>CM026570.1:7132046-12132046 GCA_015143295.1 Tetracentron sinense | reverse complement strand
AAGTTATAAAAATAAAATAAACAAAGCAAAATCAACAGAAAAAATAAATAGAAACATGCATGCTACAACCATGAGACTATAGACATATCTTGGAAAAGCTCAATAATTTAAAAATCAAATGACAACCAGAAGTATAAGCTAATGAACTAATAGAGTTAATCGGAAAATAGGGTCACCAACAATGTCCCTGAATCTTAACAGACAATCAGTTGACATCTTCCATAATCTGAACTATCTTTGATAGGCGACATGGCAAGGATATGAAACCTCTAAAAAAAACCTGATTCTGAACCTATTACAGTCCAAAATTAAGGCTTTTGAAAGCCTCTAAAAAAACTTATTAAAATCTCAAATAAATCCCCAAAAAAACTAACTAAATAAATTTGTCTTACACAACTTATAATTTTACAAACGTTTAAGTTTTTTCTTTTTATTTTTTTGACAACCGTCTATTAGACTGTTTGTTGAGGCACACAAGATCTGTGTGCCAAGTTGCTCACACAAAAGGGTCCATGATGTATCTTCCTATCATTCTCGATGGTCATGTTTCCATGTAACGGCCACTATTAGACCAAGTTAACATAAGGAGTTTATTTAATTTAGCCACCTAAAATATAGTTAACGCAGTCCATCTCCAATACTAAAAAAACTCAACCCAAAATGCTAGCCTAAAGTGCAGTAATTGAAAACAAAAGATTGGATGACGGCTCACTTAAAGTTTGTGATCCAAGGAGATCCATTGGTCACCACCTCAACAGCTTTGACATAACTAATCCTTGATTTGAATATTTTATGCTCTCAAAGATCCAAATACAAAATATAACACGATGGTAAGAAAATAAAAATATATATATAATAACAAATAGAAATCCCACCATTAACGAACACAAAGCATGGAACAAAAGAGTAAACAATCTTTACTTAACGGAATAAAAACAAAATAGAAAACATAAAAGGTATTTTGGTCAACATCAAGTTTTGCATACTCCTTATACTTTTATTAGTAGAATGATATTTATTTTTATCACATATTAACTCTCATACACACACTACATGAACACACTCAAACACACATGGGGCTCAAGGCCCAATCCACCCACACACAATCCCAAGTGTACCCACACACCCTCTCTTCATCAAACTAATTAATAATTAAGTACTCAAAAGTTTTATTTGGATACACTTAAGACATCTTTTGTTGAAGACCATATATCTCCAAGTCCTGCAACGTTGGAGACTCTGATAGGGAGAAGGGCCGACATTTGAGATAACTCTCATATCTAATGCAGATTCCACGTTGTATTCTCAACGCGGTTGCTGCTAACGTCTAAGCACATGCAATATCTATGCCAATTCTTTTCAGACAAGAGAGACAAAGGTACATTTCTAAAGTCTAAGCACATGCAATTTCAGACAAGAGAGACAAAGGTATATTTCTAAAGTCTACGCACATGCAAGATCTATGCCAAAATTTTTCAGACAAGAGAGACGTAAAGGAATTCTGCAATATTTATTAGAAAGCGCCTATTGAGACCGTATGGTCTTGGCCCTAATTGAGACAGCCTGATTACCTACTCGTCCCGTGAAAGCTTTTCGTTTTCTCAAGTAAAATAATGTGATTCAGGTTAAATAACCTGGGTCATGTTATTTTAACTACTTCACTTAAAATAACATGATTCAAGTTATTTCATTTGAATCAGTTAATTTCCATGATTTACTTAAGTAACTTAATTTCAAGCAAAAAAATGTGATTGATTATGTTATTAATTTGTATGATTCACTCAAAATTATGTGAATTAGTTAATTTGTATAGTTCACCCAAAAATAACGGGATTCATGTTATTCTAACTAATGAAGTACTTGAATCAGTTTTTACGAGATTAATAAGTGATTAAGTGGCCGATGAGTGTTAGGTTAGATGCCCCGACTAACAGGGATGGTCTCGGTTAGGTCTGAGACCATAGAGTCTCAGGAGCTTTATCATATTTATTATTGTTATGCTCTCTACCAACTAATTTTAAATTATATTATAGGGTGTGTATGGAGTGATAAAATAGACCTCGATTGGCTTGTTTATCCTTGGCATTCTTATAGTTGGATTTGAATCTTGTATCTTTTCCGAGTCTGAATTCGAATAAATTTCCAATGAATAGTGGAACATGGTAATTGAAACATGATATTTGTATCCGACTCCAATTTAAATATTTGAATTCAATTAATATCTGAATTATCCGCTTATATTTTAAATATTTATTAAAACTATGCTAAAAATATGAATTTATTATTGAAGAAAAACAAATTTATATTTTACCTTCTCTATATTAATATAATAATTTAATTTTTAAAATTACATAAAAAGTACATATTTATAAGGTTAATTTAGTCATATAAACTTAAAATATAATATTTATATGAGTTATGATTCTTCATCTATATTGTATTATTTATAGCTCATCATGTATCCCTTTCAACCCCTTTAATTATTGTGGTTGAGATTCACTAACCAAGGGATTATTGTTTTTTTTCCTAAGAATCAAGGTTAGATTCATTAACCCTAAGGGTCAATGACTCTTAACCACAATTAAAGGGAGTCAAAAGGGACACGTGGTGAGTTGGGGGGGGGGGGGGGGGGGGGGGGCGTGCGCGTGCGTTGGATAGAACGCACATCCATGAAATTTTTTTTCCCCAAGTTATATATAGTAATAAATTATATAATCGATCGGATATTTATGGAATAAGATATATCAAATAGTAAAATTACTATTTGAATTTGCTCCACCAGATATTGATTCGTATAATTATTCTTGTAAATGAATTTGGATAAGGATAGTATCCGTTGACACTCCTACCACTGGGTACCATCTAGGACTGCATATCAACCTGCTTGTCATGTTTCAATTACTTCTGATAGTGTGATGAATTGGATTAGTACTTAAACAACAAAATTCAAAGTCTCGATAATTTACCCTCAAAGTCCCAGGTGTACATGATATCTTGAAAATCAAATACCCGAGCCGGTGAAAGTCAAAGGTCTTGCATAGAACACAACTTGATCATTACTCAGTCATGGTTATTGTAAGCACCCTATTTTTACATCTCTCATCTAACCATGGTTAATGAATTTAACCATGGTTTACTCCACCAAACCCTAGGACAAACCCTAGATCAAGTCCAAACCCATGACCCTTTAGGCCTAGCCCAAGTCCTTTTTAATTAATACTAAATCCCCAAATAATTTAAACACTAAAAGCCTATGCCTCAAGGCCCAAGCCCATACCAAAAAAAAAAAAGACCTTTAGTCCATACCCATGACCCATGACCCAAGAACCAAAACCCCTTTCTTCTTTCTTGCTTACCCGTACTTGTATTTCTTGAAATCCAGCTTCTTGCACAAGAGTGGAAAGGGCACAGGTCTGCCCCCTGCTCCCGCCTGCCTCCGTGGTCTCCTTCCCGCTCACCGCTCCCTTAGTTCAAAGTTCAAATTTCAAAAGAACCCTACCTTCCTCTTTAAATAGAGATCATCCCCAAGCTTGGAAGGAGGCCGAAATCCCCAGGGAAAACCAGAGAATCAAAGGGGGATCCATCTCTATTCGGTTGAGAGCAGCAACTCCACTCACCACATTTCTATCAAGCTCTCTCTCTCTCACTCTCTCCATTCTTCCACTTTCTTTTTCTTAGGTTTCATGGATTCCTAAGAACCAAACCCCATTATCATCTCTCTCCCCAACAAAAAAAAACCAGCCCTCTCAAGCTCTCCTTCAAGTTCACGACACCACCGCCAACTCAGCAGCTCCAGCCCCTTATCTTCAATGACAACGGGAGCAACCTCCTATTGCAGCCCCAGTAGCTACCTGTAGAGAAAGAAGGAAGAGCGGGGAAGACCACATCTTCCTTGCAGCAGCAACACCAACCCGTCATCTCCAATCCGCACCAGTGACCGCACACCAGTTGCAGCAGCAACGCAGAGCCACCATCGTCTTGTTCATGCCCCTAAATTACCCCTGCAACAGCCCCTAAATCAATCCCAACACCTCCTCATTACAGCCCCAGAACAGCCCCTGGTTTGCTCTCAAACTCACCCTAACAGCCCCTATTCACACCCCAGTTCAGCCCCTGTTCATACTCCCATTACAGCATCCACGCGCACCCAAATCCATTCCAAACCAGCAACTTACTACCCCCAGACACGGCTACCAATAGCCACGAGCAGCACTGGTAGTAGCAGCTCCAGGCTAGCTGAAGCATAACAGGTCAGATCCATCCGCCCATTCTTTTATTTTTTGTTAATAAATCTCAATTTATTTATGTTAGTTTTCAGATTTTAGATTATTAGTGAGTTAGTGTAAAACCCATTAAGCAAGTGAGTATACAATTTGTGCTAAAATGCTGTTTTTATATATATTAGATTAGTTTAAATGTTGGATTAGTTTCAAATCTGAGTTCATTAGGTAGATCAGTCTTTTTTTGATAGTTTTAAAATCCCTTTTAGATTATGAAATTTGATAGTTAAGCTCATGATTAGACTTAGATTAAAATTCTGAAATCTGTTGGTTCAATCTATGTTTTAGTTGGTTTGTTTAGCTACTTAAAAACCTCATTCTAGTTTTATGTTTAAAATTAGTTCCTAGTTTTGTTTTAAGTAGATATTGTTCTTACTTTAGTAGTCTAGATTTTAGGTTATCCTAGTATTTAGATTAGATAAAAATCTGCATTCCAGTTAGTAGGTTGGTGTTAAGCTTGTTAGCAAACCCATAGTTAAATCCGTTAGTGTCAAGATGTGCAAATAGGTTAGTTGGTTAGATTTCTTTAGGTTGGCTTTAAACAACTTCTAGCTTAGTTTAGTTTAGCTTAAAAAGAAAGTGATTCGTTTAGTTTTGTTTGAAATTGTATTTTAGTTTAGTTCCAATTAGTTTAGAACTTGACTTCTAGGTTAGTTTTAATTGCATAGGTCTTGTTAATCTTAGTTAATTAAAATTCTTCTTTAGAGTAATCTCCAAATATATTTTAGAATCATTCAAGGAGAAATTAATCCTAGGTTAGACTTAAGCTAGTTACAATCTTCATTGTTAAGACTAGGAATAGTTTTGTGCATTTAGTTTAAAAATCTGGTTATAGGGTCTAAGATTAGGTTAAAATGCTTTGTTAGTTTGAGATCGTCGTAGGTTAAGTTCTAATTCGGATGTTTAGAGATAAGTTAGGATTAAAACTAGAATTAGGACAATTCTTGGTAAATTAGATTAACTCTAGAAAAACCTTGAATAACCATGGTTAGTTTAAGCTCGTTGCTCCGTAACGAGCCTAAACTACTATTCAAAAAATCCAAAAAAAATTGAAAAACAATCAAAAATACAAAAACAATACAAAATCAAAAAGACCAAAAAAGGACCAAAACATACTTGCTTGCTTGCTTTCTTAATTGTGGTTAGGCTCCCTAATCACAGTTAATACCCTTCTAACTACGGTTAGACCATACTTTGCACTTGACCAACCCGGTCAGTCAAACCTTAGCCTCCGGGCTAGACCTTTGACCACCCTTGCACACACACACCCCCCCTAGCCCTGGCACGGGCTCATGTGCCAGAACTACGCTCGGTCTGATCTCACCCCTATGTGAGTACGTAGGCAATCCAACTCGGATTCGACCCTAGTCTAGACAATCCCTAGTTTAGCTTTGCTTACTTCCTTCGATTAGCATTTTGTTAAACACTTATGCATAGTAATTAATTTTGAGATTAAATTTGGCTTAACTATAGGGAGTAGGTAACCATTTATAAAATGGGGGTCCTAGGGTGCCTAACACCTTCCCCAGGGCTTAATCGAACCACTTACCCTAATCTTTGCTAAACCATTTGCCTTATCCAAATACTTGCTTACCCGGTACCTATCCCTTAGAATGAATAGGTGGCGACTCTTTAAGTCAACTTTGCTATTTGTGAGCGGACGAAAATCCCGTGCTCACAGTTATATATATAATTCTTTTATTCAATGTGTCTTTTTGTCTCTCTGTACCGTGTAGAAAATTTGAAAGGTTTAGATCGTCCCATTGCCTGTCTAAATTGGCAATTCCAACCGTTCAGGCGATGCTGATTTTGTTAAAAGATGATGATCAAGAATGTGGAGAGGAGGAAGAGGGAGAAATTATGATATCTTGGATTTACTTAGTCCAAGATACCTTGGATTTACTTAGTCGAAGATACCTTGGATTTACTTGGAAGAGTAGACACTCCTTCTTTCATCATCTTCTCTTCTTTTTTATCTTATTTTTATTTAGTTCTCTCTTCTTGATATCACATTTCTCAAGTATAGTTGAGTCCCTCTACACCAATCTAATGGTGTAGAGGGACCCCATATCAAAAGCAAAAAGATGTTCTTTTTTTCTCTTCCTTTTCATGTACATATCTCTTACTTTTTATGTACCCACTAGTGTGGATATGGGTAGGCCCATAGAGAGTAGAAGCTAAAGCTATACCTCTCTTTTCATTTTGTTTTTTTTTTGGATTCTAGTATTCTTTATAGAATTATTTGTAAAAGCTCATCCCCTCTCTAACATTCATTAGAACGATATTACATCATTTATAATGGTGTAAATGAACAACCTTAAAAGGGAGATGATGAGTTTTCAATTTCTCTACTTGTCTTTTTTTTTTCTTTTTTTCTTATTCTCCATGTTTTATGTTGAATCAGTAATGATGGTTTAAGGACTTAAGGTAAATGATGATTTAAGGACTTAAGGTAAATGATGATTTAAGGACTTAAAGATGACATTATTCAAAATGCTTATACCAAAGACAATAATATTTGATCTATTATCAACACTAATCCAACAAAATAGGTTTTGGCGATAGACCATTTACCATACATAATGCATATCCCTCTTTATGTCCTAAATATAATCTTTTAGCCTAACTTTTCCTCAATATTTCTCTTGGATTAAATTTAACTTTAGTTAAGTTTGTCAACACCCTACCTATATGAAAATCTAAAAAAAACATGATAAAATCTCAAAATATCAAAAATATTCAAATATAACCAAAATACAAAAAACATTCAAATATCTCCAAAATCCCAAAAAAAATATAAAAAAATACAAAAAGACCAAAAAGAGACTTGTAGGACCTCCTTAGCTTTGGTTAGCTCACCTAACCATTATTAAATCCCGTCTAATCGCGGTTAGACTTAACACTTGTGTACTTGACCTGCCCGGTCAATTAAACCTAGCCCCTGGGCTAACTCATAAGTCACCCTTATGCACACACACACACCCCTTAGTCTCGGCACGGGCTCATGTGCCAGAACTACGCTCGTTCTGATCTCACTTTGTGAGTACGTAGGCAATCCAATTCGGATTCGACCCTAGTCATCTAGCTTTCCATTTTCTTGAATTAGCACTCGCTTAAATACTTTGGGACATTTTAATTAAACATTGAGATTATAATTGGCTTAAGTTTAAGAAGTAAGTAATCGTTTTAAAACGGGGGTTCTGGGGGTGCCTAACACCTTTCCCAGTGCTTAATCGAACCGCTTACCCTAACTCTGAATAGACCATTTGCCTTATCCAAACAAACAAATACCCGGGACCTATTCCTAAGAATGAATAGGTGGTGACTCTCAGTCAAACCAAGTGGGTAAAAATCCATGCACACAAACACAACCAGAAATGAGATAATAAATGTCTGTAAGGCGGATCATGTACCTTTAAGATATATACCTATTGAACTACGAGTAATTATGAGTGTGCTGAGATGGTGCAAGCTGGCCGTTACCAAAATCCATCATCAACGGCTTCGGATTGTCTCTGGCAAAGCCAGAAACCCCTCTCGGGCAAGCATAGAATAGGGGACATGTGACGTTATAAAGGGAAGAAGTCATTTCACTTTCTCCCCCATGATTTTGACTTCTCCCCCCATTATTTTGACTTTCCCACCACTTGTCCCCTATTCTATGGTTGCCCCAGACAAGGGGTTTCTTGCCTCACCGGAGACATTCCCAGGCCATCATCAACACTCCTATGCATAATTAAAATGGCAATAGTAGCCTTACTCGTCACACCCTTAATAAACCCTAAAGCAGTTTTTAAGACAAAGCACTTTTAAAGTGTTTATTATCGATCTAAAGGGCAATTAAGGGTGCCGCTAGTAGATCGAGCAAGCAAAATCGTAACCCGTTGTAGAGGTAAAGTAGAAGCTTGGTCGCTTTAGTTACAGCATAGTGCACCATGCGGGAATTTAGCTTCACCAGTAACTCTACGTGCCATTTCTTTCAAAAGCTGCATGTAATCGAGTGTTGGTATCAATGGAGAAACATATGGAACAGAAATGGTTTGTGATTCAAATAATAATTCAACTATCTTGTTAATATAATACAATGACATCCATTAGTCCGACCATAGTACTAGATAGGAATGAAACTAAAAAAAAAATATTTTTGTTTAATTTACTTAATATTTCCATTAATTTGTATCCCTAGAGCTGGCCATGGCTGACGAAGTTCACCCACGTTTTGGTGGACATCGACGACCACCACCACCATTGCCAGGGATATGTGTGCAGGGTGAAGGCCCGGAAGGCGGCACCGGAGTTTTATCAAGTGATACTAACCCTACTCCATTCTTCATCGACGGCCTCACTCCTTCTAAGACCCTTGCCATTGAAAGAGGACTGAAACTTAGAATCAAGAAAACAAAAGCAACCATTTGTATCATCTTGTGGCCATTTCCTCTGTAAAAGTTCATTGCCATTTTGGAGAGATGAGATGCTTAGATTAAAGGAAAGGGTTACAGCATATTTATATAGGAGTTTTTTCTAGTCTTCGTTTCTTCATATCTATGGACCAGTGAGGTGGGTAAGGATGACTAGTAACACCGGCAATGGCCGACCAAGGTCTCCTCTTATGATAAAATGACGCGGTCTCTATATTAATGACCAAACGTAATGGGATAGTTCAAGTTCTACCTTACTTAAGATACTACATCAATCTGGACCGTTGGGTAAGCGGACCCACGAGAAGCGTTTGTTGACCATTTTGATAGGAATGATTTTAACCATCAGATAAGTAGATGTTTTCCGCTGACCTTTCTAGTAGTGAGACTTCCCAATAATTTCCCTACTGCTGAATAGACGACCAACCAAAGATAAGTATGAAGAGCATTTCATGTTTCAATCAGGGATCTATGCCTTTCATCGAAATTCATGAAATCTAAGTACTCAAAAGTCAAGTTTTGGATACACTTAGGCATATTTTGTGGAGGAAACATATAGTCTGTATTCTTACATATGTTGTGGAGGAAACATATCGTCTGTATCCTTCCCTGGTTCTTCCCTTTGTGGAAAAACCTTCAGATAACTCTCATGCAGATTACACGTTGTTTGCTCAACGCGGTAGCAGCTAGCAAAGTCTAAGCACATACAAGATTTAGGGCTGTCAAAGGGCAGGGCCAGGGCAGGGTCAGGGTCGGCCCTAGCCCTACCCTTCCCTATAAGAGTAGGGCCCTAGCCCAGCCCTAGCCCTTCAGGGTCGGAATTGATTGGGCCCTAGCCCTGCCCTCAAGGGCCAGGGCAGGGCCAAAGGGCCGGAAGAAAGAGTGGAATTTTTTTTGTGATTTAAGATGATGAGATTTTTTTTCTACACCAACTGTTAACCTGACAAGAAAATGGATACCCTCCTCTTTTATCCGGGCTTGGGACCGGCATTGTAACAAAAAAAACAATGGTAAAGTTAAAAAAAAAAAAAATTCCTTGCCAGTGACAGGCAGATATAATACAATAAAACAAAATAAAATTATATAGAAAAATATTTATACTATGTTTAATTATCTATATCATTCATTAATATATCTAATGTATCCAATTCTACTAACTCTAACTCCTTTTGTTTAGTTGTACGAATCCAATCTTGGCAACAAACTAAGGCTTCTACAGTGTCGGATTTTAAACAACTTCTAAATTGGTCAAGTACCCTACCTCCAGTGCTAAAAGCAGACTCAGAAGCTACTGTTGTCACTGGAATCGCTAAAATATCACGAGCCATTATTGATAAAATTGGATTTTTTTTTAATTAACTTTCCACAAAAGTAATATATCTAAATCGTCAGATTTATCTCTTGGCTCTTCCAAATACAAATCGAATTCTGATCTTACTTCTAAACTAGTACTTTGACTCATTTCTTCTTCAAATCTCAAGAAATCATCATTTATTCTCTTTGAACTTGTTGCAACAATATTCTCCCCACATGGCTTCAAAACATTAGGAGTACTAAATTTGACATTATATTCCTTATATAAGTCTTTAAGATTCTTAAGGGCTTTCTCCTTTCGTGTCTTCACTATATCGCTTTCCCCAAATAACTTTCCCAAAACATGTTCTAAATACAATTGTTTATGTTGTGGATCAAAAAATATAGCAAGCTCAAAAATAGGATTATAATCTTCCCAATATTTATCAAATTTTAGTTTCATTCTTGTAGCTATATCACGAAGCAAAAGATCTTCACCATGTATTTTTTTCATTAATTTATTATGTATCTTAACTACTTCTTCCAAAAATAAATGTATAGTTGGATATTTAGTTCCAGAAAATATATTTGTAATTTCATAAAAAATTTGTAAAAGCTCGCAAATAATCTTTGCATGATCCCACTCATCATCTAAAGGATTAGTTTTATAGTTTGAGTCTATTACTTCTAATCGAGTAAAAACTTCCCTAAATTCTAATGCAGACTCTAACATAAGATAGGTGGAGTTCCATCTCGTTGAAACATCGAGGGGTAACCCCTTAACAGTATTTAACCCTAATTCACTAACAATTTCCCGGAATTTATGTGTACGTGATGCTGAATTTTTAATAAATTTTTACTGAATCCCGAATATTTTGAATAATCGGGCTTATTTCTCTCAACCCATCTTGCACAATAAGGTTGAGGATATGTACAGAATAACGCATATGAAATAACTTACTTTCTAATGGAAGAACTTCTTTTCTAGTAAGATGAGTTTTCATAACTCTTACAATACAATCATTTGTACTACAATTGTCTAAAACTAAACTAAATATTTTATCATTAATTTTCCATTTTAATAAATTTGATTTAATAGTTTCAGCTAAAATTACCCTTGTATGGGGTGGATCAACATTAATAAAGTTGATTATTTGTTTCTTAAGGTTCCAATCGGAATCGATATAATGGGCTGTAATAGCCATATACCCTAAAGTTTGGTTGGAAGTCCACATATCAGATGTGAGACTAATTCTCGATACATTACTTTCAAAATATTTTAACAGTTTTGATTATTCTTTTTTATAAATTCCTATGCAATCAGACTTGATGGTGTTACGTGACACCATTTTAAATAGGGGTTGTAGTAAGCTACTATAATAAATAAAACCTTCGTGAGAAACTATATTAAATGGATACCCATGTTGAATAATAATTAATGCAAGTGCTTCTCGACACTTGTTTTGGTCAAATTTATGAGCTATAGGACCACTACCTTGTAAAGATGACCTCAAGAGTGGTTGTTTGGGGTCAAGGTTTGGCCCCTTCTTATAGGTCGATTCTAGGTGTCTTTTAATGTGATTGACTCCATTTTTAATAGAATTGTCTAGTTCCATGTTACAATGGTGACATACAGCAACGCGTACATCTATTCTTTTACCATCTTTTCATTTTCTATTTACTACCTTTTGAGTGAAATGATCCCAAATTATTGAAGACTTTTTAGATTTCTTTGGCATGGGTTCAGGATCCTCAGTCTGTGGCTGTGAGGAAGAAGGTGATGGATGAAGAGGGTCATCGGAATGTGTTATGTTCTCCCCTCCAATTTCTACAATTCTAGGGTCCTCCGGTTGAACGCCTATTGATGACTCAACTAAAGGAGAACTCGCATTACTACTAACACCAGGAGTCGACATTTTATCCTAGTAAAACAGAATCTAATCAACAATATCAGAATCTAATAAAAAAGTAATCTAATAGGGTATAATCAATAAACAGATTCTAACAGATAATAATCAAAAAAAATTTCTAATCAAATAATAAGTTCAGAATAGAAACTCAACAATTAGAATACAAATTTCTAATCAAATAATAAGATCAGAATAAGAACTCAACAATTAGAATGCAAATTTCTAATTAAAAAAATTTCTAATCAATTGCTAATCAGATACCAGTATCAAAAAACAGTATTAATAGCTAATCAGAAACCAATATTACTAATACAATTATCAAATCAGAATCGAAACTCATCTATTAAAATGCAAATTTCTAATCAAAAAAATTTATAATCAATTGCTAATCAGATACCAGTATCAAAAAACAGTATTGATAGCTAATCAGATGCCAGTATTACTAATACGATTATCGGATCAGAATAGAAACTTAACAACACAACAACCAAACAGTAAGGGTTTGGTGACTATCTGAGGCTCTGAGGAGGTTAAGGTTAGGGTTACTGGATTAGGGACTTAGGGTTTTAGAAATTCAGGGGTTAGGGTTTTAAGAGGTTTTGGTTTTACGGGGTTAGGGTTTGGTGAGTATCTAAGGTTCTGAGGAGGTTAAGGTTAGGGTTAGGGTTACTGGATTAGGGATTTAGGGTTTTAGAAATTCAGGGGTTAGGGTTTTAAGGGGTTTTGGTTTTACGGGGTTACTGGTTAGGATTGTAGGAGAGTGGTGGACTGTAGGAGAGTGGTTTTACGGGATTAAGGATTTACAGGGTTATCTCTATTTGAACAAAAAAAAAAATTGAAACGTGCACCGTATCCCGTAGGCTGTAGGACTGCAGGAGAGTGGTGGACTGATGGTGGCCGTGAGCTTGAGCTTGAACTTGAGCTTGATTTGAGAGCAATCGGCAATGGCAGAGCACCAATCGATAGTTTGAGAGAGAGAGAAGAGCAGAGAATCACTGCACCAGGCGATAGCTTGAGAGAGATAGCAGAGCAGAGCACTAGGCGTCAGGCGATGATCTCACCGTGAGAGAGGAAGACTGGAAGAGATTGAAGAGGCTCAGGCGAAGCTGTGAAGAGTAGAGACGAAGAGGTGATTTCGATTGAAACTCGTATGTGAATAGTGTTAGGGTTAGGTTATAAGTTTTATTTATACTGGTCATTAGTTAGGTAATTACGAAATTGACCCTATTTTCATAACGTTAATAAAACGTTAATGGGGGCATATTAGTCAATTTTTGATATTAATGGTTATTAATAATAATACTAACTATTATTAGTAATATTTTAGGGACGGGCCGGGCAGGGGGGAGCCCTAGCCCAGCCCTACAATTGAAGGGCTGCTTGGAATTGGGCCCTACCCGGCCCAAGGGCTGGAAGAGGGCAGGGCTTTGGAGGGTTTGGACGGGCCGGGCAGGGCCGGGTACCCTTCAACATGGGCCTTTTTGACAGGCCTGACAAGATCTATGCCAATTTTTTCACACAAGAGAGACGTAAAGACGTACTGTAATATTTATTTGGCCACGGATTGTTTCTGGCGAAGCCAGAAAGGGCTCTCGAGGTTCCATACATTGCGATACTTGGCGTAAAAATGGGGAGAAGTCATTCCATTTTCTCCCCATAATTTTGACTTCTCCCCATTTGATATCTCACACACTTATCGCCACATGTCTTATTATAGGTGGAGAAGTCAAAATCATGGGCCCCATGATTTTGACATCTCCGCCACATGTCACCCATTCTATGGAACCCTGAGATAAGCCCTTTTTGGCTTTGCCAAAGACAAGCGAAGGCCTATGTCAGTAACAAAATTCTTCAAATTTTTGAAAAGGGAAATGGAAATCGTACTCAAGATCAACTTAGAAGTTGACACCATGATCTTATTGGTCCACGCCCTCTTTTTACCTCCCATCAATTGTGGTTAGGTTAACCAATCTAATCGTAGTTTAAAAAAAAAACTAATTAATTTTAATTGAATTAAGCTGAACCATGGTTAAAGAGGTGTTAAAAGGGATACAAGGACACTGCGGTCATCTTAGAAGAGGACCTTGGGGTCCTCTTTTGAAGACTCTTTTGAAAAATTCTCTGAATTGTTGAAAAATTCTCGAATTTTAGGTATGCCAAATTATTCTCTAAATTATTCGTGAATTTTAGGTTTGTCGAACTTTCTCGAATCATTCGAGAATTTCACAATAATTCGTTAGTTTGACAAAGTAAATTGCTTATTTTGTATATTATCTAATCAAATTCTTGAATTTTTTTTTAATAATTATTTTTTCTCCGAATTGTTCCTAGATATTTCTTTTGTTTTTTTTTTTCCTGAATTTTTCCAAACTTGACCTTTGCTGAATTATTACCGAACCCTCACTTTACCACTATGCCACTAACTAAATTTTATCTTCGGATTATATTTTATAGGGTGCGTAATTGTGTATGTGTGATAGAATAAATCTGGATTGAGTCGTAGACATACTCTTGGCATTTTTATCGTTGGATTTGATCTAGTATCTTTTGGGATAGGTGACAGACCACTAGGTCCTGTCTAGGACTGCATATCGAGTTGATCGGTTTGAATCACTTCATCACGGACTTTTACTTTTTGGTTAAATTCCTTCGTTTATGCTTCAAAAATAACGATTTTGGTATTTTTGAAAAGTTTTGTTTTAAATGATAAATATAGTTTTGGAAGTTAGGATCATGGATCGTTGATTCTGCCTTGATTCTAGGCTTTAGTATTAGTAGTTTTCCTGATTAATTCAATTTTACTATTTTTAGTAATTTTTCGTGTTTTCCTGTTTATGGATGTAAGCCGCAAGGTAAACCACAAGGTAAAGAGAGTTTTGATTAATATTGTAGTTTCTTGAAAATATTTTTTTTTTTCCTTTTGTTTTGGTATTCCTAAGAATCAACAAGACAGTGGGTGTCCATTATTCCAGGTACTTTCCTGCTACATCACATTGAAGTTATATGAGCGCACCAAAACACACAAAATCAGTCATGGAACCATTATCTTAAGTGGAATAATAACATAAAATCAACAAATCTTCCGTTATTGTCTGAAATTAATCAAAAATCTTGTATGACAAAATCCACAGCAAGTCCCAAAAAAAATATCCTTAGGGTTCATGTTGTAGTCTGTATTCTATGGAATTGTTTTTTCGAATTTCTTCATGGCGGATATTCTTAGCTGCAATGCACCGTAGAAGATGATCCTTAGCTATCATTTATTCTATATTTATCATTTTCTTTTATGATCTTCTCAGAGTGGAAAAAAGGGGCCAAGTTTATTGCTTTATTGTTTGGTTTACCAGGACGGAGCATGTGGGTAGTTGCCCCTTAACGTTTTTTTAAAAATTACTTAATTTTTTAACAATGCATATCCATGGGCAAGGGGGCAACTTCCCCCTAAAGGAGAAATAGTACCATACAAGACGTACGAACGAGATGGTCTATGAACTTTGTCCTATTTTATTTATTTATTTATTTTTATGGGGGTGGGGTGATGAAGGAAGATCTAAAAGTGGCTGAATATGGAAGACTCAAAACGTGTGTGGCTGATATGAGTGAGTTGGTAGTTTCCAATAGTGGCCCAACCTCTTTATTGTAAGCTATTAGCTAGTTTCCTATTATGAGAGGTTTCCTCTTTATTGTATTCTCTTTCTCAAGTATAAATACAAATGTCTAGGCTGGGGTTCCACACGTTTTTGTGTGTGAACGCCTATACCTCTTTGCTTCCTACGGTTCTCTTGTTTTCTTTATGGTATCAGAGCTGCAAAGCTTCCAATATTCATAGCTTTGTCAATGGCGGTTTCACTAACAACGTCGAGTTTTCTCTCTCTCACCACTAGTTCTCTTCATCATCTCATCAATGTCGTTTCAGTTAAACTAAACTTGACCAATTTTCTAGTTTGGAGAACACAGATTTTTCCTCTCATTGAAAGCCTGAAAGTTAATTATCTTCTACAAGAAGACCCACCGGCTGAAATCATAAGGAATGATAAAGGTGAGGCGGTATCAAATCCTAGCTGTGGAAAATGGAAAGAAGGAGATTTGTTACTACGCAGTTGGATTAATGGAACGCTCTCAGAAGAAGCTCTCTATTTAGTTGTTGGTTGCAACAACAGCAAAAGAAGTCTGGGAATGTCTTGAAGAGAACTTTCTTCAAGCCACAAAGGATCGTGAAATACAACTCAAACAACAGATGCAAGATACGCGTTTGGGTACTCAATCATTAGTTGATTATGTTAAATCCTTTAAGACCATTTTTGATGGTCTCGCTGCTATTCAAAAGCTGGTGCCTGATGATGACAAAGTTATCTATATGAGCAGAGGCCTTGGACAACGATACAATGTGCTGGTTACATCCATGTTAGCCAAACCTCCCTTCCCTACATACTCACAGTTTGTTACGACGGTGCAAAGCTATGATCTACGAATGAAAAATATGGAGCTTGAATCAAAACCAGTTGATCATAGTATGGCATTCTTTGGCCAGCGATCCAATGGTTTTAATGGTAATTTCAATGGAGGTCGTGGGAATGGTGGTCGACATTATAGTAGAGGAAGAGGAGGCTTCTCTAATTGTGGTTTTAATTCTCGTGGTCGTGGTTTTGCACCTGCGGGGTAGCAAGGTTTTCGTCCATTTAATCAAGGATTTCGGCCTCCACATCAAAATCAAGGATTTAATTCAAATCAAGGCTTTAATTCAAATCAGCAACTCCCACAACCACAACAGCCAGGTAATGAATTCAATGGTGGAAATCAATTTAATTTTAATGCACCTAGACCTACAGGTATACCAGAGGGACGACCACCCACAATTCAAGGGAATCAAAATCTTCCTATTCCTTGTCAGATATGTGGGCGTGCTGGTCACTCTGCACTTCGGTGCTGGTATCGTTGGGATTTCTCTTATCAGGCACAAGAGAATCTCCCTCAAGCCTTGGCGTCTGTCACTTTGAATGAGCATCAAGATCACAACATGTATCTAGACACTGGAGGTAGTGCACACATGACCAATGATTCAGGTAAATTAACCAACTTGACTCCTTATAGTGGTCCAGACAAAGTAATTATTGGTGATGGTTCACAATTGAATATATCTCATACCGGGCATGCATCTATTTACTCCAAGTCTGGAATCATGAAATTAAATGATGTATTGGTTGTACTTGAGTTACAAAAAAAGTTGATTTCAGTTAGTCAATTGGCTAAAGATAATTCATGCAGCATTGAATATACTGATTGTGGCTTTCTGATAAAGGATCGGGACACGGGGAAAATCCTAGCTGTCAGCACCCTATTTTTACACCCCTTAACCGTGGTTAATTAATTTAGCTATGGTCCAAACCCTAGATCAACCCTAGTTCCAAACCCTAGGTAAACCCTTAACCATAGGACTAAACCCTAGTTAACCCTAAGCTTAACCCTAGGTAGTCCTAAACCCAAACCCTAGGTAGCCCTAGCCTAACCTTAGTAAGCCCTAGGTATACCCAAGGCCCAAGCCCATTTGACCAAACTTATACCTAGACAACTCAATCAAACCCAATTACCTAATTTTATTACCCAACCCAAGTAGTCAAGCCCAAATACCCAATCACCCAATTGCCTAAGCCAAAGCCTATTTCCATAGCCCAAGCCCAAATGTCATAGTCAAAGTCCAATAATCATAACCCATGACCCATCTACTAATAACCCATGATCCATAAGACCTAATCCACATATCCATATCCACCTACCCTATATCCTACAACCCATACCCATATAACCCATAGTTCACTCAACCCACCAACTCTCTTACACCTCTCTTACTTCACTCAACCCACCAACTCTCTTACACCCTATATCCTACAACTCATACTCATATAACTCATAGTTCACTCAACCCACCAACCTCTTAGTTTTCCTATAAATACCAATCCCTTAGCTCCTTAGATCTATCCCTCAAGACCCCTAGAAGGTTCTCACCCACTTGTATTTCTCTTGAGTTTGAAGAAGGGAGAAGAAACTAAGGTTTAGAGTTTGGAAAGAATTGTAAGATTAAAAGGTTAGAGTTCTTTGCTAACTCTCTTCCTTTGTGGATTCTAAAACCCTACCCCTTGGAGCATTGAAGGAGAATTCTTGGAGGAGTAGGCACTCCTTCTTTCATCTTCTCTTCTTTTTTTATCTTTTTTTTTATTTGGTTCTCTCTTCTTGATCTCTCATTTCTCAAGCATAGTTGGGCCTCTCTACATCAATCTAATGGTGTAGAGGGACCCCATATCAAAAACAAAGAGATGTTCCTCTTTTTCTTGTACATATTTTTTCTTTTTTATGTACCCACAAATGTGGATATGGGTAGACCCATAGAGAGTGAAAGCTAAAGTTATACCTCTCTTTTTCATTTTGTTTCTTTTTTGAGATTCTAGTCCTCTTTCTAGAATTTTTTGTGAAAGCTCATCCCCTCCCTAACATTCTTTAGAGCAACATTACATCATTAATAATGGTGTAAATGAACCACCTTAAAAGGGAGAGGATGAGTTTTCATTTTCTTTCATTTCTTTATTTTTCCTTCATGTTCTATGTTGAATGGGTAGGTGATGGTTTAAGGACTTAAAATAGATGATAGTTTAAGGACTTAAAGAGGACATTCTTAAAAATGTCTCATACCAAAGACAATGATATTTGATCTATTATCAACACCAATTCAACAAAATAGGTGTTGACAATAGACCATTTACATTCATAAGGCACATCCCTCTTTATGTCTTAAAATATAATCTTTTAGCCAAACTCTTGGATTAAATGTGACTTTAGCTAAGTTTTTCAAAACCCTACCTATATGAAAATCCAAAAAAACATGATAGAATCTCAAAATACCAAAAACATAATAAAATCTCAAAATACCAAAAAACATTCAAATATAATCAAAATACCAAAAACATGCAAATATAACCAAAATACCAAAAACATTCAAATATCTCCAAAATCCCAAAAAAATATAAAAATACAAAAAACCAAAAAGAGACTTGTAGGATCTCTTTAGCTTTGGTTAGCTCACCTAACCATAGTTAAATCTCCTCTAACCGCGGTTAGACTTACCCCTTGTGCACTTGACCTCCCCGGTCAACTAAACCATAGCCTTCTAGGCTAGACCCTTTGACCACCCTATGCACACACACACTACCCCCTAACCTCGGCACGGGCTCATGTGCCAGAACTACGCTCGGTCTGATCTCACCATGTGAGTACGTAGGCAACCCAACTCGGGTTCGACCCTAGCCATCTAGCTTTCTATTTTTTTTGGATTAGCACTCACTTAAAAACTTTGGACATTCTAATTAAACTTTGAGATTAATTGGCTTAAGTTTAGGGAGTAGGTAACCGTTATAAAACGGGGGCCTTGGGGTGCCTAACACCTTCCTCAGGGCTTAATCGAACTACTTACCCTAACTCTGATTAGACCATTTGTCTTATCCAAACAAACAAATACCCGAGACCTATCCCTAAGAATGAATAGGTGGCGACTCAAGTCAAAACATATAATTGTGAAAGTGGGTAGGAAGATCCCATGCTCACACTAGCAACAGGGAGTAGGAAAGGAAATTTATATACTCTTGATGGTGATACAGTCAAAGCTTTAGTTTCGGTAAAATCAGGAAAGGCACCAGAAAATGTTTGGCACCAGCGTTCAAGGCATCCTAACTCAAAGTTGTTGAAGTATTTAAGTTCTCAAAAAATTATTGATGTTAGTTCCTGGTTGAAAAGTCCTACTATTTGTGTTAGTTCTCAGATGGGTAAAAGCTGTAGGCTCCCATTTTGTTTGAGTAATAAAAGAACTCTTATTCCTCTTGCAAAAATTCATTGTGACCTCTGGGGACCTGCTCCTGTTGCTTCTTTTCAACATATGAGATATTATTCAGTTTTTGTGGATGACTACTCTCGATTCACATGGATTTATCCTCTTAAAAATAAATTAGATTTCTTTGAGGCCTTCAAAAAATTTCAGAAATTGGTTGAGAATCAATTTTCTACAAATATTAAAATTTTCCAGAGTGATGGAGGTGGAGAATTTCAGTCTAAAAACTTTATTGCTCATTTGGAAAATTATGGAATTTTGAGACAGATTTCTTGTCCAGGAACACCTGAACAAAATGGTGTTGCAGAAAGAAAACATAGGCATATTGTTGAGATGAGACTAACTCTACTTTTTCATGCTGAGATGCCTAAGTTTTTATGGGTTGAGGCCTTTTTCACTGCTGTTCATTTAATCAACAGGTTGCCATCTACAGTTATTGGTATGGAGACACCTTTTTTTAAACTTTATGGAGCTCAGCCTGACTATTCTTCTCTAAAGGTGTTTGGTTGCAGATGTTTTCCATATTTACGAGATAGAGCAGTAAATAAATTTCAGCCCAAATCATACCCCTGTGTGTTGGTTGGGTATAGTATTGTGCACAAGGGATTTCAATGCTATCATCCTACTTCAAAAAAAAAATTTCATCTCAAGACATGTTGTCTTTGATGAATCTGTTTTTCCCTTCACTGACTTGTCCTCCCTATCGACTCCAGCTCAAGGCTCTAGGCCTATCACTACTTACTCAGAGTTTTCAGAGTGGAATTCTCCATTACAATATGAATCTGATAAACCATCAAGTGCTGGATTGGTTCCCGAGCCAAGTGACTCTTCACCACATGCGGCTACCAGTGATGAAAGGGAAATCTCAAGTACTACCACTATAGTTGATGATGATTTAGTAAATTTTCCTGATGATACTGACATGTCCGAATCCTCTGTTGCAGCTAATGATTATTCTGATGAGACATTTGAACACGATAACATTGAAGAGGAACTCCCACAGCACAGTATTGTGACAGATTCTCTAGAGGCCACCAATATTGATGTTTTTGATCCTGCAGGATTACAAGGTCAATTATTTATTGATCTCGACATACAAAGTGGATAGCATCAGCACCTTTCCTCTACAGCTTTGCCATCCTCTTCCACAATGTCTGCCCCTAATGTTCATATTATGAATACCAGGTCTAAGAGAAAATCAGCATTACCCGCCCCTTTACCTACAATCTCTACATCCAATGTTCATGTCATGGAGACGAGATCAAAGACAAAACCAGCTCCAACATCTCAACTTAGCCTTACAGCAACAAGAACATATGTCCAAGAGCCTCAAAATGTCAAGGAAGCTATGCAACATCCACAGTGGGTTGATGCGATGAAAGAAGAATTAAGTGCCCTCGCTCTTAATGGTAGATGGGTACTTGTACCACGTACAACTGATATGAATGTAGTTGGTTCACGGTGGGTGTACAAGACCAAGCTGAGGGTTGATGGATCAGTTGACAGATATAAAGCTTGCCTTGTTGCTAAGGGGTACAATCAACAAGACGGTATTGACTTTGATGAAACATTTAGTCCTGTCATTAAACCCACTACTATCCGTATTGTTGTTTCTCTTGCTGCTGTTTGTAATTGGCCCATTAGACAACTTGATGTCAAAAATGCTTTCCTTCATGGCTTTCTTCGTGAGACTGTCTATATGGAACAACCACCGGCTTTCGTAGATTCTTCATTTCCTAATCATGTTTGTTGTCTTAAAAAGGCTATCTATGGTCTCAAACAAGCTCCTCGAGCTTGGTTTGATCGTTTCAGCATGTTTCTTTTCAGTGTTGGCTTTGTTTGCAGCAAAGCTGATTCTTCCTTGTTTGTTCTTCGTTGCTCTCAGGGTGTTATTTTGTTGTTACTCTATGTTGATGATATTATTGTTACTAGTGATAATCCTTCTCTCTTGACTCCGCTAATTACCAAGTTGAGTTCAGAATTTGCAATGAAGGATCTTGGTCCCCATCATTATTTTCTCGGTAGAGAGGTAACACCCTTCTCTGGTGGTCTTTTTCTTTCTCAAACTAAATATGCTCAAGACATTTTATCTCGGTCTGATATGTTGAACAGTAAATCTTGTAGTACACCCTTAGCACAAAAACACAATTTACATGCCTCTTCAGGTGATCCGATTGATGGAACACAATATTGCAGCATTGTTGGAGCTTTGCAAAATCTCACCATGACTCGGCTTGATCTTGCCCATGCTGTAAACCTTGTCTGCCAGTTTATGAATGAACATTACATTATCAAGTTGTGAAGAGAATCCTTCGGTATCTCAAAGGAACATTACATTATGGGGTTTCGATTGTCTCTCAGTCTTCCTTGAACCTTTATGCTTTCTCCGATGCTGATTGGGCTGGTTGTCCTGATACTAGGAGGTCAACTACAGGTTATTGTATTTATTTGGGTTCAAATTGCATTTCTTGGACAGCTAAGAAGCAGCCAACTGTGGCTCGTTCCAGTGTAGAAGCAGAATACCGAGCTTTAGCATCAACTACTGCAGAATTGACTTGGATCTCATATGTTTTGTGTGACATCGGCGTTTATCTTGCTCAATCTCCTGTGCTGTTTTGTGACAATCTTAGTGCTCTCTATTTGACAATCAATCCTGTGTTTCATGCTCGCACAAAGCACATCGAGATTGACTATCATTTTGTTCGAGAGAAAGTAGCCTTAGGAGCTTTAATTACTCAATTTGTCACCTCGTCCAATAAGCTAGCGGACGTTTTCGCTAAACCCTTACCCAAGCTATCCTTTCAAAGTTTTGCGAGACAAGCTGGGTGTGGTTCTTGCACCACCCTCCAGCTTGAGGGGGAGTGATGAAGGAAGATCTAAAAGTGGCTGAATATGGAAGACTCAAAACGTGTGTGTCTGATATGAGTGAGTTGGTAGTTTCCAATAGTAGCCCAACCTCTTTATTGTAAGCTATTAGCTAGTTTCCCATTATGAGAGGTTTCCTCTTTATTGTAAGTTTCCCTTTATTGTAGAGGTTTCCTCTTTATTGTAATCTCTTTCTCAAGTATAAATACAAATGTCTAGGCTAGGGTTCCACACGTTTTTGTGTGTGAACGCCTATACCTCTTTGCTTCCTACGGTTCTCTTGTTTTCTTTAGGGGCTTACACCCCAAACCCTAACAAGGGGGTTAGAAGTTGGAAACCTTCATCCCCTAGACCTAGAATTTCGTACTGCCTAATTATTTTCCAAAAATCTCTTGCAATTACTAACATTTTCAATCTACCCTTCTTGCTTCCCTACAAGAGAATCCTAGGTCAGCCCTATGGTTTACTATTATTCAAGAAAGAAAAAATAGAGAAAATGGGCAACAAGACAAATTCAGGTTTTAGAGTGTATGTAGGGTTATAAAATTAAACTTATAAATTGCATTTTATAAAACTATACTCTAGGGTTTTACATTAACAAAAATACATATTAAATTTGTCACAATTATATATATATATATATATGCCAAAACCCTATATATTATAAAAGGCTATTGTACAATTGCTTGTGCTAGTGACAATGTTAATTTGTATCCCCACATTGGGGTGATCAGGGTTCTACTCTCTTCGGTTGTAGTGGTTGAGATGACCCATCATTTAGTCAAACTTCCAATCATGGGCTTCTAACCCACTAACTCATAAACAGATACTAACACCATAATCGAATTTGCGGTCTAACCATATGTCCTGTACAAAATAAAATAAAAGAGTATTGTTATCTTTTAAAACGATGAAATAAATAAATAAATAAAACTATTAAAATCGAGCCAACTTTTGATCAAGTTCAGCTCATTTGTGAAGCGAATTTACAATGTTAGATTAGTTAGGCTTGGTGAGTTTCTAAAGCTTGGATCTTTGACACACCTGCCAGCTCTTTAGGAGGCGTGGTGGATAAGATGGACGAGGAGCATATTTGGCGGCCTGACCGAATTCAAGCCATGGTGAGGGGTTGTTAGAATGTTGTCAAAAATTCAATTCTAGTATAGTGTTACCAACATTTATAGGAGTGAAACTTGGTGTCAATAGTGTTGGTAGTCCAAGGCTATAAAGGATCAATAAGCCCCCTTTACACTAGAAAAAATTTCAGCTAATACTAAAAAAAAAGGCAAATCTAGTAGGTCTAATTTAAAAGATTACATTTGACGTTTTAGTGATGTATCAGCAGATTGTTAGTCATTTATAGCCTTGGGCTACATTGCTGCTATGTTTAACATCATTTACAGTAGTACCGCATTAGCTATAGTAAGACAACATTATTAGTGGTTATTGTGCATGTTAAGAGAAATGCTAGCCCTAGGCACAGACTTCCAAACTCTCATGTACTGACATGGGCTGGGTACCTCCTTAACTGGTTGAACTTTAACTTGTTGAAAAAAATATTAGTATTCGGGAATATCCTATTGTAATAAAGTGAATATCATTATCATTGTATCTATTCACAATTAGATAATATCAATTAAATTTGAATTTAGAATTTGATTATGTATGATTAAATTAGGATTATCTTTGAGAGATCTTTCTATATTAGGAGTCTTGGCATAGAACATCTATTTAAACCCTAGCTCCATGGGGTCATTGTAAATCATCCAAGCTATTCTTAATAAATCAGTTTCTCTACAAAAAATTGTTTAGTTAAATTGTTGAAGGGGTTGAAAAAAATTGTTTCTTTAACTTGTGGAAGAGGTAGCAGACACATGTTGCTCTCATATTGAGAGTGCGTTGCTCTTATAGTGGGAGTTCGGAAACTTAAAATCTGCGTATGGGCTAGCACTCCTCTCTTGCATAATGTCAATCAACGTGTGTGGCTAAATTTATTTGCCTTTTTTTGGGGGGGGGGGGGATATTCTTGGGTTTAGACTTCGTTTTTGAGGATTTTCTCTGGGTGAAGGATTTTTCTATTTCTATTTGTTTTAGGATTGGTTTGAGACTATATATTAGCCTAGGGTACAAGCTTAATTGTATTTGATAATTTGAATGTCTTTGTGATAGAGTTTTTGGGGTCACGAGTTTCTCTTTCTATGTGAGTGTGGCTCTCAAAGAGTGAAAGCTTAGGCAAAGAATTGAATAACAAACGTTGGATTTTTACTTGTCTTCATTCATGTATATATACATAATACAAGTCCAATTGTTACCCGAATACATAGAAATAAATAAGCAAGATTACAACAGACTTTAGATTACTTTCCTAAGAGAAATATACGATATCTATGTTGTGTAGGACTCATTTTAGAATCTCCAATAATAGTAGGATTTGGTGATTCATGAATATCAGTTAATACACCCCCGAAAGTTGATGGTGATTGAGATAGCAACTTGGATTGTAAACACTGAAACCGAGGACCAGGGAGACCCTTAGTGAAAATGTCAGCTGGTTGATATTCCATGGAGATAAATGAAATCCGTAGATCACCTTGAACCACTCATTCTCGTACAGAATGATAATATTGTAGAACCCTAAAATTTCTCAATTTTATACAAAGGTCCCTACATATTTGTAAAATTGTTCAAAGTGCTTAAAATCATTAAAAGACCCTATACATTAAAATTGAGCCTAATGACAAGGCATGGGCCTCCTACGGCTCAGGTCTGGGAATGAAGTAGAAAACCCATAAACCCAAAATCCAAATCCAAATTCAGATGGGTCACACACTCAACAAATGAGTCGATCCGTCAACTCAAGAAGGCTGAGTATGGACTCAATACCCAAGAAGATGGGTGGGGCCCATCAATGTCTCATAAGTTCCTTAAACTACTAAATCAAGTGGGAATCTTGGAATTCTTATCACAAAATGTTTATAAATAAGACTCGAAGCTAGAGATTTGGGGGATGATTCAGAAATCCAGAAAGATGATTCAGAAAAAGCAAAAGAAGAGAATTCAGAAGAATCGTTAAACAACACAAGTCAAGCATTCTCTAATTTTCAGAGAAAATAAATCAAGGCATTCTAGAGAAGACAAAGGTACAAAGAAGCCAATTCTTTCCAAAATTAGTTTACAACCGATCAAGCACAAAGTCCGGAAGAAAGAAAAAACTACATCAACACCTTCAAAGAAGATCGAGATAACGCGTCGACTCTCATCTTCTACTTCAGAAAATTTTGACTGTTAATAAGAGGAATCTTAAGAGTTGTACCATCTTCAAAATAAATAAATATTTGTTCATCCCTTATTTCGTAATTTATTCACTAATCACAAAATTTTGTGTCGACAAATATATCTTGATATGCTTTGTGTGAGAATGGAAGATAGGGTTGGAAGCCATGTATGTTGCCCTAACATGGTCACAATAGAGATGGATAGGAGCGGGTAGACAGATGCAAAAATCTTTCCCCTAGTTATATATAGTAATTAATTATATAATCGATCGAATATTTATGGAATAAGATATATCAAATAGTACAATTACTATTTGAATTTGCTCCACCAGATATTGATTCGTATAATTATTCGATTAAATGAATTTGGATACTGATAGTATCCGTTTACACTCGTACCACTGGGTACCATCTAGGATTGCATATGAACCTGCTTATCGTGTTTCAATTACTTCTGATAGTGATGAATTGGATTAGTACTTAAACAACAAAATTCAAAGTCTTGAGAATTTACCCTTAAAGTCCCAGGTTCAAAAGAACAGAAAAAATCAAATACCCAAGCCGGTGAAAGTCAAAGGTCTTGCATAGAACACAACTTGAACATTACTCAGCCATGATTATATATGTAATTCTTTTGTTCTATTTGTCTTTTTGTCTCTCTGTACCGTGTAGAAAATTTGAAAGGATTAGATCGTCCCATCGTCCACCTAAATTGGTAATCCTAAGCATTCGGACAATGTTGATTTTCCTAAAAGACGGTGATCAAGAATGTGGAGAGGAGGAAGTGAGAGAAACTATGATATGATGGAGAAATAAGATGTTGCAAAGAAAATCGTTTTGCTAGAGCTCATTCCCAAAAATATATAATGAATCATTAATGATACCAACCCTCTATTTATAGTCTCTGAAAAAGAGATCCCTTAGACGGTTAGGATTTGATTTATTATTATTTTAACAGCTCAATAATTAGATTTGAAATGCCTTAGGATGTTATGACCAAGCTCATCCTAAGCATCATTTGTCTGACAATAGATCATAGGTTAAGGAAATGACATATGGTAACTGTTTTTTACTTGACAAGTCTAACCATGGCTTCATTAACCTTAACCCATTCTTGGGCACCCTTTAAACCATAAGTCCATAACACCCCAGAAATAAGATAATAGGTATATGTAAGGCGGATCATGCGCCTTTTAAGATATATGCCTATTGAACTAGGAGTAATTAAGAGTGCGCTGAGATAGTGCCACGTGACCGTTACCAAAATCCATCATCTACACTCTCTATGCATAATTAAAATGGCAATAGTAGCTTTACTCGTCACACCTTTAATAAACCCTAAAGCAGTTTTTAAGGCAAAGCACTTTTAAAGTGTTTATCATCGATCTAAAGGGCAATTAAGGGTGCTGCTAGTAGAGCAAGCAAAATCGTAACCCGTTGTAGAGCTAAAGTAGAAGCTTGGTTGCTTTAGTTACAGCATAGTGCACCATGCGGGAATTTAGCTTCACCACTAACTCTACGTGGAGAAGCATATGGAGCAGAAATGGTATGTGATTCAAATATTAATCCAACTATCATATTAATATAATACAACAACCTCCTTTAGTCCGACCATAGTACTAGATAACAATGAAACTAAAAAAATATATTTTTGTTTAATTTACATCTTATTTCCATTAACTTGTATCCCGAGAGCTGGCCATGGCTGACGAAGTTCACCCACGTTTTGGTGGACATCGACGACCACCACCACCATTGCCAGGGATATGTGTGCAGGGCGAAGGCCCGGAAGGCGGCACCGGAGTTTTATCAAGTGATACTAACCCTACTCCATTCTTCATCGACGGCCTCACTCCTTCTAAGACCCTTGCCATTGAAAGAGGACTGAAACTTAGAATCAAGAAAACAAAAGCAACCATTTGTATCATCTTGTGGCCATTTCCTCTGTAAAAGTTCATTGCCATTTTGGAGAGATGAGATGCTTAGATTAAAGGAAAGGGTTACAGCATATTTATATAGGAGTTTTTTCTAGCCTTCGTTTCTTCATATCTATGGACCAGTGAGGTGGGTAAGGATGACTAGTAGCACCGGCAATGGCCGACCAAGGTCTCCTCTTATGATAAAATGACGCGGTCTCTATATTAATGACCAAACGTTATGGGATAGTTCAAGTTCTACATTACTTAAGATACTATATCAATCTGGACCGTTGCGTAAGCGGACCCACGAGAAGTGTTTGTTGACCATTTTGATAGGAATGATTTTAACCATCAGATAAGTAGATGTTTTCCTCTAGAGTGCTGACCTTTCTAGTAATGAGACTTCCCAATAATTTCCCTAAATGCTGAATGGAGGACTAACCAAAGATAAGTATGAAGAACATTTAATGTTTCAATCAGGGATCTATGCCTTTCATCGAAATTCATGAAATCTAAGTACTCAAAAGTCAAGTTTTGGATACACTTAGTGGTGATTCTGATATGGAAGGGGACGACATTTCAGATAACTCTCATGCATATTCCACGTTGTTTGCTCAAAGCGGTAGCAGCTAGCAAAGTCTAAGCACATGCAACATCTATGCCAATTTTTTCACACAAGTTTTTCACACAAGAGAGACGTAAAGACGGACTAAAAATTGCCATCAACTAAATATAGTAACAAAATTCTTCAAATTTTTGAAAAAGAAAATGGAAAAAGGACCCAAGGTCAGCTTAGAAGTTGACACCATGATCTTATTGGTCCACGCCCTCTTTTTACCTCCCATCAATTGTGGTTAGGTTAACCAATCTAACCAAGGTTTTTAAAAAAACAAAAAAAAAGAAAAATTATTAATTTTAATTGAATTAAGCTGGACCATGGTTAAAGAGGTGTTAAAAGGGACACAAGGACACTGCGGCCATCTTAGAAGAGGACCTTGGAGTCCTCCTTTGGAGACTCTTTTGAAAAATTCTCCGAATTGTTGAAAAACTCTCGAATTTTAGGTATGCCGAATTATTCTCTAAATTATTCTCGAATTTTAGGTTTGTCGATTTTCTCGAATCATTCGCAAATTTTGCAATAATTCATTAGTTTGACAAAGTAAATTGCTTATTTTGGGTATTATCTAATCAAATTGTTGAATTTCTTTTTATAATAATTATTTTTTTCCCCGAATTGTTCCCGAATATTTCTTTGTTTTTTTTTCCTGAATTTTTCCGAACTTGACCCTTGCCGAATTATTACCGAACCCTGACTTTGCCACTATGCCACTAACTAAATTTTATCTTCGGATTTTATTTTATAGGGTGCGTAATTGTGTATGTGTTATAGAATAAATCTGGATTGAGTCGTAGACATACTCTTGGCATTTTTATCGTTGGATTTGATCTAGTATCTTTTGGGATAGGTGACAGGCCACTAGGTCCCGTCTAGGACTGCATATCGAGTTGATCGGTTTGAATCACTTCATCATGGACTTTTACTTTTTGGTTAAATTCCTTCGTTTATGCTTCAAAAATAACGATTTTGGTATTTTTGAAAAGTTTTGTTTTAAATAATAAATATAGTTTTGGAAGTCAGGATCATGGATCGTTGATTCTGCCTTGATTCTAGGCTTTAGTATTAGCAGTTTCCGTGATTAATTCAATTTTACTATTTTTAGTAATTTTTCGTGTTTTCTTGGTTATAGATGTAAGCCGCAAGGTAAACCACAAGGTAAAGAGAGTTTTGATTAATGTTGTAGTTTCTTGAAAATATTTTCTCTTTTTTCCTTTTGTTTTGGTATTCCTAAGAATCAACAAGACAGTGGGTGTCCATTATTCCAGGTACTTTCCTGTTGCATCACATTGAAGTTATATGAGCACCAAAACACACAAAATCAGTCATGGAACCATTATCTTAAGTGGAATAATAACATAAAATCAACAAATCTTCCGTTAGTGTCTGAAATTAATCAAAAATCTAGTAAGACAAAATCCACAGCAAGTCCCAAAAAAAATATCCTTAGGGTTCATGTTGTAGTCTGTATTATTTCTTCATGGGGGATATTCTTAGTTGCAATACACCGTAGAAGATGATCCTTAGCTATCATTTATTCTATATTTATCATCTTCTTTTTTGATCTAATCAGAGTGGAAAAAAGGGGCCAGGTTTATTGCTTTGGGGTTTGGTTTACCAGGACGGAGCATGTGGGCAGTTGCCCCTTAACTTTTTTTTACACATTACTTAATTTTTTAACAATGCATACCCATGGGCAAGGGGGTAACTTCCTCCTAAAGGAGAAACAGTACCATATAAGACGTACGAACGAGATGATCTTTGAACTTTGTCCTATTTTATTTATTTATTTTTGTGGGGGGTGGGGGTTACACCCCGAACCCTAACAAGGGGGTTGGAAGTTGGAAACCTTCATCCCCTAGACCTAGAATTTCGTACTGCCTAATTATTTTCCATAAATCTCTTTCAATTACTAACATTTTCAATCTACCCTTCTTGCTTCCCTACAAGAAAATCCTAGCTCAGCCCTATGGTTTACTATTATTCAAGAAAGAAAAAAAATAGAGAAAATGGGCAACCAGACAAATTAAGGTTTTAGAGTGTATGTAGGGTTATAACATTCAACTTAAAATTTTCATTTTATAAAACTAAACTCTAGGGTTTTACATTAACAAAAATACACATTAAATTTGTCACAATTATATATATATATATGCCAAAACCCAATATATTATAAAAGGGTATTGTACAACTGCTTGTGCTAGTGACAATGTTAATTTGTATTCCCACATTGGGGTGAGCAGGGTTCTACTCTCTTCGGTTTTAGTGGTTGAGATGACCCATCATTTGGTCAAACTTCAAATCATGGGCTTCTAACCCTCTAACTTATGAACAGATGCTAACACCATTAATTGAATTTGTGGTCTAACCACATGTCCTATACAAAATAAAATAAAAGAGTATTGTTATCTTCCAAAATGATGAAATAAATAAAACTATTAAAATTGAGCCAACTTTTGATAAAGCTCAGCTCATTTGTGAAGCGAATTTACTATGTTAGATCAGTTAGGCTTGGCGAGTTGCTAAAGCTTGGCTCTCTGACACACCTACCAGCACTTTAGCAGGCGTGGTGGATAAAAAGGACGAAGAGCATATTTGGCGGCCTGACCGAATTCAAGCCATGGTGAGGGGTTGTTAGAATGTTGTCGAAAATTCAATTCCAGTATAGTGTTACCAACATTTATCGGAGTGAAACTTGGTGTCAATAGTGTTGGTAGTCCAAGGCTATAAAGAATCAATTAGCTCTCGTTACACTAGAACAATTTTCAACTATTACTAAGAAAAAAAGGCAAATCTACTAGGTCTAATTTAAAAGATTACATTTGACGTTTTAGTGATGTATCAGCAGATTGTTAGTCCTTTAAAGCCTTGGGCTACATTGCCGCTATGTTTAACATCATTTACAGTAGTACCGCATTAGCTATAGTAAGACAACATTATTAGTGGTTATTGTTCATGTTAAGAGAAATGCTAGCCCTAGGCACAGACTTCCAAACTCTCATGTACTGACATGTGCTTGGTACCTCCTTATCCGGTTGAACTTTAACTTGTTGAAAAAAATTATTAGTATTCGGGAATATCCTATTGTAATAAAGTGAATATCATTATCAGTGTATCTCTTCACAATCATATAGTATCAATTAAATTTGAATTTAGAATTTGATTATGTATGATTAAATTAGGATTATCTTTGAAAGATCTTTCTATATTAGGAGTCTTGGCATAGAACATCTATTTAAACCCTAGCTCTATGGGGTCATTGTAAATCATCCAAGCTATTCTTAATAAATCAGTTTCACTACAAAGAATTGTTTAATTCACTTGTTGAAGGGGTTGAAAAAAATTGTTTCTTTAACTTGTGGAAGGGGTAGCAGACACATGTTGCTCTCATACTGAGAGTGTGTTGCTCTTATAGTGGGACTTCGGAAACTTAAAATCTGCATATGGGCTAGCACTCCTCTCTTGCATAATGTCAATCAACTTCTGTGGCTAAATTTACTAGCCTTTTTTTTGGGGGGGGGGAATATTTTTGGGTTTAGACTTCGTTTTTGAGGATTTTCTCTGGGTGAAGGATTTTTCTATTTCTATTTGTTTTAGGATTGGTTTGAGACTATATATTAGCCTAGGGTACAAGCTTAATTGTATTTGATAATTTGAATGTCTTTGTGATAGAGTTTTTGGGGTCACGAGTTTCTCTTTCTATGTGAGTGTAGCTCTCAAAGAGTGAAAGCTTAGGCAAAGAATTGAATAACAAAAGTTGGATTTTTACTTGTCTTCATTCATGTATATATACATGATACAAGTCCTATTGTTACACAAATACATAGAGATAAATAAGGAAGATTACAACAGACTTTAGATTCCTTTCCTAAGTGATATATACGATATCTATGTTGTGTAGGACTCATTTTAGAATCTCCAATAATAGTAGGATTTGGTGATTCATGAATATCGGTTAATACACCCCTGAAAGTTGATGGTGATTGAGATAGCAACTTGGATTGTAAACACTGAAACCGAGGACTAGGGAGACCCTTAGTGAAAATGTCAGCTGGTTGATGTTCCGTGGAGATAAATGAAATCCATAGATCACCTTGAACCACTCATTCTCGAACAAAATGATAATATTGTAGAACCCTAAAATTTCTCAATTTTATACAAAGGTCCCTACACGCTCATAACATTGTACAAAGAGCCTAAAATCATTAAAAGACCCTATACATGAAAATTGAGCCTAATGACAAGGCATGGGCCTCCTACGCCTCAGGTCTAGGCATGAAGTAGAAAGCCCATAAGCCCAAAATCCAAGTCCAAATTCAAATGGGTCACACACTCAAGAAATGAGTTGATCCGTCAACACAAGAGGCCTGAGTATGGACTCAATAGCCAAGAAGATGGGTGGGGCCCATCAAAGTCTCATAAGTTCCTTAAACTACTAAATCAAGTGGGACTCTTGGAATTCTTATCACAAAATGTTTATAAATAAGGCTCGAAGCTAGAGATTTGTGGGATGATTCAGAAATCCAGAAAGATGATTCAGAAAAAGCGAAAGAAGAGAATTTAGAAGAATCGTTAAACAACACAAGTCAAGCATTCTCTAATCTTCACAGAAAAGAAATCAAAGCATTCTAGAGAAGACAAAGGTACAAAGAAGCCGGTTCTTTCCAAAATTACTTTATAACCGATCAAGCACAAAGCCCGGAAGAAAGAAAAAACTACACCAACACCTTCAAAGAAGATCGAGATCACGCGTCGACTCTCATCTTCTACTTCCGAAAATTTTGACTGTTAATCAGAGGAATCTTGAGAGTTGTACCATCTTCCAAATAAATAAATATTTGTTCATCCCTTATTTTGTGATTAATTCACTAATCACAAAATTTTGTGTCGACAAATATATCTTGATATGCTTTGTGTGAGCATGGAAGATATGGTTGGAACCCAAGTAAGTCGTACTAACATTGTCACATTAGAGATGGATAGGAGTGGGTAGACAGATGCATAAATCTTTCCCTTAGTTATATATAGTAATAAATTATATAATCGATCGGATATTTTTGGAATAAGATATATGAAATAGTAAAATTACTATTTGAATTTGCTCCACCAGATATTGATTCGTATAATTATTCAATTCAACGAATTTGGATACGGATAGTGTCCGTTGACACTCCTACCACTGGGTACCATCTAGGACTGCATATGAACTTGCTTGTCGTGTTTCAATTACTTCTGATAGTGTGATGAATTGGATTAGTACTTAAACAACAAAATTCAAAGTTTTGAGAATTTACCCTCAAAGTCCCAGGTGCAAAAGAACACAAAAAATCAAATACCCGGGTCGGTGAAAGTCAAAGGTCTTGCATAGAACACAACTTGATCATTACTCAGTCGATTATATATATAATTCTTATGTTCTATGTATGTTTTTTTCACTCTATACCGTGTAGAAAATTTGAAAGGTTTAGATTGTCCCATCGTCCGCCTAAATTGGTAATCCCAACCGTTCGGACAATGTTGATTTTGCTAAAAGATGGTGATCAAGAATGTGGAGAGGAGGAAGAGGGAGAAACTATGATATCTTGGGGAAATAAGATGTTGCAAAGAATATCGTTTTGCTAGAGCTCATTTCCAAAAATATATAATGAATCATTAATGATACCAACCCTCTATTTATAGTCTCTGAAAAAGGGATCCCTTAGATGGTTAAGATTTGATTTATTATTATTTTAATAGCTCAACAATTAGATTTTAACTGCCTTAGGACGTTATGATCAAGCCCACCCTAAGCATCATTTGTCTGACAATAGATCATAGGTTAAGGAAATGACAGATGGTAACTTTTTTTACTCGACAAGTCTAACCATGGCATCATAAACCCTAATCCATTCTTGGGCCCCCTCCAAACTACAAGTCCATAACACCCCCAAAAAAAGATAAAAGGTGTTTGTAAGGCAGATCATGCGCCTTTAAGATATATCTATACTACTATTATATTACAAAGTGTATCCACGTGGACACCCTCAAAGTTCTGTGTTTCTTCTAAATTGATGCCACATGTCAAAAATCTCCACTTTATGTTTTGCCACGTGTTAGGATAAGATCTCCCTTTAAACCGTTTCTCCCGTTCATCTTCCCCCAACCCAAACCCTTTGTGCCTCTCCATCTCTCTCTCTCTCTCACTCAGACTTTTAAACTCCCTCTCACTCTCCACTTAAACGCCCCCACTATCTCTCTCCCAACATTCATTTCATTATGGGAAATAGTTAACAGAGCCATGGATCCCATTTGCTAACCTAAGGCATCCCCCCCCCCCCCCCCTCTTAAATGCTTAGTAAATAGGATCCATGGGTCTGCCTATCACTATGTGAGCATGGGATTTTCCAACTTACTTTAAAAATTATATGGTTTGACTTGAGTTGCCACCTATTCATTCTTAGGGATGGGTCCCGGGTATTTGTTTGTTTGGATAAGGCAAATGGTCTTTACAGAGTTAGGGTAAGCGGTTCGATTAAGTCCTGGGGAAGGTATTAGGCACCCCAAGACCTCCGTTTTATAACGGTTACCTACTCCCTAAACTTAAGCCAATTATAATCTCAAAGTTTAATTAAAATGTCCAAAGTTTTTAAGTGAGTGCTAATCCAAGAAAAATAGAAAGCTAGATGGCTAGGGTCGAACCCGAGTTGAGTTGCCTACGTACTCACATGGTGAGATCAGACCGAGCGTAGTTCTGGCACATGAGCCCGTGCCGAGGCTAGGGGGGAGTGTGTGTGTGCATAGGATGGTCAAAGGGTCTAGCCTAGAAGACTATGGTTTAGTTGACCGGGGAGGTCAAGTGCACAAGTGTTAAGTCTAACCGCGGTTAGAGGGTATTTATCCATGGTTAGATGAGCTAACCAAAACTAAGGAGGTCCTACAAGTCTCTTTTTGGTCTTTTTGTATTTTTTATATTTTTTGAGATTTTTGGGGATATTTGAATGTTTTTTATATTTTGGTTATATTTGAATGTTTTTGGTGTTTTGAGATTTTATCATGTTTTTGGTATTTTGAGATTTTATCATGTTTTTGAATTTTCATATAGGTAAGGTTTTGACAAACTTAACTAAAGTCAAATTTAGTCCAAGAGTTTGGCTAAAAGATTATAGTTTAAGACATAAAGAGGGATGTGCCTTATGAATAGTAAATGGTCTATTACCAACACCTATTTTGTTGGATTGATGTTGATAATAGATCAAATACCATTGTCTTTAGTATGAAACATTTTTAAGAATGTCCTCTTTAAGTCCTTACACCATCATTTATCTTAAGTCCTTAAACCATCACCTACCCATTCAACATAGAACATGAAGGAAAAATAAAGAAATGAAAGAAAATGAAAACTCATCCTCTCCCTTTTAAGGTGGTTCATTTACACCATTATTAATGATGTAATGTTGCTCTAAAGAATGTTAGGGAGGGGATGAGCTTTCACAAAAAATTCTAGAAAGAGGACTAGAATCTCAAAAGAAAACAAAATAAAAAGAGAGGTATAGCTTTAACTTCCACTCTCTATGGGCCTACCCATATCCACACTTGTGGGTACATAAAAAAGAAGAAAATATGTACATGGAAAGGAAAAGAAAAAATGAGCATCTCCTTGCCTTTGATATGGGGTCCCTCTACACCATTAGATTGGTGTAGAGAGGCCCAACTATGCTTGAGAAATGAGAGATCAAGAAGAGAGAACCAAATAAGAAAAAAGATAAAAAAGAAGATAAAATGAAAGAAGGAGTGCCTACTCCTCCAAGAATTCTCCTTCAATGCTCCAAGGGGTAGGGTTTTAGAATCCACAAAGGAAGAGAGTTAGTGAAGAACTCTAAGCTTTTAGTCTTAGAATTCTTTCCAAACTCTAAACCTTAATTTCTTCTCCCTTCTTCAAACTTAAGAGAAACACAAGTAGGTGGGAACCTTCTAGGGGTCTTGAGGGATGAATCTAAGGAGCTAAGGGATTGGTATTTATAGGAAAACTAAGAGGTTGGGTTGTGTCTTTTACATGAGGGATAAAAGGAGCTAGTGGGTAAAGACTTGAGTGTTGTAAGGTGAGTTGATAGATTGAGTGTTGTAAGGAGTGTAAGAGAGTTGATGGTTGAGTATTGTAAGGGGTGTAAGAGAGTTGGTGGGTTGAGTGAACTATGAGTTATATGAGTATGTGTTCTAGGATATATGGTGTAAGAGAGGTGTAAGAGAGTTGGTGGGTTGAGTGAACTATGAGTTATATGGGTATGGGTTGGTATAAGAGAGGTGTAAGAGAGTTGGTGGGTTGAGTGAACTATGGGTTATATGGGTATGGGTTGTAGGATATAGGGTAGGTGGATATGGATATATGGATTAGGTCTTATGGATCATGGGTTATTAGTAGATGGGTCATGGGTTATGATTATTGGACTTTGACTATGACATTTGGGCTTGAGCTATGGAAATAGGCTTTGGCTTAGGCAATTGGGTGATTGGGTATTTGGGCTTGACTACTTGGGCCTTGGGTAAACCTTGGAGCATTTGAAGAAGTGGGAAGAGGAATAGGGGGTGCAAAAATAGGGTGCTTACACACTACTCTTTCATTATCCCCTATTCACCACAATAAATCCACAATTTCATTATCTAATGGACCGTATGCTTATGTTACGACTCGACTTCTCTTTCAGAACGACTCATCTCCTTGTACTCTCCGCATTCTCACAGTCACTGTTTGGTTTCAAGTTTCAACAGCAACATGCATTTGTATTCGGGCTTCATAGATCAATCTCATCACGTCCCTTTCTCTTATCATACTCTTTTGTTCACAAGTTAGTCTCAGCACGTTCTCGAAGTTGAATCCCATGGCGGCAATCTTTAGAGCGGGAGGACATGAGGGATTTGTACACCGGTCTTTAGTCCCTGATCAGAGAGGATTTCCTCTTTATCCATGTGTTGTTGTTTTCTTCTTCATTCCTTTTGGTAAGTTATATCCTAATTCATCTTGATTGTTACAGTTCTATAAGCTTTCTTATTTATTTATTTAATTAGGGTTTAGTTCTATTAAGATGTTGGGTTTTGGTATAACTTACCGAAAGGAATTGTGCTCATAAATTGTTTGATTTTTTTTTTCTCTCAAGACAATATTACGTTGTGTCTGTTTATTTGGGTTTTGCTGGATAAGTCTTCGAAACTAATGAGCATAACTTTTGCTTTACAAAAACAAAATCTCTAATTAAGAGCCTCTCTGCAGCTATGTTCAAGTTAAAAACCTACATATCTTCTTAGCTATTTAGCATAGCATGTTCATAATATTTATGAAATTACAGACTGTATGATATTTGTTTCCCATTACTAAGATGGCACTTTGTTTGTTTCTCAACTCAAGTAATTTTGAATTGTTTTGGTGATTAGCATGTACAATCAAATAAAGACCCTGAGAGTGACAAGAATGTTGTAGATGTATCAATCGTGAGCTTCTTGGAGGTTGACACTCAAACGGGTGCCAATTGCTTTTAGTATAGAAACAAACAAAGTATCATCACATAAATGTTCTCAGTTTTTTTTTTCTTAGACAGATTTGTGTTTATGTTAGGGTTTTATTTGGTTATTTAGTGTTTTACCATAGAAATCTTTGTTAAATATACCAAAAATCTCTCAACTGTTAATAGTTATTTAGTGATTAGCATGCACTTTGGAATTGAGTTGTCTGTTGCTAATTATTTCAAGTTTAGGAACATGGGTAGTAAAGACATACATAAAACCAGTGAAGCACAACATGGCCATCCATGATTGATGAGAAATGTAGTTACAAAATAAAAGGACAAGGGGGATCAATTAGAGTTTCTATGAATATTAGAATGTTTTGGTTGGTATATTTCTTCATATGTGCTCATAGTTTATGTTTAAATAGCCAGTTAAGTTCATGGTTAAACCTATGATTTCACCATGATATGTTAAACTTCCTATTATAGTTACAGGTTACATTCTTCAAAGTCTAATTATGTAATTTCATTGATTTTATGGCTGGCACGATGGATTGATATTTGTGTGCTACCCATGAAAGTAGAATGAATGATTGCACTACTCTCTAAATTGATCAAATGAACTTTGTATATTAAAAAGATTCTTCATGTCATTAATAATATGGATGTGAAGTAATTGACTATTTTCCCACAAGATTCACCAATAAAGCAGCTCATTCTTAGACCGATGTTCCATTTTATTACTACATTAGCTAGGTAGAGTCCATTGCTTGATTGTTGTTGCACTTTAAAAAAAAATCATGAATATAATTTAAAAGATCTCATACTTTTTCACTTCCTTCTATGATCATTTGCTTTCTGAAATATTATTACTCACATTTATTTGTATGTCTATCTCTTTTTCTTAGGATTTCTTCAGATTTAAGATCTCTGTGTTTTTCATCCGAAAGGAAATAGGAGAAGGTTGTGTAAAGATAGTATTGGTGCTCACTATGCTTACAGAATGGTCAAGATATTCTGCGGATTCCTTTAGAAGATTAGGAGAGTTACAGAGGCAATTTGGAGAGGCCTTTCAGTGAGGGTTCTTCCCTCTATTGTGTTGCAGTCTAGATCTAACTATAACTGAAAAATCTTTTGTGCTGAAAACATAAACTCCCCAATCTAGGGAATTGCGCCATCTTTTACTTTTAATTGTTATTTTGATTTTTTGTGTATTGGAATTTGTTTGTATCACTTTCTATCACAATTTCAGTTTGTAATTCTACTATGTAAGTAATCACTTACTATATTAGACCGTTAAGTAGCTCTCCCTCTTTCCTGTAGTTCAGGATTGTTATGACTTGGAATTTTTGAGGAATTCATAGAGAAAATTGGGTTGGATAGTCAAAATTTAGTTTTTGAGATACTTTTTTAGTTTAAGTAATGGATTCAAGCCAATCAAAAGATCTTTAGATGAATCCAGATCACAATTTTGATGCTGCTTTGATTCATTGGTTGGTAAAGTTTCATTGTAGTACTCCGCTCTTTTTCTTCTTTTGCTCAATGATCTCTTTTAGATGTTCATTTTCTTTAAAATTATAAATTTATCTAATTCTTTTTCTAGACATTAAATATACAAGAACAGAAGGATTTCATCCTCTCACCTATAAAAAAAAAAATTCATCCTCTCAAGGTATACCCATCCCTGAATAAGCTACTGAGGCATGATGTTTTAGGATTCTTTTGGTAAGTATGACTTTAATGTCATGTTACTCATTTTTGCTCTTTCTTTTAGTTTGATATTTTTCTTTTCTTTTCCATGCATCGCACGGGATGTTTACTAGTACCTATTGAACTAGGAGTAATTATGAGTGCGCTGAGATGAGATGGTGCCACGTGACCGTTACCAAAATCCATCATCTACACTCTCTATGCATAATTAAAATGGCAATAGTAGCCTTACTCGTCACACCCTTAATAAACCCTAAAGCAGTTTTTAAGACAAAGCACTTTTAAATTGTTTATTACCGATCTAAAGGGCGATTAAGGGTGCCGCTAGTAGAGCAAGCAAAATTCGTAACCCGTTGTAGAGCTAAAGTAGAAGCTTGGTTACTTTAGTTACAGCATAAAGTGCACCATTCGGGAATTTAGCTTCACCGATAGCTCTACGTGCCATTTCTTTCAAAAGCTGCATGTAACCTAGTGTTGGTATCAATGGAGAAGCATATGGAGCAGAAATGGTATGTGATTCAAATATTAATCCAACTATCATATTAATATAATACAACGACTCCTTTAGTCCGACCATAGTACTAGATAACAATGAAACTAAAAATATATATTTTTGTTTAATTTACATCTTATTTCCATTAACTTGTATCCCGAGAGCTGGCCATGGCTGACGAAGTTCACCCACGTTTTGGTGGACATCGACGACCACCGCCACCATTGCCAGGGATATGTGTGCAGGGCGAAGGCCCGGAAGGCGGCACCGGAGTTTTATCAATTGATACTAACCCTACTCCATTCTTCATCGACGGCCTCACTCCTTCTAAGACCCTTGCCATTGATAGAGGACTGAAACTTAGAATCAAGAAAACAAAAGCAACCATTTGTACCATCTTGTGGCCATTTCCTCTGTAAAAGTTCATTGCCATTTTGGAGAGATGAGATGCTTAGATTAAAGGAAAGGGTTACAGGATATTTATAGGAGTTTTTTCTAGCCTTCGTTTCTTCATATCTATGGACCAGTGAGGTGGGTAAGGATGACTAGTAGCACCGGCAATGGCCGACCAAGGTCTCCTCTTATGATAAAATGACGCGGTCTCTATATTAATGACCAAATGTTATGGGATAGTTCAAGTTCTACATTACTTAATATACTACATCAATCTGGACCGTTGGGCAAGCGGACCCACGAGAAGCGTTTGTTGACCATTTTGATAGGAATGATTTTAACCATCAGATAAGTAGATGTTTTCCTCTAGAGTGCTGACCTTTCTCGTAGTGACACTTCCCAATAATTTTACCTAAATGCTGAATCGAGGACTAACCAAAGATAAGTACGAAGAACATTTAATGTTCCAATCAGGGATCTATGCCTTACATCGAAATTCATGAAATCTAAGTACTCAAAAGTCAAGTTTTGGATACACTAGACATATTTTGTGGAAGTAACATATCCTCTCTGTATTCTTTCCTGGGTTCTTCTTTGAGGAAAACTTTTTCCTCAAAGAAGAACCCAGGAAAGAATACAGAGGATAATAACCTTTCATTTCCCAGTCCCGCCACGTTGGAGACTCTGATAGGGAAGGGGACGACATTTCATATAACTCTCATGCAGATTCCACGTTGTTTGCTCAACGCGGTAGCAGCTAGCAAAGTCTAAGCACATGCAAGATCTATGCCAATTTTTTCACACAAGAGTAACGTAAAGACGTACTGCAATATTTATTTTGTTAGGCCCTCAAATGATCACAGTAACACAATTCTTCAAAGTTTTGAAAAGGGAAATGGAAAATGGACCCAAGGTCAGCTTACAAGTTGACACCGTGATCTTATTCAATTGTGGTTAGGTTAACCAATCTAACCGTGGTTTTCAAAAAAACAAAAAAAAAAGAAAAACTTATTAATTTTAATTGAATTAAGCTGAACCATGGTTAAAGTGGTGTTAAAAGGGACACAAGGACACTGCGGTTATCTTAGAAGAGTACCTTGGGATCCTCTTTTGAAGACTCTTTTGAAAAATTCTCCGAATTGTTGAAAAATTCTCGAATTTTAGGTATGCCGAATTATTCTCTAAATTATTTGCGAATTTTAGGTTTGTCAAATTTTCTGGAATCATTTGAGAAATTTCGCAATAATTCGTTAGTTTGACAAAGTAAATTGCTTATTTTGTATATTATCTAATCAAATTGTTGAATTTCTTTTTATAATAATTATTTTTTCCCTGAATTGTTCCCGAATATTTCTTTTTTTCTTTTTTTTCCTGAATTTTTCCGAACTTGACCCTTGCCGAATTATTACCGAACCCTGACTTTGCCACTAACTAAATTTTATCTTCAGATTATATTTTATAGGGTGCGTAACTGTGTATGTGTGATAGAATTAGTCTGGATTGAGTCATGGACATACTCTTGGCATTTTTATCGTTGGATTTGATCTAGTATCTTTTGGGATACGTGACAGACCACTAGGTCCCGTCTAGGACTGCATATCGAGTTGATCGGTTTGAATCACTTCATCATGGACTTTTACTTTTTGGTTAAATTCCTTCGTTTACGCTTCAAAAATAACGATTTTGGTATTTTTGAAAAGTTTTGTTTTAAATAATAAATATAGTTTTAGAAGTCAGGATCATGGATCGTTGATTCTGCCTTGATTCTAGGCTTTAGTATTTGCAGTTTCCGTGATTAATTCAATTTTACTATTTTTAGTAATTTTTCGTGTTTTCCTGTTTATAAATGTAAGCCGCAAGGTAAACCACAAGGTAAAGAGAGTTTTGTTTAATATTGATGTTTCTTGAAAATATTTTCTCTTTTTTCCTTTTGTTTTGGTATTCCTAAGAATCAACAAGACAGTGGGTGTTCATTATTCCAGGTACTTTCCTGGTGCATCACATTGAAGTTATAAGAGCACCAAAACACACAAAATCAGTCATGGAACCATTATCTTAAGTGGAATAATAACATAAAATCAACAAATCTACCGTTATTGTCTGAAATTAATCAAAAATCTTGTAAGACATAATCCACATCAAGTCCCAAAAAAAATATCCTTAGGGTTCATGTTGTAGTCTGTATTCTATGGAATTGTTTTTTCAAATTTCTTCATGGGGGATATTCTTACCTGAAATGCACCATAGAGGATGAACCTTAGCTATCATTTATTCTATATTTATCATCTTCTTTTTTTATCTTCTCCGAGTTGAAAAAAGGGGCCAGGTTTATTGCTTTAGGGTTTGGTTTACTAGGACGGAGCATGTGGGCAGTTGCCCCTTAACTTTTTTTTACACATTTCTTAATTTTTTCACAATGCATATCCATGGGCAAGGGGGGCAACTTCCACCTAAAGGAGAAACAGTACCATACAAGACGTACAAACGAGATGGTCTATGAAATTTGTCCTATTTTATTTATTTATTTTTGTGGGGGTGGGGGTCACACCCCGAACCCTAACAAGGGGGTTGGAAGTTGAAAACCTTCATCCCCTAGACCTAGAATTTCGTACTGCCTAATTATTTTCCAAAAATCTCTTGCAATTACTAACATTTTCAATCTACCCTTCTTGCTTCCATACAAGAGAATCCTAGGTCAGCCCTATGGTTTACTATTATTCAAGAAAGAAAAAATAGAGAAAATGGGCAACAAGAAAAATTAAGGTTTTAGAGTGTATGTCGGGTTATAAAATTAAACTTATAAATTGCATTTTATAAAACTATACACTAGGGTTTTACATTAACAAAAATACATATTAAATTTTTCACAATTATATATATAGATATATGCCAAAACCCTATATATTATAAAAGGGTATTGTACAACTGCTTGTGCTAGTGACAATGTTAATTTGTATACCCACATTGGGGTGATCAGGGTTCTACTATCTTTGGTTGTAGTGGTTGAGATGACCCATCATTTGGTCAAACTTCGAATCATGGGCTTCTAACCCTCTAACTCATGAACAGATACTAACACCATTAATCGAATTTGCGGTCTAACCACATGTCTTGTACAAAATAAAATAAAAGAGTATTGTTATCTTCCAAAATGATGAAATAAATAAATAAATAAAACTATTAAAAATCAAGCCAACTTTTGATCAAGTTCAGCTCATTTGTGAAGCGAATTTACTATGTTAGATCAGTTAGGCTTGGCGAGTTGCTAAAGCTTGGCTCTTTGACACACCTACCAGCTCTTTAGGAGGCGTGGTGGATAAGATGGACGAGGAGCATATTTGGCGGCCTGACCGAATTCAAGCCATGGTGACGGCTTGTTAGAATGTTGCAAAAAATTCAATTCCAGTATAGTGTTACTAACATTTATATGAGTGAAACTTGGTGTCAATAGTGTTGGTAGTCCAAGGCTATAAAGGATCAATAAACTCCCATTACACTAGAAAAATTTTCAGCTAATACTAAAAAAAAAAGGAAAATCTAGTAGGTCTAATTTAAAAGATTACATTTGACGTTTTTGTGATGTATCAGTATGACAACATTATTAGTGGTTATTGTGCATGTTAAGAGAAATGCTAGCCCTAGGCACAAACTTCCAAGCTCTCATGTACTGACATGTGCTTGGTACCTCCTTAACCGGTTGAACTTTAACTTGTTGAAAAAAAATATTAGTATTCGGGAATATCCTATTCTAATAAAGTGAATATCATTATCAGTGTATCTCTTCGCGATTAGGTAGTATCAATTAAATTTGAATTTAGAATTTGCTTATGTATGATTAAATTAGGATTATCTTTGAGAGATCCTTCTATATTAGGAATCTTGGCATAGAACATCTATTTAAACCCTAGCTCTATGGGGTCATTGTAAATCATCCAAGCTATTCCTAATAAATCAGTTTCTCTACAAAGAACTGTTTATTTATCTTGTTGAAGGGGTTGAAAAAAATTGTTTCTTTAACTTGTGGACGGGGTAGCAGACACATGTTGCTCTCGTATTGAGAGTGTGTTGCTCTTATAGTGGGAGTTCAGAAACTTAAAATCTACGTATGGGCTAGCACTCGTCTTTTGCATAATGTCAATCAATGTGTGTGGCTAAATTTATTAGCCTTTTTTTTTGGGGGGGGGGGGGGGGGGGTTCGTTTTTGAGGATTTTATCTGGGTGAAGGATTTTTCTATTTCTATTTGTTTTAGGATTGGTTTGAGACTATATATTAGCCTAGGGTACAAGCTTAATTGTATTTGATAATTTGAACGTCTTTGTGATAGAGATTTTGGGGTCACGAGTTTCTCATTCTATGTGAGTGTGGCTCTCAAAGAGTGAAAGCTTAGGCAAAGAATTGAATAACAAACGTAGGATTTTTACTTGTCTTCATTCTTGTATATATACATAATACAAGTCTTATTGTTACCCAAATACATAGAGATAAATAAGGATGATTACAACAGACTTTAGATTGCTTTCCTAAGTGATATATACGATATCTATGTTGTGTAGGACTCATTATAGAATCTCCAAGAATAATAGGATTTGGTGATTCATGAATATCGGTTAATACAACCCCGAAAGTTGATGGTGATTGACATAGCAACTTGGATTGTAAACACTGAAACCGAGGACTAGGGAGACCCTTAGTGAAAATGTCAGTTGCTTGATGTTCTGTGGAGATAAATGAAATCCGTAGATCACCTTGAACCACTCATTCTCGAACAAAATGATAATATTGTAGAACCCTAAAATTTCTCAATTTTATACAAAAGTCCCTACACACTCGTAACATTGTTCAAAGAGCCTAAAATCATTAAAAGACCCTATACATGAAAATTGAGCCTAATGACAAGGCATGGGCCTCCTACGGCTCAGGTCTAGGCATGAAGTAGAAAGCCCATAAACCCAAAATCCAAGTCCAAATTCAAATGGGTCACACACTGAACAAATGAGTCGATCCGTCAACACAAGAAGCCTGAGTATGGACTCAATACCCAAGAAGATGGGTGGGGCCCATCAAAGTCTCATAAGTTCCTTAAACTACTAAATCAAGTGGGACTCTTGCATTCTTATCACAAAATGTTTATAAATAAGACTCGAAGCTAGAGATTTGGGGGATGATTCAGAAATCTAGAAAGATGATTCAGAAGAAGCGAAAGAAGAGAATTAAGAAGAATCATTAAACAACACAAGTCAAGCATTCTCTAATCTTCAAAGAAAAGAAATCGAAGTATTCTAGAGAAGGCAAAGGTACAAAGAAGCCAGTTTTTTCCAAAATTACTTTATAACCGATTAAGCACAAAGCTCGGAAGAAAGAAAAAACTACATCAACACCTTCAAAGAAGATCGAGATCACGCGTCGACTCTCATCTTCTACTTCAGAAAATTTTGATTGTTAATTGGAAGAATCTAGAGAGTTGTACCATCTTCAAAATAAATAAGTATTTGTTCATCCCTTATTTAGCATGGAAGATAGGGTTGGAAGCCATGTAAGTCGCACTAACATTGTCACAATAGAGATGGATAGGAGCGGGTAGACAGATGCATAAATCTTTTCCCTAGTTATATATAGTAATAAATTATATAATTGATCGGATATTTATGGTATAAGATATATCAAATAGTAAAATTACTATTTGAATTTTCTCCACCAGATATTAATTCGTATAATTATTCGATTAAACGAATTTGGATACGGATAGTATCCATTGACACTCCTACCACTGGGTACCATCTAGGACTACATATGAACCTGCTTGTCGTTTTTCAATTACTTCTGATAGTGGGATGAATTGGATTAGTACATAAACAACAAAATTCAAAGTCTTGAGAATTTACCCTCAAAGTCCCAGGTGCAAAAGAACACAAAAAATCAAATACCCAAGCCGGTGAAAGTCAAAGGTCTTGCATAGAACACAACTTGATCATTGCTCAGTCATGATTATATATATAATTCTTTTGTTCTATGTGTCTTTTTGTCTCTCTGAACCGTGTAGAAAATTTGAAAGGTTTAGATCGTCCCATCGTCCACCTAAATTGGTAATCCCAACCGTTTGGACAATGTTAATTTTGCTAAAAGACGGTGATCAAGAATGTGGACAGGAGGAAGAGGGAGAAACTATGATATCTTGGGGAAATAAGATGTTGCAAAGAAAATCGTTTTGCTAGAGCTCATTCCCAAAAATATATAATGAATCATTAATGAGGCCAACCCTCTATCTATCGTCTCTGAAAAAGGGATCCCTTAGACGGTTAGGATTTGATTTAATATTATTTTAACAGCTCAACAATTAGATTTTAACTGCCTTATGATGTTATGAAGCCCACCCTACGCATGAACTGTTTGACAATAGATCATAGGTTAAGAAAATGACACATGACAACTTTTTTTACTTGACAAGTCTAACCATGGTATCATAAACCTTAATCCATTCTTGGGCACCCTCCAAACCACAAGTCCATAACACCCCGAAATAAGATAATAGGTGTATGTAAGGCGGATCATGCGCCTTTTAAGATATATACCTATTGAACTAGGAGTAATTATGAGTGCACTGAGATGGTGCCACGTGACATTTACCAAAATCCATCATCTACACTCTCTATGCATAATTAAAATGGCAATAGTAGCCTTACTCGTCGCACCCTTAATAAACCCTAAAGCAGTTTTTAAGACAAAGCACTTTTAATGTGTTTATTATCGATGTAAAGGGCGATTAAGGGTGCTGCTAATAGAGCAAGCGAAATCGTAACCCGTTGTAGAGCTAAAGTAGAAGCTTGGTTGCTTTAGTTACAGCATAGTGCACCATGCGGGAATTTAGCTTCACCAGTAACTCTACGTGCCATTTCTTTCAAAAGCTGCATGTAGCCTAGTGTTGGTATCAATGGAGAAGCATATGGAGCAGAAATGGTATGTGATTCAAATAATAATTCAACTATCTTGTTAATATAATATGTAATGGATAAAATTCGTAAAATTGATTAAATGTTGGAGAACGAGCTAGCTTGTGTTGTCCTGTTCACGAGAATCGCGTGCTTAAAAGGGGGAGATGTTCCGTTGTCTGTTGCACAACGTTTCCGTTGTCTTCTAGACAACGTATCCGTTATCTTAAGATAGCTAGACCAACCTCATTGTAAGATATAAACAACGGACTCGAGCTCGAGTCAACAACGAGACCGACTCGCAGGAGGAAGTGATCAGGAGGCGATCGTTTATTCTGACGAATGGGCGAAAAGCACTGTCATGACATTTAATGCTGGTCACTTCTGCATGCTGTCAGAAACAAACCGACTGAACTAATAGTAGGCGCCCACATGAGAGAGGTTGGGTGGCAGATTTGTCTGACATATTTGGTAATGAGTGCTGGACACGTGTTATGGTCATCTATGGCGGCATTCTGAGCTGAACCTATAAATACCCTCGAGGAATTCAGTGCCAAGGATCCTGTTTTTAGAGATTCTCCCTTACTCTCACTTGTATTGTTTTTTTGCTACTATTCATCATCTCCTACATCTACTTATTTTGGCATCGGAGTACAGGGCAGGGCATCACACCCTTCAACTTCTACTTTCTTCAAGTAAACCAGAGTTCAAGTAGCAGTTGGTTGCTGACGCGTGTCATCACCGGTATTTACCACTTCATAATACAATGACATCCATTAGCCCGACCATAGTACTAGATAACAATGAAACTAAAAAGAAATATTTTTGTTTAATTTACATCTTATTTCCATTAACTTGTATCCCGAAAGCTGGCCATGGCTGACGAAGTTCACCGACGTTTTGGTGGACATCGACCACCACTACCACCATTGCCGGGGATATGTGTGCAGGGCGAAGGCCCGGAAGGCGGCACCAGAGTTTTATCGAGTGATACTAAACCTACTCCATTCTTCATCGACGGCCTCACTCCTTGTAAGACCCTTGCCATTGAAAGAGGACTGAAACTTAGAATCAGGAAAACAAAAGCAACCATTTGTACCATCTTGTGGCCATTTCCTCTGTAAAAGTTCATTGCCATTTTGGAGAGATGAGATGCTTAGACTAAAGGAAAGGGTTACAGGATATTTATAGGAGTTTTTTCTAGCCTTCGTTTCTTCATATCTATGGACCAGTGAGGTGGGTAAGGATGACTAGTAGCACGGCAATGGCCGACCAAGGTCTCCTCTTATGATAAAATGACGCGGTCTCTATATTAATGACCAAACGTTATGGGATAGTTCAAGTTCTACCTTACTTAAGATATTACATCAATCTGGACCGCTGGGTGACTGGACCCACGAGAAGCGTTTGTTGACCATTTTGATAGGAATGATTTTAACCTTCAGATAAGTAGATGTTTTCCTCTAGAGTGCTGACCTTTCTAGTATTGAGACTTCCCAATAATTTCCCTAAATGCTGAATCTATTCCATATACTAAAGAAATTAGGGTGCCATGTTGGCACCCTTATTTGTGCTGCAATTTGTGTTTTTGATTCTCCATCACCAAAGACTTCCTCTCTTATTTATTTATTTATTTATTACAGAGAACGTTATTTGGGACTATTAGAGAGAACGTTTCATCTCCCTACTTGGGTTCATCTTCCAAACATGGGAAATAGACATCCCTATTTCCAACACAGGTTTCTTCCTCTTCCAAGGAAGTTACCGTTCAATCTATACCATAAAGAGTTACACTCCTCTCTGCAAGCATCCATATCTCTTCTCTCTCTTCATCCATCTCTCTTCAGTCTTTCCTCTCTCAATCGTCTCTTCCAAGGGTTTTACCACTCTCTCAATCGTCTCTTTCAAGGGTTTTACCACTTTCCAGCACTAGAGGATCGTGTGGCTTCCCACTCGCTCGTCTAGGACAGTGGCAATAACCATCGATCTCGGGTTAATCATTGGACAACCATCTCCTTCATCGGCTTCACATCCTTCATCGGCTTCACAGGCCAGTCCCACTCACTCTCACCATCACTCTCTCTCTATTTTCTGTGTGCTTTTTTGCTGATCTTTGTCTTTCATTTTTTTTCTCTCTATTTTCTATGTGCTTTTTTGCCGTTCTCTATCTTTCATTTTTCTCTGATTTAAACAAAGAAATTGGAGGAATACCAACTAAAATCCATCATTGCATTACCGACCTTGATTAGACTTTAGAGAAAATAGGGTGGGTGGAACAGCTCCATTTTCTTCCTTTCCTTTGTTCTCTTCTGCATTAAAAAAAAAATAAAACTGGTGATCTTCTCCTGTTGTAACCGGTTTTTGACAAAACCGGTTACTCCCCTGTGGTCACCAAATGTCCCTCTTGACGCCTCTTAACTGTGATTAAGATTCACCTACCCCTAGGGTTCACCCAACTATATTTGGTTTTTAGAAAAAATGTATAAAATAAATTAACCCTAGGAGTTGGTAAATTTTAACCATGGTTAACAAATTTTTTCTATATTAAAAAAAGAAACCAAGATAGGTGGGTGAACCTTAGGGAATCTTAACCATAGTTAAGAGGTCTCAAAAGGGACATGTGGCCACCTCAGGGGGTGTAACCAGTTTTGGCAAAACCGGTTACAACTGGAGAGGAATAGGTGCCAAAAAGGAGCCAAATCATCTAGGGTGATAACCGGATTTGGCAAATCCAGTTATCACCCCTAGAGGTCACCACGTGTCTCCTTTGACACCCCTTAACCACTATCCTTTTTTCGTTTAGTAGATAGTTTTCGAATTCAATATTACTTACCTTATAATTACGTTAATGCCACTGACCTGATAAAGGCGGTCACCTAATTGCCTTGCCTAATTGATACCAAAGTGGCATTATTGTGGTTTTGTTCATAAGCTTTGATCAGTTTTAATTGATTAATAAGTACTTTTACTATTAAAGGCTTTTGTTTTAGGAAAATAACAGTAATACCTTTGTGCCCTGAACATATTTAGGTGAAATTATGGCAATTTCGTTAATAAGTACGATGTTAAACCTATTTTTTTAGGACGGAGTAACAGTATTTATTTGCTGCCGCCCTAAATTCCAAATGTCTGGAATATGCTTCAAAGCTGTCTTCCAACACGTTGTTGGATGATTCTTGGCTCGATTCTGTGCATCGCGACCTATCATACTTAAGGAGCGTGTGGGTTTCAAACTACACATCATACGTCAGTACCTTTCAACAGTTAGCAGCATTTTTATTTTGTAGCTATGTGATACATATAATAATCTCCCTTACAAAAATGGTCAAGGCCTGTTTTTCTTTGTCTCTGTAATGCACATCTCCCGATACGGACAACTACGCAAAGGCCACCTTCTTATGTATTTTTGTTAATTTCTGTAATATTATTTTACTTATGCACATGATTTTGATTTATTTTCCTTTTTATTCAGATTTGCATATTCATAATTTTTTCACCTTTTTCTGCTGTTTTCTACTATTGTTTTTGAGAAAAATCAGTTCTTTTACGGTTAATGGTATTTTTCCTCACTGGTATGACAAATTTTTATTTCACTTTTATATATGTTCTCCTCAATGTTAGGTTTTGATTTCTGGTGATTGATAAGTACTTTAGTTTGCAATCTATTTTGGTCTTTAGGGTGGTTTGTATCTTATTACCAAAAAAAAATAAAAGGGGGTGGTTTGTATCTGATGCCAGAATTTTGAAAACCTCATTCATGGAAAATCTCTCTCTCTCTCTCTCCTTTGTGTCTTATTTTCTTTTTTGATGATCTTATGAGATGAAGCTTCTCTCTCTCTCCTTTGTTTCTTATTTTCTTTTTTGATGATCTTATGAGCTGAAGCTTTTGCTTGGGAATGATTCGTGTCAAAGCTACTTCAATTACCATGAACCGTGGTTAAATTTTGTTAACCCTTATGAATTTTTTTAATCAAGGATAAATGAGTGAACTTAGGAGGTGAATGAAACTTTAATTTTATTAGTACCTTAATTTATTCTTACAATTAATATTGTGTTTAACCTCCTTAATTTGTATCATCCGATTGTTGTTGGATCTTTCATTGATTATAATACTGATAGCATTATTTAGATACATGATGTTAATTTGATTATTTTCTATTTTGTTATCTCAAATTACTATTTTGTCTTCTTAACCCGTGTATCGCACGGGGTCTCCATTAGTAGAGGACTAACCACAGATAAGTATGAAGAACATTTAATGTTTCAATCAGGGACCTATGCCTTTCATCGAATTTTATGAAATCTAAGTACTCAAAAGTTAAGTTTTGGATACACTTAGTGGAGGAAACATATCCTCTGTATTCTTCCCTGGGTTCTTCCCTTTGTGGAAAAACCTTACATCCCCAAGTCCTGCAACGTTGGAGACTCTCATATGGAATGGGACTGACATTTCAGATAACATGACTCTCATGCAGATTTCACGTTGTTTGCTCAACGCGGTAGCAGCTAGCAAAGTCTAAGCACATGCAAGATCTATGCCAATTTTTTCACACAAGAGACACGTAAAGACGTACTGCAATATTATTGGTCCAGTAAAATCAAAATGAAAAATACTTAATACATTCCGCTATGTAGCAAAATGTTGGTTCTCATTGGTCCATAACCCCTGTTAACACCCACTAATTGTGATTGAGATCCACTCACCCCTAGGGTTCATCCATCCAACTTTGATTTTTGGGAAAAAAAAATATTAATCTCTATTTAAAGCTTAATCACAGTTACAAGAGACACGTAGGCACGACGGTCCACTATATAGCCGATCGTGGGGTCCTCTAATCACTGCTCAATCAAAATTCATCTATTTCAATAACGAAATACTAATAGAAGGGATCCACAACTATATAGACACGAGGGCAGTGTATTTTCATAAACAATAGAAGTTTATGCAATTTCACCAAACCTTAGGAAAGGGCAATGTAATTTCAAAAACAGGAGGAGAAATTTCTACAATTTTACTAAACTTCCAAGGGAGGTTAATTTAATTTCATAAACGAGAGGGAGATTTTTGCAATTTACATTTTTTTTTTCTACAAACCAAGGATAGGTGGGTGAACCTTAGGCATGGGTGAATCTTAATCACAATTAAGGGGTGTCAAAAGGGACACATGACGACCTGAGGGGCGAAACTGGACACCCCTAAGTTGAAATTATCTACTGTTATAACCACGTCCCATGGGTCAATATGTGTTTCTTTTAATACCCTTTAACTTTGATTGAGATTCACTAACCCTTAGGGATTCAACCATCTAATTTTGGTTTTTTTAAAAAAAAAATAATATTAACTCTAAATTAAAGTTGTTAACCAGAGGAAAAAAGCTTTTATACTCCTTGAGTCCGGTTACAGACAGAGAGAATTTCAAATCTTTTTTTATTGATGAGAAAGCGAGTGTGTATGAGTAATACACAAAGTGGCGTTTAGAGAAATAACTAGATTCTATGAAAAAGCCCAATCTTCAACTCTTTATTAGTTGGATCTCCTCCTTTTGGGTGGGTTAAGCTGGACACGGATGGATGCTCTATGGTAAACCGGACCTACTCAGTGGAGGAGGCCTGCTTAGAGATGACTCTGGCAAGTGGTTGAAAGGTTTTGCCTATAATATTATTGACATTTGTTCTATGACCATGGCTGAATTATGGGTTATCTGTCATGGTCTCACATTGGCTAGGTGGATTGCCTTGAAATCATGGTCTATCTCTTCCCCTTAACTTGAAGACTTTCACATGTCTCCGATGATCTTAATGTTTTGCTTGGAAATGATGTAATGGGACTACCACCTCTAAGGATTTGTGCTGTATAAATTTAGTAGACTTTGCCTCCCATTGAAAAAACAAAAGTGGCGTTTAGAGCAATAACTAGATGCGTGCTACTTTGACAATGGGTTAGTACTCAAGACACAATTTTGGTATTATAAAGAGTTCGGGGGGTGGAGTGATAAAATTCATTAATTTCTGAAAAGGATCAAGTTTACATGAAATATTATGGAGTGGGGGTTCAGGGGTGTAGCCCGTGAGAATTTTTTTTTGGAAATATAGCCATTATATAAATAAAATTAACTATATTTTTTAATTTGTATTTTATACATTAAAAAATTTGTAAACTTTTGAGAGGACCGGAAAGGGACACAAACATTGGTTTTTACTTCTCTTCATTCATGACTACAAATTTGGTTTTGAGAGGGGGGCGGGGGGGCGCTATATAAATCAAATTTAAAATTTTTATGGTCCCACTATATAGTAGTAATCAAGGAAGGGATTTCAAAAATTTTTGGCTCCGCCCCTGCAGAGGACCGGAAAAAGTAAAAGGTGGGAACCCACCACTTAATGGGTTCTGGCAAGGAGATTTCGTCAATCAGGAATGAGAATGACCCAATGATTTTTAACCATTTGATGGCCAAATTTTTGCTCTTAAAACTGGCCTATAGCTTCATCAATGATTTTTTTAACCATTTGAAGCATTCTAGCTTAGTGTTGGTATCAATACTGGAGAAGCATATTGAGCAGATACGTCTTGTAAGTTTAGATTTTACAAAAACAAAATTAACAATAGCGGTTAAAACTTGTTAACCATAGTTTAAAGACAATTAAAGAGTGTCCTCTTTTAACTTCCTTTTACTGTGGTTCAAATTAACTAACCCTTTAGTTTAAAGCATCTAACCTTGGTTTTTTGAAGAAGAAAAATTAACCAAAAGGATTAAAACTTATCAACCATAATTCAAGGATAGTTAAAAGAGTGTCTCCTTTTAACTGTGGTTAAAATTCACTAACCCTTAAGGTTAAAGCATCTAACCTTGATTTTTAGAAAAAAATATTAATTAATCACAAGGGTTAAAACTTGTTAACCATAGTTCAAGGATAGTTAAAGGGGTGTCCTCTTTTAACACCCTTTAACTATAGTTAAGATTCACTAACCCTTAGGGTTAAAGCATCTAACCTTAATTTTTATAATATATTTTTTTTAAATTAACAATATGAGTTAAAACTTTTTAAACATAGTTCAATTAAAGAGGTTTTGTGAGATTACAAAATATCTTAAGGGCATAATAACATTTTAAACAGTTATAACCGAGTGTCTAAGGATTGATGTTCTTTCTCCAACTGTTGACAAATTATGAGTTAATTTGCAAATCTGTTTTACATAAGCCGACAAAGGTCTCCCCTGAGTACTAATGCTGACCTTTCTAGTAATGGAACCACCCAATAAAATGTGTGCAGGTGTGTGTGGGTGGGCTCATTTAGCCCCACCACACTCTCTGTTTTTGTAAGGGTTGTGTGTGTGCACTAGCCTTGTGGCTTGGGGGCGTGTGGGTGGGTGGGCTTTGTGTTAGAGCATTCCTAGCAGCTTCATCAAATTTCACTCACCAAAATAGCCAAAACTCACAAAAAGTGATTTTGGTGAGCCACTTTTTTAAAACACTTCCAACTGCCTCACCATTTTAACCAAAAAAAGAGGAGGGAGAAACAATATTTTATCATTTGTGCGGGAAAACGAAAAAGGATGGGAGAGAAAAATATTATTTTATTATTTGTGTGAGACCACAAAAAAGAAAGGGAGAGAGAGAAACCTTATTGTATTATTTGTGTGGGCCCAAGGGTGAGAAAGATTTAACTTTGGTGAGTGTATAGTACTCACCAAACTTGGTGAGTACTGTAGACTCACCAAACTCACCAAACCAATTTCTTTATTTTGTTAAGGCTGTTGGGACTCATTTTAAAATCCTTTTAGTGTTTTGGCTCACCAAAATAACCAAAAAATTATTTAGTAATGCTCTTATGGGTATGTTATCGAAAACAAAAAGATAAGTACAAAGAATATTTCAAGCCTCAGTCAGTATCTACGCCTTTCATCAAACTAAGTACTCAAAATCTTAAAAGGTTTTGGATACACTTAGACATCTTTTGTTGAAAACCATACATCTCCAAGTCCTGCAACGTTGGAGACTCTGATATAGAGAAGGGGCCGACACTTGGGATAACTCTTATCTCTCATGCAGACTCCATGTACGTAGCTGCTAGCAAAGTCTAAGTACATGCAACACCTATGCCAATTTTTTCAGACAAGAGACGGAAAGGCATACTGCACTATTTATTATTGTTTGGCCCTCTACTAACTAATTTCAAATTTTATTATGAGTGTGTATTGAGTGATAGAATAGACCTGGATTGGCTTGTATATACTTTGGCATTCTTTTATATATATATATATATATATATATATATATATATATTTTTGGCAAGAACCCTGTCTATTTATTAAAAGCCAATTACATCAAAGAGGACATCAAATCTTACCCTTAAATTGCGACACTACAAAACTACTCATTAAATCGATTAAGTTTTCTAACCTCCTTCTTTATGGGGTGTTTGGATTGGATTTTTTTGGCCAAAAATCAATTATGGTAAAATTGATTGTATAGAAATTAATGGTTAATAATAATTTTTTCAAATAACAGTGTTCGGAGAATAAGTAGGTGAGTCTCTCAACTTCGCATTCTCCGAACACTATTATTTGAAAAAATGATTATTTGATTATGAATTTCTACACAATCAATTTTATCAAAATTCATTTTCGGCAAAAAAAATCCAATCCAAATGCCACCTTAGCCATTCTTGGAAAGAATCAATAGTTGATGTATTGTTAGTTGCTTTGTTCTTTTTCTTCTTCTCATTTCTCTTTGAAGAAACTAATTGAAAACCGTCATCTTCTAGATTGTTCTAGATTGTTGATTACTCAATTTAGAAATTCTCTTGTAAAAAAACAACCTTAGTGTAGTTCCAATGTTTGGCAATAGGAGTAGCTCCAACTCAATTGCTCACTTCTTCACCCTTGTCAGATACTAGCAATAGTTATTTGAGGATCATTATCTTTTATATTCTATAGAGAGCCTACAGACTGTTGGACTTGATTACATGAATTAGATTAGCATTCTTATCGGTTGATTGAAATCTTGTATCTTTTGGGATAGGTGACGCATGCCACTGGGTAGAGCTATCAATTACAAAGCAAATTGAGAGCTGATAGTGGCATATCTATGTTTGTATTCGATTACATATCCAACTATCCAAATTCGAATAAATATATGATGGATAGTGAAACATTATATTTGTATCTGACTCCGATTAAAATATTTGAATTTGGATAACACCCAAATTATTTGCTTACTTTGAAAAAAAATATGCTAAAAATATGATTTTTATTTAAAAATAGTAAATTAATATTTTATCTTCATCTATAATATATAAAAATAACAATTTAATTTCTTAAATTATATAAAACGTACATATTTAAATAAGGTTATTTTAGTCATGTAAACTTATAATATATTAGTTATATGAGACATGATTCTCCATCTATAAAATATTATTAATAGTTAATCACGTCCCCCTTTTAATCTCTTTAATTGTTGTTAATATTCACTAGCTCAAGGGTTATTCACTAGCTCAAGGGTTATTTTTCCCCCTAAAAATCAAGGTTAGATTAATTAACCCTAAGGTTCAATGAATCTTAACCACAATTAAAGGGAGTCTTAACCACAATTAAAGGGAGTCAAAAGGGACACGTGGTGAGTCGGGGAGGCATGCACATCCATTGGACAGAACACACATTCATGAAAAGAATCTTTCCCCTATTTATATATAAAAATAAAGTATATAATCGGCTGGATATTTGTCAAATCGATCAAATCAGATATATCAATATCTAAATTTGTATCTGATTATAAACGGATAGTAAAATTATTATTTGAATTCACTCCATCGGATACCTATTCGAATAATTATCTGAGTAAACGAATTTGGATACAAATCGGATATGGATAGTAGTGCTATCAACCTGGGTTGGGCTGGGCCATGGGTATTTGCATCCCCCCCCGGGGAGAACTGCACGAACTAAACGGGGACCGTTCTACTTGGTCCCCTCTTGGTTGGGAGGGGCCCCTCCTTCCACTCCACCTTATTGAGCCAAGGGATTTTAAAGAGGTTTTGAGCACTTAAGAAAGAATGAGGAACCACATCGGCTTTCTGTCATCACCTACAGAAATATGAAAACGAGAAAACAAGCAAAGTAACTTTCAGAAACCTGCTTAAAAGTCCGTTTAAAGGTCTTTCAGGTCGTTTTGCAGTAGTAGCTGAGCTTGAGCTAAAGAGAAAAAACAACTGTAACAACAAAAGAGAATCTTCCTTTTGTTTTACTGCCCGACATTCCTGAAATGAATGGAGTAAGGGCAGACCAGCTATGAGTTGAGCTAGTCTCTTACTGAGTTCAGTAATAGCTCTCATAAGCCCCCCCAACTTTTGAGTAGTAAAAAAAAATCGGGGCATAGCATGGGGCATGGGGAGTAGGTGCCCCCTTGAACTTTTGAAAAAAATAAGAATTTTATAGTTTAGCATGGGGCAGTTGCCCCTTTGAACTTATGAAAAAAATCGTTTATACTATGTTATCGAATTATTTAGTGCGGCATAGTTATGGGACAAGAGGGCAGCTACCTCCTAAACTTTTAAATATATACTATATTATTTAATAGGGCATAGCTGTTTGGCAAGGGCCCCTAAACTTTAAAAATAAAAAATATTTTTTAAACAATATTATTTAATTATTAATAGGGCATAACCATAGGTCACGGGATAGCTACCCTACAAACAATGAGAAATAATACCTATAGGAAATGTAAGTGGCAGAAATTACCTACAAATTTAGTTGTCAAAACAATTCCGAGGCAATCCCTGGAACTCCCATCCTCCAGACCCGACCCAAACTATTTTGTACCCAAATAATCATTCTCCACAAATTCACCAACATGACGCACTTTCCATCAACAATTGTGTGCCCCCATACAATAAAATCCTCGCTCTGCTCCTAGGCTAGGCCAAGGTCTTTTTGGGTGAAGTCTGGCCCCTCACCCCCTAAGCCAACCCAAACCAAATCCGATCCCAAACTAAGCCCAAGCCATTGGGCCTGAACCCAGCCCACTAAAAATTTCCTAAGCATGTGGTAAGCCTGAGTTGGCCTAAACATTTTCTTTTGTTCTTTAAACAAGTTAGCGTAAGCCTGACAGGACCAAACTCATATCGGGCTCAGCCGAATCTCATTTCGAGCTCATGCCAAACATGAAACAACTGGTGTATATCAATTGGAGTCTGCCCTTAACTCGGGCTTGGTGGGGATGCCATCCTTCATTATCCATCTTCTCTTCCTCTCCTTTGTGCACGTACCATTCTCAGTCAATACATCTCTCTTCCTCACATTCCTTTCTATGTGCTCTTCTTCATTTGATGCACGAAATGAAGAAAGTGATGGGAAATCTTAAACTACTTTCTTTCTTTGAAGGTCTCTGATGTATGGATTTGTTTAAGTATTTCTTTCTTCTCGCATTTGATGCTTCTGCAACATTTTTAGTCTAGTTAGTGACAACTTATGCTCCTCTGTGCATGTATGCAATCAAATGGGCTTTGTAATCATCATTATGGGTAAAAATCATTTTTTTTTATCTTAATTGGATAGATGAATAGTGAAAATCAGGTTTGTTTTATAGAGCATTAATTCTCTTACTTTTATGGGATTTCTTCTAATATGAGTGCGGAGATGGAAAGGTATTCAGGTTGATTAGGTATTCGGGAACCAAATGAGATTCTTTGCCATGGAATATTATTTTTAGATATGGCTTCTGTCCAGGGCAAACAAAACATGATTATTCATGACAATGCGCTTATTGACCATTTATTTCTATAAAACCATCAACTACACTACAATTGATTCTGGATGTAAGAATTGGAACCAAACAATGGTTACATGTGAATTCTTGATAAGCATGTATATGAGTGTGGAGGTGAGGCCGTTTCCTATTAAAAACTTATTCTCTCTACCACTAATGAAAGGCCTTGGATTGTATCTGGTGAAGCCAGAAAGGCTCCTCTCAGGCAACCACAAAATAGGGAACAAGTGGCTTGAGGAGTTATTTCATGGGCCTCATGATTTTGACTTCTCCACCCATTATTTGACACATGGCAATAAAATGATGAGATAAAAGAAGAGAGATATCAAGTGGGGAGAAGTCAAAATCATGGGGAGAAAATGGAATGACTTCTCCCCTTTTTAACACCACATGTCCCTTATTTTGTGGTTGCCCAAGACCACCTTTTTGGCTAATCTGAGGCCCTAATGAAATCGCGATAAAGTGCGTGGACTTATCGTGCTTACTTTTGAACTTTTGCACACCCCTTTGTATACCAGAGCGGGAAAAGTGACAACTTTTCTGCTTGAAAATTCTCATGTAGGGGCGCTAAATCTTATTAAAGAACAGCCTACTCCTAGGCATGTGTCCAAAGAGAGCTGAGTCGTGTAATGGGCTGTTCAGGCATGGCTGGTACATAAATATTCATGTTCAGCTCGAGCTTAATAAAATATGTTTAAGCTCGAGCTTGACTTGGCTCGATCGGCTTGTTTACACTAACTACTCGAGCTCGAGCTTGATGCTCAATCTTGTTTATTGGGTTTGTTACTCACATCGAGCTGGACTCGTTTATTATAGGAATGAGCTTTTAATAGCCAAGCTTGAGCTGTTCATGATCAGCTGATTGCTCCAACAGGTATTACTGATTCACAATTCAATTAGTACTGTCCAGATCTCCAAATATATACAACCATGCATCAAATATAGAAATTATTCCTTATTCAACAATTAGAAATTAGTACATAATACAATTCTAAAACCAATGCAAATACAAGGTAGTCATGGCATCAAGTACATGAGTACCCTTCGAGTACTCCAGATTAAGATGCCAATGAAACTAATATAAATAAAAAAAACAAAAGAAATCTATTGTTTGAATGTTATTAATCAGCTATTCTTGCAACGAAATCCATCACAACCAAGAGATAAAGATCCATGAACTTGGCAGCTAGGTTAGTTCTAAACCATGGCTGCACTAAAAACGACTGATAGCATCGTGAAAGCGGGGTGGTGCAGCAAAGACACGACCGGCGAAATTCTTTTCGCTGATTGTGCATGGACCACCTGGACTAGGTATGTGGGTGCAACTTGAACTTCCAGAAGGTGGCACAGGAACATCATTAAGCGATTCTAACACAAGACCTGCATTCAGCGACGGTAATTCTCTTCCCAACGGCCTCGCCGTTGCGAGATGTATGAAACTATGAATCAAGAATGTAAAGATGATGATGTGTGTTATTTTCAAGGCCATTTTTGTGGAGAATAAGAAGTTTTCTTGCTCAAAATTACAGGGATTGGGAATTGAAGAAAGCTGTGATGGTTGGAGAATAAAGGATAGATGGGTTTAGTTTTCTTGCTCAAAGTACGAGGATTTGAAATTGAAGAAAGCTGTGATGACTAGAGAATGAAAGATAGATGGGTTTATATATGTTTTTTTTAAGCTTTTCTCATTTCACGAAGGTCTTGTTTTGCTTCATGACTTGGGTTGGGAAGTATGACTCGCATGTTTGAATGGAGATTAGACCGGACATAGTCTTGTTAAACCTCTCTCCCTTTCGTGTAAACAGTGTTGTCAAACTTATTGAAGTATATTTGGGGTCAGAACTTATAAGGGATCAAAAGAGGGGAAAAATATGTTAGAGATAGAATTGGTGAAAATGTGCTTCTAAGTGCTTTCATGCTCATATGAGAGTAAAAGCCTTTATTTTTATTTATTTATTTTTTTGGTTAAGGAGGTAAAGAAACTCTTAAACATGCAAAGTCAGACCTAAGGTTACCGTTGAGGTGCCATAAAGGAAAACCCACTCAATCACTCCAAAAAGGCTTAACTAATAAAAGACTATTGTTGGACCCTTATGCACCCTATGAAGTCTAGGACTCAACCAATGGGGGACTAAAGTGGGATAGTAATACTTAGCCGTTAAGCGGATTTTACTTTTTTCATGGCCGAGTACTAACCTTTATGGCCGGCACCTTTTTTTTTGTGTTGAAATGATATCATATAACTAACACTTTCTCTAAACGCACACAACCGGACCTAAGGTAGGTGCTAAGTTGCCATAAGGTAAGTCCAAGCAACCACTCAAAAAGGGTCGGCACCCTAGCTTAATAGCACCATTCCCCGCAAAAGGACTATCACTTGGTGTCATTCAGATGTTTAGTTTTTTTATGATGACACGTGGCATTGTCAACAGGCTGTGAGCTGATCAAATTGGTCTGAATTATTTCCGTGAAAACAACGGTTTGAAGAATTTTTATTCTTAGTTTCATTCAAAGGTCTTGTCTTTGGACCACGTTTTTAGACTTTAGACCCGACCCATTTTTTTTAAACCTTAACCAGGCAAAACCCAATAACATCCAAATCTCGTCACAGCGAATTATCATCCAAACTTGAAATCCCACACCTTATTAAAAGCTTCTTGCAGGATAATATTCTTCACGGTTTTCTCCAACCATTTGTAGTGGAAAGACCTTTGGGCTTCGTTCTTTTAATGACTTTTAAAAGTCCAGAACATTAATATTTTAAAACAAAGACAAAAGTTTGAAAGGAGAAAGGAAAGGGATTTCTTACTCTTTTACACAATGGTATCTTAGATATATCAGTTCAATTTAATTAAAAGTTTCAGATGTATGGAATTTTAAAAAATTTTAAAAATTAATGGAACTTGATAGTTCCGAATTTGTAGAACTTTTGCACACTATGGAATAATATAGTTCTAGACATTAAGTAAAATAAGGCTAGAAACAATAAAAGTTCTAGATTTTAAAATTTTCATCAAAATAATGGACCCTTGATGAAGGTGTTAGGCTTGAATTGCCTTCTTTTGGGGGTGCCCCCCCTCAGGGGCGCTTACAGGGCGGTTGGGCATAGACGACAATTTGACTACCCGGTTCTAGACCATTATTACTGTGCATGAATATGGTATATCGACCACCACGTGCTAGGTTCGAGTACCTGGATAGGGTCCGTCCACCCCTATTAAAGGGTGGAGGTACTACCCACCCTTTAATAGGGGTGTCAACGAACCATTATGATGCGTACCTAGACGTAACCAATGATCCCAAAAGCCTGGATTGATGGAAGGCAATCTAAGTATCTCACCTGGATCATAACATACCACCACATTGCAGCAGACGTCCTCGACGGCTCTCACTCTAGGGTGGGACAATTCCCAAGATTTTTCTATAGCCCTCCCTAAGTAGCCCTTTGTGTGGCAGCTTTCATTATGAATAAATATCTAATAATTATGAATAAATATCTGATAGAAGCCATGTTTACATAAGGAACTCTACTAAAACATGGCCTTACCTGGAAAGTCAGAGGCCATATCTATTGTATGGTGGTTTGAGTACCCTTTTAAAGTATCTGGGAAGGAATAGAATCATTTTCAGTCTGCAAGTCCTTTTGGAGTGGTTAGCTGGACTTATCCTTATGGCATCTTAGCGGCTACCTTAGATCTCGACTGTGTGTGTGAGTTTAGAGTGTGTTAGTTACATGATAACATTTCCACCAAAAAAAAATATATATATGCTATCTTTAAATGCTGCCATTAAATCATCTGATTATTTATTTCATGACTGAAATTAATGCCATCAAGGTAGGGGAGGTCATTTAAAGTTTTAGGGTATAGTGAAGGATATGAGAAAAGTTTCTTACTAAGAACTTCAATAGTCTCTCATTTATCAACTCGCCTATGGGTACTCCCAAATATACTCTCAAATCCTAACCGTTTATAACTAACCACTAAGGACCATGATTTGGCTGTGCTTATTTTATCTTTTCTAATGTCACATCAGTTCTAATCCTAACCGTTTAATAATAGAGTTAAACCGTTAGGAGTTGGGAGTATACTGTTTTAGTAATCGTTGGCTAAATCTGCGGCATAACCCTATTTGGGATATAAAAAATAAAATAAGGTAATTTAAATTTGACCGTGATATAATAAAGACTGAAGAGAAAAAAAAAAGGGGCATTATGAAGTTTTTAGTTTTTTTTCCCTTAAGAGGTATGCTAGTGAACAACACAGACCGTGTCTTTGCATAATACGTAGAGACATGGCTTTGGATGTACGAATTCGGATCAGCAATAACCCTCACTGCTGTGGAAATGCCAATAAAATGGTGGTCTCATCAATGTACAAACATGAAAATGCACACACTTCCAAACATGTTGTGCAGGGGGTGTCTTCAGCTATTTAATATTGGAGGAAGATGACTGAAACTTACAAATTGATCGCAAGTTGCTCCCTATATTTATACTAGATCCAATCTGAAGGAGCAAAATGCAAAGAACGATCGAATTTATTAAAGCATAAGGATAATAGATTACTTAATAGAAAATATTTCAAAATTATCACAAACCCTTTTTTTCTTTTCTATTGCACTTTTTTATCATTATTATATTGTTATATGATGATTTACTTAGAGAACATAAAAAAAGGCTATATTACTTTGAGAAGATAATCATTGGTTTGACCGACGGACTTCATGGCAAATATGAGATCTAAGCAAGCCACCATGTGTGCTTATGGCTGTAAATGGATCGGATTCATACGTATTTGTCTATATTTGAATCTGAATTAAATTTGACATATTTCTATCTAATCCCAGATTCGCTGGATTGAATTTGAATCCGACAATTTCTTCAAGATCAGAATCTAATATGATTAGTAATAATATCTTTAAAAATTAATCTTTTAATTACAAAATTAAAAAAATTGTGGGTAGTATTATAATATATCTACAAAGTAATATATACGGGTAATGCTAGCTCCACTATCTTTTAGGAGTCCTTTTTTTCTTTTAAGGGAAAGAAATGTGTTGGTTCATAACATGTCTTCTCTCGAAGAAAATGTGACTTTAAAAGAAAGTGGAGCTAGCATTACCTCTCTCTCTCTCTCTTAAGAACCAACTATTCCAAAAGACTCATCTGATGAAGAGAGTAGTAAACAATGAATCTATGAGGGTCACGGGACAAATGGGGCGTGATACATAGGGGTGGCAATTGGGCCGGGCTAAGTCGGGCTGGGGTTAGCCCAAGCTCAGCCCAAAGTTCAAAACCTTATCCCAATCTCAGCCCAACCCAATCTCAGCCCTAGCACCCCAGCCCAAGCTCGGCTCACAAATAGTATCGGGCTTCGGGCTGAGTTCGGACTGGCCCAAAGTAAGCAAAGTGTGGGCCGAGTTCGGGTTCAATTCGGGCTGACCCAAATTAAGTAGCTTGTGGCTGATTTCGGGCTAAGTTCTCCCGTAATTACTTGTTAACTTTCCCTTAAACACCTTCATACAATTAACAAGAACTTAATTAGTAAACAAATTTAGAGTTTAGTAAAATTAGGCAATCACTGTTCTTGGTACCTAATTCTTTTAACTAGTAATCAATTTTGAGAAGTGTTTCTCCAATAGGAAAAGAACTAGATTCAAACCCTTGATAAACAAGGTTAAGAATAAATTTTTTTAAAAAAAAATACTACAAGTAACATTCTTAGATAGCAAACACAAAAAGAGTTTCTCCATGTAAACACATCAATTCCAATTCAATGAAATTAGCTCGTGAGCCTTCTCTATCTATATATACTATTTATAAAAACATAAAATATCTTTAGTTTGGGTCGGGCTGAATTCGGGCTGAGCTAAGGGCAGCCCAAGCTCGACCCAATATTTACTTCGGGCCTATAGTCTTGTCCAAACTCAGCCCAGCCCAAAATAAGGAAGGCTCAATCCACCCAAACTTCGGGCCGAACAATCGGGCTTTGGGCCAGCCCAGCCCAATTGCCACCCCTAGTGATACGTGGCACCCGGGAGCAGAGACGATAAACAACACTCAACACTTCCCCTCACCCAAAGGGTGGAAAGAATCGAACCTGTGACCAAATCGCAACCAGCGCATTGATACCATGTTAACAACCAACTAATCAAAAAGACCGATCTGATGAAGAGAATAGTAATAATGAATATAAGAGGGTCACATGAAAAATTGCACGATACGCGGCACCCGGGAGTGGAGGCGATAAACAACACTCAACACTCTCTATATACATATGAAATCAAATCAGAGATCGGACTACTATATACAGATCAGAATTCGGTAATAATATGATTGATCCACTAATTTATAATAATGGGATCATGATCCAGTCTAATTGGATTGGATCATCGGATTCAAACCGGATCAAGTCGGTTCTTGATCCATCCATTGCCAGCCCTACATGCATGTACTGTGCTTCCCTTGCCCTTAGTGAAGAACCATCATCTTTCTCTATCGGAAGTTGTCATGAATTCAACCCAGATTTATGATGACTTGTTTGGCAACCCGGATGACCAAAATTTTGAACCGATTTAAGGCCCGACCCATTTTGGGTATTTTTACCCATATTCTTTTTATTGTAATCCTAATATAAAAGTGATTTTTTAGGGTTTTGTTCGTTAGAAAAAAAGAGAGAAGAGGGAGCCTTTTTTTTTTTGGAGTATTGTGAAGAAGGTTTCTGAGGGATTGTTTGAGAAAAATCTCCTTGTTGAATAAAGGAAATCATTGCTGCCCGTGGACATAGGCATCTTGCCGAACCACGTAAATCATATTTCTGTTGGTTTGTTTTCTCTCTTCCGTTTGGTTATTTATTCACTGTTTTCTAGATCATTACACTGTTATTTGCACCTTTCGCACTACAAATTGGTATCTGGCTCCCAGGTTCCGACATCGGTATTGTTTAATTTTCTGCAGATTGAATTAATGGCGGAAACGAGTGAAGCAGTTGTTAAAGTTTCGTCTTCGAGACTCGCATCGGTGACCAAACCTATTGTTTCAAATGCAAAATTAGAAGTTATGAAATTTGATAGAAGAACAACTTCGGCATGTGGCAATGCGAAGTTTTGGAAGTTCTAATCCAACAAGAGTTGGATATTAATTTGGAGGATAAACCCAACGATATAGAAGAGAAGGATTTGAAGAAAATAAATCACTAGGCTTGAGGCATCATCAGGCTTTGTCTCGCTAAAGATCAGAAATATTTGTGACGAAAGAAACTGCGGCTAAGAAGTTATGGAAGAAATTAGATAACAAGTATATGACCAAAAGCATTAAAAACCGGCTCTATTTGAAGAAAAGACCCTTACATTTTGGGTATAAATCAAGTACTACTATTATTGAGCATTTAGATAGTTATAATAAAATTCTCGTTGATTTTCAAAATCTTGAAGTGAAAATAGACAATGAAGACAAAATATTATGTTTGATAAATTCTTTACCTGATAGTTATCATCATCTGTCTACTACTTTAATTTATAAAAAAGATGAACTTAAATTTGAAGATGTATCAAATGCTTTGATGAATAATGAGTATCGAAAGAATGACCAACAAATCAATAGGAACTCAACATTAAAGGCTTTGACTATAAGGGGTAGATCAAATGATAGAAATTCTGGTAGGCGGGGTAAATCTCGTTCAAAGTTAAGAGCAGCATCATCTGAAAGAAAAATTCCAGCAAAAGATGAGTTGGCCTTTTGTCGTAATAAATGGCATTGGAAAAACGATTGTCCAAAATTGAAAAACAGGGAAAAGAAGAGTTTGAATGTGAATGTTGCACAATTTGAAAATGATGATTCAGAATTTGTTTTGACTGTTTCACCATCAGTTGGTCATTCTAATGAGTTGATTTTGGACTCGGGTTATTCCTACCATATGTGTCCCAATAGGGACTGATTTTCAAGTTTTTAGGAGTTAGAATGAGGAATTGTTTTAATGGCAAATGATAATGCTTGCAAAACAAAGGGGATAGAAAAAATTTGGTTGAAGATGCATAATACATCAGTTAGAATTCTAACAGATGTTCAGTATGTACCGGACTTGAAGAATCTCATCTCATTGGGTTCTTTAGACTCAAAAGGTTTCAAGATTACTATGAAAGGTGGAGTCCTAAAGGTTTGTGATAATGAAGGGTACTCAACGGGAAAATTTGTATTTTCTAGATGAGAATACAATTACGTACAAGGAGAGCAGCATTTTCTGACAGCCCAGATGAGATTGTGTCTGATACTTCCAAACAATGGCACATGTGCTTAGGGTATGCAGGAGAGAAGAATTTGCAAGGATTGATGAAGCATGGTTTGTTAAAAGGCGCCAAGACTGGAAAATTCGGGTTTTATGAGCATTGTATTATGGGCAAGTAGACTAGAGTCAAGTTTGGGACAGCAGTTCATCGTACTCAAGGGACTCTAGATTATGTTCACACAGATGTATGGGGACCTACCAAAGTTGCATCTTTGGGAGGTAAACATTGATTTGTCACATTTATTGATGACTTCTCAAGGCAAGTTTGGTGTACACAATGCGGCATAAAAGTGAAGTCTTGAATGTGTTTCTACAGTAGAAGAAAATGATTGAGACCCAGACTAGCAAAAAGATAAAAAGTCTCAGGTCAGATATTGGTGGTGAATACAAGTCAGATCCATTCATGCAAGTATGTCAGGACTAGGGGATAATTAGACACTTCACGGTTAGAGATATACCGAATAGAGTGGCAGAACGGATGAATCATACTTTATTGGAGAATGTGCGATGTATGTTGTCCAATTTCGGATTAGGCAAGGCGTTCTGGGCTGAACTAGTGACATATGTCTGTCATCTCATCAACAGGTTACCTGCAGCTGTAAATGATGGAAAAACGCCTATAGAGGTGTAGTCTGGAAAACCTGCTATAGATTATGATTTCTTGCATATATTTGGTTGTCCTACTTATTTTCATGTCAAAGAAACTAAGTTGGATCCTAGAGCCAAGAAATCTATATTTTTGGGCTTTAGCACAGGAGTGAAGGGATATATGCTTTGGTGTCCAGATGAAAATAAATTTGTTTTAAGCAGGGGTGTGACTTTTGTGGAGTTTAAGATGGTAAATCAAATGAAGCAAAAGGATTCTCAGAAGAAGAATATAAAAAATGGGATTTTGAAACAGGTGGAGTTTGAGGCTCCAGTGGTTCCAATAAAGATGGTTCAAATAGTCAATAGGCTCATAGGAGATTCAGGTGGTGAGGACTTAGGTTTAGTTGAAGAAGAAGCTTCAGTTCATGTAACCCCACAACAACCAAATTCTATTGCAGCCAGTAGACCTAGAAGAGAAGCTCGAAAACCTACAAGATTTGTTGACTTGGTGGCTTATGCACTTCCAGTAGTTGATGATGATGTTCCACTAACTTACAGAGAGCATTGAAAAATTCAGAAAATGCAGAGTGGAAAAAGGGAATGAATGGGAGATTGAGTCACTTGACAAAAATCAGACTTGGAAGTTAGTACAGCTTCCAAATGGAAAGAAAGCAATCGGTTGAGTAGGTATATGCAAAGAAGGAAGGTTCTTCAAAAAAGGACAGTGTGAGATTCAAGGCTAGATTGGTGCCTAAAGGCTACGCGCAAAAGGAAGTGATAGAACAATGAATTTTTTTCTCCAGTCGTTAAGCATTCTTCTATTCGAATTTTGCTAGCTTTGGTTGCTCAGTTTGATCTCGAGTTAGCACAACTCAATATCAAGATTGCCTTCTTACACGATGATTTGGAGGAGGAAATATACATGTCCCAAGCAAATAGGTACAAGGTTACTGGTAAAGAGAATTGGGTTTGCAAACTGAGAAAATCGTTGTATGGTTTGAAACAGTCTCCAAGGCAGTGGTACAAGCGATTTGATTGGTTTATGATGGAGCCAAAGTACACAAGAAGTCAGTTTGATCAGTGTATTGTCGGAAGCTTCATGATGGTTCCTTCATATATTCACTCTTATATGTAGATGGCATGCTCATTGAATCTAAGAGCAAGGTGGAGATAGATAGGTTGAAGATTTAGTTGAAGAATAAATTTGAAATGAAGGACCTGGAGGAAGCTAAGAAAATATTGGGTATTGAGATTAAAAGGGATAGAATGAAGGGAAAAGTTTGTTTGTCACAAACACAGTATTTGAAGAAAATGTTACAGTGATTTGGTATGGATGAAAAACCAAAACTTGTAAGTACACCTTTGGCCCTTCATTTCAAGCTTAGTTCTTTGATGTCTCCTAGCACAAATGAGAAGCGTGAGTATATGGCTTAAATTGTGAATGCTAACGCAGTTGGTACTCTAATGTATGTTATGGTGTGTACTAGGCCGGACATTTCAATGTCGTCAGTATGGTGAGCAGATATATGCATGATTCAGGGAAATGATACTGGTTGGCAATAAAATTGATCTTAAGATACATTCAGGGTACAGTAGATGTTGGGTTAATATTTGAGATGGATAATATGCTTAGTCAGCACATGGTTGGATATGTGGATTCAGACTATGCTGGTGATTTGGATAAGCGCCGGTCAACTATATGATATGTCTTTACTCTTACCAGAGGACCGATGAGTTGGAGATCGACATTACAGTCAACAGTTGCTTTGTCTACTATTGAGGCAAAGTACATGGCAGTGACAGAGGCTATTGAGGAGGTCATTTGGCTACATGGGTTGATTGAGAACTTGAGGATTATTCAGGAGCACATTGAGGTCTATTGTAACAGTTAGAGTGCAATTTGTTTAGCAAATAATTAGGTTCATCATTCTCAAACAAAGCATATCGACTTTCGTTTTCATTTTATTCGAGAAGTTGTGGATGAAAGTGATATTATTCTTCAAAAGATTGAGACTACAGATAACCCTACAGATATGCTTACTAAGGTGGTGATTGGGGTCAAGTTCAAGCACTGTTTGGACTTGATCAATATCTCTCAAGTTTAAGCACCTTCGGGTGCATGACACCTAAAGGCGCATTTAGAAGCAGCGTGGTTTGTTTTTGGATGGTTTGGTAGAATTCAAGCCAAGGTGGAGATTTGTTGGAAGTTGTCATGAATTCAACCTGGATTCATGATGACCCATTTAGTGACCTGGATGAGGTCCAAGGGAGAAGCCCCCGGCCGAAATTTTGACCCGATTTAAGGCCTGACCCATTTTGGATATTTTACCCATTTTCTCTTTATTGTAACGCTAATATAAAAGAGATTTTTTAGGGTTTTGTTCGTAAGGAAAAAAGAGAGAAGAGGGAGCCATTTTTTGGAAGTGTTGTAAAGAGGGTTTCCAAGTGATTGTTTGAGAAAAAATCTCATCGTTGTATAAAAGAAATCATCGCTGCCCGTGGACGTAGGCGTCTTGCTGAACCACGTAAATCATGTCTCTCTGTTGGTTTGTTTTCTCTCTTCCGTTTGGTTATTTGTTCACTGTTTTCTAGATCGTTACACTGTTATTTGCACACTTTCGCACAACATTCTCCGTCCACATTGGGTGAACCACTTACCACTCCCGATGACAAGATTTGAGAAAAGTTGTGCATTAACAACATACCCACATGAAGATACATATTAGAATATGCTCCATCAAGAGAGATCTCCATTTAATTTGATCAAAGCAAGGCGATTATAAACGGATAAGAGGCTTATTTTTGTTTAATACTGAGTACAAACATTATACCTACATGACTACATACATCATAACTATGAGATTACACCATGAAACATCCTTTCACAGTTCAATTATATCATGTAAAATCCACACTGGCTAGTACTCCTAACCAATTTGAGGCATCGTTTTGACAATGCCACATTTATCAACCCAAACCCAAACCCTGTCACAACGAAAATCCATGGTCACCATCGTTCCTTCTTTTACAATTACAGCACCAACCTTCGGATTCTCTCTCACGATCATTTCCGCCGCGACCTCTCCATTTGCACCCACGAGCTCCGGCCACGAACTCTTACCCTTATCTACTATTAACACAAAGAGTGAATTATCTTGAGCATAAAATAGTACCGATTAACACTAATCTATGAAAAAAGAAGTGCCTTAATTACCTCGGCAAAAATCCATCTTCTCTTCTATTCTTCTCTTCTCTTCGAGTTTGTGAGAGGATCAGATTGGTATTTATAGAGAAACGGGCTCTTTGAGAGGTATGTAGTACCTGGCCTTAGCTTTTAAGCTTGTAGCTATGACTTGAGACAGGAGTATTTAACTTTATTTAATGAGAGATGCCTTTAGCTTTTAAACTTGTAGCTATGACTTGAGACAGGAGTATTTAACTTTATTTAATGAGAGATGCCTTTCTGGGGTTACCATGTAAAAGCTCTATCTCTAGGAGGTCGTTTTAGATCTCAACCATGTTGAGTCATCGCCAACTCTGCACTCGCCTGCCGGCGGACTAAATCGGAGTCACATATCAATGATAGCTGCGGATCATAGAAGTGGACCCATATTTAAATTGTGGTCCTGAATTATGTTTATCAAATCTTAGGATAACTATCTCTAGAGATTACACTGAGTAGAGTTATACATTAATAGAGTTTCTTTTTTAGTTGACTATTTTAGATTGATTTTGTTTTTTTTGGCTTCGGAGATTGATTTGTGTAGATAGAGTTATTCCTATCTTAATTAATTTTTTAGAATAGGTTTTCTCTTATATTAAAAACATAGGTGACTTTCCCTATGGTATGGTTATGTCTATGGAAAGTCGACTTAAAAGAAAATTCAAGAAAAATGGAGTAATCAACCTGTCATTTTGTGGACTTTCCTAAGAAAAATCCATGGAATTCCTTCAGTCATCCTGCTGGCTTACGTATAGATATTGATATCCTCCTCCATCATGTTATTTTACAAGGGAGGTAAATTGTTTTGTATGTGTTGTCCGGAAAGAGGACTCAGTGATTATTCATTCCAGGAAATAGAAGTGAATTTTGGTGGATAGAGATCCCATAAAAACTTTTTTGAGTAATGGGCCACTTAAACTTTCTCTAAATCGTTGTATCAATAGATTATATTCTTCATACAAGCATAGCTCTTGTTTATAGTTATGACATGATTATTATAAGTGATAATTTTATGAATTGTGTTCAAAAGTGCAATGTTACCTGATTCGTCGGTTTGAATTCAGGTTCGTGGTTCACGGTTCGCCACTCTAGAGTGAACAGGGTGCACTAGGGTAGAATGAGATAATTCATTTCTTGGTTCGCTTAGGTTTTTTAATTTGGTTCGCTAGCATGGTTCGCTTACTTAAGCATGTAAAACTAATATATAGTGTATAATATATTGAAATATATATTTAAGTATGTAAATAAATATATTATAAATAATTATATTGACAACCCATAAATTATTATATTTTAATGCGCCCTTCTCGAATCAAAAAAAAAAAAATCGTTGAACTCAAAGTATAAAATCACTTAATCAAAAGAAAAATATCAGCAAACTTGAATAAAAAAATTGGCGAACCAAGACTGTCTAGAAGAATTGTGTAGTTCGCTCATATTTATGAACCAAGCTGAACCGAACCACAAATTGGTTTGAGTTCGCACTAGTTCGCGGTTTGCTATAGGAGACAACGAACTTGGAAACCTTGGTTCAAACCATCTCGTTGACCATACATTGAGATGGGGTATCAACTTTATATTCTTATTTATCAGTGCCATATCCTAACTACTTGGAACACAACATGAATCGTGCTCCACAAATTTAATATATTAGTCAAATAGGGCATAAACTTTTTTATTTATGATAATGGAGGGAGTCCCAAAGCCTTCGAGCCAAGAACTAGTCCTTTTGGGTACCCGCATTGGCCCACTCGTAATTTTCCCCACGAATACCAGAATAAGTCAAGGAGTGGGAGTTGAACACATGACCACAGGGAGCAAACCCAGGATGCTAGCCAACTGCACCAACCCCTGGTGGGTTAAAATAGGGCATAAACTTCATCTCTTCTAAGGCGCATACTACCTGAAATTCAACTTTATGTTAGTTTTCATTACAAAGTCCTGGTTTGAAATTTCGCGAAATTTCGGTTTCGGACATCCCCACCAATATTGAAACTGGGTTTATTTTGGAAATCAGATTTTGGCCGAAATTTCGAAAATTTCGGGTGAAATTTCGGATTTCAAAAATTTCAAAATTTCGGCCAAAATCTGATTTTTTATTTTTAAATAATTTGTTTTTATTATTTTTTAATTAAAATTCGGAAATATTCCGAAATTTTTACTAAAATTTCGTGAAATTTCAAAAAATTTATATATTAATTTTAAAAATAAAATTATATATATATATATATATATATATATATATATATATATATATATATATAATTAATATTATATAAAAAATAAAAATTTCGGAATATTTCGAAATTTCGGAATACTTCGGCGAAATTTTGGATCAAATTTTAGAATAATATTTTATTATTAAATTCGATTTCGGTGAGATGTCGGCCGAAATTTCGAAATTTCGGAAAATTTCGTTTCAAATGGGACATCCGAAATCGACCGAAATTTCGAAATTTTAAACCTTGTTACAAAGTACAATACGTATCATCATTATCAATGCGTTGTCCCAAAATACTTGGATCAGAAATATGAATCTTATTATGCAATTTTGTTAGCAAACCTACAGCCAACTGATTTGCTAAGTCGAGAGGACTAGAGATTCCAGACGGGGTCTAATTTTGTTAGCAAACTTTCTGTATTGTATCTCTTATACCCATGCATCAAATATAGAAAATATTCCTTATTCAACACAGAAATGATTACATAATACAATTCTAAAACCAATGCAAATACAAGGTAGTCATGGAATCAAGTACATGAGTACCCTTTGAGTACTCCAGATTAAGAAACTACATAAATAAAACAAGAAATTTATTGTTTGAATGTTATTAAACAGCTATTGTTGCACGAAATTCATCACAGCCAAGAGATAAATGAAGATCCATGAACTTGGCAACTAGGTTAGTTCTCAACCATGGCTGCACTAAAAACGACTGATAGCATCGTGAAAGTGGGGCGGTGCAGCGAAGACACTACCGGCGAAATTCATTTCACTGATTGTGCATTTACCACCTGGACTAGGTATGTGGGAGCAACTTGAACTTCCAGAAGGTGGCACAGGAACATCATTAAGAGACTCTAACACGAGACCTGCATTCAGCGACTGTAATTCTCTTCCCAACGGTCTCGCCGTTGCGAGAAGTATGAAACTATGGATCAAGATTGTAAAGATGATAATTTGGGTTATCTTGAAGGCCATTTTTGTGGAGAGTAAGACGGAAGTTTTCTTGCTCAAAATTATAGGGATTTGAGATTGAAGAAAGCTGTGATGGTTGGAGAATGAATTAGCTAGGATAGATGGGTTTAGTTTTCTTGCTGAAAGTATGAGGATTTGAGATTGAAGAAAGCTGTGATGGCTAGAGAATGAAGGATAGGTGGGTTTATATATGTGTTTGTTTAGCTGTTCTCATTTCACCAGGGTCTTGATTTTTCTTCATGGATGTATGACTCACAAGTTTGAATAGAGTTTAGACCGGAATTGATGAAAATGTGTTGGCAAACGGTGTTGACAAACTTATTGAAGTATCATTTGGGGGGAGAACTTAGAATGGAAGTGATGAAAATGTGCTTCTAAGTGCTTTCAGGTTCATATGAGAGTAACTATTAATTTATTTTTTGGTTAAGGAGGTAAAGTAACACCTAAACACACACAGTCTGATCTAAGGGAACCGGTAAGGTGTCATAGAGAAAAATCTACCCAATCAATCCAAAAGAGCACTAAAGGAGGACTGTTGGACCCTTATACACCCCTGCGAAGTCTTAGCACCCAATTAATGTAGGACTAAAGTGGGATGGTAACACCTAGCCACAAAGCAAAATTTAGAAACAACGGTTTGGGGCCATCTAGAAATTTAGTGTTTTTTTTAAAGGTGACACATGGCATTGTCAACAAGGCTGTGAGCTGACCAAATTGGTCTGAATTATTTCCGTGAAAACAACAGTTTGAAGAATTTTTATTCATAGTTTCATTCAAATTCAAAGGCGGTCTTTGCACCGCGTTTTTAGACTTTAGACCCGACCCGTTTTTCTTAAACCTTAAACAGAAAAAAGCCAATAATATCTAAGTCTCGTCACAGCAATACATAATTTCTATCATCCAAACTTGAAATCCCACACCTCATTAAAAGATTCTTTCCTCACAAACAAATGGGTTCTTGCAGAATAATTATCTTCACAGATTTCTCCAACCATTTATAGTGATGACACCTTTGATGAAGGTGTTAGGCTTGAATTACCTTCTTTTGGGGGTGGCCCCCACAGGGTACTCCCAAATCCTAACCCTTTATTTCAGTTATTAAAGGATCAAGATTAGAGCTGATGTGGCATTAGAAAAGATAAAATAGATTTGTATAGTCTATTAAACAAATAGCCAATTTTTATTCATTAAAACAAACTACTTTAAGAGATTTTGATGTATTTTGTTTTATTTGATAAATAATTATGGTGCTGGTAAAGAATTAGACAAGGATAAGAGTTTTAGGATGAATTCATATACCATTCATCATCCCCTGTGAGATACACTCAAATTGACTGGAAACCCCCTATAGATATCATAAACAAGAGCTTTTCCTTAAACATAATCCATAGAAATCCCCAACAAATGAGAATTAGAGATCCAATTGGTTGGTACCCGCTTCAGAGATCATTAATCAAGAGATTGATCTACTAGGTTGATCATATTATCTGAAGAATTTAAAAAAAAAAAAAAAAAAAAAAGGAGAGAGAACATATACATATATCATCCACAAATGGTTTACTGAAAGGATGTCACCTGTATAGTAATAAACTTTTTCAAAAAATCAAAAATAAATCATGACTTCTTCAAAAAGTCGGGACGCAAAGTATTCGTGACTTTTAAATAATTTTGAATAAATATCTAATATAAGCCATGTTTACATTTGGAACTCTACTAAAACATGGCCTTACTTACCTGGATAGTCAGATGCCATATCTCTTGTATGGTGGTTTGAGTGCCCTTTAAAGTATCTGGGTATGAATAGAATCATTCTCAGTCTGCTATCTTTGATTAATGCTGCCATTAAATCATCTTATTATTTATTTCATTACTGAAATGCCATTAAGGTAGAGGAGGTCATTTAAAGTTGAAGGGTATATAGTGAACTATATCAGAAAAAGTACGTATTAAGAACTTTGATAGCCTCTCATTTATCGAGTCGGTCTATGGGTACTCCCAAATATACTCTAAAATCCAAACCGGCTATAACTAACCACTAAGGGTCATGATTTGGCTTTGCTTGATTAATTATTTTTGTTTTTTTCTATCGCCACATCAACTCTAATCCTAACCATTTAATAATAGAATTAAACGGTTAGGATTTGGGAGTATACTTTGGGAGTACCCGTAGGCTAATTCTACGCCATAACCCTATTTGGGATATAAAAAAATAACAAACCTTCCACACTAAACTGGATTTGGACTTGGTGGAGTAGAATAGGTGATAGTTAGCAACATCCCTAATGGTGCACGACAGCAAGATTTTTTTTCTTGTTTTTTTTCTAGGGTTCCATGGTATCTCCTATGGCAGTTGGCGACCTAACAGGAGGATCCTCTTCCCGCCCACCTGATCCCTCCCTCCTCTCATACTCCCAATTCCTTGGGAATAACTCAGGGATACCGCTGGTTTCTTCTCCTGCTAGACCTCCTTAAAAACCAAGGAGAACCAGCCATCTTTTTTACAGCAGAGGAAACCTCTTCTTTAGCAAGTGCCCATCATTTTTCATTGATGGCCAAATGCACTTATGGGAGACCTGCATTCAACATTATCAAGGCATACATGAATTTCTACATATCCATTTGGAATTCTCGGTGGGAGTCGTGGATGCTCGTAATCTCTTGTTTCGGTTTTCTTCTGAGGAAGATTTCCTCCTAGTTTGGCAAAAGGAGATTATCTACATCGAAGGCAACTTTTTTAGATTCTTGAAGTGGACTCCAACCTTCGTTTCAGGTTCTGAATCTTCTATTGTACAGATCTGGGTGAGTTTTCCCAACCTTCTGATCCATCTTTTTAATGACTCGGCACTAAAATCTATTGGAAGCATCATTGGAAAAGTGTTGAAACTTGATGGACCAACCAAAACATGCTCTAGACCTAGCGTGGCTAGAGCATTTATCGAATTTGGTCTTCATAAAAGAAATCCTGAGCGTTTTTGGTTGGGTATTGATGGTCAAGGTAGATGGCAAACAATTGAGTTTGAAAATAGTATCTTTTTCTGTGAACAATGCCGGAAACAAGGCCACTCAATGGAGTCTTGTAAGGCTGGAAAAAATCTAGATCTATTCTAAAGAAGCCTTTGAATAAGGAGAATAGGGAAGATGAATGCAAAAATAAAAAGATGGAATGGGTTCCGAAAATCAGCCCAACAAAGGCAGACCCTACAAAAGATACTAGTGTTGGCGTTTCTTCAGATGATGGCAATATCAAGCACCCAGAAATTCCTATGGTTGAAGATCCTTCAAAAAGTAGGGAACCAAACAATTTTCAACGTGACATAACTAACAACACAGAGTTTCAAAACCGGTTCCATTATTGTGAATCTGCGAAACAAGGTAATCATTCTAAAAGTTTAAATCTGAATCATAATAATCATAATGAATCTAAAAATGATGTAGAAGTTCATGCTTTTGATTTTGATTCGATTGAAGATTGGGATAATTCAAAATCCCATACCAAACGAGATGAAATCTCATAAAAACCTCCCTTCGCCCAGCCATCCCTCAACCTGGAGAAAAATCATTTGTTTGATGATCATATTCAGAATCTAGAAGCAAATCTTTTACTAAAGAGATAGGAAATAATGTTTCCACTAAAATTCTGATCATGGTGACGATTGTGATAAGAGTTTAAACCCTCCCCCCCAATGTCCATATCAAAATTCTTCTTATCTATTAGACGAAGAGAGGGACACTTTAACTTTTGTAGGAGAGATGACCATGGATCCTTTTCTAGCTGATCACCAAAGCTTGCTTAACTCCCTACTTACAACAAAACCTAGATTGATATTTAAACAGAAGGAGTATGCCAAACCTAAGGAGATTATTCAAGGTGAGTCATATTGCCTCTCTGAATCCAGATCAACCAAAGAAATAGAGATGGAAAAAGGGGTAGAATTCCTTAAGCAATATATAGATCTATCTTCAAGATCGAAGGTGCGAGTTGGCCCTCAATATGAGAAAAACATGGGTGAAAAGGCTCAAGTGACCGCCTCTAGGAGTCAAATTTCTGAAGTTCTAGGAGAGGTTGAGCTTCCTAGTAGACTTGGTATTCAAGAGCAAGTTCGTGACTATTATTTTTGAAGAATGTGAAGAAGAAGAAGATGGTTTTCAACCAGTGACTTTAAGAAGAAATAAAAAGAAGAAGAATGAATCAACAATTGATTCTTCTCAAGGAAGAATCAGTTAACAAGCCATCTCAATTTAAGGAGTAATTTTATTGTGTCTCATATCTTGTTGGTTTAGGGGTAAGGCTTCTTGCCCCCCCCTTTCCAGATCACTTTTTCTTAGATAAAGCAGACATTGGTATTCAGAAAATAATAATAATAAGATATAAAAATTAAGATTACAAAATGGAGGTAATTTAAATTTGAGCATGATATAATAAAGTCTTAAGAGAAAAATAATGAAGTTTTTAGTTCTTTTTAGGGACACCCTGAGTTTCCCCAAAAACAACCAATTTATAATAGGATCTCGATCCAGTCTAATTGGATTGAATTATCAGATTCGGATTGGATCTTGATCCAATCCATTGCTAGCCCTACATGCATGTATTGTGCCCCCTTGCCCTTAGTGAAGAACCATTATCTTTCTCCGTCCACAATGGATCCGATCCACTGCCAGCCCTACACCTTGTGTTCATTGTGCATTAACAACAACATACCCACATGCAGATACATATCAGAATCCGCTGCATCAATAGTGATCTCCATTTAATTTGTTGAAAGCAAGGGGATTATAAACGGAGAGAGGCTTAGTTATTTTTGTTTAATATTGAGTACAAACCTTATACCTACATGATTACATACATCATAACTATGAGATTACACCATGAAGCATCCTTTCACAGTTCAATTAGATTAAGTAAACTCCACAATAGAATGCCTAACCAATTTGTGGCATCATTTGGACAATGCCACACTTATCAACCCAAACCACCCATCGTTCCTTCTTTCACAAGTGCAGTGCCAACTGATAGTAAGTATTTTCCGTCGCTTAAAAATCACCTTACTATCAACACTTTAATTAATCTGATACCTACAAAATATGATATGTGTAGGGATCGTGTCGAATGTCGAATCCTCACTCATGAACTATAAGGTTTGTATAAAGAAGAAACCAAAAAAAATTGTAAATCGATGGAGGGATGAGAGTGGTAATTATTTGGAATTTTAAAAACAACTTTGGAAAAGGTAATTAAGATCTAGTAATTAAATGACATGAAATCAAACTACTGAATTAAATAAAGTGATATGAAAATATTAAATATATAAGAACATTCATTCATTGCATTAAATAAAAGTCACTTACAAAAATTAATCGAACTCGCAATATATCCCTAGAAGAAAAAAATCAGCAATCGGAAACCCGTACTAAGCGTAGTTAAAAGTGTTCCGATCGAGATTTTTTGAGAAGGGGTTGAGAAACTTAGATAGAAAAGGGTTAAGAAAAGAGAGGGTTGAGAAATGAGAGAGAGATGTGTTCTTTCCCTAGGCATAGGGGTGAGAACGTGAGAGAAATGTGAGACGAGAAGTTAGGGGGGAGGGAACCATCTATAAGGGAGAGCAAGGGGTGAGTATTTATAGAAGGTGACTAGGGTTTTGTAAAGATTAGGGTGAGAAAAATGGGCTAAGATTTTTAGAAAGAAATGGGTGGCTAGGATTAGGGTTTGGTGATAAAGAAGAGATGGATGGTTAGGATTTTATAGAGAAATAGATTAAGGTTTTAACACAATGAGAGATTTAGGGAGTGCTAAAGGGGTAAATAAAATATGGGAAGATATTGTGGGATTGGAGTTACCATGTGAAAGATGGAAAGTGAATATTTGAAATGAATAGTTAGGATAAAAGAAGAATGAGTGGCTATGATTAATTAGAGAGGAAATTGGTCAGGGCTTTAAAATTACTAATTAAAAGTAAACAAAAAGAAGCAAAGAGTATTGAACCCTGGTCTCTAACATGATCTCCCCTGACCTTTGTCAATTAAGCTTGCTTCTTTCTTTGTCATGTAGGGAATATTTATCAATTAAGTCTATTTTTCTTGAAAATGTATTCTTTGGTTCTTTAGACATCTTCGGTCACTAGCTTAGTCTATACTTTGCTCATCTCTAGATGATGTAGTATGTTGGCCCTTTAGCTTTCAATAATAAGGCTTTGATGGTTGTTTTTGACTTCCTGGTTCCTGAAATTCTTTTAATTTGGTGTCCTGAAACATTAAAGTGTGTAATGAGAGTTTATAAAAACAATTTGAATCTAGACTTTTAGAAACATGTTAACTTTATGCAAATGTACCATTTTTATCAAAAATGTGTGTGTTATGAAATAGAGGGAACCCTTACGTAGAAAAGTCTGTAAAAATAAAAATTTACGTAGTAGAGTTTGACAACACCTCAAAAGATAATAGTGAAAATAAGTACTTTTAAGCGAATATCACCACCCCCAAATAGTATATTGTCAATCATTGGCAAACAATGCGAAAAATAGAGCTTAAAAGAGCTTGGCACATGCTACATATCATTTCTTGCCTACTTAGAGAAAACTCCTTTTGTCAAATTATTTCAAAAATGTAAAAATATTTACAAGTTAGAACGTAGTTAGTGAATTGCAATAAGAAAATAGATGGACTCTCAACACAAAGAAAAATTAAACTCAATATCTATGTGTGTGTGTGTTCAACATCATCATTATCTGGCAATAAAGATTTTCAAATCACCTTTAAGATTGTATGTCTTAACCTTAATTCTCAGTGGTATACCACTCAGAAGTGAATCACTCATAAAATATTTTTTTAATCTTTTCTCTCGAGTTATATATGAGGAGATATATTGATAAAACAAACAAATATCTCACATATATTGTCTAGAAAGGAGGACATGCATAAGAAAATCAGAAGATCTCATAATAAGAATATCATGTCACTCGGAACCTCAGATCACACTCTATAGTTTCTCATTCTCCATTCTCCACATTCTATGATTGTACTAACTCAGAATCAAGTTGGACTTTACTAGGTTGTATTAAGGCTTGGAATAGGTTTAGAAAAATAAGGGATCACAAGGATTCAAAGTTCTAAGAGGATATCTCGATGTTCTTTGTAACTTTTCCTGAGGGTGAATCATAAAATCTTTTCTTTCATTTTTTTTTATATTCTTTTGATCTTTTTGAGGCAGCTCAATTCTTTTTCATTTTTTTACCTTCTTTATATCCATATTCTATTTTCAAATTTTCTTTTCAACTTAAACCTACTTGATTTTTCTTTCCTTTATCTTTCATGGTATACTCATACCAATCACTCTTTTATCCTTCTCAGAAATAAGGTCGCAAGTCATACTTCTTATCTGGATTGGGTTTTCAGTTAACGGGTTAATAAGAAAAGATTTTCATTCAAGGCTCAAAAAAGATTTCTAAAGATGCAGAATTTAGGTCAGCTAAAAAGTTTGGAAGGTTACAAACATGACCTAAATCACTTTCTAGGGTTGCACTCTCATGTCTTATGTCTTGAATGGATACAGAGAAATTTCTGTTGTAATAATCCAATATTTGATGTCGTTCCGAGTTTATTGATCAAATCAAGAATTAATGAGATCTCTCAAGGGAATACGTGTGGACTAGAAGAAATTTTGAATCAACTTGTGACTCGAAATTTTTGTATAACCCTTTGAAATGATGAAATATTGCTCAAAAGCTCACTGGGTTAGGTCTCCACAAATATTCTTCTTGGATCTCTAGAGAATCTGAACTTAGGATGACTCTGATGTTGATTTTGTGCAAGTTGTACCGAATCCAAATTTTCTAAGTATTTAAATCCATAGTAGTATTGTTGAACTAAGAGCTAACATGTATTTCAAAAGATTAGATCATTTTCAATAAGTAAACTAATGGTTAGTTTTGTCTCATCATTGTAAAAGTACTTGAAAACATTCTGAAAGTACTAGAGGACTCTAACAAAAAGAAGAAAATAAACCTAGATATCTTATCCGCAAAACCTAGAGTTCTACCTCCTAGGCGGCCTACAGGAAAGGCCGGAAACTTTCACAGTCTCTAAATCTACAAAGAGTTAGCAAAAGAATTTTATTTTTTTTTCGGAAGGAAAATATGGGTGTTGGAAAATACCCACCCCCAAACAAAAGTTAGCACCGTCCTTGGTGCTCATTACAAGCACAAAATATGATATGATTGGTGACTAAAGAGAAACTGAATATTATCAAGAAGATTAAAAAGAGAGCCAACTAGGGTTTAAATAGATAATAGTATATAGATAAATATAGAAACTAAATCAATCCATTCCTAATCTATTGCTAATCAAATCACAATCACAATTTCATTCTAAATCCAAATCCTTCCAATTGCGATAATGGTAATGATATGGTGCATCTCATGCATATCAATACCATATATATACTTTATTAGTGACAACAAGATGCACAAGTTTGAAGAAGGATATTACCAGCTTGGCAGAAATGGTACAAATGATCTTCAAAAGTGATGGTATCTGTGCAAACTGAAAATACTGTCATAAGATATGCAAAATAGGCATGTGACTCTAGGAATCTTGGAATTATCATTTCCCTGGCAACGGCGCCATTTGATAGTAAGTATTTTCTAGTCGCTTGAAAATCACCTTAATATCAATACTTTAATTAATTCGAAACCTACAAAATATGATATGTATAGGGATCGTGTCAGATGTCGAATCCTCATTCATGAACTATAGGGTTAGTATAAAAAAGAAATTAAAAAAAAAATGTAAAACAATGGAGGGATTAGAGTGGTGATTATTTGGAATTTTTAAAACAACTTTTGGAGAAGTAATTAAGATCTACTAATTAAATGACATGAAATTAAACTACTGGATTAAATAAAGAGATATGAAAACATTAAAAAAGAACATTTATTCATTACATTAAATAAAAGTCACTTACAAAAATTAATCGAACTCGCAATACATCCGTAGAAAAAAAAATTCAGCAATCGGAAACTACCTTGCACTAAGCGTAGTTGCAAGTGTTTCAAGAGAGGTTTTTTGAGAATGGATTGAGAAAAGAAGAGGTTGAGAGACTTATATAGAAAATGGTTGAGAAAAAAAATGGTTGAGAAATGAGAGAAAGATGTGTTCTTTCCCTAGGCATAGGGGTGAGAACGTGAGAGAAATGTGAGAAGAGAAGTTAGGGGGGAAGGGAACCATCTTTAAGTGTAAGAGAGAGTTGACTATTTATAAAGGGTGACTAGGGTTTTGTAAAAATTAGGATTAGAAAATGGGCTAAGGTTTTTAGAAAGAAATTGGTGGCTAGGATTAGTGTTTAGTGATAGAGAATTGATATGGATGGTTAGGATTTTGTAGAGAAATGGATTAGAGTTTTAACACAAATGAGGATTTAGGGAGAGCTAAAGGGGAAAAAAATTTGAGAAAATATTGTGGGATTAGAGTTACTATGTGAGAGAGAGAAAGTAGAGATTTGAAATGAATGGTTAGGATAAAAGAAAAATAATTGGCTATGATTAATCAAAGAAGAAATTGGTCAGGATTTTAAAATTACAAAATAAAAACAAACAAAAAGAATAAAAGGAGTTGAGAAATGAGAGAAAGATGTGTTCTTTTGCTAGGCATAGAGGTGAGAACATGAGAGAAATGTGAGAAGAAAAGTTAGGGGGGAGGAAACCATCTATAAGTGAGAGAGATGGGTGGGTATTTATAGAGGATGGCTAGGGTTTTGTAAAGATTAGGTTAGAAAAGTGGGTTATGGTTTTTAGAAAGAGATGAGTGGCTAGGATTAAGGTTTGATGATAGAGAAGAAATGGATAGTTAGAATTCTGTAGAGAAATGGATTAGATTTTTAACACAATAGGGGATTTAGGGAGAGCTAAAGGAGAAAAAAAATTGAGAAGATATTGTGGGATTAGAGTTACCATGTGAGAGAGGGAAAATAGATATTTAAAATGAATAATTAGGATAGAAGAAAAATGAGTGGTTAGAATTAATTAAAGAGGAAATTGGCCAGAATTTTTAATTTACAAAATAAAAGCAAACAAAAAGAAGGAAATGACCTTGAACCCTGATCTCTAATATGTTCTCCCCCAGCCTTTGCCAATTAAGTCTGCTTTTTTCTTTGTCTTGTAGGGAATATCTATCAATTGAGTCAATTTCTCTTGGAAATGTATTCTTTGGTTCTTTGGTCTTCTTCAGTCACTAGCTCAATCAATGCTTGGCCTGTCTCTAGATAATGTAACCTGTTGGCCATTTAGCTTTCAATAATGGGGCTTTGATGGTTGCTTTTGGCTTCCTGATTCTTGAAATTCTTCTAATTTCGGGTCCTGATACATTAAAACGCGTAATGAGAGTTCATAAAAATAACTTGAATCTAAACTTTTTGAAACATTTTAAATTCATGCAAATGTACAATTTTTATCAGAAATGTGTGTGCAATGCAATGGAGAGAACCTTTACATAGAAAAATTTGTAAAATTGAAAGTTTACGTAATAGAGTTTGACAACGCCTTAGAAGATAATAGTGAAAATAAACACTTTTAAGCGAATATCACCAACCTTCGGCTTCTCTTTCACGATAATTTCCACCGCAACCTCTCCATTTACATTCACGAGCTCCGGCCACGAACTCTTACCCTTATCTACCTTTAACATACTCGGTGAATTATCTTAAGCATAAAATAATACAGATTAACACTAATCTATGAAAAAAGAAGTGCCTTACCTTGGCCAAAAACCATCTTCTCTTCTATTCTCCTTTTCGAGTTTGTGAGAGGCGATTGGTATTTATAGAGAAATGGGCTCTTCGAGAGGTATGTAGTACATGGCCTTAGCTTTTAAGCTTGTAGCTATGACTTGAAACAGGAGTATTTAACAATATTTAATAAGAGATGCCTTTGTGGGGTTACCATGTCAAAGTTCTATCTCTAGGAGATCGTTTTAGATCTGAACCATGTTGAGTCATCGCCGGCTCTGCACGCGCCAGCCGGCTGACTGATCAGGGTTACATATAAATGATAGGTGCGGATCATAGAAGTGGACCCATATTAAAATTGTGGTCCTGAAATATGCTTATCAAATTTTAGGATAATTATCTCTAGAGATTACAGTGAGTAGAGTAATACATTAATAGTTTCTTTTTCACTTGAACTATTTAGATTGAATGGTTTTTTTTTTTGGGCTTCGAAGATTGCTTGGTTTAGATTGAGTTATTCTCATCTTAATTAATTCTTTAGAATAGGTTTTTCTCTTATATTAAAAATTTAAATGACTCTACCTATGGTATGGGTATGTCTATGGAAAGTTGTCTTAAAAGAAAATTCAGGAAAAATTTAGTAATCAACCTTGCATTTTGTGGACTTTCGTAAGAAAAATCCACGAAATTCCTTAGGTCATCCTGCTGGCTTACGTATAGATATTGATATCCTCCTCCATCATGTTATTTTACAAGGATTTTGTGGACTTTCCTAAGAAAAATCCACGAAATTCCTTAGGTCATCCTGCTGGCTTACGTATAGATATTGATATCCTCCTCCATCATGTTATTTTACGAGGAGGTAAATTGTTTTGTATGTGTTGTCCGGAGAGAGAACTCAATGATTATTCATTCACGGAACGAGAAGTGAAAATTTTGGTGGATAGGGATCCCATAAAATCTTTTTTGAGTAATGGGCCACTTAAGCTTTCTCTAAATTGGTGTATCAATAGATTATATTCCTCATACAAGCATAGCTCTTGTTTGATGTTCTGACACTATTATTATAAGTGATAATTTTTTTGAGTTAAGAGTTCAAAGTGCAATGTTACCTGATTCGTCGATTCGAATTCAGGTTCGTGGTTCGCAATTCGTCACTCTAGAGTGAACTGGGTTTTCTACGGGTAGGATGAGATAATTCATTTCTGAGTTCGCTTAGGTTCTTTAATTTGGTTCGCTAGCATGGTTCGCTTACTTAAGCATGTAAAACAAATATATATTTTTATAATATATTCCAATATATATACAAGTATGTAAATAAATATATTATAAATAATTATATTCAAATTATATTTTAATGAGCAGTTCGCGAACCCAAAAGAAAAATTTGTCGATCTAAAAGTATACATTCACTGAATCCAAAGAAAAATATCAACAAACTTACATAAAAAAATTGGCAAATCAAGACTGTTCGGAAGAATCGTATAGTTTGCCCAATTTTACGAACCAAGCTAAATTGAACCACAAATTGGTTCGAGTTCGCAGTTTGCTATAGGAGACAAAGAACTTGGAAACCATGGTTCAAACCATATAGTTTGACCATACATTGAGATGAGGTATCAACTTAATATTCTTATTTATCAGTGTCATTTCCTAACTACCTGGGACACAACATTAATCATGTTCCACAAATTTAATATATTAATCAAATAGGGCATAAACTTTTTTTTTTTAATGATAACGGAAGGCATCCCAAAGCCTTCGAGCCAAGAACTAGTCCCTCTCATTTTTGAGAGGGTTGTGTGGGTGCACTAGCCTTGTGGCTTGGGGCGTGTGGGTGGGTGGGCTTTGTGTTAGTGGTATGTTATCAAAAACGTACAAAAGATAAGTACAAAGAATATTTCAAGTCTCAGTCAGGATCTATGCCTTTCATCAAACTAAGCACTCAAAAATCTTAAAAGGTTTTGGATACACTTAGACATCTTTTGTTGAAAACCATACATCTCCAAGTCCTGCAACGCTGGAGACTCTGATATAGAGAAGGGGCCGACATTTGACTTATCTTGCTGACTTTTGAACTTTTGCAGACACCTTTGTATACTAGACCGGGAAGTGTGACAACTTTTCTGCATGAAAATTCTCATGTAGGGGTGCTAAACCTTATTAAAGAACCTTATTAAAGAACGGCCTAGTCCTAGGCATGTGTCCAAGGAGAGCTGAGTCGTGTAATGGGCTGTTCAGGCTTTGGCTAATTAAGCTACATAAATATTCATGTTCAGCTCGAGCTTAATAAAATATGTTTAAGCTCGAGCTTGACTTGGCTCGGCTTGTTTACACCAACTACTCGACCTCAAACTTGATGCTCGATCTTGTTTATTGAGTTTGTTATTTATATTAGGAAAATATTACGTTAGGAAAATAATGATGTAATATCTATGAGATACACAAGATCTCATAGATAATATTGGATTAGCATCAATCAAGGAATTGATTAGAATTTGATTAGATTAGGTTTCTATCTTACGGTCAATGTAATTGTATCATAGTATCAGAGTTGGGAGTTGGACTCGTTTATTATAGGAACGAGCTTTTAACCAGCCAAGCTTGAGCTGTTCATGATCAGCTGATTGCTCCAACAGGTATTACTGAATCACAATTCAAATAGTACTGTCCAGATCTCCAAATATTGACAACCATGCATCAAATATAGAAATTATTCCTTATTCAACAATTAGAAATTAGTACATAATACAATTCTAAAACCAATGCAAATACAAGGTAGTCATGGCATCAAGTACATGAGTACCCTTTGAGTACTCCAGATCAAGATGCCAACGAAACTATATAAATAAAAAACAAATGAAATCTATCGTTTGAATGTTAACAAAATCCATCACAGCCAAGAGATAAAGATCCATGAACTTGGCAGCTAGGTTAGTTCTCAACCATGGCTGCACTAAAAACGACTGATAACATCGTGAAAGCGGGGCGGTGCAGCGAAGACACGACCGGCGAAATTCTTTTCGCTGATTGTGCATTTACCACCTGTTCTAGGTATGTGGGTGCAACCTGATTTCCCAGAAGGTGTTACAGGAACATTATTAAGTGACTCTAACTCGAGACCTGCATTCAGGGATGGTAATTCTCTTCCCAACGGTCTCGCTGTTGTGAGATGTATGAAACTATGGATCAAGAATGTAAAGATGATGATGTGTGTTATCTTCAAGGCCATTTTTGTGGAGAGTAAAAAGGAAGTTTTCTTGCTCAAAATTGCAGGGATTTGAGATTGAAGAAAGCTGTGATGGTTGGAGAATAAAGGATAGATGGGTTTAGTTTTCTTGCTAAAAGTATGAGGATTTGAGATTGAAGAAAGCTGTGATGACAAGAGAATGAAGGATAGATGGGTTTATATATGTTTTTTTAAGTTTTTCTCATTTCACGAAGGTCTTGATTTTTCTTCATGACTTGGGTTGGGAAGTATGACTCAGATGTTTGAATGGAGTTTAGACCGGACAAAGTCTTGTGTTAAACCTCTCTCCCTTTCGTGTAAGACTGGTGAGTTTAAACAGTGTTGTCAAACTTATTTGAGTTTAAACCGCGTTTTTAGACTTTAGACCAGGCCCATTCCTTTTTTAAACCTTAACCAGGCAAAAACCAATAACATCCAAGTCTCGTCACAGCGAACTATCATCCAAACTTGAAATCCCACACCTTATTGAACGCTTCTTGCAGAATAATATTCTTCACATTTTTCTCAAACCATTTCTAGAACTTGGGCTCCGATCTTTTGATGGAACTTTTAAAAGTAACATTAATATTTTGGAACAAGGGCAAGAGTTTGAGAGGAGAGAGGAAAGGGGTTTCTTACTCATTTACACAATGGTATCTCAGATTTATCAGTTCAATTTAATTAGAAGTTTCAGATGTATGGAACTTAGAAAATCCAAAAAAAATTATGGAACTTGATAGTTCCATATTTGTAGAACTTTTGCACTTTATGGAATAATATAGTTCTAGATGAAGGTGTTAGGCTTGAATTGCCTTGTTTTGCGGGTGGCCCCTACAGGGGCGCTTACAAGGCAGTTAGGCATAGATGACAATTTGACTACCCAGTTCTAGACCATTATTACTGTGCATGAATGCGGTATATCGGTATATCGACCACCATGCGCTAGGTTCGAGTACCTGGATAGGGTCCGTCCACCATGCCATTCCTTGAATTACTTGAAGTTGCACCAACATACCCATAATGGTGGAGGTACTACCCACCCTTTATTAGGGGTCTCAACGAACCATTATGATGCGTACCTAGACGTAACAAATATTGATCCCAAAAGCCCGGATTGATGGGAAGGCAATCTAATTATCTCACCTAGATCGTAACATACCACCACGTTGCAGCAGACGTCCTCGACGGCTCTCACTCTAGGGCGGGGCAATTCTTAGGATTTTTCTATAGCCCTCCCTAGGTAGCCCTTTCTGTGGCGACTTTCATTCTGAGTCGGGGTAATTCTCAAGATCTTTTCTATAGCCCTCCCCAGGTAGCCCTTTCCATGACTCGAACCTGAGACGTGATGTCTAGATCTGATACCAATTTATGCACACCTAGACGTAACCACCGATAATCTCATAAGTCTGCACTGATGGAAAGGGCAAAATCTAGTTATTTATCAGCTGGATCGTAACACATTTGGGACCTCAAAAACCTCCTGTGAACAAGTCAGACCTAATTAAAATTAATAAAAACCCCCCCCCCCCCCCCCCCCCCCAAGCTTTAACTCCAAGATAGAGAATAAGGCTTGTCTCTTGTCTTCGCTAGGCTGTGTATTGCACAGTCCGGCCCGATACCTGCCTGCATGCAAAGGAAACCCCAAACTCAAGATAACTCACCAGGTGTGTAACCGATTTAAACGCAGGAACATGTCTACACATCTAGCCCAAAGAAGTGTAAGACTAGGGGTACCCCCAAAGTGTACTCCCGAATATACTTCAAAATCCTAATCCTTTTAGTTATTAAAGTCAAGATTAGAGCCTATGTGGCATTAGAAAAGATAAAATAAACCCAACCAAATCTTGACCCTTGGTTAGGCATGTGCTTAGAATTATGGGCTATATTTGGGAGGACATGGGATCCTCTCTAATTAGTCTTGGCGAGGACACCACTAGCTTCGAAATTTTAAAGGTGCTTTCAAAAGACTAGCGTTTTTTTTCTATTTCTTACCATTGGGCGTGGTGCCGAGCTGTGTTGGGCTTCATGCATAAGAGTTTATACATGGCGTAGGGAATGGACATGGTGAAGCTAGCGGTGTCCTCACCAGTTACTACGGGAGAGGATCCCAAGTCATTTGGGAGTACCCATAGACTGACTCCCCAAAAAAATTCGTGTTTAGCTAATGAGAATATATTGAGAGATGTTTGTCCCAAAGTCTTCAAGCCAATGACTAGTCCTTTCGGCTGCACAGGCCCACTCATAAGTTTCCCCACGAATACCAGAAAAGTCGAGGAGTGGGAGTTAAACACATGACCATAGGGAGCAAACCCGAGACACTAGCCAACTACACCAACCCTGGTGGGTTAAAATAGGGCATAAACTTCATATCTTCTAAGGCGCATACTACCTGAAATTCAACTTTATTTTATTTTTCATTACAAAGTACAATACATATCATCATTATCAATCCGTTGTCCCAAAATACTTGGATCAGCAATACGAATCTTGTTCTGCAATTTCGTTAGCAAACCTACAGCGAACTGATTTGCTAAGTCGAGAGGAATAGAGATTCCAGACGGGGTCTAATTTTGTTAGCAAACTTTCTGTATTGTATCTCTTGTACCCATGCATCAAATATAGAAAATATTCCTTATTCAACACAGAAATAAATACATAATACAATTCTAAAACCAATGCAAATACAAGGTAGTCATGGAATCAAGTACAAGAGTACCCTTTGAGTACTCCAGATTAAGTAAGATGCCAATGAAACTATATAAATAAAACAAAAGAAATTTATTGTTTGAATGTTATTAAACAGCTATTGTTGCACGAAATTCATCACAGCCAAGAGATAAATGAAGATCCATGAACTTGGCAGCTAGTTTAGTTCTCAACCATGGCAGCACTAAAAACGACTGATAGCATCGTGAAATTGGGGCGGTGCTGCGAAGACACGACCGGCGAAATTCTTTTCGCTGACTGTGCATGGACCACCTGAGCTAGGTATGTGGGTGCAACTTGAACTTCCAGAAGGCGGCACAGGAACATCATTAAGAGACTCTAAAATTAGACCTGCATTCAGTGACGGTAATTCTCTTCCCAACGGTCTCGCCGTTGCGAGAAGTATGAAACTATGGATCAAGAATGTAAAGATGATAATTTGTGTTATCTTGAAGGCCATTTTTGTGGAGAGTAATTAGAAGGAAGTTTTCTTGCTCAAAATTACAGGGATTTGAGATTGAAGAAAGCTGTGATGGTTGGAGAATGAAGGATAGGTGGGTTTATATATGTGTTTTTTTAGCTGTTCTCATTTCACGAGGGTCTTGATTTTTCTTCATGGATGTATGACTCACAAGTTTGAATAGAGTTTAGACCGGAATTGATGAAAATGTGTTTGGCAAACGGTGTTGACAAACTTATTGAAGTATCATTTGGGGGCCAGAACTTAGAAGAGATCAAAAAGGGGACTAAAAAAAAAATAGAGGTTAGATGATATGGAATTGATGAAAATCTGTTTCTAAGTGCTTTCACGTTCATATGAGGGTAACTATTAATTTATTTCTTTGGTTATGGAGTAAAGTAACGCCTAAACACACAGTCTGACCTAAGGAACCGGTAAGGTGCCACAAAGAAAAATTCACTCAAATCACTGCAAAAGGACATGACTAATGGAGGACTGTTGGATCCTTATACACTCTTGAGAAGGCTTAGTACCCAATTAATTGATATAGGACTAAAGTAGGACAGTAATACCTAGCCACAAAGCAAAATTTAGCTTTGTTTTTTACGACCAAACCTTTATGGCCGGCACCCTTGATGGCCCTATTCCTAACAAAAGGACTACCGCTTTGGGGTCATCTAGAAATTTAGTATTTTACTAAAGGTGACACATGGCATTGTCAACAAGATTGTGAGCTGACCAAATTGGTCTGAATTATTTCCGTGAAAACAACGGTTTGAAGAATTTTTATTCATAGTTTCATTCAAATTCAAAGGCGGTCTTTGCACCGCGTTTTTAGACTTTAGACCCGACCCGTTTTTCTTAAACCTTAAACAGAAAAAAGCCAATAATATCTAAGTCTCGTCACAGCAATACACAATTTCTATCATCCAAGCTTGAAATCCCACACCTCATTAAAAATTCTTTCCTCACAAACAAATGGGTTCTTGCAGAATAATTCTCTTCACAGATTTCTCCAACCGTTTATAGTGATGACACCTATGATGAAGGTGTTAGGCTTGAATTATCTTCTTTTGGGGGTGGCCCCCACAGCCCACAGGGGCGCTTGCAAGGCTGTCTAGGCATAGACCGCAACCTGACTACCGGTTTTAGACCGTTATTACTGTGTATGAAAACCTCTTGAAAACGAGCCGCGCCAAAATAAAATTCACAAAATTTTAGGCCCAAGCCCGGCCCATTGACATCCCCTACCTTTAAGTACTCCCAGATAGAGAATAAGGCTTCTCTAGTCTTCACTAGGGCTGTGCATTGGGCAATCCGGTCTGAGACCTGCCTGGCCCAGCATGGGAGAAGGTAAAGGAAACCTAAACCCAAGATGATTCACCAGGTGTGTCACATGTAACCGGTTTAAATGCACTGACACGTCTACACATATAGCTCAGGCGTCGGATTGTCTCTGGCAAAGCCAGAAACCCCTCTTGGACAACCATAGAATAGGGGACATGTGGCGTTAAAAAGGAGAGAAGTCATTTCATTTTCTCCCCATGATTTTGACTTCTCCCCACTTGATATCTCTCCTCCTTTATCTCAACACCTTATCACCATGTGTCATATAGTGTGTGGAGAAGTCAAAATCATGGGGCCCATGATTTTGACTTCTCCACCACTTGTCCCCTATTCTATGGTTGCCCCAGACAAGGGGTTTCTGGCTTCACCGGAGACAATCCGAAGCCATCTAGCCCAAAGAAGTGTAAGATTAGGGTACTCTCAAAGTGCACTCCCAAATCCTAGCCCTTTTCTTCAATTACTAAAGGGTCAAAATTAGAGCTGATATGGCATTAGAAAGGACAAAATAAGTCAGGCAAAATCCCAAGCCTTAATGCTTTGCCATAGATGGTTAGGATTAGGAAGTATACTTAGGAGTACCCATAGACGGACTCCCCAAAGAAATGCTTGTTAAACTTATGAGAACATAGTGTGAGATATTTGTAGCTGAAGTTAAAAGTAATAAGAGCTCATGAACTAATCTTTGTCACCAATTTATACAAGTTGGTTGATTTACAGCTCTCTCTCTCTCACACTGTTGGATTAAGGTTTGTATAGTCATTAAAACAAACTACTTAAGAGATTTTTATGTAATTTGTTTTAGTTGATAAAAAATTATGGTGCTGCTAAAGAATTAGATAAGGATAAGAGTTTTAGGATGAATTCATATACCATTAATCATCCCCTATGACATACACTCAAATTGACTGGAAAACCCCTATAAATATCATAAACAAGATCTTTTCCTTACACATAATCCATAGAAATCCCCAACAAAAGAGAATTAGAGATCCAATTGGTTGGTACCCGCTTCATAGATCTTTAATCAAGAGATTGATCTACTAGTTTGATCATATTATCTGAAGAATAAAAAAAAGGAGAGAAAACAAATGCAGATATCATCCAGAAATGGTATACGGAAGAATGTTACCAATGTAGTAACAAAACATTTCAAATTTGTAAAGAAGACCAAAATAAATCATGAAGTCGCGAACCCAAAAGAAAAATTCATCGAACTCAAAGTATAAATACACTGAATTTAAAGAAAAATATCAGCAAACTCAAATAAAAAAATGGTGAACCAAGACCGTTTCGAAGAATCATGTAGTTCACTCAAATTTACGAAACAAGCTAAACCGAACCACAAATTGGTTCGAGTTCGCTCTGGTTCGCGGTTCGCTATAGGAGACAACGAACTTGGAAACCTTGGCTCAAACCATATATTTTGACCATACATTGAGATGGGGAATCAACTTAATATTCTTATTTATCAGTGTCATATCATAACTACATGGAACACAACATAAATCGTGTCCAACAAATTTAATATATTAGTCAAATAGGGCATAGACTTTTTTTTTATGATAAGGGAGGGCATCCCAAATTAAGCCTTCAAGCCAAGGACTAGTCCCTTCGGGTACCCGCACCGGCCCACCCGTAATTTTCCCCACGAATACCAGGATAAGTTGAGGAGTCGGAGTTGAACACACGACCACAAGGAGTAAACTGATGCAAGACTGATTTAGAGAGGAAATACAAATTTTTATGTTAGAGGAGAAGAGATAAAGAAACAAATCCAGATATGGAACTAAAGGTGAAACCGAAGGAAATCCTTCCTTTCTATTCAAGTTACACTCAGAAAATCAAAAAAATCATAATACGCCATTTCTCCCATGTCCCCTCTTATATAGCCTTACAATTCTTTGAGTTTCCAAAGAAACATTGGAACTATACTTTCACACACTAATATCTTGGGCCTTTGACACATTGAGACCTTATATATTGAACCAAAAAAAAAAAAAAAAAAGACATTGAAAACTTACAATCATAAATAAAGTCTTGAAAATAAACTTGGCACAAAAAAATAGGTAGTCAAAAAATTAGGTAGTCAAAAGAAGAAGATAGAAAGACATTTCCTTCAAAACTGTCCAACCCATATGTTGTTATTATGGGACATTTTGGCTCATGCGAGGTTTGTATTTTGGCCCAAGAAAATAAGTCCATTTAATTGTTTAAAAGTCCATCTTACATTTGAGCCACATCCTTGTCCTACGTCAACCTTCCCAGGTTGCAAAGAACTCCCCTCAAGTTCTCATAGTGTAGCTTCAATTGAGGCTTGATCTTGAGCCTTCGACTTGCCCAAAACTCCCACTTTAATTTCTTAAGTCTTACCATAAGAAATATGTCATTTCTCAAAGGTATTATCATATTGAACCAATGAATCCATGACATCTTGCTTTCTTTTTCTTGACTTGATTTTTCAAGACACCTTCCCAAATTGCTGTAAGTTTTTTTTAAGAGATTATCATATACTAAACTTGTCACCTTTGAAGAAACCTCTAAACACTTCAATAAGAATGAATCTTCATAGGTTGGTGAAGAAATCAGCATATATTTTTCCTCATAGTTTTCTTCTTCAAAAACCAGATTTTCAACGAGATCATCGCCATCTAGATACTCATCGAAAATTGGTGATGAATCGAAACTAACTAATTGATGAAATTGACTTACCTTAAAAGTACTTTCATTATAAAGTTCTTCATCAAATTCATCTTCATTCTCCACAAACAATTCATCATCGAACTTTGGAAGTTCGAATACGAACTCGGGTATCATTTCTTCTTCACTATAGTCACTCTCATCACATAGAGATTGATGTGGAGAAGGGGGTGCTAGGTAGAATATTTTTCCTCACAGTTTTCTTCTTCAAAAATCACATGTTTTTTCCGCACGTGCAAAATTAAGGTCTTATAACTTTTGTCATTCAAGTGCTCGCACCCTCCGACAAAGAGGGGCAACTGTAAGCACCTCAATTTTGTACCCCTCTAGTCTCTTATTGTACTCTTAAAAACCCTCATTTTGTGTGCTTCGATTTTCAAAAATGGCCCTAAGGTAACAAATGATCAAAATGCCCCTAGGGTAAAAAAATGATCAAAACACCCCTATAAAAATGCTAAAAAGTTTTCATTTTGTCCAAAATGATTTTACAAATTTTTTGATGAATTTTAGCTATTTTTTGGATCAAATTGGACTTAAAACGGTGGGAAATGACCAAAATTCCCCTGAAAATTACTGAAAAATTCAAGTTTTATCTAAAATATTTTATCAGCTCAGTTTTGACTATTTTCAGAGTCAAAAGGAGCTCAAAACAGAAAATCGGCTTTTCGGTAAATCAGAAAGTGCCACATGACACCCAAAAACCATATTTTTAACCCCTAAATAGGGGCGCTAGTTCAAACAACGCCCTATATATATTTAAAAAATATCATTAAGTCTGGTCAAAGCATGTCGGCGTGCTTAAAAGAAAAATAGAAAAAAAAATCTAAATAGGGGCACTACTTGAAGTAGCGCCCACCTAGTTTGCACCCATTTTGTCACCTTACTGTTCACCACTGCCCTGCTTTTTAGGGTTTTTATCCAAATAGGGGCACTACTTGAAGTAGCGCCCCCTGTTTTGAAAAACTATAAATACCCCACTCTCTTCCTTCATTTCTTACCAATTCTCTTCCCCTCTCTCTCCCTTTCCAAGTTCGAATTTCTTCTTGACGTCGGGATTCCCGAGAAAGTCGATTGCGAAAGGTCGATTCTCGGGACCTCTTTTCAGAAATCTTTTCAGATTTTCCAAAAGGTAACCTCTCTCAAAAACGCTGTCTTTTGCTTTGTCTTTTAGTAGTTAAATTATTTTTTAAACACTTCAAATTGCTTTAACTGCTTAGACTGCTTGCCCTGTCAAACCCCTGCCCAAATCCCAGTTCAAATATAGTCCTGCCTGTCGAACCTCTGCCCGAATCTCAGTTCAAATAAAGCCCTGCCTAGTCGAACCTTTGCCCTAAACCCTAGTTTAACCCTAGTTAAACCATAGGTAAACCCCAGCTTAACGCTAGTCAACCCTAGCTAAACCCCAGCTTAACCCTAGCTAAACCCTAGCTTAATCCTAGTTAACCCTAACTTAACCCTGGTTAAACCCTAGGTAAACCCTACCTAAATCCTGGTTAAACCCTAGCTTAATCCTAGGTAAACCCTAACTTAACCCTAGTTAAACCCTACCTACCTAGTCAAACCTCTGTCAAAGCCTCGATTCAAATCCTATTCAAATACCCACCTCTAGAGGCTCCTCGGCAAGAGCTTAAACTGCCTCATCGCTCCTCAGCACGAGCTTAAAAGGTCATTTCGCTTTCAAATGAGCGTAAACAATCGAACTCGATCATCAATCTCCAATCAATCAAATCAAACCATCAATCGCCTTTTAGAACTATGTGCGGCTTGATTCCACTAGCAGTGGATACGTAAGCAACCCTGATTGGGTTCAGCTCCCCCTAAGATAGAATCTTTATTCCGTTTCTGTCATGTCCATCTCATTACATTCATTACTGTTAATATCATATCTGCTTAGCATATAAATGAAATTTCAAACTTCTCTTATGGTTTCCCTACGTTGATTCAGACTTAGGGAGTAAGTAACCATCTCCGGATGGGAGTTTAGGGGTGCCTAACACCTTCCCCTAACTCAACTAAATCCCTTACCTTGACCTCTGATTTTCAGACCATGCCTTATCCAAGCATTTCAGTGACCTATTTCCCTCAAAATTAGATAGGTGGCGACTCTCTTTTCAAATTGCAATTTATCGTTATTCCCTATCGGGATCCTGATCCTAATCGAGAATGGGGGTTAAAATTTCAGTACTCACAGGTTTGGCATCTCTTCTTCACTATAGTCACTCTCAACAAATAAAGATTGACGTGGAGAAGTGGCTACTAGTGGTGCTTGAACGTTGAGCTGCAGGCTGAAGTTGTCAATGAAGTCGGTCAAACTGTGATTAATGTGGGTCAAGTTGCGATTAACTTCTTCAAGTGATTACAACAAGCCCTGTTGGAGAGCTTCAAGATCTTTCATTCTAATAATATCATTATCCTCTCTATCAAATCCAGCATATGAAACTCACCTTCTTATCGAAGGCATGACCGAACCAAAGCTCTGATACCAACTGATGCGGGACTGATTTAGAAAGGAAATGCAGATTTTTATGTTAGAAGAGAAAAAATAAAGAAACAAATCCAGATATGGAACTAAGGGTGAAATCGAAGGAAATCATTCATTTCTATTCAAATAACAATTAGAAAATCAAAAAATCATAATACTCCATTTCTCTCATTTCCCCTCTTATTTAGCCTACAATTCTTTGAGTTTCCAAAGAAACATTGGAAATATACTTTAATACACTAATAGCTTGGGTCTTTGAAATATTGGGACCTTATATATTGAACCAAAAAAAAGAGACATTGGAAAATTACAATCATAAATAAAGTATTGAAAATAAACTTGACACAAAAAATTAGGTAGCCAAAAAACTAGGTAGTCAAAAGAAGAAGATAAAGAGACATTTCCTTCAAAATTGTCCAACCCATATGTTATTATTATGGGCCACATTTTGGCTCATGTGAGGTTTGTATTTTATCCCAAAAAAATAAGTTCATTTAATTGTTTAAAAATCCAGCTTGCATATGAGCCCAATCCTTATCCTACATCACAAACCCGGGAATCTAGCCAACTGCACCAACCCCTGGTGGGTTAAAATAGGGCATAAACGTCATATCTTCTGAGGCATACTACTTGAAATTCAACTTTATCTTAGTTTTCATAATAAAGTACAATACATGTCATCGTTATCAGTGCGTTGTCCCAAAATACTTGGGTCGGCAATACGAATCTTGATTCTTCAATTTTGTTAACAAACTTACAGCGAATTGGTTTGCTAAGTCAAGAGCAATATATAAGGATCATCGACCATGAGACGACCCTTCTCACATGAATGTCATTCAAGGGTACCACATCTTTCGAAGTTTAGACTCATGAACACCCGCAATGTTTTCATTTAACTATATTAAGATCCAAGTGGGATGTGGTTTACATTTCTCTGGAGAGCAACATGAAATTTCAAAAGAAATCTTTGTAAAATTGCATTAGACTTCTGAAAATACAATTTGACGAGGTAAGCTGCCCGGGTAGTTTGCTCAGCCTGGTCTCAAAGAAAGCTTGGGTCTAGCAAGGACTCGTCCCATTTTGGCCCAGCCCGGTTCAATAATATTTATAATTTTTTTTTTTTGGTAATATATTTAGAACACACACTTACACAACTCACACGCACACACCCTGTTGCAACAAAACACAGCACCCACACAACCCTCAAAAAAGAGGGCTGGTGGGGCTATTAAGGGTACACGAAAAAGGTAGTAACCCACCGATGTGGGAGTAAATATAAGCTTTATTTTTTTGTAGCATATTTAGAACACACACACTTACACAACTCACACACACACACCCTTAATATTTATAAGATATGATACGAAGTATGGTTATTTTTGTTGTATGATTTTTTAAATAGAAGAAATTTCCACCTATGAAAAGTAAAATTTTGTGGTCGGGGCCAGGTTCGGCTGGTACTTGTCGGCCCAAAAGCTAGACCAACCCTTTGCCACCTTTCGGGTTATAATAACTCTTATGCCGAATACCAACCAAATATACAAAATATGGTTTGAAAATTTTGAAGACATAAGGGAAGAATATTAGCAAATAAACTTACAGGCATAACGGCAAGAAAACAATCAGACTAGAGATTCCAAACAGGGTCTAAGCGCCTAGGAAATAGAACACTGTTAATTACACAACGGCAACGGATTCTGAGATTAGCTCTCGGGCACCGCTCTTTGCATGATGCATGGGAAGGCATTTAAGTAGGGGGAGTGACAGCATGCATTGCACATTTTGTTGGGTGATACATGCATACCTTCCAAGCTCGACACATGTCCTCCTTGTAATTCATTAATTGTGGTTAAGATTTACTCACCCCTAAGCTTAAATAATCTAACCTTAGTTTTTAGAAGAAAAAAAATTAATCTTCGCTTATGATTCACTTACTCATGTGGTTAATTTTTTTCTACATTCTCCCCCTTTGAGCTCTTGACACTTTAGATTGAGACATACTAGACACTGTTTTTATTTTGGAATTTTTCAATCCAAAATAAGACTTTACAATCGCCCCCTTTGATAATTTCATGACAAAATATAACTGACGAACATGATAAATGCATACTCTCCCAAACTTAATCAAAATAGAGAATATGACATTTACAAGACTTACACTAATAAACCAAACAAAAAATTACATGAAGAAGATTTTGAGCTGTCTGCAACATATAATTTGCACATGTTTTTAAACTAAACACCAGTGAAGCATGGAGAATATAAATGGAAATTAATAACTAAAGAAGCGTAAATATGCAATAAACCAATTAATAATCATCATCAATGGATATATCAAAGTCAATTTTATCAATGTGAGCAATGTGTTCTCCCCCTTTTTGGCTAGAATAGCCAAAGGCAATCCATTAAGACAGATAACAAAATCAGAGCATCATTCAATCACAATCCATAATTCATTAAGATAGATGGGAATGCACAAATAGGTAATAGACTAGAAAGCACGGATACTTCAAATAGGTCTTCATATCGATACGTATCGGATACGGATACACCTCTGATACAGTGGGATACGTACAGGATACGGCTTAGACTTATCCTGTTAATTAAAAACAATTTTTTATTTCGGATATGGCTCCGATACAGTATGGGTACGCCGGGATACAGTTGGGATACGGCCATGAATATATATTTTTTTTTTTTGGAGGCCCGGGGGTGTGACCCTATCTCTTTTGTTTTCGCATGGATATGGTCTTTTTTATATTTTGCTTAGTAGATAATAGGATGACTTTCTTTTTTGCTTAGTGAATGATTAGATGACCCTATTTCTTTTGCTTTTGCATGGACATGATATTTTTTATATATAAACAGAATTGAACCAATGGTTATTTTGTAATTATAATACAAAATATAGTTTGTTTTTTTTTTTAAATTACAGACGTATCCTAGCCGTACCCGTATCCTATTTTTTTAGGTTCTACCGTATCCGTATCGTACCCGTATCCTGTATCCGCGAGTATCCGTGCTTCCTAGGTAATAGATATCCATTCAATCATAATCCAAAACAAAACATATCATATCACCATAAAACAGTGGAGGTAAATTCTATCCATCAATTTTCCAATTCATCATAATGTGATACATCTAGACTCCAAAACACAACATAGGTAACTGAGAGACAGGTTATATGAGAAAGTTGTTTATACAGATAATTTCACTCACATTCATTGCATTCTCTTTATAATTGATCTGGGTACTCCCCCTAAAATCAATCTGCCCAATATAAACATGAACTCCCCCTTAGTTCAAGCACACCAAGCAATTTCACACATGCATAACAAGCATTCCAAGCTACAAAATTTATGACATGCCCAAGAAATAGCATTAATGTACTTTTGACTAAAAGATGATAAATATATCTGATCTAGTCTCACAGGGCAATCAAGCATTGGCTCAATCACTTTGTCATATTAGTGAATTTTCTATGTAGCCAAGTGTGTAGTGGGGGTTCTGATTGCACTCCAATCTTAGGTTTCTATTCCTAGTGAGAATTTGACACTATACCACTAAGAAAACTTCAGGTATCTCAATACTAGAAATCAAACATAGTTCAATCCAAAAAATATTGCTTTTATATTTAAGTGCATTTTTCTCCATTGTTTGACCATACAATTTTTCTTTTTCTTTCAAACATAGCCAAATTGTAAGAATTACTCTTAATTTTTCTTTTTCACTCTTTTCTTTACAATAGTGGTTTTTACACTATTTGGGTAGGTACCCTCTCTACTGGCAATAGGGGCTTTCACTCTAACAATCCAGATAGATACCTACCTTGTTGACATAGGTGGTAATTACCACTGTTGTCAAAACCGGGCAGGACCGGCCAGTGGAACCGGTGGAACCAGGAACCGGCCCCCTCGCCGGTTCCCAAAACCCTCAAAACTGAAACTATTTGAGAACCGGTCAAAACCGGTAGAACTAGTGGCAAAACCGGTTGGGAACTGGTCAAACCCGAAAAAAATTAGAAAAATAAAAAAATTGCAAAAAGTACACAGTCGAACCGGACCGGTTGAACCAATCGAACCGGTGGAACCAGGAACCGGCCACTCTACCGGTTCGATGCCCGATCCGGTTCTGACAGCACTGGTAATTACTACTATTTACATCCAATAGTAGATTTCACACTATCCCAATATGTAGCCCTTCCCATTACCTCATTCTTAGTTTCTTTAAATGGAGAACACAAATAAATGGGAAATTAACTAATGGTCAATCTAGATTTGGTTAACCAAATGGGCTAAAAATAAATAACACAATTTCCTATGACATAGGAATATAGATCTTTAACTAAAGTCCGTCTGAGTACATGTGCATAAAGTACAAGGCATGTCATGAATCACTACAGTAGGCCCTCTTATAAATAATATTTTATAACTTAATAATCTCTAATAATTAATAAATTTGTAAGGAACCAACTTGGTTCTAGTGTATAATTAATAATATCTTATACTAGCTATTTAAATAAGTTTTTAAGAAAATTCTACTGTATTATTAATTATTAGAGAGGTTTTTATACTATATTAATACATAGTTATATGCATCTTCTAAACACTTTATGATGGCTTAGGGTTTAGGTATCAGAAAGAGAAAGGGATAAAATTATTTTAGATATTTGAGCCATGTATAATAAATTATCATATACACAGTATAAAGTTTTAGATATTTTAGAAAGAAAAAACTAAAAAACTCATTGTATGAGGACTTCAAACAAAAATTAAAGAGAGAATCCCATGAAAAGCAGAGTTCAAAAGAAATTTTGTCTCTTCCCAAAAAAATAAAAAATGTTTCTTCTTCTCTTTGAAAAAGGGGTTAACTTTACCAAACTGAAATTACTATATACTAGCCTTAAACATTTGTATCTACATGAAGCTTATATGAAAAATTCATTACATTCAAAAGAAATTATGAAATGAAAATTTTTGATGGACCAATATAGTGATTCTTATATATACTTATAATTAATATAATTTCTTTTCACCAAGGTTATTAATTACAGGAGGGTCTACTGTATATTATAAATGGTAAAGTGAACAGGCCATGGATTATTTGGTACGAGTTAGGATTATTTTGCAACTAAGAGATAAGTGTGAATTTTTGTTTGTTCATGCCTTTTGAAAAAATAATCAGGTGGTTGACATCTTGTCTAAGGAGGCTTGCATATCTAATTGTAGTGAAATTTTTCTTAATATCAAGCTTTTTCCTAAAATAGCAATTGAGTGTTTAGTTCTTGATAAATATTTGTATGTCTCCAATATAAGATGTTAGTTGGTTTGTGTATGAGGTAAGCTTTTTTTTTCCTCTCTTGATTGTATTTTTTTTTTCTTTGTTTAATAAAATGGTAGAGGTCCATGCCACCAATAAATAGAACTGGGGTTATAGTTGAAGTCGCCAATAGAAAACCAAACTAACTAGTTATAGTAGGCATGAAGGAGCTAAATAAGATACATTCTTTTTATACATATGTTTATAAAACACTTACCTAAGTTTCCATTTTTGCAAAATAGGAGGATAAGAAAAAATACCAATTGATTGAAGAAGTTCAATTGAAAGTTTTTGATCCATTAGTCATTATCATTATAGACCGCGCTAACAAAGATAGAGTGACAGAGATAGAAAAAAAAGATTGATTCATCATCTGTGACATCTACCCATTCCGTGATTCTAAATCAACAAATTCATTGAGCAACTCTTGAGTAAAGTAATAGTCCCTCTCCCCTCTAGTTGGCTTCTCTAAACATTACAGGGGAACCAAGTGGTTTTTTTTCCATAGAATATTATTTTTAGATATGGCTTCTATCCTGGGAGAACAAAACAAGATTATTCTTACAACAATGCTTATTGCCAATCAATTTCTATAAATTCATCAGCTACACTACCATTGATTGTGGATGTAAGAATCCGAACCAAATGATGGCTACAAGTGAATTCTTGATAAACATGTATATGAGTGTGAAAGTGAGGCCGCTCCCTATGTGAAGATATTATTCTCTACCACTAATGAAACCAAGATAAAGTGCGTAGACTTATCGTGTTGACTTTTGCAGACACCTTCTGAGGGAAGTCAACAATTTTCTGCATGAAAATTCCTATGCAGGGGTGCTAAATAAGGTTTTCAAGGGGCTGGAGCGAGGTTGAGTCAAGGTATGTCAAGGCCCAACTCTCACTTGTAAGTGTTTGGCCTAACTCGGCCCAAGCCCTCACATGGCTTGAACTTGCTAAGCCCAATCCATACTCTCAAGGTCAGGGTTGCGCCTGGGCTTGAAAAAGAGATTAAAAAATAAATAAATAATTTGTCATGAAATCTATCAAAAAAAATTTAAAACCATCACCAGTTGACAAATAAAGACAAAGATGAGAATATAACATAGAAAATGAAAGTGGGATAGATTTGATAATTAAAATCAGAAGTCTAACTATGGTGGGTGGTTTTTAAGCAGGGGATATGGATGTGAAAATACTATCATACAACAAAAAATATTTCGTTAAAGAAAGTTATATAAATTGGTTATTTTAAATTAAAAACTTAATATATATATATATATATATATTTATCCTCATGTGAGTGGACCTAAGTCTTTTGGGCTTGCGGGCTTTATAAAAGAAAAAACAAATCCTATACGATTTTACGAGATTTTGAAGATGGGGTTGGGACAGGTACCTTCACGAGGGCCAAATTGACAGCCCTAGTGCTAAATCTTATTAAAGAACGGCCTTGTCCTAGGGATGTACCTGAGGAGAGAGGAGTCGAGTAACGTCAGGCTGCTTAGTCTTGGATGCGTTAAGTTACATACGTGCTCATGTTCTGCTCGAGCTTAACTAACGATGTTTAAGCTCGAGCTTGACTTGGCTCGGCTTGTTTGCACGGAAAACTCGAGCTCAAGCTTGATGCTCGATCTTGTTTATTGGCTTTGTTACTTATATGCATTATTACATTTTAAGATCAAATGCCCTGATTGTATCTCTTATATCAAGCTGGACTCGTTAATTATATGAATGAGCTTTTAACGAGCCAAACTTCAGATAGTCTGTACGTGCCTTAATCCACACTTGATTGCTCCAACAGGTATTACTGATTCACGATTCAAGTACTGTCCAGATCTCCAAATATTGATACCCATGCATCAAATATAGAAAATATTCCTTATTTCATCAACACAGAAATGAATACATAATACAATTCTAAAACCAATGCAAATACAAGGTAGTCATGGAATCATCACAGCCAATGAAACTAAATAAATAAAACAAAAGAAACTTATTGTTTGAATGTTATTAAACAGCTATTGTTGCACGAAATTCATCACGGCCAAGAGATAAATGAAGATCCATGAACTTGGAAGCTAGGTTAGTTCTCAACCATGGCTGCACTAAAAACGACTGATAGCATCGTGAAAGCGGGGCGGTGCAGTGAAGACACTACCGGCGAAATTCATTTCACTGATTGTGCATTTATCACCTGGACTAGGTATGTGGGTGCAACTTGAACTTCCAGAAGGTGGCACAGGAACATCATTAAGAGACTCTAACACGAGACCTGCATTCAGTGACTGTAATTCTCTTCCCAACGGTCTCGCCGTTGCGAGAAGTACGAAACTATGGATCAAGAATGTAAAGATGATAATTTGTGTTATCTTGAAGGCCATTTTTGTGGAGAGTAAGAAGGAAGTTTTCCTGCTCAAAATTACAGGGATTTGAGATTGAAGAATGCGGTGATGGTTGGATGATGAAAGATAGATGGGTTTAGTTTTCTTGCTGAAAGTATGAGGATTTGAGATTGAAGAAAGCTGTGATGCTAGAGAATGAAGGATAGGTGGGTTTATATATGTTTTTTTTTTAGCTGTTCTCATTTCACGACGGTCTTGATTTTTCTTCATGGATGTATGACTCACAAGTTTGAATAGAGTTAAGACCGGAATTGATGAAAATGTGGTTGCAAACGAAGTTGTCAAACTTATTGAAGTATCATTTGGGGTCAATATTTAGAAGTGATCAAAAGAGGGGGAAAAAAAAGTTAGATGATGAACAGATTAAATGTGCTTCTAAGTGCTTTCACGATCTTATGAGAGTAATAGCCTTTATTTTTATTTATTCTTTTTTTGGTTAAGGAAGTAAATTAACCATGGAAATAAAAATCGCCGAATAGGTTTCAGCTACCCTATACGATATTTATACTCATACGAAATGGACGATACATATCGTTTATTAATTCTTTATGTTGAAATTCATTGTGTAATTGTAACCATGTTTGTTATTTTGTCTTTGAATCACTTCTCATGGCTTTATATTTGATAAATTTGGTTCCTTTAATTTATTTGATTTTTTTTTAATTTAATTTGATTTTTTTAAGGTAAAAAATATTTATATGTATAGCTTGAAACCGATACCGAAACCAATATATATAGGTTTCTTTTGGGACCGATACATCTCCCGAAACCGTATTAATCCTTGAAAGTAACACCTAAATGGTAAACACACAATCTAACCTAAAGGTACCGTTATGGTGCCATAAAAAAAAATCCACACAATCACTTCAAAAGGGCCTAACTAATAGAGGACTATTAGACCCTATAACCCGTTGAGAAGTCTAGTACTCAACCAATTTGAGATCTAGACTAGAGTTGGACAGTAATACCTAGCCACAAAGCAAAATTTAGCTTTTTTCACGTGAACAAGAGTACTAGCCTTTATGGCCGCACCCTTAACCGCCTCATTCATGGCAAAAGGACTACCACTTTGGGGCCATCCAGAAGATTAGTTTTTTTCTTTAAGATAAAACGTGGCATTGTCAACAAGGCTGTGAGCTGACCAAATTGGTCTGAATTATTTCCGTGAAAACAACGGTCTGCAGAATTTTTATTCTTAGTTTCATTCAAAGGTCTGGTCTTTGCACCGCGTTTTTAGACTTTAGACCCGACCCGTTTTTCTTAAACCTTAAACCGGGCAAAAGCCAATATCATCCAAGTCTCGTCACAGCAAAACAGAACACTTCTCATCCAAACTTGAAATCCCACACCTCGTTAAAAGCTTCTTTCTTCACAAATAAATGGGTTCTTGCAGAATAATTCTCTCCACAGTTTTCTCCAACCATTTGTAGTGATGAGACCTTCGATGAAGGTGTTAGGCTTGAATTACCTTCTTTTGGGGGTGGCCCCCACAAGCGCTTACAAGGCAGTTTAGGCATAGACCAGGGCCGGCCCAAGCCATTTGGAGGCCTAAAGCAAAAATTCTACATGGGGCTCTTTTTTAAAAAAAATTTAATATTATTTTTTTAAAATTAACTATAAATAGGGCCTTTTTAATATTCTAAATGGACTTTTTATTTTTTTAATATTCTAAATTGGGTCTTTTTAATACTATTTTTTTATTTTTTTAATGGGGCCCAAAGCAAAGGCTTTGATGGCCTAATGGATGGGCCGGCCTTGGCATAGACCGCAACCAGACTAAGCGATTCTAGACCGTTATTACTGTGCATGAATACGGTATATCGACCACCATGGGCTAGTTTCGAGGCTTGAAATTGGATCGAGTGCCTGGATAGTCCCATCCACAATGCCATTTTAAATCACTCGAAGTTGCACCTACATACCCATAATGGTGGAGGAATTACCCACCCTTTAATAGGGGTGCAGCTAACCAAATTCGAGGTTGTAAACGAGCCAGACCTAATTAAAATTAACAAAAACTCAGGCTCAAGCCCGGCCCATTGACACCCCCTACCTTTAATCTTGGAGAATAAGGCTTATCTCTCTAGTCTGCACTAGGGCTGTGCATTGGGCAGTCCGACCAGATCTTGGGCCAGGAGAAGGCAAAGGAAACCCCAAACCCAAGATAATTCAACAGGTGTGTAACCGGTTTAAACGCACTGACACGTCTACACATCTAGCCCAAAAAAGTATAAGACTCTGGGTACTCCCAAAGTGTACTCCCAAATCCTAACCCTTTATATCAGTTATTAAAGGATCAAACTTAGAGTTGATGTGGTATTAAAAAAGACAAAATAAGTCAAGCAAAATCTCAACCCTTAATGGTTAGCCATAGACTACTAGGATTAGGGAGTATACCTGGGAGTACCCATATATGTCAACGGATCGGATCTACCTAGATCCGAATCCGATCCGATTAAGAAGCTGAGATCCGTTGGATTATGAATTCTCCAATCCGAATTTGAATCACATTATTATTTCAAGATCCGAATTTGATCCAATTATAACATTAATATATCTAAAAATATATTTTTTAATTAAAAAAAATTATAATTAGGATTGCAATATTTTGTAAAATTATATCATTATTATTATTATATATTCTAATTAGATAGGATTTTAGTCGGATCACTATAGATCCAAACCCGCGGATCCGATTATAATCGAATTCAAGAGCTCGGATCCGTATCCGATCCGATGGATCTATAATAGGATTAGGATCCTGGCTAATCGGATTTAGATCAGATCTTGATTAAGATCTGATCCATTGACAACCCTACCCATAGACGGACTCCCCAAAGAAATGCTTGTTAAACTTATAAGAACATAATGTGAGATGTTTGTGGCTGAAGTTAAAATAATAAGAGGTGAACTAATCTTTTTCACCAAACTCTGTCACGCAGTCCTCCATTAGTCAGGCCCTTTGGAGTGATTGAGTGAGTTTTCCTTTATGGCACCTTTCACCTCCTTAACCAAAAAATAAATAAATAAAAATAATGGCTATTACTCATATGAACGTGTAAACACTTAGAAGTAGGGGTGGAGCCAAGTGGGGGCCTGTGGGGGCACATGCCCCCACTCAAATTGTCAAAACAGTTTTTTTTATATACATATAGCTCTAGGAAGAGATCAAATCACAGCCAATTGCGATTGAACTCTCCCCAAGTTCAATCGCACCCATAGGTCAACACTTGTCCAGTTTAACCCTTATTAACCATGGTTAAGATTCACTAACTCTTAGAGTTTAACAATCTAACCTTAGTTTTCAGAAAAAAAATATTATAAAAATTTAACCTTAGGTTTAAGAAATTATAACCTTAGGGTTAACTTTTTTTTTTTAATCTAAAAACTAAGGTTATATTGTTGAACCATAAGAGTTAGTAAATCTTAACCATGGTTAATCACAGTTAAAAGGGACACATGTTGACCTATGGGTGCAATTGAACTCTCCCCGAATTCAATCGCAATTGCCTGGAATTCAATCTCGCCATGGGAATGGAGGCTGGTGCCCTTGAACTTTGAGTCCGAATTTGTCCAATTGTGATTAAACTTGGAACTGCACTCAAAATCATGGTTTAAAATTTAGTTGAAATTTCAGTTCTGGACAACCCTAATGACATTGAAACTGGGTTTATTTCGAAAATCAGATTTCAGTCGAAATTTCGGATTTCGAAGATTTTGGAATTTCGGTCGAAATCTGATTTTTTTTTTTTTAAAATAGTTTTATTATTATTTTTTTATTAAAATTTCAAAATTTTTACTGAAATTTTATATATTAACTTTAAAAATAAAATAATAATATTTATATAAATATATAAAATTTTAATAAAATATTATTTTTTAACATATATATATTAATAAAATATATATATATATATAATTAATAAAATAATAATATTTTGGATTTCAAAATTTCGCCAAAATCCCGCAATTTTTCGGGATTTCAGTTCGAGTTGGCTGGCCAAAATCATCGAGAATTTCGAAATTAAAAACCTTGCTCAAAATGGGGGGAATTAAAGTGAAAGGGTTAATATTTTTTCCTAAAATCAAATGTTAGATTGTTGAACTGTAAGGATTAGTAAATCTTAACCACAGTTAGTTGGAGTTAAAAGAGACATGTGTTGACTCTAGGGTGTGATTGAACTCTTCCAATTGATTTTAATCGCAATTGACTATGATCCCAACTCCTGAACTTTAAAAAAAAAAATTATATACTAAGTTGATTAATTATTTAATTTGACATAGTCATGGACAAGGGGGAATTGGTTCTTAAAAAAATATATTATTTATTTAATATGGCATAACCAAGAGTTAAGGGGGCAACTATCCCTTGAACTTTTTAAAATAAAATATATTTTTATATGATTTTATTTAATTATTTAATGGGAAATAGCTATAAAGCAAGAGGACGGTTATCTCGTAAACAAGGAGAAAAATATCCGTAAGATATGTACAAAATATATAGATGAAATGCCCCAAAAACTTAGTCATTAAAAAAAAAAATCGGGGGTTACTCCCCCGAACCCCTAGACATAGAATATTCCATACCCATCTAATAATTCGTCACAAAATTTATCAACAATTACTACAATTTTCAATCATCGACCGTGTGCCCCCACTACTAGAAAATCCTGGCTCCACCCCTGCTTAGAAGCACATTTTCACCAGCTATGATGTATCTAATGGCATTCCCAATCCATTTTTGATACCTCCCTCTCCCTCCCCTCACTTTAGTTGTTAGGGCGGGTATCCCTCTATGTGGAAGGGTGGCACTGTTTTGGGGCCTGACTGGAGCTATTAAGTGGGAGGAGGACTTACTCCACAATAGGGCCAAGCAGAGCTATAGGAGCCAAACAAACGTGAGTGCTCCTGCGCAATACGGCCAAAAAGTGCTATAAAGTCTTGGGAAAAGCATCTTGGCCTATTCCCAGGCCTTTATTTTATATCCATGTCTATTTGTTTTGCCCATATCACCAATGGCCTTGACCAGCGGGTACGGGAGTTCCTGTCGCGGTAGCATGACTTTTTTTTTGCGTTCTGTCATAGATTCAACACACTGTTGAATGGCCGAATTGACATCGGTTGCAAACTGCCCTAACCTAAAATCCCCGGCAACCATCTAACCTTTTTTCCCCCTCTTTTGATCCCTTATAAGTTCTGGCCCCCAAATGACACTTCAAAAAGTTTGACAATTAAACACAGTTAACACGAAAGGCAGAGAGGTTTAACAAGACTATATCCCGTCTAAACTCTAAACTCTATTCAAACTTGTGAGTCATACTTCCTGACCCAAGTCGTGAAGAAAAATCAAGACCCTCGTGAAATGAGACAAGCTAAAAAAACATATACAAACCCATCTATCCTTCATTCTCTAGCCATCACATCTTTCTTCAATCTCAAATCCACATACTTTCAGCAAGAAAACTAAACCCATCTATCCTTCATTCTCCAACCATCACAGATTTCTTCAATCTCAAATCCCTGTAATTTTGAGCAAGAAAACTTCCTTCTTACTTCCCACAAAAATGGCCTTCAAGATAACACACATAATCATCTTTACATTCTTGATCCATAGTTTCATACATCTCGCAACGGCGAGACTGTTGGGAAGAGAATTACCGTCGCTGAATGCAGGTCTCGTGTTAGAGTCTCTTAATGATGTTCATGTTCCACCTTCTGGGAAATCAGATTGCACCCACATACCTAGTCCAGGTGGTCCATGCACAATCAGCGAAAAGAATTTCGCCGGTCGTGTCTTTGCTGCACCGCCCCGCTTTCACGATGCTATCAGTCGTTTTTAGTGCAGCCATGGTTGAGAACTAACCTAGCTGCCAAGTTCATGGATCTTCATTTATCTCCTGGCTGTGATGAATTTCGCGCAAGAATAGCTGATTAATAACATTCAAACAATAAATTTATTTTGTTTTATTTATATGGTTTCATTGGCATCTTACTCTGGAGTACTCAAAGAGTACTCATGTACTTGATTCCATGACTATACCTTGTATTTGCATTGGTTTTAGAATTGTATTATGTATTCATTTCCAAATGTTGAATAAGAATTAGAGATCGTGACCCGTGGAATTGTATTAAGATTCACTAGCATACCTCTATTAAACAAGGACTTTGCTAGCGAGACTCTTTAGGGCCGAGACCACCCTGAGACCCTGCATGAACACGGTCTCGGGGTGGTCTCGGCCCTAAGGGGTCTCAGAAGCATTATCCATTAAACAAATACCCAATTTTTATTCATTAAAACAAACTACTTTAAGGGTCCGTTCTTTTGGTTGAACTTTTAAAGCCTAGAACTTTCATTCTTTCATGCCTAATTTTACTTATTGTCTAGATTATATTATTCCATAGAGTGCAAAATTTCTACAAAGATGGAACTTTTAAGCTCCATCAAAAAATTTGAATTTTTTAAGTTCCATACATGTGGAACTTCTAATTAAATTGAACCCAATAAATTCTAGATACCATTGTGTAAAAGGGTTAGAAACCCTCTCGCCTCTCATCCCATACTCTTGCCTCTCATTCCAAAATATTAATGTTCCGGACTTTTAAAAGTTCCACCAAAAGAACGGAGCCTAAGAGATTTTGATGTAATTTGTTTTAGTTGATAAATAATTATGGTGCTGCTAAAGAATTAGATAAGGATAAGAGTTTTAGGATGAATTCATATACCATTCATCATCCCCTATGACATACGCTCAAATTGATGGGAAAGCCCCTATAAATATCATAAACAAGAGATTTTCCTTAAACATAATCCACAAATGAGAATTAGGATCCAATTGGTTGGTACCCACTTCAGAGATCTTTAATCAAGAGATTGATCTAATAGTTTGATCATATTATCTGAAGAATAAAAAGAAGGAGAGAAAACAAATACATATATCATCCAGAAATGGTTTACCCAAAGGATGTTACCTGTGTTGTAACAAAAAAATTCAAATATTTCAAAAAGTCCTAAATAAATCATAGACTTTTTCAAAAAGTCGGGATGCAAAGTATTAGTGACTTTTGAATAAATACCTAATATAAGCCATGTTTACATTTGGAACTCTACTAACTCATAGCCTTACCTGGATAGTCAGATGTTATTTATACTAATACTATATGCCGGTTGGTTCCACGTGACATATCTCATTGGCTTATATTCTCTATTCTAGTTGATATCACGTGTCTGTTAATATGACATCCACTCTTTAATTGATCTAATATGAATACGTAATGTCATCATATTAATTATTATTCTTTCTTCCTTATTAAGTGATAGATTAAATTTTCACCTTTACCCTCTCATATTTTATTATTTAATTCTTCTAATTCTATTCTTTAATTGGAACTAATTAAGTTGTAACATTTAAATTATTAGAAATAGGAAGTCTAAAGGTCTCTTCTTTCTTCCATCCCCATTTTCATTCTTTAATTACAATTTATTAAATTATAACATCTATCATCCTTACATTTTCTAACTTTTGATCTACCTTCTTTTTAATCCCCTATAAATAATAGACAAATCTACAAGACACTTTTCATTTTCAAGCATGTAAGGATTTAGCATGTCTTGTGCATTTCAATTAGTATGACTCACCAGGGAGATTTTTCCTAAACATTGGAGCATTTAGAATGAAAATCTTAATAGGTTTGTTTTCATAGCTACTATTGTGAAGTTCTTGAATCTAGGTGCATTATGGCATGGATGCATTTTTAGGCACTATTTTGGATAATTCGATGTTATTAGAAGCTGTCAAGTTTTGATTCTGGCATTACTTACCTTTACACTTATGAGTCTCTACAGGGAGCTTTGGCTGAGTATTTGTGTATTTTAGGCACTATTTTTTGGGTCTTTTAGTTTGTTCTTGCAATAGCGATCTGAAATAGCATAGATTATTCTCACTAAAATTAATGAGATTCACGTTAATTATTATTGATATTAAGAGTAATAAAATGAAATTCAAATTATTATTGACATTTATTGGTGTCAAAGTGTCAATTGGTTTCCTCTAAAGTCTTTCATTTCTTAATTAATTGTAAAAAAAAAAAAAAAAAAGTTAATAATAATAAACAAAGGAAATAAATCATTCCTAAAATAATGGTTCACCCTTAATCTTTTCTTATATACATATAAATCATATTGATTTACTTAGGTTATAATTAATTATATTAATTCTCTAATTAATAAATATTATATAAGAAATTGAGTTTCTTGACGTGATATCTCATTTGATTTTTATTTTGCATTTTGTTATATTATCCAAATCAGTAATAGTGTTAAAGTGGGTCCCATTAAAAAAATATTAATTAGATGTTTCGGGTTGAAGAATAGGAAGAGACTAACATTTTCTCTTCCATATAAATTTTTCTTTTTTAAAAATTAATTATTTAAATAGAATTACTTAAAGAACTTAATTATTTACAAGAATTATCATCTTCTATAAGACTTTTAAATATTTTTGACACATCGAATTTTTAGATGAAATGAGGTAAAAAAAAAAAATTATAATGATGCAAACTTACTTTCTTGAAGTTATATAATGATGAGATAAAAATTTATATATATAATAATAAAATTATAAATTTTTAAATAATTATATTAGCTATTTCTTGATATGATACATATAAAAAATCTCACAAGATGACTCAGGCCCTATGTGGTTGCACTTCTGTTTTCTGTTTTTAAAAACAAAAATTTGAAACTTTTTACACAAAACATGTTTAGTAAACATGTTTCCGTTTTTTGTTTTTAAAAATTAATAACAAAATTTTTAAAAATCAAAGTAACAAAAATTTTCTAATAACTCTATTTTTTAAAAACAAAAATAGAAAACTAACCACCACCACCATACTACCACCATCACCCACCCATCCACCATCACTACCACCACCACCACAATACTACCACCATCACCCACCCACCACCACCACACCACCACTCACCACCATAACTACCACCACCACCACACCACCACACTACAGCACCACCCACCACTATGAATGTACCAAATGTATTTTTTTTATTTTTCTTTTTTTAAAACAAGTAACAATAAGTAATGTCAAACGTATTTCCTATTTAAAAAATTTGAAAACAAAAAGTTGTTTCCAATTTTTAAAAAAGAAGTGTATCCAAACGGCCGTAAACTATCATCATTTTTCTTCTATTTATTTTTATTCTTTTCTTACTGTCTATTTTAAATTTTCTCATTATATTTTTTGTTTACTAATTTTCTTTCAACACCCTATGCATTTGCACGGGTTTTTACTAGTATCTCTTTTATGGTGGTTTGAATGCCCTTTAAAGTATTTGGGTATGAATAGAATCATTCTCAATCTGCTATCTTTGAATATTGTCATTATATCATTGATTATTTATTTCATTATTGAAATGCCATTAAGGTAAGGGAGGTCATTTAAAGTTCAAGGGCATAGCGAAGGATATTCAGAAAAATACATACTAAGAACTTCAATAGCCTCTCATTTCTCCAGTCGGTCTATGGGTACTCCCAAATATACTCTCAAATCCTAACAGTGTATAAATAACCACTAAGGGTCATGATTTGACTTTGTTTATTTTATCTTTTCTAATGTCCCATCAGCTCTAATCCTGACCATTTAATAATAAAATTAAATAGTTAGGGTTTGAAAGTATACTTTGGGAGTACTCTTAGGCTAATCATGCGGCATAACCTTTTTTAGGATATAAAAAATAAAATAAAGTAATTGAGGTAATTTAAATTTGAGGCTTCTTCAACAACCCTCCCAGACTTCTAGTTCATCTGATGCTCATGGGCTTGTAGAAAACATATCAACTCGTCCACCGTCATATTGGTGAGATCCTTCAACTCCTCAATAGTCGTCACCACATACTCAAATCACATTGTTAGGTTCGAAAATTTCATAACTTGGAGATCCGTCATCTTCTCTCTATTAGCCTTCATCTAATTAACTAGGGACAATATGCGATTAAAATAATCAAAAATGGCTTCTAATTTCTCCATTTGAAGAAGCACAAACTGCTTTCGTAAGGTTTATAACTTCACCTTCTCAATGCCTTTGTACGAATTTTCTAGGATGTCTCAGGCTTGTTTTGCCGATGTTGCATTGGCTAATTTTTCAAAAACTTGTCTATCCACCGACTGGAAAAAAAAAATCACGCTTTGCGATCTTTCTTCCTATTCTCTCTCAACACATATATTTTGTGCTTGGGTGAGATTTGTTTGATCCGCGGTTCCGCGTAACCTTGATCAATAACATCCCAAATCTCCTGATATTATTCAAACAGGACTTGCATCTGAATCCTCTAGTGCTCTAAGTTCTTTCCATCAAATTCTCAAATAATCTAACACAAGCAATTCTCAAGATACTATTATTTGTGAAAATATAAAAGTATTAGTTCTTTGAGTCTCCACACATGAACATTCAAACCTATTGAGTATATATACTAACTATTAAATAAACCTCTAAAAGAAGTCAACCTTATGGTCAGGGGTGGAGCCAGGAATTTTTCATTGGGGGGGCCAAAATACATGTATACAAAAAAAAATTTGGTTTGAGGGTATGGGATTTGGGGGTTCGAGGGCGTAGCCCCTGAGAAAATTTTTTTTGGGGTAGTTTTTTTATTTTGAAATTTTTTTTTTCTCGGTAATACCTTTGAGGTCGCCACCTGTCCTATTAATACCCCTTCATTGTGGTTAAGATTCACCCACCTCCTTGGTTTAAAAAAAATATATCAAATTTCTTTTTGAACCCTTGTTAACAATTCACTAACTCCTAAGATTAAAATTATTTAAATATTTTTTTTTAAAATCAATGATAAGTAGGTGAACCATGAGATTGGGTGAATTTTAACCATAGTTAAGGGGTGTCAATAGGGACATGAGCATAAGGGGACTCCATTGGGGGGCCACTATATATGTGACAAAAAAAATTGGGGGGGCCACTACATCATATAGGAAAAAAAAATTGGGGGGGCCAAGTATACTAAAAATATTTTTTTTTAATTGAGTGGCCCACTAGTCATACTAGTAGAGAATAGATTTACAAAAAATTTGGGGGGGCCATGGCCCCCCCCCCCCCCCCCCCCCCCCCCCCGGCTCCGCCCCTGCTTATGGTTGTTACTGAAAGGAATAAAACAACTTAAGGAAATCTACTCCTATGAGGAAACACCAATAAAGAAACATATTCTTAATAGAAAACACAAGATCTTGATTTAGGTATTTCTCACAATTCCATAAGATACAAGTATTTCGCCCCCCCCCCCCCCCCGGCTCCGCCCCTAGGTTATGTCAGTGTCTCTTTTGATAAGATTCACCAACCCATCCTTAGTTTTTAGAAAGAAAAAAATTAGTAATTCTTTTTTATATTAAAAAACTATTTCTAATATTCAAAAACATTATTAATGCTTTTTTCTAAAAACCAAAAGATAGGTGGGTGAATCTTTACTATAGTGAGGGGGTGTCAAAAGGGACACGTGGCAACCTCAGGGGTGATAACCGGACTTGCCAAATCCGGTTATCACCGTAGATGATTTGGTTTCATTGCGTTAAAGGTCTAAGTACGTACTCAGACATGGATGACTAGTCGCATGTAAGAAAAATGAAACTCACTGATTGCTCTGGCTTGTTGTTTTGCTTCTTTCTTCAAGGCCATCTACTTTGTTTCTGCACTCTCTTTCGTGCTTATCACGTCACGGAAATTACTTTCTCCTCGATACTTGATCCGGGTCAACTGAGGAGCACGCCTTAGGGGCACACCTTGCCATATGAGCTAGAGTGACTTGATTCGGATCAATGTATAGGCTCACCTCGTCATATAGGTCAGATCGAATCACAACCATTCGCGAGTGAATTCAGGGAGAGTTCAATTGCACCCATAGGTCATAGGTCAACACGTGTCCTCTAAACCTCTATTAACCATAGCCAAGATTTTCTAACTTTTAGTGTTCAATAATCTAACCTTAGTTTTTGAAATAATATTTAAAAAAAAAAACTATTAATCCTAAGAATTAAAAAAATTTAACTAGAATTAAATACTTTTTTAATATTGTTTTCAAAAAACTTAAGTTAGATCATTGAACGCTAAGAGTTTGAGAATCTTAAATATAATTAATAGGGGTTAGAGGAGACACTTGTTGACCTGTGGGTGTGATTCAACACTCTTTGAATTCAATCTTGATTGGCTGTGATTCGATCTCTGCCTAAGTAGCATCGAAAGCAACATCTGTTTTTCATGTTTGCATGTAGTATGAGATCCACCATTTGATGGTGAGTTTAAACCAGATATTAATAGTAATCAAATGATTGTAGTCATTAGCTCGAAAACTTGTCATTTACCATCAAGCAGTGTTGCAAATTTTAGGACCGGTGTATGAATAAACATGTGATCATGATTGGGGCGGAGCCTGGATTCTCTTGTAGGGAGGCTAGTAATGGGGGTTCGGGGCGTAGGCCCCGAAATATTTTTTTTGGGCCAAGTTCATAGGACATCGCTTCTGTCTGTGTCCGTTTTGTAAAGAAAATCTTTTTTTCTCAAAAATTCAAGGGAGCTAGAGCTCCCCGTCCTCCGGCTCCGCCCCTTTCCCAGGCTACACCCTTATTATTGCTATAGTAAAAAAAAAAAAAAAATTCAAAATTTCAAGGGGGCAAAAGCCCCGCTAGGCCCCATGTGGCTCTGCTAGTGATCATGAGGTACACCAATTAAAGAGTTGCATTAAGAAAATCAAAATTTTCTCTTTATTATCACTTATTTTCTCGGCAAACAAAAATTAATTTATTCACAAAATTGTTATTTGGGGCTCAGAGAGTAAGGTGTGCCCCTCTCATGAAAATAGTATGAGATTTAGTTCCAAAAGAAAAATATTAATAAAACTCCTTCTTTTGGTGGAACTTTTAAAAGTTTGGAACATTAATATTTTGAAACAAGAGATAAGAGTTTGAGAGAAAAGGTGAGAGAGTTTCTAACTCTTTTAAATTGTTTTATCTCAGATTTATTGGGTTCAATTTAATTAGAAGTTCTACATGTATGGAATTTTAAAAATCCAAAAATTTTGGTAGAACTTAAAAGTTACATATTTGTAGAACTTTTATATTGTGTGGAATAAAAAAATTTAGACATTAAGTAAATTTAGAAATGAAACAAATTGAAAGTTCTGGACTTTAGAAATTCCACTAAAAAAATTGAAGCCTAAATGACTTGACAAGCAAGAGTTCACTGTACACCAAGAAAAAAAGTACTCACAAAGAGTTTGAAACTCATGTGAGAATACATACAAAATCACAAAAACAATTACAAATAGCTTAAAACATAAAGGCCCCAAACAATTTTACTATAATATTACCTTAGAGGAGGGTGAAAATTGGCAATGGACGCGTCTCGAGTTTCGTGCAAAAGTAATGATGACAGTCTGTCATACATTAATGAGGCGTGATAGATTTGTGAACGTATTACGGCTGGCACGGCGATACATCTTTGCGTGTAGTGCAAGTAAGAAATCAGTGACAATAGAACATATACAACAGAGTAATGAACGACAGAGAACGGAGAACAGAGAAGAGAGCATAATCAATTTCTGTGACTTACGGTATTCTTCTTCTGAAATGTTGAGAGGTTTATAACGCTTTGAACTGCGTTCAAAACATCATAAAATGGCTAAGTGTAAATGATAAAATTCGTAATTAATTTGTGTGTTGTGACTACAATCATGTTTTTGATGTTATAATAGTGGAGACGAGCTCGTGTGTGTTTTTTAATACTTATTCGTTGTGTGCATTACAATAGACTCGTTGTGCTCTGCACAATCAGAATGTTGTCTCCTAGACAACGAACTCGTAGTCATTAAGACAACAATATCGTCTTCATTGTGAACAGCGAACCCGTGCTTTAATCGACAGCGAGACCAACTGTCGGAACCCGATCCTCAGGAGGTGATTATTTGTCTCTAATGTTAGGTGGAAAGCACTGTCCTAGCATTTATTGCTAGTCACTTCAGATGAGTTTTCGACCCAAAACCGACTTAGAGATTGTAGGTTCCCGCATATGAACACTTAATGCTTTAGATGTCTGACATATTTGGTAATGAGTGTAAAGCTAATGGCACGGTCATTTATAGCCATCGATGGTCATCTATGAACATCTTGAGCTTAACCTATAAATACTCGCGGTGACCCAGTGTATCAGGATCCAAAGATATCAAATAATTTCTAGCGTATATCCGGAAACTTAGTGTAGAACAATCATCAAAAGATCTTTTCTCTCAGTGTTTCAATACTACAGTGTTTTACTATTGATCATATCCTTCGCTTACTGACTTTATCATCGGAGTATATTTTAGGGTGCACACCCGACTCCTTTTCTTTTTACAAGTGAAGTGTTTTCATCTCTACCATCTAACAGCTACTAACTCGTGGCGAGTCTGGAAATTTTCTCATTCAATATCTACAGGACCCATAATTAATCAACAATCACATTTTTCCATCAAAGGGTGAATACCACTAAAATTTTATACTTTGGAAGAAGTACCAAACAATTGTTCAAGATCATGTTCTCTCCTCAACAAAATTTGTATCGTTTTACTCTACTCATCATGAATTTAGGTACGAGTTACCGCTTTAGAGCCTTTGGATTCTTCACCTTCACAGGCTTCTCAACTTGGTTGTTGTTTGCAGAGAATCTACAAGAGGAAGAAGATGAAGTTGTAGTTGACAGAAAGTGACGTTTCTCTGTCTCTCATCAAGCACAAGTCCCTAACATTATTATTTTAATGTTTTTTTTTTTTAAAGAGGAACTTCTCTTTGTCATTTATTATTTATGGAGCTTTTGTTAGCTTTTCTTTCTTAAGGCACAGGATTCTCTCAAGTTCAACTCGGGAGAATCTCTCGAGTTTGAACCCTAGAGGTCGCCATGTGTCTCCTTTGACACCCCTTAATCATGGGTAAGGTTCACCCATCCATCCTTGGTTTTTTTTTAAAAAAATATTAATTATTATTTTTTTAATTAAAAAAAACTATTTTTAGAGTTTTTGTTTTAATATTAAAAACAGTTTTTAATTTTAAAAAAAGAATTAATATTTTTAAAACCCATCCTTGGTTTTTTAAAAAAAATATTAATTATTATTTTTTAAATTAAAAAAACTATTTTTAGAGTTTTTTTAATATTAAAAACAGTTTTTAATTTTTTTTAAAAAAAATTAATATTTTAAAAAAAAACCAAGGATGCATGAGTGAACCCTAAGGGTGGGTGAACCTTACCCATGATTAAGGGGTGTCAAAGGAGACACGTGGTGACCTCTAGGGGTTCAAACCGGAGAGAGTCTCCCTGGTTTGAACAGGAGAGGATCCTGAGCCTTTTTATTTTTTATCATGACATGGCAGTTCCACTATTAAAATTTAATGGATTTCTTTATCTAACGGCAATATTAGTTACGAAAAAAGTTGATCCATATCAACACGTGTTGGGAAAAAAATTGGCTTGTGGTCAGAATCCGAGATTCTATATTGATATTCCTCTCTTTTTTACCAATGTATCACTGATTTTATATGAGTTTGGTTGACACTCGTGAATAGAGCCCGTATCATATTTAAGCACTTAAATATTTTGCTTCTTAATTTTTGTGAGGAGGGTGGACTTAAAGTGCAAATGACTACTAAGCTTAAATAAACAAATAGATCGGAAATTTAGACTTTCAAAAGAGTTCGAATGCTAGTCAAGTGCGATTGAATTCAATTACAATCACAGCTTGAGGCGTGTTCCTGTCCATTTCTGCACGAGAAGAGGGACGGTGACGGAGGAGAGATGGAATTAAAGTCAATTGCGATTGAACTCAGGGAAAATTCAATTGTACCCACAAGTCAACATATGTCCTTTTTAACCATTATTAATTATGGTTAGGATTCACTAACCTTTAGGGTTCAATAATCTAACCTTTAAGTGTTTAGAAAAAATATAATAAAAAACTAACCTTAAGGTTAAGATATTTTAACCCCAAGGTTAAATTTAAGAAAAAAAATAATTTCTATAAACCAAGGTTAGATTATTGAACCCTAAGGGTTAATGAATCTTAACCATAGTTAATAATAGCTAAAAAGAACACGTGCTGACCTATGGATGCGATTGAACTATCCCTGAGTTCAATCGTGGTTGGATGTGATTCGATCTCAACGGAGGGAGGAGGATACTTAACGCTGACACAGAAAATGATAGCAGCTTAGTACTTAAAGACAAGACATGACAGCAGCTAGGTAATTTTCCTCTTTTTATTTTAAGGGATTTTGCGTATGAAGCTCTTATTCTTTTAAAGGATTTGCATATCAGCTGCTTAATTTGCAAAAATATTGTTATTTTTAAGAGTTTTGCAAATTAACTCTTTGTTTTCCGTAAGACTTTCATTAGTAATTATTAATAAAATGATTATAAACCCTTACCCTATGTTTGGTTGCCGAGAAAATAAATGAAATCTTGGAAAAGAAAAGAAAATGAGACAAAACACAACTAAGAATTGCATTAGAAATCTGAAATTTTCTTTTCTTTTTCATATTTTCACCTATTTTCTCGGCAACCAAACAAAACATTAAGAGATTTCATAATCTCGCAAAGTCTTTTTAATTACTCTTGAACTATGATGAATAAGTTTTAACTTCTATGGTTAATTTTTAAAAATTTCTTTCTAAAAATCATGGTTAGATATTTTAACCTTAAAGATTATTGGACCTTAACTATAGTTAAAGGAATAAGTTATTTTTTAAAATTTATTTTTCTAAAAACCAAGGTTAGATGTTTTAACCCTAAGGGTTAATGAATATAACTAGAGTTAAAATGAGTTAAAAGGGGACACGTTAATTTAAAAAATAAATCTAAAAACAAAGGTTAGACGCTTTAACCATATTGGTTTGTGAATCTTAATCATGGTTAAAGGGAGTTAAAAGCAGACACGCTAATTTTTTTAGGGAAATGAAAAATGGACCGTGGGGTTAGCTTCTAAGTTGACCTCATGATCTCATTGGTCCACTTCCCGTTTTGCCACCCATCAACTGTGGTTAAAATTCATTCACCCCTAGGGTTAAGCAATTTAACCGTGATTTTTAGAAAAAAACAAAAACCACAACTATAATTTAGTTAAACTTAACTAGGGTTAAAGGAGTGTTAAAGGGACACGGGGACACTGCGATCAGCTTAGAAGCGGACCCTGTAGTCCACTTCTCAGGATTCTTTTTTTTAAAAACTAATTTTTAAAACCATAGTTAAAACGAGTTAAAAGACACATTAATTTTAAAAAAAAACAAAGGTCAAATGCTTTAATCCTAAGGGTTAGGGAATCTTAATCACAGTTAAAGAGTGTTAAAAGGGGACATATTACTTTTCTTTATTTTTCTTAAAAACCAAGGTTAGATAATTTAACCTTAAGGGTTTATGATTCTTAACAACAATTAAAGAGAGTTAAAAGAAGAGAGGTTAATTTTCTTTTTTTTTTTTGAAAAAATCAATGTTAAATGACTTTAACCCTAAGTGATAGTGAATCTTAACTACATTTAAAGGGAGTAATAAGGAGACAAGTAAATTTTTTTTTCTTTTCAAAAAATCAATGTTTAGATGACTTTAACCCTAAAGGTTAGTGAATCTTACCCATAGTTAAAGAGAGTTAAAATTGGACAACTTGGCCACTAAATTATTGAGAACCTGGATTGTTTCAAATTGGGCTTACCAATCATGTTCTTGTTAAGAAAGATACCAAACGTCATCTTAGATTTCGATGTTGGTTATGGAAATTCCTTACTTCAAACTCCTTCACAACATAAGCGACGTGCACTCCCAATTAGGGCATGTCATGTGCCACCCTAGTTCAAATCAAGACTAGTCATTATCCTTTGGTATTGGCAGATTGCAGTATTTGTCGAGGAAGCCCAAAATTTGTTGACGTCTAGCTTGGGGAGGAAACACAGACATATGCCACCCTAGTTCAGATCCTTGTTAAATTATGTGATTTAATGGTGTAGAGAGTTTGTCACCCGGATACTCTCTAATTGTTTTTTGAGTTTTTTCTATTTGGATAATTCATGTTGGAGACTTGGCAATTAGATACAATCAAAAGAGCAAGGTTAGATCCATTTTCTTTCTCATCTATTTTTTCTTTTTATGAATAAAAAATAAGAAGACAAAAAAGAAATGATAAAGTCTCACAAAAAGTTACATTTTTTAAAATTATTTATTAAAAGAGAAAAACGGATGAGAAAGAAAGTAGATCCTGCGCTTTACTCAAACAAAAAATACGGTATTATATGCACAGTGGCAGCAGTATGTATATCCAAGTAAGGTTACCTTTTATGTCTTTTTATGAAGCCTACATATTTAGCTCATTTCTAAGTCGGTGCACAAATCTCTTATTTTTACTTTTAACTTTTGCGGGGAAGAAACAAAATTTTTGTGTCAGGCTCTGAGTAGATCACCACAATTTTAATCTCTTGCCTCAAAAGGATAGTGTAGTGAGAGTGAGTGGGGCTAACAAAATCCAATTTATAATTCAAAAAGTTTCCATACACTCCTTTGATAATAATATAATTTATTTTGTTCCTACCCACTTGGAATCCCCATACAAAGTCATAAATGAGTATGACATTCCTCTATTTTCGAAAGAATGAGGGATTATCTCCCGTTAGGGATTGGATTTGGTCTTGCTCGAACAAGATGAAAACCGTCTTCCCTTAGTCTTGCATCTATCATGTGATAATAAAAGGGGAGAAGTCATTTCTTTTTTTCCCTTGATTTTTGACTTCTCCCCAATTAATTTATTCTCCTCTTTTTATCACCATATGGTGGATAAAGACCAAGGCAAGACAGTTTGGGTATTGCGAGAGCAAAACCAAATCCAATCCCCTCTAGTTACTGTCAATGACCGTCAACACCCACTCTTAGGATGCCACATATCCCTTGCAAGTGTTGATTTGCATGCATAATAACATTGATGCCTACACGGATTATGTGGCACCATGGGAGTGGTGTTGGGGCTCCTCGCCAATACCAACTATAGATGATTTCTAGTCTTTTCTAAAATTATTTTATGAAAATAAAAACAAGTATTTATTTTTTGATAAGGCAATATTTAACTTACTCATGAAATTCATTTCTAAACCTAAGGCACCACCTCATTGGTGGATGCTCCCTCCTCTCTTAAATACTCACCAAAATAGTTAACTTACCCATGAAATCCATTTCCAAACTTGGTGAGTGCTTAAGAGAGGAGGGGGCATCCACCAATGAGGTGGTGCCTTAGGTTTGGAAATGGATTTCATGGGCCTGCCTATCACTACTCTTTTTGATACTGTCCAAGTGTCTAGTGTTAGTATTTGCCGTGAAGGCCTAACTTAGGAGGTTTGGCTAAAGGTGGCGACACAGTTATTTTAAAACCCCCCTCCTAGCTAGGGAGGAGATACACTACCACTGGGCTAACCCCATGATGTATTTAATGATTTTAGTAATGAATTAACTTACATGTACTCCCAAATTCTAATAGTTTTAACTCAATTATTGTGTTGTTATGACGAGCTGATGTGTCACTAGAAAAGCCAAAATCAGCCAAGCTAAATCCTGGCCCTTTTAAATTTAGATGATGTCCATGCCCTACGTTTTTAACACTCAACAAATGTAGTTAAGATTCATTCACTCTTAAGGTTAAACAATCTAACTTCGATTTAAAAAAGAAAAAAAACTAAAATATTAATCTTAATTTTCTTAAGATTAATCATGATTTTTTTTAGTAATCAAAAGCTTAATCATGATTAAAGATGTGTTAAAAGGGATACGGGGATACTGCGGTCAGCTTAAAAGTGGACCATAAGTCCTCTTCTCAACTCTTTTTAAATAGTGCATTTGGTGACATCATTGATAACAAGCATTTATGTAATAGAGGAATGCTAAGCCAACTCTAAAAATTGAAAATCATTTCATACATTTGTTTTGGTGAGGCCACTTGTAAGGTCACACAAAGTCATTTATTTTATTACAAAAAGATTGAGAGTATGAAAATGAGAGTATGTTTGGCAAGCTTCTTACAAGTAGCTTTGGCGACTATAGTCTTTCTTCCCCACACAACAAAGGATAATTGTTGACATATTAAGAAAAATGTACGTACATACACTTGTTAAAAATAAAATTTCGTATCTAACATTATAAAGACCGTCATTTGCTCTGACGGTTACTTTGTCTTTAAAAGACAGTCATGCCCTTACTACCGCTGATATGTACGTCCAAGATGAAGGCTAATTTCGTCCTAAAGAAATATTAGTCTGCATGCTATATTTAAAATTTATAGAGATGACTATCTTACCCCTATACTTGCCTGCGTGTATGGCCAAGATTGAGGTTATGCTCATCTTTGCACTCTGGAATCGCCTATAAAAATAGAAATGCGAAGAACTCATGCTCTTTACTCAACTTTGCACTGTTACTCTGCCGGATTCGCACCTCCCGACGATTTGCAGCTCCTTGCTTAATACCATATTCTGCTTTAGTAAGACTTCTTTCTCTGTCATTTGCTCTAAATTGTCATTCAATCATAGCTACTGGTTGCTCGTTAGTCCTTAGCCCCTTACTGATTTTCTGCATCTTAACACACTTGGCACATTACTGAGTCTCTCTCTACACTTGTTTTCACTCTTCTATTAGCTTTTGTACCATATTTGCTAAAATAGTTAGAATCGATAGTGATGATGAAATCAGCTGCTCCGGTAGCACTCCTCATGATGCAATCGCTACTGCTCTCAAACCCAAACCAAAACCAGTATACAAATATGTTCTTGACCACTATTGAACTCGATACGAAATTCCTCCTTATGTTTATCTTCATTTTAACAAAGAAAACGTTCATCCCGACTATCGCTCCCTCTGCATTACTGTTTACCTTGCTCAATTCGAGGGTGAGTTAATCTTAATCATAGTTAATGGGTGTTAAAAGGGACATGTGCGGCTTGGGATGTTTATGTGTTTTCTTGTTGAACTTTCAAATTAAGGCCCCGTTTGATTGCACTTCCGTTTTCTGTTTTTAGACACAAAAATTTGAAAATTTTTACACAAAACATGTTTAATAAACATGTTTCTGTTTTTGGTTTTTAAAAATTAGTAGTAAAATTTTTGAAAATCAAGGTAACAGAAAATTTCTATTACCTCAATTTTTGGAAACAAAAAACAAAAACAAAACCACTATGCACCACCACTCTAACACCATCACTTCTCCACCACTATCACTACTCCATCACCCAACCATCACTCACCACAACCACTCCACCACCAACGCCACTCAACCACCACCAACGCCACCAACACCACTCAACCACCACCAACATCTCCACCACCCATCACCACCCCACCACCACTCACCACCACCACTCACCACCACCACTTCCACAACCACTCCACCACCACAAACGCCACCAACACCACTCAACCACCATCAACATCACCACCACCACCAACACCACCACCGACACCACCACCGCCGCCTATCACCACCACTCCACCACCCACCACCACTCACCACCACCCACCACCACTTACCACTCACCACTCCACCACCACCACTACTCCACCACAAAAACCACTCCACTACCAACGCCACCAACATCACTCAACCACCACCACCACCACAATCATCACAACTATGGATTGAAATTACTTACTCATTATTATATTCATCATATTTTCTAAACACGTTTTTTTATTTTTTTTATTTTTTAAAACAAGTAACAGTTAGTAATATCAAACATATTTTCGACTTAAAAAATTTGAATATGGAAACTTATTTTCAATTTTAAAAAACAGAAAAACGAAAATGTATCCAAACGGCCCCTAAATCTTACTTATGTGTTTCCTCTAAGTAATAAGGGTAAACTTTGAAAATAATAAAATTAGTTCACAGAGAGATTAGTATAATTTCAGAAATAAGATGAGAGATTTTTAAAAATTACACCAAACCTCACGGGAGGTGAGCGTAATTTACCCTTTTAATAATTTTTGATAAGTAAATTCCTCCTTTGTCATTTATTATATCTTACTGCTGTTTTTTACTTTCTACCGCCTTTTAGGGTTACCGTTTGTTACAATCCTATACGGAAGACATCTATTGGCTATTTGAGGCTCCCCCAGGAATGCACCGATGAATGGACAGGCGGGGCCTCGGGACGTGCACCAGAAGTTATCCAATGCCTTAATAGTGGGTTGGTCAAATATTTTGACAATTCCTCCTTGAGGCTACTCGAGGGATGATTTAAGATAATTTTGAATAACATCTCTGAAATTTTGATCCTCCCACACTCCAAACAAATATAAAATCAATACATTTGTGTAAAGACAAAGAAATCTTAATATAGAATGGGAAGTGATTTAAAACTCATTATTTTTAAATTTTATATTTAGTAATTCAACAAAGGAAGCAACAGCTGCTACTACTACTAAAGGGCTACGGAATCGTAATGCTGTATACCAGAGATGCAATCACGGCCAATCGTGATTGAACTCAGAGAGAGCTTTCTGAGTTCAATCACACCCATAGGTCAACACGTGGCCCTTTTAACCCTCATTAACCATTGTTAAGACTCGCTAACCCTTAGGCTTCACTAATCTAACCTTGGTTTTTAAGAAATATATTTTTAAAAACTTAACCCTAGGGTTAAAAAAAACTTAACCTTAGGATTACTTTTAACACCAAGTTAGATGGTTGAAGCCTAAGGGTTAGTGAATCTTAACCACGGTTAATATGTGGGTTAAAATGGACACGTGTTGATCCGTGGATGCGATTGAACTCCCGTAATTGACTATGATTCGATCTCTGTAACGGTCACTTCACGCTCATGATTCAGCTCTCTCTTCAATCCTCACCGGAAAACCACCTTTCATTTTTGAAGTTAAGTACGAAATGAAAACCGGCTTGAAACCTTCCTCCGTCGCCGGCACCACCCTGTACTGCCGCAACACACCGGAAACCACCCTCTTCATCTGCAAGAACGCCATATCCTTCCCTATACATATCCTCGGCCCTGCTTGGAATACCGTATACGTGTACCAATCTCTCCCCACGAAACTCCATTTCCCGGCAACTGGGTCCCTCTGTAACCACCTCTCCGGCCGAAATTCCGACCAATCTCCTCCCCACAACCCCTCCATCCTCCCCATTGCGTAAGGGTGGTACGTCACTCTTGCTCCCTTCTTCACGACGATCCCGTCCGGCAAAACGTCGTCGCCGGCGGCCTCCTTGGTGTCGGAGGGGACCGGAGGGTAGAGTCGCATGCTCTCGCAGAGAGCTGCATGGGTGTAAACCATATCTTTCACTTCGTCGTAGACCGGTGCTTCGGGTCCGTCTCTTATCTCCTTTAGTATCTCCTCTTCTGCATCTGGGTTGCCGGAGATTAACCAGAAAAACCATGTCAAAGCCGCCGACGTGGTATCCCGGCCGGCCAGGATAAAGCTGATGACAATATCTATCACGAAGTTTTCGTCTAAATGGCCTGAATTCAAGATTCTTGATAGCAAATCAACTGTTTCTAGTGAGGATTTCTCTTTGAGTTCTTCTTTCTTCTCTCTAACGATGTTTTCTGCAAATTGGCGAACTTGAGAGACTGCTTGCCGGAGATCCTTTTCCGATCCAAGACCAAGAACTCTTTTCACCTTCCAGATTGTAGGGAATATAGCATAGAGTCTCTCAGTGCTTAATCGAACAGCATCTTCAAATGCAACGGCGAATTCTGTTGGTGGGAGGGATGGTAAGAGATATTTGGGATCAAACCCAAAAGCAATTGTGCATATATTGTCAAAAGCGAATCGTTGGAGGATATCTTGGAGATCAAGAACCGATTTTTCTGCAGCAGCAGCCGAGAGGATGGGGAGGAGGCGATCGGAGAGCTCGGTTTCGACAACAGTCTCGACGAATTTGCGGAGAGACTTGGTGTTGAATTCATGGCTTGATACTTGTCTCTGGAACTTCCAGGTTTCTCCGTCGACGTTGAAGATCCCGTCGCCGAGAAAATCAGAGAGGGTGGTTCTGAAGAAATCCCCTTTTGGGTAGAGGTGGAATTGGGTCTTGAGAATGTGTTGAACGTTGGTGGGGTTGGCTGTAAAGATCTGATGAGCACCGAAAGGTCGATGGAGGACGAAAGATCCAGTTGGGGTGTTTCTGAGAATCTCTGCAAACCATTGGTTTCGCCGGTTCCGGTTAGCGAAGATGGCGAAGGAAGAACCGATCAATGGGTAAGATCTCGGCAATTTGGCCACCTGAGATGAAGGTGAAGCCTTACCAAGAGAGCTGCGATTGATGAAGAAGAGGAAGAAGAAAAGTGGGAGAAGAAAAAGGAGAAATGAAGGCAAAAGATCAAGCTGTAACATGGTAGATGTGCAGGAGGGTATGTATTGAATATCTCAGAGAGAAAGATGAAGTCTAGTATGGATGGGAGCTCAAGTCAAGATGAGATAAGGTTGAGCCGTTGAGCAGTCTACTTATAAAAATCATCTAGTCTGGTTTGCAGAGATTTCCAGAGGGGAATGAAATCCTCTACGGTTGTAACCGGACTCCCCCGAGTCCGGTTATGCCCTGAGGTCACCACATGTCCCTTTTGCACCCCTTAACTGTGGTTAAGATTCACCCATCCTTAGGGTGGGTTCACTCACCTCACCTATTCTTGGGTTTTAGAATAAAATTAACCCTTAACTCCTAAGGTTTTAAAAAATTAATATTTTATTAGATATAATTTTTTAGCAATTTGTAAATACGCTTGAGTTTGAATCACAGCCAATCACAATTGAACCAAGGGAGAGATCAATCGCACTCACAGGTCAACACGTGTCCCTGTTAACTCTTATAACTGTGGTTAAGAATCGCTAACCCTTAAGGTTGAATAATCTGATCTTAGTTTTTAGGAAAAAATATTTTTAAAAAGTTAACTCTAGTTAGAAACTTTTAACCCTTATAGGGTTAAAAAGATTTTTTTTTTTTTTTTTTTTCTAAAAATCATGATAGGTGGGTGAATCCTAGGGTTGGGTGAACCACGGTTAAAGTGTGTCAAAAGGGAACCTCATGAGCGTAACCAGACTCCCACAAGTCCGGCTAATATAACAGTAGAGACTTACGAGTCTTTAACTTAATAATTATTATTTTTTTAAAATAGGTACGTTTTTTAACCAAAATTTTTTTTATTTTTATATGAGAATACTTGCAGTATTTCAAAATAAATGCCCTCTCGAGAGGAAAGATGTTTCAAACCAAACGAAGTATGTAATTTTGGCAATAATGAGTAAATTTGTCATTTGTTTTCTGTTATTTATTTTTATTTTTGTTGGATGATATCATTTACCTACGTGACGTAATGGATCCCAAAACCTCTCGAGATGCCACACCCCACCAATGGCGCAACAGGGGATTTTTTATTTTTTTTTCTCTAGAGTTACTTTTCTGTTTAGGGTGTTTGATTTTGACCAACTTTCGAAAAGAAAAGAAATAAAATTTTCTACAAGTTTGGTAATATGTTTCTTTCCCTTCCACAATCAAACATTTCTTTATCAATATTGCCGTCATCATCATCTCCACGCTCAACTTATTAAGGTATAAAAAATAAAAAAAGAAAGGGAAATTACCCTATTTAGTAACTTGCATAACGTACTAAATGGTTCTAAAAATGACCCTAGATAGTAACTTGCATAACGTACTAAATGGTTTTAAAAATGACACTAGTTGGTTCAAGAATTGATAAATAAATCATTTTTTTTATTAAAAGAGAATGGGATTCAAAAGATGCTCTTTAGGGGTGTAAACGGATGTAGATATTATCTAAATCTGATTTGTATCCAAATCGAATCCGTTTACTCGGATGATTACCTAAAGAACTATCTGGCGGAGTGAATTCAGACAGTAATATACGAAATCGGATACTGGTATATCCGTTTTGATAAATATCCGACCGATTATATAATATATATATAAATAATAAATTTTAAGTTTATAAAACTAAAGTAATCATAAAAATATTTTTTTTTCTTACATAATTTAATGTAATACATTAAATTGTTGTTTTTAATATAAATAGAGATAAAATATTTATTTATTATTTTTAAAATAAATATTGTTTACATTTTTAAAATATTAATTTACATTTTATAAATTTTTTAAAAAATAATCACAGAAATCCCGAATTTAAATATTTGAATCAAAATCGGATTCAGATATCATATTTCATTATCCACCGGATATTTATTCGAATTCGAATAGTCAATACTATAGTTTTCTAATGTTTGGATCCATTGAGGATAATGGTGTATCTTCAATAGTTTTGTACTGGATCTTAGAGATATGAGATGACATGGCAAACTAAGCATTGCATATGATTTCGACCTTTAGGATAATTTGATAAGTATGATTTTAGGAATATCAGGCCTCAAAACAGAATTATGGTTGTTATTTTGGTTAGTCAAAACACTAATAATTGCAAAAATGGATCTCCAGTAGCCTCTTCAAAATAACCATTTTGGTTTGATGAGTGTATAATACTCACCAAGTTTGGTGAGTAATGTACACTCACCAAACCAAATATTTCTCTCACTTCCTTTCATTGTGGTCCCACACAAATAATAAAATAATGTTTCTCTCTCACTTCCTTTTTTGTTTTCCCACATAAATAATAAAATAATGTTTTTTTCTCCCTCTTTTTTTGTTAAATTGATGAGACTGTTGGGAGTGTTTTAAAAAAGCGGATAGCTAAAATATAAAAAAATGAGTTTTGGCTATTTTGGTGAGTAAAATTTGGTGATGCTCTAAGTCATTGATCAGTTCATAATCCGCGATCTTCGCTAACCTTGACCCACGAACCAAACCCATCATTGAGTTGATTCGAAACCTTTATGGGTCAAATGTTTAACCCAGACCCAACCAATTTGAACCGCTTGACTCAATATGCCCTGTGTGACCTAGACGGTTTTTTTAACTGCTTACCATTAAGATCATCAGATCAGTACTACTTTAGGGATATCAGGCCTCAAACAGAATAATGGTAATATCTAGGTCGTTGATCGGTTCATCATCCGCCGTCTTTGCTAGGGGTGATATCGAGCCGAGCCGAGTAGTGGTGTGTTCAAGCTTGTTCGTTAACTCGAAAATCAGGCTCAAGCTTGACTCGTTTATTGAATAACCGAGCTCGAGCTTTGCTAGCCGAGCTCGAGTAGTTCATGAGCAACTTGTTTTATTGGACATAGCTATTTATACTAGGTAAAAAATTCACTTTATTATCCTAGACATAGAAGTCACAGTGTTTGCTAAAATTTTAGTATAAGAGTATAATTATATAAAGGGTATTCTAATCATATAATATACATTATATACTATTAATCTTTACTAATATATAATATATATACTTAATTTTAATATTTAAATGAAATAAGTATATTTTAAATGTTTTAGTAGGTTAATATGAATATATAATCGAATCGAGCTTTTATCGAGCCAAGCGGGGGTGTGTTCAAGCTCGGCTTGTTTACTAAACGAGTTCGAAAACGATATTCAAGCTCAGCTCGTTTACTAAATAAACGAACGATATTCGAGCTTTTAACGAGCTGAACCCGAGTAGTTCACGAACATTTTGTTCAATAACCACCCCTAGTCTTTGCTAACCTTGACCCGCGAATCGAACTCATCACCGGGTTGATTTGAAACTTATATGGGTCAAGCGTTTAACCTGGAATGAATCAGTTTGAACTACTTGACCCAGTATGCCCCCTGTGATCCGGATGACTGGACGGTTTTTTCTTACCGCTCGGATCACCGCAAAATCCAAATTTAAACCTTTCAAAGTTATAGTGTTTTACTTACTCCAAAAAAAAAAAAAAAACTATAGTGCCTTCTATTTAAGCTCAAACTATGCTATAAGCTCTTAAGAAGAGCCCTATAAGAAAAAAAAAAAAAAAAAAAAGGTTTTACACCATGGCTTGTCCCAGTGATAATGTGTCCCCCATTTGGGAGTAGGTTTCGGGATCGAGTCCTAAAAGATGGGATGGTTGTAATATCCAACATTTATCAAGTTTCCAACGCTAAGTGTTAACCTACAAACATAGAACAAATACCACTACGAATCAGAGATGCAGCCTAACCGTACGGTATGATGATTATTATAAATTACTAGCGGGTGGCACGTGCGATGCACGTGAGAGTGAGGGGAAGGAGTTAACCACAGTTATTAGGAATTAAAAGGGGCACGTGTTAACCCACGGGTGTGATTGAACTCTCTTGTGATTCTAAATAGATAGATGGCAAGGGATAGTTTAGGAATTAAAGTAAAACATTAAATCAAAGGTAAGGGTAGTTTGGGAATTAAAGTAAAACATTAAATCAATATTTTGTTTTTATATAAGGGTAATTTGGGAATTTCGGAAAAATATCTACGCATGCATCTCGCATTATAATAGTAAAGATTATGATAAGGGCTATTTGAGAATTTCAAAACATAGGCTACGTTTTTAACACATATATTCTCATTACAATGACACCGACATCCCAACATGTGCCCATTTTAACCTCTATTAATCGTGGTTAAGATTCATCAATTCTTGAGGTTCAACAATATGACCTTGGTTTTTATAAAAAAATATTAAAAAATAACTAACTCTAGTTAAGAATTTTTAAAGCTTAAGGTTAATATTTTTTTCCTAAAAATTAAGTTTATATTGTTGAACTCTAAGAGTTAGTAAATCATAACCACAGTTAATAGAGATTAAAGAGACATGGGTTCACCTATGGGTGCAATTGAACTCGAGCCGTAGAGTTCAATCGCAGATGGTGATCCACTCTATAGAAAGAGAAGGGTAAGAAGATCCTAGTGGAACCCACGTTTGTTGCACGTGAGAGAGAGGAAGGGGGAATGGTTGAAATGGCAGAGAGAGACATTGATTGAGATGTAGGAGAGAGAAGAGAGGGAATGAAATGACTGAACAATCCTTCAAAAAAAAATCACCTTTGGAAAACTTTGTTTTATACCTTTCTCTTTATTCATTCCATGAAAGGGTATTTTAGGTATACACATATTTCAATCAACGTTTTGAACAAGGCTATTCCCATTGTAATAGTAAATATAATGTAATAAATAATCTTTACTATTATAATGAGAGAGGCAGCTGTGAGCGCGGGTTTCGGGAAACCCTGGTTTGGATCTCACGGGATGAGTTAAGAGTCGCCACCTATTCATTCTGAAGGGATAAGTCCCCAGGATCTGGATAAGGTCTTGGTCTGCGGTTCAAGATTAGAGTAAGAGGTTCGTTTAAGTCCGGGGAAGGGGTTAGGCATCCCGGCACTTCCACTTTTTATTGGTTCCCTACTTGCTAGGGTTAAGCCAAATTAATCTCAGTTTTAATCAAATACCTTAAGTATTTAAGAGAATGCTAATCTAAGAATGAGAGAACCCTAGACTAGGGTCGAACCCGGGTTGGGCTGCCTACGTACTCACATAGGGGTGAGATCAGACCGAGCGTAGTTCTGGCACATGAGCTCGTGCCAAGGCTAGGGGTGTGTATGTGTGCACCAAGGGTGGCTTAGGGTCTAGCCGGGAGGCTAGGGATGATTGACCGAGTTGGTCAAGTGCTCAATATTGGGCCCGGTAGGCCTAAGATTAGGCCCAGGCTAAGGGTGAGCCCAGTAGGCTAGGGTTCGGCCCGATAGGTCGAGATTGGGCCCGGTAGACCAAGGGTGAGCCCGGTAGGCTAGGGTTTGGCCTGGTAGGCCGAGATTGGTCCCGGTAGACCAAGGGTGAGCCTGGAAGGCTAGGGTGAGGCCCGGGGGTGTTTTAACCAAGGGTTAGGGTTGCTAACCGTGGTTAAAAAATATGATTAACCATGGTTAGAGATTCTAACCATGGTTAAAAAGTCCAAAGTTAGTATTTTTTGTCTTTTTGAATTTTTCTGATTTTTTTGGGATTTTCTCAGATTTTTCACAGCGGTCAAAGATGCTTAACCGCGGTTAAGGAGAGGGAGATCACCATGGTTAAGGGTCTTAACCAAGGTTAAATGGTCAAGTGAGACCATATTTGGGTTTATCCTAATATTTTTGATTTTGTTTGAGCATTTTTTCAGATTTTTTCCGGTTAAGGATTTTCTAACCATGGTTAAGGGTCAAAAATGGGGTTGACTCTGATGAAGGGTCTTAACCAAAACAAAAAAGGTCATAGAAGACATTTCTGGATTCCATGTAATATTTGTGATTTTTTTATGATTTTTTCAAAATTTTGCTAGGTCATGGGTCACTTAACCATGGTTAAATATTAACCACGGGTGGGTTTAACCATGGTTAAGGGGTCGACTGGGGTAAAAGTGGGCCCAAGGTCCATGGAATGGCCTAGACTGGCCTCCTACCCGGCCTGGACCCCACAAATATCAAAAATTACAAAAAACCCAAAATTTCTATCAAATTTTTAACCATAGTTAACATGAATTTAACCATGGTTAACAGGAGAATCGCAGGAATCCGAGACTACCAGTAGGTAGCCTGATATGTGAGGAATAATTTCAGTCCTTGTAGGGCCCAAGGGGATGCTGTATGTGGGCCCCACAAAGGCTCAAAGTTGCCCCGTCGAAATTCACATAAAATAAATTTCTCCAAAACAGTGTTTTTTTCAAACTTTGCGGCGATTTTGCCACTGATTGGCTCAACCCCCGAGGGATCCGAGACCATGGTCGCGAAGCTTTCTATGAGGGGAACAATTTGGGCCCTTTTGGGGCCCAAGGGGAGGCCGTATGTGAGCCACACAGAGGCCCAAAGTCGTCACATTGCACAGATTTTCATACTGTCGACCCCACTTTTGGGTCGATTTAACTATGATTAACGGCTGAGTTAAAGGCTGAAATTTTACAGGGGGGTAGCCCTATGTATGGGGAGTCTAACTATGGCCTTGGTTTCGACCAAGGCCAGGTCTAACCCGGGTTAAAAATGAGTTACAGGGGGCTGCTTGAAAACGTTTTTTTTTTTAAAACCCAGCTTGGCCTTTGATGCTTGAGGAATGAGAGTCTAGGGGAGGTTTTTCATGGATTGAGGACCCCCCCCCCCCCCCCCAGATCTCCAAGAGAGACCACCGTGGTGTGGGGTGGTGGTGCCTGTGGCCACGCATCAAAGGGAGACCTACCTTGACCACTGTTTAGCTGTTGTAATGAATGGAAAGAATAAAAAATAAATGATATGGGACCCCTGGATTGGGACCAGGGGTCCCTTAGAACAATGCTAAGAACACCAAAACGACAAGGGTAGGAGTATATACCCTGTGGTCGCAGCTGCTACGGTGGTAAGAGGCGAGGCTGCACGCGACGGATCGAGGTCGTATCGAGGTCATGGGATGCTTGGGGATCATGAGAGGCGAGTCTGGATGGAGGGTAGAGGGGGATAGGACTGATTCGGTTCCAACAAGGGGGGATGGCTCTACCATTTTTTTTTTTCCTTGAAAAAAAAACAGAACTCTTTTTTTTTTCAAAAATCTGCTTCCTCCCAACGATGGCTATGGATGGTTTTTTAAAGGAGAGTAGGAAGATGAGGATGAGTGATGTTGGAGAGGGGAAGGTGGCACGAGGAAGGTGGGGTATGGTAGTAGTGGCTGAGACAGATTTTTCTCTTGAAAACTCACTGTTTTTTTTTATTTTTAGAACTCACCATTTTTCCAACAGTGGCTGCAAGTATTGAATGGAGGATGGGGGATGAACCTTAGGTAGAAAACAAGGGATTGAAGGTAGATGGGAGGGCTAACCGAAGTGGGTGAAGCTTGCTACTGTAAATTTTTTTTTTGAAAAATCCTCCTTTAACACAGTGGCTACTATGGGCTTAAATAGAAGAAGAAGGAGGGAAGAGGAAAGTGGATAAGGATGGGGGATACGTGGGGGATATGGCAGGATACGGGGCAGGCAGCAGGGAGCCAGACCAGGCGTGGCCTGTTCACTCGTCCCATTGACAGGGACGATGAACAGTGCCCTCTTTAAAAAAAAAAAATTTTTTTTTTTTTTTTGTGGTTACGGTTTGGTTGTTTGGTTACTTGAGTTGGGCCCAACCAACATGTGGGCCCTACCACATGGGGTTGGTGCCCAATCAAACCCCTTTCAAAAAAAACATTTTTGTTTTTGTTTTTTTTTTTGAAGAAATTTTTTTATTTATATTTTTTGTTTTTGTTTTTTTTTTTGTTTTGATTACCCGTTTTGGACTCAACCACCACATGTGTAGGGAAAGTCGAAAGTTTTACCCTAAAAAATTTTGAATTTTAAAAAAGGGTGTGGGTCCCACTTGGATTGGGCTTAGTGGGCCCATGTTTGGGCCCAAAAGGTTTTAATTTATTTTTTTTTTGGAGTTTTGGACTTTGTAAATGGGCCTTGAGCCCGTGGGTCTTTAGCCTAGGGTTTAGACTAGGGCTAGGCTAGGGTTAGACCTAGGGTTAGTCCTAGGGTTTAGTTAGGGTTAGCCTAGGATTAGACTAGGGCCTAGGCCACTACCTAGGCTTGAACTAGGGTTTGGCTTGGAATAACCATGGTTAACGGAGATTAACCATGGTTAAGTAGGGTGTAAAAATTGGGTGCTTACAGCAGCCATAGATGATTTTCTGAAATTCCCATATTACCCTTATGTAAAAACAAAACTTTTATTTAATGTTTGTTTTGATTCCCAAACTACCCCTTGCCTTTGATTTAATTTCGAAACTACCCTTGTTCATCTATCTATTTTGAATCACAACCAATCGCGATTCAACTCAGGGAGAGTTCAATCGCCCCCATGGGTTAACACGTGACCCTTTTAACTCCTATTACTGTGGTTTAGGGCTGTCAAAGGGCAGGGCCGGGCCAGGGCAGGGCTGGGGTCAGCCCTAGCCCTACCCTTCCCTATAAGAGTAGGGCCCTAACCCAGCCCTAGCCCTTCAAGGGCGGGATTGATTGGGCCCTAGCCCTGCTCTCAAGGGTCAGGGCAGGGCCAAAGGGCCGGAAGGGCCGGAAGAAAGAGCGGAATTTTTTTGTGATTTGAGATCACGAGATTTTTTTTCTACACTGACTGTCAACCTGACAAGGAAATGGATACCCTCCTCTTTTATCCGGGCTTGGGACCGGCATTGCAACAAAAAGAGCAATGGCAAAGTTTAAAAAAAAAAAAATTTCCTTGTCAGTAACAGACAGACATAATACAATAAAACAAAGTAAAACTATATAGAAAAATATTTATATTATGTTTAATTATCAATATCATTCATTAATATATCTAATGTATCTAATTCTACTAACTCTAACTCTTTTTGCTTAGTGTCCGAATCCAATCTTGGCAACAAACTAAGGCTTCTACAGTGTCGGATTTTAAACAACTTCTAAATTGGTCAAGTACCCTACCTCCAGTGCTAAAAGCAGAATTAGAAGCTACTGTTGTCACTGGAATCGCTAGAATATCACGAGCCATTATTGATAAAATTGGATTTTTTTTTAATTAACTTTCCACCAAAGTAATATATTTAAATCGTCAGATTTATCTCTTGGCTCTTCCAAATACAAATCTAATTCTGATCTTACTTCTAAATTAGAACTTTGACTCATTTCCTCTTCAAATCTCAAGAAATCATCATTTCTTTTCTTTGTATTGCAACAATATTCTTCCCACATGGCTTCAAAACATTAGGGGTACTAAATTTAACATTATATTCCTTATATAAGTCTTTAAGATTTTTAAGGGATTTCTCCTTTCGTGTCCTCACTATATCGCTTTCCCCAAATAACTTTCTCAAAACATATTCTAAATACAATTGTTTATGTTGTGGATCAAAAAATATAGCAAGCTCAAAAATAAGATTATAATCTTCCCAATATTTATCCAATTTTAGTTTCATTCTTGTAGCTATATCACGGAGCAAAAGATCTTCACTATGTATTTTTTCCATTAATTTAATATGTATCTTAACAACTTCTTCCAAAAATAAATATATAGTTGGATATGTAGTTCCAGAAAATATATTTGTAGTTTCATAAAAATTTTGTAAAAGCTCGCAAATAATCTTTGCATGATCCCACTCATCATCTAAAGGATTAGTTTTATAGTTTGAGTCTATTACTTCTAATCGAGTAAAAACTTCCCTAAATTCTAATACAGACTCTAGCATAAGATAGGTGGAGTTCCATCTCGTTGAAACATCGAGGGGTAACCCCTTAACGGTATTTAACCCTAATTCACTAACAATTTCCTGGAATTTATGTGTACGTGATGTTGAATTTTTAATAAATTTTACTGAATCCCGAATATTTTGAATAATCGGGCTTATTTCTCTAAACCCATCTTGCACTATAAGGTTGAGGATATGTACAGAACAACGCATATGAAATAACCTACCTTCTAATGGAAGAGCTTCTTTTCTAGTAAGATGAGTTTTCATAACTCTTACAATACAATCATGTGTACTATAATTGTCTAAAACTAAACTAAATATTTTATCATCAATTTTCCATTTTAATAAATTTGATTTAATAGTTTCAGCTAAAACTACCCCTATATGGGGTGGATCAACACTAATAAAGTTGATTATTTGTTTTTTAAGGTTCCAATCAGAATCGATATAATGGGCTGTAATAGCCATATACCCTAAAGTTTGGTTGGATGTCCACATATCAGATATGAGACTAATTCTAGATAAATTACTTTCAAAATATTTTAATAGTTTTGATTTTTCTTTTTTATAAATTCTCATGCAATCAGACTTGATGGTGTTACGTGATACCATTTTAAATAGGGGTTGTAGTAAGCTACTATAATAAATAAAACCTTCGTGAGAAACTATATTAAATGGATACTCATGTTGAATAATCATTAATGCAAGTGCTTCTCGACACTTGTTTTTGTCAAATTTATGGGCTATAGGACCACTATCTTGTAAAGATGACCTCAAGAGTGGTTGTTTGGGGTCAAGGTTTGGTCTCTTCTTACAAGTCGATTCTAGATGTCTTTTAATGTGATTGACTCCATTTTTAATAGAATTGTCCAGTTCCATGTTACAATGGTGACATACAGCAACGCGTACATCTATTTTTTTACCATATTTTCCTTTTCTATTTACTACCTTTTGGGTGAAATGATCTCAAATTATTGAAGACTTTTTAGACTTTTTTGGCATGGGTTCAGGATCCTCAGTCTGTGGCTGTGAGGAAGAGGGTGATGGATGAAGAGGGTCATCAGAATGTGTTATGTTCTCCCCTCCAATTTCTACAATTCTAGGGTCCTCATCAGGCTGAACACCTATTGATGACTCAACTAAATGAGAACTCGTATTTCTACTAACACCGGGAGTCGACATTTTATCCTAGTAAGTCAGAATCTAATCAAAAATATCAGAATCTAATAAAAAAAGTAATCTAATAGATTATAATCAATAAAAAAATTCAAATTCTAACAGATAATAATAAAAAAAAATTCTAATCAAATAATAAAATCAGAATAGAAACTCAACAATTAGAATGCAAATTTCTAATCAATTGTTAATTAGATACCAGTATCAAAAAACAATATTGATAGTTAATCAGATACCAGTATTATTAATCAAATAATAATATCAAAATAGAAACTCAACAATAATTAGAATGCAAATTAGATACCAGTATCAAAAAACAGTATTGATAGCTAATCCAGATACCAGTATTACTAATCAAATAATAAAATCAGAATATAAACTCAACAATTGGAATGCAAATTTCTAATCAAAAAAATTTCTAATTAAAAAAAATCTAATCAATTGCTAATCAGATACCAGTATCAAAAAACAGTATTGATAGCTAATCAAATACCAGTATTACTAATCAAATAATAAAATCAGAATATAAACTCAACAATTGGAATGCAAATTTCTAATCAAAAAATTTCTAATTAAAAAAAATCTAATCAATTGCTAATCAGATACCAGTATCAAAAAACAGTATTGATAGCTAATCAGATACCAGTATTACTAATACGATTATCAGATCAGGGACTAGTAAGGGTTTGCTGACTATCTGAGGCTCAGAGGAGGTTAAGGTTAGGGTTATTGGATTAGGTACTTAGGGTTTTAGAGATTCAGGGGTTAGGGTTTTAAGGGGTTTTGGTTTTACGGGGTTAGGGTTGGGGTTAGGGTATGGTGACTATCTGAGGCTCTGAGGGGGTTAGGGTTAGGGTTACTAGATTAGGGATTTAGGATTTTAGAAATTCAGGGGTTAGGTTTTTAAGGGGTTTTGGTTTTACAGTGTTAAGGGTTAGGGTTTGATGACTATCTGAGACTCTGAGGAGGTTAAGGTTAGGGTTAGGGTTACTGGATTAGGGATTTAGGGTTTTAGAAATTCAGGGGTTAGGGTTAGCTAACAGGTAACAACTCTTATCTCTATCTGAACAAAAAAAAAGTTGAAACGTACACCATATCCCATAGGACTGTAGGAGAGTGGTGGACTGATGGTGGCCGTGTGCTCGAGCTTGAGCTTGATTTGAGAGCAATCAGCAACAGCAGTCAGCAGAGCACCAATCGATAGTTTGAGAGAGAGAGAAGAGCAGAGCACCACTGCACCAGGCGATAGTTTGAGAGAGAGAGTAGAGCAGAGCACCACTGCACCAGTTGATAGTTTGAGAGAGAGAGCAGAGCAGAGCACCACTGCACCAGGCGATAGTTTGAGAGAGAGCAGAGCAGAGCACCAGGCGTCAGGCGATGATCTCACCGTGAGAGAGGAAGAAATTGAAGAGGTTAGAGGCTCAGGCGAAGCTGCGAAGAGTCGAGAGACGAAGGAAGACAAGCCGCAGGCACAATTTCAATCTGAAACTCGTTTGTGAATAGTGTTAGGGTTAGGTTATTAGTTTGTATTTATAATGGTCATTAGTTACGTAATTACGAAACTGACCCTATTTTCATAACGTTAATAATCCGTTAATGGGGGCATATTAGTCAAGTTCTGAAATTAATGGTTATTAATAATAATAACTATTATTACCTATTAGTTGAGGGACGGGCCGGAGCAGGGGGGAGCCCTAGCCCGGCCCTACAATTGAAGGGCTACTTGTAATTGGGCCCTGCCCGGCCCAAGGGCTGGAGGAGGGCAAGGCTTTGGCCGGTTTGGACGGGCCAGGCAGGGCCGGGTACCCTTCCACACGGGCCTTTTTGACAGGCCTACTGTGGTTAACTCTTCCCCTCGCTCTTACGTGCATCGCATGTGCCACCAGCGAGTTCAATCACACCCGCGGGTTAACACGTGTCCCTTTTAACTCCTATTAACTGTGTTTAGCCGCTAATGAGTTATAGTTTGACCTACATTGATATGGGTTATCTATTGAATCTTCTTCTTTATCAATGCCATATCCAACTTACCTTGCATAATCAGCATGAATTATTTTCCATGAATTTCATTTGGAGTCAAATCCTCTACGGTGATAACCGGATTTGGCAAATCCGGTTATCACCCGTAGAGGTCACCACGTGTCTCCTTTGACATCCCTTAACCATGGGTAAGATTCACCCACCCCTAGGGTTCACCCACCCATCCTTAGTTTTTTTTTTAATATTAATTCTTTTTTTTAAATTGAAAAAATGTTTCTAGAGTTTTTTAATATTAAAAGCAGTTTTGTAATTTAAAAAAAATAATTAGTATTTAAAAAAAAAAAACCAAGGATGGGTGGAGAACCTTAGGGGTGGGTGAACCTTACCTAGGGTTAAGGGGTGTCAAAGGAGACACGTGGCAACCTCTAGGGGTGATAACCGGATTTGCCAAATTCGGCTATCATTGTAGATGATTTGGCTCCTTTAAGGTATTGTAAGCATGAGATTTTCCACCCAATTTCATATTTATGGTTTGAATGAGAGTCGCCACCTATTCATTCCAAGGGATAAGTCCCGAGTGATTTTTTGAATAAGGCAAATGGTCTATCAGAGTTAAGGTATGTGATTCAATTAAGTCCTGGGGAAGGTGTTAGACACCCCAGGACCCCATTTTATAAATGGTTACCTACTCCCTAAATTTAAGCCAATTTAATCTCAAAATTAACTAAAATGTTTAGGTGTTTAATCAAATGCTAATCCAAGAAAATGAGAAAACTAGATGAGCTAGGGTTGAACCCAGGTTGGATTGCCTACGTATTCACATTGGGGTGAGATCAGACCGAGTGTAGTTCTGGCACATGAGCCCGTGCCAAAGCTAGGGGTGTGTGTGTGTACATAGGGTGGTCAAGAGTCTAGCCCGGGAGCTAGGATTTAGTTGACCGGGTTGGTCAAGTGCAAGGTCAAGTCTAACTGCGATTAAAGGAGAGTTAATCATGGTTAGGGGCTAACCAAGGTTAAGAAGTCCTAACAAATATGTTTTTGATTTTTTTGTATTTTTCTGATTGTTGGGGATTTTATATTGTTTTTTGGATTTTTGGGTGATTTAAACCAAGATTATGAGATTTAACTAGGGTTAAGTTTAACCCTATTTAATGGTCTACATGATGAGAGGAAATTAACTAGGGTCAAGTCTAACCCTAGTTTGGAGCCCATGTGGCAAGAATTTTGGACCCGGCAGCCAATGGTTGAACCCGGAGGCTAAAAGAATAGTTTAACCATAGTTGAAACAAGGCAAGATCAAATTTAATCACTTTTGTACTTTAAGAATTTTCCCGAATTAAGCAAGAGTTAACCCGAAGATTTGGTAAAGCATTATTGTATCAAGGCCCATTAACTTGTAATGATAAAAGTTTAATGGGCTTTGGCCCAATAGTGAAACTAAACCAAACAAACCCTCAATAAGAGTCAAGGGCCATGGGCTTTTTGCCAACAGTCACACACAGGGAAAAGCTACTGGTGTCCAGATTTTTTACCAGGAGAAAATGACCATGGGCTGTACCAAGGTCCAAAAGCCCTGGGATACAAAGAAATAATGTGCTACCAAAGGTCACACCCCAAATGGCCGAATGTTGTTTTGACATTTTTAGCATAGAGGAAAGGGTGGTACCTCACCCACTGCCCACTGTTGTAATAATGGGAAAACAGCCCCTCCAAAGGTATTCAAGAACAAGTGGGCTATGCAAAAGATCAAACAAACTCTAACCATGATTACATAGGTGTAAAGGATAAAACTAAACTAACCAATCCATAGTCCGGGGGCAAGTAAAAGGAGGGCTGCTTTGTACACTATACGGTTGGGTGGTACTAAGGTTATCACTCAACTAGACTATGCTCAAAATATCCCAAGTCTATCCCCACGCCCACAAAGATGAAGTTTCCCCCATAGAGATCTCTGGAAGGAGGGGACTAGAGACGAGATAAAGTAAACAAAGGTTCCACTGGCCGAATGATTAGAGTGGTATTTGGATTGCCTCCTAACCCACAACCAAACAACGTTGAGTAGGGTGGTGATGCAAATACTTCTCAACAGATTTTCGGCAAAGAGAATTTGCTTATGACAGTGTCTACATCGGGTGGATCCTGGACCAAACCCAATAAAATGAAAAATAAAATAAAAAAACAAGGAGTAACAACTAACAACCTGAAGAACCTACCCTCTCTCCATTATGCATGGGGACCCTCAATGTTATTATTGACAACATAGAGGGTCCAAGCTCAAAAGGGAGTGGGTCTGTTCTTGGTCTCTAGAAAGGGGTCTAGAGACAAAGCAAAATGAAAAAAAATAGGGGACCTACCCTTCTTCTACAAGTGCTCAATCTGGAAGAGACTAATGTAACCTCAAGAGGGCTAGGCTAGAAGGGATTTTAGCCAAAGACTTTTTCCCATTAAACACCAAGGACACCTCTCTCCTTGGTTGGAGAACTCTCTCCTGATTCTGAAAAACGTGAGACTTTTTGTTAAGAACCTCCCCTTTTTTTTTTTTGACTGAACTCCCCCCTTCCCCTCTTATGCTTGCACATGGGTGATATTTATAGATTTGAGAAGGGATGTGGCATGAAGGTAAATAGGGAAGAGGTTGGAGGGTTAAAGGTTAGTGATTAGAGGTCAAAACAAAGGCTGTAGGCAGGTGATTCAGACGCAACAGTGACCAGTTCACTTGAATTTGAATTTTTAACACCGAAGTGGGTATGGGTAGATCTGGCGGTACTTGAGAGGGTCTGAGTTTATCACCCAAAATGGTGATTTGCTAGGTTTAGCAAAAAGAAAGAAACAGGTTGGGCCCTTGGGCTGTGCAAAAGTTGTGGTCCTACCTTGGGCTTCTAGCCCTGGGCTTTGACTAGTAAGGGTTTGGGCTTTAGGCTCTTAGAGAAGGGCTTGGGCTAAGATTTGTCTTTAGGGCTTAAGGAATTTGGGGGACAGGGCCTAGGGTATAGGATTTTACCTAGGGTTTAGGGTCTACCTAGGGTATGGTCTAGGGTTTAGGGCTTACCTAGGGTTAGGGTGAGCTGATCATGGTTAAATTGATTAACCATAGTTAAAAGGAGGTGTAAAAATGGGGTGTTGACCGGTATTAGTCAAATAGGGCATCAATTTCATATCTTTTGTTCACCACTTCTCTTGCCACTCGCCTATTCTAGCTTAAGCTTTGGCCATTCGGCTAGGTTTGTAACTAGAATTGGACAACCACTGGCAGTCTATTATTGTGGAATTAGATTGTTTGATTCTCATTCAATCTCTGTTGGGTAGGGGCACTCCTTCACCCCCGATGTTGTGGTATTGGTCGCAAACTTGCTCGATTTTCAGGCAGATTTCTCGTCTCTGGAATTTTGTTTCGTTCTAAGGGCTCTTAACCATCTAGCTCATTGGATAACTTCATCAACTCGATCGTGGGTTGCTCGGGGTAGGGGCTTTGCTGGCCCATCGTGGGTGGAAGTTGATTGTGAACGGCACAAGGATCTTTCTGGTGCTTTCCGCTCTTGTTCTTCTGTCCCCTCTTGTGTCCTGTAATTGTTCTCACTTATCAAAAATATATATATATTACTCTAAATCCAACTTATTCTTAATTTTGTATAATAGTGTACAATACTTATCATCATTCAAGCCTTGTCCCGAAATACTTCGGGAATATTTGGAGTTAGCAACACGAATCTTATTCTCCACTTTTGTTAGAAAACTTAGATCGGATTGCTCCGAGTTACTAAGTCAAGAGCAATGTACATTGATCATTGATCATTGACCATTAACCAACAATCATAGTGTCATATGTCCGATAAGGGACTTTGCTACTGATCTAAGGACTACAGGTACTATTCCATCTTTTGAAATTTAGAGGCGAGTGTTGGGAATGTAGACAACCTTTAGCAGATTGTCCAGGGGGTGACAGGGGGGCAGCGCCCCCTGCGACGCACGAAGTGCGTCTTGCAATCTGGACCGTTCGGCCCAGATTGCGGCAAAAACGATATTTAGCGTTTCTGTAGGGGTATTTTTGACTTTACAGTTTAACCTTAAACATATAGCTGTATGCTATTTTTTAGGTTAACAAGTTGTGAGAAGTGGCTGTAATTTTCCTGAGAGAGAGAAAACTCTGTGTATTCTGTATTTTCAATATAGTGAATCGGTGTGGCTCCCGATGACGTAGACACGTTGCCGAACCACGTATATCCTTATGTTTTGTCTCTATTTTCTTCTTAGCAATTTTTCTATTTGTTGTGTGATTTTTGTGATTCATAGTCTCTCAAGATCCGAAGGGTTTAGGGATTAAACGCGTGGTTCAAATCCCAACAACGAGAACTCCCAGCAATGTTTTCATTTTACCATATTAAGGATCCAAGTGGGGTGTGGTACGGTAGTAGTTTACATGCATTTATCTGGAGTTTCGAAAGAAATCTTTGAAAAATTGCACGAGACTTCTGAAGAAACAATTTTAGGAGGCAACTGCCTAGGCAGTTTTCCCATACTAGTCTCAAAGAAGCTTGGATCTAGCAAGGCTCTTCTAACTGAACTTTACACACATAAGTTATAAGTTATATGGCTTTTATGATAATTTAAAATTGATTTTCCACCTCAAAAACATTTTGAGAGAAAAAAAAAGGATTTTGCAAAAATAGCCCCTAGTTGAAAACAAATTTCTAAAGTAGACTGACTTTTCGGACTTCCAGTTTGGGCGAACGCAAAAACATTATTCTCTATATTCCTATTCTTTCTACGCAATTAAAACAAAAAGGGCCTTGTTAGTTGAAAACCCTAATCAAACCCTAAGTAATTTTCGTTCATTGACATTATCATCATCTAATATTCTTTTTGCTTATAAGCTTTATCCGTTACAATCTCTTCTTTATTCTTGTCTCTTTTTTTTCCTCGTTTAAAATGTTTCTCTTTATTGATTTGTTAGATTTATTGCTATGACCTCCTTTTAAAAACGTGTTGCAATGCAAAAGTCATTTTCTTTTTTAATAACTTTTTTTATTGACTTCACCATATGGCTTACAACAGTAGTTGCTGCTAATCAACTCTCCCACGTTTGGACTCAAATGTTCATACAACACCTTAACGGTCACTTCACACTGGACTCAGCTCTCTCCTCAATCCTCACCGGAAAACCCGCCTTCCATTTTCGAAGTTAAGTAGGAATTGAACACCGGCTTCCAACCTTCCTCAGCCGTCGGCACAACCTTATACTGCCACAAAATACCGGCAACCACCCTCTTCATCTGCAAGAATGCCATATCCTATACATATCCTCGGCCCCGCTTGGAATACCGGATACGTGCACCAATCTCTTCCCATGAAACTCCATTTTCCGGCAATTAGGTCCCTCTCTAACCATCTCTCCGGTCGAAAATCCGGCCAATCTCTGCCCCCTCCCCATTACGTAAGGGTGGTACGACACTCTCACTCCCTTCTTCACAACGATCCCGTCTGGTAAAACATCGTTGTCGATCGCCTCCTTGGTGTCGAAGGGGACCGGCGGGTAGAGTCGCATGCTCTCGCAGAGAGCTGCATGGGTGTAAACCATGTCTCTCACTTCCTCGTAATCTGGTGCTTCGAGCCTGTCTCATATCTCCTTTAGTATCTCCTCTTCTGCATCTGGGCTGCCAGAAATTAACCAGAAAAACCATGTCAAAGCAGCTGACGTGGAATCCCGGCCGGCCAGGATAAAGCTGATGACAATGTCTGTCATGAAGCTTTCATCTAAATGGCCGGAATTCAAGATTCTTGATAGCAAATCAACAGTTTCTAGTGAGGATTTCTCTTCGAGTTCTTGTTTCTTTTCTCTAACTATGTTTCCTGCAAATTCGCGAACTTGGGAGACTGCTAGCCAGAGACACTTTTCTGATCCAATACGAAGTACCCTTTTCACCTTCCAGATTGCAGGGAAATAGCACTGAATCGCTCAGTGCTCATCCGAACAGCATCTTCAAATGCAACAGCGAATTCTGTTTGTGGGAGGGATGGTAAGAGGTATCTGGGATCAAACCCAAAAGCAATTTTGCATATGTTGTCAAAGGCGAATCGTTCGAGGACATCTTGGAGATCAAGCACGGATCTTTCTACAGTGGCAGCGGAGAGGATGGGGAGGAGGCAGTGGGAGAGCTCGGTTTCGACAACAGTCTTGACGAATTTGCGGAGAGACTTAGTGTTGAATTCATGGCTTGATAATTGTCTCTGGAACTTCCAGTTTTCTCCATCGGCATTGAAGATACCATCAACCAGAAAATCAGAGAGGGTGGTTCTGAAAATGTCCCCTTTTGGGTAGAGGTGGAATTGGGTCTTGAGGATGTGCTCAACGTTGGCGGGGTTGGCTGTAAAGATGTGCTGAACACCAAAAGGCCAACAAAGGACGAGAGATCCAGTGGGAGTGTTTCTATGAATCTCTGCAAACCATTGGTTTCGCCGATTCCGGTTAGCAAAGATGGCTAATGAAGAACCGATCAATGGGTAAGATTTCGGCAATTTACCCACCTGAGATGAAGGTGAATTCCTACCAATAGAACTGCTATTGATGAAAAACAGGAAGAAGAAAAATGGGAGAAGAAAAAGGAGAAATGAAGCCAAAAGATCAAGCTGTAACATGGTTTATGTGCAGGAGGGTATGTAATGTGTATCTCTGAGATAGGGAATCGATGTGAAAAATGAGGTTTGGGACTGTATTTATAGAAGTGGCTCTGTATGAATGTATGTATCGAAGCACGTATGCATGGGCGATTAAGATGGCATACATACATAAAATAAAGAAGTGGGTAAAGAACATAGAGAGAGAAAGAAGAAGGTCAACCCTCTTCTGATAATTTAATAATAAAGCCCATCACACCTAGATCTCCAAGTTGCTGCTTTAGCTATAAAGCCTATCTCAGTTTGATCTCCAAGTTGCTAGAAACAAATCCATTGCACCCTATAATCAAAAGCAAAACAATGCAGCATAATAGCAAGTAGATAATGAAGACCCTAAAGAGCTCACGACAATGGTTCCTATGACAATGTTTTGTGCAAAAACAAAAGTACTTGAAAGAAACTTCATTTCAAAATTCAAACAACTGATATAAGCCTCATGATGAAATATATGAAAAAACCCAAGTCATTTGCAATTTCTGTATGCTACTAGCTAGAAATTCAGAATACTGATAGCCAAGAGGAGTCCCAGTTGAGTAGAAATCAACATGGTCTACCTTCGGAGTTAGCAGTTCCGAGGGGCTGAAACATTGATCAGCATATCCAGTTTGCTGTGACGAAATTAAAAGTTTTCAATTTATGGTGAATGGGTGGCTCACAGACACAAAATTATCTTTTTTATCACAAGGAGAGGATGTCAACTCTTCCACGCGTGATTTCAGTTCTTTCACTTTTCATTCAATTCTGCTGAGAGACCTGCTACTTTTAGCATCTTTTGTTGAGAAAAGATATACAAGAAGTAGTTCCACAGCCATTTCCTTCGACATAATAGGAGATAAAGTAGGTTTCCACAGGAGAGTCAAATCTGTGTGCCAACTTGGGGGAAATCTGGAAACTTGGACTGCCTATAACAATTATATCTTCCACCAAAAAAACATCAAAAACTATATCCAAATGAAATCATAATCTGTTTGAATTTACAAAGGTTGGCTAGATTAGGCCAACCTTCAGAACAATTAAATAGTTGACTTCCTTTACACAAAAATCACCCCTTCTACAATTTAATCACTCACTGCTCCAAGAAATATCACACAAAATCAAGCCTCACCAACCCTACAAGCAATCTTGAGTAAACCAAACTAGAAAGCAAAACAAGTCAAGTAGTAAAACAAAGCGCAACCAAAAAGGAGAGAGAGAGAGAGAGAGAACACTTTCATACTTGATAATGTCAATTCCCAGTCGATGGAATTTCTTGGGAGGAATCAAGCATAGTAATACTGTACTGTACATGTGGTCTTTCTCCTGAGCATCATACTTTGCAGGAAAACGTTCAGAATGCAATACGACTCCATCGGTCTCTATACCCAAGTATTAACTGTTAATTTAGTTGTCTTTCTGTTTTCTGGAATCTTAACTCATTGATTTCTGTAGGTATCTGAAACATTAAATATTGATCAATCAAAAAAATATAACAAATGATTCTTCATATCAATGTGTCAATGAAAATGAAGGAGAAACATGGAAATTCCAAGTTCTAAAAACATACTGAGGGAAAAAAAATGCAAATTATGGTTGGGGAGTTCTAACAGCTTCAAAACTCTATATCGCAGCATGTAACCCACAAGCTAATATAGGCGAACACTAATCTACAATTTTATGACCTGTCAAATTTGTCTCATATTTTTGGTCCTATAGAGCAATCCATAAGTCATAACAGAAAAGAAAGAGAAGCATGGATTGGCAAGCTTAGCTGTTTGTTCTTATCAGACTATAGTGAAGTTGATTTCTTTTGTAAGAAGAGCAGTTTTGTGTTTTTGCTCAAAATCAAATAATAATCTCGTGGGAAGCTGATGAGGTGTCCAGTTCCAGTTGCCATAGTCAATTATCTCGTAGATAAGATAAGTTTTGTTATATGTTACAGGTTTCTTTCTTTTTTAAAAATAATATCAAATGAGAACAGTAAAACTAGAAGAGCTGAAGCAGCAGAGTTCCCTGTGTACAAATATACACTGCTTTTGCATTAACAGCCAAAGACGAACTCCTAATATGAGTGATAATAGAAACCAATCTCCACTACCAATGAACAGGTTTAAAAAATTAGAAGTCTTCAGATAATAGTTCTTATTTCTGCTTTATTATTGATCAGACGAGAAAAATATTATAGGATTTTTTTTTTTGCCAGTGAGAAGCCTTGAGAATTATTCCAATGTCGTTTCTTAAGTTGCCCTCAATATCAGCCAGACATGGGTTGCCTGAAGTAGTTGTGTCAAAATTAAGCCTTATCTACCCTTCAGGTCCCTGCCACTTCAAAATAACCTTATTGTTTGACTTGGCAATTATAATGAAATATCCCAACTTTCTTTTGTGGTCCAAAATTCTAAAATTACAAATTCCTCCAAAACAAGTGCCAAATGCAAGAAGTGACCTTACCTTCAAATTATCATACTATTACATTCTGCCTAATGATTCACATGGAAATAACCTATAAAGGATTTTACCTTTCCCTCCAAATAGCCCACTAGACGAATTCGCATACATGTCAATCTTATACTAAAAAACGCCCTTTTAATTCAAAGAGAAAAGTAACACATTTAAAAATACCTCAAGGTCTTTATTAAAGGGAGAGTAATTGATGCTTTCCTCTTGTTCTTTACACATCACGAACCTATAAGGAATATATTTTTATGCGTAATGACAATTAAAAGAAAGGGGCAAATTCCAAATCCAAAAGGACACTGTTCTCACAGTAATGGAAGTCCAACTAAAACAAGAAAAAAAAAAAAACAAAAAAAATAGTGGGCTGAGGAGAAGGCAATCCAATTAGAGCTAATGGTCCCTACCCTAACATCTTTGAAGTCCTTGAGAATAGAGGACCAAAGATGTAGAAGGAACGGAGCATAATGGATCACAAGTTGGGCTGACTATGGTTTATCTTCAAAAAAGTGTCTACTTCTCTTCTGCCATATGGACCAACTGATGATAAATCCTCCAGAGCACCTTACCTCGACGCCTGAAAACTTAAGGCCACCCAGAAATCAGATCCCTAAAAGACTTAGGAGTTATCCATGCAACACCAAAATGATCCAGAAAATGATGCCAGATTCCAGTGAGAACTCACAATACAGGAGATGGTGATCTATTGTTTCGCTCTTTGATCTACATAAATGGCACATATTAGGAAAGAACCACCTTCTGGTAATGCGATGATCCACTGAAAGGATCTTATCTAGTGATGCCGTCCAAAGAAGTAAAACGACTCTATAGAGGGGACCGGGGTCTTCCACCCTAGGCTGATCAGGTACTGTACCTGTTTGTGAATGTTCAAAAACAATCGGAGAATCTTCCATTTTCTTTCCATCTCCAAACTATGGTTGGGATATCTAACTTCTGTCTCCAATCTAGCAAATAAATTAGCTAACGAAACTAGCTCCCAGTCATTAGCATTTTGTCCGAACCTATTATGAACAAATTACCACCTGTGCATTAGATTATCTACTTCAGAATTTTGTTAAAACCCTCTATCTGGATAAATGCTTCAATTTTTTGAGGAACCAGCTTTCCCAATTTCTACAACCAAATAACCCACAAGGACCCCACAGAAAGTCCTAGGAAGGAAACTCAGCTTTGGGGTACCTCATTGAAAGTCCTAGTAAGAAAAGTTAGTACTGTGGTCTCATCTCCAAATTCTACAATCTTCAAATCAATTTGGAATGATCACCTCCTCTAATAGGCTTAGAAGCCTTCACTTCTTCACCATTCAAATTTCTTCTAATACCGGCAAAAAACTACCTAAGCTGATGTGCCAAACATTTTGAAATGGGTGACATACACGTCAGGGACAGTTCAACTTGTAGTGTGGATGTCATGTCCATGAAGTAAAAATTCCGTACCTATGACATCCCCATACCATGTCACTTGCTATAACCCAAGTGATACAGCAGATTATTTTTCCTTTCTTCATCAAGTTACTTTTACTTGAAAAAAAATTATAAATGATAAGTTTTGATGCTTTGTAACTTGATATAGATACTGATGATTGAGCGATCTCTCTTAGAGGAGTTCTGTGATGTAAAGATCACATATCTACTGAGTATTTAGAACAATGTTCGGTATAGTGGCACTTCTGAAAAGACTTCCACTGTTAGTTGGCAAAAACCAAAAAAGGAATGATTAAAGCTATTTTTATGATGGGATCTCTCGGTAACTCGAGCTCAGGACTGGCTGTAACTGGGAATGTTTTCAATAACAACCAAGGAGAAATTCTCAAATTGTATTCGAGCTCAACCAGTGAGGCAGATACTAGTGAAGAGGAGGCCAAGGTGATCCTCCTAGGTCTTTAAATTAATTTAAGGAGAACTTCACAGGGCCAATGGAAGAAAATAGAGACGTAATCAATGTCACACTGGGAAAATGATTTTAAAAAAAAGACATCCCTTGAAGATGCCATAGATCATTTAAGAGAGTTGGCTAGGGATACTCTCAGACCAAGGGATAATAACAGTCTCTTTGGCCTATTCTATTTTCAACTATGGTGTACATAAAATTAAGATATTCTAGGGCTCAAACCTTTATGGTATGTTTGGTTGCAGAGAAAATAGGTGAAAGCATGAAAAAGAATATAAAATTGTGAATTTCTAATACAATTCTTAGTTGAGTTTTGTCCAATTTTCTTTTCTTTTCTCTCTTTTCACTTATATTCTCAGCAACCAAACATAGGGTTAGTGTTCTCTTATTTCTAACCTGCTTCAGCCATATAGGCAGAATACTGTTACCTGTTGTCCCTAAGGAACCGAAAAACCTCAGAAAATGAAGAAAAGGGGGAAAGTGGGGAAGAAACAGAAGTATGAATAGAAACAACTTCCGAAATAAAGAAGACTAAAGAGGAACGAGAGGGATCCACAAAAGATGACCCTTCCCTTTCCCTATATTTGGAAGAAAAGGAGGACATGGACAAAAAAGATGAAACAAAAGAGATCAAGTGGACAAAAAAGAGGAAACAAAGGATGATTTTCACTTTCACTTAAAATAAAAGCACTACTTAAATATCCAGCTTATGAAAATTCCAACTTGTAAAAAGGGAATATTCTTCCTAAAGTTGTATACTTTATATCCGTTAAATAGTGCGTACTGTTACTTACAAAAAAGGAAGAACGAAACAGAGAAGAATGAAAGCTAAGACAAAGTTTTACATGAACAATAGTAACTACTGATAAGCGAAAACAAGTGAACCCTGTATGTTGAAAGATATCATGGAGGCCCACAAGCACGTAAGGCAGTAAAGCCTACAAGCTCAATATCGCACCAAAATATCAACTGCGAGTCTGCGAGAACTTATCACTACACTTTTTAGGATACTCATGGAAAGGTTTATACATCCTTTTGTAATCTCCCGGTGTTTTTTTTTTTTTTGCTTCGGCGAAGTTCTGGGCTTATATTCTTGTTGCATCTGTATTCTTTTGCTGTTCATCAATATATCATATCCATGCTTTACCAATTAAAAAAAGGGTGATAAGGAATGAAGTGAGACCAGAAGATGAACATCCAAAATCCATTCGACTCGATGGAATTCTCAGTACAAGTATGATAATTTTGAACCATGATAAGCACAAACCAGTTACCTTTCTGTATTGCTCAGACCTGGTACCGCTTATTGTATAATCTGTCTATCAATTCATCAGGGGAAAAAGAAAGCCCCCAGTTGAAGTTTCCTGCATGCCTTCAGCAGCTTAGGGATTTAAACAGCTAATAAAAATGGAAACATGCCCATCATTCATTAAATGGCATTTCTGTCTACAATGTTCAATACTTTCATAGTTAATGTACAATTTATTGTATTATCTGTGCCAGTAATGAGTTTTTTCCATTTCCAATGCATCAATACAGGTAGTCTATCCTACATTTATTGCCCATCCGCAGGCTCATCCTCTTTCACATAGAATACAAGAGTTGTCCTCTTGCCAACATAGGCAGATACCACATGAAAGACTTTATTAAACGATTTCATATGAACTATAAAAAAAGAGGGGGGGAAGGTATTCCTAGATCTTTTCGAATTTTTGTCTTTGATATTTACCACTCTACAGAATCGATTGGTAGGTTTTAGGATGAGAAATATTATAACAGAATCACTACAATAAAGTACAATATGTTCTACGAATTAGAAAACATAGAAAGAGCATGAAAAAAGCAATTTGGAATAATACATAAATTTTAAAAGAAGAAATAAAGTTACATATAGCATAATTGGTTCATCAAGAAAAAAAATTGGAGCACTTCTGCTCTAAACCGCTGAAAATATAGTTAGAACAGTTTCGTACAGATTCTGCAGTAAGACGTTGAAAAATACGTACTCCTGTACAGTTATTAGTATGTAAGAATAAAATAAAATTGTTTGCAATGCATTTCAAATCAATGCATAAATGAGAAAAGAACATTTTCATAGAAACTATGCACATAAGTCAACAACAATAGATTGTGCACTAAAATGTTTACCTTTGTGATGACACAACATGATGCCTCAAGCAACAGCTGGATCTCTTCTTATCCCAATCCTTCTTAATTCTCGTAGGTGATGAGCAATCTCCTGAACAAATTGTAATCCTTCATCTCCATTTCTCAGTGAGTTAATAGTGTGTTCAAGAAAATTCCTGTCTGCCTCAAGTGCTTCCAATCTGTCATTCAGGTCTAAAACTTCACTTTCAAGAGAAAATAAGTCAGTTTCTCTGCCGACCATGGAGGAGTCTTGCCCATTGCAATCAAAATGATTATTTTCTTTACTAACAAACTGAGGGTTGCCAACTGATGGAATACACTCTTCCTGAGTAGGAGCACAATCTATAGATATAGATGGATCCTTCTGCATTGACAAACCCTCCTCCATCTGATTATTTTTTTGAGTCTCCTTGTTACGGTGAAGCTCTTCCAGATCATTTACTCCATCTGCTTCATTTCCAGAATATCCACCATTAGATATGTCTGTGTATACCCCATTATTGGAAAATAAATGAAGCTTATTTTCCAACTTCTTCAAACATTGCGAAATATATAACCTTTCATCTTCAAATTCTAACAATGAATTCTTGACAATGCTCACATTCTTATCCCCACACATCATAGAAGTTACTTCAGGTTTGTCACTGCCTTCAGATTTCTTGGTAAGCAGCATGTTGCAAGGAACATTGGTATTAATTTCAATGCAACTTGCATCTGAACGCTCCACTCTCATGTCTTTCCCCTTCAAATCATTCACTAGGTCTGGTTGATTCTCCACCAGCTCTGAATGCTCCTTTCTCATGTCTTCCCCCTTCAAATCATCCACTATTTCCGGTTTATTCTCCACCAGCAATTCATTTGGGAACTTATTCCTATAAAATTCAAGCTCTGCTTCCAGATCTTGTATGTCCTTCTCCCTTTCAGAAAGGAGGTCATTTGCCTTTTGCAGTGCTTCTACATCATACTCCGCTTGCTCTTCCATCATTCTTAGGTATTGCAAGGCTTCCATATGGAGCGCCGCCTTCTCCTCTTGCAACCTAGTAATCATGGCCATTGCCTGATTTGCAGCAACTGCAGAAGCACTTCTTTCTTCCTCCAATTCCTTGTACAAAGCACTCATGGATTTCCGATCAGACTCAACCTGTCGTTTCAACCGATCAACTACACTTTCACCTTCAATTTCACTGACAATGCTCCCATCCAAAGACTCAAAGCCAGACTCATTTCTCTCAAGAGATATCCTCTTCTGAAGAATCTGCATTCCAGTGGAGCTAGAAGCATCAGTAATCTTTAATTCATCACCATGTCCATACACTTTGGGACTCATATCATTCAATGATACCTCAATCCCCCGAGCAGCAGATATTTGTGACAGCAACAGCTTCAGATCTTCACTAACTCTTGCAGAATCCTTTCCAGTCAGTTGTTCTGCAAGCATTCCCGATAATTGTCTTCCCTTATTACTAATAACCATCTTGTAAGCATCACTTAGATCCATAGAACTGGGCATTAATAGACCAGCTTCATTTGAAACTAGGTCTGTTTTAAAACCAGCTCCAGATGTCATGGCCTGACTTTCCGGCTTACCGACTTCCCCGTCGATGATAGATTTGTGTTCAATGTCACCAGTTCCCTCAAGATCTACTACATGAAACCATTTTTTTATACAAGAGCACTAAGTTAATACGATAACGTATGGTACAAAAAATGTTGAACAAAGAAAAAAAGAAATTGACGAAAATTTAAACTTACAGTTCTCTGGTACTTCAACAGGAGCTTCCGCAACATTAGATGATATTGGAATATCATCAAATGAAATAAACTCACACAGTGCAGAAGGATTGGCCTTTTGCTCAACATGGTGCCAGTTAAGTTCCTCCAAACCATGCCCAGTAGCAACAGCAGATGCCACGTCATGGGGCTCACTTACAGCAGGTTGCAAACGTGGAACTAAAAGTGAAGTCACGGGCATAGAATCCTGAGGGATCAACTTCTCTTGGGCCAAATCATCAAACAGAGTCTTGGGTAAAATGTCTGGACTAGTGATGCAAGGCCCTAGTGGTACAAATTGAGCTGTGAAATCTTCTTTAAGAACATCTTTTTCATGAACGAGAGAATTTCTATCATCATCATCAGAAAATGGGACCTCCGACTCGGAATCAGAAGTAATCTTGAGCTCAGTGTATCCAATATGAGATAAAGAATCAAAACCACTATTTCCAATATGAGAAGATGTTACTGACACAGATGGTTTGTCCCTTCTCTTCTTTAAGCCATCATGACGATGCAAACGACTATCCCCCATTAACTCTGGTGAAGGAACATCAAGTTCAGCAATCTTGGATCCAATTGAATTTGTTTGAAGCAACCTTTGAGCATACAATCTCGACTGCCACGGCTCATTGCAACAAGAACAATGCCTTGAGCTCAAAGAACCAAGTTTAGGATCCTCAAGACGTGGATCCTGATCAACACAACATTCAAGATCCGTCCTCCCCAATTTACCCACCAACAATCTGTATGTCTCGGAATTGGATTTATTCTCCGTGGCAAATGAGAAGAGGCAACCTTCACACATTCCATGGACATCAGCAAGTTTACCATGAATATGACAAAGAACCAATGACGAGATCTCCAATTTATGTTCACCACATATTAAATTCCTATAGAACCCTGGTTTTTCATCACCCAGAACATGATCAAGTCTCGAGCACAACAGACATGGAATTTGCAATTTGTAGTAACGAGCAAATTTCGTAACTAAATATGAGAATATTGCATCAACAAACAACAGAAAAATCAACAACCATTCAAGAACAGCAGAAGCCAAAACAGTTGTGAACCCCCGGAAATCCCTCTGTACTTTAACAGATGAAGTCCTCTGTGTAGCCATGCCCAGCACAAAATAACTCTAGCAATCAGCAAGGCCCAGAACTGGGCAAATCAAAATTCAAGTTGATGGTCTAGAACAGAGCAAATTCCAAATCTCCCAAGATGAAATCGAAAATCCAATCTGAAAATCAACACTCTAAGCATCAACAACCAAAACACAGGAAAAAGGAAAAGAATTCAGGAACAACCAGCAACGCATCCAATAACACAATCAAATGCAATAAATGAATAAAATGGTTGCATAAAACAAAAGCCACTTAAACCAAAAAAAAAAAAAAATTTTAAAGGAACCCATTTTTCAAAAAGGATCGAAACCATTAAACCTAGCCAAATCAAGCAATGTCAGATTAACAAATGCAGATTAGAATCAACAAGTGATGAATCAAACTACACAAACAAAGATATAAATGAGAATCAAAATCAAAATCCTAACCTGATCATCTGAGAATCGAAATCAAAATCATAAACAAATCATCTGATCAAAATAACCCATCTTTCGATTCGTGACAGAACAGATACCCAATTCGTTGGGAGATTCAAACAAAAGAAAGACAAAAAAACCCAATAAAAAGATTGAATTTTTAAGACAGATCTGCACTTAAAAGTCTCAGGAAGAAAAGCAAAACGCCGACAAATTAAAAGTCGGCTGGAACTACAGATAACGACATAGACCGAAAGGCCAAAAGCATTTCAGCATCAAAGAAAAAATAGATTCTTCTAAAACTCATTCTTTAGAAGAAGAAAAAATTTATTTTTTCAAAAAAAAAAAAGGGATTTAATGGAAAATCGGTACCTTTTCTGCAGCATGGTTGAAAGATCGAGAGAGGGAAAACAAGGGTGGCAAATCGAGGAGAAGATCGTCAAATAATAAATGAACTTAAAATTAATAAAATGAATTGAAATGTAAAATAAAATAAATAGTTGGAAATTACATAGACGTCCTTGTCTGCGAATTTGATTAACCGTTGGAACCAACCAACTGAAATATTTCTTTGCTTTACCAAAATCTCCCTGCAGTTTTATTATAATGCCTACTCAATGAAATTTGTTTATTAATTATTTGACCAAAATCTCCTGTTTCCTTTTTGTCCTACTTCTCCCGTTCACCGTGACAGCACGATGGACGGAAACTAAGGGTCGTTTGGCATTAATTTCATGGATTACTCCTAAAACAAATCAATTCTTAGATTTTGGGATTTTCCTAATGGATTTTATGCGGAGAACTCAATTGGGAATAGTTAGTTACAAGTCATTTTGAAGAACAAAATAATAATCATGTTTGGTGGGAGGGGTGGGTGGCAAAGGGTGCAAGAGTTGGGATCATATTCAATTGCGATTCAACTCGTAAAGTTAAATTACACCCACTAGTCAACACATGTCACTTTTAACTCTATTTAATTGTGGTTAAGATTCTCTAACCCTTAAGAGTTAAAGAATCTAACTTGATTTTTAGAAGAAAAAAAATACTATCCTTGGTTAAAACTTCTTAACCAGAATTTTTTTTAAAGACAATTAGAGGGGTTTTGTGAGCAATTGGACAGGATCCGGACTCTAATGGCTGGGGAGTGGGGACGACGGTGGTGATAATGAGAGTGGTGATGAAGGCCGGGTAGGGCTGTAAGTGGATCAAATTTCGATCGATCTGATACTTCCATATCTGAATTCAATCTAATTAATATCTGACAGATTTAAATGTGATCCAAGATCCGTCAATTTATAAATTAGTCAATCTGATTATTTAGTTAAGATTCAAATTTGATCCATTTTCACTCTGATTTATGGGGGTGGAAGGTGGATTGGTGTCGTTGGGGGTGGTTGTGGTGGTGGAGAGTGTGTGATGACAGAGGGTGGGGTAGCAGCGGCAGTGAGGGTAGTGGTGGATGTAGGATAGAAAAATGGGGAATTAGAGAAGTAGTGTCAGCATAAAAAATAAAAAAAATAAAAAAAACTGTTTCTATTGATTGATTTTTAGAACTAACTCTTTTGTTCATAAAAATGTTTGATAGAATCAGAGTGATTCTGAAAATCATTTTGATCTCATGTCCCATCATTATGTTTTTCAATAGCGTAAAAATGTCACAAATAGCGATGTTGAAAGGCACCTATGAACCCATCTGACATCAATAATGGTGATTATCTATTAAAAACAAAAAATTAGATTAATTCTCAAATTTTTAGATTCTCATTCGATTTGTAGTGAAAAGAAATTGTAAATACGAAACAGAAACAAAAAGAAAAAAACAGGATTTACATGGTTCACTTCATATTAGGTTGTCTTCTTCATTAGTTTAAAGCAAATAGGAGATTACACAGATACACACTCACTCACTCACTCACTCACTCTCACACTCTCTCTCTCTCTCTCTCTCTCTCTCTCAAACAAACCTGTTCTCTATAGAAAAGAAATCTTAAACTAAATAATCTAGTATATACCTGGTCAAAAATTTAACTTGAAACAAACTTTTAATAAAATGAAGAAATAAAAAAAATAAAAAAAACCGAACAGATCATACAGCATGGGTGCTAAAATTGTCATAAACTGAATGTAAGACATTTTGCACAACACAAATGTGTAAAGAAACCGGAGAGTGAGGCAGCTGCCTCCCTTTGCTGCATGACTAAGCCTAAATAATAAAAATAACATGATATTATTTTCTCAAAAATCCAGGGGTGCAATTGCCCTTTGCTCTGCCCTTGATGATGACCAATACTTTTGGCCATGGTTTCGCTCTGTCTTGGGTAATTTTGTTAGTTAAATAATATTGCTTTTAAAATAAAACAAATAAAATATTCATTCATTCTTTTCTTTTCTTTTTTATAGAGTGATATTCATTCATTCACAAATTGAATTAAAAAAAAATGAATTTTATAAGAAAACTCGTAGGTCGTTATCTTTTGTGCATACAATTCCGGATTTTAAACCTAAATATGGCCCAGTACACTTTAAAAAATGTCGTTCTTGCACAGGATGGTCCACCTACCATTTTTCCTTTTGTACATCTCAAATAATTAGGCCTCGTGGTGGTCGTGGTGTTTTTTTTTTTTTTTTCTTTTTTTTGAGGGGGTTCATTGATATACACGGTTAAACCACAACTGCGGTTAGTAAGTTAGTGAGTTATGTTAGAATTAATGGTGGTCTCAATGTCACAGCACCTACCTATGGATCAAAGCCAGGAGGCACATTAGGCCTCGTGGTTGGCTGGTTAATATCACTATAAAAAATGTCTACTACTTTATTTGGAATTTACCTATCTGGACTTCTTTGCGTGTGTGTGTGTGTGTGGAGGAGGTGGTTGGAAGATTTTGGTTACTGAATCCTTACTAAACTTGTAGAGCGTGTTTAAAAGGCTTCCCATCATGTGCACACTACTCTTTTAATGTCCTTACACAGATTTAAACTTTTTATTTTAAACAATTTCATCTAAACCATTTGAAGAAAATATATTTGTATACCCTTCGTTCTTTATCAATCATGAAGAACCACCTTCCTTGTGGGAGAGGAATGATCGGTCTGTAGCAATGTTCATTATCAATAATGGAGCCTCCTTTGTTGATAGAGAAGAGTCCCCCAACATTTCATTACCTATTATTTTGATTAAGATTTCCACAAGAGAGTCCCGTTCCGCTAAACTAGTAATCACGATCGTGAGGGGATGTTATTAACCAAAGGATAACACTCATATTCATGTTTCTTTTGCTATTATAAAAATAAATTAGTTAAGATCATTGCATGTATAATTAACCTAAGAAAAAAGTTTATAATCATTTCATTATTTATTTTAACCTTTAATTTCATGTTAGATAGTTTTAGTGTGTTCTGTTTTTAGTTTTGACGGTTTACAGTGTGCGGTCAATACTCAACAAACTGGGTTGATACTTTATATTGAGATTAGTTGTGTTCCAAGGTTGAAGACAATCTATATTGATATGTATTAATACTTGGTGTATCAACCACGTGTATACTGTATAGATAGTTATCGATAATATGGGTATCAAGTAGTATTAAATTTGTATTATTACCCACTAAAGGAGCAAGGAGTGAAGAGCTTTGTGAGATGGAAAAAAGAGGAGAATGGAAAGCTTCACTCATTTCATGCACCTAAGTAAATCCTTCTTTTTCTCTTCTTTTTTTCAAAATTAAAAGAAACTCATTTTTGAAGTGTAGGATCGTAGGTGGTAGCTGATGGATATTTAAGACTTTTCACAAATGCTCAATTATGAAAAATGTTTATAAATTTTTTTGAGCAATAATCACCTCCTGGGACCGAAGAGAGGACTATTCCTCCTCACTCTCACAACCACTTGGAACTGTGGTTAAAAAAATTAATCACCTCTTATGGTTAATTTTTTCTAAAAACCAAGGGTAGATGTGTGAACCCTAGGGTTGACCAAGTCTTAACCACAGTTAATAGGAGAAAAAAGGGGACACGTGGCCCCAAAAAGTGGGGACGAGATGGTAAGTCTCCTCCTCGGCCAAAGGGGGTGACTATTTTCCTTCTTCTTTTTTTTTGATAGTAGCTCATAAGCGCCTATTCAGGGCCAGCCCAAGCCATTTGGAGGCCTAAAGCGAAAATTCTAAATTAGGTTTTTTTTTAAAAAAAATTTAATATTATTTTAAAAAATTAATTATAAATGGAGCCTTTTTAACATTCTAAATAGGCATTTTAATTTTTTTTAATATTCTAAATGGGGCTTTTTTTATTTTTTATTTTTATTTTTATTTTTTTTAATGGGGCCTAAAGCAAAGGCTTTGATGGCCTAATGGATGGGCCGGCCTGTGCCTATTTAGGGATAGGTTTTTAAAACTTAGGTATTTGGAGGACAATTCCAAAGAACCCCTCAGGAGACAGCTTCCATCATTTCTAATATGTGGCTAAAGCAACAGAATCTTCGGTCACACCGTATGATTGGTTGACCACATGCTGGGTCAACTAAATACACTGTAAATATGAGCACCATATCTTCTTCCCATGTTTGGATGGAAAATCATCCAATACTTCGCTTCCATACGCATTTTGATGTGCCATCCTCATTACCCACATCAAAGACCATACATCGACGTGATAAGACGCCAACGGCCTGCTTTTGAAAACTGCATCTATATGCATCAGATTTTACTAGGGTTTATGGGTTTTAGGGTTCATTTGCCGCAGAGAGATCGCAAACAAAGTTCTGATCAATGGATATTTCTGGCAGATTAGTGCGCGTCAAGCGGTTGTTGAGATCCTCAACTGTAAATTATACGGTAAGCAAATTGGGTTCTTGTTCTCTTATTTAAATTTCAAATTATCGTTAGTTTCGCGGAAAAACTGAAAGTTTCATCAACGGCTATATATATATGTAGAGATTGGAAGTCGTTAGAGGGTTCGCGGGGTTGAATGAGAAGAGGGTCACTGCAAAAGGACCGTTGATTGATGGGGTTAAGGATATTATAGCCGTTGCTTCTGGAAAAGGTGGCGTTGGGAAGTCTACTACTGCAGGTGATTTGGGTTCTTTTGTCTATTTGAATCCAAATTTTCAGTTGCGATATGGATTCTGGGACTTGGGTTTTGGTTTAGATGATTATTTTTTTTGTTATTTCGCCTTTTGGTGTAATGGGTTGAGCAGAATCATGAAATTAGGGTTCTTTGGTGTGATGTTCTTATTTAGGAGAAGCATAAGGATTTGGGTTTTGAGTTACGTTGTGCTGTTGAGCTCATGAAGAAATTTGATGACTATGTTTTAGCACTTACACTTTTCGGATCGAGGATCATTGAACTGGGGTAATTTGATTTCCTAATTTAAGAGAGGAATGCAGTTAGATTAGTTAAAGAGGTTTGTTAGAACTATATTTTCTTCTGAACTGCAGCTGTGAATTGGTCATCTTTTATTTGTTTATTTTGTTTGTAGTCTTTAGGCATTTGGGTTTTTAATTGAATACATAGGTCTTCTCTTCACAAAGCAAAGTTGAGGGCTTTACAAATTCAAGTGAAAGGTGTCAAATTATCAAATGTTCCACAGCACAGCATGCACACGTGTTTGTGTTTACATGCTTTCTTATAGTTCTGGTTTTGCAGTTAATTTGGCTGTGGCACTTGCTAAGACTTGTCAACTTAAGGTGGGTTTGCTTGATGCGGATGTGTATGGGCCATCTATCCCTACCATGATGAAGGTCCATGGAAAGCCAGAAGTGAGTGAAGGTGAGCTCTCCCTTATAAGATGCCCTGAAATTTAATCTATGTCGGAAAGTGTTATTAATACATATTGCCGAATACGTTACTATTGCCTTTTTATGCTTATTATTTTTCATTTCCAAGGCATCAGAAATGTTGTTTCAAAGCAGGTTGGAGATGTATGGCTGCTAGTTAATGAAAGTTTCAAGAAAAGATAGTTTTCTTATGGGATTGGCCAACACCCAGTTTTAGTTGTTCTCTTTTGTTGGGCTTAAGTGTTGTAGACATCAAGCCTTTCTATTTCTAGTGGTGTGAAGCAATTTAGTCTGACTCTGATGGGAATCATGATATGTGTTCTTTTAGTTAGGTTTTGGATTGAATGAAATGATGCCATTAATTCAACGGCATAATTCTTTATGTGCACATAGGGGAGATTTGTAGACATGTTTTACCACCTTACAATTTTTCTCCTAATTAGTAAAGAACACTATTGGGCAGTTCAAGAATAGAAGAAACAGCCGTCCATCTGTTCTTCAGTTGCGAGTTGGCCAGCAATCTATAGAATAGATTCATGGATGGGTTAGAAGGGGTTCCCACTTCCCAGCACCAAACAACTTAACAGGAACTCTTGGCTAGTGATCCTGAGAGGGGGAACCACCACAGCAGAGGGAATGGAGTGCTTTAACGGCCCAGATTTTGTGGCAAATATGGAAAGAATGTAATGGGACAATCTCAAGTATTAGAGCAACATGATAGAAACCATTTGACACGTGGTAAAAAACAGAGCAGAAGAGTACATCAAAGTCATATCCCACAATCATATTGAAACCGAACAAAACTTAACAGGAAGAGCTGAGGATGAGGAGCCAACTAGATGGCACTGCCCACAAAGAGGGTGGTTAAATTTAATATGGATGGATTGACTTCATCAACCGAACATAGCTCTAATAATCCTGAATTGTTTAGTAAAAATAAAATAAGTGTGACCATTATGTACACTTTGCAATACAAATGCAGAGTTTATTGTCTTTACTTTACTGTTGTGCATCTGACTCCATTGCTTGAAGCCGAATGAACTAAGCATCCATTATATGGGAATTTTAGCTATTCTAATTTTAAAAATATATTTCTTTTTTCTTTTGTGACTTGTTTGCATACATGTGTGCATAATGGTCCGTGAATATTTTTATATATATAATATGCGTTCATTTACATTAAATATTTAAATAAGGTAACCAAGTTTTGTTGGTTGAGTCCCTCCCTTTTTATCCTGAAAATCATTGCTTATGCATAAATGAGACATCGTAATTTATCAATCCCTTGCATTTGCATAGCTTAATGTCATGTTGCACTGACTTGTAACGGTTAGATACCTTGTGTGGGTTATTATTTCATGTTGACTTAGTTATATCTTGGTACGCTTCAATTGCTTTCTGCATTCTTTTTAGCAGATCTGAAGATGATTCCTATCGAAAACCATGGAGTGAAGTGTATGTCAATTGGATTTCTTGTAGACAAGGATGCCCCAATCGTATGGAGAGGTCCAATGGTTTGTTCTAGCCTTATTTCATCTTAAAGATTCTTTTGTCTTACTTTGAGATGCTTTTGTCTTATAGCTCTCATGGTTTAAGAATTTCTATTTTCCAATTATACATGTAGAAACATTAATTCTATAGAAATGGCGACTTATTTTCAGAGAATCAACGATTGGTTTATGTTGGTGAATGTCGGTCTATAAATGGATAACACTAGCCCATTTGCAGCATAATGCAATTGATATTTGATACCATATGCATTCAAATATTGCTTTGCATTTATGTTGGATATTCTGTTGTCTTATTCTCTTAATTTATTAATTTTTAATGTCATATTTTACAGTGACTTATTCCAAATCTATTTGTGCAATTCAACCATTTGTTCATGTGTGGTGTATATTATTTGTTAGAAATTAGATGCAAGTCTCCATCAGCATTGAATCTCTGAATTTATATTTTCATTGGCATCAAGGCTATTGTGGGCCAACTGGCCAAGGCTTAGTCTATTGCACATCTATATTAATTCAATTCATCTCTATATGTAGAGACTGTCCATATTATAGCGTATTTTTAATACCAAAACCCTTTTCTTTGGTTCAGGGCTCTTGTGCCCATTCTTTTTCATTCCTTTGTATCTATCATTTGGTTAATTTAAGGCTAACATGATAGTCACTTCCATGTTATTAAAGTAAGATGCAGCTCGTTCTAGACTAACCTTTATAAACTCTAACTCTAGAGTTAACTCACTCTTGTTGGTATCCCCCTCCCCTACTATTTGTTGTCATTGTGACCAATCCACCTTCAATGCCACCAATTTTGTACTTGCTCAAAATATTATATATGTTACCATATACAAAAGGACAAAAAGAAATGGCTCCTTCTCATTGGGGGTGGGGGGTGCAGTTTTGGATTGTTGACTCAAATCTGAAGACGTGATATTACGTCATAGTTTGATGATCATTAGAAAGGGATAGCCTTCTCTATGAAATGAGATATTCGGCTGATGACATGGTTGGCTTGATCATAGTTGATCTCTTTGAAGAGAATGTAGTGCAACAGGGGAGGATATTCTTTCCCCATCCAGTTAAGAAACACTTGAGAATCCCCTTCACGTAGAAAGAGTTGATCTTGTCCAGTTTGAAATGATGAGTTACACTCTAAAGGGACTGTCTCGACATTTGCATTTATTGCATGGGCTGAACCAAGTGGATCAAAAATGCAAGGATAATGGCATAACGTCTTAGAAGGTGTTTGAAATGTCGAATGCACATTCTGCATACTGTTTCTGAACTTTACAATTACGGTCAAACTGAATTGTACCCAGGCTTACTGTTTGTATGTAATACAGAAGGAGAGGTGTAATATCCTAACCCTAATTATGGACCCAAGTAAGCTCATAGACTAAATTCAAGACAACACAATGTTTTAGTGGTATTAATGGCAATTGTGGTAATTAATGTTTCTTATATTTAATTTATTATTATTTAATTTTTTGTTTATTATTAATTATTGTGTGAGGGCCTAATCATTAAATTTTAGTGGGCCCAACAAAACCCAAATTTGTTGAGGACATCCTTATCTTATAGATTTTGGATAGGGTGCCACCTAGGTTATGAGCACATCTCAACTATTTTTTCTCTTATTTAATTTGAATTCAAATTGTGGGAGACTTGGTCAAGGGACACATGGCTCCTTGTAGTTGAATAAGGAGATTCAAATGATGGGTGAAAGGTTATGATTGCAACACATGTCAAGGATAGAGAAAAAGGGGTTTTGAGTAGTTATTAGAGAGAGAAAGAGGGAAAGTGGTCAAAGAGACCAATGAGAAAGTGCCTTGCCACACCTTTGAAACCCAAAAACGTGGGCACTATGAACACCTACTATTACCTCTTTCAATCCCTTCTCATTTCATTTAGTCATTTTATCCTTCTCGTCAATTTTCTTGCAAATAACATTAACACCTAGTTACGTAATCTAGAGGAAGATCAACCGGAAGAACAAGCTTGAAGAAGGAAGAGATCAATATTGAAGAAATTCACCGAAGTAAAACAAAGGTAGGTTCACCTTTATTCTCTTTAAATTAACGCACGACATTGAAAGCATGATCTAGATCTATTTTATTTTATTTGGTGTGTTTATGCATGTTATGAAATATATATAAAAAAAAAAAAAAAATTGTAAGAAATGCATATGATAGATTGAATGCTTGAATATAAAGTCATTGATTTATGTGTTTAGTAGATCGAATGGTAATGTGGTGCATTAACGAAGGGCATTGGGTCCTTGGGTGAGAGCCCCTAAAGGAGCAAGCTAGGACCATGGGTCCTTGGGTGAAAGGCCCTAAAACCTCCGGAGAAGATCCCTTGCTTGGGATGGCTAGGAGTTTTTAGAAATCGGCCGGGAAGCTTTGAATTTTCATATTATTATCCTAATGCTTTACATATAAATTTTTGTTAATTGCATGTATGATTTTGCTCCTTGTTATGTGTTAATTTTTAAGAATTAGGGTGTATTCCCTACTGGGCTTCATTGCTCACCCTTTATTATTAATTTCAGATGCTTAATTGAGGATTCATGAAGATTGGACTGGAGAAAGAGAGGACTTTTCATTACTGTTATTTTTATTTTTGTTGTGTTTGACATGTATTAGGTAATAAGATGATGATTTAACGAATAGTTGCAGTACTTGAATTGTTGGATTTTAATGAAGTTCATTTCATCTCATTATTAGTATATGTTTTCTTTGCTGTAAATTTATTGTGCTTTGGATCAGTTCGGGAAAACATTTTTTATATTTAAATCAGAAAATTAAATCTCAAGGAGTTTCCTTATTGATTAAGGAGTTATCAAAAAAAATAAATGGGGACTAAAAAGGATAAAATTTATATTTATTTTGCATTTTTCTATTTGGAATTTCATTGATGTCTATAATTCCAGTAGTAGAGTACTCATAATTCTTTGAATCTAAGAACCATAGTAGAGATATTGTAAAGTTGAGATAGTGATTTTCAAAGGTCTAAGTTCAATCAGTTATAAAAATAAAAAATAAAAAATAAAAAAAAATGGTTCTACTTAGTTTGAGTAACAATCCAATTTTTAAAGTATTTATTAGTATCATTGGTCTTGTTAGTCTATAAAATTCTAACAACTAAATACTTGGATTTAATCCCATTTCTCTCACCAAAAATTTATTTGAAGTACAATATAGGAAAATATTTTCAAATTGGCAATCGAGTCTAATTTCCTTATAAGTATGAAAAAAAAAATATATATATATATACATAAATAAAAACTAATTTTAATATGCCAAAAACATCAATTCCAAATTTAATTACTAATTAACTCTCACTCCCGAATTCTGGATCTCAGGCCAGACCATAGATAATGGGCTGAGTTGTGAGTATTTAGAAATCGGGGCGTGACAAATTGGTATCAGAGCATGGTTAGTAAATCCTAGGGATCTAGTCATAATTGATCCATGAAAAAAAAAAAAAACAATTTGAAAGTATTTTTTTTTTATGTACCAAAGACCATCTATAAGGCATGAATAAGGAGTGAATGACCTAAGAGTAGTGTCTAAGAATGAATTTACAAATAATTTGTAATTACCCCGAATGATGTGCTATATTTGTGACACCAAATAATTTGTTAATTATACATGGACATTACATAATGACACTAGCATACATAACCCATAGATAAATATCGTCTGTGAGAGAATACTAATGATGTGTATCCTGTGTGTAGAACATGCCTAAAGGTGTTCCTACTGGATCTTCTACCTCGCATGGACAGGATGACATGGCTGAGATGCTCCAGGTTCTACGGGGCATGTCAGAGGTTATGCACCAGCAGCAGGAGGCAATGCTGCAACAAGCTGCAATGGGACATCAGACTCCAGAGCGTGCTAGAACAGAAGAGCACTGTATGATGTCAGCGGTCAAAGATTTTAGGAGACTGAACCCACCAGTGTTTAGAGGAGAACCCAACCCTGTAGAGGCCGAGAAGTGGGTTAAACAAATTCGTAAGGTATTAGACATCTTGGGGACGACGGACCAGCAGAGGGTGCCATTGGCATCATATATGCTCGAGGGAGATGCAGATTTTTGGTGGGACTCGATTAAGAGGACTCGTGATGTCAGGACTATGACTTGGGATCAGTTTGAGGTAGTCTTCTATGAGAAATACTTTCCTGAGGCAACTAGAGACCAAAGGATGCGAGAATTTTTGGACCTAATTCAGAAAGGTCTGACTGTTAGCCAGTATGAGGCAAAGTTCGCAGAACTGTCTCGTTTTGCACCACACCTAGTTGCGACGGAGGAACTAAAGTCAAAGAAGTTTCGACAGGGTTTGAGACCATCTATTCGAGAGAAACTCATTGCAGTCAATATCCGCATGTATTCTGAGATGGTGGAGAGAGCCTTGCTAGTTGAGGGAGAACTAGAGGACATCAAGAAAATTCGAGACAACGGTTGGAGAAGTCAGGACAAAAACCAGAGAGAGGGTCAACAGAAAAATGACCCAAACAAGAGACAAAGGACCATTCAGCCACAGCAACAGTTTGGTCAAGGACTTTGGGACCAACGTAATGGACGTCAGGATTTGACATGTTATAGGTGTGGCCAGAAAGGTCATATCAAGAAGGACTGTCCACGTGGAAGTACACAGCAGATGCAGCAGCGGCAGGGATTTCAACACCAACAGCCTATGCGTCCACAATATTCCCAACAACAGCAGCAACGGCTACCCTATCAGCCACCACCACCTCAGCAACAATTTCAGCAAAGACCCCAGCAGCAATTTCAACAGAGGCCTCAGCAACAACAACAGGATGGTAATCGGAGACCCAGGGATCAGGGTCGAGTGTTTGCTTTAGCCCAGCCGGACAACGTAGCCCAGAATACTGTGGTGGAAGGTACTTTTCTAGTGTATAATTCTTGGGCTAAAGTTTTATTTGATCCGGGATCTTCACATTCTTTCATATCAACATCTTTTGCATCTGTGTTGGGTCTGGAGTTTGAATCCCTTGAATCAGCTTTGTGTGTGGCTACTCCAGTAGGAAATAGTGTAGAGACCGATAGAATATGTCGGTCTTGTTCTATTCGAATAGGGGACCAAGATTTTATGGTTGATCTAGTTCTCCTAGGAATGTTTGATTATGATGTAATCTTAGGCATGGATTGGTTGGCAGCCTATCATGCTACGATGGATTGTTTCAGGAAGAGGGTTTCTTTCCATATTCATGGAGGACCAATGATTCAATTTTTTGGTGATAAGAATGTTTCTCCCCCACTTCCAGTGTTTGAACCCCGAATTCATCGACCAAAAGACGTGGGGTATTCAAGTTTCTTAGCTCATGTGGTTGGTGAAGAGAGTGAAGAAATTTTTTCAGATTTTGTCCCAATTGTTCAGGATTTCCCTGACGTATTTCCGGATGAGTTGCCTAGCTTGCCTCCAAGGAGAGAGTTGGAATTTGTAATCGAAGTTCAGCCTGGCACGGCCCCAATATCCATTGCACCCTATCGTATGGCACCTGTTGAGCTACGAGAACTGAAGGAGCAACTCCAAGATCTTCAGAATAAGGGTTTTATTCGGCCTAGCACCTCACCCTGGGGAGCACCAGTTTTATTTGTGAAGAAGAAGGACAATACACTCCGCCTATGTATAGACTACCGTCAGTTGAATAGGATGACCATAAAGAATAAATATCCTTTGCCGCGAATAGATGACTTATTTGATCAATTGAAGGGATCTCGATTCTTTTCGAAGATTGATCTTCGATCGGGATACTATCAATTGAGGGTGAAGGAAGAGGATGTTTCCAAGACGGCTTTCCGCACTCGCTATGGGCATTTTGAATTTCTAGTTATGCCTTTTGGATTGACCAATGCTCCCGCGGCTTTTATGGATTTAATGAACCGGGTGTTCAAGCAGTATTTGGACCGGTTTATAGTAGTGTTCGTGGATGACATCTTGATCTATTCAAAGACTCGGGAGGAACATGATCAACATCTAAGGATTGCACTTCAGACTTTAAGAAGTCACAAATTGTATGCAAAGAGGAGTAAGTGTGATTTTTGGCTGACGAAAGTGCAGTTTCTGGGTCATGTAATTTCGGAGGAGGGCATCTCAGTGGACCCATCGAAGATTGAGTCAGTTATGAACTGGGAGAGACCGAAGAATGTGTTCGAGATTCGAAGTTTTCTAGGACTGGCAGGATATTATCGAAGATTTGTGGAAAGTTTTTCTCGCCTAGCAGCTCCCATGACTCACCTAACCAAGAAGGGAGTGAAGTTTGAGTGGAACGAGGAATGTGAGCAGGCCTTCCAGGAGTTAAAACATAGGCTTACTTCTGCTCCAGTTCTCATTGTACCGGCTAGTGGAGAAGGATATGTGATCTATAGTGATGCATCTTTGAGGGGTCTTGGGTGTGTACTAATGCAACAAGATAAAGTAGTGGCCTATGCTTCTCGTCAGTTAAAGAATCATGAACAAAATTATCCCACTCATGATTTAGAGTTGGCGGCGATTGTGTTTGCCTTGAAGATCTGGCGACATTACCTTTATGGTGAAAGGTTTGAAGTATATTCTGACCACAAGAGTTTAAAGTATATATTCACTCAGAAAGAGTTGAACTTGAGGCAGAGAAGGTGGATAGAGTTCCTAAAGGACTATGACTTCACTCTACATTACCATCCGGGGAAGGCGAATGTGGTGGCAGATGCTTTGAGCAGAAAGTCTCAAGGACTAATGGCTAGACTAGCTTTGCAAAAACGAAAAATGTTAGAAACAATCGAGGACTTTGAAATATATGTGGGGAGGCATAATACTGGGGCCTATGTGTTCAACTTGACAGCTCAATCGACTCTAGTTCAGAGAGTGATTGAGGAACAACAGAAGAACCGGGAGTTGGAGGATGGACGGACAGAGATTGAATCAAGAAGTACATCTAAGGATTATGTAGTACATTCAGACGGCAGTTTGAGATTTTTAGGGAGACTATGGGTACCGAATGATCCTCATTTGAGAGAAGATATTCTTAGTGAGGCTCACCGTTCGAAGTACACCATCCACCCAGGAAGTACTAAGATGTACAGAGATCTAAAGCGTCAATTTTGGTGGAAGGGAATGAAAAAGGATATTGCAGAGTACGTGGCTAGATGTCTTACGTGTCAGCAAGTGAAGGCAGAACATCAGAGACCTGCGGGATTGTTGCAGTCATTGCCTATTTCAGAATGGAAGTGGGAGCACATCACTATGGATTTTGTAACTGGGTTGCCGAGGACTCAGAAAGGAGAGAACGCAGTTTGGGTAGTAGTAGATAGATTGACCAAGTCGGCTCATTTCCTGGCAATGAAGACCACTGATTCTTTAAATGCTTTAAGTAGACTGTATATTCGAGAGATCGTAAAATTGCACGGTGTTCCGTTATCGATCGTATCTGACAGAGATTCACGCTTTACTTCACAATTCTGGCAGAGCTTACAGAAAGCCTTAGGAACACAACTTAGCTTCAGTACTGCATTCCATCCTCAGACGGACGGGCAATCTGAGAGAGTTATTCAAATCTTGGAGGACATGTTGAGAGCTTGTGTTTTGGATTTCAAGGGTAGCTGGGTTGAACACTTACCGTTGGTAGAGTTTGCCTACAACAACAGTTTTCAAGCGAGTATTGGAATGGCACCATATGAAGCACTATATGGGAGACCTTGCAGATCTCCTATCTGTTGGGCAGAAGTTGGGGACCGCGCATTACTCGGACCAGAGTTGATTCAGGAAACCACCGAAAAGATTCGTCTGATTCGAGACCGTCTAATCACTGCACAAAGTCGTCAGAAGAGCTACGCTGATCGACGGAGAAGACCTTTGGAATTTCAAGTTGGTGACCATGTGTTTTTACGAGTAACACCACGAAAGGGTGTATTTCGGTTTGGCAAAAAGGGGAAGCTATCTCCAAGATTCATTGGACCTTTCGAGATCCTCCAGAGAGTAGGAGTTGTAGCTTATAAATTAGCTCTACCGCCACAATTTTCAGGAGTACACGATGTGTTTCACGTGTCCATGTTGCGAAAGTATGTACCAGATCCAAAACACATCGTTGAATGGCAGGAAGTGGAGTTGCGAGAAGATGCAACATATGAGGTGAGACCAATTCAGATCATAGACACCAAGGAACAAGTGATGCGCACCAGGACCATTCCTATGGTTAAGGTGTTGTGGCAACGACATGATGTGAATGAGGCAACTTGGGAGCTAGAGTCCGAGATCCGCAGTAGATACCCAGACTTATTCATCAATCAAGGTATGTCTTTAAATTTTGAGGACAAAATTTTTTTTAGGGGGGTATGTTGTAATATCCTAACCCTAATTATGGACCCAAGTAAGCTCATAGACTAAATTCAAGACAACACAATGTTTTAGTGGTATTAATGGCAATTGTGGTAATTAATGTTTCTTATATTTAATTTATTATTATTTAATTTTTTGTTTATTATTAATTATTGTGTGAGGGCCTAATCATTAAATTTTAGTGGGCCCAACAAAACCCAAATTTGTTGAGGACATCCTTATCTTATAGATTTTGGATAGGGTGCCACCTAGGTTATGAGCACATCTCAACTATTTTTTCTCTTATTTAATTTGAATTCAAATTGTGGGAGACTTGGTCAAGGGACACATGGCTCCTTGTAGTTGAATAAGGAGATTCAAATGATGGGTGAAAGGTTATGATTGCAACACATGTCAAGGATAGAGAAAAAGGGGTTTTGAGTAGTTATTAGAGAGAGAAAGAGGGAAAGTGGTCAAAGAGACCAATGAGAAAGTGCCTTGCCACACCTTTGAAACCCAAAAACGTGGGCACTATGAACACCTACTATTACCTCTTTCAATCCCTTCTCATTTCATTTAGTCATTTTATCCTTCTCGTCAATTTTCTTGCAAATAACATTAACACCTAGTTACGTAATCTAGAGGAAGATCAACCGGAAGAACAAGCTTGAAGAAGGAAGAGATCAATATTGAAGAAATTCACCGAAGTAAAACAAAGGTAGGTTCACCTTTATTCTCTTTAAATTAACGCACGACATTGAAAGCATGATCTAGATCTATTTTATTTTATTTGGTGTGTTTATGCATGTTATGAAATATATAGTGTGTTATAAAAAAAAAAAAAATTGTAAGAAATGCATATGATAGATTGAATGCTTGAATATAAAGTCATTGATTTATGTGTTTAGTAGATCGAATGATAATGTGGTGCATTAACGAAGGGCATTGGGTCCTTGGGTGAGAGCCCCTAAAGGAGCAAGCTAGGACCATGGGTCCTTGGGTGAAAGGCCCTAAAACCTCCGGAGAAGATCCCTTGCTTGGGATGGCTAGGAGTTTTTAGAAATCGGCCGGGAAGCTTTGAATTTTCATATTATTATCCTAATGCTTTACATATAAATTTTTGTTAATTGCATGTATGATTTTGCTCCTTGTTATGTGTTAATTTTTAAGAATTAGGGTGTATTCCCTACTGGGCTTCATTGCTCACCCTTTATTATTAATTTCAGATGCTTAATTGAGGATTCATGAAGATTGGACTGGAGAAAGAGAGGACTTTTCATTACTGTTATTTTTATTTTTGTTGTGTTTGACATGTATTAGGTAATAAGATGATGATTTAACGAATAGTTGCAGTACTTGAATTGTTGGATTTTAATGAAGTTCATTTCATCTCATTATTAGTATATGTTTTCTTTGCTGTAAATTTATTGTGCTTTGGATCAGTTCGGGAAAACATTTTTTATATTTAAATCAGAAAATTAAATCTCAAGGAGTTTCCTTATTGATTAAGGAGTTATCAAAAAAAATAAATGGGGACTAAAAAGGATAAAATTTATATTTATTTTGCATTTTTCTATTTGGAATTTCATTGATGTCTATAATTCCAGTAGTAGAGTACTCATAATTCTTTGAATCTAAGAACCATAGTAGAGATATTGTAAAGTGGAGATAGTGATTTTCAAAGGTCTAAGTTCAATCAGTTATAAAAATAAAAAAATAAAAAATAAAAAAAAAATGGTTCTATTTAGTTTGAGTAACAATCCAATTTTTAAAGTATTTATTAGTATCATTGGTCTTGTTAGTCTATAAAATTCTAACAACTAAATACTTGGATTTAATCCCATTTCTCTCACCAAAAATTTATTTGAAGTACAATATAGGAAAATATTTTCAAATTGGCAATCGAGTCTAATTTCCTTATAAGTATGAAAAAAAAAATATATATATATATACATAAATAAAAACTAATTTTAATATGCCAAAAACATCAATTCCAAATTTAATTACTAATTAACTCTCACTCCCGAATTCTGGATCTCAGGCCAGACCATAGATAATGGGCTGAGTTGTGAGTATTTAGAAATCGGGGCGTGACAAGAGGGGTATCCAAAGGTCTTTTAGGAAAGGATGATAATTCTTGCAAACATCAAACAAGCTGTTAGAAAGCTGAATCAGGGCAACACCATCAAAAGCTCCTTTGTTACCAGGAAAAAGGGGAAAAAGAACTTTGGAAGACGAAAGTACTTGTTTCCAATTGTTTCAGATGTAGAAACCTTGTGTTACAACCACCAAGGTGAAGATGGGAGTCGCAGTTTCCTGTTGAACTTTTTATTTGGATTCCTTACATCATTATGTTGTTGAATAACAAGCAAAAATGTTAATTTTCTTTATTCTACAATGTGAAAGCATAAATTTAAAATTCATACAGTTATATGCATATGCTTCCTAACTACTCCTTCGGAACTTTTTTAGAATTTCCTTTTCCCTGATCTCGTTCCCCAAACCCTCATTGATCATACTCTCGCTTCGTGCACCTAAGGGTCTAGAATCCCCTGTTTGCTTGGGCCATTTTAACTTCTGTTTTGCCTGTTTATTCAGTTCGTACTCTTGGTGTGTGGCCAATCTATTTGGTCCTTTTCATTTCAATATCAAGAGTCCATATTTTCTAAGAGAAGCACTGTCTTGCCATGTTACAACATAAATGTGAACCAAGTTTGGTTGTATCATACATCTTTTCGAAGCATTTGTCAATTAATGAAAGAAGTAAAATCAACTCAGCATTTGATCATGCATTTCATTGTCACATGTTTAAGAGCCACTCCTAGTTTCAATCTGTTACTTCTTTTAATGTCTAGGAGCTTCTGTATTGGATACTCATATTGATCAGACCAGGTGACCTGGTAGTTGCTGTTCCATTAATGGATTTCATTGCATCATGATCTCTCTTTTCTTGTTTCTTGTGGGAGAGCAAGGAAGAAGGTACAACTATTGCACACTGCCAAAGCAGAGCACCAATATTTTCCATTTTGAATCCCGATGTATGGATGGTTTCTCCCATTGCTTTTTACAGCAATACTACGAGTGACTTTTAATTGCTTTATTCTTACGTACTTTGTAATTAGATTGCTTGGATGATGAAGCTATTTGTCCTTTAACAAAGAGCAAGATAAAGCTGACTTGATCAGATTATTTAATTTATTTCAAGAGATTATTATAGGTTTCCCCTTGGCTAACTACCATTTAGTCTATTTCATTGTACTATAACTTAATAGGTGTTAATTTAAGAATTTGTTATTTCAACACTTTTTTTTTTTTGATCGGTAAAAGTATATTTATTAGAAAAAAGGAGATTCACAAAATGTGAAAACACCTACCAGAAGCACCAAAAGCTACTCAAGATGAAAGGAATACAACCAAAACCCCTCCCCGACCCGAAATTACAATATGACCTCCTCGAACCCTATCTCCGCCAACTCATGCTTGGCGGAGATCCAATCTCGCAACAACTTGCGCGAATACGAACACAACCGCTCCGGAGACGACGCGGAGTTTTCAAACACCCTCCGGTTCCGTTCTTTCCACAGAGTCCAAGAGACCACCCCAGGAATATAAGCCCAAACTAGATCCGCCGGGCTATCAAGCGAAACGGAGAGCCAACCGGAAAGCAAGTCCTGAAACGAATAGGGAAACATCCACGCTACTCCCAACTGTGCTAGAAAATACCACCAAAGTCTCCTAGCCAACGGGCAGTGAATAAACAAGTGAGCAACCGATTCCTCCTCTGATAAACATAGACAACACCGGTTAGGTAGACTCCATCCTCTCTTCCTTAAATTGTCCAAGGTGAGTATTTTATCCAAAAAGGCCGCCCATAAGAAAACCGACACCTTGGAAGGCAACCCGTTGAACCAAACCAACTGACGCGGAAACTCAACACTCAACTTCTATATTGTGATTCACCATGAGTCTAGAGTATAGTAGTATTGCATACTTGTTTCTTGTGCATGTATTGCATACTCTACAAATACTGAATTGTAATTTTGTAATGAACTATTATTGTTCTTCTCTTATAATTCTTATATGCCATCTAATCAATACTTGATTTGTTTCTACCCTTGCAGGTAATGAGTGCTCTTGAAAAGATGACAAGGGGAGTTGATTGGGGAAAGCTCGATATTCTTGTTGTGGATATGCCCCCTGGAACTGGCGATGCTCAGTTATCTATTTCACAGAGGCTGCAATTATCAGGTAGTAGAAGAATCTATGATTTACAGAACAAATTTGATGTTTCTATTCTCTCATTTGGTACATACAATTGGAAGATTTTCAACGATGAACTTTGGCATGCTTACTCTAGTATATGTTGGCATTGCTAAGTTATGTCCACAATTTTTCTTGTACCCTTTTTTCTATTTTACTTGCTTGTCTCATGATGTTCGTTGTATATTGTTGTTTCAAATCAAATTTCTCTGTCGTGCATGTTCATTTTGAGTTGCATATATTGTTTTGTAATGTAGCACAAAGCCCCTCCTTGGCCTGGTGGTTTCCTAATGTTTTTATCCTAGAAGTTGTGATTTTAATAGTGTTAGAATTCTGGCTCAGTTGTATCTCGAAATTAGTGTTGCCTGGGGAACTGCTAAAGCAACAGGCATCTAAGCCAGACGATCCTGCATTTTTTTTTTCGATAATGAGAGCCATATATAAATCAAAGAGAGCTACAAAGAAAAAGATGACAAGAGTGTACTCAAGGAAAAGCAAAGATAAACAAAACAGGAAACAAACAGTCGCAACTTAGAGGTCCTTTGTATGGAAAGGCCATACTTTCAATCCAATAAAGCTCTAAGATCTGCCCCTTCCTACCGAGTGGCTGCCCATTCTAAGACCAGTAATCAGGCACAAGAGCAGATACGATCCTGTATTAATTCTACTTTCTAGTGAATTAATACAGGAATGTATATCCTATTGGATCTTATGAACTATATGGCTTGTGTGTGTGTGTCTCTCACTCTCTCTCTGCGTTGATGTTAATATTTTTTAAAGCCCCACATATACGTTTACATTCCTGATTGTGTAATAGTCTTATATATTGGACTATTTTGTCAACTTTTTGAGGACTTGCATCCATGTGAATATTTTTGTGATCTCATGATGGTTCTTTTGGATCATTGAGGACTGCATATTAGCATTACATCTTTCATACTATCTTCTGTATATCATTTCTTATGTTGTTAAATTTGAGCATGAAAAAACTGAATTTTTTTTTAGTACATTACTTGTTATGATATTTAGTGCTTGTCCGAAAATAATTGTGCATGTTGTTAGTACTGTTTGCGGTTAGGTCCATTATGGATGAGATGCACATTCTACTTTTGATATCGTGTGCATATGCATCTAGGGGCGTGAACTTGGATGCATGAGATGCACAATAATAGAATTTGGATTCTTTTGTACTTGTAAATAATTGTTGTATTGAAATATTTTGGTTTGCACTCTGATCATGTGTAGTTCATAATACTCTTACATGTACCTATCTTTGGGCCACTAAGTAATGTATATACTTAATGGAATACATAGAGTATTTGCTACATGATTACTGGTTTATTATAAGTCAGTGATCTTTAGCAATGTATTTTGTGAGTGATGATCTTAAACTAAAGAGGTTCAATGATGTTTAACTAAAGAACCTTTTAAGTGGGGTTATTTTGTATCGAATTGTTAGCATGTATCCTCGCCCCTCAATAGAATATTCAGTATTGAATACGTGCATCATGCATGCTTGTTTGTTACAAGTCAGGGATATTAAATCACAAGTTTTGGGAGTTGTGGACCCCGCAACACAAATTTCGTCCAATTATCTCTCTAATATTATTTGAGCCCTGAACAATTTTATTTGGAAGGAATCATGTAATTGCATCTATTTACTTTGATTATTGTTCTTGTATCATGTGTATGCTTGAATCTAGATTAACAGACCTTTTATATCACGTCATATAGCATAACAATCTTCATTAGCACCAGAGAGAAGCTTGCAAGGTCCAAAGTAATTGACCAACTTGATCGCTCACATAGCATACTTTTCAGGGGTGGAGATTTATTTGTGTGGCCATGCACTGTGAGAAGTCAACAAGACCACAGACTCATTGGATAAAGATGATTTTCAAATGTGAAGCTGATAAATAGAGAATTATTCTATTAATTTTGCAATCACATCACTCAGATGGCGAATGTGCTTACCAATACACTGATTAGTACTTGACTTTTTATATTATTTTTGTCTTAGTGGACCAATCAATTCATTAAGCCGTCAGCACTCAGTACTCAGTAGAGAGGGACTGTATTTATGTTCTCTCATCTCTGAATATGGAGGTACATGTTTGATATTTTATGGATACATTATTATCAGATTATGTAATAGTGAGGGACTAATCATTATTAATTAGATGTTTTTCCCTTGTTGATAATATATTATGGTTAAGATATCTTTGTTTACTTATTATAACGTTGATCTTGTTGGTTTTTTGATAGGTGCTTTGATTGTTTCAACTCCTCAGGATGTTGCATTAATAGATGCTCGAAGAGGAGCTAATATGTTCCGTAAAGTTGAAGTTCCTGTATGGTCATCCCTTATTCACAATCTTTAAATCTATGTTTACAAACATTGAATATTTGGTAGGGATTCATCAAAGACAGTGTGTGCTATATTTTCAGCAGACTTGCATAATTAGGATCAAGTGTCTTCTGCTGATAATTTGTCCAAGACCAAAGACAATATTGAATCACAATCTGGCGATGTACTGTTGACATACACACATATATTAAGGGTTCTTCTACCCTTAATTCTCCCTTCTACCATCAATTCAGGAGCTTCTTTGTGCATGAATGGTAATAGTTTTCCACTATGTTCTTAACATAGTGACGTCGTTGGATCCTATTATCTGCCTCTGAAAGGGGATTTTTCCAATTATCATCGCTGTCCTTCCCTTCAGTCTGTTATTTACCTACCTGTATGCTAGGTGTTGGACTATGTTCTTAACATAGTGATGCCGTTGGATCTTATTCTCTGCCTCTGAAAGGGGATTTTTCCAATTATCACATTTGCTGTCCTTTCCATCAGTCTGTTATTTAACTACTTGTATGCTAGGTGTTGGTAGTCTTACCAAATCACTTAAAATTTTGTGTCACATTTTATTTTTTCCTTCTCGTTAATAATCCGTTCACTCTTTGTAGTTACAATTGTGTCTGTTTTTCTCAGATTTTGGGACTGATAGAGAACATGAGCTGCTTTAAGTGTCCACATTGCGGTGAGAGGTCGTATATATTTGGGAGTGGAGGAGCACGCAGAACAGCTGATGAGATGGATATGGAATTTCTTGGCGAGGTATGCAAATCATTTTGATTTTTCATGATAGCTCAGCATAATATTTATTTCAATGGTTCATGCTGCAAAATTATAATTAGTAACCGATCCCTTGTATTGATTAATTTTCTATTGTAATTGTTGCTGGATGAGATACATTCCTTGAGTATTAATTAGTGTGGAGTCTCTGGACCCAAGGAGGTCTGATCAGCTTAAATTCAGATAATCGTCTCATCCACATCTAAAATAGTTTTGGTGTAGAACAATGCAATATGTTTCAGAACCTTCTCCCTTTATCGTTGTTTTGAAACTAAAGCAGTTCATCTCATGCATATATGCAACGGAATGACATCTTGTTAAATTTCGTAACCAGATACAAAATCTGGAAGCTCAGTCTAGCCTACTATCCTCTGTTGTCTCTGATTATGTTATCGGCTGTTATAAGGTCTTCCATGAGTTGCTTTCTGAAGACTGGAAATATTTTCTTTTCGTTCAAGTCAATAGACTATCAGTTCCTCTTAAAAGATGAGTAAGCTATTGAAGCAACAGAATGAGTTGAGACTGTTGAGGCTTAAACCCATTATTCTCTATAGTCCTTGAGTATTTTTGTTCGCTTATGTGTTGCTAGAAGAGAACTGTATAAATTAGCCAGAGACTTGTTAGCATAAGCTTTCTCATGGATGATATGGCACTAGCAATGAAGGTCTCTTTTCAAATTATTTGATAAGCTGAAGGTCTTGGGTTCGACTTCTCACTCCCCCTTTGGGGCCAGCCCCACATAGGATTTTCCTGGACTTACCTGGTGTGGTGGGCTGCGGGCTCTCGTTGCACACTTGGGGATTAGTCTTAACCCAAAGGGTTGGGGACACCTCAAATTATCCAAAAATATATATATACATTAGTGCATTCAAGTAGCGACAAAAGGATTTGAACCAAACCCATCAGATAACAGATGGCTTAGTAAACAAAGTGCAGAAGAGACGATATAAAGAATTTATTAAACTTATTAAGGGAAGAAAATTAACTTACTCAGTCATCAGTCATGATAAAGTTTTATGGCTTTATTGTTGGCAATCATGAAATTTGCCTGTAACTTTGATCTTTTGCTGCACTTTATAACCTGCTTCTTGGGCTTTGAAATTGAAAACTTGGAATTAACATGTTTATCTTCAGGAGCAAAGTAAGTGCTGATATCTCAGTTATTGGAGGGTAGACCTTTTATTATTACTATCATTATTATTATTATAATTTTGGGTGTATGTCTGTACTCTGTACCAAATGTTGAAATCGAACAAAGCTTAATCGAATTGCTTACTTGTACAAAGGCAATGGTAGGCCGTGTGGTCAACTCGTTGGAAGTACCTATTGATGGAAGGATGCGTATTACACCATAAGTTGTTGGGTAACCTTATCATGAGATAGCTCAGCTTCAAATGCTAGGCTCTCTAACCCACTAGCCCATGAACAGATGCTAAAACAGCTAACCGGAATTGCGGCCTAATCGTATTTGCGATACCAAAAAAAAAAACTTATCATGAGATGAGATGTTTGACATTGTGATTAGGAGGAGAACTTCATAATGAGATTGTTGACCTTGATTATTGTTCTTTGTTTATAATCAGTTAGTCTTTTACTGTTCTAGATACCTCTGGAGGTGGAGATCCGAATAAGTTCAGATGAAGGCAGCCCTATAGTAGCATCAGCTCCTGACTCTACTGTCTCCAGCGCATACAATGATGTGGCTCACAAAGTTGTCTACAGACTTGAAGAGTTGGCGAAGCAACGAGAAGACGGTCCAGAGATTTTGCTGTGAAACTCTGCAATAACTTCGGAATTTTGTTTAATCTCCTTGGACTATTGGCTGTGGTAAAAAATTATTTGGTTTCTCTTTTATCATTTTTTTTAAAACATTACTTGAGTTATATTTGTGCTCTTGAATTTTGTTGTACAGAAAATTCTTTACACAGCAGAAATTTATCCATTTAATAAGAAAGTATTTGTATAAGCTTAGCTTCCTCCAATTAAAGGACATTTTCATTTTATTGTGTCTGCCCAATCAGTTGGCCGCCTTTTTGATGGGTCCTCGCATCCTTTTCAATGGATTATTTGGTGCTTTGTAGTCCATGATCTGAATTTCTATCTAGAACTAGAAGTAGGTGATGGATCGGCCGGAAAGGATAGTTAGTGCCTTGACCCAATATTTGGATATCCGATATCTATTCTAATAAAAAGAGAGAATGAGCAGATCTATGGATCAGGATGATCCAATTGTTCTGTTGATGGAGACTGTATGTCATCTTATTTTAACAAGGCCAGCAAAAGAGCCCATCATACTGAAAGTTCTCTGACCAAATATTGAATTAAGTTGAGCTATGAAACTGAATATTTGCCTAATTAGGGCTTATGGCTTGTTTTGATGAACAAATGATGAGTGAATTTATATTTTTATGGCAAAACTGACTCTGTTTTGTTGGCACTTCCTTACAGATGGAGCATTGGACTCAATTTCAAACGGCAAATTTTATGATCATCCTACTGAAGCTCCAAAGCTGGAGTCCTGATGGGGAAATTTCAAATGGGTTTGGAGATTGCCTAGAGTGTTGATGAACAAATTGGATAGTGAAAAATCGAGAATTGCATGTTTTACAATGTGCATCCTTGTATCAGATTAGGACTCCATAGATTCGCCACCTCTGTAACGCTGGTTAACACTAAGCTGGTATTTGTGCATGTCACTGTTCTGCACATTTGAAGTGTGTGGAAGCAAGTTCAGGCCTAATCTGGCACAGCATCTTTAAATTCTTGTTCGGAGAATTGAGTAAGAATACCATTCAATTTTCTACTTTTTCTAGTTCAATTTGTACCCCCATTATCTGAATTTCTTTTTTTTATTTTTATTTTTATTTTTTTGGGGGGAGGGAGGTAAGTCTCCAGTGATCTTCTAATTAATCCTGAAAAGCATATCCAAACATATCCTTACTGCATTGATCTGATGACTGTTGAAAAAGCTTTCATTTCATATTTCTCAGTTCATATTCTGTAGAGTTTACTGCAATAGACATGGAGGGACAGTTCATATTCTGTAGAGTGTACTGCAATAGACATGGAGGGACTTTAAAGTCTCAAAGATGGTAAAAAGAATTAGTTTCCTTGTGAGCCCTATTTTTTTTTGCCGGGGGGGGGGGGGGGGGGGGGGGGGGGGGGGGGGTTGGGTAACTCAGGGTGTCCCCAACCCTTCGAGTCAGGACTAATCCCCGAGGGTGTGACGAGAGCTCACAACCTGCCACTCCACAGGTAAGTCCGAGAAAATCCCTAATCTATTATGTGAGGCTATCTTGGTTTCCCTTGTGAGCCCTATGTATTAAGTATTGTTTTTTTGGTTGAACTTCTAAAAGTCCAGAACATTAATGTTTATTTATTTTTATTTTTTTTGGAGGTTAAGCTTGGGTTAGGCAAACCCGACTAGATTCATTAACCAAAAACTATTTACATCCTACAATATTTACATCTCATCCTCATTAACAAAGGTCTTAAGAGGATCTGGAAAATCATGCGGAGAAGGATAACTGAAGTCTTAAGTTGCAAAACGAGACAAGGAAATCAGCTGCTCTGTTCATCTCTCTCCATGAGTGACTGATGTTAACCCTGTCAAAATGGCTAAATGACTCGCGGATAAGTTCAACCACCACACCACTTGCCAAGGCATATCCGTGCAATTGTTTAGGATGTCTGTGATGACGTTTTTGGAGTCGGAAACAATTTCAATCCGGTTTAAATTGTAATTTGTTGCTATATCACAAACCTTCTTAACTGCTAGCAGCTCTATAAAAAGGCTAGATATGAAATTTCCTAACTCCTCGAGGGAATTGCTGGTACCAAAGGCTAATATAGGCCCACCCTGGTGATCTCTAAAAATACCTCCACAACCTGCAGCGTTAGATCTTAAGGAACCATCGGTGTTGATCATTGTAAATCCAAACAAAATTAGAAAAATTCCAGTTGGTAAAGAAGTCTCTATTCTCTGGGCTATCAAGCATATCCAAACTAAGTTTTATAGACGAAGCTTCGTATCGCGAAGAATCTGGCCACATAAAAGACCCGGAGGAAGGAAGTGATTTTGAAAGATTCGCGCATTACGCTCTTTCCATATATGGTAGATAGTCGCATTGAAGCAGAGTTTTCGGACTACCATGGGATCTCCTTTGGATGTGTAAGGGATAAAATTCATAATTTAATCTTGTGTTGTGGCAAAAACGTGTTTTCGGTGTTAAATGTTGGATACGAGCTTATTAGTGTTTTTGAGTATGGATTCGTTGCGTGTATAATAACGAACTCGTTGTACTCCTCACAACGGGAACGTTGTTCTTTAGACAACAAACTCGTAGTCATTAAAGTGACGGTATCGTCCTCGTTGTGAACAACGAGCCTGCGTTTTATGTCAACAACGAGACCGACTTTTAAGAGCCAATTTTCAGGAGGCAATCATTTGTCTCTGACGTTAGATGGAAAGCACTGTCTTGGCATTTATTGCTAGTCACCTCAGGTGGGTTTTCGACCCATAAACCAACTTAGAAATTGTAGGCTCCCGTGTGTGCTGTGTTCGTCATCAAATATGTCTAACATATTTGGTGATACGTGGCAAGCTTATGACATGGTCCTCCAAGTCATTGATGGTCATCTATAGGCATCCCAAGCTTAAACCTATAAATACCTCGAACTCCCAGTGCATCAGGATCAATCAGGGAATATCTTAACATAGTGCCTAAAAGTTCACCTGTGTTATAAACTCTCAGTATTTCAGTGTCTTTGTGATTTTATAAGTTATCTCCTTCTTCAGTTAACTGACTTTAGCATCGGAGTTGTTTTAGGGTGCGAACCCGCCTCCTCTCCTTTTGTTGGTTTTAATTTTTTGAAGGATAAGTTATTTTAATTGCTCTATCAGCCCAGAAGCTATTGACGTGTTGAACCCGAAAAATTTCCCTCACAGGACGTAACTATGATAATCCGTTACACTTCATTGTCCCAATGAAGAATTTACCGAGGACTGAATCTGATCTTACTGTGAATATGCTTCCAAATGGCCTGGGTGTATCGGCAAGCAAAGAAGATACTTTCATTGGATTTCCAACAGAAGCAACATTTCGATTGAATCAGCATAGAATGTTTTATAAGTCTATTTGAGTTTGCAATCTTCCAGAAAGAGCAAGTAACGAAATAAAACTATGTCTCTTGATATTTAGTGGAAACCAAAGATTAGCCCATTCGACAAGAGGGGAAGGAGCCCTCAGAGCATTCCACGAAGACTTCAAGGAGAATATACCCGTAGAGTTGGGTTTCCAAATAACTTTGTCACCATGAAAACTACGACGGAGCTGAACTTTGGAAACCATTGTCCACACTTGAGATAGGTCCCAAGAGGAAGGAGGAGGAAGCTGCCAATGACCATTATTATTGCATTTATCATTCTACTTTCATACAAATCATCAAGCACTCCGATCTCCCAGCCAATTATCAAACCAAATATTGGTTTTAGCTCAGTCACTAATAATAGAGAAGAAGAGGGGTATAGCCTTGTCTCTTAATTGAAGGAGCTTTAGCCAAGACCAGGAGCAATCCGCTGGAATTTCTAATGTCCAAAAGTTTCCATCTTTTAAAAGATGAGTCTTAACCCAGTACGGCAATAAGGAAGGAGAATCAGACATGATTAGCCAAATATTACGGAGGAGCGCTGTGCAATTCCAATCCTTGATACGTCTCAAACCCAAGCCACCTTCGGTAAGAGGGGTGCACACTCTCTTCCAATTGAGAAGGGGAATTTCCCGGAACATTAATGTTTTGGAACAAGAGGCAAGAGTCTAGGAAGAGAGAGAAGAGGGTTTCTAACCTTTTTACTCAATAGTATCTCAGATTTATCAAGTTCAATTTAATTTGAAGTTCCACACAAGGTTTAAAATTTCGAAATTTCGGTCGATTTCGGATGTCCCATTTGAAACGAAATTTTCTGAAATTTCGAAATTTCGGCCGACATCTCACCGAAATCGTATTTAATAATAAAATATTATTCTGAAATTTGATCCGAAATTTCGTCAAAATATTCCGAAATTTCGGGTCCGAAATTTTGAAATATTTTGAAATTTTTATTTTTTATATAATATTAATTGTATATATATATTATTATTTTATTTTTAAAATTAATATATAAATTTTTCGAAATTTCAGTAAAAATTTCGAGATATTTCGGAATATTTTGGAATTTTAATTAAAAAATATATATATTTAAAAATAAAAAAAATCAGATTTCGGCCGAAATTCCAAAATTTTCGAAATCCAAAATTTCACCCGAAATTTTTGAAATTTCGGCCGAAATCTGATTTCCGAAATAAACCCAATTTCAATATCGGTGGGGTTGTCTGAAACCGAAATTTCACCAAATTTCAACGAAATTTTAAACCATGGTTCCACATGGAACTTAAGAAATCCAAACCAAAATACCCACCTTTTAAAAGTTCCATATTTGTAGAACATTTAAAAGTTCCAAATTTTTGGTGAAACTTGAAAGTTCCAAATTTGTAAAACATTTTCATTCTATGGAATAATATAGTTCTAAACATTAAGTAAAATTAGACATGAAACATTGAAAGTTCTAGACTTTAAAAGTTCCATCAAAAGAATGGAGTCTAAGAGAATATGCGAGAATGCTATAGCATAATTGGAAAGTCTAATACAATTCTTGCAATGACGAGTTCAGATATGCAAAGCTCATTGTTACGTTGTTGCCCGGCCGTGCTTGAAAACATGGGGCCCACATTCAACAAGGTAGACCCCACATCAACAATGGGTGGCCCCCACATGTTTTCAGGCACAGTCAGGCAACAACGAGCCCTGTTGCACATTCGAACTCTGCAAAGACCTAGGGGCCAAAGTCTAGGAGTCATACCAGACCATAAGCGAGAAATATTGATAATTCATTCATTATTTATGATTTGGCTCAAGTCATAGTTTTCAATAGATTGAAATTGCCAAATATGCCCACCTCAAATATTTGAATAAGCGTCGATAATATATTACTACAAATAAGGGGTGTATTCGAGCTGAGCTAGACCCAATTGGGCTTGGCTTGAACTTTTTAAATCTAGGCTCGAGCTCGGCTTGGCTTGAAATGTTGCTCGAAAAAATGGGCTCAAAGCTCGGCTCGAACGCAAATATCTTGGCTCGAGCTCGGCTTGGCTCAAGGGTTTGATTTATTAAAAATGTTTTTAAATAAAAATGATATTTTTTTAATTCTATATTATTTATATAAAAAAATATATGTATATATATATATTGTTTTTTCATATAATATTCAAGTCAAGCCGAATCGGACCTCAATCGAGTAGAGCTTCGAGCCAAGCCAAATCAAACAGGCCTTGGCTCGAGCTCGGCTTGAACACATTTCAAGTTTAAAAATCAGTTCGGCTCGATGGAGTTAAATTTTCGAGCTTGAGCCTGGTTTGATCGAGCCGATCGAGCTTTCTAAGATAGCTCGGCTTAGATGCACCCCTAACTACGAACTCTACAAGTCTTTATTAGTGATTGATATTGACCTGGTTTCACTAAGTTAGTTAGCGCGTGCTCTAGAAGTAATGCTTTTTTAAATGCATTTCAATGGTTAAAATTATTGTTTCGATATGTATCGATAATGGATGCAACAATTACAAAAATGTCATTAGAACTGAAAAAGTGTCCTAAAAACCCTCTAAACGACCTTGAAATGGAAATCTGAGCGTTGAGAACCGCTTTAGTTGTTCAACTCAGATCCATCTCATCGAGCTACCCCAAATTCATATATTATTGTCAACAGATTTTCAAATTAAAAATTATGACCAAAACAAATTCTACCGTTAAGTATCGATATGGGTCGATATGTATTGATATGAGTATTGAGAAGGTATATCGACTACGTGTAAATATTGATATGTATCAATATGAGTATCAATATATATCGATATGGGTATTGAGTAGGTGTATCAACCAATATCGATATGTATCGACCATACACGCAAAAAACTTCGTTGAAACTCAATTTTTTGTCAATTTTTTTCAAGAACACTCCTATTAAATTTGTACTCAAATACTCATTAAAGGAGAAATGATTGAGGAGCTTCATGAGAGGGAATATAAGGAGAGTGAAAAACTTCTCCAATCTCATGCGAACGTATGTAAATTCCTTTTTTCTTCTTCTCATTCTTTCAAAATCATTCTTTAAAGTGTTGGTAGTGGTGGAGGGGTGTTTCTTGCTTTTCATAAATAAGGAGTTATGGGAATAGAATAAGTCTAGGGATACTCCCAAATATACTCCCAATTCCTAACTTTTTATCTCAATTATCAAACGGTTAGGATTAAAGTTGATGTGGCATTAAAAAAGACAAAATAAACCAACTCAAATACTGGCCTTAGTGGTTGGTTATAAACGGTTAGGATTATGGAGTATATTTGGGAGTACCTATAGACCGACTCATGGGAATATAGTCATAAAGGCATTGGAGAATGATTTTTAAAAGGTAGGTATTTTGAGAACAAACCCAAACTTAGGGGGCAATCATGGAAAAACTCTTAAGTTCTAAGGTAAATTTCAAAACTGGGACCACTGATGGACGGTGTAGATTCATCAATCATGTTTGAGGTGTGAGGGTTATTTGGTAATGCTAAAAATAAGGATGGAGCCCCGGGGGGCGGGGGGGTGGGGAATTTATGTTTTGACCTAAATACCCTCTTTTTTTGGCATTGCCCTAACTTTTTCCCTATAAAGCTTGGAAACCCCATCTTCTCTTAACCTTTGCCCCTGCAATTCTCAGTCTCCCCATCTCTGCCCTTACCTCTTTCTGGTTTTCCAGAATTACCCGCCAAAATCTCTCCCACTTTTCAAATATCTATCCGTTACTACGAAGAGCAACTTCTGACTTCTGAGTCTGCTGTTGCCTTCTCTTGTTTGTCGAAACCCTAATCGAGGTTTTGGAGACTATTTTGCTCCTCAGATCTGTATCAAATCGTACTCTCTTTCTGCTCAAGCTTAGAGTTTCTGCTTGAGTTTGGTTTTTTGCAGTGGTGTGTAAAGTTTTTGAAATTACCTCTCAGAACGAGAATTCGTATCGAAATACAGGGTTTTTTTGGGTTTTTTTTTGGTGGGTTTTCGGATTGTTCAATTGCAGTGCGTCTCGTTACAGGTGTGCTGCTGAGGTATTGTTTCTGGATCGATTTTTTTTCTGTTTGTTATTTGATTGTTTTGGTTATATTTGTGGTTTTAGAAGGTGTTGATGTGAGGGGGTGCTTGTGATTTTTGCTTTTCTTTACCTGAAAGTTTGTATTTTGATTCATGGATTTTGTTGTGAGGTAAAATGGATCTTTTATTTACAATTGCTGTTTTGCGAGACAGGCTTGCTTGGATACAGTTGAAAAACCAGGATTTTCACCTGCGAATTGTTCTTTTGTTTTGAGGGATTGACGGAGTTTTGCAGTTGATATCTGTGTGATATATTGCTTCAATGGCTAACCATGAATTGCTTCTTGGGCAAAACCATGATTTAGTGCTCGGGCAGAACCAGGACTTGGCGTTAGGGCATGATCATCATCTGGGTCTAGGCCAGAACCATGATTTAGGACTGGGACAGACCCTTGACCATGACTTGGATTTGGGGCAGACCCATGACCATGAACTGGGTTTAGGACATGCCCATGACCATCATCATCATGAACATGAGAATGATTTAGCTCAGGGTCAAAATTACGACACTGACGATGTTCATGACCACAGTCATGTTGATGACCATGATCATGAATTGGCTCTTGCTGTACATAACCATGAGTTTGCCTTGTTGGAGAACCATGAATTGGCTATTGTGGAGAATCATGAAGTTGACCAGAACCAGGAGATGGGTATCGAACCTGATGGGGTTATGGCTGTTCAGCAGCACAAGCTAGTAGTCACTCCTGTCCTTCAGACCCGGGACCTTGTTCCCAACCCTAACTACGAAGTGACGGTTGGGCAAGAGTTTCCAGATGTTAAGAGCTGTCGGAGGGCGTTGAGGGATGCAGCCATTGCTCTTCACTTTGAAATACAGACAGTGAAGTCAGATAAGACTCGTTTCACTGCCAAATGTGCAAGTGAGGGATGCCCATGGCGCATTCATGCTGCAAAGCTTCCAGGTGTTCCGAACTTCACAATCAGGACCATCCATGAGGCACATACATGTGGAGGAATCACCCACCTTGGCCATCAGCAAGCCTCGGTCCAGTGGGTTGCAAACTCTGTGGAACAAAGCCTAAGGGAAAACCCGCATTACAAGCCGAAAGAGATACTGGAAGAGATTCACCGGGTTCATGGGGTTGCCTTATCATACAAGCAAGCCTGGCGAGGGAAAGAACGGATCATGACTGCTGTCCGTGGGACTTTTGAAGAAGGGTATCGCCTCCTTCCGCAGTACTGCGAACAAATTAAGCGGACAAACCCGGGAAGTATTGCATCGGTTTATGGAAATCCAATGGATAACTGCTTCCAACGTCTCTTTGTATCTTTTCAAGCATCAATCTATGGGTTTGTGAATGCATGCCGGCCACTTCTTGGGCTAGATAGAACTCTTTTGAAGAGCAAGTATCTTGGGACCTTGCTTTTTGCCACCGGTTTTGATGGAGATGGTGCTCTGTTTCCTTTGGCTTTTGGGGTCGTTGATGAGGAAAATGACGATAATTGGATGTGGTTCATATCAGAGCTGCATAACCTGCTTGAGACTAATACAGAGAACATGCCGAGGCTTACGATCTTGTCAGATAGGCATAAGGGAATTGTAGATGGAGTGGAAGTGAACTTCCCAACTGCTTTTCACGGGTTCTGTATGCGTCACCTCAGTGATAGCTTTCGAAAGGAATTCAATAATACGATGCTCGTCAACCTTCTTTGGGATGCTGCTCATGCTCTCACTGTTATTGAGTTTGAAGCAAAAGTTCTGGAGATTGAAGAGATATCACAGGATGCTGCTTACTGGATTCGACGTATTCCACCTCGTTTGTGGGCTACGGCTTATTTTGAGGGAGCACGATTTGGGCATTTAACGGCTAACATTGTCGAATCATTAAATACTTGGATACTTGAAGCCTCTGGGCTTCCAATAATTCAGATGATGGAGTGTATTCGCCGGCAACTAATGATTTGGTTCAACGAACGCCGTGAGACGAGTATGCAGTGGACGACTATGCTTGTGCCTTCTGCCGAGAGGCGTGTGTCAGACGCTCTTGAGTGTGCACGCACTTATCAGGTGCTCCGTGCAAACGAAGCTGAATTTGAAGTCATATCTCATAAAGGAACAAACATTGTGGATATTCGCACTCGTTGCTGTCTGTGTTGTGGCTGGCAGCTGTATGGGTTGCCCTGTGCGCATGCCGTGGCAGCTCTCCTCTCTTGCAGGCAGAATGTCCATCGGTATTCTGAGAGTTGTTTTACCATTGCAACTTACCGCAAGACCTACTCGCAGACTATACACCCAATTCCAGATAGAAGCCTATGGATGGAGTTGTCTGAAGTAGCTCAGAATGGAAGCAATGAAGCTATTGAAATTATCATAAACCCGCCCAAGTCACTTCGGCCACCAGGACGACCAAGAAAGAAGCGAGTTTGCGCAGAAGACCATGGCCGTGTGAAACGAATTGTACGTTGTAGCCGTTGCAATCAAACAGGGCATTTTAGAACAACATGTGCAGCACCTATATAGGTCTTCACTGTGGAAATCCTCTTACTCTTCCGAGTTATTTTTATTATCCTGTGCAGAGAAAATCTAGGTTTGTTTAATTTGTCTGGAGCTTCTATTAGTTATTTTTATGCAAAATCAAGACTGTTTTCCTTACATTAACGTGCATTCTAAGTTCATTATTTGCTTTCTTAGGTAAAGATTCAGACCTTAATAATACAATGTCAATGAGAATTTAATTCATTTTTTCAGGTTTCAATTTCCAGAGGATGGTGTACGTTCTGGCCGATTAATTTTTATTTATCTAGGCATTTGTTTTATCAAGAGTATTACCAGTCTTACTTTTATCATTTCCTGATCGATTTAAATGCTGGACTTAACATTTCATATCATATTTTGTAATTTTTCCTCTACATATGCAACTTGCTTAAGTTGATCAAATCTTTCATTTCATATCTATAATTAATGCAGAAAATTGGGCTGCATCACTCTGTAAGGAGCTTACCTCTTGGGCTGTGTTATTGTGGTATTATGCCCCCAGATCAGGAAATAAAAATTGTTGAAACTGATACATATCGGTTTCGGTGAATGCATGTCCGATATTTTTGCTGATCCATTATTTATTAATGAATTAATGACTCATCCAAAACCGATACCTATCAGTAGGACTCATCCGATACATATAGGTAGGACTCGACCGATACGTTTCGGTGTTATCTAATACATTGATTTTTTTATTAAAAAACATTTTATACTTATCATCTGATACGTATCGGTTTTGGTTGAAACCTATACACGCCCCATAGGCCGTAACCCATATTTAAATCCAATGTTTTAAAAGGCATGTGAGGCTTATGCCTTGAGGCTCACCTCGAGGCGAGGCTTAAGGAAAACGCTTTGAGGCTTAACTATGAGACTTAAAATCTCATAAGGCTCATGCCACAAAGTGTGAAGCTCACATGAGTAACAAGCCTCACACCTTGAGGCACTCTTTACGTCTATAGCATATGTCTCATACATTAAAATTGGGGTTCTAGCCACATAAATAAGACTAAACTTTTTTTTTTTTTTTTTAATTTGTTATTTTTTCAATTAATAACAAATAACATTTTTTTATTTCAGATAAGACATTGAAAATGATGATGATATTGGTTTTAACTGACACTTAATTTATTACGTTTAATGTATTTAGATTTTTAAAACCCTTTGAATCTAATTCACACCAATTTCCCTATTAGATATTGCAAAAATTTAAAGTCACTGGTTTACAATGTAGTTCATGACTTCTTTGCAAATTTTTACTAAAATTCTAAATCCACCACATGAATTGATGATTGAACATCATCTTCAATATGTATATGAACAAAAAAGTAAATTGAAATTTCATCATTTTGCTTGCCCTTTATAGTTAAATAATTTATATAGTATTTTCTATGTGTACGCAAGCACACGCACACATATATATGAGGAGGTGACTAGTCAGCTTGACTGATTATATCTTATAGTCAGCTCACCTCCTCTATGCCGTTAGATCTCAAACAAGGACAACAATTAAAAGAACCATTTTTAATCCCATTTTGTATTACCAAAAATACCCTTTTTTTAAGTGTAGACTAGTTCGCTCTTCCTCTTCTTCTCCAACCCCTCATCTCTTTGTTGCAGAAATTTAGGGTTTCATACCCTCATTCTCTCCTCTCTTCTCTTGGATGATCCACCATTTAATCTCATTCTCTCTTCTCTCTCTTCTTCTCCAAGATTAGAAAAACCTTTTTTTTCCTATGAAACGATCCACCATTGATGGGGCCTAGAGTTCTCTGCATTCAGAAATTTTGTGAAAAGGATGGGGCTATTAAGATTTCTTCTCAAAAGTAGTTTTGGTTTAGATGGTTTCACCCATATTTTTTTCCCCTGTGAAACGATCCACCATTGATGGGGCGTGGAGTTCTTTGCGTTTAGAAATTTTGATGGGGCTATTAAGATTTCTTCTCAAAAATAGTTTTGGTTTAGATGGTTTCTCCCAGATTTTTTCCCCTATGAAACAATCCACCATTGATGAAAGCATGGAGCTCTCTGTGTTCAGAAATTTTGTGAAAATATTAGGGCTATTAAGTTTTGATTTAGATGGTTTCACCCATATTTTTTTCCCTGTGAAATGATCCACCATTGATGGGGCATGGAGTTCTTCGCGTTCATGGCTTTGCAAAGGTTGGTATCTGCCAAATAGGGATTAGTATCTGCCCAATAGGGATTAGGGGTGAAAATTCCAAAACTGATCTTAAACGAATCATCACTTCCAACTTTAGATGGTCTTGAGTCCTCATCACTTCAAGCTTAACCCACTCTACCCATTACTCAGGTGTTCGAGAAGAAGAGAAAGAGTCCTAACATTTTTTAACGTGTCTCCACTTATAAAAAAAAGGGTATTTTTGGTAATACGAAAATGAGATTAAAAAAGGTTTTTTTTAATCTTGGCCCTTGTTTGAGATCTAACGGTATAAAGGCGGTGAATTGGCTATAAGGTATAATCAAACAAGCTGGCTAGTCACCTCCTCTATATATATATATATATATATATATATATATATATATATATGCATACATATCTCACTCTCTATATATATACTATAATTTTTCATTAACTTTTAAAATATTTTTGTAATTTCTATTATATTTTATTTATTTGTTAAAATGAGAGAGAATGAGGCTTTCTTATGAAGCTTACACCTCACGCATCTTGACTTCCTAACGCCTTGCCTCACTCCTTCGCATTTTAAAACATTGTTTAAATCCTTGCCTCAGAGGTCTCATTCCCATTTTTTGATGTTCATGGGCAGTTTATATGAGGGACATTGATCAGCGTTGTAAGTCTATAGTGAGAGACTACCACTCCAATATATTAATCCGTGTTTTTGGAGAATATGCTTTAACTCTTTGATAGCGAAAAAACGCGCTTGTAAAGGTGGGTGCATATTTTGAACACCCTTAAATGGCTTGCAAGTCAAAGAAATAGCTCTTATTTTGAATAAATTTATGGCTACAACCAAACATCCATAAGTATTAGTTATTTATTCGTGACTACTACAGTTTAAGAATTTTAGTGCATAGCTAGTGTAAACTCTTTTGTTGTATTTTATTTTATCTTTGTCTACCTGCGTAGCTCACTTTTGATTAACTAGTTAAAAATGCACGTGCGTTTAACATAAAATTTTTCAATAATTTATCTTTTAGAAATTTTATATAAGTTTAGTCAAGAACGTATATTTATAAATAGTTGCTTTGAAAATATTTGTATTTAGGAAATATTTGAATATAAAATATATAAAAAAATTACTAATTTTTTTGTAGTTATGATGCACATTCACGAATTACAACTAGTATATATTTTTAGTAAAATTAAATTACAAAGAATCACATGATAACTAAAATTTTTCAAAGAACAGCATAAAAAAGTAGAATGTTTATTTCATCAACTTAATTTAAGAAATAAGATTTTTTTTAAAAATAATAACAAAGTTACAATAAAAAGAGTTCATTATGACGCCAAAAAAAATACCTTAAACTTGTGTAAAGCAAATGAATAGATGAACCTGAAGAACATACAGGTATGGAGAAAGAAGGAAATAAGTGTGAAAAGAATTATTTATGGAGACAATTAGACTACGTAGTTACTGTTGAACAAATAAAACTAATTTATATCTTCAGATAGAAGATCATGATTCCCTAGGAAGGAAAAAAAACTATTGTACCTGCAAAGGATCCTAAGTTTAAGATTTGAACACTGAGCCTATGAACACTAAATACCTATCTTTGATCATCTAAAAGACACCTAAAGTAGAGCAACTCCACACTCTTACAAAGCTTGAGACTGTGATAGTTAAAATTATCAATTACAAACAAAATAGAAATAGACGAGGAAACAAATCTGTTAGGGTACACATTGGTTTTGCAATTTTATTTAACATGAGTTGTTTGCATGTTAATGAAAGCAATCAAGAGACAAATAACAATTTTTGAAAGGATTGCACGCAATAGCAAATTATGTCTTATTTTCCTTTACAAAAGCTAAGAAAATACATAATAAAATATTGAACTTTTAGTTGCCCATAGATATGATGAGAGTCCAAAATCAAGTAAGGTGGTCCTACAATTGAGTGGTATCCTTGACATTTGACAATACATGTACCTGTACGGTAGCTCTATATACTGTTTACTGCTCCAATCTCACTTTTTCCATGAACATATCTATTTTGTTAAATGGTCCCATTGCTTTGCACAATTTAATTTTCTATAGTTTAAATTGTAAAATGTTCTTTAAGAAAACCAGTCTCCACTCAAAAAAACTTAGAACCTTAATTTTTTTTAATTTGTTATGAGTCCTAAAATATATATCACTTATCATCGGAAATGCACAATGTGTGCACAGTCATGAGGCATTTCTTGTGGGGAACCAAAAGGAATATTACTAACTTGGAAAGTATTCCGTTTACTTGTATTCCAAATCCACACTTGTAGCAACAATTGGAGATTGATCAGACAATCAGGTCAGTATTAAGAGAACATTTATCCAACATCTCTGAGTTTTACAAATATCTTGATATTAAGTTTATATATCACTGTCAATCAAAAAGTACGTAATGGTTGCTTCTCATTTACATTAGCTATTTTTTCTCTTGGCACCATCCACTATTTTAGTAGCAGAAAATCTTCAAAAATATCCCAAACAGACAACTGCATATCGTTGTAGCCTTTTTGCCCTCACCGGACTGTCCAATCACATATGCAAGACTGCAACATCGACGCTGCCCCTCCTTGCTTCTACACTGATAAGTATACCTATCTCCTCCAAAATGTCTCTAAAAATAATACTACACACTCTATCCAGAAATGTTTTGGCTCTCATTTACATATGCCCTTGAGAAGAGGGAAGAGAGTTGAAGGAGAGAGAGGCTTCGTTGCTGGAAAGGGCTTCCCACAGTTGAAATTTAATGGATGGAGCGAGGGGGCGTTTTGAATTTATAGGGGTGAAACATTGTATCTCTACAAACACACTCCTCTGCCGAGATGTAGATATATTAGATGTTAAGAGTTGCATCCCTCCCCCATAAACTTGAAGGGTGTGTCCTTCCCCAAAACTGGAAGAGTTTGTAGAATATTGGTGTAAAAGGTATGATCAATAACGTCCAGTAAAATTTATTAAAATTTATTTTTAAAAATAAATTCTTTAAAATTCCTTGTGCTTTTAATTATAGAATGATATATAATTTACTTGATTATCGATCAAATAAAAAGAATTTTAGTGCATATGCTTGTGAAGTACTGTTATCAACATTTATCATCTTCTCCATCTTGATGAAGTTTCTGCTATGAGACTTGGTGGGTGTTTCTGGCATTTTTACCCATTTTCTTGCGCTGTATAATTTGTCTTCCTATTCTTTCATGTCAAGTTGCCTTGATCTTCCATTAATCAGTGTGATATGTGGGTGTTTCTGGCATTTTTACCCATTTTCTTGCGCTGTATAATTTGTCTTCCTATTCTTTCATGTCAAGTTGCCTTGATCTTCCATTAATCAGTGTGATATGTGACCCTGTTTGGTACCGTTTATTCTAGATGGTGTGATTGTCTTGGGATCTCATGGTCCAATCAACAGAATTTCATCTTGTTCTATTGTGATTTTCCACACAAAATTATGTTTAAAATGATCTGTAATCTGTCTCAGCTTTGCAACTTTTTTGTTGGTGCTGGTCTTCTATCAGAACTATTATCTCTTCCCAAAGAAATTAATGTTAGTCTTTGTTTACCATCTTGGTTTGCTGGCCCGAATCGTCCACCTGCAATTCAAGATTCTCTCAGCACTCCTATTTAGAGGAGCAACTGTGGTGTATTAGAATTTAGAAGTATTCATTTTTTAATGAAAGGATGGAAACTTATTTTTCAAGTTGTAGAAAGTAAGAATTGACCTCCTTAACACTCTGAAATCACTTTTTCTGAACTACTGAAGTTCTTCGCTACAAAATATCCTGCATTTGCATGTCTGTATGTGTTGTATCACGTATGATTTATTCTGCTTATCCCTTTATCCTTAGATTTGAATGTTGGTTTTGGAAGATCTCTATGGAGAAGTGGAAGGATAGCAAATCATATAGCCGACTCAGAAGGTCAATGACGACTGAAGGGGGTTTTGGTATATGAAATCAGGTATGATTCTGGTTAAACAAGTTGTAAATTTACTGTGTGGCCTTGTTTCTGCATGGCATGCAGGCAATTTAAACAAGGTTCTGCGGGACATGTAGGAATTCTCGACTTTAATATGCAGAGTTTGGCAGGATCGCTAGACCCAGTACATTGCAAGGGGGGTTGTGTTTTGGGATGAAGTATTAAGTGGAATCTTCAGGGGAGTCATTGTCCAAAATAATCTAGTGCATCTCTGTACAATTCATTCTTCTCTTCTTTCTTTCTTTATTTTAACGTGTCAGAATTCTTGATTGTGAAAGTTTTTGACTGCAGCTTCATCTAGAGATCCAGGGCCAACATTACCTAACCTGTCCGAGAAGTTGGGTAAATAGCCCGAATGCCGGGGTTGGATCGAGGCTGAATTGAGTTGACTGGCGATAATCCTAGCTTTCATGCAAAGCAAAGGTTCAAATTCCAAAGGTTTAAAGGATCGATAGGCCACGCTGAAAATGTGCAAAATCTAAAGAAAAAGCACCAACACAAACTGCTGATCGATCAAGTCATTGGGCCAATGGGAGTGTTAGGAAATTGTGTCTGCTAGGCCAATGATCCCAGCACATACACCAGCGTTTCATGTTTAGGGGCGTTTTCCGACTACTAAAAAGCACTTATTAACTTATTTATTGAAAAATATATACTTATTTGTAAATAAGGGGGCAGGGGGTTGTAACCTACTAAACTTTTAAGAAAAAATATATTCTTTACAAACGGACACAAACAAACGAGATGGCCCATGAATTTTGACCCTCAAAAAAAAATTTTCTGGGGGCTACGCCTATGAACTCTTATTGTTGCCCCCCCCCCCCTCCTCCAAGAGAATCTTGGCTCCGCCCCACCATTGGAGCAAGAGGTGAGGTGTAACAATATGACTTGTCTAAAAAGTTATTTATAAAAAGTACACAAAACTCAGAACACTCCCTTATGTATCAAAATTCTTTACCCCGCTGCTTTTGGACACTTTAATAATACAACTTTGCACTAGATTGTCACTAGTACAACTTTCCACTAGATCGGAATTGCTCAATTTGTTAAATCTCTATGATCCTATTTCTCTAGGGAAAATTAATAACAATAAAAGGAAAAAGAAAATAAAAATTTTATTATTTATTTTAGGACAATAATGTTATTCCCTTGTCAAATGGACGGCTGAGACAACAGGAACTCCATCAAATGGTTGAACCAGACTCCTTTCTTCTTCTTTTTGGGATAATAAGAATATCATTTATACAATTATGAACTTTTCCTAAAATTTCAGGTAACATCCTTAGTTTTTTTACCTATACAAAAATAATAAATTAAAATTTAAACTTATAAATAGCTATATCTAATTAATCAAGCTATTAAGCTCGAGAGCTCATTTATTTAATAAACAAGTCAAGTTTGATTTTTGAGCTTGTTTACTTAATAAAACAAGCTTGAACACACCATTACGCGGCTCGGCTCAATAACACCCCTACTCACTCACACAATTAGGCCAACACACAGGCTCTATCAGAGTAAGCCCAACACACCTCTTCAATTCAAAATGGCCTATCACTTGAAGAGGGAAAGGTACCTTATAAGGCACAGGGACAGGGAGTCTACATCAGCTTTGGATGTGGGACCAAGACTAAGTTGGTTATTGTTGAATAACACTCCTTAATTGTCTCCTAGGATGTACTCTAAACTTACAAGGGGATATTTTCTATTTGTAATAATCTTTCATCACGATTAAGGGAGAGGAAAAAAAAATAGTATACGAAAGCTGAACTCTTTTTATAGAACAGCCTTAATTCTAATTAAAGATAGTTGTTAAATGAATGGCACTTTGGAAATGGAACCACTCTTTGAAGCACCATACATAATGCATTGCCTCTTATCAACATTGAAAGCGTATAATTATCAATTTAGGCTCTTGCACGTAAATAGTTTTACGTATTAAATCATTTACGAAAAAAAACTTTTACATAAAAGATGAATTTTCTACCTATTTTTTCTTGTTTGGTTGCATTCGTGAAAATAATGAGAAACGTTTTATAAAAAAGAATATATGAAAATATAAAAATTTAGAATATTACAAATAACAAAAAAAGTTCAAAAAGGGGAACAGTAATTTTGTAATTTTTAATATAGGGTCTTGTTAACATTCACTAAGTGGGTTTAGGAAAAAAAAAAAAGACTTATTAGTTTTTGAAATACAAGTCATTTTACGCATCACTCGTAAATGATACTTTGAACGGAATTGATTTGTTTTCCCCTATTTTACATGGAAACAAATGGACAGCAAAACAAGGTGTATTGCTTAAAAGTTAAAACACCCCACACCTCTTGCTGAGTGGTAGGAGTGTGGCCTTCAATGGAAGAGGTATAGGGATCTAATCCCACCAGGGTATGAGTAAGCAAGAGCTGCACTGTCCAAGCTAACCACTACTCACAGTCTGACTCTACTAAGAATTTCCATTTTTTTAAAAAAATTACTTAAAGGAGTGTTGGAAAAATAGAGGGGCCTTGGATATTAGGATATTCCTAAAAAGCCCTTAAACTCATTTTAGAAATAGAAATAAAAACATCCTCTCTATTTTTGGAGAAATAAAAGATGTTGAATACATTGCACGATCTTCTTAACTGATCATCAACAGCAATCCAAAACAAGAGTTTGTGGCACATCATTGTACAGAGTCAAAAGATACCTGATTTCGCGTCCTAAGCACGCACAAGGTCATCTATTGCCATATTTGTCTCTTGATCAATGTTTTAAAAGACGTGAAGCTTACACCTCAAGGCTCACCTTAGGGTGAGGTTTAAAAAAACGCCTAAAAGGCTCAACTATGAGCCTTAAGCCCTATGAAGCTCACACCTCAAAGTATGACTCACACCTCAAAGTATGAGGCTCACATGAGGCACACGCCTTACACCTTGAAACTCACTTTATGTTTATAGCATACGCTTCATACATTAACTAAAATTAGGGTTCCAGCCACAACTAAGATTTAAATATCATCATTTTTAAAAAAAAGTTATTTGTTTTAATTAATAATAAATAACATTTTATTTATTTCTGATAAGATATTAAAAATGATGATTGTGATCTTGTTTTTAAGTAACACTTAATTTATTATGTTTAATGCATTTAAGCTTTTAAAATTCTTTGAGTCTAATTCACATTATTTTCGTAGTAAACATTGCAAAAACTTGGAATCATTTGCTTGCAACGTAGTTCATGACTTATTTGCATTTTCTTACTAAACGTTTAAATCCACCACATAAATTGATAATTGAATATCATTTTCAATATGTATATGAACAAAAAAAAATCTAAATTTCAACATTTGAATCTTTTTGTAATTTTTCCTACATAAATGTATATCACTCTCTATACATATGTATATATATTATAATCTTTCATTAAACTTTTGAATATTTTTTTTAAAAAAATTTACCTATATTTTATTTATTTGTTAAAATGACAGAGCATGGAGCTTTCTTGAGAGGCTTGAGTCTCACACCTCGAGGTTTACGCCTCACGCATCTTGAGTTCTCAACGCCTCGCCTCATGCCTTCACTTTTTAAAACATTGCTCTTGATAAGAACTCAATAATATGTACTAATAAAGACAGTAATAAGTTCACCATCTTAATTCTTAACCATAAGGGATCAAATACAAAATTGCCTTTAAAACCCGAATATTTATCAGTCAGATTTAGTACTTGAAAGTTGAAACATTCAATTGGCAAAGCTTATATTTTCTTTCTTTTTTTATTAAAAAAAAAACATAGAATAGAATTTGATTTTTCAGAAAGAACCCACAAGCTTTAGACATTAGTACTAGTGACAGTCTCTGATTATGTATTACTATTAGAGTCATAGAACAACACTCAAAGCAAGCAAAGAAAAAGAAATGGTATCATCAAAAGGGAACAAGTACACAAGAATCACCAAGACAAGAACTGGAAGGAGAGAGGCAGAGCAGCTACAAATGTGCAAGAGGGAGGAAAAACTTGAATACACTCCACCCCTGAAGTTCATCTAATGCACAGAAGATACCTAACATATATATTTTTTTTCTAAATAATCTAACAGCCAAAATGCAGCATTACGGACAAAATAATTCAAATGTCCTCGTTAAAATTCTGGTCTTTTACCTAGCAGGTAAGTTCCCATTAAATTACTGGTATCTGAATGATGACCAGACCGAATCCCTGCCTAATACCCATAGTTGGTGCCATAGGCCAAACCATATCCTCCGGCAGTGTGACCTGCATGTCCGGTATTGGATGGGGGAGACGCATACATGGAACCATGTGCTGGAAAAGAATTATATCCTTGGTCTGAGGACCCACCCCCACCCATTGGGTGCTGTGCTGGGCCTGCAGCTTCAGCCATGAAATTCTGCAACACAATAATGGGTTTTATCAACAGATAAACAATAAAGTGAGTAATGATGGAATGCTTGGAGAGAAGTAGCAACATTAGAAGAAAGCTTAAAAGGGAATGTCAATGTGGTGTGAAATTTAAACAACAATAACAATAACGGTACTATGAGAACCTATACCTAACCAAAAAACAGATGCAACCCCAGAAAAAAAGGAAAAAAAGATAATAAAAATGAACAAAATTAGATATAGGATACAGCCACACTAGGTGAAATGATGATTGATGAGCAATAGCATGCAAGACAGTTGTGTAGATCAATTTTTTGTTAAAAAACAATAAGAAATGCAAAGACATGGGTTTGCTAAGAATGCCAACAAAAAAGAAGAATGCCTGTATCAGCTGTTGAGCTGTTTGGACTTGTGCTGCAGTTCCGTTCATCTCAACGGTCATTTCTCCAGGCACACCCCTTGTTTCCTGTATTGTAATAGTTGACCCACTGGCACGCCGAATATAGCTTATATTCGCACCAGCTGTCCCGATCACGGCATCAGCATAAGATAGTGGAATTTGCATGTGCTGTGTAACCTGTAAAATAACAAACCCAGCTTCAAAACCAAATTGTCTTCATATTATCCCTGAATAATCCTAAATAGAAAGTGAACTTCAGACGAGTGCACCACAAAAACACCAATCAATACGCACAGGGAGAGGTTGCCAACAATTGGCATAGAGAAAGTCAACATCACATTACACCCCCCAAGAATCCTCGGGAAAAAAACACCACTCAAACAAATCAGGTTTGACTAAATGAGTTTATGAGAAACTTGACGAGTTGATGTGAAGCTGATCGAGTTCTATCAAGCATCAACACTTTAAGAGTTCCAGTCAATTCAACCTGCTACTTCGGTAAAGTCAAGTCAACTCAGGCCGACTATCAGATTGACTCAACGAGTACCATAACACTGCTTTTGACTTATACACACAAGTCAAAAGCAGTGTTATGGTACTCGTTGAGAAGCACATCCTCCGACCTAAACTCAATGGCGAGACTTTCGATCGCGTCTCTGAAGAGAACAATGCCAAATTGGAAAGACCGTTCACAGACGAGAAAGGCATTTCCATATCCATATATTCAAATGCATGGATTTGAGATCATTGCAAACTCAGATGCGGGAAAATTGGAAGATGGTGTCCAACTGTCCAGGAATCAGAGTCGCTTCAATAGTCTTCACAGAATAATTTTGGCTGAGGTCAATATTTCTACACGGGTATCAACAGATACCTCAGAGATACATTTTGGTAGCTTGGATTGTTCTAAGGGGGGAGGGTAGCTCCTGTAAGTCGGGAGGTGATAGCAGTGCAACACCTATCCAGGACCAAGTACCAACCTTTTACACTGGCAGAGGCTGGGGGTAATGTCTCGTTTTCTGCTTTCTCCTTGGTCAGGCACGCCTCATGCTCTCTTCTTGTTCCTTTTTCTCACCCTCCTGTGTTTGCTACCTAGGTAGGGAATGGGAGCCCAAGAACGTGCACAATGGTCTGCTCTTGATGGGCATTTTGTACAAGGTGCACGAGAAAGAGTTCCCGATCCCCTTGCCAGTAATGATCAGAATCTGCAATTGACTATCAATCCAAAACCAGTATTAATGATCTCTCAGTGTTATCGGTCATTCCTCTATCTGTCTGTGATAGTGGTCAGTCCCTAGCCCTACAAAACTCCGGTGTCCAATCAGTAGATCTTGTGTTGTTTATAGACAATGGGAACGGTCTAGAGAGTGATGAGCGTGAGATATCAGAGTGGGTTCTCAGAAAATAGGTGGCCTCAGCAAGGCGCAAATTGGATGGATTACATTTTGACAGTATCTCGGATGAGCAGAGAGCCACCCTAGAATGTGTTTTTGAGAAAGATGAGATTTTGAGGGTAATCAAGAGTATGGAAGGAAATAAAGCCCTGGTCTTGATGGGTTTTCTATTGAATTCTATAAGTAATGTTGGGCCTTCATCAAAGATGTCCTCCTTGATGTCTTTCAGGAAATGCACTCTTTGGGTGATTTTGATAGAATGCTGAATAGTACTTTCATCAAGAAAGAAATAGTTTGCTTTTACGTGGATCGGTTTGAGAAGCATATCCTCCGACCTAAACTAGATGGCGTGATTTTCGATAGCATCTCTGAAGAGAACAATGCCAAATTGGAAAGACCATTCACGGACGAGGTTGTGGGAGTCATTAGAGACATGGTGGGAGATAAAGCCCCCAGTCTAAATGGCTTCACCATATCTTTCTACATGAGGTGTTGACACAATTTTGCTACGGACTTCATGAGAGTGGCTGAGGAGTTTCACTAGTCTGGTCTCTTCGATGAAGTGTTAAATAACACCTTCATTGCTCTTATCCCCAAAATTGGGGGAGTGAATCAGCTTAGAGACTTTCATCCAATCAGCCTTGTGGGAGGAATATATAAGATCCTCTCCAAAGGGCTGGCTAGTCTCTTAAAACTTGTCATGAGTTCCATTATCTCCACTTCCCAGGGAGACTTCTTCAAAGGTGGACAAGATCTAGATAGGGTCCTAATTGCTAATTAATGTATGGACTCGAGACTAAGAAGCGGCGAAAAATGGATCTATGCAAATTGGATTCGGAAAAGGCTTATGAGTTATGACCATGTCTCTTGAGACTTCCTAGGCTATCTCCTGGAGAGGGTGGACTTTGGTCCCAATTGGAGAGGTTGGATAAAAGCCTGCTTTGGTTAGGCATCCTTCTTGATTTTGGTAAATGGTTGCCTGCAGGCTATTTCAGGAGCTCGAGCTATCTGAGGCAAGTAGACCCTCTATCACCTTTCTTCGTTATCATCATGGTCACAAAAGCCCTCGGTCACTTGATTTTAGGGCGGAGGGGGTGCTTTTTGAAGGTTTCTAGGTGGGTAGAGATGAATTATCAATCTTGCACCTACAATTTGCAGATGACACTGATTTTGTTGATGCATCCCTCTCGCCAAGTTGGATCCCTTAGATGTCTTCTTAGGTGCTTTGAGGAGGTCTCTAGGCTTATAGTTAATTTTCACAAGGGTGGTATCTTTAGAATGGGGGAGGTGGTGAACCTTGAGGAGCTGGCCAGGGTGTTGGGGTTTAGGACAGACATCCTACCGAACCTGTATCTTGGTTTGCCATTGGAAGCGGTTTTAAAAACAAATCAGTGTGGGATCCAGATGTAAAGAGTCTCTAGGAGAGTTGCGAGATGGAGAAGTAACTCTTTCCAAAGGGGTAGAGTCAAACTTATCAAGAGCACTTTCTCAAACTTGCCTACACGCTTTCTATCCCTATTCTCCATACTTGGGTTGGTGGCAGATTCTATTAAGAGAATGCAAATTCTTGAGGAATGATAGGATAGATGCCAAAAAAATATCATTTAGTGGAATGGAATGAAGTTTGTCGTCCTATTCATGAAGGGGGGCTATATTTCATCAGAGCTTTAAAGATGAATCTAGCCCTCTAGGAAAATGGTCATGGAGATTTGGGGAGGAAAGAGAGCGTGTGGAAAAGAGTGATAGTCTCAAACATGGTTGTCAAGGCGACTTGAGGCGACAGACCTCATTGACGCCCGAGGCAATAGCCTAAGACATCGCCTGATGAACTTTTTATTGCAGAAATCCCCACAATATGAGATCTATGTATGATACATTTCCTTTAAACAAGGGGGCCTACAATTATATGAATTGCAAAATTTACATTATCAAGATACACTTTGATAAAACCATCCTTAGAGACAATTCTAGAAATAATAAAGAGGAGATGAGGGAGGGTGTAAGACTGAATAAAATACAGAAAAATAGTAGCCCAACAGTCAATGTGACGCCATACATGGGAGAGAAGAGAGGGGAGCTAAGGAGAGGTCGTACCTCCTACTCTCATTTCTTAGTTCTTCATTCTTTTCGATTATAGTCAAGAAAAATAATAAAAATATATAATTATACGGCCTCTCCTTATTTGAATTATAAAAGTTTTGGAAGTCATAGAAGAAATTTGGGGCATTTAAAGGCAATTTTTTTATCCTTGGGCTGCCTAAGCCTAGCCGTATGCCTTATCACCTAGGCGACGCCTTTAACAACCATGCAAAAAACAAATGGGGACTATATGGTTCACCAACAAATAGAGGGAGAGAGAGACCAATTGGTCTACCCCTTGAATGAGAGAGATGACAAGTTAACATGAGGGATACATATTTGACATTGTTCATCTCTTCTTTCTTCTTATATTTGTGAACTTTTTTTTGTTGGATATACAAACTCTAACATATTATATGGTAGAAGACATGAGAAATATATAAAATAGCATGTTCTTTTGTTCATCAAACTACCATGTTCAAGTAAAATACATTTTTATCTCTGTAAACAACAATAATATTACATATATATGATTTTTAATAATGACCGCCTAGGCGGTTAGTTGGCTGAGCCCAACAAAGCGTCTGGTTACCTAGGGGTTCAATATGTTTAGTCCGATCATTCTGAATTGGGTTCTGAGCAATATTGATGGTTGTCCTGTTATCACAAAACAATTTCATAGGAACATCCACCTCCATCCCCAGATCTTGTAGTATAATCTTCAACCATAATAATTATACTACCCCATGAGCCATGGCCCTATATTTGGCTTCAGCACTTGACTTAGCCACTAAACTCTACTTCTTGCTTCTCCAAGTGATGAGGTTACCACCAAAGAAAGTACAGTACCCTGTGGTAGACCTCCTATCATCTATACTTCCAACCCAATCAGCATAAGCTTCTAGTTAGAGATGATCATGGTTAGCAAATAGAAGGCCCTTCCCTGGAATAGCCTTCAAATACCTCAAAATTCTCTCCACTATCTCTTAATGAGCAATTTGAGGTTCATGCGTGAATTGACTGACTACACTGACTGCATATGCAATGTCAGGTCTAGTGATAGAAAAATAAATAAGACGACCAACCAATCTTTGGTACATCTCTTTTTCTACTAGTAATGGGCCTTCACTGGAGCTCAACTTATGAATATGTTCAATAAGAGCGTATGCTGACCGAGAACCCAATTTCCCAATATCCTTGAATAAGTCTAAGGTATACTTCCACTGCGATATGAAGATGTCCTTCTTTGATCGGGATACCTCAATACCCAGAAAGTACATCAAACTGCCCAAATCTTTAATCTCAAATTCAATTGCTAGGAATATCTTCAGGTTTTGGACATTTCCAATCACCATAATGTCAATGTTGTAATTAACTGTCCTTTTCTCCTGATAAAGAGTGTGTGATCAACATGGCTCTGTGAGTAACCCATGACTGAACCTTTCAAATTAAGCTCGGGAGGATTGTTTCAGTCCATAGATAGATTTATTCAGCCTACAAACGCTTCCTTCACTTTTAGGAAGTTTAAATCCCTGAGGATGAGACATATATTGATATACACTTCTCCACAATACCCAAAAAGTACTTTAAATAGCCCAAATCCTTAATCTCAAATTCAGTTGCTAGGAATTTCTTCAGGTTTTGGACATTTTCAATCACCACAATATCAATGTTGTAATTAACTGTCCTTTTCTCCTGATAAAGAGAGTGTGATCAACATGGCTCTGTGAGTAACTCATCTTCTTTACGGCTTGACTGAACCTTTCAAACCAAGCTTGGGGGGACTATTTCAATCCATAGATAGATTTATTCAGCCTGCAAACGCTTCCTTCACTTTTAGGAAGTTTGAATCCTGGAGGAGACATATATTGATATACACTTCTTCTCAATACCCAGAAAGTACTTCAAACTGCCCAAATCCTTAATCTCAAATTCAGTTGCTGGGAATTTCTTCAGGTTTTGGATCTATGAGGAATCATTTCTAGTTACCACAATATCGTCAATGTAGACAATCAATGTTGTAAATTAACTGTCATTTTCTCCTGAGAAAGAGAGTGATCAGCATGGCTCTCTGAGTAAACCATCTTCTTCACGGCTTGACTGAACCTTTCAAGCCAAGCTCGGGGGGGGGGGCTATTTCAATCCATAGATAGATTTCTTCAGCCTGCAAACGCTTCCTTCACTATTAGGAAGTTTGAATCCTGGAGGAGGAGACATATAATGATATACACTTCTCCTAGATCTCCATGGAGGAACGCATTTTTTACATCTAACTGATGTAGGGGGGGCACGAGTGGTTTGCAGCTAAAGACAAGATAACTCGTATGGAGTTCATTTTAGCAACCGGTGCACATGTCTCCTTATAGTCTATCTCATATATCTGAATATACCCCTTAGCTACCAGTCTTGCCTTGTACTTCTCGATAGATCCATATGCCTTAAGTTTTACGGTGAACACCCATTTGCAACCTATTATTCTTTTTCTCTTGGGTAACTCAACCTTTTTCCATGTATCATTCTTGACCAGAGCTCTCATTTCTTCCATCATATCATCGCGCCACTTAGGATCAAAGATAGCCTCCTGAAACCTAGAAGGTAAAGAAACAAAAGAAAACAAGGACAAGGAAGTCAAATAAGAGGGTGACAGAGATGCATACGAGATAAAATTAGAGATAGGATGAATTGTACATTGGCGCTTCCCTTTGTGTATGGCAATGGGAGCACTAAGCAGTATCATTATCAATCTAAGGAATAGAAATAGGAATCACAAAAAATAATAGAGCAATGTTACCTAGTTCGGAGGAGTTAGAGTTGGAAGATGATCGTAACACAATGGACCCCTCCTTTTCGCGTCTGTAGGTCCTTCTTAGCAATAGTCACAATAGAAGCAACAAAATGGATAACATCAGGGACCAACACCGGAAGTGGAACTAAAGACAAACTCTTCTTCCAACAATTCACTATGCTCCTCCTGAAGAGAGGTAGAGGAACGAGGAAAAAATGGGATACTCTCAAAAAAGGTAACGTCCATGATAACAAACCATTTTTCCCGACAGGGGATCAATACACCAATATCCCTTTTTGTGTAGAGGAATACCGCAGGACACCACGAATGGATTTGCGATCTAATTTGGTTCGATGAAAACCCAAAATATGAATGAAGCAGACAACCAAAGACACAAGAGGGGATAGTAAACAAAGGTTGGTCTCGACAGAGTAGTTGATAAGGGGACTTCAACTGCAGGACCCGAGATGGCATCTGATTCAAATATGTGGATGTGTGCACTGCTTTGGCCCAAAAATTTTTCGGAATATTCATTCCGATCAGTAAGCTTTTAGCCACTTCCAAAAGGTGTCAGTTCTTACACTCAGTCACCCCGTTTTGTTGAGGGGTATAAGGGCATGTGCTTTGATGGATCATACCGTAATCTACCAAATATTACCTTAAATCACCCTCAAGGTATTCCTTCGCCTTATCAGAGCGAAATATTTTAATCTACTTCTCAAATTGAGTCAAAACCATCTTGTGAAACTTCTTGATGAGGTCTGGGACTTCAACACGAGACTTCATCAAGTAAATCCAAGTATGACGGGAGAAGTCATCCACAAAAGAAATAAAATATCGATCATCATGTACAAACAAAGTAGGGGCAGGGCCACAGACATCAGAATGAATCAGCTAAAAAGGTGACTTTTATTCATACTTCGAGAGAAAGTAGATCTACAATGTTTGGAGAGTTCACACACTTCACAATGTATACTATGATCATGAACAAATTTAAACAGATCTGGAAATACCAACTTTAAGGGCTTAAAAGACAAATGACTTAAACGATTGTGCCACAATCTGATGGGCATCATTATTGTTACTATTAGGACTACTACTAATTTGTAATGTTAAAGGAGAATCAGCCACGTCTAGAAGGTAGAGGTCATCTGTTTCACGACCATTCTCAATTGTTTTCCTCGTCACCAAGTCTTGAAACATACAATGAGTGAAAAAAAAGGTCATACAACAGTTAAGACTTTTGGTCAAACTGTTAATTGATAATAAATTTGTGCATAAATTGGAAACATTAAAAATAAATGAAAGAGATAGGGTATCAGTAAGTTTAACATCACCCTTTCCAGATATGGAAGAAAGAGATCCGTCAGCAACCCTAACTTATCTCTTCCAGAAAAGAGACTATATGAAGAAAACACAGTAGAGAGACTAGTCATATGATCTGACGCACCTGAATCAATGTTCCAGGTCGGGCTGGACTGAGAGTGAGAAATGAAATTAGCAGATGCATAAGTATTTGACTGAGCAGAAGGACCTTCTATCCGGCTCAAAAGGCATCGGAGACGATCAATATCTACATTAGAGAAGCTCTCGAAGGAAGATGGTCCAGTGGGAGGTGCCGATTGGGGTACCTAAGTTAGGAGGCAGGAAGGTTGTAGTGTTGCCTCTAGGAGTGCCCATTTGCTGTCCGGAGCAAGAAAACTTGGCGGGTCGGCCAATGAAATCCCAGCAAATTTTCTGAGTGTTCTAATCTTCCCACAATGCGCGCACTTCAACTTATCTTTGTCATCAGGAGGCCTATTCTTCTAAGGATGGTATTTCCCACCTCGCAGAGCACTAGAAGATGCGGCAAAAGCGAGATGATCGTTTGTCGGAGTAGGTACCATGGCCTTTTTCCTGCAATCCTCACCGTGGACTAGTGAATAAACTTGGTCCAAGGAAAAAAGCTCATCCTTTCCTAAAATCTAAACTTGGGTGACTTCAAAATCCGGATTCAAACCCACCAAGAAATCAAAAATATTGTTTTGTTCCACATGTTTACTATTCCGATCTCTTTCTTTATCAGTGTCCCACTGGATGACCTGAAAGACCTTGAAGAGTGGAGTAGTAGGTGGATAGACTCCTCTCCCCTTGCCGAAGAGTAGCTATCTCTTGCCTCAACTGGTACACCCTGGCAATGTTCTGACGTTGGGAATAAGTTTGAGTCGCCTTATCCTAGATCTCTTTCATTGTCCGAAGAAACAAAAAACCCTACCAACTGATGGTTGCATGGAATTCAGCTGCCATGACATAACAATAAAGTTCTCTTGCTCCCACTTGTCATATATCTTGGCCTTTGTAGCCAATTCTTTCACTCGACCAATTAAATACCCTATCTTCCCTCTTCCGCCGATATACATCTTAGCGGACTGAGACCACTCAAGTAAGTTGGTGTCATCCAACTTAATGGTTGTGATTAGTGCACCAAGAGTATCACCATAGCTACTGGTGACAAGCATAGTGATCTTCTTGGAACCTTTGATGTAACATCAAAAACATCGTCAGATAACCCATATGAGGCCATGTTTGATTCCTTTGTATTCCAATCAAAGTATTATCGAAAGAAAAAACCTTTTTTTGCAGAAAACAGTCTCAACTATAGAGTATAGGGCGGCAGGGCCACCACATAACCAAACAACAGCCACTGAATCCCTCGAAATCCAAGGAGAAACACTTCATTCCATTAAAAATAATAAATCAGTACTTTATCACGGCAACCAGCCATTATTTTTTTCCAAACAAAATAATAGGATGGATTTGGGAGTACAAAAACAGCTTGTGGTCACTAGGGAAACTCCTCCACATAAAACTGTCGGGGTTTAGATGTTCATAGACTCACTTAAACTGCTCCAAATCACTCGAGAACACAGCCATAGGATATTGGTTGGATTGTCAATCTAAACACAACCAGAATGAGAGCTGAAAACCCCCAAAAACAATGCATCACTCAATTTATAGAAATCAAGCCTATTTTCAGATTTTCCAAGAAAAATCTAAAAAACACGTTTACAAGTGAAAATTTCACAAAACTTACCATAATTTGCTCCATATCTCAATCTATCATCTAGTAGAAGAATCCAGCAGTCTTTGGTGACGGATGCTGACATCAGCAGGTTCATGATGACATCAGCAAGTTTCAGAGAAAAAAAAAATGGTCGTAGATGAACTCCTGCCCTCTAGGGTTGTATAGAATGCTGTGACATTAAGTAGAAATTCAACCATAGGAGGAGGAGGAGGAGGAGAAGAAGAAGGCAAAATGTGATTAGAGAGTCTTGCTCTCTAATCTCTTCATCAGAACGTGATTAGAGAGTCTTGCTCTCTAATCTCTTCATCTTTATATTATAATAACCCTAATGGGTCAATTACATATATACCCTTAATGAAAGATCCGGTGTATCACACCTACATAACCAATAATATCTCAACAAGGCTCGAATGACCAAACCAAGCTTTTATTTGAGCTCGAATGTTTAAACTTTAAACAAGCCGAGCATGAGCCATACCTTGTTTGATTCAGCTCTGCTCAGCTGTAAGCTTGGCTCGTTTAGGGCTTGGCTTGGCATGAGCTTGGATCGAAATACTTTATATAATATATATATATATATATATATTTGATCGGTAATATCAATTTCATAAAAGAAGGAAGATTCACAAATAGTGAATCTCCAAGGAACAGAACAAACTACAACACAAGAGCAAAACCAACAGCACGCATACAAAAGAAAACTCCCTAGCACCTCTTATGTAATCAACTCATCTAACCCTATCTCTCCCCCCCCCCCCCCCCCCCCCCCACCAATCAGCTTTGGCTGAGAGCCAATTCCGCAATAAGACTCACGAGCGGGAGCAAACTTCCTCCAAAGTCGACAAAGAATTGTCAAACACTCTCTTGTTCCGTTCTTTCCACAAGGACCATGATACCACCCCTGGGAGAAGAGCCCAAACCAGATCCAACGGACTCTCCAACGACACAGAGAGCCAACCAGATAACAAGACCTGAAAAGACGAGGGAAACACCCAAGCAACCCCCAACTGAGACAGAAAATACATCCAAACCCTCCTCGTCACCAGACAATGAAGCAACAGATGGTCTACAGATTCCTCCTCCACTAAGCACATAAAGCATCGATTGGGAAGACTCCACCCTCTCTTATGCAAATTGTTCAAAGTCAAAATCTTATCCAAATAAGCAGACCAAAGAAATACAGATACCTTAGAAGGCACCCCATTGAACCAAACCAACTGACTAGGGAACTCCGCGAGAGGGCCCTGGTTAGCAGCTTGCAGATACGATTTGACTGAAAACCGACCATTAGAGTTAACCCTCCAAACCATGCGATCCTTTACGGACTCATCAATGGACACTGACTCTAGCAAAGCCAACAGATTAGCCAAGTCTTGAACTTCCCAATCATTCAGCGTCAGGCTAAAATAGGGGCAACAAACCACTAAGCTTGCACTCCTCACAAACATGTCTGCCACCACCGCCGATTTATTATGGGAAATCATATAAAATGACCTGAGCAACTGCAATAAGGGGGAAGCCCCGCACCACTGATCGGACCAAAACTTCACGTCCTTCCCATCACCGACAACAAGACAAGTATACTTGACGAATTCAGCCCAACCCAACACAATACCTTTCCAAAGGCCAACTCCGTGAGATCCCCTAGGCTTCCTCGGTTCCCAACGATCTCTATACCCATGACGAGCTACAATAACCCTTCTCCACAAGCTTTCATCTTCAACCCTGAATCTCTAAAGCCACTTACCTAATAAAGCCTCACTGATAGCCTTGATAGGCCAAATGTTAAGACCCCCACGCTCTTTGGACCGACAAACACACTTCCACTTCACCAAATGCAACTTCTTAATAACTACATTCTCATTCCACAGAAAATTCTTTTGCATCCTTTCCAACTTGGAGACAATAGAAGCTGGGATTCTGAAAAGGGATAAGAACTACAAATGAAGACTACAAAGAAGGCTCTTCAATAAGGTGAGTCTGCCACCTTTAGAGAGCAACATGGATTTTCATCCCGATAATCTTCTATGAAATCTATCAATGGTCATGTCCCAAATGGACTTTGCTTTAAACGACGCCCCCAGAGGAAGACCTAAATACGTAGTAGGAAGCACACCTGTCTTGCATCTAAGACACTCAGCCAGCCACTCCAGATTATTCACCTCCCCCACTGCAAAGATCCTACTCTTCTGATAATTGATTTTTAACCCTGACACGGCTTCGAAACAATGAAACAAATAACCAATAAGAGTAAGATGCCTAGCCGAAGCATCTCAAAAAAGAAAAGTATCATCCGCAAACTGAAGATGCGAAATCTAAAGTGCTGGATTACCCACTATAAATCCACCGCACACCGCCTCCAATGCCTTCCTAATCATTCTGCTAAGGGCTTCAGATACCAATAGAAAGAAGAGGGGAGCTAGCGGATCGCCTTGGCGCAGACCCCTAGAGCTTTTGAAAAAACCATAGGGGGAACCATTAATCAACACTGAAAATGATGGAGAGAAATAGCAACCCCTCATCCAAGCATGCCATTTAAACCCAAACCCCATCCGACTTAGGGAGTAATCCACAAAGCTCCAACTCACATGGTCGTATGCTTTCTCCAAATCAATCTTGCATATAATACCAGGCTCTCCCTTCTTCAGCCGCTCATCCACCACTTCATTAGCAATCAGGATCTCGTCCAGAATGTACCTCCCACCCTTAAAAAGCACTCTGCTCCGAAGAAATCACTTGTCCTATCACCCGGCAAAGTCTAACTGTCAACACTTTCGAAAGAATTTTACATGCACTACCTAAAAGGCTGATAGGACATAAATCACGGATATCCCGGGCTCCCTACACCTTAGGGATGAGGGCGATAAAGGAACAGTTGAGCACCTGATCAAACGAATTAGACTGATAAAACTCATGAAAAACCCTCATCAAGTCCTACCCAATGATCGACTAGCACTTCTTATAAAATTCAATAGAGAAACCATCTAACCCAAGGGCTTTGTCCCCAACCATCCCAGCAATCACTAACTAAACCTCCAACTCCGTGAATGGCCTTTCTAACTAGGAACTCCATTCCTCGGAAAGACTTGCGAAATCCAAACCCTCAAGCAAAGGCCTATAAGCAACACTTTCTTTATACAGCAATCTGAAATACTCCACAGCTGCCTCTCCCAAGTCCTTTTCATTATCCCAAAACTTATCCCTAATCTGGAGGCTGAAGATCTTGTTCGCTCTACCCCGCAAAGCCGCCATTCGATGAAAGAATTTTGTATTTTTATCGCCCTCTTTCAACCATTGGACTCTCGACTTCTGCTTCCAACTAATTTCCTCAAGTTTCAACAACTGTTGGAACTCCCGCCTCAACCTATCTCTCTCTTTGAACTCTGAATCCGACAAAATAGACGACTCCTCCTTCAAATCTAAAACTAAAATGCCCTCTAGAATAGCTTTTTTCTTTTCAGGAATAAGCCCAAAGACTTCCTTGTTCCAGATCTTAAGTTTTAGCTTTATTGCTTTCAGCTTAAGCCCAAAAATGATACTCCAAGAGCCCCAAGCCAAAGAGGACTCCCACGCCTCTTTAACTACTGACATAAAATCAGGATGATGCAACCACATGTTCTTAAATTTGAACGGCATAGGACCACCCCCGCCCCCTACTAGCTCCAACAGGATGGGGATATGGTCAGAAACCGGCCTGGGGAGAGCTAAAAGAGAGGCTTCCGAGAATCTGACCTCCCAATCCGGACTAGCAAAAAATCTATCAATCCTGCTAAGGGAAGGGGGGGCTCTGGAAATTGGACCAAGTAAACGATGCGCCCTTTAGGGGAAATTCAATCAACTTTTGTCTGAACAAAAACTCACGGAACCGTCTCATATTCGTGGAAGTAGCCCCTCCATTGGATTTCTTATAATTGAACCGCACACAATTAAAATCCCCCCCAATGCACCACGGACCGCCCCAACGAGCACTAATATTATCTAGCTCCCTCCAAAAATCCTTTTGTTCCTCCTGACACACAGGTCCATAAACCCCCAAGAACACCCACTGAAAGTCCAACTTCACAAAGCGACAAAGGAGTGATGAAGAAAACACCCTAAGCTCTTCCTCCAAAACTTCCACCTCCCACTTATCCCAAAGAATAAGAATACCCCCTGCATGGCCCAACGCCGGAACTGCACACCAACCAGGATCCGCTCCCCAACAGTCACAAACTGTAGCATCAGACATCGCCTCCATTTTTGTTTCCTGAAGACACACCATTGCTGGTCTAAATTTGGAAACTACAAATTTCACTGCACTCCTTTTTTCCATAGTCCCTAAACCTTGAATATTTCAAGATAATATCCTAAGAGACATTAGACACCAGTATGCCCCCCCCCCCCTCCCTTTACCTGACCGAGACTTATGGCCTCCCCGAACATGGCTGTCGTAATTAATCCCGCTGACCAGACTCTTAACCTCTCTCGGCATTTTCTTCTTCCCACCTCCTGGTTCTTTCTCCACCTCTCGGAGTGCTGAAATTCCCGACTCCCGAACCAACTTACTAAAAATCTCCCGAACTTCAATCTCCCTACCCTCATAAGATAGACCAAGCATTTTGCCAAAAGCCTCCAACCTGTCTACTGTCCACTCTGGATCAGCCCTCCCTATAGCCGACCGAGGAGAAGAAGACAGCCCAGTCGAACTCTCCCCTACACAACACTGAGAAAGATCCGGAAACTCTGACCCTAGTCTTCCATCAACAAGAGACAAATCCACACGAATGCCCTGGTTACACCGCTCAGTGGGCCGCTTAGGAAGACAACCATCCTCTACCTCCAGGAGTCCAACTGAATTATCAGCTTGAAGAATAGAATGAGGCCCACCTCTAAGACCACCCTCCTCAGGCTCCACTATACAAGAAATGAGGGGGGCAGAAGAATATATATATATATAATACTTTTAACATATAATAAATTAGTTTAGGAGATAATTAATAACAAAAGAAAATTGAGAAGTTCAAAGCAAAAATCCTAACCTTAACTCTCTACTTTTGGACAGAGGACTATCCTCAATCTGATTTGTGTATAATTAGATTAATTTTGTGTAGTTTCATGTATTGTAATTTAATAATAACTAGTTTTATTAAAATCATGTAAATTTGATCAAATCATCAAAATAACGCTGAAATCAAATCAAGCTTGAGCCAACCCAAGCTCAATCAAGCTTGTTCAAGCCAAGCTCAAGCCTGAACATTCAAGCTAGAATCAAGCTCGGCTCGAATACAAGTCTAATTACCTTCATCTCTAAAGTTTCTTGTCTCTCATCTTTTCCCTAACCCGGGAGTCGGGGATAGACATTTTTGTCTAGAGATAGTAAGGGACATCTCACTGTGAGATCATTTTTCCTGGGTAAGATTCGTAGTCAATTCATCTCTTTTCCTTACAACTAGAGTGGCATTCTGATATTCCATTTAAGATAAGGCTCTTCCTTTGAACAATGTACCGGGACAAAATTCTTACCCAAGACCACCTGAAAAGTAGGGGTTGGAGGTTATCCAAAAGATGCTTCTTTTGCATGGCCGATGAGGAGTCCGTTATTCACTTGTTACTCCACCATCCTCTCGTTAGAAGGATATGGTTCATTTCCTATCTTGTCTTGGGGTAGTGTGGGTTTTCCCTTATGCCTTTGGTGATCAATTCTCTAGCTTGTTCAGGAAGGATATGTCTGATACTCAAGTTGTTAAAGATGAATCCCGGATGCCATTTATTGAGGGGTGTGGAAGGAGAGGTATAGGAGGGCATTCCATGATACTTCTCTCTCTTTGGCGGTATCATCCATATGATATCAGACTGGCTGTTCAGCTGGTACTCGATCAAGAGTGATTTCTTGGAGCTTGATTTTGCCCTCTGTTCAAGCTGTGGTTGCTAGGACTTTTGCTTCATTTTTCTAGCATTTGCTCTGTTCACCTATCGGTGAACTTCCTTTACAGTTTTTTCACACATATGCATTGATCACTTTACTGATAAAAAAAAAGTGTGCTCCTTAGCAAAGAATGCATACTAAACTTTCTACACATATCGACAACAATCTTCAGTTTTCTCTCTCCAATAATTCAATTCTTACAGATTCAAAGAAATTAAAATCGTGAAAAAATAATAGTACCTGGGTGACGAGTGATTGTGGTGGCTGCGCATTTGTTGTTGCATGAATTCCCATCGATGCATCTCTGCCATATACAGATAGACCCTGGTGAGGCTGTTTGTCCAAAGGAGGCAGATCGGCTGGTGCATAATAATTGTCATGTTGTCGTGGAGGTGGCATGTATTGAGGATTAGTCCCAAATCCAGGACCACCACCAGCATTTGGTGGGAAACCTTGAGGAGGAGGTCCCCAGGATTGGTGTGGTGGCATGTCCCGCTCCATTTGGGGATTTGGCATTTGCATCTGACAGAAAAATTCCAATAATACTGAAGGTGAAGTGATGCGCTTAGTACATAAAAAGAAGGGGTCACAAAATATTTTTGTCAGACATTACACTTCCAAAGGACAGATAACAAAGAGAAGACTTACATGCATTTCAAATATTGCAATGACACTGCGGTCAACTAAAAACTTCCTGAGATGAGATGCAATTAGTTCAACCGCTTTGTGCAGACCTGTGGGCTCCCCTTGTATTTCAACAACTCTATCATCTTGCAGAGCAAAAACTGGTAGATCTTCTGCATCAATTCATTTCAATGAGGGAGAGGCCGAAAACATAATGCAGCCATTATCTGATAGAAAATTACTTAAACTCACAGAACATTAAAAATGGGGTTCTTCTACCACAATAATCCATGAGGTTGTAGGAGAGAGTATGCAAACCTAGAGGAGGCTCTAAATATTAAATAAGCAGAAATTGTGATTGCTTCTTGGAACCTTGTAGAAAAACTGAAGGATTTATGGTGATGTTGATTATGGATAAGATGTCTATATTGTCAATGTAATTCTTAATGTCCGTAACTAGGACTTCAAATGGTTTCTCTGCTTGCAGCGGAGGCCTAAAAGTATAAACTGGTGCTCCTGACCTTAGGATGGCCATTCAAACTCGGCTCTTGGTTTCTAAGTTTCAGGACCAAAATTTGAATCAAGCCTCAGAAAAACAGATTTTACTGTAAACAAAAATGAATTTCAAAACATATATGATGAAGATGAGCATTACACTGGTACTCTCTGAGACTCTGACATTCTCATTCACAAAACAAAAAGAAAGTAGAAAGACAAGTCAATGCTCACTAAGAAGAACAACTTCTCCAATTTTACAGAAGTCACAGAACGTGTTCTTAAATCATCAAAGCCAAGGACACATTTCTCTGAATACAATAAGAACTTATCAGATCAATCACCAGGCAACAATTTTCTCAGTTAAAAAGAGTAACCTTTTGGAAAATCATTTCCATCCCTCCCGCTGGGTATCTGCACTAGAAGTATATTTGAAAAAAGAAAGAGTTATAAATGAGCAGGTAATCTATACCCTCTGGAAAATATTCAACCGGGGCGGGATAAAAGAAGATACATCACCACAAATGTCATGAAGAGCAAAAGAATCAAAGCAACAATATAGCACAAGATAATGACAAAATTCAAAAGCTAATGAAGAAACAACCCCAAATGGATAAAATACTTTAGCTCAAAAATCAAGAACCAAACAGTATCAAACGAAATAGAATGTATGAAAGAACACCTGCTCCAAGAACTCGAACGATGCAATTAGAAGCCTCTTGAATAGATTTTATGGTGGCTCCTTGTTTTCCAATTAGACTTCCAGCTTGTGTGGCCGCCACTAGTAAGCGTGTTAAAACCATGCCACCAGCAGCTGGTGGAGCATGAGCGGAATCACCATCTAAGCCATCAACAATGCGTTTGTGAACCCTCAGCAGACCATCTATAGCAGGAGGCAAAGAAGCATCTGGCTCTTCTTTTGCTGAAATCATTACCTTTTGAAACAGCAAAAATAGCAATAAGTCAACAGCAGTACCCACTGCCTAATGTGAACTCGGATACCAAGCTACCTAGGCCGTAAAGCAAAGGGATGGACTTGAGAGGAATCTTTTTTGTATGACAATATAAAACTAGAACAATCATATTCACTTTAATGAGATTGGCTTATAAGAATCATTCAAATCATCCGGCTCAATAAAAGAAGAAATCTTATCAGACATTGATTAGAGAAATATACAGCATGCAACTATTTAACTAGAAAACTACAATCTCAGTTATGAATATTCATCTATTAAAGAAATAGTTCTTCCAATCAAGCTTTAATTTTTCATCATTTTACAGTGAAACACAAGGACAATTATAATAATAATAAACTTATTTTAGAACCCTAAATGTCTATGGACCTACCTTTCCACTCCTTAATCACCCTAGCGCTTTTTGAGTATTGGTTAGGTTCCTATCATTTGGTATCAGAGCCTAACATCACGTTTGGGGTGACGTAAAGGGCTACCCAGGAGGGCTACGAAAAAAAATCCTGAGAAGTGTCCTAGCTACGGAAAAAATCCAGAGAAATGCCCCAGCTAGGGGAAAATAATTCTTAGAAGTGCCCTGGCTGCAGAAAAATCTTGGGAAGTGTCCCGGCTATGGAAAACAAATCTGGCTGAATTGCCCAACCCACTTACTTCCTTTAACTCATTTCTGGTAAATGAGGCATGCAATCCCAATAAAATTATCGACATAAGAAAAGGCAAAATAAATGGCTCAGGTATGTATTACAGTGTTTTAAAAGGTGTGAGAGGCTTACGCCTCAAGGCTCGCCTCAGGGTGAGGCTTAAGGAAAACACCTTAAGGCTTAACCATAAGGCTTAAATCCCATGAGGCTCACGCCTCAACATGTGAAGCTCACATGAGGCACACGCCTCAGGCGGCTCACTTTTGTGTCTATGACGTACGCCTCATACATTAACTAAAATTTAGAGTTCTAATCATATAGCTGAGACTAAATTGTCAAATTTTTTATTTTTATTTTTAAATTTGTTATTTTTTTAATAAAAAATTACATTTTATTTATTTCAGATAAAACATTTAAAATGATGATGATATTAGTTTCAAGTTTCAACTAACACTTAATTTATTATGTTTGACGTATTTAAGCTTTTCAAATCCTTTTGAGTATAATTCACACTAATTTCCCTAGTAGACATCGCAAAAATTTGGAACTACTAGCCTACAATGTAGTTAATGACTTCTTTGCAACTTTTTACTAAATTCTAAATCCACTACATTAATTGATGATTGAATATCATCTTCAATATGTATATAAACAAAAAAGAAAATCTAAATTTCAGCATTTGCTTTCCCTTCATATATTCATTCTTTTAATAGTTAAATAATTTATATAATATTTCCTTATGTGTACACGTGCGTCCACACGCACACTACATACACAATGTCCACGAATACAAATAAATATGTATATATATATATATAAACTATAAACTTTCATTGAAATTTTTAATCTTTTTGCAATTTTTCTTGTTATTTAATTTATTTGCGAAAATGATAAAGCATGAGGCTTAAACCTCACGCATCTTGAGGTCCTAATGCCTTGCATCACACCTTCGCGTTTTAAAACACTGAAAAAGAAAAACATAGTTTAATCAGTACCATAAGAAATTGCTGCTCAAATTTGTTGTGAGGATGGGCAACTCAAGTATACAATGCAAGTTCAAGTGGATATTAAATACTCTGAGTTTCATATAGTGTATCAATTCTAATTTTTAAGGCATTTAGAAATGTTTCATCATATCAAATCTTAACACATGAAATTATGCTTTTAACAAACTATAGTACCATGATATCCAAGACATAACACTCCAAAATTTTACTAATAAAAAAAAAATCTGTTCCTCATTTAGTAAAAGTATTAATTAAAATTTGGTACTTATCTTGTGCATTTTGCATGTATGTGTAGGACAGACTTGGAAAGAGATTTAGTATTAAGAGTGATCTTCCTCATCATGTTAGCTGTGATTATTACAAAGGAGATTTCCTAAGGGAGTTTACTCTCAGTCTGTCAACTCGTAGAAATAGAACAGTTCCAGCTTTCACCAAGACGTCAATCAACGAAGTTCCGAAGTTACCAGATAGAATGCAGAGCTTCTTGGTACAGATGTTCATACAAGCCACAAGGTAGGACTTGAGTGTTTAGTCAGATCAACTTTTTAACACTTCTAATGCTCAATGCCGATCACTGCAATCTGGATATTTGGTTCATCTAATTTGGAGTCACTTGGGTTATTGATTTGTTGGCTTATGTTTGCGAACAGAACCTGCACAGATTCACTTAGATTACTGTGATGAAAGGCACTGTATTTAGATTGAAGTCTTGTTTAAGTTGATATTTCCTTTCCATATTACTTTCTTCACGCATAAGTGTATTTTTAATGTTAACTTACGTTTGTTCCAGGTATTTTGTTTACCCTTATCTTTGTGAATTGTGACTGAGACTCGTCAATCATTATACTTAGTGAGATACTTATTTTTGATAAGTACAGATAATCCATTCAAAAGAAAAGGGGAAAGCTCCATTTGAAAAAAGCTCTTGCTCTCGGTTACAAAAGGATCAATGGCCCAAAACTGTGATAAGGGAAATTAACAAGCTATGAGTTCTCAAGACTTTTTAAAGCAGCATTAGCTATAAATAAAACACGATGAATTGCCACAAAAGATCTGTCATGCACTAGTTAGCAATAGAGCAAGGGATTCCAGCAGCCATGAAGCTCCTATAGGGCTTAGAATCTAAACAATAACAGCAAAAGAGGGGAAAAATGTTCCAGAACATGTTTCATGTTAACAATGGCATGTTTCCTTTTAGCAATGGTGACGCTCTCAACAAATGAAAATGAGTTTAAGAGTAAATTGAAGGTCTCAATGCAACCAGATTATGTTGATACCACAGATTAAAGAAAATCAAATCAAATAGAAAGATCAAATTTCTACAGCCATAAAACAGGGCATGCCAAATGAAAATGACATCAAAAAACACAAAATGCTTTCTTGATATGATCTTGCAAATAACTTAAGAAAGTAGAAATCGTCATTGCCAAGGATATAAATAGATAAAAGTTTAAAGATATTGAGAAAGCAGTAAATACTAAGTCAAAGCTCAATAAACACCAGCTGACTGATCAACATAAGAACCATGAGTAAGGGCTTAAAATAACATATAATAAGCATCAATCAGGACTAGAGTAGTAGCATAAGGTTCCCTTGAAAATAGATAGTCCCACGGAAAGAGAAAAAAAAAACTTACAGCTCTACTGATTAAAAGAAAAAAGAAAATAAAAACTTACAGTTCTTTCTGAGGTCCCTGGAGGACCATCGAGAATCTTAATGCGAGACCTTGTCTCCTCACACATTCTCTTAATGAACTCTCCTTTGCGCCCTATTATACCACCAACCTTTTGTGCAGGAACCAACATCCGGAAAACATTCTCTCCAGGCCACCCAGGCCACTTCTTTTCAGCACCTCCAACTCCTGAATCATCGTCATGTCCTATTTGCTGAGAGTACGAGTTCTCATGTTCACCAAAATCTTCCCCATGTTCAGCCATCATGTATTGCACTGAACGGCATCAACCATGGAAAATTATCCAACAGCAAATATGAGAAAGATTATTAAACAATCCATGCTATTACTACGACCCAGCCCATCTATTCCTTTTCTATCTGATACCAATCATAATATAGTATTCTGAGAGTGGACCAAGTAAGAGAACACCTAACCATTGCAAAAAAAAAGCAAACCCTAAATAATATATAAATAAACAAATAAACCAAGAAAACAAAGTGCACATCTTTCCTTAGATCATAGTAGGTGCTTGAGACAATCCTTGATTTGAAAGATGACGTTTCAATCTTCATCAAATGACCTCTAGGAAGATTAAAAATCCTTGATGTCTCTTTTTGATAAAGTTTGGTTTTCCCACTGGATACAATTAATTTGTTTGTCATATGGGCATGTGGCAATTGCCAGAAAAGGGGAAAACTTCTTTGGAAGATTCATCCCTTCACAATTTTGAGCGAGGAAAAACCATTAATAATATATCACATATAACTCTTTATCAACCATCTCAGACAATACGGACATACAATTTAACCTCTAATTAACCAACTTAACAAGCTTCTCCACTGTAACTATACCCATTGGGTTTGGAGTAAAGCCTCGTCTCACTTTTGGATATATTAGGTTATGCCATCCAACATCATGGAGTTCTTGTTCAGTTGGGTGGTGAGTGATTTGGACCTCCTAAGAGGTATTATTTGGAAGATAATTTTGGTGTAGTCTTCCGGAGGACTTGGAAGGAGAGAAAGTGGAGAGTTTTCGATGACCAATCCTGCTCCAAGGAAAAATTGTTGTAAAACAACATCAAACTTTTTTCCCCGGTTTCCTCCTAGAAGGAATTTGAAGGTTTCAAGGGTGGCAATTTTCTTGCTAGCCAAAGGGGATTTTCTTGAGCAGTATTTTTCAAGTTCAGTTTCTTTTTGTATAGCTCTTTTGGAGCTCATGTAGCTCTTTGTTTTGGCCTTTGGGGTATGCCTATTTTATTGCAGAGTCTAGTACATTTCTTTCACTCTTTTTACATATATTACTGCCCTTACCTGTAAAAAAAAGTTTAGATTTTTCAGTATCCAGGGAACTGCAGGACCAATTATTAGTTTGTTCTATCTTTAGCCAACTCTGAACTTCTATATCCAGAAAAAGTGAAATGAACTAAAATCTTTATAAGACTGGAACCAAACAACAAGCTCAACGGCTAAAGTTCTAAATAATCTAACACCTCAGATTGATACTATTACAAGAAATCACAGATTGAAGCAAAATAAAAGTACATAAATACATTTCAGCAACAAGTTTATTAAAAATTGATCAATACTTCAAGTCAAAAATACTAAACTTAGGTTGCATTAACATTTCACATCCAATACAAAGTCTATGTTTCTCTTCTAACACAACTGAAGCAAGCGAAATCCATAGCACTTATTAAACCTTTCTCTTAATAGGTTCCTCATAGTTATATTCTCATCATGAATGACATAATATTATTAAATAAAAAAACTAAGGTTGGAGAGCGTAAATGTACACTAAGAAGAAAAGGTTTTCCCTGATACAAAACAAGAACAGTGAAAATCCTTCCCCCTCGTTAAGGTTAATGAGGAAATATGCAACAAGTACCAGCACCTAAATGTATCATCCAAAACACTCTGGATCTGGAAAGCATTAATAGCAAAGGTTGACATGAGAAGGTAGACAACTAAGGAATTATATATCATCCATATAATCCTACCTAATTTTGAATCCAGGTTGATTTTTCTTCCTGACCATGACACATAAATATACGTACAAAGCATCAACATCTAAGACAGAATAAAATTTTCATACTTGAGGGACCCATAACTGAAGGATTCGTAAATTTGGGTGCATATTTAAGCAACCCAACAGTAATAATTCTATGTGTAGGGTTGTACATTGGAACATATATCTATATTTAGAGTGTGTTAAATGATACCTTTAATTAACCCAAAAAAGCAAAGCACCGCATTGCGGTTTGGGTGTTACTTACCCCTCTTTAGTCCCACATCGGTTGGGTACTCAGCTCATTAGTCAGGCCCTTTTGGAGTGAGTGTATGAATCTACCCTAATGACACCTTAGTGACAACCATAGATCTGGCTCTGTGTGTGTGTGTGTGTTTAGAGTGCGTTAAATGATACCTTTAACCAAAAAAAAAAATTAAAAAGAAAATGCTATTAAAAAAAAAAGTAGAAGCCACATTCACTGTGAAAGTAAAATATTTAATGCAAAAATCATACATCCGAAAAAAAATATAAGTAACAACATCGAACCAATGGACTGCAAGTATCGAACCACAAATAGGAGTCTAATTTGGCAACCTTCAAATCGTAAGACATGGTTATTTTAAATTACAATTTTTTAACATTAGTGAATAATAATGTGCACCCAAGCGGAGAGCTCACTAATGAAGTAACGCAGCCCATGCCACAATTTGCACAACATGCGTATTCCTTTGGGGAATAATGTCACATGCATTCCCCAGCAAAACAAACATAATGCAGAGGGGAAAATTCTAAGGGAACTGATAGCAATATAGGAGGCAGAGCATACCCAGTCTTCATAGAACGTGAAGGTTGCAAATTCTACCCTTTCAACCACCAATCCCAAAATAAATAACAGAAAGACAAAAAGACCAATTGGATGTGGATTATAACATAAAAAGGATTTCTTGTAGATGGCAAACTAAGAGAACCAAGATGCTTGAGTATATGATAAGAATGATGGGTTTCGGTGTCAAGTGGAGGGATAGGAAGAAAACTTGTTATCATAAGCCTCTTTTCTGGTTATGATTAATTTAATGGCAGCCCAGCTGGTCATTTCAAGAAGCTCTAGAGGTCTGAAATTGGGATTCACTTCCCCCTTTCTTTTTTTTCTTTTTTAATCGGTAAAAGCAATTTTATTAGGGAAAAACTGTACAATAGCATGCAGATTCATAAATGGCGAACCCAAAGATAGATAAGATATCTACAAGCACAAGATTCTAGCTTCCTAACGGGTACACCATCTAACCAATAGCACAACCCACACTATGCATTTGAATTATATTTACTAGCTAGTTTCCTCGTTTGGTTCATATTTTGTGTACCTTTACCTTCTTTAAGGTAAAGGTATATATATCCGCAATTGTAATTGTAATTTGATGTGTAATATATATACACACATATCCGCAATCACCAATAATAATAATAACAGCATAACCCACAGTATGCAATGAGACGAGCAATCCCTGATTTCACCACCTCATCCCTAATGGAGATCCAATCTATCAACACATTACGCTTCCGGATGCAGATTTTTTCTTGTGACAACAAAGAATCCTCAAAAATGCACATATTCCTCTCATCCAAATAGACCAAGATCTAGCTCATGGGAGGAGGGGCCACAATGGATCCAACTAGGCTCCCAACAAGGCCGAATGCCAACAAGATAAGAAGCCCTGAAAGGAAAAAAGGGAAAGACCCAAGCGACACCCAGTTGGGTTAGAAATAGTTTCAGAGGCCCATCGTGAAAGGGCAGTGTAAAAGTAGATAATCAATTGATTCCTCTGCTACTAGGCACAACAATTCGATAAATTCAAGTCTCTGTTTTAGAGATGATCTAAAGTCAGGATCTTATTCAAATATGTTGTCCATGGAAAGAAAAATATCTTTGAAGGCACACCGATGTGCCACACAACCTGACAATCCGGAGTCAGGATCTTATCCAGATATGTTGTCCATAGAAAGAAAGATATCTTTAAAGGCACACCGATGTCCACACAACCCGACAGGGAAACAGGAAATAGAGACAAGGTCTCAAAGCCTGCAAAAGAGACCTCACTGTAAACTGGTCTTTGTTGTCCCTAGACCAAACTTGACTATCCCTAGCTAATGAGTCAGGACAAACACACTCAAGCCAGGACTAAAACCCAATGAAACCACTCACTTCCCAATCATTCAAAGGACACTTGAACCTAGGGACCCAAACTACTAACCCAGTCCTCTCAAACATAGATGCTACTGATGCTTGTAGATCTAAAGATATCAAGTAAAAGGTCTTGAACTCTTGTTTCAAAGTATTGGGGCCACACCAAATATCAGGCTATAATTAAACCTCCTCCCCATTACCTATACCGAACCTGTTATGTTTAACAAAATCTGCCTAACCCCTCAAGATTCCTTTCCATAAGCCTACCCCATGAGGATCCTTAGACGCCCTAGGTTTCCATCTGTCGCATTCCCCATGCCGAACACGATTACCTCTCTCCACAAGCTATTGCTCACTGCACCAAACCACATAACCATTTACCCAACAATGCCTTATTAACATCCATAATTGACCACAAATTAAGTATGTCCCTCTCTTTCAGGTGACATACCCAATTCCACTTCACAAGATGGAACTTGTTAGTGCCTACCTTTTCGTTCCATAGGAAATTACGTTGGATTCTTTCCAGATAAGAAGCAACCGATATCGGGGTGCAAAAGAGGGAGAGGTAGTAAGTTGGGAAATTACAAAGAGTGTTTTTTCAAAAGAGTGAGTCTCCCTACTAACGAAAGAAGTGGTAATCGAAGGACTTTCTATTGGAAAAGAGTCTCATTTGCAAGTTGCAAACAATACTTTGGTTCATTGTGAAACTTGACACCAGCAACTTGGATAATCTATTTTCGTTCCGTAGGAAATTACATTGGATTCTTTCTAGATTAGAAGCAACCGATATCGGGGTACAGAAAAGGGAAAGATAGTAAATTGGGAGATTACAAAGAGTGTTTTTCAAAAGAGTGAGTCTCCCTCCTTCTGAAAGAAGTGGTCATTGAAGGATTTTCTGTCGGAAAAGAGGGGTTGAAAGGGTCTCATTTGCAAGTTGCAGACAATACTTTGGTTCATTGTGATACTTGAAACCAACAACATGGATAACTTCTTTGTTTGCTCAGGTGTTTTAAGGCGGCTTCAAAATTGATAGTCAATTTTGGAAAAATGGAGATGTATGGTGTAGGGGGATGGCCAATTTGGAGTTAGCGGGTAGTCTAGAATGCAAGATTGAAAATTCCCGTTGTATACTTGGGCATGTAGCTCGGGCTGCGGTCAAGGCTAAAACGGTTTGGGATCTAGTGTTTGAGAGATTTCATAGAAAGCTTGCAGGATGGAATTCAATTTCTTATCTAAAGGGAGCAAATAAGCTCTCATTAAGAGCTCTTTGGCTAGTTTGCCATCATATTTCTTGTCCTTGCTCTCTATTCCCATTTCCAATGTGGATAAGTTGGGAAAAAATTGAAGAAATTACTTGTGGAATGATAGAGTGGAGAATAACAAATATCTGATTACCGACCAAAAAAAAATTCATTTGATTGAGGTGTGGTGTCTAGTGAATGAAGGAGGTTCAGGTCTAAGGTCATTGAGGGATATGAATAAGGCCATATTAGGCAAATGATTGTGGAGGTATGGGGAAGAGAGAGATAGGCAGATGTCAAATATCTTATGGAGGAAATAGATTACAGCTAAATATGGAGAGGCCAAGTCAAGGGCGGAGGTTGGGGGACCAAAAGTCAGTTTGGAGCCTAAAGAGGTTAGAGGTTCCTATGGAGTTGAGTGGAAAGCAATATTTAGCATTAAAGAGGATTTCAGTCAAGGTTTTAAATAATGGTCTAGTTTGTATAACGGGTTTGACCAAAACCTTTACGTTTCTCAATTGTAGTTGTTACAACCGAAAACCATAACACGCCACAGATTTTTAGATAAAAAATAAATTTTAAAAAATACTAATTAAAATAATCTAAGAAAAATATTTAAATTTGATATACAGACAATCATTGAAATTAAAATTTTATGGCATATTATGATTGAAAATGCTACTTTATCAGATTTAATTAATACATAATGATATAAGAATGTAAGTGTATGACTTAAATTATCATAATTTCTTAATTTCACTTGAAATCCATGGATCTATGTTCTAAACTTACCAATATGAATTAACTAGCAAACATTGATAAAAAAAAATTTAAGAAATCATACCCTATCAAAAAGCCTCCCACTGAATTTTTTGTTCAAAAGTGGGTTTCAAAAATTCAGATTGTTGATTCGTAGCATAGATCTAGATTTTGATCCAATGTGGTCAAAGCATCCAGGCAATGTGGAAGCGACAAGGGGGTTCCCTAGGCAAGGCATTGCCTAGGCGACCAAAATTTAAATTTTATGTGAAAAATCAATAAAATTTAGAAAGTGCCTGCCCAAATCATGATTCGGTGATAGGAGTCCTGGCTAGGCAATGCGGCATTGTTTTGATCCCAAAAAAAGATGGAGTTGTCAATTTGTCATAGACTCGTATTTGACTTGAAAGGAAGAAAGTGAAAATTTCAAAATAAGTTAAAATGGGTTTCTAAAATTCACTGTATGAAATATAACATCAAATGTGACATAGTTGCCATTATGTACATAATGTGGCTCACATCCTCCCATCGGTTCGGGTATTACCGAAACCTTTACATAACGGTTTCAATAAGACTTTTTACCATGGTTTCAATGACCTTATCAGTTTCAAGTTGGGTAGAACAGATGACATTAAGTTCTGGGATGTATCTGGGGTGGGCAATCTTTCCTCAAGAAAAACTTTGGCAATTTATAAACTAGATGCTAATAAAAGGTGTCGAGTTGCCTCTTGCTTTGAGTCAATGCCAGGTCTCCTAAGTTTAGGAGGGGAGGCTCAATAATTGGGAGTTCGAAGATTTCTTGTGCTTGGTGAATCGCCTTATTTCAATCAAACCTAAAACCCTCATTAGAGACAGTATATTGTGGACGGCAGATAATAAATGTAGATTTAGAGTGAGATATTTCTTTTAGTCGTTCTGGAGTAGTCCCGGAGCCCCCTTTCCTCATCGTTGTGCAATATCCAAGTACTTCATCTAAAATGTGTTTCTTCCTTTCGACAACAACCCTAGATAGGACACTCACTACAAACCACTTGTAAATAGAGGGTAGAATGGCAAATATATGCTGCATGATGGAGGATGGATGGATAGATCATTTGTTGTTTCATTGCTTTTTCGTTATATGGATTTAGGACTAATCTATATCCCTTAATCGAGTTCAATGGGTTTTTCCTCTCTCATTTAGAGCCTTCATTCCGTATGGGTAATAAAACACAGTATCATACATAGCATTGAGTTGAAGATTTTACTAGTGGCCCTTTGTTTGTGTATTTTGGATGAGAGAAGCATAAGGGTTCTCAAAAACCAATCCCCCAAAGGAGAGATTATGACAATTCATTACCAAGCTTCTTCTTTCTTGGTTCTCTATTTGGAGGAATTTCAAGGACATGGGGTTTAGTATCTTGCAGCATCTCCAATATATCATAGGCTTTTATGCTTCTAGTGTGTTCACTCCTATGTGGGCATGACCTCGTACATGTTCTTTTTGTCTATATATTAATACTTTACCAATATAAAAAGAGAGAGACCAAGATGCTCTATCATGTCATGGAGCACCAGACAGCATAGCAGATCATATGCCACCAGCAGTCATGCAGCAGAGTATGTTAAGTGACTTAAAGCTTAATTGCTTACGACCAATCCTATGCCAAAGCAGTCATATATTAGTACAGACTGCTTTGGGGGGCAATATGAATCCTACATCTCATATCTCATTTATTGGTGGTTAATAGCAACTACATAGTGACAGTTGACAATCACACAACCAATCTTTTTATGGTTGATGAAAATCACTATTTAGTGAGCAAGAAATGTATTATCTAGGTCCATTTGACCTTTCCAAATTAAGCATAAAACACATAAATTTTCATAATCAAAGGCCTAGAAAGTAGAAACAATGTATTATGCAGTTTTTAGAGTTCCACTGAGCTCTGGCATGTCCGAAGTTTTCCAGCAATTAGGATGACTTTCCATCCATCTCATTTTGAAACACAGTTCCAAGCTTTTTTGGGTCATTTAATGCAAAAAACTTGCAAGCTATTTCAATTTTGGTAACTTTCATTTCCGGCTGCTTCTTTTTCCTTTTTCCTTTTTCCTTTTTTTTTTTCTTTTATCTGAGGCTAGTAGTAAGGGTCACCGTTTTAAACGGCGTACTTATGTCGTATTGAGTTTAAATTGGCAATACCAGTATAAAACGCATATTAAATGTGTTTTCCATATTAAACTCGTATAATACACGTAGAAGAAATATACTTATTTTTTAAAAAAAAAGTTTTATAGGACCGTTGTTTCAAACAGAGCCCCATTATTTTTATCCTTTAAATATTAAAATTTAATTTTTTAGGTTTTCTCTCTCATTCTCATTTACCTATTTGAATCTTATGATAGTATTTACATATAGGTTTATTTTTTCAAAGATATCACTAAATTTTATGTTAGAATTTGAACTTTGAAGCTTAAGTGAGGGTTTGATTGATATGGGGTTTTAGTTTAGAGGATGATGGTATTGTACTTTTCTGAATGGTAAATGATTATATCCGTTCGTTAAAATGGTTGAATGGTGAATGATAATATCTTGATGGTTATATAACTACAATTATTTTGTTAAATGGTGACTTTAAACGATTGTTAGTACCTAGTATCATGTTTCCTATTTATTTATAATTATTAATTATTTTTAAATTTTTGTACTTTTTCCATGTTATTTGCTGTATAAAATTTGTACTTCCAGAACGGAGTGTTGCCATACCCGTACTTGGTGACTATGGTTAGTAGTTAGATTATTAAATTGGTGAGCCCCAAGGGACACAAAACCGAGTCCACCCCCCTTTGGGGGACACACTCTTAGTCTCCTACCACTAGAACAACCAGGGAAGTGTCCAGTCCCTGATTTTAAGTGCCACAAGACTGCTTTTTCGGTAATTTTAAGATTTAAAATATTGGGTATCTATACAAATAATATGTTTCAGTACTTCAATTTCAGACTTCAAAACACCAAAAGGTAGGCCCAGAAGAATTTCATAAAACCAATGATAAGCCATATAGGAAACGAAAAATTAAAATTAGAAGAAGAAGAAGAAAATAACCCAGACAAGAAAATGAGAAATAATACTTAAAACCCTAAGCCCAGATGTTTAAAACCCTAAAATCAAAAACCCACCAATTTCAGACCTCTCCACCCTGAATAATTCCATCTCCCCCATGCTTTCGAATAAAGAAGAAACATATAGTCTCAAAAAAAGAACAGATAATATTTCCATTAGAGCTTAAGGAGTTGAGTTGAACAATAAACAATAAAAAAATTTTAATTTAATTTTAAAAAAAATAGACACACACAGTAAACGAAGGAGCGACATGAAACCCTAGAAATCTAAATAAGTTAAAGACTGTTTTACTTACAGGTAATGAAGGTTAAGGTATCTCCTCAATAGAACGACAATGGCGAGTGCGCTGTATAAATTGGAGGAGAGGTTTTTCCAAGAGAGAGAGACGGCAGGTTCTTATATTAGTAAATGACGTAAACGCCCTTCTGGTCACCAAAATTACCGGTATCGTTCGAGATTGGATTTGGTGTGAATGACCTTTTGGTGTAGTTGCCTTCAACCAAAAAAAATATCACGATTCCTAGGATTGCTTATTGGACAAAATATTCGTGAATTACTCGGACTCAGCTCGTTTAAAAGATGGAGTACCATTCGTTTATTTAGTAAACGAGCCGAGCTTGAACACACCCCACTCGACTCGATAAAAGTTCAATTTAATTATATATACATATTAATCTATTAAAATATACTTATTTCATTTAAATATTAAAATTAAGTATATGTATTATGAGATTAATTTTGAGCCGAAGCTCTACATCACTGTGTTGATGCGAGCTCCCTTTTTCACACTATAAAGGTGGCATTTTTGTAATTATTGATAGAGGTTGGGATAATTTTACAACACACCATAATTACACATTTGCCACAGGATAGTGTAAAAAAGGAGTTCCGCACAACGTGGTGATGCAGAGCTCCTCTTTATATTTAAACCGATGTATTATATACTAGTAAAGATTATTAGTATATAATGTATTTTATATAATAAGAATATCTTATATCTAATTATAATCTGATACTAAAATTTTAGTTAACACCGTGATTTCTTTGCCTAGGATAATAAAGTGGTTTTTTTACCTAATATAAATAGTTATTTCCAATAAAAACAAGTTGCTCGAGCTCAACTCGAGTTCGGTTAGTAAAACCCGAGCTCGTTTATTTAATAAACGAGTCAAGCTTGAACATGATTTTCAAACTCATTTAATAAACGAACAAGCTTGAACACACCGCTATTCGGCTCGGCTCGATATCACCCCTATTCACTAATACGGATGTTATCGAGCCGAGCCGAGTAGAGTGATGTTCAACTTTGTTTATTAAGTAAACGAACTTGAAAATCAAGCTTGAGTTGAACTTGATTATAAAATTAAAAAATGAGCTCGAGCTTTCACACACAAGTTCGCAAGCAACTTGATTCATTAGATATAACAATTTATTATGTTTAAATTTTACTTTATTATCCTTGTGTATGTAAAAAAATTACATTGTTACCCAGAATTTTTAAAAAAGTTCATAATTGTATAAGAGATATTCTTATTATGTAAAATATATTATATATTATTAATATTTACTATTATATAATAAATACACTTAATTTTAGAATTTAAATGAAGTAAGTATATTTAAATATTTTAATAAGTTAAGTATATACATAATCGAGACGAGTTTTTGACGAGTCGAGTAGGGCGTGTTCAAGTTCGGTTTGTTAATTAAACGAGCTCGAAAATCAAGCTTGAGCTTGGCTTGTTTACTAAATAAACAAATGAAACTCAAGCTTTTAAGCTCATGAGCACCTTTGTTTGATAACCATTCATGAGGTAGGTCTTCTATACTCAAGCCAAGGTAGCTCGTCGGCTCGATTCAGTTCGGCTCCTTCAAGCCAATCTCAAGCTAACATTTCAGTCAAACAATTTAAACCAAGCTTATAATTCAGGTCGAATGTTTAAATAAGCTCAAGCATTTAATTTGACTCGGCTTGAAGCTTAGCTTGTTTAGGGCTCAATTTGGCTCGGCTCAAAATATTATATATATATAAAAGAAATTGTTTAACGGATCACGCATCCACTATAGACATCTAATCACGCCAAATGTGATTGAATTTAGGAGAGTTCAACTGCATATGTGGCGCTTGACTATTGTATATAATTTTTTTATATTTTGAATTTTCATTTTTTAGCTTCTTTTTTTCTCCTTGAATCGTTAAGAGCCACATATACGATTGAATTCAATCGCAATTGACAGTGATCAAATCTCTCCACTATACAGCGGAATGCACGATCCTCATTGGTCCACACCCTCCTTTTTAACACCCATTAACTGTGTGTAAAATTCACTCACTCTTAGGGTTCATTTATCCAAAATTGGTTTATATACACTAGCGGGTGGCACGTGCGATGCACGTGAGAGCGAGGAGAAGGAGTTAACCACAATTAATAGGAGTTAAAAGGGACACGTGTTAACCTGTGGGTGCAATTGAACTCGCTAGTGGCACGTGCGATGCACGTGAGAGCAATGAGAAGGAGTTAACCATAGTTAATAGGAGTTAAAAGGGGCATGTGTTAACCCACGGTTACGATTGAACTCTCGCCGAGTCAATCGTGATTGGCTGTGAATCGAAATAGATAGATGAGCAAGGGGTAGTTTGGAAATTAAATCAAAGGCAAGGGGTAGTTTGGAAATTAAATCAAAGGCAAGGGGTAGTTTGGATTTTAAAGCAAAACATTAAATCAAAATTTTGTTTTTATATAAGGGTAGTATGGGAATTTTGGAAAAATCATCTACGCCTACCTCCCCCATTATACGCCTACCTCCCCCATTATAATAGTAAAGATATATATATATATATATGCACACACGTAATATTTTTTGATAGTGTTATTAATATTAATACAAATAATATTTTTAACTTTCTTTATCAAAACTCGTAAAAAATTTAAATGTATAATAAATAAAATTAAGCGATAATAATAACCAAAAAAGTTTATATATATATATATATATATATATATATATATATTCACACACACGTAAATTAACTTCTTAACCTTTTTTTGTCATTATTATCTCTTAAACTTATTTATTAAAAAATTTTACAATCTATAATAAATAAAAGCTTAAATATTATTTTGTATTAACATAAAAAATATTATATATTGAGCTGAGTCAAGCTCAAGTCGAATCGAGCCTTAAACTAGCAGAGGTTCGAGCCGAGCCAAAGAAAAACAGGATATGACCTGAGTTTGACTAATTTATACATTCAAGCTCAAATAAAAGCTTGACTTGATTTGTTCGAACCTGAAATGTCAGAATGAGTCCAGCCAAATCAACCCGACGAGCTAGCTTGGCTTGGGTGCAGCACTATCTAGACATATATCTTCACACATTTGACTTTATTGTGACCTTTCTTCCTAGATTCTAGAATGTTATAAGACTAAAGTATGTTTTGATATAAGCAATAGCAATCTAAATCAAGGATAGCGACACCCCGCCTCTTGCGCCAGTGGTGGGGTGTGCCCTCTCTGTTGAGGGAGGTTTGGGCCAGGTATGAGTTGCAAGAGCTCCAATGCCTAAGCTGACCACTAAAAGTAAATGATATCCACAGGGAAAAAAAAAATCAAGGATAGCGCATCTATTGCTAAGAAGAAAGCTGATCCTTGAAATAACCACACTTTCCAAGATGGTAAAGGCTGATCCAGAATGTTTCCGAAATGTCTCATGTTTCCTTGCAACCAAACACTCCTTGATACATTCTCCATTATTACCAATACGACCTTTATCATCATCATGGCCTCATGGGACACACGAGACGTCTCCGTACCAATGTTACCTAGTTCGCTTGGTTCGAATTCGGGTTTGCGGTTCTCAATTCGTCACTCTACAGTGAACCCAGTTCGTTAGGGGTAGGATGAGATAATTCATTTTTCGGTTCGCTTAGATTCTTTAGTTTGGTTCACTCCTTAAGCATGTAAAACAAAAATATATTATAAAAATATATCTTTTAAGCATGTACACAATATATTGCAAATACTTATTTGAAAAATAATAATTAAAAATATCTTCGTATGAACGATTTGTGAACTCAAAGTATAAATTTGCCGAACCTAATAAAAAATATAAGTGAATTTGAATAAAAAATTGGACAAATTAAGATTGTTTTGAAACCACAATGTGGTTCGCTCAATTTCACGAACCAGACCAAACCGAACCACGAACCAGTTTGGGTTCACGGTTCGCTATAGCATGTAGTGAACTTGGTAACCCTGCTCCATACTATACTTTGCGGGACTGCGGCTACATGGGAATTGGGACCCATACAATCCCTTACCTGCTCTAAACTTTTGAGGGGAAAAGAAAATCTTTTCTAATTTTATAATATTTATATTAAAAAATAAATATACATTAGGGCATTCTTCCCCTCCTTCACAAAGTCTCTTCCAACAATGGTTAACAAATTAAATCCCTATGGTTTTGTTTTTTCTTTCTTAAAAATCATGGTTAAATGCTTTAACTCTAAGAGTTAATGAATTCCCCCCCCCCCCCCCCCAAAAAAAAAAATTATATATATATGTATGTTTTTGGCAGGGCGGAGCCAGGTGGGGGCATGTGCCCCACTCAACTTTTGAAAAAAATGTTTTTTTTCCCATTGTTTTAGGTATAGCCATGAGAACGGGGGACATGCCGTGAGATTGGATCACTCAATTGTGATTGAGCTTGGAGAAAGTTCAATCACACTTATAGGTCAACACATGTCCCTTTTAACCTCTATTAATTGTGGTTAAGATTCACTAACCTTAGGGTTCAACAATAAAACCTTATTTGAAAAAATCTCTTGAGGACATGTTGTGAGATCGGATCACTCAATTGTAATTGAGCTTGGAGAGAGTTCAATCGCATCTATAGGTCAACACATGTCCCTTTTAACCTCTATTAACGATGGTTAAGATTCACTAACTTTTAGGGTTCAACAATATAACCTTATTTTAAAAAATATTAACCCTAAGATATAAAATTCTTAATTACTAATTTAAATATTTTTTATCATAAAAACCAAGGGTATATTGTTGAACGCCAATAGTTATTAAATCTTAAATATAGTTAATAAAAGTTAAAGTGATACGTGTTGACCCATGAGTGCAATTGAATTCTCCTCGAGTTCAATTACAGTTGACTGTGTGATCCGATCTCCATGCAGGTGTTGCTCCCTTAACTAAACAAAATATTTTTATTTGTTAATTATTTTATTGGGCATAATTATATGGTAAGGGACAATTGTCGCTAAAAAAAAGTATATTATATTATTTAATTATTTGATAGGTATAGCCATGAGGTAAGGGGGTAACATTCCTTGAACTAGTGAAAACAAATATATTTTTTCATATCATGTTATTTAATTATTTAATGAGACATAGCTATGAGATCAAGGAGATAGTTGTAGAATAAATAAGGAGAAACAATACCCGTAAGATATGTACGATATGTATGGACGAAATTGCCCAAAAACTTAGGCATAAAAAAAATTATAAGGGCTATGCCCCCAAACCCAATCATCCCCTAGACTCAGAATATTTCATATCAACCTAATAGTTCTCCACAAATCCATCAACAATTACTATCATTTCCATCAACTATCGCGTGCCCCCACCACTAGAAAATCCTGGCTCCACCCCTGGTTCTTGGTATGATGTGTTGATGGATGTTTTTTATGAAAGTCACGCAAGCTAGTATTTTATGATGATGTGGCAATAATAAAATGCCTCCATGATCATCCTTGCACCTTCATCAAAATACCCATACAGGAAATTAAGTGACATCTTTTCACCTGTAAAAGTATTGCGCCGTCATATTTGGCTAAAACGCATTTGATTAAGAACTTATGTGTTTTCAACATAATGTTTGCAAAAATTAAAATGGGTCAAAAGAGATTTAAGAATCCAAGGGTAAGATGTTCATTGGTTGAATGATGTGTTATCTTGTAAAAGTGAGGCCGCATTCACCAATCCACTTAGAACTTTTGACAAGTAACAAGTCGTTGTAAGGCACCCGAAGAATTAAGAGTGGTTGTTTCGACACAATAAATGCAAAAGCATTAAATATAATAAATGTCAAATACGTTATTTTATTAAATGCAAAAAACGTTACAATAATTAATGTGTTTGTTATAAAGAATTGCAATTACTCTATCCCAAGACAAAAATCCTATAAAAGGGAAGGGTCATTGGCCTAAAAGGGATACAACTTTTGAGTCAAATACGACAAGCCTAAAATGGTAGCCACTCCTCGTTATTCTAAAAAAAATTGGTGTGCTCTTTACCTCATTTCCTTAGTCATTTCTCATTTTTTGTTGGAGGTCATAATAGCCATTTGAAGTTTGAATTGACATGTGATCAAATCATAAAAATCACCCAATTACATGATGTATGTAGGGTCTTGTACTAAATGAAGAGTGATTGCGTGATTGTTATGTAAGTTTCAAATGCGTGTGAGACAGTAAAGTTGTTACTGATTGTTGACTTATCTATAGTAAGAAGGAAAATGATTAAAGGACTACTCATTTTGTGCGATCCTAATTGGTCCATGTCATCTTTTAACACCCATTAATTGTGGTTATGATTCACTCACCCTTAGGGTGCGTTCGCTTGGCGAGAAAGTGAGGAAAAATAAAAGAAAATGAGTTTTCTTGCTTTTTTTCTGCGTTTGGTATGCAAAAAACACATTTTTATTTTCTTGTACTTTCTCAAAAATGACAACTTTTTCTCAAAAACTTCATCAGTCTTTTGATGGTTGTTTTGATTTTTTTTTAAATGTTTATTTTATTTATTTTTTCTTTATTTTCTTTCACCCACTTCCTCGCCAAACAAACACACACTAAGAGTTAGAAAATCTTAACCACGGTTAATAAATATTAAAAGGGACACACGTTGACCTGTGGGTGCGATTGAATATGATCGCAACTCTAATTATTGTTGCCCCTAACTCCAAAGATTTGGGATCATATTTAGTTAGAGTTGAATTGCACCCACTGGTCAAACATGTCTCCCTTTTAACACCTTGTAATGGAAAAAATTCGTAAAAATAATAGGTAAAATGAGAATTTCTCACTATAACAAATTCTAACAATTTAGCCAACATAAGCCCACTTGGGCTATGTGTTGGCTCTCTTGGGTATTGTTTGACAGGTGACCTCATCATGACTACACAAGTCATGATGACTCCAAATGCCTATAAATAAGCATGAATCTCCAAAGAAAGGGGAAGAGTGCAGAAGGCAAGAGAGAAAGTAAAGAAAGAGAAGAAAAAGAAGAAAAAGGAGAACTGGGAAGCTTGAGTCGCTCAAAGCCCAACCCCGAGAGCTATGCAGATAGTCGTCCACCTGATTCTCTCATCTTCATTTGATGTTCTCCGGCCACTTGATACTCTCTACGGCCTCACAATCGATTATGGCCACCGGATGCTCTTCCAAATTGGTCATGTCCGCCTGATGTTCTCCATGAACGGTACCCTTACACCTTGTCAATATCTGATGTTTATGTTTATCTACTTGAAGAAATGTTAAGGTCACACTGCCACTTGCACGACCTCACAATTGATCATCTGCTGAGTGCATGCATACTTGAACTTGTGCCTGGTGTTGTGAACTATACATGAGCTTGTTGTCCGCTGTGAGCTGTGCCTGAGCTCGTTGTCCGCTGTGAGCTATACCTGAGCTTGTTGTCCGCTGTGAACTGTGCCTGAGCTCGTTGTCCGCTGTGAACTGTACCTGACTCGTTGTCTGCTATGAACTGTAGCTAAGCTCATTGTCCGCTGTGAGCTATACCTGAGCTCATTGTCCGCTGTGAGTTATACCTGAGCTCGTTGTCCGCTGTCAATTGTACCCGAGCTACGTTGTCTGAGCCTTGTCCGAGCTACGTTGTCTGAGCCTTGTCCGAGCTACGCTGCCTGAACATTGTATGAGCCTTATTTGAGCTATGTTGTCGGAATGTTGTTTGAGCTACATCCTCAATTGTCAATTGCTCCCGAGTTGAGTCCTTTGTGTCATATGAACTACATCCATTGTGCCTCCCGAGTTGAGTCTGTTGTGCCTTTCGAGCTACGTCCATTGTACCTCCCGAGCTGAGTCCTTTGTGCCTCCTGAGCTACGTCCTTTGTGCCTCCCATGCTACGTCCTTTGTTTCTCCTGAGCTACTTCCTCTACCTCTCCATCGGTCGTCCTCCACACAACACCAGAGCCCGTCCTCAAGCGCATATGCTCATTAACCTCACGAAAAGTATCTCTACACTATCATGCTCATATACTTATGTCTTACACTGACTTTATCATCAGAGCTTATTTCAGGGTGCACACCCGCCCCCTTAGTTTCATTTGTAGGCGAAGTTTTGCTATCTTCCTTCTACCAGGAAATCAGAGTTTGTTGCAGCTACTGACACGTGGCAAATCCGAGAATTTTCCCCTTAAAAAATGGCACCGTCTATGGGAACCAGGCAAAGGGGTTTAAACAATCGCAAATGACAAGCGTCTTTTACACCTGAATGAGACTTTCAATGCATGACAACAACCAAGAGGTAATTATCGAGTGCATTCTCAAGTGCTTTATCAAATGAACTGTCTAGTGCATGTTCTAGTGAATTTTCAATCTCAACTGAATTATCGAGTGACTTATTAGTAAATTATCAAGTGACTTATCAAGTAAATGACCAATGAACTGCCTGTGTCATAAAATGCAATGTCAAATGACTTATCATCTGAGTAGGGTACTCACCACGGGACACATGTGGCTTACCTAATGAATTGTCATTTGAGCAAATCTAGTATCTTATACTAATGAAATGTCATTTGAGTATGGTGTCCCATCACGAGATCTCTCATGTGAAATGTCAATTGTCTGATTACATTGATGATGTGTTACGTTATGACGCTTCTGTGCTCATTTACTTTCATCTCATAATATTTTCATAATGTGTCCATGCCCTACAATCGTAGAAGTAAAAAGATTATTCATTTTAGAAGTGTTATTGATCTATGTTCATTCTCATGCTCTAAGCACTTGGGAGCAAGTTACTTGCTTGTTTGTGCAGCATGTAGGCTATCGTCTTTAAAGATTTTTCTCATGATGTATTCTCGGCACCTCGAACGAAGTCCAAGGCACCAAGAAGGGGCTAACTGTAATAGAAAAAATTCGTTTAAAAAAGGGTAAAATGGGAATTTCTCACTCTAAAAAATTAGTCGACATAAGCCCACTTGGGGCTATGTGCTGGCTCTCTTGAGTGTTGTCTGACAGGTGACCTCATCATGACTACACAAGTCATGATGACTCCAAATGCCTATAAATAAGCATGAATCTCCAAAGAAAGGGAGAGGGTGCGGAAGGTAAGAGATAAAGTAAAGAAAGAGAAAAGAAAAAGAAGAATAAGGAGATCTGGGAAGCTTGAGTCGCTCACACCCCAACCTCGAAGAGCTATGCAGATAGTCGCCCACCTGATTCTCTCCTCTTCATTTGATGTTCTCCGGCTACTTGATGCTCTCAACGGCCTCACAATCGATTATGGCCACCGGATGCTCTTTCAAATCAGCCATGTCCGCCTGATGTTATCCATGAACGGTACCCTTAGACCTTGTCAATATCTGATGTTTTATGTTTATCTACTTGGTGAAATGTTAAGGTCACACTGCCACTTGCACGATCTCGCAATTGATCATCTGCTGAGTGCATGCATACTTGAACTTGTGTCTAACACTGTGAACTGTACTTGAGCTCGTTGTCCGCTGTGAGCTGTATTTGAGCTCATTGTCCGCTGTGAGTTGTACCTGAGCTCGTTGTTCGCTGTCAACTATACCCGAGTTACGTTGTCTGAGCCTTGTCCGAGCTACGTTATTTGAGCCTTGTCTGAACTACGTTGTTTGAACCTTGTCCGAGTTATGTTGTCTGAGTTACGTCCTCCGTTGTCAATTGCTCCAAAGCTGAGTCCTTTGTGTCATCCGAGCTACGTCCGTTGTGCCTCCCAAGCTGAGTCCTTTGTGCCTCTCGAGCTGAGTCTGTTGTGCCTCCCAAGCTGCGTCCGTTGTGCCTCCCGAGCTACGTCCTTTGTGCCTCCCGAGCTACGCCCTTTGTGCCTCTTGAGCTACGTCCTCTACCTCTTAATTGCTCGTCCTCCAGAGCACAATACCAGAGCCCGTCTTCAAGCGCATATGCTCATTGACCTCACAATAAGTATCTCTACACCATCATGCTCATATACTTATGCCTTATACTAACTTTATCATCGGAGTTTATTTCAGGGTGCACACCCGCCCCTTCAATTTCATTTATAGGCGGAGTTTTGCTATCTTTCTTCTATCAGGAAACTAGAGATTATTGCAGCTACTGGCGCGTGGCGAGTCCGAAAATTTTCCCCTTCACACTTATTATCTACTATTAAGATTTACTAACCCATAACTTTCAACAATCAAATCATAATTTGTAGAATAATTATTAACCCTAAAATTTAAGGAACTAAATCCTCTAGGGTTATAAATCGGATTTGGGGGAGGCTAGCTATGCCGTTGAGGTCACCACGTGTCCCTTTTGACACCCCTTAACATGTGGTAAAGATTCATCCACCCCTAGGGTTCACTCTTCTATCATTGGTTTTTAGAAAAAAAAAAAAACATAACTGTGGTTAGAAAAATATAGGATATTTTAGTATTTTTTCTTTCTAAAAACCAATGACAGGTGGGTGAACCCTAGGAGTGAGTGAATCTTAACCATAGTTAAGGGCCGTCAAAAGGGACACGTGGCGACCTCAGCGGCGTAACCGGACTCCCCCGAGTCTGGTTATAACAGTAGAGGATTTAGTTCCAAAAGTTAAAATTTGTTAACCAGAGTTAAAAGAGCTTTCTGAGTGCTATTGAACAACTAATCAGAGAACGCCTCCAAAATCCAAAATCGCAGAAGATGGCTCTGAGATTCTCCCTTGTTGTACTTCTCACGCTATTCTCCAGCTGCTGCTTCTCTGCAATCTTAGCCCACAGAGATGAAGACCCAACAACGAAAATCATGGAGGAATTCTCAGGATACCCAACTCATGAATCCCACTCATGCATCTCTAACTCTGTATCTTCAATATCAGTCGAGACTGAAAGTTTACAGCAACAGGTAAAGAAACAAATTTCCCTTTTATTCTTTTCTTAATTACTTATTTTTGTTCTGTTTAGTAATCTAGCTATTTGGTTTTCATCTTTGAGTTGGTTCTTTTAAGCAAGAAAAAGAACAATTTTTTTTCACGCCTTTCAGAAGGTCTATTTAGTGGATTCTTGCTGTTGGTTTTGTTTTTCAAGGATTTTATGAGGTGGGTATTTTTATTTTATTTTATTTTATTTTATTTTTATTTTGAATTGAGTTGAGTTGAGTTGTTTTTCCTGTTCTTCTCATGGTGGGTATTTTGATTTTATTTTCTATTTTGGGGGTGGGTACTGTATCAGAAACTAATTTCATTAACGTTTATTTGATTGTGTTTTCCATTTAAAATGATTTTTTTATGAAGTGGTGTATCTTACATTTTATAATTCATTTTTAAAAAAATTATTATTGTGTAACATTCGAAGTGGTTCTTGTGAATTCTGCTCCTTAGATTGATGAACTGTCAACTTTCTCGGATACGCCTGCTCCATCAGTAACTAGGATCTTGTACAGCGAGAAGGATGTATTGGCTCGGAGGTATGGCCCCGGATTCTTTGATTTTGTGAATTGTGATATGATTAAAAGCTAATTATGATGTTAATTGAGGAAATAGGTAAAGAAAAAAGAAGATAAAAGACTTGGGGAATTATTTATTTCTCTATATTGAGATGCATGTACCTGGGTTATGACTTATGAGCATGTTTCGACAAGTTTATTATCTTTGAATTTTCCTGATTGTATGTACTATAGGCGTTCGAATAATTGGCATACTGTAATATCTGCAGTGTGTTTAGATAGGTGGACAAATTGATAGACTGATTAATGGATTGTAGAGTATGTCAACCACATTTTACAATTATTTGTTACCCTGTGTCAGTTAGAATAGAGGATAGATGTTGAAGTGTAGGTACGAGTCGGTGCTGGCATTGCTCGAAGACTATGCTACCATATGATCATAGTATCAAATTTTGTGATTCTTTCAAAAGTCCCAGTTAAATCATGATATTTCCATCAAATGATTTAATCTCAAAGTATTTGTGATTTTTTTAAAAAATCCCGTATTTTGTTAAAAGTTGCGATGAATTAAACACAAATTATTCATGACGTAAAAAAAAAAACGAATAAATATCTAATATATGAAATATATTTGTTTATACGTTTTCATAAGTAGCGATCTTACTATTTATCTTTTTTGACAAATTTCCCATTTTTTTTCAATTCTTTTGAATTTTGCCTATTTTTCCCTAATCAAATAACTTCCTAACTCCGATTTGGTGACTATGCATATGATATAATGGTGTTGGATACGGTTTTGGCTCTATTTAATATCTAGGACTTGCTTGACCCAACAAATCTAAGTTTACACAGTATAGCTAATATATTACTATTTTCTATATCAAAATTTTTGTATTATTATTCAATCTAAAAGTATCTGTACATGGCACCTCTTTTACTTGGTTATGGCTGAGCCACATCTGAAATGGATCCAATACCCATGCTCTTGTTGTGTAAGGTAGACAAAGGCACTCCAAAGGAATTTAAGGATCCGGTTGCCAGATTAGATAGAGATAGACAGGGAAGCATTCATGAGAATCTAACTTAGTGGACTGCTTCAAGTTCTAGCATCACTAAAGGCAGTCCTAGGTCAGTGGCTATATTTCTTTCTTGTGTTGTCATTTACTTTTATTCTCATGGCCTTTAATAAAGCGGAAAGGCGGACTGGGATTAGTGTTGCTGATCTCAAGTATTTGGGGATAAGGCATTGGTGATGATGACATTTAAAACAATTCTGCTGACAAACTAAGTCTATTCTCAAAATCTTCTAGGCTTCAGAGATTAACTCAAGTTTATTAAAGTTAATCATGATTCATGGATGACTAGGACTTGCAAAATTTGAGTATAGGTCTTCTGTTCCCTAGGGAGAACTCCAGTCCCTTTTGTGCTTTATTGGAATAGTTCAATCATTATCATTTTTTTCTTTCCATCACCATCATGCTAATCCATTATAATTCTGGAAAGCACGGCTAATTGATGGTTGGGATTGTGGCCTTCCAAAGCAGCCAGAGCCTTTTCTTCATCACACCTATCATTGTAATGACCAACCAGAGTTAACGATCGACTAGTGTCCTTGCATCATAAAAGTGTTGGATCATGGTAGTGAGCGTAACATAATGGAAAGCTTATGGTTTCCACCCGCGCACAATTCATGATGTCTACTTCTTCATTGAATGTAACAATGAAGTTTCTGATAGAGCTCCCTCAATGGTCCATGTTTTCATTCTCTTTTCCCACGAAGTCATAGACATTACAAAAAATTGTCTTAGTGTTTCACCTGTGATAGACTGGTAGTAGTTGATTTATGGAAGGGGTTATTGGCCGAGTCTATCAGGAAATGCCGGAATAGCATTTTTTTCCTTTACTATTGGCAATTGGAGTTGTTTTAGACTATTAGTTTAGAATTTTAATTATATTCTTTTATCCACATGTAGAGACTTGCTTTTGAATATCAGGGAATGGCTAAAGTTTAAACAGTTCGAGAGAGAGAGAGCTTGATGTCTCTAATCTCTTAGAAAGGAAAAAATGTCGTTGAAATTATTGCCCATTTTCCCCTATTTTAAAAATATTCTTACATCATATTATTCTGTTATTCGTTTTTTTAAAATTTGTATCAGTTTCTGATTCTGTAAAGATCGGTCGAGTTGACCTTGGTAAGCTCCTGTCTAATTTCTGAACTGAGAATGAGTTCCAAATGCTGGATCTGTGAGACTGGTCCTTTAGGATGTATATGCATACAGTGGAGCACTGCATTCAATTTGTTTTGTTTGAACATCCACCCAGACTTGTACGTGCATGCAAGTTTTCAATATTTCCTTCCAATATTATCCTTAGCTGTGTTGTTATAATATCTGTTTGGATTTTCAACTACAGGTACATAAAAAACTTAATGGGACTATCTGGTCTTTCTGTTAGAGAAGATGCAGTCGGTAACATATTTGGTCGATGGTGAGTTTTAGGCCTTTATTTTAATTACTTTGTTGTTATTTAATGCCTTACGTACCAACATACTTGGGGTAAATGATTAACAAGCATTAGAAAGTAGATACAATTGGAACCAGTAATGGTGTGGATATTTTGATGGTCGTTTTTATTATATAGAGATAATTGTAGTGTATTCTAATTGCACCGCAGAACATTTGAGGCATATCAGCACAAACATCAAAATCAGATAGAATACTATATTTTTTCCGTCACAGATGAGATTTCATTAGTATTATCCAACCTTAAGAATCTTGAAATTTGCGTCTGAGACCCTTAGTCAATATATTCCCCACTTTGTTTTGTTTGTATATTTTAAAGTTTGACCCGGCTTAGCCGCTTAGCATGCCATCTTCGGTTTGCGTGTCTGATACTTTGATAAGTTCAGTCATATATTCAAGTAGGGTTTGATCTAGCGTAAGCATGGTAAACCATGATGGGGATCTTATTAGCGCCCCTAGTTGTTGTCAGTTAACGTTTTCAACACACAGCTCACTCTTTTAATATTTAATACTAAATGAGAATAAAAAACAATGGACAGATGGGTTTTATGCTTTACTCAGATGTTTCCATTCAAATAATAATAATACTCTCTCTCTCTTTCTCTCTCCTTTAGGTTCTGGAAAATCCAATTGTATGTCTGTGAGGGATCTCTAACGAAACCATTTATTTCTGTTAATGATTTCTATCCCCCCTTGGCAGCATTTCCAAGCTTCCTAATGCATGTTGTCTATGCGTAATTTTTTAAAGGTGTATCTATTTTATTTCTCGCATTCTTAAGCTACAAAACAATCATCTTTCTTCTAATCAGCTTTGTAAGTCTTGAAACAATTTTTAACATTTTCTCTTTGTTTCCTTGGGTCACATTTTTTCTTTATATTTCTTTGATTTTTTTTCTTCAAATGGTAATCCCTTCAGCTTCTTTTCATTCTATCCAGGGAAGGCTATGAACCAGAGCTCACGGCAGTTGCAACTGGTTCTCACATCGATGCTATTCCATACTCTGGGAAGTATGATGGAGTTGTTGGCGTTCTGGGTGCAATAGAATCCCTTAATGTGCTGAGAAGGTGAGCCACTTGCCTGAATGATGCAAACATGGTTTTGCAAGAGAAAAGCAGTTGAGATATGGTCCATATGGAAAAAAAAATCGGCTTTTAAAGCCCAAGCTGCTTGGTCCTGTTACATTGATAAGATTGATGCTGCAAGTTGGGCAATCCTAAGAGGCTTAGAGTGCTAGATTTGATTATGGAAACTCCTGTCTTTATATATCCAATGTAAATGAATTGGCAAGATTTGTAGTTTGTACACAAGTATTTGCTAGAACATTAAAGGCGTATTTAGATGCAATTCCCTCTGTTTCGTATCCAGTTAAGTTCAGATCTGGGTAGGGCCTATCACAGATAGTGTTTCATGTGAACCAAGAAGGGAGTGTAAAATGTGACAACTGGCAGGAGTGGGTTGATCACAGCACGAGTCGCTAACAACCACAGTCCCCAAACTAGAAATTTGAATCACTGGTCCAGGTTCTGTCTTGAAGGGCCAGACCTAGCCTTCTTCCAAACATATCGTAAAAGTTCTCCTAAACATTAGTTTCTAACGAATATCACCAACATAAGAATCATGGGATCTTGATTTTATCATAATGAAAAAGAGATATTGGTCCATTATTTTTCAGGTCTAAACTCTAAAGCAGCTTTTGAGCACTTAATTGGGTAAATGACCAATCTATTTCAAGCTCATTTAGAATAATAATATTGAACTACATATTATGAATTAATTGTGAATACCTGTTGTAATACTTGTACTAATGGAAGATTTCCTCTTGAAAAAATGTAATTTTTTTTCATCCTCTTCCAAAGGATTAGATAGTCACAGACTGACAAATTCTTTTTGTCCATATTCTTCTCACTTGGAGTTTCACAGGTCCGGGTTCAAGCCTAAAAGGTCATTGGAGGTGATCTTGTTTACATCAGAGGAACCTACACGTTTTGGAATCGGCTGCTTGGGAAGGTAGGGCCACAATTTACTTAAAATTTAGGGCTCAGACCATACATGTAGTTCTGTCTTTTATCTATGCCCTCTTGATTAAATTACTTCTGTGTCTTGCGGATGGAGCATGGGTATTAAATAATCCCAATACCTAATGTTTTACGGTCTCTCATATGTTAGCTCAAATGTGCAGCCGGTTATTGGCAGGGAGCGAGGCACTTGCTAAAGCTCTTAAGAATACAGTTGATGGTCAAAACACATCCTTTTTTGATGCGGCAAGATCTGCTAGTTATGCAAAAGATCATGAGGACTTATCCAGTGTGTTCTTGAAGAAAGGAAGCTATTCTGCTTTTGTGGAGTTGCATATAGAGCAGGGTCCCATTCTGGAGGAGGAAGGTAGGCTTCTTTCTAACACATATTACCCTTTTTCTTGCCACCTTTTAAATGTTCGTTAATTTGGTTTATCTTTCACCCAGGTATTTCTATTGGGATCGTAACTGCCATTGCTGCCCCTGCAAGCATCAAAGTGGATTTTGAGGGCAATGGAGGCCATGCAGGAGCTGTCCTGATGCCAAAGAGGTGATGGAGACTTTCATTTTTGTAAATGCTGCCACTTCTTCAGATTAGGCATTAGTAGCACTATGGGCTTTGATAATAGTTCAGAAACTTCTCTCCGTTCGGTATTTATTGTTATGTTGCTGTTAAAAAAATTGAGTATATTTCTTTATTATTTCCGTAGGTGTTTGTGTACATAATGGTATCAGGTGGTTAAGTCTACTTTTCCAATGGTTAAGAGCAAAGAGTTTAGAAGAATATATGAATGATTTAAACAGCATCTCTTTCTTTTATAAAGGCTTCCACCAGTTGATATGAAGACAACACCATCCTTATACTTTATAAATAAAAAAAAATAAGTTGGTGGGTTGCAATTATGTGTCCTAAGTATTTTTCATGGTCCATTTAAGATTCAAGTTTAGTTCGAGAGGGCTCTTGAAGATAACCCATCATATTCAGGACCATTGGAGACAAAAAAGTTGTTGTTGGCATGAAAAGTTTTTGGGCCAAATACTATTTATTTATTTATTTTTAAAAAATTATCTTACACTAAGCTTATTCAGATGTGCTTAAGGGTTTCAGTCTACTCTAAAATCCAAGTATTAAGGAAAATATTTTCCTCATCTCTATATATGAAGGGACATTGTCTTAGTTTGCTCTTTTAGGTAACTGAGAAGCAGCCATATAGCTACTTAAGCACCTTTTCTTATTACAGAGAATCTCAATGTCTACATACTTTTTTAGGTCAGGTTTATTCCATTAATAAGATATTTTCCTTCCTCATTGTAATATGCTTGAACTAGTTATGTTTGTGAAAATTTGTCCTTCGGGGTTTTCTTATCCCCTTCTAATTTTGATATATATCTACTTTCTTTGCATTAGTTTTATAATTTTCTGGATTTAAACAATCCCAAAATTGATCTCTTACATTTGAATTCTGAGTTTATATAAAGTGATGATCTTCTTCTGTCCTTCCAAAGAAATGATGGTTGGTAAATAGGTAACTGACGGAACATTAGCAATTGTATTCCTTAGGCACAGACGGTATCCTGTACCTTAGCTTTCAGAGCTTGAGCCTCCACTTTAGGCGTAAATCAACTGTACCTTTTAGTAAGCTTTTATGCTGATTCATTTTAATGAGATTTTATAATCTCTATATACATCGTTTTGAGCAGAAACGATGCAGGATTGGCAGCTGCAGAGTTAGCACTAGCTGTTGAGAAACATGTGAAAGATTCTGGATCAATTGATACTGTTGGTACTGTAGGTAAGCCATGTTGTACTTTGTTTAAATCATTTTAGGTTACCAAGTACCTTTCAAGATATGGAGCATAAATGTACATAGAACTATGTTTTGCTTATTTATATACCAAATTCCATTTTTTAAATTTCCTTTCTTGTCTAATGCTACTTGTTTATTACTTGTATACACACGCCAAAGGGGACTGGTAAGGCTGTATAAGATATAAACAGAAAGGAATATCAGAAATTTCAAGAAACTCTTTCGTTTTATTAAAACCTTTTTGTTTATATAATGTATTCCTCTTTCTTCAAGGGATTCTGGAGCTGCATCCTGGAGCAATCAATAGCATCCCAAGCAAATCACACCTAGAAATTGGTATGTCTCCTCCTTGGTGTATAAGCCTTTCCCTTATAAGTCACGGTGTATACTAAGTATCCCTGGCATGTCCTCTCCCCCGGGATTATGCTATTTGTTGGTATATCTGATATTATTGAGCTATATCTTCCTAGTGAACGATGTTGCCAATGTCAACTTATTGCTAATTATTTCTCTCAAGAATAATGTCTTATTTCTTTTGGCAGATACACGAGACATTGATGAGAAGCGTAGGAACATTGTAATTGAGAAAATTCATCAGTCCGCTATTACAATAGCCAAGAACCGTGAGGTCAGGCTATCGGAATTTAAAATCATCAATCAAGATCCGCCAGCACTGTCCGAAGAATCAATAATTAAGGCAATGGAAGTTGCATCACAAGAGCTGAACCTCACTCACAAGTTGATGATTAGCCGTGCTTACCATGATTCACTGTTCATGGCCAGGTAATTGAAATAAAAGAAGGAAAAAAAGAATTGTTCTTCTGCGATCTTGTTACCTGCACTTTTAAAATCATTTTCAGGCTTGACACTTCATTTTCAGTTCTTCAATAGATGCACACTTTAGATGCTTACCCTCTGCTTGGGTTTATTGGATCTACACGGGAGGCATTTGCTTGCGTACCATATATTATAAGGACTACATTGAATTATTGATATTATTTATTGAGTAGACTAAATGAAATTATGAAGCTGGACATAATTTAAACTCAAGCTTTACACTAAAATGCCAGAGAGAAAATATAATGCTTCTGCTTTCCTTGGTTTTCTGCTACCACAAAAGGCTGGCTGATCTTACAATGACACATCTGTGCAGGATATCTCCAATGGGCATGATATTCATTCCATGTTACAAAGGTTTGAGCTCCCTGTTACTCCTTTTTAATAGTTTTCATTTTCTGCAAACTGTTAGAACGTTTATTTTATAAGTAAACTGATAGTACATCAGCCAAAAATATCAAGTTTCTTCCTCTTCCTCTTCAATCAGTAACGAAAATGTACATGACACTTTCTGTGTACATGATTGCCCAATTACACCTTTAGCCAACGTGTTGACACTTAGATGGCATGTCTATTTGTATGCATATATGTCGGCACTAAAATATTATTTTTCTTGACCACTATGGTTTGAATGCAGGATCTTGGTATCTTAAAATACTTCTATGTGCTCTACTCCAATGTGGACTTAATAATTAGTCATAACAGGAAATTTTATCTGCCTTATAGACCACACCGACAATCTGAAATTGCAAAAAACTACATGAAACACATACAGGGACGGGCCTGCCTTTAAGATCTCTTGTGCCGGCTGATTTCTTGAACAACCTGCTCTCTTGACTTTTTTTTTGGGCAGCCATTCACATATTTTCCCGAGTTGTTACTTTCTTCAGATTGGGCCTTTTGATATCCATGGTGAAATCCATTGAAGGGAGGGTCCTGCCTCCCTGCATGTCTGCTATGTGTATTCTGTTCTTCTTGATAGACTACATTACAGTCTTAAGGCTCAAGACTAGATTTCCCCTTCTTAAAAACTACAGTAATTTTCGGTACATTTTATGTTTGTCCATCCACTGATGCACAAGAACTTCTATGGATGCATGCCAAAATCTTTTGTTTTCAAAATATACATGCATGACATGGCACAATGGACAGAAATACACATTCTGAACTCCACGTCTCCGCCTATGACATGGTGGTGGACTCATGGACAAGAACATTGCGGACCACAAGAGTGCATGCAAGCATATTAACTTACTGGCAACTTTATTATGAACCCAACCCCTAGAAGTAACTACCAGTTGGAATTGTATGGATTCTAGGGTTTATACAATGGAGAAGGAAGAAGTTAAATAGATGGGAGAAACAGGGGAAAACGTGAATAGGTTTACACGTCCCTATGAGATCTCTTTTTGTTAATAATATTTTTAGATGAACAAATATGCCCTTACATAACAAGATAAAAAGATTACATGCTACAGATTTATGATAGTAGAATAGGACACACCCACACACCCACTCACCCACCAGACAACACTACTGATATCTACATCCATTGGTTTTGCAGGATATAGCCACAAGCCCGAAGAATATGCCTCCATTGAAGATATAGCAAATGGAGTCAAGGTATTGGCACTGACCCTCACCAAGTTATCCCTGGTCTGATGTCGAGTCTGATTGTTGTTACAGTTTGCTTCTAACAGCCCCAAGTAGCAAATAAGGGTTTGGTTTCTTCTATATCCCTTGTGCATGTTAGTTATAGGCATTGGACATGTATATGAGGATTTTCAATGGATCGTCTGAGGTTTTAGTCCTCCGTGAAAGTGATGGAATTGATCTCTATGGTTCTTTTACATTTATATTTATAAAGCCATATTGGGTACTCCAATTTCTGTAAGAGACAGGAAAAAGCAATAACAAATTAACTTCAAACCTCATTTGAACATTAGAAAAAACACAAACTAGGCAAAGGTATAACCATTGGTATACTGAAAAGCATGAGTCACTGTTACTGGAATAGTAGGGTTTTATAAATCACTCAAAAGCAGGTGCTTTGAGGAAAACCTGATCAATGAATAAACTGACTGGTGCAGAAAGTACGTTTAAATTTGATTAGAAACACCTTTTCACCTTCATTGTCATTCAAGCACTGACAAGTTCATCAATCTAATGTCATAATTCAGGGGATTCTGGAAATTTGAATGGTGTTTCTAAATGTTAAAAAAGAGAGAGAACCACTTTGACTAAAAAAAGTGAATATAGAGAAAACAGCAACAAATCCATAGAATCTCTTCCTATTTAACCATCAATTGTTATCATTTATGTGCAGTAATCAAAACAGATAACATGTCTAAAAGAAACAAGAAGAATACAGAGATGATCTCAACAACTCTAAGAAAGGAAAACAGGATAGAGGAATGCACACAGATGCAATGGTTGCATCAACTGCTATTCATACTACATTGCTCTCTCTACTCAACTCCTTGATCATGCTAGCAGTTCTAAGTACAAAATGCCTACCTACCCTCCTTATCTTTCCTTAGACTGTCAGATACACGAAAGAATGTGAACTACAGAAATGGAACCCCAATGGAACTGTGGTTTGTTGTCATTCTTCCTTATCTGCAGCCACCTCTGGTGCTGCCATGGCAGGAGTCATCAGATCATCGAAATTCTCAGACTTACCCAGCACAATCTCAATCTAAATGTCAAGTAAAAAGAGATTAAATAAGCAGAAAGGGAGAGATACCAAAACATGGTTATTGTGATCAGCTCAAATAGTAGAATGGATACAAATCAAACCCACCTTGGCCTTCCGAACCAGGCGGCCTTTTGTCTCATCTTTCATGCCAACTGTAGAGGTCGAAACATCTGTTCCATTCCCAGAAACACGAATTATTCTGTTAAATTAACAATACCTATAACGTCAAATGATGAAGGTTAAGCATTGAGAGGATGAGACTTCTTACTCTTCTGGATGACCAGTCCATTGTTCTTCAAAATTTCAGCAATTGTGACAACAGTAGTAATTGCTGGAATAAATTGTATAAATGATGGATGTTAGCAAACATGATGATAATAACAAATGCTACTGATGATAAAAACAAATGGTTTCAGCACTTGGTGGGAACCTCATTGAAATTCTATTTTCCTAATGTTACATAATCATCCTTCATTGAGATTCTACAACTATATGGGTTGCCGTGTGGAGATTCCAGTCAGTTTAAATACAGAGAGGATCTCTGACAAGCAGAATCTCTCCTTTGTATACCTATGGCCGTGGTAATCTTGTAGTAAATAGAAAAAATGTTTTGCAATTGCTTGCTGTCTTTCTCCATAAATACACTAAAAATGGGAGCTGATCCTCTTTTAGCCTCGATATTTCACTCTTAGAAGTATTGTTTTTTTTTTTTTTGGAAAGAAAAGGCCGGGGTTAGGCGGAGCCCTCTTAGAACTTAGAAGTAAGTTATGGTTGATTTCATTCTTTTATGATATTTTGCATTTGAGCAATAGTCTGCTCCTTGCGGCACCCGAGCGGTGTCTCTCGCCACCTTTTTTCTCTCCAAGTGTCTTAATTAACTGTGGTTAATATTTTTAACCACAATTTTTTGAAAAAACTAAGGTGAAAAATATGAACTGGCCTGAATCTTAACCACAGTTAAAGGGAGTTAAAAAGGGGATGTGGTGAGAAAAAGGGGACGAGAAAAAGGGGACGAGACGCCCTGCTCGCATCAGCCCAGGAGGAGGGGATTATTTTCCTTTGCATTTAAGTGGTTGAGTATGGATCTGGGCACCTGTTCTGGCTTCATTACTTCAAAGGGATTCACAGTCTATGCATTATTAAAAATCTTAAGAACTCTACAGGTAATTCCAATCATCCCATGCGAGGATGTGACAAACTAAATATATACCCTCATGGATCTTAATTTGTGCAGTTCGTGAAGGAATAAATACTCTTCTTAACCGGGACGGCTAAATGATAAAGCACCATGATCCCATGTTTGCTAAAAAAAACAAGAACAGCTAAAATATCTCATTGCTGCTTAATCTTTAGTGGGACAGAGTTCTTCATCTCAGAAGAAGAACAGATGGAGATGAAGAACTCTTGGAGCCCCTAAAGCTGTTTAATGCTACCAGTCGTGTTGAATGGCAAATGATATATATATTGAAGATTCAAACAAGACTAAGCAATAGCTATTTACTGTTACTAAGACTGTGTGTTGTGGTAGTTCAAGTAAGGCAAAAAGAGGAACATGACAGAGAACAATATTCCAGAGATGGTATCAAGAAAATATACCCAAGCCCAAGGCAGAAAGCTCGACCTCATTGTGCTGCTGTAGGTATTTCTTCAAAACAGAAAGAACAAATTAATAAACAAAAAATCAGAAACAGATCCAAAAAATTAAGGGATGCAGCAGAACATGCATTCAATAAAGATTAGACTATGAAATTGATGCGTTTATTTAAATAAGAAGAAGATCCATCACACTTCACATTCAAGAATCTGATCAGAAAAAAATGAAAGATATAAAGAACGTTTGTAGATTGAAATCCAATCGATCAAACTCAAATTCTTGACTAAACAATGAAGAATCTTTCTCTTAATCATCATTTGCAGATTAGATCAACCAGTTCCAGATTGAATTAACATAGATATATATTATAATGAATCCAAAAGAAATGCAATGGGAGAGCTATTGAATCAAGAGCATACAGTTAAGTTGCACCAGATCTATGATCAGTAGTTTTTTTTTTTAGCTAATATCATTCCAGATAATATTACAAGCTACTACTCAAAAAACAAAATACAAGAACACTTGGGACGGAGAAAAATCCATTGAGAAGCAGATAAAAGAAGAAATCAAAGAGCTAATGGTAAACTAAAGATGGACAACAAGGCGAAACCAAAACAAATCATGAGTGCAGAAACCCTAACTCCACCTTCAAAATAGAGAAAAGAGAGAGAAGAAGATATATATATATATATACCTTGGCGAGATTCACATAGAAGAACAAGGGTTTCTTGGTGTTGGAGACCTGAATTCTGTTCTTCTTCTGAGATACACTACTGTTGCCAAGCTCGATCGTGGCAGTGGCGGTGGCGGCTGAAACTGCAATAGCCTCCATTAAAATCTCTGCTAAAAAAATGGATTCTTACTCTCTCTCTCTCTCTCTCTTTCTCAGAAAAGCGGGAAAACCTGCAACAAATGATCAGAAGCTTTGCTCGATAAACCGCTACGTGGTGGAACTGTTATGGAGGTAGTTTATATATAGGCCTGATCTGGTTCTCGTTATTCGTTACTATATCTAATCAGAAGTAGACACGTGTTTCTTCTTACAGAAGGTAGTTGTCTTGGCCGTTAGGACTCCGGGTAGCAGAACTCTACGGGGTTGTTTATTGTTACGCAAATCGTATCAGGCAGTTATTTTTCCATATTTGACTGACGGATTTGCCCTTGTATATTATTTCTGTCTTTGAAGGTTTCAAGATGACAAGCTATTTGAGTTAAATCCTCTACGTGATAACCGGATTTGCCAAATCCGGTTATTACCTTTTGAGGTGGCCACGTGTCACCTTTGACACCCCTTAATTGTGGTTCAATTCATCCACTCATCTTTGGCTTTTAGAAAAAAATAGGGATTTATTTTCATGCAGAGCTCTCCACGGTGCGGAGCTCCGCATGATATTTAAACCGAAAAAAATATTAATTCTATTTTAAAAATATTTTAATAATAAAAAACCCTAAAAACAGTATTTTAATTTTAAAAAATAGAATGAATATTTTTTTCTAAAAACCAAAGATGAGTGGGTGAACTGTAGGAGTGGGTGAATTGGAATCACATTTAAGGGGTGTCAAAGGGGACATGTGGCCACCGCAAAGGGTGATAACCGGATTTGCTCCCAAGCTATAAGGACACGTGGCAAAATTCTCAAGATTTCTACGATTTCCAGAACTCCCAAGACATGATTTTTGGGAGCTTCGGCAATGCAGAGCTCCAATTCTTATTTAAATTTTAAATCTTCATGTGTTTGGGTTTGATTTTTCTGATTTAATAGTTGAAACGTAATTAAAATGTTTATTTTGTAATAACCCTTTTTAAATAATAAGCGGGTTAATCAATTATATAAAATCACTACCATTTTACCTGGTGTGGCAAGTTGCGGGCTCACATCAAACCCTCGGAGATTAGTCCTGACCGAAAGGGTTGGGGACACCCCGAGTTCCTAAAAAAAAAAAAAATCTGTATATTTATTTAGCAACTTTTTTTCATTATCCAATGATTATTTTATAAAAGTTTATGGCTAAAATAATGACAAACATACCCTGATGATAAACCTAGCTTTACCCGGCATTACTGGAGTTGGGCTTTAATATTTTGACAAGAGTTCCGATCCAATGTTTTAGTGGCCGGGATTAGATCTGGACTAAATATTTTGGGCCCAAAATTGAGTTCAGTTAACCTTGGACCGGACCAAAGGCCTAAGACAAACTCATGCATGCATATGAACCTTTTTTTTTTTTGGGTTGAACATGCATATGTGTAGTTTTTTGGTTCTCCAACGTGCCTGAGTGGGTAACACCCCGCCACTTGCGCAAGTGGTGGGGTGTGGCTTCTCTAATGAGGGAGGTTTGGGGTAGGGCTGTCAACGGGTCGGATTCGGACCGGAATTGCCTAGATTCGAATCCAATCTGATTAAGAATCAGACAGATCCGAATCCGATCCGAAATCCGTTGGATCATGAAGTAATCGATCAGAATCCGATCCGATTACATTTTGTTTGATCCGAATCCGAATCCGATCCGAATAAGGTTAATTTTTGTAAAAAAAATCTATTTTAATAATATAAAATCTAACAATACCTTAATTAACTCTAATTAATGTTAATTTTTTTTAAATTAATATTTTATACATAGAAAATCTAAGTAATATATTTAAAATGATTTAAAAAAATTATTATAATCGGATCGGATTTTAATCAGATCGGATCACCCTATATCCAGATCCGATCTGATTATAATCGGATTCCACTGATCCGATCCGGCAGATCACATATAAGGTCCAAAGTCCGGCTAATCGGATCGGATCCGGATCATGATCCGATCCATTGACAACCCTAGTTTGGGGATCCAATGAGTCCGCAAGAGCTCCTATCCCCAAACTAACCACTAACCGTACTAACGGAGGTAAATGATATCCGAAGCAAAAAAACAAACCCACCAAAGTGTGTTTATGCAAGCTTAGGCGCCCCCGTGTTGTGTATTTTTTTCTGCTATGAATTTCATCTTTATCACAAAAGATAAAAAATCTATATGAAATATACCGTTAATATTATTAGTAAAGAATGGATAATGTATGTTTGATGTAAAAAGCAAATTAATCTATGAATCACATGTCTAAGGCCATTCAACGTATTACTTGGCCAAAAAAAAGGTATGTGTCAAGCACCTATTACATATTCTCACTAATAAATACATATAATATATTTTGAGCTGAGTCCATACTTACAAAGTTCAAACAACTTTAGCTTAAACCTAAAAAGAAAAAGAAGAAATAAATAAAAAGTAAGTGATTGGGGTGGCGCTTGAAACTAAGGATAAGCATACACAATGTCACGGCCTTAATTCTTCAACCCGATTACGACCGTGCGGCACTCGATAACTTGACCCTTCAAGACCGAGTAAACCTTACCAGACTAGCTACTCGATCAAGAGCAAGGATGGAAGAACACTCAAACTTGGAGAATGCTAAGAGCACTTCTATTACTCATAAGAAGCTTACAACTTTTGGATGAATTACAAATGAGGAGACACCTCATATTTATAGGCCCTAAGGGAGGGTTCTAGAGTTCTAGAACCCCCATCTCTCTAGAAGCTTCTCTCACCTCTTCTTTAGGAGAATTCTAGAGTGTCTATACCTTTCTCTACAAGTATATACAATCCTCCTACAAGACTCCTACACTGTATATATACAAGTCCTTATACTGTATATACCTACTAAATGATGCCTAAGTGAGTGGGGCGTGAAATTCTCCCCTACCCAATTCCGTAACGTCCTCGTTGCGTTTTCTCTGATGTCTTCTCTCCTTCCTTTGCGCTCCTTTCTTAGGGGTTCACGTTTCCCTTCCTTTATGAGCTGCAGAGTCGACAACATCCCCTTGCTTGATTTGGTCCCGCGCACCAGGGACACCATGCATGGGGACTCCTCTTCCATGATCGCCAAGGAGTTAGCATAGGGCATTGGGGCTGCTTTCACTTGGCTCAGGAAATCCATTCCTAGAATGAGTTTGTGGTCCTCCAGCTCTACCACGGAGAAGTTCGCTTTCCCTTTCCATGCTCCGACTTGCAGCTCCACTCCTCGGGCCACACCATGGATGGGTTTAGCCTCTATGTTGACAGTTTTGAGCTTCCCTTCCTCCTTAGCTGCCTTCAAGCCTCCTCCACTAAGACAAAGTTATACGAGGCTCCCGTGTCCACCAACGCACGTGCAGGCTTCCCATTGATACTTGTTTCCACATACAAGAGTCATTTACCCTTAAGCTTAGATGTATCTTCCCTGTTCACCGTGTTGAGGCGTTGAAGGGATCCCATCCTCAGCTCTTCTCCATCATTTTCGGTCACTTCCAAGCTTTCATCTATATGGTCTGCCTTGGCGATAAGGGCGTTTAAGGAATCATTTTTCGGACACTCCCTTGTCCGATGGTTACCATCATAGATGAAGCAGTTGAAGTCCCATCCCTTGAACTTATCCCTATCCGCCTTTCTTTCCTTGCCTTCCTCTCGCCATCTCGGTTTGGAAGGTCTCTCCTTGGGGCTTGGACTCCGTTCTTCCCCACCATTTTCATGGTCATCCTTCCTTGGCTTGGAAGAATAGTCTCTCTTGAATTCCACGAGCTGTTTCGCAACAGCATTATGATCGTAAGGTCCGGGACTCCCCGCCGTTGTAATTCCAACTCGGCCCAGTGCTGAAGACCATCTATGAAGTTAAAGAAGAGTTCCTTCTCGGTCATGTCTGGGATCTTCAACATTAGGGTAGAGAATTCCTTCACATATTCCCGGAGAGTTCCGATGTGCTTGAGCCGCTTCAAGTTCTTCCTCGCCAAGAACTCTACGTTCTCGGGATAGAACTGCCTCTTGATTTCTTTCTTGAAGTCGTCCCAAGTGTCGATGGTGCACGTTCCTCTCTCGATATCTGCATGACGTCGGCGCCACCAAAGAGTAGCCGTATCAATAAGATAGAGGGTTGCCGTGAGTACCTTCATCCTCTCGTCCATGAGGGAGGTCACTTCGAAATATCGCTCCGTCAGCCACAAGAAGTTGTCAAGTTCCCTAGCATCCCGTGTGCCATTGAACGTCTTGGGCTCGAGCGCCTTAACCTTAGGTGCCTCCTGGGTAGCTAATCGCCAATTGGCCATGACCCTCTTCCACACGGCGAACTCGCCACGCATCTCCTCCACCTGACCTCGCAACGAAGCCAACATCTCCATCACCCAGTCCTCTAAGGAACTCGTCTTCTGCTACTCGACGTAAATGAATTCGTTGAAGGTTTCTTGCATTTCTCCCCGAAGCTCATCAAGTTTGTCCTCAAAGCCATCAAGGCGAGTACCCAGCTCTTCCAACCGAACTTCACCATCTTGGAAACCAAACTCCACCTTTGATAGTCTTGCCTCCATTGCAGCCCAATAGTCCTTGGACCTTCCCCTTGTGGTGGTGGGAACCTCATGTCGACTCACGTTGCCCTCCAAGGTCATCCCTCGTTCTTCCACCGTCTCGTAGCTAATGACCTTCTCCATCACTCGCGTCACGTCCCTTCGCAACGTGGCTCTGATACCACTTGTCACGGCCTTAGTTATTTCCTCAACCTTTGACCGTGCGGTACTCATGCTAGAGTCCGTCCTAGACGAGTCAGCCTTACCCTCAAGCTAGTAGGAGAGAAGTAGGAACACTCTTTGGAAGAACTTAAGAGAATATCCACACTCTTATTAATCAAGAAGGTTTACACTTACTTGGAAGGAATGGATTGTTGGATACTTTTGGATGATTACAAATGAGGGGGTCATTTCCCTTTTATAGTTCTCATGGGAAGGTTCTAGATTCTAGAACATTCCCACCTCCTTTCCTAAGAATACTCTAGAGGGGTAGAACTTTCTACCACCTTATTTCTAGAATCTCCTACATTCTAGATTATTCCTATCACCTTCTCTCTAGGAACCTTCTAGAGAGTTTCTACACTTTTCTACTTTCTATGAATATACTAGAAACCCTATTAGTATATATACAAAGATTCCTATCAAAATTTGGGGTGTGACAATAAGCCTAGAAAAGTAGGGCGCAGGACAAGCCCAGCCTTTTGTAGCATTTTGCTTGATTGATAAAAGAAAAAGAAAAATCAACCGAGGTTTACTTTGTCTTCCACTACAAGTGTATGCTTGTCGATTTATCCTTTTGGGTGAAAGGTTATCATGTAACTAAGAGACACACTAAACTCGTACACAACCACTAAACTCACACACATTTAGACCCAATGTATCTGCTCAGGTGCCATAAGGGTAAGTCCACTCAACCACTCAGAAATGGTCTGACTTAAGGAGGGGTGGTGGCCCCTTATACACCCCTGCTTGTCCACTTAAGTAGTGGTCTAGCTTAACCTCCCTAGTTTCTTTGAGTGGTAGGAGCAATGTTTGGTTCGTCGGTTTGTCCGGTTCGAATTTTGGTTTGCAGTTCATAGTTCGTCACTCTAGAGTGAACACAGTTTGCTAGGGGTATGATAAGATAATTCATTTCTCGGTTTGCTTAGGTTCAGGTTTGTGGTTCATAATTCATCACTCTAGAGTGAACACGGTTTGCTAGGAGTATGATAAGATAATTCGTTTCTCGGTCGCTTAAGTTCTTTAGTTTGATTCACTAGCTTGGTTATGTAAAATAAATATATAGTTTATAATACATTATTAAAAGTATTTTTTAAGCATGTAAATAATTTATTACAATTTCTTTTAATAAAAAATCATTAAAAATACCTTTTTATGAACGGATCGTGTAAATTTGCAGAACCCAAATCATCCGTGTTCTTTCTTGTGGCTACGAGTGTTTAAAGGCCAAAATCAAATCCTCTATATGAATTTAACAACTATAAGCAATTGTATAAGAGATCTGAGCATTTAAACACACATGCCATAACGAAACAATTTAGTTTTGATGAATTGTTACCCCTAAACCTTATGGACAAAGACTAGATCATAGTCAATTGCAATTGAATTTAATGGACTTGATTCGCATATGTGTCATGTATTAGAAGAGAAAAAAAAAATTGAAAATTGATTTGCCCACCTATTTTCCCCTCTTCCAATCTATGCATGACACATGCAATTGAATTCAATTGCAATTGGCTATGATCTGATCTCCAATGGACATGGACATAGTGAACATGTTTGCTTGGACTCTAAGGAAATCATTGAGAGCGACACTTCTATCCAGATCCATTGGGAAATTTCAACTATCATCATAGAAATCCTCCTTTTAAGGGACCAATGCCGAATCGTGTAGATATTGCACATCCCCGCGAAGCAAATGCTTTAGCTCACTAATTTGCCCAACAAGCTCTTAATGACAAATGAGTCTTCTTAGCCATGAATGTCTGACAACTTCTAATGCCCTCGGAGCCATCACAATTTGTGGGACGAGATCCTAATATGTGATTAGTTTTGCTCCCCAATTTTGATATGTTATTGGAATCAAGTGAATCGCTTTAAAGAACTAAAAACATTTCCAATACCAACAGAAGCTTCCGCTAAAGCAATTGTAGTAGCTTTGGCTCACTTAGAAAAAAATTCTATATATCAATTAGATTATTAGATTAGATTATGAATTTATCCATCCCTTTTTCAGGAAATTATCCCTCCTCATGGGGAAAGCTACTTGATCTGGGCTTCCCAAAAAGCCAGCTCGAGTCAGGGTCAAGTTGGGAGTGGGCAAAAAGAAGACCTTTTCACAGTTGAGATCTTATAATACCTTTACCCTATGTTTGGTTGTCGAGAAAAGAAGTAAAAACATGGAAAATAAAAGAAAATTAGACAAAACACAATTAAAAATTGTATTAAAAATTCAAAATTTTCTTTTCTTTTCTATGTTTTCATCAATTTTCTCGGCAACCAAACATAGCATTAGGCTCCGTTTTCCTTATTTAAATTCTCTTCCTTAATCTGTGAAATATCTCATAATCAAGAAAAAAAAAAATAAAAATAAAAATTGCCTAGACAAATTCACACGTGTGCCAACCCTGATGTACATAATGAGCACTAATATATGCATGTAGTGCGTGGTAGCTGCGTGCAACACACGTACACGTTTTGCTTACATTTTTGGAACGAAGATCATTCTTTCGAAATCAAAATGTCACCTAAAAAGTCTCAACATTTTGACTTTGTGCAATACTAGCTAAGCTAGGTAGGTAGTTCCATGGTCTGGAAGGCATTGCAAATGGTCATCCTCTCCACTTGCATTCTCATTACTTCTCGCAAAGTAGATGTGATTGATGTCGCTTTTTATGTATTATTTACAGGTTCAGAGTCTAGGTTTTGATCTTGGATTTCATTCATGTGTATATTAGAGAAGTTGTAAACGGGCAGCTGTCTTAAACTTAAAAAATTAAATATAAATTTATACTATATTATATAATTGCCTCCAAACTTTTGAAAGAGAAAAACTAAGATTTATATTATATTATTTTATCTAAGAGGGGGCAAAGCCATGAGGTAAGGAAGTTGCCCCTCCTTAAAAAAAAATCTTAACAAACAGACAAGATGATCCTAAAAAGAAATATAAAAATTTAGAGGCTACGCCCCTAAACCCCGCACCCTTTTAAACTAGAATATTTCATACCCGATTAATAATTCTTCACAAATCCTTCAATAATTACTAACAATATCAACCAACCATCACTTGTCCTCTACAAGAAAATCGTGACTATGTCCCTACGTACATTTACTAGTTAATGCCAAGAATTCAGAGTCAGAATCAACAACATTGTGCAATCGAGACTGAATCTCGTGACTATGTCCCTACATACATTTACTAGTTCATGCCAAGAATCCAGAGTCTGAATCAACAAAATCGTGCAATCGAGACCGATCATCAATTGCATGGAGTGGTCCTATATTCTTTTTTTTTTTCTTTGGTATTGTTAAGTGTCCTACTCTAACCAATAGGGTCGGTAACACGAATCCGATTTCGCCATTGATAAGTCAATTTAGCCGTGGTCCAGTCTTGATCACCCAATTAGGATCCGACAATGATGATTGAGACTTTTTTTTTTTTTTTGGTTTCGCAACTTTCGGTTGATATAACTCTCACCAGATCAGCCCACGGAAAACAAGTTCGAAATGCGTTACATGAGTGAGATTAACATGCCCATAATTAAAGAGTCTAAACATTCCACACGCATACAAATAATACAATATTAAAAAAAGGGGAAGTATAGATAATGGTTATCATGTCCGGTGGTCCCACATTTGTGGGACCCACGATCACGACCATTCCCTTAACGTTGAAGATTTGTGGGGCCATAAAGGAGAAGATTGGTCCCAAATTAAATACAAAGAGAAGCATTTCTTCTACTCTACTCACGTCCCACGGTTTCATCGTGCCCTTCGTATCTGTTTCTCTGAAAATAGTATTATATAGTACTTGACATTAACACTCCCTCTTCCTTCCATCATCTCTATTCATAAGGGCCCTCGAATTTTTTCAAAATATCGAACATGGCCTCGTGGAAGACCGACACACTAATGAACCTGTTTGGACCATTACTATCGATCTACATGTTTGCAATTTACCACTTTCTATTCTATTTTGGTCACTCAATTGGCTAAGCCTATCCCAATATCCTGGTGTGGAAATCCCAAAAGGGTGGACCGGTGGTTCCTGGGCCTTTCCCCAAGTGGGAGGTCTTGGGTTCCATTTCTCACTCTCCATTTGGGGCCAGCCCCGCACCGGTTTACTGTGTGGCGGGTTGCTGGCTCTCGTTACACCCTTGCGGAGGACGGGTCTTCTTCATCATCTCAAAGCAAATAATACCCAAAGCCGACCTTGTAAATGAGGGCAGGTAGGTGACAGGCCGACGCTACCTTGAATGACCACATGCTTATGTGCTTTGCTACTCCGGATAGATATCGGATCACAACCAACTACGATTGAACTCGGGGAGAATTAATTGCACCCATAAGTCAACATTTGTCTTTTAAACTCCTATTAGCCATGGTTAAGATTCACTAACTCTTAGAATTCAACAATCTAATCTTGGTTTCTAAAAAAAAAATTAACATGAGGGTTAAGAAATTTTAACCCCCTAGGGTTTATTTAATTAATTTTTTTAATTTCAAAAAACTAAAATTAGATCGTTGAATTCTAAGGGTTAGTGAATCTCAACCACACTTGAGGTTAAAAAGGACACGTGTTGACCTGTGGGTGCGATTGAACTCTCCCTGAGTTTAATTGTGATCGGTTGTGATCGGATTTCCTCCAAATATATAAAACCACCCGAGAACGTACATAACTAAGGTTAAATCTTAGGGGTGGATGAAACTTAACCATAATTAAAAGATGTTAAAAGGGGAGACATGGCGAGTTAAAAGGGAGGACACATCACCTAATATCAGTCACAGGATTAGGCGCAGACCAAACGATTTGGGCTTCATGCGAATGAATATCAACGTTCAACAGTAATTTTGAAACCCAATGTTACTGTTATGTCGAATGAGCTTGTTAATGTGCATGTTGCTGCTGTTTTAGACCTGCCAAAGCCTAGCTTTGGAAATGGCAAGCACCGAAAAAATTGAAAAAGAATATAGAGGAAAGCTTACATGTGATGTGCTCCCAAACAGGCCTAATAATTGGCTTTTAATTAGGACTTTTAGGGCAATTTTTGAGGATCGAGAGGGGTAGTTTTGGCAATTGATAAGAGGATGGTTAAGGCTTAATCAAAAGGGTTAGGGGGGAATAATCAAGAGGCCCACGCAATAATTGAGATGGACGGAATCCTCAATTTCGGCTGAGACATGAACATCCTCCGTCAATCTACACCCCTCACCCCACCGTTACTGCGTGATTTAAGCGACAACTCACAGGATTTACCAACCCACCAACTTTTCCCAACTCACTAATTTATCCTTACATCTTTACTATTATATTGCGAGAGCCTTGCATTGTATAGATGAATTTTTTGAAATTCCCAAATTACCTTTATACAAAAACAAAACATTAATTTAATATTTTATTTTAATTCTCAAACTATCTCTTAAATTTGATTTAATGTTTTACTTTAATTTTCAAACTACCCCTTGCTCATCTATTTATTTAGAATCACAGCCAATCGCGATTGAACTCGGGGAGAGTTCAATCACACTCACAGGTTAACACATATCTCTTTTAACTCCTATTAACTGTGGTCAACTCTTTCCCTCATGCTCACGTGCATCGCACGTGCTACTAGCGAGTTCAATCGCACTCACGGGTTAACACGTGTCTCTTTTAACTCCTATTAACTGTGGTTAACTCCTTCCCCTCGCTCTCATGTGCATCGCACGTGCCACCCACTAGTTTTAATAATAGGACTTTGCTATTTAAATGGGTCACACCTAAAATCTCGTCTTTGGAGACAGCCCTAAGACGGTCTTAGAAACTTTATCCTTAATAATATTGGGGTATACAAAAAAAGGTAATGGATTTCTGGGTCGATTGAAACCTAATTAATAGCATACATCTAAGCGACGGTTGGTTTAGGAATTTAGGGTTATTTTCAAGCTAAGTTGGCTGGTGGGTTCCATCTAATTCAGCTTGTTCAAATCAAGCTCGAGCTGACATTTCAAGTTTGAACTAATTAAGTTAAGCTTTTATTGACCCAAAGGGTTGGGGACACCACTCTTAAAAAAAAAAAGTTTAAATGAGTTCGAACTAAGTCCTATTAGATTTGAATTTAAACTCAACTCAATTAGTGCTCGATTCAGTGAGCTGGATCAAGTTTGTTCAAGTGAGCTCGAGGATTTAAGCTCATATCAAGCTAACTCAAGCTTACCTTAAATACACCTCCACTAATATTAATTGAGCCAATTTATAATATGATAATGCTAGGTGCACTTTTCTTCACATTCAATTTATTTATTTTAATAAAAAAAAGAAAAAGAAAAAATTGTGAGTCCCATAAAAATTATCACTTTTTTTTTTTTTTGTCTTTAAAAAAAAAAAGAGAAAGTGGTTGAGAAAAAAAAGTGGACATAACATCCCATCAAAATATGGTCAAATTGATACAAAGATTTGAAATTACGTTTATATCGGTAATTTCAGTCCTCCAAACAAAATCAAATTGTAAAATATTTAGATTTCTTGACGAATTTTTTTGAATTCTTATTTTTTAAATATTTTATTAAAATTAAACATTTTCATGACAATTTATGAAATTTCGGGCGAGATTTAAAAAAATTCGGTCGAAATTTAAAAAACATTTGGCCAAATATTTGGAATATTTTCCAGTTTTATTAAAATTAATATATTCATATAATATAATTATTTTAAAAATAAAATTTCATGAAATTTCAGTAAATTTTTTGGAGTATTTTGAATTATTTTTGAATATTATGCTATTTTGTTAAAAATAATTAAAAAACTAATTAAAAATAAATTTATGTAATTTTGTCCGAAATTCCACATAAAATTCTGAAATTTCGATCGAAAACTAACAAAAACAAAATTTAAAGGATTTTGATTTCTTAGGATAGGAAGGAAACCGAAAATTTCGTGAAATGTTGCTAGGATTTCAAACCTTGCTGGCTCCTAATAGTGGCATGACTTCTAAGTACTCTTTGTTTTGAGTTTTTTTAGATCATTATTCTGTATATAAAAAATGAAAATAGTTTAAATATGAGACGAAGCTCTGCTTTAAAACGTTTTAACATCGCACTACTTAAGCTTGAACACGGTAACAAATAACAACGTTGTAATTATTGTGAAAAATATTTGCCAAACTCACTCCAATTTTCAATATTTACCTAAATCACTGTATTAATGCACTAATGCCATTACGTTTACGCTGAATTCCTCAAGAAGTTTTTAAGCGGCACCTCATACTTAAACTCTAAAAGAAAAAGAAAAAGAAAAAAATTAAAAATGTACAACTACACATCATTACTTGGCGTATGGTAATCTTGGGTCGACCATCATAATTAATGTGATACATTAGGTACCTTAATCATGTTTACTTAGTGAAAAAAATTAATGATTTTGTGTTGTGACATGCCACGATAGTATTTCAATATATGTTTTTACCTTTTAATTGTCCATTGATGGAAGAATGAGTCTATTTTATCTTAGAGTTGCTTGTAAACTAAACTTCTATAGTATTTTCAAAGAAACAAAATTACAAATAAAAACAAATGGATCTCTTTTTATTCATCTTTGACCCTAAATTTATTAAATTTTTAGAAAAAAGAAAACTCAAACCAGTGCTGTAGTGTGCAATGTTGATTGTAAGTCTGAATAAAGAAGATAATTATATTAGATTGCAGCCAATTTAGAACTTTATAAAATCTTTGGATATGATCAATTCTGACCCTCTGCTGTTTTTCGTAAAGATTGTAATTTCATAATATAATTTATATCGCTGACCATTATTGTTGGGAGAAGACATTGTTCAATTGTTATTTATTTATTTTTGATCTGGTCTCATTTATTTAGGTTATTAGGTTTGTATACAGGATCAGCTTTTTACCTGCCATACCAAGACTCGAACCTGAGTCTTCCACCCCTAAAGGGATACACACTGGTATATGCCCATGGTGCGATACTTGAAATCAGTAGATATGAACATACGCAACATAGTAATTTTTTTTAATCTATAAGCGTGGGTATTCTGGGCCCAAACTCATACTAGTCTCAGGTGATTTATATGTAAAACCCCCAATTCATACATCCGATAGTGAGAGGAGCTCAGAGTCCATCTCGAGTCCTTTGGGTATATGTTATCGACGACTAGGCTGCACCCCAAAAGGTTATATGCAACATCCTATCAAACTTCCTTTTCCAGCTTTCCCATTTTCACTGCAAGAGAGGACCCTACTTATCTTTACATCTTATGGAATATTTTGACCCCTTTCAGCCAGGAGAATTTAAGAGGAGAAAGATTTATCCATATTTTAAATCCCGAATTGACCTGACCGATTGAGCTAGTTGACTTGGGACCCGAATCTCTCATTGGTCTAGTTTAAATTTTCTGAAATAAATGTGTAACCCGGGATGAATCAGTTCAAACCGCTTGACCCGCCAAGAAACATCCCGCACACAAGTTTTTTTGAATTCTTCTGGTCACTACAAACACTACTTATTAATCTCCCAAAAATTTATGGAGCCTCAAATATGTTAATCTATTTCTTACAATTTACTATTAATTATACTAGCGGGTGGCACGTGCAATGCACGTGAGAGTGAGTGAGGGGAAAGAGTTAATCACAATTAATAAGAGTTAAAAGGGACACGTGTTAATCCGCATGTGCGATTGAACTCTCCCCGAGTTCAATCGCAATTGGCTGTGATTCTATTATTTAAATAGATAAGGGGTAGTTTGAGAATTACAATAAAACATTAACTCATTAAAGTAAAACATTGAATCAAAGTTAATCAAGCTACGCCTCCCTCTAGCATTATAATAGTAAAGATTAAAGTAAAAATTGAATCAAAGTCTTGTTTTATTCAAGGGTAGTTTGAGAATTTCTGAAAATTCAGGTTTCACCTCCCTCTCGCATTATTATAGTAAATATTTATGACATTACTTTATATATCTGGGTCAACCCATTGATCCGATACTTATACTGATTTGGACCGACTTGCTCCTTGTCGGGTCGGATACGATCTGATTTTTAAACCCTTCAATTTTACATATAAATTTTCTCATGGATAAAACTTTTGAGACCCCCTTAGGAACGAAACCATCAAGACCATGCTCTAGGAGCATGAGATTATCATGTGAAATGGATCCCATCTGAAATCCATTACTCTAAGAACATGGTATCGGACCCTAATGGGTCTTAGTAGTGGGTCTTAGTAGCAAAGTGCTTTCGTGATATCGGACCCTAATGGGTCATAGTAGCGGGTCTTAGTAGCAAAGTGGTTTCGTGATATCGGACCCTAATGGGTCTTAGTAGCGGGTCTTAGTAGCAAAGTGCTTTCGTGATATCAGTAACACGGCCTTAGCTTGTCTCTGGCGAAGCCAGAAAGGGCTCTCGGGGTTCCATACATTGTGCGGTCAGAAAAATGTGGAGAAGTCATTCATTTTCTCCGCAGGGTTTTTGACTTCTCCCCATTTGATATCTTTTCCTCTTATTCTCCCACACTTATCGCCATATGTCCGTTCTCCCACACTTATCGCCATATGTCCGTTTGTATGAGGAGAAGTCAAAATCATGGATCCCATGATTTTGACTTCTCCACCGCTTGGCTACTATTCTATTGAACCCCGAGACAAGCTCTTTCTGGCTTCGCCAGAGACAATCCGAGGCCCGGTAACACTTGTCAAACTCTGTCAAATAAAGGTAAAGGTTTCTGTAACTTGGCTGAAAAGATTCTACGTAAGATTCGGTCCCACGACCTGGCGGTAAAAACGAGTGTTTTTTCGAATTACGCCGTTACCTAACGCCGTTAATACCTGAACTGTTTATAAGTACCAGATACAGAGACAGCCCGAGAAACTCTCCGATAAGGAAAACAGTGCGTTAAAAGGGGAGATTTTACACGTCGTTTTGGCCCTCAGAGACTCTCGAGATCTTCTCAGATCGGAACAGTGCCGTAAGAAATGTATTATTTTCATTCCATTTTCGTTGTTTTTTTCTTCTTCTTGATGTGATTATGTTCGTGTATGCATGTAATGTGAAGAGATTGATAGACGAGTTGTAAATCGATTTTTTTTAATGCGATTTTGGTGGTTTTTTGATTGATCTGTGGATGAATTTATGTTTTGATTGCAGTTGAAGAGATTTTCTGGTTTTTATGTGAACCGACAGTAGGAAATGAGAGGTTTTTCTTGGAGTTTGCTTCGTATTAGATTTTTTTTCTCCGTAGTGCTTGCATTTCGGTTTCTCAATACCTGATTTTATTTCCTTTTTGTACTATTTCTTTGTATGAGAATCGGTGGATTTTTCTTCCATTTTTTTAATGGTTTGTAGACACTGAATTGAAGCTTAAAACGTCAGATTTCGCTTCTCATTTTTCATTTTTTTTTGGTTTTTTCCTTTAACATAACTCTATAGATCATGTGGAAAAGGAGTGTTTTTTCCTTGCATTTGTTGTTTTTCTTATTTTGCCTCTATCTTTCTGCACATCGACTCAGAATTCGGAAATTAATTACATCCCCTTGTCTTTAGTAGTTTTAATGGCGTCTTTTGAAAATTACCAGCAAATTTTTTGATTTTTCCTCTTTAATTATTATTATTTTGAAATCAACATGAAATAGCGAGTATTCTTACAGTTTTCGTTAGTCAGGAGGAGTTTATTTTATTCTCTGTTTTATTTTCTTTGTTTTTTCGAATTAACTATAAACCAACAATTTATTTATTTTTGGCTCTAATTTTATACATTTCTATGTCGAAATTTCTTTGAATCTACTTATAGTTATCACAGTCACTGAATTCAGGCAATACATCTGCTTCTTCATTTACTCTTTTAGTTTCTCATTTTTGTTGGGAAAGCAAGATAATCATGTTTGTTGCTTCTTCTCATTAACTATTCAGGACGAGTCATAAATGCCGAAACATCATACTTTATCTTTTTATTTTTTTCCATCCTTTATGCATTTAGGTTTACCCTTGTTTCCTTTCTTGTAATCTCTTTATCTCCAGTCAAATCTGTAAGCTTGATCACATCTGGTATTGTTGGAAAAATGAGATTGAGAAGGTCAATTGAAATATGAAGACATAAAAATGCTACAAAATACAAGATTTATGTGTTTGTTACTTTAGTGACTTTGTCCACCCGCGAAGATGATGACTTCCATTTTATGTGAAAATTACAAAGATACAAAGCAGGCCTGTTAATAAAGGCTTATATATGAGTCCCAAACCTACTTCTACTAGAACCACAAATCCTCTTCCCGTGAGAAAAACCCCAGTACAGAAGCTTCAGCTAATCTTGGATATAATGTCATTTTTCACCTGACGAAGATACTCCCCTCCCCTTTTTATTTTTTGGTTCAGGTAAACATTCTTTCTTGTTGGGGGTCACAAGGAGATAGGATAGAAGACTTCGAAATTCAATCAAAAGCTTTATGCATATTTTCTTCATTTTTTCCAAGGATTTACTATCCTTAGTCAATCAGTGGGGTTATTTAGTAATACCGTAATATAAAAACATATTATTTTATTGGTTAGATACATATTCGCATTAAAGCGATATGTTATCTGTGTCAAAATGTAGCTTTACTCTGGAGAGGATTGGTATCATCATGTTTGTAATCTATTTTCCCCATCTACCACTGTTTTACATGCATCACTTCTCTTTCCTACTTGAATTGTTTTCTCTTTGGTTTCGTTTTGTATTTTGCTTATCTGTTTATCAATAAGAGCATGCTTTTCATGCATCACGGTTTCGGTCAAGTAATTATCATACAGTAATCTGATTACAAAAGGTGGTTTCATCAGTTCTTTTCTTCTTAAATTATTAGGATTAGTTTTTGTAACGTCTCCTAGGCAGAAATAGTGTTATGAAGATTTTACATCCTCTGGTAGTGGATGAAAAAAAATGGCAGTGAATTCTAGTGAAAGATCAGCTTCCAATTGTAGTGTATTCTAAAGAAGAGCTGCATGAACTCAACCAAGCCCTTCAGTACTGTAAAATGTACTGGAGAGGTACATGGGACTTGAGAGTTGAAGTGGTAGGGGTCAAGTTGTAGAGTATTAGCGGGATTGAGATTTTGAATGCAGTTTTGGCTATGGAATACAATTGTGAAATAACTTTCCTGGAAATTATAAGAGAAAAGTAAGTTAAAAATAGAATGACATGTTGAATGCAGAGATATTCATTTCAAAAGTAAGCACCTTACATGTTCCGAAAATAATGTGATACTAAGGTTTTGTTTCTTGCAGTACAATGGGGAGGGAAGTCACAGATATTTGTATGGACGAGGAGCCCGATTGTGTTGTACTTTATTCCAATGGTGTTGCCCATGATCCAGTTCATGAAACTGCTCCCAGTCATCGTGATCTCAGGGAGTCAGATGAGCATAGTAAAGGGGATCCACAACGCCAAATTTTGGAAGAGAATGTTGAAGTAAAGGACTATGAAGTGAAGGAATGTACTACAGAAAACTCTGTTGACATCCCTGAACTCTGCCAAGTTGAGAAATGTGACAAGGAGGCGCATGATGTACTTTGTGTCAAGGGTGGAAATTTCGAGGCTGGGTTGCCCGAGGAGAAAACCATGAAACCTGGATCCCTGAAGTCGAGCAATAATAAGAAATCAAGCTCTCTCGTGAAACCATCAAGAGCTGCTGCTGTTGGAAGTGTGCGAACAAACTACACTGTTCCGCAGCCATTTGCTCTGGCAACTGACAAGCGTGCTTCATGTGGAATCCGTCCCATTGGGATTGAAACTGATAGTGGTGGTGTGAACAGATTGTCTAACACAAGCATTTTGCAAACCCCTAATACTACGAAGAAGTCTCAGGTAATAGTACCTTGGTTTGAAGTTTTTTTGTTTGTTTTGTTTTCCCTTGTCCCTTCTTGTCAGCTTGTCTGTGTTTCAGCCTTTCAGGGTCTGTACTTTCTTGATATGCTCTATCTAATATGCCCTTTTAATCTGCTTCCATTATGCACAAGAGCAAAAAAAAAAAATGTCTCATTTTGTTTTGTTTTCGTGGTAGATAGCATGCATAATCTATGCGAAGGTCATAGTACTTGTGTTATGTAATGACATCCCTGCTTTCCTTACTCTCTGAACTATGAAAATCATGGGTCCGTTTCTTTAGAAATTGTGAAGAAAGGCTTTTTGAGATGCTTTGGATTTTGAAATCCGTAAGGAATCTCATGGTCGCACAATTAGCATCGTTAAAGACTTTATGAAGGGTTTTGTGGAAAACTGGAACAAAATTATTGAATTTATTAGAAATAATCTGTTTGATATAATATAGGATTAAGAGTTCGTTCATTGATAAATCTTTAGACTTCTGTAATTCCTTGCAGGCAAACTCACCTTTAGTATTAAGGAAGCCGTTGCAACCTGATAATGAGAAGCATCTTGATGAAGAAGACGCTTGCTCCATTGCTTCCTCGTATCCTCTGTTCAACTCCCAGTAGTCTAATCTGGAGTCATTTCTTCATTATGTTTTTTTCCCTCATGTATTTTTTTTTGGAAACGTTGTGGAAAAGGAATTATCCTTAGCCATGCATAGTACTGCAGCATCTGTGCGGACACTTAAGTTCAGGGCAACCATTGCATCAGCTCCTGTATTTAAATGCACTCAACGTGCAGAGAAAAGGAAGGAGGTACCTTTTGCATGGAATATTTGAATATGAAGGGTTTTGCACCATATTTCTCAATAAATAACAAGTCTAATTGTACCTAAATGTTTGCTTTTTTTATTTTCCTTTTCTTCTCCCTCATTTAGTTTTACTCGAAGTTAGAGGAGAAACACCAAGCTCTGGAGGCAGAGAGGACCCAGTGTGAGGCAAGGACCAAGGTATATTACTTCCTTCAGTATCTCCAATGTTCATGAGATAATTTCACATATATGTGTGTGCATGCGCGTGTGTGTTTTTTTTTTTTTGCTTCTCTGTTTTTTTCTTTCTGTGCTTCCACTGCACCATTGCACATCTGAGTATCTATTCTTGTTTGGTTTTTTGAAACAGGCAACCCTGTAATCTAACCTCTCTGCCTTTGTCCTTTATATTCAATCTTAAATTTGTAGGAAGAAAGAGAGGCAGCTTTAAAGCAGCTTAGAAAGAGCTTGATGTTCAAGGCAAACCCTATGCCAAGCTTCTACCAGGAGGGGCCACCGCCTAAGGTCGAACTTAAAAAGGTACTACTTAGACCGCCCTTCTGCTTGGTACAAAGTCCTATAGAAGTATTTATTTTGAAATGTTTTTCAACTGTAGAATTTTTGGAGAGATGTAGAACATTCAAATTCAGAACAAACACTCAGAGCTACAAGGCTACAAGACCTAATAATGTTGAGAAAATGCAATTTATTATGTTTAATTTCGTTGTTGTCTATTCTCCAACAAATTACCTGTTAAATTTTTCCCTTCACTTTAACGGGACAGCATAAAATTTACATTCTATGATTTGTTTGAATGCCAGCTGCCACCGACCCGTGCGAAATCACCAAATCTGGGACGTAGGAAGAGCTGCAGTGATGCAGTAAATGCATCTCAAGGGGACAAGGGTAGAGGAACTTGTGCTAGGGCAAACCGTCACAGTCTGGGTAGTTACAAAGAAGACACTACTACCACCAGTACTACTAACAGTAAGGATCAGATCAACGGCCGGGATGGTAATGTTACTTGCAAAGTCAAAGATGGACTCAAACAGGTGAGGGAGACAACTTTGTCCATTAAGCTCCAGATGAATGAGCAGAGGAATTTGGACATCACTGTCCGGTCGTGATTCTCGGGTTAGTTTTCTAACTTTAAAGGGGAAAATGGTCTTCATTTTCGTTCTCTTCCTTATTTATGTCTACTCTGAAGAAAGTGCAATGTCTTCCTTCACCTGCAAGGACTTGCTGCAGTGGTTTTTGTGATATGAATTGTAAATTTTCGGTAAGTTATATGCATAGAGATATATGAAGAGTTCCTATTTTGCTTAAATATTTATATATAATATATCCCTCCTATGTATACTATATACTGACGGGAATAGGTTCTTGTTTTCATCCTATATATGGGATTACATAACACTGTTAAACGCTTTAATCAACATTTGCTATCATAAAACGGACCAACGTGTGTGTGTGTGTGTAAAATTAAGATTTGAATTTAGTTGTCTGCCAGTTTGGTAGTATCAGATAAAAGCAATGTCTGTTGACCTTCTTTAGTTAGAGTGAAGTAATTATGGTAAACTAATAACGAGAATGCCCTTAATTAAAAGCAAAAGAAAATATGCGTACTAGACGTGAACAAAACCGTGTGTTGGAGAAGTTTTTTGGATATTTTTATGCTGCAGAAGATGACTTTTGAGCAGAACATGACCCAAATATGGAAGTGGAATTGCTATTTAAAAAGGGTTATTGGCTTTAAAGTTATGCCTGTGTTGAAAACCCTGTGTTTGTTAATTGTTTGATTCTATTCGCTTTTCCTTTTTAAAATTTCGACTAGATGATTATTGGTATTTCTATTTATTTTATATTTTTCTGGTCCATGGCATCATTTATCTACTTTTAGTGGTTAGTTTGTTCTGGACTTGATCCCAAGACCACACCTCGCCATCTAAGCTAGAGGGGTAGGTTGGAACTAATATAATGAGAATGCATTCGAAAGAATGAGAGGACTGATCCATTAATTTAAGTTCATTTGACTTCAGGTTTTCCAGTAGATGCCCACTTTGTGTAAGCTTTCCTTTGGTTTATTATTATTTATTTTAGTCACATTTTAATGTGTGGGTATGAGGTTTCTGGAGCTGGTGGCCTCTCTCGGTTTGACCAGTTCCCAAATATTTGGGAAAAAAATTGTTAGATGGTATTGATCCTGAGAAATGTTTAGTGGTTCGGATATTTTCTTTGATTAAATTAGAATGAAGGTCCAAAGATTCCAAACTGTATAACATTCTGATTTTTGAACTTCTATTCATATTTTATTTTTACATTTAGGTCTAGAAATTTAATGTTGATTTTTACGGTATCATTATGTAGATTAGGTGGTGGGAGTGCATCCTTCATTTGGAAGTCGGATTTAGATCTATACCTAAAGGAGGAGTGATCTCTTGAAAAGACTCAAATAGGACAATTAGCTATTGAGTTAGCTCAATTAATAAGTTAACATCTTCTAATTTAAGTAGCTGACTAATACAAGGTCGGTTAAGAGTGTTTATACAATTTGAGCTTATACACGGACCAATCTAATATATTTATATTTGGGTAATTCGGGGTTTCCCCAACCCTTCGGGTCAGGAGTTAGGACTAATCTCCGCCTGCAATTTGCCACACCAGGAAAATCCGGGAAAAATCCCGTGCAAGGCTGGCTCCATAGGATGAGTGAGAAGTTGAACTTAGGACCTTCTGCTTCATGAGGCAGAAATCCCGGGAACAACTTGTCCACCCTTTCATGAGGTGTTAGATTGTTACCGTTTAGACTGTGATCCGATCTCAGCCTGAAGAGTACATTGGGACCTGAGGAGTGGGCATATTTGGCTAGAGGTAAAGGAGATAATCTGTGAATGCCCTGTCTCCATGATTCATTTGTTATATTTTTTGGTATTGTTATCCAAGCATATCCTCACCTAATTCTTTGTATCCAAGTTGGGCTTGGGTTGCCTTGGGCTGATGGTCTGATGCCCAGGTCGGCTCAGCCTGTCTGCTGGCTGCTCTGCATTTGGGCTTGGGCTTATGGTTTGCCTCTAATCTGGCCGAGCTGTCCGCAGCACGCCTAAGTCAAAACAATGAAGGTTATGCCCAAATGAAAGGAGCACTGACCATTTGAGTTCCTTAGATGGGTTATGAATTATGATCATGCAATCAGGTTAATTCGTGGGCCAAGATGTCTTCGCCATGGGGCCAACTGGTTCATTCCTGTTGTAATTTTGTTAGCTAAAATTTACATAAAGATAATATTATGATTATGGAATTTCAATACCTCTAATCCAAGCCTGTAATTCTCAGCTTACTTCATATCATATAAGCTTCATGAGAATTCTCATGATCCCAACATATGTTGATAATTTGCGGAGGAATATCACTTGTATCTATTTTATTCGGAGAATTCAGTAATATTTAGTAGATTGGCTTGACTACATTGCTTTACTCTCCGAGAAAAACCACGAGACCTAGTCCACAATTCATTATGAGAAAGTAAATAAGTACACTGACTGAAATCTTACATAATCGGACACGATATAACGTTCCTCGATACAGATTCTTTGCGCTTGTAAGCCACAAACCTACAGATCCGATGTCTGTCGCAGCTGTTCCGGTTCCTCACTGTCCAAGCTAGTATTTCAGGCTTGAACCAATCAAGACAAGCTTTTATTTGAGCTTGGATGTTTAAGCATGCTAAGCTCAAACCAAACCCCGTTTGATTCGGCTCGGTTTATAGCTCAACTCTCAACTCGCTTATTCGGTTAAATGTACGGAGCTTTTATTTGAGCTCGGGTGTTTAAACAAGTAAGCTCAAGCCAAACCCCGTTGAATCAGCTCGGCTTAAAACTCAGCTCGCTGAATCGGTTAAATGTAGGGGGATTTTACCTTCTTTTTTGCTTTATAAGAGCAACTTTACTGATTTCAAAGAATTCAAATGGAATGTTAGGCTTGTAATTTGGTTATGATTTATAAATTGGGAAATGATCACCTCAAACGATTTGAGGGAGTTCCAAACTGTAACTGAGAATTGCTTAGTCTTAGCGTATGTTGACCAATATTGCTTTTGCCAACTTCCAGCAGCTCTTAATTACCTGTATGGGTGATATTAAAATTCAATACTTGAAATCAAATCAGGCCTTAAACCCTAAACCCATCCACTTTCTTCTCACATGAATGGTATGGAAGCCCAATTTCAGTGTGACTGTAAGACCCGGTGAAAAAACAAATGAAAAAAATTTGTTCTTAAAAAAAAAAAAAAAAAGATTTGTTTAAAAGAACAAAACAAAATAACTAGAATTTGATTTTATTTTTGTGGATGTTTTATTATTTTTAATGCGCAAACAAGTATTTAGTATGTCTTTACGGCCGAGCGAGCAATGAGCAATGAGCAACGAGCAACACTTTTGTGTGTGTGTGTGCGCGCGCGTGTAAATGCAACCGGACAAAGGTTAGGCTATTGGGGGACGTGGTCGGACCTTGGACGGTGTTTTCCTTGCAACCTTGCAATCACAGTTTCGATCCGAGCTTACCAATTGAGCACTACATACAAAAACCATATCCTCAACAAAATTTCTGTGATTATCAATCACTTGGATAGTTTACCACATTCTAAGTAATCCCATGTTTCATTTTGTTCAATATTATTCATTTTTTTGTTCTCTAATTCTCTTTCTTCACAAGAGTTATTGCCTTTTACTCATTTATTTCTATTTTTTCTGTCATGGCATGAGAATTTTCAGAATGAACCCGAGATCTTGCAAGTGACACCCATCATATATAGTCGATTTATTTATTTATTTATTTTGTAGTAGATTTTAGAATTCAAATTAAGTTTAAGATTAATGAGTTATTAATGCATAGGAAGCTCCATTATCTATGGCTGCATCACCTAATTTTTCTTTGTCCACTCCCTCTTCTTATATAATTAGGCTGGCCAACCCTGCTATTTAAGCTTGGAATCAGACTAGTTGAGTATGCTCCCATTGATTAAAAACTCCACCCTTTCTTCCCTTTTCTCAAGTAAGAAGCAAGTTAGATAATTTTTTACTTGAGGAGAAACACAATATCAAGATACAAGTCAGACCCTCTCCATTAACCTTAGCAACAGGTAAGAAAATCGATGGATGCCTTGTTAGCAATATCAGCAAAATATTATATTCTTTGTCATAATTATAATTGGATTGCTGGTATGTGATATCAGCGATTTTTTTTTTTGGTTGTAATTCTAATATGATCGATGGTATGCAATGCCGCGTCTTATTCATGGGGTCCCAATTTACAGTGACAGGTAGTAATCTAAAAGAATAATGCAATAAAAGAAAATCAAAGCACATCAAATTTATGTGATTCGGCAACATGCCTATGTCCTTGGCCGACTAGCAATCTTTTCACTTTTTCTTGTTAAAAACAGGGTTACATATCTCTTATCACTTTTCTGTTTTTCCTCATGAAAACCCTAATGAAAACGCAATTTATATCATGCACAAAAACATTAAATTACAAAATTTTCATTCAAGTTATGCCTAGTATACAATCCAAGATCAACCTGAATACAAGGCACAAACATAACAAGAAGACAGCTTTATGACTTTAATTAGAAATAAAAGCAGGACCTTGGGTTGACCTTAAAATAACATATCAGCCCCTCTCTTACTTGACTGTTTCATATTTATATTTCTCCATGGACAGTTGAATCCTTAGTTAAATTAAGTCCATTTACATTAACTTTATCCCTAGGTGTGAAAGCATATGTTAGGGGAGATGTATAGAAAGTGGATTCCATGTCATCTGACCCACAGAAAGAATCTCCCCTTATCTTCACGTATATAAGGAAACTAATGCATGGAAAAATCAAAATGTGATTTAGCCATCTCTCTCTTGAATAGTTGTGGGGAATGTTGTCTGGTTCGAGTTCATTCATGTGAAGAACAAATATTATTGAATGATCTCGGACCAGGCTTCATTCCCCCCAACTTGGAGGATTTCGATCATCGTAGGAGGATTTCGATCATCACTACGATGAGCGAGTGATCGCTACTTTGTTATTGGGAACCTTTGATTTGATCACCATGGATTAATGTCTTATGACTATGCAAGCAACCATCCAACTCGATGGTCTCAATAAGTAAGTGTTCAATTATTTTCATTTTTTCTCCATCCATCCATCAATGGGTTCTTCCTTCCAAATGCAACAAAAGTAGAACATGAAAAACATATAGGAATATTAAGCCAAGTAAAGAGGCGGTCTACCGGACTCCGTCAATCGGGGGATTGTTCCGAAAGGGTATGCTTAGGGGTCGTTTGGCATCAATTCTGGTGATTTTCTCATTTTGGAAAAAAAATCAATTCTTAGAAGTTTTGATTTAGGCAGGGAGAGAGAAAGAAAGGAGAGTAACTATTCGTGTTCTCCGATTTGCTCGCTGGAAAAGACAATCAAAGGGGTTTTTCCTTTGAGTTTTTACGGGGAAGAGAGAGAGAAACACGATGCACAAATGAGATCTCCGTTAAAACATTTCTCAAATTTTATTCTAAGCAGCGACTTTATTATTTCGTAAAAATTGTGTCAAAAATCAATAGTTTCTTGAATTGTGTCATAAAAACATGCTACCAAAGGCATTTTAATCATTTTTGTTCTCGGAAGGAAAAACGTTCACCGAGCACAATACCAAACGGTCCCTTAGTCTACAGTGTCTTTCCTTGTTTTTACCAAATGTATTGACAATAAGACATGGGTTTGTGCGAACATATGACTGTAAAACATGGTTATTCTTCATCTTTTTGGTATGTTAATTTTGTTGGAACTTGGGTTTGATTTTTCACAATATGGGCTTTGCTTGCAGAGAGTTGCAAAGAGTATAATCTAGAAATTTTCATTTTATACATAAGAGGGAGATATTCTTTAAGAGTGAGTACCCATTAAAGGTGAGATTTGAATTTTCTCCTTTATTTCCCTTAAGAATGCCATCATAAGATTGCCTTAGTCCATACCAAACTTTTACTACCCCATGTGGGTCAGATCTAAATGAGAAGATTATACTACCATGTGGGTCAGTTCTACCTGAGATTATCATACTTTTAAGACATGGTACATATACTATTGTCGTACGCACACGTGTTAACACGGTACACTCCATGGGAACATGCATGTTCCCATGGAGTGCACATACATGACATGAAGAATATGCATTTCTGTAGGTGAATTTGTATTATTATTACTGTATTGTGGATCTGATGCTGAAAGTTAGGTTGAAAAAATGGGATCTATGTACTTCTTTGTTGGGTGGGATAGGAAAACTAAAAAGAGAAAAAAAACAAAGGGAGGGGTGACCCCCCCCCACCCCACTAGTGGCGTTGTAATTGCAAGCGTTACGCAAGTAATTGTGCTAACTTTATCATGCATCCATGTAGGTTAGGTATAGTAGGGCTAGGGTTAATTACCAAATCCTGTAACAAGGTAGAAGTGTTAAAAATGAGATATTACTATTTACTTACTATTTTCTTACATTATTTTTCTTTTGATGATATCATTTACCTATACGTGAGTACATGGTTGGTAGAAGTGTTAAAAATGAGATATTACTATTTACTTAATATTTTCTTACATTTTTTTTTCTTTTGCTGATATCATTTACCTATACGTGAGTACATGGTTAGTGGCTAGCTTTGGGATTTGAGCTCTTGCGACTCATCCCTCGAGGAATTGGAGACCCCTCTCTTGAGAGAAGCCACACCACACCACACCACTAGTGCAAGAGGTGGGGTGTGATATTTTCTTACATTCATGTAGTTCCTTTTTCTACTTTGTTTTCTTTCATCTGTTTTATATATAGGATTTTGCTAGCCTCAGTCACAAATCTTCAAAAGATGCAACTTGAGGCTTACAAATGTCAAACATGTTTTGTTTTTTATTTTTTTAATATGTTTTAATATCAAACACTTCCATGTGATATGGCTACCATTGCGTCTGTGAAAACTTTTGGAGTAGCACTCCTCGTTTTATATAATAAGGATTTTGCAAGGCCCTCTCTACTCTATTGTATTCTCTTTTTTCCATGCAAAAAGACAGGAATTTTATGGGGAAGCACAAGGACTTGACATAAAATCGTTGTCTTTTTGCAAGATAAAGGTGAGAGTGAAATAGGAGAGTGGGGCTAGCATTCTAAATATAATAAATTGATGTAGAACAAGGTGAAGGGCCGATGAATTTCTGAAGCGTTTGGATGAGAAGAAATCAAGTCACCAAAGGATCAAGTAACCTATTCCTATGTGACATGACTTTCCAACGAGCACGCACAAATATTAGAATGGGTATTAATGTATTGTTAGAAAGCTCGACAAGCTCTGCAACCTTCTAATTAACCATAGCGTTGCCATTAAAATAGATCGTTTCGATGGTCAAAACGCAGTTCAAAGTCAAAGTTTATTATTTTTATTAAATTTTTGTTTTGTTGTTTTAGGTTCTGTTTTGGGTTCCAAAAGTTTAGTTGAGTCCGGAAACCTTAATTAAGAGTTGAATTAGTGTTTGCTTCTATTTCTAATTTATACTATTTTTGAAAACTTACTATTTTGGTCATTCTCTTGAAAAACACAAGGAATGCTTGAAGCCCACCTTTGAATGCATCTCGCCAATAAATTTTCTAACTTTAATTCAAATTCAAATATAATCTTACATTAATGAACCGTCCGACTACATAGACTATACTCTTTTTAAAGAGATCGTCGTGTTTTTTGACCATCCATAGGAATGTGATTAATAAGACGATAAGTTTTGAATTAGGAAATGAATGGTTCATCAAAAACCCTTTCTTGTATTCGTTCCATGTTTGCAACAAAGGTGAGGGCTGCTTCTTCTTCTTCTTTCTCTCATATTCTCTCATACAAACATGTACATATAATCATACAAGTATTCTATTTAAGTGTTATAGTCCCTAGAGAAGTCAAAAGAGTGGAGAAGAGAAACCTCTTGAGTGTATATGTCAAAAGGCAATCCCCAAAAGTGAGATGAGTTCAATAAAGTCACCTTAAATTCCTTTTTAGAAAAAATGGACTTCCTTGACTCACCCATTTAAAGATACTAAAAAGGCATTCAGTAGAAAATGCAAAAGTCCACTCAATAGTCACATTATTGGGCATCACAATCACAAGGCATTGCAAACATAAAGCAGGCCTCAACTGAAACCCCACCTCTCCTTCAACTTGTTTGATTTTAATTTATATAAAAGAATAAAATAATGTGTATGATTGATCACTCATTAAACAATAATTTTCTCCAACAATTTAAACTCGATTGAAAAAATGGCACAAACTTTGGTAATAAAGCAGTATTCCCAGGTGAAAAAGAGAGAGAGAATTGATTGAACATATGAGCACAAATAGTCTTATATCTTTTATTGAAGGAGAAATCTATGATACCCATTTGGTAAACCATAAGCACGGTTTAATATACATGACACTGTTGAAAATAAAGAAAAAAATCAAATCAAACACACACAAAGAAAATGCAGGATTTTACGTGTAATGTGGGCAACGTCCACGTGTGGAGACGATCATCTTTTTCACTAGTCATAAGCAAAGGTTAAAAGCTAGGATTATCTCGTCTCTCGGTTCTCACGAATTCAACCATTTCTCTTAAAACACTAGGTCAAATATAATATATATATAGTCATAAACAAAGGTTACAAGCTAGGATTATCTCCTCTCTCAGTTCTCACGAACTCAACCATCTCTCTTAAAATCCTAGGTCGAGTATATATATATATGAATTAGTCTAGGGATACTCCTAAAGTGTACTCCCAAATCCTAACCGATTATCTCAATTATTAAACAGTTAGAATTCTAGCTGATGTGGCAATAGAAAAGACAAAATAAGTCTATTAAAATCCTGACCCTTAGTGGTTGGTTATAAACAGTTAGGTTTAGGGAGTATAATTGGGAGTACCCATAGACTGACTCTCTCTCTCTATATATATACACACACACACACATGGCCTAGTACCCAAAATACTCCCAATGTAATAAGAAATTCCCAGAAAATACTCAGCGCATAGTTGGACCCACAAATAACTAGGGCTGCAATCAGGCCAAGTTTGGACTTTTAAGTCTTTATAAATCTGCCGGGCTTTGGTCCGGCCTTGTCAAAAAATACCAAAAATCAAGTCCATACCTGACCCATTGTCACCCCTACGGATAACCATCTGAGTGATAATAGTACTAGTCTAACTCAAACTGAATACACGACACCTCTGCTCAACAGGTACCCCAATAGGCTTATGGGTAAGAAAAAATGTAAAATAATCTAGAAAAAAAGTCTATATGAACATCCTATCAATATGATTTTTCTTTTAGGAGATCTTCTTGGTGGGATTGGTAGATTGTCCTTAGGTTCTGCAAAATGTGGACCCTAGATGTGTGGCTCTACTACTATTAGGGTTGGCCCTTTCAACTTTTTGACTAACACATGCTATCCATTTGGTCATTATCACAAGACTTTAAAATCCATAATGACAGGAAAAAGTTTCTATAATTGAATCTGATTTTTGTTGGAGAGGGGGGGTTGGGGTAGGTTAGACTTTAGACTCCATACTTTCCTTAGTCCTCTCCAGCTTCTCTTGTTTCCAAATTCCAACTAAACTAGTTGTGGAAATGCTGCTTTCCTGGACATGAGATTAAAAAAAATAAAAAAGGAGATCATTGATAAAAATATATGTCAATTTGGTAGGGTCCATTATTAGTAGAAATAAAACAACTAAACTAGTTGTGGAAATGCTGCTTTCCTGGACATGAGATTAAAAAAAAGGAGATCAATGATATAAATATATGTCAATTTGGTAGGGTCCATTATTAGTAGAAATAAAAACATTATTACTATGCATTGCTTTTGCTTTACCAGTACTATAAATTCCATCTAATCCCTCTTGAAACTAATTGAGAAAATGGGTCCCCAATGTTAACCATATGTATATGTAGAGAAATTACGAAAGTTCTACTCTACATCTTTCCCTGTCATTCCTAGGAGGAAAATCAATGGCAACTGATCACTGATCCTACTCACGACAAAGATGACTAACTGCCTATGAACGACGTGTGAGGCAGAGATATAATCAGAGCCGATTAGTTTTTTTTTTTTTTCCGATGAAGATGATACATATTTAGTGGGTGGGGTAATTATTAAGAAAGAGGGGAGCGTAGTGAGTGTTTTATTAGTAGTGGGTGATTTGTAGCTAGTTACTGCATCTGAAAAAGAGTTGTAATAATTTAATATTAAAATTAATGACAATAATAATGAGTTTCTTTTTCTGAGAGAGAACTAGGAGATTTTGGTCTCTCTCTAATGAGACCAGAAGGTGTAGATCTTCACTTGATGAGATCAATTTCTTCCATATTTCTATTTAATGTTCTTTTCTTTTTTGATTATGTAATAGGAAAAATATATGTCATTGATAGGATCAGAGCAACATTCTTGTGATCCTCCTGTTGGTTTATGGTGCACACCAAAGCTAGAAGAAGAAGAAGAAAAGAATACATGTAATTATCTTGACCTTGAAGACAAAGTTAAGCTGGGGGTGTGAAATGATACGTGCCAACTTAGTGGTTGGATAATTACTTAGGTGGCATTTGGCTTGGATTTTTTTTGGCCAAAAATCAATTTTGATAAAATTGATTATGTAGAAATTCATAATAAAATAATCATTTTTTCAAATAATAGTGTTCGGAGAATATGAAATTGAGACTCACATATTCATTCTCCAAACACTATTATTTGAAAAAATGATAATTTGACCATTAATTTCTACACAATCAATTTTACCATAATTGATTTTTGGTCAAAAAAATCCAATCCAAACGCCCCATTAGTTATTAAAAAAATGGGTGGTCTACATCTATAAAAGAGTTGTAATAGTTTAATTTTAAATTCATTGAAAGAATTATGAGTTTCTTTCTTAAGAGAGAACTAGGAAGTGTTGGTATCTCTCAAATGAGATCAAAAGATGTAGATCTTTCTTTGATGATATCAATTTTTTCCCTATTTCAATTTAATCTTCTTTTTTATTATGTAACATGAAAAATGTATGTACGCAAAGATTATAAGTATATAGGAATAAAAAGAACTAAAGAGTAAATTCTAGCAACTACTGCTTCCTTTCTTCACTAGGAATATCAACATTAGGTTGCAATAACTGGTCCAGTTATTAGAGTCAGTCGCCATACAAAATCAGCACCTTAACACTCTCTATATAGCATGGTTTTGACCTAGAAGAAATATTTTTCGGTAGATAGGATGGGGTGGGTTTTTTTGGGCTAAATCCTTGTACACAGCACACATAGTCACTTAGAATTTAGAAACACAAACATATAAAAGTGACAAATAATTAAACAATTAATTAGGGATTTTAGTCTTCGATTAAAATCAAAACACCTGGATCCTACTGATGATGGTTTAAACCATTTTTTAAATCAACACCAACTGTTAAACGGGTTTCAATCAACTATATTAAGGTAGACAAATATTACATATGCTGATAGTTACAAACGTAATTAAGAATTCTTGATACGCACGACTACAACACTTTAAACATACTTAGTTATAACTTTGTTGATGTAAGAACTGATTTGATGATTTGAATGTTGATACAGTGCTTTCTCCTTCAAAGCAACTCTATGTTTGGTTGCTGAGAAAATAAGAAAAAACATAGAAAAGAAAAGAAAATTATACAAAACACAACTAAAAATTATATTAGAAATCTAATATTTTCTTTTCTTTTCCATATTTTCACTTATTTTCTCGGCAACCAAACATAGCATAAGGGTATGTTAATTGCCTTAACAACGATACTTATAACAATCAATCTTTGGGATATTTATGGTCAGAGATAAAACACCATCATAAAGGCGTCACAATTTAATGAACTCATTTGTAGACATATCACAAATCCCATCATTTATCTCAAATAGTATCAACCAAAGCAGGTCATACGCATTCAAACCCTTACAAAAAAATGTTAAGGGAGACGGCCTTTAAGAACAGCAAATTTTAAATGACTGCTCGCACAATTGGATAACGATATTAACTAATTTAGGGCTTGAAATCTGATTTAGCTGTAAAAGTCCAGTTATTTCCATCCCCAAATCTAATAGCATGTTTTAACCAAAATACACATGTATTGGCCGAGATGCACATATTAGTATCAATGTCAGTCTTAGTATCAATGTCAGTCTTGTAACGACCGAAATATTGTGTATGGCAACATATGAGATATATTTCAGTATTCCATTATATGTACTAGTGGGCCCCACGTGCGATGCACGTAAGAGAGAGGGGAAGGGGAGAGAGACTGAGAAGAGGGATCCTAGTAAGGGCATTTTGAAATTTGCTTTATAGAATATTTTGGGTATAGAAACTTGAGGAACTTTGTAGATAAAAAAATTGTGAGATTGTGAGGGACACGTTAGTATAGAAAGAGACATTTTGAGAACTATAAAACCCTACTTTTTCTCTTGAAAAGTAGTTACCAAGTATAGAGGTGTGCCTCTTCGTTGAGAGAGACCAAGGAGGGAGCATGAGAGAAGATAATGATAAAGATTTGAGGGAATTGTAGAGATATAAAAAGATTATTATTAGTTATAGTTGATATTACTTGAATACCCCTACTAACTTTTCTCATGTAAAATAAGATAACATAATATCTTAATTTTTTTATATATAGAGTTATGAATAAAATAGGAAAAATGTAAAAAAAAAATTACCTTACTACATTCACAGTAAGATACCATAAAATTGAGACTCATTAGGAATATTATAAAAAAAATGAACTAATTTTTTAACCCCGCTTTTCTCATTATAATAGTAGAGATAATAGTTGAGATATGTGAGGGGGGTAATTTGGTGCCAAAACCACCGACTTATAAAGATCTCAAAAGATCTTTATAAGAGAGAGGAGTTGAGGGGAGAGAGGAGGGTTTAAGGAACCTTTCTTTTTACTTGCCTATAAAGAGACCCATACCTCAATGAAGAAGAATGGAGTAAGATGCGTAAAATGACCAGAGAAGCAGTAGAAGAACACCAGAAGAGAAGTTGGGGGCTCAGGTCGTTCGGTCAAGGAACCTCGACCCCAAAGGGCTGTAAAAATGATCGTGCCACCTGATACTCTCCATGAACAGACCACACGATGCTCTTCACGCCACCCGATGTTCCCTACGGTCAATTAGGGCCACCCTACGGTCTCCACAAACAGCCACATCCATCTTATGATAAGTACCTCTACACCATGATGATTTAAATGCTTATCTAATTGATGATATGTCGATGCCACCCAAGCTGGTCACGTACTTGACCATCCGAGCTGGTCATGGACACGTCCAACACGTACTTGCCCATAACGTACTCGGCTATCTAAGTTGGTCATGTACACGTCCAGCGGATACTCGTCCAGAATGTACTCAACCATCCGAGTTGGTCATGTACACGTGCGACACGTACTCGTCCAGAACGTACTTAGTCATTCGAGCTGGTCATGTACATGTCTAACATGTACTCGTCCATAACGTACTCGATCATCCAAGCTGGCCATGTACAAGTCCAACACGTACTCAGCCATCCGAGCTAGTTATGTACACACCCAACACGTACTTGTCCAACACGTCTCGACCTGATCGCATGCTCAATGCCCGGATCAGACATCCGCTCCTTCACCCGACCTGATCACTTGCCTGATTGCTCGGTCTGACCAACAACTCACCCCTATGCCAATCAATGGATCTCCGTCATCCAACCACTCTCCGTAAATCAATCAATGACCACACGATAAGTATTTCTATATTGATGCTTTAATGCCTATTTGACTGATGATATGCCCTATGCTGATTTAACATCAGAGCGTTTATGAAAAATCGAACGATTGCTCACCCATGCAACCAGAGAATTATACCGCCACACCCAAAGGAGGAAGAACCAACGGGAAGGAGATAGATGTACAAGACCTGAACCGTTCCCTAAGTAATGATGGTACACACAAGAATTGCCCTCCACAATATATATATAAAACTTTTTGGTAATCACGATCTGTTAGTGGGCTAGTAGCTAATAGTTAGTTGTGAGGGGTCTTACGAGATTGCTTTCACTATAGAGACTTGATCCCTAGCCTCCCAAAGGGGACATGGGAGTATCGTACTTGTTATCCAAATGGTTAGGCGTTAGCTCAATAATCTTATATGCTCATTGCTTGAGCATTGTAATGAATGATCCCTCTAAAAAAGTGACATGTGGCATATATTTTAAATTTTTTTTTTAAAAAAAAATCTGACTGTCGGATGTTAAGTTGGGTCTATTAGAGACACATGTTAAAAAAGTTAAAAAAATTAGTCCGATCGGACATGTTTTGACCGTCCAATTAGACCATAGTTTACAACATTATCCCCTTAAAAAGTGAATGAAAGTAGTGGAATGTGGGTGACAGTGGTTGTTCGGTTTGAGGGAAAATGAGATAAAGTGAAACCTCAACTATCTCAATAGTGTTTCACTTTCTCTAACTTTCACCCAAAATGTATTCCATCTTTTTGAAAGAAAAGTGGGAGAAAATGAAGTAAAAACCTCACTATTCCTATTCTACCCTTTTATATGATTATATTTTTAAAAAGAGGAAGGAGTAATTTTGGAAAAATTTATACTTTCCCCTAACACTTTTCTCTCAAACCAAACACACCAAAGAAACTAAACTTTTCTTTTACTTTACTTTACTTCACTTCACTTCACTTTCTCCTACCCATTTACCCTCCAAACGAACACACTCTTAGGGTTCACTAGACCCTACTTAGGATATAAAAATGACTAGTTTTTCCTTCTTCGATTAGACATGTCCAATCGAGCTATTTTTTTTTTGTCACATGTCTCTTGAGTAACTCGTCTTGACATCCAACGATTAGATTCCAAAACAACTTGTCACAGTGTCACATTATTAGAGACGGCTCATTAGTTATTACAAGTTTCAAAGAACATGACTCATTAGAATGCTATTCTATATATCTTGGATTATGGACATCTCCATACCGGTCATTAAACGAAATTACTGCTACAAAAGTGTGTATCGGTATCTAGACAGCCCCATGTTGCTTGTCAAGTGTTTTTTTTTTTTTTTTTTTGTGGAAGCTAACCGATCCCTATTTGATTGTTAAAAAATTTGTGCAAGATTGTCTCAAGTTATAACCGGATAGAATGAGGGACACATGTCTCCCAAGCTGTAAAACTTGCACTTTTTTTTAATTAAAAAAAAAGTATAAAATAGGTAGAGTTAGCATTAATCCCTAAAATTAATGATTTAGGATTGTGGCTATAGTTAGAGAAGTCCTCTCTTTTTTCATTCACAACTTTAGACATGTCCTTTTAAAATTTTATAAAACAATTTTTTTTTCACAACTTTACCCATGTCCTCTTAAAATTCTATAAAACAGGTAGAGTTAGCATTAATTCTAAGAGTTAATGATTTACGATCGTAGCCAGAGGCGGGCTTTTTTGCACAACTCAATGCATGTTCTTTTAATTTTGGTGTAGAAGTTTTAACCCTAGGTTAATACTTCTAATCATAATTTTAGAATAAAAAATTCAAAAACTAATAGGTGTCAATCCTTGGTGAAGAGATGCTCTTGCTAGCTTCTGCTAGAGAGGATCCGAACTTAATTAATGGAATAGGTGTCGCTTCTCTGTTGTAACCGAACATGTTCTAACCGATTACGACCGAAAAATATCCAATGTGGAGAATTTTTTTTATTTAAAAAAACAGCTACTAACAAACGAGAACCCAGGAAAGGATTTCTTCTGGGTGAAGCGCGAGTATGTTACTCAGGCCTAGCCTCTTTGCCCAATGCCTGTCCCCTAACTATGGTTATGATTTATTAACTCTTCGGGTTAATGAATCCAACCTTGGTTTTTAGAAGAAAAAAGCCCAGGTTTTTTTTTTGGTTCAAGATATGCATTTAGGCCGCAACGGCGGTGTGAGCATGGGATTTTCGAACCCACTTTCACAATTATATGTTTTGACTTGAGTCGCCACCTATTCATTCTTAGGGATAGGTCCCGGGTATTTGTTTGTTTGGATAAGGCAAATGGTCTTTACAGAGTTAGGGTAAGCGGTTCGATTAAGTCCTGGGGAAGGTATTAGGCACCCCAAGACCTCCGTTTTATAACGGTTACCTACTCCTTAAACTTAAGCCAATTATAATCTCAAAGTTTAATTAAAATGTCCAAAGTTTTTAAGTGAGTGCTAATCCAAGAAAAATAGAAAGCTAGATGGCTAGGGTCGAACCCGAGTTGAGTTGCCTATGTACTCACATGGTGAGATCAGACCGAGCGTAGTTCTAGCACATGAGCCCGTGCCGAGGCTAGGGGGAGTGTGTGTGTGCATAGGATGGTCAAAGGGTCTAGCCTAGAAGGCTATGGTTTAGTTGACCGGGGAGGTCAAGTGCACAAGTGTTAAGTCTAACCGCGGTTAGAGGGTATTTATCCATGGTTAGATGAGCTAACCAAAGCTAAGAAGGTCCTACAAGTCTCTTTTTGGTCTTTTTGTATTTTTTATATTTTTTGAGATTTTTGGGGATATTTGAATGTTTTTTATATTTTGGTTATATTTGAATGTTTTTGGTGTTTTGAGATTTTATCATGTTTTTGGTATTTTGAGATTTTATCATGTTTTTGAATTTTCATATAGGTAAGGTTTTGACAAACTTAACTAAAGTCAAATTTAGTCCAAGAGTTTGGCTAAAAGATTATAGTTTAAGACATAAAGAGGGATGTGCCTTATGAATAGTAAATGGTCTATTACCAACACCTATTTTGTTGGATTGATGTTGATAATAGATCAAATACCATTGTCTTTAATATGAAACATTTTTAAGAATGTCCTCTTTAAGTCCTTACACCATCATTTATTTTAAGTCCTTAAACCATCACCTACCCATTCAACATAGAACATGAAGGAAAAATAAAGAAATGAAAGAAAATGAAAACTCATCCTCTCCCTTTTAAGGTGGTTCATTTACACCATTATTAATGATGTAATGTTGCTCTAAAGAATGTTAGGGAAGGGATGGGCTTTCACAAAAATATTTAGAAAGAGGACTAGAATCTCAAAAGAAAACAAAATGAAAAAAGAGAGGTATAGCTTTAGCTTCCACTCTCTATGGGCCTACCCATATCCACACTTGTGGGTACATAAAAAAGAAGAAAATATGTACATGGAAAGGAAAAGAAAAAAGGAGCATCTCCTTGCCTTTGATATGGGTTCCATCTACACCATTAGATTGGTGTAGAGAGGCTCAACTATGCTTGAGAAATGAGAGATCAAGAAGAGAGAACCAAATAAAAAAAATATAAAAAAGAAGAGAAAATGAAAGAAGGAGTGCCTACTCCTCCAAGAATTCTCCTTCAATGCTCCAAGGGGTAGGTTTTAGAATCCACAAAGGAAGAGAGTTAGTGAAGAACTCTAAGCTTTTAGTCTTAGAATTCTTTCCAAACTCTAAACCTTAGTTTCTTCTCCCTTCTTCAAACTCAAGAGAAACACAAGTGGGTGAGAACCTTCTAGAGGTCTTGAGGGATGGATCTAAGGGGCTAAGGGATTGGTATTTATAGGAAAACTAAGAGGTTGGGTTGTGTCTTTTACATGAGGGATAAAAGGAGCTAGTGGGTAAAGACTTGAGTGTTGTAAGGTGAGTTGATAGATTGAGTGTTGTAAGGAGTGTAAGAGAGTTGGTGGGTTGAGTGAACTATGAGTTATATGAGTATGAGTTGTAGGATATAGGGTGTAAGAGAGGTGTAAGAGAGTTGGTGGATTGAGTGAACTATGAGTTATATGAGTAGGGGTTGTAGGATATAGGGTGTAAGAGAGGTGTAAGAGAGTTGGTGAGTTGAGTGAACTATGAGTTATATAGGTATGGGTTGATGTAAGAGAGGTGTAAGAGAGTTGGTGGGTTGAGTGAACTATGGGTTATATGGGTATGGGTTGTAGGATATAGGATAGGTGGATATGGATATGTGGATTAGGTCTTATGGATCATGGGTTATTAGTAGATGAGTCATGGGTTATGATTATTGGACTTTGACTATGACATTTGGGCTTGGGCTATGGAAATAGGCTTTGGCTTAGGCAATTAGGTGATTGGGTATTTGGGCTTGACTACTTGGGTTGGGTAATAAAATTAGGTAATTAGGTTTGATTGAGTTGTTTGGGTACAAGTTTGGCCAAATGGGCTAGGGCCTTGGGTAAATCTTGGAGCATTTGAAGAAGTGGGAAGAGGAATAGGGGGTGCAAAAATAGGGTGCTTACAGCTGCCCCTCTTTGTCGGAGGGTGCGGGCAAGCGAACGACAAAGACTGAAATCACCACTATTTTTACACAGTAAAACTTGCGAAACTTGAAAAAATATAAGAAATGATAATGAACTAACTTGAAACTAAGTTAAGTTTGCCAAGACAAAAATGTGGAGTGCTGGAGATGCATGATGGATGAGAGGAGTGAACATGTATCCGCTTCAGCGGAGATAGGGTGATGGTTGATCACACAACCATTTCACCGGAGATGAAATGAAAGGTGATCACAAAACCATTCCACCGGAGACAAGGTGAATGTTGATCACACAATCATTCCACCGTAGACGAGGTGAAGGTTGATCGCACAACCATCCACGGGATGATGAGGTGAAGGTTGTGTGAGCATGGGATCTTCCTACCCACTTTCACAATTATATGTTTTGACTTGAGTCGCCACCTATTCATTCTTAGGGATAGGTCCCGGGTATTTGTTTGTTTGGATAAGGCAAATGGTCTTTACAGAGTTAGGGTAAGCGGTTCGATTAAGTCCTGGGGAAGGCATTAGGCACCCCAAGACCTCCGTTTTATAACGATTACCTACTCCCTAAACTTAAGCCAATTATAATCTCAAAGTTTAATTAAAATGTCCAAAGTTTTTAAGTGAGTGCTAATCCAAGAAAACTAGAAAGCTAGATGGCTAGGGTCGAACCCGAGTTGGGTTGCCTACGTACTCACATGGTGAGATCAGACCGAGCGTAGTTCTGGCACATGAGTCCGTGCCGAGGCTAGGGGGGAGTGTGTGTGTGCATAGGATGGTCAAATGGTCTAGCCTAGAAGGCTATGGTTTAGTTGACCGGGGAGGTCAAGTGCACAAGTGTTAAGTCTAACCGCGGTTAGAGGGTATTTAATCCTTGGTTAGATGAGCTAACCAAAGCTAAGGAGGTCCTACAAGTCTCTTTTTGGTCTTTTTGTATTTTTTATATTTTTTGAGATTTTTGAGAATTTTTGAATGTTTTTTATATTTTGGTTATATTTGAATGTTTTTGGTGTTTTGAGATTTTATCATGTTTTTGGTATTTTGAGATTTTATCATGTTTTTGAATTTTCATATAGGTAAGGTTTTGACAAACTTAACTAAAGTCAAATTTAGTCCAAGAGTTTGGCTAAAAGATTATAGTTTAAGACATAAAGAGGGATGTGCCTTATGAATAGTAAATGGTCTATTACCAACACCTATTTTGTTGGATTGATGTTGATAATAGATCAAATACCATTGTCTTTAGTATGAAACATTTTTAAGAATGTCCTCTTTAAGTCCTTACACCATCATTTATCTTAAGTCCTTAAACCATCACCTACCCATTCAACATAAAACATGAAGGAAAAATAAAGAAATGAAAGAAAATGAAAACTCATCCTCTCCCTTTTAAGGTGCTTCATTTACACCATTATTAATGATGTAATGTTGCTCTAAAGAATGTTAGGGAGGGGATGAGCTTTCACAAAAAATTCTAGAAAGAGGACTAGAATCTCAAAAGAAAACAAAATGAAAAAGAGAGGTATAGCTTTAGCTTCCACTCTCTATGGGCCTACCCATATCCACACTTGTGGGTACATAAAAAAGAAGAAAATATGTACATGGAAAGGAAAAGAAAAAAGGAGCATCTCCTTGCCTTTGATATGGGGTCCCTCTACACCATTAGATTGGTGTAGAGAGGCCCAACTATGCTTGAGAAATGAGAGATCAAGAAGAGAGAACCAAATAAAAAAAAGATAAAAAAGAAGAGAAAATGAAAGAAGGAGTGCCTACTCCTCCAAGAATTCTTCTTCAATGCTCCAAGGGGTAGGGTTTTAGAATCCACAAAGGAAGAGAGTTAGTGAAGAACTCTAAGCTTTTAGTCTTAGAATTCTTTCCAAACTCTAAACCTTAGTTTCTTCTCTCTTCTTCAAACTCAAGAGAAACACAAGTGGGTGGGAACCTTCTAGGGGTCTTGAGGGATGGATCTAAGGGGCTAAGGGATTGGTATTTATAGGAAAACTAAGAGGTTGGGTTGTGTCTTTTACATGAGAGATAAAAGGAGCTAGTGGGTAAAGACTTGAGTGTTGTAAGGTGAGTTGATAGATTGAGTGTTGTAAGGAGTGTAAGAGAGTGTAAGAGAGTTGGTGGGTTGAGTGAACTATGACTTATATGAGTATGGGTTGTAGGATATGGGGTGTAAGAGAGGTGTAAGAGAGTTGGTGGGTTGAATGAACTATGAGTTATATAGGTATGGGTTGATGTAAGAGAGGTGTAAGAGAGTTGGTGGGTTGAGTGAACTATGAGTTATATGGGTATGGGTTGTAGGATATAGGGTAGGTGGATATGGATATGTGGATTAGGTCTTATGGATCATGGGTTATTAGTAGATGGGTCATGGGTTATGATTATTGGACTTTGACTATGACATTTGGGCTTGGGCTATGGAAATAGGCTTTGGCTTAGGCAATTGGGTGATTAGGTATTTGGGCTTGACTACTTGGGTTGGGTAATAAAATTAGGTAATTGGGTTTGATTGAGTTGTCTAGGTATAAGTTTGGTCAAATGGGCTTGGGCCTTGGGTATACCTAGGGCTTACTAAGGTTAGGCTAGGGCTACCTAGGGTTTGGGTTTAGGACTACCTAGGGTTAAGCTTAGGGTTAACTAGGGTCTTAACTAGGGTTTAGTCCTATGGTTAAGGGTTTACCTAGGGTTTGAAACTAGGGTTGATCTAGGGTTTGGACCATAGCTAAATTAATTAACCACGGTTAAGGGGGTGTAAAAATAGGGTGCTGACAGGTTGATCACACAACCATCCACCGAAGATGAGGTGAAGGTTGATCACACAACCATTCCACCGGATGATGAGGTGAAGGTTGATTACACAACCATTTCATCGGAAATGAGGTGAAGGTTGATCGCACAACCATCTACCGGAGATGAATCAAAGCAATGATGGGTGCAAGATTAGCGTCACTGGAGGTTGTAAACGACACCCGGTCACACGACCGCATCCGCATACCCCTTGATTAGTGAGCTAGTAGAGCAAGAAGAACTTCCCTGGAGGCCGCAACTGACACCCGGTCACACAACCGTGACAGTATACTCCTTGATTAGTGAAAGGGAAGCGAACCAGTAGACAATCGCCCGATTGTCTGACAAGGATAAATAAGGATAAAGACAGCCGCCCGACTGCTTCACCTGATAGCAAGCCAAGATAGTGTAGACAATCGCCGGATTGTCTCACTGAAGGGGAATGCGACACAGTGCAGACAACGGCCCCATTGTCTGACTGGGTAACAAGATAAGGAGGGTAAAGACAGCCGCCCGACTGCTTTGCTTGGTAGCAAGCCAATATAGTGTAGACAATCGCCCGATTGTCTCACTGAAGGGGAATACAACACAGTACAGGCAACGGCCCCATTGTCTGACTGGGTAGCAAGATAAGGAGGGTAAAGACAGCCGCCTGACTGCTTCCTCTGGTAGTAAGCCAAGATAGTGTAGACAATCGCCCGATTGTCTTACTGAATGAGAATACAACACAGTACAGACAACGGCCCCATTGTCTGACTGGGTAGCAAGATAAAGAGGGTAAAGACAACCGTCTGACTGCTTCGCCTGGTAGCCAGCCAAGATAGTGTAGACAATCGCCCGATTGTCTCACTGAAGGAGAATACAACACAGTACAGACAACGGCCCTATTGTCTGACTGGGTAGCAAGATAAAGAGGGTAAAGACAACCGCCTGACTGCTTCGCCTGGTAGCCAGCCAATATAGTGTAGACAACCGCCCGATTGTCTCACTGAAGGAGAATATAACACAGTACAGACAACGGCCCCATTGTCTGACTGGGAAGCAAGATAAGGAGGATAAAGACAGCCGCCCGACTGCTTCACCTGGAGAGATCGAAATAGGTTGCTGATAAGAATAAGCAAGTTCTAGAGAGTATGACAATGAGTTTGAAAATTTGAATGAATTGGACATGAGGGAGTGAGAGTTGTGACCCTGAGCCATTGCACGTATCTTTGCCTCTCTGTATACATCCGACTTGCTGAACTGGATTGCCCCCGGCTCAGATGGTCTAATTGTTGGTACTTGCCCCCAAGGTGTACTGATCTTTTTCAAACATCTGTGACATCCAGGATAGTCTACTGACTTTGCTTTGCCATGGTTCCAGTGTTTTCCTTACACCAGCGAGAGTGAACAGTCGACTTTGAGCTGACTCTACTGGGGAATGGACTTTGACTGATTATGAATGCAAACGACTTGATAAAAGACTGATGGATTGACTGACAGATGATTCGAACAACTTAAAAAGATTGATGGATTGACTGACTAGTGGTTTGACGGTAGATTGACAGTTGACCAGCAGACTGCTTATAATGAAATCGACCATTTGACAGTGTACCTGAGATTGCCTACAATGGGAGACCTAGCTAGGTTCCTTTGCCTTTAGGTAAAATGATTAAGTTGTGGTTGATCATCTTTGGAGTAGATCTGTATTTCCTCCTGATTGATCAATGCCCAAACTTATATTGATTATGCTTCCTTATTTTGCTCCTGAACTTTTCCACTTTTCACCGAAACTCGGTTGCACATTTTGATTTTTGTCCTTTTTTTGCCCCTGGACCTTTTCAGGTTTTTACCCAGGACTGGGCTTACGTAATTTTTGAGCAATAGTAGGATTGATGACTCCATACTATGCCCGTGCAATTTGAGATTTGATTTATCCCTTTTTTACCCTTGGGTCTTTTTAGGTTTTCTTCAGGATTGGGTATACAAGCTCTGCATTTTTCTGTTCTTGAACTTTGCTATGATAATTCTCCGTTTTCCCCTTATCACCGTCTGTCGGAAAGTGAGGACGAATGCTTTTGAACGTCCATGCTCAATTCATTTCAAAGATCAAAGAGGGCTTAGTGTTCAGGACGAAATGTGGTTTGGCTAGAAACGAGATAAGGCTCAAATTTACTGTTTCAGCAAGGGTAGGGCACCCTATGATACTTGTTCAGTGTCGGGGTGGAACCAGCTTCTGAATGCCTTGTCCTTTGGTGAAGCTTTGCTTCGTCGTTGGCCAAGTACTTTTTTTTTTTTTTGTTTTTTTGTGCATGATTGTCTTGTATTGTTGGCATTTGCTGTGTTATGACCGAACCTGATTTCAGGTTGCCTACGTACCCAAATAGGGATCAGGTCATGACGTAGTTCGGCTAAAAAGCCACTCTGTTGTTGTTCTTTGCTGGTTGTTTCTCTTGCATTGTTCTTTTGACTTTCACGGGGTGCCCATGTGTGAGTTTTGAAAGAAAGGCTATTAGGCTCAAAGGTCTAACTAGCGGATATATATACCATAGGTAAGCGAGGTATAGCGAGGTTTATCAAAAGATGGTCTCTTATCATTTCCTTAATTGGTCAAGAGCATGTACGTTCATTGCATCGTCCTCATTTCAGTTGGTTGGGATTTGACGGCTCAAAGAGGTCTTCGTTGCCCCTGTATTACTCTTGCCTTGGTTCATTCAGTCTTGAGGGAATATCTATCGATTTGAACACTATGATTTCCATTGAATGATCAATTTCCGTTATCAAATTATCCCTTATGGGCATTAGAAACTAGTTCAGTTCCCAAATTAGGCATCTCAGAGCACAATAGAAGTTTGATTTTAAAAAAACTATTTCATTGCATTGCACAAAAAGGGTGAACATACTCGATGTAAGACAACATGACTCAAAGGGCCACTGGCTACTTGACTGACTCGGACTAGACGACAGGACTGACACGGGCCGACAAGCCGACTGCAAGACATTGATAATGAAATGAAACAAAGACACGACAAACATAGAGTTTGCTCAAAATTCGACTGTAGGGGCTTCCGGCTGATGCGCCTTAGTTCCCAGGAGTAGCATGATTAGGCAGAGGGACTTGGGTGATGTCGGTGTTCCCTGGTGCAAAGCAAATTGCTTCTGTCTCCAATAGGTCCTGGACAGCATGCCTTAGGTCATAGCACCGATCTGTAGGATGCCCCGGTGATTGATGATATCCACAGTGCTGCTCCGGCCTGTATCCCTTTGGAAGGTTGACTGGTGGAGGCTGAGGCTCCTTAAGTGTGATAAGCTTCTTGCCCAACAGAAATGGGAGAAGTGCCGACAAAGAGTACGAGATCGGTGTGAACGCCCGATTTTTCCTTTGTTCAAATGTCATTTGGTGGGAGAGGAGTTTTCCCTGGTTTTGTTGAGCTTGCTGAGGCTGCCGAGCCTGCTGGGGCTGCCGAGGTTGTTGGGGCAAGTTAGGGACTCGTATGGCTGCAACCATTTGTCCATCATTTTCTCTTCTTCTGTTATCCTTTCTCGGAGGTAAGGGAGCACGAGAAGAGGATGCACCTTTTGACCCCTTGAACATGTCAAATGCCCCAACGTCATCCATCGTTGCCTCAATCCGGGCGCCACATTTGGCCATAGTACTGAAGTCAGAGATCGGTTGTGCGGTCAGGAGTGTCTTAAGTGGATGCTTAAGAGTACGGAGGAAAGTGGTCACTTGCTCCTCCTCAGGTAAAGGGGTGCTCATTTTTCCAGCTATTTCTCTCCACCGAACAGAGTATTCAATGAAGGTCTCGTTATCCCTCTGTGACATTCTTTCTAGGTCTACCCTTTGCGGGACTAGGTCAACATTATAGGAGTACTTAGCCAAGAATGTCTCACACAGACCCTCCCATGTCCTAACTTTGTTGGGATCGACCTTAGTAAACCACTGCAAAGTTGCACCCTTTAAACTTTTCTGAAATAGTTGGACCAATAGCTTGTCATCATGTTCCAACTGGAACAACTCTCCGCGGTAAACTCTCAAATGCATCTCGGGACATCCCTTCCCGTTGTACTTTTCAAAATCAGGTATTTTAAAATCTCTGGGCAATTGAATCCCTGGGTGCATGCACATATCCCTGAAATCATTAGATTTGCGGGTTCCCTGAGCTGTCCTCACCAACTCTTCTAGCTTCTCAATTCTTTCCTTGTATGCATCGGGACTCTGGGCTGTGCTGGAGGATATGTGAGCGGACCCAGTATGAGGATCTCCACCGGCCCTGGCTTCCTCCTCCTCAAACTGGTCTATGGTAGGTGGTGTGACGTGAGGAATGGGTTGTGGTTGGACAGGTGGAGGCGGTATGTTGAAAGTGAATTCCGATGGTGGATGAATATGTGGTTGAGGGATGTTGATGGTATGTAGTGGTTGTGGTTGAACAAGTGGTGGGATGACGATAGCAGGTGGTGGAGGGATAAGATTGGTGACATGTGGCGGATTGGTTTGTGATGGACCTAGCACATCGACCGATCGGGGATTTGAGGAGGAGAGAGCATGTGTTATGGCCCGCATGAAATCATGCACAATGTTTTTCAGTTCTTTTATATTTTGGGCATTCTCAGCTATTTTTGCCTCAAGATTTGGGGCTTGTGCTTGTTGTGATGTCGGTGCGTCAGGGTCAGTCTCTTGGCCATCCCGAGGGTCCATGCTGCAACTGGTTTTGCTTTTCAAATACGTGCTTGACTCAGGGTCTGCTCCTGAAATGATTGAAATGTACGGAGTAAGAATCGGAATAGGTAAGAGTGGGGGAAGACTAGAAAGCATGTAGATGACCTAACAAGATCTAATTTACATAGGGACTATGCCCCTAGTCATGCAAGAGAGATGATTTTTTTATTTTTTTATTTTTGATTTATTTTTGTTTTTTGGTTTTTTTTTTTTATTGGGTGTGACAAGGCATATGTGATCCGATAGGGCAAACGGATGGAGGTCCGACATGCTTTAACTCGGGCTGTTGGGAACCGTGGACCTATCAGGTCAAAGGTAGAGGTAGGTCTGGTGAAGACCTATTTGCTTGAGATTTGAACCTCATATGCTATGTCGAGATGCAAGGTAGGGTGTGTTTTATTACAAGCACAACAAAAGGCTCAGTACAGGCCCCCTGAATGGAAGCTTATCTGGGCAAAATTTGTCTGGGTAGTCAACTATAATTGAGGGGACAGGTATAGGATATAAGCAGATTAGAGTTTACAATATCCCTCCAGGTGGGCTGCTTATAGACTATACCATAGTCTAGTCTATATGTATGCATGCAGGGGTAATGCAAGGGTGTTCCTAAAAGGATAGGGGTCACTTAACACCGTATATGCAACTCCCTAAAAAGAGACGATTGGTGTAAGCGGGAGCGTTCAGAACCGTTTTCTGAGGATAGCCACCCAACAGACAAAGTTCTGCGGACCTCCAAGACTGTTAAGCCCCTGTCACTGAGGATAGTCATCCAGCAGCCGTGAGCGTAATAAGCCTGTCTAATGGGTATTAGGTTGTTACACTAGTATGCTATGCATGAAATGCACTGTACAAGGAACATCCCAAAAAGTATAAAGAATCGGCACTTAATTAAATACTTAGGTATTTTAATTAATTTTGAGATCATTTGGCTTAAATTTAAGTTTCGGCTTGAACCTCATCCCCAGCAGAGTCGTCAGAGCTGTGAGCATGGGATTTTCCAACCCACTTTCACAATTATATGTTTTGACTTGAGTTGACACCTATTCATTCTTAGGGATAGGTCCCGGGTATTTGTTTGTTTGGATAAGGCAAATGGTCTTTACAGAGTTAGGGTAAGCGGTTCGATTAAGTCCTGGGGAAGGTATTAGGCACCACAAGACCTCCGTTTTATAACGGTTACCTACTCCTTAAACTTAAGCTAATTATAATCTCAAAGTTTAATTAAAATGTCCAAAGTTTTTAAGTGAGTGCTAATCCAAGAAAAATAGAAAGCTAGATGGCTAGGGTCGAACCCGAGTTGAGTTGCCTATGTACTCACATGGTGAGATCAGACCGAGCGTAGTTCTGGCACATGAGCCCGTGCCGAGGCTAGGGGGGAGTGTGTGTGTGCATAGGATGGTCAAAGGGTCTAGCCTAGAAGGCTATGGTTTAGTTGACTGGGGAGGTCAAGTGCACAAGTGTTAAGTCTAACCGCGGTTAGAGGGTATTTATCCATGATTAGATGAGCTAACCAAAGCTAAGGAAGTCCTACAAGTCTCTTTTTGGTCTTTTTGTATTTTTTATATTTTTTGAGATTTTTGGGGATATTTGAATGTTTTTTATATTTTGGTTATATTTGAATGTTTTTGGTGTTTTGAGATTTTATCATGTTTTTGGTATTTTGAGATTTTATCATGTTTTTGAATTTTCATATAGGTAAGGTTTTGACAAACTTAACTAAAGTCAAATTTAGTCCAAGAGTTTGGCTAAAAGATTATAGTTTAAGACATAAAGAGGGATGTGCCTTATGAATAGTAAATGGTCTATTACCAACACCTATTTTGTTGGATTGATATTGATAATAGATCAAATACCATTGTCTTTAATATGAAACATTTTTAAGAATGTCCTCTTTAAGTCCTTACACCATCATTTATCTTAAGTCCTTAAACCATCACCTACCCATTCAACATAGAACATGAAGGAAAAATAAAGAAATGAAAGAAAATGAAAACTCATCCTCTCCCTTTTAAGGTGGTTCATTTACACCATTATTAATGATATAATGTTGCTCTAAAGAATGTTAGGGAGGGAATGAGCTTTGACAAAAAAATTTAGAAAGAGGATTAGAATCTCAAAAGAAAACAAAATGAAAAAAGAGAGGTATATCTTTAGCTTCCACTCTCTATGGGCCTACCCATATCCACACTTGTGGGTACATAAAAAAGAAGAAAATATGTACATGGAAAGGAAAAGAAAAAAGGAGCATCTCCTTGCCTTTGATATGGGGTCCATCTACACCATTAGATTGGTGTAGAGAGGCCCAACTATGCTTGAGAAATGAGAGATTAAGAAGAGAGAACCAAATAAAAAAAAGATAAAAAAGAAGAGAAAATGAAAGAAGGAGTGCCTACTCCTCCAAGAATTCTCCTTCAATGCTCCAAGGGGTAGGTTTTAGAATCCACAAAGGAAGAGAGTTAGTGAAGAACTCTAAGCTTTTAGTCTTAGAATTCTTTCCAAACTCTAAACCTTAGTTTCTTCTCCCTTCTTCAAACTCAAGAGAAACACAAGTGGGTGAGAACCTTCTAGGGGTCTTGAGGGATGGATCTAAGGGGTTAAGAGATTGATATTTATAGGAAAACTAAGAGGTTGGGTTGTGTCTTTTACATGAGGGATAAAAGGAGCTAGTGGGTAAAGATTTGAGTGTTGTAAGGTGAGTTGATAGATTGAGTGTTGTAAGGAGTGTAAGAGAGTTGGTGGGTTGAGTGAACTATGAGTTGTATGAGTATGAGTTGTAGGATATATGGTGTAAGAAAGGTGTAAGAGAGTTGGTGGGTTGAGTGAACTATGAGTTATATAGGTATGAGTTGATGTAAGAGAGGTGTAAAAGAGTTGGTGGGTTGAGTGAACTATGAGTTATATGGGTATGAGTTGTAGGATATAGGATAGGTGGATATGGATATGTGGATTAGGTCTTATGGATCATGGGTTATTAGTAGATGAGTCATGAGTTATGATTATTGGACTTTGACTATGACATTTGGGCTTGGGCTATGGAAATAGGTTTTGGCTTAGGCAATTGGGTGATTGGGTATTTGGGCTTGACTACTTGGGTTGGGTAATAAAATTAGGTAATTGGGTTTGATTGAGTTGTTTGGGTACAAGTTTGGCCAAATGGGCTTGGGCATTGGGTAAACCTTGGAGCATTTGAAGAAGTGGGAAGAGGAATAGGGGGTGCAAAAATAGGGTGCTTACAGGCGGTTAAGTGTTAGTATCTGTTCAATTAGTTGGCGGGTGGAGAGTATATGCAAACTCCCACCCTATCAGGAATGGAACCCGGTACCTTCCCCCAAAGCAGGGGATACACTACCACTGGGAGAAAGCCCTAGTGTGTAAAAGGTTAGATTCATTAATCCCAAGGGTTAGTGAATCTTAATTCTTAACCACGGTTAAAAATGGACACATGCTAGGCAAAGAGGCTGTAGTAATTCCGTAGTCATTTTCTTCTCATAACTACTAAGAAAATACATATTGACAGTTCGAAATTAGGGGTTGCAATGGGTTAGGTAATGGGTTTGAATTTTAGTGATTTTTTAACAATTCAATCAAAAGCCCACACATTTACATAAGCTTTGAAGCTCAAACTCGGTCCAATTGCCACCCCTATTTGAAACCGAAGTTCGATCGGAAATTGGGAATCTCTTTGGGCACAAAGATTAGAATAGGCTGGTATGCGTACCATGCATGTGGCATGGGATTGTCTCTGGCCAATGCTAGAAAAATGGTCTCAGGAATCTACACACCATTCGACATGTGACAATAAAATGGAGAAGTTATTTCATTCTCTCCCCTTGTTTTTGGCCTTGCATTGTCTCTAAGGAAGTTAGAAAAGTGGTCTATGGCAACCACAAAATAGGGGGCATGGGGCGATAAAAAGGAGAGAAGTCATTCTATTTTCTCTCAAGATTTTGACTTCTCCTCTTTTATCTCACCATTTTATCCTCATAAGTCAAATAATATGCAGAGAATTCAAAATCATGAGATCCATAAAATGACTTCTCCAACCACATGCCCCTCTATATTTTATGGTTGTTCGAAAAGAGTCTTTTTTGCTTCGCCATAGAATCCGAGGCCCATGTTTTTCACTTCTCCCCACTTGATATATCTCCCTTTATCGACAGATGTTGGATGATGTGGGGATGCCCGGACAGCATCTGCCATAGAAAATCCCATGCCCAGGCACGCACTATGCGTATGATAGGAATTTGAATTTCATTTGGCCAACGGGCAAACCTGAGAAACACGACTACAGAAGCCAATTTTGTGGATAAGTTGGGTGCACAGGTAGCTTATCGTTAACCTATTTCCGTCTTCCTACCAAATCATGTTCTCCTGCATCAGCAGCTCTTCTTTGATCCTTCAACCCATCAAAGCCCCAAAACCCATCTTCACCAGAAACCCTAAAACCCTAACCTTAATATGCAGAGCTGAGTCGAAACCCAGCAACAATCCAAGCAAGAGAAATCCAATGGAAGGCAACAGACCCGCTCGCAAAAACCCTAGAAAACCCTCCCACGGAATTTCAAGGAGGTCAGCTCTCAAGAAAACTTTCAGTCAGGAGCAGTTGATATTCACCACTCCGATTTCCGAAGACCCTGTCGTTGCAGTAATCGGTGGAGGAATGTCGGGCCTAATATGTGCTCTTAATCTGGAGAAAAGGGGGATTCGATCGACGGTTTTCGATACGGTTTGTTCGTTCTTTCTTTGATTCAATTTTGTGGATTTCCTGTTTTACATTGTGGTGTCTGAGCTTTATATGATTAGTTCTTCCATGTTGATTCAGTTCGAATTTTCCATTGAATAGTGTTAATGGTTTTTCTTTAGTTCGTCTAGCACTGAAACGTTTTACTCCAGTTAATGTAGATAAAACAGTAATTTTGGAGGTTCTGCAAATGGGTTTTTAAATGTTGGTTGGGGGGTATGAATTTGTTATGTGCATTTTTCTTTCTTCTACAAAAGTAAAGGCAAATAGGTTCTCTTCGAGAGGAACTGACCTCCAATTGCTACTCGTCGAGGGTTAGCCAACCTCCACAAGACTCATTTTTGGAATATAACTCAATAATCTATTTCATTAATTCAAATAACTTATATACGATGAGTCAACAACAACAATCGTAAAGGATTCTCTCCATAACTACCCAAACCCACTGCTTGTAGTTATATAACTTCAACAACCACCCATCACCCTACTTTCTCTGTAGTCATGCGAATCCACTAATAACTAAATAGTAACTACTCCATTACAATTTACACACAAATTGTGTCGCACCCCAAAATCCCATCTTGGTCAAATGAGACTTTCCACCCGTACACTCATATACAAGACTTATCTTAATAGTAAACAAGGCATACTAAATGTGAGTTTGGAAATTTATCCTTAACATTAATAATAAAAACCAATCGATAATCAATATAATCCTCATCCATCAATATGTGACCAACTTAAAACTTAAATAATCCAGATCATCATCATGATCTCCAATCTTTTAAAATTCAAACCTAAGCAACATCAATCATGAAAATCTATTACGACTTCTTTAAAACAATTAAAATAACTAAGAGATCAATAATAAGGATAATGATCCAAATCGATCTCTCTTTCCTGATAATCACCTTTGGGCTCCTCGAAGTATTCTTCCTCAACCCAAGGTTTTGTAAAGTAAACTACTACGAACCTAAACTTGTTGACATCAAAGTTCGACTGGGCAACGAAACGCTCAGTGGATATAAAGTCTGGCTAACAATGTATAATATCATGCATTATCATACATATTATAATTTACATGATCAGAGTGCGAAAAACATGTAAGCATATCATATCATCATCTATGAATGTTCAGACTCATGACTTGTGTAGACTTGTGCAGATGCATGTCAATTCGTACTGGATACATGTCAGTTCATGTCAGATTCTTACCAGATGCATGTATTTATGCAGACTTGACATGTGCAACCATGTACTTGTACTTGTGTAGACTTACCATGTCGTGAGACTTGTGCTTGAGTGTCATGATTAACTTTCATATAGGTTTATCCGTTAGATTCCGATCTCTCACTATCGAAACTTTACCAGAGTGTCCCATACCACGATGGTAAGGAATATAGGTTGAAAAATCATTCTCTAAATTCGATCACAACCCATCATACATTCCTTCCTCCAAATTCAATCACATGTGTATTCAACCCTAAAATCACCACATCATCATATATCAATTCTCATAATCATCTTCAATTAAAACTCATGAAATCAATAGCATATCATCATACATATTTGTTAATCCATTCCGATCTTGAATCTCATACCCTTGAAATCATGCAAAACCCTACCATTCAATCATTCTTATCAATTTTAACACATGCTTAATCATATCTTAATCAATACTTGTCATTATCATAGAGTAATTATTAACAAGACAATATATCGAACCTTTTACAATCGTTTCTCTACGATTAATTGCTTGCGAATGCTTCTTGGATCTCGATCTCCAAGCTTTTCTCCTTCTTCAAGCAAAACCCTTTGCAAAACCCTAGGTTAGACTCTCTATGGGATTTCTAATGCTCTTGGAGTATTTGGAAACCTTAAACTCATGATTTAAGGATCTATTTATAGAGGCAGGAGTCCTAAACACTTCTAATTCTCGGAAAAATCCCAAAATAGCAGGTTTATGGGCTATTCTCCATTGGGCGGTCGACCGGTGGTTGGTCGGTCATGGTGAGCTGTCGACTAGTGGTCTTCTCCCTCTTTGCCATTTTTCCCATACAAATTTCCTTTCAGTGCGTGAAGCACCGGTCGACCGGTGGTTAGAGTGGTCGACCTGTCTCTTCAGTTTTTTGGTTGTTTCTTCACTTAAACACTTAATCAATTGCAATATATTAATTTTAAATCATAGACAACATTAATATAGTATTTTGACACAAATACCAACATTATCATTTAATTGCACAAATTTCAAGACATGAAAGTTTTGAGTCTCTACAAATTGGGTACGTATCATTCTCCACCCCTTGAAGCAACCTTGTCTTCAAGGTTAGCCGTTGGATAGCCCCACTTTTTATTTGACCTTGCAGCCATAAACCATTGACCAAGACAGTTGAATCTAAGTAACCAAACCGGTGAGCGGGAGAGCGTCAAATTTTAATTTAGGATAGGGTCGAGAGCGCCGCTACATAAATAATATATTAATATTTTTTTAAAAATTAAAATTATATTCTTAGATTTTAAAGATTAGTGAATTTTAATTACAATTGATAAAAATTAAAAGACTTAACTTTGGGTGCGATTGATCTCTCAACTCATGGAGAGTTCAATTCAATCACATGTAGTTGTTGTGATACGGTACCATCTCCTCTAATATATAAAAAGCATAAGAAAAAAGAAAAAAAATTAAAATAAATAAAGTAAAAAGATTGAAAAGACTTAATGACAAGTAAAAAGATTGAAAAGACTTAATGATATGTACTCATTACTACCAAGTACATTGTAAAGAAACTGTAAAGAAGATTCAAAACTTAAAAGTCTTTCAAAAGTCGTTTATAAGGCCACCGGAATATTGAAACCGCGCTCCATTTTATTGAAACTGGCGCTCTATGTTCACTGAAACCGCACTCCCATAACGGTATTGCTCTCAAATTGCGGGAGCGAGGTTTGAGAGCGGGAGCGGTAGGGTAAGTCATGGTTTGGGTTACTAAGAGTTGAATTATGAAATTTAGCGCCGCCCTCCCATGGTCATGAACAAGTTACTGGTACCATTCTCACTGGACCTCTTTTTCATTTGATAAATCAACTTGAACCTAAGTCTATCTGTTTATGTGAATGAGTGACTCGGTTGCTGTTTCTCTTTCTAAATAGTCTTTTCTTTCTTTTTCTACAGCGTCTTTTGCCACCAAGGATTAAAAATAAGGTTGGGGGGGGGGGGGGGGGGAATGTATCGGTTCGAACCAAACCTATACCTATTGGTTTCAATATCATTTTAGGGAGATATATTTAATTTTCTTCAATAAAAAAATTAAATTAAATTACAAAAAAAATCTAATGAGTTATTGGAACTAAATTTCCCAAATACAAAGTCTTGAAAAGCAACTGAAAGACAAAATAGCAAACACAATTACAATTACACAGTGAATGGAAACGTAAATAACTAATAAACAATGTGCAATTGCCCGTTTCGTAATAGTATAAATATTGTACATGAGGCTACCGAAACCTATATGTATCGTCCGTTTTGACTATTTTTACTTCCATGTTTGCCACAAATAATTGCTGGAGTGTGATTCCGAACGACTCCATTGGGATCCTCAACATCTAGGGGAAGAAGATAATTTTGGAGAGAATTAAGAATCTCCATTTCTCTTTCAAGCACCCTCACCAATAGTTCAAACTTGTCCTCCATAGTCCATACTCTTCGGAGTTTAAGAAATCTTGGTGAAGAATTGTTACATCGTCACCTCTGCACTCCGCTTCATTCCTTCAGCAATGTCCAGAACTGTTCGCTCTGATACCAACTATTATGTGCCTTTTCCTTTCTTCTACTAAAGTAAAGGCAAATAGGTTCCCTCCGAGGGGAAACTGACCACCAATTGCTACTCTTTGAGGGTTTGCCAACCTCCACAAGGCTGCTTTTTGGAATATAACTCATTAATCTATTTCATTAATTCAAATAACTTAAATACAACGACTCAACAACAACCACCGTAAAAGACTCTCCATAATTACCTAAACCCACTACTTGTAGGTATATAACTTTAACAACCACCCATCACCCTACTTTCTCTCCGTGTTACAAATCTCGTTCTCTGGTTTTTATCGACCGAAGTTTTTCTTGGAGATTTTCAAATCTGAATTTTTTTTCTGGTATTTCTCGCCTAAATCTCGGCAATGATTAAAAAAATATATTAAAAGTAGAGAAAATAATAATAAATATCATCAAGTTATAAATTCATAACAACAACAACATTATGTATTTCTCCCGATATTTTAAAATCTCGGTTAAATATCGGCTAAATCTTGCGATATAAACGGGATAAAAAGAGAAAATTATATTATTCGTGAGATTTTTAAAATATCGCGATAAAAACGGAGTTTTAAATTTTAGATGTTTTTCTCGGGAGAAATTGGGTATTTGGGAGATTTGTAACAGTTTCTCTATAGTCAAACTAATCCACTGATAACTAAATAGTAACTACTTCATTACAATTTACACACAAATTGGATACGAATCAGAATTTGAGAATTTCATGAGTTTTCTTGCGAGTCATTATGGTAGTGTTTTAGGCTGTATGGCAAATCACTTTGAATTTAACAAACTCGTCCTCTGCCAAATAGTAAATAGTAATGCTTGGGGTTTGCCTGCTGAACTCTTGTTGAAATTTTATAATGTTGTCATGTTATGATTAGCTCTGTCCATCAATTTTATCGGGTTTACGAATTTGAAGTTTTACTATGCAACACAATGGTTATGCTTGGAAATATTATTGTTTTTCATGAAATAGATATGCTTGGACATATTCTCGTATGGTTTATTCCGTTAGTTCAATTTTACTTACTAGTATTTATTTATTTTTCTACCTGGAAGGTTATAATTCTTAGGTTTAATTCAATGATTAAACGTCCAATGTTACACAGCTAGAAAAATATATGTTTTGAGGTTTCTTGCAATGCTTGGCTACTATAGGGGCTTCATGGGTTGGGAGGAAGAATGGGAACGCGAGTAATTGATCCTCAGCCACTGATCTTTGATCATGCGGCTCAGTTCTTTACGGCGAGCGATCCTCGGTTTGCTTTGTTGGTTGATGGATGGATGGAGAAAGGCCTGGTTCGACAGTGGCAGGGTACAGTTGGAGAGCTTGAAGTGGGTGGTCGGTTTGTTCCACTTTCTTCTTCGCCTCCTAGATATATTGGTGTGAACGGAATGCGCCCCCTTGCAGACTCAATTCTGTCCCAGGTGATTGATCTTTGCTTTTGTTTTATCATTTATCTTTTCTGATTGTGTTATGCTTCTTTTGCTGAAAAGAGAAAAAGATTGTATTGGAAAAGTGAAACACATGACTTCCTTCTTTCTTTCTCTTCCAATATTTATAATCTTTTGAAGATTCTCCTTAGATTTATATTTTTCTTTTATCGTAATTTGATACTTGAACCAAGAGAATTAAGGGCCAAAGTATTTAAAGTACAAATTTCCTGTGCATAACTCAAGACCAAATGTCCTTGTATCTAATCTGTGCAATATACGCGTGTTTGTATCCATACATGTTTGCTCTTATTATAGTACAGTAAGTACAGCCTTTGCTTCTGTTATTCCTGGACTCACTTTATGCTAGCTGCTTTCATCAAGCCACCAAAGTTTCTGCAGGAATGGGAACATGTTTTCTGATTATTATGTGTTATCAAAGACCTTGATTAGTGTCCATGACTTTTTTGAACTGCTTTCTGTATTCAAAGATGTTATTTTATTAGATCATTGTTTTTTGAAAGATCTGAATTTTTAAATGACCTTAAAAGACTTCTGGAAAGCAAACTTATGGTTGGAGAACATCCAGTGAGGCTACGTTCCCAGGATGAGGGAGTTGGGATTTATTGACTATTTGTGTGCTTTTCTTTATTGCTAATAAAGTAATAAAAGTGTGATATCCTAAATTATTCTGGTGCTGATAAATTCACGAGTACAAAGGTGGTGGATGAGGTGAGAACTTACAGGTGCACAGACCTAAGGCCTGAATGGCTGTGATGGTTTGTCTACACCTGATCAGGGTTGACGATTGCTTTAGATGATTCCCTGTTATTACTAAATGAAGGTTAGTTTTCGAACTCTACCAGGCATTCAATGGGTAAATGCCAATATTATTATGAATATTTATATGTATGGAAAATTGATAATAATTATTCCTTAACCATCACGTCTTTGGAAGAACTTGGAATTTGCAACATCTTATTATTGTGCTATTTCGCTTGAGGCTTAGATGATTCACTAAGTCAATGAGATGATTATTTTCAGATACAGTACTCTAGATCTGCTTAATTATTTGGTGGTGTCTATTTAATCGTGACTTCTACTTTCCATCTTTCTTATGCTTGGCTTTGTCTGCCTCTTGGTAATGTCCACATCATTGCTAAACAGAAACGTGACCCTTAGTGCAGACTAGTATGGTTAATGTGGTGAGGCCTTGTTGGATAAGTAAACTTGAGCCATTTAATGGGCTGTGGCACTTGAGCGAGAATGGGAAACCTTGTGGGCAGTTTGATGCAATTGTTATTGCACACAATGGTAACTACATGCCTCTATGATTTCCTTCTAGCATACCATTTTCCTATTGTTCAGTTATCGTTACATTGTATTAAGATGATTTTTGTTTGGTTAAATGCATAAAATTTATTTCCTCTTTTAGGATGATTCCTGAAATTCTCCATTTATTGCAAAACCTCACAAAAAGATGGTGGAATGTTAATAATGCATTATGTAGGATAATAATAATAATATATAAGTGCTAGAATGATCTGCTTTAGGAGACTCCTTTCTAATTTCTATCTTCTCTTTATCTTTATGGTTACATGGTTTTTGCTAATATACTGATACTTACATAATCTCATCTGAATGTTGTATATTATTTTGTCTCTATAGTTTTTAAATAGAATATGTTATATATAGAATCTAAAAGTATCCTATATTGCAGTTTTACTTGTGTTAGATTGAATTGTAATACTATCATGATTTATATTTTCTATTAACAGGAAAAATAAATAATTTTCTGATAAATAATGATATGATGAAACATTAAACTAAGAATGCAGCCTATGACCATAGTAATTCGGGTACGGCAAAAATTCGGTACGGGAATTATCCGTGTATAAATCGGATAATTATTTAATAATTTGTTTAAAGTTCAGCGAAAAAAACGTACAATGTAAAAGTACGGTACGGGAATAATTCGAGTATAATTCGGTCGATGACCCAAAAAATCGCTTAAAAATTCGGATAAACATGCAAACATTTTATGGTTCATATTCCTATTTTCTTGTCTTGAGAGAGTAAAACCAAACTTTATTAAAATAATGGGCTGTTCGATCGAGAATCTAACAGCCTAAACATTGATGGCATGGGGTCCACGTTTATGCATGCCAGGCCATCAATCCAAGATCCCGTGAAATCCCTGGCCTATGAGGTCTACGAAGCCCAGCTCCAAGATCCTGTTTATGGTTGTCGGTCTCAACTCTCATCTCCATCCTCCAACGAGATCAGACACAAGTCAACACGTATCTCTTTTAACTCCTATTAACAATGGTTTAGATTTGACAACTCTTAACTCTTAGGGTTCAACAATCTAACTTGACTTATAAAAAAAATACTAAAAACCTTAGGGTTAATTTTTAGCCGTAAGGTTAATTTTTTTTAAAGATTCTAAAAAGTAATCTTAACATAGTTAATAGAGGTTAAAAGGGACACATGTTCACCCGTGGGTGCGATTGAACTCCCAAGTTCAATCGCAATTGGTTGTGATCCGATCTCTCCTCCAACATAGACTCGAGCAAATACATCATCATCTCTACCATCCCAACAAAGAACTCTCAACCTATATAGGTCCTTCCAAGGTGCTTCCTCTCTCTCAACAGCACCACCATTAACAACTCATGCATCAACACCACAACCCCTTTGGAATGTCGTCACCGGTTATGGGAATGCCTCCTGAACCTTCTCATCTATCTCAGTTAATTATTCCGGAGCCACAACAGCAGCGACAACAAATATGCTTGAAGCCCAACAAATGGCTACGGTTGTTGCTGCAAGAGAGCAACAGGACATGCTGATGATCTATGAGCAACAATTTCAAAATCAACTAGAGCTTTTGAGACTTGATGGTGGCTTTGATGTAGGGGCTTGGATTGAGAATCCAACGCACCCAATCACTATCCATTAAAATAATACTTTCAAAATTCACGAATTTAGTGAAGGATGCAAACCCCCAAACAATGTGTTCAAGATGGGCATGTTAAGAAGATAGTGATTGTTTGCATCCTTGGGGGAGGGGGGGAGAGAGAGAGAGAGAGAGAGACTAACATCCAATAGTTCGAGTGTGAGGGGCGATGATCTAGCGATATGGTCAGTCGACTCAGTCTGTGACATGAGGGAGAGCAGACTAGGTGGAGAGGCAAGTTCGCATGACGGAGAGAGAATAAAAGGATTTTTTTGATAGGTAAAGTCATACAAAATAATTTTTTTATTATATATATGTTTATTATTCGCTCAACCATTGCAAATAATTCGGATGCTATCAAAACTTCGCATCCAAATCCGAATGATTGAATTAGACGACCGGACGATACTCTAACCGAATTACACGTTCCATTCGCGACTTGTACGCGATTTTATTAATTGTGCCTATGACACATAGGCATGGTACTAGTATTGAAGTGCGACATAGGTACAGGATGTCAAGTTCAATGAACCACAAATAATAGGATTCATGGGAGTAGAGAGTGAAACCCTTGAGAAAGAAAGTAGAGGAAGAAGGAGAAAATTGAAGAGAAATATTATTTATATCACTTATAAAGTAAGAGTATAATACTATTCTTAATAACCTGATAAGATGTATGCATCATAATCATGGTTCAAAATATCGGTATCGGTCGCCGTATCAGTTAGTCCAAAACAGGATACATATCGGCATATTGGACCGTATCGAAGGGATACGACGAAAAAAAAATTAGATATGCAATAAAAAAGCTTGGATATGCAAGGAAAAAGATACCTTGCATAAACCTCTTTTAATGCAAATATAAACTAAAAACAAACTAAATGAAGTCCTCCAACTAATCATACATATGAGAGTTAATAATTTTATAAGTTAAAAAATGCGTGCGCGTTGATAAATATGTATGGAAATACAAACCATAGTCACTTAACCAAGTATAGGAAATACAATCTAGATATTAAAACCTTACATTTAATGAAATACACAAGGAAGTAGTGAATTGCATTCATAAATCAAATTACATGCATAATAGAAGCTCAATACCACATTGAGCTTCATGTCAGCTCATATTCTGTCATTGTGAGATTAAGAATTGAGTAAAGAGATACATTATAGGTGTCCAGACATGATGACACCACTGTGGCCAACTCATCATCGTGCGGTACAAGCCCTGATACATATGTACATATGCCAGTTGTTGACTCGTGATTTGTCCATAATTGTCACTCGAAATCTGGGACTGAACATCATGACCATAAGCTCCTGATAAGTTCGGCTGGACTGGGGCATCATAACCATAAGAAGATGAAGACGCACTCTCTTATCCATAGCCTCCAACCGGATAACTATGCTCATCAACACTCACTTGATCCATTCTATGAATCAAGTCATTCAGGCCTCGTCTCGGTTGTTGTTCAGTACCACGACGTCATCGCTCGTTTGTTTGGCTCTGATGGGCACGAGATGGTACAAGCGCACCATGATTACTATCCTAGGTGGCATGGTCGAAGTACTCTCCTCTGTAAGTACAACACCATGCCTCCCCTGTTCATGAGTCTCCTTTGGCCGTGCATGTGACTGTCCATGTGAAGAACCCCCAACATCCCCGCCATAACTACTATTATCATCATCATCATCACTGTCACCACCATGTCCTCCTCCAGACCCGCCCATTAGTGTAGCCCTAAGGCTTGCCTTCGCCACCTCAACTCACTCCTTCTCAGCCTTCTTCTCCCTCAGATGTGTTATCATTGCTAGGCTAATTTCTCGGGGGCGGGGGCTCATAGGGCATGTGTGAATGTTTGTTTTTACACCTGCCAAATGTTCTTTCAATCGAGTTATCCCACCATCCTTAGATAAAAATCCACAGTACTTACATTTTATAAGATACCTCGACCCATCTATAGACTCCGCATACTACCATCCTATATCTCTGACACGCTTTTTGACTTGACCTTTTTCTTTCTTTGGCGCCATGTCAAACCTATATTAAGGAATTAATGATCATCAATATATATTGAGCGATATTTGGGTGATTACAAGTTTAATGTAAACAAGCATGATCTCAATGCCAACATACAGATTACAAAAAAAAAAATTCATCTGCAATTTTTTTAGAAAATACTAACATTCAATTTATTTTTTTTACAAATTACAAAAGATATTTTTTACAAGATATGGATATTGGATCACAGTCAATTGCGATTAAGATTCGGTAACCTTTAGGGTTCAACAATATAACCTTAATTTTTTTAAAAATAAAAATATTTAACTATGGTTAGAATTTTTAACCCTTAGGATTAATAGTTTTTTTACTATTGTTTTTAAAAACTAAGGTTAGATTGTTTAACCCTAAGAGTTATTGTATCTTAACTATATTTAATAAGAGTTAAAAGAGAAAGGGACACATTCTAACCTTGACTTTTTTAAAAAATATTTTAAAAATTAACTTTGAAGTTAAAAATTCTTAACCCTAGGGTTAAAATTTTAAAAATAAAACCCCAAGATTTAGTGTATCTTAACCACAATTAATAAGAGTTAAAAGGGACACATTCTAACCTTGATTTTTTTTAAAAAAAATTAACTTTAAAATTAAAAATTCTTAACCATAGGGTTAATTTTTTTTAAAATCAAACCCTAAGAGTTAGTGTATCTTAACCACAATTAATAGGAGTTAAAAGGGCTGAGTGAGGCTAGCACTCCTTCAAATTGAGTAAAACACAACACAAGGTCTGATTGTGTGTGTGTGGCTGAGTGAGGCTAGCACTCCTCGTTCAAATTGGGTAAAACACAACACAAAAGGTCTGATCATGTGTGTGTGGTTGAGTGAGGCTAGCACTCCTTCAAATTGGGCAAAACAAACTCATGACTCATGAGTTTAAAAGCCTTCAACAAAAAAAAAATGTTATAAGCCAAACCTGTTTGGCTGAAAGAGGGAAAGGGCAAACCGCAAAAGCTAGCACTCCTCTTCGATTTTGCGATGGATGATGGCAACGGATTTGGGTGACAACGGCACTAGCGATTGGAGATGATGGTGATCTACACTCTATAGGCATAGGCAGTGTTTTGAGACCCGAAAACTCGACTCGATTCGGAAACTTGCTGAGTAGAGTCAACTCGAAAACTCGGGCAAAACTTGTTCGAGTAATGACACCTAAAACTCGGACATGTATAATATTTGTCTAATACTATATATATGGTATAAATTCAAAATTAATGATAAATCATGCCTAAAATGAGATATATAATTCCATATATACTAAGCACCCCCCTTTTGATTTGTATTTATACTTAAGAGTGGGTGGGGTGTGTTAAAAAAAAGAAAAAAACATAATTTAGTCAATCGGGTAGGCAGTTTACTCGATTTTTTGTTTTTTTAAAAAAAGCGCAAAAACTCGGACGAGTTGGGGCGAGTTACTCGGTTTTAGTGTCAAAACCGAGTTTTGCCTCAAACTCGACTCGAAACCTGGTCGAGTTGAGTCTACTCGGCCGAGTTTCGATTCGACTCGCTGAGTTTTAATACTATGGGCACAGGTATGTACCCTGAATCCCTAATCCTCCTCAACTAAAAAATATGTTTTTTTTTTTTTTTTCTACTTCTCAATCTCCTTTGTTGAGTGTAGAGTGCCATTGGGATCCTTCAAGATTTATAGAGAACCATTAGGCTCATATTCACAGTTTGTTTTTGTGTAAACATGAACCTATAGCTTATAGGTTGTAGCTTGAAGATCCAACATAGACTTTTAGGTCTCTTTGAAGTCTGAATTCTGTATGATGGATTCCGTGCAAATCTGTCCTTTTTTTTTTGGATGGTTTTTGCAAGCAATTCCCATTTCGATCAATTTTTTTTTTTGGTTCAAAAACGCGTATCGATAGTATCAAACCGTATCGGTACTGATACGTTCGACACGATGTCAATATGGGGTATTTTTTTTTCAACTATAACTAGGTATTGGGTACTCGAAAAACCGATACGTACTGGCCCGTATCGATATTTGATACCATAGTCATAATAACATATCTCAACACTCCCTCTCAAGCTGAGCATAGATATCTGTCATGCCCAACTTGTTATGAACAACTTTTAAATTTGCCTTGACAACACCTTTAGTTAGAATATGAGCTAGCTGATTTTTTGTTGTAACAAACAATGGACATAGGTTCTAAGAAATAGCCTGCTCTCGGATGAAGTGTTTGTAGATCTGTATGTGCTTGGTACGATCAAGTTGAACAAGATTCTGAGTAATATAATAGTTGCCTTGTTGTCACAGAACAAATTCATAGGAATGCCCACCTTAATTCCCAGATTCGCAATAAGAAATTCAACCACAACAATTTAGCAACACCATGGGCCATTCCCCTATATGTCTTCTGCATTTGACTTAGCCACCATACTTTGGTTTTTACTCCTCCATGTTATAAGACTACCTCTAGGGACGGTACAATACCTTGAAGTAGACCTTCCATCATTAACATTTTCAGCCCAATCAGCATCAATGTAAGCTTCTAGCAGGAGATGTTAGTGAATTGCCAATAGTATGCCTTTCCCCAGAGTAATCTTCAAATACTGCAACATCCTCTCAACAACTTTATAATGAGGAATTCGAGGTTCACGCATAAACTAAGTCACCGCATACGCAATGTCAGGCCTGGTGTGAGAGACAGAGATAAAGAAGGCGACCTATTATTCTTTGATATTCAGCTTGTGATTCGGCTCAATCGGAGTATTTGCAGGCCGATAATCTAGCTTCTTAGTATCTTTAAGTAAGTTTAAGGTATACTTTCTTTGTGATATAAATATGCCATTTTTTTGAGCGAGCTACCTCTATACCTAAAAATTACTTGAGACTTTTTAGGTCTTTGATCTTAAATTCCTGTGCCAAAAACTTCGTCAAATTAGTTATATCTTGAAAATCACTTCCAATCACCACAATATCATTCATATAGACAATTAAAACTGTGATTAATTGTCCACAACGTCTCACAAAGAGAGTGTGATCAATATGACTCTAGCATATCCTCGGCCTAACTAAACCTCTCAAACCAAGCCCGCGGGGAAGGGGAGGGGGGGTTTGCTTTAGTCCATAAATCAATTTCTTCAATCTACAGATCTTTCGTTCATTGTTGAGAAGCTTGAACCCTGGTGGGGGAGACATACACTTCCTCCCATAAATCTCCATGAAGGAAAACATTCTTCACTTCCAGCTGATGCAACGGCCAAGAACAACTCGTTGCCAAAGATAACAGTACTCGTATAGAGTTCCTCTTTGCAACCGGAGCAAGTGTTTCCTTGTAATCAATCTCATATGTTTGTGTGTATCCTTTAGCAACCAATCTCACCTTTATACCTTTTAATGGACCCATCAATTTTGTGTTTCATAGAGAACACCCACTTGCAACTGACAGACTCCTTTCCTTTAGGTAACTCAACTATTTTCCATGTGCTATGCTTGATTAAAGTCCTCGTCTCTTCCATTATAGCTTCATGCCATTTTGGGTCAGGGACCTTCTCCTAGAATTTGGAAGGTAAAGAGACAGAAGAAATGGAGGACAATAAAGAATAGGAAGAAGACAAACATCAAGAACTGGTCATGTGGGTGCGTGTGTGTAGAAGCTCAATTTGATGTATTTCTGCTCCTTTTAGTGCATTTATTGTCTATGTCAAAAATTATGCCATCATCAATTGCATAGTAGTCATATTGTTCTATTTGGCATTTTTATTTATTTATTTAGTCCTATTAAGATGTCTTGGAAGGCTCATGGTTTCTATAGTAATTTTATGTGGTTTTTTTCATCAACAGGAAAATGTGCAAATCGCTTGCTTGCATCATCAGGCTTACCCCTGATTGCAAGACAAATGAAGGTGCATCGAATCCTTTCAACTTGGTCCCTAATAACAGAACTTTATTTATGATTCAGCTTTATTCACCTTCAATCATGGATGATTTGGAATTTGAATTTTTTTCATGCTTTGTCCTGTCTTATCTGTGTTTGTAGAGGCTGGAACTGAGTTCAATATGGGCTCTTCTTGCAGCATTTGAGGATCCTCTTCCTCTCCCAGGTAGCACAGTTATAACTCCTTTTGAAGGAGCTTTTGTAAAAGGGGTTGGTTCTGTCTCATGGATGGCAAACAACACAAAGAAACTATTCTGTTCCCAGAGCAGTTGCCCTCACTGTTGGACCTTTTTCAGTACTGCAGCTTATGGAAAACGAAACAAGGTTCCACAGGTTGGTTATTTTTAACTTAAGATTTCTGGTTTGACTCTCTCTCTCTCTCTCTCTATATATATATATACATATATATAAATTTATGTGTGTGTGTGTGTGTGTGTGATGACACACCCACACCCACACATGTGTATGCATTTATGTTATATTCATATTTCAAGTCGAAGTGCATACATTTTAACACTATTGTATTACAGCATCAAGTTGTATATACATGTTTATCCAATATGTTATAAAGATGACATCATCATTCCTATTACTAATTTGGTTGGATTAGCTTAAGTTTCATATGACAGTTTGAGTATCACCTTTATATTGTATTAACATCATGGTTTGAAATATCCTCGATATATCTCCGGTATAGCAGGATTACGAAATATACTTTTCATGTAATATTTTTTTTACAAAATATTTTCGATATATCGCATGATATTTTCGATAAATCCTTTATAAGTTGGGGATATTCGCTCCTTAGTCTATAAAAATGGTAAATATCAAGTAAAGGGGATGGGTTTTGGAGATTTTGAAGGAGTTAGAGAGATGTTTCCATTTTCTTGAGAAATCACCTATTTTGGTACTCACATTTGCGGTTTGCCTACATTTGTCATTCGGAGTCGAAGTGCAGCCCATTTGCACTACCTTTGGCAAAATTTCCATAAATGTATCATTAGTCCTAAACTAGTGCAAATACATCAATTTGATGCATTTATTCTGAGTTCAAAGTTCAAATTTCTTACTTTAGGAAGAGGAAATTTAGGGAAACACAAATTTTCTAATTTTTAAGCTTAACTTCATGTGGATTTGATTGTAATTCTTGGGGTGGCTTGGACCAGGAATGTATTATGTATGGAAATCTAATTGCGTATTTTTATTGTTATGATTGTTGAAGGATGAATGAAATATTTTATGTAAGTTATATTAATATTAGTCAATCATACATTATCGTTAGTGCACATCTTATTTTAATATTAGTCAATCATATTAGTTAAAAAATTTTGAATCTCAAATGTGTATTAACATCTAATCTAACATTTCCTGAAGTTTAATTAAAAAAAATTAAATTATTTCCTATTTTCCTCCAATTTTTCCCTCGAGGGCAATATGTTCCCTGCGAAACGATGTATACCACGATATATCTTATTTACATGGTGCGACATATCCCGTGGTATCGACATTCAAAACCTTGATCCACATGCATACTTTGGTGTGGATGTACCAAGATGTCATTGGTGCAGGTTAATGTGGCTATGGAGTTTTTATTTGATATTTAGTAATACTTCAATTCTTTTTTATCAGGAAAATATCCCGAGTGCCACAGTAGAGAAGGTGAAGGAAGGCATGCTTGAGGGTGTTGAGGCTGCACTGGGACTATCAAAGGGATCACTTCAGAGACCCTTTTATACCCGAGTCCAGTTATGGTAAGGGACCACTCTTCTTGACTGATATTACTGATTACTATGTCATTGCCACAACTTATATGTCATTGAGATTCATTTCCCATTCCGTGGGATGTGTAGGGGTGCAGCTCTTCCAACTAATACTCCAGGTATCCCCTGCATCTTTGATCCTCATGGACGGGCTGGAATATGTGGTGATTGGCTACTGGGTTCAAGTTTAGAGGCTGCAGCCTTAAGCGGCATGGCTCTTGCCAATCATGTAAGTGCACATATGAGTGATTCCTGTCTCATAAATTGTGTGTTCTCCCACATATTATCAAATTTCAAATCCTGATTTTCAAAATCGCATCTCTCTTTTACACCACTAATCTGGATTAGGTCTTGTGTTTATGAACCTAAACAGTAAAAATTTGCGATGTTTTACAATCAAGTTAGTAAAAATAATTAGAAGGTTATTGAAATTTAACTTAAAATGCTATAATCTTTTAATAAATGATGTTCAATTGGTTCTATGGTCCTGCAAATTTTCCATGCTTGTGCTTCAAATTGTCTGACTGCTTTTTGCAATGCAGATTGCAGATTATTTACAAAGTGGTGGAGTCTGTCCGGATGATTTTTCTATTGGTTTACATGATTCATTTCAACCTCTTGATGGAAGTGATATTGGGCAGTTTCCAGGCTTGGGGTCGAAAGAACTAGTAACAGAGGCTCAGGCATGTAAAACTTAGTGCAAAATTCAAATCAGGGGATGAAGATTTTTGTAGTTTTGGTAAGTGCATATTGTCTAGACTCGGATGTAACTGCTAATGTATTATCTTATATTTCTGGGATATACACGGATACATTGTGATGAGAAGTGACTAGTGAGTTGGTGAAAGATTTCACAATACGCTTTAATCGAAGGCTCTTGATAGACTAGAATACCAGAAACAGGATTCGTGTTGCAGACTTCAAATAGTTGGGATAAGAGGCACGAACAACAGAAGAACACATGGATATGTCCTTTCTCGGTAATTTTTTTATTTTGTTTTTGTCTATATGAATAGGTGAAGGAAGAAGTCATAATATCAAAGGAGCCAACAGAGGAAGATACTGGGGTTTTTGTTGCAAAGCCTTATAGAAGAAAACCCAGTGCTGATACTAAAGTTGTCCATTTGCAGTACAGAGCATATTGAAAGGTTCGTTTTTCTTAGTAATGTCCCGTAGAAGTATATTAGATTCTTTGTTGAATAGGGAATTTCTTTAAGTTTCTTTGCAGTGACTTCTCATGAGCTACCTAATGTTTATCCATTGTCTCTTTTGTTTACATGTTTCCATACTTGAATCTCATTAGTGACCTTGTGCCCAGCAAAATATTTATGACAATAAGCAAATAAAACTTATGCCACTTCAAGTGCTGATAGTCATTTGCACTCCAATTTCAGCTTCAGATTGAATTATTATCTGATAGTAACACTCCTATGTCAATATGGTTTCTGGAAACATTTTCTTATAACTGTTCATGGAAAATTATTTGTTTTATTTCCAAGATCAGCAGTGTCCATGATCTATAGTTTGTTTTATCTGTTAATTCTGTATAACTAACGAACTGGCCGTGATTCATGTGAACTTTCCAGATTTACAAAATTCCAAGAGTAGTGCCCAGGCCATCAATGTTAAAGAGTGTCATCCCGTGGAAGGTTTCTGCACCAATCATACCAATGACGTGTTGACTAGTTACGTTTGTGTCCTATTTGCATTAAATACTACTCTTGTGCCATATTTTAATGGCAGTTAGTTCCTTAACCAAAAGCCTTTTAAGAAAGTTCTGAAGGAGGATGATGATTTAATTGCTGTCACAAACAATTAGTTGGCTGTCACGTTTGTGTCCTATTTGCATTAAATTCTACTCTTGTGCCATATTTTAATGGCAGTTAGTTCCTTAACCAAAAGCCTTTTAAGAAAGTTCTGAAGGAGGATGATGATTTAATTGCTGTCACAAACAATTAGTTGGCTGGTGACAGCATGCTCAAGTGGGCTTGATTTTGAATATGTTGTAAGAATTGATTAGCTTATGGAGATGGAACTAATGATGTTTTTCTAGCTGTGCACACTCAAAGTTTGCATTCTCATTTGTTGGTGGCTAGCTCTTTAGGTGGCAATTGAAAACTTGTTTTTGGCATTGATGAGATATTATGTATAAATCCTTTTTTAGATATATTATTCAACAGATGGGGAGTTCTTTGAATAGTCTCTTATTTATTTTCAAACTGAAATTAGATTTCCATCCAAAACTTAAACTAGATTTAGAGAGAGAAAATGTTGATTAGAAGAGAGAATGGTATACAAGGAAAATTAAATTATATCAGCAAATCCTACTTTAAAGTTTGAATTGTGCTAAATCCACTCTCATATTTATGTACTTTTCTGTAAGGAAGTGACTCATCTTATCATTTTTCTCATTACTTGTGTAATCGGTTAAAATAATTTCCTCAATTTTATAAGGAGTGTTAGCCACAAATGCATAATTCAATTTTTTTTCCAAACATTCATGAAGTTTTAGTTACCCAATAAAAATAGAGGAAAAAAAATACTACAAAGCCCTTCTTATCTTCTTCTTCCTTTCTTATCTTCTTCTTCCTTTCGACTTCAAATCCAGCAACCCATTTCTCTGACCAAGGTAAAAAATTGCTTTGTCATCTACAAACACCATTAAAACCCATCTTGATGACGGTGTCTTATCTAGAGCCCCTATATAATAATTTCACCCATTTGCATCAACAATAGCAAACACCTTTAGCAGAAGCAACAACAAATGATTACAAGCATGATTCTAGATGAGCTAAAATAGAATATGTAACAGAGGATTAACGACTTTAGGATGACACAACAACATAGACAATGTAAGTTTGACTGGAGGTATTGGATTCAGACTTCATAGTCATTAGACTGAGAACAATTCCACTCTATTCCCTGAAATATCCCCATTTACTGTAATGTCCAAACGGAAAAAAAAGAAAAGAGATTATAAACTCTTATATAAATTTCTATTTTGTTTTCTGATTCTTTAGGGTGGCTTTGAGAGGTGTTCTGCTGTTGATGTTGATGTTCTTCTTCTACTATCTTGCACGCGAGTTTACATTTTTCTTCTTTTAGGGTTATTTCTGTTAGAAATACTATGGGCAATTTAATATGAGACAAAATAGATTTGCCACAATTTGTTAATCAACAGAATATGCCTAGAATCAATATAGAAAATTCTACAAATAAAATTTGAACAGAAACTTATCAGAATAGACGACTGAAGCACGTATTGAACACGTTGTACTTAAGGTGAAAATCAAAGCACTCGTAATCTGTTGGTCTCCAATGACCTCGATGACAATGGTGAAAAAACTTGTGAGTATATATGACAAGAAGCAAACTCAAGAGAAAGAAAGACTCAGAAATTATATTGTTATTCTTTGTTCTAAAATGAAGAGGAAACCTAGAATTATTTATAGAGCACCATAGGAACTACTACTATATGTTGGGATTTGCCTAGATTTTTATTTTGTATAAACTTCTATTATGGAGTTATTTGTTAGAATTAGAATTTAGGTAATTCCTAATTGCTTTAGGGTTTAATTTACTTATATAAATAGGCCTATGGTGTCGACTTATTAAGCATGAGTTGTTAAGATGTGAGTTTTAGGATTTCCAAGGAGAGCGGGTTTGCTTTCATGGAGAACCTTGGTTTTGACTCTTGAGAAGAAGAGAGTGCTCACGGTTTGTCTTGAGGCTCTTAGTATTTGAGAGTGGATGTCCTTACACCTTAAAGCAATATTTTAATAACCGGACCGGCCATTAAACCGATTGGGGACTGGTTCTTGGTTTCGTTGGTTCAATCAGTTAGCAGTGAATCAAAAATCTGTTCTCCTTTAAATTTCAAATATCTATCATCCTTCATTAAAGTATAGTTTAAGTGATGGAGCAAAGCTCCCATTAATTACAAAATTGAGAACGACTCATATTTGTAATTTGCACTTTACACACTTAAAAATACATGTAAAGAGAGAGAGGGAGGGAGGGAGGGAGGGAGAGAGAGAGAGAGAGAGAGAGAGAGGAGTTTGTTGAGTGCCAGAGAGAGATAATGGGGTCGATGAGGATCTGAGTTGTCTAGAAAGTTTTGGGTTTTCAGACAAAAGTGAAAGATGAAGATGCGAGAGAAGAGTGCATGGATGAGGGAGATAATGGTGAGATTTGAAGCTGATCGGAGTATTGGTTGTTTTTTTTATCAGTAATGTGGAATTTATTAAAATAACAGGAGAACTACAAGCGGTTTACAAGGAGGTAAACTGAAAGTGCAAAATAAGGAAGACAAGAATAGGAACAACAACAAGGAGAAACAACAAATTCAAACTAACTCCTCATATTAATATACCACCCACGACTGCCCCCATATCACGGATGGATACCCATTCCACAATATAGCGATGAATCTGATTTCAAATACGAGGGATGGGAAGAGGGGAGTTGTCAAAAACACGACTATTCATCTCTTTTCATATGGAACACGAAACACCTTCAGGCAATGTAGTCTAGATAGCTCCTTGAACACCCACCAGTGTCATCAATGGCCAACTTGATAAGAAGTGTTGATAGGAGGATGGGAAGGCCCAGTTCACCCCAATCGAGAGAAGAAAAAACCTCATATCTCAAATACAACTGGGCAATGCAAGAGCAAATGATCTACTGTCTTTTCCTCCATAAGGAAAAAGAAGTAGTGATTTGTCATACTCCACCTTCTACTCTTTAAGTGATTGATTGTTATTATTTTCTTGAAGCATTTGTTGGGGAAGAGATTGGGGAGGAGAATGGGTAATGCCCCCTTTCTTAATTTGACGAGATTTTTTTTTTCAGCCATTTGGCCGGCCATTATTGCTAGAAAACTGTTGAACACCTATTTTAGAGTGTTGTGCTGGTTATTAGAACCGGTCACCGGTTCCAATGGTTCCCGGTTTGACCGGCTGGTTATTTTGGGTACATTGATTTTGTCCAGTTCTTAATTATAACCGGTTTTGGAGACTTTGGGGATCGTAGCTGTGACCGGTTCCCAGTTTCTTCGGTTCAATTGGCCATTTCGGTCTGGTTCTTAAAACACTGGCTTAAAGTATTCAGTTTAGTATCATTTCACCTCAAAGGATTTGAGTTGGTATCCTTACACCTCAAATGATTTGGGTTGGTATCCTTACACCTTAAAGGATTCAGTATTTTATTTCTGGCAATCTCGCTCGAGTAAGATTTCATTTGGTTTGGGCGAACTGCGGTGAGTTTCAGGATTTATTTCGTATGTAGAAATTTTTATCAACATATTTGGCTTAGGGTTTGTTTGTGAGAGAGAACAAAAATTTGTGAGTTGTGTGAGAGTTATTTAGGGTCCATGTGAGAACTTTTGAGGTTTTCTTCTTGTTGCTCTTCTCTTTATCTTCTCTATTATAGTGAAGGTTTTTCGGATCGTTTCGATCGTGGACGTAGCCCTATGGTGGGTGAACCACGTATATCTTTTCTTGTATTTTGTGGTGTTCTATATTTTCTATTTTTTCCTCATTATTAATATGCATTGTCGTGGATCCCATTATCGCTTTTCCACACAATAACTGGTATTAGAACAAGATTCGAGGTTCATTATTTGCAAGGCTTTGGGGTTGGGATGATTATGACATTTTTGAAACTGTTGTTCGAGGTGGATAAGACATGCGGATCCAGTGGAATTTGCACAAGATTGTTGAAATCACAGTGTTCATGATTGATTTGATAGAATTCAAATCTTAAAAGATTTTGTATAAACTTCTACTATGGAGTTATTTTTTATAACTAAAATTTAGAAAATTGATAATTGCTTTAGGATTTGATTTATGTTTATAAATAGGCCTAGAGTATTAGCTTATTAAGCATTTGTTGTTGAGATGTGAGTTTTAGGATTTTTAGGGAGAACGGGTTTGCTCTCATTGAGAGCCCTAGTTTTGGCTCTTGGAAAGAAGAGCGTGCTCATAGCTTATCTTGGGACTCTCGGTATTTGAGAGTGGTTATCCTCACATCTTAAAAGATTCGAGTTGATATCCTTACACCTCAAAGGATTCAGGTTAGTATCCTTACACCTTAAATGATTCAGTTTTCTATGTTTGGCTCGAGCGAATTGTGGTGAGTTTTAGGATTTATTCTGTATTTTAGGATTTCTTAAACATATTCGGTTTATGGTTTGTTTGTGAGAGAACACGAATTTATGGTCCGCGTGAGAGCTATTTAGGAACTGTGTGAGAGCTTTTGAGGTTGTTTCTTGTTTGTTTTCTCTTTTGTAATCTTCTCCATTACAGTGAAGGTTTTTTGGATCATTTTTGATCGTGGACGTAGTCCTATGGTGGGTGAACTACGTATATATTGTCTTGTGTTTTGTTTTGTTTGTAATATTATCTTTGAACCCCAAGATCGCATTGTTTCCACACTACACTATAAACCTCCAAAACAAAAGGAACCCAAACAGTAAAGGCATTTTTCTTTCTTAAGATAAATTTATTCTCTTAAGGATTTCATTAGTGTGCTAATACACTTCAAACAGTGAAAACTTTTCTCCAAAGTTTGTTTTACACAATTTTAAAACACAAAACAATCACATTGTTTAAAAGCACAAAATACAGTAAAAATCCCCCACATAAAAAAAAAGTTTGAAAAGATTAAAAATAATAATCATAAAACTAGAGCTATTGTGAATGGGTCAAGGTGTTGTTTGGACTTTAACATTGACTTAGTGTAGACATGTCGAACTCATGAAGAGATTGTTTAACTATGTCTTGAACCAATTCCCTTGTGTTCATGAATTAAAACAACATATCACACACACAATAACTTGAAAGCGCAATCGAGTTCTAACGGTTGTGCACCTTCTCGACCATGTGCTATATCGTAGTATTCTTAGTGCTTTAGAGAATTAGCCTAAATTACAATAGGAAGCAACCCCACTTCCACACTCATATAGGTTTTTCTACCAAGGATGTCTTGCAACTATACACCCCATTGAAGTTCAACTATAGAAGACATTAAGTGTTAAAACTGATCATACTCTTGTTACAAGTAACATTCCTATACCATAGGGATGAGAAAGGAAAATTTTTCAAATTAGCGCTCTCACTGAGTCACTCAACAACTTATTTTTTTATTGAACATAGATCTTAGGATATCCAATCACTTAGGTTGAGTTACCATTGTAGGTGACAATTTTATCAATAGGCTTTAGCTTCATCCTCTTGAATATACTGTAGATTAGCTCTTTAGCTAATTATTTTGTCAACACATCTGTTAAATTTTATTTTGACATCAAAAAAATTAAATAATTTCATTATTTAATAGTTTTTTTGACTAAATTATGCATGCAACGCATTTGTCGTGATATCCATCATATGAGACATTTTTTTATCTCTAGCCATTGCAGGTTGACTATTACAACGAATTAAGATAGCATGCATCAATTTGTTCCAATTGATATATTTAGCAACAAGTTTATCTACCTTATTTATTTTAATTTCATTTGATAATAATACTTTATCAAAATTTCATTCCATTGTTTAGGCACTTGTTTTTGAGTCCATATAGGGAAGAAGCTAGGGATGGGGAGTAGGGGCGGTTATTGAACAAAATGTTCGTGAACTACTCGGGCTCCGCTCGTTAAAAGCTCAAGTATCGTTCGTTTATTTAGTAAACGAGCCAAGCTTGAACACCATTTTCGAGCTCATTTAGTAAACGAGTCGAGCTTGAACACACCCCTATTCAGCTTGATAAAAGCTCGGTTTGATTATATATATATATATAATTTATTTAAATAATAAAAATAAAAATATTAATATATTTATTTTATTAGTTAAGTATATAGAAATAACGTAGGTGTGTGTGGGTGTGGGTGAGTGTGTGTGTGGGTGTGGGTGTGCTGTGTGTGTGGGTGTGGGTGTGGGCCGTGTGGGTGTGGGGTGTGACTGTGTGTGTGTGCATTTGGTCCTTGCCCACAGTAACACCTTGTGGTGTTATGTGTTAACAAAAAAAGGTGTGATGTCACTGATGTGGGACCAAATATAGTCCCACATCAGTTAAGAAAAGTGTAGCACTGAAGTGTGCTGACGATATAAAGTAGGTGTTGAGAAAGGGAGAAAGACAGAATGAGTTGGCCACACCCCTTCTTGGCTACTTGCAACTTAGCTCGAAGGCATTCTATTCCAACCCAAGTCGAGCTAAGCTCAAACTCGATTATGTTTTCACGAGCCAATCACGAGTCAAGTTCGAACAATGATACTTATGTTTGATCCGAGCTTGAGCCAAGCTTGAACAATAGTAAAACTTAGTGAGCTGAGCTCTAACACCCCACTACTTGGCTCAGCTCGGCTCGATATCACCCTTAGTAGGGAGGTGCCATGGCCCCTCCCAACGTTTTGTCAACTTTTCTATTATATAAGTTTAATTTTAAAATAGTATATAATATTTGATTTTTGTATATAGTAGCCCAAATTAGGATGTAATTATTGATTATGTGGGAAGTTTGGCCACCCTCAAAATTTTGTAATCTTTTTTTATAAGTATAATATAAAAAATATAATTAATTTTATTTATATAATGGTTCTCCCAAAAGGGAGGGTCCTTATTTTTCTTATGTACTGGATTTTTATAAGTATGCAACATTAACATTAACGAATTTTATGACCAATATGGACCCGTTACTTTAATAAAAAGAAAATCTCAGAGGCTAGAACCTCGAACCCCAAGTCTCATAATATTTCATGCACGCTTGATCATTCTGATAAACAAAACCCATTAAATTTCTTGATACATGTACTTCAAACCCCCTAAAGAAAAAGTCTTGGCTTTGCACTTGAGTCTATATAAAGACTTTAACAAGTTGCAAGCTTTATGTTCAAAACCTCGAATTACAAATTTTTCGGATTAGTCACTATAGATTTCTTTTCCTGATTTTTCATTTAAGAATACAGTTTTTATTTATTAATTTTTTTTTTGGGGGGGGGGGTTTCTTTCGGAATTAATTTGGGTTGAGTGTGTGTTTTATTTATTAAAAGGTTAATATTTAACTAAGAATAAAAATGTACAGACAAATTACACCAAAGTGATGCCCGCGTCAAAGAGAGGCCGACTGGTTCCCTCGGGTAAGAGAAACCTATATGCTAACTAGTGGGCTACAGCATTTCCACTACTGGGAATGTAACACTAGAAAAGGTTTAGAGAAATTTCTGCACATCCCACCATCACAGCCAAGGTCTCTGAGGGGATTGGATAATTCTTTAGCAAGAAGTTAACTAGCACAATTGCGACCGATTCAAGCCAAATTTGATTCCATCTTTGCCTTTTGGCCAACACTTCTGCTATGGGAGCACTAGAAACAAGGAGAAACGACATCTCCAAAACTAGATGACGCCCCTGTAATCCCTAGCAACGGTAGCTGCACTTACTTTAGAAACATTCACCGTTGTAGTGCCATCACAGTTACCCCATCACCGGAGGAGACCAACACACTTGAGAATCTACATTGCATCCCGCGTGGGAGAAACCCCATCAAGAGAGGTTCGGAATTAGATGCAACATCCAAAGCCTAATTTTGTAATCAGGTCTGAGTTCTCCTTTTTGAAACATGCTTCATTTTGAGTAAGCCAAATATTTCATAAGATAGAAATTAATAGTACTATAGGGTATCCATCCCCATCCCTATGTTGCATTACCTTCAATTGGGACTCTAGCCAGCTATCAAAAGAAGGAAAATGACTTTGATCGATTCACATAGAGGGAGGACAGCTGAATTGGATTGCTTGGGCTATCGAACATGTCAAAAACAAGTGGGATATGCTCTCAACCGTCTTGGCACAAAAAGAGCAAGATGGATTCTCCATTGCTCTCTTCTTCACTAGATTTTTTGTTAAAGATAAGAGAATTATGAGAACTTTGCCATAAAAGGGATTGGACCTCGGAGATTACTGGGAGTTTCCATATAAGCTTCCACAAGCTGTTACTGGGACGGAAGTGATCGAGCACATCATCACGACCCTTCCTTCGTTCTATTTGCTGAATTGAGTGATATGCCGACTTAACAAAAAAAGTCTATTTGAACTAAAGTATCACACCAAATCGGTCTGGTATTGAATTGATGCTTACTTGAATTTTAAGAATCTTTTTTGTTTTTGGAAATGAGGGTATCTTGGCCTCTTAGAGCACCTGACTATTCCCTCGGGCACGTGCAACACCCCCCAAGCCACACACATCAGGTAAGACGGGATTACCCCCTGAGGGTGGCTAATAGAGGGAAGGGATTCGAACTCACGACCTCTGCTTCCTGAGGCGTTAGTAAAATTTTACTTTAGATTTTTGTTTGGGTTGATAATTTTACTTTTGATAAAGAAAGAGTTTTTGAAAAGGAAAATAGTCACCACCTCGGTCGGTGACGCGAGGAGGGCAGTCTTCGGCTCCCACTTTCTTGCCATGTGTCCCATTCTAATCCTATATAACTGTGGTTAAGATTAATCCACTTTTAGGGTTCACCCACTTACCCTTGGTTTTTAGAAAAATTATAATTAAAAAATTTGACTAAAGGATTAAAATAAACTAACATGAGTTAAAAAAGAGTTAAAGGGTCAGACTTTGTGAGATCGAGGAAGAATAATCCCCTCCTCGCCGACGAGGGGACTATTGCTCTTTTGAAAAAGAGAGAAGAAGATGAAAGGGACATTGTTGTATTATTATTATTATTTTTTTTGTATTATCAAAATTTAATAATATTTAATTAGTTTGGTGTAGATTTTTTTTTTATTTTTTTGTTAATTTTGTAGATATTGACAGTCATTATTGGTGTACACCGAGCACCACCCACATTTTTTTTTTGTTCTGAACCGGAAAAAGTGCCACCTGTTTTTGAAAGGAGTCAAATCCTCTACGGTGATAAACGGATTTGGCAAATCCGGTTATCACCCCTAGAGGTCGCCATGTGTCTCCTTTGACACCCCTTAACCGTGGGTATGGTTCACCCACCCCTAGGGTTCACCACCCATTTTTGGTTTTTTTTTAAATATTAATTCTTTTTTTTAAATTAAAAAACTGTTTTTAATATTAAAAAAACTCTAAAAACAGTTTTTAGAGTTTTTTTAATATTAAAAACAGTTTTTTAATTAAAAAAAAAGAATTAATATTTTTTTCAAAAAACCAAAATTGGGTGGGTGAACCCTAGGGGTGGGTGAACCTTACCCACGGTTAAGGGGTGTCAAAGTAGACACATGGCGACCTCTAGGGGTGATAACCGGATTTGCCAGATCCGGTTATCACCGGAGATTTGAAGTGCGTCAACGCAAAGGCAATAATACATCCCCATTCTCCTCATCCTATAAATAAAGTTGTAACCGGACTCAGGGGAGTCCGGTTACGCTACTGACGCGGTCACGTGGCCTTTTTGACAGTTAAGATTCACTCAATCTTAAGGTTCACTCACTTATCCTTTGTTTTTTTAAAAAAATATCTTAAATTTATTTAAATAATTTTTTCAAAAGACCAAGGTTAGGTAGATGAACCTTAGGGGTGCGTGAATCTTAACCACTGTTTAGGAGTGTAACAAAGACACGTGGCAGCGTGAGTCCGGTTACAACCGGAGAGAATCACAGTAATATTGGCGAAATCGGAGGTATTTTCACGTTGTCTTGGTCTTTTTTGTCATTTTCAATTTATAATCTAGGAATATCATAAGAGAATATCGGAATTTATCCAATAGAAATTAGACACGCTTTTTTCGTATATATAATTCCTCCCTCTCTCTCTCTCTCTCTATCCTTCTCACAACGTCATCAATCAGGCACTGGCACCTACCTTCTTCGATTCCTCTTCAGCGATCAGAGATCTATGTAGTTCCATTGCTCGAAACTCATTTTCTAGGGTTTCTTTTTTTTTTTTTTAGGTTTCAGAGTTAAAAAAAATGGATGATATCTACGGCGATTTCATGGATTTCATGAAGAAACCGACGATCGTTGAAACATTAGTCGACATTTTGCTCTGCGCAGTTCCGATTTGGGTGGCTGTGATGATTGGATTAGCGATCGGATGGTCGTGGAGGCCTCGATGGACTGGTCTCGTCTTCCTTGGCCTTCGAAGCAAGTTTCGGTTCCTATGGACATTGCCGCCTGGGCTTGGAGCTCGACGGCTCTGGTTGGCTTTCACCGCTCTTTCTGCGTTCTCGGCTGGCCGGAAATTTTGGTCCAATTTTAAAGGGAAGAGCGAAGAATCTGAGGGTTCGGATTCTGTTGAGGTGGCAATGGGGCATTCTGGGGAACGGAGTAGCAGTGTCAAGTGAGTTTGGATTTTGAATTTTTTGATGAAATTGATGCAATTTTTTTAGAATGTTTTTCGCTTTGTTAGATTTGCTTTATGGCGTTGTTGAAATTATTTGGTACCACTGCATATAGTCTAATGGTTGCAATGGGAGGTTTGGGATGTATTTGAGGGCTTTGGAATTTCTTGTGATTAGGATGGTAACTTCAGTTTGAACTTATATATTGAGATTATGGTCAAATTTTTGGGTGTTTCTAGGTGCAATTCTATTGAACCTAATAATTGTGTCAAGCAAAGTCAGGGTTGAATATGCTTTCCTTTAAGAGTATTGTTGAACTTGAGAGAGATTCTCTGAGGGAATTGTGTTTGAATCGGGTCTCTTGACATTTGAGGATACAATCCGACCACTGGAGCAACCATGGAAAGATTTTGTGATTCTCTTTTTGAAGTAGGTTGATGAATATATTGTACGGCAATTTTAATCCATGATTTGTAGTTAGATTCATTATATTTGGTGGCATAAAAACGGACCATTGAAAGTGTGTTTCCTTGAGATGGAAATGGTCTATTGAGCTCATTTTGACTAGGTGCTTGTAGTAATTAGAAGATCACCAGGTGTCTGCATTGATCTAGTAGGGTTGTATAACTTTGTTTTTTTTTTGCCGTGGCTTTTTTACATTATGGACATCTTGCCTCCCTACAATCATCGATACTTATAAAAGAATGAAGATAGTTAGGAGGTGGCAATTGCTTAGTGTTGTATGAGAGATTCTCATCATGCTTTACCAATTGCTCCGATTCCTAATTGTTGGGTGCAGAAATGCGACCGTTGGGTCAACACAAACATAAAATAGATAAAATTAAAATAAGAAAGAATACACAACCACATCACAAGATTTATGTTGTTCGTCACATAGTAACCACGTCCATGGGTGAAAATGATATGAGAAATTCTACTATGAGAATATTACAAAATAAAAGGTACCCACTCTCATGCCAATACTCAACTCATATGAGCATTCTCCACAAAGAGATACTAGATACCCAAGGGCACACTTGCCCTTAGACACACTCACCCACCAAGAGCATACTCCTTATGAGAGCCATTGAGATTTACCCTACAAGTCCACCCAAGAGTCACAATGTTGCTTACCAAAAACACATTTTCCATAAGAGCTACTCAGACCCTAACACCACAAAGCATGTATCACATGCATGTTTATAGTCTCTAACCCAAGTCCTTGACCTATTAGGAATTCCTCAAATTATATCTCTATAAGGAAAAAGGAAGCTTATACAAATAAAATTCAAGACATTTTCCAACAATTTCCACCTTGGCTTGAATCTATCAAACCTCCCAAAGATGCTTATGGTTTGTCCTGATCAAGCTTGTCACGTTTAGAACATTTATAGTCACTACAAATCCTAACCACACTATGATGTCAGTTTTTCAAGTAGAATTGTGACCATAGGGTCAATGGCAACTTGAAAAATGGAGAAACGCAGAGAAAAAAAATACAATCCCAACAAAAGAATTTATGTGATTATTCACGTGAGCAAGGTTCGAAATTTCGACAATATCGACGATATATCGCCGATATTTTTCGATATCGGTGGTGACCGATGTATCTATATGCTATTGGGAAAAAATTACATTGTGTCGGTAGTTATCAGAGATATATCGACGATATATCGTCGATAACTCACCGATATTGACCAAAAAAGTGATTTATGCAAGCATCAATAAAAAAAACAGTCTTTAAATTTGAAAATTCTCACAGATAATTCATGCAACTTGTAAAGGCCAAAGAGTTGAGTCTTTTGAATATTTTTGATTGAGAAGGAACAAAAAGAAGGTTGAAACTTGAGACTTGAGAGTAGAGAAGAAAGAAGAAGGAAGAAGAGGGTACCGTCTCCATTTCTAGTCGCCGTTGCCAAACGCCAAGGCAAGGTTTCTCCCCCTTCTTCGGCTCTTCCTCCTTTCCGAGCTCTGGATCTTTTTTTTTTCTTTTTTTTTCTGGCTTATGTTCTGAAGTCTACGAAGACTTAAGAGTTTAGAAACCCTTAAAAGGGTTATGCTAACTTCACTCTAACCTCTTTTACTTTTATTTGTTTTAACCTATTAACTGTTTTAAACCCTAACAAGGTCAAGGGTAATGCTAACTTCACTCTCTGTTACTGATATTCTCTTTTAATTGTTTTTAGTAATATTAAAAAATAAATCATTTCTTAATAATATTTTATAAATTAAAATTATTTATAGGTAATAAGATTATGCCCATAAGGGATTTTTAGTAATATTAAAAAATAAATAATTTCTTTATAATATTTTATAATAAATTAAAATTATTTATAGGTAATAATATTATGCCCATAAGGGCTTATTAGTAATATTAAAAAATTAATAATTTCTTAACAATATTTTATAAATTCAAAATTATTTATATGCAATAAGATTATGCCCATAAGATCTTTTTTAAAATAAATAAAATATACTAACACTTTGACTAATCAGTAATTACTTAGCTATAATTTATAAATTAACATACTATTTTTAGTACAAAAATTTATAAGTTAAAGTGTTAACTTATAAATTTATAAGTTAACATACTATTTTTAGTACATAATTAAAAAAATATTATATTTCTAAAAATGATGTGCCATATAAGAAATTTTATTATATGTCAAAAAATTAATATGTTAAAAGCTAATATTGATTTATTATACACCCAATCTAATGTATGTTTGTATTATTATGAATCTTATAAATTATAAATTTTTGATCGATTGAGAATGAAACATGAATCAATCATACATTATCATCACTTGTCAGTGCACATCTTTACTCTCTTCTCATTGCATCTCTTATGTACATTGTTGTTTTTTAAAATGTTTTTAATCTAAAAGGTGTATAACATCTATTTTAACATATCCTGAAATTTCACTGCAAAATTCCAATGTTTGCCCATTTTGTTTGCCATTTTTTCAAAAATCACCGATAAACGATATATCTTCCGATATATCTTTTTTCCGTGGCTCGACATGTCGAGCGATATCGGCATTCAGAACCTTGCACGTGAGTGACTACATCCATAATGAAAAACATTTAGAGAGCTTCCACTATTAGTGAATATGATAGAATACAAGAGTTAACCCACCCACCCACCCCCAAACCTTACTCCTGGAGATAGTCATACAAGAGTATGCTTTCCATAAGAGCCATAATCAAACACAAAGGGAAACTCACAGATCCTGCTCTCTTAAGAGCCACACTTTCACTATTGATATCACACCATGAGACTCATTGAGATTACCCACGCGTTTGGTCTCCCTAAGAGCTACACTTTTTTCCTTACCTTGAGTGTACTCTCCACTAGAGCTACATTAACCTCTTACACCACAAAAGCTTGTACCACATGCTTATCTATAGTATCAAACCTAAGTCCCTAACCAAATGGTAATTCCCTAATGAACCTAAGTCCCTAATTCGGACGTTGAATCCCATTTCCATATGCAGTAAACAAGGTCACCTTCCTCTACTCTGATTTGCTCCAATTTGGCAAACAAATTGCCTAATTGGCTAGGGACTCTAATAAGCAATAATTGGCATTTTTCCTGAAATCCGTCATTCGGAACAACATCCCCCCGCGCCTGAATACATACGTGCCAATCATCATTCCTTTCTCACCGGCAATAGCATACAAATCCCAAAAATCAGATGCAAGTGGCCAATCTCTGCACCAAGGATACTCCCATCCCTTTCAATTGTTATATTAAAATGGAAATCTTGGAAACAGTGTGAACAATCATTGTTGCTATAATATACCAGCTTTGTGAAGTTTTAGCAATTTAACTGTTCATTAATGAATAAGTTATTTCTCTCCATTTTTTCTGTAGCCTCAACAATGAACCTTCAGAGGAAGAGCAAGATATTGTCACAGAGAAGGATATAGAACACCTATTTCATCTTTTAGAAGGGAAGGCTGGAGAAGTGGCGTGGCAAAATTTGATGGAACGATCCACCCCAAACATGGCATACCAAGCATGGCGTCATGAGCCTGAGGTAGATTCTGGTCTTGGCTTTGATAAATCCTTATCTTTTGTCTTTCATATATTGTAAAAGTGCACTTAAGAACTTCTCGATTCTTATCTACGTTACTTGTTAATACATGGGGGACACTCATATTGCATTTGCATTACATTTTAAAGTGGACATCAACTAATCTTTATTTTGTTGATGTCTTCAATTAATTTAATTAGTACAGATAATGGCTTCGACTCAATTCTCATAAAAATATTTTACAACCTGATCATTCTCTATTCAAAGGTGGGAGAACGACACTGTTAATGAGTACCCTAGTACGTGTGTGTTCATACTATTTATCGCTCTTGACCTTTCCAGCTTCGATTGCGTATACTTTGGAAAGAATCTAGAGTTTTTTTTTCTTTAGGCGAGAAAGTACCACCTTGTCGAATGAAAACACGTATGATGATGTGTACTAAGGATGGAGGATTTCTTTCTATTTCTTTCTTCATAAGCTAATCAAGCTTATGGGCCGACTCAATTTTATGAGCCTCTCTTGGCTAGAGATGCTAGAGTATGGATCAGGGAGAGTAATGGCCTTCTCTTAGTTATGTTGTTCTACAAGTCTTTTGGTGTAGTCCAATCGTTTCCCCATGCCGAGCTTTATGGATTTGAAGGTTTCATCTAGGATTGCGTTCTTCTTGTGGTAAGCCATTTTAGAGAAGATTTTCACTTATAATCACTTAATGAGTAGGGGGTGGAGTATGACAAATAAAAGTTTCTTTTGTCTGTATGATGAGCAGTTGGTGGACCATTTGTTGTCGCATTGTCCTCTCCTCTGGTGAGATGGATGGGTTAAAAGTTTTGGTCTTTGCTAGTGTCCAATGGTTCTTTTCAGACGGGCTATAGGATGTCTTGTGTAGTTGGGTTCCTCTAGGGTTGGACCTTGCTATGAAGGTTGTATGGCAGATGTTTCTGGGAGCTATTTACTAGAGTATTTGGGATGAGAGAAATAGGAGGGTTTTGACGGTCCATCATGACCGATGGAGATTATTTGGGTGTAGGCCACCAAAATGTTGCTTGATTGGTGTTCCATTAGGAAAGAGTTTTGGAGTCTTGAGTTTCCTGCTTTTATGTTGTTGGGGGTGTTACTCTCTGAGCTGTCAGCGGCTTTGTATTTTTATTTCCTTCTCCTTTTTGGTGCACTGATGTGTGGAATTTTTGGTCTATAATAAATTTATCTTTACCGATAAAAAAGAGAAAGATTATTCTCTATCCATTGTCATGAAAAAAAAATGATTTTTTGAATTCATTTAACCTTCCTCCTAACTTCCACTAGTTACGAGGATCTAAAAATCATCAAATCCTCAAGTTTTCCCACTCTTTGTCATTAGACTTCGTAAATAATCTGCACAAGTATCGGACAGTGACACACCGACACTGCATCTTGTATTTCAGACAGGCCCCACAGTTTACCGTAGCAGAACTGTTTTTGAAGATGCAACTCCTGAGGTAGTGAGAGATTTCTTCTGGGATGATGAGTTTCGACCTAAATGGGATCCCATGCTTGCATACTTCAAAATACTGGAGGAATGCCCTCGTACAGGGACTATGGTTGTCCACTGGATAAAAAAGGTGTTGACATATGATTTGCAAATCTGCATCATTGATGTCTTTTCTTGTTAATTCGATATTCTTGTTCTGACAATATTTTTGTTGATGATCATTTGCATGTTGCAGTTTCCCTTTTTCTGCAGTGATCGAGAATATATAATTGGTCGACGAATATGGGAGTCCAGAAACAATTATTATTGTGTGACAAAGGTACCAGTTCAGACAAAATTGTTTATGCTATTCCACCCTTCAGTTTGGTCTTAGTGCTCCAATTTCATAAATACTGCCTTTATATTTTATTTTTTCTTTAAAACAACGTCTTGTCTAAATTATTACAAAGTCAATCTTTTGGCTTGATCAATAAATTAGGGGATGGGATTTCTACTTTTCATTATCTTCTTGTACTGCACATGTTCTATCTATCTGATTTGAGCAAAAATAGTTTATATGTACTGTACAATAACTGTAGAGAGAACACCATGGGAAGGCAAGGTTGACATGATCAAATGCTCAGCCAATAGCAGCAACCTCCTTTGTCAATTCTTAGTAAGGTAGTAAGTTGACTGAGTTCAACTTCTAGGATCGCAGTAAATGTTATATTTCAGGAAGGCGGCTCCACCACTCTGTATTTCAATATATTCTCAGTTGCTGATACAAGCCATCAGCTACGATTGTGTGCATGGCCTAAATAACGGAGTCTCTAAAACTTGCATTAAATAAGAAAGTGGACCACAGTTTCTCTATGGAGAAAAAGCTCCAAGATATTTCCAACAGCAATACGGATCAAAAGAGTCTCAAAAGGAGGGAAACAAACCCTAGAAAAATGCTTTATAACCAACTATTACTCTCCTCTAATCTCAGCCATCCAACTAATCTAATTTCAGCTTCAGTTTGAACTTAACTTTAAAAGAAAACAATTACTTTTAAAGAGCGAGCATAACAAAAGGATAGACTCCATATTCCCTTCTGATAAATATAACTTGTGGGATCCACCAAAAACTCCCATACAGTGTCTTTAGTGATCACATTCAGTCTTCGTCTTCAAGACTTTTTTGGTCCTTTCTACTATTTTCTTCTTCTTGGATCTATTTTGGAGGCCAGAATAGCTCTTGTCTGCTGCTGCTACTGCATCCGTTGGCCCCATTTGAGGAGAATTCATTCTCAAGTTCTAACGTTGTTGTTGGCCACACTCCATCTCCTTTTCACTATCTAAATCTGCAATAGTAAACACCGGGAAAGTGTTTGTCCCTTCAGGAAATTCGACTTTATAGGTGCTGTCACCAAGTCTTTTCTAGCATTTTATCGTCGTTATTTAAAACTTTGTAGTTTCAATGATCAAACTACAGATGCCTGCATTCTGTGTTACTTCCATCAAGCTGTTGAATGGCTTTGTTGATATATTTCTTGAAAATTGCCCATTATCTCTTCTGCTTTTTTCACTCACTTGAGCTTCTGTAGGGATACAAAGCTAAGAAATGATCTGGAACAATTTTATTGATCTGTTGATGGAAAGCTGGGATTGAGCGAGCATCGGCCCCTTTGCCTCTGCTTATTCCCAATTCCCTATGTGATTACCCAAAGTTCAAAAACTACCTCAGTGTGAATGTTAGCTTGGGGATGCTTGGCACTGCTGTTCCACAGATCCATACCTATTTTGTGCCACAATGTCCTCCAAGAGTGACTCATGAACTTTGAATTTTAAACCAAAATGATCCATTTCTATGCAACGTGTTGCTTTTCAATGTCGTTGAAATACAAGCTTTCAACATGTTATGCAGCCATTGTCTTTTTTGTGTGCAGAAAAACGACCATTTTATAATCTATGTTGTTACTATTAGGATGGAATGAATACCTTGTTGAGCCTGAACTAGAGCCAGCACTAAGTCCATATGTAATCCCAAGTTGATTTTGGAACCGGTAGTTGAGTCATGAGTGTAGAGATCCGTATTTTGAGCTTGCTCCTTCACGATCTAACAATTCGGTCAACTCTTGATCTACCGCATCACACCTCACAGTTTAACTTTGCCTAATAGTTCTTGTTTCCATTGAAGCTTTCTCACATCTGTAGGAGCATTTTGGAATGCAAAGTCCACCTCCTACGAAGAGGAAGCCATCATGATTAAAAAATATATTTTATTCCCTTGTGCACAGTTGTACCATATGGTAGTATACCTAGTGCCCTGCTTATGTTCTTCAACATTTCATGATAGTCTTGGGGCTAAAGTTAAGTGAAACTGTGGTTCAGTGGGCCTTAATATGGAGGAGCATGCTTTGAGAGATCTCACTAATCTTTGAGTGCAAAGTGGGGACTTGGTCGATCATTATCTTGATCTCCCTGGAAGAGCTAATCCTTAGGCAGTAGAGTTTTGGATTTGGTAGTAGAGAAGTTCGAGAAAATATTGTCAGAGTGGAAGATGATACATTTATTTTGCTGGAATAATTACTTTGATAAGGTGTTTTATTTTCGAATATCTGAGTCTATTATTTCTATTTATATAAAATTTTAGTGTAGTGGCGGTGAAAACATGGAAGCCTAGGAATTTCCCATGGGAAATAAAAATCGATATATTATCCTTAGAGGTGGAAGCAAGTGTGCAATCCTAAGGAGGGAAGGTTTTGAATACAAGGGCAGAGCTAGAATTTTCTTGTTGGGGGGGGGGGGGAAGCAATTGGCTATGTTAGTAACTGTTGATGGATTTGTGAAGAATGATTAGACGGATACGAAATATTTTTTGGGGGGGGGGGGGAAGCGTAGGCCTCAAGGAAATTTTTTGAGGACCAAGTTCGTGACCATCTCGTTCGTAGATTTCATACATATCTTACGGGTTTTGTTTCTGTTGTTTAGGATGAACTCATATTTATAGTCTTGTTATGACATGTATTAGGGTTATTGTAAAATTCCAGTTAAAAGGGTGAAAGGGGGTTTTCTTGTAGAAAACAAGGAGGCTTGTTCCACTCATTTTCAAAAGATATAAAGTATATTTTTATTATTTAATAGGGTATAGTCATTGTTCCCCATGACTATACCCTATTAAATAATATAAGTATAAAATGATTTTTTCCCAAAAGTTCATGGGGGGCAGCTTCCCCCATGCCTATATGCCCTCTTAAATAATTAGTTAATATAAGTATAATTTTTTTTCAATTCTTTAGGGGGGCAGATGCTCCCCTTGCCCAATGGCTATATGCCCTCTTATATAAGTATATATAGTATTCTTTTTTTTTTGCAAAAGTTCAAGGGGTGCAGCTCCCCCACCCCCTAGCTCTGCCTGTGTTTGAATATTGGGAGAAAGTGGATCGTAACCGTGCTCTTTCTTTCTCTTTTTTTTTTTGGCATTGGAGCTTCACCTCTAAATCAAATAATTTTCAAGGTTTCCACTATTTAAAGCATTTATGGCATGGACTCTGTTGGGACCATGTTTTAAAAAACGCCGAAACCGTTACGTAACGCCCGTTACGTAACAGTTTCGGTGAACACCGTTACCGTTACGTTACACCTACATATTTTTTTATTTATTTTTCTATTTATTGTGATTTTTTAAGCCAAAAAAAAAACTCCGTAAAGGCCGAAACCGTTACATAACGGCATTACGTAACGGTTTCAGCCGTGTCCGTTACGGTGTCCGAAACCGTTTTTTTGAACCTTGGTTGGGACTATTAAGTAAATCTGAAAAATCAAACAGCCTTTAGGTTTTCGTTATTCAAAGCATTTATGGCATGGATTTTGATGAGTAGGACTATAAAGTAAATCCTATAAATCATTCTAATAGCGATCTTCCATTTTTCATTTCCTTTATTCCGTATGCTTTTGGGTTCGGGGCTCTATTTGGTTTTGAGAAGACCTTTGGCAGGGAATAAGCTGCTTTTTTTTCCTCGGTTCATAGGATCACATTTTCCGAAAATAATGTTTTCTTTACCATTGCTAGCTTCTCTCCTTGGGCCATTTGTGGGATTTTAGAACTGGTAGAGGTCGTAGGGAAGCTGAAATCGAGGAATATGCTTCTCTAACTGAGATCCATTATGCCTCAAATAATCCCATTGTGGGTTCAAAGGTTTTTTGTATCTCATCTTTCCTACGGATTTAGAGATTGAACTCTGGAATCATTTCTCTTATCTTTTCTATGACTAGAGATTTGATGTTGGAATTGGATGGCTCATTCCCAAAGTTTTTCTTTAGTCTTCACATTGTCTTTCCTGGCTAAGACTATTCGACTAACATTGGTTCCCCTAATTTAAGCTTTTGTGCGGAAGGCAACTGTTGAAAACAATCAAGACTTATCAAAGAAATAACACACAACACATGTGACTTGCTATGAAAGAGGAGGAATGAAGCCTTTTTCACCCCATATGCATGTTGTGTAAGAAAAATAGGAATCGACCTACCACCTAAGTATTGTGAGGTGGCTAAAGAGATGAGTTCATTTCCTAGTGTTTTTTGAGTTTAGTTGCACTTTTGTTTTCAAGATCAGTGTAGTCATCTAGTCTAGACAATACCTCCGTGATATGGATTCTCCATGCAAGATGCTGCCTAGGCGACAAGTCTTTAATGAGGTATGAATTCATTTTCTACCGTCATTTGGGCTTAGTTGCATTTTTTTATTCTGTTATTATTGTAGTCAACTCATCTAAGCAATAGCTAGGTGATAGAGGTTCACGAGACGAGATGTTGCCTAGGCAGCCAAAATGTATTGTTTTAAAAATATTCTCATATTATTGCAAACTAGAAATAAAACAAAATAAGACCAAAATTGCATTGCTGAAAATATTTGTAGGAAAAAAAAATATAAAAACCATAGTTCAATATGATCAAGTTATAAATGTCAAATAAACATGAAAAACAAGAGTTCAGTAGCTTAATGCCAAAGAGATAATCTATTACTCTGATTGGAGAAGCCCCCCCGCTGGGCCCCATTTGGCTCCACCCCTGAGCATAGAGATAATGTTTCATTGGTGAAGAAGAATTGTTGGATATTTTGGAAAAGAAGACAGATCTGATAGAGTAATCTTTCTATTTCCCAATTGCAATATGATCCCTTCATTGCTTCTTATATCTACTTCTTATATCTATAATTTTCATTAAAATCATACAATTTATTATTCAATTCTATGATTTAAATCAAATCTTAGGCCTTTTGACAGGAACCCCTTGATTTCATTCAAATCTTTCAAAACACGATTTAAATATATAATCCGACCAAATCCTATTATTTGAGTTGAAAACAAGTATCATTGTTTAGAATGAAACATTATTCACTATTTATTTGCGTGACAAATAATGGGAGCATTGTACTCAAGCACATCTCAAGTATAGAGGTACGCCCACAGCTGTTATTATAAGGATTTATGAATCACTGATACTTTCAGCATGAAATATTACTTCTGTGAACAATTAAAACTGTGTGCCTATCATGCATGTTCAAAGTCCAAACAATGTGGTACTCATTATTCAAAAACATTTAGTGAATAATATGGAAACTTACAAAATAAGTACAGTGGGAAAGAATGGAAGTATTTAGGATGACCAAAATAACGAGTGGACAAAATTGATTATAATAACATCATTGATGAATGGACTTGAAATATGGTTTTGTTTAGGGGTGGCAATCAGGCCGAGTTCGGGCTTCTAAGCCTTTGTAAATGTGTCGGGCTTCGGGCCAAGCTTATTCCAAAATCACAAAATTTCTAGCCCAAACCTAGCCTATTGCCACCCCTAGTTTTGTTCTCATAAATTTGTAGTTTTGAATTGATGTGGTGGTTTGTGTACATTTTATAAATATATATTTTTTAAGTCATAGTTTTTTTTTTTGGGTAAATAAGTCATAGAATCAGTTAAAGATGATCTGCCTAGTTAATTGGAAACTGTTTTAAGTAGATGATGGAAGCATTTTCTTAAATGAGATGTGTGGTTTGCATACAAAATAAACCTAACATTATTAGTACCTGATGGTGAAATGAACAAAATATAGTGTTACAATAGATGATATTATATTCTATTTTTAGATATTTTATGTTGTCCTTGATTTTTTAACAAGATTTTTTCAAAATCCTACAATATCAGATTTGATTTAGGACTCCTTTCAAACTTACCCTCTCACTCTTTTACGATTCTATTAGACTTTGACAACATTGATATCTATATATATTATGTACCTCGAGTTTTAATCTTATAGATAATATCTTGCTTTGTAACCCTTTGAATGATTGGGAATTAGAGGACTTTCTTGGGCTTATGACCCATCTTAACTCGATTAGGCCGAACACCTTTGTTAGAGATGGTAGGCTCTAGGATAGTAAGGGCCGCTTCATTGTGAAAGCTTTTTACCAATTCTTGAATGTTTTTCAGGCCCTTCTTATCCTTTTAGTGCTGTTTTGAATACCCTTTTAGAGCTGTTTAGAATCCAGGTATTCCATCTAAGCTTGCATTCTTCTTTAGACTGCTACCTTGGATAGAGTTCTTACCACATATGATTTTAAAAATAGAGGTTGGAGGATGACAAATATGTGATCTACGAGCTTGGTTTGGGGAGACTGTAGATCATCTACTGCTTCATTGTTCTTTAGCTGGTAGCTTTGGAGTTTAGTTGAATCTCGTTCAGGGATGGAATGGGTGTTTCTGCTCAGTTTCAAGGACTTTATTCCAGCTGGTCTATGCGAGGTGAGGATAGACATGCAGGCCTTGTGGAGTCTAACCCTGGGTGCTATCCATTGGCTCAATTGGGAGGAGAGGAATAAGCGGGTCTTTGAGTACTCATCCTCTCAAGAAACTATTGGGCACATATTTTGTAACTCTTGCTTTCTTGTTGTTCGATTAGGGAAGCCCTTGTTGACCTGGACTTGGTCTCTTCTCTTGCTTGTGACTTGTGAGTAGGGGATGAGCTCTATTGTGCGTTTTGGTCGATTGTTGTGTCTCCTTTCCTTTTTGGGGAGGGAGTGATATGTGGAAACTAAGGCGCAAAAGACACGGATGAAATTCATGGTGGCATGCTATGGAAGGCATCTTAAATGAGACGGAAGCAAGGGCTTTGCAATTGCAGTAGGGAATGGAGTTCTGATCACGTGGCAGACGAGGGGCATATACGACAGGCTTTCGGGACAGAGCTGAGAGTAGAGGGGTGTGATCGATGGACATGTTAGCTATATATAACTAGAAAGTGTGGGGTAGTAGTTGGATGGGGTGGCATGGTAGACTGGTAGTTGGATAGGCGCAACATGCCAACAGCTCATAGTAATTTTGATTGCTTTTATTCTTATTTCCTATTCTGATTTGAGTTTTTAGATAATGCCAAATTAACTATTACGTGGAAGGAGAGAAAGATATTCAACAATAGAATAACGAACAATTGTTGCAAGATGGACAAGGTGCATGGATTCTTAAGGTGTGAAACAGAGAGCCAAAATATATGCAAGAATAGGACAACTAAATTTAGCAGTGACTGTAGAATGTTGCATGAAATTGATGCAGGACAATGCAATAAACTTAGGATGAGAAGATTGAGAGATCAAAATTGAATGTGGACAGCAAGGGGAAAGGGTATTGGGGCTGGTAGTAGTAGGGGAAGGCTATGAGTTTGTTACAGGCTTACAGCAGTCACAAGGGCTGGAGAACAGCAAGGACTTGGGTAGGGAACAGGTGCAAAGGCTGTAGTATGGGCTGGGGCAGGCTGCAGAGACTGTTAGAAGGCCTGGACAGCAAGGGGAAAGGGTATTGTGGCTGGTGCTAGAAGGGAAAGGTTGTGGGAAGGCTGGAGATTCTAAAAGCCAAAAAGCTCTCATGTTTTATTCATAAAATTTTTGTCCAATTCTAATCTCTAAAGAGAGCATTTATAGACAATCATAAAACCCTACTTAAATGAAAAATATCAATCTACCCTTATTATGTTCTCTCATAATAAACTAATTACAAGAGACAAAACAAAGTAAAAATAAACTATATAAAATAAACAACTAAATAACTAAAGGGTGGGTCGGCCACAATGGTTGCCCATGCCCATCTACAGCCTGATCTCGGCCCTCCAATCGCCATCTCTTGATCCGACGGTCAATCGTCCTCTAAGTCATGATCCAACGGTGGATTTCCATCATAAACAAAATCTAACGGTACGATGTTCACATCAGAAAACTTGAACAAGGGAAATGGATACAATGTTGTGAATAGACATTGGAGTCTCCTGAGTATCCAAAGTCGCTAGATAATGTTGATTAATATTACTTCAAGGAATAGGTCAGTGCTATCTGGGATAGTCAAAGGGTTTTGGTGTAGTCAAAACATTGGTATGCCATTGCCTTTGTAGCAAAGTACTAGGTTTTTGGTGGTTTTGGTGGGAGCAATTGAAGAGAATTAATGGGAGTCTCTGGGTTTTATCCTTCCGCTTCTCACTTGCATACGAATATAGGGAAAATTTAATGGGTGGAAATGTCGCATGAGCTGAAAGTGCTGAATAGGAGAAATGCAATTGCAGATTTTCATGAACCAAGCTGTCCTTTGTTGCCTCTCTCTATTTTTGTTTTATTCTTGGTAGTAAAGTCAGATTCAGATATGGCTTGATACTGCTTACACAATACTCTTCGCATGTACAGTGAAACTTCTTTGTCCCAATTTTATTTGCAAAAATAAATATGATTTTTTCAATTCAAAATACCCTCTGAAGGTATACTGAAATTCATTTCCTTATTCACGGTTCATCTTTGAGAGGTACAAATAAGTTTCACTTTGCAATGTTTATCAATCTGCATTTTGTCAATGAAGATTAATGTACAACTGCAATGTTTGTAGGGTGTGCCATTTCCAGATTTACCCAAGCGTGACAAGCCAAGACGTGTGGACCTTTATTACTCAAGCTGGATCATCAGGGCTGGTAAGTGTCATCACTCATCACTAGTCCTTTGATGTTTGCAACAATTCTCTGGACACTTAATCACAAGCAATTGAAAATGGATGCAGTGGAATCTCGTAAAGGGGATGGACAGTTATCCGCATGCGAGGTCACCCTTGTACATTATGAAGACATGGGGATCCCTAAGGATGTGGCAAACTTGGGTGTCCGTCATGGGATGTGGGGAACTGTCAAGAAATTAAACTCGGGACTGAGAGCATACCAGCTGGCAAGGAAGTCAGATGCATCACTGTCCAGATGTGCACAGATGGCACAGATCAACACAAGGATTCCCGTTGGAAACATAGATTCTTTAGAGCCTGCACCTGATGAAGACAGATGCCAAGCTTCAGAACCAGACATGAATATAGATCATGGTGTGAACTGGAAATGGATATTCATAGGTGGAACTGTGGCTGTGGTTTGTGGACTTCATACTGGTGTCATCGGGAAAGTCTTGTTACTCGGAGCAGCGGGGAGAGTTGCACGAAGGTGAGACTCGTTTTTAAGGGGTTATGAGATTTCTGACTCATATTCAACCTCATGTATGTTTTGTTATTAATGGAGACCCACCTACATATTGCTGATTCTTTCCAATTTTATTTTTATATTTGGGTAGTTGCTGAAATTTTTTAGCCTGTCAAAAAAACTTTTAGTGGAGACAGACTAGATATATTATGTAATATGAAGAGTGTACATGGAATTTTTAAGTCTTCCTGTTTTGATATATGGCAGATCTGGGATCAAAATCCGTTCAGCTATTAACCATTAGCTTTCTAGCCTCCTGAAACAGAAAACAAAAGGACCCAGAAAATAAAGATGAGAAATAGCAATGCAAACTAAACAAAACACCAAGAGAGAACCTGCAAGTCACGTCTCTTGGAATTAGTATATCCAGAACAGAACAGACGCCTGCATCGAAACACTCTCGAATCAGAAGAGATCAGATCATAGCCAATTGCAATTGAATTCAAGAATTCAATTGCATGCGTCAAAATATGGATTGGAAGAGCAAAAAAAATTTGAATTTTGATTTCCCCAACTTTTTTTCATCCTCCAATCCATACATGACACATATGCAATTGAATTCACTTGAATTCAATTGCAATTGGCTATGATCTGATCTTGAATCAGAAAGGAGTGTCCTGAGCATTACGAGATCTAAGTGTTTAGTCACACCACACACACACCACACCTCACCTCACCTCACCTCACCTCAGTAAGCTTCACACCGCAAGACACCTCAAAACGGGTACCACCTACAGCTTCGCCTTGTGGTGTTGTGTTAACCAAAAAAAAAAACATTTGAGTGTTTAGTCATACACACATTAAGTATAGGGAATTCCCACTCGAAATTCAGGTTTCTTACAAAGCCAAGATGAATGACAATGGGTAACAATTCCATCTTTTTCTTCATCATCTGTCCAGGTGGGATTGTTACTAAGCTTCTCTAATGGTAGCGAAGGTGTGCTTCTCCTTAAAGAGAAAGTGGGTAATTCCTATAGGGTTCAATAGACAGGTTGAAGAAGTTCCCTCAGGCTGGAGAGCGTGCTCAACCCACTAATCCTAACAACTAATCCAAGATAAATGATGCCTTGATTTAAAAAAAAAAAAAAACTACCCTAATGTATGTTGGCCCGGCCGGTCCTCCTACTGTTGCCGACCCGAGGGATTGGGTTGGATTGCCCTAGAAGGACACCATTACACTTAAAAAAAAAAAATATCCCATTAGGCCCTCCTTAGCATTACCATTGCAACAAAACCTAAGACCAAAATGAGGCATGATTAAGAATGAGCTTTTTGAACTTTTTTTCTTTCCATTATCCTAAGGATCACTAATCCACTGCAAGGGGTTCCTGTCGATGGGAAAGGGTGCAAACCCTAACCCTAACCATTCTATCGGAGTCAAGGCAGTATTTTCTTTCTTAAAACCTAAACAATGGTGTTTTAGGGTTAGGTTGTTTCGCCCTAAAACGAAAACCCTAAATCCACACCTTTCCCGCAGCAAGGATTATTGTTCATGCCCAATATCAAAGATGCCCAACAAAAAAATCCAATACAAAACTTCATCTTTCTTTACTATTATAATGCGTGAGGCAGCCGGAGATGATTTTTCCAAAATTCCCATAATACCCTTATATAAAAACAAAACTTTGATTTAATGTTTGCTTTAATTCCCAAACTATCCATTACCTTTGATTTAATTTCGAAACTACCCTTGCTTATCTATCTATTTTGAATCACAGCCAATCATGATTGAACTCAGAGAGAGTTCAAACACCCGTGGGTTAATACGTGACCCTTTTAACTCCTATTAACTGTGGTTAATTCCTTCCTCTTGCTCTTATGTACATCGCAACTGCCACTAGCGAGTTCAATCCCACCCGCAGGTTAACACGTGTCCCTTTTAACTCCTATTAACTATGGTTAACTCCTCCCCCTCACTCTCACGTGCATCACACGTGCCACCCGCTAGTGAAACATAATTGCTTTTGAATTGAATGATAAAAAGGGTAACATTGAATTTTCCGTCCGAAACTACCAAAAAAAAAATACCAACAAATGAAAAAAAAAACTGTCTATCAATTGCATTGTAAATCTATGTACTGCAATTATCCTATTTGGAGGAGCCATCCCTCTTACAACTTCTGTCAAAAATCATTTAAAAAAACAGCTGAACTCTAGACATCTTCTATTTCAAGATGCCAGATTGGTAAAGTCTTTCCGTACTGATGCCCAATGTCTTGGATCTGAATCTCCGTCTAACCAATACTCATCCATTAGTCTCCTCCTGAAATTAGAAAGAACAAAGAGTACCCAAAAGAAAGAAGGGTGAGAAAAACCACTGAAAATAAACTCCCAAAACAAAAAGAAGAAACATATAATATAACAAAACAAAATACAGTTCCTCCCTTGAAAAATGTTGTTGAATAAAGAGCACCAATTCTCCATCCTATCTCCACAGCAAAGAAAGAGGAAAAACGCTGGTTTTTGCATTTACCATCCAACAATTCAACATGTAAGCAAGCACTCCAACTCCAAACCATGTTTTGATGAATCCAATCATAGATCTAAACGACCCTCTAAGCAAAAAAATGAAACAGATCTTCTCCTGGATTTACAATATCACTGTATCCAATCATAGATCTAAACGACACCCTATAACCAAAAAATATATATATGAATATAGATCTTTTCCTGGATGTACATGACAATTGACACACCAGGATCTTTGAAGTTTTAGATCTAAGTACTACCATACGCTAAAAGTCTTACCTTACAAGGAATAACCAAGGATTAAGCAAAAAACCAAAATAAAAACAGAAAGACAAACAAAAATAACAAAGGAATTAAATAAGTACTTCTGCAACTCCATTGAAATGCTTAACAAATCACTGTATTGTTAGATGGGCTATGCAAAAATCAAAGTCTCCCACAGGCGTAATCATCTCCCTCACTCTATTAGGGTTAGGGGATAAAGAGACCATGAGAATATGTACACACACACACACACACATATATATATATATCAAATACCAATTGCATTCTTCTGGACAGTTTTTGTGCAAACTCAACAACAAATAATACCTCTGTATGACTTAGAGATCAAATTAAGTTGGTTGAAATGCAAAGATTCCCTTCGTGACTCACTAACTGGATGGTCCAAATTTGTGTATATTGAAGACAGATATACTTTACTATTCACTACCATGGTAGTATCGCATTACCTTAGTTATGTTTTTCAGTGAGGTTGTCTAAGGACTACAGTGTAACTCCACCAATGAAATCAGAGTAATCTTTCTTATTGAAGTCAAAACAAAGGTAGCTGACAAAAAATTTAAAATCAGAGTATTTAAAAAACCATCTCAGTTGTATATGAGAACATGGATAAAAACATTAAAAGCATTCCCCTCCCTTGGATAGATTCGTGGTGATGATCAGGCAACTACATTAGCATTTGAAGTTCACCTGCAAAAAACAAGAATCATTTAACTACTCTAAATTATAATGGAAGGATAACGATATGTTTTTTATGTGCCAAAACATCTAACTACTACTGCTTTTAATTAAACAAGTACGACAAGAAGTTAAAATCAGCATACTAAGACTGCATATATTTTTTCTACTTAAAATGTCATAAAATTAATGCTCAAACCACTAAAACTTAGAACACGAACAATAATGTCTAGTGATACTCACAACAAGGAGCAAATTGGAAAAGAGTTGCACCAAGAAACCGAGATGAGGTAGCAATCAACCAAGATGAGGTAACAATCAACTGCAAACATATAGCTAGAATCGGTAATAGAGAAATTTTCAAATCTACGTAGAAGATGCCATTATGATAACAAACTGCAACTCTATGAGCAGATGTGAAGGTAAAGTGGGTAGTTAACTCATCACAAATAAAAAATAAATGAGACCAAGAAATAATAAAAATTTTGGCTAAACAATTACATAGGATAACAGAAAGAAATGACAAAAAAAAAATCAAGTAAGAAAATATCATAACATATTAAAAGTAAAAAGTAAAACATGTATGTGTTCAGAGATTTCACATGCATAACAGAAAATCTTGCACAAGATAGTAATGGTTAATAATTTCATCTTGGTCTCATTTAATAACAAAATTTATAAGCCACTAATATGATGGATATTTTAATAAATAATAATGGCTTATAAACTTTTGGAACTCTTATAAGCCATAATAAATCATACCAAATCTCTCCATGCACTTTAAACACTTGTGTCTGAAAGCGAAGCACCCCCTTAAACCGTATTGGCCGGCATAAGTAGCCCTGTGAATTGAGTCTCAACATATGGGCAGAAAGTTTATTGCATACCTTGATTCCTTCGATCCTGAGCACCACTTTTTTAAAAAAAATTATCGAAAAAAGTTTATTTCAATTGCTGGGAATCACTCTTAGATAAATATGTTTGAACAAAAAAAAATAGTGATCAATAACCAATAAAATCGTTAGAAAAAATAACAAAGAGAGAAAGAGAACAACCGTATGTATGTATGTGCCTAATTGACCAGTTCTAATCAAAAACCTCCTTAAGCAAATCAAGAGCGAAACCAGAACCAATCTATATAAAAAAAAAAAAACAAATATTAGAATGAAATCCTGAAATAAAAACGACACTGATTATCAAAACAATTCTATATGATAATTTAATACAATCATGACCATTTAACAATCAGAATAATCTTCGTTGTTGTAAATTGTAATCCATATATATCTTTTAAATGCTGTAATTTATATTAAAGGGATAGGCGAGACACACATCAGATTCTCTATAATATAACAATATGGTCGAAGATAAACTCAATAGTATATAATAGATACACATCCATCCTATGCCATATACATGGCCCACCAACTCTGTAATCCAGATAAACAATATAGACCACCTCTTCAATGGTCGTAGCCTGGACTGCCTGCTTGCTACAACTTCATATCCTATGGAATAAAGAATATGATGACCCATTAAGAAAGTAAATATATTGAGTGGTGCACCACATATAAAGATCCTTAGCATTTAGATTTCTTTGTGGCCAACAGATCTTCTCCTTGAATCCCATTTAAGCCAAAAGAAAAAAGAGGAGATGAAGAAAGATAAGAAAGACGATGGAAAAGGATCATCTAATAAATAATCTTGTGGAGAAGGAGTTCTTGTGGAGATGAGAGTGCTCTACGTGAGCTGGAAAAAGAGTTCTTCCCGAGATGGGAGTGCTCTACCTTTCCTTTAAAAAGTTTTTTTTTTTTTTGCACTTATGAAACTTAGGTTATTCTGTAAGTTATTAATAAAATAAGGGTATTTATGTCCAAATAAAGTTTAGGTTACTCCTTGTACTTTTATTAGTAGAATGATATATATATATATACTAGTAAAGGTGCACGTGCTTCGCACATATAATTTTTTCATTATTAATGAATAACATTAAATTTTTTTTTTTAATCTTCAATATATTTTTATTAGATGTTACTTTCTTCATATTAGTTCATTTTTCAATCTATTAGTATATTTTAGTATTTAAATTTAAATTTTCATTAAATTCAAATATAATATATTCTAGCAATTAAAATTAAATTTTCTTATAGAATTTAAATTTAATATTAGAAAAGAGTTACTAATAACTGATTATTTATGGGTCCCACTTATAAATGTATAAAAAAAAAGGACTATTTCTAATAGAATCCTTATTGATAGAGTACTTCTTATAATCACTTTAAAAGAGTTTCATTAGAAGAGAGTTAGTTTAGGATTGTATTAAAAGTCTAAGTTTACTTTATTAGACTTACACAGTTTTTTCATCATTAATGAAAAACATAATTTTTTAATCACAATTAAGAACTACAAACTTCTTTGACGAAATGAGAAAGAAAAAAAAATCCCAATTATCTCAACCCAAATCCTTCCCAGTTGAAAGTAGAGACTTTAAATTGTATGAAATTCTCAAAATGAAAGAATTATGAATTTTTTTGTATGCCCATATTAAACAAGATGGAGAAGAGAACTATAGAAGTTGATACCATACCCCAGAAACAAAAAGGTACCGACAAAAACTCAATAGAATATATGATTCATAACACCTCAAATGTAGAAAACATACATTGATGCTTAGAAAGGGAGACAAGATACAACAAAACACCCCAAATGTATGTAAGATATAGCAAAACCACATTTACTTAATGGAACAAACCACATGTTGAGAAGATAAAAAACTTAAAACATAATGCAAACCAGTTGACTCTGTAGATGCTTAACTAATTGAGTATGAGACCACAACCATGGAACTTGTGTTCTGTGATACGTTCTAGTTTCTCTTTCTCAATCATAGCCGACCTAGCTTGCTTGTAGAAAATAAAGGAAATCCTCATCAGCGTCTGTTATCATCTTAGGATGGAATCTTAAGATTCTAAACAATAACCTACATTCCAATCTTGTTTCCATGTCCTCTTGTCTGTTACCATCTTAGGATGGAATCTTAAGATTCTAAACAATAACCTACATTCCAATCTTATTTCCTTATCCTCTTGTAATCATATCCAATTCTTACTTCCTGTATCTGTAATATGTCCTAGAAACAAACGGTTCTCTCTTAGTTCACGATATATAATCGAAGGGGTTGAGATGTCCTCTCCAATTGAGAGTTTCCTTTTACCACTACTTGGTTACAGATTTAGTTTTGTTGAGTATGTCACTCGTGCGTTTCTTAAAGTGGTTTTGAAATAATGTCATAAGTCCAACAAAAGTCTTAACAGAAACCTTGGTGCAGGTAGTGGGAAAAGCTAATACTCCTTATCTCTCTAGTGGGAAGGTTGGATAGTGTGATCGAGTTTCCTCTACCATCTTAATGTAGCAAACTGAAAAAAGAAAAGAAAAAATAATAGTGATGACATGCATCTATGAATGCTGCAGCAGCGTGGGACTCTTGGGTTTTTTAAAATACTAATAATATCCATCCATTGATACAAAACCCATATAAACATTCACTAATGGGAGACGCCACCACTGATTGTTGACCTGCATATTTTACTATCATCATCTATTACTTGGTGTGTGTTCTCAACGTGAGAAACACATATTATTGTATTGAATATATTAGAGAAGTTGATAGAGTTTGAGAGTAAATACGATAGTCGAAGATAAGCTTTGTAAAACATAAAGACTATCCTTATCTCTTTTAAAAAGGCATCCTTCTTTGAAAGCACTAAAATTCTATTCGAATGAAATTTTGCTAAGAATATAGAGTAATTTGTTTGTATAAGAATTTTTTCTAATAGAGTCCTTAATATAAAATACTTATCACTTAATCACAGACATATTAAAAAAGTTACTAATAACAAATTATAAACAAATTAAACTTCTATTAATATTTTTAATAGATGCCATAGGTTAATAAGTTAAATATTTTTATTAAATGGTATTTACGTCAAAGTAAAGTTTTGCCTACTCCTTGTACTTTTATTAGTAAAATGATATATATATATATATATATATATATATATATATATATATATATCATTCTACTAATAAAAGTACAAGGAGTAACCTAAATTTCATGTTGACAAAAATACCCTTTAATTTAATTTAATTTAATTTATAAACAACTTAGGTTATACGAAGCGTTAAGAGGTTTAAATTAAAAAAACTTCATAATCACATATATTTAAGAAAATTTTAAAAAAGAGGTATAGTTAGTGCGATACTCTTACCACAATCACTTACTTTTTTATAACAGTTGTTGCACGTTTCTATCCATCACTGATTTAGTGCGAGTTCTTACCACTTTCAGTGAGAAAATAGAAAGAAATAAAGAACTCTTCCATTTGTTTTTGTTTCTTGAATTTGGATAAGGTGTTACTCAACTACACTTATTACTTGTTTTGAAATATTCTATTGGTTTTTGGTTTCCTGAATTTGGATAAGGTGTAACTCATCTACACTTATCACTTGTTTTGAATTGGATAGGCTTCTAATATCACCCCATGTTACGGTCCACCCCTCTTTAATTATAACTCTTTCTTTCTCTCCCAATCTGAACGAGATAAATGGATTAAAGTTTGTTGCTATTAGTGCTAAAGGGATCTGAACACTGTGTTCTTGAGACAATTCTGGAGCTTCACAAGGTGAGTCATTCTTAAATTTTTTTTTTTTTAATTCTACAGTTTGCTACAAAATTCGGTAGCACTGCTATTGGTATTACGGTTAATATTTCTTCTGCCTTCATGATGGAGCCATCTATGCTTCTCATTTCTTTGATGAATCCAAGCACAACAATGATCATTATTATAATACACAATCCTTGTAGGATACTCTTAAGGTTTGTTTACTCAAAAGAAAAAAGACTCAGATGGTAAAAGAAGAAACCCATGAATGGGTAGGTATAAGCTATCAAAGTGATAGAATAGATAAGAAACTATGGCTTGAGATGTAAGAGATGTTAGTGAGGAAGCTAGGGATAAGATAATTGTGAAAAAGGCATTGCAATAGGAGATTTTTTTTTTTTGGTGCATGATTGGCCTTCAAGGGAATGGAGATGTGTTACCAACAGTGATCTAGAATTCACCCTTTTTTTTTTAAGCAAACCTTCATTTTTTTTCCCCTTAATTAAAATTTTTTTTTTTTTTTTTAAAAAAAAAAAGCTTTTTTTTAAGCAAATCTTTTTTTTTAAATTAAAAAAGCTTCATAATCACGTATAGTTAAGAAAATTTTTTTTTTTTTAAAAGGTATAGTTAGTGCGAGACTCTTGCCATATCACTTACTTGTTGTTAACAATTGTTGCAGGTTTCTATCCATCACTGATTTAGTGCAAGACTCCTATCACTTTTAGTGAGAAAATAGAAAGAAAGAAAGAACTCTTTTATTGGTTTCTTGAATTTGGATAAGGTGTAACTCATCTACACTTATAACTTGTTTTGAATCTTCTATTATCACTTGCTTTGAATTGGATAGGCTTCTAATATCACCCCATCTTAGGGTCCACCCCTCTTAATAACTTTTTCTTTCTCTCCTGATTTGAACGAGATAAAGGGATTAAAGTTTGTTGCTATTCGTGATAAAGGGATCTGGACGTTGTGTTCTTGAGACAATTCTAGAAGATCTTGCTTCACAAGGTGAGTCATCCTTTAATTAATTTATTTTTTTTGAAAATTTTATGTTTGAATGCCGGAATATATGTATTTCTGGCATTCGGAATGAAAATATAATCATCCAAAGAGAGCTTTGGTTATCGGATGAAATTCTGAGTGTGAAATTTGAATTTTGAGAAAACGTAACCTACCAGAGAGTTGGATGGATAGAATGACTCTCTGTTCAATTTTGGTTCTAAAGGTACCCCTCTCGACCGGAACAGTGATCAAGAAGGGAGCCTACTGTCGTTTTCTAGAATAAAGGAAAAAAATTAATTTTGAGTTTTCCGGCAATATCGCTGGAAAACTTGACCTACGAGAGATTTGGATTGTATGGATGGAGTCTCCATCCGATTTCGGTTCTAACAACACCCCTCTTGACCAGAACGGTGATTGGGAAGGGTGCCTACCGTCGATTTTCTGAACAAAAAAACTAAAAAATGGGTAGAGAAGACGAATAGTAATGGATTCGGATTCGATCTGAAACTCCAGATCCGTTAGACATTTAATTTGAACCTGGTCAACGTAATTAAACAAACTGGTTCTTGTTTTATAACCAAACAGGACAAGAAGCCGAGAACCGGTTACAATATATGCGTGTCTCACGCACAACATTATGTACGTAACACATGCGCACTTGCGCGTGACGTGTGTGAAATACAGATTTTATTGTAATTTTGAGCTCGTTGCGCTTGTAGACATCTGGGGATAGACCTGGCCGTGCATGCGTCTGACACTTCTAGATTAAAGGATGTTGACCAATTATTTTATTGATATATACACATTTAAATTTTGTTTTTGTCCTCTTGAATGCATCCTACTTTTATTAGTTTTGTTATTGTCACTGTTAGCAATTTGTGTTACCTCTTTGCATCTTTTTATTAATTTTTTGTTGTCTACTTGAAGGTTGGGCTTATTGACTTTTTATTTCCTTAAAGCCTTGGTAAGTTTTTTTTTTAAAAATTAAATCTACTTTTGAAAGTAAATATTAGACTTTTTTAGTTTAAAATTTGGTGCTGATGCAAGTTCCGTTCGTCATTGTTATTTGAGATACAACCAAACTATGAACCTAACTATATTTGTTTGCAGGCATTCTACAGTCCGTGTACTAGCCAAATGGTTTTAATGGCATATATGTCCCACATCTTGTCTGAGGTAACCAGCTTGATCTAATAATCAATTCGATTTATATATACTTGTTTCATACATTACTCTTTTATTCATTATCTGATATTGTTTTCATACATTATGCTAATATATGTGTTGGCATTTACACGATCTTACCTCTGAACATAAAATACATTACTCTATGGTAGATATATCCACTAGGTTGGGCATGGCTGTAAGTAGCAAAGCCCTAACCTGCCCATATATGGGCCTAAAAGAATGAGCCCCCCCCCCCCCCCCCCCCCCCCCCCCCCCTTTTTGTAAACTACTTATATGTTAAAATATAAAAAAAAGGTTCCAAAAATAATTGGAAAATTAAATAAAATATCAAATAAAATAGTAATCTTTGACAAACGAGATCAATAATTATTATTATTTCATTCGGCCTGACCCATTGACACCTCATAAATAGGATAATAAAAATATTTTTTATTAGTAAAAATTAATACGTGCAAAGCACGTGCACTTTTACTAATATATATATATATATATGGTAATGGTACTCTCTTTTTAGGGTTTGTTGCACCACCTAATAGGTTATTAATCTGCACCGTTCGAACGATGGGTAAGAATTTGATCAATTAAATTCTATGGTACCTCCCGGAAAGATCTCCACAATCTCCTTTCCTTATTTGTGTCTTGTTACTTTGTTTAATGATTCTATACTTGGGTTTATGGGTACAGTTTTTGATCCGACGGATATGAAAATCTAAGTTTTTCTAGGCTGCACTCAAGCCAAGCTACCTTGTTGGCTCAACACAGTCATTCGAGCCAAGTTCAAGCTGACATTTCAAGCTCAAATCAAAGCTAAGCTTTTATTTGAACTTGAAGGGTTAAACAACAAGCTAGATCCTCTTTGATTCGGTTTCACTCAAAGCTCAACTCGTTAATTCGGTATGTGGACTTCATACCGGTGTCATCGGGAAAGTCTTGTTACTCGGAGCAGCGGGGAGAGTTGCATGGAGGTGAGACTCGTTTTTAAGGGGTTATGAGATTTCTGACTCATATTCAACCTCATGTATGTTTTGTTATTAATGGAGACCCACCTGTTGGAATTTGGCTCTAATAAGAAAAACCCTAAGGGGCGATCGTCCACCAAGGGGGATCGATCGCGCAGTGCGCCGTTTTGCATGGAATTTTCGAAAAATTGTTATTTTAGCATCTTTATGTTTTGGGAAACCCCTATTCCGATTGGTGGGGCTTTCTATTAGTTTAGGGCTTTTGTTTAAGCTTATAAATAGAGAATTATGGGTATAGGGTTTGTATCTTTGCATCTAAAGATCAAGAGAATGCTTTTGCATTAGGAGTGGGAGATAATAGAAAGAGTTAAAGCATACTAGGGCTTAGGAAAAGTTTAAGGGAGGATAGATAGAGATTATTCTTTGGGTTTTCATAGAGAAGGTGAGTTGAGTGTTTTTGTACTGGTTCCTCAAGGTTTCTGTGAATAAAGAAGTGATCAGATCTTGACCTGTGGACGTAGGCAGGTTGTTGCCGAATCACGTATATCTCTTGTGTTCCTTTATGTGTGTGTTTTTGGTTTATTTTTTCTGTCTGGTTATTTCTATTGGTTTTTTTCTCACAACAAATTGGTATCAGAGCTTCGGGTTGGGTTAAATTAATTTTTAATGGCTTAAAAAAATTTTAGGCAATTTTCCCTGGAGAAGTTTGACGGAAAGGGGGGTTTCAATCTATGACAAATGAGGGTAAATGATATCCTAGTTCAACAGGGTCTCGCAAAGGCATTGAAGGAGGATTCCGGTAAACCGCAAAAGATGTCCGATGTAGATTAGAAGGACATTGAGGCGAGGGCAGTCAGCACAATATGCCTGTCTTGTAGATAACGTGATGCACAACGTCATGGATGAAGAATCGGCACTGGATCTTTGGAAGAAGTTGGAAACGCTTTACATCGGAAAGAGCCTTACCAATAGGTTATACTTGAAAAAGGAGTTCAATACCTTAAAGATGGCGGAGAGTGCAGATCTCATGAAGCACATTAATGTGTTCAACAGATCTTGAATCAACTGTTGAAAGTTGGTGTCAAGGTGAATGAAGAAGATACGGCCGTGGGGCTTCCTACATCACTTTCAGACTCATATGATCACTTGGTGACAACTCTCATGTATGGCAAGGAGACACTACTGATGGAGGAGGTCACGACGGTGCTACTCTCTTATGAGATTAGGCGAAAGTCATCGCATGATGGAAATAATCATGTCATGGTTGCTTGGGGAGGAGGAGGAAGGGATTTGGAGAGATGATTTGAAAAAGGCAGGGGTAGATCCAAATCCAAGGGAAAAGGCGGGGTCTAGTGCTATGATTGCAAAGAATTAAGACACTTCAAAAGGGAGTGTCCGAGGCGTGCTGATGAGAAGAGGAATTCTTCCGAATGAGATTCTTTGGCGGCAATAGCAACGGACAATGAGGAATACATTGGAGATGCTTTCACAGTCTCTAAAGGTATGAACAATTCTTCTCGTGAGTGGATTTTAGATTCGGGAGCTTCATGTCATATTTGTTCAAATATAGAATTTTTTTATACATTTCAAAAGGGGACAGAAAAAGTGTTCCTGAGTGATGGATCTGAATGTGAAATCACGAGGTTTGGTAATATAAAGATAAAAATGTTTGATGGAGTTATTCGGACTTTGGGAGGGTAGCTTGTGTTCCTAAGTTACGAAGGAATTTAATATCACTCGGGCAATTAGATTTCAAGGGTTGTTGCTACACAGTTGCAGGTGGAGTAATCAAAATAAAGCGGGAAAAACAGGGATGCTTGGTTTTGATGAAAGGGAAGAAGTGTGGTGGTTTATATCTCCTGGAGGGGAATACGGTGGTAGGTAGAACTACTACAAGGTATGCAGGAAAATGAAAACCTGATGTTGTACAGATGGTAGAAAGCTCACCTAAAATCTCTTTCGCAGTCGGTGTAGAAATAGGTATTCCGGTAGGTTTTCGTAAGGGTAAAGATGGTGATGATGTGCCTTTGACGGAGAGGACGGGTCTATGTCCTTGTCCAGGATTCTTCTAGATTGGAGAATGAGTTTTTTCAGGCTACACATGGGTTTTGACCATGTTTTATCGAATCCGGTGGAGTGCTTTCCGGGGTTGGATTCGAGGGTGTGTGTAGCTGGTGGGTCTCTTTCGCAGATGGTGCAGAGGCGGGCAAGGTCAAAGCGGGTGTTTGCGGTATTTGCAAACAAGTTTACGGTAATTGAAAATGAGTTTCAAAATTTTGAGAGAGATTTTGGTTCGAGGTGGAGGTGCTCTCCAGATATGGGCGATGCGGTATTCTATCTTGAAGGTTTGCTTGATGATTAGTTAATCGGTTCTCTTAGTTGCGGGTGGGGTCGCGGAATTCTCGTCAAGGTAGAGATTGTTAGAATTTTGCTCGAATAAGAAAAACCTCAAGGGGCGATTGATCGCCCATTAAGGGGGATCGATTGCCCAGGGCGCCGTTTTGCGTGGATTTTTCGGGAAATTTTTATTTTAGCCTCTTTACGTTTTGGGAAACCCCTATTTCGATTGGGGGAGACTTTCTATTAGTCTAGGGCTCTTATTTAGGCCTATAAATAAGAGATTATGGGTTTAGGGTTTGTATCTTTGCATCTAAGGATTAAGAGAATGCTTTTGCATTGAGAGTGAGATATAATAGAAAGGGTTAGAGCATACTAGGGCTTGAGAAAGGTTTAAGGGATGATAGATAGAGATTCTTCTTTGAGTTTTCATAGAGAAGGTGAGTTGAGTGCTTTTGTACTGGTTCTTTAAAGTTTCAATGAATAAAGAAGTGATCGGATCTTGACCTGTGGACGTAAGCAGGTTGTTGCCGAATCTCGTATATCTCTTGTGTTCCTTTATGTCAGTGTTTTTGATTTATTCTTTCTGTCTGGTTATTTCTATTGGTTGTTTTCCCACAACACCACCTACATTTTGCTGATTCCTTATAATTTTATTTTTATATTTGGGTAGTAGCTGAAATTTTTTAGCCTGTCAAAAAAACTTTTAGTGGAGACAGACTAGATATATTATGTAATATGAAGAGTGTACATGGAATTTTTAAGTCCTCCTGTTTTGATACATGGCAGATCTGGGATCAAAATCCGTTTAGTCATTAACTATTAGCTTTCTAGCCTCCTGAAACAGAAAACAAAAGGACCCAGAAAATAAAGATGAGAAATACCAATGCAAACTAAACAAAACACCAAGAGGGAACCTGCAAGCCACTTCTCTTGGAATTAGTATATCCAGAACAGAACAGACGCCTGCATCGAAACACTCTCGAGTCAGAAGAGATCAGATCATAGCCAATTGCAATTGAATTCAAGTGAATTCAATTGCATGTGTCAAAATATGGATTGGAAGAGAAATTTTTTTTGAAATTTGATTTCCCCTGCTTTTTTTCATCTTCCAATCCATACATGACACATATGCAATTGAATTCACTTGAATTCAATTGCAATCGGCTATGATCTGATCTTGAATCAGAAAGGAGTCTCCTGACTCCTGATCAGAACGAGATTTAAGTAACAGGATGCTTGACATTTGTGATACAAATGAAGTGAAATGGAGGATCGATTATGTAACGTAACAAGTATGGGAATAGTCAGAAAAGTTGTAAAAAGATTGAGAAATCTCAGCAGCCTCCATTGGAATGCCTTCTGTACAGTGGATGAGCCAATGAATACTGTTGTTGGATGAGCAATGCCAACAGAAAAAAAAAACGCCTACCACGCCAGCAGTTCATACCAGGAAAAAATGGGCCAGGAGTAGGAGCTTTTTGAACAAAACCCAAGACCAAAATGAGGTATGATTAAGAATGAGCTTTTTGAACTTTTTTCTTTCCATTATCCCAAGGATCACTAATCCACTGCAAGGGGTCCCTGTAGATGGGAAAGGATGCAACCCCTACCCCTAACCATTCTATCGGAGTCAAGGCGTAAAAACTTTTGACTTGAGGTAACCAAATGGTACCCTCTTTTTTTTTTTTGATAATTTTAACTAACCGCACACACACCCTACAATCTCAACTTCAAGCCTATAACCACACACACCTCATCCCTTTCTAAAACCTAAACAATGGTGTTTTAGGGTTAGGTTGTTACGCCCTAAAACAAAAACCCCACAAAAAAATCCAATACAAAACTTCATGAAACATAATTACTTTTGAATTGAATGATAACAATGGTAACACTGAATTTTCCGTCTGCAACTACTAAAAAAAAAATACAAACAAAAGAAAAAAATAAGAACTGTCTATCAATTGCATTGTCAATCAATGTACTGCAATTATCCTATTTGGAGCCATTCCTCTTACAACTTCTGTCAAAAATCATTAAAAAAAAATTTAAAAAAAAAAAACCAGATTGGTAGTCTTTCATTAAAAAAAAATTTTAAAAAAAACAACCAGATTGGTAGTCTTTCCGTACTGATACCACATGTCTTCGATCCGAATCTCCGTCTAACCAATACCTATTAGTGTCCTCCTGAAATTAGAAAGAACAAAGAGTACCCAAAAGAAAGAAGGGTGAGAAAAACTCCCAAAAAACAAAAAGAAGAAACATATAACATAACAAAACAAACTACAGTTCCTCCCTTGAAAAATGTTGTTGAATAAAGAGCAGCACTTCTCCATCCTATCTCCACAGCAAAGAAAGAGGAAAAACGCTGGTTTTTGCATTTACCATCCAACAATTCAACATGTAAGCAATCACTCCAACTCCAAACCATGTTTTGATGAATCCAATCATAGATCTAAACGACCCTCTAAGCGACAAAAAATGAAACAGATCTTCTCCTGGATTTACAATATCACTGTATCCAATCATAGATATAAACGACCCTATAACCAAAAAATATATATATGAATATAGATCTTCTCCTGGATGTACATGACAATTGACACGCCAGGATCTTTGAAGTTTTAGATCTAAGTACTACCATACGCTAAAAGTCTTTATCTTACAAGGAATAACCAAGGATTGAGCAAAAAACCAAAATAAAAACAGAAAGACAAACAAAAATAACAAAGGAATTGAATAAGTACTTTTGCAACTCCATTGAAATGCTTAACAAATCACTGTCTTGTTAGATGGGCTATGCAAAAATCAAAGTCTCCCACAGGCGTAAACATCTCCCTCACTCTATTAGGGTTTGGGGATAAAGAGACCATGAGAATATGTAGTATTGAGTTAAGTACCGTTTTGTCGCCCTGAACTTAAAATATCACTGTTTAAGGCATGGTTTGAAATATTTTATCAAAGAGGGTACGAATTTCAATATTACCCTTATAGTGTTTGGCTTTTACATGCATAGCTTAAGGGTAAATATGTCAAAAGTATGCCCTTTTTTAGCAATAAAAATGCGAAGGGTGTCCTATTTGATAAATTTGTCAAAAGCATGCCCTTTTAAGTAATACAAATATATGGCACACCCTTTTAGGTGAAGCGGCCGTATTGAGTTAAGTACCGTTTTGTCGCCCTTAACTTAAAATATATATATATATTGGTACAGGATTCTCTCAAGTTTGAACCCCTAGAGGTTGCCATGTGTCTCCTTTGACACCCCTTAACCATGGATAAGGTTCACCCACCCCTAGGGTTCACTCACTCATCCTTGGTTTTTTTTTTTTTTAATATTAATTATTATTTTTTAAATTAAAAAACTGTTTTTAATATTAAAAAAACTCTAAAAACAGTTTTTTTAATTTAAAAAATAATAATTAATGTAAAAAAAAAAAACCAAGGATGGGTGAGTGAACCCTAGGGGTGGGTGAACCTTACCCATGGTTAAGGGTTGTCAAAAGAGACACGTGGCGACCTCTAGGAGTTCAAACTTGAGAGAATCCTGACCCATATAGATTATAAGGGGATGGTAATGGTACTCTCTTTTTAGGGTTTGTTGCACCACTTAATAGGTTATTAATCTGGACCGTTCGAACGATGGGTAAGAATCTTGATCAGCTAAATTCTATGGTACCTCCCGGAAAGATCTCCACAATCTCGTTTCCTTATTTGTGTCTTGTTACTTTGTTTAATGTTTCTAGAGTCGGTCTATGGGTACTCCCAATTATACTCCCTAATTCAAACCGTTTATAACAAACCATTAAGGGTCAGGATTTCAGTTGGCTTATTTTATCTTTTCTATTGCCACATCAGCAGGAATCCTAACCGTTTAATAATTGAGATAAACAGTTAGGATTTGGGAGTATATATGGGAGTACACTTTGGGAGTATCCCCAGACTTATTCATGTTTCTATACTTGGGTTTATGGGCACAGTTTCTGATCCCACCCATATGAAAATCTAAGTTTTTTTGAGGGCCGCACTCAAGCCAAGCTACCTTGTTGGCTCAACACAGTCATTCGAGCCAAGTTCAAGCCGACATTTCAAGCTCAAATCAAAGCTAAGCTTTTATTTGAACTTGAAGGGTTAAACAAGTCAAGCTAGATCCTGTTTGATTAGGTTTCGCTCAAAGCTCAACTCGTTAATTCGGTTTGAGCTGACTCAAAAATATTATATATAATATTTATATTAATATAGAATAATATTTTTATCTTTATTTATCATAGATTATAATATTCATGTATTTATAATAAATATATATAAGAGCTAATAAGAACTAAAAAAGTTAAGTTGGAAGCAGAAACATCGACTCAAACTCTCTACTCTTAAGAGTGAAAGGACTACCTTGAAAATCTTATTTCTGTATATGAACATATTAAATTTTATAGTTTCTTGTATTTTAATTTAATAATAAACTTTTTTTTTGTTAAAATCTTATGAAATTAAACAAAAGAATTATATGAATCAACTAGAGCCAACTTGATCTAGGCCCGACTTCAATAAAGTTTTAGCTCGAACGGAGCTCAAGCCTAAACATTCAAGCTCGAATCAAGTTCTAGCTCAAGCTTGGCCAAGCCCGACTTGATTACACCTTGAGTTTTTGCCCATAACCCAGGGCGGGATTCAGGTAAGGATTTTTCGGTTCTCATCAGGGGTGGAGTTGGGGCAGCTGCCCCTGACCTTTTGAAAGATTTTTTTTTTTTACTATGTTCTTTATAATTAATGGGGCATAGCCATGGGAAAGGGCGGGGGGAGCCCCCCTCCCCCCAAACATTCGTTTTATCAGTTCTTTGGCTTTGATGGGGAAGGGTTTAGTATCAGTTTTTTGGTTTTCATAGATTATTTTTATAATGGGTATTGATGGTTTCATTTTTCTTGCGGGTTTTTGAAGCTTTGATTGCTTTTATTTTGCGTCAAATTTAGTAGGATGTTTCTCTGTTATTGTGGTTTAGGAGGATTTTTTTTTGTTTTTCGAACACATTCTATTAGGCATTGGTCCTTGCCGCCCTTTTAGCACCCACTAATTGTCGTTAAGATTCACTCCACTAGGTTTCATCCATCCACACTTGGTTTTTAGAAAAAATAAATTGAATATTAATCTTACTTTAGTTAAACTTGTAGACACCCCATTTTTGCACGCTCAATGATTTAACTTCAAGTATCGAAGGGTGAACTCTAAGACGAGATCCGGACTCCAAGGTTGAAGCCAAAAACAAGCTCAACCCAAACCAAGCCAAACTAGCCAAGACCCAAGGGATAGGGGCCCGTTAAGCATAGCAGTAGGCCCGCACCCTTTAGAAGGGCGCACCACCTATTATGCCCAAGATTCTGTTCCCGCGGTCTTTAAAAAGGCGCGGTACAGAACCCTTTATTGGTCTTCGATTTCCGTGCCACTTTGTTTTCGTGTTTTGGGTTATTTTTTTTAGTCCCACATCAGGAAAAAAGAACGAAAACCCTACTGTTTTACCTTATAAAAGGGACCTCATCCCAACCCATTCTCTCACCTGGAAAATCCGGAGAACTTTGAAAAGGCCCAGCTTTGCCCAACCCATAACTTGGAGAACCCTCTAACTTTGGTGTGAGCCTTCAAAACCCAGAAATTCTAGCCATCCAAGCTATCAACGTAGCGGTGATCTTCACCAACTTTGGGGGAAAAATCTTGGGAGTTCAGATCTCGTCAAAGTTTCTTCTCTCTTCAAATACTTGGAGCATCTAAAAGGGAAAAGGTATGCAACATCCACATCTTCTACTTCTACCCGTCCAAGTATTTTCTTCTCGCACTTTCTTTAAGTAGCTCGGCGATTTCCTTCTTCACGGTTGTGCGGACGAAGAAATCTGGGTGAAGGAAAGGGCTGGAAGACCAAATCTTCGATTTCTTTTTCAGTTTTCTTTATTGTTAGTAGTTTTGTCCATTTTGCACCCAAATGTAGGCGGGACCCCTCTTAACTCGGTCTAGAAGAGAGCGTGGCCGTTCACCGATTTAAGGAAAAGGGATTTTGCTGCGCAAGTAGAGAGAAACTCACCCTAACTCGGTCGAGGAGGGGTGGCTTTCCAATCTCGAAATAAAAGAAAACAAGTAGAGAACAAATCACTTTAACTCGGTCGAAGAGGGGTGGTTTTTCAATCTTGAAATAATAAAAAAGGAGAAAATGATTTTAAATTAATTTAACGGAGAAAGTTAAGAGGTAACCGTCTCCCGACGGATGAGGTGGGGTGCTTAACACCTTCCCCAACTCATAAGAGAATCCCCGGACCCAATCTCGGTTTTTATTTAATCGAGGGTTCTTAATTGTGGGTGATCAATCACACCCGGAATCTTGGTTGGTGACGACTCTAATAGATCTCATATTCTCATCAGTTGAAAACACGGATGTGGGGAGGAGATCGACCCAAGCCGGCTATCGCACAAAACTTAACCATAGTTAAAAGGGGATTAAAATAAACATGGGGATGTGGTGGTCGATTAGATAGCGGGATGCGGGTCGGCTAATCAATACTCTATATATAACTTTTGACACAAAAATGCTAAAACTTGAAAGGGAAATGGGATCTAATTGCAGTGAGAGGTACTAAAACAACATTTTGAGCACAAATTTGGCCTATTCCTGCATTAGGGTTTTGTATGCACTTCAACAACTACTGCCCTGAAACTTATATCAACATTGATTAGTACTTATGAAAAATTGATGTATTTCCGTAAAATGTCGAGTTTTAATATGATGAGGAGCTCAGCAAATAAAAGATATTTGAGCTACCATTTTTCAATATAAACTGTGGGAGCAATTTTGTAATTATGGAGCAGTGGGTAACATTTTTGTAAAGACTTTTCCTAGATTATACCAGTTTTAGAGAATAAAGTAAAAGTATATAAATAAGGTGAATTAGATACAGGCCGATTTGAAGCGGTTGCCGATTTGAAGCGGTTGTTTGGACTTTTCCTTATGGCACCTTATTAGCGGTTTGGCTGTGTGTGTGTAGAGAGCTTTACTTACATGATATCATTTCAACTAAAAAAAAAAAAAAGATACACAATATCATTTAAGTATATCTCATCATAATATTAGATTACATCAATTAAGGAAATAATAGATTTGTTTAGAATAGAATGATTTAATTTCCATAAAGTCTTATCTTGTTACCTTATTTAGAAAAGGAAAATAATCACCTCCTCGGTCCGTGACGCGAGGAGGTGCATCTTGGGTCCCATTTTAAGGCCACATGCCCTTCTTTTGACATCATTTAACTGTGGTTAAGATTCACTAACTTTTAGGGTTCGCCCATCTATCTTTAATTTTTTTTAAAATAAAATAAAATAAATTTTAACCACAAGAGTTAAAAAAAATTAACTATAGTTAATGCAGTTGAGTTGGCTTTGTGAGAGCGAGGAGCAAGCTAATGGAGCCAACTATTGCTCTTTAGAAAAAGAGAATTTGATTCTATTTAGAATATTTTTGAATGAGTTACAAAACCTTAAATAGGGTTTATATGGAGATAGCAATAATACTTAAAGAAGTTAAAAAAGGATTGCAGAAATCTCTGCAATCTCCTTTGAAATGCCTTCTGTACAATGACGAGCACTGTTTTGTGGGATGGGCTATGCAAAAATCTAGTGTTGCCCACCGCACCAGCATCTCATACCAGTAAAAGATGTTCCAGAACGTTGTATCGGTTGTTCTTAATGGATACCAGCTTCCGAAGAATGATCGTTTAATTTTTCTTTCAAGAAGGATCAATAATTTACTGCAAGAGGTCCTAGTAGAAGGGAAAAGGCGCAAACCCTAACCCTAATTATTTTTCCGTAGCATTTATCCTTTATCTAAAACTAAGGAAAAATTGTTAGGGTTAGGTTAAAGTTGGATTCAAATCCTAAAATGAAAACCCTATCTCTAATCCAATCCTAGAAAACACCATTGGGCAGGGAGGATTATTGTCCATGTTCAATATGAAAAACAATTGTGGTCACAGCCAATGTGACCTCAGAGGCCTAAATACCCTCGTTTCCCAAAAAAAAAAAAAAAAAAATTTAATGAAACATGTTTTAATTTGCCATTGAATTGAATGATAAAAATGGTAACATTGAATTTTCTTTTGCATCTACCCAGAAAAATATAAATAAAAAAAATAAAATATGTCTACAATTTCCATTGTTCATCTATGTACTGAATATTTCGAACCATCCCTCTTACAACTTCCATCAAAATCCTTTAAAAAGGAAAATAATAACACAGAGAATCCTAAAGCAATGAAGAAATATAAAGACTATACTCAGGAGCTGAGCTATAGACTTTTTATATTTCAGGATGCCAGATTTCTAAACATGTGAAGTCTCTCCGTACTAATACTCCATGTCTTAGATCCGAATCTCAGTCTATCCGCCTCCTGAAATTAGAAAACAAGAGGACCCAAAAGAGAGAAGGTGAGAAAAAGTAGTAGAAATAAACTCAAAAATCAAAAAAAGGAGAATCTTATGCATAAACCAAACTACAGTTCCTCCATTGAATATTTCAGTCAGCATCCCCACAAAGAGCACCAACTCTCCACCCAATATCCAAATCAAATAAAGAGGAAAGAAGCTTGGTTTCTACATATCTCATCCAACAATTCAACACATCAGCAGTTACTCCAACTCAAAACCATGTTTCCATCCAATCCAATCATGGATCTAAAGGACCCTATAAGCTAAAAAAAAACAGAAATAGATCTTCTCTGGATTTACAATATCACTATATCCAATCATAGATCTAAACAACCCTTTTTTTTTTTTAAAGAATGAAATTTTAGAGTACGTGACAGGATCTAGTACTACCATACGATAAAAGATATATTGTAAAAGGATTGAGCAAACCCCCCCAAAAAAAAAAAGACTACTACAACTCCATTGAAATGCTTAAGAAATCACTGTATTGTTGGATGGGCTATGTAAAAAACAAAGCCTCGCCTCAGGAGTAAACATCTCTCTCTCACAATTAGGGTTAGGGATGATGGGAGTATGAGCATCTATCTATATATTTAAGGGCATGGTACTGGTAACCCTAGCCTATATGTATACGGTTCTCTTTAGATAAGAGAGATATCCTCTCCTCTTTTTTAGCTTTGTTGAAACCCTAATAGACTATTAATCTGGACCGTTCGAATGATGAGTATTATGCCACCTCTTGCCCCTCTTGCCCCTGGAAGATCTTCTTTGTGTCTTCTTACCGAGGTTTAAAATTTCGCAAAATTTTGCGAAATTTGGGTTTCGAACAACCCCAATGACATCGAAATTGGGGTATTTCAAAAATTAGGTTTGGGTTGAAATTTTGGATTTCGAAAATTTCGGAATTTCGGCCGAAATTTGATTTTTTTTAAAGAAATAGTTTTTTAATTAAAATTCTGAAATATTTTGAAATTTTTACTGAAATTTAGAAAATTTATATATTAATTTTTAAAAATAAAATAATAATATTCATATAAATATATAAAATTTTAATAAAATATTATTTTTTAATATATATATGTATTAATAAATATATATATAATTAATAAATTATTAATATTTCGCATTTTGAAATTTTGCCGAAATCCTACAATATTTTAGGATTTCGGTTTGGATTGGCGATCGAAATTATCGAAAATTTCAAAATTAAAAACCTTGGTTCTTACTTTGTTTACTTGGGTTTATGGGTACAATTTCTGACCCGACCCATAATACAATCTAACTTCTTGCCGATCACACTTGGGTCTTGTAGGTTGGGTTTTCCCAATGTTCATAATTGGGTTGGGTTCTGATGGAACCGCCGGCGGTATAAAACCGAGTTGGTTTGTTAACGGAGGCATTGATTAGCACACCACGCATTAGGCTATGTATTATAATGTCATGGCCACGTGTCCCTTATAACTATACTCTTTTAATTATGGTTAAGCTTAAGAAAATTAAAATAAATATTTTTGTTTTTTAAAAATCAAGATTAGATTACTTAACCCTAAGAGTGAGTGAATCGTAACTATAGTTTATGTGTGGTAAAAATGAGTGGATGGATCAATGAAGACCAATGTTATCAGAACCGGACCGGTTATCGAACCAGTTGAGTGGCCGGTTCCCAGTTCCATCGGTTCGACTGGTCCGGTTCGACCGTGTCCCTTTTTAAAAAAAATTCTATATTTACCCATATATGATCGGTTCTGACCACCAGTTCCGGTTCAACTGGCCGGTTCCCACGATTTTCAACAAATAGTCCGGTTTTGAATTACAACCGGTTTTGAGGGTTTTGGGAACCGGTTAGGGGCCCGGTTCCCAGTTCAACCGACCGGTCTGGTCTTGTTCTGACAACACTGTTGAAGACTACACATTAAACCATAGTCCAATGAAGACTACACATTAAACCACATAGTCTAATGCAGCAGTAAGCTATTTCCCTTTATTAATAATTGCTAGTTGGCCCAGTTTGCACGTGTCACTTGTAGAAATTATAAAAAATGGCAATGGATTACCTCTCAGAGATTTCCGAAAATTACTCTCAAGCCTCGCCTCTCTGAATGACGCATGGGAAGCACTTAGCAATAGAGGTGATAGCATCCATGCATATATATTGCCCATACGGTAGATGCACACCTCCCAGATGACGACATAAACTATTTAACACTAAGATTCACTATCCCTGGGTTAAATAATATAACCTTGATTTTTAGAAAAAAAAAAAAGTTTAAAAATTTAACCACATGAGCGAGTAATCATAAGGAAGGTTAAATTTTTTTCATATTTTTTCTAAAACTAAGGTTATATTATTAACTCTAGGGATGAGTGAATCTTAATCACAGTTAATGGGTGTCAAATAGTACTCGTGATGATCTGGGAGGTACGCATGTAACGAATGAGCGATACATGCGCATGCATGCTCTCACTTCCTAAGTTAAGTGCTTCCCAAGCGTCATTCAAAAAGGCATTGACTGAGAGTAATTTTCGAGCACTTGCCAAAGGTAATCCATTGCCATAAAAAATGGAGACATCATGAAGGTATAGAAAAAGAGCAATAGTTTGCTCCACCGGTGAGGATTGAGGAAATCCTCATCCTCATTATTTAACCTTGTGGTTAAAATTTTTTATTTAATTTTTCTAAAAACTAAGGGTAGATGGGTGATCCTTAGGGATGGGTGAATCTTAAACACAATTAAAAGGAGTTAACAGGTGGACATATGACAAGAAAAAGAGAGTTGAGATGCCTCTCCTTGCGTCACCGACGGAGGATGTGATTATTTTCCATAGAAAAAAAAGTGACAATGGGCAGAGGGTAGTTTTAGAATTTAGTTTATAAAGGTTTAGAAGAAGTTTCCAACAGACAACAAAGCAGCTAACTCTCGCTTGAAAAAGAAAAAGTATGGTTCTGAGCTATAGGTGTCCAGAAATTGTAAACATAGAGATTAGCAAGTAGGGTTCAGTAAAGAGTGAAACTTGGCAGCAATAGGTATAGGGCAGTTTCGAAATCAAGTTTGTAGAGTTTAAATGAGGTTTATTTGAAAAGATGTTGTATCACAAGCAACCAATGTTAGAATTCTCGTTCATGGGTTGTTATGGACAAAAATTTATAAATTCATCAAATTAATAATATTAGGTATTTATCGCAAAAATTTAAAATATTTCCTAGATTTCGCTATATTTATGTGATAAAAAAATCGAATTTCTAAGAAGATTTTTTAAAACCAAAAAAAAAAACGAGATTTTTAAAATGTCGCAAAAAAAAAAAAAAGAATTTTAAAATTTAGATATTTTCTCAATATTTTTCACGAGAAATTTAAATGATTCTCAAGAGATTTGTAACACTACAAGCAACTAACTCTTGTTTTTATATAAGTTATATACTTTATGTGTCAACAATTAAGTTTAAGTTTGCATAGCATTATAGGTGCAATGGGTTAGGGCTGACGGGCTTCAAATGGGGATGGATATGTATTTGTTAAACCATTAGCCAAAAAACCTCCTATTTGTACATTGGTCTGATTTGGTCGAGAACATGATTAAGGAGCTAATTTTTGACCTGACCGGAACCCAACCCAATCGGAACAATTGTCACCCCTACATGGGTTGTTTTATCTCTCAGCTTAAAATCAAATCGATTCCCTACTCATATCTTAGGGTTGAAGAGGGTTTTGCTTGTTAATTGGTTTCCACACTGGAAGTACCAGGAAGTTTAATTTGGCTGCTCTGTCACGAGAAATTTCAATATGATATGTGCTCACAATTAGGGTTGCACTCAAGTCAAGTTGGCTCATCGACTCACTCAACTCGGCTCATTGGAGCCATGCTCAAGCTGACAATTCAAGCTTGAACAAATCAAGTCAAACTTTTATTTGAGCTCGAATGTTTCAATGTTTGAACAAACCAAGCTCAAGCCTTTCTTTATTCGGCTTGTTTAGGGCTTTGTAAGAATTCATAACGCCAACTGTTCTTTGCTGGTCACTCTCGGAAATGGTTTAGGAGGCCCGGCGTTAATGGTCAGGAGCCTCGGGACGTATCATCAATAAAACCTAAGGCGGGCAATCGGGCCATGTTTGGGCTTCAATGCCTTTGTAGATGTGTCGAGCTTTGGGCCAGGCCTATTAAAAAATCATCAAAATTCAAGCCCATGGCCCCTTGCCACTCCTAATAAAAATTGATTGTCAGATTATCAAAACAGAGTGAACTTTGACAGTGATTAATGGCATTCCTTGATGTGGTCTCCATAAATTTTCATAAAAATTCAACTACAAGCACACGGAGAGAAGCCCGTATGGCCATATGGTGGGCTCCACTAGGAGGTGAATTAATAATGATGTAAATAGTAAGATTAGGGTATTTTTGCCTGTTCCAGCGTTAGGGGTTTTTATACACATCAAATACTGCCCTGAAACGTATATGGAATTTTTTTTAGTACTCGTGAAAAATTTTATGCATTTCCCAAAAAAAATCTGTTAGCTACATTTTTTCCAAAGTAAAATATTGTAGTAGTTCTGTAATCATCGAGCAGTGGATGGCATTTTTTGTAAATATTTATCCCAAACAATACTAACAATACCACTATTACTACATTGAAAATGGTAATGTCACATATCTTATATTTCCGGAGCTCCACATCATTGCTCCGTTTGTTTGTACTTAAATGGTTTCACCACCTAAATCATTTGCAAAGGAAAAAGGTTTTAAGGTAAAAGGTGAATTTTTCACTCAAAAAAGTGTTTTGTTACATTCTTGAAAATAAGGCCGAAATTTTTTAATATAAAAATTTAAAATTAAAATTAAAAAACTTTAAAATAAAAAAATATGAATAAGGGTATTTTGTAATTTTTTATTTTTTTTAAAATAGAGGTTGGTATATTACAGGAAAATGATTTACGAGTTTTTGAAATGTAAGTCATTTTCTGCAAAAGTGGTTCCTTTTCCTTAAAAAAATTTACTTGCCAAAGGTTTTACGTACAAACAGCTACTCATAATTGGCATTTTCCACGGAGTTGATTTTTTTTCTCCTATTTTACATCAAAACAAACGGAGCACATTTTTAAAATTTACAAACTACAGAAAAACTGTCATTACAACCTCCAATCTGACTATTTTTCTGACCTAGCAGGCTCTTAGGTGGTATTCTTCCATCTGTATACAGTTTTATTTCTCAATTCAGTTTGACATCTCCCAGTGAGCTAGATCCCAGTCTCAGTCCAATACCCTAAGGGTGTAATTTTGAAGTTGCTTGAGCCCAACTGATGAGAGGTAGATTTTTGACTCAGGAGATCTTCTAGATGAGATGCATTGAAAGATAGTTCCCATGTAATCCGACATATCCACCTGTAAGTCACAAACTGCACCTCTCAGGACCTGTTGCAAGGGATTAAACTGTGGTTCTGCTTTGAGTGCAAGGGACTTGACCGAATATCAGATCCACCGTCCACCCCAAGAAAATCTGTTTTCACTTCATTGAATCGAAGACTGTCAAGATCCATCACCCCAGATTCAATTCACTCAAATTTGGACCAATGTCGAACCAGTCCTCCATCACATCAATCCTCTCTCTTTCATCAACTCATCACCACCTTCCAAGAATAAATTTGCTGGCATTGGATAAATTTGCTCAACCGATTATAGCATGGCCCGACAGCATATTATGGATGATGGGTATTGGCCTTCAACCTACCAACATAATGGATGAGGAAATAAACTGTTTTTTTTTTTTCATGAATGATACCAATTTAAACATTCCAATCTATATATCACATCATGGATGAATCATTGTCCAAATCTTGCAGCGACAATATAGCTGTTTATTATCCCATCATTTCAATGATACACAAATGTTTCAACAGAGGAATCCATCAATTATATGGTTAGAAAATGGAGTTTATTATAACCTTTCTAATAAAGGAAAAACAATAGAAACAGTATCATCACAATACTATATTATTATCTGTCATGGCCACAAACAGTATCATCACACTACCCATACTATCCTGTCATGAAACCCATTGAGGATAGAGTATCGTAATCACTCCTAAATTTGGGAATTAGAAAATGGAATCTATTTCCTTCAGGAAACTAGTTAATTGAAGAAGTTGTAACATAGAGCTCACGATTCTATGATGGGGGAAGAAAGGATAAAAAAAATCACAAACTGTGTAAAAATTTACCATTGCACATATCAAGTTACTCGTCGTCTTTGTATCTCGCTTTAGTAGTTTCGCCTGCAACTCATAAATCGTATTCCTCGGAGCATGTATTGAAGCCATATGAGTTCAGTTTTCATGAGCACATGAAATAAGAGAAATGTGAATCAATAATATGAGAGAGGTATGTGTTGATATGGGTCTTATAACATAATCCCATCACCCATTTATATTTAAGATCTTTGTATTAAGGGCATTTATGTCCATATTTATTAGTAATATCAAATGAGATATCGAGAGGGTGGAGACATAATTCCAACCCTACTCTTATTTTCTTCATCCTCACAAACCCTAAAGTAAGAAGTCTTTAATTTCTACTACATGCTATCAATTGAAATTAAGATAATGCTCACATGTGAAAAAAGACTATAAAATGCTCATATGTGCCATAAGACTAGAGGAGTTATATAGTTTATAACCCAAAGCTTGCTCGGAAACTCCACAAGCTAAGGTTATTAAACCACAGTAGCAGTCTTGCCACTACACCACCAATGCAGATGTGATAGGATTCATCCATGGTCTTTGTCTAGATCATAATTATGGCCAACAAATGGGTAGATGCATACAGGAGATCCACAAACTGTGCAGTGGGACCACTTGTTGGGAATAATAGATCCGCCAGAAAAGATAAACAAGCGCACACAAAAGAGAAAACAAGAGATATACATAGTTCGGCAATAACCTGCCTACGTCCATGAGTCAAGATCCGATTACTTTTTCCTTATTCAGAGAAACCTTGAGAAACCAGTATAATAACACTCTCCTCTATGTTAAATCCCAACCCAAGCCCAGAGCCCTTTGTGCACCCCTCTCAACTCACATTCTCAATGAAACTTGAAGAAGAATCCCTATCTATATATCTTCCCTTAAACATTTCCCAAGCCCTAGTGTGCTTAATCCATTTTCTATTATCTCCCAATCTCTTGAACATTACAAACTCTAGACCTATAAGCACCTATTTATAAGACTAAATCGGAGTCCTAGACAAAATAGAAAGTCTCCAATTCGTGTAACATGCCAAATCCACACTCAGAACGCAAATCCCTCGCAAACCGGTCAACCGAGATGCAATATCGGTTCGACTAACTTAAAACGCACTCTTTGGAATTTTCAGCCATACAAAAACTCGCAACTCGGTTAATCGACTCCTATGAAGTTTGAGTTATACGCTCAACAAAACCCACCTTGACGAAAAACTTCAAGTCACCACCACAACATCCTTCACCTTAAACCAAATGCCACCACCGAGAGAATCGATTTGCTAATCACCAAGCAAATCTCCAAGATAGAACACCACATCACCCATATCCGGGATGCTCCTCGACTTTGTACCAAAACCTCTCTTAAGATTTTGTAACCCCGTTTGCAATTACCGCAAAACTCGTTTACAAATACCGCAAACAACCCTTTTGACTTCACCCGTCTCTGCACCAGTTGCAAAAGAGACCCACCAGCTACACACACCCTCGAATCACACCGGAAAGTCATCCACCTGATTCGATCAAACAAGACCAAAACTCGTGTGTAGCCTGACAATTGTCCTCCCTTCTAGAATAGCCCGGACGAGGACATAGACATGTCCTCTCCGTTGAAGGCACTTCGCCGTCTCCTTCTTTTCGAAAAACCCTCTGGAATACTCGTCCCCGCACCGACTGCAAAAGAGACTCTAGGTGAACTTTCTACCCTCTGCACAACATCCGCTTTCCGATTTCCTGCATACCCTGCAATAGCTCCACCTACAATTATTCCTATCCAGGAGATACAAATTATTGCACTTCTTCCCCTTCATCAAAACTAAGCATCCCCATTTAATCTTGATAACTCCACATTCTGTTGTGTAACAACAGCCCTTGGAGTCTAACTGGTCAAGGGAAATTAGATTCCTTCGCAACATAGGGACATAAGCTACCCCTCCCAAAATTCGAATCACTCCATCAAACATTCTTACCTTCACAATTCCAAACCCTGTGATTTCACATTTAGATCAATCACCCAATGACATTTTTTCAGCCCCTTTTTGGAAAGTATCAAAGAATTCCATATTTGAGCAAATATGAAACGGAGTGAATCTAATAACCACTCACTAGAAGAACTGTCCATACCTTTGGAGACTATGAGAGCATCTCCAATGAATTCATCCTTGTTCTGTGTACTGTCGAAGAATCTCCTTTGGAAGAATCCCTCTTCACATCAGCACATAGCGGACATCCCTTTTGAAGTGCCTAATTCTTTGCAATGATAGCACTGAACCCCGCCTTTTCCTCTGGATTTGGATATGCCTCTGCCTTTTTCAAATCCTCTCTCCAAGTCCCTTCCTATTTTCCGGGCAACCAAAGAGTGATTATGATTCCCATCATGATTTGGCTTCCGCTTAATCTCATAAGAGAGTAGCGCCGCCATGACCTCCTCCAACTGCAATGTATCCTTGTCATACATGAGTGTTGTCACCAAGTGCTCATATGAATCCGAAAGTGATGTAAGAAGCACAACCTGATCTTCTTCATCCACCTTGACATCAACTTTCTCCAGTTGATTCAAGATTTGGTTTAACACATTCATGTGCTCCATGAGATCTGCACCCTCTGCCATCCTCAAAGTATTCAACTACCTTTTCAGATATAACATGTTGGTAAGGCTCTTTCTGATGTAGAGCTTTTCCAACTTCTTCAGAATTCCAGTGTCGATTCCTCATCCATAACACTATGCATCATGTTATCAATTCTGCATCGGGCATCTTTTCCGGTTTACCGAACTCCCCCTTCAACGCCCTTGTAAGACCCTATTGAACTAGGATGTCATTTACCCTCATTTGCCATAGATTGAAACTCCATTTTTCCATCAAACTTCTCCAAAGAAAATTGCCCAGAATTTTTCATCGTCATTGAAAAATAATTAATCCAGAGCTCCGATACCAGTTGTTGGGAGGAGATTCGCAATAGAACCGATCCGACGGAAAATATAAACAAGCACACACAAAAAAAGACAATGAAAGAGAACACAATCCTAGAGACCCTTGTCACCCCTCTTAAGTCACCTTCTCAATGAATCCGAGTAAGAATCCTTATCTCCTTCCCTCAAACCTTTCTCTAACCTTTCTCCAAGCCCTAGAGTGCTTAATCACCTTCTATTATCTTCACTCATGAAACCCTAGACCTATAATCACATATATATATATATATATAAGCATGAAAAAGAGTCCTAAACAGTTAGAAAGTCCCAAAATCGTGCAACTTGTCGAATTCTGCACTTAGTATGTAAATCCCGCACTAGGCGTTTGGATACCTAGCCTACTGGTCTGGGTGTTCGAACACCCTCAAGGTCCGTTCGAACGCCTCCCCCAAAATTTGAGCCACAAACCAATAGATCCCTCACGCCAGATCCAATTCTCTCTATTTTGACCAATATCGGACACCTTCCAAGGTACATGCTTGCGTTTGAGCGGAAGTAGCAAATAATGAAGAGTTGCTAGCATTGGATAAATTTGCTCAACTGATTGTAGCATGGCCTGACAGCATATAATGGATGATGGGTATTGGCCTTCAACCTACCAACACAATGGATGAGGAAGCAAATCAATTTTTTCATAAATGAAATCAATTTAAACATTCCAATCAATATATCACATCATGGATGGATCACAGTCCAAATCTTGCAGCGACAATGGATCTCCATTTATTATCCAATCATTTCAAAGAGACGTTCAACAGAGGAATCCGTCAATTGTATGGTTAGATAAGGGATATAATCAGAAACTTTCTAATCAAGGAAAAAAAGCAGAAACAGCATCATTACAATACTATATTATTGTCTGTCCTGGCCACAAACAGTATCATCACACTACCCATATTATTCTGCCATGTAACCAGCACAAAATTAATTAAAAATAATCCTATATTTAATGAGTCAGTCTATAGGTACTCCCAAATCTACTCCCTAATCCTAACCGTTTATAACCAACCACTAAAGGCCAGGATTTGAGTAGGCTTATTTTGTCTTTTCTAATGCCACATCAGCTCTAATCCTAACCGTTTAATAGCTGAGATAAAAGGTTAGGATTTGAGAGTATATTTGGGAGTACACCTTGGGAGTATCCCTAAACTAATTCATATATAATTAGTGAGATATATGAAACCAGTCGATGGAGAGTCTCGTAATCACTCCTAAAATTGGGAATTACAAAATGGAATCTATTTCCTCCAGAGAACTGGTTAATTTAAGAAGTCGTGACATAGAGCTCACAATTCCATGATTGGAGGATGAAGGATAAACAAAAATCATAAACTGTATAAAAAAATTACCATGCACATATCAAGTTACTCATCGTCTTTGTATCTTGCTTCATAAATTTCGCCTGCAACTCGTAAATCGTGTTCCCTGGAGCATATAGCGAACCCATATGACTTCAGTTTTCATGAACACCTGAAATAAGAAATGTAAATCAATAATATGAGAGAGGTGTGCTATCAAAAATTTTTTGAACGGTAAGAGGTGCACTATCAACTGAAATTTAGATAATGCTCACATGTGAAAAAAGACTAGAGGACTTATAAAATGCTCACATGTACCATAAGACTGGAGGAGTTGTATAGTTTGTAACCCAAAAATTTCTCAAGCTTCCGTAATTAAGTATTCCATAAATTTGTGAGATCTCATCTTGGACATAATAAAGTAATAAACCACAGTGGCAGTCTTGCCGCTACGCCGTCAATGCGGGCGCAATAGGATTTATCCACGGTCTTTGTCTAGATCATAATATTGGCCAACAAAATGGCAGATGCATACAGGAGATCCACATATTGTGCAGCGGGACCACCGCCCAGTGGCTCCCACAGAAGGGATCTCCCTACATCAGAAACCAACCGAATGTGAAAACTGAAAATTATAACCTTTCAGTTTACAGATTTGCTTCTTTCAGGATATGTATGTATTTTGTAACCGCCCAAAAGAATGTGTGTCATCTTAAACAACAATTTATGACAAATTGGACTAATTTACAGAAAATGGACATAATATTGTTCAAATAATGTATATCGACCAAACACATAAAACGGTCTTTTCTTGAATTCCCCTGAAGTGCAAGCTTTGAAACGAATCAATGATTAATGGATTTTGGAAGATTAGATAAGGACTAGACCCAAATTTCAGGTTTTGAGGTACAGAGTCTACAGACTACTGAGATAGAGAAGACTAAGGAAAGGTACAAGAACTATACCATGGAGATTCAACTTGTCAAACCCACAACTGTGAACATGATACATGAATACTTTGAATCAAATTCTAAAAGTATGTCTTCACTCTCAACGACACAAATTCATACATCCATTTCCCGATGTGATGCACCTGCTTATCAATATAAGACAAGCAAATGGAGTAAGCATATTATTGGAAGGTTTAAATATTGGTCAGCATTAATATTGGTTATCGTCAAAGTAAAAACCAATCCCCAAATTTCCTTGAAATAATAGAGATTTTGTATATACCTAGCTGAAATTGGTCGTAAATTTGATATGACAGTGGGTAACTACTTGTGTCAATGTTGTTGAATGACTTCTATGCTCAATTCAAAGGATCCTTTGGGCTATGTGTGGGCAGAACAATCCAAGTTTGAGAGCCTTCCTGAGGCGAGCTGGAGAATGTGTATAGCAGGTGTTCCCCATAGTGTATCGGAGGAGTAATTTACAAGTAATGGGTAAGTTGTATTAAAGTCTCAAATAATTACAAGAAAGGGGAGTAATTTACAAGTAATGGGTAAGTTTTATTAAAGTCTCAAATAATTACAAGAAAGGGAAGATGACGTATGGAATGATTTGGTGGACCTTCCTTTGAATGGATCATGTTTCCCTCAATCTAATAACCAAGAAAACCCTATCCTAAGCTGTATTCACAGAGTTGTAATCTTGATGGAGAACCATTACGTGAATGTGATACAAGAAGCTCTAACACAACCGGCTTCGGATCATCTCCTGCTTTTGCTGAAGAATGAGAAAATGTGTTGAAGACATAAGCGCTTCATGTTTGGGAAAATTCAGTTGGATCATTCTCGACTCAAGAGTTGGTTGATGAATGTGGAACCTTTTCTCCATAAACATGTGGCCATATACATTTTAGGATGAAGTTGAATGCTCTAAGGTCAAGATTTAGGAGTCGAATACGGTGATCTCTTGTATTGAGGGGTATCAGAAGAAAATTTATCCTTGTCGAAAAGGGGGTTGTCCAGCAAAGAAGACTATCCAATCTAAAAACCATTACTCTCTTAAGAATTAGGCAATCATCTATACAGGTCTACCAATGAAATTAATAAAGTTGATAAGAAGAAATTCATACCTCTGATATGCATATCAAGTGAATCATGACCCTGACTTTATTTTTGTTAACAGGATAACCAAATCATGGAGATACAGCAGTTGGTGGTAGAGGCACTTCCGTAAGTCGTATTCCCATCATATATCAATACCATTTGATCAAGACTATGTAAAGGTGACTCTTGAAAGAAAGTCTCACTTAAATCCAATTGATCAACCAAAGATGCCTCTAATTTTTTTTTGGGTAGATAAGCTGGGGTATACCAACCAAAGATGTTTGATTGAGAAAAAGGATAAACCATAACAAGCTGGACAAAGAGAAAATAAAATTCAGTATAGCTTTCGCACATAATGCTAAAGGCAGTAGCTAGGCATTATTCGTTCTTCTGCAAACCAAGTCGTAGCTGCATATTTATCACAAACTGTACTGCAAGCTCCAATCATAAGAATGTGCTGTTTCAAATCTGATTTTCAGCATTGGAGCTCATAAACTATTTTAGATGTTTGTGCAATGTTTAGATTTGGGTTTTTACTGAAGCCCGTCAAATGAAGAAACCCGTGCCTCTCATGATTGTTGCCCATTTCCAGTGAAAGTCATATTTCATGATATCCAGACCAAGTGAATATACTGGACATATAAGCCAAAGCAAACTATGCTCCATACTCATGTTTCTAATCAAACACATCTCATTTCAGGGGAATTGTGCATTATTCTGTAGCCAATCATCTATGTAAGAAATGGATATTCAATCCCTCATATCATGTGATCAGATAGGAAAGTCTTCTTGAGAACTTCAGAAGATTGGCCCCTTCATGGAAGTTGTTGCATTAATTAATATAACATTTTGGGAATAATGCACTATACTTCCATGTTTCAAAATTTATGGCCAGAATGCTGAACTTTACAAAAAAATCCTTCCAAGCAGGGACCGTTCATTGAAATCTCGTGTTCCTGAATAACATTCATCAAGTCATCTTTCTGGGCAGAAATGTTGGAAGCAAGTCCAGACATTCGCGATATTGTTCATGCTCAGAGAGCAAGGCTACTATTATGGAGGCCGTGGATGCATCTGGTGAAACATCTCTCTCTACCATTTTCCTAAGAAGTTGGATCACTTTATGTGTCTCATTATTTTGGTAGAAACCACGCATTAGCGAATTAAACGTGACCACATTTGGAGCACAACCCTTTTCTTCCATTTTCAATAACAAATTATTTGCCTTCTCCAACTGCCCATCCTTACAAAAACCATCAATCATGATGGAATATGTTACAACATTGGGCATCATGCCATTGTGAGACAGTTTGTCAAAAAGCTCCCCAGCAATTTCAAGATTCCCCGCTTTGCACATCCCATTAATTAGGCAGTTGAACATCTTAACATTTGGTTCAATCTCACTATCCTCAAGAGTGCAAAACAATTCCTTTGCCTCCGAAAGGCACTGGTTCTTGCAAAGTCCATCCAATAATATGGTATATGTACATGAGTTGGGTGTCTGGTCATGAGTTGGCATCTCATCAAACAGTTTCCGTGCATCTCCAACTTTCCCTTCCTGAAAAAGACCCGTTAATAAGGTGTTGTAAGTAACTATTGTCGGCCTAACTCCCCCATGAATCATTTCCCTATAAAGCCTAGTGGCATCCTCTAGCCTCCCCCACTTGCAATACCCGTTGATCAACACATTGTAGCTGACAACATCATGTTCATGAACTCTACTAGTCATAGACTTGAACAACTCTCTAGCATCATCTATCCGGCCCTCCATACAGAACCCATCCATCAACGTATTATAAGTGATTGAATCAGGCTCCTCACCTCTCTGAATCATCAATTCTAACAACCTGTTTGCTTCACTCGTCTTCCCTTCTTTACATAAAGCATCCATCAACACATTAAATGTTACCACATTAGGCGAGATACCTTCATCAACCATTTCATTGAAGAGCCCCGTGGCTTCTTCCCATTTGCCTACACTGCCTAGACCATGAATTAGAGAGCTATAAACAACAACATCTGGGGAAATTCTCCTACCCATCATCTCCAAAAAGAGTTCCTTAGCCTCATCTATCAACCTATCTTTACAAAGACTATCGATAATAATACTGTACGAAACTACATTAGGCTTACACCCTGCACCATCACCATAACTTCCGTTCACCATTTCGGCGTGCAACTGAAGTGCAAGCCTTGTGTTGCCCAACCTGCATAACCCATTAATCAATGTACAGTATGTAACTATATTAGGCCGGCAACCCTCCTCGATCATTTTCTTGAATAACCTGGCGGCCTCATTGATCCTATTCTCCATACACAATCCCTTAATCAAAGAGGTGAAAGTTACAACATTTGGATCATAACCCCGCTTAAGCATTTCCCCGAAAATCGCCAGAGCGAAACAAACCCGATTCAAATTGCAATAACAGTTAACTAGAATGTTTAGTGCTATGAAATCGGGGGAGACGACGACGACCCCAAGCAATTTCATTTTCTTGTAGAGCGAAATTACAGTGGGGTAGTGTTTGATCTTAGCAACTGCACCTAAAACTAAATTGAATGTCGAGGTCGATGGAACAGGTTGCGTAATAAGCATTTTATCGAATAGCTCAGTTGCGTCATTGAGACGAATTGTTCCTGATTTACACTTATCTTTCACGAAGTTTTCGAATTGGGTTCTTGTTGGAGAATCGGAAATTGAGCTTTTTGTTGTGGTTTTAGTATTATGGCAAGTAATTCTAGGTGGGTCTATAAACAATGATGAAAGTTTACCTCTTTGAGTGTTTCTTGAAGAAGATGAGACAGCAGCAGCTGCTGCAACACCAGCTGAAGTTCTCGACGCCATTTAGAGAAAGAGAGAGAGAGAGAGAGAGAGAGAGGCATGTAATGGTGTTTCTGGGAAAGAGTATGTGAAGGTGTTTCTGGGATTTCTCCTGCAAAAGCGTTTCCATGGAATACTTAAGTCCAGTTTGGTCGCAGTTTTGCTGAAACAGTGTTTAATTATTTTTGGGCCCAAAATATTATGATTACACGCCATTTCTTTCATTATTTATTTCTTTTCAGTTTTGCTTCTTTTAAAAGCCACATCTAGTGTTGTCAAATTAAACCGGACCGGCGGTCGAACCGGTGGAACTGGAACTGGCCCCCTCGCCGGTTCCCAAAACTCTCAAAATCGGAACTATTTGGAACCGATCAAAATTGGAAAAAAAATTAGTTTTTTTTTTTTTGCAAAAAGTACACGGTCGAACTAGGAACCGGCCACTCTACCAGTTTGATGCCCGGTCTGCTTATGAAAACAGTGGCCACACCCTAATTAGGCTTGGTGGGAAGACCATCAGTCTTCCTCTCTGCTCTTGAAGATGAGAAAAATCAACATGACTGGGTTTGTTCCAATGGTAGTGTATCTCCCTTTAGGAGTGACTCGTGTTTGAGTCTTAGTGTGGCCATTGAGCGCCCACCCTTGAGTTCTAACCTCCAAACTTCTAGATAGATAAATGATATAGTTGATTATCAAATAAAAAAATTTGAGAAGAATCAGTCACCATTCGTACCCAATGCTTGATGAGGCAGACTAAGTGCGACATGAGTTTTGAACCTAAGATACATTGTGAATGTGAAGGAGATACTAGATCGCATACAAACCCTTCATATACATTGCAACATGGCTAAAGTTGGTTAGTAAAATTGCAGGTGATCCATTGGTTAATTCAGTTCAGGTTAACATATGCAACATAGATGAGCTTGTTATAATTTAATATATTGAAGTAGTGACGCCCGTGGAGAAACACATATGCCGGAGCATATATTGTGATCTTAAAAATCCGAATCTAAAGTCAAGATTTGAGTTGATCTAAATGGAATTTATTTATATTGTTTCATTATTGGAAAATTATAAGTTAGAGTTAGAAGTCGTGCATCACATGAGCAGATAACGGGGAAATCATTTCAGATTTTGTGGCAATCAGTGTTTAGTGACTTGGCCTGAAGTATAATTTTGGGATGTACAAGTAAATTTTTTTGTTTTTGGTGTATACAAGTAATTTAATGAATTTAATGGTATACAGTAAATAATTTTTAATAATGAGGTGGAGTCATCAAAAAGTGGTGTGCGCCTAACACCTCCCTTATTTTTTTTATATAACTGTTTTAATTGATTTAACTTTTTAGGAGTACCCTCTCTGCAATCTGCACTTACCGATGCCCCCTATGTTTTCTGACATTAGTAATCAGACCCTATGTTTTCGTGACAGTTTTGTAATTCACCCTTGATTTACAAAAGAACAATAATCCTCTCCATGGGAGGAGCCGACAAAGCTCCTTTAACTGTCTTGAATTATGGTTAACAAGTTGTACTCTTATGGTAAACATTTATTTTATTTCCATGGCAAGAAAAAAGGGACGAGACGCCTTCCTAAAATCCACAAGTGATGGGTTGATTATTTCCTCAACAAAATATTTATAAAAACAGTTATTCCCTTGTATCAACGGTAGCCTACTAATAAGAGTGTGTATGATGTTCGGATATACTTTGGCATGAAAATATTTGCTTTTGATAGAACCTAATGATTTATTGAAAACCATCTTTAATCTTAATTTGTAGACAAATAATAAAGAATTTAGAGGAGGATTTGGTAGAAATAAATCACGAGGGACCTATCTTAATTTGTCTCTCTGATTATCAAAGTTGTTATCAATGCATCCCAAAGAAATGCTAGCCCAAATGCAAACTCTCACTGTACATGTTCCGTTACTTTTTCTTATTACCTTTAAAATCTGTTGAAACCGTGACTACCTCATTGAAAAATGAAATATTTTCTTTGGTAATTAAGTGTATCCCTTCCGTAAGGAAGTGGTTCCGGGTTCCATTCCCGTCAGGGTGTGAGTCTTTCACCCGTCCAACTAACTTGAGCAAATACTAACCTTCTAACTGGGTTGCGGCCTAACCGTATTACCAGTACCAAAAAAAAAAAAAAAGGATAGTAATGACAACTGGGCTATCGCAATGAGAGTTTGGAAATTTGCACGTGAGATAGCACTCCTCATGCTTCCTAATGTCTTAACCGAGAATCATATGGTAATGGCATAAAAATCGTCGGTATTATTCCTTCGTAACATAATATTCATGGGTGTAGGTTTGATATTGTTAATGCATTATAATTTTAAAAAATAAATTATCCTTCACCTTGGAAGACAATAAATGTTATCATGCGCTCAAAGACAACTCCTTATGGGTGCGTTCATTTGGGATAAAGTTGATAAAAGAAAAATAAAGAAAAAAATGGAAGAAATTTAAATTTTCTCTTAAAATAATCATCAAAAGATTGATAAAATTTTTGAGAATTTTTTTTCATTGTTGAAAAAGTGTAAGAAAATGAATATATACTTATGCACACAGAATACAAGAAAAGTGTAAGAAAAGTTACTTTTCATCACTTTCTCGCCAAACGAATAGACCTTATGGGAATCTTAATGACAATTACCACAGTGGAGCTTTGAGCAACAATTATGTTTGGATGCCATTGACTTGCCACTCCTCAACTCATTTATTCCAGCTACTACTAAATAATTAAATATGCATCATGCATGTCTATTGGCTAATATCACAATTTCTTAATTATACTTTTGATACGGGGCATAAAAATGAACTAATTAATTTGCTAATGCCAATCAAATTCCTAATTATCAAAGAACACGTGGCTAGGGGGGGCAATGGGATCGTCCGGCTCTCGAGCCTGCCTAACCCGATTAATAATTGGGTTGGGCTTGGAGTCTAAAGTGAATGACCTATTTCGGTAGGCTTCTAATCGAGCTTAGCCCAACGAACCCAGCTTGATTAGGCCCATTTAGTTTATAGGCAAAAAAATTACACATGATTATGGCCCACCTAAGCCCAATTTGGCCCCGATTAATAAGTGGGCCGGCCTGAACCCCGCCCATTAACACCCCTACACGTGGCAATCATTTTATTCTCAAAATGACTTATGTAAACTTCGAAGTAATTCATGAAGAAGTTTTCCTCTGCTCAAGAAAGTTATCCAAACCAGGCCTTCAAGTCATTGGGAGGTATAGGATAACCTTTTTTTTTTTTAATTTTATAATTTTTATAATTTATGGGTACCATATATTAATTTAGGGGCATAAAGGGATCTGTATGCAAATAACGCCTTATTTTAATTCGGTCTTTCGATCTACTGCCCCTATAAATAAACATATAGATTGCGCGGCTTGCGTCTTCTCAAACCCTAGCCGCGATAATCGAACTTCTGCGTATTAGGGTTTCGGATTCTCAATCTCCTGCCATGGTGAGTTCGAAGCTGATACTGCAACCCTAACAATAGAGTTTCTTTTTGGTTTGTCTGTTTCTTATAATGTAGCCATTAAACCCTATTGCTTCATTCTCTCAGGCGGATATCGAAACAGATGTAGCTCCAGGGCAGCCGAAGAGGAGAACGTTTAAGAAATTCAGTTTCAGAGGCGTTGATTTGGATGCTCTTCTCGACATGTCTACCGATGAGCTCGTTAAGCTCTTTAATGCCCGGGCTCGCAGAAGGTAATGGTCGAGAACATCAATTTGTAATGTTTAGATTAGACAGCAAATTAAAATGGAAAAAATTGGATTTTGTTTTTTATGATTATTGATTTGTTTATTATATGATGTAATGGTAGGTTTCAGCGGGGCCTGAAGCGAAAGCCGATGGCTTTGATCAAGAAACTGCGCAAGGCGGTAAGAGTCTGTGTCATTTGCATTTTTTATTTGATCATTTCGTTCGTTAGTCAACTTCTTAGGATTGCTGGATGTTTATTGGGTTGTGGGCACTTTCAATTTGATGATACAGATGGTAGTTCATTTTTATCTGGAGGTGTGTTTATTTCCCATTGTTTGCTATTGCTATCATCCAAAGCTACTAGATAACTAAGCTTATGAGTTGTTGTTGCTTTGTGTGTAACTGGGTGATTTTGGATGTCTTAATTGGACGATTGTAATTCCTTCTTGATCACTAGTCAGCCTAAATTTAAGAAAAAATCATTCTAACCTGTGGTGAAAGGAAGAATAAAATGGCAAATCTAGGGGGATTAGAGCACTCAGTGAGGTTTGAGAGTACCGATGTGGCTACTGTTAGCCTTTTCATTCTCGTCTCTTGTTGGATTCATAGTCCATCCTATTTATAGGATTTCTTCTAAGAGTCATTCAAGTAAAGATATTTGTAACGGATACTTTAGAGACATTATTTATAGTAATACCTTTTAATTAACACGCATCTTAATTTGCAAATATCTTTTGTTAATTTTCTTAGGTGTCTTATGACAACAAGTTACTCTTCAAAATGCTCTAAGTGGGTTGATAAAGGTGGCATCACAATTTCTTTTATGGAATGTGTGGTGGTACATACTTCAACCAACGAACCTCTCACTCTCCAATCCTTAAGTCATTTTTAACATCTTTTAAAAATTTCAAAATACTAAGCAAACAACGTATAAATTTATAGTTAAAGATGGTATGTCTAAGATCCAAGATGCAATGAATTATGCCTATCTATGATCATGTCAAAGGTTCATAGAACCCTTCGAGAGGTTCCAAACATAGGAAAGGGAAATGTAAAGTTTTCTAAACAAAAACCATGCCTATAGAAAGAAATTTCAGTATTTGAAACGACATGTCGTCATATCTAAAGTTGCGTTGTCTTAATGAGGTCAGTGCAGTCATACCAAAAGATGCACCATTCCGGGGGAAGACGATAGGTCATGTCGGTTGACCATGTCACTCAGGCATTAATGACTTCACCTCAAAAAGCGGAATGATTGAACTATAATTTTTTTTTCCAAGTCTAGATTCAAAAGCGTGTCTTCGAAGAGCGAAAAATGCATTCTTAGATAGGTGGCTAATGTTGATGGGTAATTTATTAAAAGCTGCATAAGCATATAACGTGACAAGTGAAAACTCCTTAGGGAAATTGTAACGCCTTCGGGAACATCTTGAAGGTGTGCTTCCTTAATACTTCCTTCGAAGGAAGCACGCCTTCTATCTATTGCGAAATTGTAACGCCTTCGGAACCTCTTGCATCATCATGATTATAAGTATGAGTTATTGCGCATTGAGTCTTAGACATAACTTTAGCATAACATTTTGAAAATTCTAAAATGGGTTAAAAGAGACTTAAGAATTGGAGGGTGAGATGTTCGTTGGTTGAGATGCGTACCATCTCACATTCCAAATAAGGAAGTGTGATTCCGCCTTTACCAACCCACTTAGAGGCTAGAGCATTTTGAAAAGTAACTTATCGATGTAAGACACTTGAGGAATTTAACAAAATGTATTTGTTAATGAAGGGGCACATTAGTTGAAAGGTGTTGCTATAATTATTGCCTTTAAAGTGTCCATTACAATCGTTACAAATATCTTTACTTTAATGACTCGTAAAAGAAATCTTATAAATGGGATGGACGATAAGTCCAATAAGGGACAAGGCTAACGGTAGTCACCTCGATACTCTCAAACCTCTCTGTGTGCACTCTTAATCCCCTCGTGATGTAGGACCATGCAACTAACTTAGGATTTTGCAATATAAGGGATCAGAAAGTTAATTACAACAATAAGGGAAATCATAAAATTGCCTAGATTCCACAATTATAATAAAGAAGCCCGAAAAGGAATTAATAATGTCCTAGTTCACTTAACAATCCCGAAGTAATGAATTTTCAAATATGATGTGGGAGATTGTAATGGAACTAAAAACTTCCACTAGCTTAGGGATTTTGACGTATAACCAATGTGATGTCCTTATTCAATTGAGAATTTCAAGAACAAGTCTAGGCTCAACAAGGGTTATAAGCTATAATGGGTTTCAATTAAGGTTGAATGGTAGCACACAAAAACCAGCAGCACGAGAGAATTACCATAATTAGGGTTAGAATTTTGGGTGTGGCTGTTTCTAGGATTTAGAATTGAATTAGGGTTTATGTATTGTTGTTTTAGGGTTTTTGAGAATATAAGAGGGTTGTATGTGCAATGGGGATGGAGTAGGAGAATGAGACAACAAGTTTAAGGGTTGTACGAAGGTTGGTACAGACTGTAGGAGGTTAGTAGGCTGAAGGGATAAGCTGCGGGAGGGCTTTAGCCTTTAGGATGAAGGGACAGTAAGAAAGGGGGGCTGAGAGGTATTGTCTGAGTCTTACCAATATGTATTGGTTTTAGACGAGTCATATTCGACCCCTATTTTTAATGTCTCAGGATTAATATCGTACAGGTGATTGCCGAAATTGATACGTATCAGGCGATACATTTTGGTTTCGGCGATTTTTATTTCCATGGTGAAGCTTTCATCATCAACCCCACAAGTTCCTCATTGTTACCTAGCAAGTAACGATAAGGGGTCTTTTGATTCATTATTTGGAGAAATACTTCTAAAATTATTTTGTATTGGTTTTAGACGAGTCACATTCGACCCCTATTTTTAATGTTTCAGTATTAATATCGTATAGGTGATTGCCGAAATGGATACGTATAAGGCGATACATTACGGTTTCGGCAAATTTTATTTCCATGGTGAAGCTTTTAGCATCAACCCCACAAGATCCTCATTGTTGCCTAGCAAGTGACAATAAGGTGTCCTTTGATTCAGTATTTGGAGAAATACTTTTAAAATTATTTTGGATCTCATCAAAGTAAACCCACCACCTTCAACATAAACACCAACACTAGGAGTGAGAGGACAACAAGGACAAAAAATTCTTAATATTCAAGGGTAAATTTATCTCTTTCCTACAAGGTGTCCATTAGAGAGTATTTAGAGATGGATTAGAGGGGCAAAAGTCAGAGAGTAACGATCCAAGACTGTTAGAGTTCAAGAGAAGGTGAGTAGAGATCACTATAGCGATGCCGATGAGTCAATTAGGGTTCGTTGCGTAGTAGAGATTGAGAGAAGACATAATATTGATTTAGGGTTTCCATGATCTAAATTTCTTGTAGGGAAGAGCTTGGGTGTTGCAAATACTATAATACCCATGGATGGGCATATGGGCATTTGACAATTTTATATTTATAACATATAATATATTAATATGTACGTTTAGGAGTGATATCGAGCCGAGCCGAGCCGAGTAGTGAGGTGTTTAGGCTCGGCTCGTTAAATTATACCATTATTCAAGCTCGGCTCGAGCTCAACATACATGTTCAAGCTCGGCTCGTAAAAATAAACGAGCTCGAGCTTAGCTTGGCTCGTTTAACAACCCAAATCAAAAGCCATTGAGAAAAGCTTAGTGAGCTTGCACGCTCGGCTCGTTGGCTCAAGGCTTAGAACAATGCCAACCTCTTTGGATTGGCTTGCAATGATGGCCCAATGGTCTTTGGCCCATTACTTTTATAGTCAAACTCTCTCAAGCATTTGGGTTTTTTTTACCGATGTAGGACTAAAACCAATAGTGGGAAGTGGGAACATTCATACGGTGGTAACTGATAAAGGTGGGAATACTCATAAGTGGGAACACTTCCCTTCAGTACTTCACCAAAGAAAAAAAAACACACACAAGGGACTTAGTCCCACCTCGCTTACGCACAAAGAGTAAACGGAGTGAGCCTTTATAAATAGCAACCACTTTTCATCCCCCTTAACCTTAACGAACTGAATTTCTCACTAGCCGAATAAGGGTGTGGACGTGTGGCCACACCGACACCAACACACAACACACCCACACCGACACCCACACCCACACCCACACCCACACCCACACCCACACCCACACCCACACCCACACCCCTATCATATTTCTATATACTTAACTAATAATAAAATAAATATATAAATATATATATTTTTAGTATTTACATAAATAAGTTATTACATTATATATATATATAATCGAACCGAATTTTAATCGAGCCGAGTAGGGGTGTGTTCAAGCTCGGCTCGTTTACTAATTGAGCTCAAAAATGGTGTTTAAGCTCGGCTTGTTTACTAAATAAACGAATGACACTCGAGCTTTTAACGAGCCGAGCCCGAGTAGTTCACAAACATTTTGTTCAATAACCACCCCTATGTACGTCGTGCCAGGGCCGGGATTTAAGCAACCAAGCCCTACAAGCTCAGTTACTAGGCTAGAATTGTGCCTTCTCGGCTGGGTTACCAGCCCATTGACATCCCTAACCATAACCATTAGTAGAGGAGCAATGACTAACGAGTCGAGTATTTACCGAACCAAGCACATGTGTGCTTGAGTTTGGTTCGTTTATCAATCAAGCTCAAAATCATGTTAAAGTTGGCTTGTTTAATAAATGAATGAACATGAGATAGATTTTAACAAGTCGAGCTTAAGCTATTCACGAGTACCTTTGTTCATTTACCAGCCCTAGTAGGAAGGACCTCTCATAGCAATACCAAAACACTTCAGTGTTGGTCATTAGGACCTCTCATAGCAATACCAAAACACTTCAGTGTCGGTCATTAGGTTTACTAATTATATGTCATAAAAAGGTGTGTAACCATTATTGTCATATCCAACAGCTGCCATTGAAGTGTTATTGCACAACCATACAACTGGAACTGGGAATGGCAATATGCAGAAAACCATCTAAAATTATTACTAAATTATCGAAATATCCCCCACTATTCTCCACCTTTCACCCTTACAAAATTCAGTCACTACAAACCCATTAATTTATTTTTGGTCTCTGGCTATATTGTTTGGCATGATAACCACTGTTGTTTGTACCAATGCAGTTTTTCTCTAATTAAAATTCCTTGTCTTCACTGAGATTTAGGTAGCTTATGCTTGAATTTTCTTGATCAAATTATCGTATGATCTCATGTCTCTTCAAATTTACTTGTGTCAATGTGAACTGACTGTATGTGTATATAATATTCTACCAAGACAATATTAGTTTTGTGCAGATGCAATTTATGAATAAACATTTTGATATTCTGCTCATTTCTTCGATATCTGAGACTCAGAATTAACTATTCAGTGATAGTGTGAGAAGTTGATTAATGGTTTCTGGAAGAACTTGTGTTGGTTGCATGGGTATTTAGTTCTGTATACCCTATTATTAATTGCTTAAGGAAAGGATATCAGCATTTGATTTTAGTGTATTCTGATGATTTGACACAGAAACGGGAGGCCCCACCTGGTGAGAAGCCAGAGCCAGTTAGAACTCACCTTCGCAACATGATCATAGTACCCGAAATGATTGGAAGCATTACTGGGGTGTACAATGGCAAGACCTTCAATCAGGTTGAAATCAAGCCTGAAATGATCGGCCATTATCTGGCTGAGTTCTCAATCTCTTACAAGCCAGTCAAGCATGGGAGACCTGGTATTGGTGCCACCCATTCCTCCAGGTTCATTCCTCTCAAGTGAAATATTTACCAGCACCCAAGGTATTCTATGGATTGTTATTCCCTAGAGTGTCTGATGGAAACACTTTTCTTTGATGACTAAATTTTGGCAAATTACTTTTTATGCCTAGTCTTGTCTTTGAGTTACTGGACTCTCATAAATTAGTGCATGGAACTTCAACAAGTTCACAGTAGACTAAAGCCTCTGCCTTTTGGACAAATTAGTGACATCATTATTCAAGTATTATGAGGTTCTTTCTGTGTCTTAACGCTAAAGAGAAAGTGTTGGGTACTGAGAATTTTACACAGCCCTTTAATTTGTCTTTAGCACTTCCCCGCATCGAGCACCCTCATTGTCGTCTCTGGTTTAGAATATCGAATGTTTATGCTTATTGCCTGGTCTGTGTGTTAAATCTAGATTTGAATTGAATGAAGCTAAATTGGATCCACTTAAGAAGGTTCAAGTTGAATTGATCTCTGAACCTGAGAATTATGAGAAACCTATGTTGTTGGATTTGAGACATTAATAACCTAGATTAGCTTTATATATAATTTCCAACTCCGGAAAGTCGTCCTGCAGAGGGGGGGGATCTTTTTTGTTGTAAGGAATTCAATCCAATTATTTGTTTTAGATCCGGTCCAATTGATGTTTATTTCTTAAAAAAAAATTCTATTTAAGGGGAAATTACATGATTAGACTGTACTTTTTTTCATATTGCATTCAAGTCCTTGAAAAATAAGTTGCATGTATAGTTAATAATCTTTATATAATAATATATTATCTCTACTATCATAATGAGAGAATTGAAGTTGGATGATTTTTTTTCTAATAATAGTAAGGGTGAATTTTTATATTTCTCCTATTTTGTCCATAACTCCATATAAGAAAGGATAAAGCTTTTGAGACCCTCTTAGGGTCTTAAGCATGGTCTCGGCCCTAAGGGGGTCTCCGTAGCAAAGTCCTATAAGAAAATATTAAGATATTATGTTATCTTATTTTACATGAGAAAAGTTAGTAGGGGTATTGAAGTGATATCAAATACAACTAACAATAATCCCTCGATATCTCCACGATTCCCTCAAATCCTTATCCTTATCGTCTCTCATGCTCTCTCCTTGATCTCTCAACGAAAAGCCACACACTCTCTACTTTATAGTTTGTACTACTTTTCAAGAGAAAAATTAGGGACGTGTTGTGAGGTAGTTTTAACTCGCTATTATTTTTTTAGTTAAAATTTAGAAACGTAAAATTTTAAAATTCCTTCACTAGAGTCCCTCTTCCCAGACTTTCTCCCCTTCACTTATCTCACGTGCATCGCATGGGCCGCCCCCTAGTATATATTAATAAAAGTATATTATAATGGAATTGCATCACCCTATATCTGGATCCAATTTGATTATAATTGGATTTCATCTTTGTGATCCTAACCCGGATCCAATCCATTGTCAGCCTTGTAAGAATTGTATGTTGAGGCTTGTTTGGCTCAGTTCCCAAAGCTCCATAATGTACATGATTTAGGGATTATTTGCTTTTTCATGATCAATGATATTCTTTTGGTGAAACATGAGCAATGATTCACTGCCCACAATATCATATTTATACTCTTTGTTAGTCAAGAGATTATGCTCAAAACATCTGCCAAACTCACAGGGTAAGTGGTGACCCACTTTTACCAAAAGGTGATCCAACCCTAAGTAACCAAATCGTGAACAGGCAAGAGTGTCAATTTCATATATATAGCATAGGGTCGGGAGGAGCGTTAGTGAGGTTATTCCAAGGTTACCTTGGCAAGCCTAGGTAACTATGCTCATTTAGAGGCTATATGGGACAGGACAACCTACCTAGAGAAGCCAAGAAAAGATGTGGAAGATGTAATAGGGCAGGACATGCCCGCTGGACAGAGCAGCAGCCCATTTAACGTCTCAGTATAGTATCGGAAAGGAGTAATCCGTTGAAATATTTTTAATTACAGTGCAAAATTTAGTATGCCCAATGCAATAATGTGAATATTGGGAAAAACGATGCTGTGACAACTTCTAAGAAAGTGATGAAGATGATTTGTTGAAATTTTAAAATGGAAATGTTTCAGATTACTTGTGTAGAATTAAAATTAGAGTTAAATTGACATTTGGAAGAGCCAAAAGATAAATCTATAGAATTTGATATAGGATTTTGCTATCAAATCTCCCAAAGACGGGGCCATCCAAATGTCAAACGATTCTTTGAATTTTTCTTTTTGAACCATCAAAATAACAACACCTCCAAGTGTTAGGCCCATCTTGCATTTACGATTGGGGCTAGCACTCTTCTTTGATATATTGTTACATATATATTTTATTTAAGAATATTTTTTATTTTTGCTTCCGATAATTATTGTATATAACTTTGACATACTTCTCTTTGCATTGTATTGCCGACCCAAACCTTTGATAAGGGAAGGGAGAAGGGTTACAAGTCAGGTGACAGTTAATGTAGAAAAAATCCAACCAAATCATTAAACTTAAAAACTTTCTTCTCTCATCTTTTAGGCTCTAGCTCTACCCTGGCCCCGTCCTTTAATAGCCTTAGCCCGAGTGAGAAAGAGTGGGTTAGTGGGAGAGCCGGTCAACCTATTAAGGGGCTGGGAACCCCAAAAAATTAAAAATCTTAGGTATATGAATTTGGGTTCACAGCGTTAAGCTGTGGACCAAGTTCTCTACTCTTACTTCCCCTAAAAAAAATTGGGTTTATCACATATTTTACTGTAGTATAACATATAAGTGTCCCTTTTAAAACCAAAAGACATAAAAGAGACTTTTATTATTTAGTATTGGACACATAGATCATCCACTGCTAGTTTTTGCCTAGAGTTGATTGCTAGGAGTATTAATGGGCCAGGCTTGGGTTTGTTCAATTAAATTGTTGGAGGAGCTTGGGCTTAGAGGCTTAGGGCCATTTCCCGTTCTAATATAATTTTAACTGGGCTTTGGACAGGCCCGATAAGGTCCATTTATTTAAAAAACAAAACAACAATATTTATTTTTTTTGCTTTGGATATCTTAAGCGGGCTCGTTGGCAGTTGACGCCCCTATTTTTTTTGGTTAAAGAGATACTTCATGTTAAAAAGAAAAGATTAATTTTGAGCCGGAGCTCTGCTTCACGGTGTTGAAGCGGAGCTCCCTCTTTTTTACACTATGGGCATGGCCCGATTGTAATTAATGAGCTCTATTGGGGTAATGTTGCAACTCATCAAATTACAAGATTGCCACTCTAACAGTGTAAAAAGGGGAGGTGAGGTCGCGACTGGGGAAAGAAGACTACTGGAGACATTTACAGAAGTAATACTCTCCTACAAGGCCAATTGGGCTTCAACATGGGCTTCTCTGTGTTTGCGATTCTAGGAATGAAACACAACTCCAGATTCGCTGAACATCTTCAAACAAAGTAAGGACCTCCGAGGCGAGCTTAATAGGAATTCAATGGATTCTTTTGAGTCAGATTTTAAGATCACCCGGGGCCATTGGTTTGCTAGAATGATTTGAATGCCCATACGAATATCTTCCCCTTTCGCTACCCGACTACTGCCTCCCCATAAGGGCCACCGAAACTGCATGATAAAGAAGCCCCTATGATCCCGGACCACTACTCCCACGCCAGTGGCCAGGCCATTGGGTAAAGCTGCCCCTATGATGAAGATGATTTGTTGAAATTTTAAAATGGAAATGTTTCAGATTACTTGTGTAGAATTAAAATTAGAGTTAAATTGACATTTTTTTTCAATACTAATGTTGTACTGGGAGGTGTGCATGTACTACCCAAGAAAACGTTCAAGTTGTATACTATCACCTCCTTTGTGAAACACTCATGCGTGTGGCTTGTCTGAGTGTGATACTCGGGCAACAGCTAAAGGAAATCCATTGCGGGTTACTCCCAAGTATATTTCGAAAATATACTCTTAAATTCTAATAGCTAGTCAAGATTAGAATAAAATGTGCCACTTGACTTTCTTTTACTTGAATTGTGTCACCTCAATACTAATGTTGACCCTTAATTTTGACCTTAGTGGTTAACCATAGACAAATAAGATTTAGTTGTATATTTGAAGGTGTATTTGGGAGTTTTGATGAGTTGGTATCATGTTCAATCCTTATTGAACTTGTGAGAATTGCACTCACAGATTAACACATGTCATTTTAATACCCATTAATTAAGATTAAGATTCACTAATCTTTAGGGTATAACGTGTTAAGATTGTAGCCCCCAAACTAAAAAAAAAAAAAGAATTCTTTACAGCGATATAGACTACTAACTTGCCCTACCCCCTAAAAAAACACCCCCTTGATAAAAATACCCCCTAGATCAAGAATATTTGGTACCTATCTAATCATTCTTCACAAGCTCATCAATAATAATTACTAACATTATCAATCAGCTATTGCTTGCCCCTACAAGAAAATCCTAGCTCTGCACTAAGGTAAAGTGATCTAAAAGACGAGCCTAAATCAAAGTATCAGTTGTTCTATTTGACAAGTAGCATACCATGGGGGCTTTTGGGGAGGGGACGGCTATTCGCTTATATAGTCTGGATCCTATCCAATTGCGATTGAATCCGGGTTCATAAAACCCCTTCAACTGCCTTTTTCTTTTACTTTGGTTAAATTTTTATAATTCTTAATGTTAATAGTTGTTTATAATAATTAAGTTTATGTTATTTAACCTTAAGGGTTAGTAAATCTTAACCACAATTAATGGGCAAAAGGGTTAGTGTTGTTACCTTTTTTTTGGAAGGTAAGCTGGGGTTAGTGTTGTTACCTATTTGTGCCTAAAACAAAAATGAACGACAGATTTAAACAAATGTAAGACCCCATATAAAAAATGGTGTATCACCAAAAAAAATTGGTGGGTCCCACCGGTCAAAAAAGCCCTTTAACAAGGGTACCTTGACTGTCCTTGCCCTTTAGGGTAGGGTTAGGGCCTAGTTAATTCAGGCCCTTAAAGGGCTAGGGTAGGGTTAGGATCTTTCCCTTATAAGTAAGGGTAAGATTAGGCGCTAACCCCTGCCAACCCTTTGATAGGCTTATCCTAACTCTAATTGCTTAAAATCATAATTCTAGTCCCTTGTAACCCTAACCCTAACCCTCTGTGAATCCCTAACAATGTGATTATCTTTAACACTTTGATTACATCATCAGTTTGTTGTCAAGATATATTCTATTTTATCTAGTTTTACTATTATATTTGTTTTACTTTATGTGCGGGAATTTTTCTCACGATGTCAGATGTCCACATCTGCTTCAAGCTCTAGATTGCCGGCAGAGGGTTGAAGGTAGAGGGTTTGGACCGTGCCCTGCACTCCGATGATGAAGTAAGTACATGAAGAAGAAGAATATGAACAGTAATGAAATCGAAACACTATTATCAGCAAATATGAGATTTCAGGGAAGAGTGATCCTTCTGACGCTAAGTCTCTGGGGAGTATTTATAGGTTAAGTTAGAGATGTCCATAGATGATTATGGATGACTATGCCATTTGCTTTACACTTATGACCAAATATGTCAGACAGATCTCGAACCTTACGTGTCACACGTAGGCGCCTACTATTTGTTTTAATTTGATTTGATATGACTAAACTCAGAAATGACCAGCATTAAATGTCACGATAGTGCTTTCTGTTTACTGTCACAGTCAAAGAATCATGTCCTGATCACTTCCTTCGGATAGTCAGTCTCGTTATTGACGCAAGCTCGGGATCGTTGTGTATGTACCGAGGTCAATCGAACGTATTCATCAAACAACGAATACGTTATGTAAAAGACAACGAGAACATTGTCAATGGCACAACGATAAAGCTATACGATGTACAACGAGATCGTTTGTGGTATTTACAACGAAGACGTCGTAAATCCGACAACAAAATTCATTCATCCGAGAGACACGTGGTACTTATCCGTACACATAACAACAAAAACAAGCTCGTTCTCCAACGCTAAACTACTTATGAATTTTATCCCTTATACTTTACTTTTATATATATATATATATATTTTTTTTTATTTTAAATAATTTTAATTGAATTATATGTTAGGATTCAATGTATATAAACATGACATTGGGTGTATATAAAATATTTTGTTATCTTGAATGAGAAAAAAAATACTCAGTTTTTCTTTCTCGTCATGTAGCCTAGCCATGTCTTGACCCTAATGAAAAAGGTTAAAGCCTAATCAATCGAGGCCATTGAAAGACCCGAATTATAATCTTGCTCTTATAAGTAAGGATGGAGTCGTGCCTGACCCATCAATTTGACGGCCCTACAAATGAGCGTTGTTGCTTTATGATGGCACGACTCGAGTTCCTATGTAGCGAGCGGCAGGGTTGTAACTTGGAGATCGAAGCACAGCCCGCAATTAAATTCAGGCAGAGTTCAATCGCACCCACAAGTCAACATATGTCCCTTTTAACTCCTATTAACTACGGTTAAGATTCTCCAACCCTTATTGTTCCATAATCTAACTTCACTTTTTAAATATATAACTTTGTTAAGAAATTTTAACTCTTAAGATTAATTTTTAAACATTGTTTTAAAAAAATTAAAATTAGATTATTGAACACTAATGGTTAGAGAATCTTAACCACAATTAATAGATGTTAATGGGGACACATGTTGAACCGTGCGATTGAACTCTCCCTGAATTCAATTGTGATTGGCTGCGATTTTTTTTTTTATTGTTTTTGGGTTAAAGTGGTTGTGATTCGATCTCCGTAATTTGTAAGTGACCGTACAAGTAATCCACTAAGAGGAATGCTGCCCTTTTTTTTTCTTTTTTTTTTTAACTTCAAGTGATGCTGTCTTCACTCGGGAGCCAAGTAGATGCTGTTTTGGCCAAATATGGGGCTATTGCGATATGTAGCACCGAGTGGGATACAATTACAGATCCACCAATTTTGTTGTACGAAACATTGATACAGGATGAACTCGGTCATCTTTAATATGAGTCTGCGTCACGTTCTGGAATAAATAATTCTTACGTGTTTTTCAAAATTAAACTTTACTCTCTGAATTAGTGTTGTTTGTTTTTATTTTAACTTAAATGTTGTAGGAGATGGAACCATAGTTACCAAATCCTCATATTATATTTATATATTATTCGCAATATTTTTAGAGGGTTTCTATTTAAAATTAGATACTTTTATCGTATATTATGTATTATATACTTATTATCGTATAATATACGAATTACATATTAAACGCATATTTTATTTTTGTTGTTATTAACTAATATCATGGTTTTTTTTTTTAAATTTATAATGACTAATTATAATTTTTTGAACTTTTGTTGTGTTTTTACCATGTAACACCTGTACATCCCAAATGGATCGTTACCGTATTATGCCTGTACCCCTACTTCATAACTATGGTTGAAACTAGGCTACCGTTGGGCATATATGTTGAATTTGATTTAAAATATGTTTTTAAATTAATAAAAATTCGGATCATTAGGATCCAGGGATTTGGATTTAATTAAGGACTAAAACCATCCATGATTTAATCTTTGTTTAGGGTGAGTGTTTGATCTCCTAAAAGAGAGAAAACACATACTTTTAGTGGTTTCCTTTGTTTCTTTAGTTCTACATCAGAAAAGAAGAGAAAATCTAAAGGGTTTAATTAACCTATTGTTTGCTTAGTTGTCAACAACTAAGCATGTGGTGTAGCATAGTACCCACCAATTTCTTTAGACGATAATTTGGGTACGCGAGCTGTACTCGCAGCGAGCGCGAGCGCACACGCACGGGCACAGGCTCGGGTGCGGTGCAGTACGGACGGGCATGAGGCTTTGGGCGCTATGAGGCGTACTTTACACTTCACATCATCACAGATTGTTCGGATCGATCCAGATCCATGAATACTAGGAAATGTACTGTTGTCCAGCTCCTGATGAGGTTGCAGAATGCTTTCGGGCTTCTCAACTGTCCATCATAAAACAATCCACATGTGGACCATTCGATTACCCGATCTGGGAAACCAGATCAGGTAGAACAATGGATCTGGGATAGAACCATCTTGGTAACCATCCTATTTTGGGTGTGAACCTACCATATCCACATGATGGATCCTATAAGGATCATCATACCTAAACATGGGTATCTTGTGGATTTGGATAATCTGGACAAGCCTGAACTTGTATCCAAACATAATCTGGAACTGCTAAAATCAGTTTAACTAAAGTCTTGTGACCAAACAGGACTTAAGACAGAATTGATTCTGCCAATTCAAAAACAGATTCTGTGCAGTATTGATTCTGGACAGAACCAGAATCTGTAACCAGACAGAATAGGTAATAGGTGCAGACCTAAACTAGAATAGGCTAAAACAGGATTAAATAATCTCTTACTGTAAATCCGATGAGATTTTAGGACACTTGGATAATTGACAAACCCTAATTATATATATATATAATTTTAAAGGCATCATAAAGGAAGATAAATACCCCGTCTTCTACCGAGTAGTGTAAACTCGTTGGGAAGACCGGAGAAAATCCGAGTTGAGTTGTATCCCGGAGATAGAGCTATCACATCCCTTGCACATGAGAAACTTCGACTATCTTCAAGAAAGACTTAATTGTAGCGCCTCCAGTGAAGCAATTCTCTACCTTAATTAATTAAATAATTAATTACTTTATTATATGTCTGTATTTGCTAAGTGGCTATTTGTCCAGGGATTTAGTCCAATTACACTAACAATATCAACCACCATTGGGAATGGAAACCGGGTGACTCCCAATAGAGGACACACACTACAACTGTTGCAACATGAAGGTATGTAAATTTAAATGGTTCCGTCTCTCTCCATGTTTCTCATTTTCTCCTTCTCTCAGAACCTCTTTTTGACCTCTTTGTTTTTTACAAATTGTGAACCGGTCTGTAGGATAATCTCAAAAATTAGTATTGAAGGGTACCCGATCAAGGCTGGGAAACAATGCTTGCTCCATTGGTTGTGTGTGTGGTAGACCACAACTTTGATGTGGAATCAAGTCCCAAGAGGGTATGATGGTTGAAATATTCACTAATTTCACTAACGATGAACAAATATTAACCATACTAACTGGGGTTGGGCCTAATTGTATGTCATGTACAAAGAAAATGTGGAACAAGGTCCACAGCAGTGAGGTTGGGCCACAAAATTCTTGTTTCTTTGCTCAGAAAAGAGAGTGCATAAAAGCGACTAAAACTAAAAGGTCCTTTGGTTCAAATTATCAAAGCAGATTTAATAACTTATAACAATTTATGTCAGGTTTATGATAAAATAATAGTATTTAGTCTGATTTGATAACTTATACCTTGGGCTTATCCCAATGGTAAGTGTATCTCCCCACACAAGGGTAGGATCCTAAGGGTGTGTTGTATCCACCCTCTTAGCCAAGCTTCGAATGCTAGGTGTTAACCCACTAACCTTTAGAGCAATAGATACTATCCTAGTTTACCCCAAATTTGATATTACCCCCAGGGGAAAAAAAAAAACCAATTACAAATAAATAGTGTAAACACCAAAATTTACCGCCTTTCCTCCCCTCTCAACTCTAAGTGTCGAGATAAGGTCCGAGAGTAGAGGAATAACGCTAAATTTATTCTAAGAGTCGCCACCTACTTAGGGGAAGTAGGATCCCGAGATAATCCAAAATAAGGGGGTCTACGGTCCAGAATAGTCTAGGTAAGAGATCCCTTTAGGTCCTGGGGAAGGGGTTAGGCACCCCAGGACCTCCATCCAATGATGGTAACCTACTCATTAGGTCTAAGCTAAACATTTAAAATCCCTAAAATTTCCTAAACAATTATTAATTTTGCTAATCAAACACAGATTAATATGAGGTGTAAAATTTTATTTTTGGTTGGGGTCGAACCCTGATTGGGCTGCCTACTTATCCGGTTAGTCGGAATCAGACCCTCATAGTAGTTCGGGGTCCGTGACTGTTTTTATACTCGTTTCGGAGTGTGGTCACTTCCAACTCGTGCTTGGGTTGGGGAAATGGAATTGAGATTTATGAATCTCATTCTGGGAGATGGTTGCGTAGCTAGGTGCTCGTGGTGGAGCTCTAGGGGGCGTTCACTTATTAAGGTAGATTTCTTTTAGATTTTTTTGAATGTTTTTGTTATTTTGTATTTTTTAATTTTGGCAAGTTTTAACTAGTAAAGAACTAAACTAAATGCCCAAGGTAAGCAAAAAGGAAAATAAAGCCTAACTGACTTAATTAACTTAAAGGCAAAGAGCAGGGCGAATCGAGCGTCCTTAAACCAAAAGAGGCTATGGTTTAAATACGGACCCCGCTCTAGGTCCCAAGGGAGGATAGACCAGTACCTTTAATTTATTTTAATCTTTTTTTATATTTTTTTTGATTTTTTGTAAGGCTAACTAACGGGGGTAAGCCAAATATTTAGGGTTAAAAAGAACCTACCTAAGTGCCCAATGTAGGCAAAATGGGAAAAGATATCGGCCTAAACTTATTGCACACACATATACATGAAAATAAATAAATGAAACAAATAAATAAGCATGGAAGACACGTACCTACGTGCGGTTGATGCGGAATGTGCGATATTGGAGGCTGCTCAGTTGAACCGAGAGAAAAGCACGGACAAAAACCTTCCCTCTCAATCACTCAAATATACAAACCCAGAATAAAATATATATAAAAATAAAAAAAAACAAAATAGAATAGAATAGAAGACTGGATCATAAGCATAGCTGCTGGTCTCTTTTTCTCTCCTTTGAAAATGAAATAATAAGAGCAGTTATACGTACATGGATTTAGGAATCTAAATCTGGGAAATCCACATTTAGAAGTCTAAATCTACAGCCAAATCTAACCAGGGCCAAAGGAAACGAGGGCTGGCCGGATACAAATCAAACAGAGAGAATTGGGGTGTTGTGGACATCCCCACTCCAACCGAACAGATCACACAAAAAAAAAAAAAAAAAAAGTAAACCAGAAATCAACAATTAAAAGGGTAATGGGATAGAGTAAAGGGATGGGATAAAGCCTCATATCTAGAATTCTAGATCTAACGAATGAGGATTGAAACTAGAGAGAGGGATTGGGAAATACCTCGGGTACGAACCAGGCTGAGACTAAGATTGGAGAAGATGAGAGGGAAGAGAGAGTTGCTGCCGACGGTGCGACCTCGCCGAAGATGAAAGCGATGGTGGGTGCGATCTCGCCGGAAAAATAAAATGCCCGAAATCTGATCGGCTATGGAGCTGGTTTGACAGAAATTATGATCGAGATAGATTGAAACCGAGACGAGCTGCTGGACAGATCAGATGAGTGGAAGAACTCAGGTGAGAACTAGAAAAACTAGATCTAGAATTTCTAGATCTAAAGTCACAGAGAACTGGAACAAGGGAGAGATCGGGTGTTTACCTGAGAGGAGAGAAAAGGTCGGAAAATGCTGGCCGGATCGACAAGGATGGCGAGCCGGTGCGCTGGAGCCGCTGGCGTGGTGGAGATCAGAGTTTAGATGAGATCGAAATCTTCACCGATCTAAAAAAAATCAAAACGAGGAGAGGATTTAAGAACCGAAAAATCGCAGGTATGATATATATTTGAAAATAAAAATATAACAGAGGGGAAATAGAAAAATTGGCTCACCGGAGAAGATGGGGGAAGGGAGAAAGCCGGTGGTGTTGCTGGACTGATCGGGCGATGATTCGCCTCCTCTACTGCAGATCGAGGGAAAGGAGTTGATAATGGTGTTGCCGGAATGGTGAAGCTCGCCGGAGAAGATGGAGGAAGGGAGAAAGAACTGAATGCTGGTGGAGTTGCAGACGCCGGTGTTGATGGACGATCGGAGGTGTGGCTGATCGATTGAGCAACTCCCTGTTGTTGCGGTAAACAGAAAAAAGAAAAGTGGGAGAAGAAGAAACGGGAGTGAGATGGGAGCTGTTGCTCTCATACGAATTGGATTAGGGATTAACCTTATCCCTTGCTTTATATAGGCGCCAGTAATGGGCCATGGTGGCTTTAGGATTGTGGGCTTTGGGCCTTAAATAATAGATCTTGGTCTTGGGCTTGGAAACATGGGTCTAAGGCTTTGGGATTTTGGGGTTTTAATCAAGGGTTTATGGAAATGATCTTAGGCCTCTCTCTCTCTCAACACTCAGGCTCACAAAACAAAATTATATTAAATTAAATTAATTAATAAAAGGGTTTTGGGGGTGTAAAAATGGGGTGTTCACAAATAGTTGATGGTTCCATAATCTCATCTAATGGTGATTATAGAGGAGCATAACCACTTATAGACGTTTAAAATTATATAAAAATTATTTAAAGGGGAATGTTAACCTTCATAAAGACTAATAAATTTGGTAAAATTTACCTAACTTTTTTACCCATATATATTGAATACTATTTTAATAAATAAAAAAATATTTTAATATTTTCATAGGGGATTATTCATGAAACAAGGGAGAGAAAAAGTACAAAAATAATCAAATATCTCTCTCCTACAGTTAATGAAAGGTTCTTTGTAAAAAAACTAAATTACCCTTTGATTTTAGTGAATTTAATAATTAATACAAGGGTAAAAATATCATGGTTATCGTTACAAAATGAACCCATTGAGTGAACGTTACCAACACATTATTTTATTATCTCATGAAAGCCTATAAGATGAGAGGAAATGAATAGTTGCCCCTAATGGAGCTCATTGGGCTATAACAAGCAAGCTATTGGTCTACTACAACAAAAAATTTAAAACCCCTTAAGTTTTATAGATATTTTTTTAATATCTCTTTTTTAAAAACAATTGCAGTATTATTTTTGAAAATTATTAAATCATCTTTTATTGAGAGAGTGCTAACCAAATAAAATTATTTACGACATTATTAAGGACATAACTTATTCACAATTATTATGTAATCAAATGAGATTTGCGACTGCAATAAATCTCGTTCATGGGTTGGTGGCAGATCAAGTAACAAAAAGAGAGACACGAGATCCTCCTCAATAATTATTGGCACGGAGATTGCGACCATATATTCAAGAGGCGAGTATAAAAGTAACATTTGGATTGACATGCATAAGAGTATGTGCGTTTTCAGAAGAGCAGTGATAGGCGTACCGAGGATCTCCATTTACAAACCTAAGGCTGATCCTCATTGGTTCATGCCCCACTCTTAAATACTCACCATCTGTGGTAAGAATTTTAAAGTGAGGCATGAACCAATTAGACCAGCATAAAGTTTGTAAATGTGAATGACATGAATATAAATTTTTTCGAAATACTATTTTTAATTTAAACTTGATTTTGATCTAATCAAAATCTTCCTAATGATCTTATGATCATATTAAATCATGGTGTGAAGAAATATACTTACAAAACTTCTCAAGCGTAAAGTCTCCTATCTATTCACACGAACCTTCTTTGAATCTCCAAAGTTTTACTCCAATGGAAGCTAATGGCCTTTCTGATCAGTGCTCTTTAATCTTTTATTTGATCAAGAACCTTTCTTGATCAATCTCTTCCATTCAAACTCTATGATTTTTTATTTTTTTTCTTAAATACAAGATTATTTCTTAAATGCAAGATCAAAACTAACCATAGAAGGATATGAGAGAGGTGGCCGTACAAGCTAAAGGGGAGGGGAGGAAAAACGTGAGAGAGAGAGGAGAATCCCATTGTGGACGTTCCACTATGAGGGGGGCCTTTTATAGGCTCTCCTTTAGCTAACTTGTAGCTCAAGTCAATAACCTCATTTTTAATTCTAATCCAATTAGAACTTTCTTAATTGATTCCTTAAAGATAAGTCTTAATTCAATTAAGATTTATCATAATTAGAAACTAACCTTATGCATTAATAACAAACTAATCTTATCCTTATCTATTAGGATAATTAATTAGTAACAAACTAATCTTATCCTTATCTTATAAGAAAACATTAATTAGTAACCAAGTAATCTTATCCTTAACTATTAAGAGATAAACATTACTAATCAACAGTTGGATAAGGTCAACTAACTAATAGGATAAGGTTAACCAACTAATTAGTTATGGTTAACCTTGAAGTGAGCGTCTCATCCTAAGTGGGCCCCATTATCTCACGCCCCCTATAGAATTCCAAACTCTTGTGATGTCACCTTTTGATTTTTATCAAAATCTCAAATGGGTTCTACCCATTTGGTTAATCATATCTTATGTGATTTCACCTATTAGAGATTCACAATACCATATAGTGAATTACATGGAGAAATTAATTAATTTAATTCTAAATTAAATTAAAAGTCTTGAGAAGATCCTAGTGTGTGAGATCTAAAGGGATCTCCTATTTCCGGTTGTGCGACTAAGTACTTCACCTTTTGGTTGAAGTCTTATTGCTAGGAAATACTTTCCTATATTACCATTAGGATCTTAGAATTATATCTCTGTCCCTGGACTTTCACTAATCACAATCATGTCCAATAACATTCAGAAATTAGAGAATTGCTTGTAAGTACTATCTCACAATATATTTACAAATAAATCATTACATAATCCGACATCACATATAAGCTTCCGGGATTGTAACAAGTCCACTGTCTAATCCCTAGCTTATAACTAGAACTCTTTCTTATGAATACTTTTTCGTTGAACTGAACTTCCAAAACACCTTCTAAGAAACTTTAGAAATGAACTGATATATATATATATATATACTTTTAAATATTAAAAAATATCAACTTCGATAAAGGCCATTTTACAGAAAAGCATCAGTAATAGATTTAACAGTTCAGTTCAATAAGTATCACGTTGATATTATTATCTTCAATTAAGGAGTAGTGGATTCCTTATTGAGTATTTACACACTTCTCCAAACACTGTGTACATAACTCAATGTACCCGGAGTTAATCTTGTGAATTGGACATTACCGATTGACACATCAAAGCCATATATAGACAGATGTTTGAAAAGATGTTAACCTCTCAGGTCTAAGGATAATTTGTTGAATAAATTTAATCATAATACAATCTGACAGTGTATTTCATAGGGTATCCACTAGTGATCACATTCAGTATTATGTACATACTACATATACTCACATGTTATTCAAGATTCAACACTCTCTATGAATGAGATTCATCACACAATCTTATAGAACTACACATGTGCAAGTTATGATGAAGTACGGCGTCCAACCAGTACTTTAGAGGCTTCGAACAATATTAAGTTTAAAAGAAACTGAAAAATCATATCTACTCGCAACCTTTGTATGATTTTCCTACAATGTTACTTATGGAACTTTATGTCATCATTAAATGAGACAGTATTTATTATAAATACATTTTATAGTTGGTTGTGTGAATGTGATGCTTCTCTAATCAACACATAAAAGTCTTATATTGGCTTTCAAAGGCATATATGTGCAAAAAAATGGAGATCTCAGGTACGTTAACTATTTACCTTTTCGAAATCCATACTACGAGCATTCTTAGCAGCCTCACCAAATTTTACTCATCAAAATAGTCAAAACTTACTTTTTCTATTTTGACTATCCACTTTTTTAAAACACTTCAAACAATCTCACCAAGAGAAATATTATTTTATTTATTTATGTGGGACAACAATAAAAGAAGAAAAAGATAAACATTATTTTATTATTTATGTGGGACTACAAAAAAAAGATATGAGAGATGAAAATTTGGTTTGGTGAGCATAGAGTAATTCACTAAACTTAGTGAGTAATGTACAAAACTGATGAGTATTCACCAAACCGAAATAAATTATTTTGAAGAGGCTGCTGTTAGGAATGCTCTAATAGTCTTCTGATCAGCAACAACAAGTAAGAGAAAGTGTGTAATGCACTGTCACTCCTGAGAAATCAATGTTCCACACTCCCACCATAGATTAATATAGGATGGGCATGCGAAATCCTCATCATACATTAAATGCACCCCATGCATTTAATATATTTTGTGGTAAGAATTAAAAATAAAATAAAATAAATCTGTTTTAAAAAATAATAAAATAAATCAGCCTACTTCCCTTATAAAACACCTCAACCCACACCTCCTCTTCCCCACTCCACTCCACCCCAGCCCCTCCTAATCCAATTCCTCAAACAGTCCGTACGGACAAATACAGACAAATGACAGTCGAAACGTTCTGTCTGCTCAACAACGGCTTCGGCGGCGGCGGCGGCGGCGGCGGCGGCGGCGAGAAGGAGCCAGTGACGGTGGTGGAGCCTGCAAAAGAGGCGCATTTTAGAGGCGTACGTAAGCGTCCATGGGGACGATTCGCAGCTGAGATTCGAGATCCATGGAAGAAGACTCGGAAATGGCTTGGAACCTTCGATACAGCGGAGGAGGCTGCAAGGGCTTACGACGACGCTGCAAGAAATCTCCGAGGACCCAAAGCTAAGACCAACTTCGGTACTGGAGGGATGATCGCCGGATCGCCTGCGGTTTCTGCTGCAGCGTTCCAAAATCACCTGCAGCAATGGCGGACGAACTACGTTGCTCCGGATGACCGGATTAAGTTATCTTCTGCCGGAGATCTGGTCGGTATTCCGGCGAGTTCGAATTTTTCCGGTTATAAGTTTGAGGCTGTGGAGGTGGTGAGTAGGAGCGAGCAAGAGAAGAGGACGAGAAAGGAGGAGAAGAAGCCGTTGTCGTTCGATCTAAATCTTCCGCCTCCGCTCTTCTGATCGACGGTCATGATGGTCGTAATAATTCCGACGGTGTTTTATTTCATCTTCCTTGCGTTTGCCCCTTCTACCCTCTCGGTTAGATTTTATTTCCTATTATGTACAGTTAGAGAGATCAAACTTCAAAGCCAGTTTTATTATAGTGTTTCTGACTTTGTGTTTTCGGCAAGTCTACACCGATGGATTCTTCATTTGTTTGCCAAATCGAGGGTAGTTTGGTCATTTCGAGCACAGCTTGGACCGTTCATTTTGAAATCAACGAGGACTCGTTAACGACACGGCAATCAATTGAGACTCGTAGATTAGGTCACGTGTCTATATTGAGTGGGAATAAAGCACAGAGGATAAATTCGATTAGATTATAGTAAAATCATTTGCAATACATCCTAAGAAAAAACATGTCCCCTCTTATCCATGCTCTCACAAAGCCTCATTTTTATCCCCTAAAAAAAAACAAAAAAAAAGCCCCTTTTAACCACGGTTAACAAATTTTAACCTTTCTGAAAAAAAATATTTTAAAAACTTTTTCTAAAAACTAAGATTAGATTCTTTAATTATATTAATTATAAGAGTTGGTGAATCTATACCATAGTTAAAAGGAGTAAAAAAAAGAATCGTGACAAAAAAGGAGGGGACGGTAAATTCCTGTAAATTCCTTCCTCAGCCCGCGGATTATTTTCCTTACCCAAAATCCTCCCTTTTTAACTGTTATATAAATGAGATTAAGAGCTCCGATTAATCAAAACATCCAAAAAATATGTTTTGGGGTTAGTCTGTTATTAGAAGAAAAATATTTAGTGGGCAAACATATCTTAATTTTATATTTTTATTATAAAATTGACATATTTTGGGTTCCTCCAATTATCTTTTCAATTGAAGCTCTATCTCTATATAAATATACCCTCCAATTGAAGTTTCTTTTTGAGTATTAAAGAGAGATATATGAACCTCCCCATTTTTCAATGGAAACTAAGGTTGAATTTTGATAATTATTTAGAGCGGATCGCGCATTCAGCTGGCTAGCTGAATGCCGCATTTGGTTGGTTCATGTGTCCCTTCTAACATTTTTTTTAATTTATAATTAATGTTAACTAAATCAGGATTAATATTTTTCTCTTGAGTAAAGGTATGTCCACTTTCCGATTATCCGGTCTTCTCTAATTTTGTCCGACAAAATAGTATGACATTTGTGAGAATCATTACTTTTGTTTTATCTTTTTGTTTAAAAATAGAAAAAGCTATTAGAGAGGGATGACAACAAAGTACCTCTAACATTGTTCTTTATTCTTATAAAACAAATGTCAGATAGATGAACCTAGATAATTCAAGGTTAATAATTTTTTTATAAAATCAAAGTTAGATAGATGAACCCGAAGGGATGAGCAAATCTAAACCACAGTTAGTAGAAGTCCAAAGAGACACGTAGACCAATGAAATGTGGCATTCCACTAGCTACCGAATGCAGTCCCCTAGACATTCCCCTTATATAAATGCCACCCAATTTATTATTGACATTGGGCTTTGCTTCGTATTTAAACACAGGCTAATATAATTTACCCAGAATTGTCATTTTGTAATCTTAAAAGAGAAGTAATTTAAAATTTTCACTAGTACCTACTACCGAGAACAAAGGCCACGTGAAAAATCCAAAGGTGCAAACACTTAAGTGGGTCCACCATTAAAAGAAAATGCAGATTGTGACCGTTTGATTTTCAAACGTGCGGTCTTGCACTCGATAATAGGTACTATAGAGTGTTTTCAAGCAATTTCCATCTTAAAAAACCTTCCATGTAATCTAGCTGGTGAATGATGTAGATTAACCAAATGAATATTGTCATTTGAAAGCTCAAATAACTAGCTTTCTTACTAAAGTTAAGGGGTGATCAGACTAAGTCACTAAACCCATTACTGATCCTAATTTGGAATGAGAATTGGTTCCGAGGATCAGTCTCCTAAAATGATTCAACATAGAAAATTTGGGAGAGTAGGGCTGTAGGGCTACACTATTCAGTTAGCGCAATTAACATTGGTAAACAACTATTTATTAAGGGACATTGATCAATACATTATTCATTATAGTGTCTGTCTTGAGCCGCTTGAGGAGATTGTTTCATTAATTTGACTTCGAATTTACTATATAAGCATTTTATGCATCTAAACTCTGCAAGTGAAATGATATTTTTTTTGGTATCGGAAATATGATTAGGCCGTAAACCAGTTATTAGTATTAGTATATGCCTAGCGAGTTAGTCTATGGGTACTCCCAAATATATCTCCGATCCTAAACCAGCAAGGGTCATGACTTGACTAATTTTGTCTTTTCTAATGTTACATCAAGTCTAATCTTAACCCTTTAATAATTGAAATAAAAGGTTAAGATTTTGGAGTACACTTTGAGAGTACCCGTAGACTTACGCTATGCCAAGCATTTTAGCTAAGCCAACTGATCGGCTTTTCAACTACCAGAATTGATTTCAGTCCATCTAAATGTCCTTTTTAAACACTGCCACTACCACAGGTACCCCAAGGGTTTTTTCTTTTAAAAAGCTCCTTAAACTATCTTGAATTACGGTTAAAAAGTTTTAACCTTTGTGGTTAATATTTTAAAAACAAAACCAATTGTAAATGTTTTAACTTTAAAGGTGAGTAAATCTTAACCACAATTAAAGAGAGTTAAAAAGAGACACGTGACACAAGAAAAAAAAAAAAAAAGGCCCCATCGGCTCTACCAGCGAGGAGGTCATTATTTTTCTATCAATATATTGCTTATCCCTCTAGCTCAGATGGCGCCGAAACAGGAGAAAAGTCCTAGTGATGAACAACAAGATTAATAAGCATAAACCCTCCATCCTCTATCCGGACTAACAGGTCTTTACATTTTAAAATGAGCTAAAACACCAATGAGACCAGACATACTATAAAAGTCATTCAATATAACTTCTTTATTGTTTTATTTTAATTTTTGTAACATAGAGGTTGTTGTTTGGCTTCCGGACGAAAGCTAGTCTTCCCATACTTGTTACGGTCTCTACTGATTAATGCACCTAATTTTTCGTTGCTTAATTATCATAAGATTTTTTTTATGTATTAGTTAAATTCATAACACTTGGTATCAGAGTGATATAATATTTTAAGATCGAGACTTTGAGGGAGTGTCTTGAGAAAAGAGTGAATGCCATCAGCATTCAGCCGCATTTTTTAAAAACAATTTGATTACCTAAATGTGAGATTGGATGGGCAACAACACTGGTTGTTGTTAGATTGTGTCTAAAAATCAAGGCCCTACATTCAACAAGGTAGGCCCTACATCAATAGAGGAGGCCCCCACTTGTTTTCTTCATATTGAACCGGACGACACAATAGGGAGTGCTGTTGCCCATCCGAACTCCCTAAGTGTCACATACTAAACCCAAAAAAATCAACTAAAAATACTACAAAATAAGCTTGAGAAGGTAAAGTTGAGGTATATTTCGGTGTCGGTTCCCTAGCTTTCTGCCTCTTAATCTCCTGGATCTTTTGAGTATGTGTGGACTTAAATAGGGACTGCATCACAGTTAATTGCGATTAGACTCTCCCTAAGGCTATGTTTAGTTGTCGAGAAAATAGGTGAAAGTATGGAAAAGAAAAGAAAATTTTGAATTTCTAATACAATTTTTAGTTAAGGTTTGTCTTATTTTCTTTTCTTTTCCATGTTTTTACTTATTTTCTCGGCAACCAAACATAGGGTAAGTCCAATTGTATCTACAAGTTAACACGTTTTTATCACTGAGTGTTTAGAAATAATAAAAAAATAATATAATTGTAAATAAAAGAATTTATTCTTAAAGTTAATGTTTTAATTTTAAAAAACAAAATTATATTATTGAAAAAAAGATATAAGTGAATCTTAACCCCAATTGTTAGAGATTAAAGGCAAACTCCCCCGAGATTTAAAAAAAAAAAAAATATAAACATGAGTATCCTGGGCATACTCAGACTAATACCGCATGATGTTTAAGAAAACCCCTACTACCTGGTACATTTGATATTGAGTGAGCCCAGTATCGACCTCAAGACGTCCGGTTTCCGGTCCGTCCTTCTGCAGGTGGGTTCACGTCCCGATGAACTTGCCAACATTTAATTTTTTTTTTCATAAAAACAACAATCTCTTTAAATATCCTTTTTAGTTTTTTTTTTTTTGGTAATCATCTTTTTATATAGTTTCATAAAGGAAAATAGTCACCTCCTCGGGTTGAGGATGTGAGTTACCGTCTCGTCCCCTCTTTTTAAGATCACGTATCTCCTTTTTTACTTCTATTTATCTGTGGTTAAGATTCAGTCACCCTTAAGATTCGCACATCTACCCTTACCCTTGGTTTTTAGAAAAAAATATTTTAAAAAAATTAATCATAAGAGATGGTTAATTTTTTAACCATAGTTCAAAGAGGTTGTGAGAGGGAGGAGGAATAGTCCCCTCCTTGGCACGAGGGGTGACTATTGCTGTTTCATAAATGCCAAAAATCGCCAATCTCCACCCCCCACGTCCCCACCTGCACGGGAGATAAAAGAAAAAGCTGAGCAGTTAAAGCGCCGTACAAGGTCGGGGAAATTAGAGAAAGAAAGGTTAGTGGTGGGGTCCACGCTGTGTTGTAGTTGGCAGCGGCGGCAGAAAGCGGCAGAGGAATCGTTTGGATTTGACATGTGGCGCCCACCAACCGTAAGGTTCGGGCAGTTGGCTGCTTTGTTTCCAACCCTAACTTTTTTTTTCTTTTAAGTTAACTCAATTACACCACAAGGCCATACTGATGACAAGACAAAACACACACACACACCCCTCTTCTTTTAAGTTAACTCAATTACACCACAAGGCCATACTGATGACAAGACAAAAGAAACACACCCCCCCCCCCCCCCCCCCCCCCAAACACTCTCACGCACACCACACTTACAACCCTATATAAGCTGCACCCAAGCACTCAGCACTCCTCAAAATGGGTATTAATCGTTTGAGAAGTGATGACACTTATGATTACACAGTTGATATGGGACTAAACATAATACCCTAAGGTTTTGTTTTTTTGGTTAACTCATCTACACCACAAGGCGATGGCTGAAGGCAATGCCCCCCCTCCCCGCCCAAAATTTTTGTAATTCCTTAGAGTTTTGGTATGAATTAGTGGGTAGGCCCCTCCAAAATTTTTAATTTTTTTTAGTATACTTGGGCCCCCCATTCCGCCCCCCCCCCCCCCCACCTAAATTTTTTTTTCACATATATAGTGGGCCCTCCAATGGGGTCCATTTATGTCCTTAAGGTCACCACATGTCTCTATTGAACACCCCTTAACTATGGTTAAAAATCACTCATTTTAGAGTTCACTTACTTATTCTTGGTTTTTGTAAAAAAAAATATTAGATTTTTTTTAACCATAGGAGTTAGTGAATTTTAACTAAGGTTTGAAATTTTTGATATTTTTAAAAAAAACCAAGGATATGTGGGTGAATTTTAACCACGGTTTAGGGTATCAATAAGGACATGTGGCAACCTCAACGACATTACCAGAAAAAATTCTCAAAATTAAAATATTACCCAAAAAAATAAAATTTTAGGGGCTACGCCCCAGAACCCCCAAGTTCCGTACTTACAAATCATATAGTTTTTTTATACATATATTTCGGCCCCCAATGAAAATTTTCTAGCTCCGCCCCTGGCTGGAGGCCTAACAAAGGAAACACAGCCCCCAAACACTCTCTCACACACACACCACACACAACACAACCATACTTACAACCTAACATAAGCATCACTCAAGCACTCCTCAAAACGGGTACCAACCCTAACTGAGTCCCACACTCTAGTCCACACCCACGAATTAGATCAAATCATAGCCAATCACGATTGAACTGAGAAAGAGTTCAATATCACCCATAATCATGGCTAAAATTTACTAATCCTTAAGTTTCAACAATCTAACCTTGATTTTTGGAGAAGAATATTAAAAAATTAACCTTAGGGTTAAGAATATCTAACCCTATTGTTAATTTTTTTTTTAGAATTATTTATAAAGACCAAGGATAGATTATTGAACTCTCATGGTTAATAGTAGTTAACAAACAAAGGTCAGATGTGCTGACCTGTGGGTGTGATTGAACTCTCCCTTAATTCAATCGCGATTGGCATGATTCGATCTCCCCCACGAATATGCTGTCAAAACTCCTTTTGTATTGAGAATACGGATCCACTCAAGCACATGCCTGACGAATTTTTTTTAATACACGTGGCGCAATGATATGGGTGTTTAGACAGCTTTCCCACTATTTCACACTGTTCTTTCTTTTCTTCTCTCTACATCACCACGGACCCACCACTAAATGGACTCATTAAGAAGCAGAGACTTGATTTAAATCTTAACCGTGGAATATTTAGTCAACTTTGTTATTTTATTTTATTTTTTTCTGGACCGGCAGTCATGTTTCAGGAAGGTTGAAAGCATTGAAGCAATTAAAAGGGGAAAAAAACAAGGCATTGAACAGATTGAATGGTCACCCCTCATGTAATCATGTCAACTTATACACAAAGTGATGGGTGGACCGTGGTTGTGATTTCTTATTCAGACATCCCATTACTTTCTTTAAGGCCCACTCTAGATCTTAATTTACACAAATAATTAAATAATGCATACTTAAAAATATATTGATCTACGCATTGGTACCAGTGGCAGTGTATCCGCGCATAGGTGGTCTTGATTAAAGCTGTCAAAGGGCCGGGCCTAGGACCTAGCCCTCATTCACCGGAGGGAGGCCCTAGCCCTCAAATGGCCTGAACTATCTAGGCCCAAGTCTTGCCCTCAATGGTTAGGGCTAATTATTTTTTTTTAAATTATGTTTTAGTAATTTTTACTATATTGATTGTCAACCTGATACACAACCCCCTTTCTTTATTCGGATTTGAAACCGACAATACAACTCAAAAAATAACTTGACATAGTTTTAGTACCGTTAGATTGTTAGTATTATTGGATCCCTAATTGTTATCGTAATTTGTTAGTTACTATCATTATATTTTTTTTAAAGGAAAACGTTATAACTTACAAGTAGAAACATTAAAAGATTTTTGAAATAATCCATACTATTGGTATGTTGCACATAAGACAGTAAGTCTTAGCTTCTATTAATTTTTTTAATAAAAAAAAATTAAAATTACTATATTAGAAAGATTTTAGAAAAATACTATACTATACTACTATAATATTAGTATGTTATACATACACACAATAAAACTTAACCTCTTATGTTCTAGTAAGTCTTTAAGTTATTATAATATGTATAATATTATATATGATATAACATATAAAATGGAGGGCCCGGGCCGAGCCATGTGCTTACCAAGCCCGGCCCTCAAGTAAGAGGGCTTTCCAAAATTGAGTCCGGCCAGGCCTTAAGGCCTTATTAAGTCCTCTATTTTACGAGCTTTGAAGGGCCGGGCTCCCTCATCAAAGGGCCAGATTGACAGCCCTAGTCTCGATCAATTTTCATGAGTTGGTTTGGCCCATTGTTTGGCCGAAGCTACAATGCTACGAATTTAACTTAACATTACTAATTGGAATCTCCATACCCATAAAAAAAAATTGATCTTGAACTTCTTTCTTCTCTAAGAGAGCATGATCTTCAGCTCTCCTTTTAGAGACCACTCTGAATGCTCTAAATTTATGTTTCACCTGACCTATTAATTATAGTTAATTAAGTTACCTGTTAAGTTTTTATAAGAAAAATAAAAGAAAAAAAACAAAAATTGGTCTATTTGTATAGACAAGCAGACACATATTGTATTTGTTCAAAAATGGGACTTTTTTTTGTTGGTCAATCGGTTATTAGGGTGAGTTGTCACTTACGCGTAGTTTGATTGAGGGATATATTTACTCGTAAGAACCCAATCTCAGGCCATTTTTACAAGAGAGACACATTTATCTATCGGATAGTAGGGTGAGTCAAGCTTACCACATCACTGAGGGAATGTGACGAACTCAATCTGACTCTCGTAAAAGAGGCACACAAAGTTATCATAGCGGAAGGCTGGGGTTCAACATGCCAAATTTAGGTGACTATTCAAAAACTACAAAAATGTTAGCTGAAGCACAACATATTGACATCTCTAGCTACAAGCGGAAGGTGGGTATAATCTTAACCCTTCAAAAATTGGGTCTACCCAAAAAAATTTATTTTTATTTTTTAAAAATTGGGACTACACAATTGAGTATGCCGGTTTTCCTTAATCAACATGATAACTTGTATCAAAGATGTGTGAACTTCTTACACTCCGTTAATCACTAACTTCAGACTTTATCCAGCATGTTTCGATTGAACGGGTTAGATAAATTCTAGTTTTAGCAAAAGTGATTATTACTTGACCACCTTATGTCCAACACTAATTCCACCACTTTATACCTTTGTTGCTGTTCACGCATGAGTCTCGATCTTGTCCAATTGCGATCGAACTCGTACCATAAAGTCTCTTTACTATCTTTTTACTTCTAGCTAAAAAAATTTAATCTTTAGGATTAATATTTTAATATAAAAATGAAGGTTAAATTGTTTAATCCGAAGAGTTAATAAATTTTAACCACAAGTTATAGGAGTTAAAAGGGACGCTTGTTGACTATGGGTCATGGCTGTGAAGCCTGTGATCTCTCCCAATTAAATATGATCCAAACTCCTCACGCACACGTGTATATCTTTACTATTATAATGCAAGAGGCGCAGGCGTAGATGGCTTTTTCAAAATTCTCATATTACCCTTATATAAAAACAAAATTTTGATTTAATATATTGCTTTAATTCCCAAATTATCATTGCCTTTGATTTAATTTACAAACTACCCATTGCTCATCTATATATTTAGAATCACAGCCAATCGCAATTGAACTTGGAGAGAGTACAATTGCACTTGTGAGTTAACACGTGTCCATTTTAACTCCTTTTAATTGTGATTAACTCATTCCCCTCACTCTCACGTGCATCGCACTTGCCACCCGCTAGTATATATAGCGAGAGTACCCACTACTGATGGAACCAAATCCTGTGTATTCTTCTCTGGGGCCTTCCTTGTGGTCAAGTGTTAGAATGCCAGGATCTCTTATCCCGTTGTTTGCTTGTTTACAATTGTTAAATCCGATGGTGGAGGAAAGAATACAAACGAATTGATTTCCGGGACGCAATGTATTGTGGTACGCCCATTTCTTCCACGGACGAAACAACGAGAAAATCAAGTCGTCGGAAAAATGCCGACAATAGAGTACGTCGCGTCCTGATTGGTTGGCGGTTAATCTTTTTCCGAAGTTGACGTGGCATCCAAACGTGCTAGAAGCGTACAGTACAGGATACAGAAGCAAAGATAACGTCCGGTTGCAGATGTAACACGGCTCTTTGACTATGCACGTGTGAGGACTCTGATAGTGGAGTGTGGCCTTTCCAGATATTCCAGAGAGAGAGAGAGAGAGCGCTCAAGCATCGCTATCCGTGGAGGGAGTAGGGACCAATAAATCACGTGCAACACCCTACTTTATCTTTGGGGCGCACTGCGCACCGAAATCGATTAGATGGATGGATGGATGTGGCAATGCACGGCCATGTATGCGTGCATGTATGTCAAGCACAAACACATGGACATGCCATGTCTCAATGCATTCATTTCTTGCTTTCCGAAAGAGCAAGGAATGGTTTCCGCGTACAAATAATTCGATGAATAAATACAGGCAATCCTAACACCACTATTTAACCCTAATGTCAGAATTTCATACTCTTATCCAGGGCGAAGTCAGGATTTTTTTTTTTTATAGCGGACAAGCAATAATTGATTAATAATACAGTTTAAATATGAAGCGGAGTTCTGCATCAATAATTACACATTTTACCCTCCAGTAGTATTAAAAGGGGGCTCCGCATTACACCACAGGAGGGCAAAATGTAGTGTAAAAAGGGGGCTCCACATGATGCAGAGCTCTCCGTGAAAATTAATCTCTTAATAATATTAGTAATTGCCGGGTATGAAATATAATGTAGGGGTTTGAGGCGTAGTTCCTAAGAAAACTCATGTTCATGAGCTAACTTATTCGTACATTTCGTACATATCTTATGAATATTGTTTCTCTATGTCCTCTTATCCTATGGTTACGCCTTCAAGGTTTTGAAAAATCTCACAAATCCTTCCAGAAAAGCCATCCAAAGATCAACAAATCTTAGAAGAAAGAGAATAAACTACAGAAGCCATGAAGAGTGAGTAGGATTGGTAGTTATGAAGAAAGAGAATAAACTAGAGAAGCCATGTAGAGGGAGTAGGTTTTGTAGTTACGTTATTTGTAACCCATCTGAAGATCAAATCTCTAGGATGCTTGAAAGAGGCCCATCTGAAACCCATTTGAAGATTAAGAACTCTTAGCAAAAAAACAAATCAACCCCAACTCAATCTCTAGTTTTGGTGAAAACAGTTCATAATTTTGGCAAGTTTAACTCTCCCAAATTGCATTTATCCTAATTTGTGGAGGAAGATAAAAAATATGATTCATTCTCCAAATAAGGGAGAGTGCAATTAAAGGATAGCAACTCTAGCATGCACTCCCCTTTCTTCCATAGTATGGGGCATCCAAGATTAGGGGTGTATACAAGCCAGGCTAGCTCAATTGCTAGACTCGGTTCGGCCCGAACAAGCTGAACTCAAGCTCTAATATGTGGCTTGATCGGGCTGGGCTGAGCTGAATTTTCAAGCTTGAAATGAATTCAAGCCGAGCTGGAGCCAAGGCCTATTTGATCCTGCTCGACTCAAAGCTTGGCTTGAATATTATATATATAATATTATTTATATATGATTATTATATATAAATAATATAAAATATTATTATTTTTATTTAAAAATATTTTTAAAATAAATCAAATTGTGCTTGAGCGAAGCCAAGCTCGACTCAAAGCTTGAATCAATTAGAGCTCGAGCCAAGCTTTTTGAATTTGAGCTGAGATTCAAGCCGGTTTTTTAGCACCATTTCAATTAAGCTGAGCTCGAGCCTAGAGAGCCGAGCCAAGCAGGGCCAAGCTCGGCTCAGCCCGATTCGAATACAACCCCTACCCAAGACCACTTTTTTTTAAAAAGTAATAGTTTACGTAGGAGCAGCGTCACGTCCCCCTTTTCTCACCAAGTGTCTTTTTTAAAACTATGATTAGTTTCCTTTAACTATGGTTAATATTTTTAACCATGTTTTTTCCCCCTAAAAAACAAAAGTTACAAATATGAACCCTAAGGGTTTTAATGACGTGAGAAAAGAGGGGATGAGACCACTCCTCAAGGCACCGTGCGAGGAGGGGATTATTTTCCTTAAAAAGGAGAACGCTATACCAAAATACACTCTTACAAGATGATCCTCTTGGGAGAGTGATTAGGGAGTACTTCCTTGCATGTGAGATCTTGTCATCGAGCCCCAGTTAGGACATAAGATAGTTCCTAAAGTGATGTAGCAGTGATATGCACACCCACCCACATAACGATAAATACCAAATGCTAATCAATTCCTCTACGAAAATGAAGGAAACAAGACATGGATAATTGTCGTAACGGTGAAGAAGAGGGGCGTCTAAAACCGATATGTTAGGTTGTTAATTGAAGAAGAAGAAGTTTAAGAAGAGAATGGAGAATTAAGGTAAAGGATAAGAAGAATTCATAGGAGAAAATGAGGAGAGAATTCTGGAAAATATTGCTTAATTACCTTCTATAATAATGTATGCCCACTTATTTATAGTTGTCCAACACAATCATCTTGCCACTTTGGCTACAACTCATAAAATAGAAAGGTCCTAATTCAACTCTAGATAGAATTAAACACTTACTAATATCAAAAATAGCAACTCCCTATTAAAAACCTACTAATATTAGAAATAACAACTCTCTAAAACAATAGTAAACTAAATAAGGATTAGGGGTCCTAACATCCACCACCCTTCGGAAAAGGCTTGTCCTCAAGCTTGAAAATTTGAAAAACGGACAACAAAATCAGAGTAATCCTTGCATGTAGCTTCATCACGAGGAAGGCCCTACTAATGCACCAAGATCCGCGTCACTGCTCGATCTTCGTGCTTAACAAGCCCATGGTCTAAAATGGATAAGGGCTTCCACTCAAACATACCCGAATCTGGCACATGAGAAAGTTGTGGAGGTGTTGTAGTAAGAACCCCAAGCTTTTGTTTCAAGCAAGAAACATGAAACACCAGATGAATGTGACTTTCATAAGGTAAATCCAACTTCTAGGCAATGGAACCAATTCGAGAAAAAATTTTAAAAGACCCATAAAAGCAAGGAGACAACTTATTAGTACCTTGAGGATTGAGTGTCGATTGATTTGGTTGTAAACAAAGAAAAACCCAAGCACCCACCTGAAATTCACGCACAGTGCAGTGTCTATCAATAAGAAATTTCATCCTTAATTAAGCTTCTTGCAAATTCTCCTTGAGAACGTGTAGCATAACATCACGTTCTTTTAAAGCAAGATCAACAGAATGTATACTAGTAGTACTGGATAAAATATGTATCAATGCGAGGCGAAAGACGTCCATACATAACTTCAAAAGGTGTCATCTTAATTGTTGATTGAAAAGTAGTATTGTACCACCATTCTGCCCAAGGAAGCCATTTTGTCCATTGTGAAGGTTGTTGACCGGCAAATATAGTAGATAAGTGTCAAGTGAACGATTAAGAACTTCCGTTTGGCCATTTGATTGGGGATGATAAGCCGAACTTCGACATAAAGAGCTTCCATGCAAGGTAAAGAATTCCTCCCAAAATTGACTTGTCAAAATCGGATCTCTATTACTCACAATTGAACGAGGCATACCATGTAAGCGAGCCACATCCCGGACAAAAATAGCAGCAATGGTTGATGCCGTATACGGATGGGCAAGCACGCTAAAGTGAGCAAACTTTGAAAAAAGGTCAACAACTACCATAATAGATGTCTTCCAAAACGAATTTGGTAATCCATCAATAAAATTCATAGAAATGTCATTCCAAACTTCATTCGGATATCTTGTAATAATCCCGGTGGAGAAACAGTTTCAACTTTGTTCCTTTGACAAACATCACATTCCGTCACAAATAATTTCGTTGCACTCTTGATGACTTTCCAATAAAAAGTATTAGCCATGAGTTTATACGTTTGTAGAAAACCCGAATGGCCACTAGTAGGGGAGCCATGGAACTCTTGTAAAATCTTACCACACCAAGGAGAAGACTGAGGAACAACAATTCGTCCCTTGTACCGTAAAATTTTGCCATCATAGGAGTAGTTGGGTACAAGTTGGGATGTTTTGAGGCGTTCGATCATAGCTGATAATTGAAGGTCATTAAGCCAATCTTGCACAATAGCGTCGATACCTAAAAAAATTGGAGAAGAGATGACGTGCACACATGAGGTATCCACTTGCCTAGACAAGGCATCCGCAACAGAATTCTCCGTACCCTTGTGATAAATAATTTCATAGTCATATCCCAAAGCTTAGTTACCCATTTTTGTTGCTCTATGGAGGAAATTCGTTGCTCTAGAAAGAATTTGAGACTCCGATGATCAGTTATAATCTTAAAGTGTCGCCCCAGAAGGTAAGGTCGCCATTTGTTCACGGCCAAGACAATTTCTAACATCTCCTTATCATAAGTGGAAAAATTCAAATTTTTGCCAGACAAAGCTTCACTAAGGAATGCGAGTGGCTTCCCTTCTTGCTTAAGCAATGCACCAATACTGTGACCAGAAGCATCACACTCAACAAAAATGATTTTGGAAAAATTTGGTAAGGCAAGAACCAGAGTTGAACTCATGGCGGTCTTGAGAGTGGCAAAAGCAATCTCAACCTCCTTGATCAAAGTGAAATAGTCCTTTTTTAGTATATCCATTAAAGGAGCACAAATTTTACCATAGTTGTGGACAAACTTCCGATAATAACTTGTTAAGCCTAAAAACTCTGGCAGCGCCTTGATAGTAGAAGGTTTGGACTAATCTAGCATGCAACGATTTTTTTTTGAATCCATAGCCAAACCTTGGGCTGGAATATTATGTCTTAAATAATCAACTAAAGATCTTGCAAATGAGCACTTAGATGATTTCACGTAGAGTTGATGTTGTTGTAGACATGCAAGGACAACAAAGAGATGCTCCGTATGATCTTCTAATGAGGAAGGGCCGAAAAATCTCATTCATAAGACTTTGAAAGGTCGCTAGCGCATTAGAAAGCCCAAACAACATAACCAAAAACTCATAATGACCGTCATGAGTTCGGAAAACTGTCTTTGGAATGTCAAAATCATGTACTTGAATTTGATGATAGCCAGATTGAAGATCTAACTTGGTGACGATAGTAGCCTCATGCAATTCATCCAAAAGTTCATCAATAACTGGGGTCAAATAACGATCCTTGATTTTCGTTATATTGTTGAGAGCACGATAATTAATACACATACACCATGAACCATCCTTCTTCCTTACAAGTAACACCGGGGAAGAGTAAGGGCTCACACTTGGTTGAATAATACCGGCTTCAAACATCTCCCAGACTAACCGTTCAATCTCGTTCTTTTAGAAATGGGGGTAGCAGTAAGGTCGTACATTTATTGCAGAGCTACCTGAAATTAGTGGAATTTGGTGGTAATGAGATTGATGGGGAGGAAGGTCATGTGGTTCTCTAAACACTTCAGAAAATTTATGGATAAGTGTCTCAATGAGAGGTGGAACCGTTGTCTTTGGTACCTCTTTCAACATTGCCATAAGTTGGATAAAAATAACATGTTTTTTCCTACAACAACCTATTGATTTCTTCATTGTTGGTGGTAACGGTGTTAGATGAACCGTTTCCTACCAATTGAATAGCATATCCATTCAACGAAAATTGCATGGTAAGCTTCGCAAAATCCTACACAATTGCCCTCAAAGAACGAAGCCAATGTGTGTCAAGGACAATATCAAATCCGCTAACAGGAAGCAAGAAAAAATCTGATTTTAAAAGAAAGCCTTTAATGTCTAATTGTCGTTAGAACATTTACCATGGCCTTTAATGACCCCACCATCTGCCACCATGACTTGGAAACGTTCTGTGGAAGAGACGATGCACCCGCAATGTTTGGCAAGTGAATGATTCAAAAAATTATGAGTTGAGCCTAAATCCACCAAAATCACCACACTTTGTCGTTTTAGAAATCCGTTTAGGCACATAGTCTCAGGCTGAGTTGATCCTATGAGGGCATGGATGGAAATTTCTACTTCGGGTGTCTTTGCAGCTTCATTATCAATTACATCTTCATTGGAATAAGAGCAGTGATTAGCATACCTGGGAAATGGATTTTAAAATCCAAGGCTGGACCTCATTGATCCTGGCCCCCCTCTTAAATATACACCATAGTGGGTATTTAAGAAGGGGGGCATGGACCAATGAGGTCTAGCCTTGGATTTTAAAATCTATTTCCCAGGTACGTTAACTATTTCCCTTGGAATAAATATCGACCTCCAAAAGGAGTAATTGAGGTCTCTTGAAATGATGTCCCGATTTAAATTGTTGATCACAATTAAAACAAAGACCCTTAGATCGTCGATCTGCTTGCTATGCTGGTGAGAGTCATCGAATAGGAGGAAGCCCAAGAGGGGCTGATCCAAGTAATGATGGTGTAGGCCTAATATGTGTTGATCCAATAGGAGTACTAAGAAGTGCTGAACGAGTTGAGTTCCTATGAAATACCGACTTTCTAGTTGTCACAGTTAAAATTTCGTCCTAAAATTTTGCAAGCTCAAAAGCTTGAATAAGGGTAGCAAATTTCCACATATGAACCCCTAACCGTAATTCATCGCGCAAACCCGAAATAAAGCAATTAATCATAAAATCTTCGGGTAATCCTTTTGTTCTATTTGCTAACCGTTCCCGTTTAATGCAACTTAGAAAGAGCACCTCCAGGTTCGGCTTGATCCATTGTGCCAAATTGTGTACACAATGCCCGCGTAAATTGCACCCAACTCAAATCACATAAGGTGTATTACAACTATTGGTACCATGGTATAGCTTCTCCAATAAGATGAGCCGATGCCAAGGTCACCATCTGCTCATTCGTGGTATTGGTAATTTTTTTATATTGCTCCACGAGAAAAAACCCAACCTGATGGATCTTCACCATTAAACAACGAAAAGTCAACCCGAATGGTGTGGCCTTGAATTATAGGCCCAATTTGATTTGGGCGATCGTATGCCCCTGGTTGTAGGCCGGTTGGTTCTGGTGTCAATCACTCTAAGTGTTCCCATATATGATCCATCATGCCTGGTAACTCATTAATTCGTGTCCGGTTCAACGTCCCTGAAATTTCTTCAATTCGTTGGGTGAGGGACAAAACTTGATCTTCAAGCTCCTTAACAGTCACGGTAAGGGCCAAGAAAGATGCTCTGAAACCAAATGTTAAATTGATAATTAAAGAAGAAGTTTAAGAAGAGAATGGATAATTAAGGTAAATGATCAAAATAATTTGGAAGAGAAAATAAGGAGAGAATTCTGGAAAATATTGTTTACCTTGTTTAATAATGTATGCCCACTTATTTATAGTGGTCCAACACAATCAACTTGTCACTTTGGCTACAACTCATGAAATAGAAAGGTCCTAATTCAACTCTAGACAAAATTAAACACTTGCTAATATCAAAAATAACAACTCCCTATTAAATACCTACTACTATTAGAAATAGCAATTCCCTAAAACAATAGTAAACTAAATAAGGACTAGGTGAAGAAGAGGGGTGTCTAAAACCGATATCAATATGCATCATTGTTATTGATAGAGGCTTATGAATTTACGCTTTCAAAGAGATATGTAACGATATTCTCCACCCATGAAGAGAACTCATCTTCAATTCTTGTCCTTGAATCGTCATTTTTTCCTTTTTTCTATGCTCTTTTCTTCTTTTGCTCCGTTTGTTTCAATGTAAAATGATAGGAAAGTGAATTATTGATAATTCTTGAATAATTATATAGAAACCTAAATAGCGTTTATATAAATGTCACATTATCTAAAGATAGAAACTCTATCAAATCTAATCCAAATCAAATCAAAGTAATTGATCCTAATCTCTTTCAAATTTCAAATTTAAATTTACCTTGATATGAGATACAACACTTCATTGTATCTCTCCCTCAATTGCATGATTTTTAAAAAGAATTTTGCAATTGGTTACAAAAAGAAACCCATAATCATGGTAGAGAATATAATAGGATAATAAAGTGTGATGAGATACACTATGTCTCATCACAAGGTGATTTGATTTTAAATTAATTAGATTAGGTAATATTATATTTGAATTGATTTGATTTGATTTAGGTTTCCTTCTATAATAAGAATATTGAGTTATCTATTTAAAACCTCTTCGGGTTCTTGTAAATTATTCAAGTCTATCAATAATATTCAATTTGTACATGGTATGAGAGTCATCGATCCTTTAGTGACTTTCAAGCTATTGTTTTTCTCTTTCTGGCGGGTGGTACCGTCACCGCCCATCGGGTGTGAAACTTTTGATTTAAAAATAAATAAATAAAAACCCTACAATCTCCTCTATACCTTTATAACCCCAAATTCTAATACTTATGCCTCACCATTTTTTTTCCTTTATTGAAGATTTTTCAGGCGAAATTTTCTTGATCAAATCATGGGTTATACTTTGTTTGATTTTGGGAGAAGATCATAACAGTCTGATTTAGTGGGCCAATAGTACCGACAAACTCATAAAAATAAGCGGGATGCAATAGAGCATAGACTGATGGCGACCAACAAACCGGTTCACTATTTATCAACAAATCTCAAAGATTAAGGAAGATTAATGACTGACATTTATAACTACTTGTATGCCCCTTGTCCAAAGGATCATGCAATTGCAATAGGGCGGTAGAGAATATAGTAGGATAATAAAGTGTGATGAGATACATTGTATCTCATCACAAGGTGATTTGAATATAAATTAATTAGATTTGGTAATATTATATTTGATTGAGGTTTCCTTCTATAATAAGAATAGTGAGTAATCTATTTAAATTCTCTTTGAGTCTTTATAAACCATTCCAGTCCATCAATAATATTCAATTCCTACATAAAATAGGAGAAAATGTTATTTATGTGTATTTGTTTGCATGAAAATCTTTCATAAGTAAATAGATTTATGATTTATGAAAAATGAATCATTTTTTTACAAAAAATGACTTACATTTCAAAAATCGTAAGTCATTTTCTCATAAAATCCTTGTCTCTTAAAATACATTTTAAAATTTACACAAGTATCCATCTTCACATTTTTAAATTTTTCTTTATTATTTAATTAATTTATTTTTATGTTTTATTATTATTATTTTACTATCTGTTAGTCAAAAATTGATCATTAAAATTATTTACGTGCAAACAAACGGAGCAACGTCATTCTTTCCTTTCGAAAACTATGAATTATCTTGAAAAATTGATCATTAATGCTACAACTTAACACTTAGTCACTGAATATGTCAATGAGTATGCCAAAAAGAAGAAACTCCCTGAGCTTCTTCCTTACCAATCTTGCAAGCTTGAGCTCAGGCAGAGAAGCAAAAGTCAGGGATATCTCCATGCCATTACAGGAGATCTCACCTGTTAGAGAGTCCTAATAAATCACGCTTTCGATCTCATTTAGTCCCTACTCTTATTTTATTTTTTCTTTGGACAAGTTAGCTGGGTTCGAACACACCACCTTACGGTTCTGAATACATCAACGACTTCAGCTACCTATTGGACCCCAATTGACCCGAATCTTTTTTTTTTTAAATTCCAGTTTCTCGGAGTCCCAAACAGGTGTTCTGGCCAATTTAGTAGGTTTTGAGATAGCCTTCTTCTATAGTAGACCTCAAGGTCTTCCTAATTTTCGTAGGGGTGTCAATGGGTCAGGTTTGGGCTTCAATTTTGGCAGTTTTTGAATAGGCTCAGCCCGAGCCCGACACATTTACAAGAGACTTTGAAGCTCGATTTTGGCCCGATTGACACCCCTAATTTTTCTTCAAAAGATTTTGGACAATGGTCCAAGCTAATTCAAGAAGGGCATTTTGTGAATGACGGGAGGTTTGGAATTTCCAGCTACAACTCGACAAAGTGAAGGTTGGGTCTCTCTTGTTGGAACCAGACATGGATCCCAAGTACAATCGATCAATGCCGAATCAGTATAGGGTTATCATTTGACTAGTAGCGTTGACCACTGTCAACCATAATCACTACTAATAAGTACTTATTATACTTGTTACTCAAAATAAGTAATTATCTATAAATAAATTTGTTTGGTAAAATAAATATAAATAAATAATAAGTAAAAGTGGTTTACATATCTTTCGTGAAACATTTTTGTCCTCAATTCTTTTTTATTAATTATAAAATTTCACAAATAACTCTTCTCTATCTCATACCAGTTTGATCTAGTGGGGCACTAGTACTGACAAACTCATAAAAATGAGCGGGATGCAATAGAGCACAAACTGACAGTGACCATCAAATAGGATTGGATGTTCACTATTTATCAACAAATCTCAAAGATTAAGGAAGATTAATGACTGACATTTATAACTGCTTGTATGCCCCTTGTCCAAAGGATCATGCAATTACAAGAGGGTGATAGAGAATATAATAGGATAATAAAGTGTAATGAGATACATTGTATCTCATCACAAGGTGATTAGAATTTAAATTAATTAGATTTGGTAATATTATATTTGATTGAGATTTCCTTCTATAATAAGAATATTGAGTTATCTATTTAAACTCTCTTTGTGTCCTTATAAACCATTCTAGTCCATCAATAATATTCAATTCCAAAATAAAATTGGGGAAAAATGTCATTTATGTGTGTTTGTCATGTAAAATCTTTCGTAAGTAAACAGTTTTACTGAAAATGAATAATTTTTGCAGAAAACGACTTACATTTTAAAAATTGTAAGTCATTTTCTCATAAAATCCTCATCTCTTTAAATATATTTTAAAAATTACAAAAATATCCATCTTCACATTTTTAAAATTTTCTTTATTATTTAATTAATTTAAATTTTTTATTATTATTATTATTTTACTATCCCTTACTCAAAAATTGATCATTAAAATAATTTGTGTGCAAACAAACGAAGCAGCATCATTCTTTCCTTTCGAAAACTATGAATTATCTCGAAAAATTGATCATTAATGCTACAGTTTAACACATAGTCACTGAATATGTCAATGGGTATGCCAAAAAGAAGAAACTCCCTGAGCTTCTTCCTTACCAATCTTGCAAGCTTGAGCTCAGGCAGAGAAGCAAAAGTCAGGGATATCTCCATGCTATGACAGGAACTCTCACCTATTAGAGAGTCCTAATAAATCACGCTTTCGATCTCATTTTCTTTGGACAAGTTAGCTGGATTCGAACACACCACCTTACGGGTCTGAATACATCAACGACTTCAGCTACCTATTGGACATTTGGACCCCAATTGACCCGAATCTTTTAAAAAAATATCCAGTTTCTCGGTGTCCCAAACAGGTGTTTTTGCCAATTTATTAGGTTTTGAGATAGCAACTTCGTATAGTAGACCACAAGGTCCACCTAATTTTCTTAGGGGTGTCAATGGGTCAGGTTTGGAATTGAATTTTGGTGTTTTTTTAATAGACTCGGCCCGAGCCCGAGCCCGAGCCCGAGCCCGACCCATTTATAAGAAGCTTTAAAGCTCGAATTTGGCCCAATTGACACCCCTAATTTTTCTTCAATGATTTTGGACAATGGTCCAAGCTAATTCAAGAAGGGCATTTTGTGAATGACAGGAGGTTTGGAATTTGCAGCTGCAACTCTACAAAGTGAAGGTTGGGTCTCTCTTGTTGGAACCAGACATGGATCCTTAGTTCAATCGATCAATGCCGAATCAGTATAAGCTTATCATTTGAATATTAGTGTTGACCACTCTCAACCATAGTCACTACTAATAAGTACTTTTTTATACTTATTACTCAAAATAAGTACTCATCTATAAATAAATTTATTTGGTAAAATAAATAAATAAATAATAAGTAAAAGTGGTTTAGACTCCTCAAAAAATAAGTAATCTGATAAGTACTTATTTTAAAAAGTATTTATAAATAAGCCAAAATGTCTCTTTCATGAGACATTTTTGTCCTCAATTCTTTTTTACTAATTATAAAATTTCACAAATAACTCTTCTCTATCTCATACCGACCATAATTAAAAATGTTCATAATTACCCTTGAAAAAATTACTTATTTACCCAAACAAGTTTTTTTTAAAAAGAAAATAACTTATTTAAAAAAGTACTTCTTTATAAAAATTTAGAAAAAGCACTTATTATCTGATAGTAATGTTACCAGACATCCAATTACAAAAAAATTATGAATAAATATATTTCATAAATTTAAGATTTTTTTAAAAATGATTTGTGTTCAATTTGTAAAATCCGTGCCTTTTTTTTTTCTAAAAAGCGGTGAATATTTTGTAAATTAATTATTTCACTAAAAAATTGCATATTTTACAAGTTTTTCCTTTTAAAAAAATTAGTTACTATGCCCTCAATCCAACCGTCTCTTTCATAAATGGATTGTAAAAGAAAATTCGAACAAACCCAGTAATAGACCCTATCATCTTAAACCCACCCGATTAATATTGTAAAGTACAATAGTAATTAAATATATTAATTGTATTTTAAAGTAAAATATTTATAAATTAATTGGGTATTATGATCCTTCGGCTCTCATTTCTCACCTTACCCAATTATAAATGGATTGAGAAATGACCAGTAGAACCCGGCCCATGGCCACACAACATCAAATGGAACCGTGCAAACTCGGGCAGGTTGGCGGGTCGGGTCAAAATTGAGGGTATTTTCTGGAATATAAGAAAACAAAAATCACCAAAAATATAAAACATTTCGAAATGCTAATATCCTCTCTCTGTTTCTTCTACTCTCCTTCACGATCTTCCTTCCCCTGCTTCTCCATCTCTTCTACGGTTCTCTGATTCTTCAATTCTTCATTTTTCTTCCATATCTTCAAAACCCAGATCGTAATTCTCATTCTATGATCAGCTTTTGATTTCTTTCCTTGAAATTCTACTGTAATTCCAATGAGGATTCAAGGTTCTTCAATCAGTTCATCATATTCATCGATGTCCACTTCTTCATTTGCTTCATCTACTAATTCTATATCTTCATCTTCATCAAATTCTTCTTCTTCGATCAATTACGAGACCCGTTGCGAAGGTCTTGATCTCTTGGTGAAGGCTGTTCTCCATGTTGCTGGATCCGTGTTGGGTATTCCATTTACTCAAAGAAGAGTTATCAGAAGAAGAAAGAGAGCTGTCAGATTCAACAAATTGGTTATAACTGAATTTGGAAAGAAAGAAAAGGAAGAGAAGATGAAGAAAGATGAAGGAATTGAGATAATTTCGAAGCCGAAAAGGCGAAAAAGAGTGATGGCCTTGCCTTCTAAGTACCATGATTCAGTTATTCAGCCATGGAAGCGACAGACCCGTCGACGGCAATCGATTGAGATCGACGATGGATCGGGTTAGTGTTTGGTTTTTTTGATCTGGGTTTTGTTTCTTCTTCTTTGGATTCTACAAATATTTGAAGAAAAGGGAAAAATCTGAACTGGGTTTTGGTTTTAGTTCCAGATCTTTGCACTCTCATGTTGATCTATGAACTTCAATGTAATGTTGGTGTAATCTCACTCGATTATCGCAAATAGGGGGATCCTGAGATCCTAATGCAGTTTGAAATGGGGTGTTTCAATTTTCTTTTATATATTTGAATAACTTTTATTCTTGATATTACTCTTAATGGAGTCTTTTATTAGTCACAACTCACAAATTCACAATGTTGAAGCAAATTTTCTCTCTTTCTTAGATTGTAATCTTGATTGGTGGAGTGTGTTTGATATTGATCTTCTTATATAGTTTACATTTGCTAACTTTTAAGCAAATCCATAGTACTGTCTTCCTTCTGCTCATTGGTTTTCACCAGTATTATCTCTGGGAATATGTTCTTCAGAAGAAGTCAAGCTTGAGAGAATTCCATGATGTGTTGCAAGCAGAACTGGTTTATTGCTAGTATGAGTATAAAGTTGACAGTCTCAATACTGAATATAGAAATGAATTACCTTTTGATGGTTAATTTTTCAAATTCTATTGCTAGTATCATTCAATTGATAGTCTCAGTACTGAATATAGAAATGAATTACCTTTTGATAGTTAATTTTTTAACTGATGGGAAAGTTTACCAATTAGTTTATGGAATGTGAATTACTAGAATTTTCCACCCAACAGATTTGCTCTCTGAATTAAGAGTGATTACCATTGGTTGCGAGCCTATTTGCAGTCCAATCCTTCAAGTGGGTTCTACTCTTGGCAACCCATTTCGATTGTAGTATAACTGAAGCTTGTCATATCAAGCTCGAATCACTGTGACTCGGTTTGCAGTCTTGTTCAACTTCAAGGTTCAAAGGTCTAGATTGAGAGTATTTTTCCTTCTCTGTGATATAATTTAACAGTAGCTGAAAGCATCAATAGTTTACACTCTGGAATCCAGTGTGAATCAGCAAGGACCACCTTGCAAGGCTAAATACTCCTTGGTGACCGATAGCGAAGTAGTACCATGAGAGACGAGTGAAAAGAACCCCCATCGGGAAGTGAAATTGAACATGAAATTGTAAGCTCCGGCCAGAGCTCTGACCGCGTGCCTATTGAAGAATGTGTCGGCGACTCATAGGCAATGACTTGTTGAAGAATGAGCCGGCGACTCATTGGCAATGACTTGGTTAAGAGAACCCACTGGAGCAATAGCGAAAGCAAGTCTTCATAGGGCAATTGCCATGGCTTATGGACCCAAAGCTGGATGATCTATCCATGACCAGGATCAAAATGAAGTTGAATTGGGTTAGCTCTGTTTATGATAACTGTAATTGGTATGTTTAGTTTATGCACAAGGGGCTCTATATGTACAACCCCACCAACAAAGATCATGCAGGGAGTGTAAGGAGCTTGGTTCATGTTCATTTAAATCTTAACTGATACAAGGCTTATAGCATAGGTAAAGTCTTCATCTAGTATATGAAATTTGCTTCTGTTATTCACATATTTGCTGCTTTTTTTGCTTCATACTAGGAGTCCAAAGAGAGGAAATATAGCAGACATCTATACATCAGTAAGTAGCATAAACATCTCTATAATATTCTGTCACCTTGCAGTAAGAAGCTCTGAATTGTACTTTGGTATGATATGGTGTCCCGGCTCTATACTTTGGTGTTATGGCCATGGATGTTACAGGAAGAGCTCAATAAGTAGTGAACATGACCTTATGTGGATTCAATATAATTCACAATATTAGTTTCTTATCCTGAAGAAACTCTCAATGTCAGTTTATCTTTTTTCATGAAAAGCAGATATGAGATAATAAATTCAGTGTTTTATTAAGATTTCGAATAGTTGTTCGGAATTCAGCCATTCCCAATATAATAGAAAATGATTCAATGATGCTGAACTGATCTTACCTGGGATCGCAATTCCAACTATGAGTCACATGTTATCTTTTTACATAGCTAGTGACCACTACCTAATGGAATCAACCTCCTTTGCTGGCGCTTTAGTATAACTATATGGGGTCGACGATATAGGTTCTATTCTGCAATTCTAGTCTATAAAGAGTCATGATTCAATTAGAGCATGGATTATCAAATCTTTTCTCACTAATTTAGCATTTTTCACACTATTTTAGAACCTTCAACTTGCACATTATCACTTATTACATCAGGAATTAGTTTGGTTCATCACCAGCATGCAATAATTATTGAAATTTAGAGCACCAAAATCAGTAATGGTGCTCAGAGACACAGTATATTTCCTCTTTTATTAGGTACTGCACCATAGTAATACTTTGCTGCCTCTATCAACGAGTACATTCTTCCTATTGGTTCTTTTCTTGTGCCATCAAACCCTCCACCCTAGTCGTTTGGGAACAGGATAAATGACCATATTATTAGGAGTGTTAATGGGCCGGGCTGTCCTGCTCTGGGCCCACTAGTCCCAGCCTGATTATTAGTTGGGTTGGGCTTGGGCTTGGAGTGTCAAGCCTGTGGTCCGTTTCAGTAGACTTCTACCTGGATTTAAGCCCCGATTAGTTCCTTGGGAAAAATTGCACATGATTTTTTAGATGGCCTGGCCTGGCCCGGCCTGATTAATAAGTGGCCTGGCCGGTTTATTAATTGGGCCCGGGAAAGGTAGATGCACACAACATGGCGATTACCTGTTTGTTCGGCGTTGCCGGAAGATGAGAGACTAAACTGAGTGAGAGAAAAAGAAAGAAATTAGTATTTTCACCATTTTTCTCATAAGTCATAAGTTATTTCCTCTAGAGCAAAAATGTTTCTGGTTGAATCCACTAGCAAGCCATGAACTGGAGTCTTTGAACACAAGTTGAGCCCTAGACTAGGCTTGAGGCCACGCCTGCCTGGCATCACACATTGCCATTGTTTCGCAACCGTACCAAGAAAAAGATCAGTGCTATTGTGTATGACTTAAATTCAGCAAATGAGTTTGTTGGGAAGTTGTGATGATTCTTATCCGGATTCTTGATGACTTAGTGTTGACCAATGCGACCCGTTTAATGGCAATGTGTGGGGTTTCCCCAATCCATTTTGTCTCTTTATGTTATAACCCTAGGTATTAAAGGGTTTTTCTCTTTGAGGCTGCGATTAAGGGGTTTTTTCTAGGGTTGGGAAAGTGGGTTTTGAGAGAGTTTGTTCCCACTATAATCTCCCTTGTTCTTAGTGGATTTTCTCACCAGTTTCATCCGTGGACGTAGGCATGTTGTCAAACCACGTATATCATTGTCTCCTTTGATTGATTGCTTGGATTCTCTTTCTTATTTCTCCGGTATTTGTCGAACCGGTTATAACAAGTGCTTGCAGCCTTTGTTTACACCATTGGCTTCACATTCACCTGTTCCAAATAAGGGTGACAGATCTCTGACCAAGCCCTTGAATTGATTTATGCCAGCTCTGTTTTGTTCCTTGCCAGCATCGATATGTGGCTATAAGACCCCGAAACCAAACTGTAAGGCCCATGGACCCTAATTTTTGTCATCCGCAGTACAAAATGAAGAGCATAGATCAGAGAAACTTTTAAATGTAGTTTTATTTCAGAACTTCTACCTTTGTCACTACCTTACCCCAGTTATTTGGAGTCAGGAGTGGGGATCTTAATTGGTAAACCATATGGCTAGTAACCACATTCCGGTTCGAGGCAGTTCTGAAGGGAGGTTAGGCATCCGAGCTCCACTAACTTAAGTCGGTTAAAACAGTCCCGGATAGCTAAGAACTAATAGACAAACTTAGCTGATTACTGTTTACATTCTTAATAGTTATATTACCTACATGCATAGTTTTTTTTTGATCGGTAAAAGTAATATCATTAAAAGAGAGCGTTCACAAATAGTGAGATAGTACGGGTACAATTCGAAGTTGATCCATTGGGGAAATCAGGTGTTATAGGGCAAAAACGCGGTAAAAGTACAGGAAAATTATAAAAAAATAATTAATAGTTATAAATAAATAAGATTCGTGATACTAACTAATAACAATAATTTAATACAGACTATGCATATACGGCAATTGTGTATTATACGCTTTTAATACAAAATCCACGTTTAATGCTCACACATATTATATGGCGATACAAATAAAATATGTAATATGACAAAAATTGGGAATTGCAATTGACGACCCTCCTAAACATGTTATAGATTTGGTAACTATGCTTACATGGCCTATTTTAGAAAATTAAAGAGTAGATGATCTCTCTCTCTCTCTCTTCCAACTTTTAACTACCACTTGAATTCCTTGTCCGATATTTTAAGAAGCACTTGAAATTGGAATTCAAACATATTCTGGATGTAAATGTAGGAATTATACAACAAGACATGACACAGAAGGCTTCAACTCTAACCCCATATCTGGTTAGGCAAGACATGACACAGAAGGCTTATTTACTAAATTAAATCCCAAAATGCTAAGCTTGAGAGCAAGTCAACCATTTCGAAACCCCTGTATATAATTAATCTGTTACCCACTTACCCTCTGTTAGTGTTCCATATGAAATTGATCTACGCAGTTTTTTTACAACAGCATCTACTATTTTCTCTCTCAGTAGTGTCTCTTGGCCAACTTGATTGAAGGGTTGCTTAGGAGCTGAGCCGCTCATGTAAGCAACTTGCTGGACTCATACCAAACCCCTGATAAATGGGATTACAGCGATATAGTTTTTGTGTTGGTCAAGTTGTACACCCTAGGCCAAGATTATATTCTTGATCAGTGTTCGACTACATCGTAAATAAGTGTTACGATGTGATACAAAATGCAAACCCGATATCAAAACCCTACATTAAGATATAATCAAGTCTTAGAAGGCCATGCCAAAGATAGCACCATTTAATTAATAACCCTATTGTAAAAACATAACTTACGGTGTCACAGAATATGAGATGCTTCTTACAATTTCCACCCCCCCTCTCCCTCCTTTGTGAAGAGTTTTTCTGTCTGGCTCTATTGGCTCGTACCTGCCTGCCCCCCAAAAAAAAAACTTAAAAAGACTTGGAAATTCTACTCCCCATGCCAGAAAAGCGCTCCATCATCTGTAGTCTCATGCTTGAACAACGCAAATTATGTACAGGAGCAATTCACAATCAAACATAAACTGGATGTTGGTGTATATGAACAGTTTGGGGCCGTTGATGTGATCTGGATGAAGCTTCCCACAAAATCTATGTGTGAGCAGATTGTGATAGTATCCTGGAATGGTTATGCTCACCTTCGTAAGTGACGATAAGCATTGAAGGGTCTTCCAAGCACCTCTCAACATGCTTCCTTGCTGGGCAACCTCTCATGCTGCTACACTTATAGTATCCCCTGCATAAGTTCAGAAAGGCCTTCTCAGTCAACTTGAATGTTTCCGAAATCAGAATAGTAATTGGATATATGCATGCTTTAAAGTCTAACAATTTTGTCATTTTGAAATTTAAATGTCAATGACATTCTTGGAAAGGTGAGAAGAGTACGGATAATTTTAAAACTGTTCTACCTGGAGACAAACTCAGCGGTGATACAGCAACAAAACTACATTATACCTGCTTAACAGTTGGTTATTTAACTTTTCCAGGGAAATATGTGAGATCAGTAGTTTACAGTTCAAAAATACCCAATGGTGTCAGCTTGCATAAGAACAACAACAAAGTCACTGATCACCAGTTTGCATAACTACACATGATTGCGTCAGCCAAATTGATAAGAGTAGAAATCTAATGATGGTAAAAATTAATTTTGTTAGAAACCTTGACAAAGTGACACAGATTTCTTAACTACCATGACAAAGTGCCAAGCTTTATAAGTCTCAACCAAAGAACGGACCCTTAATGAATCAAGATGGACAAGTTCTCCTCTTTCATTTTCCACTGCGAATTCTTTCCATAGCTGGAGATATCAACACTTGGAATGAAATTTTTAGGCAAGAACAACAAAGGAAACCCGAAAGCGCCCATCATGCACAAGTAAATTGATAACAAGTACATGAGCTCAAGCCAAAGGTCAAGAGGTCACGCATATTTGTCCAGCTTACCCACCAAGGGGGAAAAAGAGAGTAAATTGGTAACATGTAGATGAATTGTTCTTTGAAAGACAAGACCAGAATGCACAAAAGATCTTGATATGCAATTAGAGCGTCACCAATCAAACAAGAATATTGATCCCAGATCAGAAAAGCCATAAAAGTATATGTTACAGAAATATATATGCATCCCTGCGACCTATTTACAAAAAGTAAAATGCAATTATACCTAGGATGTGGAGAACCCTTGATTGGCTTCTGTCCATACTTCCTCCATGAAAACTCATCAGGAGGGATATCTGCAAGCTTGTTACTGATAGCAGGCACCTTGATGGATCTCTTCACCCTCAGTTTCCTATAAGCAGGAAAAAATTTGGCTAGCGACTAGAATTAAAAGAGCATAACGAATTGAGCAGAAAGTTAGAGGACAAAATCTGACCTCCTCTTTGAGCAGTGGCATCTACCACTGCTTCCACATTTCACATTCCCATCTCCTCCCCTACCAGAGCACCTACTCTTGGGTTGGTTTGAGTTCCGGTCCAACGAATGAGGCGCACCAATCAAATGGAAGGCTTTTCCATCCAAGCTAGCCACACTGCCGTCCATGCTTAGAGATGAGATGAAAGACCTAGTGGATGACATGGTGGGTGTGCAACTGGAGCTATCAAAGTTGAGGTTTATGCCACTGTTGCTCCTAAGATACATCATATCTGCTTGATGTTTCATCTGTTGCTGCTGAAGCTGAAACCTTTGTTGTTGCTGCTGCTGCTGCTGCTGCTTCTGGAGGAATTGATAGTGTGCTGATGGTGTTTGTTGAGCAAGTTGGAGAGGATTCTTCACAGATGAACCCATTTCTAATGCTGGGTTTTCTAAAAATATTTTCTGGGTAAGTTGCAGTGAATTTTTAGTGGTTGAACCTATCTCTTGAACTGGCTTCTCAAGAAAATTAGTTGGTAGAAGTTGGAGAGACTTGGGTTTAGAATCTGGTTGAGAATTTGGGTTATCTAAGAAGATGTTTTGGGGAAAAGGGGATTGAAATTTCTTCCGTTTTCTGGCTCTTCCATGGCCCAGACCAGTACTGAGAAGAGACACAACTCTCTTGAACTTAAACACAGCCTCCCCTGTTTCCACCACTAAATTTCTATACTGAAGCTGATCTTGGGGCTGAGATAAGAGACTAAGAACTCTATGACAGCTCTCCATAGCTGCTTTATTAGCTTCTTCAACCTCCTCCATGTTTCCCCAACCCAAAACCAAACCCTAATTCTCAAAAACCCTAGAAACCCTGATGGAAAAACATCATAAGAACTTCAAAAATTACCTCCATGAGATAGATATCCAAAAACCCATTTCAGAAAAACAAAAATCCCAGATGGGTTTTGATTAAAAATTCAAAATTTACGACTCATCAAATGATTATTCTCACTCAGAGTGATCAGATTGAACTGGGTACAAACTTGACAAATATAGAAAAACCCAGATGCGGATTAACCATTTATAGCTATCTCATTACAGAAATTAAAATTTAAAAAAAAAAAATCAAAAACAGACCTTGATGGTTTTGTGGAGTGAAACCCCATAATCTTCCATGAATGTGAGATTGAAAGGTGTGAAAGAGAAGACTTGCTTGCTAGAGATTTTACACAGAAATGAGCAGCAAAACAAATTCCCCATCTTTTTTAATATTATAACGATTAAACTAATACAAAAATAAAGATATATTGCTCTGAGAGAGGGAGAGAGGGGTGGGGGCTGCGCCGTGTGCGCATTTTAGTAACCTGCGCATCGGAGATGCTGAGAAAAGAAACTGGCGTCTCAGTCACAGATCCGAAGGTGGGGCCACCCAAAGACCTCGTTATTCCCTTTTTTCTCACTTTATTTTTTTCTCTCTCCTCACTTTCTCTCTCTAATCTGATCATCAAAATATCCGGCAACAATGGCCCACACTGGTTCCCGATTTCAATGTATAAACGATTAGGATTTCGCCACGTCAAAGTAGTCAATAGAAGACGGCACGTGTCACGAGTTTTGTTGACAGGCAGCATTGTTTACCTGTTCCTTTGGGCCAGGGAGTGATGACTGACGATAGGGTGGGGCCCATGAAGTCAGAATACCGTTGACTTGATAAGGACCTCTCTCAATTTACGATTTTCAGGTACCTTATTCGGTTTATTAAATGACGAAATTGTCCAGAGGGATTTTGGAATTATCTAAAATTGGACAAACAGAGAAGTCTCTGCCAGCTATTAAATTACTAAAATACCCTAAAATAGTAATTTGGAAATTTGGGTAATCCCTTCGAGTCTCATTTAGGCATGTTTGGTGCATTATTTTTCTAAGAGGAGTGCTAGTCTTACTCTCAATTTGAACCAACCACCTAACCAAATTCTCTCTTAAAACGGTGCAATCAGGCCTCGGGTTCCCACTAGTATATGTCAGAAATGTGGTCTCGGGTTACCACAATGTGTGCGACATTTGGTGGATAAATTATTTCATTATCTCTCATTATTTTAACTTCTCCACACACTATGCGACATGTGGTAATAAAGTGGTGAAAAAGAAGGAAAGATATCAAGTGGGAAGAAATCAAAATCATGAGAGAAAATGAAATAACTTTTTTTTTTAAATTGTCACATGTCGCATAATGTGTAGTAGCCCGATGCCACATTTCTAGCATGTGCTAGAGAGAATTCGAGGTCATGCAATCAATGAAAATGTGTGTACTTTAACAGAGAATTAGGTGATTGGTTCAACTTAAGAGTAAAAAAAACCTGAGAGTAAGGCTAGCATTCCTCTTTTTCTTACAGCTTAGGTAGACTGCATTTTGTGAATCCGAACCTGATAACCAACTTCAGAGTTCACATATTATAACCTTTATAACCTGGTTTGTCTGGATCAAGCTCGATTAGGCCCCCGTTTGGGGCTCGGGTTGACCCTGATCCATGTCAAACTCGCTATTGCTGTACTTAGAATGGCATTGGGTCGGGTCTACCTGGTACTTACTATCACCCAAACTTGGCATTTTTCAAGTTGCCCATTTGAAACATCTGATTTCCTTTGTATTAAAGTTGGATCGAGATTGAAACTAAGGCAAGTAATCGGGCCCAATTTGTTTGTCCCGTCCCTGGGTCAACCCTATCATTTACATACGCTTTGAATGAGCCTTAATAAATAAAGGATAGTGATTGGGTGCACTCTATAGCAGCTGCTATCGATCCCTCCACTGTCTGATTGAAAATCCAAAGGTCCGACATTGGATTCTCGATCGGACGAGTACACCCAATCACTTTCCATAAATAAACGTTTAAGAGTTTTTTCTTTTTTGGGAGACCTTTGAAATGCTTTCACCATCCTAGTATGAGTGGTGGGTATATACTTTTAGAGCCGTGCCTGTGTGTAGCTCTACTCTGCATTTCCTACTCTTAGCCAAAAACCAACACCTTTAGCATGTGTTGGTTTTTGGTTGATAATAGGGAATTCTAGAGAGTAGGACTAGCTCGCCTCCTACCTTTAACATTCAGCTCAAGATTGCAAATTAAGTTAGAATGTATCATAAGCATTAGATTTACACTTTTTGTTACGTATATACGTGTCTCTAATTCTATATCATATCCCTCTTAGAGGTGTGTTTGTTTGATAAGAAAATGAGAGAAAGTAAAAGAAAAGTAAATTTTCTTATACTCTTTTCTTACATTCGGTGTGCAAGAAGCACACGTCTTTTTTTTTTTTTTCACTTTCTGAATAGTAACAAACTTTCTCCAAACAACTTCTTCCATCTTTTGATGATTATTCTATAAAAAAATTTAAAATTATTTTTTTCACTTTTTATTTCCCTTTCATTTTTGTTCTTTTCTTTTCTTTCACCCATTTTCACGCCAAGAGCAGAACCATAGTGATTATGGTGATGTCGCCAATAGTTATTGGGCTCCTTGCCTCCTTGGGTGTATATTTACCTTGCAAAATAGCATTTTTTTCTTATGTGGAACTATGTTTGGATTTTTTGTTTTTTATTGAATTTAGGTTAGGAGTTGAGGAATAAAACTCGATGTTTCATTTGGTTTATCTTACATTTGCAATTCTAACAACGGAATAAGTCTTGATTGCAGACTTATCTAAATATCTTTCTTACTTATAATCTCTGCATATTAAAAATTTTCATATTATTTTAGACTTAGGATCTTCTCCAATTTCACACTATTCACATAAATATACATTTTTTTGTTAAGACACCCACACACTATAACACACACACCAAACCCCTTGGCACAAGGCCTAGTCCACCCACACAACCCTCTCAAAAAAGAGAGGGAGGTGGGGCTTTAAGGGGACCTATACCAATCCCATAAATATTATTATATATGTTTTGTTCTCTCTTTACTTTTTTTTTCTTCTTAGTTTTCATATTCATTAGCCTAAAATAGCTTTTATAGATGAGAGAGACAATAAAAGATGATTAGTATCAAGGATAATTATTGTGATCAAATGATTAGAATTACTAAAAAGGCACAGTTTGTTGGATGTAGGTAGTCTCTGGCATATGATGAGCCAGGATTCCCTTGCAAGGGGGGGTTAACAATAGGGTTCGGGGCATAGCCCCCCAAAATGTTTTTTTTGATGTTTTTTTTAGGGTTCATGGGTGTTTGTTTGTTTGTCAGTTTGTAAAGAATAAATTTTTCTCAAAAGTTTAAGGGGCTAAAGTCCCCGTCCCCTCGGCTCTTAGTATATATATGTACAAAAATTCAGAGGGGGCTTCAACCCCCCATGCCCCATGTGGCTCCGCCCCTAGTTCCTGCAATAAGGCTCTTTATTGTTTAAGCATATTTTACCTTTCTAGGTAGTATTCTCAATAATAATAATAAATCCTAAGCTTATGCTAAGTTTCTTTCTATTTACGTTTTTTGGTAAACTCAGTAACACCACAAAATGAGTACTGAAGGCAAATAAGGGAAACACACACTCACACCCCTCATGCAAACACACACACATGCAGATTGACCACACACGCAGCCTTATAAGCTTCACCCAAGAGCTTCCCAAAACGGGTACCAACCGTTTGGGATGCTATGGAACTTATAAGGACAAGCGTGCTCGGATAAACTTCCGATATGGAACTAAACTCAACACCACGCTTTGATTTTTTTGGTAAACTCAGTAACATCACAAGATGAGTAAGGCAAAGAAGGGAACACACACTCATCTTTCTATTTACTTGAGTTGAATTAAAAATCTAAAGCCTACTTCGGCTATCTTTATTGATGTTTGGAGAGACTCTCCCCTTATTTCACATCACCCTCTTTTGGAGTAAAAAGACAAATTTTGTATTAGGTCCTTTCCTTATGCGCCTTATCCCAAAATCCTTTTCTTTTTACCTCGAATAGGAAAGAGTGGAGCTAGCAAAACCCTTGATATTTAGAGGGATAGTGAGTCTACAAAGAGAAACCATCACAAATTTACAATCTATGAAGTTCTTCATATTATATTAGAATGTGTAGGACGTACAAAGTATTCTCCATATATATCATATTGCCCAACACTAAGCTATGCAAATCTATGAGATCTTCTAACCCATAATAGTTTAATATTTATGTCATTTGACAACCTATGCACCCCATGATGCTACCCCACTAACATCACTACCAAGTTGATAAGATTGCTTTTAAATTCAAAAGAGGAGATACATGAATTCCATCAACTACCATTATAGTCACCTAGGAATTAATGTTTTAATTCATTGACCTTTTAAGACACTCATTTATTATATTTCTTTTGAGATATCAAATCAAAGTAACAAGTACTCTTTCTCCCTAATTTAGGGTATAAAAATGTGGTTTAGTTGGGTGTACATTTGCACTAATCTCCTTCAAGGGAGGAGTTTGCCTAACCCATTAGAAAAATACAATTGATAATTATACATTATTATAAGTATGCATTGCAACACAATAGATTAATAAGATAATTAAGACTTCATGGATTGGGTATTCTTTAATTCTAACCTTAGCCTATTTGGTTATGGTGGGCTAGTTGTTCACATTCTATAAGTCATACTTGATTCACCCAGTACAAAGGTGTATCATGGGTATTGCAAATACCTAAACCAAATGGCTAAGAACAACTCAATGAGTGAGCTTGTGACTTTTTTTTAAGCCTCCCAATGGGGGAGGAGAGTTTGGCGAACCCCTACAAATTTATTAATAAGAAATTTGATTAGCGAGCTTACGGATTTTTTTGAATGACTAGTCTAACTAAAATGAAGTTAGTAATAAACCATTGCAAAACTATAATTTAGACTTGTGTGATTGATCAGATCTGCTTTATTTTTATTATATAATAGAGACATTTTTATATGGGAGCAAAATAATTCTTAACTTTTTGTTGATAAAAAATTTTAGTTCCATTTTTTTCTTTCTTGTGCTTTGTTATACAGACAGTTTAAATACAAAGAGGAGCTCTGCTTCACGGGGTTGAGTGGAGCCCCCCTTTTTACACTATCACAGTGACAATCTTATAATTTGGTGTGTTACGAAATTATCTCAATCTCTTTCAATAATTACAAAGATGCCACAATCACAGTGTAAAAGGGGAGCTCTGGTTCAACGCCGTAAATCAAGCTCTGACATGTTTCCATTTAAGAAAAGTAGTTCAGTTTAATTGAGCCAGCTTAGCCCTAAAACCTAAATTATGAGGATTTATTTATTTATTTTGTGACAACCCTTGCACAATACAATGAGCAACAAGCAAACAACATTGCTATTATAATTAAAACTAAGTTCACAATCATTGAAAATCATAGGGGATAAAGGGATCATTTGGTGAGGATAATCCAAACCTTACACCTCTTGTTTAATCAAAGTTAACCAAAAGCCTCAATTCAAATTAATCAGATGGAAAAGGTAAGGGTAATTTAGGAATTGGAGATTCAATGATTATCGAGTATTGAGCAAGTGTCAATCAGTGTCAAATCATGATACTTTTGCCGTTTAGGCATTTGAATACGAATGAAGGGTGGCTTTATTGGGTTCCCCAAAATTATGTAATATATTGAAGCAAAGCAACAAAGACAAAAGAGAGAGAAAGGAATATAGTGTTTGTAACTTGGAAGGGCGTGAAAGTGAGAGGGGACAAAGAAAGAGAGAGTGCCTGTCTCTCTCCCTCTCCCTTCAACAAGAAGCTATCAGCCTATCACAACCAATTGCAATTGAATTCTCCCGGGTTCTCGCACTCACATATCAACACGAATTTTTTTTTTAATTTTATTAACTGTAGTTAAGATTTACTAAGACCCAAAGAATTGGGACAACCTGAGTTACAAAAAAAAATATTTAACTAGTTAAGAATTTTTAACCCTTACAGTTAATATTTTTTATAAAAAAAACTAAGGTTGTATTGTAGAACCCCAATAGTTAATGAATCTTAACCACAGTTGATAGGGGTTAAAAGAGATGTGTTGATCTGTGGGTGCGATTAAAGTCGGAGAAAGTTCAATCGCAATTGGTTATGATCCAATCTCAGCTCTCTATTACTAGAGGGAGAAAAAAGAGAATGTGGGGGGGGGGGGGGGGGGGGGGGGGGGGGTATCCGTCAGCAGGGGACCCGGTGGAGACTCCGGTGGCCTTTGCCATAAGTCTAGTGGTTCACGTGGAGCGCACATTGTTTGGACGAAATTACGTCATGCACATTCTCTAAATAAAATATTAAAAAAAATAAACAATAAAATTGTAGCATGTTCATTTTCCAATAACTCTAAATTTAGATCAAGAGAGACTGTTTAGGGTCCCAACTCCAAAATAGTGTTTCCAAATTCTTGTCCAATTCACACCGGTTGGGTTGTGCCAGTAACAGTGTCTCTATGTTCCCATGTAGTCCCGCGTTCTTAAGTATTGATTTGACAATTGATAGCCCACAATATTAACCCCTTTTTAAAATAGTGTTCAACTCTCTAACCCATTAACTAATGGGTCTATCATGTTTAGCCTACTTTTAAGTCACTCGGCTTTTCAAGCCACTAACCAGTAGTAAATAATATTAATTAGGGTTGCGGCCTAACTACACAAAAAATTTAGTATAAAACTTTGACTAAGCCAAGCTCGGTCATTTGTGGACAAGCCAAGCTCAAGCTAGCCTTTCAAAGTTCAAGAACTCCTAATCGCATATGAGCCGAGCTTGAACATTCCGAGCTCAGCTGGACTCTTTTTCTTCTTCTTTCTTTGGTTGGGGATATTATTTGTCATTGGAGATTTGAGCTCTTGTTTCTCATCGCTTGGGGGAATGGATCCCAAGACTTCTCTATTGAAAGAGGCTAGGCCAATAGAGAGGTCACACCTTAGTATCAATGGTTAGTGGTTAGCATTCGTCACTTTAGAACGAATCCAATTCGTTAGGGATAAGATGAAATAATTTGTTTCTTGATTCACTTAGATTTTTTAGTTTGATTTGCTTATATATATATTTAGTAGGTAAATAAAAGATGACTATAATAACGAATTCTTAGTATAATGATGTATCATAATCATTTATAGTGAAACTTTCATTTTTTTTCCTAAGAATGTATCAAAGTTTTCCTTCTTTTATTATTGTTTTTTTTTTTTATTAAACTACTGTTGCAACTTATAAATATTTATTTTAAAAATATAAAAATTATCTTATAAATACCCTCATCATGTTTATGTATGAATGTCTCTTCAAGCAACTTGAATTTTACTTTTTTTTTAATTAGTAGTTTGTGAATCAAAAAATAGAATAACACAGAGAAAAGAATCACTAAACACAAAAAACAATCACCGAATCAGAACATTTTTTGGGAAGGGGTATGAATACGAGATTCACTCATTTTCACAAACTATGACGAGCCATACCACGAACCAGATCGGTTGGAACTAGATCATGGTTTGTTTTAATAGGTAGAGAACTCAGTAACCTTGGGTTCAACTGTAGGACCGTTTCAACCTTCAAACAGTCTGATGAGTTTGATGAGAAATGTTAGCCATAGTCGCAAACTTCCATGCTCTCACTATGGTTCTGTTGCTAATTTTTCATATCTCTACTATTATAATGAGAGAAACAGGGTTAAAAAGTTTGTCCTTTTTTTTTATAATATTTCTAATGAGTCCTAATTTTATGGCATCTTATAATTAGTAAGGGTGATTTTTTTTTGTATTTTTCTTATTTTGTTCATAACTCCATTTTAAAAAAATTAAGATATTATATTATCTAATTTTACGAGAGAAAAGTTTATAGAAGTAATATCAACTACAACTAACAATAATCTCTATATCTCCACGATTCCTCAAATCTTTATCCGTATACTCTCTCTGCTCCTTCCTTGGTCTCTCCCAAGGAAGAGGCACACCTTCTCTACATTGTAACTACTTTTCAAGAGAAAAATTAGGGATATGTGGTTTCAACCCACTACTCCATCTTTTTAAGTTAAAATTTTAAAACAAAAAATTTAAAAATTCTCTCACTAGAATCCTTCTTCCCACTCTCTCTCTCTTTCCCTTCTCTCTCACATGCATTGCGCGTGCCGCCCACTATCTCTACTAATACAAAGAGGATTCCTTTGTTCAAAACGTTGATTGATATTTGTCTTAATTTCAAAAATATCATTCAACTTCTATTTAATTATCTTCTTCACTTCTAATTCTCTTCTCTACTAATATAAAGAGGATCCCTCTCTTCAAAACATTGATTGATATTTATATAAATTCTTAAAATACCCTTTCGACTTCTATCTATCATCCTCTATTACCGAGAATGTTATTTTCCCAAATTGTCATGATCATAATCATGTATATGTATCCAAGACAAAAATTATTTTGTTGAATGTTTGCTTTATTCCCATACTACCCCTTACTCATTAATAGACTTGAAATTCTTTACAATTATATATTTCTTAAATGTGGTTAAGATTCACTCACCCCTAGGGTTCACCTACTTATCCTTGGTTTTAGGGAAAAAAAAAAAACTAATTCAAATAATTAGTGAATTTTAATCAGGGTTTAAAAAAATTAATATTTTTTTCTAAAAACCAATGATAAGTGGGTATACTCTAGGATAGGTGAATCTAAACCACAGTTAAGGGGTGTCAAAAGAGACACATGGAACTCCTAAAGTTCACCCACTTATTCTTGGTTTTTAGAAAGAAAAAAATCAAAAATTTTAAACTTTGATTAAAATTCACTAATTCCTAGAGTTAATTTTTTTTTCTTTTCTAAAAACCAAAGATAGTTGAGTGAATCCTAGAGATGGATGAATCTTAACCATAGTTAAGGGGTGTCAAAAGAGACACATGGCAACCTCAAGGGCGTAACTGGACTCCAATTGTGGTTAAGATTCATTCACCCGTAAAGTTTACCCACTTATCCTTGGTTTTTAGAAAAAAAATATTAATTTTTTAAAACCCTTATTAAAATTCAATTAACTCCGAAGATTAAATTTTTTTATATTTGTTTTTCTAAAAACCAATGATAAGTGGGTGAACTTTAGGGGTGGGTGAATCTTAACCACAATTAAGGAATGTTAAAAGAGAAACATGGTGACCTTTGTGGCGTAACCATACTCCTCGCTCTGAAAGAAGAACGTCTCACCAAGGCCTTGCATGTCCCTTTTCTTTACTATACCCAAAATGCCCCTAAAGCATTTTGATTCTCAAAATGTCCCTACGTCATATTTCTACAACCAACGTGCCTTACATTTTTTTTTCATAAGAGATATCTAACATGTCCCTCAAGTTTCTATACCCAAAATATTCTTAATTTTTTTTTTTTCAAATGCCCTTACTAGGTCCCTCGTCCCAATCTGTCTCCTCTTCTCCTCTCTCTCACACGTGCATCGCACGTGCCGCCCATTAGTTAACTTTAGAACAGGTTTAACTTTAGACTACAACCTCTATTGGAAAAATTGTTTCCTCAACCTATTCAATGGGTAGCAACAACACGGCCGCACCATAGTGAGTTTGGAAAGCACTCAGTCCGATTTGTTAATAAATTTCAACCGTAGTCTCGTAATTTTCGATTTTGATTCTCCACAATATTGGCTGGAGCCTCTTGTGGGAAACAATGTAAACAATTTTAAACAGAAAATCAGTAAGAATTTCCTCATTTATGTATTGAGAGAGAGAGTTCTTCAACCAAACTCTCCATGGCAAGAATGTAAGAACAAACTCTTCCTAATTTTTAACACCTCTTTTCTTATTCTCTGATTTTTCATGATTTTATGACATCCAGATCCAGGCTATTGGAAGATGATCGTGCACATCACAAGGATCATATATCCAACGGTGTGCAATCCATCGTACACCCACTGACAAGCTTCGCCATCTGATAGATGCCATTAAGGAGTGTGCTTGCTTACAATGCTACAGGGTGCCAATTTAATCAGGCGCAACACATTATGTCCACTTTATGCACATTATTTGGTTTTCTGCATCCATTAGCATTCAATATTCCAGGGCAATCAATCAAATTACCATTCATGGCAGTTCAATATATGTAATTGGAGTTTCAAGCATCGGGAAGAGCATCAAATCCACAAGCCAAAAATGCTTCTTAGGGACAAAAAAGAACTGTCTTTACAATCCCCTATCAGAAGGTTTTATAAATCAAAAATCCCTTTAAAATGATCCATTGGAATAACAATAGAGTTGTTTTTACTTCCGCAAAATGTTCTTCAGTTGAAATCAAGCAGCTCGACAGAGAAAAATCTTCCAAATCAGTGTCCAGTCCTTCACTATTTGCCCAAATTAACCTACTTCTTGAGTATCAAACATGTTATTGTTTCCTCCCCCTTCCTTTCTTGGTTGGTTGTGCTTCCACCTGTTCCTTTCCTGATACTTCTGTAATATCGGCTGCAAAAATAAAAAGAGAGATGGAAGGGGAAGGGGAAGGGGAACGGGGAACGGGGAGGAGAGAGTTCATGTTAGAGAGCATTTATCTGGTGAGGAACAAGAAGAATTGTTCAAGCAATCTACATATTGGCATTAACTTGCTGCTACAGCTTTAGGGGGATGCATGCTGCTTCAGTACATCATGGTAACATTTCAAAATAAGAGGAAACTTTATGAATGATCAAAAGGACTCCAGACAAAGAATAATACCTTCAGGACCCCGAGCCATCAAGGTAAAGAAAATGTTGTTGAGCTTCTCCATCTTTTTGGCATCTTGTGCTTGGTCCGTCTTAAACTTGAGACACTGGCAAGAAACAGAGATTTTATTAACCACGCTAAAAAGAAGAGCACAAGTGCATGCTCAGTGTGAGCATGAGATTTTTCCTACCCACTTTCACATTTATGGTTTGACTAAGAGTCGCCACCTATTCATTATAAGGGATAGATCCCGAATGATTTGGATAAGGCAAATGGTCTATCAGAGTTAGGGTAAGCGGTTCGATTAAGTCCCGGGAAAGGTGTTAGGCACTCCAAGACCCTAGCCTTGGCACTAGCTAGATCCGCAGTTAGATGAGCTAACCAAGGTCAAAAAGCCTAGCAATCATGTTTTTGGTATTTTTGGATTTTTTTTTAATGTTTTTGGTCTTTTTGAATGTTTTTCATTTTTTTTTTTTTTGGATAGTAGTTTAGGCTCGTTACGGAGCAACAAGCTTAAACTAACTATGTTTATTTAAAGTCATCCTAGAGTTAATCTAACTTACCAAGAATTGTCCTAATTCTAGTTTAATCCTAACTCATCCCTAAACCTCTGAATTAGAACCTAACCTATGAAAATCTCAAACTAACAAAGCATTTTAGTCTAATCTGATTTAAAGCCTATCTTAAGATTATCTTAGATCCTAAAACCAGAAATTTAAGCTAAGTACACAAAACTATTCATAGTCCTAACAATGAAGATTGTAGATAGCTCAAGTCTAACCTAGGATTAATTTGTCCTTGAACGATTCTAAAATTTATTTGGAGATTACTCTAAAGAAGAGTTTTAATTAACTAGGATTAACAAGACTTATACGATTAAAAACTAACCTAGAAAGATAAGACCAAAATGATTTAGACGAAGATAAGACTAATCTAAAAGTGTTAACCAAAACAGATTTTTACCAAGCTAGGCTAAACATAGAAACTAGCATTTAACTAATAACCTAAAAATTAAGAATTAAAGTGTATTGTCATATGCCCTAATCAGAATTTATCCTAAATAATCTAGAAGCTACTCTAAAGATTAGAATTAAAACTATCTTAAGAGTCTATCCTAAAGAAACAAATTTGATATAAACCACAACTATTCTAAACTCCAAAACCTAATGACAAGAATAGCTAGACTTAAACCTAACTGAAAAGGATTTGAAAATAACATATTTAATCTAAGTTAGAAACTAACCTAGTACTAAGTTAAAATCAGAATTTTAAATGGGTTAAACTATCCATACAACTACCTTTAGGACTACCCTAAACTAACTAAGGACTAACCTAGACTAACTAAGGACTAGGACTAACCTAGACTAACTTAAGAACTACCCTAGGTTAACTTGGACTACCTTTAGGCTTACCCCAGACTGATCACCCGGAGATGAGGTCAAGGTCTATCTTAGACTAACTTAGACACGGCCTTAGATTACCTTAAGGATTACCCTAAATCTATCCTATGATTAAAGTTCACCAAACCTAAAGGTTATCAAATTTATATTATACTAATGTCCTATTTTAATCAACCTAAATCTAATCTAGCAAAACCAATTAAAATGACTACAACCCAAAAACAGAATTTAGTTTGCTAAAATTACTACCGAATCAAACAAAGGAAGCCTAAAGTTAACACTAACATAAACTAATTTAACACTAAACCAGCAGTTAACTAGAACTAATCTAAGCTAAGTAAAAACAGATTTTAAAGTAAAAATAATTTAAGGAAAAACAAAAAAAAAAAGAGACACCTCACCTGCTACAGCTGCGGAGAAGGGAAGGAGGACGGGGCGTGGCCACTGGAGGCGTGAAGAGGAGCTGCAAGACAGCTACTCTGGGGCTACAGTTGGGGTAGCTGCTGCTGCAAAGGAAGTGCTGCCAGGGATGGAGGAGCTGCTCGAGATGCAGATGCACGGTGTGGTGGCCATGGTTGCTGCTAGAGATGGCCACGAATGGAGAGGGAGGGTAAAGAGAGGATATCCCTCACTTCCTTTCCACCACCGAATGGAGATGAGAGAGGGACTTTGGTCACTTCTACCGAGTTGTCTCAATGGTGCAAGGGGTATACTAGGTGAGGTGTGGAGTATTCCGAAATGGATGAGGGGTGCTGTGTATGGCTGTAATGGCTGACAGATTTTTTTTTTGAAAAACTCCCCGGACCGTGGAGGTGGGGTGATGGTAGATGGTGTAGGATGGAGGCAAGTTTAGGGGAGTTCTGGGGAAAGTTTAGGATCTGCTTTGAAAGAGGATCAAAGCTAGAGAAGAGTGGAGGTGGCCTGTAAATTTTTCCTTTTTTTTTTGGGAGCCGAGGTGGTGGGTATGCTGGGAAAGACCTGGGGGAGCTAAGGTTGGCCTTAGGAAGGATTTCAGGGGATCATAAGGTTGGGGGGAGGCTCTGAGAATGGTGGAAGGAGGCAGGCTGAATGGACTGTGTTGTTTTTTTTTTTTTTCCAAAATCTCCCCCCTGCTACAGTGGTGATAGTGGGTTTTTATAGGAGATGAAGGAAGACGAGGGGAAGGATAAGGATGAAGGACAAGCATGGGGGACCAAGGCTGGAAGGGGCAGGAGGACGCAGGGGCAGGTACGCCCGTTCCCATGACAGGGACGATGAACAGTGTATAATAAATAAATAAATAAATAAAATTTTTTTGTTTACTTGTATGCTGTTTGGTTTTCCATTTAGGGCCCAACCCACATGTGTGTGTGGGTCACGCGTGCTGGATTGCCACATGGGGTTGGCACCCAAAATTCAAACTCTTTTTTTTTTTAAATTTTTAATTTCTTCTTTAGGTGTGTCCCACCCTAAATGGCCATGGGCCTTGGTTTGGGCTTTTGATTTTATTTTTTTTTGTTTTGGATTGCTATGCTATGGGCCTTGAGCCTAAGGGCTTTAGCATAGGGTATAGCCTAGGGCTAGGCTAGGGGCCCAACTAGGGTTCGGAGTTTTACCTAGGATTGGATTGGAGCTAACCATGGTTAAGTTGATTAACCATGGTTAAAAGGGGGTGTAAAAATGGGGTGCTGACACTCAGCATTTTATGAAAAAAAGAATATGAAACAAGATCTGTATAATAAGATTCATCCAACACGTCACAACTCAAGCAAATGTAAGACATGAGAACTTAAATTTAACAACTTTAAGATTGCTGCAGGGAATAATGTAGAGCAGCAGATGATCAGTCCACCTTAAATAATCAGTTACTCTCCTATGAGATTCAAAAAACATGAGAGCATCATGGCATGGAATGGAATGAGCTAACACACCTAAAGAGAACACAATACAGGGAAAATAAAGATTAAATTGGATTACTGGCCTTATGAACAGAGCCATGTAGGCACCAGTGATGCTGCCATGGTAGAGGTACAAGTGTAAGGCTGACAATGCTCAAGAAACGCTGCAGGCATGGCTATATATTGATGCAAGAAATTTGCATAGTTGGTCGACGAGTTGAATATAAATGTTGAAAAGCATCCACAACCTTATCAAGTTTCTTAGGCAAATGATAAATCAACCCCAAAAAGTATTCGATGTTTGGTTCATTTTTCTTTGGGCACAAATTATTCTGATTTTGTTTAGTCTGGTCCGGCAGGTTTAGCATGATGGCTTTGCCAAAACCTATCCACTCTTGCACAATGGTCAACGGATTATCCTTTAGCCAATGACGGATGCCCAATGGAGAAGGTGGAGAAGAACACCTTGTAATGCTCCATCCACCTTCCCAATAGCGACTATCTTGTATAAACTACTAACAAAACGAATTGGTCTGTAATGCTCCTTCTTTCTTTGGATTTTGGCATAAGGGAGATGAAAGTCAAGTTGGCCGTCTTATCCCATCTGCCCCTCTAGTAAAACTCCTCTACCACCTTCATCAGGTCTTCACTCACTATCTCCCAATAATTCTTGAATAACGGCATAATGAACCGTTGAAGACTCCACGCCCGAAGCTTTATCTTCCCCCAAGCAACAGGCTTGATACACATCTTCCTCAACTTCCTTTCTGACCAACTCGTCTTCAAAGAATCCAGCTACTCGAACTCCAAACCATCTAGGGACAGTCTTACTAGCCCTTCCAAAGTGTACAGTTTCTTATAAAAAGAAACAGATTCTAAATAGATTGCCTCAATAACCTGCTCTCCCACTTTGATCCTGCTAATGCAATTGTACTTTCGCCTCGCATTAGCAAACATGTGAAAGAACTTAGAATCCTGTCCCCCACCTTTAACCATTGGATACTAGATTTCTGCTTCCAATAGATCTCCTCTTTAAGAGTAAGCTTAGACATCTCCATAAGATCCTCACCTCTTGAGTGCCTTCAGTTTTCAACAACTCCTCCTCCAAATGATCAAGTTTACTCATCTCTTGAGAAATCTCCTTGCAAACTACGCTACCTCATCTTCACCAAGTGCAACCATTTTCTACATCTGCAGTGCCATCATGTGATGGCTCAACCTCCACAAGACACCTAGCAAAGCAACTTCTCTAACACAACCTCATCCTTCTACAAGCACATTAAGTTTTGTTTCAAAACAGCTACAAAAATTGAAATCAACAATCATTGGGTGATACAAAATGTAGTAAAATTCAATGACAGCTGTAAGCACCACCTAAAATTTACTCTCTCTCTCTCTCTCTCTCTCTCTCTCTCTCTCTCTCTCCCCCCCCCCCCCCCCCCCCCGGGTTGTATAAAGCTTCATTAGGCTGAGCATGGCCCATAATCAAGCACTTGGGTCCAGGTCCCAAAAAGGACCTCAAGCACAGGGTCCTTAAGTACCCATTTTTGCACCCCTAGTGAAGCCCTTAGGAAAGGATCCAATAAACTGGAAAAACCCTAGACATTTTACAAAAGGAGCTCCTTAAATTTTAGTAAAAACATATGTATCCCTTGAGTTTACCAATATGCAAGTATTGACCATTGAGGTAAAAAATGTAATTAATGAAATGGGGGGTATTTCTGTAAAATAACCAATTGGGTGTTTTTCTACAAACAGAACTCTTCTGTCGTTAGCACACACACCCACCCCCTGTTTTCTCAAAAAACAAACTCCTTTCCAAGATTAAATTCAATCTATTTCAAACTTCGATTCCAAAAACTATTCAAGCTCTTCAATCACTCTCTAAGTCTCTATAAATAAACCCCAAACTCAAACTCAAATCAATTCTTGGATATTCATCAAAAATCCGCTTCTTCGCTTCTCCTTCTTCAACTTCCTTTGGTTTTAAGGCTCTTATGAACGGCATGCCGTGTTTTATGGTTCCATCATGGTGTTCAATAAATATCCTAATGGCAGTAAATCCCCTTATTGATCGCATCATCCTCTATATGTCTTATGCCGTGTTTTAGGGGCACACCTTCTCCTAACATAACCGAATTTCTTACCCGCATATCTTATAGACCACGTGCTTTAATATTGGCTTACCCATACATAGATAGGGTTTCCTTTTTTCTTTTTCTTTTCGATGGGTAAACAATAACTTCATTAAATATAGAGAAAAAGGGAAAACAAAGATTCACAAAGAGTGAACCGATAGGATGCTAAACAAAAGCGCTAAAGCAATGCAAGATAAGCGTGGCAAGATAAGCTACGAGAACTACAACTAAAGTCGAAAAAATACATGTTAAATAGGAAAATTTGAAACATCACACCCATCTGCTTCACCCCTCAGTGATAACCAGTGAACCAACAGGTGACAAACCCGCTAAGTAACTTGTACTGCCGACGAAGAAGTATCGTCGAAAATGCGTTTGTTTTCCAGATAGACCATGTGATAGCCCCTGGGAGAATCGTCCAAAAATGATCCAAACGAGGGCCCCAACTACCAACAAGATGAGAAGCCCCGGAAGAAACAGGGAAAAACCCAAGCAACTCCAAGATGAGTTGGAAAATAGTTCCAAAGGATAATCGCAAAAGAGCTGTATAAGAGCAAATGATGAACTGATTCCTTCTCTGCAAGGCACAACACGCATCTGTTTTGGAAGATTCCAATTTTCAACCTCTACTTGAAGATGGTCTATTGTCAGGCTTAGGCGTAACCGACTGAAGGCGAACTAATAGGCTAATAAACGAACTCACTTCCCAATTCTGCAAAAGCCTCCTAAAACTAGGGGTCCATACTACTAATCCACCCCACTTAAATGAGGAAGCCACCGACGCGAGGTGATCTGAAGATATCAAATACAGAGGATTGAAATCTTGTTTGAGTGTGACAGGGCCACACCACAAATCAGACCAGAACTTAACGTCCTCCCCATCTCCAAGGACAAATTTGGTGTGACTATCACACTCTGACCTAATCATGACTCATGAGAATAGCTCCCCATGCGGCTTACACGACACTTTGGGAGTCCATCTATTCCATTCCCTATGATGCGCCACAATGACTTTTCTCCAAAGGCTATTACGCTCCTCCCCAAATCTCCACAACCATTTACCTAAGAAAGCTTTAAAAGCAACCTTGAGCAGCCACAAATTAAGGCCACCAAGCTCCTTCGGTCGACAAACCCAACTCGACTTCACTAAATGGAATTACTTAGTGTAAACCTTCTCATTCCACAAGAAATCCTGTTGTAACCTTTCTAATTTGGCTGCAACAAATGAAAGGCTGGAGAGAAGAGAGAGATAAATTGATAATATGTTGGAAGACTACAAAGGGTGCTTTTAAGAAGGGTTAACTTTCCCTCTTTCGAGAGAAAAATAGATTTCCAGCCCTCAAGCATCTTGATGAATCTCTCTACCACAGGTTCTCAAACTAATGTTGCTTTGAACCGAGCCCCTAAAGGGAGACCCAGATATTTCACTGGGAAGGACCCAGTCTTACAACCAAGACACAAAGCCAGCTCTACTAAGTTTGGGACCTCACTCACCGCGAAGATCTCACTCTTGAGAAAATTAATTCTAAACCCGGATACCACCTTGAAACATCTAAACAAACACCTAATGAGAAGCAAATGATAAACAAAGGCCCCAAAAAACAAGAGGGTGTCATCGAAAAATTAGAGATGGGGACAAATGGATTTCCTATATGAAAACCTTCCTAAACCGATGGGGAGGTTCTAGTGTTCTACTAATCATCAGGCTAAGGGCCTCGGTGACCATGATGAATAAGAAGGGGATAACGGGTTGCCTTGGCGCAAACCTCTAGAATTCTAGAAGAATTCATGGGGTGAGTCATTAATTAGTACCAAGAAGAAAGAGGTTGAGTAGCAACATCTCATCCAAGAGCGTCACTTTAGCACAAAAAACCCAGACGCCCAAGCATGTAGTCTAGAAAGTCCCAATTCACATGGTCATAGGTGTTTTCCATGTCGATCTTACAAATAATGCTCGAGAGCCCTTTCTTTAACCTATCTTTCACGCCTTTATGGGCTGTATCATGATCCCGTCATCTGTCTGACCCCTACAAAAGCGCCTTGTGATTAGAGATGATGTAATCATGTAACCCGTAACCTTTTTGAGCCTCAACACCTTGGAGAGAATTTTGTACACACTACCTATCAAACTAATAGGTCTAAAGATCCTGATATCCAAAGCGCCGGGGCCCAAGAACCTTAGGGATAAGGGCTATGAAAGAGAAATTCAAGACTCGGTCAAAAGAATCCGACTGATGAAATTCATGAAAGACTTTCACAAATTCTGCACTATAATGTGCCAACATTTTTTTATAAAACTCAGTCAAGAACTCGTCAGGCCCAGGCGCTTTGTCACCCTCCATCCCTTGGATGGTTAGAATGATTTCATCCATCGAGAACGGTCTCTCCAAGTACACCCTTGCCTCCTCAGGGATACTATTAAAGGCCAGACCGTCCAGGTGCGGCCTAAGGGGTTGGTCTTTCTTATATAAGTTCTCGTAGAAGGATGCTACTAATGCATATAAGTCATATTCACTATCCAACCACGTGTCCCCTATCTTTAGCCTAAGAATTCTATTGACTCTCTTGCGGTGGTTAGCCACCCTATAAAAAATTGGGTGTTATTGTCAGTTTGTCACCTTCCTTCAGCCACCTAACACGAGCTTTTAGCTTCTAGCTGATTTCCTCACATCTCAAAATGTGACGGAACTCAGTTTTAAGTGTCTCCCTCTCCTTAGAGTCAAAACGGAAAAAACTCACTTTTTAGCTTCTCCCTCTCCCACAATTAGGATAGGTAGAAATTCTCAAAATTCCCCCCATTCGAATTAGAAATATCCTTCTCCTGGGTTCGAAAAGAAGAGAGATCCTTCACTTTCAACAGCATTATGAGATACAAAGCACCATTGGTGCTTAAAGTCTAAATTAAACAACAAGTGTTCAGGTACAGTGAAACCTTCAATCCTATAGAAAAGGCTTCCACCATTTGAATAATCCCTGCACACCTCCTTGTTGCTACCTTCTTAGCAAGACAACCCAACACTTGTCGCAATGCTTACTCGCTTGGGATAACATCACAATATCCATGAGGATAAGAAGTTCCATAGAATCATCACCACGTATGCAAGTCAAAAAATATAGGAATAACCTCAAACAAGCACCTATAATATAATTTAATGAGTTCAGATCCTATATCCTAATTGTTGACATCTAGTGCCAATAAATCCATGTGTATGCAACAAAATAACTCAAGGACTGTAATGGGTGACGATGATTTATTGAACCTGTTCTAAATTAAGGCGGCCACCACATGAAGATACTTCTTTCTTTCCCAATACAAGTATAACATCACTTTGTATCATCACATCACATCTCATATGCTCATTGCATATTGGTCCATACCTTTACCGAATTCTATCTCCGGAAAAAAAAAAGAAAGTAGATGACAGATTCAACACCTACTATAGCACACACTCAAACGATTGGAGCTTCTCACCTTTATCAGAGCCAGAAGCAAATTTACAATTTTCATTAATGTAGTAAGTCCGTCCATGCACAATCCTAATGATCTCCACTTTATGGCACTTGGACATATTGTCTACTACCTAAAAGGTACATCTCCAATGGACTATTTCCAAATGATAGACCAATCAATACCAGCTAACATGTGTTGTTGAGAAGAATTGGTTCCCCGGTAAGCCAAAAAAAGTATCTTAACATTGCTACTTGATACCCATGGCATCCACCATAGATTGAGTTATATGTATGAACAACTTGGTTCCCCGGTAAGCCAAAAAAAGTATCTTGACATTGCTAATTGATACCCATGGCATCCACCACAGATTGAGTTATATGTATGAACAACTTTTCTGTGTCCCTACCATATTTATTAATTTAAAATTAAATAGATATCTACAATAAGAATCTCTAAGCAATAAATGTATGAAATCCAGTCTTATATTTCGTGCTTTTCATAGTTGAATCAACCCGCTTCGTATGACAAGCATGGGAACTGAAAATATTCCAACTATAAGAAAACGAAGGCACATTGAGAATTCATCTCCAGTGGCTTATGCAAGAGTTGGATAGTCATCAAGTGCACCCTGTTGAGAAGCATAATTGGTATCCCAAGACTGTTCAAATAACTTTCTTCTCTAATTGGGTATTCATCAGTTGTCCTTGGTGCATAAAATATCTCACAATAACAGCAAGCTAGAACAGGAGATAATTCCCCAAATCCAAATTCAAACAAAACAACAACTACTACTACAATTATTACGATCACAATAACAGCAATTAGATTGAATAAAGATTTTTCCCCCAGATAACTTGCAGTACAGGAGAATAAAGGTAATCAGATTCATCCAAAAACTACAGACATAATTCCATAACTAGAAAAAACAAAGATGATCATAGGGAATGATCGAACCATAATTAATAAATAAACAAGAAAAAATAAAAATATATACCTCTCGATTATCAGTAACCTTGAGAACCAACTTCCCATCGCAATGTCTGTATTTCATCACATACCGCGACTACATCCCATATTAACAACAGAATCAAGGAAAATTTAATGAAGTAAATAAAAAATTGTTATAATCAAGAACAAACAGAAGAATAGAAGAGAACATGAGATTCTTGTTCTTGAAATTATTAAAAAGAATTTTTTTTTTTTTTAAAAGGATACCGATTGGGGATCCGCACGAAACAACTGTACGGATCTCTCCACGAATTCGTCCCAAGAACTGATGTAAACCATTGAACTGAAACCGCAGGGAGATGAATTTAGGTTTCAGATATCTCCAACGTTCGTTTCGATCTCGTGGAAGAGCCAAACCTCTTGTTTCTAGGGTTTTATTAGTTTTCTGCTTTGGGACTTGGGAGTTTGGGAGCAACAATTAAATAAGGTTTTTTTAAAATAGGGTGGAGCTACGCGCACCCAGCTTTTTATGATTACACGCCAAAATTAAAAAAAAACACACAAAAAAGACAATACTGCCCCTTTCTTCTTCCCATCGCTTGCAAGCAAAAGACACAATAGCCCGCTCAGTTTTTCAACGGTATTTCTCTCCACCTATCTTCACTACCTTCTACATCTTTTTATCCTAAGTGGAATCGGCTTGGGCGCGTCCATCAGTTCCTCCTCAGTCGCTTCTTCAACAATCTCATTTGAATTCCGGAGAGCAAACACAGCTCGATCTATAGAAACTGGATCCCCAATTTGTATAGCAGACGCAAAAGTAGTAGTATTAGCCATTTATCGCCTTGAATTCTGCTCACTCGGATTCATAGTACAGGGGATTAGCATTTGCAGCCTGAGCACAAACAAGCCACGGGATCCGATCAACAAGCCCCAATTCTTTGCACATTAGAAACCCTTTATAAAAAGAATAAATATTCTCAAGAAAATTAATCTCTAAAAAAAAGGGTGCTCGAACTAACCTTTAGAAAAGCATAAATATTTTCTTAAGAATATTTATTCTTTTTATAAAGGGTTTCTAATGTGCAAAGAATTGGGGCTTGTTGATCGGATCCCGCAGCTTGTTTGTGCTCAGGCTGCAAATGCTAATCCATTGTACTTGTACTACAAGTTCGGCTGGGCAGAATTCAAGGCGATCTACTTTTGCATCTGCTATACAAATTAGGGATCAGTTTCTATAGATCGAGCTGTGTTTGCTCTTTGAAATTCAAATGAGATTGTTGAAGAAGCGACTGAGGAGGAACTGATGGATGCCATGGCCCAAGCCGATTCCACTTAGGATAAAAAGATGTAGAAGGTAGTGAAGATAGGTGGAGAGACATACCATTGAAACACTCAGCGGTCTGTTGTGTCTTTTGCTTGCAAACGATGGGAAGAAGAAAGGGGTAGTATTGTCTTTTTTGTGTGTTTTTTTAATTGTGGTGTGTAATCATAAAAAGTTGGGGTGCGCATAGCTCCACCCTTTAAATACTCCTATCTTTTCAGCTAGTTGTAAGTGCCCTTGCCTTTATGATTTTGTATTCTACCCCCAACTAAATTCCCACTAACCATCCATCCATAATTTAATCAACGGCTGTTAAATTTTTATGAAATGACACTTTTAACTTTTTTTGTAAAAAAAAACTTTTTTTTTTAATGCATCTTGATTCTTTCACACGCCTTCCGTTGGATGGAACACCGGATGAAACGTGCACCTCTACAGGCCACCATGCATTCCATTCATCCATCTTTAATTGTGATTAAGGTTCCTAAGGTTAATATTTTTTAAGAAAAAATTCTCCACAAAACAAAGGTTAGATGGATGAACTCTAGGGGTGAGTCAATTAATCACAGTTATTGGGTGTTAAAGGGTAACATGGCAGCTTGTAGAGCCATCTTTAACTGTGCTTAAGCATAATCAACCTCCGGTTATTCTTTTTTCTTTTAAAAACCAAGGTCAAATGTCGAACTCTAGGGGTGAGTGAATCTTAACCACAGTTTGTGGGTGTTAAAAGGGACATGTGGCGGCTTGTAGAACCTCATTTAACTATGATTAAGCATAATCAACATAAGGTTAATATTTTTTTTTTGAAATCCAAGGTTAGATGGATGAACCCCTAGGGGTGAGTGAATCTTAACCACAACTAGTGGTGTTATAAAAGGGGCATGTGGCTGCTTGTAGAGCCTCCTTTAATTGTGACTAAGCATAATTAACCTAAGGTTAATATTTTTTCTAAAATCAAATGCTAGATGGATGAATCCACGGGATGAGTGAGTGAATCTTAACCACAGTTAGTGGGTTCCAAGCATGTCTCTTGTGATTTTTTTTTCACAAATCTCTTTAAATAAATAAAAAATTAAGAAGGGACATTTCATACAAAATTTAACATATGTGAGCTAAATTATGGATGGAGTAGTGGATTTGTAAAAGATTAAAAGTTAGAGGGATTTTCCCAAAAAAAAAAAAAAAAAAGTGAGTGAGAGCTGTGAGTCTGGATCCTATGCAATCGCGATTGAACTGTCCCATATTTAATCACACTCACAAAGCCATTTAACTGCCTTTAACCCTTAGGGTTAATATTTTAATCCTTAAGGTTAATTTTTTTGAATTTTTATTATAAAAACTAAGGTTAAATATATTAACCTTAAGGGTTAAAGAATCTTAACCATAGGTGAAGGGAGTTAAAAGGGACATGTGTGTTTCCTTGTAAGCATGACGGGATTCGACTTGAATCGACAATTGAACTTTCCTGAGTTCAATTGCGATTGGATATGATCCCAAATTCCCAACTCGACAGCAATGAGATCGGTCCGGATCTTGTCCAATTGGATTTAATTGATAGTTCAATCACATTCATAAGGCCTCTTATATTGTCTTTTTAACTTTAGTTAAGAAATTTTAACCCATTAGAGTTAATGTTTTTTTCCTAAAAATAAAGGTTAGATTGTTTAATTCTAAGGGTTAGTGAATCTTAACCATGGTTAATGAGAGTTAAAAGGGCCACACAGTAACCCTGTGGGTGCAATTGAACTCGGGAGTTTAACCACGATTGAATATGATCCCACTTCTAAGAGAGATCGAATCACAGCCAATTGTGATTGAACTCGGAGAGAGTTTAATTGAACCCACATGTCAACACGTGTCTATTTTTAATCATATTACCATGTCATCATTTGGATATTTTGAACAGTTCGCATTCGTCAGTGCTGCTTTCAATTCTATAATACTTACGCATAAACTTTTATGGTACGAAGGTCATCACTCCATGGCAACAAATCTTTTGGTTCTATGGCAGGGCCGCAGGGGAGCTTATAATCATGGCTGTAGTGCTTTGGGGTTACTTGGGGAGTGTGGTTGTAATCCAGAAAATATTGGTTGATTTACGCGACTGTATTATGTTAGACATCGCCCTCGTCAGCCCATTTGAGAATTGAGAGCACGAGAGTTAGTGGATATATAAGGCATACTCATCTGATAATCTGGTGTTTCACGCTTCATAGTGCATGTTCTAACAAGTAAATCGGGGGAGACAATATCCAATTCTTAGCCTTTTGATGCGTGACACACGTCTTATTGGTTATTTTAGGGACAGTCACGTTTATATGAGCCAATATCACTTGAGGAGATCAATCTCCTTGAAAGCGTTATGTAGAGTGATTTCGATGGTCATATATTTTGGAGCTCACAGGCTTTGGCCGGGTTTATTCGGACTCTAAATGAGTGGTTGAATGCTAGATGGGAAATCAATCCCTCCTTAGCATTAGAGATGAGAGTTTCGGGTGGCTAAAGAGCTCATTCAAAGCGTTTATGGTTTCTCTATTATTCATGTGTGGCGCAAAGCTAATCGAGCAGCGGATTCTCTTGCTAGGCTTTGTTCAGACATTTCTCTCTTATCCTTTTCCCCTTCTCTTCTTCCTTCAGAGTAAGGTTCTAAATGTTAATATCACTCGACATGTCGAGCCGCGGAAAAAAGATATATCAGATATTTATCGGAAAATATATCGTTTATTGGTAATTTTTGAAAAAAAAATAACAAAAAATAGGACAAAACATGAAATTTTGTTGTGAAACTTCAAAAAATATTAAAATAGATGTCAATACACATTTGAGGATAAAAATATCTTTTAAAAAATAATGTAAATGAGAGATCCAATGAGAAGGGAGCAAAGATGTGCGCCGACGAATGACGATATTGTAAGATTGATACATGACACATCATTTTTAGAATTTTTTTGTACTAACAATACTTTACAAAATATGAAAACCCTCAAGGTTAGATGTTTTATTCAGTTATTCCTAAAGATTAGTAAATTTTAACCCTAGTTATAAGGAATTAAAAGAGATATTATGTTTTAAAAAATTATAAAAGTCAAGATTAGATGCTTTAATTTAAGGGTTAGTAAATCTTAGTCACAATTAAAGGGAGTTAAAAGGGGACATGTTACTTTAAAAAAAACCTAAACACCAAAGTCAGATGCTTTAAGGAATCTTAACTAAAATTGAAGGGAGTTAAGAGGGGATACTCCTTTAACTTTGGTTAAGATCCACTAACCCTTAAGATTAAAGGCTTAAAACATTTAACTTTAATTCTTAGAAAATAATTGATCACAAGAGTTAAAACTTTTTAACCACAGTTCCAGGCTAATTAAAGGGGACTTTGTGAGATTATGAAATATTTAAAGCGTATAATAGTCATTTTATTAACAAAGATAAAAGTTTTAAGAGTGACTTTAGCATTACCCTTGTTAGGATTAAAACACTTAAGAGTCAAGAGAATGAGAGTGAAATATTAAAATTTCAAGAGAAGAGTGACCCTAGTATTACTCTTCTTAGGGTTAATACTTAAAGAGTCTCTCAAACTCATTCAATCAATTCAAGGCATACCACCGCATAAGCAAAAAAAAAGTGTGGAGAAGAGAGGAGACGTAGAGCTCAGGTTTGGTTTTTGCAATCGGCGAATACAATCCACGAAAACGGCGAGGGCAACAGGTATGTACCTTCTTCCTTCTTCTTTCCTGATTCTATAATGAGAGATTGGTGGAATGACCCACATTTAATTCACTAGGTTCATAATTGTATGAGTTAATTTCCTAAATAAATGCTTATAAAATTTTACGTAAATCATAGGAGAGAATTAAAATCTTAAAAACCTTGAATTTCAAAACCCATTTAATTTACTTGATTTAGTGAATTTATAGAGATAAATTGCACTAAATCAAAGAAGAACAAAAAGTAGCAAAAGAGTTTAAAAACAAAAACAAAAAAAAAAGCGCCGGCGATCGATCGCCCAAAACGCCGGTTGGGTGGCCGGTTTGTACATTTTTGTGGGTTTTGAGTCCCTAGGGCTCCCAATGTTATAAATACTCATTTATACCCATAGGTTAGGGTTTCTAAAGTCTTCTAAACCTAAAAAGAGATAAAATAAAGAGTCTCTAAGAGATCAAAAATGGGGAAACTGTGGAAGTCCAAAGGATTGGGCATAAAAAAGAGAAAAAAGATGTGAAGATCAAGATAGAGCTATATTCCCAAGCGATAGATCATAGAGAGACGATCAAGTGAGGTAAATAACAGATCTAGTATTCAATATTTTGAATAGTTAAGTTAAATATTGAATAAAAAAGGATGAATCTAGGTATAGATGCAAGAACACGTAGGATGTGAATAATCTATTTATGATATCGTTTTATAATTCCTTGATGGTTAAATTAAGATGTGAAGAACCTATTTATGATATAGTTTTATTACTCTTTGATGGTTAAATTAAAACGTGAAGAACTTATTTATGATATAGTTTTATTACTCTTTGATAGTTAGACTACGAGGTGAAGAACCTAATTATGATATCGTTTTATTATTATTGATAGTTAAAATAGGATGTGAAGAACCTAATTGTGATATCGTTTTATTATTATTGATTGTTAGAATAGGATGTGAAGAACCTATTTATGATATCGTTTTATTATTCATTAATTTTTAAAAATAGGATGTGAAGAACCTAGTGATGATATTGTTTATTTTTATTGGATCGTCAAAGTAGGATGTGAAGAACAATGTGTAATTAGTTGTGTTTTAACAAAGGGATTGAGAAAGTTAAATTGAAGTATGTGGATTTATGATGAGAATGGGATGGTGGATAAGATTGAATTGAGGATTTAATTGTGGTATTGTGTTGACATGTGAGTTCAATTTTATGAAAATTTTTGTTGATAAAGGTTGTTATAATTAATACGGTAAACTTAATTAACATGAAAAGAGATTTTGATATGTAAAATTAGTTCGTGAATATTAAATATTTTAATGACATCTGTGATCTTTGATTGTCGTATTATAGGAAATATGATAGGTTGTGTGTTTCTGTTATATTCTTAATACATGATATATCATTGGGTAAATGAACTTATGATGAAAGTCAAGCTTGCCTTAGCCTGGTTAACATAGTGGTATGGGATGCTATGGTGAGATGTCCTATGACCCTTGACGGTTAGTCTTAGGTGCAATTTAAACAAGAGATATATTATTGTGTACTCACGAATGAAAATATGCAAAAGTATAAATAAAGAATTAAAGACATTAATGAATTGTTAAGTGAGACCAAAAGTAAAGTAAGAAAAGTATAAAAGTAAAAAATAAAGACACACGAAAGTGATAATGTATGTTGTGTTGTGCACCACCGGATACCATCAGAAATGGCGAGATATATGCCAAAGTAAATTAGCCGTCGTACCGGAAATTGTACTAAGCCGTTTGTGCCGGATAATGTACGAAGGGTGGTATCTCGGTAAATTAAAGTATAGTAACCCCTTTCTTTATACGGTAAAGCGGTATTTTAAGTTATTACAATTGCATGTGAATGGGTATTGGTGAAAAGATAACGTATGAAATATGAAAAATAAGAAAAGAAAGAAAGTAAGAAAAGAAATGAGGAAAAGGAAAAAAAAAAAAAAAAATTGACAAAATATACATGTTTTATTTTTCGCATTCTGATTTTATATGTATACTGATGTATGAAGTAAAGAAATGCGTATGAGATGTTATTCTTTATATTGTTTATTATGATCTGTTATATACGCGGAGTAACTCATTACTCAGTCGATGACTTTCGTTGACGGTAGGTCCAGGTTCAGGTTCACGTTTTGACATTTGTGCGCCGGGCCCTTGGAAAAAAGAGGAGTACATCGAGGAACCTGAAGGTGACTCTCCCGAGGAAGAAAGAGACCTTGATTGATGACCCTATTATTGAAGTTGTTTTGTGGTTATTTAAATTCCAGAAGATTTTAATTAAATTGATAGAGATACATGTTAATTAGTCTTTTATGTTTATGGTCCGAATGGTAACCAGGATTTATTACTTTTCAGTTGCATTATAGAGTTTGGATCTTTAATTGATGGTTTAATTATTGAAAAATTTCGATATCCATATTTTAGTGTGCCTTAATTGCTTCTAACAGAATGGTTTAATAAATAAGTCACGTGCCAAGATCTCACATTCTCCTAGGTGGGGTTTTGGGACGCGACAATTGGGGACTGATTTCAGTCCTCTTGCCTATTCTTCTTTTTTTTCTTTTTTTTTTCTTTTTCTTTATTTCTTTGGTCTGTAATGGAACCGATTTCGGTCTAAGATTATTTTTTTTATGGATACAGCACATCTGTAAAAACAAGGGCATATTGTGTGATATCGGTGAGTTATTGACGATATTTTGCCGATATCGGCGATATTTCTCCGTTAACTCCCGATATCATGTAAAAAAATACTTACACGGTGTAGATGTGTCGGCAAGGAACGATACCAACAAATATCGACGATATATCGCCGATATTGTCGATATTTAGAACACTGCTTCAGAGACCATGTTCAGTATTTGTGAGGACGGGGGTGGAATGAGGTATGAGAGATTGTAATTGGTTCTTTGTTCTATCTATCTAGTCGGGGTCCACCTAACCCCATCTTACCTTCCAAAATTTTTTTTTGATAGGAAGAACAAATTAGAAACCGCCTCTAATATATAGTTCTTCGACACTAGTTTCTTAAAAACCATCACCAATTATAGTGGTGGGAATTGTCGAAGCAGGAAACAAAAAACTGTGGTGGGAACACTTTTCGGTGGCGGTTTCTTAAAAGTTGTCATCAATAAGTGGGCAACAACGGCGGTTTAATAAAAAATGTCGCTAATATTGAGGTTCGAATGCGGTTTTTGAGAAACCGCCTCTAATCTAGTGTTAGGAGTTGTATTCGGCGGCGGTTTATATAACCGCTGTGAGCATGGGAATTTCCGACCCAAATTCACATTATATGGTTTGACTGTGAGTCGCCACCTATTCATTCTAAGGGATAGGTCCCAGGTGTTCGCGTTTTGGATAAGGCAAATGGTCTAATCAGAATTAGGGTAAGCGGCTCGATTAAGCCCTGGGGAAGGTGTTAGGCACCCCAGGACCCCCGTTTCATAACGGTTACCTACTCCCTAAACTTAAGCCAATTTTAATCTCAAATTTCAATTAGAAAAAAAAATCCAAGATATTTAAGTAAATGCTAATCCAAAAAATATAAAGCTAAATGTCTAGGGTCGGACCCGAGTTGGGTTGCCTACGTACTCACAAAGGGGTGAGATCAAACCGAGCGTAGTTCTGGCACATGAGCCCGTGCCAAGGCTAGGGGTGTGTGTATGTGTGCACCAAGGGTGGCTTAGGGTCTAGCCGGGAGGCTAGGGGTGGTTGACCGGGTTGGTCAAGTGCTTGGTATTGGGCCCGGTAGGCCTAAGGTAAGTCTGATAGGGTAGGGTTGGGCCCGGTAGGCCGAGGGTGAAGCCCGGTAGGCTAGTTTGGGCCCGGTAGGCCGAGATTGGGCCCGGTAGGCCAAGGGTGAGCCCGGTAGGCTAGGATTTGGCCCGGTAGGCCGAGGAGTGAGGCCCGGTAGGCCCAGGGTGTCTTAACCAAGGGTTAGGGTTGCTAACCGAGGTTAAGAAAGGTGATTAACCTTGGTTAAGGGTGCTAACCATGGTTAAAAAAGTCTAATATCAGATTTTTTGGTCTTTTTGAATTTTCTGATTTTTTTGGGATTTTCTCAGATTTTTCCCAACGGTCAAAGGTGCTTAACCGCAGTTAAGGAAGGGAGGTCACCATGGTTAAGGGTCTTACCCATGGTTAAATGGTCAAAAGAGACCATTTTTAGGTTTCTCGTAATATTTTGGATTTTTTGAGCATTTTTCCAGATTTTTTCCGGGTCAGGATTTTTTACCCATGGTTAAGGGTCAAAAATGGGGTCGACTCTGATTAAGTGTCTTAACCACAGTAAAAAATGAAATTGAAGACATTTCTGGATTCCATGTAATATTTATGATTTTTTGATGCTTTTTCCAGAATTTTTGCTAGGTCATGGGCCGCTTAACCATGGTTAAATGTTAACCACGGGTGAGTTTAACCATGGTTAAGGGGCCGACTGAAGCAAAAGTGGGTCCAAGGTTCATGGCAGGGCCTAGATTGGCCTCCTACCCGGTCTGGGCCCCCACAAATATCCGAAATTGCAAAAAACCCAAAATTTGCATCAAATGTTTAACCATAGTTAACATGAATTTAACTATGGTTAACGGGGGAATTGCGGGAATCCGACACCACCATTGGGTAGCCTGATATGTGGAGAACAATTTGGGCCCTTGTGGGACCCAAGGGGATGCCGTATGTGGGCCCCACAGTGGCCCAAAGTTGCCCCAAAAAACACCACATAAAATGACGATTTCCACCAAAACAGATTATTTTTCAAACTTTGTGGCGACCTTGCCGCTGATTGGCTCAACCCCCGGGGGATCCGAGACCATGGTCGCGAAGCCTGCTATGTGGGGAACAATTTGGGCCCTTGTGGGGCCCAAGGGGAGGCCGGATGTGGGCCCCACAGAGGCCCAAAGTCGCCCATCGCACAGATTTTCACACTGTCGACCCCACTTTGGGGTCGATTTAACTATGGTTAGAATGAGAGTTAGGGGCTGAAAATTTACAGGGGGGTAGCCCTACATATGGGGAGTCTAACCATGGCCTCGGTTTCGACCAGGGCCGGGGCTAACCATGCTTAAACCATGGTCACAGGGAGTGTCCTGAAACTGATTTGTTTTTGAAAATTTTTTGCAAAAAACTTTTTGGTGGCTAGGCGTGCTTGGCCCATGTGAGTCTGGGGGGTTTTCTCATTGATTGAGGACCCCCCAGACCTCGTGGACAACCTCAAATGGCGGCATAGGGTGGTGGGGGTGTGCATGAGTGGCCACACCTCAAGAGAAGCCACCTACGGTTTTTTTTTTGAGCTATTAAAAAAACAACATGAGGACCCCTGGAATGGGACCAGGGGTCCTTACAAAGGTAATAAAAATAACAAAATGAGGATGAGGGGATTTATACCTCTTCGGTTTTCCCTGTGGCAGCAGCTGCGCGAGGTGGTGAAGGTGGCGTTATGCTAGGTCGGGCGTGGCTGTAGGTGATATCGTTCGTTGTAAAGCTTGAGGTAAGGTTGATGACTTGAAGGAAATCAAGCAAAGCTTGTTGGATGGGAGAGGTTGATGACTTTTTTTTTTGAAAAAAATTCTTACTGTCCACAGCAGCTACAGTGGTGAAGGATTCGAGCAAGGTTGCGGTGATGGTTGCAAACCGAGGTAGGGGTGTTTGGTATGGGCCTGAGTGTGTTTGATGGATGACAATGGATGAGTTAGGAGGTTTAAATGGATGAGAATAGGAGGGAAGGGTGGCTGGCCGAAGCTACTGTAATAATTTTTTTTGAAAACTCCTCTTGACACAGTGTCTATGGGTGGAGGTAGAGGTGAGTTGGTTTGAGTATTAGTAAGGTATTTGGAGAGACTAAGGGTCTAAATGGGTGGGGGATGTGGGCTGGAACAGAGGTAGAAGACGGCTGAAATCCTCTCTACTCTTTTTTTTTTTCAAAATCCTCCCCTGAACAGTGTCTTTGGTGGAGCTTTTAAAGGTAAGAAAAGGATTGGGATGAGGATAAGGATGAGGGTGATGTGGCTACGCGTGGGGGACACTGTCTGGAGGAGAGCAGGTCGCAGGAGCAGGTGGACGTGGCAGTGCTGTTCTTCGTCCCATTGGTAGGGACGATGAATAGTAAAAAGAGTTTTGTTGTTTTTTTTTTCTTTTTTTTTCTTCTTTTGTTCGGTTGTTTGTGGGTTCGGTTATGTGGGTTGGGCCCAACCCGCATATGGGCCCTGCCACATGGGGTTGGTGCCCACCCACAACCCTCCAAATTTTTTATTTTTTTTTGCTTTTCTTTGGTAAAAAAAAAAATCTTTTTTTTTTTTGTGTGATCTTTTATTGGGTTTAGGGTGGGTCCCACCTCCTACTACCCTAAAAAAATCATGGTTTCTTTTTTCAATTGTTCAATTGATTGAATTGGGCCCAATCCGCATGTGGGCCCTACCACATGGGATTGGTGCCCACTCAAATCCCTTTTTTCTTTCATCATTTTTTTTTGAATATATTTTTTCAAAATTTTTTATTTATATTTTTTTGGTTTTTTTATTTTATTTTACTACCGATTTTGGTCCCAACCACCACATGTGTGAGGAAGGCAAAAATGTTTTTGCCATTTTAGGAATTGGCTCCAAAATTTGAATTTTAAAAGGAGTGAAGTGGGTCCCACTTGGATTGGGCTTAGTGGGCCCATGCTTGGGCCCCAAAACAAGGTTTTATCCATTTTTAGAGTTTTGGACTTGAAAAGGGCTTTGAGCCCATGGGATTTTGCCTAGGGCTTGGGCTAGGGCTAGGGCTAGGCTAGGGTTAGACCTAGGGTTAAGTCTAGGGTTTACCTAGGGTTTAGTTAGGGTTTGCCTAGGGTTAGACTAGGGCTTAAGCCACTACCTAGGGTTGAACTAAGGTTTGACTTGGAATAACCATGGTTAACGAAGATTAAACATGGTTAAGTATGGTGTAAAAATTGGGTGCTTACAGCTGCCCCTCTTGGCAGGAGAGTGCCAGGATGGCGATTGAACGGCAAAGACTGGAAACACCTTATTTTTACACCGAGATGGATGTTAGGAATGATGGATGTTGTGCAAATGGTGATTGTGGTGAAGTGATGAATACTACTGCTAGAGGATAGCGAGTAGCGCGGGAAAGCAGGAATGTAGGGATGGCGTGGCCCTGAAGCGCTAACCAAAAGAAAGTGTCGCTCAGGAGTGGCGAGAGGATTGACCGAAATAGTGTTTCCCGGGGGGTATTGACCAAATCGATCAAAGGACACATAGGGTGTCGAGAACACACAGGGTGTTGAGCATTCGAGGTGTCGGCAAAGTGTGTTATGTCGACGCTCACCTGGTATGCTAAGGACACATGGGGTGTCAAAGAGGAGGACATGCAGGTGGTGCACACTGTCAAGGTACACACGGAAAGTCGGGCATGCGAGGTGTCGACAAAGTGCGTTATGTCGACGATCACCTGGGATGCCCAGGACACATCACAAAGGGGACACGCTGGTGGTGTACACTGTCAAGGTACACACGGGATGTCGGGTATACGAGGTGTCGACAAAGTGCGTTATGTCGACGCTCACCTGGGATGCCCAGGACACACGGGGGTGTCACAAAGGGGACATGCGGGTGGTGTACACTGTCAAGGTACGCACGGGATATCGGGCATGCGAGGTGTCGACAAAGTGTTATGCCAACACTCACCTGGAATGCCCAGGACACACAGGGGTGTCACAAAGGGGACATGCGGGTGGTGTACACTGTCAAGGTACACACAGGATGTCGGGCATGCGAGGTGTCGACAAAGTGCGTGATGTCGACGCTCACCTGGGATGCCCAGGACACACGGGGGTGTCACAAAGGGGACATGCGGGTGGTGTACACTGTCAAGGTACACGCGGGATGCCGGGCATGCGAGGTGTCGACATAGTGCGTTATGTCGACGCTCACCTGGGATGCCTAGGACACACGGGGGTGTCACAAAGGAGACATGCGGGTGGTGTACATTGTCAAGGTACACGCGGGATGTCGGGCATGCGAGGTGTCGACAAACTGCGTGATGTCGACGCTCACCTGGGATGCCCAGGACACACTGGGGTGTCACAAAGGGGACATGCGGGTGGTGTACACTGTCAAGGTACACACGAGATGTCGGGCATGCGAGGTGTCGACAAAGTGCGTTATGTCGACGCTCACCTGGGATGCCCAAGACACACGGGGGTGTCACAAAGGGGACATGCGGGTGGTGTACACTGTCAGGGTACACACGAGATGTCGAATTGATTACAGGGATGATGCCGGAATTGATCTTGATATAGCTGAGAGGGACTGAGTTCTGATCATGTTTGAATGATGCTGAAGAGTTTAGTCATGTAGAGCGTGATGCTATGCAAAGTGATGTCATGCAGGGTTTCGGGAAACCCTGATTTGCATCTCACGGGTTGAGTTAAGAGTCGCCACCTATTCATTCGGAAGGGATAAGTCCCCGGGATTTGGATAAGGTCTTGGTCTGTGATCAGAGATCAGGGTAAGAGGTTCGGTTAAGTCCGGGGAAGGGATTAGGCACCCCGGCACTTCCACTTTCAGTGGTTCCTTACTTGCTAGGATTAAGCCGAACTAATCTCAATTTTAAATCAAATGCCTTAAGTATTTAAGAAAATGCTAATCTAAGAAGGAGAAAATCCTAGACTAGGGTCGAACCCGGGTTGGGCTGCCTACGTACTCACATAGGGGTGAGATCAGACCGAGCGTAGTTCTGGCACATTAGCCCGTGCCAAGGCTAGGGGTGTGTGTGTGTGTGCACCAAGGGTGGCTTAGGGTCTAGCCGGGAGGCTAGGGGTGGTTGACCGGGTTGGTCAAGTGCTTGGTATTGGGCCCGGTAGGCCTAAGGTAAGTCTGATAGGGTAGGGTTGGGCCCGGTAGGCCGAGGGTGAAGCCCGGTAGGCTAGTTTGGGCCCGGTAGGCCGAGATTGGGCCCGGTAGGCCAAGGGTGAGTCCGGTAGGCTAGGGTTTGGCCCGGTAGGCCGAGGAGTGAGGCCCGGTAGGCCCAAGGTGTCTTAACCAAGGGTTAGGGTTGCTAACCGAGGTTAAGAAAGGTGATTAACCTTGGTTAGGGGTGCTAACCATGGTTAAAAAAGTCCAATATCAGATTTTTTGGTCTTTTGAATTTTTCTGATTTTTTTGGGATTTTCTCAGATTTTTTCCCAACGGTCAAAGGTGCTTAACCGCGGTTAAGGAGGGGAGGTCACCATGGTTAAGGGTCTTAACCATGGTTAAATGGTCAAAAGAGACCATTTTTTGGTTTCTTCTAATATTTTGGATTTTTTGAGCATTTTTCCAGATTTTTTCCGGGTCAGGATTTTTTACCCGTGGTTAAGGGTCAAAAATGGGGTCGACTCTGATTAAGTGTCTTAACCACAGTGAAAAATGAAATTGAAGACATTTCTGGATTCCATGTAATATTTATGATTTTTTGATGCTTTTTCCAGAATTTTTGCTAGGTCATGGGCCGCTTAACCATGGTTAAATGTTAACCACGGGTGAGTTTAACCATGGTTAAGGGGCCGACTGAAGCAAAAGTGGGTCCAAGGTTCATGGCAGGGCCTAGACTGGCCTCCTACCCGGTCTGGGCCCCCACAAATATCTGAAATTGCAAAAAACTCCAAATTTTCATCAAATTTTTAACCATAGTTAACATGAATTTAACTATGGTTAACGGGGGAACCGCGGGAATCCGAGACCACCATTGGGTAGCCTGATATGTGGAGAACAACTTGGGCCCTTGTGGGACCCAAGGGGATGCCGTATGTGGGCCCCACAGTGGCCTAAAGTTGCCCCGAAAAACACCACATAAAATGATGATTTCCACCAAAACAGATTTGTTTCCAAACTTTGCGGCAATTTTTCCGCTGATTGGCTCAACCCCTGGGGGATCCGAGACCATGGTCGCGAAGCCTGATATGTGGGGAACAATTGGGGCCCTTGTGGCGCCCAAGGTAAGGCCTGATATGGGCCCCACAGAGGCCCAAAGTTGCCCCATCGCACAGATTTTTACACTGTCAACCCCACTTTGGGGTCGATTTAACTATGGTTGGAGTGCGAATTAGGGGCTGAAATTGCAGATGGGGATAGCCTGGAGTGTGGTGAGTCTAACCATGGCCTCGGTTTTTACCAAGGCCGGGTCTAACCATGGTTAAACCGGGGTTAAAGGCAGTGTCTTGAAAACTTTTTTTTTTTGAAAATGTTTTGGAAAAAAAAGCTTGGGTGGCTTATTGGGTTGAGCAATGGGAGTCTAGGGGGATCACTCATTGATTGAGGACCCCCCCAGACCTCTGGGGGTGGTCGTGCATGGTGGTGAGGGCTATGCCTGTGGCCACGCCTCAAGGTCGGCCTATTTATTTTTATTTTTTTTTAACTACTAAAAAAAAGAAAAAAGAAAAACAAAATGGGGACCCCTGGAATGGGACCAGGGGTCCCTTACAATGCTAAATCAACAGGCTAAAGCAAGGGGGAAGGAGGTGTATACCCTCACGGATCGGCTTGCACGGTGGCGAGCTTCCTGGAGCGTGGCGGCTGCGGACGGCGGTGATGAGGCTGGGAAAGCCTAGAGGACGAAGATGACAGGCCTCGGAGGTCCACGGGTAGGTTGGGCTGAGGCGGAGAGAGTCCAGGTGGAGTGGGGACGTCTGGCCGAAGGGGTGACTCACTGTAATTTTTTTTTTTTTTTTTTATAGTGGATGTGGTGGTGAACGGTGGGGAGTGGTGGAGCTTGGGAAGGCTTGAGGGTTAAACTAAGGTGGAGATATGAGGTGGAGTGGGGCTACTGTAACTATTTTTTTTTTGAAAAATTCTCACTGTCTCTCTCGTGGCTACGGAGGATGGGGTTTGTTTGTGGTTTGAAGGACTCCTAGGAATTCTAGGGATGATCTTAAGGTGAGATTGGGGTGAAGCAAGGGAAAAATGGGGCTAAGGTAAGGTGGGCCGAAGGTGAAGGCTACAGTTTTTTTTTTTTTCAAAAATCCCCCTCAAAACAGTGGCTATGGAGGGCTTTAAATAGAAGAAGAATGAGGGGAGGGAAAGGGATAAGGATGAGTTGAGGGTACCTCGGCGTGGGGAACATGGTCTGGAGGAGAGCAGGTCGCAGAGGCAGCACTGGGCATCGTCCCTTTGACAGGGACGATGAACAGTGAGTTTAAAGATTTTTTTTTTTTTTTTTGTTTGGTTCGTTCACTTGGGTTTGGTTATGTGGGTTGGGCCCAACCCGCATGTGGGCCCTGCCACATGGGGTTGGTGCCCAACCATAACCCTTCCAAGAAATTTTTTTTTTTTTTTTTTTTTGCTTTTCTTTCGTAAAAAACTCTTTTTTTTTTTTTTTTTTTTTTTTTTTTAATCTTTACAAAATTTTTTTTTTTTTTTTGTTTGTTTTGCTTTTTTTTTTTTTGTGTGATCTTTTATTTGGTTTAGGGTGGGTCCCACCCCCTACTACCCTAAAAAATCATGGTTTCTTTTTTTTCTTTTTTTTTTTTATATTATTTTTTTGAATTTCAAACTTTTGTTTTATTTCCTTTTTGGGCTAAACCCCCACACATGTGGGGAAAGCAAAAAGTACTTTAATCTAAAATAAAAATTTGAATTTTAAAAAGGGGTAGTGTGGGTCCTACATTAGATTTGGCTTAATGGGCCCATGCTTGGGCCCACAAACAAGGTTTTATCCATTTGGGACTTGAAAAGGGGCCTTGAGCCCATGGGACTTTGCCTAGGGCTTGGGCTAGGGCTAGGCTTGGGCTAGACCTAGGTTTAGGTGAGCAGGGTGTAAAAATTGGGTGCTTACAGCTGCCCCTCTTTGCCGGAGAGTGTCAGGATGGCGATTGAACGGCAAAGACTGGAAACATCCTATTTTTACACCGAAATGAATGTTAGGAACGATGCATGCTGTGAGTGTGATGAAATGATGAATACTACTGCTAGAGGATAGCGAGTAGCAGGGGAAGAACATGAATGTAGAGATGGCATGGCCCTAAGGCGTTGGCCGGAAGAAAATGTCGCTCGGAAGCGTCGAAAGGGATCGATCGAAACAACGTTTCCCGGGGGATATTAGCCGGATCGATCGGAGGACACACTGGGTGTCGAGAACACAGGAGATGTTAGGCATTCCGGGTGTCGACAAAGTATGTTATATCGACGCTCACCTCGGGTGCTAAGGACACACGGGTGTCACAGAGGGGACATACAGGTAGTGCACACTGTAAAAGCGCACACGAGATGTCGGGCATGCGAGGTGTCGACAAAGTGTGTTATGTCGACGCTCACTTGGGATACCCAGGACACACTAAGGTGTCACAAAGGGGACATGCGGGTGGTGTACACTGTCAAGGTACACGCGGGATGTCGGGCATGCGAGGTGTCAACAAAGTGTGTTATGCCGACGCTCACCTGGGATGCCCAGGACACACGGGAGTGTCACAAAGGGGACATGCTGGTGGTGTACACTGTCAAGGCACACACGGGATGTCGGGCATGCGAGGTGTCGACAAAGTGCATTATGTCGACGCTCACCTGGGATACCCAGGACACACGAAGGTGTCACAAATGGGGACATGCGGGTGGTGTACACTGTCAAGGTACACGCGGGATGTCGGGCATGCGAGGTGTCAACAAAGTGTGTTATGCCGACGCTCACCTGGGATGCCCAGGACACACGGGAGTGTCACAAAGGGGACATGCTGGTGGTGTACACTGTCAAGGCACACACGGGATGTCGGGCATGCGAGGTGTCGACAAAGTGCATTATGTCGACGCTCACCTGGGATACCCAGGACACACGAAGGTGTCACAAATGGGGACATGCGGGTGGTGTACACTGTCAAGGTACACGCGGGATGTCGGGCATGCGAGGTGTCGACAAAGTGCGTTATGTCGACGCTCACCTAGGATGCTTAGGACACACGGGGGTGTCACAAAAGGGACATGCTGGTGGTGTACACTGTCAAGGCACACATGGGATGTCGGGCATGCGAGGTGTCGACAAAGTGCATTATGTCGACGCTCACCTGGGATACCCAGGACACACGAAGGTGTCACAAATGGGGACATGCGGGTGGTGTACACTGTCAAGGTACACGCGGGATGTCGGGCATGCGAGGTGTCGACAAAATGTATTATGTCGACGCTCACCTGGGATGCCAAAGACACACGGGGGTGTCACAGAGGGGGACATGCAGGAGGTAGTGCTGCAGTGTGACGAGATTGTCACGGAGCACACAGGATGTCCGGCATGCGAGGTGTCGACAAAATGTATTATGTCGACGCTCACTTGGGATGCCAAGGACACACGGAGGTGTCACAGAGGGGGACATGCAGGAGGTAGTGTACACTGTAAAGGTACACACGGGATGTCGAATTGATTGGAGATTTGACTTTGATATAACCGTGAGACACTGAGTTTGATCAAGTTTGAATGATGCTGAAGAGTTTTATCATGCAGGGGATAAAGGCGAGGTTGCTTTCCTATGACTCTGCTGACTGCAACTTGCTGGGGAGGTGCGGAAACGGCTTTTTCTGCTTTACCTGTCGGGGAGTCTTAGTGCGGGTTGGCTCAAACAGATTTTGATACCCGGAGTTTACTTGTTTTTGAAAAATCTTTTCAGGAAAAGTGTAGAAGACTTTTGTAAAGATTTTGATTTTTACAAAAGCGTGCTTAGTTAGCTTTTCAGATTTGCCAGTAAATCGCCTTTGTTCAGGGCTTACGGGATTTTGTGGGTTCCTTTTCATTCTTGGAGAACTGAGTACGATTCAAAGCAGGATACTGCAGTTTCGAGCTAAGGACCCTGGTTGGGGAGAAGCTTTTAGAAGACTTCTGGACCATTGCTGGGGATGAGCATTATTGAGAGGCTGTCGGAGGCTTTTACCGGGGGATCCAATGAGGATTGGAAGATTGTTATAACCTGATGCTGAGGATTCGTTGAGGAGTAGGGCTCTGTTATAGGCTATTGCCAGGGGGTCTGGGGCTTTCCGATTTGCTGGGGATTTCCCAATGTATGCCCCTCTGCTGGGGAGATGCTTTCTGGAGGATTCTCTGTTGAGGAATCACCTGCTGGAGATATTCCCTGATGGAATCTCTGTTGGGGATACTGATCCCTTGAGTTTAGTGAGACTGATCGCCACCAGATCTTGTTGTCAAACTGATTTTCAGCTTTTCTTCCTTTTTTTACCCTTGGGATGACCAAGTCATGGGGTTCGCATAATTTTTGCGCGATGAGGCCGTTGCCGGTTTTCCTCATGCCTGCAAAGCTGATTAATTTTGTCCCTTTTTTGCCCCTAATCGCAAGACTAGGTCTGGGGGTCGCGTAACTTTTACGCAATGAAGCCGTTTCCGGTTTTCACTCATGCCCGCGATTTGTTTGAGGGTTCCGATCTTCTCCCTTCACTGCCCTGATTGACATTCGTTGGGGATTGATACTCTACTGGGGATATAGGCGTGACATGGCACTTGTACTTGCAGTTTCTAGGGGATCTGGGAGGACTTAGAATAGGACGAAACGTTGGTTAGGGGACCGAAGTTTGGGACAACCTGGAATTATTCTTGCTGCAACTGACTTGCATGGGGGTTTTCTGTTGAAGCTGAATTTCTTGTTGGGCTCCACTGGGGATTGTCCTCTTTGGTAGAAGCTGATTGTTTTGGGATTCCTCCCTGTTTTTTTTTTTTTTTTTTTTTGCTCATAGGGTCCCTGACTTGGAAAATGTTTCAACTTCTTTTTTGGAGTTTCCTTTTATGGAATATTTTGTAAACTTGATGTCGACTCCGTCGTGAAAATTGGGAGAGTTTGTCTCTGTTTGAGGAGTGACTCTATGGGGAAAAAGTTGTTCCTATGAAGAGAGAGTTTTACGAAGTTTTGGACTCTCTTTGGGAGAAAAGATTTTGAGGGATTAAGTCCCTTTTTGCGACCGCACCTGATTTGTCAGGTTGCCTACGTACCCTTTGCAGGATCAGGTCATGACGTAGTTCAAACAAATGCCACAGATTGGCGATGGGGGTGTCCCTGAAAGGTTTTTGTGAGAGAAAGGCTGTTAGGCTCGAAGGGCTAGCTAGCGGATTTCATTGATTTTTGTAAAAAATGGTTACATTGCTAGGGGTAAGGAGTATGCCAATGACGGCCTCCTGTCATTTCCCGGAGATCCTATGAGTACAAAGTGCCTGTCAGACCTAGACCCTAAGCGTAGTATCGTTTAACTTTGTCCATGTTGACGGGCTCTGGGAGGTCTTCGTCATCCATACGTCCGAGTCGCAGGGCACCACCAGAGAATTTGTCTCGGACTATGTATGGGCCTTCATAATTGGGTGTGAACTTGCCCCTCGAGTCAGGACGGTTTGGTAATATCTTCCGGAGAACCAGGTCACCGATCTCAATACTGCGGGGCTTGACTTTCTTGTTAAATGCCCTAGCCATACGCCTCTGATAGGCCTGAGAGTGATCCATGGCTTTCAGTCGCCGTTCTTCAATCAAGTTCAGCTGTTCATATCGGGTTTGTGCCCATTCTGCTTCTGATATTTCAGCTTCCATTAACACCCGGAGCGATGGAATCTCTACTTCGATGGGGAGGACTGCTTCCATACCATAGGCAAGAGAAAATGGTGTTGCCCCTGTTGAAGTTCTGATGGACGTTCTATAGGCCATGAGAGCGTATGGGAGCATCTCATGCCAGGCAGAATAATTGGTTACCATCTTCTCAATGATCTTTTTCAGATTCTTATTAGCTGCTTCCACTGCTCCATTAGTCTGTGGCCTGTATGGTGTGGAGTTATGATGTTGAATCTTGAATTTTTGGCAGAGATCAGTCATCCCCTTATTGCAGAAGTTGAGAGCATTGTCTGTCACAATCTCGAATGGGACACCATATCGGCAGATGATGTCTCTCTTCAGAAAACGCTGAACCACAGAGGCTGTGACGTTGGCATAAGAGGATGCCTCGACCCATTTCGTGAAATAATCGATTGCAACCAGGATGAATCGATGTCCGTTAGATGCTTTCGGAGCTATGGATCTGATGACATCGATGCCCCAAGTAGAGAAAGGCCAAGGAGCAGTTAGATTGTGTAGCCTTGTCGGCGGTGCATTGATCTTATCAGCATAAATCTGGCACTGGTGGCATTTCTGTACATGCTTGCAACAATCCGCTTCCATGGTAGACCAATAGTAGCCCAGTCTGATAATTTTTTTGGATAGCATCAACCCGTTCATGTGTGGGCCGCAAGTCCCTCCATGAACTTCTTCGACTACCTGTGCTGCTTCACTAGTATCGAGGCATCTGAGCCATATCAAGTTCGGCGATCTCTTGTATAAAATGCCCCCTGATAGGACAAACTGGATGGCCAGTCTTCGGATTGCCCGACGGTCTGTTTTGGTCGCATCGAGAGGGAAGGTCCCGTCCTCGAGGTACTGCTTGATGTCTGCATACCAAGGCTTGTTGTCATTCACTGTGTCCAGCTCGAGGCAGTAGACAGGTTGATCCTGTTGCTGAATTTCAATTGGCCAGAGCATGATGCCTCTGGGGATCTGTACCATAGAGGCGAGAGTAGCCAATGCGTCGGTAAATCTGTTATGATTCCTAGATCGGTGACTGAAACTGATTCTCCTGAATTGAGTGATTAGCACATTGAGATAGGCTAGGTATGGGACTAGCTTAGCTTCTCGGATGGCCCAAGATTCATTTGCCTGACAGATTACCAAAGATGAGTCCCCGTAAACGTCTATCTCCTCAATTCCGATGCCCAGGGCTTCTTTTAGTCCGGCTATGCATGCCTCGTATTCTGCTTCATTGTTGGAGCATCTGAATTTCAGCTTTACAGAGATTGGGAGGTGTGCCCCCTTGGGTGAGATTAGGACTGCTCCTGTCCCGTGTCCGTGACTGTTGGCAGCTCCGTCAAAGTATAACTCCCAGCCGGAGTATTCTTGCTCTTCTGCTTCTGCGTACAGGATGGATTCGTCCGGAAATTGGTCATGCACAGACACATAGTCTTGTGTTGGGCTGTGGGCCAAGTGATCTGCAATCGCTTGCCCCTTGATTGACTTTTGATTCATGTACGTAATGTCGAATTCAGACAACATCATAAGCCATCGGGCAGTCCTTCCGGTAATGGCTGGCTTTTCCAGTAGATATTTGAGTGGGTCCATCCGGGAGATCAGGAATACCGGGTAGGAAAGCAGATAGTGCCGAAGACGCTGAGTAGCCCAAACCAATGCCAGACATGTTTTCTCCAGCGGACTGTACCTTTCTTCGTACTCTAGTAAACGCTTACTGATGTAGTAAATGGCCTGTTCTGTTCTGCCTGTCTCATCATGCTGTGCCAAGACGCACCCCATGGAGGTTGCTTGTACTGAGATATAGAGTAGTAGGGGTCGTCCCGGCGTAGGAGGCACAAGTACTGGAGGATTGAGAAGATATTGTTTTATCCTGTCAAAGGCTTCTTGGCATTCGGCTGTCCAAACGGTCGGTGTATTCTTCCGAAGAAGCTTGAAGATCGGTTCGCAGATCGGAGTGAGCTGAGAGATGAACCGGCTAATGTACTGTATTCGGCCCAGGAAACCACGGATCTCCCTTTCAGTTTGGGGTGCTGGCATTTCGATGATGGCTCTGGCTTTAGCGGGATCGACCTCAATGCCTCTTTTACTGACTATGAAGCCGAGGAGCTTTCCCGATGAAGCTCCAAAGACACATTTGGCTGGGTTCAGTCTTAGGCCGAATTCTCTGAGTCTGTCACAGAGTCTTTTCAGATCTTCAGGGTGTTGCCTGGCAGTAGGTGATTTGACAATCATGTCATCTACATAAATTTCAGCTATCTTGTGGATCATGTCATGAAAAAGTGCCGTCATGGCCCTCTGGTAGGTTGCCCCTGCGTTCTTGAGTCCGAATGGCATGACTTTGTAACAGAACGTGCCCCAAGGTGTGATGAAGGAAGTTTTCTCCATATCTTCTTCTGCCATTCGGATTTGATTATACCCAGAGAAACCATCCATAAATGAGAGCATCTCATGCCTTGCAGTATTATCGACTAGGATGTCGATGTGCGGGAGAGGGAAGTTATCCTTAGGGCTAGCCTTATTCAGATTCCGATAGTCGATGCACATCCGGACTTTTCCATCCTTTTTGGGTACCGGCACGATGTTGGCCAACCATTCAGGGTAGTTTGCTACTGCCAAGAAGCCTGCATTGATCTGTTTTTCTACCTCTTCTTTGACTTTTTGTGACCATTCGGGCCTCATCCGTCTCAGTTTCTGCTTAACCGGTCTGACATCCGGGTTCAGGGGAAGTCTGTGTACCACCAACGCTGGGTCTAAGCCAGGCATGTCTGCATATGACCAGGCAAAGACATCACTGTAGCTTTTCAGGAAGCTGATCATATCCGTTCTTTGCTGTGGGCTCATAGTTGTGCCAATCTGAACCAGCTGAGGGTTGTCTTCGGAACCCAGGTTTACTGTCTCGGTATCCTCGATGTTCGACTGTAGTAGCCCTTCACTGCGTTCTAGTAGGTCCAAAATCTCCTGAGGGGGTTCCTCATCCTGTTCTGTTTCCTGCTCTGAGTCATACTCAACTTCTGAAAGCTCAAGGAGGTTTTCAGGGGTAGCCTTGTTGGAGGCGATTTCCTGGCAAATCATTAAGCTTAGTTTAGCATGCTTATGTTTTTATGTTTTGTTGGCTTCAGGACACTAGGCCTTCCAGGGGAAGAATCCGTGTGATTTCGTCATTAGCCCAATGCAAATGTTTTTTTTTTGGAAAAACATGTTTTTGAGTCAAAAATCCAGATTTTCATTGATAAAGAAGTGGACTGTTTACAAAATTGACTCGATAAAACAAAAAGAGGCCTACAGTTGGCCGACATTTTGGACTTTTGCAACGGGAGCAAAGAGAGATAGATTAAGAAGAAGAGGGGAGTGATACTGCATCACTGCTTGATCTGACCAACCTTCCCTGCACTGCGCTTTCCCTGGCCCTGTGCGGCCTCGATGGTAAGAGCCTCAGTCCACCAACGGATTAGTGGCTGGCGACTGGATGATGCTTCTGCGCTGTTGGAGATGGTGCATACCTGCTCTCCCGCTGGATATTCTGCTTCTGCTTCTGCATCTTCAACAGTCAGCTCTTCAAACATCCGGGCGACGCTGAATACCTCCGGTTCGGGAATCCCTGAAGATTTAGTGCCGGGTTGAGGGTTAGGGGTATTGATAGCTGGTGCAAGAGAGGTTTCTGGGTCGGTTTCGAAGATTCCTATGGGGAAGGTTACTGAAATGTGGGGTCGGGGTTCAGGCTTTGCTGACTGTCTACTCTTCTTTGTCAGCTTGTTGAGATAGTCCTCGTAATTGGGCTTGTATCCCAATCCAAATGGAGGCGTGTAACGTGGAGGCACATATCTCTTCTTCATGCCCTGGTTACTGACACCCAGGCCTAGACCTGGCTGGTAATTCATCTTTGCCATCATTCTGATAAAGGGAGGTACCGCTTGCTTGCTCTGCTGTTCCACTTGGGCGATGGAGCCGACCTGCTCAAACTGATAGGTCATGTAAGCTGTACCTTGACCTAGCTCCTGGATGTCTCCAAAGGAACTTGCCAACTCCTCAGATGGAATGACGACTAGGTGGTCGTCCTGTATAAATTTGATTCTCTGGTGCAGAGAGGATGGAATGGCACCGGCCGAATGAATCCACGGCCTCCCTAGGAGCAAGGTGAATGAGGCAGGTACATTCACAACTTGAAAATTTGTCAAGAACTGAGCCGGTCCAACCCTGATGGTTAGGTCAATATCACCCAAGTTTTGCCTGGTGGTATTGTCAAAAGCCCTTATAGTCATGGGTCTCTTCTTAACTTGACTGGTGTTCATACCCAGGCTTTGCAGTGTAGAGAGTGTGCAAACATTTAGGCCGGAGCCATTGTCAATGAGTACCGAGGATAATGTCCTATCCATACACTGAACTGCAATATATAAGGCCCGAGTGTGATCCCTATCTCCATCCGGTATTTCCTCTTCAGTAAAGGAGATGATTCGTGATTCTAGCACTTGCCCCACCATCTGCCCCAGTTTCTCAGGCGAGATGTCTGGTGTTACATGGGCGTTGTTAAACACCTGGAGAAGTTGCTTTCTGTGATGCTCTGAAGTCAAGAGAAGGCTCAAGATAGAAATTTGTGCCTGAGTTTTGCCCAACTGCTGGGTAATATTGAATTCTTCCGCTTTTTCCAATATTTTGAGTAGGAGAGCCGAATCTGCTGTTTCCTTTTCTGAGTCTGTTACCCCTGCTTTTTCTTTTGCCTTTTCTTTCACCGGCTCAATTACCGGAGGTTGATATACCCGGCCGGATCGGGTGAGGTTGGCTATGTACTGACTTTCCAGGATGAGAGATTGAGGGGCAGGTACATGATTAAGGTTGAAAGGCTGGGAAGGGATGTAAGGGATCTTGACTGGTCCAGAGGAGGTTGAGGCCTTGGCTGAAGCGGTGGGCCAACTGGCAGGACAGGGAATTGTGTAAACGATTTGCTCTTTCTCTGATTCCAGAGTGGGGAGTTGTATTGGGGTCTGGATGGTCTGAACATTTGACTGTGGCAGAGGGATTATGACTGGGGGTCGGTACGAGGGCCTGATAATACCATCATCGACTGCAGGTGCGCTGGGTCTAGGTTGCCCTGCCCCGGGCTCTTCCCACTCAATAAAGTTAACTTGGTTGTTATGTGGGGGCAGTGGCACCTGGTCGATACTGGTGTTGCTGGGAGCTAGTTCGACCTTACCCGTATCCAGGAGATCTTGGATAGCGCACTTCAGACCAATGCAGTAATCGGTTGCATGGCCCGGACCTCTATGAAAGGCGCAGTGTTGGTTGACATCATAATTTTTGTTTCTCTTGTCTGGCGGTAAAAGAGGGGTAGGGCCTCTTAGTTCGAGAAGGCCCTGCTTGGTTAGGAAGTCCAAAAGTTGACTGAGTGTGTAAGGAAGAGGGGTAAAGGTTCTGGGGGGACGGGTTTGCCCCTGGTTCTGTTTAGCCGGCCGGGTGCTTTCGGGTGCTGGCTGTTGCCGAGCGGCCGGAGCCGGTAATCTGATCGGTGCTACGGGGGCCACCAAGTTAATATTTTCTTTTCTCTTCTGGTCTCTATGACCGTTATTTCGGCTGGTTGAAGCTGCTGCCGCTTTGGGGGGAGCAAACCCTAGGCTTGAATGAATGGCTCCACTCTGTATTGCTGCCTCAATACGGGCACCTGTTTTGACTATTGTGCCAAAGTCCACAACCGGTAGAGTGACCATCAGTGTAGAGTAGGGTTGCTTCAACGTGCCCAAAAATATGTTTGCCAGCTCTTCCTTAGGGATAGGGGTGATGACCTTTGCTGCCATTTCTCTCCACCGGGTTGCATATTCCAGGAACGACTCATTGTTCCGCTGGTACATTTGTTCCAGTTGGCTTCGCTGAGGCCGAAGCTCCTGATTAAAAGAGTATTGCTCCACAAAGGCATCCATGGCATCCTGCCACGTCTTGATTCTCTGCTTATCGATCGACATCCACCAGGCAAGGGCTGCCCCCTTCAGACTTTTCTGGAAATACTGTATGAGCAGAGGCTGATTCTTGTTATACGGGAGCATATCCCCCAGGTACATCTGCAAATGTTGTTTAGGACAGCCTGAGCCGTCATATTTATCAAAGTCAGGTACCTTAAATCCAGGGGGAATAGCATCTCCAGAGGAGAAAGTCAGGTCCTCCAATGATAGAGTGGGGTTGACAGACGCCCCTTTCATTCTTCTCATTTCCTCTTTCATCTGTTTTATCTCCTCATGTTAGGTCCCTAAGAGACGGTGTAGGGTCAGAAGATGATGGCCTGTCCTGATTGACATGTGATGTCTTAGGCTGGTCGTCATACTGGTCATACTCTTCTCCTCCTCCGCCTGTTGCGGGTATAGGGTTGGGAATGATGATAGGGGTAGGCTGCTCTGGGTGAGGCTGATCGGGGGTTTCATTGGAAGGATTTCGGTTAGACGGTTCTTCGATTCGAGCACCAATAAGAATATTCAGGGATTCCAGAACTCGGTCCAACTTGTTCTGCATTGCTACAATATCCCGGTCATGTGACTGTACCAGTTCCTCGATCCTCTGTTGATGGTTTGATGGTTCTGTCATTACTTCTGAGCTGTTTTCTATCGGGCCGATGTAGGGTACAATCTCCGTGACTGGTATTTCTGTGAGAACCGCTTCTGCGACTTCTGTGAGAATCGCAGTCAGAGAACGAGTCATGGGTCGGCTCATGCAGACTGAAAAGATGCAACGACTAAACATGAATATGCATGAGGGAGAGACAGAAAATGCAGAAAAGATTTTCATTGATTGCAGTGACTGAGTGAGTGCAATACAGGACTGACTCAATAAAACGAAAAAAGACTCAACCCTAGGCAGGCCCATCAGGGATGGCAAAGTCAAGCGGTCGAGGCACGCCATCATAGTCCATGACCTGTTGTTGGAGGGATATGATTTCGACCTCCATACGCTCGATTGTCTCCGAGGCATTGTACATATGGGATCCGTACTGTCGGATCCGACTGGTCATCTCTTCCTTCGCACTATCAAGTTGTTCCTGATGGAAGTGCAACTGGGCCCGAAGAACGGAGTTCTCTCTGATATCACCCCTGTGTCTCTTCCGCAAGGATCGGACTGTGTGCTCGAGGCGGTCAACCTGCTCCTGCATGGCTATGAGTTCATGGTTCTGCTCCGCTTCCTGCTGCCTAAATGCGCGCTGGGCTCGTCTAAGCTATTTTTCTCTCTCCTGGATCTGTAGTTGCCTTTCCAGGAAAAAGTCAGTCCAGGGAACCGCCATGTCAGCTATGGGTATGGTTCCTCAAGATGGGGCTGCAACTGGTGTAGGCAGTTCCCTAGGCACTGGCATGCCGGGTGGAATGTCAGGGTTTTCTACCCATATACGGTATGCAGAATCAGTTGGTGGTCCAGTTGTGACCACAAAATCTGGCCATTTGTCCCTTCTGGAGCTTCGCCAATCTGCTTGAAATCGGCGGGTGAGGCATTCGGATTGCACTGTGAAATCGACAAAGTCCTGTTCCAGGTTGTCTATAACCGGGATGCGCTGAGGGAGTCCAAACTGTCTAAGGACTCGAAGTGGTACATAGGCTGTAGAGCCGGTGAGTCCTGCTAGGACCATGCATCGCCTTCCTGCTATGACGACGCGTGGTAGTTGTCTGCGAACCAGCCACACGCATTCCCATGTGATCTGCTCCTCTGTCAAGTCTTGGAGGAGCCGGTAGAGAGTCTTAACATTCGAAGTCATGATCTCGCCCTGATTCTGCGAAATCTTTCTGGGTAGACTGTATACATCTCGGGGTACATCCGGTACCGGTAAGATGGTGGGCAGGTGTGAGACCATCCACAGATGTAAAAGCGGTGCACTGGCGTGGAAGATGCCCTTTCTGCGTCCTGATGCAAGGTTGAGAGCCCTGAGTAACTCTGCAAGAATGACTGGGACAACCGTCTTTGATTCCCGCATATCGTCGATTATCCCTGTCAGTACTGAGTCGGCGAATGCGCGACTTTTTGGGAGCACCAGTTGTGACATGATGATCAGTGTGAAGGCATTGAGACCAGGGATCTCAGTTTCTAGGGAGTCAGGGTCCCACTTGGGCCGGTACAATTTCTCAAGAAATTCCATGGACACCCGGTCGTAAGTGCCGCTAGGATCGTACTGCAAGGAGGCAGGCCTGATTCGTAAGAATCGTGAAAGATCTGCCTGAAAGTTTGCCTTGTAGCGCGGTACTATGGCATCACCTTCCATGTTTAAGCCGAGAATGCGCTGTATCTCCTCCAGTGTTGGACACAACTCGTTCTTACCGAAACGGAATACCATATAAGTAGGGTTCCAACACTGGACGGCGGCATTAATGAGGCGCCAATCTGTCTTAACCATGGACAGGTCTAGGGTGTTACCCAGTCTGTAGTACTGGGCCCAAGTGAGACGCTGATCCTGACTTAGTGCCTCAATTTTCTCACGGAGGGTCGGATCACATGCCCCTGGGAGGTCAGGTGCATGGGCCTAGGAGGCTGACCATTTGGCGGAACAATCCCTGACGGACCTGCCATCTACCCTGGACAAAATATACAGACTCTGTGTAAGTGCACTGTGTATGAAATGCAAATGATGCAATATTTTTTATTTTATATATTTTTTTTTTATTAGGGTGTGACATGGCACATGTGTCCTGATAGGGCAATCGGACAGGGGTCCGGTATGCTTTACCCGAGTTGTAGGAAATCAGGGGCCTATAAGGACAAGGCGGGGGGTAGGTCTAAGTGAAGACCTATACGCCGAAGATTTGAACCTCATGTGCTATGTCCAGAGATGGGGTAGGATGTGTTTTATTACAAGCACAAATTTGGCTCATCACATGCCCCTAGGTGAGTGCTTATCCGGATAGGATATATCCGGGTAATCAACCCTGATTGGGGACAGGTATAGGGTGCAAGCAGGTTAGGGTTTAGAGTATCCCTCCAGGTGGGGCTGCTTGTAGACTATACCCTAGCCTAGGCTATATGTATGCATGCTGGGGTATGCAATATTGTGTTCCTAAGGGTGGAGGGATCACTTACACCGTATATGCTACTCCCTGAAAAGGGCCGATTGGTGTAAGCGGGAGCGTTCAGAACCGTTCCTGAGGATAGTCACCCAGCAGGCTAGTTCCACGGACCTCCAAGACTGTTAAGCCCCTGTCACTGAGGATAGTCATCCAGCAGCCGTGAGCGTAATAAGCCTGTCTAATAGGTATTGGGTTGTTACACTAGTATGTTATGCATGAAATGCACTGGGCAAGAAACATCCAAAAAGAAATAAAGAATCAGCATTTAATTAAATACCTAAGTATTTTAATTAATTTGAGATTATTTGGCTTAAGTTTAAGTTCCGGCTTGAACCTTCTCCCCAGCAGAGTCGCCAGAGCTGTGAGCATGGGAATTTCCGACCCAAATTCACATATATGGTTTGACTGTGAGTCGCCACCTATTCATTCTAAGGGATAGGTCCCAGGTGTTCGCGTTTTGGATAAGGCAAATGGTCTAATCAGAATTAGGGTAAGCGGCTCGATTAAGCCCTGGGGAAGGTGTTAGGCACCCAGGACCCCCGTTTCATAACGGTTACCTACTCCCTAACTTAAGCCAATTTTAATCTCAAATTTCAATTAGAAAAAAAAATCCAAGATATTTAAGTAAATGCTAATCCAAAAAATATAAAGCTAATGTCTAGGGTCGGACCCGAGTTGGGTTGCCTACGTACTCACAAAGGGGTGAGATCAGACCGAGCGTAGTTCTGGCACATGAGCCCGTGCCAAGGCTAGGGGTGTGTGTGTGTGTGCACCAAGGGTGGCTTAGGGTCTAGCCGGGAGGTTAGAGGTGGTTGACCGGGTTGGTCAAGTGCTTGGTATTGGGCCGGTAGGCCTAAGGTAAGTCTGATAGGGTAGGGTTGGGCCGGTAGGCCGAGGGTGAAGCCCGGTAGGCTAGTTTGGGCCCGATAGGCCGAGATTGGGCCCGGTAGGCCAAGGGTGAGCCCGGTAGGCTAGGATTTGGCCCGGTAGGCCGAGGAGTGAGGCCCGGTAGGCCCAGGGTGTCTTAACCAAGGGTTAGGGTTGCTAACGAGGTTAAGAAAGGTGATTAACCTTGGTTAGGGGTGCTAACCATGGTTAAAAAAATCCAATATCAGATTTTTTGGTCTTTTTGAATTTTTGATTTTTTTTGGGATTTTCCTCAGATTTTCCCAACGGTCAAGGTGCTTAACCGCGGTTAAGGAAGGGAGGTCACCATGGTTAAGGGTCTTACCCATGGTTAAATGGTCAAAAGAGACCATTTTTAGGTTTCTCCTAATATTTTGGATTTTTTGAGCATTTTTCCAGATTTTTTCCGGGTCAGGATTTTTTACCCATGGTTAAGGGTCAAAAATGGGGTCGACTCTGATTAAGTGTCTTAACCACAGTAAAAAATGAAATTGAAGACATTTCTGGATTCCATGTAATATTTATGATTTTTTGATGCTTTTTTCCAGAATTTTTGCTAGGTCATGGGCCGCTTAACCCTGGTTAAATGTTACCACGGGTGAGTTACCATGGTTAAGGGGCCGACTGAAGCAAAAAGTGGGTCCAAGGTTCATGGCAGGGCCTAGATTGGCCTCCTACCCGGTCTGGGCCCCCACAAATATCCGAAATTGCAAAAAAACCCAAAATTTGCATCAAATGTTTAACCATAGTTACATGAATTTAACTATGGTTAACGGGGGAATTGCGGGAATCCGACACCACCATTGGGTAGCCTGATAGTGGAGAACAATTTGGGCCCTTGTGGGAACCCAAGGGATGCCGTATGTGGGCCCACAGTGGCCCAAAGTTGCCCCAAAAACACCACATAAAATGACGATTTCCACCAAAACAGATTATTTTTCAAACTTTGTGGCGACCTTGCCGCTGATTGGCTCAACCCCCGGGGATCCGAGACCATGGTCGCGAAGCCTGCTATGTGGGGAAACAATTGGGCCCTTGTGGGGCCCAAGGGGAGGCCGGATGTGGGCCCCACAGAGGCCCAAAGTCGCCCATCGCACAGATTTTCACACGTCGACCCCACTTTTGGGGTCGAGTTTATTAACGATGGTTAGAATGAGATTAGGGGCTGAAATTTACAGGGGGGTAGCCCTCTATGGGGAGTCTAACCATGCCTCGGTTTCGACCAGGGCCGGGGTCTAACCATGCTTAAAAACATGTCACAGGGAGTGTCCTGAAACTGATTTGTTTTTGAAAAATTTTTTGCAAAAAACTTTGGTGGCTAGGCGTGCTTGGCAATGGGGTCTGGGGGGTTTTCTCTTGAGTGAGGACACCCCAGACCTCGGGAAACACTCAAATGGCGGCATAGGGTGGTGGGGAGGGTGCATGGAGGGCAACACCTCAAGAGAAGCCACATACGGATTTTTTTTTTGAGGCTATTAAAAAAAACAACATGAGGACCCCTGGAATGGGACCAGGGGTCCTTACAAAGGTAATAAAACATAAACAAAATGAGGATTGAGGGATTATACCTCTCGGTTTTCCTGTGGCAGCCGGAGCTGGCGAGGTGGTTGAAGGTGTTGGCGTTAGCCTTTCCATGGTAGACCAATAGTAGCCCAGTCTGAGAATTTTTTTGGATAGCATCAACCCGTTCATGTGTGGGCCGCAAGTCCCTCCATGAACTTCTTCGACTACCTGTGCTGCTTCACTAGTATCGAGGCATCTGAGCCATATCAAGTTCGGCGATCTCTTGTATAAAATGCCCCCTGATAGGACAAACTGGATGGCCAGTCTTCGGATTGCCCGACGGTCTGTTTTGATCGCATCGAGAGGGAAGGTCCCGTCCTCGAGGTACTGCTTGATGTCTGCATACCAAGGCTTGTTGTCATTCACTGTGTCCAGCTCGAGGCAGTAGATAGGTTGATCCTGTTGCTGAATTTCAATTGGCCAGAGCATGATGCCTCTGGGGATCTGTACCATAGAGGCGAGAGTAGCCAATGCGTCGGCAAATCTGTTATGATTCCTAGATCGGTGACTGAAACTGATTCTCCTGAATTGAGTGATTAGCACATTGAGATAGGCTAGGTATGGGACTAGCTTAGCTTCTCGGATGGCCCAAGATTCATTTGCCTGACAGATTACCAAAGATGAGTCCCCGTAAACGTCTATCTCCTCAATTCCGATGCCCAGGGCTTCTTTTAGTCCGGCTATGCATGCCTCGTATTCTGCTTCATTGTTGGAGCATCTGAATTTCAGCTTTACAGAGATTGGGAGGTGTGCCCCCTTGGGTGAGATTAGGACTGCTCCTGTCCCGTGTCCGTGACTGTTGGCAGCTCCGTCAAAGTATAACTCCCAGCCGGAGTATTCTTGCTCTTCTGCTTCTGCGTACAGGATGGATTCGTCCGGAAATTGGTCATGCACAGACACATAGTCTTGTGTTGGGCTGTGGGCCAAGTGATCTGCAATCGCTTGCCCCTTGATTGACTTTTGATTCATGTACGTAATGTCGAATTCAGACAACATCATAAGCCATCGGGCAGTCCTTCCGGTAATGGCTGGCTTTTCCAGTAGATATTTGAGTGGGTCCATCCGGGAGATCAGGATACCGGGTAGGAAAGCAGATAGTGCCGAAGACGCTGAGTAGCCCAAACCAATGCCAGACATGTTTTCTCCAGCGGACTGTACCTTTCTTCGTACTCTAGTAAACGCTTACTGATGTAGTAAATGGCCTGTTCTGTTCTGCCTGTCTCATCATGCTGTGCCAAGACGCACCCCATGGAGGTTGCTTGTACTGAGATATAGAGTAGTAGGGGTCGTCCCGGCGTAGGAGGCACAAGTACTGGAGGATTGAGAAGATATTGTTTTATCCTGTCAAAGGCTTCTTGGCATTCGGCTGTCCAAACGGTCGGTGTATTCTTCCGAAGAAGCTTGAAGATCGGTTCGCAGATCGGAGTGAGCTGAGAGATGAACCGGCTAATGTACTGTATTCGGCCCAGGAAACCACGGATCTCCCTTTCAGTTTGGGGTGCTGGCATTTCGATGATGGCTCTGGCTTTAGCGGGATCGACCTCAATGCCTCTTTTACTGACTATGAAGCCGAGGAGCTTTCCCGATGAAGCTCCAAAGACACATTTGGCTGGGTTCAGTCTTAGGCCGAATTCTCTGAGTCTGTCACAGAGTCTTTTCAGATCTTCAGGGTGTTGCCTGGCAGTAGGTGATTTGACAATCATGTCATCTACATAAATTTCAGCTATCTTGTGGATCATGTCATGAAAAAGTGCCGTCATGGCCCTCTGGTAGGTTGCCCCTGCGTTCTTGAGTCCGAATGGCATGACTTTGTAACAGAACGTGCCCCAAGGTGTGATGAAGGAAGTTTTCTCCATATCTTCTTCTGCCATTCGGATTTGATTATACCCAGAGAAACCATCCATAAATGAGAGCATCTCATGCCTTGCAGTATTATCGACTAGGATGTCGATGTGCGGGAGAGGGAAGTTATCCTTAGGGCTAGCCTTATTCAGATTCCGATAGTCGATGCACATCCGGACTTTTCCATCCTTTTTGGGTACCGGCACGATGTTGGCCAACCATTCAGGGTAGTTTGCTACTGCCAAGAAGCCTGCATTGATCTGTTTTTCTACCTCTTCTTTGACTTTTTGTGACCATTCGGGCCTCATCCGTCTCAGTTTCTGCTTAACCGGTCTGACATCCGGGTTCAGGGGAAGTCTGTGTACCACCAACGCTGGGTCTAAGCCAGGCATGTCTGCATATGACCAGGCAAAGACATCACTGTAGCTTTTCAGGAAGCTGATCATATCCGTTCTTTGCTGTGGGCTCATAGTTGTGCCAATCTGAACCAGCTGAGGGTTGTCTTCGGAACCCAGGTTTACTGTCTCGGTATCCTCGATGTTCGACTGTAGTAGCCCTTCACTGCGTTCTAGTAGGTCCAAAATCTCCTGAGGGGGTTCCTCATCCTGTTCTGTTTCCTGCTCTGAGTCATACTCAACTTCTGAAAGCTCAAGGAGGTTTTCAGGGGTAGCCTTGTTGGAGGCGATTTCCTGGCAAATCATTAAGCTTAGTTTAGCATGCTTATGTTTTTATGTTTTGTTGGCTTCAGGACACTAGGCCTTCCAGGGGAAGAATCCGTGTGATTTTGTCATTAGCCCAATGCAAATGTTTTTTTTTTTGGAAAAACATGTTTTTGAGTCAAAAATCCAGATTTTCATTGATAAAGAAATGGACTGTTTACAAAATTGACTCGATAAAACAAAAAGAGGCCTACAGTTGGCCGACATTTTGGACTTTTGCAACGGGAACAAAGAGAGATAGATTAAGAAGAAGAGGGGAGTGATACTGCATCACTGCTTGATCTGACCAACCTTCCCTGCACTGCGCTTTCCCTGGCCCTGTGCGGCCTCGATGGTAAGAGGCTCGGTCCACCAACGGATTAGTGGCTGGCGACTGGATGATGCTTCTGCGCTGTTGGAGATGGTGCATACCTGCTCTCCCGCTGGATATTCTGCTTCTGCTTCTGCATCTTCAACAGTCAGCTCTTCGAACATCCGGGCGACGCTGAATACTTCCGGTTCGGGAATCCCTGAAGATTCGGTGCCAGGTTGAGGGTTAGAGATATCGATGGCTGGTGCAAGAGGGGTTTCTGGGTCGGTTTCGAAGATTCCTATGGGGAAGGTTACTGAAATGTGGGGTCGGGGTTCAGGTTTCGCCGATTGTCTACTCTTCTTTGTCAGCTTGTTGAGATAGTCCTCGTAATTGGGCTTGTATCCCAATCCAAATGGAGGCGTGTAACGTGGAGGCACATATCTCTTCTTCATGCCCTGGTTACTGACACTCAGGCCTAGACCTGGCTGGTAATTCATCTTTGCCATCATTCTGATAAAGGGAGGTACCGCTTGCTTGCTTTGCTGTTCCACTTGGGCGATGGAGCCGACCTGCTCAAACTGATAGGTCATGTAAGCTGTACCTTGACCTAGCTCCTGGATGTCCCCGAAGGAACTTGCCAACTCCTCAGATGGAATGACGACTAGGCGGTCGTCCTGTATAAATTTGATTCTCTGGTGCAGAGAGGATGGAATGGCACCGGCCGAATGAATCCACGGCCTCCCTAGGAGCAAGGTGAATGAGGCAGGTACATTCACAACTTGAAAATTTGTCAAGAACTGAGCCGGTCCAACCCTGATGGTTAGGTCAATATCACCCAAGTTTTGCCTGGTGGTATTGTCAAAAGCCCTTATAGTCATGGGTCTCTTCTTAACTTGACTGGTGTTCATACCCAGGCTTTGCAGTGTAGAGAGTGTGCAAACATTTAGGCCGGAGCCATTGTCAATGAGTACCGAGGATAATGTCCTATCCATACACTAAACTGCAATATATAAGGCCCGAGTGTGATCCCTATCTCCATCCGGTATTTCCTCTTCAGTAAAGGAGATGATTCGTGATTCTAGCACTTGCCCCACCATCTGCCCCAGTTTCTCAGGCGAGATGTCTGGTGTTACATGGGCGTTGTTAAACACCTGGAGAAGTTGCTTTCTGTGATGCTCTAAAGTCAAGAGAAGGCTCAAGATAGAAATTTGTGCCTGAGTTTTGCCCAACTGCTGGGTAATATTGAATTCTTCCGCTTTTTCCAATATTTTGAGTAGGAGAGCCGAATCTGCTGTTTCCTTTTCTGAGTCTGTTACCCCTGCTTTTTCTTTTGCCTTTTCTTTCACCGGCTCAATTACCGGAGGTTGATATACCCGGTCGGATCGGGTCAGGTTGGCTATGTACTGACTTTCCAGGATGAGAGATTGAGGGGCAGGTACATGATTAAGGTTGAAAGGCTGGGAAGGGATGTAAGGGATCTTGACTGGTCCAGAGGAGGTTGAGGCCTTGGCTGAAGCGGTGGGCCAACTAGCAGGACAGGGAATTGTGTAAACGATTTGCTCTTTCTCTGATTCCAGAGTGGGGAGTTGTATTGGGGTCTGGATGGTCTGAACATTTGACTGTGGCAGAGGGATTATGACTGGGGGTCGGTACGAGGGCCTGATAATACCATCATCGACTGCAGTTGCGCTGGGTCTAGGTTGCCCTGCCCCGGGCTCTTCCCACTCAATAAAGTTAACTTGGTTGTTATGTGGGGGCAGTGGCACCTGGTCGATACTGGTGTTGCTGGGAGCTAGTTCGACCTTACCCGTATCCAGGAGATCTTGGATAGCGCACTTCAGACCAATGCAGTAATCGGTTGCATAGCCCGGACCTCTATGAAAGGCGCAGTGTTGGTTGACATCATAATTTTTATTTCTCTTGTCTGGCGGTAAAAGAGGGGTAGGGCCTCTTAGTTCGAGAAGGCCCTGCTTGGTTAGGAAGTCCAAAAGTTGACTGAGTGTGTAAGGAAGAGGGGTAAAGGTTCTGGGGGGACGGGTTTGCCCCTGGTTCTGTTTAGCCGGCCGGGTGCTTTCGGGTGCTGGCTGTTGTCGAGCGGCCGGAGCCGGTAATCTGATCGGTGCTACGGGGGCCACCAAGTTAATATTTTCTTTTCTCTTCTGGTCTCTATGACCGTTATTTCGGCTGGTTGAAGCTGCTGCCGCTTTGGGGGGAGCAAACCCTAGGCTTGAATGAATGGCTCCACTCTGTATTGCTGCCTCAATACGGGCACCTGTTTTGACTATTGTGCCAAAGTCCACAACCGGTAGAGTGACCATCAGTGTAGAGTAGGGTTGCTTCAACGTGCCCAAAAATATGTTTGCCAGCTCTTCCTTAGGGATAGGGGTAATGACCTTTGTTGCCATTTCTCTCCACCGGGTTGCATATTCCAGGAACGACTCATTGTTCCGCTGGTACATTTGTTCCAGTTGGCTTCGCTGAGGCCGAAGCTCCTGATTAAAAGAGTATTGCTCCACAAAGGCATCCATGGCATCCTGCCACGTCTTGATTCTCTGCTTATCGATCGACATCCACCAGGCAAGGGCTGCCCCCTTCAGACTTTTCTGGAAATACTGTATGAGCAGAGGCTGATTCTTGTTATACGGGAGCATATCCCCCAGGTACATCTGCAAATGTTGTTTAGGACAGCCTGAGCCGTCATATTTATCAAAGTCAGGTACCTTAAATCCAGGGGGAATAGCATCTCCAGATGAGAAAGTTAGGTCCTCCAATGATAGAGTGGGGTTGACAGACGCCCCTTTCATTCTTCTCATTTTCTCTTTCATCTGTTTTATCTCCTCATGTTAGTCCCTAAGAGACGGTGTAGGGTCAGAAGATGATGGCCTGTCCTGATTGACATGTGATGTCTTAGGCTGGTCGTCATACTGGTCATACTCTTCTCCTCCTCCGCCTGTTGCGGGTATAGGGTTGGGAATGATGATAGGGGTAGGCTGCTCTGGGTGAGGCTGATCGGGGGTTTCATTGGAAGGATTTCGGTTAGACGGTTCTTCGATTCGAGCACCAATAAGAATATTCAGGGATTCCAGAACTCGGTCCAACTTGTTCTGCATTGCTACAATATCCCGGTCATGTGACTGTACCAGTTCCTCGATCCTCTGTTGATGGTTTGATGGTTCTGTCATTACTTCTGAGCTGTTTTCTATCGGGCCGATGTAGGGTACAATCTCCGTGACTGGTATTTCTGTGAGAACCGCTTCTGCGACTTCTGTGAGAATCGCAGTCAGAGAACGAGTCATGGGTCGGCTCATGCAGACTGAAAAGATGCAACGACTAAACATGAATATGCATGAGGGAGAGACAGAAAATGCAGAAAAGATTTTCATTGATTGCAGTGACTGAGTGAGTGCAATACAGGACTGACTCAATAAAACGAAAAAAGACTCAACCCTAGGCAGGCCCATCAGGGATGGCAAAGTCAAGCGGTCGAGGCACGCCATCATAGTCCATGACCTGTTGTTGGAGGGATATGATTTCGACCTCCATACGCTCGATTGTCTCCGAGGCATTGTACATATGGGATCCGTACTGTCGGATCCGACTGGTCATCTCTTCCTTCGCACTATCAAGTTGTTCCTGATGGAAGTGCAACTGGGCCCGAAGAACGGAGTTCTCTCTGATATCACCCCTGTGTCTCTTCCGCAAGGATCGGACTGTGTGCTCGAGGCGGTCAACCTGCTCCTGCATGGCTATGAGTTCATGGTTCTGCTCCGCTTCCTGCTGCCTAAATGCGCGCTGGGCTCGTCTAAGCTATTTTTCTCTCTCCTGGATCTGTAGTTGCCTTTCCAGGAAAAAGTCAGTCCAGGGAACCGCCATGTCAGCTATGGGTATGGTTCCTCGAGATGGGGCTGCAACTGGTGTAGGCAGTTCCCTAGGCACTGGCATGCCGGGTGGAATGTCAGGGTTTTCTACCCATATACGGTATGCAGAATCAGTTGGTGGTCCAGTTGTGACCACAAAATCTGGCCATTTGTCCCTTCTGGAGCTTCGCCAATCTGCTTGAAATCGGCGGGTGAGGCATTCGGATTGCACTGTGAAATCGATAAAGTCCTGTTCCAGGTTGTCTATAACCGGGATGCGCTGAGGGAGTCCAAACTGTCTAAGGACTCGAAGTGGTACATAGGCTGTAGAGCCGGTGAGTCCTGCTAGGACCATGCATCGCCTTCCTGCTATGACGACGCGTGGTAGTTGTCTGCGAACCAGCCACACGCATTCCCATGTGATCTGCTCCTCTGTCAAGTCTTGGAGGAGCCGGTAGAGAGTCTTAACATTCGAAGTCATGATCTCGCCCTGATTCTGCGAAATCTTTCTGGGTAGACTGTATACATCTCGGGGTACATCCGGTACCGGTAAGATGGTGGGCAGGTGTGAGACCATCCACAGATGTAAAAGCGGTGCACTGGCGTGGAAGATGCCCTTTCTGCGTCCTGATGCAAGGTTGAGAGCCCTGAGTAACTCTGCAAGAATGACTGGGACAACCGTCTTTGATTCCCGCATATCGTCGATTATCCCTGTCAGTACTGAGTCGGCGAATGCGCGACTTTTTGGGAGCACCAGTTGTGACATGATGATCAGTGTGAAGGCATTGAGACCAGGGATCTCAGTTTCTAGGGAGTCAGGGTCCCACTTGGGCCGGTACAATTTCTCAAGAAATTCCATGGACACCCGGTCGTAAGTGCCGCTAGGATCGTACTGCAAGGAGGCAGGCCTGATTCGTAAGAATCGTGAAAGATCTGCCTGAAAGTTTGCCTTGTAGCGCGGTACTATGGCATCACCTTCCATGTTTAAGCCGAGAATGCGCTGTATCTCCTCCAGTGTTGGACACAACTCGTTCTTACCGAAACGGAATACCATATAAGTAGGGTTCCAACACTGGACGGCGGCATTAATGAGGCGCCAATCTGTCTTAACCATGGACAGGTCTAGGGTGTTACCCAGTCTGTAGTACTGGGCCCAAGTGAGACGCTGATCCTGACTTAGTGCCTCAATTTTCTCACGGAGGGTCGGATCACATGCCCCCTGGGAGGTCAGGTGCATGGGCCTAGGAGGCTGACCATTTGGCGGAACAATCCCTGACGGACCTGCCATCTACCCTGGACAAAATATACAGACTCTGTGTAAGTGCACTGTGTATGAAATGCAAATGATGCAATATTTTTTATTTTATATATTTTTTTTTTATTAGGGTGTGACATGGCACATGTGTCCTGATAGGGCAATCGGACAGGGGTCCGGTATGCTTTACCCGAGTTGTAGGAAATCAGGGGCCTATAAGGACAAGGCGGGGGGTAGGTCTAAGTGAAGACCTATACGCCGAAGATTTGAACCTCATGTGCTATGTCCAGAGATGGGGTAGGATGTGTTTTATTACAAGCACAAATTTGGCTCATCACATGCCCCTGGGTGAGTGCTTATCCGGATAGGATATATCCGGGTAATCAACCCTGATTGGGGACAGGTATAGGGTGCAAGCAGGTTAGGGTTTAGAGTATCCCTCCAGGTGGGGCTGCTTGTAGACTATACCCTAGCCTAGGCTATATGTATGCATGCTGGGGTATGCAATATTGTGTTCCTAAGGGTGGAGGGATCACTTACACCGTATATGCTACTCCCTGAAAAGGGCCGATTGGTGTAAGCGGGAGCGTTCAGAACCGTTTCCTGAGGATAGTCACCCAGTAGGCTAGTTCCACGGACCTCCAAGACTGTTAAGCCCCTGTCACTGAGGATAGTCATCCAGCAGCCGTGAGCGTAATAAGCCTGTCTAATAGGTATTGGGTTGTTACACTAGTATGTTATGCATGAAATGCACTGTGCAAGAAACATCCAAAAAGAAATAAAGAATCAGCATTTAATTAAATACCTAAGTATTTTAATTAAATTTGAGATTATTTGGCTTAAGTTTAAGTTCCGGCTTGAACCTTCTCCCCAGCAGAGTCGCCAGAGCTGTGAGCATGGGAATTTCCGACCCAAATTCACATTATATGGTTTGACTGTGAGTCGCCACCTATTCATTCTAAGGGATAGGTCCCAGGTGTTCGCGTTTTGGATAAGGCAAATGGTCTAATCAGAATTAGGGTAAGCGGCTCGATTAAGCCCTGGGGAAGGTGTTAGGCACCCCAGGACCCCCGTTTCATAACGGTTACCTACTCCCTAAACTTAAGCCAATTTTAATCTCAAATTTCAATTAGAAAAAAAAATCCAAGATATTTAAGTAAATGCTAATCCAAAAAATATAAAGCTAAATGTCTAGGGTCGGACCCGAGTTGGGTTGCCTACGTACTCACAAAGGGGTGAGATCAGACCGAGCGTAGTTCTGGCACATGAGCCCGTGCCAAGGCTAGGGGTGTGTGTGTGTGTGCACCAAGGGTGGCTTAGGGTCTAGCCGGGAGGTTAGAGGTGGTTGACCGGGTTGGTCAAGTGCTTGGTATTGGGCCCGGTAGGCCTAAGGTAAGTCTGATAGGGTAGGGTTGGGCCCGGTAGGCCGAGGGTGAAGCCCGGTAGGCTAGTTTGGGCCCGATAGGCCGAGATTGGGCCCGGTAGGCCAAGGGTGAGCCCGGTAGGCTAGGATTTGGCCCGGTAGGCCGAGGAGTGAGGCCCGGTAGGCCCAGGGTGTCTTAACCAAGGGTTAGGGTTGCTAACCGAGGTTAAGAAAGGTGATTAACCTTGGTTAGGGGTGCTAACCATGGTTAAAAAAATCCAATATCAGATTTTTTGGTCTTTTTGAATTTTCTGATTTTTTTGGGATTTTCTCAGATTTTTCCCAACGGTCAAAGGTGCTTAACCGCGGTTAAGGAAGGGAGGTCACCATGGTTAAGGGTCTTACCCATGGTTAAATGGTCAAAAGAGACCATTTTTAGGTTTCTCGTAATATTTTGGATTTTTTGAGCATTTTTCCAGATTTTTTCCGGGTCAGGATTTTTTACCCATGGTTAAGGGTCAAAAATGGGGTCGACTCTGATTAAGTGTCTTAACCACAGTAAAAAATGAAATTGAAGACATTTCTGGATTCCATGTAATATTTATGATTTTTTGATGCTTTTTCCAGAATTTTTGCTAGGTCATGGGCCGCTTAACCATGGTTAAATGTTAACCACGGGTGAGTTTAACCATGGTTAAGGGGCCGACTGAAGCAAAAGTGGGTCCAAGGTTCATGGCAGGGCCTAGATTGGCCTCCTACCCGGTCTGGGCCCCCACAAATATCCGAAATTGCAAAAAACCCAAAATTTGCATCAAATGTTTAACCATAGTTAACATGAATTTAACTATGGTTAACGGGGGAATTGCGGGAATCCGACACCACCATTGGGTAGCCTGATATGTGGAGAACAATTTGGGCCCTTGTGGGACCCAAGGGGATGCCGTATGTGGGCCCCACAGTGGCCCAAAGTTGCCCCAAAAAACACCACATAAAATGACGATTTCCACCAAAACAGATTATTTTTCAAACTTTGTGGCGACCTTGCCGCTGATTGGCTCAACCCCCGGGGGATCCGAGACCATGGTCGCGAAGCCTGCTATGTGGGGAACAATTTGGGCCCTTGTGGGGCCCAAGGGGAGGCCGGATGTGGGCCCCACAGAGGCCCAAAGTCGCCCATCGCACAGATTTTCACACTGTCGACCCCACTTTGGGGTCGATTTAACTATGGTTAGAATGAGAGTTAGGGGCTGAAAATTTACAGGGGGGTAGCCCTACATATGGGGAGTCTAACCATGGCCTCGGTTTCGACCAGGGCCGGGGCTAACCATGCTTAAACCATGGTCACAGGGAGTGTCCTGAAACTGATTTGTTTTTGAAAATTTTTTGCAAAAAACTTTTTGGTGGCTAGGCGTGCTTGGCCCATGTGAGTCTGGGGGGTTTTCTCATTGATTGAGGACCCCCCAGACCTCGTGGACAACCTCAAATGGCGGCATAGGGTGGTGGGGGTGTGCATGAGTGGCCACACCTCAAGAGAAGCCACCTACGGTTTTTTTTTTGAGCTATTAAAAAAACAACATGAGGACCCCTGGAATGGGACCAGGGGTCCTTACAAAGGTAATAAAAATAACAAAATGAGGATGAGGGGATTTATACCTCTTCGGTTTTCCCTGTGGCAGCAGCTGCGCGAGGTGGTGAAGGTGGCGTTATGCTAGGTCGGGCGTGGCTGTAGGTGATATCGTTCGTTGTAAAGCTTGAGGTAAGGTTGATGACTTGAAGGAAATCAAGCAAAGCTTGTTGGATGGGAGAGGTTGATGACTTTTTTTTTTGAAAAAAATTCTTACTGTCCACAGCAGCTACAGTGGTGAAGGATTCGAGCAAGGTTGCGGTGATGGTTGCAAACCGAGGTAGGGGTGTTTGGTATGGGCCTGAGTGTGTTTGATGGATGACAATGGATGAGTTAGGAGGTTTAAATGGATGAGAATAGGAGGGAAGGGTGGCTGGCCGAAGCTACTGTAATAATTTTTTTTGAAAACTCCTCTTGACACAGTGTCTATGGGTGGAGGTAGAGGTGAGTTGGTTTGAGTATTAGTAAGGTATTTGGAGAGACTAAGGGTCTAAATGGGTGGGGGATGTGGGCTGGAACAGAGGTAGAAGACGGCTGAAATCCTCTCTACTCTTTTTTTTTTTCAAAATCCTCCCCTGAACAGTGTCTTTGGTGGAGCTTTTAAAGGTAAGAAAAGGATTGGGATGAGGATAAGGATGAGGGTGATGTGGCTACGCGTGGGGGACACTGTCTGGAGGAGAGCAGGTCGCAGGAGCAGGTGGACGTGGCAGTGTTGTTCTTCGTCCCATTGGTAGGGACGATGAATAGTAAAAAGAGTTTTGTTGTTTTTTTTTTCTTCTTTTGTTCGGTTGTTTGTGGGTTCGGTTATGTGGGTTGGGCCCAACCCGCATATGGGCCCTGCCACATGGGGTTGGTGCCCACCCACAACCCTCCAAATTTTTTATTTTTTTTTGCTTTTCTTTGGTAAAAAAAAAACTCTTTTTTTTTTTTGTGTGATCTTTTATTGGGTTTAGGGTGGGTCCCACCTCCTACTACCCTAAAAAAATCATGGTTTCTTTTTTCAATTGTTCAATTGATTGAATTGGGCCCAATCCGCATGTAGGCCCTACCACATGGGATTGGTGCCCACTCAAATCCCTTTTTTCTTTCATCATTTTTTTTTGAATATATTTTTTCAAAATTTTTTATTTATATTTTTTTGGTTTTTTTATTTTATTTTACTACCCATTTTGGGCCCAACCACCACATGTGTGAGGAAGGCAAAAATGTTTTTGCCATTTTAGGAATTGGCTCCAAAATTTGAATTTTAAAAGGAGTGAAGTGGGTCCCACTTGGATTGGGCTTAGTGGGCCCATGCTTGGGCCCCAAAACAAGGTTTTATCCATTTTTAGAGTTTTGGACTTGAAAAGGGCTTTGAGCCCATGGGATTTTGCCTAGGGCTTGGGCTAGGGCTAGGGCTAGGCTAGGGTTAGACCTAGGGTTAAGTCTAGGGTTTACCTAGGGTTTAGTTAGGGTTTGCCTAGGGTTAGACTAGGGCTTAAGCCACTACCTAGGGTTGAACTAAGGTTTGACTTGGAATAACCATGGTTAACGAAGATTAAACATGGTTAAGTATGGTGTAAAAATTGGGTGCTTACAACCGCTTCCATATATGTGTTTCAGTTGTTGTCTAACCGCAGTTAAAATTCCGCTGTTAAAGATCTTTAATTTTATAGTGAGATAAAAATTAATTTAATTACTGATAAGATTTGTTGTTGTTTTTTTTTACATTGCGATACATAAAAGGGGTGGCTTAGTAATGGATCGAGCCCAAGCATGTAAGCAGGTTAGCACCCAATTATTAACGGGGCTAAGTAAATTAGTGTAATGTGAAGTACGTACAAACCCAAGATATCATCCAACACATGTTAGCCATGCCCTTTAATCCATCCACCACTTGCAGGACAGGAACTGATATAATTAGACACGAAACTGTAGAAAATAATCCAAAACTATTAAAACCTAAATCTTGACGTCTAAAGTAAAACATGTCAGAGGCATCAAATACTTAGCATCTATATGCATTTTCATAAGCATCTTTCGTTAAAGAAAGAAAAGTTACAATAAAGAAAGGGAAGCAAAAATATGCAAAAAGTAAATATTGATCCATCCCACTGTATTCCATTGAAAAATTTTAAGGTATCCAAGCAATGATCACACCAATGGGCAAGAGTGTCGCTCACAACAATGTTCAAAATCATATGCATTGCGATGTGTAATGGATACATTGTTTCGACGTATCAGAGAGGATACAGAGTATTTTGCGATATTTAGATTTTGAATAAAATGAGACACTGTCCTAACTGTAACCATTTATAAGGGGGGCGTTTGGCAACTTTTATTTGATCTAATAAGGCTATTTAGATTAGATTTAGAAAATAGGATTTATTTATCTTGTCTTATTTTATTAGTATGTTTGGTAAATTTTACTTCTTAAAAGTTTTTTTTATATCTTGTTTAGTAAAACATATAGATAAGCATTAATTTGAGGGGCATGTGTAATTGAAGTGAAAGAATATGCATTCCACAAATATTAGGGACATTAATGATATTTAAAAATTATTAAAGATATAAAAGTTTGTTCTAAGTAAATCAAATGTGCATCTGAGCAAATAAACATCTACCCAGTTTATTAAGCTCTAAAAAAAATTAACTTAGAAGATTAATTATTATTTCAGAGGTAAAACTTGTGCTAAAATATGGAGAAGTTGAATTATACATATACCAAGTAATCTATTTTAGAATAAGTTTTAATTTTGAAAAAAATAAGTAAATAAAGTCTAATTTTTAGAGTTTCCAAATATTCCCTAAGTTTAGGGCCTAACTAATATTAGAAAGAGAGGCAGACATGGGAAGTAGGGCGGTGAGGCAATTGGGGGGGGGGGGGGGGGGGGGGGGGAGCAGTTAGAGAGAGAGGCGGGGAAGAAGGGAGATATGGCACAACTCATGAGGGGGGAGAGTGACAGAGAGAGAAGTAGGAAGGCGTTGTAGGACAGAGAAAGGAAAGTGAGAACGTGGTGCATAGGGGGCTTTTTCTTTCTTAATAAGGCTCTAGTGCCGAGCCAAGCCCACTTTTAGAAAGCCCTCTTACTTAAGGGCGGAGTTTGGTAAGCACGCAGCCCAGCCCGACCTGACCTTTCATTCTATATGTTATACCATATATAATATAATAACTTAATGATTATAATAATTTAAGGAGTTAAGTTTTTTTATAAATATATATATTATATATACAACAATTTAGTGTAGTATATTTCTAAAATCTTTTTATAGTAATTTATAATGTATTTTTTTTAATCTAACATGGGATAAAATTTGTTGTGTGTATGTGTAACAACTTAATAGTGTAATCTTTTTTTGGAATAATCTAATGTTACCACTTGTAAGTTGTAAAGTTTTTCTTTTCTTTTTTAATATAAATGTATTAATACTAACAATTTAAACGTAACAATTAGGGGTGTATTAATACTAGCAATTTAACGGTACAAAAGCTCTTGCTCTTTGACTTGTGTTGTCCATCCCAAGTCCAAATAAAAGAAGATGATTGTATATCAAGTTGGCAATCAATATAGAAAAAATTATTAAAATATGATATAATTTTTTTTATTCTTTGGGCCCTAGCCCAACTTTGACCCAGTCCTGTCCTTGATGGTAGGGCTTGGGCCTAGGCATTTTAGGTCCTTCAAAGGCTAGGACTGGGCTAGGGCTTCACCCCAATGAATGAGGGTCGTGCCCGGTAACACCTAAGCCTTGTCAGCTCTAGTGGTGGATCCCATCGTGTGAAAGATATAATAATTAATAAAATAGAAGATAGATAAAGACCATTAAAGTGTGCTATATATACACTCTAATTTCTTTAGTATATACTAGCAAAGGGATAAGAAGACAACGCATGAAATTAAAAATAATTTCAATCGAAATATAATAACATATTTGGTTAAGTTAATTTAAAAGAATATCGTGTAATGCAAAAGTAGTTTCATTAAATAATATGAATTTTTAAAATATTAGTAATAGGGCAATAATTAGCCCACCACGCATTTGACTATGTAATTAAATGCTATGTCCACGTGTCACTTTTAACACCCTTTTAACTATAGTTAATATTAGAAAAATTAAGATTAATATTTTTGCCTTTTTTAGAAAAAAAAATCAAGTTAAGTTTCTTAACCTTTGGAGTGAGTGAATCTTAACCTTAGTTGATATGTGATTAAAAAAAAAAAGGAGGGGAGGAGAGGGGGCAATGGACCGATGAAGAGGTACATTAGACTACATAGTCAAATGCGACAGTTGAATTGCTCCTTGTATATAGAATTCAATCGTAACATTGTATTCGTACACAGTGCACATAGACACACATACATTAACTCAAAGTAACACGATTATTTGATTATCTTCCTGCTCTTCATACGATATGTATTTTGATTAGTTTCAAGATCTACATACTTGAAATGTATCATGGAGAATACTTCTGAAACAAATTCAAGGAACTTACATAGTATACCCAAGGTAACTTTTAATGATTTTAAAGTTCATATTCCCACTTTTTGTAGATGGAGTATTGGTTACCTCTGCTCTGAAAATGGTGAGAGCGGCGTTTGGCGACATAGATCTCTTGTCTGCTGGAATTACCGACTGTAACAAACACACCATGGATATCCATTGTCCTCTGCTCAATGAATCCCCTACGAAGATCAGTCTCTTCCCTCTCAATTTCTCCCACATTTCAGTCACAATCCACCTATAGAACACCAAAATCTAAATAAATCTGAATTAACAAAGGTTAATCACAACTTCTAAAAAACATTAAATTCTTCTAAAAAATGAAGAAAATAGGATAATTAAAATCCTAAAGTAATTTACTTTGAAACGGATATACAGAGTACCTCTTTAAGTTGCAGTTATGGGGTTGCCATCTCTAGTTCTGGTACCCCAAATTAGATCTCCCGTGCTTCCGACACGCCAATTGGTCGGACATGTATGGGCAATCTGACTCATTATAGAGCGGATACGAAGCATCCAGAAAAAACATCACAACCCTCTAGACCTCCTCTCTGTTGTTCGGAGTCCGGCGTGCGGTCAACCCGCTCTATTTTCCGGCCACTGTATTTTCGAGTGGACTCACATGTTGTGAATCTATCAATACCCTCTAAACACGAAAACCCAAGTTTAACACATCAGATCAAATCAAAGAACAACCAGGAAAAAAATAATAATATTAAAACCAAGTTTATCAAATTAGAGAAAAATGAAAATTTTGAAAAACCCAGTAAACCCAATAGGTAAATTAAATAAAAAAAACGAAATTTCGCAAGAAAAACCCAACATCAAATTAAACTGAGGAAAATTTTAAAGAACTCATTCAACACAGTAACCCAAGTGCATTAAATTAAATATAAATGAACCAGATGACTGGATTTCATATTAAAAAAACCAACCTATAGCTCGCTTTTTCTTCTTGTTTCTATAAAAGGATTAGTTTCAATTAAACCAACGGCTCTGATGGATCTTTTTCATCAGAAAAAGATCTTGTTCGCACGTTCTTCCTCTCAACCATCTGCTCAACGAAGTGGTGCCCTCTACCTCTGCATTAGGTTTAAATGGGCATGGAGTAGCTCGGCTTAAAATGGGTTTTTAAGTAGTCTTATATTACTTATCAGGTATAAATGTTGCATTAGTAGTTTTAGTTTCAATTAAGATCCACTGGTCTTTGGAAATAGGTTGAAGAAGATGAATAGGTGAAAAGTTGTAAGATCCACTGGTCTTTGGAAATAGGTTGAAGAAGATGAATAGATGAAAAGTTGTAAGAGAGAATTTTTTTGGGAAGATATAAACTCACGGAAGCTTTTGGTGTGGTGTCTTGGAACGTGTGGAGACTCTCCGCTGGAGAGAGTCCCAGATGGGGTTTAAAAATTCTCGATTTGACTTGGCTCAAAGCTTGCTCGATTGAGGCTTGATTTCGCTCGGCTCGACTCAACTCAAATATTATAATATATTAATAAATAAGTATTATTTTTAATATTAATATTTGTATTAATAAGAAATAATTTTTATTGTATCAATCAAGCTCGAGCTAAGTCATTCAATTCGAGCTAAGCTTTTCGAGCTCGAGTCTAGGCTTGTCTCGATTGGAGCTCAACTTGAATACACCACCAAGTGCTAGTATGCCTTTATGTAACAACCCCAATTAGTGAAATCTCAATCTTTCTAGTGTAAGTCTACATGTACTCACAAAGTGTACTCCCAAATCCTAGCATTTTCTTAACCAAAAAAAAATTTCCTAGCATTTTAATTCAATTATTAAAAGATCAAGATTGGGTAACCCTATGAGTACTCTCAAATATACTCCACAATCCTAACCGTATATAAGGGTGAGGATTGGAGTTGACTTATTTTATCTTTTTTAATGCTACAGCAATTCTAATCCTAACCATCCTAATCGTTTACTAATCATAACCATTTAATAATTGAGATAAACGGTTAAGATTTGAGAGTACCCATAGACTAATTCATCAAGATTAGAGATCATGTAACATTAGAAAAAAACAAAACAGCTCCAATCTTAACCCCTCAATAATTGGATTAAAAGCTAGGAAGTGATTTAAAAACTTTCCATAATACCTATTATCGAGATCTCAAAAATCGGAAGACACTAAACATCAATTCGGCCTACCATTTCAATGCAAGTGCACTTCTAAAGTCTAGACACCAATTGGGCCTACTATTTCAATGCAAGTGCACTTTGCAACCGTTGATTTTTAATCTGACGGCTGACCTTTCCATAGTAGGTATTATGGAGTGTATTAAACCAATTTCCTTAAACAGATTAAACCAAAGAAAAGTAGGGAGTACTCATATTAACTCATTGACTGTCTCGTCTTTCTTGTTTTTTCTAGAATGGGAATAATTCAAAATTCAAAGCCCACACTCACCAAGTATATTTCAAGTATATTTCAACATAAGTTCCTCGTGCTACAATAGAATGAATGAATAATGAGACCTGAAACCTAATGATACGTTTAAGTCAATAATAGATTGATTATTACAATAATAATAATTCGATTGACTAAGGAAATCCTGCAGCTTGGAACAGAAAGATGCCACGTGTAGTTTTGGTGTGTAGATTCAGATCCCCCAACTGCTACGCTTACACTTATGCTTCCAGGAAATTAAATGCGAGCTTCCTCTCAACTTCCATTAAAGCTCTCTGTACGACCTTCTCCACCTCCGCAACCTCAACCTTTTCATAATAATCCCAAAAAAAAACAAGCAAAACCCAGAATACAAAATCAGGTTTTGAAAGAATCAAGTAATTCAGAAATTAAAAAAAATAATAATTTTGATTTACATACCTGGGTTTCAATCTCTAGTATTGCTGAAAATTCCAGAGCAGAAAATTCTGATTGGATCATTTTTGCTTTGAGTTTCATGATCTTCAAGCATCCAAGAACCTCAATTATGGAATCTATTGCCGAAGATGGATTACCTACCCGTACTCTAATCGTAGCTACCTCTGCTTTCTCGCCTTCCTTCGCTGCTAAGTTCGTCTCGATCTCCATGTTTCGTCTCTGCAGCTCTTCCTTTTGGACCTGCAGTTCTTGAACATGTATGGCTGCCTTTCGAATAATAGAGTTCTTATCATTCTGCAATGGAAATTCATAAAAATACCCGTTACAGTTTACAAAAATTCCCATTTAACAGAGCATTTTGGGTGCATAATTCAAGATAAAATTTTTAAATTCTTGACAAACCTTAGTTCCAGGGGGCAACATGGAGTGTAAAGCTTCATAATTCTGCTTCTGCTTCTCTCTCCTGAAACGCTCGTTGATCATGTGGCGGTAACACCGATCTTTCTCTGGTTTTTCTTTAATTTCGCTCGTTCCAGTTGGAATCGCTCTCAACAATTCAATCATTCTCTTGTTCATGTTTCGACGATTAGATGCAGCAGCCGAATTCTCCAACCCAAGTCCTTCAATGGGGGTCGTGTATCCATGAAAGGCACTTTGATATACTGGGAGAGCCTCAGCCCAGAAAATCTCTTCTGGGAAGAATTCTTCCACCATTTTTCTGACTGTTGTTTTCTTCCTTTCGATGCCTTCCCAGGGTTTTCAAATTTCGGTTCCAACGGCTCTATTAACGGTCATCATCGTTGGAACTTATATATGAAAGGACCTGATAGCGTTCTTGAATGAAGGAAAGAGGTCATAACTCACAATTCACAATAAAAACGTGGTCAACTGTTTGGTCTCAGTCAATTTTCCCTTCCCGGTCAGATTATATGCTCTTCGAAAATTTCGGATTCAAATCCATATATCCGGCTCATGTGGGTAGATCCATTAACCCATTTAAGGACATTAGCTAAATTTCTTTTGAGCAATAGTCCCGGGTCAAGGCCTACTTGCTCTCACAAAGCACATTTGAACTATCGTTGACAACTTTTAACCCTTGTGGATTAAAAGAAAATTAAAATTTCTGAAAAATAAAGGTTAGATGCTTTAACAGGTAAGCAAATCTTAACCATAGTTAAAGAAAGTAAAAAAAGTCACCTCACACAAAAAAAAAAAAAAGGGCAAGATGGTAAATCCCCTTCTCGGCCATGGAGGGGTTTATTTATTTTTTATTGTATCTAATCATTTACTAGTTAGGTTATTTGGTTAGTAGGGTTAGCACTACAAAACTCTGTAGACCTGTAGTAGCGGTTTTTTAACCATCGTTAAATGCAAACTTAGAATGACGGAATTATCCTTATTTAATCGTCGTTAAAGGGATAAATAACCGCCGTTATAAATTTATCTACAGAAGTGGTTATTAAAGCCGCCGTAAGAGACATTTGCAGCAAGCTATATTACGACGGTTTGTTGAATCGTTGTTATTTGTGTGTAACGGCAGTTTTTGTATTTACTGCAGCAGTTTTAAACCACTGTTAAAAACCTTGAATTTTGTAGTGTAGTTAAACAAGTAATGGAGAGGGCATATCAATTGTTTCTCTCCACACTCGGACTAAGACAATTCACGCGAAAGAGACACTACTAGAGACTCAAACTAGGACCACCCACATGAAAGTAGGCAAAGTATCCTCCATTGGTATATTGTGTCATAATAATCCTTTAATCTAGATCAAATACTTAGGGTGTGTTGGTTTGAAAAGAAAGTGGGTGAAAAAAAAAAAGAAAATTAAAAGAAAACAAAGGAAAGGAAAAGAAAAATGAAAGAAAATAAACTTAAAATTTATTTCAAAATAATCATCAAAAGTTGGAGAAATTTTTTGAAAGAAAATTTGTCACTATTAAAAAAATGCAAGAAAATGAAAGTGTGTTTTCTTGTGCACCGAACATAAGAAAAGTGTAAGAAAACTCACTTTTCTTTTACTTTCCTCCACTTTCTCGCCAAATGAACACACCTTTAACCTATGTTTGGTTACGAAGAAAATAAGTAAAAACATGGAAAAGAAAAGAAAATTGGACAAAACACAACTAAAAATTGTATTAGAAATCCATATTTTTTTTTTCTTTTCCATATTTTCACCTATTTTCTTAGCAACCAAACATAGCATTAAGATCTTTCTATCGTATCAAGGATCAACAAAGAAGTCATGGGACACATCGAATGTGGTCAACTGGCAACCATCCCTTTGAATGGGAATGTCGTAAACCTAGACAAGCATAGATTGGCTCTCAACAAGTAGAGCTATAAACATAGTGAATTCCAAGAGGAAAGCGGATAGTGGTGTATTCGAATTCATATATCCGAGTATTCAAATTCCAATAAATATTTGTATTCATATCCAATTCGGATTATAAATTTGGATAATATCTGAATTGTTCAATTATTTTAATAAGAGAGAGAGAGAGAGAATGTTCAAAATATAAATTTATTTTTAAAATACTAAATTAATATTTTATCTTCACCTATATTAAAAATAATATTTTATTTTGTTTTAAATTATGTAAAAATATAAATTAATAAGGTTGTTTTAGTCATATAAACTTAGAATGAATTATGTATACATATAGAGTAATATATTATATAATTAGTCGAATATCATATATATCTATATCTGAATTCATATCCGATTATATATTTTCACTGGATACCTATTCGGGTAATTATCCGACCAACGAATTCGGGTACGAATTGGATATAGATAATATTCGTAACCTTTGACAACCCTATCAACAAGGTTGTCATTAAGGGTGAAACTTGAGTTGGGTTGGCTTCACCCAAGTTACCTAACCCGATCAACATATGGGTTTGGGTTGAATATTTTAAATTTTGGGTTTAGCTTGGGTTAAAAAAATCTCAGCCCGACTCAATGTCGAATTGGTTTGAGGAATCAATCGCAGCATTAACCGGTGTAAGATTAAAGATCATGTCCAGGATTCCAAATCAACCTTCCCTATCATCTTAGGGTGAGGCAAGGACCATTGTTCAATATCTCAGCTGCTCAAGAAGTTGGACTAGCTGCTCCTCCAACCTGGCCGAAGTGATTCTAGGGGAAGGGTAGAGCCTCCTCTTGCAATAGGAAGGTCTTTTTGAGATATATATATATATCTACACTTATTTTCGTCTCTTCAAAAAGCATAATTAAAGATTTAAGTTAATAATTTAAGATTTTTTTTTAGTTTCTCTATAGTTTTGAAAACTATTAAATCTCTATTATTAGAGTTTAAAAAACCATTTCCAAAAATCAAAATGTCTTTTTATTATATTGAATTGAAAATTTGTTTTAATACTATATATATCCACTAAGGAATTTAAGAACATTATTATATTTAATTGGGAATAAGGAGTAAATGAGAAAATATAATATGAAAGGATATTACTATCAAACTCTCTCTTAATACTTAATTATAAATATAATACATACAACATTATTATCTTAAAAAAATTACTATCAAAAGTTGTTCTCTAATATGCAATCAGAAAGAGTTTCAAGAAATTAATGGGAGCTTAAAAAATGTATTATATGAAAGCTTAAGTGTCATTTTTTCATGGCTATTGACATATATACATGGGAATGCTGACCTTTGCTAAAACTAAATTTGTTAACATTTACTAATCTTTTTTTCTATATGTATTGAATATCATTTTATTACATATATATTTTGATATTTTCATAAGAGAATTCATTAAATGTGAGACAAGAAGTACAAGAAAATTATATATTTTTTCTTGCATTTAATGATTAGAATAAAAAATTAAATTATTTTTAATTTGAGTGCATTTGAGGAATAAAAAATATCTTTGTGAAAGTTATCAAGTTCACCCTATTAGTGAACATTACCCCCATTCGATTGTTCACAAGGAGGAGGTTTGAGTTGAGGTCTGGGTGTGTTACTAGGGCGGTAAACAGATGCAGATATTATTCGTATCCGAATCCGTTTAGTCGGATAATTATTCGGATAGGTTTCCGGCGGAGCGGATTCGGATAGTAAAATATTATCCATTTATAATCAGATTCGGATACTGTTATATCTAATCTGATAAATATCCGTCTGATTATATAATATATATATATAAATAATATATTATAAATTTAATAAAACCTTTAAAATATATATTTTTAATAAAAATAAATATATTTTTACATTTTTTAAATATTAAATTATGTTTTTCAATTTTTTTAAAAATTAATTGGATAATTCGGATACTATCCAAATCCAGATATTTTAATCGGAGTCGAATTCGGATTTCATATTTTACTATCCGTCGGATATTTATTCAGATTCAGATATCCAGATATATAATCGGATACGAATTTAGATATACCAATATCGGTTCAGAATCCGCACGGTTTAGAATCCTATGTGTTAGTATTACTTCACCAACAAAAAAAAAAGAGGAGGTCTGAGCCAAATAAGTTCTTCTAATTCAACGGTCAAATATAGTAAATTAGGTGGATTAGATGGTCAGTTCATTCAAGATGGCTAAGTTAAATATGGCCAGATTCATTAATCTTTTATTGAAAGCTCTCTAAGAGATATTAAAATGAAAGAAGCTTCTTACACGTCGTTTTTGAGACCGTCTTACTGTCGAGACCATCGAAACCATTCTCTAAGATTACGAGATTTCCGGTGAGACCCATAATGTGAAATTGACGAATCCGTGCTCTAAGAGCACGAGATTTCATGTGATACCTACTAATGTGAAATGGACCCAACCTAACCTAAAATCCCGTACTCTTATAGTACGATAAATTAGAAAGAAAGTTTGGTCCCACAATTTAGGGTCACCTAGCACCATGCGTAGAGTTTTTCTATACTGAAGTGATGTGCATGGGACAATCCTAACCAAAACTGAATGGATACCTGTTTTTGGTGAGGTCCAAGATTTAGATAGGCACCACAATAATATCGCACGCGCGCACACACACTTTTTGTCTGAGCTGACAGTACTATCCGGAAAGAAAGCTTCATTCTCTCATAATCCCCCATTTTAGCTACCATCATCCACATGTCAACACGTGTCTCATCCTTTAATTATGATTAAAATTCATGAAATCTTAAAGTTCAATCATGTAACTTAGACAAAAAAATTAAAAAAAATTAATCATGATAGTTTTTTTTTTTGGGTCATGGTAACAATACCACAAGGCAAAGCTAAAGGTAATAGAAGGGAAAACACACACACTACTCACGCATGCAACCACTAAGACCATGAAGAATCAATCCACAGAACCTCAAACGGGTACCAACCGTTTGAGGGCTATGGAACTTTATGAGCTATAGTGGGTGGTAGTAAACTATTGAGATGGGACTAAAACACTTTGGTTTTTTTGGTCAAGGTAACAATACCACAAAGCAAAGCTACAGGTAAAACTACAGGTAATGGAAGGAAGGGAAAACCATGATAGTTAAAAAAAAATTAACAAGGGTTAAAATCTATGAGCAGGAAAGACGATTTTCATATGGCAAAGACCTGAATCTAAACCAAATCTGATACCTTCTTAGACAAAAGCTACTCACAACCAAAAACTAACATATGTTAAAAGCAGGGCGGAGCCAGGTGGGGGCTTGTGAGGGCACACTGAACTTTTGAAAGATTAGTTTTTTTTAAAGGTATAGCTATGGGAATGGGGCGGCACCCCCCCCCCCCCCATAAACTTTGGATTTTCTTTAGAGTTGGAATCATATTCAATCATGATTGAACTCTCCCTAGGTTCAATCGCACCCACACGTCAACACATGTCAATTTCCAATAGCTAGAATCACTAGCCCTTAGGGTTCAATAATCTAACATTTGTTTTAACAAAAAATTAACCTTTAAGAGTTAAAAGTTCTTAACCAAAATTAAAAAGGGTTATGTGAGTGATTGAAATGAATGATTTCAATTGCAATTGGACAGTATCCGGACTCGCATTTTTTATGTTAAATTGTTTAAGTATTTAATTAGGCATAATTATGGGAAAAGGGGCAGTTGTCCCCTAAAAATATTATACTATATAAATTTAAGGGCAGCGATTAGCCCACTACGCATTTGACTACGTAGTCTTATGTTGTGTCCACGTGTCCAATTTAACACCCTTTAACTATGGTTAAGCTTGAAACAATAATAATTAATTTTAAAAAAAACTAAGGTTATTTCTTAACCCTAGGAATGAGCCACAGTTGATGGGTGTTAAAAAGGAGGGTATGGACCAATAAAGACCACATATTTGACTGCATAGTCAAATACGGCGACAAGTTAAACATTTTCCATTACTTAATGTGGCAAACATGTGGTGCAAGAGAGCATCTGTCTCCGAACTTTTGAAAACAAAATTTATCTTTTATATAATTTTATTTAATTATTTAACTAGGTATAGCCATGAGGTAAAGGGACAGTTGTCTCGTAAACAAGGAGAAATAATTCTCATAAGATATGGACGAAATGACCCAAGAACTTAGTGGTCAAATTTTTTTTTTCAGAGACTATGCCCCCGAACCCTCGTACTCCTAGAACCAGAATATTTCGTACTAGCCTAATCTTCCTTCATAAAATTCATTAACAATTACTACTATTTTCAATCAATGATGTCTCATTACTAGAAAATCTTAGCTCCACCCATAGTTAAAAGGAAGAACATGTTACTTTTTTTTTTGTTTTTGGGAAATAGTTAACATACCCATGAATTCCATTTCTAAACCTAAGGCATCAACCTATTGGTGGATGCCCCATGCTTAAATGGTCACCACAGAATTCATGGTACGCTTGTTTTTCACTAAAAACAAGGCAGGTCTTAATTATGGATGAAAGTAGGGAATGCCTGAGAATTGGATTAACATGTCCCTAAAAACAAATGACTTTATTGGGGTTCAGAAGTAATTGACACAAAATCATTAAATTTTTTAATCTAAAAAAGTGAGAATAGGTTGTGACAGTTGGGTGATCCGGGTTTCACTCCCAAAGTGTTCTATGTTGAGATACCACCTATAAGCGCAGCTTCCAATGTTATGCATCTAATCATAAATACTAATGCCACTGATAAGAGAGTAGAGTATTAAAAGAAAACAAATATTTAATTTAGGGTGGTTAAGCTTAACTAAATTAAAATTAGTAATTTTGTTTTTCTAAAAATCATGATTAGATTGCTTAACCCTAGGGGGTTAATCACAGTTGATGTATAGTGAAAAGGAGGCTTGGACCAATTAGGTCATTGGGTCAGCTTCTAAACTGACTCCGGTGTCCGTTTTACATATGCCCCAAAAAAATATAAAATAATATTAATGTCGCAATCTATTTCTTCCTATATCTCTAATTCAGACAACTCCTCTCTCCTAACCATGACAACACTCCTGTCTCTCCGGTCCAACTTAGAATGGTTGATGGTGAAACAATGTCTCGTCTCATTCTGATTCTGATTCCTCCTTTGGAAATCAAGGCACTCTCACACATTCTTGCCTAAGGCTTCCTTCAAGATTTCCGGTCCAAAAAAAAATAAAAAATTCCAGTCCAATCAATCCATTATCCTTTTCCAAGCATTTTATTCTTCTTATCTATAGCAAACTTTAATTCCTATTCCATTAAGCATCCAATCTAGACATTCTGCCGTGAGATGGGAGACAAATTGAAATTTTAGGACTTTTAAAAGAAGATGCAATTTTTTCAAAAGGTACCCAATAAGTCGTAAATTCATGTTTGACAGAAAAGTCACAAATTATTCTTAACTTGAGAAAAAAAAATCGTAGAATTTTGTTACTTAAATGTGAGGCAACAGTCAAATTTGGAGTGTATGAGTGTGTTTGTCGATTTCTCCTTGTTTTCCTGAGGTATAGGAGAATGCTTGGTAAAAGGCTAATGTTGCGCCTTAGTTCTTTATTATCCGGGGTTAACATTTTCAAAAGAGCAATGTGTTAGTCACATGATAATATTTCCACACAAAAAAAAGTTACATTTTCGACAGTGGTAGCTGTGATTGCCTACAAATCCAGTAGTAGAAGGGATGAAGTACTTGTTGTAGTTTTGTGTATATTGAGTTTAAAACAAAAGTTTTGTGTAAAGCTTTAGTCCCACATCGGAATATTACAAGAAAGTAGAATGGGTTATATATGTTTTCTTATCTAATATGGGTGTGTTAAAAAGAGATGGGCCCTCACGCATGTGGGGGCCCAAAGAGTGGACCAAAGGCTTCCAATGGGAATTTTGCGAGCCGGGCCAAAAACCCTTCATGTGCGCGCGCGGCCGGCCGAGCCGGATCGGGTCGTGCGCGTGGTCTCTTGATGGTTTTTTTATTTTCTCTTTCTTTTAATATTCCTAATACGTTTTATTACCGTTTGAGAGTAATTAATTAGCAAATTAATCTTTCAGTTTTAGAGAGATTTATTTTCCTTTATTGAGTCTTAAATATTTTTCTTTCTGTTAGAATAGGAATGGTCTTTTATTTCTCTATTTAAATGGGGTTTATTCTTTTGTCAGACACAAAAAAAATTATTTCTTTTGGCTTTCTACGAAATTGGTTTCTCTTCTAGTTTTCTTTTTCCTTTTTGAATCAGTCGAGTTCGTAGAGATCATTAGAGAGAAGGTGCTCCTTTTCTTTTGATATTGATCGTTGAATCCTAGGGGTGTCCGCCAATTTATCCTACGAGCATCAGGGTCAAAGAGGATCCAATAGGGGCGATTTTCACCTTAAGGACAGTGTGTCTAACACATGCCTCGATTCCGGTTTACTGAGAAGTTTCTGTTCGTGGAATTATTATTTTCAGATCTGCTCTTACAATCTAACTAGTTCTCTACTTGCTGCGCTACGATGATCGGTAATACCTTCATCATTATATATTTAAATTGCATACAAATATTCTAACAATCTTAAGGTGAAAATCTATTATGTTTCTACTCTTCACGAATTTTTCGTTGGGATTACTGTGTTCGCATTTTTAAATTATGATGAACAACTCTGAGAAACCTGTTCCTTTTGATGGAAATAATTTCAAGAGGTGGCAACAAAAAATGTTCTTTTATTTGAATACTCTGAAATTAGAACATGTTCTATATGATGATAGAGGATATGAGAATGATCTTGAACCTGCTAGATCATTAGTCAAAGAAAAATGGGAACATGCTGATTACTTATGTAGGAATTATATTTTGAATGGTCTGATTCATTCAATATATAATGTTTACTGTAAAGTAAAAACTTCTAAGAAATTATGGGACATGTTAGAGAAAAAGTATACGACTGAAGATGCGGGAACTAAGAAATTCGTAGTTGGGAGATATTTTGATTATAAGATGTCAGATGAAAAATCTGTCATTTCTCAAGTGCATGACTTACAAATTATTGTTCATGAAATACTAGAAGAGGGTATGACTATTAGTGAGGGATTTCAAGTGGCTGCTATAATAGAAAAATTACCTCATTCTTGGAAAGAATTCAAGAACCTGTTAAAACACAAAAGAAAAGAAATGACACTCGAAGATCTAATTATTTGCCTCCGAATAGAGGAGAATAGCAGGATTTTAGAAAGTAAAGAAAAGGTTGCAGAATTAAATTCCAAGCGAATTTAATTGAAGGGATGTCTAAAAAGAGGCATAATAACAGGTCAAAGGCTAAGGGGGATTCTCATAAGAAGCGAAGTGAGAAAACAAAATTTCAGAAGCCGACTTTTAAGAAGGCTTTTGGTGACTGCTTTATTTGTGGGAAGCCTGGACATATTGTCAGGAATTGCAGACTCCGTAAGTTTGGAACCCAAGACAAAAAATCTCATGGACCTGCTCAAGTTCATGTAGCAGAAACAGAAAGTTTTTCTGCAGTTATATCCGAAGTCCACCTTGTGAGTAACATGAATGACTGGTGGGTGGACACAGGGGCCACCAAGCATATCTGTAGTGACAGAAATGTTTTTTCTTCCTACGAGATAGTGGATAAGACTGAACAACTCTTCATGGGAAATTCTTCCACTTCTATAATTGCAGGAAACGGAAATGTGAACTTAAAATTCACTTCTGGAAAAATCCTCAATTTGAAGGATGTTCTTCATGTTCCGAATATAAGAAACAACTTGGTCTCCGGGTCGCTTCTAAGCAAAGAAGGGTTCAAGCTAGTGTTTGAAGCAGACAAATTTGTACTTTCTAAAAATAGAACTTTTGTGGGGAAGGGTTATGCATATGAAGGATTGTTTAAACTGAATATAATAGTTGAGAATATCAATAAAACATCCTCTTCTTCTGTTTATATGGTTGATTCTATTAACATGTGGCATGAAAGATTAGGACATGTAAATGTCAATTCTTTACGAAAACTTATGAGTTTAGGATTAATTCCTAAAACCAATATAAATAAAGAACACAAATGTGAGATTTGTGTAGAATCAAAGTTTTCTAAAAAACCTTTCAAATCAGTAGAAAGAAATACAGAAATTTTAGGTTTAGTCCATAGTGACTTATGTGACTTAAAATCCACAATTACTAGAGGAGGAAAAAAATATTTTATTACCTTTATAGATGATTTTAGTAGATTTTGTTATGTTTATTTACTAAAAAACAAAGATGAAGCCTTGAAAAAATTTAAGTTATGGAAAATTGAAGTAGAAAATCAAACTGGAAAGTCTGTAAAAATTTTAAGATCAGATAGAGGTGGTGAATATGATTCACACACTTTTTCTGAATTTTGTGAAAATAATGGCATAATACATCAAACAACCGTACCTTATTCTCCTCAGTCTAATGGAGTAGCTGAGAGAAAAAATAGAGTTTTAAAAGATATGATGAACGCTATGATTATAAGCTCTGGTTTGTCTTATAATTTGTTGGGGGAGGCAATACTCTCTGCATGCTATATTTTAAATAAATTACCTCATAAAAGTCTAGAAAAAACTCCTTATGAATTATGGAAAAATAGGCGTCCATCTTTTAAATATCTTAAAGTGTGGGGGTGTTTAGCAAAGGTAGCTTTACCTACCCTAAAGTGAACTAGAATAGGTTCTAAAACTGTTGATTGTGTTTTCATTGGCTATTCTCAAAATAGTAGTGCATACAGATTTCTAGTAATTAAATCAGAAAATTCTAAAGTAAATTCAAATACCATAATTGAATCTAGAGATGCAGAGTTCTTTGAGAACTGTTTCCCTTTTAAAGACAACTCTAAAGGAAGAAATTCTTTGGTTCTATTTGATCCATCCTCTAAAGGTGAGTTAGTACCTTTAGAACATCATTTTGAATCTTCTAGAGTTTCGAAACAACTTTTAGAAGAAATAGAACCTAGAAAGAGTAAGAGAGCTAGGAAGGATACTAACTTTGGACCTGATTTTATATCATATCTAATAGAAAATGATCCTAATTCTTTTAGAGAAGCCATGTCTTCTTTTGCAGCACCATATTGGAAAGAAGCTATTAACAGTGAAATTGAGTCAATCATGGCAAATAAAACATGGGAGTTAGTAGATCTTCCTCCTGGAAGTAAAACAATAGGCTAAAAATGTCTCATATAATGGGAAATCCCGACATATACGTCGAAGGCATAATTCTATTAAAGAATTACTCAATAATGGAATTATTGCATTGGATTTTGTGAGGTCAAAAGATAATTTTGCGGATCCGTTGACCAAAGGATTAGCTAGAGAACTAATTTATAGTACATCGAGGGAGATGGGTCTAAAGCCTATTGAAAATAAAGTCACCTACAATGGGAACCCAACCTATATGACTGGAGATCCCAAGAACTAGGTTCAATGGGAAAAACAAGTTGTTGAGTGACTTTGTGAGAGCACTAATATGAAGAATATTCCTTGCTCGTCCCTATGGTGTAGTAGTGCTACTTGTAACGAGAGAAGGATGAGTCTTTGACTCTTAATGTCTTCTATAGCTGATTTTCAGTGGGATGTATAGTTACAAGGCATCCTTAATAGAGACACCTATATGAGTGTGGAAGTGGGCCCGCTTCCTATGAGAATTTTGGCTGATTCTCTAGAGCGCTCATGAATACTGGGATATAGCACATGACCGAAATGTGCACAACCGTTAGAACTCGACTGATTTGTTTTGGTTACTGTGCGTGTGATATGTTGCTTAATTCATAAACACAAGAGCTTGATTCAAGACATAGTTCACTAATCTCTTTATGAGTTCGACATGTTTACACCAAGTCAAGGTTCAAGTCCAAAAGACACCTTGGCCCTTACACAGTAGCTTTGGCTTTTAAATTATTTTTACACTTCAAATTTTGTTTTATGTGGGGGATTATTGTAGTTTTGTGTATATTGAGTTTAAAACAAAAGTTTTGTGTAAAGCTTTAGTCCCACATCGGAATGTTACAAGAGAGTAGAATGGGTTATATATGTTTTCTTAACTAGTATGAGTGTGTTAAAAGGAGATGAGCTTAGCCCTCGCGCATGTGGGGGCCCAAGGAGTGGACCAAAGGCTTCCAATGGGAATTTGGCGAGCTGGGCCAAAAACCCTTCATGTGCGCGCGTTGCAGGTCGCGTCCTGCGTGATATATCAAAGACACACACACACGCGCGCGACCAGCCGAGCTGGGCCGGGCCGGGTCGGGTCGCGCGCGTGGTCTCTTGATGGTTTTTTTATTTCCTCTTTCTTTTAATATTCCTAATAAGTTTTATTACTGTTTGAGAGTAATTAATTAGCAAATTAATCTTTCAGTTTTAGAGAGATTTATTTTCCTTTATTGAGTCTTAAATATTTTTCTTTCTGTTAGAATAAGAATGGTCTTTTATTTCTCTATTTAAATGGGGTTTATTCTTTTGTCAGACACAGAAAAAATTATCTCTTTTGGCTTCCTACGAAATTGGTTTCTCTTCTAGTTTTCTTTTTCCATTTTGAATCAGTCGAGTTCGTAGAGATCATTAGAGAGAGGGTGCTCCTTTTCTTTTGATATTGATCGTTAAATCCTGAGGGTGTCTGCCAATTTATCCTACGAGCATCAGGGCCAAAGAGGATCCAATAGGGGCGATTTTCATCTTAAGGACAGTGTGTCTAACACAGCCTCGATTCCGGTTTACTGACAAGTTTCTGTTCGTGAAATTCTTATTTTCAGATATGCTCTTACAGTCTAACTAGTTCTCTACTTGCTGCGCTACGGTGATCAGTAATACCTTCATCATTATATATTTAAATTGCATACAAATATTCCAACAGTACTTTCATGATTCTTCTTTCTTTTAAGGGTTCGTTCCTTTGGAGACTTATAAAGTCTGGCAATTTGTAAGTTTTGTCATTTGATGCATTTTCTTTTGAGAACTAGAGTGTATCATGGATCATCTCTTGGGTTGCAATTCATGTAAGACTTCAAATGCAACAAAATGAATGATTTCAAATCTTATAAGTGAAATCTCATTATAGTACTAATTAGTTTTGTTAGAAGTACTCAAAATTCTTAACAATTACTAGAACAAAGTGCAAAGTGCCAAACTTTACAAGTCTCAGCAAAATAATGAACCCTAAAACTTTCAAGGGACACACCATGAGAATAGCCCAGTGGTAGTGTGTCCCCTCGCTAGGAGGGTGGTTCCAGGCTTGAGTCCATTTCCCCAACCTTTCGCAGACCATATAATAACCCATTAACCAGACTGTGCAAAAAAAAAAAACTTTGAAAGGATCATGTTATTGTGCCCTTGTTGGCAACAATAATTATCCCACTTTTTGTTGATATTTGAGCAATTATCAAGCTGGCTTCCATGGCGTGGATTCTGAGATGCAATGCTGTAAGATAACAGATTTACTTTTTTCTTGTATCTGAGTTCAAAAAAATGATCTGGACAATAAATCTATAATCTAAATCAACTTAAACCATAAATCCTATATCCTAGCCGTATTGATCTAGTTTTCTGAAGTGAAGTAGTGAAAACTACAAAAAAATAGAAGAATCGCTATAGAGAATATAATCCAGATGAAGAGAGAGGAACTATGAGCACTGTTTCCATAACCGGATCGGGCATCGAACTGGCAGAGTAGCCGATTCCCGGTTCGACCGTGTACTTATTTGTGAAAAAACTTTTTTTTTTTCATTTTCCCCCAGTTTTGACTGATTCTTAAAGAGTTCCAGTTTTGGGGGTTTTGGGAACCTGTGAGGGGACTGGTTCTGGTTCGACCGGCCGATCCAGTTTTGATAACAGTGACTGAGTATTCTGAAAACCTACTAGCATCACTTCATAGAACCAGTGATTTTCGGCCAATGTGAAAAACATAATTAATGAACAAGTTACTGTATCATAAATCTATTTATCAATAGTGTGTATAGAGATCCAATAAATAGTTTATTTCCTCTCAAAAACCTTGTTAAAAATGATCACGTACAACAACTGATTCTCAATTTTCTTTGTTGCGTTGCAGATTGACAGGCATTTGAGATTTGCTTAACTTCTCTGCAAATTAAATTGAATCATTTCCTCAATAGGAAATACATAGTTCAAGATAATTATATCAAGTCGAGACATCAAGACACTAATTTACATAGTCGATGACCAATTGCGCAATTTATCTATACATGGTCAACTCAAATGTGAATTCTACATAGAGATGGAGAGTTCGGGATCTTGTCGCCGTACACCCTTTGGCCCTCTTTCAATGTTCCAGAAAATAAATTTACAGAGTCTTCCCCTTGCTACCAGTAAGACATGGAAACTGCTGTCTTCTGTCGTGGTTTCAATGGTTCTGGTACACGGTGTATTAGGCTCCACAGCTGGGATCCATTTGCGACAACACCTGATTTTGGTCATCGTAAGGGAAATTTGTTTCCGAGAGGAGGTTGTGAGTTGCCTCATCACTGTTGCTTTCATTGTCATTATCACTATCATAGGTCTCAAGATATGCCTCATCACCTTCATCCTATTATAGAAAACAGATAGAGAAATAAGAAAACTAACCTACTACTCTTGCACAGTAAAATAGAAGATCCAGGTATCAGAAAAAATATAGACCTCGGTATCCTCATCTTCAGTAGAATATGCAGAATCTAGTTTGGAATACAACTCCTCATGACCTTGGTCCTTTACAATTTCCATTTGATCCTATAAATGAGAAATGAGAGGGATTTACAATTTTGAGGAAAAAGAAAAGAAAGAGACAGTATTTAATACCTGACTGCTATATGAAAATCAGTCTGCAAAAGAATAGTAAAAAAAGTAAAAATTAGCATGAGGTCATACAATATCAGATCTTAGTGTCTCCACTCTTCTCTGCAGAGCTGCAATATGATTATAGAACGCCTGTTTGTCAAAAGGAAGCGAACAATCAGTAAAGAAAAAAATAGTTCATGCAACAAATTCCTGTAATATTACTCTTGAAACCTCACCTTCATGGTGGGGGGATTTATTCTATCTGGTAAAACTTTGAATCAAGTTTTCCTGTTTATTTTATAGAAAAATTCATGATGGACCTGACATCTATTGTACCCAACAGTTCTACTCTACACACTGCATTTGGCCAGATGCATTAACTTTTGTCCAACATTAACCTAATTTTTCACTAGTAGACCAAGTTTGAGGTCGATATTGGAAGAGTAAGAATATTGGGTTTATTTAAATTTTGGGCCATGCACATCTAAGAGGTGGCCTATCAATTGAATGGACTGATGGACTGGAGCCATGAGTTGATAAGCCATGTGTACTATATCGTAGGATGTTAGACTGAGGGTTATGGAAAAATCAGGTCCATCATGCAACACTTTCATTTTTTTTTTCTCAAATGTTATGGAGATACCTCACGCCTTTGAAGCTCAATTGAGCGTGCCAATGCCTTCCTCTTCGTCAAAAGATTCTTGGGCCTCAATGTGGGAGGCCGTTGATATTGGTTTCCCCGGAATACAACTATTGCAAACCCTTTGGAGATTTTGTCTACGGAAACTAAGATACCCCCGCTCTCGGCTTCCAGCGATAACGCAATTTTTCTGACCTGGTCAAAGGTTTTAGCCTTCACAATGACCTTAACAAGTTCTCTATACTTCCAATGCAAGTGCATGTTCTCCACTGTACCATCAAAGACTCCACGCCTCCCTAAAACAAGAAACCATGCACAGGTAATTCCTCATATTTCAAAAAAAAAACAAGACAAGCAGACTGAACGGCTATTAGCTTACCAAGAAGTAAGAAAGCTTTCATCTTCAGACCAAGTTTGCGAAACATAAACCTCTCCTCGTCACTTATGCTGTCTGGGTCTGCCGTTGATGCCAATGGTTTTAAAAACTCCTCCACTTTAGCTAAAGCTCGTTCTGCTTTCATTAACTTACGTTCAGCCTGTTGCACCAACATTTCAAAAAATAAGGTGATAATTTTCTAGAATGTGAACCAATATGCTATTTAATGCTTTAAGTCTCAAACATACAACACAAGTAAATTCTAAGATTTAAAGAAAGAAAGAATAGCATGAGAAAAGATTGCAATACCTTGGGCATTTAAAAGTATAAACTCTTTAATATAGATAATAATCAACACAAACTGTATGAGGAAGAAATTGTATCACGTTATATGTTATATTCGAATCATAAACCATCGGGAGTTTATGCATGAGACATCAATACACCTGGTGCACATGTACAGTGGTAGGGCACCCAACATTTGATGGTGCCCACCTAGGAGATCCCAAGTCAAAGATCAACCCAAACCGATAATAATAACCCTTCAAAGCACATGGTTCTTTTCTCTCTTTGTTCTTAGGTTCACCAACTTTTTGAAGTGTCTACAAGAATGTGATGGAGAGATGGTCACAGCCATCAGATCAGGCCAATTACTGACCAAGGAGATCTCATAGATGGGCGATGGGTCACAAATAGAGGGCCTGCTCACAGCCATCAGATCAGATCAATTATTGAGTAAAGAGATCTACTAGATGGGTCCCATCAAATAGGAGGCATGCTCCTCTATATGTGCACCATATTTACAGCTATGCCCTCATAAGACTGTTTGGAGTGAAGAGATATAGCTTTAGAACTTGCATATTCAAGAGTGTCCACTGTCCACAGTATCTTTGCAATTGAAGGAAAACAGAATTAAACTCTTAAGATTCCTATGATACTTGAAAGATTTTCTCGTCGATCCAAAAATGAAGAGGAAAACGAAGAACTTCTTACAGAAACCCAAAGCATGTTGAAAGTTTCCAAAAAGGTTAATAGCAAGCTACACATTCAGTCTCAGTCATAAGTCATACTTTACAAATTTAAGGAACTTACAAGATCAAGCTTCCGCTCAAGCTTTCTGACAAGGTCTGCATGCCTTGCTACTTCTGCTGCTCTCATCATCTTATCCCTATGACCATCATCCAGCGTCTTTCCCCATCGGGCATCTGCTTCCAGGGTTTCTCCAAGTGTACCAGCAGTACCAGATTGCTCGATTGTTTCAACGCTCGGAATTACCGAGGCTGAGGCTCTCAACCTTGCTTGCTCCTCATCATCTTGCAGGGCCTTCGCCAGCCTCTCCCTTTCTAGTAAAGCTTCAGTGACATCTGGTGACAAAAAATTATTTCCCCTATAGAAGACCAAGTAGTCCTTGTTTCTAGAGAGAAGTGTACCTCCTGTCAGTTTCTGCATCCAAACATCAAAAGATCTAATCAAATGTCCAATATAGTTCCATGTAGCACATTATAAACAAACAACATTTACAAACACATATGCTGATAAAACTAACAAGTAAGCCTTTGCAGGAGCAGGTCATGAATGCGTTATTAGAGTGATAGATGGAAACTTAGTTTATAGGTACCAAGGTCAGTTCTGATTGATTCGACACCATCAAATTATTAGACATGCGTTATTTCAGGAAATTAATATGTAGTAACAGGTCACTCCTGAATATTTTTTTTTTGATTGGTGATCAAAACGATAAATTAATAAAAAGGAGAGAGCTACAAAAGAAATCAGAATAAAAGAGTTCACAAGTGTGTAAACTCGAAACAGAAGGAGATGAGCAAAAGCATGAAAAGTTGGAAGAAACAGAAGGCGGAGCTAGCCAAATATGGCTCCTAGGTCCACCCCATCACACCGAATGGACACCCATTCTAAAAGCAGGAGACGGATTCGTGAGCAAATACAGGAGATGGGAGAGGGAGAGTCTTCGAATACTCTCTTATTTCTCTCTTTCCAAATCGACCATAATATAGCACCAGGAAAAAATGACCATATTGCCATCTACGCACTATCCGCGCCGACCAAGGAACAGCAGGATAGGAAATTTAGGAAGGAAGAAGGGAAGACCCAATTCATTCCTGAATATTAAAGCTCTTGATTACTGCTTAGTATTCTGGAAGACTTTAGCATATTCCTTTTTACATTTATGTATATGATACTTATAAGAAGCACTCAATTGATGACATATAATATGACGTACTGCATGCAACCATGAACTCATGGTTGAAGTCCACCTTACAAAGCAAAACATAAATGAATGAATACAATTACAGTCCAAGCTCCAAAAATAATACAACTAGTTTGTAAAGATATTCGAATACAAGCCATAAGCAAAACATAAAGAGGATAGATTGTAGAGTATTTAATATCTTAAAAATGGCGTACCGCTTTCCCTTCAGTAAAAAAAAATCCTGAAACTTGTTTTTGTATAAGGACAATCTTTTGATGGGATTGCAATTCTGGCTTCTGAATTTATTTATTTTTTTGGCCAATTAACTTTTGGCCTTTGGTTTTGCTGCCGTATAAGTGTCTTTTTAGGTAATTACTGCTATAGAGGCTTTTTAAGCATTGATTTTCATAAATCTTGTGGTAGTGGGACCCACAGTTGGTGTTAAGGGTCCAGCCCAATCCTAAACTGGCTAAGACCAACCCTCAAGGTCAGGGTTGAGCTTGGGCTTGAAAAGAAGATAAAGAAAAACTTTTTTCATGATATTTATTATATTTTTTTCTTCTAAACTACCATCGGGAACTGTCCTTTTCTTAGTACATGTTGTACGTATAGCCTTCTATTCTCTGAAAAAGTTTGGATATGTTAAGGAAAAAGAAAAAGGGACTTCTATTATAAGGGATGGTAGCCTTAAAGATGTTTGTGATGGAAAATAGTCATAATTCACATATTCATGTATATGAACTTCAAATGTATAATGTATAATTATAAATGAATTGTTGGGGTCTCTTGGAGTCCATTTGGACATATTTAGCTGCAGAGTAAGGGACAATCTCATCTGGAATATGATGTTGGATATTCCAATTAAAAAATGTATAATTATAAATGTATTGCTGGGGACACTTGGGGTCTCTTGGAGTCCATTCGGACATGTTTAGCTGCAGAGTAAGGGACAAGCTCATCCGGAATATGATGTTGGATATGCAATTCTTTGTTTTGCTTACAGTAGGTGTAAGAATTCAATACTTCACAATTTATCTAAAAGCTTAACCACGAGTACCGATCTTTATAGTTCGTAGAAACTCCCAATGCTTCTGAAGAAATCACTAAATAAGTTTTTATATTTCCTGAATTTAGCCTCACTTGTTCATTATGGAACATCAAAATACCATTATGGAACTCTCCTCAGACAATGATTCTAAGTTGAATAGTAAATATAATAGAATCCTGAGAACGAAGTTTGTCATCAATAGTGAATAATCATTACTTGACACACTTCTGCATCATTTCTTGGTTAACACCCAACTCATCTGGTAGTGAAATAAAGCACTATCATATCATTCAAAATCATGAAAATAAATCAGGCAATACTAAATGTGAAATCTAACTTCATATGTGTGGATGAACCTGATATGTGCAACCAAATTAGGACTAATGCCAGAAGAGGAAGACCTGCCATACCTTAGAGGATGCTAATAGCACTCCTAATCATAGTAACAAAGTTCTCCATTAAGTCGTGAATGCATAATGCTTGTCACATGAGTGATTAGTTCTAACATATTCTACTTTTTTAAAAATATTTTTTACTCACATCCTGCATCGCACAGGGTCTCTGCTAGTATATATATATATATATTATATACATATATTGGGGTTAATGTTTGCTTTATGTTCTAGGCCTCTTCTTTGTTCCCATAAGGGTCCATCCCAAGCCTAAACTGGCTAAGACCAACCCTCAAGGTCAGGGCTGGGCTTGGGCTTGAAAAGAAGATAAAGAAAAACTTTTTTTCATGATATTTATTATATTTTTTCTTCTAAACTACCACTGAGTGCTGTCCTTTTCTTAGTACATGTTGTTCGTATAGCCTTTTGGTCTCTGAAGAAGTTTGGATATGTTAAGGAAAAAGAAAAAGGGACTTCTATTATAAGGGATAATAGCCCTAAAGATGTTTGTGATGGAAAATACACATATTCATGTATATGAAGTGCAAATATATAATGTATAATTATAAATGTATTGTTGGGGTCTCTGGGAGTCCATTTGGAGATGTTTAGCCAAAGAGTAAGGGACAATCTCATCCGGAATATGATGTTGGATATGCAATTCTTTGTTTTGCTTACAGTAGGTATGATGTTGGATATGCAATTCTTTGTTTTGCTTACAGTAGGTATAAGAATTCAACACTTAACAGTTTATCTAAAAGCCTAACCATGTGAGTTCAAAGGAATCTATTTTTAACGGTTGAGCTTTTGTTATGCACACTTGGAGCAATGCGGTGGCAGAGCAAATTGTACCATCTCTCGAAGCTCTTATTGTACAATTTATCTTTGTGCTATTTTCAATTTTGTTCGTGTACTTTTGTTGTATTTTATGCAAAAAAGGTTTTTCCCACAGGCAATGGTGATCATAGAGAAAAATTCTAACATGTACTTAGAAAATTTTATATATATATATATAATGAGGTTTGGGCTGGGCTAGGTTGGGCTTTAGGGGTATTACCTAAGCCCGACCCTCATATCAGCGTGTGTCGCCCCAAACCCGCGCCTAGGGAATCAAGTTCCGAGACACGCGCCCGTTCGTCAAATCACGCAAGCGGAAAACTTTATCCGCGAAAATACGGCAAATTTAAACATTTATCAGATGCTTCCAAAAAGCAAATAACACCTGTCATCACAATAGCCATCATACAAACCATATACCTGTATTATTTACATCAAGTTTGTTTTACAAAAGTAGGCGCCTCTATCACGCCGGGTACAGTTTGTACAAGCTTCCAAAATGTCCAATTGGACTTTTCACTTACTGGTTAGCAGCTCCGAGATCTATTGACATAAAAAGTCAGTGAGCTATGAAGCCCAATAAAACCACAATCCTTCTAAACTATTTTCCACATAATAACACGCATCAATAATGATATAATATACAGTTCAATTTGCATGTTACAATAAAATAGAACAGTATATAATAAACTGTGACCCAAGGTCACTTAGGGTTACGTCACCCTAACCGAGGTTCCTGACCTCACATTACTTTCCAATTATGGGGTTCAGTTATGAATGTATTCATATTACCAAGTTATCATTTCAATCATCAATCATGTTTCATTTCGAATCCTGAGACTCTATTAATTGGCCACAGCCCACAAATGTTCAGCTTAAAGTCTCTAAATCATAACCATAATACATTGAGTCATTTAGACTCACACACGTTGTTCCGGCTTTCACTCGAACATGACCAAACCTTGGATATACCAACCCAACTCACCTGGAATCCGATGATTCCATATCGAACCATAAGTCCACCAACTCAGAAAAATACACCAACCCTGAGTATACCGACTTAGACCACTTCGTATCCGAAGCTTACACTCACAACATGGGCATTCGCCCAATAAGAACATACTTTCCATTCAATTGACTGGCCACATCGACCGTGTATTCGCCGCCATCGTCCTGGGTACCAGTCATGAAGGAATCCTGACCAACTTGCCTACAGTCATCTTCTGGCTAGAACCCCGACATCTATACCAATGCCGCCATCTCCTGACGTTCTACCAAAAAGGGACCCCGATAGACACAGTGCCGACATCTTCTGACCCACCCAGAGATGAACCCCGGACTATACACTATCTGATGTTCAGCCACTTTAAACTCCCTAGGACTCCGATATCTCCTGACTATCACTCACAGAAGAACCACGGGCCATGCAGGACACCGCCACTCTTGACCTAGTCCAAGAGGCACCACGGACGACCTAGACAAGCAGACCGACATCTCCCGACTATCAGTCACGGAGGAACCCCGGGCCTTACTGGACACCGTCTCTCCTAACCTAGTCAAAGAAGAACCACATACTATATTTAACCCTAGTTAGATTTTCTAACCACAGGTTAACCCTAGTTAACCCAAGCCTCGCTTGATTAACTAAAATACTTGGGTCTCGCGCCCGTGAACCAACTCCGGTAACACACCGTCCTGTTAGGGAACGTTTCCAGGTTAATGGATGTCTCCATAGCCTTACATGACATGCAAAACAACTTTTCGTCACCCTAGAGTGGCGATACAATTTACTCAGGACCCGATCTAGGCTCCCCAATGGATCACATATAATCACAACATCACATAGGGGTCTCCGACCCTTTTTCATTCACGCCAAAAGACATGCATATACTTCAGATAAAAGAATATACCAAAATAAGAGGAAAAAGAGAAGAAAAGAGGGGTTTTACCTGCTTCACGCTTTTCGAGGTAGCTAATGCAAAAACGGATGTCGCCAACGCGTTCCCTACGACGATCAACCCCGGGGTAGAGCGCATGTAACTTTTTCTCTCCACTTTCTCTCTCTACCTTTTTCTCTCTCTCTACATGCAAATCGAGACATCGGGAAAAGAAACTGACGTCACCAGCGCGTCGGGAACGTCGAAAAACCCCAAGGGGATCACCCTTTCCCTTTCTCTCTCTTCCTTCTCTCTCCTCTTTCTCTCTCTTCCTTTCTCTCAACTCACTTTCTCTCTAAAATGGTTCGGGCAGCAATTTGGCTCTGCAGAATTTGTGAGAGAATGAGGGTTTTAACCCTCTTTATATAAGTAATGAGATGGGATCATGTGCAAAAGCACATGACCAATAAGATGTGGAGAGTTGACCGGTCAACTCGTTTGACCGGTTGACTGTTTGACCAATCTTTGAATTTTTTTGCATTTACGGTATCCGAAACCATACTACATAGAGTCCGATTTTGACGAAACTTTAGGTGACCGGACTTGGGGCAGTCCGACACTTACTGTAAAAATTTCGGAGAAAAATACTGAGTTTTTATAGCTACACTTTAGTCCGGAAGAAAATTGCAAAACCCACTAATTTTCTTATTACGGACACAAAACATGTTGTCGTTTCTTCATATGAGATAATTAACTACTGAAACGACAGACGGTCGTCCTCACGACCGACCTGCACGCTGTGGTATCAGCCGCACGGATTTCTATTAGAATCCCCAATAATTATGGAGTCCCACTAAATTCCGAAAAAATCTGAAATTTCCTGGTTTTCTCAATTTTCTTACATTTAAGACTCTCGCGGTCTCGCGAATCGATATGCTACGAAACTCGAACGATAGGTGATTGTCCAAATAGTCGACACGCATATTGTGTACGATTTTTGAGGAAAAACACTGAAGTTTTACCAGTACAATCTAATCCCGAACAAAACCCATTTTTTACCAATTTAACAAATAATTAACTAATTAACTTCCATTAAGGACCCATAAACGCATAATTTTATTATATTAAAATTCTGGGTTGTTACAAAGCGGGCCTAGTTTTTGGGGCCCACTTGAGCCTGCGGGCTTTATGTGTGAATAAAAAACAATTTTGTTGGCTTTTAAGGGTTAGGCCGGCTACCCTCACACGAGGGCCAAATTGACAGGCCTAATTAAGACGGGTTTCTTTAAATTTCCTTAGGCACCATTATTGTTACACGTTACATAATGGACAATACGTAATAATACTTTGGATACGTAATGCCATAACAGACGTATATAAAAACCCCTATTTTTTACATGACTTGTTTTGGTTCGTTACCTATCAAAACCATTATGTAAAGGTGGGTACTTAATAGTGTAGGTGAAATTTACTACCATGGGTAGTAGGTTCAAGTTTCAACCAGGGGTAGAGCCACATGGGCCCGGGGGCAAAAGCCTCCCCTGAAATTTTGGAAAAAAACTATAGCATTAATAGGGGTGTAGCCATGGAAGAGGGGCAAACTGGGGGGATGGGGGACTCTATCTCCCCCCAAACATCCGAGAAATTACAAACGGACACAAACAGATGCGATGCTCCATGAACTTGGCCCTCAATTTTTTTTTCCCAAGGCCTATGTCCTCGAACCACCGTTGTTTTTTTTTTATCGGTAATAAGCAAATATATTATAAACCAACAGGAAATTCAGTAGTTTACAAAGATGTAAAGTAAATAAACTACTAGCAAGCAACAAACGGAAACTGGCGCAGACACAAATGGATGCAAACTCCTCACAACAATAACAAATCCCTCACTTCCGAACCCATCTGAGATACGGAGCTCTAATCCACAAGCAAACGATTCACACGGTTGAGGATCCGGGAGAAAGGAGAGGGAGAGTCGTCCAACACACGACTATTCCTCTCTTTCCAAATCGTCCAAGAAATTGCTCCGGGCAAGAGAGTCCGTATCACTTCTACAGCCCCACCAACGGCACCAATTTCCAACCCAATAAGAAGCTCAGACTGGAGAGGGGGAAAACCCACTCTACTCCTAATCGAGATAGGAACAAAAACCAAAGCCCACATGCAACCGGGCAGTACAAAAATAGGTGATTCACTGACTCTTCCTCTTTTTGGCACATATAACATCGGTTTGCCAACTTCCACCCCCTACTCTTTAGATGATACAAAGTAAGAATTTTATTTAGGCCAGCACACCAAAGAAAGAAAGATACCTTTGAGTCAACCTGGTTAGCCAAGATTCAGGGGCAAATGACTGTATAGTGATCTCACTGAAAATCGACTGAAGTTGTTTTTAGACTGTACCATCACGAAACTGGGGACGAGGGGGGAGGAGATCAATCGCGTCAAAAGGCGATGCATATACTCAACCTCCCAATCATTAAGATTCCTCCGAAGCCTAGGACACCAGACAAACTCCCTACCCAACTATTCAAAACAATCGACCACTAAGGATTTTTTATCAAGGGCTAATGGGAAAATGGTTCTAAACTCCTCTGAAAGCCTCGACTGGTCACACCAAACATTTGATCAGAGAATCCTGGCTTCGCCCCTAGTTTCAGCTGAACAATAAGATTCATTGGTTGATCCTAGGTTTGTAACGGGCCTCCACTGTCAACTGCCAAGGAAGATGGCACGTCCCAAAACTCAAGGTCAAGATTTATCTCAGCCAGGGAAAATAATGCAGCTAGAGAAGGAGACCAAAGACATTTGTCTTTTGTTAGTAGGGGCATAATGTTTTCCTTAATTGTCCCTCTCTCTTCTTCTGTTTTCTCCACTTACTCTCTGGTAAGGTTAAAACCCTAAGTAACACACATGGAACTAGCTACCCAAATCATCACGATGGTTGACGGTTGTAAAATGGAAATCACTCTAGTGGAAATCACAGATGTCTCAACTCTCAACAAATGCAATTTCGTAACTCTCCACATAGTGCTAATAATTGAAGTTTAATTAACTGGTAGGACAACAGAGTCGACAATCCAGGACCCAATATTTTTTTTTGGATTGGTAAAATCCAGATATATTTTAGAACTAAGATGAGATTCAATTTGCAAGTGTTAGTGCAGCTATACTCACTACCAAGTACCAAATCCAACCGCAATGCTAAATATTTACCATAGCGATCATTTAGTTTGCAAGTGTATTCGAGTACTTGTATTCCTAAAACATAAAGATTTTCCAGGAGTAGAATTGTGATAGACTAAAGGTCCTTGACGAACAGCAAGAACCATGTGTAAGTCCTGGTGGTTGCATATTCTCAAAACAACACAAATGTTACCTGAATGATTTTGGAAGAAAAATTATAATACGAAACCAGGAACCTGAGACTCACATTAGTTGCAAGTAAAAATAAAATTAGTAGTCCACAAACAGAAAGTAGATATTGGAAATGTGGTTTTTCGTATTAGAATAATAGTCATCTTATTACTGGTTGAGGTCTATCACATGGAAAAGCTCTACAAATGTATGGTTTTTTAATTCCTGTAACCCTGTTGCCTAAGTGTCTGAAGACAATTGTAATTAACATATAAAGAAGCTAAAAAATGGATATACATTTCTAATCAAGATGAGAAATTGAGAGACATCAAAGGCGAGATCTTGCAAAAAGCATATAGAGGTTGCGCAGAAATATATGAGTAACCAAATTAGTCAGAAAATTGGGCATGTCGAGTCTGGAACTCAGTGAAGAGATTAGAGACAATAATATAAGCCAGCTTATATGTGCATATTGAAGAAGAATAACACCCTAAAGTGGCATCATTTGTCAAGTATATTAAAATACCTTGATATCCTCAGCCATTCTCTCACTGGTAGTTAGTTGTACACCACGCTTCAGTGCAATCTTCACAATTGAACTTCTTTCCCACAACTTAGCCATGGCCATAGCTAACCCTTGGTGCTGCCTGCTTCTACCTAGAGATGGGGAAGTTTAAATCACAATCCAAGAACAGCTTGACTATCAACAGAAGAAATAAAGGAACACGGGCATACCTAAAGCAAAATGTGGAGGTAGAACTCTGGCTAGTCTTCGTAAAGCTGTTGTTTCCTTGATTCCAACAGTAGATCTCATTCCATAAGGAAGGATTCTGAAGGGAGGTTTGTAATCAGGAATGACACCCGGGAGTAAATCAGCGTCTATAGGTAATGGATCACACCCCGGCCAATCTGTATACCTTGGGCCAAGACCATCTAACAGCTTGTCCACTTCATGTTCATACTTCATTTCTGGCAACGATTTTGTATCCTTTTTCTCCTTGACAGTAGTTGCCAAGCTTGCTTGAGATGCCTGCACATCATAAGAACCACGTTCTATACGATCCCTACTAGCTTTATGAGTAGGTATTGAGTTACAGGACATCTCATTTGTGTTCTGAATTTGTTTCTTCGCTTGTCTCATTGAAGGAAGCTCATAGCTCACACCTCTATATAAAGAAACAGAAGTGCCAGATCTCCAAATCACTAATCCACCAGTTTTTCTCTGAACAGAATAGAAGAATCTATATAAGCAAATGGGACTGGTAACAAGTGAAAACTGCAAACAGTAAAAACAAATGAAAAATCTTACACACTCTAAGAGATAAAACTTATGGAACTACCCATAGGCGGAGCCAGGGGGGCAAGGGGGGGCCATGGTCCCCCCAAATTTTTTGAAATTTTAAAATAATGCATGGATAAATTATTTTTTTTTTAATTCCTAATATATAAATTTTGTATATAGTGCCCCCCCCCCCAAAAAAAAAAAAAATTTGTAGATTTTTTTATATGTATAATATAAAGGGATTGATTCCTTATGTGTCTCTCTTAACCCTAGTTAAGATTTGTTATCTTAGGAGTTAATTTTTTTTAAATAAAAACCAAGGGTAGATGTATAAACCTTAGGGGTGACTGAATCTTAACCAAAGTTAATGAGTGTCAAAAGGGACATGTGTCAGATGCCTTCCCATTTCATTTTCTTTAACCGTGGCTAAGCTTAACCAACTTAAAGTTGTTATTATAATTATCATTTCTAAAAGCCAAGGTTAAATGGATGAATCCTAAGGGTGAGTGAATCTCAACCACAGTTAGAGTGTATTAAAAAAGTTGGTAGGAACCAATGGAGACCAGCCCATGTTTTTCACTTTTTCTTGTTACTGAACCCCTTTTTGAAATGCAACATTAGCGAATTTTATGACCATGAGGGACCCATTACTCAAAAAAAAAACTCAGGGGCTACGCCCCCATAATATATGTAGTCCTCCCCCCCCCAAGGAAAATTTCCTGGCTCTGCCCCTGGAACTACCAGAGACTTATTTTTGGGATTGAGAATATCTCAACACGCAGCTCTAAAAATCAGTCAGGCATAATAAATAGTGTACACGAACAAAACCAACCAGTGAATCTCAAAGAATCTAATCGCTAACAACTTGACCATTAAGAAAATAGGATGCTGAGAATATCTTTCAGTCACACACAAAGGAAACAGAATATGGCCATTTAACAAGGTGAAATACAGTTATCTGCATTCTCTAATTCAGAAGTAAGTAAGCATTCATATAAAAAATCCACACAGATAATACAAAATGAACCCCTTATCATCTACAAATTCACCAGTTTCTTGAGAGAGAAAAAAAAATGAAGGGAATTGAAGGAGCTAACCTCCAATATCTCATGCATTCTCTTCATATTAAGTGCAGGAGCGCCCTCGCATTTGAGCCTCACTACCTCTGCCGTCTTCCACTTCTCGTGAATCAATTCCACCATTGCCTGAGTAACACCAGCACCTCCAATCTTCGTTCTCTGCTTCATCCGAACTGCCAAATCCCTCAGCCTCCGCAGCTCTGACTCTGGAAGAGTCAATTCAGCCAATGAAGTCCTACTTTTTTGCCTAACTGAATTCCTTCCCTCCTCTTCTTTCACAGATGGCTTCTCCCACGGAAATCGAACCTCCCCATTACCCCCCAAACCATTTTGACCCTTCCCATGACCTCCAAAACCAGTTTCTACTCCCAATGGAGACTCTACCGAAAACCCACCTCGCGAATTTGGCAACATGCCTTCTTCAACATAGAAAATATCTTCCACTGATCCTCTCTCGGGTATTCTCTCCTTCCTCTCATTCACATCATCAACATACCCGAATCGCTTTAACTTCTCCACAATCTTCTCCATTGTGCTACTACTATTACTACTACTAATACTACTCTTCTCGTCATCTTCGCTCGAAACACCCTCAGCATTTTGATAATCCAACACGGCCTGCGGCCGTTTTGGATGATTTTGTTGAGGGGTTTCGCTCCATTTGACGATCCAAGTATGGCTCGGTGAACCAGTATTAGATGTAGATTTAGATATGGGTGTTTCTCCAGCAAAAGGCCACCTATCATTCTTGTTTTTCAACACAAAACTGGATTTCCTTTGTGGGTTCTTTTCTGGGATTGAATTTGAGTTGATGGTATTCTGGGTTGCAGAAAAATTCTGTTTTTTGGAGGGAATTGATGAACCATACCTGAAAATTTGCAGGCGAGATGCATGAAATCTTGAGAAAGAGCTCTGAAATGAATCTAAGAAACTTGTTGGATAGATTTGATAACTGGGTAGAAGAGCCATCACAGAATCCAATCAAAACTTGAGAAATAATTTGAAATCTAAGCAACTGAACTGAAAAATAGCAGAGAACCACAAAGGGTCTTTGTTAAGGAAGTAGAGGTTGCAGGTTCTTGAAGGTTTTGGGGTTTAACGACTATACCCAAAAATATGATCTTCATTCCTCTCAGTCTCTCGTTTATCCATCCGCTTGTATGGTGTGAAGTATTAATCAAACGTGCGCATTATATCTGATTTGTGAAAGAATGTTTCTAAGTTGCGCATAAGCTACATGGTGTCACTTCTTATGAGTGGGAATTTTTCGGGTGGTGTTAGCGCAATAGCACCCCAACATTTGATGATTTTTTTATGTTTTTTAATATCGTAAATATGCTTAGGCCACAACCCAAAGTTAGTAGTCACCCCAACATTTGATTATTTTTTTATTTTTTTTAATACCGTAAATATGCTTAGGCCACAAACCGAAGTTAGTAGTGTTGGTATATACGCGAACATGGCACGATTGAATGTTGAATCCAAGTTGAATCGAACAGTCCGGCTCGATAGTACTACTATCAAGAGTTTGTAATCACTTTCCATACTAAATAAAGAAAAATAGAAAATGGACCATAGGGTTTTCTACCAAACGGATCATCCAATTGCAAATTGACATGTGGTAATGAAATTATTATTTTATTCCAAACTTTATTCTCTTTCCTAGTATGTTAAAATTTGATTGGTTTGGTCAGGTTAGTTTGGAAGAAGACCTTGTGGTTCTCTAATTAGAACTCTTAAATAAACAAAAAGAGTGCTAGCCCGGTTGCATTTACTACAAAAATTTTCATAGACCCAATATGGGCTAACATGTGGAGATGTTTCATTATTTTAATAATTTAAAAAGAAAAAATCATAATATATTTATAGTGTCCCGGTTGTGTCTTTGGAAGATTCGGGATTCGGACTAACAAAATCCATAAATAAGCACTTTTTTTTTTTTTTTGTAAATAGACACTTATTTAATAAGTAGGTGTGAGGGGAAAAATACCGGACGGACACGCGTCAGCGGCAGTTCCTTCCACGCTCTGGTTTACCGGTAGAAGGTTGGAGCGGAGGGTGTGGCACCCTGACCTGTACTCCGATGGTAAAGTCAGTAAGTGTAGAAGATGATGAACAGTAAACGCTAAAACAGTCACTGAAAAATACGCAAGGCACTGGAGGCACTGAACACGTATTCTCGGATCTGAGTCAATGAACAAGTGTCCCGTGCACTAAAAATCACGGGGTTTTTATAGGGCAAGGGTTGGTATGGCCATCGATGACCATGGATGGCCATAGGTGTCCATACCACGTGTCTTTGCACTCATTGCCAAATATCTTAGACATATTTGCCGCCGGTTGCATTACACGTGAGAGCCTCCTATAAGTCCAATCGGACGGGATCGAACGGTACGCAGAAATGACCAGCATTAAATGTCAAGACAGTGCTTTCGGCACGAAACGGCAGGTTCGGCGCGCTTGTCGGAATTATGGATCGCCTCCTGATCACTTCCTCCTACGAGTCGGTCTCGTTGTTGACTCAAGCTCGGTTACGGCGTAGATGCCTTAAAATACAGCACGACATCGTTGTCGGTGAGACAACGGACTCGTTGTTCGCGTAACGATATCGACGTTGTCACGAGCACAACGTTTACGTTGTGCTTTAGACAACGAGCACGTTATCAAAGCCACAACGGAAACGTAGTACTGCATGAGAACAAAGACGTCGTAATGCGCACAACGAGACCGTTGTGTATCAGACAACGTGTGACCCTTATATTTTAAGCACGTGACCCCAGCTCGTATCCACATGTCACTTTCGTGAACAAAACGACAAAAACGAGCTCGTCCTACAACGCTGAGTTGGTTTTACGAATTTTACCCGTTACAATTTGCCCCTTTATGATGCTTTGGAACGTAGTTCGAAGCGTCATAAACGGACAAAAGATCATACCTGGCACCACCCCGGAAGACGAAACGTTGCGTGCTTTAAACGCTTATTGAAAAGGTCGACCGTTCACGCCAGCTGGTTACGCGTGCGAACCGTCACGTCTCTTTAATGCGGACAGGCTGTCATCATCGCCGATTTGAATTTCGAAAACGCTTTAATGACCCTGACGGTTACTCTACTTGGTGAAAAGACGATCTTGCCACTGCTCTTATTTTCGTTGATACAGGTGTACGGCTCAGATGAAGGGTAGTGGTGTACTTTCACAAACCTGAGATGCTTATAAAATCCCATCGAATCCTCCTTCTCTCTCACCCTGTTTCATTAAGCACTGTTACTCTGCCGAATTCTCTTCTCAACCGAAAGTTCATCTTCCTCAAGCTCTTCAACAATCTCTCTGAGTTCTCTTCGGTTCGGTACGTTCTTCACCCTTTCCCTTGTTATTTCTTACTGTTTTTCCCTTTCTCTCTTCTCTGATTCCCAGAGTGGTTCTGCTCTGCGCATACTCTGTTGTTCTTGTCCCTCTTCTCTGTTTCTTCCAATCACCATGGCTACCATCGTTCCCGTAGAACCCGCTAGGTTAGAAGAAGTTAGAGGCTCTTCCGATGATGAGGCCAGTTGCACGGGTAGTGCACCTCATGGTGCCTATATTGAAAAATCCTCAGCTCTGCGCCAGCACCAGTTGGCACATCTGAACCGTTACAGGGAACGTTTCGACTTCCCTCCCAACGTCAATCTCCATTTCAAGCGAGATGATGCTGTCGTAGACAGGCGCTCTGCCTGTACCGTTGTCTATCTCTCCCAGCTTGAGGCTGGCCTACGCTTCCCTCTTCATCCTGTCTTGGATGAAGTTCTGTCCACCCTGCAACTCGCACCGGGACAAATGCACCCAGGCTTTCACAAATACATGTCCATGATGATCAAATTCATCAAGGACGGATACCCGATAGAGGCCAGGCACCTATTCCACTTCTTCCATGCCGTCAGATGCCGAGGCAATGACGATGGTTTGTACTCCTACTATTCGTGGAATAAGAAACCCCGATACCCAGAGCTCGTCTCAGGCATTCTCGATAGAGAAAGAAAATGGAAAGCCACTCCTTTCGTTATCTCTGGCGGCTGGAGAGCAGAGAATTCCACGGTCCCCAACGTTTTCCGAGCGGAAGCAGGTATACCACTATAGTCATCCGTTGTCCGTTGTGCACCATTGTCCTGACTCCTTTCTCGTTGTACGTTGTATGCTCTCGTCCTGCTAATTCTCTCGTTGTACTCACTTTGTTTTCCTGTGTGCAGTCGACCCGAAGAAGTTCTCGTACAAGAAGTTGGCCCCAGAAGAAGAAGGCCTCCTTACCGGTATCCGCCGTGCTCGAGGTGGAGAATACATCAGGTGGAAACCACTCGAGCTCGGCACGCGGGTCTCCTCCAGCACCCCAGCGACTACTCAACAACAACCACAGCAACAGCAACAGCAACAGGGCGCCTCCACTTCCGCACCTTCACCAGCACTTCATCTAACCGAAGAAGAAGAAGAAGAAGACATGGCCGACACAAACCCACCTCCACTAAGCAGGAAGCCGAGGTCTGCTCGCCCTGCGGTTCAGCCACCTCCACCGCCACCGCCGCCGAAGAAGAAGAGGAACCATTCTTCCAAGGGTACAGCGCCTGCTGACCCGAAGAGAAAGATGCCTACCCAGACCGAGTTCGAGGCCAGAAAGAAGGCCAAGGCGGACAAACGCCTGGAGAAATAGACCGCAGCCATTGCTGCTCCCCCCTCCACCTCTGTCGTTCCTCCATTAATTCCAAGAGCAGAGGTGACAACGGCAGTGCCCTAGGTCAGCTCGGCGCCTGGCCCTTCTCGAGCTGTAACTGCCCCAGCCAGCACGAGCTCCGCTGTCGTTGCCTTGGCCGCAACAGAAGCTGGCGCAACGAGTCTCCCTGCTTGTATGCTACCATCCTCCGCTCAGGACTGGTCACCCGATTTCTCTCGGTTCGGGGTACCGACCGTGAACGAATCGGTGAAGAGCTCGGAGACGGCAGCCCGAGCTCTAACTTACGCGATGAGGCTGCCGCGAGACATCGCTGAAGTCAGCCAACTCCATCTGTCCGAACTGTCCTACGCCACCTGCCAAACTGTGGCGACAGTAAGCTTCTCCTCCCTCGTCTCCTACCTCAACTGTTGAAATATTACTTCTCGTTGTGCTAACGCCCAGACATTTCCTTGCAGATGAACACGCTCGTGCAAGAGCTCTGTGATCGCAGCCAGGATAAGTACACTCAGCTGCGAGACGGGATCAATTACTGGAGAGACAGGACGGGGACGTTGGAGCAGGCTCTTGCTGAAGAGAGACTCAAGGCAGACTTTGATCTGTCTCAAGCCAAGGCTGACACCGTTCGTGCTGAGGTAAGGCTAAACACGGCCACCAAGGTACGGGAAAAGGCTGAGGCTGAGGCACGATCAGCAAAGGAGGCCGAAAAGAAGGCCAAGCAGGAGGTAGAGAACGCTGTTGTACGCATCAGCGAATTTGAGCATGTCTCCCAAGTTTTGGGCAGACAGCTGGAGGAAACCGAGGTAGCCAGGTTAGCACTGGCAGAGGAGCTCGAGGAGGCCAAGAAAACTCAAGAGGACACTGAGAGGTCCGTGACCCTGAGACTACAGCAACATTATCAGTCTCAGCTGGACACGCTCTTAGACGAAGATAGGGCTGAGACCGAGAAGGAGGTTCTCGAATCACTCCGCCAACAAGGCCGCCTGAAGGAAGACAATGAAGAGGACGCCACCACGTTCTCCGAGCTTCAAAGCAAAGAACTGATCGAGCTCGACAACGAGCCCGAGGTGCAAGGCGATGAGCAGCCTCACTTTCTTGAAGGTCCTGCACCCCTCCCTACCGAGCCATCCTCCGAGCCAGCTGCCCCAGAACTTCCTCCTGCTACCGATGAAGTCACTCCGGTTGAAGCCCCAACTGCTGAAGCCCCTATCTCTGCCCCTGCTGCAATGACGACAGATGCTGACCTTGAGCTCGTCTGATCTGCTACTCCTCTGATCCCCTGCTCTTCCTTATGTTCCTGCTTCTCTCTGTTGACGATGTAAATTCTTCTTTTCCCCTCTTATGGGAGTTTATCACTGTAATGGCCCAGAAATGGGTCTTTGAAATGAATAGATCGCTCCTCTTTCTTATGTTTGCTCTTCTTTTCACCTCGTAGCATAGTACAACGCATGCACACAGAATAAGAAAGAACACAACATAAGTAGTTGAATGATTTTTCACAATTCACCGTACTGATGTTAATGCGGTGCTTCGCTATGTGAATGTTTGAATGTTTATGAAATTATAACTGTTGTACACTAAATAAACTATTTTGATCAAAGCACTACGAGCAAAACACTATGAATAGAACGCTATGATCAAAGCACAACGAACAAGCAGTAAGTAGAGTACTACGAATAGAGCACTACGAGCTAACACTACGAGCAAGCACCACGAGCAAACACTACGATCAATCACTTATGAACAAGCACTACGATCAAAGCACTACGAGCGTTCACTATGAGCAAAGCACTACGATCAGGGCACCATGAGCTAACACTCCGAGCAAGCACCGCGAGCAAACACTATGATCAATCACTTATGAACAAGCACTACGAGCAAGCACTGATCCAGATACATCATTCGCGTAGTTCACTGTGAATGCAATCTGACAAATAAAATTCATAAGACGAACGCAATGTAACTCAGTTCTGAAGCACATGCTCAGAGGATGTCATTAGGATAAGCCACTAGATTTGCTCAGATGACATCCTTATATAATTCACTCGTGTTCGTTGTGAGCACCTTGTTCAGTCAAAATTTTATTTGAATTACTTGCAGAACATTCACAATACTACACTGATGAACCAGACGGAGAATAATAGAGATAACGAGCAGGCACATAATATTGCAAATCACATGTTGAAATATGAACACTATGATTATGTAAAATCACCGAAAACTTGTAAGCACATCGATGCACGTAAATAGTATATCACAGATTCTATTGAAAGAATTACCTCAGATTCATGATGTTCCAAGATTTCGAGATGAGGTTACCTTGCAAGTCTTTCAAGTAGCAGACTCCAGGACTTCCCAATCGTTCTACGATATAAGGCCCTTCCCAGTTTGGTCCCAACTTGCCATTGTTAAGCTCTCTTGTGTTCTGAAACACTCTTCGGAGGACGAGATCACCGACTTGCAGCACTCTCCGTTGTACTTTCTTTGTGTAGGCCTTCCTCAATCGCTGCTGATATCTCCTCATCTGAATGCTGGCATCTTCTCGCTTCTCTTCTAGCAGATCAAGATGAATAGCCATGAGCTTTGCGTTCTGGTCTTTCTCTCCATCCTTCTTCTTGCTGTGCCAAGAACGCACTGTAGGTAAACTGACCTCAGTAGGAATGACTGCCTCCATGCCATACGCTAGAGAGAAAGGAGTTTCATTGGTAGGGCTCCTTGGAGTAGTTCTGTACCCCCACAAAACGTTGTGCAGCTCGGCGGTCCACTTCCCCTTCGAATCTTCCAGTCTCCTCTTCAAGGCGTTGAGAATATTCTTGTTGGCTGCCTTGGCCAGTCCATTTCCCTGAGGATAATACGGGGAAGAGAAGACATGTTTGATCTTCAGCTCGCTACAAAAGTCGGCAATCAAACGTCCTGAGAACTGCTTCCCGTTGTCAGTAATGATGGACTGCGGTATGCCAAATCTGCAGATGATATGCTCCCACAAGAACTTCTTCACCTCTTGTTCTCTGATACGTGCAAGGGGAACAGCTTCAATCCACCGTGAGAAGTAGTCAGTTGCCACTAGCAGGAAGATCAGATTCCCTGGAGCCCTCGGGAAAGGTCCCACAATGTCAAGTCTCCACCGCGCAAATGGCCAAGGCTGAGATACAGTGCTGAGCTCTTGAGCTGGAGCATGAATTAAGCGAGCAAACCGCTGACACTGGCTGCACCTCTTCACATACTTCTGAGCATCAGCCTGCATGTAAGGCCAGAAGTAACCTTGCCCCAGAGCTCGATGGGCAATGGTTCTCCCGCCCGAATGAATACCACATATACCTTCATGCAGCTCAGCAAGTATTCTCTCCACGTCTACTGGATGAACGCATTTCAGCAAAGGCCCACCAAAAGATTTTCTGAACAATTCTCCTTGTACCAAAGTATAGCGAGATGCCTTGGACTGAATGCGCCTTGACTCCTTCACACTGATAGGGAGAACTCCATCCTTTAGATAAGCCACCAACCCTGTCATCCAGCTCGGAACCGGATTGACAAAGAACACTTCTCGCTGTGCCTGAAGAGTTATCGAAGGATACTCCTGGAACTCCATCAGAATAGCCTTAGACTCGTCAGCCTGCACCATGGAAGCTAGATATGCCAAGGCGTCAGCATGCCTGTTCTCATCCCTCCGGGTGTGCCTGATCTCCACAACGGTGAATGTCTCACACAAAGAACGAACCAGAGTAGCATACTGCTTCATCCGGTCGTCCTTGCATTCATAAACACCATTCACCTGATTCACCACGAGCTGTGAATCACAAAATACTCTCAACGTGGAGATCTGCAGCTCTCGTGCACTCTCCAACCCAAGGAGTAAGGCTTCGTACTCAGCTTCGTTGTTGGAGGCAGTGAACCCAAGACGTGACATCTTCTGCACTTTGATGTTGTCCGGACTTATAAGCACAACGCCCAGTCCTGAACCACTGAAATTGGAAGATCCGTCCACGTACAACAGCCAACCGCTCCACTCTGACGACTTGGCCCCCTTCACAGCGGCATCTCCGTTGTTGACTTCGATTGGGAGCTCTCGAAGATCAACAACCATGTTCCCTGCCTCCTCCTCCACAGGGAAATCAGAAAGAAAACCCGTCATCGCTTGCCCCTTCTCCGAACTCCTGGCCTGGTACTGGATATCGAACTCACTCAGAGCTACTGCCCACTTTGACATCCTCCCCGCCAGCTCGGGTCGTCCCAGCACGACTTTCAAAGGATACGTTGTGACGACAACGATAGGATGAGCATGAAAGTACGGACGAAGCTTCTCCGTAGAAAAGACAAGAGTCAGACACACCTTCTCGAGCTTACTATAATTGCACTCCGCCTTGAGAAAGGTTTTGTTGATGAAGTAGACAGGCTTCTCCACGCCATCACAGCTCCTCACCAGGACGGATCAAAGGGCTTGCTCTGAAACAGACAAATAGAGATATAAGATTTCACCTGGCTCTGGCACCGAAAGGATAGGAGCTGACCCTAAATACTCCTTCAAGGTAAGGAAAGCTCGGGAACACTCCGGAGTCCACGTGAAAATGGAGTCCTTCCTCAGCAGCTCGAACAGAGGCTTGCAACGATCGGATGACTTGGAGATAAACCGGTTGAGCGCAGCAATCCGGCCTGTCAGTTTCTGGATCTCCTTCTTCGATCTGGGCTCTGGCATATCCAGCAAAGCACGGATTTGAGTTGGATTAGCCTCAATTCTCCGCTGGCTCACAAGGTAACCCAAAAATTTCCCTGAAGTGACTCCGAAGGTGCACTTCTCCAGGTTGATCTTTAGATTGAAAGATCGCAGCACGGAGAAAGGCTCAGCAAGGTCCGCCACTAGAGCACCTCGTACTCGACTCTTCACAACGATGTCATCGATGTACACTTCAACCGTCTTGCCAAGGAGTGTCCCGAACATGAGATTCATCAGACGCTGATAGGTGGCACCTGCATTCTTCAAGCCAAAAGGCATCACCCGATAACAGAACAAACCTCGCTCTGTTATGAAGGTGGTCTTCTCTCGATCTGCTTCCGCCAGGAGGATCTGATTATAGCCCGAATAACCATCCATGAAGGATAACATCTCGTGGCCAGCGGTGGCGTTGATGAGTCTGTCTATCCTTGGCATGGGAAAAAAGTCCTTGGGGCACGCCTTATTGACACCAGTGAAGTCAATGCAAACTCTCACCTTCCCGTTCTTCTTAGGCACAGCCACAACATTGGCTATCCAATCAGGGTACTGCACCTCCTGAATGAACCCGAACTGGATCAGCTTGTCGATCTCCTCATTCACTGCATCATGATAAGCTGGAGCAAGCCTCCGAGGTTTCTGCTTCACTGGAGGGATGGTAGGGTCAGCATTGAGGTGATGACAGATAACACTCGGATCGATGCCAGTCATGTCTTTGTGAGACCATGCAAAGATATCAAGATTCTGCCTAAGAAAACTCAGCAGCTCGAGCTCCTCCTCCGTTGTCAAGCTTGTCTCGACCTGCAGCACCTTTGGCTCTTCTTCCGTTCCCAAATTGACAGCTTTCGTGGGCTTAATGGAAGGTCTGCACAACGATGTCTCCGAGCTCTCTTCCACAACGGGAGCGGCCTGTAACTGCTACGAAGGCACAACGGAAGCAGGAAAATCGCACTTTTGTGATGCCAACTGATCACCTCGGATCTCCTGAGGTCCGTCCTGCGTTGGGTACTTCAACACCTGGTAGTACGAGGACGGGACAGCCTTCATCTCATGGGTCCACCAACGACCCAAAATGGCATTGTACGGTGACGGCGCGTCCAGGAGGGAAAACCTGGTCTGGAGGACAACGGATCCAGCCACAACGGGCAAGACAACGTCGCCTACAGGCTTCATCGAGCTGCCATCAAACCCGAACAGGGGAGTCTGGGCAGGGATGAGGACGGAAGGATCCAGCTTCATCTGAGTGAAAGCATGAAGGTACAAGATGTCTGCTCCGCTCCCTGAATCCAGGAGCACTCTCTTGATGTCGAAGTCTCCTATTCTCATGGTGAGAACAAGAGCATCATAGTGAGGCCGGATCACCCCTGCCAGATCAAGATTAGTGAAGGTGAGTGCCTGCTCAACGCTTCTGCTAGGCACTTGTACCTGGCACACTGCAGCCTTGTGAGACAGCTTCCTGGCCTTCGCCCTGAAGTTCTTCCCCACATCAGCTTCAGGCGTTTGCACGCGACAAATGACATTGATCGTGCCCAAGGAGGCTCCTCCACTGGTACTGGGATTATTGGCGGGTTCCCCTCCGCGAGATTGAGACACCGGCTCTCTGGTGCGCTCCCCACCGCTGTTGTCAGAAGCAAGATACTCTCCCAAGTACCCCTCCTGAACAAGCCTCTCCAAGTATTCTCTCAGAATACGGCATCGGTTGGTGAGATGACCACGGCACTTGTGATAATGACAGTACTCATGCACCCGTGGCCCCGATGTAATATCTGGCACTGCCCTCGCCGGCCACTCGAAGTATGGTTGATCCTCCATTGACCTCATGATGGTCGCCGGGCTGACCGTGAAATTGACGGGCGGGGCTCGATCTACAAAAGATCGCCTCTCATTAGACTGCACGCCTCTCTCGTGCTGTGCTTGAGGCTGCACTTGGCGTGGCTGATACTGCTGCCTCGCCTGCTGGTCATTAGGACGTCTCTCTGTCCTGCTCTGGTGCTGATTAAAATTTCTTTCTAACGGGCGCCGATCCGGCTGATCCCGTTGAGTCACATACACAACTCTTTCCCTCTGCTTCCTTGGTGGCGAGCCCTCAGATGACGAAGACTCGTACCTCTGCTTCTTCTCCTTCCTCTTCGATGATCGGTGTGTCCTCTCCACGACATCCACCACTCTCGCTCTGGGCTTCGGTGCTGACACAACGGATACGTCCTCCTCGTACCTCCCGTACTTAGTGGCACGTACCATCAACTCGTCCATCTTGACAAGATAGTCAAGAGCTAAGGACTTGTAGAGCTCGGAATGCTTGGGGATAGCATTCTTGAAAGTAGCGATGCAGCTCGCTTCGTCAACCTTATCAATGTTGTGGACTTCATCGGTGAAACGCGAAATGAAGTCCTTCAAGGATTCGGCCGGCTTCATTCTCAAAGAGAAGAGAGTATCTGCACCTGCCTTCTTCTTCTTATTGATGATGAAGCGATCAATGAAGGCCGACCTGAGCTCCGAGAAGTTGCTGATGGAACCAGGAGGCAAGTTCCGAAACCATTTCGATGCTGCCCCCGACAGGCTGTTGGGGAAAGCCTTGCAATACAGGTCATCATCCGGATTGCAAACAGCCATCGCGTGCTTGAAGTCAAACAGATGCTCCTCCGGGTCCGTCTTTCCGGTGTACATGGGGAAGATCGGAGTTATGAACTTGGAAGAAGTATAGGACTGGTTGATGGCATCCGTAAAAGGAGAGTTCTCAACGTTATCCTTTGCTGACTGAGCAAAGTGGTCAGGAATCCCTCCCTTCATGCTCTTAACATGAGCACCGATTAAAGCTTCCACCTCCTTGGCTGTTACCCAAGTTTCTGGGTGTCCGCACCTCCAGTACCCACTCTCAGGTCTTCTCTTCCTGTCCCTTCTCTGAAATCCACACGATCAGAAGGAATACTCTGCTCTGCCCGAACCGGAGGCTGCCTTACATCCCATTCAGTAGGAAGAAGCACAAACCTGGTTTCACGGTTCTCCGGGGCAGAAGGAGAAGAAGAGAAGTCAAACTGACGTCTCAAGGAAGGCCTCTGCAGTAGCACTTCATCCACTTCGAGCCTGCTATGCTCGAACGCTTCCAGCCTCGCTTGCATCATTTGCTGCTGCCTGGTGATTTGATCCAGAGCAGACTGCTGCACTTGCAGCATCGCCAAGATGCGATCTGAAACAGAGAGCTCAGCAGGGGGAGGCACGGTCCTCTCTGGTTGCCCAGACGAAGGACTGACTCCAGGAATATGCACGACAGAAGGTAGGAAAGAAGTAGCGTGAGGGGTTTGATCCTCATGCCCGAACACTACTGATTGATTAGTCATGATCACAGAGAGCAAAGGGAGGTCCGTTTATTATTTCCCACAGACGGCGCCAATTTTGTGAGGGGAAAAATACCGGACGGACACGCGTCAGCAGCAGTTCCTTCCACGCTCTGGTTTACCGGTAGAAGGTTGGAACGGAGGGTGTGGCACCCTGACCTGTACTCCGATGGTAAAGTCAGTAAGTGTAGAAGATGATGAACAGTAAACGCTAAAACAGTCACTGAAAAATACGCAAGGCACTGGAGGCACTGAACACGTATTCTCGGATCTGAGTCAATGAACAAGTGTCCCGTGCATTAAAAATCACGGGGTTTTTATATGGCAAGGGTTGGTATGGCCATCGATGACCATGGATGGCCATAGGTGTCCATACCACGTGTCTTTGCACTCATTGCCAAATATCTTAGACATATTTGCCGCTGGTTGCATTACACGTGAGAGCCTCCTATAAGTCCAATCGGACGGGATCGAACGGTACGCATAAATGACCAGCATTAAATGCCAAGACAGTGCTTTCGGCACGAAACGGCAGGTTCGGCGCGCTTGTCGGAATTATGGATCGCCTCCTGATCACTTCCTCCTACGAGTCGGTCTCGTTGTTGACTCAAGCTCGGTTACGGCGTAGATGCCTTAAAATACAGCACGACATCGTTGTCGGTGAGACAACGGACTCGTTGTTCGCGTAACGATATCGACGTTGTCACGAGCACAACGTTTACGTTGTGCTTTAGACAACGAGCACGTTGTCAAAGTCACAACGGAAACGTAGTACTGCATGAGAACAAAGACGTCGTAATGCGCACAACGAGACCGTTGTGTATCAGACAACGTGTGACCCTTATATTTTAAGCACGTGACCCCAGCTCGTATCCACGTGTCACTTTCGTGAACAAAACGACAAAAACGAGCTCGTCCTACAACGCTGAGTTGGTTTTACGAATTTTACCCGTTACAGTAGGTATAAAGCTATTTATTTATAAGTATTTTTTTGGACTCCTAGCTATTTTTACTTACACACACCAGGGCTTTGTCCCAATGGTAAGTGTATCCCTTCCGTAAGGAAGTGGTTTTGGGATCCATTCCCGTGAGGGTGAGAGTCGGTTTACTCTCTATCCATCCAACTTAATTGAGCAAATACTAACACTCAAACTGGGATTGTGGCCTAACCGTATAAACTGCACAAAAAAAAAAAAAAAACTATTTTTACTTATTGCTTATTTAATTTTACGGAATAAACTTATTTCAAACTGTACCAAAAAAAAACTATTTTTACTTATTGCTTATTTAATTTTACGAAATAAACTTATTTCTAAATATGTACTTATTATTTTTATGAATAAGCAAATAAGTAATTAATAATAGTATTACCAAACGCCCTCTAATACTTCACCCAAAAACAAAAACCAAAACCCTAGCCCAGCTTAGCTGTTTGCGGACAGCTCTGTTCGTTTACCAGCCCTACCGGGCACACCACATCGTTTGTTTGTATTGTAGGGTTCAATCCGACTCGTCAAAACACTACCCAACTCGCCCGGGTCACTCATTAGTACCAACTCGCCCGAGTTCCGTCCTTTTCTTAGTTTTCCCTTTTCGCCCGTAATTTTTTGCTATAAAACTTCGCTAACGCTTTGATCCCCAGAAGTTTTTTCTGCTTTAGAGAGAGAGACAGAGAGAGATTTCTTCTTCACTTAACCTAACAATGGCAACTGAAGCTTCGGCAGCTCTCGCAGGTTCAGTTATTTTCTTTTATTTGGATTTTCCAGTTTCGCTAGTTTCTTTTTCCATCAATTTTGATTTCCGAATCGTTTTAATTTTTTTTTTAAAATTTTATTTTCCCGATTTCAGTAAGGCAGAAAGTTCAACAGTTTTTGAATGCTGCTCGGACTGGAAATCTCGATCTCTTAAAGAGTAAGTTGGATTTTTTTTTTTAGTTCTATTCATGATTTTGTATTCTGAGTCTGATTGTTAGCATGTTTATCGTTCTTTGTGTTGTTCGAGCTGAGATTTTTGTTGAATTTTCTGCATCAGAAATGGCGGCACAGCTCGACGAGGGGAGGGGATTGGCGAAAACTGTAGCAGATGTTAAGGACGCGAACAAAAGAGGGGCTCTTCACTTTGCTGCTAGAGCGGGGCAGACTGAGATTTGCAAGTACTTGTTGGAGGAACTGAAGCTCGACGTTGATACAAAAGACGAAGATGGTATACAGTCTGTATCTGTTTTTCATTGCAGTTCATGTTTTTCCTTTCTGTGTGTATCACTTTGTTGATTTAGATTAAGAAGGAGGAATTCCTTTTGTTTGTAATGAGGAACTTCTGAAAATTAGGGGCTTTAAATATGGGAAGACACAATATTACTTCTCAACATTCTTAATTTGAGCTGGTGACTTTGCAAATTAAGTATGTTGACTCACACTGATTTTTGTTGGAGTCCCTTTTCTTGTTTGGATTTAGCAGTTGTGTTTCTCATTCTCTTGATTATGATTATAGAATCATGTTTATGTTTGGATTTAGTAGTGTGTGTGCATCCGCGCTCATGTGCATGTGTGCCCTTTTCTTGTTTGGATTTAGCAGTTGTGTTTCTTATTCTCTTGATCATGACTACAGAATCATGCGTGCCTCAATTTTTGTTTTAATAACAAGTTCTAAAGCATCACTTGTATTACCAGGAGGATTCATGTTATGGTATCCCACTGGGTTATGCCTAGTTATGTTAGAGGGGTTTATTGTTAACATTCCAAGGGATTGGAGGTTGGTATCTTGGTCCTCCAATTTAATCAAAGAGATGCATGCAGTTTGGATCCATCAGATAGAAAATGTAATTAAATTGAAAATTGTCAGGTGCCCGAAAGACTGCCCTGGGTACATCAGGGATTGGAATCCTCTTTTTTGGAGATAGAGATGTGAGATTTTTTTGGGTGTATCCAGGTCCTTTATGGAGTGCGACTCAAATAAGACTGAAGCTTGGGCTTTCCTTCATGGTCTAAAACTAGCATAAGAGTTGAATTTCGGTTTGTTGCGGTAGGAGTCTCGAGCAATATTTTTAATTGGGCTTCGGGTAAAAAGAGGGGTCTTGGAGATTATCTCATATCATCAGCATATTCGAGATATGGCCCTAAGATTGAATATCTTGCCGAGACCCTATGTGATGCACGGGATAGGAATAGGGGCGGAGCTAGGAATTTTTCCTTGGGGGGGCCGAAGTATATATATCAAGAAAATTAATAGGGTTAAGGCATGGGGCCTTGGAGGTTCGGGGGCATAGCCCCCCTTTTTTTTTGAGTACTGGGTCCATCCCGGTCATAAAATTTGTAAATTTTGCATTTCAATAAAGGTCCAGTAAGAAGAAAAACAAGGGTTTTTTTTTAGTACTGGGTCCATCCCGGTCATAAAATTTGTAAATTTTGCATTCCAATAAAGGTCCAGGAACAAGAAAAACAAGGGCCCTCCTCTTTGAATGAGCCCAAAAAAAATTTAAGATTTTTTTTAGGAAAAAGAAGAACATGGGAGAGAAATCAAAGGTAATGAACTAGAATTGCAGAGAGCTAAGGTTTTAAATGATTAAATTTCATTCGCAACTTAATTAATTCAGGAAAAAAATAACTAATATTCAAAAACCCTAATTGTAATTGATGTAATAAAAGGAAAAAAAGAATAAACAAAAATAAAAAAGAGATTAGGATGAAGAGTTACCTGCAACTATTAGGAAGTTATCCCTGTAAATTTATAGTTTGTGCTGTGAGAAAACATCAAGAAATGGAGGCTCACTGAGTCACCGTTGCCTTATGGGAGTTGTGGAGTTGGTTTTCTACTCGGCTACTCCTACTTTATTTCTTAAATGGGCAGTGATTAGCACACCCCGCATTAGAATAGGTAATCTAATGCCATGGCCACGTGTCCCTTTTAACACTCCTTTAACTATGGTTAAGCTTAAGAAAATTAAAGTAAATATTTTGGTTTTTTTGCTTTTTAAAAGTCAAGCTTAGATTGCTTAACTATAGGAGTGAGTGAATCTTTAACTACAGTTGATGTGTGGCAAAAAGGAGGCATTGACCAATGAGGACTGTACATTAGAATAGGTAGTCTATTGCGGCAGTAAGTTAGGTATTTCCCTTCTTAAATCTACTCTTCTACGGTAGCCCAAGTTTCTCTAATATGATAGATTCACAACAGTATGGGGGGCCTACTATATAAACAAAACAAAAAATTGGAGTCCCACTGTATGAAATGATATCATGTAACGAAACTAAAATATTGTGGGGGCCACTATATAATCTAAACCAAAAAGTTGGGGGGGGGGAATACATATAAATTTAACAAAAAAATTTGGAGGACCCACTACATACTACTACCTGACAAAGGATTTTGAAAAAATTGAGGGGGGGGGGGGGCATGCCCCTCCCCTCGGCTCTGCCCCTGGATAGGAAGGCAGACAATTATGAGGATAACAAAATCAACAAAACAATCATGTTTGTAGCCATGATATAAGTACATGGGAGTTCTCTAGTTTCCTTCCTATTTACTTAAGAAAAGATGATTGAGGAAAACCAACAACAAGGATCCACATATTTGGACAATAATGATAGCTCTAAGTTAACATTGTAATATATCTCTCATCTCAAAAGGAATTCCTACGGTCTACGGAATAGCAAAGGGGAGAAATCTAGGTATCACCTGGTGGCTTGGGATCAAGTGTGCCGTTCTCTGCAAGGAGGTGGCTTGAATCTTAAACCGTTAGAATGGGTATGGAGGTTCAGGAAGGAAAGGGAGAGTTTATGGAGAAAAAATGATAGTTGCGTCAATCTTCATGTTGGAATCCCTGAGAGTTTAGGGGATTTCATGGGGTGGGGTTGTGGAAAGGAATCATTTGCGGTGGCTCATTTGCTGAGCCCGTTCATTTCATTTAGCGTCGGTAATGGGACAGAGGTTTGTTTTTGGCAGGAAGTGATGCGGGGGGAGTCAGTTCCGGGATAGGTTTGAAAATATTTTTCTTCTGTCACTAGATAAAGATGCTTCAGTAGATGATTGCTTCGAAATGAGAAATGATGAAGTTGTTTGGTGTCTGACAATGAGGCATGACCTGAACGATTGGGAAATCGAAGATTTCCTTCACCTCTTGCAAACCTTAGGATCCTCTATTCCTCGGCCACATAATAGAGATATAAGGTTTTGAGCTAGGGATAACAATGGTCGGTTCTCAATGAGATCATTGCTACAGTCATTTGAGCTAGTTTCACGACGCTCTTTTCCTCATAAGATTGTGTAGAATCCCAAAATCCCATAAAAGTAACATTCTTTCTTTGGACTAGAGCACTGGATAAGATTCTCACTTGTAATAATTTGACAAAAAGAGAGTGGAGGATAGCTAACCAAGGTTATTTGTGCTTGCTCGCGGAAGAGTCGGTGGATCATTTGTTATTACATTATCCCGTTGCTTTTGAGATTTTGGGCTATTTCCCTGTCTCCTTTCGAAACTTTTTATCTTGCTGGTCTCGAGTAAGTGCGGATAAAGACCATGCAACAATTTGGTCAATTCTGCTTGGAGCCATAGCCTGGGCATTATGGAAAGAGAGGAATTTTAAAATATTAGAGAACTCCCCTTCTTCTATACCTTACATTTGTGCACAAATTAGACAATCAATTTTGGAATGGTTGTCAAATTTTTTTTTGATAGGTGGAATGGTTGTCAATTTGTTGTATGAATGCGAATCTGGGAGTGTTGATTTGAGTAATTTATCATCATCAATATTTTGTATCCGTGATACTGTGTTTTGCACTTGTTTTTGTTGTTACTATTTAGATTGTAGGTGGCTTTAGTACTTTTTGAGTTGACTTCTCAGTAAGCTCTAAGCTATGTCTGTCTATTGTAACTGCTGTTTTATGATATATTATCTCATGATTACCGATAAAATAAAAGGTCTACGCAGGAAAAATGACAAGGCACATAATATATGTTCATTTTTTCTTCTGAAAATGTGCAGTCGGTGAACTTAGAGGTCCTATCTTCATTGCTCTTGTTGGGGTGTTGTGTGACTGTGTGGGTTTGCAAGTCCGATCGTCGTGTGCCAATCATCCGATCTAATGGTAGTATTAAAAAGCAAACATCCAACAATCAGATCTGTTGCTTGTAGCTGCTATATAGTGGCTCTATTGCTTGTCGCTATTTTGTTTTCTTTTTAGTTCACCAATCGGTGAACAATCTTTTGTACCTTTGTTTATTTCTAATACTAAATCTTCTTTGCACTTGGAAAGGCGCTAGATGGTGTCCTTACCCAAATTGTAGATAAACTTTGCCAATCCATTCATAACTTTAGGTACTCAATCCAACTTTTATAAAAAGAACGAAAACCAACTATTTCATGCAAAAATAACTTCAAAAAATGTCAAGAAACACTCAAAATTTTCTAAGAGCTTAGAGAAATTGGAGCCTCTTTTTAGGCAATCGTTAAGAATCTCTAGAAAAGATCCCTAAAGCAAGGAAACCCTATAAGACCTTTGTTGAAGAATTGAGGAAGCAAGTGCCGGTGTTAAGAACATGCACTATGTGTTACAATTGAGAGTTGCACAAATATTACTATTATCTTGGGTAATGCAAAGTGAAGTGGAGAACTCAATCGTAGAGAAAGATGAGGATGAGTTTTTTTGATTGACGACCCCTTTCGCGTTGCTTCTTATTTCTTCTCTCTCTCCTTCCAGATCAAGGTAAGTAAGTAAGTTAGGGTTTGGACATGGGAGAAAAGTCTAAATTCAAGAGACATGTAAAATGTGGAATGTGGGAGGAAATCTAGACTATATACTATGCAAAGGGTCTCTCCCGTGTACTTACCTTGGGCTCCCCGTGAGGGCTTCTTTCAAGTCCAAATCCGTTTGGGCCCCAGTCATTGATAGATTCTCCGCGAGACTTGTAGGTTGTAAGTCCAGGTACCTCTCCAAAGGCGGTAAGTTGACCCTCATTAAGAGTACACTTAGGAGTCTCCCAACTTATTATCTCTCCACCTTTTAATTTCTTAGGTCCATCGCTAGGACCATCGATCGTCTCCAGCGTAATTTTCTCTAGCATGGGCGAGACCACCATAGGAAATATCATTTGGTAGATTGACACCAAATCTGCAAACCGCTAGTGGATGGGGGCCTAAACAGTGTTCCTTTTAGTGCAGTGAACAAGGCACTTCTGGGTAAATGGGTGTGGCGGTTCAGTGAGGAGCGTGAGAGTCTTTGGCGGAAGGTGATAGTAGCCAAGTATGGGCTAGCATCACCTTGGATGTCTAAGGAGGTCAGTGGCCCCCAGGCCCCCCACAGGGTGGGCCTTTGGAAATGTATCATGAGAGTAGCTTCGCCCCTAGAGCCTTTCACTAGGTTTAAGCTGAGAAATGGGGTCGACATCCAGTTTTGGAATGATGTTTGGTGTGGTCCGTCAAGACTTAGAGATGATATTCGTTCCATTTTTCTTCTGGCCTCCCATAAAGGGCCCTTTATTGCTGAGTGTGTCAAGAGGTTAGGCAGCGATCCAGTTTGGTGCCCTAAACTTAGGATGGATTTAAACGATTGGGAAATTAAGGAGATGCAAAGGCTTTTGGCCAGGTTATGTTCCTTCTTCCCAAGATCCCATGTTAGAGATTGTAGGGTTTGGTCACGAAGCAACAACAGTCGATTTTCAGTGCGATCACTCTTACAATCCTTTGACCCTCCACCTTTGCGCTCATTTCCTCATAAGGCTATTTGGGCTAACCATGTTCCCTCTAAGGTATCTTTATTCCTCTGGTCTACTGCATTAGATAAAATTCTTACTTTGGACCACTTGAAGAGGCGAGGGTGGAGCTTAGCTAATTGCTGCTATTTGTGCATGACTACGGAAGAGTCTGTGAATGATTTGCTCCTGCATTGCCCGATTGTCTTTCGGCTCTGGACTTTCTTGTTGGCTAGGTTGGGTGTGAGTGCGTCTTCCCCTTTTCCTTTCTAAACTTCTTATCTGGTTAGCGGTTGATGGCTTTGGGGGGGTGCTAAGGAGCTAATTTGGTCTATTTTGCCCGTTGTTATCTCGTGGTTTATTTGGAAAGAGAGGAATAGGCATATTTTCGACAACTCAATTTTCCCAGATCATCGGATCCTGATCCGGGTGCGTCAGCTGATTGTGGACTAGAGCTCCATAAATCACTTGGGTCAGGATGTGCGGGAAACCATATTGTTTTGAGGAGACAATATCGCTGTTTGTTAGTTTGTTATAGTCTTGCTTGATCTTTTTTTCTTCTTTTCTTACCTGTTCTATTGTTGTTTGCATCTGATTGTAATTAGTTTACTTCTCTGTAAACTGTTTTTAAATATATACATCTTTTACAGATCAAAAAAAAAAAGAGGTGCTTATGTGTCATATCCCATTGTTCTCCATAGTCCATTCTTCATCTGCTTACTTGAACAACTAAAATACATTATTCGCTTACTTGAATCAATAAAAAACAAGCCCTATTAAAGGGGGTTCCCAATAAATAGAGTTGTTATAATTAATTATTTTAAATATAACAATCTCTCGTCCCTATTTGTTTCCCCAAGGAAACCTTTCTCTCCCCTCCCTTTTACTTTCTCGACCTTTTTCTCCCTACACTTCTTCTTCCAAAGAACCAATAAAGACAAGCCCTATTAAAGTGGGTCCTACTAAATAGAGTTGTCTTAATTAATTATATTAAATGTCTCCTCTCTCCCTCCCTTTTGCTCTCTCGATCCTTTGTCTCCCTACACTTCCTCTTCCAAAGAATTTATCCACCTCTTGGCATTTTCTCCATTTTTTAAATTAATAACCAGAACCCTAGAGAATGAAAGGTCATTCCTTCAATTGGATAGAGGATCAAAGAATCTCCTTCATCCATTGAACTTCCTAACCATCCATCTCTACATCACCCATACATCTCTTTCTAAGAGCTCAGAGAAACTAGAGCCTCTTTTTGGGAAATCATAGGAATCTCTAGAAAAGATCCCTAAAAGGCTAAAACAATGAAACCCTGTAAGACCTTTGTTGAAGAAGGGAGGAAGCAAGTGCCAGTATTAAAATGTGGAACGTGAGAGGAAATTGAATGAGGTGTATAGGTGATGTAGAGATGGGTGGTTGGGAAGTCCAATGGATGGAGGAGATTCCTTGATCCTCTCATCTCCAATGAAAGTGATGACCTTTCATTCTCTAGGGTTTAGGTTATTAGTAAAAAAATTGGAGAGAATGGCAAGAGGTGGATAAGTTCTTTGGAAGAGGAAGTGTAGGGAGACTCGAGAGAGTAAAAGGGAGGAGAGAGAGAGGTTTCCTTGGACAAACGAATATGAGAGAGAGAGGGTTACATTTAATATAATTAGTTATGAAAATCTATTTAGTGGGACCCACTTTGATAGGACTTGTCTTTGTTGGTTCTTTGGAAGAGGATTTGTACGGAGATAAAGGGTTGAGAGAGTGAAGGGAGGGGAGAGAGAGGTTTCATTGGGGAAACGAATAGGGGAGAGAGAGGGTTACATTTAATATAATTTGAAAGGGAAAAATCTCGTACATGCCACACGTCTGTAGCTGCTTTGCTGGTAGAGGAATGATAGCAAAACTCCACCTGTGAATGAGTCTGAGGGGGCGGGTGTGCACCCTGAAATAAGCTCCGATGATAAAGTCAGTATAAGGCACAAGCACATGAACATATGAACATAATAGTATAGAGATACTTATCGTGAGGTCACTAGGTATATGCGCTTGAGGACGAGCTCTGGTGTTATGCTCTGGAGATTGTAACTCAGGAGGCACAAAGAATATGGCTCAGACAACGTAGCTCAGACAACATAGCTCGGATAAGGCACATACAACGTAGCTCAGACAACATAGCTCAGACAACATAGCTCGGATAAGGCACATACAACGTAGCTCAGACAACATAGCTCGGATAAGGCACAGACAACGTAGCTCAGACAACATAACTCGGATAAGGCACATACAACGTAGCTCGGGCAACGTAGCTCTGACAACGTAGCTCGGATAAGGCACAGACAACGTAGCTCAGACAACATATACGTTGTGCATCAGACAACGGGTACCTTGTGCAACTCACAACGGACAACGAGCTCAGCACTATTCATAACAGACAATGCGACAACGGATTTGGCACTATTCATGGCCTATTTGAGAGAACCCGGTGACCATAATAGATTGTGAGGCCATAAAGAGCATCAAGTAGCCGGATAACACCAAAAGAAAATGAGAGAATCAGGTGAGTGGCCGCCTGCATAGCCCTTCGGGGTAGGGGTGTGAATGACTCAAGCTTCTCAGATCTCCTTCTTCCTCTTCTTCTTCTGCCCTTTATTTCCTCTCTTGCCTTCCACACCATCTTTCTATTCTTTCTGGTGATTCTTGCTTATTTATAGGCATTCGGAGTCATCATGACTTGTGTAGTCATGATGAGGTCACCTGTCAGACAACACTCAAGAGAGCCAGCACATAGCCCAAGTGGGCTTATGTCGGCTAAATTGTTAGAATTTGTTAGCATGAGAAATTCCTATTTTACCCCTTCTTTTTACTCATTTTTACGAATTTTATCCCTTACATAATTAATTATGACAACTCTATTTAGTGGGACCCACTTTGTAGGGCTTGTTTTTTTATTGGTCCAAGTAAGCGAATGATGTATTTTATTTGTCTTAGTAAACAAATGACTTGACATCAACCGAATGAGAATGGAGAGCAATGGGATATGCCAAGTAGGTACCCTATTTGCATAGTATATACTATTACCATATAGTATAGATATCATTTATGCACCAGCTTGAGGGGGAGTGTGATTATGAATTGTTGATGTAAACACATTACATAATGCTATTCCTAAATCTAAGAAGAGGAATACAAATGTGACAGCTACGCTGTTTTTTTTAAATATTTGACTGTTGGATTAGACTGATTTTTGAATATATAGAAGCTTGGAGAATTTATTGGAAGTGTTTTAGTTTGATCAAGATCAGCAGAAGGCCATCATTAAGCAACTGAAAGGTTACTGATTTTGGTCAAACAATGATAGTGCGTTGACTTTCAATTTCCAAAGTTTCTTATGAGTTCTAGATGAGTAAGTTCAAGGTAAATTAGTTACACAGGAAAAAGTAAGTGTTGCAGTCTTCCACGTTGACTATAGTATATGTTTTAAGTTAGTTGCATAGGGAATTGAATATTTGGGTCTTTTAGGCTGACTGGAGTAAAAAAACTTTTGTTTCCAATGCATGTTATTATTAGGATGGTTGTTAAGAGGTCTATATTAAGGCCTAAGGGTGTAAGGGGCTATGAAATGTAACAATAACAAGAGTACTTGACAGATTTTCTTGAATCTAGTGCTTTCAGCTAGATTTTGTTGCTGAAAAGCGACTTGTAGGAGGTTTCCTATGGTTTATGTCTAAAAACCTTTGCTCCGACGGTGATCAGAATGTTGTCTAACGTCTCATCTAACTGCAAAGTGGTGACTGATTCTTCTAACTTCGTTAATTGTATATGTTTTAGCTAGCCCTTAATAACAATGTTGTCTTTTTCCCTTGTATTGTTTTAGTTTGGCGACCCCGTAATAAAAGATATGAGGTGATCAAAATTCTCTCTTTCTTTTAATATGATTTATTATTTACTGATAAAAAAAAAAATGAAGTGAGAACATTAATGATCACTTATTGTTCCAATTTCTGATTTTCCGATCAAAAATAAAAAGTGAAAAATAAAAGATAAGAAGGCAGGAACATTAATGATCACTTATGGTTTCGTTTCCTCTTTCTGTTTTTGTTCTCTTTTTCTTCTTCATGGCCAATGCCAATTTCATCAAATATATGAACTTCTAGCAGCACTCATATTCTTTATGAAGGGAATATTTTTATTATTATTATCATGGACGGCTTCTTGTTCGATTTGGGAAATTGATTTTAAAATTGGCTTGCCTCATCTTTATGACTTTATCATTATTTAGACTCTAGAAGAGACAACAAGGCCTACTAATATGTTTACCCCAGTTTAATAGCATGCCAAGCTTAAGATGGCATGCAGCACAAGACATTTCTGGGTGAAGCTCAATTGTACTAGTATGAGGTGATCTTTACTTATCTTATGAAAATCATTATTGCTTTACAGGCGAGACTCCTCTTCTTCATGCTGCTCGGCAAGGGCATGCTGACACTGCCAGATATCTTGTTGAGTGTGGTGCCAATCCCACTGCTTCCAGTGACTTAGGGGCCACTGCTCTGCATCATGCCGCTGGAATAGGTCTGCTGCCTTTTCTTGGTTACAATTATCCACTGCATAGGTTTGGTTGACAAGATGACCTGTCTTCCATATGTGGAGAGAATTTGTTTCATTTTCCTATACACACATACACACACACACACACACACACACACAAATATATATATAAATATTGATTGGTAAGCCTCCACAAATGTCTTTTTTTTAAATGTTATTGAAAACAGCACTATTATGGAGGGGTTCATTTTTGTAATTTGTAAAATGGGGGGTACTTTTTCAGAAAGACCATAATCTTTCTCCTAAAAACAAAACTTTCCCTAGCTGTTTTTTTGGCAAAAATCCTGCTACGACTATTACCTTCCAAGATCAGAATTCATCAAGGTTATGCTGAAAGAGTGGCCTTGAGAGAGAATGAGAGATGATATTAAGCTATGAGAGAGAGGTCTTGAGAGATCATGAAGGAGAGTCCGTGAGAGTAAGAGAGTTGAGCATGCATGAGGGAGATGAGATGGATAAAGGGTGCAGGCTGTGTGTTGCTGGTTCCGTAAGTGTGTCTTGAGAGAATTTTTTCGAAAACAGAGTTGCTCGTTCCAATTTCCATGTTTGTGTGTTTGAGAGAACTTTTTTTGCAAACAAAACCGTCCCTAGAGAACTCCCCATACTCCATGTATATAGATTTAGAGGGGCGAAAGAGAGTCCTTATAGGATTCTCTAAAACCTAGAGGTTAATTACCCATTAAAAGAATGGAAAAGACCTCCCTCCCAAAAAAAAGGCCTGAATGGCTCTTACGTTTTGAAGATGAAGATGAAGATGATGGTCTTTTGCGAAAAAAACCCCCTTTTACAAATTACAAAAAATGCTCCCCTTTAACTTATTTGCACCTCTCTCTCTCTCTCTCTATATATATATATATATTACAAAATAATTCATTTTCCAGAATTTTTTTTAAAAGCCTTTTTTGATACAAGATTAAATATTATTTTCAAAGATTTTTGTACCTCGTGGCAGGGATATTTTGGTCACTTTATCGAGACATTTTGGTGAATTTATAAAAAAGAATAATGGAATTTTAGTATTTTCACAATAAGTTAGGGTGACTATCTGATAGGGGTCACAGAAGGTCATGTAGGCTCTACATGGATGCAAAATTGGGTGCTTACAGTTAGGTTTAATTATTTGGACCTCTTGTTTGAGAGAAAATTTTAAAATGGGAAAAAAATGAGTTCAGGTTGTATCTACTCATATCATATTATTGCTCACATGACACACCTCTGACTTTCTATTTTAAAAGAATGTGATATGCATGAGGTTGATGCCTTTTTATTCACTAAAATATGAGGCACTGCCTCATGTGTATGCACATTTTTTTATGTGCCTAAGAGCGTTTGAAATGCCTAGCCTCGAGGGGCTCAAGAAACACTGATGACTGCTAGAGCCTTAGTTTTGCAATAGCGGCTGCAGCGCAGCCCTCCTCTCTTGGGTCCAGGAGCTCCTCCACATTGCATGTGCATTCACTTATGTAGGCTATTTCTAACTACAGTAGATGCTATACTATTGTAAGTACTGCTCATAGTGTGTCAAATGCTTATGATTATATCCACAATTTGTTGGATTTTTTTTTGTACTGAACATTGGGAAACTGGAACTCAATTGTTTGCACGATATACCTGGTTCAAAGAACCATACTTTGTTACATGGGTAACCAAAGTGATTTGCAAACTTGATCATGGGAGAAGCTAACCTTACTACATTGTATTTCATGCTCTTTTTTTTTTTTCAATTCCCACATTCATAATCCATGCTCACTGTTTTAGATAAGTGAATGCTTGCAGGACATATTGAGTTGCTGTGGTTCTTACTTTCTAAAGGGGTTGATGTGGATTCACAAAGTGATGCTGGTACCCCTCTGCTTTGGGCTGCTGGTCATGGTCAACAAGATGCTGTGAAGATTTTGTTAGAACACAATGCTGATGTAAGAACGCATTTTGCTATTCACTGTTCAGTGTTGTTTCCTAAAATCCTGGATATATATATATATATATATATATATATATATATATGCTTAGTGTTCACCAAGACTAGTGAACTTGGTAACATTCACTAGTCTTTTTTAACCCAATGTATTGAATACCATTTTATTTAATATAAGGGTTAATTATACTTCTTATCTCCCACATTTAATGATTGATCCCCTACACAAAGACTAAATTACCCTTAGCTTTGGTAAATTTGATAATTAAAACAAGGGTAAAAATGTCTTGGTCAAGGTTACCTAGCTCACTCTCTCGATGGATGAGAGCCACATAGAGTTATCCAGAGGCTCGATGATGTATGACAAATGGCCTAAAATCTAGTGTGCTGACTGCTGAGATCAAGATTGGATTAACAATAATAAGAAAAATCATAAAATAATATTCCTATCACAAATAATTATTCAAGAGAGCAATTTTATAAAGATTCGAGGTCACGTCACAAACCTACAATACGACCCTCAATTATATTTGAGGGTTATATGGAAGTGTATGCTTCCACAAGCTTAGGGATTAGCTCTTAATTAAATGAAGATTTTCTAATCGTTTCTAGGATTTCAAGGGGCTGTATAGGATTAGGGTTTTAAAATTGGAGGAGGGTTGCTGTTTTTTCAGGGTTATAGGATGATGTGGTATCAAGAATGGGGTTAAGAATTCTGCAATAGGAAACCAGGGCTGTATGGCTGAGACAGCAAGGCTGTGGATAGGAGCAGTCGAAGGGTCAGGATAGAGGGGCAGCAAGGGAAGGCGGTATGGGACTTGCGGCAGTCAAGGGAATTGTCTGTAAGGGCTATGGAATAGGCACAAGGAGGGCTACAGCAGTGGCTCAGGCTGTTATCTGGAGCTGTGGCAGTAGCTATGGTGGTGTACAGTGGGATGGTAGCAATAGGAATGCTTCAAGGAGGGCTGCGGCACTAATGAGAGGGCTAGGGTTTGGAAGATTAGGGTTTCAAGAAGAAAAAACAGAAATAAAGGAGAAGAAGAAATAAAAGATCAAGAACATACCTTAGAACTGTTAAGGAATCACTCCCATGACATACTAATTGTTAAAAGCATGGTTCAAAAACCTGTCGGGTCGAGTAACTCGGAATACTCGAAAAAAACTCGACTCGGTCCAACTCGGAATATATATGTTATTACTTGAAAGGTTAAAAGAACTTAAAGTACATTGGTTTTATAACCTCAAACCTAAAACTATGTTTAATAGAACTCGTAGTTGGTTGTCTTTGTAGACCCAAAAAAATATGATGCAAAAACAATGCGAGGAAAAAATATGATGTAAAAACAATGCGACGTTCGAGTTTAGGTTTTAACGTATGATGAAAATATCATTTTGTAACTTGACCTAGTCTGGCGAGTGGAAAAACTCGGCTAAACTCGACCGAGTCACAGAAGTAACTTGGCAAATAGCGTCTCCTTCGAGTTTTTAGGCGACTCGACTCGAAATTCAGTCGAGGAACTTGGCTGAGTTTTCGAACTATGGTTGAAAGACTAAAATAACCAAACTAATAAAGAGACTAGACTATCGAAACTAATGAAAAAACTAAAATAACCAAATTAATGAAAGGATCCATTCCCTTGTAAAAACTCAGCCCATTGGGCTTTCTGAGTTTCTCCTAATAAATGTAAATCATACTAAACCAGCCCATATGCACACATTCCCAATGTAGGGTCTTTCTAATGAGCCATATGTGCACATGAGGTCTTCAATGCCCCAAATCATCAGTCCCGAAGTGACACGTGAGCCTTATTCTTCTTTCTCCACCTCTGATAAACTTGAAACTGTTTGTGATGCTGGATGCTGCATCATTCGATGTCACCTCTATCCTGACTAGGCTGACAATTGTACCATTATGTATACTCACACTCATAACATTGGTAGTCATCTGGTCCAAGATGTAGCAACACTCTCAGCAGTAGATATTGTGGGTACTGAGGCAAAACTGTACTATGAGCCCTTAAGATTCGAAAAAATCCTCAAAATTTGGAAGCTGAAATTTGGCTCGAATGGCTAAAACTAAATTATAGCGTTTTTTTAAATCGGTAAATGCAATTTATTAAAAAACAACAAAAACAGATTCAGCAATAGTGAATCAACAAAGCAACAGAGTGAGCAAATAGAAAACTAGCTACCAACAACAAACCAACACCAGCCCAACACAACAATCCCCCTGCTACATCTAGGAAATCAGCCCATCGAACCCTATCTCCACCACATCAGCTTTCGTAGAGATCCAGTCACGCAATAAACTCGGCGAGCGGGAGCACACTCTTTCAATGGGCATAGAAGAATTATCGAACACCCTCCTATTCCGTTCCTTCCACAAGGACCGCGAAACCACTCCCGGAAGGGAGGCCTAAATGAGATCAAATGGGCTCTCTATCGAAATTCAAAGCCAACTAGATAAAAGACCCTAAAAAGAAGAAGGGAAGACTCTAGCCACCCCAAGTTGAAGAAGATAATGCATCCAGAGCCTCCTCGCAAAAGGGCAATGCAAAAATAGGTGGTCAACTGCTTCCTCCTCCAACAAGCACAAAAAACACTGATTAGGAAGACTCGAACCTCGTTTTCTCAGATTGTTGAGGGTCGAAATCTTGTCCAAAAAAGCCGACCACAGGAAAAAAGAAACCTTTGAAGGTACTCCTGAGAACCAAACCATTAGGTGGGGGAAAGTCGAAGGGGGACCTGGATTTGCCACCTGCAAAAAAGATTTAACGGAGAATAACCCTTTGGAATTGCCGGCCCATACATGACGATCCTTTGAAGACGCATCAACACACACCAATTCTAGCATACCCAAGAAAGTAGCAAAATCCTGAACCTCCCAGTCATTCAACGACCACTTAAAAGTAGGGCTCCAAACCCCTAAACCTGATCCCCTATCAATCATATCCGCAATTGAGGCCATCTTATCCGTGGCTGAGGAGAAGAAAGTGGGGAAGACCTGCGTCAGGGGAGAGGGACCGCACTAGGAATCCATCCAGAACTTGACATCCACCCCATTCCCAATCACAATGCGCGTATGCTTAACAAACTTAGCCCAACCCGACACTATAACTTTCCAAAGGCCTACCCCATGAGGACCCCTAGGCGGCCTAGGCTCCCAACCATCTCTACTCCCATGTCGTGCCATGATAATTGCTCTCCACAAACTGTCTCACTCGATCTCAAATCTCTACAACCATTTCCCCAACAAAGCCTTGTTAACTAACCGCATTTTCCAAACGCTAAGCCCCTCTTCTCTTTAGGTTGACAAACCCATTTCCACCTCACAAGATGCATCTTTTTGACCACCACCTTCTCGTTCCACAAAAAATCCCGCTGTAACCTCTCCAATTTGGCCGCAATGGCAGTCGGAATTTTAAACAACGATAGGAAAAAAGTTGGAAGATTGCAAATGATACTCTTCAACAAAGTGAGCCTACCAGCTTTAGAAAGGAGAGTGGACTTCCAACCTTACAAACGCTTATGAAACCTCTCAATGATTGGGTCCCAAATCCGCTTCGAGTTGAAAGTCGCCCCCAACCGGGAGACCTAAGTACCTGGTTGGAAGCACACCGGTCTTATACCCTAGGCAGAGAGCCAAGGCCTCCTAATTAGGTACCTCTCCAACAACAAAAATCTTACTCTTCTGAAAATTAATCTTCAAACTAGAAACTGCTTCATAGCATCTGAAAAGACACCGAATATAAGTGAGTTGCCTAACCGAAGTCCCGCAAAAAAGCAAAATGTCGTTCGTGAACTAGAGATGCGAAATCGTAACTGACGGGCTACCCACCAAAAATCCCTCCCAAGCCACCGTTGCTGCCTAACGAATCATCCTACCGAGGGCTTTAGTTACAATAATAAAGAGCAAAGGAGATAAAGGATCTCCTTCACGCAATCCCTTAGAACTTTTAAAAAAGCTATAGGGGGAACCATTGATAAGCACTGAGAAGGAGGGAGAAGAATAACAACACCGCATCCATGCCTGCCACTTAGACCCAAAAAGCCCCAGTCCACATGGTCATAAGCTTTTTCCATATCGATCTTACATATAATACCTGACTCTCCCTTCTTCAACCTCTCATCCACCACTGAACTTTAGCATTGAATTGAAAATTTGGATTTTGATTCTTTTAGAATTTAAATTTGGGAGTATTTTTAATGAATTTAAATGGAGGTACCTAACGGATGCTTGGAATTTTTTTGTAAAGCTTGAATGCAAGTCTTTTTGCTGAATTGTTAGTTGACTTTTTGACCCTATAGATGAAATATTTTGGAAGCTTAAAATGTGAGACTTTTCATAACGAACTTTCGAATTTTAGTAATGTTTTGATATAATATAATTAATGAAATTTTAAAATTTGAGAAATACCTTAGTATTTGAAAGTTAAATTTTGACCTAATTCCTAAAAAGCGGATTTTGTTCTTAAACTGGAAAGTTGACTTTTATTCTTTAGGAATTTAAATCTAGAATAATTTTTATGGAATTTAAATGGGGGTATTACTTATTTATATATAAATACATTAAGTAAATGAAATGTAAATTAAAATCATGTACTTAAGTGATGTTTGTTGTAAATAAGCTATAAATAGACTTATAGTGTTTATAGAGTTATATTTGTGATATATTGCAAACAATGCACGATATATGGGAAGTATCATGCTATATTTTTGATATATCGTCAATATTTAAGGTATTTTGTAAAAAATAAGCTACCTGTGAAAGATATATCGTAGCAGTGCGATATCAAAAATTATTTCCAATATATCGGAAATATCGTCGATATTTTAAGCCATTATTTCATGCATCTTAGTTCACTCTACTTCTGACTCCTTTGGTTGCAATCTTTTTCTTTTTATTAATATATTTCCTGGCCTTTTGCTTTACCTGATCAAATTATTTATATATATATATATATATATTCACAATTCTTAGTAATGGGTAATCCTTTACATGTCTTATATATCAGTAAAAACTATTATTTACTTAAAGTTTTTTTTGTAATGAGTTCTCAGAAAATGAGCTTTGATCAACACATTTTTGATTTTGACCAAAGTTTTGCATTTATATTTGTACGGAAGTATTGTTCTCGTCAAACTATACGTTAGGATATGAAACAATATGAAGTTTAGACTGAAATCGTGTAATTTCTATACACACTTGGACTGTGGCTCTCTATATGGTCAACACATGTGATGTCCTTGTAAAAGAAGAAACAGAAAACCTTATCCCCCACTATATATATGATATGTAAGGAGGCAAGTCTACTAACCACCTTATTATCCATTGTGGGATACATAGGGAGATATCTTATCACTTTCTCAATCGTATGGATCTCAATTGGATCCTCCTTGACATTTTAGATTTGCTATTCAATGGTTGGCGGATCCGTTTGGAAGGTGTGGTCAGGTGCTTTAAAAATCTACTTTATATGCAATTCTTGGGTGTTTATGGGAGGAGCTAAATAGAATTTCCGGCATCGTGGATAGAATTAAAGCTGGAAGTATCATTGGATTCTTGTTTTGAAAGAATTCAAAGGTTTTATCCCTAAGGACATCTTGAGAGACTGCAATGCAATGGCGTGCAAGGTTTTAAACTTCGATTATGTGGTAGTTTTTGCACTTTGAGAATTAGAAATTTCTGAGAAAGAACTATTGCAGCATTGCTTCAAAAGAATTCTAAGGTGTTAGCCCCAAGGAAATCTTGAGAGACTACAATGCAGTGGCTTGCAAGGTTTTAAACTTCCTACAAAGTAGATTTTGCACTTTGAGAACTAGAAATTTCTGAGCAAATTTTGGTTGTGTAGTATTTCTTACTACTTGAGAACATGGTTCAAAATATCGGTATCAGTCGCCGTATTGGTAAGTTCAAAATAGGATACGTATCGGCGTATCGGTTGGATACGACGGGAAAAAAGGATGCACTAAAAAAACTTGAATACGCAAGGAAAAATTTGGATACCTTGCATAAAACCTCTTTTAATGCAAATATAAGCTAAAAACAAACTAAATGAAGATCTACAACTACATTTATAATCATACAAATGAGAGTTAAAAATTTTATAAGTTAAAAAAGGCGTGCGCGTTGATAAATATGTATGAAAATTCAAGCTATAGTTACTTAACCAAGTATAAGAAATACAATCTAGATATTAAAATCTTACATTTAATAAAATACACAAGAAAATATTGACTTGCATTCGTAAATCAAATTACATACATAATAGAAGCTCAATACCACATTGAGCTTCGTGCCGGCTCATACTCTGTCACTCTGGGATCAAGAATTGAGTTGAGTGATACATTATATGTGCTCCAGACATGATGACACCACGGTGGCCAACTCATCTATTCATTTTGTGTTGATTAAAACTTATTTTCATAAATTTAAAGAAGCAAATGAAGAACTAATTTTTACATACCTTCAAAGTTTTGGGGAAAGTTTTTCAAATCCAAAATCAAATGCCGAGATCTTTGTTTTTCAACAATGGAGTTTTTGTTTTTAGCTTAGAATTTGATTATGAAACAAATTTGGAAGAGAATAGGATTTGGAGGTGTTTTGAAATACCTCAAAATGAAAAAGTACAGTTTTAAGGCTCGTATCGATCAGTATTGGTCCGTATCGGTTCGATACATGAACCGTATCGGTCAACCCCCTAAAAATTTTTTACATGTTCAAAGTTCAAACTATGTGTATCGGTCTGTATCGAGAGAATCGGCCACGATACCTTACAAAAAAACTTTTCCTGCATATCAGCGTCTCGGGTAGTTCAAAAACCGGCACGTATCGGCCGACACAGACCGATACGTACCGATATTTTGAACCATGCTTGAGAAACATTGGGAAAAAGGTATAAGGATCATTGAAATTTTAATTGACGTTTCAAGAAATGTTTGAAGAGACTTGTAAACATTTAGAACCCAAAATGCTACCCAAAAAACGATCAAATGAAATAAGTAAGACAAGTTTAGGAGGTAAAACTACTCGATGATGGGCATATACACCACTCTGACATCTAAAATTGCATTGTACATTGTTTGTATGTCCAAGTCTTACAACATAAATAGAAGACTCAAACAGTACAATCAGCTAGTTTCCTACTTAATTAGATTGTGATAATATTTCTTTTGTAATGAAATTAATATTTTTTCCAGTAAAAGTTTTATTTTAGAATAATCAACATTTTAAAACAGAAATATATAATCTTTGGCCCATTGCATATCTCTATTATATCTATCACTTACAAATATAATTTTGTTTATATATTATTTTTAATTAACTCGGAATAAAATTGAAAAAAATATGTAATGGTTGCTTATTTTGGTAATCAATGTACTGAAATAATCGACATTTTGAAACATGTGTAGTTATTTACTCACTTCATATCTCTGTTTTTTTACTTGTGGTTTATACTTTATTTTTAATTTTTTTAAATAATATATATATATATATATATGTGTGTGTGTGTGTGTGTATATATTTTCCGAAAGGATTTCTATCCAATCTATTGATCGACTACCAGTGTTTCACAAATAATATTTAAGGCCTAAACATTATTATTTGTGGTGGACAACAATAATAAGTTGTTCCCCCAATTTTGTTCATTCACTTAACAAATCCAAAATCTTCTTTATATTAGTATAAATGTGTCATAGTTATTATTTCTACGCATGATCAAGCTTAGGTAGTCCTAATTATGAAAAAAAAAACATAATAAGAAAAAAAAAGAACTTTTGGCTGAATGTTGCCGAACCTCCACATTACATTGATTTCTTCTAAAGCTGGAGGATTGTATTAACAATTTTTTAAATGAAATTGTTGGTTCTCCAAAAGACTAGTTGGTTGGAAATCCATGTTCTTACCCAAAGATGAAAAATTCACTCTCCTTAAGAGTATTTTGTTCAGTATCCCCACGTACTTTTTATCGTTTCTTACTTTCCCATCCATAGTAACAAAGTTCGGGTTTAGGAATTATTCGCTTATGGTTAAGTTCGGAAAAAAATTGGCAAATTCGGAATTTGTTCAGGATAAGTTTGGAAAAATAAAAATTAATAATTATAAAAAAAACAAGAACGTGATACTAACTAATTTATCTACCAATTTGGAATAATTCGGGATAAGTTCAACTATTCGCGAACAATTTGGCAGTTCGGAATAATTCGGCAGTTTAATAATTTTACCCCTAAAAAACGAATTATTTGTGAATTTTGTTACTAGGATCCCAACATCCATTGGTGTGAGATTAGAAAAATTGCAAAGGAACTTAGTTGGAATGAGTGCATGCATATCAAGAAGTATCACTGGTTAAAATGGACTAGGTGTGCTCCCTAGTGGAAGAAGGGGGTCTAAACCTTTGTAACCAAAGCGTGGAGCGGGAGCGAGAGCATCAAATTTTAATTTAGGATATGGTCGAGAGCGCCTCTGGAGCGCCAGTGTATATAAATTATATTTTAATATTTTTTCTAAAAGCCATAATTGTATTTTTAATTTATTAATGAAAAAAAAAATATATGTCTCCATGTACCAGCAACCCACTAAATATAGGGGTTGAAGGCAGAAAGAGCGAGTATGAATCATGTTTCTTTACTTATTTTTTTATATTTTATGAAAAAAAGAAAAATAATAATAAATAAGTTTTAAAAAGTTGAAAAGACTAGCTCACATAAGTACAACCTTACCTTTGATTAGACAAAAAACCATATGAAATAAAGAAAGGAAAGAAAAAGTGTCGAGGAAAGTTCTTGTCGATGTCAACATTTCTTAAGAGGTAAAGTGGTTAGTTGACAATGTGTATGGGAAAAGAAAACAAAACCAGCCCGTCCCGATCTAAACTGGCTCTACCACCGAATAAAACCGCCTCTGTAAATCCAAAACTGTGCTCTACCAATTTCAAAACCGCACTCTCACGGCGAATCCGCTCTCAAATTGTGAGAGCGAGGTTTGAGAGCGGGAGCCGAGGGGTATTTAGGCGGTTTGGGTTACTAAGGTCTAAACGTCCGACCTCTCATGGATGTCAATAAAGCCCTCATTGGCAAATGGTTATGGCATTTTGAGTCGGAGGAAGGTAGTTTGTGGTGGCAAGTGATTAGGGCCAAGTATGGGGAACTCTCTGTTTAGGAATCCAAACTAGTCCGAGGTCTTCACGAGTGTGTTCTTTGGAAATGTATCATGTCAGGGTGGTCGGAGTGCTCAACTCACCTTTTAGAATAGGTAGGGGTGATGAGGTCAGTTTTTTTTTGGGGATAAATGGTGTGGTCAAGTCCCGCTTAGGGTAGAGTATCCTAATTTGTGGTCCTTAGTGGTGGATAGACATGCTTCAGTGTGAGACTGTTGTGTGGGTAGCTAACTCAACACTGTGGTGTCCTAGGTTCAGGGGTAACCTTCAAAACTGGGAGTTAGACAGCGTTTCCCACCTTCTGGAGCGTTTGAGCTTAGTATTGATCTCCCCTCTCTTGAGGGATGTTCGATTGTGGTTCTGAGACCCCAAAGGTTAGTTCTAAGTTAAATATCTTTATCAGGTTTTGTGGACCAACTATGGTCATCCCTTTCTCCAAGGTTTGTGTGGAATTTCTATATGCCTTTCAAAATATCTTTTTTAATCTGTGGTTGGTTATGCTGGATAAGATTCTCACATGCCATCATCTGATGCATAGAGGATGAAGTATGGCCAACGGTTGTTTTATGTGCCTAAATACGAAGGAAACAATGGACAACCTTCTATTGCATTGCCCTGTTATTTTTGAGAGTTGGAACTACTTTTAACTCGGCTGGAGATCAGTTGGATCTTCCCCCATACCTTCCGGGGCTTTCAATCTTATTGTTCTATTGTAAGGGTTCGTTCTGTTGCTTGGGGCTGTGGTATGGTGCCTTTGGAAAGAGTGAAATTGCAGGGTTTTTGATGTGATTCTGTCCCGTGGATTCTATCTATTCGAGGACCTCACAGATGCTTATCCGTGGACATCATGCAGAACGGAGTTCAGCGACACAGTTTGGCTTAGTTCATTGTGATCTCTGTGGTCTTGCTGCCTCTCTGTCCTCGTGGGGTTCTCTTAGGATAGACATTTATCAGTTAATCTCAATGTTTTAAAACGTGAAGGCGTGAGGCAAGGCGTTAGGACCTCAAGATGTGTGAGGCGTAAGCCTCAAGGCGTGAGGCTTAAGCTTCACAAGAATGTTTCACGCTCACTCATTTTAACAAATAAACAGTTGCTTTCCATTTTGAGTTATGAACTAGGCCAGTGACTCTAAATTTTTGCAATGTCTACTAGGAAAATATTGTAAATTAGACTCAAAAGGGTTTTAAAAATCTAAATAAATTAAGTTAGTTGAAACCAATATCACCATCATCATTTTCAATGTCTTATCTGAAATCAATAAAATGTTATTTGTTATTAGTTGAAACAAATAACAAAAAAATCGTAGTTTAAGTCTTTGTTGTGGCTAGAACCCTAATTTTAGTTAATGTATGAGGCGTACGTCATAAACATAAACCGAGCTTCAAGGTGTGAGGCGTGTGCCACTTAGATTGAATCAAAATACACATGTTAGAAGAAATGATATCGAAATCCGATCACAGGTTTGGATTTCTTGTGTGTTTGTAGGTTTTGGCCGATGTATACTTTCTAAGTATGGATTTCGAGCCTCTTGATGCCCAAATCAGGCAAACGACCATAGATTCCATCGAAACGAATTCCCACACTTAGGTTTGGTCGAAATACTTGCGTTAGAAGACACGACATCAAAATCCGACCCCCAGTTTGGATTTGGTGTGTGTTTGTAGGTTTAGATCGAAGTATATTTTCTAAGTATGGATTTCGAGCCTCTCGGTGCCCAAATCGGGCAAACGACCTCGGATTCTATCGAAACGAATTCCCACACTTAGGTTGGATTGAAATACACGGGTTAGAACAAATGACATCGAAATCCGATCACAGGTTTGGATTTGGTGCGTGTTTGTAGGTTTAGGCCGAAGTTTGCTTTCTAAGTATGAATTTCGGGCCTCTCGGTGCCCAAATCGAGGAAACGAACTTGGATTCCATCGAAACAAATCACACTTTGAGGCGTGAGCCTCATGGGATTTAAGCCTCTTGGTTGAGCCTCAAGGCGTTTTCCTTAAGCCTCGCCCCAAGGCGAGCCTCGAGGCGTAAGCCTCACATGCTTTTTAAAACACTGGTTAATCTCTTACACTTATTTGTATTTTTCTTTTTCTCTTTCTGGGCTTACTAACTTGTCATCCCTAGTTGTCTCTTTCTTTTGTATTATTTTCTTTGTGCCTTACATATATGATCATGCTTCACCGATCCAAAATAAAACAAAAAATCTCATGAAATTTCTGCAAAAATGGGCATTTGATTAATTTTTTTCAGCATTTCAATCAAAATTTTGGAAAGATTGTAATATTATAGTAGGAATGAGTCACAATATGGCGATATTTAACTAAAGGGCGGAATATTAGCTGATTTTATGGGAATTTTCGTAAGAAATTTTGTGAATGTCTGAATGTCTCAGGGTTTCGTTTCTGTATTAACTGGGAAACTTCGATCGTAATTTCTTAGTTTCACATTAAACTTAAATCCGTGGTGGCTTGTTCTTCTTCTAACTTCAAAAAACTCAAGCGGTTCGGTGTCCTTCTAAAAGAAAACGACATTAAGCTGAACTTCTTCTTTGTTGGGCTAAAGGGCCTTGGATTGTCATCAAAGAAATTCATGAATTGGCTGTCTTTGAGCACCTCATTCAAATGTATGCCTAGAGGATTATCTAGCAAAGAATGTTGTACTTTGGGATTACTTATATAGCAGGCTGGTCTGACCTTTATAATTTGTTGCTTCTTGTCTTGCTCTCTTCCCTTGTCTTTCTTTTTGTTATTGTTCCTGAGTTTTCATGTTAACGAGAAAAAAGATAAAGAGCCTAATGCTGGGTAGTCTAATCTACATATAATATGACTTTATTGTGTTGCAGCCTAATGCTGAAACTGATGATAATATTACCCCACTGTTGTCATCTGTTGCGGCTGGTTCACTGCCGTGCTTGGAGCTGTTGATTCAGGTGCATAATTTCTCTAGTCTTCCAATAACTTTACGTTTATTATTGTGGTTCTTGAGTGGCATGCAGTGCTAATCTGGTTTATATGTGTTTTGTTTTACATGAAAACACAACTGCCTTTTCCTATTCCTTTTCAAAGGGCACATATTTGATTGCAATTTTTCTATTTGTGTAAATTTTGTCCGTGTTCTTATCCTTCATATGATATGGAACTTTGCTTTTGCATAAATCCTTGAGTTTTCATATTTCTATTTTGGATTTGATTTAGTTGGTATTTAAATCATGTGATTTTTTTTGGAAATTCTCCTTTCATAATTAGTAGTAACAATAATGTGATCATCTTTTTGTATTTGTTAAATACAGAGTGAAAATTTTGATTTTTTACATTATTTGTTTCCTCTAGTTGCAAAGTGCTGCCAATTATATCGGATGAGGTATTCGTCATGATCATATGGAGAACACACTCTTTATGTTCCTCTTTAAAGCTTTATGTTTATTCAACAAAGAATGAATACTCTCTGCCCTGCCCTATGATTCTACTCACCTATCTCCTTCATCTGAACTTTTGAACCGTGCAATATTTCTCTTCCTCTCAGAAATTACTCCCAATATCCCATGCATAAAACACATTGAAGACTCAACGGAGTGGAAGCTATTAAGTCACACTATCTTTTTAAAAAGCCTAAAACTCTATTCCCACCTATCCTAAATCTAATACCTGCCTTGAATTTCTCTGCCGCCCTACTAATGTGCACCCATACTCTGAGCATCCACTCTCAGTATTAATTCCATCTTCCGCTTTCGCTTCTTAGAGCATATACTTCTATTAATTTGATGCTATAAATCACCCTACCTCTCCAAATTTCCATTGCTACTTACCCCTGGGGTGTTAATGGATATCCGAAATATCCAAATTCAATTTGAATCCAAATTCGTTTGTTGGATATATCCGATTACGATATCCAGCGGAACATATCGATTTGACTATCCATTTATAATCAGATAGGAGACAGATAGTTTCATATCCATTCCGGTATAATTTATGTGTATATATATTTATAACTTATAAGACAAGGATAGAAATATAATTTCAAACCCTACTTTGAAATTACATAAGGATGCAAATGTAATTTCTAAATCCTATATATAACTTTATTCCTAATTCCTAAACCCAAAAGCGGAAGAGAGGAAAGCCGGTGTCCTCAAACCGCCACTCCTTCCTCTCTCTCTGTGCGACAGGGTTGAAAATCATTAACCCATGGTTTCCCCAGTTGGGTCACTAACTCTGCTGCCAAGAGAATGTTGACCATCAGGTCCATTGAAAACAAAGTTAGTGATGCACCAGATGAGTGGTGATTGTTCTCTCACTGTGGTTAGGAATCTCCATGCCTTTGATCCCCATTCCCTTCTTTCTTTCTCTCTCTCTCTCTCTCATGTGTGTGTGTGGGTGTGAAAGATCCAAAAGCTGAAAATCTTTGATGCTTTTGCCAACAAGGAGGGTTCCAAGGTATAATTGATACTATAAATTGAATAAAGAGCAGGAAGAAGAAGGTTAATGTTGGTAGAAGGATCCCCATTTTCTTAGGATATAAGCTGTCCAATCAGGGATCGGGGGACATTTTCTAGACTCTAAAGAAAAAGAAGAGGAAGGATCCGGTCTCCTTTGTACTGAAAATCAGGTTATATATATATAACTGTGTTTATCAAATAATTGGATATCATCTGAATTTAAATAATTTAATTGAAATCGAATCTAATACTGTTTTTCGCTATCCGTCAATTGAATTCGGATATACCAGTATCTGCTTTGAATTTACTCCGTTTACGGCCCTACTTACCCTTGATAGCACTATTAAAGCCTGTTATTACTATTATTACACACTCACACACACATATATATATATTGCTATCCTTCACTCCATTGTTTTTTTGTAAAAGAAACATCTTCTCGTTAAAATAACTTAAATGTTTAATACTCTCTCCATTCCGAAGCAATTCTTTCTAAGACGCTCCATGTAACGCCCCAAAAATCTCATGTTGGCCTAAATAAGACTTTAGACCCGTGACACTGCATTCCATTTCCTTATTCGTATAACATGCAAGACAAACTAACTATGAGTTTAAAATTTTCTTCCATATCAAATAAAATTTCAATCTAATAATATAAATCAATTGTCGACCAACTAGCAAAATAATAATCCGATCACCCATAAGATTTCAAATACTGAATTTAAAACTAAAGTAACATCTTTAACTTTGTCTTATTATATTCTTTTCAACTGAAATAAAATAACTAACTAAAAGCTCAATAGTATGGATAGTAGTCCGAATTGATCTCTTTCTCGAGATTATCACCTTCCTGCTCTTATGGTACTCCTCTTCTATCCAAGGTCCTGGAGCATAAATGTTGAACCCTCCTGAAACTATCGACATAAAAAGTATGACTGAGCAAACGAAAGCTCAGTGCATACAAAGTCTGGCTAACAATATCATAACTTATAATCATGGTCATGCTTTATCATAAATAAACATTTCTTACAGTTCATGTGCGGAAACATGTAAACATAACATCATCCATGACATGTAAAACTTGTGCATAATCGTGAAAATTCATGAAAACATGTGTACCAATACATGTAAGATAATCTGATTATGCTTGTAACATGAAAGTTCTCCAAACCTGTAACATGAAAGTTTCCCAATGCCTGTAACATGAAAGTTCTTGTGCATGGACTTGTACTTGAGCTTGGACTTGTGAGACATGTGCTTATAATACTTATCATGCGGTGCGACATGTGCTTGAGTGTCATAGTCAACTTCCATCTAGGTTATCCCTTAGATTCCAACATCAAAACATAGAATTCCACCAAAGCCACCCATATAACTAAGGTTAGTGAATTTTAAACTCTGAGATCATCCTCTAAGTGTTTACCTATCTAAAATTTAACCAATGCATATACATGCATAATTAGGCATAATTTACATGAAAGTCATACAAGAATAGTTTATATATATAGAATAGAATCACAATTAACATCATATAATTCCATATATAATCATCATTCAACCATAGTCTCTTCCTTATGAACCCATTCATGTGCAAACCCTAAAAATCATCCCCTTCATCAAGATCAATAAATATGTCCATGAGAGTTCCTAAAACAATCATAATATCACCCGAAATCTCAATATAATCTCTAATCCATCATCACAATATCAATAGCATATCAAATCACATATAACTTATTTCATTCATTATCATTGATACCAAATCCTCTTGAAATCATACAAAACCTTCATCAACATAACGTAAAAGCATGAAATTATCATTCTCATATCTTAAAATCATAATAGCATACATATTATTAGGTTAGAATAATGTGTGGTACCTTCCTTGATTGCTTCCCTATGATCGAATCGCTTTAGAATGCTCTTGGAGATGATCTCCAAGCTTTTTCCTTCTTCTCATTGCAAAAACCTTTGAGAAAACCTAGGTTTTTCTTTCATTTTTCTATCTAATAAGTTTTAGAATGATAGAATACCTAAAACCCACGAGTTAAAGTCCTTATATAGGCAATAACAGAGTTGGAAAGTGTTTAGAACTGCTAAAAACACTGTTCACACAGTTATTATTTACCTTATTTACAGTTTTGTCACTGAACTTTGAATAATTCTAAAAAACTCAATTCTTATTGGATTAACCTGAAATTTGAACCATTGTTACTTTAGGTCATATAGAATCTACCCTAAATTTTGAATAACGGAAAATGACCAAAATACCCCTCTTATGATAGAGGCAATTTTGCCTATTTTGACCATTTTCTTTGCTGTAAACCTTAACCATTGATCATTCAATACTGATAATTTTAGTTAAAACTTTACATAGACATATTTAGACATAGTAAATCATCAATTAAACATTCTTGGGCATCAATTAACATTAATTGCAATGTTTTAAGCAAAATCTCTATATTTTCATTTAATGTGCACTAGTTTAGAGAAAATCAAGTTTTGGGTCTCTACACTCCAAGTGGTCACAATCGCTCCTAGGATAGCGAGTTAAGGATATGAAGGAAACTACCAACTATGAAAGAATTACGAGTGTTAAAACCACAAACAGTATTTGACTCTTTTAATGCAGCTGACATCCTTACGAATGTTCCAATCCAACTGGAATCAAGGCCCCCTATTTGCCTTATGCTAATGTAAACGCCTTTGACGTCATTGCCCTCTTCATGACCGGGGTTATTTCTGGCTCTACCTTGTCATAGTTATCGTCATGTCATAGACTGTGATACCTTCAACCGATCATTTATGAACTTCTTAGTTGTCTACAAGCAAGGTATTATTGTATTAAACTTCGGCTTCGGTATAAATTTCGTTCGCTAAAGAAGTTGACTCAATTCGAGGAAGTTTAAGGAAGTGCGAGGAAGTTATGTAAAACTTAAAGAAGTTTATGAAACTTTAAGAAAACATTGGAATTTTAAGATGAAACTTTAAATATTCAATATTTAATCATAAATACACATATAGAATTCATTATACTACTGGATGCAAGCATGTAGAGTATCAAATGTGAGAATCATATTAAGTGACATGTTGCGCTTAATTTCTTCTTGATATTTCTCTTCATTGGCAATTTTTTTTAACTACATTTTATTCTTTTTGTTAAGTTAAAGGAATATGTAAGGCCATTTTATTCTCTATTTCTTTTAATGATTATTCACGTTAATTGTTTTAGAAATCTGAAAACTTATGAATGTATATTAAATTTGATAAATAATTGAAATTTAATTTAGTTTCTAAACCTATAAAATAATAATTTATAAATATAATAGAATTGACAACACTCTATAAATGGAACACAACATATCTTTCCTTAAAAAAGGAGATCGAATCACAACCAATTGCATTTCACAATAGATTGTTCAATCGTATCCTCAGGCCAACATATGTCCATTTTAACCCATATTAACCGTGGTTAAGATTCATTAGTCTTGGGGTTCAACAATCTAATTTTGGTTTTTGTAAAAAAATACTATAAAAATATTTAACTCTGGTTAAGAATTATGAACCCTTTGTGGTTAATATTTTTATAATTTTTTTTACAAATAATTACGTTATATTATTGAACCCCAAGGGTTAGTAAATCTTAACCACAATTAATAGAGGTTAAATAGGTACATGTGTTGGCTTGTGGGTGCGATTGAACTCTCCCTGAGTTCAATCGCAATTGATTGTGATCCGATCTAGTGATGGTTTACAGCTTACGGTTAACAAAGGGTGCTCAAGAAACAAAAGAAGATGGGAGTGGTAATAGCCTTACCCAATACCTTTAAACCAAAAGAAGATGGGAGTGGTAAGAGCATTACCCAATACCCTTTTAACTTAAGGTTAAAACCTAAAACCTATTCTCATTAACGAATTGGAAATGGGAGAGGGAGAACGAGAGAAGTCGAACAAACCTAGGGTTTGGCTCTCGGCGATGGCAATGGCAATGGCAATGGCAATGGCAATGGCAATGGCAATGGCGATGGATGGTGATGGAAAACTCGACTTCTATTCCTTTAAGTAAGTACCCTAAGGCCTGAACTTATTTGGCTATTCTCCTCAAATTCCTCTGCCGAACCTAGTTCTCTCTCTTCTCTTCTCTTTTTTTTTTCCACTTCTCACATGCGATTCTTTACTTTTTTGTTGTGTTTGTCTCAAATCTCAATTGGATCCTTGAAATTTATAAACTTTCAATTAGATTCTTTAAATTTCTGTTGTGCATATGGTAGTCTACAAATCTGTCTAACTCACAAACAATCTAAATTTTCATTTTTTTAACGTTTCTGTAGACTTTGATGAACTTCCACCGAAGTTAAGTAATTTTACTAATAAAATTTTTGGTTTCGATCGAAGTTGACTGAATTGCATCACGAATTCCAGTATTTTTAAAATACAAGTTGATTGTATTTCGGTCACCAACGAAGTCGACTCAATTCGGCTGAAGTTGACCAAATTGAGTCGATTTTTAGTACCTTGTCTACAACCATACTCATCTTTACAAGCATTGGTGATAGATCAGGTAATCCTGCTTTTTCTATAAATTTAAAATGTTATGAAGTGCTAACCATCACAAAAGGATGTGCCTACGACCAAGTCTAATATTTTCTCGTCATTTTCCCCAAATTACTGTTGGAGTTCAAACTTCAAACTTACAAAATCATGTCATATCCCATATGTGTGGCTACAAATAAAGGTCCAATTCATTTTTTTTTTTTATTGATAAAGAAACTAAAATATATTAATAAAGGGGCAAAAATACAAACAGCAAGATAGCAATAGCAGCAAGAGTTTACAAGCAAATAAACTCAAAAGCCACTACAAATAGAAACATAACCACAACTTCCCACACAATGATCAACCCAAAACCTCACGAAGCTCCTCCCCATCACAGCGAAGCCCTGCCCATTCTAGAGCCACCAACCGAATCCGAGCGCGAATGCGAGAGAGAGATGATGGAGAATCCTCAAAAACACGTTATGTTATTCAGAGTAACATTTCTGGTCAAGTATTTGTGTCTAACACATCAGATAGGGAGCTTTGTCCTCACTGTACCCAACCCAGAAGAGTGCCTTGACCAGTCACTAATCAATTTCACTACATAGTTGCTAACCCTTATGTCTTGATATTTGGTATTCTTCTTTATCACATTAAATGTTGTTTTATAAAGAATGCAATTATGATATTCAAAATCTAATATTTCTGGTTTCCTACTATTTTTAGATTATTCCTAATCACATTAATTATTGTTTATAAAGCATGTGATTATGATTTTTTTTTGATCGGTAATATCAATATCATTATAATGAAAGGAAGATTCACAAATAGTGATTCACAAAGAAACAAAGCAAACAACAGAAAACTAGCTACTGAAAAACAGCACAAAACCCAATAGAAATAACAAATAAACCCTCCCCTGCTACCATTAAGAAATAATCTCGTCGATACCTATCTCCACCAAATCAGATTTAGCGGAGACCCAATCTCGCAATAAGGCACACGAGCGGGAGCACACTCTTTCCAAAGGCGACAAGGAATTCTCAAACATCCTCCTATTCTACTCTTTCCACAGAGACCATGAGACCACCCCTGGGAGAAAAGCCCAAATAAGATCAATCGGGCTATCCAACGAAATTGAGAGCCAACATACCAGATAGTGGTACTCCTAGGCATCCCTCACTATACCCAATTCAGAAAGGGTGGTTGACCAGTTACTTACCAACTTCATTACCAACAAACCTTAATGTCTGAAAACTTTTAAATCTTTAAATATTTCTTGTATTTTTTAGCTTATTTTTTATTATTCCTATTCTCATTAGGTATTGCCTTAAAAATGACTACACTCATGACCATACCCAAGTACCTTATTTATAGATGTTAGTGTGCCCAAGTTACCTATGCAGCCTATCGTAAATGACGTCCATTCCCATGACCGAGTAAAGAGGATGTGAAACAACTACTCATATAAGAGACAATCAGGATAAGGTTTTCATTCTTCTCCTTTCTAGACGAGAAATCTACAATTTTCTTCTCCATTTGATATTACCTTTCAGATTAGGCTGAGAAGGTTTGCAGGGTGACTTGTAGACGGTTGTCCTATGGGCATGTCTTCTTTTGGCTGCTACCTAAATTACTTATTTGGTTATTGATTAGTTAACTTTATATTTTCTTTCATAGCTAATCATTGAGGCTCCATTCTTTTGGTGGAACTTTTAAAAGTCTGGAACATTATTATTTTGGAACAAGAGGCAAGAGTCTGAGAGGAGAGTGAAGGTTTCTAACTCTTTTACACAATTGTATCTTAGATTGATTGGGTTCAAGTTAATTAGAAGTTCCACATGTATGGAGCTTAAAAAATCCAAAATTTTTGGTGGAACTTGAAAGTTCCATATTTAAACTTTTGGACTCTATGAAATAATATAGTTCTAGACATTAAGTAAAATTAGGCCTGAAACAATGAAAGCTCTAGACTTTAAAAGTTCCACCAAAAGAACTGACCCGGAGTGTTCTGCCCCCAAAGCCATTAAATATATAAAATCTTAATGTGGGATTGAAGTGCATTCATATTCGGTTTTCTCAACCTTTGATTAGGATCCAACTCATTCTGTAACTTTTGTTACCATTAGGAATAGTTGACTGGAAATGATAACTGCCTTGAACTATATTGTTGACTTCTTCTATATTGGATATAATGTGGCTTGCCTTACTTTTGCATGATTTGCATATTGTGGCTTGCTTACATTTAAATCTGCCTCCATGATTTAAGATTATTCTCTTTGCGAGTTTTATAAGAATTATATAAGCATGACCCCATGTGTATTACTAGAGTGAAAGTTGACTAGGATTTTATGTTTTCTTGATGGATCTTTATTATAACACGACTTTTGATGATATTGTCATAACCCTTTGGCTGATGTCGAAGAAACCCTTCACCTGCCACTATCCACCTTTGCCTTATTATTTTCAATCCAGCCTTTGTCTAAAATACTGGTGCATCTATAATATGGTTGCCTTGTAAATATGCACATATTTCTTGTTTTATTTTATGTCATCAGTCTTTTCAATTGTAGCACTAACTCTTGCATCTTCTTCTTATAGGCAGGGGCTAATGCAAATATTACTGCAGGTGGAGCAACTCCTTTGCACATTGCTGCTGATATTGGAGGCCTTGATATTATCAGTTGCTTATTAAAAACTGGAGCAGATCCCAATGTCACTGATGAGGTGGGTATCGACACGTTCACCTATTTGTAGAATTCTATTATATCTCTTTGTAACTGGCTCTTTTGTGTACATGATTATGGTCTGCCTTTGCAAGTAGAGCTAGTAGTTTTGGATGGTTAAGACTTATTCTGCACACTTTGGTTTGTCCTAATAATGCTTTAGATTTTGTGGTTATTTTTGTTTTGTTCTTTGATATTTGTGCACTGATGCTGTATTTATATGTTTATGTGGGTCCACTAATCCTGTTTATGAGTAAATTGTTAAGAAAAGCTAACTGTATAAATTTTTGAAAATTCTGATTGTTCTGGAGAGGTAAAATGGAAAACATCCCCATAGTATATTTTTTTTTGATTGATAATCCAGGCAAATGTATAGATATAAAAAATAAGGAATTACAATGTCAGTAAAGGACAAAGGTTCACAAGTAGTGAACCAAAAGATGGGAGAATGAAAAGAAAACAAGACACCCATGGAAGCCCCTTGCCGTGGAGACGCGGCTCCGGAACAAACTCAGGCTAGGAGTAAGCCCATGTTCACCTCCATCTGTCTAGAGGAAACCCACTCCATTACTAGTGAGACAGTGCTAGAGTAGATTCTATGGGGAGGTGAGTGCGAGTTCTCAAAGACTCTTATTCCGCTCTTTCCATATGGATTACGCTATAGCACCCGACAAAACCCGTCAGATGGCCAACCTTGAGCCATCCCTGCTTACCAAGTCCCATCAAGATAAGAAGTTGTGAAAGGAAGAGGGAAAGACCCACTCCACACCCAATCGGGATAGAAAGAAGCTTGAAATCTCACAAACTACAGGATAATGCAAGAGAAGGTGATCTATCGACTCTTCTGCTTGAAGGCACATGACGCATCTATTAGTCATCCTCCATCCTCTATTTTTCAAGTGATCGCATGTGAGGATTTTATTCCAACCCGTATTCTATAGAAAGAAAGATACTTTAGTTTTGACAGAATACCTGAATTCCACACTGTCTTGTGAGGGAAGGGGATGGATGGACCAGACCCGAGCACCTGTGCTAGAGATCTCATTGAAAAACGATCCTCGTTGCCTCTAGACCATGACCTACAATCCCTGCCATGGGCACTGGAGGGAATGCCTCCAGCTGCACTAGGAGCCTACCAAACTCGACTATCTCCCAATCGTTTAACCTTCTTCTCAGTTTGGGGCACCAGACTACCCCCTCACTAACCCTATCGATGCAATCTCTCAATGACGCATCCCCATAGTATTAGAAATTGACAGTTGACACTACATGCATGAACTGGAAGACAAATATTTCGCCTGCACAGACACTGCATGTATGAACTGGAAGTGAAATATTTGGCTTGCATAGCATACTCCAAATATTCACTTCTGCTTATAGAAATAACTACATACATGAACTGAAAGTGAAATATTTGGCCTGCATAGCATACTCCAAATATTCACTTCTGCTTATAGAATTAACTACATATAATGTAAAGATTTAAATAAATTAGCAATTAAAAGATCATTGGAAACTATGTTAGGTTTTGGAAGTTGGCTTGTGGATAAAGTATTTCAACTGCATGAGTATTCTGCCCTTCAGTCCATCGATAAATTATTTGCCATGTTATTCTAGTTATTGTTGGCTGGTTTTTCTGAACTGGACGTATAAACATCATCTAGTTAGAGATTAGATCCCTTGACGTATTTTTAATACATGCTATGCTTAATTTCTTTTTTGTCCATTTAAACTTTATATTAGAGAAAGATAAGGATTTAAGTGGACCGACTTTCGGCAATGCATTGGCACTTTATTGGTTCTGTGCAATACGCGATTTGATAAAATGTCTAAATCCCAAGCCACATAGTGTGGAAGACATTTCAAGGCCCCTTGGACTTTTAAAAAAAAAATTAGATGCCACAAGATAACCATGAGGGGCTGTACTCCTCTTATACCTTGAGAGGTTAGGAGAAAGATCCTCAAACCTTCTATAAAGCATAATGATGCGGACATCCAGCATCACAAAGAGTTTCAGGTTTACCATAGGTGAAGGAATAAGAAGAAGCCCCTCATGCATTGTTACCTAGGCATGTGGTACGGGTGCCAAGTGTCCAAGTGTCTAGAGGTGTTTGGCACGACAAGCTATGAAAATCCCAATACGGCGGCACAGATATATAGATTTTTTAAAATTATTATATATATAACATTATCTCAATTTTTTTAAATAATAACAAGAATAGAGAGGAGGGACCACCTGTCCCTATTTTTTAAAAGTATAGACTAAAGTTCTAAAAAAAAATACTTGTATAGAGAATAGAAAGGAGAAACAAGAGAGAGAGATATCTCTATTGATCGTTGTTGGTGTCGTTGCTCTCCTAATAAGTTTTTTCTCTATGTTTTCGAAAAAGCTACACAACTTGATAAAAAAATTCATAGCAATCCAATATATTGTATTTTGAAAATGGCATGACATGCATAAAGCAACTCGTGCCTAAGCATAATGTTGACATCATTATGACACGATTTAGGCATGTACAAAGGAGTGTCCAAGTGTCGTGTCGTGTCCATGAAGTGTCGTGTCGTGTCCAAGTGTCGGCACGACAAAATTTAGGAAAACTAAAGTGCCTAGGTAACACTGCCCTCAAGTCATTGTAGATAGATGATTTGAGGTATTGAAGACCTCATATGCACACATTGATTATTAGCCTATTAGGAAGACCCCCACATTGGGAATATGTGCATATGGACTGATTTAACATGGTTTTTAAAGCCTAATTGACTGGACTTTTAGTTAGGGAGGAAATAATTTATTAGTATTAGGTTATTTTAGTCTTTTTATTAGTTTGAGTATTTTAGTCTTTAAACAATTAGGGTTTACATCTATTTAAACTTATTTTCTATTGTAAATTTTTAGTTGATGAATTTTTATGAATAAAAGCAGACTTTTGAGTATTCTCCTATGATTGGAGTTGGTATGATGCCATGAGAGTGATTCCCTACAACTGCCGAGGTATTTTATGCTCCTGTTCTCTCTTCTTCCTTGCTGATTTTCTTTCTCATTGATTTTCTGTTTTCTCATTCAAGAAATCTTACCCAACCAAAACTCTAGCTCTCAGCCACCCTACAGGCTGCCGCACCAGTCCCCAACCTCCTCCCTTGCTTCCACAGCCTCTGCAGCCCCCCTGCTTTGCTTCACAGCCCCTGCAGCGCCCCTGCCTTGCTGCCACAGCCACCGCACCACCATGCAACCTAATCTAGGGTTGCTGCATAACTTCTGTCCCACTTCCCTTGCTGTCCAAACCCCTACAGCCCCTGTCCCCTTGCTGCTGCTTCCTCCAACAGCACCTGTCCTTCAGCTGCAGCCCTCCCAATCCATTACCACTACAACCACAGCCCTACCTAACCCCTATCCCCTTCTGCTGCAGGTCATCCCTGTTGCCCCAGTTCAGCCGCAGGCTATTCCAGCTATCCTACAGTATTTGAAATTGATACCACAGCCCTCCAACTTCACCCTATTGTTGTTACAAAATTTCTGCAATTGCAAAACCCTAAAACAGTAATACCTATCCCTAATTCAATTTTGAAGATCTAAAACATCACAATCCCAAACCCTAATTCAATTCCAAAGCCCAAACCCTAGACAAGGTTAGAAAACCTTCTTTGAATTGAGAGCTAATCCCTAAGCTTGTGGAAAAATAATATTCCATACAACCCTCGCGATATAACTAAGGGTTGTATTTGTAGGTTTGTAATGGGGCCTCGAATCATCATAAAATTGTTTTCTTCAAGTTTTTGGAATAATTAATTGTGAAAAGATTGTCATTATATAATTCTCATTATTATTGTTAATCCAATCTTGATCTCAGCACATTAGATTTGAGGCCATTGCATAGTCCTACATCACATGGTCTGTTTATTCTAGTTTTTGATTAGTAGAACTGGAAAAATCCTCAATGTTAATCCTTGTTGTCTTCCAAGAGTCGCATATTCCCAACAGACTGGGATTTCCTTGAGAACATCATCTAAATTAAAACCATGTCAGTGTGATAATCTTTTTTTCCCCTTTATGATGACTTTCCAATCTGTGGCTAATTTAGAGAATTTATCGTCTTAAAATTCCTTAAAGATCCAAGAATACATAATAGCCTTACATATAATGCTTCCTTTGCAAATACTACTATTCATTTCTCTTCCTACTCCATATCAAACAAAATGCAAACCTCTAACAGCACTTCTCCTATTTAGCTGTATATTGGCATTTTCAGTGATTTGAGTCCAGACTGAAGTAATATAACAAGCTTAAGACTAGAGAACTAAATCTTGTTATGGCAGGAAAATTACTATTGTTCTTGATGCTGTTTGTGGTTACTCCTGTGATAAAAATGCTATAATTTAACTTTGTACTTGTGAGTTGAATCATAACACTTAAGCTAGTTCACTGATTTTAGCTGATATGTGCTTTGGTTAAAGGGCATAGTGAATCCAGAGTCATTGCTAATTAAGTTGTACATAACCTGTGTAGAGCTTCTTTAGATCCTACTACAGGAAAAACTATAGTCATGATCTTGCAGTTGGTGCTATATTTCTTTTGAAAACTCTGAACTATTAGCGGTTTCATATCTTGCAATCAATATAGTCCACTAAAGAATGCAAGATCCAGATGGTAGTGCAATTCATGTTTGATTATTAATCTGGTTCTAATCAGGATTTTTTTCTTTAATCACAGGATGACCAGAAACCGATACAAGTTGCTGCTGCACGTGGCAATCACAGAGCTGTCGAGATTCTTTTCCCCTTGACATTTCCAGTTAAAACTGTTCAAGACTGGACTGTTGGGGGAATAATTGAACATATGCAGTCTGAAGCAAGCAAAGAACAGGTATCCACTCATGATTTTCGGTTTTGGAGCAAAGGAAAATGATTGTGAGGTATACCTCTCTAGCTCATATGATCCTGAAAGTACGAGCATTTGGCACTACTTGATCGCTTCCTCTCGGGGCAGTTTTTGTAACAAATTCTATCTCACCCAGTAAAACTATACCCCATGAAAGCAAACACAAAGCTGCATCTGGAGTTCACTAGTGCAGGGTTTGTTTCGAAGAAATACTCAATGTTCCTATGGAGGTGGACTTGTAATCAAATTGTTATAGATCAAGGCTAAGCCAATTGCAACTTAATACTTGCGTCCGACTACATTTTCTTAGTGTAAGATTAGCATGGTTGCCAAAACTTTTCAGATCCTTTTACTAACTTCTAGGTGCAAACTCTGCAGGGAAAAACAGGAAATTCAGAGGAAGCTAGTATGCAAACGTCTACCAGCTTACAGAAGCAAGATATCCCTGAGGTGCTACCCTTGCTATTATTCTTTTTCTTTGGTTCTACAGTACTTTTGTTTGAATATTTGTTGTGACCCTCAGTATCCTAATGTTGAATACTTTTTCCTTTTTCTTTTTATTCCAAAAGTTATCCTTTAACTTAAGCAATATGGGAGCTAGGCCTCACTTCATTTGCACAAGAAAATCAGAAACATACAAAGTATCTTGCAGGGTTGAATGAACCTATTTTGCAAAATTAAATTTACATGGAAGCAATCTGATTTCTGTGCTCATATCTGAACCTGATTGACAATGCCTGTGATAGTTGAACCTTTTTCATTCTTTTAAGTAGTTCACTTCACTTAACTAACAGGTAACAGCTGACGTATGGTTTCCTTATGTTTCTTTTACGTATGAATGATTCATAGACCAATTGTGGATGGTTCTGATTGCATATTATCATGGCTATTAACCTTCACTCTGTATAATATAGAAGATAAGATTAAATCTGGATAATCATCTTTTAATTATTGTTTCTGACACAGTCATTAATTTTCAACCACCTGCTCAGGTGTCACCTGAGGCGAAGAAGAAAGCTCTGGAGTCAAAATCAAGAGGAGACGATGCATACAAAACAAAGGATTATCTTATGGCTGTAGACGCTTATACACAGGTATCTTTTCCACTGAGTCTCTGCATTTATTGCTCTGTTTCAATCTCCGACGAGGTACAAGGCTCAACTTTAGTGAAACTCTTTCTTGGTAGAAGTCCACAGGACAATGAACATATCCACAAACTTGCTTGGCAAGCAACTTTGTCTCCAATTACTACTATTTCTTCCACATATCCTGAAACAAACACAAAAAAGGGTACCATCTTTCAACAAAATACTACCTCTAGACAACATGCTGCTGAACTTCCTTCCACGAGGTCCAAACACTTAATTGGTTTAGATAATGGATCTGAGTCCCTATGCTTACCACATAATGAATAAAGAGAATCTGCAGTCTTCCATTTGTTAAGACATCGTACACTTATGTGGGACCTGTCACGTAGTTTTCCCTCTTGGAGGAAAGTAGGAAACCTAATACTGTAGTAGTCTAAACTCTAAAGGTCTAGGGTTCTGGTGATGGTAAATTCACCAGAAACAGTGCACTTGTTTTGAAGAAAACTCTCCCAGTTTTTGGAAGCTCTTGCAAGTCTTTCTATTGTCAAGATACATTTAGTGAAAACACCTTCGCCACAACAGAAGATGAATAACAAGTTCCTGTGGAATGTATGAATAGGACTAGGTTGCACTTGGGCAGTATGGCAGAGATTTTGGGTTTTCTTGATATATAATGTAAGTGTCTTGGTGGAATCAGGGGAGCAGTAATTGGTACCATAGTTACCAAGTAAGGGAATAGGTATAATACGGCAATGATCCGTTTGGGAAGTATGGGTGTTATATGGCAAAAGAACAAGAAAATAAAAAAATAATTAATAATTATAAATAAATAAAAATCATTATATTACCTAATAACAATTATTTAATACGAAATAAACGTTTAACACAGTAAAAAACGGCAAAAATATGCATATTGTATGTATTTAATACGTAATTCGTGTATTAAACAGGTATTATACGGTGATATAGGTATAATATGTAACACGGCAGAGTACTTAGTTTTAAATGGCGACCCCCCCACCCCCAAACTATTATACGGGTACTACATGGGTATAATATGGGTGTTTGGTAACTATGATTGGTACATGGTAGGAGCAAGACGAGGCTGGGAGGAGGAATGGGAGGGGGAGAGATTTTGAAGAAGGGCAAGACTTGCATGAAATTATTTGGGTTCCAAAGATGCATGGGAAGAATTCCTTTTGGGGGAATTCCCTTTGTTACTCGCTTCTTCTCATTATCTAGTGGACAATTATACTTCCTTGCCAAAACTACAAATGCTTTAGGAATCCTAACCCTATAGTTTGTGAACTTTTTGAAACCAACTGAATTGACCTATGGTGTTGGATCTCAGGCAAGCGATCTGGATCCCTCTGACGCTACTTTGCTATCCAATAGAAGCCTTTGTTGGATTCGGCTGGGACAAGCTGACCATGCCTTAGCTGATGCACAGGCCTGCAGAGCACTAAGACCGGATTGGCCGAAAGGTTGCTACAGGGAAGGTGCAGCTTTACGTTTACTGCAAGTATGTATTCTTTTTTCTTTCCTTTTATCCATCAATTTGAAATACAATCTGTATTGTCTGACACATCCTTCTGCTTTTCCTTCTTATTGCAGAGGTTTGATGAAGCAGCCAATGCTTTTTATGAGGGTGTGAAGCTCGACCCTGAAAACAAGGAGCTTGTAAATGCTTTCAGGTTATGGTCAAATACACTTCTTTTTTCCGGTTTTAGCTGTTCTTTTTAATTTTGGTCCATGGATATTTGCCGCAGAAGTAAAACCTCATATCGTTCGGTTTTATCTTCAACACATAATTTTTGGAAGTTGGTCTTGGGAAATGTTACCCACACATATAGGAGTAGACTAGAAGATCTCCTTGTGGATCTCAACCATGGTAATAAAAATCGCCAAAATTGTTAACAGTTTCAGTAAGGGCCGAACCAATACCTTGACTGAAACATAAAATAGCGTAACAGAAATAAAAAGGTTGTTTAAAAAAAGAAGTAAATACGACCATAAAGTTGTCTTAAAAAAAAAAAAACAGTTGTTTTTAGTATAAACGACTTGGTTATACCAAAAAATGACCTTTATTAGGTCTTTTTTTTCTCTTCAAATTAATGTGTTTTACTATAAACGATCATAAGTGGTGTTGTTTATAGTAAAAACGCCAAAAAGAAAAAGAAAAAAAGAAAGGCACCCGAACCATTACAGCCATTACGCAATGGTTTTGGTATGGTCCATTATGCACGCCGAGACCATTATTTTAATCCTTGATCCCAACCCTTTGGCGTGTTCCGCATGTACAAAATAGGCAAGAAGGGAGTTACCTTCTCACCCTGATGCAAGTACCCTGGATCAAATTATCTGTAATACCTCATCATTAGGAGTGATGCAGTACCTGCTGGTGGAATGTGGAAAAGAATTCATCCACCATGTAATATGGTATTTACTATGAACCCTGCTTTTATATGAACGCAATACATGATATGTAGTGTGTTATTTGATTATGAACTGTACATGGGCAGAATTCCCTAACCAATTCTGATATGGCTATGCATGTTCATATGAATTGTTATATCAGGTGCTTTATATGATTAAGAAGTGTACATGGGCAGAATTCCCTAACCAATTCTGATATGGCTATGCATGTTCATATGAATTGTTATATCAGGTGCTTTATATGATTATGAACTGTACATGGGCAGAATTCCCTAACCAATTCTGATATGGCTATGCATGTTCATATGAATTGTTATATCAGGTGCTTGAGATGAGCCTCATTTGGGCTTACAGAGAGACTTTTCTATTTTTTAAGATAAACTTTGTAATGGGAAAGTGACGATCCAAATTCAACTGGAATTAAAACCAATCCAATAAACAAACAAAACGGTGTTCAGCTAGCTACCCTTTAAACTGAGTTGACTGGTGAAAGCCACTCTGCTTTGATAATAATGGACTATAAGATAGACATGATAGATAAGGAGAAAAACATGCAAATGTTCTCTGCCTATGTTCTGGGGTGCTTTCTTTCTAATTTTGTGCCTTCTCATTTTAACAAATTACAGGGAAGCCGTTGAAGCTGGGAGGAAGTTTCATGGCACAGACCGGAAAAAATCACAGGGTGCTGATAAGACTACAGAAGGAGAGGGGACAGACTGACCCAGTTTGTGGGTGAATGCTGAGCAATTCTTGTTCCTCTGTGAAACATAGCTGTCTTAAATCATTTTGTTTTTTTAAAAACTAAATTAAACCCCTTTTAAAAATTTTGCGATGGGTGTACATAGAAGCCATGTTTTAAAAGGAGAATTAGAGGAACTGGTGAATTAGTTTATGTTCTCTTGAGTGATTATGTTTGGCATTTTTGGTAGAGGTTCCTTAAGCAACTGTAGCATTTTATACTACTTTTTTTCTTTTCATTTCATCCTCTTAAATAGGAATTTCCATAATGGTTTGCAGTATGAAAGCTCCATTGTCAAACTCTCAATTTGTTCAGAAGCATGCATTTGGTTGAATTGTTATAATCATCTTATATATCTTTCAGACTTTTGAACATCCCTCTCTCTCATGGTTGGATGCAGCACATTAGAAAATGACTATGGGCCAACCAATTAAGTGAAGAGAATGAAGTCATGTGTCTACAGCAGCAGCTGTACATGTACTCATTGATTTGGAATGCTCAGGTTACTATTGACACACCTGAACACTGTACATCCAGGTAGGAGCGCAAATTGTCTAGACAGAGCTAAGAAAATCTTGTTTGCAAACTTGCTTTTATATTGCAGTGTTATTTAACTTTAGTATTGTTAGACGCAAATTTTGCAAAAAATGGTTGCACTTAGTTAACAGGGCAGACATTGCATTAAATCCAGAATGAATGTTGCAAAAGGAACAAAATCCTAACCCTAAGTTTTTTTTTTTTTTTTGTGTCATGTCAATATCTTTAAAACCCTAAAGAAGGAAACATGAATCTTAGGGGTTAATGCCTGATGTGTTGGAATGATAAAGTACTAAAACCCTAACTTTAATTATAAAAATGGAAATCCTAATATTAAATCACTCTTCCTATTTGACATGTAAAATTGTAAACATTAACCCTTAGTCTATGTTTGATTAACGAGAAAATAGGTGAAAGCATGGAAAAAAAGAGAGAAAATTTTGGATTTCTCGAGAAAATAGGTGAAAGCATGGAAAAAAAAAAGAGAAAATTTTGGATTTCTAATACAATTCTTAGTTGGGTTTTGTTCAAATTTTTTCTCTTTTTTGCTTATTTTCTTGGCAACAAAAAATTTATAAGCTAGAGCTCACTTCGACGTTTCCAATTTTCCATAAAATCTCCAATTTCATGTTCTTCTCTTTAAAATTTTAAAAATACTGAGTACTGACTCACACCCACAACAAAGTAATTTAGGGTTAGGGTTTTGCTTCCTTTTGCAACCGACATTTTCCCCCCCTTCAATTGTACACCATTTTAAGACACTACGATATCTCTTAGGTTTAGGATAATGAATTACTCAAAAGGCCATGACCATCCATGCGATACATGGCATTATTATTATTAATTTTTTTTTTTGGTATTTGCTGGCCGCAAATTCCATGATAAATTTTTTCTGTGACAAAAAAACAATAATAATAATAATAATAAACTTTTTTTCTAAATAGATGAAAATATTGTTTCTATCTCGACCGAGCACTTAGTGGCCGAAGGACAAACCATAAATCTGGAGGTCTCGAGGTTGATACTGAACTCCCCTCAATATCGAAAGTATGGGGTGGGGTTTTTTCTATGCATTAGTATGAGCCTTGGCCCATGATACCCACTAAAAAAAACAAAAATATCTCCACCGAGCAAAGTCGGTGAAAACATGAAAACCGTACTTTAAATGTCATGAAAACTCTACTTTAATTACAAAATTAATAAGACTGCCACTCACTTCCAAAAGTTTCCTTCAATTATATTTCCATGAACCGAATAACAAATTAACAATCGTATAAAACCTTGAATTGGTTATCTTATGGCAATGTGTTGGCCTGAAATTGCGTTAAGTGCTAATTATCTAATTTTATACTCAAATATGATCACTCCACTTTCTTCGAAAGCCGTTTTTCCCACCTTGGTTACATGATAACATCAAGTACGATATATACACATGGGGAGACTGATTTAAGAGAGAACCTACACATGGTTTTGATTGGGTTCTGTGTTGCATCTGAATTCTGAAATATGTGATAGCGGAAGAGGAAGATGAACATTGAAATTGAAACCATTGATCACATCATTAAAGTGGCAACGACTAGGGAAAAAAAAGTGGCAACGACTGATGATGAAGGTTTCGTTAGTTAGTTCTGGAGGGACACAAATCGCCTGTGTTCTTCCCTATGGCCATGAGTGTTGGAATGTCAAGATCAATTCGTTTGTACGGATTTAACCGTTGTAACCACCTGTTGAAGAGATCCTAACCTTCAAAAACTTTGGCCATAGGGAAAAACTCAAGAAAGAACAGAGACGATATGGTTCCTTCATGAATAGTCACAAGGGTGGTAGGGTTAGGGTCTAGTCAATTCCTTAAGGTAGGATATGATCTTGCCCTTATCTATTGGATGGTCCAGATTTCTACGTACTTCCATGAATTACTATAAGAGGGTGAACCCTCATAATGCATGATCTGCCGTCGCTCCATGCCAGCATTCCTATTTCGTTAATTAAATCCTTAATTGCAGAAGATTAAACAATTAGGGTACGCCCGTAATTAAAGATTAGTTCATGGTTATTTATTACTGTGTATGGTTCTTCGTCAAGAAGGGGTAAATATTCAGTCTCGAATAATTTCCTCTTCGTCTTCGAGCGTTTCTTCATTTGGCGCCAAGGAATCCAAAGCTCTTAGCTATTAGGGTTAGGGTTAGGGTTAGGGTTAGGGTTTCTCTATTGCTTCCCTGCCTCATCGGCTTTGTAAGGATTTCTGCTTCATCATCTCTGTTCTGTGATTCTTTTCATCATAGACAGATCCAGATTCTGCTATAATGTCGGCTCCGGATGGTTACAGCTCGGTCCCTTCAACAGCAGCGTCAACTTCGAGCTCTGGGATTGAATTCATCTATCGCGCGAAGGAGAGAGGGAAATCCATCTTTGCGACGCGGCGGCCATGGAAAGAACTCGCAGATCCATCATCGTTTGGCCGTCCGTACACCTATGGAGAAGTGATGGTTTGGATTAAACGAAATCTCAGTCATTTCCGTGTGAATTACGCCATTATTGTGTTGCTGATACTGTTTTTGAGTCTTTTGTGGCGTCCAGTAGCGATGATCGTGTTCTTGATCGTGTTTGTGGGATGGTTCTTCCTTTACTTCTTCCGTGATGAGCCGCTGGTGGTGTTAAATCGGACGTTCGATGATCGTGTTGTTTTGATTGTGCTTAGCGTGGTTACAATCGTTGCCCTAATTTTGACTCATGTGTGGTTGAATGTTTTGGTTTCGCTCATAATTGGGGCCGTAATTGTTGGTGTACATGCCGCTTTTAGGGTTCCAGATGATATGCTTCTCGATGAGCAGGAAGCCGCTGAGGGGGGATTACTTTCTGTTGTTGATAGTCCAATGAGAACCACTTTTACCCTGTGATTGAATATGCTTTTAGTTGTGGACCAGTTTCATAGTTATGGTTTTGGGGAGGGATTCTTGGTGGGTTTCACTTCAATTCGGTGCAAGAGCTGTGAGTTCTTCGATTGTGCTTTAGCTGGTTCGGGTTCGAGCAGGTGGGATTCCTTGCTTCTCTTTTAGTTTTGTTTTACTGAAAATGTTGTAAGTTCTTAAGAAATCTGATTGCAACTGTTTCATTGCTAGCATCCCGGTAGTCCTAGTTAGATCGCATTGGCTTGATCTTGTACGTTTTTTTTTTCTTCCTTTATTTGTGTTGTAAATGTTTAGTGCATTGACCCTATTTTAATTGTTTGGACGGAAATTATGAATAGGCAGAATGACATTCTTGCAGAACTTATGAATAGGTTGTGATGTAATACTTTAGTTTATGTTAAATGACAAAATATGATAGTTTATTTTCATTTGTTTTGGGTTCAGCATAGCTCGCCTCTTATTAGTAAATCAGTTAATGATCTGGTTGTGGATTTTCGATTGTTGCTGGCTGTTTTGGTTATTCCATATATCTTAGTCAATCTTTTGTTGTTTGGACCTTTTCCTTAAAATTGTTTGAAGATAAGCTGTTGTAAATTGCCCACACGGATCCTGAAATTTCATGCTATAACAGCAACCTGAGGTGTTTGAACTTTGAACACAACGCAGCTGCCTGTTTTCTTTATTTCCTCTTGATTTATTGCTACCTTGCTGTATCCCATTCATTAGTGTCAGCTGCTGTGATTCAAGCACGGGGTTCTAATGTACCCAAGGTTTTTGTTGTTATTGTGAACATATTTTAGTTCTGATGTAGGCTTTGTTTCATATGGTTGGCTAGCTTTGAGACAGTCTTATCATGCTTTTGATAATTACGTGACGTTTGGTAACATTAATCTAAATAGGTAGAGCTTATTTGAAAATTGAGCTTATTTAGACTTTAGATTGTTAAGCTAAAAGGTTAATTGGATATCTACATCTTTTTGAAGAAGAGGTTTTACCAATAAAGAAAAAATTAGCTCATGTCTCCTTATTATTTTTGAGGTAAAACCTCTACTTCAAAAAGATTTAGACATCCAATTAACCTTTTAACTTAACAATCCAATGTCCAACTAAACTCAATTTATAAATAAGCTGTACCTATTTAGTATTAGAAGTTTAGATAAACTAGGACCCTATTAGTTTAAAAAAGTGTTGATGTTTGTCATGTTTTATCTTATTTCTTTCAAGATTAGGTTTATCTTGTATTCCCTATATATTGGATAGTTATATATGAATAGATATGTGAAGAAATACGCAGAATTTTCAGATTAAGATTTCTCAATTTTCTTCAAGTTACTTCAAGGCTAACAAGTGGTATCAGAGCCTCTACGATCACTTGATTCAATCAAGTTCTTGCGATTTGTTTGATATATCGTAGTTTTCTGTTTTGAAAGAGAATCATGGCTATGAATGCAATGACTTAACCACGACTCCCAAGGTTTTGTGGAACAAACTACGATCATTGGAGCATCCAGATGAAGGTGCTTTTTCGCGCTCAATAGTTATGGGATCTCGTAGAGATGGGATATACCGACGTAACAGATCAACAAGCGTTTGATAACCTCTCACAAGCATGGAATGATACATTACGAGATGCACGAAAGAAAGATCAAAAGACATTGTATTTCATTTTTTAAGTTGTAGATGAAAAGATATTTGATAGAGTATCAAGAGTCACTACAACAAAGATTGCATGAGATTTGTTGGAGAAAAGCTACAAGGGTGCAGAAAGAGTGAAAAATGTATGAATTCAAACCCTTAAAAGTGATTTTAAAGCATTGAAGATGGGTGATACAGAGTCTATTGCCGACTATTTCGGTAAAGTAGTGACCATTGCAAATCAAATTAGGGCGAATGGAAATGAGATAGATGATGTAGAGATCGTCGAAAAAATTCTGCGATCACTTACTTCAAAGTTCGAGCATGTTGTGTGTGTTATAGAGGAAGCAAAAGACACATTTGTTATGTCAATTGAATAACTCATGGGTTCGTTGGAAGCCCATGAACAATGAATGAAGCAAAGATCATCGTCCTCATCTTTAGAACAAGCACTCAAAACCCAACTTTTGATGCATAATACCTTAGTAACCCAAACCGTGGATACCCTATCCGCTCTTGCTCTCGAACCTCGCTCCCACGGTTTGAAAGCGGAATCGTGATGAGAGAGCGGTTTCAAAAATGGCAAACCACCGGTTTCAAATTGGTAGAGCGGGATTCATAAGATTGAACGCATAACTCAAAGTCCTTTTAGGAAAAGATTGTCTTTTCACCAGCTAAAGCTGCCTCACATTTTTAGTCATGTCCTTTCTTCTGTTACTATCAGTCATGTCCTTTCTTCTGTTACTTTATTTATTTTTAAAGTTTTTTCTTTATTACTTTTTATATGTTTACTGTTTACACGAGTCTGGGTATCATAGCCGGCTGCGATTGAACTCTCCTTGAGTTCAATCGCTCCCAAAGGTAAACACTTATTTGTTTTAGCTTTTATTAACTTTGATTAAATTCACTTATCTTTAGAATTTAAGAATATAATTTTAATTTTTAGAAAAAATATTATTTATATAGTGGCGCTCCGAAGGCGCTCTCAACCCTATCCTAAATTAAAATTTGATGCTCTCACACTCTCGCTCCCACTCCCGCTCCCGCTCACCGCTTTGGTTACTTAGGATAATACATTCGATCAAGGAAGAAAATATGGAGGTCGAGGCCGTAGCCGTGATAAAAGATTCTACAACAATGATGGTGAAAGAAATAAGAGTTTTGACTCTTCAAGAAGCCGTGGAAGAGGTAGATCTCAAAATAGCACTCACGGGTATGACCAATCTAAACTTCAATGTCATTATTGTAATAAATATGGTCATTATAAATCTGAGTGTCGAAACAGGTTAGTCGATAAAGACAAAGACAACAGTAATTTTGTTGATCAGGATGAAGATCCAAATGCTCATATTATGTTAGTTTGCAACACTACAGAAGATGGTAATACCAGTCAATGGTATTTGGATACGGGTTGTAGCAACCACATGTGTGGAAGAAAAGAGATGTTTGTCAATCTGGATGAAAACATCACTTCTATGGTCAAATTTGGAGAGACATCAGGAAGATACAAGTAAAAGAAAAAGGTAAAATTATAATATCTGTAAGGAATGGAGATCATCTTCATATTTTAGATGTGTTTTATGTTCTTGGATTAGATTGCAACTTACTAAGTGTAGGTCAACTTCAAGAACGAGGTCATATCTTGCATATTGAGAATGGTATTTGTGACCTTAAAAATGTTAATAGTCAATTAATTGCTAGGGTGCCTATGACAAAGAATCTGATGTTCCCTTTGCAAAACAAGACTGATATTTCTGCCTATTATAAAACTATTATGTATAATGATTCTTGGTTATGGCATCTTCGGTTTGGTCATTTGAGTTTTGATAGTTTGAAGAACATTGTTTCAAAGAAGATGGTGATAGGGTTACCTTTTATAAATCACCCAAATCAGATTTGTAAATGTTGCATTATTGGAAAATAATATAGAGATCTATTTCCAGTGGGACAGTCACAAAGATCTACAAGACCACTTCAACTTGTTCATTCAGATTTGTGTGAGTTAAGTTGCACCTCTAATGACAATAATAAGTATTTTGCCACTTTTATTGATGATTATACTAGAAAAACATGGATTTATTTTTTAAAAGAAAAATCTGAAGTCCTACATGTTTTTTAAGATTTTAAACTGTTTGTGGAAAAGCAGAGTGGTCACAATTTAAAAATTGTGAGAACTGATGGAGGTGAAGAGTATACCTCATATGGTTTTGAAGATTTTTGTAGGAAGAATGATATTGATCATCAAACCACCACTAGTTATACACCTCAACAGAATGAGGTTGCAGAAAGAAAGAACAGAACAATTGTGGAGATGATAGGAAGTATGTTGAAAGGAAAGGGTATTCCTAAGACTTTTTGGGCCGAAGCCGCAGCATGTGCAGTTTATGTGCTTAATAGATGTCCTATAAAAAGCCTATAGTATGTGACACCGGAAGAAGCATGGAGTGAGAGAAAGCCAAAAATCTCACCTTCGTGTTTTTGGATCTCTTGCTTATGCACATGTGCCTAAAGAAAGAAGAAAAAAACTTGATAATAAAGTTACAAAGTGCATATTTGTTGGGTATTGTAAGAAGGCTTACAAACTTTACAATCCAATTACTAATAAGATGATTGTTAGTAGGGATATAAAGTTTGATGAAACTAGTGTTTGGGAGTGAACAAAAGCAGAAAAACAACATATTGGCATAAGTGTTATTTTGAAGAAGATTTGAGTCATCAAGAAAGGGATCTCATGGATCCGCCTAGTCCACTTCCACCTACCTTATCTTGTCTCCATCATCTTCTTTACACCATCATGCTTAGTTCCTATTCGTAGGAATCCTCCTCGTACTTCCTCCATGCCTAGTAGATTTAGTGGTTTTGAGATCTCTAATGATATTGATGATGATGATATGATGAGCTATATTTTATTTGTAGGTTGTGATCCTCTCAGGTTTGAAAAAGTTGTACAAGAAGAAAAATTGGTAAAAGCCATGAATGAAGAAATTAGGGCCATCGAAAAGAATGATACATGGGAGTTGACATAACTCTCTAAAGGGCATAAATCAATTGGTGTGAAATGGGTTTACAAGACCAAGTTAAAGGCAGATAGATGGCTCCTTAGACCAGCATAAGGCAAGACTTGTGGTAAAGGGTTACAAGCAAACACCTGGGATTGATTATCATGAGGTATTTGCTCCTGTTGCTAGAATTGAATCTGTTAGAATGTTGGTTGCTTTAGTAGCTCAAAACCAATGGAAAATCCATCAAATTGATGTGAAGTCATCATTCTTGAAGAAGAGGTTTATGTTGACCAACCTATTAGATATGTGAAGAATGAAGATGAAGACAAAGTATGCAAACTGAAGAAATCACTCTATGGGTTAAAGCAAGCTCCAAGGGCTTGGTACACTTGTATTGATTCATATCTCCGTCATAATTGCTTTCACAAGTATTTTGATGGACATGTTATTTATGTTAAATATAATGAGCATGCTGATCTATTATTGGTCTTACTATATGTAGATGATCTTATCTTCACAGGTAATAATCTTGCTATGTTTGATGAGTTCAAGAGAACTATAATTTATTAATTTGAGATAATAGATATGGGTTTGATGTCTTATTACCTTGGGATCGAGGTAAATTATATGAGCAATGAAATTTTTCTTTCCCAGAAGAAGTATGTAAGTGAGATACTCAAAAGGTTTAGGATGGAATTTGAAATTGTCCGAGACAAAGAAATGAAATTTGGTTGATTCTACATATTTTAAGCGCTTAATTGGGAGCTTAAGGTATTTAACTGCTACAAGGCCGGACATTGTGTATGGAGTTAGACTACTTAGCCGTTACATGGAGTGTCCAAGTCAAATTCACCTATAAGCTACTAAAAGAATTTTGCAATACATAAGAGGTGCACTTGATGAAGATATTTTTTATAAATGTACTGATAATACTAGACTTATTGGGTACATAGATAGTGATTGGGCTGGTGATGTTGATGATCAAAAGAGTACATCTGGGTATGTGTTCTTTATTGGAGATTGTGCTTTTACTTGGTCATCAAAGAAACAAGATGTTATTGCACTTTCAACTAACGAAGCGGAGTACATAGCATTGACATCATGTGCAACTCAAGCTATATGGCTTAGAAAAATGTTTGAGGAGATGCACCATCCTCAAGTAGGTCTTAGTACGATTTTTTGTGATAACAGCTCGGCTATTTCACTCATGAAAAATCCGATTTTTCATGGTCGAAGTAAACACATTGATATACAATTTCATTTCATTCAAGAGCTTGTGAAGAATGAAGATGTGAAGATTGAGTATTACAAAAGCGAAGAGCAGATTGCTGACATTTTTACAAAGTCACTCAAGTTTGAAATATTCAACAAGTTGAAGATGAAGCTTGGCATGACGATTTGCAAATCCTAGTTTAAGGGAGGCTATTAGAAATTTAGATAAACTAGGACTCTATTAGTTTAAAAAAGTGTTGATGTTTATCATGTTTTATCTTATCTCTTTCTAGATTAGGTTTATCTTGTATTCCCTATATATTGGATAATTATATATGAATAGATGTGTGAAGAAATACGCAGAATTTTTATATTAAGATTTCTCAATTTTCTTCCAGTTAATTCAAGGCTAACATTTAGATTAGTTTTACCAAACACCACCTTAGTAAAGGAAAACTACTTCATGAATGGTTGAGAATGTATGTTTCCTGCGTGGGTTTGATTCTTAAAATTATGTAATAGGTGATGGATGTAACTTGTTCTGAGGCAGTTGCCATCATTAATAATTATCCATTATCCTCACTTAACTATAGTGGCTTCAACTGGTTTCTATCAGCATCCCTGGCTCCTCCCATATCTCTAGGTTTCCAATAGATGGTTATCTTGATTTTCTATATTTGCTTGAACAACTCTGGCTCAATTGTTTTTTTTTTTTGATCGGTAAACATCATATATATATATATATATATATATAGATATATATAGGAAGTAAAAAAGGACTACATTCAAGGTTCACAAAAAGGAAACCAAAAGGGCACAAAAAGAAAAAAGAGGCAAATGGTTAAAAGCCCCACCATCGCGTGTACAAGGAAAATGTATCCCTCCAAGGGTTTTCCCCATTCCCCTTAATGGAGTACCAAGATGAAACTAACATTCGTACCCTCACTTATCGGTCAAAAAAAAAAACATTCGTACCCACACTTGGATCTGGGGAATGGTCAAGGATGCATCCTCAAACACCCTCCCATTGTTTTGGTTATTTGATGGCTGTCCAGGTTGCTCAGGGGGATAGCATTGCTCTTCTAACCGGTAGTTGCAAATTTGAGTTTGGACATGAAATGAATCATTCAGAATAAAAAGGAGTATTGCAAGGGGTGTTGCACTTAAGGTCTAAGACGTTAAGAGCTCAAATTCCCCTACAATTATCATCAGGTTAGTATATCTCAGTCTTAAAATAGGCTACCCTTTATACAACCCTGTCTATGGCATCTGATTTTCAAGGTTTTGGTAGACAGTTTTAACCAAATTTGCTTGAAAAATAGGCATCCCTTTTCCCAACATGTCTCTCTATCGCATGAGGTTTTTTGAGGTTTTGGTGGGCAGTCTTAACCTAATTTGGTTACAGGGTGCACTTGGTTTGATACTTTTGAATGCTAACTTGGTTGAAACTCAGTCAGAATCCATTCTGGAGAACAGAAACAATAGAATCATGTTTGAAGGGAAGAAAAATATAGGACTATGTATACCAACCTGAAATTGAACAGCCCAATAGCCTTGTCTGTCTCTCTTTTGACGGGAGAAACTCTGGAAAGAACATTGAAGAGACAGCAATCAGAAATAAAATAAATGAGCATAACTCTTTTGCTTTTTCAGTAACGCAATTCACCAAGATAAAAGATACTAAACATAAATTTAGTATTCCCAATAATCACCCAGAGTTTTTGCTAGTAATTTGTTTTATTTTGGCAAGCCATCAAGATTCCTAGGCACGGCATCAGGATGACATACACTTAATATTAATTAAAGATATTTCTTTGATGGGCAAGTGTTGTGCAATTTGTCTTGCATTCAGCTTTAGTATTGCTCACCCGAGCTCCTCGTTAGTCGTTACATTCAAACTCAACTCGGCTGGATTAAGAATCTGTTTCAAGATAAGTTTCTACCGAGTATATGATAGAATGTTCGATCAATTGTTTGAGAGAAGCTGTGATAGGGTGATCTCTGTAATTTCTTTACTTTGAACTAATGAAGAAGGTGATCTCTGTAATTTCTTTACTTTGAACTCATGAAGAAGGTGACCTCTACGTGGATGTTGACCACATTGAGTGAACCATGTAAATCCTGTGTTCTCGTGTGTTTTTTATTTCATATTTGCATGTTATTCTTACCACATTAATAGGACTGTCCGTAATCGTAAATTGATGCAGCAAACGGGCATGTACAAGCAAGTCATAGAAAGAGGAGAGGAGATGTAGATGATTTCCATAAAGATTCTCATGACATAAGGAAAAATTATGTTCTTATCAAGAAGCAAGCAAACTGATTGAAATAATAACAATACGTACCCAATTAATCATCCTCCCAATTGATAGTCCTTGAACTTCCCATACAAAATCTTCTTTAGCTCAACCATCAGTGCAAGCGCTGAATCCTTCTCTTCCTCCAGCTTCTCCAAGTTCTTACCACTCACCTCTTTCATCTCATCTATCATGTTCTATGAGTAAAAACCTCCCCTAGCTGAAACCTCACCACCTCCTCGTCTGTGAGGATCAATAGTCTTGGTTTTTTTTTTTGGTAGTCAATATCATTTACCTACCTCAGTAGAGTCAGCTGGTCAGAAGTTAGCATGGGCAGTGGAGCTCTTGCGACTCGTACCCGGGGGGGATTGGATCCCCAGATCACCAAATTTATTTTATTTTATTTTATTTTTTTGCAGGGTATCATTTACCTACCGTTATGGAGCAATGGTTAGTGGTTAGCATTGGCGAATGGAGATCCTGCGACTCATCGCCGGGGGATTGGATCCCCAAACCTCCCTTAATAGAGAGGCCACACCCTACCACTAGCGCCAGAGGCGGGGTGTCTCAACTCACGGCCAATTATGTACCTATTTTTCATTCAACTGGTGATAATAATAATACGAGCATAAAATTTTAATCATTTCTTCAAAATAAACAACAAAAAGAAAACCAATCTGTCAGTCCTTATCCTCATAGAAACCAGAAACAACGCAACTTTGAGGCAATGGAATGATCCCCAAAAAATAGTTGTTGGGGAAAAGAAAAAGAGAGTTTTATCTCATTGATGATATAGCAGTCTATCTCTTGGTTAATCCTCAAAATTTGGATCTCTAGAAGGGGCATCCAGTAGCCAGTTAATCCTCAAAATTTGGATCACCAGAAGCAGGCATCCAGTAGCCAATACTGAAAATATAGTATCGATCGTAAGCCGGTTTTGTTATGAATTAACCCAATTCAGATGCACCAGAAGCATTCACATAGAGTTAGCATTATACACAACCACTACAAAAGTAGCAGTAATAAACATGTCATTATGCTTGTAGTTTACTAGAGTGAGAAGCAAAGTGAAAGCGAGAAGCGAGATTCAAAAAATTCTTAGAAAATGAGATATAGGAACCTCATTCTCATTATATTAGTATGTGAAGTCATACCCTAAATTTGTGGAGAAGTAGGTATCCTAGGTTCCAATTCAACGATACTTCCTGATGTAGTCCAAAGGAGAAAACTGCAGCAATCAATCAAACATCCACAAAGATTGAAGAAGAAAATATAAGACTCAAGGTCTTCTATATTGATAATGTTTCAAAAAACTGTTTCTCCAAGGACAACCCCCTTGATTTAAATAGGCAACAAGAGACTCACATTCAAAAAGTCTATGTAATGACTACTTCTAGTTACTAGGAAAGAAATAACAGCTTCAACAAGTAACTAGGTCTTCAACAAGTAACTAAGTCTTAACTTCTATAAGTTTCTAGACAATCATTAAATGCAACTATAAGTAACTAGGATGATGGAACTTCATAGGATCAACTTCCAAGATAGTTCATTACTCCAAAATGGTCATGTGGATTTGGGCTCTTCTAGAAGAAACTCTCTTTTATGGACTCGGGCCCCCCTCATGAACTTGGGTCATTTTTTAATTTTACCCATCATTAGAAAAACGAATGCTCCTGCATCACTTCCTCATGGTTTATACATAAGTTATAGACTTGGGTCTATTCCATCATTTTCCTCATACATAGCTTGCTTTGACCACTCTATGGGATGTGATAGAAGCGAGTTTGGAAACGAACAATCCACCCTATACATAACTTTCTTGCTACTATGGTTCATCTACTACAGGTGTACAAGCGCTTCCCTCATATAAGTGAAAAATATGCTATAAAAAAATTATCTTGTAGAAAATTAAAAATATACTGGATTTAGTACAAGAACCACCCCAAGGTGGGAGAACAAAATCTCCAAGCAACGATCCATCACATGCGGTAACCACTGTTGATTAGTAATTCAAAATGCTCGAAGAACTCTCAAATGTATTGTCTTTTTTTTTTTTGGAACGGACAAACTAAATTTATTCAAAGTAAGGTTTTAAATAACAGTTTCGGTTTGCGAGGCTCTGACCGAAACCTTTACATAACGACATAACGTAAAACATAACAATTTCAACCATTACAATTAGAACCCGTATGGCACCATTTTGTAGATAATTTTTAAAGAAAATATAAATTAAGAAAAAATATTTAAAATTTAATAAGCAAACAAAAATAATTGCATATTTATGAAAATACTAATGTATTATAATTAACACATAATGAGATAATAAAAATGTAAATGCATAGCCCAAATCATTATTTTCATTTAAAATCCTTGAATTTTTGTTCTAAACTTGTTAAGATTTCTCAACCTTTTCAAATCATTATAGCTACCAATAACTGAAAAAATTGAGAAATCTTACCCAATCAAAAAGCCCAAAAATGATTATTTTTCTATAAGTGAGAAGATTTAAATTGTTGATTCATAACTAGATCTTGTTTATGATCTAAAAAAATTATGTAGAGTGTATTTGACTTAAGGGTAGAAGAAGTGAAAAGTGAAGTTGTCACACCCCAAAATCCAATATTGGTCAAAATGAGACCTTGGGCCCATGACATTGCGTGTACCTGCTTAACTTAATAACATACAAGACAACACTAAAATGAGAGCCTAAAATTTCCTTTTAACAATAACAACAATATGATCAACTAAATCATTAACATATAAACTATGACCAATATCAACATAACCCTATTCGGATCAACCATCATGATCCCCAATAAAACTGAGTCTAAGCAATATCAACTAAAAGTATAATGTATCCATTACAACTCTTTTTAATGAAATTAACTAAACAAAAGTCTAATAGTAAGGTATACGATCCAAGTCCCTCACTCCCTCCTCAAAGAGGTCACCTTCTTCTTCCTCTTCCTGGTATTCCTCCTCAACTCACGTCTTGGCGATAGGCTCCTGCTCTAAACTTGCCGACAATAATAGTTCGACTGAGCATTGAAAACACTCAATGGATATAAAGTCCAACAAACAATACAATAACACATGAGCATAATATTATCACAGGCAATATATTACATGATCGAAGTGCTGAAACATGTGAGCTTACCATATTATCACCTTGACTCGTGTACTTGTGTGACTCTTTGACTTGTACATGTGAACTACATGCATGCTTGTATCCATGAGATGGTGTCCAAAACTTGAAACATGTTAGTAATCATGAGATAGTATCCAGAACTTGAAACATGTAGGTAACCATGAAATGATATCCAAAACTTGTAATGGGATAGTAACCATGCAATAGTATCAGAACTTTGATATCCACGAGATAATATCGAGAACTTGGAACATGTAGGTAACCATGAGATGGTATTGGAACTTGAAACATGTTAGTACCCATGAAATAGTTTCCATGCATGTATCATGCTTGTGTTCATGAGATGCGTGTACTCGTGAGATTTATAACCTACCACACATGTGAACTTGTGCTTTAGTGTTGTGATTAATATTCAAATAGGTCATCCATTAGATTCTGATCTTCCACCATGGAAACTCTACCATGGTCCATACCACGATGGTTAGAGAATTCCTGGTCTTCCTCCTGGAAGACTTCTTCTAAGTTTTGACCCAACCAAATGTCGATCACCATACAAGATTTGTAGGGCATAATCTATCATAACAATCATAAATATTACTTCATCATAATTTCACAGTTTCCATAACATGATTTTAAGCATCCAACATCACTATTCATTTCTATTAACCCATTCAATTCACCATTTGGTCACAAACTACATTTCCTCCATCAAACTAACTCATTCTCCATTCACATTCATTCACAAGTCATATCAATTCATCCAATGCCTCCACAATGATTTCTCATTCTCATTTCACACATTCATACAATTAAACATCACTATCAACACCATAATAGTTAAATCATACTCAATAGAACTCATAAACACATGCAAAACTCTATTTCATATAAAAAATTCCTCATTCATACTCAATACCTAATAATCCATGCATAATCATGTAATTTACTTAACAATCCATACTCATTCTTGTCTAAACATACAAAAACATCATAATTCGGTTATGTTAGACTGTATATCGACCTTTGGGATCATCTCCCTACGATCCAAATTGCTCGAGGAAGGCTTTTGGGGCGATCTCCAAGCTTTTCCTTCTTCACAAGCAAGAATTCTCATAGAAACCCTAGGTTTTCTCCTATTTCTCTCCAAATTAAGTTTAGAATCCTTAAGAACCCTAAAACCCTCGAATAGTGGCCTATTTATAGTGCTAGGGTGATTAAAACCCTTTAAAAAAAACCGTAACTTAGGGTTTTCCCGACTTTATTGCGCATAACCGTTCGAACAATCAAGGGATCATTTGACCGATTTGGGTTCATTTGAACGGTTGTGCTTACTGTTCTTCTGTTATGTGATTTTCCTCTGCAATCGTTCGAACGGTTTCGAGTCCGTTTAAACGATTAAGCATTCTAGAATTCTACTGCACCATTTTTACTGGCATATCGTTCGAATGATATGGGGATTGTTCGAACGATCCCCTCTATTTTCCTCATTTTTCAATTGTTTTCATATGTTTAGTCATTTATATTTTTTAAACACTCCATAATTGTTAATTAACACAAAACACACGACATGTTCAATTTGACAATTTTAATCTTATTATTACGATAATGGCATGGTAATAATTCGGGTCTCTACAGAAGTAAAATGAGTTTAAAACTTATGGTATGTAATATAGTGTCAATTTTTTCGAGGGTAATCAAGATTTCATTCAAGAGCTAAAAAAATCGGAAATTAAAATCAAAATTGATAAGATTTCATAAATAGTAAACCAAAAGAAAAGCTACTAAGAAACACGATAGTCATTCCAAGAGGAATATCAACCATAAATATTAAGTTTTCTGTTTTTTGGTTTTTTTAAAACAAGTAACAATTATTAATGTCAAACGTGTTTCTTGGTTAAAAAAATTTGAAAACAAAGAAAAAAAAACATGACTTGTTTTTCAATATTTTAAGAACAGAGAAAAGATAGTGCATCCAAATACCACCTTAAAGTTCTCGAGTGAGTAAGGGCGATCTGGTGTCTCCTGTTTGCTCTGGTGGTAAGAACATAGGACTTGGGGTTGAGTCCAGGTAGTGTAGCAATTGAGAGGCCTACCATTTATTGCAACCTAATTCCTAACCTTGATAAAATGTTAACACCACTCAAAAAAAAAATTGAGCCAGCATTGGAAAAATTTTGTACGACCATTTTCTTTTATGAGTCAATTACTGTGGAGTGCCTTGACTAAATTTGAAGTCATTTTCAGTTTTCTGTCATTTGGATGGAGAAGTTGATGAAGAATGAAGACCTTTGGTAGAGAACTTGATGGAGAACCAAGATATTTGTTAGTAACGAAGATCTAAAAATGTCACAACTCAATTTTCTCCTTACATTTGCGTGGAGAGTGAAGACCTTTTATTAATTTAATTTTAAATGGAGAACTCTTATTTGATAGATTTAAAGAAACCATCTTACAAATTAAAACGTTCATGTGAAGATTTCTGTTTTTCTCAATTGTCTCTGGGTGGAGAATGTCATGGATAACACTGATCTTAATTTTTGATCTTTGTTTCAATGGAATTCAAAAAACCTTGTTTTATTTTTTTTACAATCTTTTGGCTTAATAGAATGTCCACACGTTGATATATGAAACAACATTGCACCCAACAGAATGAAATGTGTGTTTTTAGAAAATATGATTTGTATGATATTAGTCATGCAAATTAGATAATTGATAATGGAGTACAAAATAGAAATTGAAAACAAAATAGAAATTGAAAAATTAGAAATTGCATAGACACACATAGTAATTCAAGGAAAGTACTTACAAACTAGTTTAAAAAATTAAAGATTCTCAATAAACGAGTATAATTAGTTTCATTTACATTTCGAATGACTAGTTAAATTCAATCAAGTTTGAAGAGTACATAATGTACCCTATAGTGTACAGCATCTAGCTAGAGTTATAAAAGTTACAATATTCTTCAAAGTTAACACCCTATAAACTCTTATTTTTTTCTCACGTACTTCTTGAAAACCTTTTCTGAGTATTCTCACCATTATGCCCTTCAGCAAGTATGGGATCAACTACAAGACACTCTGTAACTGCATGTGAGGTGGGTGGAACTGACCATCGTTGATCTGTGTGCATAACAAACATCAAAGTTAATAGTCTAACACGTATTATAAAATTAGGAATTTGAAAGCGTTCATATATCAACAACACTCAACGCCCATCTATATTACGTATTATAGAATTTATAAAGCTTTTGAGAACCCCCTTAGGGCCGAGACCACCAAGACGGTGCTCTTACAGGTGAGGCCATTTCACATGGTAGGCCCCACCTGAAATCCCGTGCTCTTAGAGCACGGTCTCGGTGGTCTCTGCCCTAAGGGGGATCTCAGAAGCTTTATCCATTCTGGACTTTGCTACTGAGACCCCCTTAGGGTCGAGACCACCGAGACCGTGCTCCAAGAGCACGGGATTTCAGGTGGGGCCTACCATGCCCACATGAAATCCCATGCTCTTAAAGCACTGTCTCGATGGTCTCGGCCCTAAGGAGGTCGCCCCACCTGAAATCCCATGCTCTTAAAGCACGGTCTCGGTGGTCTCGGCCTAAGGAGGTCTCAATAGCAAAGTCCAGATGGAATATAATATCAATGCGTTCATATATCAACAACACTCAACCAAATAGAACGCCCATCTATATTGCCCGACTAATTTTGTACTTGTGTCAATGCGTTCATATATCGACAACACTAGATCCAATAGAACGCCCATCTTTATTGCCCCAGCTAATTTTGTACGTATTATAGAATAGAATGACAATGAATTCATATATCGATAATACTGGACCCTATAAAATGTCCATCATATTGCCCAATGCGTTCCTATTTCGGTAATACTGGACCCAATAGAACACACATTATGTTTATAGAATGTCCACCTATGTTTACAAAAGTAGTTATGAAATGCATCTTTTAGACACATTAAATATTGGGAATAAAAATAAATAAAAATTGTTAGATATCTATCATTCAAATACCTAAGCGTGCTAACAGATTGGGCTGGGCTGCTCAAAATAGAAGCCAATTCGCGACATTGTCTCCTCTACCAAAATGTTATATAATCTATTATGATAAAATTATTCCCCAAAAAGGAAATAATGAATAATGTACACATATATTCAATTCGAGGGGGGGGTAATCATCCCTACACTTAGTTTTAATTTTTTTTTAAATTAACATTCTAAATATACTCACATTCTCAAATTTTCCTATGTAAATACCTAACAACCTATGGGCTTCTTATTTTTCTTCACATACTTCTTCTGCATACCCTTTTCCTGGGTCTTCTCACCATCATGCTCCTCAGCAGGTGTAGGATCCACCTTAGGATCCTCTATAGGACCATGTGAGGGGGGCTCAAATTGACCATCATTGTGATCCACTGTTTGTGTCTGCATAACAAACATCCATTTTAATATTCCGGCATATACGACAAGTTATGATGGATAAAAAACATCGAAATGATGAAAATGTTACCTGTCCATGTTGGCTAAAAAAGTTCTCTACACTAGCCACAATCCTCTCCATAATAGGTGCGACAAATGTGAGCTCATCCAACTTCACTTTAAGATTTGCTACATTCGTCTCCTGTTATATAATGTGTGAAAACAAAAGATTGTTTATCAATTGATTTAGTATAATGGAGCCTAATTAATAACAGATTAGTTTTTCTTACAAAGCATTCATAGTTGCTAACAGTCGGTCTCTGATGAGGGAAGGAAGCTGAGCCTGTGTTAGGTGGTCTGTTTCGAGGCACAGATGTCAACATTGAGATGGTGTGTGAAGGAACTGTAGCAGGAGCTTTTTGTCCTCTAGGTTGTGATTCCTGTTGACGTCATCAGTATGTTTTTTTTTTTATCGGTAATCCATATATATATGTATGTATGTATCAAAAAGCAAGGCAAATCAGTTCAAGAAGATGGTGTTTACAAGAATGTAAACTCAATAGAAAAGCATAAAAGCGAAAAATAGAGAACAAGCAATTAGAGCCCCCCAAAGGAAAGGGTAGGTGTAGAATATGCCTTCAGCCCAAGACCTCCACCACACCCTCCCCCTCGCCTAATGGAACACCATTCCAGAACAAACAAATGGATACGTGAACATATATTGAGAGAGTAACGACCAAACGGTACTGTAGAGTGTGCCTTCCAGTCGATCAGTATGTTAGTGGGCATAAATAAGAAACTTGACATGGATTCACTACACACAACATCAACAACGCCAATATACATATAATTTAAAATTATTTAAGACTAAAAAGAATGATCCTCTAATAAGCTGACCTTATTTAAAGTGTTATATCAAGCATGCATATGATATTTATGAATCGCTGAAGGTGAAATTCCAGTATAGGAAAAACTAATTCTAAAATAAAACTCTCTAAAGATTATAAAGAGATAATATTTATAAAGCGTACAACAACAAACATGCATGGATAACAATAGAGGACTTGGAACTAAAAAAAACATGAATATGAGCAAGGATAGAGGAAGCAGGCAATAGCCTTCTTTACATCAAGTTGACAGGGACTTTATGCATGAATGTTATTTGGAATATTTTCTATTTAACAAGAACTAGGTTGGAAATGAGATGATGGAAAGCAGTATGCCTCCATCCATGAAAACGTAGCATAAATCGTAGACAGCTTGGATCCATTTTTTGAGGTGCTATGAAGGAGATATATAAACGCTTACCAAAGGAATGCTAAGCATACTCTCACAATTCTACAATTTTCCACCGCCCTCTCTACTGGTCATAGAATAAAAATTTTTGTGTCAGCCCAATTGTGAACGCCAATGTCATTTATTTTTGTGACAGCATAATGTCATTTATTTTGTTATATAAAAGGTGCAAAAATATGGAATTTCAAGGATGGGTAGCATAATTTTGAACGAATGGATAGCAAATGTCAACTCTTAAGTTTCACGATGTTGATTTGTAGCAGCCTCGTTGGCTCAATTTAGTCATAACCTCATGCCAGCTTAGTGCTCCTCTTCATAGTCATCTACCTCTATGAATGAGTTTTTATGTGATCAGGTGCTTGGAGTTCCATAATTTTCAGCATGTGCAACAGTTTTGACGGCTAAGCACCTAGAGGGTTGGTCATTATATGTAAGTTTGTAACACACCATTCTGACCATATGTATTGTACAAAGCTTGTAGAGAAATACATGGTTAACACACAGTTGTATATCAAGAATAGCTACTGCATTACACATACATCACATCACAAAATTAAAATAACAATTACTAGAAAATGAAAATTACATCAAATGATAGATGAAATATATACTAACTGTGACCAAGCAACACTAAGGTAACAGTGACCTATCAATTGGTAATAATTCGCAATGGTTAACGATGGTTTTATAAAAAAAACTCTCTTATTCACAATCACGCCTCATCAAATCCTTATATGCATTTCCCTTCTCTTAAAATTCCTACTATTACCAGAAACATCGGTCTCGAAGAGGTTGCTCAAATTAGGGATGCAGGGGAAATGACCAAATGAATGAAATATGACCAAGAGAAGATGATAAATAATAGTGTCTTAGAGACTAGAAGACATAAATTAATTAAAGGCATGCCCCTCTATGCATATAAAAAATTTATAATTTGGAGGATTATTTAAATCAACTAAGATTAATATGAATTAAAAGTCTAATGAGAATAAGACATCACTTGTAAACATAAGTAAAAGCAATCTGAAGTGTTTTACATCGAATGGAATGAACAATGTTCAAATTGAAGTCTAATGTAATACATTTTTCCTGATATTGAGAACATTATGATGATTAATAGTTATATATCCTGCCAGAGATCGAATCACAGCCAATTGCAATTGAATTCAAGGAGAGTTCAATTGCACCCATAGGCCAACATGTGTCCCTTTTAACCTTTATTAACTGTGGTTAAGATTCACTAATCCTTGGGGTTCAATAATATAACTTTAGTTTTTAAAAAGAAATATTAAAAAAAATATGTTAACCCTAAGGGTTAAATTTTTTAACTAGAGTTAAATATATTTTTTTCTAAAAACTAAGGTTATATTGTTGAACCCTAAGGGTTAGGTGGTGTTTGGTAACACTAATCTAAATAGGTAGAGCTTTTTTAAAAATTGTGCTTAGTTGGACTTTAGATTGTTAAGTTGAAGGTTAATTGGATGTCTAGATCTTTTTGAAGTAGAGGTTTCACCTCAAAAGTAATAAGGAGAAATGAGCTACTTTTTTCTTTAGAGGTAAAACCTCTACTTCAAAAAGATGTAGACATCCAATTAACCTTTTAACTTAACAATCTAAAGTCTAAATAAGCTCAATTTTCAAATAAGCTCTACCTATTTAGATTAGTGTTACGAAACACCACCTTAGTGAATCTTAACCACAGTTAATAAGTGTTAAAAGGAAAACGTGTTGGTCTATGGGTGTTATTGAACTCTCCTCAAATTCAATCATAATTGGCTGTGATTCAATCTCATCCTGCCAAGGTGCTATTTGAAAATCCATTACATCACATTTTCTTTTTCTGGAACCATGACTTGACATAGATATCTCTCGAAGGAAGAAAAAGAACAGACACAAAAGATAAAATTTTAAAAGCAAGTAAAAGCTAGTGAAATTCAAAGTCTATGGATTAAACCCAACAAAGGTAATTCACCATTCATCTGTGACAATTGATATTCTACTGGATTCCAAATTTTATTAAACATCTAATACAAATCTTGACAAATTCGTGTACTCATGAATATAAAGATTTGCAAAGAATTTGTTAGGTAGTTTCTCTAAGCTATAATATTACAAATTATACTATCTTGGCAATATTGAAGGTTGCCTGGAAAGTACTATTATGCACAGTTTTATATATTATTATTATTAAATAAGTCGGAAGCGATGAGAATGATTTAGTAGCTAGTTCATCATAATCGAAGTCAGCCCAATCGATGATTAATTAAGTAATAATTAGAAAATAAAATAATTACTTCAAAGTTTTGTTGTTGTCCAAATTAGATGACAAACAACTGCTATCTCTATAGCTTAAAGATATCTCTTAAAGCATGGAGAGAAATATAATTTAACAAAACTGGAATCTAAAGAGCAACCCAAGTGCAGAAAGCAAGAACTTTGATTTTTTTTTTTAAACCTACTTTAACTCTAGAAAATCTGTTACACTCAATAGTAGTGGAGGTAAGGGAGGTGAATGGTAGCTGGAGATTTTAATATAATTAAAGGCCTTAAGATTCAAAGAACCATAGGGAACTTTGGTTTTGATTTTGGAAGGGCCATGGACAAAAATGGATGATATAGCTAGATTTTGTATTAAATAATTCTATTTTCGAGGTTACAGTCTAATTGAGATGACATAAGTATTGAGATTTATTTACAGTCAAGGGAAGGGAATAAATAGAAAGATGCCCCAAAGGAAGAATAGATGTATTTTAGATAGCTAAAAGCATAAGTTTTTAGCAAAACTGGTACACTGTTAGCATATCTACTTAAGATAAAAAGTAAGAAATCTATATTGTAATCAATATAAACCAACCTCAACCTATGAGCACTGATAAAAACATTCAGATACTCAAATCAAAAACTATAAATGTTCACGCTGTCCTTGTGATTGTATCATAGTTACCAAGCGGGAAGCGAAGCGAAAGCGAGAAAGAGGAAGCGAGGCTCAAAAAATTCTTAGGGAATGGGAAGCGAGAAATAGATATAGGTGTCACATTCCCATTATATTAGGATGGCCAATTATTACTTAAATTTTATCTACATGAGATATTTATGGAGAAGTAGGTGCCTTATAGCCTTAGGTTTCAATCAAATACTTATTTAGAATCTATGCCGCAGGCTTTAGACTTTGGTCTATCTCATCACTTCCTAGATACATAGCCCCTTTTGACCAATGACCACTAAATGGGGCATGATGGAAGCGAACGGAAGCGAGTCTGGAAAACGAGCTTCCCACTTTGCACATAGCTTCCCTGCAACTATGGATTGTATTATAAAATTCTCACAATTCAAGATGAACAAACTTTGCTTCATTGGTTTTCTAATATTATATAACATAATGTACAGTCCCACGTCTAAAAATATGATACATTCAATGAAAAAATTCACCAAACATGTACCACCAAGGGATCTATATCCTGAATGAATTAAAGATCAATGGCATTTGAACTTAATCTTTTCTATTTACCAATGATGTAACATTTGGTTTCAACCAAATAAACTTCTAGAATGGTTAAAAAACATGCAAGTATTTATGAAAAATAACTTCTTAGTGGACTCAATAACTTCTAGTGTCTCAGTCTAAGAATGTAACCACAATTTCAGCAATAAATTTGCAGGATCTATAACAATAAGAGTGAATGAAACAATACCAGGTACATGGTTTTGGACCTCAATCAAACACCTAACCTTCAAATCAGAAATTCCAACTAAACAATTTAAATTTCCAACTTCCAAAATCAAATCAAACACATATATGAAAATTTTCAAATTAGATCTAGACTTAAACTCAATCAAACACCGGCATTCAGTTACAAAGATCTAAACTAACATTTTCAACTTAGATCTAAACTCAATCAAACACTGGCCCTCTGGTACAGAGATTCGCTCAACTGAAAACCTCAACCTCACATCTAAAAAAATAATGAACCCTAACATATATAAATAATTTTCAACAAGAAATCACATTACACAGGAAAAGAGAGGGAGAGGGGAGAGAGGGAAGTACCTGTCCTCAGAAGACGACGACCTGCGACAATGAACGAGAGGAAAATCTATTGGAGACGATACAAGAGAGAGGGACCTCAGCTGGAGACGATGATGAACAAGAGAAGAGAGAAGCCAGAGGAGTAAAGACGTTCTTTTCAGCGTGCTCGCTGGCGTCGAAACGTAGATCGTCATCATCCGTCTAGTTTGTCCACACCGTAAGAAGGTTTTTAGGGTTGGGAAAGAAACCCTAACCCTTAAAAAATGACTTATATACTAATTTATAAATGGAAAAATAGTCATTTCATAATTTTTGTTATTTACAAGAATACTACTGAAGCATTCTCCTGTAAATATGTTCAAACCTGGTATATGATAGGAAATGCACTTTTACTGGAGTCAGAGTTGAACCTTGAAAACAGCACAAAATGCTGTTGAGCACATATACTAGTGATCCTTTAACCAGCTGCACCCAAACGACATGTAGACTTTCCTCCAGGGTTAGATCTGACTGGGCAACACCAAACCCCATGAGAGTGTTGGATGTAACAAGCATAGCTATCCTGGACACTCTCTATTCATGGTGGTAGGTAACATGTTTCTCAGCTTGCAAAGATTTTAAGGATGTAGACTAGGCTTATCCTCAAAATGTGCTTTTTCTGGGTGTAGTTTTTTTTTTTTTTGAGAAGGGATGAATTCAGGTCAAGGGTTTGTATTTCAGTTCATGTTCAAATTGGCAAACCTGGGCTCAACTTGAGTACAGGTTGGATACAGTTTGGACCATCACTCAGCTGATTTGAAGGCTAATTCCATCCAACAAACCCATCCCCACCATTAATTTATCTGCTTCAATCATGAATGACTTTAATCTGTTTGGGATAATTTTGCATAACTAAATACATGATAGAAACATGTAAATTACAATTTGTGGAAATAATTACTCATGTTGTTGTTCCAAACAAGTTGAATGAGAGAACCAAAGATTAGTAAGCATGCACTGATGCACACATGAGAACATACATCAGAGCTCATACACATGGTATACACAACATGTGGGTACAAATCACACAAATAAACTAAAAATTTTACCCATGCAAGTAAGATACATGTAGGATCAAACGGCATGGATTTTAGAACATCGCAAAGATCCAAAGAGAAATATGGATTATTGAAGATGTGAATGAAGAATGGAGATGTCATTAAGAGGTCTGAACCTTTCGCGCATAGGCCAGTACCATCACAAATTCCTTGCCTGAGGTGCCCAAGGATGCCGGTACTCTTTGTGATGTCGATGCCATCTGTAACCACAAATCTACTAAGCTGTGAAGTTGCAATGTGGGGACCACTGGCTGACCTTGACACATGATCTGCACCTATAAAAATATAAAGTGAGCAATCAGCAAAATCAGGAATACCCATTCCTCATTCACATACATGAAAGTTCATACATACATTTATCTAAAGATACATACAGAAAACAGATCTGCTTTTATGCATACTTATGCATGTAACAGGAATAAGTAAAGTGTCCAAGGAAATGATGAACCAAAGGGTTTATGTTTTTGCATGTATAGGTTTAGTACTCTCCTTGGTAAAATATGGTTCTATAATTAACATCTCAAGTTACTTCCAAATTTCCTTTAAATATTTTCAAAAAATTATAATATTGGCTTGTAATATTTTATGAGTAAAATTTGACCTCCAAGCAGTATTGTATTCATGCACTGATGACAGAGGACTGAATTCAGCAAGAGACATATCAACTCTTGAGGATTTTTTTTTTTTACTCTTGAGGATGTTGGCCACTGGTTAGGAACTTGTATATACTATGTCCTTGGACAACTTCAGTAAGGTTGACCCATGAAAATGTAGATTCTCTCTATTGCACTTGCCCAATAACTTCTTCCCATTTGGCCATCCAAAGATAACCATTGTTCTTTTTTGTGAGCTCATGTAAGTAGTAAGTACGGCCTTAGGACTGGCCAGATTGACTCATTTTGATGGTGGTTGTAGTTCTGTCATATGTCTGACGTGAGATATAGTAACTGTTTGTATAGTAATAGAATTAAATATAAAGTAGTAGTATAGTTTATCACTTTATTGACTGTATATAGCTTTTGAATGTATTAGATAACTTTGTCCTATTCCTATCACAAGTGTTTATGTCACTTACATCTTCTGCGGACTTCTGTTCACAAAACTCAGCAACTTTCACCTGGTATAAAATTAAGTGATTCATATTCTGCAAGCAAGTTTTTTACATATTGGATATAAATCATGACTTTACCAACTCCCATATAATATCGCATAGTGTTTGCACACTTTGGTATCAAACCGCCATGCCACTTGTAGTAGGGAATTCCTTTTATAAAGTGGATCTTACAATGATATTGCTGCATAAAGATTAGATATAAGATGGGGACTGTGGGTGATCATGAGGCCATGCCAAAATAGCTCCAAACAACATGCCATGTTAGAAACTACAGAAACCCAAGGTGAAGACGCACTCTATGCATCCCAACAACGAAACAAACATCAACCATCTTTCATGATATTTATTCACATAAATACAAATCATAGAAAAATCTACTAAGGTCCAATTTTGATATACGATCTGGGAAGGAGACAAAAACGAGCTCACTCACCTCAACTTCACTTGTAAGATCAAGTTTCTTCACGAGGTACTTTTGGATGAATGAAACGGGTACGTTACTATCCCTGTGAAAAAAGAATAAAACAAGTCAATATGAAATAAGATATATTCTGACAAGTAAAGCAATATCCGTTGAAGGCCATGAAAACTTCATTCTTCCATCTCCAGATTTCTAAATAGACAAACTTGCAAGAAGTATCAGTGGTAACGCTTATTGAAACATAATCATGTCTCGATGACCACATAGCAGTTAACTCATATTTCAACTAACTGGGAAAACACCAAACAAGCCAAGAAAACAAGAAGAGATACAAAACACTAACAAAGAATTAAAGTGCATGACCAATTCAATACACTACAGTCAATAGATTTTACCAAAACAGGCTTGAAGCAAATGGATTCAGCTATTTGACAACATAATCCATGGGAAGAAGAATTGCTATTTTGCAAAGTCATGTTTTAGGCTTAGATGATAACTAAAACCTCCATTGCACAGATGCTTTGTGACTAATACAAAAGCAAGCTCAGAATATAAGTGTTCACCTCACAAACTTGTTTACAAGCATAGATGTACAAAATAAAAATATTTTGTCTATACAATGAAGCATAATGAAGAAGGAAATGATAGTCATATTAAGTATGAAACTTTTTACTGCTTAATGCTGCATTAATAAAAGCACTCTGCCCATAAGTCAATATTTCAGGGAGATCCAAGATTACAAAATGTGTAGATCTTATTAAACATTAAACAACAAGTTTCTCAATTTATCTGTTTCTTTGCATGCCTTCTTTATTTGTTTTTCTTCCTGATTCCATTTTTCAGCCACAAGCCGGTATACTTTTAATCCACTACTCTAGGATAATAGTTTTTCTATGATAGTATACAAGCAAAATAAAAAAATACAATAAAATCATATGCAAGCCACTTAGTGCTGCATTATTATCAAGTATTCTACCCATAAGTCAGAATATCTCAAGAAGATCTGAGAATACATGTGTAGATCTTACTAACTAAAATGTAAGTCTCTTATTTCATCTGTTCTTTGCACGTATTGTTTACTTGTTTCTCTTCCTTATTCCATTTTTCAGCCTCGAGCCATGTGTGCTTTTATTTCACCACTCCAAGAAGCTTATTCACCTTGTGCTTTTAGGACCTATAGATGGTAATGATGCTTAGAGAAGAAGTAAAGAGATGGTCCATATGTCCTGGATGATTTGTCATGCGTAGACTTCCCAGTGATTGAAAAGGTCTTAAATAACTATATAGTAATGGAAGGGTGAGTGATATCACACAACAGTTGACATTCTTTTCAAAAACCTATTTTGATCCTAAAGTTTCTTGGGAGAACCCTTATTACTGTAATAGAGGATATTATTCAATAAGTGATTATCCTCTCCTCTTTTTTCTTGGCTGTAATAAAGAAGACCCTGTAGAAACGTATGCAAGATTCAAAAAGTACCAAAGAATTGGTGATACCGGACCAATGCAAAGTTGATGAAAGTTTCAGAGTGGGACAACTAAATATGCTGATTTCCTTTTAGCAGTTTGCTGATGACATATAATTGGTCTATGGTGTTCCTTCGGGTGATGAACCCAAAGTTGTTTGTACCGGACCAATGCAAAGTTGATGAAAGTTTCAGAGTGGGACGACTAAATATGCTGATTTCCTTTTAGCAGTTTGCTGATGACATATAATTGGTCTATGGTGTTCCTTCGGGTGATGAACCCAAAGTTGTTTGGATGCTAATACGTAGAGTAGCAAAATTAAGTTTTGAAAGCACATTATATTGGGGCTAGGACTAAGGAGTAGAAGATTATTTGAAGTGGTCTCTAGAAGGATGTGATGTAAAACAACTTCCTAGATCTTACCAAAGCATCGCTCTTTCTGTTTCAAACCAAAGGAAGCCTTGTGGTATTCGATCACGCAAGTAAGAAAGCAAGTTGACCCTAGGAATAGCCAGTTTTTTCCTTTGCTCGCTTGTTTTATATATTATTTTCATCAGTAAACAAGTGCAACATTTTATAAATAAAAAATGAAAGGATACAATTATGACTGCTCTAGCAAAATAGCAAAAGATGTGAATAAGAAAGGAAAGAGTTTACAAGGGGATAAACTCAACCTAAAAGAGATGAGGGAACAGATAAAAATTACAAAGCCCTGAGATTCTCTTTGAGTTGCTTTTGTCACTCAGAGAGATCTCCTTCAACTGAACCCTCTTGCCAAGCATTGCACCACTCTAGAATGAGGGCACCTATACGTGCAATAAAGCGAGGAATCGCCGAGGAATTGTCCTCAAAAACTCTCATATTCATTTCTTTCCAGATGGATCATGGACCATGCTATGGCCCCCAGAAGAACTAAACCAAGGATTGCCCTGAAACTATCTCAACCTGCCACAGACCAACAAGATAAAAAGTTTTGGAAGGAAGACGGAAGACCTGATCCACCCCTAGATGTGAGAACGTATTCTCAAATTTCAAATGTGACAAAACAATGCATAAACCGACTCTTTCGAAAGAAGGCACATATAACAATGGTTAGCCATCCTCCACCTTCGATTTTTCAAATGATCGCATGTGAGAAACTTGTTTAGAACTGCAATCCATAGGAAGAAGGTTATCTTTTTTTTCAATCGGTAAATCAGAGACTATATATGAGGGAAAGAAAAGAAATACAAAAGCAGCAAGAGAGATCACAAGAAAGTGATCTCGGAAGCTGGAGCATAAGCAACAGAAAACATAAAACAAATCACTACAAGGAAAGTAATCTAAAGAGAGGACAGGAGGACTGGCTAAGCTACATTTGTTAGCTAAGCCAGGCCCACAGCTCTGAAGCAACCCAAAAGAAACCCAGTCACAACAACGTTGAAAAATCCACCAGTTCAAAATAAGGCCTCAGGCACCCTTGCAAATTCGTTAAGGGGAGAGGGCTAAATCGTGGAAGACTCTACAATTCCGCTCCTTCTATATCAACCAAACCATCACTCCCGGGAGAAAACCCCAAAATAAAAGAGAGGGGGTGTCCAAACTCACCGAGAGCTAACAGGATAAGAAGCCCTTAAGGGACTTCAAGAAGACCCAGACCACACACAATCGCTAAAGGAAATAGCTCCAATGCAAAAGAGCAATTTATCAACAAGTGGTCCACCGATTCGCAACACATAAAGCAACGATTTGCTAAACTTCATCCCCAATTTTTAGATGTCGCAAGTCATAATCTTGTCCAAAGTAGCTTCCCAAAGAAAGAAGGTGACTTGGAAGGAACGCCCAGGTTCCACACGGCTCTATGCAAAAAAGGAAGCAAAATGACTCCCCACAAAGCTGGAGCAAAGGATATGACTGAGAAAAGACCTTTAAGATCCAATGATCAAACACGTCTGTCACTAATAAGAGGGAAAATAACATAGTTCTCGAGTCTTCCCATCATACTTAAGAAGTCCTCAAACTCCTAGTCATTGAGACTACGTCTCAAATTCAGACAACACACCTCCCTCCCACCCATACACTCAAAAATGGATGCCACTGAAGCGTCTTTCCTCCTGGCCGACGAGTACAAAACCCCAAATTCCATAGGAAGAAGGATATCATGGATGGAATTTGAGAGTTCCACACATACTTATGAGGAAACGGCATGGTTTAAAAACTCGCCAAAAACCGATTTGTATCGCCCGATATCTATCGGTTTCGGTTGCACCCGAGTCCCGAAACCGTACATTTTCCGAAAAAAATAAGACTCGCCCGACACCGTTACATCTCGGACGAGTCCTACGATACGTAATGGTTTCGGCATAGGACTCATCTGATGTTTTAACACATAAAGGGATTTCGAAAATCCCTAAACCCATTCCGAAAAACACCTCTTTCCTTTCTCTCTTCTTCTCTACCCATTCTTACTCATTTCACTTGAAATCCTTTTAATTTGTGTTGATTAACAACTTGATTTGGGGTTTGAATCATTGATTTGAAGGAATCCATGCCAAGTTCGATCCATCTAATTTCATTATTTCTACATTTTCAACTTGATATTTGATTTAGAAGTATGTTGTTACTCATTTATTGCATGGTTTTTATTTTTTCCTATTTATTGTGTTTGTTTAGATTTTTTTCAAAAAAAAAAAAGGACGATACCTAATGGTTTCAGCCCAGACCGTTACGATGGCCAAAACCGAGTTTTTAAACCTTGGGAAACAAGGACGGAGATGTTGCACCGAAGGATTGTAATAACAATCTCATTGAGGACTGACCATCTTTCCTACAGACCATTTCCTACAATCTCTGACTAAGGGTTGAGGAGTACACTTAATATGCTGCAAAAATCAGATTAATTCATCCTATTCCAAATCATTCAATCATTTTCTAAACCTAGGACACCATACCATTCTCCTCTCTCTAGATCGAAACAGACTGTGATAGAAGACAACCTATCCTTAGCAAGCAAAAAGTTGTTACCAACAGAAACTTGGAGACTCTCCTCCCCACACGAGGTGTCCAGCCAGAATCTAACCTCCTTTCCGTCTCAATAAACAATCCAGCCAGTGCCAAAACCCCTTTCCAAACTCCTACCTACCCCATGTGAAATCTGGACCTCCCCATGCGACCAAATAGAAGATTGCTTGTATTTGGCCACTATCACCTTGCACCACAAGGATTCCCTCTCCTCTCCAAAACGCTACACCATTTGCCTAGTGGAGCCTTGTTCACTTCTATTATTGGGCGCAAACCCAACCCGCCATCCCTTTTAGGGGAAAATTTTGATCCCACGCTATCAAATGGTATTTAGCTTTATCCCTTTTCTCGTAACAAAGGAAGTCTCATTGTATATGTTCTAGCCTATCCGCTATAAAACAAGGAATGGTTAACAAGGACATGAACTACACGGGGAGGCTCCTGAGTGTGCTCTTTATTAGTGCCAATTTCCCCCTTTGAATAAGTATGTTGATTTCCACCCAGCTAGGCGGTGAGTGAATCTATCCATGACCAAGGAACACGCCGGCTTGGATTTAAATCTTAAACCGAGAGGTAAAACTAAGTGGATGGTAAAGACCCCGACCTATAGCCCCAACACTCTACTAGCTCCTCTAAATTTAGGACCTCTCCGACCCTAATAATATTGCTCTTACCCAACCAGAAACAGCTTTGAAACATCAGAACAAACATCTAAGATGACCCAATTGCCGGCATAAAGCATCACAAAATTTTAGAGTGTAATCGGCAAATTGAAGATGCGAAATCTTCAAATTCTCCAAGACTATTGAGAATCCATAAAAAATAATTCCTTCTACTTTGGATAGCATTCGGCTTCTGAGATTATGATGAATAGGAAATGTGATGAAGGATCTCCTTGTCTCAATCCTCTAGAGCTTTTAAAGTACCCAACCAGGCTACTATTGATGAGTAAACTGTAAAGAGAACGAGACCAATGAAATACACGCGATGGGTGCTAAATTCGTAACACGGGACTTTTAGAAATTGGTGGCATTTTCCAGGATAAAGTGAAGAAGTTGAAATTTTCACTTTTCCTCCTCTTTTTGTTTTCTCTCCATTTTCTCAATAAAGCGCGTACTCCAAAAGTGAAGGATACCTTAGAAACTACCATTTCTAACATAGAATCACCAATCATTTGATGATACCATAAACACCTCAAAATCCACAATTTCAACCATTTGTCACGTCCTCAAAAAAAAACAAGAGAAATGCATGAAGCAAAATCAAATAACATCAGCAAGGAAACCAAAATGCCATCTGGTGCTCCTCCGAATTCCAAAAAATCTCTGCCTTCCATGACAAGCAAGCACTTCAAACCCTTTACATCAGTCAGAGTGTTGTCTCTCCATAATTTAGATGGGAAACTAGAAACCCTATCTGATCAAGAACGAGCAGACTCTCGCACCATTCAATAAGTTTCTTAAAATCCAATGACTGGAAAAGTTGATATAATTGAAAATCAACATCACAAAATCCGAAGAGATACCAACGAGAAAAAGTAAAGATTCTTTTGTGTGGCCATACCCTCCTTGAAATCCACCAAAACATTCGTTGCCAATGCAGCTATGCTCCTAATCAGGATTATCCAAATTGCTTACTTCCAAGCACAATCTAAGTTTGAACTCTGAAGTATATACTATTCCAACATTAAAAGAACAATTAGCAGAAAAAGAGGAACGCCGATTGGCGCTTGATAGGGGTCGAGGCATGTTAAAGTTGTACATAAAATGATAGTTGATCTACCACTTGAATCACCAAGGTTGAAAACTTAATCTCAGAAAATACAAACCTGGTAAATCCTGTACTGTACAGGTTTTGAACTCTATCATAGACATCCTCTTGTATACAGGGGATCACTGAACTATTGACATCACGGCAGACTTATCTAGGGATAGGAAGTTTTGTTTATTAATATCCTCAGAGACGCTAAGTCGCTAACGAGGTTGCCTACTCACTAGCTAAGAGTGTTGTACAGAAGCAAGCCTTGTACATGGGTATTCTATCTCCTAATTTTGTCACTACTATTAATGTACTCTCTTTATTTTATAAAAAAAAAATAGTAAAGAACACTTTCATTGCCCAGAGATGATAGGATTATTGATTGTTTCTAATTTTTCAAAATTTGTTGCAAAAGAGGCTATAGTTTCTACAAATAGATTGCTTTGGCTAGGTAGAACAGATGATCTGTTAGACCCAAGGCTTTAAATAATGGTTTTGGTTTGCGTAACGGGTTTGACCAAAACCTTTACATGATGGTTTTGGCCGTTACATCCGAAACCCGGTATCGCCCCCACAGTTTTGTAGATATAAATGTAAAATTAAGAAAATAATATTAAACTCAATAAAAAATAACAAATGTTTATTAGCATGTAAATACTAATGTATTATAATTAACACATAAGATAAAAATATAAATGCATAACCCAAATCACCATAGATTTATTAATTTCATCGAAAATCCATGAATCTATGTTCTAAACTTGCAAATATGTATTAACTAACAAGCAATGATTGAAAAAAGTTGAGAAATCGTACCCGATAAAAAAACGCAAACCATTTTTCTCCAAAAGTGAGTTGTGAAGATTCAAATCGTTGATTCATAGTGTAGATCTTGTTTATGATCCAAAAAATAAGATGGAGTGGTTATATTTGGCTTGAGATGGGGAAGAAATTGAAAGTTTCAAAAGAAGTGAGATATAATGAATTTCTAAAACTCTTGGTATGTAATATAGTGTCACATTTTGTAGCGTCATTAAGTAATGTAATGTGGCTCGTATCGATTCGGGTGTTACCGAAACCTTTACAAAATGACCGTTTCGTAACGGTTTCAACGAGATTTATTAACATGGTTAGACAATTAGACCCTCCCCTGGTTCTCTTGATATAGACTCTCTAGTGCCTCCTAGAGAACATGTGGCTATCCACTTAAAATGCCTCTATTTCCTTCATGAGTGTCGCGCATGACTATTAAGGACAATGTTGTACACCTTTTGGAAATTGCAGGTGGTAATATACTTTCAAGGGAGTTGGCTAGAGGATGGTCTATTACTTTTTCCTCGTACACTATACATATCTTTCTTAACTTAATATACGCATCTTAGTTATGTGTCAAGAAAATAATGCATTAGGAAACAAATGAGGGAAATTTTAGTTATAAGAATTATGCAAAGTTGAGGAGAAAGAAAAAACACCAAACCTGTCCTAAAAACACGTCAGTGTGTCGAACAAAGATCTATAACACAATAGATCTTAAGAAATATGTCCCAAATAGTATCAATAACATACCCTAAATCATTTCAAATTATCAAGTAAAACATACCCAAAACAATTATTTCTAAATGTACCAATACCTCCATGGATAACCCCTACCAAAACTGAAAACCATTGTAAATTGATCTAGTGAACTCTTCTAATATCTTTGACGTGACAATATGATACATATTGCATAGATAAGGAACAATCTGTTGAAAAGAAGAGATCTTATAAGCTACAGAGGGTGGCACTGACTAAATAAAAGAAACAAACAAGTTAGGATGGTAAGCTCTCTACAGTTGAGAGGTTTGGCGTCAAAACACTATTTCCCAAGGGAACCATCCACTTAACACATCATAATAGCACAGATACATACGTAAACAAAAGAGCATTAAATAAAGGGCATGCACGCATAAGGCATATACATGTATTGCCATGAAATCATATAAAGCTATAGCTTTACAACAAAATTTTAGATGTCAAAAAAATTTTAAAAAATAAATAAATGATGATACTAATAATAATAATGATAAGCAGAATTAAGCAAAACAGCACTAACAGCAACAAAAGAGCAGGAAACGGGCCCAAAGAAACTCACTTTATCCTCAAGTAATATGCAGAGATCTGTGGCAAGGGTGCATTTCCTTCCCTGGAATAGTTTACAATGGAATCAGAAAAGAATATAGAGGTCAATATATATTAGCCTGACAAATTCAATCTCTCTAAAGAAAGTAATTCCTTTAATTCAGAGACAAAATAGTTTCTCACTGGTCCTTGGACGCCATTAAGGAGAACCAGATCGGACTAAATTTTCTGTCACGTTTAGCACCGGCAGCATCAAGCACAGCTTGCGGTGAGGTACCCAAATTCCTCGAAGCAGCTGCTCTTTTTCGGACAATCTTGTGCATTTTTCTAGGTTTCACCATTCCTGGAGGGGTAGGAGTAGTGCCATTCTTATCATCCTGGATTTTTAATTTGCGCCTGTGCCTCTTAAATTTGGTTTTATTCGTGCCTGCTTCACTGTCCAGGACATGGGGCGGTTCTGATTTGACAACAGACCCATGTGAATTAAAAGACTTGGTTCTATTTGCAGCTTCAACCAAGCAGTTTAAGGGTTTCCAGAGATCGACTTTCCCTGCCCAGAGTTCAGCACCATTCCCTGTTTCTTGATCAGGCGTGTGGTAGTTAGATGGCTCGGCAGTGGAAGAATTCTGCACCAACATACAATAATTAAGTATGCAGGGTCTTAGTAAATTTAAGCAAAGGCATAACTATCACCAAGGACTAATTTGGAACAAAACCTATTTGCAGCTTTAAAAAGTTATAGGTACAAGCACCAACAAACCAACCTACATGTGGCCTCCTTTACCTGCCTTTTATTTTGAGCAATCTTGTTTAGAGTTTCAGGTGAGCTTAAGCTCTCTGGATGATCTTCTACCGGATCTTCCTCCTTCTTAATGGGTGCCTTGATGGGAAAACTGGGTCCTCGTAAAGAGGCAGCCTTTCTTGCAACAGCTTTTGTTCTTCTTCCAGTCAAGCTGGTCTGTGTAGATACTCTGGGAGTGCTGACTACCAATGATGAGAGTGATCTCTCCTTTCTTCTAACTGGCAATGAAGTTGAGGGCACGACCTCAGGTGCATTAACCCTTCTCCTTTTGGAAGGGAAAATCTTGGCCCTTACATCTTGCAAATTATGGTCTGGCCTGCATGTTAGCAAAAATCAAAGAATGTGTTTTAACTTTTAAGAATAACGAGCACATGATTTTTTTTATTTTATCGATAACACAAACTTTTAATCGAAGATTGCTTTGCAATTTTGCATTTTTTTTTTTCTTTGAATTTGAAATGTTGCTTCACATGCCAATTTCTATTTCTAAATTTTGAAAGTATTATTGTTTGCGTGTTTTTAATCTAATTTAGAAAGTTTCCTTGATTGCAGAATTCTATCTTGATTTATTCCATGTTTAAAATGTTGTCATGTTAGCATGCTTCTACTTTGATTTGATCCATTGTTTGGCATGTTCCTATTATAGCATGATTCTATCTTAGGCTTCTTAGAATGCTTTTATTTTAGGGATAAGTGATAACATTATACTTGTTTCCAAATATTCTAGTGTAAATTTAAGGAATAGGTAACCACCTCCAGTCAGGGGCGGAGCCAGGGGGCCGGGGAAGCCAAGGCCCCCCCAAATTTTTGTAATACCTTCTTTCTTTGGTATGAAATAGTGGGCCCCTCAAATTTTTTTAATTTTTTTAGTATATTTGGCCCCCCCAAATTCTTGTCTTACATATATAGTGCCCCCCCCCCCCCCCCCCAAAATTTTTGTCATATTTATAGTGGGCCCCCAATGAAGTCTAGTTATGCCCTTTAGATTGCCACATGTCCCCATTGACACCCCTTAACTATGGTTAAAATTCAACCACTCTTAGGGTTCACCTACTTGGTTTTTAGAAAAAATATTAAAATATTTTTAACCTTAGGAGTTAGTGAATTTTACTAGGGTTTGAAAAAAAAATTGATATCTTTTTTAAAAACCAAGCATAGGAGTGTGAATCTTAACCACAGTTAAGGGGTATCAATAGGGACACGTGCTGATCTCAAGGACATTACCGGAAAAAAATTCTCAAAATATAAAAATTACCCCAAAAAAAATTTATTGGGGCCTACGCCCCCAAACCCCCAAGTTCCATACCCTCAAAAGTCAAATCCATTAGTTTTGGCCCCCCAATGAAAAATCCCTGGCTCCACCCCTGCCTCCAATGGATGTTTAGGGTATCTGACACCTCCCCCTAACATAACCAAATCTCCCCTTCTCTTTACTTGCCTTTGCCTTACCCATTAACCAATTTTTAGGGTCCTATTCTCCCTTACATAGGATAGGTGGCAACTCCATTTTTGTAATTTTCTATTTCGGATTAGGGTTATCCTTAACCCCATTTGAAAATCCACGAGAAGCAACTTTCATTGAAGTCTGATGGATGTATATGCTCCATGATAAACCACGTTACCATTCCATACTGCTCTGCAGTCAGCACTCCCAAATCTAGAAATGCTAAAAAAATCATTAGATCATATGAAGTATGAACCAAACAAATTTGCAGCATTATGCATTCAGTTAATGAACCTATGCACAGTTAGAACCAAGTGGTTATAGTACATGGGTCTCTCAAGCAAATTGGAATGTCTAAACTTCGAGTCTACTTGTCTACACGTCTATTGTAGGTAGACATTTTCACTTTTTAGACCGTTTGGTAGCGTGTCTACTTAATATAGAAAAAAAGACAAAAACACAGGAAATGTCTAAAATAGAATTTCAAGATTTTGGTGATTTCTGAGGAAGTGCACGTCTATTCGGGATAGACGACAAAACTGAGATTTTCATCATTTGACTAAGATTTTCATCATTTGTGTTCGTTTTACCCATTATTATTATTATTATTACTATTCTAATTACTATTATTATCATTATTATTATTATTATTATTATTATTACTATTACTATTTTTTTTATAATATTATTATAATTACTACTATAAGTATAAATTGATTAATTATTATTATTATTATTTAAAATGACCTCAACTGACCCTGCAATAAGATGATGTTACCAAACACAGTTTTACAAAAAGCTCTGTCTATTATTGTGCATTTTTCTTTATCGGTAATCCAGACACATAAATATAACAAACAGTTTATTATGTGCGTTGCCAAAACGGTTTTAATATGTACAGATTTATTTCTTATAGATCTTTTTGTCATAGATCTATTTTAGCTAGATCTGTTTGAAATTGACAAGACCTACCAAACGAGTAAATAGGAGACACTAGGGCATTTGAAAGCTATGTAGGACGGACATCTCACCACATTATATGTCACGGAGATGATGTGGATGCCAATACCCCATATAGGGCAATGTTTATTTACCTACTTTCTTGAGTTTGGGGTGATAGGTTATAAAATGTAATCCACATACATCTCCATGGAATGTTAGGAGTTTGGGTGCCATGGGAAGAAGATCAGTGGTTATTGGTAAAGTCATGGGGAACAAACCGAAGGCAGACCTTGTAATCTTACGAGAAACAAAATTAGTTCAGTTGATGATACTGCGGGGCGGTATGGAGCATGGCAGCACCTCATGGCGAATGGTACAACAGGAGGGATTCTGGTTTTCTAGGATGAACTGATAGTCAATAAGATGGATGCTTCAATAATTATATACTCAGTCTTTGTTCTATTGAAGAATATAAAGACTCCTTTGTATGGATGGTGGATCTTATTTGGGGTCTATGGTCCATTTGAGAAGAAGATGTTCTCCATGATGAGGGAAGAGATGGGCAAGGTGAGAAGTAGGTGGGATGTCCCCTGGTGTAATGGAGGTAATTTCAATGTCGTAAGAGTTTCCTATAAGAAAATGGTACGGTCATAATCATATCAGCAATTAGAGGAGCTTATGGAGGAGAGTTCGATATTGGACCTTCCCATGAAAGGAGCCTCGTAAATTAAGACAGGTTTATAGTATCTAAGATCTGAGAAACTTTATCCAAATGTGATTCAAGAGACGTTTCCAAAACCACTCTGAGACCATTATCTGATCTTACTGAATTTTGAGGGTATAAACAGAAAACCCTCTCCATTCAGGTTTTAGAATATGCGGTTTGAGGAACCAACTCTCTTTAGAACTATTTGATAATTTTGAAAGAAATGCAAGCTTCATCTTCTTGAAGATTTTGAATGCCTTAAAAAAAATTTAGGTATGGAACAAATATGTGTTCAGAAGTTAGACTCGAAGAAGGCTGGAGTACTTGAAGCAATTGCAACCACAGACAGAGTGGAGGAAGCAGGACAGCATCTGAGGAAGAAAAGCAAACCAGAAACATGGCAAAAGAGGAGCTTGTGAAGTTAGCACGCGCAAATATTAGTTGAGACATACCAATCATATATATATATATATATATTAGTTGGAGACAAAAATTGAGACTCCATGGCTAAAGGAGGGGAAAAAGAATACAAAGTTCTTTCATCATGTGGCAAACGCAAGAAGGTTAAACACCATTTCAAGGCTGAAAATAAATGGGAGGATGGTAGAAGATCAAAAACTATCAGAATCGAGTTGGTGAAGTTCTATGAGGAACAGAAGAACAGTGTGCACATAGATTTGATCTATATGGTTTGGATTTTGCTCGTATTCCAACTGTTCATTCGATTGACTAGAGAGACAGAGGAGTAGGAGGTGAAAAAGGTTTTAGGTAGTTGATTAGTTGTAAAGCACCTGGACAAGATGTCTTCACTACGGCATTTTTAAAAAGAAATGTTGGCAATTCATTAGCTCGGAAGTGATACTTGCCTTGTCGGAATAGTGGAAAAGAAAAGAAAGGTTCATAGGGTTTGAAGAAGAGAGAAGAGGAGAGGAGAAAAGAGAGTGAGAGAACGTTACTTTCTTGATTACAAAAAGACCCTTACAAGGAAAATATGGACTTCTAACTCCTACACATATAAATGACATAAATACCCTCACAATACTCCCCCTCAAGCTGGTGCATAGATATCTATCATGTTATGGAATTGCACCTTGTGAACCCCTAAGTAAATATGTCTGCAAGTTGATCATTGTCCTCACGAAGGGAGTACAAATAAGTCCACTATTCAGCTACTTTTTGATGAAATGGTTGTCCACTTCTATGTGCTTCATTCTGTCATGTTGCACGGAATTGTGAGCGATGCTAATGGCAGTTTTGTTGTCACAATAGAGGTGCATTGGGTTTTGAACAGAGATCCCCAACTCCTTCAAAAGAATTCTCAGCCACAGTTATTCACAAACACCATGAGCCATAGCTCTGAATTCTGCCTCCGCACTAGACCAAACCACTACTAATTGTTTCTTGTTTCTCCAGGACACTAGTTTCCTCCTACAAAGGAGCAATACCCATAATTTGATCTCCTATCAGACATAGATCCTGCTCAATCAACATCTATATAGGCCTCCCTTTCAAGTGCCAATGTTTCAACAAGATGAGGCCTCTCCTTGGAGCAGATTTCAAGTAACGCAAGATCCTGTGGATAGCTTCCAAATGAGAAGTTCAAGGAGCGTGCATAAACTGACTCGAGTCAGAGAGAGGTATATGAGACGGTCAACTAACCTCTATTATCTCCCAACATCAACAAGACGATCTCCAGAGTTTTCACTTATCATGTGATTTTGCTCAATGGGTGTGTCTGCTGGCTTGCACCCTAACATTCCTGATTCATATAAAAGATCAATTACATACTTTCTCTGTGATATAAAGATGTCATTTTTTGATCTGGCAACTTCAATTCCTAGAAAGTATCTTAGGTGGCCAAGATTCTTGATTTCAAATTCTTTGCTCAACTGCATCTTCAACTTATGTATCTCCTCTATATCATTTCCTGTCACTTCTATATCATCTATATAGACAATGAAGGCTGTATTTTTTTTTCCATTATGTTTAACAAAGGGAGTGTGGTCAGCCTAACTTTTTTTATACCCATTCTTCACCATGGCTCCCCTGAATCTTTCAAACCAAGCTCTTGGGGATTTTTTTCAACCCAAGAGAGCCTTTTTTAACTTACACACCTTGTTCTCTGCACATGGGATTGTAAATCCAGGAGGAAACTTCATATTCACTTCTTCTAAGTCCCCATGCAAGAAAGCATTCTTTACATCAAGTTGGAAGAGGGGCCAATCCATGTTTGCAACAAGTGATAACAAATGCCGGATTGAGTTTAGCTTGGCAATAGGTACAAGATAATCAATCCCGTAAGTTTGGGTGAAACCCTTAGCACCAAGTCTCTCTTTATATCGCTCAATGGAGCCATCCACCTTATACTTCACTATGAATACTCACTTGCACCCCATGAGGATTTTCCCATTGGGTAACTCAATTAAGCTCCACGTACCATTTTTTTCAAGAGCCTTCATCTCTTTATACATTGCGTTTCCAGTTAGGGTTGGAGAGAGCCTCTTTGACACTGTGAGACAAAGAAACAGAAGAGACAGAACTAGCAAAAGCACGATAGGACGGAGACAAGGAATCAAAGAAAACATAGTTAGAGATAGGGTGTTGAGTACATGTACGAACACCCTTACGGACAACAATTGGAAGGTTTAAATCATCACCAGTAAACTTATCAAAAATAGGGGTAGGCAAAGTGTTACCTGGATCAGATGAGACATTTTGAAATGGTACATGAGCATCACTTTCCCTTCTTCATCGCCGAGAGTAAGTTTGTAACTCTTTTTGCATTGGTGTTGAACTGACACCACCACCAACGCCTTGAGCGTGGGTTTCCTATTCAATATCAAACACATAGGGAGGAACAGAACACATAGGGAAAGGAAGAAAAGACGAAGGAGAAGACTGCTCTTCAACAACACCATGATGCTCCCGCTGAAGAGGGGTCTTCCCACCAGAGAAGAAGGGAACAGACTCAAGAAAGGTGACATCTATAGAAACAAGACGCTTATGAGTAGGAGGATGATAACATTTATAGCCTTTTTGTTGGGGGAGTACCCAAGGAAGATACATCTCAAGGCCATTGGATCAAGTTTACTCCAATATGTTTTGTGAACATGAACATAACATGAACGGGGCTTGGAGGGAGGGGAGTAGTGAGTTAGAAGAATGTGTCGTCTCTTACTATAAAGAATTGTATCAAGAGAGGGAAAGCTGGCGGCTGAGGTTGGATGGTTTAGCATTCTCAAGCCTGTCTCTAGAGCAAAGTTCTTCTTTGGAGGGGCCATTTGAAGAAGAAGAGGTGCTAGGTGTTATTTGTGGTATCGCCGGGGATAAGGCTCCCGGCCCGTATGGTTTCACCATTGAGTTCTACAAGGCTTGCTGGGAGATTGTGGGTAGAGATGTTTTGGAGGTGATGAAGGAACTTTATTTCATAGGGCGCCTCGATAGAGTGTTGAATAGTACTTTTGTGGTGTTGATTCCGAAAAAGGAGGGGGCGGTGGAACTCACGGATTTTCGCCCGATTAGTCTTGTCAGTAGTATGTACAAGATCCTGTCTAAAGTATTGGCGGCCCGTCTTCAGAAAGTGATGGCATCCATCATCTCTCCTCAACAAGGTGCCTTTGTGGAGGGGAGACAGATTCTAGATGGGATTTTGATAGCCAAGGAATGTATTGATGCCCATATTAGATCTAGATCCCCTGGTATTGTTTGCAAAGTAAATTTGGAGAAAGCATACGACCACGTGAATTGGGATTTCCTGGATTATGTTCTTGGCAGAATGAGATTCGGTCTCAAGTGGAGGCATTGGGTGAAGATGTGTATCTCCTCAGTTTCTTTCTCCATTATTTTGAATGAGAGTTCGGTAGGTTACTTCCCCGGATCTAGGGGGACTACGACAAGGAGATCCACTATCCCCGTTCCTTTTTGTGATGGTCTCAAAGGCGTTGAGCAGAATGATATCTAGAGCAGATGGGTTATTGTTCGAGGGATTCATGGTTGGCTCAACTCAATTGAGGATATCCCATCTCCAGTTTGCCGACAACACCCTGATTTTCTGTAACGCGATCCCCAGTCATCTTTTGCATCTTAGGTGTTTTGAAGCGATTTCCGGGCTGCGAGTTACTAGCCAAGTCAGAGATAGTAAGGGTTAGAAAAGTTCTAAACAAGGACCAGTTGGCAACTTGTTTTGGGTGTAAAGTAGGTGGCCTTCCGACAACATACCTGGGTATGCCATTAGGGGGAGGCTTCAAAGCTAAAGAGATGTGGGGGCTAGTTATAGAAAGGTGGGCGAAGCGGTTAGCAGGGTGGAAGGCGTATTATCTACCTAAAGGAGGTAAGCTAACACTTATCCAAAGCACCATGAGTAGTCTTCTGATATTTTTCATGTGCACCTTAACCATGCCAAAGTTAGTGGTCATTTCGCTTAAGCGAATGCAGAGAGAGTTTTTGTGGAACGAGAAGGTGGATTCATTTAAATATCATTTGGTGGCATGAAAATAAATTTGTCAGCCTAAGGAGGTCGAGGGGTTGATTTTAAATTCAATGGTTTTGATGAATAAGGCCCTGTTAGGAAAATGGATATGGCGGTTTGGTGTGGAGAGGTCTAGTTTGTGGCGTGCAGTGATCGTGGCCAAGTATGGGGAGGAGTCGTGTTGGGTCCAAGGTAGGTCAAGTGTTCCCATGGATTGGGTCTCTGGAAGGGGATTATGGCGACGACCAGTTTGGTGGTGCCTAAGTTCAGGTTTAGAGTGGGCCAAAGGAGTGAAGTGAGATTCTGGAAAGACGTGTGGTGTGGTGATTCTAGGCTCCGGGACGATTTTGGACAAATTTTCATGCTTGCTTCTGACAAGGAGTCAGTGGTCAGTGATTACTTTGAGAGGAAGGGAGGGGGTGGTTTGGTGTCCGACGTTGAGGCGAGATTTAAATGATTGGGAAATTGATGAAGTGTCGCAAATGTTGGCCAGCATAAGCTCATACTCCCCGTGTGCTGAAATTAGGGATTGCAGGGTCTGGGTCGGTAATAGCAATGGTCGCTTCTCAATAAGATCCCTTTTTCAGTCCTTGGGTCCAGTTTCCATGGGTTCGTTCCCTCACCGGTTGTGTGGCATCTAGGTATTCCTTCTAAGGTTTCTTTTTTCCTCTAGAATGCAGCTTTGAATAAAATCCTCACATGAGACCATCTGCAACATAGAAGGTTGAGGATGGTCAGCCGGTGTTTCATGTATTTTCAAGCGGAAGAGTCCGTAGACCACTTGCTCCTACATTGTCCGTTTGTGTTTCGTATTTGGGTTATTTCCTTGCGCAATTGGGTATGGATTGGGTATTCCCCTCTTCCTTTCGTAACTTCTTATCTAGTTGGCCCAAGTTTAGTGAGGATGGGGCCAAAGAGGCCCTTTGGTCGATGCTGCCAGGCCATATCATGGATGATATGGAAGGAGAGAAATTTCAAAGTTTTTGAAGACTCCTCGACAACTTGGTCCTGTATTTGTGCTCGTATTCGGTTGGTTGCTTTAGAAGAGGCAGGTCTACAATTCAATGGGGAGGAGCTTCGAGTAGTACTAGGTTGAGTCTTTGTTTTGGAAGGGTTCCAGGCTTGGAGCCAGGATTGTTTTTATGTTCTTTTTTATTTGAGTTTACTTGCTTGTAAACTCTCATCTATATTTGCTTAGTTTCCTGTATCCTTGCTTCCTTTTTAATATATTTTGGCTTGTTTACCGATCAAAAATAAATAAATACATCCAAATACACGGGGAGTAACATGAAACAAAGCAAAGTATGAGACAAAAGTTCAAAAGGAGTTCAAAAATTGAGAATCTGAGAGGGAATACAATTCATAAGGAAGGTAGCAGTAAGAACAGCATCTGCCCAGAACACCTTAGGAACATTCATACTTAGGAGAAGAGCACAAGTGATCTCAAGGAGGTACCTATTCTTTCTCTAAGAGACTCCATTTTGTTGTGGAGTGTCAACACAGGTAGTCTAATGGACTATCCCATGGTCAGTAAAAAAATACTGCAACTCCCTTGAGAGGTACTCACCACCATTGTCAGAACACAAGATCTTAATTTTGGAATCAAATTGAGTGCTAACCGTATGGTAAAAGGTTTTAAACATCGAGCAAACATCACTTTTAGATGTCAACAAATATACCCATGTAGCACGAGAATAATCATTTACAAATGTAACAAAGTACTTAAATCCAAACGATGAAACTATGGGTGCAGGACCCCAGATATCAAAGTGAACTACATCAAAAGGAGAAGAACACCTCGTAGGATGAGGAGGGTACAAAGTATGACAGTGTTTTGCAAGTTCACAAGTTTCACAATTCAATTTACTATTAAAAGGAACAAAAAAGGAATTGGAAAACATTTTCTGCATCACAAAAAAGGAAGGGTGGCTCAAGCGACGGTGCTAGCACAAAAATTGCTCCAAGCTGCAAGGACTCTGGAGGGTGGACTGGTGTGCCTAAGAAACTGAGGGTGCAGCATCCAACTTGTAGAGACCACTGTGCTAATGACCATTGCCAATCGTCCTCCTCGTCACCAAGTCCTAAAAGACTCGGTGAGTAGGAAAGAAAGTGACATTACAATTCAAAGATTTAGTGAGACTAAAGATTAGTAGTACACTAAGGAACATGAAGAACAGGCGACAAAGACAGAGATGGTGTAACACTAACACATCCTTTTCCAAAAATAGAAGAATAGGATCTGTTAGTAATCTTGACTTTGTCTCTACCAGAGCAGATAGAATCAGTGTAGTCAAGGCGACCGCCTATGCGTCATAGAATCAGTGTAGTCAAGGCATCGCCTAGGCGTTTTTGGGCCTCAACTGACTAGGCACCCCTCTAGGTGGGCGAAATTCACTATGCATCGCCTAGGCGTCTAGGCGCTAGGCGGTCAATACAATTTTTTTTCAAAAAACCTATTTTAAAACCCTCTTTTCAACCCTCCTTTAAAATCCTATTTTAAAAATTCATTTAAAAACCTCTTTTAAACCATATTTTAAATGGGGTAGTGATTAGCCCACCACGCATTTGACTATGTAGTCAAATGTTGTGTCCACATGTCCCTTTTAATACCCCTTTAACTATGGTTAAGCTTAAGAAAATTAAGGTTAATATATTTTGTTTTCAAAAACTAAGGTTAGATTGTTTAACCCTGGGGGTGAATGAATCTTAACTGCAACTAATGGGTGTTAGAAAGGGAGACATGGACCAATGAGGACCGCACATTCCTCTACAGTGGAATGCGGCGGCGTTAAGTTAAACATTTCCCATTTTAAACCTTATTTTAAAACCATCATTTAAACTCTTAAATCCTATTTTAAAACTCTCTTTTAAAGTCTAAAAACACTATCTTAGATATAGGTGGTGCATTTAAACTTTAAAAGCAACATTCAAAGTCAACACTCAAAATCACCATAAAAGTTAGAAAACTTCAAACTAATTATGTATCTATTATTTATATAATGTGTATATATTAATATTACATATAAATATATTTAATATATATAAATATAATTTAATTATTTTTATCGCCTAGGCAATGCCTCGCCTAGCCAGGCCTAATCGCCTAGGCATCGCCTAGACGCCTTGACTACACTGGATAGAATAAGAAGAAAAAATTGTAGACCTAACAGTCATAGGTCTGAAGCACCTGAATCATTGATCCAGGCAGTACTAGTTGGTGGAACAGAGGCAATGAAAGCAGAAGTTGTGGTACCTGAGTGAGCTAAGGTAGATGTAGTAGCAGCAGATGAGGCATCCAAGTTCAACATAAGGCGCCAAATAGCATCTAGTTCCGCCCTAGGAATGGAAACCATCTCACTCCCCTCTGAACTATGAATGGGAGTCTTTCCAGGAATAGGAGTGGGAGATACAAAATTACTAGCATGAGAACACACAGATGCCATGGAGTGAGTGCTAGAACCTCCACCTGGGCGGCCTCCTCTGACCATTTGTGGGCAACTATGTAACTCCCAACAAGTCTCCTTTGTGTGGCAAGAATGATCACAATGATTACACTTCAATTTATCACGATCATTTCCCGATTCTCCAAAAGTCCTTTCACCTCTTCCACCACGGCCACCTCCTCTACCACCACCATATCTACCCCCTCTGTGGGAGACCAATGCAGATCTCTCATGGGAAAGTGATTCTTGGAGCATAGCATTTCTTCAACTTTCTTCACTTTGGAGATAGGCATAAACTTGGTTAAAAGATGGAAGAGGCTCTTTGCCAAGAACCTGAACACGGAGAGGTTCATAATCAGGGTTCAAGCCTGCCAACAACTCAAATATACAGTTGCGATCAATCAGTTTCGTAAATTTCACAGCATCAGAAGAGCAATCATCTTGGAAATCCTGATAATGATCTAATTCTTCCGACATACGACGCATAGCAGTGAAATAAGTAGCCAAAGACTGATCCCCCTGTCTCAAATGAGAGATGTTCTCTGTAATTGATAAATCCTAGCCATGTTCCCCACCTGAGAATACGTTTGGGTCAACACGTCCCAAATCTCCTTGGTTGTTTTTGGAAATAAGAGGCCACTATTGATGTCGGGTTGCATGGAATGCAAGAGCCAAGACATCACCATGGAGTTTTCTGCTTCCCATTTCTCATATGATGGATCTGAAGAGATAGGTGCCTTTATCTTCCCGATCAAATACCCCTTCTTACCTCTTCCTGTAATAGCTAACATAGCATACTACGACCACACAAGATAATTGGGACCATCAAGTTTGACAGTTGTAATGTGGAGATTTGGACTGTCATTGGGAGTCCCCATTGGTACAACAACTTGACTACCAACTGAGTTCTAAGTCACGTCAACTTGACCATCAACTGAGTCCTGAGTCGCGTCAGACATTCTTACCAACGACTTTCAACAAACACTTGGTGCACACACTAATAAGGAAACCACAGTTCCTAAAAACACTGAACGCGCCTTCAAAACAACCTCAACCTTGTCATGCCGACTAGGAGTACACACTCCTATATCAAAAGGCAAACACTTTCTAGGAGAACCCCCTCCTAGACGAATTATCAAACACTTTCTAGGCAGAAAACAATCACCGAGTGCTTGCAAGGCACTTCACTAAGCAATGCATACATCAAACACTACAACCGCCTTAACCCACAATGGAACTCATCAATATAAGCATCAAACAAGCCACCTCCAGGTTTTTTAACCAAAAAATAGCCATAAAATGCAATTAAAACCAGAAAACGCAGCATATATACCCCTCTAGAATGGCAATAACTTCTTCAAATAATAGGGGTTTTGCTTGAGACCACTCCCATATGAAAGATAGCAAAAAAGGGTTCTAGGGGGATAGATTCATCCAGCAAAAAACACTTGCACATGGAGAAATCAGACCTGTACCAAACTGTAATATTTTCTGGTTTTTTTTTCCTATTTACTGAAAAAACTGCATAGAATCTTCCATACTTCTCCAACTTCATTGATCTTCTATAGTGCTCTAATACCAAGTGGAAAAGAAGAGAAAGGTTCCTAGGGTTTGAAGAAGAGACAAGAGGAAAAAGAGGAGAGGAGAGGAGAGGAGAAAAGAGAGTGAGAGAACATTACTTTCTCACCTCTAAGAGATATTACTTGTATCTTCCTTAATTACAAAAAGACCCTTACAAGGAAAATATGGACTTCTAACTCCTACACATATAAATGACATAAATACCCTCACAACAGGAATTTCATCGATGCAACATTAGTAAGGAGTGCTAATTCCACATTATAAACCTAATTCCGAATAGTGGAGGTGCCGAAGACTTAAAAGGAGTTTCGCCCAATTTGTTTGTGGGAGTGACGGAATATACAAGATTATATCCAAAACCCTAGCAAGCGAGATGAAAGTGGTTATGAGAAGGTGATTTCCTATACCAAAGATCCTTTGTTCATGGAATGCAGATTCTTGATGGTGTGTTGGGGCTAATGAATGTTACTGAATTCCGGAAATGCAGTGGTGAACCTGGAAATGTATGCAAGACAGATATAGAAAACTATGATCACATGGGCTGAAAATTCCTTGAATACGTTATGAGTAGGAGGGGTTTTGGCGCTCAATGTAGGAGATGGATGAAGGTGACTAGGTGAGTGTGTTCACAGCCTCGTTTTCAGTTCTAGTTGATGAGTCGCCTGCTAGACTCTTCCATAGTTCGAGAGGCCTTAGACACGGAGATCCATTTTCATCCTAGTAACTGAAGCTCTAAGACAACGACCAAGCGAGTTGAAGCCTGAAGGTGATGCATTGGAAGGCTTTGCCATTGGGATAGGGGGTCCCACAATTTCCTATCTCAATTGCAGATGACTCCATATTTTTCTGCAAGTTTAGACATGAGCAATTAAGGAACTTGAGATGCATACTTTGTTGTTTTGAAGTTGTGTCGGGCCTTTGGATCAATTTATGTAAGGCTCCAGTATATACAGTGTGAGTTGCGGTCTGTGTTCCAAGTCTAGAGGGCGCCCTTGGCTGTAAGACCAAATCTTCCAATCTACTCATTTGGGCCTTTCTTTAGGGGTAAGTCACAGGTTCAAAAAAGTATGTGGGACCTGGTGGTGGAACATTTTGAGAGGAGGTTAGCCCTATGGAAGAAAGGTTTCTTTAGGGATAAGTCATAGATCTTGAATAGCCTCTATTTGTAACCCGGCTTTCGTCCTTTTTTCTTCTTAATACAATTACATTTACCTATCAAAAATATTACAGACACATTATTGTCTTACAATCGGTTTTGACATAAATATATTATTATCTTACCAACGGTTTTGAAAAATCTTTTTATGTGCAATGTAGCCCTTGCTGTAAGTGTTCAAGGGTTGTCAAGGGTTGAGGAAATGACCATTGTCTGTCCATGTCCAACACTAATATATGAATACCTAACCAAATTTAATAGAGAGCATGAAACAAAGATTAAGAATCAACATCCGGGCAATGCATATATTGAGCAGGCTAGGGAAAACCAGGAGTTTGCAACTGGATTAATCCAAATTTGTTTTTTTTTAGCAAAGAATCCCTCTCAATGAGAAGAAGAGGAGTTATATGTACATAAATCCTAACAAAACCAACTTTTTTAAAATTACACACTTTTTAAAATTGCGAAATACCAAGCAGACACATTAATTTATATTATTATAATGAAATAACAAGGCTTCACCACATGCCCCTTCATAACCATCACAAATGTAAAATTTTGAGAATAGATTGTAGTCTTTGAAAGTTCATTTATTAAGGATTTGTTAAATAAATGTGTGCTTCCTCCTCCACTCACATCGGCCCAAATTTTCTCTCCTTTGAGGCACTTTGTCATAAGGTTAGGCTTCAAAAAATTTTAAGAACTCACAACTTCTGATCCATGTGTAGTTGAGAAACAAAATTGATCAGTTTGAAAACTCTTGTCGAGATCTTTCCTACATTCAGATATTCTACTAACTATTTGCTTTAATAATAAACTTAATATATGATTTGATATTAAATTCCCAAAATGAATCTACAAATTTAATTTTTCTGACTAGCGATGAGCATAGTTATCAAATTGCCCACTTATCCTCTTTTAATAAATTCTCAAAATCCAGTACATCCCTATTTTCTTTCCTCTTTTAATAATTCTTAAAGTTCAATAGATCCATGTTCGATAGATTCTTAGGACCATCAACCATCTTCATTCACGCATGTGCATTGGGTAGAGCCAACATGCAATGAGTCCCTCAGTATCTATTTCAAATATAATTTTAATTAGATATAATGACCATATGATCCACAAAACGGGTGAATATCATAAATAAAAAAATCTTTCAAATAAAACTGTAGCCCCAATGTTCATTCCATCAAAGAAAATGTTAGCATGAGCGATTTCCTTTGCGGTACCCATCAAAATACTTGGTCTGCCACCTAGTCCTACACTACATGTGCAAATACAAGGATGCTAGAGCATATGTAGGATCTACTGGACGACCATCCACTACATTATATTTGTACTTTGAAAAGATGTGCAGTGCTATTAGATGTGCAACATGTGTGTCACAAATATTGAACTATGCTATTAATTTTGCAACGCATGCATTGGCATTTGCATGTGCCCTACACTAGTAGGATATAAACTTCTAATCTTCCAGCCATATCAACTTTAAACAGCGATAATCACTTTGCATGGTATTGAGATTCATAATATAAATAAAATGATTGACCTAAGAGGGCCTATTATGCTAGACAGAGATAGATAGTTACCAAGTATGCAAAATTCCAAACCAGAAAAGTATGCAAGAGAGAGAGAGACACAGACAGAGAGAACGTATATGGTAGCTGAGAAAGTAGAATCTGACCTGAGCTTCTCCACCGGAACACAACCAAGATCAATAGAGCATACTGGACAGTAATCTACCTCCTCATTTGTGAATTTCCCATGTATGCACTTCCTGCAAACTGGTTGGAAGTTCAAGTTAAGAGTATTAGATATTGCCAGTTGATAGAGTCAACATTCTCAAAAAATAATGCATCTTGAATATTCAGCATAATCAATTTTCAATGTACATGGAAATAGTGAGGCAATACAGTAATTGACGGGACTCATAATCTTCAAGCAAATAATAAACTGGGTAAACAAAAAAGAGTTGGACAGTAGCATTGGACTATTGGGATTTAATTGAAAGGGATAGCAAGTTACATACCAACAGAGCATTTCCCAAACTATATGCCTACGAATTAAAAAGGTAAAGAAAAATTAGTCACCATAGCAACGAAAATTGGAAGAATAGACGAGAAATTTTCTATTAGAAAATTGGGGGACTATAACAATAAGGTTCTCTTCAGGAATGATCCTCCCAAGAAAGGTAAAACTGACCCACCACCCTATAAACCTCCCATGAGCTTGAAAAACTTATAGACGCACAGAAGCCTCTAGTAAAACTTGAAAGAAGTTCATTAAAGTTAACACATTAAGGAACTCATTCTCATCTTCAAGTGAATTGTCAAGACCATCCGAGGGACTATTAAAGCACAAATCTAGTTAGTCTCATGCAAGCAGTAAGCCAGTAACCAGATTACCCCTACATGTACTACTACCAAACGTTCAAGTTTTAGCTGCACAAGTGAGAAAATCCTGTAGCAAGGAGGTGTACTGTTCTAAAACTGTTTCATCTGTGAAACTTCGATAATTGAAAGATGTTTGGATTGTAAAAACGAAAACTGAAACATGGAAGAAACAGGATTTTTTTTCCACCAAAAATAGGATAAGAAAAACAAACTCACACTCTTCACATAAACTAGATCACTTTCTAACATATCTCCCACCATCAATGACGGCTACAAACTCTGTTTCAAAACATCAAAAAGAGCTCCCAATGTTCATCCCATGGAGAACCAAGTAAAAAAGAAAAAACACACACTCACACACACACACACACACACATCAATCTCTAAGTACCCACACATTTGCCTGACTATATTACAGATGCATTACCATTATGAACTTTATGAACAAAAATTTAAGACAATTGCTGTTCAAACATCCAACGAAGAAACTAACCAAGTGAACACCGTCCAACCTTTAATCTTTTTTCCTTCCTCTAGGTAAGCTTTAAATCTTCGAGTAAGGCAGACCCATATCATAAAAGACGCAAAATTTTAAATACCCATATCATGAAAACGTAATATACGAAATACCCAAACACAAAAACGCAAAATACGAGAAACCCAGATCATAAAAATGCATAATAAGGAGAACCCATATCCTAACATTTGCAAAATACGAAAACTCATATCACAGAAACGCAAAATACGAACAACAGAGATCGAAATAAGCAGAAAGAAACGAGATTTAGAGCATAAGAAAACAGAACAAAGAGACTTACATGTATGGAGGCATTCAGATATAGTCGTAGCTTCCCTCAATAGCTTATTGCAGAGAGGGCATGTCATGCATGCTTTGAGGGTCTCCCTCCGAACTTTCGCCACCTGGCTCGCCATGTCCGAAACCTCGCAATCCCTCAGCGAAGCTTTACGGCCGTACCCATATGGTGCATGGTAGCAATACGAGAAAAAGGCATGAGTGGGAAAAAGCAAAATAAAACTCACTTTTTGGCCGCATGAGATGTCTTTGGCTCTATTGAGACCTTCTCAATCTGTTGAAGTAAACAAAATGATGGATTCTCTCAGCTTTGATTCGCAGATGGGTTTGGATTGTTTGCGAAGAGTCGACGTAAAAAGATATGTTTTGAGGGATGAAATCAAGATTTCGACTAAAGGAGCGTGAACAAGAGAGGTCTTTTTCATTTTTTTAATGAAAAAACATCAAGTTAACTAATAAATGAATAAAGTCTTGGGGGCTTAAAATGCACAGTTACGAGACTGGTCATAACCTGCACGCCACGCTCCCGACGATTTTCTAACTTTTCTTTTGGTGGCAAATCCTCTCCAGTTATAACCGGATGTGGCACATCCGGTTATAACCCCTAGAGGTCGCCACGTGTCTCCTTTGACACCTCTTAACTGTGGGTAAGGTTCACCCACCCCTAGGGTTCACCCACGTGTCTCCTTCTCAATCTGTTGAAGTGAACAACGAGTCCGTTGTTGACTCGAGCTCGGGTTCGTTATACATGTCTTAAAATATGACATGGACATCCTTATCTGAATCACAACGGACTCGTTGTTCAATTAACACCAAAAACGTTGTCGAGAATACAATGTTTACGTTGTGCACAAGACAACGAACCCGTTGTCAAACCCACAATGAGAACGTTGTTCGCAAGACCACGGATACGTCGTAATTTCTACAACGTGAACGCTGTGCATCAGACAATGTTTATCCTTCTATTTTAAGCACGTGACTCAAACATATGTCCACGTGTCACTTTCGTGCACAAGACAACAAAAGTCAGCTCGTTCCCCAACGTTAATTAGTTTTTACGAATTTTAGCCCTTACAACCATCCTTAAGAGTATTCGTTTAACGAGAAAGTGAAGAAAAGTAAAAGAAAAATGACTTTTCTTGTGTTTGGTATGCAAGAAAATAAGTTTCTTGCACTTTCTCAAAGGTGACACTCTCCCAAAAACTTGCTCCATCTTTTGATGGTTGTTTTGAAAAAAAAATTAATTTTTTTTATTTTCTTTTACCAACTTTATCGTCAAATGAAATACCGTTGTAGATTTATCCCTACTTTCCCGATGCATGTAGAGTGGGGGTTTGTACCTGCCCGAGAGATTTAGCGATGGGTGCTAAGAGGCACGGATACAGGTTATCCAAAAAAAAAAAATTTGTCCAAACACATTAATTAAGGTACCCTAGCGTAGGACCCTAAGGATGATACTATGGCATACTTACAGTGGAACACTAGGCAAATGATGGTAATGATGGAAATTCCGTGGTGAAATCCATGAATGGTGGACCCCATAACCTGCAGACCCCATAAAACCTGCACACTGTCTTTTCTTTCAAGGATAGGGAGGGAGAAAAAAGCTCTACCCCATTTGAGCTTTTCGTCTCCAATTAAAAGAAAATTATTTACAAAGCGGAGCTCTGATTAAGGCAAAAAAATGGTCCTCCCAATTTTTTGAACTAGGGTAATGTTATCTACATTTTCTTTTAAGGTAAATATATTATCCAATCAAAAAGATAGTGAGTCTTAGAAGAGAGTGTTGCTAGTATTACCCTTTTATTTATCTTGCTATTTTGGAGAGAAAGTATTTTACAAAATTGTCACCATTTTTCTCTTTTTCTCTTTTTCTCTCCCTGCCTCCCTTGGGAACTACAATTGGAAGGTCCATTTTTTTTAAACTCAAGATTACCCTCCAGAACTACAATTGAGAGTATATTTGGGTGTCCAATCTTATAGATCAGGAGATTGGTCAATGGGACTATGGGAAACTAGTGAGGCTATTCTCCAGAAATTCAATAGAAGATATCCTCAAGATTTCAGTGAGTTCCTGTCACAACCCTGATACAATTGTTTGGCACTACTCTAAATCCGGAATATTCAAGGTCAGCTCGAAAACTTACCTGGCGACGCAACTCGACCAGGCTCAGCTACCTTCATCTAGTTTCTCAGCTTCCACTCAAGATCGTAAAGCTTGGTGATTGATCTGGCAACTCCCCCTTCCCCATGAAATCAGTCTTTTTTTGGTCAATTTGCAATAATGTCATTGCGGTGCCCTCTAATTTGCGAAGAAGGAAAGTGTTAATCGATGCGGAGTGCCCACTTTGTTAGGCTTCAGAGGAAATGGTTACAATGTGCTTGGTGCAAGAATATTTGGTTCAGTTCGTAACTTGCTCTCAAACTTCCACCCATTGCCCCCTTTCTGATTGATTTCTAATGGCAAGAATGGGTCAACACTTTTGCTGGGGACGATATCTATTTTAACCCGGTTAATTACTACTTTTTGGTGTATCTGGAAGATGAGAAATGAGGTGGTCTTCAACAGATTATCCCCAAACCTGACTACCACCATCTCTCTAATCACCTCTCTCTTAGCTGAGCTCTTATCTAGTCCAAAAGTTCAATGGGATGCGGTGGACGCTATATCGGATCACACTCTCACCACCCCTTTGCCTTCGATTTGGGAACCATTGCCTCCGGGATGGATTAAGATTAATATAGATGGGGATGCCTCTCTTGATGGTCGAGCGGCAGATGCAGGAGCAGTAACTCGTAACCATGACGGTTCTATTATTGCTTCAACTGTGAGCACATATTTTACTCACTAGATTATGTAGTTTGATTTAGAGTCACCACTTATTAATTCTGAAGGATAAGTCCCGGATATGGATAAAGTCTTATGGTCTACATGAAATTCTAGGTAAGAGGTTCGATTAAGCCTCGAAAAAAGTGTTAGGCACCTTGGGACCCCCATTTTACAATGGTTACCTACTCCCTAGGTATAAGCTAAATTAATGCCAAATTTTATTCAAATACCTAAGTTTTAAAGTATACTAACTCAAGAAGGGAAAAGTCCTAACTAGGATCGAACCCGACTTGGGTTGCCTATGTACTCACAATGGGTGAGATCAGACCAAGCGTAGTTCTGGCACATGAGCCTGTGCCAAGGCTAGGGGAGTGTGTGTGTGCACCGGGGTGGCTAAAGGTCTAGCCCGTGAAACTAGGGTTGGTTGACTAGGTTGGTCAAGTGCATGGTCTAGAAGGTTTGGGCATGGAAGCCAAAGGAAATGGCCCGGAGGCCAAGGGTTAGCCCGGTAGGCTAAGGTTTTAGTTTGGTAGACTAAGATTGGGCCCGGTAGGCCTAGGTTTGGGCCTGGAGGCCAAGGGTTAGCCCAGTAGGCTAAAGGGTTTAGTCCGGTAGACTAAGATCGGATCCGGTAGGCCAATGTTTGGGCCCAGAGACCAATGGTTAACCCGATAGGGTAAAGGGTTTAGTCTGATAGACTACAATCGAGCCCGGTAGGCCAAGGTTTGGGCCCGAAGGCTAAGGGTTAGCCCGGCAAGCTAAAAATTTATTCCGGTAGACTAAGATTGGGCCCGATAGGCTAAGGTTTGGACCCGGAGGCCAAGGGTTAGCCCAGTAGGCTAAATGTTACTTAACAAGAGTTAAGGGGAGAGAAAACCATGGTTAGGATTGCTAACCATGGTTTATAAAGTCCAATGCCAGATTTTGATCTCTTTGTATTTTTTTAGATGTTTTTGAGATTTTTTAAAGTTTTCCAAGGTTAAATGGTCATAATCATGGTTACAAGTTAACCAGGGTTGAATTAAACCCCAATTAGAGGGTCTGGTTCGGTCTGAGGTGGGCCCAGGCAGTATAGTAGGGCCTAGAATGACCTCCTACCTGGTCTAGGTCCTGTACAAAGTCACTGTTATGTGAACAGTAGGATTGGCGATATAATAATTACCGCCAATTTCATTTCTTTGCAGAATGAGATTGACAGTAGAATAACTACCGCAACTGCTGCTGTTTTTGCAACAATGGCTTTGTAGTCAAAGGGGAATGGTAGGGACGATGCCCAAGGGATCCTGGATCCATGAGGGTGTTCAGGAGACTTGTTGCAAGTCTTGGGCCTGGTCTGGGCCCTGTGCCTAGGATGGGCCCACAGTGACCATTTATGATGAAAACCAGAAAACTCAAAATGTCGGTAAACTGTTTATTGATATTCTGGACAGTTTCCACAAATGCTGAGGTTAACCATGGTTAAGTTAAAGGGGGGAGCCTGAAAGGACCAAGGAAGATGAAGCGAGGTCACAGGGACCTGAAATAGGCCATGGAATGGACCAGGTCTCACTCAAAATAGGCCTACAGCCACTGCAATGGGGAAGCCCAGAAATTGCGGTACTGTGTTTACCGTTATTTCTAGATTTTTCCAAAAAATAGTTTTTCTCCCCCTGACACTGCACCAGGCTACTTCCAGGGGATCCCTCATGGATTGAGGGTCCCCCAGAAGCTCAGGGGAGTGGCCATGCACATAGGAGGTTACATGGCCGAAGCTTGTTCCCTCAAGAGGGTCCCAAATCCTATGAAGAGGCAAATGGACCTCTGTCCTTGGGTTTGCAATACTACAACAGAAATAAAGAGTCTCCTGGAGTAGGACCAGAGGCTCACAATGCTTTTTTACAAAATGGAAAGGGGTAGGGGAAGACCCTACCCTCCTGGTTCGATTCCTACGATGGTGGAGGTGGCGGTGCTTAGTGGTGCACGACTGGGAGAGGCCTATGGTAGTCCCTGGGTTCTCTTAGGAATCAATGGTCTCACCTTAGGTCGAGGACAAGGCTGGGAATAGGGAACTCGGACTGCATAGAGTTTCCATTGGGGATTTTCTTGGATCCTTTGAAGGCTTGAGGGGGAGGGTATTTATAGGCTTGTGGACAACTTAGGGTAGTTTAAGGATTATCTACGAGGTGGAGGACCCAAGAGAGGCGCATCAGTTGGTCCAAGGGAGATGTCAGACCTGTTCTGCGTACTCTCCAGGAATGGCGGTAATTCCAATCCCGCCATTCCTGAATCAGGCACAAATGATAATTGTGGTAATTGGATTACCATCATTTATGAGTTTTTGCTCAAACAGACCCAAATCAGTTGTTTTTGGTCTGGGACACTGTTGCTTTTGCCAAATCTAGTAATGACGGTAATGTTATTACTGACATTATCTGATTTTTCAAATTTTGAGCATGGGCCCCCCACCAACGGTCAGCTAAGGCTTGTGGGTCCCTACTTGGGCCCATAAGGTGGTCGGGTTGTGGTTTTTGGCCTTTGGGCCTGGAAATAGGCCTTGGGCCTATGGTTCAAGCTAGGGGGCTTAACTAGGGTTTACTTAGGTTGGACCTAGGGTTTGACTAAGGTTTGTCTAGGGTTTAGAAGATTAACCATGATTAAGATTGTTAACCATGATTAGGGAAAAGGTGTAAAAATTGGGTTCTTATATCAACAACTCACCCTCTTCATGGTGGTTCGGCACGTACAGCTAAGGTCGAGGCCGAGGTCGTTCGTCTTAGCTTCAATGTTGCTTTATCCATAGGTTGGATGGATATTCTTGTAGAATCAGATTGTAAGGATGTCAGCACCCCATTTTTACACCCCCTGTAACCTTGGTTAATTAATTTAACCATTGTTAGCTTAGTTTAAACCCTAGATAAACCCTAGGAAAAACCTCATACCCTAGGTAAACTCTAAACCCCAAAATCTAACCCCTTTGGGCTTAAGGCCTATTTCAATTTTTTAAAAAAACTAAACCCTAGGTAAACCCTAGGCCTAACCCTAACCCTAAGACAAACCCTAGGTCAAGTCCAAACCCATGACCTTTTAGGCCTAGCCTAAGTCCTTTTTAACTAAGACTATATCCTCAAATAATTTAAACACTAAAGCTCATGCCTTAAAGGCCCAAGCCTATACCAAAAACCCTTTAGTCCGTACCCATGACTCATGACCTAAGAACCAAAAACCCCTTTCTTGCTTATCCGTACATGCATTTCTTGAAATCCAGACTTCTTGCACAAGAATGGAAAGGGCCTAGCATCTCCATCATCAACGGCCACCCCCATCTCTCCTTCATCAACACCAGTTGCCTCCACCTTTTTCCTCCATCTTCACGGTGGCCACACAATCCTTAAATCAGTCCATGCTCAACCCTTATCAGCTCAGCCCTATAATAAGCCCCACATGAACAGCCCAAGAACATCCCTGTAACAGTCTCAAACTGCAATTTAAAACACCATTGTAGCTCCGGCCAACTGCTCCCACCTACAGTACCTCTTTGGCCTCCTCCACGTTCAGACCAACCACTGTCCATCCTCTTACCCTCACCCCAACGACACCTGTAGGCTGTAGCAGCATCACTGTCATCTCACATGACATCGGCTCACCGTCTCCAAGCTGGACCAGTGATCGCACACCTGGCTTAGTGGCAATCGCAACGCAACCTCCCTTTTTCCCTCTTCTTTCACGGCTGTAGCAGGTGAGGTGTTTCTTTTTTTTTCTTCCATTAGATTATCTTTACTCTAAAATCTGTTTTTACTTAGCTTAGATTAGATTAGTTTAGGGTTAACTGCTAGTTTAGTTTTAAATCAATTTTAAGTTAGTTTTAACTTTAGGCTTCCTTTGTTTGATTCGGTAGTGATTTTAACAAATTAAATTCTGTTTTGGGTTGTAGTCATTTTAATCGGTTTTGTTAGATTAGATTAGATTTAGGTTGATTAAAATATGACATTAGTATAGTATAAATTTGATAACCCTTAGGTTTGTTAAACTTTAATCATTGGATAGATTTAGGGTAATCCTTAGTTAGTCTAGGTTAGCCCTTAGTTAGTCTAGGTTAGTCCTAAAGGTAGTTGTATGAATAGTTTAATCCATTTTAAATTCTGATTTTAACTTAGTATTAGGCTAGTTTCTAACTTAGATTAAATATGTTATTTTCAAATACTTCTCAGTTAGGTTTAAATCTATTCTTGTCGTTAGCTTTTAGAGTTTAGAGTAATTGTAGTTTATATCAAATTTGTTTCTTTAGGATAGATTCTTAAGATAGTTTAAATTCTAATCTATAGAGTAGCTTCTAGATTAAATTCTGATTAGGGCATATGACAATACACTTTAATCCTAAATTTTCAGGTCATTAGTTAAATGCTAGTTTCTATGTTAGGCCTAATTTGGTAAAAATCTGTTTTAGTTAACATTTTTAGATTAATCTTGACTTAGTCTAAATCATTTTTGGTTAATCTTCTAGGCGAGTTTTAACTTGGTTAAACTTGGGCTTTAAGTAACCCCTAGGTTTGTTCTTGACCTTAGTTAGTCTTGACCCATAGTTAGTTTAAGCTCGTTGCTCTGCAACGAGCCTAAATTACTATTCAAAAAATCCAAAAAAATGAAAAAACATTCAAAAATACCAAAAACATTCAAAAAATCCAAAAGACCAAAAACATGTTTGCTAGGCTTTTTGACCTTGGTTAGCCCATCTAACCATGGTTAACATCCTTTTAACTACGGTTAGACTGATCTTGCACTTGACCAACCCGGTCAACTAAACCCTAGCTTCTAGGGCTAAACCCTTGACCATCCTATGCGCACACACACACCCTTAGCCTTGACACGGGCTCATGTGCTAGAACTACGCTCGGTCTAATCTCACCTGGTGAGTACATAGGCAACCCTACTCGGGTTCGACCCTAACCCATCTAACTTTCTATCTTTCTTGGATTAGCATTTGTTTAAACACTTAAGCATTTTAACTAATTTTGAGATTAAATTTCACTAAAATTTAGGGAGTAGGTAACCATTGTAAAATTGGGGTCCTGGGGTGCCTAACACCTTTCCCAGGAATTAATCGAACCGCTTACCCTAACTCTAATAGACCATTTGCCTTATCCAAAATAATTCCGGGACCTATCCCTTAGAATGAATAGGTGGCGACTCTCAGTCAGACCATAATGTGAAATTGGGTAGGAAAAATCTCATGCTCACAAAGGGTATTGTAGATCTTCTTCATGGTGATCTAAGCCAACAACACTGGGAGATATCCACCGTCATTGCCGACATTAGGCGTTTGAAGAACCACTGCAACCAAGTAGCTTTCAAGTTTATAGGTCGTTCTGCTAATACCATATCCCATAGTATAACTCAAAGTGCTTTTATCATTAGTCTCTCGAGGACTCTATGTATCGCTGGCTCTCCTCCCTCTTCCCCTTATCAGTCTTGGGGTTCAGGGAGTCAGGCTTTGGTTATATTTTGAATACAATATCTCTTAACCAAAAAAAAAAACACTAATTCTTGGATATGGGTTAAACCTATTGATGTCTAAAACCAAATTATGGTATGGATTACCATAAAATTTTGTTATTTTTACATTTATGTGATCAATTGAAGCAGTGATTGGAAATAATAACAATTGAGAAGGAGTTGTTTTATGTTATTGAGAAGTTAACATCTTTATATTCTTACTAGCAAAGACCCCGTGAAAGCACGGGAATGAGATAAAGGGAAATGATATATATATATATATATATATATATATATATATATGAATTATACATTAAAAAATATATATCAATTAATGCACCATCAAAGGGTTTAAAGAGATGGAGAAGCAAACTGATATTTATAAATTATATAGGACAATTAAGGCGACCCCTTAAACCAAAGAAAATAATTAATATATTTTTTCTTTCAATATAAGGTAGATGGATATAAGTTCAAATAAATTATTGGTTCAAGATTGGATGATCCTACACTTCATTTTCAGAAATTTGTAAATTTTTCTGTTTCTAATCTTTTTTCAAAAACTTATAAATCTTCTCTTTTTATCATATTCTTTTTGCATTTGATGCTAAAGCATTCAGATGAGAAAATTAAAAAAAAAAAATGTTCCTCTCCTGGTGAAAGAGGGGAAGAGAGAAATCAGGGCTAACATTTTCATGGTAAAAATATTAGATGAAAAAGTGTTGCAGATGGTGGTGGTTACAAAAGATAGGGAGACTACCTAAGACGTCCATCTTGATAGATAATTACATATTTGGATCAAATTATTAACTCGTCTCCGACTCATAAAAAAATTATTCAGTAGAACGATTCCACCCCTGGCAATTGGGAATTTGTCGTCACATGCTCTCTTCCTTGAAGATTAATATCGGCGCCAACATCTCTTACATACTGTGATATATTGCGAACTTCAAAGTTCGTTTGGATCTGAAACTATAATGGATGTTTAATGAGACAAACGTCAAACAAACCTCACTAGAAGAATGCCTAAAATAACCCAAAGTGGGAAAGAACTCCCCAATCATCACCTCCAATTTTAGAGTTCTGAAGAAAAAGAGATCAAGACTAATTTTCAAAGTACCTCAAGAACCAGAATAAAATAAATAAAAGAAACCCCATCTCACTATCTGTTACCTTGGTCATGAAGTCTCTGCAGTCACCTTCCCAATTCAAATCTTCACACTCTAGAATCTCCGTTTGATCGTGTTCTAACCACCTAACCAAATATCACCATGCATGTAAGAAACACAAAAGATATCATCACATTACGTATAAAAAGAAACACAAAGAAGGGATAAGATAACTGAGTAATCTCAAACTGGTGAGACCCAAAAGGCCTAGCAAACTGAGTGCGGATTATAAATATCGTCCTGGTTGTTCCCTGTTTTTTTTTTTTTTTTTTACTGGAGTTGTTCCTTGATCAACCGACCTAATAAAAACTTCATATTTCGATTTTTTTCTCTTCCCTCCCTTCTCTCCCCTAGCATTGCAACTTTTATAAATGAAAGGATTAGTTAATGTAGGAGATATAATGGGATCACATTTAGGAGATGTGAATAGAACGTTTTCAACCGTTACAACTTATAAAAGGAAAAGATTAGTCATTAAGGAGAAATTTTAGGAATTTAAAGAGATTTTAAAAAGAGAGAAATAGAGGGAGTAGAGTCTGAGTGGGCCTACTATCTCTTGAGTCGCCATGTCAAGAGGCAACTTCGGACACATCTCTTCCTGTTTCTACACGTTTGAGTTCTCCCTGAACGTAACAATTCAAATGCAGACGTTTGAAGACCCCACTCTCTCTCTTGCACTGCCTATTTAGTAGATAAAATTTACGTTCCAAAAACTATTATTCTTACCTATTTAAATACCCATAATTAAATAAACCGTTTCAAATAGTTTGTTTAGAGAGGGTGAGGGCATGAGACGGCTTAAGTGGCTTCATGAAATAAGAGGAGTCTTATGTGGCAACAAAAGAAACACCTACGTGTCATTCAAATGGACATTTTAACTTTGTTTTATAATAGTAAGTTTTATTTATTTATAGTTAAGTGAGACAATAAAGGTGGCACCATGAAGAGAGAATGGATCATTAAATTTGGAGTGATCATATCATTTAATTTATAAAAAATAACGGTTATTAATCATATGATGTGGTGTCTTTCCATTGGATCAATCAAAGAGAATTGCCATGTAAGACGACACATGGCGTCAACTTGAAGAGAGAATTGAGAGAAAGGGGTTTTGACCCTTAGATTTCCTCTTGGGATTAAAGAAGGGATAACATCAAATTAATTCAGCGGTTTCAAACAGGGTAAGAGTTGTTTAAGATAGAGGTTGTATAGAAAGATTTTTTTTCTTAGATAGCTTAGGTGGCATCAGAGAGAGAGAGCAAGCTTAGGTGGCATCACATTTGAGAAGTATATGCTTAGGTGGCATAAGGAGGAGAGATTTCTCTCTAGCATATAGGAGTAGTATAGATATGACATAAATTTTAGGTACAATGTTGTGCTCATTTGGCATTTCCATGACTTCCTAGCTGCATTGGAGGGGAAAATAAGTACTGAATTATTTTCTAGAGAAAAACTAAATGCTCCAAAATAAGCTTTTCATTGCAAATAACTCTCTAATTTACTTTAATTTTATTTGATATATATGGAAAAAAAATCTCTAAAAAATGAGAACTCATTCGAGAAAAAAGTATTTTTCCTCCAAACAAATAAAGCCTTAGAAAAGTCCAGATAGTTTGAGATAATCAAACTCACATGTCGTACTAGTGAGAAGTAGTTCATGTTTTCTTGTTTGATAAACGGGCATATTGGCGGGCCAAAATTCTTTATCATCTAAATAAGAAGTCTTTTTTAAAAAATTTACTGAGTTTTTTTTTTGCCTTTTAATCAAACAGCAAAAAATAAAAGATTAAGAATATGTTTTTGAAAATAATTTTACGGGGAAAAAATTCTATCCCCATATTGACAAATAAATGGGCCTTAAAAAATGAAGTTGACATTTACCACACAGTACACGCAAAAAAATTGTCATTTTATTATACATAAACAGAAATGCTAGCCCCAGTCGCGATCTTCCAGAGATGCAAGATGGTGGCAACAAGCGTCAAACGATCTCCTTATTATAGGATAGCAACACGCACCCACCTTGCGTCTGTGGAAAATATTTGACTTAGTACGTCTGGGGCTACCATTGTTCAAACATAAATGGTGATATTTTAGGACTGCTCAATTGAGTTTCTTTGGAAGCTTGGATGCGCCAAACCCTAGCTTTGGGCCCATATCTGTCAAGTCAAGGTCAACGTACGTAGCAGCAAGGATGGTACATCGCCTATTTCTCGTTCTCGCTCGGGAGCCTAACTTTCGCTTTGCTCTCTCTTGAGCCCGCATTTCGTGTTTTGTAAGATCTTTAGAGGTGAACCCACATAGTGGAGCCTTCGTGTACCAATTTCAATGGTTGAGTACAATGCATAGACTCCATAGAATTAATGCAAAGACCTTTCGAGACTGGACCAACCTGGAACAACCTAATCACCTAAACAAAGAAAGGAACATTCGTTTAGACACCCATAACTTGGAGGAAGATGAAACACAACGAAAGAGGGAGGACGAAGAAGGCATATTCCCCCATAATTGAGTACAATCGAGCTCGATCGTGTGAAGTTTTGAATAGAAAAGGAATATGCTTTTGAATGCTCATATTGTCGCCTTGTCTCGGATATAAGACCTACGAATCAGGTGTTAGCGGAAAGAGAGAAGGAATGGGTGACTCGCTATGGGCGCATCGAAGGGGCCCTGGAAGCACCACAACATTGGTGGCTACGCAGCTGTCCCTATTTCTGGTAGTCGAGGTGCTGCTTCCATCCCTTTTTTCTGCTGACTCGGATGTTGGTCATTGCTCGCTGGTAAGTTGCACCGGCATTCTTTAGACCAAAAGGCATCACCTTGTAGGAGTATATACCAATAGAGCTAGGGAAAGTGATAGGAGTCGTGCTCGTTTCAGACACGAAGATGGATGGGGAGAGTCACCCGCTGATCCTTGATTTGAGCCTGGAGAGCGAGTTTGATAGGCTGGGTTTGACGCCTTTCTTGATGATTTTAGTATTCGAACCTTCCCTGAGCTTGAAGCCATCAATCCTTTCTTTCTTCAACCCAAGCATTTCCGAGCGTTCGCTCTCCCACTTCTGTTCGAATCCCTCTCCATCTGCGAGATCATAAGTTCTCTCTTGCGTTATCTATAGATAAGAACGAATTGGATCAACTTCGGTGATTGCCTTCTGACGGAGAGATGTTCTTCGCATTTCATCTGGAAGCCGCCAACAATCGATGCAGTTCCGGCGACTGATTAAGAAGGGGTGGTTTTTTCCGCTGCTCTCAGAGCAAGTAGTTTGGACAGTGCAGCCGTGGGCTTCAAGGAAAGGGTCAATTTGGGCTTATCATGAGCCAAACATGAAAGCTTCTTGAGCTACCAAAACTCGTTCACACATCCCCTCCTGTTGAGCGCAAATTCCCTATGCGGAACCTTATGCCATTGGTGTTATCTAGTCCTATACATACCAATGAGAATGTGATACATCTTCTAACCTTTGTAAAACTGCTCTCTACTCTTACCCAATTTTGTCGATGAGAAGTATTTACTAGGGCTGTAAACAATATCGGATTTGGATTGCATCTGCCTAGATCTGAATCTGATCGGATTAAGATCCGATAGACCCGGATCCGATCCGAGATCCGTCGGATTATGAATTATCCAATCTGATCCGAGTACCATTAATATATTTAAAAATATATTTTAATTAAAAAAAATTACGATTAGTACTGTAGTATATTTGTAAAATTATATAAATATTATTATTCTTATATATAATCTAATCGGATTGGATCGGATCACTATAGATCCAAATCTGATCCTATTATAATCGGATTCAAGACATCGGATTTGTATCCGATCCGACGGATCTATAATAGGATTAGGATCTCATCTAATCGGATCGGATCCGGCTTAATATCCGACCCATTGACAGCCCTACTATTTACAACCCACAAACATGCAAAATATTGGCCTGGGCGTCTGTGTTGTGTGAATGTGTATAGAGTGTGTGTCTTAGTGTATTATAAATTTTTTTTTTTAAAAAGGCAAAATATTTCCCCACCTGCCCACTTACCTATCTACCATGAAATGGACATGCTCAGCAATACAATTGTATTGAACTATTGATGTCATACCTGACAAGTGCCCATACCAACAAACAACCAAAATAACAGACTTTTGAGACACTAACGAACTCTAGTAATATTAAAATAACAATGGTTGAGTTCTCCTTTCACCAGTTGGTCCAGGCCCTTACAAGAGAGGATGGTTGCTTCAGCTGGTAAAACTTCACCAAATAATACTAAATTATATAGCATGAATTCTGATCCGTGGTTTCTTGACTAAAATGTTGAACAAATTTCATGTTGGGTGGGGGAGCCCGGACCTGATATATTAAGAGATTAACTATGAACAAAAGCTCCGGTTGAACAGATAACCGAAGCAGACCCAAAAAATGCCTGACAGTGGTATCTTAGAGAATTCTAGACCAAACTACCCCTACCATAAGGCATATTTTGGGTTGCTCCAGTTATCTCTTCAATGGGAGCTCCTCTTCATAGTTAAATCTCATATATAAATACATAAACAATTTACATCCTCTAGTATTTGCATTCCCTAGCATTATTACAATAAAAAGGGAGAGAGAGTACTAGGGAAATTCTCAAGACTCAATACAAAATATCAGCACATCTGCTAGTTTTACTATCAAAAGATCTCTTGATGTAGTCCAATGTTACCTGGTTCGTCAGTTCGCTCGGTTCGAATTCGGGTTTGTAATTCACCACTCTAGAGTGAACTCGGTTCACTGGGGGTAGAATGTGTCAATTCAGTTCGCTAGCATAGTTTGCTTCTATAATATTAATACATATATATTTGAATCATACAAATAAATATATTATAAATACTTATTTTTAAAAAAGCATTAAAAAATATGTTTTATAACCAGTTTGCGAACTCGCTGAATTCAAAGTATAAGTTCACTGAACTTAAAGAACAAATTCGTCGAATTCAAACAAAAAATTCGCCGAACAAAAGCTATTGGATTCAAGTACGGGATCGCTCATTTCCACGAACCCAAAAAAGCAAACTAGGTAACATTGATATAGGCAATCTTTGAGAGTAAGTAAATAGGTTCCCATGGCCACTCCAACTTCCTATTCAAACATTCTGCTGCCAGCATTGAATCTACCATGACTATAATATTCTTATAGCCCCGGGGCAATGGTCTCTCTGAGCCCACACAAGATAGACTCCAGTTCGCGCATAATAACCGAAGTTAGAGCTACACCAGTAGCCATACCAAGCAAAGGGACACCATCACAATCTCTAAAAAGGGGACTCATGACCACCTAGCTGCTCCCTCAAGGATCCATCAGTATTCAAAGAATGTATCCGTGAGGATCCTGATGGATTCCTCAAGGATCCTAAAAAAAGTTGGAAATTGGGATAAGACACTGATAAAGAAGAGGAAAACCAACGGATTGCTCCCCCTAGATTGGGGGTTGTGGTCTGCTATCTGCTCGAGGCTGTCTGTTCTTTAGTTTATATCTTAAGTCTTCTTTGGTTTGTTTTTAGCAGATTTTCTCACTCTCCTATGATCCATGGCGCTAATATGATAGATTGTACTCATGTACTGCTTTCTCTTATGTATATAATATAAGAAAAAGAAGAAAACCAGCTAGTCCTATATTTCCCCCCAACAAAAGAAACTTAAAACCCTTCTTTTACCATTGTAATTTCTTAGATGGTGCAAACCAATTTAGTTAGGTGGCATTTGTTAACACTAGTCTAAAAAGAAGTGTTTATATGAAAATTATGCTTAGTTGGACTTTAGATTGTTTAGTTGAAGGTTAATTGCATGTCTACATTTTAGAGATTTTGGGGATAGTTGAGGTTTTTGCCCCCAAAATCTCTAAAATATAGACATGCAATTAACCTTCAACTTAACAATCTAAAGTCCAACTAAGAATAATTTTCAAATAAGCACTTCTTTTTAGACTAGTGTTAACAAACGCCACCTTAGTTAGATCACAAGTAGTGTAGGATTTAAATTCCGCGATTCAAAATTTTATCACTTTTGGACCAATTTTGGTCCTTGTGTTAAACTTCCCTTTTTGGCTTGTTGGGGAAAGCTTCCCTTCTGTTTTTTGAGCACCACTTTGATTTTCTTCAGGTTTTCATGTAGTCCCACATCGGTAAGGAGAAGCTCTTTAAGAGAGGCTATTTTAGGACCTTCCCTTTCAGCGTTTTAATGCATCAAGAACCCCTTTTGGACCACGTTCAATAGAGGGACTGACGAAACAAGGTGACATGAACCATATATCACAAATGCAGAAGCACAGGAGCAAATGTCAGAACCCATTCAAGCTGCTTAAATTTTTCCGATAATGACCAATCAGTATTACTATTTACAAATAAAATAGGTGGATATGATTCTTATATTTAACCAAGTATGAGGTATATTGAATATTAGAGGGAGAATCGTGAATTCTTTAAGTAATAAGATACAGTATAGTGTTTCAAAGTTTATTAACCATCTCTCTAAAACTGCCATTGCTTTCACAGTAAAATTTCCAAAACCATGAGAGAAGGATAAGAGTTAATTGGCGGACTACTTCAGAGCAGTCCCTTCTCATTATTGGCCATGTATAAAACAACCTGAAAGCAGGTTTAAAAGCAGAGGAATCAGAGAATTCAAAAGCAATTATAACAGCTCCACTGACCTTGATGTTGAATCTTAGCAGCCATCAGGTAAATGTCGGGAATCTTCTGAGTTGATTCTTTCAGGCTCAACCTACTTATTTATGAATATCAAGACCCAACAAGACCTTTGTAGCGAGCATACGAAATGATTAATATGAAAAGGAAGGCACAAGCCATTCCTGTGAGGAGGACCACCTAGTAACAACAAACAAAAGATCCTTCAAGTGCACGAATAGATCCTAGGTCAAATGCCTATGGCCAAATTTGACACGGTAAAATATGTCACTTACCCATTTAAACATGTTCCCATGGCCAGTATTCCACAGATATGGGATATTCACACCAAATATTCCAGCCACCAAGGACCAGATGGATAAACAAACAGTGCCAGAACTTAGAAAGAGCTCTAGCTGCAGCCACATAGTAAGAGGAAATGTAAAACAAACTCATAAAGTCATTAAGAAACTGTCCTTCCCAGAACTAAATGGCCTCATCAAAAAAGAAAGAAAAAGAGTAAGAAAGAAATTGATGCAGAGGAGACAGGAAGGTGATAAAACAGGGGCAAAGAAATTGATCTACTGGAGTTGAGATCCAGAACCTGAATCAGCTGATTTCGGTGATTGTCAAGCTGCAATAAAGGATCCATAAGATTTCTTTCGATAATGGAACATTCAAATTCCATCTAAATAATTGTATCCACCTTTCAGTTTCAAGAATGTGATTACCTGAATATTAATGTAATCCTCTGTGTCATCGATATATTCACGTAGCTAGAAAAAAAATTAAGTTATGAATCAATAATCAAATTCTATCAACTTATTTATAACTTAAACGACACAATAAAAGTCTTTTCTATTCTTTTATAAACTGATTTATGTATGGTATTCCACAAGCACCATTGTTGGGAACTAATGATTGGCTAATGATAAAAGAACATAGCTATACAACGTTTCTTAATCCAACAAATTGTTAGAAGTCCAGCTAATTGTGGTTCCCAAACATGTATGTCTTGCTTACATATGTAGCAACCTTACAAATGGCAAGAGCAAAACTCAGTGCATTAAGACAACATTTTCAGAACCACACATAAAAAAGATGGATCAGCAGACATATCGATAAAGAATGCAGTAAAAACCAATACTATTTCTGGCTTTACCAAGTCATGGCGTCTAGTGTGAGACTTGATAGATGAAGAGGACTCAGTTATGCCTAGTAGACTAGCTCTTTAGATTGCTGAGATATTGAGTCATTGACAAAGAATCCCAAGAGATTACTCAAAATAACAATAGCAATTTGATTAGCTCTGTAGAGGCACACATGTATATCATTCGAAACTGAAGACATTTTATGTTTCTTTCCACCACATTCACAGGGAGGCAAACAGATCACAGATTCTATCTAAGAATGACTTCACTGGAATGTGTATAAATTTGCTTTTAATTTGTTGCACAATGTTTTATGCAACACATTCTTGCTTTAGTGAACAAATGTCTGTCAATCATGAAAAAGACATACTCAGTATTTGAAACATCCGGATGAAATTAGCAGAGATATTAGACTCAGCACACAACAAGACTAGATACTGTTTTAAACAGATAAGCTCAAGAGATCGTTTCCAATCTAATTTTGAACACCTTTAAGAACATGAAACTTGAGGAAACCAGGAAAGTCTTAGATGCTTATTATCTTATTATCTGATATCAATGATATAATAAGAGTAAAAATTACCTAACGGATTAGCTGGTACAATACTTCTACAGAATTATTTCTGGAACATAGATGCAACCATTTATATATGGGAATGATCTCCTCACTTGAGTGAGAGGTAAGCTTGAGATCATATTTTTGTAAGTGCTTTTACTCTGCATGTGTGTTGGGATGTGGGGGAAGGAGACCAACACATGGTCAAGTAGGGTACATTAGATCCTGTCACTTAAGTGAAAGATCAATATTATATATATAATGCTAGCTCGACTTTCTTTTAAAGTCACCTTCTTCAAGGGGATGATATGTGTTAGCGTAAAGTGGAGCTAGCATTACCAAACATATATATAGATAGATAGATTATATATATCCGGAATGGGAATGCTATGCTTCACTCAATGTGTGAATTTGTTAACCTTCACGAGACTTTTTTTACCCCTATGTATAGAAAACCATTCTATTAAAAACAAGGGTATTTTGGTATTTTTATAGGGGACAATTCATTAATAGGGAGAGAGAAAATACAAGAAAAGTCACTGTATTTTCTCTCTCCTGCATTTAATGATTGGTCATCTATGAAAAACTAAAGTACCCTTAACTTTAGTGGATTTTGATAATAAATGCAGAGGTAAAAATGTCTTGGTGAAGGTTAACAAGTTCGCCCAGTGAGTGAATGTTAGCAACACCCTAACAAAGCTCTCTATAAATCCTCCCAATAAATCCACAAAGCTATAAGATATATAGGGAGTGGGTCTAAAAGGAGCCGTTCACTACAAATTGTAGTGAGCATGGCCCTCTAAAAAAATCAAAATGTGGCATGTCTTTTGGGGATCCGACTGTTGGATATTAAGGAGGTCCCATAGGAGACACGTGGCAAAAAATCAATTTGATGGGACAATTCTAGACCGTCCAATTAGACCTAGTTTGTCAGCATTAACCCCCTAGGGTGCACTAGACCCTACCTAGGCTACAGGTGTTGGTGATTTTCCCACCTTCGATCAGATGGTCTATAAACGCACGATCGGGTTATTTTTCACCACACATCTATTGGGGGACTCACCTTGACATCCAACAATCAGAATCTCAAAAATCTACCACATGTCCATTTTTCAAGAGGGCAGCTATGTAGTGAGCAGCGCCCTTTAGTTCGCCTCTCTCTCTCTTCTTGTGTGTATATATATATATATATAGAGAGAGAGAGAGAGAGAGAGAGATTCATTTTCAAATAGGTAACCACAACTTTATCAGTGCATACCGTGGTCAATTTGTTCAATGTGCCATCAATTTGCATGAAATAAGCCTGCAAAACACAACTATCCAGTTTAGACTTTAGTTTCACTCAAATATGATGGACAAGTAGGTCACTGTTATAACCTCGAGTAACATTTCAAGCTCCTCAATATCATTCTCATCTCCACGAATTGTGGCAGCACTTGTCCTACTCGCTCGGGATATCTTCGAGCCTATAGTAGGAGAGGCAGGGAACCAATTGGGAGCACCGGAGCCACTGACGGGTGAAGATGCCCCAGCCAATTTTCTTGATAAGTAAAGGTCTGCCATATCATCATCGTCGTCCAGAAGTTGTTCAAGCCCATCCCTTACCTGGAAACAGCAACACTTTTCATATACAACAAAGGCCTAATTGAAAGCTACACAAGTCAGTTTATTTTCTGTATTTAGGACTTCAACTTACAAGCAAACAGCAAATTGAGCTCTAATGCACATCTAAGAATACAAATTGACAAGAAACAAAAGTGGATGATACTAAAATTGGAATTGGAGTAATTCCAGGAGATGTCATAAATTCCTTGTGCAGCATTCCATATCATTATAGTACAAAATATCATTATTCATTCATAACATGAATACTGTAATCGCAATTCAACAATCAATAAAAGGACGTGATCTTTCATTAAAAAAATTAACTGAAGGTGCATGGATTATGTATTGATGTCAATATTTTATGTCTCATACGGAGAAAATATAACTGGATACAAAAGCATATACAAGGTTTACTTAAATGAACAAGACATGCATTGTTTTTTTTTGTCAAAGGCATATACAATACTAACCTCAATTTTAAGGCCTGTTTGCGTTGTCATTTTTTTTTCTTTCAAGAGCTTAAGAAAGGCTGTGAGAAAGACTTTTCTGAAAATGCATACTGAAAAAAAAAACTGCTTCTACTTTAATTGCTTCAAAATTTCTTTTCCTCCCTTTAGTGTGCTCCACCACCCTTTTACCCAAGAACGAGGCAGGGAGAGGGGGGATGTCCAGTTTCATCATTTGTTCATCCCATCAAACCCACAAAGCGAAGTTTTTTTTCCCCTTTCTACCTGAAAACACCTCATATACGAACTCCGGAAAAGCACCTTAATTAATGAACTAATTACTACTTACAAATAAAAGGCAATTAAACAACCTTTCTTATCAATTTATCATAAATTCCTTTCCACTCACAAAAAGGAGAATGACCTTTCTTGGCACAAAATATAGTGATCCATAAGGGCCTACTTATAAATAAAAGGAAATTAAACAACCTTTCTTATCAATTTATAGTAAATGCCTTTTCACTCACTCACAAAAAAAAAAGTAAGATAAGCTACAACATGAAATATAAATCATTAATGGTTTGCCACACGTGCCATTAATAAATATGTAACCAACAACATTCATGCTATTTCTATTTAAAGTTGGTCAAGCCCCATAAGAGGCATAATACCGCTGAATACGAGCAAAAATGTGCAAATAAGAACATGTATAGGACTTGGGCTACAATGATGTAGGCACCCAAGAAGGGGTACCCATAGTCCCATACCTTTTGAACCCGAGCAGTCAACCTTGTCATTGCACTCTTCAATTTACGAACCCGGTCCAAGTTACGACTAGTTATCTGCACATTATAGTAATTGTTTTAAAAACAAATAATAAAGGAGAAGAAAAATACCTAAGAGTACATAAACAAAGTTTGAACAGCTGAACACAATGATCAAAGAAGATAAAAGCAACCAAGCTTGAAAAACATAGATTAAATTTAATTCATAATGTCAGACGTAGGAATAGCAAGCAACTGAATCTTACGATAATTTTGCTAAGAATAGCAAGCAACAGAATCTTATGATAATTTTGCTAAATATAAAACTACCAAAACATGATCACAAATGTCAGCATATCCTAACAAGAAGAAGCAAATTATGTCAATTTTATACATTTGTAAAGTGCTAGAAAAGAATTAAACCTAATCCTAAAAGATAACTTTTGAGCTCGAGTTTAAGAGGAGGTTGCAGTAGCTTAGACCACTAAATGGTACTAGAGTTGTCATTTTTGCTAGATTACTAGGTTCTATCCCTAAAGGTTGGTGAAAGCCTTTTCCCGAACCTTCTCAATAGGAGATCGCTCCTCTACAAAACCAGAATAATGTAGTATTAGGATGGTTCCAAGAAACCCCCTTTAGGTTCCCATTTCCAAATGCATCAACCCCCTCCTCACTTGGAATGAACATCTCCTCGAGATGACTAAGAAGAGTTATGCATTCTTTTGTTCCTCTGTCCCATAAGTTTCCTCTGAAGAGCAAGAGCAGACACCAAGTGATACCTTCATTTCTTCTTTCATAGTAGTGGTTCACTATCAGGTCTTTATAAGCACCAATCTATAAGAACTTAGGCACACTTCAAAACACTTCCTCACTCCATAGATACATCTTCCGAAAGTCTTAGGGCCCATTTAGTTTGGTTGTGCTCACACTGTTACTGTTTAACAACAAAAGCACTTCCAGTGAAATGCTAGGAGAAGCTCTTTGGCAAAAGAAAAATTCAACTGTTTGGTTAAAATGTATGCAACAAAGGGGCTTTCTGCATAAACCAGTTTGCAGACCTCTCTATCTTCATCTCACATGTGCATTGATTTTATCTTTTATGACATGACCCATAAAACGATGCATAAGCACTTCTTGAAACCTACAAACAGGTTTCCCTCTACTTCCTAGAGAAGCGCTTAAAACGTTTAGCACGTTTATGAAGCCAAAGTCACTATTGATTGCCAAAAAGTGCTTTAAACTATTTGCAAAAACCAAACCAAGTGGATTGCTATTCTTTCACTGTTACCCACTTTGTAGCAAACTCCTTTTTCAATGTCTTTGAAATTACTCATTATACCTTTAAAAATTTTGGCAACTCCACCTTGATAGCTTAACCCAGGTTTTCTAGAGCTTACAAAAATGCCATAAGAAACCTCTTTCCTTCCCAAAATTCCATACCATTTTCCAGAATGATGCTTATTCATTCTCCTTAAGTTTAAATCTAAGCCACCCCTCTTCTTTCTGTTACATACAAAAATTTTCAACTCACGACGTGATAATTCATTTTACCTCCTCTCACGTAGGAAATCCTTCTGAATTTTTCTTAACCAGTTTGTTGGGGTGGGAATCTTGAACAGGAATATAATACTCCAGAAGGCTATGAAGAATACTTTTAATGAGGATGACCCTACCTCTGAAAGATAATTTCTTCCTTCAAGGAGCCACTCTTTTTCCGAACAGTTCTTCAACCCGGCCCCCAAAGTTACTCAAACAAGCTGTTACTCCTAAGGGAAGCTCAAGATAAAAGATGGGAGATCCTAAAAGAAAACCAATCCTTCTCACATAATCTTCAAAAGTTCCATTCTCTTTGTCTCCAATAACCCATTACAATACTCTTCCTCAAGCGAGCATGGAGACTAGATACTGCCTCGAAGCAACGAAGCACACCACACAAATTCTCAACTTGGTCGACCAAAGCATAGAAGATAATGATTGTATCAAAGGAGAATTGCACATGAGATAGTAGGCCAACACCTTGATCTTCGATTAACCTATCCTCACCTTCTTAAAAGTCTACTCAACACTTCCACTACAATTACGGGTCACCTTGCCTTTAGCTGCATGAAATTTGAAGAAATCCAAAGAAGAAACACTCAGAGCTCTATTTTATAAGAATTAAGAAGTGGGCCAAAGTGATAAATGTTCTGATCCATTGTTCCATCTATCACCAAAGCCCATTCTATCCAATAGGTAGTTTAGGAACCACCAATCCATGTAATCATAAGCATTTTACCAAGTCTAGCTCAGGTATGATACCTCTATTCCCACTCCTTATTCCTACACGAATCCATTTACCTGCTATTAGCATGATTACCAAGTTCTTCACCTTTTCCAAAAAAACTCGAATAATACCCGAATTATTCATTGAACGATTAATTCCCGAACTATTTACGAGTTTTGGAAAAAATAACAATTTATTCAAAATATCGCGAATTAAACATGAATTATTCGGGAATTTTGAAAAAGTCCCAAATAAATATCTAATATATGAAATATATTTGTTTATAATCTTCATAATTAGTAATTTTATTTTATATTTTTTCATTTCTTACCTGAAATTTTCCCGATTTTGCTGATTATTTTTTAACTTTTCCCTAGACGAATAATTCCCGAACCCCAACTTGGTAACTATGGTTATTAGTACTCTAAAAATAATGTCTCCCCCTTGGTGGGGTCTGATCGGTGCTAATTGTTACACATTTATACACCTCAAACTAAACTTGTTAGTTCTTTAGAGTTCTCTTTTAAACTGTTTTAGGGTTGTTTTTGTCCCTTTCAGGTTCATGCGAGGAAAATAAGATAAAATTGAAGATTTACAAGCTTTAACATTGCGATCGATGACTGAACACTGCGATCGATCGCACTTGAAACAGTAGCTACCTGAGAAATTTCTAGCATCTGCGATCGATCGCAGACCATTGGGGATTGATCGCAGACCACTGGCGATTGATCGCACATCAGCGTTTTTGGCCTCAAAATACGTGTACGGAGAAGAGGAATTTGTACCAAAACCCTGATTAGAAAGTAAACTTTCTCTCTATAAATAGGAAAGCCATTGGCCATGAAAAGAGTTCTTAATTTTGGGATTTTAAAGAGAAGAAGAAGCTTTGGAGATCTATGAAGGCTTAAGGATGTGTTCTTCATGTTCGTCGATGAAGACGATGTTCTCCTCCCTCGCCATGAACTAATCTTCTGTTCTAGGGTTTAGATGAAACCATAGCCAAGTAACTGTATATTTGTTTTGTTTTTATTTAGATTTTTCAATTGTAAACATTGATTACATAATAAGAGGGTTGTGAAACAACCGATTTTAATGATTATATTCGATTTCAATCCTTGTCTTAGATGTTATGAAATTGAGATTGAAATCACTCGTGTTAATTTTCTGTGATTATTAATGTGAGTTTTATGCAATGGTTTTAATTTTTCAAGAGATTAAATACTAAGATGTTTTATGCTTAGGGAAGATGAGTGATTTCACTACCCTAGTTTAATGTGAATCACTCACGCTAACCGCAGATAAGACATGCCTAGGATTTGATCCCTTGTATCTTTCTCGATTTGTTGAGTAAGGACTTGTAGTCACTCTCACTTTAATGTTTACACTTCGAGAAATCTGAATAGATTCAGTTCGAGATCAGTTATGAGGATAGTGGTGGATTCAAACACCCTAGATCTTCACTCCATAAGATTACCAAAAACCCACTAGTTGATTAATTAATTCGAAGTCCTTAGTTTAATTCTTGTTTTAGTTTAGTTCAATTTAAATCAAATTTTGTCACCCATTAATTTAGAATTAATCTTGATAAGAAGGCAATGAAACCAGCACAATCCTCTGTGGTTCGACACCCCCTACTAGTCACTATTCTACGGAATAATTACTATTAAGAGGTATATTAAATTGAAGAAAGACCAGAGTCCAAAAACATAACAGACTTCTTTCAATCTCGAAGATTGGACTTAAGCAAAAATTTTAAAAAGAGGAAAAGAAAATGTCAGAAATGACATATAGAGATCAATTTGCAGACACTACAGACAAAGCTTATCATTCTAAAATCTACAAGGAACGAGCAGTGAGAAGCCTTTAGAATCATCATAGTCAAACTTCTCAGGTTTATAGTCTGACACAAATGCAGATAGATCAATCCAAAATGGATGCTATCTAGAAGATACCAAGCCCTAGAAAGTAGAAACTAAACAAACTCAAGATCCTTCGAAGTCGTCTAGCCTACATTTAGAGATTTATCTCCAACTTAACGGGATAGTGTTAACCTTTTAATAGGCTTATGAAGAAAGATTTTCCTTCGAATAGGATGAGCACTGCAACAACACTTTTCAAAGCATCAAGGCTTACCTTCTAAAGGCTGAATCCGCCAATCCTAGCAGCACCCATCCTAGGACACCACTTATCCTCTATATCGTTGGACAAGGCCTACCTTTGAAAGGCTGAAGCCACCACTCCTAGCAGCTCCCATCCTAGGACACCACTAATCCTCTATATCGCTGGACAGGGGCAATCTCTAGAAGTACTCCTTGCCCGAGTAAATGAACAAGGCAAGGAAACACCCTTTATTACCCCAAGCTGGACATTAATTGGCGCTAAGTTGAATTATTAGCCCATTGAGCACTGATATTTCCTATTTGGAAGCAAAGGCACTACCTCCTCCCTCATGTATTTCGACTTACGTCACAAGATGACCACCAACTCAAATACATAATGTCCAGACTAGTCCTTAATAGCAATCAGGCTAAGTGAGATCTAGCGCACTTAGAGTTTTAAATTGTTTACATACCTCAAAAGGATCCTAAAAGGAAAAGCCATATAGGACATCTTAGCTCTCTTTTATCGCTTTGTTGTATCAGAAATGAAATTTCTTTGGATGTTACCACGCGTCCTTTCATTTTGTTGCAATAAATAGTGCTTACAATTTAAAATTTGTGAAGGATCCTAACTGCACATATTCTTGAAGTCAATCAAATTTTAAGTCCTAACTGTGTGAATGGGTGTCACTACCATGAGCTTTGCCCATAGGGTTCTTCTTCTTATGAAGTATGAAAAAAGAAAAAAGTCCACAAAGAGCTCTTTTATTTCTTTTTATAGAGACTAGCGGGTGGCACGTGCGATGCACGTGAGAGCGAGGGGAAGGAGTTAACCACAGTTAATCAGAGTTAAAAGGGACATGTGTTAACCCGCGGGTGCGATTGAACTCGCTAGTGGCACGTGTGATGCACTTGAGAGCGAGGGGAAGGAGTTAACCACAGTTAATAGGAGTTAAAAGGGACACGTGTTAACCCGCGGGTGCGATTGAACTCTCCCCGAGTTCAATCACGATTGGCTGTGATTCTAAAAAGATAGATGAGCAAGGGTTAGTTTGGGAATTAAAGTAAAACATTAAATCAAAGGTAAGGGGTAGTTTAGGAATTAAAGTAAAACATTAAATCAACATTTTGTTTTTATATAAGGGTAGTTTGGGAATTCCGCAAAAATCATCTACGCATGCCTCTCGCATTATAATAGTAAAGATATGCAAGTAGAATAAATGCCCGAGAAGGAGCTCTAATACTAGCTGTTACCTAGCTCTAATCTTAACACACTGACTGAAACAAAGTAGAAACCAAAATTATATCCTAACAATAACATTGACAAACCTAAAAAAAAAAAATACAATACACCATACTTGTCACTAAGAGTGCTTGCACAAAACACTTCTATTGTTTAGCTGCTTTATTCGGTGGCTTCCACATAAGAACGCAGGAATAATATGAGAAGACACCAATTATTACCTTTTAGTTCTTTTCACCAAGTTCAGCTTAGATATAGAAATTCAAAAGACACCAAGAATATGGATTTCTAGCAGCCATGCAGCTTGAAAACCATTACAAGTACCCAACAACCAAGGCAGCCTTTTGTTTGATAAGTAACCTGATTTTGAACCACAAACGCAAGCTTATGAAAACCAACGGAGAAACTGACAACCCTAATAGGCAGGAGAGCATCCCCCCAAACTACCCTGACAGTAATTTTGTCACAGAAATAGGCAATTCCCTGAATCTGAAAGTAAGAAGACAAGGCACTTCAATCCCAGCAGGCAGAGCTTAACCGCAATAGGAAAAGCCAAAACAAGGACAATAAAACATATAATGCTTTCACACTGAGCATGAACTAAAATTCGACCACCCCCATATACATCTGCCGGCCTATGTTAGAAACTCGTCTCCAAATCATGCGATAGTGGACAAATAAGCCAATAAACTACAAATCATCAGTAAATCCCATTCTTCAACTAAACAAACAAGTGGAAAATAAAAAATAAAGAAATAGATTCCCAATTACCTTGGAGGTCAGTTTATCTAAAGCTGGGTAAGCAGCGGTCTCCAGTTCTGTTGTACGTGCATCAAGAAAACTACAAATGGCTTCCAATGCAACTTCTAGGGCCCGGAATTCAAATGGAGATTCTACATGGCATGAATCAAATCATCAGGACATCAAAGAATAGCACAATAAACAATAAGCGAGAATAATTTGTTCCAAAATCTAGAATGAAAAGGAAAGGAAACACGCCAACAAAAAAAAAAAATACTTCTCCAGAGTGAGAAATGAGAATCAATTCCCACCTTCTTTGTATTATTTTTACTGTTATTTTATTCATTAGATCACATTAATAATGTAACATACCATCTTCTTCACCCGCTTCAAAATCATTTTGCCCACCCAGGTTCTCTCCTCCATATTCTTGGCCTTGGTGAAAGGCATTTACAGTTACAGGGGGCAATCGCCTTCGAAGTTCCTCGACAACGGGAACAACATTATCATCAAGTGGATCTCGAAGCAATACCTATCCCAAGATAAAGGCACAATATACTAAAGAAACTCAAAACTTGAATTTTCTTAAACTAAGCCGAATTCTCCCTTTTTGGAACCAAATACTCCAAATAGAAATAGCAGACAACCCATTAAAATAAAAATGAGCATCTCAATGTCCTCTTTTGTAGCAAAAAATGAGTAGTTTCACATGAAATTTCAAGAAATACATTTTTTGGGGATTTTTCCCTAAATACACCTAGGGTTTCTTGAGACCCCCAAAATACACCCCACTTTTAAAAAGTTCCCTAAATACACTTGAATTTATTTTTAAGACCATTATACCCTTTAACCAAAATAATGGGTAAAAGAAAGAAACTCAAGAGTCTCTCCCTACCACCGTGTAAACTCTCTTCTTCCTCACCATTCTTCCAGCCGCAGTCTCCCACCATTGCTCCGCCGTTAGCTTCCGTGATGGTTAGTGCTCTTACCTTTGCTTTTAGCTCATGGTAAACCCTTTTTTTTAAGAACAATTTCTTTGTGTTTTGGATCTTTATCTCAAGATGGTTTGCCCCACCCCAAAGTTCAAATTTTTTTCGCAATCTGGGTTGTGTGTGTGTGTGTTTTTTAATATATTTTTTGGCAGATTGTAGTAAAACTGGTTTGATTTAGGTTTTTGATTTTTGGGGGGTTTTATTTCCAAGAAGAACCGATCTCTTTATGTTAGTTTTATTTTTCCTTATGAAAAAACGACATCTTATTCGTGTTATAGTTGATCGTGATTTTTCCATCATCTTATCTATTGATTGTAATTTTTAAATTTGAAATTTTTTGGGGGGATTTGTTTTGAAGAATAAACGGTATGGTATGGTTGATCTTGTTTTTTCATTATCTCACACGTTGATCTTTTTAAAAAAAACAAATTTGCAGTTGGTCGGTATTTTCTCTAAAGAAATTCACGATTGATTGTGATGTTTCCCCAAATTCGCAATTGGATGGAGTATAATTAACGATCTAAAAACCAGATTAATCGAGCTGCCCTTAACCTGAACCGAACTCCTATTCTTTATGTTTTCACCTTTTTTATGTTTATTGATACATAAATGTAACCATATTTGCAGTCATGGGTAAAAAGACAAGAGCATCACTATCCCCAAAGGAAAAAAGGAGACAAAATGATTTGCATAAGGAGGTGGAGGTGGAGAAGGTCCGTGCACGTAAGAAAAAGATTGGACAAAAGATCGTGGCTTATTCTGCGGCCCCTCTAGCGGCTCATGTTGCCCCTCCTATGATTCCTCCCTTAATGGAGTACTTTGATGTCCAACCATCAGCTAAGTGTTCCTTAACCTTCGTACAAATTCTAAGGCTAAATTTTGAGAAATGGGAAACTAGGAATAATTTGTTTAGGTTTCTTTTTGGATTTTTGTTAGATGTTTCTAAATTTAAGTTCATCTCTCAACTGACCCACCACCTTCTTCAAAGACATATAGGTAACTTGGAATTTGAAATCCAGGGGACTATTTTGAAGTTAACAGAAATGGATTTTGCCTTGATAATGGGGCTTAAATTAGGACCCTTGACCCTCCCTAAATTTAAAATAGAAAAGAGAATGAAAATTAGAGACACATACCTCACGAGTAAGAAGGTAACAAAACATCATATCTTAGATGCATTTCAGTGTCTAGAAGATTCAACTAAACATGAGGATGTCGTGAAGTTGGCACTACTCATGTGTGTAGAGAACCTACTCATAGGCATAGAAACAAATATTGGGTGTAATTTAGATTTTATTTGACTAGTAGATTCGTTAGAAGAGTTTAAAAAATACTCATGGGGGACACTGGGGTACAAACACATGAAGGATGAGATATGTTCAGCAATAAAAGACTCCAGCCCTCCGTACTACAACATATATGGATACATATTTGCTTTGCAGGTACGCAATTTTGTTTAATTTGATTGATCATTCATATATTTTTAATCATCAATATTTAATAGTTACATCTTATTTATCATGACATAAGATCTTGTAATCAACTCAATAGATATGGTCATGTGAGCACATCCCTTCCCTTACATCGGCTTGTGTTTTAAGAAGGGATGCAATTCAAAGTCCGCGCATCCTTAATTGGCATAGTTGGAGCATTTTGAAGTATGACAAGCTTGCAACAGTCTTTAATACCCCAAATGTAAGTCTAAATATGTCTAAGTTTGTTATGTCATGCACTGTGTTATGTTCTCATTTGTGACACAACACATGTTCCTCTCCAGCTCAAACTAATGATGGATTTTGTCCCTACAAATGCTGAGGTTGAGAAAGAGGTCATCGAAGATATTAAACGAAAACTAGTAAGCTGTTTTTTTGTCAACTTAAAATTACTCAATATGCTAAGAACTTATTAGAAGAATGCATTTCTTTTTTAGGGCATCCAGAAAGGTTGGAGGTCCCGAAAGCCCTGTGTGTCACCTCAAGAGAGCCCTGTTAAAGAGAGGAAGGATGAGGTGATGCATAGGGCTTTCAGAGCCTCCAACCTTTCTGAATGCTCTAAAAAAGAGATGCATACGTCAAATAAGTTCTTGACATATTGAGGTAATTTTAAGGTTGACGAAAAAGCAGCTTACTAGTTTTCGTTTAATATCTTTAATGGCCTCCTTCTCAACCTCAACATTTGTGGGGACAAGATCCCTCACTAGTTTGAACTAGAGAGGAACATGTGTTGTGTCACAAATGAGAACATAACATAATGCATGACATAACAAACTTAGACATATTTAGACTTACATTTGGGGTATTAAAGACTGTTGCAAGCTTGTCATACTTCAAAATGCTCCAACTATGCCAATTAAGGATGCGCGGACTTTGAATTGCATCCCTTCTTAAGACACAAGCTGATGTAAGGGAAGGGATGCGCTCACATGCCCATATCTATTGAGGTGCATCACAACATCTTATGTCATGATAAATAAGATGCAACTATTAAATATTGATGATTAAAAAAAATATGAATGATCAATCAAATTAAACAAAATTGCATACCTGCAAAGCAAATATGCATCCATATATGTTGTAGTACGGAGGGCGGGAGTCTTTTATTGCCGAACATATCTCATCCTTCATGTGTTTGTACCCCAGTGTCCCCCATGGGTAATTTTTAAACTCTTCTAACGAATCTACTAGCCAAATAAAATCTAAATTATACCCAGTATTTTTTTTTATGCCTATGAGTAGGTTCTCTACACACATTAATAATGTCAACTTCACGGCATCCTCATGTTCAGTTGAATCTTCCAGACACTGAAATGCCTTTAAGATATGATGTTTTTTTACCTTCTTACTCATGATGTTTTGTCTCTAATTCTCATTCCCTATTCTATTTTAAATTTAGGGAGAGTCAAGGGTCCCGATTTAAGCCCCATTATCAAGGCAAAATCCATTTATGTGAACTTCAAAATAGTCCCCTGGATATCAAATTCCAAGTTACCTATATGTCTTTGAAGAAGGTGGTGGGTCAGTTGAGAGATGAACTTAAATTTAGAAACATTTAACAAAAATCCAAAAGGAGAAACCCTAAACAAATTATTCCTAGGTTCCCAAAATTTAATCTTAGAATTTGTACGAAGGTCAAGGAACACTTAGCTGATGATTGGACATCAAAGTACTCTGTTATGGGAGGAATCACAGGAAGGGGCCATGTGAGCCGCTAGAGAGGCCGCAGAAGAAGCCACGATCTTCTATCCAATCTTTTTCTTACGCGCACGAACTTTCTCCACCTCCTTTCGCAAATCATTTTTTCTTTTTTTTCCTTTGGGGATTGTGATGCTCTTGTCTTCTTACCCATGGCTGCAAATATGGTTACATTTATGTATCGATAAACATAAAAAATGTGAAAACATAAAGAATAGGAGTTCGATTTAGGATAATGGCATCTCGATTAATCTAGTTTTTAGATCGTTAATTATACTCCATCCAATCGCGAATTTGGGGAAACATCACAATCAATCGTGAAATTATGAATATGAATTTGTTTAGAGAAAATGACAATCAACTGCAAATTTGTTTTTTAAAAAAAGATCAACGTGTGAGATAATGAAAAAACAAGATCAACCATACCATACCTTTTACTCTTTCAAAACAAAACCCAAAAAAAAAAATCAAATTTAAAAATCACAATCAATAGATGAGATGATGGAAAAATCACGATCAACTATAACACGAAGAAGAGATCATTTATTCTTAAGGAAAAATAAATCAAAAGTAAAACTAACATAAAGAGATTGGTTCTTCTTAGAAATAAAACCCCCCAAAAATCAAAACTTAAAACCTAAATCTAACCAATTTTACTACAATCTGCCAAAAATTATATTAAAAATAAAAATAACAGACAACCCAGATTACGAAAAAAAATTGAACTTTGGGGTGGGGCAAACCATCTTGAGATGAAGATCCAAAACACAAAGAGATTGCTCTTAAGAAAAAAAGATTTACCGTGAGCTAAAAGCAAAGGAGAGAGCACTAATCACCACGGGAGCCAACGGCGGAGCAATGGCGGGAGACAGCAGCATGAGACGGCAGTAGGATCTGGCAGGAAGAAGAGAGGTGGGGAGAAAGAGTTTACACGGTGGTAGGGAGAGACTCTAGAGTTTCTTTCTTTTACCCTTCATTTTGGTTAAAGGGTATAATGGTCTTAAAAAAACTTTCAGGTGTACTTAGGAAACTTTTTAAAAGTGGGGTGTATTTTAGGGGAGATAGGATCACAGCCAATTGCAATTACATTCAAACCAATGCAATTGCATATGTGTCTGATGTTGATTGGATAAGAGAAAGTGAGTAGAAAATTCAAAATTTAAATTTTTTTAAATCTTCCGATCAACATCAGCCACATATGCAATTGCATTGCCTTCAATGCAATCGCAATTACTGTGATCCTATCTCATTTTGGGTCTCAAGAAATCCCCAGGTGTATTTAGGGAAAATCCCTTTTTTTCTGCTAGATATCAAACAACACAAGAAAAAATAACAGGAAAAAAAATTTAAAAGAACAAATAAAAGCTTACCTCTTCTGCAGTGATTATTGCTTTGATGTGCTGCAAACGAAATGCAAAGAAAAGTAAACGAGAATTAAAACAAAAGCATCAACAGAACATGAAACAAAACAAATACACAACATAGAGAACGAAATTCACCTCCAAGTTGAGAACAATCGCTCTCTCTCGACCTAATATTGTTGAAGGATAAGATAACAACGGGTCTAGGATCCGAAGATCTCTGGCATGAATCTGAACCCGCTGCATAATAGCATACTTGTCGACATCTAAGATTGTACCCTCTCCTCTGCAATCTATCAAAATCCAGCTCCTCGAGACGCTTGTTTTATTGTTCAGAGAGGCCTGAGCCTGAGGATCCGCCGGGACGATATACCCGTCTCCAGCCATTTATAACCATTCGAACTCACATCGCCGGGAAATAAACCCCAGTTACAGCAATCTAGAAATTCAGAATCCAGCAAACCCTAATGAATTATCAAGGTTTTCGAATGCAAGGATTTACATAGCCAAAACAGAATCCGATTCCATAGAATACTCACACGAAGAAAATTCACTTCTCTGTAGATTTTATAAATTGTTACCAGTATGTATGAAATTATGGTTTTCGATTTGGGATCGAAAGTACAGAAATCTCCATTTGTGGAATCTTTGAAGCTCTGATATGAGTACATAACAACAGAGAGGGAGCGAGGTTTATGTGAAAAAGCGAGATTGAGAGGTTTTAACTAGAAAGTCGTTGGTGTTCTTTTAACCTGCGCACTGATGCGTACGAAATTGACGTTCCCTAAATATTATGGATTGAGTTCGGAACTTCGGATCATATCTAATCGCGATTGAATGATTGAACTCTCCGAATTCACCAACAAGTCAACGCGTGTCCCTTTTAACTCTTGGCTAAGATTCAACTTTTAAGGTTAATATTTTAAACCTTAATCTTTAGGATAAAAAATTTAATAAAATATTAATAATAAGGATTAAAATTTCTTAATTATAGTTAAGGGGCTTATGAGTTCTATCGTGATTGGATAGTATCTCAACTCATAAAATCAGAGATCGAATCGCATCCAATTGTGATTGAAGTCTCATAGAGTTAAATCAGATCGCCACTTGTCTCTTTTAACTCCTATTAATTGTAGGGTTCAATAATATAACCTTTAGATCTTAAAAGGAAATATTAAAATAATATTAATCCTAAGGATTAATAATTCTTACTTAGAGTTGAGTATTTTTTTAAAATTTTTTTCTAAAAACTAAGGTTATATTATTGAACCTCAAAGGTTAGCAAATCTTAAACATAGTTAATAGAGATTAAAATGAACACGCGTTAGCCTGTGAGTGCAATTGAACTCTCTCTAATTTAATCACGATCGGTTGTGATTGATCTCTAATAGTTAAAATAATGACTAATCAAGTCAACCATGCCAATGCCATCTCAATAGAAACCTCAATAGCGATTTCTTGTGGAATTAAAGAAAATGCACACCAACCACTCATGCAGACATTTTCAAAAGAATAATTTTTTTTTTGTGCTAAATCCCTAACTCATACATCCGATATCGAAGGGAGCCCCCAAATTAAGGGGAGCTAAGATTCGATCTCGAGACCTCCGGGTTTATTGATTGTCCTTCGGCCACTAGGCTACGCCCCAAGGTTAAAAGAATACCTTTCTTATCAATGATGTTTTCCATCTCATGATTATTGTGTTAAATACTCTCATTTGATATTTCATATTCTCGTAGATGCCGCTGTAAAAGTACCAGACTCCATCTCACAAACTAATGAATATGAGACATCTTATGCACCTATTGGGCAAATACAGGTATACGTGCCTCCATGAATTTGATAAGAGCAGTGATTAGCTGACCTCGGGCGGCATCTTATCTTACCCCCAGTCATTATGTCTCTTTTAATACCTATTTAACCCTGATTAAACTTAATTAAATTAAAGTTAAGATTTTTTAAAAAAATTTCTCTAAAAATCAAGGTTGGATTGCTAACTCTAAGAAGAGTGAATCACAATTTGTTGTGATTCGGTCTAATATTGTTTTGCCCAATCATGAACCGACGGATTTTTCCGCAATACTACGATATAGTCCTAAATAATAATTAACAAATTAAGTCAAGCATGCCAATGAACCAATGAGATATTTATGACCCTAGATACGAGAGGTGTTTTGATATTTAAATTAGGGGTTTGCTTCTGTAAGCCTTATTTTAAAATTTTAAAACCCCAAATTTTTTTAATCTATTAAACCTATATAAAAAGAGGCAGTTTACCTGCCGTGAACCAGTGGAACCTGCCTGCTTGTCTTGTTCACTTTTTCTTTCCTCTCGTAGAACGCACCGTCCCACAAGCAGCCAGGTGAATTCGGTGGAAGCTGCTGTGAAATGGTTATCACAAGAACTTTAGTTGATGAGCATTACAAAAGTATTCTTCTCCAATAAATTATTTTTAAAAGGATTGGGATTGTATGTGATCATAGGAGATCAAATCAGAGCCAATCATGATTGAATTGAGGAAGTTTTCACTTGCACCCCCCACACGTTAGCACGTATCCTTTTTAACCTTTATTAACTATGATTAAGATTTATTAATCCTTAGAGTTCAACAATCAAACCTTAGTTTTTAGAAATGTTTTTTAAAAACAATTAAAATATCATTTTCTAATAACCAATTTTAGATTGTTGAATCGTAAGGGTTAAAGAATCTTAATTACAGTTAATAAAGATTAAAATAAATACGCTAACATGTGGTTGCGATTGAATTCTACCTAAGTTCAATCGTGATTGGCTGTGATTCGATCTCACTCAATAGCACCCACTCTCAACGCACCATGGTCTGATAGAAAATCTAACAGTGCCAAGGCAACTAGTGGCCCCATCGTTTTAATGCACGTCAGGCTGGCGAATGACTTTGGATCACAAATAAAGTTTCAACGTTGATAAGGACATGTACTCAGACAACTTTATAACGTTATACTTTGACGCGTGCCGGTGTGGGTCATACAATATTGCACAGTTAATTGTGAAAGTTATGAATTCAATTCGGATAGTAGAAGGATCACCATATTAATAGCCCAGTAGTAGATGTATCCATTCCTTAAGAAGAAGGTTTTGAGTTCCATTCCTGAGAGGGTGGAGAGGGTGAGAGTGGGTTGCACTCTCCACCCACCTTTAACTTAGAACATATACTAACTTGCTAACTTGGGTTGCGGCCTAACCGTGTGTCGCATACCAAAAAATAAATAAATAAAATTCTCATAGTAGAAGAATCACCATATTAGTTCAATTGCCTTCACAAGTTTTATTTTTATTTTTTTGATGATAGGTTAAGACACACACACAACTCACACACACAAACCAAGTATCAACCGAAGCCACAACCACACACAAGTTAACATGTGCCATTTTTAATCTCTATTAATTGTGGTTAAGATTCATTAACCATTGGAGATTTAACAATATAAACTTGATTTTTATAAATTAAAAAAAAAAGTATTTAACATTGGTTAAGAATTATTAACCTTTAGGATTTTTTTCTCTCTAAAAACCAATGTTATATTGTTGAATCTTAAGAGTTAGTAAATCTTAACCACAATTAATATATATAAGTACTAAAAGAGAGATGTGTTGACTCATGAGTGTGATTGAACTCGGGAAACAAAGAGTTCAATCACAATTTACTGTGATCCAATCTCGAGTCATACAAAAGAGTATGCAAAAGAGTCCAAGTATGCAAAAGAGTCCAAGTCATGTCCAATTGCTATTAAACTATGGCACCACTATTACAAATATGTTTATTAATCATGAATATTCACGAAGGTATTTCCAAAAACAATGACGGTGTTCATGGGAACCATGATAGAATCGCGAGAGAAATCATGGTTTTTTTACGAGAGTTTTCATTAAGGTTAAACAAAAATTGTGACATGTTTTTTGCAAGAAATATAAGATCATGGTTAATACCTATCCGTAATTATAACTGTTTTATAAATCACGGTACTTAGCATAACTATGATTTAACATCCTTTTAATAACATGAATTATCAACATAAACGTTTTGACTAATTTTTCATCTTTCGATTAAAATTTATAATTTAATTATTTAAATATCCAAGCACGTTTTATAGACAAAGGTGATTGATGATCCGCTCTATAAATACTTGCAACCAGTCAGTATTTTTAGGAGAACTTAGTTCTACTCAATAAAAGGTTGGTCTTGTGTGTTGATGTAATTCTGTTCTTGAATGTGTCACAATATTATATCAACGCAATATAGTACTAGGTTGACCACCTCAAATACTTACAAAAAATTTGATGTTATTTCCGTAAGATTTTGAGATGGTTCAGCCTGATACTACAGTGTGTACTGTAACATTCAAAAATAGGGTTACAATAACACATATGACTAATGCTGCTGAAATTTTGAGTTCTAAATAAAATGAAACACTTGATTCAATAGAAGATTGATAATTTGTGTTGCTGTAATTCTACTCTTGAATGTATCACAATTAGGAGTGTTAATGGGCTGAGCAGGCCCGCGAGCCTGTTCGACTCGACCGAATTATTAAATGGGTTGGACTTGAGGTTAGAGTCTAAAGCCCGTGGCCCATTTTGGTAAGCTTCTAACTGGGCTTAGCCTGACTAACCTAGCCTAATTAGGCCTATTTAATTTATAGGCAAAAAATTGCACATGATTTTTTAGATGAGCTGACCTGCTTGGCCCGATTAATAAGTAGACTGGACGGTCCCGACGCATTTATTAATCGAGCTCGGGCCCGTTGACACCCCTAATCACAGCAACACTTTACAGTACTAGACTGACTACCTTAAATACTTGCAGAAGATCCTGATGTTATTTTCGTAAATTTTTTTGGATGATTCAACTTGATATTGCAATGTGTGCTAACATTTGAGAACAAATTTATTATAACATATATGACTAGTGTGTGTGAACAATGATCACAGTTATTGAATTAATCAACCAATTATTAAAAACCGTGATTGTAAGAGCGATCGTTACATCTACTAAAAAATAGCCTTTAGTTAATTTTATTTTAAATACGATCATAGTTATTAAAATAATCATAGATTAGTAGAAAAAGAATAATTACGATTTAGTATCAACTACAATTGAGAGTACTGTCATTTCAATTACAAATATCTGAATATTAGTTAATTATTTTAGAGCTACGATTATGATTATAATAAGAACACTAATAATTATAACTATATCCGGGCAAGAGTGGCAAAGACAATATGGGATCACCCACCCCGCTTGGAATTGGGACGGGATAGAAACAAGAGTACCAGTTTTCCCATTAGGGGCGGGGGGACGCCCCAAACCTGCCCCGTTGCCATCTCGTAAAGAAAGGGTTTCCTTCCCAAGTATCTCCTTTGACACCCCTTAACCAGGGGTAAGGTTCACCCGCCCTTAGGGTTCACTCACCCATCCGTGGTTTTTTTGTTAACTATTATTATTTTTTAGATTAAAAAAACTGTTTTTAGAGTTTTTTAATATTAAAAACATTTTTTTAATTAAAAAATAATAATTAATATAAAAAAAAACAAGGGTGGGTGAGTGAACCCCAAGGGTGGGTGAACCTTACCCATAGTTAAGGGGTGTCAAAGAAGACACGTGGCGACCTCTAGGGGTTCAAACTTGAGAGATTCTCTCAAATTGAACTTGAGAGAATACTGGGCCTTTTGTCTCATCATTCACCTGATGATGTCTCTTCATCATATTGTTGCCGGATTGATCAACACATGTTCGATGATGTATGGAGCCAGAGACCAGTTTCTGGCATTTGCCGGAGATAATCCCATGTCATTGTTGCCATCCATCCATCCATCACCAAGCCTGCTCCTACAAAGAGATATATTCAGGTGTAACGTCATACAAATAAGATCTATGCATACAATTGATTATCGTCCAATTCATATAGATTTTCAACAATCTTAGCCGTTGATTCCAGTAAACATATCTCCTTATGTCATTCTGCCAATTATCTCCAAAGCATCCATTTGATCTAATGGCTGGGATCATGGAATACAACCGGATAGTGCACTCAGTCGCCATTGATGGACATGATTGAACTGGTAAGCCCCGGACAAGTGGTGCTTAAAAGATCCTGACCATCGGATTACCTATTCAATGTCAATCAGGATTTTTACATTTTTTATTTTGCTAATTGGAAGGTTAGGATTGGTTATAGAGCAGTTTGTCAATGGATCGTATCAAGATTCAGATTTTATCTAATTAGACCAATTAGAGCTTATTTTATCCTCTTATAAATTTGTCAAATCATATACGAATACGAGATTTTTTTTGCTCGAGTATAGTTGAATCGAATTTGAATCTATAGCAATCTAGTTAAAATATGATTCAATTATATTATTTATATAATAATAATAATTTTATAAATATACTATAGTATTCCCCATAATTTTTTAATAATTTAATTAAAATATTAAAATTTTAAATACATTAGATTCCAACCGAATTTGAAACTTCAATAAATAATCAGATTCAAAGTTGAATGGGATAATTTAGAATTTAACAAATCTCAAATTGAATTTGTATATGCCGAACTAGTAGAGATCACGTGGGATGCACGAGTAATAATGGAAGAATATTTTAAATTAAATAATATTTTTTATTTAAATATTAAATAATATATTTTAAGAATATTTTGTTTTAATAATATAAGTTGTTTATTATTTGTACTAATTAACTGATTTTATAATAATGTTTTATTATTAATTTAATAGCATGTAATGGAAAATCATAAATTTTGTAGTATTAAGCATAAATTAATACACCCAAGAGTGGAAGATAAAAAAGAACTCGACAACATACGTTGGAGATAGAGAGGACTCTAAGATGAGATAGTAGATCCAAAATCCTTCTCTCACACGTTTCTCTTAGTGGAGATTAAAGTGAAAGTCTCATGACAGGTCTAAAATATAACTTATAAGATTGAAAGAATTGGAGTTTAGGAACCAAATGTGGAGTCTTATTTCTTTATATTATTCTATAAATTTACTTACATCCGAATCCAATTAGTTAAGTCCTAGTTGTAGACAATATACGTGAAGTAGTACATTATCTTAACACTATGAAGTAATGAAGATAATGGGCCTGCCCCGTGATTATCTCTCTCCCTGTGGGGAGGTGTGATAGTTGTGTGCCCACCATTAATGCTAACTCCCTAGCCCCTATAGAGTATAGATAAATAATTAGAGCTACAAAATTTTAAAAAACCAAACACTCTGAAGTGAGTTTTGATTATGTGGTACCCAACTTGTAGTAACAATACACCTACGCCGCTACTTTGGGATAGCCTTAGACGCATGCAGATGCAATGTGCAAAGTGGTGGGCCCACCACTTTCCATTGTAATTTGGCATGGGCCTCGAATTATCTCTGGCGGGTGTCTACAAAATAGGGGACATATGGTGGAGGTTCATGATTTTGACTTTTCTCCGCACTAAACTATATGTGATGATAAATAGGTGAGAAAAGGGGGAAGAGATATCAAGTGGAGAGAAGTCAAATTCATGGGGAGAAAATAAATTGACTTCTCCCCTTTTTGACACCACCTGTTGCATGATGTATGGTTGCCTAAGATCAGCTTTCAGGCTTCGTCGGAGATAATCCTGAACCTTTGGCATGAGATTGTCTCTAAGGAAAGGCATAAAATTGGACACATCATCCAACATGTGCGGCAATAAAGGGAAGAAGTCATTTCATTTTTTCCCCATGTTTTTGACTTTTCAAAAACTTCTCCCCTACTTATATCTCTCCTCCTTTTTATCCTTTGATTGTGTTGATCATTGAAAGATGATATCCTCTACAAGAGAAGATCAATAATCAAACAAGAAGTGTTTTTTGTTTGATCTAAAAAATAGAAGATGAGGGTAATTTAATAAGTTGGCTCGTGTAACGGCTTTGGATTGTCTCTGGCGAAAGGGCTCTCGGGCAACCATAGAATAAGGGACATGTGACGTTAAAAAAGGAAGAAGACATTTCATTTTCTCTCCATTATTTTGACTTCTCTTTCCTTTTATCTCAACACCTTATCACCATGTGTCATATAGTGTGTGGAGAAGTCGAAATCATGGGGTCCATGATTTTGACTCCACTTGTCCCCTATTCTATGGTTGCTTGAGATAAGTCCTTTTTGGCTTTGCCAAGACAATCCGAGGCCTCGTGTAACACTATATGTCATAGTCAGAATAGGCCTCGGATTGTCTCTAGCGAAGCCAGAAAGGGTTCTCGGGGTTCCATACATTGTAGGACAATTGACAGAAAAATGGGGAGAAGTCATTTCATTTTCTCCCCATTATTTTGACTTCTCCCCAATTGATATCTCTTTCCCTTATTCTCACACACTTATCGCCACATGTCATAATGGGTGAGAAGTCAAAATCATGGCCCATGATTTTGACTTCACCACCACATGTCACCTATTCTATAGAACCCCGAGACAAGCCCTTTCTGCTTCGCCAGAGACAAGCCAAAGCCGTTAGAATAAACCATTTATCAACCGGCTTTGGTGAAGCCAGAAACCCCTCTTGGGGTTTCATACATTGTGCGCCTGTTGGCCAAATTTTTTTTGACTTATCCCCATATAATATCTCTCCCCTATATTCTCACACACTTATCACCACATGTCATATCATATTAAGGGTGGAGAAGTCAAAATCGTGGTTCTGGCTTCGCCAGAGACGAGCCAAGGCCTTGGCTTGTCTCTGGCCAAGCCAGATAGGGTTTATGTCGGAGTTTCATAGAATCGGTGACAAGTAGTTGAGAAGTCAAAATCATGGGGCCCACGATTTTGACTTCTCTACACATGTCGGGATAAGTGTGTGAGAATAAAGGGGAGAGATATGATACGGGGAGAAGTCAAAAAAATGGGGAGAAAATGAAATGACTTCTCTCCGTTTTTGGCCAACTGTCGCACAATGTATGGAACCCCGAGAGGGGTTTCTGGCTTCGCCGAGACGAGCCAAATCCTTATCAACGTCATCGTCACCAGCAGACCATCACCATGAACATCATTTCCATCGCCATCATCATCCATGATCATACTCTACATCGTCGTCACCCCAAACTATATAAATATCCAAATCCCAAAACAATAAAAATACAAAGCTTCGTTACAGACGGATATAGAAGCTCTCTCCTTCTTCCTCTATTTCTCTCTAAAGACAATGTGAAGAAAATTATTTTGAGAAATACAAAAAGAGAAACCCTAGCTTTTTCTTCGCTATGAAGGAGAGGAACAAAACCTAAAGCTATGAAGGAGAGGAACGAAACCTAAATCTGCAAATGCGTATTATTCGAAGAAGAGAAAACCCTAAAGAAATCATAAATCTCTTAAGCTGTTCTTGATGAAGCAGGGTTTCAGATGCCAGAGGATTCTAATCCTCTCCTTGCTCTCTGTCTCCGTGTTCGCTCCGCTAGTTTTAGTCTCCAACAGACTCAAACATTTCACATCTTCTTTCGGTAATTTTTCAACATTTTTGGAGTTTTACTATGTTTTATTTTCTCTGTTTATGTTTTTTTTTAAAAAATTTATGCTTGGTTTGATCGTTCTTGAATTTGTTGTAGCAGCAAAGAAGGAATTTGTCGAGGATTTATCCAGCATTGTACGGAATCTGTCCTCTTTAATCCATTTGATTTCTTAAATTTTATCTTTTTTTTTTTTTTTTTTTGTGACTTCTTTTTGGGGGATTGAATTTGATTTTTTTTTTTTTTTAATTTTTGTTGATGCAGAAATACACAACTGATGTTTTGAAACTAAACGCGATCGAGCAGGTATATAATAATTTGTTAGCCGATATTGATTGGCTTTAATATATTTGTTTTCGGTAGTTTAAATTCGCATGTTGGTGTAATTGGGTCTGGTTTGTAACTCAGGAAACTGGCAAAGAATTGAAAGAGCCGACACTAGTTGTGTACAAAGATGTAGATTTTAATTCTGTAATTAGCGGGAATTCTTCTGACCGGAATCTTAACTCTGAGGAAACCGGAAATGCCAGAGGCAGGGTCAATTTGTTGAAAAGAAATGGTTGGTGCCTTTATTATATATATATATATATATATATTTGTATGATACTTGTTTGCAATTTAATGCTTTTCCTGCATTGGGTCCACAGTTTCAGGGACTGATCGCAATGGCAGGGAGGAAAATCAGCAGATTCCAGAGAAAATTGTATCATCCCCTTCTGTAGGAAAGGTATGGTATTGGTAAACTTATTCCACAATCACTATGAATCGAATTGTACTTTTGAATAATTCAAATGATGTTTTTGTGAACTAGAATGTTGTATTAAGAAGATCAAGTTGTACTAGTTTTTTTATCAAGGGGAAGCTAAGGAGAGTATTTTGCACATACCTTGTGAACTTGTGGAGGAGGTATGCTTTAAATCATAATTTTGTTTAATGCACACAGTACTTTAAGCTGACTTGGGTTCCCTTCATGTTAACAATTTGTTGTATTAGTGAAGGTAATCATCTGTTGACACAGAATTTCCTTTGCACTTAGTTTAGTCTAAGTTCGAGATTATAGAATTTTTAATCCAGCATTTGACTTTGACCCATAAATCTTATGTTATTGTACACGATTGTGGTCAAGGTCATAGCTTATCAGCTTACGGAAGTGGTGGATTAGGTGGTAGGTCCGTATCAAGGTACATCATCAATGGGAGATGTCTCATGGATGCGGTATTTATTGCTAGTGAATCAGTGAATGTGTTGATTCAAGAAGGTTGCAATGGGGTAGATTGAAAACCTGGAAAAGAAATATGATCATATGGGATGGAAGCTATATCGATCAGATGACGGATAGAATGGGATTTGGTTCCTAGTGGAGGAAGTGAATGTGGCTTGCTTCTCATTATCTTTTCCTTTGGGTGCCAATGGATCTCTAGAAGACTTTGCTAGAAAATTTAGAGGTCTTGGACAATGTGATCTTTATCTGTAGTCTGCAATGTTTTAAAATGCAAAGGCATGAGGCGAGGCATTAGGACCTTAGGATGCGTGATGCGTAAGCCTCGAGGCGTGAGGCGTGAGGCGTAAGCCTACAAGAAAGCTTCATGCTCTCTCATTTTAACAAATAAATAAAATACAAGAAAAATTGTAAAAATATTAAAAAAGTTAACGAAAGATGATAATATATATATATATAGAGAGAGAGACAGAGAGATACACACACACATATATATATCTATATATATATTTGTGTACATTATGTGTGTTCGTGTGGGCGCTCAAACATAGGAAATACCAAAATACTATATAAATTAGTTGAAACAATATCAAATTAAAAAAAATGACATTTAAGTTTCAGTTGTGGCTAGAAACCTAATTTTAGTTAATATATGAAATATTGAGATGTACGTCATAGAGATAAAGCAAGCTTCAAGGTATGAGGCGTGTGCCTCATGTGAGCCTCGTGGGATTTAAGCCTCATGGTTGAACCTCAAGGCATTTTCCTTAAGCCTCACTCTGAGGCGAGCCTCGAGGCGTAAGCCTCACACGCTTTTTGAAACACTGGTAGTCTGTAGTCTTCTTTATCATCGTGGCTAGAGTTTTGAGTAAATGAATTCGTAGGACGTGGCTTTTGGAAATTCTTGAAGGTGCTTTAGATTGAGTGAAAATGGCTCTAGAATTCTGAATTCCAAACCGTTATTTTAATAATACCATCATTTTTGGTTTTGGGATTAAGAAGATTAAGGGTGATGAATCAAACCCTCAACGTAAAATGGTTGTTAAGAATTAAGATCTATATGAGGAAGACCACACTCTTCTGAGACTAGGAATTGACATAAATGTGGGGTTTGTGATTGGAATTATTATAGCTGGGAGGTTTGTGTTTCTTATGGAGTCAATTTTTGGAAGGGTATTCTGAAGAATCATGAGTAGTTTTTTAAGAGCTTTTAACTTTAAAATGGGAATGGGGAAATATTGGATCGTTGGAAGATGGGTGGAGTGGTGTTGGTAAACTATGAGGTTTGCCATCACCTTTATAGGCTGGTCCCTCCTAAAAGCTCTATTAAGGGTCTAATGGGGAATTATTGTGGAGAGATGGAGAGATTGCGTGGTGTCCGTCTTAGGAGAAGTTTTTTACATAAGAAGCTTGAGGAGTGTATTTCCTTTGCTAAAATTCAGTAAATAGACACCTTTCTTCTGAAAGGATTCTTGGGTTTGCAATAGAGTTCGGTGTCTTCTCCATTTGTTCATTTTCAGTCTCAATGATGGACGATTTTGGAGAAAGCTCCCAACCCCAAAGACTTGGGGGGAAATTAGCCCCTCCTCTAGAGTGACAACCTTAATTTAGATGGTTGCATTGGAGAAAGTGTTGACACTTTATAATCTTATGGAGTATGACAGTGCCAAATAGGTGTGTTATTTGCAAGACTCATGAGGGAACCATCTTTTCGTTCATTCATCGCTCGGTTGTTAGAGACAAGTGCTCTTTTTTTTTACTTCTTTCTTCACATGATGTGAATTTTCCCTCATGACCTTAGGGAAATTTGATTTCCACTATGATGATGTGGATTTTGTTAATTAATGTAGATTATTTTCCCTATTGTGGGAATGCTTTTGCCCATCTTTTGTAAAATTTTATGTTCTTCTTTGTTAGTGTCTTATCCTAACTATTTGAGGTTGGCAACATGAAACCTGTTATGCCATTCTAGTCCATCAAGAGCCATATATTTGGTTAAGGCGTGTGCTATCAAATATTTTCTCACTGGCGGCTCTATCCATGTCCTTTTTGGCCTTCATCTTGCCCATTTAGAGCCATCAAATGTACCAACTCACACCTTTGCACTGGTGCCGTCTTTGGTATTCGTTGAATGGAAATTTTTAGTTACACATTGAAATATTTTGGTGATGATAAAAAGACTTTGATATGATATGCAACTTGGCCAGCATAAGTACCATTACATGTGCACTCTGGATGCAAACAAAATCAGAGGAGGATTTTGACCTTGTGAGCATTATGATTGAATTTGGATTAAAATAGACATTCTTATGATATGCAACTTGGTCTGCATAAGAAGCATTATATGTGCACTATGGATGCAAACAAAATTAGAGGAGAATTTTGACCTTGTGGGCATTATGATGGAATTTGGATTGGATGTTCGGATGACAGTCCGGGCTGCACCATCTTCATTGGTCTGGATGATACTTTTACCCCATCAAATCTATCTTCTTGTTCTTTCTGAATTCTCAGAAGAGTTCTTTTCTTTATCACGCCTTGTGAAATTTTGTAAATCCTTTTTGGAGCATTAGTGGTATTGACCACCGCATGACCCAACTTTGTAATCATATACACCATTCACACCTTGATCTTGTGGTTTTCTTCCCACATAATTAGGGAGGATCGGTTCAACTCTACAGCTTTAAGGGTTGATGATGATCATGTCCAAGCTATGAGACTTGGGCTTCACTTTCCTCATGTGGACATCTGTTGCTCTGGAATTAAGTTTTGCTCTATGAAATTTTTCGTTAGATTCATCATCTCAATATAACTTAATTTCTTGAACTTCTTGGATTGCTTCTTCTTAGGAAGCAACAAACCTGGCCATTGTTTCTGTAAATATCTTCATGACTTGCTTGCAGTTCGACTATGCGACCTTCCAACACAACAAACTCCTCTTTCTTCACTGCTAATAGGCTAGAGTAAGGTTCAATCATGCCCAACATGATTCAAGAATGTCAAATGTCTATATGGAAGGCTCTGAACTTATTCTGATACCAAAAAGTTATTTATTGATGGTCCCAATATTGAATGAAATAGAGTAGGTTTTGAGGTTTGAGGTAAAATATCTATTGAGTGATATAGGATAGGTTTTTAGGTAATAAAATATTAGTGTTCAGTTTTAAGAGAGAATGTGATGCGACATAGTTCTAGGATTTTTTTTTTTTGGGTGTGGTTTTCAAGGCTGAAAGATTCTGCAGACATAAGCATTACATAAGAGACATTAAGGTAAGCAGAACGGGAGGAGAAAGGAGAGGAAGGCAAATTGTTTCTTAGGGTTGCCATTTGAAATTGAAATATGAATTTCCTAATTTATGTTGAGGATTGATATTGATTGATGAAGTCCAATTTGGTTCCCCACAGCTTCCCAATAAATGGTCTGGTGAAATCTGAGCTGTGTTACATAGGCTTTACACTTATGAATTATGATTGCTTTACACCCATGTTGTGAAAGAATTCTTTGTAGTTGGAACATGTGAAAGCTTATAATACGAAGCTCATGAGACATTGGAGTTTTCTCCTTGCTTATAATATTTATCATCGTTAGCAGAAAAATTATTCAAGTAAAAATATGATTCATGGACAAATTTGGGATTCATATTACGAGTATTCAGCCCAAGTAAGCTGGGCATTGACTTGACCTATTTGTTTAATGGCCTTGAGAGACAGGCCCAAGCCTGCTCCATGGGATTGTAGGTCGGGCCCAAACCTTTTTTTTTGACTGGTAGTGCTGATAGTGTAGCCCAAACCTAGAATGAAAAGACGGGTTAAAAGCCTATTGTGCAATTCAGTTAATTGAGAACCTTTTTTTTTGGATAGTGTCTCCAAAACGAGAGGGAAAGGATAGAAGTTTTTTAAATGGAAGTATGTGTACAAACCAATGGTTTAAAATGTGAAGGCGTGAGGTGAGGTGTTAAGACCTAAAGATTCGTGAGGCATAAGGCTTAAGCCTCAGAAGAAACCTTCATGCTCCCTCATTTTAACAAATAAATAAAATATAAGAAAAATTGCAAAGAGATTCAAAAAGTTAATGAAAGATTATAGTATATATATATAGAGAGAGTGATACGTATATATATATTTGTATTCGTGGACATTATGTGTGTTTGTGTGTTCATGTGGGTGCATGCGTACACATAGGAAATACTATATAAATTAGTTGAAACAACGAACAATTTTTTTAAAAAAAAGACATTTAAACCTAATTTTAGTTCATATATGAGACGTACGCCATAGACATAAAGCGAGCTTCAAAGCATGATGCGTGTGCCTCATGGGGTTTAAGCCTCATGGTTGAGCCTCAAGACGTTTTTCTTAAGCCTTGCCCCGAGGCGAGCCTCAAGGCGTAAGCCTCGCACGCTTTTTAAAACACTGGTAAAAACCAAGGAAGTTTGTGTGGGATTTAATAGTCTTAGGATATGTTTGTTTCACAAGAAACGGGATAGAAGAAAAGAAAAGGAAGTAAGTTTTAAAAAAGGGGGAATTTCTTGTGTGTGTTACTGTGTTTGGTTTGCAAGAAATTTGGTGGGAAAGTAAAAATAAAAATAAATTCTTATTTCCTAAAATGCCCATTAGTGCTATGCATATTTATATGTTAAATACTTAATGATGTGACATTTGTGAAGGATAATTTTGGAAATATACTTTTCTCGACATTCATGCCTTAGTTTTCTCTCAAAATTAAGCTTCTTTTACTGGATAAAATTTTGAAAGAAAGTGAAGGAAAAACTATTTGGAATCTACTTTCTCAAGAAAGTGGGTTATTCTTGTAAAGCGAACACCAAAAAAGTGAAAGAGAATGGGATTTTCTTTTACTTTCTTGTGTTTTCTGTTGAAACGAACATACCTTTAGGGAGATTACAATGTTTAGTAAAAAAAATTGATTGTTAACCAAACCAATATTGGAATATATATATGAGGAAAGAAGGCCCACGATTGGCAGGGAGCCAGTGGGGACTATGAAAAGCGAAAAAGAAAAAAAATACAGTCTGAACAAAATAAGAGGACAAAATCCTAGAAAACAATAACCCAGGATACCACTTCTTTTGCCAAATATCAGCCTCCCCATTCGCCAACCCAGGAATTCAAGAGAGTGAGATCTTTTGGATAGATAAGTCGTGAACCTTTTTGATTGCACAAGCAAATTTTCAAGGGCCAGTCTCAACACCTGATGCCCCTCTGATAGCATTCCTCAATCTTTTTCAATAATGATGAAAGGGAATACTGAAGAAGAAAGTAATAGCAAAAGACCCTATCGCAAAGCTAGAATCTCAGCATGGTTGGAACTATGTTTAGTAAATGGCTATGAAGACGTGGAGAGGATCCAAAACGATGACTTGAAACGGATAGGGTGATTGCCATACTTGTCGGAGTAAGTTTTAGCTAATAACTGATGCTATAAGATCTTTCAAAACAAATATTAATTAGTAACAAAGTCGGGGTTCAGGAATACTTCGGCAGGGGCCTAGTTTGGGAAAAGGTGAAAAAATTCAGCAAAGTTGGGGAAACTTTAGAAAAAAAAAACGAAAATAGTAAAAACAATTAATAATTATAAAGAGAAAGTAACCAATGTTTTAAAACGGGAAGACGTGAGGTGAGGCGTTAAGACCTCAAGATGCGTGAGGCGTAAGCCTCAAGGCGTGAGGCTTAAGCCTCATAGGAAAACTTCATGCTCACTCATTTTAACAAATAAATAGTTACTTTCTATTTTGAGTCATAAACTAGGCCAGTGTCTCCAAATTTTTGCAATGTCTACTAGGGAAATATATTAAATTAGACTCAAAAGGGTTTTAAAAGCCTAAATAAATTTAGTATTAGTTCAAACCAATATCATCATCATCATTTTCAATATCTTATGTAAAATAAATAAAGTGTTATTTGTTATTAGTTGAAACAAATAACAAAAAAAATTATAATTTAAGTCTCTGTTTTGTCTAGAACCCTAATTTTAGTAAGTTATGAGGTGTACGTCATAGACATAAAGTGAGCTTCAAGGTTTGAGGTGTGCGCCTCACACATTGAGGCGTGAGCCTCATGTGGTTGAAGCCTCTTGGTTGAGCCTCAAGGCGTTTTCCTTAAGTCTCGCCCCGACGCGAGCCTTGAGGCATAAGCCTCACACGCTTTTTAAAACACTGAAAGTAACATGATACCAACCTTAGTTACCAAGTCGGAGTATGAGAATTATTCGTCTGGGAAAAATTTTGACATTTTTTTTGTCAAATTTTGGAAATTTTGAAAATAAATTAGGAAAAAATCGAGCAAGATATTAAAAATATTATTAATTATGAAAATTATAGACGAACATATTTCATATATTAGATATTTATTTGGGACATTTTCAAAAAGTCGCGAATAATTCGTGAAATCGCAACTTTTTGAAAAAGTCGTGAATAGTTTGGGAATTGATCGTTTGACGGAAAAGTCTCATATTATTCGGGTTTTGTGAAAAAATCGGAGAACTTTGTTATTATTACTTGTTATGAGTTAATTAGGTTCCTTATATGTAGCTACGGTATTACAAAAGTGCTAAAAGATAAAGAATTTAAGTTTTAGCTGATAGCTGATGCTATAGGCTCTTAAAATCCTTTGCTACCCTGGTTTTTGTTTCATATAGAATCACATCTTGTTTTTTTTTAGCATGCAAAACCATCAACATCAGGTCCGCAATCCTCCATAGGAATTTTTTAAAATTGTGCAATCCTTTAATATGTTAAATTGGGAAGGCTAGAAGATAAATAGGTTAAGAATATGGATTATGCTAGCACCACTATTTTTCAAGACTCACTCTCTTTTTGATTGGACATTTTGTTTGTGCAAAACACATGTCTACTTTTTAATGGAGGGCAATAAGACATGTCTTTCTCTTGAAGGAAGTGAGTTTAAAAGAAAGTGGAGCTAGCATTACCCTAAGAATATTTGGTAATTTTAGAATTGGGTTGGACATGTTTTCCAACTAACCCCATTGTCTGGTTCGTGTATGCAAAGGCTTTTATTAAAGGAAAGTGCGGCCTATTTTTCAAGCTCAAAATGGGAAAAAGGGGGGGGGGGGCAAAAGTGGGCCTCACATGGTTCCCAAACTGCGGCCTGTGTTTCTGGACCCCATTTATCCATAACTGGGCGTGGTTGTCTCCTTTTCATACAGTTCCCATAGCTGTGTTTTGAATGGTTTGGGTAAGTATGTTTTGGCTGCTAGTAGATCGAAAAGAAGGTACTTTGAAGTTTTTCGAATAGTGAGATTTAATGACTGTCCACGGTTGTTTCTGTCTTTATATATTGGGAGCTTGTCTTAGAATAACTGTGATATGAAACTGATAAGAAATGAATTGTCACATGCGGCTTCTTACATGGTTAGTTAGTAAGTTCCGTGAAGAGTTTCTGGATTATGGGAACTTGTATTTGAATAACTACTATAAAACTCATGAAATTTGGCTAGAAAGTGCAAGCGATAGGAGTTTCTTTAATAAATAATAGCTGTCGGTAAGAGTTCTTTGATAACGATTAACGACGTTAAGTGGAATAGATAAGTTTCACTTATTATTGCAGTCTGCATATTATTTTTTGTTTTTTTTCTGAAAGCAGGGGCAATCTAACCAGACACCTGTCAGAAGAGATCTGAATGTGCGGTCTCAGTCTCAAAGAGTAACTGATGAGAAGGTAAAAGAGATGAAAGATCAGGTGATTAGGGCCAAGGCATACTTGAATTTTGCACCACCAGACAGCAACCCCTACTTAGTAACAGAGCTGAAAGTGCGGATAAAAGAGGTAGAACGAGCAGTGGGTGCAGCCACCAAGGATTCAGATTTATCCAGGAGGTAACACAATTCGCTAGTCTTCTCATTCTCCTCTGGCATCTAATATGGAAATAGTTAGGAAATAAAAAAATATTGAGGAACCTCATATGAATTGATTAGTAAAGGAGAAAGTAATGCCCACATGTAATAAAATTTTAATAAAATAAGTAGAAGTGTAGAATAGCTTCTGTTGTAGGCATGAAGAGTTAAAATACTTCTATTTCTGATCTGAAGACCAGTGAGCTGTGCAGTGCTTTACAGAGGATGAGATCCATGGAAGCGTCCTTATCCAAAGCTAGTCGTATTTACACTGACTGCTCTGCCATGGCTACAAAGCTCCGTGCTATGACATACAATGCTGAAGAACAGGTTCGGACACAGAAGAATCAGGTAGCATATCTTGCTCAGCTTGCTTCAAGGACTACCCCTAAAGGCCTTCACTGCCTCTCCATGCGACTTACTGCTGATTACTTTGCCCTGCAACCTGAGGAGCGGGAGCTCCCTAACCAACACAAATTGCGTGATCCAGATCTCTATCACCACGCTGTATTCTCTGATAATGTCCTTGCATGTGCGGTAGTTGTTAACTCCACCATCTCTGTATCTATGGTAAAACTGCCCGACTTTGTTTGGTACTCTGTTTCTTGGTTTGGTCGTTTCATTTTCCTATCATATTTGTAACAGTCAGAAGACAGGGATAGCTGGAGTAGTCTTAACATTTTCCATTTTGCTCAGTTGCTGTCAGGCTTTAGCTAGACTAGAGTCAGATGCTTGCTTGGCAAGCAGTCAGCTCTGAGTGAATTATGTGCCATGACTGAATGTATAAAGTGATAATGTGAAAGACTGACGAGATACTTTCAGTGAAAATAAAATTTTATTCCACTGAACGATTTGCAGGAACCAGAGAAAATCGTCTTCCATGTGGTGACCAATTCTCTCAACCTCCCAGCCGTTACAATGTGGTTTTATTTGAACCCTCCTGGAAAAGCCACGATCCAGATCCAGAGCATAGATGATTTCAAATGGCTGTCCTCCAAGTATGGTTCAATTTCGAAGAAGCAAAAGTCCAGGGACCACAGATACACTTCGGCAGTGAACCACCTTCGTTTCTATCTGCCAGATGTCTTCCCTGCGCTGAATAAGATTGTGCTTCTTGACCACGACGTGGTGGTGCAGAGGGATCTGAGGGGATTGTGGAGTGTTGGTATGAAGGGTAAAGTAAATGGAGCAGTGGAGACCTGTAGGGAAGGCGAGCCATCATTTCATCAGATGGATATGGTTATTAACTTCTCAGATCCAATCGTAGCGAAGAGGTTTGATGTCAAGGCATGCACATGGGCATTTGGGATGAACTTGTTTGATCTGCGAGAGTGGAGAAGACGAAATCTCACAGCTGTCTACCATAAATACTTGCAATTGGTAAGGCAACTCATGCCCTTATGTTTATCTCAACTTATATTGCATGCATTCCGATGAATTAATATTCCTATATTGTCCTCTTGTAATACACCTTATCTACCATTTGGTCTCTTCAGAAGGATGATTTTGCTGCTTAGTCAAATTTCCCTTATTGGTTTCTCAAAAGAAATTGCTTATTAGCTTTTGTTCTTCCTGGATTCTGGAACCTAGGTTTCCAGACTCGCTTAAATTATTTCAACACCCAAGAAAGGATTGTCCTAGTATCTTTATCAACAGAAGTAGTTTCTTATTTTTGTATCACCAAAGATGGGTTTCTGTTCTTCTTTATAGTAAAGTTTTTCTTTTTCATGCCTGTGCTTTTGTTAAAATCTATTTGTTTCTATGGAAATGTAGATCTTTAATGTATACCATAAATATATTTGTTTTGATTTGCATCTGTATGCAACATGCAAGTGGTGTGTGCCACCATCACCACTCCTTGACGACTTTCTCTAAATCCATTTGGGACATCCTCTCCTGGCCTGGGCCCAGGACCTCCCCTTTACTAGGAGCACATCCTTACATCTCTTTATGAGGGCGGGTATCATTACTGCTCCATATTCTTAAATACTTAACTACCAATTAATAAATTAAAATTGTTATCTCACATATTGGATGATAGTTGAACTTTGGACAAACTTCCACTTTTTAAGTTTGGAGTCCACCACATAGAGATAAATTCATGTGTTTCTTTTTGTGTATTATCAAATGCTTTGTGTAGTACATATGGGAAGATGGTATGATGTGTGCAATCATGCATCATTTTGCTGTCTCTATCTAGAGTTTGATGTATTTTTGTGGAAATTTAATGTTTGCTTTGCAAAATTGTGAGGGTGGGGTTGCAGGGAGACAAGTGGCAGCTGTGGAAAGCTGGGAGCTTGCCTTTGGGTCTGGTCACCTTCTATAACCAAACAGTGGTTCTGGACCGGAGATGGCACGTCCTTGGGCTGGGATACGAATCGGGTGTTGGGAGGGGTGACATTGAGCGGGCTGCAGTGATTCACTACGATGGAAACATGAAACCGTGGTTGGAGATCGGGATTGGAAAGTACAAGGGCTATTGGAGCAAATATATCAATTATGACCACCCTTACTTGCAACAGTGCAACATTCACGAGTAGTTATCATATGATGTGATGAGTGGTAACTCTTCTTCAACTACATTTGTTGCTTCTTGTTCCAACAATGACAGATGTTCAGTTGATTCTTTCTCCCATAAGCTCTCTCTTGTAAATTTCATTTCTTTTTTCTTTTCCGGCAATTATCTTCTAGAGCTGAGTCAAGGTGAAATAAGCAAGTCCCTGATTTTTTTTTGGCTGGTATGCACAGAAATCATTTCAGATATTCTTGTATTTTCAAGCATCTAATTTTTGTTTTGATGAATAGATGGACTCTTCCCAACTTCATTTTATTATGTGCCACAGCATATGTAGAAGACAATGTATTTTTTTTTCTCCTTGTTTGTTATCCTCCAGGTGATGGCATTTTGTTAGGCTGTAGGATTTATAGACTGAACTTTGATAATGTAATAAGCAATTGAGGGTATAGTCTGCAATGGCAATTACCCGGAGGTCTTGAGGTCGATTCCTCGGCTCCCCTCAATATCAGTTGTATGGGGTGGGGGTATTCCCTATGCAGCACGTGAGACTAGTCGGAGTCTTTAATGCTCAGGATATCCACGTTATCAAAAAAGAAAAGAAAAGTAAACCATCTCTGTTGGAGGATAAACTTGATCACCTAAGGTGCAGTCTTATGCCTTTTTTAGCTACAATTTTGTTCTGAAAAAAACTGGTTTACATCTACACCTCATTAATTTTACTGATGGAAGCAATAGAGTAATACAGATTTGTTCAAAGGAGATGGAGACTACCTTGATGGCCCTATGTGACATCTTGTTGCGGTACAGGGTTTCTCCTTGCACATCCACTTCGTCCTATTGATGGGGTCCCACCATTGTCAGAATATCAACTTGATTTATATATATCTATTTATAAGACAAGTGGAAGACGATGATTGGGCATGTGCAGATAGAGGAGGATATGCATTATATCCATGTTGTGGGGCGTATTCCACAAAGATATTCTACCAATAATATGAATTCGTCAATTTCTTCAGACATGTGAAATAGACGACCACCCATTGTGCATCAGTTCCTCATCTCTTGATCCATCTTCTCCCATATTGAAACAAAATGGCCACCATTACTGCGAGCATTCCGACTTCGTCAGTCTCGCGCGCAGGCCTCTGGCACAAGGGTTCAAATGGGGTCTCATCCTCGGCGGTTCTCGGTAAGATATTGGGTGACTTCTTGATGATGGTTGCTGCTTATCTCAATTCAAGTATGCCTCTAGATGTTGTTTAGGTAATATATTTCCTTATCAACATGGTTTTCAGGATTGCCGGAAATGGTGAAGAGGGGGCGAGTGAGGTGCTCCGCGGAGGAGAAGCCATATGGATGCAACACAGGATCGATTGTGGGTATGGGTGCATCATTGATGGCAGCTGCGGCAATGGCGAGCCCGGCCATTGCACTGGTGGATGAGAGATTGAGCACAGAAGGAACAGGACTTCCCTTTGGTTTGAGCAACAACATTCTTGGGTGGATTCTATTTGGCGTGTTTGCTCTCATTTGGTCTCTCTACTTTGTTTACACTTCCTCTCTTGACGAGGATGATGATTCAGGATTGTCTCTCTAAGTAAATGACCAAACCCCCCTTATCATCAAAAGGCATTGGTAGGACTCTTGAATTTTTTGTTTTTTTAAAAAGTAGACGTTGGGCCCTCTGTATGATTGCTCTGGAGACTGGAACCTCCCTTATGTGTTAGAATACTTGAATTCATGTACTTTGCTTCTTGATACCTTTCCAACCAAAAAAATAATGTACTTTCTTTCTTATATAATGTTTTCCCCTATAAATGTAGAACAAAGACGTCAAAAACTCTTGGTGGTTTTGTTACACTTTGTGTTTGTATATATAGTATAAGTCTACAGGTACACTACTCCCAAATTGTTCTCCCAAATATACTTCCAAAAGTAAATTTTTAATTCAATTATTAAAGGGTCAAGATTAGAGCTGTTGTAGCATTAGAAAAGACAAAATAAAACATCTACCATTGGTTTTTTCTAAAAAAATATTTTTTAAATCGCATGGATAAAAACTTGTTAAACCATAGTTTGAAGCGGCTTTGTGAGGGTGAGGACGACTATTGCTCTTGTTAAATAGGCTTCGATGGGCATTGCCAAAACAAATGGCTGGCCTGAAATCAGGCTGGGGAAGAATAGGCTTGGCAATTGGGTCTCGTTCTAGGCTTCGGTTGATCCGGCCCAGCCAATGTGGACCCAGGCCCCCACCTGACAGCACTCACGGTGTGTTAGTGCATCCCTGCTACTCACGCATAAAGTGTGAGGAGGATGCTTGAAAACAAAGAGTATCTCTTTTTTTTTTTTGGAAAGAAAAAACAAACAAAGAGTATCTCGCTCATGCGAATTCAAAGAGATCGAAGAGTTAGTTTGTACTGCGTGTTTTTAATAATGAAAATGCAAATTAGCATGACCTAAAAAGGAAAACTGAAATACATTTCCTGTATGACTTTAAGCTATAAAATAATATTTTGTTAATGAATATAAGTGATTATTTTCTTCAGATGTAAAAGTTATAATCCATTTTCTTCGGATGTAAAGTGGCAAGATATTATTCTTGAAAAAATTATGAGGTATTGGGGTGAACTAATACAATTTTATTCTAAATGAATTAATCTTCTATTTTCTTTTCTTAATTTTCTTTTACAAGATGGTAACTGAGGTATTGGGTGTAAGCTAATGAAATTTTACTTGCAGTTATTTGATAAGAGGACAGATTTCTTCTATTCAAGACAGGAGCCAAATGTGAGGTCCAATTTGGGTTTATTCATGTTGTAAGCAATCCATTTTTGAACCCCTTACTTCTCTCTTGTTCTTCAAAAGCTTTAAGGTTTAGCCTAAATTCAATTGCCTTAACCTAAGCCTAATTGCCAATTACTCAAGATCAATTGCCTTAGCCCAAGTCCAATTGTCAATTACTCAAGATCAATTACCTAGCCGGAGCCCAATTGCCTTAGTCAAAGCCCAAGCCCAAACACATTCCCAAATTCAATCCAAGCACAAATGTCATGTCCATGCACCCCGTCTACTAACAACCCATGATCCATAAGACCAAACCTACATACCCACATCCAAAATCCACAAACCCAAGTCCACTTTCCCATTTCATACAAAAACACTAACTTTTTTTTCTTTAAACCTCAAATAGCCCAATTTTTGTGTAAGAGTGCTAACCCCAAATAGCTAAGAGGAGATGGGTAACATCCTCTGTTGTAGCTCATTGGGCTACAGTAGGCGGGTCATAGGTCCATCCCACTAAAAGATAAAAATGATTTTATTTAATAATTTTTAAAATATATTTTAAAAAGTTGATTTGACTATTTAAATGAATCTTTTAGTGGGATGGACCTATGGCCAATGGGCTACAACAGGTGATGCTGCCCATCTGCTCTCCAAATAATCCATAATATCTACGTATCATTTTGACCACCCAATCACATCTCTTAGCCTCACCAACTCTACCTTTTTTGACCACCCAATGAGCTCTCTTCATCCCACTAACCATACCTTTTTGACCACCTAATCACCTCTCTTTCCCTCACCAACCCTCTCTTAATCACCAAACTACCCTAATCCTTCAAAATCCTATAAATACAAAACCTCCACAAGCCATTTCTCTCAACTCCAAAATTGCAAGTGGAAACTCTAGTTCTCTTCATCAACCACACCTTTTTGACTACCTAATCACCTTTCTTTCCCTCACCAACCCTCTCTTAATCACAAACTACCCTAATCCTTCAAAATCCTATAAATACAAAACTTCCACAAACCATTTCTCTCAACTCCAAAATCCCAAGTGGAAACTCTAGTTCTACATCCTAAAACCCTCCTAAAGAAATCTAAATCCTATAAGTCAATACTTCTACATCAAATCTCTTAAAACTTAGAAAGTTAAGTTATTTTTGGTTGGAAGCTTTAAGTTATACCCCACTAGGATTAACTCTCCTCGGCACTTAGTCCCTCAATTCTTGGAACATTGGAGAGGAAATCTTGGAGGAGTAGCCACTTCTCCTTTTATCCTTTATTTTTTTTTCTTACTTCATGTTTATTTGTTTATCTTATTTTGGTTTTTAGTCATTTTCTAGAACCATTTAGATGACCTCTCTCTTCTCAAGCATGGTTGCGTCTCTTTACACCAATCTAATGGTATAGATGAGCTCCATCTCAAAAGCAAAGAGACGTTTTTTTTTTTTTTTTTTTTACATGTAAATATTTATTTCTTTTTTATGTTCTCACAAGTATGAATATGAGTAAACACATATAGAGTGGAATTTAAAACTATACCTTTCTTTTCATTTTGTTTCTTGGCATTTAGATTCTAGTCATTCTTTTTGAATTTCTTGTGAAAGTTCATCCCTTCTCCAACCTTCATATTTAGAGCCTCATTACATAATTTATAATGATGTAAATAAACCACATTAAAAGGGAGATGATGAGTTTTCTATTTCTATTTTTTTTCCTTCATGTTCTATTTTGAATGAATAAAGGTGGTTTAAAACTTAAGAGAGGATTTTGTCCAAAATACCTCATACCAAAGACAACAATATCTGATCTACCGTCAACACCAATTCAATAAAATATGTGTTGACAATAGACCATCTACTATCTTACACAAACACCTCTCTTTATGTCCTAAATACGATCTCTTAACCTAACTCATCTTTAACGTCCTCTTTGAGTTAAATTTGACAAAATCCTCCACATGCTCCGAAATGAGCCTAAACTACTATATGAAAATCTAAAAACATGATAAAATATCAAAATATAAAAGATATTCAAATTTGATTAAAATATCAAAAAAATTCAATCAACCTTCCATCAATCAACCAATTTAGCATGCTTGCTTGTAAGAACTACTATGTCTTGATCCTGCCAAGTCGGGTTATAAGTAGGCAGCCATAACGGGTCCAACTCACTTAAGATTAGTTTTTCTTACCCTTTCAATCTTTATTTATTTCTTAATTAACACAATTAAATAACATCCTTAATTTCTTTTGTAATTTTCCCTAATTTGGCTTAAACTTAAGTGAATCACTTACCTAGAATCTCAAATCGGACCTTAGGCCTTATCTATTATATTTTGGGATTCTATTTTTCCTTAGAATTAAATAGGTGAAGACTCTCTATTTGGGCGTTTAGCGTCATTCCTCCGTAGGGCTTAGACCGGAAGGAATTGCAATAAATTCCAACGCTCACATATGTATTACAAACTTAAACATAGATGGTAATAAAAATATATGACTCATACTTTCACAAAATATAAATATATCATGCCATTGAAGAACAAAAATAATTCTTGAAGGGGTGGAATTTGCCAATGATTGCAAAGTAATTAACATGATACTGAATTTTAGATGAGATTTCTCATATCATAACAAATACAATGTCATAATCTATATATGACAAAGAATGTTTCTAATTAATTTATTGGCAAAACTAACAAAAATCCTTATAATTCACCAAGTCATTTTGACCAATTTAAAGACATAAATGACATCGGTATTTCTGTCATTTTAATTTTTTTTCAAAAATAATTAAATTCTAAGTCATTCATCCCTATAAGCATGAATGACTCTCACTCTCCCATTTTTATTTTTAGCCTTCTTACTCTCACAATTCTATAATCTCCCCTATTTAGAATTTTTTTTTTTTTTTGGGTAAATTATACTGACTTCCTGTTAGGTTTATCAAAATTACATAAACTTCCTCTATTGTTTCAAAAATTACACTCCCCTCTACTTCAGTTGTCGATAATAGATATCCTCTTATGTTAGTATGCCAGTACTGACATGGATGTATTTTGATGATGACATAGTTTAAATATTTTAAAATGCCCGAATTATCTTTTTTGAAGTCATAAATTTGGCTAAATAAATATGTATAAATTCGTAAAAGAGCATCATTCATTAATGACGTCAACTTGAGGAGCTGTCATTTATTGTATGTTTAACATTCCTCATTTTCGAAATTTTTTTGGCAATGAAGGTCAATCAAAATTTGAATTTTTGGTAGGTCAATTGATGACAAATGCCCTCAAATTTTGAAATAGTGTAGTGGTGGATAAGGTGATACCGGGAGGTCCGGGACCTGTAGTTGAACTTATACATGCGATAAGAAAAGAATCCTTTATGGTTGTACCTAGGGCTACCAAGTTCGCTACATGCTATAGCGGACCGCGAAACCCGAACTGGTTCGTGGTTCGCTTCAGATTGATTCGTTAAATTGAGCGAACCACATAGTGGTTTCAAAACAATCTTAGTTTTTGTCAAATTTTTTATTCAAATTCACTGATATTTTTTTTAGGTTTGACAAATGTATACTTTGAATTCAAATAAGTATTTGTAATATATTGTTTACATGATTAAAAGATATATATATATATATATATATTATAATATAATATAAAATATATATTATGCTTTTACGTAACCAAGCAAGCAAACCAAACTAAAGATCACCTAAACGAACCGAAAAACGAATTATCTCATCCTACCCCTAGCGTGGTGAACTACGAACCGCGAACCCTAATTCGAATTGGGTTAACTCTAGAGTGGTGAACCGAAAAACGAATTAGGTTAACTCTAGAGTGGTGAACTACGAACCGCGAACCCTAATTCGAACCGATCGAACTGATAAACCAGGTAACATTGGTTGTACCAAAAGAATAAAAGAAAAAGAAAAAGAAAAAGCTCGGGTAGTATATTGGTGTGGTTTCTAGATTGGGTATAATGATTTTACTGATCATATTCTAGTAGGAATCATGCAAACCTAGTTTACCTACTCAAAAGAAGAAAATGTTTCAAGACAAAAGTCGAACTTTGAAGATTTACGTTGTGTTTGGATAAATTTCTGGATTGACTTGACTTCTTTCTTTATAAAAATTAGGAATTATAAAAAATTACATTTAGTTTGTTGTTCATTTTTATTTTTTGCAGAAATCAAAAGTGCATAGAAGTGCAAATTTTGATTTTTAAGGGAAGCTGACAGGGGTAACTTCCACTGAAAGAGAAGGTTTCAACTTTGAGGAAAGTCACCACACTCTCATTGGCTCACATTTTGAAAAGAATGGAGTTAAAAAGTCACATTTCAGAGAATTTTAATCAAACAAAGCCATAGTCATTCTTGTAAAATCAATTCAGTTTCATCCTTTATTTTCGTTATTTCCAAATAGTACGTGGTCTTTTTTCCTCTCCTTGATCGGAGTTGCTTGAATTTATCTGGCTAATTGTCAGTAGAGTTGATCCTCCGGTCTCAGGTGTGCAGTGTTTTCATAACCCGGAGGTTGAACCGGTTGGGTCTCCGGTTTCCGATTTGACCAGTTTGACCCCCTGTTGAACAATGGTCTTTATCTAATATATATATACAAGGGCGGAGCCAAGGGGGCGGGGGGGGGGGGGGGGGGGGGCATGGCCCCCTCAATTTTTTTTTAAATTTAATATATTGTATATACAATTTTTTTTAAATACACAATATATAAATTTTGTATATGGTGGCCCCACCAAAAAAATATTGTTTTTATATCTATATAATATAAATGGATTGATTCTTTATGTGTCCCTTTTAACCCTAGTTAAGATTTATTCTCATTGGAGTTATTTTTAAAAAATAAAAACCAAGGGTAGATGTATAAACCCTAGGGGTGAGTGAATCTTAACCACAATTAATGGGTGTTGAAAGGAACATGTGTCAATCAGGGGAGGCATGTGCGTACCATTGAACATGGAACATGCGTGTGAAAAAAAATCTTCATAATATAAAAATATAGTAATTTTGGAATAGTGATTAGCCCACCCTGCGTATGACTACATGATCAAATGCCTTCCCATTTCATCCATTTTAACTGTGGTTAAACTTAACCAACTTAAAGTTATTATTATTTTTAAAAAAAACCAAGGTTAAATGGATAAACCTTAGGAGTGAGTGAATCTTAACTACAGTTAATGAGTATTAAAAAGGTGGGTAGGAACCAATGAAGACCGGCCCATGCTTTTCACTTTTTCTTGTTACTGAACCCTTTTTTGAAATACAACATTAACGAATTTTATGACCACAATGGACCCATTAGTAAAAAAAAATTATCGGGGACTACGCACTTGAACCCCCAAGGCCCCAGACCCTAATCCCATTAATTTTCTTGATATATGTCATTCAGGCCCCCCCCAAGGAAAAATTCCTGACTCCACCCTTATATATATGTATATATATATATATATATATATTGGCCAATTCTTACAATTTTCTAGGTTTTTTGTTTGTTTGTTGTATAGCCGATTCTCCGATTAAACCCACCAGTTCTTCTGGTTTATGTTTTAAGAGCAATTTTTAAAACCACCGGATTTTGATGATTTTAAGGATCGGTTAACCGGCCAGTTCCCAGTTTTACTGATTCACGTGTCAGTCCAATTTTCAAAACATTGGTGGTGTGGTCTCTTCTCCCTAGGGAAATTGTGTGGTTTATTTGGAAGGTGGAAAGTAGAAACATACATGTATTTGTATTTGAAGATGCATGTGGCTCTTCCTTTAGGCAAATACCAAGTAATTAATACTTGTTTGTTATATAACCGGTTCTCCGGTTAACCGGTTCTTCTGGTTTCCTGTTTTAAGAGCAATTTGGTCTATTTGGAAGGTAGAAACATACATGTATTTGAAGATGTGGCTCTTCCTTTAGGCAAATACCAAGTAATTAATAATGAAAAAGATGCAAAACCTGGTCTAGAACACCTTCAAAATGATTCCTATTTAACATTGTTTGATGATGCTTGCCTGTTCGTGATGACCATCCTGTACGTACTTATCCCTTATTCAAAAATTGATGCAGCTCAATTTTGGAGCTAGAGAAGAAGAAAGGAATCACCTGGGAATTTCAGAAATGTTATTTAGTGACTCAACAAACATGTCCAACACCGAAGTTGACACCGTTGGCGGCAAGATAACGATTTATCAAAGATAAATATATTAAAGAAAAATGTAGGTAGCTAAAGACACAATAAATTTATCATCAATTACATATAATATTATGGGAAATGCTATTGAGACTGCGTTAGGGCAGAGACCTCACGTCAGAGCACGGGATTTCAGGCGGGGCCCACCATGTGAAGATGGCCCCATCTGAAATCTCATGCTGGGGCACGACGTCTCGGTGGTCTCAGTCCTTAGACGGTCTCAGTAGCAAAGTCCTAATATTATTATAAAAATTTATATTGCTATATCTTTTGTTTCTCAAAAAATTTAATGCGCCTAGCTAAATTCAAGCTCTCTAAATTCTAATGCCCGGTTAGGGCCTCATCATAGTGAGGGCCGAGCCTGCAGGAAGACTTAGGCCCTATCCTGGCCCGGCCCTTTGACAGCCCTAACACAAGGTTGAGCAGAAGATAACTTGAGTGTTCTTGTAAGGCTTTACCGGGAGGGTACAAGTAAGGTGTCTGCATGTTCTTCAACTACTCTTCCATTTAGTTAATTGATTTATACTTAAGAAAGTTAATAAAATAAAAAAATGTATCGTATTCTTATTTCGTTTTTCTTGAAAAAAAGAATTAAGAACACCCAGTTGGACTAAAGGGTGACTCCGGCCTGAAGTCCAACACATTTACCTTAAAGCCCGAACTCGGTCCGATTGCCACCCCTCTGTTGAGTAGGGGATGCCGGGATGATAGGAGCCTTAAATACAGGTAGCTACCAGTCTATTGAAGGATTGTACAAACCTAATTAAATGGGTGCTTTATTCTGCATTGGTTGTTAACAAAAAATTTAAATAACTTGGTTGTGAGAAATGGTCTCATGCATCGACTCACAACAAATAATACTCATAGTTGACTTTGTATTAATCGCGAAACAGTATCATTTTTAAACTGATTTAGGAGATCATTTACCTTTCTCGCTTTGTTCATGCTATTCTTTTGCTATGTATTTGTTAGTCAAATTTTATGGGATGTCTCTAAAGACACCCTTCTACATCTTCACACGATCAATATTTTTTACATAAAGAACTTGTTAAAAAAATAATCATATCCATTAAATGAAATACAAGAAATCCTAATATAGTCTGATCCAAGAAAACTTAAAGTGAATTAACTTAAAAAACTTCAAAAAGAGAAAGAATTTGGTAATCTTGATGGAGTTGAAATTGTTATTTCTTGAAAAGGAAAGTTCAAATACTGCCGACACTATTTAAATGTTAGAGATCCCATAACCAACCATTTCTAATCATAAATAAACAGCAATTCTGCATGCAAGTCGAAGTGCTTGTAAACACCATGCATATTGTAGCATCCCCCCATTAAAGGCCATTAAATCAGCAGACATAAACAAATAGCATAAACTAATTGGGATGAATAAATGCCCCATGAACATGCACATGGTCTTGCTCCCTCCTTCACTTGGACCATGACTATTAATAGCCTCCTTACCCCCCAAAAAATAAAAATATTTAATTTAAATTAATAAATAAAATATATAAAGGAATACATGATACAGAGAATCTCATTAGAGACAAAAATGGCATGAAAGCTGAAAGAAATGAATCACAAACAAGAACTAAAACAGGAAGGACAACAAGAAGGAGAATGATTACTAAGCAAGCCATAAATAATAAACAAGCTAGACATCGCCAAGTCTTGGAAATTAAACAAGTGTATATTGCTTCTTGTCCATAATAAATACTCAATTTTTTCATAATTTATATATTAAACAACAATACAGACACACCCTAACACCCTGCTCAATCCATCTAGCCCATGTTTGTTGGCGTTGGGTCTTCGTAGAAAGTGGGAGATCAAATGAGCAGGCTGTGGTGGTTCCTAGTTCAATTTCTGTTCTTGCATTTCTCCACGGCTCTTGGTGCTGAAATTAGAATAAAGATGATCATATTAGTTATAGATAAGATTTCAAAATTAGAAAGAAAAAGAATATAGAGAACAATAAAAAAACTCAAATCATTAGGATTAAAATCATTTTCTTTGTACAAATAGTGGTAGCTCCATCTGTGGTTTTGGTAATTAAAAACAATTTAGGAAACTAAGACCAAGCGACGACAAGTTTCAAGTTTTAATCCCTAGACAATGAGCTAACACTTTAAACATTTGCTGATACAAATCACATGAAATAATTGTGTATAAATGTACTAACCGAGCCCAATCGCCTCTGATCCTTTCATTATGCGCAAGCGCTTGCATGAATCAACAAACATCCTATAAAAAGAAGAGTTAGTAATGCACTGAGTTTGTATGGTTTCATGAAAGGACTACACTGATATGGATCACTGGTGGATCTAGCTATGGTGGCCACAAGGTTATGCCTGCGAGCTTACGTTTGTCTGTAAGATCACTAGCACAGAGACGACTAGAACACTAGGGGTCTAGATAAATTGTCACACATGATTTGTGTTAATTTTTATGTTAATTAGATGATTTGAATGCTTTTGAGTACCAATGAGGGATGAAGGGCTTACTCCCATGGGACATCACCGACGAGCATCCAGTCGCCATCCTTGTCTTCATACGTCGGCACATACTCTGAATCGTTAAGAAGATCCATCAACTTGCTCTCATTCATGAAGTCCTTCATTCCTTGGGAGCCACAGGTACCTTCAAAGAACCCTAGCAATTAGTACTTATTAATATAACAGTAACCCTAAGAAAAGATAATTAGCTAGCTAGTCTAAAATATCATAATAAAGATCTAAAGGAATCTCTATACAGAAATTTCAGAAGTTATGTTTACTCCTTGGGATTGTTATTCACTTACCAATGGTGAATGAACTGAACATCTTGCCTAAGGCATCAGAAAGCTCATGGTAGCTCTTGTACATCTTTAAGTCCACCTTACGTAGGTAAGGTGCGCCGTCCATGCTAACCTTCACGAATGCCGCGCTGCTGCTAACCTTCTCACCCTCCTCAGTGCTGTTCTTCTGCGCGAGGATGTTCTTTCGGAAGGATCGAACTGGTGGCCAACCCACAACCTGAGCCCTGAAATCGCCCGAGTGCGTTATTATCCGCGTCATCTTACCACTTAATCAAGAGATTATTGGGGAGACTAAAGCAAGCAATGTTCATGAAATTTATGATAGGGAGAAAATAAAATAAAATAAAAATGCAAAAATAAAAGAATTTATATATGGGTGGCTAAGAGGAGACTGTTGGGGAGATAAAAGAAACAAGATTGAAGAAATTGAAACTAATTAAGAATGTAAAATAAAATGAAATAAACTGAAAATACTATATTTACAAAATTTATGAAAAAATAAAAATGGGATTTTCCTTTTATTTTATTTGCTAAGAGAATTAGCTTTATTCCACTCATTTCGCATTAGTATATTGCAAAGGACAGCTTCATAAGAATGCATATATGATATATATATATATATATATCTAATTTACTAAGGAAAAAAATCGAGTTTTATGATTTTGCCCTAAAAAATAATGAAATAGTTTAAAAGAAAGGAGAAATGTTTCCTTATATTTCTACATGAAATATAAGGGAAAAAAAAAATGATAATTCACAGAAATATATATCATCAAATGTATGAAAACTTCTTCTAAATTCTCAAGGCCTAAACAGATTTAAGGGATTTACTTCCTGCAAGCTCACCCATTCAAAAAAAAAAGCTCACCCACCAAATAAAAATTAAAATGTGTAACCAAGTTCTTTTTTATTTTTTTAAAAGCTTTTCATTTGTTATTGTTGTACTTCCCATTCATCTATAGAGCACTACACTAGATTTTTCATTTACATAGTAAGATCCAGGGAAAAAAAGAAAATTTTGTAATATCTTATTCTTTTACCTTCACCACCCCTTTTTTTTCCTTTACAAAAGTTGTAAAATGATGGTCAAGTTAGCACTCATCACAACAGAAGCATGCACTAATATTGTAACAAAGACCAAAAGAAGGAAAATAAAATAAAACAAAATAAATAATAATAATAGTAACAATAAAGACAACTTATGTCTTTAACATAATCATTCACAGAAATTCTAAGAGAAAAATAAGAATGAAAATTTCATAAACCCAAAAAAGTATTTTTTTTAAAAAGCAAAATATAATAAACTAACTTGGCCGGGGGCTTCGCCGTATCGTTGGAGGAAGGAAGAATGTTCTTCTCCTTGGGCAAATTCTTCATCTTCTCACTCAGATCCAACCCTGATTTAAGCTTCAAATCAACAGTCTCAGAGAACCCTCTTTTTCCAGTATTCTTCACTGTCTCACCTTCACTTCCACCTCCACCAGGCAACCCAAGACGTAATTCAGTCTCTTCATACTTCAAACTATACTCGTCGCGCTCGGCGCCGAGCATATTCGTCATTTTCCGGCAAACTTCCATCGGAACTCCGGCAATGATGGACCCCTTTAATCCTCTCTCTGTATCTCTCTATCTCAATTTGATTCTTCTTGCTTCTTTTGTTGAGAATAAGAAGGATTGAAAGAACGTGAAAGGCTAATAATAAAAGGTATGAAGAAGGTGCATTTGGCTTAGTGTGTATATATATATCCATTAATTAAATATGGATGAGTTTCATTTTCCTATAGGGTTTTGGACCCAGCAGATGTTGACACGTGGAGATCCAGTTTGCTAGATCCTCTCTGGCTTCGCTAGGGAAGGTGACGATAATGATGACGTCACTCCCCGAATGATTGTGGTGGAGCGAGTGGACAGCCCGATTGGGTCCACTCTCTCTGCTTCGTGTGCTTAGTTCTAGTCCCACCGATAATTCGCCACCAAACTCTTCACGAAAAATTGGCGAGTACAATAATGCGAAGGGGAATGCCAACCCCATTTTCTCTCTTTCCCACTTTTTCTGCACGACGAACACATGTCTTTTACTTTTTACGGCATTGGTTAATAGTAAATAGACGTGTTCTTATTTGTAGACAAAGTGAGAAAGAGAGAATTACCCATATATGACTATAATAAAAGATTATCTCCATGGTTGCAATGATAACATGTCATGTATTAGAAGTAATTAAAATTTATAGTATTTTAAAAGTTTCTTTTGTTTCTTTGTATCAATTACGATTCTAAGTCTCTGAGAAATGACATTGTTAGCCCACCAGTGATGAGGTAAGGCCACCATGCCAAGTTTCTTGTAATGCTAGTAGGACTACGCTTGCCTTTGCCCTATCTAGAGCTTTTTTTTGGGGGGGGGGGGGTTAATAAATAATGTAACACTCGAAACACACATTATCAAACCTAAGGTAACCGCCAAGGGACCAAAAGGGTAAGGTCACGCACTCACCTCAAAAGGGCCTGATTAATGGAGGAGTTGTGGTCCCTTATTTACCTCTGGGAAGTTTAGTACCCGGTCGATGTGAGACTATAACGAAACAATAACACCTCGCCGCAAGGTTGCAAGCTATTTATGTGTAGAGAAATGCTAGCTCTTGATGCAAGACTTTTAAACTTTTAATATAGTAGCGACAAGTGTCATTACTTTTTCATGTTATCTTGAGAATATATATAAATTATAAATTCCTCTTGGAAGTTTTTTATTATGATCTTGTTTCAATTAATTTGAATTCTGAGTCGGGTAGGGATGACAATGGGTCAGGTTAATCGGGTAACCCGCCCCGCCCTGCCCTGTTGGGAGGGTTTTGGGAGCTCTTAAACGAGGTAGGGTTGGGTTTGTGAAGGAAATGTGAAACCCGAGTCGGGTTCAGGCCAAGGATGGGTTTAAGCCGTCTCACCCATTTATATTGTAAAATTACTATTTTAAGCTTAATTGCATCCTAAAATTACCTCAATTTTTTTACTTATAATATGAAATATAGTCCTGACGCGATCAGTCTTACCCCGTCTAGTGTTTAATGGGACAATGCAGGATGGGGTAAGAAGTATTTTGAAATTTTGGAACCGACCCGCCCCCAGTTTGGGACAGGAATGGGGTTGGAATTTTCCATTATGGGCAGGGTAGCTAGGGTTGGGGGCAACCGGCCCAAACCCGACCCGTTGCCATACCTAGGGTCGGGAGGTAGCACTCATTTTATGTGTGAAATATTTTCTTAGGCATGTTGAAGGGACTTTACATTAGAGACACGACATACACATACTAGGGGTTGAGCAACTTTTCATTGTAAATTCATTTTTTGTTTATATATTTTAGGGGTGACAATTTCTAACCTAGTCCGTCAACCCAAGCTGACTTTCACGGTCCAAGTTGAGGTTTCGTTTAAATGTTATATTATTGAAATATAAATAATTTTATCCAAAAATATATATATATAAATAATAATTATTTATATATCTTAAAGAGTTGGCCGGCATGTTGGGTTGGGATTTTGCCTTCTCAACTTGTTTATAGATCTTCCATAAAAAAAATAAAAATAAATTTGTTTATAGATGAGTTATCTTAACTCAATTCAAATTTAACCCGACCCGAAACTAACAGACCCAACTCATTACCACCCTAGATGGATACTGTGCTTCCTTATAATTAATACTGCATAACATAATTATCCCTAATATTTTGAGGAAACAACTTTGTACAACGGTTTATAATTAATAGCCTCTTATAATTTATAATACAGATTTGCTTAAGAGTATTTTAATCTATAAAATATAAGCATATATTTTTACCTATTCTGGATATGGGTTGGACAATGTTCATCGGCTAAAATCCTAATTAATTAAGTCTACTCAAGATTAAGAGATTAGCCGTATCCAAATATTGATGAGTTTGATACTAAATAAGTAACTAGGGGCCCATTTAGCATCACTCCTAAGGAACAATTCTCTACGTTTTTATTCCCAAAAAATAGAGAATTAATCATTGGCAGTATGCCAAACGGGCCCTAAAATTCTACTGAATTTATGACTTATTGATGGGTTAGGAGACTGTAACCATCTATCCTATATAATGTGTTTATGCAATTGGTCCCAATTCATTTCTTAAGAAAGCCTGTAGTTTGCCGTTTTCCATCAAGAGCTTAAGAAAATTGAAAGAACTGAAGTGAAAGGACGAGTGCTGAATGTTTTCTCATAGCAGGAAACTATGAATCATCAATGACAGGCACAAGTGTTTGAATTTAACATTTTGATTAGACAAAATGATTGTAAGATCCGAATTTTTTTATTGACATATGGTATCAATATGGAATCAAAACGGGTTGCTCAACAACTTTCTAGACTTAATAAATAATTTGCTATTTTTATGTGTAAAAAATATGGACGATACGAGTGATCACGCATCGTTGGCGAATCAACGTCCGATCAAGACCCAGAAAGGAGTATCATGTTGGCGAATCAACGTCCGCGAAGCAGTATCATGGGTTTTTGGAGATCTTATAGAGACCCTCATATTTGATTTCGGTCGATCTGAGCAACAAATAATAATAATAATATAAGATTAGGGTTTGAACTAGTCTACAATACTAGCCAGGACCAGGACCAGGACCACACCTCAGGAATTAAGGAGATGTTCTAAGTTCGATTCCCTTCCTCTTGTTAGCCACCCTCATAGATTTATTCTTACTTGCCCAATGCATGTGGTGGAGGGGTCTGCACATGCCCAAGAGATTAGTATGGTGCTCTGAGAGGCTAAGAGGCCCGAGAGATTAGTTGGTGCTCTAAGAGATCCAGACACCCTCGTTACTAAAAAAAAATTACATAAATTTGAAGAGCTCCATCTTGTGAACATGAATTAGAGCTCTTGTTCATATTTAAACTTTTCTCCAAAATTTTAAAAAAAAGGGGCTGTCCGACTTATTGTTTTCTCTTGCCGGTGAATTTATTTCCAGAGACTAACATGTGGTGTGACTACCCTATAACAAGGAGATAACTGATACTTGTTACCACCATCTTGCGTTAAGGGAAGACTTGACTGCGACCGGGGCTGGGGTAGCATTTCTCTTGTTACTTGTTAGTTGAGGAGAGAGAGAGGGAGAGGGGTGGTGGGGCCCACATGTAGAAGACGCAAATAGGTCAAACAAGGTGAAGCATGTGCTGAGATTCATTGGGGTTGAGGTCCCACTAAGCACATGTGAGCCTGTTGGCATGTCGCCTAGCCTCTAACCCTATCCCATGTGCGTCGCTTCAGGCGTCCCCAAGCCTTTCTTTTTACCTTTATGAGGAATGTTAGCCGTACTGTACAAGACCCAACTGCAGTTGACGCTGCTCCAGTAGTTCTAAAATCTTTCTAATTTCTGAAACAGTTTAAATACGATGAGAAGCTATGGTTGAAAAAGGATAATGTCAATGAGTTCCAAACCCTAACTCCCTCTATTTTAATACAATTTTTAGCATCCGTTCTTTTGCTGATACTTGTGAAGTCCAACACTTTGCAAGTTCTTGTCATTTGAAAATTTACATTTTCTTGACAACTTCATGCACGATACTTTTCAACTTTTGGGTTGCAATTCTTGTAAGACTTCAAATGACTAAAATAAAATAATTTTAATTTTCATTAAAAAAAAATTAATAAAATTTGAAATCTAATGATGGTAAGAATTAATTTTGTTAGAAACTTTAGCAAAGTAATTTAAATTTCTTAACAACTACCATTACAAAGTATTGAATGCCAAGTTTAATAAGTCTTAACAAAAGAACCGGACCATTAAGTTTATTTTTTTTAGGATTTTAGAAAATGTTAAGACATGAATAGGATTAAGGGTTTGGGTGCTCCTTAGTTCTTATGAAATTTTATGTCTGAGGCTAGGGTTTGGGTGCTCTTTATCATTATCTTGTGAAATTTTATATTGGCTTCCCTATTTTTTGTGTGGACAAAAAGTTGGCTCACATTTAAATTAAAGTTGGCTAGCTCCCTTGATAGGACGAGGAATTTCCCTCTTCAGAATTAAATATCGTCTTACCGTACTTTGCGTTATATTTAAAGTTTGTCATCTTTAAGCTTTTACACTCTATCGCTCTTACAAGAATGGTGAAGATGTGCCTTTCACTAGGTCATGAGTTCCATTTCTGAAAAGGAGAATTCACAATAGATTGATTAGAAATGCCTTTTACTAAAAATCTTTTTAAAAAATTTCTTTTTGAGTTTATCTATTACAACCCCTATCTCATGGAGGGGTTTTTAAAGGCATCCCAACCAGGAGCAAGCTTTTGGTTCAAAGTTGAAACACCTCTTGGTAATGGCTGGCCAAGCCAGGAATTTCATTTTTGTCAACAATTGTTTCTTTTTCAATCTATCTATTACAAAATATATCCTTAAATTGACTAAAAGGCCTTTGACTTGTGTTCAAAGTTGCAGCCTTCTAATTGGGCGTGATTGTGAACACTCCTAGTTTCCCCCTACCCTAACGAATAGTGTCGGTGGGGAGAATAACCCTAAAGTTATGGGATAGTAATTTATCAGTGAATAAATCAATCAATTATCATAGTCTAAAGGAAGGATTAAGACACTCCAATTAACCTTCCAATATATATATATATATATATTAATAAGTTATTATAACTTAGAACATAACTAAATTCACTAATATTAAAAATTACAACTAATTTGTTAATTTTTTTAAAAATAAATGGTATATGTGCATAGATTAGGGTTAAGGGTTACTTATTGGGTTGTTTACTTGTTTGTTTCTTCAGCTTGTTTATAAATGGGTTGAGTTTGGACTGCCCAGTCGACCCAACCCATTACTGAAATTAAATACCGCATTGCAACTGTGAGGTTGTGGGTTCAACTCTTGCCACCCCAAAAAACAGGAAAAGAAACAAACAAAGCTTCATTTACCAGATGACTTTGTACAAATTATCAGTAAATGAAAATCTATAAAAAAAAGAAAAAAAAAAGGGATTTACAAACAGAATAATTGTACGTATATCATTCAAAGCTTCCACATCTCTACACTCCACATCAGCTGAAATAGCTAGGCTATGAATGCCGAATTTGTTTCATTAATTGGCTCATGATTCCACTTTGATCATTATGGATTGTTACCAAGATGAGTCCAAGGCAATCAAACTCCTTTTTAATAGCTGACACAGAAACAATGAAAATGTCTCCTTTACTGAGGTTATTTGAGCAAATGTTGGAATCAAAATTTGTAGATGAATTGTAGATGTACCCAGAGCAGATGTAATCAATTCATTCAAGCACAAAAAGGTAAGACATTCTCTGGATAATATCTTCACTAAGTCTGGCAAATTTGGAGAGGGATCATTGAATGGAAAGACAAGGGAAACTACCAAATTCTAAACATTTAAAAGGGATACTCAAATCACTACGACCACACATTTCTCGAAGGACTAATAAAAGTTCAACATTTAATAGGATATAATTTATGATGAGACATAAGTTCGACAATTGAGATATTTGGGGAGAAGCACATATTTGTAGTCCGCTTTCTGTAAGATAAATGTAGAAATTTTGTTAAACACTTGTAATTTAGTAGAACCATTGTTACAAATCTCTCGAGAAATATCTAATTTCTCTCAAGAAAATCCGAGAAAAATATTTAAAGTTTAAAACTTCAATTTTATCCCGGTTTTTAAAAAATATCCCGAGAAATATGATTTTCTCTTTTTAATGTGTTATTGCAAGATTTATAAAATACTTGGATTTAAACTCTTCTCTTTTTTCTTATTTTCTCTTTCAAAATATTGATATTTTCTTCTTGTTTTTCAATCAGTTTATATATTTTAAGAGAGAGTTGAGTTATTGAGATATTATGGTGAATATTTTGGAGTTTGGTTGATGAATTTATAAATGAGTAATATTATTACTATTTTATGTATTTTAAGTTATTTTTTAATCATTGTCAAGATTTAAGTGAGAAATACCTAGAAGAAAACTTCAGATTTGAAAATTTCCCTAGAAAAACTGACCGATAAATATTCAAGATCGAGATTTGTAACATTGTGTAGAACTATTCCTTGAAATGACTCGAAATTACATAATCACCTCCCGTTGTTGTTTGCGAGCTCCACACAGCACATACCTTGAGGTAACACATGCCTCTTGAAGTCCCGTCCAAGCCCAAAGCAATAATGGAGAAAAGCCTCCGTTAATTCAAGAAGCAAAGTCATGTTTTCCCTGTCATTGCGCTTCGCTTGGGGAAAAGATTTGTGGCCAATTGTCATCTGCTGGTTGGGAGCCCGTTAGCGCGTCTTCTCTAGAGTGATCCTAGAGGTTGAGTCTATGTCTAAATTTTAGGTCAAGATTGGTAGGGGTTGATCTGTCTGCCAAACCTTAGCTTATTCACCAAAGACACTACCAAACCTTAGCTTATTCACTAAAAACAGAAAAATCCAACGTGCTGCTCTTTGCTCTTTGTGCTGTATTGTCACTTCCCAGCCCAGACAATGGGAAGGAGTTGTTTCATGTCATTAGTTAGTTTAGAAAAACTTTGTTTAGATCCTATTACATGAGTCCTCAATTGTGTGGAACAAAATTCAGATTGTTGGGCGTATATTTTTTAGGATAAGGCATTGATGATAAAATCAATTAAGAAAGTTGATTACAATTTCTAAAGCCCTTGAAGATCCACACAATTGTGGATGTGGAGTTTTTATAGCCATTGCATATATCATATACAATACCTAATTGGTTGTAATTTTATGGGATTAAGCAATGTTTTTATGGTTTGCTTAAGAAAACCTAAATAGCACAATATAAAGGCGGACAATTGAAGAAATAATTTTTTTTAAAAGAAAGAAAAATCTTTAAATTCTAAGTTTTAATGAGATTGGCTGACATTGATAGTGCAAGTTTATGCTCCATAAAGGTTGGAAGCTTTTCAAGATATGATTTGGCTTAGGCACTTAGCCAGCACTTGAGATCCATCCATTTACACGACCTACAATTTCTTGATTTTTCAATTTTAGAAGTATATTTTTCTTTATATATTTTCCTATCAACAAGAAGCTAAGTAACATGTTTAGACTAAGATTGTCAATGGATCATATTAAGATCCAGATTCGATTGGACCAAATCTTGACCCCATTATAGATCTGTCAAATCGGATACAAATTTGAGATCTTTAATAATAATAATAATAATAATAATATAATTTTGTAAATATATTATAGTACTACTGTACTACCTATGTTTTTTTTTTTTTTTCAATTTTTAGTTAAAATATTGATTTTAAAGATTTTACAATTAATTAGATCAAATTTGAATATTAAATCAATAACCAGATTCAAAATTCCAACGGATTTAAGATTGAATTCGGATCTATCGGATTTTTAATCGAATACGGATATAACCAAATCTGATCGGTTTACAACCTTAGTTTAGACTTAATAATATAGAGCATTGGATAAAATATTTGTATATCCAGGCCCACGACCAACAAAAATGCAACACATGTCTCCATTTGACCTAAGCCATCAATTTTTTAAAAAAAAATCATAGTTGGATCAAACTAACCCAGCTAGGGTTTTAGAAGTTTGGGAAATACTTGCTACGCTTTTGTCAGTTGTGTGGATCCAAATACACTTTGTCACTTGTTCTACCCAATAGTACTTTATCCTCATGGAAGTTTAAGACAAGAATTTTTTTTTTTTTTGATAGGTAACATTTGTTAGTGGGTTAATAGTTAGTTGTGAGAGAACTGATAAGACTGCCACCTCATATGATTTATACAAGAACTCGAGCACTGGTCCCTTACCTCCTTTGAATTAAAATTTTAAACGATTACAAAAGCCATTTGATACGAAAAAGGTAGATTGCAGGCTAGGGAATGGGATTGACATGGAGAATGGCACTATCTATGTGGCTTATCCGGAGGGTCCCTATCATATAGATGGCCTAAATTGGCCATATTAGCTCCCACGTGGTAGAGAATCACGTGTTACAACATGAAACCAAGAGCCTACATGAGTGCGTACACGTGTGAGATCGCGCACAAGAGTACCACATTCACAACCATTCAATCAAGATTGGGCACTCCCTAGTTGTTCTAACCCAAGGGAAGTTGTGGGTAGAGTCTCTTAGGAGTATGGCGGTTGATATGCCCACTTGTTAATTAGATTAGGTATTAATTAACAAATTAGGTTTGCAACCTAATCCAGTGATATGTACAAAAAAAAAAATCAAGATCGGATAATTATTATTGAATACCAAATAAGGTTTGTTAGTGTTAATGGATTAGTGAGTATTTCAACGATCAATCGTACGAATAGTTCCTAGATGTTGACTAAGTGATTGTTGAATACTTACCATGAAATAAAAATGATTGAAATTGATACAATCTGATCCATTATCCACGAGGGGATCAATCCTGAACCTAATAGATCATTCCTTCTCCCGGTATGAAGGAACACGCCACACGGGAGCGACCTATCTTGATCAATTTTCGCAGTTAAAAAAATACATATATTTGAAACCCCAAAACCCTGTTTGGCACTTGAACATGTCTCAAATGTAATTATCCTATACAACTTTTTGGGCGATGGTGGAGGCTTAGAGACAGGTCACATCCCAAAGAGAAGGAAACATCATTAACCCTAGCTGTGTCCTTGCCCAGTCACCATCCCCATTTTTGCATTGTTTTTTTCTAACCTAACTAAACAACTCCCCCAACTGAAAATGAACCACACTCATGTAAGCTCTCTTTCGAAAAGTATGCTTTCTTCTCTCAATCTTTGTTAGTAGATTTTGTTCAGCAGAAACCAAACAGCCCCTCAATCCTCATCTAAAAAGAACATTACAGTATACAAGCCTACAAATAGCTTTGGCGGTTATCTTTATATAATTATGACCGAGATTGAATCATAGCCGATCGTGATTTCATAGGTTAACATATGTCCTTTTTAACTCCTATTAATTGTGGTTTAGATTTCTTAGGCCTTAGGATTTAATAATCTAACCTTGGTTTTTAGAAATTCTTTTTTACAAACCAAAGTTAGATTTTTGAAGCCTAAGGGTTAGTGAATCTTCAAGACGGTTAATAAGGGTTAAAAAGAATATGTGTTGACCTATGGGTGCGATTGAACTCTCCCTGAGTTCAATCTCGATTGACTGTGGTTCGATCACATAAGTCATAACCTCCATAGGAATAGTTAAAGAGCCGTTAAAGCCAATTAACTAAAGGAGGGGTTAAAAGACTGTTTTTTTTGGAAGTTAAAAAAACAAAAGACTTACAGACATAAATTTTGCATTGGTGGTTATGCATTGGTGCTTCTTGTTGGAACCACATTACCTACCACGTGACCGGCCAGTCAAATCAGCGATCTACACCGTTTGATGGTGAGACCGCAATCTACACTGTTTGATGGTGAGACCACAAACAGCTGAGCAAGAAATCCTATCTCATAGAATAAATTTTTATACATATCACACGGTTATTAATGTTTTTCTTTATCTAGGGTGAACTTATATTTGTAGTCTTATTATAATTTACATTATGGTTAATATAAAATTTTGAAACATTGTTTTGTTATAGAAATTAAACAAAGATAAATGTTATTTTTCTTGTTTTCAAAGTTTATTCTCTTAATTGAAACAATAGTTAATGTAAAATTTTAGTGAGAATTGAGAAACATTGTTTTGTTGTGGAAAACAATGATAGATGCTATTTTTTTGTTTTGTAAATTTTATTCTCTAGATCGAAACAATAGTGAATCAACGTGATTCTCTGTTTACGTAACCCACATTAGGTAAACTAGTAAATTGTTATTTTGCTTGTCTTCAATTTTTTTTCTTTCATTTTCACATCCCGAGAAAAGCCTTCCTGGACACCCCCCCACAACTTGCTCCAATGATAGGGTGTGGCCTTTCTTGTGAGAAAGATAGTAGTATCCATTCTCACTGGGTGATGATTTGCAAGTGATCCACGCCTCGTTTGTAACTGGTATACTACTAAAATGATTGGTATACCTGAAAAAAAAAAAAAAAAAACTTCCTTGCCCTACCACGGCTAGCCTCGTCACCGCTTTTATCCTTTTATAGGATGCGCTTTTTTTTTTGGGTAAAGGTATTAAGACAACTCACACACATAGGCTAACCACACACACCGTCACCCTTTTATATGAGAAGTGGTAGAGAATTTTTTTTTTTCCCTTTTTAAAAGGTAGGGGGTAGCCCTCCGACTTTTATAAATTGCAAAGTGAATTTTTTTTCTTCAAAAGTTCAGAGTAGCTACCTCGCCTCACCCATCCTATAGATTGCAAATGATTTTTTTATTATTTTCTTCAAAAGTTCGGGGAGGGCCGAGGGGGCGGCTGGCCTGGCTCCGCCCCTGCTTGTAAATGAGTTTGGTTCGGATTGCGGGTCTGTTCAGCACATCAGAGCTCAACCTAACCCATTCTGTTATCACCCCTATCAATACTGGTCTGGATAGTTTGACCGGGTTGTTCAGTTATAAACTGCATGGTTCGGGTTCAAGCAATGGTAGCTTAAATGATAAATCCACTTTCAAATGGGGATTGGATTATTGGAGTCAGCTAGTCCAGGGCTTCGAAGTTAGGCGGATTCGGGCACACTAATGGGTCGGGTCAATGATTGCCACCCCTAAACGGTCCTATTCTCCTTGAATACCTTTACAGGGGACACATGCTATTATGCTACATTAATCAGTGGGGTCTTGGGGTTATAATTAACTAAACAGAGTTAGTTGGGTGGGTCCCACAATAGCAATAATTCAGAATTTTTAGTCATATTACCACATAATAATAATATTCGAGATGTTAGTTGAAAGTGGGACAATGGATCCCATGGTGGGGGCTGACCCGGGCTGCCCCTTTTATCATTCTCTTTCTTCTAATCCACCGCGTTTTATATTAATCTCTTTTAATATTTAACAAATATTAATAAAAAATTGTTTATTTAATAAGTAATCTTAACGGTAGGCGGTCGGATTAAGGTTGTTTATTATAAAAGAGAATACATGAAAATGTATCTAAAGTCCCATGTGATCATCTTCAGTAAAAACAAGTTAATCCGCGGTTAAGCATTTCTGTCGCTAGGGGTTCATGCAACATTAGGGATTATACGATAAAATGTCGTTTTGCGATCATACGGTTACGCGGATTGTCGACTTATAGACAAGAAAAAGACCATACAAGATCAATGTATCATGACATTTGGCATTCTTGTAGGGGAAGGGACCCGATTTTTAACGGGTCCAGCCTAGAAAATCAGTATACATTGCTGATTAGATCAAGCAATCGGGTAGTCGGATACCCATTGATCCCCTATGGCCTACACCTCAATAAAATTAATTCGGGTCTGCCAGATATTGCAGGAAGTGTAACTCCTTTGAACTAGGGAAGAGTGAGGGCATTGAGAAGATGGAGAGCATTTGATATCTTCTTCTTGAAGAAGAATCTTGTTATATCATTTTAGTTTCTTAAGAATCATTTGATTGAAGCCTCTTTTATTAAATCTTTATTTATTTAGTTATCTTAGAAGTTATTATTTTCATTAGAAGCTCCTTTGTCGACCCCATGACCTTTCCTAGTGAAAGGCACACCTTCTAACCCGGGGGCGGAGCCACATGGGGCCAGCGGGAGCTGGAGCCCCCTACTGAAATTTTGATTTTTTTTAAACCTATAGTACTAATAGGGGCGTAGCTTGGGAGAGGGACGGAGCCTGGGACGGTGGCTCTAGTCCCCCTAAACTTCGGAGAAAAAATATATTCCTTACAAATTGACACAAACAAACGCGATGGCCAATGAACTTGCCCTCAAAACAAAATCTTAAAACTTTAATTTAGTCAAGTTTAACTAGGGTTAAAGGGGTGTTAAAAGGGACATGAGATAAGATAAGCAATGAACCCCGAAGTCCGTTAATCACTCCTCTAAAATAAATAACACAACCTAGGCTTGTCCCAATGATAAGTGTATCTCCCCACACAAAGGTAGGCTTCCGGTTCGATCCTGAGGGGATGATGGTTGTATCCACACATTTAATTAAGACTCTATTTGTTTGCATGTAAATGGTTGTACGACATAAATCATTTACAAATGAAAAACTTCTACAGTAAAATATATATTTCTATTAATTTTTTGTTGTTTGGTTGCATTTTTTAAAATAAGGGAGAATTTCTTTTTGCAGTTTAAATACAAAGAGGAGTTCACTGTGTTGAGCGGAAATCCCCTTTTTACATTGTGATGGTGACAATCTTGTAATTATGTGTAAACTAAATTACCCCCAGCCTCTTTCAATTACTACAAACGTGCACTTCCATAATGTAATGAGAGGAGCTCCGCTTCAACACCGTGAAACCGAGCTCCAACTAAAAATTAATCTTTTCTTTTTTTTTTATAAAAAAGGTAAAAAAATATATATTAAAAAAATAAAATAAATGTGGATATGAGTGTTTTTGTAAATTTTAAATATATTTAAAAAGGTTGAGATTTTAAAGAAAAATGACTTACTAGATTTTGAAAAAGTAAATCATTTTTCCGTAAAAGCGGTTCATTCTTCGTAAAACATTTTACTTATGAAAGATTTTACGTGCAAACAAACACACATAAATGACATTTTTCACGGAATTGATTTATTTTTCCATATTTTACACTGAAACAAATGGAGGATAAGTTTCAAATGCTAGGCATTAATCCACTAACCTTTTGAAGATATGTTAATTTGCTAACCCAATTGGCCCCAAAGTCAAGATTACCAATATATATAATGTATTTATAGATGACATTAATAAATTAATCAATTATTATGATTTGATGGTTCCCAGGATCCTAATCCGAGTCCAATCAAATTATTATGGGTAGAGAAAACCTAAATCCCAATCCATAAACCAAAGCCTTACCCCAGTTAATAGTTGAGCGGGTTGACGGGTCGGGTTAGAAATTATCAAATTACTCACATTTTTTTTTTAATTCTCAGAAAATGACGTGACAACCGGAGCCAACTCCCAGTGACTCCAAATTCTAAGTTGACTATATGGCCTTTCGAGTAGAGTCAGATTTCAAAGTCGGCAAACTAAGCTCCAAAAGAGAAAGGGAGGGCCCAATCATATCCTCGTGTGGATTGGGCCTCACAACTCACTTTCAACATCCAAGTGGGCAAGCAAAGCTCCAAATCAGGTGGGCCCAACCATACCCCCGTGTGGATTGGGCCTCACAACTCACCATCAACATCCTAGACACCACAAGTGTAGTCATTTGGTAGATGCTCCCTGTCCACCCTGACTCACTTTCCCAAACATTTACCACTCAGTAGCACAACTTAGCGGGTCAGGGTTTGTTTGTTCGGGTCATATTGGAACTGGGTTAAAGACCGAACCACCTGTCTAGGGGCGGGTGTCCAATGGGCCCAATTCGGGTCATAAAACCCTCTTGTAAACGGATTGGACTATGACGGAAGCTATCGGGAAATCATAACAAGGGCAGAGCCAGGAATTTTTCATTTGGTGGGGGGATGGCAAAATACATGTATAAGAACTAATGGGTTTGAGGGTATGCAACTTGGGGGTTCGGGCGTAGGCCCGAGAAAAAAAAAATTAAGGTAATTTTTTTTATTTTGAGACTTTTTTTTCCCAGTAATGTCCTTGAGGTCGCCAAGTGCCCCTATTGATACCCCTTAGCTGTGGTTAATATTCACCTACCTATCCTTGGGTTTTTTAAAATAAAATATCAATTTTTTTTCAAACCCCATTTAAAATTCACTAACTCCTAAGGTTAAAAAAATATTTTTTCTGAAAACCAAGTATAAGTAGGTGAATCCTAAGAGTGGGTGAATTTTAACCATAGTTAAGAGGTGTCAATAGGGACATGTGGCAACCTAAAAGGCATAATAGGACTCCATTGGAGGGAAAGTTTTTGGGGGCTAAGTATACTAAAAAAATTTAAGGGACCCACTATTTCAAACCATAACAAGCAGGTAATAACAAAATTTTGAGGGGGCCATGCCCCCCCTCCCCCCCTTGGACATCCCTAGCTAATGACCCCCTTGAGTTAACCTACCCAAACTATGAGTGCATTTGGGTCAGGTTGGGCATAGTAAACGGTCAGATTTCAACCTAACCATTTTAACTCTAGACATTCATGTTATTGTTGACCTATGAATGGTGGTGAAAATAACTTGGAAATACGAAACAAGAAAACAAAAGAACACAAGATTAGTGGTTCGTCCGATGTTGGCTACATCCACGGAGAGGTCTCCCTCTTGACCGGTAAAAAGTAAAGAGAAAATAAAGATAGTTCTCTCAAGGTCACAGCCTCTTAAACAATTTAGTTCTCTAAAGAATAAAAAGCTTAGACCGAACAATATAATATATACCCTATAAAAACTTAACTTGGAACAAACACCTAATTGGATTAGAAAAAATTAATAATGCAGGACGCGCGTGAGCAAGATTAAAGTTGTAACAAGCTGGATGCAAGCCAAATTGCACAACATGAACTTAGTAATAATCATTAGTTTTTTTTTTTACCAGTATGTATCATTCTATTAAACACTTAATATAAGGGTATTTTAGTATTATATATATGGAAGATTAGGACCTTAATTTAGAGCTTTGAACGACAAATGATCGAGCAAGTTAATGGTGCCACCATGTTGCTTGTTTCTGAGGTGTGACTTGCGACCATACAAACTTTCAGACATATATAATTCTACTGGAGATTAAGCTCTTATCCTAGACTTGTCATCATCGACATCTTAGCGATCGAAACCTAAATGGCGTGACATCGCCACGGATGGATTGTCTGCCTCTTACCTACCAAATATTTAAAAAGATTGCGATAATATAACTAAGAAGTTCAATACATCGTCTATGTACACTGTTACTGACTCCCACTGTATATTTTTGTTTCTATAATTTAGGGTTTCTCCAATGCTTCTGCTGAATCCAAACCTAAAAAGATGATGATGATGATGACGAGTCATGAGATGTTGATAGTGCTGGTTTGGCCATGAACGGCAAGAGGGTCCACACTATAATGGAGTAGGGTCCTAAATGGCTGGCATAAGGTGGGATTGCCCAAGTCAGGCACTTAAAAACACATAATGTGGTCCAAACGTCCAAACTTTTGTAAGATTGGGGTACAGCGACCAACACATAATGGTGGACCCTTGTGTCTGTGGTCCTTGCAAGATGGGTCGGGTACTTAAAACAATGCCCACGGATTTAATACAAGAAAGGTGCGTGAAACCTACCCCAAAATAGATCTAAGTTGTATTGCTTTAGTTACATTGGCACCACCAAGCCAATTAAGCTGCCTGCCTCTATAATTGAGTTACGTACTCTAGAACACCTTATTCTTGAGCTAACCCTAACCCCATAAAGTAACCTACCATTTTACCTTGAAAAGTATGTGTTCTAGTCCTCCTAGCCCCACCAAAAATGAGGGTTGCGTCACGTTAGCAGCGAGGTAAATACTTCACCATATCATGACATGAATTCTTCTCAGTTGTACGTGACCAAATGGAGGAACAAGATTCGTGTTACTAACCTTTCACTCGGATAAGACAATGGCAAAAAAAAAAAAATCAGATGTAATTTACCCTAATTTCTCTTGAGATCTGGTTCTTCTAGTCCTCAAAATCGTCGATGATAGCAATTAACCGTATTTGAAGACAAGCTATCTACAAATCTAACTATATATATGTGCTAATTAGCCCATTTGAACGCAAGCATGTGCATGTACGTGCAAATGAATAATCGTGCCTACTCGAGCGCATGTCGGGTCACTATATACTAGGCTGGTTGAATCAAATCAACCACCAACCAATCCATCCACCATTAAATACAGGTTAAGCTAATCTATGGTCTAGCTATTTTGATGTTTCAGATAGGACCACAAGGCGTGATAGTCTCAATTTCAATGCATCCAAAATATTTCTTAGATCTTCTATCACAGCATAAATGTCTCGAGAAAAAGCTTATGCGTATAGCACCTATATTTTATAATGCGTCGCGGTCTATAACCTAACCCAGCACAAGTCACAGTCGACGCGTTCCACCACAGCTCAGTCATGGCACAAGAACTTGGTCAAAATTTGCCAACCTGCCAAAATCCATTGATAAGTTATGTTCTAGCCAACCTGGAGACTTAATTTGAACGATGGTAGGCTGATGAAACTGATCATTCGTAATGCATCGCTATCTTTCATGCTGTTGCAAGCAAGGATTAAAAACTCGGTTTCGTGGAGTACCGTAACATACACCACAGGTTTCAACTAACTCGCAGATTTCATCGGCGTACTTATTATAATGTACAACTGCTTGAATAATGGACACACTCATGAGTGGCTTTGGTGAATTCTAGCACTTAATGTGTGTCTGATCAAACATCCACCAAGAAAGAGAATCAAAGCTAACTAAAAATATATTTCCCATCTTCCTGAAAGCTCCAAGATTTATATTTAGTCATTGGGAAATACTTAACTTACTACTGCAGTAGACTACCTATTCTAATCACTGCCTTTAGTCATTTGATTTGCACCATATAGAACTATTTAGTTTTTAAACTCTTCAGTATTTCAAACCAAAAATGATTTTCTCAAATTAAACTAGCAAAGATAAATAAACATTTCCGATCTAAAACGATTTGAGTACCCAACTTTTCAAGGTCTACCTCGAAATCACCCTAAGATGGTTTATTAAACAACATCGAAAACATATCTTTAAAAGTCTAAACACTCATTTCCACATTATTAAAATCTAAGGAACCTTTGTAGATTCTTCAATCTTTTTTTCACTCCATTTGTCTACCAATCCAACAACTTCCACCCCATGAATAGAAGAGATGGCATTAAATTAAAATATGAAAGGCAGTAGGAACTAGAGATGCAAAAGGAGTTTATAGTAGTATATCCAAATTTGTATAGGATTACATAACCGATTATCCTAATTTGGTTAAATATCCGACGGATATTAAAATAGATTTTTTTATACGACTCTGATTAAAATATTTAAATTAAGATAATATTCAAATTATCCAATTAATTTTTGAAAAAAAATTAAATGAAAGAAAAAATATAAATCATATTTAAAAACAACAAATTAATATTTTATCTTCATCTGTATTAAAACTAACAACTTAATATCTTAATAAACATAGATAATAATAAGTATATTTTAATCTTATAAACTTATATTGTATTATGTATATAAATATAAATATATTATATAATCAGTCAAATATTTATCGAATTGAATATATTAATATTCGAATTTGTATTAGATTATGAACAAATAGTTAGAATTACTATTTGAATTCGCTCTAACAAACTCCTATTCAAATTATCTGAGTAATCCGTATCCATTGATACTTGACACCCCAAGGGTAGGTAATCTCCCTCTGACTTTGCTCTAAATTTAAAAAGAAAAGTAAAAGATGTTGGATTGAAACAGATGGAAGATGAGTAGAAGAGGTAAGTTTATCAAAGTTTCAGGAGGAAATAATGGGCCTAAATGGGAAAGAAAGATTATAAAGAGAGTTAGGTTAGTCATGGTATTTGATGAAATGACCAAAATATCTATATGTAAAGAGTTTAGTAGGGCTGCATATGGAGTCTAGTGGCTCGCGGCCCACTTGGCCCAACAAAGTTATGGTTGGGCTGCTAGTGTTCTAGTGGGATGGGCTGGGTTTGGGATTAACTTTGAGCCCAAAGTTGAGTTCGACCTATCCCTGGCCAGCCCAAAGGTGTGGCCCAATGTGCTATTTTAAACATGAATAAAATAAAAACAAAATGCTAGTCACACAGAGAGCACAAATCTTCTACCATAGTGCAAAACAAGAAGGGGACTTTTGATTTTTAATGTATTTTTCACATGGGATAGGTGACGCTTTGTAATTAGCACTAGTCTATCGATAAAAATAATTTCTACTCGGTTTCATAAGAAGATTTGTGCTCATCCATATTTACATTTTACATTTGTCCTTGCATTAAAAAAAAAACCAAGATGTCCTTGCATGACATGTAAGTCATTAGAACAAAATACAACCATTGGCGCGTGTCTGGGGGAGATAAGAGTAACAACACAACGTACACACATTCAGGCCAACAGCACACACACCATATAAAATTGAACCTAACACACCTCTTCAAAAGGAGTGTGTTTTGAGTCAAGTGGATGAATTTTGTTCTAAAAAAGGATTTTCCGGGTATTACAAATAATGTAATTGATTCTTAAGTTGTAAGGGTTTTGGTTTTATGTCCCTCTCATTGTATTTTTCATCATTCTATCAAATAAAACATGTAATCTGGCAAACCCCCCATCTCTTTTAAGCGGCTTTATTAAAAGAGAACTTGTAGCTAATTCTTCAACATGTGTTATGCAAACTATATTCTATGTAAGTTCCGACCCAACTACACAATATTTGGTCGTTCCAGTGGTATAGAATGTGTCCCCCAAGGGTGAAAGGACTTGGACTGTCGTAGAATGAGTGTGACGGTTGATATGCCCACTCACCAACTAAAACAGATACAGGTCATACCCACTCACCAACTACAGTGTCATGTACAGGAAGAAAAGTAATTCAGGCCCAACAATGGCTCAGCCCGCATTAAAAGAAAATTTGACTGGACTGGGATTGAGCCCAATAATCCGGACTTTTACGGCCCAAGCGTAGTTTAGGTCTAGTAAGTGAAACTGATAGACCGAATTTAGATCCTGCAAGATCTTGTCTCCTAATCGTTTTCTGATACGACATACGAGGGAAGAAAATTGTGCTTTCATTTTTCCGTGATAGGACGAATAGACGAAAATACCCATGTATTCACCCAAAATACCCTTCAACGAAACAAAGTTTCATTTTCTCATTATATATTTGTGTTATATTTCGTACTCACCCATAAAATCTCAACTGCCCGACTCTACGGGCAAGATATCTGTATAATCTATCTACGCTGATATCGAGAAAAGGAGTGCTAGCTCTCCTCTTCGGGCTTTCCTACTTTCAGCATGAGCCAACCATTTGATCATTTTCAATGTTAAAGTAAACATTTTTTCGGTGATTGTAAGACTTTAACATAACAATTGAATCACTTGTAAAAGAAAAAAATTTTGAATCATGAGTAGGGATCATAAAGAGCATGCTGCAGATAGGAAGTGAAAATGGTCAAATGGTTGGCTCAGGTTAAGAGTACAGCTAGCACTCCTCTATTCGAGGAGTACCAGCTAATTTAGTTGGTAAAGTCTCTTGGTATCAGAGACCTGGAATCGAATCCCAGCTACATCAGGGTTGGGGAGTTTATAGGAGGGGAGGGCTACCCCTCATTGTGTAGCCCATAGGTCCATGCAGCCTCCGATGAAACAAAAAAATTTAGAATGTTAATAATTCATATGATCAGCGATCTAGACCATTCAATTGATAAGCTTCCTGCTAGGAAATTTCCCTTTTTAGGTCCCACTTTTTGAAAAAACTAAAGCAACAACTTGCTTTTGGGGGACTTACTTTTTCAAGTCTCTCACGTGCGCGGGTAAGAATTAAAGTATACCCACCCCTCTGCAACCTACACAAATAAGGTAAAGAAAAAACTAGAACAAAAGAAAAAAAAAAGGAAGGAGAAGAGGAAGGGAATAAAGAAGGAAGAAGATAAAGACTAAAAACACTCTCCCTCTCTACTCTATTGTTCTTCTCCTAAAATTAAAACAACACTATATCGTTCACGAAGAAAGAATGGAAGAAGAATGATGTCTCTTTTTTTTTTCTCTTTTTTTTCAATTTTATTGTTTATAAAAAAAAAATATTTTTTCTATTTCATTAATCTATTGATTTGTATATTGAAAAAAAAAATCGATATTCCTAATTTTTTTTCAATATATCGAAAAAAAATTGATATATTGAATTTTATTTTCGATATATTGAAATTTAATTAGATATATCTAAAAATAATTTTGATATATCGAATTTTTTCCTTCGATTTACACAATTTTTTACTAAATTTATCAATTTTTTTCGTTTTTCAATTTTTTTTTATTTATCAAAGTTTTTTTTCCGATAAATGAAACAAAGTATTCAAATTGAGAAAGATCCAATCGGTTGGATGATGAGTGCACGTGTATCGCCCCCACACAAGTATATGGGTATCCATATTCTTCTTCTTCCTTTCCTTCTCTTCTTCCTTTCTCTTTCTCTTCTTCTTCCTTCTTTTTTTCCTCTCTTTTTTGGTTTTTTTCTTTTCCTTATGTGCACAGGTTGCAGAAGGGTATATTCATCCAAAACGAGTTTAATTCTCATCCACACACGTGAGAGACCTAATAAAATAAGTCTCCCAAAAACAATCTACTTTTGGGATTTCTTCAAAAAGTTGGTCCAAGAAATTTCCCCTTCCTGCTTGATTTGTCATTAATCAACCTCAACGGTCAACAAAGGCTATGATATGTCAAATGGAAATACTTTCAGGGTATGGCCCATAGATTTGGCAGATCAATTGACAATGTGGACCAGCTATATGGTAGTGGGTCCTATCAAGGAGATCTAACTGTATACACGGCCAGATAATCTCAACCAATTTATTTGTTCATTTGACATGATAATTAGAAGAACAGTGGAAAAGAATTTTATAGATCATGTGTCTCCTATTCAAGATTTTCTAAGGGGGGTGTTTTGTAATTCTGAAAATTATAGCTTATATGATTTTGGGAGTTGAAAAAGTTTGTTTAATGTCTAATTGAAGGTCTAACATTTTTTCTTTTAGATATTTTCATCTCTAATGGACCTGTGCATAAAATTTCTTAAATATAAAATTTTCTTTATATTTATTCTTAAAGAGAAATGCTATTATAAATTGAACATTTTAATAGTGTTTTAAAAACCAGACCAGACCGGCGATTGAACATAGAATCGGAACCAGATGTCTCTAAAACCATCAAAATCAGACCGCTTAAAAACCACTCTTAAAACAGAAAATTAGAAGAACCGATTGCTTCAACCAGCTGGAAAACTTGGCAAGCTCAGCTCTAATACAACCCTACTACTAAAACTTATTCACGAATGGAACCAACTCTCAACATATCCTCCCGGACCTCCCCGCGTTGGGCATACCTGTTTTTGTGTCTTTATCGTGACGGGAACATAACAACAGGAAAAGACTCGGCCGACCTGCCCAAGGCTGGAGGGTGAGGTTTATAACTAGATTTGGCAAATCCGGTTATGCCCTGAGATCACCACGTATCCCTTTTGACATCTCTTAACTGTAGTTAAAATTCATTCAAAATTCATCCATCCAACTTTGATTTTTTTTTAAAATATTAATTTTTTTAAAATTATTTTAATATAAAATATTTTTTTTCAAAAAACCAAGGTTGGTGAACCCTATGGATAAGTGAATCTTAAGGCGGGTCAAAAGAGACGTGGCGGGGCATAACCGGATTCACCAGAAGATTTGGTTCCTTCACGAATTCAGAACTTTCAATAGAAATTGAAAGGAGCCAAATCATCTCCTGTGATAGCCGGATTTGGCAAATCCGGTTATCACCCCTAGAGGTCACCACGTGTCTCCTTTGACACCCCTTAACTGTGGGTAAAGTTCACCCACCCATTTTTGGATTTTAAAAAAATATAGTAATTTTTTTAAAAAAATTAAAAAACTGTTTTTAGTATTAAAAAAACTCTAAAATCAGTTTTTTAATTTTAAAAAAAGAATTAATATTTAAAAAAAAAAACCAAAAATGGGTGAGTGAACCTCTAGGGGTTAGGAAATCCGGTTATCACCGTAGAGGATTTGACTTCAAATTGAAAGAGGGATGGCAGGGAGCTGACCATGCCTACATACATGCCACATGTCATGTGTCCCATGCATTAATTAATTCCAAACCATGTCCAACGCACATGGCCATGCCATGCATATCATCGACACCCATGTGAGCCCCACCCACATGTCATGTTCCCTCCTCGAGATCCAACGCTCCTGATGTCTCTCCACAACCTCCCAAAACGCATCTAGACCGTTGAATCGTCTTCCATATGGGCGGTTGAGCTTGTCCCACCTTTGTCCCCAAAACAACCCGACAACTGCCTTGAAGTTGCTGCTCTTGTGGCCGACACAATAGCTGTCTACGTCCGAATTCCATGCACTGACACAAAATACGTCTCTAGATATTGTCCCTCCCTTTTCCCTTCTTCTATAAAACACCTCTGCAATACCACTCTTCCCCAACACAATTCCTGCAAACCCCGCCGGAAAATAGTACAGTTCGCCGGAATCTGACCCACATCATTCTCGCACACCCTTTATACAGCTTTTGAAGAAGGTGGTATCGAAAGATTTGTCAAAATTTGATCGAAAAAGAAAGGTTTTTGCCAAACAGGATAATCGGAAAATGGAGAGTACGGTGACATACGATAGCGAACTGAACCTGAAGGCAACGGAGCTGAGATTAGGGTTGCCGGGGAGAGATGAATATGAGAAACAGACACCTCCTATTGTTCGGAGCAACAAACGAGCTTCATCTGACTCGGCTGAGGAATCAAGATTAAAGAGCAATTCTAGCGTTTCTGATGCCGGAAATGGTGACCGGGAAACGGCTCCGGCAGCCAAGTAAGTGGTTTTTAAGTTATTTTTTTTTGTTTGAAAACTGCATCATCGTTATCGTAGAAAGGTTTATGACTGTTTTTGTGCGATTGAAATGACAGGGCACAGGTAGTTGGGTGGCCGCCGATCCGGTCGTACCGGAAAAATAACTTCCAACCGAAGAAGACTGAGTCAGAGAGTGTTGGAATTTACGTGAAAGTAAGCATGGATGGAGCTCCTTATCTCAGAAAGATTGATCTCAAGGTCTATCAAGGATATCCAGAGCTCCTCAAGGCCTTGGAGACCATGTTTAAATTCACCATAGGTAAGAATCAGAATCAATCTCTGTGATTATTAATATGATATTGTTCTTGTGATGGTTTTCATGTTTAGGTTTGAGATGATGATCTTTATTTTTTATTTTATGATGTTCTTGGGATGGTTTTGATGTTTAGGTATGAGATGATTATCATGATTTTTGTTTTTGTTTTTGTTTTTGTTTTTTTAGGTGAATTTTCAGAGAGGGAAGGCTACAATGGATCAGAGTTTGCACCTACTTATGAAGACAAAGATGGTGATTGGATGTTGGTTGGAGATGTTCCATGGGAGTAAGCTCTCTCCCTCTCTCTAAATCTCTCTCTCCCTCTCTCTCTCTCTCTCTCTCTCTCTCTAAATCTCTCTCTCTCTCTCTCTCTCTCTCTCTCTCTAAATCTCTCTCTCTCTCTCTAAACTCACAAGGTGCACCTACTTCTTATTATTGCAGCATGTTCATTTCGTCCTGCAAGAGACTGAGAATCATGAAAGGATCTGAAGCTAGAGGATTGGGCTGTAGTGTATAAAACCCATAGAAGATGGAGAATAGAAGAACATATATATGTCTGTCATGAAGAGAAAGTCATTCAGCTCGGGTACTCCAAGTTGAATTTTAGATTTTGGATCTTCCTCCCTCTCAGTTGTCTTTTCTGAGAGATTGCTACAGAAAAAGAAAAAGCTTGTTCAGATTACATCTTTTTTTTTAACTTTAATTTGAGTTGTGAAAACAAGATCTGTGGTTAGTTTTGAGCCTTCTTTGTGAGAAATCTTGTAATAATATTATCAAACCAAAACTGCATATAGAAATACAGATATTTGCTTCAAATGAAATTGTACAAATGAAGAACAATACATGTTTCTCCCAAGTTTTGGCCATATATCTTTAAGAGAACATGAGGTTCAATATCAACAGGAGCTCTGGTTCAGGAGATGACCGGAGCTCCTCAAAATAGGCCAGTGATGGAGGCATTTTAAGAATTAAAAAATGTAATTAATAGACATAAATAACCTTCTTCTAATTTTTAATTACCAAAATACCCCTGACAGAAGGCATATTTTGAGGAGCTCCGGTTTTCTCTTGCCCCCAGTGATCCTGTTCCTATTTAATTTCTAAGAAATATGGGCTTGAATACAATATGGTATGTACAACATGTGTGCTATGGTAATTGAAATTGAGAAAATAAAAATAAAATATTACCATATTATTGTATGTTTTTGTTTTGAGTTGTATGGTTATGTATTCTTGGGTAGAACCTGTAGGTCAATTGGTTGATGTTCTACATTAAAACCAAGAGGTCGCAGGTTCAGTCCTAGCTTACCAACCCAAAATGGTCCAGATTAGGGGTAGCAGAGGGTTGGATCCATTAATTAATGGCATAATTAGTAGATCTTCTAGCCGGATCTGCCTCTCCTTATAAATGGGTTGAAAAGGCAAACCTCAACCCAGCCCAACCCGACTCGATAAGGGATCTAGCAACCTTATTCCGTTAATTAATTATGAAACTTGCCAAAGTTAAAGAGTAATTTAGTGTTTTTACATGAATGCAAGGGATAAGATGTATAGTTTAACATTTTCTTTGGTATTTAATGCATCCTCGGTATAATGAGTTGTCCCTAACAAACTACCATTATCTTTAACTAGCGGGTGGCACGTGCGATGCAGGTGAGAGTGAGGGGAAGGAGTTAACCACAGTTAATAGGAGTTAAAAGGGACACGTGTTAACCTGTGGGGGCGATTGAACTCTCCCCGAGTTCAAACGCAATTGGATGTGATTCTATTCTTTAAATAGATAGATGAGGGTAGTTTGGGAATTAAAGTAAAACATTAAATTAAAATTTTGTTTTATATAAGGGTAGTTTAGGAATTTTGAAAAATTCAGGCTACGCCTACCTCTCCCATTATAATAGTAAAGATTAATAGAGTAATACTCAATACATATGAGTAAAAAAGTATGACGAAGGTTACCAAGTTTACTAGTATCGGTGAAAGTTGACCTTTCCCGTAACTAAATAAATAAATAGTTATATTTAAATTATGATAAATAGTAAACTTAAAATGAGCATTAATATACAAATAAATTTATAATTAGGGTGCTTCTAAGGTTCACTCCAAATATATTCAATAGAACCCTATTCAATTCAATTCATAGGGGTAAATAAGAATATTGAAGGTTAATAAGTTCACCATGGCCTTAGTACTGAAGAATAACATTCCCCATATATAATTATTAATAAATGACGAATGTTAACCTTTATCAAGACTAGTGAACTTGGTAACTTTCACCTGACTATATTACCCCTATGTATTGAATACTATTTTATTAAATATAAGGGCATTTTTAAAGGAGAAAATTCATTAAATAGGAGAAAGAAAAAACACATGAAAAGTCAAATTGCATTTTTTTTCTCTGCATTTAATGATAGTCCCTTTTAAAAGACTAAATTACCTTTTAATTTTAGTCAGATTGATAATGAGGACCAGCCTTAGATTAGATTTGCAAATGGATATCCTAAGTACGTTAACTATTTTCCTATAAGAAAATAAAAAAAAGTTTGATGAAGGTTATCAAGTTCATCCACTTAGTGAACATTAAATGGGGAATTTATTAGGTATCACCTCATTTTGATTGATACGAAGAGTCCAACCTGAATTCAACCAGAACCTGATGTACGGATCAGGATAAAAAAAATGGCAAAAGATTTGCTATGGTGGATACCCCATGGGCGCTCGGGCATCCACAAATCATGGGGCATGTGGCGTTTAAAAGGGAGGAGATATCAATTGGGGAGAAGTCAAAATCATGGGGAGAAAATAAAATGACTTCTCCCCCAAATTATCGTCATGTTCCGCTTGATTTGTGGATGCCCGAGCGCCCCACTCGGGCATTCCCCAGAGCGAATTTTTTCCCCCAAAAAAATTAATGAATTAAAAATGCTGATTGGTTGCTGGGTACGTAGGATTAAACCTTAGGTAAGACCTACCATTGTAAGGGTTTGCCACTTTAGAGATTTTATCTCAACGTCGAATAAATCAGATGATCCTAACCTTCCAATTGATCACATTCTTCTGGATGGTCAAAGAGAAATATGGCCAACAGCAAGAGGAAAATTCTGTAAATTCAATGGTGGTTGTATTAATTAAGAGCAATGACAACCTCAGAGGTAGGCTCAAATGAATGGTGGGACAATGGCCATCCATGCATGGCTAGCTATACATCTCTAGACAGGATTTAAAGCCTAGCTACCTCACAAGGACTTTTGATTTTCTACTCAGATGTGGTTTCTATGAGGGGTGGTCTTTCTGATTGTTCTTGTCTGGTGTGTTAGATGAGAAAGTTGTTTTCAGGTTTAGCTGAGAAAGATGGAAAGATGAGTTTCATCTTCAGTCATTTTCTTCATCAAAGTCTTGAATAAAGAGAGTAAACCAGAGAACCGTGCACACTAATGCAGTTAGTGAGAGAGAAAAGAGAGCGCAATCATGGTCAACAGTCATAAAGGGTGAGCAATTGTGGTGGGGTTCAACACAGTAGGATGCTGTCACGTAGGACCTAGTTGGTATGTCTCTAGAACTTTTTTTAATATATAATTTTTTATATAAAGATGTGTCCGCGCCGACCCACTCAGAAGTTTCCCTACGAGCCGTGATAAGTCTATCTCTTTTTATTTTATTGAAGCCTCTCTAACAAAAGTTTTTCTACGCATTGCAAATCATTCTTCGGATACCTTGGGAAGTTGATCGTGACAACTTGATTTAACGGGTTACCAGCTTCGACATACTCATAAATATGAGCAGGATGTGACAGAGATAGACTTCACAGATTAACGTTGACTATACACAAAGGGAGTACTCAAGTTGCGGCAAACTCATAAAGATTTTTCATCCACATGTATTTGAGGGAGAATATTAGATAATATCTTATTGTAATAAAATGAATGAGAAACACTATATCATTATCGGTGTATCTCTTCACAATTAGATAGTATTAATTAAAAGGAAATAGTTAATGTATTCATGAAATCTATTTCATAACCTAAGGCACCATCTCATTGGTGGATGACCCCTGAATTTAGGATTTGATTAGGTATGATTAAATCAAGATTATCTTTAAAAGATCTTTCTATATTAGAAGTTTTGGAATATCTATTTAAACTCTCTTGGGTGCGTTTGGATTTATGGAATTGAAGAACGGAATTGTCAATTCCATGAGACAATTCTAATTTCATCGTTTGGGACACATTATAAATAGGGTAGAATTAAGATTTTCTAATTCCATAGAGAATTCAAGCAGTGATTTTAAAGACAAATTTATAAGATTCAATTCCATAGTAAAATGGTCTTATTTGACAAATCCACTCTACTGTGGAATTTAAAAACAAAAAAGAAGCCTGATGATTTCATTTCTCCAGGAATTTAATAATGCATCCAAACGATAGAATTTTGAATTTCGTGAAATTTAATTCAATATGTTTTAATTCCATAAAATTCAATTCTTTGGCTCATTTCCAATTCCATAAATCCAAACGCACCCTTATAGTTCTTGTAAATCATCCCAAGAATTCTCAATACATATACATCCATTTTCTATCATTGAAAACACGACTACAGGGAGCAAACTAGCCGACTGTTCCAACCCCTGGTGGGTTCTACACTAGACTCTAAAACTCCACTAGAGCCTAGAGTAGTACTCTGTTCCCTGGTCCAACTTGGACGGAAATCTTGGAGGCTGAAAATTGACCTGACCGAATGATGATCCTAAACCACACGACCAGTAGATATTTTTCTTGATAGCCGACATATTTCATGGTTCTCTTTAGATTTATACTCAATATTGAGTGCAGAGAAACAAACTTCAAAGGTTGGTTCTTATAATTTAAGATCCATAAAATATGAGTTCGACCTGATAAGTGGATTAACTTCTTTATCCTCGACTCTAATCAATAATATATATATATATATATATATATATATATATATTTGTGTTTGTGGTAAAAATATTATTAGGAAGTATGTCTCCCGAGCTAGCATGCCATTTTGCGGATGGAGAAGGGAAATAGAGAACCTGAGGCATACGGTTCATGTATAAGCAAGACATTATTTCAACCTCCATATCTTGTTTTAGTGAATCTTCATTTAAGTGGATTGTCTTTGGTTAAGGCCCTTTTGTTTGTACGTATGTAAATGATTTTACGACCTAAATTATTTAGGTTGCAAAAGTTTATCAGGAAAAAGATGGTTTTTTCACTTATTTTGTGTGGTTTGATTGTATCCCTGAAAATAAGTAAACAAAAAAATTATTTTATTTTACTTCATTTTGTTTAAATTAAAGGAAAATTGAAAATCGCATATAAAAAGTGATATTTTTGTCATTATAATAAAAATATGTAAATAGAGTACTTTTATCAACTCCCTATTTGAACAAGAGAAATGATTAGCATCAGTCACTTCCAAAGTCTCACAGAATTAAGTAGCAACAAGAGAAATGATACCATCAGTTCCTATTTGAAGAAGAGAAATGATAGCATCAGTCCCTATTTTATTTTACCAGCTAGCTTAGTTGGTAAAGTCCATTGGCGTCGTACCAGGGACTTGGGATTGAATCCTACCTATATTTTATGGTAGGGGTCTGCCTAACCCCAGCTTACCTTCCAAAAAAAAAAAAGTGTCCCTACAAAAACTTGTTACCTTGAGAAACTGTGTAAACAATAAATTTCTTATGTTTGGATTTCTTTTCTTTTCAACCAGTTGAAGGTGTAGCAAGCCACATGTTGATACCACCATGCTTTAGAAAAAATTTGAATGTTGAGATTGGGGTTAACAGTCCTTGTTTAACAATTGTTGTTGTTTAGAATACATGTGAAAAAATGTAGATTTGTTATTTTACACGTTAGGTATATTTGGTATTTTGGAAAATATATATAAAGATGAATATTTTTATCATTTGGGAATATATTGGCAAATGGATATTTTGTCATTTTGAAGAATATATGGGGAAAGTATTTTTGTCATTTGAGAAAATATATGTAATGAGGGGTATTTTTGTCATTTTCAAGTGTGATTAGAGATGATTTTCTCATTTTGAAAAATATGTAATAAGAGATACTTTTGACATTTTTAAAAGTACATCTAAAGAGCCAATAATTTTACAGAAAAATGGCATGCAAACGGTAAGGGTGTGTTTGGATTTGTGGAATTGGGGAAATGAATTATCAATTCCATCCCACAATTCCAATTCCATCATCTGGGAAACATGATAAAAATAATGGGGAAGATGCAAAGAATGCCGCTGATGTTGATGAAGTTATGCTAAATGAAGAGACTGGTGATGTACAACCAACCTCATTGAGGCTTGATGATATAGGTGTCAATGAAGCTATCAACACCCCTACGACACGTGCACGAGCACGAGCTACAACATCCACATCATCTCAATCCACTACAAAGAAGAGGGGAAGACAAGTAGAAATAGTTGGTGTTGCAGATATGGTTAAATCAATTAAAAAATATATGTCAATTAAAGGAGAATGGTTTTGTGCAAAGGAAGTGTATGAAGAAGTCTCCAAGGTGGTAGACCTTACTAGTGCGGAAGGGCTAGATGCATGCCAAAGGTTCATAAGTGGGAAAGTTGAAAATTTTCGTTTGTTAAAAGATCTTCCTGATGAATAAAAGAAGAAGTGGATAGTGTTGTTCTTGAGTCGTCCTCTTTATTAGAATCCATATTAGTAGTTTACTCATGGAATATATTTTTAATATACTTCAAAGACATGTGATCATATTTTATATGCTTTTGGACACATTTTTAATGAGGATTGTGTTTTAGTGGCAGTGTTAGTATGAATGCTTTTGGACACATTTTTAATGATGATGTCTTGTAGTTTGAGGACATTTTCACATAATTTTTTTATTTATCCAAACAATGGAATTGAAAATTCTGCAATCCAATTCCATATATTCAGTAGTGCATCCAAATGATGGAATTCTGAATTCCGTGGAATCCAATTCAGTAATTTTTAAATGCATGGAATTTAATTCTTTGAATAAATTCCAATTCAACAAATCCCAACGCACCCTTAAAGTATAAGTTATTTTCCGCAACGGTAAACATCTTACATGTAAACAAACAAGTGAAAAAAATTATTTTTCTTGGATTTCATTGTTTTCCATATCATACATCAAAACAAATGGAGGTTTAAAGCAAAGAGCTCCATAAAGAAATTGGAAGCTCGAAATCAAGGAAAGTTGCATATTGAAATTCAGAATTTTGGAGAAGATTAAATTGCATGAACTTCAAAATGATAGAACCTGACCTAGGAGCATGTATAATTCAAGCCATTACTTTATTCTTTTCCAATTTTTCTTGGGGTATTCATCCAAAGGAGAATGCAAGCCTCACTTTCTTTCTTCCTCACTTTCTCTACAAGACCAAAAGTAATAGCACGTAGGCGCCTTCACTTTCCTGGCTAGGTTAAAACTAAGAAAAAAAGAGGTTTGAATGGGTATTCACGCCATCACTGTCTCAGAACCTGTAGTGTATAATCTACAACCAAGAATCCATTATCGCGTTGCATGAACCATCACTACAAGAAATCTACCGATTGGAGACGGACAAAATCCGTGCCTAATAATCGTTTCCCATCACTAATAGCATTAGTGATATAAATATTGGCTTTGCTAATGCGAGCATCATTAATGGGTTTAGAGACGGTTACCACCATCTGTCTCTAATTAGTGATGAATTATTTTCGTCTCTAACAGTAATTTACTTTTAGGGACAGAAATAATCCGTCACTAAAACTATTTTCAAAAATTGCAACACAAAGAGAGAGAGAGAGAGAGAGAGAGAGAGAGAAGAAGAAGAAGAAGAAGAAGAAGAGAGGGAGAGAAGAACAAAGAGATAGGGCATTACCTTCTACTTGGTTAGAGCTACGACGAATTCTAGTGGGAAAGAACGCAGCGCAAGGGAGGAGTTCAATCTTTTTTGCGGGAATGAACTCCATTTAAATTCGCAATTAGTCTTTTACAATTAGAGACGGAAATAAATCTGTCTCTATAGGTAAATTTATTTTTAAAAATGAATTAATGTCGAATTATGCCTTAGAGACAGAACTAGTCTGTCACCATTGATCTTTTACCATTAGAGACTGCCATAAATCCGTCTCTGAAGGTAAATTTATTTTTAAAAAATGAATTAAATGTCAAATATGCATTAGAGATAGAACTATCACCTCTCCTTCAAAACCTAAAGTGTCCTCCACTTTATCTAATAGAGAAGGATCCTCAGAAGAATTCTGATATGGGGATGGGGGGTTCTTATCACAATCGTCACTAAGGTGGAAAAATTGAGTTCATATTTTGGCCTAAACCAGATATAATGCTGACATCATACTTCGCTTGGGCATTTTCACAAACACCTAGTACGTTTGAGACATAAGTCACTGCAATATTGTCTGAGAGATTGTCCAGCCCCGTAGGATCTGAAATAGGGGTGTTTTGAACTTCTACAGAAGGGACTCCATTAGGAGCTTGATGATGGACTATCGTAGCAATGACCATGTATGTTGTTTTCGGGACCCAAGTCTTAGCTTTACTCTTGCAATCACTGGTCTCTTTCTCCTTATTATTGGTAGTCGAATCTTCCTCAATGAGCTCATTGCACTGAATCTGAGTTTCTTCTACGTTATTAATTGGAACGACCTCTGGGTTTACATAATCAAATTTGTTTCCTAAAGAGTCATTTTCCATCATCTCATGATTGTTTTCTAGATTCTGCTACTCCTTCCCTTCTTGCCTTTCTGCCAGTTTTGCTACCCAGATACTCGCTGGATTTATTTTTTTTCCTTTTTAGCTTCTATGTTATCTCTATTTCCAGCCATATCTCCAACTGAACCAACCTCCTCGGTTCCTTTTCCCTTGGTAGATTCTACCACCCTCTTCTTTCTTATAGATCATTCGATTCCCAACCTTGCATTAGTCTTCATTGTGTCCGGGTTTTTGACAGCTTTTGCAAAAAACAGTGTTCTTCTCATATACAATATTCTGCCATCTACCAGCTCTAGTTAACCTTAGCCAAAATCTTGAAATTTTATCTTTGCTAACATCCACTTCCATGCAGATCCTTGCAAGACTAGTTCTAGTTATGTTTCTCGTCGGCCCATCTACGAGCAAAACTCTTCCAACCAAACTTACAATGGCAGCCAAATCTTTCGCATTGTAGAAGTTTATTGGCAATCCCAGAAGATTAATCCATAGAGGGATAATAGATGGTTCAGCACCCGCCTTGAAATATGGTGTCCATTTAATAAACCCAACTAGCTTCCCATTGATGTTAGAGAACTCCTTAAGGCTTGAGCCAAACCAAAAGATAATCATCGTCTGAAGCAAACCGGATGAGCACATGCTTGGCATCTAGAATTCCCACAGAAAACTCTAATCGGGTGTGCATCGATTTCTTTAGATGAATCTTGAAAGCATCTAAGTTAGGTCTGCCGTAGTAGCATTTTGCTATAAGATTATGTGAGAGCGAGAAGGAATGGTCCCCTCCTCGGCCAACGAGGGGACTATTGAAATACTTTAACCGTTTCTCCTATTTCCTTACGCGAGTTACTTTCAATTGGCAAAGGATTGTCTCTGGCAATGCCAGAAAACATGGTCTCGGGCTTCCACACATTAGGTGACATGTGGCAGAGAAGTCATTTCATTCACCCGAGATTTTGACTTCTCGACACATTATGCTACATGTGGCGATAAAGTGGTGAGAAAAATGGGGAGAGATATCAAGTGGGGAGAAGTCAAAATCATGGAGAGAAAATGAAATGAGTTCTCCCCTTTTTATCACCACATGTCGCCTAATGTGTGGAAGCCCGAGACCATGTTTCTGGCATCGCCAGAGACAATCCTTCCCCCTTTCAATTTGGGCACTTATGGGACACATAGCATACTAGTATTGGAGCCATAACTTGCTATAATTTGCCACTCAAAAGACCGTTTTGAGGAATGCTAGCGCGACAGGCATCAAGTGAGAGTGGTTTTGCACTCCTGAAGATCTACATTGCAAACTACTGGTGAGTATTCGCAACTGTCCAATGTAATTCTGGATCAGTTCCTGGATTGGCCAAGAGAAGGGCTGGTCCAACATTTGGATGGTCCAGATTGATTATCAAACCATGTATGCCACTTGTAAGACATCACCCCTGGTGCATTAAGTGAAGATTGCAATTTGCAAGTCTAGGATTCAAGCCATCCTCCCCATCCATGTTCGAACCATCTAGGTGCCACCCAAGAAGATTTCCGAGGTGGAAACTAAACCCAATGGAGACTGATATTTTTTATCATCAAAGTAATGCAGTAGATTGGATGGTTACCATCTAATCAACTTTTTTTTTTGTTGGCTTGCAATCCGAATGAGTGACTCGTAGCTGTTCGATCTGTAGACTTTTTTCTTGAACCACAATACAATTTTTCTTTGATTGGCTGAGTAACACATGGCTTGGGAGATATACTGTTGGTGGGACCATAGAAAGGTAGAGGTAGGACAGTCTGGCTTTATAGGCAATTTTCAGATATATATTATCTTCCTAGACACCTGATTTAGACTATCATGTATCATGTCCTGCTCATCTACATCAGCATTGCTCATTAATGGCGTCATGTTTCACAATCAGACATGTATCCGCAATTTATTTTTTATTTATTTTGTTTTTAAAAATATTCTATTTTTTGAAAGGACAAAAGGACATGGTTTTTCTTTTGAAAGTCTAAAAATTTCTCAATTATCTGCACAACAGTAACAAATATAAAAAAGCTATTGATTTCCCTAAAATTTTGCAGCTTCAACTAGATTTTCTCCTACTAGTTAAATTGTAAATCATTCTGTCACTCTATCACTTAAAGTTGTGGATATTTTTTAGATTTTTGTGTTGTATTTGAAAAATACATTTCGACGATATCATATTGTATTAATCAAAGATAACCAAAATAATGTTACAACAATGACATAGAAAAAGGGGCAATACATTTATACAAGCACATGCTGTTCTCCTTCAAGCTCAGAGATTACAATTAGTGAGTCTGTCATTTCAAGAGAGAGGGGCTGTGATTTGGGATTTGGGTTTAGAACCTGCCATGGATAAGGTATTAGTGAGAGCAGCTTCCAAGCCCTTTCAATTAAAAAACCAAGGCTCAATTTCATTAGCAAGAAAATGAAAGAATGGAAAGGAAAAGGAAAACTTTAAATTCTCAAAATTTTCCTTTATTAGTTTTTTCCTTTTTTTTCTCGTGTTGTCTAGCTAACCAAACGGAACCCAAATGAAATATATTTACCTTCTTGTTGTTTCTCACATAACCAATGGCAACTTCTCGCCGCAAATTTGCTCTTTCAGAGAGCTCGGAAAATGATGGATTCTCCCCTTTTTTCATGTAGAGGCTAATATCCTATTAGTAGAAACAAGTATAATTTAGGAGTAGAACCATCGGAATAGCTAGTTCTTGAAGTTGAACTAACAAGTGCAACTTTCATTTTGCTTTCCTCCATGCACATGCATTTGGAGGAAACTTTAGGTACCCAAGGTCTCATGTATCATCTTTTTCTTTTTCAGCAGAATATTTAGAAACTAGAAAAATGACATCATGGCAAAGCATTTACCTTCACGTATATTTCATCTCCCTCTGCATTGAGAATGTCTTTCCACACTTCATTCAATTCACCGTTCTCTGCCACTGTCACCCACAAAGGGATTTAGTTTTGAAACCAGTCTCAAAAAATATAAGTACCGTGTAAGATAGGAGAAAGTACCAAAATTCCATACCTTGAGCTGTTACAAGGCTCATTAGTTCATTTGCGGCAATATATGTTAGGGATGGCTTAATTCCTGTAATCTGCGGACATAGCAGGACAGTTGTAAAAAAAAATTACCAGTAACCTGTACAAGCACCACAAAAAACTACAAATGTTCACATGCACACTAATATCTTTTCAGAAAATTGAACAAGTCTGCAAAAGGAAGGATTACTTGTTTGCCCAATTTTGTGTCGACAATTTCTGCAACAAGGTTTTGCACCTGCAATGCATTCATTCAATATCATTACAAAAGAATGCATGGAGACATCAATGCTCCTTATTTGTAAAGTCCCTTGGTAATACAAAACTCACTATTCTAGGTTTTCTGATGTTCTAATACCCTTTTTTAAGTAAATCATTTATTTATTTCTTGTGATAAATCCAGTGTCTATCGCAGGAGTGAAAATACAAGAACTCACCTTACATCCCCAAAGTGGTCCAGTTCCATGTCATGCGAAGATTACAAGATCCAAGTAAAGCCAAAAGCCAGGACTTAGATGGGGGTCTCGAACCCAATCATTGTCTTACTAGAATAGCAAGTCCTAGTCCTAGCCCAACTAGAAAAACATTGATACAAAAGTTATACCAAAACTAGAAACTATGCACTTTTTACATGACCAGAACACCATTAGCAGTTATCAGCAGTGGCCTTCGATTCCCCTTAAAATTCACTTGGCACCATAGGTATATAGTATAAGAAATTAAAACATAAATATAATACAATACATGAGAAATAGGTGATAACATAAAGGAGGGTCGAATGAGATAGTTTGATCATGTGCAGTGAAGATCATTGACAGCACCACTGAGGAGCGCCTTGGAGAAGGTCAAAGGTTTAAAAAAGATCATGGAAAGACGAAGATAAAGACAATGAGAAAATATAGTTGGAGCATGTTTTAATATAGGATATGAAGCTGGATTTAAAGGATGGTGGAACAACATTTTTCCGGCCAATCCCAGATAGTTGATAAAGAATCTGAGGATGATGATTATTCTTTAACATTGTAATATATTAACTACTTTTCAAAATAAATCTTGGGGTATCAATGACCCATGTTCAACTGAAGCGGTACCTGAGGATCGGGGTACCTTAGTTGATGAAAATCCCCAGTTTGCAATGCTATCACTATGTGATTTCTTCAAAGATATAGCAACTAGTGTCCATTTAATCTCATAGGCACTCAGAACATCAAGTGATAAACAATTCATATAATCTTGCTAATCTGGCCTAACATTCAGAATATATAACTGGCTCAAAACTCTCTTTCGGACTTTTATTTATTTACTTTTATCTTGATTCATATATTGTTTGATTTTCTAAACTCCAAACAGAGTTTCCTTCTCAACATGTGCCTCGAATCATATATACATAGATAGAAAGGAGTTGTTGCCTGTTTTACCATGTAAGATCGGTAAATCACAAGTTAGCATTAACTTAAAGAGTGGACACCTCTAAGCATCTAGCAGGATCCAAATTATGGGTTTGATTGTAGCATGTCTATCTGCATGCTGTAGTCATTTATATCAGGGGTCTCTTATGCATCTTGTTTTCTCATCTTAATTCACTTGGAACTTCAGCAGCAAAAGGGAAACTGTATCAAGATGTCACCCTTATCCTGAATGGAAATGGAGGACTCGTCAATTTTATTTGGCATGAATTCTGATATCGATCATCAGTTCATCACTACTTTAGATGAACAACCACTCACCTTCACCCAATGTTTGTTGCAAATATTTTCAGCAAGAAGAAGAGAGTATGTGGAATGCTTATCTGCCCTGGGTGACTCTGCACAGAAAATAGTTGGTGTGAATCTACCTTCAGCTAACTGAGCTATCATATATTAATATTACCTCCAAGAAGCCACTCTCTATCAAAAATTACAACAATCGACAAGGGAATCTCCTCCCCTTCCTTGAAAGAATTTCGGATGTTCAGTATGGCTTCCTTTAAGATATCATAGTTCATGGGATTCCCAATCTGAAATATAATAAAAGAACATGAAAAAGTTGAAGGAAAGGGCTGTAATTTCTTCAAAGTAAATCCCAAAAGGAAAAAAATGAATAGATGAGTGAGGCGGGGTACCCTGTGAGAAACCCGGATGTTTTTTAGTTTATCTTGACCGGCAAGGTTACTTGCCTTGTTTCTGTCCTCCAAAGGCACATCAGATAATATTTCCTGCAGATTTATAGGTAAAAGTGAAGCATAAACTTTAAATCAATGTACGCCTACTCGGAAGTTCTAAGACCACTCCATCTAATTTCCATAAATATATTGATGTTGTTCTACTAAAGCTCCTAGAAGCAAAAATATCAACAGAAACTCAAAAGACTTTTGTTAACTAAACAGCTTAAGATTGCAGGTAATACATAACATTCCACATAGACTAGATGCTGAATCATGAAACAGCACAGTTCTCTAGAGGATAACTTGGTGTCTTGAAGTTCCCAAATTAATTGAATCAACAAGCAGCCCAATTGCCTCCCAATGAGAGGATGCATGTTTGGGGGTGGGGGTGTCAAGCCTCTAAGAAAAACCTTTATTGACTATCGAAATAAATGGAAAAACATGAAAGTGATATATCTTATGAAAAAATGGCAACATGAAGATGCTTGACTTAAGTACTTTGGCCGATTGAAAAGCAAAATCAAAGGGAAAAAGCACGGAATAATGGATTTCTAAAGTCAAAGCCTGCAACATTGTCTATATCGATAGCAAACATCCTCAACACAGCATAAGTGATTTATTGTATGAAGTTGTAATGACTGATTAACTGGCAACCAGATTATCTTTGTAGTAACCCTATTCTATGCTTTCTCCCAGTCGATAAAAACCATGTGGAGTTTCTTCCTCCTCGCTGAACTTCTCAATAAATTGTCTTAGTAGAGGGATAGCAATGATGGTTGACCACCTCGATATTACAGAAATGGTCGTTGTGGGGTATCTCCTAGCTACCTATATTTTGGTTGATCGGTAATTGAAGAATATATTATATTATCATAAAAGATGTACATAAGCAAACATATCAGACTAAGAGTTTACAAGCACATAAACTCAGGAAAGGAAGACTCAAAAAATAAAACAAATAAACCCCCTAAGACTGAAAGCAAGAACCTGCCATTGCTCAAAAAGAGCTCAAAACAGCACCTCCCCCAGATCCTCCCCAACTCGCTGAATGGAACATCGTTCTAAGGCGAGTAGTATGATGCGTGAGAGCATATACGGGATGAGGAAGAGGGACACAATATTGCACGAGGAAGAACCAACCAAATCACGTCCCGGGCACTATCCACACTTTCCAAAGACCAATAGGATAAGAAGTTGTGAAAGGAAGAAGGAAAGACCCAATTCACTCCTACTCGGGAAAAAAACATGATCTCATACCCCAAACACAATAGGACAATGCAAGAGCAAGTGATCCACCGACTCTTCCGCATGAAGGTACAAACAGTGATTCGCCGATTCTTTCTAGCTACCTATATTACCTAACACCTCGTCTCTCTGCACATACTTCCTAAAGTTGTGATGAACTCAAACCCACAAATCCAAACAATTGGCAAAAGCTTATGACGAAAATGCATAAACTTGTAGTAAATAGCAGAAATTGTATGAAAGATTTCCAATTTGATATTGAAACACACCAATACACTGCCAGGTCCAAGATAGTTATCATATTCATGAATCATTTCATTAACATCTGGGCGCCACCCAAGGATAAGTATGCATTCTTTTGGTCCTAAGCTCCAGTCTGATGCCTGCATACCAAAAGGAAAATTCAATTACTGACTGAAATAAAATAAATTAATAAAAACTTTCAAAGCTCATTTGAGCGATAGTCCCTCATAAAATGTTATACCTTTGAACCTGATTTTGAAGGACGCTGTACAATATTGTCAAGCCGTGCCTTTTTCAATTGTAAGGTATGCTCAATAGATTCGCCATTCTTTTCTAGAACTTCCAGATTTTGATAAGTACGAATTTCTTCTTTGACAAAATTTGAAACCGCAACCTGTGGTTTTCTTTTCCCGTCAACAGGTCCAATGAACAACACCTGAATGAAGAAAGTGAAACATTGTTAGGTAGCAAATAAACAAATCGAATAATAGAATGTAATTAACTCCAACTATTCAAGAGTTAAACATTTTGAAAATTTTCTTAACTAATAAGCATATCTCCACTTGAAAACTCCGACTATTCTCCAAGATCTACCAAGTTAAAGGTGACGACCAAGCTTCACCCGTACAGAAAACATGAAATGATGTTAATGCATTGCATGTCATCATGCAGATAAAACATTGAAATGTCAAATTTCGAACATGGGCAACAATCAGACTAGCGTACTCGACTTGAACTCTCTCTGCTAGCACTGCCTTTTTTTTATTGGTAGCTGGCACTGCCCATCTCCCCATTGGCAAGCCATATAATGCATCAGCAATTCTCCTAGAGGTTAAAGTGTTATTTTTCAAGAGAGAATGTAGTAATTAAACTCTTTTCTGTCCAAGGGTGTCGTAGCCTGAACTATTTCAAGTAAGTGACATGAACAATAAAATATTTATTCTCCATTCGGTGATCCTTCCCTCAACAAGTTTAGCACAAATCCATTCTCCTTTCTTCCCTGAGAAGGGCCTTTACTCTAGTAATTCATAGTCTGGTTGGACATTCATGAGATGCATAACACAAGGATAGAACTCTTATCCTTAGTCTTCCATTTACACTCAAATATTGATCGATACCAATTAAGGATTTGATCCATCTAAGAGACAGTGAGTAGCCAAGACGCCCAAGACCACTATGCGTTCATTTAATTGGTTTTGGAATGTATTCATGCTTAGATCTCCTTGATTAAAGAGGTTACTTCCTGATATAATTAGACACAAATAACAAACATTAATTGGTTTGGAACTTATTCATGACAACAAGGGGATCCGGGGATCCCCGCTCCTGTTTATCAGTCTATGAGGCCTTGAGCAGAATGATCCAGAAAGTCTTGTCCTCGCTTTGGGAAGGCTTCCACATTGGGCGAGGGGTCTCCATATTTCCCACCTTCAATTTACAGACGACACTGCTATTTTTTAAAGCATCGTGTAGGAAATTGACTCTTGTCAAATGCCTCTTCCAATGTTTTGAAGCAGGGTCGGGATTGAGGATCAATTTTGGTAAGAGTATTAAATTCAGTGTGGGTGAGGTCCCAAATCTAAGGGAGTTGGCAGCCTGTCTAGGTTGGGAATGGGATGTTTTCCAACATCATATCTCGGGCTACCTTTGGGTGCTCCTTCTAAAGCTAAATCAGTTTGGGTCCGGTTATTGAGAGATTTTCCAAGAGGCTTCAAGGTTGGAAATCGTCATACCTTTTGAAAGTGAAAAAGCTCACACTAATCAAAGTACCATGTGCAGCCTCCCGACATACTTCCTATTTGTGTTTAAGATTCCCGCCTCAATTGCATCCACCCTCAAAAGAATCTAGCGGAATTTTTTATGGAATGAGAGGGTAGCTTCAAGGAAGTATCACTTGGTGGACTAGAAAACCATCTCTCAGTGAAAGTGTAGGGGTGATTTCAATATACAACCCCTTCTCAAGGGTGAACAAGGTCCTTCTGGGAAAGTGGCTCTGGCATTTTGGAGAGGAGCAGTCTGTGGATGGTAGTGATAGTGGCTAGGCATGGCAAGACCAATTGGTGGTGCCCTAAGCAAGGGTGAGGCCATTGGGGAGTAGGATTGTGGAAGGTCTTGTTGCAAGGTTAGGCTGAATTTTCTAAATTCACCCGCCTCAAGGTGGGCAACAGAGAGAGATCAGCTTTTGAGATGATCATTGGTTTGGCCCATCCCCTCTTAGATAGCCTTATGGCAACTTCTTCCTCCTAGCATCCCCTCTTAGACATCCAAACTGAGGCGTAATTTATTCGATTGGGAGGTTCAGGACTTTTTGAGGTTATTCACTCAAATTCAGCAGGTTACCCCAAACCCTCTCGTTAGAGATAGTTGGGTTTGATTTTCGGACAACAAGGGGTAGTTCTCAGTGAGGTCATTTTTTTACATTCTTTGTAAACTGATTCTCGTCTACCTTTTCCTCATCAGGCTATGCGGTACCCTTCGGTAGCTTCTAAGGTATCTTTCTTGTAGTTTTAGATAAAACACTAACATGTGATCACTTCATTCATAGAGGATGGTGCCTAACTAACAAATGTTTCATTTGCCTTTTAGCAGAGGAGTCTGTCGATCACCTATTGCTACATTGTCCCATTACGAGAGAAGTTTGATCATATTTCCTTTCTTGCCTTAGCATCCCTTGGATTTTTCCCTAATCCTTTCAGAGTTTATTATCTTGGTGGCTTTCAGTGTCATTTTCCTCTCCAGCGGGAGAAGTTTGACCTTTCCTTCCAGGGGAAATGGTTTGAGCCATTTGGAAGGAGAGGAATAGGCTGATGTTTGAGGACACCTCCTTGACCATTCCCCTGATCCAGGATCGAGCTTGACTTCTAGTTTCAACTTGGTGGTATGTAGGGGGGAATGATGGGGACCCTTGGGGGAATATCTTTGCCTTGTAGTCTTGTGATGTAGTTGGGTCCTTAGCTGTTGTTTTTTGTTTGCTTTCGCTCTTGGTTTACATTTTGTAAATCTTACTATGTATGATATATTTCCCTAATAATATATATATATATATATACCTTGATTTACAGATAAAATAAAATAAAAAAACAACTAAGAGTGATAGTGATCAAGGTTCTAATTGTTGATATTGCTCGACATGTCGAGCCGTGAAAAAAAGATATAACGGGGATACATCGCTTGATATATCGTATATCGGTGATTTTTGGAAAAAAATGACAAAAAAATTGGGCAAAACTTAAAATTTTGTAGTAGAACTTTAGGAAATATTAAAATAGATGTTAATAAACCTTTGAGAATAAAAATATTTTTTAAAAAACAACAATATACATAAGATATGCAATGGGAAGGGGGCAAAGATGTGCATTAACGACACAATGTATGATTGATTTATTTCTTAAATCATAAGTAACTTATGTTTCATTCATTTCTCAATCAATCATAAATTTATAATTCATAAGATTCATAACAATACAAAAATACATAATAATAATTGAACTCACTCCAAGAACTACGATCCAAACCAAAAGGAGTTACACAAAGGCTCAATTGCCACCGGCACTGGCAAAATGAGGTTGTACACCTTTATACCCATATGGATGTGACTCATACAAAAAAAACATATCCATATGGATATTGGCCATCTGGCTATGCATAACTATGTTCCTGAGAGCACAATTGTCAATGACACTGCCAGATAAGGTTGTACCCCCATACTGAAATGGGGGTATAATCTTATTTATATATAAATATCTTAAGTAAATGGTAAATGATATTTTATGTAAATAAGATAGCTTCACTCTCATATCCAAAGGCCAAACCCTATAATAAATAAAAAAATCATACGTCGGTCGATAGTGCATAATATCAACGATATATCGGCGATATATCCTCAATATGGTGTAAATTTTTTTTTAACAATATGTAGATGTGTCGCCGACCACCAATACCGATAAATATTGGCGATATATCACCGAATTTGTTGATTTTTTGAACCTTGATAGTGATAACAAAGGTCTCCTTAATGGAAACACAAATGAAAGAAATACTGTTAAGGGTCATGGGGAACTTTGTCTAAGGTTTTTTCCACGTGGTTTTCTCTCTCTCGCTCTTTCAATCTCTACTTTTTCCCTTTTTATGACACTAAGTCACTAACTTATATTTCTTATCATCATTTAGCATCTATTACTTATCTATGTAGTAGAAAATGTACTTTTCATTTTTGCAGTGACATTCCGGTCTTCTCTATGCTTTATTTTCTATTTTAATCTTTATTTTTAATGAGATGAATATCTTCAGTTTATAAATATAATAAATAAGTAACTTTTGGTTTCCCAAGCATCGCCTAAGCAACATCTAGACGAAGCATTGCCTAGGGAACCCCTATAGCCTAGGCATTGCTTGGACGCTTTAACTACATTGGCAAAGAAGATTCTGAACAGTTAAGGATTATTGTTTACCCCATCCTGTAGCAGAAGATGGAGTTTTAGCAGTCTTGCTCTTTACATTTGTTTACTAGAAATAGGGTAGTTTAGAATTTTCACTCGTGGTAACACCCAGTGACTCTGATAAGGATATCTATATAAATTCCTTTCTGAATTGACTAACATAAGTGCTACTAGGAGGTGTCATACAACCCGAACAAGTTAGAATAGAAACATATTTTATTGAATATGGCCATACGGGTATAAAACAAAACAGGAAAGAAATAAAAGGAGATTGTCAATAATGATAGGGACAAAATTACCTGTGGATAAATCTCAAGTTTAAAATGCCAAGTTTCAAGGTTTTCTCTTCTGTCATTGGATAAATGAACTTGACACTTGAAGATATGGAGATATTAGGGTTACAAAACATCTAACAAAAAGGATTAAAGGCTTCAGTTTCAAACGTTACAAGAACTTCAAAGTGATGGCTCTTCCAGGACTACTTTTCTGTCTAGTTCATTTCATAACAAGGAAGGCTAAACATAAGTAAAAGTCACAAATCTATCATGGAACCATACTTTGTCAGTTGGTTTCAGCACTTCATCATCATTTGGGTGGAAGTATATCTTCCCACTCCGATAAATACCACAAACAACTGCCTGCAAGGAGATGCATATAAAAAGATGGAAACAAATCAGCAGAATGAAAGTCTTCTAAATGCAATAAATACATTTGGAGGAAAATTTCACCTCTTGAAATCCATGTCTTAATTGCTTATATCTTAATCCTGCTAGCTTAGGAAAGCAGCAAAGATTAAATACATTTTCTGCAACAAGAAAGCATCATATCCTTAGTAGTTTAAAAGAAATTACCAATGAGAAGACAATTTGAAGATGACAAATAAAGAAGTTGCGAAACATAAAATCCTTGACAGCATTAAGGATCCTATAACTTGGCCACCTGAGGCAAATGACCATGAAGGCAGCTTTGTTCAGGGAAAAAAAGTTTTGTGGGTTGGAGCAAACGCTACACATAGAGTAAATCACTATACAATTAACTCAAAACAATTTCCAAAAACATGACATGGCTCTATTTTTATTTTCTTTTCTATTTTCTCTAGTTTATATATACCCAATTGAAAATACAATGACTACAAAACAGGAACCTAAAAGACACAAAAGAAGTGTATAATTTTTCTTTCTAAATGATATGTTAGACAGTTAGAGGAACATTCTGTTTCACCAATGTATCCAAGAAAAAGCAAGTATATATGAGCATGTACAGTAGATAGAATAGCATTCTTGCTTTTCTACTAGCATGAACTGTAATGCACACACACAAAGAAAAAGGTGGATAAAAAGTAAACCATAGTGGATAGATCTGGTCATAAGCTAGTTCTTATCAGATCTCTAAAGCTCAGTCCTCTAAATGAAATATGAAACTTAAGTTTATTCTTGTTAGATGAGGTCAATGTTGGGTTAGATCCAGAGGTTGGCTCTCTACTACATTAGGATGTCTGATCTCCTCCAATTTGTGGATAGACAAAACTTAGTGAACATTGAGAAACTCAGCACTCAAAGAAGTTTGAACCTTCCAAACAAATCACCGAAAGAGAAAGAGGAGCCATAGGCATTTCCTTCTGAGTTGGAGGGTGGAAATTGTAAATATGAGGGAATTGGATAGAGAGTTTCTGAGAGAAAGACAGAAACAAAAAACATTGGTACCACCACCTTCACATAAATCACATCTAAGAGATTTACGAAGCTTAATATTGAGGTTATCCTTTTACATATTTATCATGACCATGACAATAAATGAGAAATGTCAGAAACAGTGCCCATGCTCCAAAAAGATCAGGAAGTTTTCAAAGCAATGGAAACCAAAGAACAGCTTAAAGTTAAACAACTAGAATCTTGTATTCATGGTGTCATAAAGTGAACATGACCCCAATTTCAATTCAAAATGGATATGGACAGAGCAGGAACTTGACAGTCAAAATTATAAATAAAGGATAAGAATTCACTCATGAAATTTAGACTCCCCTAAGCTAGAATACCAACTCAACCAACAAGGCCTACACTGTAGACCATGTCCAGAAGCATCTGGAGTTTTGTAGTTAACTCTCATCCGCCCAAGGAAGACCTCTAACTCCAGACTAGTAGTATAAATAGGAAGGACTATGACAATACCATTGCACCATAAGCAACGATAAGTTGTGAATATATTGATCAAATGAATCAATACATAGTATTACCAAACCAAGAGCATGTCAAATCAACCAAGAAACAACACGTGAGATATAGGCAAAAATAGAAATTCAAATGATTTGTGACAAATGGATTAAAGTATAACAGAGCATATAAAACGAATCATAATGATTTCTAACCAAAGTGAATCAATAATTAAGATTACACGCACAGAGAGAAGCAGATAGCTTCTTAAAAGAGATAGGCAAAGCCTTTTCATTTCAAAACCCGTGCTGTTATAGCTGTCATAATATTTTTCAAAGCACTAGAAAGTTGAATCCTACAGTTGTTTGAAGTGGAGTCGGTACCATACTTCGAAAATTAAGCAAATGTCGGTAGATCTTTATGAGCCCCTTTTGTCGAGAGCATTGAACGAACAATTTAGATGCAACATTTTCAACCGGCTCTACCTTTAACCCTGATATTGACTTTAAGAGCTCATACGTACTAGAGTTTGAAACCTGCAATTAGATTATGAGGACAAATCCCATTCGAATTTATGCGCATAAGAAATGAATATAACATATAGTTTCAATTGAAAGAGCTATTCAAAAGTAATATACCTCAACAATGGTAGGAACAGATGCCATTTTTGGAAGAGGTTGAAGAGCTAATACAGAGAGAAATGCATCTGTATCGGCTTCATACCTGTTAAGTAATTTCAACAGAAAGTGAAATTTTTGAATATTTGACCTATGCAAATTCCTATTACTTGAAATGACATGGGTTGTTGTTCCAGAAAAACAATACATCATGACCATAGAGCATTCTAAAAGAACATGTAGTTGGTCTTCTCAATCATAAGCATTCTAAAAGAGAATAAAAGAGCATGTAGTTGGTCTTCTCAAAGTATGAAAATTAAGAACATATAAAAAGATGGGACAAGTCATGAAACTTATTATGGGCACATAAACTGGTCTAATTTAATAAAAGAGGTGATTAAGAAAATTTCTTGCAGAAACAGTGCACATGGTAGGAATGTGTACATTATCTAATCTCAACTTCGGACAATACAGAGCTGACCAATGAGATTATTTTCACTCACTTCAAAGGAGCATATCTTTCAACAGGAGTTAGGTCGCTAGGCCATCTAAAGAAGGTTCCTTCTTTTGGTGGATAAGATGGATGAACCCGTAATCTCATGGTTACTGATAAAAATGGGACTTTGTTCTCTAAGCCAGGCATTGATATGAATATGATACATGCTCTACTTGAGGGGAAGTGTTGACAATTTTTATTTTAGTAATAGGGATATTCTAGTCATTTTCTTTTTACACCCTTTTTGTAAGCATCTCCTCTCATCAGTGTTATCTAGGCATGTGGCACGGGTGCCAACTGTACAGGGTCCAAAGGTGTTCGGCATGGCAAGCTCTTAAACTCCGAATATGGTGGCACAGCTGTACAGGCTTTCTTTAACTATATATATATATATATAATGTTCCTATAACAGATTTTCAAATGGCATTAAATGTAGCAACCTCCATGTGACGGATGCATGGAAGCATCAAATCAGATTTTGAATGTGTATCAGTGAGCAGATGAACTTGGTGTAACAATGTCCTTCAATGGAAATTAGCGAAGAAATGTGAATTTTGTGGCGATAGGACATGTGGCCCATGCTGTTGGCAAGGTAATGTTTCCATAAGTAGAAAAATTGTTAAAGTCCAAGGCGAGGTGAAGCAGGATATAAGTATACAGAAGTGTTTGAGCTTAAGGCAAGGTGAAGACGCTCTTCATCAGTCAGTTGGGCCCACATACAATATTTTTTGAAAAAAATGAAAGTGTTCGACTTTGAACTCTTTGAATCAGGGATTGATAGGTGGGGAGAGGATGGAACAGATGGATCCTCATGGCACATCAATCTGTCATCTGTCAATTGGAGGTGGACCAGAGGACATGTTTGCTCATCGCGCAAGAGAGAAGCCTAGATTAAGCCTTGACAACCAAAATTTTTTAATGTCACGGGGCCGCATGGCATACTTGACATGTCATGTGCCAATACATGATGCTAACATCCCTATAGCACTGCATACACGTGTGTTGTAAAGTGTCGTGCCATGGGGCATCGTGTGGTGCCAAGGTGCTGGTATGGCAAAATTTTGTAAAAACACCTTGCCTAGGTAACACTGCCTCTCATCTGCTCGTGTGGTGCCAAGGTGCTGGTATGGCAAAATTTTGTAAAAACACCTTGCCTGGGTAACACTGCCTCTCATCTGCTCGCCGTTTCCACTGTTTGCACGCCAACTCTGATATGACTCAAGTATTTGTCGAGGACTACAGCCCATTGGATGTGAGACTTCGGAGCCTCTTCCCTCTCTTTTCTTTTATGTCCAAGACTTTCACATCATCACTGCCTGATCCTCTATTCAGCACGGTCAACTGTTACTGGGTTCCTATCTAGAGGGAACAATCTAGTCTAAGATTGTATATTAGATACGTTCGATCTCATACATATTACAATAATACTTTCTAGTTTCTAATACAATATATCCCTAATAGTATTTTTTAACGGGAATATATCCCTAATAGTTACAATGCAATACATCAACCAACTGAAATACTGGCTCAATTCCTGATTTGAAAAAAAAACATATTCCCAGGAATTATCTGGTGCATTTGTCCAAAAAGGGGACCAATGCATTTTTTATTGTGATTGATCATTGATGCACATGTATCAAACTAAAGGGAAAATTTTATAAGATACAAAAAGGTCCAACCATGCTTTATGAAGCATAATGTTGGGCAATCAAGAAAGAGCGAGTTCATAGAATGAGCCGAGATGAGCATGTTGAGATGGATGGCAAGATTATGAAAGGTAATTAAAGACGAACGCATCTAAGAAAAGCTAAGAGTAGCCCCAATAGGTGATGAGAAAATTAAGGAGATTGTGTACTCATGTGCAATGAAAACCAATGACATCAATATTGAGAAGGCCTAAAAGGACAGGAAGAAAGCTGAAAAGGGTGTGGAATGAGGTAGTGAGAAAATATTTGAACAGTCACTCTTAATAGAAATATGGCCATAGAGTAGAATGACAGAATAGGATTCGTGTAGTTGACCCCAAATAGTGAGATAATGCTCGGATGATGATGATGAACACACAGCAAATGAGAGATACAATTCACAAATTATTGACCATAATTTCCTTTATAATTATTATTCTCTTTTCAAATACATTATTTAGAGATATCGCCTCCGTCTAGTAATTGATAATATAATCTCTTTTGTTTTCAATTATACTTATAGCTCTTCACAAGTTGACACTCTGGACTCACAAAGTTCAGCACTTTGTATAGCATTTGTAACTTCAATTAGTATAAATGGTACTAAATGAATCAAGGATTAAAAATAGGGTTTCGGGGGATGTATCGGTTCCAACCGAAACCTATATGTATCGGCTTTAGACGATACGTATAATTTTTTCTTTTTTCTTAAAAAAAAAATGAAATTAAAATTTAAAATAAAGTCAAATGGGTTATAAGAACCATATTTACCAAATATAAAGTCATAGGAAGCGACTCAAAGAAAAAGTAGCAAACACAATTACAATGCTAAATTGAATTAAAACATACATAACTAGTAAACAATACGTATCGCCCATTTCGTATCAGCATGAATATCGTATAGGGGGCTACCAATACCTATATGTATCGCCCGTTTCGTATCAGTTTCGGCGATTTTTATTACCATGATATGATTCACAAAGCAAGCTTGGGGTTCATAAATGCAAAGCACACAGTTTTCAAATAAACAAAAGTTGCTCCTTTAGAGTAGATCAAAATCTTACGGATCTCCCTTTGCTGACAATATAATAATAGAACGTGCTTTATTGGCTGCCGCTCTTTCAAACGATTTTGTTAAGCTAAGGCTGCAACTGTACAAGTAGAAGTGCAAAATGTAAGAGATGGAAGGAAGCCCAAAGTTTGCCACAAACAGAAACTAATAGATGGAGAACAGTGACTCATAAAATATCTTAACCCATTACATTTCTTCTCCTCCATTGTACTGAAATCATAGTCACTCAAGTGACGGCGTTTATGTCATATTGTTTTTTACATGTATAAACAAAGCAGAGGCCAGAAATCCTTATTCCAACAAGATTAGGCCTATTCGGTGGGAGAGAAAGTGGTGCAGATAAGTATGACAAGGCTTCAGATTCCTTTCTTGTAGAAAAAGCACAGATAGTTCAGTGAATATCTGGAAAGCTTGAAGTTGAAAATCGAGCGCTTCCATAATGTTTTTCTCGTAAAAGAAATCACCTCCACAAATCAACGTGAGTATAATTCAGATTCTATTACTGTAATTTGTTCTTCTCGAATAGTGAATCTAAAGTTGAGTTTTTTTTTCCCAAATCAATTCAGTAATTAAATATCACTATGTTTGATGGGCTGTATATTTATTATAACCCTAGATTCCATCTAAGAACGTATGGGTGTTGATCGAGGGTATTTAAAGAATATTGATGTAATATGTGTCAGTATTGTTGATATAATAAGTATTTTTCTTACTGTTCTTTTGCCTTTTTGCCCTTCATCAAGGATATTTTTGCTCATTTCCACTGGGATTTCTCCAAACCCAAAAGCTCATCGGAGGGATGGACTGACAATGTTGTATATTATTTTCTGTTAGCAGGGAGCATATTGTAGACAAAGTACATATATTGATGTAATATGTTGCATATTGTTTGCAAAATCACTGATGTCATCAGATTAAAGGGCTTGATTTATGGAAATGTAGAGTAATCTTTTCATGAGTTGGAGCACATTTGAGGTGACCTTTTCAGGATTGCAGCAGCAAAAAACAATTTGCATAGTTATTTTTTGATGTGTCGCAAAATGATGGTTTAGGATATAATGAAGGTTGCCTAGGGTTGATCCAGTTTTTTTATCAAGCTTCAAACACTAATTTTTGATGTGGAGAGATGATTTGAGGATTTTCTTCTTGTAACCACATTCCCCCCCCCCCCCCAGCCAGCACAGATACGCATGCAAAAAGATAGAGACACTACAAGCATGTATGGTGGTTTTTAAGGTCGGTCACTTGTATGGTGGTGCTTAGCTGTGTTTGAACTAATGGACAATGAATGTTGTTTATTGGTTATTTGAGGGGTGAACGTTTCAGGAGTTCGAATCAATTTAAAGCCCTGCCCTTCATATTACACAATTAAATTGACAGAAAACTTCTTTCTCGTAAATTTAGATGTTAAATTATTAATTGGTAGAGAAATCAAACTTGGTTATAGATATGGTGTCATCACTTCGCCTGAAATGGATCTAAGGAAGTTTGTTTGAGGTTTTGGAACCATTTTCTTTATATTGGTTTTTCAGCAAGCATTTTTGCTAAGAACCAAATTTTTTATTTTTTTAATAGGTAACTGTAAGAAAATTTCAACCAGAGCCAGTATTACCCTGCTTCTTAGGAGGGACTCATGATTCTTATCATTTTTATACTTTTTGTCCTACTGCTTCTCTTTTAGTTTAGGATTTAAAAAAAAAGAGGGGGGGGGGGGGGGATTCACTTCTCCCCCCCCCCCCCCCCCTAAAAAAATTCCTTATTAAATGCACTGTTGCCCATTATACTGGTCATGCAATAAGGATAGCTTTGTTTTTCACTCGGAGAAGTGTACCATCTCCAAAAATATGGGGGCTCTCCAATCCCTTTCCGAGAAACATATTAGCTAAATATAGAAGAAACTTTTCGTACAGTTGGAAAAAGAGATAATGTGAATTTCTCCTGCATAAGATACTACTATGATTAGTGGAACGTAATTAACTATGTATAACCTCTTTGTAAGGACATCAATATGGTTAAGATCTTTGGCAATATTGTCTGCAAGCTTGTCCATTTGCTTCCTTGGAAGATCAGACAAAAGAAGAATTCTCTGCCTCCTGCCATACATACATGCAATGCGATGAATTATAGAAGCCAGTATCATGAAAGTCTTCAGTAATTTCTCAAAAACACCATACTAATATGGACTATGTAATCAAAGTTTAAGAGGCAATTACCTAGCGGTGGCAGTACCTAGGCGGATTGCAAACTCGTGATACTTATTTAGTTGCTTTAGTATGAAGGTCAGGTGACTGTTTACTCCACAAATAATAATATGATCAGTCTCCATAACTTGCATTTGTGCTCCTTCTCTGAGGTTTTGCATATTGTTCTGTCCGGATGCTAGTCATAAATATGTCGTTCTCAAATAATTAAGCTTTTGTGTTTTTCTTGTTCAAAGACCTTACCCTGAATTGTTCTGTCATTGTGCTCAATAAGCGGGAATAAAATAATATGCCCCATATAGCAAGAACAAAACCAATAACACGTTCAACACGAGTTCTTTGCTGCAGTGAGACAAAAGAGGATGGTTTGCACTTGTCAAGTTTATCATCATCCACAGTTTATCAATAGAGAAGTAAACTTTAATTTCAAAAAAGAATCAATTCTAATGAATGAAATATTAAAGCCATGAGAAAGTATCACACTTTTAAATGAGTAGATGACGAACAAAGGCATGCCCAAGCTTCCCAAAAGCAGTCCTCCAGAGATTGTGTTCTACCCCTGAGTTATTCAACATAGAATATGTCCTAATAAGCAAACATGCATGCAGCTTTATATGGATTAAGAAACGATTAAGACAACAACCACATGACCATTATTATAACAAGCTACTTGATCAAAGATAATTGAGTTGGCAGAAAAAATGGGAGACAAACATTTAAAATACTTATTCACACAGCATAATAATGGCAAGTAGTTCTAAAACTAACACCTTAAGATGATAAAGCCTAAATAAAGTTGGTTTAGACGGGTAAGGATTTAGGGTTTAGATTTAGGGTTTTAGTGATTAAGGTTTGAGAGAAGAAGAAGATTTGGGGGAAAATTAGAGGTTTATTGTCTCTCTCCTACAGTCCTACTCCTCTTTATTATATATTTCACTAATGGTATACTATTAGTATATAAGAGATACTAATAGTATACCGAGAGTACAGTGTATAAGAATATAAAAAGAACACATAAAGGATAAGTATTCTACAAATAAGACAACAATTTTATGACTTTCCCTTTCATTTAGGTATATATGAAGACAAAAAAAAACTTGAACTGAAGAGATCGCCTCAAATTTGTGATGTATACTTGCTAGGTGCAGAAGACGAGACAGGAAAACATTCATCAATGAAGCTCGATTGATGTCAAATTTTCTCAATCTTTTTCTTAATCCCCAACAAATTTTAGATATAAAGGAAAGCAAGACGTAAATAGCATAAGGATCTCAAAAATCTGTTTTCATTTAAGAAAGAGAGACATAAATATATGACGCACGGTTTTGCCAATAGTCTCAGTGACGTTGTTTGAGACAAAAGGTGTAAAATTAAACATTTTGTTTCTTCAAATTTCCAATGTTTTACTAATAGCATCAAATTTTAACGTAAAAAACTCCAATTTACCCTGAATATTTGGATATCTCGCAAGAAATTATTGTTTCTAGTTTGCTGGAAAATATCCATGAAAAGTCTTGAGATTCTCACAAGATTTGAGATCGATAATTTAATAATAGAAATTTAAGGTTCTTATTACAATATATGTTTTCATACCTTTTTCTTTTCTTATCCTGATAAAACCCTTAGAAAGTGAAAAGAAAAATGAACTAGAATCTCTTAAGAATTTCCCACATTTACAGCAACAGATTAAGCAAAGGGGATTTGTTTTAAAAAGTTAAACTTGTACGCTTAACGGAGCAACAAATATCAGTGTTAGGAGAGTTAGTTTTGAGGAATTTGTTTTCTCTTGTTTTCTTTATCCATGGGAATCCTTTGACCTCAAAGGAATTTTTTTCCTTTCCCTTCTTGTATCCCCTTTTCATCTTAAATAAATTATATATCTATTAAGTATTGACAATATCCAATAAAAATTTGAAAAAAAAAATAAGAAAGAAAAACATGTTGGTATATGAAATAGAATCTGCATGTAGTATTTACTAAATACCACATTTATAGCTGCACCAAAATATTCTCCAGCAAGTAAATATTTTACATTACCTGAACTTGAAGAATAGAAAACCACCAATGATGACAAAAGAGAAGCATGCTACAAGGAGCACTAAAAGAAACCTACAAAATACCCATGAGACAAATGATTCAGGTAAGAGAGAGAGAGAGAGAGAGAGATTGCATGTATATGATATGTGGATATTAATGAAGAACACACATTAAGGCCCCGTTTGATTGCACTTTTATTTTCTGTTTTGTGTTTTTAAAAACAAAATTTTGAATTCTTTGCATAAAACATATTTGGTAAACATGTGTCGCTTTTTGTTTTTAAATACCAATAACATTTTTTTTTTAAATCAAGGTAACAAAATATTTTGTTACCTTTGTTTTTAGAAATAGAAAACAAAGGTAGAAAACAAGGAGTACTTCGCACCACCACCACCACTACTACTACCACCCATCACCACCAATAGGTCCACCACCACCACCCACCCACCACCACCACCACCACCATGGATTGAAATGGTTTAACCAAATTATTATGTTCATCATATTTTACCAAATGTATTTTTCTATTTTTCCTTTTTAAAAACAAGTAACGGTTAGTAATGTCAAAGGTGTTTCCTGCTAAAACATTTGAAAACAGAAAGTCGTTTCCATTTTTTAAAACAAAAAATAAAAATAGGAAAATGGTAGTGTATCCAAACGTCCCCTTAAGAAGTTGCTTCAAAATATGACTTTAAGGTTGCGTTTGGATAAAAAAAATTAAATTAACTTCTACCAACTTTTAACCTCAAACAAACAATAAAAATAGGAAAATGGTAGTGTATCCAAAGTCCCCCTAAGAAGTTGCTTCAAAATATGACTTTAAGGTTGTGTTTGGATAAAACTTTTAAATTGACTTCTACCAACTTTTGACTCCTTTGGAGTCAAAAGTTGATAGAAATCACATTTGGTTATCCGCATTACTTTTGACTTCCTACAAAAATTAGAAGTCAATAAAAGTCAAAAAAAAAAAACTTTTCTAGGAAGCTAGCCCAAGGAAACTTTTGCGAGATGTATATATTTTAACTTATTTCAAAAGTTATTTTTCTTAAAACTTCTCCTAGAGAAGTCCTTCTCTTCTTAGAGAAGTTTATCCAAACAGGCACTAAAATAGCTATGACACAGATAAATAACTAAACAACACAACATCTTAAGATCATTGGGGTAGTGACTAGTGAAATGGCATTATACATTGTGATCCCCAACTCTATAGGACTGCGTTGTCAAAAATTGTCTAATCTCTAATGTTATCTTTGGTAATTTCCCGGAATCTTAAATTTGATGGATGTCAAAATCATCGAGTGGACCTCTCTTGTCGAGTCCAAAATTTGAAAAGGTGAGGCGTTAGGACCTCCAGATGTATGAGGCTTGAGCTTCATGCGCCCTCCTTTTTGAAAATAAAATAAAAATTTATTAAAATTGAGAAAATTTGCACGAAGATTAAAAAAAGTATTAAAATATCAATTTATATATATATATATATATATTTGCACTAATGTTTCCGACGAAACGCTTTTTTGTTTCCATGGGTACCAACACAAAACCTACTTGCGACGTCCAAATTACAGTATTCCCCGAGACATTAACCAGCGAAAAACATCCGGTTGAAGTATAAATAGTACAGGGTTCAGCAGCATTTTTTGGTAGTTTCAATAACGTTTTAGTACATCGACCACATCGATCAAAAAGTTTTTTGAAGGGTTACATCGGCCAAAAAGTTACAAGACCCTTATATTAATTCCATGACTTTGGTTGACATGAACCAGACCGAAGTCATTTGTTTTTGCGGAGAAATTTCCATTTTTTTGAAAAACCATTTTCCTCCTTTTCCTTGAATCAATTCCTATATTGGAGGATTCTAGACTTACTTTTTGGTGCTTCAGCTTCAACATTTCGCATAAAAACATCCTTTTTGTGTGTGTTTTATAGATCAATGAGGATTTTCAAAACAAGGTAAATTGCATTGAGTGCAATCAATCACATTTTTTCATGCACCTAGGTTATAATTAATCTTATCATGTGAAGATGCATTAAATTCATGCATCTCCACATGATTTTGGGGATTCAAATTTCAAACTAGATTTGTATATGAAATTGGGGTAAAATTAAAGGAGAAAACTTAAAATTACTGATCAAAAATATTGAAGGAAAAAAAAAAACGAATTTATATATTTCATTCCAAACTTCAATATTTCCATACGAATCTTAATTAAATGCACCCAATCTATTATGAATTAGTTTAGGGATACTCCCAAAGTGTACTCCCATATATACTCCCTAATCCTAACCGTTTATCTCAATTATTAAACGGTTAGGATTCCAGCTAATGTGGCAATAGAAAAGCCAAAATAAGCCAACTGAAATCTTGGCCCTTAGTGGTTGGTTATAAATGGTTAGGATTAGGGAGTATAATTGGGAGTACCCATAGACTGACTCATCTATGACTTGGTCAAATTATTCTATTTTTTAAAAGAAAATTACTACTAATTTTTAATTTTAAAATTAAATAAAGATATTTTTATAATACATATTACACTAATTTAGGAAATATATAAGTTATATTTAGATGTCTATACATTAGTTAATTATTGTTATACACTTATACTCTTGATCTGATCTACAAGTTCGGTGGGTAGAGTTTTTATAATTAAATTTATTTTATTTTTTATTAAAATTATTTTATTTTTATAGTTAGTAATCATACAATAATTAAGTGAATGGTCATACTCATTTAGCATGATAATGAATAGGGCACTATGATTATGGCATGGGTCTTACAGATATGGCACTATCGATAGTCTTGGTTATGAGCAAGGCTATGGGTCTTTTTACATGGTTGCGGGTGTAGCTAATCACCCAGACACCCACACTTAGGGGCGCATGTGGGTATTGATGCTCAACAAGAGGAGCATTGCATTCAGGCGTATATCAGCTGCTATTAGAGTTACATGTCTTGGGCTCGATACTACCATTACCTAGACAGCAGCTTCGTGAACCTCCTCGTCGACTTTGAGCCACATAAAAGATCTATGTATTTATGAGTCATGACTCATGATTTGAGAGTTTCTAAATGTTACATTGTGATATGTCTCTTTTAGGAATGTATTATCATATTAAACCCTCATTTATGTGCACCTTTGGCTTTACAGTTTCAGAAAGCGCATGATTCTTTTATTTGATACTATACATGCTTCAATATTATGCATGCTTCTATTTGTTATGTAATGAGTTATGAATGTGTATTTATGCTTTGTTATTTATTCTCTAAAGTTCCATCTTAGATTTCCAACGTTTCCTTCATATTTCCTTAATTTTTACGGTGTTTCTTTAGACTTCTTTACACTTTCTTGAATCGTTTCCACTTCTCTAGTGACACCGAAGTTTAATACCTTGCTGCCTTGTCATTAAGATAAAAAGATGCCATGTTTATATCTTGATACTTAGTCACATAAAAATCTATAGCAAGGAAGCTGGTAGACATTAAACACTCACAAGCTCTGAAAAGACGAAAGCATAACAAACTACACATATACTTCACTTACGTAGAGACATTCCTCTCAAGTTGCATGTTGAATAAATAAAGTAACCTTGAAAAGCTCCATCTAACATCTTGAAATGATGGCAAGGACACATCCAATTGAAGAGGAATGGGTTGATTCACGGAATTAGATATACAAGCAAAAGGCAAACTTGTTGCCTCAAAAGCTCGAAGCACATGGGGAAGTAAGTTTTGGACCATCTTCATCAATATATGAATGGAATTCAACCGTGTCAGTCTGCATAAGAAATAGGATGACAAATATCCTATAATGAGTTCAGCTTGGTGACCCTGCACATGCTGCTGGATGTTAAAAAAGACATCAGTAATATGAAATATAAATTCTTAATCCTACCAACATTAAATTTTTTTTTTTTTTTTAAAGATCAAAACTATAGCTATATGGGTATATTCTCACTAATGTGAAGAGAGTTAAAATAAACTAATACAAGTGCAGAAAAGTGACCAATATAATGGCATCATGTGTATAAGTCAGTGTGCATCAGTTCCCCTACAAGTAAAAATAATGATTAATTTGAACAGCATGCTAGTCCAAAGATTCTAAATAATTACCCAGAACGGTGTCAAATTCGATTACGCAATGAGAAATGTCCAATAAAAAAAATTTGGGTCATTGATTTAGTAAACAATAGGGGTTCACTTTGTAGTTAGAAGGTTGAGTTAGTTTTTTTTTTAATGAAAAGTCAATTGTCTTAAAAAGAAAAGAATGTACAAAGGATTGAGGGAATGAGGCGATTCCCTAAAAGAAAAAGACAAAAATCTAAAATAGAGGGATTCATGGTTATCTAGCTTGAAATGACAATGAAGATACTGAACAGGAGGGTTGTGGCTCAAGAACAATATAACTCCAATTATTTACAGACGTGAGCTATGAATCTCCCAAAATCCTGTAGAGGAACTGCCCAATTGATTAACTTCCAACTAATAGATGAACAAAGCACGTTTAGGGGAGTATCTGACTCCTCACAAACCCTTATATTCCTCTCTCAGTTGTAAGTGGTAGACGTGCGATAGCGGCCTCGAACTTCCACGCAATGTGGAAGGTTAGTTTACACACTAGTATTTTCATACTAATATAAAAACAACAGAGTCGTCACCAACCATAAAACTTGGTGTGGCCATTAAACAAAAATGAAACTCCCTGGATCTACAAGAAATATAGCATGGGAACGGAGGTTCACTTATGGATTATGGAAGGTATTAGGCACCCCAATCCATCCGTCTAAAAGACGGTTACCTAGACTTCTCCAGTTTTATTTAAATCAATTAAACCACTAAAATAAATTAAAGAGAAGTGAAACGAGCTAAACTTATGACAACCCATCCCTATTATTAGAAGACGATCCATAAGAATCAATAAACAACATCATGATAAAGATAACAGACATAAAATATACGCAATGAACATCGTCAAAATAAATAAAAGTCTTTATTTTAATAACTTATTAAATTCTAAGGACTCTCCTTTTATCCCTTTCAAGAAGGAACCCCCTACCATATCAAGAATGGGATCCCTCAGAAAGTCTAGAGAATTTAAGAAGTTATAACAATAAGGTCCTTATTTATTTCAAAAAATATAATTATCATTTCTAAATAAAAACTTTTATCGAATAATTTAGAGTATTATAGAGACTTCCTTTTCATCATTTTCAAGAATGGACCATCTCTATCGCAATACCATATCAAGAGAAGGACCTCCTCTACTAGACATAAAAAGGTCTATAGAATCCTAAAAATCAAAGAAAAAGGTTCTAATCTTAATGAATTACTTCTCCAAACTCGCATTTTTTCATCCAAGAATCCCTCCTTCAGCAGACCGCATTAGGAGGTATCTCAAACTACATAGAGAATCGGGAAGGGATTTCAATTGAATAAAATTATTTATTCTACTAAGCTGGAAAATGAGAAATCCCTACATACCTTGTTATAGATCCCAGCTCCTCAGCCGCTTTCCAAGATTTCCTTTGAATATGCTCTAAGCTCCTAAGTGATCATCGATATGGGAACCCGGACTCCAAAGGTGGGGCTCTCCAAGAATTTTTAATGGAGGCTCTTCAAGGTCCTCAAGTTAAGGCCCTTAAAGATGCCAAGGTCTTCATATCCTCAATGAGTCTTTCCGGTTCTCAGAGTTTGGAATTAGTTCTTCCAAGATTTTGAAGATTTCCTATATTTCAAAGATTTTGAAGATCTTCCAAGATTTTCAAGATCGTTTGACGGTGAGGTGATGTGGGTTTATATAGAGGTAAAAAAAAGAGGGAAATGCTTTCTCTGGTCGATGTGGGACTAAATTTTTTTAAAACTGAAATGATGTGTTAAATCATGATTGGTTCTGTTCAAAATTGTCCAAAAATGAAGAGTTGTTGTTCCAAACGGCAGCCTAGCCTGTATTTTCCGTTTTTGAATCAATGCGCTAAGATATATTAGCGCCTAATCAGGATTTAAATTTGGGTGAAAAATTGAAGGGTTGTCGTTTCAAATTAATGGGAGGTCATTTAAAATAGTGTCCTAATAAAAAAAACCAGAACACCGTTCTAAACGGCGGCCCTGATGTGTTAGACCAGAAAATCATTCCCCTTCTAGGGCTTGGTTTGGGTAATTTGATTTGATGTACGTATTGTTGTGGAGTGGAGTCCTATGTAATTGGCTCCATAGCCTCCATTTGAGTCTATATTCTTTGTTTTAGGAGTATTGGATGTATTGAACAGTTTGTGTGCGTTCTATTCATCTTTTCTTATGATACACCACCACCAAAGCATTCTTCCTCCATTCCAAATGCATCTCTTAGATGCATTATTTTTTATTTTTAATACCTAAGTATATATTTATGTTTATTTTAACATTGTCTGAAGTTTTAACGACATATTCTGTGTTTTTCCTAATTTTTTCCAATTATTCCTTCGGAACGGCAAAACAATCCTCCATATCAAAAATATTTTGTGAAATTTTCTCACAAAATTTTCCATTTTACAGTGTGAAATTTCCAGCAAAATCAAAGTTTAAGACCTTCCACATAAGTCGGATTAAGATCTCACATCCATGTAAACAAGTGTACTTCACACTTTTGAGGTACATCCATCATGATCCTAATCGCCATGTTTGTAAGCTTCTACCGACCACCTATCCTCTCTAAAGTATCCTTGCTTGCTTGCATTTTCATTCGTGCTTAATGCTTATCATGAGAAAGAACTTTCACAAGAAGTCAACTTCATCCCAATGGCAACAAGCTACTGTAAGGAGATTCAAGCTCTAGTTAGATTACACTTAAGATATAGTTTCTCTTCCTACCATTAATTCTTTACTTAGTTCTATCTGGTTCTACAATGTTAATACTTATTCTAAGGATTCCATGGGGATATAGAGTATGTGTTGTTGCATAAGAGTTCCCTGAGGAGTATGACATCGACTACGAGGAGATTTTTGCTCCCTCTACAAAGATAACAACTCACACTCTCAATGGTGCTGTGGCTATTCATCAGTGGCTTCCAACTTGATATGAAGAATGTCTTCATGATGATCATACAAAAAAGGTCTAAACGCATCCTCCCCCTAGCCGTCATCATCCATTCAATCATGTTTGTCATCTTCAACATGGTCTTTATGGTAACAAATAAGATCTTGATCCCAAATTGAATAATTCAGCTTTGAGATTACTGCCACCATTTTTAGTTGTTGAAATAATGACCATACCATGTTTGCTCACTCCTCTGATCGTGGCTGGGTCATTCCCTTACTCTACGTCAATGTTTTAAAACGTGAAGGCGTGACGCGAGGCGTTAGGACCTCAAGATATGTGAGGTGTAAGGCGTAAGCCTTGCAAGAAAGCTTCATGCTCTCTCATTTTAGCAAATAAATAAAATATACGAAAATTTGCAAAAAGATTTAAAAAGTTAATGAAAGATTATAGTATATATATATATATATATATATATATATATATATATATATATATAGAGAGAGAGAGAGAGAGAGAGAGACATATATATATATATATACATTTGTATTCGTGTATATTGTGTGTTCATGTGAGCACACGCGTACACATCGGAAATACTATATAAGTTAGTTGAACCAAATAACAAATTAAAAAAAGGACATTTAAGTCAGTTGTGACTAGAAACCTAATTTTAGTTAATGTATGAGACGGACGCCATAGACATAAAGCGTGTTTCAAGGCATGAGGCATGTGTCTCATGTGAGACTCATGGGGTTTAAGCCTCATGGTTGAGCCTCAAAGCGTTTTCCTTAAGCCTCGTTCAAAGGCAAGACGAGCATCGAAGCGTAAGTCTTGCACGCTTTTTAAAACACTGCTCTACGTTGACAAAATGATCTTTACTGGAAATAATAGAGAACAAATTTTGACAATTAGGGCCTACAAATGGATGGAATGGATTGGCTATTTTTGTCCTAGGGTCATATAACCACCCCGCTCTGTGGCTATTTATTCTCACATTGCCAACAGTCTGATACTGTGCTGCAGTTTCATGTCAAGCTTCTATCGACTGATTGAGAGCCTCTCTTAAACCCAACACACTGCCATCGACATGTTGGCAACCTTGTTTACTTTATTATCTCACCTCATGATACCAACATTGCTGTCCACGTTGCTCTGTTGTACCATTCTGCAGCTAGGGATTTTTACGGACCATTAGTTCACCACTGACTTTTGCTTTCTTCTAGGAGACTTATTTCTTGGAAAAGACAAAAAGAAACTATTCAACATTATTTGTTGTCACCAAAAACAGTGTAATGGCATATGTAATAGTCTGGCTTCTTTGCCTGCTTGATAACATGGGGTCTCTCCCATATCTCTACCACTCCTCGCTAGAATGATGATTGGAATACCATTCAAGTTACCTGCAATCAAGTTTTTCACATGCACACGCAACATATTGAGACTAGCTGTGATATTCTACTTCCACGTGTTGCCTATGTGTAGCCTTGTTCCACACCAAATCACAATTTAACCTCGAAAAAGCCTCAATGTATGCCTTTGAACCATGTCGGACCTGATAGGGGACGTCAAACTATATGTTTTATTATGTATCTATTTTTCTGTTATTTGTTTGACATCATTGTATTCCATTTGTGTCTATGCAATTGCATATTATCATGCATATATGTATTAGATTCAGCGAATGACATGTTCAAAGCTTGCTCTCAAGAAAATATTACCCAGCTCAAGCATGCAGCAGATTACCATTAGTCTACAATGAGAAGAGTCTAAGATTAGTCCTTACAATGCTTTGACAATCTAAAACTGACCATAAAGATGGCTGTTCATAATCAATATGCATCTCGGCTTTCTTTTCAAAAGAAGAGTACATTAACTTCATACTCAATTCCCTCATCCATGTGACCAAGATTGCAACTTCAACCTCCTAGGATTAATCAGATACTCCGAATTATGATTACAATATCATTTAATGCTGCACTTCTTTTAACTACAATAATCAGTTATGCAAGTTAAAAAGCTAAACATAAATAATAAACCTACTAGCCTAAATATTTTATCTAACTAATATTAACATATATATGTAACCAACAGAGAGTACACCATATCTGTTTAACCTGGAAAAGGTAAATAATTGACACAGCTCAATCCTTGTATTAAAGTGCAAAAGTAGTATACATTTTGAGATATCCCTACAGGACGCCCCAATTTAGAACATTGTAGCATTCCAATTCTCTTTTTTTCAATGCTCTCCTGAGAAAGGTCTGTCTTGAAATATTCAGCACCCAAAACAATCGGAAATGTATGGGTATCCAACTTATTCCATGCCCTTGGAGAATTGTCTTGCCGTTTACCTGGAAAAAGGTAATTGCAATTCATAAAAATGATGTGACAGAATAAAGAGAAGAAATAATGTTCACCTATCTTTTTGTGCTGCTACACGGTACACCAACATTACATACAAGAACTGGAACTTCGTCTTATATAGAATTGAAGGTTTTCCACAAGACCATGTTATAATTTCTTAATACGATGTGAAAAAGTTTAACCCTTGGGAGGACCCGCAAGAAATGAATAAATATTATTCATTCAAACAAGGACATATTATGCATGACCAAGGAATGACCTCTCAGTAAGAGATCTGTTTCTGTCTAGCTCTCTTAATCTCCCTTCCATATTTTGAGGGTAACTCAAGGAATGCTATTAGGTGAGAGAAACCTATCTGAGAGCTTCCAATATGCAAAGATCACAGGTATAAAAGTAACAACCCAATAAACCTGTAAAACAGGACTTAAAATGAATCTCATATCCAATCCCGACCTGATTAGAGTAGCACATTATATTCCTAGTCCAACACGGAAAACCCCAATACAAAAGTTCCACCCAAAATAGAAAATTGTGTGGTTCTTCCATGGAAAAAATACCCTTATATTCACTTCAAGAGGACTGCCCCCAATCTGCTACCTTGGAACTAAGAATATAGCCACCGCCTTCCCAGGCCCCCCTGATAACAATTGCTAGAGGGGCTCGTCAGAGTCTCAAACCCAGTTGTCATTGCCACAGGCCATATAGATATGGGATGGAATTCGATATACAAGCATAACAAAATAAGATAAACAATATAAAAGGGCAATCATGTAAACTTTAAATAACTCGTCGATGTGTATCACCACATTTTAATCCTTTGAGCAAATAAAGACTGATGGGGTCTTGTAAAACTAGAATGATCGTCAAACTTACCATTTACTTTTTCTTAATGTATTTGTTATGTTTTTTGTTGATAATGCATTTACATAACTGTGTTAAATTCTTATAGACTGTGAGCATTGCTTAAGTGCACGGAGGTGATCTCCAGTATATATAATATGTCAACAATTTTCTTTACTTATATTTAGAAGAGCTCATTATTTAGGTTCACATTGCCAGATCTATTGATGCAGCAGCAACAGTTTAGCAGCTCCACATGCCGAGAGCTCATTACTTAGGTTCACACTGCTAGATCTATTGATGTAGTGGCAACAATTTAGAAGCTCCACATGCTAGACAACATAACTGACTGGCTCAAAAGGGGCTGTCAACTAGAAAAAAATGGGGGTGCAGAAGTATAGATCGTCACACCCAGCCACATGGCAGTCCTTCAGGACACCACATGGCTGAAGCAACTGTACACAGCAAGATTGGAGCCATGGTTGGAATAGAAGTTGTTTATTCCTGATTCATTTTTTACAGTCAAAGTAATGTTTAGGATTAGATTAAAATATGAAATTCATAAGAGTATTAGAAGTTGTTCATGGATTAGGAAAGGTTCATAAGTAAGTAGGATTCTAAGTTAATGCTTTTGAATTAGAATTGAAGTAGCGAAGTCTAGAAAAGGTGTATATAGAAGGAGCCAGAAGCAACCCATCATATGGTATATTGTTTTGCATGAAATTGAAGAAAGAGTTGGTTTGATTCCAGAGGACGTAACATTTCTGCTCTCTTTTATCTTCCAGCGCTAAAACCGTGAGTTAAAGTGCTGCTTAATGCTTTGTTATTTTCTGATTTATACTTTGTGAATAGATAGTTTAGTTGAGATCAGTTTTAGATAAGTGTTCCTACCTCTCTTTCCTGAGTTTCCAATATACCATTTATCAAACTGCATGTCACAAAGAACCTTAACAGTCCAATGAGCATGCTTTCAAATGCAGAACGCTACCAAATGGAGACATTAATTCTACATTTTCTAAGGGAGACTGTTTGAAACTCACCTCCATTCCTTATCAAAAAAGAATGATCATGTAATACTGGAGATTGGATCCACCAGCACCGCCATGGTATTGAATTTCTGGAAAATGAATGTATCTTGTCAATATCAGATTACTTAAAGCTTGAACTCCAATGAAATTCAGGTCAAAAACTTTTAGAAATACAAATTCCAACAAAACTTTTCCTGATCATGTAACCCATGGTATACGGCTGCTATTATTTTTGAAGTTTGTATTTTAGAAGTTTGTATTTTAAAGCACGTTCAGCATTATACTTTCCCTCACAATGTAGTGTGATAATAAATATTTTAACTTTTATTATCAGTATGTTTATGTTAAATAAGTTTTGAGTGCAAAATAGACAAAAACTTGATGATGTTACAGAAATTTAGTCCACCATATGCACTAAATAGGATGTCAAATTCCTTCTCATTTTCTAACTCAATGCTGTTGATAGTTGACTTAAATGAAGGAATCAGTAATAATTCTGTAACTAAATTTGAATGGGGTCTTCTAAAGTAGGATGGCTGTAAGCATAGCAAGCTAGAACAATCATCTATATCAAAATGGCAGCTCAACTGCAGGTCAACTTCAGGTGAAATATGTTGAATAAGGCTTTATGGGCTTTATTTCTATGGGCTTTATATTTATGTTATTTCTTATACACTGTATTTTTGGTATACTATTAGTATCTCTTATATACTAATAGTAATACCATTAGTGGAGTACAAATAATAAAGTGTGAGAGAGATCATTAATCTCTCTCACTAATTTTCCCTAAACCTATTCTTCTCTTCTTCCCTCTCTTTTCTCTCTCAAACTCTAATTTCTCAAACCCTAACTTCAAACCCTAATAATCTCTCAAACAAATCCAACTTGGTATCAGAGCTGGAGAGCAAACCAGAGGAGTCGAAGGGATCATTCAAGCTCACCAACAGTGCTGACGTCAACATGATGTCATGTTGATGTCAGTCATACGGAATCTGTAGCAAGTGCAGCTGGTTCGCTTTTGTGTCTGTCCCTTGCAATTTAGTAGATGCACTATCTCAACCAAAATGAAAACAGACTATGGAAGAAGAGATATGTGTACTTGAAAAAAATAGTACCTAAGATATGTGCACTGAAGGGCAAGTTAGCATAAGAATTTGAGATCAAAGACCTAGGTCTTCAAACGTATTTCCGTAGGATTGAAGTTGCCAGATCTAAGAAGGGCATATTTGTCTCTCAAAGCAAGCATGTACTTGACCTACTCGAGGAAACATGCATGATGGGTTATAAGCCATGCGATACACTTATAGACCCGAATCATAAACTCAGTAAAATTAGTAGGGAACATCTGTTAGACGGTGGAAGGTGCCAAAGACTTGTTGGCAGGCTTCCTTACCAGGTCAGACATTGCTTATATTGTCAGTGTAGTCAGCCAATTCATGCATTCACCAACTACTGGCCACCTGGATTTAGTGAATCGGATCCTCCACTACTTAAAGTCGCCTCATGGGAAGAGTTTGTTGTATACCTGCAATAGAAACTTAAGGGTTGAAGCCTACACCGACGCAAATTAGGCTGGACCAGTTTCTAATAGACGCTCTACTTCTAGGTATTGCACCATGGTTTGAAGTAATCTTCTCACATGGAGAAGTAAGAAACAGAACATGGTTGCTAGATCCAATGCAAAAGCAGAGTTTAGAGCCATGGTACACGGTGTGTGTGAATTGCTTTGACTCCAATTGCTCCTGAGTGAGAGTGGGCTTCCTACTGAAGGCCCCATGAGCTTATATTGTGATAATAAAGTCGTTATTAGTATTGTTCATAATCCGGTGTAGCATGACCAAACAAAGCATATTGAGGTAGATCGTCATTTCATCAAGGAGAAGTTGAATGCATGGTATTTTTGCACCCCGTTTGTGAAGTCTGAAGATTAATTGACTGATATGTTAGCTAAGGGTCTTGGTGGTATTCAATTTCGAAACATTGTTGGTAAGTTGGGCATGAGTGATATCTAGGCACCAACTTGAGGGGGAGTGTTGAATAAGACTTTATGAGCTTTATTTCTATAGGCTTTATTTTTATGTTATCTCTTATACACTGTATTTTGAGTATACTATTATTATCTCTTATATACTAATTGTATATCATTAGTAGAGCATAAATAATATAGTGTGTGAGAGAGATCATTAGTCTCTCTCACTAATTTTCCGTAAACCTATTCTCTTCTTCCCTCTCTTTTCTCTCTCAAACCTTAATATCTCAAACTCTAACTTCAAACCCTAATAATCTCTCAAACAAATCCAACTAAATACATATATATACAGCATAGCTTCTTGCGTTCATGTTTAAAGTGAACTTCAATTTCACCACTACACAAATTATCAAATTCCCCTAAGAAGTCCAGTAACACCACCAATTTTATGCTTCCCCATAAACAGAATCCATTAATTGCATCAATAAATTTCTCAATATGAAAATTTGGTAATGTAAGGACGCTAAACAATCAGGCGAATCACTAAGACTACCCGAAGCAACAGCGGTCGATTTTCAGTGAGATCATTCTTGCAGTCCTTTGACCCTGCTCCTTTGCGCTTCTTTCCCTATACAGTTGTGTGGGTTAACCAGGTTCCCACGAAGGTATCCTTCTTCCTCTAGTCTGCAGCTCTAAATAAGATTCTCACTACGGATCAGTTAAAGAGGCGAGGGTGGAGCTTTGCTAACCGTCACTATTTGTGCTTGGAGGAGGAAGAATGTGTGAACCACTTGTTCCTACACTATCCGGTTGTCTCGGAGCTTTGGGCTTTCTTCTTAGCCTGGTTAGGTGTGGAGTGGGTCTTCCCTTTCTCCCTTCTGAGCTTCTTATCTGGGTGGAATTTGACACCGTTCTGAGCTTCTTATCTGGGTGGAATTTGACAACTTTGGTGGGTGCTAAGGAATCTATCTGGACCTTCTTGCCTATTGCAATATTTTGGGCTATCTGGAAAGAGAGGAATGACCGCTTATTTGAGAATTCTTTTTCCCCAGTTCATCGGATTCGAGCTTGGGCCTGTCAGTCGATAGTGGAATGGAGTTCCACTTTGCATGTGGATCAAGAAGTGAGGGATACCTTGCACTCTTGAGGAGGCAGCCGGTGGCTTCTATGCTTTCTTTTTGTGTTCTTTTAGATCCTTAGTGGTCATTGTTTATTTTATCGTTTGCCCTTAGTTTACATATCTGTAAACTTTTTATATTAATATATCTCTATTACCGATCAAAAAAAAGTAGACACCATCTTTCAACCAACCAAGTCAGTAAATACAAGAGGCCCAAGATTTTAGCAAAATCCACAAGTCAAAATTATCAAACTTTATTCAACCCCTTGTAGTGTGTGCCTCATGTTTTATTAATGAATGAAATTGATGAAGAAAATTAATGAGAAGAGTTAGAATCTCCAAATCGTCTTTACTGACTCAGAGAAAGCATAAGATAGACTTAAGAGATAATATGGCGGATAATGGAAAGAAACAGGTGTCAAGGAGATAAATTTCCATTTCTAAAAACATGTATGAAGGAGCGATAACTAGCTCGGGGAAAATTGGCAAAAAGATGAATCAGTTTCCATTCACAGTGAGTTGCACGGAAGACCAATGACAAAACCAACAAGGAGTGCCTTGGTACAAATTGAAGGCTCCAATAGGAAAATGATAAGGCCAAAAAATAACCTGGATTGAAATAGGGACAGAAGATTTGAAGATACGCGCTTTAGCAAACATATGACCCAGTCCCTAGATAGGGTGGAAGTATGAGGAATCACATAGCTGAGCCCAAATTGTTGAGACAAGGCTTGGATGGTGATTATGATGGCGACGATCATGATTATGAATATTGTTCCATTTCCTTGGAGCATTTTATTGGGTTTTGAAGTTCATGAAAATGTATCAAAATTTTGAGCATTAGGAACCCAGACATTGCTATCAATCATTTGAAACACCCATTTCTAGGTCACATTTTTATGTATGTTCTATCTTTCATCGTGTTTTTGTTCCTCCAAACTTCGAAGATTGTGCCATATGGATATAGGTCCTTTTACGCAATTTATTATTCAGAGAATTATGTTGTAGATATAGTAAATTGCAATGTCACGTGATTTCCATGAATTGATGCTGGGCATTCGACCAGAAATTCAGGTACTAATTGAAGAGCATTTTTGAGTCCTATCGGAAATTGAATTACTTAGATAATGGGTCTATCCACATGAATTTAGGTCATCATTATCTATCCTGCAAAGGATCATTTTCAAGACTTCAAATTTCCAATTGCCAGTACAGGCCAATCCTCACTCGTTAACATAAATTAAAGAACTAACACTATTGGCATTTAACTAAAGTTCATGTCTTTCTCAGTAACTCAAATGGGTTGAAATCTTCTGAGAACAGCTAAAGACCCTACATTTACAGGGAGGCAAAATGTTCAAATCCCCTGTCCATGAATCGAAGTTCAAGCATCATCGAAATTCTACAAAGCAAAATTCGAAAATTCGAAACGCTACATCAGAATCAATAACACTAATTCCACAATGCAAGTAACACACGGTTATCCGAATCAAAAACAAACAGAATAATAGAGAAACAAGAGGAGAATAAGCAAATTGAAACTGAAGTTGAAGACGACAACGAAGGAGAATAAGAAGACTACGAAGATCGATCACCTCTTGGAAGAAGAAAGCCTGTTGAAGTTCGAAATTCGAGGTGAACTCCATGATCGATAGCTCTGCAACTGATGAATCATTCTCTGAAACCTCACCCACTCACTCTTTGATGTAAGAAGAACACAAGAGACAGCAGCGCTCAGAACCAAATATCAATCAAAAGCTTCGTCGTCACATCATCTGAGTCTGACAGCTCCTTCACATGTTAATTTACTTCAATAACAATTATTGTTTACACAATCGCGAGAATGCCATTATTATGACTTGCGGGTGGCACGTGCAATGCACATGAGAGGCAGGGGAATGAGTTAAAAGGGACACGTGTTAACCTACGGGTGCGATTGAACTCGCTAGTGGTATGTGCTATGCACGTGAGCATGAAGGGAAGGAGTTATCCACAGTTAATAAGAGTTAAAAAGGACACGTGTTAACTCATGGGTACGATTGAACTCTCCCTGACTTCAATCGCGATTGGCTGTGATTCTAAATAGATAGATGAATAAGGGGTAATTTGGGAATTAAAGTAAAACATTAATCAAAAGCAAGGGTAGTTCGGAAATTTCCGAAAATTCATCTACGCAAGGCTCTCGCATTATAAAAGTAAAGAAAGATTTGTGAAGGCTCTGTACTATTGATCCTTTCCCCTCACAAAACCCTTTCTGCCTTAAGTTAAGAAGTTTTAACTACTTTGGTTAAAAATTTATATCTTTTTTCTATTAAAAAAAAAAACCAAGGTTAGTTGTTTGAATTCTAAGGGTGAGTAAATCTTAACCACAGTTAAAGAGAGTTACAAGAAATGGGTGAAAGGGGGGGACGAGATGCCTCCATTGCTCCACAGCGAAGAGGCGAATATTTTCAAAGCTTGCACATTAATTGGTAGTGTTTGTAGTCTACTAACCGTTTGATATCAAGTCCAGGTATGTGAGGTTTGAGATATCCACCTGTTCACTTACGGATTGTGGCCTAACCCTATAGCGTGGGAACAAAAGGCCACTTGGTAAAATTAGGGATAATCAGATCATATTTCAATAAAGGATAGATGCAAAACCCAGATAGGAAGGAAGTTGTTCACCACCCCCCAAGCAGGAGTGGTACATAGTCAAAAGAACAGCAATGAGTAATGGGTTCCAACATTTTCATTTGGTTTGGTTAAGAGGTCAGACCAAAAAACAAATATGGTATAGATGGTTGATGATAAAGAGATTAAAAATGACATTTTTCATAGAATTATAATCATATGACTTGGGGTTGTGTGTGGGGGTTGGGCCTTAAATGTGTATAGTGTATATGAGTTAATTTATGATATTAAAAAAAAACAACTCAAAATTAGTCCCACATGGGTGGGGTTTAAGTGTGATTGTGCTCCTATAAAGCTCCACACCCCTCTCTTTTTGAGAGGGTGTGTGGGTGACCTTGGGGTTGCGTGTGTGTGTGGGGGTTGGGCCTTGGGCCCAGGTGTGTATGAGTGTGTGCATGTTGTGTGTGTATAGTGTGTGATTTAATTTGTGATTAAAAAAAAAATACCTCAAGAATCTTACGTGATCGACACGTCTTGATCAAGCCAATGCGAAAAAATTATAAAAATCAACTATGTTTTTATAGACCAAAACGTTAGGCTACTAAGAAGGAATAACTAAATATAATCAATGTGACTTATATGATAACGTTGATGCGGCAACATCAAAAGATTAAAAAAAAAAAATTGCACATTTGAGACTGTCCATATTAGATCCAATAGGTGATAAACTTATGAAGAGTCTATTGAGATAATTGAGACACGTTTACAGATGATTGCTAAGGGTTCCAAAAAGAATAAGTTAATTGATAGAAGTTTAAGGTTCTAAAACAAGAGAGTCAAGGAGGGCAAAAATAATGTGTATGGAATTAGTGAGTCAAATTTGTTCACACATGACTTAGATGAAGTTATGACTTTTAATAAAGCGGATTGGCTGACATGATTCGTATTACCAACTCCAAATATTGTAGAAGAATAGGGCATTAATGATGATGAGGTATGCACCCTAAAATTATATTAAAACGATGTTAAGATTTAATTAATATTTGTTGACACTCATTTGGTACATCATGGAAAAAAAAGGAGGGCATTGGTATGGTCAACCCTAATTTAACCGAGCTATACTAAGACATGCAACTAAATAGGCCCCTTCTAAAAGAATGTCATGGCCAAATATCAAATGATTCCAATGCTTTATGATCACATAGATATCTCATGGGTTTGCATATATCTCATGGGTAAGGCTTATTAAATGTGGTCCCGATCCAAATGTAGTGTCAAAGATTTTTCTTAATACCTACATAACTTCTCGTATGAACACCAAAATATTCATTTATGATTAGCGGACCCTGGTTCTATTTCTTATCGTACCTCTGTGTCCTCGTGTCCCTTTTAACACCTTTTAACCCCAATTAAGCTTAAATAAATTAAAGTTAATATTTTTGTTATTTTTAAATCAAGGTTGAATTGCTTAACCCTAAGGGTGAGTACATCTTAACCACAGTTTGTGAGTATTTAAAATTAGGTGTGGACCAATGAGAATCGGCCATTTCGTTACAAAATGGAAACCACTTAAGTATTTTCCTTAGCTATTTGGGATGCATTGAATGCCCATTATTAGATAATCATTTAATTAATAGGGAAAAAATAAGGCTTGTAACTCAGACAACAAGGTGTGCCCCTCTCATGAGGGTAGCCTCTGAGTCTTGACAAGGGAGTATGTTTCTCAACGACGTGAAAGCAGAAGACAAATCACCATTACTACTATCCGGACATAAATAATGTCATGTACCCCCTCCACCCACACACACACACAAATAAAATTATAGGATGGTAGATAAGCATAAGAACAATGACATATATCCTTTCACCTATAGCTTCAAACAATCTATCAGGACTCTGTAGCCAACTGGTAATGGGTAACAATTGTTTCATTAAGAAAATGTTACAAATACATGATCGGTTATGGTGTGTAACTCTATTGAATGTAGAGATCAACTAATCCCGCTGCCCTTCCATTGTGTGGGTGGGTATGGACAAGGTTGTTGTCGTTCTCAGAAGAGATGTGAGCCGCCTTAATCCATTCTTGCTACATCCACCCCTACACTCTGTACAAAGTTTCCTTTTTTCCATTTATCATTATTTGATCGAGTGTTTTCTACCCTTATTTATTAAATGGAGACGAAAGTTATAGGAGTGTCCTTGGACCATGATGTGCCCTAAATAGACACTAACAAATGTTTATCATAAACACATGACTAATGACTATCTTGGTTGCGAAAGTGGGTTGGACGCTAAGACGAGTCGATTGGATACGATTATTATTTTATTATTTTTTGTGGTAATTGCACTTTTGTGGTTTAAATTGAAGCTGAAGGGTATCTCCGTAATTTGACTAGATAGGTGGACAGGGGGAAATAAAACTATAATATACTTAGTACTAGTTAAGGTTGCACGTGCAAGGCACGTGCAGGTATTTAAAATAATATTAAAAATAACATTATATTATAAAAAATAAAATAAATATTGTACAAAATTTTGATTTTATAAATATTTTAATTTTTTTTTAAGCAAAACAATAGCATTAAAAGTGAATCATTAGTGCTTCATTTTGGTATGCTTCCATTTTAGTATGAATGCAATGCAAATTTGAGAGAAAACAACCGGGCATTTCAACAAAAGAGAATTTATAATTTTCTCACTATAATAACAACATGAGACCATATTGAACAGCATTTCGTACGAGTGACCAAATTACATGAAGGAAAAAAAAAACATAATTTGCAATAAAAGTCACAGTAGCCAGTAATTCAAAAGCACACATCTGATTGGCCTTGACATTGATTCTAAGCTAACCCCTCCCCTCAATTCAGTAACAAAGAAAAATAGATTAGAATTGTGTTTGAGCACACAGACAAATATAAGATCGACAGCCTAAGAATGAACACTATGATAGCACACACTTACTCGAGCTGATCTGGAAGCTCGGGGAATGGCAGGCAGTACCTGCTGGTAACCATTGAATCCTTAGTCTAATCCCTTCTGCAACACCATATCTTAGATATTCATACCAAGTAGAACTTATCAAACACCGAGAACCAGCATCCTTGATCCATTTCACTTCCTTTAAATTCAACATAGCTGCACATATCATTAATGCACACTCCACCGATCACTTAAGCTTGCAGATCCCAAGAATGAGACCCTGTCAATAGACAAACATGAGTAATGACGAGGTTCAACGGCTTCCCTTCGGTGAGTAGCATGAGAGACACTCTCCTCACATTCTAACATTAACACTATTAACTATTAACAAGTAGCTAGTCTTGCACTATTAGGATTTTGAGAAATTCTCAAACTCTCACCTCACCACTACCTCCACCACATCACCCCCAGCCACCACCACCTACACCACTGCCCCCACCTCACCACACCGCTTCCACCCAGGGGCGGAGCTAGGATTTTCTTGTAGTGGGGCTAATAATGTGGGTGTGGGGCTTTGGGGGCGTAGCCCCCGAAATTATTATTTTTGATGGTCAAGTTGTGCGTCATCTCGTATGTTTGTATCTGCCTATGCCCTCTTAAATTAAATAATATAAGAATAAATTTAGCTCTTTCTTTTTCCTCAATAGTTCAAGGGGGCTTTGGCAGTACCACACCCAACTCTGCCCCTACTCCAGCTAATACAATAATTAAATATATTTTTTCAAAGGTGAGGGAGATGAAACCCCCCATGCGCTCCATGTGGCTCCGCCCTTGCTTCCACCACCGCCACTGCTACAGTGAAACAAGGTTTTTCGGTCGTTGAAACGAATCACCCTATTTCAACACTTAAATTAATCCGAAACCTTCAAACATATGAGAAATGTATAGGGCTTGTGTCGGATGTCGAATCCTCACTCGGGGTTAGTTAGGTTAGTGCAATAAAGAAAATAAAATAAAGAAAAGATTAAAATGGTGAAGAGATGAGAATGGTGGATTGATTTTTAAAACAATTTTTTTTTAAGAGATTATCAAGATCTACTAATGAAATAAATAACTTAAATTAAAAGGCATGATATATAAGCACAAACTAACCAACATTAAAAAAATTTATTAATTAAACCACAAGTCACTACAAACCTTTAATTAAAATTAATGCAAGAACCACCTTAAAAAAAATGCCTAATGTGACAATGTATTGCTCCCACCGGTGTAGGTGATTGCCGGAGATGTGTCCGCCTTGATGAGGTTGAGAAGCCGTGAGATGAGAGGGGACTTGAGAGATGAGAGAAAGATGAGAGAGGTGTGAGAGGTAGTGGGGTCTTGGAAGATAGACTAGATGAGGAGAGAATGAAAGTGTACGACCAACACCAAGACAATGAAGTGAAGAGAAAGGGGGTTAATTGAAGATAGCTTGGATGAGTTTTTTTTTTTTTGTGGAACCGTGGGATATGTATATATAGGGAGAGGGGTGGCTACTAAAGTTTTGGAATTTAGAAAAATAGAAAGTTTTTGAATTAATCAAGAAGAATGAAAAGTGGGAAAGTAGGAAAGTGTGGCTACTAATCTCTTAGATATTAGGGTTTTAGGGTTAGTGAAATGGGTGGCTAGGATTTATGTGAAGGGAATTGGATGGCTAGGATTTGGGAATGAGATAACAAAGGTTTACTAGATTAGGGTTTTGATTAGGGGGTAACTAGGAGTAGACGGTTTTGATTTAAAGCCCTAGGGATGGATGGTATTGGAATTAGTAACTAGGAAAATATTTATGAAAATGGGAAGTTTTTGAATTAGTCAAGGGAAGGTTTTGGAAATTAGCAAGGATTTCTAATGGCTAGAATAGAAGGTTGGATACAAGGAAAGTGGGGAAAGTAGGAAATAGGAAAGTGAGGTGTAAGGATGATATGGACGATCATGGCTAAGAGTAGATTAGGGTTTTGCAAATGGAGGGTGGCGATTAGGGTTAGGATAAACTGGGTGGCTAGGATTTAATTAGGATTTTGACAAGAAAAGGTGGCTAGGGTTAGGAGAGGATTAGGGTTTAAGAGAGGTGGACGGCTAGGATTAGGAGAGAGAGATTAGGTTTTAGAGAAAAAAAAAAATGATGGCAAAGGGTTTTGAACCCTGGTCTCTAACACAGTCTCTCATAGATTTCACCAACTAAGCAAGTTTTTCTCCTTTGTCTTGTATAGTGATCTTTATTACTCAAGTCCTCTTTCTTGGAAATCGAATCTTTAGCTCCCTAGGCTTCATTCTGTAATTGTGATCTCTTGGCTTAGCCCACACTTGGCCTGCATCTACTTGGTATAGCCTGTTGGCTCTTTAGTCTTCGGTAATGGGCTTTGATGCTTAACTACGGTCTCCGGTCCTTGAGAATTGTCCAGTTAGAGTTCCTGAGATAGTTAAAACACATAATGAGATTTCATCAAAATTGTTCAGTATCTAGACTTTCAAAAATGTGTTTAAACTATGCAAATATACCATTTTGATCAGAGAAGTGTGTTCTATGCAATGCAGAAAACTCTTACGTAGAAAAGTTTTAAAAAATAAAAGTTTTACGTGGGAGAGTGCGATAATGCTCAAATGATAATCGTGAAAAACAAACACTTTTAAGCGAATATCATACACCTAAACCACTACCACACCCCCTTACGTTCTCGAACTATAAAGTCAGTGTTTGGATACAAACTTCAAGTTAACCCTCAAAAGAACTACCCCAATAGATGGGGTACCCAAGTGATACCCAACCCGTCTATAACCTTATATGATACCACCTTATGATGGCTACCAAATAGGGGTATCAACGGCCGGGGTGAGCCCAATTAATGAATGATTTGGTCGGGCCACTTATTAATCTGATAGGGCAATAAGGCAACATAAGGTTGCTTTTGGAGGTTTTTTAGCAATCGAGTCTTAATTTTTTTTTGGTCTCAAGCATGTAATCCAATTTATTGAAACCTCAAACTACTTATTACAGAAATTGCATGGGTTTCATCTTTTTTTGTTCTTTTGGTAATGAGATAATTTAATTTAGCACAAAAGATGAATCAGACAACGACCCTGGTCCATGGCCTAGATCCCCAATATCAGGGTCAGTCAAAAAACGATTAAAGCTTTCATTTAGAGCTCATTGAGCAAGATGGCTCACACGGGATGAATTTGAATTCTGCAGTCCCACATAAGCTCTGCAAGTATAGAATATCATCCAAGATGGTTTGAATGTCCCAATGCCCACAACGACCAGGACAATTCAAGAGAACAATAAGTGCTTTAGCATCAGATTCCACTAGGTGCCACCGATGAGAGGATGCCATTTGCATGGCTACTCTAATGGCCTCAACTTCAGCTCTACGCGCTGATCCACCCGCTAATGGTTTTACGTTGTGCCTGAATCATCATGCCATTGTGATTTCTGGCTATAGCTGCTACACCCGCGATGTTTAGATTCGGGAGAGCTGCACCATCTACATTGATCTTAAGTCTTCCCTGATCAGGCGGCTTCCATTTGATGTCTCTTGGGATGGACAATTGAGCTGTTGAGTTCGAAGAGTGATACATGCCTCGCAGCTCGCTCGAAAACATCCTGATACAATGAAGGAGTTCAATCGGATTTGGAATTTTCCCTTCAAAAATAAACTAATTGCTCGCTTTCCAAATGTGCCAAAGGATGATACTAATGAGGGAGGCTACCCGAAAATTCTCAGCTTTGAATTCCTTCAACTTCGCCCAATTGCTCCACCAATCAAAGAATGAGGTATTATCCAAACTGATAATAGACGGTTTCTAAACTCAACCTTTGCACCTCTAGAAGGAAAGGAAGATATTGAGCTTAAAGATAAATCCAATATTCATGCAAGCTTGGATATGGAAAGAATTGGTATTACAACTCATTCCTAACATATAGATTTGAATTTAATTGTAAAGATTCTCTTGTATATCTTCTTTGTAATCTTTTTGGAAGGTTTTCCTTAACTAAAGGAAACCTTCCTTATCTCATTGTAACCACATCTATATAAGTTATTAAAGCCTTCTCTACACTCACGTTTTGAGTGAGAGCATTGTCTGCCATTGCTTAAATTGTTTTATGGTATCAGAGCTACACCACAATTCTTTGTGTGGTAGTGTTATTCATCTTGTTGTAGACATTACTTAAATTGTTTTAATGGCGTCATCTTCCTCCTCAAGCGGTTTGACACTCCAGAATTTGGGTCAAATCACCTCGATGGTGTCTGTGAAGTTAACATTTAAAAATTATCTGCTATGGAAGGAGCAGATTTTACCTTTGATTGAGAACACTGATCTTGTTGATCATATCTTGGGTGACTCCAATGAGCCCAAGCCGATTATAGCTTCGTCTGAAGGTGGAGAGGAAGCTAATCCTAATTTTCTCGCTTGGAAGCGAGATGACAGGTTTCTTAAGAGCTTGATAACGGGTACACTATCCGATGAGGTGTTAACCCTGGTGGTTGGTCTGTCTACTGCGAGAGAGACCTGGAGTTGTTTGTTGAAGGCATTTGCAGATGCCTCAAAGGACCGAGAGCTTCAACTGGTTCGAGATCTACAGAGTATGAAGAAAGGTACTAATTCTGTACCTGAATATCTCAAAAATTTTAAATTTGTTTGTGACGAATTACCTGCTATTCAAAAACCTGTAGAGGAAGAAAACAAGGTTTACTGGGCTTGTACTGGTTTAGGAAAAAAATACAATGTTTTTACTACCTCTGTACTAGCTAGGCCCCCATTACCTGCGTGGTCTCAATTTGTCTCCTCTCTCATGAGCTATGAGAATAGAAATCATGCTCAGAATCTTGAAGGAGATGGGGGATCAGATTCTCATGCCTTTTGGGGTCAGAATAAAGGCAAGGGAAATCGTTTCAACAATGAAAAAAATTGGAGACAAGGCCAGGGACGCCAGGGAGGAAATCATAAATTTAATTCTCAAGGTCGCGGTTTTACTCAATCCGGACAAAATCGTGACAATTTTGTACCGCGAAATAATGGAGGCGACAAGAAACAACAACCTAATCAACACCGAGTCCCTGGAAATCAAAATGGCGCTTTAGCCTGTCAGATATGTGGTCGGTTTGGCCACTCGGCCTTGCGGTGCTCTAATAGGTATAATCATGCTTACCAAGCTGAAGACATGCCCCAAGCATTGGCAGCAATGAACATTGATGACCCTCAAGATCCAGAGTGGATTCCTAACACAGGTGCAAGCTCACACATGACTAATGATCCAGGTATTTTTACTACCCTCAAACCGTATCAAGGGGATGATAAAATTATTGTTGGTGATGGACAAGCACTTGAGATTTCTCATGTTGGTAGTGCTACTATTCCAATTGGGTCTAAGAAAATTATGCTTGATAATGTTCTACTTGTGCCAAAAATTGCTCGTAATTTATTGTCTGTTAGTCAGATGGTTGATGATAATTCCTGTATTTTTGAGTTCTCATCTATTGGATTTGTGATTAAGGACCAGAAAACAGGGAGAATTTTGGCAAGGGGATCTAGAGATGGAAGTCTGTACTCATTTGGAGCTAAAAGAAGAGCTTTATTTTCTATTCAGTCAAGGAAGGCAACAAAAGGAGTTTGGCATCAACGTTTGGGTCATCCACAGCCAAAGATAGTTCGTCTATTGAGTAATAAAAATTTTATTTCTGTTGTTCAATGGAATAAAAATCAGTCTTTGTGTCAAAGCTGTCAAATGGGAAAGAGCTGTAAGCTACCTTTTATTTCTACTAGTAAAAGATCAGATAATATTTTATTTAAAATACATTGTGATTTGTGGGGACCTGCCCCTATCTAATCTATGTAACATTTTAAATATTATACTGTCTTTGTGGATGATTACTCATGTTACACATGGATATATCCACTGCGACATAAATCTGATTTCTTTGATTGCTTTGTCAATTTTAAGAAGATGGTGGAAAATAGATTTGACAGGAAAATTAAAATTTTCCAGAGTGATGGTGGAGGAGAATTTATTAAAACAGAGTTGCTTGATTTTCTTAAAGACAATGGTATAACAAGGCAAATGTCATGTCCAGGCACTCCGGAGCAAAATGGGGTAGCAGAAAGAAAACATAGACACATCACTGAACTCGGATTATCAATGATGTTCGCGAGCAAAATTCCGAAAAATCTTTGGGTTGATGCTTTCTCAACTGCAGTCTTCTTACTTAATCGGGTTCCCTCCTCCGTGTTACAAATGGAGACCCCATTCAAGTTGTTGTATGGCAAGGATCCTGATTATAACTCTTTAAGGATTTTTGGTTGTAGGTGTTATCCTTACCTCAGAGACTATGCAAGGAACAAGTTCTCTCCCAAGACTTTACCATGTGTTTTTATTGGCTATAGTATGATCCACAAAGGCTACAGATGCTTCTATCCAGACACAGGCCGTGTTTATATATCTCGGCATGTTGTTTTCGATGAAAATATTATGCCATACACTGATGTTCACTCTATGCAGGATCCAGTTTCATCTCAGGGGGAGCAACAAGATCTTACAGTCACAGTTTTTGCACTATGGAATGATCCTCATGATATTGCTACATCAGATTCTTCTACATTGATTGATCAACCTGATTCTTTAGTTCCTCATGGGGATTCTCATCGATCTAATACTTTTTATGAAAACTTGGCTGATATATCTGCCAATTTCATAGAACCGCCAACCTCACCTGAGCCGCCTGAGCCACCATATGCCTCACTATTTATTTTGCGATCATCACATGGAATTATTTTATTGCTTCTATATGTGGATGATATTGTGCTTATTGGGAGCAACGTTGCTTTTCTTCATTCCTTCATCACTATATTGGGCTCAGAATTTTCTATGAAGGATTTGGGCTCTCTTCATTATTTTCTTGGTATTGAAGTTACTCCTACACCTACCGGGATCCTTCTTTCACAAGGAAAATATGCTAGAGAAATTCTCTCTCGTGCTTCTATGGACACGTGTTGATCCATATCTACTCCTCTAGCTCTCAAACATGGATATGGTGTTACAACTAATTTGTTAGACAAGGAGACTGAATATCGAAGCTTAGTTGGCGCTCTTCAGTACCTTACTCTAACTCGGCCATATTTGACCTATGCCGTGAATTTAGTTTGCCAATTTATGCACGCTCCTACAGTTGGTCATCTTCAACTTGTGAAGCGTATTTTACGCTATGTTCAGGGTACTGTTGACTATGGTCTACATATTCTTCGCCATAACTCTATTGATCTTTATGCCTTCTCTGATGCTGACTGGGCGGGATGTCCTCTCACTAGAAGGTCTACGACAGGTTATTGTGTGTTTCTTGGCTCTAATTGTGTTTCCTGGGCAGCTAAGAAACAACTTACTGTTGCTTGATCAAGTGCCGAAGCAGAATATCGCTCCATGGCAGCTACTACTGCAGAATTGACTTGGATATCATTTATTCTTAGAGATATTGGTGTTTATTTACCTCGTCCTGCGACTCTCTTTTGTGACAACATGAGTGCTCTTTACATGTCAATCAATCCCGTTTTTCATGCAAGGACAAAACACATTGAGTTGGATTATCATTTTGTTCGAGAGAAGGTTGCATGTGGTTCTCTCGTCACACGTTTTGTTCGCTCCGCCGATCAACTTGCCGACATCCTCACCAAGCCATTGTCAAAGCAAGTTTTTCGTGGCCTACGTGTCAAGCTGGGTGTTAATTCTACTCAACACCTCAGCTTGAGGGGGAGTGATAATAGACGGTTTCTAAACTCAACCTTTGCACCTCTAGAAGGAAATGAAGTTATTGAGCTTAAAGATAAATCCAATATTCATGCAAGCTTGGATATGGAAAGAGTTGGTATTACAACTCATTCCTAACATATAGATTTGAATTTAATTGTAAAGATTCTCTTGTATATCTTCTATGTAATCTTTTTGGAAGGTTTTCCTTAACTAAAGGAAACCTTACTTATCTCATTGTAACCACATCTATATAAGTTATTAAAGCCTTCTCTACATTCACGTTTTGAGTGAGAGCATTGTCTGCCATTGCTTAAATTGTTTTACAAACTAGCAGGTGAGATAGATAAGGAGGATCCAAACCATATGGCCTTTGCAAATGAACAGTCGACCAAGAGGTGGAGAACTAATTCATCTTGAGCTTTACAAAGTGAACAATGGGGATTTATTGGGATATTCCTCTTCCTAAGGTTTTGGCCGACAGCCAGAGCATTGTTGCATGCCCTCCAAACAAAAACTTGAAATTTCGGGGGAATTGAGAGATTCCAAATCAGGCTCCATTTCATATTTTCTTGCCCGATTTCTACACGACTGGAGGAAGCTTGCTTTACTGCAATAAAACTATGAGCTAGATGAGATGTTGACCGAACCTCAAATCTTCCCGAGGAAGAGTAGTGCTAAACCAACCGATCAATACCATTATGAGAGCTAACTGAGTTTTCTGAATCTCATAAATATTTGATAGTATGAAAAAATGAGACAGTTTAGTGAAGTCCCATATGCCTTCCTCCTTGATAATAAATTCAGACACCAGTGTATCCAAAGCTGTCATGTTGGGGAGTGGAATTGGTTTAAATTGGGGTATGGATAGGATCCAAGGGTCACGAAAAGCCCGAACACTTTCACCTGAACCAACTTGCCAGCGAACACCCTCCAATAAAATCTCTCTCTATCCGGCTAACAAGCTTTTCCAAACCCAAGAAGGTTGTCTATCAGTTAGAGCTTCCTGAAATGAAGAATTAGGGAAATACCGGCCTTTAAGAATTCTTATCCAAAGAGCATCAGGATGGTTAAGAATACGCCATCCTTGCTTCGCTAGGAGGCCCAGGTTGAAAGCCTGTAGATCGCGAAAGCCCAGCCAGACCTTGTCTTTTGGGATGCACAATTTTTTCCTACTAAGCCAATGGAGTTTCCTTTCTTGAGACTGATGCCACCAAAATCGAGCAATGATTATGTTCACATCGTGTATCCATAGGAGAGGGAGCTTGGAACAACTCATAGTGTAAGCCATAATGGCTTGAACCACTGCCTGAATAAGCACACCCCATCCCGCTTGAGAGAGGAGAGAGGCAAACCACCCTTGCATCCTTTGAGTCATTCTTAACTTGATTTGTTCAAATGCTTTCCATTTAGAACACCCCAGTTCTGCGGGAAGACACAAATATTTCCCCGGAGAACTAAGATTCCGGATATGGAGGATCCGTGAGAGAATACGCTGAAATCGGGAAGGGGTATTGGAGCTAAAGGAGATGCCCGACTTGTTGTAGTTAACCAATTGTCCCGAAACTCTTCCACAGTCATCAAGGAGGTTGAGGAGGCGACCTGCTTCCTCCATATTGGCCTTACTGAAAATAAGGCAGTCATCCGCAAACAGGAGATGGGAGATATTAGGCGTTGCACGGGCTATTTTGATACTGCTAACATGGCCTCCCATACTTTATTTATGCAGCAAACTAGACAGATCCCCAGCACAAATGAGGAACAAATAAGAAGAGAGAGGATCACCTTGATGGAGTCCCCTAGAAGGCGTGATGAACCCCTTTGGCTCTCCATCGATTATGACAACATACTGCACCGTGGTGATACATTGAGTAATCCAAAGAATCCATGCTTCAGAGAAACCAATCTTCGTCATCATAGCAAAAAGAAAGGACCACTCAACTCTATCATAAGCTCTGTTCATATCTAGTTTGATGGCTGCAAAACGATTAGGACCTTTTTTTTTCTTTTGAGAAAATGTTGCACTTCCTGAGCCATAAACACGTTATCCGTAATTTGCCTCCCACTAATGAAAGCGGATTGAGCCGGGTCAATGATATCATCCAGGCAATCCCGAAATCTATTGGCGAAGATTTTTACTATAATTTTGTAAGTGACATTGCATAGGCTAATCGGTCTATAGTGAGTCATATTCTTTGGATTTTGAGTTTTTGGGATGAGCACAATGTGAGTAAAATTGATTTGGCGCAAGTGGTATCCAGTTTGAAAGAAGCTAAGAAACGCTTCACACAGATCATCCCCAATGGTTTCCCAATTGCTATGAAAAAAGCTTCCAGACATCTCATCCGGGTCAGGAGCCTTCAGCGGGCCAATGCTAAAAATTGCTTGCTCGATTTCGATTCTAGTTACATCCCTGCAAAGGTCCAAATTGGTTTGCGCTGAGACTTTAGGTTGAACAGACTCCAAGACCTCCTGGATGTTCATCGGATTTGAAGAAGAAAAGAGGTCCTCAAAGTGCCCCACGATAACCTATTCCGTCTCTCCTTTGGATTGAGTCCATTGACCATCATCCTGTTTTATGGTTATTAGCCTATTCCTTTGTCGTCTATGGACCACAGTTGTATGAAAAAACCTCGTGTTTCTGTCTCCAAGCATCATCCAATCACATCTAGACTTTTGTCGCCACATTGTCTCCTCTTGTTGATATGCTTGATCAAGTTCAATTGTGAGGGCCTGTTTGTTATGGATAAGCTCTTATGTTTGTTCCTGAACTTGAAGATCGCCAATCCTTTGTTTCAGCCTTTGGATTATTTCTAGAAGATAGCCAAAAGATTGTTTATTCCACCCAATAAGCTTTTCTCTACAATGCTTGATTTTTCGGCCCAATGTAAACATCTTGGACCCCTCATAATGCTGTCCCCACGCTTGCTTGATCACCTCTTGACAGTCCGGGTGGTGTCTCCACATATCTTCAAACCGGAAGGGTTTTCCTTGGGTGACCATGCCCATCCACCGAGACTAAGATCAGGCTGTGATCTGAACCAATTGTCAGATAGAAGTGAATGGGTTTCATCACACACTGATTCCCTTACATCAACCTTCCATCTCTCAAGCATATTGACTCTGCTCTTATACAAGGCCATTTTAGCCAACTCATGTACTCCACTATTCTTAGATCTAGGAATAAACTCTATTTGGAGATTCTTTGTCTGATTTAACAAAATTATTTAGTCTAACACTATAGTTTGGGTTTCTATGGCAATAGAATAAATATTTTCAGCATTAATAGCATCTACAATAATCTTTGCATCAAATTGGATTAGGACTTTCTCCCATCTCAACTGAATTACCAACAAAAAGCAAACCTTGATAGCCTGAGCTTCTGCAACTGTTGAAGAACCACCACTGAAAGGAACTATCAGATGTTTTATTCTTTTGCCAGAGTTATTCAATATCACCACCTCTACACCAGCAACTTCCCCATCCCTTTGGGCAGACCCATCACACTTAAGAATAAACTCAATATCAGCAGAGACTTTCAACTGGCCTTTCAGATTCAGTTGAGATATCTTCTGGTCTTCCATGGCAGAATTAAATTCTTCATATTGCTGCAAAGCTTTTTTAAATATATTCTTTATATCCAATGTTTTGTTAGAAAATACCCTTGTCATTTCTTGCTATCCATATAGCCAAATGATAGAGGTCATCAACCCCATGATTTGTAGCCCATCCTCTTTCAATCTTAGTCTTCTCCATTCCCCTTCCCATCAAGTATTAAAAAAATTTGGTTATGTCAAGGGAAATTCCACCTTCTCTCTGAGATTGGCCCAAATCTCTTTAACAAACTTACACATTATGAACAAATGAGGAATATATTCATCCTTTCTCTTACACATAGGGCATCTGGCATCTTCCTTAATCCTCCTTTCCCTCAAATTCAAGTTCACTGCTACTGTATTCTTCATACATCTCCATAGAAGATGCTTTGCTTATTAATTGAATGAACTTTCCACAAATCCTTCCATACATCCTTTGGAACAGGAGATTCAGTACAAGAAGCTTTCTTCAACCCTTTGGTATCTCTTTTCCTACAGATATGATAACCAAATTTTGCCGTGTAGATCACATTTGTTGTACAGTTCCAGACAATTCTATCATATATTCCTTTGGTATCGAATGCCATTTTTAGGACCTCTTTAGCATCCTCAGGATTTAACAAATCTATGACCAAATTTTCTTTCCAGCAACTTCTAGAGTTGTCAATGAAATCTGCAACTCGCAAATCAAGACCTTCAGACTTTGCAGTTCTCTTTGCTCTGAAATTTGCAGCAATTGGAATTCAAGGATCCATCCAAACCTGAATAGACTTCCCATTACCAATAACCCATCTAATTCCCCTCACGAAGCACTTTTCTTCCTTCTAATAGGCTATTCCATCCCCACGATAGTTTGTTATCTTTTCCAGCTTTAAGGAAATCAGAATTTGGGAAGTAGATACCCTTAAGAATTCTGCTTCAGATCCCCTTCTTCTTTGTTCCTGCAAATATTTTTCCAACTAAACCAATGTATCTTCCTATCTTCCATTTTCTGCCCCTACCAAAACCTAGCTGACATAGTTGCTATTTCATCACACAACTTTTTTGTAATTCTGAAACATTGCATTGTAGCCAGGAATAACTTGAACAATAGCTTTGATATGACTTCTTTCCCAGCTTGGGACAGGAGGGCTTCTTTCCATCCTTGAAGCTTCTTTGAAATCATCTAATATGAGAGAATATCTCATATTTATAACTTCCAAAGAACAGGGGCATTCCTAGGTATTTATCTGAGGATTCAACACATTTGAAATTGAGGCATTCTATCAGCTTTTGTTTGACATCTTCTTTGGTGTTCTTGCTGAAAATAACTTCTGATATCTCCACATTAACAAGCTGACCTGAAGCTTTTGTAAGATTTTCCATAAGGTTTATGGTCTTGGCAATGTTCATGGTCCAAACTCGGATAAATTCTACTCCAAATAAGGTTTTAGTTGTAGCCAAAAAGTGGTGATTTATACATTAATTAAGTATCTCGGGTTATAAGGATGGTCTATAGTCTCCTTGATGGGTTAGGACTCTAATGACCTAAACCCTAAGTATATATAATGATAGTTATAAAAGATCTTCACAAGTTCAGTAGCTTCCTTAACTTTTGCCTTGATATACACAAAACTATCATCAACAAAAAAATAGATGAGAAATAGGAGGACAACTTCTCGCCATTTTTATCCCACTAATCTTCTTCCCCCATAGTTTTGTTCAAGTTTGCTGAGAGGGTTTGGGCACATAATATGAATAAGTAAGGAGATATGGGATCACATTTGCCTAATCCCTCTTGTAGGGAAAATTCTTCCTTTAGGTTCACCATTTATTAGGATATAATAGGTTATCATAGAGATGCATTGATGGATGAACTGAATCCATCTATTGCATAAAACCATCTTATCAAGAACCCTTTTCAAAAAACCCATTCCACTTTGTTGTATGCCTTTGGCATATCAAGCTTCAAAGTCATATAGCCTTCCTTACCTTTTCTACTCTTCTTTAGATAGTGCATTACTTCATGGGCAATGATAATATTGTATTGAATTTGTCTACCTGATGTAAAAGCTGACTGATTTTTACAAATGATATCATTGAGGATAGCTTTAAGTCTGTTAGCCATTAATTTAGAAGTTACCTTATAAGTTGTATTACACAAGCTTATGGGTCTATACTGGCCAATCTTTTCAATTTTCCTCCCCTTTGGAATCAAGACAATGAAAGTATGGTTTAGCTCTTTCAGAAGATAACCCCCATATAGGAAACTAAGAACAACTTCACATAGCTCTTTCCCCACCACATCCCAATTTTTATGGTAAAACTCCCTGGGTAAGGGCAAGAGACTTAGATGCAGGGAGCTAGAGCACCACCTCTTTAATCTTTTCCATTGCAAATGGTTTTCACAACTGACTATTCATATCCTCAGTTATATTAGAATAAATATTCTCAATGACCTTGTCGATATCAGTAGGATTTGGGGTCTGAAAAACTTCTGAGAAATGAGCTATGATATGCTCCACAATATATTTGCTTTCCTCTAACCACATATTTTGAGAATTAAATATCCTGTAGATTCTATTATGACATCTCTTCTGGAAAGTAGTATTATGGAAATACCTGGTATTCAGATCCCCTTTTTCCAACCATTGTATTCTAGAATTCTGTTTCCAGAGCAACTCTTCATTTCGAAGAACAACCTTAAGCTCATTTTCCATGAGTTTGTATGTACTTCTATCCTCTTCATTATTCCTTCCGTCATCCAGCTCAGCTAGCCTCTGGTATAATTCTTATTTCTTCATGTGAATAATTTTGAAAACACATTTGTTCCAATCAAGAAGACATTTCGTACAATTCTTGGCTTTTTGGGCAATCTTGTACATTGGGGACCCATTAATGTTAATACTCCAAGCTTCATTGATGGTGTTCTTACAACCTGGATGATTTAACCAAATCCTTTCGAATCTGAAAATTTTCTTTCTATTCACTCCTTTTTTCTCATTATCCATCATCAATGGCCTATGGTCCGACCCTATATCCATCAGATGATAGATTGTAGCATCCTCAAACATTTCCCTCCAAGATACAGTAGCCATAAATCTATCAAGTCTTTCCCATATACAATTCTCATTTGCTTGTCTATTAGGCTAAATGAATCTAGGACCTTGACATCCTAGATCCAATAATCGGGTCTTATTGGGTCGGGGCAAAATCAGTTAAAAGCCTAGTTTAATTGGCCACAGGTCCTAAGCCTCAAAACCCAAGCCCGCCCAATTATGTAATCGGGTCGGTCCAAGCCCAGTGTTTTCCTTCTTAGACGTCCTTACAAAACGCCGAGTGCGTTCTACGCACCAAATGATTCTGTGATTAAATCCTTCTCTCTCTTCTCCTTCCGCCCATCTCCGTCAATCGTAAAGATGTTCGCGCCAGCAGCTCGTCTTGCGTACAAACGGCTGCTCGAGATCCGTCAAGTATTCCGTCAATCTCCCCAGGTTTCCGTCTGATCTTCTCTTGATTTTCATTTCTTTTGCAATTTCTCGATTTCTCTTTGACCTTTTATTTTCTCTGATCTCTCCATTCCTGCAGGCCTCTCGTTCCTTCTCCACTGCCCTAAACTACGTGAGCTCGAATCCTCTCATTAATCAATTTCTATTTTTTTTTACTATGTTTCTATTTTAATTTTTTTTTTTTTTTTTTTATGATGTGATCTTCCACAGCATCTTGATTCTCCGGATAACAATCCCAACGTTCAATGGGAGTTCAGCGGTGAAAACAAAGAAAGGGTATGTGAATCCCAGAACTTGAATTTCGATCTGAATTTTTCGTTTTCAGTAGAAATTCAAAAGATTCTCTTTGTATTTGTGATATGAACTAGGTTATACACTTATTTTTACTCCTCATGCTTACTTAGTTAGGTGATTTGTTCACTACGTCTTTGATTATTTTGTTGGATGAAATTCACTTGCTAAATGTGGGTTAGAATGAAAAAAAAAAGGATCTTTCGTTTTTGATTTGCGAGGCCAGTCTATGGAAAAATTTTGATTTGTAACACTCGCAAGTAGTGTGTCATTTTGGACTAGGCCCCGCTGGCTATATCCCATTTGACTGTTTGGAATCCTGGTATTCCGTTTTTCTTTGGATGACAGCTTTAAACAAGATCATAGTGATCATAGTGATCATTTGAAGAGTAGAGGATGGAGAATCGGAAATCACTATTTTATGTGTCATCATGAGCTGCACTGTCCCATTTGGGGGAATTTCCTTTCCTGGTTGGGGGTGTGCTAGATCTTTTCATATCTTGTTGCTCCACAGTGAGTTTGGAGGATTCCCAAGCCATTATCTTGTTATGTTGTCTTGGGGTCCATTTCATGGGCTCTTGGAAAGATAGAAATAAGAAGGTGTCGGAGAATACTTCTACTCCTGTAGCCTTACTGTGCCTGAGGGTTAAGGAGATTTTATTTTGGGGCTCCATTCAAAGGGAGGTGGAGGACTTGGTTGGTTTAGTTTAATGTTATTCTAGCTCGAGTTGGGACTTATTTTCTCGTATTTTTGTAGAGGATAGGGAGGTCGATTGTTTTGATGCATCCATATTGAGTTTATTCTCTTGTGAATTCCCATTGTACATTCTTTTTACCCTCTTTGATATATATATATATATACATAGAGTAGGGTTCCTAACAGCCACTCTTACTAGAGTCTTTAGTAAGCAATGGACTCGTAACCGTTAGATTTTGAGGCCTTTTGAATATGATCGTAGAGTAAAAAAACAAGTGGTTTTTGTGTGAAACCACTTGTTAAATAGAAACCTGGTATGACGCACCCTCTCGTTCTCTCATGACTCTCCCTCTCTCTCCCTCGCCTCTTGTTGGAAACATTCGAGCAGAAGCAAAGATTAGGGGCGTGCACAACTAATATTTGGGTTTTGTTTGCAACTAGTACCCTTAGTGTTAGATTCTCAGTTGGGGTGGGTAGTCCATTAGGATCCCATTTGACCCATGAGTTTGTTTGCTTTTCTTGCCTGCAGGGTGCAAATCAAACAACATAGTTTGTAATGGTAAACTTAGATTTGTTCCTCGGTGAAAGCTGGATTAAGGTTTTATTGTTGTGATTGAATCTTGAGATTTTTCTAATAAGGAAAAGACAAGCTACATTTTAAAAGAAGGGTTTTCTAATTTTACAAATTTGTAGTAATTGGATGGTGCCTTGATCCATGGATTTAGAATCTTAGATTAGATGGGTGTTATCTCCTAAACTTGTGTTCAAAGTGCTGACGTAGTTTGATAAAAGTAGATCTGTTGTACTACCCATTTACATCCAATTTATGGTTCAACCACTGAACTGATCCAACCCTCGCTTCTCTCTTACCAAGCCAAGGGATGACTTTACTTTCTAGTGTTTTAAAAACTGGATCAAACTGATGGTACACTTCTGGGTGATCCATCTGGGCGGTCTACTCTCTATAACCAATGATAAAGTCGAAAATAGGTATAAATCAGAAGCCATGAAATTCTAATTGATTAAAGAGGAACTGAAGAAGGAAATATGGTTTCAAAAGTTAAGAGATAATCAAACTGATAGTAAATCGTTCATAAAAAAATGATGGCAAACCAAACTGGCCCGTCTTCCCTCATTACAATTTTTTATTACTAAGAAATTCATTGAACATGATAATTAATACTCCCAACCTTGAAAATCAATATTGTGCAAAAGCAACTTTCTATTTAATGGGGTGGTATGACTTGGGGTTCACCAAAAGTAAATCAGGAGGCAAGGAGGAAAAAAGGACAGTAGGGACCAATCCCCAACGGCTATCTGATTATTGATTAAAAAAAAGGCTAAATGGTGTTTGTCGAATTGCTTCTTTGCTATGTGAATTCATATAAAGTGGTGTGTAAGTGTTTTTGTATGAAAAGAATAGTAGTACTCTTGAAATGATACGGGTTTGTGCCATTCTTTCAGGCACATAATTTTCGAGATCCATTTCATGGCGATTTTCCTTGAACTAAGTGTAATCTATAGTTAATGAAAAAAGGAACTCATCAAGATGAGAAATGAAAAATAAATGGCTAATCTATGCGCGCCACACTTTTTAACCCATTATATGTGAGCTTATCCACTATCTTCTATGTGGATATGACTAACAATGACCATGAAACTGATTGTTCTCTTAAGATTCGCCAACACAAGAATGACTAGATGCCACCAAGTGGCTCCCTTTCAATATATAATTGCTTGGTGCTACAAGTTCAAAGTTAAAGCGTTAATATAATCACACAACTTAATGAAGCAAATATGGTTTTGCTTTCATCATTGATAAAAACACCAAGCAAGACGTCAATTTCTCCAAATTGGGGACTTCCTGAACCCCATATAACTCACTCTTGCTAAAGTTAATCTTCAACCCTAAGACTAGGGAGGGGACTCAATGAGCAAAGTTGAACCAAGTTGGGTACTGTTTGAGATCGACTTGTTTCATTAGAAGGCCTGCACAAGCTCGATTCGAACTCAACATACATGGCTCGAGCTCATCTTGCTTACAAGTGAAGAAACTTGAGCTCGTCTCGTTCAGCTCAAGTTAATGAACAAAACTAGTCGAGCTCAACCCAATTTCACTCAGTTCAAACGATTAAGCTATTTCTTCACTAACAGGAATATAATCAAACAATAGGCGTTCATTACATAATATCAAATCTTTAAAAATAATTAAATAAAAAAATAAAATAAATAAATTTATATCCAATATGAATAGAATGCACAAAAAACAAATAGAAAAAAAGAATCAAACGAATGAATGAGATATTGAGGATGAAGAAGTATTTGGTTTTAATGGCATGGAAGAGGAGAATATAGGATGAGCAAAAATGGGCGAGAGAGTGATCTTACCTGGATCGTATTCATCAGAGATTATTTTTTCTCATAGATTAAGGGATTCTCTTCAACTTGAGAGAAAAGTCCGGAACCAAAGTTCTTGAGGGAAGTGGGCACCCTGTTCGTTGAGATTAGAGAAGGGGAGGTTGAGAGACAAATTACTAACAAAAGCAAAGAGATGAAGCTAGGGTTTCTCTTAAGGAAATTATATATGTTTTAAATTATATTCCTAGGCTCCACTTCCACAAAAGCACCTATTAATATTTATTATGATTACATGTCAAATTGTATATAATGAAAAGATTATGCTCGGATAACATAAATATAAAATCTATAGAGCCGAGCCAAGCCTAGCTGAATTGAAACTTGCTCAAGCTAGGTGCCTTGTGACACAAGACTATTATGTTAACTCTACTCGGCTCGGCTCGGCTCGATAAGCTTATACAGTTTGTTCAAGCTTGGCTTGGGGGAAGCCAATCGATATGGCTCGCAAACTACCTTGGATCTTTGACATCCCTGCCTAAGACTGCCTAAAAGCATCTAAATAGACAACTCAAGTAGGTCAATTGCCTACAAGAAGCGCCGCATAAGATTAGTGTCGTTGGAAAACTTGTGATGTCTATACCATCGAAATATTACAAAATACTAGAATTAATCCACTCTTAAACACTTGTATTGGTCAAAAGCTTACTTTCCATCAAAGTACACTTTCACTCACTTGGAGGACACTCACCATGAGGTCACAAGATTAGCCACAAGCCTACTCTCCTTTAGACCCATACTCTCACTCACAGTGAGCACGCTCTCCAAAAGAGCTCTTCAGACTCTCATACTCTCAGCTCTACAAAAGCTTTTACCCCAGGCTCTGTTATAATCTCAAACCTTAGTCCCTAACCAACTAGGAATTACCTAAATTATATTTCCACAAGTAAAACCATAAAAAAGAAACACGTAACAAATAGAATCTGAAACAAATTACAACAAAGAGGCATTGAGACCATGTAACTAAAGGCCATTGCCTATGAGGTTAGTGACATCCATGGAATTTAATTTAATTGCAGTATTTGCAGATGGGCACACGACACATCCATGGCCCTTTGAGTCTTCGACATAATTTGATGTACTTAGTGTTTGTAGAAATTTATCATTAAAGGTCTTACTCGAATTTGCTTTATATTATATGAACATGGGTGGTGATGTGGTCACATGGCTTTTATGAAATGTGTGTGCTTTTTGCAAGGAGCTATGGTGATTTTCCTGGCCTCATTGATAAGAAGACATTAAACATTTCAATACGCGATGGAAAATGGAACATCTTTTTTTTCCCGAGTCACACATGCATATGTTAATAATTACAACCCATTATATGTATGCGTGCACACACACACACACACATATATATATATACATGATAATGCTAACCTCCCCTCTTTTAGGAGGAGGATAGCAACACCGCGACTTTAAAGGACAAAAAATGTCCCTACCATCTCGGCATCTAAAACCATATATTAGTAGAAAGTCACTTTAGCCCTAATTTTACTCACATCATGAACCAAATATTGGAAAAATACATTTGTGTTCTTCGCCTGACGCCATACCAGCAGCTATGTCGACAATTATTCATGTTAAGGCCAAATATCTTTAATAGATGGGAAGAAGAAGTCAATAAGATGGGAAGAGAGGAGTGTTGAGAAAAAAGAAAAAACAGACGCTTTTTGTACATTTTAAATAGTTAAAAAGGACTTTTTGTTTGCCGTTAAAAGTTGGGGGGTGATGCTATCATCTTCCTAAAGGCGAGGGATTTAGAAGCTTTGGATGTCTTAGCTGAGGCTCGAGAATTATCCTCTTCTGAATCTAGAGTAAGGGAGGCCAAGAAAATGAAATATATTTCAACTCTTAAGCTAGAAGAAATCAGCTGGAAACAAAAAGCTAGAACCAGGTGACTTAAAGAGGGAGATAGTAACACAAAGTATTTTCATAGAATGACTAATTTCAATAGAAAGAGGAATTTCATTTCCAAGTTGAGGGTGGAAGGATCGTGGAAGGAGGAGAGGAGTGAGATTGAAACCAGTGTGATCTCTTACTATAAGGAGATGTATTGGGAGAGGGAAGGGTGGCACCCTAGGTTGGATGGGCTCCATTTTGAAGGGTTGTCCCAAGATCAAAGAGGGGCTTTGGAGGCTCCGTTTGGGGAAGAGGAGGTGCTTCGTGCTATCCGGGAGATGACCAGTGACAAGGCTCCTGGGCTAGACGGTTTTACCATTGAATTCTACAGAGTTTGTCGGGAGATAGTGGGACGAGATTTTATGGAAGTGATGCAGGAACTTTTTGACATAGGGTGTTTTGACAGGGTGATTAATAGCACGTTCCTCGTCTTGATTCCAAAAAAAGAGGGGCTTGTTGATCTAAAAGATTATCGTCCCATTAGCCTTGTGAGTAGCTTGAACAAAATTCTAAGGTGTTGGCGGCCTATCTAAAGGTGGTGATGGCCTCTCTAATTTCTCCTCAGCGGAGTGCTTTTGTAGGTCGCCAAATTTTGGATGGGATTCTAATCGCCAATGAGTGCATCGATTCCAGGGTGAGGTCCAGGACCCCAGGCATCCTTTGCAAGGTTGATACGGAGAAGACTTATGATTATGTCAATTGGGAGTTCGTCATTTATGTACTAAGCAGAATGAGCTTTGGGGTGAAATGGAGGCAGTGGATGTGGAGCTGCTTGTCCTCAGTGTCCTTTTCAGTTCTAGTCAACGGCAGTTCAGTGGGCTACTTCCCCAACTCAAGGGGATTAAGACAGGGGGATTCGCTATCCTCTTTTCTCTTTGTGATTGTTTCAGAGGCCCTAAGCCTGATGTTGTCGAGGGTAGAGGGGTTGTTCTTTGAAGGATTTCGGATTGGGGCTAATGATTTGAGAATTTCTCATCACCAATTCGCGGATGACACTCTTATCTTTGGTAGAGCATCGCTAAGGGATCTTCTTTACCTCCATTGTATGCTTAGATGTTTTGAAGCGGTGTCGGGATTGCCAATCAATCTAGCTAAGTTGGAGCTCTTACAGGTAGGGGAGGTGCGTGTCCTAGATCACCTAGCCATTTGTCTAGGTTGCAAAGTGGGTTCGCTCTCTTCGGTGTATCTTGGCATGCCTTTGGGAGTAAGATATAAGGACTAAGGAGAGATCAGTGTGGAATCCGGTGTTAGACCGAATAACAAAAAGATTATCAGGGTGGAAATCGTCTTTCTTATCAAAAGGGGGGAAGTTAACTCTTCTTAGGAGCACATTACGAAGCCTCCCCACCTACTTCATGTCCACTCTTATCCATGGTTCAAAATATCGGTATCGGGTGGCGTATCGGTAAGTCCAAAATAAGATACGTATCGACGTATCGGACCGTATCGGATGGATACAACGGAAAAAATCAGGATACGCTAAGAAACACTTGGATATGCAAGGAAAAACTTGGATACCTTACATAAAACTTTTTTTAATGCAAATATAAGCAAAAAAACAAACCAAATGAAAGTCTCTAACTATGTTTATAACCATACATATGAGAGTTAAGAATTTTATGAGTTAAAAAAGGCGTGCGTACTGATAAAAATGTATAGAAATACAAACCGTAGTCACTTAGCTAAGTATAAGAAAAACAATTCAGATAATAAAACCTTACGTTCAATGAGTTAAAAAAGAATGTATTGAATTATGACCATAAATTTTAAGCTTAAATATAAGTTTTTTTATACTGAATTGTTACACTATTAGTTGACTTTTTGATCTTATAAATAAAAATATTTTTCAAGATTAAAATATGAGACTTTTTTTGTTAGACTTTTGGGTTTTGGTAATTTTGGATATAATAGAATTTATGAAATTGTAATATTTGAGAAATACCTATTCATTTGAAAGTTGAAATTTTAACTAAATCCCTAAAATGTATTAAAAAGATGATTGCGTTCTTGAACTGGAAAGTTGACTTTTTATTCTTCAGGAATTTGGATCAAGGATAATTTTTATTGAATTGAAATAGGTTTACACATTATTATCTTAAGTAAATGAAAGTAAAATTAATTAAAGTCATTTACTTAAATAACATTTTATGAACATAAGTTTTGTGTATCGAGTCTATGCTGTGAATTCTAGTGTAAATGGAATGAGAGAAAAAATTTAACAGAAAAATCCCCCGTATTGCCCCGATACGGTGGAATTTTTTTTCGCATACCAGTGTATAGGGTAGCTCCAAACATGATATGTATCGATATTTTTAACCATGCTCTTACCATTCCACGGAATGTGGCCACATCTATAGAAAAACTCCAAAGGATGTTTTTATGAACAAGAGAAGGGATAAAGCCAAATACCACTTAGTGGCATGGTCTCAATTGTGTTGACCTATGGAAGAAAGAGGTTTGAATCGTAAGCCGCTCACTCAAGTGAATAAAGCTCTGTTAGACAAATGAGTGTGGAGATTTGGAGAAGAGAGGAACAGTTTGTGGCGAGCTGTGATAGTAGCCAAACGTCGTGTTGACTTCCTCGGGAAGTTAGAGGCACGCATGGATTGAGGTTTTGGAAGGGGATTATGGCCACAATCAACTTGGTTGTGCCTCACTTTAGCTTTCAGGCAAGGAGACGTTCAGAGGTTAGGTTTTGGAAGGACATTTGATTTGGATCTACTCGGCTTATGGATGATTTTGGTAATCGTTTTGTCCTAGCTCACAACAAGTACGCTTTGCTGGAAGATTCGTATGAGAGGAGCACAATGGGGGTGGTGTGGTGTCCAAGGCTGCGGAGGGACCTAGATGATTGGGAAATTGGTGATATGACTTGGTTATTGGAGCGTATTACCTCGTATGGTTTGTGCTTTGAGGTCAGGGATTACAAGAAGTGAGCTAGAAGTGATCATGGGCGGTTCTTAGTACGTCTTTTGCTGCAATCTTTGTTCCCTATCCCGGGTGAGTCTTTTCCCCATAAGGTGGTGTGGAATCCTAGAATCCCCTCAAAGATATGTTTCTTCTTATGGCCTGCAACTTTGGACAAAATTTTAACTAGTGATCATTTGCAACATAGAGGTTGGAGTTTGATTAACCGACGTTACATGTGTCTTCAAGAGGAAGAGACGGTGGATCATCTCTTTTTATAGTGCCCGGTAGTTCAAGAAGTGTGGAGTTTTTTCCTCTCCCGAATGGGGGTTGCACGGGTCTTCCTCTCTTCCCTTCATGAATCTTTATCTTGTTGACTTTGGTTTAAGGGAATGGGTGCATGGGAGGGGATTTGGTCAATGCTTCTTGGGGCTATTTCTTGGTGGGTTTGGAAAGAGAGGAACCTACGGGTATTTGAGAATGTCACAACCGTCGTTCCTCGTCTTTGTGAGCACATCCGGGGGGGTATTTTGGAGTGGGCAGAGATTCATTGTACTGGGGAGGAAATTCAGGGTATTCTAGGGGGTTAGGATTTTGTGTGCCTTTTCGGTGTTGAGTTTATATGTTTGTAAACTCTTGCCGTGTTCTGCTCTTGTATTTCGTTTGATTATTTATATATTGAAATGCTTATTGACCAAAAAAATAAGGCGAGAAGGTTATATATAGGAGGAAAACAGTTATCCGGTGCATAGAATATGATGAAGATTCTTTTGAAATGATGGGGCTTATTAGGATTGATTAACGGACCAAGATACCCATGAATGGCTCGAGCTCGGCTTGTTAAAAGCTTGATCCAGCTTGTTTATTTAATATACAAATCAAGCTTGTGCTGGATTTTTGAGCTCATTTAATTAATGAGCCGAGTCTGAACATCCCACTACTCAACTCAATAAAAGCTCGATTCGATTATATACGCGTGCACACACACACACACACACACACACATATATATATATATATATTCACTTAAATTATACCTAACCTATTAAAACATACTTGATTTATTTAAATACTTCAATTAACTACAAAATATTATTTTTATTTGAGAAAAGCAATTGTTAAACCCTTGCATACATAATTGATTAAATATTGGTGTCCTCCTATGCAAGTCATTTGAAGTTTGAGCGAATATCATTCCCCTTATCTGCATTTGAAAAAAAAAAGTGTTCCCAACTCCCAAATAAAGGAGAAAAATCAGGAGAAGACACTTCATCATATCCCTTATTAAGGTTGATTGATGAACCAAGTTGCTCGCAAACGGCTTGAGCTTGGCTCGTTAAAAGCTTGATTAACTTGTTTTTTTATATTTAATAAACAAGCCAAGCTTGAGGTTGATTTCAAGCTCGTTTAATTAACGAGCCGAGCCTGACACCCTACTACTCGGCTCAATATGGCCCTAGGGCTTACCATAACTTTTGGTTCATATGCATGTACAAGATATAGAATGAGTTGTGTTTTGCAAGTTAAATCATTGAATTTTTTAGCCTTTCCACGTGGAAAAACGTAGGTAAACTTCTTAGCTGGACTTTCGTAGTTTTATACAAAGAAGTTAAATCTCTTCATTTATCAAAAATTATTATTTAGAAGTTAAGGGCTACCTTTGTAGAGAACTATAGCTTAGAAAACCAGCAACATGCCATATAGACATACATTATATAGGTCAAGAAGTTTATGTATATCCCTTGATGACTTTTCAAAGCGTGAGATTTTTTTTTGAAAGGTAATTTTGAATTCATTAAAGAGAAAAAGGCAGAAATATACAAGCTACAGTACAAGGACAAACAATAGCAAAGTTCACAAAGAGTGATTCAAGACCTGAAGCTCCAAGATAAAGGAGGCAAGCTACCAAAAATAGAGAAAAGCCCAAAGTTGAACAAAGAAAAACCCCAAGCGTAATTGCATACACTTTGTGCTTGAGAAAATTCGAGGATTTATCTCCATGCAGGGACTTATTGAATTCCCACTAAAAGGGACCAATTTCACGTGGTATAATTTTTTCCGACTCTTAGCAGAATTGAACAGCATGCCCTAGATGGGAGAAGTTTCGCAATGTAGTCCTAGTGTGCCTTCCCAGGCCAACCTCCAATCACAATCCGATTATGTTGAAAGTGATTGGCAAGGTTGGAGGGCCGGAGCCTTTCAAGTTTGAGAATATAAGGTTTAAACACCTAGATTTTCTTTCAGAGGTGGAAGAGGCATGGGGGAGTTCATGGTTCTGGGGAGCCCTAAGCACAGTTTTTGGGCTCAAATTGAAATTGGTAAAACAGAAACTCAGGGCATGGAACAAAGAAGTGTTCAGGATCTTATCAGATCAGATGAATTCAATTCTAAAGGGGATTGAACTCTTGGATTTGAAGAAGGAACTAATGAGGCTATCCTTGAGTGAGTCCAATGAGAGAATTTCAAGGAGTATCAACAAATTTTAGAATGTGAAGAGGTTAGCTATAGACAAAAATCCCGAGTCAGATGGATGAAAAAGGTGATCGAAACACTAAATGTTTTCATAAAATGGCCAATCTCCGCAGTAGAATAAACATAATCTTGAGGTTACAGATTGGCGAGGCCCAGTTTGAGTTAGAAGTGAAGTTGAGAGGCCATGTGTCAGCATTCTACAAACAGTTGTATAAAGAGGAACAAGCCTATAAGCCTCTTATGGATGGATTGACTTTTAAGAGCCTATCGGATGAGATAAGCAACCAACTTGAGAAACATTTCTCAAAAATGAAAATATTGCCAACTATCAAAGGGACATTGGACGGGATCCTAATTGCAAATGAATGTGTAGATGATAGGCTAAAAAAGGGTGAATTGGGAATCCTTTGCTAAATAGACATGGAAAAGGCCTACGATCATATGTGAGTTGGAGTTTCCTTGATTATATCCTTGGTCGTATGTGTTTTGGAACTAACTATCGGGCATGGATGAAGTGCTGCTACTCCTCCCCCACTTTTTTGTGCTTATCAATGGGTCCCCTCATTGTTTCTTTCGTAGCTCTAGAGGATTGTGCCAGGGTGACCCACTTTCCCCCTACTCTTCATTATGGTCATGGAGGCCCTCAAAGGATGATTCAAAAAGCTTCAAATATGGTTTGGGAAGGGTTCTCTATTTCCTATTGGTAGTCCAGCTATGAGTATATCCCACTTGCAATTTGCAGATGACACCCTATTATTCCATGGGGCATCAGCTAGGGATCTTATTCATAATAGATGCCAATTTTGATGTTTTGAGGTAGTTTTTGGGCTGAAAATCAATCTTCACAAGTGTGACGCCCCAGAATTTTAATATAATAAAATTATGAGTTTAGTGGTCCTTGACTGGGGTTAAATACTTGAGTGCTTGTTAAATTAATAAAAATTGGGTTTTGCTCGGGATTGAAGTGCACTGAGGAAATCTCAGTATCTTTTCTCAAAAATCATACACAGTGTGCCGGTCGATTGCCGGGGTACACCCCTATCATATCGGTTCCGTCAGGTATCATTTCGTGGGACCATTATGTGTGATAAAATCGAGAAAACCAGGAAATTCCAGATTTTTCGGAATTCAGTTGGGACTCCATAATTGTTGGGGATTCTAATAGAAATCCGTGTGCCTGGTACCACAGCGTGCCGATCGGCCGTGAGAATAACCTTTTGTCGTTTCGGTAGTTAATCATCTCACGTAGGTTAGATTTTCTAACCATAGGAAATCCCCAATTATTCAGGCCCTGCTTGAATAAAGCCTCACGCCCATGGACCAATTCTGAGGGTATATCATTCCGGTGTGGAACATTACCCGGCCGATGGACTATTCCATCGCCTTACCATGTCTCAACAACATCACATTATACACAAAGGTTGTCCCGAGGTGGGACTTTTACTAGGCCAATGGACCCTATCATTGCCTTTAAAACATCACATCATATCAGATACGTTCCGATAAGGAACTTAACCAGGCCAATGGACCCTTCCATTACCTTAAAACAAGCATTTCATCACAGAAGGGAGTCCACCCTGGGCTCCCGGTCCAAACTGGACTGACTACGATCGATCGTACCAACGATCGTGATCTACGATCGATCGCAGACCATGTGCGATCGATCACACACAGGTCATGTACAGACTCAATTCATCACCCAAACTACGATCGATCGCAGACATCTGCATGGCCTACGATCGATCGCATCTTATGTGCGCTCTATCACACTGGTATCCGAGCCTAAATTTCGAGTTGTAAACCGCCTGAAACCGAGGGCTATGCTCCTCTGCTTCACATTCTCCCCACATCCCTCCATCCACACATCATCCATAGGGTCTCTGACCCATTTATTCACGCTATTTCACACCACGCCATGAAAAATGGCACATAGTCTAAATTTTGAACTGCGAACAGTCCAAAACCGAGGCTACATCCCTCTATTCTGATCAAATCCCTTCCCATACATGCCATACACCAACCACGGGGTCTTCGACCCTTTTTCATTCACTCCATAAATTAAACACGCCATTCCAATAAAAATAAACATAAATAGGGAGAAAATAGGAAAGAGGGAAAGAGATTTTTACCATTTTTGAAGTGTTTCGGGGTCCCGCACGGACGATCCGTCACCACTAACGTGTTCCCCACATCGAAGAACCCCGGGGTAGGGTACATGCAACGTGCGGCCACCCTTCTCTCTCCTCCTTTCTCTCTCTCTAAAACCAATTCGGTGGACATGCTGTGCGAAAATGAGAAATGGTTTAAGGCAAAGCCTTATATATAGGCATGGGTTAAGATTGTGTGCAACGGCACATGGAAACTTTGGTACGGAACTTTGACCGTTTGACTCGGTTTGACCAAGGTTTGACCGAATTCTGATTTTTACGGAAACAGCCCGCGTAACCATACCAAACGATGTCCGTTTTCAACGAAACTTCAGGTGACCGACCATGGGGTAGTCCGACACCTGTTGTAAAATTTCCAGGGAAAAATAATGAATTTTGACAGCTGCATTTTAGTCCGGAAGAAAACTGCAAAACCCACTAATTTCCTGATTTTAGACATCAAACATGCTGCCGTTTCTTCGTTTGAGATGATTAACTACCGAAACGACAGACGGTCATTCTCACGGCCGACCGGCACACTGTGGTACTAGTTGCACGGATTTCTATTAGAATCCCCAACAATTATGGAGTCCCACCTGAATTCCAGAAAATCTGGAATTTCCTGGTTTTCTCGATTTTATCACACATAATAGCCCCACGGTCCCGCGAAATGATACCTGACGGAACCGATACGATAGGGGTGTGTCCCGGCAGTCGACTGGCACACTGTGTACGATTTTTGAGAAAAGATACTGAGATTTTCTCGGTGCACTTCAATCCCAAGCAAAACCCACTTTTTATTAATTTAACAAGCACTCAAGTATTTAACCCCAGTTAAGGACCACTAAACTCATAATTTTATTATATTAAAATTCTGGGGCGTCACAATCTCCCCTCCTTCCAGAAATTTCATCATCGAAATTTGATCAACTTAAATCTTCCAACAGTGGAGGGTACCCCATATAGTACTTTCTTTTCCTTACATCACCAATTTCATATATATATATATATATATATATATTTTTTTTTTTTTTTGTTGTTGTATTTTATCCTTATTCGTTTTACTAAGATACCTTATATGCCTTCGAACACATTTCGAAATATATCGATTCTATTCAAAAAGTTTTTAAGTCTTTACATACATATCATCAAAGGATGGACTACAAACCCTACAGAACATACATCACGATAATGCCTACTATGGCAAAACAAAAGTGTCTACAGTTTATCTCTAATGATGTCCTCATTGTGCTGGACTTCTTCTTGTGACATTGCGAAGACATGACCCTTTTTGTCCTCGCCTGACTTTTGCTTCAAATCAGGGCAATCCCTTTTTATGTGGTCCGGTTTGCCGCACTAATAGCAAACCCTAGCTTTATAAGCTTCAGTACGCTGGTCTCGATCACCACGCCCAAAATTTGTTGTTTTTGTTCATTTTGAAGCATTTTCTCTACAAAATTTTTCAAATCTTATTTTCTTGTTGTTATCCCCTGAACTCTCTTTTTCCATTAGTCTTTCAGCTGGCCTGTTTTCTCTGATGGCCAATGATTCTTGTATTTCTTTATGTACTTTTTCAATTCTCAGAGCTCTATCTAGAATTTCTGAGAATGAAGTAAACCTTTGAATTGCCAATTTTCCTTTGATTGCTGGCTTCAATCCATCCTCGAACTTGTCGACTCTCCATTGTTCATCCTCAACAAGCCTTTTTGCGAATCGGGAGAGTTGGTTGAACTTTTGTTCATATTCGCTGACTAACATATTGCCTTGAGTCAGTTGAAGGAATTCCATCTCCTTTGTCTTCCTCATGGAGATTGAAAAATACTTCTGATAAAAGAATTCCACAAAATTTCCCCGAGAGATAGGCTTTTGATCGTCTGAAATTGTCCTTTCAACGGTCGTCCACCAATGCTCAGCCTCTCTTGCCAACATGAATATTGCTAACTCTGGCTTAACCTCTTCTAGGCACGTTATCGCTTGAAATATCTTTTCGAGCTCTCGAATCTAGTTTTCGGCCACTAATGGATCAATGGCACCAGAGAATGAGTTTGGTCTAAGTTTTCTAAACTTCTCAAATCTACTACTGTTCCCTTGCTCCTGTTCTGAGTAGGGGAGATTTCCAACCTTGATGAGTTGGCTCAGTGTTAGGGTGTTGAACATGTTTGCTTTCATCCAAATATCTGGGTTTGCCTCTGAGGGAAAATTACAAGATGAAATCTGTGTGGGAACCGATGATAGAGCAGTTTAATAGAAGATTGGAGGGCTTCCTACCTTTCCAAAGGTGGGCCTCTTACTCTCTTGAAAAGCACCTTATGCAGTCTCCCGACATTCTATCTATGGTGATAGAGCAGTTTAATAGAAGATTGGAGGGCTAGAAGTCCTACCTTTCCAAAGGTGGGCATCTTACCCTCTTGAAAAGCAACCTATGTAGTCTCCCGACATTCTATCTATCTTTCTTCTGCATTCCGACTTTGGTTGCTTCTCAACTGGAAGGATCCAACAGAAATTCCTGTGGAATGAAAAGGTCGAGACAAAGAGTACCATCTAGTAAGTAGTAAAGTGGGATTGGGTGTGTTGCCCGAAAGAGGGGAGGTTTAAACATGTGGCCTTTGAGAGATGTTAACAGGGCCTGTCATGGAAATAACTATCCCGATTTGGGTTAGAAATGGAAGATTTATAGAGAGACGTTATCGTGGCCCGTCATGGTGAACAAAATAGATGGAGACCTAGAGTGCCAAAGGGCTCTCATGGGATCGACTTGTGGAAGGAAATCTCGAGAGGTTGAGATAATTTTGCCAAATACACTAGGTTCTCTATAAGCAATGGGGAGAGTGTTAAATTATGGTCCAATCTATGGTGTGGTCCCAATATATTGGCCCAAGATTTCAAGTCGTTTTTTTAAAATTTCTTCAGACCAGCAAGCGTTAGTCTATTTTTGAAAGAACTGCAGGCCTCCAAATACATCAGGTGAGGATATCCGAGTATGGTCGAGGGACAACAAAGGTCGGTTTACAATTAAGTCTCTCTTGCAGGCATTGCGACCTTGTATCTATCCCCTGATTCCCTATTAGGTTGTTTGGTACCCCAGGATGCCTACTAAGGTATCATTCTGTGGTCAACTTTTCTCAATAAGATCCTATCTCTAAATTACCTCTAGAGTATAGGCTAGAGTTTACCGAATCGTTGTGTTATGCCTGTTAGCGAAAGAATTAGTTGATCATATGCTTCTCTACTATTCCTATACGATGAGTCTCTAGACTTATTTTCTATTCTAACTTGGTGTAGATTGTGTCTTTCCCTATTCCTTCTAAGGATTCTTATTTTATTGGCAGTCGACCTCTTTGGGAGCCTAGCTAGATTCCCTATGGTCACTACTTCCAGGTGTTATATGTTGTTCGATTTGGAAGGAGAGGAATAGGTGCATTTTCAAAGACTTGTCTTTTTCTTTGGAAAAAGTATGTAACCAGACGTGCTCCATGTTGTCAGAATGGGCTTCCATTAAGGATGAGGAGCCAGGTTGGTGAAACACAGTACTTGGTGCAGATTGTAATATCAGCTAGATGGTTATGTGTCGAATCCATATATGAATTACTTACTGTTTTTTTTAATCTTTGCCATCCAGTTCACTATTGGTGAATTGGATGTTCTTTGTACAACTTTTATCATTTAATGAATTATCTTTACTAATATTTTTTTTAAAAAAGTATCTAATTCCAAATCCGCAAAATCAGACTTGATAGAATACCAAACCTATATAAGATTGCAAATCCGCCTAAATAGACAAGGTAGAGAAAGCTCAACATCCTAAAAATATGTCTATTCCTCTCCTTCCAAATGGACCATATAATGGCCCAATGTGACATTAATATCTCATATGCACTTTAAGGTTTGTATGCTTTTAAGAGAAGACCTCAGTAATAATGGTGTTTAAGTCATGGTTTAAAAAAACGCCGAAACCGTTACGTAATGCCCATTACGTAAAGGTTTCGGTGGTCTCCAATACCCGATTCCGTATCTTTACCTATTTATCCCGAAACAAAACCGTAACACCTGAAATCGTTACGTAACGGGCGTTACGCCCGATACGGAAAGGTTTCGGTCGTAGGACTGGGTTCCGAAAATCCTTAAACTTATTCCAAAACCTCATTTTTACTTCCTCTCTTCTTCTCTACCTATTCCTAGTATCTTTTTTTTCCCTAAAATCCTTTGGTTTTTTTGTTGATTAACAACTTGAACCCTAAGGGTTAATGAATCTTAATCACGTTTAACTGGGATTAATAGGGACATGTGGTGACTTATGGGTGCAATTGAACTCTCCCCAAATCCAATTGCAATTGGCTGTGATTGATCTCATTACATAGAGCTATTGGCATAGTGCATTGACATAGGGGCCTACTTAATTTTATAATGAAAAATAATATTTGTTGTGTGGTGAGACGCACGAGAGATTTGCTGTATATGATACTCGGAAACAAATTTGCCTAAGACCTTGCCGTATGGCCCATATCCATCGGAGCATGTTTTAACTGACGTGACACAACAAACCTGATTTGCTACCCGGTTTGCTTTGCTCATTGGAGATGGTCTAATACCTGTTCCATTTCATGAAAAAATAATTCGTATGAGGCTGGGTATTGAAAAGAGTTCATGTGAGGCTCACCAGCCAGGTCTTCTCACATGGGCTGTTGCCATGAAAGTAGTGGAAATTTGGCTCATGGTTAGGCTAAATCTTCTATTCCATGAAATGCCGAAAGTAAACCTGAATGTGGTCATGGGGGTCTATTATGTTTCTATTTATTTCAGGAATTATTTTTATAACTTTTTTTTGGATTCTTTTTGTGTTGTATGAGCCTTCTTAGGTAATCTAGAAGCCTCTATTTTGGAGTGAGTTGAAGGTGGTCGACAGTAGATGGAATCTTCCTTGGTTAATTGGTGGGGATTCGGTGTTATTTGATCCTCTTATAAAAGAAAGGGCTAAGAGGAGCAGGCCCGTTAGAAGCATGCAATTGTTCTTGGATTTCATTACTAGGAATGATCTCGTAGCTTAAGTTTAAGGTGTGTAACAAGGAGAAATTTGGCAATGCCTAGTGAGGAAAAAGAGAGATTGGTAGAGATGAACTCGCTGGACAAAAAAGAGAGGTTCTAAGGTGGAAGAGAGGAGAATCTAAATAAGATGGCAATATATTTGGCTAGCAAAGAAAACATCATGTGGATGCAAAAATCAAGAATCAAGTGGCTTGGCGGATAAGCACACTAGATTCTTGCATATGTGCAAATGTAAGAAGGGCCAACTAAATTATCCGTTTAAAAGTGGGGGATCATGTGGTGGATGAAGATATTGAAATTCAGAGTAAGACCTTCGAGTTTTACAATTAAAAATAAAATAAAATAAAATAAAATTTTTGGAAGGTCTTGTACTTGATGTGTGGACTTTTAACTTATTGGAGGATGGTTTAGTGAGATGGTTCGAGATAACTTTGAGGAGGAGGTGATGGAAGCTCCCTTGAGGGGGACCAAACTCCAAGGCCCAGCTGGTTTTTCGTCAGACTTCTTCCAGGCTTGTTGGGACATTGGAAAGAATCTAATGCTAATGGGACTTGGGGTTTAACGCTACCTTTATCACATATTCCCCAAAAAAAGGAGGTTCAGGTGAGATAAGGGATTTCTGGCCTATTAGTCTCATTTGTACCATATAAAAAGTTGTTGCAAAGGTTCTTTTTGCTTTTTGCTCGATTGGAGTCGGTTGTCCACATTCCCTATGTTTCTTTCTTTGTATGCTGTGGGTTGTCTGCATAGAAAGCCAAGTGATATATATTAAGTTCTTGCTTCTCTCTTAGTAACCCAAGGCCACAAATGACATATGGACTCGTAGATGGTCCCTAAATCGTGTAGTTTAGGCAATCACATTCACATCTAACATCACTTGTTCAATTTGTGGGTGCAAGCATGTGATATTTGTACTGGATATGCTGATATGGAATAACTCTGCTGATGACCCCGTTCGTGAAACACTTGCTGTTGCTTTTATATAGTAATTGGGATATATGTTTGCATGTTTTGTCATCAAAATAATTATCTACATCTTATGAATGTTTTAATGACGCTGTACAGACTACAGACTACCTTTTTCTTGAGTTAATGAAAAATATTCTTTTGGCGACGCACCTTGAAGTAAAGAAGATGGAGTCATGCTACTCATCCGACCATAATCACATTTATGAATTAATATTTAATAATGCTCAACATTAATTTTTGAGTTTTTAGTAATCATACATGTGTATGTATTCATAGGTCAAGGAGATTTTGTCTCACTATCCATCCAACTACAAGCAATCTGCGGTTATCCCTCTTCTTGATCTTGCACAACAACAACATGGAGGGTGGCTACCTGTTTCAGCAATGAACGCAGTAAGTTGGCATGATTAATTACTTGCAAGTTGGTATTTATTTGTATTAATTTATTCATATATCTGAAAGGTTATCTGCAAAATTATTTTGGTGGAGAATTAAATGTTTTGATATTATAAAATAGCTAAATTATATCAAGATACTTTATCATGCCCGATAACCAGTCACTATGAGTTCTAGGATTGTAATGTGAGGCGAAAGGAAGAAAATCTGGTTACAAATGAATGTGCCTTCTCGTATTACCCCAAATGTAAATATGGTCCCGATTGTTTCACTGTGGTTTGTTGATATCTGCCCTTGTGTTGTTGATTCTGCTTCCTAGACCCGGGCAGTTGAGCCACAGCTGTGAGAAATTATCACAACTCCTTGCGCAGCAAGTGTGCCGTCCAGCTGCCCTTCAATGCATGTGTCGCAAAAATCATTCTCAAAAGTCAAAATATTGATAATTTCCTCGTCATGTGCCATTGTCCTTGTCACATTGAAGCGATCTTCATCTAGATCTGCAAACTATCATGCTGATCCCATAGCATATTCCCTGGTCATGGTTAAAAAAATCTTTTGCCCCATCAAGCGTCACACCTATTATAGCCAGAAGTACTGCCTTAAACAAACCTTCCATTATTTTCCTTGTGGGCGGGTAAGCTTGGTTCTATTTCTTGTCATGTACAATTTCCATATCTAGCCATAACAAGATTACTTTTGCTGCCACATTTGAAGTTTCCTGACAACCTCAGTTGGAAGACAAACACTTACCAACTTATTGACAACCCAGATTTTTTTTTTGAATTTCTTCAATATCTTGGATACGTTGGAAGGATGGCCTCTAGTGCTACAAAAGCAAACTTTTTTTTTGTAAGTTCCTCTATTTTTTTTCTCCACAATGGATGATGAAGTATGTTGTCACACCTAATTATTTCCCACCAGCTGGTTCTGGAGAAATTTATTCAGGAATTCAAGGCTCATCCTTCTGATCATATTTGTTTAAACTGCACACTATGTAATTCAAGATTTTATGGGTGATCCAGGTGGCTAAGGTTATTGAAGTTGCCCCTATTCGTGTATATGAAGTCGCAACATTTTATTCAATGTTCAACCGGTCGAAGGTAAGGAAGTATATCTCTATTTTTAAAGGCCAATGCATGTGGTGTTGAATTAGAAGCGAGTGCATCTCTGGATGTACTTATATGTTAATATGCACTTTTGTCTATGGGTTTTGCAGGTTGGTACATATCACCTGTTGGTCTGTGGCACAACACCTTGTATGATACGCGGTTCACGAGATATTGAAGAGGCCTTACTGAAACACCTGGGAGTGAAGCGCAATGGTAGGTTTCATACAACTTACCCATCATTCTTTCTAGTTCATATTACATTTCACAAATATTTTTAAGCATGGGAAGTTTGAGGATTGTGGAATGCAAAGTATTTAAACTTCAAACCTCTCTTATTACTTTTGTGCAGAAGTCACTAAGGATGGCATGTTCTCTGTTGGGGAAATGGAATGCATGGTAGAGTCTCCTCTTTACTATTGTATAGTTTTGAAACTGTCTCTGAATCCTCAACCTGTTGGCCAGTGTTAAACACTACTTGTTGATATGCTCAAGTCACTAATTGGGATGACATTCAATTAGAAATCAAGAGATAATGGAAGATCATATTACGCGTTTTCTACTGTTTGACCTTTAACTGGTACAATGCAATATCACCTTGAATTTTCATTACATGTTACAATATAATTCTGGTCATTTTCTGCAGGGATGTTGTGTAAATGCTCCCATGATCACAGTGGCTGATTATTCCACCGGTTCTGAAGGATATACCTATAATTACTATGTGGGTCCATGACAGTAATCCAATAATCCCTTTCTGTTTTGCCAATCTGGTGATTTTAGCCCTGACTGATTGATTGCATTGTGGAATTATCAATGTTTCTCTTCCTTCAATTCAGGAAGATGTTACTCCAAAGAGAGTTGTTGAGATAGTCGAGATGTTGAGAAGGGGAGAGAAGCTACCGGTAAGGTTACTGGGCATGGGAGAACAATTTCCTTTGTCCATAGCATGATTGGTTATAATTTGAGCTCATTGTTTGATTTCTTTTTTATATTTTCAGCCTGGCACACAGAATCCGCTACGTATAAGGGGTGGACCAGAAGGAGGGAATACCACTTTGCTAAGCGATCCAAAGCCTCCTCGATGCCGGGATCTTGATGCATGCTAAATTAATAACCGAAAATGTTAAAAGTCTCCAATAATGCAAAACTTGGATTTTGATGGGCTTTCCCTTACTTGGAAGTTCCTGTTGACGCTGTTTATTGCTCAACCATTGTCTGAGGTTCTCTACCAGCATGATTTCTGGCAGAGATTGTTTTAGTTTCAGCCAGTTTCTGTTACTCTTTTTCTGATTTCATTTATTCACTTTGTACCGGATCAACATGGCTACTACTCTTTGGTGACTTCACTATAAAACCACTGAATGGTTAAAACTGAGTTGGTATAGCACGAAACAAACACTTATTTCTCCGTTATGGATTTCTAGAGCGACAGGTAAAGATAGTGTTGAAACAATTTCAATATCAACAGTGCCCATTAGACGACCAGATCCTTGGGGAGCTTAAACTGTGTCTTTATATACATAGGTTATCCTGTAACAATATCTACATCCAGGATGAGCTGTTTCTTTAGCTATGTCTAGCCATTTCACTACTTAGGCTCCTCCCTCCTACCTTAAGTCGGGTCCTTTTGGTGAGATGTGTTGTTGTCTTGTGTCTTCAATAGTGTGGGTGTGTGGTTGGCCTGGTGTGAGTTGTTTACCTCTACCAAAAAAAAAATTTGTGTTTGCCTTTCGGCTTTTGGATCTTTCTGAGAAGCAAGTAAAATAGCAAGCAGTATTAGAAATGTAATGGTAACCATTAACCAATGGGCTAAGTTGCATTGCTGGTGCATGTTCGAGCAAAGGTCATGGACAGTATGTTTTGAAGACAGTATAGGAAATAAATAAGCAATACCTCCAACAATTTGTAAATAAATAAGCTGTAGAAATTTTTTTGTGGCAAATTCTCTCAAACAATCCTTCTGCATGGATGGAAGAACCTCAAGACTGTGTAGATAGATATCTCTTGTTTATACATACAAGAATACCTAAATGACAAAAGCAGGACTTGTACACTCGAGCTATGTACCCAAATTCAAACAATAATGCTTATCATATTGAGCCACTGATTTGATCCCAAACTGATAAACACGTTAGAATAGAAGTCACTTTATTCATTCTTTGTGGGAGTAAATATATAGAGTTACAAAGGAATTCAAATCCCATGATTGCAGGGATAAGAATGGAAGGTGACAACCAAGATAACCAATATAGCAACATACAGCTATACACGTTTGTATTTAGAAAACATTTTAATACTCCCCCTCAAGTGGGAGCATGAATGTTATGAATGCCCAACTTGCGAGATAAGAACAAGAATTGTTCTTTGCCTAAAGCTTTGGTGAAGATGTCAGCCCGTTGATGTCGGGATGGGACATAAGAGGTGCGAAGGAGGCCCTGTTGAAGACGTTCCCGAATAAGATGACAGTCCAACTCGATATGTTTAGTCCGTTCATGAAAAATAGGGTTAGCGGCAATGTGAATAGCCGCCTGATTGTCACAATAAAGAGTCATGGGATCAGGATGATGAATACCAAGATCGGCCAAAAGGTAACGCAGCCAGATAAGTTCACAAGTTGCGACAGCCATGGAGCGATACTCAGATTCTGCGGAGGATCTAGAAACAGTGGCTTGTTTCTTGGTCTTCCATGAAATGGGGCTATCACCTAAGAAAGTGCAATAGCCAGTGACAGAACGTCGTGTCATCGGACAACTAGCCCAATCTGAATCACAAAATGCCGATAAATGAAGGTTGCTCGAAGATGATAGCAATAAACCTTGACCGGGGGTGCCTTTGAGATATCGTAGAACACGTAATGCGGCATCAAAATGTGGTTGCTGTGGTTGACTCATGAATTGACTTAATATATGAATAGAATAAGAAATCTCAGGTCGGGTGATAGTCAAATAAATGAGTCGACCCACTAGGCGACGATAAGAAGTGGGATCTTTGAGTAAGGAGCCATCAGTGGCAGTGAGCTTGAGATTTTGTTCCATGGGAAAATCAGCTGTACGAGTGCCTAGCAGGCCCATGTCTTGCAAGATGTCAAGGGTGCATTTGCGTTGTGATAGAAAAAGACCTTGCTTAGAGCGGGCAACTTCAATACCCAAAAAATATTTCAACGCCCCTAAATCTTTGATGTGGAACTTGGTGTGAAGGAAACGCTTGAGAGTGGAAATAGCATCTTCATCATTGCCGGTGATAACGATGTCGTCAACATAGACGAGAACAAATGTGCGAGAAGGGCCCCGGATATGTGTGAAAAGTGAATAATCAGCATGAGATTGCTTAAACCCAGCATCTAACAAGGTAGTAGAGAACTTGGCAAACCAATTCCGAGATGCCTGCTTAAGGCCATAAAGAGACTTGTTCAATCGACAAACCCGTGTCTCCCCCTGTCTAGAAAATCCGGGTGGGAGTGTCATATAAACTTCCTCCTCAAGATCCCCATGGAGGAAGGCATTATGGACATCAAGTTGGTGTAATGACCAACCTTCAATAGCAACAATAGCAAGGAGGCAACGCACCGTGACAAGTTTAGCGACGGGTGTAAAAGTCTCGTGATAATCAAGCCCTTCTTGTTGGGTGAAACCCTTGGCAACGAGACGAGCTTTATACCGCTCGATGGAACCATCTGATTTGTACTTGATCTTGTAGACCCACTTACAACCTATGGGTTGTTTGCCATTAGGTAGATTAGTCAAGGTCCATGTGTGGTTCTATTCTAAAGCAAGGATCTCCTTGGACATGGCCTCTTGCCAGTGAGGATTTTGAATAGCCTGTTTAAAACTGTTGGGTTCACATATAGAAGATATGGCTGCAACAAAAGATTGGTGAGAGGGTGATAGTCTAGCATAAGAAATGTAATTGCATAAGGGATAATGTGTACCTTTGTGGACCGTAGCAGTAGAAGACGTTGAAGGGGGCTGGTTAGACATGAGGTGAGAGCAATGATAGTCCTTGAGATATGATGGAGGATGATGTGTTCGAGTAGAATGACGAGTTGTGGGAAGGATAGGTGCTGAGTTTGATGGAATAGAAGCATCTATGGAGTCATGCTCAATAGGCATAGGGGGGGCAACAGTAGTGAGATCAGCGGGTGATGGTGGAACACGGTCAATGATGATTGGTTCGTGGTTAGCTCTAGGGAGAGGAATGGGTGAAGGGGAAGGGATTGGTAAAGGTAAAACTGTAGGTAATTCAGGTTGATGGTCATGGGCAGTAAAAGGGAAAATTGTTTCATGAAAAATGACGTCCCTACTAGTAAATGTTTCATGGCTATCTAAATCATAAAGACGATATGCTTTTTGAGCAAAAGGATAGCCGATGAAAACACAACGACGAGCACGAGTGTCGAACTTATGTTTATGATGGATGTTGTGAGCATAGGCGAGACAACCAAAAACTTTCAAAGCGTCATAATTGGGTTTAATGTGAAATAATGCTTCATGTGGTGAATTCCCATTCAAAACTAATGTTGGCAATCGGTTGTAAGAATGCAGCCGTTAGAACACAGTCACCCCAAAATTTTAGGGGTAAATGAGCCTGAAAACGCAAGGCTCTAGCAACCTCGAGCAAATGGCGATGCTTGCGTTCGGCGACTCCATTTTGTTGGGGAGTGGCCACACAAGAATGTTGATGAATGATGCCATTTGTGCGAAAGTAATTTTGTAAGTCATTCGAAAAGAATTCAGTGCCATTGTCAGTTCGAATGCTTTGAATTGAAGCACAAAATTGATTTTTGACAAAAGCAAAGAAAGCTTTGAGATGATGATTGGTTTCAGATTTATGTCTCATTAGAAAGATCTAAGTGCAACGTGTAAAATCATCCACCAATGTTAAAAAATAATGGGCACCACATAAAGAAGCTGTTTGGTAACCACCCCAAATGTCACAATGAATAAGTTCAAATGAAGTATTAGAAGAAATAGAACTAAGAGAAAAAGGGAGGCGAGATTGTTTTGCTCTATGACAAACATCACAATGACAATGTTTTGAATAAAAAGGGTCTAAACTACGAGAGATGATTTTATTTTGCCTGACTTTTGATGGGTGTCCGAGACGAAAATGCCAAAGATCAATAGTAGAGTTTCCTTGGATGGAGTTAACAGCAACTTGAGTGTTAGGAACTTGTAGGAAGTAGAGTCCACCATGTCTTTTACCCACTCCAATCGTCCTCTGTGTTAGTAGGTCCTGAAAAATACAGTAGTCAGGAAAGAAAGATATTGAACATTGAAGAGAACTAACAAGATTGGGTACAGACAAAAGGTTATAGCCAAAGGAGGGCACACACAAAACATTATTTAATGAGAGATCTGTGGAAAGAGGAATAGAACCAATGTGAGATATTGGAGCTGTAGTGCCATTGGGTAGTTTGACATTGTGAGAAGTATGAGATGTAGTATATGTGGAAAAAAAAGAAATGTTGTTGGTAATGTGATCTGTAGCACCACTATCAATTATCCAACAAGTAGAAGGATCAAAAGAAGAGGAACAACATAAAATTTTACCTGTGAGATGGGCCATAGACTGTGAGGTACCTAAAGTGAGAAGGGATAGGAGTTGTTGATGTTGCTCGGGTGTGAATGAAGGAGAAACAGCAGCAGCAAGAGGAGCCGAATCCATAGTAGGAAAATGCCGTGAACCTGAATTACTTCCTGGGTTGGTACGGGGCCGTGAGGTTCCTTTGGGGTAACCGATGAGACGATAACATTGGGCACGTGTGTGGCCGATCTTCTTACAATAGTCACATTGCATGTTTTTGCGTTGTGAAACACGCGTCTCAGTTGGACGTTGAGTAGCAAGAGCAGTGATGTCATTTGTGGTAGGAACAATATGCAACTCCCGTTGTCTTTGTTCTTGTAAAACAAGAGAATAAGCTTTGGCCACAGATGGTAGAGGATCGAGGAGCAATATTTGGCTGCGTATGGGACCATAAGAGGCATTAAGGCCCATGAGGAACTGCATAAGAGTCTCTTTTTGTTGATGTGCAGCAAGGGATTTGGATGCCCCACAGGAGCATGAAGCAATAGGCATAAGAGAGCCAAGTTCATCCCAATATTGTTTGAGTTTGGTAAAGTAAGAAGCAACCGATTGTTGCTCTTGAAGATGAGTGGCAATGAGATTCTTCAGTTGAAAAATACGGGGTGCATTGCTTTGAGAAAATCGATCACAAAGATCTGTCCAATCTTCATGGGCAGTATTAGCATAAGAGACACTATTTGAAATGTCTTTGATCATGGCATTGCACAGCCATGATAGCACCATGCTGTTACATCTCTCCCATGAGGCAAGAGAGGAAGAAGAGTCCTTAGGTTTAAGGAAGCTACCATCAACAAAGCCAAATTTGTTTTTCGCAGTCAAAGCGGTGCGCATGGCCCGAGACCATGTAGGGTAGTTATCTCCATTGAGGGGATGAGATACTAGAATAGTTCCAGGGTTATCAGAATGAGGAAGGTAAAAAGGGTTGTTGAGGGTAGTCTCAATCTCCAAACCTGATGTGGATTTCAATGAAGAAGGTGCTCCATCTTTATCTCCGTCACCTGAAGCCATGGTGATGCAGTCCATACAGTGTAGGAGATGAAAAAAATAATAACAATATATAATGACCAGAGTAGGGTCAATAGAGAGAGGCACCGTCCAATGGAGGAACGAGATCTCTAGATATCTAAAGAACGATCAAACAAGGAGCAATGGAAGCTAGAAGATGGAAGAATGTTTAGGCTTTGATACCATGATAAACACGTTAGAATAGAAGTCACTTTATTCATTCTTTGTGGGAGTAAATATATAGAGTTACAAAGGAATTCAAATCCCATGATTGCAGGGATAAGAATGGAAGGTGACAACCAAGATAACCAATATAGCAACATAGCTATACACGTTTGTATTTAGAAAACATTCTAATACAAACTCTCTTTCCATCATCCATGATTGTCCTCTTTCCATCATCCATGATTGTCCTGTTAGGGTCTCTTCTTTTGGTGAGACTTATAAGTTTGGCACTTTGCATTTTGTCATTGTATATGTTAGGAAATTTGAGTTACTTTGTCGAGGTGTCCAACACAATCAATTCTTACAATCATGAAATTTCAAGGCTACTAAATTTTTTTTTTAATGAGATCTGAAATCATTCATTTTGCTGCATTTTAAGTCTTAGGGGAATTACAACGCACAATACATCTAGTTCTTAAAAGAAAATCCGTAACAAAACTTGCAAAATGCCAAACTTTATAAGTCCTAGCAAAAGAACAGGCCCTTGCCACAGACAAACCAGTATCATTGTCCAAATCTTAGATGAAAGTGCTGGACTGTCTCACAAAAGAATAGACCCTATTCAGAGGCAGGTACGGCTTTGATCTTAGATTTCCTATTCGTCCTACATCTCCATTAACAAAAAGAGCCGCGGGCCCAGAAGGATTCAATATTGATTACTGCCACAAGTTGTATGTACAATAGCGTACGGATTTGACTCTCTCTCTCTCTCTCTCCAATGATTCATCCTTCAATAATGTTATGAGGCATTGAAAAGAGCAGCAGGAAATATCCCACTCACCAGCGATCCCTAAACAGAGAGTCAGCAAAATGAATTTCTTTTTTAAAAGAGACACTTCCACAACTTTTTTTAAAACAACCAACCATTATCCATTTCAACTGGCATTCCATTTTCTCCTAATACATTATAACCATATATCTATGTACCCATCCATCCCTTTCAGAAGGTCCCCACAACCCACTATCCAAAAAAGAAAGACCCTACCATAAAAGTGTTTTGGTCATCCACCACTAACCCACCACTAATACAAAAGAGGAGCATATCACGAGAGCTTTGAAAATCCTTCCCCTTCACTTGAGCATGAAAAGACAATTGAGTGCCTTCAATTTTTTTCTCAGCAAGACATCATACCCCATTTGACAGCTGAAAAAGGAGAAGGAAAGAGCAAAATTATGGCATCCGACTTTGATTGCATTACCGCATGGTGTTTGGGGGGGGGGGGGGGTTAGAAACCGCGTACCAACTACCCCCTCGTGCGTGTTGGTCAGAATGGGACTATTAACGGATGTGGGACCAAGGAGGGTGTAGGGAGTTTTTGATAGGCACGTGCGATCTGTATCCCTTTTGAGGTCTATGATGGGGTGTTTGGTTCGGGCTTGAGAAGTGAGGAGGCATCCGGTTGACGGGTGCGATAAATAGTAGCGGCGAGTGATATGGGCATCATGCAAAGTTCCTTGGATTGAAGGAATTGCATGGCAGTCCCAACATCTTCTTCCATTAGCTTAGCTACCTGTCGTTCTGTACCATCGGTCGACCACTTCTCCCAGGCTTGCTGATTGTTTCCACCTTCACTGGCTTCACCCTTTAATACAGAAAGAGCAAAAGGAAAAAGGTATATAAGAATAAAAAGAAATAGGAAATCTTGCACATAAATAAATAAAGAAGACAATTACATTAGCAAATGCGCGCGCACACACACACAGGTACAAATTGTAAATCTATGTTCTGATAATGATACGTACTACGAAAGGAAAGCAGACATGTTTACATAAGTCTTTTTATATAAATACCTCAACTGAAGGTAGTGGGATGTCAGATACAAGCTGCGCCACTGCACCAGTTCCACCCAGTCTGCTCATGCTCAGAACCTGGTAAGTTGATCAATGAATTTTAGTAAAGAAAGATGAAATCCAATAAATTAGAAAATGAAAAGCAGTAACCTTAACTATATTTCCTAATTGAAACAAGACTAGTCAAATCTTCCAACTTCGTAGCAGGCTGTAGATTCAACCTCCAGACAGAGGGCTCTATACAAACTTTATTTTGTAGATTTTCTAATAGAAACTGCCCAAAGGTCTTTAATGATGGCCAAAATGTCCTGACATAAAATGGCCATTCTTCAAGAAATAAAAACAACTGAAAGACTTTGGAATCACTAGACAAGTCTAGTACGACTTTAAAATGAGTAGAATATGATTATAGAACACAACCATGTTCAGTGATTTTTGAAAAGGGTGTTCAGAACCAAATTAGGTCCTAGGTTTGTAGGAATTCAGTAGAGTGATCCAAGTATTGAAAGGAACTATCTATCTATATGTATGTAACTAGGAGATACAATGTAACCTTCACTAGAACATGAGCCCGTTTAGAATACTTATGAGAGATTTTCTAAACAATAACCATCGCAACTCTAAAAGGGAGAATTGTTTTACCTTGACTTGGAGCCTTAGGAACTTCACATAACCCACAATTTCATCAAGCATAGCTGCTCTATCTGTCTGCACAAAAACAAATGTAATATTGTCAACACACTCAATAGTCAATCCTAAAGGGGGGTTTGAATTGACAATGTACTCCACATCTTTTTGATTAAACATGCTCCTATGATTCATATTTCTTATATTTGATTATTTAAAAGTGTGCTTAGGCAGTCCTGAACCATATGTAATGAAAATGATGCTTGTTAAACACAACATTTGTGGCTATTAAACTTTTTTGTCCTCAAAAGACGAAGGAAAAGAAGAAACAAAACCTAGATAAAACACGGAAGCAATCTACTCCATTAGTTTTCATATTTGCCAACAAAAATATGGTACATTCGCTGCCACTAATTTTCCGGATCCTACTTAAGTGAACTGATTCCCTAAGATGCACTTTGAAAACCAATTACAGATTCATTGGCAGGACAACTTCAAAGTATAATCTACTACATGAGATGTTTGTGAAATGCACACAAAGACTAACCCAAAGCGCAAAGGAGAGAACTATGATGACACAAAATCAAGAGCAGCCCACCTTACATTTTGGAGTTTTTGACCACTAATGGACAAATTAATCCAGGTCTGAACAGATACCATGAATCCTTCATTTGAAAGACCTTTTCTCTTCATCATGATCACAGAACCTCTTAGCAGGATGATTAGCAGAGTCGGTCCCAGAAGTTTTCTCAATAGGGAGGAAGTGTCTAGTCATTTCTCATCTTCAAGTTACTGATAACACTATTTCTTTGCGATGCTTCTAGTAGACAACTAGTGTATCTCTGGTGTCTATTTAGATGCTTTGGGACAGTATTGGGCTTGATAATTAACTTTTCCAAATGCAAGTTTTTGGGGGGTAGGGGAGGTTTCAGACTTGGAGGGGCTAGCTTATTGTCTGGGGTGCAAGACTGGATCCTTGCCTGCATCATATTTGGGTATTGCCTTTTAGGTCTGGTTATAAAGACAAGTTAGTCCTACGACTGGTCGAGGCATGTTTCTCTAAGAGATTGGTAGGTTGAAAATCTACTTATCTAAAGGGGGGTTGATTAAAACTCCTCAAAAGTGGCATTGAAATCCCCAGCTACCGGGAGATCCAGAGCATACCCTTAGGCCTTAACAGTCTCCCCACATATTACATATTGCTTCTTATTATCTCATTTTCCATGCCAAGAAATTACAGAAGATTTAGAGGGATTTCTTGTGGAATGAGAGGATCAACTCCAAAAGATATCATTTAGCATATTGGAGCTCAATCTATCTCTCCATTAAGGAGGAGGGCTTAAATTTGAGACCTCTGGTGGAAGTCAATAAGGCGTTGGAGAAGTGATTGTGGCACTTTGGGGAAGAGAGTGAGAGATTCTTAAGGAGGGTGATAGACGACAAATGTGTGGAGAAATCTATATGGCTATATGGAATTCTAAAGAAGTCCAACAACTGCACGGTGTCACGTTATGAAAGCAAATCATGAAGGTCATGTGGGGGTGAGGTGAACTTTTGGGAGAATCTGTGGTGTTGGAAGTCAGCTCTTATAAAGGACTTTGGGGATTTCTTTTCTTTAGCCTTTGATAAGGATGTATCTGTAACATCTAGCTTTGAGTGGCTGGCTCATGTAGCCATGTGGTCCCCTAAGTTGAGACAATATCTCAAGGATTGAGAGATGGAGGATCTTCTTCTAAAACGTCTAAACTCTATCGTCCCCGTTCCAGGGGATGTTTGATGTGGTCTAGGGATAACAAAAGTCAGTTCACAGTGAGATCCTTTTTACAATCTTTGTGAGTTAATCATAGTTCCCTTTTCCTTTCCAGACTATGTGGAACTCTGGTGTTCCATTTAAGATATCATTTTTCCTATATATGACAACATTGGACAAGATTCTCACATGGGACCACTTATGGAATAGAGGGAGAATGATGGCCAACCATTTTTTTCATGTGATACGAGGTAGAGGAATCAGTGGATCACCTCCTGTTGCACTACCCCTTAACTTCGGACATCTGGAATTATTTCTTATCATGGTTGGGTATTGCTTGGGTCTTCCCTGCTCCGTTCAAGACTTCTTATCTTGTTGGCTCTTGTCTAAGTTGGATGCTCCATTCTCTGTTGTGTGGGCCCTCCTACCGGGGGCAATCATCTAGACTATGTGGAAGGAGAGGAACTGAATATTTTTTGACGATATAGTTTCCACTTCCGATCGGGTTTGCTCGAGACTCCATCAGCTTCTCATAGCCTAGTGATCTATAAGGAGGGATCTTGAGGATATGGGTGTGCATTCCACTGTGAGACTAGTATTACTCGTCCCAATCTGAAACGTCTATTCTTTTTTCTTCGACTACAATCAACCTTAGGCTGGACCTGATTAATACCTAGACTCAGCCATACCTTATGATCATGAGTCACATGTAATAATCACACTAGTGTCGTCTCAGAACAGTAAAATTCAGTTGAGTCATTGACTTGGCTGCAATTATAACCTCCTCCAAGATCACCAATTTACAAGGGGATTCCGCAAACATGGTTAGGTTTGAGCAAGAATTCCCATAGACTGACTAACATTCGGATGAATGTTTCCAGCATCCTACTTAAACTCCTGAGAGATTTTGGATTCTTGTCTGTGTCAGTGAAATGATGGCCTGCCATAGAGGTGGATAGGTATAGACTATAGAGTAAGGAATCAATCATTGCAAAATTTGGTTGGCTTTGTGTGGATGGCCTCTTGATAACTCCTCTCTTTTCCTTGCTTTCTATTGTTTTTATTAATCTAAGGAACCTTGTATGCAATATTTTAAAATATGTTTCGGCTACCATTATGTACCACACTTTACGGTCTGGATTTTTTAAGTCATTTGTACTAAAAACGACCCTATTGTAAGTAGATTTTTTTAAAGTAAAAAATCACTTTTTTTTAAAAGTCGATAGTAATAATAATGGACCCTTATTGTGAGGGCCTTATTTTGCTTTTCACCTCTGTTGCTGAGGAAGAAGCATGAAGAGATGAATCGCCACTCAAAATAAGGTTTTGTTTGCCAAGCAAGGACTGGAGAGACGAGTCATCTCTAAAATTAGTTTGGTTGCCGATGAAGAAGCATGGAGAAACCCTAGTTCTTTGATCTTTCAATCAAGAACTAGAAACTTCCTTTATGATTCTAAAGTTAGGATCTCTCTAATTAGGGTTTCGTTCCTACTTCCTCTCACCTCTCAGTTTCAATGGACAAAGATACTGTCTAATGGACTCTCGAAGATGTCCTTGAACAGCCAATCCAAGATCAGTGATCAAATGGTTCTCCCCAAAGCAAAAATAGAATCTATGCACAAGTTGCATTTTAACGAATCTGCTGTCCCCTCCCTTGATCGACCTTGTTTGCTACTACTGCCCTGAATAACTGAAAACCCCCTTCTATATCATAAATCAATGAGCAAATGTCAAACGTTCGCGATGGCCATTACAAACATTACGTAATGGCTTAATGGTCAAATCCTATGAATGGGGTATTTTGTAGGTAATGGTGAATGTTTCATTTCGTCCTCCACCAAAACCATATGTAATGGACTTTACGTAATGGTTTCAGCGAAAATTAAAAACATGATTGTATGAGTTTTAGAAAACATTGGAAACCTCGGTTATCTAGCTTCTAGGTGAGAAGGGTGTCATGTGTCCAAATTTTATGTGAAATCACACAATTTGGGGAAGAAAGGGAAGAATCTAAGCTCTGATATTTTTTGTGAAAATGGGAGCTATCTCCATACCTCTTTCAAATGAAAAAAGTCAAATATAATATATTTTTTTTAAAAATAAACATACGTTTAAGGAGAGTAACGAAATTAAAACGGTGAGAAGACACTAACCTTGTTGGAGCTAGGTACCAATTCCTGCAAAGCTTTCATTCTTTCTGCTATTCTTTCTCTACGTAACTGTACCCAAAGGAGAAAATGGAGAGCTATTATGCCATATCAATGGAGAAACAACAATAAAATGTTGAAAAAGGGAAAGACAAATAAACACCTAGTTTCATGACGTAGATAACAAAAAAAAACATCAGCTTTTGGATATACTAAGTAATTGCCTGGTTTTTCTCCAACTGAATAAAGTATCGTGGTCAACACTATACCAAATCATGATAACACTATTTGCCACGTTCCAAGGATAAGGTGAGCGGGTCTGTTCCCAACTTATTATCACAAAAACAGAAGGGTGAAAACAGAAATTTCGTATATTATTGGATAAGTCATTAAGCCTTATTGACCTTCATATTAAACAAGGTCTTTATAATAGTCCAACCGTGCATACTCTTAGCCACTTATATCACATTCTGCAAAGGAAAAAGCAGGGAAGCAAACCATGCAATAGTGCTCAGCATTTTCCTGGTGACAGGCAGTTTGTTTGAGCAATATTTCATAAACAGTGGAACTAGTTTGTCAGTCAAATGGAACCAAATGCAGCTTGCCTGAGATTACTCACAGAAAGACACAAACGAACAACAGCCAGACCCTTCTCAATTTCAAATTATTTCTGGTGCTGACTCTTCACACAAATTCTTTTTGGTGGTGACTCTTCAACTATCAAGCATATCACATAGGAAGAAGGTGACTCTTCAACTATCAAGCATATCACATAGGAAGAATTGTTGATATCTTCAATGAGGATGTAATATCATTCTCCAAAAACAATTTTCCAAGTATTTTATATTTACCGACAGTCTACATTGCATGAAATTGTGTTCCTTTGCACGTATAAATTCAAATTTACCCGCTCGGCAATACTGTGGGGATCTGTGGCCTGTCCTCGTCTAGCCCGCACCCTTGGGCGGATGGAAGGTGGGTGTGGCATCACTTGGCTTGGTTGCCCATGAAAAGGCTGCAAAAAGATTTAAGAAACAATAGCAAAGTCATCACAAAGAACTCATAGTTGAAAAGAAAAAAGAAATTATAGAGAGTCAATTAACTCCTAATTATGAATTTTGTAAACACGAAGCCAGTGGCACAGCTAGTCTTCATTCCCCATTGAGATGCTGTTTTTACACTTCTCCGTGATTTTCAAATTCTAGTAGAAAAGCTCAAAAATTATATTTTAAGAAATTCCACCAATGGGAGTTTTACAGTTGACTTAATGAAAATTAAAGAACAAAATAATCCAACAAGTTTCTATTTGCATTCTAACAAATCAGTGCTTCTCAACATGTCAGGTTATGCAAAACTCCCATGAAATGACGTAAATGCATTGAACATCACAAATCAATTTCTTAAAAGAAAGAATGGTTAGTACGCCATCACAGTGGGCATGTGTGGGCCACCTCCACAATACCTAGGTCTCCAAATCTGTATGGGATTTCCCATCTCGGGATCTACCCTTTATGAAGGACACACTCTTACCAGCCTTCCTTGAGGTCTAGTGTGTAACAAAGCAGATTTGTTAGTTGCCATTTGTTAAGGTAAATCTAGTTTTTGAGTAACACAACCATTAATGGGGTCCCATTAGATGTGTCTCATCAAGGAGGTTTCTCATGAGTCAAAATAGTATGATCCCAACTGTCCAAGTTATCACTCTTCTATGTGGTCGAGGAAATAACAGCTAAGGGGTCGATTAACATATTTCTACTTAAGAGCATCTCCAACACACATACAATTTCTCCATTAAAGAGAGCCCCTAAATTTTTTCGTCAGTTTTGAATCTGCAACTCCCACACTAGTCTCTACTTCTTCCCTATGTCTTCCCTAAAACCTCTCCTCATGCTAAAACAGGTTTTCAAATATGGAATTTCCACAAAAAGAAAAATTGGATGGCGAGGCTTCAACACTTGCCAATTCTGGTGAGCCATTTGGGTTTCCCTAAAATGGCGACATCAAATCAAATAGGGAGGTTGTTGGAGGAGTGCTTTTCTCTTTCATTGCTCTAAGGACGATTGGAATCTTTCTCTCGTGGCATTATCATTTATCTACTATTAGTAGTTGGTAGGGAACTCTTGCATGACATCACCATTCCACGACGTCTCTCATAAGATCCGCCACACCCTACAGGGTGGTAGGTCGATTAGAGCCATTCTGTGCTCTCAGCCACAAACAATCTAACATTTGTTCTTACCTTACCAGGTGTTAGTTTTTGGCCGTGTAGAGGATGCAAGAGTAAGTGTAGCACGCCTCATAAATGTAAGCCCCACACATGTGCTACTACGCACGTGTACCACATACTGCAATAGTGCAGCATGCGGGCTCCACACCCACTGAGACATGACAGAAAGTGACAAGTGTCACTTCTCTCAGATTGCAGCCGCGTAACACCAATCAATCTAACGCGTTCTTGCCTCTTCGTAGGACTGGTAGGCCGATTCTCCGGCGAGTGGGACTCGCCCCTTCTGCATAAAACCGATGGTGGGGTCCACGACAGCTGTCCTTTTCACCTTTCTTTATTTTCAACAAAAGTGGCGACTCCGATCGCCGGAGAGTCTACCGACCAGTCCCCCTCCGAAAATATCAGACTCTTACCTAAAACCCAGAAGGTATTCCAGGCCAAGAGCAGGGGCATTTTCGTCGGAAAATACTAGCATTACCTCCTTTAATTAAACTCTCAGGGGCACTTTAGTAATTAAGAAAAAAAATCACGATTAACAAGGAACAAAAAAAATCGGCGATTTTTTTAACCTGGTGAACCTGAGGAGCCGTCGGCCGGAGTGCGTGAGGCTGTACGTGTCCAAACGCCGGAAACAAACTCGTCAAATGCACGGAATCCCTCTCCTGCGAAAAACAAAACAAAACAAATAAAAAAACTAAATACCCACTCCATTTTCCTAAATTTACAACCATGCCCCCCACCTCCAAAACCATTTACACCTGTTTTTCGACTACATGTACCGGTAAACCACCATTGAAATTCTAAGAAAACCGCTGTTCCTCCTAAGGACGATTTTACCCTCAAACAGACAAGAAAACAACCAACATGCATGCCAATTTCGATAAACGCCCAGGGGCATATAAGTCTGATTTAGATAAAAGAGTTACACTTACATTCTTTCCAGGAGTTTTTCCATCAATATCATCTCGAAACCGCTTACCGCTCCCCGACGCATCCTGCGGTTTCAGAAAACCACTTTTCCCCTGCTCCAAGCTCAACTCCAACGGAAACACCGATCCCTGAAAACCACCTCCCGGAACATGACCGGAACCATCGCCGGAGCTCAGCTGCAACACCATCGAAGCCGCTGTTCCCGCCAAATTCCCATCATTTCCCGCCAAACCAGTTTCATTCCCACCGTAAGAAGGAATTGCAAGGATCTGCTCGAGAAAATCGTCGTTTAAGCTTTGCTGCTGGTTACTTGCCATACCAGTTGTTAAACGGAGTCGAGATTTTCCGGCGAGAAGTGTATTAGAGATACGGTGAGTTAGGGTTTATAACGAGCATCTACAGAGAGAAGAGAGGATGGGGAGGGGTTTGAGAAATCCGAAAGCGAGGTTGTCGGGAAAACGGGATACAGATTCGTCGCCCGATAAACCGGAGGGATTTAGGGTTTCGAGGGTTTCATTATTTAAAGATTGGGAATTCAGAAAGGGATAGAACAAAGCGGAGACTCGCAAGCGTTCTTCAGTCGCCTTCGAAACTTTTTTCCTTTGCCTTTGCTTTGTTCTGTTCTGACATCGTTTCTCGGGCTTTTAAAAGACGAGGGAGGAAAAAACTAAAAAGGAGTGGAATCGAAAAGCCAATGTTTTTTATGGGTAAAAATGTAATTGTATACAATTAAAGGTGTTCTTTTTAAAAAGAATAACAAAGTTTTGCCATTTACTTTTGGTTTACCACTCTCTGCCCTTTCTTGTGAGGAAATGAATATACATATGATGATATGATGTTGTGCGAGTCCATCATTCTCAATGGACGCTACTCTGTTTCATGGATCTAAACGGTTCAGTCGTTCGGGTTGGAAAGGCAAACCTTACCCACTGGCCTAACCAGGTAAGAAAACCAATAATTAAATGGGTTATAGAACCCCAAAATCTCAACCCTTCCAGAAAAACCTGTTTACAAGTCCACGAGTCAAACCGAAACCTGACCCAGTTATAAATGGGTTGGTAGAGCTCAATTAGGGGTACAAAATCTCAATCCTGTTCCGTAAAAAATAAGCGGATCGGGTCAGAGATGCCACTCCTAGAATAGACCATGGCCCACAATTACAAAGAAGAGGATTGAAGGATCTTGACTTCGAACTTGAACAACTACTATTTCAACTACAAAAAAAAATAAGCTACTCTATAGGACATAAAAAATTAGATCCAAACATAAGAAATTCTCTTTCCTCTTTTTTTTTCTCCATTTCCTTTTTTGAGTTTAAATATGTGAGAGAGTTATGCTTGCCTATTAGTTTTAATGTGTAGGTGGTGATAGTCATGTAATTATTGAGAAGAGGTCTTGCTCTCTGCCTCCACCAACCACTTATCCACTTTATAATGATTGAAGCACTCTCTCATACAAAATGGACAAGTGATTGATAAAGGTTGAGAGTAAGAATTTGATTGAGAGTAGAGCTAGCACACAATCTTGGGTATTGAGGTGGGCTAGGACTGTCTCTGGCGATGCTAGAAAGATTTTTGATGAGATCCACAAATCACGTGAATATGTGGCCATAAAATAGAGTGAAGTCATTTCATTTTCTTCCCATGCTTTTGATTTCTCCCGCTTGATATCTTTCTTCTTTTTATCATCACATGTCTATTGATTCGTGGAATCGAAAAAAAATCTTTGTGGCATAGCCAAGACAATCATGAGCCATTGAGGTGACATTCCAAATGGAGCTAGAGATGACAACCAAGCATGATGTGACAGCTGTCCACACACCCATAGTTGGTGGGTGACCCTGGGTTCAAACCCAAGCTCTTCCAATTATGAGTATCACACCCTAACCACCCTCTCATTCTTGAGAAATCACTTAAAAGTGGTTATTAATCCTCAGCAGAAAGAAAAGGGAAATGATGTGTAGATGTTCTACCCTGTTGAGCCAAGAACAACAGTTAAATTCAATAAATACATCAAAGAGATGATTTATCCGGCAAGGAATTGTATCCTAAGTTTGTTTACAGAAATGTGCTCAGCAACAATTCAGCAGTTAGAACCCAATACAATCTGATTAGGAATATGTAATAATAAAAAATATTGTTAGATGATTGAGCTATAGCATCCATGCTTGGATGATTATAAAGCTATATATTCAGCAAGATATGCATGCACCAACATAAATAGAACAATAAACAGCTGTAAGGGAGTTTTCTTGCTATATGTGTTAATAAATTTATCGAATGACAACGAGATTCAGTTGCAAGTGTTATTCAATATCAACAGAACTAAAAACTGGTTTATTGAGAAATCTTGAATGATTACGATGACCTCCGTTAGGTTTTATATAGAGATTACATTCACCTCAAAATAGAAACTTAGATAAGATACACCTGAATGATGAAGTATCTCTCATTCACCTTATTATAATACTCCTAATATATTGTTACATCATTAAAATCTATATTGCTACATCATTAAAATCCCATCTATATATATATGGGTCGATCTTCAGAATCTAACAGCTCATACCCTTATCAATGCAAAATAGTTTTCAGAAGAGCAATAATCTACTACTTCAAAGCTGAGAATAGGAATGAGAAAGTGCTCAGTGCTAGAGAATGGAAATATAAATTAGATATATATATATATATGTGTGTGTGTGAGAGAGAGAGAGAGAAAGCAGAAGATCCAATGGATAGAAAATATACCCATATAACCAAGAACGATATGTTTTCCGATTCAATTGCATCTTGTGAAGGCCATTCCAACCAACAAGAAAAGCTATCATTAATGTCAAGAAAGCTCAGAAAACCAGTTTTAATCTCCTTCAAAGACTCAATAATTAATATGAAACAACCTAATGCCATTACCCATATTATGTGGTTGGACTACATCCACCAGATTATCGTCTAACAGGTTGTGATGACATCTTTGAACTCGAAACCAATAAAGATCAAGAAAGCTCACAACCCCATTTATCTCTTTCAAAGATTGTAGGCCTTGAACCATTTCCATGGCTCGAGAAGGTTCAGAACATTCAAAGATCGATCCAACACCCTCTGATCATGATCTTGATCTTGATCTTGATCGAGCAGGGTCAAGATAGATGGTAACAACTTTGAACGTTCCTAACCTTCTTTAGCCATGATCCTTGTTCAAGGTCTCAGATTCTGAAGAAGATGAAATTGATTGTTTTGCTTTCTTTATCTTCAAGGTTTTTTTTGTCTGGCTCGTTGGTCCTCTTGTCTACTTATAATATACGTATTCAAAAAAAAAAAACGGGTACCCGGATTATCAAAAGAATAATTCGGGTAGCCGGACCCATTGGGTCCAAGCAATACCGGACCAATGAATAGGCCGATGCAAAAGACGAAAACAAGTCAAGGTACTTTGGGCTCAGTAACTAAGGGCTAGGATTGTGCTATACTCATTAAGTAGCAATCCAAGTCCAGTCCGAATTCTGAGGCCCATTACAGAAATGGACTTCATCTAAAACCTGGCCGAATTGTTACTAATTTTCAATGGGGCTTGGTTCCGGTTGTTGCATTCCATGTGAGGCGCCCTGGATGGCTTCGGCCACAAGAAAAGGAAAATAATCACCTCGTCGCTGGTGGAGCAAAGGAAGGCGTCTCCCCCTCCCTCTTCACACTTCTCGTCATGTGTACTCTTTAACTCTCATTAACAATGGTTAAGATTCAATAACCCTTAGGATTAAAGCATCTAATTAACCTTGGTTAGGGGAGAAAAATATCGGTTGCAATCAGCTAGAATACAAAAAGAAATATTGAGTAAAATATAAATGTAATTATTATTTTCTATAAATTATTTTTATTAAATAAAATCCAATCTACCTTATGTTTATCTAAATTGTCATTCAATTAGTCTAGTTTAACATATCTAGTGAATCATTATCCTCTAAATTAATCAAAGCTTGGCAATAAACTAAAGTTTCTATAGTACCCGGTTTTAAAGAACTCCTAGCTAGACTGGTCAAGTATCTTTCATCTGGTACTAAATGCAAACTCAAAACAATTGTTCAAATTGGAATCTCTAAAATATCGCAGGCCATCAACCCTCCTTAAGATAGGCCTTTTTGGAGTAGTTGCTTGGACTTACCCTTATGGCACCTTAGCAACTACCTTAGGTCTGACTGTGTGTGTTTAGGGTGTATGTGTGTGTGTTACAAGATTACCGTTCTACCAAAAAAGAACATCGATAAAATTGGATAAATTAAATTCCTAGCAAAGCAATATATTAAACTCTTTGGATTTATCTCTTGGTTCTTTTAAATACTAATATAACTCTGATTTTAATTATATATATTGGTAGTTCGACCCATTTCATCTACAAACCTTTACAAAATCCTATTCATTTTTTTTAACTTCATAATGTTTTCCATACTTGCCATTTTTTGTTGGGGGGTACTAATTTTTATATTTTACTCTTTATAAAGATTTCTAATAGCTTGTCATTTTCATCCATTTTTTGTATACTTACGCATATTTACTACCTTATTTCTAATAACCCGCCCCGGTGTGATTCGTTGGTTTAAGTCACTGTGCTCCATTCTGGAGGCATTGGGTCGACACTCCATGCCACATCCAGACTTACCACTTTAGGTGTGCCGGTGTTCGGGCCTCCACCGTGCACGCTGATTGCCGATAATGTGTTCGTCATCTCTCTCTCGTCAGCGTGGTGGCCATCGGAGGCTTTTTGTACCTTCCACAAAAAAAAAAAGTTAGTAGGGAGCTTGGAAATATTTTAGAGGACTTAGTGAAAATTATCACCATACCCCAAGTTTTTAACCGATGAACTTGGATCTTAGAGACTTGAGGAAGGGACAAATCCCTCATTATACTTACACACACATATATACATATATAAAATACATTATATATTTACTATATAATATATTAGATGGGTGAGGGCCGAGGAGAGCAGTGCCTAAGTATTACAAAGCCTGTCCCTTAAGTTAGAGGGCCCTTCAAAATAAGGCCCGACCCTTACCCGCCCTAGGGGAAGAGAAAAAAGCCCTATAATTACGGTCTTTGGAGGGGCAGGGCCCTTTATTTGATAGCCAGATTGACAACCCTAATCACATCCTTGAGAGATCTTAAATAAATTGTAAAATTCCATTCACCGACCGTAAAATTGGTGAAGAAATTCATAGTTTCACAATTGTCATGTATGGCCAAGAAATGAAAATATGTTGAAGGAAAACAAAAACCAACACCTTTGGTAATTAAATAATTAAAATTCTAGCTGGCGCCAGTCGCAGGCCTCCCTTAGAAGCAAGGTGGGGGCAACAAGTGTCAGCATATCTCATGTTATTGGGTAGCAAGACCACATGTTGCACCAATACTGCATCTGTGGAGAAAATTGACTTGGTGCGTTTGGGGCTAGCAGTACTCTTAAATAGTATCTAAGGAGGGAGGAAAATCGAGACCGTCTCCTTTTAACACTCACTAACTGTGGTTAAGATTCACTCATCCCAAGGGTTCATTCATTCAACCTTGATTTTTAGAAAAAAAATAATAACTTTAAATTAATTAAGCTTAACCACGGTTAAAAGGGGACAAAAGGAGAAGGTATTCAGCTAGCTAACCGAATGCGAGGTTGGCTAATCACTAATCTACACTACTACAAGAATGCTCATTCATCATGGTTGCATTTTCAAGATCAATGACGGTTTACACTAGAATGATAATAGAATCTCTTATAAAGCATGACAAAGATGACGAAAAATGTTTGACAAGTGTTTCCTTCACGGTTTTAATAGAAACGGTGATAAATATTTTTCACGGGAAATATAAGCTCACAATTATTATTTTACCGTGATAAAACTATTTTATTAAACCACGGTTAAATATATAAATCACGGTTATTATTTTAACCATGATTGTAAGACTAGTGTTTCGTCTAACTTTAGTTAATTATTTTTTAATTGCGATCACGGTTCAACAATTAATGGTTGCAATTGTGATTTTGGAATTAAAAAAATCGCGATTTAGCCTAATAAAATGTGATCTAAAATAGGTGAAGAAACCATTTTCAAAGGGAATAATCTCAATTTTTATGATATTCAATCACGGATAAAACCGTGATCGTTAATATTCATAACAATCATGGTCAATATAAAAATCGTAATATTTAAATACATACGAACACGCATCAAAAGCTCGTGGTTCGGTCTGTGCGCAGTAACCATAATTAACGTCTTAGGGTCACGGATAGAAATCGTGAGCGATGAGCATTTTTCTTGTAGTGCTATCTTTTATACCATTTCATTTAATTATTTAACAAGGCATAACGATGGGAAAAGGGTCAGCTTCCTCATAAATAAGAAACAATACCCGTAAGATATGTATGAAATGGTCCAAGAACTTAATCATCAAAAAAAAATTTGAGGTCTACGCCCCGAACCCCATCCCCTACATCCAAAATATTTCATACGTTGACTAATCATCCACTACCATATGGCATGCCTCATCAAGAAATACACCAACAAAAATATGACATGAAATGGAGAAAGGAGAAGAATACCAATGAGAACTACCATAAGTCACTTATGAGTAGTGTGTGTTTAAAAAATCTTCACACAAAAAAAGGGTGAGAAAAAAAGTCCATTCGGTTTTTCTGCAGAAACTTAACAATATATGTGCGAAAGTTTCTTCAAAATGAATATGGAACCCCCAACCCACGAGGTGTAGCCCAGTGGTCACTTGGACGAACTATAAACTTGGAGGTCTCGAGTTCGATTCCTGGCTCCCCTCACTAACGGTTGCATGGGGTTGGGGTATTCCCTATGTAGTCCGTGGGATTAGTCTGAGCTTTAAAGGCTCAGGATATCCACGGTTATCAACAAAAAAAAGGTGGAACCCCCCATGAAACAAATGTTCAAGCTTCAAAATATGAAATCATTCTACCATTCTTTACAGAACCCCTTGAAAATGAACCTCTGCATACTTCCATCCAAAATTCATCTTGAAGAACATTCTAAATTACTAATGAATAAGCTAAAGAATAATAGAGATCTGAGTGTCTAAAAGAATACTGGGTTAATGGGACATGTCATTCCAATCAACAAGAAAACCTATCAATATGAAGAAAGCTCAGAAACCCAATTTTAATCTCTTTCAAAGACTCAATAATAATAATAATATGAAACAACATAATGCCATTTTTTGTGCCATACTTCAATACTGTTTCATGAATTAAAGAGCACCATAAAGATGACCATAGAATATTATATCACAAAAACCAGAATTCTATCCATTTAAAAACCTTCACTTCTTTTCGCTTCTGATCCCACAACAGCAGGACCTTCTCGAGAATTCTATTCTCCATTCTCACCTTCTTGAAGGTAAATTATTCAGGTCCAACACCTTGTGATAACATCTTTGAACAATAAACCTATAAAGATCAAGAAAGCTCACAACCCATTTAATCTCTTTCAAAGATTATAAGCCTTGAACCATTTCCATCGCTCGACAAGGTTCAGAACATTCATAGATCGATCCAATACCCTCTCGTCTTCTTACATGATCATGAGTAAAATATAAATATAACTATTATTTTTAATATATAACTTTTACTAAATAAAACTCAATCTACCTTGTGTTTAACTATCTAAATCGTCATTCGATGCGTCTAACTTTAACATATCCCATGAATCACTATCCTCTGAATGAACCCAATCTTGACAACAAACTAAAGTTTCTACCGTGCCTGATTTTAAAGAACTCCTAAATTGGCCTAGCATTTTCCATCCAGTACTAAATGCAAATTCAAAAGCAACTATTGAAATTGGAATCACTAAAATGTTTCGGGTCATCATCAATAAAATTTGATAATTTAGTAAATTAAATTTTTAGAAAAGCAATATAGCAAACTTTATAGATTTATCACTTGATTCTTTCAAATACTAATTTAACTCTAATTTAATTATAAACATCGGTAATTCGACTCATTTCATCTACATACCTTAAAAAATCATAATCATTATTTTTCTTTGAACTTGTCGCAATAATATTTTTCACACATAACGTTGTGTTTTGGGGATACTAAATTTTATATTTTACTCCTTATAAATGTTTCTAATAGCTTGCTCTTTTCCACACTTTTTTTTTGATACTTAGGAATACTTACTACCTCAGCTGTTAAGTTAGTAAGGAGCTTAAAATACAGAGTTTGGTGGAAATTATCATCATAACCTCACTTTTTTACTGTTGAACTTAGATCTTAGAGACTTGATGAAGAGACAATATCCTCATATTATATATATATATAATACATTTATATATTTACTATATAATATATTAATTAGATGGTGAGTATTGAGGAGGGCAGTACCTAGGCATTACAAAGCCCGACCCTCAAATTAGAGGGTTTTTCAAAAGCAGGCCTCACCCTGCCCTCAGGCCCTAGGAAAAGAAAAACAAGCCCTATAATTTGGGGCTTTGGAGTGGTAGACCACTTAATCGGAGGGCGGATTGACAGCCCTAAATTCACATCCCTGAGACATCTTAAAGGAAATGCAAAATTCCATCCACCCGCTGTAAAATAGGAATTACCAGTTTTACAACTGTCATGTACAGGGTGGATGTAGAAAATTTTCATTTGGGGGGAGGGGGGGGCAAAATACATGTATAAAAAAACTATTGGATTTGAGGGTATGGAACTTGGGGGTCAGGAGCGTTGCCCTAGAGAAAATAAAATTGGTAAACACTTTTTGAGAAAATTTCCGGTTATGCCCCTTTAGGTCGCCATGTGTCCCTATTGATATCCCTTAACTGTGGTTAAGATTCACCCACCTATCCTTGATTTTTTGAAATAAATTTCAAACCTTGGTTAAAATTCACTAACTCCTAAGGTTAAAAAATTTTCAATATTTTTTTATTTTAAAAACCAAAAATTAATAAGTGAACCCTAATTGGTGAATTTTAACCGCAGTTAAGGGTGTCAATAGGGACATGTGGCGACCTCAATGGCATAACCAGACTCTAAGGAGTCCTAGTTAGACAATGAAGATACACAACAATTTGGGGGGGGGACTAATCTATACCGTAGGGGGGGACTAATCTATACCGTATGAAAAAAGTGAGAGTAGTTCGTGTCAACCAACATTTTCGAATTCCATAAATACCCTTTGTAGAAAAGCTTTTTACTCAACATACTTATTTTTCTTACTAAAATGCCCCTTTCAAATTAGTAGCTGCCAAAAAGCTACAATACCCTACTTAGTGATGGCAGCCGATTGTTCTTTATTTAATTAATAACAGTTTAAATACGAAGAGGAGGTCTGTCATGGTTTTGAGCAGAGCTCCCCCTTTTTACATTGGGACGGTAGCAATGTTATAATTATGTGTGTTGGCAAATTGCCCAAGCCTTCTTCAGTAATTATAATCGTGTCACCAACCTTGTGTAAATAAGAGAGATCCGCTTCAACACCGTGAAGCAGAGCTCCGGCTCAAAATTAAGCTCTTTAATTAATTTTACCTTTCTGATAGAATTAAAAAAAAAAAAATTACTTGGTTATTGCTTAGATTTTTTTTCTGTTTTTGTCTATGTAGTTGCATATGGACTCAGCAACTGTAATCAGGGGTGGAGCCAGGATTCTCTTGCATAGGGCTAACAATGGGGGTTTGGGGGGCATAGTCCCCGATTTTTTTTTTTTGAGGGTCAAGTTCATTAGCTAACGAATCTATTTGTGTCCGCAAAGAATACATTTTTTCTCGGATGTTTAGGCGGGGGGCTAGAGTCCCCTGGCTCTGCCGGGGGCTTCAGCCCCCCTGGCCCCATGTGGCTCCGCCCCTGAATGTAATCGATTTTCTTTAATTTTGCTTGAGATAAAAATATTTGTAATTCTTGGTAGCAGATCTAACTCACGCTTTCTTACTTTCTGCAATTTTGTTTGCTATGGATTTTATTAGTTTCTCATCAAGACATCAACCATGTATTTTGAGGTTACCATGTGGCTGATGAGCATGATGGACTACCTTCTTCCTAAAAAGGGTGTCTTTTCCTTTTGGTGACCTTGGTTGTAAAAGTTTTATAATCGTGTAAACAGGAATGTTCGCTAAGGAAAATTTTCGTTCCACATGTGTGTCCGTTTTAACACTCCTCTTGGGCTCAACCATGTAACCTTAGCTATTAAATAATAATAATAATAATCATAAAAGTTAAAAAAATTCAAACCAAGATATAGGGCAGTTAAATAGGCTCTATCGGGCAAATGATGGTCTGGTGAGGGTGAAACCAAATTGAATCCCAAAAAATCTCATTTATAGTACATATGTTGTTTAAAAATATTTAGTTGACAGTTAAAAATAATATTTTTTTAATTCAATTTTATTCCAAATATAAAAAATAAGTTTTTTTAATTTGTTCAATTAATTAATTATTTGTATTATTTTTAACAAAATTAATTTTCTATTTAATTAAAATAAAAAACCTTGGGCTCTGCACTCGTGTATGGCCAAGAAATAGAAATCTGGAAGACGGAAATCAACTCCTACGGTAATTAAATAGTATTTAAGGAGGAAGGAAAATTAAGGAAAATTGAGGTCATCTCTTCAGTAAACTGCACCATTCAGTTTATGAGACAAGGGAGCAGTTCTCCCCTACAGAAAAATTATACTATATATTTAATTATTTAACATACGGCTACCTACTCGAATGTGCAGTTTATAGGTTGCCATGTAACCCCTTTAACATCCACTAATTGTGGTTAAGATTCACTCATCGGTAGGGTTCATCCATTTAATCTTGATTTTTAAGAAAAAAATATCGACCTTATGTTGATTAAGATTAACCAATATCATGTTAAATAATTAAATGAAATGATATAAAAGATAGAATAGTGATTAGCTAGCCGGCCCCATGTTCAGTTAGCTAGCCAAATGCCTTCTCATTTTATTCCCCCTTTAACTGTTGATAAGCAACTTAACAACAGTTAAAGAGGTAGGTTATGTATGAAATGACCCAAGAACTTAATTGTCAAAAGAAAAAGGGAGAGGGTCTACATTCCCAAACCTCATCCTTTACATCCAAAATATTTCGCATCCAACTAATCATTCTCCACAAAATCTATAAGCAATTACTACCATTTTCAAGCAATCATCATCCCTAATCATCATCCCTACTGATTATGAATATTTAATAATAACAAATATGGTTAGATAATTGAGCTATATCACCCGTGCTTGGATCCAATTTGATGGGTTAAAACTTAATTAATGCTGTGCTCGGATGATTGTAGAACTGTTGAGTTCAGAACTGTTCAGCATGCCTCAGCAAGAAATACACAACATAAATATGACTAGAAATGGGGACAAAAAAGTTTCTCCAGAAACTTAAGAATATATGTGCGAAAGTTTCTTAAAAAAATAAATGTGATACCCCCATGAAACAAAAGTTCAAGCTTCAAAAATATATGAAATTATTCTTGAAAATGAACCTTTGCATACTTCCATGCATTCAGTTTGAAGAATATGCAAAATTACTAATGAAGAAACTAAAGAATAATAGAGATCTGAGAATCTTGAAGAATACTGGGTTAATGGGACAGGCCATTCCAATCAACAAGAAAACCTATCAATGTGAAGAAAGCTCTGAAACCCAATTTTTATCTCCTTCAAAGACTCAATAATAATATGAAACAACATAATGCCATTACCCTTATTACTTAACTATATGATTTCTGATCAAGTAAACAGTTCTGTTTCATAAATTAAAGAACACCATAAAGATGATGATTTTTCCCATAGATTCTCACGAAAACCAGAATTATATCCATTTAAAACCTTCACTTCTTTTCAATTCTGATCACACAACAGCGGGGCCTTCTCCGGAATTCTGTTCTCCATTCTCACCTTCTTGAAGGTAAATTCTTCAGGTCTAGCAGGTTGTGATGACATCTTTGAACTCAAAATCAATAAAGATCAAGAAAGCTCACAACCCATTTTATCTCTTTCAAAGATTGTAAGCCTTGAACAATTTCCATGGCTCGAGAAGATTCAGAACATTCAAAGATCGACCCTGCTCAAAATGGTAACAACTTCGAACGTTCTTATCCTTCTTTAGCCATGATCCTTGTTCATGGTCTCAGATTTTGAAGAAGATGAAATAGATTGTTTTGCTTTCTTAATCTTCAAGGTTTTTCTTGCAATGCAGTCTGTCTCGTTGGTCCTCTTGTCTATTTATAATATACGTATCTGAGGAATGAAATAAACGGGTACCCGGATTGTCAAAAGAATGGTTCGGGTAGACAGACCTATTGGGTCCAAGCAATTCTGGACCAATTAATGGGCCGATGCGAAAGACAAAAACAAGTCAAGGTACTTAGGCTCAGTAACTAAAGGCTAAGTGGATTATGCTATACTCATTAAATAGCAATCCAAGTCCAGTCCGAATTCTGAGGCTCATTACAGAAATGGACTTCATCCAGTTGCTTCATTCCATGTGAGGGGCCCTGGATGGGCTTCAGCCACAAGAAAAAATGACGTTAACAGTGGTGTTAAGATTCACTAACCCTTAGGATTAAAGCATCTAATTGACCGTCGTTAAATCATAGGGGTTAAAACTTGTTAACCATAGTTCAAGGGCAGTTAAAGGGGCTTTGTGAAACTGTGGGCCAAGGAGCAATACATTCCTCGCCACAAGGAGTAGGTTATTGCTCTTAAAAGGCATCCAATTATCACACCAGAAAATTTGTAAAGAAGAGCAATAGGTATGATAGAGCTTCTTATTTGAAGGCAAACCTATTGTAACAGGACTCACTGGGTTCCACTCCTAGTCACAATGACAAAAGTAAGATCAGTTAAAGGACAGAGAAGGGCGACTCCAGAGAGGATAAGGAAATTGACCATCGGGTCATCTGAGCAGACTTAAGAAAGAGCCATATCTAAGAGAGCATTCAAATGATGAAATTATCATTAAAAAGTTACAAATGCTCATCTGCATGAGAAATGAAGAAACTAATCCATTCTAAACTTCTTCTGGTACAACACTAAAACCTGAACAAATACGTTTAGGAATGCCATCCTCTGAGAATTGTACTTCCTGATCTCATAAACTCTCTTTCACGCTTGAGACCTTCACATCGGCATCACCAGCGCTGATCGATCGACACTCTATGGAATAAAAACAATCACGATTTAGCCTAATAAAACGTGATCTAAAATAGGTGAAAAAACTATTTTCAAAGGGAATAATCTCGGTTTTTATGATATTCAATCACGGATAAAACCGTGATCGTTAATATACATAACAATCACGATCAATATGAAAATCGTAATATTTAAATACTTATGATCACGCGTAAAAAGGTTGTGGTTCGGTCTGCACGCGATAACCATAATCAACGTCTTAGGGTCACGGATAGAAATCGTGAGCAATGAACCTTTTTCTTATAGTGCTATCTTTTATATCATTTCATTTAATTATTTAACAGGCATAACAATGGGAAATGGGTCAGCTTCCTCATAAATAAGAAACAATACCCGTAAGATATGTATGAAATGGTCCAAGAACTTAGTCATAAAAAAAAAAAAAAAAAATCGGGGTCTACGCCCCGAAACCCATCCCCTACATCCAAAATATTTCATACCTGAATAATCATCCCCCCCAAAATCAATAATCCCCCCCCCCCCCCCCCCCCTTAGAAAAGCCTAGCTCCGGCCCTGCTAATTAGGAAATATATATTGTTAGATGATTGAGATCGTCCCAGGGTCGTGACCCCGCTTCCCAAGAATAGGATTTCAGGTGGGGCCCACCATGTGAAATGGGTCCCTCCTGAAAGTTGACAAATTAGTGTTTGGTTTACCATTTTTCATTTGACTTCACGTGGAAGTAAAAAATCGTAAGAAGGCAATTTCCTTATTTCCCCAAGAAGCCAAAGGGACTAGCTTCGGCGGGAAGTAAAATTTTCAACTTCGGCAAGAAGTTGACGGAAGAGAAGAGCCGGTGGAACGATAATGCATAATACAAGCGTACAACAATCACTTGTAAGCCTTTGGAGTAATAAGAAGAAAGTTTTGGACCAACCCACTTAAGTGTGGGACCCAACCACTGATTGAGCTTAGATCCTTGTAGTATTATAAAGGGAAATGGAAAACGGACCCTGGGTCAGCTTAGAAGCTTACCCCGGGATCTCATTGCTCCATTCCATCATTTTACCATCCATCAATTGTGGTTAGATTCACTCACCCTCTACATTTAACCATGGTTTTTAAAAAAACAAAAAAGTAAAATTATTAGTTTCAATTTAATTAAGCTTAACCATGATTAAAAAGGTGTTAAAAGGGACATGGGGACACTTGGTCAGCTTAGAAGAGGACATTGGGTTCCTCATCTCAGGGCTTTATTATAAATGCAATGGGTTAACTTTGGCAGATGCCAAGATCTCTTCTCAATCACTCACCCCTAGATGGCGTATCCCTTTTGAAATCCCTTAACTGTAGTTAAGATTCACCCACCCCTAGGGTTCGCTTCCCTATCTTTAAAAAAATTAACCCTAAGAGTTAGTGAATTTTAATTAGGGTTAAAAAGTATTATTTTTTCCCCTAAAAACCGAGGATAGGTGGGTGAACCCTAGGGGATGGGTGAATTTTAACCACAATTAAGTGGTGTCAAAAGGGACACATAGTGACCTCAGGGACATAACTAGACTCCCTCAGTCCGATAATAACCATGGAGGGTTACAAGTTTATAAATAATTTGGTTTTTAGAGTATCTAGGGCTTGTACTTCTAATTCATGGTTAGGCGGAGAGGGTGCACTTATTTTAGAGTCTGGGTTAGGAGCTATTGAGTGAAACTCAATAACAATGATCTTTGTATCCAAAGGTTACAAAGAACCAACACCAACATATTAGAAAAATCATGAATACCAGATGTAGTAATGTTTTTTTTTTTTTTTTTTTAGGTATAACTCAACTTTGGGGTTAACTTGGGTTACCTATTCTAGAGGTTAGTTGGTTGATTCCTAACATTTGAAGCTTGGATAAGGGTTATAAAACACCCCTCGGGATAGATCCCAGAACCTCCCTCCTAGTGAGGGGATGTTTTACCACTGGGCTAGGCCAACGGTGTGTAGTAATTTCTATATTACCTGCTAGTGCATGTACTGGCATAAAACATGTTTTTTTTTCTCCTCTTTTATATCTATGGGCATCACAAATTCTATAAAAGTTGATATATGAAAATAATCATATATCAATTTGATACGATATATAAAATTTTCAAAAGTTACTTTTTATAAGTGCATACCAAACACAAAATTGATTTTTGAGTTTTTAAAAGTCATATTTAAGTTGTGCAAACCAAACATTATTTTATCCCTCGAATAACTTTGTCAAACTTCCTCAAGAATTACTACCTACGAAGTAACTCCTAGGGAAGTATTTTTCTTCTTTGAAAATTCTATCCAAACACCACCTAAGGAAATTGTCTTCTTACGACTTTTTACTTCCGCGTGAAGTCAAATGAAATATGGTAAACCAAATACTAATTTGTCAACTTTTGACTTCCCAAAAGCTAGAAGTTGTTGGGGAAGTCTATCCAAACGACTGTGGTGAAAGAGTACCTAAAGAATGCAAATAGAAACACACAAGATATACGTGGTTCATCCAACTGGGCTACGTCCACGAAGAGATCCCTTCTTCACTAATAATCAAAGCAAAGAGATACAATGGTTCCTCAACCTCTCAAACTCTCTCTCTCTCTCAAAGAAAAGTTTGGCTTCCTTTCTAATAACTCCTCTTATGAAACCCAAGTTCTAAAAGACTTTAAATAAGGAAAAAAAACTCAAAATTAGTAAAATTCCGGAAAACTTGACGCTTCGGGCGATTGATCACCCATTGCTAAAATGGAGCAATAACTAACACTTTCCACCTTGACTTCAATTCTGTTGTGCCTTAGGTGAAGGATAACTGCATCTTCCAAGATGTCTTCACACCCTCCCTCAAGGGTGTGGACTTCCATCTACCTCATCGAAAGTTAACCAAGTTCAAGCAATGATTAAACTTGGATATAGTGACCGGCTTTGTCATCATATTTGAAGGGTTCTCACTTGTGTGAATCTTCTCCAACAAAATCTCATTCTCAGATATCGCGTCTCTTATGAGGTGGAAGCGCACATTAATGTGCTTCGTTCTTAAATGGTAAACTTGATTCTTCGTCAAGTGTATGGCACTTTGACTGTCACAGTGAAGAATCATCTTCTCTAGTTTTACTCCTAGTTCACCAACCAAATTTCTCAACCAGATTGCTTCCTTGGTTGCTTCTGAAGCTGCCATGTATTCAGCCTCGGTCATTGACAATGCTGTAGTAGGCTGCAACATGGATCTCCAACAAATTGGTCCTCCACCCAGTGTAAACAAGTACCCTGTAGTAGACCTCCTCTTGTCCAAGTCCCCAGCATAATCGGAATCGACATACCCAACTACCTCACATTTGTCACTCTTGTCAAACAAGATTCCGACATCAATTGTACCCTTCAAGTACCTCATAATCCACTTCACTGCTTGTCAGTGCTCTTTTCCAGGATTTGTCATATACCTACTAACAACACTGACACCTTGTGAGATGTCATGTCTAGTGCAAATCATGACATACATCAAGCTGCCCACGGCACTTGCATACGGAAATTCAGTCATCTCTTCCTTCTCTTCATCTGTCACTGGACATAAATGGGATGATAACCTGAAATGTGCCGCCAATGGAGTACTCACTGGTTTTGCATCTTGTATATTGAACATTGCAAGGACCCTCCTTATGTACTTCCCTTGGGATTGAGATAGTCTTCCCAATTTCTTATCTCTCTGAATTTTCATGCCTAGAATCACCTTTGCTACACCTAGGTCTTTCATCTCAAACTCACTACTAAGTTGCTTCTTCAAAACCTTCACTTCTGACATGCTTTTGACAGTAATTAATATGTCATCCACATAGAGTGCTAAGTATATGAAGGAACTATCTCTAAGTTTTCTAAAATAGAGACAGTGGTCATATTCACTTCTAGAATACCCATTTTTCAGCATGAATGAGTCAAACTGCTTGTACTATTGTCTGGGTGACTACTTCAGACTATACAGAGACCTCTTCAGTTTACAGACCTGTTCTGCTTTTCCCCTCATCTAAAATCCTCTGGCTGTCGCATGTATATATCTTCATCTAGCTCTCCGTGTAGGAAGGTTGTCTTCATATCCATCTGTTCAAGCTTCAGGTCCTGCATAGCTACTATCAACAACATTGTTCTGATAGAGGTATGTTTTATAACTGGTGAGAAGATTTAATTGAAATACATTCATTCTCTTTATGCAAAACCCTTTGCAACTAGTCTCTCCTTGAACTTTACTTCGCTGCTTTTAGTAGTAGGTTCATTCTTTCTGAAAATCCATTTGCAGCCAATGATTTTCTTCTCCTTAGGCAGTTCTACAAGATCCCAAGTTTGGTTTTTGTGTAGAGATTTCATCTCTTCATCTATAGCCTTCTCCCACTTTCTATGATCACCATCTGATACCGTTTCCTTGAACTGGATGGCTCCCCACTCTTAGTCATGAGAGCAAAAGCTACCATGTCAGTGTCATCATCATATCTTCTGGGTGTTTTTCAAATCCATTGTGATCTCCGTGGTTGTGGTTGTTGGTCGACTCTCTCGACCTAAGGTGCTTCTTCATCACTTTTATCTGATTCAGATCTATCCATCTCCACCTAAACTAAATGCTCACTACTGTCGGTTGCATCATCACAATGCTCCTCATTTTTCATCATGGCAGTCTCATCAAAAACTACATTCCTGCTAACAACAATCTTCTTTGTTTCGGGATCCCATAACCTGTAGCCTTTAACTCCTTTCTGGAAACCTAAAAAAGTACACTTTCTTGATTTTGCATCAAGCTTACTCCTCAGATCTCTATGTACATGTGCTTATGCGGGATAACCAAAAATTCTTAAATTAGAATAATCATAGGGTTTACCTGATCAAACCTCTTCTGGTGTCCTCAGATCTAAAGCTTTAGATGGTGACCTGTTTATCAGAAAACTTATTGTGTTGATTGCTTCTGCCCAAAAGTCTTTCTTCAATCCAGCACTAATCCTCATACTCCGAGCTTTCTCTAGGAGTGTTCTGTTCATTCGCTCTGCCACTCCATTTTGTTGTGGAATTCTGGGTGTGGTGAAGTTTCGAGCAATACCCTCATCTGTCCAGAATTTAGTGAATTATGCAGATGCATATTCTCCTCCATTGTCTGACCTCAGACACTTTACTTACTTTCCTGTCTGCTTTTCAACCCTGGCTTTCCACTGCTTGAAAATGCTAAAAACATCAGATTTTTTCTTCATGTAGTACACTCAAACTTTTCTCGTGAAATCATCTATAAATGTCACATAATATAGAGATCCTGACAGTGACTTCACAAGGGCTGACCCCCACACATCTGAATGAACATACTCTAGAATTCTCTCACTGCAGTGTGAAAAGGTCTTGAACCTCACCCTTGACTACTTCCCGAATACACACCCTTGACTACTTCCCGAATACACAGTGCTCAGAGAACTGTAGCTTGCAGGTTTTGATGCCTTTTAAGAGCTTTCTACTATGAAGCTCCATTAAAGCCCTCTCGTTCATCATCCTCTTCTGATAGACCAATTCTGGCTCCACCTGTTACGGTATTCCATATCATTTTGTATAGGGTTCCAGTCCTTATACCCTTCAAGATAACAAGGGCTCCCTTAATTACCTTTAGAGCTCCACCTGAAGCTATGTATTTACACCCAGCGGCTTCCATCATACCCAAAGAAATCAAATTCTTTTTAGGTCCAGTACATGCCTAACCTTAATTAGGGTTCGAATAACACCATCGAACATCTTAATCCTGACAGTACTTATCTCTACTATCTTACAAACTGCATCATTTCTCATCAAAACTATACCCCCATCATAGGTTTTATATGTGTCAAATAAATTTTTATTTGGACACATATGATATGAACACGCGGAATCTAAAATCCAAGAGTCAAAGTAGGATTCCTTACTTGTATGGGAGCAAAAGGCTACGTCGTCACTACTTTCTTCCGAACCTGCATTAGCTTGGTCTAAGGCTAGCATTAATGTGCTCTGTGAGATTCTCACCTTCTTTTATCTTGGTTGTATGAAGTTTCTGCTTTAGGAATAGCCTCTTTGACAACGATTTTGTCATATATAGGCTTTCAAGCTTCATCCAAAGCTTCGGTGCTGAATCCTCATTGATCACGTGGCAGAGAACGTCGTCAGATAGGCTTAACCTAATGGTGCTCATCACCTTTAATTCTAGATCTTCCCAATCTTCATCGGATATTGACTCTAGTTTTTTTTTTTTTTTTTACCTTTTATGGTTTTGTGTAAACCTTGTTGAATTAATAGATCTTTCACCTGACTCTGCCATAATCCGAAGTTGCCATTCTCATCGAATCTTGCAAGATCGAACTTGGCATTGGAACTCTTCGATGCTATTACTTCAAATCTAACCTGGCTTTGATACCAATTTGTGGTGAAATAGTACCTAAAGAATGCAAACAGAAACACACAAGATATACGTGGTTCACCTAACTGGGCTACGTCCACGGAGAGATCCCTTCTTCACTAATAATCAAAGCAAATAGATACAATGGTTCCTCAACCTCTCAAACTCTCTCTCTCTCTCTCAGAAAAGTCTGGCTTCCTTTCTAATAACTCCCCTTATGAAACCCTAATTCTAAAAGGCTTTAAATAAGGAAAAAAAACTTGAAAATTAGAATTTCCGGAATAATTAACGCTTTGTGCGATCGCCTTCCAAGGGGGCGATCGATCGCCCATTACTGAAATGGAGCAATAACTAACAACGACACCTTAATTAATTTTAACTTTCTGATAGAATTAAAAAAAATATTGCTTCAATTGTTTCTTTTTTTGTCTATATGAGTTATGTGGTTGGATATGAACTCAGCAACTGTAATCAATTTTTCTTTAATTTTGCTTGAGATAAAAGCATTTGTAATTCCTGGTAGCAGATCTAACTCATGCTTTCTTACTTTCTGCAATTTTGTTTGCTATGGATTTTATTAGTTTCTCATCAAGACATCAACCACGTATTTTGAGGTTACCATGTGGCTGATGAGCATGATGGACTTCCTTCTTCCTAAAATAGGTGTTTTTTCCTTTTTGGTGATCTTGGTTGTAAAAGTTGTATAATCTTGTAAACAGGAATGGTCGCTAAGGAAAATTTGCGTTCAACATGTGTCCCTTCTAACACTCCTCTTGGGTTCAACCATGGAACCTTGGTTATTAGAAAAAAAAAAAAAAATTACCACAAAAGTTAAGAAAATTTAAATCAAGATATAAGGGGCAGTTAAATAGGCTCTATTGGGCAAACGATGGTCTGGCGAGGGTGAGACCAAATTGAATCCCAAAAAAACTCATTTATAATACATATGTTGTTTAAAAATATTTAGTTGGCAGTTAAAAATAATATTTTTTTAAATTCAATTTAATCCCAAACATAAAAAATAAGTTTTTTTTTTTTTTTAAAATTTGTTCACTTAATTAATTATTTTTATTATTTTTAACAAAATTAATTTTCTATTTAATTAAAAATAAAAAGCCCCGGGCTCCGCACTCATGTATGGCCAAGACATGGAAATCTGGTGAAGGAAGACAAAAATCAACTCCTTCGGTAATTAAATAGTATTTAAGGAGGAAGGAAAATCAAGGCCATCTCCTCCATGGACACTATTTCAATAAACTGCACCATTCAGTTTATGGGACAAGGGAGCAGCTCTCCCTAAAGAAAAATTATACTATATTATTTAATTATTTAATAGGGCATAAGCATAGGACAATGGGATAACTATCTCATGAACTTTTGAAACAAAATATATCTTTTCAGGAAATACATAACATACGACTACCTACTCGAATGTGCAGTCTACAGGTTGCCATGTATCCCCTTTAGAGGCGTGCTAGCCCTACTCTCAGTCAAACTCTACTCTTGTTGGGATTTAAACCATGCGTTTAATCCCTAAACCCTTCGGATCCTGAGAGACTATGAATCACAGAAATCACACAACAAATAGAAAAATTGCAGAGAAGAAAAATAGAGACAAAACACACGGATATACGAGGTTCGGCAACGTGCCTACGTCCTCGGGAGCCACACCTATTCACTATATTGAAGATACAGAATACACAGAGTTTTTCTCTCTTCGAAAAATTACAGCCACTTCTCACACTCGTTAAACCTAAAAAAATAAGCATACAGCTACATGCTGAAGGTTGTCTACATTCCCAACAACTCTCAGCCTCCACCAACTACCGATCCATAATCAAATCAGTTATGGTGGTTAAAGCACTATCTCTCATCAAGAATGGACACGTGGTTGGTGGAGACTGAGAGTAGAGTTTGACTGAGAGTTGGGCTAGCATTCCTCATCCCCTTTAACATCCACTAATTGTGGTTAAGATTCAGTCATCTATAGGTTCATTCATTCAATCTTAATTTTTAAGAAAAAAATATTAACCATAAGTTGATTAAGATTAACCAAGATCATGTTAAATAATTAAATGAAATGATAGAAAAGATAGAGTAGTGATTAGCTAGCCAACCCCACGTTCAGTTATGGGGCGATTGGATTGGGTTTTTTTGGCCTAAAATCAATTCTGGTAAAATTGATTTTGTAGAAATTAATGGTCAAATAATCATTTTTTCAAATAATAGTATTTGGAGAATACGTGGTGAGTCTCTCAACTTCGTATTCTCCAAACACTATTATTTGAAAAAATGATTATTTGACCATGAATTTCTACACAATCAATTTTATCAAAATTGATTTTTGCTCAAAAAAATCCAATCCAAACGCCACCTTAGCTAGCCAAATGCCTTCTCATTTTGTTCCCCCTTTAACTGCTGTTAAGCAACTTAACAACAATTAAAGGGGCAAGGGGACAGCTGCCCCATAGGTTATGTACGAAATGGCCCAAGAACTTAATTGTCAAAAAAAAAAAAAGGGAGGGGGTCTACATCCAAAATATTTCACACCAACTAATCATTCTCCACAAAATCTATAAACAATAACTACCATTTTCAAGCAATCATCATCCCTACTGATTATGAATATTTAATAATAACAAATATTGTTAGATAATTGAGCTATATCACCCGTGCTTGGATCCCATTTGATGGGTTAAAACTTAAATGCTGTGCTTGGATGATTGTAGAACTGTTCAGCATGCCTCAGCAAGAAATACACAACATAAATATGAAAAGAAATGGGGACAAAAAAGTTTCTGCAGAAACTTAACAATATATGAATGAAAGTTTCTTAAAAAATGAATGTGGAACCCCCCATGAAACAAAAGTTCAAGCTTCAAAAATATATGAAATCATTCTAATATTCTTCAAAGAACCCCTTGAAAATGAACCTTTGCATACTTCCCTGCACCCAGTTTGAAGAATATCCTAAAAATTAATGAAGAAACTAAAGAATAATAGAGATCTGAGAATCTTGAAGAATATGGGTTAATGGGACAGACCATTTCAATTAACAAGAAAACCTATCAATGTGAAGAAAGCTCAGAAACCCAATTTTAATCTCCTTCAAAGACTCAATAATAATATGAAACAACATAATGCCATTACACTTATTACTTTACTATATGATTTCTGACCAAGTAAACAGTACTGCTTCATAAATTAAAGAACACCATAAAGATGATGATTTTTCCCATAGATTCTCACGAAAAACCAGAATTATATCCATTTAAAACCTTCACTTCTTTTCGCTTCTGATCACACAACAACAGGACCTTCTCTGGAATTCTATTGATCTCCATTCTCACCTTCTTGAAGGTAGATTCTTCAGGTCTAACAGATTGTGATGGCATCTTTGAACTCGAAACCAATAAAGATCAAGAAAGCTCACAACCCATTTTATCTCTTTCAAAGATTGTCAGCCTTGAACAATTTCCATGGCTCAAGAAGATTCAAAACATTCAAAGATCAACCCTGCTCAAGATGGTTACAACTTTGAACGTTCTTATCCTTCTTTAGCCATGATCCTTGTTCAAGGTCTCAGATTTTGAAGAAGATGAAATAGAATGTTTTGCTTTCTTAATCTTCAAGGTTTTTCTTGTAATTCAGTCTGTCTCGTTGGTCCTCTTGTCTATTTATAATATACGTATCTGAGGAGTGAAATAAAAGTGTACCCTGATTGTCAAAAGAATAATTGGGTAGCCTGACCCATTTGGTCCAAGCATTACCAGACCAATTAATGGGCCGATCCAAAAGATGAAACAAGTCAAGGTACTTGGGCTCAGTAACTATACTCATTAAACAGCAATCCAAGTCCAGTCAGAATTCTGAGGTCCATTACAGAAATGGACTTCATCAAGTTGCTTCATTCCATGTGAGCCGCCCTGGATGGGCTTTGGCCACAAGAAAAAATGACGTTAACAGTGGTGTTAAGATTCATTAACCCTTAGGATTAAAGCATCTAATTAACCTTGGTTTTTAGGGAGGGGCAGGTGGAGGGGAAATAATAGGGGTTAAAACTTGTTAACCATAGTTCAAGGGGCTTTGTGAAACTGAGGGACAAGGCGCAATAGTCCCATTCCTCGCCTCAAGGAGCAGATTATTGCTCTTTTTTTTTTTTGATCAGCAGATTATTGATCTTAAAATGCATCCAATTATCACACCAGAAAATTTGTAAAGGAGAGCAATAGGTATGATAGAGCTTCTCATTTGAAGGCAAACCTATTGTAACAGGACTCACTGGGTTCCACTCCTTGTCACAGTGACAAAAGTAAGATCAGTTAAGCGACAGAGAAGGGCGACTCCAGAGAGGATAAGGAAATTCACCATCGGTCGTCTGAGCAGACTTAAAAAAGAACCATATCTAAGAGAGCATTCAAATGATGAAATTATCATTAAAAAGTTACAAATGCTCATCTGCATGAGAAATGAAGAAACTAATCCATTCTAAACCTCTTCTGGTACAACACTGAAACCTGAACAAATACGTTTAGGAATGCCATCCTCTGAGAATTGTACTTCCTGATCTCATAAACTCTCTTTTGGGCTTGAGACCTTCACATCTTGTTTCTCCTCTTCACTGACCAGTGCAAGTTTCTCTGCCGGAGATTCAATTTCTGGTTCAGGTTCTCTTTTCAACTCAGATTCAAACTCCTTGGCTGCCTGCAACATTCAAGATATGGGGATCAAACCTTCAAATTGCTTCAGATTAAACCAGTGGATATTGTAACGTGAATTTCTCAAGTTTATTGTAATTAAGAATTGTAAGCTTCGGCATCAGAGGCATAGAACTAGTCAACAGCTACATGACATATACAATTTATATATCATAGGTGCATTATAATCTTTAAAGGCACTTTTCTGGTTTGTGAGCAAACTAAATGTTCAATGTATGAGGGATCCCATTGTCATATGATCTTGATGGGAAAGTGATGGGACATGAGGTGCAATTAATCCAATCAGGTCCATACAATTGGAATTCGCAATCTGCAACTGTCTGGGCATGAAGGTGGTGACAGACCTTTTGTGAAATTTCAGTACCATCATTATGATTGGGAGATCAACGAGTGTCGACCGTAACTATTGGCAGGCTGAAATATAAAACCAAGAAAAACTAAACCTCGCCATCTTCTTTATGGAAATCAGAAAGGAGGGTGAACTGCCCGATAAAGTGAACTTTGAATCCAAACAAGACCTGCTTATATTATATGAAGCCCCTAGTGATTTCTTACCAAAATGAAGAGAGGGAAAAAGATTCTCCAACCAGAAGATTTCACAAGTTGCCTAAGAGGAATGAGAATCTGGTAGCTGAGAAATGTGAAAAACTAGTTGAAAAACAAGAATTCATCAAGAGAATATGAACAGCATGGAGACTAGAAAATAACAAATTGAATTCATCAAGAGAATACGAACAGAATTTCAACATGGCAGGGGCTAACATGAAGCCATATACTTATATATCCACCCACGTTAAGAAAAATTTTGTTCGAGATAAACAGAGCTTTCTTTTACAATTTGCTATGCAATGCATGATAGCTACATTTTGATATATGTGAGAGCCACTCTTTTTTATAGCTATTCTTTTCTTTTGTATTGCTATATGTGACACCAGGTGTATACTAAGAAAAAAAAAAAAAAAAAATTGATTATTTCAAAATGTAATCCATCAAGTGACAACTTAATGTACAATACTGAATATTTTTTCCTTTTAATTGGTAAAAATTTCTACACATTTATAAATAAATAAAAATGTCAAGCTAAGCACAAATTTTGAGATCACCCCATCTGCATCCACCAGGGATTGCCGAGTTTGGTCCTTAGACAACAAGGAGAGGTTCTCCGTGGGTTCTTTCTTGCGAGTCTTGCGTCCTAGTCCTTTGCCATCTTTTCCTCATTAGGCTGTATGGTTTCCACGGATTCCATCAAAGGTATCTTTTTTCATATGGTTGGCGGTATTAGATAAAATCTTGACTATTGATCACCTCAAGCATAGAGGGTGACAATTCGCAAACAGATGTTTCATGTGCCTTCTTGCAGAGGAATAGGTGGATCACTTGTTGCTTCATTGCCCGGTAGCGAGAGAGGTTTGGTCCTTTTTCTTTGTCCATCTAGACATCCTTTGGATCTTTCCCGATTCCTTTCGGAGCTTTTTATCTTGTTGGATGTCAGGAGTGTTCCCATCGCCAGCTGGAGATGTGTGGCCTCTCCTTCCTGGGACAGTTGTGTGGTCCATTTGGAAGGAGAGGAATAGGCGAGTTTTTGATAACTCTGCCTCGGCGATTCCCCGCATTCAGACTAGGGTGCATCATTTAGTCTCTGCTTGGGGTGCAGTGGGGGTGGAGATGGAGGATCCATGAGGGAATGTTTTTTCACCCTGATTGCCTCATCCATGTTGTTTTAGTTTTGTTGGTTTTGGTTTGTATTTCTCCTCGCTTCTTCCTTCGTTCACTATTGGTGATCCGGGGTTGTATCTTTCTTTTTTCTACTATATATTTTATCTTCTTTGCTGATAAAAAAAAAGCACAAATTTTGAAGCATATACTATTTTCCCTACTCAATTATAGCGAGTTTATATTATTATGGCATCAATCATGTCATCTTATCAGATTGGTTATTGATTCCTTTGAAGATGCCTATTTCCGTGATCTGGGCTATGTTACTAGGGTGATTTGTTGGGCTTTATGGTCGGAGTGCAACATAAGTTTTTTTAACAGCTCAGCTTTTTTTGAGGAGCGGGTTTTCTCAATCGCTTGTGACCTTCTCACATCCTGGAATACTATTAGGAAGGACTATGAGGAGGATTGGTTATTCGGGCTATGATGGCGCTCGAAAGTTTATCTTATTCATGTTGCTTTAACTTTTTCTCTATTTTATCTTTGGTTCATATCCTTAGTGAACCGTCTTTCCTATTTGCTTAGTATGCTTCTCTTTGATTTTCAATATATATATCATCTTTACCGATAAAACAAAAATCATGTCATCTTACAAAAGCGAGGCAGCAATCGACATTATATAAGAGTGTAACCTGTTAGGGTTTTTCTTATTAAATAAAAACTCATGTGGTTCGGCGCAATCCTTAGTTTTCAAAAACTTGGATTGTATTGCTGTCAATAAAGAATAATAAGGTTAAGGGGTCCCACTAAAGAAAAGTGATCAAACAGGGACCTTTAAGTGTTATTAAAGCTAACAAGATGGTCAGAGTTGGCGACCGTTAGATCTTTGGCGTGATTCCTCTCAGCCCTTGGATCTTATGATGAGTAGGATTCCAAGGGTATATAAAGAAAGGGGAAATCCCACTTTTCTCTTACGTCATTTACAAGCCCCATTAAATTAGACCTAAGGAGAAAAGGGAAGACTCCTCTCAAGTACAGTACAAAAAACCAAGCATCACACCGAGAAGGGAATAGGGAAATTCCAACGAAATGTATGAAATTATCTCTTTCAATTTATCTATCCTTTGATTATGAATTCTAGAAAATTAATTGCAAGGTCTAGATCTAGGATTGGAATAATCTTGTTTAGGTTTAACATGTTATTATTATTCTTAAATCCCAACAATTGGTATTAGAGCGCAGGCTCGTACCATGTGATTATTTTTACTAGTTTTATAATCTAGATTGATTTTCGGATTAGTATATTCATACTTGAAGATCTGTCTAAATCGGATTTAAGGAGAATCAGATAAACAAGATCTGGATATGTTTTCGGATTTTGAATAATCATTGTTTTTAGTATCAGAGTAGATCGGATTAAACGTAAACAGAGAAATATAAATAAAAATAAAAATAAAAAAATTAAGGTTTTCATCGTTTTTGGTTGGACGGTGATTCCGCCGCCGTCGGTCATCGGAGGAGGCCGTTGTCAGCATGGTTTTGCTCGCCGGAGATTAGCTGTCAGTTTGGTACCGACGACAGCCGGAGAGGTGGCCGGTAAGGCCCACCAAGAGAGGGGATACAGTAAGTATTTAGGGTTTCAAAATTATAAAAATTAAAAAAAAAAAAAAAACTGTGCGCGGGTTGGGAAGATGATCCTCGAGGGTCAACCCAAGTGGTTGACCCGAACCACTAGTCAGGATCCAGACCCTAACCTGATTCAACAAATACTGATCTGAACCCGACCGACCCTCATGTAACCTGACACGCATAGGTTTGACCCGACCCGGACATGACCCGAACTGGTTCAGATGGACCGGATCAGCTCGCCCGGACCGGTGGCTAAGTCAGGCCAAATCGGGCCGTATCCAGACTGGACCGTGTGTTGGTGTCGAGCCACGCGCGTGTGATCAGCAAACCGCGCGTGAGAAGGCAGCTCCCGTGCGTGAGGCATGTGTGTCACTCGCGGGGCGTGTCCCTTGCATGTGACACATCTCCAGGACACTTTTAGGGGAAGTGTCCGACCTCTCCTGAGGTTTTTGGGTGTTCTGATTCCGTTTTTCATTTTGGACTTCTGAGCACTGTAAAGAACTGTTTTAGTGCATAGACATCATTTTCTTATGGTTTTGACATTAAATAAAGAAATAACTTGATACTTTTACCCAAAATTAATATCAGGAACTAAAGTTAGATCATCTTATGGGGTTTAGGTTTGATCTGTAAGGCGGTCGTTCGAATGGTCATAACCAAAGTAGGTTAGATTGGCTTGCCTAAAGGTGACCGTCCTATGGAGGTTATGTTTCTTCAAATTTAGGGATTTCAGTCTCTTTAAGATTGTGAGTTTGCACTCACCTACATTGTATAGCTAGTCTTGCCCAAAGGTGTCTAGGGACTTCAAATAGACTGAGTGAGGCAGAATGATTCATGCGTGGCGGTGAGAGAAGGATAACCCTCTTGCCCAAAGGTGTGGAAGTGTCCCAATCAATCCAAAATGTGATAGACCAGTTCTGTGCACGACTGTTGTCGCCAATTGGGAGTGAATTGCATGTCGAAATCTCTTGCCCAAAGGTGTGATTAGATGATGCGCCTACCTGTCCCGTAAAGTGGAAGTAAGCAACCATAAATTAAACCACTTTAGCTATCCGGCTTAACCCCTAGACCGGATTAGAATAATAAAGTTTAAGTAAAGTCATGCAAGGACAAGTATAAAGTAAATTATTATAATTTGTGCAATAATTTGTGAGACATACCATAACATACAAAACAATGACATTTTCAGATATGGACGGGTCTGTTGTTTATAAACATTTGATTGGGATTGAACCACTAAATGGTTCAAACTATAGTTCTTGGAAGATGCAGCTAGATATAGTTTTGGGTTGCCTTGATTATGATTTTGTCCTCTTGGAGGAAAAGCCAATTGTTCCCACTGCTGAGTCTTCAGACAGGTCCTTGCATTCGAAGTGGGAGAAGACCAATAAGATGGCCATGTAGATCATTAGGGCTTCCGTTCAAGAGGCCATCAGAGGTGGTATTCCTGCTGCTGATACTGCTAAGGTTCTTCTTGAGACTATCAAGAAGCAATTTATGAGAATCTGTTAGGTCTCGTCAGTACAGTTGTCTGACTCAGTTGATCTCATTGAAGTATGATGGTGCTGAAAATGTTCGGGAGCATATCTTAAAAATATCTAAGTTGATTATTTCTCTTAGAGAGTTGGAGTTGACCATTGAGGACGACTTCATGGTGTATTTGGCTGTAGCTTCGCTTCCTCAATCATTTTATGCTTTTAAGGTTAATTACAGTGCCCAGGATCGGAAGTGGGACCTGCATGTGCTGATAGTTGTGTGTGTTAGTGAGGAAGAGCACATGAAGCGTGGAAAAGCTGAGTCTGCGAACTTGGCTGTGAATTCTGGTAGCAAAAAGAATTTTAAGAATAAAGGGTTCAAGAAGCCTAATTCACAGAATTTCTGGCAAAGACAAAATTCTGAACATAGTCACCACCATCCAACTAAGTGCCAGCTCTTCCAAGTATAAACAGTTCTTAAGATCAAGCACTTTTAGGTACTTGCAAGTATTTACAAGGGTGGTGGTTGATGGAGGAAATGTGGTCAAACCTCCGCACCCTTCTATACATAAATAGCTTGTGCACCTCGATAAGTTGTGGAAGTTGAAGAACTTTTGGAGAAAGGACACAGTCCTTATGGTGATTCCAGCATCTTTCAAATGTTTGAAGCATTCCGATTCCCCTAAGTTAGCTCCACCATCTCCATCCATATCCCAATTCGCATAACGACTACTATATAGGTTCAACACTTGCAGTCTTGGAAGCCCTAATATCACTTTAACTGAGATTTTTGTAAGAAAATCTGTATAGCTCAAATCCAAATGCTGCGGCTTCACTAAATTTTTTAACTCATTGGGCAATGTTTTTATTGGTGTTTCTGATAGATTAAGACATAGCAACTCAACCAATTCAACTATCCCCATTGGCAGTTCCATAATACAAGTCCTTGACAAATCTAAAATTCTAAGAGTATGCATAAATTTGAAGAAACCATCGGATATCCCCCGCAATAATCTATTGTCGTTAAGAAGTAAGGTTAAAAGGTTGGGGCAGATGGGTGTTTCAGTTAATGCTCTAATATTATTATCGATGAGCGAAATCCTCTCTGTCTCCCTCCATTTTTCAACCTCAGGTACTTTAGTCAACCCAACACGCGCTTGCACCAATATCTTACTTTGTTTCCTTCCACAATTGCAAGATATCCATAATGCCAAGTCACGGATGACATCATGCATCTTCACGTGTGTATCCTCATCGAAGCCACTCTCCAACAAGCACACAAGCTTTAGAGTTCCAATGATATCGTGTCCCTGGTTATTTGCTTCATTCATCACATCAAATCCATCTATAAACCCCTCCCAAATCCAATGTGGCTCCACTCATTGGGAGTCTTTTTGCTAGCCATGGTTCTATCAATGGTGATGAGTGCAAGTGGTACACCAGCACACTCTCTAGTAATGACTTTAGCTAGTTCAGGTATTTTTGGATGAGTATTGAGGGTCTCTTTTCCTACTTTCTTTTGAAATAGATCCCTCCCTTCATTCCAACTCAAACATTCTACTCTGATATTCTTATGTGCTTCCATATGTCTACACACGGCCTCAGACCGAGTAGTAGATACAACCTTGGATTTGTTTTCACTATCAGGTAGAGGAATTCCTACTAATTCCAAATCCACTCGATCCCATATGTCATCCAACAACAACAAATTTTTTTTCTTGTTCAAGACATTACAAATGCATGCAGCACGTGCAGCCTCTTGACTTTCACCTTCTGGCAAATACAACCCCAGTCTATCTCCAATGCCCTTCTGAACTCTTCTCACACTTGGTTCTTTGGATACCACCACCCAAATCACCACATCAAAATCATGGATTTCTCGGTGGAAAATGTTGAGAGTCACCACCAACTCTCTAGAACTTTCTTTCTCCCTTTCAAGTGTCTTTCTTTCTTTAGAGTCTTCTCTCTAGATTACTCTCTAGAAAATTCTGTCATAGGTTCTCCCTTCATCTCTTTAGAATATTCTATCTCTAGAATTCTCCCTAAGCTTATCTCTATTTTTAGAAAAAGAGGTGGTAGTAGTCTCTAGATATTTCCTAAGAAAGGAGGTGGGGAGAATGTTCTAGAAATCTAGAACATTCACATACCCAATATAAATAGAGGGTAGGGTCCTCTTGTTTGTGTATAGAAGAAACACAAGCTCTTCTAACTGTGAGGTATAGTGTTAGTCTAAGTGAGTGTGAGTTCTTGTGTGAGTATAAGTGTGAGTGTGTCTCTTGAGTGTGAGTGTCCCTTAAGTGTTGTACATTTTTCAGTTAGTGCATCAATAAAAGCTTCTTTATTTGGGTTTCCGCTGCTTCTATATTCAACAGAAAAGTCCAATAATCCCCACTTCATCTTCTCTAAGGCACCTCCAAACATTCTCAAACATCAAGTCCATGCCCACAGTTGGTCTACTGGGCATGACTTCCACCTCAGCAGGAGGCAATATGTAAGCAACTTCATTGAAATCTCCTTTGCTTCTTAATTCCGCCACCATTTTTAGCTTTTTGGCTACTCTTTTGCCGACCCTGTAGCTAGAGCAACAGTGCTTGGGGCAGCAACCTCCCAGACATGTATTTGAAATTTGTTGAAAACCCTCTTCTATAATTTGATCCACTTCATGTTCCGTAGATTCTACCATTTGGAGCCACACTTCCACTTGGTCTCTGGGTTTCAGTTGTTGTCCCTCGGCGATATCCACCCTTCTCTTCACATCACTCCTTACACTCACCAGTTCGTCCATTAGAGACCTCAAAGCGTGGAGATTTTCTTGGAGTTCACGGATGTAGTCAGTACGTAGTGCAATGCAATCCCATAACCGGTTGATGATTTCGGTGATCGGGCTTACAGCTTCCATGGTGCTTAATTAGGAGATTCCAAGATCGCTGGAATAAATAAATCCAGCCCAAAGAAGAACACAAAGCTAATCACCGAGAGGCTCTATCATGGGTTTGGGAAATAACGAAGAAGTTAAGGCCGACTACCCTGGTTTCGACGGGTAGACTTGGCTTCATTCTCTTTTTCTATATATATTTATTTGTCTTGATCCCATGATCACATGATCACATTCATGAGAGGGCCATACCATACCATCTGAACTACACGGCTGGCCGGCTGGGTGTGTTTGTATGTAGTTGTTGACGTTTTAGAGCATCTCCAACCCTATCTCTAAAAGTTCCCTATTTTTACTCTAAAATAGAGTGTTAAAATTTTTTGGAACCCTCTTTTTGTACTTGCAACTCCAACCCAAACTCCTTATTTCTTCCCTATTTATATTAAATACTAATTTTTTATTTTTTTGAATGAGATGACACTCAACGGTCTTATTTTTATTGGCCATATTTTAATGGTCATATTTTTTCAAACGGTCATATTTTACCGGTCATATCTATTCAAATGGTCATATTTTAACGATCATATTTTTTTGATCTAGATGACACTATGATTATAAATAAAACCATTTCGTCTCTCATTTTTATCCATCGCAACTCAATTTTCTTTGAACGATCAAAAACTTAATTGTGTCTCAACTTTATTGGTCATTTTCTCTCTATGGATCGCAACCTTCTAAACAATATGTTAGTTCAGGTCATAATTCAGGACAAAATCAAGGACAGAGTTCAGGACATCAATTTCAGGGAAAGGATAATACTGAGAAACCAGAGGAGATTTGAGTGTTTCTTCTGTAAGGGAAAAGATCACATGAAAATAGATTGTTTCAAATATAAGGATTGGTGCAAGAAGAATAAAGGAGTTCATTCATTGGTAAAGCGCCAAGGCTGAGGAGTTGCTATATTTGGGGGAACTTTGCACCAACAGTATTTGAGGCTGTTGGAACTTATTGATTAGTATTAGACCCTATTTATGTTTTTGCTATTAGTTGATACTTTCATTGTGCTGTTGTTTAGGTGAGATATTATTTATTTTGGATTGGATAATGTTTTAATGTTATCTTTGAGGGGAGTACAATCTCCATTAGACATATTTTTCAGACAGTTGGTAGTAATATATTAGTGGATGATCTTTATTAAATATCTTTGAACTCATATTTTATATTATTCTTATTGTGTATGTTTGTTGATTCTATTGCAATAGTTTTATTACAAACCGACACCAATTCCTTTAGAAGATTTTTTCAGTTTCCTAGATGTTGTGAATAATGAAGACTCTCTTGAGTGACTAAATGCAATGAAAGAGGAATTAAAGTCTATGAAAATATATTTTGTTTGAAAACTAATCACATTACCTGTTAATTCCTCGTTCATTTGGTGAAAGTAGATTTATCTCTAGGTAATTGTGACTCTTGTGACAATTTGAATGGTAAACTTAAAGTAGTGATCTCTACTTGGATTTGTGCATATATGTTAAGGTCAGTGGGAGCGGGTTTGTAATTATGTATTGTACGGTAAATATTTTTGATATAAGATATATGGGGAGACAAGTTATATTTTCAATATTAAGATTACCAGAGATCATATTTCTAGATGTTTGGAGTTATCTCATAAGATTTCATGTTGGTTTACAAGAGATATATTGAGCTAGAAGTTGTAAAGTTATTCAGACTCTGATTTTGCTTGTTTTCAAGATAGTTTGAAATTTTCATCAGATTATATGTTGTTGCATGTTTGGATTGTGAACCCATTAACTAAAGAACTCTCCACCAGAAATTTTAAAGAACTTGTCAATATTATGAAACTTTTAGAATCTTTTGATTCTTTTATTTAGTGGGAGTATTGTTTATTGTTTTATATTCCAATCATTTATAAGATATACATGTCATTGTTTTACAGTCTCAGATATTGAATTGTTATGGTTATGCAAATGAAATATTGATACATCATTTGATTATGTTATGTATTTGAACTGCACGTGCAAAAAGGTAAAGACATTAAGTGATGGATTTCACATGGCGGATGCCACTGATGTAAAGGTTGCCCGAGAGCCTCACACAAAGCTCTCAAGTTGCTTGGGTTGAACATGGTTGGACACCATGTTTGAGGCCTTCATTCTGGATACAAAGTGATGGATTTCACATGGCGGTTGCCGTAAAGTATCGGAATGACATGCAAATGCTTAAATGCATGACAATTTTTGGACGTACACATTTTGATCACATCAGGTTGTGTACGGTCCATATCACACCATACTAAGCCACCATAAAAAACCGCTCTGAAACATTAGTATTACTAGTTGCTTGCATCCTATTAATGAACACTAGTAGATGCTAAATGCTTTCATGATCACCGTTAGTGGTGCTTTTGAATCAGAGTGAAAGTTAAAGAACACTTAATTCTCGACAGCAATGCTTTTCAAAAAAAAAAGTGGTCACTCATGTTTTTAAGGTTGTTCAATCCGAAGAGTCTTTTTATTTTATATAAGAATTGCTTGGATCAAGTGGGAGATTGTTAGGGTTTTTCTTATTAAACAAAAACCTATGTGGTCTGGCGCAATCCTTAGTTTTCAAAAACTCGGATTATATTGCTGTCAATAAAGAATAATAAGATTAAGGGGTCCCACTAAAGAAAAGTGATCAAACAGGGACACTTAAGTGTTATTAAAACTATCAAGATGGTCAGGGTTGGCGATCGTTAGATCTTTGGTGTGATTCCTCTCAGCCCTTGGATCTTATGATGGGTAGGATTCCAAGGGTATATAAAGAAAGGGGAAGTCCCTCTTTTCTCTCACGTCATTTACAAGCCCCATTGAATTAGACCTAAGGAGAAAAGGGAAGACTTCTCTCAAGTACAGTACGAAAAGCTAAGCATCACACAAGCATCACACCGAGAAGGGAATAAGGAAATTCCAGCGAAAGGTATGAGATTATCTCTTTCAATTCATGTATCATTTGATTATGAATTCAAGAAAATTAATTGCATGGTCTAGATCTAGGATTGGAATAATCTTGTTTAGGTTTAACATGTTATTATTCTTAAATCTCAACATAACCGACATCAAATCAGAAGTGAAATCAATTAACTGATTAGATTTAGCCAACTCGGTTAAACTATAACAAGCAAAAACATAATTATGAACAGAAAGACAATGTAATATGAGAGCAGAATTTTGTTAGACTAAGTTATAATTTGACAAGCTGTATGGTAAACCTTCGAATTTATAATTTGGTAAGAGGGCAAAAATATATTGACACTTGAGAATAAAAGTTTAAAATAAGAAAGAAAAAATACGAAAATGAGACATAGTTATTTTCATAGTACTTGCTTGCTCTAAATTTTATGGCATCACATCCACCTTCATTGCACAAACTAGAGCTCTGTCTGATGGCTTCACTCCATGTTAATCTCTCCGAATTTTCAAACTCATCTTGAGTGACTCTAAGTTCCATGTAGACATGATTAACAACAAGAAAGACCCTCCTTGGTCTACTTAATACTGGTGGCATGACATTCTCAGGAAATTTGACCCCATAAAGCTTTCAACAAGCATATTTTTCATGCTAACCAAGATTGCTCTTCTAGCTCTATGTTGCCTAGCAATATTCAGTCCCTTATTTTTCTGGATAGAATTTCACCATGTTAGCTTTTTCTGGGCTGCATCCCCAATTATTTACTTATCTCTCTCTCTCTCTCACACACACACACACACACACACACACATCCATGAGCGAGATATTAGCGATTAGCAGACATAAGGGGTAGTATTTCACATATCCATTCAAAAGAATCCAGAAGCTCGGGAGAATATCTGAGTATCCCTATTTGTTGCTGACCTTGATTGAATTCTTCATCTTAGTCATCGCTAACTCCACATAAAACGATCAACTATAAAGTATAAACACCACAACAACATAGCAATCCAAAACCCTAGAAACTCGAAACCCCTAAATCAGAACTACAAAATCAAATCATCAAACAGATAAAAATGGATTAAAACGACCAAAATCAACGAACCTGCTGAAAGCCCTTAACAGACTTTCCAATACTCCGTCCGACCTCCGGCAACTGCTTGGGCCCAAAAACAAGAGCCACAACTCCGGCGATGACGACGAGCTCCGGCATGCCAAGACCGAACAAGCATCTGCAATTGAGACCCCTTTGAGCTCTGCTTCTACTCAAGACCAAGCAACTGCTATTCTTCTTCTTCTTCTGCAAGAGATCGATTCTTCCATTGCTGAAGAATGAGGAGTTGCAGGAAGCGAAGGATAAGGAAGGTGAAGTTCTTGGAATTGAAGGTAGCGAGAGAGTTGCAGAGATCTCCATGTTTTGATTTTTTTCGCTCTGAATTTTCTACGATTTTACGTTCCACATGTGATATATGATTTATTCATGAACTGCCTTTACCTAAATTGCGCCTGGTGAGTATGAGGTTGAATTTGGCCTACCAAGGTTGAATAGCATTCGTATGGTATATTTCTAGAATTTATTTATTTTTTAGGGCGCTTCACATGCTTTGCATTTTTATTACCAAAAGGGCATACTTTTATGATATTTATCAAAAAAGAGATGCTTTGCAATTTTATTACCTAAAAGGGTATGTAATTGACATATGCACCCCTTAGCTTTGCATACAAAACAACAAGCACGGATAAGGTTAAATTTGGAGTACATACCCTATTTGGTAAAACTTTTCAAACCATGCCCTTTTAGATGATATATTTGATTTAGGGTGACTAAACGATACTTATCTCTATTTTTTATTATTATTTTTTTGGGAAATCCTAGTGAGACCGCAAAGGGCCGAGACCACACCGAGACCGCGCATGTGATGAGCGGATATCAAAAAAATAAAATCAGATCTATGAAAATTTTGAGATCCGCTCATCACATGTGGTCTTGATGTGGTCTCGGCCCTTTGCGATCTTAGTAGCAAAGTCCTATTTTTCTTTTTGTTCAGTGGGGAAATCACGACGTCCACCTACACGGAGACTCCCCCCAAAATTAAAAAAAATTGTACGGGACTCGAGACCAGAACCTTCCTCCTAATGATGAGACACACTATCACTAGGCTAGTCCCAAATTTTTATTTTTTTTTTAGGTTTGGGGTTAGTATTTGCTTGGTAATAAATTTGAAATTTTTGGGTTTAAATTTTAGAAAATTAAAACACAAATTTGAGAGAGAAAAATGTAAAAGGATTAAATTTTTAGATGAAATATTAAATTGATCATGAATCCATATTTAGGGATTAATATATATATAATAAATTTGAATGTAAAAATATTACTTGGAAAAAATACATTTACACCCCCTGAGGTTTGACGAAAATACACATAGATCCCCTTAATTTTCAGAAAATACATGAGCTACCCTTACTTTTCAAAATAATGACACTTACACCCCTTCTATTAGTTGACTGCCAGTCAACTGACAAACCTGTTGATGTCATGCAATAAACTCTATAAACTTCCAAAACTATCCCTTGAATCATTTTGGGGAAAATACATTTACACCCCTGAGATTTGATGAAAATACACAGACCCTTGAGGTTTGAAGAAAATACACATAAACCCCCTCAATTTTTAGAAATTACATTAGGTACCCTTACTTTGCAAATTCTACGATTACAATGAATTAGAAGTATTATTGGTGGCTAGTGGTGAAAAATCTAAGATTCAAATTCTCAATTAAGGAAGGGATTTATGAACCCTAGTTAAAATAAATATAAATTATAATGCCTAATTACAATAAACAGTGACCTAATTAAAAGAAACTTTTAATTCATTGTAATCAGGCCATTATTCATAGATCCCTTACTTAATTGAGAACTTGAATCCTAAATTTTTCACCACTAACCACCACACCACTAATACTTTTGATTCATTGTAATTATTAGATTTGTAAAGTAAGGTTGCCTAATGTATTTTCTAAAATTGAGGGGGTCTATGTGTATTTTCATCAAACCTCAGAGGTCTATGTGTATTTCGTCAAACCTCTAGGGGTGTAAATGTATTTTCCCCAAAATGATTGAAGGGGTAATTTTAAAATTTGATAGAGTTTATTGCATGATATCAACAGATTTGTAAGTTGACTGACGGTCAACTGACGAAAGGGGTGTAAGTGTCATTATCTTGAAAAGTAAGGGGTACCTAGTGTATTTTTTGAAAACTGAGGGGTCTATGTGTATTTTTGTCAAACGTCAAGGGGGTGTAAATGTATTTTCCCCAAATTACTTGTTAGAGACAATGTGTTGTACTTCATTAATGATTTTATACGCATACAATCAAATACTAAATATTAAAAATAAAGAAAAAGCTACCCATATGAATATCAACACTCAAGAAATTCTTAAGATTCTACAGCAAATGTCATGTCAAAAAAATAAAATTGTGTGGAGGCTCAAATCCGCTAGCCCAATCTCTAGTTGGTTTCCCGCTAGAAAACTTTGAACTTGTTTGTGAAGCTAGTGGATATTTTTTTTCTATTGGTATACTAATTTTATTGTTTTTTTTATTTTTATTTTTATTTAAATTGATAATAAATATGGTAAATAAAATTATTTTCTTTTTGGTAAGTTAATTACGTAATTTTTTTGATTTAATCTATTGATTATTAATCCTTTAATTTATAGGCATATACTTTCAACAATTAAAATTAAGCTTAAAACAAAATAAGTAACAATTTTTTTAATTGTTTTTTAAAATGGTCAATCGATAGATGTGTTGGACATATATGACATACTAAAGTAATGACTAATGTGAACTATTAATGAATCTAATATAATAAATATAATTTAGATAATTAATTTAAATTATTTTAATGTGAAAATAGAGTAAATGCAATTAAATTAAGCTTAAAATGAAGTAAAATTTTAAAAATTACCTTCAGAAAAATTATCCTGAAAATATTTATTTCCCACGTATTTTATGTAATGATTTCACACTGGGGCAATGCTAGGCCATACAAAAGGATGTCATATTTCTTTTGTCTAAGAAAAAAGGGAAAAGTAAATGAGAAAGAAAGTCTAACGTTACTCTTTCACACAATATTCGATTCTTTGGGTTCATTTTGCCTTAGTTAACTCAAGTATAGTGAACAATATGGAAGGGCATAAAAGGAAAAACAGAAACTAGGAAAACCCCAAAAATTTCCATCATCGAATTTGTGGTGAATTTATAGTACGGTTTAACTCAGGTTAGTGCAATAATTTGTCAAGTTTGTGATAAATTGTGTCTTGTTGTGAAATATTGTGATTTTTGGCATTATAGACAATTAAAGTTCAAATCAAATTAGTAAGAAATCGATCGAAATTTAAAACCTTGCAAATTATCTCTTCTAATTTCTAATATTTAGCAACACCCTTTATGTTTATGTAATATTAAAACACATCTCCGTTAATTTTTTTTGAAGAAAAAAAGTATCAATTCATAACTAATCAAAAGTCCAACCCATAAATCTAGGAAATTACAAATATTTGAGAGAGACATCCACTACAAAGACATTTATCAACATAAATTAAAAGAGATCTTACTTTCTATTTCGAATGCTCTTATGAAAGCCAAATTTGGCTAACTGATGAGCTCTTTGAACATTCATCCTAAGAAGGAAGAAATTTTTTTGATGCTGGGTGCCAATGTATGAAAGCACTAATGTCTTGCAAAAGTTCTTTAATTTCTCATCTATAGTATGCACGTTGAGTATTAAGCAAATTCACAATAACTTTTGATCACAATTACATATTGAGATCCCAAGAGGCATATATTAATTTCAACTCTGACTACAAAAAGCTTATGCAAGAAGAGGAAAACCACCCCGAAGGGTAAATGAGAACTTCACCGGTCTTTTACGTTAATCGTTTTCAACTGAAATTCCAGCAGCAACGTCAACATTGGGGGTAGTGGCACCATCGCATTGCACACACACATCCATATGGTTACAATCAATGGTGATGGATAATGTAGAGGTAGGGGTGGTTATTGAACAAAATGTTCGTGAATTACTCGGGTTCGGCTCATTAAAAGTTCGAGTATCGTTAATTTATTAGGTAAACAAGTCGAGCTTGAACACCGTTTTCAAATTCATTTAGTAAACGAGCTGAGTTTGAACACACTCCTACTCGGCTCGATAAAAACTTGATTCAATTATATATACATATTAACTTACTAAAATATTTAAAATATACTTATTTCATTTAAATATTAAAATTAAGTATATCTATTATATACTAGTAAAGATTAATAGTATATAGTGTATTTTATATGATAAGAATACTCTGTATATAATTATAATCTTATATTAAAATTAGGAGAGATATCAGCAAAGGTTGTCTCGAAGCCATAAATGCAGTCTCGGGCATCCATACATCATGCGACAAGTGGTGTAAAAAAGGGAGAAGTCAATTCATTTTCTCCCACTCCACTTGATATCTCCCCCCTTTTTTCTCATCACTTTATCGTCACATGTCACATAATGTGTGGAGAAATCAATATCATGAGAGAAAGTGAAGGTTTAGGGTTGTCTCTAGTGATGCCAGAAAAGTGGTCTCGGACTTCCACGCATTATGCGACATGTGGTGATAAAAATGGGAGAAGTCATTTCATTTTTTCCTCATGATTTTGACTTCTCCCCACTTGATATCTCTCTTCCTTTTTATCGTCACATGTCATATAATGTATGAAATTTCAAGACCACTTTTTTGGCATTACCAGAGATAATTATGAGTTGAAAGTGAAATGATTTCTCCATCACATGTCGCATAATGTGTAGAAGCCAGAGACCATCTTTTTGGCATCGCCAGAGATAATCATTTGCTCATTTTCCCTGTTCCTGTAGAATCAATTGAGACCAAAACTTCCTATTTTGAGGCAAAAAAATATTTTCTTTAATTATTTAAGGGTAGCAAACCCACAGTGAAATTTTGAAAAAAAAATAATTTAATTCTGTGATTCTATAGCTGGGCTAGCAAAAACGATTTTGTGTCAAAGGAGATAAAGTCCTCGAATTGATAATGTATTTTCCTTGTTTGCATATCACGAAGCAGGCATGAAACTTTGGCTTCATCTTCAACATTAAGTATTTTCTCACGAAAATAAAGGAGACCGTATATCTTACATTACATGTGGTTAATTAAATATTAAATGTCAGTGTCATTAGGTCCAAGTAAAATGTCTGTCTCAATGGTCCAATGTACGATCACAATAAATAAACATAATTCAATTCAACTAAAATAACGGAGTCCCAGTCTACCAAATATTCCCACCAAAACCAATGCAAGAGATCAAACCACGGGACGCATGTGTTAAAAATGTCACGTCGAGTCTATCTAAGCTTTAGGTGTTTTACACGGCTCGAATTTGAAAAATGTATTCGGCCGTGCGTGTTCACAGTTCACCACAGCTTTGAGCCGCCGGATCAAGTCAACGGATGCATCATTAACATAACATGGCAAATAAAATTAACGGCCTCGGATTCTTTCCGACGAAATAGAAAGGCTCATCTTGATTGTCCACAAAACCGGACCTATCATGATTTTGACTTCTCCATACACTAATATATAAATGTATGAGAAAAAATGGGAGATATATCAAGTGGGAGAAGTCAAAATCATGTGGAGAAAATGAATTGACTTCTCCCCGTTTTCACGCCACCTATCGCATAATGTATAGATTCCCAAGACCATCTTTCTGACGAAGCCAGAGACAATTTTGAGCCAAGATTAACAACCTTTTATTTGGGTGACCAACAATTTTTTTTAACATAGTTATCAACTTTTTTAAAAAAAAAAGAGGAATGCTAGCGCCAGTTTCCCTTAAACTCACTTTCCCCATACTCATGACACGTTATGTTGCTTTTACCAACTGCTTTTGCAGCCGGTTAAAGCTTCATCTACACAACATCTTTTAAGTTTTGCCCTCATAGTTTATAATTTATAAATAAACCCCTTAAAACATTACATCAAACTAAAGTAAGCTTTCCTCAAATATTCAAAGAATACAAACAAAGAAAAGAACTTTCTTTCTTACCAACACTTTCTCTCTTGTTATCTACGGCTCACAGACCTCTACTGTTTCACACTTAAACTATGGAGTCAAATCCTCTACGGTGAAAACCAGATTTAGCAAATCCGGTTATCACCCCTAGAGGTCACCACATGTCTCATTTGACACCCCTTAACCACGGGAAAGGTTCACCCACCAATTTTTGGTTTTTTTTTTTTTAAAATATAAATTCTTTTTTTAAAATTAAAAAACTATTTTTAGAGTTTTTTAAATATTAAAAACAGTTTTTTAATTTTAAAAAAAGAATTAATATTAAAAAAAAAACCAAAAATGGGTGGGTGAACCCTAGGGGTGGGTGAACCTTACCCAGGGGCGGAGCAGGGGGGCCGGGGGGGGGGGGGGGGCCATGGCCCCCCCAAATTTTTTGTAAATCCCTACTTTACTAGTATGACTAGTGGGCCCCTCAATTAAAAAAAAATATTTCTAATTTACTTGGCCCCCCCAATTTTTTTGTCCTATATGATGTAGTGGCCCCCCCAATTTTTTTTGTCACATATATAGTGGCCCCCCAATGGAGTCCCCTTATGCTCATGTCCCTATTGACACCCCTTAACTATGGTTAAAATTCACCCAATCTCATGGTTCACCTACTTATCCTTGATTTTAGAAAAAAATATTTAAATAATTTTAATCTTAGGAGTTAGTGAATTATTAACAAGGGTTCAGAAAGAAATTTGATATATTTTTTTTAAACCAAGGATAGGTGGGTGAATCTTAACCACAATGAAGGGGTATTAATAGGATACATAATGAACATTTGAAAATTTCTTTTAAATTGGTCTAGATTAATTTTCAAGTTAAACTTGATCAATAAAATTCCAAAATTCGTATTACTCTATTTAGATAACAATTCCAAATATCTTAGTGTAGTTAACGGTGGATGACCTTTAGAATAGACCCAAGTTAATTAACTTCACTTGACCATAAAATCCCTGTAAATTTATCAAGAAACACAAATCTACTTGCACAAAAATATGTTTTTTAAAAAGAAAAAAACTATAGATAGATAATGCAATAATGCAGTCCATGAGGAAGCTACATCCCCAAAATGGTATTTTGTACTTATTTGTGAGATATGTGGTAGTAAAAGAAACTACATCCCCAAAATTGAGATAATCATTCTTACTTTTGGCATCAACCCAAAACACATTTCTCAATTGTTATTCATCATTTAAATCCATTGCATAGAAAAAGTCAGGATTCTCGTCTTGCATATGTGTAAAATGTTCAAGCATAGCTTGTGCATCCCCCGCTTCTATAGCCAAACGTCTCTCTCTATCAAATTGATTTCTTAGGTCTTTCTCCAAACAACCAACATTGTGATAACCATTACATTGCTTGGACATCGCAGCATAAATCTTACTTGTCTGAATACCAACACCATGCAAAACATCTATATTACTTTTGGTAGTTGGATTGATCCTCCTATGACTTCGAAAGTAATATGCATGGGATGGGAAGAGCTCATGATTATGCTCTTTTACATATCTATATGCAAACCATTTTCCATCTTGCCTTTTTTTTTTTACAGATATGCTTGCCTTGCAATCAGTTTTTTGACTAGGTCGTGGATTGACGACTTCAACAGGAATTTGCTTCTTGCTTCCATAATTAGAACATCCAAACTTTGCATAAATAAATTCTCCATTTTTCTTTGAACGACAACTACTTAATTTTGAGGTGGCAAATCCTACAGACTTAGCATGTTCTCTGTAAAATGAATATGCTTCTTCATGTGAATCGAATTCCATTTTCTCGAAATCTTCCATTTCATGTTCATTCACTTGTAGTTCAGGATCTATTTCCATCAAGAGAATTTAGAATCTTATCAATAGAACAGCTTGTCCTATTAAAAACATCAACGTCACAAAAGTTAAATTAGTAGAATAATTGGCATGTTGCAAAGGCATCAGATAAATTATAATGTAGTCTTAGCAAGGTGTATCAAATTACAATACAAAATAACAAGTATAAAATTATGAGCTCCTAATCAAAAGTGGATTGGAATCTCTCTTTGGAAGCTTCAATGGAAATTTCTAGCAACAACATGAGTCAAAAAGCCCCAAAAAGTATAAGAAACTTTTTTTAAAAAATTATCCTACTCTAATCTCAACTATTCCATTAATCTAATCTCAACCCTTGGTTTGAACCCAACTTTTTACTAACAATAAGAACTGAAGACTGAATATAATAAAATGAAATACATTATTCTCTTCAAATAAATACTAGCAAATACCCCGTGTCAATAAAAAAATAAAAATTTATTAAAAAAATAATAAAGAAAAAAAGAATATATTACAAAAACCATTAGTATGTAGTGAAAACTTACTTTTTCACTACAAAACGCCTATTTGGATTGACATTTTAAATGCATCATTGCTCATTCAAATAGGTTGAATCGTCCTAGCAAATTCATTACATCATTTATCTTCAAGGAGGTGTTTGTAAACAGAACTCTCCAAACAGGCAGCATTCCAAGTATACCACCTAAATAAACAAATCATATGAACAAAGTCTACCATCCCAAAAGGAAACTCCAACTAAACCAGACCTACCATGGAGTGTTGTATGTATATAACGTATAAGCTAGTACTCATATAAATATATACTGTGGCCTCTACCATATATAAAAGTTGAGCAATAATCTTTTCGGAGAAAAAGATATTGAGGAATTAGAGTTTTTGGTATAAAACATGATTGAAACCAAATAAATATACCCTAAGCCTGATAAAAATCAAATAAATGAACACTAACATTCACAACCAAATTTTTTTTGGTGAAATCTCGGATTGCACCTGTAGACTGCACTTGCAAGGGAAAGTTTTGCAAGATAGAAAGTAGGCTAGAAGCAAATGCCCTTGTGAGAGAGAGTTCCATAAGAGAGAAAGTGTAACTGGAGCATCTCTAAAACAGGGGAAGAGAAGCCGAAACGGTAGTGAGAGGGTGTGAGTTGGCGGGAGTTTGAGGAGATTTTTTTTGTGTATATTCTTTGATTTGATGATAGGTTACTTTATTTTGATGGAACACATTAAGGGGATTATTTATAAATTATAAAACTATGAGGGCAAAACTTAAAAGATGTTGTGTAGATGAAGCTTTAACCAGCTGCAAAAGCAGTCGGGAAAAGCAACGTGACGTGTCACAAGTATGGGGAAAGTGAGTTTAAGGGAAACTGGGACTAGCATTCCCCAAAAAAAAAAACAACCAAACAAAGTTAACATAATTTAAACATGAAAATTATTAAAAGAAAAATAGTTTGATGCGTTATTTCTTCTTACAATATTACCCATGACTAGTTTGGAGATGAATAGCAAACTCTTCATAAGTTTTGGTCATTTCCACTATCCGCTGGATTTCCCTACGGTTTTATAAGGTTTTTTTTTTGGCTTCGGATATGATTTACATACATTAACCGGTTAGTTGTTAGTTTGGGGATTGAAGCTCTTGCGGACTCATTGCTTGGGGGGATTTGATTATGAGGCCTACCTCAACAGAGAGGCCACACCCTTACTAGGGAAGACCAGCGTGATGCACAGGATAAGAAGATTAACCATTACAATGCAAACAAATTCTTAAGAAGTAAAATAAAAGAATAGTTTTGTGTAATTAACTAGCCCGTTTGGCACTAATTCTGGTGATTCTCCTGTTCAGAAAAAGAATTGTTCTCTTGGAAAATGTGTTTTGAAGATCAACTCTGTGTTGAAAATATGTTTGGCAATAGTTAGCAAGAATCTGTTCTAAAGAACAGAAATAACATAATAGCATTTAGACAAACAGAAAAAACAATTTTTCTTTTTTGGATGGAACGAAAAAAAATATTTTGACTGATTGGCTATGATTCAATCTCCCAGCCCCCCTGGCCCCATATAGCTCTTCCCCTTGGTAAATCTATTTGATTGTTCATACTGACAAAATTAAATGAGTTACAGCAAAGCCTATTTCAAGTAAAAAGTCCCCAAAAGAAATGATTTGTCCATTCAATTTGTTCATCGCACACCCAGACATTCACATATGACTGATCCATACAAAAAGAAAACTTCGTTCTCTTGTAAAACTCCTTTGACATCTACTATACCTCCATCAAAAGAAAAAAAAGACAAACCCATCAAGAAGAAATAAGGAAGGACCATTTGAGAGTTTTTTTCCTGAGTGCAAATCTCGAGCTCCGACTAATGAAAAGCAATCCCTTTCGGAGAAGGCCTCGGATTCTCTCTGGGAAGCTAGAAAGCGCAACCACAAAATAGGAGACATGTGACGATAAAAAGGGGAGAAGTCATTTCATGATCTCCCCATGATTTTGACTTCTCCCCACATGATATCTCTCCCCCTTTATCACACCACCTTATCGTCATGTGTCACATAGTGTGTGGAGAAGTCAAAATCATGGGGCCCATGAAGTTGATTTCTCCACCACTTGTCCACTACTTTGTTGTTGCCGAGACAAGGTTTTATGGCTTCGCCACAGAGAATCCGAGGCCTTCGGAGAATCCACCTTCGTCATTCACAAGCTGCCATGTGTTGCTAACACCACTGTCAGCACCCCATTTTTATACCCCCTTTAACCCTGGTTAATTAATTTAACCATGGTTAGCTAGGTCTAACCCTAAGTAAGCCCTAAACCATACCCTATGTAACCCCTAAACTCTAGGTAAAACCATATACCCTAGGCAAAACCCCAAAATCCAAATCCATTTGGGCTCAAGGCCTATCTCAATTTAAAAGCCTAAACTCTAAACCAAACCCTAGGCTAACCCTAGGTCTAACCCTAGGTAAACCCTAGACCTAGCCCTAGTCCAAACCCTAAGCCTAGTCCTAGTCTAAACCCTAGATAAACCCTAGGCTAAAACCCTATGAACTCAAAGCCCACTCAAGGTCCAAAACTCCAAAAAAAAGTGGCTAAAACCCATCTTTGGGCCCAAATATGGGCCCACAAAGCCCAACCCCAGTGGGGCCCACTCATCCTTTTCAAAATTTGAACTTTGGTGCCAAGCCCCAATAAGGTAAAGGAGACAATTGCTTATGGGCCGAACATGTAAGGGCTACGCCCAAAATGCAAAACAAAAAAAAAAAAGAATTTTTTTCTTGAAACACTGTTCATCTTCTCCAGGCAGCGTACAACTGCTATCCCAAGCTTATCCCTGCTGCTCCTGGCCACATCAGGCCTGTCCCCCACGCCTAGGATAATACTTATCCTACCCCCCAAGGGTATTCCCTTCGTTCTATAAAGCCACCATCACCATAAGTTCTAAAGGGGATTGACCAAAAAAAAAAATTTATCCAACTCTGCGCAGCTCCAAGCAAGACCCCTTAGCCTTTAATCTCACCTCTCATGCACCCCTAGGCCTTCCTCAAACCTCTTAGGCATCACCACAACGCCACCACCTCCTGCAACCGCCACCCCGAGCTCGCCACTACCGCATCCAAGCCGAGGGTATACACCCCCTTTCCGTGACTATCTTCTTGGTTTTTAACATTGTAAGGGACCCCTGGTCCCATTCCAGGGGTCCCATATCATTTTGTTTTGTTATTTTTATCACTCATTCCAGCAGCTATTTAGCCTAGGACAGGGACTTCATCCACCATCCTCATTGGTGTGATGAGGATCCCTTTGAGGCATCACTATGCTCGGGGTCTTCCACGGGGTTTAGGGGTCCTCAATCCATGAGGAAACCCCCTGATCCTCCTTGATTTTAGCACCTCAACAGCAAGCAAAAGAGGTTTTTCAAAAAAAATTCTGTAAAAATTTCAGTTCGGGTCCCCCACCTATAACCCAGTTAACCATGGTTAGACCAGACCTTGGTCAAAATTAGGGTCATGGTTAGACTCTTCACACTTCGGGCTACCCCCTTGTGCAATCTCAGCCCCTAACTCTGTTTCTAACCATGATTAAATCGACCCCAAAATGGGGTCGACAGTGTGCAAAACAGTCAAAATAGGCGATTTTGGGCCTTCATGGGGCCCACACCCGACCTCCTCTCGGGCCCAACAAAGATCCAAATTGTTCCCTGAACTACAAGCTTCGCAACCATGGTCTCGGATTCCCCAGCAGAGTCGCTAGAACTACGTTCGATCTGATCTCACCCCAATGTGAGTATGTAGGCAACCCAACCCGAGTTTGACCCAAGTCATCGATCTAGCTTTCCATTTTTCTTGGATTAGCACTTGATTAAATAATTTAGACATTTTAATTAAATTTTGAGATTAAAATTGACTTAAATTTAGGGAATAGGTAACAATTGCAAAATGGGAGTCCTGGGGTGCCTAATACCTTCTCCGGGACTTAATCGAACCGCTTACCCTAACTCTGATAGATCATTTGCCTTATCCAAAACAAATCACTCGGGACCTATCCCTTAGAATGAATAAGTGGCAACTCTCAGTCAAACTAACAAATGTGAAAGTGGGTAGAAAAATCTCATGCTTACAACCACCAATACCAGAGAGAGAGATGCTACCTTGCCAGAAAGGGAGCCAATAGAGAAGAAAGTCGCCGTGAGATCAAAGAGCCCAAAGTGTTTGGCGTTGGTTCACTCTCAAGAAACCCCTAAAATGGTGTGAGATGTGAGACCCGTGTTTTTATTCATCTTTCAAGAAATGGTTTTTAAAAATCAATATAATTTTTTATTCTTAATCTTTACTCCAAAATGAGAATGTTTCTCAGAATTTCTCCATTCTGCGTCAATCAAACACTATTCTTGAGATTCTGTTCCCAAGGAATAGAGAATTATTCCCCTAAATTTGAGAGAAATAATTTAGCTATATGAATGAATGCATCCAGGTATATAACAATGTAAAAAAAAAAACAGAGATTAGTGAAGTACCTTTCGATTAAATTACTTGGATATTGAAGCAGCTCCAATATGCCATCAAATATTGAAGTGACATGAAAAAATATAGAATTGTTAATTAGGTCTGGGCCGGAAAATTTTGATTAAGAACTAATTAATGCAGTTTATCTCTACCCTTCTATGAATACTGTATCAAAATTTTGTTACAGATTTATTTCCTTACATGAGAATTGAAGTGTTTGTAATTGCACACTTAATTTTTTTAACAAAGTTATTAAAATAAACATAAAAATTGTTAAAAGAAAAATAATCTGAAGCATTATTTTTTCTTACAATCTTACCCATTATCAGTTTGGAGATGAAGAGCAAACTCCTTCATAAGTTCTAAGTCATTTTCACGATCCGCTTGATTTCCCTGTAGTTTTATAAGTTATTTAATTTTTATGGGGTGGCAATGGGTTTGGTTGGGTTCTGTAGGGTTCAAGTATGTTCAACATGTAATGGGTTTAAAAGACAAACCTACACCCAACTTACCAAACCCATTTACATAAATAAATAGTGATTCAATATATATTCATTACTATAATACTTAATCTTAAAACATATAAATTAATCTTATTATAATAATTATTAATATTTAATAAAAATATCAAATTTTTTGGGTGGAAAAGCTATCATGTAACACACACTCTAAACTCATACACAAAACCAGACTACTTAAGGTAAGCTGCTAAGGTGCCACAAGGATAAGTTCAAGCAACCACTCCAAAAGGGCTTGTCTTAAGGAGCTAAAAATATGACTTGTCACTCCAATCCAAACCTCAATCAAACCCAACTGTCAACAGGTTAGGAAAAACCAAATTAAACATAAACCCACTACTGCTCAGAGAAAAGTCGGGTGTGGTCATTGAATCTAGGTTCAACAACTAAAATGAGCTAAAAATCCTCGAAATGGCTCCATATCCCACTTTTGTTATATGGGCCACACATACTAATGTGAATATGATATACATGTCCATTTTTAAAATACATTTTCTAAATCATTTTCATCGTGAATAGAGGTGTTATCGAGCGTACGTGGGATGTTCAAACTTGTTTATTAAGTAAACGAACTTGAAAATCAGTTTGACCTTGACTTATTTATTAAATAAACGAGTTCGAACTTTAACACACGTGCTCGAGCTGAGCTCGAGCAATTCGCGAGCAGCTTGATTCATTAGATATATCTATTTATTAGGTCTAAATTTTACTTATTATCCTCATACAGGTCAAAAAAAATTACAATGTTGCCTAAAATTTTAGGAAAAGTTCATAATTGTATAAAGGATATTCTTATTATGTAAATACATTATATATTATTAATATTTACTAAGTATATAATAAATCTATTTAATTTTAGAATTTAAATGAAATAAGTATATTTAGATATTTTAGTAGGTTGAATATATATATATATATATGAAGCTTTTAACGAGTCGAATAGGGGTGTGTTCAAGCTTGGTTTGTTAACTAAACGATCTCGAAATCAAGCTTGAGCTTGACTTGTTTCCTAAATAAATGAATGAGCTCGAGCTTTTAACAAGCCGGGCTCGAGTTGTTCGCGAGCACATTTTTTTGATAACCACCCATAATCATAAACGATATTTTTAAAAAGTGTTTGAATATGAGGCACTTTTTGAGCGGTACTTTCAGTGTAAAATCAGTGGCAATATTGTAATTACGGAAAAATTGTCATTGTTTCTCTTTATAATTACATGATTGCCACCATCTATGCATTAAAAGGGAGGGATTATTAGGATTATTGTAATAAGGTAGATGAGGTATAGGGATTCGCTTAAGGAGCATATCCATATATTTCAAAATTTTAATATTAAAAAACTATTTAAAACCAAAATTTTGAAATTTCGTTGAAATTCTGAAATTTCATCTTGAATTTCCGATATTTCGCCTGAAATCTGAAATAAGACACATCTCAGTATTAGGGGTGGAAAAAAAAAATAGCAAGGGTGAGAAATGAAGATCCAAAAAAAATAATGAGAGCTTGGTAGAGATCGATTAATCATAATTGATGTCAAATAAGTTCACAGTCATAGCCCATAGGTGCACTAAAGTCGAGTTCATTTCATTGCAAAGTGGATGCCACGTGTCTTAAATTGGTAGGGAGTGTATGCTTTTCCTCCTGGAGTTAGCATTTATATATAGATTGAATGTGGAATAAAATTAAAATCCCTTAAAGATAACAAAAAAACACTGGGATGGGGCTATCAATGAGCGAATTCGGAGCGGATAGAAGCATTTCTGAATTTGTATTTGTTTACATATCCAACTATCCAAATTCTGAAGGATAATGAAATATGGTATTTGTATTCAGCTCCGATTAATATATTAGAATTTGGGTAATATTCAAATTATTCCATTATTTTTAAAAATTTTAAAGAAAAAAATTGAAAACGAAATAAATTTTATTTCCAAAAAGTAAAAAATAATATTTTATCTTTATTTATGTTAAAAAAATAATTTAATGTCTTAAATTTTAGAAAAAGTATATATTTATAAGATCATTTTAGTTTTGTAAACTTATAATATATTAATTATATGTATGATAATAATATATTATATAATCGATTGGATATTTATCAAATCAGATATACCAATATCTGTATTTATATCCGATATCACTATTTGATTTGCTTCGCCAAATATCAATTCAAATAATTATTTGATGAATTCATATACAAATCAAATACAAATACTCTGAATCCATGGACATTCGCCTTGAAATGCACACACACCATGGGCTTGCTCAAATTATCATGTGTATCCCCTTTGGAGGACTTGGGTTCGAGTCCCGATGTGGCGGTTGAAGGCCCATTCCGTGTACCACCTAGTAACTTAACTCATAACCAATCTACTAACTTACATAAATGATGTCAACAAAAAAAAAAAGAAAAAAGGGAAGGAACATAGTAACATGGATTGATTCGGAAGGTGGACCAGTGGTTTCGGGGACTTACGCCTCATGAAGCGGAGGTGTGGGGATAGACTTCTCACTTGCCTCCATAGGTTTTCCAGACTTACTTGGTGTGGCGGGTTGTGGGCCCTCGCGCCCTCGGGGATTTAGTCTTGACCTGAAGGGTTGGGACACCCCTGAGTCAAAAAATAAATGATTTGATTCGAATAGGAAAAAAAACAATAAAACATTGTTTGATTCGAACCCCCCACCCCCAAAAAAAAAAAAAAAAAAAAAACATTGTTTGATTCGAACCAAAAAAAAAAAAACATTGTTTGATTCGAACCAAAAAAACAAAAAAAAAAACATGGTTTGATACATAATGGAAGGCCCTGGAGATGTCCCGGTCGGCTGTCTTTTTGTGCTCTGCATAGATTGTCTTTTTTTTTTCCAGGTTAAACGATGTAGATTACAGTTAGAATTTGGACAGTCCAGATTGATTAAAGACATAACTCTTATGCTATATTAACCATATTATTATAAGTATGATAGTACTGGTCCTACTGGAGCATCTTATACATCCTTTTTTTTTGGGATTTGTAAAACCCTGATTTAAACCCATTTGACAGACACAGCTGACTGCTTTTCTTCGCAGGGTAATGGCTGTTGCTCTGAAAACAGCTAGCTTTCTGCAACTGAAGAAATCTCAAGACCAATCTCTTCGTTTCGCTACTCAGAAATCCATTGTTTCAACTAAATCTTTTACTCCAATGGCTTCTATCAGTCTCGCTCCGGCCGTTGGGCTCTCTGAAACATTTTCCAGATTGAGAAAACAAGGCAAAGTAAGCACGTTGATTCTTTTAATTTTGTAATTTTTATCTGTTTTCTCAATAAATTGATTGTTTTATTTTGTTTCAATCTATGTTTTTTAATGGGGTTTTCATATATTTGGATTTCCGGTTTGTTTTTTGATCGAATTTAGCTGTTTTCTCAGTGGGATATGAATTAGGTTTTTCTGATTCAGTTGGTTGTATGAAAAATTGAATATATACTCTTGTGGTAAATTACATGTGGGTTTGATTTTTAATTTGTTTGATGAAGAGAAACTTATTCAAAAAAAAAAAAAATTAAAAATGGCTAGGCATGTTTGATGATAAGTGTCAATGCACATATCTCTATTCCTGTGAGCCTGTTACCATGTGGTATATTAAATCTTTTTTGGCTAATCAGTAGATCAATCGAAAATACACAAAATACTTAAATTCGAAGTTAATTGGCCTACTATGAAGCTTAAAATCTAATTTTTTTTTTTTAAATCTACCTTTATTATGTCTTTTTTTTTTAAAAAAATTGCTCCACACATTCGACCTGACAATTTTTGCAAGATTTGGGGTCAAAAAACCCAAATCTTAGCAAATTTGGCGAGAAATTGATGGAAAACCCAAGAAAGAATAAATTCAATCATATCTCACATGCCGGTCAATGTTTCTCAATGAACAAAATATTGCAAGCCTTATACTAGAAAAACTCAATTCCTCACCGAGATGATGTGATACTTGCTATATATTATGAGATGGTACAATGTATTACTATTAACATATTTGCGTGACATATTGGAGATATTTTGTAGATAGATATTTCCCTGGTCGGCAACATGGGGATATGTCGGCTGGTGTATTTCATTTTTGCAGTTTTTAAAGCCTTGCTCATGCACAGTCTCCTATTTGACGAAACCTGCAGTTTTTGAAAATCTTATCTATGCCTTAGTTTCAGCAGTTATTTAATCATCTCATGGATAATTAATTGTTACAAAAGTTCAGGCGATAGTTTTACATAAATTTGGTTTGGATAAATTGTCACTGATGGCTCATGTCAGCTAATGACCTATTTATGAATTAAAGTGTGTCATACTTTGCTACATATCATAATTTGATATGATATGGTTTAATCCAAAATTAAGTATGGGAAAAATGCTTTTTTCTTCATAATGCTGTTTCTGATGAGCATATCTCTGATACGAAGGTGGCACTTATCCCTTACATTACGGCTGGTGATCCTGATCTATCAACCACAGCAAAAGCACTGAAAGTGCTCGATTCCTGTGGGGCAGACATCATTGAATTGGGTGTACCATACTCTGACCCTTTGGCAGATGGACCAGTAATCCAGGTTTGACTATGAAGTAGTTGCTTCTGTTTTCCTTTTCATTTTCAAGTTCTCTTCCCTAATATAGATAATTTTTAGGCTGCTGCTACGCGTTCCTTAGCAAGAGGGACCAATTATGATGCAATCATTTCAATGTTAAAGGAGGTAAATCATTACTACTGTATTTAATCTCTCCCTCTCTCTCACTCTCTCACTCTCCTTTATTTCTGTTCCCTCTCTACTCCCATATATGGATTCAGACTTACCACCATTGTATTACAATGGGATCTAAATGCAATAGGAAGTTCCATGTCTGGCACAACACAACTTGTATAGGTATATATTGCGTTAAGCATGAAACCCAGCATTGGATCTTGATTGGATGATGGTAAAACAGGGTATGCTGTATTTCAGTTCTGTACACAAAGCATCATTCATTATGTAAGTAAAACATACATCTGTATACATATATTACACACACATACATACATGCGTACATACATAATGGTAAGTTTATGGTTTTCCTTTTATTTTCTATTAGTGTACATAAAACTTCTTGTTTGCTGAGTTAGAATGATTTGCCATAAATTCTAATATCACACTTTCATCATTGACTAAGCAGGTGGTCCCGCAAATTTCCTGTCCAATTGCATTATTTTCATATTACAACCCAATACTTAAGCGCGGCACTGAGAAATTCATGTCCACCATAAAAGATGTTGGTATACATGGTAATCTACAGCTTATGCTTAAATAAAATTTTAAGGCATTTGTGCTGATGATATGGGCTTCTGAATGTTTTAAAGTGTCTGTGCTGGTGCTATCGGTTTATCTGTTCATCTAGTTTATGCTAGTTTCATCACCTATTTGGGATGTTGCCTAAAGCTTTGATGCGTTAGTTTCTCGAGGTCATTGGTGACTAGATCGTTTAATCCCTTTAATGATAGAAGGCATGGATTAGATGGCAATGTAGGAGTACTGCTCTTTGCCTACAGTTTGCCAGGGTCTTCAATCTTCATCACCTTAGAACTGTGTTTGATGTCTAGTTAAGTGGTTCTACAATATTATTTTAGGTATTTCTTTCGGGCAATAAGCTCTGTTGTTCATCTTGTGCTTCCTGCTGATATTCTTCTCATTGCTACTTACCGTGTTCATCAATTAACTGGCCATGGGTTGGAAGATCCATGGTCAGTTAGAAAGAAGGGAAGAAGTATGGCCACAACAAAATCATGTATGCTTTAGCCATAAATAATTTCTTTTTTTAAAAATTTTATTTTAAACTTGCTTTGTGGATTTATTGATGTATCCTCTTCTTGTTGTTTTTTCCCTTTTGGAAATATTAAAATAGAATAGCACGAAGAAATTGAAAATGGAGTTAAATGTCTCCAAAAGAGCAGTATTTTTCGCCCTTTTGTGGGGCATATGAATAGAGATATGGTTGGTTAAAGTATATTTGTAACGAACAATATTCTCTTTACTTTAGGGGCACAATTATTGAATTTACCGAACCGGTACCACTGGAAAATTTATTTTTTAAGGGGTCAGGGTTTCAGCTTGATCAAGGTTTGGTGGGGGTGTTTGGCATCGTTCCTGGTGTATCACTAATTCTACAAACGGAACAATCTGGATTTTCTAGAACGATTTTGTGCTGAGAACCTGTTGGGTACAGTCAGTCAGAGACTCAGAATCATTCTAACAAAACAGTAAAAAAAAGAATCACATTTGGATGAGAAAAACGGGATCACTGTTATATCATTCCAACTATGTTTTTTTTCTGGTATTTATTCTAACTATGTTACACAATAGTGAGGTCTCATTAAATGCCATACATATTTCATATAACAAGTGTTAGATATCCAAAATAAAATATGCCATGCTTAACTTTGTAAGAATCACAATCACTATTGCCTAAAATAACATTATAAGTTCCATAAAACAGCATATCAGACTACAACCACAAGCTGCACAAATGAAAAAACGATCTTGTTTGCGTTCATCAAGTAATTGTTGAAACGCTAAATCCGTTTTAGTTCATGTTAAGTGTTGTTCCACATCATATTCATCTATCCATATGAACGCGTCTTGATGGTCCTAAATGCACTTAACTTATGATTTAATGGCATAATGAGTTTTCATTGATATCAATATTGAAATGAAATCATAATATAAACACCTAATGAACTGTGCATTGCGGCTGTAATATTTTGTTTGTTTTGACCATAAATAATTTCAAAACGCCTCGGCCACAAGAACATGGAGGACATTTGTGATCTCTTGCCATGCTTAGTAATATCTACAAATATTACTAAAATTCTTAATAGATATATTGCATTGAAAGCAACAACAATGCAAAAATAAGACCACAATGTCATGTCATTTAAACATAAAATGAAGAAGTCAAAATTTTCAGGATTACAATCTCAAATAAAATATAAAACAGTAATTAGTCTCTCGTGACTTGTGGGGTGATAATGCATAGCAATTGCATATGCTATTTCATCCATAATTCGTGCCATTTCTACAGACGTCTAGTTGTCTGCATCACTAGGTTCATCGCTATTACTGACTATGCATTCTTCATTGCTGTAGATCATAAAGTCCTTATCCCTTTACATTCTGTTTTGATAAAATTATGAAGAGCACATGCAACAATAACTATATGCCTCTGGTTGCGTAGGGAATAGTGTGACACTAACTTCAGGACTGGAGAACGAGATTTCTGAACACCAAAGCAACATTTAATCACATTCCACAATGGAGAGTGATGATAATTAAATAAGTCTTTTTTTTTCTATTAGGATGCCATCCATGCCCCCTACAATCCTGGAAGTAATATTGCTCCCCACAATACAACATAAGATAACCTGGAACACTGGTATAACCTAATTCGATGACATAATATTTACCTTAAACAACAGATAACCTAATTCGATGACATAATATTTACCTTAAACAACAGTTCAAATTCAAAATCATTTTTTAAATTATAGGTAGGTACATATCACTCAAATTAGGCTTACCTTCAGGTGGTTGAGGGAATTCTAATTGTGGGTTGGTTATAGTTTCGACAAAAACTCGTGAATCATTTGTAGTTCCTTCCCAATCAACATATACAAATGTGAACTGCATGTTGAAAGAACATGCACACATCACTTTTGGAGTCACCTTCTTCTTTTTGCCTTGATACATGATTTGATCTTTGGAAGGGACATATGCACTTATGTGTGTTCCATCTATCACCCTGATAAAATCATCTGTACAAGAATTAAACAAATTATATAATATTGAAAGAAATCTTATGGCTAGTAAATAATAATCAATAATTTGTCCTTTACCTTAAATGATGGATAATATTTAGGATTTTAGCAAATTTCTAATTATGTCCGAAAACGATGGAGGACATATAATCTCTTTTCCTAGATTTATAATGTCCTTCAGTACTCTCTTGAAATGACGACTAATGGTTTCACTATCATGTGTTACTTTCGTTGTGGCCAATAGTCATTAAAAATATAGCCATTTGCTCCTCCACAACAACAAACTTTGAATCATGCAAAAGATTTTTTGTTCTCAAAAGTATGGCATAAACTCTGAAACACATGTTTCTCCATCCGAAACAAATCGTAAAACCTTTCGGGTGTCCAGACATAATCTTATACACAATTTCTACGCCCGTTTCACTATTGTCACTAATTGGTTGTCTACAAATGTATTTCTCATTGTAATCGTGCAACATACATAAAATATAAAGTCCTCACAGTCCTCATCAGAGTCTAAATCCATCATATTTGGATCCATCAAAGCTGAATAACCACAATAATAAGTACATCACCACGAAGAATCATAATTAAATACCAACAATATATAATAACACACAATGAATAGAAGCATTGAATATCAACTAAATTAAATTGTAAGTAATAAATGACTATTCTATAGACCTCTAGATAATAGAGTAGCAAAACCTGAGAGTATCAGTCACATCCAAATTTAAAGCAATCCTATATAGTAAATTGAAAATTATAGAGTTTCTGCCACATCAAAACATAGAACAACAAAGTCAATCAAGACTCTTCAAAAGCAAAAAGTTGCTTCTCTGTAGGCATGCTAACAAACGTCTCTCTTTGACCCATGTCTTGAAACATTCTGAGTGTCTTCACATACAATCATCATTCACATCATAAGTCGAGGATAATATCTCACAACAACGCCTAATAGAATATAGATCATCCTTTGCACTTAATAACGATGACATATGCCTCCTTTGTTGGTTTATAGTGAAGGCCCTACAAGGATCCATGAAAGCCTCATTCTTAGACTCCCTTGCTCGACGATTAGGAGTATGAGGATGACTTAGCAATCAGCATGGATCGAGGCTCTTCAAAAAACATTAACATCATCATCGATGTCGTCTGCAATTTCCTCATATGGAGTTAAATGAATGTTTTTCTAGTCCGATCACATCATTGACATCCACGCTAACATTTACATCCTCATCATCATTCATCAATATCCATTGCTCCTTGGGTTGAGGCTCCTGCATTTCCACCGCTTGCAGTGGTATCACCATATATTGTCATCAGTTCTGCAAAATTGGGCACCTTTATTATGGAAATGCTTTGCATAAGAATTTTTATGAATACAAGAAGTACCGCACACTCTTAGTATTGGTATATAATAAATTGTACAAGAAACTATTGCTAATGTTGCAACCCATGGTTTGTATCATACCTTTATATACGAATAATGAAATTATTAAATCATCAGAACTACTTTGGTATTTTGTTTTTAGTTCCAATTCACGGAGTCTTTGTCAATCCATACGTCTAGTTCTTCCCTTTCTTTGTTCTGAACCATTCCTTGAATTCTTCGTTCTTTCTAGTCTTTATGCTTGATTTCATCTGCTTATTCATTCAATCCACAGTCATAGATGAAACAAAAAGATTTCTATTGGAATGCCCATCTAAAGAGATGAGAAATTAGATAAATGGATAATTCGCAGTAATTGACTTGGTGATTGGGTTCCAACCAAACCCGGTAGGGACATCTTGAAGCTTTTTTAACTCCCTAAAATATTGCCTTAGTTTGTTAAACTTGTTCTTAAACTGTTAATGTTTATATCTGATTCCCGTATGTTGGTAGAACTATTAATGTATATCATGTTGGTCGTTCCCCCCCCACCACACACACACACACACACAAAAACGCATCTAAAAAAGTTTAGGAGTCGCCAAAAATAATTTGGTTTCATCTATACAAAAAATTGAAACTATGAACCTCTAATTGGATGGAAGTGTATAGCTTCAATAGAGATGATTCAGACACCTTGAGTATGCTATCATTCTTTTCTCTCTAGACGCTCTAATGGATTGTGAATGGCACCATATGCCAGAGAATGTTGCCTCTCCTTCCAGAAAAACCTGCAGGTCAACCGAAAAATGTTTCTCCTACATCCTTAAGTAGCCAAGACCCTTATCACCTAATCAAGGTCTAGGGGGGCACTCGCTGAGACGAGGTTGCCTAGGCATCTTGTGCCAGTGGCAGTATATCCTCCATGTGGGGTGTTCAGAAGTTTCATTCCCTCGAGTAACGGTGTGGTGGTTGATAGGCCCACCATGTTTAGCCCACTTCTAAGCTGGGCGCTTGGCTCTCTAACCAACTAACCATCACTAACTAGGGTTGTGGCCTAACAGTATTTGACTTCCAAAAAAAAAAAACTAGTAACAAAGACCCTTACAAGAACATAAAATATGTACATATACATTTATTTAATATACATAAAAGATTTATAAACTATATGCAATAACTTAATATATAATATATATATATATATATGTATGTCTGTAATAAACATTTATGATTTCACAGATTCTGGCTAGGATTTTTTCAGCATTTGACTCTCTTCCTTCTTTCCATACCATTCTCTTTACATTTTGATCTTATGTATGCTTTATTCCCAATTTTTCTGTTTTCATTTTTATTACAATTTTAATAATTTTTTAAGTAAAGTAAATTTGGGTCTAGGCATTGCCCTTCCTGGGAAACCCCTATTGCCTAGGTGGCGCCTAAACGCTTTGACTACACAACTGGAGTTTGATCAGCCTGATATGACTTTTATGTGAACCTCTGAATGTTCTATTCCTGAATTCCTGTGTTTGGTACTGAAGAAAAAAGATAGGAAATATTTAGTCTGTATGTGTGCTGCTATCACAGTAGCATTTTGTGGCAATTATTTGTTGAACATACTAATTCCAGAAAAATCTGACACATGCTTCACATTTCAACACTTATTCTTTTTTTCCCTGTTTCCTACATGTATCTTTTCAGGGCTTGTGGTTCCAGATGTTCCTCTGGAAGAGACTGAAATCTTGAGAAAAGAAGCTGTTAAGAATAAAATTGAATTAGTAAGTTCTCCTATTTGCATTTCCTTTTTCATATTCTTTGTCTAAATTCTGGTTTGTGGATGAAAGAACATTTTGAATACTGACTCTTTGGTTCCTTAGGTTCTTGGCCCATGCTTGCCCGGTGGGTGGTAAGAATTAAAATCTAAAATTGTCAGTCATCACCAAAACTGCCTTTTACCTGAAAGGATCTTCCCATTTGTGGCCTAAGGGAGAGCAAACCGATAAATTATATGTCAAATGATCATGACCTGGCATTCCTTTTTCTTTTATGGCCTATAATATTGATTTTCAACATATTGTGGACAAATGATATGTCAAATGATCATAACCTGTCATTCCTTATTCTTCTATGGCCTATAATATTGGCTTTCAACATATTATAGACCTGTAAGTATACTTTTATATGTACTAATGCCTTTAATTTTGAACATTACTGTAAGAAAGGATAAAGCTTTTGTTAGTCCTTAAAATGTCAGTAATTAGAATTTATTTATTAAGATATCTAAAGCATTTATATTGTGGAAGTTTTATTTATTTTAAATGGGAAAGAAATTTAACTTTTTTTTGATCGGTAAGAAATTTAACTTTTTTTAACAAGCTAACAAAGAAGACCTTGTTTAAGCCTTTAAGGAATCCTGACATAGCTATTATGAGAAAGAGAGAGTTTTATTTATTTATTTATTTTAAATGAGAAATAAACTTAACTCTTACATATTAGTAAAGAAAGACATGCTACTTTTCAGGGAGCAACCACTTAAGATATGCTATCTTGAAATCACATACGTATTACTTACTAAATAATATGTAGTACATTGAAAACTCAATAGATCCTCCTTGGAAATTACTTTATTTTCTGGCTCCATTTAAGAAACTGTACTTGAGAAAGGGCGAGAGGGACAGTTCCGCTGTTCTTCCATCAAGGATATTAACCTTATCAATAGCTTTTCCTAAGAGAAAAGGTACAAGTATGTATCGTATAGTATATTATTAAATTCTATCTATTTTGTATCTTTAGTACTAAAGATATCTATATTGGTGTATAATAGTAACTCTTACTATATAAGTATATGTAGATTATCTGTAGCAATATCTGATATCGACAGCTAAAATATTACGCGATATATATTGCTTATGGGTATGAAAATTGGAACTAAAAACTATAGAGATACCAAACTAGAAGTTCCCTGATGCCATTTACTTGCATTATCCACTTGATGAATTAGAACTGCATGCAGATTATTTGTTTTAGTATTCTTGTTGCTTTACTATTATTAATATCTATTAAAGTTATTTACTTTATTTATTTTATTTTGTGATTGAGGTATTGCTCACCACACCCACTACTCCCAAGGATCGGATGAAAGCCATTTGTGAAGCTTCAGAAGGATTTGTTTACCTCGTAAGATCTTTTGCAGTGATTTAATTTTTCATATTACTTTATTTCGTTCAGCTGTAGGTTCCATTTGTCTGATGGATGTTTCTGAGGTTTACTTTCAACATATTTGTTTGTTTATTTATTTTTATATAAATTATCACATGGAGTTCATTACGATCTTTCACATTTGTGATATTTCTAGTTTTTCAGGCTGATATATTTTTTATGCTATACTGATATAATATAGACATTTGTTATGCTATAACAAAACAAATCTATTGGGATACTTATGAAGGAACATATTCTCCTTTCTTTTTGACTTCTAGTATTTCAATCTGCCCTGGCGATTGATTCTTAGAATGTGTAGCTCTTAGCAATGAGATATCATCTTTATTATATGCTAAAGTAGGTAAAAGAATCATCAGAAGTTAAAGAAAGACCCAAAACCCAAAAGGATATATAAAGGAGTTGTCCAGTCAATCATTGTTGCTATTTTGTTTGCCTTGCGAATATGAGAATTAAGATTATATCTAAGCTTGGAATGAGGTCCAATATGCATATCGATCGGGAGATACACTCCAAGGGGAGAAGTGAATGAAGGACCTATTGTCTATCCCCAATTCTGAGATACACTCAAAGGCGAGAAGTCAGAGAAGGACCTATTGTCTATCCCCAATTCTGGTTTTCAGGGTCTTTTCTTCTATAACCATATTTTTAACGTCGAGAGACTTCACCTCCAAGGTGAGTTGGGTTTAGGATAACCTTAAGATGAGGTTATGAGTTAGGGTTATAGGGTATAGGGTCTAAGGCCAACAGGCCAAGGATTTCTTGCGTTCCGAATAATAAAACAATTCGGCCTTCCCCATCACCCTTTTAGAGCTTTCAACTCACACCAGCTCACTCCTCATTGGTGTTGGCATTGATCTTTGTTGAACATTTCTGAACTATCTCAATGGATTTTTCCTTCTTGTCAGATGTTGGAGCTACACAGATTCTTGAAATGCCCTCATATGTGATCTTCTCTTTCCTATTTTTTTACCCATCCATCTTAGAATCCTCACCCTGTGAACATGTTGCTTCTTGATTGCCCAACATGACACTGCATAAAGCATAGTTGGTCTTATTATTTTATTTTTTTTTTAATTCCTATTTTGTTTCATTGAAACGTGTTGGTCCCATACACTCCGGAAGCACAGCTCCATTTTAACCACCCAACTAATCCTATGGTCATCCTCCATGTATCCATTTTTTAAATAACTGAATCGAGATTCTGGAAATGATCTCTTTGGGGAATTTCCTAGCCATCAATCTCAACTATCGCCTTAGTCCAATTATGTTCTTACTAAAGCTGCATTCTATAAATTCTTTCTTGGTCCGACTTATGTTAAAACCCTTAGATACCAAGGTATCCCTCGACAGTTTGTGATGTGGCAATGTGTACGATATATAAAGGCTATGTTTTTATCATGTTCTCTTTCCATGGCCGCCGTAGATTTGGGTCTTTGGCACCTGATCATGTTTGCTGGCCCCACGTTTTCGGCATCATGACTAACAATCCTTTTGTAGCTGGACTTGCTTCTCTTTAATAGCAATGAATGATAGTGCGGATTGATATTCTGATCACTACAGATGCACATTGATCCATACTTTTGTGTCAATGAGCTACCCCTAAATGGATAGTTGCCACACTGTTTTGATGATCATAAACATTGGATCAAATTCCTGTTATTGGACTGTTTTGTTGAAGAAATTATGGTAACATTCACAAAATAAAAGCCATTGCTCAAGTGATTGAGATTGTTAAGACTGATATGAGTTCAGGCATGCACAGAAGCTGCTAGTTTGAAAATGTGTGAGCATTGATTAGATGAGCATCTTAGTTAAAAAAAAAAGTACTGGAAAATAATAAATGATCCTAATTTTAACTACTAAGTACTTTTGATCATAACTATCTTCCCTAATCATACTTGTAAAGACTGAAGTACTTGTAAGTTGTAAGTAGGAGCTCTATGCCCCAATTATCATCTCTCATCTTTTCTTTTTCACTTCATAATTTTTTTCCTTTATTAGAGAGAGAGACACAAAATTTTTCTCAATTATAATGAGTCATATTCTTTACCGCAGATACCTTGACAAGTTTTATTAACAATAAAGCAGCTGAAAATTCCTTCTTTCAGGCCTAGCTATGACAGGACATTAATTTACATTTGAAATTATAAATGTTCCCGAAACTAGTGAGTGGACAAGAAATCTGTCTCTGGGAGCTTAGTCTCCTTGCGATTGTCTCTATTTAGAAATGAGTTTTGTTCTTATAATGGAAGTTGAAACTTGGAACTTTATTATTATTATCATCTTCTACTAATTGTAAAGATACGTGTTTGAGAAATAAATTATCGTTGAGGTTACACATTGTATTCTTAAGGAAAAATGTCATCCATTTGTCTGACTGCGAGAAATTCTTGGGTCTTTCTAGAATTGGTTAGAATTTGACCTAAATTTAGCAGGTAAAGAAAAGTGCCTGGATTTTTTCCAGTATGAAAGCTATAAATTAACCTGAATAATTCTTCATTTTTATATTTCCTGAAGTATAGTTCTCAACTATTGTCTTTTTTGTTGCTTTTGGTTCACAACTGTTAGGAATTCATCTGGAACCGCTGATTTTGTGAACAGTTTCATAATTTTGCAGATTTGGAGAAGTTATGTTCTTTTTTCTTATCTTAGAAGAATTTTTTTTCTATTTTTATTTAAAGAAAGGGATTGATGGTTGCTTTTGTGTTTCCCATCAAGATGAACTTTATTACTTCAAAATAGTCCAACCGTAGGCTGTCTTGAATAGGTGAGCTCAATTGGCGTCACTGGTGCCCGTTCCTCTGTAAGCTCGAGGGTTCAATCTCTTCTACAGGAAATGAAGGAGGTTTGTCTCTGTAATCCATATCTCATGCTATAGAGTGTAAATTTTCAATCATCCCTTTGGTTTGAAGCCATAGAATATGGACCCAACCTATTTGGTTTAGGAGGATGCTTATTATCCTGACATCATTTTTGGAAGATGTGCAGGTAGTAAGTTATAAGATGCAGGGAGCCTCTTTATACCATTTGATGGATTGTGGTCAGCTATAACTGTCCAACTGGTATATGTCCAGTCAGTCTTAAACTTTATAATTAAAATGTACATTTTGTTTCACTTGAATATAGAATCGGGATTGGCTTGCCTGTCTAATTATTTTCTTAATTTTGGACAATCATTAAAATTATTGGCATGGACTACAAAGTTACACCAATCCCAATCACAATTCGGGTAATGGAGTTGATGCTATTCGGGGCTATAATAAACCCAAGTGGTGGCCCATCAATGTAGTTTTTTTATTTCAGGGCTAATGCCTGAGTGTATTACATACCAAGTTGTGTAAGACATGCCTGCTTTTTCACCAATACTTAACACTTTCCTTATTCTGATAACAGGTAACAACTAAACCCGTGGCAGTTGGCTTTGGCATATCAAAACCAGAGCATGTCAAACAGGTTAGTCATAACATACACCCAATATGCCTATGGGTAAATGTTTCTTTTTTTTCAAGTCCAGATTTCTTGGTACTGAAATTTTATAATCCATTTCAATTTTGGTTGTTACAGGTATCGGGGTGGGGAGCTGACGGCGTGATTATTGGTAGTGCCATGGTGAAGCTGCTAGGTGAAGCTAAATCTCCCGAGGAAGGGTTGAAGGAACTAGAAATCTTCGTCAAATCCTTAAAGGCTGCACTCCCTTGAGAACACATTTGTAGGATCATAGCAGGCCTGTTAACTCTTAATTTTTTCCCCCCAACATATATATACATGGCAATCAAATATTTATAAAGAACACTGTTTAATTTCATCCCAACTTTGTAGCATTGAATGAATCTCAGTATGCCAAGAATGCAAATTGTCTCCAAATAACTCATTTTTCAACATTTATATACTTGTCAATCAAATAAGAATAACTTGTACTGTTTCATTTCATAGTCTCAGTATATCCACGTTTATCCAAAAAAATAAATTCTGTACTGCTTCATTTCATCATAATTTCAACATTGTCTCAATCTTTTCTAGCATTGAATGAATCCAGTTAGCTGGGGATGTGACTTGTCTCCAACAAAAAATTCATGAACTCTGCCGGTCACCTCAATCCCGGTTCCGATCCCGATCTCGGTTCCAGTCTTCAGCTGCTCTATAGCCGGTCCAAAGCCGCATTGAACGTGATACCCAGCCGCAGTTCCTCAGCTCGTTTTAAGTCCTAAGCCGCTCTGCAGCTGGTCGGAAACCGTTCTGACAACTGGGCCTACGGCTTTCTCCACGGTAGTAACATCATAACTAACCATCATTAAACACAACTCGGGAGGTTTAACTGTTTGATTCTGTTTCATGCATCACATAATCAAACAATATGTTTTTACCAAATAAAAACCTGTCCATTGCATATATATGTACCAATCGAATTTGCGAAGCAATAATTTCCCTACAACTACAAGAAGACCAGAGTCACGTTTTGTAATAAATTTCGTGACAGCAACACTTTTATTCTGAGAACCCTAGCCGCCAAAGCCATGCAAGGTCCTGCACTGCTTCTTAAGAGCATAGAGATGGCCTGTGACAATCTTGCGGCGACTCTCTGTAAGATCACGTTCTCCTGGAAGATCTTCAGTAAAAAATTGGCAAAGGATTTCCTTGGGAGATGCCTGATGTCACGGCCTTAGTTATTTTCCCAATCTTGACTGTGCGGCACTCGTGCTAGAGTCTGTCTTAGACGAGTCAGCCTTACCCTCAAGCTAGTAGGAGAGAAGTAGGAACACTCTTTGGAAGAACACTATACTTCTTATTACCCAAGAAGCTGTATACACTTGCTAGGATACCACTCCTTGCTTGGCTACAAATGAGAGGGTCATCCCCTTTATATACATCTCATGGGAAGGTTCCCACCTCCTTTGGAGGATTTATCTAGAAACTCTATCACGTCCTTTACAAGAATCTTCTAGAAATCCTACCTCTAGACACTCCTACCACCTCCTCTCTAGGAACCTTCTAGAGAGTTTCTACACTATTTCCCTAGGAATATACTAGATACCTTACTAGTATATATACAAGCCTCTACCACAAAATTTGGGGTGTGACACTCTCCCCCACCTAAATTCGCGACGCCCTCGTCCCGACTTATTTCCGTGCTGCCTCCTCCGTTTCCACCGCTTCCTCCACTTTAGGGTACTTCATTAATTCCCCTTCGCCACGTGAAGAATAGTGAACCATTTTGTATCTATTTTGGTCCCTAGCATCAATGAGACCATACCTGGTTCCTCCTTCCTCAAGGAGTTAGTATGGGGCATAGGTGCACTTTTCACCATTCCCCCAAACTTCATCTTCAAGTTGAGTTGGTAGCAGTCCAGCCCGACTACCAGTAAGTTCGCCTCCCCCTTCCATGCTCCGTTGTACAGTCTCGCTCCCTGGACCACACCATGAATGGGTTTGGCTTCCACCATGGCAGCCTCGATCATTCCCGATCTCTCGGCCGTCTTCTCCTCCGCTCCCTTTGTCTCTTCCCCTGAGACAAAGTCATTTTTAGCCTCCATGTCTCCCTATGCATGCAAGGCATCCCCATCGAGGTGCTCCGCTTCGACCCTAAGCCCTTCACCGTCGGACTTGGTCGCATCCATCTCCTCCGTTGGGTTGAGGAGCTGCATTGACCCCATGCTCAGCTCCTCATCACCTTCCTCTTCGTCATCATCCGAGGCTTCATCTGACCACTCGCCGCTTTCCAACTTTGCTAGGCGGGCCTTGCGAACTTCACAATCCCTAGCATTGTGAGCCCCATTGCAGATGAAGCACCAGGAGTTGATCCTTTCTATCATCTTGTTTATTTGCTCTTGGATGGTCTCTACACGTTGCCGTAGAGTAACGAGCATCGCCTCCCTAGTGCTCAGCATCTCCCCTATGGGTTGCTCGATTCCCCTCTCGAGTCCCGTCATGCTTGAACCCAGCTCCCTTTTGCGATCTCCCTTGCTCGTCACGACATGCGTACCCTTGGCAAGTCGTGTCGCCATGGCACCTTGAGCATCCCTGGACTCGCTCCACCTTGGCTTGTCCTCTCCCAGGTTGAAAACCATCGCTTTGCCTTCCATTCCACCAAGTTGTTCCACCACAATCCCCGTTGTTGTGGCTTCCTCAATCCCACACGTTACGACCCTCTCGTAACCCGCTCTGATACCACTTGTCACGGCCTTAGTTATTTTCCCAACCTTGACCGTGCGGCACTCGTGCTAGAGTCAGTCCTAGACGAGTCAGCCTTACCCTCAAGCTAGTAGAAGAGAAGTAGGAACACTCTTTGGAAGAACACTATACTTCTTATTACCCAAGAAGCTTTATACACTTGCTAGGATACCACTCCTTGCTTGGCTACAAATGAGGGGGTCATCTCCTTTATATACATCTCATGGGAAGGTTCTAGACTCTAGAACATTCCCACCTCCTTTGGAGGATTTCTCTAGAAACTCTATCACCTCCTTTACAAGAATCTTCTAGAAATCCTACTTCTAGACACTCCTACCACCTCCTCTCTAGGAACCCTCTAGAGAGTTTCTACACTATTTCCCTAGGAATATACTAGATACCTTACTAGTATATATACAAGCCTCTACCACAAAATTTGGGGTGTGACACTGAGTATTACGTACCCTCAACACAAGGTGTTTCGCTGAGGATGTGATACGTTCCATTGGGCAATACGTATCTTCTTTAACACTTATTAACTATGGTAAAAATTTACATGGGGGCTAAATAATATAACTTTAGTTTTTAGAAATAAATATTAAAAAAATTAACCTTGGTTATGATTAACTCACTGATCATGTGATTAATTTTATTTTTAAATGTTTTGTAAAAACCCAAATTGGATTATTTAACCCTAGGATCCCAACTTTCTGAAGCCCTGACTTCTTCCGGGTGGAGATCTCGGGAACATGTGAGTGAGTCTTAACTACAAATAATGGGTGTTAAAGAGGACATGTTGCAAGCTGGGGAGTTGTGCACATACTGCCCAACTGGACGTGCACATATTGCCCACAAAATAAAGACTACATGGTAGAGATGTTTCTCTCTCTCTGACCCTTGGTCTCCATCCCCTTTATTAAGTGAGATGAGCTACTCTCTCTCTCTCTCCAAATTGAGAGGGCTCACGAGGTTGTCAGGAGCATTTGGAACGATGATAACGAATGTGGTGGTAATTGTTGAGGAAAAAGATGCGTGGAAGCGGTGATGCTATCAAGGGGTATTCACGAGAAAATATGACAAACACACAATACACAAGATATATCGTGATTCACCCAATCCAGGGCTACGTCCACACTCGAAACGGTTCAGAAAACTTTCACTACTAAATAGAAGATTACAAGAGAAAAGATAAACAAAGATTACACACTCAAAGACTCTATCACAGCCATTGAAAGACTCTCACACAGCCCCAATCTTCCATCTTTTGTTCACTCTCTCCAATTCGAATCTGACCGAATGCCGATACTTCTTTTAGGTAAAGGAGACTCAAAACCCAAACCCTTCAACACCAAACCAGTACCCTCCACCATTGAGAGCACACCGAGATACAACCATGAGAACACTCTTCTTCACCTAAGAGCTTCATTAGGGCTTTCCATGGGAGACGCCCTCGCTTTCCATGGAAGCCCTACCATACCTCACATATCCATAGCCTTCTCTCTTTCTCTTAAGGTTCTTCCCTCTAGGTTATCTCTATAAACCTCCACCCTAAGCTTATTTATAGCCACAAAACAATCCCACTCTAATTAGGACTTTCCCAAAACTCATCTCCACGAAAGAGGCAACTTTCTATTTCAAAATAGGAGTCTCCAAAACGCAACTCAAAATCTAGCCGTCTAAAACGCGTCGACCACCGATCGATCGCCCATGTTGGGTTTGCTCTAATTCGAGCCAAAAAAACCCCACAGTAATTTGGCAGTGAACAAATTCATTGCGCTCGAGCACCTCAATTGAGCTTTTCACTGTTCATGTGGCAGTGTGGGTCATGTCCTCAAAGGCAAATTTTGAATCTTTCGTTTTTTCTTAAAAAAACTGCAGGATTTCTTTGTAATTCCCAATTCAAATCTTCATCACTCATTTCACCTCTCCTTCAATAGAGCAAGGCATGTTCCATTTGTTTTGTTTGATTTTGGGTGTGTCTAACAGTCTTTCTAAGTCACAGTTACTTTGAAAAAATGTGATCATAATGTCCCGCGTCACTACTTGCTCACAAGACGCCTCCGCCTCTCACAAAATCGGCCTTAAAGTTGGCTAGATTATTGCTACAATTTTTTTTTTGTGACTATTTAAAGAACTATAGTTGTGTAACCCAGAAAATTTAGAGGATTAAAAGTGAAATTTAGAATAGTGTAATACCTGTTGAATGTAATCTGAAACCATGTACAAGGATTAACTCATTCATAAAGAGAGCATCACCTGTTGTTCATGCTTCTTCTTATATTTCCAAATAGGTAAATAAAATAGGATTTAAAAGAAGATCAACAGTTGAGGTTTAAGTTGTTATGGTAGATAATGGTTTGCTACATTTCCTTACGTGATTATTGTAATAGGGAGGCGGATAGTTTATGATATAGAGTCATGCTTAGAAAGAGGAAGAACACGAACATGAGGAAGTGGGAGGTATTCTCTAGAATCCTAAGCAACAACACCTCTTAATTAAATTCTCATATATACTTATCTTGATCTTACTATATGCTTGTGATATATTAAATCTTTGATTTGAACCTTTCATTTGGTGGGTCATTTCTTAGATGGTTGACGATTCAATAATAGTCGCAAAACACTCCACTAACATCAAAGGGCATGTATATCAGTCTCACTCCAAGTTTTCAATTAGAATAATATTGAATTTCATGTTATCTGCATGTTACATACATGCTTTCAAACTTTTACAATAGGCATTTTTTTGGAAAATATCACCTCCTCAGTAGGTGACTCAAGGATATGCGTCTCGGCTCCCATTTTCTTGTCACATGTCCCCCTTTTTACTCCATTTAATCGTGGTTAAGATTCAGTCACCCCTAGGGTTCAGACATATACTCTTGGTTCTTAGAAAAAATAAAATAAAATAAATTTAACCACAAGGTTAGAAAACTTTTACCCGAGTTCATGTTGAGTTCCCTCATCACCCGTGGAGAGAACTATTGCTCTTTTTTTTACCCTTAGTTGTTACTAAATTATTGTTTATTTCCTACATGATGAGAGTAAGACTCACCAAAGATATCTTTCTCCGAATTCACAAAACAAAGATGGTAAACCTTCCAAAATCATTATAATCATTATAGCATAATCAGTATTATTTGGTTTATAATAAACGATGATTCCTTATATATGCACGTTTTTTTAATCACAATGAAATTTATTCAAGAGTAAGTCTAGGGTTACATTGTGATTTTGGAATTATCATTTTTAAAAAGTGATGACACTTCAACGATATTAAAGGAGGGCTTAGATAGGGTATATAAACGGGGAATAAGAATAGAGAGTACCCCTAGACTGACTCTTTATTCAAAAACTTATTCTATTTATCTAATTAAGGAGAGATTTTGTTGATACTAATCAATTTATAGTCTTTTTTTTTTACTCCCGTGCATTACACGGGTTGTTTGCTAGTAATAGATACAATCATACTCGAATTGTTTGATATTAAGAAGAAAAAAATGATTTAGATACAGGCTACCACTACTTTTTTGAGTTTGAATATGAAGCGGCTCTGCTCCAATGCAGTGTAAAGTCCGTATCAATCTTGTAATTGTGGGAAGAAAAATCTTTACAAAAATAGCCCTACATCTCTGAATGATTGCAAGATGGCCACCATCTACACATTAAAAAGAGGAGCTCTGCAACCGCCTTGGCCCTTGAAGCATAGCTCCGCCTCAAATTTAAACTTCTTTTTTGCCAATGAGAGAAACAACCCTCTTTATATGTGGTTTTTTCAAACAAAATATAATTTTTGACCGAAAGATAAAAATGATCTGTATTAATCAGCTATAAAACCAATACATTATTGACATCTTGCTGGATAATACATTACATCAAACTACTTTGAGAACTTTTGTGTGTACGACTCTTTGGAGAGCCATTGATGTAAGATGATGAGCACAAAAGTTTTGATCCTCTTGAGATGAACGAGGAACAATAGTCAATTCTTCCCTTGGACTTGTATGACCAATCTCTGAATTTAAATGGTTGATTGCACAGGAGAATACAAAACAAAACTTAGTTTTCTTACTAGAGGAAGATACATTGGTTCAGTTTCTTAAGTTTTCAGTACATTAATCTTGGGTGATCTCAGAAGTCATCTTTGCACAGGAAACCAAAAGGACCACAGAAACAACGTTTTCTCGCTGGGACTTTCACGTGCAACCAAGGGTGTGCGTATATGCCCGAATGCCGCAGACAACTTGGAAAGAAAACAGGATTTGTCTGAAATCTTTTCTTAAAGTGCTGGATTTTGCTACTGTGCTGCAGAATTTAAGCGCATTTTGGTACTTCTTGTACCCTATTGCATCAGGTATTCAAGATGTCGCTCATCTCTTTGAAACAATTTCATAGAATTAGAAGCACAAATATCTGCACGATCCATACAAGGATGCACATGTCAGCAGCATACCTTCATAGAAAAACTTGTCTACACAAGATATTGATCAGGAAAACAGATAATGAAGACTGGATACATGTTTTGCAAGAGCTGAAATTATCAATAAACTGTACCCTTTCAGAAATGAAGATAGGTTTGTGGTGTATGCATTTGTTAGTGCTGAATTTTGCTACCAGATTGGAGACCTGATTGGACTTTACCCGTGAAATGGGCTTCCAGCCTGTGCATCAGCAGATCAGAGGAAGTCTTGGAATCAATAAAACGAGAAAAAGAAATAGTATAGGGAATTGGAGCAACATGTTTACCTGGTTGCACATTTGTAATAGATGGTTTCTGGAGAGTTGTAGGTTCGTGCATTGGCAAACATCCTCTTGGCATCCGCAAAAAACATCTCGAAGGTGATATAATATAGCTCTGATGACTCCAGCCTCTTCGACATTGTCTTTAAATCTGCAATACAAAAGCGATCAATCAAAACATCACATAACTTATAAGGCGGACTCTATTTCCAAAGAGGAGGCCTTAAAGGAATACATTGTCCATAGGAACAAATTTTCCTAGTTATCCAGCTCTTTTCATGAAATCTTTCTTTACCAATAACAAAATAAGTTTCAGCAGTTATACAATATCATAGAAATTTAGCAAATGTTTAAACTACAAATATTTTCTATATCACCAGGTATATTCTGACACATTGCAGGGATTCAGACAGCAGCCATAATACAACCCTCCCTTTAATCCACCAGGATTAACTCATGAAATAGAAAAACAAAAAGATGATCCAAGATATAAAGCCTGGTCGTTTCTTTATTCTACCACTTTTTTGGCTGGTGATAGAGGGACTTGTGTGAAAGGAAAAGGGAAATGTACAAGTATCTGAAAGAAAAATGGCTGAAAGAAAAATGGAAGGCTTATAGTCCCTCCCTTATAACCTTGTAAACATCCAGGCTAACAAGATAGGCATAAAGCTGAAGAAAAAAATGATCAAAAAGAAAATACAAAAATACATGGCCAATCAGAAGCCCAATCCTCCAAATAACATGAAATTTGCTGCACTTGAGCCTTCAAACTCTTTCAAGGGAAAGCATAAAAAACCAAGCAGTTTTATGTTCAACAACTCTCTTTTTTGCTCGCTCTATCTTCAAAGATTTGACAATTTCTTTCCTCCCATAAACTCCAACAGATTGCGTCTAAGATCATCTTCCCCACCGTGCTGCTTTTATGGCCCAGGTCTGACATGCTCCAACTGGATAACTAGTGATTGATGAGTCTTAGAGGCAAGACCCACCGGGAGCAAAACAAGGGAAAACAGCCTATCCCCAAACCCAATAAGAAAATCTACAGTGCCGCAATACATGGTCTACAGATTCTTCCATCCCCAAGTATAATGAGCACCTGTTTGCCATCCTCCAATCTCTACTCCTTATACAGTTGAAAGTAAGAATTTTATCCAAAGTTGTCCAAAATGATAAAAGGAGATTTTGGTTGGAATTGCAGACTTCCACAATGATCTATAAGGAAAGAGAGGGCCAAAACTATGAAGCACGGCCAAGAAGAAAACTAAACTAAGAATACAAAGGGTGGATGTCAATAAGACAATTTAAGAGATTTAAAATGCTTTCCAATTCCCAATCATTCACATTCAGCCTTCAACTAATCACCATTTCATCTATTTTCCCAAAGAACCTGACAATTGAGAACTCTATCTTCTGCTATAGAGAATAAAATTCCTCACTAAGAGAACTAGCCACACCATACATCCTTCCAAAATTAAATTTCATCATCTCTGCCCACTTTAAACTTGACATTTTTTCTGATCAACTTTAAGAACTCCTTTCCACATACCTACCCCCCATGCAAAGCTTGCGTCCCCTTAGGCTTCCACACCCCATTATCTCCAAATTTACCAATGATGACTTCCCCCCACAAAACCTCCCTTTCTTCACCAGACCTCAATAACCACTTTCGCAGAAGAGCTATGTTCATCTACTCATTGGCCTGATGCCCAGTCTCCCCTTCATCGGTTTACAACCTCATTTCACTCAACCAAGTAATCCCAGAATCTGTTTTGTTGTTCCATAGAAAATCTCTTTAGACTTTCTCCCAAAACCTTTACTACTGGAGGAGCATGAATGGTTAAAATTGACAATAAATAGGTTGGTAAACTTGCAAGAGTGCTTTTAATTTTTTTTTTGATCGGTAAATAGCAATTGTATAATATAGCAAAGGAAAAGCAGCAGTTTACATGAACATAAACTGAAAGGGAAACATAAAGATATGTACAACAGTAAAAGGCAGCAGGAGTGAGACAGTAGTAGATCGTCTAATAATAAAATATCCTGCACTTCCCCTCCCCACTGAGAGACGGAGGACCATTCGATGACCATGCGCCGAATGTGAGCAATGATGATGGGGTTGGGCGAGGAGGAATTATCAAAGATACAACTATTCATTTCTATCCAAACACCCCAAGATATAGCCCCAGGTAGCAGAGACCACATTGCTTCCTTTGCCCTTGTAGAACCCTAAAAATTATCAACTTTACAAAAAAGGTCTTACATGCCCATAAGTTGGAAAATAGTCCCCAAGACCATCACAAGGGCTCTACACAATTAAATTGGGCCCAATGGCAGGAAATGGGCCTCTTGCGACCCGGGTTTGAGCATGAAGTCGAAAGCCCAAATCCCAAGACCAAGACCAAATGGACCCTCAACGGCCCAAGTTTTGGGTACGAAGAAGAAAACTCATAATCCGAAGTCAAAGTTAGAATAGGTTTAACACCCGCTAAAATGGGCCCATCCATGAAGAAGCCATAAACCCACTAAATGGGTGGGCCCGCCAACATTAAAGTCTTCATGGGTTTAAACCACTAATGGAGTGGGACCCACAAGATTTCTATCTTAAATGTCTATAAATAAGACTCTCAAGCCAAGGAAAAGAGATCATTCACAAACAATTAGAACAAGACCTCAAGAGAGAAATCAAAGAAGAGAAAAGATTGAAAAAGAGAAGAAAAGATCAAAGAAGGGACTCAAAGCTCTCCAAAGAGGAATCAAGCCAAAACTAAAGCACGTCTTCCAAAGAGAAAAGCATCTCCTTAGTCGGTAACGCGCTAAGCACGGAAGGAGAAAGCTACTACAATTTCCAAAGAAGATCAAGTCAAAGCCAAAGCCCGGTTCTTACCAAAGAGAAGAGAGTCACACAACTTTTTCAAGAGCGAGGAACACGCCCATCGGCCCCTTGTTCTTGTCATCAAATTTCTTTAATCTTTGACACTTTGATTGTTAATCAGAGGGCTCATTGAGAGTGTACCATTTTTAATATTAAATTGTTATTTGATCTTCTATTATTTCGTCCGCAAAATTGTGTAGACAAATTTCTGGCACGCCCGGTGGGACACTCTCAACCTCTCATCTTTCAGTTGCAAAATAAGATCATCTTCAAAACATCAATGACTTCCAAGAATACCATCGCGGTTGCAATCAATGTGATTCAAGGAAAGAGGAACACAACCGCTTCTGAATGTGGATCTGCACAAACTGCCGATGATAATCGGTAAGCGACTCGTCATATGACGTTGTCCAGTGCCTCTCATCTGGTTGAGGCCCTTTCTCAGCACCACAAAGCACATGTCAACAAAACGACACAAAAGAATGAATTTGCGTGGGCCAGGATGCCAGTGGTTATGTCCTCTGGTAGTCCTTCTGAAGCACTGTCTATTACCGGATTGACGTCTGGATCATATTCCGTGACCTTCCCGTGTCAACAAGGCTCCAACGGGTCGCAAAATCAAATCTATTCTAACTTTTCAACACGTACTTCTTTCTGACCGACAATGATGATGGAGGTGACATCAGTTGATGAACAACTTGCCCAAATGGCCGACGCCATTGCAAGGTTGACAAAGGCGGTCGAGGATAAAGATGTTCAAATTGCGAGCCTTGTTAGCTGCTTGGAAAAGAACAACGTGGATGAATCCAGTCAAGGGCCAACAAATCCCCCTGGGTTCAATCTCCGAGGACCTCGCGATGCAAAAGAACAAAACATAGGGTTCACTTTCCGAGGAACTCGTGACATGGAGGAACAAAACCGGAATACATTCGGCTCACAAGATCCAGGTCGAGATACTCATCAAACATCAGTTGCCTCACTCTCTGTCCGACAGCTGCAGACAATGATCACTGACACCATCCGCTCCCAATATGGTGGAGTGCCACACTCTTCATTGGCTTATGTCAAACCATACACACAACGCATTGAACAGATGTGCTTTCCGGCAAGATATCAACCACCCAAGTTTCAACAGTTCGATGACAAGGGCAACCCAAAGCAACTAGTTGCTCACTTCGTTGAAACTTCCAACACCGGCAGATATGGCGACTTCATGATCAAGCAGCTTGTGCGCTCTCTAAAAGGAAACGCATTTGATTGGTATATCGACCTTGAGTCCGGTTCCATCGATAGTTGGGATCAATTGGAGCGGGAGTTCCTTAACCGTTTCTATAGCACTCAAAGGACGGTGAGCATGGTGGAGTTGCCGCTGTCAAGCAAAGGAAGGACGAGCCAGTCGTTGAGTACATTGATCGGTGGAGGAACCTTGCACCTAACTGTAGGGATCGGCTTTCTGAATCTTCCGCCATCGAGATGTGCATTCAAGGAATGCATTGGGGGCTTCTCTACATCCTCAAAGGAATTAAGCCTTGCTTCTTCGAAGAACTGGCTACGCGGGCCCACGACATAGAGCTCAACATTGCTGTATATGGGGATCCTCAATCAAGTGATTCTCATAAGTACGAGAAGAAGCCATCGACTGCGTTGAGACCCTCCAAAACTAAGGAGACCATGGCCATCACCACTATCAACAAGCCGGCTAAAATATTCGGTAAACAAAAGCAGCAGTCGTCTAAGGCCGACACATCTCAAGAAAGAGGGAAAGCCATATTGACCTTGAAGGAGCTCGAAGCGAAGGAATACCCATTTCCAGACTCTGAGGTCTCCGAAATGCTTGATCAACTATTAAGTTTAAAGTTGATTGACTTGCCACCCTCCAAACGCCTAGAAGAAGCAAGGCGTGACAACGATCCAAGGTATTGTCGGTTCCACCAAGTGATCAGTCATTCGATTGAAAAATGCTTCGTCCTCAAAGAAAAGATAATGGACTTAGCTCGTCAAGGAAAGATTGATCTTGACTTAGTCACTGACGTAGCTTCCTCAAACATGAAAAGTGTTGTCTTTGGATCATTTGGTCCTGTTTTGATTTCAAGTCCACCATTTAAGCCGCCGCTTCAGCTTCAAGCAACAAAGGAATCGGCGTCACCTCAGAACTCGAGGCGAAATGAGGAACAAACCTCTTTGCCTTAACCACGTCACCAACAACGTTTCCCTACCGGAATTAAATCCGAGTCAGTTGAGAACTCCAACCTCGTTGACGACGACGGTTGGACGCTGGTTACACGTCGGCGGCGACACGTGCAACAGTCACCTCCTCCACTTCCCCAAAGACCGAAGCGGACTAAAAGAAAGACTCGACCGGGAGTTAGGTCAAAGAAGAAAACGGTAAAGAAGACATTCAAAGTGCCTCCTACCGATCCCGAGGAGATCTTCCAACAACCTTCCCCCTATGCCAATCACTTTTGGTGACTTCATACCAAGGTGGTTCCTCCGAGAGCAACAACAAGAACCGGCTTACACTGTTGGATGCTACCAGGTTTAAGCAGACTCGTCTGAAGAACAAGTCAATGATGTACCTAAAAATCACTCCTCTACAAGTCATGAAGAAGAGCATTCCAACAGAGGAGAAGATGACATTTCTGACGTCGAAGAATCAACAGTTCATTTAAGCTTCCTTGAAGCCCTCCAGTTGCCGGAGAAAACTCGACTAACTTTAGCTTCTGTCTTAACCAATCTTGACAAATAAAGGGAAAGGCCATGACTCAAGAAAAGCCGGGGGCATATACCTCATGCATGTCAACAATCAGCTTCACTGACGAAGACTTACAACTCGGCTCTCGTCCTCATAACAGACCACTGTATGTCACGGGCTATGTGAATGAACAAAAAGTTCAACGGATCCTCCTCGACTGCGGGTCTGCTGTCAACATCATGCCAATTAGAATAATGCATCAAATTGGCATCAAGAAATACCAACTAGCTCGAAGCAAATTGGTGATCCAAGGCTTCAACTAAGGGGGGCAAAGGGTCAAAGGTATGAAACTCATAATTGGAGACTTAGAGTCAACGACACTCTTTCATGTTATTGATTGCAAGACTTCATATCACTTACTCCTCAAACGCTCATGGCTGCACGAGACAAGAGCGGTACCATCCACGCTGCACTAATGCTTCAAGTACTACCAGGACAGTGCACAAAAGCGAGTTATCGCCGAAGACCAACCATTTACAAAACTTGAAACATACTTTGCCGATGCAAAGTTTTACACGGAGCGTGAAACCCTTCTGGAAGCACTTCCAATTTCGGTACCATATTCTAACAAGTCTCCGGTTGACAAAGGAAAAGAGGTCTTCCTTTCCCAACTAGAGCTCCCTCCATCTACCAAGTACCAAAAGAAGGAAGTGAATGTTAAATCGGTGTCGAAGCAAGGAGAGTCGAGCAAGTCAACACCGGCTTCTGAAATCGTTGCCAAGCCAGTCCCAATACTATGATACATTCCACAGTCGCGTTGAAAGCCAGGACAACCTCCTTTCGAAGCAATGTCAGAGGGGATCAAACTTGCTCTTACCAAGCCTACTGTCAAAAGCCGACTTAGACACCTTGCGAGATGGATTGGTTCTTCCAACGGTGCCACTAATCAAGTTAAAAATCACAAACCCACCAATCGTCGGATTTTTTGCATCCTCGTCAACTTAGTGAAAGTGAAAATAATTCAACTCAAGCAAGTTTTGGGATGGTATAGACCCAAAGCGGCAAAACTCTTCGAAAAATATGGGTATGGGAAAGGCCAGCCTATACGTTTGGATGAAGTTCTTCCTCTTGACCAAATTCATGGCGTAACAAAAACACAAGCTAAACTTGTTAGAAGTGAAGAAAAAATTTCTATCAGTCGTTCTGGAGTTGAATCTACACCAAATGCGCCAATTAAGATCTCAGGAAAGAATACGGTATCTACTCAACACATTATAATCCAAGTTAATGATGAGCCTGAAGATAATACTTCACGTCGTGGTTCTGTCTTCGATCGCATCGGCCAACACAACACTTCAATGTTCAAACAATTAGGAGCAAGAGGCAACATGACTTTGAATCTACAAGCTTCTCAACAACGTGAATCAGCAGCACTTACTCGCTTGGGCTCACAAGAACAAGTCGATGAGTATACTCTTCAGAAGAAGACTCGAAAGCGACGTAGGCGAGGAAAGGACATTAGTTGTAAAGACGTCGACGAACAAAAAAGTATCATCCCGTCCTAAATGAAACGTCAAACAATTCTTGAAGTAGCAACTGAAGATACTTTGACAGTAAAGCAACGTACCATCATCTTCACTAAACGAAGAAAAGAAGCAAATGAAGTAAAATATAGTCACTGTCAACCACATCACTATTAAAGAACCTTCGGAAGAAGAGCCGTTTTGTTTAAACGATGAACTAGAAATCAATCCTCCTTCCTTCGAAGGAGGACAAGCTACTGTGGATGAGCTTAAGCAATTAAACCTTGGCACAAAAGAAGATCCACGCCCCATATTTGTTAGTGCACTTTTAAATTCAAAAGAAGATGAATACTTCAAGTTGCTGCAAGAGTAGAAGGATGTGTTCGCCTAGACCTACAAGGAGATGCCCGGGCTCGACCCTAAAGTGGCGATCCACCACCTTGCTATCAAACATGGTGTTTGCCCCATTAAGCAATTGCAACGCTGTTATCAACCTGAGTTGGTCCCGCAAATCGAAGTTGAAGTTATCAAGCTAATCGAAGCAGGCTTCATTTGAGAAGTAAAGTACCCAACTTGGATTGCCAATGTCGTCCTAGTCAAGAAGAATGGGAATATTCGAGCATGCGTTGACTTTCGTGACTTGAACAGTGCATGTCCCAAAGACGATTTCCCTTTGCTAATCACCGAACTTCTGGTAGATGCGACAATTGGGAATAAAGCCTTATCCTTCATGGACGGGTCATTTGGCTACAATCAAATCAGGATGGTACCAATGGATGAAGAGTTCACGGCTTTTCGCACACCGAAGGGGATCTATAGTTAAAGAGTAATGTCATTTGGACTCAAGAATGCTGGTGCCACCTACCAAAGCGCTATGCAAAAGATCTTCGATGACATGCTACACAAGGAGGTTGAATGTTACGTCAATGATTTGGTGGTGAAATCAAAAAGTAAAACGGATCATCTCCAAGACCTTCGCGACGTCTTCGACAGGCTTTGGAGATACCAACTAAAAATGAACCCACTAAAATATGCAATCAGAGTCACTTTAGGCAAGTTTCTTGGGTTCATTATTCGACATCGCGGCATTTAGATTGACCAAACCAAGATCAACGCAATCCAAAATATGCCATAGCCTAAGAACATCCATGAGCTCAAAGGTCTCCAGGGTCGTCTCGCTTACATCCGGAGGTTTATCTCAAATCTAGCAGGACGATGTGACCCCTTCAATAAGTTGATGAAGAAAGATGCAATATTTCATTGGGATGACACTTGCAAGAATGCTCCAAAGAGTATCAAAGAGTACCTTCTCAAACCACCAGTTTTAGTAGCACCTATCCTGGAGAAACCACTGATCCTCTACATTAGTGCACAGGAACAGCAATTGGGGGCATTGCTGGCACAAGAAAATCACAATGGTAAGGAAAATGCGCTCTACTTCTTGAGTCGAACTTTAGTTAGACACATCGAAAAGATGTGTCTAACTCTCATCTTTATTGACGTTTTTTCAACAACGTCTTAATGAGGTGTCTCGGGAATGATGAGGCTAGAGAAGCCTTAGAAGAAGCTCACTCTGGAGTATATGGTGCTCATCAGTCTGGACAAAAACTCCACAATCGCCTAAAGAGCATGGGGTACTACTAACCAACTATGGTGAAGGATTCGCGAGAGCATGCCAAAAGATATCAAGCATGCCAACTCCATGGATACTTCATTCGCCAACTGCCTGAACCATTACATCCCACAGTTACATCTTAGCCTTTTGATAGTTGGGGACTTGACGTTGTCGGACCACTCTCGAAATCATCTAAGCAACATCTTTGCTGCAACAGACTATTTTTCTAAATGGGCAGAAGCAGTTGCTCTCAAAGAAGTCAAGAAAGAAACGGTCGTGGACTTCATCAAAAACAACATTGTCTTCCGCTATGGAGTCCCTCGTTACATAGTAACGGATAATGGGAAGTCATTTAAGAATGCTTTGATGGATCAATTTTACAAGAGGTTTGACATCAAGCAGATACTCTACTATGTACAAAGCACTAGCAAATGGACTCGCCGAGGCTTTCAATAAAGCTCTTTGCAAGCTTCTCGAGAAGGTCTTTTCTAAGTCAAAAAAGGACTAGCATGAACGAATCATCAAAGCACTTTGGGCATATCGGACGTCATATCGCACTTCTACACAAGCTACACCTTACTCACTGGTCTACGGAGTTGAAGCAATATTTCATTTGGAACACCAAATTCCGTCATTACGGATTGCAATTCAAGAAGAACTCACAGATGATGATAATGCCAAGTTACGAAGCCTTGGTACTTGCAAGGGGGAGATTTGGTAATTGCAGTTCAGCGACTTATTATCCTCACACGTAGTTCGGGAGAGAAACTCGATCCCAAATGGAACAGACCGCATGTGGTAAGAGAAGTCTAAACCAACGGTGCTTACCTCCTCTCAACACCCGACAGAGTGCGTCTCAGCCCTATCAACGGCAAGTTCCTCGAGCAATATTATCTATGAAATTGTACGCTCCTTGACACGAGCCTAAACTGTCCACCATGCTCCTTATTGCATGAGCATAAAATTCATGTAACTCTCGCTCGCTAAACTGAAAACCCGAAAGGGCGGTTTAGGCAAAACCTAAAACAAAAAATAAATAAAATATCGCATTATGTTAAGGCTTGATCCCACCATGGGTACATAGGCAGCCTGTAAAGTTATATCAGGTTCAACCACTATTTCAAAAAAAATGTTCATCCACAAGTTTCGAAAAATAAAAAAACTTCAAACGAAAAAAGGTTATAAAATAACATGAAAATTATACCTTTCATGGATTGCGTTCATTACAAGATTGATATACGATGCTATTGTCCTAGCTTCTGGATATTGAACAAGTGCATGCATCCGCTCAACCTCCAAAGGCCATCTGCCAGGTCCCCCGATGAAGCAACATATGGAAGGTGAGGAAAACTCTCTCTACAGGAGTCTCAGTATCCACATGACCCATCAAAGGAGTCAGGGTCCTGGATATTGCAAAGGTTCTTTTTAGAATTTGATGACGCTTCACTGCAACATTTGGAAGGCGAGGAAAACTTTCTTTCTCTACAGGAGTCTCAGCATCCACATGACCCATCAAAGGGGTCAGGGTCCTGGAAATTGCAAAAGTTCTTCTTAACTTTGATGACGCTTCACTTGTAACATCTAGAAGGCAAAGAGAGATCTCTTTCTCTATAAGAGTCTCAGTATCCACATGACCCATTAAAGGGGTCAGGGTCTTGGAAAATGCAAAGGTTCTTCCCAGACTTTGATGACGCTTCATTGCAACATCTGGAAAGCAATTCTCAGTAGGATCTTCCGAACTCAGACTCAAAGACTTAGAAGCATCCCTTTGCTAGCAACGTCTTCTTAGAAACCGTCGCCATAAGAAGAGAACTCAAACTCAGAGACTGGGAAGCAATCCTTTGCTGACAACATCTTCTTGCCAATCGTCGTCGTGACAACAAAAGAACTCAGAGACTAGGAGATCTGGACGTTGACCCGGTACTGGACTGTGCTTCAGAAAGGCTACCAGAGGACATGACCACTAGCATCCTGGCCCGCGCTGACTTTGCCGGTAACAGTCGTCGTACCGGAGAGAAGAACTCAAAGACTAGGAGATCCAGACGTTGACCCGGTACTAGACTGCACTTCGAAAGGGCTACCGAAGGACATGGCCACTAACATCCTGGTCCGCACAGACTTTGCTGGCAACTGTCATCGTGACGGGAGAAGAACTCAAAGACTAGGAGATCCGGACGATGACTCGGTACTGACCTGCGCTTCGAAAGGACTACCAGAGGTGGCCACTAGCATCCTGGCCCGCGCAGACTTTGCTGGCAACTGTCGTCGTGACAGGAGAAGAACTCAGAGATTGGGAGATCCGGACGATGACCCGGTACTGGACTGCACTTCGAAAGGGCTACCAGAGGACATGACCACTAGCATCCTGGCCCGTGCAGACTTTACTGACAACCATCATCGTGACGGGAGGACTCAGAGACTGGGAGATCCGGATGTTGACCCACTACTGGACTGCGCTTCGAAAAGGCTACCAGAGGACATGGCCACTAACATCCTGGCCCGCGCAGAATTTGTTGGTAGCCGTCATGACGACAGGAGAAGAATTCAAAGATTGGGAGATCCAGACATTGACCCGGTACTGGACTGCGCTTAGGATAGGGCTACCAGAGGAGATGACCACTGGCATCCTGGCCCGCGCAGACTTTGCTGGCAACCGTTGTCGTGACAGGAGAAGAACTCAGAGACTGGGAGATCTAGACGTAAACCTGGTACTAGACTGCTCTTCGGAAGGGCTACCAGAGGATATGACCACTGGCATCCTGGCTCACGCAGAATTTGCTAGCAACCATCATAGTGATGAGAGAAGAACTCAGAGACTGGGAGATCCGGACGTTGACCCGGTATTGGACTGTGCTTCGAAAGGGCTACCAGAGGACATACCCACTGGCATCTTGGCCCACGCAGACTTTGCTAGCAACCGACGTCATGACGGGAGAAGAACTCAAAGATTGGGAGATCCGGACGTTGGACTGGTACTGGACTACGCTTCGGAAGGGCTACCAGAGGACATGACCAATGCCATCCTGGCCCGCGTAGACTTTGCTGACAACTGTTGTCGTGACAGGGGAAGAACTCAAGAGACTGGGAGATCAGGACATTGACCGGTACTTACATTGACCGGTACTTGACTGCGCTTCGGAAGGGCTACCAGAGGACATGACCATTGGCATCCAGGTTCGCACCGACTTTGCTGGCAACTCTCGTCATGACAGGACCTTAGTAACCCAAACCGTGGGTCTACCTTGCCGCTCCCGCTCTCAAACCTCGCTCTCACAGTTTGAGAGCGGATTCGTCCCCGGAGCGTGGTTTCAGATTTCACGGAGCGCGGTTTCGGAATGCTGGGAACACCGCTTTTGGTTTCAACCCTGGTTTTGCTTTTCAAAAAGTTGTTTTGCTTTTATTTTTCATCTTCAAGATGGTTGACAGTGACAAGGTGAGAGGTGAGAGATGGTTGACAGTGATAAAGTGACACTGATAAGGTGAGAGAAGGTTGACTGTTGACATAATTATTTGTTTGTTTTTTCCAAAGTGTGTTAGCCGAAGCTGCCGAACAAGCCTTTTTCAACTTTATTTTTTTTAATTCAATTATTTTTAGTTTTACTTATTTACTCTTTTACCCTTTTATATAAATAAGGGTTAGTGATAGAAAAAGTGTGCTACGGGTAAAATGGAGATCGTTTTTTTTTTAATATATTAAAAAAATAAAGAGAATTTATCATATATATATATATATATTGGTGCTCCAGAGGCGCTCCTGACCATAAGCTAAATTGAAATTTGTCGCTCTCGCTCGCGCTCCATGCTCTAGTTACTTAGGACAGGACAAGGACTCGGACTCAGAGACTGGGAAGCAGTCCTTCGTTGGTAACATATTTTCTCTCTTATTCTGATCACTGAACTATAATGCTAGGAAGCCCTTAAAAAAAAGGCGTGTGTTATCAAAGTGGTGAAGCCAACTTACAAAATTTTTGGCTCTCATGAATGTCGACGTCAAGACTTGTCTCAAAAAATTTCTAGACCGAATATAACACTAATTGAGCGCAACCAATGAAGGGTACAAAGGTAGCTGCAAATTCCACTACAAGCCAAGACGATCCTGTGTTTTGAAGAAGAAAAAAAAGTTATTCGTGAGTACTTGAATGCAAGAACGAAGTTATTTCCAGTCTCTAAAGTCACGGCAACAATATGATAAATCGGGGTTGTCTTGGATCATGTCATGATGATATCAAGGTCACAAAAGTGATTTTAAAAGAAAAAGAAAAGAAAAAAACTCATGTCATGATGATGTCAAGGTCACAAAGTGACGTTTTTCTCTTCCAAAAAAAAAATTATTATTATTATTTAGTGTTGTCATGGCATGTCATGATGAATGCTAGAAAAGGTGCAACAATTGTTACAACAAAGAGAGTTACTTTTTCTCTCTTAAAAGGGTAGATGCTGTTGGATGATGTTATGATTTTGACTACCTAAATGTAAAGCTAAACCGTATTCAATGAACAAAGAAGTCCACATGATGTATACGATGACATCATCGAAGAGGACAAGCATTAAAACTTACCTTGCAACTCAAGTCTCCTCACTATGGCAATGTCCAAGGCTGCACGAATGAAGTCGAATCAAGCTTTCACACAACAAGCGATTAAACTGCAACAAGTGTGATTTAAAAAAAAAAAAAGGGGGGGGGGGGGGTGTCCAGTATTCTCGGTGTATGGACCAACTCAGCCAAGACAGAGTGTAGCTACTGATAGCTATTTATTCATGCGAGAAAAGGGATGTTCTTTTACAAAAAACATGGAGACAAAATCCTCACAAAGACATGATATTTTGAAAGAAGAAAAGAAAGAAAGAAGGAAAGCAAATTCAAGCAAAAAAAAGCTGTTCTTCCTAGACCGAAAAAGCAGGTTAAAAGTGGAAAATCAAATTCAAGCAGTTCTTCCCGGACTGAAAAGGCAGGTTCAAAATGGAAAATCAAATTCAAGCATAAAGGCAGTTCTCTATCGGCCGGAAAAACAGGTTTAAGAGATGCGCTAACGTCACTCCAAGTATCAACATGCACTCTTGAGGGGGTTATTCGTAGAACCCTAAAAACTATCAACTTTACAAAAAAGACCTTACATGCCCATAAAGTTGGAAAATAGTCCATAAGACCATCACAAGGGCTCTACACAATTAAATTGGGCCCAATGGCAGGAAATGGGCCTCCTGTGGCCCAGGTTTGAGCACGAAGTAAAAAGCCCAAATCCCAAGATCAAGACCAAATGGGCCCTCGACAGCCCGGGTTTTGGGTACGAAGAAGAAAACCCACAATCCGAAGTCAAAGTTAGAATGGGTCTAACACCCGCTAAAATGGGTCCGTCCATGAAGAAGCCATAAACCCACTAAATGGGTGGGCCCACCAACATCAAAGTCTTCATGGGTTTAAACCACTAATGGAGTGGGACCCACAAGATCTCTATCTTAAACGTCTATAAATAAGACTCTCAAGCCAAGGAAAAGAGATCATTCACAAACAATCAGAAGAAGACCTCAAGAGAGAAGACAAAGAAGAGAAAAGATTGAAGAAGAGAAGAAAAGATCAAAGAAGGGACTCAAAGCTCTCCAAAGAGGAATCAAGCCAAAACTAAAGCACGTCTTCCAAAGAAAAAAACATCTCCCTAGCCGGTAACGCGCAAAGCACGGAAGGAAGGAGAAAGCTACTACAATCTCCAAAGAAGATCAAGTCAAAGCCAAAGCCCGATTCTTACCAAAGAGAAGAGAGTCACACAACTTCTTCAAGAGTGAGGAACATGCCCATCGGCCCCTTGTTCTTGTCATCAAATTTATTTAATCTTTGACACTTTGACTGTTAATCAGAGGGTTCATTGAGAGTACCATTTTTATTATAAAATTGTTATTTGATCCTCCATTATTTCATTCGCGAAATTGTGTCGACAACCCCCACCTGGAACGTCAGTCACCAATCCGAAAAGAAACTCAATAAGGAGAGGGAAGACTCACTCCACACCCAACTGAGATAGGAAAAAAGTCCAAATTCCAAAGACAACCGGACAGTGCAAAGTCAAATGATATACGGTCTCTTCCTCAATCAGGCATAGAATAACACTGGTTTGTCAGACTCCACCCTCTACTCTTTAAATGATCTAATGTGAGAATCTTATTCAAAGCTGCAGACCATAGGAAGAAAGATACCTTCGATGGGACGCCGGAGAACCAAACAACCTTATGAGGAAAGGCGTGGGTAGGGGCACTAAGAAGGGACTGTAAGAGGGATCTCATTGAAAACTGACCATTGTTGCTTTTTGACCAGACCATACAATCATTAACCTGGGTAACTATTGGAGAGGTAATCTACTTAGTAGATTTAGCGAGTCGTATACTTCCCAATCATTCAGGTTCCGCCTTATGCGGGGACACCAAACTGACTCACTCCTTGCCTCTCAACACAGTGAGTACTGAACTAACGTAGTTGTAGCCATAATACCTTTCCATAGAAAAACGTTATGTGATCCACAGACCTCGTTCGACTTCCAACAGGATGCTTCCCCATATATAGCTACGATCACCTTTCTCCAAAGGTTGTCATGCTCTACGCCAAATCGCTAGACCCATTTGCCCAAGAGGGCCTTGTTGACCTGTCTAGTTGGAACAATGTGGAGTCCCCCGGTAATTAGGGGATTACAGATTTGCTTTCAATCAACTGTCATTCCAAAGGAAGTTCGTTTTAAAATAGTCAAGGAGCAAGACTACAGATTGAGGGATTACAAATGAAGACATGAAATAAGTCGGGAGGCTTCCGAAGGTGCTTTTGAGAAGGGTCAGCTTGCCGCCCTTAGATAGGTACGAGGATTTCCAACTAGCTAGTTTGGAAACAAATCTCTCAATAACTGGGTTTTAGATTGCTTTAGACTTGAAGGAGGCTCTCAGCGGGAGCCCAAGATAGCTAGTCAGAAGGGAATCCCTCTTGCAGCCTAAACTAGTAAACTAGCATTTCAAGATTGGAAATCTCCCCCACCCGCACAATTTCACTCTTACCCAGATTAATTCAGAGCCCCGAGACCGCTTCAAAGCAACACAACACAGACCTTAAATAGAGTTGTTACTAGGGAGAGGCTTCATAGAATACTAAAGTATCATCGGCACATTGCAGGTGTGAGATACTCAAGTGATCCAGCCCTATGGAGAAACTTGCAAAACCCACCCCATTCGCTCGCAAGAGCATCCAACTCAAGGCTTCCGACACAATGAGAAATAGGGCTGGGGAAAGAGGGTCCCTTTGTCTTAATCCTTTGGAGATTCTGAAAAACCTTTGCAACTACTATTGAGAAGTATAAAGAAGGATGCTGAGGATACACATGCCGACATCCATCTCCTCCACTTGGGACCGAATCCTATTTGATGTTTCATATAGAGGAGGAAATCCTAGTTAACGTTATCATAAGCCTTTTCCATGTCAATCTTGCAAAGAAGCCCTGGTAATCCTGATCTAAAACGCTCGTCCACACACTCGTTGGCACTAAGAATGTCATCTAGGATTTTCCGCCCACTTACAAACACTCCCTGCTGGGGAGATAAGACTGAACTCGAGGACAAGCCTCAAATGGGAGGATAAGACTTTGACAAGAATTTTGTATGTGCTACTCACTAGATTGATTGGCCTAAAGTCCTTAATATCTTGAGCTCTGGCTTTTTTTGGAATCAGTACCACAAATGTGTTATTAATGGAACAGTCAAAGTGGTCTGATTCATAGAGCTCCTACAGTACTGCAAGGAAATCTGCACCCACGATGTCCCAACAAAATCGTTAAAACTCTATGGAGAAGCCATCTGGGCCAGGCGCTTTGTCTCTAGCCATGGCGCTTATAGCACCCAATACCTCTTCTTTCCTAAAAGGTTGTTCTAAAGCCTCTCTCTGGTCTGATGATAGGGTATCGAAGGGAAGTCCATCAAGTTTGCGTCTCCAAGATGTTTGCTCCGAGTACAGGTGTGTGTAGAAATCGACCACACTCCTCGATGGCCCTCGGGTCCTCCCTCCAGAACCATTGATTTGAAGCCTGGAGATGAAATTATTTTTTCGACGGGAGTTAGCCATACAATGAAAAAACTTGGTATTTTTATCCTCCTTGAGCCATCTGATGCGGGATTTCTACCCTCTCCTCTTTTGAAAGAAGGTTAGATGTCGTAGTTTGTAACCTTTTATTAACTCCCTCAATCACTAAATCCCACACCGCTTTTGACATGTAGCCCATTCCCAAAGGCATTACCAAGTACTAAGAGGGATAGCACCTACTTAACAACCCAAATTTCTCGCAAATTCTGCCAAAATAAGACCTTTCCAACTGCCAAAAGTCTCACTCATGGACAAATTAACCTTTATCCCTAAGACTGCTTAAAACACCTTAAGATACATCTGATATATCTCAATTGAGAGAGGCATCATAAAAGACAAAAACATCATCCACCAAATAAATTGAGAAATTGTCAGGTGCGTAACACTCACTGAGAATCCTTCTAGAACCTCATTCTTTGCCTTTTTTTAATTAATCCTCACTCTTTGCCTTGCTAATCAATATTCTCAACACCTTTGGAACTAGGGGTGATATCAAGCCAAACCGAGCCGAGTAGTGGGGGTTGCTTAGGCTCGGCTCGTTACACTACACGTGTTCAAGCTCGACTCGTTCAAAACAGTTCACGCTCGAGTTCGGTTCGTCTTGGCTTGTTTATATAGAGAAACCCCAAAATTCTATGCTATTTTTCATCTAAAATCCCTTAAAAAAACAAATTTCAACTTCTCTATACACACTTTTCCAAAAAAAAAATTCTATGTTGTAAAGCCTTGTAACAAATTGAGATCTAAGACCTAAATTTCACCAGGAATATGAGAAATTCTTCCAAAATCAGGTCAAGCAAACCCATCAAAACCTATCTCCCACCAAGATCAAGTCGATCGTTCGACTAATATGAAAAGATCGCAAAGAATATGAAAGAAATGTATACCTGATCATGATTGTGCGAAAAAAGGGAGGGATGCGCTCTCTGTCGGCCACCTACATGAGCTTTCCTCTCCATACTTGGAGGGCCAATGTATTTTGATGCTAGAACAGTGGAGAATGATGAAGAGCTTCCATGGAAGAAACTTGGGGATTTTTTTTTAATAAGATATTCCATCCAATATATATGAATATAAAATAAATTGACTTCAATATCTATTTGTCTTATTATACTTTTGTCATTAGTTCATGACATCAAGTACTTTTATGAAAAGACATATGGCAACAATATTTAAATTCAACACTTCTCTTCTTTTGGTTTTCGAGCCAAAACCAAAAGTGTCTTGGCTTACATATATATAATCTGACAACGGCCAGGTTAGGCAAAATTCGGGAAATTTCAGGAAAAACAATATTTTTTAAATTATTAAAAAACTATATCCAATAATTTGATTAGATATTTACAAAATAAGCACTTTACTTATCGAACTACATAAGGCAAGCACCCATTTACTCGAGCTTGGCTCGTTAAGCTAACAACATGGTTGCTAAGGCGACTTGACAACAGACCCCATGGACAGATGAGGCGTCGCCTGATGAACTCCTTGCAACAAAAACCCTCCCAATATTAGATATGTATATGCTGCATTTTCCTAAATAAGGGACCCTACAATTCGTATAAATTACAAAATCTTCATTGTCAAGATGCACTTCGATAAAACCATCCTTGGAGACAGTTCTAAGAATAATAAGAAGATTTTCAAGTATTGCGAATAAAATAAATATAAAAAACAAATAGTTACAATGTCGAAAGGGGGAGAGGGATTGTGAGGGATAAAAAATAGAAAAAATAACAGTCTACCTTGGCAACCGAACAAGGGGGGAGAGGGGGAAAGCGTGGGACTGAAAAAAATATACAAAATAGCTTAACAGTCAATTGTGACTGTCGAACAAGGGGAGAGAGATAGAGAAAGATAAAGAGAAGAGGAAGAGAGAAAGAGGTTGTTCCTCTTCTCCTTTCTTCTTTCTTTCTTTCTTTCTTTTTTGTTGACTAAATTGTCATCTTCAAATAAAATGAATTTTTTGTACATTTAAATAATATTTTATTACATATATCAAATTTTTAATAATGCCCGCCTAGGCAGGTAGTCACCTGCGCCTAACAGATAGTGCCTGATTGCCTAGGCGACTGCTTGAGGCAACAACTTTAATAACCATGGCTATCAAGCTCGAAAATTATGTTCAATCTGAGCTCGTTTATCAAATAAACGAACTTGAATGAGCTTTTAACGAGCCAAGCAAGTTGTTCATGAGCAGTAGTGTATGTTACTCACCCCTATTTAGAACCATGATAAAGAGGAGCCACGAGAGATCTCCCTGTCTGAATCCCCGAGAGCATCTGAAACAACTTGTATGAACTCCATTAACTAGAAATGAAAGAATTGCTGAGAAGTAACAAGCCTGCATCCATTTCCACCATCTTGCTCCGAACCCGAAGCTCCTAGAAGAATCCATTTCCACCATCTAATAAAAAATTTTTGTTGAGAAGTAACAAACCTAGGGGTAATCCTTTAAATAGTGTCTCCTCACAAAGTCCCCAAAATCCTTCATACGACGTGATTCTTCTACCACCCTTTTCTCATGCAAGAATGTCACCGCATAAAAACTTCTGCAATGCATCAAGGCGAACCCATTTCGTTGCAGCTGGATCCAACTCCTATCAAAAGCCTAGGAAATCACTACAAATGGCTGGCCCATAGACCCCTAGAGAATACCCATCTAAACCTATCCTTTGAATTTTGGCACTGGATTGACAAGGAGTAGGCCCCATTGCTATATAACTCGCACACATTCCAGACTACCAGACTAGTAGTATTAGTATACCTCCAAAGGCTCCTATGGATGGAATAGCTGCCTAACCAAACTAGTCATACCCATGGAAATAAAAATCGCCAAAACTGATACGAAACGGACGATACGTATAGGTTTTGGTAACCCCCTATATGATATTTATACTGATATGAAACGGGCGATACGTATCATTTATTAGTTATTTATGTTTAAATTCATTGTGTAATAGTAACTATGTTTGTTATTTTGTCTTTGAGTTGCTTCCCATGACTTCATATTTGGTAAATTTGATCTTATATCTTATTTGATCTTTTAAAAAATTAATTTGATTTTTTTAAAGAAAAGAAAAAATTATATCTATCGTCCGAAACCGATACCGATACGTATAGGTTTCAGTTGGGAGTTGGGACCGATACATCCTCCGAACCCGAATTTTCAATCCTTGGTCATACCCCCACAACTCCTTGACTAAGAAGCATCCACTTGGGTCAATTTCGTTTCTTAAAGGCAAACAAGTGAAGTACCTTACCTATTTTTCCAGTAAATGGTTCAAATTTATTTTAACCATGGCAGTCCTCTTCATTGATCAATTGTTTCAGGACTAATTTCTTTCTTTGATTTCCAAACTTTGAATCCATAATAAATTTTAAGATATTCTAGGATAGAAGTTCTCCTCAAACTTCTGATTACCCTGTTTCTCCCCACCTGATCATGCCTCACACTTTAGTTCTCGTATAGAAAAAAGTATCCATCTATCCTAGAAGGAAGAGTGCAAACTCCCAGAGAAAACTCTCAACATTTATAAATTAATAGTGTTAATTTTGGTCCTGTTGCAGTTGCAATGGAGCTTTGAAACAACCTTGCCACCTCAAGATTCATGAACCCATGATTACATATATACTCGCAGGTTGTATTTTTCAAAGACACCCAAGGTATCCCTGTCCCCACAATATGATGGGGTATATAGGACAGGACCTATGTCAGATAAGCATTGGAATAAAAAAAAAATTTATCTATTAGTTTAATATGTGAAAAATATTTGCAAGAAAAAAATGATATTAAAGTATTAGATAATTGTACTTTAATAACCATGTACAAATGTTCCTTAAACCCTAACGAGTAAAGCAAGTCCAGTACCTGTACCCATACACATTATTGGAACTTGCATTCGGGGAGTATCAACCAAAGTATCTTTTGCCTATGGAAGGTAGAAAAATCTGACTTTTTCCTTAAGCACTAAGAAATTTCCACCTAAACTCAACTTTATGCAAAAAGTAAATACCAATAAAAGTAAAATGTCCATCCTTAGACTAAACTCCCCCTAAATTACTAGAAAACCACCAAAACAATCTAATAACTTATCGAACCCCTACAGTATCTAAATACACTCCTGCATGGCCAGTAGTGTGAAAACCTGCAAAGCCTTGAAAGATAAAGATGAGAAACCTTCCCCGACAAAAGCTTACACATCAGAAAGGAATTTCACCCTTTGAGCAGAAACATTGATTTTGTCACTTTGTAACATGTAGTCTTTCTTTCTTTTTTACATGATTTCAATATTTGCCCCAATTGGATGCTCTGGCACAAATTATGGCATCACAACCATCAGGTTGTTCAATTACATCATATATGCAATGCCTTAAGGGGGCTGGTACCATATGATAGATGTATATATTGCCCTTTTGCTCCCCTTTTAATGTTTGTTAACTAAAATTTTCAGCAGAAAGAACAGAAAAACACCGTGGTCTCAACTATAGAAAATCTCAGTCTTCTCCCTAGTTGTAAATGGACAAACAACATGTTATGCCCCTTCGGTAAAAAGGACTTGTTTTCTTTTCTCTCTGGTATGTTGGGGAGGGAGCCAGAAATCTCATGATTGTCTCAGATATAATCAAGCTGTTCATTCAACCTCAAGTTTTCAGACTAATCTACTGATGTCGCAATCTTACACCTTGTTTTGTTTGGCATTTTTTTCCACCAAGAATTGGTGATTAAATATTCCACACAATGTGGTATTTCATTAGGCTCAAGAAAAATGAACTAACTTCATTACCATCTCAATTGATACTGTTACCCAGATAATAAAAAAACATTCAATAGACTCCACAGTAATAAATAAACATTCCAGACAGGGCATTGGACAGGGCAAAAGGAAAAATATGACTTTTGCAATTATAATGGATATTACCCATGGGATCCTTGATGATGTCATAATAATCAGGCACATCACGTGCATCAACTGGTTCCTTGAATGGCCAAGCATCAGGATGATCTTGCATCGTCTGTTGACATGCAAAGAAAGACTATTTAATAAAAAAACTATGCCCTGTAGATAGGGAAACAAAAGCCGCGTGTCAGTATATATATATATAGAGAGAGAGAGGGAGAGAGAGATCAGAAAATACAAGGGGAAACATTTGGCAATTATTGTTTATTAAAATCAACCACTACTGTCCTTGGAAATTCATTAATAGTCTTCAATCTTGCTTCCTTCTTTTATTAGAAATGATGTAGATTCTGGTGTTAGAAACTTAGAATTAAATCCAGGGATAATCTTTGGTGGGAGATGAGTTCAATAAAGGTCGGAATGTCCTCGTTTCAAAAGAATTTGCCGTTATAAAAGCGGGGTTATGGCAGACATGGTTCCTCATTCCCCTGCTGGTGTTTTTTAGAACTTTTAACTTTGTTAATGTTCCTACTTCCTAGAGAGGTCGGAGTTAAGAACCGGTCATTATTTTTAAAGAATGTTGTTTCATTGAACTCCGATCCAGCAATTTGAACCCTTGATCCCAAGAGGGTTTCGCTTTTGAAGTACCTTTTCAGAGTCCTAATCTGCAATTCTAATAACTTGAGCTGGTTCCCACATAAGACCATTTGGGGTTCCATTACACCCAACAAAGTCGAGGCCTTCTCTTGGAGACTTGGACAACTGGTTTGAAGAAGATGAACACGTTTGACATGCTCCAAAAGATAAGAAAGAACAAAGCTCTCTCCCCATGTGTGCATGTTGTGCATGAGTGAAGGGGAATCTATTAACCCACTTCTTCATTCATTGCAAGATGATGGGACTCATTTGGAACCATTTCTTTCAGCCAACAAATACTTCTTTGGTGCTTACTCTGGATATAGTGCACTTTTTAGCCAAAGGGGGTCAGGTTCTCAAGAAAAGCGGGGGTGGATTCTTTAGAAAAGTTGTCTATTGGCTATCATAAACATAAACTTCTTTGACATAATTTCCCAAGCCCTAATACCATAATTGACAAAATTCTGGTGATGCTTTTCCATTTTCTTTTATTCATAATTTATGATTTAAGATATTTGTAGACACATGGTTGAATATTACAAGTGCAAGGGGAAAATTGTTGAATAAATCTTTATGTTTTACTCTTATACACTGTATTTTGGGTATACTATTAGTATCTCTTATATACTAATAGTATACCATTAGTGGAGTATAAATAATAAAGTATGGGAGAGAGAGACAATTACTCTCTCTAATCTTTTTTCTAATCTCTTCTTCTTCCTTTTCTCTTTCTCACAAACCCTAGACCTTGAAACCCCAAATCACAACCCTAAACCTACTCAAACCAAACCAACTTGGTATCGGAGTCAAAGAGGACAACCAGGGGAGTGCAGCGCACGAAGAAGACCGCACGAATGTGCTGATGTCAGCAGATCATGCTAATGTAATGTTTTCGTTGGTCAAGTTTGATTATGCCATTTGATAGATCGACATTTATCAAGAATTGTTGTGATTTTTATGGAATTTTTCGACACCTCTATGTTTTTTATGCATTTTTCAGAATTTTCTGAAAAAAATTCAGTTTTGCAAAACTGTTTGGTGCAATCTTTCGTGTATTTTTTAAGGAACTCTTCTGGTATTGTTTGTTCCATATGATAATTCATGAATGTTTGCAACAAGTTTTACATGATTTAACGAACTATTGAGCGTTCGGCATTGATTCTTCTCCCCAATATTTGCTGTTTTTGCATAAATGTTTCTGCACTTTTTTGGTTCAAATGCTGGAACAACCTACTTTGATGGATCCCGTATGTTCTAACCTAGGTTAGGTTGTTGTTTTTTCACTTTTGGAACCCTATATTTGTTTGTGGTGGAATTTTGAACCCTTCTTTGGGAGTTGTTTTAGGGTGGTGTAGCCCTAAATTTGCATATTTGTGTTTGTTTCGTAGTTTGAATATTATGGTGGATGAATCTGAGGTGAGTCAGTCCTCTAGTATCCCTCTGTAAGGTAGAGAAAGTATTGGGTTAGTGCAAATGATGCACCAAACCTCCAAATTACCATTGTGAAACTCGATGGGAGAAATTTTTTGTCATGGTCTCAGTCGGCTACATTGTTTGTTAAGGGCAAGGGGAAGAAGGGATCAGTGTAATCAAGGTGTTGCCTAGGCGGTCGCCTAGGCATTTTTGGGTCTCAACCACCTAGGCACCCCTCTAGGCGGGCGAAGGCGGTCGCCTAGGCAGTCCATACAAAATTTCTTCTAAAACCCTCTTTTAAACCCTCCTTTAAAATCCTATTTTAAAAACTCTTTCAAAACCCCTTTTAAACTATATTTTAAAAGGGCAGTGATTAGCCCACCATGCATTTGACTAGGTAGTCAAATGTTTTGTCCACATGTCCCTTTTAATACCCATTTAACTATGGTTAAGCTTAAGAAAAATAAGGTTAATATTTTTGTTTTTCTTTTCTTTTCAAAAAGATTGCTTAACCCTAAGGGTGAGTGAATCTTAACCACAATTGATGGGTGTTAAAAAGGGAAACATGGACCAATGAAGACCGCACATTCCACTATAGTGGAATGTGGCTTTAAGTTAAACATTTCCTATTTTAAAATGCTTCTTTTAAACCCTATTTTAAAACTATCATTTGAACTCTTAAACCATATTTTAAACCCTCTTTTAAGGTCTAAAAACACTATCTTAGATATACGTGGTGCATTTAAACTTTAAAAGCAACATCCAAAGTAAACAATCAAAATCACTTTAAAAGTTAGAAAACTTCAAACTAATTATATATCTATTATTTATGTAATATGGGTATATATTATTATTAAATATACATATAGTTAATATATATAAATATAATTTAATTATTTTTATCACCTAGGCAGCACCTCGCCTAGCTAGGCCTAATCACTTAGGCATTGTCTGGACACCTTGACTACACTGGATGGGATATTTGAATGGTGTCATTCTATAAGACCTCGAAAATGGGATTCTCATTATTTTATATAATATATGTGAATGGTATTTGTATACGATGTATTTTGTTAAAAATTGAAAATTTTGTGGGTTTGTCAATATTTTACCGGACTTACTTTTTAACCTCAAACCTCAGTGTTTTTACTCGAAATTTTTACAGTAGGTGCCGGACAAGCTAAGGTTCAATTCCCTGTAATTTTGTAATTTTCGCGCATAGGATTATTTAGTTATGATTTATTGAGTGAAGAAAGATTTGAAATTACCGGAAATCGAATGTCAAAGGTCAAACGGTCACGTGGCAGTACACATGCATACCAAGTGTCCCACTAACCTTCTTTGACACTTGTCTTTTAAGAGACAAGTGTCCCTCATGTGTAAAGGCTATATAAATGTAGAGAAAAACTTATTTCTCTCATTTTAAAGAGAGAGAAGCTGCTGGAGAATATTTTGCTGAGAATTCTAGAGAGAGAAATACTTTTCTAGAGAGAAAGTAGAGAGAGAAGGGGTTTCCTAGAGAGAGAAAGCTTCCTAGTGATAGAGGCTCACTACCCCAACTATTTCCAGTGTTCTTAACTCGTTTCCAGCATTCTTTTCAACCTCAGAAGTTGTTGTTCTTGAGTTCTAGAAAGAGAAAGTAGAAGGGGGTTTCCTAGAGAGAGAAAGCTTCCTAGTGAAAGAGGTTCACTACCCCAACTATTTCCAGCGTTTTGAACTCGTTTCCAGCGTTCTTTTCAACCTCAGAAGCTACTATTCTTGAGTTCTAGAGAGAGAAAGTAGAGAAAAAAACTTCTAGAGAGAGAAAGTTGTTGTAATGAGAGTGGTTCACTACCCAAGGGTTTTCCAGCGTTCTGAACTCGTTTCTAGCTTTCTTTTCAATATCAGAGATATATATTTGCATATAGAGGGTAAAATATCATTATCTCAACAAAGCTTCATCTTTTGAAAAGAGTAAGTACATTCTACTAGCTTACTTAGTAGATATAATTATGAATTTGGTGTTTTGAATACATGCATGTTATAAATTGTTATGAAGTATGTTAATTAACCATGAATATTACTTTGATTTTAATTATATATGAATTCCTCAAGCATGCTCTAATTTTTACAGCTCATAGATGACTTATTTTGATCATGCATAAATTATGTGTTTAAGAAAAATGATGAATGTTGTTCATGCATGCATTTCATGATTTCAATTTTAGTAAAACATGGGTACACAAGTGTTTTTCATGAATTAAAAATGAAATGATAATGGTTTATGCAAGACAAGTCTAAGATCTTAATTCTAGGCTTCAAAGATCATGTCTAAATCTAGTTTATTAGGCTTTCATGAATCAAAAACAATGATAATGCCAGACACAACGGCTGGTTCGACGGGGTTGGGGACCTTGACATTATATATATGTATTAAAACGGTTTCATGGCCGTTTCCAAGTCAATGCTCTAACTCCCGGCTCACAAGCATGTATAGAAGAGAATTCAAGCAAGAATAAGCAAGTGAAATATCATGATTCACGCAAGACAAAAACAAGAACAATACTGCATGATTTTATCAAACATAGTACACGACAAGAACCATGAGTTACAAACATGTTTTAAAATGACATGAAAAGAATTATTTAAGTATTAAGTCCATGCATGCATCATGATTATATTGTTTTAATTCCCATGCAAGCTATGTCATGTTATTATCCATTGCTAGCTTTTGGTTTGTAATCGCGGAGTATTTCATACTCAGTCGTACATTTTATGTCGGCAGGTATAAGTTTTGATATCTGTGCTCCCGGTCCATGGGTCTAAGAGAACTACGGTGAGGAAGAGTATTCTGTGTGGAGCCTCAGATGGAGGTTAGGGACTTGGACATGTGGCCTTATGACAAAGCTGATTTTTGAGAGATGAGCAAGAAAACTTTTGATGTATATATGTGTTGTGTTGTAAGCAAGGTTTTTTGCTCAGTACTTGTTATAGTCATGTATAAACTTGTAAACTCTTAAAATATTGTAAGTCTTTTGTATATAAAAATGTTTAGCTTCCGCTATGGTATGCCTTGTATTTTACAGGATGGTTGATATGTCAAGATAAGTCATGTCAGGTCATTAACCAAAGTACCCTAACTTCTAGGAGTATTTTGGGGTGTGATAGAGGTGGTATCAAAGCCAATGCATTAGGTCTGTATTGAGAGTCGTATTCCAAGTATAAGACTAATCAGTTAGTCTTAGTCCTAGTCGGTTAATACTAAACCGAAAATGAGAAAACTTAGTCATGCTAGGAAATGCATGTATGTTGATATTAGTATGTATATACCTTAGTGCAATCACCATCATAACAAATTAAACTAAGAATAATACATATTAGAAATTGATCTTAGTATGTAGTGATTCCTATTTGTATGTTTCTGATTTATAGTTAGAGGTATTACTGTACATGGCATATTTCGAAATCATATAGTGATTTGGAAATTTTGTTTATGTGCAGAGATGTCGTTGATGCACCATACACCCACCAAGCAGGATTGGGCAAAGTTTAGATGGATGAGGACCATATTATTGCGGTGTTATCCGGAGTGGACGAGTTTAGCTCATCCAATATTAAGTGAGATCACACCGAAGACTGTTAGGATCAATCCGGAGATACTGCACGTGATTATGAGTTACGTCAAAGTATTTGGCAACTAAAACAGGGAGATATATCTATCCTATATACTATTCACTCTTCGTTGTCTTTGGGAAGGGCTGGATCACTATCAAACCTTCAAGGTTAAGTGTCCCGAGGATGCAACTGCGTATAAGAAATTGGTTGAATAGGACCGCGTATTTGAGTTACTTGCTAGGTTAAATATGGATTATGAACAAGTATGGGTTCAGATACTTGGTAAAGATCCAGTCCCACCTCCCACCGAGGTCTATGTATACTTACATCATGAGGAGCGTCGTCAGAGTGCTATGCTCCAACCTCTCACACTTAATATATCTGCATTTGCCTCCTCATTCCAGAGGGGAGGCAATAATGGTGGTCGTGGCCGAGTAGGTGGTCGTTTTAGATCTTCCGGTTCTTCTACTGATTATCGAGATAAGTAGACTTGTAGCTAGAGTTTTAGAGAGAGAGAGATAGGAAGAGAGAAAGAAGAGAAATAGGAAAAAGACAAAATAGGAAAAAGACGAAATATGAAAAAATTAGGGATTCCTCTTCTCTATGGTAATAATATTAACTAGGAAATATAACAAGATTGGGCCCAAGGCCCATTACATTATACTAACACTCCCCCTCAAGCTGGTGCGTATATGTCACACATGCCCAGCTTGTTAAGTCAAATATGCGATAACTAGGAACCCCCTTGGATAGAACATCTGCAAGTTGGTCACCAGTCTTCACATAAGGAATGCAGATCTCTCCAGAATTGAGTTTTCTTTAATGAAATGCCGATCAATCTCCATATGTTTGGTTCTGTCATACTGGAGTGGGATGTGGGCAATGCTAATCGCAGCTCTATTGTCACAATAGAGACTCATAGGCCTGTCGACTGGAAACCCAAGCTCCCTAAAGAGAATCTTACCCATAGCAATTCACATATTCTATGAGCCATGGCTCTGAACTCAACCTCTCCACTACGGCCTGCTTCTTGCTTCTCCAAGTAATAAGATTTCCTCTAACAATCATGCAATACCCAGATGTAAATCTTCTATCGAAAACAGTTCTGCCCAATCGGCATCTGTGTAGGTTTCTAGTAATAAGTGTCCATGACAACCAAAGATAATCCCTTTTCCCAGGAGAGGATTTCATGTACCCAAGAATCTTGTAAATTGCTTCTTGATGAGAAGATTTGGGCGCATGCATAGATTGGCTCACCACGCTCACTGCATATACTATATCAGGGCGAGTGAGAGAAAGATAGATAAGACAACCAACAAGCCTCTGATATCTTCCTGCATCACTGAGAGGATCACCGTCATTGTGTTAACTTGTGATTCTACTCTACTGGCACATTTAAAAGCTTGCATCCCAATATCCCTATTTCTCTGAGAAGGTCCAGAATGTACTTCCTTTGTGAGATGAAATTCCTCATTTCTTTGATCTGGCAACTTCTATGCCACCAAATCTTTTATCTCAAAGTCTATAACCAGTTGAGATTTTAATCTCTTTATTTTTTTTTCATCAAACCTTGTCAAAACTATGTCATCCACATAGACTATAAGAGCAGTTGTCTTTCCCTGACATTGTTGATAAACAAAGTATGATCAACTTGGTTTTGAGTGTATACTTGTTTCTTCATGGCTCCACTGAACATTTCAAACCAGGCACGAGGAGACTGCTTTAGCCCATATAGGTTCTTGAGTTTACAAACCTTCCCTTGTACTGTAGGAAAGTTGAAACTAGGAGAGGCAGTCATGTAAACTTCATCCAAATCTCCATGAAGAAAGACATTTTTCACATCAAACTGATGAAGGGGCCAATCTTGATTAGAAGCAAGTGAGAGAATCACACGGATGAAGTTCATTTTTGCCACAGGAGCAAAGGTCTCATGGTAATCAATTCCACGAGTCTGTGTGAAACCCTTTGCTACCGATCTTCCCTTGTGTCTTTCCACGGATCCATTTGACTTGTATTTCACTGTGAAGACCCACTTGCATCAAACCGACTTCTTTCCCCTTAGAAGATCTACAAGTTCCCATGTGCATTTTTTTTAAAGAGCTTTCATTTCTTCATACATCGCATCCTTCCACTTAGGATGGGCAAAAGTCTCAAAGACACTGCAAGACACCGAAGACAAGGAAGAAACAAGGCACGATAGGAAGCAGATAGAGACTTATAAGAGAGAAAGTTTGAGATAGGATGTTGAGTGCAACATTTAACTCCCTTTCTAATGAGAATATGAAGATTTGAAATCATCAAGGGCTTAGATTCATTACTTGAGTTGGAAGGATTCAGATCTGGGAGAGAATTTTGGTAGGGGGAGTGAGACATAGATCTTGGGTGTCTAAAATAAACCTGCAAATCTTCTCCTTTCTTATTCCCAATTTCAATCACAGGAGAATTATGAATATCAAAAACAGGAAGAGAAACAAGAGAGAAGATAACTCTTCAACATCAACATTCTTCCCCTAAAGAGAAGTCTTCGGAGCAAGAAAGTAAAGAACATCCTCAAAGAAAGAGATATCTATAGACACAAATTTCCTTCTAGAAGGAGGATGATAGTACTTATAACCCTTCTGAGTAGGAGAATATCCAAAGAAGATGCATTTGACCGCTTGAGGATCAAGTTTAGTGCGGTCAAGTTTGGGCACATGCACAAAGCATACAAACCCAAACACTTTGGTTGGTATAGGAAAATGGGGAGATGTAGGGGCAAGGGATGTCAAGTGAAGCTTTAAAGGACAAGATCCGTGAGGGCATCCTATTCATAAGAAAGGCAGCGGAAAGTAAGGTTTCTAACCTTAGTAACCCAAACCGTCTACCATGCTAGCCGTTCCCGCTCTCAAACCTCGCTCTCATAGTTTGAGAGCAGATTCACCTTGGAAGCGTGATTTCCCATTTTGTAGAGCGCAGGGTCTCTATTTCATAGAACGTGGTGTTTAAGAGAGCGGGATAAATCTTCACTCTTTCAAATTAATGGTCACTGTAAGTAGTCTCTATAAATTGTCAAAATGAAGAAGACGAAGAGACTTTAATTAGAATTTCATTTAACGCTTTAGGTGAAAAGACTTTAGGTCTTTTCTCCTTTTTCGTTTTTGTACATTATGAAGACTTTTTTCTTTTTTTAGGGTACTGAGTACTGACATTACGATTTACGAAGACTTAAATTCTTCTCAAGTTTTTTTTTTTTAGATTGTTTGTTTTTTGTTTTTGTCTTTATTCTTTCACCCTCAAAGATGGGATCACATCCAATTGCGATTGAACTCAAGAAGAGTTAAATCGCACCTAGAGATCAATACTGATTTCTTTTAATTCTTATTAACTGTGGTTTGTAATCTTTGAAATTAAATAATATAATTTTGATTTTTTAAAAAATATTAAAATATTATTTATATATACCGGCACTCCGGAGGCACTCTCAATCCTATCCTAAATTGAAACTAGAAGCTCTCACGCTCCCGCTTTGGTTACTTAACTTCTGACCAAAGGTATTTCGGGACATGCATGGCAAGGAGAAGAGATCTAGTGATGTCAAGAAGATGTCGATTTTAGAGTTCAGCAACTCCATTCTATTGTGGAGTGTGAACACAAGTGATTTGGTGAATAATGTCATGGTCTGTAAAATAGGTACATAGGTCCCCACTCAAGTATTCTCCACCATTGTCAGAGCGAAGGATCTTAACTAGTATCAAATTGAGAGCATACCAGTATGTGAAAAGCTTTAAAAGAAGCATAAACATCAAATTTGAACTTAAGAAGATAAACCCAAGTAGCACGAGAAAAATCATCAGCAAAAGTCACAAAATATTTGTAGCCAAACACAGAGGTAGTGGGTGCAGGAGCAGGACCCCAGACTCCGAGTGAATAAGCGCAAAAGGTGAATTGCATTTAGAAATGCTAGGAGGGTGTTTGACCTGACAATGTTTAGATAATTCACAAAGTTTCACATGTAAAAGAAACATTAGATAAAAAAACAACCGAGGAAACATCCTCTTGAGAAGCAAAAAAGAGGGATGACTTAAACAAAAATGCCATTGCATCTACCGGTCAAAATGACACCTGTGCTATGTAGAGGACTGATAAGCACACATCATAGGAGAGGAATCTAGCCGATAAAGATCATCCTGCTCACGATCACTACCAATCATCCACCTCGTCACCGGGTCCTGAAAAACACAATGAGAAAAAAAAATGTGACACTACAATTCAAGGACTTGGTAATACTACTAACAAATAAGAGATTAGTATCGATGTTAGGTACATGAAGCACAAATAATTGCATAGATGGAGAAACATGGATGAATACTTGCATGCAATAGGAGACATAGTACCATCCTCAATACGAATATTATCTCGCCCCATAATAAAGGTGATATGACGAAAAAATAGAGGACATACCAGTTATATGCTCGGAGGCTCCAAAATCAATGATCCAAGAGGGATGAGCAATGGGACAGAGATAGTTAGGGCAGTGGCTGAGGTACCTAATTGTGCAAAGGAGGATGTGGATGCAGTGGAAGAAGTCCCCAATTGGGACATAGTTGTACGCATGGCTTCAAGGTCACGGCGGAGGGATACCATATCATCTTGAGGAGTATCCTTGGTCGCTGGTGTGGCAACATGGGCAAAAGTGTCTCCAACCCCACCTGTACGACGAGTATCGCCTCCAAATCCACCTATGTGACCCTCTCTCAGGTGTGATCGGCCATGTAATTGCCAAAATTGATCTCAGGTGTGACAAGGCCGACCACAATAATCACATTTCAACTTATCTTTGTCATTTAGATAGGAACCATCAAATCGGTTACCGCGACCCCTAGGACTTCCTTTACCACATCCTCTTCCACCACGCAGGAAAGTGGAGGAAAGAGCAAACCTCTCAGGAGTAGTAACCATGCTAGGAGTCATCAAATCGGGCCTACTTGCTTCACTCTGGATGGCGGCATAAACACGAGTAAGAGTGTTAGGAGAAGGATCCCGACCAAGGATCTGGGAGCATTCTCATATTCCTGGTTCAATCCTGTGAGGAACTCAAATATCCGCATCCATTTAATCCATTTCTCGAAGGCAACAACATCCTCATTATAGCTGGGTTGAAAGTCAAAGTAGTGATCGAATTCCTCTCATTTCCCCTTCAATTTGGCATAGGTACATATTCAAGGGCATCTCCCCCTGACGAGTTTGGGAGATATCTCGTTGAAGCTTATAAAGCTTGGCAAAGTTACCTACATTCGAGTAGGTTTGAGCAAGGGTGTCCTATATAGTCTGGGCGGTTTTCAAAAATACCAAGCCCCTGTTGATGTGGGATAACACGGAATTGGTTAGCCAAGACATCACAATCAAATTGTCTTGAACCCATTTGGCGTGTTTAGGGCCCGACTTGGCGGGCTCCTTTATCGCTCCAAGTAGGTAACTCATTTTACATTTTGCTCCAATAAACATTTCCAGACTTTGCCCAATAGACATAATTCTCATCATCAAGCTTCTCTAAGGTGAGTTGTAAGGGAGAATTGTCAATACATGACCTCTCATGGCTCATGCCACCACTCGGAGGCTCCACGGTTGAGGATGGGGATTCTTCCGACATGGGATTTTCTTCAAACAAGCACAAGGCAACACAAAACAAGAACTTCTAGGGAAATGGAGTCACACCACCAACCCTAAGGAATCAATGGAGTCACACCTCAAATCCAATGTCAATACATCCAAAGAACAAAGGAGTCATCTCCAATCAGGGGCGGAGACAGGGGAGCGGGGGGGGGCCATGGCCCCCCCAAAATTTTGACTTTCTATGGTGAAATAGTATATAAAATCCTTAAAATAGTATTTTTTTTCTTTTGTCTCCTTACTGTGGCCCCCCCAAAAATCTGGATGTATATTATACAGTGGCCCCCCCAAAAATCTAAAAAGCTAATTTGTCTCCACTAAAAAAAAAAAAAAAGGTAGCTTTTGTCTTTTACATCTTGTTACTTTATTTAGTTTATTAGTTGGTTTTGCCTTTTGCATTACTTACTTACAAAGGGACCAGAGGTCCAGAGGGTTATTGAAATTAGGATTTTAAAAACGGAGAAGAAAGGACAGAGGAGAAAAACCAAGAAGATAAAATCTGTCTCAGATTCTCCGACTCCAAGTTTCCATCATCGTCCACGGTCGATCGACTATGAGTCTATGAAGACGCAGACCACAGATAGTTGCTTCATGCTTGAGTCTTGGTTGATGCTTCGCCGGTTCGCCCACAACCACAAGCTTGAAACCCTAGAAAAAATTATGTGAGTTCAGACTTTCAGTTGCTTGAAAACCCTAGAAAAATTGATGGCTCCGCCTCAACCCTTGGGAGTGATGATTATTTCTATTCCAGAAGGTGATTTACTGATTTTATTTGGTTCTAACTTCTAGTCTTCTATACTTCTATAGTTTTATCTATTTGATTTATTTTCTGAAATTTGCATTAGAAATGACTAAATGGTGATGCGGGCATGCGGCTAATGCCATTAATAATTTGGTATTGATTCTATTGAATATGAATATATGGATTCATTGATTTGTGTTTGTTTTTTTCCTTTTCTGGCACTGGCAGTGGGAATGTCAAATGTGAGATATTGTATTTGCTTCATTTGTTTCCTATTTTTCATTTGTTTCCTCATTTCCATATTCAGATATTCTCAAATCTCAATCAAAGTAAATAAGTAATCAATTGTGAACTTCTAATGTCTTTTTTTTTTTATCAGTCTACGATCACTTAGTACATACTCTTGGGAAGGGCATTCTCTAATGGGAGCAAAAAAAGCTGTTGACACATCTAGCAACTTATGTGGCTTAAAAACTGAATGATACAAAACTATCTAAGATGTCTAATTTGATTGAATGATCACTTGCAGCGCATATATGGAGCAGCATTGACTATTCTGCTGGCTGCTGCTACTCCTAATTCAGAATAGAACAATTTCCTACAATCAGAAATAGACTGGTGAGTGGTGAGCCATGAAACCCATGATCTTGTCTTGTTTATTTTTTGTCCCAATTAGTAATCAACTGCTTGGACTATATCTCAATTGGATCTTCACTAAAGAATATGTTTATGGCTAGGACTTTATCCAGCTAGTATTGTTATTGGAAAGGGCTTTTATTTAATACCATCTATTCTCTTCTTGTACATATCCATGCATGTGTGGCCTCAAATGGGCCGATCTTAAAGAAATGAGCATCTTTATTTTCGACAATTCCATTTTCAGGAATGTTGGTTATGCTCTTTCTAGCTTTTTGAAGATTAGACAATCAACAAAATTCAATTCTGATACTTGCTCATAATGGGAGGTTCATCTCTCCTTGTATGTTAATGCTATGCTCTTTTCTTTTGGATATCCATTTTAGAATTTTATAAATCATAAATTGTATGATGCTTCAATTACATAAAATATTTAAATACAAATTATCAACAAAGGAAAATATTGATAAACTAGGGATTTTTCAGGTGATTTTATTTTCTGGAGCATTAATTCGACTTAGGTAATCATGGTTAAGTCATCTACAATAGATGCATTCTTCAAGAGAAAGCTTCTCAAAGTTCAGAATCTAATTCATCATCTCCCACTACCAATCTTAACACTTCAAGCCATGATCGTCCTCTCAAAGTGTACAGAATCGAACATATAGAAGTTGATATAAACTCTTTAGTGCGTGATCCAGGATTACGTCTTCCAATATGGGACTATCCTATTGACCAACGTGATAAAATTCGCCGTGCTTATATCAAGGCTGGGCCTTATCAACATATTCTTCCAAATTATCCTCCTTCTGGACCGGAGAAACATCGTCGTCGATTTCAATCATCCTGGTTCAAATTATTCCCATCTTGGTTAGAATATTCTCCTTCTAAAGATGCAGCATTTTGTCTATCATGCTATCTTTTCACCAAGAAGCCAACTGGACGCCCTGGATCAAGTGCATTCACTATTGAAGGGTTTCGCAATTGGAAAAAAGTCAATGATGGTGAGAATTGTGGTTTCTTAAGTCATGTGGGCAAAGATCCTAATTCCCTACATAATGTAGCTGAGCAAGCTTGCAAAGATCTAATGAGTCAATCTCAACACATTGAAAAGATCATTGAAAAACAAACATCTGAACAAGTTGTGAAGAATTGGTTGCGACTTAAGACCTCAATAGACACCATTAGATGGTTAACATTTCAAGCATGTGCTTTTAGAGGACATGATGAACGCCCTGAGTCAAAAAATCGTGGCAATTTTCTTGAAATGATAAAGATATTGGCTTCTTATAATGAAAGGGTATCTGAAGTTGTATTGAAAAATGCTCCTGGAAATGCGAAATACACTTCACCAATGATCCAGAAGGAGATATTACATATTCTTTCAAGCAACGTACGAAATGCTATTCGTGAGGAAATCAGTGATGCAAAATTTTGCATTATTGTTGACGAAGCACGGGATGAGTCTAAAAGAGAGCAAATGGCTCTCGTTTTGCGGTTCGTTGATAAAGATGGTTTTCTACGTGAACGATTTTTTGATATTGTTTACGTCTTAGATACTGTGGCATTGACTTTAAAGAAAAGTATATGTGCAATCCTTTCTCGCCACAGTCTTAGCATTCAAAATATTCGAGGTCAGGGTTATGATGGAGCAAGCAATATGCGTGGCGAATGGAATGGATTACAAGCTCTGTTTCTCAAAGATTGTCCATTTGCTTATTATATTCATTGTTTTGCTCATCGCCTCCAACTAGCCCTAGTTGCTGCTTCTAAAGAAGTGAAAAATGTGTATCATTTTTTCACTAAATTAACTACTATTGTCAATATTGTTGGTGTTTCTTGCAAACGTCATGATGAATTACAAGTCATTCAAGCAAAAAAAATAGCACATTTACTTGCCATCGATGAAATCGAGTCTGGTAGAGGGCTTAATCAAATTGGTACTTTACAACGGGGTGGAGATACTCGATGGAGCTCTCACTTTAATTCCGTTTGCAGTTTGATAAAGATGTTTGATGCAACTTGCTCAATTCTTCGAAATATTATTACAGATGGCTCTACTTACTCTCAAAGAGGGGATGCAGATGCAGCTTATGATACAATGACTTCTTTTGAATTCATCTTCATCTTACATCTTATGCAAGAAATTATGGGAATAACTGATAATTTATGTCAAGCTTTGCAAAGTCAATCTCAGGATATTTTGAATGCCTTGGATTTAGTCTCAACTACAAAAGTACTTATCCAAGAATTGAGAGAAGATGGTTGGGATCCATTGCTCGAGAAGGTAACATCATTTTGCAATCAATATAATGTTGATATCCCTGATATGAATGGTCGTTATGCTGCGGGTCGAGGCCGATTTCGTCATCAGCATGATCATATTACAATAGAACATCATTATAAGTTTGACATATTTACTGCTACAATAGATTCTCAATTGCAAGAGTTAAACAGGAGGTTCAATGAGCACACAATGGAACTACTTGTTCTTAGTTCAGCTTTGGATCCTAGAGACAATTATAAATCGTTCAGAATTGATGACATTTGCAAGCTAGTAGATAAATTTTATCCACAAGATTTCACGGAACAAGAAAAGATTCACCTAAGATATGAGTTGCAACATTATGAGCGTGATATACCTCAACATCCTGAATTACGGAACATGTTGACAATTTCTAAACTTTGTCAAGGATTAGTAAAGACAGGAAAGTCGGTGATCTATCCTCTTGTGGATCGATTGATTCGCCTTGTGCTGACTCTTCCAGTTTCGACAGCAACAACAGAAAGAGCATTCTCAGCAATGAAGATAGTCAAAACAAGGCTTCGCAACAAGATGGAGGATGAATTTCTTGCAGATACTTTGGTTGTTAATATTGAAAAAGAGATTGCAGAAAAATTTACTACTGAATCAATAATAGAAGATTTTTATTCAATGAAAGAACGTCGAGCACAACTTCAATAGATGTCTGGGAGATTGGGATTAACTGAGTTCTAGAAGATCTTTGATGAAATTTTTTGGAAATGTGTAGTTTTTTATATTGATGATCCTCTATGTTGAAAAATGAAAGAGTTGTCAAATCATATATTTTTTTTTGTATATCGGTGAAGATACATACTTTTTTTGTTTTTTTTTTGTACATATCCATGTCAAAGTTGATTGGATATACTTGTAATATGTTAATATTGAGTTACTAGATACTCGTTGTCAAGGAAATTTTTTGCATCTGAAGTTCAGTGAATCTTAACCACAGTTAATAGGAGGAAAAAAAAATTCTCAACGGCTTCGCCCCCCAAACCCATTACTTTTTTTTATACATGTTTCCGGCCCCCCCAAGGAAAAATTCCTGGCTCCGCCCCTGTCTCCAATCAACCTGAACATCATCCAACAAACTGTCCATATGCATTAAAATTACCAAATAATGCATTCCAAGCTGCTGCCATAAGCAACAAGGCACACAAAAAAAAACCAGCACCTAGGGACCTAGAAAAAAGATCATAGCTCCTCCAAATCTTCTCCAAACTCAACAAACGTTGTTTAGAAATTTTCCTTGCAAAATTTCGAACCAACCCTGACCCATTAACAATACTAACAATAGCCCAATCGAAAGAAATTAGATATGAACCAGAACATGTCTTTTTTCCCCAATTTTTTCCTGAAATTTCCTTTAAATCCTTGTTACTTCATCAATATTGAATCAAATCACATGAAATATGATTCAAAAAATCCCTAAAATCAAAACCTCTAAAAAATACCTTCAAAGTACCTCCATGGGCACCCTAGGCCGTAAGGCTGACATCAGCCCTACGGCTGATGCGTCACCTCTTGAGTCGACTTCTCTTGTTGGTTTGTTTGTGTTTTATCAAGCACTATTTCCCCTTTTTGATGCTCTGATACCTAGTAGACTTGTAGCTAGGGTTTTAGAGAGAGAGAGTGGAAGAGAAATGGGAAAAAGAGAGAATATTGAAAAATTAGGGTTTCCTCTTCTCTATGGTAATAATATTATTTAGGAAATATAACAAGGTTGGGCCCAAGGCTATACAAGAGAACAAAAAATAAGAGGGCATTAGAGGCCCATTACATTAAACCAACAGGATAAACTTAAGTGTGATCACTGTGGGCATACCCATCATATGAGAGATACTTGTTGGGATGCATGGTCGTTCTCCTTCCCATGGCCCTTCTGGCAGTGGACGAGGAGATAGGGATAGACGATTTGGAGGGAGCTCGAGTGCACACTATGTTACCTCCACAGCTCTGGCATCTACCACAGCATCTCCTTTGGATAGCCTGGTCGGTGTGATGAGATCGATGTCTTCCGCCGATTTATGTCAAAGTTGGAGACTCGTAGTACCGCCAATGCCGCTTCCGTCCCTAACTCAGGTACCTCAACCTCAACTCTCAATCCATCTGTTTCTGATCCTAGTCGTTTCTGGATTATTGATTCAAGAGCATCTAATCATATGGCTGATATGTCTTTTTTTTGTCTTGCTTTATTGATTCTGGTAGAAGCAAAGTTAAATTGTTGATGGTACATTATCATCAATTGTGGGTAAGGCGAGTTTTTCTGTCACACCCTCTATGTCCCTCTCCTTTGTCATTCATGTTTCTAAGTTCGCTTTGAACCTTCTGTCTATTAGGAATATTACAAAAATTTTAGCGTCACTTTTTTTCCTTCTCACTGTATGTTTCAAGACTTGGAAGTGAAGAAGACGATTGGTACGGGCCATGAGGAGCGGGGATTATATCTGCTAGACCCTTTGCTTCACATACCTTCATCAGTCCAACAGTTTCCCCCTAGTGTTTGGAGTATTAGTAACAAGGAGGAGTTGTACCGATGGCAAGGACATCTTGGTCATCCCTCTTTTTCCCTTAGCCATTTATTTCCTCAATTATTTGGTTTTAGTTTCCTTTCTTCTTTTCATTGTGAAACTTGTGAATTTGCGAAGCACTGTCGAACTTTTTATTCCTATAGTGGTAATAAATACAAGTCACCTTTTTCTCTCGTGCATTTGGGAGTGTGGGGACCATCCCCTATTATTTTTTCATGTGATTTTAAGTATTTTGTTACATTTGTGGATAATTGTTCTCATACTACATGGGTTTATATGTTGAAATCTAAGGGTGAAGTTGGCACTGTTTTTCCCTCTTTTTACCAATTAATTGCTACTCAGTTTAATGCATCGATTAAAGTGCTCCATTCTGACAACGGGGGGTATATGTCTGCTAGTCTAGCCACTTTTTTATTCACATGGTATCATTCATCAAACTTTCTGTGTTGGTACTCAACAAAATGGTATGGCAGAGCAAAAAAATCGGCATCTAATAGAAGTCACTCGTTCTCTTATGCTTGCTATGAATGTGCCTAAACCTTTCTAGTCTGATGCCATATTGACTGCTACATTCTTAATTAATCGAATGTCTTCCAGAATTTAGGGGTTTCAATCTCCAGTTTCCTTGTTGTCCCATTCCGCTCCTTTGTTTCTAGTGGCCTCGCAGATCTTTGGTTGTATTTGCTTTGTGCATATCGCTCGTTCTGATCGCACAAAACTAGATCTTAAGGCTCTTCGATGTATCTTTCTTGGGTATGCTCCTACTCAAAAGAGGTATAAGTGTTATCATCCCCCTTCTTGTCGGTCTTTGTTTTAATGAATGAAACCTTTATTGAGTCTACTTCATATTTTTCTACCCGGAAGACATCTCTTTAGGGGGAGAGCATAAGTGAAGAAATATCTTCCTACCTATTCCTATGTTCCCTTCTGACGGTGATCACTGAATGTCTGGACAAGGGGAGTGTGAACCCGCAATCAAGGAATTGCAAGTGTACAAACGAAGGCAGAATGATCCTCATGAGCCCCACCAGGAGACCTCTTTTAATACAGGTAACATTATTCTTTCTAATCTGACATTGTTGATTCTGAAGTTCTAATTGCTCTTAGGAAATGTACTAGATCTTGTACTTTGCAGCCTATTTCGAACTTTGTTTCCTATCATACTTTCTCTTCCTCCTATCGCTCTTTCCCTTGGCTTTGTTTTCTATATATGTCCCTCGCAGTGTAGCAGATGCACTGTCCCAACCAGAATGGAAAAGAGCTATGGAAGAAGAGATGCGTGCTCTTGAAAAAAGACTATCTGGGGTCAATGTTTTAAAATGCTAAGGCGTGAGGTGTAAGCCACTTGGGATTTGATTTTCTAATAATTAAATAATCTAAAAATATTAAAATACATGACAAATAAAATATAGCATTCACCAATCATTTAAAAAAAAGTTGCTTCTCTTTGGTTATTCTTTTTTTGTTCTACTTATTCCATATCAACAGCACAAGTGTTGTAATTAAACTTGACTGATCTCACACGGCAATGTCATTGCATCATTAGAAGCACTTAAAACGTCCTAAGATCTGAAAACATAGCGAAAGGACCAGAACAACTAATGTGTAGGTATACCATCTTTCAAAAATTTTAACTGAGCAAACGTAAAAAAAAGTGAGAATTTGACAAACAACAAGAGAGTGATGAGTGACTGCATAACTTGTGGGACTTCATAAAGACAAGATGCATTTCAGCATCTAACAGGGTATAAATAATTTTAGTTTAACATCTAACAGGGTATCCATACAGATACTGTATGAAGGTTATCACCCAGAAAAATAATAGACAGTGCCTAAATTTATAGACATTTTAAATGATTAGAGCATGACCAAGATCAATAACAGCCCACAAGTAGGGGTTGAAGACAAACCAGTTCTTCCTCTATTCTTCTCATCCTCTGTCCTTATCTTTTTTTTTCAAATGACAGTGTCCGTTGAACGAGGGAGAAGAGGGGGTTGAAGGCAAACATTGCTTACAGAAACTTCAAACCCAAGTACCAATGGGAAAAAGAGAGATAAGGAAGGAATTGAAGACAACGAACCATGTTCTTCCTATGCTTTCTCTTTCGTTTATTTTTTTCCAACAGCACTATCAAAACAAGAGAGGCACAAAAAAAGAAAAGAAAAAAGAGGGAGAAGGGGTTTAATGACATACCGTCGGGGTTTGAAGACATACCGTCTTCTTCTTTTTTGAACCTGGTTGCAGATATAAAGTGAAAGTGGGAGAGAATGGGGGTGAAGAACACTATTAGCTTCTCCTTTTTCTCTATGTAGAAACGTAAACACAGTGGGGAGGGGTGCTTCGTTTTTTGTTTGCAGAAACGTAAAGAGTAATGACACTTGAAGTTTTGGGGATTTTAAAGGAGAGAGGAGAGGATAAAATAATGTTTTAATGTTTTGTCCATCGGATAATAGCATACGCCCCCTTAAAAAATCGTTTACAAAGCGTATGCCTCACAGACGCGTACGCTTTTTGCCATGCCAAATGTTTCAATGCGTACGCTCGAGACACTAACCACCTTTTAGTAACATTTCGTAGCATTTTGAGAACGCCTCGCCTCAAGGCGTACGCCCCTAATGCTTTTAAAAACACTGCTTGGGATATGGTTACCTTACCAAGAGGAAAGAAGCCGGTTGGGTGTAGGTGGAAGTTTACTAGTAAAACACCGCTCGGAAGGCTCGGTTGAGAGATACAAAGCTCGTCTAGTTGCAAAGGAATATACTCAAACTTACGGCATAGATTATCAGGAGACATTTGCTCCAGTTGTAAAAATGAACTCAATGAGAGTTCTTTTATCTCTTGTAGCCAATCAAGATTATCTCTTGTTTCAGCTTGATGTGAAGAATGTATTTCTTCATGGTGATTTGGAGGAAGAGGTGTACATGTTACCTCCTCCTGGTTTCAAATGTCCTTCAGATGAAAGGAAGGTGTGCAAACTGAAGAAGGCACTGTATAGACTGAAGCAGTCCTCCAAAGCATGGTTTGAGCGATTTTGCAATGCTACGGTAAAAAATGGTTACAGGCAAAGTCAAGCAGACCACACATTATTCCTCAAGCGATCTCATCAGAAAGTGACTATCTTGATTATTTATGTGGATGACATTGTGGTAACAGGCGATGATATGGATGATATAGAGTCATTAAAGGACAAGTTAGCAAAGGAATTCGAGATCAAGGATCTTGGTCTTCTAAAGTACTTCCTTGGGATTGAAGTTGTCAAGTCGAAGAATGACATCTTTGTCTCTTAGCGCAAGTATGTACTTGACCTTCTCGAGGAGACATGAATGATAGGTTGTAAGCCATGTGATACACCCATAGATTCAAATCATAAATTCAGTGAAAATAATGGGAAATGTTTGTTGGAGGTACCAAAGTCATGTTGATAGGCTTATATATTTATCTCTAACTAGGCCAGACATTGCTTATGTTGTCAGTGTAGTCAGCTAATTCATGCATTCACAAACTACTAGGCACCTAGATGCAGTAAATAGAATTCTCCACTACTTAAAGTCGTCTACTGGGAAAGTTTTGTTATATACCTAATGGGAACTTAAGGGTTGAAGCCTACGCCGATGCAGATTGGGCTAGCTCAGCTTCCGATAGACGCTCCACTTCAAGGTATTTCATTTTCGTTGGAGGTAATCTTGTCACATAAAGAACTAAGAAACAAAACGTGGTTACTAGATCCAGTGCAGAGGCAGAGTTTAGAGCAATGGCACACAGGGTGTGTGAACTGCTCTGGCTTCGATTGCTCCCGAGTAAGATTGGACTTCATACTAAATATCCTTCGATTGCTCCCGATTAAGATTGGACTTCCTACTAAATATCCTTCGATTGCTCCCGAGTAAGATTGGACTTCCTACTAAATATCCTTCGACAGCTATTACTATTTCTCATAATCTTGTGCAGCATGACCGAACCAAACATATTGAGATAAATCGTCATTTCATCAAGGAGAAGTAGAAGGTAGGTTACATTTGCACCCCGTTTGTGGAGTCTGAAGATCAATTGACTGATTTTTTGACTAAGGGTCTTTGTAGTACTCAATTTCAAAATATTGTTAGCAAGTTGAGCATGAGTGATATCTACACACCAACTTAAGGGGAAGTGTTGAATAAGCGTTTATATTTTACTCTTATACACTGTATTTTAGGTATACTATTAGTAATTCTTATATACTAGTAGTATACTATTAGCAGAGTATAAAGAATAAAGTATGGGAGAGAGATACAATTACCCTCTCTAATCTTTTCCCTAATCTCTTTTTCTTCTTCCTCTTCTCTTTCTCTCAAACCCTACTCCTACTCAAACCAAACCAACTAAAATTTCCTAAAAGGAAAAAATAAAAATAAAGATCACAAGTTACTAGATTCAAATGAATTTTCATCTTCGGACAAAATGAACACTTTTAACAAAACAAACAATTTTGCATTCCTTGACCTAATTCCAAATGGATGATCATTCAATCAAAATCCAAGCCAATGTTGTTGCATGTCCTCTAGAATGTTTTGTTAATGCCTTAAAAAGAACCACCAATTGCGCACTTTCCATAAACATTAGCTGACTGCGTGAGGAGGAATCACACAAAGAATCTTAATCCTGTTCCCATTTGGACTGCTAGGACAAACAAAAAAAATCTCCTTTCGCTCTCTTGTCAGAGCTCTAACCATACCGAACATTAAAAACTCCACTTTCCCATGCGAGCTAGCAGTCGACGCATAGATGACTATTGCTCTCTTCCTCTTTTCTATACAATGCATCTATTAGGGATAGCACCCTTGATTGATTAGATTGTCAATTGTCAGGTTTTTGTCTAGGGCTCTGTATTCCAATTGAAAGCTTTGCTCAAGAAGGAGAGATTTTCCTATCTTTTCTAGCAACCAGCTACAATCCATATCCACAACAGCTTATAGAGAATTCCCCTCTGGTCTTCTTTCCAAATCCAATAATCCTCCTTGTTAGCAAGATATTGCACCTCGTACAACCCTTTGAAAAGAGCAATATATTCCTCTATCTCCAAGTACATAAGGCTTCTTCGAAAAACCGGTCACCAGACTACAAACTCCCATATTTGAAAGCAATGGTTTGCTGGAAGGTCTTTAGTCTTTACTAGTCATTCTCAGAATATAACTCTTTTGTTGTTGCCTACTCCAACCTGGTGTGTCGCACAAAATTATGACATTCAATTATGCCTTTCCAATCTTCCATACGTAAGTCAAACTGACTGACTAGTATCCAAATTATAATTTATGGAACCGAACTTTTGTCACTCTAATCCTTTTGCATAAAGCATATAGCTCATGTTAGCATGGCCAACCTCAGAGACTTGTTGGCTGGCTCATTTATCTCTCTAACCAAGCCATACATTGCTTATGCAATCAATGTAATTAGTCATTTCATGCATGCACCGACCACTAGACATCTAGATGTAGTGCATAGAATCCTCCGTTAAAGTATTCTCCTAGGAAGGGTCTGAGGTATATTCGTCATGGCAACCTAAGAGTTAAAGCTTACACGCAGATTGAGCTGGCTCAGTTTTAGATAGGCATTCTTTTTCAGGGTACTGCACTCTAGTGGGAGGCAATCTTGTGATGTGGAGAAGTAAATATAGCTTTTTGTTGCAAGGGACAACACTGAAACAAAATTTAGAGTCATGGCCCATGGAGTATGCGAGCTCCTTTGGCTTCGCTTACTCTTTGGTGAGATAGGGCTTCCTACTCATGATACTATGAGCTAGTATTGTGATAATAATGCGACAATTAGCATTGCTCGCACCCAATGCAACATGATAGACTAAACACATTGAGGTTAATCGTCACTTTATCAAAGAGAAGCTAAAGACGGGTAATATTTGTACTCCATTTGTGAAGTATGAAGATCAGTTGGTAGATGTTTTAACTAAGGGACTCGGCAGTACCCCATTTCAAAGTAATGCTAACAAGCTAGGCATGATTGATATCTATGCACTAACTTGAGGGGGAATGTAGAATACTTTTCATGTACCATAGCAGGGGTATTTTTGGAATTAGTTGATTTACTAGGTAAATAAAGTCTTCCACGGACCACATCCTAGTCATTGAAGTCATTCCTCAACTTAGGTTTCCAATTCATTTTGTTGGCAATAATTCATAACACGATGCAACTAAATAATCAATCTCCACAGCCATTGAATGCAATCTCCCGAAGTCCTTCCTCAAGGTAGAGGAACCACACCATACATTTTCCCATAACGTAACGCCCTCACCTCTACCCACCTTGAATCGAATGCCTTTTTTTGAAATTCTCTTAAGCTTTAGGACTGCTTTCCAAATCCCCACCCATAAGAACCGCAAATCTCCTTAAAGTTCCAAGATTTTTTCTCTAAATTTCCTACAATAACCTTTCGCATAAACTATCCCGATCTTTGCCATATCTCCACAATCACTTACCCAATTATTTTTTCATTTCCTGCAAAATCCTTAATCTGAGACCCCTACTTTCTTTGGACAAATCACATTTGTCCATTCTACTAGATGATACTTTCCAAAAGGCAAAGATTTTTTGGGTTCCTATGGAAAGAATTTAAGCGAGTATTGCTAATATATTAAGAGATTAAAATTTGGTTGTATCCTTCATCATCAAGCGATCAAGAGGAATTGAGTTCCTTAGAAAAATGAAGTGCAGCTCAATCTTGACAAGAGCACCTTAGGTAATACGGGGCCCTCCAGAATTGGCGGCGTGCTAAGAGATCATTGGGCAGAATCATTCAAGTTATTCAATGAGAGCCTAATGTCACAACTCACCTAGCTAGACATTTTGTTAAATACCAAGTAGGCTTGTACATATATACTTGTAGAGATTCTTATAGAAGCTTCTCTAGAAGCTTCCAAGGAAAGTGGTAGAAACTCTCTAGAAGATTCCTAGAGAGGAGGTGGGAAAATTATCTAGAAATAGGGGATCCTAGAGAAGTCTTAAGAAGGAGGTGGAAATGTTATAGAGATCTAGAACACTCCCTTAAGAGTCTATAAAAGGGCAGGACCACTTCATTTGTAAAGCATCCAAGCATTGTGTAGCTTTCTAGTGAGCAATAAGAGTTCAAGCATTCTTCAAGTGAGTTCAGTTGGTTTGAAGAAAATAGGTTTTAAGGTTCAGATCTAGGGTTTTAAGGTCTACGGTTTTGAGAAAGAGGAAGAAGAAGAAAAAGAAATTAGGAAAAGATTAGAGAGAGTTAATGTCTCTCTCTCATACTTTATTATTTATATTCCACTAATGGTATACTATTAGTATATAAGAGAAACAAATAATATACCCAACATATAATGTATAAAAGGTAAAATAGAACACATAAAGCCCATAAAGCAAATAAGGCCGTATTCAACACTCCCCCTCAAGTTGGTGCGTAGATATCACTCATGCCCAACTTACCAACAATATTTCGAAACTGAGTACTCCCAAGACCCTTAGTCAAGACATCAGCCAGTTGATTCTCAAATTTTACAAATGGAGTACAAATATAACCTGCCTTCAACTTCTCCTTAATGAAATGACGATCTACCTCAATAACTGCTTTATTATCACAATATAAGCTCATACGACCTTTAATGGGAAGTACAATCTCACTCATGAGTAATCAAAGCCAGAGTAGTTCATATACCCTGTGTGTCATAGCTCTAAATTCTACACTCTGCACTGGACCTAGCAACCATATTTTGTTTCTTACTTCTCCATGTGACAAGATTACCTCCAACAAAAGTGCAATACCCTGAAGTGGAGCGCCTATCATTAACTAAGTCAGTCCAATCTACATCAGTGTAGGCTTCAATCCTTAAGTTCCCATTGCAAGTATACAACAAGCCTTCCCTGGGAGACAACTTTAAATAGTGGAGAATTCTATTTACCGCATCTAGGTGTCCAGTAGTTGGTGAATGCATGAATTGGCTGACTACACTAACAGCACAAGCAATGCCTGGCCAGTGTTACCTAGGCACATGGTACGGGTGCCAAGTGTCTAGGTGTCTAGAGGGTTTGGCACGGCAAGCTCTGAAAATCTCAATACGGTGGCACAGACATACAAATTTTAAAATGATTATATATATATATATATGTTATAACTCAAAATTTTAAATAACAATAATAATAAAAAAGAGGGGGATCACCAATCCCCATTTTTTTTTAAAAAAGTATATACCTAAGTTATAAAAACTACTCATATAGGGAGTAGAAATAAGCAACAAGAAATAAGAGAAGAGAGATGTACATATTGATCGTTGTTGCCACTGCTCTCCTAGTAAAATTCCGCCTATGTTTCCAAAAAAAAAACACAATTTGAGAAAAAGTTTTTTGCAATTGTATTTTTAAAATAGCACGACATAATTGAAGTACAATGTGTCTAATCATAATATTGATGTCACCATGACATGGTATAAGCACGTACCAAGGAGTGTCATGTCATGCCATGGAATGTCGTGTCGTGTCCAAGTGTCTGCACGGCAAAATTTGGGAAAACTGAAGTGCCTAGGTAACACTGCTGGCCTGGTAAGAGATAAATATATAAGCCTGCCAACAAGTCTTCCCAGCATCCAACAAACATTCCCCACTATCTTCACTGAGTTTATGATTCAAGTCTATGGGTGTATCACATAGCTTACAACCCATCATGTCTGTCTCCTCGAGAAGATCAAGTACATACTTGCGTTGAGAGACAAAGATGCCCTTCTTAGACCTGACAACTTCAATCCCAAGGAAGTACTTTAGAAGTCCAAGATCCTTGATCTCAAATTCCTTTGCTAGCTTGCCCTTTAGTGACTCTTTCCATCCATATCATCACCTATTATCACAATGTCATCTACATAAACAATTAGTAGTCACCTTCTGATAAAATCTCTTGAGAAACAATGTGTGGTCTGCTTGACTTTGTTTGTAACCATTCTTCACTATAGCATTGCAAAATCGCTCAAACCACACACTGGGAGACTGCTTCAGTCCATACAGTGCTTTCTTCAATTTGCGCACTTTTCCTTCATTTGAGGGACATTTGAAACCAGGAGGAGGTAACATGTACACCTCTTCCTCCAAATCACCATGAAGAAATGCATTCTTCACATCAAGTTGAAACAAGGGCCAATCCTGATTGGCTGCAAGAGATCGGAGGACCCTTACTGAGTTCATCTTTACAACTGGAGTAAATGTCTCTTAATAAACTATGTTGTAAGTTTGAATATACCCTTTTGCAACTAGGCGTGCTTTGTATCTCTCGATTGAGCCATTTGATCGGTGTTTGACTCTAAACACCCACCTACACCCAACCGACTTCTTTCCTCTTGGTAAGGTAACAATATCCCAGGTAGTATTTTTTTCAAGAGCACACGTCTCTTCTTCCATGACCCTTTTCCATTCTGGTTAGGGCAGTGCATCTGCTAAACTGTGAGGGAAACATACGGAAGACAAAGCCAAGGCAAAAGAGCGATAAGAGGAAGACAAAGCATGATAGGAAACAAAGTTTGAAATAGGATGTAGAGTGCAAGATCTGTACCTTTCCTAAGAGCAAATGGAATTTCGAAATCAACAATGTCAGGACTAGAAAGTATAATGTTACCTGGATCAAAAGAGGTCTCTTGGTGGGGCTCATGAGGATCTTTCTGCCTTCGCATGTACACTCGCAATTCCTTGACCGAGAGTTCACACTCCCCATGTTTATAATTACCCTCAAACATTCGATGATCACTATCAGAGGGAAATATAAGAATAGGTAGAGAAGATATCTTTTCACTAATGCTCTCCCCCTGAAGAGATGTCTTTTGGGCAAAAAAATATGGAGTAGACTCAAAAAAGGTAACATCCATGGAAACAAAGGACTGACGAGAAGGGGGATGATAACACTTATACCCCTTCTGAGTAGGAGCATGACTAAGAAAAATACATCGAAGGGCCTAAGGATCGAGCTTCGTGCAATCAAAACGAGCGATATACACAAAGCAAATACAACCAAAGATCTGCGGGATCACCCGAAACAAAGTGGAAGGAGATAACAGGGAAATCGGAGGCTAAAACTCCAAAATATGGGAAGGCATTCGATCAATTAAGAATGCAGCAATCAAGACAGCATCGGACCAGAAAGGTTTAGGCATATTCATAGCAAGCATAAGAGAATGAGTGATTTCTTTTGCTCAGCCACACCATTTTGCTGAGGAATACCAACACAGGAAGTCTGATTAATGATGTCGTGAGAATCAAAAAAAGTGGCTAAACTAGCAGACATATATCCCCCCCCCCCCCAATTGTCAAAACGAAGTACTTTAATTGATGCGTTAAACTGAGTAGCAATCAATTTGTGAAAAGAGGGGAAAACAGTGCCAACTTCACCCTTAGATTTTAACATATAAACTCATGTAGTATGAAAGTAATCATCTACAGATGTAACAAAGTACTTAAACCCACAAACAGAAGTAACAGGGGATGGACCCCACACATCAGAATGCATAAAAGAAAATGGTGAATTGCATTTATTACCACTATAGGAATAAGATGTTCAACAATGTTTCGCAAGTTCACAAGTTTCACATTGAAAAGACGAAAGCAAAATAGAAACAAATAACTGAGGAAATAAACGCCTAAGAATGGCCAAGGCGCCTGTGCCATCGGTACAACTCCTTACTACTAATACTCCGAACACTGGGGGGGCAACTGTTGGACTGATCACTGATGAAGCAATGCGAGGCAAAGGGTCTAGCAGATATAATCCCCGCTCCTCATGGCCTGTGCTAATCCTCCTCTTCATTTCCAAATTTCAAGTCCTAAAACTCAGTGAGAAGGAAAAAAAATGATGCTACAATTCAAAGTTTTTGTAATATGACTAACAGATAGAAGGTTCAAAGTGAACTTAAGAACATGAAGGACGGAGGAGAGGCACATAGAGGGTTTGACAGAAACACTCCCCTCACCAGCAATAGATGATAATGTATCATCAGCAATTTTAACTTTATTTCTATCACAATCAATAAAGACGAAAAAAAAAAGACATACCAGTCAGATGATCAGATGATCCTGAATCAATAATCCAGAAGCGACTAGGGTCAGAAACAGATGTATTGAGGACCAAGACTAAGGTACTTGAGTAAAGGACGGAAGCGGCACTGACAGTACTAGGAGTCTCTAACTATGACATAAACCGGTGGAAGACATCGATCTCATCTCTAGACAGACCACGACTACCCAAAGGAGGTGTAGTAGCAGGTACCAGTGAAGTGGAGGTAACAGAGTATGCACTCGAGCTCCCTCCAAATCGCCTGTTCATGTACCCTCATCCACCGCCAGAAGGGCCTCATAGGGAAAGGACGACCATGTAAGTCCGAACAAGTATCCCTCGTATGACGGGTACGCTCACAGTGATCACACTTAAGTTTAACCCGATCATCAGTATAAGAACCAAATGATCCAAAACGACCACCTCCTCAGTCACGACCACCACTTCAGCCTCCCCTCTGGAATGAGGAGGCTAATGCAGATCTATCAAGTGTGGGATGTTGGAGCATAGCACTCCGACGACGCTCCTCACGATGTAAATAGGCATAGACCTCGGTGGGAGGAGGGACTGGATCTTTGCCAAGAATTTGAAACTGCACTTATTCAGCCTCCAATCTCAGAATAAGTCTGTGTCACGGCATCCCATATATCGCACGTAGAAGGAAGAAATAAGTAAGAACTATTGATATCTGACTGCATAGAATGGAGAAGTCATGACATTACAACTGCATTCTCAGCCTCCCACTTGGCATAAGTTGGATCTATGGACTTGGGTGTGGGAATAGTACCATTCAAATAACCCATCTTCCCCTTGCCTTTAACAAACAATGTAGTCGACTGAGACCATGCCAAAAAATTTGTTCCATCAAGTTTCACAGTGGTGATTTGGAGATTAGGTATATCACTTGCACTAATCTCAATACTTTCTCTACCTTGCACAAGGATACTAGAGGACTGACTCACCTCAGATTCATCCACAATACTATTCAAACCAAGAAACAATCATAAATCTTCAACTTAGGGCTACACCACCCTAGAGAAACTCCAAAAGCAGGGTTTCACCATAATTAATGAGTATGATAAAAGCCACAAAAATAGTAACCCAACACCACATAAGGTTCCTCAGATCCCCACATCATTATAGCTGATTTTATTTTTTTTTTGACAAAAAAATCTGATTAACAGTAAAAAAAAAACGTGAATAGTGTAGGGGAAAAATCCTTGCCGAGTCTTCGATACTTCTCCGATCGTCGTGAAATCAGTGGCAAACACTTAATAATTTTGATATGGATCAATCAATACCAATTTGAAACACCAAACAACCTCTAATCAATCACACAAAACAGATTCCCAAATCTGTATTTTTTTCGATTTTTTTCAAAGAATTTCATGAAAAATACCTTTGCAAGCTCCAAAAAAGCCCAGAAAAATTACTACAATTCATGAACAATCATGATCTACCAATTGGGAAGAAAAACCAGATTCATCTTACTTGCTACAGTGACCGTACAACTGACATCAGCATGACATCATGCTGATGTCAGTACTACTAAAACACTCAACTGCTTCGCTGCACTCCCCTGGTTCTTTTCCAAGCTCTGATACCAACTTGGTTTGAACAAAGTAGGTTTTAAGGTTTAGATCTAGGGTTTTAAGGTCTAGGGTTTTGAGAAAGAGAAGGAAGAAGAAGAAGAAATTAGGAAAAAATTAGAGAGAGCTAATGTCTCTCTCTCCCATACTTTATTATTTATATTTCACTAATGGTATACTATTAGCATATAAGAGATACAAATAGTATACCGAACATACAATGTATAAAAGGTAAAATAGAACACAAAAAGCCCATAAAGCAAATAAGGCCTTATTCAACACGTTCTTCTACTCTTTCCTCTTGAGAAGCTAGTGTGAGTTGGGCTTACTCATCTTTGAAGGGTCAAGAGATCGAGTGCCGCATGGTTATAATCGGGTGAAGGGATTAAGGCCGTGACACTAAGCCAAACCCTTTTGTTTGGTCTACATATTCTGAGTCCTTTCAAATACTCCAAAGTTGTGGTGGGACACTTCGAAGTCTAAACATCCCTGGAGACTCCCACATCAAAGACATGATTCTCATGGGCAAATAGGGCCATAGAGAGGGTCGTTGCAGAAGGTCTACTCTTCCGTTTTAATTCTTTGCTATGGTTGTTTCTTGGGCACTCTTTCCATCCCAATCAGAATGGCTTTGGAGCTAGTTTGTAATTTATCTTTTAACTAATGAGTACGGTGAGAGTTGCACTGTAGTCATGTTCCTGAGCTGCAGAGGTTAGCAAGATGGGTGTTATCATAAACATGTAGCAGCTCCAGTGCAGAACGCAACTAAAGTGTGTTTTCAGTTGCCCAGAACAAGAGATCAGTTGGATCCACGTTGAATGACCTAAAATTACTGCATCAGCACAGGAAATAAAGAAAGATCAGGCAACTAACCTCACGCTTGTCTTATATAAGTTAAATGAGGAGTCTCGTGTATTTCTTGCATTTTATGGGAAAAAAATAGACGGACATGTCCATACATGACACAGCCTGTGGTCCATCAGCCGTCGCCCATATAATCATAGATAAAAATAAGCATAACTCGGATACGCCCAAGGAGAAAGCCATTTTAAATTTTTAATTGATTAATGAGAGTTAAGTAATGGTCCTAGTTGTACTAACATTTTTATAGGTAGGCCACATTCTGAATAGTCTACAAGTATCAGTGACATGATCACCAATAAGTCTAATTATTCCATTGTCACTATTATTCTTTTTGTTAGAAAGGTGATTTTACTCCAAAAAAAAATATTAGTGAACTCATTTTCTAAGTATAAGAACATCACCAATTACTCACTGAAATTTGCTTTTGGGTTGTGTTATCTGCATGGTAAAACTATAGAGTCAGCATTATTTCTCATGTATTAGGGCGTCGCCGTGTTGGAAGTAAATTACTTAAACACCGCTAGCTGTTAGGATCATGCATCTTGATAAGAAAATTATGTCAACATCCTTGAAGAACTGAGCTAATTTCCTCTTTGGGGCCAATCCTAACTATTAAGGTCAGTGATTGCTACCTTTTATCACTTCTTGGCAACCACGTCATACCTATGCTATTCCAATTAGATCACTTCTTTGCAAATATAATTAAGCATGACTCTTGCCTAAAATTTTCTGAGCATATCCCACTATGATGTGTGTACTTAAAATAGAAGTGGCACCACATAAGCAGATCTCACTGTGATGAGTGAACTTTAAATAGAAGTGGCACAACATATTAACCTTAATACTATGAAGCTACCGCCACTGAAGTCTACAAGGCCTTGCGAGAAAGACGAAAGAAGGGAGAAATTTAATTAGTGGATTAGGAAACTTGCCTTTAAAAGTGAGCGCATGAAGGCACTCAATGACTGTCGATAGGCTGCATTGTCCGTGGAAGCATTTACTGTATTAAACCTCGAATGGCCCAACTGATCTTGTGTCCATCCAGCCTCTTCTGTTGATCAAAATTATCATCAACTTCTGGTTAGTATGCTAAAAATGGCACTGAACGCACATACACACTCACATAGCATTTTGACTTTAGAATTAAGAATCACATAGTGCACGCACAAACAACCAACTGATCAAGAAACCAAGAATGTGACATGCACGTAAGCTTTACTTATGAATAAATAGTTAATGTAAAGTGCATATCACTCATAGGGAATTGCATTGTGCTAAGCTTTACACTAATTTTAAATATTAAATTTAACTTCACTGGAGAAAAATTATAAATTCAATCCCCAACCATGTTGATGAGGTATTGCAGAATGACAATCATTTATCTTCACCTTCTTATCCATGAGGGTGTAGTTGAGAACAGAAAGGGATTTCCCTCCCTATAATTGTTAAGTCTGGGAATTCTTTACATAAATTTCAAAATCAAGGTTCCATTCAGTTTACAATGTTGAGGAACTCTAGAAACTTGGAGAAAGACATATAGTTCATGCAATTTAAAGAAGGAAACACAGAAAATCAGCTCAATCCAAAATAAGAATGACACACTCTTGATTCCGGAAGCTTAAGGATAGTAAACATGAAAAACAAAATGAAAAGTTAAAGCGACTTACTCAAGCCTGGAATATCATCAACTTTGAGGATTTTTTTAGGAATACCAGCTTCTTTCTGAATAAAAAGAAGTCAGGGAGAATCAGTTTCGAAATATACACGCATTATTTGAACAGAAGTTCTGATATCATTATTGAGAAAAAAGAAGGGAAAGCATTCAACCTTTTTAAATAAATTATGTTCTATACAAAATTATCTGTATCATATAGAATTCACATGGTTCAAAACATAACTGCACAAAGTTAGGGCAAGGTGGTGTAGGATTGGAGTTTGGGGATGGGAATTTGTCCACTTCACTAGCAATCCAGTCTAGAGGATTAAAAATGCCTGGTGAGGAGCTGTGAGAATTTGTTACATCTTCTTCCCTGTCCAGTGCCTTATTCCAACTATTTGGAGTTGGCAACAAGAATCTTGTTCCAACATTCTAGTCTAAAAAATCCTGGTGAGGAACTGTGAGAATTTGGGACATCTTCTTCCCTGTCCAGTGCTTTATTCTAACTATTTGGAGTTGTCAACACGAATCTTGTTCCAACATTCTAGTCTTAAAAAAAAAAGTTATCTATGGTTAGAGATAAATCGTTTTTACTCTCCATCCTCAACTTTAAAGCATTCATAATCTTGCGACCTACTCCTTTTGTTTTACCTAGCCAATTTCAATAACATCCAGGTACAACAATCTAGAAAGATTTTTTCTACGAAAGTAAATGCACGACTCTCTTAAGTATCAATTGGTTTCTTAAAAGTCAGTGGATAAACCGAAGGAGACGATCTTGGCTTTAAACCTCTAGAGGAGAGAAATATGGCCTTCTAGGGGAAGTAACTTTGGGGGGGGGGCGGCAAAGTCTGGTTGCTTGTGGAGAATAGCTGTGGAAAGTAAATTTGGTAGTGACAGTTTCAAACAGTAATGATGTAGCATCTGCTATGGGAGAGGTGTGAAAGGGATAGTAAAAATTCATGAGGACTTCAAAAAAAGGCATAGAATTAAAGGTAAGAGTGAGATGGATGTATTTGGAAGGACATTTGCCAGAAATTTAAAGAAAATAGTTGTATTTCTTTATTTGGAAGTGGGAAACTAATGGTAGACTTTTTGTTTTTTGATCAGAAAATAAAAAATAAAATAAAAATTAGATCCTTCTGCATGAGATTGTTTGAATCTCTGTCTCCTTCCTTCCATGATTCCATCACTATTTGTATGGGATAACTTTGTTACATGTAAGGTGCAGCTCATCCTTTGGACAGCAATACGTGATAAGATCCCTAGCACAAAGCCACAAATCATTTGATTAGTGTGAGATGGTTCAACAAATGCATGTACATCCTCTGCAAAGAGGAAGGGAGTTGGTTGATAATATGCTGTTGTAAATAAATGAATGGCGTATGGTTCAGAGCTCCCTATCTCTCTGTGGGACACTGTGTTCTCAAAATAAAGTGTTGGTTCTTATTCTTCTTGGTCGGTACATGGGTGCTCTTGGCAATCATAATTGTATTTATCGGTGATGCTTCTGTTTTCAACTTGTTAGAGCCTAGGGAAAGAAAGGAATATTCACACTTTAGGATGAATACAGATCCATAGAGAAAATGGTTGATAGGATAAAAAAATTCTCATTCTCTTGGTTCTCCACCCTCTAAGACTTCAAAGATCTCATTCTTTTCTCATTCTCTTGATGGGTGCTCCTTACTGAAGACCTGTCCAGTTAGCATCAGAGAAGTGATAAGTATGACTACCGCTTAAGTCTCAATATCTTTTCAGGCCTGGTGGGAGTAAAAAACCCTTTGAAAGCAGAGGCTTTAGCTTGGAAGGCATCAGGAATTTTATTTTTATGTTTTGAAGTCCTCTCTAAAAGTAGGAGATTCCATTATTGTTATCACTTGGGTTCAAGATCTGTCCAAAGGGCCTATGCCAGTTGGCTTATCCACTAGATCAATTAGTGGATATTTCAGGGAAAGAGTAATTTTGTATGGTCATGTTCTAGTGATGCGAACAAGATTGCTGACTCTTTGGCTAAAGATGGTGTTAATAGGAAAATTTATACCCAATTGATCCTCTCCCTGGAGATTGGTATTTGTGTATTATAGAACAAGACGAAACTGGTACCATCCCTTATCATAAGGAACTGCTTCCATATGACACTCTTTATTTTATTGAACTTGTATCTGGATGAACATGTCATATAACTATAGAGATGATCAGTAAATAGGCCAGGGAGCATCATAATAATAATAGTGAATGAGGGTACAGCACCTTCTGAAAATCGATTCCGGGGTATACGATGTGACAGTTAGAGAGCTCTCTTATCTTTTCATCAATCGCCTGCCATCACAAATCAGCAGGAAAAATTTTGAAGATTATATCAGACAATTAGCACAGATGAACTCAAAAAATCTAACTGAATTCAAGATATTACATATTCAGACTCCAAACTCCAGAGATAAACAAAGAAGATTGCAAAGCAATGCACATTACCTAGATACTACTATTCACAGGCCTTTTCCATGCCAATACTTGAAGACAGTTGGACACTTTATGACAAAACATGGCAATTCATATATGCACAAGAAAACTTGTATGTGGGTTCTACTATCCATTGCAATGCTTCTTCTTCTTGATAGTCTATCAAGTATGCTCTGTTTGTTTATTTTTTTACTTGATAGGTTCTCAATTATATCCTTTTTGTATTCTACTGAGAAGGGTCTCAATGCATATCTCATTTTTTCAGGGAAACAAATATCATGGGCACAGACCGAAAGAATAGCAAACAATGGTGTTTATGTTTCATGCTTTTATTGGATAAGATTTTATGTGTCATTACAAGGAGAAATTTGTCCGAACATGATTATTATGTACAGTTTCCAGAAAATTTCTTGATATAGTTATATTGCATATTGTCATCATTTGCTGTAATTGATTATATATAAGTTCCTGTATTATTCAATGTAAAGTGTAACCACATCATACACGTCTATTTTTAAATGACTTTTTAGATTCGTTGAATTTCAAACTATTTTCCTTGTTTGATTGCAATAAGTTAATTCATTTGAAGTTCAGTGTTCAAAATTTTCGGAGAATGGCATCCTGACGCTTCTACATGTGGCACCAGTGGCACATGTCTAGAACTGGATGTCCTAGAAGGAAAAAAATAATATTCAGAGAGATGTATCCCAGATGGGGTAGTAAAAAATGTAACCTGGAAGCACATAACAATAACCCCTACAACAAAGAGTCTCTTGTCATTCAGTTGTCACAGGGCAATCTAAAGGCAGGGTCAAGAAAGGTCCGATAGCAGGATGGGACATGCACTTACATGTGCTGAGGCAAAAGTGACTCCTTGACTAGTAGGATTTTATCCCAGAAGACTACCAACAACCCTATCAAATTTCGAAAAATCCCAAAACCAAAACAGTAGTGCCAAAAAGCTTTAATGCTAATCAAATGCCCATTTCACATTCATTCCACCAAGCAATCTGCTCCAATCCAGGACCACATTAACGTCAATTTGATCTATTCCTTGCTACAAGAGGCCATGCTTAGTTGTGACCCTATGGATGACATCATCAGAAGTGTGACTGACATTCTCTGATCAGACTGAAAATGAATTATTAGATGAGTCACGGTTTGTGGAATTCCAGAATGACTTGTATTATTTTTGGATCTTTTAAGGGGTTCTAAAACCTAAGGTGAAAATTTCAGAACATAATCTTCTTCTTTTTTTAATTTCAAAAAATTTTGAAAGAGTCAACTTGGAAGTGAAACAATGCATGCTATGACCACAATGTGGAGAAGTGTCTTGCACCCACCTTGTTCTCCACAAAACCTCACCTACTGCAAGAATAAATGTTGTATTATCATTATTTTACTTTTATCGTGGTATTTTAGCTCAATCATACAAAAAAAATTCGTTCTGTTTCAATTTTTGTGAATTCCTTTTTGAGAGAGCTTGTCCATAGAGGTTTCAAGATCTTGGTTCCTTCAAAGGTATCCTTCTTCCCATGGCGACCTCTCTTAACAAAATATTAACCATGGAGCACCTTATTAACAAACATTGGACCATCTTAAGCATGTATTTCATGTGTAGACTCCAGGTGAATCAGTTAATCATCTCCTATTCCTATATTGTGAGTTGGACTATATTTCGAGTTGGACTTGGAACTGTAGCACTTCATAAATCAATTTGGCACTCAACGGGTCATCCCAAGGGCTTTTATGGATCTCGTTGCAAAATGAACTCAAGATGCTTTAACTTCGGTTTGTGGTGAGAAGATGGTCCCTATTGCAACTGTTTGGAGTATTTGGAGGAAAAGTAACAATCTCATATTTAACACTTAGACACGACACTCCATGGCACGACACGACACTCCTTGCCCCTTGGTGCATGCCTATACCATGCCATGGTAACATCAACATTATGATTAGGCGCATGGTACTTTAAGTATGTCATGGCTGCTTAAGTCTCAATAATGATCAATATGTACGTCTCTCTCTTCTCTTCTCTCTTGTTGCTCATTTCTACTCCCTATATGAGTGTTTTTTTTAAAACTTAGGTATATGCTTTTAAAAACATTTGGGGACTGGTGATCCCCTTTTTTTTTATTATTATTGTTATTTAAAATATTTGAGTTATAATATATATATATATATATTTAATCATTTTTAAAAATGTGTATGTCTGTGCCGCCGTGCCGCCGTATTGGGATTATCAGAGCTTGCTATGCTGAACACCCCTAGACACCTGGACACTTGGCACTCGTACCACGTGCCTAGGTAACACTGGGTGGTAGATTAGGCGTCTTGGTTTCTTTATACATGGTCCTCTGTTCTCAAGGACTACAAAGAAACTAGGATTGTCTATTTTTGTCCCAACTGGATCGCTTTTTTGTCTACCTCAGTTAGGGTGTACATATTTTCCTACTGTGGTGTTGCACTCTTCTTTGGTGGCCGTCCTTTTTATATTGGGTGGTGTTAGGCGCACCCCAATATTTTATGATTTCACCCCAATTTCTTAATTTTATTTCTCCCTTTCAGTTTTCACTTAATTTAATAGTCGCACCCCATTATAATCTTGGTGGGAAAGTCATTCTGCTCTCCGCTCCTACTTTTACTCTATCCAACTTCGTTGCTTTAGAGAAGACCCTTTTAAGCATCTTCCTGAGACAGACCAACATCCATGCTGGAGCATCTTTTATAATGGTACCATCAAAGTTGTTGAGTCTGGGGGTGTTATCAACACAGAGTCTGTTTTCCTTGTTACTCTTGGTTTGCTTGAGGCAGTTTGACAGCAATAAAGACGGGCTTTTGGATTTTTTGACTTTGTTGCAACCACTCTACACATGCATTAGTCAGATGAACATGACTATGAGACATGGCAACTGCTCTCTCTCTCTCTCTCTCTCTCTCACACACACACAGCAGGCCCAAAGTGGTTACCATAACTTTAATATCATCATGTCATGCTTAACATGTGCTTGGTTTGTAATTATAAGATTTATAGTTAATTTTTTGTTTTTGGTGTTTACAAGTAATTCTTTGAATTTAATGGTGTATAGTTAGTAATTTTTAATAATGGGGTCCAGTTATCAAATATTGGGGTGTGCCTAGCGCCACCCTTTATAATTTGTTTCGTTTTTGGATTTTAACCTTTTTTAATCAGCTTACTTATCATACATATATATATATGCATAAGAATGCCATTACTTTATGTGAACAATGTTTTATTTACCTGCCTCTGTCGGCGAATCATATTTGATAAATCGGTGTATGGAAGCTTAGGATCGATTCTGCATTCCATAAGGATTCCTCCATCATAGTCTTTGATATACCTAAAAGACAATCGAATTAGTTAGTTTTATTGTAAATAACTAAACTAGGTCTTCTTTAAGGCCGAAAAAAGATTCTGTCAGGAGATAAGAATGACAAATACAAAAGAAGACTACAGTAACATATGAAGAGTAGCTTCAATGACAAGAAAATCTACTCAACAATAGTATAATTTGAATTAAGAATACAAAGTGCTATATTCTTCCAGCCAAAGGGAAGAAATTAATGTAAGAGGTTTCTGCAGTGGAATCAGAAATCTTGAATCAATTTCAACGGTTCTACCATAATAGCTAATTAAAAGCAAAAGAAAACGGATTCCCAGGGGGAAAAAAGATGTAATAAAGCTTAAAGTCTACCAATCTGATATGTAAACCATACCCTTGCCATCTATCTTTCTCAAAATCAATCTCCTTCGTAAAACCCTATAAATGCAAAACCCCAAATCAATATCTTACTCAAATCAAAAACCACTCCATTCAGTAATAGCGATGAATATGGAAGAATCTCTATGAAGCAGTTTAGCAAACAATCATTTCAAACAACTCCAAGACTGAGAAGACATACCACTAATTTCAAGGATTAAAGAGCTTTGCAGTGTTCTAGAGATAGTAGTGAATGAAAATGAAATAATAACTAAAATGATAAACATTGGAATTTATCTTTATCTAACATATTTTTGATATATCTTGCATTAAAACAAGTTTGGTGTTAAGTTTCATGTGTTTCTTAATGTCTTTACAATGTTATTGTGCATATCCACAATGCGTTTCCTAATTTTGACTTATCGATACAAACGTCGATATCGATGTTTAAAATCATGACGATAAGATTAATCAGCTTTAAGAAACAAAATGTTGGGTGACCAAGAAGCAACATTTCATTGAATCAATGTAGCCGAGATGACTATGCTGAAAAGGATGAATGTAAAGACAAGATAAGATCAAAACTGAGCACATTCGGGAGAATTTCGGAATAACTCCTATAGGGATGGGTCAAAATATTGGTATCGATAAGTCAAAATTAAGATATGTGTCATGGATATGCTTGGATACGCATGGATACACCAAAGAAAATTTGAGATACACAAATATATTTGGATACTTTTACAAAAAAATTTAATGCAAAGATATTTTTTTAATACAAAGATAAGCCAAAAACAAACTAAATAAAGTCCTACAAATACCATCATTGCCATTCATATGAGATATAAGAACACAAGAAGTTATAAAAGTGAGTACGAAGATGCATTAATATAAAAAACAAAACCATAATAAATCTACAAAACTACAAGTATAACTTAGAATTAAACAAATTAATTTTTAAGCTACATAATTTTTTTGAATTTAAAATTTTCATTGTATAATTAAAAGAATACATTGTTTCGTTAAAAAAATACAATAAATTAATATTATTCTGTTAATATTGTAGTCCACAAACTAATCACATGTATTTTATAAAATCTATATGATGATAACATATCTAAAAGATCTTATTGATTAGGACTAATGAAAAATAAATTATTTTTACTTTTAAAAAAATATTTCTTTGAATTATATTTATTCCAAATTTAAAGATAGTTTGTCTATATAGTAGATCACCTGCACACTAAGGCATATATTATATATGATCATAAATGATTAGTGTTAATAAAAACAATTTATTTTATTTTAAAAAAATATTCTTAAAAAAAATTCCAGCGTGTCCATAGTGTATTGATTGGTATCAGTCGATACTAAAGAATTCTAATGTATTGAAATGTGTATCAACCAGTATTGAGTTGTATCATACGAGTATCGTGCGTATCGGTATCACGATACACTAAGATACAGGATCGATACCTTTAATTTTTCTTATTACTTTAATCATCTATATCGGTATCAAAAATGCCAATGCATACTACCAATAGCTGATAAAATGAGGAAGAGTCGACTAAGATGATTTTGACATTTTCAACGAAGAACAATAACAACACCAATGAAAAAGAGTGAATTAGTGTTAGTTCAAGTAATACAATGGGTTATTCAATCTTTGCTATACAGAAAGATGGAAAGGAAAATACTTCAATCACCGTTGAAGCCTAAGTTTTTTTCTTTTTGGGTAACGGAGGGTGACCCTTTTGAGGCAAGGACTAGTCCCTTCGGGTGTCTGCACTGACCCACTCAGAATTTTATTAGAGAAAGCTAAAGAGAAATAAGTTACTAATATTAGCAACCCAAAATTCTCAAAGAAACTTAAAAGCCTTAAGGCTAATCTTCATATAAGAGATCAAAATTATAATAACAATGCATTAGTAACATCTTATTGTAAGAAAATAAAACCCTAAAACTTAACTTAAGAACTGTAGAAACTGATCTCTACAGTCCTAAAAAAATAACCAATTATAATTTTAAAATTTTTAATTACCAAAAGTATTCCTATTTTCATCACTAATTATACAACTCGACTTCTAACTCTATCTTGATGCCAAAAGCCTTGGAATCTAGACAAAAGTCATGAGACAACTGTTGTAGATCTTGGAAATGCTTTCCAACACATATGGCAGCTTCTCGATCGGATACTTGAGCATAAAATTATGACCTCTAGAAGTTGACTGTCTAATCCCCACCAGATTTGAAAGTACATGACCTCTTTTCCCAGAATTTGTTCGTCAAGGCTTTGTTAGGCACTCCCAAGTTGCATCATTCTACTCCGATGAAAAAAATTAAAAACTCGTCCTCAAGTTCGATCAGTTCTTTTGATGGACCCATGATTCTTCCTTTGTAAATTCTTTACATCTTGATTTCTAGGGTGTCTTTCAAGCTTGAAATAGTTTCGATGATGAGCAACAAGCACCACTTTAGAAACATATTTTAAGAAATCCCATAATATGGATTAGCATAAATATTTGAAGAAATAACTTAGCACTTTTTCAAGGCATCCATATTTTGGGGCTCCATAAATTAACTAGAAAAGTCTTCATATTTGCCTTTTCCAAGCCTTCATTTATCAGATCAAGGAGTTCTTCATTAACTGCTTCAAGTGATAAATCGATCACATTTCTTCTATCGAAAAGTGCTAACTTGATAGCCAAACATTTACCAAAAATTAAACATCCATTATCTGAATACTCATCGAATATTGGTGGAGACTCCCAATCCACGACTTCTAGCTCTAAATAAAAATCAACAATTTAAGAGGAACTTAAAAGCCTAAAGGCATATCTTTATTCAATAGATCAAAATTCAAATTACAATGTTTTCTTAAAAAATTATTACGAAGAAAATAAAACCCTGAAACCTAACTTAAGAGCCACATAAACTGATGTCTACCCTCCATCAAATGGTCAAACCAGACTTCTAACACAGTTTTGATGCTCAAAACGTTAAAATCTTCACACAAGTCGTGCTATTGTATATCTTGCAAAATGCTTTCAAACACATCTGATGGATTATCAATCGAATATTTAAGTAGAAAGTTATGACGTCTAGTAGATGATATAGCCTTCTCCCTATGGGATTTGAAAGTCTATGGCCACTTTTCCCATAATTTGTTCATCGCAGCTTTGTTTGGCACTCCTAGGTCTCATCATGAAGGCTCTAAAAGAGTGAGTGGAAGGTAAAAAAAAATGACAAATTGAGAGATTTATAACATATATTTTGACGAAATTATGGGTTAATAGAATGGGATAGCAAAACAAGATTGTGTTGCCAACCACCACAAATATTTGGGATAAGGCACAAACAATGATCATTATGATGAATTGAAAATTATGATTGCAATTAGCATACTTTGTGGTTGAATAAATGCATGGACTTATAATTTAAGTAACTGATGTTATCAATTATGTGGAGCAATAGTATTACCGCTTACCTGGTTAGGACAAGGAGGACAACTTTGGGCCGACTTGTAATTTTAAGTTGCTAGCCTATGACATGTGAGTGACCTCCTATCTAGTTGTTGATTGTATTATTTGAGTATCTTTTATCCTTTAGAGATAGAGGCGAGCCATGAGTGATAGGGCAGACTATTCAAGTACGCAAACTATTCTATGACTATAATTTCTAAACAATAAGAGAATGCTATCTGGATATTAGATTACCATACATGGTCGCCAACGCGTAGTTTTTCCCCATAAACTTTCCTTTCGTTTATGGTTATTTATTTATATTTACTAAGCCTTGAGTACGCAAACATGTCTAATTTTAACATTTTCTGAAGTTTCAAGATAAAATTTTCACATTTTTCCTAATTTTCCCTCTTTAATTATAAACAATTACACCATTCTGAAAATATCTGTCAAAATGTGTGGAGACCCAAAACTTCATGTCTTGATACTCGTGCAAAATTAAATGATAATCTTGGTAATTGTGTCAAAAGATTGCATTTGATGTTTCCTATGATTTAAAATTGTAGTATTGCAATTGATTAAGTGTTTAAGTGAAGAAACAACCAAAAATAGGAGAGAGTGGTCAACCACTGACAACTGGTCGACCCCTAGTGTAAAAGAGGGTTTCAAAAATATATGGGGTTTTTGGGCAGAGAGCATGGAGACCAGTGGTCGACCCTTAGTAACCCAAACCGTTTGTATGGGTATCTGCTCCGGCCCTCAAACCTCGCTCTCACAGTTTGAGAGCGGATCCGGGTATGAAACGCGATTTTCCGATAAGAAAACCGCAGTTTTCCGATCAATAAACAGCCGTGAGGAAGATAAAGAGGGATAAAGTTGTTTCACTCTTTGTGAAAAGTCGTAACATTTCATCATTTTCTTTGTCTTTTATCTAATCAATTAAGTTTCACTCTTTGTGAAAAATCGTAACATTTCATCATTTTCTTTGTTTTTTATCTAATCAATTAAGCTTGTGTCAGTAGACATTTATAGCTTGTGTCATAGACACTTTGTAGCCTATGTCAGTAGACACTTTAATATGCTTTTCAATTTTTGTGTTTTCTTTATTCATTTTTAATTTTCAGTTCTTTACTTTAACATCTCTACAATCCTCGAGGTTTGGTAGTTTTGGTTTACAGTAAGTATAGTTAAGTTACCTATATTAAAATAAAATTTGACGCTGTCATGCTCTCACTCCCGCTCCCGTTCCCGCTTTGGTTACTTAGGGTCGACCAGCCAACTGGGAATTTGCCCAAAAACTTCCTGTTTTGAATAGGATTCCAAGAATTAGTAATTGCTAAGGATTCTAGGCTTCTAAATAAACCACTCACTTGTGGGTTTTAGGGTTTTAAACATTCTAAGAGCCTTAGAAATCCCAGAGAGAATTTAACCAAGAGTTTTGCAAAGGGTTTTGCAAGGAGAAGGAGAACTTAGAGATCAAAGCCCAAGACCATTCGAAATCAATTGATCGTAAGGAAGTGCTCTTCGTTCGATATACTATCTTGTTAACGATTATGCTAAGATAATTGATAAGTATTAATAAGTTATGATCAAGTATATGTTAAGTTTAGATAAGAATGTTTTACATGTTATGATTTTGCATGATTCAAAGGGATATGGGATTCAAGAATTGGAATGGATTATTGGATATGTATTGTGATATATTGTTGTTTTCATGCTTATGAATTGAAGATGATTATGAACATTGATACAGGATGGTATGGGTAATTTTAGGGTTTAATCTATATGGGATTGAATATCGAGGAAGGGATATATGATGGATTATGATCGAATGGAGGATTATTTAATTGATGATTGTATGTTATGCTATGATATTAAGAACCTTGTTAAGCTTGATTTGATTGTAACACCCTACATGAATGATAAAGTATTATGGTATGAATCACATGATAAATTATAAGTATCTATGCATGTATGATGGTTGAATTTCGGATAGAATACTTAGAGGATGATTTTAATAACCTAGTTTCTTTACCATTGTGGTATAGGACATTATGGTGGAGCTCCGATTGTGAGAAATCGGAATCTCAGGGATAACCTAAAGGAAAGTTAATCATGACACTAAAGCACATGTTCACAACATGGTAAGTTGTCAAGCCTACACAAGTGGCGCAGCTTTGTACTATCAAAACAAGAGTTAATGCTACCAAATCAAGAGAAAAATAGAAAGCAATAGAAGAGGGAACCAAGGAGCTCGTGTAGTGACTTGAGATGAGCCAAAACACACCCAAAGTTGCTCTAGAACAGGGCTGGAAGCCCTCAGCTCAGGAACAACAGAGAAAACCTTTTTCTTACTCCCAAAATCTGATGCTTCAAGGCTTACAATGAATATAAATAGTCCCCTTAAGAAAACCCTACTTAAAGTAGATTTGGGCCCTACATTCAATCTAATCTAGACTATTAAAAAGGGCTCTTAAAACAGTCACATGCCAACTTAAGTAAAATCTATAAAAACCCAAAAATACCCCTGCCTGGACAGAATACAAAAGAAAATATAAGTGGGGGTAAAAAAGAAAAAAACAAAAGACATAAAAGGGGCTTATAAATGACCCAAAGACCCTCATGTCCTCCGCATTCTTGGTCATCTCATTCGATCCCTCTTGACAAGGAAATCAGCAGCTATTGGGACTGCATCAGTCTCCCCAAGTGTGAGAAAACTCGACCTCGAGTTTCCATTGAGCTATCTCCTGAAATGTCTCCAAGGTATGGGCTAAGGTGTTTAACATTGAACACATCGGATGTAGAGATATGGCTAGGAAGCTTCAACCGATAAGCATTATCATTAATCTTTGCTAACGCTTCACATGGTCCAATCTTCTTTTCACTAAGCTTGTTGTACTCCCCTACTGAAACCAGTCCTTTGTCAATATTGCCCAAACATAATCACCAACTTCAAACACAACCCTTCTTCAATGCTTGTCTGTTGTTGTTTTATACTTGGCATTACTGGCTTCAATTTGTTGACGAACCTGCTCATGAATGGATTTAATGTGCTCAGCCAAGTCTTAGGCCTTCCCACTTATCTTTCCCAAGTTTGGAAAGGGAGCTAAGTCAAGAACACCATTTGGATTCTGCCTATACACAATTTCATAAGGGTTGCATTGAGTGGTTCGATTCTTGGACCTATTAAAAGCAAATTCAGCTTGGGAGAGAGTCTGATCCCATTGTTTAGGATTGTCACCTACCAAGCTTCGAATCAAATTACCCAAACTTCTATTTACCAGCTCCGTTTGACCATCTGTCTGTGGGTGATAGGCGGTGCTGAAGCACAATGTTGTTCCAACCTTCTTCCACAATGATCTCCAAAAATGACTAACAAATTTACGATCACGGTCTAAAGTAATGGACTTCTGAATAACATGCAAGCGCACAATCTCCTTGAAGTAGAGATTAGCAACATGTGAAGCATCTATGGTTTTCCGACACGGGATAAAATGTGCCATTTTAGAGAACTTGTCCACAACTACAAAAATTGAGTCCATACCTTTTTGGGTCCGTGGAAGACCAAGTACAAAGTCCATGCTAACATCAGTCCAAGGTGACGAAGGCACAGGTAGCGGAATATATAGCCCAGCATTGGTAGCTCATCCTTTTGACACTTGGTAAATATGGCATCTTTCAACGTGTCTTGTGACATCTCGCTTCAATTTCGGCCAATAGTAATCAGCCTCAATTAAAGCCGATGTTTTGTCTCTACCGAAGTGTCCTTCACCATGTAACTCTTTTACAATCTTCTCCCGCAACGAACAATCAAAAATACACAGTCGAGTCCCTTTGAAAAAATACCCATATTGCACACAAAAATCAAAACATTGCCTTGTGGTGACTTCTTCCAAAACCCAGCCAAAGTGAGCATCAATAGGATAAAGATCTTTGAAAGCGTCAAACCCTCGAACCTTCACTTCCATAGTAGACAACAACAAAGATCTCCGGCTCAATGCATCAGCCACCTTGTTGTGAATTCCAGCCTTATGTTTCAACGTGAAGGTGAATTCCTGCAAGTACCCCACCCACTTCGCATGTCGACGACTTAGCTTGTGCTGTCCATTTATGTATTTTAAAGCCTCATGGTCTGAATACAAGATGAATTCTCGTTGCACCAAGTAATGTCTCCAATGTCGCAAGGTCTCCACTATAGCATAGAACTCGAATGTCACACGTCGAGTATCGAAGTCTAGCCCCACTTAATTTCTCGCTGAAATACACTACAGGTCTGCCCTCTTGACTCAAAACAGCCCCATCGCCTACTCTTGATGCATCACAGTCTACCTCAAACACCTTGTCAAAATTGGGTAAGGCTAGAATTGGTGCCTCTGACAACATCCTCTTAATTTGGTTGAAACTACCCTCTGCTTCCAGTGTCCATTGGAACACTCCCTTCTTCATGCAATTGGTGATTGGAGCAACTACCATGCTGAAATTGCTGATGAAGCGACGATACAAGGAAGCCAGACCATGAAAACTTCAGACATCATGCACATTACAAGGCTGAGGCCATTCTAAGATTGCTTTCACCTTCGTTTGATCAGCTTGAACACCCGTTGATGAGACCTCATAACCCAAAAAGATAACACGATCAGTCATAAAACAACACTTCTTTAGATTAGCATACAATTGTTCCTAGCGCAAAGTTCTCAAAACCTCCCCGTAAGTGTTGCTTGTGCATATCAATGGATGGGTTGTATATGAGAATGTCGTCAAAATAGACTACAACAAACTTTCCGATAAATGATTTTAGCACATGATTCATCACCCTCATAAATGTGCTAGGAGCATTAGCCAACCCAAATGGCATTACCATCCACTCGTACAAGCCCTCCAACGTCTTAAACCCGGTCTTCCACTCATCTCCAGTCTGTATGTGAATCTGGTGATACCCACTCTTCAAATCGATTTTAGAGAATACTTGAGCACCAGCCAAAAGATCTAACATGTCATCCAACCAAGGAATAGGAAAACGATATTTAATTGTATCTTATTGATGGCCTGACTATCCACGCACATATGCCAAGTGCCATCTTTTTCTAGTGTAAGCAGAGCAGGGATAACACAAGGGCTTATGCTCTCCTATATATGACCCTTCTCTAGAAGTTCATTGACCTGCCTACATAACTCCTCGTTCTCCTTAGGACTCAGACGATAGTGATCCTTATTTGGAAGACTTGACCCCAGGATAAGATCTATATGATGATGTATGTCTCTCATTGGGGGTAGTCCCGATGGTCATTGTAACAAAAAACGGAGTTTTTTTGAAAAATTCGTATTTTATTCGCGCATTTTTCAGTTGCCGAATGATTCTGCGTTTAAATCGCAAATTTAAAAAAAACGCCGTTTTTCCGAATTATTCGCGTTTTTTCCCGAATTTCCCGAATTATTCAAAAAAATTAATTTTTTTTTATATATTTTAATCAAATTGTTTCGTATATGTTTATAATTATTAATTGACTTTTTATTTTATTCCCGAATTTTTCCAAATTTTCCGAACTTGATTCCTGCCGAATTATTCCCGAACCCCGACTTTGTCACTATGCCGATGGTAACTCTTTAGGCGTTACATAAATTCTTCAAGAAGAGGTTGAACCCGTTTAGGTATGGTCTCAATTGATGGTTCATTGCTCCCCACAAGTGCATAGACAACCCCACTTTCTTTAGCTTTCTTGACAAATTTAGCCATGTTGAGAAAATTTACACCCTCCCTTTGACATGGCTTAGGTGTGATCTCCTCTTTCATTGGGGCCAGAATTATTTTAATGTTATCTTTCCAAAAAGTGTGGGTGTTTCTTTTTCCATCACGCAAAACTTGTCGATCGTATTGTCATGGTCAACCCAACAACAAATGGCAAGCATCCATGACAACTACGTCGCACCACACTTTATCAAAGTACTTTTTCCCAATTGAAAATGAAACTAGGCAGCGTTTAGATACAGTTACCTCATTGCCCCTTTTAAACCATGATAACCTGTAGGGATGAGGATGTCTCTCCACACCTAACTTTAGCTTAGTCACTACCTCCTCTAAAATCACATTTTCACATCTACCGCTGTCAATGATGAGCTTGCACACCTTCCCGCCAATAGTGCAAGTGGTGTGGAAGATGTTGGTTCTCAACCAATCTTCTTGAGCATCTTGTTTTGGTGCAAGGAGACTCTTTCGGAGAACTAGTGCTTCACCAACATCGCCATGTATTATAGCTCCTTCATCATCATCTTCATACACATCACATTCAGCTCCATCATCTAGATCATCTTCCTCCACATCTTCTCCTTCCCCAATCAAGAAGTGCTTGCCCTCACGGCTCGAATTCTTCCTACATTCGGCCGACCTATGATCAGGATCCCCACACTTGAAGCAACGGAAAGACGACCCCCTAGACTGGTTTCTAACAGTTTGGCCAGCAGTGGTAGGTCGATTCGCAGGAGCTATTGAACTGTTTTCAGGCACTCTTGATCTTGAACTTCGACCATCCACAGTTGTAACTCGAACCGGAGTGCCCCTAGGTGTCGATCGAACCCCAGCATCATGTGTATTTCCTACCCGAATACCTCTATTCTGCTGATGTCTTTCAACGACCAGGGCGCACTGATAGGCCTCAGAAACAGTCCATAATGAATGCAAATTGAGCACATCTTGGTAGGACGGTTTTAAACCTCCAATGTATCGTCCTACTAGTTGTTTGTCGCTTTCCACCAACTTGTTCCTTGCGATTAATTGACAAAACTCCTCCGTGTAGTCATTGATAGTCCTATTACCTTGTCGAAGGTGTTGTAAACGTTGATACATGGTCTATACATAATTGAAAGGGCAGAAAACTCTCTCTCAACCTTTTCTTCATTTTCTGCCAAGTGTTAATCTTGGGTTTACCCTTTCTTTGGCGCATTACCGTCAATTGATCCCACCAGGCTGCAGCTCAACCCCTTAACTTCAATGCAACCAGCTTCACCTTCTTGTCTTCCGGCACATCTACATACTCAAAGATGTGTTAGATAGTGACCATCTAATCAACAAACTCTTCGGCTCTAATGGAATTCTGGTATTTCTACCTTAAAACCCGACTCCCACCTTCGATTATCCCGTTCATATGGCTCTCTTCGCAGAGCACAGTCACGAAATGGGTTCTCAAATTCATCCCCGAGCTCATCATCGCCATCATCATGAACTGGATTCTCCATTTGCGCTAAGCGTTGGGTTAAGGCTTCAACTTGCCTCCTTAATGCTGATATTTCCCCTTGAACAGCAGCATCGAGAGGATCTACTGCTGTTGTACCTCGTCCACGTCTAGGAGCCATGAACAAGTGGAGAAGATCTTCAACACAACAGCCTCCAAAGCTCTGATACCAACTGGCGCAGCTTTGTACTATAAAAACAAGAGTTAATGCTACCAAATCAAGAGAAAAATAGACAACAATAGATGAGGGAACCAAGGAGCTCGTGTAGTGACTTGAGATGAGCCAAAACACACCCAAAGTTGCTCTTGAACAGGGCTGGAAGCCCTCAGCTCAGGAACAACAGAGAAGACCTTTTTCTTACTCCCAAAATCTTATGCTTAAAGGCTTACAACAATGGATATAAATAGTCCCCTTAAGAAAATCCTACTTAAAGCAGATCTGAGCCCTACATTCAATCTAATCTAGGCCATTAAAGAGAGATCTTAAAACAGTCACATGACAATCACATGCCTACTTAAGTAAAATCTATAAAAACCCAAAAATACCCCTCCCTGGATAGAATACAAAAGAAAATATAAGGGGGGGTAAAAAGGAAATAAACAAAAGACATAAAAGGGTCTTATAAATGACCCAAAGACACTCATGTCCTCCGCATTCTTGGTCGCCTCATTCGATCCCTCTTGACAAGGAAATCAGCGGCTATTAGGGCTGCATCAACAAGTCTGCACATGATCATGCATATGGTACGAACTGACATGACTCTGGTACGAACTGACATGAAACTAATAAAGAACTGACAGGAATCTGGTATGGATCAGGTACAAAGTGACATAGAATCTGGTATGAACTGACATGTATCACAACTTTGCACAAATCATGAGTCTCAATATGCCATGGAATGATGATATGATATGCTTACGTGTTTTACGCACTTTGATCATGTAAATTATTATATGTACGATATGACAAAAAATCCATGATATTATATATTGTTAGCTAGACTTTATATACACTGAGCGTTTTTGTTGCTCGGTCGAATTGTTATTGTCGGTAGGTTCAGGATTTGATATTTGGGCAGCGGAACCTTGGGTTGAGGAAGAATACATCAAGGAGCCCGAAGGTGATTATTGGGAGAGATTGATTTGGATCGATATCCTTATTATTGATCCATTTGGTAGTTTATTTGCTTTAAAGTAGTTGTAATAAGATAATTTTTAGATTGATGTTGCTTAGGTTTGAATTTATAATTGAGATCATGATGGATGATCCAAATAATTTATGTTTAAGATTGGTCACCTATTGATGGATGGTGAATTGTATTAATTATTTATTGATTGAGTTATAGTTAATTTTAAGGAGAAATTTTGAGGCTCTCATTGTGGTATGCCTTGTATGCTGTTAAGATAAGATTGTACACGCAGTGTCAAGGGTCTAAAGTCTCATTTGACCAAGATGGGATTTTGGGGCGCGACAAAATGTCCCCGAAGCTACTCATTATCAAACTGTGAAGTGAAGTTCCCACAAAACGAAATTTAGAACCTTGATGTCTGACAGAAGGTCTCATCATTGGAAGTGCTATTCACCTATAGGTTCAAACTTCAAAGATCAGGAAATTAAAGTCAAACCAAGCTTAGTAACAGATAAAATCATCAATGCAGTGACCGTAGCAAACAAAGAAATGAATTGTAATTGTAAACTTCTTAATTGTGTCTTCAATTTTTTTCTCCCACAAAGAAACTTTATGAAGCAGATAAGCAAACCACTTTTTTCTCTAGAAGGATCTAAAGAGAACTTATAAAGCAATGTGGGTATACCACTGTAAAATCATGATGAAACAACAAACTGCAAAAAACAAAATAAATCACAAACAAGAGAAAAACACTATAATGGCAAACCTGCTTAATAAAATAACCAACAGCATTATTGTCTGCATAGGTTAGAAAATGAGTTAGTCCATCAACATCGCGAGCATGCTGTTTTAAGTGATTCATAAGCCTTGTGCCATAGCCTTTTACTTGTTCATCTGCTGTGATTGCACAAAAAGCTATCTCGCCAAATTTTTGACTGCAATACTCTAGGAAAAAGTGTCAGTGGACATGATAAAAGGAAAAATATGGATGACATAAAATATTAAATAAAGAACAATTTAAATGATAGCACAGTTTGATGTCTGGGCTGAATGTAGCAATGTTTGATTTATCAAAGTAAAAAACCGTCACATTAATAAGAGGAGAAGGGCACAAAGACAATAAAAGAAGTTACTACACCGAGTCCATTGTTTAGAAACCAAGGAATGACCTCACTAAGACCAAGCAAGACCACTGAGAATCCTAAAGTGTTGCTCATGACACAGACCCCAACACTAATCTTGCGATCAGTTTGTTAATAATACCAACACAAACCAACCACCCCCACTGGGTAGTTTTTTTTCTTAAAAATAGGACTGGATAGGTACAACCAATATGTGAGCAGCTATGGATGCTACAAAAATCCAACCGGCAAGCAATTTATTCTTCTCACTGCACAATTTATTCTTCTCACAGCCATAGATGCATACAAGGAAAATTTTACTAATCAAGCGTACAGTCTTCACTCAGCAAGTTAACAGTTAGGGTATTTGGTATCAGAGGAATAATTATTATTTTTGAAGGCATGAAAAAACTAGAAGGGATGAATAAACATGAACACAAGCATGGCTCAAAACTTTAATAACACGGATGTGGTATTAGTTGATGAGATTAGATAGGGGGTAACTGCCAAACTAGAAATGTGAATGGAGGGATATTTTAGCATCTAAGGATTTCAAAACAAGTTGGACAAAAACTAAATATAAAATGCACCTTTAGTGAAAACAAGAGTAGGAGTGAGGCGATAGTTAAAATTGATGGTGAGGAGATACCCTAAGGATGGAAAGATTGAGAATTATGTTAGCCCACATAATTAGAGATGGATGGCTAAAGTAGAAATGTTCTTCAGGAGTGTTATGAGACCGATGCATTTTGATCAAACTAGAAGGAAAGTTTTATAACACAAAAATAAGACCATCTATATCTAAAGGAATTAATGTTTGGTGAGCACAAAATAAAATATTCAAGGACGATTGTAGCTAAAAGCCTAAAATGGATGAGTGGAAAAATGGGGAAAATAAGATCAAAGTGAGAATCAACTGAGATTGTTTTGACACATTAGACGAAGACCAATGAAGGGACTAGAAAATAAGACAGTTGATGCAAGTTGAAGGTTCTAAAAGAGAGGGGAAGGCCAGAAAGACTTGGAAGGAAATAGTGATAAAACATTTGATATTCACATAATTTAACCTAAAATACCATAATAAGATTCATGTTGCTAACCCCAATGACTTGGGATAAGGCATTGAAAAGAAACTACAAAGATTTGAAAACAATATGAAAGCACAAGCTCCAAACTAAATAATGTTTTGAAAAATTGACAGTATGAGTGAAACATTCACACATCACAGAGTACCGGAGGAAAAGTACAGGGAGATACTATTGATAAAAAAAAGTGTTTGGCGATACTAAAGAAACTTCATTAGAAATCACTTTTGAGTTTAATATTTTCCCTTTATGGATCCTTAAAGAAGAAACAAATGGCTGATATAACCTGATCTCCTACTTTACCTGATATATGGGCGGTATGTGATGCCACCAACAACCTGATTATGCCTGATAACCATCACAGATTTGTGGCTTCTACATCAAGATAAAAAGTGTGCGAATGTTAGGAAAGAATTAAAGGACATCAATTTAGAAGGGAAATAGGAGAGCAATTTAATCACTGAAAGCATCAGAAAGTAAAGTATAATTTGATAACCTTTCATTTCAGAGCTCATAACTGAGAAAGTGAGAAGTCAACTGATTTTAACAATTGAAAATTGATTGAAAACACACATTCTTGATTAACATGAAAACATGTACTTTATACAGTCAGCACGTGCATAGCCACTCTTAGTCTTGACCACATGTCAGTGCGTTTTCACAACGATATATTGTAAGCCAAGTGGTTTTTCGCATGCAAATATCCCCGAATACCAAATATTTTATTTTTTTTAATCTAATCTTACATACTGATACAGATCCCAACGTTAGAAATCAATCCCAACGAAATGGTTATTTTTCAATCACACAAAGACTAAACCCTGTGTCTATGTAATTCATTGAGTTCAAAGCTTACTCAAGCGAGTAGATTATCCTAGTGTAACTGCACAGTATCTCACTAGAGTAAAACTCAGTGTCCATATAGACATGTCAAGTCAAAAGCCTTGGTCAAGATCAAGGTATTGAATGCTGATATTGCAGGATAAATCGCACATTGGGAAAAAAGATATATCGTTAAAAATATCGTTTCGCGGGAAATATATTGTACGTCGAGGGAAAATTAGCGAGAAACATAAAAATTCCCTGTGAAACTTTAGGAAATGTTAAAATAGAAGTTAATACACATTTGAGAATCAAAAAATTAAAAAACACAACAATGTACATAAGAGATGCAATGGGAAGGGGAGCAAAGATGTGCGTTGACGACAATGTATGATTAACTAATAATTGAAGAAAAATTTTACTTTTTAGGAAAATTTCGCCAAAGGTAGTTAACACTGACTCCGAATGACAAATGTAGATAAATGTGACCCACAAAGTGGTTAATTTCTCAAGAAGATTGAAATTTTTCCCAAAATCCTACCAAATCCCTCAAATAGTGTATCCAGTTCCCCCTTTTATAGACAAAATGTCGCATATATCGTACGATATATGTGAAATATTGTGTGATAATTACGACGTTTGTCGATATGTGCGATAAATTATAAAAATTAACAAATTGTGTGACATATCTAAGCGGCAAAATATTACATATATCACACGATATATGGAAAATATCATGCGATATTTTCGATATATTATCGATATTTGCGACATTTTGTAAAAAATTAGCTACATGTGAAAGATATATCGCAGTGATGCGATATCGAAAGATATTCCAATATATCGAAAATATAGTTGACATTTTAAACAATGGTCAAGATAAAAGCGTCATTAGATGGAGATTGCACATCTTTGCTACCCCTTATAAAGAAGAAAGGACCCTAACAATCCATAGTTGAGCCCAAAATGGGATATAAATTGAGTTGACTTTATTTTTGATATATGAGTGTATGTTTTGTTGACAAAAAGAATAATATGAGGCTGAGAAAAAACAATCAGCCAATTAACAAAACAACTTGCTATACAGAAAGAGACGGTTGTACTTGTACATTCCCAAGGATAACAAAGGAAAAGCCTAGAAATATTCCATTACAAACGCACACACACCACAAAAACCAGAAGATTCGATGCCTTCAAACTCCTCAAGAGTAGAACAAATAGTTTATTATCGAACCCCTTCTCTTTGAAACAAGCTGTCCTAAAAAATGCGGCAGTTCCCTCCTTCCACAAGCTCCACCGTACTACCCCAATCGCCAAATTCGAAGTTAGGGAAATTCTTTTGCCAAGGGCACACACCTTCCACCCACTGATGCAGTAAACATAGCTTAGAAGAAAGACCCACTACATGTTGAACAGGTTTAGAACTTTAGATCAGACACTCCTCGCGAATTGGAAATGGAGAAGAAAGTGATCATGTGTTTCATCCTTGTCCAAACATTAATGGAACACTAATTCTCCATTCTCCAAACCATAGTTGCAACCTTGCATGGAAACCATGCCCAAGGTGAGAAGCTCACTCCCCGGAAGCACATTGGGGAAACGAGTTCAATTCGGTTTCCCCATTTTAAGGGAGGCGCTTGGGAAGTGCCTGGGAAGCAACTGGAAAACAACCGGAAAGCAACTGGGAAGCGATTTACATGTTATGATTCTTGGTCACTTGCATGGTATTATTTTTTAGGTTATTTTGTTGTATTGTAGTTGTATATATAAAGCATAAAATTACAATTATTTACTTCATATTAATAATCATTTATTAACCTATGATTCCCAATTCATTTCTTAGCAATAATATTTTTCCTATTTACTTTGAAATTGCTTCTAACTTGCTTCGTAGTTTCTCGATCGCTTCTTGCTCGTTCTTTTAAAAACATTTTTACTTGCTTCCGTAATCGTTTCTTTCGCGCTTCCTCGAACGCTTCTTAATTGTTTCTCAAGGATTTTAGGAGCCTCACTTCCCATTTCTTTCTTCTCGGTTTCACTTCTCGTCTGGTAATTATGCTCCAATCCCTTCTCATCAAATGGTCCATAATAAAAACTTTGGTCAAGACTAGAGTCCAAAAGAAGAAATAATCATAGGAAATTCGGGATTCCTGGTTATTTGATGAGGGAAAGGGAAACCTACACTATCTGTCAGGGCTACACTATTTGTCAGGGCTAAGTAGAAAGATTTAACAAAAATACGCCTTTTGTCATCCCTAGACCAAACCACCCTTCAATCCCTCTAGCTCTCTGCTGAATGGATCTCGCTAAAGCGCTCCAATAGTCTTTGAATGGTCTTCATCTCCCAATCATTTGTAGCCCTCCTCAAGATCGAATTTCAAACCGCCTTTCCAGCTATCCTTCCAAAAAAAACTGCACACTGAATACTAAGAAAATGTAAAAAGAACATAATTTTTACTAATTCAATAGATGTAAGCTATGCTGAATTAGCCTTTGCACCGTGTCAGGATTTTGATCTAAGATAACTACTCTCCCTTCCACAAATGGAATTAACGGGCCCAAACACTCACCCTTCCGCAAATGGAATTAACGGGCCCCTTCATTGTCTGGTATTAATCAATTCACTTCCCATTCTAATTCTTTCTAATTTTTCTTATGATTTGAGAAATTGCAAATTATTGCCATTTCTCATCTCCTTAATTGTAGATCGTGTCGTGGCTTTAGATCTGATATGAATGGTTTATGGGTGACAATGTCCCTCGAATTTTTTCAAAGAGGATGGGAATTGGGAGGCTTTGCCCATCTTGGATATTCTTCCTATTGGGTTGGTATTCGGTAATTCGGTAAAGGACCATTTTTTTTTAAAGATCCAATGGAAGTGCATTGACTAAACACCTCAATCATTATCTTCCGGCCTCAGTTATTTAGACCTTAAGACCTTGAGGGAAGCAAACCCATCCCTTTCTTTCTTGGGCTCGGATAACACTGAAGAGATGAACAGTCCTGAACTATTTACTTTCCTCTCTCCTATCACCATTGTGATTTGCATCGAATCTCGTCCATCACTGTAGAGACCTGAATTTTTTTCCTCGGCTTTCATGCTATTTATACGAATTTCCTAGAAAAATGTGTTCAATTTTAATGCATTTCATTCTATGAGAATTAATATGGAATGTCTAGAAGTAAAAACCCAATTATTTTGCTTATTTTAGCCCATTTTTATGGTTTAATTGCATGAAATCGAAGTCATAAAAAAAGTAGCAAAAGACTTTATAAAAAAAAAAGCTGCGGAGGCACCGATTGATCGGCACCACCAGCGCTGATCAATCGACACTCTATGGTGATCGATCTCCGAAAGCGGTGACTGTTCGGGAATCGTGATTTTCCTACTTTTTTAACTCCCTTAGGGTTCCCAACCCTATAAATACTCTTCATCTCGTGAGCCTAGGGTTAGAGAGAGTCATTCTAAGATTTTTTGAGATCTAAGAGAAGGAAACCTTGGTTTTTGTAAGAAGATCCAATTGGAGAAAGAGAACTTGGAAATCACGGCCCAAGACCATTCGAAAGTGATTGATCGTAGGGAGACGATCTTGAGAGGTTTGATACTTTGTACATTTAATGATTTTAATTTATAGGAATTGTTAGTTACAAGATCATGATTAAGTATTGATAAATAATAATTGAGTAGAATGATTTGATGTGATTTCAAGTATTAGATCTAAAGATTTGACATAAACTAATGAAAAGAATATTGATAAAATGGTTGATCTTCTTTTAAATTGTTATTATTGCTAGAATATAACATATGATGGATCTTGATTAATTATGGAGGAAGGGAACGAGTGATGGTTATGAATTGATTATGGAGGATGGGAAGTATGTTGGATTATGGTGGAAAGAATGGTTAAGGATTTAAGATTTTACATTATGAGATGACATTAATAATCTTGTTAACATGATTTGATGTTAATGACTTGTTGAATGATAATTATTATGGTATGATTTTACATGTTTAAATTATAATTATTTATGCATCTAAAATGAATGAATTTCCGGATAGGTCAATGCTTAGAGGATGATGCTATTAACCTAGAATTCTCAAACTATTGTGGTACGGGGCCATTATAGTGGAGTTTCGATGGTAAGGTATCGGAACCTAAGAGATAACCTAGATGAAAATTAATCATAACGCGGTCAAGCACAAGTTTCACGACATCGTATGTTGGTAAGTCTTTATAAGTCCACTCATTATTGAGTCTACATATGTACCCATGACTGATAGGACCCTGGTATGAATGGTATGGACCCAGTGAAAATGTATAAGCATGGAATTTTACATGCAGATGGTACGGACCTAGAATTATATGACTGATAAAGCCCTGGTACGGAATTGGTAAGCCTGTGATGGCATGAAAAATCTTGATATGGACCCTCGAATTTATAAGGACCTTGGAACCCTAGTATGGAATTGGAAAGTATGAATTAGTAAGCCTGGAATGGCATGGAAACTGGTATGGACCTTGGAACCCTGGTATGATAATGAAAATTGGTATGGATCTTGTATGGACTAGTATGGACCTAGTATGAATGGACATGAGTCTGTATATGTATCACAAGTCTGCATGGGTTAGGAATATGAAAATGTCATGGAATAGTTATATGAACTACTTATATGTTTCCCCACTTTGATATTATAAAGTATGATATAACTGAAAATGCATGTTAATTATGTTTTGTATCTGCTAAATATTTTCAATGCTCAGTCAAACTATTATTGTTTGGTAGGTTCGGGATTTGATATCTGCACTCCAGAACTGTGGATTAAGGAAGAATACGAAGAGAAGACCGAAGGTAAATCATCCTGAAGAAGAGAGGGATCTAGATACATGGCCCTATTATTGATGCAGTAGTTGTTTTATTTCAATTTGAAAATGGTTGAAATAAGATAATTAATTTGATGTTGCTTAGGTTTTCAGTTTTGGAGTTTGTGATCAAAATGGATGATCCGGGACTAATTATGGTTAGATTGGTCATTTATTATGGATGATGTTTTATAGGGATTATCAATTGAAAATTATTAATGTTGAGGAAAATTTTAAGACTCGTATTTTCATATGCCTTATATGTTGTTTGAATAAGTTGAATATGCAGTGTCATGGGTCCAAAGTCCTATTTTACAAAATATGGGATTTTGGGGCACGACAATCACATAGGCTTGGTTCGTTCCCTGCATGCTGTTAGCAAAGAACCTAATAGCCCACTAGTCCACAAGGCTGTTTCTTCCATTCTAATCTCAGCTGCATATCCTTTTACCCTTTCGATTATTCTAAGCTTCTTCAGATCATTCTCTACCTCCTCCAAAAACTCACCCAAATGCGCCTTTCTTGGTCCCTCGATGCCCAAGTGCATCATGCACTGTGGGTGGCTATTTGATCCCCAAAGGCGCTAAAGTTGTAGTGAACGTATGGGCAATACAGAGGGATCCTACAGCTTGGGACAACCCCTTAGAGTTTCGACCAGGGAGGTTCTTAGGTGACAATTGTGAGTTTGATTATAGTATACGAAGGATTCGTATTCAATTTGAACTATGTGGCAACCCATGACCACTGAATTGAAACTGACCCCTATTTCTGCTTGCTAGTTAGCCAACCATAGTTTGTAAAACTCCATCCCTGTTATGGGCTGAAAGCTTGCACTACAGTACCTAACTCCAGGTAATCTGGTTTGAAACCTCTCCTCCCATGATCGAAGAGAGTTATTGCAATCCCCTTTTGTTCTAGTGCTCGCCGGAATAGATTTCAGTGGTAACTCTTACGAGTGACACACACTAATGGAACCAGTATCTTTCTCTGTTCAATCCATAACAAATGCCACCTCCGATTGCCTAACATTGTTGTTAAACTGTCTACTAGACTTATAGGTTGAAAATCCTTAAGCTCCTCTGTACCAAATTTCCACATTTCTTAGGGATCAAAGCAATGAAAGTGGCATCAAGTAATCAATCAAAGGACTCCTTGGAGTATAATTTGGACACACATTTCATAAAGTCTTCCCTAACTATGTTCCAACATCTCTTATAGAAAGAGATGAAGAAACCATTCCCATCACTCTCATCACCCAGCTGATCTCCTCCTCAAAAGACTCTAAATTTCATGTATCTGGATGAATGCTCTCAAACTCCACTGGCTATTGAATGCTCTCAACTTCTCATAGATGGACACTACAATATTTTGAATGACCTCACCCCCTTCCAAGTTCTAACTATTGATTTCCCACCCATATGCAAGAGATGTGGTTTGTTATCCTTCTATCACTAACCGTGTTGTGGAAAACTAAGTATTCTTATCCCCCTCTTCGAGCCATCTCACCTTGGACTTCTGCCTCCAGCCAATCTCTTGACTATGAATAGTTCTATTGTAATCCTGCAATGCCATTCTTTTTTCTTCCTCTTTCCCAGAGAGGGTTACAACTTACAACTTACCTTCGTCTTTAGTATCCAAGGAAAAATTATCATTCAATTGATTACGCTTCGTATCAAAATTAATCCCAAAAACTCTTTACTCTACCTTTTGAGAGCTTTATGAGAGACCTGAAATTCAAATGAAAAAATGTGATCAATTTCCAGAGAAAGATTAGGCTTTTCACTACTTCCAAAAAATCAAAAGTTTTCAACCACATCTTCAAACCTGAATAACATACGACCCCATCTTGTTTCACTGATGAAAGCATTATGTGGTCCGAAAACGGGCAAGGAAGAACTTCTTGTAGAGCCAGTAGATAATGATTTTCCCACAAAGTATGAAAAGAAATTCATCCAATCTGCTATGAATGGGATTTTCCTAAAAATTAGACGTTTATGTTTTTTTTTTTACCAATACCTCATATTATTAAACAAAACAAGAAGAGAATTTAGAAGAACAAAAGATCAACAAGCTTACAAGCAAGTAAACTCAATCCCCGCCTACTACAAACCCACAAGACTACCCCCTGAACTACTAAGACTCCTAAAACAGAATCTCCTGGATCTCCTCCCTTGGCCTGTATAACCCCACCCACTCCAAAACTGACAATCTAATTCGAGCACACATTATTGGAACGGTGGATGAGATGTCCTCAAAGATTCTCCGGTTGCGCTCTTTCCACATCTCCCAAATGATGGCTCCAGGAAGGACGCCCCAAATCTCTTTCCAAGCTCCCACACCTCGATCGCTATGCCAACCATCCAAAAGATTACTAATAGAGGAGGGAACAACCCACTCTACTCCCATACGAGAGATAAAGAAACTCCACACCTGCGCAGCTATAGAACAGTGTAAAAGAAGATGAGTCGACGTTTCTTCCACTTGGAGACACATAAAACATCTATTCGCCAAGCTCCAACCACTATGCTTCAAATGCTCCCTAGTTAGGATTTTATCCAACCACGCTAACCAAAGAAAGAAAGATACTCTGGAAAGCATGCCAGGGTTCCACACCACTCTACAGGGAAAAGAGCCTATCGGGAGAGAAGGCAAGGACTGGAACAACAACCTAGCCGAGAAACGCCCATTACTACTCCGAGACCACGACCTTCTATCCTCAATCTCTGGGCACAAAGAATAAGAAGACAGACACTCTAAGAGTCGAGAGAAATCGCTGATTTCTCAATCATTAAGATCCCGATGCATCCTCGGACACCAGACGATTCCTCCTAGCCCTCTTTCATAATAGTCCTCCACTAGAGCATCCCTGTCAATAGAAAGAGCAAAAAGATTACCAAAGTCATCCATAAGACGGGATGAACCTATCCAGATATCCTTCCAAAACCTGACCGTCGATCATCTCCCAGCCTGAAACCTGAAAAAAGGCACCACCCGATCAGCGATCTCCATAATCCCTTTCCAAAGACAAAGCCCATGAGTTCCCCTTACCGCCCTAGGAGTCCAACAAGAAATCTCCCCATACTTGGCTACAATCACATTCCGCCACAAGCTCTCTCTGTTGTCTCCAAACCGCCACACTCATTTGCCTAGCAGGGCTTTATTCATCTGGACAATTGGTTTGATATTCAACCCTCCATTCTCCTTCGGCCAACACAGCTGATTCCATTCTACTAGATAATACTTTGCTCGATTCTCCCTATCATTCCATAAAAAATCCCTCTGCATCTTTTCAATGGTAAGAGCCACCGAACAAGAAATGGTGAGGGATGACAAAAAGTAAGTTGGAAGGCTTTGCATCGTGCTACGGATCAGAGTCAATTTCCCCTCTTTCGATAAGTAGGAAGCTCTCCACCCAGTCAATCTACGAGCTAGACAACCAAAACCGGGGTCCACATAGATCTCGCCTTATATTTAGCTCCCAGAGGACAGCCTAGATATACTAAAGGGAGAGAACCCACTCCACAACCGAGGCAAGTGGCAAGGTGGTCCATTATGGGAACCTCCCCCACCCTCAGGATCAACGATTTTGCTAGATTAACTCGCAACCCAGATACCGCCTCAAGGCACCTGAGAATACACCTGATGTTGAGGAGGTCCCGTCTCGAAGCCCTGCAAAAGATGAGAGTATCATCCACAAACTGAAGGTGAGATATCCTCAAACCATCTTGACCAATCGTGAAACCTTCAAAAAAAGTCCCTTCAGCTTTAGACAGCATCCTACTCAACGCCTCGGAAACAATCACAAAAGGAAAGGGGAGAGAGGATCCCTTTGCCTCAACCCCCTGGTACTAAGAAAATACCCCATTGGACTACCAATAAGCAAGATGGAAAAGGATACAGATGGTATGCATGACCACATCCATTGCCTCCATTTCCCCCCAAAGCCCATCCTTCCAAGAATATAATCCAAAAACCCTCAGTTTACATGGTCATAGGCCTTCTCCAAATCAATCTTACAAAGAATGCCCGGCTCCTTAGCCCTTACCCTAGAGTCAATACACTCGTTCACAATGAGGATCCCATCTAAAATTTGGCGCCCTCCAACAAACACGCTCTGGTTCGAGGAAATGAGAGCAGACATAACCTTCTTAAATCGAGCTGATAACACTTTGGATAGGATTTTATAAGGGCTATTAACAAAACTAATAGGCCTAAAGTCTTTAATCTCCACCACACCCTCAATCTTAGGAATCAAAGCAATGAACGAGCTATTCATAACTTTGTCAAACCGCCCTGAGTCAAAGAACTCCTTCATCGCCTCCATAAAATCCCCCCCTACTATCTCCCAACATCCCCTAAAGAACTCTATGGAAAAACCATCTAGCCCAGGGGCTTTATCACCTTCTAAGCTTTGAAGCGCCTCAAGCACCTCCTGTTCCTCGAAAGGGCTCTCAAGAGCCTCCTTCTGAGATGGAGAAATACCAGCAAAGTCTAATCCATCGAGCGTAGGCCACCACCTCTCCCTTTCCCTATACATTCCCTTATAATAATAAATGACAGTATCTTCAATATGGCCCTGTTCCTCTACCGACCTCCCATCCACCCTCAATTTGGATATAAAGTTCCTCTTGCGGTTAAAATTAGCCATTCTATAAAAAAACTTTGTATTTCCATCTCCTTCCTTTAACCAACGAGTCCTGGCTTTTGCTTCCAACTAATTTCTTCGAGCTTCAGAGTCGATATATATTCCAACTTCTTAGCATCTCTCTCCCTAGATTCCGCAGGGGAAAGATCTCTCTCTTCTGCCCAACCATCCAATAACTCTATCTCCCGAAGTAACCCTGCGAGACGGACTTGGACATTACCAAAAATCTCCTTATTCCAAACTTTCAGCCAGGTTTTCAGAGTCTTAAGCTTAAGCCCAAAGCGAGTACTAGCCGAGCCCCACCCCCTGGTTTGGCTCCAAACCTCGGCGACTAAACCCCGAAACCTATCATCCTCCATCCACATATTCTCAAAGCGAAACGGGCTAGGACCCCCCCTAAAGCTCCCCGTCTCTAAAATAATAGGAACGTGATCTGATATAGACCTTGGGAGAGAAGACTAAATTGCATTTGGAATGTGGTCTTCCCAATCTAGGTCCACTAGAAACCTGTCAATACGGCTCGCCAAACCGTTGGAGCCTGATTGAGTCCAAGTGAATTGAGCCCCCCGCAAAAGGTAATCCACCAAACCATGGCGTGAAACAAAATCCCCAAACCTCTGCATCTTAGGAGAAAGCCTACAACCTCCTTTCCTTTCCAAGAAAAGCGGATACTATTAAAGTCCCCTCCCAAGCACCAAGGTTTGCCCCACCGAACACTAACGTCATCCAACTCTGCCCAAAACTCAATGTCTGCCGACCGTTCAACCGGCCATTACACCCCTGTGAAGATCCAAAGGAAATCCTCCCCAATCAGCCAACAAAGAATGAAAACTGAAAAGTCTCCCACTTCGGACTCCAACACTTCCACGCTCGATGAATCCCACAAGAGCAAAATACCCCCCGAAGCTCCCTCCGACGAGAGTTCGATCCAACCTGGAATCGGGCGCCCCCACAAGTCCCTAATATGGAACTCCTGCACTGCCTCCAGTTTGGTTTCTTGAATGCATACAATCGATGGGCGCTTAGTACTCACAAATCTTTTAATCGCCACTCTCTTATCTACTTGGCCCAACCCTCAGATGTTCCAAGAAAGGATAGAAAGCCACTCATCTCAACACTTGCAGATCTCGAGCTGATTTCGAACTAGCTAAGCTACCTTTCCCCCTTACCCTCTCGTAAGTAATGCTGCAGTGAAGTCTCCTCTGTTCCATAGTTGAGGCCCTTCTTCGACCACTGTTTTGTTTGACCATTGATCTGCCCCGGCACCCTTTATCCTCATCTTCTGTAGCAAGCAACACTCGACTGGATTCAGCGTCATGACCACCCGATGAGAGACCCAGGGTCATTCCCACAGCCTCCAAATTAGACGCCACCCAATCTGTCACCACAGCTTTGTTCATCTGAGGTAACACGGCAAGATTAGACCCCATCGCCGCCGGGAAAGCTGGCCTGGCCTCCCCCCTTCCCTCTGAACAGCCGTTGCCCTGAAGATACAACTCGTCTTCCCTAGATACGACCCATTTAAGAGAATATCAATCTGATTGCGACTATCAACAACCCTCCATTCTTCTCAAACAAATACCTTGTTGAATTAAAATACCAGCAGATACACCAAGGCAGCCCCATTTCCTACCTACATTTTCTAGCTCCTCCCAAAACAAATGAGAGAAACTGCCATCTGACAGGCCATACAATGCAATGACCACCAGTTTAAAGTGATCAAATGAATTCTAGAACACAATGGGAAAAGAAAATTTTCCCCTCCAAGATGCTTAGCCCATGCATCAAGTGAAAGTAATGGATAAATTCCATAGTTCTCAAATTTACACCCAATAGGGATAGTGTATGCTCTAAATGACAGTCAACAACAGTTGTACATGGGGATGTACTAGACCACTTATCATGTTTACAATAGTTGGCCACAGGATTGTAATCATGGTTGGTACACTTATCATGTACTACTTTATTCATTAATTGAACCCACAGGGTTTGAGTCAGCACGTAATTCAATATGGTATTAAGGTTGTATCATATATGTCATTTACTTTATGGTTGTAAAGTCAATACTTTCTTGAGTATTCACTGAATGTAAGGTTTTCATATTTAAATTGTATTGCATCTAGTTTATGTTTTCATACATGTTTCTCAACATGCTTGCCTTTTAATACTTATAAAATTCTTAACTCTCATGTGTATGGTTATAAATGTAGTTGAGGCCTTGAGGGGCTTCAATTGATTTCTTTTTAGCTCATATTTGCAATAAAAGAAGAAGTGTGCGAGATATTGAAGTTTTTTCTTGCATATCGAAGCATTTCTTAGCATACCTTTGTTTCCAGTGTATCCAAGCATGCTCAACCGATACAATCCAAAATTGCCTAATCGATCCTGCATTTGATACCAATATTACCATGTATGCTACAATCTCTACTTTATTACTTTATTAGACATGAGAAGAATGGCAGCGTATGCTTGGATGATCATGACCTATCAGAGTCACCAGACCCCCACAAATCGCGGACTACAGAACACACCAATCCCGATGTTATGGAGAACAATTTCCTGTTTTAAATACGTTAGGTTACTTTACTTACTTATTAACTTGTGGAATTGTCAAGGCTAGGCTCAGCCAACAATTTTTGGCTTAAGGCCATCACAACCCTCAATTTTTTTTCCAACAAGTCACAGTGATTTTTTTTTTTGATCGGCAATCAGGAGAATGTATTAATCAAAAGCAAGGAATGCATATGTACAGCAAAATATAAAGTTTACAACAAAGTAAACTCAAGAGAAGAGCATACATAGATAATCCTAGGCTGAAAAATGGCTTTGACATATAAAAAATAGCCCAAACACATCTCCCTGAGCCTCCCTGACATGCCAAATGGAACACTAATCTAAGATAAGCAAACAATTACGAGAGCAGATGCGTGCTAGCGAAGAGGGAGAGCCCTCAAAAACTCTCATATTTCCCTCTTTTCATACCAAACATGTTTATACTAATAAAGGAGGGAACAAGGGGCCATCCAAAAGCAAGAGATGAGAATGCTATGAATCGCAAATAACAATTTGACTCCATCTATGCAAACAATCTGAGGAATGTAAATCGGACAACTCCGCGATAGGGGTCGACCAATTCCACAACAGCCATCCAATAAAATAGTTGATGCAGGAGCATCTCCACACTGGGGTGGGGTGGCCCACGAGGTAGGGCCGGCTAGGAGGTCTCAACCAGGTACTGGGGAGCTATGAGATAAGAGATTTGATCTCACACCTCCCATCAGTCGCGGATTTTGGGGAGTATTGATTATGTCCCTGCATCAAATGGTAAATTGGTAATAGAGCATGTCTCGAGTTAGAGACTCCTTACCAATGTGGGTGGATGATGCAAGAGCATCTCCACACTAGGGTGGGGTGGGACCCGAGGTGGGGTGGCCCACGGGGTAAGGCCCACTAAGGAGGTCTCGACCAGGTAGCCTAAGGAGCTATGAGATAAAGGATTTGATCTCACGCCTCCCATCAGTCGCGACTGTTGGGGAGTATTGGCTAAGTCCCTGCATCAAGAGTATAGCTTGGCAATGGAAGATTTGTGTCATTGAAAATAAAGTTGTTCCTTTCTTTCCACAAACCCGACAAATAGCAAATGGAAACATACCCCAAATGATGTTTCCCCTAGCACTGGAAACCCCCTTCAACCAATTAAAAATAATATCATTTACCCATTAGGTAAGAAAATCGAGCATTCAAGTAACGAGAAGAAAAAACTCCAAACGTACCATAATATAGGGTAGTGGAGCAAAAGATGAGGTACATCATCTTCGGATTTTTGACACATGCAACATCTGTTCAAAATATTATACCTCAAATCCTCAAGTAATCCATTGTTAGAATTTTATCTAGCACTGACGACCAAAGAAATTCTTGCACCTTCAAGGGGAATGGAGCCCCAAATATCTTCATATTGGCATTTGGAACACTCCTTTACCTCCTTTAGTAGTACATGATCATAGAAATCACTAGTGGAGATGATACCCTTTGGTCTGCCTGTCCATACGCTACAGTTTTCTGAATTCGGGTTGATGTGAGCCTCGTTTAGCCTATTTAGGAACAGGAAACACTCTTCACTTCTCTATCCTTGAGATTCTTCTGAATATGGGATTTCATATAACTTTTTTGTTTGATCTCTAAAACATGTCGCTAATCACCACGTTTTTGGGAAGGAATGAGCCTACGCAATATCAAGCAAAAGTAACAAAATCTTCCAATCCCACTCCAATCGTCTTCCCAGTATCAGATGCTATCCAAGCAACCTGCCACAAACCTGCTATGCTACAAATGATTGGCCTGAAATTTAATGATCCTTTTCCAAATCCCGACCCCATGCGAATAAGAAATCCAAGAAGGATCCCAATTATGGTTGGAGACCTCAAATTTGGATCCGATAACTCCTCTCCACAAGGCTCAATCCTCATAATTTAACCACCACAACTACTTCCCAAAAGCGCTTTATTCATGCATCGCAATCTTTTAAAACCAAACCACCACCACTCTTTCGGACAACATACTCTCGTATGACCAAGTGAAATATCTTTCTATCACCTCTTCCTTCCCATAGAAAGTTTCTCTAAATCATCTCTAATCTATTAGCAATGGTGGCTGGTATCTTGAAGATTCACATACAAAACACCGGTAGACTACCCAGAACACATTTGATGAGGGTTATTCTACCCCCTAAAGATAAGAGATTCTTCTTCCAGTCAGCCAATCTCCACTCCATCCTCTCGACTGGATCCCAAATCTCCTTTGCCAAAGGTCTAGCAACAAGGGAAGGTACTTCGTAGTAAAACTGTTTTTCTAACATCTCAAACACCCCATCACAATCTTCTACAACCCTGATCAAAATATTCTAGGAAAGATTAATGCATAACCCAAAGGCCTCCTCAAAGCATCTCGCAACCACCTTCAAATTCACAACTTGCTCTCTAGGAGTGTCTAAAATTTTCAATGTGCTACCTGCGTACTAAAGGTGAGTCTCCAAGGGGGCTCCAAAAACTTGCCTAAAACCCTCTATAAGGCCAAGGCAATCCGCCCTCGACATCATCATGCTAAAATGGGGAAAGAGGGCACCCATGTCTAATAGCTCTTGAGCTGCTAAAGTACCCCATTTGAGACCAACGTTCTAAATGTCGATATCGCTTGACATGTCGAATCGTGGAAAAAAGATATATCGCAAGAGATATCATTTATCGGTGATTTTTGGGGAAAAAATGGGGCAAAACTTGGAATTGTGCAGTGGAACTTCAAGAAATGTTAAAATAAATGTTAATACACCTTTGAGAATAATAACATTTTAAAAAACAACAATGTACATAAAAGATGCAATGGGAAGGGGACAAAGATGTGTGTTGACGACACAATGTTTGATTGATTCCTATTCCCAAATCATAATTACCTTACATAAAATGTTTCATTCATTTCTCAATCAATTAAAATTTATAAGTTATAAAATTCAAAACAATACAAACATGCATAATAATAATTCAACCCACTTCAAGAATACAATCAAAACCAAACGGAGTTACGCAAAGCCTCGACTGCCACCGGCACTAGCAAATGAGGTTATACACCTCTATACCCATATCAATGTGAATTATACATAAAAACATATCCATATGGATATTGGTCATCTGGTTGTGCATGGCTATGTTCCTAAGAGCACAATTGTCGCTAACACTACTAGATAAGGTTGTACTCATAGTAACAAAATTCTTCAAATTTTTGAAAAATTAACGAATTATTCCCAAATTTTAGGTGTGCCGAATTATTCTCCAAATTATTTGCAAATTTTATGTTTGCCGAATTATTCGCGGATTTTACAAATTATTCCCGAATTTCACTAATTATTCCCGATTTATTCACGAATTTTGCAATAATTCGTTTAATTCAACAAAGTAAACTGCTTATTTTGTATATTATCAAATCAAATTGTTGGATATCTTTTTATAATTATTATTTTATTCCCAAATTGTTCCCGAATATTTTGTACTCCCATACTCATATTCATACGACTCATACCCAAAAATATATCCATATGATTTTTTTGGAATTTAAATTTGGGAGTATTTTAAATGGAGGGTACGCATAATATACTTAATTTTTTTGTAAAGCTTGAATATAAAGTCTTTTTCTACTGAACTGTTAGTTGACTTTTTGACCCTATAGATGAAAATATTTTTGAAGACTAAAATATGAGACTTTTTTCACCGGACTTTTGAGTTTTAGTAGTGTTTTGATATGTTAGAATTTCTGAAATTTTAAGATTTGAGAAATACCTTAGCATTTGAAAGTTGAAATTCTCAAAAAGGCATTAAAAAACAGATTTTGTTCTTGAACTAAAGAGTTGACTTTGTATTCTTCCGAAATTTGGATCTAGGATGATTTTTATTGAATTTGAATGGGGTCTTTTTCTACTGAGTTGTTAGTTAACAAAAAAACATATTTCAGTCGATATTGCACGATATCGGTGATATGTTGTCGATATCAGCGTAGTGTCAAAAAATTTAAAAAGCATGTAGATGTGTCACCGACCAGCGATATTGATAAATATCGGCGATATATATTGGCGATATTGTTGATTCTTTGAACCTTGTTTAAGACCCATTGACCATGATCGAGCAAGAGGCCGACAAAATGCACGCCTAGATCCCTTGCCATCTCCTCTTGAGTCTTGATACCCATTCGGCTAAGCATTTAATCTAGGAAACCCCAAACAACTTGATCGTATGCCTTCTCAAGAACAATCTAAAACATAATCCCTATCCTTTGCTCCCACGGCCTTGAATGTTCCATCAGGCTAAGCCCAAGCCTAAAAGCCTAGCCAAATATCAAATTATCTATCAAGCCGTGAAAAATAACCATTTTTGGTCCCAAATCTTTGAGGTTGCTTTTTCCAATAAACGTTGGTTAAATTAATCACATAGTTTATGCACTTGTATTAACATATATAATATTATTCGAAGACTTATTTATTATGAGACGGGCTTGATTCAAACTTAACTTGGGCCTAAACCTAGCTCCGGACATGTTACACCAGATGTGGGCTCCAACTGAATATTTTTAAATCACGAGTATGGTTTCCATTTCGGTGATATATGCAAAATATCGGCCGAAATTTCAACATTTTGCGTACCACTCTAATATTAGTAGATTTCTACTCCAATTTACATTCTTTGGGGGAAATATTGGTAGATATTCCACATTTCGCAAAAATAACACAATTATTTTTCTTATTTCCCTTAGCAATTGGCAATATTTTGATGATATCAACCAAATTTTCTGGAAATCTCGGCCTCCAGCAACAAATCAAGGAAAAATTTGAGAACCAAAGGTTATCAAAGTTTTTTGAATTCTTGCGTTCTCCAGTGAGAATCAGCAACTCCATTAAGAAAAATTGGGACCAAATCCTCATTTTAAGATAAAATAATTGAGATTGAGTATATATTCAAAAATATATAACTAGTAGGTATGTAAAGGATAACCATTCCTTTGCCCAAAAATGTATTGGTTGGGTATATTTAAATAACATTATTAACAAAAAAAATCATATTAATAAGGATACCTTTTCGGGGAGGAAAGGTATCCTTATTAATAACCATCAATAAAGCTCTCCTAGGAAAATGGATGTGGCGTTTCAGGGAGTAAAGGGAGAGCCTATGGCCTAAAGTAATTATTGCTCGATATGGCCAAGTTTCGAGTTGATCTCCCAAGCAAGTTAGGGGCCCTCATGGGGTGGGTTTGAGGAAATGAATCATGGTGGTGACGAGTTTGCTAGACCCGTTCTTCTCATTTAGAGTGGGTAGTGGGGTGGAGGTTCGCTTTTGGAAGGATGTGTGGTGTGGTGAGAGCAGTCTCAGGGTTCGGTTTGAAAGTCTCTTCCGTCTATCCCTAGAAAAAACAGCATTAGTAGCAGACTGTTTTGAGATGCGTAATGATGAGGTTGTTTGGACCACGAGATTGAAGCAGCCCTTGAATGATTGGGAAATTGACGAATATTGCTCTCTTTTACAAACATTACAACCCATGTACCTCGTCCACTCAGTAGAGATACACAGATTGGACTAGGGATAATAAGGGTCGGTTCTCAGTGAGATCATTGCTACAAACTCTTGAGCTAAGGTGCTCCTGCACTTTTCCTCATAAGTCTATGTGGAACCCTCAAATTCCATTAAAAGTAGCTTTCTTCCTTTGAACCGCAGCTCTGGATAAAATTCTCATATGTGACAACTTGAAAAGAGAGGCTGGAGGATGGCCAATCAATGCTACATATGCCTCCTTGCGGAAGAGTCAATGAATCATTCGTTGTTACATTGTCCCATTGCTCATGAGATTTGGGGATATTTTCTTACCCGAGTCAGAGTAGCCTAGGTCTTCCCTGACTCATTCTGGAATTCTTTATCTTGCTAGTCTAGAGCTAGTGTGGTGGGTGATCTTGTGGCAATTTGGTATGTGTTGCCCAGGACTATAACTTGGATCATTTGGAAGGAGAGGAATTCTAGAGCCTTCGAGAACTCCCCTTCTTCAATTCCTCAAATATGTGCACGCATAAGGCATTCAATTTTGGAATGGTTGTTAAATTGCCGCATGTCTGCGAGTTTGGGAGCCCAGCTCTTAGAAATGTAGTATCTTTTTAGTAATATTTTTGTCCTTTCTTTTTGTAGCCATATAGTAGTCTGATTTCTGCTCGGATGGTTATTTCTCAGTATCCTCCCGGTTCTACTTGTAGTTCCTCTTATTCATCTTTTTTTTTTTTGATCAATTGCACACTTTATTAAAGAAAACAAAAGGAACAGGAAACAACAAAACCAACAAAGAGTTTACAAGCAAGTAAACTCAACCACCACACCTACCACCAACTCCAACCCCCTACCAAAACTACCCCTTCATCTTATTCATCTTTCAATATATTTCTCCTGATTACCGATCAAAAAAAAAAAAAGAACACCTTTTCACTTAATGTATTTACGCAATTTGACATGATTCGTAGTCATATTAGCAATTATGTGTTTTTTTAAGTTAACTTATTCAATTAAACCATAATTTATAAAATATATATATATAATAATTTTTAAAATAACTTGAAATGCGGACGACAAAATTATTGCCTCTGGTCAAGATAGGGATGAAAACATCGAGCTAGCATGTAAGTTGCAACTCTAGGTGGATATGAGTGACTATTTGGAATTGTTCATTATGTTAATTGAGTTTATTTATTTTCACTATATAACTATTGGTTGTTAATTTGGTTACCCGAATATCATATATGTCTGTCAGCGTGTAGCTTTGCCCCCTAAACTTGCCTTACTGTAAATGATTGTTTTCGGTATTATCCTGAGTCTTGTGTGTAATAATGTTGATTTTAACCTTTCTTGAAGTTTTGCTAATAAAAGAAATTCATTTCCTGATTTTTTATGAAAAAAATAAAAATAAAATTACATCTTTCTCATTCCCCTATTCTTCAATACAACCAAAAAAATTTTTTATCGGTTTAAAGTTTAAACTATCATAATGAACCGACTTCAAAATACGCCCTCAAATCGAAAATAACCCACAAAGTTTTCCATTTTCAAAACTTCCCCATAAGATCGAAAATTTAAAACATTGTTCACAAGCACGACTTGACGCCTATTAATCCCAACTTGGGCCAAGGCCAATATACGCATATGATCAGCCTTGTCAGGCCTGGCCCAGACTGATCAATTGATCATGCCGAGATCGGACCAAACCAGGTCCATAACAGCCCTTGAAACATTGGACACACCTTACCAACAGAAAATACTAATATAATTATATAATAGGGGATGAAGGTTACATTTGATTTTCTTGGCAATTTTTTTTTTTTTTTGGGTGGGAAAGAAATATCCAAAACCTTAATGAAAGGACAATATATCAGGCTGAAGATGGAGGAGACAACTGAGTAAATCAATCAAGCAAGCAACACTGACAAATTAGTACTAGTTCTATAATTCATGAAGAAGATTTCATGGTGCATACCTGTCCATAACAAGACGAACAATGTAATCCTTAGGCATGTTAGGTAGTTGCCTAGCAAAGATATTCTTCAATCCTATCAACCTGAGGAAAGCAAATAAGAAAGCCATACTCAAACTCCACAAAAATGAATGACTCTGATTAAGCGATAATTTCCACAGTGCTTTTGGTAGTTTGTCACCAAAAATAAGGCTGAGAATAAATGACGTAATGTAAACAGTGCATAATTATAGACTCTGCACAGATGTTCTCAGAGAGGAAATAGATACCAAACCATATGCTCATCAACTCCATCATTTGCAAGACATACAAATTGGAGTCTCCCAGCCTCCTCCTGTGAAGAAATTCAAATCGGTAAATCCACCACAATGATGACAGTTTGATCGTAACATAATTCATAGGTTGAAGAATACTTAAAAATGGCACATATTAGCAATGTGGTTTAGTGGAATTTTGACAATGGAAAAAAAAACTGGTAATACTTCTAAACTGTAAAATTTACAAAAGTACTAAAAGGCCAAAGTTGAGGGATCCGGTGTACTAATAAATGAGTGAAAGAAAGAATGTTGCAATGCATGAAAAGCAAGAAAATCGGAGAACATAAAATGAGGTGTGAATGGGAAATACCTAATACCTGAGAAAGATGTAAACATAAAAAAATAAGCCTAATGTCATTATTTGCAGCAACTGAGAAAATCATTTAATTGATTCTGAACAAGAAAAATTTAAAAATAAACAACACACGCGTGTAGTTAAAACTACAGTCATAATAGTGTAAACCTAAGGTCTACAGCCAGGCGAACCTAGGCAACTACTGTTGGATCATCTACTCTCCGCGATTCAATCATCCACCCCCAAAGCAACCCAGAAGGGCATCACCTAAAATTGATAAAACAGAAAACCAAAACCCTGGTTTCTCCCTTCTGTCTGTCAACACTCATGTCCTCCCCATTGGTCCACATCTCTGAGATTTCAGATGGATTTCAACTCATCATCACCCCATGCATCACCCATCTAGAAGGATATGAATTGTAGAAAACACAGAGTTGCACTTCCTGGAGGCAGTAAGAGGATAATTTTCCGTAGAGAATGGGGGGATCTAACTTTCAACAGACATAATTACTAAAGTAGTGGTTTGAAATTGCGTCCTATAATCACCGTAGTACTGTAAGCGCAAAGTGCTATTTGAAGTGGATGCTGCATTTGGAAGAGTTAATGAACTTTCAGGCACAGCAACTTCCAATAGGAAGGTACACCAGCAGTTTCTTTAGGGATGACAATGGGTCCATATTGAAGTTCATTTCTGGTCAGTGGGTATCAAGTATATTGGCAAAATGGAACTCCATTTCAATAGGAAGGGTCAAAACTTTTTCAAGGTTCTCTAATGGCCCCAATCCAAATCAAAAGAGGTGCTCCCAATTCTTTAGCTAAGGCATCAACTAAAGTGTTAGGCCCTTAGAGATTAGCCAATGTAGACCCCCTCATAATTAGGGGTGATACACGAGCCGAATGAGCCGAGTAATAGGTTGTTCAAGCTCGGCTCGCTAACTTTTGCTATTGCTCGAACTCGGCTCGAGCTCGGTTCAAACTTTAAAACTAGTGTTCAAACTCGGCTCGAGCTCGGCTCGAAAAAGCATAAACAAGTTCGAGCTAAGCTCGGCTCGGATTAGACTGCTTAGGCCGAGCTCGAGCCTACAAATCTTAATAGCTTTTGTTTAAAATGGGTCTTATTTGTATGGGCCAACTATTGTTCAAAATGGGTCTTGCCTGCATGGCCCAACTGTTATATATGATATGGGCCAATTATTAGGAAATCAGATGAAGCCCATCTTTGTCCCAAGCCCAAACCATTGATAAACATTCACTCTTATTAGTCATGACCCATTTTATAGTCAACTCTTCCACCAAACATTGCTTGTGTTTCCGATGTGGGACAAACTCCATAAAGGAATCACAAGCTACAAGCCAGCAACACACTTCATCAATCACCACACCCAAACCCACACACCCACACGGTCACACCTAAACCCACACACCCAAACGGTCACACCCAAACCCACACACCCACAACCCAAACCCACACACCCACACCCACCTTTTTTTTTTTGGTAACACTAATACATAACACCACTCACACCCAGCAGCACACACACCCAAACCCACACCCACATGGCCACACCCACACTTATTTAAATAAATATATGTTATCGAACCGAGCTTTTATCGAGCCGAGCAGGGGTGTGTTCAAGCTCGGCTCGTTTACTAAACGAGCTTAAAAACGGTGTTCAAGCTTGGCTCATTTACTAAATAAACGAACGATACTCGAGTTTTTAACGAGCCGAGCCCGAGTAGTTCACGAACATTTTGTTCAATAACCACCCCTACTCATAATTATGGTAAATTACCATCTTTTATCGAAGATGTAAAATTACTGCGAATGGTGTGGAGTGTGGATGTTTTATACGCACATGCTTAGAAGCACCAACGTAGATGCGATCTTTTGTCCAACCTTCTACTCAACCAACATCCTCAAAAAAACCATCACAACTTGATATGGAAGAGCAGTTTGGTTCTTCCTTGCATCAGTTTTTTTCTGGCTGCTCAGCTATGATCAACAAGGTTCTGAATATCGATTTCGCATGTCACTTTGAGCCGTGAAAAAAATATATATCGAGGATATTTCGCAAAATATATTGATATCGAGGGAAAAATATCGCATGTGGAGGAAAAAATTGAAAAAAAATAGTGAAAAACATGGAATTTTTTGCAATTCTTAATTTATGAAATATTATTAGGCAGTGTAGTCAAGGCGTCGCCTAGGCGACTTTGGGCCTGCGTCGCCTAGGCGCCCCTCTAGGCGGGCGATCCTATAAAAAAAAAAAAAAAATTTTGCTTAAAAAAAATCCAAAATTTCCCAATAAATAAATAAAAATATAAAAACATGTAATGAAGTAGTAATAAAATTCTAAATCGTGCGTCGCAGGGGGGCGCTGCCCCCCCTGCCACCCCCCCGGGCAATTGTAGGGGGCTCTGCCTAATATTATACATGGACGACACAAATTTGGGTATTTTGCCCAGATTTTGAAGTGTTTAATACTCCACTATGTTAACATGTCTTTGGTTATGTGATGAATGCTTGTAATAGACTTTTTATTTTATGTTTTTGTGGAATGTGGGTGTGGAGTTTTGATCTTTTTAATGTTATATATATACGTGATATATATATAATTATATATATATTTATATTAAATTTATCGCCTAGGCAACGCCTCGCCTAGCCGGGGCTAATCGCCTAGGCATCGCCTAGACGCCTTGACTACACTGTTATTAGGCCTCCACTACTAACACTCTTATTTAATACAATTTTTTTTTAATATCATTAGTGTGTAAATTGTAATGTAAGGGAGGGGTCTCTAAAAAAAATCTAAAAATGAAAATTATTCATAAATAAGTACCTTTTAGTTATTAATGAATAACTAAGGTTCTTTTTCGTAAAAAACCGTTATAACTTTAAAATCCTTAATCCTAACATTTGTAAGATCATATTCAAGATTAAAAAGAAAAAACAGAGAAGAGAAGAGGGGAAGAGGAGAGACTCACCAACAGGCATGGTTCAAAATATCGGTATCGGGTGCTATATCGGTAAATCCAAAACAAGATACGCATCGGCGTATCGGATCATATCGGATGGATACGGCGAAAAAAATTAGGACACGCGAAGAAATGCTTGGATACGCAAGGAAAAACTTAGATACCTTGCATATAACTTCTTTTAATGCAGCTAAAAACAAACTAAATGTAAGCCTCCAACTATGTTTATAACCATGTATATAAGAGATAACAATTTCATAAGTTAAAAAATGCGTGAATGCAAGGTAGGAAAATACAAAACATAGCCACTTGTAAGAATTTTTCTTTTTTGATTTTAAAACCTTAAAATAAGAATGCATTGAATTACAACCCTAAATTTTAAGCTTAATATAAGTCTTTTTCTGTTGAACTTATTATACTGTTAGATGACTTTTTGACCCTATATATGAAAATATTTTTTAAGACTAAAATACGAGACTTTGTTTGGAAGACTTTTGGGTTTTGGTAATTTTTGATATAATAGAATTTAAGAAATTTTAATATTTAATAAATACTCTTTATCATTGGGAAGTTGAAATTCTAACTCAATCCCTAAAAGGTGCTAAAAAGAGGGTTTTGTTCTTGAACTGGAAAATTGATTTTTTATTCTTCAGGAATTTGTATCCAAAATAATTTTTATTAAATTCAAATAGGGAGATAATCTTATTTAAATATGAATATCTAAAGTAAATGTAAAAAAATCAATTTAAAATCATTTACTTAAATAATATTTTATGTAAATAAGTTGTGTATTGGGTCTGTGTTGTGGATCCTAGTGTAAATGGAAGGAGAAAAAAAATTAACTGAAAAATCCTTGTATCAGGCCTGTATCGGCCAGATACAGCAGAGCTTTTTTCCAACGTACCAGTGTATCGGATAACTCCAAATAGGATACGTATCGGCCTGTATCAGTCGATACGTATCGGCCTGTATCAGTCGATACGTATCGATATTTTAAACCATGCCAACAGGCAACACCCAGCGTCCAACGACAAGAGTCACTGCTCGGCGACGGCGAAAGTGACGGCGACAGAGACGGTGATGGCGACATCGAAGGCGATTGAAGTCCTCCAGGATCCAGGCTACAAGTACTTCTTCCTTCCTCCTCTCTTCTTCTTCCTCCTTTCTCCTCTCTTTTTCCTTCTTTCTCCTCTGTTTTTTTTCTTTTTTCCTTTTTCTATTTCAGAAAAAGTGAACCCTATAAGGTTTCACGAAAAAAAAATCACAGCAAAAAAACGAAAAAAAATTGGTTTTTTTTCTCAGTAACAATTTTTTTGAAGATTTCAACCGAAATTTCGGAAATATCGTGCGATTCCAAAATTTCGGTCGATATTTCCTGAAAAATTGAAAAATTTATAATACCCCGTCTAGATATATTGGGACCCTCCGAGATCGAGATATCTCGTCGAAATATGTGAGATCTCATCGAGATTTTGAACCTTGATGATCAACTCTGAACCAATGAAGTGATTACATCTGCAGACACGGATGTTCAATTTCTATTCTGTTTTAATCATTCTGAATATACCATCCACATGTTTAGAGAATGTGATACATCTCCTTCAGTTCAAAACCTAGCAGAATAATTACTAATATGTCCTGCCTGGATCCACGTCCCCATTTTCAGATACCCTGGTCATGCAGTTTCATATATCGTTGGAACTTGGAACCTTTGGAAACCATGTAATAACCTTATATTGCATAATCAATGGTCATCGCATAAAGCTACTGTATCTCTGTCTCTCCAACGTGCAACGAGCACATGCAGGATACCATCTATTAGGTTTGCCACATCACCAGGAACCAAAATTTGATTGGGTGGACTTCTCTTCCCAATGGCTGGATCAAACTGAAGATATCTAAGGCACTTCCTAAGGAATTCCTGGCCATACTACCACCAAGGGACATTTGGAGATTCTTGGACGCTTTCAAGAAGATTAACCTGCAATATTGTTTACATAGCAAGCAATGTATCGAGCTCTGGGAACTCAGTAAAGTCTCTCAATCACTAGGAAGAAAGGTGTTAGAAAAAATTGGATCACGAATTATTCACCATCAACTTAAAGACCCTGTTACATATAGCAACTGTATAGACACCTCTAACTTCATGACTGCCAACAGCCCATCCAACAAAACATGGCAATACAAGATTAGCCATTCCTTCAGAAAGAAAATCACTATGTCGATTTTGTGAAAACCAGGATTGATCTCATCAGGATTGAACTCACCAGGGGGACAACCTATACTGCTTCTCGAAGTCGGGATTTAACCAATCTAATGGTAGACAGTAATGGGAAAGGCAATCCCTAAACTATGTTCCAAATAAGTAAATACACTTCCCATAGAACCAAATACAAATTATGGATATTTTCTTTTTCAAGGTAAACTCAAGCTGAACCAGTCATGTTTCAATGCACTCCCAAAACAAAACAAAAAAAGGGTGTTGTCCAGCACCTTTTTTTCTGTCTCCACCAAAAATACAATCCAGTTTACTCTCCAAAAACAATCCAGTTCAATTTAGTTCTCAAAATTAAGCAAAAAGTGTTGTCCAGCACTTTTTTTACCTCACAAGATTAAAGAAGTTCAACTTTTGTGGAGAATTCCATTCATTTCATCAGGTATATTGGTTCAACTTATGAATATCAATTAATTCAAATCAAATGAACTTACAACAAAAGAACCAGGAAAAAAAATCAATTATACCTCTCTCTTCAAGCTCTCTTCCCTTGCACTGTAAGCCCCACTAGTCTGGATATTCTCGGTAAATATACTTTTAACTGTATCCTCCTTCACCACAATCCCGGAAATCGAATTCGCGGCGGCAGGTGGCGGAAGCCCTGAAGCAGCAGTAGCCCCACGTTCTTCTTTACCAATCTCCGACATCCCCGAAGAATCAATTTTCATCGACGAATTCTCTGATTTCAGCTTTGTATTCCTCAAATTCGCATTGTTATCCAACCGAGCATTGGTGAAAGTTCGCATTGAATCGTCGTATTCTTCTTCATCATCATCAACAACCTCCTCTGAATCATCCTCGGAATCGGATTCAGCGCCACGAGCGCTAATGCTTTCAAGATCATCGTTAGAAGTGAGAGCTCCATCTCTGGTATCGGAGAACGAAGAGGGGAAAGCTGGGGCGTGATCTTCGGAGGCTAACTTGCGCTTGTGTGCAGAGGATGAGATGGAAGCAGAAGCTGAATGTGATGGAGATGGAGATTGGGAGCTCCGAGAACGAACTGGTGCGGTTAGATGTGCTGAATGACCATCCATTTCTTACAAAATCGCTTGAAGAACAAGGAATTTACGGTGGGATGTTGCGTCTCTTGCAGAGGCTTTTGAATTAGGGTTTTCGGATGTTAGGAGAAATTAATTTAGGGTTTTGCAGAGAATTTAGGGTTTTTCGAACGAAGACGATGAGGATTTCTGTTAGGAGGAAGGAAGAATGCCAAATTAGATTGTTTGCCCTTGTTTACATTTAGAATTACGAAACTAGTAATAATTTTTATTTTTTAATAAAGAAAAAAATTAAACTGGATGATGAGTTTTAACTTTTAAATGACTAAAATACCACTATATTTGTTTTTACTTAAAATTCTCCCCGGTTGTAACGGGACTCCTAGGAGGTCTGGTTATGCTCCAGGTCGCCGCATGCCCTTATTGACACCCCTCAAATATGGTTAGGATTCACTCACCTCTAGGGTTCTTCCACCTATCCTTACTTTTTAGAAAAAAAATATATTAAACTTTATTTTTAACTTTGGTTAAAGTTCACTAACTCCTAAGGTTAAACTTTTTTTTTATATTTTTTCTAAAAACCAAGGATAGTTAGTAATCCTAGTGGTGGGTGAATGATAACCACGGTTAAGAAGTGTCCATAGGGACACGTGGTGACTGGGTGTAACTGATCTCCAAGGAGTCTGGTTACAAAGAGAATTAATTTCAAGTCTATTTTTGTTTACAAAAAACTAGGAGAGACTCGTGCAATCGTGTGAACAAGAATTAACGACTCATAAGACATATTTTTAAAATATATACCTCTATACTTCTTATCTAATCCTCTAAAATCTTTCTCATTAGATTAAGAGGACTATAAATTCTCTCTATCCTTCTTATCACAATCTCTTAAAATCCCTGTAATTCTCTATCCCTCGTATCCCAATCCTTCTACTTTAGCACTTGTAGAATTCTACATATTCGAGTGAGTTTGAAGATGAAATATGAGTCTTATTTCTTTATATTATAGTGTATATGTCTTTACCTTATCTCTCTATTGCCCTTGTTACAATCCCCTAATCCCCTAAAATCACTCTTTTGTAAAATGTCAAGGATTGGAATTTGGGGATCAAAGAGAAAGAGAAGAGTCTTATTTCTTTATATATAGTGTAGATCAGGCCCAGTCATAAGGGTTGATAAGCGTTGCAATTACGAAATATATGAAATTTTTTCTCAATAATTTGGGAAAAATACATCTTTGTACCCTCCTCTAATTAGACTTGTAATTCTTTATCATAATAACCGGACTTGGAGGAGTTCTGTTACGCCCTGAGGTCGCCCATGTCCCTTTTGACACCCCTTAAATGTGGTTAAGATTCATTCACCCTTAGGGTACGTTCACCCACCTATCCTTATTTTTTAGAAAAAATATTCAATTTTATTTTTAACTCTAGTTAAAATTCACTAACTCGTAGGGTTAAGCTTTTTTTGATAGTTTTTCTAAAAACCAAGGATATGTGGGTAATCCTAAGGATGGGTGAATCTTAACCATGGTTAAGAAATGTCAATAGAGACATGTGGTGACTGGGTATAATGTCACCGGGCTCCAAGGAGCTGGTTACAACTTAAGAGAATTTCGAGTCTGTTTTTTTTCACACAAAAACTAGCACGGAGCCAGAGACTCTCGTGTGATGGTGTGAAGAAGAATTAACTACTCATAAGACAAAATATTCCTAAAATCTCTCTATCCCTCTTATCATAATCCCTAAAATCATTTTCATTGATTAATGAGACTCTACGATATTCTCTTTATCCCTCTTATCACAATCTCCTAAAATTTCTTCAACTCTCTATCTCTCATATCATAATCCTACCACGTTAGCGCTTGTAGAATTCTAATGGTTCATTGGAGTTTGAAGATCAAAGATGAGTCTTATTTATTTGTATTATAGTACTAGCAGAACCCCATGTGATGCACAGTGTAAATAAAAATATGAATCTATGCACTATCTCTCTATCCCTCCCTAAAAGGGCAAGGATCAATCCCGAAAGGGCAAGCGGCATCTGAAATATGTAAACGTCTCATGTCAAGAAATTCAAACATGACCACAAAATAAGAATAGTCAAATATGAGAGAGAGATCTGAAGTGGGAGAGAAAAGAGACTTTGAGAGAGAGAGAGAGAGGAACGTGGAATGAGATGAGAGACGAAAGAGCAGTGGAGAGTGGGGTAGTAAAATAAAGTACACAACGTGAGTTTTAAGGAACTCTTTAGGAATTGTGTCTTTTGAAGACTCATAATGACCGAATCGAACGGTGGGGATTATACGTTTCCCCCAAGTGAAGAGATTCGTTTGGAATTGACATTTTGTAAGTGGATCCATCTCCATGTACTTCTCAAATACTAATGTTTTAAGTAGTCAATATGGAAGATAAGAGAGGACTCTACACCAGTGAAGATAGAGAAAGGGCTCCAAAATGAGATAGTGGCTATCAAACTTGAAGGGTAGGGATTAAAGAGAAAAGTGTGTCATCTCTAAAATAGCACTTATACGACTGGAAAGATGAGAGTTTAAAGAGAAATTAGAGAAAATCTTATTTCTTTATAGTATAAAGTAGTAGATATATGTCTTTATATTATCTCTCTCTATTACCTCTATAACAATTCCCTGAAATCACTTTTCTTCGTAAAATTCCAATGGAATATGGTGATCCAAGAGAATAATCTTATTTCTTTATAGGAGAAAATATATTTACGCCCTTAAGATTTGATGAAAATACACATAGACCCTTTCATTTTCAAAAAATAAATTAAGTACCCTTACTTTTTAAATGGCACTTACCCCCTCTATCAAATGACCAATATTCAACTCATAGAAATGCTGATGTCAAGTGATGAAATATATAAAATTGCTCCTCCAATTTTCAGAAAATACTATTCTTGCTCCAAAACATTATTTATTTAATATTTAAAAATCTGGTTCTCACCCATGAGGTCGCCACGTGTCCCTTTCGACACCCCTAAACCGTGGTTAAGATTCACCCACCCATCCTTGGTTTTTTTTTTTTAATATTAATTCTTTTTTGAAAATTACAAATCGAGTTTTTTTAATATTAAAAACAGTTTGTTAATACCACCCCTTGAGGTCGCCATGTGTCCCTTTTGACACCCCTTAACCGTGGTTAAGATTCACCCACCCATCCTTGGCTTTTTTTTAAAATATTAATTTTTTTTTGAAATTTTAAAAATAATATAGTTTTTAATATCACCCCTTGAGGTCGTCACGTGTCCCTTTTGACACCCCTTAACCGTGGTTAAGATTCACCCACCTATCCTTGTGTTTTTTTACATATTAATTTTTTTTTTTAAAATTAAAAAAAAATAGTTTTTTTAATATTAAAAACAGTTTTTTAATATCACCCCTTGAGGTCGCCACGTGTCCCTTTTGACACCCCTTCACGGTGGTTAAGATTCACCCACCTATCCTTGTTTTTTTTACATATTAATTTTTTTTTGAAAATTAAAAAAAAAATAGAGTTTTTTAATATTAAAAACAGTTTTTTAATATCACCCCTTGAGGTCGCCAAGTGTCCCTTTTGACACCCCTTAACTGTGGTTAAGATTCACCCACCCAACCTTGGCTTTTTAAAAAAAGGGGAGTGATAGTTTGCGCATCTGCGTTCCTTTGAAGGAACGCGGATGCTTCTGGAGCTTACAGATGTAGCAGTTTTTTTTGAAGAAAAACTAGCCTGGCTTCTTCCATTTACACGTTTCCTATTCTATTATCCCGTTCTCATTTCTCTCTCCTCATCCCCTTACGTAGCCCTTTTTCTGACCGCATCTGATAACCTTAGTTAACATCCATTAACTTAACTGTTCATTATTTTTTAATTATATTTCTAAAATCCAAGGGTAAATGGATGAACCTTAGGGGGTGAGTGAATCTTAACCACAGTTAGTAGGTATTAAAAGGGACATGTGGCGATATTTAGACACACATTAACTATGGTTTAAGTTAAACAACCTAAGGTTAATTTTATTTTATTTTCTAAAAAACAAGAGTAGATGGATGAACCCTAGGTGTGAGTGAATCTTAACCACGATTAGTGAATGATAAAAGGGACATGTGGCGACATGTAGGCATGCATTAACTGTAGTTTAGATTAAACAACCCAAGGTTAATATTTTTTTTTTTGTTTTCTAAAAACCAAAAGTAGATGGATGAACCCTAAGAGTGAATGAATCTTAACCTCAATTAATGAATGTTAGGGACTCGTGGCCACATGAGGAGAGAAAAACGAAATAGGATAATATGTGAGAGAGAGAAAAGGGCTGAGGAGAGAGAAATGAGAAAGAAAGAAACAATCTCGGGAGAAGATCCCGGTGACGTTTTGCTTTAAAAAACTGCTGACAAGTGTAGGCAAGAGAAAACATCTGCGTTCCTGTGAAAGGAACCAGATGCGCAAAGTATCATTTCCCTTAAAAAAAATATTAATTCATTTTTGAAAATTAAAAAAAAAGATTTAGAGTTTTTTTAATATTAAAACAGTTTTTTAATATCACCACTTGAGGTGCCCCCGTGTCCCTTTTGACACCCCTTAACTGACACCCCTTGAGGTCGCCATGTGTCCCTTTTGACACCTCTTAACCGTGGTTAAGATTCACCCCTTAATTTTCAAAAATGAATTAATATTTTTTTAAAAAAAACAAGGATGGGTGGATGAATCTTAACCACGGTTGAGGGGTGTCAAAAGGGACACGTGGCTACCTCAAGGGGTGATATTAAAAAATTGTTTTGAATATTAAAAAAACACTAATTTTTTTTAAAATTTTCAAAAAAGAATTAATATTTAAAAAAAACAAGGATGCGTGGGTGAATCTTAACCACGGTTAAGGGGTGTTAAAAGGGACAAGTGGTGACCTCATAGGTGAGAACCGGATTTTTAAATATTAAATAAATAGAGTTTTGGATTAAGAATAGTGTTTTCTGAAAAATTAGAAGGGTAATTTTGGAGTTTTATATACTTCATCACATGACATCAGCATTTCTGAGTTGACTAACGGTCAACTAATGGAGGGGATTTAAGTGCCATTATTTTAAAAAGTAAGGGTACTTAATCTATTTTTTGAAAACTGGGGGGATCTGTGTATTTTCGTCAAACCTCATGAGTGTAAATGTATTTTCTCCTTCTTTATATTATAGTATAGATCAAGCCTAATTTGTTTGGATTATTGCACTCATAAGGGTTGATAAGTGCTGCAATTAAGAAATATACGAAATATCTTCTCGGTAATTTGGGGAAATTACATATTTTTACACCTCTAATTAGACTTGAAATTCTCTATTGTTATAACTGGACTTGAGAGAGTCCCGTTACGCCCTGAGGTCACCACGTGTCCCTTTTGACACCCCTTAACTGTGGTTAAGATTCACCCACCCCTATAATAGAAATACCTATACCAAGACCTTGAGTTTTCTATTAGGAGCGGATTTCTTTCTTGGTGTTTCCTGCTGGGAGTAGATATCTTCCTTAAATTATTTTATTTTATTTTAGTAACAATAGTAGGATTGGCTTGAATTGGTTTGATTTGAGAGTTTTTTCATTACTTAATAGATATATATCCATTATGTTGAAACGTCCATGGTGAGAGATTTTAGAATTAATTTTTTTTGATATTTTTATAATTAATAGTTTATATTGTTCTTTGTCTTTCTCCTTATGTATCTTCAGAATTGCCTGTGTTATATTGTTTGAGTCTATCATCTAATATCAAAGCAACGGTGGCATGAAATGGCTCGTTTCAACCACAACTTTCAAAGTTTGACGGGAAGAACTTTGAACACTGAAGAGTCCAGACACAAATCCTTATTCCTTGAATATCCAGAGATCTGAAAGTTGTTGATCAATGGTACACGAAACCGGCAAATCAAGCAAATCTCACCCCAAGCACAAAAACATGCATTGAGAGAGAATAAGAAGAAAGATCACAAAGCACGATTTTTTTATTTTTCAATCCGTGGAAGAGCATGTTTTTGAAAAAAAATAGTCAATGCAACATCAGCAAAACAAGCTTGAGACATGCTAGGAAATTTGTACCAAGGAGTTGAGAAAGTGAGAAATATGAGGTTACGAATTTTACAAACGTAATTTGAGCTTCTTCAAATGGAGAGATTATAAGCCGTTTCCAATTATTTTAATCGGACATTGGTCATAATCAATCAGATGAAGGCTAATGGAGAGAAGATGACGGATCTCCAAATTATGGAACAAATCCTTCAAACCCTAACAAATCAATTTGAGTACGTGGTGACGACTATTGAGGAGTCGAAGGATCTCATCACTATGATGGTTGACGAGTTGATGGGTTCTCTCTCATGAACATCGGATGAACGAGAAGTTTGAGAGGGTAGTTAAAGAAAACATACATACCCGGGTGGAGCTGAAATAAGAGTTCCAAGGAGAAGGACATAAAAATTATAAAGAAAAAAAAAATCTCAAGAGTGGAAATATAAAGGTAACAATTCAAATCAGAAGTACGAAAAATCTACATTTAGTGTTTTAATTCCAAAAAATATGGTCACTACAAGTCAGAGTGTAGATTTTAGAAAAATATAATTATAGTGATTTATGTGCTAATATTGCTAAAAATAAGATGATAATTTCGAGACCCCATTACTAGTATGCAATGTTGCAAATGGAGACGACAAGAATAAGTGGTTTTTGGACATAGGTTGTAGTAGTCTTATGTGTGGTATAAAATAGATGTTTTTGAGTTGGATGAGTTTATTCACTCAGAAGTGAAGTTTGAGAATGATACAAGAGTTCTCGTAATGGGAAAATGTAAGATTTCCATCATGTGAAATGATGGATCTCGCCAGTTAATATCAAACGTGTATTATGTTCCTGGTCTTCACCAAAATCTCTTGAGCATGGGACAACTCTCCAAAAAAGGATATGATGTACGCATCAGTAAGGGTGTTTGTAGCATCAATGATGATCAAAGAAACCTAATAACAAAGATAAAGATGACTCCAAATCATTTGTTTCCATTTAATATTCAATGTGAAAATTTACCTTGCTTTAGTTCTATGATGAATGGCGATGATTGGTTATGGCACATACATTTCGAGCACGTGAATTTTGGTAGTTTAAAATTGCTTGCATGAAATAGCATGATTTTCGAGTTACCTATGATTGATTTTTTTTCCCTGACAAAGTATGTAAAGCTTGTGTTTTGAGAAAAAAACATTGAGATTTTTTTCTTGTAGGGAAGTCCTGAAGAGTCATAACCTTGTTGGAATTAGTTCATTCAGATGTATGTAGATTGTTGGAGGTTGCTTTAAATAATGACAACAAGTATTTCTTGACTTTTATTGATGATTTTTGTAGAAAAGCATGAGTTTGTTTTTTGAAACAAAAAATTGAAGTATGTGATACTTCTAAATTTTCAAGGCTTATGTGGAAAAGCAAATTGAGTTTTATATTAAAGTGGTGAATGTATTGCTCGGATAATTTTTATGAGAAACATAATATTAAACACAAATTGACTGCCATATACATTGCTCAACAAAATGGGGGTAGCCGGAAAAAAAATAGAACAATTATAAATATGGTTAAATACATGTTGAAGTCAAAAAACTTACCAAACTTTTTTTGGACAAAAGTTGTTGCATGTTCTATATATTTGTTGAACATGTGACCGACCAAAAGTGTTCATGATAAAACTATACAAGAAGCATGGATTGGTTAGAAGCCCCAAGTGAGACACCTTAGGGTGTTTGGTGCATTCTATACGCACACGCGCCCAATGAAAATAGAAAAAAGCTTGATGATAGAGGTGAAATTTATTTTTATTGGGTATAGTAATGTGACAAACGGTTACAAATTGTATAACTCAGAAAATGAAAATATAATTGTTAGCCGTTATGTTACCTTTGATGAACATAAACTTTAGAATTGGTCTCAAAAGGAAAAAGAATTATTGGGAGTATATATGAATGATGAATAGCAGGTTAAAGAACGAATTGTACAACCTAATTTAACTCCACCTATTGAATCAACAGCGTATGGAGAGCCATCTAGTCGTTCTCAACGTCATTGTGTCATGTCTGCTCATTTATAGGACTATGTTGTGACTAATGATGATGATGCTTATGATGAAGAAATTGTGAATTTTGCTTTATTATCTAATTGTACTTCTGTAATATATGAGGATGTCATTCGGGATGATAGGTAGGTCTAAGATATGGATGAAGAAATTCATGCAATTGAAAAGAATAATACTCGGGAGCTTACTATTCTTCCAAGTGGTAAGAAAGAAATTGATGTCAGTGAGTATAAAACTAAATCCAAGCCGAATTGAGAGGTGAATCGGTTCAAAACATTATTTGTAGCCAAGGGTTACAAGCAAAAATCATAAGGCCTTATATGAGCTTAAACAAGAGCCTAAAGCTTGGTACACACGGATTGATACATATTTCCATGAGCATGAGTTTTAAAAATGTCCAATACGAACACACTTTATATGTTAAGTCTAATATAATTCATAATGTGATTTTTTTATTGTATGTTTATATGTAGATGATCACTTGATTTTTACTTATGATTACCTAATGATGATTGCAAGATTTAAGGGGACTATGATTAGTCAATTTGAGACGACAAATTTGGTGTAGACGTCTTATTTTTCGGGTATTGAGGTAGTCCAAACAGATGATATTTTTATAATACAGTGAAAAATATGAGATATTTTTGAATGGTTCAGGATGAAATCGTGTAAGCTAATTAGACACTGGTTATAGAAATGTTGTAGTTGGTTAAAGATGATAATGGTGAGCCAGTGGATCACACATGTTTTAAAAGATTGGTTGGTAGCCTCAAATACTTGACTTCTACTAGGCCATATATTGTTTATGTTTTTTACTTATCTACAAACAAATGTGAGCTTGTTGGGTATACAAACAATGATTGGGTAGGTGAGGTGATGTGGAGAAGCGGAAGAACACTTCGAGTTAAGCCTTTAGTCTTGGATTAAGAATTTTTTCATGGTCGTCTAAGAAGCAATAAGTAATTGCACTCTATAGTTGAAACAAAATATATTGTAGCTGCCTATTGTACTACTCAAGCGGTGTGGTGTGTCGTATGCTTAATGATTTAAATCATAATCAAGAAGTTCCAACAAAGATAATGTGCAACAACAAATTGACAATTGCATTGTCGAAGAATTCAGTCATTCACGAAAGAGCAAGCATATCGCCATCAAATTTCACTATATTTGAAAGACAATGAGATTGTAGTCGAGTTCTTTCACTCTGAGCATTTTAACAAAACCATTATCAACCAATGTGTTTGTAAAATTGAAGAATATAATGAGGATGATTGAGTTCAAAGATCTCAGTTTAAGGGAGGTTGTTAGAAATACCTAAACTGAGACATCGTGTTTCCTATTAGGAGTACATTTATTTTTTAGTGTTTTCTATGAGGAGTAGATCTCTTCCTTAAGTTATTTTATTTCAGTAACAACCATAGGATTGACTATTTTTTTGGTAAAATGTTATCATCAGGAGCGGAGCCAAGAATTTTTCATTGGGGGGGAGGGGGAGGCAAAATACACGTATAAAAAAAGCTAATGGATTTGAGGGTATAAAACTTGGGGGTTTGAGGGCGTAGCCCCCGATAATTTTTTTTTGGGGTTATTTTATTATTTTGAATTTTTTTTTTCCAGTAATGTCCTTGAGGTCGCCATGCGTCTCTATTGATACCCCTTAACTGTGGTTAAGATCCACCCACCTAATGTTGATTTTTTTTTTTAAATATCAATTTTTTTTCCAAACCCTAGTTAAAATTCATTAACTACTAAGGTTAAAAAAATTAAAATTTTTTTTCTAAAAACTAAGGATAAGTAGGTGACCCTCAAAGTGGGCAAATTTTAACCATAGTTAAGGGGGTGTCAATAGGGACATTTGGCAACCTAAAGGGCATAACCAAACATCATTGGAGGGCCCACTATATATATGACAAAATTTTTAAAAATTTGTGGGGCCCACTATTTCATACCAAAACGTGAAGGAAGTAATTTATTTTTTTTTGGGGGGGAGGGGGGCTCTCCCCACCCTCCTTGCGGCTGGCTCCGCCCTGGGTTATCATGTAACTAACACACATTAAACTCACACATACATCCAGACCGCTAAGGTGCCATAAGGGTAAGTCTACGCAACCACTCCAAATGGATTTGTCTTAAGGAGGGTTGATGGTCCCTAATACACCTCAGCAAAGCCTTCTTCCCAACCGAGGTGGGACTAAACCCGGGATATGATTGACTTTATTTAAGGGTTTCTTTATTATTTTGAATATATATCTATCTATCTTTATCTTTACTAATATAAAGAGGATGCCCCATGTTCAAAACATTGATTGAATCTTTCATAATTCCAAAGCTATCCTTTGCTCTGATCTCATCTACTTCTCCTTTTATCTCATATATAATGAGTCCTTGAAAACGACTATTAAATTTTGTAAAATTAATAAACTACCCTTATCATAATCATTATATAAGACAAATACTTAATTGGATGTTAGCTTAATTCTCATACTAACCCTCACTCATCTATCTATTACGCTCAAAATTCTCTACGGTTATAACCGAACCCCTTGGAGCCCCGTTACGCCACTGAGGTCGCCATATGTCCTTTTTAACACTCTTTAATCGTGGTTAAGATTCACCCACCCCTAAGGTTCACCCACTTATTATTGAATTTTAGAAAAAAATATATTACCTTAGGGGTGGGAGAATCTTAATCATAGTTAAGGGATCTTAAAAGGGACGCATGACAACCTCAGTAACGTAATCGGACTCCTCACTTTCTTGACAAAATGCTCTGAAAAAAGAACGTCTCACCAAGGCCCCGCCTACCCCCTTTCTTTGTTATATTCAAAATGTCTTTAAAGCTTTTTGATTCTTAAAATGTTTCAACATCATATTTCAATAAGTAATGTGTCTCTCACAATCTATTTTATCCAAAATGTGCCTCAAGTTTCTATACCCAAAATATTTCTTTAATTTTTTTTCAACATGGCCTCCTAGGGTCTCTCTTTCTAGTCTTTCTCCCTTTCCTCTTGCTCACGTGCAATGAGAATACATGAATTAAAAATGTAGCCTGATTTTTTGATTATTCTAAAACTACCCTTATCAAATCATTTACACTAGCGGGTGGCACGTGCGATGCACGTGAGAGAGAGGGGAAGGAGTTAACCACGGTTAATAGGAGTTAAAAGGGGCACGTGTTGACCCGTAGGTGTGATTGAACTCTCCCCAAGTTCAATCACGATTGGATGTGATTCTTTTCTTTAAATAGATAGATGAGCAAGGGATAGTCTGGGAATTAAAGTAAAATATTAAACCAAAATTTTGTTTTATATAAGGGTAGTTTGAGAAGTTCAAAAAAATAGGCTATGCCTGCCTCTCTCATTATAATAGTAAAGATAAAGATAAGACAAAAATGTGATCGAGTATTTAGCTTAATTCCCATACTACCCTCACTTTTTTTAATATATATTTTAGCTTCTAAAAAAGTAGCATACTTTTTTGGTAATTTCTAAACTGCCCTTATCATAACCATTTATATAATACAAAAGTGTGATTAAGTGTTTTGCTTAACTTTACATTAGTTAAGCTTAACCACGATTAAGAAGGGGAATGGATGATCCCATGCCTCCATGGCATGCCACATGCCTCTTTTAACACCCATAAATTGTGGTTAAGATTCACTAATCCCTAGGGTTCATCTATCTAACCTTGGTTTTTCAAAATATTATATAAAAAAATATTAACTTCACATTAGTTAAGCTTAACCACATGTCCCTTTAACACCCATAAATTATGGTTAAGATTCAGTCACCCCTAGGGTTCATCTATCTAACCTTGGTTTTTAGAATAAACTATAAAAAAAACATTAACTTTACATTGGTTAAGCTTAACCACGATTAAGAGAGGAAAATAGATGATTGCATGCCTCCACAGGATGCCATGTGTCCCTTTTAACACCCATAAATTGTGGTTAAGAGTCACTCACCCTATGGTTTATCCATTAACCTTAGTTTTTTTTAAAAAAAAATTATTAACTTTATATTAGTTAAGTTTAACCACGTTTAAGAGACAAAAAAAGGGGGTATATGGTGGGTTGTAGGTGTGCACTTGTCGCTATTGAATCGCCATTGAATTTTAACAAGGGTTTACAAAATTAATTAATTTTTATTAGGTGGTGAACTTTAGGGGCAGGTTAATCTTAACCATAGTTAAGCAGTGTTAGAAGAGACACATGACAATCTCAAGGGCTTAATCGGACTCCAACTGTGGTTAAGATTCACCCACCCCTAGGGTTCACCCACTTATCCTTGGTTTTTAGAAAAAAATATTATTTTTTTTTCTTAAAACTTTCGTTGAAATTCACTAACACCTAGGGTTAATTTTTTTTAAAAAACCAAGGATAAATGGGTCAACCCTAGGTGTGGGTGAATCTTAACAATAGTTAAGGAGTGTTAAAATGGACACATGGTGACCTCAGTGGCGTAATCGGACTCCTTACTCTCTTGGCAAAACACTCCAAAAGAAGAACGTCTTGCCAAGGCCTCGCACGCCCCCTTCCTTTCCTATATCAAAAATGCCCCTAAAGCTTTTTGGTTCTCAAAAAATCCCTACATCATATTTCTCTAACCAATGTGTTCATACTATTTTTTTAATCCAAAATGTCCCTCAAGTTTCTATACCCAAAATATTTCTTAATTTTATTTTTCAAGATGCCTCACTAGGGTCCCTTTTCCGGTCTCTCTTCCCTTCCCCTATCTCTCACGCGCATCGCACTTGCCGCCCACTAGTTGGATATAAAAAAAATTATTGAAACGTCCATGGTGAGATACTTTAGACTTAATATTTTGATATTTTTACAATTAATATATAGTTTTTATTGTTCTTTGTCTTCCCCTTTGTATACCTTGAGAATTGCTTGTGTTAGATTATTTGTGTCTATCACTCTAGGGTTTACACACTTATCATTGGTCTTTAGAAAAAGAAATATAAAAAAATTTAACCCCAGGAGTTAGTGAATTTTAACTAGGGTTAAATCTTTTTTTCTTTTAAAATCCAAGGATAGATGAGTGAAAACTAGGGGTGAGTGAATCTTAAGCACATTTAAGTGGTGTCCAAGGGGACACGTGACGATCTCGAGGTCGTAATCGGACTCCCCTTGCTAGGTTCTTCCTAGTTTGCAAATACATTATTATGTGTAAAGGTTTTGCAAATTAACTCATGGTTTTTCAACAGTCAGACAAACAATCAACCCTTACTTCCATTAAACATTCGTTTGAATTTGTAACTAAAATGATTATTATGTCCTTGATTTCACAACCTTATAAAGTTCCTTTACTGCTCTTGAACCATGGTTACTAAGTTTTAACCCTCTGGTTAATTTTTAATTCTTTTTTTTTTTTTCTAAAAACCAAGGTTAGATGCTTTTAACTTATAGGTTATTGAATCTTAATCATAGTTAAATAGAGTTAGAGGGAGCACGTTAATTTAAAAGAAATTCTAAAAACCAAGGTTACATACGTTAGTGAATCTTAATCATAGTTAAAGGAAGTTAAAATGGGACACCTTAATTTTTTTTTCTAAAAACCAAGGTTAGCTGCTTTAACCCTAAGGGTTAGTGAAACTTAACCACAATTAAAGAGAGTTAAAGGGGGGGGGGGGCACATTAATTTTTTTTAAAATTTCTCTTAAAACCAAGGTTAGATGCTTTAACCCTAAGGTTAGTGAATCTTAACCACATTTAACGGAAGTTAAAAGGGGACACATTAATTTTTTTTCTTCTAAAAACCAAGATTAGATGCTTTAACCCTAAGGGGTAGTGAATCTTAGCCATAGTTAAAGGGAGTTCAAAGGGACGGGTTAATTTTTTATTTTATTTTTATTATAGATGCTTTAATCCTAAAGGTTAGTGAATCTAAACCATAATTAAAGGGGATTAAAAGAGATGTTCACTTTTTTTTTCTAAAAATTAAGATTAAATGCGTTAACCCTAAGGATTAGTGAATCTTAACCACAGTTAAAAGGAATTAAAATGAGACACATTAATTTTTTATTTAAAAAAATAAAAACTAAGGTTAGATGTTGAATCTTAACTATAGTTAAAAGAGTTAAGAGGAGAAAAATAACCATAGGGGCTAAAACTTGTTAACCATAGTTTCAAGACAGTTAAAAAGGTTTTATGAGGTTATGAAATATCTTAAGGGTATAATAATCATTTTACTAACAATTAGAAAAGTTGGGAACCAAGGGTTGAGGTTGTTTGTCTAATTGGGAAAATCATGAGTTAATTTGCAAAATGTTTACACAGTATTTGCAAACTAGGAAGATCCTAGCAGCTTATATGCAAAACCCTTTTTTGTTATTAGGTGGTAGGGGCATTCTAGATATAAACTAGGAAGATCCTAGCAGCTGATATGCAAAACCCCTTATTGTTATTAGGTGGTAGGGGCATTCCAGATATAGTAAGTTAATGGAATGGCATTTTTGTAAAAGTGAATCAAATGACCTACTAAACTTCCCCGGTTATCAGTTACTGGAGGAAGGATTCGAAGAGAACTTGTAAGAGGATTACACATTTGAAGCTCTTCTATAAGCTCTGCAGGCGAGTCCCAGTTATCTTATTTGCTTGTTTCCATTTTCGATTTGCTTGTAGAGAAATACCCCTTTGTTCATCAAATATATATATACCATTTCGGTTATACAGAGAAAAAAAAGATTTTTTTTTTAATCTCAGAATCCAAAACTTGATTCTTCTTCTTGAGATAAGATTTCAATCTCTGAAAAAGAGAACTGTTTTGTGTTTCAATGCTTGAATTCTATTCATTACCGTAGTTGTTTTCATGGGTTCTTTCTGTTTTTACAGAACTTCGTATTTTAGAGGAACATGCCAGCCATTTTGGATGTTTGGGTTGAGTTGGCTTCATTTTTAGTAGTTTTTTGGGGTTTTGTCGATCTGGGATCGATGTTTTAGAAGAATAGATCCAGACCCATTTACAATGATGTCTGGGAAACTTCAGCCGTTGGATACCAGTTGTTTCCACATTCTGGGTTCCACGAAGTCTACTTCGAATATTGGAGTTTCAGTATCCCTTTTAGATGGAGTTGAATCTATTAAGCAGCCGAGAGAAAATATACTGCGTGAAAGTACTAATGTAACAGGGAAGAGAACTGGTAGAATTTATAGAAAATATCAGAATGGGAGAGGTGATGGTATACTTGGACCTGGTTTGGATTATTCGAGTTTGGTTAAGAACACAGATGGAGAGGAGAGAAGAAAAGTTGGGGATTACAGGAGTCCTGAAACTAAGAGTGATGGTGCAGTTAAATTCAGTTCTAGAGGCAAGAACTCTTTGAAGGGAAAGAGGGAAACCAAGTGTTCGACGAAATGGTTGTCTTACGGAGGATGTATCCCGTCAATGTTGCAAGCATTGGAAACAGAAAAAAATTTGGATGAGGCTCTGAAGCCATGGGAGGAGACCCTTAATAACAAGGAGAGGAGCATAATTCTGAAGGAACAGTCAAGTTGGGAAAGGGCTTTTGAGATCTTTGAGTGGTTCAAGAGAAAGGGTTGCTATGAATTAAACGTGATTCACTACAACATCATGCTTAGGATTCTCGGGAAAGCACGGAGGTGGAACCAGGTGGAGAATCTCTGGGGCGAGATGAAGGCCAAAAGAATCATGCCCACAAATTCTACCTATGGTACCTTGATTGATGTCTATAGCAAAGGAGGCCTTAAGGAAGAAGCCCTTCTTTGGCTGGAACGGATGAACAAACAGGGGATGGAACCCGATGAGGTAACTATGGGGATTGTTGTTCAAACATACAAGAAGGCTGCAGAATTTGAAAAGGCTGAGCAGTTCTTCAAGAAGTGGTCGTCAGGTAAATTGGTGAAGGATGGAGATAGAACTACTACTACTATAAACAGTACTTCCAAATCTCATACGCGCTTCAGCTCATACACATATAATACCTTGATTGACACGTATGGGAAGGCCGGCCAACTTCAAGAAGCATCCGATACTTTCGTCCGGATGCTAAGAGAAGGGATTGTCCCAAACACAGTAACATTCAACACAATGATTCACATCTGTGGGAACCATGGTCACTTAGAGGAAGTGGCTTCACTGATGCACAAGATGGAAGAGCTTCAATGTCCACCTGACACAAGAACATATAACATTCTTATTTCTCTCCATGCGAAGCACGATAATATTAAAATGGCAGAGAGCTACTTTAAAAAGATGAAGGATATTTGCCTAGAGCCAGACCCTGTGAGTTACCGCACCCTCCTATACGCATTCTCTATAAGACATATGGTTAGGGAAGCTGAAGCCCTTGTCTCCGAGATGGATGATCGAGGTCTTGAGATTGATGAGTTCACTCAGTCGGCACTGATTAGAATGTACATAGATGCTGGGATGCTCCAGCAGTCATGGTCTTGGTTTGAGAGGTTTCATCTCATGGGGAAGATGAGTTCTGAGTGCTACTCTGCCAACATTGATGCATATGGGGAGCGGAGCCACATTTTGGAAGCTGAAAAAGCTTTCATTTGTTGTCAAGAGCGGAAGAAGTTGAGTGTCCTCGAATTCAATGTGATGATCAAGGCTTATGGGATGAGCAAGAAATATGATAAAGCGTGTGAGTTGTTTGATAGTATGGAGAATCATGGGGTTTTTCCTGACAAATGCAGCTATAACTCGCTCATACAGATATTATCCGGTGCCGACCTGCCACACATAGCAAAACCTTACGTCATGAAAATGCAGGAGGCTGGATTAATAACTGATTGCATCCCATACTGTGCAGTGATCTCAAGCTTTGCCAAGTTAGGTCACTTGAAAATGGCAGAGGAACTATTCAAAGAGATGGTTGCACTTGATGTGCAACCCGACATTGTTGTTTTCGGTGTCTTGATAAATGCTTTTGCTGAGGTTGGAAGCGTAAAAGAAGCTATTGATTATGTTGATGCAATGAGAAATGCAGGTTTGCCAGGGAATACTGTCATATATAACTCCTTGATCAAGCTATACACCAAGGTTGGGTACTTACAAGAAGCGCAGGAAATATACAAGCAGCTTCAATCTTCTGAGACAGGTCCAGCTGTATACTCATCGAATTGTATGATTGATCTCTACAGTGAACGCGCTATGGTTAGACAGGCAGAAGAAATTTTGGAGGACTTGAAGCGGAAAGGGGAAGCAAATGAATTCTCATTTGCAATGATGTTGTGTATGTATAAGAGAATTGGAAGATTTGAGGAAGCAGTTGGGATTGCACAAAAGATGCGAGAACTAGGACTCCTAACTGAGTTGTTGAGTTATAATAATGTGATTGGGTTGTATGCATCAGATGGGAGATTGAAGGAAGCGGTTGAAACTTTTCGGGAGATGATGAAATCAGCCATCCAACCTGATGATTCAACATTCAAATCACTTGGGGTTGTTCTGGTGAAATGGGGGGTGCCGAAGCAGGCTATTAGTAAGCTGGAAGCAACAAGGAGGAAGGATGCTAATAGTGGTCTGCATGCATGGATGACGACTCTCTGCTCTATGATAGAGGTGGATGATGATGGGATGTCATGCAGTAAGAAAATATGCTCTTTGAGTTCATTCCATTCTAATGAAATTCACCGAGATATGAAGTTGGATCAGTGGGGCTCAAATAATGGTCAAATGGATGAAGTCTAAGGAAATGAATGAAACTCTTCGCCACTCATACACAACTGAAAATGTCTTTTAGTGGCAGAAAGCAAAACAAAAGGTATGAGGCGGCAAGGTAGAGAATGTAAATCCATCTTGGTCCATTAAAAGGAGGTAACTCGCAATTGTACTCCTCGTGTAATCTTTTCTGTTCCATTTCATTAGTATATCTGTGCATTACTTATCAAAAGAAAAAATTGTATTCTGTGTTTCCCCTTGTGCGGGTAGTGTTTTCATGGTTTTAATATCGGATGTTATAATGTTGTAGATGTACTTTCCTTTAGCAATAAATGCCCCTCCTGCTTCAGCTTCTACATAGATAAGCTAGATACAAAGCTTTGGTCTGCGTCCTAGGACCAGTATCATGCTCAGCAGCAACCAGAAAGGATCCAACTCACTCCACCGAATATCCTCCTTGCCCTTGTCCTCATAGCTGACCTGAAAATTGAAGGAAACTCAAATATGATTTCATTGGAGGAAGAAATGAACAGAATATCTGCAGTTACTTAATTTGGGCGAAAGGGAATCAAGGTCCCTATGGTACAGAGAATAGGGTACTGTACCATGGTGATGCTCATAGAATGGGTTAACACCGTTTGATATGTTTAAGCCAATCCAACCTCATTTTCATAATAGAAAGTGCTGGATCTTGCGGAAATGCGAGATCATTGACCAGAAATCAATTTTGGCTCTAAATGGATTCACAGATCAGTGGTTATAGTCAAATCAGATTGAATTTCTTGAAATCAGACAGTTTCTTGCAAAGATTTATTTTGGTTAGGGTCATTACGGAGTACAAGGTATGCTTCTTTGGGGATTCATGACAGTACTCCGGTGGTACTGTCGTTCTTCCTATGTTCTTTGATGTTTTATGGTTGCATCTATTGATTTTCTTCTTTAAGAAATTGAAGCTTGGTGATCTTTTTCTTCATAAGCACTAAGTCTAAATTCAATCTGATCTTCTTATTCTTCTTCTCTCAGTTCTATAATCGACCTGATTCAAGTTCTATCAACATGATCTTGATTTTTTTACTTTTGCTTCATCAATGATTTGTTGATCTTGTTGTTTAGTTGTGGTTTAATTCAGATCTAAGCATTATTCAATGGATCTTGGATTCCATCTTAAGATCTCATCTGCAATGATTTGATTTGTTTTGTTTATGCCTTGATGCTTTTTTTTAAAAAAAAAATTATTATTCTCAAAGTCATTAGGCTACAATTGATTTTGCTTTCTTTCAATCTATAGCTTATTTAGGTTTTCTCTGGAAATGATGTCTCCCTTTCAGGAGATAATTTGATTCAATAGTTTGTGTCATTCTTGCAAGTCAGGGACCCCACTGTTTAAAATAATGGGAGCATCCAGATTATACAGTAGTCAGATCAGAGTTTAACTGATCTGAGTTGAGTGAGTTTCGATTTGGGCACCAAGTCACCTCAGTGACCGGAGATTCTGACGTAGTATAGAAATATTAGCAGAAATGTAATTTATACACTTTGAATAAGTGCTGCAAATCTGAATCTCAAGTTTTTAGGTATATTAAAGTAAATTCACGATGTTCTATTATGCCTGTTGATCTGCAACTCTGCTTTCTTATCATAAAATTCATAACAAATTATATATCTTGATCTGGTATCAGAGTAAGGTTGCTTCTGGTGGTGGTCTTCCCTGACATCCATTCCTAATTAAAATTTCAATATCGGATCTTCTGCCTTTGGTGTTACTAATCATATTAATCCTCTAGTAAAGAAGGCATTGCTAGTTAGAGATTCATCTATGATGATCTTTGTTCAATTTCTCAAACTGATACATGTTATATAAATGTTTGCGTCAATCTATTTTGCATTACTATCTACATATAAGAACTTAAGCATATTCTCGTCTCATCTGATTAGCAGGATCCTAAACTTCGCAACTTATATATTTTATCATAGCTGATTACACAGTCCCTATGGAACATGGTTTCTTGTTTCTTTGCTAGAATTAGTATTATTCAGGGCTCATTATTTTGATGCATATTTTGATTAGAATTTGAAGCACCTAAATTTATGATCTAACTTCCCTTGTAAACGAAGATGTTGACTCGTTGGTTCCAAATGAGATTATACATTTTTAAAACTCTGTACTGAGTTAATACAACTATTCCTGGCATCCTGCTATTCTGTTTATTAAACTAGAACTTTGAAAAGGACGGATGTCCAATCTTCTTTCAGTAACACTGATTCATGGCATGCCCATTCATACTTTTGAACAGATTAATCAAGTTTTCTTTCACATGAATCAATTAAGGTTAGAAAATTAAGTATTTATTTTTCGCGTGTCCCATGTTTTTGAGCTCTCTTGATTGTGGATGCCTTTTCATCCCATTCTTTTATGTTTACAGAAACTTGTGGATGTGATAATCTTATTTGCACACAGAAACATATTAAACATGATAATTTGTTTTCGCTTCTAGTGATTAATGTTTTATATTAAGGTATCCAAACCTCAAGCTTCGGGTACTCTAATAGCTCTGGCACTATGATATAAATTAAAATTTGAATGAATTTAGATGACTTTTTCAATCTCTTGTTTAATAAACATCTTTAGGGGTATAGAAATCTTTGTTCTCAGATATGGAGTATCACATCTAGCTCAGATCGATTACTTCTGCACATATTCAATTCTTAAAATCGTAATGATTGTCCTGTTCTGTACTTCAATTCTCTGCAATCAGTGTTTATTTTTTCATGATCAGTCAAAAAAGAGAGTCACATTAAGACAAAGATGCACTGAATACTGGCCGAGATAGTTTGAATTGTATTCTTTGTTTGGAATGAAATATTCTTTCTTATAATTTGTAAGAGAAGAGCCTACTAGGATTATAGAGAAATAGGAAATTACAGAGGTTTTAAATGGAGATCATGAAACAGAGATGATTGATACGGAATTTAGTGAAATTCTGGAAGAGGAGAATAATTCTTATTCTGAAATAGAACAGTGCAGCCGTTGACCCAAAGAAGTTAGTCTTCTTGATGAAATTCCCTTATGCAGAGAAGGTAGTGGGGTTCTGGACATTGATGGTAACATGGCCGGAAGCAGTATGTAATGATAGATTGGAATCAAATGGGAAGTTGTTAGTAGACACTGAGGAAGTAGAAGTGCCTGGTGCTACAATGCCTTGCACTGTGTTGGATATCAACACAAGAGTTTCTTCTGGTGATGATTACGGAGAGACGAATCCCATAAAAATTATGCTTCCGTCTACTAATACAGAGCCTGACTCTATTCTTGATATAGAAACCACTATAGATCCTATTGAAGAGGATAAGAATGAAATTATAACTTCGACTACTGCTTCAGAGTCGGATAACATTCCTGATGTAGAAAAGAATTATGCCTCTGAGAAAGATTCTGAAGAGACGAGTAAGGACAAAATAATGGCTCCATCGATTTCTTCTGAGCCGGACTCCATATGTGAAATACCAAATAATTATGCTTCAAAGAAATATTCTGAAGAGAAAACTAAGGATATGCCTCTGTCTACTGCTGCAGAGCTTGATCATGTTCCAGATGTAGAAAATGGTTATCCTACTGAGAAAGATAGCAGGGAGAATAGTAAGGTTGAAGTTACGCATCTGATTGCAGCTGCTGAGTTCAACCACATTGTGGATGCAGAGATGAGTTTTATCACTGATGAAGATAGTGAGAAGGGATAGGGTTGAATTTATGCCTATGTCCACTTCTGCAGATCTTGAACTGATTGGATGCGGAAACAAGTCATAGCTTCGTGGATACAGATACAGTTGAAATCTCAACAATGCTAGAAGAAATTACACCTTCTTCAAATTTCCAGACAGAAAAAACTGATGGTGATGCACAAAACAGTGATGGTATAGAAGTGACAGGTCCAGAAGTGATCGAGTTGCAAGATATTGAAACTACTCTTAGTCTGAACAGGGTGGAGGAAATCTCAGCACCTGCATTTTTCCTAACTTCAGGTGCTGCTATGTTGCCTCATCCTTCAAAGGCATAGACAGGTGGAGAGGATGCTTATTTTATTGCTTGTCAAAACTGGTTAGGTGTGGCTGATGGAGTTGGTCAATGGTCACTTGAAGGTTCAGTTGATAACAATGTCTGAGTGTGATGGAGCTTCTAGAATGGATGAAAGGCTAGGACAATTATGGAAGTTCCAAAGGCATCTTTTTTGCGGTCGATGGTGAATGGCAACAATTGCAACAACAGCTTTGACTCCCATAATTGCTTCAAAGAGTATCCGGAGCTAACCAATTTGATGGTTAGAAAGTCTACCAACAGTCGTGATTGAGGGCTCTAAGATGTCATTATATGCATGTATTTTCTTTCAAAGGGAATTTGGCTTCAATATGGATATCAATGGAGCGATGCACCATCATATACTTCGCTTAATGTTTGATCAAAGTGGCATGCCATGAAGATTTTTCGAAAGCTACAAATTGGGTACTCTCGTTCGTCTCTCCTGTATATATTCTTGATTAGAATAATGTTATATATGGGTCTATTGATGTAGATTGAATTATTCAATTCTATGGCAGTGATACCATAAGGATTGACATCTTCCCTCCATCGGAAATGCATTTTATTTTCTTAAAGCTCTATGGCCAGGTGATTGCCTACACAGGGGGCTTGGCGCTTTAAATTGATATTTGCTCAAGTGCACTTATCTGGTTCTAAGTTTCTAACAGCATCCCTGTAGTTTACGGCCTGAATATCATTTCACCATTTGATTAATGACATTGGACATCTAACATTTACATTATTTTATATTAAATATGCCACATTGCTTCACATTTACACCACATGGCATCTATATTATATGGTGCCAAATATTCAGACTATTAATGGTATTCATGAGGCATGACCCCATGAACTCTCTTAACCTGGCATGATGTATTGTCTTTATCATAATAGGCCCCTTGTGAGAAAAATGATTGTTATCTATTTTGGTGCTTGTGAGATGCGTTCTAGGCATTACGCCTCCACATGCAAGGGGCTATTGGGGGCTATATGCATCTTTTCAATTATTTTCTAATGTTAAAGAACTTGTTCAATCATCATTTGAACCCTGGCTAACTTGGTATCTAAGTTGACTGCAGAAACATCCATTGGTGTGTATGAACATTTCTTAGTCTGATGCTTGATAGAGGTACTAAACTCATGATGAGCACCCCTTTATTTCACAATGATCATATTTTTTGTGCTAATTGAGTACTTTACATGATTGCTTAGATGATGCGAATTTGCCACTTGAATATATGCTGGCATGTTAGATCTTGCTATCTCATTAGCTGATACTAGAATAATTTGCTATACTGCTGTCTAAGCATATGTTTCCATGTTGGATCCTGCTATATTGCTAGCCATTATCGACACAATTCTATGTTGGATTTTACTATCTTGTTATCTATTATCAATACGATTGTATATTAGGTCCTGCTACATTGCTAGCTATTATCAACGCAATTTGACCTACTGCCTCATGGGCATGCTTCTCCATATTGGATTCTATTATCTCGCCAGCTGTTTGTAGGATAAAGCAAGAGCTGTCATATGGATGGTGTAGCCAAGTCGGATCATGTTATACCGCCATCTAGATTGGTCAGATGCCACGAGCCGCCTTGACTATATTGTTGATTATGACCAGATTTGATTTTAAGGCATAGAGAGCTTTCACACAGATTGTTGTCAAGCTCTGTAGGGTTATATTGAACCAAATGCTGTTTTGTTTTGTTTATTATTAGCCTTGTTCTCTTTTAGCAATTTGACGGAAATAGATCGTCATGTATCTTAAGTCTCAGAAGTTCGGTGGAATTAGATTGCTATGTTTCCTAAGCCTCAGGAATTCGGTGGTCCTAGATCACTATGTATTTGAGTTTGCTTTGTCAGGGGGACGATGTGTGGAAGGCCACTGCCTCCCTATGGGGATGGACGTGTGTTCCCCCATTTTCTATTCCAATAGTAATGATTACTAGCTGGGCTGACAGTCAGGAGAGATTTTGGGATGACTCTTGCCCCATTTTCCTTATGGGCTATTGGAGGAGTGTGACCTCCATAGTCCCATTACCAACATCCAGTGTTTGGGGCATGACGGCGGATACAACTTCCACCCTAGGAGTGGTGCCCTCGTCCAAAACCTATGATCTCCGTGAGGACAAGCAGCTTGCATGTGAATGGCCTATGTTGACAGTCAGAAGGGATTTGGGATGATTCTTGCATTTTTTTTTTCCTCCTGGGCTATTGAAGGAGTGTGGCCTCCAGATTCTCATTCTCAACATCTGGTGTTTGGGGTTTGACAACAGATATTGTTTCCGCCATAAAAGTGGTGCCCTCGTCTAACACATATGATCTCCTTGAGGGCAAGCAACTTTTAGGTACATTACCTATATTACAGCTAATTTTGTTTCTTTACTAGCCTATCCAAATTTATGCTTGGAGCAGATGGGCCATGACCACCTAAGCATGGGCTAACCACTCAAAGATAGGTAAATTCGTTTTCATTTGGTTTGACTTAACCACCCGGACGTGGTCAATTCCTTTAGTTTGGGCTAACCTCCCAAAGTTGATTATTCATTTTTGATTTAGTTTGAGCTCTCAAAAATGGTCTGCTCGTTTGGTTTGAGCTAATCACCTAAAGATGATTAATTCGTTTTCATTTGGTGGGGGCTAATCACTCGAAGATGGTCAATTCGTTTTTGTTTAGTTTGGGCCAATCACCCAAAGATGATTATTCGATTTTCATTTGGTTTGGGCTAATAACCCAAAGATGGTTATTTGGTTCTCATTTTGTTGGGGTAACCACTCAAAAATTGGTTTGGATTAACCACCTTAAAATGATTTATTTATCTTATTGTGGGCCCATCCACCTTAAGATGGTTAATTCTTTCATAATGTGTGTTTGCTACCATATGACAAATATATTGAATATGTCATTGATCATTTGCATTTGAGTTTATAGCCATCTATGAATGTCTGACGGGAGCACTATACTTAAGCGCTCTGTCAGATAGGGGGCTAATGTTGATAGTTGATTTTGGACACAGGCATGCATTTCATTGCATCCACAATTTCATTGCATCCACAATCTCTTCTCATTGATTTGAGTATCCAAAAGGTGTATGACCTGTCTTATAGATACCAAATTATCTCTCTTAGGGGATGTTTTGGAACTTGTGGTATGGAAGGCATAGAAGAATGTGTTAAATGATTAGTACTATGACGAACATTTATAATCTTTTTGAATAGCTTAAAATGTGATAGAACCTTTCATTTAACATATGAAATATGTTCATGTATGTGATGCTTAAGGCAGTTTTGGTTATGACGTCTTAAGACAGATTGCAGCCTAAACATCTCCAATTGATTAATTTTTTGTTGCGTGTGAAGGAATGGGGACCTGCATCATGGTATATAGTGAATTTGTAGCATATACATGACACATGCGCAACTTTACCTATGCGTCATGTGTTTGAGCGATATGTGATTTTTTTGGACCCACTGAATAAATATGATGCCAGTTTTCCTTTCCTAACATGTGCCAAAAAAGCACCCTAATCAAAGATGTCCAAGGCATACTATATGATGACAAAAACTATAACCTAAATTGGGTCAAATTAACCTTGCTAATGTGAAAATAAACTCAATAAAAGGTGTTTAGGCTGTCTGATCAAATATAAAAAAAACGTCAATTATTAATCCTAGCTTGTCAACATTAACCCCTACAGTTAATTTTATCTAACTTAGGTTATAGTTTTTGCCATCAAATAGTATGGATTGGGCATTTCGGATTAGGCTGCTTTTTAGAAACATGTTAGGAAATAGAGACTCACATCATATTTTTTTTTTGGTGTATCCAAAAGAGTGTCATATATCGCTCAAACGCATGACGCATAGGTAAAGTTGCACGTGTGTCACGTATATGCTATCAATTCACTATATACCATGATGTGGGCCCCATTCCTTAACAAGAAACAAAAAATTAATCAATCAAAGATGTTTAGGCTACCAAATCAGACGTAAAAAAAAACGTGTCATTAACCCTAGTTGGTTAGCATTAGACCTAACTTTATGTAGAAACCCGAATTTATTATTTTCTTAATGTTTGTGAACTTTATTAAATGCTATTGAATCACGTGTTTAATTCTTTTAATGTATTTAAGCCTATAATTAATGTGAATAGTAGATAATTTAAAACCCAAATAAAACGTTAAATTCAAGTTGTTTTGATGATAAATTGCATGAAAGAAAGAAAATCAAAAGAGTTAAAAAAAATAAAAATTACCACCGGCGATCGATCACCGCCGGCAGGCGATTGATCTCCCAAAACGCTGTTCGGTGGTGGGAGTGCGCGATCTCTCTTTTGTGGAGTCCCTAGGGCTCCCAACACTATATATACCCCTTTTAGTTGTAGGTTGAGAGTTTTGAAAGGTCCCTAAAGCTTTCTAAACCTAAAAGAGAGTGAGAGAAGAGATTTTTGAAAGATCCAAGATGAGAGATTAAAGGGTTTTCAAGGAGAAATGGCGAAAAAGTGTAGATCAACCCCATTCGCAAGCGCGTGAGCGTAGGGAAGCGATCGTGAGAGGTAAATATAACTTTCTTCCTTTCAATATAGTGATGTTGATATAAAATTATGAAAGTGATAAATCTAAAGCAAGAACAAGCAAGATTAAGCATACATGTGATATTTTTAAATTATGATTTCGTATGAAAAATGTATATGACATTAGAAAGAGTGTTTTAATCATGATCTTCTTATGGAAAATATATATGATGATTTTGAGAATGCTTTAGACCATGATTTTTTCATAGAAATTATATATGATGTTTAGAGAGTTTAAATTTATGATTTCCTTGCGAAAGATACTGATGATGTTAAAAATGTTCTTGTGATTTAATTATTATATCAAATGAAGAATGGAGGAAGTGATGATGGTTAAATTTGATGGAGTGATTCTATGTTGTTTTGAAATTATAGTATGTTATAAACTAGGGTTTTGAGAGATTAATTTAATTTAAATTATGTATTGGAAATTGAGACATGATGAATTACATTGTCCTTATCTTTGTTGTCGAAAACTTGATAAACTCATATTTTATGTTGATCAATTATGAGAATTTCTGCATGTTTAAATTGTGAATGATTTATAATTATTGTTATTTTACTTGCACTTATTTACGAAATTGGACATGAACAAGTATGATAATAAGAAATAAGATGACAAGTATTATGCAAGTACACAAGGACACAAGCATTATGCATGATTGAGTTTTGCACTGACCGAGTATCCACAGGCTTATGATCAAGGTAAGACCAGCCGTATACACCGGTGAATGTGTAGACAAGCCGTATACACCGGAGAATGTGTAGACAAGCCGTATGCACCGGATAATGTGTATATTGTGTGGTACCTCGAAAAGTAGGGTATATGTCAGTCTCTACCCAATATATGAGTTAGAGTTATATTAAGTTATTGCATTCGTATGTTGTTGGATAAATTTACGGATAAGAAAATAAATAAAATAAACAAGATAAATAAACACAAGTGATCATGTGTAAGAATCGAAATTTAATTATGCTTCCGCACTCTGAATTGTTATATGTTTTCATATTATGTTGAAATCTTAAACCATGTTTATATTAAATATCGTTATATTGTTAGATATGATTTTGTATATACGTTGGGTAACTTATTACTCAGCCGATGACTGTTGTTGTCGGCAGGTTATAGTTTTAATACCGGTGCTCCAGGACATTGGGAGGAAGATGAGTACGAGGAGGAGCAGGAAGAACCAGCAGGTGATTACCCTGATGGAGAATGGAATTTGGATTGCTGGCCATACTCCGGACATTAGATCACTAATATTTTGGATTTTGAATTTTAGACTTTGTAATAAACTAATTTTGGAGTTATAGTTAGTTTGAATTTATGATTGAGAATTCATAGAGGATGATTTTAAATTGATTATGATGTCTTGGTATTTATTTCAGATATTGAACATGATTAGCTTTTACTTGAAGAGAAAATTTTTTAGGTCCATGTTTTTAGAATTGCCTTAAGTGTTTTATGACAGGAAGTTATGGAATTAATGTTTTAAGTCACGTGCTAAGGTCTCACATTAAGTTAAATGAGATTTTGGGGTGCGACACTTTATTTATAGTTTTTTCATCGATTAGATGGCATAAACATATTCCTTTTGATTAATTTCTGTCACATGTTAGGAAAGAGAGACCCACACACTAAATTTTTCGTAGACCCAATGAAGTGTTACTTATAGCTCTAGTACACGAATTCTTTGCATTGAAGCTTTGTCCTCATATCTAATGTAACCTTGGTTGTGACTCTTTCAGTTTATGGAATGCAAATCTGTTGACCAAAAAAAAAAAAAAACAAAAAAAAAAGCATGAGGCACATGCAAAGTTGCATGTACAATACTACGGGTGGTATGAATGTTGCAATGAGCTAACACTTTAAAAATTTGCTGATAACAAATCACATGAAATAATTGTGTGTAAAGTTACTAACCGAGCCCAATCGCCTCTGATCCTTTCATTAAGCGCAAATGCTTCCATGAATCAACAACAAACATCGTATATAAAAAGTACATGCACGTAAGGAATTGAGTTTCACAAACGTGTGTCTAGATTTCCTCTTTAACAAAAAAAAAAAAAAATTCAACTCCAGAGAGTTACCTTACTATTAAGTGGTCATGTGTATTAGTCAATATTCATCTACAAATAGATGTAGACGGGAGTCGATGTGAATTCATAGTTGTCCAATTCTAATTCATTTATTTTGAGGCGTTTTGGAGATCATTACAACCAATGGTGGATCCAGGATTAGGATTGTCTTGCAGGGGGCTAACAATGGGGTTTCCAATTTTTCGGAAGGGCCAATTTCAGGGCCAATTGCTTCTGATTGTGTCCGTTTATAAAGAATATATTTTTCTAAAAAATTTAGGGTATAGAGCCCCCACCCTCCACCCCTCTTATAGGCTATTAATACTATGAGATTTCCCCCCCAAAAATATCAAGCCTCCCGGGCCCCATATGACTATTCCCTTGATTACGAGTTGTTTGACTTGTGTCTGACTCGTGATTCTCTGGTGTTGTAACCGGTCACGTGTACCTTTTGATGTCCCTTAATTGTGGTTAAGATTTATTCACTTTTAGGGTTAATTTTTTCTTAAAATCGAGGATAGGTGGGTGAATCCTAAGGATGGGTAAATATTAACTACAGTTAAGTGGTATCAAAAGAGACACATGGCAGCGTCAGTGGAATAATCGAACTCCCCCGAGTTTGGTTACAACCGGAGGTGATTAAAATTTATTAGTTTTTTACTTAATTTTCTTAAAACATTAATCTCTTAGAGCATTCCTAGCAGCTTCTTCAAAATTCTTCAAAAGTTTTTTTATTGAGCCAAAACATTAAAAATAACAAAAAGGGTCTCCAACAGCTTCTTCAAAACTCTTCAAAATAACCATTTCGGTTTGGTGAGTGTATAGTATGAGTACTGTACACTCACCAAACCAAATCTTCATCTCTCTTGCTTTTTTGGTTCCACACAAATAATAAAATAATGTTTCACTATTCCTTCTTTTATTATGGTCACACACAAATAATAAAATATTGTTTTTTTTTTTTGTTAAATTGGTGAGGTTGTTTTGTTTTAAAAATGTGGATAGCTAAAATAGAAAAAAAAGTAAGATTTGACTATTTTGGTGAGTAAAATTTGGTGAGGCTGTTAGAGCATTCCTAGCAGACTCACCAAAATAACTTTTTAACTTTTTGGTTATTTTGGTGAGCCAAAAGACTAAAAAGATGTTAAAATGAGTCCCAACAGTCTCAATAAAAAGAAGAAACCGGTTTGGTGAGTCTACAGTACTCACCAAGTTTGGTGAGTACTGTAGACTCACCAAAGTTAAATCTTTCTCATCCTTGGGCCCACACAAATAATAAAATAAGGTTTCTCTCTCCTTCTTTCTTTTTTGTGGTCTCACACAAACAATAAAATAATATTTTTCTCTCTCTTCCTTTTTTCGTTTTCCCGCAAAAATTATAATATATTGCTTCTCTCTTCTCCTTTTTTTGGTTAAAATGGTGAGGCTGCTGGGAGTATTTTAAAAAAATGGCTCACCCAAAACTACTTTTTGTGGGTTTTGGCTATTTTGATGAGGCTGCTAGGAATGCTCTTAGGAATTAGAATGCCAGCTGATAAAAAAAAAAAAAAAAAAAGGGCTGGATTGACCCGCTAGTTCCCGGTTTGGACCGACTCTCACCCTCGTTGGGTCAGTTTCCGGTCCGGGGTTTAAAACACTGTCTCTTTCTCTCTCTCCGATCTCAATCCTTTCACTGCTTTTATTAGGGTTTCTGAGAGATCTTTCGTCTTGAACTCCCCTCCCCCCCAAAAAAAAAATGTCTTCTTTGGGAACTTCGAAAGGGATTTTGGAGATCGCGAAATTCGCCCTGTATGTTTCTGTTCCGATCGCTATGATGTACACATTCGCCAACAACACTAAGAATCTCCAGAAATTCATGGGCAATGTAATTTCTATCTCTCCTCTCTCTCTTATTGATCTGCTCTAAATTTTTTCTTTAAAATGATTGAAATTTTTAGCTTTTGATAATTCAATTGATCTTTGTTAGGGTTCGTGGTGTTCTTATTTGGTGGTTAGGGTATTGGATGCTTGATATGTCCATCTCAAAAGAACCCAATACCCTGTCTTGCTACATTAATAGAAGTATGTAAGAGAAATGTGATGGATCTTCTTGTACAAATGGAAACTAACTCAACTATTCAGATCGGACTGAGGATAGAAATGAGAGATTCTTTCATATATTGAATTCTTACCAGCTGAAGTATTAGTGTTGATAATTTGTTCGGTTTGGGAACTAATGAACTAAATTATGTGAGAAATACAGCGAATAAGGTGCTAGATTAGAAGTTTTTTTTTTAGTTATATGAAAATTGCAATGTTTTGCAAATTATAGAGATTAATCCATAACTCTTAGCTAGGTAATGGTGCTTAGGGTACTAAATAGTTGCTGCATACACCTTATTGGTGTCTTTTGAATAAACCTTTTTTTTCTCGAGGGTTGCATCTTGGATGGTTTGATGATTTGATCACATCCTCGGCAACCTGCTCCTTGTTTTAGTTCCACTAGATCTCAAGTTTAGAGAGAATCTCTTTGGCTTCTTAACGACCTAGTACCTACTATGAGCTCTTCAAGTGCATGCTCTAACACCCCTCCTACAGAAAAAGGTCATATTGGCCCTGTAAACTATGTAATCATACTGAATGTTGGCAATGGCAATCTCTTATGTTGCCCATTAGGTTTTGAGTGAAAATTCTCTACAGGGTGGCCACATGTCTACATATTATGTTTAAGGATGGTCTGAGTAATCAAACTCTAGATTTCCTCTTATCCTTCAGACTTCCCGGAATTTTCACCGGCTTGGGTTGAGGTTGGTTGGATTTGGGTTAGATTTTCTCAACCAATTTATAATTGTGTTAAATTGGTTAGGTCGACGGGTTAGGGTTGAGGGGTTTCTTCTTGGGTTGGGTTCAGGTTTACCTGTTTCAATTCGCTTATAACTTATAAATGTGCAGTACTACTAACCGTAATGGTACAGAATCCTAACCGACCCAACATGTTCAATCCCCAATAGTTCCCAGGGAAGAAATGCTTAACTCTTGGTAAGACATACACACGTTCTCACACTCAATCAAGGGAGAGATGAGGAAGAAACTTGAAAAGATTTGAAAACTTGTGTGTATGTGTGTGTGTGTGTGTGTGTATATATATATATATATATAGAGAGAGAGAGAGAGAGAGAGAGAGAGAGGATAAGAAGTATGGAAAAGAATAGCTAAGGTCAGACAGTATCTTGCCAATGTTAGTAATCAAATGTGTGAACAGATCTATCATACACCTTCTTGCATCTCTTTCCATGGGCCTATTCAACACAAACGATGAAGAGTCCAAACAACATGATTTTGTTCAAATATGTGAATTTCAAAGACAATTAACAATAACCAATCCAACAGTATGGATGTTCATATATAATTAATATAAAACTATAATTAGTTTATTTTGTTATTTATGTTTTCCTTTTGAGATGATTAATAATTAACATTATTATTGAATTTCCAAAACTTAATATTATATTTTATTAAGTTGTGCTTATTAATTTAAATAGTTGTAAATGTTATATGATACTTTTGATTTTTTGTAAGGTAAAGTGCTTTAAAGATTTTGAAAAGTAAAAGATTTAGTTAATTTAGAAATTATAAGTAAAGAGGTTTTCTAATTAATTTACTCTTATGTGTAGGAATTACAAATTCCAAGTAAATTTGTAAAATTTGTAAGGTTATATTAGGAAGAAAAAACTGAGAAACACTGGAGGAAGCTGGTCCCCTTTATAAGTGGTGAAAATATGTGATAACATGGAGATAAGATGTGGTTTGATCTGGAGTCACCTTAACCAAAGTGAATACTTGTCCAAAACACAGTGGACTAAGGGTGGCTTTTATGACAGGTAGAGTTAATGTGCCCCTTATTAAAAAATATCTCTGCAGTCTTCCTCTCTTGGTGCTCGATTAGGAGTGACCTCGACAATCTTGATCCGGGACTATTCTTGATTATGGGTAGCTTTCATGTCCCCGAGAATGGTAGGTTCCCTTTGCTTTTGATCTTTCTTTTCTGTTCACCAATCGGTGAACTTGCTTGTCCATGTATTTTCCTTTCGTATCAGTGCATTATCATTTTTACCGATAAAAAAAAAAGGAAAAGAAAATCTCTGCTATCTTAGAAAATTGACCGTTTCAAGTCATCTTAGTCATCTCTTGACTCCTGCCAGTCTCCTACCTATTCTAGAGCAGCCATTGACTGCTGCGAGCAGATCCTGTTTGGAAGACTTTGTATGGATTCTCAGTGATCTTCTTTTCTGTTTGTTTATCCTCTTTTGTAAACATTCTGAAAGAAAATAAAAAGATTCTGATTCCACGAAGACTCCCACTCCCACTCCCACAGTTTTTATTTATTTATTTCAGTGCAATCATATTTGTTGATAAACCAAACATGCTTAGCATAATAATGGTCATGATCACATCACTTAGTAGTTAGTACTTTAATTTTAGTAGTGGATTCATATACTTTATGAGTTAATAATAACTTAAGCATCAAGTTTGAAACTGTGTGGACAGATTCAGTCCAATTTTCTCTTTTTCTCTGCAACAACTCTATCTTTCAAGTGCAGCCTTGTTTGCAAGATCTCATTCACCATTAACTTGAAGTAATTTGGATTCGGCTAGTTCCCGTGACTTTAGTCATGTTGGGACTAGGATCTGCTTTCTTAAACTTTAAAATAGAGCCCAGTGACAAAACCAATACAGACAGCACTTTCCAAACATATTAATGGTAATGCTGCAAGATTTGATTGAAATTTTATTGAGCTCAGATCACCATTTTTGACTAGTGTGTCAAAGCTCACTGTATTTCACACGCAAGGTTGACAACAGGTGGAATTTGAATTCTCCTTGTAAGAAGCTTCAGGTTGGACCCATTTCTCTTTTTTATGCCTAAGCCAACATCTAGCACTTCAATCTATGGTTGCCAATGTTTTTTCTCTAATTGTTATCACATGGACTTGATCTATCAGACTTGTAGTCCCTCACATTTTCTTATTCACTGTTCTCAAAAGCTTTTGTGCTTCTTTCCATGTGAAGCGTTCTTATGTGGTGTATCCCCCCGAGGGTCCTCGACCTCCACCACCAGAAGAACTTCGTGAGATGGCTCGAGAGATTGCTCGCAAGAACAATCTACGTTGATGGGCTTCTTAGGGGTGTAAATAATTGCAGACTTGCAGTAGTCTAGATATTCCCTTTTCTTCTTTTGTATCTATTAACAATTTCGAATATCTATGTAGATGTAATATGCAGCTATGAACTTTTTGAACTGTGTTTAAAGAACAGAATAAATGTCTACTATTAATTACGTTTCTTTGGAAATTTCAACCAGTGACTGTATGGGAATGGGAAAAATTCTAATTTATATACTTATGACATGAAAGAACAAAAGCGGGATTTTTTTGTTAACTTCATCGATAATTAGGTAACAAAGAACTAGCAAAAACTTGTTAGTGAAGATAAACAAATCTTCCTTTAATCAGTCGAAGTTGGGAAAGTACTCCATAATTCTTGAATTGTCAATTTGTGTGTGGAAATCACTATATTGATACTGTATGAGTAGGTTGTAATTACAGTCTACGAAATACTAGTGATACTGCCATCTACGCCGCCAAACTTACACCCAGCTAATGGAATCCACAATTTGATGTTTTTTATCATCTAGAACTTTATTTCAAATTCATTGTGATTGGACTCGATAACCATCTGACCATGGATTTTCTTGTTAGAATATTTGCTCTGTAATCGTAATTTATTTTCTACAATTTGAAGCCCATACAAAGAAATTTATAGGTTGGGTGGTTTAGATCTCCAAGTTTTGTGTGTCAAATGGTGGGTCCCCTCTTAATTGTGCAATGTATGTACAGTTTCGCCATTAGTGATCTGGGCCTTCTCCTTTGGCATCTTACGAGATTTGCATTGCCTAGAAAACATGGTGAGACAGAGGAATGAAAATGTTTTGCCATGAAGATTTAGGTGTTCCAGAGTGGTTGTACCTCTCAAAAACTCATATCTTTGATCAAAAGGAGCCGGTTTTTCGAATTCTACTGTGACATCTACTGGTTCCAAATGCTCACTAGGAAAAGAATGAAGATTGTTTTACTTTTGGATATTAGTATGTGGTGCCTAATCAAATGTTAATGTTGGAAAGGGACTATTTAATGATGTCATGGCTAATAACTTATGGTATTAATTATATTCTTCCCCTACTTGATACGGAATGCATGTGGGATCATTCCTGCTCTACCATTCTGTTCTACCACAACTAGTAATTATGGCTAAGAAGCACTGAAGCCATACGAAAAGGGTTAAACCAGTAGCCTTGGTGACACCCTTTTAATGCGATGGTGCACGCCCAATGTTTTTGGGTTGCCTTAAAACATGTCAAACATATAGGGCGCTCCCATGCACGTTTAACCCTACCTGTACCAGACCTCATGTCCCTATATATATATATATATGTCTATAGATTTCCTCTGGCGAGTATTGCACTCGGGCATAGCCTCTTCACTCAACAAGTGGCGAGAAATAAGGGGAGAAATCAAAATATCAAAGGTGATTTCAATTTCTCCCACGTTTGTTTGAGTTCTCGCCTTTATGGTCTCGTGTTAAGTGAAGGGGCCATGCTCAATTTCTCCTATGTTTTTTTTTAAAATTTCTCCTCTTATTTGTCGCTACATGTTGAGTGAAGAGACGATGCCCTATTAGAGGAAATCCGGTGCATATATATATATATATAGTTGTTGCTGCCGGCCTGCTTCAAATATTTGGGATATAAGGCAACTATTATCGATGAAGATATGAAGAAGCTTATTCCATCTAAAACGTTGGCTGTTCCCTCCCCCATAATTTTTTTATGCCAACTGAACCTTGAGGAGGAACTTTATCAATCAGGTCAAATATACCGTGTAAACGGCCTTTTTCTAAACCATGTCCATTGTCACTTATGCTCCGTTTGTTTTGAGGTAAAATAGGGGAAAACAAATGAATTTCATGGAAAATATCATTTTCCAAGTATACTTTCTTTAGGACAACCGCTATTTTCCATGAAATTCATTTGTTTTCCTCTATTTTACTTGGAAACAAACGGAGCATTAAGCGAAAACAAGATAAACGAAAACAAGAAAAAAGGAAGCGAACTAAAAAGTATCATTAGGAAACAAAAAATGAGATATGGACAGGTCGCTTTCATTACATTAGTATGAAACTATGACATCTATACTTCTATGCCTTACATGAGCTATGTGTGTGGAGAATTAGGTGTCTTAAATTTCAATCTAACAATATTTATTAAGGGTTTATTACTTGGGATGTAGATTTGAGTTTATCCCATCATTTCTTACATACAATCCTCTTGACATGATGAAAGTGAGTCGGCCTTAAAAAAATGAGTAGCCTAGCTTGTGTGGTCTTGAAATTGAGTGGCTAGCTTGTGTTGTAGCTTCCTTACAACTATGGTCTACGTGCCAAATGGAAACTAGGGTCCTCTTCCCAACCTACCACCCAATAACTAAGAGACACGTTGCAACTCTGGAGAGCCAACCAACTATGGGTCTAGCTTGCCAATATTTTCTGGAAAGACGGAGTCAGGACCGTTTTCAATTGTTGAGCATCTCGACAGGGATCAACGGTCAGAATCGATCCACGAGTGGCCAGTGATACATAGTATACAGAACGAAATACTCTCTTTCTTTGCACCCAAAAAAAAAAAGAAAAAAGAAAAAAGAAATACTCTCTTTCTGTAAAAAATAAAAGATAAATAGTAAAATTAACGGTCAACCAACTGTCGCTGTATATATATATATATAAAGGGAATTTAGAGGGAGAGGAAGACAGAAAATAATTTCCTGGAAAAACAAATCCATTTGAAAAGTAGCAGGGATCTTAGACTCTGATTGGTTGACTTATTAATTGGTTGGCTCTCCAGAGAAAATTTCAAGGGAGTTCTTGTAACTTCCTTGACATTTCATTTAATCATACCGCGTGTTTCTTCAAGAAAAGTGTAAAAGACCCGCAAAGCTTTCTTCAGAGACATTGACTTCCAAGTCTTCTCTCTGATAATCTCAGTTTCATCTGTTCTCTTCTCATTTCTGTAGATGAGAACAGATCAAACTGTTGTTTCCAGTTCTTTCAAGCATCAGCAGATGTTTTCTTCTGTTGGAGGTAATTTCTTTATCTGGGTATGGCTGATTTCTTAGTTTTAGCTTTTGATTTCCTTTTGTATGGAATACAAAATTGGGATTAGTGGATTAGCTATACCCTTTATTGGTTTTGACTTTGCACTGTTTGATGAATTGCATTTACCTTCTTTCTCCAATTGGGGTATTTTACTTCTTTCTTTTTACAGAGAAACAATGATGTGGTGAATGCAGTGAGTTGTTGCTATTCTTTTATCTTATTTGCTTCTTAGAAGATGGGGTTTTTGGCAGTTCAGTTTTCTACTTGAGAGATTTTTTTTTTTTCCTTTTTTTAATATAAAAGTTCATGGTAGAAATGTGTTTTTGGAGATTCCTTAGTTCTCCAATGAGATACATGATTTTGTTATTTAACTCCATAGCTTTTATGTTAAAATCAATGTGGTTTTAACGAATTTGCACCATTTTCTTCAAGAAAGAAGTTATTGGATCGGTATATCGGTTTTACTTTTCGTCCTTTCACCATTTTAGAATAATTTCTTCGGGAGTATGGACATAATTTCAAGGTTTGATTATGGAAAGGGGAAAAACCGTTGATGTTCAGTATGTATGTATGCCTTTATTTTGTGGAAAAAAAATAAGAAGAAGAAGGAAAATAGAAAGAAAGTTTAAGAATTGTGTGTTTGGAATTAGGTAGATGCAACATTTGAAGAACTCTGAGGCAAAGGAGGGCACAATTGCTTGAAGTTACAAAATAAGAATTATGGGGTTTGGCCTTCAAATTCCGGGTCATGGACTCAATGGTGTTCTGTGTTTGTGAGTAGAGCATCTGACTTAAAAAGAATTCTTATAATGGCATTGGAACTCATTCCAATTGGGACCATTTTAGCTCTCCTAACAAACCAGGTCATCAAAACAGCTCTAGCTGCGAAGGATGTTCTTATAGAGAAGGAGAGCTTCAAGGTCCTATCAAAGTACCTCTCCGACATTGTTACTGTCTTAAAGGAATTGCAACTCCGCGAGCTGAATGATTCTCAAGCTGCAAGGCAGGGTCTGGAGTTTCTCGAGGAAGGTGTTAAGAAGGCAAATAATTTGGTGGAGAAGTACAAGAACCGAGCTCGCTTCTACTTACTGGTCAAGTGCCGGCACATTGTTAAGGAGGTACAGGATGTCACAAGGGACATCGGAAGATCTCTGGTCGCTCTGTCCCTCGCAAATGCTGAAGTCCTCTCAGATATATCTGAAAATGTGAATAGGTTACAGAATGAGATGCAAAGAGTGGAGTTCGTGGCTTCTCAATCTCAGATCGAAATTGTTGAGAAGTTGGATCAGGGTCTTAAGGAGCAGAAGATCGACCAGGGCTTTGCAAACGACATGCTTGAAGAAATAGCGAGGGCAGTAGGGGTGTCCGTTGAACCTTCGGAAATAAGCAAAGAGCTAGCGAGCTTCAGAAGGGAAAAAGAAGAAGCTGCGGATCGTAAAGAAAGGGCTGAAGTGTTCTTCCTAGAGCAGGTTATTGAGCTGCTATCTCAAGCTGATGCTGCAAAGGATCACGAGGAAGTCAAGATGCAGTACATAAAGAGGATTCAGGCCATAGAAAGATATGAGACATGGCAAGTAGACATCCCACATCTTAAATCATTTATTTGTCCCATAGATGGCACAACTGTGATGGTTGATCCTGTCAGCCTTTGCACTGGTACCACGTGCGAGAGAGCATCCATTGAAGCCTGGTTTGACCGTGGAGAGAGAACCGATCCCGACACAGGTCAATTTCTTGATGATATTACTCTGCGCTCCAACCTTCGGTTAAGACAGTCAATTGAAGAGTGGCGAGAACTCAATTTCTGCCTTAAGATCAGATCTGCCAAGGCCAAGTTGAACTCAGGTGTGGACTTGTCTATGAAAGAGGCTCTCACCCAAATGCAGGACCTTATCAAAGAGAACCCAATCAATAAGGACTGGATTGCCTTAGAAGGGCTTATCGACATCACCATTTCAATCCTTGGCAGCTCACACAACAAGGATGTGAAGAGTAAAATTTTAATTATGTTAAAGGCTGTTGTTGAAGGGCATGCTAGAAACAAGGTCAGCAAATTTAATGTTCCATTTGAATTTTTTTTTTCAGAGGCATACATTTTTTCACTCTTTTTTTCCATGTGCTTTTTTTTCTCTGATTAGCTGAATTTTCTTATTTGTCCTGCAGAATTTTATAAGGTTGGGTTTGAAAGCTATATTACATAGACACGGACATAGTTGTTGGTGCCAAACTCAGCTATAGGGTGTTGGACACGACGGACCTCAAAAAAAAAAAAAAAAAACAGATTCGGGGACAAGGGAGGAGATTTTAATATTTGTATTTTTTTAAATTATTATACTTTATATAAAATACCAAAACATTAAATATAAAAGCAATATTATTGCAAATATCACTAAAAATGTATTACAAACTACATTTCATTAAACAATATAAATAAGATATGAATTAAAGTAAATAAACTAATGAAGTAATGAACATATGTCATATAATGTTTGCTAATCTCAAAGATGATTTATTTAAAAGAGACTTTGGTGGCCCAAATTCATCCTATTGATACCTCTATTCCTCCCTCCTCTTTCTTTTCTTTGATAAAAATCGATAATTTCTCATATCTTTTTTTTTTCTATTAAAAACAAGTGGATTATGGTTCTTCCCCTCTTTCCCTACCAGCTTCTCTTTTCTGACTATGAGAGTTGGAAGAATATGCTAAAATTTATGTCAATTATATGCAGTTGTATGTCTTCTTTACATAATAACACACTAAACGTTTAGGAGTATCAACCATATCCATGTTCATCTGTGTTCAAAATGCATATATTCTTCTGATGTAGCTCACAACATTAGTTGTGTCTGTGTCCACATGTTTCGACATGGGACATGTCTTTTGTCTTAAAAAAATCTGCGCATCATAGATCAAAAGTAATCTATGCTCAATTTTGAGGTTCGGATACAAAGAATATGTGTGATAGATATAGATAGAGGTATACAAAAAGTCAAGTTTCTAGTCTGAGAGTGGTCAAACGAATATTTGCATTGTGGATTGTGGCTCATGTTGGTGACTAATGTCACCTCATCACCAATAGGCTATAGGGTTATAAGCCTGCTACTGTTAGTGTTTCCATAATCCGTTATTAGTGTGAAGTTGCCTGGTGTCAACACATGATGGTCATTCTTAGTGTTGTAACAGCTCATGTTTTTCATGTTCTTTTTATGGTGAAAATTTGGAAAACTCAATTGACTTGACCTACTTTTCTGTCAAGTCGGACTTGAAACTTACTGAGCCATTATCAAACAATGAGTCACCTTGCCATATATGTATATTTATCAGATCTTCCGTTGTGCTTTGCTGTTTTTTAATTCAACTTGTATAAATTTCTTAGGATAGAGTGGTCGAGTCCCATGGAATGGACCACATAGTTCCCTGCTTAGGGCGTGACTCAAATGTATCGAAGGCTGCAGTTGAGCTGCTGTTTGAGTTGTTGCAAGAAAGATCGGGTTGGAATGTGTCCATGTGCAGGAAACTCTCTCAGCAAAACAGTGCAATTCTTTTCCTTGTTACACTTCTGAAAGGCACAGTGAGAGAGTCAGCAGAGAAAGCAGAAGCAATCTTGCTGAAGCTTTGCAATTTAGACGAGGAGAACATATTTCGTGCTGCTAGAGCGGACTGGTATAAACCACTTATTGATTGTCTTGTTCAAGGTTAGAAAACCCTTTCCCATTAAATTTCAGAATTTCATTTATCTTTTTGTTGAAGACGCCGTCTTGCTAAGTTGGTGAAGTTTGCAAATGTTTGTACCATTTACCTGAGTTCAAAACCTCGCCCTTTAGCCTGTGTACCATATGTGGTCAGGCATATACATAGTTACCAAGTACGAGTACAGATATAATACGACATTAATGATCCATTTGGGTGTAATAAAGCAAAAACAAGCCAAAAGTACAAAAAAATAAAAAAATAATTGATAATTATAAATAAATAGGAATCAAGATTCTAACTATTAACAATCATTTACGACGGAATATGCATTAACACGGCAAAAATACGCATATTATATGCGTTTAATACGGAATTCGCGTATTAAACGCTTATTTTACTGCTATATGCATATAATACGCAATACGGCAAAAGAAAGTCGTTTTAAACGGAAATTTCCTTATAGGTATTATACGCGTATAATACACAGATTTGGTAACTACAGGCATGTACTATGTCAATGTGTCATGTTCAGCATCAAATGGACAGGCAGTGGTGCATGGTTGAGCATTATCCTTCAGTTTGAAGCCTAGTAATGTGGTTTGATTATTTTGATGGCTTTCAGGACCGGAGTCTTTAAGGATGTCAATGGTGAGAGCACTTGTGAGAATGGAATTGGTCGATCAGAATTTAAAGCTCCTTGGTGAGGAAGGAGTAATAATTCCTTTGCTGCAAATGGTTTCCGGAAATCTAGACTCTAAACAATGGGCCTTGTCTGCTCTAATTAAGCTGGCGAGTTTCCGTGGAAACAAAGAGCTAATTGCGGTCGCAGGAGGGGTTCCTCTTGTTCTGGAGCAGATGTTCTCTTCCCATGTACCCACCATTATTATCTCAAAGTGCTCTGAGATCCTTGAGAAACTTTCTTCCAATGATGATGGAATTGAATTCCTTGTTGATGAAAATGGGGCCCGACTCGAGTTAGAGCAGATCATCATCAACCTGGTAGCATTTCAACAGATTCCAAACTCATCCCACATTGTCCGGAAGCCTGCGTTGCGTGCATTGCTTGGCATTTGCAAATCCGAAGTAAAGCTTGTTGAGAAGGCAGTTGTCAATGCCAATGGTGTTTCTACTATCCTTCCTCTGCTAGATGATCCTGACCTGGAAATCCGAGAAACTGCTCTTAATCTTCTCTTTCACTTTTCCCAGCACGAGCCACAGGGAATTGTAGACTTCCTTCTCATGCAGAGGAGGCTGGAGGCTTTTGTGGGATTTCTTGAGAATGACAGTAAGGGTGAAACACAAATGGCAGCAGCTGGCCTACTAGCCAATCTTCCGAAATCCGAAGTAGCACTCACAAAGAAGTTAATTGAATCAGATGGACTGCAAGCAATTTTAAACATCTTGAGATGTGGGACCATGGAAGCAAAGGAGAACGCCCTCGGCACACTTTTCCGGTTCACGGATCCCACAAATCTCGAGTCTCAGCGGATGGTGGTTGAGATGGAAGCCTACCCATTACTAGTGAACTTTCTCAGGTGTGGTTCAGTAACAGCTAAGGCAAGAGCTGCGGCCCTCATAGGTAATTTGTCCATGAGCAGTCCAAAACTCACGGTTGTGTCGAAACCAACTGGCTGCTTGTGTTTCCGTCCGGCCCGTGTGCCTGAATGTGCAGCACATGGAGGCATTTGCAGTGTGAACACTAACTTTTGTCTGTTGAAGGCAAATGCTTTGCCTGAGCTGATACAACTACTGCAAGAGAAGGTCCATGCAACTGCCTATGAAGCACTTCAGACATTATCCACATTGGTTCGCGAAGAATCGCCACACAGAGGGGCCAATGTCTTGCATGAAGCCAAGGCTATGGTTCCCATACTGGAGGTTCTGAATTGGGGAACATCCTCTTTGAAGGAAGAGGCTCTGGGACTATTGGAAAAGGTGTTTGCAGCCAGGGAACAGGCAGAATTTTACGGATCATCGGCTAGGATACTTCTTGTTGGTCTGAGCAGCCGAAGCATCCACGAGGATGGCCAGTTAGGAAGGAAGATTGCTAGAGTCTTGGCACAACTTGAACTGTATTCAAGGGAATAATTAAGAGTAAGAGTAACCCTCCTCTGTCACTTCTAGTTATATATGGTCCTTTCTTACTCAATTTGTATATGGGACTTTGCAGTCCTCTTTTTTTTTTTTTTCCCATAGTTGTATCTTTATAATAGTTTTTCATTGTTTGAATTAAAACTACTGCAAAAGGGAGTTGAAGATGGAATGCAGAACAGTTGCTTATTGAGTTTATCATGGTTTTGGCAATGCAAACTCCATCCAAGTTGCAAAATAAGCATCTTGGATTGGATCAGGTTACCGCGCTGTTGTACATTGGGTTGGGTCGTGTTTCCCCCCTTCCACCCCACCCCAACAAACTTGCATCCATACCTATGTTATTAACGGGGGCCTTTCTTGGGTATGAGGCATACCCCAAAAATCAATTATAGAAACCAAGTTTTCCCATCTAGGAGTTAAGAAATTGAACTATTGGAAAGGGTGAAGGGTTCATACATTTTAGCAAGAAAACTGCAAACTCTGTTTTTTTCCCATTCCCATCCGACAGGAGCATCACCAAATGTGCAATCTAACAGAAATAAAAGCTCCCATCAAATAATAAATTGCCAAAGTCTGAAATCCAAAATAATCAGTAGATAATTGCAACCAAAACCATATGTAGATGTTACAGTTACAAACAGACATGGTTAGAGCTGTCAATCATCCTCTGATCCATCACCTCCTATTCTGTTTCTGAACAAGGGTCGATTGAGAACCAAGTTTCATCGCAGGCTCCCTATGGAAAAAATGGCTGGCCAAAGAAGATGATTGGTTAACCGAAGCATATTAATTGCTTAAAGGGCTCACTCACTCCATCAGATCACCAGCACGACCCTGCATTCAATCTGATCTCCGTCGAGATGAGTCGCCTTTATGGTTGTACAGAGGTAACAGCGAACGATTCCCATGTTTCTTTCTCCCAAAACACCGCCAGTAAAGTACAAATATCATTAGCATCACGCAAATGGGAATGGCCCATCTGTCTCATCATCAATCAAAAAAATAAAAAAATAACATTACTTGCCAATCCAATCTTCAAAATTAGGACCACTCAATACTGAGCTGGCTCATTGGTTCAGCTTGGCTCGTTCAAATGAACCGAGCTCTTATTTAAGCGTGAATATTTAAACAAGCCGAGCTCAAGCCAGGCCCTATTTTTATTTGGTTTGGCTCGAAGCTCTGCTTATTTAGGGTTCGGTTCAGCTTGAGCTCGGCTCAATATATATATATATATGGCAATCGTGTTTATGTTAATGTATAATAACAATTTCTGACTTTCTCTATCATAACTTATAATGCTTTCTAATTGATAAAAAAATAAGTTTTAAGAGAGAATATTAACAAAAGAAAGTTAAATTACCTGTCCAAATCAAGGATAGGGCTATAAACTAATGTTTCCCATGTTGCCACAATAAAATGCCATATGGGATTATAGTAGAGAGACTCTGCTGACCAAAACATCCTTGTGTATGTCTCTAAGAAGATAAATAGTATCCACGCCCCAATCTCGATCAAAATAAATTTAATCACAAACCGGCCAAGCACCACCATGACAAGGGAGAAGGCCACCAACCAATTGAAGAGCCTGTGGTTGTATTCCTTAATGAATAAAGACTGTGACTTCCCCATCATCTGCAAATATACACAGTACGTGGACTATATAACTCACGTATCTTAGGGGAATCGGATCAAGAAGATCACAGAAAATAGTACTTCAAGCAGCTAAGTTGAACCAAGTTCCTATGTCAATCTTTGAAGGAATTTGTTGTCAAGCTCAAGACTGATGTCCCCATCAAAATAACAAATCAGAAAGACATTAAATAAAATTTAATGCTAACCTTCATCATCCGTTGTTCATAGCTTGTTTTTGAAGGACCAACGCACTCCACCTCGAAGCTTTGATTGCAATGGAGGAAACCCGCATTGAATTTTGCCATGGAAGGAAGTCTGAGGAGTTGAAGCTGGTCCATTTTTTCCTCACACCTAGTATATAGTCCCTCACATAGCTTTGAAGATCGATATTCGTTTGCCAGGATGAAATTCTTGTATGCCTACACACAAGATTTCCAGTAACATAAAAGGCTATATAGTAAATTATCAAACCTTGCAACCCCAAATATGAAATAACTCAATAGTTTAACAACTCATAGTCGACCCAGAACTGGTCCAGAGGCCTAGGTGAGCTGGTTCTGTTGAGTAAATTGAGTGCCAATCCTAGTTAAATAAGTCGATGGAATAGCTCCTCCACATAATAATAAAAATTCCGCATTATAAACTTGCTTAATTTCATTTAAAACTCACCCAGCCAAGCTTTTCCTCAAAATGTGAGATTTTGAAAATTTTATGTTACTTGCCGAGTTCATGGAACTGGCACAATTCTTCATTATAAACTAGCTCAATTTCATAAAAAAATAGCTCGCTCAGCCAAGCTTTTCATCAACATAATGAGATTTTGAGAAATTTCTATTCCTTGCAGAGTTCAAGGAAACTTGCGCCAGTTTCTGGCCAAATCTAAAGAAAACTTGGTTGGGTTCCAAATTCCAAGCCGGGGTCTGAATATAATTAGCGTTTTCTCTGTCATACCTTGTGGATTTCCTCATCCAATCTAGTGACCGATCGCTTAGCATGGTGATGGCCAAAATGCTGCTCGTCAAAAACTTTCATCACTTCTTCTCTTGATCTATCATGGATTTGTTTCAGAGATTGCTCTGACAAGGGTAAGCCCAACGCATCCATCCTTTCAATGTATAGCTTCAAGCACCGCTCAAGAATCCCTTTATTAAAAACCTCAATAAGAGAGCCTGTGGAAGGAATCTCGCCTTTGTTCAAGGCTTCAAGAATCTGTAACACCATCAATAGTCAATATAGTTAGAGGAATCTATATATATATATATTGCTACAGAGGAAATGCATAGAATAATGACCCTTATACAAGGGGCATTATAGCATAAAGGGTTAGACACTTAGACCTATAAATGATATATCATCATTTGTGTTGTGGGGGGTGGGGGATCAAATTTACAATCTCAATGCTCCAACACAGAGCACTGCTATATGAGCTTCAGCCTCAACTAGGGCTAGTTAACGAACAAAGATGCCCGTGAACAGCTCAAGCTCGACTCGTTAAAGCTCGTTCATTTGATAAATGAGGTGCGCTTGAACATTATTTTCGGGCTCAATTAATAAACGAGCTGAGCTCGAGCACACATGTGCTCGGCTTAGTAAATATTAAATTCTTGACTTGTTAGTCGCATGGTCATGGTTAATGGCTATGGTGATGAAAGCACAATTATATATGTGAAAGGGTAAGTCTTTACAATACTTGTCTTCTCTTAAAAAATATATATCTTTTCATTAATTATTTTCTTAGTGTTGTACTTTGGTCAATTAAAATATTCTTTTACTTTTACACCTATGAAAGCCATTGGTATGGTTTCTCACATGAGATAAATGATTTTCATCTCCATACATACATACATGTGAAAGGATAAGTCTTTTCAATATCATCTCCATATATAAATGGAAAATGGAAAAGTCCTCTTCCAAACTGACCATCCAATTGCAAATTGACACGTGACAGTGAAACTGTTATTTTATTTTTAACTTTATTTCTCTTCTCCAATGTGTTGAAATTTACTTAGTGTGGTCAGCTTGGAAGAGGACCCTACAGTCCTCTAATCAATAACTCTATATAAATACATATAAGTCTTTTCGATATTTGTCTTTTCCTAAAAACCATTGGTATGTTTTCCAAATGAGAGAAAGGAAGGATTCTAAAGTCGGGCCGAGCCAAACTCGAGTTTATAAGATTTTTGGCGAAACAAACTTGAACAAAAGTTTTGAAGCTTGACTTGAGCTCGAGCTGGGTTTAAAACATATATGATATAACAAGCCTATTTCGAACACCCTACTACTTGGCTCGATATCACCCCTAGGCTCGACCAAGGGTTTTTAGCATGATGGAGGGTCTAAGAATACCAACATCCTTGAATTTTAGCTGAACTTAGAACCAGACAAACCGAGGATCAAAGAAATGCACCTGCTCCAAAAAAGATACGAATTCCTTTCCATTAAGAGGTTTACCCTGCACAATTTTTGGACGGATAATGGAAGCAACAAGCTCTTTCAACTGCTCCCTCTTCTTAACATAAATAGGTTCGAGCTCACCATCCTTCATGTCACAAAGCTTCGTTCGTTGGAGATGAGGCTGTTAAATAGTTTCGTCACTTTAGTCACAGGGTTATTAGCTCATTACAAGCACAAAATGTAGCAGTACGTTTGCATAAGCCAACAAATAACTTGGACTCACAGCGCACTATTAGAGACGGGTGCTAGATGCAATTCTAGATAACAAATACAATGGTGTGTGTGTTGTACATATATACATCTCCATGTATGTTACATACACTAATCTACATATATATTTGTATTTGTTGTATGAGAAAATTCTTTCACACCCTTCATATTTGCATGTGTTAGACATACACACATCAACCAGATTTAAGATGGACCCTCATGGAGATTTCCTCCAATAGTATAACTAACCATCTAAGCAGTCTCCTTTTTCTGGATAATCGAAAGAATGGGAAAGGGTTCAGAAGGAAGCCCATTACTGGATGGGTTAGAATTATCTTATTCTATATAGATTTTAGGGAGATCATAAAAGTGGCACACATCGATTAGAGGTTCGACTCTAGACTCTAGACTGGGAGGTGAACCACATCCCAAACTGATGGGCAAGAAATAAAAAGTTGTTCTTATGAGTGAAAGAACCACTTCAAAGAGTGTCAGTGTAAATTACATATGAGAAGGAAACACATGCATAATGAACCAGTCCGATTGCCATGCCAGTCCTAAATAACCAAAATGACCATGAATACTTTTAATTTGAAATAAAGATGCATAAAGATTACGTTCATTTCAATTATTTTCTTCTTTTCTTATAAGATTGGCAACAAAACTTCATTTTTTTCAACAGTAAAGCAGGCAAATATATTAAAAAGGGGAAAGAAGTATAAAATAGTTCACAGAGAGTGAACAAAGAGGTGTAGACTACAAGCTAAGCAATACAAATATCACAGCTCGCCTAGGTTGCCTAGGCACCCTATAGACCAATCTCCACATAGCACCTGAGCGACAACCTTTGACAACATTAGAAAGGCATCATCAAGAAAACATACAAACCTATACCTGTGGTAAGCTAAATGCCGTGCTATTATCACCCATGATTGCCAGGGAGTCTCGAATCTGGTTAACCTGATTCAATTTTAAAAAAGAAGTGAAATTGCAACCCCGGAATAATAATGTCTTGCTGAAAAGGTAGAAAGAATTGGAGAAACAGATACCTGATCAATATTTCTGTTGCCTGCAGTCACAGTTAGCACCCAAGATCAAAAACTTAATCCCATAATGTAATTAGGATACTGTAAATAAAACCTGTTGGGTAGACAACTGCAAGTAACAAAAACTAACCATCATAATTAGGTACTCGTTGAAGAGCTTCATTCACCATATCTTGCACCGATTTCCCTTCTGTAAAGTACCATCAACAATGTCAATTGTTGTCTGGATTGCACAAGAAAAGCATGGGGCTCACAGAAAGAGATGATATTGTAATTGCTGAACGCATAGACTGCTTTAGAGGTCACGGCAAAAACTCATAGCAGGCCTCTGTATTTAAATTTAACACAGTGCAATCGAATGATGAAAGAAGATCATTTCAGTATAATTATGTTAAATCTGAGCATCTATTATTATTGTTTTCCTTAACCTAACAATAATTATACTTTTCCAAGCAAATGAATCTAACATGCTTTCTCATAGCCTCAAATGGCTGCCTACCAACAGTGTACTGGTAATGTGGTGAAAATGCAGGATTGGAACCATACTTTGATGGGCCCTGCCTACAAGATCTCCTGAGACAAAACCAACCCAATCAGATGATCGTAATCATCTACTATACTGCATCCTGCTGGATGGTCCAAAAAAAATGGTGAATGGTCCACAACAAAAGGCCTATTGGACAGATGGTAAAGATAATCTAAGGGGGTGGGTTGATGTTTTGCAGAAATTATTCCCTAGTTCGGACCCATTGTGACGGTGTTCCAACACCTAACTTTGTACCAGCTATACTGGTATGCTACTGGTAGACTGTTCTTGGATGCACTACAAGTCAGTTGCCTTAAAATTTTCTTCCAAAAATTATTTGATTAAACGAACTTCTAAACTCACGTAGAAAATCACGCTGGATAAGCCACAGCAGCTTAGCAGGTTCAAATGCAACATCTTGCCCCTGGAAAAATAATTAGCCATTCAGATACATGGGATTATTTCTTCATTACAATAAGATATATATGACAAGAATCATGACAAGTAGATTACCTTCACTCTATTTTTCGATGTGTAATTGGCACATAAAATCATAAAACAAGTTAGCTTGACAAGTTCTTTGCTCAAAATCTTAAAACAGTAATAATATAGAATATATTCATATTGTTCAATAAAGACGCAGAAAGGCTGCAAACCTTCCATAGAATTCTTCAGCAAGCTCAACAGCAAATGACAACCGAGATATGTCTGCTTCACGGATCTAAACAAGCAAAATATGGTTAGCATATCAAATAAGAGGCTTCCATGCAAGTGTGATTAGGAAAAAGAGAAAGTTGTCTGCTAAAGAACAAACCGTCTCAGGTAGGTTGTAGATAAGCACGGAGCTCATAACTGTAGCCAGAGCAAAAATCCTAGAAAATCGGAAATTAGAAAGGCAGGACATAGAGAAAGCTGGAACCATCAAAGGTATATAGAAGATGATTTGATGACAGTGAAAATTACCTGTCATCATATACATTTGATTTCCCTATACTTTCAAATCCTTCTGTATCAAGATAAAGCACAGCTGTTTTTACTCCGTCAATATCCAATTCTACTGGGGTTCCCCATACCCATATCCCTGTGAAATGGAAAAACAAATGAAAATGAAATTAAAAAACAAATGTCAATGAAATTTAAGCATATAATGGAAGAGTGAGTGTGTGTGGCCAGAGGTATCAATTTCAACCAAGCCAGCAACTTGGATCCCCACTATATTGTAATTACTATAGTACTAGGAATACGGCATCAGAGGCATGTGCGTGTGTTTTGTCCGTTTATTTATAATAATATATCTGTTTGTGTAGGTGTTCAAGTGTTTACATATGTATCAACCTTTTGTTTTGGTATCACGCATGTGACCAACACCAAATCCTGTAATGAACAAAAATTTCAAAAAGTTAGAAAGAAGTTGAAACCAATCAATCCATACGGAAACTCATCAGTCAAGTGTACCATGTAAAAGAAGGCTAAAGTAGTCATAGCAAAGGATGCACCTTCATAACATGAAAGGGAGAGAAGTTGATTAAGCAGAAAAGATTTGCCCGAGCGGTATGGACCAATTACCTGAGAAAACAACCATGAAAATCGAATAATTTTTTTTTTGCTTTGCTAAGACATTTTTGATTTTTCATGAATACATTGGCAACTGAAAAGATGCAGAGTCTCACAAAGATCAAGATGGATTAGTGGTGGCCATACATGAGAAGAGAAAATTCCATAAAACTGTTCAAATTGTAAAAGCCAATGATTAAAACAAGTCAGGAGCAATGTGTTGAATTAAGATGATGTTAAAACTCAAAATACATGCCGAGTGCAAATCAAGTTCGTGCACATGAAATTGGATTCGCTGCAAAGCCACCCCGAATCAAAGTCTTGGTTAATCCTGATAATTGGAAGGAAATCACTGGGTTGACCACTGACTCATCCACTTATTAAAAGCAAGGAATTATTCCATCAAGAACAGCACTTTTCTCTCAGCAAGAAAAATTTGCTACAAGAGTGGAGAGATTACGTTGCTTGACCACTGACTCTGCCAATTGTTAAAAACAAAGTATTGTAGTAATTGATAGAGTAATAAAAGTATTGTAGAAATTTTTTAAAAAAATGTGCTTTTTTTTTTCTCAACAGAGCTGTGATATTCTACTGTTTCTACCCAAAAAGGAACTTTTTCTATCTGCAAAAAACATTTCCCATGAGCAGATAGATTCAAGCAACAGAAAGAAGCTGGTTTTCTCTCTAGTATATAACTTGTTTAAAAAAACCAGCCAAGATGGCCATCTCAAATTTTCATAGGCCTTTGAAGAAAATTGTAAGCTAGAAATTTTGATAATCTTAGTTTGTGTAAAATGTGGACTGGATATCTTTTGATCTTCGTTTAAACAGCAATCAAGTTGCAAACAATAAATGACCTAGGAAATTGACATCAGTCTTACAGCAACAGCTGCAATTGGGGTCTTTATTCTCTCGATGGCCTCCAAACCCTCTCTGGAAAGGCGAAGTTTTGTATGACCAGTATCAGGCTCCACAATGGGAAACCTGTTGAAGTAGAACAAGAACTGCCAACATTAGGATGAATAAAAAAACAAAACAAAACAAAAACCTAGCTTCGAAAGGTACACAATCTGAAATATAAGAGCATTAATGTAGGACGTGAATTCACAAGTTGGACAAACAGAGTTTCGTCAACTTATAACCACAACTAAGATAACGTCACGAAACAAACTATAGCACTAAAGAAAACAGAATCAATAGAATAACAAAGATAAAGACATGCTTTGAAATCTCAAATAAAGTTTATATCTTGAGACATGAACATGAGCTATCAATCTGCTTATTAGTTCATAATTCCCCTTTCCCACGCAAAACTGCTGCCCAGCATTGATCATTGCACATTTCCTCTCAATGAGCAAGAAACCCCTTGGGCAAGAGTACAAAACCCATCTGTTATTTTCTTACGCATAAATTTAAACTTCTCCAAAATCAAACATTGCTCTCCTACATGTCCTAAACTGAGAAAATGACTCCGATTTCATGGGTGATGAGCATTGTCAATTGGCATGGAAACTTTGTTCCCACAATACACAACTAGGCCTCGGTTGGTTTGGATTATTGCAGTTACAATAATAGTTACCAAAGCGAGAAGTGGAAACGGGAAGTCAAGCGAAAGCGAGAAATGGGAAGCGAGGCAAAAAACAATCTTTAGAAAATGGGAAGTAATGAATGAGATATAGGTGCAATGGTGCATCATTCCCATTATATTATGATGGTCAACCATACCTTAAATTTTATCTTACATGAGATATTTGTGGAGAAGTAGGTGCCTTAGGTTTTAATACAACGATACTTGCTTAGGATCTATGTCGCAGGCTTTAGACTTGGGTCTATGAGTCTATCCCATCACATTCTAGATACATAGTCCCTTTTGACTACTAAACATGACATGATTGAAGTGAGTTTCCTACGAAATGAGTTTGGGAAACAAGTTTCCTAGGAAGCGAGCTTTCCACTTTGTACATAGCTTCCTTGCAATTATGGTTACAATTGATTATGCAATAAGTGTTGTCGTGAATAACCGCTGCCATTAATAAGTGGTTTGAATAATCCTATTTGGTTAGTACTTTGTTGATTAGCGATATCTGGTATTTTTTTATTTTTGATATTTTGGTCATTTTAAAAAGGGGAAAAAAAGAAATTTTGGGGAATCTCTCTCTCAAGCTTAAGGGACCTTGTAGGCCTTACTGGGTACTAACAATAATTTCCACATAATTCTAAAGGTGCATAAGTGGTAAGTGGTTATGCTCCCCTATAATCACCCCCTGGTCAGATTATAAAATCATCGGTTATTTCCATAATCGCTTATGGTAGGTTGATTGAATCAAATACTGTTATTTAGTCATCATCCCAGCAGAAGCGGTTATAAGCGATCAAATTAGTTTTGATAATCCAAACCAAACGACCCCTTACTGTTCCACTTAATGTTGAGTTACTTTGTTCATAATATTGATAATGACTTACCACCGATATAAAAAAGAATAAAAAAAGTTAATGACAGGTTTTATCTAGGGGTATCCAAGCCGAGTTGGCTCGTCAGCTCATCAAGTCAAACTCAAGCTGAAATTTTTGGCTCAATTGAGATCGAGCCAAGCCTAGTTTTTATTCTAGTTGAAACTAAACTCAAGCCAAGCTCGAGTCTGGGCCCGTTTGATCCGGTAGGCTTGATTGAGGCTCAGTTCAGCTTGAGCTTGGCTCGGCTTGAGTATTATAATATATATTAATAGAATAATAATAAATATTATTATAATAGTAATAATATTATTTTATTAATAAAAAATTAAGGAATCAAGCTCGAGGCGAGCTTCAAGACTAACTTTTTGAGCTCAAGCTTGGATTGAATACACCCTAGATTTATCAATCTACACAAGACCATAAACAATTACTGAAAAACCATAAATACCAATTGCAGAGCAGTAGTAGTTACTGAACAGGGATAAATCTGATCAACATTGTTTGATTTGAAGTCTCAAATGGCCATTTCATCCCACCATCCCGGTTTATCTAGATCAGGCTTGGCTTGAATACACCCCTAGTTTTATCAATCTACACAAGGCCATAAATAACAACTTAAAAATCATAAATACCAATTGCAGAGCAGTAGTAATTACTGAACAGAGATAAATCTAATCAATATTGTTTGGTTTGAATTCTCAAATGGTCATTTCATCCTGGTTTATCTAGATCAATTTAGAGGCTTCAGTCCTATCACATGGAAATCAAAACACCGATGAGGTTCCTCATGAACAAACATGAGCAACATAGAAAAAAGAAATTCTAAATGTAGAAAAGAAACACCATAGAAGAGTTCAAAAAGTGTCTGATATCTCTCTTTACTTATTGAAATCAAGAGACTTAAAAAAACACAAAAAAAAGTGTCTTACATCTACCGATCAAAACAAAAATTGTCTTCCATCCAAATAAATTGCTCTACAGCTGCAATGAGATTCATTTATGAAAGACACGTGCATCTCTTTTACATGGCTCCACCCCTATGGACTAACTCTAAGTCTCTAACTATTATCCCAATTTTAATAGTAGTTAATAGTTATCATTAAAAATTTTTGGAATCAGACTATGAAAGTCACAAACTTTTGTGTTCATGTGTTATAACCTCTGAGTCAATAAAAACCAAGGATGATAAATGCCATCATAATTCATAAGTATTTTGGGTTGTTTTATGATTGTGAGTAGTCAGACTTAGACTTGTCACTCCTTGATACATTTACTTACCAGACCAACCAATTTTCTTAAGCCAGCAAATTCATCGATTGTATGAGCCTACAATGTGAAAACACCTTTATCATAAACATTTATTGGATATTGGGATCTGGTCGCATAAAGATCATTGAATCCAAGGATCTGATTCAATCCTGTGACATTTATCATCCATTTGAGACTGTTGAGAAACATTCTCACTTGTTGCCTCACAACAAACTGACTTATCTTATGCAACTCTTCATGGCCTTGAAATCTCAAACAAAGTTCATATTCTGAGACTATAACATGAGCTATCAATCTGCTTATTTATTTCATAAATCCTCTTTCACATAGACTCGGCACTTTTGCCCAAAATTATTGCCCAGCATTGGTCATTGCAAGTTCGTTCTCAGAAACAAGAACATCTTTTGACGAGACCCATATGTAATTATCTTCTTAAGCATAACATTGAACTTATCCAAAATCAAACATTACCCTCCTACTTGCCCTAAAATCGGAAAATATCCTCCTATTTCAAGAGTGGTGAGCATTGTCTGTTGTCACTGCCACTTGCCACAGTAGACAGGGTACTATTCAAGTTAATGTTGAGTTACTATGTTCATAACATTGATAACATGTTTCTTCAATCTACAGAAGCCATAAATAACCACTTAAAGAACCCATAAATGCCCATTGCAGATCCGCAGTAATTACTGAGCAGAGATAAATCTGCCCAACATTGTTTGGTTTGAATCCTCGAACCTCCATTTCTGCCTGGTTTATTCAAATCCAATTTTCAAACTTATTCCAATCAGATGGAATTTGAATTATCGATGCAGCTCATCATGAACAAACATGAGCAACAAAGGAAAATAAATCGAAATCTAAAACAAAAACACCATAAAAGAACATGAAATTCAGTTTCCATATTTGATAGTAACAAGTTCATCATAACCCAAAATGCATCATAAAAAATAATTAAAAAACCCGAAATAGAATAAACCCAAATCAAGATTCCTCATTTTTTATCAAACCCAGCAATAAAAATCAATTTTTAACTAATTCTGTAACTAACCCACAAGAAAACAAACCCATTAAGTAAGATACAAACAAAAAGATACTAGAACAAACAGTAAAACCACTTACGCTCGTCTGAAATTCTGTAACGAAGAAGACCCAGATGCGAAGAAGCAAACAAAGATCGAAACGACGAAAACCCAATCCATTTTTATTGATACAGAGAGCGTCATCCGTCGAAGGAGAGAAGATCAAAGATAGATGTCTGTGATTGTACGGACGATGAGAGCATGAGGAGGCCAATGAGAAGAGAAGCATTTGGTTTTTGGGGACATGGGAGATGGGAATGTGATCTCAGACAGAGATGGAATGTGGTGTAGGTTAAGTATCTGCGCTCACTTTCAGTTGATATTTTGCAATGGAAGGTGATTTTGGAGGGTTTTCAATTTCTTCACACAGAAATAGTCAGACAGAACTCAAGAAGCCACACATTAGCGGCTTTTACTGGGAGCTCCGAGATTTCAACCTTGAATTATAAATTAGTCCCTTTCTTTACTAAGGAATTCAAATATGATCCTCCTACTTTTAGCGAAAAATAATTGAGAGACATCTTTAAAATTTTAATTTAGTAAGAACCCCCCCCCCCCCCCCCCGAGAATAGGTGAAGGGCTTTGGATTTTCCCTTGCGGACACCCGAGGTGGGCGATCGAGCATCCATATATCATTAGACGTGTGGCGATAAAATGGGGAGAAGTCATTTTATTTTCTCCCCATGATTTTGACTTCTCCCCACTTGATATCTCTCCCCATTTTATCACCACACGTCCAATGATGTGTGAACGCCTGATGGCCCACCTCGAACGCCAGAAAAAATCCGAAACCTAGGTGAAGATATGGAAATGAACTGAAAATTCTGGATTTATAATATTATTTTAAATTGTGTTTTGTCTAATTTTCTTTATTTTTTCCCCTTTTACTTATTTTTCTGAAGACCCCACCTCTTGCTCCAATGGTGGGGTGTGGCCTCTTTGAAATAAAAGATCTTAGGATTTAATCCCGAGCAATGAGTTGCAAGAGCTCAATCCTCAAGATAATCACTAACTACTAACCATAGGTAAATGATATACAAAGCAAAATAAAAAAAACTTACAACCAAACATAGGGTTAACAAAAGCACAATCCCTTCAATTTTTGGTTGGGAATCCCTTCAATTAAATGTCACAATTCCTAAGCCTTAGCCCTTAGTTTAAGTTCCTAAACTTCTCTCTTTTTTTTTGGCAAGATATTCTTAATCTTCCAACCATCACAAAATATAAAAAAAAATTATGTTAATTGAAACCAAGATTTAAAATAGTGATAATAATAATATCTCATATCATACTACTATAAAGTTTAAGAAAATCTCTTACTTTTTTCTTTTAAAATTCAAATCTTTATAAACATTACCTTAATTGGGAGTTACTTAAAATTATAAAAATAATTTTGATTCTTAACTTTATATGATGGTAGCTTCTAATTTTATGCTTTTTATATAATTTAGAGGATATTTGAATTCTATAAATGAATCAAATGTTTTCTATTTTTTTATTTGTTCTTCTTGTACTAAAAAAAAATCTAAAGAGACATACGATTCCTTATAAGATTTTTTTTTTGACATTATTTACCTTTAACTATAATATGAAATCAGATTTGATTTTTAATGTGTTAATTATAATGACCCTTATCACTTGATCAGTGTTAATATAAATATGACGACAATCTGATAATCTAGCTTAACCTAATCGTATACAATATGATCACAATCTAAAATTAATTAATTCATATATGATTTTAATCTAAGATTGTGATGCGATTATATTTTCAGTACCATTTACCCCCCTTAATTAGATGCATGGTTATTTCAAACTCTTCATTAAGTTTCAGTAAATAAAGGTATGTATATGACTTAAGATTCTCTCATGTTAACCTAGAGATGAGATCTGTCCCTTTTCTATCTAAGTTTAAAGTCAAGACTAATAAAATGCTAACGGCAAGGACAAATGTCATTTCCATAGTAATAACCGGCCTCTTTGAGACCGATAATTGTTGGATAATATGTAAAATATTTAGATTAGTGTACAAATATAATAGAATATATTTTAGCAGTAAATGTATAATCTAGATGACATTATGGTTGCAAATCTGTATAAAGAAAAATTCTTGCAATAGAAAAACTTATCAATATAATCTGATCGAGACACGTGTTGGACATGATGTTCTTAAAGTGAAATTAACCCCTACTGGTTCTCTCTGACCGTGATGTTCATATGACAAATGGTTTTCATCCTATGATACAACGATGAATACTAAGGAAAAAGAGCACCCTCAAATTTTTTGTCTATAGCAAATGATATTTTCGCCCCTAAAATGTTCAAAACAAATGAGTAGAGTTTTTCTGCAAAGACTCCAGTAAATTCTCACGCCAACAAAGGAGCAAGATACTACAAGACAACTTTTTTCTTGCTATTATGCATATGGGTCTATCACGTGTATAGATCATCTCTATGAGAAAGAAACCCTTTTCCTTTTAATAGGCCAAAAGGTAGTTCAACAATTATAAGCTATAAAAGACCCATACGTTTTGAAGACTCTTAACATCTTGAAGGTGAATGGTTCACCACCATAATAAATAATAATTAAAAGCTATAAAGACCCAAACGTTTTGAAGGCTCTAACGTCTTGAAGGTGAATGGTTCACCACCACAATAAATAATATTAAGGAATGTTTCCCAAAAATCAATGATTTTGACATGGTAATAACCCCAGTCTATATATATATATGTCACACTTGGATGCATCCTCATGCGTTGTTTCCAATTTGAATTATTGTGTGCGAATATTCTTGATTGATATTTTCCTCGTTTAATGAATTTGGTAGCCTATTGATGAATTAGTTGCTACCTCTAAATGTAACCATACATCTAGTGGGCCAAAGAAGAGGGCTCCATGGACTAAGAATGGGACACTGTAGGGCTAAAATTTGAGCATCTACAGGCCTTAAAAGCATACCTCTAATTGCATGATAATAGGCTTAGTAACCCAAACCTCCCAACCTGTTACTCACTCCCGGCTTGAAACTTCGATCTCATAGTTTGAGTGTGAAATCATCTTGGGAGTACGGTTTTAATTTTTGTAGAGTATAGTTTATGGTTATTAGAATTATTGGCTGTAATAACCATTTAATCATCATGAAGGCGCTGGTTACAGGTAGCCATAAAGGCATCGGTTACAAATGATTCTCTCTATATAAGAGAGACAAGAGTATTTAGATTGATACTTTGTAATGGTTTCTATCACCCGGATCTAGTCTAAGGGGGTTGACCTATGTTGTTGGTTTACATCTACAACTGTCTCTTCTCGATGATCGACAATAACGATCCTATGTAATTTCTTACAATTGGTATGGGAGCTTTAGAGATGAGGAAGAGCTAGTCCCGGTGGCTGGTGGGTGTACAGTCAAAGCTTCAACGGGGATCGTTTTGGTGGAAAATGTAGAGCGGATCTACTGCTGAATGTTCATGAGGAAGATGAAAAGGGACTGCCAATTTTTTCTAGTCGTAACAGAGAAGAAAACGCTGAAAAATGGAGACGAAAGTGATGACCATGATATCCTGAGTCCACATTGCTGGAGACGATAACAGTGGTGGCCGTGTTAACCTTAGATAAGTGGAACATCCATGAGGCTGCCATATTGAAATATCAACCTATTTCAGAGTCAGGCAGATGAATGTAGCATTAAGGGGTTCAGCCAATCCTTGAACCTGTTGGAAACAAGGCAAGGTTACATGGAAAGCTCCACCATCTCTTGATTCGCTGACTCCGCTGCATTCCTCGAGTTTCTACTAGAAGTGCAATGGATGGCTTGTGGGCAACAAACAGATGGTTTAATTTTCTCTTCGGGTAAGAACAAATTTTTATGGAAGCTTTCCAAAGAGAGTTGCACAAAGGAAGATGACATACGATTTTTATTTCTTCCACTGATGAAGAGAAGAGTAAAAACCTCTTGTATTTCTGTCTGACAAGGAATTGAAAATGTCCGTTTCTTTAATGGGTGAGAAAGTCTCTGAAGAAAGTTTCTCTATGGTGTAGCAAACACACTCACTTTGTGTATTAGCTTTACACTTATTGGGGGGTGACGTGATGATTGCCATTTTTGGAATTTCTTGAGCATTATTCTCAAAGCCAATAAAGCCACTTAGTGTGGTGGCTTACAGCCCAAGTCAAGATGAAACCAAGAAACCAAGCCCAGCTGTGATCGTACACATGTTAGCTCATCAAGTGGAGCCAAACACAAGCTGAGCCATTCAAAAGCAAAGCCAAGCCAACTTAATAAAGATAGTCAAAGATCATATGAAGCAAAGGAATCAACATTATCCTATACAATGGATTTGGGATTTGGTGTAATAACATACACAAAAGTAGTTGTGTATTGCCTTTACATTTCCTATCTGATTCGCTATACATCCGATTTGAGATTCGTTTTAATCAGCGTGCTCCTGGAGATGTGGGAAATATAAGAGAGATCAATTGCGGTTCAAAAAATGAGGTGGTGGACACAGGAATTAGTAACACTTACCGATGAACGGTCAGATTTCTAGAACTCGAACTCTTTAAGTTATTTGTTGATCATTTTTGCAATATTACATGCTATATATGTAGTCATATTGATAGTTATGACTAGATAGAGTTCACTATTGTTAAATTGTTGAACAAACGTATAAAACTTAGGGTGTACAAGGAACATAGTAAAAAACATTGGTTTAAAAAGCTATACCCTTAGCTTGATCTATGTTAATTGATAATTAACAAATAAGATTACCATGTGGCTAATATACTATCTTTGTAGACATGTAAAGAATAGTGAGAGCATAATTTCAGATTGTAGTACTCTCGAATTAAATAAATGTGACTATTGAATTATCCATATGAAATTGTGATATATATATATATATATATATATAAACATGATGGAGGACACGCATTAATAACCTCATGTTTTGATAGAAATATAGATGAGTATATTGGTTGAAACCTATAATGTAAAATGAATGATAGTCATATGTTTTGTAAGTAAGCATGATGGACAAGCCTACATAATAGCGAGACATTATCTCATGGCTTAATAAATACAAGAAAGAAGAATGAGCCAATTAGTTTAACGAGGCAAAAATCTCATGACTTGTTAATGGAAGCGTGATAAGAAATTGCATGCAATGCATTGAAAAATCTCATGTCTTGATACATATATGATGAGTTAACTTGATGTAGAGCGTGGTAAAGACCTCATAGATTAATGATCAATATGTGAAAGTGCAAAATGTCGACATATCTATAAAAGAATTTTGGTAAAACCCGCAGGTTGGCGTGAAAAAATCAAATGTATTAACACTTAGAAAAACATTTTGGAGAATCCGCAAGTTAGTGTAGAAAAATCAAATGGATTAACACTTAAAAAGCATGTTGGGAGAACCCGCAAGTTAGCGTGGAAAAACCAAATGACTTAATGCTCATAGAAGCATTTTGGAAAAACTCAAATAAGTATGGTGGAAGAACCCGTTAGTTAGCGTGGAGAAACCAAATGGCTTAGTGGTCTAGAAAAGAATTTTGGGAGAACCCGCTAGATAGCGTGGAAAAACCAAAATTGCTTAGTTGTCAACCCTTTTAATCCAACATTGAAAAATCCCAACATGAAAAATCCCAACCCAGTTGTTCTTAACCGATGTGGGATTATATTTGATCCAACATCACCTTCAAAACACATCAGTATTTGTATTTAAAAGGAAGCAACGAGCTTCGTTTGTCCAATTGGATGTCACCGTAGAAAGTGTCGAGGACTCGAGGGCCACACCCACACCCACACACGGCTACACCCACACTCATACAAGGTCAAACCGACACCCACACCCACACGGCCGCATGACACAACACACCCCAAGTCGAAATATACTTAACTAATAATATATATATATTGTAAGCATATAAATTTACCGCATTGCCTTCCCTCTCAACTCTAAGTGTCAAGATAAGGTCCGAGAGTAGAGGAATAACGCTAAATTAGTTTTAAGAGTCGCCACCTACTTAGGGGAAGTAGGATCCCGAGATAATCCAAAATAAGGGGCCTACGGTCCAGAGTAATTTAGAAAAGAGATCCATTTAGGTCATGGGGAAGGGATTAGGCACCCCAAGACCTCCATCTAATGACGATTACGTACTCACTAGGTCTAAGCCAAACATTTAAAATCACTCAAAATTTCCTAAAACAATTAATTTTGCTAATCAAACACAAACAATCATAAATGAGGTGTAAAGTTTTTATCCTAGGTTGGGATCGAACCTTGGTTCGGGCTGCCTACTTATCCGGTTAGTCGGAATCAGACCCTAATAGTAGTTCGGGGGTGTGACTGTTTTTATACTCGTTTCGGAGTGTGGTCACTTCCAACTCGTGTTTGAGTTGGGGGGATGCGGAATTGAGATTTATGAATCTCATTTCGGGAGAGGGTTGCGTGGCTAGGTGCTCGTGGGGGAGCTCTAGGGGGCGTTCATTTATTAGGGTAGGTTATTTTTTTCATTTTAGATTTTTTGAATGTTTTTGTTATTTTGTATTTTTTAATCTTGGCAAGTTTAACTAGTCAAGAACTAACCTAGGTGCCCAATATAGGCAAAAAAAGAAAAATAAGGCCTAAGTGATTAATTAATTTAAAGGCAAAGAGCAGGGCAGATCAAGCGGCCTTAAACCAAAAAAAGATATGGTTTAAATACGGACCCTGCTCTAGGTCCCAAGGGTGATAGACCAGTGTCTTTAATTTATTTTAACTTTTTTATATAGATTTTTATTTTTTGTAAGACTAAACTAACGGGGTAGGCCAATTACTTAGGGTTAAAGAACTACCTAAGTGCCCAATATAGGCAAAATAGGAAAAGAAAATTGTGGCCTAACCCTATTGCACACACATGGATAATACATACATACATGACATGAAATATAAAAGTAATGGGGCTCAAAGAGGAGGTTAATGGGCCAAGGCTCATTGACCACTAATGGTGAATTGGCTTTGGTCCACTATTACTCTAAAGCCTCAAGAGGTAAGCCCAAAATTCTAAAATGATTCTAGGGGCTTATGGGCCTCAATTCACTAATATATGGCCCAATCCAAGGGCCCAAAAGATTCAAATCTCCCGCCCAAGCTTTGAACTATCCAAAAAAAATTATACTACAATAAATAAAAGGTATTAAATGAAAATGAGGGTAGAGATATACCTGCGAAGGTTGTTAGGAGAGTTGATGACGGTTGAGAAGTAGAAGGACCGCTCTATCTCTCAAAAAATAAGGAAAATCCACAGAACAATGGATACCAAAATAACATTTTAAAAGAAACAAAAAACAAAAAACAAAAAAAAGTGAGAGATAAGAGCACTGGAATGGTGTTGTTTCTCCTGCACAGGTAAAGAACACAAGCAATTAATAATAATAAAATAAAAACAAAAATAATAAAATCACTAAAAATAGTTTTAAATGTATAGATCCAGATCCGGAGGGCCAAAAAATCTGAGGAAGTAAAGGGCGGTAACTAGAAGTTATCGATCGTGCAGATAAAAAAGAAACAAAACAGAGCACATAACTAAGATCAAAGAGAAATCCAAGAAAACTGGATTTAAATATCCAGATCTAAAAATCTGGATCTAGAAAACTAGACCTAGAAATCTAGAAAGAAGTTGGAATGAGAGAAAGGACAAGGACGAATGGAATTACTGGAGGTGGAACTCGCAGGGAGCGAAGCCTTAAGGTGGAGGGGAAATAGATCTGTAACTGGGAAATGGGAGTTGCAGACCAGATCTATGAACAAAAATGAAAGTAAATGAATAAATAACTAAATAAATAAGAATGGAATTCTCAATATATACAGAAATCTGAAAAAAACATGGTTCACCTAAGACTGGACTTGGCCGGATTTTAGTGGTGGTTGCACGAGTGATGAACAAAAGAGAACAAAGATGAACCGAAAAAAATAAACGGGATGATAACAAAAATTAGCAAACATAGATCTAGATCTATAGACTCGGATTCGAAACTCTTGATCTATGGATCTAGATCTAGAAGGAAAAGGGAATTAGAAATAAGAGGAGTCTACAAGGGTCACACAGGAACCTGGAAATGGTGAAGAGGACCTGAGAACGGCTTAGCTAGAAACGGCAACTAATAGGAGTATAATTACTACCGGGGAAGATGACCGGAGAACTGAATCTTCTTGGTTCTGCATAAATGCAACCGAAAACAGAAAAATAAACAAAAAGAATTAAAATAAAATAAGATTAGAATCTAGATCTGGATTTAAACCTTAACTTAAGAGAGATTAAAAGGATCGGAAGAGGATACTAACTAGGGGAGACCGAGAAGTGACGCCGGAGATGGAAAGATGATCGGTGGAGAGATTCTCCTTCTACTAACAAAAAACAGCAAAGCAGAAAAAAGAAAGAAAGAAAAAAAAAAACAGGTTAGAAAAATTAAATACGGACTAATATCACAATATAACAATCGCAAGAGATAAGGAAGATGATCGGATTACCCGAGATGGAATTCGGTATAGGAAAGAAACATTCGGAAATGTTGCGTTCTTCAAAATGGTATGAGGAGAGAAGGATCAGCGCCTGGGACTGATCTGACAAATTGATGAGTGAAGAGCTGCTGGCGGAGAAAATGGTGAGAGCTCTACCCTTTTTGGAACTAGCTGAGAGCCAATATCGCTGGTGATGATGCTTCCGGCGAGGAACTAGGTGCCGGATCCAGAGGAGAGAAATATGCTGGACGTCGCCGATTTTGCTGGACTAACCGGGACTGGTGGACTGCGAACACTGGAGAGGGTTTCGCCGGCGAGATGGATGGAAGGGAGAGATGGGACAGCAAGAACTCTCTGCTGCCAAAAATGAGCGGGGAAGAGAAAATGAGGTCATCTGACCTCATAAAGGGGTATTTATAGAGTAAGATAGGGTTGGGAATTAGGGTTCTTTAAATGGGCTTGGGCTTTTATGAAACTTGAATTTTTAAAACAAACTTAGGATCCGGGCTTGGGCTTGATAAAAGGGTTTTAATGACATGGATTTGGATTTCATGGGCACGAGCAAATGGAGGGCTCTCTCTCTCTCTCTCTGAGACCAAAATACAAAAAAAATAAAATAAATAAAATAAATCCAATTAAGGAAATAAAAATAAAAATAATCAATAAAATTAAATCAAAAAGAGGGATTTCAGGGGTGTAAAAATGGGGTGTACACACACACACACACACACATATATATATATATATATATATATATTTACATATATATGTAATCGAACCAAGCTTTTATCGAGCCGAGTAAGGGTGTGTTCAAGCTCGGCTTGTTTATCAAACGAGCTCGAAAATGATATTCAAGCTCAGCTCATTTACTAAATAAACGAACGATACTCGAGCTTTTAATGAGCAGAGTCCGAGTAGTTTACGAAAATTTTGTTCAATAACCACCCCTAGACCCAGTCGGAGGGACCTGCAAGGCAGCTTTAGCATATTTTTATTTCACGTTTGATACATTTTTATGGACATGTATATATTGCAATTATTACATTTTAGACGGTTTATTATGACATTTTGTGGACATAAATTTATATATTGATGAATTATTTTTCGGTGTTCATAAATTTTATAGATAATTTGAATTTATTTTATATTGCTCACAGGCACAATTAATACAGGTAATAAAAATTTAATTAATTTTTTAATTAATTGGGCGGTTTTCAACCGCCGTTAGAGATATAGATTATCAACGGCGATCGTAACCGCCATTATATATTTATTATATAACGACGGTTGAAACCGCCGTTGTAAATTCATTTAGTATGGCGGCTCGGTAATGCCGTTATATATTGAATATATAACAGCGGTTAGAACCGCTGTAACATTGAGAATTAAAATGATGGAATTACCCTTTATAATCGGCTTTATAAGGATAAAATAACCGCCGTTATAAATTTGCTTTACGGCCGCGGTTATAATAACCGTCGTTATAAACCGCCGTAATAGACCTTTGCGACAAGACCTGTCATGGCATTTTGTTAAACTGCCGTTATATGTTTATAACGGCGGTTTTGGCATTTACTGCGGCGGTTTTTGACCGCTGCAAAAAACCTTGAATTTTGTAGTGCCTTGAACACCTTCTAAACCCTAGGACCTCCTTAAACTCATTCCTAAACCCTAGGACCCAACCTAAAACCCTAGAACCCACCATCTAAATCATGAGACCTTCCATCACCAATACCCTACGAGAATTCTCAAATTCTAGGACCCTTTTCTAAAACCTAAGACCTCGTCTCAAATCAAGGATCTTCCTCCTAAGCCCCTAAAACCCTAAACCCTAAGCCTTTAAAATCCAAAAAGCAAACCTACATCCCCACACCCATGCCACCATCTAAATCGGGAGACATTCCTTAACCAATACCCTAGGAGAATTCTCAAATTCTAGGACCCTTCTCTAAAACCTAGGACCCCATCTCAAATCAAGGACCTTCCTTCTAAGCCCCTAAAACCCTAAACCTAAGCCTTTAAAACCCAAAAACCAAACCTACATATCCACACCAATGACCTATCTACTAAAAACCCATAATCTTAAAAATCAAATCCACATACCCATATTCAATAACCTATACCCAATAACTCAAAGTCATAAACTCACCAACTCTCTTACACCCCTTACAACACTCAACCCATCAAATCCTTACACCTCTTACAAAACTCATTAATTCTTTTACATCTCTTACAAAACTCATTAACTCTCTTACACCCCTTATAAGACTCAACCCTCAACCCATCAACTCTCTTACAAACCCATTACCTCTCTTATACCCCTTACACAACTCAACCATCACTTCACTCTCTCTTTTATTCCCTCTCTTAGACAGCTCATCCCCAAAAACTCTAGAACACACAAAATCTATCTCTCCATTCTATCCCTTTAACAACTCACCTCATCTCTTACATCTCTTACAAAGTTATCAACTCTCTTACATCACTTACAACACTCAACTTTTTACCCACTAACTCCTTTTACCTCTCATGTAAAAGACATACATCAACCCTTTAGTTTTCTTATAAATACGCATCTCTTAGGCCTTTATAGACCACTCTCAAAATCTCTTAGAGAAACTCTTGTCTTAGTGGAAAAACTCTTAAGTCTTGGTGAAAGATATGCTGTAGAAACTCTTGAGCCTTAGAGAAAACCTTAGCTCTTGACCCATTGCCTTAGTAGAATTTTTACCCTAAAAGTCATTTCTCTTTATTTTGGTTGGAAATTCCTAATCCCTAAAACCATTGGTCTTTCCTACTCGATGATCTTTGGAAGAGAAGGAGACTCTGGTTCGTGTTAGGAGCGACATACCGTTGGGTGGTTGCAGGAATGGAGTTAGGAATTGTTTTCTTTGGGAGGGGGGGGGGGGAGTGAAGTACATGTATGAAGAAAATTAATGAGGTTGAGGGGCGTAGCCCCATATAATGAGGGGGGGGGGGGGGGGGGGGGGGAAGAAAATTAATGAGGTTTAGGGGCGTAGCCCCCGATAATTTTTTTTTAAGTAATAGGTCCATTGTGGTAATAAAATTCGTTAATATTGCATTAAAAAAAAAAGTCCAGAAACAAGAAAATTAAACATGGGCCCTTCCTTTTGATAAAGTCATTATATAAGTAAAATGAAAGAAAAATGCTTAACTTACCTCGCATTTCCACTATGTAACGAAATATCAGTTTTCATTGGTTCTTGCCTACCTTTTAATATCCTCTAACTGTGGTTATGATTCACTCACCCTAGGGTTCATCCATTTAACCTTAGTTTCTTTTAAAAATAAAATATAATAATAATAACTTTAAGTTAGTTAAACTTAACCACGGTTAAAGGAGATGAAATGGAAAAACATTTGATTATGTAGTCAAATATAGGATGAGCTAATCACAACTCTAAAATTACTATACTTTTATTTTATATTATCGAGATTATTTTTTCACACGCACGCGTCTCCCCTGCTTGACACATGTCCCTTTTAACACCCATTAACTGTGATTAAGACTCACTCGCCCTTAGAGTTTATACATCTACCCTTAGTTTTTATTAAAAAAATTAACTCTTAAGATAATAATTCTTAACGAGGGTTTATGTTAGAAAATTTTACAATATTTTTTGGGGGCCACTATATACAAAATTCTCGTATTATGTATTCTTTAAAAAAAAAATCTACATACAATATATTATATATTCAAAAAATTTGGGTGGGGGGGCACTACCCCAATTTTTTTTGTCCTATATAGTATAGTGGCCCCCCAATTTTTTTTTGTCATATATATAGTTGGCGCCCCCAATGGAGTTCCCTTATGCCCTTGAGGTTGCCACATGTTCCTACTGACACCCCTTAATTTTAATCTTAGGAGTTAGTGAATTTTAAACTAGGGTTCAAAAAGAAATTTGATATTTTAAAAAAAAACCAATGATAGGTGGGTGAATCTTAACCACAATTAAGGGGTATTAATAGGGACACGTGGCGACCTCAAAGGAATTACCGGGAAAAAAGAATTTTCAAAAAAAAAAAACTACCCCAAATTTTTTTTCCTCGGGGGCTACACCCCCGAACCCCCAAATTCCATACCCTCAAATCAATTTTTTTTAATACATGTATTTTGACTCCCCCAATGAAAACATTCTTGGCTCCGCCCTTGGATGGTTGGAAGTAAGCGTGATCTTGTTTTTCTTTTTCTCTTTTTAATCTTTATTGTTGACTTAAGTTTGCCCTATCTCACCTATGATCCATGCACGAGCCTAAACTGTTAAAATAATTAAAAAAAAAATGTAAAAAACATTCAAATATTCTAAAAAATGTCAAAAACATTCACTAAACCAAACAAAAAAAAAATCAACTTAAGCATGCTTAAGAACTATGTGAGGCTTGATTCCGTTTTGACGGATACGTAAACCTTGATTTATGCAGCCCCCTACTTAAATACCTTAGGTAGATCCCATTTTCTTTTCTTATTTGTTTGTTGTAATATTCTCTCTCATTATGAATGCCATTTTCCCCAAGATTTTTTTTTATATTAGCTTAGGTTTAAGTAGGTAAACCAAAACCATCATAGGATGGAGGGTAGGGGTGCCTAACACCTTCCCTTAGCCTAAATGAATTACTTACCCAAAGAATCTCAATGTCCGTTATCCAACCAATATGAAATGAGTCCTATTTCCATAAAAAATAAAATAGGTGATAACTCTCAACTAGAAGGCTTAGTGTTATTCCATCCTGCCGGAGAATGAAGTAAATTTCCAATGCTTACCGGTACCATCTAGAATAAGAGTTTGCCTAACATTTAATTAAAGCTTGACATATCAATTGCAACACCACAACACAGTAGAAATGGATTTCAGTACCAACTGGAATACACACTGCTATTGGCACAAGTAGGCTGCTGTGTTAGAAGCTCATGTAACCCCTTAAATGCAAGCCACATGGATGATTATTATTAGTTTTTTTTATTTTTCTAGGAGCGAACAAATAGTACCTTCAGGCGAGGAGCAAACTATTGATCCTCGCCTTACAAAGCTGCCCTGCCTTGACTCAAGTTAATTTCTAACCCTGAAGTTAAATATTTTTTATTTTATTTTCTAAAAAAAAGGGTAGATGGGTGAACCCTAGGGGTTAGTGAACCTTAATAACAGTTAAAGAGAGTTTAAAGAGGGACACGGGGTATGAAAAGGAGGCTCAAGACGCCCCTAATTGCGTCACCTACTGAGGAGGTGAATATTTCCCTAAAAAAAAATAGTAATCAAAACACATGGCATAAAGCGAGGCAGATGACCAAACCAGAGTTTGAAAGGTAGGGAGTTGAAACCAAAGTCCAAAAGTAGACATCTCATATAGAGTTGGGTTACTAGCCCATACCATATGAAAATCTTTTAAATAAAAGGAAGCAACATCTAGCCTGAATACAAAGTAAATATTATTAATAGATGATAGGCAGGGGAGGTTCTCTACCTTTTCAAAATCTTCTAACACCAAGTCAAAGACGAAGCTAAGAAACACAGTCGGCAACAGGTGACACCTTCCTCTTTTAAATTGTCATGTCTCTCTCCTTTTAACATCCTTTAATTATAGTTAAGTTTATCTACCCTTATAGTTAAGTTAGTTAAGTCATTTAACTTTGGTTTATTTTTAAAAAATAATTTTTTTAACCCCTTTAACTGTGGCTAAGATTTAATAACCCAAGGAATTAAAAAAAAAAATTATTTTCTAAAAATTAAGTTTAAATAGCTTAAACCAAGGTTAAATTTAAAGGGAGATTATTATTTTTTCTCTAAAAACTAAAGTTAAATGGCTTAACCCTAAGAGTGAGTGAAACCTAATCAGAGATAAAGGATATTAAAATAGGCAACATTTGGTTTAGTGAATCTTAACAACAAGAGTGTTAAAATTTTTTTCCTCCAAGAACAAATATTAAATGGTTTAACTCTAAAGATGAATAAAACTTAACCACAGTTGAATGATGTTAAAAGGGAAGAGACGTTTGGATTTAAAAGGAGAACACGTCACCGAGTGCCGACTAAAGGATTTGCCCTCTGGAGTATGCTAGAGTACCAATCACGTTAATGTGGGTTCTGACAGTTCAAATGACAATTTCGAATTGGCAGCAAATCCTCTCCGGTGATAACCGGATTTTGCAAATCCGGTTATCACCCCTAGAGGTCACTACGTGTCTCCTTTGACACCCATTAACCGTGGGTAAGGTTCACCCAACCCTAGGGTTCACCCACCTATTTTTGGTTTCTTTTTTAAAATAATAATTCTTTTTTTAAAATTAAAAAATTGTTTTTAATATTAAAAAAACTCTAAAAACAGTTTTTTAATTTTAAAAAAAGAATTATTATTTTAAAAAAAAAACCAAAAATAGGTGGGTGAACCCTAGGGTTGGGTGAACCTTACCCATGGTTAAGGGGTGTCAAAGGAGACACGTGGTGACCTCTAGGGGTGATAACCGGATTTGCAAAATCCGGTTATCACCGGAGAGGATTTGATGCCGATCGAATTCCCTTTGGCAAAAGATTAGCTCCGCTGGCTGCCCGAACCGGACGCTAGGACATCTACAAACCGACATGTGGCGTGTCAAAGGGGAAAGATAGAAAATGGGGAGAAGTCAAAATCATGGGAAGAAAATGAAATGTCTTTTTCCTCAAATTGTCGCCAAGTGCCAATGTTTTGTGGACGCCCGAGCGCCCAGCTCGGGCAGCCGCCAGAGCTAATCCCGATATTTCCTTTTCCTTGGCTGGCCAATTCAATACTATAGTCGGTTATCAATAAAAGTTCGTTGGTGGTAGTTGCATCCTCTCCTCTCCCCTCTCTCTCTCTCTCCACAACCCTTAAATCCTTCCCCCTCTCCGTCTTTGCAGGCATCTCTCTCTAACCTCATCAGGTAATTCTCTTTTCCTTTCATTTGAATTCCAAGATTAGATTGTTTTGTACAAAATCTTCCTCCAAGTGTCTAGATTAGTAGATTTTGATCAACCATGGCAGAGAAAAGACAATACCCAGAAACCGAATCGATTTCAAACCAAGCTCCATTGGAAAGGAAGAACAATCTTCCAGACTTTCTCCAATCCGTGAAACTCAAATACGTGAAGCTTGGTTACCATTACTTGATCTCCCACGCCATGTATCTCTTGCTAACTCCACTCCTTGCTATAATCTCCGTTCATCTTTCGACCCTTAATTTCGCCGATTTCATCCACCTATGGAACCAACTCAAGTTCAATCTTGTTACAGTAGTCCTATGTTCATCTCTCTTGGTTTTCCTAGCTACCCTTTACTTCATGACTCGTCGTCAAAAGGTCTACTTGGTGGATTTTTCCTGTTACAAGCCTGAACCAGCTAGAATGTGCACTAGAGAGCTGTTCATGGAGAGATCGGAGCGCACCGGGAGCTTCACAGAAGAGAATTTGGCATTTCAGAAGAGAATTGTGGAGCGATCGGGACTGGGCCAGTCGACATACTTGCCGGAGGCCGTGTTGAGGGTGCCGCCGAACCCGTGCATCGCCGAGGCGAGGAAGGAGGCGGAGATGGTAATGTTTGGAGCTATCGACGAGCTCTTGGCGAAGACGGGTGTGAAGGCGAAGGATATAGGGATTCTGGTGGTGAATTCTAGTCTTTTCAATCCAACTCCGTCTCTCTCCGCCATGATCGTGAATCATTACAAGCTTAGAGGGAATGTTTTGAGTTACAATCTTGGTGGGATGGGTTGCAGTGCTGGACTTATATCTATAGACCTTGCTAAACAGCTCTTACAGGTTAGTAAAACTACTCATATCTTTCTTTTTGTTCATATATCAACAAGGTTGTTCATGGATCTTAGATTCTTAATTACTGTCTGGAATTGGATTGAACAGAAGACAGGAGCTCTGGTTGACTGTTTAATGGAAGCAACCCAAAAAAATCCCTTAGAGGAGTGGTAGTTTGGCAATTACTTAGTCAGGTCGTCTTTTTGGAGTGGTTGTGTTTAGATTACCTCTCTCAACCAAATAAGAAAGAAGTGATTTTTTAATACTACTTTTTTCAAATATACCCCTGTCCAATGCATTTTTTACCTGGACTGTTCAACAGAAGTCCTGTTAATATCAATAAAAAAAATCAACACCTATCCTTGTTTTTAACTCAACGTTAACATGTGTGTTGCTTTCAACCAAAATTCAACACATATCCATACTTTAACGAGGGTTATCATGCGTCTTAATTATTTAATTGAACATAACTATGAGATTAGGGGACAGTTGTTGATAATTAAAGAAAGAGAAACAATACCAAAAAGATATGTACGAAAGTTGCCCTGTTGAGCCCATTATGCCACAGCAGGCAAGGTTGTTGGTCTATCTACTCCATAAAATGCCAAAAGAATATTTTTATTAATTTTTTCAACGGAAGTGATTTAAAACTCTCTATAGTGATTAAAATTCTGTTAGTGCCAAGCAATAAGTGGGGCCCTTTATTTAAAGCAATTGTGGACATGGCGTCATTGGATTTTCAATCCAATAGTCTAGCTCTTAATATTAGGTACTATCTTTTAGGTACTATGAGAGTTTCTAATGATTTTCCTTTTTTAAATGACATAAAAATGATTTGATGCTAGAATTCTTTTTGTTTATTATAGTGGACCAATAGCATGACTGCGATAGCCCAATGGACTACAATATGACTCATCCAATAGGGGTGTCAATGGGCGAAATTCGGCCCTCAAAAACCTATTAATTAGGCCTATTCAAAAATCACAAAAGTTCAGGCCCAATATCAGCCCATTGAAACCCAAAGGGTATGAATCTTATTTTTTTAACTGAGGGATGGATGCCAACAGGTGCACCCCAACTCCTATGCGCTAGTAGTAAGCATGGAGAACATCACCCTCAACTGGTACTTTGGTAACAACCGCTCCATGCTCGTCTCCAATTGCCTCTTCCGAATGGGTGGCGCCGCAATTCTCCTATCCAACCGAAACTCCGATCGCCGCCGCTCCAAGTATCAACTCATCCACACTGTACGTACCCACAAGGGTGTCGATGATCGATGTTACAATTGTGTCTTCCAAGAAGAAGATGACACTGGTAGAATAGGCGTCGCGCTATCAAAAGACCTCATGGCGGTTGCCGGTGAAGCTCTTAAGGCTAACATCACTACGCTTGGACCCTTAGTACTACCAATGTCCGAACAACTCTTATTCTTCGCGACACTCGTAGGAAGAAAGATCCTCAAAATGAAGATTAGTCCATATATCCCTGATTTCAAGCTCGCCTTCGAGCATTTCTGCATCCACGCCGGCGGGCGGGGCGTCCTGGATGAGCTAGAGAAGAATCTTGAGCTCACTGACTGGCATATGGAGCCATCAAGGATGACACTGTATAGGTTTGGGAACACGTCTAGTAGTTCATTATGGTATGAACTTGCTTACTCTGAGGCTAAGGGGAGAATCAAGAAGGGTGATCGGACCTGGCAGATTGCATTCGGGTCGGGTTTTAAGTGCAACAGTGCGGTATGGCGTGCATTGAGAACCGTTGATCCTGTAAAAGAGAAGAACCCATGGATGGATGAGATTGATGGGTTCCCTGTTCAGGTACTCAAAGTGGCATCCATTGTATCTTAAGCAAATAGTTCATTTGAGAACTTTAGAATTGTAGATTGAGACTGTCAACGTTGAACTGGGGTTTATAGACCGTACTTGCAGTCTGAAAGACTAAGACATTAGATTTGTCCTCCTCCTCCTCCTCCTTTTTTTGTCTTTTTTTCGATGGATTGATTGGATGTAATTAATACATAATAAGTGTTGATTGAATTTATGAGTCATAGTCTTGAAAGAGTCAATATAACGTACGGTTGGAACTATTCTCATTAGTTGATCTTAAAAATAAGGAAATCTCTTAGGTGAGAACCATCTAAGTGGTGGGACCTTTGCTTAGTCCATATCCATGTGAACTCTATGCGGAGAGTGGAAGGTTTTTTAATGGTCGAATTTCGATCATTTTGGACCCTAATAACAAAATGAAATTTCATGATATTTTTAAAAAAAATTTATTCATCAGAAATATGTTACCAAGATATTTTGTAAAACTTTGGAGCCAAAATTTAGGAATTTCGTCTCAAATAAATAAATATATTTTAATTTCTAATGTTTTTTCTCTGCTTTTACATACCTTTATAGTTTACCATTTTGATTCTAAACTTACCAGACTATATAATTTAACTTATCTATTTACTGCTATAAAACGCAGTTAGATTGTTTCTCTTGATGCCACATAAGTCTTCTTTTTGATGCGACATATGACTGCTCTTCATTTGTGAGGTCAAGTCATCACAATAAAATAATATGAGTAGGACCCATCACAATTTTTACCACCTTTCATAATTACTACTTACTAAGAAACCTAAGCAGGTGGGTAGACACGTGGCGACCCTAGAGAGGATTTAATGACACGTGGTAGCTCTAGATAAAATTTAAAATATTTTTATTCTATTTAGAGTTACTAACTAGCAGATACCCCGTGCGATGCACGGGTGTGAATAAAAAAAAGTAAATAATTTCTTCAAAAAAATATCAAGAATATATTACAACAACCTTTCATAAGAACCATTATAAAAAAAAAAAAATCTAATCATAAGACAAAAATTACGTAATTCTCAAGATTTAATTGGAAAAATGAACATATATAGATATAACTTCCAAACTCATCGAATAACAATTGAAGTCCTAAAAATTGGTAAACGTTTATATCTTCAATGAGCATTCTGTTTCGCCCTAACACAATCGCACATTTATATCTTCAATGACCATTCTGCTTCGCCCTTAACACAATCGCACCCACAGGTCAACATGGACCCTTTCAACCCTTATAAATTGTGCTTAAGATTCACTTACCCTTAGGGTTCACCAATATAATCTTGGTTTGCAGAAAAACTGTTTTTTGAAAAATTAACCCTAGGGTAAAAAATTTAACCTTAGGGTTAATTTAAAAAATATATATATATTTTTAAAAAACCAAGGTTAGATTATTGAACCCTAAGGGCTAGTGAATCTTAACCATAGTTAATAGGGGTCAAAATGGACACATGTTGATATGTGGGTGCAATTGAACTCTCCCTGAGTTCAATCGCAATTGGCTATGATTCGATCTCCAAATGATATCAGCTGAAAATGGTGGCCCCGATCAATGTGCATTGTGTGTTGTTAGGAACACTTATTTATTGGCAGAGTGTTATTTTGTTGAAAAAAAAAGAGCAGTGATGGGCGTTTTGCAAATACATATCCTAGGTAAGTTAATTATTTTCCAAAAAAAAATTACCCATTGTTCTTGTCTATAATATCAGATTGCCAACATGATTTGTTAACGTCTTTTATAGTAAAAAGAGAAAAAATGGGAATCACAAGAATAATTTCTAGTAAAATTATATTCCTAGAAGTCATTTAGGAAGAGCCAATGTCAGCCCAGCACATGCTTAGGCTAAGTTAGACACCAAGCTAAGCCCCACCGGACTTATAATGGGGTAATGGCACGGCACTAAACAACTCTATATGTCAGTAGTTTTTCTCCCTTTTATATCACACCGTTTAAGTGAACTCTAACTACCCAACTGAAAAAAAAAAAAAAAAGGCTTCATACAAAATATATGTTGAAAGTAGTCCAAAATCAGCAGGGGCTACTCTGAAAAAACAGAATGGCAAGCCAACTCTTGGATTAGATTGGCCATAATTCAAACTTATTATTGATGTTTGAGTGATTCTAACTGAAAATCCCTGTCGGGATATCTATTTCATGAACCAAAATAGGGTGAAAAAGATGGATAAAATATATAATGAAATTGTTTTACTACAGCTACTTATGGTTCTATAATCAACCATTACATGATAGACAATTACTTTTTGTAGTTATGTTTGAACTGAAACTTACATTCATGGAGAGATAGAGAGAGTTACCAGGAGCTTAAATTGGTCTGTAATGGTTAATCCAACACGTCTTGAACCTGAGAATTCTTCAAGGCAAGAAAAGAAACTCGCCAGACTTGTGCGGCCCTCTCTGCGCCTCAACATTATCAAGTAGTCCACAAGCACCGAGTTGATCTCCCACACAGCTGGCCAGGTCTTCAAGGATCCCCATTAGGCAAGATTATCCAAATCAATGGGCCACCTCCTGAAATGGCATCACAGATGTTGGTTAAACCGAATTACAAGCATTGTTAACAAAAGAGGATCCAAAAATAAGTGGGTGAACCCTAGGGTTGGGTGAACCTTACCCACGGTTAAGGCGTGTCAAAGGAGACACGTGGTGACCTCTAGGGGTGATAATCGGATTTGCCAAATCCGGTTATCACCGGAGATGATGTGGCTCCTTTTTGTTGATATTTATGGACGAGATTCTAACATACATGAACCCAGCTTTATCTGGCTGTATATACCCCGAGTTAGCTACAATTCCATTTTATAGAGAGAAGGAATGAACAACCATATATCAGCATAATGGTTCCTAAATTGTCACGATACCTTTTGAGCAAACCCATATATAATTGCACCTCGCGACACCACATCCTTCTCTGGCATCAATTTGAAAATCGATTCCGCAATCTCCATCTCCCTAAATAATAGATGTAGATGTCCAAGAAACCAAATCTCTTTCACCCATTTCCTCAAACACATTGCGTCCGGAATCAATACAATGACATTTGCAGTACATATCAACCATTGAATTTTGAACCCAAACTTCAAAATTAGACGGTGAAATGAAATTCTGAGATTAGAATCATCCATAACTGCAAAAGCTGAGTCGAAAAGGGAATTAAGACGTTAACGTTAGGAGAAGCTTTTGTTAGCTTGTCCTTTGGGGAATTTAATATACCTTTTGATGGCTGCCTTATGTTCTCACTGGATCATTGGTTCGAAGTATAAAGCAAAGCTGACGAAGAAATATGATTTGGTGGATGCTCCATATGAAGAGAAGATCTCTCATATCGTTTGCCCATGTTGTTCCCTTTGCCAAGAATTTTAGAGTGCTCGAGAGTAGATGACCTGATCCTGCCCATTCCGTGAGTAACCTCTAGTTGTAGAGGTTTATCTTCTATAAGGAAGAGGATATAAGCGGGCTGTAGAGGTTTATCTTCTACAAGGAATAAGGATAGTGGGTTTGTTGGAGAAGAAGAAAAGAGTTTTGAAAACTCTTAGAAGATGAAACACTACAGTATAGTATTTATTGGGAGAGAAAAATGAGAGGCGTGATGAAGGGTAACGTGTAGGGAATGGTTATGAGAGAAAATGTAACGTATGAGGAAAGTTTGTAACGTGTGGGAAGTTATTGAGGGAGGAAGTACTGGTGTGGGATAAGATTAGCATGAGAAAATTTAACGTGTGAGGGAAGTTAGTGAGGAAAGTCCTATGTGGCTTCACCATATAAAAGTAGTCCTATGTGGCATCGATATAGGTTCCGATGTGGCATTCAAAGGCATCCTTTAACTGTGTTTTAGTATAGAAGATAAATAGATTTGATTCCTTTAAGAGGGGAGAGGATGAGATGTAACGTCCCACCCAATAAACATTGTTGTTAGCAAAAAGTTAAGAGGTTGTAGGAAAGGTGATTGAGACTTTACAAAATAAGCCATTTTGAGATCATATTTGCTACGGGTAGTTATAGAGAGTTTTGAGGGAGGGTGATGGTTCCATTACAATGTCTATTGAAACCTTTGGGAAGAATAACGGTTCCACTCTACTGGTTCATGTAGAATATTGTAACTGTTCTAAACTCATTATTATGTGCACAAAATTTTTAGGTTAGGGTGTAACGGTTCATTCCTTCAATGCCTAAAGGAAAAAAAAGGGGATTGCAAACTATAAAGTTGAACTTCAACCTCATTCCTTCGTTACCTCAAGAGAGATGTGAAATTGTTTTATTATAATTTTGGTTGTGGGGTGGGATGGGGGTGGGGTGATGATAAAGAGGAGAGAGTGGTGATAGATGCAGAGGAGTGCATCTTTTTCAAGTTGCCACCATTGATGCTTCTTAATCTTCAAATCAATACTCCTCTTGCTGTGAAGAAGAACAAAATATCCATCTAAGCCATTTATCTCTCTCTATATATATATATCTATTTGCTTGAGAGAGAGGTGAGATTGAAATCTGCAATTCATAAGGGTTATGTGGAATCGGAAATGGAGACTACATGGGAGTGATCTACGGTTCTCTTCATACGGATTCATTGGGATGTGGTAAATTTCTGCTTTATCTTGCAAATATATTTTTCTTAATTTTTTTTTTCATTTCTTTATTGTCATCTCTTTAATCACAAGGTTCTTTATGTTTCTTCGTGATGCAGGGATTGTGGAAAACAAGTTTATTTTGGTGTATATATATTTTTTTACTTATATTGGTGAGATGGGTCTCCTTTGAGGTGTAGGTGGATTAGACACAGCACATGTTGTTGCTCAGTAAACTCTTGCTTCCTTCTATTCCTACTAAGCTTCTCTGAAGTTTGTATATTGATTCTTTTGCATCTTTAAAAACAAAAGAAACTCTTTTATGGTGATTGTCTTATTGAAATAGAGAAAATTCGTTTTAGAGCACGTGGGTATCAAGTCCAGGGATAGAAGGCAAACATAAATTTTAGTCTTGATAATGATTATAAAGACTTGAAACAAGATATATATATCTATATGTATATATACAATTCCTCATTTCCTTTTATCTACTACTCCTATGGTTCTACTTTTTTAATTTTCTTTCCTTTTATTAAAGAATTAGACCCATATTATAAATTGATCACCCTGAAATAAGCCTATTGGTTCAATTTTAAATAGAATTTCACAATTTCAATTCTCTAGCAATAGCAATGGAGGCTGAATTGGAGTTATTGGATGAGGGCTTTGGCGGACAACGACAATTGGGATGGACCAATTACAATAACATTGGATTATGGGAAATTCATGTCTCATAGATTATATATATTATATGCTAATAAATTGGGAGGAGAGAGAGGGGATGCAACCTTCCATTTTCTAGCGAGATCAAGAGTGAAATAAAATCAATGTTGCATCCTTCATGTAAATATATTTACCATTTTCAAATTTGATATGTTAATATTTTATTTTTGTACCAAAACAATTATTTTACAGTAATTATTTGTAAATTTATCATACTTCAAGTTAATAAATTTAAAACTATGATATCAATTTAAAATTAAAATAATATGATATCTTTATTCCTTTTTGATATTTCCATGCATTGCATGAGTTTCTTACTAGTATATACTATCTACTCAAGAAATAGGGGTGCCAACGTGGCACCCTTATTTGAGTTTTAGTTACCATGTCACCCAAGCCTTCATTTCTCATTTATTTCTCCATCTCTCATTTATTTCTCTTAATGTGGTTACAGATAAACCCAAAACCCAAATGGTTCATTTTCCTCTTTCTCAGGTAAGTCTCTGTTTCCAACACAGTAGTTCCTCTTCCTAGAACTACATTTCCAAAATAGTCTTTTCGTCTCCCATTGCATGTTTTGTTAGTTTCTTTCTTATTATCAAGAGGGTCTTCTGGTACATATACTAAAGAAATAGAACACCCCGTAGCATACCTCAACGTTCTCTATTTCTTTCTCCTCTATGCCACGTCATCTCATTGTTATTTTCTCAATCGTTTCTCCCACCAATATTTAGTGGCTTGGCTTGTCTCTGGCGAAGCCAGAAAGAGCTCTCGGGGTTCCATACATTGTGCGACAGTTGGCGTAAAAATGGGGAGAAGTCATTCCATTTTCTCCCCATAATTTTGACTTCTCCCCATTTGATATCTATCACCTTTATTCTCACACACTTATCACCACATGTCTTATTAAGGGTGGAGAAGTCAAAATCATGGGGCCCATGATTTTGACTTCTCCACCACTTGTCACCTATTCTATGGAATCTCGAGACAAGCTCTTTTTGGCTTTGCCAGAGACAATCCGAGCCCATATTTAGTTCATCTCCAGTGGTAGACAAGACCTTCCTTAGATGAGTTTCTCATATCTCTCTCCATTCAATCAGGTCATTCTGTGTAGGCCTTGGATTGTCTCTGGCGAAGCCAGAAAGGGCTCTCGGGGTTCCATACATTGTGCGGCAGCTGGCAGAAAAATGGGGAGAAGTCACTTATTTTCTCCCCATGATTTTTGACTTCTCCTCATTTGATATCTTTCCCCTTATTCTCACACACTTATCACCACATGTCCATTTGTGTGTGGAGAAGTCAATCATGGTCCCCATGATTTTGACTTCTCCACCACTTATCCTCTAATCTATGGAACCCCGAGAGAGGCTCTTTCTGGCTTCGTCAGAGACAAGCCAAGGCCTTCTGTATATTATGTACACTTTCTCTGAAGCACCCTCACTCTCTTCCCAATGAAACTCTTCCTCTCCTCTTTTATGTTAGCCCCCTCTTTTATGTTAGCCCCGACTCTTAGGTCTTGACATCAATTCAATCACGTTATCTCACTTAAATAAGGAAAAAAAAAAGAGGGCACACCTTTTGTAAAAATATTTTTAATTACAAAGAAATTCTTTACATCTCCCAGTGTGTCACAATTCCTACGCGCTCTCTCTCTCTCTCTCTCGGACTCCAACTAAGAGCAGCACTTTCGTATTTCCAAAAACATTTTTTCATCTCCCAATGAAGCACTCTTTTTCCCCCTCTCTCTCTCTCTCTCACTCAGCATTCCCTTTCAATCAAACTACACTTAAAGCAAAACAAATGGCCGTCATTCACCGAGTTTTTAGCAGGAGAGTTATTGGCCGAGATTTTAGTGGGAGAGTTGCTACCATCAAAGCAGTTCAGAGTAGGAATGAGTCATCTGGGTAAGCAAAATCTCGTCGGAGGGTGTTTATTGGGGGAGGCAGAATTTTATGGCAGTATGTAGGGCCTTGGAAAACCTCTTTTTCTGGCAAAGGTGATTGGTGTTCAAAATTGAAGAAGAGTCACAGGTAGCAATAGGTATTTTACATGACAAATGCCAAATCTCATGGAAGATCTGTCCATAGACTCCATACCCAGCGATATCAAGTACCTCTGTGTAATAGGGTTCAATGGGGTTCAAGTTAAGCATGTCTACAGAGAAGCCAATTAAGTAGCTGACCCGGCCTGGCTAATTTGGGGCATCAGCTGGATAGTATAACAAAATGGGAGGATGTGTCTCAGAGGGAGGTCTTTATGTTCATCCGTAGTGTATTATAGGTTGTGCATGCCTCATTCAGGTTCTTTTTCTTATTTTAGTTTTTTAAATATTTAAATATAACTTAGATTTTATTCTTTTTAGGGTGTTCAGGAAATCTCACACCCCTTGCCAAATGAGGCCCCGTTTGGTTGCACTTCCGTTTTCTGTTTTTAAAAACAAAAATTCGGAAATTTTTACACAAAACATGTTTGGTAAACATGTTTCTGTTTTTGGTTTTTAAAAATTAGTAGTAAAATTTTTGGAAATCAAGCTATCAGAAAATTTCTATTACATTTGTTTTTGGAAACAAGAAACAAAAACAGAACCATTATGCACCACTACTCTAACACCATCAGTACTCCACCACCACCACCACCACCACCACCACCACCACCACAACCCAACCACTCCACCAACGCCAACAGCACCACTCAACCACCACCAACATCACCACCACTACCACCACAATCACCACCACCACCCATCACCACCACTCCACCACCCACCACCCACCACCCACCACCCACCACAATCACCACCACCACCCATCACCACCACTCCACCACCCACCACCCACCACCACCACTCCACCACCACTCCACCACCACCGATCACCACTCCACCACCCACCACTACTCACCACTACTACTCACCACCCATCACCACCACTCCACCACTCACTACCACTCACCACCACCACCACAACCACTCCACCACCAACACCACTCAATCACCACCAACATCACCACCACCACAATCAACACCACCACCCGTCACCACCACTCCACCACTCACCACCACCACCCCACCACTCACCACCACCACCACCACAACCATTCCACCACCAACACCATTCAACCACCACCACTACCCATCACCACCACTCAACCACCCACCACCATTCACTACCACCACCAACACCACTCAACCACCACTAACATCATCACCATCACCACCAATTTGGATTGGAATTGCTTACTCATTATTATATTCATCATATTTCTTAAACGCGTTTTTTTGTTTTTTGTTTTTTAAAACAAGTAACAGTTAGTAATGCCAAACATATTTTCTACTTAAAAAAATTTGAAAGCAGAAATTTATTTTCAGTTTTAAAAACCAGAAAAAAAAAAAAAAAAATTGAAGTGTATCCAAACGGCCCCTGAGTTATTTGTTTTTTACAGTGATATTTTTTCATCTTCTTTGTATAGGGGTGTGAAAAACAAACAAATAATTAGTGGGTCAATATATTACTGAATTGAGGTTTGATGCTCTTTAAATAGATTTATATTTCATTTATGGTAGTAAATATGAGGAAAAATCAATTGTATTATTGTTAATTTTTTTTGCTATGTCTTAATAGGATTGTTATACTAATTTGTTTATGTAGTGCATCGCAGGGGGTGTCCTCAATATTAGTACCTCATCATTTATTGTTTAGTTGACTTTTTACATGGAACAGTTGTTAGAATGTTAGCAAGCTAGTAAATTTGGGACTTTTCAACTGCCTCACCCTTACTTGACCGAGTCTTCTCCCGTGGGAATTACCACCTGAATGAATTCACCGATGAGCAATAGTAGTATAAGCTTTCTAGTTTCTGTTGGGGGGCTTCACGGCTTGCTTGTTTGGCTAAAGAGGTAGCACTGTCCTTGTCAAAGACAAGAGATTACCATCTATTTGCCCCGGAAGATTAAGGAATGAGAAATACACAAACAACCTTCTAAGGTACTTTTTCCAATTTGTCCATGCAGCCAAACATGCCCTTAAATCAGTTTTTTTTTTTAGTCCCGAGAAGAGGTCCTCTTCTAAGTTGACCGCAGTGTTCCGTGTCTCTTTTAACCCCTATTTAACCATGTTTAAGCTTAATTAAATTAAAATTAGTATTTTTGTTTTTTTTTAAAACCATAGTTACATTGCTTAACCCTAATAGATTAACCAAAGTTGATGGATGGTAAAAAAGGGACTTGGACCAATGAGGTTAATGAGCTAACCCTTGGTCCGTTTTCGGTTTTCATTTTTTTTTTTTTTGAGGAGAGCCATCCCCTATCGCATTTGCTCCAAAAGTTTCCACTGACGCAAGAGTAGGCATATCAGGGGGAGATGTTTGATATATTTACTCATTAAATAAAGAAAAAATAGAAAATGTTTGATATTTGTAGCCTCCAAGTTGCATCTTTGGAAGATTTGCAATTGAGAATAGCCAAATCCTTTTTTTTTCACACCAAAGAACCGAACAAAAGGTATCACACATCAAGTCGATCATCATTAAAACTAACAGTAATAAAACCACAATTATCACACATCCTGCAAATTCGGAAATTCCTCATCTCTACCTACAAAATAAAGAACTAATATTACTGAGATACCTAACTATCTAGTCACGTGTCCCATGGGGTTTTCCCACATCAAATTAAAGGTTAATCATAACGGCCTCCATATATCCCTAATTTTAAAGAGATGATAACTGATTATATATTGATTGCCAACATGCAGCACATCATGCAAATAAGTTCAAGTTGATATCATAATAACTGATTAAATATGATGCAAAAATAGTACGTTGAGCTCCCATTTTTGTTTCGACTCAAGAGTAGGGCTGCAAACATGTGAAGGAACCCTGCCCGGCCCAACCCTCAAAAGCCCAAAATCGAGAACTTTTTTTTTCTATCCATAAAGTCCCACACACTGCTTGAAAAGGGCAAAAGAATGACAGTAAAATGACACTAAAAACGGCGGCTAATGACCATCGATAAATAATTGATGGCTTGTTTGCCAAATATGACGGCTAATAAAAATTAAGCCCACCGACATGAGGATCGGGCTTGGGCGACACCCACTAGAAATTTGACGGCTAATAAATATGTTATATTTGTTTTAAAATTTTAACTTAAAATGATCTATATGACTCACTTTAACGGAATATTTATTGGGGGTGTTGTAGTAATTTCATTACAATACCATCTACTTAAATACATCTCACTATGGAGCAACTTCTAAATATCTAATCTACTAGTAAACACTCCATGCGATGCACAAGAAATATGACTTAAGGTAAAATGTTAGCCCCAATTGTGTCAACCAATAATCAACCTCCATAAGTTATTCTAATCTACATTAATAACCGCATAAGTCATTCTCATCTACATTTCGTAAATATTCCATGACAATCTAACTTACCATGAGAAGAATACTTGAGAGCGGATATGCTTTCAATTGGGTCTACACCTTGCACTATGTGACCAATAGAATGATAAGTAATAGCAATGGATGGATGGATACTGAGGTATTATTGGTGTATGAAGTTTTTTGTTATGTTAAACATAAAGTAAGAGGAACAATAGAGTATGTATTTATGGATTGTACAAAAATTTCAATGTCAGTGGACCCGCAACATCAAATACTACCACCTAGGGCTGTTATAGCTGAAACTCACACCACTCACTCAGTTCATCATTGTTCTCACAGTGATTACAATCTTAGGCGTCACCCAAAATTGAGAACAAATATCACTCGTGATATGGCAAGCAACACTCACCTCATACTAACATTGGATATATGACGCATACCCTACTAACCTTGGATAGATGTTGCGTTGTAAAAGGAAATTGAGTGTGATAGAATCTAAAACGAGAAAAGAAATTGGGTGGAGTGGAATCTAATTAAAAAGAGAGCATATACATATTATATATATGCCGAAATTGATGTCAATTATTAACACATCAAATGCCTTGAATCTATTGAGGAAGTCTCTATACAAACATGAAAAATCAGATGAGCTCATGGCATAACTAAGATTTGTAGTGTGGAGAATTGAGACAGCAACTCGGTGAGGACCTAAAGAGAGACGTGTGATATTGGATTTTATAGATGTCAGGAAACTGTTACAACTTTTCAAATGACGACGATATAACTTTCCAAAGAGTATTGGGTGAACCGTTAAGATTTAAAGGTTCATCTTTCAATGAAACCAAAAAAAAAACTTTCCAAAGAGTGGATTGAACTGTTACAACTCAAACGATTCATTAGCTCTTCCATGACAACAAGGAGATTAATGGGGTGATGGAGACGGTTTAAAGGCAAAGAACACATCCTGAAACATGACAAATTTTTTTGCCATGTGACATCAATTTGGAAGAAGAATAAAGAGTTTTGAGGATATCCACGTGGACACACTCTGTATTATAGTAGTAGCATAGATATATCTCCCTCTCTGTCTCATTCTCTATTAAAGTCTAATCTCTATCGTCGGCCTTCACCTATCGCCAGTCCTATTGTCTATAGTTTTCTCTTACTTTGGCTATGACTCTCTCTCATCTGCAATTATCTATGTTATGCTCTAAGGCTCTCTATTGCGTTCTCTCTCATTATCTATAGGTTACACACACTCTCATTCTCATCTTTGGCTAGTGGATCATATCGTCGGTTGCTTTGGTTTGATCGAGATTCGTCCACCAATTTTTAACTTTGCCATGCTACTCTTTAGGTTGCATTTCAGGTTGATCCAAGCCCCAATAAAGGAGGTGGGTTGATGATAGGTTGGCAATCGATGGTGATTTTAAAAATAATCAATAAATATCATGACAAAAAGTTTTTCCTTTATCTTTTTATCAAGCCTAGGCCCAACACTGATTATGAGGGTAGCGCTTGGACCTAGTCAATTCATGTCCTATAAAGGCTTGGGGTAAGGCTTAGGTCGAATCCTTAAAAGTGAGGGCTGAACCTGGACAGACCCGCCCAGTGACAGCCTTACTCAGTAATGTATGTGGTCCACAATAAAATCAAAGTTTAATGTCTTGATTTGATGACAGGCCCACCAGGTTTGAAATCATGAAAATTGTGCCAATTTTGGACCTCAATCGAAACCAAAATTTCAAAAAGATTGAGAAATTTCTACAAATTTTATTTTTGAATATTTTATTACCCAAAATATTGTCCTCGAAATTTTCAAATTTTAATGAAATTTCGGCAACAAAATTTTGAGATCTAAATAAATTAATTTTTTTCTTAATTTTGTCTAATATATTTACACATTTTGCATAAAAGTTATTAGATACAAAACACTCATCTAATAATTAAACTATTATGATAGATTAGTAGATTAATAGATGTACAATGGTCTTAAGTATCCTAACTCATTAGATATTATATTATAATAATAAATAAACATCTAATTAGATTTATAATCTATTAATAAATTACTATTATTTTATGTTTTTAAAAATACTAAATTTTGAAAAAAAGTCAAAAATTTCAATGAATATAGTAAAATTTAATTAAAACTATTAAAAGATAAACTAAGCAATATTTCAATAGAAACTAATATATATATATATATATATATATATTTGAAGGGCCCCACAGGAATCAAATATCATTTACCTACATTAGTAAGAGTCAACCGGTCAGAAGTTAGCTGAGTAGTGGAGCTCTTTCAACTCTTACCCATTGGGGGGATTAGATTCTCAGACCTCCACCCTTGGAAGGCCACACTCCTACCACTCATGCAAGAGGCAGGGTTGTAGTAGAAACTGGGGCTATATTCGATCGGGCCAGGCTTTTCTGGGCTTGGCCAAGCCCGGCTCGGCTTGAAAGAATTTGATCTAGGCCTGAAGCCCGGCTCGGCCCAAAATGAAGCTTGAAAGTGCGGCCCGAAGCTCGGCCCGAATTCAAAAGTTTGGCTCGAAGCTCAGCTCTGCCCGAATTGATTCAAGCTCGAGCCGGGCTTGGCTTGGCTTGAGCTCGGCTTGAATAATTTTTTATTTCTTTATTTTTATTTTTAAATAATATTTTATATTAATTATATATATATATATATATAATAATGATATATATAAATAATATTTTAAAATTTTAAAAATAAAATTCGAGCCGAGCTGAGCCGAGTTCGGGCCGAACCAAGCATCGAGCCGGATTGAGCCGCACATGGGTTGGCCTGAGCTCTGCTTGATTGAGTTTTTTGGCTTTTTTTTAGGCTTGGCTTAGCCCGTTCGAGCCTAAAATTCGGGTCAAACCGGGTCGAACCAAGCTGAACCAACGGGCCGATTGGGCTTTGTGCATTGTGTAGCCTAGTAGAAACTAATACAAACATATATACAACAGTGATATAAATTTTGGAGGGAGAGACCGAAATTAAAATCCATAAAGGAGAGTCAACAAAACTTTTCATGCCGATTGCAAATTCTTCATACGTTATTAAGATGGGATCAAACTACTTTCGTTTATTCAGTATCGTACCATCTATGACAGTATCAATTCTCAAGAAAGCCCTAATTATTTCTTTCATTTTCCTATATTGCTGTTTCTTGCCCTGCAACTTCGATAAGCGGTTCGAACCTCATAACTATAAAACCTACAAAATTGGGAGTGCATTTATAATCTCTTAGAATCACAAGACCACCCATCATACCAAAGTACATGTTTGGGGCATAAAAACAAGAGATCTGATGAGGTTCTTCTACTGGATTCATCAATTAGAGAACCCCCTCCATGTCTTCTCTCTATCATGTATTAGTTGAATACCAAGAACATTTAATTAGCTAGGGTCTTGTTTGGGGAGAATCTGTAATTATCTCTCTTCTTCTAGCTTTCACCTTTCACCACAAAAGGCTCCTGCATTTGCATTCATCTTTCTCAAGACTCTCTCAACTTCCCAAATTACTAACCAGAGAGAGAGAGTGACTTGACAACTCAATGGTCTGGGTATGGCCAAAGAAAAAAGAAAGAAAATGTCAGTCATACTTGGCTGACCTTGCAAGGAAAATGTTCACATTGGTTTAGGTCTTGATTGTCTGATCCAAGCTAGGGTATGAGATTACTAGGGTGTCAATTTCTGACCCAACCTGTGAACCCACATGACATATTTATGGGTTAGGGTTGAGGTCTTGGACTTGTCGGGTTTGGTTACTATTACCCATTGAATCATAATTTTTTTTAATATAGGTATATACTTAAAGAGCAATAGTTCCCTCCACAGGGCGAGCGAACTATTGCTCCTCACTCGCTCCCCATGAACTTGGGTTAAATTTTTTTAACCTTGAGGTTAAATTATTTTATTTTTCTAAGAACCAATGGTAGATGAGTGAAGCCTAGGGGTGAATCAATCTTAACCATAGTTAAATGATGTTAAAAGAGGGGCACGTGGTAACAAAAGGGAAGCCGAGATGCCCCTCCTTGCGTCACCGACCGAGGAGGTTATTATTTTCCATACTTAATTAAAGGGGAATGCTATTGTTTACTAAGACTAGTGAACTTGATCACTTCATTTTTTAAGAGATTAACAAAAAAAAAACTATGAATAGGAGCTCTGGTTGAAGAGATAATCGGAGTAACCCAAAAAATGCCTTTATAGGGATATTTTGGAAATTAAATGAAATGAATTTAGTAGACAAAGAAATCCTTAGTAATTTATAATTGTCATTACCAAATTATCCTTGCCAGAAGACATATTTTGAGTTGCTTTGGTTATCTCTTCAACTAGAGCTCCTGTTCCTCATGTATTGAAGATTATTCTATTAAATATAAAAGTAATTTGATATATTTATAAGAGACAATTCATTAAGCAAAAATGCTAGCCCCAGTTGCAGCTTTCCAAAGACACAAGGTGGTGACAACAAGTATGAAACCATCTTCTTGTTATAGGGTAGCAACACCACATGTTGCACACTTTACCTCTTTGGAAAAAAAAATTAGTGGGTCTGAGACTCTGAGCTAGCACCCATCTTCAATAAATAGGAGACACGAAGTACAATAAAAGTCAATCTATACTTCTTTTGTCTTGGATTTAATTATTAATCTCCTATAAAAAAAAGTTATTATTTAATGAGTTTGAGAATTAATATACAAATAAAAATGTCTTGATAAATGTTACCTAGCTCATCAACATAGTGAACGTTTGCAACTCTCATACTTAAAATATTCATTTCCTATTAAAAGTTAGAGATTAAGTGATTAACTATGAATAAGAGCTCCGGTTGAAGAGATAACCAGAGCAAACAAAAAAATACTTGAGGTATGTGTAGTTTTGCAACTATAAATATAAAATAAGGGTATTTTTAATGACTAAAAATATTTTTCTCTAATATCCAAACTAGGGCATATTTTAGGATGCTCTGGGTATCTCTTCAACTAGGGGTCCTGTTCATAGTTAATCTCTAAAAGTTAGTATAATTGCATATAATTATTTAAATTAAGGGAAATGCTTAACTTAATGCTGCATTTGACTATGTAGTCAAATGTGCAGTCATCATTGGTCCATCCCCTCCTTTTTACCAATATCAACTATGGTTAAGATTCAATCACTCCTAGGGTTAAGCAATCTAACCTTGTATTTAAAAACTAAAAAAATAAAAATATTAACCTTAATTTTCTTAAGCTTAACCATAGTTAAAGGAGTGCTAAAAGGGATACGTGGCAATGACATTTAACTACATAGTCAAATGTGTGGTGTGCTAATCACTGCCCCGTCTCTCCTTAATTAATTAACTTAATTAGGTACATGTATTTATCAACATGAAGTTGGTAAAAAGAACAAAATTATTGTTGATGGATCCAATTATGCATGATCAAAAATAAAATCATGGAAAATCTTTTGCTTGTTTATACTCTTATTTTGCGAGATGTCAGGAATTAATTGTACCTTATTCCTAGGCATAGTATTATATTGGGAAGAAGATTATTTTACTTTAATCTCCCCCCCTTTTTAAAATAAAAATTGGAGTGCTGTGACTAACCCCTTTCTCTCCTTAATTAACTTAGGATTAAGGTTTGAGTAAGATAGAAGGTCCATTTGGAAAACAGTGCCAGCCCTACTCCTACTCTCATAGGGAAATACTGAAATAGTTAACGTACTTGGGAAATGGATTATAAAATCCAAGGTTGGATCTCATTGGTCCATTTCCCCCTCTTCAATACCCACTAATTGTGTTGAGTATTTAAGAGGGGGGGAGGGGGGCATGGACCAATGAGGTCCAGCCTTGGATTTTAAAATCTATTTCCCATGTATGCTAATCACTGCTCACCCTCATATAGAGAAGGGGGGGGGGGGGCATGGACCAATGAGGTCCAGCCTAATCACTGCTCACCCTCATATGTTTCACGTATCCAAATTCTCAGTTAAAGCATTGTGCACTTTAACAGTGAGATTGGACAAGTGGTTTGTTCAGGTTGAGAGTAGAAACACTTAGGGCTAGCACTCTTGGAAAAAGGAAAAAAAAAGAAAAAAAGATTTCACTTATGCAAACATAACATTAAAGTTTGCCATCAACTTCATCTCTCTCTTTTACGTTCTGTATATAACCTTGCAGATCTCCCTTGTTTGAAAGCACTCCAAGGAAGTCCAACTAAAAGCTCCACTCCTTTTTCTTCTTTCAGCTCAATCTCAATCTAAGTAGCTTGTGCAGTTTAATAATTTTCTGATTTTCGGTTTCGCAATCCTTTCCCTGAAACTATCAAAGATATCTCTCGGGATTTCCCACACCATGTCTCTCTTCCTTACTCCTCTTCTGGTCCTGTTCTCTGGACATCTCTCGAGTGCAATATTTTGTTCAATGCTCATGATCTTCCTAGCTACATATTACTACAGGACCCGCCATCGCAAGGTTTTCTTAGTCGATTTCGCATGTTACAAGCCTGAAGATGCTTTAATGGGGACTCACGAAGTTCTCCTCGAGCGAGCCAAACTGCTGGGAGTGTTTTCTGAAGAGAGCATGGCATTTCAAAAGAAAATCTTGGAGAAGTCTGGGATTGGGAAATCATACTTCCCCCAAGCCTTCTGGACGTTGCCACCCGACCCATGCATGGCCAATGCGAGGGAGGAGACAGAGATGGTGGTTTTTGGGGCCATAGACAATCTCTTAGCCAAGACTGCAGTGATGGTTAAGGATATAGGCATTCTGATCGTTAATTGTAGCCTTTTTAATCCCACCCCGTCTCTCGCTACCACCGTCGTAAATCGTTACAAACTCAGGAATAATATCTTGAGCTACAATCTTGGTGGCATGGGTTGCAGTGCTGGAATCATTTCTATCGACCTTGCCAAGACGCTCCTCCAAGTTGGTGTTCTTTATTTTCATCTTAAAATCACCTTTTTTTTCAGACCAACGATATATCTGTCAATATGAGGCATTTTCTAATACCTCAACCAACAAAGTGTCCTAATTTCTTAAAAAGTGTACGCTTTTAACATTCAAATTCAAAAGTGGTTTAATTGGTGACTTTGGGATACTTGGTTAGCTGGGACTGAGAGTAGGGGTAGCAGCACTGCTCCTGTCAATATATAGGAAGGACATGTTTGGATATTCAATTTGGCATTGCCCATATTACCCATAAAAGTTTTAAGTTTGCCAAAAACTGCATTTAGACTCTCATATATTGTGTATATGTTCAAACAGAACCATAACAAAATGAATGTTTAATTTTGTCCCACAGGTGCACCCCAATTGCTATGCACTAGTGATAAGCACAGAGAACATCACCCATGGCTGGTACAGTGGCAACACCCGCTCGATGCTCGTCTCGAACTGCCTCTTCCGCATGGGAGGAGCTGCCATTCTCCTCTCCAACAGGGTTTCCGATCACTGCTCTTCCAAATACGAACTCATCCACACAGTACGCACACATAAGGGTACCGATGATCGCGGCTACACATGCGCCTATCAGGAAGAAGATGACAATGGAAGAGTTGGAGTAAAGCTCACAAAAGACCTCGCTACAACTGCTGGAGATGCACTTAAAACAAACATCGCTACACTAGCTCCTCTAGTCCTCCCTGTGTCGGAGCAACTAGCCTTCTTCGCCAATTTGGTCCGAAGGAAGGTGCTGAAGATGAAGATAAAGCCTTATACTCCAAATTTCAAGCTCGCCTTCGAGCATTTCTGCATCCATGCAGGTGGAAGGGCCGTCCTGGACAACATACAGAAGAACCTGGAGCTTACTGATTGGCACATGGAGCCTTCAAGGATGGCTCTTTACAAGTTTGGGAACACTTCGAGTAGTTCGTTATGGTACGAACTCGCTTACTCTGAGGCTAAGGGGAGGATCAAGAAGGGTGATCACCTGTGGCAGATTGCATTTGGGTCGGGGTTCAAGTGCAACAGCGGGATTTGGCGGGCGCTGAGAAACGTTGATCCTGCAATGGAGGGGAATCCTTGGACTGCTGAGATTGATAGGTTCCCAGTTCAAGAACCCTAGTTTGCATCGTTGCTATCATGAACAATCCTCTGGGTACTTCTACTTCTACCGCTCCTGCTGCTACTCTAGGTACTTCTACTGCTGCTGCTACTACTACTACTACAACTAATCTGGGGCTTCCATGTTGGGGGCAAATATGGACTCTTGTCATTGCTTTAATTCCACTTTCAATGAAGTTCTCAGTGTTTTACTTCAAATTTACAAATTATAAAGGGACACTAAGCTACAATCCTTAAGAATTGAGAGACCATTTTCATGGGTCCTAGATAGTAGATCTACCAAATGTGGTCGAGAACAGCTTGTTTCTCCTACCAAACAAATAATCACTTGGATGGTTGTGATCGTGTAATCACATTGAACCAAACAGGTACTTTTGCTTGAATCTCTTCCATTGGGAGATCCTTTTCCTACTATCTGGAAATCTGAGTATGATATCACCAACATATCATAAACCGTAAACCGTATGGCTAGAAAAAGTATAATCTATGAGTGGCAAATGTGTAATTATCAATAATTACACATTTGCCACCCGGTAGTAGGGCTGTATTCAGGCCTGGCTTGACGTGGCTTGAAAGGATTTGATCGAGGCCTGAAGCTCGGCTCGGCCCGAAATGGAGCTTGAAAGCGCGGCCCGAATTCAAAATCGTGGCTCGAAGCTCGGCTCAACCCGAATTGATTCAAGCTCGAGTCGGGCTTGGCTCGAGCTCCGCTTGAATCCTTTTTTAAAATAATAATATTTTATATTATTTATATATATAATAATGATATTTATAAATAATATTTTAATTTATTATTATTATTTTTTAATAATATTCGAGCCGAGTCGAGTTCAGGCCGAACCAAACCTCAATTGAGCCGGGCCAAGCCGAGCCACACAGGGGTTGGCCCTAGCTCGGCTTGATAGCCGATTGAGTTTTTGGGCTTTTTTTTAGGCTTGGCTTGGCCCGTTCGAGCCTAAATTTTGGGCTGATCTCGGGCTGAACTGGGCCAAGCCGAGCCGCACTAACGGGTCGATCAGGCTTTCTGCAGTCCTACCCGGTAGTGAAAAAAGGGAGCTCCGCATGATGCAGAGCTCCCTGAAAATTAATCTCAATTTATTAACCATGCTCTTGAGCATTTTCCACTTCTTGAGAAGAGCCTCTTTGGGCTGAGAGTAGGCCACTAAAAGGCCTGAAGATGATGCCTCAGCTTAAAATGGGCCTCTATGGGCCAAAATACTGGTTTCTGTAAATCTGAAAATAAGGCCTTTGTAGGCCTGTAAGGTGGGCCACTATTGACCAAAAACGTCTATGTGAACTTGATATTGCCTCAATGGGGTTATAAGAGTTTCTAATCCCGGGAATAGAGAATTATTGCTTGGGAGTGATGCCAAAGGGCCCAAAGTAATTGGAATCTGAATGCGAGACATATGCCAATAATTGTGCTTTAAAGAAACAATTTCAAGGATTTCTTCTTTTGTATGGCCACTTGCTAGGGCCCAATCAATACCTTTTGACTAGTTGCATTCGTTTGACCAAAGGTTGGCACATTCTGATGGAAAGATCACATAAGGGACCTACAAGGCTACAAAACAGGGGTTTAAGTAGGATAGAATGAGTTGGGTCGAGTTAACTGGATTTTAGAAGGGTGAAAAAAGGCAGAGCACGAGTTGGAGACTTAACGGGCGGCAATGCCACCTCTAAAGGAAAATCAAATTAAAGCAAGGTCTAATTGTCCTCTTCTGATGTTATGATAAAAAATAATTTTATTGATAAACTTGAATTACAATGACCTCTCATTAAAGATTATATAGAGATCATATGAGTCTCAAGATAGAAACATTACACATCATAATCAAATCTAATTGATATTAATTTAATGCAATGAGATACACTGATAATGATACAGTATATCTCATTTACTTTATTACAATAAAACATTTCCTAATATATACTCCGTCCATCTATATATGTTTTGTTGTGATGATGTTCTTGAGCATTCACATTGTCAATAGAAAACGCGGTTCCTTGAAGTGCAATTTTGGGCTTCATGGCCGCATCAAAAGAAAAAGAAAATAAGCAGATAGAAGAAAATATTTACATGATTTGCCATGTTGGGAGATAGAAGAAAATATTTACATGATTTGCCATGTTGGGATTGAGCGAAAATATTTACATGATTTGCCATGTTGGGAGATAGAAGAAAATATTTACATGATTTGCCATGTTGGGATTGAGCGAAAACAATCCGAGAGCTTCCACTATGCCAAGATTATAAGTCCAAAATGTTGTCCCAAATAAGTTGGTAACCGACAACCTAGACCAACAAGTTCTATTCATACTCTAACTTGAAGGAAACCATATATGAAATTTCAATCAAAATAGCAAACAGTACAGATTATGCATGACTAAAATGCCATATACTTCACCCCAGGCTCTTGTGAAGCAATTTAAGCCCCATCATAATCGATCGGTTAAGGGCCATGGAAAGATCTACAGCTGCATTTCAATACCTGTCATCCTGGAACCCCCTAAAAGATTAGAAGCTGAATGTCTCCATGACAGGAATAAAACTAGCAAAGAATCTTCATCTGATCAAAGTCATTGTGAAAATAGATCTGAAATCTACTAATTAATAGAAGCTGCCATTCACGGGATACGCAAGGTATCCATCCCAACATTTCAGATGTGAGCACTTTACTCGATAGCTTCGAGAAAGTATAGATTAGAAACATCACCTAGAAAGCTAACAAAGTGCATGTCGAACTTCATGATCAAATCAGTGGCAACTACTCTTTGCTCTTATGCCATGTCATGCATTCTTCAAACTTACTCTATCGAGCTATCATTCGGGCTGTCAATGGATCGGATTTGGATCTGGATCCGATTAGAAGGATTTTGGACCCTATTAGTGATCCGCCGGATCGGATTCGGATCACAAGGGTGGAATCCGATTATAACTAGATCGGATTTGGATATAGGGTGATCCGATCCGATTAAAATCCGATCAAATTATAATAACTTTTAAAAATCATTTTAGATATATTACATACATTTTCCATGCATAAAGTATTAATATTAAAAAAATTAACATTAATTGGAGTTAAATAAGTAACTTTTATACTTTAAAGATCAGATCGGATTCGGATCTTTAAAATATAGTCGGATTCGGATTGGGTAGCTCAGAACCCAACGAATATTTTATCAGATTCGGATCTGTAATTGGATCAGATTCGGATATAGGCAGATCCGAGCCGATTCTGGTCCATTGACAGCCCTAGGGGAGAGCATCGTATTTGTTGAATAACTTGGGAGAAGTTATTTGCTCCAAAATCAGTTGGGGAGCATACTTGGTATTTTTATTCCCTAAAAGGACATGCTTTTGACATATTTACCTCTTAACTATGCATACAAAAACCAAACACTAATAAGGGTAATATTGGAATACATACCTTATTTGGTAAAACTTTTCAAATCATGACCTCTTAGGTGATTTATTTTATTTAGGGTGACATAATGGTACTTATCCCCATTAGAAAGAGGAGCTCTGCCAAATATTAACTTTCTTCCTGTTTAACCTTTATCCACTTTTAATTCTCCAAAAAAAAAAAAAAAAAAAACCCTTAGAGCATTTCTAGCAGCCTCACTAAAAATGACAAAAATGGCAAAAATGGGTCTCCAGCAGCCTCTTCAAAAACTTGGTGAGTACTGTACACTCACTAAACCAAATCTTCATCTCTCCCTTCCTATTTTTGTGGTCCCACACAAATAATAAAATAATGGAAAATAGTTCACATACTCATGAAATCCATTTCCAAACCTAAGGCACCACCTCATTGGTGGATGCACCCCCCCTCTTAAATACTCATCACAGTTGGTGAGTATTGAAGAGGGAGGGGGGGACATCCACCAATGAGGTGGTGCCTTAGGTTTAGAAATGGATTTCATGGGTACGCCTATCATTACTCTAAAATAATTTTTCTCTCTCCCTTCCTTTCTTGTTTTTCCACACAAATAATAAAATAATATTTCTCTCTCCCTTCTTTTTTTGTTAAGTTGGTGAGGCTGGCCGGCTCGATTCGTAAATCTTGTATTAAATTTCTGATTCACAGTAACTCGTATACTTCCTTAGCCATTCCCATGTATTCGGCTTCAGCACTGGATCTAGCTACTACTTCCTGTTTTTTTACTTCGCCAAGTAACTAGATTCCTTCATAAAAACGTGAAATATCCGGACATAGAACGTCTATCATCTATTGAACCAGCCTAATCAGTATCGGTGTAACATTCAATGTTCAAATTCTCTCATTTTGTAAATATAATTCCCTTTCCAGGGAATGACTTCAAGTAGCGCAATATACGAACTACAACATTCATATGTTCTTCACTAGGGGAGTGCATGAACTGACTGATGACACTTGGTGCATAAGCCAAATCAGGCTACAAGCTGTCAAACCAGTTTCCTTCAACAAATCTAAGGCATATTTTCGTTGAGAAAGAAAAATACATTTCTTTGATCTTGAAACTTCAATTCCTAGGAAATATTTCAATAGATCAAGATCCTTCATTTCGAACTCACGGGCAAGGTGATCCTGTAATGCTTTCTTCTCTTCTAGATAATTCTCAGTTACTACCATATCATCAATATACACAATAAGAGCAGTGATCTTTTCTTGATTATGCTTTAAGAAGAGAGTGTAATCTAAGTTACTTTGTCTGTATCTAAATTCCTTCATAGTATTCGTGAACCTTCCGCACCACACTCTAGGGGATTGCTTCAAGCTATACAGGGACTTCCTCAGCCTACATACCTTTTTTTTTTTTTTAGTCCGCATATTACATCCAGGAGGTAACTCCATATATACTTCTTCTTTGAGATCTCCATGCAGGAACTCATTCTTCACATTAAACTGGTGTAATGGCCAATCAAGATTCACAGCCATAGATAACAGAATACGAACTGTGTTAATTTTGGTCACTGATGCGAACGTCTCTTCATAGTCAATTCTGTACGTTTGTGTGTACCATTTGGCAACGATTCTGGCTTTGAATCTTTCGATAATTCCATCGACTTTATGTTTAATGGTGTAGACTCACCTGCATCCAACGGGTTTCTTTACTTAGGTAACTCAAAAATTTCCCACGTTGAGTTCTTTTGGAGAGCCTTCATTTCTTGATTCCACCTGAGATCACGCAAAACATTTTGCACACTACTAGGAATAGATATAGTAGATAATTGATTCACAAATGATTCACCTTCCTTTGACAGTCTATGGTAAGATACAAAGTTACTCAAGGGATACTTAGTTTTGGAACTAAGAATAGGTTCATAGGTTACTCTAGGTATTCATCTAGTAACTCGATCAAGTAGCAATTTAATGTGGGGTTCAAAACTCACTTGGGGCTCAAGAGTGTATTCGACTTCGGCTTCAGAGGGCAATTGGTTAAGTGGTACAACTTGACAGGGGATCTCTGACACGTGTGGTATAGCTTCAGAATTTTCCTCCAACTACCGATCGATCGGCCACTCCTGGTCGAGTGATCGGTTGTGCATCGCCGATCGATCGGTTGCTCCTGGCCAATAGCTCGGTTCAGTACAGAAATTTGGATTTTGCTTGAACGGTTCAAAACGAACTTCGGCTTCACTACTGTGAGAATCCAAGGTGTCTGGGGGGTGATTCGGAGTCTGTACTTCTTCATTGCTCACTTCATTGCTACTCTCTCCCTAAGGTGGAGACTCGGGGCTAGAGTAATACATGAAAGGTGATGTCTAGAGTGACATATTTTTCGAGAAAGGGGGTGATAACACCGATAACCTTTTTGATGTGGGGCGTAGCCAACAAATACACACCGGAGAGGTCGAGGTTTCAATTTACTTCGCAAGGGCTTGTGAAGATGTACGGATGCTACACACCCAAAAACTTTAGGTGACAAATTCGGCACTATAGGGGCACTATCTGTCACACCCTGAAACCCAAACTCTCGAATCTCAGGGTGTGAGTTCTCATTCAATCTCTTGGCTCATATTATAAAATATTTAATCATTCTTCATAACACATAATAAAGATTTGAACTTCCAAACTCACCTATATAATATGATTCATCAGAGCAACTATTTACATATGTACAATCTACTTTATACACCAAAATTTTCATCACTTTCTACTAAAGTTTGTATTACAACATTAACCTCAAACCCAAAATATACCTCTGATGATATCTCCATTTTCACTCTTTATACAAATATACAAAACTCCACACCTCTAAAAGAGACAACCGCTTCTATCTCTATTAGCCTGCTCTTACTCTGCAAGAGTAGTATAAATTTGGGTGAGCTTTCATTTCTGTTAATGTCAGATTTTAGAACTTCTGTCCCGATTGATCGATATTATGATCTGAAATCTAAATTCTTAGGGTCTCACCTTCCACTATGTATATATATATAGTCTTAACTCACACATTTTACATATTTAGGTGCTAACAACACAATATCTGGTAATCAGAAGTTGGGTCATTACACTTACAGCTTCATGTAAAATATCCAAGGGGTCTGAAGTTGTTTGGAACTGGAAGGTACTCGGTTGATGAGGTAGGCCGCAGCGATGACAGCTTCACCCCAATAACTGGTGGGCACGTGAGCCCCAAACAAGGAAGCACGAACAACTTCGAGAAGATGAAGATTCTTGCCTCTGTAACCCCATTTTGTTAAGGGGTGTAGGGGCAAGTTGTCTGATGAGTAATACCATGCAGCTGCAGATACTGTTTCAAGTCCTGATTAACGAATTCTTCACCATTATTAGTGCGAACAACCTGTATATGAAATTGATATTGAGTGGCTATTGCCTTGTGAAATTTCTGAAAGATAGAGCTGACTTTATTTTTTGATTTCATTAAATAGATCCAAGTCATGTGAGTACAATCATCAATAAATGAAACAAACCAATGTGCACCACTCAAAGAAGAAATCTTTGCTGGACCCCAGACATCAAAATAAATAACCATAAATGGTACTGGACTTTTCTTCATACTAATTGGGTAGGAAACACGATGACTTTTAGCTAAGTCACAAATGTCAGACTTGAAATCAGAAACATTCGACTGCACAAATAATTTCAGAAATAATTTTCTTAAATACCCAAAAGAAGCATGGCCTAAACGCCGATACCACAACCAAATTTTGAAATTCTGTAGATGCGCTGATCTATCAACTGAGAATGCTTGAGCCGACCAACTGATTCGAACTTGTCGGCGTTAGATCAAGATGATAGAGTTTTCCCTTTCTAGTACTATAACCAATTATCCTCTGAGTTCGGATGTCTTTAAAAACACAATGGTTAGGCCAAAAAATCACAATACAATGCAGAGTAGAGTACAAGTTATTTGAGCAATAGACAACAAGTTATAGTTGAGGGAAAGAACAACCAAAATAGAGTCCAAATTCAAATTCTTATTCAATGTAATTGAACCTTCTCCAATCACAGGAGAGAGAGTACCATTAGCTGTGGACACTATAGGTTATTTAGGCAACTTTATAGGCTGAATATGATTAATAACAAAGGTCATGTGATCTGTAGCACCAAAATCAATAATCCATGTACTATTCTTATTGGATGCAGAAACATTAAGAGCTTTACCAGAGTTACCTAAAATAGCAATCAAACTAGATCATTCAGCAACAACATCAGAGGCACAAGGATTCGACTTTGAATTTCGTTTGCTCGGTGCTTTGGCAGGATCCCACCATTCTGGATATCCAATTAACTCATAGCAACGTGACTTGCTATGTCCATTTTCACCACAATGAGTACACAGGCGAGCCAACATGGCCTGTGAGGATTCGGGTGAGCATTCAGGTTGGTCGGTGGTCATGGTTGGATTAATGGTTGAATTTAATGGTATGGATTTGGTATAGGTTCAGTGGTATGGATTCGGTATGGTATGGTTGGATGGTATGGTATGATTGGTAAAGGGATGGTATGGTATGGTATAGATTATTGGAAGCTAAGGACTAATGGTAGGTAAAGGTATGGATTCGGTGGTGGTAATGGTATGGATTAATGTGGTGGTATGTAATAATGGTGGAGGGTTCGAATTAATGGAGTGGTATTAAAAAAAAAAGGGTAAATTACACTTACCTCCCCTGAGGTTTGGCGAAATTGCAGGAACCTCCCCTCTTGTTTCAAAAATTACATTGCCCTCCCCTATGCTTTTATTGTTGGTAACAGATTTCTCCTTCCATTAATATGCCATTACTAGCATGGATGAATTATGATGATGTCATGCTTTGAATATTTTAAAATACCCAAATTACCCTCAAAATATCAATAACATAAAAAATTATTTTTTACTAACAAAAACAATTTAACATCAACGTAACTGTGGTTAAGTAAAGGGTGTCTACACCTACGTCCACCATGGTAATTCAACCAATTGAGTAATGCATTGCAGACAAAACATATGGAAGAGATTTTCAATTCAAGGAGAATTAATTAAGTATAGAATTTTCCAAATATCTCAGATTCTAGAAGCCTTTCAAGTTTCAACTTCAAGGGTTTATTCTTTGGGCTACCCCATGTTGCTCTTTGACCTTTACTCACACAGCAAAAACAGAGAGAGAAAGATAGGGCTCCTTTCCAACAGAGTTGAGAAAACTCATATCAAAGTAGGTGTCTACACCTACGCCCACTATGGTAATTCATAATCCACTCTCTCTCTCTCTCTCTCTCTCTCTCTCTCTCTCTCTCTCTCTCTCTCTCTGTTCTACTTAAGACATGCTGATTCTCTTCTAAGTTGCAGAATCATGCAATGTGGGATCCTTAGGCAAATCTGGGTTTTGGGTTTTATTTCTTTATGCTGTTCTCAGTTGTTTCACGAATTTTTCATTTTTAATTTTAGTAAGGGTTTCTATTGAGAGTTTTGGAGAAGATGAACATGGTATATGGAATAGAATAATAAACATAAGTGAGGGACAAAAATGTGAAAGAATGTTTTATGCTAACGGAGTCAACTTAACCAATCTGTAGGGGAGGGCAGTGCAATTTTTGTAACAAGAGGGGAGGTGACTGCAATTTCGCCAAACCTCAAGGGTAGTCAGTGTGATTTACTAAAAAAAAAAAAAAAAGGATTAAAGGTGGATTGAATAGTAGGATTCGGTGGTCATTGTTGGTTCAAGTATGGGTTTAAAAGTTGGACAACAATGATGGATTAAAGGGTGGACGGTATGGGCATCAACAACAATTATGGGTTTAAGGTTGGATGACAATGGTGGATTAAAGGTTGGACGGTATGAGCAACAGTGGTATGATCTGGGCGGCAGCAATTTTGGGCGGCAATGGTGTGATTTGGGTGGATTGAATACTAATGGTGGTATGGGCAGCAACGGCAGTAGTGTGATTTGGGCGGCAACAATGGTGTCGTGGTGGTATGGGCAGCAGCAAAACCTTGCTTTGATACCAAGATAAAGTTTAGGGTTCTAATCCCTTAATGATTTTTTATTCTTCTCTGTGAGAGATATATTTATACAAGTATATAAGAGTGTAGAACAAGCAACCTTTACAGGCAACTAAGTACAATGAAGAAAACTACTAATTATAATAATTACTAATTACAGAATTAGTATCCATCTAATAGCTGTCTTAACATAACTTTCTTCCTGTTTAACCTTTATCCACTTTTAATTCTCTAAAAAAAAAAAACAACCCTTAGAGCATTTCTAGCAGCCTCACTAAAAATGAAAAAAAAATGGTAGAAACGGGTCTCCAGCAGCCTCTTCAAAACTCTTCAAAAACTTGATAAGTATTGTACACTCACTAAACCAAATCTTCATCTCTTCCTTCCTATTTTGTGGTCCCACACAAATAAAAAAATAATGAGAAATAGTTAACGTACCCATGAAATCTCTTTCCAAATCCAAGTCACCACCAATGAGGTGGTGCCTTAGGTTTGGAAATTGATTTCTTGGGTACGCCTATCATTACTCTAAAATAATGTTTCTATCCCTTCTTTTATTGTGGTCCCATACAAATGAATAAATAGGGAAATAGTTAAGGGAAATGGATTTTAAAATCCAAGGCTGGACCTCATTGGTCCATGCCCCCCCTCTTAAATACCCAATAACTGTGGTGGGTATTTAAGAGGGAGGCATGGACCAATGAGGTCCAGCCTTGGATTGTAAAATCCATTTCCCAGTTATGCTAATCACTGCTCAAAAAAATAATGTTTCTCTCCCTTCCTTTCTTGTTTTCCTACACAAATAATAAAATAATGTTTCTGTCCCTTTTTAAAAAAAAAAATAAATTGGTGAGGCTGCTAAGAGTGTTTTAAAAAAGTGGATAACTAAAATAGAAAAAAAAAAAATGAGTTTTAACTATTTTGGTGAGTAAAATTTGGTGAGTGTGCTAAGAAGTAAAATTTGGTGAGTGTGCTAGGAATGCTCTTATGCACTTTATATACCAAGCGAAGAATAGCAAGGGTTATTTTGGTATTTGACTATTTCAATTTTTTTTCTTGTACACTATTCATTTATTTTTCTTCCATATCCTTTTCACGCAAAACAATAGGGACCTTAAAGTCAAATAACCTTCTATAATGGCGTTTCCTGCTCTGCAACTTCCATCAGGAATTCGGTACTCCTCATAACTATCAAACCAATAAAATAGGAATCGCATTTACAAATCTCTCTCTCCCTCTGTACCCCCCACATGGAATCACAATACCCATCACACTTAGGGCTGTCAATGGACCGGATCATGATCCGGATCCGATCCGATTAGCCGGACTTTGGACCCTATATGTGATCCGTCGGATCGGATTCGGATCGGATCGGTGGAATCCGATTATAATCGGATCGGATCTGGATATAGGGTGATCCGATCCGATTAAAATCCGATCCGATAATAATAATAATTTTTAATTATTTTAAATATATTATTTAGATTTTCTATGTATAAAATATTAATTTTTAAAAAAATTAACATTAATTAGTATTAATTAAGGTATTATTAGATTTTTTATTATTAAAATAGATTTTTTTTAAAAAAAATAACCTTACTCGGATCGGATTCGGATTGGACGATATATAATCGGATCAGATTCGGATCGGTTACTTCATGATCCGACGGATCTCGGATCGGATTCGGATCAGTCGGATTCTTAATCGGATCGGATTCGGATCTAGGTAGACCCGGTCCGAATCCGATCAGTTGACAGCCCTAATCACACCAAAGTGAGATCAAATTATAGCCAATTGCAATTGAATTCAAGATAATTCAATTGCATATGTGTCATATATGGATTGGAGGAGGAAAAAATTTTGGATTTGGAAAACTTTGTGGATTTGATTTTCCGGCTTTTTTCCCCCTCCAATCAATAGTTCAATACATGACAAATGCAATTGAATTCACTTGAATTCAATTGGAATTGGCTATGATCTGATCTCCACTAAAGTGTAAGTTTGGTGGGCCCCTCTTTTCTTCTCTCTATCATATGTTTGTGACATACCAACAACATTAAGGTCATGTTTTGGGAGAACCATAAAGGCTCCTTCCACAGAGATAGAGAGAGAGAGAGAGGGGGAGAGATATCATTTCATGAGCAGTGACTAATCTCCCAGTCAGTATGAATTAAAAATGGCAAATCCATTACAAAAATTTGTGATTTAGGGATCGACAACATAATGGTCTGATTATGGCTGAAAGGAAAAATAATAGTCTTGGTTACGGGTGTCAATTGGCCAAGTCCGGGCCTTAAAAATCTCTTATAACGGGCTGGACTCGGGCCAGCCGGATTTGAAAATACAAAAATTCAGGCTCAAGACCAGCCGATTGCCACTCTAGTCTTCACTGTTTGATCAAAGCAAGCATATGGCATTAATCCTTTGGTTTTTTTTGGGGGGTTTAAAGTTGGGGTTGATTTTATTAGAATGGCCAAGAAATGAGTTTCTTCATCTTTTTGTAGGGGTGATGTTTATGTCACACTATTTTTATTTTTCTATTGATAAACAAGTAGGGGTCTGCCTAACCCCCAACCCCCACCACCCCACAGGGTGATTTTCTTAAAAAAAAAAGAAAAAAGCATTAAGACATACTAGTGGTATCAATTTTGGACCGTGAACAGACCGAAACAAATATCAGACCATGAACCTGTAGGGCTTATTTACGGTTTAGGTGTTTTTTTTTTAGAGATGGGATTCCGTTTGGCTCACGGTTAACCATTGGATCATAAAAAAAAAATAATAAAAAAATAATAATAATAATATGGGAATATACTAAATATCCATTTCCTATTAATTTTGAGAAATGCTTATGAGACCGTGTATGGCCGAGACCATCCCGGGCCACACACGGAATTAAAACTGTTGTACAAATAAAAAAGGAGAATGATTTTTTCCGTGTGAGCGTTCCGCTGCACGCGGTCCCTGCTTGACACGTAACTGTTTTAACACTCATATAACTATGGTTAAGATTCATTCACCTATAGGGTTCATTAATCTACCCTTGGTTTGTAGATTTTTTTAAAAAATATTAACCTTGGGTTGACTAACCTAAACCACAGTTAATGCGTGCATCTACAGGTTGCCACATGTCCCTTTTAACACCTACTAACTACCTTTGGTTTTTAGAAAAAACAATTGAAAAAATATTAAACTTGGGTTGACTAACCTAAACCACAGTTAATGGGCGTGCCTAAAAGTTGCCACATGTCTATTTTAATACCCACTAACTGTGGTTAAGATTCACTCACCCTTAGGGTTCATCCATCTATCCTTGATTTTTAGGAAATAAAATAAAAAATATTAACTTTGGGTTTGTTAACCTTTAGCTAGGTTTCAACTTAAGGTAACATAATTGATTTGGATGATAATACAATAATGTAATGATATTTGTGTTACTAATGCTTCTATTGAGTTTAAGTGTAATTCAAATTATGAAGAGCAATAACAAAGCCATTCAAGACAAAAGCATGTAAATGATACCATCTATTAGAAAATTCAACATCAAGTCAAGTAAGTTATTGAAAGCAATTGAAGATCTATACCAAGTCATGATATGAAGATGAAAAAGTTATCTTGGTCAAAGAAGGTTAAAGATGAAATCAAGACCCAAGATCAAGTTGAAAAATGAAGACTCTTTAAAAGGTCTATTATTCTATATTTCAGTGAGAGAGTGTCTTAGGGCTTTTGTAAAAAGTGTTCAAAGTTTAGTTGATTGAAAACTCAAAGCTTAGATTGACCTTAGGAGCGTAAGATCAAAATTGAATAACATTCTAAGGCCCTAGGACATAATTTGGAAAGACCAAAATTATGATTAAAATAAGGTAGAAGACTAAGGAAATCATGCCCATAATATAAGTCAGCTTAAGATGAAATTTCCAGAAGAAAACAGGAAATTTCATCGACGAAATTGAAGAGGAACTTCAATCTCGTTGATGAAATCAGCTGTATAGCTACTGTTTTTAATTTTGTCTCAATCTCGTCGACGAATTCTCAGAGCATACCCAATATTGTCAATGAAATCATGCAGATCTCAGAAAAAGCCTGTAACAGCTAGTTTTCAACAGTCATATCTTTTCCAATGCCTCTCCAATGGCTATATCTTTGAAAAGACTATAAAATAGAATGATTTATGAACTAAAATAAGATGATCTATAATTCCAATCATTCACTCCTAAGCTTAGATTTCAAATCTATTGAGTTCTACCCTAGAAACCTAAAAATAGTCATTCTTGAGCTATTTAACTCCATACTTTAAGAGACTCTTAATGAGTATTCAAGTGATCTATCAGTTCGTTTTAAGAGCAATCTCAGATTGTATTCATCACTTTACGGAGTGTATGTGAAAATCAAGAATCGTAAATTCTTGTCCTTGAATCGGAGAGTTTTGTAAAACGAAAAGAGGATTGTTCTCTTATGATGTTTAGGCTTGATCTTCGCCTGTAAGAAGATTGCTTAGGCTTGAATTTCGTCCGGAAGAAAGTTGTAAAGATTTGATCTTCACCCGGAAAAAGATCGTGCGATTGAGTAAAATCGTGGTGAATCCTTGAGCGGGAAAGCTTAAGGTAGGGACATAGGCGGGTTGCCGAACCCCGAGAATAAATTCCTTGTGCTTGCATTTTCTTATCTTATCTTGTCTTTACTTTAATGTTTTGCATTATGTGTATAGTATTGCTAAATTTTCATTCCATTTTAATTAGTATAATTGAAATTTCGTTTAAGGGAATATGAATAATTTCTAATTTGCTATAGACCCTATTATCCCCTCTGTAGGGTCCAAACCTTGAGCAACAAGATTAACTAACCTAAACCAAAGTTAACACGGGCCTATAAATTATTACATGTCCCTTTTAACACTCACTAATTGTGGTTAAGATTTACTCATCCTTAGGATTCATCCATCTACCCTTAGTTTTTAGAAAAAAATTAACCCTTAAATTAATAAACCTTGACCAAGGTTAAAAGGAACATTCGGCAAGAGGAGGGAGTGTGTGGAAAACGAACGCATAAAAAATCAAGTCCCAAAAAAAAAACATAATCAAAACAGTTCTGATTTCGAGTGGGCCATGACAGACTAGGTCTACACGATCTCTTAAGCATTTCCCATTAATCTTAGACTGGAATCCACTAGAGCCCCGTTAAAATACAAATCATATTTAAGTTTTTTTTTTAAACTCTAGTTAACAATTTTAATTTTTAAAGTTAATTTTTTTTCTAAAAAATAATGTTAGATAATTAAACCTAAGGGTTAGTGAATCGGGTTTGGATGGGCACTGTTGCGCTGTTTCCCCTTTGTGTCTTATAAAGGAGGGGCTCATTTTCAAAAAGGGTAAACTAGAAATTAAAAAAAAGGGCCCCATTTTTTTGTAAGAAACAAAGGTCAACCGCGCAACATCCTAACTCTAGTGAATCTTTAGATAGAATCCAGTTATAACCGTAGAGAATTTAAGTCTTTACAAAGTTCCGTTGAGGATTTGCTTGCAAGCGGGTGCTCAACCTACCAAACCCTTTGCCAACCCTAGCCCTAGCCTTAACCATATGGGTGAGCGTTTTCTCCCCCACCTCTTCCTCTTTCCTTAATTAACTTAGGTTTAGAAGTTCGTTGAGAAAGTTTGCTGCCAAAGTTGAGCAGTGATTAGCGGACCCAGGGATGTGCTGCTTATCTTACCCTCTGTCATGGTGTTCCTTTTAACCTTGGTTAACCATTTGAGGAGTGCTACCCTACTCTCTGCCAAACTCTACTCTCACGAACAAACCACCGGTCCATCATCTTGTAATGAATAAAAAAACTCTTTCAAAAAAATAAAAAAAAAGAGAAAGTTGGGGAGGTGGTTGGTAGAGTGAGAGTATAGGTTGATTGAAAGTAGGGCCAGCATTCCTCTAAACATTTGTCATTATTTTCCATTAAAGTGTGGCAGCTGCATCTCCCTTTCACGTTCTATATATATCCTTGCACGTCTAGCTTTTTTTGAAGCACTCCAAGGAAGTAAATCCCTACTAAAAGCTCTACTCTCTATCTTTTTCTTCTTTCGGCACAATCTCAATCTAGTAGCTTGCGCAGTTTGATAATGTTCTGATTTTGGGTTTCCCTCCTTTACCTGAAACTTTCAAAGAAGCCAACAATATTTCTTTGAGTGGGAATCAAGCTGTGTCCCTTGAAGTGGCTGTCTGTTTTTTACTAGTCTCTGAAGCTTGGATAACATTGCCTGATACACCATGTCTCTCTTCCTTACTCCTCTCATGGTCCTGTTCTCTGGACATCTCTCCAGCGCAATCTTTTGTTCCATGGTCATCATCTTCCTAGCTACCTTTTACTACAGTTCTCGCCGTCGTAAGGTTTTTCTAGTTGATTTCGCATGTTACAAGCCTGGAGATGCTTTTAGTGGCACTCATGAAGTTACCATCGAGCGCGCAAAACTACTAGGAGTGTTTTCTGAAGAGAGCCTGGCTTTTCAAAAGAAAATCTTGGAGAAATCGGGGATTGGACAAGCATACTTCCCCCCAACATTCTGGAAGATGCCACCCGACCCATCCATGGCCGGTGCGTGGGAGGAGACAGAGATGGTGGTATTTGGGGCCATTGACGATCTCTTAACCAAGACTGCCGTGATGGTTAAGGATATAGGCATTCTGGTCTTTAATTGTAGCCTTTTTAATCCCACCCCATCTCTCGCCACGACCCTCGTAAATCGTTACAAGCTCAGGAATAACATCTTGAGCTACAATCTTAGTGGCATGGGTTGCAGTGCTGGAATCATTTCTATAGACCTTGCCAAGACGCTCCTCCAAGTTGGTGTTCTTTATTTTCAATTCATTCTATATAAGATCACCTTTTTTTCAGGCTAGCTAAGAAATGAATGTTTTTGTCGCACAGGTTCACCCCAATTGCTATGCATTAGTGGTAAGCACAGAAAACGTTACCCATGGCTCGTATAGTGGCAACAAGCGCTCGATGCTCGTCTCGAACTGCCTCTTCCGCATGGGAGGAGCTGCCATTCTCCTCTCCAACAGGGTTTCCGATCACTACTCTTCCAAGTACGAACTCATCCATATTGTACGCACACATAAGGGTAACGATGATCGTGGCTACAAGTGCGCTTTTCAGGAAGAAGATGACGATGGAAATGTTGGAGTCAACCTCACAAAAGACCTCGCTGCAACTGCTGGCGATGCACTCAAGACAAACATCGCTACACTAGCTCCTCTTGTCCTTCCTGTGTCTGAGCAACTCGCCTTCTTCGCCAATTTGGTCCCAAGGAAGGTGCTGAAGATGAAGATAAAGCCTTATACTCCAAATTTCAAGCTCGCCTTCGAGCATTTCTGCATCCATGCAGGAGGAAGGGCTGTCCTGGACAACATACAGAAGAACCTGGAGCTTACTGATTGGCACATGGAGCCTTCTAGGATGACTCTTTACAAGTTTGGGAACACTTCGAGCAGTTCGTTGTGGTACGAACTCGCTTACTCTGAGGCTAAGGGGAGGATCAAGAATGGTGATCGCCTGTGGCAGATTGCATTCGGGTCGGGGTTCAAGTGCAACAGTGGGATTTGGCGAGCGCTGAGAAATGTTGATCCTGCAATGGAGGGGGATCCTTGGATGGCTGAGATTGATAGGTTCCCAGTTCAAGAGCCCTAGTTTGCATCAATAATACTATCATAAATAATCCTCTCGGCATTTCTACTTCGGCTTTGGATTTTCTCTGCGGACCCCTAAGTTGGGCGCTCGAGGGTCCAAACATCATAGGACATATGGCGATAAAATTGGGGAGAAGTGAGAAGTCATTTCATTTTCTCCTTATGTTTTTGACTTCTCCCCACTTGATATCTCTCTCCCATTTTATCGCCACACGTCCATTGATGTCATTGATGTGTGGACGCCCGAGCGCCCCACCTCGGGTGTCTGCATGAGAAAATCCGAAACCTCCTGCTACTCTTACTAGAGAAATGCTTTTAGATTGTGAAGGGCTAAGACCACCGAAACCATGCATCCGTCATTGGGATTCCCAATGGAGCCTATCATGATCATGTGAACGTGAGTCTACTTAAAATCCCGTGTATGGATGCTCGGTCCCGATGGTCTCGACCCTTTTGCTATTATTACAATTACTACTATTATTAATTCTGGAGGAGGAATGGCATAAGACAATTAAGTGATAATGATGGATCCATCATTATTGCTCCAACTACTTCTTTATCTTTTTCTCTTTTGTAATGATGATTTTAAGCAAGCGAAACTACTATGCTACAGTAAGCTACAGTCATTAGGATATGAGAAAATCATAATTACAAGTGTTGAAAACTACTTAAGCTTCCATCTTGGGGAAAATATGGACTGTTGTCATTGCTTTTAATTCCACTTTCAATAAAGTTCTCAGTGTTTTGCTTCGTTTTTGCAAATTAGAAAGGATACTAAGCTACAAGCCTTAGGAACTGACAGACACTATCCTATCCTTGGGTCATACTCCTACTTAGTACATCTACCAAGCCAAGAATAATTGACTGATCATGAAGAGCTTTAAAAATGTACACAAAATGGTGAGAATGTAATGCATTCCTTGAAATCGAAGGCATATGTTTCATCATTCATGGTATGTTACCTGGTTTGTCAATTAGCTCGGTTTGAATTTGAATTTAAATTCACATTTTGCAATTTGCCAGTTTAGAGTTGTCAGTTTAGAGTGAACCCTGTTCGTCAGGAATAGGATAAGATAGTTCGTTTCTTGGTTTGCTTAAATTCTTTAATTGGGTTTATTAGTTTGGTTTGCTTAAATAATATTAATATCTTATATATATTAACCGTGTAAATAAATAGAATGTAAATACTTATTTTAAAAAAAATTAAAAAATAGGTTATTTAAAAAAAAACATTAAAAATTAAGTTTTATGATGGGTTTGTGAACCAGAAAATAAATTGTTGAACACAAAGTATAAATTCGTTAAACTTAATAAACAAATTCGTTGAACCGAAGCAAAAATTCACGGAACCAAAACTATTGTGTTCAGGTAGATGGTATCACGAACCCTTAGACCATCCCCAAGAGAGGTAGTATTGAGAGTAGCAAAGTACAATAACTGTGCCATGTCAACTTAATTTTGCTCAAACAGATACAGCAAACCAAAATGCAACTTTGCTACCTTACTTCCTTCACGACAAATTTGCCGTGAAGGAAGAGACACGGTAAATATTTTTTTGATTTTAAAATTATGGGCCTCATAGAAGCAAGTATAGCCATTGTCACACAACGTCTCTCCCCTTTGCCAACTGCCGTATAGACAACGACTCTCCCCTTTCTCAACGACTATTTTCTTGAATGTCAATGGCTATAAAAGGCAATGCCATCCATATTTGTCTATCACTTCTTTTCTTTGTTTATTTAATATTTTTTTAAAAAATATAATTTCAACATGAATTCTCGATTTCCCTCTCAATCTAGAGTTTTGTCCGAGAGCGCAAAAAAAAAAAAACTGAGCCACCAGTTTTAACGCATAAGAAGACATTCTTCTTGTGACGGCATGACTCAGCATCAGAAATAGAGATTATGGAGTTAAGAAATTGGTAAAAATGAGAAATATTTGTGAGAATGAGTGACGAAGTTGTTGAATTTATAAAGAAAATAGTCGAAAATTCAGATTTGAATTGCAACGCTCACAAACGATCATAAATTACAATAAAAAGGTTATAAACGAAAATAAACAGCAATAAACGGTCATAAACGGCAATAAATAGTCATAAACAGTAATAAAATGTCATAAACAGTCATAAAAAGTAAAATATAAAAAAATAATAATAAAAAAACACTTGCTACCTACATTTGCTATCCTCTTTTAGTGTCATAAACGGTCATAATAAGTAAAAGATAAAAAATAAATAAAAATAAAATAACATTTGCTCCTACATTTGCTACTCTTTTTTAGAGTGACAATTTTAAAAAAGTATAAATAAAGGTAGCAAATATGTAAATGAGGGTAGCTCCTAAAATAAGATAGCTCCTACATTCGCTCCCGCTCTCAAATCTCGCTTTCACCTCAGGAGCTAAATTTCAACTTTTGTAAACCTCGCTCTCACTTAAATGTGCAGTTTTTACGTAAAATTTTATTTTTATCCTAAGTTTTAATGTGAAATAAAGTATATTTTGTCATTTTTTTTTGTAAGGTACAAGATTTGTTAATTATTAGTGATCTTGTAATTGAATTTAGAATGATGCATTTAATAATTCAATAGTCATCTTGTTTGTTGCGATGAAAAATTTGAATTATGACTGATTTTATCAATTTTCTCATAGAGTTTAAAAGACTAAAAAAGATATATTTATATCTACATGTAATTTTCAAGAACATCAAAATATATTTTATGTATATATATCGGCACTTTGGAGGCGCTCCGGACCCTATCTTAAATTGAAATTTGACTCGCTCCTGCACCCGCTCTCGCTCCGGTTACTTAGGCAAACCTCTCTCGGAGATTTTATTAGAAACAGTTCACGTTTCGTACTTAGTAGGTAGCCAACAAAGTAATTCATTTAATGGTTGTGATGGTCCAAAATCACATTGATCTCAAACCAGTAAGGTCTGTTTAGTATGACCCGCACCAATTAATGGTCTATCCTGGAACTTTGTTCCTTTGCATGTGTTCTGAGAATGTAGGTATCGGCTGTACTTTTCCGTACATAAAATTTAACACAAAGTGTTAAAAATCGGATACTAAAAAACCAGACAGCAGAAAATCTCACTCACCGTACTAATATTTACTTAGGGAAGTGATTGAAAACACTGGATAGGAGGTTCTACCTGAGTGTGTGAGCGTTGGATGTCATCGAGATGATTGCAAATTGACGGAAACTCTTGAGTCTTGAGCGGTTGTTTCCTTAAGCCTAATATAAGTAACTAGAGCGGGGAGCGGGAGCGAGAGAGTGAGAGTGTTAAATTTTAATTTAGGATAGGATCAAGAACACCTCCGGAGCGTCGATATATACTTGAAAATTATTTGTAGATATAAATATATCTTTTTTAATTTTTTATAATCTAAGAGAAAATTGATAAAATAATTCATAATTCAAAATTTTCATCACAACAAATAAGATGACTATTGAATTATTAAATGTATAATTCTAAATTCAATTACAAGATCACTAATAATTAACAAATCCTATATGAATCCTGTACCCTACAAAGAAAAATGATAAAATACACTTCATTTCACATGAAAAATTAGGATAAAAATAAAACTTTTCACAAAAACTGCACCTTTAGGTGAGAGCGAGGTTTACAAAAGTTGAAATCGAGTTCCTAAGGTGAAAGCGAGGTTTGAGAGCGGGAATGAGGTTTGAGAGCGGGAGCGGGTAGCAGGTAGCAGGTAACAGGTAGCAGGTTAGGAGGTTTGGGTTACTAATAGCCTAACTATTTAAGTCGGCTTAGAGTTGTATAAGGCCCAAGAGATATATAAAAAAAATAAAAAAACCAAATCCTCACCCCTTAGGTGGCCATGTGTCCCTTTTGACACTCTTTATGGCTAAGATTCACCCACCCATCCTTGGTTTTTAGAAAAAAATATTAATTCTTTTTTAAAAAATATTTTAATATTAAAAAACCCTAAAATAGTTTTTAATATTAAAAAAAGAAATAATATTTTTTTCTAAAAACTAAGGATAGGTGAGTGAACCCTAAGGGTGGGTGAATCTTGACCACAGTTAAAGGGTGCCAAAAGGGACACATGACAACCTCAGGGGTGATAACCGGATTTGCAGTTATCACCATAATAGATGTTTTGGTTTCAAAAAAGAAATGGGGTTTTGGATATCACCAGCAATATTCTACCATCTTTGCAAAGAAACTGTTATGTGTAACAGTTTTGAAATTAACTCATGGTTTTGCAACCATTAGCCGAACAATCTCAATTCTTAATTTTGTTAGACTTTCATTTATTATCTCTACTAATATAAAATTCAATACGTTGATTGATATTTTTTAAATTACAAAATGCCCCTTGACTTGTGTTTTTCTAATGAGAATGCTCCCCTAATGTTTTTCTAAATTCCTAAATTACCCTTAGCATAATCATGAATTTAAGACAAAATTTCATTCAATGTTTGCTTAATTCCCATATTACACCTTACTCATCTATAGTAGACTTGAAATTCTTACTATTATACACTCCTTAATTGTGGTTAAGATACACCCACCCCTAGGGTCACCCATTTATCCTTGGTTTTTAGAAAAAATAAAAATAAAATTAACACTATGAGTTAGTAAATTTTAACCGAGATTTATATATATATATATATATATATATATATATATATATATTCAAAAAATCAAGGATAAATGGATGAACCCTAGGGGTAGGTGAACACTAAGGGTAGGTGAGTTTCAATCACAGTTAAGAGGTGTCAAAAGAGACATATGGAACCCCTAGGGTTCACCTACCTATTCTTGGTTTTTAGAAAAAAAATAAAATTTCAAAATCCTTATTAAAATTCACTAACTCATAGGGCTAAAATTTTTTTTTCTAAAAATCAAGGATTGATGGGTGAATCCTATGGTGGGTGATTCTTAACCTTAGTTAAGAAGTGTCAAAAAAGACACATGACAATTAACCTCAAGGGGCATAACAAAACTCTACTTGTCGTTAAGATTCACCCACCCCTAAAGTTACCACTTATCCTTAGTTTTTAGAAAAAAATATTAATTTTTTAAAACATAGATTAAAATCCAATAACTCCTAGGATTAAATTTTTTTTTCATATTTTTTCTTCTTCTAAAAACCAAGGATAAGTGGGTGAACTTTAGGGGTGGATGAATCTTAACCACAATTAAGGAGTGTTAAAAGGGATACATGACGACCTCAGTGGCATAACTGGATTGTTTGCTCTCTTGGCAAAACACTCTAAAAGAAGAACGTCTTGTTAAGGCCCCACCCTCCCCCTTTCTTTGTTATACCAAAAATACCCTTAAAACATTTTGTGTCTCAAAATGTCTTTATGTTATATATATTTCAATAACCAACGTCTCCCTCACAATTTTTTTTTCATAGAGACATTTATCCAGATAGAGGATATCCAAAATGTCCCTTAAGTTTCTATACTCAAAATATTCCTTAAATTTTTTTCATATGCCCTCACTAGGTTCCCTCTTTCCGGTCTCTCTCCCCTTCCTCACTCTCTTACGTGCATCGCACGTGCCGCCACTAAGTTATACCCTTAAGATATTTCATAACCTCACAAATCCTTTCCCGACCCTTAATATATGATTAACAACTTTAAATCCTTGCGTTTTATTTGTCCCATTTTAACTTCCTTTAACTATGATTAAAATGCACACCTTAAGGAATAAAGCATCTAACTTTGGTTTTTAAAAAAATTAGCGTGTCTCCTTTTTAACTCCCTTTAACTATGATTAAGATTCTACCAAAAAAAAAAACTATGACTAAAATTCACACCCTGGTTTTGAAAACAAAAAGAATTAGCGCATCACTTTTTTAACTCCCTTTATTTATTAGAAAAAATATTACCCCTAAGAGTTAATTTTTTAAATACATTTTCCCTAAGGGTTAATATTAACCCAAAATAATTCTTGTTAAAAAAAGTTTAACCCTTAGGGTTAGTATTTTTTCTAATAGATAAACTTAACTGTTGAATTCTAATCCAAATCCAACGCTCACACACTCATACATACTATCGAGTGTTTTTAATCAGCATAAATTCTCACTCACCAACTACCAATATTTCTTTATCGAGGAGTGCTAGCCCAACGGTATTTATTCCAAAATTTTCCATTAACGAGAGATAGAGCTAACACATGGAGATGTTTCATTATTTTCAGTGTTTAATATTTTAAAAGGCTCAGGATTGTCTCTAGGGAAGCCGGAAAGGTAGTCTCGGACATCCATACATCATGCAACAGGTGGCCTAAAAAGGGAAGAAGTTAATTCAATTTCTCCCCATGATTTTGACTTCTCCCCACTTGATATCTCTCCCCTTTTTTCTCATCCATTTATCACCACATGTCTTCACCACATGTCCTCTATTTTGTGGACATCGGAGATGAGCCTTTCTGGTTTCACCAAAGAGAATCTGAGGCCATTTTAAGAAGTAAAATTAAGATGATGTTGGACATTTGTAACGCCCCAACTGTGTCTTTGGAAGATTTGCGACTGGGGTTACCAAAATCCTTATTTATTAGCCTACCTTCAAAAAAAAAAAAAAAAAACTACCAATATTTATTACGCAGATCAGCAGAGATTACACCAGTTGAAAGTCAAACCTCAATAAATTTGTACACTGGAATATGCTTAAACAACTTTTATAGCATTCAACTAAATTATCTATATTGTTTTCGTCTTATATATCTTCTTATGAGAGTGCTTGCCCTACTCTCACTCTCAGGTCATTTTTACTCTTAGCTTGAACCAATCACTTGTCCAATATCACATTTTTAAATAGAAGTCTTTAAATGTAATTTGGACAATTGTTTGGTTCATGTTGAGAGTACGAGAGTAGGAATGACCTAAGAGTAGGGTAGCACTCCTCATCTTCTTATATCTTTTTCTTCTCTTCTTCTCTTGTATAATGAGAATTATTCACCCCTTATTTTAGGCACTATTTGGTTGTACTTCCATTTTTTGTTTTTAAAAACAAAAATTTGAAAATTTTTACACAAAACATGTTTGGTAAAGATGTTTCCATTTTCTGTTTTTTTAAAATTAGTAATAAATTTTTTGAAAATCAAGGTAACACAAATGTTCTGTTACCTCTGTTTTTGAAAACAAAAACCAAAAATAGAAAATATGGACTCACCACCATCCACCCAAACGTGTTTCCTATTTAAAAAATTTGGAAACAAAAAGTTGTTTTCAATTTTTAAGAACAGAAAATACAAACAGAAAATTGAAAGGTATCCAAACGGCCCCTTAATATTTTTGTTATTTCCCATACTACCCCTCAAATAGTAGACTTGAAATTCACTGTGGTTATAACCCGACTCCTTGGAGTCCGGCCACTTATGTCACCATGTGTCCCTTTTAACACTTTTTAATTGTGGTTAAGATTCACCTAACTTAGTGTTCACCTACTTATCCTTAGATTTTAGAAAAAAAATATGAAAAAAATTTAACAGCAAGAGAGTAAATTTAACTAGGGTTTAAAAAAATTATTTGTTTTAAAGAAACCAAGGATATAGGTGTGAACTCTAGGGGTAGATGAATCTTAACAATAGTTAAGGGGTGTCAAAAGGGACACATGGCAACCTCAAAGGCGTAACTGGACTCCAACTGTGGTTAAGATTCACCCACCCATAGGGTTCACCACTTATTCTTGGTTCTTAGAAAAAAAAATATTAAAATTTTTTAAAACTTGGTTAAAAGTCAATAACTTCTAGGGTTAAATTTTTTTTAATATTTTTTTTTCTAAAAACTAAGGATAAGTGGATGAACCCTAGGGGTGGGTGAATCTTAATCACAGTTAAGGAGTGTTAAAAGGGACATTTGGCAACCTCAGTCGCTTAACCGAACTCCTCACTCTCTTGACAAAACGGTATGAAAGATGAACGTCTCGCCAAGGCCTACCTGCCCCCTTTCTTTGATATACCCAAAATATTCTAAAGTTTTTGGTCCTTAAAATGTCCCTATGTCATATTTCTACAAGCAACGTGTCCATCACAATTTTTTAAAATCCAAAATGTCCCTCAAGTTTCAATACTGAAAATATTCCTTATATTTTTTTTAAAAATGTCCTCACTAAGGCCCCTTTTCTAGTCATAGATTATCCCCTTCCCTCTTCCCCTCTCTCTCACGTGTATCGGACGTGCCGCCCTACTATCTTTTCTTCTCTTCTTTACTATTATAATGGGAGAGGCATGCGTAGATGATTTTTCTAAAATTTCCATACTACCCTTATATAAAAACAAGACGTTCATTTAATGTTTTACTTTAATTCCCAAACTACCCCTTGCCCTTGATTTAACGTTTTACTTTAATTCCCAAACTAACCCTTGCTCATCTATCTATTTAGAATCACAGCCAATCGCGATTAAACTTGGGGAGAGTACAATCGCAACCCACTGGTTAACACATGTCCCTTTTAACTCCTATTAACTGTGGTTAACTCCTTCCCCTCGCTCTCAAGTGCATCACATGTGCCACTAGCGAGTTCAATCGCACCCGCGGGTTAACACATGTCCCTTTTAACTCTTATTAACTGTGGTTAACTCCTTCCCCTCGCTCTCACGTGCATCGCAAGTGCCACCCACTAGTATATATAATGAGAATACCTATGTTAAAAACGTAGGCTGATTTTCTCATAATTCCCACACTACCCTTATCATAATCATTATATAAGACAAAAAATAAATGTTTGCTTAATTCCCATACTACTCCACTTATCTATTTATTTGACTTGAAATTTTCTACGGTTATAGATTCCTTGGAGTCCGGTTACACCACTGAGGTCGCCATGTGTCCCTTTTATCACTCCTTAATTATGGTTAAGATTAACCCACTTTTAGGGTTCACCTACTAATCCTTAGTTTTTAGAAGAAAACAAATGGAATGAACATTTAACCCTAGGAATTAGTAAATTTTAACCAGGGTATAAAAAATTAATATATTTTTTAAAAAATATTAAGGAGTGTCAAAAGAGATACATGGCAACCTCAAGGGCTTACCAGACTCCCAATGTGGTTAAAATTCACCCACTTATCCTTGGTTTTAGAAAAATATATTAAGTTTTTTTAGAAAAGAAAAATCACTAACTCATACGGTTAATTTTTTTTTCATATTTTTTTTCTATAAAACAATATAAGTAGGTGAATCCTAGGGGTGGCTGAATCTTAACCATAGTTAAGGAGTGTTAAAAAGGACACATGGCGATCTTAGTGGTGTAACTGGACTCCTCCCACTCTTGGAAAAATGCTCCGAAAAATGATTATCTCACCAAGGCCTAGCCCGCCCTTTTCTTTGCTATACCAAAATGGCCCTAAAACTTTTTGGTTGTCAAAATGTCCTTATGTCATATTTCTAGAACCAATGACCCTAAGGTTCTCTCACTTATCTTTGGTTTTTAGAAAAAGAAATTGAAAAAAGAAATTTAACCCTTCGAGTTAGTGATTTTAACCAGGATTTAAAAAAGATTAATATTTTATTCTAAGAACCAAGGATAAGTGGGTGAACCTTAAGGGTAGGTGAATCTTAACAACAATTAAGGGGTTTCAAAAGAGACACATGGCAACCTCAAGGGCGTAATCGAACTCCAACTGTGGTTAAGATTCACCCACCCCTAGTCTCACACTTATCCTTGGTTTTTAGAAAATAAAATATTAACTTTTTAAACCTTGGTTAAAATTCGCTAACTCATAGAGTTAAATTTTTGTTTTGGATTTTTTTTCTAAACCCAAGGATAAGTGAGTGACCCATAGGGGTGGGTGAATCTTAATAACAGTTAAGGAGTGTTAAAAGGGACACATGGCGATCTCAGTGGCATAACCGGACTCGCGCTCTCTTGGAAAAACGTTCCAAAAGATGAATGTCTCGCCAAAGTCCCGCCCGTCCTCTTTCCTTGCTATACCCAAAATGTCTCTAAATCTTTTTGGTTCTTATGATGTCCCTACATCATATTTTTATAGCAATGCGTCCCTCACAATTTTTTTATCCGAAATGTCCCTCAAGTTTCTATACCCAAAATATTCCTTCAATTTTTTTTTTCAAAAGGCCTCACTAAGGTCCCTCTTCCCAGTTTCTCCCCCTTTTCTCTCTCACTCACTCACGTGCATCGCACGTACCGCCCACTAGTTACCAATATAATGAGAATTCCCCACTTAAAAACGTAGCTGAAAATTTTGAGAATTCCCAATATACCATTATCAAAATCATTATATAAGACAAACACTTGATTAAAAGTTTTGCTAATTCCCATACTACCCCTTGCTTAATTCTCATACTACCCCTTATCTCTACGGTTATAACCGGACTCCAAGAGTCTGGTTACACCACTGAGGTCATCATGTGTCTTTTTTTAACACTCCTTAACTGTCGTTAAGATTCACCAATTCTTAGGGTACACCCACTTTTCCTTGGATTGAAGAAAAAAAATGTGAAAAAAAAATAATCCTTGGAGTAAGTGAATTTTAACTAGGGTGTAAAAAAATTAATATATTTTCAAAAACCAAAGATAGGTAAGTGAACTCTATAGGTAGATGAATCTTAACCACAGTTAAGGGGTGTCTAAAGAAACACATGACAACCTGAAGGGTGTAACCGAACTCCAACTGTGGTAAAGATTCACTCACTCCTAGGGTTCACCCACTTATTCTTGGTTTTAGGAAAAATATTAATATTTTTTAAACCCTAAATAAAATTTACTAACTCCTAAGATTAAAGTTTTTGGTTACGCCATTGAGGTTGCCATGTATCTCTTTTAACACCCCTTAACTATGGTTAAGATTCACCCACCCCTAGGGTTCACCCACTAATCCTTGGTTTTTAGAAAAAAAATATATTTTTTTTAAAACTCTAATTAAAATTCAATAACTCATAGGATTAAATTTTTTTCATATTTTTTTCTAAAAACCCAGGATAATTGGGTGAACTTTAGGGGTGGGTAAATCTTAACCACAATTAAGGAGTGAGACACATTGCGACCTCAGTGGCATAACCGGACTCTTTGCTCTCTTGGCAAATTGCTCCAAAAGAAGAACGTCTCGCCAAAGCCCTGCCCACCCCTTTCTTTGTTATACCCAAAATATCCCTAAAGGATTTTAGTTCTCAAAATGTCTCTATGTAATATTTGTATAACCAACGTGTCGCTCACAATATTTTTAATCCAAAATATCCTTCAAGTTTTTATCCCCAAAATATTCTTTTTTTTCCCAAAATACCCTCAATAGGTCCCTCTTCCCCGTCTCTCTCCCCTTCCCTACTCTCTCATGTGCATAAACGTAGCCTGATTTTTTGGTAATTCCCAAATTACCCTTATCATAATCTTTTGTATAATACAAAAATGTTATTGCGCATTTTGCTGAATTCCCATATTATCCCTCACTCTTTTATATATTTATTCCTTAAAAACGTAGCCTATTTTTTTTGTAATTCCCAAACTGTCCTTATCATAACCATTTCTATATGACAAAAACGTGATTGAGTGTTGTGCTTAACTTTATATTAGTTAAGCTTAACCATGTATAAGAAGGGAAATGAATGTTCGCATGCCTCCACGACATGCCATCGTGCTTCTTTTAACACCCATAAACTGTAGTTAAGATTCACTCACTCCTAAGGTTCATCTATTTAACCTTGGTTTTAAAAAAAATATATAAAAATATTAACATTACATTAGTTAAGCTTAACCACGACTAAGAAATGAAATAGATGATGGCATGCCTCCACGGGATGTTACATGTCCCTTTTAACACCCATAAACTATGGTTAAGATTCACTCACCCCTAGATTTTATCTATCTAACCTTGGTTTTTAGAATAAACTATAAAAATATTAACTCTACATTGGTTAAGCTTAACCACAATTACGAGAGAGGGAAAATGAATGATTGCATGCCTCCATGGGATACCACGTGTCCCTTTTAACACCCATAAACTGTGGTTAAGAGTTACTCACCCCTAGGGTTTATCAAATTAACCTTGAATTTTAGAAAATAAAAAATAAAAAATTTTATTAACGTTACATTAGTTAAGTTTAACCACGATTGAGAGACGGAAACATGGGTATATGGCGGGCTGTAGGGGTGCATGCGCTTCGCTGGTGGAACGTAAGCACGCAAAGTATCATGACCCATCTATAAAATAGTAGACAAGAACTTCTTTACGGCCGGTTACGCCACTGGGTGGCCATTGAATTTTTACCAGGATTCAAAAAATTAAAATATTTTTCTAAAAACCACGAATAGGTGGGTGAACTTTAGGGGTAGGTTAATCTTATTTACAGTTAAGTGGCATCAAAAGAGACACATGACATCCTCGATGACATAATTAGACTCCAATTGAGGTTAAGGTTCACCCACTTATCCTTGGTTTTTAGAAAATATTAATTTTTTAAAAACCTTAATTAAAATTCACTAACTCCTAGGGTTAATTTTTTTTTTCATATTTTTTTAAGATTGAATGATAAGTGGCTGAACCCTAGGAGTGGGTTAATCTCAACCATGGCTAATGAAGGTTAAAATGGGCACTTGGTGACCTCAGTGGCGTAACCAGACTCCTCGCTCGATCTCTTGGAAAAAGGCTTCGGAAGAAGAACGTTTCGCCAAGGCCCTACCCACCCCTTTTCTTTGCTATACCCAAAATGCCCCTAAAGCTTTTTGGTTTTCATAATGTCCTCACATCATATTTCTATAACCAATGCGTCTCTCACTAATTTTTTTTAATCCAAAATGTCCCTGAAGTTTCTATCAGTGTTGTCAGAACGGACCGGGCATTGAACAGGTAGAGTGGCCAGTTCCCAGTTCCAACGGTTCGACCGTGTACTTCTTACAAAAAAAAATCATTTTTTTTCATTTTTCTTTAATTTTTTCCCATTCTGACCGGTTCCAGTCGGTTCCCAACCTGTTCTACCACTGGTTCTACCGGTTTTGGCCGGTTTTGACCGTTTCTGGCCGGTTCTTACAGAATATCGGGTTTGAGGGTTTTGAGAACTGGCGAGGGGGACCTATTCCCGGTTCCACCGGCCGGTCTAGTCCTGACAACACTGGTTTCTATACCTAAAATTATTCCTTAATTTGTTTTTCCAACTTACCTCACTACTGTCCCGATTCCCAGACTCTCTCCCTTTCCCCTTTCTCTCACGTGCATCGCACGTGCCGCCCACTAGTAATTATAATTAGAATAGAAAACTTATTGGATTTGTCGTGGTGTGTTCCAACACTGTCCTTAAATCTGAATTTGTCCATTCACCCTACGTTCTGGTGCAATAAAATTTATTGTTAGTCTATGGGTACACCCAAATATACCCCAAATTCTTAATCTTTAATTCAATTATTAAAGGGTCAAGAATTCAAGATTAGAGCTGATGTCGTATTAGAAAATACAAATTAAGCAAAGGCAAATCCCGATCCTTAATGGTTAACCTAAGATGGTTAGGATTAAAGAATATATTTGGGAGTACCCATAGGCTAACTCGTAGAATTTAATGGTACTTGTACTCCAAGGTACAACGACTGCAATTTTCTCTAGCAACAGTGTACACGCTAACACCTAAGACAAAATGATGATGCTGACTAAGCAAAAACCACTAAGCTGGCGCTTCCATGTTGGGGTAAAAATTGAATAATCATTTGGATAATGTTAGCTCCACTTTCTTTTAAACTCACTTTCTTCAAGGGAAAAAAAAGAAGATGTGTTATGTTTTCCATTAATGCTGTGTTTGGTTGCTGAGAAAATAGAGGTGGAAAAGAAAATTGAAGGAAAATTGAAGTTTCCGCCGTTTGGTTACTAAGAAAACAAATGAAGGAAAAGAAAAAGGAAAGAAAATTTTTTAAAATTTTCTCTCAAAACATGGATTTCAAAATCTTTACAAAATGGGTGGATTTTAAAAAGAAAAGGAAAGAAAAGAAAGAGGAGAGAAAGAGGAGAGAAAAAAAAATCGGGGGTTTTTATTTCAACCCCTTCGCGTCTCTTCTTCTCCACTTCTACCTCACTCCTCTTCACGACCAGCAGTTGATTTGAGCCAACTTTTCCGGCGACTCCGGTGACATCGGCGACTCCGGCGACTGGTTCAGGTACCTCTATCTCTCTCTCTCTCTCCTCTCTCTCTCTCTCTTCTCTCTCTCGCTCTCTCTCTCTCTCTCTCTCACCTTTCTCTATCTGTTCGTTTGTCTCCTTGTTCATTCTCCCTTTCATATTCGGTTGGGTTGAGTGATTTCTCTCTCTCTGCTTGCGATTTGGTTCATGATTTTGAACCCTAACACATTTCGGATAGAAGGTGTTTGATGAAATGTCTCAATGGACTAAATCAGTCCCAAGACTTTATACATCTTTTTTGCTTCCTAGATTCTGCTATACCAACTACCAGATCTTAAACTGGGTAAAACGACTTTCATATCATTAACTGCAGATGCTAAGCAAGCTCTAGGGTTTATCTCATTCTTTAAAATTTTCAAAATCCTATACCCTATTTAAGCTTTATCTTTCCCTATCTACTTGAGTTACTATTTAGATTTGAAGTTTGACAATTGCTTGCCTAACTTTATTGCAGGACTGCAGAGCTCTACAGTTCTTCGATCTTATCTTTGGGTGAGTTTGCATATTCGACCATTAATAGAATTACATGTTTTAAGTGATTATTTTTGCTTTGAGAACTATTTTTTTTATATTATTCATGTGGTTTTTTTTCCCTTAAAAAAAAATATTATGTGATGCCTTGTGTTGAAATGTGATTGGATTTGTTGAAACGGGTTCTTTTTGGTTGAGGTTGTTCTTTCTTATGAATTTTTGTTGAAGTATGAGAAGTGAAACCAGATTTTTTGACAAGAATCTGTAAATTATTTATGTGGGTTTCATTCATCCAGTTTTTTAAATCTGAGGTATGGATGGATCTTAATGGGTCTTCATTTTTCATTTATTATTTTTTTGTCTGGGAAGATTAGTATTCGTTAATCTCATCACCCATGTTCATTTGGATCTTACTCCTTTCCCCTTTATCTAGATATCAAGTGAAGGGATTGCTATAGGCTGCTGAAAAAAAATCATGTATATCAAGAAGTGTGTTTAATAATATTTTTTGTGGGAATTACAATGTAGAGTTTAAATTGATGAGTGATGTGTTGTTGAGAAACGGGTTCCAATTAGTATCCTATCACCTATGGATTGTTATTGGGCTGCTGAAAATTCATCTATATCAGGAAGTGTGTTTATAGTTCTTTTGTGGGAATTACAGTGTAAAGTTTTAATTGATGAATGATGTGTTGTCGAAACAAATGGATCCAATAAATTTCCTATAATCTAAGAGTCCCCAAGGCACTTTGACTAAGCTGATTTTTACTAAAAAAATATTTTTTTTTTGTTACTTATAAAAAAATTTAATTAAATACATATTGTCCAATCTTTTAATTTTTCCACACATTACATTGCTATTTGAAATACTAATCAAATAGCTGTATCGTTTTATCCCCTTGCTTTTGACATAAATAAGTGTGATCCGTCAAATGGTGTATAACCACTTGTTCCTAACTTTTTTTTTTAGACTCAAGTATGCTTATCTCTTGGTGCTTTAATTATCCTTGAGATCATGACCTACCACTTATTAATTTACTTTAATTATTGTTATTAGGTTCTTGAAATTCTAGATGGAAAATCAAGATAACTTGGAAAGGAAAAAAAAATGTGCTGCTGCTATGGCAGCTGCATATGCAGCTTATGCGGCATGCATTGCAGTAGTACACCACCATCAATATTATTTGGATAAGTTGCCATCAACCAACGGTGAAACAACAAGGAATGATATAATGAGACGGCTAGTCGATGAGAGGGAAACTGATTGTCGCAACCAACTACGAATGGGCAAAGAAGCATTTGCCAGATTGGTTTACATACTAAGGGGAACAAATCGTCTACATGATAATGTGCGTAGTTCTGTGGAGGAGCAACTTGCAAAGTTCCTCCATATTATATCGCATAATGTGAAGAATCGAACGATAGGTTTTCACTTTAGGCGCTCTAGCGAGACCGTGAGTCGCCATTTTCACCAAGTGTTACGAGCAATTATAAGCCTTGAAGATTCACTTCTTAAGCAGCCAGATGGATCAAAAATTCCCTCAGAGATAAAAAACAATGATAGATTTTGGCCGTATTTCAAGGTAAACACAATTCAAATGATAGGTTAAGATAATTACATGTAATTTTCTATAAGGTAAAAAATAATATTACATTTATGACAGGATTGCATAGGTGCAATTGATGGGACACAGATTCGTGTAAAAGTATCAAAAGAAGATGTGCCGAGATATCGAGGTCGAAAAGATTATCCATCGCAAAATATCTTGGCTGCATGCTCATTTGATTTGAAATTCACGTATATCCTTCCTGGTTGGGAAGGTTCTGCTTCTGATTCTAGAGTATTGAACTCCGCTTTAACGAGGGAGGACAAGCTAATTGTCCCTCAAGGTAACTAACATTTAGCATTAAAATATGTTATCCTATTTTAGATCACATTATCATTGTGAAGTAACCAAACTTCTCATTTGGTCTTAGGTAAATATTACTTGGTTGATGCGGGGTTCACGTTGCGAAGTGGATTTCTTGCACCATATCGAAACACTCGTTACCATCTTAAAGAGTATACTAACCATCAACCTGAGAATGCGAGAGAGATTTTTAACCTTCGACATTCGTCTTTGCGAAATGCAATTGAAAGAGCTTTTGGGGTATTGAAGAAGCGGTTTCCTATTATAGGAAGCGGAACTGAACCAAATTATCCTTTTGCAACGCAAGTAAGAATTGTGCAAGCATGTTGCATCCTTCATAATTTTCTCATGGGTGTCGATCCAGATGACACGCTTTTGGCTGAAGTTGACCAGGAGCTTATGATGCAAGAGGTCACTCGAGAGGGTGTTGTTTCTCAGACGAATAGAAGTGATGATTCTAGAGAAGGTGCTACTTTAAGACAAAATATAGCTGATAAGATGTGGCATGATTATATGTTAACTCATCAATAAGAGATATGATTAACTCAAGAGTGGCCCTTCATGTATTATATCACGGCTTTTGGTTTGGGGATAAGAGAAAGCTTTTTCTTTATAGTCCAAAGACCACATAAAGTTGAGAGATAATGATATATATCATGACAATATAACTACCTTTGAGTGATGATTGGTTATGTATGGAAGTCTTACTCTTATCTCTTGTATGGGACTACCTTCACATATTCCAAGCCAGTCTCACACTTCCTTTTCACCCAAAGTTCCTTACTACAGTCAACAACTAATCAAGCTAACTAAGATAGTCAGGATATAACAATAATTGATAAATAAAAAAATTTGGTACTCACCCACCAAAACTAAAATTTACATCTGGGTCCTTCAAGTCAGGTAAGGGCTACCCATTTCAAGGTTTTAAGTGTTTTAATGCATACATACATGCACATACACATACATGTTATGAATGACTATGCAGTTATCATTCATCTCAGATTATATATTCCTACCTTGAGTGGTGTATACTTTATATTTCTAGTTCATTAAGTTGTCTGACATGGGGGGGATTTTGGTTTGATGTTGTCACATAAAATTTCAGACATACTCTGTTGCTTTATAGATCTTTTTCCATCCAATTAAGGGTGCAAGCATCAAAACATATCTGAACTTTATTCTTTAGATTTTCTTTCTTTTCATCATTATCACATTGCAGATAAATCCCTGAAGCAATCTTAACATCATGCCTCTTTCCCCAAGATCATTCTACACCAGACTTTTCAGGATTCTCAAAATGGTGATTGTGCCACTCTCTAATGGCAATCTTAGATTCAAGTTGCTCAACTAGCACAAGTTAATGGTTTGTCCACACACACACACATTACCTATTGGGGTGCCAAAGTTTTGAAGCAGCAGGCTTCATGTTGAGGAGTTAAAAGGTTATAGTTCCAGAGAATATGTAGATCATATGATTGCTTAGTAGTAATCCCCTTGAAGTGTCAAACAGCAGCCAGAGGTGGTCAAATTGAGCCAGTATCTTAAATAGGGTTTTAAGAGAAGATTGTCTGACAGGCAGCCAGACGGTGCAGATTTAGCATGTTTTATGAGAAAATAAAGTTACTTTGCCTCGTGTCCTAATTTCCCCTCTTCATCGTCCCTGTTATAGGCTCCAAAAATTCATAGATTGAATTTTGATTGACACCATACTATATTAGCAGCTCTAACCTGTCATCTTATCTTTGTAAATGGATCTAAATTTGAATAATGCAATCCATACTATATTAGTAGTACTTGAGGACATATTTTGTGGAGAATCATCCAATTTGCTATATGTTGGTGTAAGTAGAAGAAAAATAATATACGTATCTATGAAGATAAATAAGGAAACATTTTGTCACTGGTGAATAATGCAAATAACTGTGAGTTTATTGGTTAGCCATCCTCAAGAGATTAGCTGAAAAAAGAGTGCAGTTGCATCAAGCTTCCAATTTTTCCTGCAGCTGTGATGAAATTCTCCATGGAAACTCTAACCCCCTGTTTTAGTGACCAAGAAAATAGATTGTAAGTGATGAGACAACATAAAACAGAAAAAGAATCTTAAGATACATTTTTAGGATTATCATAGTTGTATCAACTTGTTGACACACACAGAACTGAGATCGCATGGCCATAGGAAGTTGATTGAATTTCTAAGCCTGCCTTTTGGTTTCCTTTTCTAGTTGAGGGCTGGAATTACTATTTGAATTGAATATATTAATATTAATGTACAAATATTAATGTACATTAATATTATAAGATATTATTACTCAATGATCCATAGGAAGGTCAGTAGTAGATGTATTAGAATTAAATTCCAGTAGTTATTATGTGCAGTTTCCAAAAGAGATTAACTAAGAACAGCTCAGTTGAACAGTCAACTGGAGCAATCCAAAAATTAGCCTTGGGAAATGGTAGTTTGGTCATTATGAACAAAATAAGAGTATTTTTAACCGCACATTTTTATCGTAAATAACTCCGAAGGCAATTTTCGGGTTACTCCGGTACTGTCTAACCAGAGCTCCAGTTGATAGTTGTTATCTTTCCAAAAACCGTAGTAGTTGTATTAGAATTAAATTCCAGTAGATTTGAACAGAATCTCCAAAGATACCCAAATCTTAATCACCTATTTAAGATTATGAGGGCTATAAAGGATCCTACCCCGATCCAGATCCGAATTTGATTAAGGTGGTCACAAGAACTAATTTTAGTTCTAGTTTAGATTCTATGGTCTTTGTAGAGTTGGTTGTTCTAGTTTAGATTGTGCTATAGACTATTTTTAATGCAGCGCTATGGTAGAAACTTGCACTGATTATAAGCTAGGTTATTGTTTTTTTGGGGATCGGTAATCAGGGAATGATATATATCAAAATAAAATAGTATGAGGCTAGAAAGCTGAAAGAAAATAACAGAAAAACCCCTTGACTATTACAAACAAACTAGGAATCACAAAGTGGTGACACCCAATACTCCACATTGCCCCGTCTGATGGAACAGTACACCAGTCTCAGATGAGATGAAGCCCCCTAACTGAATACTGTCCAAGGGGAGGGACACATTCTCAAACACACGCTTGTTTCTCTCCTTCCAAATAGACCAAGCAATGGTTGTAGGAAGAAAAGACCACAACACTGAAATGGAGGGGACATCACTACTGAGAACCTAGCAAGAAAAGACCTTACCATGGAAAAGCTCACAAGGCTAGGTCATCGACGTTGATGTTTACTTGAAATGCATTTCTTTCGACTAGTTGCTGGGATGTCTAGCTGTGGAGAACTTGACAACTTTTCGCATCATACAAATTCGGAAATGTTTTGTTAACTATGTTTTTTGGGGGTAATGGAGGGTGTCCCAAAATTTTGACTAGATATTGAATTTTCTTAAAATTTGATTTTCAGGAATTCTGAAAAAGATTCATTGGTTAATTTTGGAATATTTGCTTATTATATCTTCTATGGCGTTCATTGTTGATGCTGAATTGCCCAATTATCTACTAGAAGCACCTTTGGTATCTCCAACTGGTGCTCCATTTGTCACGCCTGCTATTCCTGATCTCCCCCTGCCAGTAAATCCTCCGTTGTTTCATAGACCACATCGAAGACATTTTTCTAAAATTGGACGGAGGAGTGGCTTGGGGATATTTTAATGCTGTAATTTTAATATTAAAAATATTTCTAAAATTGAATATATTCAATTGAATATTAATGTACAAAATAAATTGGAGTGCTGGAAGAAATTGGACGGAGGAGTGGCTCTAAGGTTTGGGTATGAGCCCTCCTACTATAACTTGTATTTTTGGCTCATTGTATTATTTTCTGATGCGTAGGTTGAGTTGAGGTCTGTAGTGAGCACCAGTAAGGATCTGCAATTTTCTGTTGAGGTCAGTGAGAAATGGCTCTACCTTTTATGAGCCTCTATGGACATTGTTATAATATTTCTATGCAATCTAATAAATTGGTTTCTTTTGTTAAGTTGAAATGTTGATTGTAGCTAATCCCATTAGTTGAGTGTAACAGTCAGTTGTTTTGGCTTAATAGAAGAACTATTACTTGAGCTGAAGGACGAGGGGAAGTTAATATTTGAGGGATAAAACATAACACATTATCTCACACATGTATGCAACTGCAAAAACATGATTGGGATGCATTCTTTCTATCGTTTGAGTATCATAGTTTCCTGTATGGAATTTTATTTGTTTGTAATTGCTGCTGTAGTTCACTAATTGGTGAACCTGTAATTGCTGCTGGATTCTTGCTGCATTTCCTCTGATCTCTAGAGATCTATGGCCTCCACAAGTTTTCAACACCGATTTTACCTTTTGGCGGAAACGTATTGGTATAGCATCACAAGGATTATTTTGTACTTTCATGTTTTCATACAGAATATTCATGTAGTGCTGGATTCTTTGTAAACTTTTGCAGAAAATATTATTGGTAAACTTAGGGCCACATGTGTCAGTGATAACCTTTTCTATCTCTGATCTATTTATTGGTAAACTTAGATTGGTTTTATTGGTAAACTTTTGCAGAAAATATTATTGGTAAAATATTATTGGATATATTGGTTTTGTAAGTCAACACTGTCGACCAACCCTACTAGACTTATCTCCATTTAAGGATCTTTAGCACACAATTCAAGTGTTTTCTTAGTAAATTATTAGGAGTGGCTGAACTTGAGAACTGGAACTGAAGGCCAATATGGTAAGAATTTTCATCTTCTTCCATAATTTATCTCTAGCTGAAATCTTTCTAGGCCAATTGATTGATGTTGCTGAATTTCATGTTTGGAACTCGTTTTTGGACTTTGATTTTTGGCTATGGAATTTATTGTATTTAGGTATGAATATTCATCAAGTGGAGACAAGTTCCGAGAAGGATAAGACAAAGAACTTGTCGTGGACTCAAGATATGGACAATTGTCTTATTGACGTACTAGTAGTGCAGGCGCAACTTGGTCTAAAGGTTGATAAAGCCTTTAAAGGTCCTGCTTATACAGCAGCTTGCAAAGAAATGAATGATAAATTTCAAATAAATTGCACAACCCAACATATCAAAAATCGCTTAAAGACGATTAAGAAGAACTTTGCAACTTTAAGAGAACTTATGAGGAATGGTAGCGGGTTTTCTTGGAATGATATGAGCAAGACATTTGATGCTGAGCCTGCAGTGTGGAGGACATACATAGATGTGAGTTTTAAGTTTCATTTATTTATTTTTATTTTGAATATAAAGCTTATAGTAACAATATTTGTATGTAATGTCAATACATAGGCACACCCTGATGCAAAACAATTCCGCTACAAGCCTATCCATAATTATGACAAGTTGCTTATTGTTTGTGGCACGGATCAAGCAACTGGGGTTGGTGCATTTACAGCCAAGGAGACATCACGGAGTTTTAGGGAAGAAGAGGCAAGGAACCTTGACAATATGGAGGACTTTGTTTCGCTCGATAAAGAAGTTGAGGGAGAGACAGGTGATGATTTAGCTGATACTTGTACGCAACCGGTGCCTGCTTCTCGAACTACATCTTCTTCAGGCTTAAAGCGTAATAATAAGAGAACACGGAGTTCAGATGTTATTGCTGAAAAAATCGAAGAACTTGGAAACAAGATTGAGAAATTATCTGAGTCATTCGACAAAAGTAATATCAATTATGACAAACTATATGAAGAGATAATGAAGATTGAAGGAGTAGACCGTTCTTTCCTGATGAGAGCATTTGATTATGTAGCCGAGAATGTGACGAGAGCGAAAGTCTTCCTTGCTTACCCACCTGAAGAACGATTGGAGTGGTTGAACATGAGGATGGGACATTGACATTATGGTTTTGGTTTTGGGTAATGGTTAGTTTTGTTTAAGCTTTTAAGAATTTCAGTTAAAGAATTGGATTTGACTGCAAATTTAAATTTAAATTTGGGTTTTCTGTTCTACAAATTGGTTGGGTTGTGGTGCTTTGACCTCTTAAGTTATAACATATTTGGATTTTCATGCCATACTTTTGCTTTAATTTGTAAAGGCAATGACAGTGAAGGACAGGCTATGCACTTCAATATCTTTAGTGGTTTTGGATAGGTTATCATTGAGAGTTATATTTCAGTAGGGTTACCTACTATTATTCCACTTTCTCTTAATGTCATTTGTCATGTTAGATAAACTGAGGAAATTATGTTGGGCATGGTCATTTTTTTGTTCAATGAACCCATGGTTGAGAACTTAAAAGCATATATATATATATATATATATATATTGCAATTGTACCTAGTTATGAATGCAAGTGCCATGCATTAATGTGCTGCAACATTGGAAGGTCTGTTATATTCTAATGCCACCAAGACATTCTAAGAGGTGAAAATGTGAGGTTTGAGGTTTATATAGAAATGGTCATGCCTTTGAGTACAGGTGGTGTCCTATGGAAGCATGCAGCTGCTGCCTTCATTTATCATTGGAGCAAGCATGCTGGAGGGGTATTTGTTAAAAATATTAATATGAAATTCCGGAGGAATCGCTAAGAAAACAATGAGTTGTATTTTCCTTTATAATGCTCTATTCTTCCTTGGCAACCAATAATCATTCTATGAAGATATATATTTAAAATTTATTGATTATAAATATAGGTTTTAAAGTAAGAATGATTATTGTGGTAAAAAAATAACAAATATATTTTTTCCATATATTTTCTTAGCAACCAAACAAGAGAAAATACTTTCTCGATAACTTTCTCTTTAACTTTCTTTCTAATTTTCTAGACAACCAAACAACGGAAAATTTGAAAGTTTCTTTTCTTTTCTCTTCTTTTCTCTTCTTTTCTTTTCTTTTCTTTTCTTTTTCAAATTTTCTCGGCAACCAAACACAGCATAAGGGAAAGATACATGTTTTGCACTAACAATATGTCCAATAAAATAGAGAGGGAGCACCATTTTTTTTAAAGACACTATTTTTTATTGGACATAGTGTTGGAGCAAAACACGTGTCTTTCCCTTAATGGAAGACAATAAGACGTTTTTTCCTAGAAGAAAGTGAATTTAAAAGAAAATGAAGCTAGTATTACCCTAATCATTTTGCTTTAAGAGTTTACTAGTAAATGACATGCACGTTCAAGTCTCCCGTTGATCTTTAAAAAAAATCAGCTATTATTAACAATAACACTTAGAGGAAATATAAATGTGTTAAATATTGAAGTAATGTAGGAATACATGCAATTTCATGCAAAGAATGCATGCTTGTTGTGATGAACCCCAAGAGCTAGTACATAGTACATACTCCCAAAAAAAAACCCTCATATTTTATGAATAATTTGATTCTGAAAAAAATATAAATAAACAAACAAATTCGGGAAAAAATTCTTGTTATTTTCATAAATTCATAGGCAAATACATGCCTTGTATCCATATATCTTACAAGAAAACCCATTAAATTAAGTATGAAATCAATATCAAATTCTAAAATAAATATCTTTTCCTCTATCGTACACTCTTTAACTCATTTCTTCCCTCTTTTCGAGAGGATTTAAAGTATTAAACAAAAATTTAAAGTTAAACTAAAATAACCACAAAATAGATAATATGTGGGTATGGAAATTCATAGTCAAATTCAGATCTTATATAAAAAACAAGACATTCAATACAAATTACTATCAAATTCCAATCAAATTACCTTTTCCTCTATAATACAATCTACCGCGTCCCTCTTCATAGAATAATAAGTGTTCCCTTTTTTTTTTTAATTTAAAAAAAAAAAAGCCACTCAGGGGGAATGGGGGGTTTGGCAGACCCCTACCTGTTTATTAAATTTTTTTTTAAAAAAAAAAAAAAAAAAAAGGAGGGACATAAAACCTTACCCCTACAAAGACTCAAAAAAGATGGGGAGACATAAAACCTTACCCCTAAAAAGACTCAAATCAGGAGAGGAGGAGATTAAAAACCCCCAACCATTTACAAAAACAAACAACCACTCTGCACATCAAAATAATCTAATATTACCAAGACCCACTTTGTCTAGAAAGATAAGGGCCCTAAGACTTGGATGGCTATCTTGAATAGTCTGAATCAAACCCAAACTCTGAAGATCACAACCATAGTTAGCCAAAAAATCAGAAACCTGGTTTACTTCTCTGTAAATATGAGTAATTGTCGAACAAATATTATTAATTTTTTTAATTTTTGGTTCCAGTACCAAACAGACTAAGGATGATGACAATTTCCATTCCAGGCTTCTATAAGGGTTTTTGAGTCAGACTCTACCTCAATCTAAATATAACACATGGAATGACAAAACGCGATACCATCAAGGAGAGCTCTAGTCTTAGCAACATAGCTAGAACAATGGTCATAGAACGAGAAAAAACAGGCTAACATATCACCATTATGATTTCGAATGATACCTCTTCCACTAGCTAACCCAGGATTACCTCTAGAAGCTCCATCCACATTCAGCTTTATTATTCCTTGATGAGGTTAAATCCATTTAACAACAGAAATAGAATTTCTGACTTTAGGTGGAGGAGACGAAATGCTGAAGAAAGAAAGATTTTGTCTTTTTTTTTTAAAAGGAAGTCTCCCTAATTCCGCTAGCCAAGCTTTGATTATGACAATAATAATCTCCGGAGGCTTCTGAGCATTCTTGAATCTTCTCGAGCATCTTTTTTTCCAAATTTCCCAAATAATAAGAAGAGGGAGCAGATTGTATAGTTCATTGTGTTTCCTATCATAGGCTCTAAACCATCTCATGAGAAGACATTGAATGGAGTCACTGGGCTGAAGTACCATGGAGCAATACCTAGCAACATATCTCCAAATAGTACATGCAATATCACTTTGAAAAAGAAGGTGAGATAAATATTCAATATTACCAGAATTACAACAAGAGCAACGACTAGCTAAAGGAATACCTATTGATTGAATTATATTATCTATCGAAATAGCACCATACATTACCTTCTATCTAAAGATTTGAATTTTTTTTTGGGTAATAGAATTCCATATGTTCTTACTCCAATCTTTACGAGCATTAGAAATTTTGATAGATTCCCAAACAGATTTAACCATAAGCTTGCCATTCAGGTTGGGTTTCCAAATAAAAATATCATCGGACACAGAAGTAAAGTAACCTGCGGATCTAATCGCTATTTTCAAATGGTAAAAATATATAATCATTAACAAGGTAAAAATTCCAAGTACCATTAGAGTCAAGAAAATTCGAGATTAAAGGAAAAGTTTGAGGAATAGATAGAGCAAGATCAATGAGAAGAACCTCTCCAAACCAACAATCTAACTAGAATATAAGTGTTCCTTTAAAATTGAAAAGAAGGAAGTAAATCTGGAATGATACGATGAGAATTCAAACCATTTGTATATGAAATTATGAATCTAATTGCAACGAAAAAGGAAAAAAAATTAACATTTCCCTTTAAATCTGTAAAATAAAAAAATTGTGCGTACCAGCAAAAGAGACCTATTCTAAGACATAACCATCAACAAAGAAAATATAAAAATAACGAGATGTCTCATTTCAGCCTTTGAATCCGCAATCAAGAATCTGAAAAAAATGAAAAACAAGGAGACTAACGTCTCTTTAAATTCCAATGGGAAATGGAAAACGGAACCCAGAGTCGTCAGCTTAGAATCTGAGCCTAGCGACCTCATTGGTCCAAGCCTAGGGGTGATACTCAAGCCGAGCCGAGTCGAACGAGTCAAGCTTTAATTGAGTATCATGTGTTTTAGGAATGTTCAAGCTCGTCTCTGCTCGTTTGCAAATGAAGAAATGGTGTTCAAACACGGCTCAGCTCAGCTCGGCCCCGAGTATGAGCCAAACTTAATTAGATATGAATTATTAATACTAAAAACAAAACCCAAGTCTAACTCAGCTCCGGATAGTCAGTCAACTCTCTTCAAGAGATTTCAAACTTCACCCATGTGGGACTAAATTGGGGGAGAGATCGAACACACTCAAACTCAACACGCTTTGCAAAGGATCCAAAAAAAACTTCACAGGGACTTTTAGTCCCACATCGCCTAAATACTATCGGGCTTGAACAAGTTTGGCCTATAAAAGAGCAACATGCTATTTCTTAGCTGCTCCTCACACGCGGTAAAACCAGCACACTCACACACCATACTCACCTTAAAGAGCTCGAGCTCTTAAAGAGCCGAGATAGATTCTTAGGATTAAGCAATCTAACCATGATTTTTATAAAAAGACAAAATTATGAATTTTAATTTACGAATTTTAATTTACTTAAGCTTAGCTATTGTTAAACAGGGTTAAAAGGGACACGGGGAAACTAGGGATAATATCATTGAATAACAGAAAATCCATCACATAGATGATAGAACCTCCTAAATGGAACCCTAAATGCAACAAAGGCGAACCAATATGTGCTTTTTTTTGCTTCTTCCACCACCCCTACTTTAATTAATAGATTCTCTAATTCAAAGATGGAATACATATTTTGTTTAGGAGATCGATCGCTTCCGTATTCAAACAAACGATTGAATAAACAAATCAAACTGAACATAAGATTACAAATTTCAGCAAATAAACATCAATTGCAACTGATGAACAAGTAAAAGAATGAAAGACACATAAATTTACCATACGTAGACAGATTCTCTAATTCAGAGATGCATTATTGAATCGTTTAAGAGATCGAACATCTATTCGCCAAGAATGCTCGAATATCAAACGAAATCAAGCATCAAAGATTGGAAAAACAACAAAGGAAGATCATAATTGAGGACAAACAAGTGGATATAAGAATTGTATTAGGGTTTGAGTGTTGACCTTCTAGATTATGGAGCTGTCCGAGCAACAATTACTTCTCATTGTTTTCTCATTTCATGTGAAGAGATTAGTTTTTTTTTTTGTTGGATGATATCATGTAACTAACACACTCTCTAAACATGCACACAACCAGACTTAAGGTAGCCATTAGTTTAATTGACAAAATTAATGCTTTCAGACCGGCCGTCGAGCAATAGTTAATAAGAAAAGGGGTGCTGCTACCAGCACACCAATATTTATTGACTGGATACCATTAAAAAAACAAATTTTTTTTTTTTTTAAAGAATCTTTTGTCTAAGAGCACCCATATCCCTAAACTCTATTATAAACTTATTCTCTTTCCAAAAGCGAATCACAAATCTCTTCTTACCTTACCTATATAGAGCCATCAAATTGTAAAAACTAGGGGTGTCAATGGGTCGGGTCGGGCCGGGCGGCCTTTTAACCATATTTTAGGCCCTAGGGCTGGGCCAGACTCAAATTTTTAGGCCCATTTTAATATGGGTTGGGCTAGGGCTTGGCTACTTAAAGCCGGAGCCCGGCCCGGCCCGACCCGATATATTTATCTATATATATATGTGTGTGTGTTTTGCTTATTATCTAAATACTTACCATTACTAAGTTATATATATGTATGTATATATATATGCATATAGTATATATTATAAATTTATAATACATAATATATAGTGCAAAAGTATCTAATACTTATATATCAATATTATTCTTAATAGTATCATAACTCATTTGTCATATTATTATAATAATTTTTTTATTATATTGTAATAGTAAAATATATAAAAAAAAAGCAAATATATTACACTGTCATGCAAGTTTGATTTTGTTTTGCTAAACTTTTTTTCTCATTCTATTATTAGTATATTATATAATACTTATATTTACGTGCGTGTGCATACATACACACACATATATAGACATACTTATATATTTATTTGGATGAGCAATGCCACGTTTACTTTCTGGTTGTCCACTCTCCCATATTTTTACACAAGACAAAACAGTATGACACTTTTTTGTGGTCCCGTCACTTTTATTTTGTATTTTTGTTTAAAATTAGGAAGGACAACCGGTGGACAACGGGAAAGTGGATGTAACATTGCTCTTATTGGATAGAGATGGGTCGGCCCGAGCTTGGCCCGGTCCAACCCTATCAATTATAAAGCCCGGTCCAGCTTGGCTCGACTAAAAAATGGGTAAGGCTTGTGCTTATATATCTCGAGCCCATTAAAAATAGGCCCCAGCCCGGCCCATTGACAGCCCTTGTAGAAACACGAACTATTGAAAGCTTTTTTGCCACTTGATAACTTTATAAAAATTTAAAATTTCACGAAATTAGGATAAAAATATCGAAATATTTCAGATTTTTTTAATAAAAAACAATAAAAAAAACCTATTTAAAAACAAATTTATGAAATATCTGTGAACAAGGATTTCAGTCCCCGCCCACAAGGAGTGTTGTCTTGGCGATGTGGTCAATTGATTTTATGTTTAGAGTCGCCATTTATTTATTCGGTAGTGATAAGTCGCATACAATGGATAAAGTCTTAGTCTGCTTAGAGATCTAAGTAAGCGGTTCGATTAAGCCCGAGGAAGGTGTTAGGAACCCCGACACTTCCGTTTTACAACTGTTCCATACTTACTAGGTTTAAGCCAATTAAGATCAAGTTGTTAATCAAATGTCTTTGATTTAGTTTATACTAATCCAAGAAAGGGAAAAGCTAAGCTAGGGTTGGGCCCAAGTTGGGCTGCCTATGTACTCACATTGGGGTGAGATCAGACCGAGCGTAGTTCTGGCACATGAGCCCGTGCTGAGGCTAAGGAGTGTGTTGTGTGTGCACCAAGGGTGGCTTAGGGTCTAGTCCGGTAGACTAGGGTTGAATTGACCAGGTTGGTCAAGTGCTCGGGATTAGGCTTGGTAGGCTAAGGGTTGAAGCCCGGTAGGCTTAGGCCCGGTAGGCCGAGAAGAAGTCCGGTAGACTAGGGGTTGGCCCGGTAGGCCGAGTTTGGGTCCGATAGACCAAGGGTTTAGCCCGGTAGGCCGGCTAAGTCTAGTAGACTAGAGGGTGACCCGGTAGGCCAAAGGTAAGCCCAGTAGGCTTGGGGTTCGGCCCGGTAGGCCTAGGTTCGGCCCTGTAGGCCTAAAGTAAGCCAAGTAGGCTTGGGTTCGGCCCGGTAGGCCTAGGTTTGGCCTGGTAGGCCTAGGGTAAGCCCGATAGGCCTAGGGTTCGGCCCAGTAGGCCTAAATTGAATGTCCAAGTTTGAATTATTGATTTTAGGGGATGTTCTCAAAATTACCCAAGTTAGATGGGCTAACCATGGTTAGTCCGGATAACCAAGGTAGGGGCATGTTTTGCATTTTATTGCGTTTTATGACTTTTGGGAATTTTATCAAGGCTTAAATGGGCTTAACCATGGTTAAACTAAGTGTTAACCATGGTCAAACTCATCTAACCATGGTTAGGCAATGAGCATGATCCAAAATTTGATGTTTTTCTAGATTTAGGATTATTTTGGATTTTTAGGGAATTTTTAAATTTTTCTAGAATGGTTTGGTGAATTAACCGTGGTTAAAGTTTAACCATGGTCAAGTTTAACCATGGTTAAGGCCAAGGAGGGTCCGGGCAAGCTAGGGTTGAACCCCAGGAGTTGAGTCAGGTCACACGGAGGGCCCCCATAGACTGTGGGCCCATTGGAATGGCCCAAAAATATGGAATTACAGACTGTTGGCAATGGGATTGCTGACAGTAGGTGTGATTTTTTCCCATTTTTGAAGGCCTATAACTTTGGTTAGGCAGAGAGTTATAGGGCCCACAATATACGGTTTTGAAGCCTGGGATGAGGGAAAGACAATGGGCCTGGTTTGGACTTCAGGGATAGCCTGGTGTGGGCCCCACAGTGAGCAAAAATGGCCTGATCACGTTGTTACATAAAATAATGAATGTTGGCACCGGTATTACCGACATTCTGAGCAGTTTTGTTTTTGGTGATTTAACCCTGGTTAAGCTTGACTAGAGGTTACAGGGTCTTTAGGTAAGTTGTAGGAGAGGTAAAGGGAGACCTAACCTTGCCTTTGGAATGACCCAAAAGGTCCCCAAATGGGGCCCAAAGGCCCTCACACAGTAAGTGCACTGGGTGTCGGTACTGAGTTTACCGGCACCTTGGATTTTTTTCAGAACATCGAAAAAACCTTAAGAGACTGCTACGGGGTTAGAACTAGGGTTCCCTCATTGCATGAGGGACCTCTAGGACCTCCTGAAGCTGATCTCAGCATTGATATGCCCGTAGGGGGTTCCCCACACCCATGATGAAGATGGGGGAACCCCTTTAGTGGGATCTACCTGCAAAAAGGAAATCAAGTCCCCTGCAATGGACCAGGGGCTCACATAATGTGTCAAAACTGATAAAAGGAGGGGTAGGGGGTAGCCCTACCCTATTGGTTCACTTCCGGATGGGTTGGTGGCCGGATGGTGGTGCCGCAGGTGGTGGTGGCGCCTGGTGGTGCTGCTGCCGGAGCTGGGAGGCTGCTGGGCTTACAGGGAACCTACTGGAAATCCTCCAAGGTTAAAGGGAGGCTAGGGACTTCAGAATTAGGCCAGGGGTTCGAGTTAGGGAGTTGAGGAATTAGATTTTGAGGAAGAGGGTGCTCGGTTTTTATAGGGGAGTCCCATGGGGACACCCCTGGCATTAGGAAAAGGTTTGGTGGAGCTCTCATGAGTTGGAGAGGCTGTGCAGGTCGGAGGAGTGGTGGTGCAGGCGTGCCTGACCGCGCAGGGGAGCTGGTGTGCTGTAAATAGGGAAAACCAGTGGTGTCGGTAATGGAATTACTGACACTGCTAAATATTTGGAAATCCTGGGTGTCGGTAATCCTATTACTGACACTGAGGGGTTTTTGTCCAAAGGGCCAGGCCCAGGTCACGCACGCGGTACGGGGTTGGATTTGAATTCTGTTGGGCCCAACCCGAGTTTTAGGGCTCTTGAGGTCCTAGGGCTTGAGCCCTAAGGGCCTAGGGTCTACTAGGGCTTGTACTTGGCTAGGCTAGGCTTGGTTTAGGTTAGGGCTAGGCTAGGGTTTACCTTGGGTTTGGGTTTAACTAGGGTTTGGTCCTGAGGTTCGGTCCTAGGGTTCACCCAGGGTTAGGTTAGGGCTTAACTAGGGTTATCCTAGGGTTAGCTAAGGTCAATCCCTAGGGTTTGTTAGGGTTACACCTAGGGTTTGCCCGGGGTGTACCTAAGGTCTACTAGGGTTTTTCTTAGGGTTAAGGGTCTTGATAGGGGATTAACCATGGTTAAGGGATTAAACTATGATTAACTAGGGGTGTAAAAATTGGGTGCTTACAATATCGTTGAAATTCTGAAATTTGACCCAAAATTTTTGAAATTCCGGTCAACATTGTGTTTTCCAAAATCAATGCTGTATCCATATCGTTGGGGTTGGGCGAATTCGGGATTTCGTGAATCAAACTGACACTTGACACTAAAAATTAAAAAGAAATGGTTTCATATGCACTGAGTCAAATGAAAGGTCAATTTTTGATTTACCTTATGAGGAGTGCTAGCTCCAGTCGTATTTACTCCAATTTTTCAGATGCAAGATTGGGTTAACACGTGGAAATGTTTAATATTTTAACAGATTTAAAAATTGCAAATCAGAGAATGTTTGACAATAATTTGTAGCCACCTAGTTGCAGCTTTGGAAAATTTGCGACTGGGGCTAGCAAAATCCTTTACCATATTCATTGTTTAACTTCATGCACATGTGAGGAAATAAAGCCAAGCTTTAAAGAATCTTGTTCTTTCAAGATCATTACATGCGTTTACCTTTTTAAATAGTTGATTAAAGTAATGGATTCTAGCCCATTGAAAGGAACTTCTGATCAATCCAGAGATCATTTCGGTTCCAGATCAAAGTACGTACGTGCCCCTTTAATTTCTTTCTATTATGATAGGGGTGGATAGCACATGCATAATCATTTGATCGACAATCTCTTATCATCATCTTTGACTCCAAGACCATAAAGATATCCCATCCCTTTTATCGAATCTCAAGAGCAATCTCATTTGGAGACTGTATGGCGACCTTATGAGGGTAAAGGATATATTGATTGAACCCGAGTTTAATGGATTAAATAGAGAAAACTACCATTTGAATTAAGATTCCATAATCTCGAATCGGGCTCATGGGGAGACTAGGGTTTGATCACTTCAATACCTTTTTCACAATAGGATTTTGCTACCTCAGTCTAAATCTTCCATAGACGCAACCTGGTGGCTACAAATGACAAACATCTTCTGATTTTTATTTTTTTAAGGGATAAGTACCGTTTAGTCACCCTAAGTCAAATATGTCACCTAAAAGGGCATGATTTGAAAAGTTTTATCAAATACGGTATGTATCCCAATATTACCCTTACTAGTGTTTGAGTTTTATATTATAGCTAAGGGGTAATTATGTCAAAAGCATACCCTTTTAGGTAATAAAAATGCAAAACATGCCTTTTTTTTTTTATAAATATGTCAAAAGCATGCCCTTTTAGGTAAGCATACCCTTTTAGTTGAAGCGCCCTTTTCTTAAATTTGTTAAAATATCAAACCTCTCCACTTGTTTTCTCTACTCTTGTGTATGTGGTAAATTTTGAAATTATTGTGACCGAGGCTAACTCCTCTTTCACACTATTAATATGATCTTGGATTAGAGGTTGGTTGTTGATCCTTCTCCTAACCTCATAATTATTATGAAAGTGATTTAAAACTCTCGATAGTACATGCTATCGAGAGCTGGGCCACCCAATTGAAAATCAAACGGCCCAAGGTGCACCTGCAATAAATGGTAAGCCCCACTTGGTGTTTGGCATGATTGGATTTTCAATCCAACAACCCAACTCTCTCGAGAGAGTTTTAAATCACTTCACTCATTATTAAGAGATTAACTATAAATAGGAGTTTTGGTGGTAGTTTGATAGTGCATTTATAATCTCTCTCTCTCTGTACCTTACTTGGAATCAAAAGAAAACTTAGTGATATGAAGATCAAGGGATGCATTGTCATTCTCAATCGTTTGGAAGCACTTTTATTAAGACCGACCAGACCGGCCAGTTGAACCAGTAAAACCAGGAGCTGGCCAGGTCGCCGGTTCCGGAACCTCCCAAAATCAGACAGTACTAAGAACCGGTAGAATAGGCCAAATCTGATCTGTTCAATCGGAAATCGGGATTGAAAACAAGCAGAACCAGCCAGGAAAAGAGGAAAAAAATGACTTTTTTTTTAATTAATAAAAGGACAAGATTGAACCGGACCGGTCGAACTGGAAACCGGCCACTCTATCGTTTCGAAGCCTGATCCAGTTCTGAAAACACTATTTGGAAGAGTACTTGAACATTGTGATATATATATATATATATATATATATTGTAAAGACCCAAATTTATATTTATGCCATTACCATAAATAATGAGGGTAAATATGTCAATTAAATGCTTTGATATGTATTTGATGTTAATTAATGTCTTTAGAATGTTTAAAATAGTTTTAATGAAAAATAAATGGAAGAAACGTAAAAAATAAGAAAAATAAGGGGGAACCGTTTGAATGATTCCCAGTTCGTTCGAATGGTGCCAGTGAAAAGCAATTGGACTGGTTTCCAAAACCCAAAACCGTTCGAACGAAACACCATCCGTTCGAATGAATATGAGTCCATTCGAACGGATCCAATCAAAGTAGTTGAAATGGGATTCCCGAATGCATTTTCTGAATCTGTTCGAAGGACAGTTCGAACGATCCTAAGTTCGTTCAAATAGTATCATGCAGTTAAGTTACGAAAAAGCCCTATGTTCTGTATTTTAGGGTTTTAAACCTTCTAACACTATAAATAGGCCTTCTATTTGGGGGATTAGGGTTCCTAAACACTTTAAACCTAATTTTGAAGGAAGAGAAGGAGAAACTAGGGTTTTAAGAGGCTTTTCTCTTGGAGAAGAGAGATTGAGCTTGGAGATCTTCCCAAAGTGCATTCTCAAGTGTTTGGATTGTGGGAAGACTATCAAGGAAGGTATAATATGACTTTCTCACTATCAAAATCATGATTCATTGATGTATTTTAGGTTTTAAAGTTATTAATTAAGTGAAGATGATCTTGAACATGATTTATTGTAGATATGGTTTTTCTATTTAAGTTTGAGTAAGTGTATGGGTACTCCCAAATATACTCCCAAATCTATCCCCTAATCCTAACCGTTTATAACCAACCACTAAAGGCCAAGATTTGATTTGGCTTATTTTGTCTTTTCTAATGCCACATCAGCTCTAATCCTAACCTTTTAACAACTAAGATAAACGGTTAGGATTTGGGAGTACACATTGGGAGTATCCCTAGACTAATTCTTTAAGTTTTACCATAATTTAGATGTAATATGATGAATGTGTATGATTTGATATGGAGGAAGAGAATTATTGTCGAGTTATAAGATGTAATAATGAGGATGAGATGTATGTTGGAGTTTTGAATGGAATGATATATTGTTTTGATGTAAAATAGGGGGTTTTGTATTGAAATGATGGTTTATGATTTCTATTTTCTAGATTATTACTTGTGAAAATGATGAATATTGAATGATGATAATGCAATGGATTTTTCATTGAAGTACCATGATTATACATGTTCAATTGATAAAACTATGAAATTAATATGCCTCGATGGATAATGTATGCTGTTGAATTTGCATGAAGTAATGTATTGTTGGGTGAATAAATCTTCAGATTTAAATCTCATGAGTCTTAGTTGTCTATCATGATGAGATGAGGCGCATGATGGATCACTGAAGGTATTGGATTGGTTATTTAACGGATGCGTATATCACCTATCACTCACCATTATGATAGACACACAAATATGATAGGGGTACGTGTACCTAAGCAAGTGAATCATAAGGAATCTGTGCGCACCGGAGAAAGTGCTAAGAATTGGACTTGGTACGTAGAGTATAGTAATCTTTTTCACTTATATATATATTGAAGAGTTATTTTAAGTTACTACTAAGACTACACATGTCATGATGTTCACATGAGAATAAGAAAATGATGGTTTATGAAAGAAATAAGATAGAAAAGAATGAGATAGGATTTTATATACTATGATGAACCTTTATGATGAACCTGCTCATATGAGATAGGAGTTCAGATATTATGATAAACCTGCTCATATTGATGATTTGATGATTCTGATATTGTTAGTTAGGAGTTCATATTCATCGAGCCGGTTGTTACTCTGCCGATATGTTTTTATGTCGACAGGTTCAGGTTTCGAGATTTCAATGGTGCCTTGGGTGGAGGAAGAGTATGGTGTAGAGGAAGAAGGTGACATTCCCGAGGAGGGAACACAGACCTCGACTACTTTTCATACTACTAGGTGGCTAGACTTTCCTTTTGATTTAAAGTTATAATAGATATTGAGATTGTACAAGATTATATTTTGTCGACTTTTAGGTTGACTTTATGATTAGAGAATCATGTTAAATGATTCGGATAATATTAACTTAGTTATTAGTTAGTTTGACATGGAAATCATTTGATCGAAGTATATATATTGAAGAAATTTTTAGGTTGATATTAGTATTGCCTTGCATGCTTTAAGGTTAAATTCAAATAAGCAATGTCTCGTGCCTAAAATCTCATGTTAGCATAAATTGAATTTTGGGGTGTCATAAATACGTAGGACTACAAGTGTGAAACTGGGAGTTCTCAGTTAGCTACTTTTATGAATCTTTATGGGATGGAGGAGGAAGTCCTTATCTCAAAAAAAATTGGAGCTCTCTAACCCACCAAAGTTCAGGAGATCCATAAAGATTGCAGCACTTGATAGAACCTTGACAACATAGCATCTAATACAAAGTGGAAAGAAAGCCTAGGAGGATTAGCTTGAAAAGGTAAATGATCATTTTATTCTTCACTTCCCAAATCGCACAAAGGATAACTTTATTTCTCAATTCCCAAATCACAAAAATGATAGCTGAATGCATGTACACAATTTTTTTTTTTTTTTTTTTTGTGTGGGAAACGTAATGTGTCCCTTGATAGCTGAATGCATGTATACAATTTTTTTTTTTTTTTTGTGTGTGGCTAACGTAGTGTGTCCCAAAGTCTTCTAGCCAAGGACTGGTTTTTTTGGGTATCCGCACGAGCCCACTTGAATTTTTTTCTACGAATACAAGGGGCATGTGCACCACACCTACTGCTTAGGTGTTACTTTACTCTCCTTAACCAAAAAAAAATCCAACACCTAATGCCAAAAGGGCCAAGATTCCACTGCAGTATCAACTCAAAGATATCTGAGGAGAGATCCCAACCGACACATGACACTGAAAAATGAAAAGAAATGGTTCCATATGCATTGACTCAAATGAAAAGACAATCTATGGATTTGCCATCACTCTCTACCATCATCATGTACACTAGTGGGCGGCACGTGCGATGCACGTGAGAGAGAGAGGGGAAGAGGAGAGAGACTGGGAAGAAGGATCCTAGTAAGGGCATTTTGAAATTTTTTAAAAATATTTTGAGTATAAAAACTTGAGGCACTTTTTAAATTAAAAATAATAAATTTGAGGGACAATTTAGTATAGAAAGGGACCTTTTGAGAACCAAAAAGCCCTACTTTTTCTCTTGGAAAATAGTTACCAACATGAGAGAAGATAAAAATAAAGATTTGAGGGAATCGTGGAGATATAGAGAGATTATTGTTAGTTGTAGTTGACAATACCCCTACTAACTTTTCTCATGTAAAATAAGAAAACATAATATCTTAATTTTTTTTTTTTATATAGAGCTATGGATAAAATAAGAAAAATATAAAAAAAAATCACCTTACTAACTGCATTCACAGTAAGATACCATGAAATTGGGACTCATTAGGAATATTAGAAAAAAATCAACCAAGTTTTTAACCCCGATTCTCTGATCATAATAGTAGAGAAAAGATGTGAAGAAAAAAAGCTTTAAAAATTCGTATTCTATGAAGAACAACACGTGTTGACCATCTTGAGGGCGAGCAAATGGGGGGACTGGATTCTATATGACCTTATGAGAGGTGGGGAGACTAGACCCTTTATGACCTCATGAGAGTTAATGACATAGTCTGTATTACGAAAATAAATGTAAGATAAGATACTATATATCATAAGTGTATGTCTCATCACAATCATGATCTTGGATTACTATCTTTAGTAGATTGAGATTATGAGTACTTGAGTTGCAACAAACTCATAAAGATTTTTAATTCGCATGTTTTTGAGAGAAAGTGTTAGGGAAATAATATAAGATGAGAATTATGAGATACATTGTAGCATTAGTGTATATCTCATCACAATCTTAGGTGGGTTTGGTAACACTAGTCTAAAAAGAAGTGCTTATTTGAAAATTATACTTATGAAGATTAAGATTATCTTTAGTAGATCTTAGATTCCTATCTTTAGTAGATTAAGATTATCTTTCCAAGTTTGGAGTATTGGATAAATCAATTTGTCTACGGAACCTAGCTTGAGTCTTTAATAAGAAAACTATCATTTGATTTATGATTCCATACTCTCGAATCACGCTCATGGGGAGACAAGGCTTTGACATCGATCCCTTCTCAATATTTTAATATGATCTTGTATTCATATGTCCAAACAACTCTTATTTCTGCAAGTTAATACGCTTGGATGAAAACTTGGCTGATTAATGATTACTTGATAACTGTAAGATATTGTGAAGGGGACTAATTGTCATCATTTATACAAATGTGACAAATTGTTCTATTTTAACATGAGAATATTGGCCCACAAAAAAAAAAAATGAGAATATTGTATTCTACTTCTAGTGGTGATGCGATGCCTTTCCTATTCTTACAAAGTTTTTTGGTCAAGACAACAACACTACAAGGCGAAGCTGTAGTCCTTGGAAGGAAAACACACACTCACACACTCTCACACACACGTCACATTCAACACCCAACTCATGAAGCTTCACCCAACTTACTTCTCAAAACGGGTACCAACCGTATGGGGGGGGTAAGTGGAACTTTATGTATTCTTGCAAAGTTTGCCCAGTCAAATAGATAGCAATCAACTAAGACTAAAGTCAAATAGATAGCAATCAACTAAGACTAAATCTATGCTAGAAAATTTTATTTTCTAGTTTGTGTTTAAATATGAAGCAGAGCTCTGCTTCAACCTCCCTGATCTAGTAGAGCTCCTCTTTAGTGTAGTATGGGTGACAATCTTGTAATTAGCACGAGAAATGTCTTTACAAAATTGTCACTATGTTTCTCTATAATTACACATTTGCCACCATCTATACATTAAAAAGGGGAGCTCAATTCAAGGCACTTGAGGTGGAGCTTCACCTCATATTAACAAACTTCCCATTTAACCCTTATTCACTTTAAATCCAACGCGATTATCTGAAAATAGCAATGGTAATTTTGGCATTAGACTACTGTTTTTTTCTTGTACACTATTCATTTTTCTCCCCTTCCATATTCTTTTTGTAAGATAATCAATCCCACATCGACTAAATAAAGAAATAGTTGTGGCCTTATATACATGTAAGGCTTCTCCACTCATTGCCAATTGGTTTTGAGTTGGACGCTTTCACATGGTATCAAAGCCCAAAAGGCCCAACGGCCAAGCTTTCACATGGTATCAAAGCCCAAAAGGCCCAACGGCCAATTTATGCTCACACTCACGATGACAGACCCAAAACATCAAGGCTGTATGATTGACGACCCATAAAGAGACGCACGTGACATACCTAAGAATTAGGGCTGCCCGTGAGGGGGCGTGTAAGAGAATCAATCCCACATCGACTAAATAGAGAAATAAATGTAGCCTTATATATATGTAAGACTTCTCCACTCATTGCCAATTGGTTTTGAGTTGGACGCTTTCACACTTTTCCCGTAAAATAGTAGGGACCCTTAAAGTCAAATAACCTTCTATAATGGCGTTTCCTGCTCTGCAACTTCCATTAGGAATTGTAGGACCTCTTAATAACTTCCATTAGGAATTCGGTAGTTGATCCTTCTCTAAACCTCATAACTATCAAACCCATAAAATAGAAAGCGCATTTACAAATCTCTCTCTCCCTCTGTAGTCGCACATGGAATCACAATACTCATCACACCAAAGTGAGATCAGATCATAGCCAATTGCAATTGAATTCACTTCGAATTCAATTGCATATGTGTCATTTATGGATTGGAGGAGGAAAAAAATTTGGATTTGATTTTCCGCCTTTTTTGCCCCTCCTCCAATCCACACATGACACATGCATGCAATTGAATTCACTTGAATTCAATTGCACTTGGCTATGATCTGATCTTCACCAAAGTATATGTTTGGTGGGCCTAAGTTTGTGACATACCAACAACATCAATTTTAGGGTCTTGTTTTGGGAGAATCTGTAAGCTTTCACCTTAAAGGCTCTTTCCTGTTCAAGATTCTCAACATCCCAAATTACTATATATATATATATATATAGAGAGAGAGAGAGAGAGAGAGAGAGAGGTAAACTTATCATTTCATGAGCACTGACAAAACTCCCAGTTTGTATGAATTAAATATGGCAAATGTATCACTTCTAGTCTTCACTGTCTGATCAAAGCTAGCATATGACATTAATCCTACTACTAAACAGGTAGGGGTCTGCCTGACCCCCACCCCCGCTGGGTGATTTTCTAAGAAAAAAAAAAGCATATGACATTACTAGTGGTATCAATTTCGGACATTGAACAGACCAAAACAAAAATCGGACCATGAACCTGTCCGGCATATTTGCGGTTTAGGTTTTTTTTTAGACATATGGGACTCCGTTTGGCTCACTGTTACCCATCGGATCATTAAAAATTAAATATGGGAATATCCATTTCCTATTAATTTTGAGAAATGTTTCTGAGGCCCGTGTAGGGTGAGACCGTCCTGGCCACACACGAAATCAAAATTGTTATACAATTAAAAAAACATAATCAAAACAGTTTTGATTCCATGTGTGGCCGAGACCTACACGGTCTCACAAGTATTTCCCATTAATTTTCGACTTGGAATCCACCAAGCATTTTTAAGTGTTTCTTTTAAAAAAACTCTAATTACAATTTTAACCTTTAGAGTTAATATTTTTTTCTAAAATACCAAGTTTAGATAGTTAAACCCTTAAAGGTTAGTGAATCTTAAGCACAGTTAGGGTATTAAAAGGGATGCATGTTGACCTGTGAGACCTGTGAGACTGAATTGATTCCGGTTATAACCGTAGAGAATTTCAAGTCTTTACAAAGTTTTGTTGAGATATGCTTGCAAGTGGTGCTCAACCTGACCAAACCCTTTGCCACCCCTAGGCCGTAGCCTTAACCGAATGGGTGAGCGTTTTCTTCCCACCTCTCCCTCTCTCTCCTTAATTAACTTAGGTTTAGAAGGTTGGTTGAGAAAGTTTGCTGTCACTGCATAGGCCATTAAAGTTGAGCAGTGATTAGCAGACCTGAGGTCCGCTGATTATCTTACAATTGGTAAGTATGTAAAAGGGCATTGGTTTACCTCTGGGATTCCGGAGGCGTCCGCTCGGGCGTCCACACATCATCCGACATGTGGCGATAAAAAAGGAGAAGTCATTGTGGAAAATTTGGCTCGAATTAAACAAATCTAGCGTTGCCGCTTGAGCGGAGGCTCGTGGCTGCCCGAGTGGTTTCGCAGCACAAATTTTGGGTTGGGCCCTAGAGCATTTCGCTCGGGCGGAACTTGACCCCTCCGAGTGGTGGAGCGATTTTTAGTCAATTTTTATGTTTTGAGAAACTCTTATTCCATGTGGGGGTTGTTTCTAATTATATAAGTTTCTTGTTTAGACCTATAAATACGAAGTTATGAGTCTAGGGTTTGACATGAAATGCATATGCATTGAGAGAGAGATAATAGAAATGATTAAAGTAGATTATGTTTTGAGAAAGGTTCAAGGGAGGATAGATAGAGATTCTCCTTTAGGTTATCATTGAGAAAGTGAGTTGAGTGTTTTTGTATTGGTTCCTTAAGGTTTCTTTGAATAAATAAGTAATCGGATTTTGACTCGTGGACGTAGGCTAGTTACGGTTGAACCATGTATATCTCTTGTGTTCTCTTGAGGATGTGCTTGTTCATTCTTTTTCGTTGGGATATATTATTATTCCCATCAGTCATTTCATTTTCTCACATGTTTTTTACTTCTCCTCACTTGATATCTCTCCCCTTTTATCGTCATATGTTAGATGATGTGTGGATGCCCGGGTGCACTCATTGGGCATTCGCCAAATGTAATCCCATGTCATTTAAAAGTGGGGCGTTAGGTCGTGGATCAATGAGAACCGACCATTTCGTTACATAATGGAAACCCGGGTAAGTTAAGCATTTTCCACTTTTGTAGCTGCATCTCTTTCACATTAAAGCATTTTCCGTTCTATATATATCCTTGAACGTCTCCCTTTTTTGAATTACTCCAAGGAAGTAAATCCCTACTAAAAGCTCTACTCTCATTTTCTTTTTTGTGTTCTACTCTCTCTTTTTCTTCTTTCAGCACAATCTCAATCTAAGTAGCTTGTGCAGTTTGATAATTTTCTGATTTTGGGTTTCCCTCCTTTACCCGAAATTTTCAAAGAAGCCAAGATTTCTTTGACTAGGCATCTAGCTGAGTCCCTTGAAGTGGCTGTCTGTTTTTTTTTTTGTCCCTTTGAAACACTATGTCTCTCTTCCTTACTCTTCTAATGGTCCTGTTCTCTGGACATCTCTCCAGCGCAATCTTTTGTTCAATGGTCATTATCTTCCTAGCTACATTTTACTACAGTACTCACCGTCATAAGGTTTTTCTAGTTGATTTCGCATGTTACAAGCCTGGAGATGCTTTAATGGGCACTAACGAAGTTACCATCGAGCACGTAAAACTACTAGGAGTGTTTTCTGAAGAGAGCATGGCATTTCAAAAGAAAATCTTGAAGAAGTCGGGTATTGGCCAATCATACTTCCCCCCAGCATTCTGGAAGTTGCCACCCGACTCATGCATGGCCGATGCGAGGGAGGAGACAGAGATGGTGGTATTTGGGGCCATTGACGATCTCTTAACCAAGACTGCCGTGATGGTTAAGGATATAGGCATTCTGGTCTTTAATTGTAGCCTTTTTAATCCCACCCCATCTCTCGCCACGACTGTCGTAAATCGTTACAAGCTCAGGAATAATATCTTGAGCTACAATCTTAGTGGCATGGGTTGCAGTGCTGGAATCATTTCTATAGACCTTGCCAAGACTCTCCTCCAAGTTGGTGTTCTTTATTTCATTCTAAGCTAGATTACTTTTTTTTTTTTCAGACTAATAATATATCTGTCAAACAGAACCATAACGAAATGAATGTTTTTGTCCCACAGGTTCACCCCAATTGCTATGCATTAGTAGTAAGCACAGAAAATCTTACCCATGGCTCGTATAGTGGCAACAATCGCTCGATGCTCGTCTCGAACTGCCTCTTCCGCATGGGAGGAGCTGCCATTCTCCTCTCCAACAGGGTTTCCGATCACTACTCTTCCAAGTACGAACTCATCCATATTGTACGCACACATAAGGGTACCGATGATCGTGGCTACAAATGCGCTTTTCAGGAAGAAGATGACAATGGAAATGTTGGAGTCAACCTCACAAAAGACCTCGCTGCAACTGCTGGCGATGCACTCAAGGCAAACATCGCTACACTGGCTCCTCTAGTCCTCCCTGTGTCCGAGCAACTCGCCTTCTTCGCCAATTTGGTCCGAAGGAAGGTGCTCAAGATGAAGATAAAGCCTTATACTCCCAATTTCAAGCTTGCCTTGGAGCATTTCTGCATCCATGCAGGAGGAAGGGCTGTCCTGGACAACATACAGAAGAACCTGGAGCTAACTGATTGGCACATGGAGCCTTCTAGGATGACTCTTTACAAGTTTGGGAACACTTCGAGCAGTTCGTTGTGGTACGAACTCGCTTACTCTGAGGCTAAGGGGAGGATCAAGAAGGGTGATCGGGTGTGGCAGATTGCATTCGGGTCGGGGTTCAAGTGCAACAGTGGAATTTGGCGAGCGCTGAGAAATGTTGATCCTGCAATGGAGGGAGATCCTTGGATGGCTGAGATTGATAGGTTCCCAGTTCAAGAGCCCTAGTTGGCATCAATAGACAATAATACTATCATGAATAATCCTCTAGGTACTTTTACTGCTACTACTACAACTACTATTAATTCTAGAGGAGGAATGGGATAGGATATCTGAGTGAGAATAATGGATCCTGGATCCACCATGTATGTTAGATCTAGTAATATAACTAAGCCTTCTATTTCATATTCTCTTTTGTAATGATGATTTTCTCTTTTGTAATGATATTGATTTTGAGCAAGTCGAAACAAGTGTTTTCAGAACTGGACCGGGGGTCGAACTGGCAGAGTGGCCGGTTCCGGTTCCACCGGTTCGGTTCAACAGTGTCCTTTTTAATAAAATATTATTATTATTATTATTTTTTTTTCTTCATTTATTCTTTTTCCGGCCGGTTCAACCTGTTTAACCCCAATTTTCTGGTTGAATCCGTTGGATCTGCCGGTTCTGCCGATTCCGAACACTGTCCGGTTTTGAGGGTTTTCGGAGCCGGCCACCTAGCCAGTTCCGGTTCCACCGGTTCAACGGCCGGCCGTTCCGGTTTTAATAACACTGAGCGAAACTACTAAGCTACAAGCCTTAGGAAATGAGAAAATCATCATTACAAAAGTGTTGAAAACTACTAAACTTCCATGTTGGGGGGCAAAATTACGATCTGTTGTCATCGCTTTATTTCCACTTTCAATTAAGTTCTCAGTGTTTTTCTTCGTTTTTACAAATTAAAAAGGATACTAAGCTCCAAGCCTTAGGAACTGACAGACACTATCCTTGGGTCGAGTTTAGATGGGCAAGCAAGCGTTGTTGCCTGTCTTTGTCTTAGTAGGGGTGAGCCATACATCAATAAGGGTGGACCCAATTTAAACAATCCCGCCTGGTGGTTAAACTCAGACAGGCAACAGCGCAACAGGGAGCTCTGTTGCCCATCCAAACTCGGGTCTCCTTGGTTCATAGTTCATACTGCTTCATAGTACATCTACCAAGCCAAGAATAATTGACTGGTCATGAAAAGCTTTGAATATGTACACACAAAATGGTGAATGTAATGCATTCCTTAAAAACAAAGGCAAATGTTTCACCAAACAAATAATCATTTATTGGTTGTGATGGTCCAATCACATTGATCTTGACCATTAAGGTCTGTTTAGTGTGACCCCACCAATTAATGGTCTGTCATGGACTCATGGGACTTTGGCCCTTCGCATGGGCTTCATAGGTGGGCTTTGGGGCGTCCACAAATTAGTGGACATGTGGCTATGAAAAAGGGAGAAGTGATTTCATTTTCTTTCCATGATTTTGACTTCTCCCACACTTGATATCTCCACCCTTTTTATTGCCACTTGTCCACTGACTTGTGGACGCCTGAAAGCCCACCTCGGCATCCGTCAGGGAAAATCCGAAACCCATGGGAATATCAAGTGGGGGAGAAGTCAAAATCATGGGGAGAAATTGAAATGACTTCTCCTCTTCTTATCGCCTCATGTCCACTAAATTGTGGACGCCCGAAAACCCACCTCGGGTGTCCGCCTGTGAAAATCCAAAGCCCTTCGCATGTGCATGTGCATGTGTTGTGAGAATGTAGGTATCAGCTGTGCATTTCATCAAACACAAGTGTTGAAAATTGGATACTAAAACCAGACAGCACCACCAAACCGTAGAACTTCTTACTCAGCAACTATACTAAAATTTATTACGCAGATCATCAGAGAATAAAGTAGTTGAAAATCAAACCTCAATAAATTTGTAAACAGTAGAATATGTAGTCACAGTAATGTTAACAACCTTTATAGCATTCAACTTAATTAGAATTAGAATAGAAAACCTATTGGATTTATCGTGGTGTGTTACCAACACTGTCCTTAATTCCAAATTGTCCATTCAGCCTATGTTCTGGTGCAATAAAATTCGGTGCAAGTTTAGGGTACTCCCAATTCCTAATATTTAATTCAATTATTAAAGGGTTTATATTAAAATTGAAGTGGCATTAAAAAAAGACAATATAAGCAAAGTCAAATCCCAACCTTTAATAGCCAGCCATACAATTAGTATTAGGAAGTATTTTGAAAGTAACCATAGGCTGACTTGTAAAGTTTAATGGTACTTGAACTACAAGTACACACTCTTAAGAAACCACTGAGATGGCGCTTCCATGTTTTGTTTTTTTTTTTGGGTGGGGGGGGGGGGGGGGGAGAGTGATCACCACTTCTCTTTAAAAACGGTGGGGGGCGGTGAAAGTGATCACCACTTCTCTTTCAAAACTCACTATCCTTTTCATTGGACATAATGTTAGTGTAAAACATTTGTCTTTTCCTTAATGGAAGACAATAACACGGCTTTTTATTAAAGAAAGTGAGTTTAGAAGAAACTGAGTTTAAAAAAAAGTGAAGTTACACTAATAATTTTGCTTTTAAAGTTTACTAGTAAATGACATGAACGTTCAAGCCCCCCTGTTGATCTTTAAAAAAAAAAGCTATTATTAATAATCAAGGAAATGTATTTGTGTTAAATATAAAAGCGTAATTCAAAATCTCAAAAACTCGAATCGAAAGTTAGCCAGGTCAAGTAACTTGGAAAATTCAACTTGATAAAAAATATTATATATATATATATAGAGAGAGAGATACAAAAAAATTCTGCTACAAAATAATTTATGCTTTATGTAATTCTACCGTAAAATTAAAAATTAAAAACAATACTAAAGTTATTCTAATACTAAAATCCTAATCAATCCCAATTTCAGAAGTTATAATGCTATTATTAATTTTAGAAATTAGAATATTCTTCGTCTTCAATAAGACATTGATATGGGTCAATCGAGATTTTTTTTCGAAAAAAAAATCTATGTCCTCAAGTGACTCGACTGAGTCTTTTGAGTCGAGTAACTCGGCCCGATTCGACCGAGTCACAAGAGTTACTTATTTAAAAATGAGCTATCGAGTTTTTTAGGTGAGTCGACCTGAAACTCCATCGTATCGAGTCGAGTGGACCGAGTTTTGAGACGACTCGCCGAGTTTTGAAACACTGTATAGAAGTAATGTAGTAATACAAAATCATGCAAAGAATGCATGCTTGTGAGGGAGACCCCAATGGCTTACATACCCCGAAAAAAAAACCTCAACAATTTGATTCTTGAAATAAGCAAACAAATTTGGGAAAAAAAATCTTGATATCCTCATAAATTCATAGGCAAATACATACCTTGTATCCAAAAATCTAACAAGAAATCCCATTAAATTAAGTACAAAATTAATATCAAATTCAAAATAAAATATCTTTTCCTGTATCATACATTCTTAACTCCTTTCTTTCATCTTCTTGAGAGGATATTAGGTTTTAAACAAAAAAATAAAATAAAATAGAACTAAAATAACCACAAAATAGATAATATGTGGGTACGGAAATTCATAGACAATATATTGTCTACTTCCCTCTTCATAGAATAACAAGTGTTTCCTTCTAAGTTGAAAAGAAGGAAAGTAAATCTGGAATGATACGATGAGAATACAAACCATTTGTATATGAAATTATGAATCTAATTGCAACGAAAAAGGAAAAGATTACAAAATAGACCTACAGACATAACCATCAACAAAGAAAATATAAAAATAACAAGATGTCTCATTTCAGGCTATGAATCTGCAATCAAGAATCTAGGAAAATAGAAAAACAATGAGACTAACGTCTCTCTAAATTCTAATATGTGCCCTAAAACACTTGAAACTGTAATCTAGATTTTTTTCAAATTTTGAATCATGAGCCAAAAATACAGAGTTCTTTGATCAAGAAAACTGACCCTGACTCGAAGACACTGACAACTACCTCAGGATAATACCATTAAAATATGAGAAAATATCTTATCTTTTTTTTACTATCATAATGTGAGAGGCATGCGCAGATGATTTTTCCGAAACTCCCAAACTATCTTTATATAAAAACAAAACATTGATTTAATGTTTTTCTTTAATTCCCAAACTATCCCTTGCCTTTGATTTAATGTTTTACCTTATTTCCCAAACTACCCCTTGCTATCTGATAGAAAAAGGATTTTACTTATAGATTGGATGAATACATTGACCCTAAATAGGGTTTATATAGATTTAACAAGACGAGCTTTTATGGAAAGTAAATCAACCTAATCTAATCATACCTAATCAAATATATTCCATTCTTGATTAATGCTAATCTAATATTGTGATGAGATACACTTGAAAGATATAGTGTATCTCACTCACTTTATTACAATACTTTTACTATACTCTAACACTTCCCCTCAAACATATGGGGATTGAAAAATCTCCACATGTTTGCTGCTTGTAGAAATCCGCTTGACACATTCTTGATCTTCACTTGACACCGTTTGATTTTCGTTGCATGCTTGGTTGATCATGTCATTTGCTACTGTAAATGTGTTGCTCAAAGTTGATGCCTCCACAATTGAATACCTGCTGGATTTGTTATCATACCATGAAAAAGAGTGTCTTTGTTGGCCAGAGATGAGGCCTCTAATGGGCCAAAGAAGAGCCTCTAATGGGCAAATGATAAGGAGCCTCGATGGGCTTATTTGATAGACCTCAATGTTGGCCTGAAAATATGAGTCTCTATGGACTAAAAATAATGCCTTTATGGGCTTGAAAAGTTACCTTGATGGGTTTAAAGAAAGAAGCCTCTAATGGGCTTAGGAAAGGGGCCTCTATGGGCCAAAGATGCAGCCTTAAAAGGCTTGGAGCAGGCTTCAAAGGAGCCAAGTGAATGGGCCTAATAATGGTTTAAGTTGGTGGGCTTAGTTGATAAGGCCATGAATGTAAACCACACTGTGTATATGAGTTACACCATAAGAATATCCAAGGCAACAAAAAGGATAAACCCGTGAGAGGAAAAAAATTGTGATGTATATATATATATATATATTTTAAGCAACACTAATGGTGTAGGCAATGGCAAGGTAGCAAATGTGGCTACTATGGAGGCGGTGACTACCAATGGCATCTAGCTACATTTGAGGAAACATAGACGCCACATTTCAAGACCAGATACAAGATCTCCGGATTCTTCAAGTGATGGAGGACAATAGGGCTTTGACAAAGAAAAATTATTAAAAACACCACAAACACCATTGTTGACCCAGTGTCGAAAACACCACAGCTTCAGATTTTATTGATTAAACTTCACCAGCATTCAGCATAACCAATGAAAAGTTTTCAGAACTAGGAAATTGAATGTGGATAACAATGAGTGAGAGTTATCTAACGAACGGATGTATAAGAGAGAAGTGATAAACAAAGAAAGTGTAAGGAAGAAATAGAAGCATGCATAAAAAAATAGTTCCAGGCCGGACGGGCGGCAACAATTGCTGCCCGCCGGAAAGGCTATTTCAACAATGGAACCAAGGAGAAATTTACAGTAGGGTCGGACCGACCTGCTCTGATACCATGATAGAAAAAGGATTTTACTTATAGATTGGATGAATACATTGACCCTAAATAGGGTTTATATAGATTTAACAAGACGAGCTTTTATGGAAAGTAAATCAACCTAATCTAATCATACCTAATCAAATATATTTCATTCTTGATTAATGCTAATCTAATATTGTGATGAGATACACTTGAAAGATATAGTATATCTCACTCACTTTATTACAATACTTTTACTATACTCTAACACTATCTACCTATTTAGAATCACAGCCAATCGTGATTGAACTCGGGGAGAGTTCAATCGCATCCGCGGGTTAACACATGTCCCTTTTAACTCCTATTAATTGCGGTTAAATCCTTCCCCTCACTCTCACGTGCATCACACATGCCACTAGCGAGTTCAATCACACCCGCGGGTTAACATGTGTCCCTTTTAACTCCTATTAACTGTGGTTAACTCCTTCCCCTCACTCTCACGTGCATCGCACATGCCACCCGCTAGTTGTAATAAAGTGAATGAGATACACGTATCATTATTAGTGTATCTCTTCACAATTAGATAATATCAATTAAGTTTGACTTTAAGATTTGATTTGATATGATTAGATTAGGATTATCTTTGAGAGATCTTTCTATATTAGGAGTCTTAGAATATTATTTAAACTCTTTTAGGGTTTTTGTAAATCATATAAGATTTTTATCAATAAATCAATTTCTATTTATGGTATCAGAGCGGTGATCCATCGTATATTTTGAATTTTTTTGAAACAGAAAATCCATCACATAGAACCTCCTAAATGGAACCCTAAATGAAAAGGAAAGGGACTAAACCAGGAATTAAAAAAAATGAAAGCTCTGAAGTCTTAACTTCCATCTCTTAGCTTGAACCATCCCTATATAAAACATAATGGACGATCATTTCCTTCTAGTTTCAATTCTATGAGGCTCGCGCTGTCGACCCAACTCATCATATATTTGTTCCACATTTATCAGTAACTTTTAATTATTTATTTATCGCCTTCACTCGAGAATATTGTTTTTCCAATTTAGCTGAATCTTCTGCCAGAATTGTTACTTACACTGAAATCTTTTAACAATTTTGATGTTTACTATTACTTTGCAATCAGAACATTTTGGAATATATTAGGGTATTCTAATGGGCTAAGACTGCTTTCTATTTTCTTTCTCCTTAATAAGCTTCTAAAGTATCTAAAGCTCCAACGAAGAACAATCCAGAGCTGTTTTTTTAAAACTATTTTAGGTAGGGCCTGGGCTTGTCTCTGGCGAAGCCAGAAAGGCTTATCTCGGGGTTCCATAGAATAGGTGACAAGTGGTGAAGAAGTCAAAATCATGGGTCCCATGATTTTGACTTCTCCACCCATAATAAGACATGTGGCGTTAAGGGAGTGAGAATAAGGGGGAGAGATATCAAATGGGGAGAAGTCAAAAAATGGGGGAGAAAATCAAATGACTTCTCCCCACTTGTTACCTATTCTATGGAACCCCGAGATAAGCCTTTCTGGCTTCGCCAGAGACAAGCCAAGGCCTTTAGGTAGATGTTTTTTTTGTAACTCGGGGTGTCCCCAACCCTTTGGGTCAGGACAAATCCCCGAGGATGTGTCATGAGCCCGCAATCCGCCACACCGGTTAGTCCAGGAAAATCCCATGTGGGGCTAGCCCCAAAGGGGGAGTGAGAAGTCGAACCTAGGATCTTCTGCTTCATGAGGCGTAAGTCCCGGGAACTACAATCCCCATTATCCCTTTTCTCTCTTTCTACATTTTTCTTCCTACTGTTATTAAATCTCTCTATTGCAAGCAACAAAGGCAAACCAATATGTGCTTTTTTGCTTCTTCCACCATCCCTACTTTAATTAATAGATTCTCAAATTCAAAGATGGAATACATATTTTGTTTATGAGATCGAATGTTTCCTTATTCAAAGGATTGAATAAACAAATCAAACAGAACATAAGATTACAGATTGCAACAAATAAACATCAAATGTAACTGATGAACAAGTAAAAGAATGAAAGACACATAAATTTACCATACGTAGATAGATTCTCTAATTCAGAGACGCATTATCCAATCGTCTAAGAGATCGAACATCTCTTCGCCATGAATGCTCGAATACCAAACGAAAAGGAAGCATCAAAGATTGGAAAAACAACAAACGAAAATTATAATCGAGGACAAACAAGGGATTATAAGACTTGTATTAGGGTTTGATTGTTGACCTTCAACATTCTGGAGCTCTCGGATTCACCAAAACTAAGTGTAAAGTGCCAAAACCAAATACCTAAATCTGTTACATCAAGAACAGTTGCTTCTCTTTATTTTCTGGCCGGTTAACGGTTCTACCGGATTTTATTACCGGTCGGTTCTGTTGGTTCCAATTCTCTGACCGATTCTCAGTTTTACTAGTTCAACCATCCAGTTTTCAAACACGGGAAATAGAGAAGGAATAACTAAGAGCATCTCCAACGCAGATGCTAAATCTTCCCTGTTTTTTTCGTCAAAAGGGAACCATTTGTGCTGGAGTTACTCTAATCCACTCGCTGTCTTCTCCCTTCTTCTTCCCATTTCATCACGCGGCTCCTGGTTCAGTGGGTTCCAACGGTTCTTTTTTTTTGAAAAAATGAGTACGAAAATGGATGACGAGTTGATTCCGCTCCAGAATTGACGAGCAGAATCGTGTTTCCTTGAAGTAGCAAGGCCATCTGGCGAGCCCGTTGTAGTCTCGAAAAGTGCTTCTGGCTCCCTATTCCGGCGAAGGGAGCCATAATAGGGAGTAGGAGTGCGTTGGAGATGCTCCAAGAAAGATATCCTAACAAAATTATAAAGAGGGGTAAACCTTTCCTTTTAAAATCTCTATCTCTTCTCTACTTCTATAATGAGAATTGGAGGGTTGATGCGTTGATTGAATTTTTATTTTTTAAATCTCTTAAAGTGAGAATTGGTGGGATGAGGCATTCATTAAGTTTTAAAATTTTAAAACTCTTAAAGAAAACACATAATTTAATAGTTGAGGCGTTGATTGAATTTTTATTTTTTAAATCTCTTAAAGTGAGAATTGGTGGACCGAGGCATTGATTGAGTTTTAAAATTTTAAAACTCTTAAAGATAACACGTAACTTAATAACTGTATTCCTTTTATATAACATTCAGATAGAGCACGATTCCTCAATTAAAATATCTCCTCTTATCTAACGCTCACCTAATCTCTCTCTCTCTCTTTCTGTCAATTGTGATTGAACGAGAGAGTTCAATCTTCACTCTCACGTGCATCGCACGTGCCACCCTCTAGTTATTATAATGTGAGAAGACGAGTTAAAAAATTGATTGATTGTTTTTCTAATATTTCTAACGAGTCCTAATTTTATGGTATCTAACTATGAATATAGTTAGTTAGTAGGGGTAGTGAAGTAATATCAATTATAACTAACAATAATTTCTCTATATATCTCGATGATTCCCTCAAATCTTTATCCTTATTTCCTCTCGTCATCCCCTCTCTCGTGATCCCCCATTGGTCTCTCTCAACGAAGAGTCATACCTTTTTTATGTGATATCTACTTTCAATAGAAAAAGTAGGGCCTTTTGGTTATCAAAATATCCTTTTCTATACTACCGTGTCTTTTACAATTTTTTTTTAAATCTAAAAATCCCGGAAGTTTCTGTATGTAATGTAAAATATTTGAATTTTTTTTTTTAACATCCCTTCACTTGGATCCCTCTTCCCAGTCTCTCTCCCTTCCTCTCTCTCACGGGCATCCCACGTGCCCCACTAGTAAGAAGATAATAAGAGATAAGAAAAATAAGATAAGATAAGATAATAGAAATACAAAGGGTTGCTGTGGATAAACGTTAAAGGGGAGATCCCATTTTACCTATGGTTAAAATTTTACCATAGGGTCACCATGTGTTTTTGACACCCTTTAACCCTAGGAGTGAATGAAACTCTCCGATGGAAGAAACCTTGCAAGTTTTAACTCACCATGCCACAAGCTCTCTTTTAGTTGATTTTTAATGGGGGGAGAGAGAACCACACGCTTCATTCACAAATAGGGGAGAGTAAAGCCGCATGCACGACTATCTCACCTTAATGGAAAGAAGCACTTGACTTGGCCCAGCTGCACCAACTGGCTTAGTAGGTGGCATTCACAGATGAACTACCATGGGTGAAAAGATGACCACTAACAAGACAGATCATTGTGTGTCTGGAGGTTGAGATGGAGATGGGCATGTTGGCTAGGTATGGTTCAACAAGTCAGTGTCTTCATTCGGGGGCTGTATAACATGTTGACTAGATATGGTTCATTCTCTCCATGTTGTAACCGGACTCAGAGGAGTCCCGCACTCACGCCGCCACATGTCCCTTTTGACACCCTTTAACCGTGGTTAGGATTCACCTTCACCTACATATCCATGGTTTTTTTTACAAATATTTGTTTAAAAAATCAATCCCAATTAAAATTCACTAACTCTTAAGTTTAATTTTTTAAATATTTTTTTCTAAAAACCAAGGATAGGTGAGTGAATCCTAGGGCTGGGTGAATGTTAACCACAATTAAGGGGTGCCAAAAGGGACACGTGTTAGAGTCATTGGCAGAACTGGACTCCCCCGAGTCTGGTTACAACTGGAGATGATAAAAAGTCTTTTTCTAAAAGTCAAGGTTAGATAGTTCAACCCTAAGGTTAATAATCTTAACCACAATTAAAGGGTATTGAAAGGGACACATGTTGACCTGTGGGACATAACCCATGATAGCTCCGGAAAGGTTTACTATAAAATGTAATAGCCGTTTTTTCTATATATCCTGATCGGGGTCGGGGCCGAAGCCCCGACCCCATGTGGCTCGGCCAATATTGTATCAGAGGGAAGAACCAAACTGACACTTGACACTAAAAAGTGAAAAGAAATGGCTCCCCTTGCACTTTGCCGATACATTCATGCACATGATAAAGCTTTAAACATTCTTTTTCTTTCAATCCCCACTGCTAACCACTAACCCTGTCCTCCGAAGGATCTTCTAATCAATTATGTCTATTATGATAGGGCTAGAACAGCATAATGAACATCTCTTATCATAGTCTTTGACCCCAAGACCATAAAGATGGAGATGGAAAATAATCACCTCCTCGGTCGTCTCGGGTCCCCTTTTAATGCCACGTGTCCTCTTTTAACTCAATTCAATTGTGGTTAAGATTCACTCACCCCTAGGATTCACTCATCTACCTTTGGTTTGTAGAAAAATAAAATAAATCTTTTTAACCATAGGACTTAGAAAAATATTATCTAGAGTTCACGATAGTTGAGTTGTCTTTGTGAGAGTGACGAGCAATAGTTGGCTCCTTGTCAATGTAACAAACTATTGTTCCATAAAGATATCCGGGGGTGGAGCCACCGTTGGGGGCATGGCCTGCCAAAATTTTGAAAAATCCTTCATATTTTAGGTATAATTTTTTTTTTTGGTATCGGCATACATTAGTAGAGTCAGTACAACCAATAATTAGCTGAGGGCATTGAAGCTCTTGCAACCCTTACCTCATGGAAGGCCACACCCCTACCACTCACGCAAGAGGAGGAGGTATAATTTTTTTTAAACTATATATTATTGCCCAAGTATTGGACTCTAGGGGGGGGGGGGGGGGGGGGGGTATTGGCAAATTTAAAATTCTTGCAAATCCTTTTTTGTGGAGTTTAAATTAAACTAATTACAAGATAATAAAATCTAGCAATTCTAAATCAATACAACTGTAAAATAAAGGAGAGAGAGAGAAAGCAAACACAATGATAAGTTTTCGAGGTTCGACCTTCCTGCCTACGTCCTCGTCTCAAGCTTTCCCATTCGAGGATTCAACACGATACACTATCGCACGATCTTCTTACGAGTAAAGATCAAACCTTAAACTTGAAAGAGAATCCCCTCTCTGGACTTTTCACAATCTTCTTCCGAGTGAAGATTAAACTCTTTCATACCACTCTCCGCTTCAAGGATAAGAATCTATCGATTCTTGATTTCTAATACACAAGTTGTATGAAAGTTTTACAATTTCGAAATTTCTCATTCGATGAGCTGAAAAGATCTCTTTGAATGTTCTAAAAAAATCTCCCAAAGATTGGAGTTGAATAACTTAAGATTGAGCTTTTGAGATTTTTAGGGTTTTCTCAATAAATGATTCAATATAGGCTTGTGAGTGAATGATTGGTGTTAATGTAAAGATCAAGAGTTATTTTTCATTCATAAATGATCTCATTTTATGGTCCTTAAAATTTTATGGCTGTTGGTGGAGCATTCAATGCAAATATGACCGTTAAAAACTAGCCGTTACAGTACATTTAATGTCTGTCCCGAGCAAATCAGTCGATTGGTTTGACAATCCAGTCGTCTGGTTTGTTCCAGACCATTTCTAGAATGTTTATAGATAAATCAGTCGACTGGTTTTTTAGCCCACTAAGAACTGGTCGACTGGTTTTGCTAACAGATACAAAGTAAGAATCAGGTGACTGATTTTAAAAATCGTGGAGAATCAGGTGACTAGTTTTTGTTTTTACAGAAAACTCTATTTTATCCAATCTAGATGATATGATAGGTCAACCAACTTGATTTTATCATGATTATGATCATTCCCAATGATGTCTAAGGAACTAATAAAGGTATGCAATTATGTTCTAAAGACTCATATGGTCAATCTAGGTATTTGAGCATTAAGTCATCAAACTTTGGTGACTTTTTACATTTGTCCTAAGAACTCTCAAACTTAAATTATAAACTTTGAGTCTTCTAGTTGGAGAGTCTTCAGAGTCCTTCAAATTTGATATTGGTTTTAGCTTCTTTGAATTCATCTTCATGATCAAGTGTGTTTTTTTAGTGAATCTTCTTCTTCATGTTATTAGGCTTGTTCTTATGATTTTGGATATTCAATTTGATTGGATGACTTGCTTTGTAAATGCTTTTCAACCTCGGTGTCATTTCCATGCTTTGTATCTTGGAAATTGTGCTCATGCTCTTAGACACTATTTTCTACAAAAACTTAATAGAGACATTAGTAACACAATGGTCATTTCATTATTGCGTTATCATCAAAATTATTAAGGGTACTTATGGTTGTAACCTTTAAGCTAACATATATATGATGACACTCCCCAAATTATGATGTGATAGTTAATTATATGGGTTTGGCCCCTTCAAAATTTTGTAACTTTTTTATAGGTAGGTGATTCTTTATGCGTGTCTAGGTTGTCATGTGTCATTTTTCTCTCCTTTTAACAGTGGCTAAGCTTAACTAACTTGAGATTAATATTTTTAAGAAAAACCAAGATTAGATGGATAAACTCTATGGATGAGTGAATCTTAACCACAATGTTTTTAAAAAATATTTTTTCTAAAATCAAAGGTTAGATAGATGAACCCTAGGAGTGATTGAATCCTAACCATAGTAAATGAAAGTTATGACTTGAGGTTAATATTTTTTATTAATTATTATTCTAAAAGCTAAGGTTTGGTGGATGAACCCTAAGGGTGAGTGAATCTTAACCACTTTGCAATGAGTAAAGCACTCTCTCTCATTCAAAATGGACAAGTGATTGGTAGAGGCTGAGAGTAGGGTTGACTGAGAGTAGAGCTAGCACTTCTCATAAGTCATTAGATAAGATAATATATATATACCTTCGGATATCATTTACCTCCATTAGTAGGGTTCGCGGTTAGTTTGAAGATTGGAGCTCTTGTGAACTCATCACCCGGGAGATCTGATCCCACACCTCCCGCAACAACATAGAGGCCACACCCCCCACAAGTGGCGGAAGAGGAGTAATTGTCATTATTAAGATACCTAAGACAAACTATTCTACTTGACATTAGAATGTGGCATTAAACTTATTGTGGTGATGCGTGGCCGCCATTTTCTTCTTGCAAAGTCGAATAGACATATTGGTGTTTACTGCTTTGCACTTGGATTAGAGGTTTGGTAGTTGATCCTTCTCCCAATCTCATAATTATTAAACTTATAAATTGGTAGTGCATTTATAATCTCTCTCTCTCTGTACCTCACTAGGAATCAAAATACCCATCACACCAAACCATTTGTTTAGTGGGGATGGGATTTCATCTGGCCCTCGCCAGACTTAAAACATCTGGCTCCCGTCTCACATGTCAACACGTGTCCATTTTGACACCCTTTAACTGTGGTTAAGACTCAATAACACTTTGGGTTCAGCTCTGTAATCTTGGATTTTAGAAAAAAATTTAATCGCAAGAGTTAAAAAAATTGACCAAAGTTAAAATGGCAGTTTAAGGGGCTCTATGAGTGAGCAAGACGGTTTAGGTCTGACTAGGGCCAGACCATATCTGATCCTGTTTAGTGGGCCCTATCCTTATATTCTCTATATATCCTATGCTAGTGGCATACCAACACTATTAAACTAGGATCTTTTGTTTTGGGAGTCTGCAATTGCCTCTCTTTTTGTATAGGAGCGAAATTGTCTACATTAAGAGAAAAGAATAGATAGATACCCAACTTAATCTAATTATAATCACAACCAACTTCCAACCCTAAGATTGGATACATATCCATCCATATCATTTCATGAGCCAAGATTATTCTTGGAGTTTGTAAGAACGTAAATATGCGAATGCAGGGAGAGTGTGTTAGTTACATGATAACATTTCCACCAAAAAATATATATATATATATATATATATATAAAAATAAATATGCCAATGTATCACCAATTAACGTCGCTACTACCTATGTGTTTTCGGCTATTTAAAGATGAAAAATGTTATTTACAGCGACGGAAAAAAATTGTCGCTAAGTTAGTGACGGTTAGAAATTACCGTCGTTAATACCTTTACCCACGCAAGTATTTGCCACGGAAGAGGCAACGTTTAAATTACTGTCACTATTGGTAATAGATCAATAGAGATGGTTTGTTACCGTTGCCAAAATTGATATTTTTTGTAGTGGGTGTTAATTTCTGATCTAATCTGTGAACCCATCCAGCATATTTACGATTTAGGGTCTTTAAAATGCCCCGTAACAAGGGTACCGCACCTGGCCCGACCCTTGAGGGTAGCATTAGGGCTAGTCAATTCAGGACCATGAAGCACTAGCGCAGGGTTAAGAGTAGTCAATCCAGGACCATGAAGGACTAGCATAGGGTTAAGGTCTTCCCCTTATAATTAAGGGCACCTGCCCTTTGACCGCCTACCCTAACTCCAACCCCTTAAAACCCTAATCTTAATCCATTGAAACCCTAAGCCTCTGATTGGACGATTCACTAACCTTAACACTGTGATTATATATCCCTAACATAGTAATTGTAATTTACTTTTGTTGTGATTAATTTTTTTTTGTAAATTGTAATTATCTCTAACACATTAAGTCATTAAGACTGCGATTATTTTATTGTAATTAATTTGTTGTGATTTTCCTTAAACATTAACCCGAATTGTGTGATTACGGACTAATTAGTGATGACTCAATTTTTTGCCATTGATTAATTTGTTACTCATTTTTTTGTAATACTCTGATTATCCCTTATTTAATTATTAATCTTTGTTATTATAGCCTTAGTTTGTTGCCAAAATAGATTTTGTTTTCTCTATTTTTATTATTATACTTGTTTTATTCATTTTTATATTTATTTTATTTTATTTCAAATAATTTCATTGAATAATATGTTGAATTGTTAGTCAGTGTAGGAAAAAATACTTTCATCTCAAATACAAAAACTTTCACTTTTCTTTCTTGTCTTGTGGCCCTAGCCCTTGGGGGTAGGGTGAGGGCTTTGTCAATCCCTTTAAAGAGATAGAGTCGGGTTAGAGTCTTGCCTTTGAAATTAAGGGCAGGGTTAGGGTTGACCCTTGCCATTTGACAGCCCTATATATATACTTAAAAGATAATGCTAGGTTCAATTTCTTTTCTCATTCACTTTTCATTTTTGATAAAGGCAAAGGAAAAGTGGTCAACTGTCGGCCCCACAAAATGTTGCTACATTTTGTTGTCTTCTTGTTCATAAATAAAAAAGTGGATGAGGTTCAAAATTGATATATCATTCATCATTCTTATAAAAATAACTATTTCCTATTAATTTTAAATTTAAAGGTGATTATAATTATATAGAACTGTTTTAATTATAAGATTTAACTATGAATCGGAAATCTAGTTGGTTGACAAGTAAATTGGAGCAACAAAAATTATGATTAATGGCAAGGTAATTTGAAAATTACAATACAAATGAAGTGTATTTCTATTAACTAAATTTTTTCCTATAATTCCCAAATTACACTTGTCCAGACATGTTTTTGGATTGCTGGGTTTGCTCTTCAACTAGAGCTCTTGTTCATAGTTACTGTCTTTAATTATTTAGGCCCGTTTGATTGCACTTTCATTTTTTTTTGGTTTTAAGAAACAAAATTTTAGAAACTTTTGAAGAGCAAGTGCTGTTCAAAATATTTACCCTCTTTAAATATTGTGGTGGTGGTGGGTAGTAGTAGTGGGTGGTGGTAGTGGTGAGATGTTTTGGGGGTAGATGATGGGTGGTGCATGGTGTGAGTAGGGGCGGAGCCAGGAGGGGCTAGAGCCCCCATCCTCCCTCGTTCCGCCCGGCTCCCAAGCTACAACCCTATGAATAGAATAGGAAATTTTGTTTTTTGTCAAAATTTTAGGGGGGCCTTCAGCCCCCCGAGCCCCACGTGGCTCCACCCCTGGGAGTGACACTCCATGTTTTCTATTTTTGTTTTTGTTTCCAAATTAGAAGTAACAAATTTTTTGGTTAACTTAATTTCAGAAAAAATTGATACTAATTTTTAAAAACAAAAACATGGTTTACATAAACTTTTTTTAAAAAAGAAATCCAATTTTTGGTTTAAAAAAAAAATTGAAAAAAAAAAGAAGAAGAAGTGTAACCAAATAGGAAATATGTTCTGTTTTGTATTTTTAAGAATAAATAAAGTAACAAAAAACTCATGTCACCTTTGTTTTCAAAAATAAAAAATTAGAAAACTAAAGAGTGCTTGCCACCACCATCTTCCACCACTACAACCACCACCCATGACCTCAACCACCACCATCTACCACCCACCACCACCTCCACGTATTTCAATCTCCATCTCCATCACCACCACCTCCACCTCAACCACCTGCTCCACCACTCACTACCCACCAACTCCACCAGCCTCTACCACCCTTACCATCAGCCACCACCACCTCCACGTTAACCACCCTTCACCTCCACCACCAACCCACCATCAATATGGATTGAAATGGTTTATATCTATTATATGTGGGAATTGATTGTTTAAGCGCCAAAGCATTCCATCAAAGGAATGCGAGTTCTTTCATAAACCAACACGTGTAAATGCATTTTTACTTAAAAAGTTTACAAAGACATTTCCATAAAACGTGTCCCTTCATAATACATTTTGTTTTTTGGTAAGGGTACAATATGGTGAGAGAAATATTTTAAGCTTAGGTTTTGGTTTTGAGCCGGGGAAAAGGTTGAGGGAGCGTGGATTGGGTGTGAGTGTGACACCATATGGTTGGCAGAAGAGAGACAAAATAAGAGTAATAGTGACGGGATAGAAATTAGGATAAAAGCCAAAATAGAGGAGTGAGAAATAAAGAGAAAAGACAAAAAAAAACCAGTAGACGGGATAGAAATTAAGATAAAAGCCAAAATAGAGGAAAGAGAAATAAAGAGAAAAGACAAAATAACAGTAAAAGAGATGAGAGAGAAAGAGATAAGTAGGTAGAGCCTCTTATTTATTTCTCTATCCTCTCGTTTACCCTTATTTTGTATTTTCTCTTTATTTTTCTCTCCTCACTTTTACCCATATTTTGTCTCCTCTACCACTCATTTGTGTCTCACACACCCAATACAAGCTCCCTCAACGTTTCCCTCACCGGAATTCCGGTGAAATATTTCCCTCATCAAGCTCACCACGAGCGCTGAAAACCAAACCATAAGCTTGAAATATTTCCTTTTATCATATTGTGTTATGGAAGGAAAATGTGTTATGGAAGGGAAATGAATTCTTTATTTTTTTTACCAAAAACAAAAGGACTTTGCTACGGAGACCGTAAAGGGCCGAGCCACATCGAGACCGCTCATGTGATGAGCGGATCTAAAATTTTTCATAAATTTGATTTTATTTTTTTGAGATCCGTTATCACATGCACGGTCTCGGTATGGTTTCGGCCCTTTGCTGTCTCAATAGCATTTCCCAAAACAAAATTTGTTATGGAAGGGACGTATTTTATGGAATAGAAAATACTAGCCCGCTTCCTCATACACATGGTGGTGGCAACAAATGTAAGCCGATATCCTGTTATATAATTGCAACACCACGTGTTGCATTCACACTTCATTTGTGATAAACATTGACATTAGTGCATTTGGCACTAGCACTCCTCTTTATGGAAATGTCTTCTTTTTACCATAATTTGAGTAAAAAGGCATTTACACATGTTGGCTTCCAAAAGAATTCGAGTTCGGAACGCTTCCCCTTCCATATAAACAATCAATTCCCTTATCATATTTACTAAATATGTTTTTCTTTTTTTTCATTTGTTAAAACACATAACTTTTAGTAGCGCCAGATGAGTTTTTGCTCAAAAAAATTTGAAAATAGAAAATTATTTCCAAATTATAAAAAGAACAATAGAAAAATAATAGTGAATAAAATGACTCCGTAGTTATTTTTTATTGGTTAATATCATTTTTATGCCATTTACAAATGGCCTCAGATCTTCTCCGGTGAAACTAGAAAATGGTCTCGGGTGTACATACATTGTGTGACAGTTGGCATAGAATAGGGGAGAAGTCATTTCATTTTCTCCTCATGATTTTGACTTCTCCCCACTTGATATCTCTTCCCTTTTTTCTCAAACTTATCACTACATGTCTCATTATGTGTGAAAAAGTCAAAATCACCCCCCATGATTTTGACTTCACCACCACATGTCCCCTATTCTATGGACCCTTTCCGCCAGAGACAATCCAAAGCCTTTACAAACGGGTCAGGTTCGGTTGAGCATCTGCTTGCCAGCAGTGCTCAACCAGTCCATACCCGATGCCACCCCTAGCCTTAATCATATGGGGTGAGTTTTTTCTCCCCATCACTCTCTTTCTTAGTGGAATGAGAAACAAATAACACCCGTCTCTCTCAAGAAATTGAGTTTAACAGAAATTTTAGCTAGCTCTACTCAAAAAGTTTTGAGAGAGTTTACTGATAATTAGGGCTGTCAACGGATCGGATTCGGACCGGATCTGCCTAGATCCGAATCCGATCCGATTAAGAATCCGACTGATCCGAATCCGATCCGAGATCCGTCGGATCATGAAGTAACCGATCCGAATCCGATCCGATTATATATCGTCCGATCCGAATCCGATCCGAGTAAGGTTTTTTTTTTTAAAAAAAAATCTATTTTAATTAAAAAAAAATCTAATAATACCTTAATTAATACTAATTAATGTTAATTTTTAAAAAAATTAATATTTTATACATAGAAAATCTAAATAATATATTTAAAATAATTAAAAATTATTATTATTATCGGATCGGATTTTAATCGGATCGGATCACCCTATATCCAGATCCGATCCGATTATAATCGGATTCCACCGATCCGATCCGAATCCGATCCGACGGATCACATATAGGGTCCAAAGTCCGGCTAATCGGATCGGATTCGGATCGGATCCGGATCATGATCCGGTCCATTGACAGCCCTACTGATAATGCATCAGACATTAAAGTTATGCTGATATTTTATTGAGAATCCCAGCTTACCTTAAAAAAATATATATTTTATTGAGGAGCGCAAGCCCCAGACCCACTAAGTTAATTTGTATTCACTGACGCAGTGTGGATGTGCTAGCTTATATCAGGAGATGGGCTGACACTTGTTGCCACCAGAGGGAAGATTGCGACTACGTTTAAGATTTATGTATCCAAACAGAGCATTAAAGTTTGCGGCAAGCTGCATCTCTCTCTCTTCCACGTTCTATATATAAGCTTGCACATCTCCCTTCCTGTTCTTCTTTCAGCACAATCTCATTCTAAGTAGCTTCTACTTTAATAATTTCCTGATTTTGGGTTTCCAATCCTTTCCCTGAAACTTTCAAACAAGCCAAGATTTTTTTTCTTTGGAGGGCCACCATGTCTCTCTTCCTTACTCCTCTCCTGGCCTTGTTCTCTGGACATCTCTCGAGTACTGCAATCTTTTGTTCAATGCTCTTCATCTTACTCGCTAAATTTTACTACATGACTCGCCGTCGTAGGGTTTTTCTAGTCGATTTTGCATGTTACAAGCCTGGAGATGCTTACATAGGCTCTCCTGAAGTACTCATGCAGTGCGCAAAACTACTAGGGGTTTTTTCTGAAGAGAGCTTAGCATTTATAAAGAAGATCTTGGAGAAGTCGGGAATTGGGCAATCATACTTGCCCGAATCTTTTTGGAAGATGCCACCCAACACATGCATGGCTGAAGCCACGAAGGAGACAGAGATGGTGGTATTTGGGGCTATTGACGATCTCTTAACCAAGACTGGAGTGGTGGTTAAGGATATAGGCATTCTGATTGTTAATTGTAGCGTTTTTAATCCCACGCCATCTCTCGCTGCGACTGTTGTGAATCGTTACAAGCTCAGGAGTAATATCTTGAGCTACAATCTTGGTGGCATGGGTTGCAGTGCTGGAATCATTTCTATCGACCTTGCCAAGACGCTCCTCCAAGTTGGTCTTCTTTATTTCATGCTGAGATCACTCCTTCTCACTCTTTTTTTTTTTTTTTTAAAAAAAAATTTATGATTGAGGACAGGATATAGCTTCTGAGACCCCTTAGGTGGGACCACTGACACTATGCTCTAAGAGCATGGGATTTCAGGTAGGGCCTACCATGTAATATGAGCCTCACCTGAAATCCAATGCTCTAGGAAGGTCATGCTTGGGTTTTCCCTTATGTGTTACCTATGCAATTGAATTCTCTTTGTGATCCTATTTCTATGCTTGGATATTCTGATAGGAGTGTACAAAGGATAAAGTACTGTCCTGCCCAAGACGCTTTCAAAAGTGCGAAGGAAAAAATATAGCTAGGGACTCTTGTTGACCTAGAATCATGTGCTAACCAGAACGGTCTCGGCCTTAGAGCAGCAAATCCCGTGTACAAATATATTTCGTATTCAATCCATATGTCAATTCGTTTTTTTTTTTTTTGCTAACGGATATGCGGTTAGGCTGCAACCCCGGTTAGAAGTTAGTATCTGCTCTGATGGCAGACTCCCACCCTCTCTGGAATGGATCCCGAAACAAGTGTGTGGTGACTAGCACCACAACCAATGGGGCAAGCTTAGCTTCTTTCTCAATTCGTTTACTCAAATAATTATTGGAATAGATATCCAATGGAATGAATTCAAATAGTATATAAATATGGGATAAAATATTAATGCCATTTTTAAAATAAACTTTATTTTTTGGCATTATTTCTACCTTTTGACTTTTTTGATCAAATAATTTTGATATTATCCAAATTCTAGTATCCAAATTCAAATATTTTAATTGAAGTCAAATGCAAATACTTTATTTCACTTTTCGTCGGATATTTAATCAAATTAAGATAAGTATTATCCAAATTCAAATATTTTAATTAAAGTCAAATGCAAATACTTTATTTCACTTTTCGTTGGATATTTAAGCAAATTCAGATGTAGTCGGATACCAATTCGGATATATCATCAAATTTAGTAATAAATTTGCCAAGAATTCATTTTGGCCCTCACATATTGTGTATATGAGCAATGCTAGGCCATCCACTCTTCCCTAGTTTTATATAAGAAAACAAAATAGTGTGACACTTTTGTGTATGACCCATGACTTTTGTTTTGTCTTTTTGTTTTAAATTAGTAAAAATAGTCGAAGAGTGGATGGCCGGAAAGTGGACGTAGCATTGCTCTTGTGTATATATATGTCAAAACAGAACCATAACGGAATGAATGTTTTTGCCCCACAGGTTCACCCCAATTGCTATGCATTAGTAATAAGCACAGAGAATGTCACCCATGGCTGGTACAGTGGCAACACCCGCTCGATGCTCGTCTCGAACTGCCTCTTCCGCATGGGAGGAGCTGCCATTCTCCTCTCCAACAGGGTTTCCGATCACTGCTCTTCCAAGTATGAACTCATCCACACGGTACGCACTCATAAGGGTAGTGATGATCACGGATACACATGCGCTTATCAGGAAGAAGATGACAATGGAAGGGTTGGAGTAAGGCTCTCAAAAGACCTCGCTGCCGCTGCTGGGGACGCACTTAAAACAAACATCGTTACACTTGCTCCTCTAGTCCTCCCTGTGTCGGAGCAACTCGCCTTCTTCGCCAATTTGGTTCGAAGGAAGGTGCTGAAGATGAAGATAAAGCCTTATACTCCCAATTTCAAGCTCGCCTTCGAGCATTTCTGCATCCATGCAGGTGGAAGGGCCATCCTGGACAACATACAGAAGAACCTGGAGCTCACTGATTGGCACATGGAACCTTCAAGGATGGCTCTTTATAAGTTTGGGAACACTTCGAGTAGTTCGTTATGGTACGAACTCGCATACTCTGAGGCTAAGGGGAGGATCAAGAAGGGTGATCGCCTGTGGCAGATTGCATTTGGGTCGGGGTTCAAGTGCAACAGTGGGATTTGGCGCGCGCTAAGAAACATTGATCCTGCAATAAAGGGGAATCCTTGGACGGCTGAGATTGATAAATTCCCAGTACAAGAGCCCTAGTTCTTATGCTAGATCTAGAAGTTTAACTAAGCATCCACGTACTTGTTTTTATATTTTGCTTTTATACTTAGTAATGATGATGATGTATATGAGGTTGAGCTAGTGAGCTGGGGCATCCATGTTAGGGCAAAGATGGACTATTGTCAATGCTTTAATTCCACCTAATGAACTGTGAGTAATATATCATCACTTACATTTGAAACTGTAAGTAACATTATATTGATTGATATCTTGCACTGATCTATCTAATTAAGAGTAATATTATCCATCACTATCGGATATCGAACCATCATTCACAGATATTAATCAATCATTTTAAGATATTGATCAATCGTTTTCTGATATCGATCTATCGACATAGTTAATTGATTGATCAATCGATTGATGTATGACATGGATTCAAATATCTGTTATGCGATTCAGTATTGAAATATTTGTTTTGCGATTCAATACTAGATTGAAATATCTGTTTTGGGATTCATACTAGTGTCTTTTGCCTACTACACAACTAAACATTTGTATATATGGTTGTAGCAGTGCAGGAGGGAAATGAAAATGGAAGACCATTTTTAGGAAAAAACCATTAACGAAACCAATATAGGAAAAAATCCCTTTAATGAAAAAATAAGAATGAAAGAACACAGAAAGTGGTTAGAATGGATTCAAACACTAGAACAACAACAAGAATCCATGAAAGGAGAGAATGTTACAAAATAAATATCAAAAATCTAGGAACAACGTAGAGAGAAATTAACATTTTGATCCATCAAGGCTTTAGACTCTCACTTGTGTGACGCTCACACATTCCTAAGCCTAAAAAGGTTAATTTGAAAAATCAGAGCTTATTTAGATAAATACTAGAACTAGGGGTCTATTCTGGGAAAATCCCAATTTTCATGTCATACCCCTGTCTAGTAGATCTGCCAAGCTAGAAATAGCATTTAAAACTTTGGAATAGGTAAACAAAATGGTCAATGTAATGCATTCTTTAAAATCAAGGGCAAATGTTTCACCTACCAAACAAATAATCATTTGTTATGGTTGTGATCGTCCAATCACATTGATCTTGACGATTAAGGTCTGTTTGGATAGAGTAATTCCACCAAATAATTCATTTGAGAACGATAGCCTGCAATTAAAGTCTTTAAACATTGAACTTAATTGAGAGACCAAACTAGCAATCTGTATGCCTAGGACATTAGATTTGTCCCCCTTTTTTTTCTTTTAATGGATTGACTGAATGTGATTTATACAAAATAATGAGTGTTGATTGATTGAATATATGATCTTTGACATATATCTAAAAAGAGTCAACATGTTGTACGGTTGAGATTAATCTCATCTGTTGGATCTTTTTTTTTTGGATGGTAAAAAGCCTCCGGTGATTGCCACGTTGACGAGAGCAAGATGACAACCCCTTCATCGGCCTCAACATGCACCGTAGATGCCCACACACCGGCACGCCTAAGTGGTAAGTCCGAAACATCAATCTTCCTAGCAAGTTCTTCCATTGAAATCTGCTTCTTTCTCTTTCTAGATGCACGAATTAGATTATTTTTATCTTAATTTTTATCTCTTTTTTGTTGATTCATCACAGATTATTTTGGTGTTTCACCAGAGTTTCTGAAAGAATGTAGATTGTCACCATGAGAGTTAGAAGCAAGGCTTCAAACTACTTTCTCTTTGGTTGGATAGGAGCAAGTTGCATGCCTTTTTTCTGGCAAGGAAGGTTTAAAGAGAAAGAGGGCTTATTAGACTTTTTATCTTCTTTTTTTTGTGTTTCATTGGAAATTTTTCTAAGATTGGTGTATATAAATAAATGTTAGGGTGCGCGTAGCACTACCCATATATATATATATATAGAGAGAGAGAGAGAGAGAATCAATCTAGGAGTACTCCCTATTTTTATACTTCATCTAAAACCTTCTTTTAGAAGAGATCAATGGCTATAAACCCTGCTGAGGTATCATCCTTTACCCCTGCTGAGGTACTTTCAATAGCCATTCTTTAATTGTTTTCATGAGGCGTGCTAGCCACTCTCGATCAAACTCTACTTTCAGCCTCCACCAACCACCTATCCATTATCAAATCAGTTATGTTGGTTAAAACACTATCTCTCATCAAGAATGGACAAGTGGTTGGTGAAGACTGAGAGTAGAGTTTGACTAAGAGTAGGGCTAGCATTTCTCTTGTTTTCATTCACCCATTTGAGAGTTCAAAATCCTCGAGTCTCTGAGCATCAAGCCACCTTCGAGAGTTCAAAATCATCTATGGCAATGTGAGCCTCCCCAAGGCCATGGCTATCTCTGCTTCTCTCATGGCTCAGATATTCGATCACCACATGCTCGATGAAGGAATACTCACAAGAGTATTATTTACTAGAGCTTTATGTAAGGCCCAATGTTCTTCTTGTACAGTCGGAGGAAGTTGTATATTTGCATAGCTAATTTTCCTTTTTTTTGTGTAAGAGATACAATCAGGGCTCATTTTGAGTCTTTTCTGTGCATAGAAACTTCAAATATAAATGGAAAATAGTCAAATTTTATGGTATTCAACAGTCAGATTCTTCCTTTCTTGTGCCTTAACAAGAAATTTTCATTTGTTTGGGATGTCAGAGACGTGTTTAATTTGTTATGCTAATATCGAACTAAGCAAACTATATATTCTTGTTTGTAGAATACTATTCCATTTCCTCGAGATGTTTGGTTACAGGCTCTTGGACAGACTAAATTGAGGTATATTTGTCCTCTGTTTTGCTTCCATAGCCTGTGGATAGACTGTCACCATTCTCAACTGGTCCTTTGTTAGAAATGACCAACTCAAGTAAGAAAAAGAAAAAAAAAAATCAAATTAATGTTATCCAGATTGACGAGCTAGGGTTACTTCAAGCCGGATGGTGCAATTGGGTGTAGCATCTTCCTTGTATTTATTCATGTTGGTGGATGATTAAGAGTTGACTAATCCGTATTCACCATCACTAATTATTTTGATTTCTCCTTTAATCCTCCATTTTCATTTCTGCAGTTGGAGTTTATTTTTCATTGATGAAGATTGAGATAGGGACTAGGACAAGTCTTTGAAAATCATTTGGCACTGTGGAGGTGCTGAATGATTTAGATGGAAGACTTTGGTTGTGTATGAAGATAAAATGAGAAGAGTACGGAGTTTGTACCTCGAGAACAGCAGAGAACATGGAAGAAGAGAAGAAGAACGGGAGGAAGAAGATGGAGGCGTGAGAGAGTGTTTTCGGGTTTTTCTTTTTAAATGAGGGATAATTTTAGAATTACGTTTGTTTGCAAAGGATGACAAGCAAGATTTAGAGGCATTGATCTCTTTTGAAGAATGGTTTAGATGAAGACTAAAAATAGGGATTACCCCTAGACTGGCTCATCTCTACTATTATAAAAGAGATTAAATATGCAACCCAAAAACCATCTTGGGAATGGGTATTTATGAAAAAAATTTAGTGTTGAAAGATACCCTTCTTCGTGTTAATAAATACCCAACTATCGCTTCCAAAGGCATTTTCTGGGTTGCTCCGATTGTTTGTGCAACCAAACTATCACTTCCAAATGCATTTTTTGGGTCGTTCCGATTGTCTGTTCAACCAGAGCTCCTATTCATAGCTAATTTCTTTTAAAAAACTCATCGAGATTGGTGATAAAGGTTATCGGTTATTGTTATTAGATGATAAAATCTTGTTCATCATCACCTTTCTTACGGGGGAATTTTGATGAACATTTGTACTAATGTTCGCAAATGAAGTCATTTATTGGGCCAATGATTCTACTTTGGATCTTTGTGCTTGAAACTTCTTGCCCAAGGTCTTGAAACGTCTTGCCCAAGGTGCCGCTCCCACTCATAACTCTGATTCTCTCTTATAGTCATATCACTAGGGGTGTCAATGGGCCAAATTCAAGCCTCAAAAACCCATTGTAAGCGAGTTGGGCTTAGGCCGGGCCTATTTAACAATCATAAAAACCTAGGCCCAAGCCCTAAATTTTGACACCCCTACATATCAATAAGGAAATTAGGTATTTTGTTTAAAACAATTCAAACAAAAGTAATTATATAATTTCTTTTTAAAGAAATTAAAGCATCTAGTGAGAGAAGGAGTTAGGTGGATTCCTACCTGATTATTAATAGGAGAAAATACATTTAGACCCTTGAGGTTTGATGAAAATACACATAGACTCCCAGGTTTCAAAAAATACATTAGGTATCCATACTTTTCAAAATATTCCATCAGTTGACCGTTAGTCAAATGACAGAATGGTGATATCATACGATAAAGTGGTATAAACTACCAAAAATGTCTTCTACTAAAGTTGTCATTTTCCACTTTTCTCATATGCGAAATTGCCCCCTCATTTTTAAATGAAGTCAAATCCTCTAGGGGTGGCTATTGCAAACAGATACAGATATTATCCGTATCCGATTTTCATCCGCATCCTTTTGGTCAGATATTTATTCGAAAAAATATCCGGCCGAGCAAATTCGGATAGTAAATCACCATCCGTTTATATTCAGATACGGATTCGGATATTGATACATCAGATCCGTTAAATATCCATCCGATTATATAATATATATAAATAATATATTTTAAAATTATAAATTTACTATTACCTTTAAAATATATTTTTTAAATAAAAAATTATATATTTTTACATTTTTAAATATTAATTTATATTATTTTAATTTTTTTTAAAATAATCGGATAATCCGGATACTATCCGAATCCGGATATTTTTAATCGGAGTCGAATACGGATGTCATATTTCAATATCTGCCGGATATTTATCCGGATACGGATATTCGGATATATAAACAGATACGAATTCGGATATACCAATATCCGCTTCGTATCCGCTCCGTTTGCAGCCCTAGGGGTGGCTACGTGTCCTTTTTGACACCTCTTAAATGGGGTTAGATTCACCCACCCCTAGGGTTCACCTACCCATCCTTGGTTTCTTTTTCTTTCTAAATATTAATTCTTTTTTTAAAATTTAAAAACTGTTTTTAAGGTTTTTTTATTATTAAAATATTAAAAAATAATAATTAATATTTTAAAAAAACCCAAGGACGGGCGGGTGAACCCTAGGGGTGGGTGAATCTAACCCCATTTAAGGGGTGTCAAAAAGGACACACGTGGCTACCTCAAAGGGTATCAAAAAGGACACGTGGCCACCTCAAGGGTTCACCCACCCATCCTTGGTTTTTTAAAAAAATATTAATTCTTTTTTTAATATTTTAATATTAAAAAGCTCTTACAAAAAATTTTTTAATTTAAAAAAAATAATTAATAGTTAGAAAAAAAAAAAACCAAGGATGGGCGGGTGAACCCCTAGGGGTGGGTGAATCTAACCCCATTTAAGGGGTGTCAAAAATGACATGTGGCTACCTAGAGGGGTGTCAAGAAGGACACATAGCCACCTTAAGGGGTGTCAGAAAGGGCACGTGGCCACCCCTAGAGGATTTAACTTCATTTAAAAATGAGGGGACAATTTCATATATAAGAAAATTGGAAAATGATAACTTTAGTAGAAATGGCATTTTTGGTGCTTCATGCTACTTTATCACATTACATCATCATTCTGTCAGTTGACTAACGGTCAACCGATGGTAGGGGCGTAAGTGTCAATAATTTGAGAAGTAGGGTTACCTAATGTATTTTCTGAAACTTGAGGGGGTCTATGTGTATTTTCATCAAACCTCAAGAGGTGTAAATATATTTTCTCCTTATTAATAATAAATAAAATTGGGAGGACATAAACCTTATCCCTAGAAAAGGATTAGTAAAATCATCTATTAACCATTCTAATAAAATAAACACCAACTTTATCAAGAAAAACCAAAGAAAGAGCTTGATGGGGATCATTTAAAATAAAAGAACTAAAGTCACACGCTAGGTTAGCCGGTTTATTTGTAACCGCATTAGCTTCCCTAAAAACATGAACAATTGGACAAGATAGGTGAGAGAGGATCATTTTTATCTTCATGTTTCAGTATCAACAAGACCATGAGTGAGCATTTGTGTTGTTCCATGCACGCATCCACATTGTATTTTGAGTCAGATTTCATAATCAAATCATATGATATCCTATATTCTCACATAATGCTAATCCATCATGGAGAGCTTTAGTTTCTGCTATTATGATAGGACATTTTCATAAAATGGGAAAATCAGTAATAATATTATCACAATGGTCTCTAAAAATATCACCACCTCGAGAAGCACCTAGATCACCACGAGCCGCACTATCCACATTTAGCTTGAAAACGCCCATTGGAGGCCAAGTCCAATTGGCATGAATATAACTATTGTTAAAAAGAGGCTTGTAATTAATTTCAAGTACATTAAGGATATTCACATCATTTCTTTTCCTGTTATCCTGAAAGACAACCTTTTCACTAAACTCTTGAAACTGATTAATAACTTTTGAGCCACAAAAGTTTGTTGATTGATAGCATTGTTGAATCTTGCCTGCATCTTTCTTTCTATATTTGCAACAGATAAGAGAATGAATGGAATAAAAAATGATACCATTATGCATACTAGCAATCTTTTGTAACCAAATATTGAGCTGATATTGTGCAGACTCATTCATGAAACTTGATTAGATGAAATATTCTCATACATAAATGACCAAGAGTCACTCTTGATAAGAAAATGATGTACTCTTTCTACATTACTATCCACGCAACATGAACTTTTGCTCACTAATTGAAATTTATGAAGCCAAAAGATCTATGAACTACCCTGCATCTTCTTAATCTCTCCTATTTTTATTTTTATAAGTATTGCTCATTTACGAAAAAATTTAAAAAGATTGACACTTTTTATTACTCACTCTGCACAACTCTTTGATCGTGGAGAAAAATGTGTATGTTATTCTGCAAAACTCTTTGGGCTACAAAGACTATTGCTGCCAAGTTTTACTCCATACAGCTCGCAACAAACTTTAATGGCCGGTTGTGAGAGACCAAGAAAAAAAAAAGATTAATTGACAACAGGAGCTAGTTGAACAGATAACCAGAGCGACCAAAAATAAGCCTTTGAGCAATGGCAACGCTGTTTGGTAATTACAAATACATAGGCAGGGTATTTCTACTATGAAACTTTTTCTTGTAATTTTCAAAATACCCTTGTCAAAGGCTCATTTTGGGTTGACACAATTATCTGTTCAACTGAAACTTATGTTTATAGTTAATTTAAAAAAAAAGATTTAACATGAATAGAAGCTCCTTTTGAAGTGAGAACCAAAGCAGCCCAAAAATGCCCTTGATAGAGTTTGTTTGGGAATTACAAAAAAAAAAAAAAATTAGTTGACTGAAATAACCTTTTTATATATCTGTAATTACTAAACTATCCTTGTCATAAGGCATATTTTGAGTTGCTCTCATTATCTCTTCGATTTGGTCTATGAATACTCTCAAATCCTAACAATCGATAACTAACCACTAAAGGCCTTAATTTTTATTTATTTTATTGTTGATAAATTTGGGTATCCTGGGGCTATACTCAGGCTAAAGGCTTAGATTTGACTTAACTTATATTGTCTTTTCTATTGTCACATCATCTCTAATCCTAACCATTTACGGTTAGGATTTGAAAGTATATTTGAGAGCAAACTTTGAGAATACTCATAAACTAATTCTATATCTTCTACATCGGCTCCTATTCATAGTTAATCTAAAGAAAATCTTTTTCAGAATTGACCTTTTAATTCGGAGGGAGAGATGGGGGGGATTAAGACTAGGGGTGGCAACGGGTTTGGTCTGGTTGAGCACCGTGGACAAGCAGATCCTGATAAACTGAACCTCGCCCATTTGTAAGTGTTTTGAAAAGGCAAACCCTAATTAAATACAGTTATATATAATTTTGACAGCTTTTAAACTTAAAATTAATATGACATAGAAAATTTAAGTTTATACATATATTAAATTTTTTATGATCCGATGGATGGTGTGGGTTAGAAATTGAAACACCCAATAATGCTAACTTTTTTTTATGACTTAGGTGTCCCCCACTCATTTGGATCCGGACTAATTAATTCCAGGGATGCATGCAATTATACACATCAAGAGAGGTCGAGGCCATCAATTTTGGCACATGTCAATTTGGCACCGTTGAATTCTCAATCAGACGGCGCACAGGCCGAGAGCAGCCGTATACAATCATTTTCGTATTAATAAAATAAAAGATGACTTGGATTATCTTGCAACTGGTCTCTCAAAGAAATCGGTTATAAGTTATAACCTAGAGACTCCGTTGTACTTGCCCCTTTTTCATCCATGTTAACAGGAGAGAATCCCATAGGGCCGTGTGTGTGTGTTGGCCTAATCGTGTGTGAATGGATTAAATGAGTAGGATTTCATGCAAAAACACAGGAGAGAATCCCATGGGATAAAAGAGATGTAAACCCACAAAACATGTAAATTTTTTTTGTGAAGTGTTATCAAGTAACTCACACACTACACACACAGTCAGACTTAAGACCTAAGGTAGCCGCTCAGGTGCCAAAAGGGTATGTTCAAGCAACCATTTCAAAGGACTTGTCTTAAGGAGGGTTGATGCTCCTTATACACCCTTGTGAAGTTTACTTTTCAACCGATGATGTGCCACTAAACCCGGAATACATCCTAACGCACAAACCATGCACTTTGATGTGATGGATATTGTGTTTTCAAATGTGGTACAAGAGATTATACAAGCGCATTAATTGTATAGGTTCTATAAAGATAAATACCATACATGGAATTCCAAGCTCTCTCTTGATGGCAAAAGGTATATATTTTTTTCTCTTGCTTGAGAACCAATATAAATGATAAATTCTTCAAAATTTATTTTTTTAACTATTGAAGGTGTCAACCGGGCGTTGACAATAGGCGGTGAAGTGCAGTTGAAACAATCAATTGAATAGCTCAACTATAACTTATTATTATTATTAATTCACGAATCACTTAGATAGTCGAAGCTTCTTGTGTGCAAGGGAAAAACAGTCATGCCTCCCAGATACAACTCAACTTGGATTCAACCGACCAATCCCTACAAGTTTGTACTACTCGGCGGATTATGGTGCCCAAACCTTTTTTAGAATATGCCTGATAAATTAATTTAAAATCGATTAAATCAATAAAAACACACAATAGATTAATTGAGTTTATGAAAAACCTATTTCAATAAAATAATTAATCTAAAATATTGACACATGATTTTTTAGTCCAAAAAATCATTTTAGAAATCAATCCAATTAATTAAACAATTTGTTTAGTTAAAAACATCCATTTAATTGAAATTCAATTAAATCAAAGTTAAATACATTTATATAAATTAACAAAACTGATTAAATCATTAATCTATTTTAATCTAGAGTCTAGGCCAACCATACAGTTTTTTGCCATAATTTTGGCAACATAACAGTATATGGACCGAAATGATCCAATTGGTTGAGTCCGTTTGGTCCATCTCAATTCGATCAGTTAAGTTGGTTTAGTCCGTAGATCAACCGGTTAGACTATCTATTAAATTGATCCATTAGGACACATTAGGCAGTTTGATTTAGTCATCTCATGTCGATCTGTTAAATTTGTTTAGTCTGAAAACTAACTGGTTAGATTGATCTGTTCGAGTGGGTTAATCATATAGACTACCAAAGAGATCAACCCTTTTGGGTTGGCCAATACAATTGAGTTACATGTAGCACCAATCTATAATTAACAATTTCTGCAATCACACACTGTATTGTTCATTTGGATCTAATTCAATTTGAATAACGATCGGGCGTATGGTTCGACCTTCTATGGTTTGATTGGGTATGGAGGTCTTTTCCTCCTTAAACTGGTCTGTCTCCTTTATTTAGACTGACTGGAACTCTGGTTCTGGGCTCTGTCTGCAATCCGACAGAGTTTCTAGGATCTCTATTTCGTCTGGTGGGTGCGAAGTGCAAAATGCACCTCATAGCGCCCAAAACCCATTGCCTTTTGCATGCGCACGCCGCTCGCACGCTCGATGAGCGAGCGCAACTCGTGCATCGAAGATATGGTCTAAAGTCAAGGAAAATAGGAGTCTCCTACACTTTAAAGATTTTCCTACACCACATGATTACAATCTAGTAGAGTTTTAAAACATTTATAAGAATGAAACTGTCTTCTACTTTTTAGTGTGGGACTATGTTTTCAAAGAGAAAAACACAGAAGTGAAATGAAATTGTCTCACAAGGAGACCAAGCTTCAAGTCACCTCAAAAAGCCAAAACACCTTACTTTTGAATTAAAATAGGGATCTTTATGAAATAAAGCAAAACATTTTTAGGGACTAAAAACTAATATTAAAAACATTAAGAATTAAATTTTAAACAATTTAAAATTAGATTCAACATTTTGACTCTAAATGGGTTGTCGATTGCCTTAATGGTATCTATGAGCCTCCTTGGCAGTGGAAAAGCGATTTTCGCTTGGCTTATAACCAACTTCTTAGTCAGTTATTAGCTTTCTCAATCTCTCATGTGTGGCATGAATGTAATTGAGCGGCAAATTCTCTTGCAAAATTTAGTACTTCTTTTTCTTAGGTTTCTTTTTCTTCAGAGGATAGGGTCGGGAAGTTGTACTTGAGATTGTAATTGAGGTTCTCTTTATATATCTGAGATCGGGTACCAAATCTAGCTTACCTTCCCAAAAAAAAAGGGAGAGAGATCTTACCACTTTTTCATTCATCTAAGGAAGTTGTTACATATCAACAACTATAATATTTTACCTATGAAAATAACTCACAACCACCTACTGTTAAATTGAGTCTTTATTCTCCTTCGGTAGGATTCTAAAGGATTTATGTCCATTGCTCAATACTACTCAACAGGTCATCAAAATCAAGCCTCCACATAATTGATAAAGCACGATCACACTCTCATCAAATAATCAATGGTTGATTGACAAGTGTGGCATGCTCACACAATGCAATTTGTCAAACTAATTAAATACATATTAATATATTTTGAGTTCAATTATGCAAAATATGATTGTGTGCATGATAGTATTATCATGTGAGATTTTGTTCGATCATAGAGTGTTTTCCATCACACGCATAATCTAGGGTTATAGACCACCTATTTCCTCCATCATAGGTTTTTGGCCACATCAACAGATGTTGGACCTACAATGAAAGTTTGGAAAAGATAAAGAATTATGTGTCTCGGGCTAGCACTCTAATTATGAAGTTCAAAGAAGATCAACTTTTGAACGCTAAATGAAGTTACACAATAGGAACTCCAATATAGAAGATTAGAGGACATTTGTCATTGTTTTTAACTTACACTTCTTTGATTAGGAAAATAGTAACACTCTAAATTTTTGGAATGATTCTAACTTAGAACCTATTGTGGAAATAACCAATAGAAAACCTAAATGATGAAAAATAATAAACCAAAAACATACACAAAAGGGAACACAAGATATACGCTGCCTATGTCCACGGGCTAAGATCCGATCACTTTTTTATTCACAGAAACCTTGAGAAACCAGTACAAGAGCACTCAACTCACCTTCTCTATGAAAACCCAAAGAAGAATCTCTATCTATCCTCCCTTAAACCTTTCCCAAACCCTAGTATGCTTTAACCCTTTTTATTTTCTCCCACTTTCAATGCAAAAGCATTCCCTTGATCTTTCGATGATCAATTGATGCAAACCCTAGACCCATAACTATGTATATATAGGCCTAAACTCGGAGTCCTATACAATTAGAAACAACCCGAACTCGAAATTGGGAGTTTCCGAAGCAAACAGGATTCTAAATCCAACAACCCGGAATTTTTCCGGAAATCAGCGTACTAGGCGATCGATCCTCCATCCTGGTGATCGATATCCCCTGGTAGGTTATCGATCGCCCATCCTGGAAATCCTGGAATTTGAGCCAACTTCAACAAATCTCCACCTTGACGAAAATTCCGCGACTCCACTGCAACCAAGAAAACCGGTTTGCTAGTTACCAAGCAAACCTCCAAGATAGAACACCGCATCACCCATAACTAGGAAGCACCTCCACCTCGAACCAAAAACTTTCTCAAAATTTTGTAACCCCGTTTAGCAATACCGCAAACCCGTTTTGACCTTACCCGCCTCTATACCATCTGCGAAAGAAACCCACCAACTACACACACCCTCGAATCCACCCTAGAAAGCACTCCATCTGATTCCATAAAACATGGCCAAAAACCACATGTGCAGTCTGAAAACCCATTCTCCAATCTAGAAAAATCTTGGACGAAGACATAGACTCGTCCTCTCCATCAAAGGCATATCATCATCATCTTTACCCTTACAAAAACCTATCAGAATACTCATCTCTGCACCGACTGTGAAAGAGACTTTAGGTGAGCATTCTATCATCTGCACAAGATCAGGTTTTCGTTTCCTTGCAGATCTTGTAGTTGCTCCACCTACCACGGTATTCCCCTTCAGGAGATATAAACCACCACCCTTCTTCCCCTTCATCAAAACCAAATATCCCTGTTTTTCCCGCTCTATTTTGATAATTCCACTTGCAACTGTGTAGCAACAGCCCTTGGAATCTAATTGCCCTTAAATTCTTTCGCAATTTAGGGACACAAGTTACTCCTCCTAAAGTCCGAATAACTCCATCAAATATTCTTATCTTTATATTACCAAATTTCGTGATTTCACATTCAAATCCATCACCCAAGAACACTTTTCTCATCCCCTTTTGGAATATATCAAAAAATTTCATATTTGAGCAAATATGACATATTGCTCCCGAATCTAAAATCCACTCACCAGAAGCATTACTCATACCTTTGGAGACTGTGAAATCATCTCCAATGTATTCCTCCTTGTCCGTTGCTATTGCCGCCAAAGAATCTCCTCCAGAAGAATCCCTCTTCCCCCGAGCACGCCTCGGACACTTCCTTTTGAAGTGCCCTAATTATTTGCAATAATAGCATTGGACCCCTCATTTTCCCTTTGATTTGGATCTACCCCTAATTTTTCCAGATCCTCTCTCCAAATCCCTTCCTCCTCCCCGAGCAACCATGACATGATTATTCTCATCATGCGATGGTTTCTGCCTAATCTCGTAAGAGAGTAGTGTCGCTGTGACCTCCTCCATCAGGAATGTCTCCTTGCCATATATGAGGATTGTCACCAAGTGATCATATGAGTCCGGAATTGATGTAAGAAGCCTCACGGTCTGGTCTTCTTCATCCACCTTGACATCAACTTTCTACAATTGATTCAAGATCTGGTTAAACACATTAATGTACTCCATGAGATCTAGACCCTTCGCCATCTTTAACGTATTAAACTTTTGGTTCAAATATAACCTGTTGATAAGGCTTTTTCCGATGTTGAGCGTTTCCAATTTCTTCCAAAGATCCGGTGTCAATTTCTCATCCATAACGCAATGCATCACGTTGTTTGTAAGAGAGATGTATATTGTGCTGACTGCCCTCACCTCAATGTCTTTCTAATCTGCATCGGGTATCTTTTCTGGTTTACCGAACTCCCCCTTCAACGCCCTTGCGAGACCTTATTGAACTAGGATATCTTTTATCCTCCTTTGCCAGAGATTAAAACTCTCTTTTCTATCAAACTTCTCTAGGAAAAATTTCCCATAATTTTTCAAAGCTATTAAAAAATAATTAACCCGAAGCTCTGATACCAATTTGTTGTGGAAATAACTAATAAAAAACCTAACCGACGGAAAAGAATAAACCACAAAAACACATAAAAGAAACACAAGAGATATATGTGGTTCAGCAACAACCTGCCTACATCGACGGGACAAGATCCGATCACTTCTTTATTCTCAGAAACCTTAAGGAACTAGTACAAGAGCACTCAACTCACTATGAAAACTCAAAGAAGAATCCCTATTTATCCTCCCATAAACCTTTCCCAAACCCTAGTATGCTTGAACCCTTTCTATTATTACCACCCCCAAGGCAAAAGCATTTCCTTGATCTTTTGATGATTGATTGATGCAAACCCTAGACCCATAACTATGTATTTATAGGCCTAAACTCAGAGTCCTAGACAATTAGAAACAACCCTAACTCGAAATTGGGAGTTTCTCGAAGCAAACAGGATTCTAAATCCAACAACCCGAAACTTTTCCAAAAATCAGCGCCCTGGACGATCGATTGCCACTAGGGGCGATCAATTGCCCATCCTAACGATCGATCTCCCCTGGTGAGCGATCGATCGCCCATCCTGGGAATTCTGGAATTTTAGCCAACTTCAACAGAACCTACTTGGATGCAGTCAGCCAGATTCTATTATGAAGAACATAATCAACAAAATCTCATTTAAATCTATGCTAAGGGTCCATTTTATTTTTTGAGAAAGGAAAGGAAATAAAGTACGGTCTAATTCTTAAATTACCCTTGCTATTATTGGTAGAACATCATATGACTTTGTTTTCCCTTTAACAAGTTAAATACCATTTGTAAAGGGAAATTTCCAGGCTAATGGTACCTATCGCGGGCTGCATGGTTAAGGTAATGTACATTTGTCTGCAGGCATACGTCATCTGTACTCTTGTCATACGACACGCACTTCGAAGGATTTTTCGATAGCACGGGTTCGTTAAAGGTTCAGCTCGGGTTCGTCCTCAGCTCATCATAGGTTCGTCCTCCGCAAGGTGGGCGGTCGTCCAACCTGTCATAGACACTCCGACGGGTAAGTTAGTATAGGGCATAGGCATATGAGCATTGGAGTCTAGAGCTACTTACCATGTGGTTGCTGATCATTTAGTAGAGCGTAAGTTGGATGTCGAAGGTCTATACAGGTCGAGAGCATCGTGCATGGAGAGAATTGAACATGATCGCAGAGGGCAGAGGTCAAACACGACCAGCCCGGATGCATAGTGTATTCGAGTAGGTAGAGTCGAATACGTGTTCAGTTGAGGACAGGGATGTGTTCATTCAGGGACGAGAAGTGAACATACTCATCAAGGCAAGCTCTAGGGACATGCTCATCAGGACGAGCTCTGGATTCGTGCTCTGGTCCACAGAGGGCACTGGCTCAATTGCAGTGGGCATGGGCATATGCTCAGCAAGGCGGGTCGAGTAGTTTCAGGGCGATTACGGGCATGGTAGGACAGGTTGTGTACTCTCAGGATGAGTGTATGGGCTCAGTCAATATGTGTTCAATCGATACGTGGACAAGTGTGCTCGTACAAGAGTGTACTCTTGGGGAGTTCGGGGTAGAGTGTACTCGTGCAGGTCAGGGGTGAGTGTACTCTTACAAGAGTGTACATGGGTAGGTCAAGGATGAGTGTACTCGTACAAGAGTATACTCGGGCAATCCGGGGGTGAGTGTACCTGTACAAGAGTGTACTCGGGCAGATCAGGGTGAAATACGTGACGTGCAGGTGGTCATGGCAATGACATATTATCAAACATAAAAGCATAAAGCATCAGACATTGACATATTGTTAAGTAGATAAGCATATAGCATATAGCATATAGCATATAGCATATAGCATATAGCATCAGGTATTGACAGGGTGTAAGGGTACCTATCGGGGGCTATAGAAGTGCAGCCCTTTGGGTCGAGGATCGGGGACCAAACAGCCGAGCCCCCAAGCCCCCTTGTTCTTCTTTCTTTCTTCTTCTTCTTTTTCTCTCTCTGGCTTTTCTTCTCTAGACCCATGCATCCTCCTTTTTTCTCCTTCTTCTTCTTCTTCTTCTTCTTCTTCTTCTGTTATTTGCCTTTTATAGGCAAAAGGGGGTGGAGATACTATCTCCAACTCATAAGCCAACGCACAGGCCCACTTGGGCTTAGGTCGGTTGGAGTCGGTGAGGAATTGGTGTAAAAACCAATTTTATCCCTTACACCATTTTTTCAAACATAAAAAGTTATGATTTGCACATGAAGTTTTGATTCCTTTCAATCATACAAAGGAAGTTATGATTAGAAAGCAAACTTGTCACCACCACTTTGAGACTTTGGAAGCTTAAGACGCGAGAAAGGTTATTACGATAGGAATTCGCGAAGTTTTAGACCAAACCAAACACTAGAAATGTTACTTTTCTGGCTTGTATATGAGTGGAGCTCCGCTTTAAAGCGTTTGGGGAGCTCCCCTCTTCAATTATAAACTGGTGTAGTTTTTTAATTATTGTCGTGCTAGGCTTACTCTAGGCATTCCTTACTCTCATCCGAAATCCAGCATGTGTCTTTTCTTTCAGCAAAAAAAAAATAGCATCTATCATTGCTAGGGTTGTCAAAGGGCAGGGCCAGGGCAGGGCTGGGGTCAACCCTAGCCCTACCCTTCCCTATAAGAGTAAGGCCCTAGCCCTTCAAGGGCCGAGATTGATTGGGCCCTAACCCTGCCCCTCAAGGGCCAGGGCAAGGCCAAAGGCCGGAAGAAAGAGCGAGATTTTTTTTGTGATTGAGATTACGAGAATTTTTTTCTACACCAACTGTCAACCTGACATAGAAATAGATATCCTCCTCTTTTATCCGGGCTTAAGACCGACATTGCAACAAAAAGAGCAATGACAAAGTTAATTTTTTTTTCCTTATCAGTGATAAGCATACTTGATAGAATAAAACAAAGTAAAACTATATAGAACAAAATTTATATATAAAAATCTTCTAAGCAAGAGGAGGCGAGGAGGCGAATTCGCATACAAGATTAGGGTTAGGGTTCGTAACGAGTGTCGAGGCCTCGAGGGGTTTTATAACGATGGTCATGTGAAATTACTCATACCCTACTATTAAACAGTTTGAAAGGGTGCAATGAGTAATTTCATAAATATATATATACTTTTATGGTTTAAAGACCTTAGCTACCGTGTAGCAACTAAGGAGAAGGGCAGGGCTTTAAAGGGTAGGGCTAGGGTGAGCCCTGGCCCAGCCCTGTAGAAGCAGGGCTTCCAGATTTTGAACCCTCCCCGGCCCAAGGGCTGGGAAGGGTAGGGCTTCAGAGGGCTTTGGAGGGCAGGGCAGGGCAGGGCAGGGCTGGGTACCCTTCTACATGGGCTTTTTGGACAACCTTAATCATTGCTTTAACAAGTGTTGGGTTTTCGGTGAGAGTAGGGAAGCACGCCTCCTTCGATTACATTTACAAAACTTCTATACTCTCTTTTCATGTAATTACATAACAACCACCGAGATTTGCTTTGGAAAGTGGAGTTCCACCAAAAGCTTTAAAGTTGCTCACATTTAAGACTAGAGATATTCTCCGGTTGGTTCTGGCGAGGAGATCACAAGCACTACTCTAAAGGCATCATAGAATATATGCACTCCTATCTAGGAACGGCAATGGTCCGGGGCGGGGCGGGGCGGGGAGGTTTTCTACCTCCCCAGCCCCAACCCGATTATAAAGCCGCCCCACCCCGCCCTCGATCAGGGCTTATATATGGTGAAACCAGCTCCGCCCCGCTTATAAAATCACCACCCCGGCCCCACCCCTACAGCCTTTTTATATATATAAATGAATATATATATATATATATATATATATATATTTTTTTTAATTAAAGTGGTTCCAGGGCGAGGCACCGGAACCACTTACTAAAACCGCCCCCGCCCCGAAACCGAGTCAGTCTTTATTTTTTATACCGTCCCCGCCCCCCCTGATTTATTTGAAAAAAAACCACCCTTATAGGGGCGGGGTGGGGTGGGGTGGGTCATATTGCCATCCCTGCTCCCATCAAAGTGTTGTGGATGTAAACTAATCGAAGTGTTTAATGGTGGTCTCCTCGCCAGCACCAACTGGAGAAGATCTCGTGTCCATACTTAATCTGGGACATGGCCATGTGGGTTTATTATGAGAGTATAATTTTGGTGTAAGTCTATGGATACTCCCAAAGTGCAGGGGCGGAGCGAGGGGGGCCATGGCCCCCCGAAATTTTTTGTACTTTCCTTCATTTATGGTATGAAATAGTAGGCCCCATAATTTTTTTTAAATTATTTTTAGTATACTTCACCCCCCCCCCCCCCCCCCCCCCCAAATTTTTTTGCCATATATATGGTGGGCCCTCCAATTTTTTTCCTTTAGGTCGCCCTTTAGGGTTCACTTACTTATCTTTGGTTTTTAGAAAAAAGTATTAAAATTTTTTTAACCTTAGGAATTAGTGAATTTTAACTATGGTTGGAAAAAAAATTGATATTTTTTTAAAAAACCAAAGATATGTGGGTAAATCTTAACCACATTTAAGGGGTATCAATAGGGATATGTGGCGACCTTAAGAACATTACCGGGAAAATTCTTAAGAACATAGGTGGCTCGGCTCGGCTCGGCTCGACTTGATTAATTTTATAATAATACCCTTTAAAAGTTAAATTTATATTATATATTTAGTATACCTTTTCTTTGGTAAAATATATTAACATAATTATTTTCGTTTAAGTTTTAACTCAAGCTTTCACGTGAGTCACATGACATCCCAACAAAAAAAAAAAGTCCTTAAATTTTTTTTTTAATTGAATTTAGTGCTTTTCAATGTATTTAAAAAAAAAATTATCAAGCCGAGCCTGAGCTTCCGTAAAATTCCAACGAACTGAGCCCGAGCAGTGCCCAGCTCGGCTCGTTTACACCCCTATTAACCATAGACCGTTAGGATTTGGGAGTATATTTGGATATTGAGAGTACCCATAGACTGACTCTATTTAATGAGGGAGCTTTGCATGGAAAATTTTTGTCTATATAAGGAGAGTTCGGATGGGCAACAATGCTCGCTATTGTGTTATTGCCCGTACGTGTCTAACAAAATAAGGCCCACACATTGTTCATATGGAACCATCTGTGTCTGAATGTGGTGCCCGTGCAACAGCGAGCCGTGTTGCCCATCTGAATACATATACGGGTGGGCACGTGGCCTTGCAATTGAATCAAGACATTGAACTTTGAATTTGAATTCATTGTAGACCCCACTGTCAGATAGACACAAAAATGGGAGCTCGATATAATATTTAGAGGAGTGTTATCCCTTACGTATATTTCAATTTTTTTCCGAACTCTCTGCGTGCATTCAACAATTAAGTAAATATTTTTTTACAAAAGAAACAAGATATGGTATCAATAGATTGTAAAGGTAATAGAAAAGTAGCAACAAATGTTACAACCACAGTGAGAATTTGGATGCATATCCACTGGGCTAGCAATACCACTTCTCGTTCCATATTAATTTTTGAATTTTAAGACCGTTTTTCATTCTAGCAAGTATTTTCTTTTCCAGTCCAACCATTTCTAATTTATAAATCACTAGGGGGCGCATATGCGATGCACATGAGATAGAGAGAGAGGGGAGAAAGAGTGGGAAGAGGGATCCTAGAGAGGGTATAATTTTATTCTTATGATAATTCAATCAATGCTTTAAACTGGTTCATTCTCTTTATAATAGTATAATATATAATAGTAGGTTGGAAGTAGGATGCATGTGAGATCAACTATAGAATACTGTATCGAAATAATATCCTTATACATGCGGGGCGTGCACGTGCATAGATAGTATAAAAACTGTCAGGACATTTTGGAAAACGAAAACATAAGGAATATTTTGAGTGTAGAAAATTGAGAGTACATTTTGGGTAAAAAAATTGTGAGGGGCACATTGCGATATAGAAATCTGACTTGAGAACATTTTGAAAACCAAAAGCCTTAGGAACATTTTTGGTATAGAAAAAAATTGAGGGCATTTGAGCATATGAACTTGAGGGCGTTTTAATTTAGAAATAAAAAAAAACAAAATATGGAAAACTTGAGGAGCATTTTTGGTAAAAACAATTACGGGGCATTTTGGGTATGAAGATTTAATTTAGGGGCATTTTAGGAACAAAAAAACCTTAGGGACATTCATATACGAAAATAAGATTTGAGGTAGTCCTTCGGTTCAAAGAATAGAGAGTTACATTATAACTTCTGCTTCTTAACCTTTTTTGTCATTATTATCTCTTAAATTTATTTATTAAAAATTAAAAATCATTACAATCTATAATAAATAAAAGCTTAAAATATTATTTTGTATTAATATAAATAATATTATAAAAAATATTGTATATATATATTGAGCCGAGTCAGCTCAAGCCGAGCCGAATTAAACATGGTCTGGCTTGAGTTTGGCTTGTTTGAACATTCAAGCTCAAATAAAAGCTTGGCTTGATTCGTTCGATCCTGAAATGCTACCTGTAGCTTGGCTCAAACAAGACTAGTCAAGCCGTCGAGCTAGCTTGGCATGAGTGCAGCCCGAATTTTATTCCTCACTTCTCAAATCACCCAAATGATAGTTGAAAGCATGTACATTACAAGTCCACATAAACCTTCCAAAAAAAATCCTAGACCTACTGCCAAACTGGTCCAGGATTCCACTACACTACCAACTCCAAGATAACTGAGGGCAAAAACCGTAAACACCACATTTTTGCACCCCTACCCCTCTTTTTTTTCTCTTCTGAACTCCAAAGAAACTCAAACACAAGCCCAACATCATAGGCCAAGCTCATTCCAAGATCAGTCCAAATCCAATCCAAGCCCAACATTCGAGGCTAAGCCCATCCAAGTATAATCCAAACTCAATCCAAGACCAATCTAAGACTAATCCAAGCCCAAAACTCCTTTACACATAACCAAAGTCCCTAACTATGGCTTGTGACTCATGACCCATGACCTACTAACAACTCATAGACATGCACATAACTCATATCCAACAACTCATACCTCATAGTCTATCAAACTCATTGACTCTCTTATACCTCTTATAATTCATTAACTCTCTCACATATCTTATAGAAAAATTAATTCTCTTACACCCTTTTTGACCCACCAATCTCCTCCATTCTCGTCACTGGCCTATCTATTAATCACCAATTTGCAACAACCCCTTATTGACCCACCAATCACATTCCTTCTCCTCACCAACCTCCTTATTAATTACAAAATTTCCATAACCCATTGAAAAATCTATAAATACAAAACTCCCTCAAGTCATTTCTCCCAACTCCAAAATCTCAAGTAAAAACCCTATCGCTCCATCCTCTCTATCTCAAAACCTTTCTAAAGAATTCTCAAGTTCTAAAACCCAATCTCTCTACACCAAATCCCTTGAACCTTAGGGAGTTAAGTCATTTTTGGGTGGAAGTTCTAAGCAAGCTATACCCTACTAGGACTAGCTCTCCTTTGGACTTAGTATCTCAACTGTTAGCACCCCATTTTGCACCCTTTTTTACCCATCTCTTTGTTGCTCCAAAGGTTTATCAAGGCCTAGAAACCCCTCTCCAAGGTCCAGAATGCTTAAAGCCAAGACCAAGCTCAAAATCAAAGCCCAAAAACCAAATTATGTCCAAACTTCTTTAGGCCGTTAGAACAGACTCTCAGGCCGTATGAATGGACTATGCGCAAAATCTTTTTTAGGGGTTACAACTCTTAAGGTCACCCCAATCTGGGATGACCTCACCCCTAACCTTTTTGGAATATTCCTATAATATCCCCACCCCCAGAATACCTATAAATACCCGAAGTTTTGATATTTCAAAACCTAATCCTTTGAGTCCTTGTGAAAAACGAAAAGCTCATAGCAAATTCTCCAAAACCCAACTCTCTGTACGATACAAAACCTAATCCTAAGCCTCCACCTCAAGCCTTATCCTTCACCTAATTCACTTTATTGTGCTTGGAAACTTGAAGATCCAAAGAATAAGAGGAGTTCCAGATTTCTAGAAGCTTGGAGATCATCAAGAAGAGCTGAAAATCCAGATTCGAGTCTTGAAGGAGTAAAGGAAGGTTGATCAAGCCTAGATATGACCATCTTGCAACATAAGGGTGGGTAATATCTCTCAAAATTCTTCTCCATTTCCAATCTTTAGTTCAATTTCCTGTTAATCTGCTCTCAAGGAGCTTTAGTCCATCTCTAGAGCTCAATTTCCCTATAATTTTCTATTTTCTTTAAGATCTTACCATCCTAAGCTAGATCTAAGTTTTTTCTATACCAAAATCAAGGTATAGGAAGGTTTTGATCATCTAGAGAAGGTAAGATCTACATTCTTTTGTGGTTTGTTCCTCTTTCTCCTCTAATTCAACTAAATAAATCAAACTAAGGCAAAAAAAAAACAGCTCGAGTAGAGCTTGTTGTACGCAGGTCGTTAGAACGGACCCCGATCCGTTCGAACAGCTTGATACAACAAGTCCAATTTTCTTTTTCTTTTTTTCCTTCATTTGGACCTCCACTAGTTAATTCAGCTAGACTTAGGTTAAGTGAATCTCTATTTGCCATTTGTATGGCTTAAATAAGGTGAATACCCAAATAGGTTTCGGAGTGCAAATCAAAAAATCAAACTTGCACAACCTTGTGCAAACCATTCGAATGGTTCCCAGGACGTTCGAACGGTCTGGAGGACAGTTTGAATGGCCTGCGCACAGATCATTTATCCAAGTCTCTTTTGACCAAATTTTAGTCATCTAACCCTTATTTTAGACCTCTTTTCTCCAACCATGGTTAAAATCAACTGTAAACTATTAAAAACAGGATTGGAATCAATTTGTTTTCATAACCATTCAAACGATACCCATACCGTTCGACCAACCGTAAATGTAGTAGCTGATTCTTGAATTTTCTCTCAGACTGTTCAAACGGATGCTCAGGCCATTCGAACGGTCCGCGTACAGAATGTTGTTTTCTCCATTTTTACTCCATGGAGTTTAGTCTTGACCCTAGTTAGAGTTTAGTCACTCCCTGGGCTTCCAAATAATCCCCTAATACATCCCTAAAAGGCCAAAAACAGTAAAAAAAAAAAAAAAAAAAACTAAAATATAAAAACATTAAAAAAATAAAAATCAAAAAACATCTAAAAATCCAAAAATTCCCAAAAGAAGCAATCAAAGCCATAAGATGCCTTAACTATGCTCCGAAATGAGCCTAAACTACTTATACTCAGAAATGAGCGCTTAAACTATCCCTGCTTCGGAATGAGCGCCTAAACTACCACCAACTTCGAAATAGAATATAAACTACGCACGATCATCTCCCTCATTAACTATTTTGATTTAATTCCACCAAGATGGATAAGTAGGCAACCCGATCAAGGGTGCAACCCCCCATAGTCTAGTGACCTCTATCTCCTCCTTGATTAGCATTTTCAAAATACTTAGGCAAAATCACTTTGGTAAAAATCTTGTTTGGCAAAGCCTTGGGAAGTAGGTTACCATGTTATGATGGGGTCCAAGGGTGCCTTACCCCTTCTGTTGGACTTAAGTGAATCTCTTACCTAGAATCTCACCATTGAACCATAGGCCCTTGTCCACATCATTTTGGGTCCTATTTCCATTAGAATCAAAAATAGGTTGCGATGCTTTCACATTCTAGCACCATTGTTGAGAAGAGAAGTTTTTATCGTCTTTCTCTCCGTACAAACCATTTGCGCACCCGAGGAAGGAAGGGTAGTAAAATTTCCAACGCTCACATCACCTATTAGAGCATTGGAGAAAAAGTCTTAGAGGAGTAGACACTCCTTTTATCATTTTATTTTTTTCTTTGCTTCGTGTTTATTTTTTTTCCATATTGTGTTTGCAATATGGACAACAGCCAATGTAAACTATTATCCATATTGCAAATGCGTCTCTTATGGGTCCTATACACTACATTTAGCCTATTTGGGAGAGAATTTGACTTTAGCTAAAGTTTTCCTAAATCTTCCATATGCTCCAAAATGAGCCTAGACTACAATCTAAAAACTCAAAACATGATAAAACTCCAAAATTACAAAAACATTCAAATATTATAAAATAAACAAAAACACTCGAACATCCAAATGAATCAACTTAGCATGCTTGGTTAATTGAACTACTTTGGCTTGATCCCATCAAGTCGGGTATGTAGGCAGCCCTAATGAGTCCAGCCCACCTGGGATTAGTTTCCTCTTTCTCCCTAATCTTTTTTTATCTATTTAATTAGCATAATTAATGAAATTATCGCTTCATATATCAATCAAGACCTAGAGGGGGGTGAATAGCTAGGTTTTCCCAATGCATGTCTACCAATTTTAATTTTAATAATTAAACTACGGAAAAGGTAAACCATTAAACAAACCACAACACCAAGATTTTTACGTGGAAACCCTCTCAGGAAAAATCACGGGACCAAGTCCAAATGAAAGAGATTTAACTAAGAGCAAAAGCAACAAATACTTACAAACTCAGACTGTACCCAACTAGACTCGACACGACAATCCTCGATAACCAATCATCAATGCCTCATTAAGCAATCACGTGCTTGCAAGCTAACGTAATCCACTAGCAGCAGATTGTGCTCCTCTTAGAATTGAACAACCACGATCTCTCAATTGATATCCGCCTAGGCGGCTCCGGATTACTCCGACCACAATAAGCACAATCCACTATAGGGATTGATCTCCTTTTGCAAAGGCTTTGGCACATACCAACCAAATTTATACTTACACAGGAGTTTGAGAGGTTTAATTCAGTTTAAAAAATGACCTAGAGTGATCTCATGAACATTGAGAATCAACAATGCAAATCAAAAAGATTTTTTGATGAAAACTTGTAACTCTAGTCTAGAACATGAGAGAGAGCTCAAAAAGATAAATCATCCACAATTGGGGAACCCTAGAACAATTTTGGAAGCCTCTCTACTTAGTTTCAAAATCCCCAATTCGTAGTAGGGAACAAGACTATACATAGGCAAACCAAATTGGAGAAAAGAGAGTTACTAAAATAACATTCCCATAAGGTGGTTCGAACCGCCCCTTGGTCGTTTGAACGCCCAGGCGGTGGTTCGAACCACCCCATAACTTGAGTTACTGGAATTTTTCCTAATACATTTTTTTTCTTGAGTGTTGGAACACCCAATGCGTGGTTTCAACCACCAACATGGACTTTACCTAAAAACGGTTTTTTAACTACCTTGACTTGTTTTTAACCACCAAGGGTATACCGGACATTATCGAGGTCAATTTCTCCTAGGATGGATGTCTTCTAATGCTTGAATTTTCTTGGATATAGACACCTTTAATAATGGGTTGTCTTATGGAAATAGTCAATCCAAGTGAAGTGGAAGCACCAAAGTGTGCTCTCCCCCTATGTGAGTAATGAGATAAAGATGATGAAGTTAAAAATTCATTGCTCTTTCCCTATGTGAGTTACCCATATACATGTGGGATTATCTCTCCCTTTTTGGCATGCATAGCCAAGGGAAATCCGGGAAATAAACAAGCAGAGCAAAACTAAGTATCCAAGTATCAATCAATTATCAACAATTTATAGTAGGTAGATGGGAATGAAGTGAGAAGGGAATAGATGACTAATCAATTATCAACCAAAAAATGTATCATCGCCCAATTATCCAGTGGTGAAGAATGAGATTGGGACGAGGATGAGTCTTTGAAAATCATTTGGCATTGTGGAGGTGCTGGAAGATTTAGATGGAAGACTTTGGTTGTGTATGAAGATAAAATGAGAAGAGTATGGGGTTTGTACCTTGAGAAGAGCAAAGAACATGGAAGAAGAGAAGGAGAACGGGAGAAAGAAGTTGGAGAAGTGAGAGAATGTTTCAGGTTTTTTTAAATAAAGGGTAATTGTGATATTACATTTTTTTGTAAAGGATGACACCTCAAAAGGTTTTAGAGCCATTTATCTCTTTCAAAGAATGGTTTCAATGAGGAGGAAAAATAGGGAGTACCCCTTCTTTTGTTAGTAAGGAAGTAAAGGATGATCTCTTTTGAAGAATGGTTTATATAAATGATTAATTAATTATGAACAAGAGCTTCGATTGAATAGACAACCGAGCAACCCAAAAAATTTCTTGGGAATAGGTATTTATGGAAAAAATTAGTGTTGACCATTCTTTATGTTAGTAATTACCAAACTATCACTTCCCAAGGCATTTTTTGGTTTGCTCCGATTGTCTGTTCAATCGGAGCTCACGTTCATAGCTAATCTCTAATTTTTTTTCGAGATTTGTCATTAAGGTTATCAGTTATCGTTATTAGATGGTAAAATCTTGTTCTCCATCACCTTTCTTACGGCAGTTTCGATGTACTAATGTTCACAAATGAAATTATTTATTGGGCCAATGATTCTACTTTGGATCTTAGTGCTTGAAACCTCTTACCCAGGTGTCGTCCCACTCATAACTCCGATTCTCTCTCATAGTCATATCACTAGGGGTGTCAGTGAGCAAAATTCGGGGCTCAAAAACCTATTTTAAACTATTCAGGCTCAGGCCAGGCCTATTCAACAATCACAAAAATAAAGGCCCAAGCCTGGCCCATTAACACCCCTACATATCACTGAGAAAATTAGTTATTTTATTAAAACAATTCAAACAAAAGTAATTATATAATTTATTTTTTTAAGAAAAGCACCTAGTGAGAGAGGAGTTAGTTGGATTCCTACTTGATTATTAATAATATAATCAAATTGGGAGGACATAGACCGTATCCCTACAAAAGGATGAGTAAATCACCTATTGACCATTCTAATAAAATAAAACCAACTTTATCATGAAAAACCATATGATTAATACAAGAAAGGGCTTGATGAGGATAATTTAAAATAAAAGAACCAAAGTCACACACTAGGTTAGCCAATTTGTCTATAGCTGCGTTAGCTTCCTTAAAAAATGGACAATTGGATAAGATAGGCGAGTGAGGATCTTTTTATATTTATGTTTCAATGCCAACAAGACCATGAGTGGGCATTTTTGTTGTTTCGCGCATCTGCATTGTATTTTGAGTCAGATTTCACAATCAAATCATGATATCCAAGACTCATTAATCTATCATGGAGAGATCAACTTTTCCATAAAATAGGAAAATCAGCAATAATATTATCACAATAGTCTCTAAGAATATCACCGCCTCTAGAAGCACCCAGATCACCACGAGCCGCACAATCAACATTTAGCCTGAAAATGCTAATTGGAGTCCTAGTCCATTGGACATGAATATAGCTATGATTAAAATGAGGCATGTAATTAATTTCAAGTACATTAAGGATATTCACATCATTTCTTGTCCTTTTATCCTGATAGACAACCTTTTCACTGATGTTTTGAATCTAATCAATAAGCCTTTTGAACCACAAAAGTTGGTTGACTGATAGCATTGTCGAACCGAAGAAAAAAAAAAGCACTGTTGAATCTTCTCCCATCTTTCTTATCATATTTTCAACAAATAAAGGAATTAATAGAATAAAAATAATACCATTATGCAGACTAGCAATCTTTTGTAACAAAAGATTGAGCTGATATTATGCAGAATCAGTCATCAAAATTGACATTTCACACAATTGGCTGAAATATTTCCGTACATAAATGGACAAGTCACTCCTAATAAACAAATGATCCACAATTTCTACATTACTATCCATGCAGCACGAACTATTGCTCACTAATTGAATGAGTGAAATTATAACCAAGGTTAATTTTTTTAAAATAATTAAGGTTAAATTATTTTACCCTAGGTATGAGTCAATCTTAACTATAGTTAATAAATGTCAAAGAGGACACCTGACGAGTGTGGGAGGCGTGCGTGTACCACTCAATACACTACAAGAAATTTACCGGGCAGTGACGGAAATATTTCTGTCACTAATAGTCGATTCTCCGTCACTAACACTATTAGTGACGGAAAACCATCCATCACTAATCTGTTTCAATTTCTGCTGTGGCTAAAGGTATGTAGAGACATAAAAAATATGTCCGTCGTTAATTAGTGACGGAAAATGTCCGTCACTAATGACAAATCAGAATTTAGTGACGGCAACGAATTTGTGATGGTAATATTTCCGTCACTATTTGGGGTGGACATATTTCTGTCACTATTATGTTAATAATGACGGAAATATGTCCGTTCCTAGTATATTTAATAGTGACGGATATATTTCCGTGTCTAGTAATGTAATAGTGACGGCAATATGTCCGTCACTATTAAGAACATTAGAGACGGACATATATCCGTTACTATTAAATATATTAGACACGAAAACTTTTCCGTCACTATTAAATTATTAGTGACGGCAATATTTCCGTCACTAATTACCTTGAGGTATTAGTGACGGAAATATTTTCGTCAATAATAAAAAAAAAATTTATTTTAAATCTATTACACCTGCCCCTATATAAAACCTGAACTTGTATATCTCTTCTTCTAAAGATAAAGATAGACAGAGACTAGAGAAAGAGACTGAGAGAGCACGAGAGAGAGAGAGAGCTAGAGAGAGTCAGAGAGAGTGAGTGAGTCGACGGACATAGAAAGAGAGGGAGAGAGAGAGAGAGAGAGATACAGCGAGAGCACGAGAGGGAGTAGAGAGAGAGAGAGAGAGAGACAGAGAGAGCACGAGAGGGAGAGAGAGAGAGGGAGAGACAGAGAGAGCACGAGAGGGAGAGAGAGAGAGATAGAGAGAGAGGGAGCTAGAGAGAGTCAGAGAGAGTGAGTGAGTCGACAGACATAGAAAGAGAGGGAGAGAGAGCATGAGAGGGAGCTAGAGAGAGATTGTGACAGTAAGATGTTCCGTCACTAATAACCTCAAACTGAATAGTGGCGGTAAAAATTTCGTCCCTATTACTCACTTCCGTTACTAATATTATTAGAGACGAAATATTTCTGTCACTAATATGTTCCGTCACTAATTATCAATTTAATCAGATGAAATTAATTTCCCTAGTAGATACAAACTACTGGTGACGGCGTTATTTTCCATTGCTATATGTCATGTATTAGTGACGGAAAATATTCCATCACTACTATTCCGTCACTGGCCGGTAAATTTCTTGTAGTGATACAAACTTGCAATACATGTTATTACTGGTTAAATACCTTCCACGCGTCAGCTGAAGAGTGGTACCCGAGATGAGATCTCGGGCATTTGCCTGAGATAATCCTTTGCCTCCTCATTTTAAACAATGGTTGATGTAACCTTGGTTTTTAGGGAAAAGATTTAGAAATTGGTTAATAAATCAAATATTAACATGGTTGTTTTTTTTCCTCTAAAAATCAAGGTTAATTTCTTTAACAGTAAGGATTAATAAATCTTAACCACGAATGAAGGGGACACAAGCTGGGCAAAGAGACTTAGATTTAGAAATATGTTACCCATTCTCATTAATGCACATCAACAATCTATTTCCAAAGTCAAAGTACTAGAAAACCGATAAAGGAATACAAACATGGGAGTTGCACCCCTCTGTTGAAGATGAAGTCATTTCCCTGTTACCTCTGTTGCTTGTCTATAAGAGTGTTCATTTCGCTAAAAATTAGCATGTGAAATATCAATACCTAGAAAATAACTTATCTTCGTGTGTTCGGTGTGCCAATTTAATTTTTCGAGAAATGAGATTGGCATCGAAAACAAATTTACCATCGTATGGGAAATTAATGTCTCAGCCTTAACCATGAGACATGAATTTCTTGTCAAATTTTAAAAGGCTAAGAAATCATATAACCCTCTCTCTTGACAATATTGCCTTTTTAATTTTTAATTTTCATTTTCATTTTTTTATCCACAAAATAAGAATACAAAAAGTTCATTTCCCATGCCTAGCCGAACATAGAAACTAGAAATTGAGGGAATTTATTTTTAAATTCTCATGCTCGACTGAACATAGAACACATGTCACAAGAGATTGAATTTCTCAAGAATTGAATCTCTTGGGAAATTCAACTACGCAAAACGAACACACCCTAAATGATTCTTGGATATTTTCATTACTGCTAGTCCGTTTGACATCTGGAAAAATCAAAATAGAATGATCAAAACTACATCAAATGAGCTCATCTCAAATTGAATTATTACCTATGAGATTATGATAAAATTGAGCCATGTTCTACTTGTTCTCCAAATTATTAAAAATTTATTATCCATAACTTCCTTTTACGAATGATAACAATTATTCATTTACTTTTTATCTATAAGGTTTTGACATATCACTTTTTATCCATGAGGTTTTGACATGGAATGAGGAAATGTCTACTCAATGGACCCTTTAAGTCGCATCTACTCAATGGACCATTTAATGATGACTTCTACCCGCTTTATATCTATCAAGCCTTGCCAACAACCAACAACTCTTGTCAATAATATTTCCTCCCCTCGTGACTCTCAAATATACTCCATAATCCTAACCGATACAGGACTAACCATTAAAGGTAAGGATTTTAAATACAACATCAACTCTTATATTGACCCTTTAATAATTAAATTAAAGGTTAAAATTTTAAAAGTACATGAGACTTGCACTAAATTTTATTGCACCATAACTTAGGCTGGCTGAACAAGTTAGGATTTAAGGACAATAGTGGTAACACACTGCCACAAATCCAATAAGTTGTTCTATTTTAATTGAATAGTGACAAGTCACCATGCATTTGACTATGTAGTCAAATGTCGTGTCCACTTCTCCCTTTTAACTCCTTGAATTATGGTTAAAACTGAAGAAAATTAAGATAGTATTTTGCTTTATTTTTTGTTTTTAAAAATCAAGGTCTTTTTTTTTTGGATAGTCCTACAATCATTAGCTATCTATGTCAGGGGCTAGAGGGTTAGCAGGTTAGAACTCAAGGGTGGGCGCTCAATAGCCACACCCATTGACCGTAGTTAAGATTCACTCATACCTATGATTAAATAATCTAACCTTACTTTAAAAAAATTAACCACATGAATGAGTGAGATTATAACCAAAGGTTAAATTAAAAAAAAACTAAGGTTAAATTACTTAACCTTAGGTATGAGTGAATCTTAACCACGGTTAATGGATGTTAAAGAGGACATGTGTCGAGCTTGGGAGGTGTGCCCGTACCTTCAACACAAACCTGCAATACATGTTATCACTCCTCTTCTTAAATACCTTCCACGCATTAGTTGAAGAGTGGTGCCGGAGATGGGATTTATAGGCAGCTCCCAGAGATAATCCCTTCTCATTTTAATTCTAATTCAGTTGAATGCCATAAAGGTTATTTTACATTACTGTGGACTGCATGTTCAGCTGTGTACAAATTTATTGGGGTTTGACTCTCTACTGGTCTGTTCTCTGCTATCTGCGTAATAAATATTAGTAGTTGCTGAGTGAGAATTTCGGTTGTGTTGTCTGGTTTTAGTGTCCAATTTTCAACACTTTGTGTTAGATGCTATGTACGGAAAAGTACAATCGAGACCCAAGGGCGGAGCCAGGTGGGGGCCTGTGGGGGCACGTGCCCCCACTGAAATTTTGCAAAAACTGTTTTTTTTCTTTAATTTTTTTTATTAGAGTTAAACATCACACATACTATCATACGCACCTCAAGTTCAATCACACCCATAAGCCAACAGGTATCCCTTTTAATTCTTATTAACTATGGTTAAGATTCACTAATCTTTGGGGTTCAACAATATAACCTTGGTTTTAAACAAAATATTAAAAAAAATATTTGAATATGATTAAGAATTTTTAACCCTTAGGATTAATATTTTTTTAAAAGTCGAGGTTATATTGTTGAAACCTCAAGAGTCAGTAAATCTTAACCATAATTAATAAGGGTTAAAAGGGACACATGTTAGCCTATGCGTGTGATTGAATTCTCCCCGAGTTCAATCACAATTGGCTGTGATTCGTTCTCTGGGAATAGAGGCTCTTGCCCACAAGCTTTGAGTTCAAATTTGTCCAATTGCGAGAGCTTAGGATTACACTCACTCACAAAGGGTGGAAATAGAAGTGGAAGGGTTAATATTTTTTCCTAAAACCAAGGTTGGATTGTTGGACCCTAAATATTAGTGAATCTTAACTATAGTTAATCGGAATTAAAAGAGAAACGTGTTGACCTATGGATGTGATTGATCTCTCCCGAGTTTAATCGCAATTGACTCGATCCCAACTCTTTAACTTTAAAAGATATTGTATTTAAACTAAGTTGATTAATTATTTAATTGGACATAATCATGGACAATGGGTAGTTGCCCCTGAAAAATATACTATATTATTTAATGATTTAATATGGCATAGCCATGAGACAAGAGGACAACTGAACTTTTGAAAAAAAATATCTTATGTATTATATATTTAATGATTTAATATGGCGTGACTATAAAGCAAGGGGAAAGTTGTCTCATAATCAAGGAAAAACAATACCCGTAAAATATGTATAGATAAAATGGCTCAATAACTTAGTCATAAAAAAAAAAATTGAGGAGCTATGCCGTGAACCCAAAATATTTTATACCCACCTAATAAGTATTCACAAATCTATTAATAACTACTATCATTTTCAATTAACCAATGTGTGCCCCCACTATTAGTAAATCCTTGCTCCGCCGCTGTCGAGACCTGTATTCTCATAACACATGCAAAAGGCCAAAGGCCTAGGAGTGTTTGAATTGTTTCAAGTCTGGAGAGTGTCTGCAAGGTTCGAACGATCGCCCAAGAGGCCGACCAATCGTAGAAAGCGGGATTAGTTACGAGATTTTCTTTTTCTGAGTTTTCCCTTATATAAAGCTTATTTTGTATTAGGGTTTAATATCGAGAGTTCATAGAACTGAAGCCAAACTATTTCTTTGAGAATGAGAGATTGTTTGAGAGGCGAGACGTTGTTTCTCTTTACTTCCATTATTAGTGAAGAAGGTACTCTCTCCGTGAACGTAATCATGGTTGGGTGAATCACGTATATCCTGTGTTATTTATGTGTTTTCTTTTTATGTTCATTAGGTTCTCTTTTCACTACAAATTGGTTTCAGAGTCGTGGTTTGATTCGAAGCAATGGCATCGAAGAGTTCCAGTGCCAAGTTCGATGTTGCAAGATTCGATGGGAATGACAACTTCGGATTATGGCAGAGTCGGGTGAAAAATCTATTGATACAATAAGGTTTGCACAAAACCCTAAAGGATAAAGAAAAGAAACTTGAGTAAATATCCGATGAAGATCTGGAATTGAAAGCTGCGAGCACCATTAGTTAAGTTTATCTGACGACATTCTCTATCACGTGATCAATGAAGATTCAACACCGAAGCTTTGAATAAAACTCGAAAGCCTATATATAATGAAGTCGTTATCAAAGAGATTGTTCCTAAACCAAAAACTTCATACTACCAAGATGAAGGAAGGTGAGGATCTCACCAAGCACATGAATGCACTCAACAAAGTAATCAATGACCTAGCAAGCATTGATGAGAACGTCAGCGATGAAGATCATGCCCTACAACTTTCTTTTCACTTCCACCCTCTTATAAGCACCTCGTTACAACCCTACTCTATGAGAATGATTTCATAAAGTTAAAAGACACAGTAGAAACTCTACTCTCAAACGATTTGAGAAAGAAAAATCAGGAAGAGAAAAATATTCAGGCTGAGGGTTTGTTTGTAAGAGGAAGGGGAAATAAAATGAGAAATGAGAAAGAACAAAGAAGAGGAATGTCGAAATCAAAGTCTGGGAGGACTCGACCTCAATGTCACCATTGTAAGAAATATGGTCACATTAAGAAATACTCCAGGATCCTAAAGTAGGAGCAAGAAAAGGAATCTGAAATGGTGAAAGGGAAAGCCTCATATCAAGCTAATGTAGCTTCAGAAGAAATTAGCGACGACGACGCCTTTTGCACCTATACAAATAAGGAAACTTTTTCTGATACTTGGATTTTTGATTCCGCATGTTCATACCATATGTGTCCAAATAGAAATTGATTTGACACATAAAACCTACAATAGGGGTATAGTTTTGATGGGGAATGATGCAGTTTGTAAGAGAGTATGGATAGGTACTGTTCGAACCCTAATTGATGTTAGGCATGTACTGGACCTGAAATTTTTTTTGTTTTTTGGGTACAATAGAAGTCGCTGGGTGTAGGTACACAACTTTAGGTGGAGCTCTGAAGGTAGTTAAGGGATCCTTTATTATCCTGAAAGATATAAGGACTAGAACCCTATACAAGATGATAGGGAATACTGTGATAGATTGAGCCGCTATTGGTTCATCAGAAGGCAACGATGAGACCAAACTATGGTACAGGAGACTGGGTCATCTGAGCGAGAGAGCCGTAATGGAGCTTCACAGTAGAAAGCTCCTAAAATGGATTAAAACCTGCAAGCTGTAATTCTGTGAGCACTATGTGTTCGGGAAGCAGTCAAGGGTGAGGTTCAAGACCTCTTCACACCGTAGTGAGAGAATTTTAGAGTATTTTCATTCAAATGTGTGAGGGTCAGCCCCTGTAAAGTCACTGTCGGAATCTCTATATTATGTGACATTTATGGATGATTTCTCGAGGAATATTTTAGTGTATTACATGAAGCATAAGTCTGAGATATTCAGCATTTTCAAGCAGTGGAAAGCCAAGATTCAAAAACGGACATGAAAGTAGATAAAGTGTCTAAGGTCAGACAATTGAGGAGAATATACATCTACAATATTCATTAAATTTTATACAAATGAGGGTATTGCTCAAAACTTCACTACACCCAAAACTTCATAGCAGAATGGAGTGGCAGAGTGGATGAATAGGACACTCCTAGAGAAAACTCGGAGTATGAGAATTGATGTTGCATTGAAGAATCACCACCTTAGATCGAGAGAGTCGATCAACAGCCACATCTACGAAGATCACAACGGGTTCGAAAAGCACCCAAAAGATATGATGATAACACAGACATGGTAGCTTTTGCTCTCATGATTGAGAATGAGAGTAAAATTGATGTTGGAGATTCATGTTGCAGCCTACTACAGCATTGTCAACGACCGAGACTGAATACATGGTAGCTTCAAAAGTAGCCAAGGAAACTATCTGGTTGAGAAGTTTGGTTAGTGAACTGGGAGTAAAATTGGAGAAAATAATTCTTCACTGTGACAGTCAAAGTGTTATACACTTGGCGAAGAATCAAATTTACCGGTCAAAAATGAAGCACATTGATGTGCGCTTCTACTTCATAAGAGACGCGATATCTGAAAAGGAGATTCTATTGGAGAAAATTCACAAGAGTGAAAACCCTTCAGATATGATGACAAAGTCTGTTACTATTTCCAAGTTTAAACATTGTTTGGACTTGGTTAACATTCAATGAGATCGATGGAAGGCCACACCCTTGAGGGAAGGTGTGAAGGCATCTTTGTAGATGCAGTTATCCTTCACCTGAGGCAGAACAGAATTGAAGCCAAGGTGGAGAGTGTTAGAATTGTTTCAATTCTAGAGAGTGTCTGCAAGGTGCGAACCATCACCCAAGAGGGGCGATCGATTGCCGGTAGTGGCGATCGATCACCCCTCTTGGGCAATCGATCGCAGAAAGCGGGATTAAGTACGAGATTTTTCTTTTTCCGAATTTTTCCTTATACAAAACTTATTTTGTATTATGGTTTAATACCGAGAGTTCGTAGAACAGAAGTCAAACTATTTCTTTGAGAGTGAGAGATTGTTTAAGAGACAAGATGTTATTTTTCTTTGCTTCAATTATTAGTGAAGAAGGTACTCTCTCCGTGGACTTAGCCCCAACCGGGTGAATCACGTATATTCTGTGTTATTTGTGTGTGTTTTGTTTGTGTTCATTAGGTTCTCTTTTCACCACAAGGAGGACAGACCATTTGGTGGGGTCATACTAAATAGACCATTAGGGGTTCAGTTAGGATAGTGCTAGCACTCCTCTAGACATTAATGGCTAAGATCAATGTGATTGGACCATCACAACCGTCCAAATGATTATGTGTTTGGAGAAACATTTGCCTTCGATTTTAATAGAATGACTAAAATTGACCATTTTGCGTATCTATTTCAAAGATCTTCATGACCAGTCAATTATTTACACTTGGTAGATGTACTAAGTAGGAGTAGGAGTAGGACCCATGGAAATGGTGGCTCTAAATTTCTAAGGATTGTAGCTTAGGGCGTTTGGAACCTCTAAATTATATAGGTAGAGCTTAATTGGCTTTTTAGTCTGTTAAGTTAAAGTTTAATGGAAGGGAAGTGATACTTTGCACGCCGCATTCCACCCTAGTAGAATGGGTGCGCTCCCACAACCTGCCACATGTCTCTTTTTTCTTTTTTAATTGTAATTAAGTTTAACTAACATAAGGTTAATATATTTTATTTTTTCTAAAAACCAAAGTTAGATGAATGAACCTTAGGGGTGAGTGAATGTTAACCACGGTTAATAAGTGTTAACTAACCGGAGGTTATTTTTCTAAAAACCAAGGTTAAATGGATGAATTCTAGGGGTGAGTGAATTTAACCACAGTTACTGAGTGTTAACTAACTTGAGATTATTTTTTTTAAATCATGGTTAGATGGATGAACCCTGGGGGGTGAGCGAATCTTAACCACAATTTATGAATGTTAAATGAGACACATGGCATCTCGTGGAGGCGTGCACGTTCCGCAGAATGCACCCGCGCAAAGAATCATTCCCCTTAATTGAATGTCAATTTATTTTGGTAGTAAATGTTTTACTTTAGGGTTCTTTCGCCTAGCGAGAAAGTGGATGAAAGAAAAGAAAAGAAACCTAAATTTTCTATCATAGTAACCATCAAAAGATGAGGAAAGTTTTTTGGAGAAAGTCTGTCACTATTGAGAAGTGTGTTTCTTGCGCACCGAACACAAGAAAAGTGCAAGAAAATCGACTTTTCTTTTATTTTTCCTCATTTTATCATGAAACTTACACACCCTTAAAGAAAAAGTAGTTATGTCACTTTATTTATTTAGAGGTAATTAAAACCTCTACATCAAAAAAAGAAAAATTACATATTCAATTAAACTTGAACTTAACACTCTAAAATCCAAATAAACTCTTTCAAATAAATTCTAACTATTTAGTTTAGAATTACCAAACGCCCTCTTAGTATCCCTAGGTAATTTGTGAATCAGAAATGCTAGCCCAGTCACAATCTTCCATAGATGAAACATGGTGGCTACAAATATCAAACAAACATCTCCTCTAATTTTTTTTTTAATCTATTAAAATATCAAACATCTCCGGGTAGCACCTATCCTTCTGTCCGTGGAAAAATTGGAGTTATTGCGAATGGGGCTAGCACTTCTCTTTGTCAATTTGAAGTAAAACACTGGTAACTTCATTGAAAGTGGAATTAAAGCAATGACAACAGCCCATATTTGCCCACAACATGGAAGCCCTAGCTTAGAAGCAATAGAAGTTATTGCTTGCTCAAAATCATTATTGCAAAAGAGAAAAAGAAAATAGGAGGCTTAGCGAAACTATTAGATCTAGCATTCATATGGTGGAGCCAAGATCCATTATTCTCAGTTAGATGTCCTATGCCATTCCTCTCCTATTAAATATTAAATAGTAGTAGTAGCAGCAGCAGCAGCAGAAGAAGTACCAGAGGATTATTCATGATAGTAATGATGAAAACTAGGGCTCTTGAACTGGGAACTTATCCATCTCAGCAGTCCAAGGATTCCCCTCCATTGCAGGATCAACGTTTCTCAGCGCCCGCCAAATCCCACTGTTGCACTTGAACCCCGACCCGAATGCAATCTGCCACAGGCGATCACCCTTCTTGATCCTACCCTTAGCCTCAGAGTATGCGAGTTCGTACCATAACGAACTACTCGAAGTATTCCCAAACTTGTAAAGAGCCATCCTTGAAGGCTCCATGTGCCAGTGAGTCAGCTCTAGGTTCTTCTGTATGTTGTCCAGGACGGCCCTTCCTCCTGCATGGATGCAGAAATGCTCGAAGGCGAGCTTGAAATTTGGAGTATAAGGCTTTATCTTCATCTTAAGCACCTTTCTTCCGACCAAATTGGTAAAGAAAGCGAGTTGCTCCGACACCGGGAGGACTAGAGGAGCTAGTGTAGCGATGTTTGTTTTAAGTGCGTCCCCAGCAGCGGCAGCGAGGTCTTTTGAGAGCCTTACTCCAACCCTTCCATTGTCATCTTCTTCCTGATAAGCGCATGTGTAGCCGCGATCATCGGTACCCTTATGTGTGCGTACCGTGTGGATGAGTTCATACTTGGACGAGCAGTGATCGGAAACCCTGTTGGAGAGGAGAATGGCAGCTCCTCCCATGCGGAAGAGGCAGTTCGAGACGAGCATCGAGCGGGTGTTGCCACTGTACCAACCATGGGTTATGTTCTCTGTGCTTATTACTAATGCATAGCAATTGGAGTGAACCTGTGTGGTACAAAAACATACATTTTGTTATGGTACTGTTTTAACGTAATTAGATACAAAATGCATTTTTGACAAGGCCTCGGATAGTCTCTGGCGAAGCCAGAAACCCCTCTTGGGTTTCATACATTGTGCGACAGTTGCGTAAATATGGGGAGAAGTCATATTTTATTTTCTCGCCATGATTTTGACTTCTCCCCATTTGATCTCTCTTCCCCTTATTCTCACACACTTATCACCACATGTCTTATTATGTGTGGGGAAGTAAAAATCATAGGCTCCATGATTTTGACTTCTCCACCACTTGCCCCCTATTTCTTGCCCCCTATTTTATGGAACCCGAGACAAGCCGAAGCCAAGAGACAATCCAAAGCCTTTTGACAAACTTAAACTATAATGTGTAAAGCATTCCTAACAGCCTTTTTAGTTATTTTGGTGAGCTAAAGCATTAAAAATTGCAAAAAAGTCTCCCGCCTCTTCAAAATAATCATTTTGGTTGGGTGTACTCACCAAGTTTAGATAAGCAATGCTAAATTCGATATCTAAACATGTCCTTCTTAGCAATATTGACAGAAGGAGTGCTACCGTGCTACCCATACTCTCAGGCCTTTTTATACTCTTAGTCTTAGTCTGCCAACCAAGTGTCAACCGGTTAAACCACTTTTTTTGGATGTTAAAGCACATGTAGAAAAGCCTGAGAATAAGGGTAGCATTCCTCATATTGACAGATATATCGTTCGTCTGAAAAAAAAAAAACAAAGTGATTTTAACATGAAAATAAAGAACACCAACTTGGAGGAGTGTCTTGGCAAGGTCTATAGAAATGATTCCGGCACTGCAACCCATGCCACCAAGATTGTAGCTCAAGATATTATTCCTGAGCTTGTAACGATTTAAGACAGTCGTAGCGAGAGACGGGGTGGGATTAAAAAGGCTACAATTAACGATCAGAATGCCTATATCCTTAACCATCACCGCAGTTTTGGCTAAGAGAATGTCAATGGCCCCAAAAACCACCATCTCTGTCTCCTCCCTCGCATTGGCCATGCATGGGTCGGGTGGCAACGTCCAGAAGGCTTGGGGGAAGTATGATTTCCCAATCCCAGACTTCTCCAAGATTTTCTTTTGAAATGCCATGCTCTCTTCGGAAAACACTCCCAGCAGTTTGGCTCGCTCGAGGAGAACTTCATGAGTGCCCATTAAAGCATCTTCAGGCTTGTAACATGCGAAATCGACTAGGAAAACCTTGCGAGGGCTAGTCCTGCAGTAATATGTAGCTAGGAAGATGATGAGTATTGAACAAAAGATTGCAGTAGAGAGATGTCCAGAGAACAAGACCAGGAGAGGAGTAAGGAAGAGAGACATGGTGTGGGATATCTTGGCAAAATTATCAAACTGCACAAGCTACTTGGATCGAGATTTTGCTGAAAAAACCAAAAAGGAAGAGTTTAGAGCTTTTAGTAGAGATTTACTTCCTTGGAGTGCTTCAAACAAGGGAGATGCGAAAGGATATATATAGAGCGTTAAAGAGATGCATGTGAGTGAAACTTAGCGGCAATGTAATTTGGAATGTAGCTCCACTTTCTTTAAACTCACTTTCTTCGAGGAAAGGGAAAGACATGTGTTATTGTCCTCATTGAAAGACAGTGTTTTGAACTAACACCTTGCCAAAAAAAAAAAAGCGGTATTAGTAGGGTGTAATGGAGCCAAGCCGAGACGAGTAGTAGAGTGTTCAAACTCGGTTCGAACTCGAGTCAAGATCTAAACCTTTTGTTCGAACTCGGCTCGTTAAAAATTACTTAAACTCGAGTTCCATTTGGCTCGTGATGACTAAGCATCCAACCAACCTGTATTGGCTTGGCAAAATCAGCTTTCTAACATAATTTTCTCCCTCTCATTATGCTTTTCAACTTTTTGAATATTGCTCTCTCTCCTCTTAATACTTTATAGGTGAACTGAAGCTTTTACCTTTGATTTCTTACCGATGTGGGACTAAAAAAGTTCCTCTTTGCAAGTGAAAACACGTTACAAATGATATTACTTATAAGGCCTTGGATTGCCTCTGGCGAAGCCAGAAAGTGCTTGTCTCGGGGTTCCATAGAATAGGTGACAAGTGGTGGAGAAGTCAAAATCATGGGGCCCATGATTTTGACTCCTCCACCCTTAATAAGACATGTGGCAATAAGTCTGTGAGAATAAGGGTGAGAGATATCAAATGGGGAGAAGTCAAAATTATGGGGAGAAAATGGAATGACTTCTCCCCATTTTTCGCCAACTGTCGCACAATGTATGGAACCCCGAGAGCCCTTTCTGGCTTCGCCAGTCCGAGGCCTACTTATAATTTGAACAACTTTTCTCACCCCTTAACGAACCGAGCATTTATCAAGCCGAGTAGGGGTATGGTCAGGCTCGGCTCGTTAACTAAACGAGCTCAAAAACCCTGTTCAAGCTTGACTCGTTCACTTAAATAAACGAACCATCTCGAGCTTTTATCGAGCCGAGCTTGAGTAGTTCACGAACATTTTGTTCAATAACCATCCCTAGGTGTTAGCATTAACCATGGTCTTTTGTAGCAACGTTAGAAAGAACCAACAACGTGGACATCTGCACAAAATTGTGCACCCTGCCTAAAAAAAATGTTAGATTATTTTTTAGATAAAGCTTCTGAGACTATGTTAGTGCTGAGACCACCGAGAACATGCTCTCCGAGCATTGGATTTCAGGTTGGGCCTACCATGTGAAATGGGCCCCTCCAGAAATCCCGTACTTGGGGAGCATGGTCTCAATGGTCTCGGCCCTAACACGGTCTCAGTAGCAAAGTCCTATTTTTTAATATTTAAGATTATTAAACCTAATAATTTTTTTTTGATACCCTAAGTTGTTACTTGTTAGTCTTTTGTAGCGTTGGGTTACAAAGACTATTGGTTCTAAGTTTCACTTGAGCTCGTAGCAAACTTTAATGGCCTATTTGGAGACACAAGAAAGAAAAAAGATTAATTAACTGGCAAAAATAAAAGCTCTGGTTGAAGAAATAACCGGAGCAACCAAAAATAAGCCTTTGAGCAATGGCAACTCAGTTTGGTAATTACAAACACTTAGTAGGGGTATTTCTACTACTAAACTTTTTTCTTCTAATTCCTAAAATACCGTTGTCAACAGCTTAATTTTAGTTGCTCCGATTATTTTTCAACCGGAGTAGTCATTGTTAATAAAAAAGAGATGAGGAATGTTAGCCATACTTTCAGTCAACCTTTACTCTTAGCTTCGACCAACCACCTATCTACTTTGCAATGATTGAAGCTCTCTCTCATGCAAAATGGACAAGTGGTTGATGGAGGTTGAGAGTAAGAGTTGACTGAGAGTAGAGTTAACACTCCTCAAAAAAGATTACTATGAATAGGAGCTCCATTGGAAGGGAGAATCAAAGCAACCCAAAAATGGATAGGGGTTTTTTGGAAATTACATAAAAAGATTAGTTGATAGAATTAAATACCCTTATTTTATATCTATAATTACTAAACTACCCTTGTCATAAGACATATTTTGGGTTGCTCTCGTTATCTGTTTAACTTGAGCTACTATTCATTTTTAATCTTAAAAAAAAATATATATATTCTTTTTCCGACTGGGGGAGAAAACACTCACCCATATGGTTAAGGCCAGGGGTGGCAACAGGTTTGGTCAAGTTGAGCACCGAGGGCAAGCAGATCCTCAACGGAATTGGCTATTTGTAAGTGGTTTGAAATTAAAGGCAAACCCCACTTAAATGAAGGAATGCTAGCCCCACTCTCAATCAGCCCATACTTTCACCCTCTGTCAACCACTTATCTCTTTTTATGGTGAGAGAGTGCTTTAATCATTGCAAAATGGACCAGTGATTATGGGAGAATAGGGCTAGCACTCCACAATTAAATAATTAAAATAGTTATATATAATTATGATAATTTTTTAACTTAAAATTAATAAGAAATGGAAATTTTAAGTATATACATAGATTCAATTTTTTACCATCCCATGGGTGGCTTGGGTTAGAAATTGAAACCTCTAATCCATTCGAGATGTCCCCCACCCATTTGGATCGGGACTAATCCCCATCAATGCATGCAATATCCGGCAAACTACATAAATTAGGTTAGGCCGAAGCCATCAATTTTGGTGCATGTCAATTTGGCAAGTTGACAAGTCGGGCCAACAATTCTGGCACCGTTGAATTCTCAATTGGAGGGCCCACGGGTCGAGAGCAATATACAATCACTTTCCAATAAATAAAAGATGGGCCCCACCTAAAATCCCATGTTGCGTTACATGGTCTCAACCCTAAGACGGTCTCAGAAGCATTTCCCATAAAAGATGACTTGGATTCTCTCTACTCATAACCGGTCTCAAAGATACCGGTTATAACCCAGAGACTCCGTTGTCCCTTTTCCATCCATGCTAACCGAATGCTAATGGCACACTAACGGAAAGAACAAATGTCTATACCCATATTTATAACTGGTCTCCATTGTAACATAAGAGAATCCCAAGAGATAAGAATTATGGAAACCCACTATACATGGAAACCCACTATACATGTACATTTTTTGGGTACTTCGATGTGATGGATATTGTGTTTTCAAATGTGGTAGAAGAGATTATAAATGTGCATTAATATGGGTTCCTCAATATCGGCTGAATGAGGTGGGGGGGGTATTTCCTATGCTATGCAGCACGTATGATTAATTTGAGTCTTTTAAGGCTCAGGATATTCACGTTTATAAAAAAAAATCATAAAGGTGCATTAATTTTATAAGTTAATTAATTGAAAAATGCTAGTACCATACATAGACTTCCAAGCTCTCACTTGAAAGTAAAATGTGTGTGCTTGTATTATATTTTTTTTAAAAATCCTTGATATTTTTTCCTCTTACCTTGAGAATTTGTGGAAATCATAAATTCCTCAAATTTTGTTTTCTTAACTATTGAATGGGTAGCTATTGGGGTGTTGACAATAGGTCATGAAGTGCAGTTGAGATATTCAATTGAATGACAATAGGTCATGAAGTTGAGATATTCAATTGAATAGCTTGATTACAATTTTTTTTTTTTATTATTATTATTAAATGTAAATTCACCCAAAGACAATAAGAGAGATAGAGATCAGTAGAACTACTTCGATATTTTGTTTTTAGTTCCTATTTACGGAGTCTTTGTCAATCCATACACCTCAAACGATTTAACAATAACAGAAGTGTAGATGGCACAGTGGGTTGTATGACTTATGAATAATTATCAAATTAATATCTTTCTAATAATTTGCAATGGAAAAACGTATCTTCATTTGTATTAGTATGAGGCCTTATCATTTTTTCATTCATCTAAGGAAGAAGTTGTTCCAGCTATAATCTGCTACATATGAAACAAACTCACAATCACCTACTGTTAAATCGAGTCTTTTTTTCTCCTTAGATAGGATCCAATTGATTTATATCCACGGGTCATCAAAATCAAGCCTCTACGTAATTGATAAAGCATAATCACACTCTCATCAGATAATCAATGGTTGATTGACAAGTGTAGCATGCTAATGCAGTTTTTCAAACTAATTATATATATATATATATATATATATATATATATATATATATATATATATCTATTTTGAGTTCAATCATGCAAGATTTGATTGTATGTGCATGAAAGTATTATTATGTGAGGTTTTCTTTGTTCATAGAGTGTTTTCCATCACACTCATAATTGAGGGTTATAGACCACCTTATTTCTCCATCAAGGGTTTTTGGCCACCCGATACCAATAAATGTTGCACCTACAACGAAAGTTTGAAAATCAAATTGAATTATGTGTTTTGGATTAGCACTCCTCTAAATAATTATGAAGTTCAAAGAAGGTCAACTATTGAACGCTGATTGAAGTTACAAAACAGGAACACCAACATAGAAGATTAGGGGGTGTTTGGAATGATTTTGTGCTTAGATCCTGCATGGACACAGTCAGCCAAATTCTATTATGAAGAACATAAACAACAAAATCTCGTTTGAATGTATGCTAAGGGTCCTTTTACCCTTGCTATTATAGGTTATTCAATAGTGGTAATTTTTTGTAACATGGATCTAGTACATAAATATTTGAAAGAAGAGTGCTAGCTTAGCTCATTCTCAAAATTCAATTTTTTCCGAAGTCTCAAGGTGGTAGCAACAGATGGCTTTGCTATCCCTTCAACAAATTAAAAATCAAATTTTCAAACGTAGGAAGTTATGATTTGCACATGAAGTAAGGTGGCGTTTTGTAACACTAATCTAGAAAGTTGAATTTATTTGAAAATTATGCTTAGTTTGTTGAAGGTTAATTGTATGTCTACATCTTAGAGATTTTAGAGGTAAAAACCCTCTACTTTTAGCCACTTTTTAAAATAGAGGTTTTTTCAAAATAACTACTTTTTAAATGGGAGGTTTTTATCTCTAAAATCTCTAAGTTGTAGACATGCAATTAACCTTCAAAATAGCTACTTTTTAAAATGGAGGTTTATACCTCTAAAATCTCTAAGATATAGCATGTAATTAACCTTCAACATAACAATCTAAAGTCCAACTAAACATAATCTATTTTTTAAAGTAAACGTTTTTACCTCTAAAATCTCTTAGATCTGAACATTTAATTAACCTTCAACATAACAATCTAAAGTCCAACTAAGCATAATTTTAAAATAAACTTTTTTTTTTTAGATTAGTGTTACAAAACGCCAATTAATGATTCCTTTCAAACATACACAGGAAGTTATGCTTAAAAAGCAAACTTGTCGCTACTTATTTTAAGACTTTGGAAGCTTAAGACCGGGGGTAGCACTGAAAACGGTCCCCTGCTATAAAAGTTATTAGGCTAGGAAATTGCTTTTCGCGAGAATCCAAGTTTTAGAGCAAACCAAACACTGGATATGTTGCTTTTCCGGCTAGTTTATGATTGGAGCTCCGCTTTAAAGCATTTGGGGGAGGTCCCCTCGTCCGTCCATTATAAATTGGTGTAGATTTTTACTTAGAGTCATACTAGGCTTACTCTAGGCATTCCTTCCTCTCATCCAAAATCAAACACCTAACACCTAGGAAGGCAATATGACTAGGGGCGGTTTTTTTCAAATAAATCGGGGATGGGGTGGGGACGGTATAAAAAATAAAGACCCGACTTGGTATTGGGGCAGGGGCGGTTTTAATATACCCCTCTCCGGTGTCCCACCTCATCCCACCCCGCCCCGGAACCACTTTAATAATAAATATATATATATAAAGGCAATAAGGGTAGGGGTGAAGATTTCATAAGCGGGGCGGAGCTAGTTTCACCATATATAAGCCAACAGATTGAATATGAGAAGATTAGCTATTTCTATAACCTAAATAAGGTCTAGTGAACCTAGGGTTTAATGCTGATAAACTTGGGTATGATCAAACGGTCTAAATATGTCTGATTAGATTGATTTTTTGACACGTGACGTGTCTCTCAATGGACCTACCTCAAAATTCAACGGTTGGATTTGAAAAATGATTGCCACATATCATCTTTGTAGAGGGACCATTCATTAAAAGCTCTATATATAAGTAATAAGCAGTTTTGATATTAAACTAAAATTCAATCAACGTTTTGAATATGAACATTCTCTTTATATTTTTAAAGATAAGGCTAAAAAGAGTATACTTCATTAACCATATTTGGTGGATGGAAGAAAGAAATTAGCATTCTAAAAGAAATTTGCATGAGAATTTGACAAAATATTCTAATTGTGTTTTAGTTCCTTCACTGTAATAAGGATGCGCTTAGACCTTTGGAAATAGGGGACAAATTTATCAATTCCATCTCCCAGTTTTAATCCCATCATTTAAGACGTTTTTTTTTTTTTTTAATATGATGCGGTTATCATTTACCTAAGGTCAGATGGTAGCTTGGGCATTGGAGCTCTTGCAACTGATACCTTGGGGGGTTAGATCCCCATACTTCCCTCCACTGAAGGCCACACTCCTACCACTCACCCAAGAGGCAGGGGGGTGTGAGGCACGTTATAAATATTGATTTGTTGTTTTTTTATGGTAGAGCTCTTGCATTACCATTAGAGCAAGCTGCGGGTGTGGAATTAAAATTCTCAATAAGAAGATTAGATGTATGAACCCTAAGGATGAGTGAATCTTAATCACAGTTAATGGGTGTCATAAGGGACACATGGCCTCCTCTAGATTATGGACAAAACAGTTTTGGCCTGAGGAGGGCCAGACCAAATTTCATTCCTTTAACCTTAGCCAGAGAAATACGGATTAGGTAACCGGACATTTTGTCGTTTCTTTTCTTTTGTCTTCTTCCTCTGTCATCTTTGACGATTCCATTCTCTCTCAAATCTGCAGTCTTTTGACGCCATGGATTGAATTTGCATCTTCTTCACCAGTTCCATATGTGAAGGGGATTACAGTAATAGGTCAGTCTGAGTCTCCATTATTTCCTCTGGAATCGTCTCTCAATTACAAGCTCCAAGGTCCTTCAATGTCAGTACCACAACAAATCCTAAAGGACAATAGGAACATGATCTCAAAGTATCAAATGAGGGTTGTTGTGACGATGTACGACTATTACAATCCAAGTTCCCGCTTCCCACACGATATAGGATTTTCTCCTGTTTGTGCTGGCGAGGAGACAGCCAGCACCCAGTGAGAATCCGCCACATAAGCTCGGCATACCTTCCAAGGTGTTGGTTTGCGTGCAACAGGTTGTGCAGACTTATATGGCAGCTTCTCACTGGGTGAGGGTTGAACCACTAGACCCTTCATCAGGATGGTTCGAACCCTCAATGGGTCAAGTGTTTAAAACACACACAACCCCACGCCAAAAATATATATCTTTACTAATATATGAGGATGGGTAGTTCCAAACGGGGCTCAGGATTGTATCCGGCAATGCCAGAAAAGTGATCTTGGTCTTTCACACATTATGTGACATGTGGCGATAAAAATGGGAGAAATCATTTCATTTTCTCTCTATGTTTTTTACTTCTCCCCACTTGATATCTCTCCTCCTTTTTATCATCACGTGTCAGATGATGTGGGTAGTTCAAAACGTTGATCGAAAGTTTTGTTAATTCCAAAACTAATCTTTCCATAGTTTAAGGTTGATTGAATTTTAGTTAATTTGAAAATTATCATTTGCTTATATGGATTGAATTTCAATTAATTTCAAAATTACCTTTGCTCATATAGGTTGAATTTTAGTTCATTCTAAAATTGTCTTTACATATATGAATTCAAAAACTACCATTTATTTTTAGCTTTTATAAATATAGAAGACTTTTTCACCAAAAAAATATAAGGGATTTAAATAATTGATTAAAATTTAATACAACCCTAAATTTGTTATTTATTAATATAAAATACAATATTTTCATAAGCGAACCGACCGTCAAACAAGTCGGGTGACCAATTCCCAGTTCAACTATTTTTATTTTAATTTCTTGGCCAAAATGTCCCTAAAGTTTTTTTATTTTCAAAATGTCCTTAAGTCAGGTTTCTACATCTAAAATGCTTTCAAGTTTTTTCCTATAGTCAAAATATCCTTAATATTGCCCATATTTCATTTCTTTATTTCTATAATGTCCCTAATTTTTCTATACCCAAAATGTTCCTAAAGCTTTTGGGTTCTCAAAACGTCAATCCATCGTGATTCTATACCAAACGTGTCCCTCACAATGTTTTACCTAAAATGTCCCTCAAGTTTGTATATCCAAAATATTCTTTAAACTTTTTCCCAAATTGCTAGGGTCCCTCTTCCCTGTCTCTCTCCCTCCCCCTTCTCTCTCTCTTACGTGCATCGCACGTGCGGCCCACTAGTATATATATATTTGAAATCCCTTCTTTAGGTGGTACTAGCACACCCCTCCTCACGTCACAAAGACGCCCCTTCTACTGGCCATGAACTCGGGTTAAGTTTCTTTGACCCTATGGTTAAATTTATTTTATTTTATTTTTCTAAAACCAATGGTAGAGGGGTGAACCCTAGGGGTGGGTGCATCTTAACCATAGTTAAAAATTATTAAAAGAGGGACATGTGGCAAGGAAAAGGGAACCGAGACACCCCTCCTCATGTCACTGACCGAGGAGGTGATTATTTTCCTCCCACAATTATTAAGTTTTATTTATATAGTGCCCCCCAAAATCTTTAATCTTATTTTTATAGTGAGTTTCACTTCTTAGCAAGAAGAAAAGGATAATAGAAGAACTGCAATCCTTTATTACATAAGGGATGGGGTCACAACCAACTGATTGAACTCATGCCCAAAGGCCACAGGCCAACAAATGTCTCTTTTTAACTCGTATTAACTATGGTTAAGGTTGACTAATTCTTGGGAGTCAATATAACCCTAGTTTTTAAAAATAAATATTAAGCTTAAGAATTAAAATTCTTAACAAATATATTAAAAAATTAATATTTTTTTTCTAAAAACAAAAGTTATATCGTTAAATCCCAAGGGATGGTGAATGTTAACTACGGTTAATTGAAGTTTAAAAAGACACATGTTGGCCGTGGGTGCAATTGAACTTCACTTAGAGTTCAATCACAATTGACTTTGATTCAATCTGATACATAGGTATGTTTTTTTTAAGGTAAATAGTATCTAAATTTTCATAGTAACCCTTCCAAATTACATAGAATGCGATTTTTCATTACACGAGAAATTTGGTCCCTGAAAATTTTGTAAAATTTTTATAAGTATATATAAAACATTAAAAGTATAACATATTTTATTTATATAATAGTTCTATAAAAACAAAAGGGGGGAGGGATTTTGTTAGCCCCAGTCAAGACGCAACTTGGGGCTGCAAATATCAAACACTTTTTTTATTTATTTTTAATATGTAAAACATCTCCATGTGTTACAGTTATTCTTGCGTCATTGAAAATGTTTTTGGAGTAAATGCGACTTTGAACTAGCACTTTTGAAAAGAAAAATTGGAGCAGCAAATTTCGGCCATCATGCACGCTTTATTCTTTTGACAAAACAATTAATTTTTCTAGTACATGTACTACATCTCTGGCTCCGCCCCACCGCCCCACTACAAAGGCCAAATTTAAACGTCACAAAATTTATATTGCCTCGCTTACCAAGCTTGAGTTGACACCATCCATTTATTGTGGAACACGTCCTCTTAGCTTTAACAGTGTCATAGAACGTTGGCGCCATTATGATTTCTTCTAGGATTCATATTCACATCGTCTACCTCAATAATGTATTCAGCTTCTCCAATACCTGAATATTAATGATCGAATTAAACTCTCATAAGTGCAGTAGATAAGAGTCTCTGTCACTCATTCACTCCCTCCTACCTGCTCTCAACCAGATTCTTTGTACAGACCTAAGGCCTCCTACGCCCGTAGAGAACTTGAAACAAACTATAACTACAACTTAGAACTTAATCATGAAATTTTTTTATTTTTTATTTTTTTATAGAAGACGTGGTCAAATTTTATAGAGCAGTGATAGGTAGGGATGTATTCGGGGCCGGGCTTTGCACAGCTCAGCTAGGGCTGTCAACGGATCGGATTCGGACCGGATCTACCTACATCCGAATCCGATCCGATTAAGAATCCGACTGATCCGAATCCGATCCGAGATCCGTCGGATCATGAAGTAACCGATCCGAATACGATCCGATTATATATCGTCCGATCCGAATCCGATCCGATCCGATCCGAGTAAGGTTATTTTTAAAAAAAAAAAATCTATTTTAATAATAAAAAATCTAATAATACCTTAATTAATACTAATTAATGTTAATTTTTTAAAAAATTAATATTTTATACATAGAAAATCTAAATAATATATTTAAAATAATTAAAAATTATTATTATTATCGGATCGGATTTTAATCGGATCGGATCACCCTATATCCAGATCCGATCCGAATCCGATCCGACGGATCACATATAGGGTCCAAAGTCCGGCTAATCGGATCGGATCCGGATCATGATCCGGTCCATTGACAGCCCTAGGCTCAACTTGGCTTGAAAGGGTTTATTCTAGACTTGAAGCCTGGCTCGGCTTGAAATCAAGCTTGAAATGTCGGCCCGAATTCAAAAGCATGGCTCAAAGTTCGGCTCGACCAGAATTGATTCAAGCTCAAGCTGGGCTTGACTTGGCTTGGCTCGAGGTCGGCTTGAATACTTTAAAAAAAATAATAATAATAACATTTTATATTATTCATATATATATAATAATGATATATATAAATAATTTTTTATTTTTTTTATAATATTCGAGCCAAGCCGATCTCGGGCCGAATCGAGCCTCAATCAAGCCGAGCTTTGAGCCAGGCCAAATCAAACAGAGATTGGCCCAAGTTTGGCTTGATTGACTTTCAATCTTTTTTTTAGGCTCGGCTCGACCTGATGGAGCCTAAAAATCTAGTCAGGTCGAGCCTCAATCTAGCCGATCAAGATTTGTGCAACCCTAGTGATAGGCGTACCTAGAATCTCCATTTGCAAACCTAAGGTTGGTCCTCATTGGTCCACGCCTCCACTCTTAAATACTCATCAATTGCGATGAGAATTTCAAAGTAGGACATGAACCAATAAGGACCAGTCTTAAGTTTGGTAATGGAGATCCCAGGTACATTAACAATTTTCCAATGTTATATGTTTTGGGACACATATTTAATGGTAGTTGTACTATGATAGCAGTTTATTTTCTTTGTTATTCGGTTAGGCCACCACCCCAGTTAGTAAGTTAGTGAGTTAGGTTAGAAGTCTAGGAATGGAAAAAGGGTGGGTTTGGGCCAGTGTGTTCCCAACCCTACCTCGAAGAAAACACCTACTACCCATTCCAAACCTGGGTTGGGGCGGGTGACCCCATCCCTGTATCTCAAAACCCTTCTTAATACCTGGTTCGTCAGTTCTCAATTCGAATTCGGGTTTGAAATTCACGATTTGCCACTCTAGAGTGAACCTTGTATGCTACGGGTAGGATGAGATAATCCGTTTCTTGGATCACTTAGGTTCTTTAGTTTTGTCCGCTTATATCATATTAGTAAATATATATTTTATCATATAAATATATATATTATACATACTTATTTTAGTTATAAAAAAAGGCATTGAAAATATGTTTAATGACTGGTTGGCGAACCTAGAAACCAAATTCGTCGAACTCAAAATATAGGTTTATTGAACTTAAAAGAACAAATTCGTCAAACCAAAACAAAAGTTCACCAAACTAAAGCTATTGGGTTCAGGTACAATATTCGCTCATTTCCACGTACCGAACCATGAAATGGTTCACAACTGATTCGTGGTTCATTCTAATAGGTAGTGAGCTAGGTAACACTGATCCTGCCCCATCCCATTAATTAAGCACTAATCGGGGTGGGACGATATTTCACATTATAAGTAACATATTGGTATGATTTAAAGGTAAAATAGTAATTTTACATTATAAACAGAAACAGAGCGACTTAAATCTATTACCGGCCCGATCCCAAGTTAGGTTTAACCCTCCACTCTCAAACCCGCCCATACCCCGTTTAATAGCTCTCCAACCCGTTCCAATAAGAATGGGGTGGAATACTCAATTAACCCGACCCATTGTCATCCCTAGTTACCATTAATGGTGGGTCTCAACACCACATCCCTAGATGCGAACTCGAGTCCTCTCACGATTTGTTTTTAGAAGACGTGATCGAATTTTATATGCTTTTGGAGACATGTTTAATGGTAGTTGTACTATGGTAGCAATGTCTTTTTTTTTTACCCAAACTCAATTCATCTCACAATTTATATTTTAGAAGACGTTATCAAATTACTCGATTAACCCGACCCATTGCCATCCCTAGTAAAGCTGGGTCTCAACACCACATCCCTAGATGCGAACTCGAGTCCTCTCACGATTTTTTTTGAAGACGTGATCGAATCGTATAAGCTTTTGGAGACATGTTTAATGGTAGTTGTACTATGGTAGCAATGTTTTTTTTTTTTTGACCCAAACTCAAGTCATCTCACAATTTATATTTTAGAAGATGTTATCAAATTTTATATGTTTTTAGACACATTTTTAATGGTAGTTGTACTATTGTAGCAGTGTCTTTTCTTTCTGTCTTCCTTTTTGTTACTTCGTTCTGCAATCCCAGTTAACAAGTTAGTGAGTTAGGTCAGAATTAATGGTGGGTCTCAATGTTACACCCCTCTGAACTCAAATTCGATACTACCTACCAATGGACTAAAGCCAAGAGACATGGTAGCAATGCCGATATGAATGTATTTGGACAAAAAGTTGGATACAGGGCATGATTATTTTAGCACAACACATAGTATTGATATTTTGATTAGTAGATGTATTGCTATGCATAAATTTTATATATGTGCTTGCGACATATTTATTTTATGATCACACAAGACGTTTTTAATTTTTTTTAACGATATACAGTTAGGCCGAAACCCCGGTTAACAAGGTTGGAATCTGTTTTAGGGACTTTTTTTTTTGTTTAATGATATGCAGTTAGTCCGCAACCCCGATTAACAAGGTTAGTATCTGTTTTAGGTTAGGAAACAGGTGGATATTTCACACCGTCTCAAGACTTGATCCTAGCTCAAACGAGTGGTGACATGCACTAACTACCAATGGGACAAGCATTACTACCCATCATCCCAGAGGACTTCTAGATTTGTATTAGTTAATGCATGTCCAAAACATGGTAGTCAAAAAAAATAGTAGTTAAAACACATTTTTCACATTATTTTTTTATTCATCCACAGTGTAAATATAAATTATGTAATGCAATCTCATGAATTCGTTCGGGCATCCAAGTTCTTAACTTCGTGGAATTCAATTCAATGGTTTTTAATTTATGGATTCAATTATTTGGGTCAATTACAATTCCATAATTCCAAACATTGAAGTGCACTTTTGGGGTTGATGACTACAGCAAAAGAAAAGGAAAATAAACGGAGAGAAAACAACATTCACATGATTGTAAGGGTGTGTTCATTTGGCAAGAAAGTGAGTGAAAGAAAAGAAACTTAAATTTTCTTTCAAAACAGCCATCAAAAGATGAATTAAGTTTTTAGAAGAAAATTTGTTACTTTTGAGAAAATGCAAGAAAATGATATGGTGTTTCTTGCTCACCTAATGTAAGAAAAGTACAAGAAAACTCACTTTTCATTTACCACTCACTTTTCTTTTACTTTCCCTCACTTTCTTGCCAAACGAACACCCTAAAGGTGCATTCGTTTGGGGTGAAAGTGAGGGGAAGTGAAAAAAAATAAGAGAAACCCCACAAATTGATCTCCCTGTTCGGAATACAAGAAACCCACACTTTCTAGGGAAAAGTGATTCTCTACTGTGTTAAACTTTCTTCTACTTTCCCCCATTGTAGATTCCAGCAATTTGGTGGAATAGTAAGAGAATAGAAAATGGAAGATTTTGTTTGCCAACTCTACCCCTCTCTGTAATGTTCATTTACACGTTTTAAAAATTTTGTGTAAGGGATAATTTTGAAAGAAATTATACTTTCTCCTGAACACTTTTCTCTCAAACCAAACATACAAAAAACTACATTTTTTTTTTACTTTACTTTCTCTCAACATCTTACCCTCCAACCGAACACACCCTAAGTGAAAACAATCCAAGTTCCACTGCATCAAGAATATAAGTACAAATGTTATCCCAAATAAGCCCATAACTGACGACTTGTTTAGAATCCCAAGCCCAATCCTAGCTCGATCAACTAGAATAACAAGTAATTTAATCCTACTCTAAGCATAGTACTTCTCCATTTGATCCATGTTGACAGGCTCTAGGAAGTCTTCGTCATTCATTCATATATAGTGATCCTATTAAGCTAACACTAAAAAAAAGCATATATGACAGTTTTCAACCAAAATTGAAAACAAAATATGTTATGCATGATTAAAATGCCTTAATCTTCACTTCGGTCTCTTGTGAGGCAATTCAGTCCCCATTGGAATCAGTTGAGGACCATGGGGAAGCTTTATAGCTGCATTTTCAATACCTGGAATCCCTTTATACACTAAAATCTGAATGTCCCCATGAAGGGTTAAAACTTAAAACCCGCAACAATCTTCGTCTGAATAAAGTCATTGCGAAAATGGCTTCGAGAAAATAGTGTTTAGAAACATCACCCAGAAAAGCTAACAAAATCCATGTCGATCTGGCAAGAGTAACAATTTTTTAAAAGAGAGGATCGAAGAGGATGTTGATTTGGAGACCCACAAGATTCAAACCTGAAACATCACCCCTGTAGAACGCCACAAGGCTCGAACACATAGCTCACTAGGTTATCATTCTAAACTACAACCATGAGATCACGGGGTCAATCCCAGCGTACTGTTAACACTATCTCCACCTCAACTGTCAAAGATTGCTAGTATATCACTCAAGGATCATGTGTATCACTCAAGGATAGTGTTTCCTCATTAGGCAAAACACTGTTTCCGTTTTCTCTTGGATTCCACAGCTCACAAGATTTCCTATATTGTATGGACTCTTTGTAATGTTTCCTTGTAAAGGTTTGTAACAGCTCATTTTTATTAATATATATACAATCTCAATCCCACAATGGGATTTAAGGGATTCAATCTCAAAAGCTTTTACGTACTCACAAAAAGGCAAAAAAGAACTCTAAATCAAGCAAGGGAGTTAGCTCAAATATGAAGCAAAAGGGTTTGATGGATAACAATTCATGCAGCTTTTACTAAGCTGAGCCCAATGAGGATGATTTCATACCGCATAAGCATGTTAGTCTTTTACTAGGTATTCAAGACGTATGCAAGAGATCATCCAGTGGGGGGACTGATGTAAGAAGTTTGGGCAATCAATTGTTATTGGGCAGAGACTACTCTATATCTCCATTAACCGGGGGTTTTCAAGCATCTACTTTACTCATCTATTTGATACAGAGACATGATTCCTGGAGACATCTCATGAATCCAAAGTATTCTAAGAATAGCATAATAACATAATTCTCTGAATTTTAGGTGTGCCAAATTATTCGCGAATTTTGTGAATTATCCCCGAATTTCACAAATTATTCTCAAATTACCCACGCATTTCACAATAATTCGTTCAGTTGAAAAGGTAAACTTCATATTTTGTATGTTATCTAATCAAATTGTTAGATATCTTTTTTTTATTATTATTAAATTTTCTCCGAATTGATCTCGAATTTTTTCCAGTTTTTTCAAACTTGACCCTTGCCGAATTATTCCTGAACCCTAAGTTTGTTACTATGATGAAGATGACAGGCGGGTTAAATGATCTTGCCTCCCAATTGAGTTGTGTCGCCAATCTTCTGATAGAGACGAATTCACTTTACTATGTATCTCTTTAACCTATATGTCTGTTGGCACTTCTATTTCTATTGGGGAAAAGGGTTTTAAATTCCAAATCTTGAATTACAGTGTAGATTACATTTAAAGTGAAAACAACTAATAAGAGTTTAGACTGAACATTGGCTAGAAAATCACAAGTGTCGTTAAATTTATATGTCAAAAGGTTTATTGTTTTCCAGTCAAAGTTTAAAGAATTTGACAGGTTCTATTGAGGTCTACCTGATAGTGTCGAATCTATAACAGTATATGTTAGATCATCACACCTAGAGATTAAAATGATCACTGGCATCCAAAGAAATTGCACTCTTTCGACCTTCAGAGAGAATCAGGTGAATTAACACACCACAGAAAATCTCATTGGATGGTCATTGATAGTCCCCAGCTTTTAAATGCCGATAAAATTACAGGCACTGATCCAGAAAAAGAATTGTTCATTCAATCATATTCTTGTATTTTTTTTTAATCATATTCCCGTGTTTCAATCATATATTCATTACGTTGGGTTTTGAATTTATTTCTGGCACAGCTAATCCAATCTGTTAGGTTCTTAAATTAACTTCAGTCTCTATTCTTGGTTGCAAAGAATCCTGAATGGTTACAAGCTTAACCCTATGTTTGGTTGCCGAGAAAATAAGTAAATACATGGAAAAGAAAACAAAATTAGACAAAGCACAACTAAAAATTATATTAGAAACCTAAATTTTTCTTTTCTAGTACTCTAATGACAACAAGAAAGTGCTAATTTAGTAATAATAAAAATGTATTTCAAGAGTTGTTCATCTCACATATAAAAAATTTTATACAGATAGAACTCATAAAATTTTCCATTTTTTAAAACCAGAATTTGAAGTTTGACTCACTAATAGTCAGTTGTTTGCTGATAGAAACTTTGCATTCAATTTTTAGCATGCTTCTCATGATATAGTATACACTTGGTCAATGATATAGTATACACTTGCCTGACCAACCCAAAACTCTAATAACTAAGTTTATACAGCTTAAAACGTTTGAAGATCTATTCATGATTAGTAGCTGGAACACACACACACCATGTCAGCCAAATAAATGGTCAACATATAACACTGAATTGTTGTCAAGCAATAAATAGACAAAAATGATATCTAGATGAAGTTTTGCCAGATCTGGTTATCACTGTAGAGGATTTGGTTTCCTAGGGATGAGTTCGGTTGGCGAGAAAATGGGTGAAAGGAAAGAAAAGAAAAGAAAAGAAAAATAAAAGAAACTTAAATTTTCTCGTAAAATAACCGTCAAAAAATAGATGAAGTTTTTGGGAGAAAATATGTCACAATTGAGAAAGTACAAGAAAGTGCAAGAAAATGAAAATATGTTTCTTGCAAACCGAACGCAAGAAAAGTGCAAGAAAACGCACTTTTCTTTTCCTTTCCCTCACTTTCTTGCCAAACGAACACACCCTAGATGAATTAAGAATAGCATTTATAACCACCCCCATCGGCCAATGATTTCTAATTGCAATCTAAAATAGTAGCAACCCACCAAAAACATGAGGAATCAGATAAACAATAAAACATGAGGAATCAGATAAACAATTCAATATATAGAGAATGTAGAGTAAGATAATGACAAATGTAGTCACGAAACATAAATTACAGTTAATCAAATGGGAAGGATGATTTTCTCTGCTGAGTAAATGCATGGTAACTAGAAACATAAGTTGGCTAATACTTCCAGTTAAAACAAAGATATAATTGTTAGCTGAATACCTCTCTCAAGCATTAAACAAGAGCCAAATCACTAGATAGGTTTAGTATATTATTTAGGTTTGCAATATCAAGATGAAAATCTCACCATCGCTCGCTAGCGAGCTTCAGCCTGCAGTCCATATTGACGTCCGCAAGGTTATAAAGAGCACAAACAGTGGCTGCTTGTGCATCTACTAACAGTAAGCTCAGAAGATCAACTGCAGTGTCAATTGGCCATTCACTAAGGTATTGAATCATAGAAATTTCAAAGGGCTATAGGATGTTAAAGTATCTGGAGAGTAATACATTAAAAAAGGGTAAAAATAAATTAATAAAAACCATCAGTCCATTATGTAATGAGGGATGATCTGTGAAACAATCCCGACCTGAGGAGGAAAGGGAAGAAGGAATGGTTCGTTATGGGGATTTATTATCAGACGGTCAAGCAATATTTTATTCATTAACATAAAATTAAGTTGTTAAACGATAAATATCTCGTCCAAAGAAAAAAAAAAGTTATGATAGTTATGGTTTTGACAGAGGAATATCACAGTCTTGCAAGAATTTTTAGTTTCTCTCAAGAAACTACAGTTACTGTTTGTAGCAAAACTCTATTTCCGTATGATATATTGGTGTTTTTTTTCTGTGTTTGGTGCCTAGTTTACTGACTCAACTTTCGAGTTTACCTCAGAAGTTTTGGGGGAGCTAGAACCCCTGACTCTCCCCCTCTCCCAGGCTACAAAAAAAGAATTAATATTTTTTTTCTAAAAACTAAGGATGGGTGGATGAACCTAGAAGTGGGTGAATCTTAATCACGTGATGGGTTTCCTCTTTTATGAGGAAGTGGGGCCCACTTGCTTGCATGGCCAAACTTTTCTATGGTTGGTGGGGGCATTAAATGCCTTGTCTCCACTCCCACTCTGTCTTCTTTTGGGGTGTACGGTTGGGAGTAATTTCTCTATCTCCAATTTTTAGTTAAGCTCTTTTTTTCCCTAAGAAAACCACATATGTGAAGATGAAGAAAAAGGGAAGAAAGTATCCACCCAACTTTTGAAGTCACTTTATGTAAAGATCAAGATTGTGTCATCTACCATTCCAATTGAGGTAAGGGAAATACATTTTTTAGTATTTTGGATTTCCACCATTTTTTGGTGAGTTGGTATCCAAGAGTAGTGTGTACTCTTGAGTGATTTTGTAATCTCATTATTCACATAGTGGAAGTTTTTCTTGGACTAGTGTCCCGTGGTTTTTCCCTTCATCTTGGAGGATTTTCCACGTTAAAAATTTTGTGTGTTGAATAAAAAGGTTAGAAGGCAAACATCGGGTTCTTCTCATCAACAAGTTTTGGCTAGTGAAGAAAGAGGAAGATCCAAGAATCAGGGTGATCACTTACAAGGTAAATCTAAATGAAGATCCAAATCAAAGAACCAATGTTGAATGCTATTATTGTCACAAGAATGAGCATATGAAGAAAGAGTGTCATAAATTCAAAAGAGACATGAAAGAGGGCAAAGGCAATGATAAAGAGAAGGGACTTATATGGGTTACAACAAATGACAATGATGAAGTGCTCACCACATATGATGAAGATTATTTTGGTGTCATATATGATGATTTCGAATGGGTTGTTGACACGGGTGCTTCTTATCATGCAACACCGAATGAAAAGTTCTTTTCTTCATACAATCCCGGTGAATTTGGTATGGTCAAATGGGGAAATAGTGGTGCTTCAAAGATTTTTGGCATTGGTAATGTTCACATTGAAACTCATGCTGGTCACAAGCTTGTTTTGAAGGATGTGAGACATATACCGGACCTTCGATTGAATTCAATTTCATGTGGAAAGTTGGATGATGAAGAGTATGAAAATCATTTTGGGATAGGAAGATGGAAGTTGTCTAAGGGTTCTCTCATCGTGGCAAGGGGTGAGAAGAAAACTATTCTTTACAAAATGAAGGCTCATTTGTTCAAGGGCGAAGTGAACACCACCTTGGAAGATTCATCACCAAATTTATGGCATCGAATGCTTGGTCACATGAGCGAAAAAGGCATTCAAGTTTTGGCAAAAATACAACTTCTACCTGGAATTAAAGGTACATCCATTGAACCTTGTGATCATTACTTAGCTAGTAAACAACATAGAGTTTCATTTCTTCAAAGTAGCAACAAAAATAAATCTGAAATTTTAAATTTAGTACCCTCGGATGTGTATGGTCCTATAAGTGTGAAATCTCTTGGTGGTATTTCTTACTTTATTACCTTCATAGATGATGCATCTAGAAAAGTGTGGTCTTATACCATTAAATCCAATGATGAAGTGTTTGAAATCTTTAAAGTGTTTCATGCTATGGTTGAACGGGAAAGTAGTAAAACTCTCAAGTGTCTTTGTACGGATAATGGGGGAGAGCGCACTTCAAAGGAGTTCAAGAGTTATTGTGATATGCATGGTATTCGGCATGAAAGAATCATTCCTCGTACACCTCAACAAAATGGGGTAGCGGCAAGGATGAACCGGACTATAGTTGAAAGAATGAGAAATATGCTTGCATGTACAAAGTTACCAAAAAACTATTGGGGAGAAACAATGCGTACCGCATGTTATCTAATTAATAGTTCTCTATTGGTTCCACTTGGAGGACAAGTTCCCGAAAAGGTGTGGAGTGGAAAAGATATTTCATATTCCAATTTAAAGGCGTTTGAATGCAAAGATTTTATGCTTGTTCCCAATGAGCTCCATTCCAAGCTAGACTACAAATCTTTACCGTGGGTCTTCTTGGGATACGGTAATGCAGAATTTGGTTATCGGTTGTGGGATCCGATAAATAAGAAATTACATAGAAGTAGAGATGTGGTCTTTTGAGAAAATCAAACCATTGAAGATTTTGAGAAGAGAAAAGAGCCTCAAAAGATTGTAAATAAGCGGATTGAATCTACTTTTATTCCTCCACCAGTGCAACATGAAAATTGTATAAAAGAGTCTCTTGAAAATGGGAATGAACAAGATGATGTTGAAGAGGGGGAGCAACCCTCTAATGAAGAAGAGTTATCTGAATAATAATTGAGAAGATCTACTAGAAAGAGAATACTCTCAAGTAGATATTTTCAAAATGAGTATGTGATGGTTACAAATGAAGATGAACCAGAAACTTTTCAAGAAGCTCAAGTTGATATGCACAAGGGTTTGTGGTTGAAAGCTATGCAAAATGAGATTGACTCATTGCATAAGAACCATACTTATAATCTTATTGAGCTACCAAGAGGAAGAAATGCTTTGAAAAACAAAAGGGTATTCAAGGTAAAACATGAAGAAAATGGAAAGAAAAGGCGATACAAGGCACGATTAGTTGTGAAAGGCTTTGGGCATAAAAAAATGAATTGACTTTGATGAGATTTTTTCTCCTGTAGACAAAATGTCATCTATTCGGATTATTTTGGGTTTGGTGGCAAGCTTAAATTTAGAAATTGAGCAACTAGATATCAAGACCGCATTCCTTCATGGAGATTTGAATGAAGAGTTATACATGGAGCAACCACGAGGTTTTGAAGTCATGGGTAAAGAACACATGATTTGCAAGTTAAGAAAAGCTTATACGGGTTTAAACAAGCACCAAGACAGTGGTACAAGAAGTTCGATTCATTTATGATGGATCATGAGTACCAAAGATCAAACTTGGATCATTGTGTTTACTTTAGAAGATTTTTTAATGGTGACTTCATTATTCTCTTGTTTTATGTTGATCGTTGGTCAAGATGCTGACATGATTGACAGGTTAAAGAAAAGCCTAAACAAGTCTTTTGACATGAAAGACTTAGGAGCGGCAAAGCAAATGTTGGGCATGATAATCTTTTGTGATAGGAAAGCCAAGAAATTGTGGCTATCACAAGAAATGTACATAGAGCAGGTACTTGAGAAATTCCAAATGAAGAATGCTAAACCAGTTAGCACTCCACTTGTAAGTCATTTCAAGCTAAGTAAAAAGTAGAGTCCTTCAAGTGAAGAAAAGAGAAGATACATAAAAAAAAAAGGTTTCATATGCTTCAGTTGTTGGAAGTTTCATGTATGCAATGGTTTGCACAAGGTCGGATATTGCACATGTGGTTGGTGTTGTAAGTAGGTTTCTTTCAAATCCAAGTAAGGAACATTGGGAAGCAGTTAAGTGGATTCTTTGATATGTTAGAGGCACTTCTAAAGTGTGCTTGTGCTTTGGAATATCTAAGCCTGAGTTGAAGGGATTCACAGATTCAAACATGGCAGGTGACCTTGATCATAAGAAGTCTACTTTAGGGCATTTGTTTACCTTTGTAGAGGGAGTTGTATCTTAGCAGTCCAAATTGCAAAAGTGTGTGGCTTTGTCTACCACAGAAGCAGAGTACATCACAGGTACAAAAGCTTGTAAGGAAATGTTATAAATGAAGAGGTTCTTGGAAGAACTTAGTTTGGAACAAAGCTGGTATGTTGTTCACTGTGATAGTCAAACTGTTATTCACTTGAGTAAGAATTCAAGTTTCCATTCCAAGTCTAAACACATTAAGGTAAGACATCATTGGATTCGAGATGTGTTAAAAAAAGAAATTACTACACCTTGAAATGATCCATACCGATAAGAATGGCTCAGATATGATGACGAAGAGTCTCCCTAAAGACAAGTACAAGTTTTGCAAAGGAATTGCAGACTTGGGTGGGATAGATCCTTCATCATAAGTCGGAGGGAGAGTTTGATGGGTTTCCTCTTTTATGAGGAAGTGGGGCCCATTTGCTTGCATGGCCAAGCTTTTCTATGTTTGGTAGGGGCATTAAATGCTTTGTCCCCCACTCCCACTCTCTCTTCTTTGCGAAGTGTACGGTTGGGAGAAATCTCTCCATCTCTCATTTTTGGTTAACCTCTTTTTTTTTTCCTAAGAAAACCACATATGTGAAAAAGAAGAAAAATGGAAGAAAGCAATCAACCAACTTTTGAAGTCACTCTTATGTGAAGATCAAGATTGTGTCATCTACCATTTTAGGTAAGGGAAATACATTTTCTTGTATTTTAGATTTTCACCATTTTTTGATGAGTTGGTATCCAAGAGTAGTGTGTATTCTTGAGTGATTTTGTAATATCATTATTCACATGTGGAAGTTTTTCCTGGACTAGTATCCCGTGATTTTTCCCTTTATCTTGAAGGTTTTTCATGTTAAAAATATTGTGCATTTGTGTTTGTTTTCCTTACTTTTATTGTAGTAATTATTTTTAATTTACATACAGGAGGAAAAGTGTGTTTTTTCCGACACCACGTTCTATATATAACCTTGCACATCTCCCTTGTTTGAAGCACACTAAAAGCTCTAATCTCTTCTTTTTCTTCTTTCAGCACAATCTCAATCTAAGTAGCTTGTGCAGTTTGATAATTATCTGAATTTGGGTTTCCGTTCCTTTCCCTGAAACTTTCAAAGAAGCCAAGATATCCCACACCATGTCTCTCTTCCTTACTCCTCTCCTGGTCTTGTTCTCTGGACATCTCTCGACTGCAATCTTTTGTTCAATACTCATCATCTTCCTCGCTAAATTTTACTACATGACTCGCCGTCGTAAGATTTTCCTAGTCGATTTCGCATGTTACAAGCCCGAAGATGCTTTAATGGGCACTCACGAAGATCTCCTCGAGCGAGCCAAACTGCTGGGAGTGTTTTCTGAAGAGAGCTTAGAATTTCTAAAGAAAATCTTGGAGAAGTCGGGAATTGGGCAATCATACTTACCCGAAGCCTTCTGGAAGATGCCACTCGACCCATCCATGGCTGAGGCGACCAAGGAGACAGAGATGGTGGTTTTTGGGGCCATTGACAATCTCTTAGCCAAGACTGCGGTGATGGTTAAGGATATAGGCATTCTGATCGTTAATTGTAGCCTTTTTAATCCCACCCCGTCTCTCGCTACGACTGTCGTAAATCGTTACAAACTCAGGAATAATATCTTGAGCTACAATCTTGGTGGCATGGGTTGCAGTGCTGGAATCATTTCTATCGACCTTGCCAAGACCCTCCTCCAAGTTGGTGTTCTTTATTTTCATATAAGTCAATATATGAACTAGAAATGTCATGCTTGGATATACTGATAGGGGTGTACAAATATATTCCTGTCTCCCGTTAATATCTGAATTCGTTTATTCCGATAATTATCCGAATAGATATTCAACGAAATCAAATAATTCTTTTACTATTTGATATAACCGATTATGAACTCGTATATTATATACTATAGAATTTATATATAATATTATAACTTTGCAAAACTAAAATATCAATCTATACTTTTTTATATAATTTTAAGATATTAAATTGTTATTTTAGATATAGATGGGGATAAAATATTATGGAAATGTTATTGGGACCATGTTAGGGCTGAGACCACCAAGACCTCGTGCCCAAGCACAGGAATTCAGGCGGGCCCACCATGTGAAAATGGACCCCACCTGAAATCTCATGCTATCCTCAGCCCTTAGACGGTCTTAGTAGCAAAGTCCAAAATATTAATGTCATTTTTAAATAAAGTTTATATTTTTTTGGCATTATTTCTTCCTTTAAAATTTTTTAATCAAATAATTTTGATACTATCCAAATTTTAGTATTATCCAAATTCGAATATTTCAATTCAATACAAATACTCTATTTCACTATCCGTCACAACAAATTTAATCAAATTCGATTAATCGGATACCAACTTGGATATACCATTACCCGCTACCGCTACCGCTACGAATTAACTAATAAGTTTTTAAGTTTGCCAAGACTGCATTATGGCCCTCATATATTGTGTGTAAGTCAAAACAGAACTATAACGAAATGAATGTTTTTTGTCCCGCAGGTTCACCCCAATTGCTATGCATTAGTAATAAGCACAGAGAACATAACCCATGGTTGGTACAGTGGCAACACCCGCTCGATGCTCGTCTCGAACTGCCTCTTCCGCATGGGAGGAGCTGCCATTCTCCTCTCCAACAGGGTTTCCGATCACTGCTCTTCCAAGTACGAACTCATCCACACGGTACGCACACATAAGGGTACCGATGATCGCGGCTACACATGCGCTTATCAGGAAGAAGATGACAAAGGAAGAGTTGGAGTAAAGCTCACAAAAGACCTCCCTACAACTGCTGGAGATGCACTTAAGACAAACATCGCTACACTAGCTCCTCTAGTCCTCCCTGTGTCGGAACAACTCGCTTTCTTCGCCAATTTGGTCGAAAAAAAGGTACTTAAGATGAAGATAAAGCCTTATACTCCCAATTTCAAGCTTGCCTTCGAACATTTCTGCATCCATGCAGGAGGAAGGGCTGTCCTGGACAACCTACAGAAGAACCTGGAGCTTACTGATTGGCACATGGAGCCTTCAAGGATGGCTCTTTATAAGTTTGGGAACACTTCGAGTAGTTCGTAATGGTACGAACTCGCATACTCTGAGGCTAAGGGGAGGATCAAGAAGGGTGATCGCCTGTGGCAGATTGCATTTGGGTCGGGGTTCAAGTGCAACAGTGGAATTTGGCGGGCGTTGAGAAACGTTGATCCTGCAATGGAGGGGAATCCTTGGACTGCTGAGATTGATAGGTTCCCAGTTCAAGAGCCCTAGTTTGCATCAATACTATCATGAATAATCTTGTTGCTATTTCTATTACTACTAGGGGAGGAATGGCATAGGACATCTACGTGAGGATGATGGATCCAAGCTCCACCATGAATAATAATCCTCTGGGTACTTCTGCTCCAACTTCTTTTTCTATTTTGTAATGATGCTGATATTGAGCTACTTAGTTGGGGCTTCCATGTTGGGGCAAATATGGACTATTGTCATTGCTTAAATTCCATTTTCAATGAAATTCAGTGTTTTATTTACTTTTAACAAAATTGTAAAGGAATACTAAGCTATACAATCCGAATCGCATGTGCTCTTCCCATGGCCATGAGTGTTTAAAGGCTACGATCAAATCAGTTTTTGTACGGATTTAATAGCTTAGAAGAGATCCTGACCTTCAAATGCTCAGACCAAAGGGAAGAACCCACACAACTTGGTTCCTACAATCCTTAGGAATTAAGAGGCCCCTAGTTTTTTTATGCTAAAACTAGGAATTTAACAAAACAGACCCCTAGTTTAGCTTTTTGCCTAAATAAGCTCCGACTTTTCAAATTAACTTTTGAAGGCTTATAAGGATGTGTGAGCCTAAGCTTCAAAGTCCAACTTCTTCTAGTGTTCTAGTGATGATTCCTGATCATAACGTTATACGTCACATTATCCGCAAGACAGAGGCATATTGTGTTGACTGTCTTCGCCTCAATGTCTTCCCAATCTGCTTTAAGCATCTTTTCAGTTTGTCGGATTCCTCCTTCAACACCCTGCAGGCTAGACTCTGATGAACTAGGATGTCCTTCACTCTCCTTTGACACAGAATGAAACTTCACTTTCAATCAAACTTCTCCACAAAAAGTTATCCAGAATTTTTCAACGTCATTGAAAAATATCCCTAGAGCTCTGATACCAGTTGTTCGAGCTAGAATGCGGAATTATAAACAAACTTTATCACTGATGAAAAAATCCTTTGGTGGAAGGGATCAATAGAACCAATCTAACAGAAAAATAAACAAGCACACCCCCAAATAAAATTAACAGAAGGAATACAAGATAAACGTGGTTCGGCAAATAACCTTGCCTACATCCACGGGCCAAGATCCGATCACTTTTTTAACCTGAGAAACCAGTACAAGAACACTCTATCCTCCCATATTATCCTAACTCAAGCCCAAACCTTGTATTGTACACTCTTCTCAAGTCATATTCTCAAAAAACCCAAAGAAGAATCTTTATCTCCTTCCCTCAAACCTTTCTCTAACTTTTCTCTAATCCCTATTTATAAACCCTAAGCGTGTGTGTGTAAATATATATATATCATTAAAAAAATCCTAAAAGAACATGAAGTCTTAATTTGAGCCACATGCTCAACAATCATTTCACCCTTACTCGACAAAATTATCATAACATGTTAATTTAGCGCACTTGTTGTGTTTTTGCTATTTGTAAAACAAAAACAGCATTCTTGTGTTTCTATCTGGTCTTACATTAAAAACTTAGATTAGGATGTGTGTGCTTATAAAGCATTCCACTTCTTACGTGGTTATGATTAAAAGAGAATGAGCTTATGCTTGACGCACACACGGACTCATTGGATGGCCCAAAGTGAATTTGTTTGGGCCGTTTTGCTCCTCTTTTAAGACCTTTGACAATTTCTTTTAAAACTCACTACAAAATTTAAGACTTTTAACGGCGTTTCAAAATCACCATTAAAAACCCAAAAATGCCATTATAGGTAACAACGGCATTTCAAACCAAACACCGTTATTGGTCATGTAGGGGAAGGTAAAGACGGCATCTATCTTCACGGCATTTCTAAAACGCCGTTATACATGACTCTATTACGGCATTTTGAAAATGTCGTTACAGAACATATCGTCCACGGCGTTTTACAAATGCCGTAATAGAGTCACCTATAACAGCGTTTTAGAAATGCCGTTATATAACATATCTTCCACAGCGTTTATTAAATGTCGTTATAGGTATAGTCTATGACGGCGTTTCCTAAACGCCGTCATAGAGACGGATGTTAATTACAGCGTTTCCCAAACGCCGCGGATAGAAATCAAATAAAAAAATAAAATTATTTTTTAACAAAGATTTTTTTTTACCTGTTTTATACCTATCAACAATATAAAAGATTCATGTCAAAAATTTTAAAAAAAATACACCTGTTTTGTACTTGTCAACAATATAAAATAAACAAAACCGTGCCCATAATGTAAAATACATTATATATAAAATAAATTTTCTACCTGGAAATCCACAATCAGTATAAAATAAATACATCCAATTACACGTTCCCATCATAATGAAATAATAAACATGTCCATAAAAAAGTGTTAAAAAATGGTAAGTCTAACTATCTTCATCTCGCTGGTTCCCTCCCGCGGCACTAAAACTCAACAGGGATGTGCTGTCGGCTCCCTCCTACAAAGATAATAAAATAAAATTATTTATTAGAATATTGAAATGATAAAATTTACAGATTTCATAATAAATTAATTTGCAAAGAAAAAAAAAACAAGGTTCAGTCACTAACATGCAAACTCATCACTAACCGAACACCACACCAAATCCAAACTAGGTCTCGATTTTCGATGTCGTTTCTTCTAACGCGTGTATTTTAACACCACCTAAGTATGGGAATTGGTTTCGAGTGAATCTAAGGTCATTTGCCCGATTTGGGAACCAAGTAGACCGAATTCCCAAGTTCTAAAGAATAGTTTGGCCTAAACCTACAACCGCCCATCAAATCCTAACCGAGCCTCGGTTTTCGATGCCGTTTCTTCTAACACATGTATTTTAACACAACCTAAGTGTGGAAATTGGTTTCGAGTGAATCCGATGTCGTTTTCCCAATTTGGGCACCGAGTAGGCCGAATTCCCAAGTTCTAAATAATAGTTTGGCCTAAACCTACAACCGTTCATCAAATCCTAATCGGGCCTTGGTTCTCGATGCCGTTTCTTCTAACAAATGTATTTTAACACAACCTAAGTGTAGAAATTGGTTTCGAGTGAATCCAAGGTCGTTTGCCCAATTTGGGGGGCGAGTATGTCGAATTCCCAAGTTCTAAAGAATAGTTTGGCCTAAACCTACAACCGCCCATCAAATCCTAACCAGACCTCGGTTTTTTATGTCGTTTCTTCTAACGTGTGTATTTTAACACAACCTAAGTGTGGGAATTGCTTTCGACTGAATCCGAGGTCGTTTGCCTGATTTGGGGACAGAGTAGGCCGAATTCCCAAGTTCTAAAGAATAGTTTGGCTTAAACCTACAACCGCCAATCAAATCCTAACGCATGTATTTTCGTTTGCCCGATTTGGGCACCAAGTAGCCGAATTCTCAAGTTCTAAAGAATAGTTTGGCTTAAACCTACAACCGCCCATCAAATCCTAACTGGGTCACGGTTTTCGATGTCGTTTCTTCAAACACATGTATTTTAATCCAACCTAAGTGTGGGAATTGGTTTCGAGTGAATCCGAGGTCGTTTGCCCGATTTGGGCACCAAGTAGGTCGAATTCCCAAGTTCTAAATAATATTTTGTCCTAAACCTACAAAATGCCAATCAAATCCTAACCGGGTCACGGTTTTTGATGTCATTTCTTCTAACGCAAGTATTTTAACACAACCTATGTATGGGAATTGGTTTCAAGTGAATCCGAGGTCGGTTTCCCAATTTGGGCACTGAGTAGGCCGAATTCCCAAGTTCTAAATAATAGTTTGGCCTAAACCTACAACCGTCCATCAAATCCTAACCAGGTCTCGGTTCTCGATGCCGTTTCTTCTAACACTTGTATTTTAACACAACCTAAGTGTGGGAATTGGTTTCGAGTGAATCCGAGGTCGCTTGCCCAATTTGGGGGTCGAGTAGGCCAAATTCTAAAGTTCTAAAGAATAGTGTGGCCTAAACCTACAACCGCCCATCAAATCCTAATGCATGTATTTTTGTTTGCCCGATTTGGGCACCAAGTAGCCTAATTCTCAAGTTCTAAAGAATACTTTGGCCCAAACCTACAACTGCCCATCAAATCCTAACCGGGCCACGGTTCTCGATGTCATTTCTTCTAACGCGTGTATTTTAACACAACCTAAGTGTGAGAATTAGTTTCGAGTGAATCCGAGGTCGTTTGCCCGATTTCGGGACCGAGTAGGCCGAATTCTCAAGTTCTAAAGAATAGTTTGACATAAATCTACAACCTCCCATCAAATCCTAACCGGACCTCAGTTTTTGATGTCGTTTCTTCTAATGCGTGTATGTTAGCACAACTTAAGTGTGAGAATTAGTTTCGAGTGAATCCGAGGTCGTTTTCCAAATTTGGGCATCGAGTAGGACAAATTTCCAAGTTCTAAATAATAGTTTAGCCTAAACCTACAACCGTCCATCAAATCAAATGCTAACCGGGCCTCGGTTTTCGATGTCGTTTCTTCTAACCGATGTATTTTAACACAACCTAAGTGTAGGAATTGGTTTCGAGTGAATCCAAGATCGTTTGCCCAATTTCGAGGCCGAATAGGCCGAATTCCTAAGTTTTAAAGAATAGTTTGGCCTAAATCTACAACCGCCCATCAAATCCTAATCGGGTCTCAATTTTCGATATTGTGTCTTCTAACTCGTATATTTTAATAAAACCTAAGTGTATGAATTAGTTTCGAGTGAATCCAAGGTCGTTTGCCTGATTTGGGCACCGAGTAGGCCGAATTCTCAAGTTCTAAAGAATAGTTTGGTTTAAACCTACAACCGCCTATTAAATCCTAACCGGGTCTCGGTTTTCAATGTCGTTTCTTTAAACACGTGTATTTTAATACAACGTAAGTATGGGAATTGGTTTCGAGTGAATCCGAGGTCGTGTGCCCGATTTGGGCACCAAGTAGGCCGAATTCCCAAGTTCTAAAGAATATTTTGGCCTCAACCTACTGTGAACAAGGATTTCGGTCCCGCGTCCATAGGGTTGTTGTCCTGGCGATGTGGTCAATTGATTTTATGTTTAGAGTCGCCACTTATTTATTCGGTAGGGATAAGTCCCATGATAATGGATAAGGTCTTGATCTGCTTAGAGTTCTGGGTAAGCGGTTCGGTTAAGCCCGGGGAAGGTGTTAGGCACCCCGGCACTTCCGTCAAGGAAGGTGTTAGGCACCCCGGCACTTCCGTCATATGACGGTTCCCTACTTCTTAGGTTTAAGTCATTTAAATGTCAAGTATTAATCAAATGCCGTTGATTTAGTTTATACTAATCCAAGAAGGGGAAAGCTAAACTAGGGTCGGGCCCGAGTTGAGCTGCCTACGTACTTACATTGGGGTGAGATCAGACCGAGCGTAGTTCTGGCACATGAGCCCGTGCCGAGGCTGAGAGTTGTGTTGTGTGTGCACCAAGGGTGGCTTATGGTCTAGTCTGGTAGACTAGGGGTGAGTTGACCGGGTTGGTCAAGTGTTGGGTTGACTGGGCCCGGTAGGCCCGGGTTGAAGCCCGATAGGCTTAGGCCCGATAGGCCGAGAGGAAGTCCGGTAGACTGGGATGTGGCCCGGTAGGCCAGGGTTAAGCCCGGTAGGCTTACATCAGCCCGGTAGGCCTAAGGTTAAGCCCGGTAGGCTTGGATCGGCCCGGTAGGCCTAAGGTTAAGCCCGGTGGGCTTGGATTGGTCCGGTAGGGCTACGGTTTAAGGTCCAAGTTCAGTTTTATAGTCCTTAAAGTAGACTTGTTGATTTCAGGGGTTTTATCCCAATTTTACCAAGGTTTAATGGGCTTAACAGTGGTTTTACCGATGTTTAACCGTGGTTAAGCTCTTTAACCATGGTTAAGATGTGGAAATGGTCCCAAAAATTGTATTCTGTCAATTTAGAATATTTTTTGATTTTTTGGGATTTTTTCAAAAGGGCTATGCAAGCTAACCCTAGTTAAATTCTAACCGAGGTTAGTTTAACCCGTGGTTAATCCACGGAAGGTAAGGGTAGGCACGGGCTGGGTCCCAGGGGTCAAGGCAGGGTTTGTGGGGGGCCCCCATGGGCTATGGGCCCACTGAAAAGGCCCAAAAAATCAAAAATCCAGACTGTCGGCACTGGGATTGCCGACAGTTGGAGTGATTTTTTCCCATTTTTAAAGGCCTGTAACTTGAATTAGGGGGGATTTGTGGGCCCCACAGCTTATGGTTTTGAAGAAGGCTGAGAGAGGAAGCCAATGGGCCTGGTATGGGCCTCAAGGGATTCCTGGTGTGGGCTCCACAGTGGTTTGAAGTGGCCTGTTTGGCCAGTCACATAAAATGATGGGTGTCGGTACTGGAATTACCGACACCTAGGTAGTTTGCAAAAACAGGGGTGTAACCCCTGATTAAGCTCATTTCTTGGACTTGATTCCTTCAGGTAAAGTGTAGAGGAGGTCCAGGGGAACAAAACCCTAGCTTTGATTTGTCCCAAAAGGTTACCAGGTGGGCCCCATAGGCCTCGAAACAGAGTGGTCCAGGGTGTCGGTACTGAGATTGCCGACACCACTGTTTTTCTTTTTTTCTTTTTTTCTAATACGCCCTGTTGGATGCTACGGAAAATGCACCGGGGGTTCCCTCAGGCTGAGAGGGACCCCCAGAACTCTACTAGGGATGTGCCCAAGAGTGTTGTAAACCCTCGGGGAGGATCCCCACACCTATGGAGGTGGGAGAGTCCCCCCCCCCCCGTTGGGGTGTACCTGCCAAACTCAGAACAAAGTCCCTTGGATAGGACCAGGGGCTCACAAGATATATATAAAAAAAACTAAATAGGGATAGGGGGAAGGCCTACCCTGCTGTTCCTCTTGCCGAAGGTGGTGGAGACCTATAACGACCCCAAAATCCTACAAGGCTAAAATAGGACTTTGGAATCGTCACATTTCCTTAACCTGCTTAAAATTCATGCATACAAGGCTTACTACACGAGTCTCCAAAAATGAGAGTAGTAAAATTCCGATATATAAACTATAACCAACCTGTACAAGTCTACGGTCAACATATACAACCCAGTATAAACCAACAAGTATGAAAAATACAACTATAAAAGTCTGTTGAGCAACATCCTCTAAAAGTCTATTACAAAACTCTCTTAACTAAACAAAGCATAAACTAAGAGGTATAGACACCCAACCCTCCGGCTCCTTCCTCGGAAGGCTCACCTTCTCCTGCTTCCTCAATGTAAGCTTCCTCAATCCACGGCTCCGCCATGTATTCCTGCTCTAAACCAAGACAAAAGTCCAGCTGAGTACAAAAGTACTCGGTGTATATAAAATCCAACTAACAACATAATATACCTGCACTTAGGTGCAAACATATCCAATAGCATAATAACATAATCAGAGTACGGAAGAAAGTGTGTGCATATACATCATATCATCACCTTGACTCGTGTACTTGTGAGAATCTTAGACTTAGAAGACAATACACTTATGAGCTGCTTATTCTTATGAGACCACGTGCTTGTGAGATGCTTTTGCTTATGCACTTATTCAGATCATACAATGATGTGGCATGCCGTTCTTGGCGGATACAGACTATGCTTAAGAATCAAATGGTTGACATGCCATTCTTAGCAGATACGGACCATGTCATGCTTATGCTTATTCAGAATGTCATACGCATGCCATGCTCATGCTTGTGGTCCACATGTGTGACTTGTGAGACTCTTATCTTATCATACACGTGCATATGTGCTTAAGTATCGAAATTAACATTCGAGTTGGTAATTGCTTAGATTCTGATCTCCCACCATGGAAACTCCACTATACTGTCCCATACCAAATAGTTAGAGAATTCCCGGTTGGAAAGATTTTCCTCTAAGTTCTTACCTTCCCAACTGCCAATTTCCATGCAAGTAATTAGACATACTTATCAAACAATCACATATACATATCTTATCATAATTCATAGCACAACTCATAATCAATTTACCATCATTTCATAAGAGTGTAATAGCATTTATCCTCTCAAGCATTTTCACGAACACCTTGAGTACGCGTAATATGAATCCATTGCTCTTCTACATTTTCAAGCATTCATCAAACCATAATCCATCCATACAATTCATTCACCATTCACATCCACATATTAATCCCATCCTCCATACATTCTATCCACATTCTAATCCACATTTTCATCCATAATTAGCTTACTTCATAGAAAATTTGGGAAAAATGCATCTAATCTCTATTCTATCATTCATATCATATTAACATTCACAAAACATTAAAATAGAGTTGATTAGGATAGTATATCGACCTTAGGAATCCTTCCCTTGGATTCAAAACGCTCCCTAGGTGATTTAGGGAAGCTTTCCAAGCTCTCCTTGCAAAATCCAAGTTATCTCCTTCTTCTCAAAGAAATCCCTCTCTCAAAACCCTAGGTTTTCTCTCCCTTTTTGCCAAATTAGGTTAGAAATAGGTAGAGTATTCTAATACCCCGAAATAGGATCTCTATTAATAGCCCCAAGGGTTGAGGACCAAAATATCAAAAAGCCCTTACTGAAATTCTGTAAAAAAACACGAAAGACCGAGCGATCGGTGGTTATGACAGAGCGATCGGTAGCCTACCGATCGACCGGTGCTCTTGACCAAGCTCTCGGTCAAAAACACACTCTCTGGAAATTTTTCTCATACAAAATTTTGGACCAGTCGATAAATACTAATCGATCGGTTTTGGACCGATCGATCGCTACTTCTGACCGAGCGATCGGTTGTGAACCGATCGATCTCTAGCGATCGGTGTTCTGCAGATTTTTGACCTATTAAACTGTTTCGGCCATAACTTTTGACTCGATCATCGGATTTCGACGATTCAACTTGCGTTGGATTTTTCTTTCGAAAAGGAACATTTCTGGTATTTTAGAATTTTCAAATTCCCCTTTATTTATGGACCAAATTATCCCGAAAGTTGACTAATCTGTAATTCCATCAGACAAAACATCGGAAAACCCACTTTTGACTTAGCTTAGACTAAAATTATGGAAAAACATTAAACATGAACCTCGAAGAGGGTTCCAATACCTTTCTAAAGGTTTAAGAATCACTCAATTCCAATAAACGGTGCCAAAACTAGAGCTTCCTAAAGTTCAGGGTTTGATATGACATCCATCTGGTTACAAGTTTGATTAAGCCCTAATCACACTACACCAGTTAGATATAAATACATAAACATTAAAACATCACCAGGACTATAATACCCCAAATACTTGCAATAAAAATATGAAGAAGATTCGGGTCTCTACAAGACTGGTGGTGGAGTGGTGGCTCGCGGCGGCGCTGCACAGGGACTGCTAGGAGCTCTTGGAGAGCTTGCAGGGTGGTCGTAGGACACTAAGGAGGGGTTTGGATTGGAGCAGGGCCTCGGAGTGGTCTTCAGGCGTGTCCTGCCACTGTAGGGGAGCTCGGTTTTTATAGGGGAGCCTCAATGGGATACACCCGGGATTAAGACGATGGTAGGAGAGATCTACAGTGGTCGGAGAGTGGTTCTGCAGATGGAGGAGTGGCTTACACAGGCATGCCTGAGCGGTGCAGGTGGGTGGCGTGCTACAAACTGGAAAAAACCAGGGTGTCGGTAGTTGGATCACCGACACCCCAAATTCTTTGAAAAAATGAGGGTCGGCAATCTAAGTGCCGACACCCCTGGATTTTGCCCTTTGGGCTCTGCCTAGGCCTGCAGGTGCACTGTTGAGGGGTTTTTTGAATTGTTGGGCACTCAGCTTGGGCCCAACCCGAATTTGAGGGTATTGGGAAGTCTTAGGGCTTGAGCCCTAAGGGCCTAGGGCCTACTAGGGCTTGGACCAATCTTAGGCTAGGCTATGTTTAGGGCTAGGCTAGGGCTAGGCTTTAGCTAGGGTTTAGGACCTAGGGTTTGCTAGGGCTTAACCTAGGGTTAGGGACTTAAGTTGGGGATTTAACTATGGTTAAATGTCTTAACCCTAGTTAACAAATGGTGTAAAAATTGGGTGCTTACACCTACAACCGTCAATCAAATCCTAATCCAGCCACGGTTTTTGATGTCGTTTCTTCTAACGCAAGTATTTTAACACAACCTATGTGTGGGAATTGTGATCGACTGAATCCGAGGTCATTTTCCCAATTTGGGCATCGAGTAGGCCGAATTCCTAAGTTCTAAATAATAGTTTGGCCTAAACCTACAACCGTCCATCAAATCCTAACCGGACCCCGATTCTCGATGTCGTTTCTTCTAACACATGTATTTTAACACAACCTAAGTGTGAGAATTGGTTTCGAGTGAATCCGATGTCGTTTGCCCAATTTGGGGGCCAAGTAGGCCGAATTCCCAAGTTCTAAAGAATAGTTTGGCCTAAACCTACTATCGCCCATCAAATCCTAATCAGGTCTCGGTTTTCGATGTCGTTTCCTCTAACGTATGTATTTTAACACAACCTAAGTGTGAGAATTGGTTTCGACTGAATCCGAGGTCGTTTGCCCGATTTGGGGATCGAGTAAGCCGAATTCCCAAGTCCTAAAAAATAGTTTGGCCTAAACCTACAACCGCCCATCAAATCCTAATGCATGTATTATCGTTTGCCCAATTTGGGCACCAAGTAGCCTAATTCTCAAGTTCTAAAGAATAGTTTGGCCTAAACCTACAACCACCCATCAAATCCTAACTTGGCCACTGTTCTTGATGTCATTTCTCCTAACGCGTGTATTTTAAAACAACCTAAGTGTGAGAATTAGTTTCGAGTGAATCCGAAGTCGTTTGCCCGATTTGGGGACCGAGTAGGCCGAATTCTCAAGTTCTAAAGAATAGTTTGACATAAATCTACAACCTTACATCAAATCCTAACCGGGCCTCGGTTTTTGATATCGTTTCTTCTAATACGTGTATGTTAGCACAACCTAAGTGTGAGAATTAGTTTCTAGTGAGTCCAATGTCGTTTTCCGAATTTGGGCACCGAGTAGGCCGAATTTCCAAGTTCTAAATAATAGTTTAGCCTAAACCTACAACCGTCCATCAAATCATAATCGGGACTCGGTTTTCGATGTCGTTTCTTCTAACGCGTGTATTTTAACACAACCTAAGTGTATGAAGTGGTTTTGACTGAATCCGAGGTCGTTTGCCCGATTTGGGCACCGAGTAAGCCGAATTTTCAAGTTTTAAAGAATAGTTTGGCTTAAACCTACAACCGCCCATCAAATCCCTACCGGGTCTCAGTTTTCGATGTCATTTCTTCAAACACGTGTATTTTAATACAACCTAAGTGTGGGAATTTGTTTCGAGTGAATCCGAGGTCATTTGCCCTGTGAGCATGGGATCTTCCTACCCACTTTCACAATTATATGTTTTGACTTGAGTCGCCACCTATTCATTCTTAGGGATAGGTCCCGGGTATTTGTTTGCTTGGATAAGGCAAATGGTCTAATCAAAGTTAGGGTAAGTGGTTCGATTAAGCCCTGAGGAAGGTGTTAGGCACCCCAAGACCCCTGTCTTATAACGGTTACCTACTCCCTAAACTTAAGCCAATTATAATCTCAAAGTTTAATTAAAATGTCCAAAGTTTTTAAGTGAGTGCTAATCCAAGAAAAATAGAAAGCTAGATGGCTAGGGTCGAACCCGAGTTGAGTTGCCTACGTACTCACATGGTGAGATCAGACCGAGCGTAGTTCTGGCACATGAGCCCGTGCCGAGGCTAGGGGGAGTGTGTGTGTGCATAAGATGGTCAAAGGGTCTAGCCTAGAAGGCTATGGTTTAGTTGACCGGGGAGGTCAAGTGCACAAGTGTTAAGTCTAACCGCAATTAGAGGGTATTTATCCATGGTTAGATGAGCTAACCAAAGCTAAGGAGGTCCTACAAGTCTCTTTTTGGTCTTTTTGTATTTTTTATATTTTTTGAGATTTTTGGGGATATTTGAATGTTTTTTATATTTTGATTATATTTGAATGTTTTTGGTGTTTTGAGATTTTATCATGTTTTTGGTATTTTGAGATTTTATCATGTTTTTGAATTTTCATATAGGTAAGGTTTTGACAAACTTAACTAAAGTCAAATTTAGTCCAAGAGTTTGGCTAAAAGATTATAGTTTAAGACATAAAGAGGGATGTGCCTTATGAATAGTAAATGGTCTATTACCAACACCTATTTTGTTGGATTGATGTTGATAATAGATCAAATACCATTGTCTTTAGTATGAAACATTTTTAAGAATGTCCTCTTTAAGTCCTTACACCATCATTTATCTTAAGTCTTTAAACCATCACCTACCCATTCAACATAGAACATGAAGGAAAAATAAAGAAATGAAAGAAAATGAAAACTCATCCTCTCCCTTTTAAGGTGGTTCATTTACACCATTATTAATGATGTAATGTTGCTCTAAAGAATGTTAGGGAGGGGATGAGCTTTCACAAAAAATTCTAGAAAGAGGACTAGAATCTCAAAAGAAAACAAAATAAAAAAAAAGAGGTATAGCTTTAGCTTCCACTCTCTATGGGCCTACCCATATTCACACTTGTGGGTACATAAAAAAGAAGAACATATGTACATGGAAAGGAAAAGAAAAAAGGAGCATCTCCTTGCCTTTGATATGGGGTCCCTCTACACCATTAGATTGGTGTAGAGAGGCCCAACTATGCTTGAGAAATGAGAGATCAAGAAGAGAGAACCAAATAAAAAAGAAGAGAAAATGAAAGAAGGAGTGCCTACTCCTCCAAGAATTCTCCTTCAATGCTCCAAGAGGTAGGGTTTTAGAATCCACAAAGGAAGAGAGTTAGTGAAGAACTCTAAGCTTTTAGTCTTAGAATTCTTTCCAAACTCTAAACCTTAGTTTCTTCTCCCTTCTTCAAACTCAAGAGAAACACAAGTGGGTGGGAACCTTCTAGGGGTCTTCAGGGATGGATCTAAGGAGCTAAGGGATTGGTATTTATAGGAAAACTAAGAGGTTGGGTTGTGTCTTTTACATGGGGGATAAAAGAAGCTAGTGGGTAAAGACTTGAGTGTTGTAAGGTGAGTTGATAGATTGAGTGTTGTAAGAGAGTTGATGGTTGAGTATTATAAGGGGTGTAAGAGAGGTGTAAGAGAGTTGGTGGGTTGAGTGAACTATGAGTTATATGGGTATGGGTTGGTGTAAGAGAGGTGTAACAGAGTTGGTGGGTTGAGTGAACTATGGGTTATATGGGTATGGGTTGTAGGATATAGTGTAGGTGGATATGGATATATGGATTAGGTCTTATGAATCATGGGTTATTAGTAGATGGGTCATGGGTTATGATTATTGGATTTTGATTATGACATTTGGGCTTGGGCTATGGAAATAGGCTTTGGCTTAGGCAATTGGGTGATTGGATATTTGGGCTTGACTACTTGGGTTGGGTAATGAAATTAGGTAATTGGGTTTGATTGAGTTGTTTAGGTATAAGTTTGGTCAAATGGGCTTGGGCCTTGGGTATACCTAGGGCTTATTAGGGTTAGGCTAGGGCTACCTAGGGTTTGGGTTTAGGACTACCTAGGGTTAAGCTTAGGTTAACTAGGGTCTTAACTAGGGTTTAGTCCTATGGTTAAGGGTTTACCTAGGGTTTGGTTTGGACCATGGCTAAATTAATTAACCACGGTTAAGGGGTGTAAAAATAGGGTGCTGACATGCCCGATTTGGACACCAAGTAGGCCGAATTCCCAAGTTCTAAAGAATATTTTGGCCTAAACCTACAACCGCCAATCAAATCCTAACCGGGCCACAGTTTTCGATGTTGTTTCTTCTAATGCAAGTATTTTAACACAACCTACGTGCGGGAATTGTTTTCGAGTGAATCTGAGGTCGTTTTCCCAATTTGGGCACCGAGTAGGCCGAATTCCCAAGTTCTAAATAATAGTTTGGCCTAAACCTACAACCGTCCATCAAATCCTACCCGGGCCTCGGTTCTCGATGCCGTTTCTCATAGCACATGTATTTTAACACAACCTAAGTGTGGGAATTGGTTTCGAGTGAATCCGAGGTCGTTTGCCTAATTTGGGGGCCGAGTAGGCCGAATTCTCAAGTTCTAAAGAATAGTTTGGCCTAAACCTACAACCGCCCATCAAATCCTAACCGGACCTCGGTTTTCAATGTCGTTTCTTCTAACGTGTGTATTTTAACACAACCTAAGTGTGTGTTGGTTTCAACTAAATCCGAGGTCGTTTGCCCGATTTGGGGATCGAGTTAGCCGAATTTTCAACTTCTAAAGAATAGTTTTGCCTAAACCTACAACTGCCCATCAAATCCTAACGTATGTATTTTCGTTTGCCCGATTTAGCCACCAAGTAGCCTAATTCTCAAGTTCTAAAGAACAGTTTGGCCTAAACTTACAACCGCCCATCAAATCCTAACCGGGCCACGGTTCTCAATGATGTGTCTTCTAACGCGTGTATATTAACACAACCTAAGTGTGGGAATTGGTTTCGAGTGAATCCGAGGTCGTTTGCCCGATTTGAGGACCGAGTAGGTCGAATTCCCAAGTTATAAAGAATAGTTTGGCAGAAATCTACAACCTCCCATCAAATCCTAACCGGACCTCGGTTTTTTATGTCGTTTCTTCTAATGCGTGTATGTTAGCACAACCTAAGTGTGAGAATTAGTTTCGAGTGAATCCAATGTCATTTTACTAATTTGGGCACCGAGTTGGCAGAATTAATTCACAAGTTTTAAATAATAGTTTAGCCTAAACCTACAACCGTCCATCAAATCAAATCCTAACCGGGCCTCGGTATTCGCTGTTGTTTCTTCTAACACTTGTATTTTAACACAACCTAAGTGTGGGAATTGGTTTCGAGTGAATCCGAGATCGTTTGCCCGAATTGGGGGCCGAGTAGGCCGAATTCTCATGTTCTAAAGAATAGTTTGGCCTAAACCTACAACCACCCATCAAATCCTAACCGGGTTTCGGTTTTCGATGTCGTTTCTTCAAACACATGTATTTTAATACAACCTGAATTGGTTTCGAGTGAATCCGAGGTTGCCCGATTTGGGCACCAAGTAGGCCGAATTCCCAAATTCTAAAGAATATTTTGGCCTAAACCTACAACCACCAATCAAATCCTAACCGGGCCATGGTTTTCGATGTCGTTTCTTCTAACGCAAGTATTTTAACACAACCTACATGTGGGAATTGGTTTCGAGTGAATCCGATGTCGTTTTTCCAATTTGGGCACCGAGTAGGCTGAATTCTCAAGTTCTAAAGAATAGTTTGGCTTAAACCTACAACTGCCCATTAAATCATAACTGGGCCTCGGTTTTCGATGTCATTTCTTCTAACACGTGTATTTTAACACAACCTAAGTGTGTGAATTGGTTTCGAGTGAATCTAAGGTCGTTTGCCCGATTTGGGCATCGAATAGGTCGAATTCCCAAGTTCTAAAGAATAATTTAGTCTAAACCTACAACCACCCATCAAATCCTAACCGAGCCTCGGTTTTCGATGTCATTTCTTCTACCACGTGTATTTTAACACAACCTAAGTGTGGAAATTGGTTTCGAGTGAATCCAAGGTCATTTGCCCGATTTGGGCACCGAGTAGGTCGAATTCCCAAGTTCTAAAGAATAATTTAGTCTAAACCTACAACCACCCATCAAATCCTAACCGAGCTTCGGTTTTCGATGTCATTTCTTTTAACGCGTGTATTTTAACATAACCTAAGTGTGGGATTTTGTTTCGAGTGAATTCGAGGTTGTTTCTTCGAACGCGTGTATTTCAATTACCGTCTGTAATACCACAGTATGTTACCATGGCTATTCATCCAATATACTGACGGTCATATATCCTATCACAAAATCTATAGTCTGCTAGCCCAAAAAGAGGAGAGTGTGACATGCGGAAGTGCAATATGCGGAAGAGTTGCGCAAGCAAAATCCAAAGTATAATATATTTGAAGAATCAAATACTTTATTATAAGGAACTAATGAGAAAAAAAACATGAAATAGAGCAAACGAAATGCACTAAAGATCTACATCTGGTAGAACTTCAATGAATAACTGGTGTCACTAAAACAATGGCAACAGACTTGCTAAAATACCTACAAAATAATGAATCCCTACTTCCAGAGGATAAACCAGAGTAACCACAGACCTACAAATCAGACACAGAATCTATTAGCAAATTGGAAATAAGCTCAATGTGAAAGCAACCATGCATTTAATTAGAAAAATAAAAGAGGGAAAAAGAAATTTAAGTTGAGATACATCAATTAAAAGAGAGAGAGACTAGTTTTGGGGATCCTGTAGAAATTTTTAGAAAAGAGAGAGAGGGAGAGACTAGTTTTAGGGCAGAAATAAAAGAGAGAAAACAAAGAGAGCGATTGGTTAGGGTAGAAGGAGAGAGAGAGACAGAGACAGAGACAGAGTGTGTGTTGCTCTCCAAAATCTCACCTAAGAGAATGTGGAGCTTTGGCACACGACTTACTTGACTTAATCCATTTAATTATTATTAAAGGCATGCTAAAATCTGAATTTATAAATTTTTCATTAAATAAAATATTTGATACTTCAAAAAAACTTCAATTAAAATTCATAAACAACTAAACATAAATAAATCGGATCATTAATTGTGATCCTTAACCGGCATACTAAAGTAAACATAAATCCAGAATAACTTCAATTACAATTCTTGTGTAATTCAATTTCAATTCTCAAACATAAATTAAAGTATGGAAAAAAATGTGAGTACATTATGTCATTCACTTTCTTTCCTTTTTTACTTTCCTTACTTTTCTTACTTTATTGTTTTGTGAAAACACATCAATATGCATTACTCGATAAATTAAAATATCATTTTACCTTATATTGAAAGGGGTTACTATACTTTACTTACCGAGATACCACCATTCGTACATTATCAGGCACAGATGGCATACTTAGCATATTTTTTTGGGGCGGCGACTTACTTTTGCCCTTAGGCTATTTTGATGGTAGTCGGTCTGTGCAAAACTCACCATACATCAATACTTTCTTATATCTTTTTCTCGCTTACTTAATTACTTTCTTTCTTTCCTTTGTCTCACTTGTGTCTTACTAGTGTCCTTAATTTTCTCTTTATACTTGTGCATGTTTAAAATAGTGAGTGCACGGTGATACATCCTTAGTTAAATTATACCCAGGACTAATAGTTAAAGGTCATGGGAAATCTCATCATAGCGTCTCATTCCACTATGTTAATAGATCTAGGCAAGCAAAACTCTCATCAAATGTTCCTTTACCGAATAATAGATCACGTATAACAATATAAAATAATCACAACATGACATTAATGGTTCCAACAATTTAAACATGTTTTATTCACAGTTTATTTTTCACTATGCATAATTCACAATTTATTCAATATCAACAACATTTTCTAATAAAAACCAAAATCATAAACATCATATAATTTAGCAATCATAGATTCATAGAGTATACCCAAAAATCATATTAACTTGTAGTCCTAATTTCACAAAGAGTTCACCTCCATCATTCAAATATTTCATACATTCAATTCAAACTCCAGACATTCATTCCTTCTTCTATATACATTTACATACCACCATCATAGATCGCAATCCCCTTGTTCAGGCATAAACACAATATATACATGGTTATTCACATCCTCTTTAACCATTCATTAGAATATTGCATAAGGAGTGTTAACAATTCTTAGTTCTTCTTTTATTCGTTTCTTTGCTTAGATCTCATCTTTAAATCTATATTTTTAGGTTAATAATCATGAAATTGTGAATTATGGAAATTTATTAATCTCTCTGATCGCTTCCCTACGATCATACGTTTGTGAATAATCTTTGATCTTCCAGTCTCTTCTCATATTCTAATTGAAAACTCTAAGCAAACCCTAAGTTTTTTCCTTTTTATTATTTCAAAACTCTTAGAAAGTTACTCTAACCTTAGACCCAGCACGAAATAGTGAATATTTATAGGGTTTGGAACTCAAAAACATTAAAAATCCATAAAATAACATCTTTTCGCATTTCTAGCCGCGATTTCCGATCGATCGCAACTTAGGGGCAATCAATCAGAGCCAGCAATCAATAGTGGTAGCTCCGATCAATCAGAGCTTAGATAGATTCTGGGAAAAACTTCCTAGTCTTGCCTGATTGATCGGCTGACGCGTACGATTAATCGGTATTTTTTTTTTTTTTTAAGTCTGTTGCTACATTTTTTATATGTTCAATTTCATATAATTTTATATTCATAAAAATGGGTTAAAATGAGTAAAATAATTGAGTTTCTACTTTTTAGGCATTTCATATTACTTTCCATAAAGACACATGCATTAAAATGATACACATTATATAAATGACACGAATGCTGATAAATTAAATTTATGTCACTAGCGAGCGAGAGACGGAGAGAGACAGGATACCTATATTCTCATAACACATGCGCATGCAAAAGGCCAAAGGTCCAGGACAGATCATTTGGTGGGGCCATACTAAATAGACAGTGAGAGTAGGGCTAGCACTCCTTTTAGACATTAATGGTCAAGATCAATGTGATTTGGACCATCACAACCATCCAAATGATTATTTCTTGAGACCAAATCCTCTATGGTGACAAATCTGGTTATCACCCCCCTGAGGTCGCCACGTTTCCCTTTTGACATCCTTTAACTGTGGTTAAGATTCACCCACCCCTAGGATTCACCCACCCATCCTTAGTTTTTAGAAAAAAAAATATTAAATCTTTTTTTTACATTAACAATATATTTGTAGGATTTTTTTTAATATTAAATTATTGCAAAAAAAAAATTAATATTTTTTTCTAAGAACCAAGGATGAGTAGGCATAGGGGTGGGTAAATCTTAACCACAGTTAAAAAAATGTCGGAAGGAACTCGCGGCAACATAGGGAGTGATAACCGGATTTGCCAAATCCGCCGTAGATGATATGGTCTCTTATTTCTTTGGAGAAACATTTGCCTTCGATTTCAAATAATGTATCAGTTAAGGCCCCGGATTGTCTCTGGCAAAGCCAGAATGGGCTCTTGGGGTTCCATACATTGTGCAACAGTTGGCGTAAAAATGGGGAGAAGTCATTCTATTTTCTCCCCATAATTTTGACTTCTTCCCATTTGATATCTCTCACCCTTATTCTCACACACTTATCACCACATGTCTTATTAAGTCCCATGATTTTGACTTCTCCACCACTTGTCACCTATTCTATGGAACCCAAGACAAGCCCTTTCTGGCTTCGCCGGAGACAATCCAAGGCCATCAGGCAATTATTTAGACTTGGTAAATGTACGGACTAGGGCCCATGGAAATGGTGGCTCTCTAAAGATTTTAGCTTAGATGGCGTTTGGAAACTTTAAACTAAAAAGGTTGAGCTTATTTGGCATTTAGGGTGTTAAGTTAAACATTTAGGGTGTTAAGTTAAAGTTTAATTGAATGTAAAATAAAATTTAGTAAATGTTTTACCTTTATAAAGAAAAGGTTATGGCAGTGGTATCCAAGGGTTCACCCATGTCCCTGAGGTCGTCACATGTCCCTTTTGACACCCCTTAATTGTGGTTAAGATTTACCTATCCCTAGGACTCTCCTACCCATCCTTATTATTTAAATTTGCTTATAAATATTTTAATACTTTTAATATTAAAAGATTTTTTAAAAAAAAACAAAGTTTGCACCGGAGAGATGTCCAGAGAACATGACAAGGAGAAGCATAAGGAAGAGAGACATGGTGTGGGATATCTTGCAATTGTATCCAAGCTTCAGAGATTATAGAAAAACAGACAGACACTTCAAGTGACTCACGTACAGCTAGATTTTAGTGGAGATTTACTTCCTTGAAGTGCTTCAACCAAGAGAGATTTACAATTGTATCCGAGCTTCAGAAATGGGAATGGCGGTAATTACCGCCATTCCCATTGTTTGCATGCAAACAACTCCTACGCACCTCAGGCACGCCTCTAGTAGTCTCCCACGCCACTTGATACCTTCACCAACCCTCCTACGAATGTCATCCATATCCCTAAGTCCCCTTCTATTAGTTCAGACTCTCTCCACTCATCTTCCCCACTCTTGAAAATTCCAAAAATCTTAGAAAAAATCTTGAAGAATTTCTTATCTCCAATTTTCCTTCTTTGTATCGACCTTCTACTGCCCATAGAGATCTTGGAATAAACTACAACTTAAAATTAGAACTTAAGTCTTTTTTTTTTTTTTCGATCCTGAAGAAGACCTCCAATTTTCCTTATTTGTATCGACCCTAAGACCTTCTACTGCCCATAGAGATCTTGGAACAAACTACAACTTAGAATTAGAACGTAGAACTTAGTTTTTTTTTTTTGATAACCGTGAATATCCTGAACCTTGAAAGCTCAAACTAATCTTGAAATCCCAGACTAATCACACGGGCTACATAGGGAATACCCCTCCCCCATGCAACCATTAGTGAGGGGAGCCAAGAATCGAACTCAAGACCTCCAGGTTTACGATTCGTCCAAGTGACCACTGGGCTACACCCTCGGGGGTTAACTTAGAACTTAGTCATGAAACCTTTTTTTTTTAGAAGAAGTGGTCAAATTTTATATGTTTTTTGTGTAGCGGTGTTTTTTCTTTTCTTTTCTTTTCTTTTTTATGACCCTTTCATACATTTGGCCACAACCCCAATTAAAGCATCTCCAACGCAATACTCCAAAACCTTCCTCCATTTCGACATCGGACATAGGCCCATTAAAAAGTTTTTCACTCCAATGCATCCCATCTTCAAATCACTATTCCATTTTCTAAAAATACTATTCATTTATTATTTTAAAAAATCAATTCATATGTTTTCTTTCCCATTTTTCCTCTCAAACTCAATAATTCACCCATTTGAGGTCGCCACATGTCCCTTTTGACACCCCTTAATTGTTATTAATATTTGCTCACTCCTAGGGTTCACCCACCCATCCTTGGTATTTTTTTTAAATATTAATTCTTTTTTTAATTAAAAAATTGTTTTTAGAGTTTTTTTAACATTAAAAACAGTTTTTTGATTTTAAAAAAAGAATTAATGTTTTTAAAAAAAAACCAAGGATGGGTGGGTGAATCTTACCACGGTTAAGGGGTGTCAAAAGGGACACATTGCAACCACAAGGGGTGATATTGTAGAGGATTTGGCTTTCTTTTTTTTTTATCTTTTATTGATGAATTAATTTAAAACTTAAACAATTATTAAAAAACATAAAATAATAAGTTATTAAAATAAATTAAAAGGATACAACAAACGATATTGTAAGGGAATGAATAGTGTTTTGGAGATCATTATTTTCTCCCTCCTTTATCTTTGGTGGGTCACTGTAGCCATTTGAAGTATCAATTCCAAATATAGAGTACGGTTAGGGAGCCAGTACTCCGTTTTGGAGCATGGTTGGAGATGCTCTTAGTAAGTTAATGAGCTAGGTTAGGTTAGAACTAATTGTGGGTCACACCCCTCGACTCAAACTCAAGTCCTCTCACCGTCTCACGATTTTTTTTTTAGAAGACGTGCTCATAGTTTATATGCTTTTGGACACATGTTTAAAGGTATTTGTACTATGATGGTAGTGTCTTTTTCTTTCTGTTTTTTCACTTCGTTCCGCAACCTCGGTTAGTAAGATAGTGAGCTAGGTTATAACTAATGGTGGGTCAAGACTCAACGTCACAACCCACAACGTGAAATCAATTCCTCTCACGATTTTTTTTTTTTTTTAAGAGAATACTTTATCAAATTTGATAAGCTTTCATGTTTAATGGCAGTTGTACCTTGGTAGCAATGTCTTTTTCTTTTTTTTCCTTTTCTTTTCGAAAGTGATTGAAAACTCTCAAAAGTTCGAGGGGGAGAGCACAGCCGAGCACGTTTGAAAATCAAAGTCACATTTTACACATTCTTTAAATGGTGGCCCCACAACACTTTGGATTTTCAATCTTACCACCTTTGTTCTCGATAGTTAGTATATCCAGACTTTTAAATCACTTCTGTTTTTTTTTTCTTTTTTTTGTTTTGACTTCATTATGAAGTTGAATTAGTCTAGGGATACTCCCAAAGTGTACTCTCATATATACTCCCAAATCCTAACCGTTCATCTTAATTATTAAACGGTTAGGATTCCAGCTAATGTGGCAATAGAAAAAACAAAATAAGCCAACTGAAATCCTGACCCTTAGTGGTTAGTTATAAACGGTTAAGATTGGAGAGTATATTTGAGAGTATAATTGGGAGTACCCACATACTGACTCTATGAAGTTAGGCCGCAACCCCTCGACTGGAACTAATGGTGGGTCTCTAAAAGGGAAAAAATCTCGTGCACGCCACGCGTCTGTAGCTGCTTAGCTGGTAGAGGAATGATAGCAAAACTCCACCTGTAAATGAGCCTGAGGGGGCGGGTGTGCACCCTGAAATAAGCTCCGATGATAAAGTCAGTATAAGGCACATAACACAGTATAAGGCACAAGCACAGCATAAGACACAAGCACTGCATAAGGCACAAGGCACAGGCACAACATAAGGCACAAGGCACAAGCACAGTGTATGGCACAAGGCAAAAGCACAGTGTATGGCACAAGGCACAAGCATAGCATAAGGCACAAGGCACAAGCACAGTGTATGGCACAAGGCACAAGCACAGTGTAAGGCACAAGGCACAAGCACAGCATGGTATAGAGATACTTATCGTGAGGGCACTGGGCATATGCACTTGAGGACGAGCTCTGATGTTATGCTCTGGAGATTGTAGCTCAGGAGGCACAAAGGATATAGCTCAGAAGGCACAAAGAACTCAGCTCGGATGGCCCAAGGGACTCAGCTCGGATGGCCTAAAGGACTCAGCTCGGATAAGGCTCAGACAACGTAGCTCGGGCTCAGACAACGTAGCTCGGGCTCAGACAACGTGTACGTTATGCATCAGACAACGTAGCTCGGGCTCAGACAACGTAGCTCGGACTCAGAACGTGTACGTTATGCATCAGACAACGTAGCTCGGGCTCAGACAACGTAGCTCGGACTCAGACAACGTGTACGTTATGCATCAGACAACGGACAACGAGCTCGGCACTATTCACATCAGACAACGGCACAACGGATTTGGCACTATTCACAGCACAACGGCACAACGAATTTGGCACTATTCATAGCATCAGACACAAGTTCAAGTGTGATGGTACTCAACAGGTGATCAATTGCAAGGCCGTGCAAGTGGCAGTGTGACTATTCATGGAGAGCATCAGGCTGACAAGGCCTATTTGAGAGAATCTGACGGCAATAAACGCTTGTGAGGCCATAAAGAGCATCAAGTAGCCGGAGAACACCAAAGGAAGATGAGAGAATCAGGTGAGTGGCCACTTGCACAACACTTCAAGGTAGGGGTGTGAATGACTCAAGCTCCTCAGATCTCCATCTTCCTCTTCCTCTTCCTCTTCCTCTTGCTCTTCCTCTTCCTCTTTTTCTTCTTCTCTTGATCTCCTCTCTTGCCTTTCGCATCATCCTCCTTGCCTTTCGCACCATCCTCTTTGCCTTTAGCATCATTCTCCTTGCCTTTCGCACCATTCTCCTTGCCTTTCGCACCATTCTCTTTCTCTTGCATATCATCCATCTCTCTAGCGCACCATCCATCCATTCTCTCTGGTGATTCTTGCTTATTTACAGGCATTTGGAGTCATCATGACTTGTGCAGTCATGATAAGACCACCTGTCAGACAACACTCAAGTGATCCAGCACATGGCCCAAGTGGGCTGAATTTTGGCTAAATTGTCAGAATTTCTGAGCATGAGAAATCACTATTTTACCCCTTCTTTTTGCTCTATTTTATGAATTTTATCCGTTACATTTAGCCCCTTCTCGGTGCCTTGAACTCCGTTCGAGGTGCCGAGAATACTCCATGGGTAAAATTCTCAAAAATGATACCTGGTCCGCAGACACTGATTGTGCTCCGTGCTCCGTGCTCCGCTCTCTTCCGTTGTAGGTGCTCCGTTGTCACTGATACGTTGTGCTTTTCGCCAGCGAAGACAAGCTTGCATCAGCCCCTAGTCAAGTCACCGGATTCTCTCACTCGCGCATAGTACCTCAGAGCATGTGTTAGAGTGCACGGGAATGTACATGTATCACAACACCAAAAAATGAAGTCATTAGGCACTTCGAGCGCGAAAATGTGTATGAACACGTGAAGATGCATGAGCACAGAGATTCACTTGATAAGCACAGAGATTCACTAGATAAGCACAGAAATTCACTTGATAAGGCACTTGATTTTTCACTTGATTACGATTGTAAGTCACAGACACATTATGAGATGACAGTAAGGAGTACGGAAGCGCATAACATAACACATCATAAATGTAATCAGACAACTGACATTTCATATGATAGGCCTCGTGATGGGACACCATGCTCAGATGACATTTCATTAGTATAAGCCACTAGATTTGCTCAGATGACAATTCATTAAATAAGCCACATGTGTCCCGTGGTGAGTACCCTACTCAGATGATAAGTCATTTGACATTGCATTTATGACACATTTCATTAGACAGTTCATCGATCATTTACTGATAGGCTGATAATTCACTTGAGAATTCACTTGATATTGACAATTCACTAGAGCATGCACTGGACAGTTCACTTGATAAAGCACTTGAGAATGCACTCGATAATTCACTTGATAATGCACTCGATAATTACCTCTTGATTGTTGTTACGCGGTGAAAGCCCCATTCAGACGTAAAGATGCTCATTATTTGTGATTTTCTAAGCCCCTTTGCCTCATTCTCAATTGTTCCCACAGTGGGTTTGATTCCCACAGACGGCGCCATTTTGAAAGGGAAAAAATCCCGTGCACGCCACGCGTCTGTAGCTGCTTAGCTGGTAGAGGAATGATAGCAAAACTCCACCTGTAAATGAGCCTGAGGGGGCGGGTGTGCACCCTGAAATAAGCTCCGATGATAAAGTCAGTATAAGGCACATAACACAGTATAAGGCACAAGCACAGCATAAGACACAAGCACTGCATAAGGCACAAGGCACAGGCACAACATAAGGCACAAGGCACAAGCACAGTGTATGGCACAAGACACAAGCACAGTGTATGGCACAAGGCACAAGCATAGCATAAGGCACAAGGCACAAGCACAGTGTATGGCACAAGGCACAAGCACAGTGTAAGGCACAAGGCACAAGCACAGCATGGTATAGAGATACTTATCGTGAGGGCACTGGGCATATGCACTTGAGGACGAGCTCTGATGTTATGCTCTGGAGATTGTAGCTCAGGAGGCACAAAGGATATAGCTCAGAAGGCACAAAGAACTCAGCTCGGATGGCCCAAGGGACTCAGCTCGGATGGCCTAAAGGACTCAGCTCGGATAAGGCTCAGACAACGTAGCTCGGGCTCAGACAACGTGTACGTTATGCATCAGACAACGTAGCTCGGGCTCAGACAACGTAGCTCGGACTCAGAACGTGTACGTTATGCATCAGACAACGTAGCTCGGGCTCAGACAACGTAGCTCGGACTCAGACAACGTGTACGTTATGCATCAGACAACGGACAACGAGCTCGGCACTATTCACATCAGACAACGGCACAACGGATTTGGCACTATTCACAGCACAACGGCACAACGAATTTGGCACTATTCATAGCATCAGACACAAGTTCAAGTGTGATGGTACTCAACAGGTGATCAATTGCAAGGCCGTGCAAGTGGCAGTGTGACTATTCATGGAGAGCATCAGGCTGACAAGGCCTATTTGAGAGAATCTGACGGCAATAAACGCTTGTGAGGCCATAAAGAGCATCAAGTAGCCGGAGAACACCAAAGGAAGATGAGAGAATCAGGTGAGTGGCCACTTGCACAACACTTCAAGGTAGGGGTGTGAATGACTCAAGCTCCTCAGATCTCCATCTTCCTCTTCCTCTTCCTCTTCCTCTTGCTCTTCCTCTTCCTCTTTTTCTTCTTCTCTTGATCTCCTCTCTTGCCTTTCGCATCATCCTCCTTGCCTTTCGCACCATCCTCTTTGCCTTTAGCATTATTCTCCTTGCCTTTCGCACCATTCTCCTTGCCTTTCGCACCATCCTCTTTCTCTTGCATATCATCCATCTCTCTAGCGCACCATCCATCCATTCTCTCTGGTGATTCTTGCTTATTTACAGGCATTTGGAGTCATCATGACTTGTGCAGTCATGATAAGACCACCTGTCAGACAACACTCAAGTGATCCAGCACATGGCCCAAGTGGGCTGAATTTTGGCTAAATTGTCAGAATTTCTGAGCATGAGAAATCACTATTTTACCCCTTCTTTTTGCTCTATTTTACGAATTTTATCCGTTACAGTCTCAACACCGTCTCAACACCACATTTCTCGACAGAACTCAAGTCCTCCCCGATTTTCTTTTAGAAGACATGATCAAATTTCATATGCGATTGGAAACATGTTTAATGGTAGTTGTACTATGGTGGCAGTGTTTTTTCTTTCTTATTTTTGTGACATCGTATCGCAACTTCAATTAGTAAGTGAGTTAGATACCTCTCGGTTAACAATGGGAGTTCGGGGGTATAGCCCCCAAATTTTTTATTTTTAAGGCCAAATTCATGGATCATTGCGTACGTGTCCATTTGTAAAGAATATGTTTTTTTTCCAAACTTTCAAAGGGGGCTAGAGCTTCGGCCGTCTCCCAGCTTGGCCCTCTCCCAGGCTACAACGCCCCTATTAATTCTATATAACTTTTTTTTTTCAAAATTTGAGAGGGGGGCTTCAGTCCCCGGGCCCCATGTGACTCCGCCCCTGCTCATGAAAGAGAGATACGACCTACCAATGGACCAAATCCAAGAGGCATGGTAGTAGTGCTAATATGAATGTATTTGAACAAAGAAACTTGATACAAAGTACGATTATTTTACCATAACACATTAGTATTGATATTTTGATTTTGCAAGATGCATTTGAGTAAATGTATTGCTATGCATAAATTTTATTTATGTGCATGCTAAATATTTATTTTATCATCAAATAGGACCTTTTTTTTTTCAACGATATAGGATTAGGCCGAAACCCGGTTAGCAAGGTTAATATCTATTCTAGGTTAAGAAACAGGTAGATATTTCAACCATCACACCTCGGGACTTGATCCTCGCTCAAACGAGTCATAACATGCACGCACCACCAATAGGGCAAGCATTACTTTCCATCATCACACAGGACTAATAGAATTGTATTAGTTAATGCATGTCCATAAAAATAGTTCATTTTTCACATAATTTTCTATTCATCCACACAGTGTAAATAGAATTTGTGCAATGCAATTCCATGAAGTCAATAGTGCATCCAAGTTCTAAACTCTGTAGAATTCATTTTCAATGGTTATTTATTAGGAAAATGCTAGTGAGACCGCAAAGGGCCGAGACCACACCGAGACCGTGCATGTGATGCACAGATCTCAAAATTTCAAAAATGGATTTAATGAAATTTTGAGATTCGTGCATGTGATGCACGGTCTCGGTGTGGTCTCGGCCCTTTGCGGTCTCAGTAGCAAAGTCCTTTTTATTACATGAATTCAATTCTTGAGGTCAATTACTATTCCATAAATCCAATGCACTTTTGGAGTTGATGACTACGTCAAAAGAAAATAAGCCGAGAGAAAACAACATTTACATGATTTGTCACGTAGGGACTAAGCGAAAACATTCCGAGAGCTTCCAGCCTTCCACTGTGCCAAGATTATAAGTAAAAATGCTATCCCAAATAAGCCCGTATACGACTTGTATAGAATCCCAGACCCAATCCTCTAGAATAACAAGTAATTTATTCCTACTCCAAGCATAGTTCTTCTCGACTTGATCCATGATGTTGACAAGCATACCGCAAGCTCTAGGAGGTCTTCGCGTAGTAATCCTTTTAAGCTAACTTTAAAGAAACCATATATGAAAGTTTCAACCATAATAGAAAACAGTTCAGATTATGCATGACTAAAATGCCTTAATGCTTCACTCTGATCTCTTGTGAGGCAATGCAGGCCCCATTGGAATCGGTTAGGGACATGGGGAGCGTTATAGCTGCATTTTCAATACCTGTCATCTTGAAATCTGACTGTCTCCATGAAAGGGTTAAACCTAGCTAAGAATCTTCATCTGAATAATGTCATTGCGAAAATCCGAATAAAGTCATTGCGAAAATCCCATCCACAGGATACAAAATGCATCATCCAAATCCAGCCCATCATTTCAGATGTGAGCAATTTGCTCTAGCTTTGAGAAAGAAGTGAATGAAACATCACCCAGAAAAGCTAACAAAATCCATGTCGATCAGGCAAGAAGGATAGCAGTTTTTAAGAAGAGAGGACGAGAATGTTGATTTGGAGACCCACAAGGCTTGAGCACATACCTCACTAGGTTATCATTCTAAACCGCAACCATGAGATCACAGGTTCAATCTCAGCTTAGTCACTGAAAAAGTTTAAAAAAGAACTCCAAATCCAGCAACAGAGTTAGCTCAAATATGAAGCAAACGGGTTTGATGGATAACAATTCATGCAGCTTTTACAAGGCTGAGCCCAAGGAAGTTGATTTCATACCGCATAAGCATGCTAATCTATTTCCAAGGTGCGTCTTGCTCATATTTGGTGGAATCATGTTGAGAGCTTTTTATGCTTATGGAGAATGATGAATGTTTTTCTCAAAGAACCTACAACAGACACGAAGACGATGAAAAGCATTCTTATTGACAAATGAATAGTTTCTAGGTGTTCAAGACGTATGGGAGAGATCATTCAGTGGGGGACTGATGTAAGAAGTTTTTCTCAATGAACACTACCAATACAAAGACAATGGCAAGCATTCTTATTGACAAGTGAATAGTTTCTAGCTACTCGAGAGTCCAGACGTATGTGAGAGATCATCCAGTGGGGGGACTGATGTAAGAAGTTTGGGCAATCAAGTGTTTTTGGGCAGAGGCTGCTTCGTATCTCCATTAACCAGAGACTTTGAAGGGCTAAGGGGATTGCATCTACTTGACTCAATAACTCATCTATTCCCGAACGTGTCTCATGAATCCGAAGTATTCTACGAAGAGGATGGGTGGGTTTAAATTTAAATGATCTTGCCTCCCAGTTGAGTTGTGTCATCAATCTTCTGATATCAGACGAATTCACTTTACCATGCATCTCTTAAACCTATATATCTAGGTTTCCACTTCTATTTCTCTTGAGGAAGAAGGTTTTAAATTACAAGTATTGAATTTCAGAGTAGATCACTTTTAAGGGAGTAGCTAATTATGTAACCTTCATAGAAAACAACTAATAAGAGCTTAGACTAAACCTTGGTTAGAAAATCACAAGTGCCGTTAAAATTTATATTTCAAAAGGTTTATTTTTATTTTAAGAAGTCACTTAGAGGGGGAGGGGGTTTGGCATAGACCGGTACCAGTTTATTAAATAAGGAAAAAAATACAACCGAGAGGGGGACATAAACCTTACCTCGTACGCAAACCAACTAACATCTTATATTAGAGACAGATGATCTATCAAGAACTAAAAACCCAACTGCTAGTTTAGGAAAAAGCTTGCTATTATGAAAGAATTTATTACAATTAGATAAGCAAGGCTCCTTAGACAAGATATCAGCCACCAAATTAGTTTCTCTAAAAGTATGAACAAACAAAAATTCTCATTTTTCTCTCAGCTGCATAATAGTTTCAACTCATACCAGATAATAAACGGCCTGTATAAGTCTTCAACTCATACCAGATAATCCACAGCCTGTTCACTTTACCATTAATAATATCAATAGCAATCTGCGAATGCGAATCACTCTCAATAATGACTCCAAATACCCTAATCAACACAGCACAACCATCCCGAATAGCTTTCATCTCCACAATCATATTCGAAGAAACCCATTAGAATCTATAACAGTTTTTATCTGTTATACAGTCACACCTAGAGACTGAATGATCACCGGCATCCAAAGAAATTGCACTCTTCTGACCTTCAAAGAGAATAAGGTGAACACACCACAGAAATTCTAATCGGATGGTCATTGATAGTCCCCAGCTTTTGAATGTCGATAGAATTACAGGCACTGATCCAGAAAAAGAATCGCTTATTCAATCATATTCTTGTATTTTTTTTAAAATCATATTCCTGTGTTTCAATCATATATTCGTTACGTTGTGTATTGAATTGATTTATGGCACAGCTAATGCAATCTATTAGGTTCTTGAACTTTTTTGATAAAAAGGTTCTTAAACTTCAGTCTCTATTATTGGTTGCTAAGAATCCTGAATAATTACAAGCTTAAATGCAAAGTTACCAACTATGCCTAGGAGTCTTATTCTAGTATTCTATTGACAACAAGAAAGTACAAATTTAATAGTAATAAAAATGTGTATCAAGAGTTATTCATCTCACATAAAACGAAATGATGCAGTTAGAACTCATAAAATTTTCCATTTTTTAAAAACTGAATTTGAAGTAGACTCGCTAACAGTCGGTCGTTTGCTGATAGAAACATTGTATTCAATTTTTAGCATGCTTCTCATTATAAAGTATACACTTGGTCAATGATATAGTATACACTTGCCTGACCAACCCGAAACTCTGATAACTAAATTTATACTGAGTTACACGTTTGAAGATGTAGTCCTGATTAGTAGCTAGAACACACACCCCATATGAACAACACACACCATGTCAGCAAAACAAATGGTCAACATATAGCACTAAAATGTTGTCAAGCAATATATAGACAAAAAAAGATATTTACATGAATTAAGAATAGCATTTATAACCACCCCATCGGCCAATGATGTCTAATTGCAATTTAAAATAGTAGCAACCCACCACAAACTACGAGGAATCAGATAAACAATTCAATATATACAAAATGTAGAGTAAGATAATGACAAATGTAGTCACGAAACATAAATTACAATTAATCAGATGAAGAGGACAATTTTCTCTGCTGAGTAAATGCATGGTAACTTGAAATATGGCAAGAGAAAACTGACGAAGTGAAAAAACATAAGTTGGCTCATACTTCCAATTAAAACAAAGATATAATTATTAGCTGAATACCTCTCTCAAGCATTAAACAAGAGCCAAATCACTAGATTGTGCTGACCGGGTAGGATTTTGATTACATGCCCCAAACCCCACGGGCTGTTGCCACTTTGTTATTAGGTCGAGATGTCAACTCGTACAATATCCTGGCAAAGGTGTCAGAATGTCTTCCATCTGAGAAGAGGATCTCTGCAAAGACATTCTCATAAGCTAGTAGAAGGGCCTTGTTCTGCGGCTCTGAGACAAGGCTCTCCATTATCATTGCCGCTTTCCTGCATACTTCTGGTACAGGATGCGGTGTTCTGATCACTTTCAGCAGCCGATCAATTGCCCTGAAAAATTACTGCGACCATTTCAGCAACAAGACCATTCACAAAGATAGGTTTAGTATATTATTTAGATTTGCAATATCAAGATGAAAATCTCACCATCGCTCGCTAGCAAGCTTCAGCCTGCAATCCATATTGACTTCCGCAAGGTTATAAAGAGCACCAACAGCGGCTGCTTGTGCATCTACTGCCAGTAAGCTCAGAAGATCAACTAAGCGCTTATATATCTGCAGTGTCAATTGGCCATTCACTAAGGTATTGAAGCATAGAAGTTTCAAAGAATCAAAGGGTTATAGGATGTTGAAGTATTTGGAAAGTAATACATTAAAAAGGGTAAAAATAAATAAATAAATAAACATCAGTCTCTTATGAAACAAGGGATGATCTGTGAAACAATCCCGACCTGAGGAGCAAAGGGGAGAAGGAATGGTTCATTATCGGGATTTATTATCAGACGGCCGAGCAATTCCGCAGCTGCACAATGCCAGGCTTTGACTGAGGATCCCAGCATCCCCATGATGGCTTGAACTGCACGTTTCTCGCTGGTGTGGTCAAACAAATAGTGAATATTTATAATTTGGAGCTCAGAGTAGCATGTGCTAAAGGCTAAAACAAAATCTGAAATAAATCTAATTTATTACGTTATTTTGATATATGATGGCTTGGATGAGCTGAAGATTCTAAGATCCAGCAATGGTGCTAAATTCACAATTGTCTCAAGGGCATTCGTTACAAGCTCTTCGTCCTCTGTCAGCAATGGCAACATGTTAGAAGCATTCCAGCCTTAGGCATATACACAAAAACTATTCTTGGGAACATTTCAGCCGAAGAATTCCAGAGAAATCTAGATCTTTTTCATTTGCCCAGGAAATTTTTGAAAAAAAAAAATTATTCATGAATATTTTATTAACAGAAAATTAAATTTTAAAAGATAAAAATCTCATCTCAAGAAAACAAGTTGTGATATTTATTGTTTTGCCAAGGGAATATCAGTTTCTTGCAAGAATTTTAGTTTCTCTTAAGAAACTACAGTTACTGTTTGTAGCCAGAGTCTATTTTCTATTGATATATCTGGTGTTCTTTTCTGTGTTTGGTGCCTAGTTTACTTACTTTCTGCTTTCAAGTTTACCTTATTGTGAACTCTTGTTGTTTATGTTCTTCTTTTGTCCTTTAATGAATCTTCATTTACTAAAAAAATTTGAAAAAAACTACAGTTACTGTTCACTGAAAATTCAGACGATGTCACAAGATTTCAAGAACTGGTCAAAATATTTGTGACAGGACAAAAGAGTTTAGAGCAAATAAAAATTTTAACAGATAATTGCCTCTTAAGACCTGTAAAAAAGAAAGAAAAAAAGACGTACACACACAGATTATATATATATATATATACAAATAAAAATTTTAACGGATAATTGCTTCTTAAGACCTGTAAAAAAGAAAGAAAAAAAGATATGCACACAGATTATATATACCCTGGTAGACGGGCAGAGCCACATGGAGACCAGGGGGGGCTTCATACCCCCCTGAAATTTTGGATTTTTTTTATCATAGTATTAATAGCCCGGGAAGGGGCTGAGCCAGGGGACAGGGGCTCTAGCCCCTATAAACTTTTGAGAAAAAATATATTCTATACAAACGGACACAAATAGACATGATGGCCCATGAGCTTGGCCCTCAAAAAAAAATCGAGGGCTACGCCCCTGAACCCCCATTTGTTAACCCCCTTGCAAGAGAATCCTGGCTCCACTCCTACCGGTAGATCAACCGGTATTAACTAATTTTCAGGAAAAAAATTGGCACTTTGAACGACATAAAAGGTATTTTTGGCAAAATCAGGTAATGAAACTCAAGCGTCTTTCTCCAAGTTAAGCTACAATAAGCTCGAGACCCTGCCTTCTCAAATCCCTATTTTCCATTTAAGATGAATTCTGGATGCCTTCCAAAATTAACATTCCCATGTCTAAACAAAGCATATTTTCAGCACATACTTAACAAATTCATTAAAATAAATTATCTACATTTACCAGTATTTTTTACAAAATCAAGTGATGAAACTCAAGGAATTTTCTTCCAAGTCTTATCTACAAGAAGCTAGAGACCCTGCCTTCTCAAATCCCTATGAATTCTGGATGCCTTCCAAAATTAGCATTCCCATGTCTAAATAGTTGACACAGCATATTTTCGCAGATACTTGACAAATTCATTAAAAGAAATTATCTAAATTTACCAAGCGGCTTGCAGAATGCTCAGAATAACTATGAGTTTCATGATTGAGAAAAAGTTTTCCAGCAATTAGATGTTTCACAGATAAAATCTCTGCTATTTAACATTGAATAGCTTGTGGGAGGTAATTAAGAAAAAAAATGATGGATCAATTCACTCATAGCACTCATGGAAGAAGGGGGTATGTTCCATGTAAAAGCAACTCCAGTCATGAATATTCTTCATGATGCCAATGTGTTGCACTTTCATCAAATCTTATACATCAGGTGTTAATTGCAAGCGGATGAATTGATTCTAGAAAGTGTGATAATAGTAGGGATGTGATGTGCAAGATCAAACTAGAGACGTTCTATGATCATGTGGAAAGGTCCTTCCTGGATTATATATGATGATCCGAATCGTTTTGGTAGCTAGTGGAGTAGCTGGATATGGACTTGCACATCATTAATAGCCTTCTTTATCCGTTCTCGTCAACAGTTTCTCGGGGAATTTTTAGGAATTCTAGAGCATTCTGCAAGATCAAACTAGAGACGTTCTATGATCATGTGGAAAGGTCCTTCCTGGATTATATATGATGATCCGAATCGTTTTGGTAGCTAGTGGAGTAGCTGGATATGGACTTGCACATCATTAATAGCCTTCTTTATCCGTTCTCGTCAACAGTTTCTCGGGGAATTTTTAGGAATTCTAGAGCATTCTGCCCCCCCCCAAACACACACACACACACAATTCTATCCTTAAAAAAATTATACTATATTATTTAATAGGGCATAGCCATGGGTAAGGGGGCAACTGTCCCCTAACTTTTGAAAACAAAATATATCTTTTATACCATTTCATTTAAGAATTGGTCTAGAGGTACTCCCAAATGTACTCTCGAATCCTAACTCTTTAATTCAAACAATTAATGGTCAAGATTAGATTTGGCTTGGCTTATTGTCATTTTCTAAAGCACGTCAGCTCTAATCTTGATCAATAACGAATTTAAGGGTTAGGATTTGGGAGTATACTTGAGATTACCCATAGACTGACTCTTTAGTTAATTATTTAACAGGGTCTAGCCATGAGGCAAGGGGACAGATGCCTTGTAATCAAGGAGAAACAATCATAATTACCAAGTAGTATGAGTACGGGTATAATACGACAATGATCTGTTCAGGAAGTACGGGTGTTATACGGCTAAAACACAGCAAAAGTACAATAAAATTAAAAAATAATCAATAATTATAAATAAATAAAAATCACGATATTAACTAATAATAATCAATTAATACAGAATATGAGTTTAACACGATAAAAGTACAGCACAATACACGCATTGTACGCGTTTAATACGTAATTCACGTATTAAACAGGTACTATACGGTGATACGCGTATAATATGTAACACAAAAAAGTACAGGATTTTAAACAGCAACCCCTCCCCCCCTCCCCCCCCTTCTAAAAGTATTATACAGGTACTATGCGGGTATAAGCCAGGTGTTTGGTAATTATGGAAACAATACCCGTAAGATATGTATGAAATGTATGGACAAAATGGCCCAAAAACTCAGTCGTCAAAAAAAAAAAAAGGGTCTCACTAGACCGAGAATAATTTGTACCCACTTAATTATTCTCAAAAAAATCCATCAACAATTCCAACCATGTTCAATCAACCATCATGTGCCGCCACCCATCCACCCACACACACGAAAGTCCTGGCTCCCACCGTTATGTTATTGACTTATTGTAGTCATAAAAACTTGAAGCAAGTTAACACGTAAATCCGAGGAGATCCACCTGATTGAGGGGTTCAAGGTAGGAAATGAAGATCTCATGATTTCACTCCTCACTTATGCAGACGACACCCTAGTTTTACTGGACACCTCCAAATGACAGGCATCAAATCTTCGGGCTGTCCTCAGATGCTTTGATGTGTTTCTGTATTTCTCCTTATTCTGAGGAAGAGCACCTTAATTGGCATTGGGAATTATGATGATTGTCTAAATGAAAAATGAGTAAGAGGTTTGAGTTATTTGCTCGGTGAGTTCCCCATTTCATACCTCGGCCTCCCTATTAGGATGCGTTCTATCGACAAAATCATCGAGGACCCACTTATAGAAGTAAGGCGAGAAGTTGTCTAGATCATTGTAATCAAAAGTGCCTTTGCCAGTCTGCCCATATACTACATTCAATATTCAAGATTCCTGCCTCAATTGCATATCATTTCAAGAGCTTCAAAGCGTCTGGTCTCTCTTTAGAACTGAAGTGGGGGGGGCTAAAAATAAATAGTACCTCATTAGTTGGGGGCCTAAGTAACCAAAGGCAGAGCGAGAACCCAAGAACGTCAAATTTCAATTTATAATAGGGTCGAGATCGCCTCCGAAGCGCCTATATATATATTTAATAATTCTTAAAAATTACTTATAGAATTAATAAAACCATACAAATATATAATCATAACTCATAGTAAACAAGATGCAAGCGAGCCACAGTTTTGGAACTGTAAAAGCTTTCATTTATTTCAAACATAAAAAACCGTATAAGAGATTGAGTAATTTGAAAGATCATTTGAATTTATTCAATTGGTCCTAATTTGTACTAGTGGATTGGATAGATGTAAGAGACGTAAAGGAAAAAGTTGAAATAAATGAAGTGAAATGATGGAACTAAAAAGTGAAAAGACTATAAGGTCTTCTTTCCCTCAAATGTCAACCCCCTCTAAAGGGTAAAAATGAAGAAACTTAAAAGTTTCGTCTTCCTTCCAGCGCCAATTCGTCTTCTTTCCTACGCCAATTACAGTGGCTAAACTAGTTGCCATTAACTTGGAATGACGTTTTGCACACTTCAAATCCAGAACGTGATCTTCACACTTTGAAACCTCGCTCTCCAAAACGAAAAACCGCACTCCCAAGGCAGATCCAATCTCAAACCATAGAGCAAGGTTTCAGAGTGGGTAGTAGGATAGACGGTTTGGGTTACTAAGGGTGGGATTGGGTTTCTCATCCTAAGCATAGTAACAAAGTTCTCTTATTTTTTCAAAAAGTCCCGAACAATACGCGACTTTTTCGTCGAACGATTAATTCCCGAACTATTCACAACTTTTTGAAAAAAGTCACGTTTTTTCGAAAAAGCCTGAATTTCACAAATTATTCACGAAATTTGGAAAAAGTCTCAAACAAATATCTAATATATGAAATATGTTTGTTTATAATTTAATAATTATTAATCTTATTTAGTATTTTTTTTCATATCCTGCCCAATGTTTACAAAATTATTTTTTGGATTTTCTGGATTTTGCAAACAAAAATTGATTTTTTGCTAGACAAATAATTCTCGAACTCCGACTTGATAATTATGGTTAGTACCATATTACTTTCTCTTTATAATTATTAAATTAATTTTTTTTATTGTTTACGGGGTTTTTTTTTTTTTTTTTTGAAGTTTTCCCGAGTTTGTTGAATTTTGCCAATTGTTTTGAACGAGGCCCCTACCGTATATTCCCCAACCTCACTTTGTTACTATGGTCCTAAGAAGTTTGGTGGTCTCAGCTTTAGGAAATTAAATCATGAATAGAAGCATATTGTGCCCACTTTGGTAAAGGGATAGGGAAGTTGAGCAAAAAAGACTACCCCTGGTGGAGGATTATCAAGGTTAAGTTTAGAAACACCAACTGAAATTGGAACCCATCCATTGTTACTTTGAGCTACAGGTTAGGCATGTAAAAAGGGATAGTAAAGTGCTAGGATGAATTGTGCGTTGTACTGGTTTCTCAACGGGAAATGGCAAAAGAATCATATTTTATGAAGATTACTGGTGCACGGTAGGTCGCTTCTGTGAAATTACCCCTCGTCATTACAAATTGGTTTCTAAAAGGACTTCAAGGTGAACCATTTTTTTCAAAAGAAGGTACAACGTGCTAGTTTTGTACCTGCTATTTCAAAGAAAACTCTGTGATAGGGAGATCGAGGGATGCATTGTCCTTCCCAAGCGTTTGGAAGAGTTGGAAATTCTGGAACATAGGTAGGACAACAAGTGTGACAGTGGGACTTCTCAGTTAGCTCATTTTATGAGTCTTTATGGAATGGAGCCAAGGAGGAGGAAGTCCTTATCTCAAAATATTTGGAGCTCTCTAACACCCCCACAAGGTCAAGGGATTTATCTGGATTACAGCACTTGATAAAACCTTAACATCAGACCATCTAATACAAAATGGTAAAGCCTCCGAGGACTAGCTGGATCAGCAAAATGATTTTATTCCTCACTTCCCAAATAATCCAAAGGATAGCTGAAAGCATGCACAGTAAACTTCCTCGCAATCCTACACATAATGCCAAAAGGTCCAGGATTCCACTGCACTATCAACTCCAAGATATCTGAGGGGAGAACCAAACTGACACTGAAAACTGAAAAGAAATGGTTCCATATGCATTGAGTCGGGTGAAAAGACAATCTATGGATTTACCATCATGCAGATGTGAGGAAATAAAGCTTTAAACATTCTTGTTCTTTGAAGAACATCACATGTTGATCTTCTTGAGGGTGAGCAACCAAACAGTAGAGGGGTGGTGCAATTAGACTCTATGTGATCTAATAAGGGTAAAGGACACATTGACTGAACCCAGGTTTATGACTTTAATAGAGAAAATTACCATTAGAATTACAAGTCCATATTCTCGAATCAGGCTTATGGCGAGACAGAGCTTTGACTTCGATACCTTTCACACTATTAATATGATCTTGTATTTTGATGTTCAAAGTTCAAACACTCTTATTTCTGGATGTTAATATGCTTGGGTGAAAACCTGGTTGACTAGTGACTACTTGAGAACTATAAGATATTATGAAGTGGATTAGTTGTCATTGTTAAGATACCTGTGAAAATTGTTCTATTTTAGCATCTCCTGCTCCATTATAACTTTTAACCTCAGCTATCTTCCCATTATAGATCACCTTGGTCTTCAACACCTCAATTTGCATTAATCCTTTAGACTGTTCGGGTATTTGGTACTTTCAGCCATAGTCACAAAGTCGGGGTTTGGGAATAATTCGGCAAGGGTCAAGTACGGAAAATTTTGAAAATTTCAGGAAAATACAAGAAAACCTTGGGAAAAACGAAGAAAAAAATTAATAATTACAAAAATTAGAAACGATGTTAATTAATATATCTAACAATTTGGTGAGATAATATACAAAAAGAGTAACTATAATCAACAATAATAAGTTGATAACATCACTTTAATATTGAATTCATTCCATCAAGGCATCAAAATTCATTAAAACATCACCTATCAAAAATAAAAATCAGACTATAATATGCATATTAATAAAATTACTCATTCTTATTCATCAATCGCTCAAAAGAGTCATCAATATTTGCATAATCTTCATTCCTAAAAAATTTCCAAGATTATCCCTTTTTTTCGTATTATACGTTTTAAACGGGTTCTTTTCATTTCGTATTATTCGTTTTAAAAGCGTTTAAACTATATTACGCTTTTTTTCAAAAAAGGGGTTTTAAACGTCTTTCCTACGGTAGGGTATTAATGCGTGTTTCAAACGGGATTTTTTCAATAACAAAAAAACGCAGTTTTTTGTGACTATGCTTCAGCAACTATGAAACACTCTTCATTTCATTGTCAAGGTCCTCAACTTACCCCGTTTATTCTTCTTGGCATCCCCCCAGAGCCTCTAAGGCTCCAACCTAGCTTCTCCATCGGCAATTGCAAGCTCTAACTTCCACACACGTTCTTCAAGGGAGATCACATCCAGTTATGTGTCTTCTTTCTAAAGAACATCCTCTTCTTGTCTCAGTCAATTATGCTCAACTCCAAGGTTGACATTGTGATTCCTTAGTAACCTCCCTTTGATACCAAATGTCACAGAATCACAATTTACCACTAAAACATGCCTATGCAACATTCGTGCAGTAAATTAAAACTACACCAAATCAGCCTTTTGATAGTCGACACCAACACACATGCACTCATGCACATTAGTTTTCAAGAAGCACCTTGGGGATAAGGAAATATCAAGCATTACACAAAGCATGTTAACACAAAGAAGTGTCAAGACTTTCCGACAAGTTTTCAAGAAGCACCTTAAGGTTAAGGAATTATTAAGCATAACACTAAGAAAGTGAATGCCAAGTGTTACACTTTCTGATGATGGTCCCCCTATGAGGTCCCTTCCCTTATTTATAAAGCCCCTTGCACATATGGTTCCCATTTTTCCAAATGTATTTTACACAAAAGCCTTCAAGAATATGAGTACATAAAATATCCCACAGAATACCCAAGGGATCTTCATGATTTCTCCAGACTCTAACTACATAGTTTACTTATATACCCTTCTGCAATTTAGACTAGAGTATGCTACAAGCCTAAAACCTTCTACAATAACAGGTTTAAAAGGGGTGTGTGACACTTGACGGAGTGGAAGATATTGAAGAAACAATTACTAAATCAAGTCCAAGTTATTGATCATTTACAAAAGTAGTTAAGAAATGTTCAACATATGCAAAGGAAAGCATGTTCAACATATCAAGTTATTAATCATTTACAAAAGTAGTTAAGATGTTCAACATAAGCAAAGGAAAACAGTACCTCAAATGAGTTATTTGCTGTTGAAAAAGTAAGGAGGAAAAATTAAATATTTATGATTTCAATGCCAGTACTTTTTCTGACCTGTATTATGATCTTCTATGCATTACAAAAGTAGTTAAGAGTTAAGACATGTTCAACATATGCAAAGGAAAACATGTTCAACATATCCAAGTTATTGATCATTTACAAAAGTAGTTAAGACATGTTCAACATATGCAAAGGAAAGCATGTTCAACATATCCAAGTTATTGATCATTTACAAAAGTAGTTAAGACATGTTCAACATATGCAAAGGAAAACAATACCTCAAAAGAGTTATTAGCTGTTGAAAAAGGAGCAAAAATGAAATATTTATGATTTCAATGCCAGCACTTTTTCTAACCTGTGTTATGATCTTCTATGCACTGGAACACCGTTTCCAAACAATGCCGATGCTGGGCCATAATGACCTCATTATCTGGCATGAAGGAGAAGTTCCGAATGATATTTGAAGCAGCAACAGCACACTGCTGTTTTTCTACCCGCCCTTCTTCATCCAGATTAAACAGACCATCTTCATCAAACCACCACTCTGAAGGACGATGCTTGGTCATGCTCTTCTGCACTAACACTTCTGTCTTAGACAAACCAGATCCCAGGCTGTCAAAGAAAGATTAAACGATCTTTTGAGTTCCAAATTTTCAATTCAAGTTTAAGGTATTAGGGCTTGTAATCTATATACAAAGAAGGAAGAAATCAGGTCAGAGTTACCCAGAATGGGGTAGAGCATCGTTCGAGCCCAATGCCTCGAACTCATTCCCAAATCCTGAAACTACAGAATTCACACCCAACAATCTGACCCTTGGCGCCTTTGTGAGTTCTTTTGGAAGAGCTATGTCACACCAGTCATCTACCTGTTCCAGTCGTAATATATTAATTATGGTTTAAAATATCAACATGCATCGGCCGCATCAGTCCAATATGTATCGCTTTTCAAGGTACTGATATGTATGAACAAAGTATTGTATATATTCTTTTGTATCAAATTTAAATCGACCATATCGTGCCTATCGACACCTATACGCACGTTACAGTGCGAAAAAGACACAATATATCACAAATCATAATTGAAATATGATTTTATTTAAGTATCAGTCGATATTGTTGTGTATCGTAGCAGTATCAATCGATACATTGCACACATAGTTACCAAACACCTATATTATGCCCGTATAGTACCCGTATAATACTTTTAGGGGGGTCACCGTTTAAAACTGCATACTTTTGCCGTGTTATTTATTATACGTGTGATGCCATATATTACGCGAATTACGTATTATACGCATCTAATACGCGTATTTTTGCCTTACTTTTACCGTGTTAAATGCATATTCCGTATTAAATGGTTGTTATTAGTTAATATCATGATTTTTATTTTTTGTAATTAATAATTATTTTTTAATTTTCCCTCACTCTTGCCGTATAACACTCATACTTCCTGAACAGATCATTGTCGTATTATACCCATACTCGTACTTGGTAACTATGAATGCACAAATGGTGAATACAAGGATTCCGAACCCTTTTGGTGGGTTCTCAAATACTCCCACGCCTTATACAAACCCGAGAAAACCTTTCAAAATCGTTTCTAGGCCATATTTCGACAAATCAATTGTTTACTTTTTGTGAAACAACATTCAATGGCCCCCACATTCTTGAATTTAAAAAATTCCCCCCAAAAACAAATTGAAGGTATGTCATTCTTTTCCAATCTTTTCTTCATATGCTACTAACTTACGCAAATCACTCCTAATGAGTTTAAGTGAGTACATCCATGGATTACTTGTAAAATACATGGATATCCATTATTTTGAAATTTTAAGGATGTTTTCCATACAATTTTAGGGGAAATACGAATTGCTTCATTTTTAAAAAGGAATTAAGGACAAGGAGCCTAGGATTAACAAATGACTTTAGTATATGGATGACCTACCACATCCATGGATTAAGTCCAATTTTGGAAAGAAAATTAAATAAAAAAACAAAAAGTAATAAAATTATTTTTTAAATTCTTATTAATTACTTCAATTTTAGAAGAAAATAAATAAGTAATTCCATGGATGATCTACCACATTCATTGACTAATCATGATTTCAAGAATGTTTAAATATTTCTTAAATTTAATTTTAAGAAATAATTGTTTTTCCATCATTAGTCTTTTTTATTTATTTATCAATAATCAGAAATTTCATTTAAGAGAAGAAAAAGAACATAAAACAAGAGTTCACAGGAAAGTAAACTCGAACAACAAAACAAGTAACCAAACTCAGAAATAGAAACAAGGAGACACGACGTAGCCATCGCAATTGAGAGTCTCCCTACAGAGGAAGATCCTCCAAATCCGCAATATCTGTATGAAAAGAGCACCAACACAAGATATGATGTCAGATACGCAAACAAATTAGAGGACTGGAAGATGAGAGATCGTCAAATACTCGAGTTTCTCTATTTCCATCATTAGTCTTAGTCTAAGCCATGTTTGTTTTGTTAAATTTTTATTTTGCTTTATTATATGTTGCACATCTTATTGATACTCTATTTCATTGGAAGTTGGAACATGTTTGATCATAGCCTGATTTTCAAAATACAACCAAAGAAGACAGTAGAGCGAGTCTGAGACATTGGGCTGCAATATGTGAACCCCATAGAGGGGAACAGATTGTGGTCTAGGTGCAAAGTTTGTAGTTTGGACTTTTGAGTCTAGAGATGGTGGGATAGCCAGCCTTGAGCAACATGTAGCTGGTAAGTTCATTATATTGAAATTTTCCCTAAGGTGTCGATTAACTATGCTATAAGGATGCACTTGAAAGACAAGAAGGCAGAGAAGCAACTAGTAGCACCTATAAAAGAAAATCTCATGGCTAATTTGAGGATGGATGCTACTATAAAAGAAAATCTCATGGCTAATTTGAGGATGGATCTAGGAAGCGGATCAATATTGATGATAGTTGGGCTGATAGTGGGTAAGGTGATGATGATAGCGATGGTGATGAAGACATGACCACTCTAGAGAGACAACAGATGGACACAGCCATGTGGCGGTCTAGGTAAGAAGCATAGGAAAGGGAGAAGGCGCAGAGATTCCAGGCCAGCAAACATGGTTTTGGGAGGTCGCATCTTGACGTTGGGGGGTTCTAGCAACAGGAAAGGTGGATTATAGACTATAGAGCACACAGAGCATCAGAGAAACAGTTGACAGGTTTACAGTTTATACCCCACATGCTGAAATCGAAAAGTAATCCAAACATTGAGGAGATGGATCCACACATATACAGGGCAAAGGGGTCAACAGGAGAGAATAAAAGAGATGTGGTCAGGGCAGAAGGTTAGGAAAACAGTGAAGGGTGTCATTAGCAGGCTCTTCATATTAAGCTACATCCCAACCAGCGTTGCGACATCTCCCTATTACCAGTACATGATTGATGAGATTCAGAAAGCTGAGACAGGAGTAAAGGGACCCATTCCCTACAAGATCACGGAGTCGATGTTTGATGCAAACTCGCACTTGCACATACATTAGATCCTTTAAAAGGAACTAGGAGACAAATGGTGTGACCCACTGACCCTTATGTGTGATGGCTGGAGTGGGCCAATGAGATTGTCTGTAATAAACTTTCGCATTTACTGCGAAAGTAAGATTACCTTCAACAAATCGGTTGATGCATCTACCTTCATTAAGGACAATGTATACATGTATCAGCTGATGGATGATGTGATTAAGGAGATTGGGGAGGACTATGTGATGCAGGTAGTCAAGGACAATCAGGCTTCATTCAAGAAAGATGGGGAGGTGTTAAAGAAGAAGAGGAAGCATCTATAATGGACACCATGTGCGGCTCATTACATCAATCTGATGAAAATATTTTGGGGATAACCAGATAGCGAAGAATGTGATTGAACAGTCTCAGAAAGTGACGAACTACACATACAACCACAACTAGGTAATGAGTCTGATAAGGAAGCGCATGACTTGAGAGCTATTACGACTAAGCATCACCCGCTTTGCCAGCCACTTCATCATTGTTGAAAGCATTCAGGGATGAAGAGGATGTTCACCTCAGACAGGTGGCATGAGTACCACACAGCCACACAGCCATACAGCCAAAACAAAGAGGGTAAATGATATAATTTGTAGTAATCAGTAGGGGTGCCAACGAGCCAAATTCAGGTCACAAAAACCTCTTCTAAACGGCCCATGCAGGCAAACTTAAAAATCACAAAAATGCAAACCCAAGCTCAGTCCATTGACACCCCTAGTAATCAGTCCTGTGACCAAACACGAATGGTAGTTGAGATCAATGTTTATAAAATCAGGCCATCAAGTGGACGGTTTTCGGTCTAGCAGTTCAAGTTTAACCTTTTCGGGTTGACCCTATCCAACCATTGAGGTACACGCACACAATAAATTCTTCTCCTCACTTCATTTTTTCCTTTTTCCACACATAAGGTGGTTTTCCTCAGCTTCCATAGTTTTGCAGCAACTCAGCCATGCAGACCATAATGAGCCTGACGGCAATGCTGATTGGTGAGGCTTATTGCCACGACGGGAAACGTGGACGACAAAAACAATTCATCTTTATCTCACTCACTCTCCATCCCTCTTCACTCTTTCTCTAAATCCCAAATTCATCTCTCTTGCACACTTCATTATAGACCATCAGAGATTCCCCTCGTCTTCTTGCTTTTGAAACCCTAGGCTCCTTCCTCTCAAATAAAATCCTATCTTGGTTTTGGGTTTAAAAATACGTTATTTTTAAGTTTTCAGTATGCTAGCAACTCCGGGCAAATAATGGCCAGATTCAAAATTCAATGGTCAGAAGTCAGCATCTATGATTTCTGATCAAATTCGAGCGATTCGTTGAACAGATTGAATGATTCAAGTATTCAACGGTCAAAGCAGTTTTTGTTGGAATACTATATTTGATGGATTCCGTGAACCCTAAATATGCCCAAGTGACGGTCGGACCTATTCAACCTCCCAGTCCGGTCCAAGTTTCAAAATATTGGTTGAGATCATCAAGCCTGTTCTAAAGATCATGAAAATTGTTGATGGGAACAAGCGGACAAAAACAAGATTATGTAAGGGAATGAGGCAGGCGAAGCTGGCTATCCAGGCTGTTTCATCGAAGACTTGGAAGGGCTACTGCAAGATTTATGATAAGTGGCGGGACAAACAACTCTTACATGAGATACGCATATAACATTTATTTTTAATTTTATTTATCATTTACATTTGAGACTAGCAGTTGAAGAGTCATTATGTTAACCCATATTTTTCATAAAACAACCTATTATCGCAACACTATCTACCACTATGCTAATGACTTTAAAACAAATGAGTCCTAATTGAAATCTTTGAAGAAGGTTGTGAAGAGATTGGAGAGAGATTTTTCTAGGGCTGTTCAAGCACTCATGGAGGTAAAGAATGCTTGAACTTATGTTTGATTCTCAGCCTTAGGGAATATTTATTTTTCAATAGTAGAGTGCTAGCCCCAAACGCATATTTCAATTTTTTTCCAAACTTTCGCTATGGGAGCAACACATGTAGTTACTAACCCTTCAATAGGTTGAAGAAACATTTTTTCCAAAAGAAAAGGTTATAGGTTTAACCGGTTAAGGAGGTAACAAGAAAAAGTAGCGACACATGTCGCTAATGTAAAAAACCTATTTTTGCACCCTCTACTCCTCTCCTATTTTCTTCAAAACTCCAAGGAATCCACCTAAATACCCTTTATTATAGCCCAACACCATACCCCCAGTCCAAGCCTAAAGCCCCAGAGACAAAGGTTTCATGCATGGAGCTTGTTTGTACCAGACCCAAAAGGTTTGCACTATAGCATGTATTCGCGCATATTCCCCCATGTTCCCCCCAACAAGCCAATTCTACTAAAATTCAGTATCTTGCTTGAGCTGATCCAAACTCGCTCGAGCAATAATTTACGTTGTATCTCGCTCGAGCGGGAGGAAGCTTCGCTCGAGCGAACTGCTCACTGTTTGTCTCTGCAATTCAGGAGGCTTTACAGTGAGATTCTCGCTCAAGCAAGCCCATGTTGGCTCGAGCGAATACCGCATAACATCGTTCTCACTGGCCTGAGCTCCTTTTTGGCCACTCAATCACCATCCAAACCTCCACCAAACCCCCTTGTATTCACCAAACACCCTAGGCCTTCGAAAATCTACAAATACTACCCCTATTTAAGCTATTTGAAGATCCCGGAAATCCAAAGTGCAAACCCTAGGAAAACCCTAGTTTAATCCAAACCTCTACCAAATTTGCCCTTGCAAATCACAGAGGTCGAGTTAGCCCTCTTTGAGGAGTGGGCGTGAGCAAGACCTCTCCAAGGAAGCTCCCTCTTTGGTCACACACCCCTCACACCTTGGAGTTTTTAAAGAGCAAGCAAGAAGAGTAGGACTCTTCTCTTTTTCTATTTCTTTTATTTTTATGTCTTGCATTCCCTTTCATTTTGTAGTCCACTTCTAGAAATCTCAAGAGGGCCCTCCCCTTCTCGAAACTCACTGGGTCCTCCCATGTTGCAAAAGAAAGAGGGAAGGTACTATGCTTTCCTTTTTTTTTTCTTATGCATTCATTGGTTTACTTTTGCTTTCCCACAAATGTGGATATGGGTAGGCCCATGGTGAGGCAATGCCCCCATTTCTAAACCTTGATCAGAAATTTTGGCAGTCTGGTCTTGGCCCTCACTCGAGCAAGCCCAAGTTTTTGCTCAAGAGCAGAAACCAGTGGCCAATTTGGGCTCTCAAAACCTTGTTCGCTCAAGCCAGACTCATTCTGCTCAAGCCAATATCCTCGCTCGAGAGTCGAGCCAGATCAGGTTCGTTCAAGCAAATAAGATTCTGTGATAGATCTTGCCTAAGACTTCCCAAAAGTGCCCAATGGGTATTTTTTTTTAACCACAGTTAATCTGCCCCATATTCCCCGAACTTACCCGGACCCTTTCACCTAACTAGGGTTAGCTTATAACCTTAGTTAGCTTGCCCAAGCCCCATCTCGAATTTCAGATTGGTTACAAAGCAATTTTCGCTCAAGCCAGATCATCCTCACAACCGTCCTAAATCCCAGACTGCTCACACCTTCTTAACTCAACTCAGGTTGATTTTAAACCATAGTTAGACTTTCCAAAACCACGCTACTCCTAGGCATGAGCTAAAACTGTCCTTTTGCTCCGAAATGACCCTCAACTACCAAATAAAATCAAAATACCAAAAATAATACAAAACCCCTCAACATACCAAAATGCAATCAACACCCACCCTTTGATACTTGATAGAACTACACTGGTTTAATCCCGCCAAGTCGAGTATGTAGGCAACCCAAGTAAAGGTCCGACCTCCCCCCCTAGGTTAGCAATCCTCTTCTTTTACCTTAATTGCATAATTAAAACATTATATTAATTCCTCTGGCAATTTCAACTTTTTTGGCTTAGACTTAGGAAGTAGGTTACCATATTCAGATGGGGGTCCCTGGGTGCCTAACACCTTCCCCGGGACTTAGTGAATCTCTTACCTAGAACTCTAAATAGAGATTAGGCCCTTATCCAATTAGACGTTTAGCGTCGTTCTTCCACAGGGCCCGGCTCGAAAGGAAAGGCGGCAAATTCCAGTGTTCACAAGCCACAACTACATCAGTGAGAGTTTGGAAGTGTTGCGTCTGGGGTCTGGGGCTAGCATTTCTCTTTTCAATAACACTCACACAACCTTTATCATATAATATAGTGCAAAACCTTTTGGGATGGCGAGTATGAGTTTGGTGATAGGATGACAACGAAAAGGAAGAAGAAAACTCAATCAAGTAATACCAAAATTCAATCAACATTGTCATAGTTCGCAATTTGTAAACTACTCTGAGGCTCTAACAAATTTTCCTCGTGCAACTAAATTGTAGTTTCTTTACGACATGGATGCCCTTAAATTGAGGTGAATAGCTATACGGATCCCATCCTAGACTGCATCATCAAGCAAGTGCAAGCGTAATTGGAGTAAATTCTCTTTGATACATTCAAAGCTCCACAATTGCTTGAATTATGACAAGTTAGAGAGGATGGGGATGGGTATTTGGAGCTAAATTGAGCGGAGTTAGGGCTACTGGGGTTGAGCCAAGTGGTGTAGTGAATAGTCAAGCTGGGATTAGTGGGGCCCTAGAGTTTGATGGCTTGGTGACACCGACTGGCAGCCTTGGTGGAGACCATGATTTCAATGATGATTTTGATGATGATGATGATGATGAGATGGATGGAGGGGGAATGATGATGGTGGAGGCAATGACGGAGGGGTTTTCCAGTTTAAGACAAGGCCATCAACACAGAAACAGTCGAGGTTGCAAGGCATTGTCGTTTTTACATAGGAGCAGTATATTAATCATGCCACCCAGGACACCGCTCACGGTCCACACATTCCCTCTCGTGGCCATGGGGGAGACAAGAATATGGGTGATGCCAGTATGTTGATGGGGCGTCAGGCTCAATACCATCACCCATTGGGATCACACTTGTCCAGGTGGCTATAGGAATACATAGGGCAGGGACCGCATTATTTTGTAGATGGATAGTGTTACCGTCGGCAAGCCTAGTTAAAGCGGTAGTGACTATAGGTATGCATCTTTCTCTTCATATGGGCTATGGCTATGGTTAGGATGCTCAGTCCCCGCCATCTGGGGATTATTAATATGATGATGAGTCTTAGACATCCAGTGGGTATGGATATGGCCGGATATATATTCCACAGTTCCCAGGTATGCAGCCGGTTAAAATAGTTTCTACTTGCAATGCTAATAATATTGAGAGGTACATGAGGGAGTACCAAGCTTGGTACCACAATTGTATGACTTGGGCACAATAATGCAACCATATTTCGCACACCTACAGTGTACAATTGGAAGCATATAAGGAGCCTAATGAGTTCGAGCTGGTATGCAACTCAATGTGGTATTGAGTTATGATATTCACTTTAATAGTGTAAATTATTATCTCTATATATATTTCATTCCATACAATGTCTACAATGCAAAGTCGTGCTTGTAATTGCTGAAAATTGATTATGAATTGTGTCTTCGTACTTGCCTATCAATTTGTTCACTTTTTTATTGCATATAGTGTTATTAAATCTCACATTTACATTTAGGACTTTATCTAGTGTTTTATCTTATATTTGCATTAAAAGTAGTTTTATTATTTTATATAAGGTGTCCTAGTGTTTCCTTCGTATCCATGCATATTCTAGTGTATCTTTTTTTTTATTGCTAAATAGCAAAAACATATAATAGGAAAAAGGAAAACTGTAAGCAGAAAGACTCAGGGTTCACCAAAAGTATACCAAGAGTCAAGGAGTAAAGGAAAAAAAAACAAAGAGAAATAAACAATGGGAGCCCCAGCGGCCGTCTAAAACTACACAGTAAAGATGCCCCTCCATGGATCTCCCCTGTCACCCTGTACGGATCCCCAAGATGCAACCAGAAGATGAACCCGATCATGTATCTGGGGGATGGTCAAAGATGTGTCCTCGAACACCCGCCTATTCTTTTCCTTCCAAAGGACCCATGCTATCGCCCCTGGGAGGAACGGCCAAACACTGCTTGTTGGACCTGGAAACAACACTGGAAGCCAACCAGATAACTCTGAAAGGATCGAGGAAAAATCCAAGAGATACAAAGGTGAGATAGGAAAAAGGACCACACCTCTCTCGCTACCGGGCAGTGCAACAATAAGTGGTCAACTGATTTCGTTGCTAGAAGGCACATATAACACCTGTTAGCCAAGCACCACCCTCTATGCATAAGTTGAGTGCAACAATAAGTGGTCAACTGATTTCGCTGCTAAAAGGCACATATAACACCTGTTAGCCAAGCACCACCCTCTATGCATAAGTTGATCGCTTGTTAAGATTTTATCCAAAGCCATTGTCCACAAGAAAAATGATACCTTATAGGGAATCGACGGGAACCACACAGCATGCTTAGGAAAGAAGAGTGTACTAGGCCCAGTTTACAAGGCTTGCAAAAAAGATCTCACTGAAAACCGCCCCTTGTTGTCCGGGGACCAAACTCGACTATCCCTAACGAGTAGGTGTAGGCTAACCTGCTGAATATGGGACAATAACCGCAGTAAGTCCTGGAATTTCCAATCCAATAAATTGCATCTCATAAGGGGAGTCCAAATAGGCACCCCGTCCTGAAAAGTCAGATACTCGGCAACTGAAGCCTCCTTATTTAATGCTAGGAGGAACAGATTGTCAAAAGTCTGCTTAAGAGAAGATTGCCCACACCAAAGATCAGCCCAAAAGTGGATCTACTCCCCATTACCCACCATGAACTTAGAAAAGTCCTCCCAAACCTGCATAATAGCCTTCCACACCCCAACACCCATAGGCCCACGCCCAACGTTAGGGCACCACCTACTCAACAAACCGTGTCGAGCCACCATCACTTCCCTCCACAAACTACCCTCCTCCCACTCGAACCTCTAAAGTCACTTACCCAGCAGAGCCTTATTCACCTACCTCAGGGGACAAATACCTAGACCACCATTTCACTTTGATAGAGTTATGGTTTTCCAGTCAGCCAAGTGATAATTCTAAGTATCAACTCTCTCGTTTCATAAGAAATCCCTTTGAATTCGCTCGAGAGAGACTGCAATAGAAGCGGAAACTTAAATAAGGAGAGGAAATAAGTCGGAAGACTGCACATGGCGCTTTTGATTACAGTCAGCTTTCCTCCTTTGGAAACGTAACTAGATTTCCAACCTTGGAGGCGCTTAGAGAACCTAACAATGACCGAACTCCAAACTGATTTGGATTTAAACGGCGCACCCAAAGGTAACCCTAGATAAGAAGTTTGTGGTTCCCCATTCTACACACAAGACAAGCTACCAATTCTTCCATATTAGGAATCTCCCCCACTCCAAACAAGACACTCTTACCAAAATTGATTCTCAACCCAGAGAGTTTCGAAACATCGAAAAAGGCACCTAACAAGGGCCAACTTCGTACAGGAGGGTTCACAGAATAAGAGAGTGTCATCCGCAAATTACAACTGGGAGATGTGAAGGTTTCCTTGGCCTATGTGGAAGTCGTCCCAAACCATGGGCGAGGCTTTCTGAATCAATCTACTAAGGGCATCGGAGACAATAATAAACAAAAGAGGAGAGAAAGGATCCCCTTGGGGGAGGACTCGAGAGCTCTTGAAGTAACCATGAGGTGACCCATTGATGAGCATTGAAAACCTAACGGACACGTAACACGTTCTCATCCACGCCCTACATTTAATGCCAAAACCAATCTCCCAAGGATGTAATCCAGAAAATCCCAACTAACGTGGTTATAGGCCTTTGTCATATCAACCTTGCATAGGAGGCCCAGCTCCCCCTTATGCAGACGGTCCCCAATACATTCATCAGCAATCAGAGGCTCATCCAAAATTTGTCTCCTACCCAAAAAAGCACATTAGAAAAGGAGAGATAATCGAGTTCATAACCACTTTCAAGCGAAGTTCTAGCACTTTAGCACATTAGAAAAGGACTGATTAGTCTGAAGTCGAACATTTGTTGAGCACTAGCAATTTTGGGGATTAGGACCAAAAAAGCACTATTTAGGACCGATTCAAAGGAATTGGTGCGATGGGATTCATGGAAAACCTCTAATAAGTCCTTCCCCACAATATGCCAACATTTCCTATAAAACTCTATACAGGAACCGTCCGGACCCAGAGCCTTGTCACCAACCATGCTCCTGACCACCGCGGAAACCTCCTCTTCCAAAAAAGGGCCTTCCAGTAGATTTCTCTGAGAGTCAAAGAGGATTGAAAAGTCAAGGCCATCTAGTTTTGGTCTATACAATCGGTCCTCAGAGTAGAGCTGGACGAAGAAAGAAACTGCTTCTCTGTTTATGTCCTGTTCGGATTCGAGAAGCTGGTGACCAATACAGAGACTGGATATAAGGTTCCTTTTCCTCCTAAAGTTTGCGACCTGGTGAAAAAAAATTGTGTTCTAATCCCCCTCTTTAAGTCATTGCAATCTAGCTTTCTGTTTCCAGAAAACTTCCTCAAAGGATAGAGTTTGTTGGAGATCTCTTTTGAGGACTTCTCTATCCTGGACCTCCAAGGATGAAAGGGGAGCCTCCTCGTCCCAAAGATCAAATCGATGAATCTCATCAAGAATTCTTTTTTCTTGATTGGAATCGAGCCAAAAACCTCTTTGTTCCACTCCTTAAGACGCACTTTAAAGACTTTCAACTTTAGGCTAAATCTGGTACTAGCTGGGCCCCAAAAGGCAGTTTGGGACCAAGAATCTGCGACTAGAGTAAGGAACTCAAGGTGTGTTCCATCCACATAAGTTCAAATTTGAAAGGATGGGGCCTACCCTGGATCTCCTAAGGGTCTAACATAATTGGGACATGGTCTGACGTGGGTCTAGCCAGGAGCAAAGGATCGAACATCCAGGCACTTCTCTTCCCAGCGAGTGCAAACCAAGAATCTGTCTAGCTTGGAGAAAGTGGCCGGCATTTGGAAGTTTGACCAAGTGAAACGAGAGCAAAGCAAAGGATAGTCTATGAGAAGTTACGGGATATGAAGGACTTGAAGCCCTCCATGTGACGAGTGAAAGGCCCCCCATTAGAAAAATCCCTCGAGGATCTGACACAGTTAAAATCCCCACCAAGGCACCAAGGTAGGTCCCAACGGGCAGCTACATCATCAAGCTCTATATAAAAAAGCAACTGATCGGCATAAGAAGATGGCCAATACACACCTGTGAAAACCCATTGAAATCCATCCAATCGAGAGTTACAGTAGAGAAATCCCTCAAGGATCTGACACAGTTAAAATCCCCACCAAGGCACCAAGGTAGGTCCCAACAGGCAGCTACATCATCAAGCTCTATCTAAAAGAGCAACTGATCGGCATAAGAAGATGGCCCATACACACCTGTGAAAACCCATTGAAATCCATCCAATTGAGAGTTACAGTAGAGAGAGAGGGATAACACTTCCTCCTCACACCCAAGGACCTCAATATAATCAGGATCCCACACCATGAGAATCCCACCCGTAACCCCATATGTGGGGATAGCCTTCTTGAGATGGGGGCCTGACCCCTCATAGTATGCATTTTAGTTTCCTGAAGACAGAATGTAGGGTTTAGAGATACGGATAATCTCCCTAACCGCCCTTCTCTTATTCGCAGTCCTCAGCCTGCGAATATTCCAAGATATGATACAGTTGTGCATCATTAGGGAAACAAATTTCCCCTTGCCTTTCTAACCGCACCGCGAACCTTTCCAGAAGACTAAAGGAAAAGCACAGAGGAAGATAAGCGACAAAGCTCATGCTCTAACCTCTTGTTGTGCTGTTGCGGTCCACCAGGAAGAAGGGCATTCTGACATGGGACCCTTTAAGACCTCCAAAGATCGGAAAAGAGCCAACACCTCAGGCTCTCAACCCTCGTAGGACAAACCCAAAAAGTCCCCAAAACTGGCCATCTTATTGATAACCCACTCCGACACATCCTCACGACCCCTTCCATTATCCTCATCTGCAGCCATGGACTACCATGGACAGCCCCTAAACCCTGACATCATAGTCACAAAGTCGGGGTTCGGGAATAATTCGGCAAGGGTCAAGTACGGAAAAATTCGAAAAAATACGGGAAAACTTCAGGAAAAAAAACGGAGAAAAAATTTATAATTATAAAAATTAGAAACTATGTTAATTAATATATCTAACAATTTGGTGAGACAATATACCAAAAGAGTACCTATAATCAACAATAATAAGTTCATAACATCATTTTAACATCAAATTCATTCCATCAAGGCACTAAATTTCATTAAAACATCAATTATCAAGATTAAAAAGAAGACTAAAATAGGTATATTAATAAAACAACTCATTTATATTCATCAATCGCTCAAAAGCGCATCAAAGTCATCAAGATATGCATAATCTTCATTCCCAAAAAAATTTCAAGATTATCCGTTTTTTTCGTATTATTCGTGTATTATTCGTTTTAAATGCGTTTTCTTTCCTATTATTCGTTTTAAACGGGTTTAAAACTATAATATGTGTTTTATTCAAAAAACATGTTTTAAACGCCGTTTTCTACGGCAGGGTATTAATGCGCGTTTTAAACGGGTTTTTTTCAAAAAAACGCAGTTTTTTGTGACTATGCCTGACATAGAAGACAACTTATTCTCAAGGAAGTCTTCCTTCAAACTTAGACTCACTGTGGCCTCTTGAGCCTCTCGACCCTCAACCAGCTAAAGGATCACATTTATATGGACAATGGTGCAGGATTAAAATCATATAACAAAGATGATACCCCAATGCCCTACTACCATCCCCATCGGAACCATCAGTTGGGATGGTAATGGTAGTAGGGTGAGAAAGATGGTGTGTACCTTGCACCGGAGATTGGATCGACAAATTTGCGGTATCCTACCCCAAAGGGTCCCGAGGAGGAGAGTCTGGTTACTGGTTCCTACCCCACCTTTGCTCCCAAGGCGCTTGGCACAGGATTGCAGCATTGCTTCCGCAAAACAAGTTGACTTCCCTAGAGCTGTCCCCACTCCCTTAGGCTTATCTAGAGGCGCTTGGCACAGGATCTCAGCATTGGTTCCGCAAAACAAGCTGACTTCCCTAGAGCTGTCCCCACTCCCTTAGGCTTATCTAGAGCAGAACCTGAACACTGAGCAGTCGCCCCCGCCCCAAGCTCTCCACACTCCTGATCCTCCAAAGAGCTAGAGGTAAATGCAACAAGAGTGAGGAAGTGGGCTGATGACCCCAAGGAGTATGCAAGCTATCAGAAGCCAAATCATCCACATGAAAGCCCAGACAAGCTGAGTTGTGATTCGTGGTCCCTTCCTCCATCGAAAACGAGTCTCCCAACTGCACTAAGCTTCCTCTGACAGCAGACAGGGATCCAGAAATCACAGCATCTGCTACTACTTCATTGTTGACCGATGGGGTGCACCTTGAATCATTCTCTAACATATCTAAGAGGTTGTCAACCACCTTTTCTATCGAGTCTTCCTCGTAACACCCAATCGCCACCTGAAAGCCTGCCTCTGAATTCATGGGTGAACCCACTGAGAGAAGAAAGCCTTTTGCATTGCTCAGTGTTGGCCAACCTTCAGCCCTAGTGCATGGCCACAAGGAGAAAACTCTAACCGTGAGCAAGGTAGCCCTAGACTTAGCAGACTCCCACACCCTCTTGGTCTCAGCCCCATGGTCCATCTTCGTCGAATGGAGAGAAACCCCCAAATGCATAAATGGTAAAACGCCCTTCTGAGAATCGACACCCTGAGTTCTCTCGACCCTTTAGCCTAAAGGATGCTTAAGAGAGGAGGTGTTCGAAGGCCCTTTACCCAAATCCATAAATGACGAGCCCTCATTACAACTGAACATAGACCCACTCCAATGGGCTTGCCCATCCTCGCGGTCTAGGAGAAGACTAAAACCCACCAATTGATCAGGGCCCAAACCCTAGTCCAAATCAGACCCCAATGGTCCCATGTTAGCCACTGGACCACAATTATGGTCTACACAATGCCCTAAACATAAAATCTGTGTTTCGTCCCCCAATACGCTACTCCTCCGCCGCCTTTTCCAGGCGTTTTCTTTTTCGCCGCTGATTTCTTTTTTGATTTCGCTTTTGTTTTTTTCCTTTTTGGTGAAAAGTCTTCGGCAAATGAGGAGCTACCATCGAGCTAGGATCATAGAAACTGATACGAAACGGGCGATACATATAGGTATCGGTAGTCTTCAATAGAATATTTAAACTGATATAAAACGAGCGATACATATCGTTTATTAGTTATTCATATTTTAATTCATTGTGTAATTGTAATTTTGTTTGTTACTTTGTTTTTAAGTCGCTTCCCATGACTTTATATTTGGTTCTTATAACTCATTTAATTTTTTTTAAAATTAATTTGATATTTTTAATTTTTTCTTAAAAAGAAAATTTTATATGTATCGCTGCACTATCGCCCGAAACCGATACGTATAGGTTTCGGTTGGGACTGATACATCCCCCAAAACCGTATTTTTAATCCTTGGCTAGGATCACTTGACAAGGCCCCTGCATCAGGCTTCTCCACCCGCACCTGCTTCCATACACGCTTCTGATTGGCTTCATCACTGTATTGATCCAATGGCATGCCAAGGACCTCTGACATCCCCTTCTAATGTCGTAAATCAGGAATTCTGACGAGGCCAAACCACTTGGGGGCCTGATTTGTCATCCCAGGGTGGTCTGATAGATGCAAACCACTGTAAGGTTCAAAGAATTTGAATTTTCCCAATCCTAGGTCACCACGTGGCCCGTCTTCCTCCGAACTTCTTCTTGTGCCTTTGCGAGCATCTCTCTGGCAAAAATCCATGGACTCCGGCAAAACCTAGCACTTCTCGCATATTGCATCTTCCCAAATACTGACTTCAACAGGTTAGGATATAGAGTGGAAATTAATCGAGATCAGGTGAGGAATCACCCTTAGGTCCCCTCTAACCCTGATATTAGCCAATAAGAGGTCCGTCATTGCCGAAGTATCAGGGTGAACCTCCAACAACCCTCAACACAAAGCTCCAATTTTATCAAGGACTAAGGGAATCCAAAGATGAAATGGAATGCCTTTCAGAGACAGCCATCGCAGCTTGTAGAGACCTGTAAAAGATAGTGCATTAGCCACCGGCAACCACCTATGAAATACAACAAAATTTATGTTGCCCAGCAGATATTGCCAGGAACTACAAAGTCTCCCCACTTGGGAACTCTCGTTTGAATGGAATATTGTTTGACAATTATCAAAAGGGTATAATAAGATGCCTCTATCCTCGGCCACCAGATGATTTATGATTTCTGCCACTTCTTCCCAATCATCTTCTTAGTTTGGACCTCCAATGGTGCAAACCACTGCATCAGCCCACTTGTGAAAGGCCCCTGCATCAAGGTTAATCACCACTTTCTTTGTCCCTCCCCCGACCTCAATATGACATCTTATACCTTCTCTTGGCTCGCTATGAACCCCCCAAGGATTCGGCCTATGCTTCGAGTTTCCAATGCCAGGCTTAAACTCCCACCCCACCCCCCACCCCCTCTAGCTTCCGGGAGCGAGTCACCAAACTGATGTTCTGGAGTAACTCTCATAACGGCCTCTGCCATCGCCTTCCAAAACTCACACCGAGAACCTCGAGGGATGATTATCCTTCTTCCTTGATATCTAGGATCTTTTCTCCCCAAATATTGTTCCAAACCTGCCTCAAAATTCCCTGAAAAGGTACCCATTGTAAATAGTTATACACTCAGCCACAGTAGACATGAACCATGGGACAGCGTCTTCTGGGATCCATAAATTGTTTATCAGCCCCTTTTTGCTTCTGTCTGCCACTCTGATCGACCAACCTTCCTTCCTTTCGCTCATATGATTTCGCAAAACTTTGCGCTCCACTGCAAATCTACGATGCTGCACCTTCATGATCTTCAAACTTTGTTGATGTTGCTTTGTTGCACCTCCATGATCTTCAAACTTTGCTGATGTTAAAACCGTGATTTGCAAAAAACAGTCATAGACCCGCTGGACCGTCCGAATCTCTGGTTCGACTGGAAACAAATTAAATCCCAACTACTAGTGTATCTTAAATTTTTTTCGGCATTTCCATGTGTTCCTCACTGTGTGTCCTATTTTGAACTAACCCAATGCCCACCAATACTAATATTTTGAACCTTGATATTAATTTAGTATGAATTGACAACGAACAGAATAATTCAATAGAACCCTAACATGGTGATATTTGAATTTTGGTAACTTTATGCTGGCTATAAAGTTTCCTATGAGATAAGCTTCTTGGAATGATGTTCATAAGTTCAACACAAATATAGAATTTACAAAAAAAAAATGAAAACTCAAACCAAAGCACAAAAAGATAGAAATTAGAGACACTCACAACTTGGAGGAGAGCATCGAGCAATCCAGGTATTTTAGCAAGAGGAGTTGCATCTCTGCGCACTTCGTCCTTCTCTTTGAAAGAAAGCAATGTGAGAGTGTTCAATGCCCATGTCAACTCACTCTTTAATCCACTTTGAAGAGCCAGAACTATCCTTTTGTTGTTTTGATCTTGAAAGAATAGAGAAAATATGTATCAAGGAAAGAAAAGACAAAATATGTATCAAGGAAAGAACAGAGAAAATACGTATCAATTTGTGAGATTAGAACTAGAGAAACTTATTCATAATAACATCAACTGGACTTTTCTAGGTGCAAAAAATCCATTAAGATATAAATTTTGGCATATTTACATAATAAGTTTTTCCACAAAACAAGTGCTTAAAATATCAACCTGCCCGAGATTCGGAATATCTAGTCAGTGAACTGGTCTTAATAATAATTAAAAACTAAGGTGTCTCACCCATTAAATAACTAACACAAGGATAATGGCTTTCATGAAAAGCACACTTTATATGACATCATTCTTCTACATTTGGTGAGTATATGACATTTAATGATGCAAATGCACAAGAAACATCTCCAGAGTTTGAGTCTTACATAGAATGTGAATTTATTCGCGATCACCACCAAAAAAAAAGTTTTTGTTTTTCTAAAAAAGAAGTTAACATTCCCTCCACTTGTACATTAGACTACATGTATTTCATATTCCCTTACTATTGAGTTTCTAATACTCTCAAAGCACAATGTCATGACACCTCACTGGCTCACTGTCGGATTTAGATTCAAAATTTCTTCCAAGTATGGAAATATGTACTCTGCAGTAAGAATTTGTAGAAAATCTCACCGTGCGCCCATCCAAACATCATTTTGTTTTCAATTTCATACTGCTCTTGAAATTGAAATGCTTTGAAAAAAAAAGTGAAAAAAAAAATCAAAGATCACATATTCAACAAGTATAAGAGCTCCAAAAATCTAAGATTCGTGTTCGATGTACGAATACTGGAAATCCAAAATTTTCAAATTTTACAGTTGATTGATTGCTTAAGAGTTTCAACAACAGATTTCTGCAGTAAGGATTTGAAAGCAAGTAAAAGCTCGCCTTTTAAACATAAAATTAGGGATAGCAAGAAAAGGGTAGAGAAAATTAGGGTTTCGAGAGACTGACCGGCAAAGGAACTATGAACTTGAAGAGATGGGCCCAGGAGAGTCGACGGTGCCGCCGAATCAGCCACGGCTGCAGCAGAAGTGGCGTTGCTGTTTCCGCTACCGAAAGGACGTCCTCGCTTCGCCGCCGGAGGGGCGGCGCCGCCAGCCATTCCACCCACCTTGCTCTGTTCCCTCTTCTGCATCTCTCGCTCTCTCTCTCTCTCTCTCTCTCCGAATTGGTAATCTGAGGTCAACTGGTTTAGTATCTGTTCTAAAGGTATAAAAAGGTTCTCGGTTAGAATCTGTTCTAAGTAATTTTGTTAAGGAAATGGAAAACGGACCGCGGGGATCGGCTTCATCTCATTGGTGCACAACTCCACGCCCCCGTTTTACCGGTTAATTTATTAACTGTGGTTAAGATTCACTCACCCCCTAAGATTAAGCAAGCTAATCATGGTTATTAGAAGAAAAAAAAACCTTAAACTTTAATTTAGTTAAGCTTAGCATGGTTAAAGAGGTGTTAAAAGGGGCATGGGGAACTCAGGGCTATTTTGTTAATTATGATTGTAGAGAAGTGATTAGCGGACCCCAGGACCACTGCTTACCGTCATGTCCCTTTTAACACCCCTTTAACCCTGATTAAGTTTAACTAAATTAAAGTTTAAGACATTAGTGTTTGTTTTTTTAAAAAAACCAAGGTTGAATTGCTTAACCCTAAGGATGAGTGAATCTTAACCACAGTTGATGATGAGTGTTAAAAGTGGGACGTGGACCAAAGTAGACAAACCATTTCATTACATAATGAAAACCATGGGTAAGTTAAGTATTTTCCATTATTATAATAATAGTAGACATAGAGAATATATAAGTATAAGGGTAATTTTAGGGTGTTGCTAGGACTATACTCAATTATTAAGAATTGATGATTGTACATCAATAAATTCATAAAATTACTAGTACACAACAAAAAAAAACTCCAATTTTTACGACTACACATCAAAGTAATGTAAACGATAACATCTTTTAACTTCAAATAGTGTGATCTTCAACATATGAAAAGTAGCGAATATTCATTTCAACGTTTGGTTGTTGTTCTCGGCCATTCTCACCATTGGTGAGTCTCAGGTAAGGGTGGTTGCTGTTCTCTGCCGTTCTCGCCGCCGGTGGGTCTCAGGTAAGGGAAATCTATTGTTTTATTTTCCTTATGTCCTTCTATTCCGTCTCTTTTCTTTTCCCCTTGTGGTTTTTTGTGGGGTTGTGTGGGGGGTTCACGTCCCGCCTGTGCTTGGTCTGCCCTTTTGGTTTTGGCTGGTTACAGAACCACCTAGGTTTTTGGCTGCTAGAGGCCAGATTCTATGGTGTAGGGAGTTTGATGTTTCTTGTGTATCCCTATCAGATGAGCGGGGGGGTTTCGGGCTCCGATCGAAGGAGCTCAACCGGATGGTGGACATCTCCCTGACGAGTATTTAGATTCTGCATTGGGGGGAGGGATGGTTGGGTGCAGGAATGCTTGAACCTCAGCCTTGGAAATCCCTTTTTGGTGTGAGCAAGTCATGTCTAGAGGAGGCGGTGCTTAGCTATGTGGAGCCAGAACTGGTGGACGGTGAGGTGGTGATTCAGATGTCAAACGAGGATCTGGAGGCTGATTCTACTGAGTGGTGTCATTCGCTAGTCGATTCTCTTGTTGGCCCTAGGCCGCCTTTTCACATGGTGAAAGCTGTTGTTTCGAAGATGTGGAAGGTGAGTGGGAGCCTTGAGGTTTTTAGTTTGGAAAATGGATTTTTCGTTTTCAAGCTCAATTGTGGAGAGGATACTAAGCGTATCCTAGATTGAGGTCCTTGGAGGGTTCGATCATCTATGCTAGTGTTGAGGGCATGGGATCGAAAGGTCCATCTGGACAAGGTGGTGTTCAAAGTTTTACCACTGTGGATCAGGGTGATTGGTCTTCCACTGTTTATGTGGAACCAAGGCCATCTTAGCCGAGTTGCTATTCTGATTGGGAAACCACTGTGTGTGGACAAACCTACTCTAGATAAAAGTAGGTTAAATTATGCTCGTATTTATGTGGAGGTGGTAGCTGATAAACCTCTTATGGAGGAGCTCATAGTCAATCTGAATGGTCTAGACCACTATAATGTCAATTTAAAGTATGAGTGGAAGTCACCTCGGTGTGAAATTTGTTGTGATTTTGAGCACTCTCAGGAGCAATGCTCTCGCAGTCAGCGTGGTAGATCGGGTGTTGAACAAAGGCGTGCCAGGTATCGCACTCAGAGTAAAGCACCTCGTAAGCTAGATGTGCCAAAATTTGGGTGGGAAGGTTATAGCAAGGCACGTAGGGAAGTGAAAGAAACTTCGAGAGCTTATAGCATTGATCGGAATCATGAGGAATCTCTCTTGCATAATGAAAATATCTCGTTGATTGATAAAGAGAATGATCAACTATGGTCTGTGGCTTCAAAAAAAAAGGGGCGATCTCGAGGTGTTGGGCCAAGAGAGAAAGGTAAGAACAAGGCCTCTCCAAACAGTTTTGAGGTCCTTAGCTTTGACGATGAGGGAATGCAAGACCCTTTGGAGAATCATGGGGAGGACCCTTTGGAGAATCATGTGGATCTGATGATGCTTGGAGATGAGGGTAATTCTGAGAGGGGTGAATTTTTGGAACCAGATAAGGGGACTCATAGTCGATCAAATGCCCATGGTGTTGCGAATGAAGCCAATGTTAGGCCATTCTTAAATCTATTAAAGAAACAACGGCCTTTTCATATTTCTGCAAGTGGTGGGGCAACTGGTCCGGGGGGATCTAGGAAAAACCCAGTTGATGCTTGTTTTGAGTGAGTGGGTGTGTGTGTTTTCTTTTTTCTTTTTTGAGATGCAGATTGGTTGTTGGAATGTGAGGGGTCTAAACAATGGGGTGCGTCAACGTGAGGTGCAGGATTTTATAAATCGCTTTAAATTGGGGGTGCTTGGCTTAGTGGAAACTAAGGTTAAGCAGAGTAGTGCGACAGTGATTGTGCGCAAGATTCTGGATGAGTGGTGTTGCCTTGAAAACTACAATTGGGCTGACCATGGCCATATTTGGATATTCTGGGACCCTTCTATGGTGAAGCTAAACATGGTGGGAGGTTCCATGCAATCTCTTCATGTTTTGGCTTCTCGAAAGGAGTGGCATTCTCCGATGCTTTTATTCTTTGTTTATGGTTCAAATCTTAGGATGGAACGTGCTCAATTATGGAGGGATATTACCGCCATGTCCTGTCTGTATAATATTCATTGGGCAATGCTCGGTGATTTCAATATTGTGGTGGTCAGCTCAGAAAAACGGGAAGGGAAGCCTATCCCTTGGTCTGCTTTGTCGGATGTCAGAGACTACATATCTTAGGCTAAGCTTCTGGATGTAAAGTGGAAAGGGTCAATGTTCACATGGTCGAATAAGAGTGTTGGCCAAGACGTATAGATTGTAAGCTCGATCGTTGCATGGCGAATGTTGAATGGGTGCAGCGCTTTCCTGATTCTGAAGCCTTATTTTTGATGGGTAATACTTCTGATCACGCTCATGTTATTTTCCGATTTGACGTGAGTCGTAAAGCCAAGCCTAGAGCTTTTAAGTTCTATAACTATTGGACCGAACTTGCGGAGTTCTTGGAGGTGGTTAAGAGAGCGTGGCGATGTCGGCCGGATGGCAATCCAATGTTCAGGCTCTTTTGTAAGCTGAGGGCCACGAGAGCAGCTTTGGGTGTTTGGAGTAAGGCTTCTTATGGGAACCTGACAATCAAAGTTGAGAAAGCTAAAGAGAGGTATAGGGAGATTGCGGTCGAGATGGAGAGAAGGTCGGGTTGTACTGATCTTCAAATGGAGGAAAAGGGGGCCAATCTCTTATTGCGTAAGCTGCTGGATGTTGAGGAATCCCATCTTCGCCAAAAATCTCGAGTGCATGGTTGAAATGTGGAGACAACAACAATGCTTTCTTTTTCAGGTGCTTGGCAGTGAGAAAAAATCAGAATCGCATTGACACTATTAGAGACTCTGATGAAAATCTGATTACCGACTATTGCGATGTTGCTAAATGCGGTGTTGATTATTTTTCTGATTTTTTTCTGCTATGGATGTGGATGACGATGCTATGTGGCAGCTGCCTATTGAGAGAGCTCTGGATGATGAGGATAAAGAGTCACTTGTGGTTGGGTTTTCCTCTGAGGATATCAAGAAGGTTCTTTTTTACTCTAATGGTGATAAGGCGTCCGGGCCAGACGGGTTCATGGCCAAATTCTTCCAGGTTTGTTGACAGGTGGTGGGTAAGGATGTCGTTAAAGCTATTCAGAATTTTTTCTCTAGTGGCAGGCTGCTAGGAGAAGTGAACATGACTCTTATCACTCGTATTCCCAAAGTGGAAAAGCCTGAGAGATTTGAAGAGTTTCGACCCATTTCTGTTTGTAATGTAATATACAAGCCCATCTCTAAGCTTATCGCGCTCCGATTGCAGCAGGTTATGCCTAATCTAGTGGATGAAAATCAATCCGCCTTTATCAAGGGGAGTCGTATCTCGGATAACATCCTCCTATGTCAAGAGGTGCTTCATAGATACCATCTAAGCAAGGGTAGTCCTAGAATTGGGGTTTTTGGGAAATGGTGCTTGTAAGAGTTGGCTGCCCAAATATTTTTATTAATTGGGTGATGGAGTGTGTAACCAGGGCTAGGTTCTCACTGATGTTGAATGGTCATAGAGAGGGGCTTTTCAGAGGTAGTACTACGTCAAGGTGACCCCATGTCCCCCTATCTCTTTATGCTTGCTATGCAGGTGGCTTCTAGTGTGATCAATAAGGGTGATCGTGAAGGCCTTATGGATTTACATCCTCGGCATCGGAGGCCTAATATTACCCACTTGTGATTCGCCGACAATCTTTTTATATTTGCTAAAGCAAATGTCAGATCCTCAACTTTTGTTCGCAATGTTTTGGAACAAGTTAAATGCTCTGGGCTCGAGATGAATGGCCTGAATTCCATAATTTATTTTGAAAATGTGAGACAGCAAAGTGCTACATTTATCTAGCAGATTTTAGGGATCCAGATGGGGTCCCTTCCCATCAAATATCTTGGCCTCCTGCTATCCTCTAGACATTTAAACCACCATGACTGTCATCCTTTGGTGGAGAGGGTTCAAAATCGTATTGCCTCTTGGAAAAACAAGTATTTGTCTTATGCCGGTAGAATGGAGCTTATTCGAAGCATTCTTTCTAGTTTTTTGCTATATTGGTGTAGCATATTTTGGCTTCCTAGTGCTACTGTGAGGCTTCTTGAGCAGATCCTAGCGCGGTTCCTTTGGGCTGGGAGTGAGATGAGCCCAATAAAACATAAAGTTCCGTGGAATAGTGTTTGTACTCTGTTCTCGGAGGGAGGCCTGGCTATCAGAGGAGTTAGAGAATGTAATTTAAGTGCCTTACCCTGTCGGGTTTGGGAGATTGCAAATGGTGGAGAGTCCATTTGGGTTAAGTGGTTCTGACAACATATTTTGAAAGACAATTCTATATGGACTGTGAAGATACCTTCTACTATCTCTTGGAGTGTTCAAAGCATTTTGCGAGTTCGTAACTTTGGAATTCAGTATGTCCTTCATCTTATTGGTAAAGGCGATAAAACCCATTTTTGGCTTGACTCTTGGCATCCAAAGGGGGTTCTCCTTTTTCAGTTTCAGTGACCGAATTTCCCCATAACTGGTATAAGTTGTTTGGACCTTGTTTCCTCAACTCGGGTTAACAATAACTGGAATGTGCCCATGCCTTCTGATTTGCGTTTCCATGATTTCTGGGAGGATCTTCATCGTGTCCAAACCATTGGTGAGGCTCACAAAGACAAGGTGGTGTAGACGACCAACTCAAGTGGCAAATTTAATATCAGCTCCGCTTGGCAAGTGGTTCGTTAGCGTCAGCCAGAGGTTAGGTGACACCAATTGGCTTGGTTTTCTAACAACATACCACGACATTCCTGTATTACTTGGCTGGCTTTTAGATCAGCTCTGATGACCCAAGATAAGTTGGTTAGTTGGGGAGTGTTACCTAGCGCGCGTTGTGTGTTATGCAACGGTGATGTGGAAGACATTGATCATCTTTTCTATTTGTGTTCTTTTGTGAAGGAAATCTGGCTATCCTCAAGTTGCAAAGACCTTTTTTTGCTCGGTGGAGTGAGGTCGTGTGCTAGTTTGTGCGTAAAATTAGGGGTTGTGATTTTTGTGGCCAGCTGCATAAGCTTTCCTTTTGTGTACTAGGTGTGGGCGGAGCGCAATAGTCGAATTTTCTCTAGCACATATAGGACCCCCACTAGTATCATGTTGCATATCATAGAAGATGTTTCCTTTAAGATTGATTGGAGGATTCCCATTTCTGACAATCCTGTGCATAGGGAATTAATGGAGATCTGGAATGGTGTTGCCGTTTGGGAGTCTCGGCCCATGAGGTGGGTTGCATGGAAGCCACCAGAGGGTGATGTTATTGTAAGCACCCAATTTTTACACCCTGCTCACCAAAACCCTAGACCTAAACCTAGGTCTAACTCTAGCCTAGCCCTAGCCTAAGCCCTAGGCAGAGTCCCATGGGCTCAAGGCCCATTTCAAGTCCAAAACCAAAAAAAAAAAAAATGGTTAAAACCTTGTTTGGGCCCAAGCATGGGTCCACTAAGCCCAATTTCAGTAGGACCCACACTACCCCTTTTTAAAATTCGAATTTTGGAGCCAATTCTCAAAATGGCAAAACCATTTTTGCCTTCTCCACATGTGTGGTGGTTTAGCCCAAAAAGGGAAACAAAACAAAAGTGTAAAATTCAAAATAAAAAGAAATAATAATAACAAAAAAAAAAAAAACAACAACAACAAGCCCATGATTTTTTAGTAGGGGGGTGGGACCCACCCTAAACCAAATAAAAGGTCACAAAAAAAAAAGGGAAGAATGGATTTTTTTTAGGGTGTTGGCCCATGTGTAAAAAAGATCACAAAAAAAAAAAAGGGGGAAGAATGGATTTTTTTTTAGGGTGTTGGCCCATGTGTAAAAAAGATCACAAAAAAATAAAAATAATAAAAAAAAAAATAATGACAAAAAAAAAAAAAAAGATGTTGGCGCCAACTCAATGTGGCAAAGCCACACGAGTTGGCCCATGAGTCCAAGGGCTAAGGCCCAAACCATAAGAGTAAGATATAAAAAATAAAAAAAAATTTCAAAAATGGGTACTGTTCATCGTCCCTGTCAAAGGGACGACTGAACAGACCACATGGCCTGGTTGCCCCTGCGTTCACCTGCTCCCTCCAGCCGTTGTCCCCCACGCGTAGCCACATCACCATTCCTCCTTATCCATTCCTCCACCTTCCCTACTCCCTTTCTTCCTCTATTTAAACCCCACCAAGCCACTGTTCATGGAGGATTTTGAAAAAAAAAAATTTCAGTAGTTCCCCATTTCGGCCAGCAAGCCCACCTCTTGCTCCTCCACCCTCCACCTTATCCTTAGGTAGCTCAAAACAAAAACTCTCTCAAGCCTAAACTCACCCAACCCACTGTTTCGTAAGTTGTTAAAAAAAATAATAATAATAATAATTTTACAGTGGCTTTCTCCATTCTGCCAGACCACCTCCCACTCGCCTAACCCCTCTGCCATTGCCGTGGCTTGGTCCCAGACCCTCGGGCACTACCCTAGCAACCGCCTATCCTCCGCCGTCCACCACCACGTCCACTATTAAAAAAATTTTTTTAAAAAAATTACAGTGAGACCGCCCTCTTTGGCCAGCCGTCCCCGCTCCACCTGGACTCTCTCCGCCTCAGCTCAGCCTACCCGTGGACCTCCTAGGCCTGTCATTTTCATCCTCTAGGCTCTCCCAGCCTCATCACCGCCGTCCGCAGCCGCCACGCCCCAGGAAGCTCACCACCGCGCAAGCCGATCCGTGAGGGTATACACCCCCTTTCCCTTGCTTTAGCCTCTTGATTTAGCGTTGTAAGGGACCCCTGGTCCCATTCCAGGGGTCCCCATTTTGTTTTTCTTTTCCATTTTTTTTAGTAGTTAAAAAAGAAAAAAAAGAAAAAATAGGCCGACCTTGAGGCGTGGCCACAGGCATAGCCCTCACCACCATGCACGACCACTCCCGGAGGTCTGGGGGTCCTCAATCAATGAGTGATCCCCCTAGACTCCCATTGCTCAATCCAATCAACCACCCAAGTTTTTTTTCCAAAAAAATTTCAAAAAAAATCGTTTTCAGGACACTGCCTTTAACCCCGGTTTGACCATGGTTAGACCCGGCCTTGGCAAAAACCGAGGCCATGGTTAGACTCACCACACTCCAGGCTATCCCCTTGTACAATTCCATCCCCTAACTCGCACTCTAACCATAGTTAAATCGACCCCAAAGTGGGGTCAACAGTGTGAAAATCTGTGCGACGAGGCGACTTTGGGCCTCTGTGGGGCCCACATCCGGCCTCCCCTTGGGCCTCACAAGGGCCCAAATTGTTTCCCTCATAGCAAGCTTCGCGACCATGGTCTCGGATCCCTCGGGGGTTGAGCCAATCAGCGGCAAAATCGCCGCAAAGTTTGAAAACAATCTGTTTTGGTGGAAATCGTCATTTTATGTGGTGTTTTTCGGGACAACTTTGGGCCTCTGTGGGGCCCACATACGGCATCCCCTTGGGTCCCACAAGGGCCCAAATTGTTCCTCACATAGCAGGCTACCCAATGGTGGTCTCGGATTCCCGCGATTCCCCCGTTAACCATAGTTAAATTCATGTTAACTATGGTTAAAAATTTGATGGAAATTTGGAGTTTTTTGCAATTTCGGATATTTGTGGGGGCCCAGGCCGGGTAGGAGGCCAGTCTAGGCCCTGCCACAGACCTTGAGCCCACTTTTGCTTCAGTCGGCCCCTTAACCATGGTTAAACTCACCCGTGGTTAACATTTAACCATGGTTAAGCGGCCCATGACCTAGCAAAAATTCTGGAAAAATCATCAAAAAATCATAAATATTACATGGAATCCAGAAATGTCTTCAATTGCATTTTTTTACTGTGGTTAAGACACTTAATCGGAGTCGACCCCATTTTTGACCCTTAACCACGGGTAAAAAATCCTGACCCGGAAAAAATCTGGAAAAATGCTCAAAAAATCCAAAATATTAAGAGAAACCCAAAAATGGTCTAAAATGGTCTTTTTTGACCATTTAACCATGGTTAAGACCCTTGACCATGGTGACCTCTCCTCCTTAACCGCGGTGAAGAACCTTTGACCGCCCGAAAAAATCTGAGAAAACCCCAAAAAATCAGAAAAATTCAAAAAGACCAAAAAATCTGAGATTTGACTTTTTTAACCATGGTTAGTACCCCTGACCAGGGTTAATCACTTTTCTTAACCTCGGTTAGCAACCCTAACCCTTAGTTAAGACACCCTGGGCCTACCGGGCCTCACTCCTTGGCCTACCGGGCCTAATCTCGGCCTACTCGGCCAAACCCTAGCTTACCGGGCTCATCCTTGGCCTCTCAGGCCTCATCTCGGCCTACCGAGCCCAAACTAGCCTACCGGGCTTCACCCTTGGCCTACCGGGCCCAACCCTAGTCTATCGGACTTACCTTAGGCCTACCGGGCCCAATTCCAAGCACTTGACCAACCCGGTCAACCACTCCTAGCCTTCCGGCTAGACCTTAAGCCACCCTTGGTGCACACATACACACTACTAGCCTTGGCACGGGCTCATGTGCCAGAACTACGCTCGGTCTGATCTCACCCATATGTGAGTACGTAGGCAGCCCGACCCGGGTTCGACCCTAGTATAGGATTTTCTCATTCTTAGATTAGCATTATCTTAAATACTTAAGGCATTTGATTAAATCTGAGATTAATTTGGCTTAACCCTAGCAAGTAGAGAACCACTGAAAGTGGAAGTGCCGGGGTGCCTAACCCCTTCCCCGGACTTAACCGAACCTCTTACCCTGACCTCAGGCCGCAGACCAAGACCTTATCCAAATCCCGAGGACTTATCCCTTCCGAATGAATAAGTGGCGACTCTATACTACCCCGTGAGATGCAAACCAGGGTTTCACCAAAACCCGCGCTCACAGTTATTACCATAAATACCGATGGCTCGTGGAGAGTGACTGTTGGGGGATATGGGTGTATCTTTAGAAATGCTCGTGGCAGTCCTATAGTGGCTATTGCAGGTCGGCAGCAAGAGGGCTCGATGATTGCTATGGAGCACAAGGCTATATGACAGGGATTAGAGGTTGCTAGTCAAGAGTGTTTCTGGTGGGTGAGGGTTGAGTCTAACTCTAAGTAGGCTATGGGGTGTATCAATCACCGGTGGCCATGGCCGTGGAAAGAAACAACCACCTTATGCGTTATTGAGGACATGAGGCAATATTTCGAAGCCTTAGAGGTGTCTTATATTCCTCGTGAGGCAAATCAGGCGGCTAATTTTTTGTCTAAACTGTGTATTCATGTAGATGAGGTTAGATTGGACCCGGATCATTTTCCGATCTTACTGGCCAAAATTGTTTATGATGATGAGATGGGACGTAGATTTATGAGGTTGTAAATATCTTTTTTGTGCTATGCAGGTGGGGGTCTGCCTAACCCCGGCTTTCTTTTCCAAAAAAACAAAAAAGTAGCGAAATGAAGCACTCCCACAAATGAGGAATACGTCATACTCCCGCCAAATTTGAATGAGCCAAATTTTTTTTTTGTGCGCACGTAATTGGGTATTGATGAATTTCTGCAAAATTAAATATCAATAACACAAATGATGTGCTACATACTCGAGATAGTGCTCCAAAACTCTCATATGCAAATAAAATAGATTTGCAACTTACAAGATACACTTTGTGAACTCGACTATGATAGATAATTTATTGCTTGCACAACTAATATTCTCAATGATAGCAGAGCTGAGTTGACAGAGCTTCTATAGCATAATATGTGTAAAACCAACTTTTATGAGGAAAAAAAACTATGATCATGATCTATGCGAGGAATAGTGGTTGTCATTGGCATGCTGGTTTAGTATCAAAGTTGATCAAGTTGACAGAAAAGGCTTGGAGGATTAAAAATTGGATGTGTAAAAAATAAAAATTAGTGGGGTGCAATCATCAAATAGTGGGGTGCGCCTATCATGTCCCTAATTTTATCATTCTCACTATAATAGTAGAGATGATAAGTACAAGGGTAATTTTGTTAATAGTACTAAAATTTAATCAATGTTTTTAAGGCCTATTCTCTAAGGATAATTTTGTCAATATTAATTATAATAGTAGAGATAAATAATATATAAGTGGAAGGATGATTTTGTCAATAGTTATTATAATAATAGAGAAAGAGAAGATATACATGTAAGAGTAATTTTGTCATTCTCGTTATAATAAAATGGAAATATGTGTATGGATAGTTTTTCAATGGTGACAAATCAATCAATGTTTTTAAGGGTCATATTCTCTAACGATAATTGTGTAAATAATGCATAATAATACATATAGAGAAGATTTAGTGGAAGGGTAATTTTATCATTTTTATTATAAAAGTAGAGAAAATAAGTGTAAAGGTACTTTTGTCAATAATACAAAATTCAATCAACTTTTTAAACAATTTCATTATCTTTATAATGGTAAAGAATATTAATATATAATAATACTTTATACTACGTAGATTGTAATAGCAAAAGAAACTTGAATTAATTAAAAGCAAAAATCGTACTCGCTACTTTATTCTTTTGACTAGAATAGTATATTCAAAATCTTATTGTTGTGTATGGATGTATTAATTTTGTATAGTTTCTTGAATTGCAATTTATATTAAAGTTATATAAAATTAACTAAAATAACCATTCGAATCAAACTTATGACAACTTGAGCTTGGTTTGGTTTGAATCAAGTTTGAGCTCAAACAAAGGCTGAGCTCGATCAAGCTTGTTCAAATTGAGCTCGAGCTTGAACATTAGAGCTCGAATCAATCTCAAGCCGAACTCGGGCATGTTTGAGCCAAGCTCAAGCTTGACCGACCCAATTATGCTCGAATACAGGTCTAATTCTCAACGTCTCAGCCACGATGTAAGCTATACAACTGGGTTAAAAAGTAAATAGTACTTAAAAATAACCTACTACAAGAGTTTCTAATTTCCTCCTTGTTGTGTAGTCCAATATAAAGTTGTATTTGAATACCAAGAAGACCTTGCAGTTGGCTGAATTTTACTCAAATAAAGGTCTTCATGTGGGGTTTACAACCCGATCTGTCTACACGCCAACATTTTACGTCATAAGAATTGGATCCATGGATTGGTTGCGATTAATTAAATAGACTCATTTATAATTGTGTCGGATGGTTGGATATATGAAATTAATTACTTTGAACAAATATTAAATTTAAATATTATTAAGGTTTAAAAATAGACAGAGTTTCACATAAATTTTTTTTTGAGAGAACTCTCATTTTCAGTGTAAATGAGGTGAAACTTTCATAATCTAGTGAAACTACTAGATTTGTTTGGCGAGAAAGTGGGTGAAAGAAAAGAAAAGAAAAAGACTTCAATTTTCTTTCAAAACAACGATCAAAAGATGGATGAAGTTTTTGGGAGAAAGCTTGTTACTTTTGAGAAAGTGTAAGAAAATAAAAGTATTTCTTGCATACAAAACGTAAGAAAAGTGCAAGAAAACTTACTTTTCTTTTATTTTCTCTTACTTTCTTGCCAAACGAACGGACCCTAAGTTCTCTACAAACCCAAATGTGGTTTGTTTAAAGATTGCAGTCCTCAAAGATATTGCAAATAAGTTTCACGAGCCAAACTATGAGCATAGGTAATGGCTTTCCTTCTCATGGATGAGAATAAGTACGAGGGAATGTGACTGAGTAGGGTGGGAGTATTTGTGAGTAGGGTGGGAGTATTTGAGACTGCAGCTTTGATCTTCAACCCCAATTGTCGTATCCAGATTTACATAAAATAATTCATCATCATTCTCATATAATAGTAATAAGTATACAAATGTACATGCACGTGCATGTAAAAAAATATAGTTATTGGATTTAGGGGCAGAGCCCTGTGGGGTCACATGCCTCTACTAAACTTTTGAAAAACTATTTTTTAAAATTCTTTTTAGGATATAGACATGGAATGGGGTAGGTGCCCCTAAACTTTGGAAAAACAAGTATTTTTTGCATTGGGATCATATTCATCGCAACTCTTGTCGAGTTCCATCACAACTGCATGTCAACATGTGTCCCTTTTAACCCCCATTAACTATGGTTAAAATTCACTAACCTTATAGTTCAACAATCTAATTTTTGTTTCTAGAAAAAAAATTTAACCCTAAGGGCTAAAAGTTCTTAACCAGGGTTGAAGCATGCTATGTGAGTGCGATTGAATTGTCCAAGTTCAATTGCAATTGGACGGATTTGGACTCGTCTTTTTTATACTAATTAAGTTTTTTAAGGGCATAACCATAGGATAGGCCAGTTGTCCCCTAAAAAAATTATACTATATTATTTAATATGACAGATGTGGGGCAACAAGGCAACTGTTTCTGAACTTTTGAAAACAAATTATATCTTTGATACCATTTCATTTAATTATTTAATTGAGCATAATCATGAGGCAAGGGGACAACTATCATGTAAATAAGGAGAGACAATACTCATAAGATATGTACAAAATGTATGGACGAATTGACCCAAGAACTTAGTGGTCAAAAACTTTTTTCAGACGCTATGCCTCCGAACCCCCATCCCCTTAGACCCAAAATATTCAGTACTCGCCTAATCTTTCTCAACAAAATCCATTAACAATTCTACTATTTTCAATCAACCATAAGTGTCCCCTTAGAAAATCGTGATATATATAGTATGGGGTCACTGTAAAGATCATTCAATTATCAATAAATTAGTTTCTTCACATTGTATCATAGTCATTGATCATCTGGTAACCTCGCTATTTGGATTGGATTTCGATAAAACAATACATCAATGAGAAGTTAGTTCGAAAAGTTTTAGTTTTTTTTTTTTTTTTCACCAAGTGGTGTTGCCACTATTCGTTAGGTGTGAAACCGCAATTTATTAATTTTTTGGCATAAGTTCCATTGTTATCTTCTTCTTTTATTCTTACTGTTCAAGTTGAAATCTCTTTATAAACTGATACCTTCGAATTCGAATTTTTTTCTTCTTTGAACAATTGACTTCTCTTTATGTGCTACCGGGAGATATCATGACAGTCTAATCTAGTGGGTCACCACCTCCAATAGACTCTAAAATGAGTAGAAATTAAAAGTGATAGTGATGGACTTTACAGACAGGCGGTAACCACGATTAGATATTTCAGCGACTTACCAACAAATTTCAAATGATCATGAGTTATTTTTTTGTAACCAATTAAACGATCATTCTTCAAAGAACCATGCAATTGGGGAGAGTGTTAAGATAATCGTAGAGAATATAATAGAGTAGTGTAATAAGGTGTATCTCATTCCTAGGTAGTTTTGAATTTAAAAACTGAATACGATTTGATTAGATTAGCTTTGATTGTAATTAGTTTCCATCTTTAAATCATCTCATCTTTATATAAACCATATAGGATCATTATGAAGATCATCCAATTATCAATAAATTAGTTTCTTCACAAGTACAACCATAATAATACAGTTACATGATAGGCAAGAGACCATTTAGCTGATGGGGATTGTTACCCCAATTTCTCTCTTCCCCCGCTTTTCATAGGGGAGGAATATGTCTACTTTTACAACCGGTTAAAGGAAAGGGTTTAGGGAAGTGATGCTTGCCCTATTAGTATTTTGTGCATTGCACCACTCATTTGATCCAAGATCCAATCTCATGAGACTATGCGTGGTTGAAATCTCCATCCTTTGCTAACCTTGAACAACCCTGCTAACTAGAGAGTGCCACAAAAACTAGTAGACCTAATGTTTGGATTAGGCAAGAAGAAAATGCCCATATTGAAAGGAGGGATCTCCACGATAAACATCATGGGTCATGACTCACATGATACATGTTTTAATCTTCAAACAGGTAAGGTAGTAGACACGACAATAAATAGTGTAGCGTCACCAAACACCATATATCCAATACAACTTAAAACAATGAGCCCTATAACTAAATTGACTAATTTTTTAGGTGTCACGTCAATATCTTCAAAGAGGTTAATAATAACATTAAAGGATTTTTGTCTCTAAGAACCCTCCTTCATGGAGTTAAATATGTAACATAAATTTGGAACTCAACCTCGAATGTGGTAGGCAACCAAAGAGTTATCCCACGCGCACGTTGGATTCCTTCTCCGGTGCAGCCTTTCATTCTCCATCCAAATCAATGGGTGCCAAAAAAAAAAACTCGTGATCATATCACATCTTTACTTGTTTTTCGTATAGAGCCAAGGCTTTTTTTTATTTTTTTATATAAATATGGATCTCCTAATCTTTAAAGACTTAAACTAGTTCCACGTGCTGCATAGGAATACCCCTACCCCATACAACCGATATTGAGGGGAGTCTAGGAATTGACCTCGAGACCTTCGGGTTTACGATTCGTCCTTCAGCCACTGGGCTATACCCCCGGGGCTAATGCCTCTGCTTTGAGTGTGGGAGTTCATGCAATCCAATTTGGTGTGGCAATGACACGTATAATTGGTCCAGTTTTATTCTTGAATAAAATTTCATCATTTTCACGTCATCGCTATCGTAGTAGGGCCTAGACATCGGTTGAAGTCCAAGCCATTGTTGCGGATATCCAAGCACTTATGATCAATTTTATCAAATTTCATCATTCTCCCGTCATTGTTATCGCAGTTGGACCTCATACACCGATTAACGTCCAAGCCATCGTCGCAGATATCCGTGCACTCGTAATAAAGTTTTCTTTGATTCGTAGAGAAGTCAACTCAGTTCCTTGGCTGGCTTCACAAGCCCTACAGGCCTCTCCGAGCTCAACTCATGGTGTCTATCTCCATGAATAGGCATGCTATTAGACCTCATTTTATCCGAAGATCAAGAGATTCAATTGTCACTTATGCATCTATGTATTCTCAGTTTATTTTGGCTTCGGCTCTTGAGAATCATATATTTTTTTGACAAACAAATTCTTTTCGAGTTAAGAGTTTTTATTATTACAATTTCAATCTTATCCATAGTTTGATTACTAAAATAAATAAACCGTATCCTTAATTTTAAAGAAGAGTGCTAGCCCCAGCCGCATTTACTGCAAATTTTTCCACAGACACAAGATGGGCCTAACACGTGGAGAAGTTTCATTATTTTAACAATTTTAAAAGTAAAAGTCAGAGAGCGTGGGACATTTGTAGCGCCCCAGTTGCGTCTTTGGAAGATTTGCGACTGGGGCTAGCAAAATCCAATTTTAAAACACCCTTTGACACATCAAAGTTAAAGCTCTTAAAATTCTAGGGGTTTTTGTTCAACCATCCTATCTTTTCCGCTATTTGTAAATATTCCCTTATGTTTTGTGATTTTGTATTATGCAACATTAACTTTTTAAACTTTTGCAAATCCACCCTTCCATCCAAAATTTAGTTAACGAATGTTAATTTTTTTTCATAAAATGAACTTTTAATCCTTTTTAATGGGTTAGACGGAACGCACGCCTCTATAGATCACCATATGTCCCATTTATCCCCCTTTAATTGGGGTTAAGCTTAATCGACATAAGGTTAATATTTTTTAAAAATATCTAAAAATCAAGGTTAGATGGATGAACCCTAAGGATGAGTGAATCTTAACTACAGTTAGTGAGTGCTAAATGGGACACATGATGACTTGCAGAGTCCTCTTTAACCGTGGTTAAGCATAATCAACCTAAGGTTAATTTTTTTGCTTTCTAAAATCCAAGGTTAGATGCATGAACACTAGGGGTGAGTGAATATTAACCACTGTTAATGGGTGTTAAAAGGGACATGTGATGACTTATAGAGCCTCATTTAACTACGGTTAAGCATAATCAATCTAAGGTTAATAAATTGTTTTTCTTCTAAAAATTAAGGTTAGATGCATGAACCCTATGGATTAATGAATCTTAATAACAGTTAGTGAGTGTTAAAAGGAACACATGACGACTTGTAAAGCCCCCTTTAACTATGGTTAAGCATAATCAACCAAAAGCTAATATTTTTTTCCTCTAAAAACCAATCTTAAATGGATGAATCCTAGGGGTATGTGAATCTTAACCAGCGTTAGTGAGTTCCAAGCACTTTTCTTGTGAAAAGTTTTCACAAATCTCCTTAAAATAAAAAAAAAGTTTAAAATGTTATATCATAAAAAATTGAACATCCATTGACTAACTTTTGGATAGAAGTAGGGCTGTCAATGGATCAGATCTTGATCTGATCCAATTAGAGGGGATCATAATCTTATTATAGATCTGTCGAATCGGATACGGATCCGAGATCTTGAATCTGATTATAATTGGATCAGGTTTGAATCTATATCCGATTCGATTAGATTTTATATAATAATAATAATAATTATTATTATTATTATATAATTTTATAAAAAATATTTCAGTACTAATCATAATTTTTTTAATTAAAATATTTTTTTTAGATCTTGAATTAGTAATCGGATTCAGGTTTGGATTCGAATAATTTATAATCTGACGGATCTCAAATTGAATCCAGATTTGTCTAATTCTTAATCGAATCAGATTCTGATCTAGGCAGATCTAATCCAAATTTGATCGGTTTACAACCTTAGATAGTAGGATAGATTTGCAAAAGTTTAAAATGTTAGTGGGGGGCACGTTGTTACTAAATCACATAACACAATGGGTATTTACAAATAGTTGAAAAGTGAGGGTTTTTTTTTTTTTTTTTTTTAATGTAAAAAAAATTCTAAATTCTATTTTTTTTTAAAAATAAATGTTGATGTCCTTCAAGACTCATACTAGTCCCACATGCTCCGCATGCTGCGAAGGGATTAACCCTACCTCATAAACGGATATTGACGGGAGCTTAGGAATTGACCTCAAGACCAAATTCTAATGGTTTAGACTTTAGAATCTTATCTTTTGCAGCAAGAATGCGATTATTTTTCTTCCTCTTTATCCACCACCCTTCAACATGCGGACCCACCACTATTTGTAGAAAGTATATCCAAAAGGAAAATAATCACCTCCTCGGCGGTGACGCAAGGAGGTGCGTCTCGGGTCCCCTTTTAATACCATGTGTCCCCCTTTTAAATCCATTTAACTATGGTTAAGATTCACTCACCCTTATGGTTGACCCATCTACCCTTGATTTTTAACAAACTAAAATAAATTTTATTAACAACAAGCGTAAAAAAAATTTAACTAGAGTTAATTGCAGTTGAGTTAGTTTTGTAAGAGCAACTCATTGGAATGCAAAAATTTTCTTCCTCTTTATCCACCACCCTTCAACGATTGCGGACCCACCGATGTTTGTAAAAGTATATCGTACAATAGGGTACGATATCATCTATTACTATTACGCAAGTGACTTCCCCTAATAATTGAGCAGCAACTAGTTCACAGATCTTTTTTTTTTTTTTTTGGGTTAGAGTTCACAGATCAAATCTCTGAGTTCTTATACACAAATCAAATCACTAAAATATTTTCAATGATTGTACACTAACCAATTATTATTAGTCATTGGATCTTAATTTTGGTCCTCCAACCTGAATCAAAAATTTGAAAATTTTGGATTTTTTAATAAAAAAATTTAATTTTTAATTTTGTAATATTTTATTAAATTTAATTATTTTCATGATATTTCACCAAATTTCGATAAAAATTTAGAAATTTTCAATTGAAATAATATTTAATATATTTATATGAACATTATTATTATTATTTTATAATTTTTTGATATTTCATGAAATTCCGGAATATTTCAAAATATTTTGAAATTTTATTTTAGAAATTCTTTGAATATAATTTTTCAAAATTTCGACTGAAATTCTAATATTTCACCTGAAATTCCAGTCAAATCTACAAATCCGAAATATAGCTAATTTTAATTTCGGGGGATGGGAACGAAACCGAGATTTTGCGAAATTTCGCGAGTTGGGATTTCACACTTTCATGGGTACTTGCTAATATGGTTCCAATCTTAACCATTTAATTCAAAAAATTAAGGATTAAGATTAAAATGAAAAGTGTGGATTCTATCAGACTTGGCTTCTTTTTATTTATTATTTATTTTTAGAAGTGTGCTACCTCAACATCAATCTTGAGTCTTGACCCTTAGTGGTTAGTTATTGACGGTTAAGACTTCAGGGTATATTTGGAATATATTTGATTGTGCCCATGCATCAACTCAAAAAAATAACTAGATTATTAGTTTTTTTTTTTACTATTTCTTTTGAATTCTAGTTAAGTCAACACTAATACTTACGAGTTAACAATTAACTTGATTCAATTGGAGTTGTTGGAGAGGGGTCTTGTTCCATTGGTTAAAACAAGAAACGTTTACTACTAGAGGGCCGCCCCATCATAAAAATGATGTAACTTCACAATTTAAGCGTGACTATTAAAATCACTAATCAATCTAGACCATGTAATTGATAGAACATGTCTAGGATTAATCAATCCAAATTTTCAAGCCAAATCAATGAGTCATCAAAGTATAAAGAGCAATGCTATGATCCACTTTCCGGTTGTCTTTACTAATTTAAAAAACAAAACAAAAGGATGGATCCCACAAAAAATGTCATACCATTTTGCTTTCTCTCTTCTATAAAAGTCAATGAGAGTTGACAACTAGAAAGTGACATATAAATGCATGGTGCTTGCTAGGCCAACCCATGGGGGAAGTAGACTCGCCTTGCTTATGGACATAATTTGCTTGAGACTTGATGGGTGTGCAGAAATACACTCAAAACTTATTATTATGTAATCATTTAATGCTCGTTTTAACTTGAATTTAGGATTTAAAGTCTGTATTCGAAACTTGTTTTCCCATTTATAGATAATGAATTCTAAGTATTTTCATGTTATTTTATGCAAGTAATTTGAGTAAGGAACTTTCATAGAAGTCAACAGAAGAAAAATAGTCAAAAGACGGATGAAAAAGACAGAAGAAGCCAAAGAATCGTAGCCCCGGCCGCGATCGGCAAGACGAGAATTTAAAAATAATAATAATAATAATTTTACTTGGACGGATCGATCGGCCAATTTCGGCGAATCCATCGGAGGCGGACGAATCGATCGGCCAGAGCCCTCCGATCGATCAGCCGACGGTGATTTTTCCAGAAATGTTGATTGAAGGCCCGATCGATCAGTTAGGAGCGACTGATTGATTGGTGGTTGTAGGATTTTGCTGTTTTGAGCGTGGGAAGACCATTTTGAGTGGGATTTTGTTATTAGAAGTTCCCTTTTGCTTATTTTCTATTTATTTTTTTCCTCTTTAGTCTATATAAACCTAGAGAGGGAGAGTTTTTAGACACTCTGATCTTTTCTCAGTTTTTATTCTCTTATTGTTTTTAATGCTTATGATTTCTATATTGATTATTTATCTTGTTTGATCTCTCTTTCAATTGAATCTTTTAGATTTAAATATTTTCACAAGTTCAGTTAGACTTTTCTCATAGTTGAGTAATAGTTCTTGATTTCTCAAACGAAGAACCTTCATCTTAGCGGATATTATTATTTGCTATGATATTGCCTCTGGTTATATCGTCGTCTTCGAGTTTTTCCGATAAAATGTGAGATTTGGATTAAAACTTATTTTAAATAATTGATTGGAAATTGATTTTAGTTTTTTATTATAATCTGAATTTCTAAATCTTCTGATTAAGGGTTTGGAATGTAAAACCTCCAATTGAGTTATACATTGGATAATCAAATTGACATTGCACAATTAGAAGGATAAAACCCGATGCCTTGACGCATTTTATTGATATTCTCCTTAAATTAATTAAACTTTATCTACCAAAAATTCTATAAACTCATTTCTCTACTATCATTCTTTATTTTCACTGCTCTCTGTGGATCGACAACCCATTTATTATACTCTAAAGTACTGCATATCTTTGAGCGACATCAAGACTCATAAGAAAAATGTCATTTTTGATGGTCAACAATCCACTTGCTTAGAGAGGGTCACAAAAAAAATAAGCATTTATCAATAAAATACAAAAGAGTGAGATAATATAATAATGTAGCACGTGAGCTACCAAAAGATTTCCATTTTTGGAATACCGTCAAAATATCACGAGAAATGAAGTCTTTGTGTTTTTTTCTATAAACGTGAATATCACATGCTTTAGATTCAGACTAATCCCACGTGCTACATAGGAAATATCTCACCCCATACAACCGATATTGAGGGGAGCTCAGGAATTGACCTCGAGACCTTTGAATTTATGGTTCGTCCTTCGGCCACTAGGCTACACCCCCAGGGGTTGAGAAATGAAGTATTCGTTAACCAATGAATTGAATCTATCTGGCTTTTAAAAACAAAGAAAAAATCTACCCAGGTTAGTAGGTTAATGCCTAATAATGAAGCTTGGCTAATAGAGTGGATACAATACAACCATCACACTGGGATCGAACCCGGAACCTACACCTGTGTGGGGGGAGATAAACTTACTACTGGGACAAGCTCAGGTTGTTTGATTTCGTGGTTCTTTCAACCACCGGCTATTTCCGTTCCCAGTGTTTGTTTGGAACTTACAAAGGAATATTCTCTTGTTTTGTTGGAGACCACTCAATATATATATGGACAAGCGCTGTCCAATCAGGACCACAAATTCAAATACATTTTCAATATTTATCTACAAAATTGCCCATGTAATGCTTCTGTGGAAATTGACTAAAACACCCTTAATGGGTTACTTTTTTTCAAGACGTTCTATTCCAATTGAGAAGTTTTTTTTTTTTTTGGTTAGTAGGGTTTTATTCCAATTGAGAGGTTTTTTCCTTGGTTAGTAGGGGTTAGTATCTGTTCCAGATCGATTTAACAACTATGCTCACCTCTCTTCATTGGGACTAATCCTTGGATGGAGGTGAGGGTGATATGCTACTACTATGTTATTCCCACGGTGTGACAACTGAGAAGTTCATTGTCGATTCAAACGCCATAATTTCTTTAATTTCGCTGTATAGCCAACAGTTCCACAACCAAGATTGGGCCTGGGACAATCCCTCCTGCCATGCCGACCAGCGGGTCCCCTAGGTGATTCCTAATGACGCACCCAATCCCAGCCATAGTAGTACGCGGGGTTCGATCCTTGCTTAAGTTCGAATCATGATGCCTCAAGACAAGAGGGATGGAGTTATGTGGAGTCTCAAAGAACACATATTTTCTTTTGGTGGCCCACTATGGATCGTCAATGCCAGTACCATATGTCTAAGAGGCGTGATAGCCATAATTCACTCTGAGCCAAGAAGTAACACTTATCCTTCTTCTACCTAATTTCAAAAGAACTGGTTTTTTTTCCTCTCAATGACACGTGATGAGGCTGCAACCCATGTTAGCAGGTTAGTATCTGTTTCAGGTTACAAACATGTGAAGATTTCTCAATGCACACGTTACCAATGAGGCAAGCATTGCTTCTACAAAAATTGGTTATCTCTCAGCTACTTTATGTTGTTGAATAGAAATTCCTAACAGGTTGCTTTAACTAGTTAAAAACAATGGCAGGAGTTGTATTTTGGTCGAAATTAAGGAATGCCTGAGAGTAGGGCTAACCTGTCCCTTATTTAATATTATGTTAGAGTTATTGGGTGAGTGAACTCTCTTATCACGTCACTCATAAAAAAAAAAAACTTATATTAATTTACAATGAATTAATTCTAGTGAAAAACTGAAGGGACATCCTCTTTCATAGGGGACACGCATTCTGCATCGTGGCTTGAGAGACAAGTTCAACATGCATTATTTGAGGACATATTTTCTTGTCCCAATTAAAGTGAGAATCAATTACAGCAAATGCTTGAACCTGAAAAAATTGACCAAAACGGAAGTTTGGATGGCAATTCTATAGGGTAAACTGCCCTTAGAGTGACATAAGAAATACACGATAATCAATATTAAATTATATTGAATTTTAATTTCTAATGATTTATTTAATTTTAATTGTTCAAATTTAAATCATGTTTACTTATACCTGCCATTTTAATTCAATGCAAAAGATATGAAAATTTGTATAAAGACCTTTACAAGTGATTGCTATAACAATTTAAAACAATATCAACGGTGGCCATTAAGCGTTAAATAAGTGTTCTTAAACACAATTATTGTCGGTCATTGTCATTGTCATCCATCATGCTCTCAAGAATATGTTAATTTTTTTAATGAAATATATTATTCAATATACAATAACAAAAAAAATTTAATTTTAAAAATTAATATATATATTCATTCTTCTTTCTAAGAGTATTGCATATTAATCCACAATATTTCATTCTACTATCACTAAAAATTTCAAAAAGGCAAACGAGATTGAATCATAGCCAATTGTGATTGAACTCGGGTAGAGCTCAATCACACCTGATCGGTGCTAAATGTTATACATAAAAGCAGCTCAAACTTAACTTGCTAATCATTTAGAGTAATTATTTATATTATTTTATGCTACTTGGTTGTTTATTCTTGTTTCAGGTTCATGCGAGGAAAAGAAGATAAAATGGAAGATTTACAAGCTTCAAAGACTCCAAAAATCTCAGAAAAGAGAAGAGTAAAAGAAAGAAGAAGAAAAGAAAGCGAAATCACAGAAATCTACCCTAATAGATCGATTTGCCAAAAATCGCACTTCTATCAATAGAGGGGTAGTTTGGTAATTTTTCTTCATCCAAAATTTATGAAACTTTTTTGGTAGATTCTAGATGACCTAAAGGAGCTATGTTTAAAATTTCGGGTCAATCCGATTAGAATTGAGCTCTCTAGAATTATTTGAAGTTCATTGGTAAAACTGTAAATAGGGTGAAATAGTATTCCGCGAATAGTGTTTCGTGAATAGTGTTTTAGTACTTCTAAATACTTTCCAACTCTATTATTGTCTTCCTAAAAGAGGGTTTAATCCTCATTCAACCCAAAAAGAGTATAGAGAGAGAAAAAGAAGAGTTAGACCTCAATTAGAACTCCTTGTTCTACAAGAACTCTATCTTTCTCTATAAAAAGAGAATTCCTAGTCATTATCATCATCATTAGAGAGAATTTTGAACAGAGTTTTAGATCTGAAGAAGAGAAGCTCTGAAGATCAAGGAAGCTATGAAGAGAAATGCTGCAGTTTTGTTCATAAAGATGTTGCATTCCTCCCTAACAATGAACTAATTTCCACTCTAGGGTTTCGATGAAACCCTAGCCAAGTAACTGTGTCATTTATTTTGTTTTTATTTTAATTCTCTGCATTGTAAGACATTGATTGCATAATGAGAGAGTTGTTTTCAAACAATCGGATTTATTTTATTTATATTTGATTTCAATGAAATTCTCAACCTTGTCTTAGGTATTATGAAATTAGAATTAAAATCACTTGTGTTAATTTTCGTTAGAATTTAAACATAGGTTTTATGCAATGGTTTTAAAATATTGAGAGATTAAATCAGAAGATATTTTATGCTAAAGGAAGACGAGTGATTACACAACCGTAGATTAGTGTGTATCATTCGTGCTAACCGAACATACGATATGCTAAGAATATAATCCCTTGAACTTTTCTAGATTAGTTGAGAGGAGACGTGCTGTCACTCTAACTAGAATGTTTGCAATTTAAGAGGTTATGATAAATTCAAAATAGAGGCTGGTTATTAGGTTAGTGGTGGATTTGAAAACCCTAGATTTTCTCTTCCAAATGATTTAAAACTATTAGTTGATAGTTTAATTTAGAAATTTCCTTTAATTAGTTTAATTAATTGTTTTAGTTAATCAAACAAAAATTTAATTACCTATTTTATTAGTTTAAAATTAATCTGAATAAAAGGCAACGAAACCAGCGTAGTCCTCAGAGGAACGATACTCTTACTAGTACTATTCTACGGAATTATTACTAAGAAATAATAATTTAAGATTGATTGACGATCAACACCCACAAGTCAACACGTGTCCATGTTAGCCCCTATTAACTGTGATTAAGAATCACTAACCCTTAGGGTTCAATAATCTCACTTTGATTTTTAGAAAAAAACATTATAATTTTTTTTTAACTCTAGTTAAGAATTTTTAACCCTTAAGGTTTATATTTTTTAATTATTTTTTCTAACTAAAAACCAAGATTAGATTGTTGAATCTTAAAGAGTTAGTGAATCTTGACCATGGTTAATAGGGACATGTGTTGACCTGTTGCTCCGATTGAATTCTCCCGAGTTCAATTGTGATTGGCTGTGATTCGATCTCAGGGCAAACTAGCCACTTAAATGTACTTATCTTAAGGCTAATTGGTAACCCAAAAATCATGGTTATTTCAGTAAATTACCCACTAAATTCAAACAACCCAAATTTAAAAGGAATATTTTAAATTATGAAAATCCTTTTTTTTTTGTCACTAATTATGAAAATCCCATTGAAAATCAGGAAATGAAGAATTTATAATTTTCTAATTTTCACTTCTGTTTTTTTTTTTACAATAAAGTCAAGGTAAGTGGAGTTTTCCCTCAGAAAGATAATGGAAAACCCTTATTTTGGCACATGGGGAGTTCTCATGCTCCTCGGTTCTATTTCTACCATGGTGGTCCCTACCACAGGACTGCTCAGATCTTTCCCCTAATCCTTTTTCGTCCTTATGTGCCCCACACTTTCACATACACCGCTCTTAATCACCAATGAGAAAAATAAAATAAAAATCTTTAAACAAAAAGGAGAAAATAAAAAATAAATGAGGACCCTTTTTCTGCTCTATATAGGAGAAGAGTAGGAGATGAGAATTGTTCAAGTTTCTCCCAGCGACATTGTTTCTACAATTATCTTCTGAGATTTCGCTTGAGCTACAAGGTTCAAATTCAAGGTTTTTGAGGTAAAGGGGTTTCTCTGTATTGTGGTTTTGTTTGGATTTCGTTCTGTTTACTCTATATTTGTGTTTCGTTCGTGTAATTTGAATGTGTTGATATGATTTTTCGGGATATTTTGTTTGTGGGGGTTCTTTTGAAATCTAGTTGGGGTAATTTTAGAGTAATGATTTTAGTGGGTGTGTTTTCTTTGCTGATTTGATGGGGTTAGAGGTTACATTCATGGATATGTTCTTATGTTTCTTCATTACTTTCAGCAAAATTTGATCTGGTGATATGGGGTCATTGTTTCTGTGATTTTAATGTGTTTTTTTTAGTGCAAAGAGGTGGTTTGGTTTCTGGGTTAATTGATTTATCATTTTCCCTGGTCGTTATTCATCTGGCCTACTAGCTTTAATGAGGTAAATTCGCTATCCAAGTAATTTTTATGATTTGGGCTCTTGATTCTGTTTTATGGAATCGAAGATCGTATTTTTCTGTAATTTTTTCTTGTGTTTGAGTGGAAAGATGTTAATTGGTCTGTGATTTATCTTTTCTTTCTGATTTTTTCGCTGCTCTGGTAGCTTTAATGATGTAAATTCACTCTCTGAGTAACTTTTGTGATTTGAGCTCTTGGTTCGATATAATCAAGTTGGAAGAAGAGTATCTTTTTGTAGTCTTTTTCAAATATATTTATAGGAGTTGGATTATTGTTTTTTTTTATAAATAATTTCAACTTCTCAGTATTTTTGATTTTGTTGGACTTGGAGTTGTTTGGTAATGTTTTCATAGTGGGGTTTGGTGAGAACTGGGTTAGTAAGATTGATTTTTGGTGTTTTTTGTTTATTCAAAAGATCTATTTTGTCTGATTTAAAATTTTGTTTGTGTCTTAATGATTCTTCCCACTTCCATATCTGTTAGCATTTTTTTGTTTATTTATTTGTATAGTTTTGGTTTGAGGGGTGGTGATTGGATGAAGGTTGCATGAATTGGATTTTGGTTTCTGTAGTCTTTCTTCCCTGGATTGAATTGCCTGTATGGTTGATTTTGGCTATCTTTAGTGTCTGATCTGCTTTTATTTATGCTGTTTCAGTCTTTCCACCACCCCTCACCATTGAATACACACACAAACGAATAAAATGTTCTTGAATATTGATTTCATCCTTACCGAAAAAAAAAAAAAAGATTTCATCCTTGCAAAACCCTCATAATTTTTTTAATTACTTGGTACTGCAGAATGGGAAGTACTGACGAAACCATATACGGGGAATACACCTACAAGAACCTCGAGAGGGAACCTTACTGGCCCTCGGAGCAACTCCGGATTTCCATTACTGGGGCAGGTGGATTCATTGCTTCACACATTGCTAGAAGACTGAAAAGCGAGGGACATTATATTATTGCTTCTGACTGGAAGAAAAATGAGCATATGACAGAGGATATGTTCTGTCATGAGTTCCATCTTGTTGACCTCAGGGTGATGGAGAATTGTTTAAAGGTCACCAATGGAGTTGGTCATGTGTTTAACCTTGCTGCCGATATGGGAGGGATGGGCTTCATTCAGTCCAACCACTCAGTCATCATGTATAACAACACGATGATTAGCTTCAACATGCTTGAGGCCGCGAGGATCAATGGGGTTAAGAGGTTTGTCGTCCTTGATTTAGTATATCATAGACTTAGTTTTATAATTTTCCCCATTTGATTTAAGAATTTTCATGGAATCTGTGATCTATCTTCTTGGCAGTCATATAATTTTGGTTTTGAAATATTATTATATTCTTCAAAAGAAGATTATCCTTTTTTTGGGTCAAATCAGGGGATTGGAGAATCCTCTAGTATTTGCTATCCCATGTCCTGGCCTTCAAATACTGTTCCTGTATGATACTTAGTTTGGTATGTGCATCTTAATCTTAACTTGTTTGTCATGGTCTGCAGGTTCTTTTATGCATCTAGTGCTTGCATCTACCCTGAATTCAAACAATTAGAAACTAATGTGAGCTTGAAGGAGTCTGATGCTTGGCCTGCAGAGGTTTGTTCCTTTTAAGCAATCAAGAACCATTAGATATACTTTATTGATTGTGTATCATTGATATAATTTACGAGATTTTGTGTTACTTGTATTGTAGCCTCAAGATGCTTATGGCTTGGAGAAGCTCGCGACGGAGGAGTTGTGCAAGCACTACACAAAGGACTTTGGGGTTGAGTGTCGGATCGGACGGTTCCATAACATCTATGGCCCATTTGGAACATGGAAAGGTAAGCTGCGAATTGTAGCATATTCTTATATGACTTTGTAATTGTCTGTTTGGCCTCTCTATTAATGTGTGCTGTTTTTTTTGTTCACCATAGGTGGGAGGGAGAAGGCCCCCGCTGCTTTCTGTAGAAAGGCCATTACTTCCACAGACAAGTTTGAGATGTGGGGAGATGGCCTCCAAACCCGATCTTTCACCTTCATTGATGAATGTGTAGAAGGTGTCCTAAGGTAATCATTAACTTCTCAAATGAACATCTAGTTTGTTATATTCTTAAAATTTAAAAAAAAAAAAAGGAAAAAAGTTTGTTATATTCTTCTCAAGGTTTAGTATTATAGACTTGACGATGTTTGCTAAAAAACATCATTAAATAGAATTTTGGAGAGTGGGCATTGTTATTTGTTACATTTTCATTTTGAAGTTGTACTCTGCACCCAATTGATTCACTACCTTGGAATAAACTCTTTATGCGTGTAGATTGACAAAGTCAGACTTTCGGGAGCCAGTGAACATTGGAAGTGATGAGATGGTCAGCATGAACGAGATGGCTGAGATTGTGCTCAGATTTGAGGACAAGAAGCTTCCAATCCATCACATTCCTGGCCCAGAGGGTGTGCGTGGTCGTAACTCAGACAACACTCTGATCAAGGAGAAGCTTGGCTGGGCTCCATCAATGAGATTGAAGGTACCTGCACAAATAAATTTGGTTTTTCTGTTCAATTATTCGGATTTCTGTAGCAAATAGTTGACTTAATGATCTTGTGCACATCCATCTCTAATATTTGTAGGATGGGTTGAGAATCACATACTTTTGGATCAACGAACAAATAAAAAAAGAGAAGTCTCGAGGCATCGATTTGGCGGTTTATGGATCATCAAAAGTGGTGGGAACTCAAGCACCTGTTCAACTGGGCTCTCTTCGTGCAGCTGACGGCAAGGAGTGAATTTGGTGAAGCCAAGAAGAACCTCTAGTTGCATTGGAAGGCTAAGTCTTATGATCAATGCCACCAGATTGTGTTGAAGAAGAAGATTTGGGTATGGACAGTAATTCACATTCCAAGCTAGTATTTGTGTTTCCTGTTGTTATTATCTTGAATATGTGGAAGGGACGCATTTGTAATCCCTGTGTTTTCATTTTATTTTGTACCTTTTGAGAGTGGTCCTCTGGTGTATGATGTTTTAATAGCCAAGGAATTTGTCTTGCATTTTTCTTGAAGTGTCAATGAATTAGTTCTATGAAGTATTACTCTTGTATGCATCTCCTCTCTTAATTGGATGAAGTTGAACTCTCCATGCAAGTCGTTATCTGGTAAGCAATTGTTACTGTTTGTAGTAAAATATGATCTAGTCATTTTGGTTATAGCTTAGGAAGATGTGGATGTATGTGGAAAAGGAGGGAAAGTTGCATACTGAGGTGGAGAGATATGTTGGTCTATTCATGTGGTCCAAAGATGGTTACCTTGATGGATCTGTTCAGATCAGATAGGCTTCTGTGAAACTTGACTGCTTGATCCCTAATGTAAGTTAGAGGCAGTAAAGACAGACCCACATGGCAACTCCCCTGGAAAACCTAATTAAACTGGCATGTTTATACAGCCCCACCCCCACCTCCACCCCTTTTTTGATTGTCTTTTTTTGTAAATAAATATAAGTTCCAAAAAATGTTAAGTTCTTAAGATATAAATTTTTTGTCTAAATATATAAAACATAGTAGATCAGATAGATCTACACCGGATACCAATAGACCTTGGTTTAAAACCATTGACAAACAGGCTTGGGTAAAAACCCATTTGCAAGTAGCTTACCTATCCAAAACAAATAAATATAACGGGAAAAAAAAAACAAGACAAAAGGTAAACTAAGGTTGTTCCCAATGGCAGTGCACTGTGTTAAGCATGCCTACTTAAAAAATTGAGTGGAGTGCTCTTGTAACAATGGCGGGATGCCAGATAGCTACTGTCAATGAAAAATAATGTCGTGAACCGATATTTAGCAATCCTAGGTAGGCAATTTAGAGAGCCTAGAAGAGACTTAGAGATTTTTGCCTAGATGGAACATGACCCTGTATCAATTCAAAATCTAAATTAACTGTACCTCCATGGAGCCAACTGTAATAAATCAGCAAGTTAATGGCTGACTGTAGCCTGATGTCTTATAAAATTGATCCAAATGCAGCAGTTTTACCCATAGTTACCAAACACCTGTATTATAGCAGTATAGTACTCGTACAACATTTTCAGCAGGGGTCACCATTTAAAACTCTGTATTTTTACTGTGTTATGTGTTATACCCGTATCGTCATTTAAAACCCGTTTAATACGCAAATTACGTATTAAACGCATACAATACGCATATTTTTGCTGTTTTTTTACTGTGTTAAATGTATATACTGCATTAAATAATTGTTATTACTTGTTTATAATAATTAATTTTTTCATATTTTTGCCGTATAACACCCGTACTTCCCGAACGGATCATTGTCGTATTATACCCGTACCCGTACTTGATAACTATGGTCTTACCTATAATGTATGAAATAGTTGGAACCTTGGAATTTGTAGTACAAAAAAATTGTGGGGACTAAGAAAAGTGAAAAGGTAAAAATCATGTTGGCTTTTTAACACTTGGTGGAGATGCTTAAACATCCTTACATGGAATTTTTATGAATAAAATATATTTTCACTCAAATTACATTCACTGTTTACCTTCGTATCTAAAAGAAAACAGTACAAAACAATGTGGATAAGTCCTCAGCTAAGGCTGATAGAAATGGTGATGGGTGTTGTTTGGACTTGAATGGTCTGAAAAGTACAGATAAAATGATATGTGACTTGGCTGCTTGCTGGAAGTTTTTTTAAGGGAAAAACGCGAGGCAGCTATATTGTTACGTGGAAGTGGGAGTAACAAACACAAGTTTTTGCGATAACCATAGCTAGAGTTTGTGATGGGATCATCCATATCATGCAGGGTTGGGCATGGATAGTTCCATCGTATGTAGGATGTGGGTATATGGGACGTGGGCACGTTGTGCTTCTTTCAAGTGTCATCTGTAACTCTCCCTACCACCGACTGGAATAAGCGAGTTGTTCAGATGTGTAACCATGGATTATCAAGCAGTGTATTCAAAGCATCTATCCAAAATTCTATTTATTTTGTTTATATTATATAATATTATAGAAGAATTAATGAGTGCCCACCTAGATGATGATCTAGGCGATAGGGGTCCTGGCTAGGCATTGCCTAGGAGACATTTTGACTACACTGTTATCAAGTTGTTTTTGTTGCCAAGAGAGAAACTTTAATGGCCAGTAAGTTACCCCTTGCAAAGTAAGTTACCTGAAGGACTGGTTTTTCTGGTCAGAGTTGCTGTTTGAGTTCTGTTTATAGTTACCAAGTCGGGGTTCGGGAATTACTCGGGTAAGGAAAATTTCGGAAAAATTGACAAAATTCGCAAATAGATCGAAAAAAATGCCGGGCAAGATATGAAAAAATATAAAATCAGATTACTAATTATGAAAATTATAAAGACATATATTTTATATTTTTTCGGGGCATTTTAAAAAAATTGTGAACACATTTTTAATTCATGACTTTTTGGAAAAATTGCACTTTTTCTGATAGTCACAAATAGTTCGTAAATTAATTGTCCAGCCAAAAAGTTGCGTATTATTCGGGATATTTTGGAAAACAAAATCAAAGAACTTTGGTTCTGTTATCTGATAGGCAATAAAAGAGTTTCTGTAGAAGATAAGATCAACATTTGACTCAGTGGTGGGAGCAATTTTTTTCCCAGGTTGTGGGTTACTTCTTGTGTACTTTTGCACATTTAAAGTTGTAATGGCATAGACATGCAATAGCAGGTTTTCTTGAGAGTGCAAGGAACAAGCATTGCCTATTGCTCAATGACTTCTAAGGAGTTCCTGGAGTAGGAATTGGGCCATTAACTCAAGCACAATCGAAGTACATTCTGAGTGGTTGGGGTTTTGTTCATGCCTTCATGGCAGTATGGCACTAGCAACACTAATCTGTTTTTTGAGGGTGGCCATGGATCCGCCGACTTGGTGTGGCCTTTCGCTTTGATAAATGTCTTGGCGGCTTTCATCTAGATACTTGCATTACCTGGTTAAATTCACTTGAGAGTCGAATTTGTGAACCCGCCTTCGTTCAGGACAAGTTGGTAAGTGAACTATTTCATGAAAGATATTTTTGGTAGCTCTCAATCTTGTAGGCAATTTACTTTAGTTCACTCCATGTTCTTGCGATTACAGTCAATATTGACTGAAACTTCCATATGTTAATGATCAAACTTCCATTTTCTGTATAACAAATCACTTCCATTCTTCAGTTTCAGTGTGAGCAATGAAGAATTTAATCCAATTCCTTGTCAGAGAAAGGAGGAGTCAATCCATTCTTGTGGTTAATGTGAGAGCCAGAGCAGGAAATTATGCTTCCATTAATTAGTGGCAGGGTGTTTTCTTAAACACATTCAGTCACCCACGATTATATCGATACGAGTCGCCTAAATTCATATTTCTTTATGATAAAAAATTATTACTAGAATGCTTGTATGGAAAAACCCTACAGCTAACCACACCATCAGTTTGTGATCTAGAATTGTTTCGGGACAGGCAGCTAAAGGTAGATAACTGTTTATATTGCATTGTCCATGAGTAGAGTGGTATATTCACTATGCTTAAGCTCAAGTTTAAGATATATTTAAGAGACTGAGTCTTGAATAATATATACATAATCTTCATGTTCTAGCTTGTGCTCGGACCACTGAACCCGCTCATGTCTCTTTTTGAAAGGAGAAATATATACACTATATAGACACAAAATCAGATGGGATTTCAGATACTCTGCATTAGTAACCAGGATTAATTTGGCATTCATGATTGAAACTGTTCCCTTTAGTAACCAGGATTAATGGATCATAAAATAGCTTTGAGTAAAAGGTCAAAATACACATGCATGGGTGATGGAATAGACTGACTAACCCTTAAGAAATATTGATATCTGTACTTGGAATCTCCATTTTCCGGAGAAAATGAAATGGAGATCAAAGATAATGTCACGTTTTGCTAGCCAAAGAGCCTTTAGTTGGCTTTCCTGATTAAGTAGTGAAATTTGTATGCTGAAAATAGAACGTGAGCTCCTCATTTGGGTAAATCTTCTGAATTTGAGATGGCGTTGCTGTTCACAAGACCAGCCTTTTTTGCTTTTCTGTTGTATCAGGATATCTACTGGTAGGATTTGTGTTTAACTAAACCTAAATTTGAGACTATTTTCTGCCAATATCTTGATGCATGAATTAGAGCAAGATCATGAGTTGTTTCGATGTTAAGGGATGTCTTATTTAAGGCAATTTGATAGAATATTGTTACGATTGAGCCTTGTATTCTTGTTGAATGTCAATTTCATAATTTTACGTCATTGTAAAGTGATATATAATTGTGCTATGATTAAGTTTTCTTCAATTAGGGTTATGAGACTGTAAAATTTGTAATTGTATAGGGATATATAATTGCGTTATGATTAGATTTTCTTCAGTTACACAGAAAAGGAGAGCAGAGAGATTTATAACCTGTTTTTCATAGGAAATTAGCGAATGGATCTCTCTGCGGTCGTGAACGTATGCACTTTGCCGAACCACTTAAATCTGTGTGCTAATCTTTTCTATTTTAGTTCCTATTTGTCATTATTTTTCTACCGATATGATTCCAATGTAGTTGCTCTGTTCATGTCTGGGTATATCTCATCAATTATACCCGTTTACGATGAGGTGAATGATTCTCATGGTATTCTGAATGCCATGAATTACCAGAGAATCTAAGGTGGTGGAGACATTCTTGCTTTCCTTGCATAAACCTATGAGTAGTAGTTTATTTACTTAGCTTGTTATTGTAGCCATCATTAAAAAAAAAACTGTTAGATTTGCATATGGGAATTCATAATTTATTTGTACTCATTGAGTTGAATATACAAAGGAAGTTCATCTCCCCATGCCTCTCTTTGTCAATTTCATTGGGTGGGATTTCTTATCCAATTATAATTGGTTTTTTTTTTTAATGGTTATTGAATGTGGATGCATAAATAATCTTATCAAACTAGAACAACACAAGAAAAGGCACACAGCTGTTTTTTTTTTCTTGGTGGGTTAGCTAAGGCCTATCAGGAAGATACTAGCCGTAAAACGATGGATACTGTTGTAAAAATATATACAATCAATTCATCTAGTGCTTTTCCAGGGAAAATGAAAAAAACATTGCATTTGATTCGTGAAATCAAAACAAATGGTCTATTACAGGCAGTTTGAAAACAAGCAAAGCTCCACTTTTTCTCCCATGAAACCAGCCCTCCTTGAGGAAATGAAGAGAATGGAAAACCCCTCAAATCAATCTGACCCATGAATAAGATATGAGCTCCTTAGTTTCACCAGCATAGCTATGTGGAAGAACTGCTCCCTTGCCAAGGTTCTGCACTGCCATGTCCAATGCTATACCAAATCCTCTATTGCCCGGTATGCGGCCAAGCAGATGAGAACTTGTCCTGATTCCACATGCCCAGCCTCAAATGTCGCCGCCATCTCATCCCCAGTGGTAGTAACAACAGAGTTGGGATCATGAACTCTCAACCAATTCATCAGTACGTCGCACTCCTTCGCAAACTCCTTCACCCTCTGTATTAAACCTTGTTCTTCATACTCCAGCCCCAGTAGCATGCTTGTGGTGAAATCTGCTCGCTTACCAGCTCAGATTGCTAGCTTAATTGCTCCTCTATATATCCTCCTTGTCTTTGGCCTGTAAGGCCACCACATCATAGTCGAGGGCCGGCCCCAGCGAGACGGCCACGAGCTTCCATTGTTTAGGCAATTATTAAATGATGGTGCAGGAAAGTGTGGTTTGGATGAATTAGATTGAAGATGGTGATGCCATTATTAAATGATGGAGGAAGAAACTGAAGCTTAGACATGAACATGTGTATCAAATGAAAGTTGAAAACACTGCCCTTCAAAAAACAAAGAAAGTTGAAAACATTGTATTTGTTCAATACAATATAACTAGAAGTAGTAGTCAATATAACAAAAAAAAAAAAAAGTCTATAAATAGGGTTTTAGTTGTTGGGAGTTTTCTCTTGACATGGTCCTGGTGAACATTGCTGGATGTTTCTCTCCAATTTCCACTTCAATTAACAAACCACTCAACAAGACAGTTTCAGTATATTGGGGGAAAGCCATTGAAAAGGGGGTTTAAGATATGTTTTGCCATATTATGGGCTTGAACGCAATAATTCTAAGCTAATGAATTTTTTTGGTTATAAAATTATTGACTGAGTACTTCATGTTAGACCAGAATGGTGGAAAAAGATTCGTATTATGGCCCTATGTAATTAGGATCAAGTAATGATAAAGAAGAATGAGAGGAATATTGTTTTAGGGAAGAAGCCAAATCCTCTACGGTGATAACCGGATTTGGCAAATCTGGTTATCACCCTTTGAGGTTGCCACGTGTACCCTTTGACACCCCTTAAATGTGGTTAAGATTCACACACCCCTAGTGTTCACCCACCCATCCTTGGTTTTTTTTAAAATATTTTAAATTAAAAAATAAAACCCTAAAAACAGTTTTTTAATTTTTAAAAAAAAGAATTCACATTTTTTGGATAAAGCTTCTAAGATCCTCTGAGGGCCGAGACCGTGCTCGGCCCACCGAGACCATGCTTTAAGAGCATGGGATTTCAGGTGGAACCCACCATGTGAAATGGGTCCCACCTGAAATTCTGTGCTCCTAGAGAATGGTCTCGACCCTAAGAGGGTCTCACTAGCAAAGTTCATATGTTTTTTCTAAAAGCCAAGGATGGATGGGTGAATCTTAACCATAGTTAAGGGGTGTCAAAGGGGACACGTAGCAACTTCAAAGGGTGATAACCGAGATTTGGTTTCTTTAGGGAAATGCTAGATGTCAATCATTAATCGTCCTATAAAGGATAATAATCAAATACTCATTCGGCTATTTTTTTTAAAAAATAAGGTCATTGTTAACGTAATTGGTACTAATATTTTCATGTTTTTAACTTGAATTCGAATTAGCTAATCCTCTTGCCAGATTCTTTAGTTAGATATGTTCTATTTTATTCATGACTCATATTTATTTTAAAGTTTAAATATAAACAAAAGCTTCAGTTCAAGAGATAATTTGAACTCTCTAAATACGCCTTTTGTAAGATGGGTAATTTAGAAATTACAAATATAAATTAAGATTATATTTGTAAACTAATCTTTTTATGTAATTTCCGAAAATCCCTTGTTGGATATTTTTGTGTAATGCCCTTAATGTCCTGTATGAAGTAAGTTTTTTTTAGAAAAAACCTTCTTTTCAGGTGACTAACCAAATTTAACTACTAACCCTAACATCAAAGTCAAAAACCGATGATGCCAGTGAAAAATCTCATATCCGACAAAAGCTTTGAGGTGCATATTTCCCCAACCCTCCTTCCTTTCTCTCAAAGTAAGATTTTTTTTTTCTAAAATCGACACGGTTGTCTTGTAAGGAGTGAGGACAGCAAACTCACGCCAATGTTCTTGAAACCATGCCTTCCAAACATTTATGATTATAATTATGAAATAGAAGAACAATTAGCTTCAATATACCTAACTAAAAAAAAAGGCAACCTCTAGTATGGAATAAATATCACAAATTGTAGCTTTAATATGAAATAGCTATCTTCAATTGCAGCAAACACGATTCAATGAAAAAAAAAATGCTTCAATTAAACAGTGTCTTAATTCTTAAGCCATAAGAGGTCATTGAATATAATTGAGGGTTTATTTTATCTTCTTTTTTTTTTTCAAATTCTTTAGTTTTTTTACTTAGGAGTTAATTCTAATTGAAGATAAAGTGAGATGTTTATTTTGGATTTATAGTACATAAATCTTGAAATAAAGCATTTACGCACTAATTATTCTACATTATGAACTTCCTGGTTTGAACCAAAAATAAATAAAATAAATTAGGGGTTTCAGTGTGGTCTCATAAATATAATGTTTATCTGATTTTAGTATAAATACGATTTAAGTATTCATAACATATAAAAGGTGCATTTGGGTATGCAGTTACGATTATTATTTCCTTTATTTAATAAAAAAAATGTATAATATTCTAAGAATTATCTACTAATATAGAATAAAACAGATTTGATAGATATCCACAGTAAAGACTAGGGGTGCACACAAGCCAGGCTAGCTCAATTGCTTGGCTTGGCTGGATCAAGCTGAGCTCAAGCTCGAATATGTGGCTCAATTGGGTCGAGCTGAGCTTAGTTTTCAAGCTTGAAATGTATTCAAGTCGATCTCAAGCCAAGGTCTGCTTGATTTGGTTCGATTGAGGCTCGAGCTCGGCTTGAATATTATGTAATTTTTTTTAAAGTAAGAAAATATTATTTATATGTATTATTATTTTATATATAAATAATATAGAATATAATTTTTTTAGTTAAAATTTTTTGTTGCATACATCAAGCCAAGCTTGAGTCGAGCTTGAATCAATCGAGCTCCAGTCAAGCTTTTTGAATTCGAGCCGATTTTTCGAGCACCATTTCAAGTTGAGTCAAGCTCGAGCCTAAAGGAAACCTCTTTCAAGCTGAGCTGAGCTGAGCAAGGCAGTTCGAATACACCCCTAAAGACACTTGACATTGTTTTCCTGCACAATAGATATTTACAGCAAGTTCTATAAATCTCTACATTACAAATTAGAAGCTTTCTATGAGATGGACATTCAAGCAAATTTTATCATGGTAGCCAAATTAACAACTGTTTGGGCTATTATTTGACATATAAATAACCAAAATTTTTGTCCAATCATTTGAGTATGAAACTTGAATATATCCTCAACTTACTATGCTGGGGACTGAAAGGATTATAAGGATCACTTCGATTTTAGCATAAACTTTTGACGAGACAAAACTTTATTTTTTAAAGAAAACTCAATGTAACTCCTCAAATTTCCCGCTCTGCCATCCAAGGTGTGAAATTTTGGAGATTAACCAAAATTCTGAAAGTTCGAAATTCCACAATTCTACTCAAAATTTCAAAATTCCGGTCGAAATCGCAAATCCAAAATAACACATATATCGGGAGGTTGGAACGAAATCGAAATTTCACGTCAATCCTTGCTTCTATCCCACAACTATTCCACACTTCACTACCATCCATACCTATCATCCACCCTCCATGACAATTGCAACCACCGCCACCCTACCCACCCAAATGTGATTTTATATTGGGCAATGATACTTACCTTTTTTTCTATTGGCATTATCATTTACTTTACTTATTTTTAGTATCAATTATTGGTTATTATTGGTTAGACGTTAGTGACGGGGAGTAGCACTTAGGAGTGATATCGAGCCTGGCCGAGTAATGGGGTGTTCAAGCTCAGCTCGTTAATTAAACACACTTGAAATCAATGTGAAGATTGTTTATTAAATATAAGATCAATAATTTTATCCTCAGGTGAGGAGTGGACTATTGTTTCTCGCCCTCACAAAGACCCTGCTCTTGGATTATGGTTAACAAGTTTTAACTTTTGTGGTTATTTTTAATTTTTTCTTCTAACAACCAAGGTTAGATGCTTTAATTTTAAAGGTTAATGAATTTTAATCATAGTTCAAGGGAGTTAAAAAGGGAACACATGGCGAGAAAAGGGGGACGGGACGCCTTCCCTCTACCACTGAGCAAGTGATTATTTTCCTAAATAAAATAAAACAAGCTTGATCAAGTTTTTAATGAGTTAAGCTCCAACAGTTCAGGAGCAAATTGGTTCATTAATTACCTCTGTTAATGGAAATGATAAAACGTCTTCTATTAATTTTTCTCTATTTAGGAGTTAGAAATGTTTTTTTTTTTTTTTCCAAATGTGGATAAAGAAATTGGTATTTACTTAAATTTTAAATGGCTTGCAATCGATTACATGTGCAAAGGCTTAACAATTGTTTTTCTCAAATAAAAATAATATTTTATACTTAATTTAAGTATTTAAATAAAATAAATATATTTTAATAAATTATTTATATATATATTGTCAGCACCCTATTTTTACACCCCTTAACCGTGGTTAATTAATTTAGCTATGGTCCAAATCCTAGATCAATCCTAGTTTCAAACCCTAAGTAAACCCTTAACCATAGGACTAAACCCTAGTTAAGACCCTAGTTAACCCTAAGCTTAACCCTAGGTAGTCTTAAACCCAAACCCTAGGTAGCCCTAGCCTAACCTTAGTAAGCCCTAGGTATACCCAAGGCCCAAGCCCATTTGACCAAACTTATACTTAGACAACTCAATCAAACCCAATTACCTAATTTTATTATCCAACCCAAGTAGTCAAGCCCAAATACCCAATCACCCAATTGCCTAAGCCAAAGCCTATTTCCATAGCCCAAGCCCAAATGTCATAGTCAAAGTCCAATAATCATAACCCATGATCCATAAGACCTAATCCACATATCCATATCCACCTACCCTATATCCTACAACCCATACCCATATAACCCATAGTTCACTCAACCCACCAACTCTCTTACACCTCTCTTACATCAACCCATACCTATATAACTCATAGTTCACTCAACCCACCAACCCTCTTACACCCTATATCCTAGAACTCATACCCATATAACTCATAGTTCACTCAACCCACCAACTCTCTTACACCTCTCTTACACCCCTTACAATACTCAACCATCAACTCTCTTACACTCCTTACAACACTCAATCTATCAACTCACCTTACAACACTCAAGTCTTTACCCACTAGCTCCTTTTATCCCCCATGTAAAAGACACAACCCAACCTCTTAGTTTTCCTATAAATATCAATCCCTTAGCTCCTTAGATCCATCCCTCAAGACCCCTAGAAGGTTCTCACCCACTTGTGTTTCTCTTGAGTTTGAAGAAGGGAGAAGAAACTAAGGTTTAGAGTTTGGAAAGAATTCTAAGACTAAAAGCTTTGAGTTCTTCACTAACTCTCTTCCTTTGTGGATTCTAAAACCCTACCCCTTAGAGCATTGAAGAAGAATTCTTGGAGGAGTAGGCACTCCTTCTTTCATTTTCTCTTCTTTTTTATCTTTTTTTTTATTTGGTTCTCTCTTCTTGATCTCTCATTTCTCAAGCATAGTTGGGTCTCTCTACACCAATCTAATGGTGTAGAGGGACCCCATATCAAAGGTAAGGAGATGCTCATTTTTTCTTTTCCTTTCCATGTACATATTTTCTTCTTTTTTATGTACCCGCAAGTGTGGATATGGGTAGGCCCATAGAGAGTGGAAGCTAAAGCTATACCTCTCTTTTTCATTTTGTTTTCTTTTGAGATTCTAGTCCTCTTTCTAGAATTTTTTGTGAAAGCTCATCTCCTCCCTAACATTCTTTAGAGCAACATTACATCATTAATAATGGTGTAAATGAACCACCTTAAAAGGGAGATGATGAGTTTTCATTTTCTTTCATTTCTTTATTTTTCCTTCATGTTCTATATTGAATGGGTAGGTGATGGTTTAAGGACTTAAGATAAATGATGGTGTAAGGACTTAAAGAGGACATTCTTAAAAATGTTTCATACTAAAGACAATGGTATTTGATCTATTATCAACATCAATCCAACAAAATAGGTGTTGGTAATAGACCATTTACTATTCATAAGGCACATCCCTTTTTATGTCTTAAACTATAATCTTTTAGCCAAACTCTTGGACTAAATTTGACTTTAGTTAAGTTTGTCAAAACCTTACCTATATGAAAATTCAAAAACATGATAAAATCTCAAAATACCAAAAACATGATAAAATCTCAACCCCAAAAACATTCAAATATAACCAAAATATAAAAAACATTCAAATATCCCCAAAAATCTCAAAAAATATAAAAAATACAAAAAGACCAAAAAGAGACTTGTAGGACCTCCTTAGCTTTGGTTAGCTCATCTAACCATGGATAAATACCCTCTAACCGCGGTTAGACTTAACACTTGTGCACTTGACCTTCCCGGTCAACTAAACCGCCTTCTAGGCTAGACCCTTTGACCATCCTATGCACACACACACTCCCCCCTAGCCTCGGCACGGGCTCATGTGCCAGAACTACGCTCGGTCTGATCTCACCATGTGAGTACGTAGGCAACTCAACTCGGGTTCGACCCTAGCCATCTAGCTTTCTATTTTTCTTGGATTAGCACTCACTTAAAAACTTTGGACATTCTAATTAAACTTTGAGATTATAATTGGCTTAAGTTTAGAGAGTAGGTAACCGTTATAAAACGGGGGTCTTGGTGTGCCTAACACCTTCCTCAGGACTTAATCGAACCACTTACCCTAACTCTGATTAGACCATTTGCCTTATCCAAACAAACAAATACCTGAGACCTATCCCTAAGATTGAATAGGTGGCGACTCAAGTCAAAACATATAATTGTGAAAGTGGGTAGGAAGATCCCATGCTCACATATATAATCAAGCCGAGCTAATCGATTTAATATGAATAATCTGAGTAATGAAGTAAAGATATTTAAGTTCAGCTCATTAGAAGCTCAGACTTAACTTGTTTATTAAATAAACAACTTGATAGAGCCATACCCGAGCAGTCGTGTTAGTTAATCAGCCCTAGTCGCATTGCACTGCAAGTCTTACCTTCGATTTGAACAAATGGCTTTGGATTGTCTTTGGAAGTCAGAAAGGGCTTGCCTCGGAGTTCCATAGGATAGGTGATAAGTGGTGGAGAAGTTGGGCACATGATTTTGGCAATAAGTGTATGAGAATAAGGGGGAGAGATGGGTGAAATCAAAATTATGGGTAGAAAATGAAATGACTTCTCTTACGTTTTTACCAGCTATCGCATAATGTATGGAACCCTGAGAGGGTTTTCTGGCTTCGCCAGAGACAATCAGAAGCCTTGAAAAATTGCACCCATTGTACTTGTGAAAATTGCACGCTTCGAACTTGTGCGTTTTGCACTCTTCGTACTTCGGGGTCATGCACTCATTCTCTCCTCTTTCTTGAGACTTCAAAATCGATTATCAGACTTTAGAATCTAAAAATTGATTCGTTCGAAAGAAAGAAAAAAATCACCGGAAGGTGGGACCATCATATAGTTTGGATTGCAAATGGAGTTTTGGAGACTGGAGTCATCAGATTGTTTCCTCTAACAATGTCAATACGGAAATATTATATGGTATTTTGGTCATTTAGACCATTTGAGTTTGTTCAGGAAGCTTCATTGCTGTTGCGCTTTACGGTTCCCACCGAACTCTCTTTTACCTTTGCGTACAATCTAATAAGTAATAATAACAAGCAACAGAGGTTCCCGTTTTTCCGGCCACCAGGATTCTTGGAGTGGTTTTCCGGGATCAGTTTTGTAAAAAAAAAGCGGTTTCACTTAGGAAAAAGAGATGAAGATCACGCATTTTTTATGAGTCTGGTTCAGCACACGGCTTTCCAGAGGGCACGAGCTTACCCTCACCCCAAAACAAATTAAATAATTAAATAAAAATCAAGAGAGAGAGAGAGAACCTTTATCTTCTCCTTTGTTTCCCCTTCAAGGAACCGTCGCTGCAAAAAGCTTGAAACCAATAAAAATATCATAAAAATGAATTGAAAATTATGGAATCGATTTCTAAAAAAAATATCATAATCGGTTTCTAAGATCTCAAGGAAACGAGGAAAATATGCGTACCTCAAAGATTCTCGATTTCTCAATTTTAAGGGAATTTCAAATAACAAGATCGAAAATCGTATATCTCATGCTTTGCTATTTTTACTATTTATTATTATTATTATTATATCAGTAGATGAGTATAGCTTTGCATCTTACAGAATACAGACCCTTACAACAAAAAAAGGGAGGGGATTAAAAGGTTGTACGACTATAGGAAATTTTGATTCTCAGAAATTCTAAGGGGGGATTTCAGAAACAAAACGGAAATGGAAAAAAAAAAAAAAGATTCCAAAATTTTAGGGCTTGTCTTTCAGAACAGAGGCTAAACCAGTAACGATCTTCGCTCCTCTCTGAGAACTCCTCGGTTTAATCGCCGGTGGCTCCCAAGGTGACACTAAAACTGTTATCTTCTCTTCGTCGCAGGGAGTTCCGGCAGCAGAAGACTCAGAATTGCCGGAATCCGAGTCCGCCGATGCGGTTTTTTCCCCGAAAATTAGCTCAAACTCGCCTAAGGGAGAACATGACTGGTTTCCGATATCGTGTTCCTTAGCATTTTCGTCTGGTTTGATAGAGGGAGATGTTGTTCTTGTGTAAGGAGAGAGCCATTTTGCTCTCATGTACTCGGCTTTTCTCCAGGGCGGGATGTGCATTCCTTTCTTCTTCAGGCTCTGTTTTGCTGCCTCAGATACGATTGAGATGATCTGCTGGAGACGATCGGGTTTGCCGACGAAGATGTGAGGTAGAGATTGGAGGACAGATTTGTAGTTTCCAGTCGATCGAGCGATCTCGAATTCTGATCTGAAGTCGACGTCGATCAGCAATCGTTCACCGTCGACGATCACGTCTACGTATTCGTATTCCCCTGTTCAAAGAGAAAAGTGTAATATTTGTCTCAGAAACTTAGATAGAGAGAGAGAGAGATTACATGTACTGTCATTTCTCTCACAAAACGCCAATTTTATTGCAGAGGAATGGAGAGGGGAAAGAATCGAGTAAAAGAGAGAAGAGTACCGGCTGGATACGAGGGAGATTTCTCCCATCGCGATTTGCAAATTGAAGCATCGTATCCGAGAGCTGAAATGCCGTCGGTGACGATCCTTCTGCAATCTTCTTTACGCTTGCAGGTCTTGTTCTTGTCAACGATTTTCGCAGTGTCGGCTAAGAGATTTCTCTCCGATTTACTCACGCAAGGAACCAGGCTCTGTTGGAAAAAAAAAAGGAAACATATTTTCAAAGATTAATTATTTTTGAAATTTTTGCCAGTAATCAAAGAGATTTAAGCGATATTTACCTTGAGGATTTCGCTTGCTTCGGCAGACGAAGCAGAGGGGATCGAGTCGCCAAAACCACTACAGATGTCGAATTCATCATCGGAGCTGTCATTGCAGTTTCCGTTGAAGCAATTGCAGCGATTCCGGCCACACTTCGCTGTCAATTGCTTCTCATTGCTCTCTTCAATGAAATTTTGCACCATATTCGCCAAGCAGACAGAGCTCGGCTCGAACTCGTTCACACCATCTTTGTTGTACTGTGGTTCGCCGGCGCTGGGTTTTTCAACGGCTGAAATCCTCAAAACGCTCGGGAACTGCCGCTCGAACAGTCTCTTGAGCCGCGATTTCACGACAGGTTTTACTGGATCACTACGGACCGATCCTATCGATGTATGAGAATCGATCGGTTGGATCTTCATCGGAAAAGGCATAATTATCTAGATCAAAAGCAAGAAACTCTTCTGTCTGCTAAGCACTTCTCTCCATTTTTAGTACCCCTAATTAAACTGGATTGAAGCATTTCTCAGTACTACTGCTCCATTTTCAGAGCTTGGACTCGGATACAAGTTAAAATTTTTGTGACAGATCAAACTATAAGTCTAAATCAACACAACGATCTAACCTCATTGATGTCTCCGATCATCACAATTTCTCACACCTCATCGTACCACAGAACAATCCGATCAAATAAGCACAGATTTTCGCCAAAACCGAATAAATCCACCAAAATTCGAGTCTAAAGGAATCAATACCTTTCTCTTAGGTTTATAATACCGTTCTGCTCCGGATTTGTGAAACAAGCATGGAATAACTTCGAAACTCTGCTAAAGAAAGTCGCTTTTGCTTAGGGTTTCAAGAAATGGTTACAGCAGGATCGTGGAAAACGTGACGGCGAGGAACGAAGATACCGAAATTCCAGGGAGAGAGAGAAGAATCAACAGCCGGAATTTCATTTATCCGGCGAGATGATTATCGTCGATGGGAGCAAAAACAAGAGGAACTTCGGCTTCTTCTGGTTTTCTGAGGAATTGAAATGAGACTGAGATTGCGGTTTTAAAGGGATGGTGAATCCGAAGTGGCTGACTAGGATTACATCTGCCACGTGGAATCCGTCATGGATAAATCCTAACTGCAGTTTGGTTACGTGGCAAGCAGTGGTGACCGGTTATGTTTTGTGGAGATGATACACGAAGACACGTTGCGCTGTTCGTTGGTATATTGTGTGATTTAAAATATCTGAAACACCCTTCGTCTTTGCGTGGAATTTCCGGTCACCGTCAAAACGTCCTCCAACGGGGTACGTGGCGCTCCAAGGCCCTCAATTGGATAAATCCAGATAACATTTAAATTCGAGTATTTATTTCAATATTTAAGATACGAGAGTGATGTTATTAACTGAATTGAATTTGGATATAACGTTATTTTTTCTCAATTTACTTCGTTGATAATATTCTTTAACAGAAGCTAGAAAAATTTTGCGACTTCGGATCATATACATATGGATTGGTTGAGGGGAAAAAAAATTTAAATTCGAATTTTTGCTATTTTTTCCCTTATCCAATTTTACCCTTATTCTCATATGCGGTACAAATGAGAATTCAATTGCAATGGGACGTATTATTCTCTAGTTGTAATCGGTTTATCCAAAACCGGTGACACCCCTGAGGTGGCCACATGTCCCTTTTGACATCTCTTAACTACGGTTAAGATTCACTCACCCCTAGGGTTCACCCATCTGTCCTTTATTTTTACAAAAAAATAATAAAAAAAATTTGTTAACCCTGATTAAAATTCACCAACTCCTAGGTTAATTTTTTTAAAATGTTTTTTCTAAAAACCAAAAATAGATGGGTGAACCCTAAGGGTGGGTGAATCTTAACCATAGTTAAAGGGTGTAAAAAGTGACATGTGGTGACCACAGGGGTGTAACCGGTTTTACAAAAAACCGATTCTAACGGGAGAAGATTCCAAGTCCATTGCAATTGGTTGTGATCCTATATGTCAACATGTGTCTCTTTTAAATCTTTTTAATTCTACTAGTGGGTGGCACGTGTTATGCACGTGAAAGCGAGGGGAAGGAGTTAACCACAGTTAATAGGAGTTAAAAGGGTCACGTGTTAACCCATGGGTGTGATTGAACTCTCGTGATTGACTGTGATTCTATTCTTTAAATAAATAGATGAGGGTAGTTTGGGAATTAAAGTAAAATATTAAATTAAAGTTTTGTTTTATATAAGGGTAGTTTAGGAATTTTGAAAAATTCAGGCTATGCCTGCCTCTCCCATTATAATAGTAAAGATAAAGAAGATCAGCAAAACAAAAAAAAAGGATGGTGCTACACGCACACCACTAATCTATACTATAATATAAAAAAATAAGACTTTTCTCTACTCTACAAAATCAAATCCCTCAAGTCTTATAATTTCTATTTTAGAGATAATATGTGAATTTTCTCTTTAATCCCCACCGTTCACGTATGGACCCACTATCTCATCCTAGAGCCCTCTCAATCTCCATTATTGTAGAGTCCTCTCTTATCTCCAACTCTTGCAGGTTTGGATCCACTATCTCATCTTAAAGCCCTCTCTATCTCAACTATTTTTGAACTCTCTCTTATCTTCAACTCTTGGGAGTAATAATTTAAGTTTAATACTAAGAAATTTATGGTTTTTTAATTAAATATTATTAAAATAATAAAAAATTATTATTATAAAATCAGTTAATTAATACAAATAATAATATTTATGAAATAAAAAATTATATTATTAAAATCTATTACTTAATATTTAAATAAATAAATAATATTATTTAATTTTAAATATTCTTAAATTATTACTGGTGCATCGCATGGGGTCTCTGCTAGTTACTAATATACACCAAACATAATTAAAAAATCACAATACTAATTTACATACCCACAATAAAGATAAAAAGAGAAGTTTGCCTCTTCTTCCTCGCCTTTTCACATGCATGCAAACATCCATGTTTGCTTTTGCTCCGTGCCTCAGCTTCTCCTTTTTTATACACCAAAATCACACCCACAAGAATACTTGCAATCCCCTAAATTCTTCGTCTCTACCACCACAGACTTGTCATCGGTATCGGCAGTGACAAAGTTGGATTTTGGCCTGAGGAATCTACGAATAGAGACATTTTGTCAGATGCAATTTTTTGGGAATTCAAGTCTTCTTCTTCGGAAGCGACGGCAGGCGATATTGAATAAGGTAGAGAGGATACGATTGAAGGATTCGTAGAATCACTCTTCATCTTCCCAGCGTTGTTCGTGATTCAGGCATTCCCATTTGAATACGAATGCCCCCACCATAGGTATCAATCCGACCGATTCTCCCTCTCTCTCTCTCTACTATCTACTATCCACTGATTGTGGATTGCACTTGGGACTTGGGAGGATGCTATTTTTGTATGATGGGAGAGTTGGGAAACATAGCAAAAGCCTTATTCACTAATACTACCACATTATTTTCTGTAATTTATGTGGTTTGATTCAAACTCCTCCATGACATAAAACTTCTCCATATTTACATCCAACGATATCTATCGGAGCAACTTTCATTGTTGCAGGAGAATCCATATTTACATCCAATGATGGATTACCAGGAGTAAGTTTCATTGTTGCAGGAGAATTTGATTTCTCCGGTGGTTTATCGTTGCTTTCTATGTCAGGGATTTAGGAGAAATGAGAATAAGGGCATCATTGTCTTTTTTTTTTGGGTGTGTGCATTAGTAAAAATTGGGAATTTTATGTTTGTTGTATACAAGTAAAAGTTGGTATGCGGGTAGCACTAAACAACACTTTTTTATTATGATTAGAAAATTTTAACCTTTAGAATTAATAAAATTTAATCTTAATTCTTTTCAAAAATTAAAAAATTTTAATTTTAAAGTAGAACTTATGATTAAAGCATTTTAATTAGATGGAAGAAGAAATGTTGAATTGTGAAAAGAAAAAAAAAAGTCACTACGATCTCCTGCTTCTGTAGAGATATTCCATGTATTTCTTTCTAGACTTTGCTAACGAGACCCTTTAGGGCTGAGACCACCCCGAGACCCTTCATTAAATGCATAAGACTCAAAAAACATAAACAAGATTAAACAAAAGTTTGAGTTCCATGTGAATCATGCACAGTCTTAGGGTGGTCTTGGCCCTGAGGGGTCTCAAAAGCAATATCCTTTCTTTTAAAGTTCTTTTAAAGGGACGTGAACCTACTCTAAGCATTCTCTACTCTCAACCATAATTAACATCTATTAAAACAAGGGATGTAGTAATCGGTTTATGACCGAAGGCAAGGGCAATTATTGGTTTTTGGTTAAGGTAAGTGACTATTATAATTATTGTAACAAGCAAAAGCCAATCAGAAACTAACCAAACCCAAGAGTAGATAAAAATCAAGATAACATGGTTGTAGCCTAACTGTATTAAGGATGGTCAAAATAAAAGTATAAGGGTAAAATACACTAACCTCTCGTGAGGTCTGGTGAAATCGTAAAACCTCTCATCTTATTTATCTAATTATACTCCCCTCCCTTCTATTTCTATTCTCAGCCAGATTCTATCTTTTGTTAGTTTGCCGGTATTCTTACTTTTGATTGGACGATCTATAAATATTTAATCAAGTTGATTTTTATTACGTGCCCCTTAAAAGACCCGTATTAACATCCAACGATCGGATTCTAGGATAACTTGCTAATTGTCATGTTATTAGGAGCCACTTATTGAAGGCTTCAAAGAGCATAACTTACAAATAATGTGATACATTGTAGGTTATTCCAAAATTCAACCTCCTAAGAGACACGTGGCAAAATATTAACTCGATCAAAGTGATCTATGCTCACTAAAGCCTTTAATTAACGGTCCCTAATAACGTAATTCCAATTGGGTTGTGTTAGAATCCAACTGTTAAATGTTAAGATAGGTCTCCCGAGGAGCATACGACATAAAAAAAAAGCTCGATCGAACATTTATAAACCGTTTGATCAAAAACAAGAAAATTAGCATACTAACATAAGATAGAACCTAATACCAAGAATAGAAGTAGAAGGGGTGGACAATATAATTTCATAAACAAAAGAAAATGTGTTTAAAATTTTACCAAATTTCAAAGGAGATTAGTGCAATTTACCCAAAGTACACTAACAAATTAGAACTACACACCCCGCCTCTTGCACCATGGTGGGGTGTGACCTCTATGTTGAAAGGGGTTTGGGGTCTAATCCCTCCGGTGTGAGTTGCAAGAGCTCCAGTGCCTAAGCTACCCACTTACCCTAAGTAAATGATATCCACGTCGCACAAAAAAAAAAGGGGGGACGTAATCTTCTCCAGTTGTAACTGGTTTTGGCAAAACCTGTTACACTCCTGAGGTGGCCACATGTCCCTTTGACACATTTTAAATGGGCCTTGGATTGTCTCTGGCAGAGTCGGGTTCTATACATTGTGCGACAGTTGGCGTAAAAATGGGGAGAAATCATTCCATTTATCTCTTGATTTTGACTTCTCCTCACTTGATATCTCTCACCCTTATTCTCATACACTTATTCCCACATGTCTTATTATGGGTGAAGAAGTCAAAATCATGGGCCCCATGATTTTGACTTCTTCACCACTTGTCCCCTATTCTATGAAACCCTTAGGATTACCACCTATCACTGTGTTTTAGAAAAAATAATAAAATAATTTATTAACCGTGGTTAAAATCCATATCCATTATATCTTAAGGTTAAATTTTTTTCTAAAAAATAAAGATAAGTGGGTGAATCCTAAGGGTGAAGAAATCTTAACCATATTTAAAATATGTAAAAAGGGACACGTGTCTATCTCGGGAGTGTGTGACCGGTTACAACTAAAGAAGATTACGAGTCAAAAAAAAAAAAAAAAACAACTTTTCGAAGTGTATGTATGGTTCTTTCAAAAAAAAAAAAAAAAAAAGTGTATGTATGGTCACGTGATGTGCAATGTACCTTCATAGGCCACGAATGTCCCTAGCGATCCTATTTGTGGCTTTGTCCTTTATTCCGCTAAATCAGTTCATGAGCGTTGTTAGTTGCACGCGGCGCACGGACGAACCGTGTGCTGTTATCTCACGCCGACAGATCTCTACTAATTCAAATTTTAGTGCATCCTCACACAAACTACCAAAACTACCTTTGGTTTTGATGGCGAATGTACCCTTTTCAATATTTTATGAGGAAAATAGCCTTGTGTAAACGCTAATTTTCTTTTGTTTTTATTATTTTTTAAATTATTTATTTTTGTTGCGTGTAGATAGATACAGATATTCGATTCATGTTAGAATTCGATACTTATCCAAATATGTATTCGGCAAAAAAAACTTTATATAGTAATTATCCAAATAGGTATTCAGCAAAATAAAATTTAATAGTAATTTATTATCAATTTATAATCAGATACGAATTCAAATACACCATTATCCGATCTGAATTCACTGTTATTTACCGTCCTAGGTATAAACCATCATCTCAGGTCTCAAGCCTTGTTTACTAATGACTCTGGTATAAATAACTTTTTCCCGTGCCACGACATTAACTACTATTTTAACTAACTGACTCTTAAGAAATCTTATCTCTTAACCCTATGTTTGGTTGCTGAGAAGATTAGTGAAAACATGAAAAAGAAAATAAAATTAGACAAAATATAGTTAAGAATTGTATTAGAAATATAAATTTTTTTTTTCTTTTCTATATTTTCACTTATTTTCTCGGCAACCAAACATAACATAAAGGTTAAATTTTTAATTTTTTTTCTTCTAAAAACCAATATTAGATGGTTGAATTATATGGGTTAATAAATCTTAATCATAATTAAGAGATGTTAAAAGGGACACATGTTGACCTTTGAGATGGGGTCACACCGTTTTAGTTTAGCGTGGGTCAAACCAAATCTCATTCCCCCCAAATTTACAAAGAATATGGAGTTTTAATTAAATTATATAACCCTAAAAACCTCAAATAGGGTACCGAATGTATTTTATTGCTGTGAGTTGTGCCTTTCGTTTGAGGGGGATCCTGGGTAATTGGGTACTAGACTCATAGTAAGAAAGGTTTTTTGTAGTGGTGTGACAAGCAGAAAGTTCACTAATCATCGACTAACTTAGATTAGTAGAAAACATTTTTAACTTATAATGGTTAAGTTAATAATTGTGAGTGGTCGCCTACTTGTAAGATTGTGATGTAGCAAGTAACCGTTGGGCTCCTCACACCTTTTTTCCGGAATCATTTACCTATATTTAGTAGTAATTATTAATTAATGGTTAATAATGAGTAGTGAAACTCTTGCAAGACATCACTCATTGAGATTAGATCCTAGGACCACTTTTATAAGAGAGACCACACCATTGAGATTAGATCCTAGGACCACTTTTATAAGAGAGACCACACCATACCATTGGAGCGAGCAGTAGTAAATAATACTATTTACCTTTTTGAATTTTTTAAAAATTATATCATTAATCTATTATTATTATTAGTAGTAATTAAGGTTAGTGGATTAAGTGGTCTCTCATTGAATTTGATCCAAAGCCCCTCATGGGAGGCACTCCTCGCCTATTTTGCTCCCGACTAGATTTCTATAAATTATCTTTAAACATATCATTTCATATCTGATAAAAGAAAAAACAAAGGTGGTTCTAATTTCTTGTCTGTTATGATTTATATTAATAAATTAAATTGGCTGTTTTTCATGGAGTAGATACTAGATACAAATGAGCAATATTTGGCTCTACCGGGTGAGGAGCGAACTATTGCTCCTCGCTCTCACAAAGTCCACCCCTTCAATTGCTATTAACTAGGGTTAATGTTTTTTAAATCCTATAGTTAATTTTTTTCTTAATTTTATATTTTTAAGAACCAAGGATAGATGGGTGATCCTTAGGGGTGAGTGAATTAATGAGGGACATGTGGCAAGTAAAAGAGAGTCAAGACGCCCCTCCTCGCGTCACTGACCAAGGAGGTGATAATTTTCCGACACAAATATACCTTTGGGTTTCAAATACACTTCTTTCCGTGAAAACCTTCTTTTCATTGTAGGGCTTGCAAACAGGATCTATTGCATATTTACGCTGGAAAATGCTACGAGACCGGACTAAGTGTCAATTGGGGTTGAGTGCAAGCCCAGTCTATGGGTATGGTGTGGACTGTGGAGCCCTAGTTCCCATACATGTTTCCCAAACCTCTTAAGGAGTCCGGATCCTGTCCAATTGCGACTGAACTCTGGAGACTTCAATCATACTCGCATAGCACCTTTTAACTATGGTTAAAAGGTTTTAACCCTTGGGGTTAATTTATTTTTCCTAAAAACCAAGGTTAAATTGTTTAACCCTAAAGATAGTGAATTTTTACCACAGTTAATGGAGGTTAAAATTGAACTCTCCCGAGTTCAATCGCGATTGAATATGCTCTCAACTCAACTCTATGCCATCCACAGACTGGGTTTGTGTGCTGCCCTGACTGGAAGCCCAACATTTGTAAGAGTTTGATTCAAAAATCTCTCAAAACCTAACTAACAAAGCCCTAATGGGTTGAAATTAGGGTTTCCATCCAACTCCTTTATTCATATGTTTCATCTTTTTATCCTACCAATGGTGCACAGCCAGCACTTAAGCTTTAGTAAAACAAAATTAGGGACCATTATTAGATTCTTTCATTAAGTTAGTGGCTTTCTTTATTTCTGCCCTAAACTTTAATGGGACAAAACCATTGCTCTGTCCTCAATAGACTTCTTTCAATGATGTCTATTTGAAATTATTGAATCTCTTTAATACTCAAATCACCCCCTCTTTAGAACTTTTGGAACATGGGCTTGTTATTAGCTTTTGGGGGTCTCAAAACGCTTTATATTTTGCTATGATTTACTTTTTGTGACTAAGAAAAAGTTACTAACTTTGAGAATTAAATTAGGTGGTCCTACATTTGTGATTTGAAATGTTGTTTGCAATTCCTAGAAACCATAATCTCAAAAAAAAATTGCCCTTAACACTTTTCATTGCCCTTGTGATTAGCCAAGCGAAATTATCGAGTATTCGCACGTGTATATGCACTTATTGTGTGTGTGTGTTCAAGGGCCAAGTTCATAGGTCATCGCGTATATTTGTGTCCGTTTGTAAGGGAATATGTTTTTTCTTAGAAGTTTAGGAGGAGCTAGATCCTCCATCCGTCGGGCTCGGCTCCTCTCCCAGACTACGCCCCTATTATGTAGTATACTATAAGAAATTTCCAAAATTTTAGGGAGGCTTCATTCCCCTGGGCCCCATGTGGCTCCGTGCCCTGTGTGTTAACCCCTTGTGAGGTCTAAAGCTTATTAGGAAATTTTGAGATAATTAAGAGAAGAATATGTTTATATATGCATTAGATGGTTCAAGGATTGTGGCACCAAACTAAAATGTCTATTATCTTACCCAAAATAATTAAATAAGGACTAATTTGCAATGTCTATAATTTAGTTTGAGTTTGCCAAGTGATGTTACAATAACATGATGTCATCTATCGATCAAGATCAGATGAGCAATAATTTTCTAAATAATGTTGCTGTGTAATCGTAATCGAAGTAGGTGTTATGCCAATACCCCATCAATTTTCTTTTTTAATTTTTTTTAAAAAAATTGTATCTTACCATTCCCCACATCTAAACTAGCAAATAGAGATTACTTTCATTAATTCATTGCTAATAAGTCAGTTCAAGAGTTGATTAACTAATGCTCCATTTGTTTTGACGTAAGATAAGGGAAAACAAATAAATCCAATGGAAAATGTTAATTACGTGTGTTTGTTTTTACATAAAATCTTTCGTAACTAAAATATTTTAGAAGAATACGAACCACTTTTCCATAAAATAACTTACATTTCAAAAATTCACAAGTCATTTTTCCTTAAAATACCAACATCTTTAAAAATTACAAAAATACCATTACTCATAATTTTTTTAATTTTTAATTTTTTAATTTTTTATTTATTTTTTTAATTATTTTATTTTTAATTTTAGTATAAAAAAAATCCGCCTTATGTTCACAAATGCAACCAAACAACAAAAACTAAATGGAAAATTCACATTTTATTGTAAATGTTTTTCTTTCGTAAAATCATTTACGTGCAAACAAACGGAGCATAAAATGAAAATAACCGACAATACTCCTTAAATCATGTAGATTTTCTAATCTCCCTCTTGGATGTCTGTTATATGTCATTTTCTACTATTTTCTTCTTTTTCTTTAAGATTAATTATAAGTTGAATTTCATTCCCCCTTTGGGGGTCGGTCCTACCCGGATTTTCCAACCTTACTTGGTGGGGCGGGTTGGGGCTCTCGTCACACCCCAGGGACTTAGTCTTGACCCGAAGTGTTGGGGACACCCTGGGTTACCCAAAAAAAAATCGCATTCTAAAAGCTCTTTATTAAAGATATTTTCACTGGTTTGTATTTTGTATTGTTTGATCTTTTTTTTTTTTTTTTAGGGAAAGGCTAGTGGCAAAGTCCGTTTTATTTTATTTGAAGGTTGAGCCATGTTAGCATCCCTTTGTTGTAAAAAAGTGGATATTGTAAGACTATCTACTTTATAGATTATACTCTCTATGTCCCAATCTGAGAGTTGTGGATTGTCCCTTCGAATAAATATGTAAGCAACTTTTGAGTATAAGGTATTGACTGGTGTAATAATGTGAAGGGCTTTCACAATGACAACCACATCTAATTAAATTGCTTGCTATCATAGACTACATCAATTTCACTACTTGTAATATTTCTAATATCTAAGTAGTTGATAGTGACCAAAAAAATATATGTATATCTCTAGTAGTTGATCAACTCCATCTCCATTAACAATTATAATATCCTCAAGTACTCTCCCGACCACTTGTAATAGAACGGCCCAAAAGCATCACATTTTTAGCACAAATTTTCTAAGGTGAACCCTATACTTTTGATATCTCAGTAAAAAAAGTATGATAAATGTCCTTTAACTTTTTAATCCTTAAGTCACCCATTAACCCCTAAATATTAATGGTGGCTCGGCTAGATTTTATATATATATATATAGTGCTTACTTTTAAAAAGAATACATGTCATTTTTTTTTTGCAACAGATTTTCTCTACAAATGCCTGAGTATTACACTCGGGTATTGCTCTTTGCATGACGGGTGGGAAGGTATTTAATTGAAGAGGTGATAACATGAATGCCCATGTATCGTTAGGTGGTACATGTACATCTCCAAGACCGCCACAAGTCCTATTTGATACTCATTAACTGTAGTTAAGACTCACTCATTCCTATGGTTAAAATAATATAACCTTGATTTTTAAAAACAATAATTTAAAAAAAGTAACCACATTAGTGACTAAATCATAAGCACGGGTAATCATTTTTAAAAAAAAACTAAGGTTAGATCATTTAATTTTAGGGATGAGTGTAAGTGGTGAAATCTCACCATTTATTTTCACACCTCACACGAATGGTGGTGTGCATCTTCGTACCAGATCACAACTCTGAGAAGGATCGTGATCACCTCACATGTGCAAAGACATGTGTGAGTTATTACCGCCTCGAATTAAAACCAACATAAGAGGTCTTTGGTAGACATCATCATGGCAACAAAGAGCTCTATTGCCGCCCCAAATTAAAATTAAAACAAACGGGGTCTTTAATAGACTCCTCCTTGGCAGCAAGGTGCCTCTTTGCTGTCCCAAATTAAAATAAAAATAAAAGGGGTCTTTAATAGACCCCACCACGGCAGCAAGGAGTTCCCTTGCTGCTCCAAATTAAAATTAAATTAAAGGGGTTCTTAATAGACCACATCATGACAGCAAAGAGCTCATTTGCTACCCCAAATTGAAATTAAAGAAAAGAGGTCTTCAATAGGCCTCACCATGACAGCAAGAAGCTTCCTTGCTGCCCCAAATTGAAATTAAATTAGAGAAATCTTTAATAGACTCTACTATGGCAGCAATGAGCTCTCTTACTCCCTCAAATCAAAATTAAATTAAAAGGATCTTTAATAGACCTCATCATTGCAGTAAGGAGCTCCCTTGCTGCCCCAAATTGAAATTAAATTAAAGGGGTCTTTAATATATTCCATCGTGGCAGCAAGGACCCCCTTGCTACCCCAAATTGAAATTAAATTAAAAGGATCTTTAATAGACCATATCGTGGCAACAAGGAACTCACTTGCTGCCCCAAATTGAAATTAAATTAAAGGGGTCTTTAATAGACTCCACCGTGACAGCAAGGAGTCTCCATGCTGCCCCAAATTGAAATTAAATTAGAGAAGTTTTTAATAGACTCTACCATGACAGTAAGGAGCCCCCTTACTGTCCCAAATTGAAAAGAGGGGCCTTTAATGGACCACATCACGGCAGCAAGGAGCACCCTTGCTGCCCCAAATTGAAATTAAATTAAAAAGGTACTTAATAGACCCCATTGTGACAGCAAGGAACTCCTTGTTGTCTTAGATAAAAAAAATGGCCGAAGGCCATCTTGCACTGTCATTTGACAGTCCAATAGTGGGTATAATACCTACTACCACATTTCCTCACATACGATCCATAATAAGAGGGTGAGGAATAATCTCCACTCTCCCACAAAGAGGACAGAGGTTCTCTTCACAAAGAAGAATACAGTTAGAGGGGGTGGTTATCAAACCACTCTCCCCAATAACTCACACAGTATAAAAATGAGAGTTAGATTTCAGAGAGGGATCCAAGATCCAGAATGAGAAAATCTGAAGGAAAGAATTCCCCAGAAGAAGAATTCAAGCAAAAAGTCAGAGCTCTAATGAAAGCAGCAAGATAGGCCAAAATGTCTACCCTCCTTTTTTTCTTTTTTTTTACTTTGAAAGACCACCATTAGAGACAACTGTAAATGCCAAGATGGGGTATTTGACACCCCCACAAATAAATAAAGCTACACTTGTCTCTCTTTCTCTTTTCTTCTTAAATAGAGGTTTCCCTCTTTAAGAGGGTGTAATTAACGACATGGGTTAACCATGCCGGAAAAGGAGTTCTCCAATATAAAATAACAAACTCCCTCAATAGAGGATGTTTGAACAGTGAAGTCCAAGCACCTTACACTCAAGTGAGGCGATCAAAATTTGCTATTACAATGAGTGAATCTTAACCATAGTTAATGAATGTCAAAGGGGGCGTGTGACAAGATTTGGTGGTGTGCATGTACCACCCAATGGAACGTGTATTGCATGTTATCACTTCCTTAGCTAAATGCCTTCCCACACACGTCATGCAAAGAGCGACGCCTGAGTGTACTCGGGCATCTACAGAAAAAATCCGTTGCCTATTTTTTTTAATTGAAATGTGTGGATCTGAGATATTTGGCTCTACTTAAAGATTTGTGCTCTACATTTCTATCTACTTATGTTAGATTAGATATTAGATCTTATATATGGAGAAAGTTGTTGCACTTGTTCAATCCAAAGATGAAAATCCTCAATCAGAATTAGGTGGATAGACGCGAATATGATATCTCAAGTTTCTTTTATATATATATATATATATATATATATATATATTTGTTATCCCTGTGGGGATGGAGATAACTAAGCTAATAAATGAAAGAACAATAGTCCCCTTGTCGATCGAGGAGGGGACTATTCCTCCTTGCTCTCACATAGCTGACCCTTTAACGCCCATTAATTAGGGTTAGATTTTTTTAAACCTTTCGTTAATTTTTTTTTCTAAAAACTAATGATAGATAGGTGAACCCTATGGGTAGATGAATTTTAACCAAGGTTAAATAGGATTAGAAAGGGACACATGGAAAGAAAATGGGAGTCGAGACACCCCCTCCTCACGTCACCGACCGAGGAGGTGATTATTTTCCTAAATGAAATGCCCCAAGTTTTTTTTTTTTTGGGTATGAGACACATGGTTAGGCCGCAACCCCCGTTAGCAAGTCAGTATCTATTCTAATAAGACTGTTTTCTCCTTGCATTCTCCTTGCAACAGGCGATATGAAAAAGGGAGGAAAGAAAGAGACTAAAGTTTGTTGTGTCGTGTTCTATTAAGTCATTACAGTTGAAGTTGAAGTTGAAGTTGAAGTTGAAGGTTAATGAATGGGTGGTAGTATAAGGCTGTGAGGGACCCTCTAATTTGTGCGGTGGATGAGGTGTCAAATCCATGTGGGACCCACAACATAATTTGTGTCCCCCCAAGTCCCTTGGGGGTAGTTAAGGACTTCAAAGCCAAAGTCACGGTGAAGCTATCCGCCAATGGTCATGACCATTCATTGCAATTTATTTATAATCTCATTTGATTGGTTAGACATATCCAATCATGGAATGAACATTACAAAGCATTAGGCCATTAATTTATAGACACTTGAACAAGGAATATTAGGTTTTCCTAATAATTATGGTTTTGAGGTAATGGTTGCATTTCAAGGAGCACAAATCCTAACCCCGAAACAAGTAGACAATTTCAAGGAGCAAATCATAAATATTTTCTTTTAATTTTAGTTAGGTTAGCATTAACTTTGGGGTTAAAAGTTAAAGATCAATTATTAGCAAATCCCAATTTCAACTTGGTAGCTGAAAGTATAATTTTCTATTGGATTTTGCTAGCCTCAGTCGCAAGTCTTCCATAGACGCAATTTGGTGGCCACAAATGTCAAACTTTTTCTGTTTTTTAATTTTTTAATGTGTTAAAATATAGAACATCTTCACGTGATATGGCTAATCTTGTATCTCTGGAAACTTTTGGAGTAAATGCGATTAGGGATAGCACTCCTCTTTTCTATTGTACCTAATAGCAAGGAGAGAATTAGATACTCATATTGTTGGTTATCTCTATGTACTATTTATTTTTGAATTTAACTACCGAGCGGAGCTGTAATTCAAGCAAAAAAAAAAACAACCAAATCTTTCATTTTTAGTGTAAATGAAGTAATTATGGTGAGATGCATGATAATTTTGTAAAACATCTTTTCTCTATACTTACAAAAGTGTCACCCTTATAAGCAAAATGGGGAAACTCTGCTTTTCTTTTCTGCCATGAAGCATAGCCCTTCTTTGTATTTAAAGTGTATATTTTGTTTTTAACTCCTGCTTTACAAAATCCCTAAAAACATTGAAGAGTGTCTTATTGTTACATGCAACATTGGATTGGGTGTTTGGCTCTAAGTAACCAGAGCGTAGAGCGGGAGTGGGAGCGAGAGCGTCAAATTTCAATTTAGGATAAGGTTGGGAGTGCCTCCGGACTGCCGATATATATACATAAAACATATATTGATATTCTTGAAAATTATTTGTAAATGTAAATATATTTTTTTTTAATTTTTTAAACTCTAAGAGAAAATTGATAAAATCATTCATAATTCAAAATTTTCATCACAACAAACAAGATGACTATTGAATTATTAAATGTATCGTTCTAAATTCAATTACAAGATCACTAATGATTAACAAATCTTATATAAATCTTGTACCCTACAAAGAAAAATAAAAAAATAAATTTCATTTCACATGAAAAATTAGGATAAAAATAAAACTTTATACAAAAACCGCACCTTTAGGTGAGAGCGAGGTTTACAAAAGTTGAAATCGAGCTCTCAAAGTGAAAGCGAGGTTTGAGAGCGGGTAACAGATCAGGAGGTTTGGTTACTAAGGTTTGGCTAACAAGTTGACGTTGTAATTAATTATTTATTTTTGAGAAATTAATTTTAAAAACATATAATAGAAAAAGTGACAAGACACTTGAAGTCCACGTAAAGAACACTAGTTACTCTTTTTTTATGGCAGTAGATATACTCCGACTGAAGCGCTAGTAAGTTACTCGAGCATGGGCTCTTTGCTCAACGCGTGTTTCCTTTTAACTGTGGTTAAGGTTTATTAACCCTTCAAGTTAATGAATCTAACCTTGGTTTTAGAAAAAGGGAAAAAATTTAAAACTAGTTAAAAAATAAATCTTAAGGTAGTTTCTTTCTTCTAAAAACCAAAGTTAGATTTATTAACCCTAAGGTTAGTGAATCTTAGCCACAAATAAAGGGGACACACGTCGGGAAAAGTGGATAGGCCCAATTAACTTACTCGGGCTTCAGCCAAAGTACATTCGTTGTCATTGTTTATTGTATGGCCCACTACTAAATTGTCTACATGATTGGAGGTAGATACGCCATTCTAGGCATCCTTGAAGGGTTGGAGGGTCAATCATGTTTCACATAACTTCAATTTCAATGATTGGCTCTCTAACCCACTAACTAAGGTTAATAAACCTAAGATTGTGACCTAATAGTCTTTGATTACCCTAAAAATAATTAGGTATGAGCCTACATTGTTAGAATGATGGGTCTATTAGGAATACGCCTAACAATCCACAACGATAAACAAAAAACAGGAAACGGAAACAAAATGGAAAAAACAAGAAGACAAAATTTACGTTGTTCAACCGATGATGCCTATGCTCACAGATCCACACCAATTTCACTATGCTTAAAGGTAAAATCAAACAAAATAATTACAGAGTTCTCTTTAAACTTGTTGAATGATTAGAGTGATAAGAATCCTGTGAGGGGAATTTACCGAAAGGACACGCGTCAGCAGCAGCTTCTCTCAAGTTCTGGTTTGCTAGTAGAAGGTTGGAGTGGAGGGTGTGATACCCTGACCTGTACTCCGATGATTAAGTCAGTAGATGTAGGAGATGATGAATAGTAAGAATATAACAAAGAGTTTGAAGATCTTAGCCTTTTTCACTAGCCCCCCCTTCCTTCACTATTCTTCAAAGGTTTATATAGGCCACCTTTGCCATGGCCATAGGCATCCATTGATGTCCATGCATACCTCGAATCCCTGATGTGTACTTCAGTAATCATTTTAGATAGATTTCCCGGTCATTCGTACTGCACGCGTATCTGCACACAAAAGAGAGTAGACAAAGAGTAGGAACTCGTCCGAGGTGACTGGCATTAATTGCAGCATTAAATGCCATTTAATGTCAAGACAAAGTTACCCACCTACCATCGCAGAGGTAGGATCAGTCCCAGGCGACTGGGCGGCACTGCCAGATCTTATAACGTGTGAGGATACGCGATCGTGGACAAAAGGCGACGAGTCCGTCGTCAGAGTGAAGACGTGAATCGTCGTCCACGAGATCACGGGTCCGTCGTCAGAGCGAGGACGGAAATGAACTCAAATGATAACTCCACACTGAGGACGAGCTCGTCGTCACCACACTTAGGTTTTACGAAATTTACCCATTACAAATCCCTAAACCCAAAAATATATTATACGTTCGAGCCAACTCATTCTCATTCGAACGACTTAGTTACGGATATTGTAATCAACTCAAACCTGAGTCATAGGTTCTGCTGACCTTGGTTTGTCATCAGGGTGTATAGGATTGTGCCAAGAACATATGTCCCGCAAAATACGGTACAATTGCACGTACAAAAATGCACTAGCCCGTCGCAGTAATATCAACTCCAAATCAAATGACTGAGCAAACAGTTTCGAGGTTGACCTCTGTGACCACAAAAATCAAATACTTGATATAGATCGGATAATAGCTGATAAATGAATGGTGAATATGAACAAACAAAAAATAGAGAAAATGGTAGTGAGATAGAGACATTGAGAGTATTCCATACCCTAATGAAAAAAATTATTTTATTCGTACGGTCAGTGCTTAATGCTTTGAAAAGAGATCGCTGCTTCTAAGCTTTGGCAAAAAAAAATAAAAAAAATTGTTGAATTGATCACTTAAGCAAGAAAATAACTAAATAGCGATTGATAGAAATCAATGTTTTAACTCAAAGTAAACGCGTGTTTAAGCGTTCATTCTAAGTATTAACTGATGTCGTGAGCTAAGTGATCATGGATAGATATCTTTATTCTTTCCTTTAGAAGTTTTTCCGTAAAGCTGAGAAGAGATGCAATATTAGTTTTTTTTTAAATCCAAAATGGTAGCATTTGATTGACTTTCTTGAGTGTGTAAATTAATTCATAAATTTTTTTATTCTTTAATTCCTTAAATTGATTAATGGGAATATTGAAACTAATAAGATTGACTATTTGCGCCTAAAATTTAACTAAGCATCCTTAATTTTGGTTAACAAGCTATTGTTCACGTATCAATTCACAATGTCCTTATGGATAAAGCTTCTTAGACCTCTTAGAGCCGAACCACCGAGAATATACTCTAAAAGCATGAGATTTCAGGTAGGGCTTTTCCCTAATGGGGTCTCAGTAGCAAAGTCCATGTCCTTATAGCTTTGTATCTCCTTCACGTAAAAAAAAAAAAAAAAAAAATCTATCAAGGATTTAAAGAACACTCGAAAATGACGATTTTTTCTCTTTTTCTCTTAGAAATAAGCTTTTTGAATATTTGAATATCATAGTTGTACAACACCCGACACCTTATAAATGCTCTAAGAATGGAGAGGACACCTGCCGCTGCTCCAGTGGTAGGGTGTACGTGGCCTCCCTTATAAGAGAGGTCATGACATCTATTCCTCCTTGGTAATGACTTGGAAGTGATTCACTCCTTCGTTGCTTCTAACCACTAACTAATACTACTAAAAAAAAATCATTGCACGAACTAGTTAGTGTGGGATACTTTAAAGAATACAGAGAGCTTGTTTATCCACTGAATTTCATTAAAATTCATGTACACAATTCTATAGCCAATGGTCATGGTACAACAGAAGAAATCGAAATTGGGAGAGGGGTTGTAACAATGTTTATTAAAACCGATCGGTGGAATCGGAAAAACTAGAACCAGTTCCCTCACCGGTTTCCAAAACCCTTGAAACTGAACCACTATAAAAATCGGCTGTTTTTGTAAGAACCGAAATAACCGGTCAAGTGAATCGGGAACCAGTGGTAGATTCGATTGAGAATCGGCCAACCGGTTAGAACTAGACAAAAATGAAAGTAAATAAATTAAAAAAAAGACATGGTCAAACCAGTCAAACCGGGAACGTTCCCGGCCACCCGACCGGTTCGGCAACCAGTCCGGTTATGAAAACATTGGATTGTAATAATATATCTAACCTTCACCAAGAATAGCTATAACATTAACCAAATAGGGCCAAACGTCACACCTAATGTCCCACCATTACTTCACTCATAAACCCCATTTGTTGGCCTACCAAACCCATGGTTTTCTCTCATAAAGTTGGACAGACTCTACTCTCTCTCTCTCTCGTCAAATTGTATATCAAACTGATGAGTGTTGCCTTGTTTTTCTCTTTTGGGTCAGACCCCACATGAAATAAATTCATTCTCTCTCTCTTAGCTTTGCTTTACCTTATTATTGCCTATTTCCTTCAGACACATCGATGAGCAATAGCCTTTCTAATCTACTTTATCAGAAAGCAAGACCAGTGTGTTTGTACCCTTTGATTGCAACAAAGATGGGGGTGTTTCACCTTTATTTAAAAAATGGGTGTTGGTAATTATTAAAGTTAGATTAAATTAATGGAGGTGATAAGGACATAAAGCTGGTGGATAAGGAAAGCTGAATGAGATGGTTTTGTCTTTCTCCCTCCACCTAAACCCATCTCTTTAGGATTTTTGTGGTTGGATTCTTGTTTTGGTTATTATTTCTCTTAAGCTATGGTCCCATCTTTTTACCTGTTCTAATCCCACCCTGTTTAGTATAATACATACTTAATTTTTCTGATATTATGGTATTTCATATATGGGTTGAACCAGTCTACACTGATGAAATGGTGGGACCCCCATGTGTTGTTTAAAGGGTTGGGGCTATTGGTGATGATGGATAGATATGAACCAGTCTAACTGATGGAATGGTGGGACCACATGATGTTAATTTAAAGGGTAGGGTCTATGGATGATGATGTATGGATATCAAATATCAAATCCTATCATGAATTTTATTTTATAAGAAAATATTTTATAATAAGCTAGTACGAAATTAGGTTAATTAAACATGCTTAGGCACGAATCTAGCTATCAAACTATCAATTGATGGGCCATAAATTGATAATTGCACCGGTTAGGTATTAATAATTTTGTTGTGATCTCAGATGGTTTAGGAACCTAGTTTTCCGCTCCACCAGGAACTTTTGGAGTACTTGTTAGGATTTTAACATTTGACATCAGGATCTTCCTATTGATCCCTTATCCCCGGAAAGAGCTTTCAAGTTTCGAGTTCGAGTCATAAAGGGAACAACCTGTAAAGAACTACCTTAGATGCCACGGGTTAGAGTTAAAGCAAACACAAACTAGGAATCCTTAGAAGCATGGGCAATGCTACTCTCTAAACTTTTGAGAAAAAAATATAATATATTATTTAATTTTTTTAGTAGGGAATATCCATGGGCATAAAGGCAGCTACCCTGAACTTTTGAAAAAAAAAATTATACTATGTTATTTAATTGTCTAACAAGGAATAGCAAGGTTTAAAATCTCATTGGGATTTCTTGAAATCCCGGCTTCGTCCAACCCCAATGACATCTATACAACATAGATTTCAGGAAACACGATTTCGATCGGGATTTCAGAAATTTAGGGTCAAATTCGGAATTCTGGGATTTCTGAATCTTAGTGATATTTCAAAATTTTATTTTTAAATAGATTTTTTGTATTAAAATTCTGAAATATTTCGATATTTTTATCAAAATTTTATATATATTTTTTTTAATAAAATAATAATATTTTTATAAATAAGTAAAATTTTAATAAAATATTATGTGTAACATATATATTTAATAAAATATTAATAAATCAAAACCTGAAATCCCACCAAGATACCTTAATTTTTTGGGATTTCGGTTTGGGTTGGCTGATTGAAATCATCGATAATTTCGGAATTTCAAATCTTGTGGCATAGTCATGGGTAGGGCTCACTCAAGCCAAGCTAGCTCGATGGCTTGACTCAGCTCGGCTCATTTTAGCCAACCTCAAGCTAAGCATTTTAGGTTCGAACGAATCAATCCAAGCTCTGTTTTGAGCTCGAACGGTTAAACAAGGCAAACTCAAGTCAGACCCTATTTGATTAAAAGCTCGACTTGTTTAGGGCTCGGTTTGGCTTGATCTCGACTCAAATCGATATATATATATGCTTGAACCAACCTCAGCTCTGCTTGAATAAAGTTCAAGCTCGAACAGAGCTCAAGCTCGAGCTCAATCAAGCTTGTTAAAGCCAAGCTCAAGCCTAAAAATTTGAGCTTGAATAAAGCTCAAGCCGAGCACGAGCATGTTCAAGCCAAGCCCAAACTTGGTCAAGCTCAGCTCAGCCCGGCTTGAATACACTCCTAGCCATGGGGCAAGGGGAAACAGTCTACCTATACAAGGAGAAACAATATATATATATGATATGTACGACAGACAATATGGCCCATGAATTTGGTCATAAAAAAAAAATCGGGCCCCCCAGAGGTTTGGAACCCTCGACACCCTCGCTAAATGTCGCGCCCAAAATACTCCTTACGAGTTAGGGATACTTTAGCTCGTGACTGCCGTGTCATACCATCATGTATGACACATAAGGCATACATATCACCCTGTGAAAATACACAAGCATATACTTAGCGGAAACAAAATTTCTAATAACCCAAGCCCACACTAGTTTCCAAGTCCGAACAACATAACATATCCAAAAAGATGGAGTGGACAAGTCTCACTCTCAACATACACAAAATCTCATCTCCTATCTCTCTCAGCAATAGTCTAGATAGGGTCACCTATCTAGTGCTCCATCATCTTGTTGATAGTCCATAGTAGGCTCCGACTCATAGTATTCCTCCTCTACCCAAGGCTCAGGGGCATACGCGTCATAAGAACCTGTCGAAATCAATAATTCGGCTGAGTATGGAATACTCAGTCACATACAAACTACTTGCTAACAATGAATAATATCATGAACATGAAAAAACATAGAGCGTAGAATTCTTGAAAGTAGTTTCTCAAAACTATTTTCTTGATGATGTTCATGTGAAATCAAAACCATGTAAATCTTGTGAAGTCATGTGATAATCAAAGTATTGTGAGTTCTTGTGAATTCTTGCGATAGTTGAGATTCCTTGTGAGCATGCGAGTCTGAATAAGCATGAATTTCTTGTGAATTTGTGAGCTTGTGAGACATGATTTCTTGTGAGTTTATGTATAATGGGATTCCTTGTGAGCCAACGATCTTAGAAGACTAACTGAAAGTTTGGCTTTGTTAATTACCAACCCACTGTTTGGTCTTATCCTTACTTGTGAATTTATGAGATTTACCTTACTTATGAACTTTATAAAACACATTTCTTGTGAGAAATGATCTAATCATGCGAGACTTGTGAACCTAGAGTACATAAAGTATTTGTAAACATCATGGTAGACTTAGAAAACTTGTAAACATGGAATCATATTAATGAAAATTCAATAGTAGTGATAGTTTACATCCCATGTAGAAATTATTATCCAATTCATCCAAGTAACATATTGTGCAACATAGTTTTCTTAAAAAGAATAACACAAGGGTAGATAGTAGAGTGTATCTACCTAATTAAAAAGAAAACTTTTACACTTCTGTAGGACGGAAAACAAGCTTGAGGAAGCTTGGTTCAACTTTGAGAAAATCTGGGTTTCGAAACCCCTTCTTCAAGAACACGCACAAATTGTTACTTGGAGAATTTCAAGCTTTGAAATCACCTTAAGTTGATGATGATTTGTGAGTTTGAGAACACTAAAGAATGAAGCTTGAGCTTCTGGAATAAAGATGAAACTTTATTCGAGCTCAGGGAAGAATACTTTGAAAAGAACAGAACTTCTCTTCTTCTTCTTCTTCTTCAATTTGAGTTCAAGATCTAAGCTTAAGGTTTGTAAATCCTAAGACACGAATTTGGGGTCCTATATATAGGCCAAAGGGTTCCAAAAACCCAAAAATATCTTAATAAAATATCTCTCAAGGTCAGTGGCAAGTTACAAAATATTTCTGAGCATTTTTGCACTTTTTCGCGCATGAAACGTCGACGTCTGGTCTCCAAACGTTAACGAAAGGCTTCAGACGTCGACGTCTAAGCACCCTGGCTGTCTTGCGTTTTCCCACTTTATTATTTTGACCATAACTTTTGACTCACTTATTAGATTTTGACGATTTAACTTGCGTTGGACTCGTCATTCAAAGATGAACAATTTTATATCTAATAGACAAATCTTAATTTTGAGTTCTTAATTATCTAAATGAGATCTAAGGCTAACTGGTCTGAATTGGTTGCAACAAACCAAAATTTCAGCAAACTCGTTTCCGGAAATCCGACGTTTAATCCAACTTCTACTCAAAATCTGAAAAAGTGATAAACGTGAACCTCAAAGAGGATTTCGATATCTTTCTAAAAATTGAAGAATCACTCGATTCTGATGAACGGTGAGAAATTTAGAGCTCCTTAAAGTTGAGGGTATGTTAGACAACCCTCATTTTCACACTTAGAACTTTTTACAACTTATGTTTTAACTCTCATAATATTAAATTGAAACTCCTTTAAGACTTTAAAACATTCATAATACCATGAACATAATTAGAATTCAAAATCCTTTTTCACACATAATAACACAACTATTACAAAACTCAAGGATTTAAGCCTTAACACACTATTCATAATACTATTCACAACACTCTTTATACGCTACGCAAGCGAGATCCGGGGTTTTACACTAAACTAACACTATTTCATACCCACTTAATCATTCCCTACAAACTCATCACCAATTATTAACATTATCAATCAACCATCACTCACCACTTACAAAAAATCCTGGCTCCTCCCTCCCTAGACGTCAACAAAGGAGCATGTTGGCATGTTATGATCCCAAATGGCCTATAAGCCAGGCTTTCTACTCCTTAATCTTCCCATATGGCTTTTTTTTTAAAGTATTGGTTAGGCTCCTAACCAATTTTTTCAGTCACCTGCTTCTTGCACTGTCTATATAAAGCTATTGGCAATATAATCCAACCAGGTTTTTTTGTTTTTCCTCGCAGGATGTCTTGGTCTCTTAGAGCACCCAATTAATCCTCAGATACGTATGATCCCTCCATCCACCGGCACCGAACAAGTAGGGATATCTGGCCAACAAAGGGAAGGAAATGGAACTCAGAACCTCCGCTTCCTTAAGCGTGGTCCTCGCCAGCACACCAGCACCTATTAGACCAAGGTAATTCAGGGATTAATGACAATTAACATGTTACCCATTTATTGAAATCGGTGGGGCCCAATTTATTTCCATTATGGGCATCAATGGGTACACCTACATATATGACTGACCTGATTTTACGGGGAACATCGGAGATGTACCGGCATAGGTGTACCAGGTATCCCGGAGTCCGTCTGGGTAGTGAATGAGAGATGTGTAGAATACTTCCACCTTACATATTTCATACATGTGGTGCGGATGCAAAGGGGTTGGGAGTTGGGACCCATTAGCTTTTGGCGCTCTATCCTCCTACATATATGCCACCTTGTTGTGATGGTGTCTAGTATTCTACACAAAAATATAAGGAAAGTACTATTGAGTATTGACACACCATGAAGGGGTGAGGGAGGGTGCCCCCTAGCTTGGGGTCCGGGGTCGACCTCCCTGGCGGGGGAGCGGGGGCAGTACCCCCAAACCATTTTGTATGAGACCCAAGGCATCCATCGACCCGAATAGATTGTATGTGATATATATATATATATACACTAGTAAAAGTGTATGTGCAAAAGCACTTATTAATTTCTTATTATTAATTATAGTTTTATGACTTTAATATAATATTAAAAAATAATATAACTTATAAATATAGAGTAGTAATTTATTTAATAAATAGATAACATGTATTAGTTCCACCTTTTACTTATATGAGGATGCTCCAAATTTAATAAAATTCAATTTTTTTTTCTAAAAACCAAGGATATGTGGGGAACCCTTGGGGTGGGTGAATCTTAATCAGTGTTAAGGGGTTTCAATAGGAACACATGGCAACCTCGGGGGCATAACCGGACTCCAAGGAGTCCCGTTACAACTTAAGAGAAAACTACAAATTTCCCTCTACACTTAAGGATGAATCTTGAGAAGCGGACCCCAGGGTCCGCTTTTAAGTTGACCCACGTGTCCTCGTGTCCTTTTTAACCCCTATTTAACCATGGTTAAGCTTAACAAAATTAAAATTAGTAATTTTGTTTTTTGTTTTATAGATTGCTTAACCCTAGGAGATTAACTACAATTGATGGATGGTAAAAAAGGGACTAGGACCAATGAGGTCACTGGGGTCAGCTTCTAAGCTGACTTGGGATCCGTTTTCTATTTCCCCTTATTAAGGACTAGCGGGTGGCACATGCGATGCACGTGAGAGTGAGGGGAAGGAGTTAACGACACCTGATTGAACTCGCTAGTGGCACGTGCAATGCATGTGAGAGCGAGAGGAAGGAGTTAACCACAATTAATAGGAATTAAAAGGGGCACGTGTTAACCCACGGGTGTGATTGAACTCTTCCTAAGGTCAATCACGATTGGCTGTGATTCTAAATAGATAGATGGCAAGGGGTAGTATGGGAATTAAAGTAAAACATTAAATCAAAGGTAAGGGTAATTTGGAAATTTCATAAAAATCATCTACGCATGCCTCTCGCATTATAATAGTAAAGAAAAATTATCCTCTTTTGGATTATCCTACTTTTGTATTTAAAATGTAATACTTATACTTTCATTTAGGTTGTTTCCATAAAGTTAGAAACTCAACCCACTTGTACAGTCTGTGACATGCCAGAGTCCTAACTCTGGACGTTTGAAGCCTTTTTTTTTTATAGAATTCTCTCCAACTCTTCATTTTCTTAACATGCCAGTAGAACCCAGGCATTGGAGCGGAAGGGAGAGTTCGTTTTCTTTAGAAGACTTCCTCTCTTTCTTAGCCATACTAGAAGAAGCTTCTTGGCTTTTATAAGATATGAGTTCTTGTAATTGCTTTGTATTCTGCACCTTTGTATTCATTCCGATTGCTGGAATTCCCAGCGAGTTCGCACGTAAAATATAAAGACTGCTGTTGATATCTTAAAAGAACACAAGAACGTTGCAACTTGGACTCCCGATGGGAAAAATAAGATTAAAAAAAATATGGTATAACCCAAGTGAAAGAGTTGCACAATCTGTTGATGATTCTTTCTTTAAGAGAGATTAAGTTCTTGTGGGGGAGGGAGAGCCTACGTGAGATCAAGTGATTAAGTGACACCATAAATTGTAAACTAACTACAATTCTTTATTAAAGTTTTTAATTTTAATTAATGATCTAATTAAAAAAAAGTTTGGCATACCCTAAGTTTTTTTATCAAATAAATTAAATTAAGGATATTTTGGTCAACATAAAATTTTGCTTACTCCTTGTACTTTTATTCGTAGAATGATAATTTTTCATTATTAAAATATAATTTAGAAAAAATATATAATTTTTAATATATTTTCATTAGACATCACGTTACTCTCCTTATATTAAATAATTTTTTAATATAATATTATATTTACATAAATATAATTGAGTAATTAAATTTAATATTTCTTATATTAATTTAAATTTAATATTAGAAAAATTATTTATCTTTTCTTGATTTCTCCCCGGGTGCCAATCCGGAATTTCTATAGTACTTCTCATAAAGGTCGATCAATCGGGGTGTGGAGATTATAGGAAAATATTATTCATGATTGTCTTCTCAAAAATATAGTGGAGTCCTAAACCAGCTCTCCTTTCCGAGAGACTCTCTTTCTATATAAATAGAATTCTTCCCTAACATATGGTGGAGTCTTAAACCAACTCTCATTTAGGATTCTTTCCTAATTTAGGATTCTTTCCTAATATGGTAGAGTCTTAAACCAACTCTCTTTTAATAATGGGTCCCACATAATATTAAATAGTGACTTAATTAAAATTTGGTTATATTATAAGTTATGTATTAAATAAATTAAGTTAAATGGTAGTTATGTCCAAGTAAAGTTTTGACTACTTCTTGTACTTTTATTAGTAAAATGATATATATATCTATACTATTATAATGTGAGAGGCATGTGTAGATGATTTTTCCAAAATTTCCAAATTACTCTAATATAAAAACAAAACGTTGATTTAATGTTTTATTTTAATTCCCAAACTATCACTTACCTTTTATTTAATGTTTTACTTTAATTCTGAAACTAACCCTTGCTCATCTATCTATTTAGAATCACAGCCAATCACGATTGATCTCAGGGAGAGTTCAATTGCACTCGTGGGTTAACACGTGTCCCTTTTAACTCCTATTAACTGTGGTTTAACTCCTTTCCCTCGCTCTCAAGTGCATTGCACGTGCCACCCGCTAGTATATATATATATATATATATATATATTCAGTTAGAAAAGAATCATATTTTTTTTTTCTCTAAAAACCAAGGTTAGATGGATGAACCCTAAGGAGTGAGTGAATCTTAACCATAGTTGGTAGGTTTTAAGGGGTGGGGGGGGGGGGGGGGGTCAACAGCATAATGCCCAGTTTGCTAAACATTTTTCTCTTTTAACTTCATCCATTTATGATTCAACTTGAAGTTCTGAACCATGTATCTAAATTCTCACAGCACATTCCACAGGTTCTCCCGCTGTTTTAATCCTTAGTTATCCTTTTCCGATGAGAGCTCATAATCCACGAACAATGGACAAGCCCAAAGTGGTGAGAGAGACCATAGATGAGGCTGCCTAGGAGGCAAGCCAACAGGGTCTGGGTTGGACAGTACTAGATTTCCTATTATTGTGGTTGATGTTCAAAACATCTAAGTCTCTTCTAAAAAAAAACCTTCTAGCCGAATAACAACAGAACATACACATCACTGATTCACTGTAACATCCCAAGATAAGAGGTTACGGAAAAACAGCAGCAGACAGTTCTGCTCTTCTGTCAGGGCACTTGAACTGCTTGCAGAAACGAGTCTGTCCGTGCCCTGATTAAGGATAGAGTTAAATTGGGGTTGCTCATCTGGTTAGGCTTTGCTGCAGGTTCAGATGCCTAGACATCATAGTCATCATACATCAAATTTGGAGGAAGAAATACCCATGAACCTGGTATCACTTTTTCTCGTTTCTTTTTCAGTTGCTAGCATTCACCATAATGTTGAACAATTTTCTATCTAGAATTCTAGTGTCGTAGTTAATTAAACATTAAAAGTTTCTAATCAAAGAAAACAATAGGAAAAGCAGTTGATAGACAATCATAATTTAGAAGCAAGTTCAACCAAAATTTACTCTTCAGGGAACATTCATCACTTGAATGGATTGCAACATGTCGGAGACGGCAATAACAAGGTCACCAGACTTGATCATACCTCTCGCCTTCAGCAAGGAGAACGTTCTATGGAGATTGCTCTCCATATCATCAGAGAAGCCAAGGCGGAATGGTATTAGACCCCACTGTAGGTTCAGACGCCTCCGAACAGACGTTGTGGCCGTGAATGCAAAGATCGGGCAGTCTGGTCGACAACGAGACAATAGAGATGCCATGTACCCTGTCTTCGTGTAAACAAAAAGAGCGTCTACCTCCAAATTGTTGGCTGCAAAATCACAACCCCACTCGTGTCAGAAACAGCAACAAAAAATAAATAAATAGAAAATCAATTTCTGGTCACCCCACCACCACCTCCTTCATCAGAGAATAATATCAAGAACTAATCCACTACCGTCAGTGATTAAGGAAAACAGCAAAGACACATCCATGAACCATCATCAATAACATTTTTTGACAATCACCACCACATCATTAAACATATAATGATCACACAATCACCATCATCATCAAGAACAGAATAGCATGAAATTGCCATCACCATCAAGAACAGAATAGCATATCATCACCATCACTTCAGAATCAACACAAAACGAAAAGAACATTCTAAGGTTATGCTTTGCTAATTATAGGAACGAAAAGAACATTCTAAGGTTATGCTTTTGCTAATTATAGGAACGAAGACGATATATAGCATGACTTCTTAACAATTAAGATCATTTTGATTTTTGCACAATTAATACCAATTATAAGAGAATGATTAAGTGTAATTCAGCCACCGCTACAAGTAATGTAGTTCAGCTTTTTCTGAAAGGAAAAAAAATTACGTCCTAAAGTCCACTCTAGCAGGATCTACCTTAACAAGTTGTAGCATGAAGTTTCAGGTTTGATATGGTTTATGCAATCAAATAAAAAAATTCATGCTGCAAAAAAAATCCAAAAAGCCATAAAATTACAGGATAAGACATACATGCATCTCCTAATGAAAATAGCAAATTTACAATTAAGAAAACCCTTCTATTATGCACATATGGTTTGTGCAATTAAATAAAAAAGCTCCAAGCTTGATGCGGCAAAAAGATTCTAATAAGTCATAAAACTACAGGATAAGACACACATGCCTCTCCAAATGAAAATAGCAAATTTACAATTAAGAAAGCCCTTCTAAATGCACATATGAGAATTGGGAACCACTAGCTGTGCCGTCTACATTCAGATTAAGCTTGCCATTTTTCTACCATAGAAGGTTCTGCTTACACTTATATGAAAAGGGTAAAGTACTTGTAGAATTATTATCAAGTTCAGCAGCAGAAGTCTCAAGAGTTGACAAATGCTTACCCATCTTGGCAGCAGAGTTGCAAATCTCCTCCGAGATACTGTCAGAGAATGAGGATGCAATGCCTGAGAGTTCCATAGCTTCATGGCGTTTCTCCTCCCTCCACCACCTCTCAATTCTCAGGCTAACACTTCTCAGCACGGCCAATGCCTTATCCGGGAACTGGCCCATGGCCGACTCACCGGAAAGCATCAAAGCATCAGCCCGCTGCCTAACTGCTTCAGAAACATCAGCAACTTCGGCTCTGGTGGGTGTAGGGTATTCAATCATGGACTCAAGCAGTTGAGAGGCAACAATGACAGGTTTATTTAGCTGCCTGCATAGCTGAACAATCTTCTGTTGCGCCGATGGGACCTGTTCCAATGGGATCTGAGCACCCAGATCTCCTCTTGCTACCATTGCTCCATCTGATGCCCGAATGATCTCTTCCAAGTTCTTCAAGGAGTCAATGCTCTCTATCTTTGCGATGACAGCAATATCACTGCAGTGTAACATCAAGATACACTAATGTCACATCAGGAAATAAGGTACAGTCTGTAGTCCCATACAAGATTCAAAGAAGCCCAATTGTATCGTGCAAATAAGGGAAATTATGATGATAATACACGTAATAAAGATCATGACAATTATTTCAATAACTCAAGCATTAAGGGGATATGTTCGATGATAACCATCTTGCTGTGACAAGCTGAATGCTAATTTGACTTTTAAATCACTTCAGATTTGATAATAACCAAAGAAAAAAATGTATCATGGTGGCATTATAAATTAAAATTAAAATTTTGTAAAAAACAGAGATCGGATATATATACAATCTTACCTATCACGACAACGTGCAGCGACATAGCTCTTGAGATGATTAATCACTTCGGCAGACTTGACAAATGAAATTGCAATAAAATCGACGCCCTCTGAAATCCCAAAATCAATGTCCAGCCAATCCTGTTAAAAAAACAGAAGCATGAGAACTAGTCTACTGGACTAAATGAAACATTCAATTTTTCAGGTTAAATGATGACACTTCAAACAGGCAACCCTAAGCTGCATTTGAGGCTTGTTCATATGCTTGATCACGTGATACACCAGAGGAATTTCCACATGATGAGCAGGAAGGTTTCAGTCCAGCACACAGGCCATCAATTATACATGCAAACGGCAATGTGATGTCAAAACACAAATACACGTACACAAAAGCATACATGTACAGAAAATTGTTTGTCACGAACGAGACTCTTCTGGAGAAACTACTAGCATATGCCATCAGCCAAAGAATGCTTCAGGTGACATTTCATCATAGTGAAGTTCAGCATTAAGTGGATACAAAATTATTCAGAAAACATGCATTTTTTGATTCAAACTAATTTTTTAAGAGGCACCCACCTTGGAAGAAATTGTGGGGAGCATAGCATTTCTTTCTCGAACCAAACTTCCATCCCTCCAGAAAGTCAGATTAGCCCGTGGTAACAACAACCCAGGATCAGTACAGCGGCACTTGACATCTGGACCAATCTTTTCAATCACCTCAAACCTCACCATTCCCCCGTCCACAAGGAGTTCGTCACCAACTTTAACGTCTGTCCCACATCCAAGCTCGTTTTAGAATGGATATTCAATATATATTTTTTCCAATGTTTTAAAACGTTAAGGCGTGAGGCGAGGCGTTAGGACCTCAAGATGCGTGAGGCATAAGCCTCGAGGCGTGAAGCGTAAACCTCACAAGAAAGCTTCGTGGTCTCTCATGTTAAAAAATAAATATAATATAAGAAAAATGGCAAAAAGATTCAAGAAGTTGATGAAAAATTATAGTATATATACATATAGAGAAAGAGAGACATGTATATATATATATATATATATATATATTTGTATTTGTATTTGTATTCATTGTGTGTGTTCATGTGGACGCACACGTACACATAAGAAATACTATATAAATTAGTTGAAACAAATAACAAATTTTAGAAAAAAAATGACATTTAAGTCTCAGTTCCTAATTTTAGTTAATGTATAAGACGTACACAGACATAAAGCAAGCTTCAAGACATGAGGCATGTGCCTCATGTGAGCCTCATGGGGTTTTAAGCCTCATGGTAAAGCCTCAAGGCGTTTTCCTTAAGCCTCGCCCCGAAGCGAGCCTCGAGGCGTAAGCCTCACAAGCTTTTTAAAACACTGATTTTTTCTCTTTAACCATTGAGAATAGCATTTATGTATTCAACCAAACGATGGGTATTAGAAATTATGACCTTCAGCAAAACCATCATAGTTCACATTGATGGTGCGTTCTGGACGAGGTGAATCAAAAGCCCGGACACTAAAAGTCCAGACCTCACCATCCTGCAAAAAAAATAAATTGCTGATTAACATTAGTTGCATGACTCTGAAGAAAGACCTGCCTAAATAAAATAAATAAGGTGCATGTTGCATCATTGGCATTTGTATTACTCGGACTACAGCATTTTGAATAGTACCAAATAATTAGATCATTCAGAAATCAATTCCATCATGAAAAAAAAAATCCATAAGCAAGGTCACTTCTATTGTATCCAAAGACACTTAAGAGACTTCAAATGCATCGGGACAACCAACGATACATAATCAAATCAAAAATTAAAATAAGGATAGATTAATAGATGAAGAGTCACTAATCTAAGAAGGCTACGAGAGATGGAATAAAGTACAATAAATAAATATGAAGGGAATATGATGCACATGTAACTAAGATTTTTCATACAACTTTTTTCTTGATGCATATTATGTGTGGAAACACAATTTTGGTCACCCTGAACTCGGCTGGTAAAGAAACCATAATTGCAAATCAAGAATATTTGCAAAATAAAGTTGAGACATCCATATGTTCACTAGTCAGTCAAATCAGATAGGCATAACCTAAAAGCATCTTTATCGTAATTGTACCACTGTAATACACTTACAGTGAAGATCAGAAGACAGTTTTCCTTCCATCGTAAAGGAACCAAGTTGGGACCTTCGAAGTTATGACTGTTGCTGATAGTCTTCTATAGAACCGCATTGGAATAAAATAATCAAAATCCATACCAGTGTTTTAAAAAGCTAAAGTGTGAGGCAAGGCATTAGGACTTCCAGATGCATGAGGAGTGAGCCTCAAAACCTTTAGGACCTCCAGATGCGTGTGTAAGTCTTGAGGCATGAGGCTTAAACCTCAGGGTCCCTCAGTTTCTAGATAAAAGATTAATTATAAATGAGAAAAATTGCAGAAAGAGTCACAAAAGTTTATACATATATATATATATATATATATATATATATATATGTATGTGTGTGTATATGAAACACTATATTAGTGATTCAACCATCATATAGAAAAATAAATTTAAGAGAGCTAAGCAAACACTGCAGTTTTAATTTACCTTCTTGTTTATCTGCATATTGAAAAACAAAATACATTCAATCATCAATTCACGTCGCAGATTTGAGATTCTAACAAATAATCGCAAAAAGGTCATAAAAAAAACTACATTGTAGGCTAGTGGATCCAAATACCTTCACCATCCACTAAGGAAATGCTTAATTTGAAATAGACTCTTTAACTCAAAAAAGTTTAAAGAACCTAAATATGTTGAACATAATAAAGAAAGTGTTAGTTTAAACAACAACAAAATAAAAAATTTATGTCTAAATTCTGCGGCTAGAACCCTACTGTGGTTAATGTAAGGGGTGCATGCCTCAGATATAAAGTGAGCCTAAAGGCGTGACTCGTGAGGTCGCGCCTAATGTGAGTAAGACTTTGAGGCATGAGCCTCTAGGTTTTTTTCCTTAAGCCTCACCTTGAGGCGTAAGCCTCTCATGCCTTTCAAAAATATGATCCATACCAACTAATTCTAGTTGTGCGAAAAAATAGCAGAAGCTTCAAAGTTGTACAACCAACAATAAAACTATAAAATCCGGGATAAAAGCTTCAGCTAAAAGCCAGACCTCAACATACCACATTATTTTCAACTATAAAAGAAACAAAAGCATTCATTAATAATGACTCTTCCTTATTCAAATAAAAGTAACAGCAAATGGAAAGTAAACAGCCAAATTTCTTGGTCTCTTATTTCCGACAAGCGCAGATGTCCATATGGCCTTGAGATATGCTACTCAAGCACAACATAAATTAGCCGGATACATCATGCGTAGTAACCTTATTTTGATGTGTCTAGGCATCACGATTATAAGAATCGAAAAGGCAGAAACATTGATTTAAAACAGATAATTATCAGGCTGAATCGCTACATTGATTTAAAACAGATAATTATCAAGCTGAATCGCTGGTCCTTCAGAAAAGGAATTTAACAAAACAACAAATTAAAAAAAATTTTAAAAAAAAGCATTTCAAAAAGTCTTCACGCGTTTTGCAGTTATTAAAGGGTTCAAGAATCACATGGAGAAGGATTTACCACTGTAATCAATTTTAAAAAGGGGGCAGACCAAGACCTCAACTGCAGTGTACGAAGTCGACCACTGTAAACCGCCAGCTATTATATTTCAGTTATGGCATAAATTTCAGTCTAGATGTCTCAAAATTATGATGTCTCTTTGAAATTTCACCAAAATACTAAATTTTTTGTATAATACTTGGCTGAAATTATTCAAAATTCTTTTTTTTTAAAAGCGTTATATTGCTGGAAATCGAAACAAAATCTAGGAACTCTCAATTCCATACAATTTTAAGATCTTGGTGAATAGTGTTATCTATTAAAATCATGCAAAACTAATACTCCCCTCCGAGGCTTATTATTTTAGTGCCCCCCCCCCCCCCCCCCCCCCCACTTATACCATGGTACATAGTTTTTCCTCTGCTTAGCAGTTTAATCAAATTTTCTCGGAGATAAGGGCTCCCTTGGAGAGGCATCACGCTCCCTTGGTGAGGTATTGCCTTAACGTCACCACAAAATTTTTGGAAAATTACCATAACCTCCTTGATTTTCAAAATATAGACTTAATCTCCCTACTCTTTTGGGTTAGCCTATAGATGTGAATGTCAAAATATCTTTATTTGCCTCCCTACTCTAACAACTATCAACTTTTGCATTTGATACTTTTTTTTTTCACTAACCTCATAGGGTCAACAACACGATTGATTGCAATTTTAAACTTTGAATCGGCAACCAAAGCAACCAATTTACACCCAAAAAAAAGGTGGAACCAAAATAAGAACAATTTTGATTCCACCAATGATGTGGGGCTGCTATGAGTGAATGTCATCTGAGCAGAGGTAAGGAGGCCAATGATAGGAAAGGTGTTTGGGTGCAGCTATCACTAAATCGGGCCAGGATCTGTATTTGATAAAATTAAGGTGGATCTAACACATGTAGGACTTTCGGATCTGATACAGATATGTAATTTCTGATCCGTTAATAATTGTATCAAATCTAGATTCATGCTAATCCAGTACAATTAGGATTCAATCCGATGCATATATACTATATCAGTGTTTTAAATAATGTGACTCAAGGAAACACATTGAAGCTCAACCTTAAGGTTCAAATCTCTTGAGTCTCACATCTCACGCCTTGAAACTCGCTTTCTAGGGGCATACGCCTCATATGTTATCCAATAATAGGGTTCTAACCACATAAACGAGACCAAAATCTGTTTTATTTATTTATTTTCATTTTATCACTTTTTTATCTGCTTAAAATCACTCATCAGGGGCATTAGCTAACTCTACACTTATTGACATATTTGTCAAAAAATAAGAGCTAAATTAGAAATAAACATGTTTGGTAGCATGCTTATTTATGTCTTAATTTTTTAGATTTCAAAAACTAGCTCTGATGTAATAAGTATAGTTGGGCTTGCTTATTTCTTTCACTTATTTGGGTATAGGTTATATTTCAACACTTGCTCAATTGAAATCACATAAACCACTAACAAAATGGACATTGTTGTCGTTATAAACTTTTCAAAATTTTCTATTTACCCTAAACACTTTTGAAATAGGAGTTTTTTAGATTTAGTTTTTTTTTTCATTTTCGAATAAGAATTTTGACTCTCATAAAAGATTGAAATTACCAAATGAACTTTTTGACGAAAAAGACCTAATAGAAATAGGTTTTAATTTTTTCATGTAAGAGTTGCCAAACACCCATTCATTTGTTATCTTTAACGTATCTAGGGTTTTAAAAACCTTTTATGAGTCTTTATTTCCCACTAAGGATTCCCCTAACAGACGAGGTAGAGATTTGGAGCCATTGTCCTACACTATTGTTTCTCGTGACTACTTTGCAGTTGTTTGTTAATTTGTTTTCTTTCAAATCCGTCACCACAAATCCATCACCATAAATTGATGATTGAACATCATTTGTGTGATGCCCCAAAATTTTAATATAATAAAATTATGAGTTCAGTGGTCCTTAACTAGGGTTAAATACTTGAGTGTTTGTTAAATTAATAAAAAGTGGGTTTTGCTCGGGATTGAAGTGCACCAAGGAAATCTCAGTATCTTTTCTCGAAAATCGTACACGGTGTGTTGGTCGACTGCCGAGACACACTCCTATTGTATCGGTTCCGTTAGGTATCATTTCGCGGGACCGCGGGGCCATTATATGTGATAAAATTGAGAAAAACTGGGAAATTAATGGGTTTTGCAGTTTTCTTCCGGACTAAAGTGCAACTGTCAAAACTCAGTATTTTTTCCCGAAATTTTTACAGTAAGTGTCGGACTACCCCATGTGAACACCCCATTTTTACACCTCTACAATTCTTTTTCTAATTTAATTTATTTTTCATTTTGTTTTGATTATTTGTTTAGAGAGGAGAGGAGTTGAGAGAGAAGGATCCTTTGTTCAGAATTACCTAAACCACAAACCCATGTACCCAAGCCCATATCTTGAACCCGTTTGATGAAAACCATAGACCAATTCACACAAGCCCAAGTGTAATCAAACCTAGCCCTCAAGGGTTGTTTAAACCTTAGGGCCCAAGCCCATGAAAACCAAACCAATCGCCTATATAAGGAATGAGGTAGGGTTTTCAAAACCCAATCTCATTCGGTTTTCCCCAGCTCCTCTCTCTCCCGATTTCCCTATTCCCTCTTTCCCCTTCTTCTGTTATGAACAGTAGAAAACCAGTAGCTCCACCATCTCCGGTCATCTTCTCCGACCGTTTACGGCCAGCATCGCCTTCCAGCAACAGGCTCTCGATTTCTTTTTTCTCTCTTCCCTTCTCTTTATTCCAGTTCTCCTTCTTCATTGCGGTATCAGGCGTTGGATCCTCGTCACCAATAGATCGCATCTCAAGCACTAACACCAGGCCTCCATCAGCTCGCAACTCTGATCAACGTCTCCCTCTCCGGCGACTTCCTCTTTCCGGTTTCATCTAAGTCTGGCCAGACTATCGTCGGACATTGTTCCTTCAATTTCAAGTGCTAGTGAGAGATCCAGTAGTTCCTCTCATTTCCTATCTATCTCAGGAGAAGCAGCGTCCACAACTACCTACCTTTTTTTTATTTGGAATTTTCTTGTTTTAATCCGGTAACCCATTGTTCTGTGGGTATAGTGTTGTGAGAGTTCTTTTGTTTTCTTTCTTTTTTTCTCATTCATCTTCTCCCGGACCATCGACAGTAGCAGTAGTACCACTGGCCACCGGTTTTCTTTCTACTGTCCTCACAACAACCCTCGCAGGTATAGCTCTTCCCTCTTTTCTATTTATTACCATCTATTCATTGTAGTATAATGTTTTAGATAGTTCACAATTTGAGTGGGAGATTTGAATCCCTTGGGCTTTTGGATTAGGCCATATGTGAGGGAATTGAGGCCCATAAGCCCCTAGAACCATAGAATGATAGTGGACCAAAGCCAATTGACCATTAGTGGTCAATGGGCCTTGGCCCATTAACTTTCCCTTGGAGCCCATCCATTTTGTTGTGTATGTATATATTATCCATGTGTGTACAATAGGGATAGGCCGCGATTTTTCTTTTCCTATTTTGCCTACATTGGGCACTTAGATAGTTTTCATTTTTTTATTATTATTAACCCTAAATAAGTGGCCCACCCCGTTAGTTAGTCCTACAAAAAAATCAAAAAAATATAAAAAAGAATAAAATAACTTAAAGGTACTGGTCTATCCTCCCTTGGGACCTAGAGCAGGGTCCGTATTTAAACCATAGCCTCATTTGGTTTAAGGCCGCTCGATCCGCCCTGCTCTTTGCCTTTAAGATAATTAAAATCATTTAGACTTTATTTTCCTTTTGCCTACCTTGGGCACTCAGGTTAGTTCTTAACTAGTTAAACTTGCCAGAATTAAAAAATACAAAAACAACAAAAACATTTAAAAACCCCCAAAATGCAAAAAAGACTTACCCTAATAAATGAACGCCCCCTAGAGCTCCAGCATGAGCACCTAGCTACGCGACCATCTCCCGGAATGAGATTCATAAATCTCAATTCCACTTCCCCTCCCCCAACTCAAACACGAGTTGGAAGAGACCACACTCCGAAACGAGTATAAAAACAGTCACGGACCCCGAACTACTATGAGGGTCTGATTCCGACTAATCGGATAAGTAGGCAGCCCAAAACCAGGGTTCGACCCCAACCAAAAATAAACTTTTTTTACACCCCATTTTGATTTGTATTCGATTAGCAAAATTAATAATTATTTAGGAAATGTTAAGTGATTTTTAAATATTTGATTTGGACCTAATGAGTAGGTTACCATCATTGGATGGAGGTCCTGGGGTGCCTACCCCTTCCCTAGGACCTAAAGGGATCTCTTACCTAGACTACTCTGGACCGTAGACCCCCTTATTTGGATTATCTCGGGATCCTACTTCCCCTAAGTAGGTGGCGACTCTTAAAATAAATTTAGCGTTATTCCTCTACTCTCAGACCTTATCTCGACACTTAGAGTTGAGAGGGGAGGAAGGGCGGTAAATTTTGATGTTCACACCCCAAGTTCGGTCACCTGAAGTTTCGGTTCTGTTGCGTATCTATTCGCGAGACCGCAGGAGTCTTAAATGTAAAAAAATCGAGAAAACCAGGAAATTCCAGATTTTCTAGAATTCAGTTGGGATTTCATAATTGTTGGGGATTCTAATAGAAATCCGTGCGGCTGGTACCACAGTGTGCCGGTCGGCCGTGAGAATGACCGTCTGTCGTTTCGGTAGTTAATCATCTCAAATGAAGAAACAACAGCATGTTTTGTGTCCAAAATTAGGAAATTAATGGGTTTTGCAGTTTTCTTCTGGACTAAAATACAGCTGTCAAAACTCATTATTTTTCCCTGAAAATTTTACAGCAGGTGTCAGACTACCCCATGGTCGGTCGCCTGAAGTTTCGTTGAAAACGGACGTCGTTTGGTATGGTTACGCGGGCCGTTTCCGTAAAAATCGGAATTCGGTCAAACCAAATCAAACGGTCAAAGTTCCATACCAAAGTTTACATGTGCCGTTGCGCACAATCTTAACCCGTGCCTATATATAAGGCTTTGCCTTAAACCATTTCCCATTTTCGCAATGTGTCCACCGAATTGGTTTTAGAGAGAGAAATTCTAGAGAGAGAGAACGAGAAAGGAGGAGAGAGAAGGGTGGTCGCGCGTTGCATGTACCCTACCCTGGGGTTCTTCAATGTGGGGAACGCGCTAGTGGCGACGGATCGTCCGTGCAGGACCCCGAAACACTTCAAAAAGGGTAAAAATCTCTTTCCCTCTTTCCTATTTATGTTTATTTTTATTGGAATGGCGTGTTTAATTTATAGAGTGAATGAAAAAGGGTTAGAGACCCCGTGGTTGGTGTATGGCATGTATGGGAAGGGATTTGATCAGAGTAGAAGGATGTAGCCTCAATTTTGGACTGTTCGCAGTCCAAAATTTAGACTCTTCATGGCGTGGTGTGAAATGGCGTGAATGAAATGGGTCGGAGACCCTATGGATGATGTGTGGATGGAGGGATGTGGGGAGAATTTGGAGCAGAGGGGCATAGCCCTCGGTTTCGGGTTGTTTACAACTCGAAATTTAGGCTTGGATACCAGTGCGATAAATCGCACAAAAGATGCGATCGATCATAGGCCATGTAGATGTCTGCGATCAATGGTGCGATCGATCAGTACGATCGATCGTAGTCTGGGTGATGGATTGAGTCTGTACATGACCTGTGTGCTATCGATCACCCATGGTCTGCGATCGATCGTAGATCACAATCGTTGGTACGATCGATCGTAGTCAGTCCAGTTTGGATTGGGAGCCCAGGGTGGACTCCCTTATGTGATGAAATGTTTGTTTTAAGGTAATGGAAGGGTCCATTGGCCTGGTTAAGTTCCCTATCAAAACGAATCTAATATGATGTGATGTTTTAAAAGCAATGGTGGGGTCATTGGTCTGGTAAAAGTCTCACATTGGGACAACCTTTGTGTATGATGTGATGTTGTTGGGACATGGTAAGGCGATGGAATGGTCCATCGGCCGGGTAATGTTCCACACCGGAACGGTATACCCTCGGAATTGGCCCACGGGCGTGAGGCCTTAATCAAGCAGGGCCTGAATAATTGGGGATTTCCTATGGTTAGAAAACCTAACCTCCGTGCAAATACTATCTGTGGTCCTTCTTTGGCTAGGTCCGAAGATGCGATATCTATTATGAGCCCAGGTTCCTCCGTGACTGATAGTCGGGAGAGTTAAGACGGCATTGGGCCATGTGCTCAAGGTTGAATTGGGGTCTTTGGACTCAATGATGTATTGAGTTTACGAACTCAATGATGTTACCTTGAGGGGCATTGGTTTGTGTCGGCAGGTATGCACCCAACAAAGACTGTGATGATATATGATGGTAGCTGTCAGAGGTGTTGTGCCTGGTAGAGGTTAATGTCAGAGATGTTGTGTCTGGCAGAGGTTAATGTCAGAGGTGTTTTGCCTGACAGGATTTGATGTCAAATTTTTTTTGTCTGGCAGGGTTAAATTGTCAAAGGTGTTTCCTGGTTATCAAATGGGTGTTCCTGACATGTCAAATGTGTTGTTCCTGTCAGGTCAGATGTGTTCCTGGTAATCAAATATGTTTCCTGATAAGGGTGTCATGTCAGAGGTGTTATGCCTGACAGAGTGATGTCAGATGACAGGTGTTTCCTGATGGTCAGGTATTTCCTGGTGGTCAGGTGTTTCCTGTTAGTCAGAGGTGCGTCTCTGGCTTGTCAGATGAGTTTCATTTTCCTGACAAGTTGGATGGGTTTCCTGGCAATCGGATGTGTATCCTGGCTGATTAGATGAGTATCCTGGCAATTAGATGTGTATCCTGACGATCAGATGTGTTTCCTGACAAATGTGGTTGTGTGTGTGTCGGTGTTCCCATAGAGGGAAAATATAAAGTTATTGACAGAGGTGTTGTTCCTGACAGAGTGTGATATATCAGAGGTGTTGTTTCTACCAGAATGTGATGTGTCAGAAGTATTGTTCCTGACAGTTATCAGGTGAAGACCCGGGTTATGTGTAGAATGTGATGATTTAAGGATTTATTGGGTCGACATACCCAATGATTGGTTATAATCGGGAGAAGTCCTAATTGGTTGATAATTGAGTCTGTGGATTCATGGATAGAGGTTGTACACGGGCGAAGGCCCAGTCAATCGAGTCTGTGGACTCAAGGATAAAGCGTGAGTGGTTATCTGAAACAGTAACTTGGTGTCGTAGACAATGACTAGATGAATTCGGTAACTTGGTGTCGTAGACAATAACTAGATGAATTCGACAACTTGGAGGTTGGGAACCTCGAATAGGGTGAAATAGCCCTGAGTGACCTCGGGTCATGAATTACGATATTATTATAAATATGAGAATTGTATTGTACCAATATATCATTATTGATGAATGTTAATATGTGGAAAATAGTTTAGATGGACTGTGGATTTTTGCTGGCCTTTATAGCTCACTCCATCTTATGTCTTCAGATTCTGGAGCGATTGTAGATTGACAAGGAGCTACGCTTGATAGAGTCTGGAAAGTGTTCCGGCGCACTTGTGGCGCCAAAGTAAAGACTACTTTAGGTAGTGAGGTATCGCATTTGCTTATGATGGATTATTGTGATGACCAGTTGTTATTGCTTATGTAAGCTCATAAGAAAAGTTCAAAATTCTCGCATTTTCACAGGTAAAGTCTTCCGCATGCATGGTTATGACGAACGGGCACGCGTCTCGGAACTTGATTCCTTAGGCGTGGGTTCGGGGCGTCACAATTTGTCTTTCAATTTTATATTAATAAAGAGGAAAAACTGAATTGCAGTGTCTGCTTGCCTCTCTTAAGTTTATGTTTTGCTATACAATGGTTGAAACATTTACATAGTATTTCCTATGCACACTCTCGTGCGCATACACACATATATTATAATTTTCATGTTTTTCAAAAAAAATTGTAGTTTTCTCATTTGTAATTACTTTTTTATTTAAAAAGTGAAAGGGCGTGAGGCTTCAAACTCACGCTTATGAAGGTCGTAACACCTCGCCTCCCTCTCTCGTCTTTCAAAACACTGATTAAAATATATATATATATATATATATATATAGTACAAACTTCTTTTATTCTCTTTTGGTAATATAATATATTATATATTCGATCTGAATTGGGTCATATCCGAATCCTAGAACCCTTATTGAATTCGAACCTGGATTTAAGCCTTTTAGATCCAATGGATCTTGGCCCAGAACTAGTTCTACCATATATTTAATCAGATCAAACTTGATCCAGATTCGAATCCAATCCATTCCACATCCCTAGTTTGTTGTTGAGAAAAAAGGCAGATAGAAGTGAAAAGGGGAGTGTTGGTTATCATGTTGGCTCCAATAGGCAGAAGCGGACCATAAATATGTATAAAAGTATAAAACACTCAGATTGGCAGTCGATAGAGTAGGGGGATCAAAGAAATTATTTTGATCTTTTTCATATTCATAGGCTAAGCAAAACTAATAAGGACATTAACGCTCTTAACATATTATATCATTCTAGCCTTATTCCTATTATTTGGTTTAGCGCACAAGTCGTATACTGCCCTTTAAGCACGCAGATCCTAGTAGGCAAATCAATTACATAGGCAGCACCTTAACTACACTGCTGAGCAGTTATGGACTTACGATAATCATAGTAATAAAATTCTCCGAATTTGTGAAAAAATCACGAATTGACCTTATGAACTTACGATAATCATAATAACAAAATTCTCCGAATTTTTGAAAAATTCACGAATTCACTTGGCTCTTCAATCGACGATCTATTGCTCCCTCTTAGATGCAGATGCCCATGCTTTTTATTCGCTAATTTTAGATATGCTGAATTGTTCTCCAAATTATTTATGAATTTTAGGTTTGCCGAATTATTCGCAGCTTATGCAAATTATTCACAAATTTCACAAATTATTCGCGAATTTTGCAATAATTTGTTTAGTTTGTTTTATCGATAATCAAGCATGTGTATTAGAAATAAAAGGAATATGTACAAAAGGACAAGATGAGAAAGGGGTTCATAAGTTCATGAACCCACAAAAAAGATGCCAAAAAGGGTAGAACAGCTACCGAATGACGCCTTGATGAGGGGCCCACAACTTTTGCCTAGCCCTGCATTTAGGCTAGCAAAGGACCAAGAGTAGAGGAACACCAATCCAATCCAAGACCATCAACCAGATTTTGGAAAAAATGCGGGAAGGATCACGTAGGGAGTCCTCGAAAACTCTCGTGTACCTCTCCTTCCAGATGGACCACACTATGACGCCTAACAAAACTGACCAAATAATCTTCCTTGAGTCATCCCTCCAATCCAAGTGCCAACAGGATAAGAAGTTGTGAAAAGAAGAGGGAAAGATTCAATCCATACACACTCGGGAAAGAAAGAAGCCCCAAATCTCACGAGCAAAAGAGTAGTGCAAGAGTAGATGATCTGTCAACTCTTCCGCTTAGAGGCACATAAAACATCGATTAGTCATCCTCCACCCTCTATTTTCAAGTGATCACAGGTGAGAATTTTATTCAAAAAAGCAGTCCAGAGAAAAAATGATACTTTAGTAAGAATGCCTGGATTCCACACAATTCTATAAGGAAAGGAGACGGGTTGGATTGACCCAAGGGACCATGCTAGAGATCTCACTAAGAATCGACCCTTGTTGCCTCTAGACCAAATTCTACAATCCCGGCCCTGAGGAGCTAAAGGGGAACCCTAAACGCTCAAAAAGCCTACCCAACTCGTCTGTTTCCCAATCTTTTCGATCTCTCCTCAATCCAGGACCCCAAACGAGCCCACCGCTTCCCCTATCGATGTAATTCCCAACGGATGCATTCCTATCAACGGCAAATCGGGATAGGATGCTAGAGTCATCCTGGAGAGACGTGGTATCACACCAAACATCCTTCCAAAATCTAACCTCTAACTCATCGCTCACCTTGAAAACACATAATGGCAGTACTAACCGGGCAACTAACATGATCCCCTTCCACGTCCCTACTCCATGAGTGCCCTTTACCTCTCCTTTGGGGCCCAACAAGATTGTTCCTCATATTTGGCCACGATTAACACCCTCCAGAATTTGCCCTTCTCATCCCCAAACCGACAAATTCATTTCCCTAATAGAGTCTTGTTTGCCAGAGCTAGGGATCTCATGTTTAGGCCCCTGACTTCCTTGGGTCGACAAACTCTTTCCCAATTCACTAGGTGGTATTTGAAGCAGCCCCCTTTCTCATGCCAGAGAAAGTTACATTGCATTCTCTCAAGAAAGACTGCTATCGCTCTAGGTATGATGAGAGTTAACATAAAGTATGCAGAGATGTTATTGAGAGTACTTTGGATGAGGGTTAACTTCTCGCCTTTTGATAAGAAAGACGATTGCCATCTTGATAGACGCTTAGCGAAGCACTCCAAAATCGGGGTCCACACTGCTTTGGACTTGTATCTAGCTCTGAGCGGCATCCCCAGATACACAAATGGGAGGGACCCCACCCTGCATCTGAGACATGTAGTGAGATTGTCCAAGTCGCCGACTTCCCCAACCCCGATGATTACAGATTTAGACAAATTGACTCGCAAACCAGATACGGCTTCAAAGCAGCATAAAAGCCACCGAATAGAAACAAGGTCATGACCAGATACTCTGCAGAAACTCAGGGTGTTGTTTGCAAATTGGAAGTGGGAGACTTGCAGACGATCCTTACCAATGCTAAAGCCTTCGAAAACGGACCCGTTAGCTCTGATCAACATCCTACTCAAAGCTTCCAAGACTAAGATGAACATTAATGTGGAGAGAGTATCTCCTTGTCACAATCCCCTCAAGCTCTTGAAGTAGCCAGTCGGACTACCATTGATGAGTATGGAGAAGAATACGGATGATATACACATTTTCACCAATTGACACCCCTTTGGACCAAAGCACATCCTCTTCATGACATACCCTAGGAATTCCCAATTAATATGGTGATAGCCCATTGGCTTTCTCCATATCCACTTTGCATAGGATACCGGGTACCTTGGATCTGACCCTATCGTCTATGCATTCATTAGCTATCAATATACCATCCAGGATCTGTCGGCCTCCCACAAATGCGCCATGTTGAGGGGAGATAATGTTTCCCAACACACTCGAGGCGGGTGGCCAATACCTTCGAAAGAATTTTATACATACTGTTCACCAAACTGATCTGCTTAAAGTCCTTGATTTACTTACCCCTCTCATTTTTGGAATCAACACCATAAAAGTGTTATTGATAACCCTGTTAAACTGTCCCGAAGCATACAGCTCTCTCATAACGGCAAGAAAGTCAGGTCCTACAATCTCCCAACAGGACTGATAGAATTCTATCGTGAACCCATCCAGCCTAGGAGCATTATCCCTGGCTAATTCATTTAGTTAGATAAAGTAAACTGCTTATTTTGTATATTATCTAATCAAATTGTCGGATATTTTTTATAATCATTATTTTTTTCCCGAATTGTTATCGAATATTTCCTAGATTTTTCCAAATTTTTTTGAACTTGACCCTTGCCGAATTATCCTCAAGCCCCGACTTTTTTACTATGACGATGATGATAGCCACAAAGATTGCTCAACTAAAAAAATATTGAGATTCTGAAGGACATCCAACAAGTTATAGCATATTATCCCTCTCTTTCTTTTGAGACGAACTACATCAACCTCCAGCAAGACATACAGATGAAAAAAGAGCAACCAGAAACATCAAAACTATCACCTGGCCCACTTCCTCCATCGAAGGACAAAAAGAATGAAGGAGTCTCTTTCTGTCTGGAGGGAATCATTTTTTCTCAATTAAGGATGCCTCAACGATAAATTCACTTATTTCAAACAATTCTTCTGGTCATGCCTTCTTCTCTTTACATTTTATATTCCCATATGCAATGATGGAGATGGAGTACTTAGGATCAACAGAATTATAAAACTACGGAACCAACTGGTTTCACACCAGGGGAAAAACTACTTGAGTCCCCGAAACGACCACCCCAACACTTTGGAAGATATCTCGAGAAAAGGTTTTAGCACCGGTGTATCTTATATGTACTCAAGTTTATTCGAAGTATCCCAATGGTGACGAATTGCTCCAATACTCCACTCCTATATTACCCAAATGGATTCTGAATCTTTCCCCACCAAACCAAAAGCAATCAAATAATACCATGAAATAACAATACAAATCCACTATAACACTCAGCAAGAGCAAGAGTTAAACATCTAAAGAACAAGAAAAATCAAGACTCATGTAGTCATGTTGCTAGATTTCCCGGCCCTCACTGTGCCCTTGATTCTAATAATCAATCCTAACCTTAAAGTAAAAGCTACAACATTAACATACACAATCAAACACATTTCTCAAACTAATAGCTGAAAAAGCAAATACCCATTAATCATACACCATAAACAACTGTATGTACATCGAGTGAAAGCTATACAGCAGAACAAAATTCTCCACCTCCACTAACATCTATTGTTATAATTTCAATCCAATTCACAGATTGATGATAACTACACATACAATTATAATCAAGAAGAAAATTTGACTCTGAAATACCTCAGCCTTGGCTGACATAGCGCCGCCGAGATCCCCCATATGAATTTCGCTCCCCTCAGTGTCCATCATGATTGCAACAGCATACCCCTTCTCTTCATTCAGCCTCCGAACCTGCTCAATCACGCTCCGATGCCACTCGCGCGTGCCGTGACACATATTTATCCGTGCCACATTCATCCCACCTACAGCAAGCGCCTCCAGCTTCTCGAACCCACACGTGGCGGGACCAATTGTGCACACGAGCTTCGTCCTCCGCGTACTACGGAATCCATTCTCCTTTAGCTCCGCCTCCGACACTGCATCAACCTCGATTGAACTCGAATCCGATGTCGCCGTCGTCTGCACCGGCGAAGTACCGGGAAAAACCCCACCTTTCCCATTATCAGAAATCAAAACCCTAGACGACTGAGATTCAAGATCTGAAGACACAGCTGAGATCGGTTTCCGAATCACAGTCAATGGGATTCGACGGTGAGATGTATAGAAAGAGGGTTTCGAGGAGGATAGCTTTGAGAAATGTCGATTTGGAGATGGAGATGAAGAGATTAAAAACTGGATAGCTTGCGCCATTGTTGCCGTAAAGTCTGAGATTATTTGGAGAATTCAGGTGCCCAAATGTTACAAAGACCGGAAATTTATAGATTTAAGAGATTTCCGGGGACGGAATCTGAAAGAAACAGCGGAGAATCTCGAGATGAGCCGGAAAATGGTACAGGGATCCCGATTTTGGGAAGGGAGGAGATTTTATTGAGAGGGAGTGGGGGCGAATAGCGACTTTCACGATGGAGTTTGAGCTTTGTAGTTGTCGCCGAGAGATTTGACATGTTATGGCAATTAGACGGTTTTGCCCCTTGGAATGCTAACCACACTCGCACTCTTCCTTGTCACATTTCCGACTTTCTTATGAAGAACTGTGGAAAATATTTTTTAAGGTCCAACTTATAATGTCCGGTACTTTACAAGTTTTGACCATGGACAATATTATTTTCTTTTGGGAACTAGATGTATCGATACTTCCATTAGGAGTTTCAGAGTGTGGAGCTCCGGCTTAGAGAGTTAAAGCAAAAGAATTCCTCCTTGGGGGGGGGCTTGGGTTGTAATTCCTGTAAGGCTTTAAATGAAACAAAATGAATGATTTCAAATCTCATTAAAAATTTATAAGATTTGGAATCATGATGGTAAAAATTAATCATGCTAAAAACCTTAACAAGGTGACTCAAATTTTATATTAACTACCATAACAAAGTGTTAAGTTTTACAAGTTTCAACAAAAAAAAAGTACCCGAAAATAACAATTTTCTTATGCGCTCCCCCCTCAAACCACTTCCACTCCAACAAATATTTACACAAACAAGGAGTCTACTTGTCGGCGAGGAACTCTCCTCCATGGTAATAGCCATTAGTCGGTGACCACACCCGCCACCACCCTCTTTTCTCATATGAGGAGTGCTTGTCGTACTCTTAAGCCTTTTATATTCTCAACCTCAATCAACCAAGTGTTTCGAGGGTAATCGGTTATAATATTTTTTAAACATTAAAGTACACCTTTTTTTTATAACGTCGTGAGACATTGTTGACGGATGATGAGAGTAGAAAAAACCTAAGATTAGGGGTAAAACTCCTCTTTCCGACATATATGGCAGGTGACTCATCTTTATCTTGTGCTATATGATTTGAACTTTAATGTATATTATTCATGCTCATACATGGATTTAATCGGAACTATCTTTTCTATTTTTATATGCTATATCAAGACATTATTATCGATTATTAATGGTTAAAGTTAATGGGTTGATAAGAGTCAGAATCTGTCCAATTGCGATTAAACTATCCCAGTCTAAATGCACTCACAAAACTCCTTTAATTGCCTTTTAACTTTGGTTAGCAAGTTTTAACCTTTAGAGAATATTTTCTTAATAATTTGTTTAAGAACCAAGGATAGATTAAACTATCCCAGTCCAAGGCAAGAAATTGGAGTAACCAAAATTATGCTTGACAGTATGGATAGTTTGGAAATTAGATTACAAATGAATGGAATTTCTATCAATTATTATTTTTAACTAAAATTCTCAAACTACCAATGTGAAGTCATAATTTTTGGGTTGCTCCCATTTACTCTTCAACCAAAGCATTTATTTATAATTAATCTATTATTATTATTTAAATAAATATTAATGTTCTCTAAGTTATTTTCTTAATACCCCGTTTTAAGAATCAATGTATCAAGATAAGAATATAATTATGTAGTTAGGTGTGTGTAGTTGGCATAGTGTGTGAGTTGTTTACCTTTATAAAACAAAACTAAAAAGAGTAGGTTATACTTACCCTTGACCTTAGCCTGTAGAAGTTACTCAACTTAGTCTCATATTCCTTAGCTATGCGCCTATGTTTAAGAGCATTCCTAGTAGCCTCAACAATATAACTTTTTGGTTATTTTGGTGAGGCAAAACATTAAAAACATGTTAAAATGATTCTCAGCAGCCTCAGCAAAATAACAAAATCGGTTTGGTGAGTCCACAGTACTCACCAAGTTTGGTGAGTACTGTAAACTCACCAAAGTTAAATTTTTCTCATCCTGGGTCCCACACAAATAATAAAATAAGATTTCTCTCTTTCCCTTCCTTTCTTTAGTCCCACACAAATAATAAAATAAGATTTCTCTCTCACCTTTCTTTTCTTTGGTCCCACACAAACAATAAAATCTCATCTTTTTTCAGTTAAAATGATGAGGCTGTTGGGAGTGATTTTAAAAAGTGGCTCACCAAAATCACTTTTTGTGAATTTTGGCTATTTTGGTGAGTGAAATTTGGTGAGGCTGCTAGGAATGCTCTAATTGGTTCTTCCACTACTTAAAACTTCTCTCTCTCACCTTTAGTCAGGCCATTTTTATGACATGTGATGGTCCCTTCGTCTAGAGTTGAAAGACTTGAGTTGTAAAATCTACAAATAAAAGATGCTTGTGATTGCATTGAATAAATAGTTAGTGCGAGTGCTGATTCCTCTCTTGGATTTTGGAGAAACAAGCGGTTGGTACTTAGTATCATGACTTTTGTGATGCCAATAAATGATCTAATATTTCCTGCACCGTTACTTTTTGGATTTTTTTTTTGGTAAACATAAGGCGGTCTTACCTCCAGACTCCGATCAATCTCCACGTGTTGTCAAGGGATACCCTCCCCATGACTATAGATAACGAAGTTGCACTCAGACTTAATCTCAAGACCTCCGGTTCTACGGTTCGTCTTCCCACCGTCGGGTTACAACCGCAGAGGGTTTTTGGGTATCTTGCCTGAGTGGATCTAGAGTAGGCCACGTTTCACATTTGTGTTTCTCAACTTTATTGAACGGTCCTAGTCGTAGGACACTGAGCATCCCCTTACGCATATTTTTTACATTTCATAATTTAATTTGGCTCCAAACATGCATTTGACTTAGGTAGTCAAATGTGTTGTCTACATGTCCCTCTAATTATGATTGAACTTAAATGTTTTTGTTTATTTTTAAAAAAAAAATTAAGGTTAGATTGCTTAACTTTAAGAGAGTGAATATCAATCTCAGTTGATAGGTGATTAAAAAAGAAGGTGAATGGACCAGACTATACATTTCACTACATAGTGGAATGTGGTGGTACGTTAAACATTTCTCATTCTGATTAGAGCAATGATTAGCCAAGCCGCATTCCACTATTTAGTTGGGTGTCGTGTCCCATTTAACCCTCTTTTCAACTATGTTTAATTTCAACTAAATTAAGATTAATATATGTTTTAAAAAAAAAAAACAAACGTTGGATGGATGAACTTTAAGAGTGAGAATTTTAACCACAGTTACTAGGTATTAAAAAAGGGGCGTGGACCAATGATGAGAACTACATAACAGAATCCTAAAATGTTTTTCACATTTTAATAATTCTAATCATACGTATTGCCTAATATTATAAGTTATAACATGAGCAGGTGAGTTGAGTCAGAACTCAGCTGGGTTAATCTAATCAAGTCATGAAATGGGAATCATAGTAAACTAAGACTGAAATCACCTGAGTTCGAATGGGCAACAGCACTAGCTGTTGCGCGGTTGCCCGGTTATGTCTACAAAAACACGGGGGCCCATCTCTATTGTTTGGGGCCTACCCTATTAAATGTATGCCCATGTTTTTGCAGACACAACCGGGCAACAGTGCAACAGTTAGCACTCTTACCCATCCGAACTCGAAATAACCTAAGCATGCCCGTGTCGGTTGTCTTAACTTGCATGACACGGTGAATCCAATGCATATTATGTTTGCGATTGGATACACCGCTTGTGCTAGTGGTATTGTGTATAAATTTCATGTGGCGGGTGTGTGGCCATTGATATACCACCATATTTAGCTCACTTCTAAGTTGAGTGCTCGATTCTTTAACCCATTAAAAAAATAAAAATCAAGGCTAACCAATTTTAACTGGGGTTGCAGCTTAACGGTATATTCTACTACCCAAAAAATGATTGGGATAGGCTCTCAATTGAACCATGCCTTTTGCCTGCGCCAGAAGATGCCCACAAGAGGTTTGAACAATTTTAGGGGGGGAAATTATCATACAAAAAAGTTATTAATTTTTTTATTGAGATTTTTTTTTTTTTGAACATTAGTGTGGGGAAGAACACCTAAACACACTAAAACAATCTGCTAGGTTGCCAAAACTCATACCATTAACCCACTCCAAAAGTGTGCGACTTAAGCGGATTCTTTTTTGAACATTAGTTTGGGGAAGAGCACCTAAACAAACACACAAAATCGAGAATAAATATAAAAAGAGATGGTTTAAAGCCTCCACACACTCTCTCTAAAAGTCAATTTTTTTTCGGTTTTTTTTTTTGTTGAAGGATATCATTTACATACATTACAGGATTAGTGGTTAGCATTGGGAATTGGAGTTCTTTTTACTCATCACCTGGGGAATGGATTAGCATTGGATATTGGAGTTCTTGCTACTCATCACCTGGGGAAATGGATCCTGACACCTTTCGAATGAGAGAGGCCACACCCCACCATTGGCGTAAGACTCGGGGTTTGTTGAAGTTACATGATATAAGAGAGGAGATGATGTTGTATTAATAAACATAAAATGGAAAGAAATGGTGCCTTGCTATGTCAAAACAACAATTTTTTATAGATATGTGATTGATTGTTTCTTACTTGTGGCAAAAGGTGAGAGCACCCTTTGGAACAATTTTAGGCACGGGAGTGCTTTCGGACTAAGAACTATTCTAGATAACAACTAATTGTACCCGAACCCATATTAGCTTGGCCCTATCCGACCATTGCAACCTTAAATATTGAGTGCTCAACTTCACTTTTAACCAAAAAAAAACTCCACTTGCCTCCCCTATTACCTTGTATATGGGTGTTAACGGGCCGGGCTAGCCTATGACCAACTAGGTCTGGTTCTGCAAAACTTTCCGATTTGACTTTTTTTTAGAAATGTCCATAGACCACTGTCTCTAAATCACGAACGGCCCAAAAGACATAACAATGGCACAATCTGGGCCAAACTCAACAGCCTGACTTTTATGTCTGGTTGGGCTGGACTTCTCCAAGAGTGGTTTTGGGACTGAAATTGGAAATCACATGCTCAAAGTCAAAGTTGGGCTCAACTGAGGAACCCAATAATCTGACTCACCAGAACACGCTGTAAGATATTCACAGCATAAGCCTGATTCAATTAGTGCATTCTAAGATCCTTTAGAGTAGGGTTGTCAATTGGCCGGGTTTAGTTAGGCCGAATACTAAGTGGGCATATATATAGGCCCGATCTTGGTTAGCCCATCATTACTCGATAAATACATTGTATTTTACTCATTGAAGCTTGCAATGAACAGTTTCTAATAATGTGACACGTGACAAGTTATTTTAGAATCTGACCATTGGATGTCAAGACAGGTTGCTAGAAAGACAAGTAGAAAAAAATTAGCTCGATCAAACATTTATATACCGTTTGATCGAAGAAGGGAAGATCAACCATTTCTATATCCTAGATAGGGTCTAGTGAACCCTAAGGGGTTAATACTGCAAACTAAGGTCTAATTGGATTGTCTAAATTTTTTATACATGTCTCCAATGGCCCCAACTTAATATCAAACGACCAGATTTAAAAAAAAAAAAAATGTCACATATCATCTTCTTGGAAGGACACTTCATTACAAGCTTTAATGAGCATTGCTCATTAGTACCTCTCCCTATATATATATATATATATACTACTTATTATATATGTCATACATATTATATATATGCAAAAGTTGATGTTGCTTTTGTTATTAAGAGGGCCATGAAGGGTAGTTTTGCAAATAGAGAAAGCCGATTTTATACAAATACATAAATTGAGTGATATATTTATAAACAAATCATCAATTTCCTCTTGCGTGAAATTGTTAATGTTCACGCGTCCACATGAACGTTGACATTACCCTATATATAGAATTTTTATTTCATCAACTTAACCTAAGAAATAAGATACAAAATAATAACAAAATTAGCATTAAAAAAAATTAACTATGACGCAAAAGAATATACATGAAACTTGTGTCAAGCAAATGAATAGATGAACTTAGAATGTTTATTTCATCAACTTAATGTAAGAAAGAATATAAAAAACAATAATAATGTAAACATTAGAAATAGTTAGCTATGAATCAAAAGAAAATAACTGAAACTTGTGTAAAGCAATTGAATAGATAAACCTGAAGAAAATATGGAAAAAGAATGAATTAAGTTTAAAAATTATTTATGAAGACAATTAGACTACGTCAGCCTATAATATATGTTCAACCATTAAAACTAATTTAAATCTTCAGATAGAAGACACCGATTCCCAAAGGAAAAAAACTATCCTACCTACAAAAAGGCCTAAGTTTAAGGGTTGAATTAGATACCGATCTTTGATCATCTCAAGGACACCTAAAGTAGAGCAACTTCACACTCTTATGAAGCCTGAACCAGAGATAGTTAAAACTATCAACTATAAATAAAATTGAAATAAAACAAGAAAACAAATCTGATAGGGTTATTGATTTTGTAACTTTATTTAACATGAATTGTTTGCAAGCTAATCAAAGCAATCAAGGGACAAATATTCGAAATTATTGCACGCAATGACAAATTATGTCTTATTTTTCTTTACAAGGACTAAGAAAATGTTGATTTTTGATTTAAAAATTGTTTTAAATAAATAAAAACCGGCTCATTAGAATCCGGGGTTTTGATTTTAATCATGGACTGAAACCCCCCATTAATTTAATCTTTATTTAGGTTGGGTGTTTAATCTCTTAAAAGAGAGAAAACACTCTTTTAGTACATTTCCCTTAATTCTTTAATCCCACATCAGAAAAGTAGAGAAAATCTAAAGAGTTTATTTACCCTCATCGGTTGCTTAGTTGTCAACAACCAAGTATAAGGTGCAGACTTTGACCCACCAATTCCTTTAGACAATAACTAGGATGCATGAGCTGCGCTCGCAGCGAGCGCAAGTGCACACGCTCAGATGCGGGTGCGGGTGCGGGCATAGGGTTTTGGGCTATGAGGCACACTTTACAGTTCGCACGTGTGCATCGTCGCGAGTTGCTTGGGTTGACCCTGATCAGATGATCAGAGTAGTTGATCAGAGCCGTTTGATCAAGTCTCAGGCTAGAACTGATCTGGGGCGTTGGATCTGGGTGTGTGAGTTCCGAGGAGACACATGGGTGTGTCAGGTGGATTAGATCTCATGAGTGCCTTGGGTCAGTACGTGCAGGCCCATGATGGGCTGCTCTGACCAAGGCCTGACCTTGTGTGCCATGTGGCATGTCTGGTGCAGGAGGGCCTAGCTAGGTGGCTGAGCTCATGCGCATGCTAGGGGACCTGGGTCCTCTATAAATAGAGGGGCTTGGGGAGGGTTTGAGAGTTGTTGGAACTCAGACCAGAGCCTGATCCGTGAGTCCAGACCACAGAGCCTAAAACCAGTGAGCCTGATCCGTGGACCCAGTCCAGTGAGCCACCAGACCAGAGTAGGTGCACCCTGGTCCAGTTTACTCCGAGTAGCCATGGTCCATCAGGATGAATCCGTACCAGGGACCTCTTAGGAGGACCCTAACCTGGAGATCTCTATTAATGGTGGTCATTGAGCTTGATAGAGAAGATGGTGACCCTGACCTATTATCCAGAATCCAGAACCATACCCAGCAGGCTATCCGGATCAATCCAGATCCATGGATACCAGGAAATTGACAGCTTTGTCCAGCTCCTGATGAGGTTACAGAATGCCTTCGGGTTTCTCAACCGTCCATACTGTTTGGTTACCCGATCTGGGATTCCAGATCGAGTAGAACAGTGGATCTGTCCTACATGGACATAACCATCTTGGTGACATACGATTTCGGGTGATCCTACCATATCCACATGATGGATCCATTCAGGGGTATCTTGTGGAATATATTAATCTGGACAAGCCTGTTCTTGTACCCATACTGAACTCGAACTAATAAAATCAAATTAAGTATAATCTTGTCACCAAACAGACTCAGATTAAGTTAAATTGATTAACTTAAAACTGTAACCAAACGGGACTTAAGGCAGAATTGATTCTGGCCAAACCAGAAACAAATTCTGTGTAGTTTTGATTTTGGACAGAACCAGAATCTGTAACCAAATAGAATAGGTGCAGACCTATTCTGGAATAGGTTAAACCAGGATTAAACCAAACCAGAGTAGACCTAACCATGTAACCAAACAGACCCTTAAACTCTAAGGGGTAAAATGGTAATTTTAGATATTGTCTAATTAATTAGATTATCTCTTACTGTAAATCCGATAGGATTTTAGGACATTTGGATTAATGACAAACTCAAATTAAATGAATATATATATATATATATATATATATGTATATATTTAATTTTATAAGGCATCCTAAATGAAGATCAGTACTCTGTCTTCTACCAAGTAGTGCAAACTCGTTGGGAAGACCGGAAAGAATCCGAGCTGAGTTGTATCCCGGAGATAGAGCTGTCATATCCCTTGCACATAGGAGGCTTCGACTATCTTCAAGAAAGATTCACTTGTAGCGCCTCTCAGTGAAGCAATTATCTACCTTAATTAATTAATTAAATAATTAATTGTTTGTTTAACTGCATTATTATCTGTTTGTATTTGCTAAGTGGCTATGTGTGCAAGAATTTAGCCCAATTACATTAACAATTTGAAGATATTGTCTATCTCCCTGACTACTTTGCAAATGCGAGGACTGAACCAGACAGAGCCGATGCCCCGATTTGATGGAAAGAACTTCTAATGCTGGGAGCAGAGGATGAAGTTTTTCTTAAAGTAATCAAAGGTTGATTATATCCTCATGGAGGAGTGTCCGAAAATACTAGAAGGTCCCGACGTCGCTGAAATAGATACGAATTACGCTACTGCACAAGTGCAAAGGTGGATTGACGATGATGATACAGTCCGAAATCATATTCTCGACTCATTGTCGGACCAGCTGTATGAACAACACTCAAAGAAGACCAAGCAAGCCAGAGACTTGTGGGAGGTGTTGAGGCTAGTCTACCTAGTAGAGGAGTCTGGAACAAAAAAAATTCAATGTTGCAAACTACTTAGAATTTAAGACGGTTGATGGAAAGACCATATATAATGAAGCAGATACAAGAGCTACAAAAGATAGCAGATGTGGTCACCTCGGTTGGAATGGTTCTGAATGAAACTTTCCATGTCAACGCTATCATTGCTAAGCTCCCTTCATCCTAGAAGGAGTGTCGCTCGAAGCTGATGTACAAGAAGGAAGACTGGAATCTTGAAACCCTGTTGCACCATGTCAGGGTAGAAGAAAAAAACAGAAAGCGTGATAAGAATGAGGAGCCGACTGCTAAGGCTCATATGGTTAATTCACATCAATCGAAGAAGTTTCAACCGAGAAATAAAGAGTTTAAGAGGATAGAGAAGTTTGACAAGAAGAAGAGTCTGTACAACAACAACAGCAACAACAATAACACCAGTAATTTCAAGAAGGATGTGAAGTGTTACTCTTGTGGCAAGATGGGGCACTATGCCAAGAACTGCAAGGTTAACAAGAGTGAAAATTTTCAAAAGAAGAGATAGTTTGTGAAGAAGGAAGAAAAGAAAAACAATGTCAACATGGTCGCAGTCGTGACTGAGGCCAATCTGATTGGCGAAGAGGCTGAGTGGTGGATTGATACTGGAGCCACCTGTCACGTCTGCAGTGACAAGAACATGTTCGATTCCTATGAACTAGTGGGGGAAAGAATGAACATGTTTATGAATAACTCTTCATCTTCGAAGGTCGTAGGAAAGGGGGTGGTGAAGCTGAAATTTACCTCCAGGAATACTATTGAACTGAAAGACGTTCTGCACGTACCTAATATCCGAAAGAACCTTGTCTCAGCAGCATTGATCGGTAAGCTCGGATACAAGCTGGTTTTTGAGTCCGACAAGGTTGTTGTAATTAGAAATGGAATATTTATCGGGAAGGGATATCTTGTAGGGGGAATGTTCAAGTTCAACATTATGAATGAAACTTCAGTTATTTCTACTTATATCACTGAGTCCTTTGACCTATGGCATAGTAGGTTAGGTCATATTAATTTCCAGAAAATAAAATTTATGACCAATCAAGGACTAATAGCTAACGCAGCCAGTGATAAGCATGAAAAATGTATTGTCTGTAGTAAGTGTAAAATTGTGAGATCTCCATTCAAGGGTGTAGAGAGAAAATCGAAGCTACTCGAGCTTATTCACAATGATATATGTGAAATGACTAGTGTACAGTCAAGAGGAGGAAAAGATATTTTATGACCTTCATCGACGATGCCGCTCGATACACGCATGTTTTCCTCATCCGAACTAAAGATGAAGCATTTGAGAAATTCAAGGTTTTCAAGTTAGAAGTTGAGAATTTTCAGGAAGCTAGAATCAAGATACTTAGAACTGACAGAAGTGGTGAATATCTTGATTTAGAGTTCGTTAAGTTTTGTGAAGATAACGAGATCCGTCACGAGACAACTGCACTGTACACACCACAGCAAAATGACGTTGTAGAAAGAAAGAATAGAACTCTGACAGAAATAGTTAATAGTATGCTAACCAACTCCAGTGCTCCGCCAAATCTTTAGGGTGAAGCACTTCTATCAGCCTGTCACATTCTTAACAGATTTCCTCAATGGAAAGCAGAATCAATTCTATATGAATTGTGGAAGGGAAGAAAACCCAATTTACAGTACCTTAGGGCTTGGGGTTGTCTAGCCTAAGTAAGATTGCCTAACTTGAATAACCCCAAGGTAGAAACCAGAGGTATTGATTGCGTCTTCATTGGCTACTCAATGTCAAGCAAAGCATAATGATTTCTAAATCTGGAAACTCCAGCATCACACTCGGTTGTGGAAGCTATTGGTGTTGAATTCTTTGAAACTGTGTTCTCATACAAGCAAAGTCAAGAAGTAGTGGGGGACCAACCAGAATCCAGTTCCAAGTGGAAAGAGCTTGAAGACCTAGTTCATTCTGAACCAAGAAGAAGTACTCGACCAAGAATTCCAAAAGATTTTGGCCCTAAGTATATTTGTTTGATCGAGAAGGATCCAACAAGCTACACTGAAGCAATGATGTCTAAAGATGCAAATCTTTGGAAAGAGGCAATGGATGATGAGATGCACTCTATCAACTCTAACAACACTTGGATCTTGGTGGACCTACCTCTTGGAAACAAGACAGTAGGGTGCAAGTGGATCTTCAAGAAGAAATTGAAACAAGATGGATCCATAGAAAAGTTCAAGGCTAGACTGGTTGAGAAGGGCTTCAGACAGCGAATGAGTTTTGATTACTTTGACACCTATGCCCCTGTGGATAGGTTGACTACCATTAGAATGTTGATTGCATTGGCCTCAATCAAGGATTTGATCATTCATCAGATGGACGTCAAAACTGCATTCCTGAATAGAAATCTAGAAGAAGAAATATACATGGATCAACCTGAAGGATATGTTCTGCCAAATAACGAGAATAAAGTCTACAAACTTCTGAAATCATTATATGGATTGAAGCAAGCTCCAAAACAGTGGCATGATAAATTCAGAAGTGTCCTTCTAGTTGATGGGTTTCAAGTCAACAGTGGTGATATCTGTGTATATAGCAAATTTAGAGACAACTCTGGGGTGATAATTTGCTTATATGTTGACGATATGCTTATATTCAGAACGGATGATCAAAGTGTTGCTAACACAAATGAGTTCCTATCGTCTAACTTTGATATGAAAGATACGGGCGAAGCAGACGTTATACTTGGAATCAAGATTATTATGAGCAACGAAGGAATTGCGCTTTCTCAGTCATGCTACATTGAGAAGATTCTTAGGAGGTTCGATCAGTTTGATTGTATTCCGACTCCTACACCAGTTGATTCAAGTATTAAACTAACAAAAAATGAAGGTAAATGTGTTTCTCAACTGGAGTACTCACAGATAATCAGCAGTTTAATGTATGTGATGCATTACACTAGGCCGGATATAGCTCAAGCAGTGGGGATGTTATGCAGATATACCCGTAACCTGGTCGATTGCATTGGGTAGCATTGATCAGAATTCTGAGGTACCTGAAGGGTACATTGTCCTATGCTCTGCACTATGGAAGATCACCCTTTGTGCTTGATGGTTTTAGTGACGCAACATGGAATTCATGCTCAGACGAATCAAAGTCCGTCAGTGCATGGATCTTCTCGATGAGAGGAGGAGCCATCTCCTGGAAGTCCAAGAAGCAGACTTGCATAACTCATTCCACCATGGAATCAGAGTTCATTGCACTATCGTCAGCTGAAGAAGAAGTTGAATGGCTCAAGAGTATTCTGGATAATATGCCAATCTGGGAGACATCGATGCCAGCATTCACAATCTATTGTGATAATCAGGCGGCTATGCTCAAAGCATACAATGAGAATTACAATGGCAAGTCCAGACAGATCCGCCTGAAGCACAACCATGTTAGGGGTCTGATTGTTGATGGGGAAATTGTAATCCAGTATGTGAAGTCTAAAGAGAATTTAGCTGACCCTTGTCCAAGGGCCTTGGCATGGACCTTGTGATGAAGACATCAAGAGGAATGGGATTGAAGCCAGTTGAGCAGTTGAACTAGGTGGAAACTCAACCTGATAAGTCTCTCAGGTTCAATGGGAATAACGAACCTTGTAAGAAACTACAAATGCACTATAAATAAAATGTCATTTCAAGTTGTGTCCCTTCCTAAGGATGATGTCAATAGTGCAGTCTATAGATAATTCTGTGATAAGGTTGAGAATTTAAATGGATTCTCTTAATGAGTAACTATAGGCCTGTAATAGGCTGGAGTGTTGTAGAAGCGCTCTTGATGGACTCACCTTTCTGAGTGTCGAAGGCTCGTCACCATCTATGAGATTCTGGCTAAATCTTTAGAGCTTTTAGTAAGACCGGGGTTAAGGCATGGACGTTAAAGTGCTACGCTGAATGAGTACACATATCTTCTGAAATGAATGTGTGTGTGACGAATCTGATTGCTCAATACGAGTTCTGCAGTTCAAGGCATAGTCCACTAGGTTCTCTGGCTTTTCTTGATTTGTTTGCACTAAGTATAGGTTCAAGTCGAAAGACACTTACATCTATGCACAGGATATTCTTGGATGCCTGAATTTGTTTTACTTAATTTTTAATTACTTTACTAATTTTAAATCAAGTGGGGGATTGTTGATTTTTGATTTAAAAATTGTTTTAAATTAATAAAAACCGGATCATTAGGATCCAGGGTTTTGATTTTAATCATGGACTAAAACCCCCCATTAATTTAATATTTGTTTAGGTTGGGTGTTTAATTTCTTGAAAGAGAGAAAACACATTTTTAGTGCATTTCTCTTAGTTCTTTAGTCCTATATCGGAAAAGTAGAAAAAATCTAAAGAGTTTATTTACCCCCCTTAGTTACTTAGTTATCAACAACCAAGCATTAGGTGTAGACTTTGACTCACCAATTCCTTTAGACGATAACTAGGGTGCGCGAGCTACGCTCGGAGCAAGCGCGAGCGCACACGCACGGGCACGGGCTCAGGCTTGGGGTCAGGTGCGGGCATAGGGCTTTGGGCACTATGAGGCGCACTTTGCACTTTGTACGTGCACATCGTCGCGAGTCATTATTTCTTTTGAGTAAATCAGAACCGTTGATCTAATCTCAACCGTAGATCTAGGTTGACCCTGATCGGATGATCAGAGTGGTTGATTAGAAACGTTTGATCAAGTCTCAGGCTAGGACTGATCTGGGCCGTCGGATCTGGGTGTATGAGATCTGAGGAGACACATAAGTGTGTTAGGTGGATCAGATCTCATGAGTGCCTTGGGCCAGTGGGTGTAGGCCCGTGCGTGTAGGCCCATGATGGGCTGCTCTGACCAAGGCCTGACCTTGTGTGTCATGTGGCTTGTCTGGTGCAGGAGGGCCTAGCCAGGTGGCTGAGCCCATGCACATGCAAAAGGACCTCGATACTCTATAAATAGAAGGGGTTGGGGAGGATTTGAGAGTTGTTGGAACTCAGACCAGAGTCTGATCCGTGAGCCCAGACCACTGAGCCTAGAGACCAGTGAGCCTGATCCGTGGACCCAGTCCAGTGAGCCACCAGACCAGAGTAGGTGCACCTTGGTCCAGTTTACTCCGATTAGCCGTGGTCCATCAGGATGACTCTGTACCAGAGACCTCTTAGGAGGACCCTAACCTAAAGATCTCTATTACTGGTGGTCCTTGAGCTCGATGGAGAAGATGGTGACCCTTTCCTACTATCCAGAACCCAGAACCATACCCAGCAGGCTATTCGGATCAATCCAGATCCATGGATACCAGGAAATGGGCAGCTTTGTCCAGCTTCTGATGAGGTTGCAGAATGCCTTCGGGTTTCTCAACCGTCCATACTGTTCGGTTGCCCGATTTGGGATTTTAGATCGAGTAGAACAGTGGATCTGTCCTACATGGGCATAACCATCTTGGTGACCATATGATTTCGGGTGATCCTACCATATCCACATGATGGACCCAATCAGGCGTATCTTGTGGAATGTATTAATCTGGACAAGTCTGTTCTTTTACCCATACTGAACCCGAACTAATAAAATCAGATTAAGTATAATCTTGTTACCAAACAGACTCAGATTAAGTTAAAATTGATTAACTTAAAACTGTAACCAAAGGGGACTTAAGGCAGAATTGATTCTGGCCAAACCAGAAACAAATTCTGTGTAGTTTTGATTATGGACAAAACCAGAATTTGTAACCAAACATAATAGGTGCAGATCTATTTTGGAATTGGTTAAACCAGAATTAGACCAAACCAGAGTGGACCTAACCCTGTAACCAAACAGACCCTTAAACTCTAAGGGGTAAAATGGTAGTTTTAGATATTGTCTAATTAATTAGATTATCTCTTATTGTAAATCTGATGAGACTTTAGGACATTTGGATTAATGACAAACCCAAATTATATATATATATATATAATTTTATAGGGCTTCGTAAAGGAAGATCAGTACTCCGTCTTCTACCGAGTAATGCAAACTCGTTGGGAAGACCAGAGAGAATCCGAACTAAGTTGTATCCCGGAGATAGAGCTGTCATATCCCTTGCACATAGGAGGCTTCAACTATCTTCAAGAAAGATTTACTTGTAGCGCTTCTCAGTAAAGCGATTCTCTACCTTAATTAATTAAATAATTAATTGTTTGTTTAACTGCATTATTATCTGTCTATATTTGCTAAGTGGCTATGTGTGCAGGAATTTAGCCCAATTACACCAACAGAAAATACATAATAAAATAGTGAACCTTTTGTTGTTCATAGGTTTGATGGTAGTCCAAAATCAAGTAAGGTGGTCCTGTGATTGAATGATATATATCCTTGACATTTGACAACATAAGCATCTCAGGGGTAGTTCTATATATTGTTTACTGCTCTAATCTCACTTTTTCCAGAACATATCTATTTTGTTAAATGTTCATGTGCTTTGCACAATTTAATTTTCTACAATTTAAATTGTAAAATGTTATTTGAGAAAATCACAACCTCTACTCGAAAATCTTAGAACCTTGAATTTTTTTAAATTAGTTATGAGTCCTAAAATATATATAAATTTTCATCATAAATGTACAAGGTGTGAACACTCATGAGGCATTTCTTGCGGGGAGCCAAAAGAAAATTTTGTAATTTGGAAAGTAATCCGTTTACTTATTTTCCAAATCCACACTTGTAGCAACAATTGGAAAGTCAATACTGAGAGAAACATTCATCCAACATCTCTTAGTTTTACAAATATACTGGTTTATGTCTATATGTCTCTGTCAATCGAAAAGTAAGTAGTGGCTTTTTTTTTTTTTGGCTTAGTCTAGGGGTTAGTATCTACTCAACGCAAAGTGTGAGATAATCACAAACGCCCACCTGACGGGTCTCGATGCCAGATTCATTCTCTATGGAGGGGATACACTACATTAGCTATTTTTTCTCTTGGCACCATCCACTATTTTAGTAGCAGAAAAACTTCAAAAACGTCCCTAAACAGACGTCTGCCATAACCGGACTTCCAATCATGTATGCAAGACTGCAACATCGATGCTGCTCCCTCCTGGCTCCTACATTTTTAAGCATACCTCTCCCCTCCAAGATGTCTCTAAAATTAATACTACACTCTATCCAGAAATGTCTCCTCACTTTTATTTACATGTGCCGTAATGAAGAGGGTGGTTGAGAGGGAGGCTTCGTAGCTAGAAATTAAGTGCCCCCCACGTAGTTGGAATTTACATGATGGAGTGAGAGGGGGCATTTTGAATTTATAGGGGTGAAACATTGTATCCTTACCATTCAGGGTGTAGCCCAGTGGTCGGAAGATGAACAGTAGCCTTCGGAGGTCTCGAGATCGAGTCTTGGCGCACTCACGTTATCGGCCAGGGGGAGGGTATCTCTTGGTAGCACGTGGGGAAAAAAACCCACACACACATTGTATCCTTACAAGCACACTCCTCTGGCGACATGTAGATACATATCGTTAAGAGTTTCGCCCCTCTCCCATAAACTTTAAAGGTTGCATCGCTTTCAAAAAAACTTGGAAGAGATTGTAGAATCTAAAAGGCAATATCAATAACGTTCAGTAAAAATTATTATAAAAATAAATTTCTATAATTTTTTAAAATTATTTGTACTTAATTATTAAAAAAATAAAATATCTATAAAAAATCTTAAAATTATTTGTACTTATATTAGTAGACGGATAAGTGAATAGATTGGGTCGGGCCGAAGCCCTAACCTGGCATGGGCCCAAGAAATAGTGTCTGGGCCTAGCCCTAGGATCTAAAATATGATTATTTCCTGGACTTGGACTTTTTTCTGGGTACCCTAGTCGTGACTCGTGAGTCTTGACAATCAACTCGGGTCGGGTCGCTCAGTGAATGTAAAATTTCCTGGTTGGTATTTTGGACAAAAGAAGGGATAATTTGGTAAAGCGTGAAAATTTTAAAATGCGAAGGGTTTCCCACCTAAGATAACCGCCTTTTTTTTAATCCACCATATTTGATTGGGTCTTCTATATTTATAACACCCAAACGAAGACTCAGTCCCCCCAAAAAGAGACTCCTTTGATTCATCTCTCCACTTCTTCCTCTCAAGCGTTCGAGCAGGTCAGATCTCTCTCTCTCTCTAACCCCTTAAAATTTTTTTGAGCAAGGATTCCTAGAACTTTTGGCATTTTGAATTAACCCGGGCAAAATGGGTTTTAGGGTTTTGTTTTTTCTCCCTTTCATATATATTATTTTTAATAGAAAAATTAATGTGATTTTCCGTTTATGTTTTCTTGATTCAAGCTTCTGTAATGGGTGTCTATTTCCTAGATCCATGTTTCTTTTCTTTCTTTCTTTAAAAAAAAAGTGGTTTGCTTACTTCTTTTCTTCGTTTAGTTAAAATCTACCTTTCCCTGCACCATCTCTCTGTAATTTTTTTTCCCTTGCCATGTTTTCCTGCATTTTCTTCTATTTTTCCGTTTGCTTTTCAAGATTCCAAAATACTAAACAAAATCCTTTTTTTCAAAATTTTCCCCCCAGGATAATCGTTTTTAAATTATTTTATTTTATTTTTTATTATCTTACTTATATTTTGACATTTTAGGTAGGCAATGGCGGGAAAAGGCGGGAAGGGGCTTTTGGCGGGAAAAACAACAGCAGCAAACAAAGACAAGGATAAGAAGAAGCCGGTTTCCCGGTCATCCAGAGCCGGTCTCCAGGTGAGAAAAATCGTATACTCTCTTTCTGTAAGTTTATTTTATTTACTTCTACCAGTACACTAATTGGCTGGCACCTTAAAGGTAGGTGGCAGCAATAGTCCCCGTGATCTATCAACTGCAGACCACAAGTAATTTCTACAATAGCAAAGATATAGTAGTATAGGAGTATTACAAAAACTTAATGGAGTAGCCACGTAGGCCTAAATGGGCTTGGCCTGGACTACGCCAAGGTGTGGTCTGCAAAGTGGCCAGTTCGATTTGTATGATGTAGAAGGTTTAATAGACAATGTCAGGCCTCTTTGCTTCGATCCATATTGCTAAATGATCCTTGAAACCCCTTTAGCTGGATGTCTGTTTGAACGTTCGATCATACATTTTTACCTTGTGTTGAACTTCTCTTACCTGCATCTATGGATCAGATAGCTAAGGTGTGTCCTCATTTAAGGGTCTAAGTCGAGTTGAGTTTTGGAGAGAGTTTTCTTGGTTGACTTACTTGGTACCAGACTCATTTATCGGTTACCATTTATTAATCCTAACAACAAATAAATGATGCTGGCGCTCTCCAAAAAAAAAAAAAGCAATGTTACATCCGTTTTCTGATTGTCTACTCTCATTTAGTTTTTTATATTTTTAAACAAAAAGACAACAAAAGTAATGAGTCTTATAAAAAAAAAAGAAAGTGGATATAACATTGCTAAAAAAAAAAGAAAAAAAATCTCTCTCATATAAACCGGTGATTATTTAAATATGTTATACAAAATGGGGGCACGAAATGGGTTTCTATTTTGTCACGTGGTGTATTTGAAGTTGAAGGGGAAGAGGAAGTGTCCAAAGAAGACTGTATGCAGAGAATTACCTCAAATATGTAAACAAAAATACACAATTTACGTGGTTCACCCATGTGGGTTATGTCCACGGAGAGGTTTGTCTTTTTCAATAGTTCAAAATAAAGGGATCACATAGATCACTTTTTCAGCCACTCATACAAATTTGTTGTTTGCAAAATAGAAACCATTGACTAAAGATTATATTATAAACCTGGCCAGAAATTTGACATGAGATAAACTCCTAATGTGCGAACCAAAAAATTATTCATATGCAAAGCTTGATCAATGGAAGTGGGTAGGAGTGTATGGAGGGGCCCGGGTGTAACAGGTTGTATGGAATAACCTTTGTACAACAAGGTGAGGGGACCTGAGAATCCCTTTAATAAAAACCCAGTCCTATTCTGAATTAACACAGCTGTAGTGAATGTTTTTGGAGCATATGTTTGCGGAGTCAAATCATCTATGATGATTACCGGATTTGGCAGTGAATGTTTTTGGAGCATATGTTTGCGGAGTCAAATCCTCTATGGTGATAACCGGATACGGTGATAACCGGATTTGGCAAATCCGGTTATCACCCCTTCAGGTTGCCACATGTCTCCTTTGACACCTCTTAACCGTGGGTAAGATTCGCCCACTCCTATGGTTCACCCACCCATCCTTGTTTTTTTTTTTTTAATTAAAAATATTAATTCTTTTTTTAACATTAAAAACTGTTTTTAGAATTTTTTTAATATTATAAAAATGGTTTTTCAATTTTAAAAAGAGAATTAATATTTTTTTAAAAAAAACCAAGGATGGGTGGGTGAACCCTAGGGGTGGGTGAACCTTATCCACGGTTAAGAGGTGTCAAAGGAGACACGTGGTGACCTCTGGGGGTGATAACTGGATTTGTAAAATCCAGTTATCACCGTGGATGATTTGGCTCCAATGTTTGCATCCCTTAAAGACTATTTTTGGGACCTTCTGCAGGTAAAAGTGTGTTCTAGCATGTCACACACGAATTAAGTTCAGTTCAAACAATAAAATAGCTATTGGTTGTGTGATATTATATTCTGACCCGATCTGTAGCTGCAACTAAACATCCCACGAATGTGTATATTATCACCTACATGCTCTCTTTTGGCTATAATCCTGAGATTTAAGACTTTTTTTTGGATGATTTGGCATGCACTAAATCCTTGGTGATTTGAGTTGCTGCAGTCTAATGAATCACACCTAATTCGTAACTATTGTTTGGCTCAATGGTTGAACTGAGGAAAGAGCAGACCAAACCTATATGGTGTTCCTAACCTACAATTTCAAAAACCTTTGCCACTACCGATTAATGTTGTTTGTTTTGTTTCTTTTTTGCATGAGGGAGTCTAGTTTCCAGTGGGTCGGATTCACCGACACCTCAAATCAAGGATTGCTGCCAATGGCCGTGTGGGTGCCACTGCAGCAGTCTATTCAGCAGCCATTCTCGAGTACCTAACAGCAGAAGTCCTAGAGCTTGCAGGAAATGCAAGCAAAGACTTGAAGGTTAAGCGTATCACACCAAGGCATCTGCAGCTAGCCATTAGAGGGGATGAGGAGCTCGACACACTGATCAAGGGAACCATTGCGGGAGGTGGTGTGATCCCTCACATCCATAAATCCCTCATTAACAAGTCCTCAAAAGAGTGAACTCTTGGTCTGGTTTCTAATTGCTGTTTTACTCACGTACTATGTGTTTAAAGTATCTGTATGTTGGTAGACTTAGATTTGGTTTAATGTTATGCTTGGTGTTTGTGTAGAACTTGTAGGTTAGGACATAGGATTCCCATTCAAGTTTATCAGGATTTTTATTTTCGATTCTAAATTCTCTAATTTGAACAACTGGGGTAGTTTGTTTAGTGCAGGAATATTGCTACTTTGATAATTTAATCTTCATTTGTTGTTCTTCCATCTTATTATGTGGTTTTGAACTGTAGTTTTTGTTGCATCTAAATCTACTCTTTTGCTGTTTCACCTGTTTGACTTAGGCCAACCTCTCAATATTTCAGTAGATTAGGGTTGCAGCCATTGGGTCATGTTTTCCAAACCAGACTTTCTGTCCAGTAATGCAAGACATTGTGCTTACAAATGGGTATCACTGTTTGTTATACTTAAAGATATACTTGTGCATACTTGAATTTTTGTTCTAAGATGGTTTATTGCTGTTGCAATAAATTTGCTTTTGATGTTTTTCATTGATGACATGAACAGTGGCATCAAGTCCATTGTATAGATTCTTTTTTGGTTACATTGTATTGATTCGATGATTTTGACAATATTGATGAGATGATCTTGACCATTTTCCGAATTCATATGCATCCTTGGGTGAAGACTATCATCCATGCATACATCCAGTATGGAGTGATGTGATGGGTGACTGTTGTGCAAACAAATTATGACTCTTAACATCTCTATCAATTTTTTTAGAGAAATATTTTGCATCAAACAAAAAGTAAAACCAGTGAATTATTTGCAGTAAAAAGCCAAATTTGCAGCATTCTAAAGTTGGCTTATTCTCTTTGAGAATAATTTAGTGCACTTGTTTTCTCTTCACACAAATGCAACCTAAATTAGAAAAGTTTGTGAATGTTCAAATTTGAATCCGAAAGCATGGTTTGAAATCTAAAAAACATTGGCGATTTTGGAGCTTCGTGTAAGTGGATATCATGAAAAGTTTGCCAATTTTTTTTTTAATTTTTTTGATATTTTATTGATTTGATAGAGGGAAATATAATCTCCAAATTTCTGAATGATCTCAAGATTGCCCTAAGATTTCATTGTCTTGTAGTGATCTCAAGATTGTCTAGCAACATTATTAAGACTTAGGAGACCATTCCTCTGTTCTTTTTTTTTGTTGACAGATCGTCTTTGGCTAAGTTGAACCAACTGGGCCAACCGTGAATGGAATTGTTCTAGGACATCAAAAATGCCACAGAGCGGTTTGGTTGACCATCTTTCGGGCTAAAAAACTGACAAATAGTGCCTCTGTGTGTGTTTTTTTTCCCCTATTTTTGAATAGGCCTGGTCCGATTCCAGTCCCTTACGAGGGGTTTGAGCCCCGAATTCAATCCGTTGACACACCTATATATAGAGGTGTGGGTGGTGACCAAGAGGAGATTAGATTACAGTCAATTGCGCTTGGACTCTACCCGAGTTCAATCATATTCACACAGGTCAACAATATAACTTTAATATATTTTTTTTAATACTAACCCTAAGGGTTAGAAATTGTTATCTTAAGTTAGAATTTTTTTTTGATTAAAAAGAACTCATGTTGATCTCGGGGGGAGGGGAGAGTTTAATTGCAATTGATTGTGATTAGATCAAACCAAAGAGTTGCTTAATGATTAGAAGTCATACCCCCAAGGCTAAGGGATTGCTACCCAGTGGGGGATCTCATCAAAATGTCCTTACTCTTGATTGGAGGAAGGAATGTTAAGTAGTCAAAAGGTTAGGGATTGCTGGCCGATGTGGGACTAAGTTGGGTTACTCCAACCGTCCAAAGGTGGGAAAGGATTTCACCTGGTCCTCACCAGATATCTGTTCGGCTTCCATTCCATAGGTTAACACGTATTCCTCTTGGCATCCCGTACTTGTGGTTAAGATTTATTAATCCTTAGAGTTCAACCATTTAACCTTGGTTTTTAGAAAAAAAAAAAACATTAAAATTTTTTTGATTACAAGGGTTAAAATTTTATAATTTGGGTTAAAAGGATAATTAAATGGGTTTTGTGAGTGAGTCAGCTGATTTTGGTATGACGAGAGCAAGATCATATTCGATCTCTCTAAAGTCCACCGTTTGATATTTTTTTTTTGGTAACGGAAACAACACACATGGATCAACAGAAAGCTTGGACCTATCACATCTCACCAAAAAGGCATGTTTGATTTTCATATTTTAATACATTAAAAAAAATTAAAAAGCAGAAAAAAGTTTGATATTTGTGGCCACTAAGTTACGTCTATGGAACACAGTAACACACCTTGGGTTTGTCCTAGTGGTTGTGTATCTCCCTTTGGGGAGTGGAGACTCGTGTTCGAGTCTTTGGTGTGGCTGTTGACGGCCATCATGAGTGCTAACTTTGTTGACCTTAACCCCCTTGACATAGTTAGATAAATGATCAGAGCATATAAAAAAAAAAAGAAAAAGTTACGTCTGTGAAAGACTTGTGACAGGGTCTAGCAAAGTCCAATGGTGCCCAAACTTAATTTGAGACCCACCATTTAATGCATGTGTGTCTTAATACCGTTGGATTTTCAATCTAACAACCCAACTCTCGATAATAACTACGAAGAGTTTTCAATCACTTTTCTATACTTTTCTAAAATGTATACGTCAATAGTGTGATTCACATGTTCAATTTGTACAAGATGAATAGCTTCTTGTAGTATAGAAATTAAATATTTTCAGAATGGCCAAAGCCGTTGGCCTCGTTCTCCTTTGAAGTTTGACATTTGTGGCCACTAAGTTACTTACGCCGAAGACTTGAAATCGAAAGGGCCTCGGATTGTCCCTGGCGAAGCCAGAAAGAGCTCTCGGGGTTCCATACATTGTGCGACATTTGGCATAAAAATGGGAGAAGTCATTCCATTTTCTCCCCATAATTTTGACTTCTCCCCACATTTGATATCTCACACCCTTATTCTCACACACTTAATGCCGCATGTCTTATTATAGGTGGAGAAGTCAAAATCATGGGCCCCATGATTTTGACTTCTCCACCACATGTCAGCTATTCTACGGAACCCTGAGATAAGCCCTTTCTGGCTTCACCAGAGGCAAGCCAAGGCCAATCGAAAGTCCTATTGGGCCAAAACATAATTTGGGACCCACCATTTAATGCACGAGTGTCTTAAAACTGTTGGACTTTCAATCGGGCAGTTCAACTCTTATAATACCTACTGTGGAGAGTTTTCCATCACTTTCCTAAAATGTATACGTCAAATATTGTGATTCACATATTCAAGTAATACAAGATGAATAGTTTCTTGTAGTATAGTATTAAATATTTTCTGAATGGCCAAAGCCGTTGGCCTTGTTGTTCAAGTGTGATTGAATGTGATAGATCGGACGGTCGCGATTTCCCCAGGAAGTAACATTTTTCACGTGGGGTATCACCTAGATGAGGTTGCTTGCAGTCTCTAGTCTACCAAAGTGTACTGGGATGCTTACCAAAAAAAAAAAAGAAGGTGTACTGGGCTAGAGTCCATTTGTGGGTTTTTTTTGGACATTGGCCCATTACCCAACGAGGCAGGCCATTTTGATATCACTCTCCAATGCCCATGCACTAACTCGGCAAAGGTGAGGGAAGAGCACAAACGATTTAATTCCCATATGGACTAAGAGAGGGCTTGGACCTAACACGTCTCACCAAAAGGCCCATGTGTGTGTGGTTGGACTGTGTGTTGTTTCCTTTGGCCCAAAAAAAAAAAACCCTTTAGCCCCTGAGAGACTCTTAATTCCAACCCGTTTGTTGAACTAAGGAGTAAACAACTAAACTGTCACGATTCTAAACAAATAAACACGCCATTCATTGAAGTCTTAACGATCAATATAAAATGCATGGAAACTGATTTCCTCTGGATGTCTAGTATTACACTCGGGCATAGCTTATTTAGTTGACATGTGGGAGAAACTAAAAAACAAAAGCTGTTTCAATTTCTCCTGTGGTGTTTTCATTTCTCCCTCTATTTATCGTCACATGTCAACTCTAAAGGCTATAGCCCAATTGTTGTAATACTCGGGAATCTGTAAGAGGAAATCCGTTGCCAAAATAGTTGTATTAAGCTAAGTAACCAAAACGGTGAGCGGGAGCGGGAGCAAGAGCGTGAAAGCGTCAAATTTTAATTTAGGATAGGATCGAGAGCGTCTCCGGAGCGTCACTATATATATATATATATATATATAAATAATATTTTAATAATTTTTTAAAAAAACAAAGTTATATTATTTAACCCTAAAAATGAGTGAATCACCTCTAGGTGCGATTGAACTCGATGGAGAGTTCAATCGCAATTGGCTGTGGCTGGCCTATCATATGTGCATCTGAGAATCTGATTACTAATTGGGAAGTGAGCAAAAGGGGGCCACCATTAAAGAAAGTGTAAATTGTGATAAGTTGAAAGACTTTACATAATGGGAAATAGTTAACGTACCTGACATCACAGAAATCGCAAAAAAAAAGAAAAAAGCATCAAATCCTCTCCGGTGATAACCGGATTTTGCAAATCCGGTTATCACCCCTAGAGGTCACCACGTGTCTCCTTTGACACCCCTTAACCGTGGGTAAGGTTCACCCAACCCTAGGGTTCACCCACCTATTTTTAGTTTTTTTAAAAAAATAATAATTCTTTTTTAAAAATTAAAAAACTGTTTTTAATATTAAAAAAACTCTAAATAATGGGAATAGTTAACGTACCTGACATCACAGAAATCGAAAAGAGAGTACAAAAAAAAAAAGAGTTAAAAAGCTTCGTTTCTATTACGCGTTAACCCATTAAGGGTAAAACTGAAAATTGGTCTTCCTCGTTGTGCCAAGAACATTTAGCCACTTACAGCAGCGAAAATCGCTGTCAATAATTTAAAAGATTAGGTTTCGTCCCACTCTATTGAGCACCGCACTCTACGAAACATAAAATCGAGGTTTACAAATTTAAAAACCGCGCTCTCGAGGCGAATCCGCTCTCAAACCGTGAGAGCGAGGTTTGAGAGCGGGAGCAGATAGCAGGGAAGACGGTTTAGGTTACTAAGGTATTAAGTCAATAGTGTGATTCACATGTTCAACTTGTAAAAGATGAATAGTGTTTTGTCATATTAAATATTTTCTAAATGACAGTGGCCCGGTTGTTCTCGTGTGATTTGAATGTGATAGATCGGATGGTCACGATTTCTCCATAAGAGTAATATTTTTCACGTGGGGGTATCACCTAGATGAGGTTGTTTGCAGTGATTCTCTAGCCTACCAAAGTGTACTGGGCTAGAATCCATTTGTGGGCTGATTTGGACCTTGGCCCATGGGCCTTCGCCAATTACCCAACCAAGCAAGCCATTTGATGTCACTCTCCAACACAAAACGACATTGCCGGCCATGCCCATCCACCAATTCGGCAAAAGTGAGGGAATGAAGGGTAATCAGGTAATTTCCCCACCAGCAAATGCAAACACCCAAAGCATCTTTTGGCCAAACAAGGACCAGTTTTAGCATGTATGAAAAATTCTAGACTTATATGATTCCCTCTAAGCAGTTTCTCAAAATGCCTTCACATGTTCTTTTGTTGTTATTCTCTCTATCCTATAAATCCAAAAATCTTCCATCACACATACAACTCTTATCTTTCTCATGGAAGCAAAGTTTATTTTACAACATGGAGGTCTTTCCTGTACTCAGGTTCCCCGAAAAATCGTCGCTCACAAGCCGGAACGTTCATCGGTGATCGTTGCGGTGCTCGCAAGGCCTACCAATAACATTACCTTAGTAACAGATGAGAAGAACATGTACAATGACGGCTGGTTTGATCGAATTGCCATTAATCATCTTTCTCAGAGTGTTCAAGCTACAACAGGTTCATTTTTTTTTTTTTTTTCATTTGGAGTACTTTGCTCATAATACTTGTGGATTAAAGAAAGAGAAATTAACAAATACAGGGATGAAGAACAATAAGAGCGGTTACGATAGTTTGGTCGAGGCGGCTGCGGTTGTGTCACGAAACTTCAATCCGAACAAACAGCGTGAACTTGTAATTCAAGCTCTGGAGAAAGCCTTCCCCAAGCCCATCCTTTCCTTGGCAAGTTTTTCTATACGACAGCCTATTAAAAAGCATAATTACGTGCTAATACAAGTTATTATTTTCATTTTCTTTGGAGATACACAAGATAGATTAACTAAAAGTTACTTAAAGTAAGTACTAATCAACATGTATTTAAATAAATGTGACTCTTAATACATTTTCTTACCTTGATTTTGATTGTAAACTCAAGTCTCGTACTAACTTCGGATTAGCTTACAAATACAAAGATTGTCAAAATAATTTCCTTCACCTCCCTTCAATTCGAACAGAAGTAATGAAAAGCTTTCTAAGTAGAATTTAAGTGAAGAAACTAAAAAACTAAACAAAATGAAAAATCCAAGAACTTTGAAGAAAACAACATGGGAGTGTATATGAGGGAGAGAGAGAAAGAGAGAACTTGGGTGGCTATCGCAGCTCCGCGAAGGTGTAGCCATCGAAGGAACAGCGGTGTTTGAGGTGGACAAGGGGGGGGGGGGGGGGGGGACAATACAAAAGAATGGCTGGTAATGGAGTTGACATAAGGACAAAAGTGAAAAAGAAAATATGTAACGCGACGATGATCGTTAAGAGTAGGAAGATGAACTAAATTATTTTCACATTAATTTTAAATTAGTAGGAAGATTAAAGTGTTTGATTTACTATAAAAAATCAAGGAGAACATACAAGTTTATTTTTTATTTTTAAATAATATATATTTTCTTGTGGTGTTGGATAAATGGCAGATCAGGACATTGCTACCACAGTCAAAATTCACAAGGGAATATTTCGCCGTCTTCACCACCTTCTTTTTTGCATGGTTAGTCGGACCCTGCGAGGTAAGAAAATAATATCCAAACGAGACATGTTTTCCTTCAAATTTCCTCCAATGATCTTTCCATTTTAAAATTTGCAAACTACACCAGAAAACAAGAACACCCTTGGAAGGTACTCCTCTAAAAGGTGCTAAAATATTAAGTGGTTGATCAAGGTTAAAATTAAATTCATTGTGTCTGATGGAGAAGGAATCTTTCTAGTTTTTGACTTCCATCATTGATCCAATGGTGTACAGACTCCTAGCCTACTGATTTTCAATGCAAATAGCAACACTGTATCACTGCCACTTAGGCTTGTTTCCGGATCTTAAAGGAGTGATGAGTTTATTAAAAAATGAGCATCTGGTGGGTACAGTAACTTTGGCAAATTGCTGGACAAGACAGAGATACACTATAAGCAAGTTAGTAGTTTCGGTAATCATTAAATACATTTGAGATATATGGCGGTTTGGCATGGAAGTAATTATCTATTCCTGGGAATAGAAACGTGGAAAAATGCTTGGTCTAAAATAATTTCCGAGAAAAAAAAGTCATTTCTGAGAATCAATCTCAATTCATCCTTAGATGACTGTTTTTTAAAATCTTTAACAAATTTTCAGTGAAGTCATCTAGTTGATCAAAAGCATAATTTGCTCTATGGAATGCAATTTAACGCGGCGATGGTAATGATGAATGAAACCAGGTGAGGGAGTCGGAACTAGACGGCAGAAGAGAGAAGAATGTGGTCTACATCAAGAAATGCAGGTACAAGACCATGATCAACCTCATTCGGTCGAATGATTATATCATCATCAACATCAACATCATCATGAAGTTATTTTCCATTTTTGTAGATTTCTGGAGGAGTCCAATTGCGTAGGGATGTGCACAAACCTCTGCAAGATGCCATCTCAAAAGTTCATCAAGGACTCCTTAGGAATGCCACTCAACATGGTACCTAGTAAGTATATCCCGTATAGTATGTGCTAATGTAGCATTGATGTAACTGTGTATGCCTCATACATATTATTATGCACCGTGAGCGATCAGAAACTTTTTCTATCACCGACTTGATCTCAGGACCTCTCTCAAATGAAGGGCACACCGCAACACATTAGCTAGAGGATCATTTAGGGTGTAAGTACATTCTTAAAAGAAGATGGTTTACACATGTACCGTCATAAGATTTAGTGTCAAGATAGCAACCAAACACCCCTTACGTTTCTCTCTCTCTCAGCAAACTGTACTTTTGTGCTAGAATATAGAAGCCATTTCCATCATCTCAATGGGGGGTCCCAGGTATAGACCACTGAGGGTACAAGTAGACCCACCAAAACACAGGTGGGAGTTTTAACGTCAGCCATTCATGTTGTGAATATGAGAGATAGTGAGCCCTTTATTTTTTTGCTTCCAATGAAGCCAATCTCCCTCCTACCTCATGTATCATCATCGACACAGAGGGTCAAAATGACACTCATTTCATGAACCAGAACTGAACACTCAGCCGCGTTCCCACTTGCTGCTCGTCTATAACCACGGACACACTCACACACATGCGCACGAGCTGAAGGACTTCCATATGATGGCCTCTAGAACTGCAACCTTAGATGGATGATCATTCATACTGTTGCTCACCTGTAAGATTAACATGTCAAGCAATTGCACTGATCAAATGCCAAGCCAATCTAAGAAACAGCAAGAGAGGGTATCTAGGCCAGAATCAGAGACAATCTCACCCGCAAGCATGCATTTCATGATCTGTGAATATATAAGTTCATACAGACAGCATCTTTTGAATTGCAGATTTTGATGATATGAGTTGCGAAATGATATTCGGTCAGGAACCTCCGGCACCAACCGAAGATCCAGCGTTTAAGCAACCTTGCTACAAAATGCTATGTAATAACTTCACACACCCAATTACCTGCATATTAACACTTGTTTTTAATTATATATAAACCTCCTCAGCATTCCAGCAGTCTACATGGTAAATAGGCAAGAGGACCTGGAACCCACAAAAGGGGTGGCTGCTGATAAGTGGGTCTAGATGAGCTTGCCTAATTGTCTGTATTCCAAGTGAAGAGCTGTTGGATGAGAAAATTTACCATTTTATAAGGAATAGGTAGTATGATATCAAGGAGTTCTGACACCCATAATTCTTCTGTACTACTATTAATGGCAGGCAAAGCAAAGCAAAAGCATAGCATGGACTGTTCCAGCTAGAGAAGAAGAATTTGGAAGGAAGATATTTTAATAAAATATATGTCCACTGGGCTTTTTTCTTTTACTTTTCCTTTTTTATTTTCTGTTCATTATTATTTTTCATAATATTATATCCTTTGAGCAAAAATAACATACATTACAATGGCAACAGAACAAAAGTATGTGGAATTCAGAATTTTCAACACCCCTTGCCAAGACCATGAAATTAGCCTGTCATTTCTTTACTAAATGCTGCCATGAGGGGCCCAAAAACGGTGGAGCAAGTGATCCAAGTGATGAGTATACTCGAGGAATGATTACTAACCATAGTTGTCTTGAACGAGAAGCGAAAATGAGAAGTCGAAAATGAGATTAAAAAATCATAAGGAAATGAGAATCGAGACATAAGACATCTCATTCCCTTTATATTAGCATGGGCAGCCATACCTTTAGATTTTGCTTTACATGAGATGTGGAGAACTAAATGCCTTGGACTATAATGAATCTTGTATAAAAATCATTCAATTTGAATATTCAGAATAAAATAATTTATATAAAAAAATTAACATTAAGATCTCGGGAAAAAATGTCTAATTTAGTGTAATTTGCGACCATGTGTATAGTTTACAATACTGGTTGTAAAAGTACATTATATTCTATCAATCCTTTACAAAAAAAAGTTCCAATCCAACAATAATTGCTTAAGGTCTACACCGTAGTAGCTGTAGACTCGGATCTATCCCATCCCATCACACATACATAGCCCACTTTGACCATTAGATGAGATGTGATAGAAGCGAGCTTCCTGAAAAGCGAGGTTAGGAAGTGAGATTCATGAGAAGCAAGATTCCCATCCTGTAGAAAGTTTTCCTGAAGTTATGTTACTGACTATCTTAAACACCAGGTTCTGTGTTTTGATGAAACATCAGCTTCCCCTTTGAGGGAGCATCATCCTTCTATCCGAAGGAAAAAAGTTCCAATCCACCGATACTTAGACTCATATCTATCCCATCACATCCCACATGCATAGTCCTCTTTGACCACTAAATGGGATGTTATGGAAGTGAGCTTCCAAAGAAACGAGGTTGCCTGAGGAGCGATCTTCCCAACCTGTACATAGCTTTTCTGCAACTATGTTATTGTTGGTCTTGAAAACCAGGTTCAGTGTTATGATGATGCATCAGCCTCCCCTTTAAGTAGTATCATCCTTCTATCTGTCAAGGAAGCATCATATGTCATTCCTGGTTATCATAATGATGGAGTCCAAAAAGTAATGGCTGTGATTTCTCTATGAATTCACATAAGCAAAACAGATTAATATTGGTTATGTACCAAACAATCTGTGCAATGGACGGTGATTTTCTTATTCATTGACATAAGCAAAACAGATTTTCTGGTTGGTTGGAGAAGTTCAAATATGGGTTTATGAATACATGAATCTATTGCTAATAAGTAATACCTGACGCTGTCATTGAATTTGTAGCTCACTCATGAGACTGATTGTTTATGGTGTCGATTCGAAAGAGTCCAGTTTGCTTGAGTTTATACAGATCTAGAACAATCTTAAGGCAAGTTCCATTGCTTTTCTAACAGGCGAATTATTGTGTGATTAGTTTAAAAAGTAACCTATTGGTGATCTCCATGAAGAAGTTGAAGTTGAATGGATACCCTAGAGGTTTCTTTGTTACCTTTGATGATGGTTTGGACTGGAGATCCATCCTCTCCTTTCTTGTTTCCTTTGGCCACGTCAATTAGCTCCCTTATTTGGAGAATGGTTTGACTCAAATCTATTGTTTGGTTTAAGGTTAGCAAAGGTGGGCCTGTACTGTCTCCCACCTTCTGTGTGCTGTCAAGTGAACAATCTAAAGATTCTTGTGCTGTCTTTTCCATCTCATTAAAGGGGTGATGCATGGGCCAACCCAACGCACTTTGACCCATTGGAAAAGTTCAGTTTGCAAGTGGTTCTCCTTTATAATAGTGTCAAAGTATTTGAGTGTGAAATGAGGCAATAGGGAGAGTGGAAAGAGGGAGGTGTATCTGGTGTCTTGAGAGAGGAATTAAATTGTAGTCCTCCACAAAGGCAGCATTTGGAACTTAGCATGAATGAAACAAGAACAGGAATTGACACTTATTACAAATAGAGGGAACAGGAACACTAAAAAGAGTTTCTGTAGAATATTAAAGCATTTCATATGTGGACCTACATTCAATAAATACAAGAACTACCTCTTTAAGACATGGTATCTTTAGAAACATATAATATCTAGATTCAAAATGGTAGCACCAACAAATACTTGATCGAATTTACAGAGAAATGGGATTATGGTGACAGTATCTGGTAATAACAGGGCATATGAATATGGATGTATGTGTGTCCTACAAGCAAGATACTGCTGCCTAAATCATCGGATGTTCTCACTTACGAAATCTTCTCCTAATGCCAGCCTGATTTTCAATGACCACTTAACGTATCATATTTTTTAACAGCAGGGAGAAAATATAAGAAAAAAGCCCAGAAATTAAGTATATAGACTGAGTTGTTATGAATGACCAATAAGGATGCTTTATGGAATAGAAGCTCTCTGCAGAGAGAAACATGTAATGCTGGGTTTCACCTCCCAGTGTGTACGATGCTTTTACAGGCTATGCACTGTCAGTATATTGTATTTCAGCCAACAATATGAGGGACCTGTTATACTTCCACAACAGAACAAATCATTTTTACATAACCAAAAGGCCATAAGGAGCACGTTGAGTTAGTCGAACAAACAAAATATATAATGGAGAAGGCCAAGAAATATATGATGGGGAGTATTTTAGACTAAAATGGTTGACATATAGAAAGAGGGTAGGGATGAAGATCAACATAATAATGGAACATTTTATCTTAGGCGACACAGACTATCTTTTGGCAACTATTAGATCCCCCAAAAATTTTGTTGGGTTGTGCACATACTTAGAAATGAGAGAGGGTTTTGATGGAAGATGAGAGAGAGAGAGAAAAGAAGGGAAGAGAGTGAGGTCTTTCGTATGAAAGCCTCCTCTTGATCTATTCTTTGTATTAAACCCAAATTACATAAAATACCCTTACAAGTAATGAAGGAAAAAAAGAGAAAAAGACTGACATAAATGCCCTCATCATACACAAAACATATTCTCAACACTCCCCCTCAAGTTGGTGCAAAAATGTCTAGCATGCCCAGCTTGCCTATGTTGGTGTGAAATTGAGGACTCCCCACTCATTTGGTTAAGATGTCAGCTAGTGGGTCTCCACTCTTCACAAAAGGAGTACAAATAATTCCCGAACTAAGTTTTTCCTTAATAAAGTGTCTATCCACCTCAATATGCTTAGTTCGGTCGTGTTGCATAGGATTGTGTGCGATGCTAATGGCTGCCTTGTTGTCACAGTACAACCTCATAAGCCTCTGAGGGGAAAGACCAAGTTCCCCCAATATCATCTCCATCCATACAAGTTCACAGACACCATGTGCCATTGCTCTGAATTCTGCCTCTGCACTACATCTGGCGACAACAGCTTGCTTCTTACTCCTCCAAGAAACAAGGTTCCCACCCACAAAAGTGCAATATCTCGAAGTAGATCTTCTATCGGACACTGACCCTGCCCAATCAGCATGTGTATGCTTCTATCCTCATATGACCATGACAAGCAAATATGAGATCTTTACTTGGAGAGGACTTCAGGTATCTGAGGATTCTATGAACTGCTTCCAAGTGAGAAGGCCTCAGAGCATGCATATACTGACTGACCACACTCACCGCATAAGTTATGCCTGGACGAGTGAGGGAGAGATAGATAAGTCTGCCAACTAATCTCTGATATCTCCCCGTATCAACTAAGGAGTCCTCACTGTTGTCCCCTAGCTTGTGGTTTGGTTCAATAGGAGTAGCACTAGGCTTGCACCCCATCATCCTTGTTACTTTCAACAGGTCTAGTACATATTTCCTCTGAAATAGGTAGACACCCTTCTTCAATCTAGCAACTTCAATCCCTAGAAAATATTTCACGTCCCCTAGATCTTTCATCTCAAACTCTTTTGCTAGGTGATTTTTTAGCCTGTCAAAGTCCTCTTGATCATTACCTATCACAACAATATCATCAACATAGACAATTAGGGCAGAGACTTTTCCTTGACCGTGCTTAATGAATAGGGTGTGATTGGCTTAACTTTGTCTGTACCCAAAAACAATCATCGCTCTTCTGAATCTATCGAACCAGGCCCTTGGAGACTGTTTCAGCCCATATAGGGCTATCTTTAACCTACAAACTTTGCCTTTAGCTGAAGGAAAGTTGACCCTTGGTGGAATCTGCATATACACTTCTTCCTCTAGCTCACCATGAAGAAAAACATTTTTTATATCAAGTTGTTGCATGGTCCACCCTTGATTGGCCGCAAGGGAGATGAGAACTCTAATGGAGTTCATCTTGGCAACAGGAGCAAACGTTTCCTGATAATCAACCCTATAAGTCTGGGTATAGCCCTTTGCCACAAGTCTGGCTTTGTACCTCTCTACAGATCCATCTGATTGGTATTTCACAATAAATACCCATTTGCATCCCACTGGCTCTTTTCCATTTGGAAGGTCAACTACGTCCCATGTTCCATTTTTTTAGGGCTTGCATCTCTTCATGCATTGCTTTCTTCCACTTCGGATCAGATAAGGCTTCCTGAACACTACAAGGAACAAAGACAGAGGAAAAAGACGAGACAAAGGCACGATAGGAAGAAGAAACATAGTTATAAGTGATAAAGTGAGAAATAAGATGTTGAGTGCATGAGCGAGTTCCTTTCCTCATAGCAATAAGGAGATGAGTATCATCAACAAAAGGGGAAATAGGAAGAGGCTCACTATTACCTAGAACATGTGGATTCGAGGAGACTTCTTGGCAGGGAGGTTGAGGCTCTTTTCGTCATCGTCTCGAGTAAACTAGCAAATCAACATCTTTGCTAGAATGACTCTTAGCTTGGTCACCCCCGCTATCACGCTCAGAAGTAAGAATGGGGAGAGGCAAAGAGGAAGATAACTCTTCATCAAGATGCTCCCCCTGAAGAGGAGTCTTCGAAACCGAATAAAAAGGGGTGGTCTCACAAAAGGTGACATTGAGGGACACCAAGCACTTCCAAGTCAAGGGATGATAACACTTGTATCCATCTCTCAACCAAGTATACTCCTATTTGTTTAGTGAAGAAAGTCGGAGGAGTACTATGATTCCTTTTACTATGGAAAGGTCCGACTTAGCCACTACGTCTTAGAGAGGTGGCTGGGGTGGTGGTAGAGGACGTGGCCGTAATGTGGGATTTTTTGGAGATGATAAGGATAAGTTCACTTATGAGCACTGTGGGCGTACACGTCACACCAGGGAGACTTGTTGGCTTTTACATGGCCGTCCTCAAAGAGCTCAGACAGCTGGGGGTTGTGGGGGCCGTTCTGGGGGGTGCTTTGGGAGAGGAGGTGGCACTTTTGCTCACTCTGCTACATTTGTTGGCTCCACTTTGACTACCTTTACAGACAGTGATTCTACCTTCGTTCCTACTGCTATGCCTACCTCTTCAACAAGCTCTGCCTTATCTTAAGCTCTGCCTTATCTTAAGAGGAGGTTGATGTCTTTCGACGTTTTTTGTCTCAGTTGGAGCCCCCCTCTACATCTGTTGCATCATCATTTGCTTATTCAGGTACATCGGCTTCAGCCCATAGTGTCATCCTTTCAACTCCCAGCCCATCCTGAATCATTGATTCAAGAGCCACTAATCGCATGATGGGTATGCCCTCGCTTCTCTAACTTACCATATTTTTTCCGGTAAAGATAGTTATGGTGGCTGATGGGACTCATTCCTCCATATTGGGAAATGGAAGTATTGTTGCTACTCCCTCTATCCATTTATCTTCTGTTTTACACGTTCCCAACTTTGTTACTAATCTTATGTCTGTGAGTAATATTACAAAATCTTTTAATTGTAGTGTTACATTCTTTCCCATTAATTGTCTTTTTCAGGATCTGGAGACATAGAAGACAATTGGCAGTGGACATGAGAAAGGTGACCTGTACTTGCTGGATGCTTTACCGTAATTAACTCATCAATCTTGTTTTAGCAGTAGCTCACAAGCTACTGATGTGATGCAGTGGCATCAACGACTTGGGCATTGTCCTTTTTTGTTGTTAAAGAAATTATTTCCACAGTTTGTCTTCATTAGTTTTTGACTTACATTGTGAACCTTGTATCCTTGCAAAAAATTTTAGATCTTCATACTCTTTTCATGGAAATAGAAGCAGTACACCTTTTGATATTATTCATTCTGATGTTTGGGGACCTTCTCCCACTGTCTCCTTGTTTGGTTACAAATACTTTGTCACTTTTATTGATGATTATTCTCGAGTTACTTGGGTGTACCTTCTTGTCACGCCCCGATTTCTAAATACTCACAACTCAGCCCATTATCTATGGTCTGGCCTGAGATCCAGAATTCGGGGGTGAGAGTTAATTAGTAATTAAATTTGGAATTGATGTTTTTGGCATATTAAAATTAGTTTTTATTTATGTATATATATATATTATTTTTTTTCATACTTATAAGGAAATTAGACTCGATTGCCAATTTGAAAATATTTTCCTATATTGTACTTCAAATAAATTTTTGGTGAGAGAAATGGGATTAAATCCAAGTATTTAGTTGCTAGAATTTTATAGACTAACAAGACCAATGATACTAATAAATACTTTAAAAATTGGATTGTTACTCAAACTAAGTAGAACCATTTTTTTTTTTTTATTCTTATAACTGATTGAACTTAGACCTTTGAAAATCACTATCTCAACTTTACAATATCTCTACTATGGTTCTTAGATTCAAAGAATTATGAGTACTCTACTACTGGAATTATAGACATCAATGAAATTCCAAATAGAAAAATGCAAAAATAAATATAAATTTTATCCTTTTTAGTCCCCATTTTTTTTTTGATAACTCCTTAATCAATAGGGAACTCCTTGAGATTTAATTTTTTGATTTAAATATAAAAAATGTTTTCCCGAATTGATCCAAAGCACAATAAATTTACAGCAAAGAAAACATATACTAATAATGAGATGAAATGAACTTCATTAAAATCCAACAATTCAAGTACTGCAACTATTCGTTAAATCATCATCTTATTACCCAATACATGTCAAACACAACAAAAATAAAAATAACAGTAATGAAAAGTCCTCTCTTTCTCCAGTCCAATCTTCATGAATCCTCAATTAAGCATCTGAAATTAATAATAAAGGGTGAGCAATGAAGCCCAGTAGGGAATACACCCTAATTCTTAAAAATTAACACGTAACAAGGAGCAAAATCATACATGCAATTAACAAAAATTTATATGTAAAGCATTAGGATAATAATATGAAAATTCAAAGCTTCCCGGCCGATTTCTAAAAACTCCTAGCCATCCCAAGCAAGGGATCTTCTCCGGAGGTTTTAGGGCCTTTCACCCAAGGACCCATGGTCCTAGCTTGCTCCTTTAGGGGCTCTCACCCAAGGACCCAATGCCCTTCGTTAATGCACCACATTACCATTCGATCTACTAAACACATAAATCAATGACTTTATATTCAAGCATTCAATCTATCATATGCATTTCTTACAATTTTTTTTTTTTTTTTTATATATTTCATAACATGCATAAACACACCAAATAAAATAAAATAGATCTAGATCATGCTTTCAATGTCGTGCGTTAATTTAAAGAGAATAAAGGTGAACCTACCTTTGTTTTACTTCGGTGAATTTCTTCAATATTGATCTCTTCCTTCTTCAAGCTTGTTCTTCCGGTTGATCTTCCTCTAGATTACGTAACTAGGTGTTAATGTTATTTGCAAGAAAATTGACGAGAAGGATAAAATGACTAAATGAAATGAGAAGGGATTGAAAGAGGTAATAGTAGGTGTTCATAGTGCCCACGTTTTTGGGTTTCAAAGGTGTGGCAAGGCACTTTCTCATTGGTCTCTTTGACCACTTTCCCTCTTTCTCTCTCTAATAACTACTCAAAACCCCTTTTTCTCTATCCTTGACATGTGTTGCAATCATAACCTTTCACCCATCATTTGAATCTCCTTATTCAACTACAAGGAACCATGTGTCCCTTGACCAAGTCTCCCACAATTTGAATTCAAATTAAATAAGAGAAAAAATAGTTGAGATGTGCTCACAACCTAGGTGGCACCCTATCCAAAATCTATAAGATAAGGATGTCCTCAACAAATTTGGGTTTTGTTGGGCCCACTAAAATTTAATGATTAGGCCCTCACACAATAATTAATAATAAACAAAAAATTAAATAATAATAAATTAAATATAAGAAACATTAATTACCACAATTGCCACTAATACCACTAAAACATTGTGTTGTCTTGAATTTAGTCTATGAGCTTACTTGGGTCCATAATTAGGGTTAGGATATTACACTTCTTAAGGCTAAAAGTGAAGTCTTTTCTGCCTTTAAGACCTTTTCAACTCTAATTAGCACTCAGTTTGGCACCCCCATTAAAGTCCTTAGATCAGATAATTGGGGGGGGGGGGGGGGGGGGGAGTATATTTCTAGTGCCTTTACCTCTTATATGTCTGACCATGGTGTTGAACATCAAACTTCTTCTGTTCAACCAGTGTTACCCAGACAAGTGGCACGGGTGCCAAGTGTCCAGGTGTCCAGAAGTGTTCGGCACGGCTACATATAAATGTATATTATATATTTATATTAAATATATATATATATAGAGAGAGAGAGACCCTGTAGAATATTAAGTGCAATTTTAATACTAAATGTTTTCTTCATTAAAAATTCCCCAAAGAAGTATATCATCAATGTGTATCACAAAAAAGAAAAAACAGTAATTAGTCAATTAGAACCATCTATTTGGTTCCCAATGTTTTCTTCAGTAATATAATATAAGTCGACAATGGTATTTGACATCTCATTAGATTCAAAATTCATGTTTTCTAGTACTGGATCATCAAGAGACAAATTTGTAAATTGAAGATCTGATGGCCCCTCCAAATTGAATTCATCCCCAACTGCATCCCAATACTTGCTAGGCCCTTCCACATAATGTTCATCTACTCTTAATAAGAGACGCAAATTCGAGTGGACATAGATAAAGTCTTCTGCACGTTGGGATGTCAACCTATTTATTTTAATGCTTGATATCATCTCAAAAGTGCTCCAGTTTCTTTCACAACATGAAGAAGAACAAGGTTGTCCCAATACCCTACATCAGGGGACATGATACATATATTAGTATATTACACTTTCGTTTTTGAACAATAAAGAAAAAACATAAAGTAATAAACAAAAAATTATTTGTACCTGAATGCAAGGCTTGCGAGTGTGGGTGCATTAGATCCATGATTGCCCCAACATGTCAGTAGATTTATTGTGTACTGCTCACTAAGAGTCCCCCATCATCTAAAATTGCCAATTGCGGCAGCAAACTTTCTATATTCCTCACGAACCTTACGAAACATAGTTACACTTGAAAATAGTCTCTCAAAACATGTATTTCTTCCTTATGAAATTTCTTCATCAAGATTCGGAGGAACTCGGCCAATTCCTTTGGCTAACCACTCATTGCTATAATATTTAGGATTTAATGAATGAGCGAGGCAATGTAGTGGAGTGCTACTTTTATTCCACCTTCTGACCAATACTTCATGTACTTCATCGTAAAATTTACTCTCATCTGTAAGGGTATTTAACTTCTCATGCCTAAATAACCCTTTTCGAATTTCTTCAATCATTGAGTCCCACTTTTCATAAACTAAATGAAGATTGAAGCATAGGAGTATCAGTATCAGCAACTCGAAGCATCGAAACAATTGCTTCATTGAAGTCTAACAAATACTCCACATTATCCCATCACAAGTCACTAACTAAGATTTCTTTGATCTTTTGTGCCTTCTGAGAATCTTCTTCTCTATAAAATCTCCAACTTTCATCAATAACCATACGTTGCAATGCTGACTTTACCTGAAATGTTAATGTTTCATTAATATAATAATTACTTAACCAAATATTAAAACAATAAATAAAGAAATTCAAAATAAATAATTACCTAAAAGATTCGCTTTACCAAGATCAATATAGAAGCAAATCTTGTTTTAATCACACCAAGAATTTTTAACTTTGAATACTTGTTGTAAATTGTAAATGCAGCACTATGGTTTACCACAAAGTTTCTAATCAATTTTGCTTCTTCGTCAATCTGCCCAGTCCACTTAAATTGATCGTACCTTTCTGACATGTCTTTATTTGGGGTACATATATTCTTCAATGCCAAATTAAGAGTATGAACTACATAAGGCGTCCAAAATATAGATGGATGTTTTGCTTCCACTCTTAAGCCAGCTGCCCTACATACAGCAGCATTGTCTGTTATCAATTGGACCACATTTTCATGACCAATTTCAGAAATAACCTTCAAAAACAATTTTCCAACATATTCCGCCGATTTAACTTTATCAGTTGCATCTACGGCTTTTAAGAAAACTGGGTCATTCTCTAACACAGCCATAAAATTAATCAAGCTCCTTTTCCAATTAGAATCAGTCCAGCCATTACTAACAATTGACACCCCTTTACGAGCCCAAGATTGCCGAATTAATGACAGGTGTAACACGACATTAGCTTTCTCGGCTTGTAATAAAGTAGTCCTTAATCTATCATATGTAGGCACTGTATATCCCTTTAATTGACTATCACATGCATGCTTGATCACTTGTCTAAAATATGGAGACTTAATCAAGTTGAAAGACAAACCACTTGCATAAAATGTTCGAGCTATCAAGTGATCAAGTTCATCCCGTGCTGCAACATTAAAGGATTTCACTATACTATTATCTCCTTTTCTCTTCTTTCCAAAATCTTCAAACATTGGTAATGGAATATTAGCACTTGAACCACCACTTGCTCCTTTCAATGTTTTTTTTGTTTGTGCCGTATCTTCCATCTTATGAAACTTGGCTAACATGTCTTCATCAACAGATGAACATTGTCTAACTCCATGATTAGGAATTAACAATAAATTTCCTTTCACCCGATAATAATTTCCTTTAAAACAAGTGTTGCATAATTTGCAATGAAGGTTGCAATTTCCTCCCCCACCTTGCATCTTTCCTAAATTTTCCATAAATTCCCACAAAGGACCCTCTAAACCTTCTTTGTTAGCCATCTACAAAAAGGAAAAAAAAATTGATCATTATTTGTTTTCATAAATTCAATTGCATGCTTGCTCATTCTATGTTAGTATATAAAGCACTTCAGTTCACAACAGTAATTTATGTATTACCGGCTGACAGCATGTATGTCAAATTGCAAATTCCATTAATACTTTAAAGAGAGACAGATGAATGACCTATTACCATTAAAAAAAAAAAGGGAGGACTGCGGGACATGGGCAAATGAGAGGGACAGGCTAATGAACATACAAAATACACTAATGAACCAAACGAGACATACTAACAAGGCTATTATTTACCATTGTTACCCATTCTGGGAGAGGAACATAATAATTTAAAAAAATAAGGAGAGAGAAGGGAGTAGGGAAAAAGATAGCGTCCTGCAGTCCTTACTCTCTTCTCTACCTTTGTTTTTAACAAAAAAAAAATGCGTTGACAGACCGAAAGACCAAACAAAAATAAAATAAGATAAAATAATAAAAACAAAGAGTCAAATGGATGAGAGAAGGGACCACTCGTTTGTCCGGTCCCTCCTCTTTAACTTTGCCTTTACCCTTTATAAGTTTGATGAAACATTAAAAAAAAAAAAAACCCAAATAGCTTCTTTGCAGACTATCGAGGAGAGGAAGAGGGAGAGTGGACGATAAGAGGAGAGGAAGAGGAGAGTGCGAGCAAAGCAGGCGATAAAGGAGAGGAAGATCAGCGTACCTGGAGGCTGGAGCAGACGATATCAGGTATGTTCTTTGTTCACCCTTCTTCGCAGACCCACTGATGCGGACATCCATGAGTCCAAGGAATTTCAAGTTTACCAAAGGAGAAAGAAGAAAAAGAAGACCCCCATGTCACTTTAAATAGATGACATGGGGCATTAAAGACCTCATATGCACACATAGAGCATTAGGAAGGCCCCACATTGGGAAGGTGTGTATATAGGATGACTTAGCGGGTTCTATTTAGTTAGGAGAGGCCCAATGGGCTGGATTAGTATTTAGGAGGACTACTTTATTAGTTTGGGCTATTATAGTCTTTTTATTATGTTTTGGATATTTCGGCATTTTTACAATTAGGGCTTCACCTATTTAAAGCCCCCTTTTGCTGTAAACTTTTAGTTAATGAATGAGAAAGAAAGAAAAGCCTACTTTTGGGTATTCTTCAGTGATTAGAAATTGGTGTGATGCCATGGGAGTGATTCCCTAAAGCTCTAAGGTACATTCTTCAGATTTTCCTCTCTTCTTCTCCATCCTTTCTCTTTATTTTCTGTTTCTTTCTTGAAACCCTAGCCTTCTCTGCTCAGATCCTCACTGCCACAGCCCTTTTCCTGCTGCCCCTGCATAGCCACAGCCCTCCCAGTCACTATACATCACTGTTGCAGCCCCTGCAGGTCTTCACCTTGCTGCCACAGGCTTCCTACAGCCTTTTTACAGTCCTATACCTTGGTCTTTGCTGTCACAACCCCTTCTACACCTGTTTCCCTTGCTGCCATAGCCACCTACAGGCTTTCCTTTTCAACCGCATACCTGTACCAGGCCTTTCCTTGCTGTTACAGTCAACCCTCAGTCTTTCCCTGCAATCACAACCTACTCCAGGTTTCTCATAGTGCTTCTACAGCCCCATATTTAACCCGATTGCAGATTCAACATTCTTGTAATTTCAAAACTTTAAGATCTTCATTCCCAAACCATAAACACTAAGAATCGTGAAACTGTAATCTCATACAGCCCTTTGAAACCCTAGATAAGGTTGAAAATCTACATTGAATTGAAAGCTAATCCCTAAGCTTGTGGAATCATAGAATTCCATTAACCCTTGCTTATATAACTGAGGGTCATTATTGTAGGTTTGTGGCATAACCTTGAATCTTCCTAAAATCGCTTTCTTGAAATCTCAGGATAATTAATTGTGATAAGATTGCTGATTTATAATTTCATTATTATTGTCAATTCAATCTTGATCTCAGCTCATTAGATTTTAGGTCATTGTATAGTCCTACATCAACTTTGGTATCAGAGCTTAAGGTTTGAGCTTAGGGAGTGAGTCTTGCATTCAAATTTAGGAGTCTATCATCATTGTTTGAGTTGCATTCATTGTTAGGACACCCTTGAGTTACCTCGTGTATGCCCACGCGTAGTGGTTGTGATTACCAGCCCGACATGGAGTCTCCCCAGTTGAACAAACTTCTAGAGGCCATCAATAAGCGTCTAGCTAACATGGAAACCAAGATGGAGGAGCATATTACCGCCCTCAATAATACCATCACCCGCTTAGGAGTAGTCGAGACCTTCCTTCATCATGAGGATGCTAGGGTAGAAGATAGAGGTAGAGGTGATCGAGATGTTGGCGCGATGCGTGGTAGAGGGAGAGCTGGTCCGCAACATCATGAAGTCTACCAGTACCAATATGATCCTGATGACCGAGTGTTGAAGACAGTGAGAGTAGAGGCCCCAAGCTTTGATGGCCAACTCGACCCAAAGACCTTTCTTGATTGGTTATCGGATATGGACCACTACTTTGAGTGGTATGACATGTCAGAGGGTTGATGAGTTAGGTTTGCTAAAATGAAATTAGTGGGCCAGGCTAAACTGTATTGGACCATTATGGAGCACCAAATTGAGAGATCGGGTCAAGCTCCCATTCTTCAATGGGATGAGATGAAAGAGAAGCTTAAATAAAAATATCTCCTTTTCTCTTATCATCAAAGACTAATGGACCAATGGCAATCCCTTCGTCAAGAGAACATATCAGTCACTGATTACATTGCAAAATTCGATGAGTACATAATGAGGTGCAATGTAAGAGAGGACCCCCTTGTAACCCTTTCTAGATTTAAAACAGGTCTCCGTCCAGAGCTCCAAAAGGAGTTGATTCCCCACATTGTGGACACCCTTGAGCATACTTACCAGATGGTGCAAGAGTTAGAGCGGTATTTGAAACCGCAAGTCATTAGGCATTTTGACCCCCGTGGATCCGAACCACGATCTACTTCTTCGGAGGTAAACCCACTTTCGGGAATCAATTGCCTAGGGGTCAGCCGAATACTCCTTTTAATTCTAGATTCGACAAAGGAAAAGGAGCAGTTAGTGAGAACTCCAAGGGGAGTAGTCAGACCAAGTGCTTTAGATGTCATGGCTCCTGGCAATATGCATATCAGTGTCCCACGAAAGACTCTACAAAGAACCTGCTTCTCGAAGGGACAGACGAAGAGGAGTAGGGAGAATGGGACGAAGAAATCCATGAGCCTAATATCGGAGCCAGTGATGAGGATTGTGAGAGCATTGAAAAGTGTCTTGCTAGTGTTAGGACAATCCCTTACCATCCTAGGGAGAGTGACACCATTGGTAGTGAGGTGTGCCCTAGCTCAACAAAAAGGTAATGATGACTGGCGTAGGAATTCCATCTTTTATACCTATGCCAAATGTGGTGATAAGAATTGCAAAATTTTCGTCGATAGCGGGAGTTGTACGAATGTAGTCTCATCCAACACTATTTCTCGCTTAGGTCTATCATCAGTTGCCCACCCTATGCCATATCGGGTGGCATGGGTCGACAAGTCATTGATTCCAGTTTCCTAAGAGGGAAGTGGACCGATTTTCGAAAATGGCCCATTTCATACCGTGCTCCAAAACATCCGATTCCACCAAAATCGCTAGATTATTCTTTGAGGAGGTTGTTCGATTACATGGTTTGCCAAAGACCATAGTGTCTAATAGGGATGTAAAATTCATGAGTTATTTTTGGAAGACGCTTTGGCACATGATGGTAACTAAACTTCTGTTTTTATCTGCCTTCCACCCTCAGATAGATGGTCAAACTGAAGTTGTTAATAGAAGTTTGGGAAACTTGTTGCGATGTCTAGTTGGTGATCACATTAGGGCGTGGGATCTAGTGTTACCTATAGCTGAGTTTGCATATAATAATTCTATCAATAGGACCTTAGGCAAGAGTCCATTTGAGGTAGTGCATGGTTATAAACCTAGGACACCCATAGATCTCATCCCCATGTCAACTACACATAGGCCATCTGAGTCTACAGACACATTTGCACATCATATTCATGAATTGCATGCTAAGATTAAGAAACGAATTACCATGAATAATGAGAAATATAAACTTGTTGCTGATTCACATCGTAATTACAAGGAATACCATGTGAGTGAATTTGTGATGATTCGGGTTAGGCCTGAGCGATTTCCCCAAGGGGTTGCAAAAAAATTACAAGCCTGCAGTGTCGGCCCCTTCAAGGTATTGAAGCTTGCTGGTCCTAATGCATATATCTAGACCTTCTACCGGACATGGGTATTAGTTCAATTTTCAATGTAGAAGATCTTGTACCTTTTCGAGGTCCAGTAGTTCCATTCTTGAACCCATTCTCCAACCATGATACTATACCTGACCAGTCCCTACCATTACTACCACCTCCTCCACCACCAGTGCCTCACAGAAAAGAAGAAATTGATCATATTTAGATGAGCAAGTGGTTTCCACCAAACATGGAGGGTACCAAAAGTATCTTGTCAAATGGAAAGGACAACCAGAAGCAGATTGCACATGGATTACTAGAGATGAGCTACAATAGATTGATCCTGACATCTTGGATCATTGGCACAGTTATAATTCATCGGGGATGAATTCTTTTCAGACGGGGAGAGTTGATGTGGTCATCCATGAGTCCAATGAATTTCAAGTTTACCAAAGGAGAAAGAAGAAAAAGAAGACCCCCATGTCACTTTGGATAGATGACATGGGGCATTGAAGACCTTATATGCACATATAGAGCATTAGGAAGGCCCCACATTGGGAAGGTGTGCATATAGGATGATTTAACAGGTTCAATTTAGTTAGGAGAGGCCCAATGGGCTGGATTAGTATTTAGGACAACTACTTTATTAGTTATGTTATTAGTTTGGGGTATTATAGTCTTTTTATTATGTTTTGGATATTTTGGTCTTTTTACAATTAGGGCTTCACCTATTTAAAGCCCCCTTTTGCTGTAAACTTTTGGTTAATGAATGAGAAAGAAAGAAAAGCCTACTTTTTGGTATTCTCCAGTGATTAAAATTGGTGTGATGCCACGAGAGTGATTCCCTAAAGCTCTAAGGTACGTTCTTCAGATTTTCCTCTTTTCTTTTCCATCATTTCTCTTTATTTTCTGTTTCTTTCTTGAAACCCTAGCCTTCCCTACCCAGATCCTCACAGCCACAGCCCTTTTCCTGTTGCCCCTGCATAGTCACAGCCCTCCCAGCCACTATACATCACTATTGCAGCCCCTGTAGGTATCCACCTTGCTGCCACAGGCTTCCTACAGCCTTTTTACAGTCCTATACCTTGGTCTCTGCTGTCACAACCCCTTCTACACCTGTTCCCCTTGCTGCCACAGCCACCTACATGCTTTCCTTTTCAACCGCATACCTGTACCAGGCCTTTCCTTGTTGTTACAGTCTACCCCTAGTCTTTCCCTGTAATCACAGCCTACTCCAGGTTTCCCATAGTGCTTCTACAGCCCCATATTTAACCCGATTGCAGATTCAACATTCTTGTAATTTTAGAACTTTAAGATATTCAATTCCCAAACCATAAACACTAAGAATCCTGAAACTGTAATCTCATACAGCCCTTTGAAACCCTAGATAAGGTTGAAAATCTACATTGAATTGAAAGCTAATCCCTAAGCTTGTGGAATCATAGAATTCCATTAACCCTTGCTTATATAACTGAGGGTCATTATTGTAGGTTTGTGGCATGACCTTGAATCTTCCTAAAATCGCTTTCTTGAAATCTCAGGATAATTAATTGTGATAAGATTGCTGATTTATAATTTTCATTATTATTGTCAATTCAATCTTGATCTCAGCTCATTAGATTTTAGGTCATTGCATAGTCCTACATCACCTACCTTTTTTTTTTCTTTTTCTCTAGTCACTCTCAAGCTGTAAAGAAGAAGGGATTCTTCACCGCACACTAATCTCTCTTTTTCTTTCCAAAATCTTCTTCCAATGAGATCCAATAATCTCTGATTTCCTTCTATTTTTAGAGCACTAACCCCTGCAAAAGAACTCTTTCTAAAAAGCCCTAAAAAACAAATTAAGTCAGAAAATTATTTTTGGGCACGTATTATAAACGTGACATCAAGCCGTGTCGAATAAGGGATGCTTCACGGCACGGCGTGGGCACGTTCCTAGCCGTGTCGTGCCGTGTCCAGCCGTGTCGTGCCGTGCCATGCCGTGTCATGTCCAAGTGTTGGCACTTCAAATTTTGCCAAATCTGCCGTGCCTGGGTAACACTGGTTCAAACACCTGAACAAAATGGGGTAGCAGAGAGGAAGAACCGTCACTTATTGGAGATTACTCGATCCCTTCTATTCACCATGCATGTACCTAACTTGTTTTGGTCTGAGGCTTTGCTTACTGCTGCTTTCTTGATTAATAGACTTCCCTCACGACTTCTGGACTATAGAGCACTCCTTGACCTCCTTCCTTCCCACACTTTTGCCTTTCCTATCCCACCCAAAAATTTTGGGTGTACTCATTATGTTCATATTATCGCTCTGATAGGTCCAAACTTGATCCTAAGGCACTCAAATGCATCTTTCTCGAGTATTCACCTACTCAAAAAGGATACAAGTGTTATCATCCCTTGACTTGGAAGCGCTTGGTGTCCCTCGATTTCACCTTTTGTGAGACCACCCCTTTTTATTCGGTTTCGAAGACTCCTTTTTAGGGGGAGCATCTTAATGAAGAGTTGTCTTCCTCTATGCCTCTCCCCATTCTTGCTTCTAAGCATGATAGCGGGGGTGATCAAGAGTCATTCTAGCAAAGATGTTGATTTGCTAGTTTACTCGAGACGACGACGAAAAGAGCCTCAACCTCCCTTTGGTTGTTGTTTGTTGATGTAAAGAAGCCTCTAGATCTTTTGCTCTGATACCAACTTGGAAATGAGAGAGGGTTTGGATGGAAGATGAGAGAGAGAGAGAGAAGAAGAGAGAAGAAGGGAAGAGAGTGAGGTCTTTCGTATGAAAGCCTCCTCTCGATCTATTCTTTGTATTAAACCCAAATTACAATAATACCCTTACAAGTAATGAAGGAAAAAAAGAAAAAAAGACTATGGACATAAATGCCCTTATCATACACAAACACATTCTCAACACACGTTTCACTATAATGGGACATGAACATATATTATCATCAGGGTGATATATAATATAGAACCAACAACAATCTCCCCCAATCAAAGAGGATAAATTAGATACCAACCTGCCACAACTGCCAAGATCACGAAAGATGGGATTGGCTTCAAGCTGTGCTAAAAATTTCTCAAGAATATCCTTCACAAACCACAACTTAATCTCTCCCTAACGTCACACAACTCTTCCCATTCTTTATATCAACAAATAGCTGGTCATAGAGATGAACTGCTTCATTGGCTTCTTAAGAAAACCCCTGATTGTTTCTATGCTCCCTCTTCAATCTTTTCCAGCATATTGGTCTTGGAATATCTGCTCTATGATATTGTTCAATTGCTTCTCATTGGCCAAAAACTGCATTATTTTTCTACAAGTTTATAAGTAATGTTTTCAGATTGAGCTAAAAACTGTGATGAAACAGCTAAAAAACGGAGAACAGAACAACAGGCAACAAGTGTACTTAAAAAGATAATTATCAATCAGAAACTAGAGAATGGTTTATCTCTTTCTCCTCTACCCTGAAAGTGCTTCGCGATCAGACTCCTGAAGACATCTAGGTAGTGATATTTATATAAAGGAAAATATAGGAAATTAAAAACAAACTAAAGATAATAAACTCAACCTATCTTAGTTTAGAACCATTACTCTTCTTGATGTTCTGGATGATGATGACATCCTTTTCAGCCAGGGCATCTGCTAGTTCTTGTAGAACGGGCTGGAGTAATTGTGCAAATTGTGACTGACCCAACTCTTCTCCCCCCACAGCTCCATGTTTCTTTTGAGATGCGGTTTAGAAGATGGAATTCTGTTCAACCACAGCTTGCCACATTATAAACTTGCAACCAAGAACTTTATGGTAATAATGGAACTGACAGTTAATGACATGGGAATCTACATGGTAGATTAGCAAGATGAAGGTGTGGCCTTGTGACCAGATTCTGGTAGGGTGTTCCAGATCTTGAAACTGAGGGAAACATGGCAACAAGACTCGTCACGGGTTCCAAAAGAAGAAAATAAGCATCGAGTCTGCAGTTCTATCCAGTGTTATAGAAGAAGATTTGAGGGTCATCAAAAATGGAAATTGAAGACCATTTAATGCCTGAAAAAACATATCTAATGAATCATGCTAACACCAAGCTATAGATGCATATATACAAATAAAAGCATGTACAAATTAAAGTATCATCATTAATTACCAAAAGGGGAGCCTAAGCAGCAACAATGAGGTAGACATAATTTATTTCATGTCCTGAAGTGTGTATGATTATGAATCATGGGACCTAAAGTGGAATCAGTATCCAAGGTAGAAGAAAACTTGTGGCAAATGCACATGAGTACATGTAGTCAGGTTCATAAAGATATCTTCAAGTACAAGATCATACAAACACAACATGCCAAAGCTTCATGTTGTACAAGTTCTGTGGACAAGCTGAAACAATGTTTTCATGCAAAATGTGATGAATATTACAGTTATTGGCTGAACTGAGCTTCAAGAAATAAAACTTTTGAGTGTTATAAATTTGAAAAAGAAGAAAACAAAATGAAAATCATATCTTATTTAATTTATTAACAGTTTAAATATTAATATAGTACTCTGTAAAGATTTTTATTTTTCCTCGGTAACTTTAGAATTGGTTTGTTTTTTTAGATTAGGTATCTGAGTGCAGCTTTCTCAGCACAAGAACTGAGAAGGATCAAGCCCAATGGTATAGGAAACCACTCTTGTATCATCTACACCTATACAATAGTACTCTTATTGGAGGACATCACCACTCCCATATGTGCCCACAAATGAGTACTTAATATGTTCTTTTTGGCTTTCAGAGAGTTCATCTCCTTGTGAACTCTTCCTCTATATTTACTTTCTCCCTATTCTAGCCATGTACTTATTACTTTTTATTTAATATACTGTTTGATCTTGCTTACCGATAAAAAATACTAAATATGTTTGGTAGGATATTTCTAGCCTTGAATCGCATATTACCCTCTTGACCACTAAAAAACACAAAGGTGACCAGTCGGTTGCCTTGCCCAAGATGGCCCATGCGTGAGGCACTAGTAGGGGTGTATTCGAGCCGAGCTTGGCCCAGCTCGGCTCGGTTTGAAATGTTTTTATCTAGGCTCGAGCTCGGCTCGGCTCGGCTCAATCTGTTGCTCGAAAAGCCTGGCTTGAATCTGGTTAGCTTGACTTGAGCTCGGCTTGATTTATTAAAAAAAAAAATGATAATATTTTTATTTTTTTATATATAAATAATAATTATATGTATATATATATATATATATTAATATAATATTCAAATCGAGCTGAGCTTCAAGCCGAGCCGAATCAAACATGCACTGACTTGAGCTCGGCTTGAACACATTTTCGAGCTCGGCTCGACTCGATCAAGCCTAATTTTCGAGCTTAAGCTCGGCTTGATCGAGCCGAACTAGCTCGGTTTGAATACACCTCTAGGTACTAGGCCCCTAGATCCCCACATGCCTTGGCAGATGATGGAAAAAAGAAAAATGTAACAAAAATACAAAATGAAAATCATATCAGGCAATTCATGTAGGCATTATGGTGGTTAGGTCATAAAGTCATATGAAAATTAGGATTGTAGTTGCAGGCTTTCTCAAACCAATTTGAAGGGGGAATGTGTTATCTAGGATCCTAGTAGAGTTCTTTCCAGTTTAGAGTTGTACTGAACTATCTGCAATAATTTGAGGCTCTACTAGACCTTATTCTGCAGTTGACATAGCAGCATAGGATCCTACAAGGTCATATTCTGAACGTGGTGGTTCTAGTCACTTGTTGGTTTGACAGATTATAGTCCAAAGTTACCGGAGCAAGAAGCAAAAAGAGGAACGAAGCGAGAAGCGAGGCTAAAAAAATCATGGGAAACGAGAAGCGAGAAATGCTATCTTTTCCATCTCACTTCCATTAGATTCAAAGTCATACCTTAGCTTTTGCCTTACAAGAGATATGTGTCAAAAAATAAGTGCCTTACACTATAGTGGACCTTCTTTAAAAACCATCCGACTTGAATATTTTGTTTGGGTTGGAAAATAATATATATATATATATATATCATAGTTACTAGAGAGAAAAGCGAACGAGAAACAAAGCGAAAGCGAGAAGTGGGAAGCGAGACTCAAAAAAACCTTAGGAAACGGGAAGCGAGAAATGAGATATAGGCTCCTCGTTCCCATTATGTTATTTATGGGTAGTTATACCTTTGATTTTATCTTACATGAGATTTTTGTGGAAAAGTAGGTGCCTTAGGTTTCAAACCAACGATACTTGCTTAAAGTCTACACCCTAAGCTATAAATTGTGGTCTACCACATCACTTCACACATACAGTTTCTTTTGACTACTAAATGAGACGTGATGGAAGCTCGCTTCCTAAGAAGAGAGTCTGTTCGAGGAAACGAGCTTCCCACCTTGTACATAGCTTCCCGGCAACTATGATATATATATATATATATATATATATATATATTAAAATTCCGTGGAAAAAATATTTTATCTAATGGTATTCACGTAGGTTTACTTTATTGGTTGTTGAGGCGCACTATTCTTTCAATCCTTTACTAAAAAGATTGCAATCCAATGATACTTGCTCAAGATCTTCACCACGTCCCACATACATATTCCTCTTTGACCACTAAATGGGACATGATGGAAGCAAACCTGGGAAACGAGATTCCCATCTTGTATATAGCTTCTGTGCAACTATGGGTTATGCATTGTTCTCCTCCTAATCTAAACTTTACATATGCCTTTTGTTGCTTGATTTGTCCATTGTTGTCAGCCCCACTTGGTTGGATATCAATAGAAGTCGGAAAATCATCAACGATCACTACATGAAGAACAACCTTTGAGAAAGATGGAGATTGTAGTCCTTCAATGTAGAAGTATGATATATCTTCAAAGAGTTACATCTGTAGATATCTTCCTTTGTCAAAAGATCAGAGAATTTATAATCCTTTTGAGGACTAGACACTAGGGTACCCATTGAGTGTACACTTAATTCATTCAGAATCTAAATTGTAAATCAGGGGATTGACACCAAGGATAAAACAGAAATCAAGATTGGAAAACATAATAAGTAAACAATCAAACCTAAGAATTTCTATAGAATTCTGTACTCATGTGTTAAATCATTTCTCTTTTTTAAACCAATAAGATCGGCTTCAGACAGGAAAAAAAGAACATGAGAAATTGTGATACACTGTTTTCCATGAGAAGAGTAAGATGTCCAAAGTTTTCCTTCCCACGACTCCATTATGAGAAGGATACAGGTCCAAGAAACCTGATGTTCAATATTTTATTCTTACAGGTAAGTTGGAGATACTTGAAGACGTATTCTCAACAACTATCAGATCTCAAAAACTGGTACAAGTGGTAAGTGTAATTGTGTAAATAAGATTAAAGTTCAGCATGCTGGTGCATGTTAGAGAGGATGAGTACTAACGCTATGTTTGTGAGTATACATTCAGGTACCATGATCTCATTGGGCCCAATATTGTAAATTTGTAATTATGTGGAGAATCGATAATATCATCCTTCTAGTCAGGACAAAGATGGCGACCTCGAGCCCCTATGTGGATGTGATGTAGCTCTTGTTGTGGAGTCATATGTACTTATTGACCTCCATTTGTATTTCTATTTTTACGAGTGTTGGATATATTGAACAATTTTTGTATGTTATATTTGTATTGTAATTATGTCGAGAAAAGATACTATCGCCCTCCTAGTTAGGACAGCGATGACGACTTCGAGCCTCCATGTGGATGTAATGTAGCTCTTGTTGTGGAGTCATATGAACTTGTTGACCTCTATTTGTATTTTTATTTTTATGGATGTATTGAACAGTTTCTGTATCTTGTTTATCTCTAATTATGATACACTGTCGCCAGTGCCTGTCTTTGCTCCATTTTAAATGCATATCTCATATACATTCGTTTGCACCTTTTTTTATCCCTAAGTGTGTATTTATGCTTAATTTAACGTTTTTTGAAGTTTCAATAAAATGTCCCATATTTTGCTCCTATTTACCCCCAATTTTTCCATTGAACAGCTAAAAATCCTCCATATAAAAAATATCTTGTGATATTTATCATTTTTGAAGTGCACAATTTCCCACAAAATCGAAATTTAGAACCTTGGTTTTAGGCCATCTTATTGATATCTATGTTTGCTTTTATTGGTTGATTTTTTATTTCTTTGCATTAAGTCAGTTTTGTTGCTAGCAGTTACAGTAATTATTGCATCCGTTCATTTCTTTCTATTCTTGTTTTCACTTATTTTTTATTATTTCGATAAAATTATATTGGTGGTTTTGATTGGACAACCAAATCTGTTTTCTGCTGAAAAAGATTGGCGCTATCTATGGACTGTCCAATCTGTTATGAGCATAAAACAGACTGATGTCATTCAGTTGATAGCCAGCCTGTTTTTCAGCAAAAACACAGATTGGCTCTGCTTGATTTACCACCAGCCTATTTTAACATTTAAGCTTAAAACATGCCTGTTTTGCATGCTACTGGCAGCCTGTTTCAAGCTACAAAAGGGTCGGCACTCTTGCTTGACCACCAGCTCCTTATACGCTTAAAACAGGACCGTGCTGTTTGAATGACCGCCATAATGTTTTTTTTACAACAAAACAGATTGGCATCATTGCTATGACTGCCATATTGATTTTTAGAATGAAAGACACCTTTTTCAATTTTAGGAATGGTGAAATTTATATGAACATAAAATAATTATGAAAGGAGATAGGGAATGAGATGGATCCCCCTCAAAAAAAGAAGGAAAAAAAGAAGAAGAAAGAGGGTCAGGATTCACAAAATACAATCTGACTCTAATTATGCACAAAATCATTACAATGAAACCCCAAGAGTTCATGGAGGGAGGTCGCCCAATTGCTTAGACCTCACCCTATGAAGGAACACAGCTTAGGCAAAGAAGACTCTCTCGCATCAAAAGTCCTATTGTTCCTTCACCACCAAATGGCTCAACAAATTGCGTATGGCAGCGTCTCCCACGGAATGTTACCCCTCTTGAGGCCAGCTTTAGGAAGTGGCTCGGGCCTCTTGAATAAGGAAAGGGAGAAGCTCCAGAATGTCCACACTGTCGGGCAATGAAACATAATGTGGTTCACATCTTTTCTAGCTTCACGACACATACACCATCTATTTGGCATCTATATCCCTTGGTTCTTGAGATGATCAGTGAGGATCTTGTTCAAAGTAATCGTCAAAATAAACATCCTGACATTCGGGGGGGTACTAGGGTGTTGCATTTGTTTTCAACAGAGAAACAATAAGAGGAATTACCGACTCCTGTCACTGAAAAGAAATGGGGAAGGAGAGAGAGAGAGAGAGGAATACACCAATACGGATATTAACATGTTGAATTCGAGTCACAAAATCCTCTTTTAAATCAATCATATTAGAGATTGGCATAAGCATTTATAATTAATATAGGTTCATTACTTCATTGCTTTAATTAATGTCTTATTTATATTGTTTAATTTGCTTTATTTTTGTAATTTATTACTTAGTATTGTTTGCACTAATTTTGCTTTCATATTTTTTTCATTCTTAATATTATATAGTAACATTAATATAACATTTAAAGTATAACAACTATTAAATTAAAAAAATTAAAATACCCTCTTGTGTCCCCGAATCTTTTTTTGGGGTTCGTCGTGTTCGATACCCCGTATCCAAGTCTAACACCGACAATCGTATCCATGCCTGTTCAACATAGCGTAGACAAATATAAGGGTGGTGCTAAGATGTTTTGAGGCACTATCCGAGCACATGATTAATCTCTCCAAGAGAACCCTTATAGGAGTGGGCTATAGACCAAGCCAGCTCCCAGTTAAATACTGGAGCTGGCCCTTGGGGGGTGAGTCCGTTAATTTGGAAGTACTTAAGATCCAGTTATAGAAAGAGTAGATGATCGACTAAGTGGAAGAAGAGTTTCCCATCTCCCGGTGAGATAATCACTGTAATAATGAGTGTTTTGGTGAAACTTATGATTTTCTACATGTCTCTTTTCAAGATGCCAGCATCTGTGACAAAGCGGCTAGCAGCTAGAGAAACTGCAAAGAGATTTCCTTTGGGGTAATAAGGCATAAGAAGAAAATTCACTTGGTCAAATGTGTCGGGGTATGTTGCCCCAAGGATTTTGGGGGCTCTGGCTTCAGGAGAATTGGATGCATGAACAAGGCTTTGCTGGGTAGTGGATATGATGCTTTAATTTTGAAAACAGGGCCCTATTGGGGAGTGTGATTCATACCAAGTTTGGGGTTGTCCTGGAAAAATTAGGATCCAAATTGGGTTACTTCTTCTTAAGGATTGGTGTTTGGAAAGGCATTATGAAGGTCCAAACAAAGGTCTTGGAGCAGTTTCAATTTGTTGTGGGTTGTGGCAGCAAGGTGCTTTTTTCGGGATGATTGGTCAGGAGCTGGAAGACTTTGTGACCTCCCCAAGGCTATACAGATTGATCTCCCAAAGAGATGTCTTCAGTTGTGAAAATTTTGAGAATAGAAATGACGAGGTCATCTGGAGCCCTATTTCCCCCCAAAAAATTCTGAGACAGAGATTGATGAGTGCAACTCTTTTGGACAAGATCACAAGATTCCTTTATGAGAATGAGGCATCGGAGATGGTTAGAAACCCTTTGTTTTAAAAGATTTGGAAGTAAAAAGTACCTCCAAAGATCCACGCCTTTATGGTCTGCTACCTTGGACAAGATCCACATGACTAATCACCTAAATAATAGAGTAATGATATTTCTGAACATATGTAGTATGTGCAAAGATACAAAAGAAGATGTACACCTCTTTCTGCATTGCTCATGGGTGTGGGCAGTTTAGTTTCTACCTCTCATTCTCTCATTGCTTGGGGTAGCTTGAGCATCTTCCAAGGTATTAGGTGATCATTTGACCCTTGGATATCCAAGGGGCGTTTTTGGTCCCAGAGGCAATATTCTATGGAGCATGCTTTCAGCTGTGATTTGTTTGGGAATTTGGTTGAAAAGAAATACAAGGGTGGTCGAAGGTGCAAATTCATGTTCCCCTATGCTCTACTTGGCACTTGCTTGTATGATGGCACCTCTGCAATTGGTCTTCCCACTTACAAGAGTTCTCATGCGTCTCATTTGTCAAAGTTCATGTACAGAAGGATCAAGTAGTTTTTTGTGACTTCTAATATTTCGTTTTTATTTTAGCAGGGAATTCTTCTCATCCCCTTGCTATGTACATTGAGATTTCTTCTTATTAAAATCACATTAAAAAAACTAAAACAAGGGAAAGGTCAAAATGATATGGATTGAGTTAATCACTGAGAATCTGAAGGCACATATATCAATTGAGGTTATGGTATTCAATAGAATAAAATGGAAAAAGAGGATTCTCTTAGTCAACTCAAATGTTTGGAGTTGGGACAAGGCTTTTGTATGATGACAATGACTCACAAATACAAGTTCATGAGATGGTTGGGGGGAAAGAAAACAAATTATAGATTTTAAAGTTGTTTGTTCCTAGAAATGGATTCAAGAGACCCTTCTCCAATTTGCCTTTCCTATAAGCCAAAAAATAAAAATAAAAAAAAAAATAAAATTTACCCTTCAAACAGTCAGTGTGTCAAGAATTGGATAACCCATAAAGCATGAGTATAAGAGCGAGCACTATGGAAGGATGAGGTGCAAGTACATCTTAAAGTGCAAGGTGTCAAAGTAACTCAGTAACATGGACAAGGGTGATTGCCTATAATGGTGCTCACTTAGAAACTTGTTTACTAGACAACGATATGTGACGTCTAAGTATAACTGACAAATAGTAGCAATATTTCATTATTCTTAGTAATAATATAGTAGGAGATCAGCACTAGGCTACTTATATGTTACTTCTCATGGAACTAGAAATCAAGTCAATGTCCTATTTAGACGATTAGAATTCATGGATCCACAAGTGAATTATCATAAACCAATTAAAGAACTAAAAAAAAAAAAAAAAAACACAAGCAAATACAGACATCCGCAATTCAAAAATCCATTACCCACTTCCAAATTCCAATTAATTTATATCAAACATAATAAAATTGATGCTCCATATCATACAGAAAATAGATGCAAGTAAAACAAACCTAAAAAAAGAAGATGGAGAAATACCAATTTCTATTCCCATATGAACAAGAGCATTCCGTATCTCATTTTTACTGATCTTCCCCTTTTTCTCTGTATCTAAATCAGTGAAGCGAAATCGTCTTCGTCCTCCAAGAACATTCAAAAGATTGCTTCCATCCAAAATCCGAGACAACAAGTGGATCATCTAAAGTCTAAACCCAATAATCAAACATAAACACAAACCTTACAGATTCATCGCAACAGACACAAATAGATTCATCGCCAAACTTCAAAAAATCGGATAAATAACAAAAGAAAAGAGAGAGAGAGAGAGAGAATACAATGCCTTGCAATTCATCGATGATAGCACTCACGTACTCTTTCAGCTTTGAAGATTGAAGAAGTTTTGTTCCGTTCCGTACAATGGAAGCTAACGGCGTCAGTGTTTACGGATGACTATGGTTTTCCGGCAATGAGAGGCCGAACAAAGACGAAGAAGCTTTGGATTTTGCGGCCTCGAGAACCTGAGCTCCAGTAACGGCGCTGTTAGATTTGGTGAGATGGGAATCGAATGCTCTGAGATGCGTTCCATCAACGCAAACGTTAAACCTCCGTCAGCCATTTTCGCCAGAGTGAAATTTGCAGAAAGGAAGAAGTCTGGTTTGAGACTTTGGGTTCGTTTAATCGATGAAAAATGGGCCCTTGTAACCGTTTGTCATCGTTCCTCGTAAACAGAAAGGTCGTAAACGCTTTTTTTAGGGAACGATTTTGTAAGAACTATTTTATTTTGGGAAGTGATTTAAAACACTCGTATGTACTCTCATGGTACCTAATATCAAGAGTTTTAAGGCCTCGGATTGTCTCTGCCGGAAAGGGCTCTCGGGGTTCCATACATTGTGCGGCAGCTGGCAGAAAATGGGGAGAAGTTATTTATTTTCTCCCCATGATTTTTGACTTCTCCTCATTTGATATCTCTCCCCTTTATTCTCACACACTTATCACCACATGTCCATTTGTGCGTGGAAAAGTCAAAATCATGGGCCTCATGATTTTGACTTCTCCACCACATGTCACCTATTCTATGGAACCCCGAGATAAGCCCTTTCTGGCTTCGCCAGAGGCAAGCCAAGGCCGAGTTTTAAATCACTTTATTGTTATTTTTAGTATAACTTTAGCATAATAGAAAAAATATTTTTCAAAATTATATCCAAGAAACAAGTTTAAAATAAATAAGATAAGCGTGTGAAAACAAATGAGATAAACGAGACATAATAAAATTTTGAATATTTTAAATGTGTTCACAGTTAGAAGTTAGAACTACGACTAATATTTTTTTTTATCTAAATGCAATTCTAGTATTTATTTTCTGTATAATTGATTTTGATTAAAAGTAATGCTAAACTGACCTTTAAATTTAGGGTGATGCTACGAGCACACCACTATTTACTTACCGGACACCATTTATATTACTTACTAACTGGACACCATTAAATTATAACAAATTCTATGAGCATACCAAGAGTAAAAAAATACTTATAAATTTTCTACTTATACACCATTCTAATGGAAATACTTCTTCCTATGCCTGTGCTCCACCCAGCCGAACATGCGCGCCTCTATACCTTCCCACGTGTCCCTTTTCAACTCTCACTAACTATGGTTGAGATTCACTCACCTCTAGGGTTCTTTCATCTAACCTTTTTTTTAGAAAATAAAATAAAATAACCAGGATAAATATTAACTTTAGGTAGATTAAGCTTAACCACAGTTAAAGGGGGCTATATAAGCCACCACGTGTCCATTTTAAAACCTATTCACCGTGGTTAAGATTCACTCACCCTTAAGATTCATCCATATAATCTTGGATTTTAGTAAAAAAAAATATATATATATTAACCTTAAGTTGATTATGTTTAACCATAGTTAAAGGGGACTCTACAAGTTACCTCGTCCCTTTTTATTGAAAGAGTACCTTGGCAGCCCTTGTCTTTGTCTGTGACCACCGTGAAACAATTGTTTTTGCAAGTTTATCAATGTGAAAAAACAAACACAAAACATATAATAGCGGGAAGGAAGGAGATGGGAAGGGATATAGAAGGAGAAAACACTAAGAAGATTACTTCTTAAGAAGGAGAAGATTGTGTTTCTTAGAATGAGAGTTTTTAGTAAAGGTTTAGAGATTTGAGGGTGTGGGTGCACATAAATTATTTTTTTAAATGGTATCTAGTCAGTAAATAGTGGTGTGCTTGTAGCAACACCCTAAGTTTAAATGTCATTAGATAAGTCTTAAAAGATGATAGAATTTTGTTACCCCACTCTCCCCCATTGAACACTCCAATTTTTGGGAGAAGAAAACAGGATTTTGTTGCAAACATAAAATTGTTGTCTTCTTATCGAGAAGGGGAGAGGCTGTAGGGGAATAGTGGGGCTAGCACTCAGAGGATAAATGTGGCGTGCACGCAACAACCATTCCTTTTGCTAAGATAGCGAAGGTGTGCCCCCACAACAAATGGGATCCATTTATGGAACAAGGATGAACTTGTAGGAAAGAAGATACAAAGATAGGATCACAGCCAATTGCAATTGCATTGAAGCCAATTCAATTGCATATGTGGTTGATTTTAATTGGAAGATGGTGTGGTAAGAGGTTTCACTCACCCCGCTGGCTAGTTGCTACTCCTTAATAAATTCAGGTAAATGATATTCACAACCCATAATGAAAGAGAAAACAAAAAAAAGAGAGATTTTGTCAGCATTTGATAAAATTATTATACATGCAACTCAGCAGGCATGATCACTTTTCCAACATATTATACAAGCACGCTTAAACATTGTCGGAATAGCCCAGCGATAGTGTAACCCCCTCACTAAGAGGGTGGTCCCGGGATCAATCCCTTGGGAGAGAGGTGAGCGTAGTTGTAAATTAACTCCACCTGGAATATATACTAACTAAAATGTGCAAAAATAAAATAAAATAAATAATAAATAAATGCAAGCACACTTCATCTTCATCTATTGAGTTGACGTTGGGGAGTCACTATTTATGTATATAGTGGTCAACATCCTTTTTGTATAAGCATATGTTTACCAACAGAAACCGATTGTATTCTTAAGCTCTTAGGCTATATATGACATTCGTTTACTTAAAGAAGAGATCTTTCCCATAAACAATGTATCTGTGAAACCACACTTTCCATAAACAATCTATTGAGTCAGGTTTTGTTTTTTAAATTGGACTTTGCTACTGAGACCGTGAAGGACCGAGACCACCGAGACCTTGTACGAATGCAAGGGATTTCAGGTGGAGCCCTCATTCACATGGTGGGCCCCACATGAAATCCCGTGCATCTGTGCACGGTCTCGGTGGTCTCGGCCCTCTTGCGGTCTCAAAAGCATTTCCCTTTTTAATTTTGCTTTGAACGCGCATCAAGTTCACATTTTCTTTTCTCACTTCTACTCCCCTTACACTTAAATATAATTTGGCCTGTTAAACAAGCCTTCTAATTAAGGCACCTAGCTTGACTCTTTGTGGCCCTCAAAATGGATGACGAACCCTTACTAACCAGTGTGTGCAAAAAAAAAAAAACTTAGAGGGCCTAGAATAATTAGGCTCGCTAATATGAGGGCTGGGTCTGGGCAACACCATTTGGAGCCCGATCCTCCTACTCAAACCATTTATCTTCTCATTCATCTATATACTATCAAGACCAATGTACCTCTTTCAAATTAAGTTGTGCCTTGCACATTTTCGAAATGTATCACTTCTCTTTTTATTGAGTTATCATACATTTTGTGTAAATGATAAATTGCTGAATGCATGTTTGCATCCTTTTACCGGTCACTAAATGGTCCATTGCGAGGTTACATGAATTATCTTACAGTAAATCTTAGTTTTCTAAGTTTCAACCTCACTCTTTGTGAACAATGAAATGGACATCTCATACCTTACCAAAAAAGAAAAGAAATGGACATCTCATCCCAAAATATATAATAAAGTTAATATTTTAAATTCCCCTTTACTTGCTCTTTGTTATTTTCTAAAATAAATGAAAATAATTAGCAGATTCAACGTTTATGATCTAGAGTTAAGGTATGTGAGCAAGATGCATAAAGAGCATTGGTTTTTCAAACACAATACATACTCTTTAAAAGTCTTAACATCTGACATCAAACTAGTATTCATTTTAATCCTGGGGGTGTGGCCCAGTGGCCGAAGGACGAACCCTAAACCCGGAGGTCTCGAGGTCGATTCCTGGGCTCCCCTCAATATTGGTTGTATGGGGTGGGGGTATTCATTATGCAGCACGTGAGACTATTTGAGTCTTTAAGGTTCATGATATCAATGCTTATTAAAATAAAATAAAAACTAGTATTCATTTTTAAAGTGCATGAAATTATTTGGAAACAAATTGCATGAGTTTATCATGGGTTTTATTTATTTATTTATGGGATATAACAATTACACTAGAGAAGCTCAAGCACAACCTGGGAGCTTCTATCCACAAGGATTTTCAGGCATTGCAAAGGAGTAAGCCTCACATGCTGAAAATTTTGTGCAACACATAAAGTCAGACTGGACCTTGCCAGTTTATGAGCAAAGACATTCAGGTTCTGCGGGCAAAACATGACCAACCAATGAGGGATTTGTGTGAGCTTCATGAGGATGTCCCCAACAATGGCAGAGAATTCAGACGACCCCTTAGAAGTGGGTTGATGCATTAGCGAAACCAAGGCTTGAGCATCACTCTCGAATTCCACCCGAGGCCATCCTTGAGATAATGCGAGCGAGATGGTAGTACGCAGAGCAACAACTTCAGATGCAAGAGCCGAACCACCATGAAGAGCTTGAAGATGACCAGAAATAATGGTTCCTTAATTTGTGGTCTCGAGTGATGATCCCAATCCTAGAGGCCGGACTCAACAAACTCGCTGCTCCATCTGAGTTAAGTTTCATCCAGCCCGGTTGTGGGGGAGACTAGATGCATTTGTTGAGAAGGGGAGTGCACCGGTTGGATGTAGAGTTGACATTTGGGGTCCCTCCTGTCGATGTGCTTACTGAAACCAGCTTTAGAGCTTAGAAGATGACCTGGGGAGGGTGAGGAGTCTTGGCCTCAAACACGTTTGCATTCCTAGCTTTTTATAAGCACCAAATGATTGTCGCACATGTTGAGATATACACCATCTGATCATCTTTACTTAGATCCAAATCAGCCCATATATTCCACCAATCTTGTAGCCCTCTATTGGGAAATTGGTCAACCCTCAAGGATAAAGGGGAACCCCATCACATGCCTCTAGCCACCTGAGATTCAAAAAATAGATGATATATAGATTCTCCTTGGTTACCTGCATACCTGACAGCATGGTCCCACGAGAATTTTCCTCCGTCAAAGATTATTCTTTGTTGGGATGAACTCTTGGATGCAATGCCATAAGAACCAACGAATCTTTGGGGGTGGGGGGCAAAAAACTTTCCAACCACGAGTAGAGATGGTATTGGAAGAACTAGCTTTTCCTCCACTTTCTATTGGGTGATCTGCAAGGTACTTGTGATAGGCCGAGCACACAGAGAAAATGCCATTCATTTCGTAGTGCCAAATTTGATCATACTCCAAATTATGAGCGTTGAAATGGAGTTGGGTGATAGCTTGCACCTCCTCTTGGTAAAAAAAACTTGTGTATGTCTATCCGTACGCCACAGACCCTCTTCAACATTAAGGAAATCAGCCAAAGAAGTTCAACGGTTTAAGGGAGCTAATGTGAAATTCTGGAGTGAGGGCACCCATGCATCCTCCCAAGATTTTATAGTGAGGCCATTACCTAAGTTCCATCGCATCCCCAACTTAAGAGCTTCCCTGCCATCCATGATGCTTTGCCAACCCCAAGATGATCTAGATCTTTTCACAACCTCAAGGAAAGTCTCTTGCAGATAACAAATACTCTTGTCAAGATGAATCCATAGAGAGTCTGGATTTTTTAGAAAATTCCAGCCTTGTTTTGCCAACAAAGAAATGTTGAAGAAAATTAGGTCCCGAAATCCTTCACCACCTTGAAGCTTGCTTGTGCACATCGTACCCTAGTTAATCCAATGGATTTTCTTCTGGTTATCATCTTGTCCCCACCAGAAATTGGACACTTTGGAGTTGATCTTACGACATAGTCCAATTGAAATTTTAAAACACCCCATGGTATAAGCTAGGACCGCTTGAGCCAATGCCTTAATGAGCACGTTCTTCCCAGCTTTGGGGAGGTACTTTCCTTTCCAGCTTTGGATTTTCCCAAGGATACGATCTTTAAGAGCTTCAAAAAGATGAGCTTTCAACTTATCAAAGACGGAAGGAAATCCCAGATAAGTCTCAGCTTCCTTCATTACCTTAATTTTCATCATCCTACCAATCGTATTCGAGAACCGTCTAGGGGTGTTCCTACTGAATATAAGACCTGACTTGTTGTAATTTATTTTGTGACCTGATAAGCCCCCAAAATCCTCAAGGATGTCTTTGATTCTACCGGATTCCTAGAGAGAGGCTTTGTAAAAAAATATGCTATCATCTGCAAAGAGGTTGTGAGTAATGATTGGGCTGACTCTCCTAACTCTGATCCCTGATACTTCACCATTTTCCTTTGCTTTGTCAAGCATGTCAGATAAACAATCTTGGTTCTAGGATAAAGATGTAATGGGAAAGCGGGTCCCCTATTTGAGACGTAATATACCCTTTTGCAGTCTTGTTTATGAGGATAGAGTAGGTCAGAGAAGTAATGTACTACATAACGAGTTGGATCCGTTCCATTGCTCACAGAATCCGTTTCGCCTGAGAACTTTGTCAAGGAAGTGTCATTCAAGCCTATCATCGGCTTTGTTCATGTCAACTTTAATATCCATATTCCTTCTAGAACTCTTTTTTAGAATTCTCATGTGATGAAGTAATTCATGAGTAATGAAAATGTTTTCTTGAATGCATCTCCCTTTAATGAAAGTATTTTAGGCAGGATGGACAATGTTCCCTATATGCTCCTTCAGAGGATTCACCAGAATTTTTGCAAAAATCTTGTACAAGACATTACATAAGCTAATAGGACGTAGATGATCAATCTGTTGCGGATGAGAGATTTTCGTGATCAAAGCTATATGTGTGAAATTTACCTGTTTGAGTATATATCCCACGTGAAAAAAAATCTTTTGTAGCTTTCGTGACTTCCGGTCCTACAATATCCCAGTAATGTTGATAAAAGATCGTCGACATATCATCTGGACCTGGGGCCTTCATTGGCCCTAGCTGAAACACTGCCTGTCGTATCTCTTCATCCGATAGGTCCTTACACAAATCAATGTGTTCATCTGATTTGTCACAATAACGGGGATGGCATCAAGAATCATGTCAATGTCTGGTGGCGAGATGAGGAAAATAGCTTAGTGAAGCAGTCAATAATACAATTTTCAATCTCCTGAGGATCTGAAAAGCTTTGCCCATCTTCGTTCGTGATACAGTCAATCCGATTTGCTTGCCGGTGTTGAAGAGTGGATAAGTGGAAAAAGGTTGTGTTTTTGTCATCTTCTTGAAGCCATATAACACGGGACTTTTGTGCTCATAATATTTCCGAATATTTCCTCCAGCAACAAAGTAAGATCCATATCCTGTTGAAACTTATCTTCACGCCTTCTATTATCGTGGGGGTTGTCAATGAATCAAATAGAGCATATATTGATTTGATTGTAGATCCAATTGGATACAATTTTTTTTTTGCATCCGATTGTATTCAAATATATGGTGATCCAATCCAATTAAGTTATAATTCGGTTATATGTGTAATAAGTATGTGTATATACACAATTAGATTAACATTTTACTGAACACAAAATAATATGTTTGCTTTTATTTATATTATAGACAAATTTTCCATAGATTTTTTTATATGATTTATTAAAAATTTAATATTAATCAGATGATTTGGATCTGTTTAGGTTTTTCTTTACTTCCTTAACCCAAAAAAAAAAAAAAGGCCAAAGGATATTACTTAAATGTCAGGTAAAGGTGGTATTCATAAAAAGCTTATGTCCAAAAACCAACCGTATGTTTGAGAAGGTGACATGCTGCCACCAAAACCAGAAAGGCCGTGGAAGTGTCTGGTTTAGGCGAGAACCACATATAACTGTTATTTCTTATTCCATAAGAGCCCCTAAACTTTATATTAAATGACATAAACTTTCGTTTATATGTACCATCTACTGAGACGGCATATGGGAAGATCATATACGCCCATTTAATGGACTTTATGGGCTATGGCCCATTAATTAATAATTACAAGTTATTCCTAACTGGGCCCACCTACTCCATTCAATGTTATATATCATTAGCCGTATTGCTTTTGATCATGTGTATAAAGCTACGCCGTATAAAGCACATAGGTGCACTCAAGCCAAGCTAGCTTGTTGCCTCGACTCATCTCTGCTCATTTGAGCCAAACGCATTCCACATTTTAGGCAAGAACAAATCAAGTCAAGCTTTTATTTTGAAGTGGAATGTTAATCAAGCCAAGCTCAAACTAGACCTTGATGGCTCAATTTGGTTTGAGTTTGACTCGACTTGAAATATATATATATATTTATTTATTTTTACAATGTTATCTATATTAATAATAATAAAAAAAAACTAACTTTCCCTATCATAGGTCCTAATAATATTTTAATTTATAATAAATAAGCTTAAAATATAATAATAGTTAAAAAGTTAAAAGCATTGACTCTTTACTATTTGGATAGAAGGACTACACCCAAATCTTATTTGATTTCTACATATATGTATTATTTTATCTAGTTTCTTGTCTTATAATTTATTAATAAATAATTATATTAACATCATGTAAAATTAAAAAAAAAATCCGTGAATCAAGCTTAGTCAACCCAAGCTCGGCTCAACTTAAATAAGATTCAAGCTCCATCTGTTCAAGCCAAGCTCAATCATGTTTAGGCCAAGCTTAAACTTAGTCAAGTTCGGCTCAACTCGGCTCAAATTAAATGTACATTAACAGATAGGAGGACATGAAATAATGGTAGGGCGAAAGAGAAGGAGAATAGTTCCCAAATCTCAAATCTGAAGAGTACTACTCATTGCCTCATTGTAGTGACTAGTGAGAGGGCTCAAATAATTTCCGAGTGAAATGAATGTGAAGATCATGGGATGAGCAAAGGATCCATTTGACATCACAAATCAACTTTGTGGATCCATTGACAATCCAGCAAAGGTTCGATCCCACCTCTGAAATCAACTTTGTGGGTCCCTTGACAAGTGCAAGAGCGCTGTCGCTCGCAAATTGACATAGAGACAGCAACTGCCCTCTCTCAATTTGTTTTGGGCGTGATGACTATTATTAAATCTAATCCTCTGTTTGACGGCAACGGATTACCTTTAGCAGATGCACCACTCTTCAACTGACGTTCCAATAAGGAGGTGATAGCATGTATTGTACATTCCGTTGAGTGGTACACGCACACCTCCCAAGCTCGTCACATGTCCTTTTTGACATTTATTAATCGTGGTTAAAATACACTCATACCTAGGGTCAAATAATCTAACTTAAAAAAATATATCATTAAAAAGAATTAACCTTGGTTATGATTTCATTCATTCATATTGTTAATTTTTTAAAGATATTTTACTAAAAATTAAGATTAGATTATTTAACTTGATGAATCTTAACCGCAACCAATAGGTGTCAAAGAACACATGTTGTGAGCTGGGAAGATATGCACATACTGTCAAATGAAACATGCGAGATGCATGTTATCACCTTCTTCGTGGAACACCATTCCGTGCGTCAGTTGAAGAGTGATGCCCGAGTGTCAATCTTGGGCATCTGCTACATGTTTGGCTGTCGAGAAAACAAGAAAATTGGACAAAACTTAACTAAAAATTATATTAAGAATTCATATTTTTAAAAAAAAAACGTTTCAACTTATTTCTTGAACAATCAAATAAACACAAGGTATGGTCGTTTCACAAAACATGGGTTAGAAGAACATAATTTTTTTGAAAAAGGAGTGTTTTTTATTGGCATTCATTCCAATGCCAATTAATGTGCCTAAACTTTCAAAAACGCTCGTAGGATCTAAAAGATTTTTTTGATTCGAACACAAATTTTAGCTTTTATTCCCAATATCATTTTTTTTTTGGTTGGTTATAGCTGAACTAACATTGTTTATTTATCATATTTAGACATAAAGTTGAATTTGGCGTGTCCATTATTTGAGATAGTGTAATGAACCTACTAGGTTAGCATGATGTTGAATTGTTCGGTTGAATGTTTTATTTGTATCCCATCTAATTCATCACGATATATTTTAAGTTTTCATGGCTCATATAAATATATATACAAAATACTTAAATAAAGAGATAAAAATTCGTCTAAAATAAATTTAAAAAATAGTATCTCAAAGTCATAGAAAATTTATCTCGTATAAAATAAAATAAAATTCTCACTTAAAAAATATCGAGTACAAAAGATTATAGAACATCATATGACAGAACCTTTGAAAGTTCCGGATGATGTCCATGTACTTGTATAGTCTCAAGCCTTTGATATTCTAAAATAAAAATACACCCAATAAAATTTGATTCTTCATATGAGCTGGAGCTCTGCTTCACCAGGTTGGAGCGGAGCTCTCTTTTCTACAAAGCCCATTGCAGTTATGTAATTATGAGAATACAAAATAACTCGTCTTTTTTCTTAATTATAAAACTGTCATCTAACATTGCACTGAAAATGAGGAGCTCCGCTTGACGCACGGAAGCTGAGCTCCGGCTCATATTTAAACACATAAAATTTATGTAAAATTTGAAATACCGGACCGTGTGGTTATCAACATAATCTGAGTCAAACTCACCAATGTGGTCCATGTAAAGTGGTACATGCCGCAGGACGTCTAACCCTTCAGTTATAGCTCATTAATCACAAAGCTCATGAGTCATGAGTCATGCCCGTTACAATCATCGGTATATTAACGTTAGAAACATACAATTGTTATAACATTTGGTTGCCAAGTAACACAATATTGTTGTTTTTGGCCGATGTGGGCTAAATTGAAAGTCAAAAGGGAAAGAACAACTCACTCACATATAGGTCAACACACTTATTCAGATTCACACCCATGGATCAAGCTTTGTGATTACTTAAAGGTTCCTTCATCTTAACAAGAGTTAGACCCTTTTGATAAGATGTGTTAGGTTTAACCTTCTATTAATCTATGTGTGCGTGAATGTGTCAGCATTTGTGTGAGTGTATTGTATTTACCTTAATTCAAATAAAAAAAAATCAAATGGGATATACTTTCCCTTAGACTTTGAACAATTGAGGTTTTCAACTTATTCCCACATCGGCTAGATACTCTTAGCTTTGTGACTACTTAAAGTTCTTCACTCTTATCAAGAGTCAGCTCTTTTTGATAAGATGTGCTGGGCTTAGCCTTCTGTTGGTCCATGTATGTGTGAGTGTGTTGGCTTGTGTGTGAGTGTGTTGTGTTTACCATAAAATAAAAAAATAAAAAATTGTTGTTTTTGGTTTAGTCATGAGAAGGAGACTGCGAGGTCTCCTTCCTAGTTGACTGTAGTGTCCGTGTCCCTTTTAACCAATTTTTAATTATGATTAAGCTTAACTAAATTATGATTATGATTATTTTTAATTCTTTTATCTAAAAACCAAGGATGGATGGATGAGCCCTAAGAGCAAGTGAATCTTAACCACAATTAATGGATGCTAAAAAAAAGAGGGCATGAACCAATGAGATCGGGTGGTCAACTTGGAAGTTGACCCTTGGTCTGTTTTCCATTTCCCTCTTTGGTTACAACATTTTGGAAGTTTAGTTCTAATTTTTTTTTATCCTTACTTCCATTGGTTGCCCTATTGTTGGTTCATTTATTATTAATTTTAGAGTTTAGCTACAAAAGAAGGTCTGGTTCAAGAGATGGCTAAAGCTCTCCCAACTTATGCCTTGTTACAAGAGTAATTTAAAAATTAGAAATATAAAATAAAAATAATTCTATTATGTTAATATTTTATGTAGTCCTTAAAATACATCTATTAAGCATAATTTGGGGAGCTCCGATTATCTGTTGGACTAGAGCTCACTGCTCATATACTCTTATTTTTATTATTATTTTCCATTTGATGATTAGGACCTTATGAGTTTATTTATCTATTGAGTAGTTTGTTAATGGGTGAGTTCCTTCTGTGACCTTGACTAAAAGAAAAACTTATATTAAATCCATTAAGAGTATCCTAACTTGGAAATGAACTAAGGTTCAAGACTTAGGATTGTACATTGGGTAGGGTTGGCCCGCAGTTTGCATGACCCAGTTCGAATTAGGGCGGGGTGGGTTGGGCTAAGGTTCCATGGGTTTGAGTTGAGTTCTATCTTTATTAAGTATTTGAGTTTGAGTAAACCTCAATAAGGCCAGGTTAATCTAGCCCGACTTGAAATTTAACCTCTTTCATATACCCAAACTATCCCACATAATGAAACCCTTAGGCAGCCGGTCTTACATCCAAAATCCAAGGGTTGAGTTTGAGTATTGTTTCTACTTTCAATCTTTCTCTACCTCTTTGATGTCCACGGTTAGATCTTCTCTTCCCATTCTACAATTGGATATACTCTCTTTTTCTCTACCTCTTCGATTTCTATAAGTAAAGAGAGATTGATAAAGTTACTAATTGAAGATTATCAAAAGAAACTCTAGCTCTTCCCACTCGCAGGAGCCAAGTTTCAACTTTGATCTCTCACTTAAGTTTTATTATATGTTTTAAGGTATAGTGTTGCATTACTAAACATAGTGAATATCTAGTTGAGCATAACCCAACCAAAACTTACAATATCCACATGAGCCGAGTTTGAGCTTATGTAGTTGATTGAGTTTGAGTTTGAATTAGGCATAAAAATAAATAAGATGGGTAGAGCCCAAGCTGGCTTCAGCCCACCCAGCCCAACCCGCCCATTGTACACCCGGTAGGGACAGAGCCTGGATTCTCTTGCAGGGGTAACAATGGGGGTTAGGGGCGTAGTGTCCGATTTTTTTTGAGCACCAAGTTTTTGGGTCATCGCGTTTGTTTGGGTTCTTAATAATATAGCCTTTTTTTTCAAAATTTTCAGGGGGGCTTCAGCCCCTGGGCCCCATGTGGCTCCGCCTCAGCACCCCGGAAAGACTGCCTAAACCTACGGTTAGTAGCATTGGTTAGCATTGTGTGTATGTGGGGTGGCAATGCTCCACCATCTGGATAAGAGCGGTGGGTTTTTGCAATTTGTAATTTATTAAATGACAAATGGTAGAGGATACAGCTGTGATTAAGGTAGAAGATATGGTGTTTTAGTCATTATAGACAGTTGGAGCTAATTACGTGATAAATCCAAATTAAAACCGGTTTAAGTTACTCTCAGAGCTATTCCGGGAAAAGAACAGCACGCCGTTCGCCGTAAAGATGTGGTCATGAACACAGCAAGCAGCGTCGATTTCGTTTTCAACCGTCACTCCACTCTCTCGATCCAACCCAGGTCACTCCTATTAATTTTCTCTATATTTTTTCCCTTTTCTGGCACTCAAAAATTTGTATTTTCTCTATGCTTTTGCTACATTTTTTTTTACCTGTTTTATTTATTTCCTTTTTTTTTCATCTGAAAATATGTATCTCTAATTTTGGTCGAATCCCAGTTCATAGCTTTTTTTTGATCTTGGGTAAGTGGTGTTTTTCTGAAGATTTACTTTACTTTTTTTTTTAAATATATATGTTTGTAATTTGAGATGGTTGGTGGGTATTTGTTAGAGTAGTTCTGATGCTTTTGGGTTTTTGATTATCACTGTCTTTTTTTTTTTTTGCTCTTTTCCTGATTCTAACAGACTATGGTTTTGCAAGCTTTTCAGGTAAAAGGGGTATATGGGTTTCTCTAAGTTTGGTCTAGAATCTCTCTGGTAGTTGAAATCTCTGTGCATGGCTTTTATTCACAAATTTTTGGGTGGTTTAAAGTCGATTTTTATCTTATTTTGGAAGTTTGATATAACTTGGTGATTTCTTGGTTGTTTGATCCTGTTGGTAGTTTGGTTGCTCTGATTATAGTGGAAAGCTGTAGTAAATTAGAACTACTTTATGAAGATGAACTAGTTTTTTTTTTGTTAAAACCGGTGTTTTGAAAGCGTGTGAGGATTACGCCTTGATGATCAAGGAGAACATCTCAGGGTCAACCTTAGAGGTTCAAATCCCTTGAGGCTCAAGCCTTGAAGCATGAAGCTCACATGAGCCTCACACTTGCGCGTCGAGGCTTATGGCTCACGCATTTGGCACCTCACTCATTTGCCCATTAAGAGATTGGTTGAAATGATAGATTAGTTTCTACAATTGCAAGGAAAGAAATCAAGAAAAAAAGAAAAGAAAAAATTTCATAGCTTGCTAAAAGGGTTTGTGCCTCTATAATCCTGTGATTCCTTCCCGCGATCTGCGCTGCACAGTCTGGATTTTTGGATATTTCAGGATTTATTTTTTCTTGAGAGGAATCCTGTATCAAGCCATGGATTAATTGGCATTGTTTTTCTTTCTTTTTAAGTATATGCACAGTCCTTCCTTATTTATATCAACATCTTTGAATTGGATAAGTTCTCAAATCTCACATAATTCCCATTTGTATTGACTTGTACTGGATGTAGCAGGTTCAGGCTTAAGGGATCTTAGAATCATGAAGATCAAAGAAGGGAATTCTGTGGAGGTGTTGAGAAGAAGAAAGGATCCATGTGGATCATGGTTTCCTGGTAAAATAATTTCAGTAAATGGAGATAACTACATTGTTAGATATGAGTTTATTCGGGACCATGAAGGAGTTCCGGTTGTGGAAAAGGTGCATGTGGAAGATGTTAGGCCTCATCCTCCACATGTGAAGGGAGAGATATGGATGCTTGGTGATATAGCTGAGGTGTTCGATATTCATTCTTGGAGGGCCGGGAAGGTTGCAAAGGTGATACATAATAATCGGTTTGTCATTAAACTATTTGGGTCCATCCAACTTAAAGAATTCCAGAAGTCTAGTCTAAGGATTCGACAAGCTTGGAAAGACAACAAGTGGTCAATAGTTGGGAAGGTAAAAAGTTTAAATCGTCTTTACATCCAACGTGTCATTATCATTACCATCATCCTTTTTTATTTTGTAAGTTTGCTTCTAATATGCATTCTTAGAAGTATTGTGAATTTTGATTATCAATTGCTCTTCTTATGGATCATTGATGGGTGACCAAACTTGATGGGTGACCAGACTTCTGTTTTGCAGCTCCAATTCTATTTTCTCATTACTTGGAATATGATCTTTCGTATCCAACCAGAGATTTCTTTTATTATTTGTTGTGAGATTGCTTGCACAACTTCCCATGCCATCTCCACAGGAGTTGCTATTTATATTTTTCATAACTTCCCCTTTTTTCAATTATTAATAAACAATGTAGCTGGATTTATTAATATTCAAGGACTCGTATTGATCCTTTCCCTGGTGGGGTATCTGGTTAACAAATAATTTGCCTTGAGATATTTTATTAGACAGTTCCTTGTGCATTTTTGTGAAGCCTTGTTCTTGTTCCAAAAGGATGGTGAATTTTGATATTTTGAGGATCTTTAAATCTCTTAATAAAAGGAATGCATTTTCATAGCCCTGGTGGTAAGTTAATAAACTACTAACTCAATGCCAGCTGGTGGATATAGTATATTTACTTCACCGTAATGTGTATGGTTTGCATTGACATGGTAGTACATTGCCTTTCCTCCTATGCTATGAAATCATTTTTCAAAATAATATGTAGAATGTAGAAATTAGGATTAATTATAGGTTCCACCTGGATTTCATTGTACAAAATTTGATAAAGTCATGTCATCTTCAGTTTGAAGTTTATGTCTTGCATCAACACCTAGAAATAGTAGTTCTGGTTATTTCACCTCATGGGGAAGAGGGTTATGTTTCATGTCATAAATGTCGAGGGATTTAAGGACAGAATGCATGCTTTGATTATAATAAGTGTTACATGGTATTTTCTGGATGATCGAAGACTTTCCATGTACAGTAAAATATGGCTTGGTTGACCTTCGTAATAATATGAAGACCAAAACATTTCTTTTCACTTCTAGTGCAGGCATTGGTATGGATGATGTGTTAGACATGGCTTAGCTGCATTTAAAAAAAAGAAGAAATGGAGGTTAAAAAATTATGAAAACATTCTAAAATCAAGAAAGCGATTCACATAATAACTGTAAAGTTATCCTTTTTATGTGCATTAATTTAATACCTAATGCTCAAGTTTAAGGGATACTAATTTGACAGTTTGAAACAGCATTAAACATAAACTTTGGAGTTTCCACAAAAAATTTCGACTTCTAGAACATGTGGGTCTGTAAAACTCAAATGGCATTGGCAGGTATGACATCTGCAACTCTCATTAGGGTTCGAGAAAAAAATTGAAAATACTTTCCATTAGTGATGGGTCATGCTATACCTTAATAAGTAAGTGAGGGACTATGGAATTGACTCCTGTTCTCCAGTAGTTTTAGTAGTTATTTCCCAGACATTATTGACACTAAAGAAAGTATATAACACAATAAGCTGTTACTACTGATTAATCTGTTACATAGGCTCCCCTTAAAAGTCAAAAGGCATTTTTGAGATTGCAACTCGAGGTGTATAGTTTCACTAGTAGAAGCACCAAAATCTTCTCATAGGTACATAAGGTGATCAATCCTGATCTGAGTTTTTTTTTTTGATCGGTAAATAGAGGGGAGGATTAACCCTTGCATTGTCTTTTTAGGCAATTCCACCCGAAGTGCTGATGTTGAATGTTTTATTGTTCTACAAGTCTTAAGTGGTTTTTGATGGGATGCTATAGTGATACTTTCATGGTCTTAATATAATTGAATCTTGGGTATTACATAGTTTATTGCATTCATGGTAGCAGCTTCTTGTTTTACAGACTTTAAATATGTTGAATTGTTTTAATCACATATCAAGAGGCTTCAATGGAGCTCTGTCCTTGGCTTCTTTATTTGTTGTTTCCCAGTGTCATCTTGATAATTGATGCTGGGAGCCCTCCCAGTTCCTGGGGTTCTCTTGTGGAGTGGAGCAGCTATTGTCCGTTTGTCTTACAATAGTTTATGGCAGTCTTAGGGCTCAATTCCCATTACATGCATAGTCACCAAGTTGGAGTTTAGGAATTATTCGTGCAAGGAACAATTCAGCAAAATATGGGCAAAAATTGGGAAAAATTGAAAAAAGAAGAAGAATAAGGTTACTAAAAATGAAAATTATAAACAAATATATTTCTTATATTAGATTCAAATAGTGATAAAAATTATTAATTTTGTGTTTAGTTTGCTGAATTCATGATTTTTTCAAAAGGCCCCGATGTGAAATATTTGTGTATTAATAGTTTGACGAAAAAGTTGTGTCAGAGGCCCAAAGCAAGCCGCTCAAGAAAGAGACTGATGCACCTTTAAGAGCTTCGAAGTCAATCCGTCATCACCGAGGCCCAAAGCAAGCCACTCAAGAAAGAGATTGATGCACCTTTATGAGCATCGAACTACTGTGATTACATGTCATGTGTGGCACACCACACCAATTGTGTATAATGTCAGATAATACTGTATAGTTTATTTTGTTTATTTTTTTTCTCTGCCTGTAAATAAGGTCCCTATTGGGTCAACAAATTTGATATACTTAATTAATTGCTAACAGATTGATGTCCTCAGTTTTATTTTCTTCAATTTTTTTACAGGTCTAAAGACCATCAGTTTGAATTTCTGTTAATTGCTTATACTTTTTAGTCAAGTTTACAGATCTGAGTATAATTGCTCACTATCTAATTTCAATGATCAAGTACATATATATATATATTTTTTGATTTTCAATTTGATAACGATTAAAGGTTGTTCTATTATGGGTCATTAGGTATCTCTTGGTGGTTCTGACAAATGGTAAATGCTATTACAGGTTGGTGGAAATAAACAAATTGACAACAATCTAAAACGAAGTAGTTCGAAATATTCTCGAGGCTTGGGTTGTGGTGACAAACAACAATGTATTCACAAAGAACCTCACAAGAGAGAGAGAAATGGGCAGGAACACCTTGAAGGAGAAGGGCAGGAACATTTCAAGATGCTCCCCCCTGTGCGAATCTTGAAGCAAGACTCTGGCTGCTTTTTTGAATCATCCCCCAATAACGCAGCTGTGGGAGGAGGTGGTAAGAAAAGGAAAGCAACCATAAAGGTGGAAAGATTTGAAAGGCCACCTATGAAAACTCTTCCTTTGCCTAAACAGGTAAATGCTGTTTCTTCTCCAAAAGTAAAAATGGGTGAGAAATGCATGGATGGATCTTCTGGTATGGATGCCAAAACCGACAAAACAAGCAATTATTCCTCACTTCCTTCTTCAGTGCCTGTCTGGGTTACCGAAGAGAGTAATGAATTCTCTGTTAGCTGTGGCAGCAACGACTTTCCCATCTATACTGCTCACAAATCCCTAAAATCATCCAAAAATGTTGCTGCTAGCTCTTTCCATAATGCTGAATCATCGTGTCCATCTTTGTCTGGGCGAAAAGACTTTCTTTCATCTTCGAGAGCAGACTTAGAAGCAGATATCCATAAACTTGAGTTACATGCATATAAATCGACTATGCAGGCTTTATATGCTTCCGGTCAATTAAGTTGGGAACAGGAGTCCCTCCTAACAAACCTTCGTATCTCTCTTCACATTTCGAATGAGGAGCATCTTCTTCAACTGAGGCATCTCCTATCTGCTCAAGTTCTTTGATTATTTCGATCGATGCTCCACTTTCCTACTAGGAGCTAACGTCCAAATTATCTTAGATTCTCACCCATTGACATTTTTGGAAATGGTTATCCTGCTTTAGTTGCTAATTCTGTTAGGTTAACACAATAAATGCAGGAAAATATATGACAAATTCTGGCAGATTCTCGAATAACTTTATGGATACTCTCCAGAGGCCCTTTGCCTTCCTTTCAGTGTAAATGTATGTAAATGTTATTAATGAGATCAAGTTTTAGCTCTTGAGACTATAGTAACTCCTTGTCGTTCCCTGAAATCCATATGCAAAATATTTTAATATTAAATAAGCTATTTCCCCTTCGTTTGCTGTATTTCGGAGGAAATCTGCTTGTCCTTTACCGATAAAAAAAAATATATTTGTCCTTTCAATGGACATTTTGTGTTTTTGAGGATCAGGAGTGATAAGTTTTTTTATTCTCTCCTTGTTTTACTTGAAATAGCTATTGTTTGCTTGAAATGGGATAATTAATTGCACTTTACAAGATCGATACTATTTTTGCCATCTGTTATTATCTTGTTCACTTTTTCATCTTATCCATGCTTGCTTAATTCATTCACTATACATTTATTTGCAGTTCTTTTCTCCAAACTCTTCAAGATTTTGCTTGATTAATCTTCATTTTTTATTGGCTTGTGCTGTACATAGGCTGATATTGAAGGGATTTAGGATCCCACTGAATTTGTAGTTGAAGTAGATCTTGAAAAAGGTATGTAAGTAGCAGATTTAGTAGGGGAAGGGAGTGTGGTATTAATAAGGCCAGACGTGGATGTTAACTGACCAAAATGAAGAATATGGAGTCTGACATAATAACCTGAGCTCTAATGTGGGGTTAATCTGAGTTGCTAAGTCCTGCAGGTTTTGTGCTTGTACACCACTTTCTGAAATATCAAGGTGAAATTTAGATACTTGTTATCACCAGGCCACATGAAGGTCTTGAGTTCAAGTCTCTTCTCCCTTATTGGATACCCTTTGGGATTTATCCCGGCTTTCCTGGTTGTGTAGTGTAAGGGGATTTGCACGGCCCGAGGGACTTAGTCGGGTGCTCTAAGAGGCTTTGATACCCTTTTTCCAAAAACAAAAAGATACCAACACAGGGTGAGTCTTGTGTTTTTAGGTGCTGCTTCTTTTGAGTCTGCATGTTTGCTTGATATAATATGAGTAAACGCAGAAACTTGTTCTAGATACTGTTGTATTTAGCACGAATTCAAGGAAAACCAAAAAGGTCTGATCAATCGGCCACTTATGACTGATCGATCGGTGGTGTGCGAAACGACTTGGAGAGCTGATTGATCGGCTAGGGTGGCGCTGGCCGATTGATCGGCCAAAGCGGGATTTTCCGAGTTTGTGCTATTTTAAGTCTTTTATGTTTTGAGAAACATCTGTTGCGAGAGGAGACTTTCTAATTGTCTAGGTATCTTGTTTAGACCTATAAATACGTAGTTATGAGTCTAGGGTTTGTATCTTGAAGATCGAAGGAATGCAATTCCTTTTGCATTGACAAATAAATAATAGAAAAGATTAAGGCATACTAGGACTTGGGAAAGGTTAAAGGGTGGATATATAGAGATTCTTCTTGGGTTTTCATAGAGAAGGTGAGTTGAGTGCTTTTGTATTGGTTCCTCAAGGTTTCCGTGAATAAAGAAGTGATCGCATCTTGACTCGTGGACGTAGGTAGGTTGATGCTGAACCACATATATCTCTTGTGTTCTCTTGTGGGTGTGTGTTTTGGTTTATTCTTTTCCGTTTGGTTCTATTATTTCCTCAACAAATTGGTATCAGAACTTCGGGTTAATTATTTTTTAAATGACTTTGAAAAATTCTGGGCAATTTTCCCTAGAAAAGTTTGACGGAAAATAGAGTTTCAATCTATGGCAAATGATGATAAATGATATCCTAGTTTAACAGGGTCTCACAAGGGCGTTGAAGGGGGAGTCCGGTAAACCGAAAAAGATGCTTGATGCAAATTTGAAAGACATTGAAGCGATGACAGTTAGCACAATGCGCCTCTGCCTTGCAGATAACATGATGCATATCATTATGGATGAGGAATCGACATCAGATCTTTGGAAGAAGTCAGAAACGCTCTACATCGGAAAGAGCTTTATCAACAGGTTATATTTGAAAAAAGAGTTCAATACCTTAAAGATGGCCGATGGTGCAGATCTCATGAAACACATTAATGTGTTCAATCAGATCTTGAATTAATCGTAGAAAGTTGATGTCAAGGTGGATGAAGAAGACCAGGCCGTAGGGCTTCTTATATCACTTCCAAACTCATATGATCACTTGATGACAACTCTCATGTATGACAATAAGACATTGCTGATGGAGGAGGTCACGGCGACGCTACTCTTTTATGAGATTAGGCGCGGAAACCATCGCATGATGGGAATGCTTATGCCATGGTTGCTCGGGGAGGAGGAAGGAACTTGGAGAGAGGATCTGTAAAAGGCAGGGGCAGATCCAAATCAAAGGGAAAATACAGGGTCCAGTGCTATCATTGCAAAGAATTAGGGCACTTCAAAAGAGAATGTCCGAGGTGTGCTAATGGGAAAAGATTCTTCGGGAGGATATTTTTTGGCGGCAATAGCTACGGATAAGGAGGAATACATTGGAGATGCTTTCACAGTCTTCAAAAGTATGAACAATTCTTCCGGTGAGTGGATTTTAGATTGGGGGGCTTCATGTCATCTTTGCTTAAATATGGAATTTTTTGATACATTCCAAAAGGGGACGAGAAAAGTGTTATTGGGTGATGGATCTGAATGTGAAATTACGAAATTTGGTAATGTAAAGATAAAAATGTTTTATAATGCGATTTGGACTTTGGGAAGGGTAGCTTGTGTCCCTAAGTTGCGAAAAAAATTTAATATCCCTCGGACAATTAGACTTTAAGGGCTATTGCTAGACAGTTGTAGGTGTAGTTATCAAAATAAAGCGAGAAAATCAGGGATGCTTGGTTTTGATGAAGGGGAAGAAGTGTGGTGGTTTATAACTCATGGAGGGGAATACGGTGGTAGGTGAAGCTTTTACAAGGTTTGCAAGAAAACGAAAACCTGATTTTATGCAGATGGTAGAAAGCTCATCTAAAGTCTCTTTCGCAGTTGGTGCAGAGATGAGTATTCTAGTAGGTTTTCGTAAGGGTGGAGATGGTGATGATATGCCTTTGACGGAGAGGACGGGTCTATGTCCTCGTCCGGGGTTCTTATAGAATGAAGGATGAGTTTAAGGCTACACATGTGTTTTGGCCATGTTTTATCGAATCCGGTAGAGTGCTTTCTGGGGTGGATTCGAGGGTGTGTGTAGCTGGTGGGTCTCTTTCGTAGATGGTGCAGAGGCGGGCAATGTCAAAAGGATTGTTTATGGTATTTGCAAACGGGGTTACAAAACTATGAGAAAGGTTTTGGTTCGAGGTGGAGGTGCTTCCTGAACGTGGGTGATGCAGTGATCTATCTTGGTGGTTTACTTGGTGATTAGCAAATCGGTTCTCTTGGTTGCGATGGTGTCGCAGAATTCTCGCCAAGGTAGAGATTTGTTGTATTTGACATGAATTCAAAGAAAACCAAAAAGGTCCGATTGATCGGTCACTTATGGCCAATCGATTGGTGGCGCGCGACGGAAACAACTTGGAGAGCCGATCGATCGGTCAGGGTGGTGCCGATCGATCGGCCAAAACAGGATTTTTCCGATTTTGTGCTATTTTAAGTCTTTTTTGTTTTGGAAAACTCATAATGCGAGAGGAGACTTTCTAATTGTCTAGGTCTCTTGTTTAGGCCTATAAATGCGTAGTTATGGGTCTAGAGTTTGTATCTTGAAGATCAAAGGAATGTTTTTGCATTGAGAGAGAGAGAGATAATAGAAAGGGTTAAGGCATACTAGGATTTGGGAAATGTTAAATGGAGGATAGATAGGGATTCTTCTTTGGGTTTTCATAGAGAAGGTGAGTTGAGTACTTTTGTACTGGTTCCTCAAGGTTTCTGCAAATAAAGAAATGATCGGATCTTGAACCGTGGACGTAGGCAGGTTGTTGCTGAATCATGTATATCTCTTGTGTTTTCTTGCGGGTGTGTGTTTTGGTTTATACTTTTTCGCTTGGTTCTATTATTTCCTCAATAGATACCAACTTTAAATATGAAACATTTAACATTATTAGTAAACCAAAAGGACCCCATTGAGCTGATCCCTTGAGTTTATTGAGTTCCATGTTGGTCCTGATGTCCATCCAACCACCTGGGATTTGGTGAATTCATAAAAAATCCAGAAAATTGAGTTTATAGAAATTGCCTTGGGGTGATATTTATCTTTTGTTAGCTGCATTTCTGTACAAGGAGATCTAAAATGGAATGTAGAGGCAAGCATTCATGGCTTAGAGTATACTGCTCATATGGATTATTGGACGTACAAGATTACCTCCAGATCAACACTCAAGATCTCATCCAAATCAGCCTCCTTGATCCTCTCCAGAAATATGATTGCATTGATTAGATTGTAATTCTGCATATAAGATCTTTCCTTCTCTGTTTTGGAAAGTTTATATTCTGTACACCTCAAAGTTCTATTCTTAGAACTCAATATCCATTATAAATATACAGTGTGTATACCCACGAAGGGCAACATACAACATTCTTTCCTGTGAGAAATAATATGGTATCAGAGCCATAAGTAGCTTTTTTGGCTTTATTCTTTTCTCTTTATTTCCTGTATCTTATTTGCTTTAGTGATCATTCATAATGACTGATCCTAACCAAGAAAAATTTGTGGCTTTTTCATCGAACAATTTCTCTTCGAGTTTACCAAACATGTCCAATGTGACAATCAAATTAAATCGCAGCAACTACATTCTTTGGCGTAGTCAGCTTCTTCCGATTCTCATTAGCAGTGATATGATTGACTTGATCGATGGCTCCTATACAGCCCCACCACCAACTATCGAGCTCTCTAACCCCGAAGAAGGTAAGCGTTTAACCCTTACCAACCCGGCATATATTGCATGGAGTAAAAAGGACCAACTGTTTCTTAGTTGGATTCATGCTACCATTACCCCAACTGTATTTTCTCAAGTGGTTCGATTTACCACGGCGCGGGATACTTGGTTGGTCCTTGAGAGATCATTTGCCTCTCAAACTACCGCACGACAATTTCAGATTCGCACGGAACTACAATCCATTAAGAAAGGACAATTGTCCATTAGTGATTATCTTGAGAAGATCAAATCACTGGCAGATGAACTTGCTGCCATTCAACAGCCGTTGCCGGAAAGAGAATTAGTATTTTGTGTCTTACATGGTCTCGATTTTGACTACCATCCATTCATCACCACGGTTACAAATGGAGAGCTTCCATCTTTTGAGGAATTATATGGTATGCTTTTAAGCCAAGAGATACGGCTGAATGAGTACCACAACTCACACTCTACTTCCGCTTTATTCACTACTCGAGATCGAGGTCGAGGTCGAGGACCTCGTGGTCGTGGCAACAACCGAGGTGGTCACTTTAGGGGTCGTGGACGTGAACAGAGACAACACTACTACTCCAATCGCCCCAACACTCATCCCCATCAGCAACGCAGCTTTGTTGGGTTTCCACCACAAACCACTCAACCACCGGTCACTTGCCAAATTTGTGGCAAGCATGGGCATACTGCCCTTAAGTGCAGGAACATGCATGATTATTTTTATCAACCTGATGATCACCCTATGGCGTTTAATGCTATGAATATTGCATCTGATGGCTATGATCCCAATTGGTATCCCGACACGGGCGCTACAAACCACATGACAGCTGATGGTAATTCCTTCACTACTCGTTCCGAGTACAACGGCACCGATCAAATACTTGTTGGGAATGGTACTGCTCTGCCTATCTCTCACATAGGTGATAGTATTTTGCATACAAAAAATGCCTCTTTCAGTTTACCAAATATTTTACTTGTGCCTAAGATTCAGAAGAACTTAATTTCAGTTGCTCGTTTTACACGTGAAAATGATTGTCTATTTATATTTTCACCACGGGGTTTTTGCATTAAGGATCGTCAATCGGGGAAGGTTCTCTTCGAAGGCAGGAGCAAGGGTGATCTTTACCCTATATCAGCCATTGTTGACACCAGGGGACATACAACTTCTTGAGGTTTGTTTGTCGGGATGGTTCGGAAAGGCACATCTGCAGCGGTTTGGCACAATAGATTGGGACATCCCAATTCCAACACCCTGGCTTTTTTTATTTCGCAATAGGTCTCTTTCAGTTAATGGTAGTTCTGTCTTCAATCAAGTTTGTCCTGCATGTTCAGTTAGCAAGAGTTGCAAGCTTCCTTTTGGTCGGTCTGAGTCCAAAACTACAGATTTATTTGAGTTAATCCATATAGATTTATGGGGTCCCTCTCCAGTTACATCTTGTAGTGGTTTCAGATATTATCTTATTTTTATTGATGACTTTTCACAGTTCACATGGATTTACCCATTGTTGCGCAAATCTCAAGCTCTTGATTAATTTATACAGTTTAAATGTATGGTTGAAAATGTGTTTGACAAACACATCAAAGCGCTGCAATCAGATGGAGGCCGTGAGTATGATAACCGGTCATTTTCTAATTATTTGCATACAAATGGTATTCTTCATCGCCTCACGTGCCCACACACTCCCGAGCAGAATGGAGTGGCAGAACGGAAACACCGGCACATCATTGAAACTGGGTTAACACTCTTGTCACAGTCTGGATTCTCTAAAGAGTTTTGGTTGGAAGCTTTTACTACAGCTTGCTTTCTCATTAATAGGTTACCGACACCTAACCTTGCAAACAAATCGCCATTTGAGATCTTTTATGGTCGGGTACCCGACTACGATATCCTTCGCTCCTTTGGGTGTCGATGTTATCCTCACCTTGTACCTTATCGGGATCACAAGCTTGATTTCAAATCGAAGCCATGTGTGCTCATTGGTTATCCAATGAATCAAAAGGGATATCGTTGCCTTGATAGTACCACGGGCCGTGTCTATGTTTCCCACCATGTGATATTTGACGAGACTTGTTTTCCTCTTACAGATATGGAAAGCTCTACATCTTCCAAGGTTACCATAGATCCTTCTCATTCAACCGAATGGCTTCACCCAATTGAACCGGCTCCTCAACCTGGCCTAGTGGTATCCCATTCCTTACCATCACCATTGCCTCTGTCCACCACAAATATTACCTTAACACCACCTACTTCACCAATGTCAACCCCTCCTCACCTTCACCAACAACAATCCTCATGTTTGTCCCTATCACCATCGGCCCCCTCTATCCTTACAAGATCACCTACCAACCTAGCAACCATCCCTTCATCACACCATAGTTCTCCTTTACCATCCAACTCACCCCTTGTGCCAGACTCCATCCCGGCCCCAATACCACCACCGCCAACCCCAACCTTGCCAACAACTTCTTGTCACCCAATGACGACACGCAGTAGAGATGGGACTCGCAAACCTAAAGCCTATTTTAGTAGTCGTCATCCTCTACCTCAATGTCTTTCAACACTCCTTGAATCCTCAAATCCTGTGGAGACTACATGTTACTCTGAGGCTGTAATAGATCATAGATGGCGTGCTGCCATGGTAGAAGAGTTTGATGCGCTGCTTAAGAATAAGACATGGTCGCTAGTCCCGTCCTCATCCACTCAAAACGTCGTTGGTTGCAAGTGGGTCTTCAAAATCAAACGCCATGCCGATGGTTCGATTGAAAGATTTAAAGCACGGTTAGTAGCCAAGGGCTTTAACCAACAACAAGGCCTCGACTTTGATGAGACTTTCAGTCCCGTGGTCAAGCCTCCTACGATCCGACTTGTCCTTTCCCTTGCTATTCAACATGATTGGCTGATTCGTCAATTAGATGTTAAAAACGCCTTCTTACATAGCGATCTTAAAGAAGTTGTATATATGCGGCAACCTCCTGGCTTCATTGATTCTACACATCCGAATCATGTGTGTCTTCTTCATAAAGCCCTCTATGGACTTCGTCAAGCCCCACGTGCTTGGTTCGATCGGATTAGCTCCTACCTTCTTGAGTTGGGATTCCTATGCAGTCAAGCTGATCACTCAATGTTTATCCATCGCGGTGTACATGGCACTGCCATTTTGCTGCTATATGTCGACGATATTATCTTGACTGGCGACAATCCATCATTCATTCAACAATTGATTGTTAGTCTACGCTCTCGCTTCGAAATAAAAGATCTTGGTTCTTTACACCATTTCCTTGGTCTTGAGGCTCATCGTGAAAATTCAAGTCTCCTCTTGACTCAAACCACCTATGCTTTAAGTCTGTTAAAGCGTGCAAATATGGTTGGAGCCAAACCATGTGGATCCCTAGTTGCCGTTGGATCCAAGTTGTCGGCCTATGATGGAGAACTTCTTATGGATCCAACTTCGTACCGAAGTTTGGTAGGTGCACTGCAATATCTCACTACCACTCGACCCGATATTACATACGTGGTAAATCAAGTATGTCAATTCATGCACCTGGCCGCCGTTAAGCGCATATTGCGCTATATTAAAGGTACTCCCTCCTTTGGCCTTCATATAAAGAAAAGTTCAGATCATCAACTTCGGGCTTTTTCAAATGCAGATTGGGCTGGGTGTCCTGATGATCGTCGGTCCACAACGGGCCTTTGTGTTTTTCTTGGCCCTAATTTGATCACTTGGCTCGCAAAGAAGCAACATACGGTATCTCGATCTAGCACTGAGGCTGAGTATCGTGCCCTTGCCACTACTGTTGCAGATATTCAATGACTTACTTTTCTTCTTCACGATCTTGATATTCGCTTACCATCTCCACCTTTGATTCGGTGCGACAATCTCAGTGCTACTTATCTAGCCTCTAATCCAATTCTCCATGCTTGTACTAAACATGTGGAGATTGACTACCACTTTGTTCGGGAACACGTTACACTTGGGTCTCTCTGGGTGCTCTTCATCCCAAGTATAGACCAAATTGCTGACATCTTTACCAAGGGACTTTCAACTCCCCGGTTTTGTTCCCTTCGTTCCAAGCTGACCGTGCGCGATGCTAGCTCGCTCATCTTGAGGGAGGGTATTGGACGTACAAGATTACTTCCAGATCAACACTCAAGATCTCATCCAAATCAGCCTCCTTGATCCTCTCCAGAAATATGATTGCATTGATTAGATTGTAATTCTGCATATAAGATCTTTCCTTCTCTGTTTTGGAAAGTTTATATTGGAAAGTTTATATTCTGTATACCTCAAAGTTCTATTCTTAGAACTCAATATCCATTATAAATATACTGTGTGTATAGCCACGAAGGGCAACACACAACATTCTTTCCTGTGAGAAATAATAGATTTGTCAAAAAGACAGTATTGATGAGTAGAACCAGTTATCCATTCTATATAGAGACCAAATCCGGTTATCACCCTTGAAGTTGCCACGTGTCCCTTTTGACACCCCTTAACTGTGGTTAAGATTCACCCACCCCTAGGGTTCACTCATCCATTCTCGATTTCTAGAAAAAAAAAATATATTTTAATATTAAAAACACCCTAAAAATATTTTTTAAATATTAAAAAAAGAATTAATATTTTTATTATTTCTAAAAACCAAGGATGGGTGGGTGAATCTTAACCACAGTCAGGGCTGTCAAAAGGACACGTGGTGGCCTTAGGGGTGATAAATGGAGTACGGTTATCACCGTAGAGGATTTGGTTTCTTCTATATATGGTGCAATGACTTTGTTTTACTGCACTGTAAATTTGATGTTTGTAATTGTACAGTGATGTGTAGGGATCAATGGGAACTGTGCTTTCTATCTAAACTTGTTTTTTGCCATAATGAGAATAGATCATACCACCTACATTAGCTGAATGGGAACTGTGCTTTCTATCTTTCGCCATAATGAGAATAGATCATACCACCTACATTAGCTGATTGTTCGTTTGCATGATCTTGATCAACCCTAAAGAAAAAAAAACGACATTTACCCTATGTTTGGTTGTTGAGAAAATAAGTAAAAACATGGAAAAGAAAATAAAATTAGACAAAACTCAACTATAAATTGTATTAAAAATCCAAAATTTTCTGTTCTTTTCCATGTTTTCATCAATTTTCTCGGCAACCAAACATAACATTATGGTCGTTTAGTTCTTAAAAAATATGACCCCTTTGTAAATGATTTTAAGATGCTAACCTCAGTAGAGACCCCTCAACCTTAATTCTCACATCTAAATCCTTTAAGTAATTGTATTAACATTTAATAAATATTTGGAAGTGATATTAGTATAGGTGCTTATTATTAAAGACCCACCTATCTTTTTTTTTTTTTTTTTTTATGGTAAAGAAGACCCATCTATCCAAACCGGACATAAATATCAATGAGTTGCAAACTAAATCCGGGCCAACCCACGGTCCCAAATTGTAACCCACTGCTAAGAGAGATGCTATTCCCCAGTCACAAACATTCATCTTCTCACCGTTGCGTGACTTTTAACCCGTTAAGACCAGAGCTTCCGCCTTATAAAAAAAAAAAAAAAAAAGAAGACAATTTTGAGATGGAGCTCTGCTTACTGCTTAACCGCGTTGAAGGGGAGCTCCCTTTAACTAAAAAAAAAAAGAAGGGGAGCTCCCCTTTTTACATAGGACTTTGCTACTGAGACCCCATTAGGGTTGAGACTATCGAGACAGAGCATGAGATTTCAGGTAGGGCCCATTTCACATGATAGGCCTGTTGGGATTTTAACCATGCGTTTAATCCCTAAACCTTTCTGATCTTGAGAGACTATGAATCATAGAAATTACATAACAAATAGAAAAATTACAGAAAAGAAAATAGAGACAAAACACAAGGATATACGAGGTTCGGCAACGTGCCTACGTCCTCGGGGGTCACACTAATTCACTATATTGAAGATACAGAATACACAGAGTTTTCTCTCTCTTAGAAAAATTATGGCTATTTCTCACACCTTGTTCACCTAACGCATACAACTATATGTTTAGGGTTAAATTGTGAAACCGAAAATACCCATACAAAAACTCTAAATATCGTTTTTGCCACAACCTGGGCCGAATGGCCTAGATTGTAAGACGCACTTCATGCGTCGCAAGGGGGCACCACCTCCTCTGCCACAATCTGCTGAAGGTTGTCTACATTCCCAACAAAGCCCCACTTGAAATCCCATGGTCTTAGTGCACGGTCTCGGCCCTAAGGGGGTCTTAGAAGCTTTATCCTTTTACGGTCATTGTAAAATGGGAGCTCCGATTCAAGCAACAACACGTGTTATACAGAAGAAATTGTATTTGGTACTGGGGCTAGAACTACTCTTTATGCTAATGCTAGAAGCAAAGGCATACAACTGTCGGGAAGTCGATCTCAGAACCGAGTTGTGCACAAGAAGTGGCAAGTAGCATTTTTTTGCTAAGGATGCTGGGTTGTATATATGCTGGGGTGTGATTTTTTTTTCTTCATTATTTTTAAATATAACTTTTTGTCCTAAAAAAGTGACATCTTTTCACAAGAGGCGTGTTAGCTCTACTCAGACAATTATTACTCGTAGCCAAAAACCACACCTATTAAAGCAAATAAAGATAAGTGTTAGTGACCAAAAAAATAAAATAAGGATAAGTGTCAGCTGAGCATAGAGAATGCATGAGAATAGGGGGTAGTACGCTCCTTTTAACAATGATATCTTCTTAATGCCTGCTACCTCCTCTCTTAGTCGACTTTCTTTCTTTGTTCGTTTTTTTTTCTTGAAAGTCATTTAACACACTCTACGGTCTACAAACACAGTTTGACTTGTGGTGGTCGCTAAGGTGCCATAAGGGTAAATCCTCACTCTCACTCCAAAAGGGCTGGCTAATTGAGGAGTGGAGGCCCCTTATACACCCCTGTGGAGCCTACTTAGAGCATCTTCAATCCACTCGCCAAACCTGTAATTTTCGTGAAAGTAGTTAACTGGAAGCAAAAAAGCCAACTCCAACGGACATTTGACTCGCTACTTTAGGGAAGACGAATCCGCTCACCAGAGCGGAATCTTCTTGCCAATTGCATTTTTTTTTTTTTTAAATTCTTCAAAATTGATCGTTGGATCTTGTAAATACATAGAGGCGTGATTGAAATGAGTAAGAAAAACAGAGAAGATAGGGAATGCGTTGGAGTTGAACTTGACGATGAGGCTCCCTATTTGTTACTCCCTCCCCACTGACGAAAAAATGGGGAAAAGTTAAGCACCGGGCAGCTCTAGGTATTAATTTATGATTATCTTATTTTAACAGAAAAGAAAAAGACGAATATATCCTTACCGCACTAATCACAATGACATCGATACCACTAAAGCCCACTATATGCACGTCAGCACGCCACGGTGAGACCGATTCGAGTTTTATTTCGACCGGCGTCTTTTAATTTCTCCATTAAATATCTCTTCCAGGAGAAATTTGGAGAATTCTGGTTCGAAATAGGGTTTTTCTGGATTCATTTCTCCGTTTCTTCGAATTCCAAAACCATCCATCTCTCTTATTTTTCTCGTTCTCAAATCCGCCAAAAGCAACACCAGAAAACTTCAATCTCACCAAGGTTAGATCTTTTCGATTCCTTTCTTTCGTCAATTTGAAGACTTTTTCTCGCAGAAACGAAGAGATTCTTTGATTCCATTCCCCTTCGGTTTAGATCTGCAAATTGAACTGATCTGAACTTTTCTTGCACGATTTATAGATTCTCTTCTGAAGCTTTTATATTGTTTTTTTTTTTTGCTTTCAATCCGTTCAATTTTTATCAAATTTAGTCTTGTTTACATCTGTTTTTGGGTATTCTTGTTGTTCTGCACTAGATTGAAGCATCAGCTTGATTTAGTAGAAGATGGGAGCCTTTATGTCGAGATTCTGGTTCATGTTGTTTCCGGCAAAGGAGTATAAAATTGTGGTTGTTGGATTGGATAACGCTGGCAAGACGACGACGCTTTACAAACTACACCTAGGGGAGGTGGTCACTACGCATCCTACAGTTGGGAGCAATGTCGAAGAGCTTGTCTACAAGAACATTCGGTTTGAGGTGAGACCATCTTGATTACTATTCCTTGTCATTAGCTACACTTTTTGATTTTTTTTGGCAATGAATTTCCATCTTAGTCTTGTAAATTGGGATTACAATGAATTGGTCCTGTTCCTATAATTGACTGTTGCATTTTATCTTGTGAAATTGAGATTCTGGTTCATATTGCTACTTAATGCTCATGGTTTTCTGTGCTACAATCATGCTACTAAATTTCCATCTTCTATGATACTTTAATGCTCACAAATTAATGGGTTTCGTTAATATGTATGCTTTTCTTTGTACAAGTACTCAATATTGTCGAAAGAAGGAAAAAAATATGAACATCTGATATCGATAGAAAAAAAAAAAGAATATGAACATCTGATAAATCGCAAACAAGCCCACCTTGTTAAAGCTGTTATTAAAAGGTACGCTAAGCCGGCTGCTAGATTTCCTGGAAAGACTTATGGAAAAATTATTCTAGGTGAGGTTTATGGTGCATCCATACATTAGTGTTTTGCCACTTCACAAGTACTTGGTTGGGAACACTAGAACCTTATTACACTTGGACCAACTCTTCAAGGAAATCAAGCCATATATTTGGCCTGGACATTTATATGGTAGGTTGGAGTTGTTGGACTTTGTTAATTATATCCTAAACAGGTTCCGTAGTAGTTAATTGTTTTAACTGATGATTTGTACAGATCTTTAAGAATGAAGATGCTCATAAACCCCTACTGAAATATCAGCCAGGAAATCTATGTTAATATTATAGAACACTGGTATCTCTGGTATGGTTATTGATAATAGGGACTCAAAGGATAGAGTCATCGATGCCTTAGATAGATTATAAATGTTATCCTTATCACATTGCTAATTAGTTTCGAATCTAAGAGTTATCACTAGCTAACTTTTAGATGGGAAATAGCTGATAAGAGAATTATGATGAAATACTTCTCTAGGATTTAAAGTTTAAAAGCATCTGGCCTGGTTAAGGATTATTGAATTCACACTTGACAAAGAACCACTATAACTTCCATGATACATTAGTAGAAAGCTGGAATGACATTACTATCTATGTTTAAAAGTAATAATTAGTTAATTATAAGGATGGGTATTCGTTTGTTGTCATAGCAGTAAAATGGAGTGTTGGTCTTATTAAGGTGGAAATGGCGGCTCATGCATGGTATGAATACATTTTCCAATTTATGATGGAAGGTTATATGTGTTGTTTTCGACTTCTAAGGATCTTTTTTTCTTTATCCGTTGCAAAATACTTTCCTTAAAATCTTTGTTCCATAGTCTTCATTATTCAACTAGCAAGTTTTCGAAGGTAATTTTCAGAAGTAACACTGAGAATGGACACTACCAAAAAAATAAAACACTAAGAACGGACGATCAAACACATTTTTTTTTAAACAAGGAGGTGTTTAATCATATTAAAAGAAACAATAGACTTTTCATTGAGTATCACATTGACTCCACATAGAGGAAATGTTCCTTCGTAATGGCTGTATAGGCTTAATTTGAATATCACATGAAACCAAGTTTGGATTATTGGTATTTTGCCCAATCAAACATATACATTTACTTGGTGGTCAACTCTTATGCCTAGCGGTCTATGGAGTACCTTGCTCTTCCCACTTTTTTGAGGTAATTGTAACATCCAAGGTTTAAAAAAAGGGTTTCGGACACCGTAACGGACATAGCCGAAACCTTTACGTAACAGTTTCGGCCTTTACTTATTTTTTTTCTTTTTTGCTTAAAAAAATCCAAAAAATTTCAATAAATAGAAAAAAGAAATAAAAAAAACATATAATAAATGAGTAATAAGATACTTTTAAAGTCAATATGAAGCTCAAAATTTAGAAATAAGGAAATTAGATGGGTCGAGGGTTGAAACATACCCAAAATAAAGAACATGCTTTGGATTCCTTTAAATCTATGAATTAAACTCCAAATCAAGTTGTTAATTAACAAAAAAACAAAAGGATTTTAGGAAAAAAATGTACTAAGAATAGGTAGAAAAAAAGAGAGGAAGCAAAGATGAGGTTTTAGAATGAGTTTAGGGATTTTCGGAACCCAGTCCTACGACTGAAACCTTTACGTATCGGGCGTAACGCCTGTTACGTAACAGTTTCGGGCGTTATGGTTTTGTTTCAGGATAAACGGGTAAAGGTACGGTATCGGTTATCGGAGGTTACCGAAACCTTTACGTAACGAGCTTTACGTAACGGTTTCGGCGTTTTTTTTAAACCATGGTAACATCTATTCGGAAGAGAGAACGGAGTCAATTTTTTTTAGGAAGAGTCTCCAACGCATTGGTAAGATTGTTAGCTCCCAGATCTCTCAAATCCATTGGTGTATCAGTGTAGTGTAGGACATAATATAGATAACCTTAGTTACAAGAATTTCAGCAACTACCATTTTAGTATTTTGATGTGTAATGATGATATTAATAAAAGCACCGAGTAACTATGTAACTACCTATCGATCAAAAAAAAAAAAAAACTATGCAACTACCTAACTAAGTAGTTAAATCTCCGATAGATTGAATATCCTAGGAGGAAAATCCTAGCATCTTGTAAATAACTCAGGTGCTGATTTGTTAGTCTCTTGTTTGAATCCTTTAAAAGAAAGTAAAATCTAGCATTCACCTTCCTTCAAAGAACCCAAAACCCATAAACGGATATATTTCTAAAGTATATAGTTATCAACAAGGTAGAGTTACGTATGATCCTTTTCCTGATATGCTTCTCAAAAAAGAGAAGTGGTTCCAAATTGCTTGATAACGTTAATAAGTTAAAACTAATAAGGATTTCAATTTTTTTCTTCTTCAAAGAAGATATCTTCAAGATGAGGTTTATGGTTGAACAATGATAGTAAACGGCTCTTTTCTTTTGTCAGTTTTTTCCTGGGAGATGTGATTTAAATTGTTTTCTCAGATGACCATCTCAAAATTTAGTAGGTTTATAAAATAATTTATAGCGTATCAGGAGGACACCTCCTTTCGACCAAAATTGGACAGACTCAAATTCTCTAGTCTCTCTAATGAGCAACGAGAAGTCCTTGAAGCTCCCTTCGAAGAGTTAGAAATCCTTAGTGCCATAACAAGCTTAAACGGGGACAAGGCCCCAGGTCTCAACAACTTCTCCATAGAATTTTCAAATCTTGTTGGGACATCGTAGGCCCCGACTTCATGAAATGGGTACAAGAATTCCATGAGATAGGATCTTTTGATAGACTGTTAAATTGTTCCTAACTTTCGCTCATCCCCAAGTTGGCCGACGCCCATGATCTTAAAGATTTTCGGCCCATCAGCCTGGTTGGTAGCGCTTATAAAATTCTTACATCCTTGCACCAAACTACAGACTGTCATGTGCTCTCTAATCTTTGTCCCGCAAAGTGCCTTTGTAAGAAGCCGTCAAATATTGGACGGTATTCTCATCGTGAACGAATGCGTGGATGTGAGGATCCATTCAAACACACCAGGGGTGCTATGCAAAGCGGGCATGGAGAAAGCATTTGACCATGTTAATTGGAAAAATTTTGACTACTTATTGCACAAAATGAGGCTCAGAATCCGATGGTGAACATGGATGAAAGCCTGCTACGCTTCAGTCTCCTTCTCGGTTCTTGTGAACGGATCCCCTATTGGTTTCTTTACCAGTTCTAGAGGACTGACACAAGGGGACCCCCTATCTCCCTTTCTCTTCATCATTGTCACAAAATCTACCATCTCAAGTTTTTCCATTTGACGTGGCGATCCCCTTCTTTCTATGTCCAATTTGCGGATGACATTCTGATCATGTGCGATGCCTCATGCACCCAAATTCTCCTTCTAAGATGTCTGTTCAGATGCTTCGAATTGGTCTCCGGTCTCAAAATCAACCTCGCCAAGAGTGAACTCTATGGGGTCGGCGATGTCCTACATATTCTGTCCTTGGCTTCCATCCTAGGTTGCAAGCTTGGCTCTCTCCTAGCCAAATACCTCGGTCTACCTTTAGGTGCCTTCTTCAAATCCAAATCAACTTGGAACCCGGTCATTGCCAAAATCCAGCAACGCCTCGAAGGGTGGAAGGCCTCCTACCTCTCAAAAGGGGGCCGACTCACCCTTCTCAAAAGCGTCTTGAATAACCTCCCCACCCACTTCCTCTCCCCTCTCACCATCCCTGTGCCTCGGTAGCCAATAGGTTGGAATGCATCCAAAAGAATTTTCTCTAGAATGAAAGAGTGGTGAACCACAAGTACCATCTTGTTGATTGACAAACATTCTGTCTCTCCATTGAAATGGATGGCCTAAACATTCGCCCCATTCCCCTCTTCAACGTAGTGACAAAGTCGGGGTTCGGGAATAATTTGGTAGGGGTCAAGTTCGGAAAAATTCGAAAAGTTTGGGAAAAATTCAAAAATAAAATAAAATGTTATAATAAATATAAAAATTTACCGAACAATTTGTTTAAAAAATATACAAAATAAGTAGTTTTTTGCTAAAATTGAGAAAATAATTCGGGAATAATTTTGAAAATTCGGGAATAATTCGGAAAATTGAGTAATAATTAAGAAAATTCGCAAATAAGTCACGAATAATTTGGCAACCCAAAGATGCGCGAATAATTCGTGAATTTTAAAAAAAACGGAGTTTTTTTTTGTTACAAAGCTCTTCAACAAGGCCCTCTTAGGAAAATGACTTTGGAGATTTGGTTCTGACCGCGAAAGCTTATGGAGGAAGGTTATATGCCCAAATATGGATCAACCTCCAATTGGGACCCACCCACAGCCCGTGGTCCCCATGGTTTGGGTCTTTGGAAAAGAATCATGTCCGGATGGAATTTCTTCTCAAATCATATCAGTTTTTGAGTTGGAAGGGGCAACAAAGTCAAATTTTGGATCGACAAATAGTGCAGCCCACCACTCTTAGCAGTGGTTTCAATTCAATTTGGCTCCTAGCAAATGATAGATCCGCCTCTGTAGAATCATGCATTGAGTATCTCCTGGACACTAGAATTTGGTGTCCTCACCTGAGACGCACTCTTAATGACTAGGAACCATACACTCTCCTAAACCATCTGCCGGACTTCAACAGATCCCCACTTCACTCAACCTTAGGAATTTGTTTGTGGGCTAGAGACAAAAAGGTCATTTCTTAGTGAGATCCCTCTTTCAGGCCCTCCTTCCCACCACTAGCCAGCCTTTAACTTACATACCGGTTTGGAAGGCGAATCTGCTTCCCAAGGTATCCTTTTTCATTTGGTCCGTAGCATTGGACAAGATACTAACATGCAACCACCTTATGAGTAGAGGGTGGCAGATGGCCAACGGTTGTTTCCTTTGCCTAGAAGCTAAGGAGATGGTCGATCACCTTTTGTTACATTGCCCTTTTGTACACTAGGTTTGGAGCTATTTCCTCTCCCGCTTGGAAATTAACTGGGTCTTTCCCCTCTCCTTCTGGGACTTCTTATCTTGCAAGATCTCGGTGTTACTGGGAGAAATGGGCTTCGAAGGGGACCCATTGATAGTCGCATCGATTGCTTGGTCTCTATGGAAAGAACGGAACTTCAAGGTCTTCGAGAACTCCCCCTCTCCTATTGCTAGAACCTGCCTACGGGCCGGTCACCTTTTGAAGCATTAGTGTTCTGTCCAGGTGAATTTTGATTTAGCATTGCTCTACTTTTTGTTGTTATTTGCTTAATCAATTTTTTTTTTTTGCACATTTCTTCCCTTTTTGCATCTTCTCTCTAGCTAACTTTTGGCCTGGGCTCATTTTGTATTCCTACATTTTGCAATATATATTTCTCTATTACCAATAAAAAAATTCTTTAACCTTTTGTTGGGAGTCTAGATAGAAAATGATCACTATAATACTTGAAGGATAATAGATTTTTTAAGATGATAAATAGGCCTTAAAAGGAATCCGATGGTGTTCTTTTCTTTTCTTTCATTTTTTTTTTCCAGTACTTTTGAGTTTTCAGAAGATCTAATTTTGAAAGATTTCAGCCTTTTGGGTGCGAAGCAAGTTAAACTAAGTATTTTTTCTCCTTCGAGTCAGAGAAGTTCTAATTAGAGGCCGAGAGCTCAATTTTGATGGTAGTTTTTTTTCGTAAGTTGGGGTGGTGATTGGTGGCATATTTTAGAAAACGAAGGCATGATTGGTTTTTCCGATTGTAGAAGAATGTAGAGATTTTGCTATAAGGTCTCACCATCCTTAAGGATCCCTAATTGTTTCCATGTAGGGGTGGATTGTTCTAATGCTGTCAATGGCTTCAAGCTCAGGCAAGTAGCTTTGGAGATCAAGGTTTACTTGGATTTATTGATCATCTTAGCAAATATCCTTCTAGTAGTATTTATTTGTACCTGTTTACATAAGCTTTTTGGAAACCACTATTGAAATAGCTTCTCTGGCTACAATTTTTTTATTAGAAGTTCCCACATTCTCATAGATTTGCTGGCTAGAATTAGTTTACACAGACTATCTTGTAGATACACAATTCTATTTTGAGGTCCTTGTTTCCATTCTTGTTCATTCCAATCATTAGTTATCAAAAAATAGAATTAAAAAAGATATTTTAAAGAGGATTGGGTAGCCAAACGTCTAGCCGGGTGGAAATCTTCTTGCTTATCTAAAGGAGGGAAGTTGACCCTGATCCGTAGCACTTTAAGTAGCCTGCCTACTTATTTTATATCAACTCTTACAATCCTGCACTCTGTGGCTGGTTATATTGAGAGACTCCAAAGGGAGTTCTTGTGGAATGGTGATGGGGACAAGTTTAAGTATCATCTAGTGGCCTGGAGTCAATTGTGTAGGCGCAAAGAGAGTGGGGGTTTAAACATTAGGCCCCTAGTGCAAGTGAACAAGGCGTTGCTAGGAAAATGGATTTGACGATTTGGGGAGGAGAGATAGTTTGTGGCGCGTGGTGATGATAGTATGGAGAATCGTCGTGCTGGGTTCCGAGAGGTGAAGGGTTCTCACGATCAGAGTTTTTGGAAGGGTATTATGGCCACTGCCAACTTAGTGGTGCCGTACAATCGGTTTAGAGTTAGGAGGGGGACTGAGGTTAGGTTTTGGTAGGACGTGTGGTGTGGGAACACCAAGCTGAAGGATGACTTTGGCAACCTGATCATGATAGCAACAGAAGGCTTTAGTTGGGGATTCTAATGCAAGGATAGGAAATGGGGTGGTGTGGTGTCCGAGTTTGCGTAGGGACTTGAATGATTGGGAAATTGAGGATATGTCTCGCTCATTGGAGAGGGTTGCTTCGGTATCCCCTTGTGCAAATATTAGGGACATTAGGATTTGGTCTAGAGGCAACCAAGGTCGGTTTTCAGTGAGATCCCTTTTTTAGTCCTTGTATCCCGCTCCCTCTGGGTTGTTTCCTCATAGGATTGTGTGGAATCCCGTCATTTCCTCCAAGGTATCTTTCTTCCTTTGGAATGCAACATTTGATAAAATTCTAACATGTGACCATTTACAAAGTAGAGGGTGGCGAATAGTTAACTGATGCTTCTTGTGCTTTCAAGCGGAAGAATCTGTGGAACATCTCTTGTTGCATTGTCCTATTGTGTTTGGGATATGAGGTTTCTTTCTTTCCCCTGTAGGGGTAGACTGGGTCTTTCCCCCCTTCTTTCCTAACTTCTTATCTTGTTGGCCAAAGATAACTGTGGAAGGGGCCAAGACGGCGATTTGGGTAGTGCTCCCAGGGGCGATTTCATGGATGGTTTGGAAGGAGAGGAATCTCAAGGTTGTTGAGGATTTCTCATCTTCAGTGGAGCGCCTTTGTGATCGGATACGTATGGTGGTGTTGGAGTGGGCGGGTGTCAATTTTGATGTGGAAGCTTTGAGAGTGGTGCTAGGTTGATGTAGTGTAGGGTTGGGGTTTGACCTTGGTTGAGTTTATGCACTTGTAAACTTTTCCTAGGTCTTTGTCATTTTTTTGCAAATACTTGTACTTCCTTCCTCCTCTTTATAAAGTTTATTTACCGATAAAAAAAAAAAAAGATTTGAGAATAGTTGGGATGTCTTTATAGCAAAACTTTTACTCATAGAAAGTTTTATGACAATAGTAAGTGAAAAATTACTTTAAAATGCATTCCTTTTGCAGTATAAGGGAGGAGCAAATTAATCTTGCCTTTTCATTTTGTTGATCATGCATAAATATCTATGGAGCATCCTTTGATTTAGTAGAAGATTGGTGGAGGAGTTTCTATAAGATTGATATCAAAGATTTAAGTCCCAATCTTTCGGAGAAGTCCAAGGAGAAGAGAATGTGGCCTATTAATTATTTCTCAGAAAGTTGGTAGAGGGTGAGTTTAATTCAGATATTTTGTACAATTAAAGACATGAGTGGAAGAACGTAACAGTCCATTCCATGATTCCATCATGACATCATCTCATCTGGGGCTTCCTCTCAAGGCCAACTACCTTTCCCAGTTGGTATGGGATCTACTAGTGGAAAGATTTGAGAGAAGAGTTGAATCATGGAAGATAGCTTCAACTATCTAAGGGAGGTAAGAATGCTTATCCATAGTAATTTGTCAAGTATACCCATCTACTTCATGCCCTAGTTCTCAGAAGAAATTTGAGAATGACATTCACTAGATGGTGGATGGCAGTAATATGGTGAGATTTAGGAAGACATTTGTTATGGTGACTCATCAATAGCATCTGATTTTCCCAAGCTCTATTCCATAGAAGCTGAGAAAGGGAGCCTTTCTGAAGAGTTGTATAGACTGGTGTCAGGAAATAGTAGTGTGGATGAGTTTCAGAAGGAAGGCAAATGACTGGGAATTGGCTTCTATTTCCAATTTATTTCACTAGATTGGATTAACTCCAGAATAGAGGCAGGGGCTTCTGATCATTGCATTTGGAAATGGGCAGTTGAGTTGCCTTCTCAGCTAGATCTTTCCTGCAAGCCTTGCACTTGTTGGATTTAGTTTTGTTTCCTACCAGCATAGTGTGAGAGACTCGTATTCCTTCTAAATTGGATATTTTTTTCTTCATATGGACGGCAACTTTGACTAAGATACTCACAGTGGATTACCTAATTAATAGGTGATGGACTTTTCCTAATATGTATAGCAGGTGCAGGAAGAGTGGCGAGTTAGCGGACCATATTCTCATGAACGTTTGGCTTTTCTTTTTGGAGCAAATCGGTATAGCTTCGTAACTGCCAAAGCTTTCAAGGATCCTTTGAATCTTTAGTTCCCCAAATCTCACAGGAATCTTACATTAGAGTTTTGCTTATTAAGAAGGTAGCCATAGGAGTTTTTGTAGTAAAATTTTACTTCTGTTTGGAGTTAGAATCAGTGAAGTAAGGTTCAATGTATTCCTCTCTCTCTCTCTCTCTATATATATATATATATATAATGTTTTAAGTTGAGAATTAATGAAGAATTGTTTTTCTTTAGGGATATTTCATGGTGGTTTGTTCCATGAAACTGAGTGATATAACATATCTTATCCGTTATTCCTAGGCTAAATCACAAACCCTAAGGTTGTTAAATTGTAATCGAATCGTAAAATCAATTTTGGACCGATTTGATTCAAATCAGGATTTAAATCGTAAATTGTAAGATTCAATCCGAATTTTTTTAAATTGTTAGAAAATACTTAATAAAAAAGAAGAAGGAATAATCCATTATTCAAAAGATTTCATTCATATCTATTGACAAAAGAAATTAATGAACATTTCATTCCATACACTTTACAAAACGTGAATGAAGTCCATAAAACGAAATTTAACCCCAAATTTCATCAAAGATAAATCAACAAAAGTAAACTCATATAATCATGTTGTATGAGACCAAGTATCAAAAGACTTGTACAATTAAAAAAATTAATAGAATAAACTATCAAGTTCTCCTAGAGTCTAATACTTCAACTCCATTCTCTTTCTTCTTCCTTTTTTCTTCTCTCTTCTTTCTCTTATTTTTCCCGTTTCACAGCAATAGAGAGAAAACCCAAATAAGGGTTTTGACATGTCTGTAATAGGGGTTTGGCCGTTTCTTCTCTTTTCTTAAAAGACATAAAATACCTTTAGAAAATTGAAATAATAAAAACATTTTAAAAAATATTTTTTAAATATCGTTCCGTAACAGAGGTTTTCGTGCTTGAATTGCTTTAAACTTATGTTTTGAATCGCAAATCGCAATTTGAATCTCAAATAGATGAGATTCACCCAATTAAGATTTTCACCTGCGATTTTGAATCGTATTACCTAGGATTCGATTCTAATCATAGGATTTGAATTGCAAATCGTTAGGATTTAACAACCATTATATATATATAATGTTTTAAGTTGAGAATTAATGAAGAATTGTTTTTCTTTGGGGATATTTCGTGGTAGTTTGTTCTATGAAACTGTGTAATATAACATATCTTATCTGTTACTCCTAGGCTAAATCACAAACCCTAAATTTGGAGTATTCCATCCATCTGATCTGGTCCACCCTTGCTTGTCCTACATCAAGCTTTAGTTTGGGTTTGGTATTAAACAAAATACTATCTGGTTACCACCTCTTGCATAGGAGGTGCATGATTCCTAACATGTTTCCTATGCATATGAACATATTCTTGCTGTGTGCATCAGTGGCTGGTGTGCATGGGCATTATTGTGTCTTTATTATGACCCATTTGGAGTCTATGGTGTTCCCAAAAAGATTAGCCAATGTTGATCATATGGAGGTTCTTTCCTTTTGTAACTGTCGCAGTTTGTTGGAGGAAAGCAATAAGAAAGGCATGGTTGGTACTTCTGTTATCTTAGATAGTTCATAATTGCATGGGTAATGCTCAATTGGATGAACCTTAACATTGGGCGACTTTCTCTTAGTGAAGCCATGGTTGTTGGTATTGGAGAGCTTATTAAGGGATTGGGCTCCAAACAGGGTTAGAGGGGTTTTTGGAGGGTGGAAATAACCCTCTTGGGCACATAGAGGAAGTGTCTCATGATCTGATATTTCATTCAAGCATACTTAGAAGTCCCAATGACGTTTTCAGTCCTTAGTAAGGCAAGGAAACCAGTGACTTGCAGACTGCTCAAGCTGATTGTAGAGGATTATATATATATATATATTCATTTACCTACTGTTAATAATAATCATCGGTTAGTGGTTAGTAATGGGGAGTGAAACTCTCGCAAATCGCCCTTGGGATTAGATCCCATAACTTAAAACCAAAATTTGGTTTTAAGTTATATATGACTGTTTCCCAGATCTATCTTATGACTTATCTACTTTCACATGATATAATCTTTTGATGGTTTAAACTTTGATCTAAACTAATTTTTATTTATTTTTTGATTGGTAATCTCCTAATTTTCTTGAATAAGTTCTCGTTAACGTAAAAGAAAATACTTCCACTTGACATTCTTAAGATACTTGTGTTTTTGATCAGTAATCTAGATTTCATTAATAGAAAGAGAGCAAGAACAGGAAAAGCAGAGATTCACAAATAGTTTCCCTGGTGATTGTTCGAAGTCTCTTGAGACAGATGGATAGAATCAGTTTGTAGTCATCTTTTTTTTGCAGTGTTTTCCTGATGGTACAGTTCTTTCTACATTTTTTTTGAAACGAGGGTATCTGGGCCTCTTAGAGCACCCGACTAAGTCCCTTGGGCCATGCTGATCCCCTCATACTACACAACCAGGAAAGCCGGGATAAATCCCGGATGGTGGCCAACAAGGGGAAGGGACTCAAACTCAAGACCTCCGCTTCCTGAGGTGTGGTCTTGGCCACTAGCCCAACCCCTCATTGGTTCCCGCAGTTGTTACTTCTTTTCCATGTCTGCTCCAGGAATCCTTGTTGAGTACTATATCAAATGAGACTGATGGAGTTGGAATTTATTAACAGTTTCTAATAACTGCTACTGCATATTTTCAGCTCTTATGATTGAAGTTTCCATTACACATTCTCTGTTCTAGTCTGAACTAGGTATTGCAAGAATATTCCTCCTGGATTTGAGTATTTCCCAAGGACTGCGTTTATTTATTGTCCATATCCAGTTGGTTTATTGGTTCCCATGCAACATTTTGTCATTCCTTATCCTGCTTTGTCAGCCTTCTGCCCTTCTATTCTTTCTAATAGATGTTTCCAACTGGTGAATTGATTTGATTTACATTTCAGCTTCCGATGGTCCAGTCCCATTAGGACCATCCTCTTGGATACAATCCTCTGTTGCTCGTGACCCTCATCTCCACTCAGGCTAATTTGTTACTTTTCAGCACCCTCCCAGCTTTCCTGGTCCCTACTCTTCAAAATTTCCACATTCAATCAAATTAGCGAGCACAGATGTTCTTTCTCAACGTCCAATTGAGATTTTATAAGCTGCCTACCTAATATCTTATTCGACAGTGGCTATTTCAGTCCCCTTTCATATTGCACCTACAGGCTTTCAGCATCTCTAGAACTCACCAAATCAATCAATCCAAAAAACTCTGAACAGTGTTCGTGTACACTATTACCATTTTTTCAGATTTTGATTGAGTTTCATGCAATTTGGGTACCTCTTTTTATTTTTTTATTTTTTTTATATAGTCTTATTGTATATATTAATAGACATGATGTACTTACTGAAGGGTACGCTCTTTGGTTCTGCAGCTTGGTTTATTAGTGTTTATCATACAAGAACTGCATGTTTGTTACTTCTGCAATTCAGAATATCTGCAGCCAGTCCATTTACTTGCTAATTTGTTTTGTCAGGTCTGGGATCTTGGTGGACAAGAAAGACTAAGGACATCATGGGCAACATATTATCGAGGGACTCATGCTGTTATCGCGGTGATAGACAGCACCGACAGAGCTCGGATATCCATTATGAAGGATGAACTCTTCAGGCTTCTCCAACATGAGGATGTTGAACATTCCGTTGTACTCATCTTTGCGAACAAACAGGATCTCAAGGATGCCATGTCCCCAGCTGAGATCACTGATAACCTCTCTCTCCACAGCATCAAGAACCATGACTGGCACATCCAAGCCTGCTGCGCCCTCACAGGAGAAGGGTTATATGACGGTTTGGGGTGGATAGCTCAGCGAGTGACTGGGAAGGCAACAAGTTAAAAACGTTACGTTATAGAGTTGAATTTTCTTGTCATGACTAGAAAATCTGTTTTCATTTTTTGGGTATGTTGAAGGGTGAGAATAGAGAAGCTTCTTTGTGTATCATCCAACGACATGGGCGCTTCTTCCAAGCAGATTGTATTTTCATTTTGATTGGCATAACATGATGAATCTTGTGCACAATTGGAGCATTTTATTTAACAATTGCTAAAATGACAAGTGTGTTGTGACAAGTCTGAAACAGCATATTCCTTCAAGCCCCTGGCTACATATAGCAATAAAGGTAAAATCTCAAACACATGAGAATTATAGTATCCAGCAGCTGCAATTATCTGAATCTTGGCCCCCTTCGAACCATCGCTCCCAGGATGAATTTGCAGGGCCATTTGTTCTGTCACACCAATAAAAATGAAAATTCAGGGCGAGTCGAGGTTGATGTCAATGGTATATACATAGGAATGAAAGTGAAGATGTGTTATTACATTGGGAGTAGCGGATCCGGTGTAGTTTCTATGTAGAACAGCAACCTGGTGGACAGAAAATGAAATTCAGTCTCTATAATGAAAGAATTAATAACCCCTGCTATCTAAAATCACAAAATCAAATGAAATGCTGTTATAGTTTTAAAATATTTTCTCATACTCATTGTACGTGGCTGAGACATCTGTATTTTCATTCTCAACCATCTCTTCCTGTACATTTTATGGAAAGAAAAGAGAGGAGCAGAAGTCAGAAACATACACAAAACTAAATTGATGTAGAATTTCATATAAAAATCCAGATGATGGCAAGAAGAAAGGCATGCCATTTTGTTCTAGCAAAGCAAACGCCACTGTATACCTACACAAGCAAACAGTTGGGTCTTTTGCAAAAAGAAAATAAACCCCAAAAGACAAAGAACCACCTTTTGCAGTGGGTTGATGGTTTGGTAAAAGATAATTTATACCTCCCAAGATTACCTACTTACAAGGTAAGATACTAGGTGTGGAGCATTTAACTGATATTATCAATATTCAAAAAGTTATTACAACTTTTGGGGTATATCTTCTGGATGATCATTCTCTTTGCCTTGTTTAACAATTTGAAGGAATGAAAAGATAGAAGGTTATTTAAAGAGGTAATCACCATGGAAAGGAATATGATAAAAATAAAAGCATTCATGTGTTTCCAGCTATAGTTGGGAAATTGCGTGCTGTTAAAGTTCAAGAACCATAAGAGATTGAAAGCCAGTGGACAATAATTCATTGTAGTTCTGCAAAATGGAAGGAGACCCCAGGCACATGCATGTGAATTGAAAGAGGGTAGCAGGAGTCGGCCTCCTTAATCCAAGATCAATTAAGCAGAGACCCATTGACCTTGGAAAAAGGAAACTTCAAGATATGGCCCCAGGGATAATGCAAAGCCCTAAAACTATATCCTGAAATGAAATTCTTGGGTTAAGGCCTGGAAAGGTTTGACTCGACTTCAAACTTCATACCAAACCTACCCATCCTTTCTCGCCTCCCTATAATCTAAGTTGTGTTTTGCTCGATTTTGATCCCTAAAAATGTTACCCTCTACTCCTGGACCAGACCTCCACTCACTTACACATCGGGTGTATATGTATCAGAGTTTTTTTCCCCCTTTAAATTTTGATCAGTTGATTTAATGGGAACTGCCTGAGAAGACGCAGGATGAAGTTGCAGAAGAGAAGTAAAAAATTCTGATTGATAATGTGAATGGGCTACTAGATAGCTTCTTCATGTGAATGATCTGTACTAGATTCCAATAGGAAAACTTAGGGCTAATCATACTAACCTTTCTAACAATATCTAATAGTAACACTGGGTTTGCACAAGTAGTGGCATTCACAGTGGTCCTACTCGACAATGACCTCATCTTCCTGATCTCTATCCTTTAAGGCTTTAACCTGGGGCAGATCTCTTTAAAAAAATAGCTATAGACTGCATAATCAAAGCAAAGAGTTCCCATACAGAGCAGAATACGGAGTGAAAAAGGGAGAGCTAGTAATCTCCGGTTCACCTGAATAAACTTATGAATTCAATGTAGTTAACAACTCAAAGATCTATCTGAATTTTGACTGCTTCTGATGCTATGTTACATTCTATGGTTTGTAAAATTTTAATTATGTAGTAATTAAGTTCGCCTATATAGCTATCAGAAGGGAGTAATAATCAGTCAAAAGTTCAGCAATCCTATTGGTTGCATCATTTTGATGGAGGTTTTTCTGAGGAAAAAACTGTTGAATAACATCCATCACTTCAGCTTTTTCAAAAAAATTAAAACTAATTGTCGGACTTATAGTCCATAGTATTAAAAGGCCACAACATTGACCAACAAATTCACAGCATCTTGCTAAGCATAATAACAGCTTCCACCAATAAACACTAGGAAGGATATTCTGATCATTTATCTTGACAGTTATGATTATGAGATCTGGATTCTTCAATTGTTCAAGAATCCTTATCCCTACTAAATACAATCAACACCAACAACCAAAACATCGACCAACATCACATGATATTTCTAGAGAGAATCCAAAACAAAGAAGCATGAAACATAGTACAAAGCAAATAATATAGTTTTCTTGTTTCTTACAGTATCAAACTAAAATCTCTTCCAATTGATTCAATGCAAAAGAAAAACTTGCTTACGTGCAATTTAAATCTCTTAAATTGTTTCTGATACAAAGATCAAACCAGAAAAACGAATTCTGGACCATAGTCACACATTCAGAGTTTGGGAATTATTCGGCAAGGGAAGATTTTGAAAAAAGGGGCAAAATTAGGGAACAAGTCACGTTCTTAAAAAATAATAAAATAAGATTGCTAATTATGAAAAGTTATAAGTTATAACAAATGTATTTTATATATCAGATATTTACTCACAAATTTTCAGAAAGTTGTGAATGATTGCGTTTAATTAGTGACACTTTTTCAAAGAGTCCCATTTTTCTTTAAAAAGTTGTGAATCAATTGATTGACGAAGAAGTCACAAATTATTAACAACTTTATGATAAAAAGGAGAACGTTGTTTCCGTGACCTAGACTAACTCAAATTTCGTTGTCATTGCGGCTAACTTAAATATAACATGCATTCCCCTAGGAAAATTTACTACGATTTTTACAAAGTTATGTTCCTTTAAAGGCTGCCATCTAAAATAATGTTATTTGAAACAGTATGCTTTCCAAGCCAATTCACTATTTCAATTCTGCTAGTCACTGGGAACAGTGTAGCTATGGACAATTCATAATCAGAATAGGTAAAGTCCAGCGGACAAATCAATAGGAAATGCTATTTGCTTCAAAGGAATAATAAACTTCTATTAAATGAATGAATTTCACGGGAACTTTCTTTATCCTCAGATATCATCGAGAAATAGGAGGAAGTATTATCAAACGATTTCCTACAATTGACAGCTCGCCTCAAATTGACAGCTCTTATCAGGCTCTTACCATACACCACTTTGAATGGTGACTTCCCTTCCTTACTTAACATAGGCTGATATAGTTTTGATAGGTAAACTCTGCAGTTAGAAGAACTATACCCACTTGCTAAGGCTCCCTTGCACTAAAATCCTCAGCAAATCCCCCTGTGATCGACAGTTGGAGTCTGGTCTTCCTGAGTGATATCACTGCTAAACCATAGATTGGTGCCTAATTTCTTCCATAGCACCCTCTATTAGAGGGCAGAGACCTCATTATCTGTATGGATGCTAACATTTGCTAGAAGTCAATGACCCTATCAAATATAGATAAGGTTTCACACATTCCTCAAGCAGCAACTCTCTAAGCTCTGTGAAACCAATCCACTGAAGAAGTGATACAAAGATCAAACTAAGAACATCTTTGAAAAGATCCAATGGTCAAAGTCCCAAACTCTCCTGACCACATAAACATTGTCTGGAAACCCCAATCAATGAGTGTCCCACTCCCAACTTCACCTCTCCATTGAGATATTGACATCTCATTGGTACCAAAGAAAGTTAAATCGTCCCTAATTGACAGTTTCAGTTCATCTGTATAAATCAGTTGAACAACACTTGCTCTAACTCCCCAAAACCCCAAACCGTATTTAACTACCGTTTTAATTTTTCAATATCTTCTCTGGTATGGCATATATATTTGTGAAAATGATTCTACACTGCTTAAGACCTCACCATTCCTTCAATCAATTCATCAGACTACCCCCCCCTCTTTGAAAGACTTTAATCTAAGAGGAAATCAAACTGCAAGTTCCATTCAAATAACCATTTCTTTCCACATCACAATCCAAAAAAGTGCAACTTGATCCCTAATAGAAACCTAAGACCACTCAAAATTCACACATTTATAATCGCCGAATCGAACAAATGCATACAAAATCGAAGCAAACTCACAAGCTACTTCAAGATGTAAATTTTTTCTTCTTCTTATTTGATTAGTGAACTGAAACTAGCATAAATAGAGAACCACACGAACATTGAAAGTTAACCCGAAAATAAAAGTTTTAACAGAAAAAAAAAAAACAAGCGAAATCTGATGAAGAACTAACCTCCAAGGATTTAGCTTCCTGCTCCAATTGCTTCAATTCAGCAAGAATCCGATACTTCCCTCGCTTATCAACTGCAGCCACAGAAGGAAGCTCTAGATCTATCGAAGACGCGGTTTCAGAATCCACGTCCTGCATCTCTCGGCATACAATCAAAAGAAAAAACCCTCTCTTTCACAGTTACAAACCCTAAGAAACCCAGAAACGGATCGCTACGAGAAGGACACCATTAAAGAAGAGAGAAATGCGCGAAAACTCGCATCTTTCATTGTTTTAGGAATAATCTTCTATTACAGAAGAACGATAGCGAGAGAGAGAGAGAGAGAGTCTTTTGCTTCCAAGTTCTACCCTTCCGGGAAAGGGCAAAAGCCTCTACCCTTTTCTTCTCTCCTAAAAGCTGCTCTTTCTGGCAAATGCTAGGCACGCTCATCTAATGCGCGTGATTAGTGTGTACCTTACATTTTATATGCTTTTCTCTCATGTGTTATGGCTTTTTCATCTTATCTTAACCAGTCAATTACCTTTACCCTATGTTTGATTATCGGGAAAATAAGTCAAAACATGGAAAAGAAAAGAAATTCAAAAAAAACACAACTAAAAATTGTATTAAAAAACTAAAATTTTATTTCTTTTTCATGTTTTCAACTATTTTCCCAATAACCAAACATAGCATCAGGGTGCGTTCGTTTGACGAGAAAGGAAAAGAAAATGGTGTTTTTACACTTTTTTTACGTTTAGTTTTCTAAAAACACACTTTCATTTTCTTACACTTTCCCAAAAATGACAATTTTCTTTTAAAATCTTCATCCATCATTTGATGGTTGTTTTGCAAGAAAATTTGAGTTTTTTTTTTTTTTTTCTTTTACTTTATTTTCTTTTCTTGTCTTTTTTTTTCTTTTATCAACTTTTTCGCCAACCGAACACATCCTTTGGGAATATGATTATGACCCCTTTTTTTATTCTTTTATTTTTTTTTGGGTAAGAGAAGACAATGGAGACCTTATTACGCTTTATATGCATGGAGCATGGTTTGAAATTTCGTTTAAATTTCGCAAAATTTCGGTTTCGGACAATCCCAACTATATCGAAATTGGGTTTATTTTGAAAATCAGATTTCGGTAGAAATTTCAGAAATTTAGGGTAAAATTTAAGATTTCGAAGATTTTGAAATTTCAACCAAAATTTGATTTATTTATTTAATTTTAAATAGTCTTTTTTTTATTAAAATTCTGAATATTTCTAAATTTTTACTGAAATTTAAAAAATTTATATATTAATTTTAAAAATATAATCGTAATATTTATATAAATATATAAAATTTTAATAAAATATTATTTTTTAACATATATATATATATATAATTAATAAAATATTAATATTTCGGATTTCAAAATTTCGCCGAAATCCCGCAATTTTTCGGGATTTGGGTTCCGGTTGGGTAGCCGAAATCTTCGTGAATTTCAAAATTAAAAACCTTGGCATTGAGTGTACATTAACTCTACTTTTTTGGGGGGGTACAAATACATTATCTCTACAACCAGTGGGACACTTGGACTGGGACAAAGCCATTACCGAGCCTGAATCGAAAAAGATCATTGACTACCTAAATGGCCGCTCTAACTGTGAGTTGGGAGATTCATGCCATTTTAGCCGGATTGCTGCAACCCAAATGTGGTGTAATCCAATTTTGCTATTCCAGTCCGCAAACAAACTCTGAAGCTCATCTTCTAGCTCAACAAGCACTGTCTGTCTGTTAATCCCTTCCTAAATTAATGCATATTTTTTTTTAACCCAAAAACATAACTTAGTAGAGCATATATAGGACGAAAGCCACAGCTCAATGGCAAGGTGTACCTAGGGTGTCAATGCGCGGGCTTGGTTATTAGAGATCGAATCACAGCCAATCGAAATTGAACTCGGGAGAGTTCAATCACACCCATAGGTCAACATGTGTCGTTGTTCACCCTTATTAATTGTGCTTAAGATTCACTAACCCTTAGGGTGCAATAATCTAACCTTAGTTTTTAGGAAAAAAATATTAAAAATAGTAACCAATCCCGACTATCGATTCAAAGAACAAAATAGGATTTTTCTTTAGTACAAATAGGTCTTGACGAACTAGTTGGGCCTAGGCCTAAGCTTAAGATCGCTTGACTATAGCCCAATCCATTGACATCCTTTAAGTGCACCCATTTTTTTGGTTGAAATGATTATCATCTCAACCATAAGTGCACCCATCTCACAAGGGTCACTTTGGATCAAATCGAGGGCAAGAAAATATCATTTTGCACGATATTTAAAAAAACCAAGAGTTCACTCATCAATACTAACCTAATACTAACCTAACTGCTAACCGTAGATAGGTGATGCATTATACCAATATACACATAGGGGCGGAGCCACATGAGGCCCGGAGGGCTGAAGCTCCCCTGAAATTTTGTAAAAGAAAAACATTTCCTATACTATTTGTAGGGGTGTATCCTGGGAGACAGGCAAAATTGGGGAGGACGGGAGCTCTAGCCCCCCTTAAACTAGGAAAAAAAAAAATTCTTTACAAAAGGATACAAACAGACGCAAAGGACCATGAACTAGGCCCTTAAAATTTTTTTCCAAGAGCTATGCCCCGAACCCCATTGTTAGCCCCCCTTTAAGAGAATCCTGCCTCTGCCCCTGTGCACACATATAAAGTGAATGAGTTGTGCCACCTCTACTCTCAGGCAGTCTCTACTCTCAACCAAAAACCAACAAATATCCATGCTTTCAATAAATAAAAACTAACACCTATCCATGCTTTAGTAGGTGTTGGTTTTTGGCTAAGAGTAGGGACTGCTTGAGAGTAGGCTAGCACGCCTCTAAAGTGAATAGGTATCATACGTGTGATGGGTGACACATGGTACTCCTTTGGGCCTCAAAAAAATTAAATGCAGAGACTTTCTTTCCCTAACAAGTGGTTAAAAAATTAGCCAAATTGGAGATCTCTAGGTTGTTCAGTTAGACGTCAAAAAGTTTGTCATTAACCCTAATTGGTTAGTATTAACTCATAGGGTTAATAAGATATAACTTAGTCCAATCGGACAACCTAAACTTCTTTTTGATTGATTTTTAATCATGTATTAAGGAAAGGGGACCCGTATATTGGGACTTTATTTTGTGAGCCAAAAGGTGTGTCACTATCAATTAAACGCTATGTGTTTTGCCCAACAGAATGCGAATGCCACTTTAGGCTGCCATGTGTCTTTTTTCTCTCTTGTTAATCGTGATTAAGCTTAATCAACTCAAGGTTAATATTTTTTTTCTCTAAACCAAGGTTAGATAGACGAACCCTAAGGGTAAGTGAATCTTAAAGAAAGTAAGTGAAGGTTAAAAGGGACACGTGGCAGGGACACATAAGAAGTTTTTCCCATCTACACATACATATATATATATACTAGTAAAGGTGCACGTGCTTTGCACGTATAATTTTCTTATATAAATTTATATTTAATATTAGAGAAGAGTTACTAATACTGATTATTTATGGATCTCACATATAAATATAAAATAAATAAATAAATAACAAAAAAAAACAAGTACTCATTCTAATAGAGTATTGGTAATGAGTACTTCTTATAATCACTTTAAGAAAATGCTATTAGAAAGAGTTACTAATAAGTTCTTTCTACGTTTAACAAGACTAAATAGTCCTCTTTAAGAGCTAGTTTAGGATTGAGTTTCAACAACTAAAGTATTAAAAGTCTGACTTGCAGGTATACTTTTTTTCCTTCTTTATTAAAAGTCATACTAACTAAATTTCCATTTAAAGTATATGATCGTATCAAGCAAACCCAACAACAATTTCGGAATCTACTTGAGATACATGCATTTTATTCAAGTAAAATTTCTTTAAATTGCTCATATTTACAATAGGCATGAACCAAAATACTCCATGGTAGCTTTAAGTATATTCTAGCAATAAAAAATATTAGATCTTAAAGAGAAACAAAGAAATTTGAAGATGCTAACTGGCTCTTGATCACCCTCAAAATGAAAAGAATACCAATGAAAAAAAAAAGTATGATGACAAGAAAGTCGTAATCAATCCCAGAACCAATCAATGGATAAACCACAAGTGTCAATTTAAGCATTGACTAACGCAAACTGTTTCACACCATATAGGAAAACAAAGAAGTTAATATTGTTATCAATAATAAATAGTTATAAGGGGGCTTTACCTATCAAAAGAGAAGCGCTGAAGATAATAGAATTTTTGACACCTTAAGACATTGCCTAGGACGAAAGACAATTCGAGGTAAATAATATCTTTAAATTTATTTGTTGATTACAATGAATAAAAATTTATTAAAAATAAGAAATTAGCATCTTCACACAACGTAGTAATGAGATGGTGGGAATCATTGTTTTGATTTCTAAGTAACTTAAAAATAAGGAGAATCCTCATGTTTAAACCTAAGGTATTATAAATTGTAAATATTAATTATTTTATATTTCTCGTTCTCATAACAGTACAACGTAACCTTAAATGGAATCCTATCGAATTCTTGAAATAGAGGGCCATGATTCTAGTGGGTCCCAAAAATCAACATTAAAATCTGTCAGAAATTGAGACTATGCTTTAAATTTTGCTAGAACCGGAAATATATGATGACAATAGATGATTATTAAAGAATAATAAGTAGAATAAAGACTTTAGTGCTTGCAACTCTCTACTAACAGAAACTCCTTATCAATATACATATCTAAAGATATCTTAAGTGATTTTTTCATGTTCGCAATATACACACTTTTCCACAATAGAATCAATGGTAAAAGAGAACCAAAGAGATAATGAATCTTTATGTAAACATGCCCATTGGTCTCAAAGGTCCACTGTTTGACAAGCGAACAATATGAGAGATAATATTGGGGGGAGAGGTAATAATATATACCTGGGTCGATGCGTTAATAGTTCGATCCCGATTGAAATGAGAGGCATGAATCATCATATTCAAGGACGAGGTGCTTCATTATGACAACTGGAAATGCATATATGCAACATTCAAAAAAAAAATTTAGATCACCCTTACTATTGCCTTTGTATTTGGTGGAGCTCTCTTTCTCGCAATTGGCTGTGATCCGATCCCTCAACATAGACACATCTCAGCAAAGTGCATATGACGACAGGAAAAGAAAGAAGAAAAAATAACACATGCGATTAAAGAATGCACTTCCAAGATTTTATTTTTATTTTTTTGGTTTCTAGAGACAAGGCATGAAGATCTTTTATTTTTTTGGTTTCTAGAGAAAAGGCATGAATATCAAAACTTACTGGATAAATAAATACTCGCATATCTACCCGTTCTCCTTCTTCCTTGGATCGGATAATCGGAGCTCACGATCATAAGATTCCTTTTGTAATGGGGAGACGTCAATCTTCACTCGAGAGTTCTATTAATAGTAAAAGATTGTAGATAGAGTAATAGTGAGGCTTACTTATAAGGAATATAGGATATCGATAAAAAAAAAACTTATAAGGAATATAGGATAGAACTAATATAGAGTCCATACAGGACTCCATCACGGACTCCATCACTTCAGGCTTACTCATGAGGAATGTAGGATAGAACTAAGATAGAGTCCATATAGGACTCCATCACTTCATAGATCACGGAGGACTTTATTCTCTTTCAATCTGAGCATGAGTAGTGGTTGGCATGACCGAGTATTAGGAATAATAATATTAAATTGAGAGAAAGAGTTCATGTAGGAGTGCAATACGTGAGTTCTTCTTTCATTAAGTACACGTGATTATGAATTTTTTAAAATTTAATCTCTTTAAAGCTTAAGTATACCCTATGTTATTTATAAAATAAAATAAATTAAATGGTATTCTGGTCAGCATAAAGTTTAGGTTACTCCTTGTACTTTTATTAGTAGAATGATATATATAGTGAGCTTCACTATCATTGGGCTGGGCCAAAAGACTAGAAATGTCTGGTTTGGCTTTTACCGGTAGTTTCTGGATAGGAAAAGCACATATAAATTTTAACCCAGGTCCATTGGGCTCCATGTATAGACATCCCTAGATTGTAGAACCGTCTACTTATGTTAAACATACCAATAAAAAAAATCTATTCAAAAATAGTATTATCTGAAAGAAAGTCCAAAAAAGCAAAGTTTGGCTACCTAATTAGTACACTGGACCAGTAACTAAGGACTGGGATTGTGCAATATACCCAATAAAGAGTGATCCAAGCTCAGTCCATTTCTAAGGCCCACTACAGAATTTTTCACCCGAGGCCTGGCCAAATTATTAGAAATTTTATAAGGGGACTTGGTTCAAATTGTTTCATCATGTGTTACGCTCTTGATGGGCTTCGGCCTTGCTACCCATGTAGAAACATTAATATCATAGGATACGAAAAGCCCTTGTTGACAGCAGTGGGCCTATAGAGTTGTTGAATCTCATGGAAAGAAAACAGTGCAATTTCAGTGCATCAATCTAACTTGTGCTACATAGGCTGCTTAAATGGGGTAATAGAAACATGATCAACTCTTCAAAAAGGAGTAGAGAAAAGTCTAAGAGATCTATTCAAACATACACAAATTTTATAACATTTCCCCTGAATGGCAATAACAATCATATGTGTAGTCCTGATCCCCAACAGTTAAAGTAACTACTACTTCAACAACAAAACAAGCAATGGCAAATCCATTTAGGCCACAAATGCAACTATCAAATAATAAATAAATAAAAACCCATCAACGGTGATTAACCTACATGACTATCATATCAAGTGGCAGTAGACATTCAGTTGTAATGTCGCCCCATTACTCAGTGGGTCCTACTCCCACCTTTGAGATCAAGATCATATGCTGAAGACGAGATATAAACTGGTTGAATTGGCAAAACAACACATGCTTAGATAGTCTGTACTAGTGCTAGAAAAAAAAGAAGGAAAGAGAAACAAGTTGAGTAGAAATCTGGGAGAGGAGTACCTGGCACTTCATTAAACAACCCGATCTACAAAATGGGGGAGGAAAGCAGACTTGTGGGGTTCTTCATCCCATTCTAACTGGTCCCACCAAATTTTCTCTCCTTTAATCGATTTAAAAGTGTTCTTGGCGCTGTTGGAGTCAAATGGGAGCTTCTTCAGCATTGGGCAGCCTGCAACTGACATCTTTTGCAAGGAAGGGAAAGGCAGGGCGTTCTGATAGATGCTCTTCAATTTTGGCAAAAGAAATAAGTATACAACTTTGAGCATTGAGAATGTACTGGACTCTTCTTCTACCGTTGCAACTCCACCACATATTACTTCTTCAATTCCAATGCAATTCTCTAAATAAAGTGTTTGGAGGCTCCGAACACCGAAAAGCCATGTAAGATCCTTCAGTGCATGGCAATCTCTAATGTCTATGACGACAAGGTTTTGGAAGAAGGGATGAGTCACTTCTTTTATGATCTTAAGTTTAAAGAGACTTCTGAGGATCAATGTCTCAAGGTTCGAGGGTATGCGATTCCCTCCCTCTCTCCCCACCAACCAACTAAATGTCAACTCTTCCAAGCCTAAATTTTCAAGACTAAGCGTTTTTAGGTATTTCATATTTGTAAGGGTGGTGGTTGATGATGTTGATGATGGTGGTGGTGAAAGTGCGGTCAAACCTTCGCACCCTGATATTTTTAAAGAGCTTGTGCACCTCGTTAAATTGTGGAAGTTGAAGAACTTTTGGTGAAAAGGTAGAGTCCTTATGGTTATGCCAACATCTTTCAAATGTTTCAAGCATTCTGCTTCCCCAAAGCTGGCTCCACCATCTCCACCCACTTCCCAATCCCCATAACAACTATTAAACAAGTTCAAGACCAGCAATCTTGGAAGCCATAATATCACTTTAATTGGGATTGTTTCAAGCTCTGCAGTATCACTCAAATCCAAATACTTCAGTTTCACTAAAATTTTCAACTCATCTGGCAATGTTCGTATTGGTGTATTTGATAGATTAAGACATTGCAACTCAACCAATTCAAATATCCCCATTGGGAGATAGCTAATATTGGTCCCTGACAAATCTAAAATTCTAAGAGTAGGCATAAATTTGAAGAAGCCATCGGATATCCTCCTCAAGTAATAATTGTCATTGAGAAGCAAGGTTAAAAGGTTGGGGCATGTAGGCGTTTCAGTTAATGCTCCAATGGGATTATGCATGAGTGAAATCTTCTCTGTTTCCTCCCATTTCTCAATCTCAGGTGGTTCAGTCAACCCAACATGCGCTTGCACCAATAGCTTACCTTGTTTCTTTCCACAATCCCTAGATATCCATAATGCCAAGTCACGGATGACATCGTGCATCTTCACTTCTGTATTCTCATTAATAGAGCCACTCTCCAACAAGCACGCAAGCTTTAGAATTCCAATGATATGGTATCCCTGGTTAACTGCTTCATTCATCACATCAAATCCATCTATAAATCCCTCCCAAATCCAATGTTGTATAAGATCTTCTTTATCTATGTTATCGTCTTCGGGGAACATGGCACAATATAAGAAACAAGATCTAATACTGTCATTGGGCAAACTATCATAACTATACTTTAAAAGAGGAAAAACCTCATCTCCCATACCTTTAAACTCTGATGCGGATTTCCTCAATACTGTTATGGCGTGGTTCCACTCATTGGGAGTCTTTTTGCTAGCCATGGTCCGACCAATAGTGATGAGTGCAAGTGGTAAACCTGCACACTCTCTGGTAATAACTTTAGCTAGTTCAGGTATTTTTGGATCAGAATTGAGGGTCTTTTCTCCTACTTTGTTTCGAAATAGATCCCAGGCTTCATTCCAACGCAAACATTCTACTCTGATCTTCTTCTGGGCTTCCATCCGTCCACACACGGCCTCCGACCGAGTAGTAAATACAACCTTGCACTTGTTTTTACTATCAGGATGAGGAATTCCCACTAGTTCCAAATCCACTCGATCCCATATGTCATCCAACAACAACATAAATTTTTTCTTTCTCAAGACACTACAAATGCGTGCAGCACGCGCTGTATCCTGACTTTCTTCTTCAGGCAGTGGCAATCCCAACCTTTCCCCGATGCCCTTTTGAATCCTCTTCACGTTTGATTCTTTGGACACCACCACCCAAATCACCACATCAAAATCATGGGTTTCTCGGGAGAGAAATTCGTTATTGATTTTCTTTAAGAGGGTCGTCTTTCCGACACCCCCCATGCCATAAAGTCCTATAATCCCCACTTGAGCTTCTTCTCTAAGGCACCTCCGGACATTCTCAAACATCAAGTCCATGCCCACAGTCGGTCTGGGGGCCATGTCTTCCACAGCAGGAGGCGGCAATATATAAGCCACTTCACTGAAATTTCCTTCGCTTTTTAAATCTGCCACCATTTTTAGCTTTTTGGATACTTTCTTGCCGACCTTGTAGCTAGAGAGACAGTGCTTGGGGCAACAACCTCCGATGCATCTATTTGAAAGTTGTTGATTACCCTCTTCTATAATTTGATCCACTTCATGTCCCGTGGATTCTACCCTTTGGAGCCACAATCCCACTTCTTCTTTGCGCTTCATTTGCCGTTCCTCGGCGATGTCGACCCTTGTCTTCACATCATTCCTTACACCTCTTAATTCCGCCATTCGAGACCCCAAAATGTTGAGATTTTCTTGGAGTTCACGGATGTAGTCAGTACGCAGTGTAATGCAATCCCATAACCGGTTGATGATGTCGGTGATCGGGCTCACAGCTTCCATGGTGCTTAGGAGATTCTAGCTCACGGGAAGAAATTTATCCAGCCAATGAAGAACACAAAGCTAATCACGGAGAGGCTCTGTTATATGAGTTTGGGAATTAACAGATCTCAGCTGGAGATGGGATCACAGTCAGTTGCGATTGAACTCTCTCTGAGTTCAATTGCACTCACAGGGTTACAAGTGTTCCTTTTAACCATTATTAACGGTGGTTAAGATTTCGTAACACTTGAGTTCAATTGTACAACTTTGGTTTTTAAAAGGATAAGTTAACTCTGGTTAAGAAATTTTCTCTTAGTATTATTTTTCTTAAAAATTAAGGTTATAATATTGAACCAAGTGTTTGTAAATCTTAACCCAAATTAATTAGTACAGATTAAAAGTGGGTCGTGTTGACATTTGGGTGCGATTGAACTTAGAGAGAGTTCAATCGCAATGGACTGGTCCGATCAGTGATTGCAAAATACTTTAACAGATCATTTGGACTGTCCGTACATACTTTTTCAGTGATTACCATTACTTTAACAGAGCATTTGAGTAGGAAGGAATAAAGCTCCACTTCTTTTTCTTTTGTAATACACAAAATTTCTTTGCTGGACCCAAACAGTGATCACGCGTCAAATCCAAGAAAACCAACTTTTCCTTTGGATGCTCAATAATTGAACGAAGACTTGGATCTTCTCTAAGTTGGTGCCGGGAGGAAAAAGCCAGTACCACTCTGATGCTGCCACATATCAAAGTGTTTTGCACGCAAATAATAACTTTGGTGACGCACCGTGACGTATGTTGCGGCTTGGGAGTAGGTGCTGGCAGTCTTCTGGCCAACACCAACTGGAGAAGACCCCGCGTCTTAATGAAACTACGGGCATCTTGGAGCCGAGCTAGCCAAGTTTGAGCTTGGTTTGAACGTGGTCGAGCTCGGCTTCAACTTAGCTTGAGCTTGATTCCAGCTCGAAATTTTAGGGTTGAGCTTGGCTTGCACAAGTTTCAGCTCGAATTTTATTCGAGCCAAGTCGAGCTTGGGTTGGCTCAAATTTGATTTAAAGAATTATTTTGTTTAATTTTAATAAAAATATTTTAAATAAATTATAATATAAAAATTATAAAAAATTAATATATTCATATTCAAAAATAAAATATGAGATTAGTCATTCGGTCTAAAGAGTTGAGAGTTAGATCAAAGTTTATGTTTTTTTATTTTTTTTGTTATTATTATTTCTTGAATTTATTTATTATAAATTAATAATTATAATAAAAAAAGTTTAAAAACATATTATTTTATCATTATAAATAATAGTACCAAAAAATATTGTGTATATAAGAATGTTAACCTTTACCAAGACTAGTGAACTTGTTAATATTCACCAGTCTTTTTCTATTGCTTAGAAAGCACTCAATGAGAGTATTCTCATGTCTTCCTCAGAGTATTTTGCAGGAGATTTCTCTAGTCCAAACATGGATCATGTCCGTTTTTTGGACCCTGTCTATTTCCATACTTGAATGAAATTTTTATCTGTTAATCCAAAAAAAAATAATATCATTTTATTAAATATAAGAATATTTTGATAGTTTTATAGAGGATAATTCGTTACACAACAGAGATAAAAAAAAATACAAAAAAAGTCTAATTGTATTTTCTTACTTTTACATTTAATGATTGATCCCTTGTGAAAATTCTAATTTACCATTTAATTTTAGTGAGTTTGATAATCAATGCAAGGGTAAAAATATCTTCGTGAAAATTCTAATATACCCTTTTTTTTTTTGTATGAGAAGACAATTGAGACCTTATCACGCTTTATATGCATTGAGTGTACATTATCTCTACATGTTTTTGGGGGTGTACAAATACAATATCTCTACAACCAGTGGGACACTTGGACAAAGCCATTACCGAGCCTGATATCGGATTACAAATATAAAAGGATCATTGACTACCTAAATGGCCGCTCTAACTCTTTGATTTGGGAGATTCATGCCATTTTAGATTGCTGCAATCCAAATGCAGATGTAATCCAATTTTGCTTTTCCAGATCTCAACTAGCACTGTCTGTTAACCCCTTCTTAAAGTAATGCATTTCTTTTCAATAATAATTAAAAAAACTTAGTAGAGCATATACAGGACGAAAGGCACAGCTCAATGAGTGGGCTTGGTTATTAGAGATCAAATTACTTGGTTATTAGAGATCGAATTACAGCCAATCGAAATTGAACTCGGGGAGAGTTCAATCGCACCCACTGGTCAACATGTGTCACTGTTCACCCTTATTAATTATGGTTAAGATTTACTAATCTTTAAGGTTCAATACTCTAATCTTGGTTTTTAGAATTTTTTTTACTGAAACTAATAACCAATCCGATTCAACGAACAAAATAAGTTTTTTCGTTAGTAGAAATAGGTCCTGACCAACTAGTCTAAGGTCCTAGGCTTAAGTTCGCTTGACTATAGCCCAGCCCATTCACATCCTTTAAGTGCACCTATCTTTTTGGTTGAAATGAAATGAGGTTGAAATAATATCATTTCATTTTAACCACAAGTGCACCCATCTCACAAGCAGGTCACTTTGGATCAAATCGAGGGCAAGAAACTATCACTTTGCGATGTATTAAAAATGCAAGAGTCCACTCATCATTATTATCCGTTGATAGATGATGCATTATACCAATACACACACATTTATACATATATAAAGTACATATATAAAGTGAATGAGTTGTGCTACCTCTACTCTCAGACAGTCCATACTCAACCAAAAACCAACACATGTCCATGTTTTTAATAAAAATAAACCAACACTTGTTTATGCTTTAACATATGTTGGTTTTTGGCTGCCTGAGTGTAGGGTAGCACGCCTTTAAAGTGAATAGATATTACGTGTATGATGAGTGACACATGACACTTATTTGGACTAAAAAAATTCAATGCCCAGGCTTTCTTCCCTAGCACAATAGTAAAAAAAAAATTAGCTTAATTGGAGATCTCTAGGTTGTACGATTAGACGTCAAAAAGTTTGTCATTAACCAAAATTGGCTAGTATTAACTCACAGGGTTAATAAGATATAACTTAGGTTATAGCTTATGCCATCTGATTGGACAACCTAAATTTCTTTGATTGATTATTAATCACGTATTAGGGAAGGGGGACCTGTATATAGTGTCTTTATTTTGTGAGCCGAAAGGAGTGTCATTGTCACTTAACCATGTTTTGCCCAGCGGAATGCGAAATGCCTCGTCAGGCTGCCATGTGTCTCTTTACTCTCCTCTTAATCGTGGTTAAGCTCATCCAACTCAAGGTTAATATTTTTTTCAATAAAACAAAGTTAATTAGATAGATGAATCCTAGGGGTGAGCGAAATCTTAAACACAGCTAGTGAAGGTTAAAGGGACACGTGGTAGGGACGCATAAGAAGTTTTTCCCATATGCATATATATATGAGCAATAGCCCCCACGTCGGCCGAGGAGGGGACTATTCCTCCTCGTTCTCACACAGCCGACCCTTCAACTTCCATTAGCTCGGGCTAGTTTTTTTAACCCTTTAGTTAATGTTTATTTTATTTTATTTTTCTAAAAACCCAGGGTAGATGGGTGAACCCTAAGGGTGGATGAATCGTAACCATGGTTAAATGGGGTTAGAAGGGGGACACATGGCAAGAAAATAGGAGGCAAGACACCCCTCCTCGTGTCACCGACCGAGGAGGTGATTATTTTCCTATATATATAAACATATATAAACAGCTTCACTATCATTGGGCCGGGCGAAAAGACTAGAAATGTCCTGGTTTGGCTTTTACTGGTAGTTTCTTGATAGGAAAAGCAAATATAAATTTTAACCCAGGTCCATTGGGCTCCATGTAGAGACAACCCTAGATTGTAAAACCGTCTACTTATGTTAAACATTCAAATAAAAAAATATCTATTCAAAAATAGTATATCTGAAAGAAACTCTAAAAAAGCGAAGTTTGGCTACCTAATTGGTACACTGGACCAGTAACGAAGGACTGGGATTGTGCTATACCCAATAAAGCTCAGTCCATTTTCTAAGGCCCACCACAGAATTTTTTCACCCGAGGCCTGACCAAATTATTAGAAATTTTATAAGGGGGCTTGGTTCAAATTGTTTCATCATGTGTTACGCTCTTGATGGCCTTGCTACCCATGTAGAAACATTAATATCATAGGACACGATAAGCCCTTGTGGACGTAGGTGTCAACTAGCTTAGTTGGTAAAGTCTCTTGCGTCGTACATGAGACCTGGGATCAAATCCGGCCTAAATCAGGGTTGGGGGGTTTATGGGAGGGGAGGGCTACCCCTCATTGTGTAGCCCATAGGTAGGTCCAAGTGGCCTCCAATTAACCCAAAAAAAAAAAAAAAAAAATTTAAAAATAGACAAAAAAAAAAAAAAGCCCTTGTGGACAGCAGTGGGGCTATAGAGTTCTTGAATCTCATGGAAAGAAAACAGAGCAATTTTAGTGCATTAATCTAACTTGTGCTACATAGGCTGCTTAAATGGAATAGAACTCTTCAAAAAAGAGCAGAGAAAAGTCTAAGAGATCTATTCAAACATACACAAATTTTATAACATTTCCCATGAATGGCAATAACAATCATATGTGTAGTCCTGTTCCCCAACAGTTAAAGTAACTACTACTTCAACAACAAAACAATCAATGACAAATCCATTCAGGCCACAAATGCAACCATCAATTAAAAAAAAAAAAAAAAAAACCCTACACGATTAGCATATCAAGTGGCAGTAGACATGCAGTTGTAATGTCGCCCCATTACTCAGTGGGTCCTACTTCCACCTTTGAGACCAAGATCATATGCTGAAGACGAGATATAAGCTCGTTGAATTGGCAAAACAAGACATGCTTAGATAGTCTGTACTAGTGCTAGAAAAAAAAGAAGGAAAGAGAAACAAGTTGAGTAGAAATCTGGGAGAGGAGTACCTGGCGCTTCATTAGCTTCATTAACGAGATCTGCCAATTTGTATAAAATGGGGGAGGAAAGCAGACTTGAGGGGTTCATCATCCCATTCTAACTGGTCCCACCAAATTTTCTCTCCTTCAATCGATTTTAAAGTGTTCTTGGCGCTGTTGGAGTCAAATGGGAGCTTCTTCAGCATTGGGCAGCGTCCAATTCTCATCTCTTGCAAGGAAGGGAAAGGCAGGGCGTTCTGATAGATGCTTTTCAATTTTGGTAACCTAGATAAGAATACAACTTTGAGCATTGAGAATGTACTGGACTCTTCTTCTACCGTTGCAACTCCACCACATATTACTTCTTCAATTCCAATGCAATCAAATAAATGAAGTGTTTGGAGGCTCCGAACACCAAGAAGCCATGTAAGATCCTTCAGTGCATTGCATTCTGTAATTCTTATCAAGACAAGGTTTTGGAAGAAGGGATGAGTCACTTCTTTTATGATCTTAAGTTTAAAGAGACTTCTGAGGATCAATGTCTCAAGGTTCGAGGGTATGCGATTCCCTCCTTCTCTCACCACCAACCAACTAAATGTCAACTCTTCCAAGCCTAAACTTTTAAGAATAAGCTTTTTTAGGTATTTCATATTTGTAAGGGTGGTGGCTGATGATGGTGGTGGTGGAAGTGCGGTCAAATCTTTGCACCCTGATATATCTAAAATGCTTGTGCACCTTGTTAAATTGTGGAAGTTGAAGAACTTTTGGAGAAATGGTACAGTCGTTATGGTGATTTCAGCATCTTTCAAATGTTTCAAGCATTCTGCTTCCCCAAAGCTGGCTCCACCATCTCCATCCACTTCCCAATCCCCATAACTATAAAACAAGTTCAACACCTGCAATCTTGGAAGCCAGAATATCACTTTAATTGGGATTGTTTCAAGATCTTTAGTACCACTCAAATCCAAATACTTCAGTTTCACTAACATTTTCAACTCATCTGGCAATGTTCGTATTGGTGTATTTGATAGATTAAGACATTGCAACTCAACCAATTCAAATATCCCCATTGGGAGATAGCTAATATTGGTCCCTGACAAATCTAAAATTCTAAGAGTAGGCATAAATTTGAAGAAGCCATCGGATATCCTCCTCAAGGAATAATTGTTATTGAGAAGCAAGGTTAAAAGGTTGGGGCATGTAGGTGTTTCAGTTAATGCTCCAATGCGATTATACATGAGTGAAATCTTCTCCGTTTCCTCCCATTTCTCAATCTCAGGTGCTTCAGTCAACCCAACATCCGCTTGCACCAATAGCTTACCTTGTTTCTTTCCACAATCCCTAGATATCCATAATGCCAAGTCACGGATGACATCGTGCATCTTCACTTCTGTATTCTCATTAATAGAGCCACTCTCCAACAAGCACGCAAGCTTTAGAATTCCAATGATATGGTATCCCTGGTTAACTGCTTCATTCATCACATCAAATCCATCTATAAATCCCTCCCAAATCCAATGTTGTATAAGATCTTCTTTATCTATGTTATTGTCTTCGGGGAACATGGCACAATATAAGAAACAAGATCTAATACTGTCATTGGGCAAACTATCATAACTATACTTTAAAAGAGGAAAAACCTCATCTCCCATACCTTTAAACTCAGATGCGGATTTCCTCAATACTGTTATGGCGTGGTTCCACTCATTGGGAGTCTTTTTGCTAGCCATGGTCTGACCAATAGTGATGAGTGCAAGTGGTAAACCTGCACACTCTCTGGTAATAACTTTAGCTAGTTCAGGTATTTTTGGATAAGAATTGAGGGTCTCTTCTCCTACTTTGTTTCGAAATAGATCCCAGGCTTCATTCCAACGCAAACATTCTACTCTGATCTTCTTCTGGGCTTCCATACGTCCACACACGGCCTCCGACCGAGTAGTAAATACAACCTTGCACTTGTTTTCACTATCAGGATGAGGAATTCCCACTAGTTCCAAATTTACTCGATCCCATATGTCATCCAACAACAACAGAAATTTTTTCTTTCTCAAGACACTACAAATGCGTGCAGCACGCGCGGCATCCTGACTTTCATCTTCAGGCAGTGGCAACCCCAACCTTTCCCCAATGCCCTTTTGAATCCTCCTCACGTTTGATTCTTTGGACACCACCACCCAAATCACCACATCAAAATCATGGGTTTCTCGGGAGAGGAATTCGTTATTGATTTTCTTTAAGAGGGTCGTCTTTCCGACACCCCCCATGCCATAAAGTCCTATAATCCCCACTTGAGCTTCTTCTCTAAGGCACCTCCGGACATTCTCAAACATCAAGTCCATGCCCACAGTCGGTCTGGGGGCCATGTATGTCTTCCACAGCCGGAGGCGGCAATATATAAGCCACTTCACTGAAATTTCCTTCGCTTTTTAAATCCGCCACCATTTTTAGCTTTTGGGCTACTTTCTTGCCGACCTTGTAGCTAGAGAGACAGTGCTTGGGGCAACAACCTCCGATGCATCTATTTGAAAGTTGTTGATTACCCTCTGCTATAATTTGATCCACTTCATGTCCCGTGGATTCTACCCTTTGGAGCCACAATCCCACTTCTTCTTTGCGCTTCATTTGCCGTTCCTCGGCGATGTCGACCCTTGTCTTCACATCATTCCTTACACCCCTTAATTCCGCCATTCGAGACCCCAAAGTGTTGAGATTTTCTTGGAGTTCACGGATGTAGTCAGTACGCAGTGTAATGCAATCCCATAACCGGTTGATGATGTCGGTGATCGGGCTCACAGCTTCCATGGTGCTTAGGAGATTCTAGCTCACGGGAAGAAATTTATCCAGCCAATGAAGAACACAAAGCTAATCACGGAGAGGCTCTGTTATACGAGTTTGGGAATTAACAGATCTCAGCTGGAGATGGGATCACAGTCAGTTGCGATTGAACTCTCTCTGAGTTCAATTGCACTCACAGGGTTACACGTGTTCCTTTTAACCATTATTAACGGTGGTTAAGATTTCGTAACACTTGAGTTCAATTGTACAACTTTGGTTTTTAAAAGGATAAGTTAACTCTGGTTAAGAAATTTTCTCTTAGTATTATTTTTCTTAAAAATTAAGGTTATAATATTGAACCAACTGTTTGTAAATCTTAACCCAAATTAATTAGTACAGATTAAGGTGCGATTGAACTTAGAGAGAGTTCAATCGCAATGGACTGGTCCGATCAGTGATTGCAAAATACTTTAACAGATCCTTTGGACTGTCCGTACACACTTTTTCAGTGATTACCATTACTTTAACAGAGCATTTGAGTAGGAAGGAATAAAGCTCCACTTCTTTTTCTTTTGTAATACACAAAATTTCTTTGCTGGACCCAAACAGTGATCACGCGTCAAATCCAAGAAAACCAACTTTTCCTTTGGATGCTCAATAATTGAACGAAGACTTGGATCTTCTCTAAGTTGGTGCTGGGAGGAAATAGCCAGTACCACTCTGATGCTGCCACATACACTTGTCAAAGTGTTTTGCACGCAAATAATAACTTTGGTGACGCACCGTGACGTATGTTGCGGCTTGGGAGTAGGTGCTGGCAGTCTTCTGGCCAACACCAACTGGAGAAGACCCCGCGTCTTGAATGAAACTACGGGCATCTTGGAGCCGAGCTAGCCAAGTTTGAGCTTGGTTTGAACGTGGTCGAGCTCGGCTTCAACTTAGCTTGAGCTTGATTCCAGCTCGAAATTTTAGGGTTGAGCTTGGCTTGCACAAGTTTCAGCTCGAATTTTATTCGAGCCAAGTCGAGCTTGGGTTGGCTCAAATTTGATTTAAAGAATTATTTTGTTTAATTTTAATAAAAATATTTTAAATAAATTATAATATAAAAATAATAAAAAATTAATATATTCATATTCAAAAATAAAATATGAGATTAGTCATTCGATCTAAAGAGTTGGGAGTTAGATCAAAGTTTATGTTTTTTTATTTTTTTTGTTATTATTATTTCTTGAATTTATTTATTATAAATTAAAAATTATAATAAAAAAAGTTTAAAAACATATTATTTTAAAAACATAAAATGTTAACCTTTACCAAGACTAGTGAACTTGTTAATATTCACCAGTCTTTTTCTATTGCTTAGAAAGCACTCAATGAGAGTACTCTCATGTCTTCCTCAGAGTATTTTGCAAGAGATTTCTCTAGTCCAAACATGGATCATGTCCGTTTTTTGGACCCTGTCTATTTCCATACTTGAATGAAATTTTTATATGTTAATCCAAAAAAAAAGAATATCATTTTATTAAATATAAGAATATTTTGATAGTTTTATAGAGGATAATTCGTTACACAACAGAGATAAAAAAATACAAAAAAAGTCTAATTGTATTTTCTTACTCTTACATTTAATGATTGATCCCTTGTGAAAATTCTAATTTACCATTTAATTTTAGTGAGTTTGATAACCAATGCAAGGGTAAAAATATCTTCGTGAAAATTCTAATATACCCTTTTTTTTTTTGTTATGAGAAGACAATTGAGACCTTATCACGCTTTATATGCATTGAGTGTACATTATCTCTACATGTTTTTGGGGGTGTACAAATACAATATCTCTACAACCAGTGGGACACTTGGACAAAGCCATTACCGAGCCTGATATTGGATTACAAATATAAAAGGATCATTGACTACCTAAATGGCCGCTCTAACTCTTTGATTTGGGAGATTCATGCCATTTTAGATTGCTGCAATCCAAATGCAGATGTAATCCAATTTTGCTTTTCCAGATCTCAACTAGCACTGTCTGTTAACCCCTTCTTAAAGTAATGCATTTCTTTTCAATAATAATAAAAAAAACTTAGTAGAGCATATACAGGACGAAAGGCACAACTCAATGAGTGGGCTTGGTTATTAGAGATCGAATTACAGCCGATCGAAATTGAACTCGGGGAGAGTTCAATCGCACCCACTGGTCAACATGTGTCACTGTTCACCCTTATTAATTATGGTTAAGATTTACTAATCTTTAAGGTTCAATACTCTAATCTTGGTTTTTAGAATTTTTTTTGCTGAAACTAATAACCAATCCGATTCAACGAACAAAATAAGTTTTTTCGTTAGTAGAAATAGGTCTTGACCAACTAGTCTAAGGTCCTAGGCTTAAGTTCGCTTGACTATAGCCCAGCCCATTCACATCCTTTAAGTGCACCCATCTTTTTGGTTGAAATGAAATGAGGTTGAAATAATATCATTTCATTTTAACCACAAGTGCACCCATGTAGAGCCCTAGACTTTTTCATGCTTAAAACATGACACTTTCGTTGTCATTTTACTTTTTTAAGAGGTATAATTAATAAATGAGGAAGAATTTGGAAATTTTGAAATGTCAGAATTGTTCCTCTTCGAAGTACGAACACAACGCAAGTTGAATTGTCAAAATCGGACGAACGAGTCAAAAGATACGGCCAAAACAGTCTGGACCTGTAGGAAAATCGTAGCTCGGTTATGCATTAAGGATGTGCTCTGACGTCGTACTCTGATAACGTAGCACGGACAACGTATTCTGATAACGTATACTGTGTGCATCCGTTGTACAGTTCACAACGGGCACGTTGTGCAGCTCATCACGGGTACGTTGTACAACTCACCACGGGCACGCTGTACATAAGACAACGGACAACGTGTTCAGCACTGTCCACAACGGACAGCGTGTTTGGCACTGTTCACAGCTCAACGAGCTCAGCACTATGCACAACACAACGGACTACGGGCTCAGCACTATGCACGACACAACGTGACAACGGGTTCGACACCCTTGACAACGGACAACGAGTTGGCACTGTTCACAGCACCACGAGTTGGCACTGTTCACAGCACCACGAGCTGGCACTGTTCACAGCACAACGAGTTCGACACTCGTGTTTTTACCGAAATTTAGTAAGGGTGTTATGGTCTTTTGTCAGTTCACTCTTATCTTAAGAGTTTAACCCGAGCCTTTAGGGCTCATCCTCAACACTTAGAGAGTTTGAGAGAATAGGAGAAAGGGGAGAAGGCGATTCCAAACCTAGGGTTTCCAGTTTGGAGAGAAATCAAAGGGTTTTGAGACCCTAGATCACTCCCAGTCCGGTTTTCTTCAAGATCTCGGCCCAAGCTCGTATGAAGCTCGTGTTCCAAGCTAGGGCAGCAGCTACACAGTCGTTTTGGAAAGGAGATTTCTTCCTCATTTCTTCAGGTCGGTACTTTTTACTACCCTCCTAGTTATAGTTCCTCTTTCCCCTTCTTTTCTTTTGATTTTCTTTCATTTATACATGTGCTATGAGATGGATGAATGGTGAATGGAGAATGGTAAATGGTGAATGGAGATGGAATGGGCGATTGGATGCTAATGGTTGTGTGTGATGAACAAATGGGGAAGGGCATTGTTCCAATAATGAACGTACATGTATGAATTGAGAAAAACCCATCTAGAAAAGCATGTCGTAGGGTAAATCCATAATGAACACACCATGTTTGATGAAATGCCAAGGTGAATAAAGTGAGCTGTGAATTTGGAAATGCATACCTAAGAAATTCTGAATATTACTAGGGCCTATGATAGTGTGTTTCCTGCTTTCCCTAAATGCTATGAATATTGAATTGCTCAAATCTTTGATGCTATATGTGTTGTGAAATTACCCAAATGTCATCTTTAAATTTGAATGCAAGTATGTACACGGTTCCCACGAGCACGGCATGCATGACATGATTTACCGAGGTTTACAAGAACATGGTTAGAGGTGGGACATATCCTACGATATGTTTTACCTCGTTTTTCACAAGAAGACAAGAACCAACATTCCACGAGGGGTCTCCTCTCACTCACAAGTGCATATCATGAAGAAGGGTCTCCCTTCCCTCGCAAGTACATACATATCATGAAGAAGGGTCTCCCTTCCCTCGCAAGTGCATTGCATAAAGAAGGGTCTCCCTTCCCTCTCAAGGCATCTCACAAGCAAGCATGCATGACATGACACGACATACAAGAATCAAGTAAGATAGGCAAGACAAGCTTTCAAGTACGAAAAGATATTTCAAGTCAAGTCAAGTGCACGATGTTTTCAAGAGAATTTATCGGCTTTCTACGAATTTCAAGCATGATTATAAACTGCTTTACTTCCTTGTATGATATGAATTGTTTCCGTTTGACATATATGACTTGCTCCTGATCATGTATTGCCATTTCTATGCTATAATTGTTAGTTAATATTTAGTACCCGCTGAGTATTCCATGCTCAGCCGTACTTCTTATGTCGGCAGGTTCTGAGGGAGATGCTGCTCCATTTCATGTTTGTGCTCCTGGTCCATGGGTGGAAGAGGAGTACGTCGAGGAGCCTTTGGAGGAACCTCCAGTAGAGGGTTACCAATAGGTGGTTGTAGATTCTGAGTGGATTAGCTGTGGGTGAGATGAGAGCTAGATTCATGTATTTTGGCGGGCATGTCCGCACTTTCTTTTGGTGACTTTTTGTATAAACTTGGATTTGCGTATGTATATACATAGAGGTTTGGTAGTCTTCCGCTGTGCTATATTAGAGTATGTTTCTACTGTTTTTGTCCTCTATTGTATATGCTCTGTGGGTTTTTACAGGATGGTTTGTCAAGCAAGTCATGTAAGCCATGATTAGTCGTCAAAAGTTCACTCTAACTCCTAGGGTGGGTTTTAGGTCGCGACAACCCATCTCACAAGGAGGTCACTTTGGATCAAATCGAGGGCAAGAAACCATCACTTTGCAATGTATTAAAAATGCAAGAGTCTAGTCATCATTATTATCCGTTGATAGATGATGCATTATACCAATACACACACATTTATACATATATAAAGTACATATATAAAGTGAATGAGTTGTGCTACCTCTACTCTCAGACAGTCCATACTCAACCAAAAACCAACACATGTCCATGTTTTTAATTAAAAAAAACCAACACTTGTTTATGCTTTAACATACGTTGGTTTTTGGCTGCCTGAGTGTAGGGTAGCACGCCTCTAAAGTGAATAGATATTACGTGTACGATGAGTGACACATGACACTCATTTGGACTAAAAAAATTCAATGCCCAGGGCTTCTTCCCTACCACAATAGTAAAAAAAAATTAGCCTAATTGGAGATCTATAGGTCGTACGATTAGACGTCAAAAGGTTTGTCATTAACCAAAATTGGCTAGTATTAACTCACAGGGTTAATAAGATATAACTTAGGTTATAGCTTATGCCATCTGATTGGACAACCTAAATTTTATTAATCACGTATTAGGGAAGGGGGACCTGTATATTGTGACTTTATTTTGTGAGCCCAAAGGATTGTCATTGTCACTTAACCACGTTTTGCCCAGCGGAATGCGAAATGCCTCGTCAGGCTGCCATGTGTCTCTTTACTCTCCTCTTAATCGTGGTTAAGCTTATCCAACTCAAGGTTAATATTTTTTTCAATAAAACAAGGTTAATTAGATAGATGAATCCTAGGGGTGAGTGAAATCTTAAACACAGCTAGTGAAGGTTAAAGGGACACGTGGTAGGAACGCATAAGAAGTTTTTCCCATATGCATATATATATATGAGCAATAGCCCCCACGTCGGCCGAGGAGGGGACTATTCCTCCTCGTTCTCACACAGCCGACCCTTCAACTTCCATTAGCTCGGGCTAGTTTTTTTAACCCTTTAGTTAATGTTTATTTTATTTTATTTTTCTAAAAACCCAGGGTAGATGGGTGAACCCTAAGGGTGGATGAATCGTAACCATGGTTAAATGGGGTTAGAAGGGGGACGCATGGCAAGAAAATGGGAGGCAAGACACCAGGGCCGGCCTAAGCCATTTGGAGGCTTAAAGCGAAAATCCTAAATGGGGCTTTTTTTTTTTTTTTTTTAAATATTATATAAACAAAATTAACTATAAATAGGGTCTTTTTAATATTCTAAATGGGCTTTTTATTTTTGTTAATATTTTAAATGGGGCCTTTTTAATATTATTATTATTATTTTTTTAATAGGGCCTAAAGCAAAGGCTTTGATGGCCTAATGGACAGGCCGGCCCTGCAATACACCCCTCCTCGTATCACCGACCGAGGAGGTGATTATTTTCCTATATATATAAACATATATAAACAGCTTCACTATCATTGGGCCGGGCGAAAAGACTAGAAATGTCCTGGTTTGGCTTTTACTGGTAGTTTCTTGATAGGAAAAGCAAATATAAATTTTAACCCAGGTCCATTGGGCTCCATGTAGAGACAACCCTAGATTGTAAAACCGTCTACTTATGTTAAACATTCAAATAAAAAAATATCTATTCAAAAATAGTATATCTGAAAGAAACTCTAAAAAAGCAAAGTTTGGCTACCTAATTGGTACACTGGACCAGTAACGAAGGACTGGGATTGTGCTATACCCAATAAAGCTCAGTCCATTTTCTAAGGCCCACCACAGAATTTTTTCACCCGAGGCCTGACCAAATTATTAGAAATTTTATAAGGGGACTTGGTTCAAATTGTTTCATCATGTACGTTACGCTCTTGATGGCCTTGCTACCCATGTAGAAACATTAATATCATAGGACACGATAAGCCCTTGTGGACGTAGGTGCCAACTAGCTTGGTTGATAAAGTCTCTTGCATCGTACATGAGACCTGGGATCAAATCCGGCCTACATCAGGGTTGGGGGGTTTATGGAAGGGGAGGGCTACCCCTCATTGTGTAGCCCATAGGTAGGTCCAAGTGGCCTCCAATTAACCCAAAAAAAAAAAGAAAAATTTAAAAAAAGACAAAAAAAAAAAAAAGCCCTTGTGGACAGCAGTGGGGCTATAGAGTTCTTGAATCTCATGGAAAGAAAACAGAGCAATTTCAGTGCATTAATCTAACTTGTGCTACATAGGCTGCTTAAATGGATTAGAACTCTTCAAAAAAGAGCAGAGAAAAGTCTAAGAGATCTATTCAAACATACACAAATTTTATAACATTTCCCATGAATGGCAATAACAATCATATGTGTAGTCCTGTTCCCCAACAGTTAAAGTAACTACTACTTCAACAACAAAACAATCAATGACAAATCCATTCAGGCCACAAATGCAACCATCAATTAAAAAAAAAAAAAAAAAAACCCTACACGATTAGCATATCAAGTGGCAGTAGACATGCAGTTGTAATGTCGCCCCATTACTCAGTGGGTCCTACTTCCACCTTTGAGACCAAGATCATATGCTGAAGACGAGATATAAGCTCGTTGAATTGGCAAAACAAGACATGCTTAGATAGTCTGTACTAGTGCTAGAAAAAAAAGAAGGAAAGAGAAACAAGTTGAGTAGAAATCTGGGAGAGGAGTACCTGGCGCTTCATTAGCTTCATTAACGAGATCTGCCAATTTGTATAAAATGGGGGAGGAAAGCAGACTTGAGGGGTTCATCATCCCATTCTAACTGGTCCCACCAAATTTTCTCTCCTTCAATCGATTTTAAAGTGTTCTTGGCGCTGTTGGAGTCAAATGGGAGCTTCTTCAGCATTGGGCAGCGTCCAATTCTCATCTCTTGCAAGGAAGGGAAAGGCAGGGCGTTCTGATAGATGCTTTTCAATTTTGGTAACCTAGATAAGAATACAACTTTGAGCATTGAGAATGTACTGGACTCTTCTTCTACCGTTGCAACTCCACCACATATTACTTCTTCAATTCCAATGCAATCAAATAAATGAAGTGTTTGGAGGCTCCGAACACCAAGAAGCCATGTAAGATCCTTCAGTGCATTGCATTCTGTAATTCTTATCAAGACAAGGTTTTGGAAGAAGGGATGAGTCACTTCTTTTATGATCTTAAGTTTAAAGAGACTTCTGAGGATCAATGTCTCAAGGTTCGAGGGTATGCGATTCCCTCCTTCTCTCACCACCAACCAACTAAATGTCAACTCTTCCAAGCCTAAACTTTTAAGAATAAGCTTTTTTAGGTATTTCATATTTGTAAGGGTGGTGGCTGATGATGGTGGTGGTGGAAGTGCGGTCAAATCTTTGCACCCTGATATATCTAAAATGCTTGTGCACCTTGTTAAATTGTGGAAGTTGAAGAACTTTTGGAGAAATGGTACAGTCGTTATGGTGATTTCAGCATCTTTCAAATGTTTCAAGCATTCTGCTTCCCCAAAGCTGGCTCCACCATCTCCATCCACTTCCCAATCCCCATAACTATAAAACAAGTTCAACACCTGCAATCTTGGAAGCCAGAATATCACTTTAATTGGGATTGTTTCAAGATCTTTAGTACCACTCAAATCCAAATACTTCAGTTTCACTAACATTTTCAACTCATCTGGCAATGTTCGTATTGGTGTATTTGATAGATTAAGACATTGCAACTCAACCAATTCAAATATCCCCATTGGGAGATAGCTAATATTGGTCCCTGACAAATCTAAAATTCTAAGAGTAGGCATAAATTTGAAGAAGCCATCGGATATCCTCCTCAAGGAATAATTGTTATTGAGAAGCAAGGTTAAAAGGTTGGGGCATGTAGGTGTTTCAGTTAATGCTCCAATGCGATTATACATGAGTGAAATCTTCTCCGTTTCCTCCCATTTCTCAATCTCAGGTGCTTCAGTCAACCCAACATCCGCTTGCACCAATAGCTTACCTTGTTTCTTTCCACAATCCCTAGATATCCATAATGCCAAGTCACGGATGACATCGTGCATCTTCACTTCTGTATTCTCATTAATAGAGCCACTCTCCAACAAGCACGCAAGCTTTAGAATTCCAATGATATGGTGTCCCTGGTTAACTGCTTCATTCATCACATCAAATCCATCTATAAATCCCTCCCAAATCCAATGTTGTATAAGATCTTCTTTATCTATGTTATCGTCTTCGGGGAACATGGCACAATATAAGAAACAAGATCTAATACTGTCATTGGGCAAACTATCATAACTATACTTTAAAAGAGGAAAAACCTCATCTCCCATACCTTTAAACTCTGATGCGGATTTCCTCAATACTGTTATGGCGTGGTTCCACTCATTGGGAGTCTTTTTGCTAGCCATGGTCCGACCAATAGTGATGAGTGCAAGTGGTAAACCTGCACACTCTCTGGTAATAACTTTAGCTAGTTCAGGTATTTTTGGATAAGAATTGAGGGTCTCTTCTCCTACTTTGTTTCGAAATAGATCCCAGGCTTCATTCCAACGCAAACATTCTACTCTGATCTTCTTCTGGGCTTCCATACGTCCACACACGGCCTCCGACCGAGTAGTAAATACAACCTTGCACTTGTTTTCACTATCAGGATGAGGAATTCCCACTAGTTCCAAATTTACTCGATCCCATATGTCATCCAACAACAACAGAAATTTTTTCTTTCTCAAGACACTACAAATGCGTGCAGCACGCGCGGCATCCTGACTTTCATCTTCAGGCAGTGGCAACCCCAACCTTTCCCCAATGCCCTTTTGAATCCTCCTCACGTTTGATTCTTTGGACACCACCACCCAAATCACCACATCAAAATCATGGGTTTCTCGGGAGAGGAATTCGTTATTGATTTTCTTTAAGAGGGTCGTCTTTCCGACACCCCCCATGCCATAAAGTCCTATAATCCCCACTTGAGCTTCTTCTCTAAGGCACCTCCGGACATTCTCAAACATCAAGTCCATGCCCACAGTCGGTCTGGGGGCCATGTCTTCCACAGCCGGAGGCGGCAATATATAAGCCACTTCACTGAAATTTCCTTCGCTTTTTAAATCCGCCACCATTTTTAGCTTTTTGGATACTTTCTTGCCGACCTTGTAGCTAGAGAGACAGTGCTTGGGGCAGCAACCTCCGATGCATCTATTTGAAATTTGTTGAAAACCCTCTTCTATAATTTGATCCACTTCATGTTCTGTGGATTCTACCATTTGGAGCCACAATTCCACTTGGTCTCTACGCCTCATTTGTTGTCCCTCCTCTGCGATGTCGATCCTTGTCTTCACATCATTCCTTACACTCCTCAATTCCTCCATTCGAGACCTCAAAGTGTTGAGATTTTCTTTGAGTTCACGGATGTAGTCAGTACGCAGTGCAATGCAATCCCATAACCGGTTGATGATTTCGGTGATCGGGCTTACAGCTTCCATGGTGCTTGATTAGGAGATTCCAAGGTCGCTGGAAGAAATAAATCCAGCCCAAAGAACAACACAAAGCTAATCACCTAGAGGCTCTATCATGGGTTTGGGAAATAACGGAGAAGTTAAGGCCGACTACCCTGGTTTCGACGCGTAGACTTGGATTCATTCTCCTTTTTTTTTTGTATATATATATATATATATTTTGTGTCTTGATCCCACAATCACCTTCATGCGAGGGCGCCATACTATGCCATGCATGCCATACCATCTGAACTACACGGCTGGCCGGCTGGGTGTGTTTGTATTTAGTTGTTGACGTTTTAGGTTACAGATGTCAATCATAGGCTTCATCAATCTCTATGGCCGTACACTCCCAGAACTATAATCCCCTCCTCGGGCGAAGAGGAGAAAAATGTATCTTGCCCTTTTAACCACCTTTAATTATGATTAAGATTCACTAATTTTTAAGGGTAAAGCATTTAATAACATTATTATTATTATTATTATTATTACTAGCGGGTGGTAAGTGCGATGCACGTGAGAGCGAGGGGAAGGAGTTAACCACAATTAATAGGAATTAAAAGGGACACGTGTTAACCCGCAGGTGCAATTGAACTCTAGCGGGTGACACATGTGATGCACGTGAGAAGGAGGGGAAGGAGTTAACCACGGTTAATAGGAGTTGAAAGGGACATGTGTTAACCCACGGGTGTGATTGAACTCTAGCGGGTGGCACGTGAGAGCGAGGGGAAGGAGTTAACCACAGTTAATTAATAGGAGTTAAAAGGAACACATGTTAACCCACAGGTGCGATTGAACTCTCCCCGAGTTCAATCGCAATTGGCTGTGATTCTATTCTTTAAATAGTTAGATGAGCAAGGGGTAGTTTGGGAATTACAGCAAAACATTAAAGTAAAACATTGAGTCAAAGTTTTGTTTGATATAAGGGTAGTTTAGGAATTTCAAAAAAAATCAGGCTACGCCTCCCTCTCGCATTATAATAGTAAAGATTATTATTATTATTACTACTAGTGGGTGGCACATGCGATGCACATGAGAGAGAGGAAGGGGAGAGAGACTAGGAATAGGGACTCTAGTGAGATCATTTCGAAAAGAAAAAATAAGGAATATTTTGGGTATAGAAACTTGAGGGATATTTTAGTTAAAAAAAATTGTGAGAGATACGTTCCTTGTAGAAATATGATGTAAGGATATTTTAAGAACTAAAAAGCTTTAGAGACAATTTGGGTATAACAAAGAAAGGGGGCGGGCAAGACCTTGGCGACACGTTCTTTTTTCGGAGTATTTTGCCATGGAGAGTGAGGAGTCCGGTTATGCCATTGAGGTCGCCATGTGTCCCTTTTAGAATTCTTTAACTATGATTAAGATTCATCCACCCAACCCACTTATCTTTGGTTCTTGGAAAAAAATAATGAAAAAAATTTAATCCTAGGAGTTAGTGAATTTTAACCAGGGTTAATTTTTTTTTTTAAAACCCCAATAATAAGTGGGTGAACCCAAAGGGTGGGTGAATCCTAACCGCAGTTGGAGTCCAGTTACACCCTTGAGATTGCCATGTGTCTCATTTGACATCCCTTAACTTTGATTAAAATTCATTTACCCCTAGAGACCTACCTTTCCTTGGTTTTTAGAAATTTTTTTAAATTTTTTTAAGCCCTAGTGAAAAATCACTAATTCATAGGGTTAATTTTTTTTATAAAAATCCAAGGATAAGTGGGTGAATCCTAAAAGTGAGTGAATCTTAACCACAGTTAAAAGGGACACATAGAGACCTCAGTGGCGTAACTAACTCTAAGGAGTCCGTTACAACCGTAGAGAATTTTAAGCCTAATAGATAGATGAGTGAGGGGTAGTATGAGAACTAAGCAAACATTCAAGAGTTTGTCATTATATATATAAGAAGAAGAAAGAACTTCACGTAGCCAAGTGATGATGAAATCATACCTATCATGGTAATTGCTTTCGTAGCTACTGTCACTGCCATTGCGTCATGGTATTGTCAAAGATATATATAGAAAGAACTTCACATAGCCAAGATGATTTAAGACGCGAATATTTAGAAAGGATTTATAGGGGTTGCATCCAAACATGCTATGATCAAATTAATCTTGGATGTTTAAGACAGTTTTAGTTCTACTTTCTATGTGAAAGGCTATGAAGTTTAGTACCAAATTGCTCTTACTTTTATGAAAATAGTTATGAATTTGATCACTTATTTTTAGGTGAGGACATGTATATATATCATTTATATTGAACAAACAAATGAATTTTCATGCAGTCTTGTAAGCATCCAAACAGTGGAATTGGAGTTCAAATGATATACCAGCAATTCAAATTGTCTAGAATTCCAATACATAACATCCTAATTCAGAGAAATTACAATTCCAAAGAATTTCAATGTCCTCAATATTGCAATTCCTGCCATCCCAGCTGCTAATTTTGGTAGCCCATGCCCATTGAACTGATCGACCATAACCATAGCTCCAATCATTGGGCTGAGACAAAAGGCCAGAAAAGCCCAGGTTTGGCTTTACTGATAGTTTCTTAATATGAAAAGCACATATAAATTTTAAACCAATCCCATTGGGCTCCATATAGGAGACAACCCTATGTCTACTTATGTTAAACATACCAATAAATAAAAAATCTCTGCAAAAATAGTATATCTGAAATAAACTCTAAATTAAAAAAATGAAGTTTGACTGCCTAATTGGTACACCGGATCAGTAACTAAGGGCTGGGATTATGCTACACCCAATAAAGAGTGATCTAGGCTCAGTCCATTTTCTAAGGCCCACCTACAGAATGTTTTCCCCGAGGCCTGGCCAAATTATTAGAAAATTTCAAGGGGACTTGGTTGAAATGGTTTCATCATGTGTAATGCCCTTGATGGGCTTGGGCCTTGCTACCCATTCACAAACATTAATATCCTAGGACATGATAAGCCTTTGTGTGTGTATTAGTTGTTAGGGTTTGTAATGAGTCAAGAAAAAGAAAAGTAAGGTTGTCATAGCTAGGGTTGGGTTGAGAGAACAAGAAGATTTTGAGAGAGAGAGCATTGTGAGCTTTCCTTGGGGTTTTGATCTTCGTTGTGAGTTCTTCTATTTTGTATTCTTCTCTTGGATTAGTGAAGATTTTGGTGTGCTGTGACCGTGGACGTAGGCATTTAGGCCGAACCACGTAAATCTTGTTTTGTGGTGTGTGCTTCTTATTTGCTATATTTATTTTCTCATTGTCGTTTATTCTATCCTAAGGGGTTTCGGCACAATAAAATGGTATCAGAGCTATTGGTTTAGAATGACGACAAAAGCTTTGAGTTCCAGATTCGAAGTGGAGAAATTCGATGGAAGTAAAAACTTCGGGTTATGGCAAATAAAGGTTCGTGACTTGTTGATCCAACAAGGCTTGCACAAAGCTTTGAAGGGGAAGGATAAGAGGCCTGAAAATCTGAAGGAAGAAGATTGGGAGGACTTCGATTTGAAGGTGATGAGTGTGATTCGTCTATGCTTAGCTGATGAAGTTCTATACAACATCCTAGAAGAGAAGACGGCTTCAGGACTTTGGTTGAAGTTAGAGAGTCTCTACATGACGAAATCACTCATTAACAGGTTATACTTGAAGCAAAAGTTGCTTACACTCAAGATGGTAGAAGGTACGGAAAATTTCCGATCATCTTAGTGAATTTAATAAGATTGTTTCTGAATTAACAAGTATTGGTGTAAAACTTGATGAAGAGGACAAAGCCCTACTCCTTGTTACTTCCCTACCTCCCTCGTATGAACATCTTCATACAACATTGATCTATGCAAATGAGGATATCAATTTGGAAGATGTTATTGCTGCTCTTCTTTCTAATGAGTTAAGAAAGAGTACGCTAAGTAGTGAAAGTCATGAACAGACTTTACTAATAGAGGGGAAGAAGATGAATAACAGGTCTAAAAATGGGTCTAGATCATACAAGAATGTTGAGTGCTATTACTGTCATAAGAAATGGCATATAGCCAGATATTGTCGGTTAAAGAAGAGTGAGGAGGAGGATGAAAGAAAATCTTCCAGTACAGTTAATGTGGCTAATGAAGATTCTAAGTATCAGGATGAGGATCCCATGGTCCTTTCGGTTACTACAAAGAATGGTTGGTTTAAGGACAAGTGGATTCTTGATTCTGGTTGTTCCCATCATGTAAGTCCAAATAGGGACTGGTTTGCTACCTACAACAAGGTTGAAGGCGGCACTGTCTTAATGGGTAATAATACACCCTGCAAGATACTTGAGATAGGGACAATCAAAATAAGAATGCACAATGGTGTAGTGAGGACATTGACGGGAGTGAGACATGTTCCAGATCTGAAGAAAAATTTGATCTCTTTGAGTTCTTTAGACTCTCAGGGGTGCAGATTCTATGCTCAAGGTGGAGTGCTAAAAGTTTGAAAGGGAGTCTCAATTGTAATGACAGGTAGAAGAAACAGGAACTTGTATGTGTTGTAAGGAAACACAATTTTTGGTAGAGCATCCAATGCGAAGAGAGCTCCTGTTGTTTCTAATTCTAGTTCGGCAAAGGAGGCACGAGGTTTGGCAAACAATGAGGGTTTGCAATTGAAGATGAAGGCTGCTGAATATATGAAATTCAGCTTTGATGATGACTTGCAGGTGGAGTCAGGGACTCCACATCTTTCGCAATAGGGAGAAAGAGTTTGGGTGGAGAAGTCTATAAAAAAAAAATAAAAAAAAAGGTTGTTTAGACTTACTCCAAGTTCGCCGAGGTGGAGCCTTGCATTTAGTTTGGTTTATGTTGGTGAAAGCGAGATGACACATGAAAGGGTGTTCGTGGGATTCTCGCCAAGGTGGAGATTTGTAACTTTTTGGCTCGAATTGCAGTGAGCGATCGATCGGCCAAACAGTGGCCGATCGATCGGTGGTCGGGCGATCGATCGGTGGTAGTGTGGCCGATCAATCGGTGGCTTGGGCGATCGATCGGCCGCTTATGGCCGATCGATCGGTGGATGCTGATAATTTCTGGGAAATTCCTAAATATCAGTTTTAGAAAATTTTAGCTTTGGGAAACTTCTGTTTGGGTAGAGTTTTGTTTTCTCTTGTGTTTGGAGTCTCTTTTGGGCTATAAAAGAGAGGCTTAGGGTTAGGGTTTGTAATGAGTCAAGAAAAAAAAAAGTAAGGTTGTCATAGCTAGGGTTGGGTTGAGAGAACAAGAAGATTTTGAGAGAGAGAGCATTGTGGGCTTTTCTTGGGGTTTTGATCTTCGTTGTGAGTTCTTTTCTTTTGTATTTTTCTCTTGGATTAGTGAAGATTTTGGTGTGCTGTGACAGTGGACGTAGGCATTTAGGCCGAACCACGTAAATCTTGCTTTGTAGTGTATGCTTCTTATTTGCTATATTTATTTTTTCATTGTCGTTTATTCTATCCTAAGGGGTTTCGGCACAACATTAGTTACATAAATCATATCAACCAAAAAGTAAAAGAAGATAAGCCTTTGTGGACAGCAGTGGGGCTATAGAGCTGTTGAATCTTATGGAAAGAAAACAGAGCAATTGCAATGCATCAATCTAACTTGTGCCACATAGGCTGCTTACATGGGGTAGTAGAAACACGATCAACTGTTCAAAAAAAAAAAGCAGAGAAAATTCAAGAGATCTATTCAACATACACAAATTTTATACCATTTCCCATGAATGGGAATAACAATCTTATGCGTAGTCCTTTTCTCTAACAGTTAAACTAACTACTACTTCAACTACAAAACAAATCCATTTAGGCCACAAATGCAACCATCAATCAACGTGATTAGCATAACAAGTAGCAGGAAACATGCAGTTGGACTGTCGCGCCATTACTCCCACCTTAATTTGAGATCAGGATTACATACTGAAATACGAGATATAAGCTGGTTAAAATGGCAAAAGGAGACATGCTTAGATAGTCTATACTAGTGCTAGGGAAAAAAGAAGGAAAGAGAAACAAGATGAGTAGAAATCTGGGAGAGGAGTACCTGGCGCTTCATTAAACATAAAAAAGTTCCTCTTTGATTACAAAATGGGGAAGGAAAGCAGACTTGTGGGGTTGATCCTCCCATTCTAACTGGTCCCACCAAATTTTCTCTCCTTCAATCAATTTTAAAGTGTTCTTGGCGCTGTTGGAGTCAAATGGGAGCTTCTTCAGCCTTGGACAGTCTTCAACTTTCATCGTTTGCAAGGAAGGGAAAGGCAGGGCGTTTTGATAGATGCTCGTTAATTTTGGTAAACCTCTTAAGTGTACAACTTTGAGCCTTGAGAATGTAATGAACTCTTCTTCTACCTCTGCAACTCCACATATTATTTCTTCAATTTCTCTGCAATTGACTAAATGAAGTGTTTGGAGGCTCCGAACACCAAGAAGCCATGTAAGATCCTTCAGTGTATTGCAAGCTAAAATTTGTATGAAGACAAGGTTTGGGAAGAATGGATGAGCCACTTCTCTTATGATCTTAAGTTTAAGGAGAAAGTTGAGGTGCAGTGTCTCAAGGTTGGAGGGTATGAGATTCTCTCCATCTCTCACCACCAACCAACTAAATGTGAACTCTTCCAAGCCTAAATTATCAAGAATAAGCATTTTTAGGCACTTCAGACTTTCAAGGGTGGTTGATGATGATGGTGGTGGTGGTGGTGGAAGTGCGGTCAAACCGTCACAATTTAATATATGTAAATAGCTTGTGCACTTTGTTAAATTGTGGAAGTTGAAGAACTTTTGAAGAAATGGTTCAGACCTTATGGTGATTCCAGCATCTTTCAAATGTTTCAAGCATTCCGCTTCCCCAAAGTCGGTTCCACCATCACACCCACTTCCCAATCCCCATAACAACTATCAAACAAGTTCAACACTTGCAATCTTGGAAGCCATAATATAACTTTAATTGGAATTGTTTCAAGTTTTCCAGTAACACTCAAATCCAAATGCCTCAGTTTCACTAAAATCTTCATCTCATTGGGCAATTTTTTTATTGGTGTTCTTGATAGATTAAGACATTGCAACTCAACTAATTCAAATATCTCCATTGGGAGTTCTGTAATAGCGGTCCTTGACAAATCTAAAATTCTAAGAGTAGACATAAATTTGAAGAAGCCATTATATATCCAACTCAATGATCCATTGCCGTTGAGAAGCAAGGTCAAAAGGTTTGGGCATGTGGGTGTTACAGTTAATGCTCTAATGTCATTATGCATGAGTGATATCCTCTCCGTCTCCTTCCATTTCTCAATCCCAGGTGCTTTAGTCAACCCAACACCTGCTTGCACCAATAGCTTACCTTGTTTCCTTTCACAATCGCAAGATATCCATAATGCTAAGTCACGGAGGACGTCGTGCTTCTTCACTTCTATATCCGCATTAGAGCGACTCTCCAACAAGCACGCAAGCTTTAGAGTTCCAATGATATCATATCCCTGGTTACTAGCTTCATTCATCACCTCAAATCCATCTATAAATCCCTCCCAAATCCAATGTTGTACAAGATCTTTTTTATCAATGTTATCATCTTCGGGGAACATGGCACAATATAAGAAACAAGATCTAATAATATCATTGGGTAAACTATCATAGCTATACTTTAAAAGAGGAAAAACCTCATCTCCCATACCTGAAAACTCTGATGCAGATTTCCTCAATACTGTTATGGCGTGGTTCCACTCATTGAGAGTCTTTTTGCTAGCCATACTCCGGCCAATAGTAATGAGTGCCAGTGGTAAACCCGCACACTCTCTAGCTAGTAATATCTTCAGCTAGTTCAGGTATTTTTGGATGAGAATTGAGCGTCTCCTCTCCTACTTTCTTTCGAAATAGATCCCAAGCTTCAATCCAAGTCAAACATTCTACTCTGAATTTTTTCTGGGCTTCCATACGGCCACACACGGCCTCGGACCGAGTGGTAAATACAACCTTAGACTTGTTTTCACTATCAGGATGAGGAATTCCCACTAGTTCCAAATCCACTCCATCCCATATGTCATCCAACAACAGCAGGAATTTTTTCTTTCTCAAGACACTACAAATGCGTGTGCGTGTAAAACGCGCACCCTGGCTTTCATCTTTTGGCAGTAGCAACCCCAACCTATCTTCGATGTTCTTTTGACTCCTCCTCATGTTTAGTTCTTTGGACACCACTACCCAAATCACCACATCAAAATCATGGGTTTCTCGGGGGAGAAAGTCGTTATTGATTTTCTTCAAGAGGGTGGTCTTTCCAACACCACCCATGCCGTAAAGTCCTATGATCCTCACTTGATCTTCTTCTCTAAGGCACCTCCGGACATTCTCAAACATCAAGTCCATGCCCACAGTTGGTGTGTTGGGCATGGCTTCCACATCTGGCCAAGGCAATATATAAGCTACTTCACTGAAATCTCCTTTGCTTCTTAATTCCGCCACCAATTTTAGCTTTTGGACTACTCTCTTTCCGACTTTGTAGCTAGAGCCACAGTGTTTGGGACAGCAACCTCTAATGCATTTATTTGAAATTTGTTGAAAACCCTCTTCTATAATTTGATCCACTTCATGTTCCATGGATTCTACCATCTGGAGCCACACTTCTACTTGTTCTCTACTCCTCATTTGTTGTCTCTCGGCGATGTTGATCCTTGTTTTCACATCGTTCCTCACACTCCTCAATTCGGCCATTAGAGACCTTAAGCGTTGAGATTTTCTTGGAGTTCACGGATGTAGCTAGTACGCACTGCAATGCAATCCCATAACGGGTTTAAGATGTCGGTGATCGGGCTCACAGCTTCCATGGTGCTTAGGAAATTCCAAGGTGACCGGAAAAAATTAATCCAGCGCAAAGAAGAACACAAAGCTATTCAGGGAGAGGTTCTGTTATGAGTTTGGGAATTAACAGAGGACCAGTGATTGGCGGACCCATGATTGGGGGGCATTTAAGAGGAGTTGGGAGCATTTAAGATGGAGGCATCACCAATATTGGTGAGCATTTAAGAGAGGACATTACCAATAGACGGATGCTTTAGATTTGCTAATGAAATTCATAGGTATGTTAACTATTTTTCTTAATAGGGAGATTCCTTAAAAGGGAGTTGAAGGATTACCCTTGTTTGGAGGCCTAAAAACGAAAGAAAATAATCACCACCTTGTCAGTGACGCAAGGTCAAGGTTGGTGTGCTGTACTAATCTTATCTTAAACATTAAAAAAATAAAAACAAAAATTCTTTATTGCCCACACTCCACAAGTCAATAAGCCATCACCTAACTATTTTATTTAGGAATGAAAGCCTATGCGGTTATTACCGGACTCGGAGGAGTTCAGTTATGTCCCGAGGTTGCCACGTGTTTCTTTTGACACCCTTAACTATGATCTATGGTTAAGATTCACCTACCGTTAGGATTCACCCACCTATCATTCGTTTTTAAAATAATTAATATTTTTTTAATCACGATTGAAAAAAATTAATATTTAAAAAAAAAAAAACAAGATAGGTGAGTGAATCTTAAAAGTGGGTGAATCTTATATACAATTAAGAGGTGTCAAAAAGGACACATGGCTACCTCAGGTGTAATCGGACTCCCACGTCTGGTTATAACGAGGATTTCATGCCTTTTATTTATTTATTACGGATCATTTACTGACAGTGGACCCGAAAGCTTTATTTAATTAATCTTATCTTATTCAATTAGCCAGCTGCTTAGCACTTCCACCCTATATGAAAGTTAACCTAATCATCACGTGTAGGAAGCTTCCCTGTATGTGTCGTGGTTCGGCCGCACGTGACACACCTTCAAGAGTTCCAAGTTCAATGATGACAGATGTGGTTGCATGTTAAAGTTAAACCAGTGGACCGGTCGTGGAACCGGCTGGGTGGCCAGTTCGACCGTGCCGAACTTTGTTTTGAAATAGATCCCACATTTCATTCCAACTCAAACATTCTAATCTGATCTTCTTCTGGCTTTCATACGTCCACACACACGGTCTCAGACCGAGCAGTAAATACAACCTTGCACTTGTTTTTACTATTAGGATGATTAATTCAACAACAGCACAGCCTTTGCATCCTGACTTTCATCTTCTGGTAGTGGTAGCCCCAACCTATCTTCGATGTTCTTTTGAATCCTTCTCATGTATGACTCTTTGATGGTCTAATTTACCACAACACCATCAAACACTTTTCTCCAGTTTTATGTTGTACACCACATTTTCGAATTGCAAAAACCAAACAACAGTAGAGACCCAGAGAAATAATATAGATGCTGCTAGAAACACTCCTAATAATAGAGACAACAAAAACTACATGGATAGTCATTGAAGATGGGTGGTGGTAGGTTGTTCATATTACTAGTTATGTTGGATTGATTTATTTCTTTGTTATTGTTCGAACCATTATTTATTTTTAATATCTATTTGATAGTCCTTGAAATTTTTGCGAGCGAAGGAGCAAAAGTACCAAAATTTTATTTTATATTTTAAAAATGATTCTTAGCTCACATATAGGCATTCTGTTAATATGAAGTTACCCGAATGTTTATGTTAGAGAGAGGGAGAGGTTTTTTTTTTTTGTTTTTTTTATTTAGTAATTTTTTAGATTAGCATTCAAAGTTTTTAATTTTTTATTATTATTATTGTATATTTTATTTATAATTTTTTTTATAGGTATTGTACATAATTGTTAATTTTTTTTAATTCAAGAGTTGTGAGAAATAAAAACATGTGGACATAAATCAATCCTTATTTAACATAATTTCAAAAAAATTGTAACAATAGAAGTTAATTTTTTAGTTCAGCTATTAAAGTTTTTGATATTTTTTTACTATTACTATATACTTTGGTTATAATTTTTTTTTTTATAGGTATTGTACTTAATTGTTGAATTTTTTTTTTAATTCAAGAGTTGTGAGAAATAAAAATATATAGATATAAATCAATCCTTATTTAACTGAATTTTGAAAAAATTTAGCAATAGAAATATATTTTTATTTCTATATTTTTTAAAGAATTATTTTATTTAGATTATATCATATTATTATTCATCGCTTATTTTCTTTTAATATTTTCCGTGCTTCTCACGGATTCCTTACTAATTTACTTATAAAAACGTGTAAAGTTTTGACCGCACTTCCTCAATCACCATCATTAACCATCACCAGTGAAAATATGAAGCGCCTAAAAGAGCTTCATCTTGATTGTTGTTAAGGCTTGAAAGAGTTCAAATTTAGTTAGGTGGTGGTAAGAGAAGGAGATAATCTCATAGACCAATTGCTGTAATATGATTGATAGGGAATCTCAATCAGAGTTTGAATCACAGCCAATCGTGATTGAACTCGGGGAGAGTTCACGCATTCACAGGTCAACACATGTCCCTGTTAACTCTTATTAACTGTAATTAAGATTCATGAACCCTTAGGTTTCAAAAATCTAACCTTGGTTTTTAAAAAAAAATTATTAACAAAATTTAACCCTAAAGGTTAAAAGTTCCTAACAAGAGTTTATTATATTTTTCTAAAAACCAAGGTTAGATTGTTGAACCCTAATGGTTAGTAAATCTTAATTATAGTTAATAGGAGTTAACAGAGACACATGTTGACCTGTGGGTGCGAATGAACTCTCCCCGAGTTCAGTTACGATTGGTTGTGATTCGAACTCGCTCAAGCAATAACCATGACGAAAGCCATGGAATAATTAATTGCGTATATTTTCATGCCTAAACCGTCCAAAATCCAAACTACTAATTTTGGTAGCCCACACACATTGGCCCGAGCATAACAAAAACTCCAATCAATAGGTTGGGCCAAAAGACTAGAAAAGCCCATATTTGGCTTTTACTGGTAGTTTCTTAATATTTAAAGCACATATAAATTTTAACCCAACCCCATTGGGCTCCGTGTGGGAGACAACCCTAGATTTTAAAACCGTCTGCTTATGTTAAACATACCAATAAATAAAATATCTCTTAACTAAGGGCTGGGGAGTGATATAGGCCCAGTCCATTTTCTAAGGCCCAATACAGAAGGTTTTCACTCGAGGCCTGGCCAAATTATTAGAAAATTTCAAGTGGACTTGGTTCAAACTGTTTCATCATGTGTTATGCCCTTGATGGTCTTCGACCTTGCTCCTCAAGTGGGCTGGTGATTACTTGGCTAGTGAAAGCTTGGCCCACACAAATTTATAAGCTTGAATTTATAGAGACACCCCTGAGAGTAATGGCTCAATCAGCCTGTTTGAACCAATTCTGGCTTGGGTCACTGTTACCCTTCCAGCCCTACCCATGTACACACATTAATATCATAGGACATGATAAGCCCTTGTGGACAGTAGCGGGGCTATAGAGTTGTTGAATCTCATGGAAAGAAATTAAACAGAGCAATTTCAATGCATAAACAGACACACATTTTATACCATTTCCCATGAATGAGAACATAGTTCTGTTCCCCAACAGTCAAAAGTAACTACTACTTAAACTACAAAACAAGCAATTTCAAATCCATTTAGGCCACAAATAAAACCATCAACCTACAAGATTAGTATATCAAGTGGCAGCAAACATGCAGTTGGGCTGCATGTGTGGTGTGTGTGTGGTTTGCATGTGTGGTGTGTGTGTTTCCTTTGTCTTGCCTTCAGTAATCACCTTGTGGTGTTATGGTGTTATTGAGTATACCAAAAACAAAATTAAATTGTAATTTAAGCCCAATCCATTTTGTCAGGCCCAATATGGAATGTTTTCATGGACGCCTGGCCAATAATTAGAAAATTTCAAGGGAGCTTGGTTCAAATTATTGTCATGTGTTGGGCCCTTGATGGACTTTGGCCTTGCTCCTCAGGTGGTGGTGGTTACTTTGCCAGGGAAAGCCTAGCCCACGCAAATACATAAGACAAAATTTATAGAGACGCCCATGAGAGTTATGGATAGCGATGGACAGCACAGCACGGCTCAACTAGCTTGTTTGGCCCAATCCCGGCTTGGGCCTGGTTGCATGGGGTTGTAGAGGAGAAAAGTTAAGAGATCTACTCTACAAACATGAATGAGAATTTTTTTTTTAAATTTTAATATGCCACTCAGTGGGAGCGGGGGTTTTGGAAGACCCCTACCTGTTTATTGAGAAGAAAATGCAATTTGGGGGGGGGGGAGGGGGGACATACAACCTTACCCCACAAAACACAAGAACACAAATACATAAGACTTTATTAAAAGCAGTTCTTATGGGAAATAACAACCTGCTAAGAAGTCATGTTCCCCAACAGTCAAAGTAACCACTTTAATTACAAAACAAGCAATAAGAAAGCCATTCAGGCCACAAATGCAATTATCAACCAACTGGATTTGCATAACACGCAGTTGAATTGTCGTGCCACTATGAGAGTAGGATCACATATGAGATTTAAGCTGGTTAAGTTGGCATAAGAAGATATGCTTAGATAGTTTGTACTAGTGCTAGAAAAAAATAAGTAAAGAGAAACAAGATGAATTAGAAATGTGGTAGAGGATTACCTTGTGTTTCATTAACCATTCCCGTAGCTTGGGAAAAGATCCTAATAGCGTACAAAATGGGGAAGGAAAGTAGACTTGACATGTTCATCCTCCCATTCTAACTGGTCCCACCAGTTCTCCTCTCCAATCAATTTTAAATTGTTCTTGGCGTTGTTGGAGTCAAATGGGAGCTTCTTCAGCATTGGGCAGTTACGAACTGTCATCTTCTGCAAGAAAGGGAAAGGCAGGGTGTTCTCATAGATGCTCTTTAATTTCGGTAACTCTAGTAATTGTATACCTTTGAGCCTTGAGAATGCAGTGAACTCTTCTTCTACTGTTGCAACTCCACCATATATTACTTCTTCGATTTCCATGCAATTCTTCAAATAAAGTAGTTGAATGCATCGAACACCAAGAAGCCATGTAAGATCCTTCAGTGCTTTGCATTTTACAATTTTGATGTGGGTAAGGTTTTGGAAGAATGGATGAGTCACTTCTTTAATGATCTTAAGTTTGGGGAGATTGGAGAGGCTCAGATTCTCAAGGTTCGAGGGTATGGGATCCTCTCCCTCTCTTACCACCACCCAACTAAATGTCAACTCTTCCAAGCCTAAACAACTATCAAGATGAAGCTCTTTTAGGCACTTCATATTTTCAAGGGTGGTTGTTAATGAGGATGATGGCGATAGAGGAAGCGCGGTCAAACCTTTGCACCTTTTTACAAGTAAATAACTTGTGCACCTTGATAAATTGTGGAAGTTGAAGAACTTTTGGAGAAATGGAAGAGTCTTTATTGTTATTCCAACATCTTTCAAATGTTTTAAGCATTCTGATTCCCCTAAGTTGGCTCCACCATCTCCATCCACTTCCCAATCCCCATAACTACTTCTATATAGGTTCAATACTTGTAGTCTTGGAAGCCTTGATATCACTTTAAGTGGGACTGTTGTAAGAAACTTGGTATGACTCAAATCCAAATGCTTCAATTTCACTAAATTTTTTAACTCATTGGGCAATGTTTTTATCAGTGTTCCTGATAGACTAAGATATAACAACTCAACCAATTCAACTATCCCCATTGGGAGTTTTGTAATTGAGGTCATTGACAAGTCTAAAATTCTAAGGCTAGGCATACATTTGAAGAAGTCATCGGATATCATCCCCAAATTTATATTGTCGTTGAGAAGCAAGGTTAAAAGGTCGGGGCATGTGGGAGTTTCAGTTAATGCTTTAATGCCATTATACATGAGTGACATCCTCTCTGTCTCTTCCCATTTCTTAATCTCAGGTGCTTCAGTCAACCCAACACCCGCTTGCACCAATAGCTTACCTTGTTTCCTTCCACAATCCCAAGATATCCATAATGCCAAGTCACGGATAACGTCGTGCATTTTCACTTGTGTATCTTCGTAGGAGCCACTCTCCAACAAGCACGAAAGCTTTAGAGTCCCAATGATATCGTATCCCAGATTACTAGCTTCATTCATCACATCAAATCCATCTATAAATCCCTCACCAATCCAATATTTTACAAGTTCATTTTCATCAATGTCATAGTCTTCTGGGAACATAGCACAATACAAAAAACAAGTCCTAATAATATCACTGGGTAAGTTATCATAGCTAAACTTTAAAAGAGGAAAAACCTCATCTCCCATACCTGAAAATTCAGATGCGGATTTTCTCAATACTGTTATGGCGTGGTTCCACTCATTGGGAGTCTTTTTGGTACTCATGGTCCGACCAATGGTGATGAGTGCAAGTGGTAAACCAGCACATTCTCTGGTAATAACTTTTGCTAGTTCAGGTATGTTTGGATGAGAATTGAGGGTCTCCTTTCCTACTTTATTTTGAAATAGATGCCACGCTTCATTCCAACTCAAACATTCTACTTTGATATTCTTTTGTGCTTCCATATGTCTACACACAGCCTCAGACCGAGTAGTAAATACAACCTTGGATTTGTTTTCACTATCAGGAAGAGGAATTCCCACTAATTCCAAATCCACTCGATCCCATATGTCATCCAACAACAACAAAATTTTTTTCTTGTTCAAGACATTACAAATGCATGCAGCACGCGCAGCCTCTTGACTCTCACCTTCTGGCATATACAACCTCAATCTATCTCCAATGTCCTTCTGAACCTTTCTCACACTTGGTTCTTTGGATACCACCACCCAAATCACCACATCAAAATCATGGATTCCTCGGTGGAAAACTTCGTTATTGATTTTTGTCAAGAGGGTCGTCTTTCCGACACCCCCCATGCCGTAAAGTCCAATAATCCCCACTTGATCTTCTCTAAGGCACCTCCAAACATTCTCAAACATCAAGTCCATGCCCACAGTTGATCTGCTTGGCATGACTTCCACCTCAGCAGGAGGCAATATATAAGCAACTTCAGTGAATTCTCCTTTGCTTCTTAATTCCGTCACAGCTTTTAGCTTTTTGGCTACTCTTTTGCCGACCTTGTAGCTAGAACGACAATGCTTGGGGCAGCAGCCTCCAAGACATGTATTTGACATTTGCTGAAACCCCTCTTCTATAATTTGATCCACTTCATGTTCCGTAGATTCTACCATTTGGAGCCACACTTCCACTTGGTCTCTACGTTTCAGTTGTTGTCCCTCGGCGATATCGACCCTTCTCTTCACATCATTCCTTACACTCATCAATTCGTCCATTAGAGACCTCAAAGCGTGGAGATTTTCTTGGAGTTCACGGATGTAGTCCGTTCGCAGTGCAATGCAATCCCATAACCGGTCGATGATTTCGGTGATCGGGCTCACAGCTTCCATGGTGCTTAATTAGGAGATTCCAAGGTCGCTAGAGGAAATAAATCCAGCCCAAAGGAGAACACAAAGCTAATCACCGAGAGGCTCTTTCATGGGTTTGGGAAATAACGGAGAAATTAAGGCCGAATACCCTGGTTTCGGAGAAATTAAGGCCGAACACAAAACGATCACCTTCATGAGAGGGCCATACTATGCCATGACCATCTGAACTACACGGCTGGCCGGCTGGGTGTGTTTGTATGTAGTTGTTGACGTTTTAGGTCACGAATGTCAATCATAGGCTCCATCAATCTCTATGGCCGCACACTCCCAGAACTATAATCCTCTCCTCGGGGCGATGAGGAGAAAATGCTCTTGCCCCTTTTTTTTCCACTACATGCACCCTTTTAACCGCATTTAACTATGATTAAGATTCACTAATTTTTAAGGTTAAAATTATTATTATTGTTATTATTATTATTAGTGGGCAGGACGTGCGATGCACATGGGAGACAGGAAGGGGAGCAGAGCCAACATTTCGTTACCCGCTCGTTCTCTTTCTAATAGCAAAAATAATTGGGTATAGAAACTTGAGGGAAATTTTGGTTAAACAAAATTGTGGGGGATATGTTCCTTATAGAAATATGACGTAGGGACATGTTAAGAACCAAAAAGTTATAGAGACAGTTTGAGTATAACAAAGAAAGGGGACTGGTGGGACCTTGGCGAGACGTTCTTCTTTCAAAGCATTTTCTCAAGAGAGCGAAGAGTCTGGTTACGCTACTAAGGTCGCCATGTGTCCCTTTTAGAACTCTTTAACTGTGATAAAGATTCATCCACCCCTAGGGTTCACCCATTTATCTTTGGCTTTTAGAAAAAAAAAATAATGAATTTTTTTTTTTTTTACCTAGGAGTTAGTGAATTTTAACCAAGGTTTAAATTTATTTTATTTTTTTCTAAAAGTCAATAATAAGTGGGTGAACCCTAGGGGTGGGTGAATCTTAACCGCAGTTGGAGTCCTGTTACACCCTTGAAATTGCCATGTGTCTCTTTTGATATCCCTTAACTGTGGTTAAGATTCATTTACCCCTAAAGACCTACCTTTCCTTGGTTTTTAGAATTTTATTTTTATTTTTTTAAACCCTAGTTAAAATTCACTAATTCATAGGGTTATTATTATTATTATTTTTTTTATAAATCCAAGGATAAGTGGGTGAACCCTAAGAGTGAGTGAATCTTAACCACAGTTAAAAGAGATACATGGAGACCTCAGTGGCGTAACTAACTCTAAGGAGTCCGTTATAACCGTAGAGAATTTCAAGCCTAATAGATAGATGAGTGAGGGGTAGTATGAGAATTAAGCAAACATTCAAGAGTTTGTCATTATATATAACTAGCGGGTGGCACGTGCGATGCACGTGAAAGCAAGGGGAAGGAGTTAACCACAGTAAATAGGAGTTAAAAGGGACACGTGTAAACCCGTGGGTGCGATTGAATTTGCTAGTGGTAGGTGCGATGCACATGAGCGTAAGAGAAAGGAGTTAACCACAATTAATAGGAGTTAAAAGGAATACGTGTTAACTCACGGGTGCGATTGAACTCTACCCGAGTTCAATCGCGATTGGCTGTGATTCTAAATACATAGATGAGCAAGGGGTAGCTTAGGAATTAAAGTAAAACATTAAATCAAATGCAAGGGTAGTTTGGAAATTAAAGTAAAACATTAAATCAATGATTTGTTTTTATATAAGGGTAGTTTGAGAAATTCGAAAAATTCATCTACGCAAGGCTCTCGCATTATAATAGTAAAGAAAAGAAGAAGAGATAAGAACAAAGGATAGTTTTGGAATTTTGTCGGTACGCACAGTGCAATCCCATAACAGTTTGATGATGTCGGTGATGGCGCCAATAACTTCCATGGTGCTTTGGAGATTCCAAGGTCACGGGAAGAAAGAAACCAAGCCCAAAGAAGAACACAAAGCTAATCAAGGAGAGGCTCTGTTATGAGTTTGGGAATTAACAGAGAGAATAAGGACTTCCTGGTTTCTAGGCGTATACTAAGGGCTCCTTTATCATCTTTTGTTAAAGTTAGCAATTGTGCTCACTTCATTCAAATTCTTTGCTTCTCCTTTTTTAATTTTTTTTCTTTTAAGGAACCAAATCCTCTACGATAATAACCTGCCTTGGGGAGTCCAGTTATGCCCATGAGGTTGCCACATGTCCCTTTTCAATATTAGACGTCAAAAAGTCTATCAGTAACTCTAGCTGGTTAATATTAGCTCTTAAGGTTAATAATACCTAATTTAGGTTATAGTTTATACTGTCTAATTGGACAATCTAAACTTCTTTGATTGATTTTTAGCCATGTGAAAAGAGGACCCGTATATTGGGACTTCATTTTGTGAGCCCAAAAGAGGGGTTGTGATGGTCAACAATGCTAGCTATTGCCCGGTTGTGTTTGCCAAAACATGGGCCTACATTCAATTGGGTAGGCCCCAAACAACACAGATGGCCCCTATGTTTTTGCAGACACAATCGGGCAACAGCTAACAGCTAGCCCTGTTGTCCATCCGAACTCCCAAAAGAGTGTGATGATTACTTAAACGCATGAGTCATGACACATGAGCAAATTTACCTATGCATCATATATAGGGGTGATTCTTTACACGTCTGCGCTCTTGGCCACACGTCTCTTTTCTTTCCTCTTAATCGTGGTTAAACTTAACCAATTTAAGGTTAATATTTTTCTTCTTCTAAAAACCAAGGTTAGATCACTAAACCCTAAAGGTGAGTGAATCTTAATCACAGTTAGTGAGTGTTAAAATGGACACGTGGTAGGACACTTAAGAAGTTTCTCCCATATGTATATAGTCAGCTTCACTATCATTGGGCTGGGCCAAAAGACTAGAAAAGCCTAGGTTTGGCTTTTACTGGTAGTTTCTTAATAGGAAAAGCACATATAAAATTTAGGACTTTGCTACTGAGACCGTAAAGGGTCGAGACCACACTGAGACCGTGCATGTGATGCACAGATCTCAACATTTCATTAAATCCGTTTATGAAATTTTGAGATCCGTGCATGTGATGCACGGTCTCGGTGTGGTCTCAGCCCTTTACGGTCTCGATAGCATTTCCCTAAAATTTAACCCAAGCCCATTGGGCTCCGTGCAGGAGACAACCCTAGATTATAAAACTGGCTAGAAAATAATATCTCTCTTGAAAAATAGTCCGTGTGTTTGTGTGTTTAAGTGACTAGTTTCCAAACCAAAAAAATTGCTACACTGACTGGACCAGTAACTAAGGGCTGGGATTATGCTACACCCAATAAATAGTGATCTACCCAGTCCATTTTCTAAAGCCCAATAAAGAATGTTTTCACCCGAGACCTGGCCAAATTATTCGAAATTTTTAAGGGGATCGACTTGGTTCAAATTGTTTCATCATGTGTTATGCAAATTTATAAGCTTGAATCTATAGAGACACCACCCATGTACAAACATTGATATCATAGGACATGATAAGCCCTTTTGGACAGCAGAGAGAAGTCGAGAGATAAATTCAACAGACACAAGTTTTATACAATTTCCCATGAATGGAAATAATAATCTTATGCATAGACCTATTCCCCAACAGTCAAAAGTAACTAGTACTTAAAACTGCAAAACAAGCGATTAAAAATCCATTTAGGCCACAGATGCAACCATCAACCTACAAGATTAGCATATGATCAAGTGGCAACAAACATGTAGTCGATGTCGCGCCATTACGCAGTTGGATCTACTCCCACCTTTGAGATCAGGATCACATACTGAAAGACGAGATATAAGCAGGCTAAATTGGCAAAAGAAGACATGCTTAGATAGTCTATACTAGTGCTAGAAAAAAAAAAAGAAAGGAAAGAGAAACAAGATGAATAGAAATGTGGGAGAGGAGTACCCGGCGCGCTTCATTTAACATCCCCTTTGCGTGTTATAAAAGTCCCTCCTTGAGTACAAAATAGGGGAGGAAAGCAGACTTGAGGGATTCATCAAACCATTCTAATTGGTCCCACCAATTTTCCTCTCCTTCAATCAATTTTAAAATGTTCTTGGCGTCAAATGGGAGCTTCTTTAGCCTTGGGCTGTTGAGAGTCACCACCAACTCTCTAGAACTTTCTCTCTCCCTTCCAAGTGTCTCTCTTTCTCTAGAGTCTTCTCTCTAGATTACTCTCTCTAGAATACTCTCTAGAATATTCTCTTATAGGTTCTCCCTTCATCTCTCTAGAATATTCCATCTCTAGAATTCTCCCTAATCTTATCTCTATCTCTAGAAAAAGAGGTGGTAGTAGTCTCTAGATACTTCCTAAGAAAGGAGGTGGGAGAATGTTCTAGAAATCTAGAACATTCACATGCCCATTATAAATAGATGGTTGGGTCCTTTTGTTTGTGCATAGAAGAAACACAAGCTCTTCTAAGTATGAGGCCTAGTGTTAGTCTAAGTGAGTGTGAGTTCTTGTGTGAGTGTAAGTGTGAGTGTGTCCCTTGAGTGTGAGTGTCCCTTAAGTGTTGTACATTTTTCAGTTAGTGCATTAATAAAAGCTTCTTTATTCGGGTTTCCGCTGCTTCTATTTTCAACAATTTGGTATTAGAGCCAAGTTGTCGGAGGCCGGTGTTCGAGCGCTACGAAGGAGAAATCTTGTTCGTGCATAGTCCGGGACTTGAAGCCGATTGATCTGGGATCAAGCTTACTTGGTGGAGTACGTGAAGACATACCAAGTCACGATGACGGATTTGGCGAACGCAACCAGTGGGATCAAGAAGCTTAACAACCAAAATTACAGCAATTGGAAGTTCTGTATAGAGTCATACCTGCAGGGACAGGATTTGTGGGAGGTCGTCAATGGTAGTGATACTAATCCACCTCCTCAATAGAATGCCGATGCACTAAGGCGTTGGAAAATTAAGGCCGGGAAGGCTATGTTTGTACTTAAAACAACTATTGAAGAGGAGTTGTTTGAACACATCAGGGATGCATTCACACCAAAAGGAGCTTGAGACGCTTTTGCAGCCCTCTTCTCAAGGAAGAATGATGCAAGGCTACAACAACTGGAGAATGAGCTCATGTCAACCTCAGAAGGAGAAATGACAATCAACCAATACTTTATGAAGGTAAAATCTCTTTGCCGTGAAATTTCACAATTGGATTCGAAAGCTAATATTAATGAAGATAGGATGAGAAGAATCATCATCCATGGCCTGAGACCCGAATATAGTGGGTTCATTACGGCGATCCATGGTTGGCTAACGCAGCCAACCATCTTAGACTTACAAAATCTATTGGTTGATCAAGAAATTCTAGCAAATCAAATGGCTAGAGTATTATTAAAGAATGAGGAGGATGCCCTCTTTAGTAGTAGAAGAGGTCGGCAAGGATGGCAGAAGGCTGAAAGACCCAAGAAGGAAGAAGGTGGATCGAGGAGGCTGCAGGAGAGGAGCTCTTAGATAGGGGGAGTTCAACAAGGCCGAGATAGAGACGCACGACAATCCAGACGGCATAATGATGAATGCTACAACTGTGGCGAGAGAGGTCACTTCGCTCGAGATTGCTGGTCAAAGAAAAAATTAGCAGAAGGCAACTTGGTGATATCCAGCAATCACCAAGGTGGAAGCAATAGCGAGGAAGAGTGGGATGCTGAAGCATCCTTCGCTGTGACTGAGCAAGTCAAAGAAATCTGCCCAGAAGATGAGATTGTCTTCAAGGAGAAGAAAACAGATTATCAATCTGGTACGGTCATAACTGAAATAGCAGCAAGTTCTATTGTGACAAAAGCAGAAGACATGACACTTGTTGTAATACAAAATCATGGAGCAATCGACTACAATGAAGACTGAATCGTTGACTCTGGATGCTCCAATCACATGACTGGCGATAAGGATAAACTGCTCAGTGTGTCTGAGTATAAAGGTGGTCGAGTAGTAGTGACGGCCAACAACTTAAGACTGCCAATCACACACATTGGCAAGACGGTGATCGTGCCTCGCTTCAGTCCTCATCAAGTTCAGTTGCAGAACGTCTATCATGTGCCTGGAATGAAGAAAAATCTATTGTCAGTATCACAGCTGATAGCATCTGGTAACTATGTGGTGTTTGGGCCAGAAGACGTCAAAGTGTATCGAAGCTTGGAGCCATCAGATACACCTATCATGGAGGGACGAAGGTTAGAATCCATCTACGTGATGTTAGCAGAATCAGCATACGTAGACAAGACCCGAAGGAGTGAGACTGCAGATCTATGGCATGCGCGGCTAGGGCACGTCAGCTATCACAAGTTGAAAGAAATTATGAAAAAGTCGATGCTCAAGGGTCTTCCTCAACTAGATATTCGAGAAGATACCATCTGCGTCGGGTGTCAGTATGGTAAGGCTCATCAACTGCCCTATAAAGAGTCAAAGTTCAGAGCAAAAGAACCCTTAGAGCTTATCCACTCAGATGTGTTTGGGCCAGTAAAGCAGGCATCAATCAGCGGCATGCGATACATGGTGACCTTCATCGATGACTACTCAAGGTACGTGTGGGTATATTTTCTGAAAGAAAAATCAGAAGTATTCTCCAAGTTTAAAGACTTTAAAGAGAAAGTTAAAAGTGAAGTCAGTCAGAAGATTCGGTGTCCACGCACTGACAATGGGGGAGAATACACGTCGGATGAATTCTCAGCCTACCTTAGAAAATGCAAAATCCGACGACAGCTGACTTGTACTAGTACCCCACAACAGAATGGTGTAGCAGAGAGAAAGAATCGGCACCTTGGAGAGATCTGTCGAAGCATGCTACATGCGAATAATGTGCCTGGACGATTTTGGGCAGAGTGTATGAAGACAGCAGTTCACGTGATCAGCCGGCTACCACAAGCAAGACTTGAGTTTGTCTCACCCTTTCAGAAACTGTGGAATATAAAACCCACAGTAAGTCACTTTCGAGTCTTCGGCTGTGTGTGCTATGTGTTCGTGCCTGATCATTTACGGACCAAGTTTGATAAGAAGGCTCTTCGCTGTATCTTCATTGGATAAGATAGCGAGAGGAAAGGGTGGAGATGTTGTGATCCCAAAACCGGGCGCTGCTACACATCACGAAATGTAGTATTTGATGAGGCTTCATCTTGGTGGTTATCACAAGATGTAGTACTTCCAGATTCCAAGGATTTGGAGAACAAGCTACAGGAGAAGCTGGTGGAGTCAACTCAAGAAGAAGATTTACAGTCCAGTCAAAAAGCTGAGCAACCCACCAGGTATTGGGGAAATAAGAAGGGAAGATCGGCCTACAGTATTACAGCCCAACTCGCCAAGATCACCAAATAGGTTTGTAGATCCATGGAGAACCGGCGTACATCACAAAACACCGGAAGAACTTCGGCCAAGTCAACATGAAGACGTTGAAGAAGAGTCAAGGGCACAACTTTGAAGGTCTACCAGGCAGAGACGGTCAAATCCGAAGTATGTCAACGCTGCTCTTGCCGAAGAAGAGGGTGTAAGGGAAGCATCTACATTCGAGGAAGCATCTCAGAGTCTTGAATGGAAAAAGGCAATGGAGGAAGAGATTCTAGCACTGAAGCAGAATCAAACCTAGGACCTAGTCCCAAAGCCCAAGGACGTCAAACCCATATCCCGTCGATGAGTTTATAAGGTAAAGACTCATCCCGATGGTTCTATAGAAAGATACAAGGCTCGACTCGTTGCCCGAGGTTTTTCTCAGCAATATGGGCTAGACTATGATGAGACCTTTAGTCCAGTGGCAAAGATTACAACGGTACGTGTCCTTCTAGCACTAGCAGCTAACAAATCATGGAAGCTATGACAACTAGACGTGAAAAATGCTTTCCTATATGGAGAAGTAGATCGGGATATATACATGGAGCAACCCTCTTTTTGTACTTGCAACTCCAACCCAAACTCCTTATTTCTTCCCTATTTCTATTAAATACTAATTTTTATATTTTTTTGAATGAGATGACACTCAACGGTCTTATTTTTATTGGCCATATTTTAACGGTCATGTTTTTTCAAACGGTCATATTTTAACTGTCATATTTTTAACGGTCATATTTTTTCAAACGGTCATATTTTACCGGTCATATCTATTCAAATGGTCATATTTTAACGATCATATTTTTTTGAACTAGATGACACTATGATTATAAATAAAACCATTTCCTCTCTCATTTTCATCCATCACAACTCAATTTTCTCTGAACGATCAAAAACTTAGTTGTGTCTCAACTTTATTGGTCATTTTCTCTCTATGGATCGCAATCTTCTAAACAATATGTTTTTTGGAGATCTTGAAGACTCCGACGAAGAGTTGGAGATCATGACAATAGCTTGTATGGAAGAAGAACGGCTCAATAAAGAGAAACAATCGAGGAGACATCGTGGTTCTGTTCAAGGCCATAGAGTCATTTGGCATGATAGAGTTCAAGGCCATGAACGACTTTTTCAACACTATTTTGCTGAAACGCTTGTTTATCCTCCTATTTTATTTCGGAGGAGGTTCCGAATGCAACGTTCTCTTTTTCTACGTATTCAATATGCAGTGGAAGCCCACGATCCATACTTTGTCCAAAAGACAGACGCTTTTGGAATGCTCGGTTTGTCTTCCCTTCAGAAGATCACTGCTGCAATGAGGATGCTCTCTTATGGAGTAGCAGCAGCTTATATGGACAAGTACGTGAGGATTGGTTAAAGCACCGCAATAGAAAGTCAAAATAAATTTGTTCGAGCGGTTGTTGCAATTTTTTCTGACGAGTACTTAAGGCCACCAAACAATGATGATATTGCTAGATTGCTAGCAGTTGGAGAACATCGTGGATTCCCTGGAATGTTGGGGAGCATTGACTGTATGCATTGGAAATGGAAGAATTGTCCGACTGCGTGGAAAGGAATGTATTGTGGTCATGTCCATGAACCGATGATTATTTTGGAAGCTGTGGCATCATATGATCTTGGGATCTGGCATGCCTTTTTTGGGTTACCGGGATCCCATAATGACATCAACGTGCTAGAACGATCTTCTGTATTTACTGATCTTACTGATGGGTGTGCTGTTGCAGCTAACTACTCAATCAGTGGTAATGACTATGCAATGGGTTATTATCTTGCCGATGGTATATATTCGCAGTGGTCAACATTTGTAAAAACAATCCTGTCTCCACAAGGGAATAAACAAAAATATTTTACTGCAGCTCAAGAATCAGCAAGGAAGGATGTAGAGCGTGCATTTGGAGTGCTTCAAGCACGATTTGCGATTGTGCGTGGACCTGCACATTTTTGGAAATGCGAAACGCTCAAAGATATTATGAAGACATGCATAATAATGCATAACATGATCGTTGAGGATGAGCGAGATGTCAATGGAGCAGAAGACTTCAACTATGATGCAATCGATGAAAGCCCCTATGCACCAGTATCACACGAGCGTACGACTGAACTTGTGGAATTCATTGAAGGTATTCGTCGCATTAGAAACAGGGGAACTCATTCTCAACTCCAATCGGACCTTGTCGAGCACTAGTGGCAGCGACACGGCCAATTGTAGGAACTTGTAAGTTGGTTATTGGTGATCGCATTAAGTATTTTGGATTAAGCTATTTTGGGAACTTCATCGTTTTAGTAATATAAGCATTTTTAGTTTCCGAATAAAGTAAAAGATGGAAAGATAATTGACTTTGATTCATTAATTCCTACCAGCAATACAATAATTCAACAATACTAAGTTTTTCGTTTTTCAAGGATTTCCATTTGGAGGCTATGAAAATATTCAACTTGCATTTAAAGCATAACAGTCGTATCCATCAACATTATGTTATTCTCCTCTTTCAATTGTTCCATTCGAATTTTTTCTTACTTCATAGTGAGTTTCTCTTGCTCTTGCAGATATGTTTTTGCAGCTTCTCATACACTTGCATTATCTCGGTTTGCAATTGTCTTTTATCTTCCTTTATCTCTCGTAGTAACCCCACAAAAGACGAACTCATATAGTCACCTTCACGACCTTTACCCTTTTGTTTATTTAAGTGATCTTTTTCGGCCTTCCGGCCTGGTGGTCTCTCCAAGTTGATGAAAGTATCATGTGAGTAATTGTCTTCACCTAAATTTATCGAATCTGGAGTAGAAGGACAAGATGAGGTAGAAGTTTTACTTTTATATTTTTTTGGTTTCCTCCTCTGACTGCTTTCCAACAACCATTTTGGTTGGTACCTTAACATATTCCAGCAATGCTAAAATAAAAATGGGGTATTGTTCAGTTCTTGGTACATCTATTTCGCTTGAGCGATCTGAAAAATAAATAAAAGTTAATTACCATCTAAAAAAATAATGATAATTTGTAAAGAATAAATTTCAATGCTATTAATACCTTGTCATGCTCATTGAGCCCACTTTGATGCTTCGCCTCTATTTGGGCAAGGCACGCACAAAACTTATTAGTGCTCAGTTGAATCATCAACCAACGATGCATTAGAGAATTTTGGTTACGTTTGGAATTTTTGATGTTCATCTGGAAAAACATAAATACTCTATTCCAATATGCTTGTTTTTTTTGCTCATTCCCGGACACTGCATCCAAGCTAATGTTGAGAAACACAGATACAATGAGTAAATCTTCTTCTACCGTGAAGTTAACATCTCGCAGTGACTTCTTGGTGGATCCCGTTTTAGGTTGAGACGATTGGGCGGACACATGTGCAGGTTGATTCAAATGTTGACCCACTTGATCTGAAGCTCCCAAAAATTGGGTGTCAAGGTTGGTTCCATGAACCATTAGATTGGTGTAGTACGCTTGTCCTTGAGAATCCATCTATGAAAAGAACAAAAATGCCATCATTATCTATATACCTTAAGAACTAAAGATCCGACATTCAAATAAGTTCCTATAAAAAATTAAAAATTAAAATTATGGCAAAATAAGAGAGATCAACAAAAGGGAAATGAATAGAGTGTATTTAGGGTGGTTACCGAGAGTGGATTGACTTCTTCTTCATCAAATGAGTTTGGATCGTCGCTCCAATCCATATTCTACCCCTTAAAGAAGAAGACTATTTTTTTTTAAAAAGTGGTATATCAAAACCAGTGGGAGGATTGTTCTCTTCACCAAAACTAGTGAAGAGAACAATCCCGGTTGAACCCATTTTAAAGAAGACACAGTGGGTGGGAGAACATTACCGTTGAAGGGAGAGAGCCGTTGCATTTAGCCGTTGAAGAGTCAGGTTTCAACAGCTTTTAGAAAATTAAAAAAAATATATATTGAAATATCATTTGGCGGAAGCAAAACGCTCGGCATTATTGCCAAGCAAAAACCTTTCCGGCATAATGGGGTTACGGTTTAGGGAGTGCGTTGGAGCACGTGGTTTTGAAAAAGTTACCTATTTTGCCGATATCCTTGCTTTTAGGGAGTGCGTTGGAGGTGCTCTTATTGCCGAGCAAAAACCTTTCCGGCATAATGGGGTTACGGTTTAGGGAGTGCGTTGGAGCACGTGGTTTTGAAAAAGTTACCTATTTTGCCGATATTCTTGCTTTTAGGGAGTGCGTTGGAGGTGCTCTTAGGGATGTCAATCGTAGGCTCCATCAATCTCTATGGCCGCACACTCCCAGAACTATAATCCTCTCCTCGCAGCGAGGAGCCCCTTTTTTTTCTCACTACATGCCCCCCTTTTAACTGCCTTTAACTGTGATTAAGATTCATTAATTTTTAAGGTTAAAGCATCTAACATCTAACATTATTATTATTACTAGTGGGCGGCGTGCGATGCACATGAGAGAGAGGAAGGGGAGAGAGACTTGGAAGAGGGACCCTGGTGAGATCATTTCGAAAAGAAAAATTAAAGAATATTTTGGGTATAGAAATTTGAGAGACATTTTGGTTAAATAAAATTCTTAGGGAAATGTTCCTTTTAGAAATATGACGTATGGACATTTTAAGAACCAAAAAGCTTAAAAGGCAGTTTGGGTATAACAAAGAAAGGGGCAGGCCGGACCTTGACGAGACGTTCTTCTTTTGGAGTATTTTACCAAGAGAGCGAGGAGTCCGGTTACGCCACTGAGGTCGTCATGTGTCCTTTTAAAAACCCTTTGTGATTAAGATTCATCCACCCCCATGGTTCACCCACTTTTCTTTGGTTTTTAGAAAAAAATAATGAATTTTTTTTAAAACCCTAGTAGTTAGTGAATTTTAACTAAGGTTTTAAAAAAATAATATTTTTTTCTAAAAGCCAATAATAAGTGGGTGAACCCTAGGGGTGTGTGAATATTAACCGCAGTTGTAGTCTAGTTACACTCTTGAGGTTGCCATGCGTCTCTTTGGATACCCCTTAACTATGGTTAAGATTCATCTACTCCTAGAGACCCACCTTTCCTTGGTTTTTAGAAAAAAAATATTATTTCTTTAAACCCTAGTTAACATTCACTAATTCCTAGGGTTAAATTGTTTTCATATTTTTTCTAAAATCCAAGGATAAATGGGTGAACCCTAAGGGTGGGTGAATCTTAACCATAGTTAAAAGGGACACATGGAGACCATAGTGGCGTAACTAACTCTAAGGAGTTCGTTACAACCATAGAGAATTTCAAGCCTAATAGATAGATGAGTGAGGAGTAGTATGAGAATTAAGCAAACATTCAAGAGTTTGTCATTATATATAAGAAGAAGATGAGATAAGAGCAAATGGTAGTTTTGGAATTATAAAAAAATTCAATCAAGGTTTTGAACATAGGGCATCCTCTTTATATTATTATTATTATTATTATCATCGAATTGGATTACTATAGATCCAAATTTGATCCAATTCTAACCGGATTCAAGATCTCAGTTCCGTATCCAATCTGACGAAATCTGTAATAGGATCATGGTCATCTCTAAACGGATTGGATTCAGTTAGATCTGAATCTTGATCAGATCTATTGACGGACCTAAACTATCCTAACCTATGAAAAGCCGAAAGCTTCAAGAAATTGACGAGTTCATTGAGCAAAAATCCTAACCGTTCAAATGACCATAATCATCTGATCTACAACATTTATCCTAAGGTGAGGGAGGAAATCTGAGATCTATTTAACTGTCTAAAAGAATGCAAGATTGAATGGTTAGGTTCTATGAAGACTTCCCAATTCCCTTCCACTAATATAACTTTTTCTTTACTTGGATCCTAGGCACAAGACTTTATATTCCCTTAGATACCCTCCAGGGATATTTACGGCATCCCCATGAATAAGATCAAATCTTATTCCATGATATTTACATGAGATTCCTCTTTCTTATTCTTTAGCAAGCCCTCGAGAGAGCTTAGTGGTTTACGACTAGGATTACCGGGTATCTAATCCCATTCTCTCCCCTAGCTTTCATCTATCAGTGTCAGTGTTGGCCTAGCAGAGTGCTTTTGCTGATACTAAAGTAGGGTTTTGCCCAGATTACCCCCATAATATGCTATTGTTCTCAAACTACCCACCTTTTAAAAACCTTTCTCATAATGCCCTTATGACTATTTTTTCATAATTCCTTATTTATGAAAAGTCTGAAACACCCCTCCAATACCATAAATACTCAAAAGAATAGTTTTGACGGAGAAGAAGAATAAGAAGAAAAGAATTTACATACGTGAGCATGAGATTGGAGAAGCTTCCCAGTCTCCTTATCTTCCCATCTCATGAAGCTTCTCACTCATTTCTCCTTTAATGGGTGTTTTAGTACAAACTTAATAAGAGTGTTCTTGAAAATATATGAAAAATCCACAAAAATCTGGATTTTAATGAAGTTTTTTGCACGCATGGACGATACATATCGATACTAGTTGATACACATGGTCGATACACCTGCTCAATACCCATATTAGTACATATCGATATTCATATCAGTACATATCAATACATATTGATGCTGGTTGATAAACGTGGTCAATACACTTGCAATACCCATATTAATACATATCGATACTCATAATGATACAGGTTGTCTTCAACTTTGGAACACAACCAGTATCGATACGAAGTATCGACCCGACTTATTGAGTATCGATTGTACACTGTAAAATCATTAAAAATTCAAAGAAAATACATGTAAACCCATCTAACATGGGATTTGAGGTTTAAAGTCGAAATGTTATGATTATAATATTTTTTCTTCACTTTAAAGTAATTTTTGTAAAACAAAAACACAAGAAACCCGAAAATAGGTGTTTTTATCCGTTAATGACATTTTCTCATACTCCAGGTTAGTAGTTTAGAGGAATGAAGCTCTCTTGTGAAAATCTTACTCGAAATGATAGGTAATAAAAATTTTGGGAACGAAGGGAGCTCTCCATGGTTGAGGAATAATGGAGGGGATAGAAATGTTTTTCCTTCAAATGCTTTGGATAAAATAGAAAAAAGTTCACATGTGCCTACTTGTTCATATGTGTTGGGGCATTAAGAGAAGAGTTTTTAAAAGGTAGGTATTTTGAGAGCAATCCCTAACTATAGGGGCTAATTAGGGGTGTACACAAGCTGGGCAAGCTTGATTGCTTGGCTCGGCTCAGCCCAATCAAGCCGAGCTCAAGTTTGATTTTTAGGCTCAATCAAGCTAAGTTGATTGAGCTGAGTTTTCAAGCTTGAAATATGATCAAGCCAAGCTCGAACCAAGGCTTGTTTGATTTAGCCCGGCTCGATTGAGGCTCGATTCGGGCTGAGTCGACCCGAGCTCGGCTCGGCTGTAATATTATTTCAAAACATAAAAAATATTATTTATAAATCATTATTATATATAAATAATATAAAAAAATATTTAAATTTTTTAAAAAGTATTCCTACCAAGCTCGAGCCAAGCCCAGCCCGGCTCGGCCATGCCAATGGAGAGCCCAAAGGAAGGGAAAGTTTAATTGGTAACTAATAACTAATAAAGGGTAATTTAGTCAACATAAAGTTTTGCATACTCTTTATACTTTTATTAGTAGAATGATGTCATGTGTAAGTGTTTAAATCATGCTTAATGTTTTTTCTTTTTCAATTCTTAAAAGATCACTACTTGTTTGAAATAAAATTCCGCCCAACCAAGCTAGAATTTCAATTCTGCACTTCAACCTCTGGAAAGGCTTCAATTATATTCGTAATTTTATAATGAGCTAATGGGATTGAAATTGGGGACCAATTTGTCTATTTCATCTGTCCTGTCCATTCCTCATTCCAAACCCACGTCTTCGGATAGGCTTGTATTTTAAGGTGGAATGAAATCTTTTATGGTTATAACCGGACTGGAGGGAGTCTGGTTACGCCTCTGAGGTCGCCAAGTATCCTTTTTAACATTCTTTAACAATGGTTAAAATTCACTTACCCCTAGGGTTCACCTACCTATTCTTAAATTTTAGAAAAAAAATTTAATTTTTTTAAACATCGGTTAAAACTCACTAATTCCTAGAGTTAATTTTTTAAAATATTTTTTTTCTAAGAGCCAAGAGTACGTGGATGAATTCTAAGGATGGGTGAGGGACACAAGGTGACCTCAAGGGCGTAACCGGACATCCCAACTCCAGTTATAACCGTAGAAGATTTCATTCGAATGAAGACCGAGTCCAAGGGTCAACTTGTTTTCTTTTTTTTGATATTCGAAATTAAGGGACAAGTGGTTACAAAAAACAAAATGTATACAAGTAGCAGTTTTAAAAAAAATTTATGCCCGTGGACCAGCCTGCCAGCTACTAAGTACTAATAGTGGTCTATTTAAACAGTAGTGCTAGCCCTACTCTTACATTCAGCCAAACACCTATTCAAAAATGAATAAACAGGTGGTTGGATGTGAGAGTAAGAAAGGGGTGAGAGTAGTAGGGCTAGCACTCCTCCAATTTAAATGTTGGAAACAGAGGTGGACTTGTAAAGCGTAATTTTTTATTATTCGATCAGACCCTCCAAAAGCGCGTATTTTCCTACTTTCCAAGCCCAAAATCGCTTCATAAAATCCAAGAGCTAATTCTTGAATTGCATTGGGTTGTAGGTAAACTTCTCTTTGGCTGAAATCCTTTACCACTATAACTTAGAATCTCTTGAAAGCTAGCCATGTCTATTCTGACCCCAATCGTTGCCTCCTTATCTAAGATATGGGATTGCGGTGCAACACTTGCAGTTTACATCTGTGAACTCCGAGAAAATCTCGACTCCCTAAAGTCTGAAATGCGGAAATTGAAGGGCGAAAGGGATGAGATGAAGAGAAAGGTCAACGAAGCCCAGGTAAGTGAAATGAAGCCCAGAGAGCGAGTGGAAACCTGGCTCCAAATGGTAGAAGAAATGGAACCTGAAGTGGAACTAGTTATAGAAAAAGCTTCTCAAGAGATTTCAAAGATGTGTCTTGGAGGTTGCTGTCCCTTGAACTGTTGTTCTAGCTACAAGATCGGAAAGACGGTAGCCGAAAAGCTAACAGTTGTGACGAAATTTAGAACCGACGGGAATTTCATTGAAGTGGCTGATCCTTTGACTCTGGCTAAAGTAAAAGAAATGCCCAGCAGGCCGACCGTGGGCATGGATTTGATGATTGAGAATGTTTGGAAGTGCATTATAGAAGAAGATGAGGTGGGAATTATTGGAGTATACGGCATGCGAGGTATTGGAAAGACGGCACTCTTGAAGAAAATCAATAACGAGTTTCTCCACCGAGGAACCCATGATTTTGATGTGGTGATTTGGGTCGAAGTAACTAAAGAATCAAACCTAATGAGGGTTCAAAAGACTATTGGGGATCGGCTGGGCTTGAAATTACCAGAAGATGAGGACCAACGTGCTATATTCATCTTTAATGTCTTGAGCAAGAAAAGATTTGTAGTGTTGTTGGATGACATATGGGATCCAATTGATTTTGAACGTATTGGAATTCCTCATCCTGACAATAGAAACAAGTCTAAGGTAATATTCACTACACCGTCGCAGGCTGTGAGCCTACAAATGGAGGCTCAAAAGAATTTCAAAGCAGAATGCTTAGGTTGGAATGAAGCATGGGATCTATTTAAAAAGATTGTTGGAAATGAGGCTTTCAATTCTCACCATCAAATACCTGAACTTGCTGCTAGAGTTGCCTTAGAATGTGAGGGTTTACCACTTGCACTCATCACCATTGGTCGGGCCATGGCTAGCAAGAAGGCTCCCCATGAGTGGAATGATGCCTTAAAACTATTGAGGATATCCACATCGGTAATGATTTTTTCTAAAACATAAGGGGTGCACTTTACTCTCTCCCCTTGCATATTTTCAATTGGGAAATACTTGTCAGATGCAAATTTCCAAACTTTAACTATTGTTGCGACATGTATTGCTACTTTTGTCGAATTTGAAAAAAATTATTTTCTTAATCAGATGAGATGTGAAGGGATATTAATGAAAAGTGTTGTACCCATAACAAGAGTTTTAAATTGTAAGTATTGGTACTCCTCTTTTTAATTTTAGGATTTGTGTTTGTTGTTATGGTGCAGAAAGAGTACGAACCAATCTCGGTGGGTCCATGGGGAGGAAGGGGTGGCACTCACTGGAGTCACAGCGCCAGAGGTGGGATAACGCAGATTACAATCACTCACGCAGCGGGGATTGATTCCATAGTCTTCAAAACCCACGATAAGGGTGAGATGAAAATTGGAGGTGGTGGACCCCGAACTGATAAGATTGATTTTGATTGGCCTCATGAGTATCTGACGGCTGTAAGCGGGTCATACGGCACGATCTACAGCAACGGAAAGGGGCCCATCGTAGTAACATCTCTCCGGTTCATCACAAATAAAAGCGAGTATGGACCGTTTGGTTCGGAAGTTGGCACGTCTTTCTCTTTACCAGCTATGAAAGGCTGCGTGATTGTGGGATTCCATGGACGGTCTGCCCTGTACATTGATGCCATCGGGGTCTACGTGAAGCCCTTGAATTGTCTTTCAATCGAAGAGGGCCCTGGGGTGGGCATAGAGGAAAAGCTGCAATGCATTGAATCTATGACAGAATAAATAAAGAATGGAGAGTGTCTAGTTAAAATATTTCACCTTTCTTGGACAACATGGCTCAATGAACATCACACCCTTTTTATTACATTAATTCTCTCTTTTTGTTTCTCGGAATTCTATGTATAATTTTACTTGTGTAGGTTGTTTGATAAGCAAGATTAAAAGTTTATCCTTTAAAGATCTTAATCACGTTGCTCCTTGTCTACTTTTTTTTTGTCTGAGACCATCGCCAGTATCTTCAAATTTTGACTGTCATTATTATACCAGGTTTGTAGTTTGTAGATACAATAGGAGTATGAAACCAAATCTTTTACGGTTATCACCGGATTTGGCAAATCCAGTTATCACCCCTGAGGTCATCACATGTCCCTTTTGACATCCCTTAATTGTGGTTAAGATTCATCCATCCCTATGATTCACCCATCCATCCTTTGGTTTTTAGAAAAAAAAAATTAATTCTTTTTTAAAAGTATTTAATATCTAAAAACCAAGATTTAGAAACCCGGATTTCATGGGATTTCAAACCTTGATGATCAGGGGAACTGTCAGTTTGAAATTTGATTGATTTCATTCCTAACTAGAATAGGATCAGTAGGCCCAGACAATGATATGTCACCAAACAGAATGGAAGGATAATTTGGATAAAGAAATCAGTGTTACTGAACATATTACTGCTATATCTCATAGAGTAGGGCGGAGCCAAGAATTTTTCTTTGGGGGGGGGGGGAAACTAGATAAATCAAGAAAATTAATGGGATTAGGGTATGGGGGGCATAACCCCGATTTTTGAGTAATGAGTCCAATCGTGGTTTAATGTTGCATTCCAAAAAAGGTTCATCAACAAGAAAAAGTGAAAAGACTCTTAATCATCTCTAGTTGTAACCGGACTTGGGAGAGTCCGATTATTCCACTGACATTGCCATGTGTCACTTTTGACACACTTTAATTGTGGTTAAGATTCAGCCACCCTTACCCAATGTTTGGTTACTGAGAAAATAAGAGAAAACATGGAAAAGAAAAGAAAATTAGATAAAACACTACTAAGAAGTATATTAGAAATCTAAAATTTTCTTTTATTTTCCATGTTTTCATTTATTTTCTTGGCAATCAAACATAGCATTAGGGTTCACCCACTTATCCTTGGTTTTCAGGAAAAAAATATTTCACATGCGCGACATGTCCGTTTTAACACCCATTAATTGTGATTAAGATTCACTCACCCTTAAGGTCGACATCTACCCTTGGTTTTTATTAAAAAAATATTAACTCCTAAGATGATAAATCTTAAATAGGGTTAAAAGGGACACATAAAGAATCAATCCCTTTATATTATACATATAAAAAATTTGTAATTTTTTTTTTGGGGCACTATATACAAAATTTATATATTATGTATTTTAAAAAATATTATATATATATAAATTTTAAAAATTTTGGGGGCCATGGCCCCTTACCCTTACAAACATTTTCCAATAAAGTTTAAATACAAAGTGGAGCTTCACTTTTTACCTATTGGCCGTGGCAATTTTGTAATCACAGAAAAAGTGTCAGTCTCTCTATATCTAAACAAAGCAGCACTCCCACTTTTTCTTATTGGCAGTGGCAATCTTGAAATTATAGAGGGAAAAGTATTTTGCAAAATTGTTAAATTAGATCCGTTCTTCATGGACAAACTTGGGATTTGCAATCCCAGGTAAGATCCTACACATAAACACATAATTACAAAAGTTTCATCACCTTTACACTAAAAGGGAGTTCCACTCTTCTGCCATGAAGTAGAGCTCTGCTTGGTAGTCCAATGACATATCCCTCATATTTTCGAAAGCAAACCACTCCCAGTACTCTTCCTCTAAATTGTTCTTAAACCCTCAAAAACTTTTTCTTCTAACATTTATTACATATATTTCCTTCTACATCCTTTGTCCGAAGTTATCCCATTATACCCCCTACAAGTTACAAACGTTTTTCCTTTATCATAGCCCTTGTATTCTTAAAAGCAAGCCACTCCCTTTACTCTTCTACTATATACTTCTTTATTTGTTACTATATGCCTATCTCTCCTTCTCACGCTACCTCACTTCAATCACCCTCCTCTCTTTCCTCTAAACTATCAATGATTTTCTATTCTGTTTTTCAATCTCTTTTCTCCCAAATCGTAGATAGACATGGTAGGTGTACTATTCTTCTGCGTTATGTTTTCGAAGCTTTGGGAGACACCAATTCGCAAATTTTATCAGTGTTTATTTATTTATTATTTTTAATGCATTTGATGATATATTTTTGTAGAGGTTTTTGGTCATTGTTAATTAAGTGGTGTTTTTCTAAGTTTTCTTGCAATTGCAGCCTTCGATTTATTTTGTTTTTCTCTCCCTTGAACCTGTTTGCATGAATTAGTGCTCTTTGTATATCTCTCCTAGACTCTCACTCTAACTAGTGATTTCCTAATGATATTGTGCAGGTACAGAAAGAAAACAAATTAACACTAGGTAGATGGGATGAGTAATTCTCCATTTGTTGTAAGCAAGTTTTGATTTTCCTTTTTAGTTTTATTTATTTATTGAGGTTCTTCTCATCTATGTTTTCGGCAATAATGATTAGCTTCTTTTATTTAAATTTTATCATATCTTATATTACCATTCTTCTATGAATTAGGATACAATATTAATATTTTAGGGTGTTAGGATCCACAATTTTATTGGTGCTCCAAGGATATCAATAACAACTAAATAACAATTGCAACATCTTATTAACAATTGTAACATCTCACAATAGCATAGAGAAACCAAAAACAAAAAAGGTTCGGGATTCAATAAATTGAATCCCCGTGCTGTTGTCAAGCAGTCTTAGAACGATCTCCACCCTGGACGGTCTCAATAGCAAAATCCTTATTTTTCTAATATCACCATACCAAAAGACTTAGTGATGATTTCTGTTAAATAATTAAAAATAAATTCTCAAACAAATGGCCCATGACTTAGTGATGATATTTTAAATAATTAAAATATCAATGCAAGAAGCAGAATGCTAAATACCAACAAAGAAGATGTCAAACTCCAACTTGTTATAATTTTACTTGATTGGGATTGTGTTTTATTGCTATCCATATAGTTTGAACAATGTATTATTATGTGATCATTTAAGTTTATTATTATCTCATGTTTTATATTTGTGAAAGGATTATGTCCACTCAACTTTTCAGTTAGGCCACAACATGATGCTTGAATTAAGATGTAAGAAACTTTGCAAATAGACTAAGGAAACATTGTTGAATAAACCGTGCATTGAAACTCAAATATCTATTATTTTTTCACCTATATATATAGTTTATTTAATATATCTATTTAACATTATTTTAAATGCAAGCACATGCTTTGCACGTGCATCCTCAACTAGTAAAATATAAAAGTCTTAAGATAAGGGTGTGTGAAGTATGGGCCATGGAGATTGGTAATTAATGGGCCCTCCTTGGTATATGCACAGAGAGCATCCCTAATATTCAAAACCAGAGTCAAAACAGGGGTATTTCTAAAATGTAAAGGTAACAAAAAATTGAGGTATGTATGAGGGCAGGGGTAGATGGCGCAAGGATGCAAGTGCTAATGAAAATTCTTGGGCCCATTCTTCACACGCCATGGGTCCCCCTTGAAATCTATGAGAATGTAGGATTTGATTTCATTTTAAGCAATTTAATTAAATATACTTTTGTTTGTTTATATGTCTTTAGTGTATGAGTTGATATGATATATCTCTCATCCACCATAAATTGTTGGATCTTTGCTTTCAGGTAACCCAAGGTTGAAAATCAAGGGACGTGTGTGAGAATGGGGTAGTGGTTTGTGGTTTGCTTCCTTTGGTATTCTTGCAACTTGAACCCTTAATGCATTTAATACATTTTTATTACCCAAAACGTGTAAAGGTTTTTGAGTTTTGGATTGTGCTCATTTTTCAGAGAAGATCTCCTTTTGTTTTTTTGGTTCATTGGAGGCCACATGGACCTATGGGCTACACAATGAAGGGTAGCCTTCCCCATCTCATAACCCCCCCACCCCCCAACCCTGATGTAGGTTGGACTCGATCCACCAATAAGGTTTTTGCATATGCAGCTCTGACTCACTTTACATATTAGTTGTTATGAGTTCCTATATATGTATATTTTTTTACCACTCATAAGAAGTGGGGGATTTGGCAGACCCTTACTGGTGGTTTATTAATAAGGAAAAGCAATGGAGAGACATAAAATCTTACCCTACAAGGACACAAAGACACTTGACTTAACTGTGAAAAAAAAAAACTACTCCTTAAATGGTGTATAAAAAATTTCGCATATACCCTCACAAAATACTTTAGTTAATATTTAAACCAACAGTTCTGGTAAAATGATAGAACTGTCATTCATGCTTTGATTAGTTTCTCTTTTAAAAATATTATTGAGTTAGTTTGGTCATTTTACAAATTAATATTCTTCACTTGCTATTACAGGAAATTCTGGGACAGGTGCTAGCTTTTTATTTTATTTGTGCTGTGTTGGAAGCAGGGGAGTTGTAAAAGTCAGAATCCAACAATGTGTATTTTCTTACCTCTCAACCCGAAAATCCCTTCATAAAATCCAAGAGTATATTCCCGGCATCTGTTCGCCCTGCCTTTATTTAAATTTTATATCCCACATCAAGTAAGCTTAGAAACTCTTGAAATTCATGGATTTGGTGAGTCCAATCATTAACATCATCTCTAAGGTATGGGATTGCGGTGCACGACGTACAATTTACATTTGTGAACTCGAAGAAAATCTCAACTCTCTAAGGTCTGAAATGCGGAAATTAAGGAGCGAAAGGGACGAGGTGAAGAGAAAAGTGGTAGAAGCAGAGGAGAAACAAATGAAGTGCAGAGAACCAGTGGAAACCTGGCTCCAAATGGTGGAAGAAATGGAAGTTGAAGTAGAACTAGTTATAAACGAAGGTTCTCAACAGATTTCAAAGATGTGTCTTGCAGGTTGCTGCCCGAAGAACTGTTGTTCAAGCTACAAGATTGGAAAGATAGTAGTGGAAAAGCGAATAGCTGTGACAAAATTAATAACCGAAGGGAATTTCAGTGAAGTGGCTGATCCATTGACTCTGACTAAGGTTGAAGAAATGCCAAGCAGACCCATGGTGGGTATGGATTCGATGCTTGAGAATGTTTGGAAATGCCTCACAGAAGAAGATGAGGTAGGAATTATTGGAATATACGGCATGCGAGGTGTTGGAAAGACGTCACTCTTAAAGAAAATCAATAATGAGTTTCTCCACCGAAGAACCCTTGGTTTTGATGTAGTGATTTGGGTTGATGTGTCAAAAGAATCATATATGAAGAAGGTGCAGAAGGACATTGGGGATAGATTGGGGTTGAAATTGTCGGAAGATGAGACCCATCCCCAGGAAGCAGCGCGTGCCAGAGTCATCTTTAATGTCTTGAGCAAGAAAAGATTTGTAGTGTTGTTGGATGACATATGGACTCGAGTAGATTTTGACGATGTTGGAATTCCTCGTCCCGATGGTCAAAACAAGTCCAAGGTAGTATTCACTACCGAGTCCGAAGCCGTGAGTCTACGCATGCTACCTCAAAAGAATTTTAAAATAGAATGCTTGGGATGGAATGAAGCATGGGATCTATTTAAAAAAACTGTTGGAAAAGAGGCTCTCAATTCTCACCATCAAATACCCGAGCTAGCTGCTAGAGTTGCTTTAGAATGCGATGGTTTACCACCTGCACTCGTCACTATTGGTGAGACCATGGCTAGTAAGAAGGCTCCCCATGAGTGGAACGATGCAATAAAACAATTGAGAAAATCCGCATCGGTAAGGATCTTATATGTAAAGAGAAGGGTTGCATTTTACTAACAATCCCTTGCGTATATTTGATTTTAGGGTTCATGTTTGTTGTTATGTTGCAGGAAGAGGAAGCAATCTCGATGGGGCCATGGGGAGGAGGGGGTGGCACATACTGGAGTCACAATGCCAAAGGTGGTATAACACAGATTACAATCACTCACGGAGCTGGGATTGATTCCCTTAACTTCAAAACCCACGATAAGGGTGATTTAAAATTTGGAGGTGATGGGGCACCCAACACTAGTAGGATTGATTTTGATTGGCCTCACGAGTATCTGACGTCTATAAGCGGATCATATGGCACGGTCTACATCAACGGAAAGGGACTGATCGTAGTAACATCTCTCCGTTTAATTACAAATAAGAGGGAGTTTGGACCATTTGGTTTGGAAGTTGGCACACCTTTCTCCTTATCGATGAAAGGCGGGATGATTGTGGGATTCCATGGACGGGCTGGCATATTCATGGATGCCATCGGCGTCTCCGTGAAGCCCATGAAATATCTTTTGGTCGAAGATTCCAGTATCAAAGAGGCCCTGGGGTGGGCATAGAGGAAAAGCTCCCATATTTTCAATCCAAATGGAGTACCACAAAGTAAATGGAGAATAGATTGTCTGGAGAAAGGGGATGTAGCATACTGAAGGGAAATCAACAATTGTACCTCTGAACAATATATTTAACATCTCATTTTTTGATGAAATTCTTTCATTTAAATGTCCAGAATTGTTGCTCATATCTTGTCTATAATATGTTGTATGTGAAAGAGACTAAGCTTGAATTGGAAAATACCCAAATATTATATTCAGCTCAATGCAATTGTACAAGGATGAGGACAACATTTATACTGACTAAAGAGAATCAACAACGGCTGGAAAGGAATAATTCTGTTACAGCAGATTGTCTCAAGAACCTTCTAGAGACTCCTTATGTGATAGAGAAATGATTTTGTGTTGTATCATGTATGGTTAATATTAAAGAAAAATATTGATTTGAGTGAAATTCTCTCTATATAATGAGAGAGACAGTAACCTTCATTATATAGATAATGTGGTGATGAGTTTCCTTATTTGGGGAACTCTCTTAAAATGGATACAAAAGATATGATTTACAATAATACAAAAGATATGATTTACAATAAGATTGAGTTTCCTCATTCTGGAAAACTCTATCTACAGGAACAACTCATGGAGGCTATATCAACTCCTTGATTGTAGTCTTGCATGAAGCTGTTACTGTGTTGCCTGTAGTATGGGGCTGATCACGTTGAGCTTGATTAGGGACGTCTGATTTGATACCTTCTATACTCCCCCTCAAACTGGACTGGGGGCCTGACCACAGGCCCAGTTTGATACACAATTTGGTGAACACATCTCGTGGTAATGGTTTAGTAAATATATCGGCCAGTTGTTGCTGAGATGGAACAAACCGGGTAACTAAGTATCCAAGGGCTACCTTCTCGCGAACGAAATGGTAGTCAATCTCGATATGCTTCGTGCGAGCATGAAAAATAGGATTAACCGTCATATGGAGAGCACTGATATTATCACAGAAGAGAGTGGACGGACGAGATTGAGGGATCCCAATATCTCGTAAAACAAATGAGAGCCAAGTAAGTTCAGCAGTTGTAGATGCCAATGCACGATATTCAGCCTCGGCACTAGAACGTGCAACTGTAGGTTGTTTCTTTGCACTCCAAGAGATGCAGTTGGAACCAAGAAATGTGCAAAAACCAGTAGTCGATCTCCTAGTAGTAGGACAACTGGCCCAATCCGCATCAGAGAAAGCATAAAGATCGAGGGAGCTATGAGCAAGAATACGTAATCCAAAATTGAGTGTCCCACTAACATATCTCAAAATGCGTTTGACCACTTTGTAGTGACCAGCTGTGGGATTTTGCATGAACTGGCATACTGTGTTGACCGCAAAGGATAAGTCTGGTCTGGTCATAGTGAGGTATTGCAGAGCACCCACAATACTACGATATTGGGTAGCATTTGGATGAGAAGTAGAGTCTTCGTTGGCAACCATAGATTTTACTGCCATTGGAGTAGAGATACTCTTGCACGAGGTCATGAGGGCTCGTGAAATAAGATCACGAGCATACTTCGACTGAGAGAGAAAAAGACCATCATTGGTGTGATGTACTTCAATGCCCAAGAAATAGTGCAAGGGCCCAAGATCTTTCATTGAGAATGATCTTCCCATCATTATAATGAGATCATCAAGAAGTGATGGTGTATCGCCGGTAAGGATTATGTCATCAACATAGAGTAATAGGATGATTGTTGAGCTACCATGACGATAGACAAAAAGAGACGAGTCGGCCATACTGCAAAAAAAACCATACTCAATGAGGAAGGTACTAAAGCGGTCAAACCAGGCTCGAGGGGCTTGTTTAAGACCATATAGCGCACGCTTGAGACAACACACGTAGTTGGGCCGAGTGGGATCAACAAACCCCGGAGGTTGATCCATATAAACAGGTTCTTGAAGTCGCCCATGTAAAAAAGCATTTTTGACATCAAGTTGTCGAATAGGCCAACATTTGACAGTGGCGACAGAAAGAACCATACGAATACTACCGGGTTTAATAACGGGGCTAAAAGTCTCAGTGAAGTCCACCCCTTCTTTTTGATTATAGCCTTTGGCCACAAGTCGAGCTTTGAGACGTTCAAGCTCACCATCAGCCCGTAGCTTTGTTTTGAACACCCAACGGCACCCGACAATATTAATGTGAGGACTAGGTGGCACTAGTTCCCATGTATCATTGGCCGCAAGTGCATCCATTTCTTCAATCATAGCCGCCTTCCACCCTGCATGTTGAAGGGCAGATTTTACTGTTTTGGGTTCGGTGGGTATGGTGGAAGTCATGAGGGCATATTTGGTATTGGGTTTAAAGATACCATGTTTACTACGAGTAAGCATGGAATGAGGGGTTGGACTATCATGTAAAGTATGTTCACCCAAAGGAGCTAGAGATGAAGGAATCTCATCTTGCACAAGAGCTGTGTCAATGGACTTAGCCTGTATAGGGGCTGGTTCAGCTATCTCAGCTTGTTCAACGGGCTCACAGTCTTGGACAGATTGCTCTTCTTGAGTTTGAGAAGGTTCAGGTATGTGAGGTGCATCACCCATGGATGTGGATGAGTGGTGTACATCATTTGGAGCATTCAAGCATAGTTGAGTATGATCATCAAGCTGTTGTGATGGACTGTCATCATGAGGAAGTATCCAATCTTTGTAGATGGACAATTCTCCTTCAACCTGTTCTTCACTAGATGTGTTAGTGGATAAAGCATACGGAAAATTCTGTTCATTAAACACCACATGACGGGAAATATAAACTCGCCCAGTAGACCGATGGAGACATCTGTATCCCTTATGCTTCTCACTGTACCCCAAGAAAATGCAAGGCAATGATCTTGGCTCAAATTTATTGGCCGCGTAATTCCGCAGGTAAGGAAAACACCTCGAACCAAATACCCTCAACACAGAATATAAAGGTTTCCTGTTAAACAAAATACCATACGAGCATTCCATTTTTAATAGAGGCGAGGGTAAGCGATTAATAAGAAAGATTGCTGTAGAGAATGCCTCTACCCAAAAATGTTTAGGCACCATAGCTTGATACAACATAGCCAAACCCAGCTCAACAATATGTCTATGTTTTCGTTCGGCTACGCTGTTTTTGTTCAGGTGTGCCTGGACATGACAACTGATGCACAATACCACAATCTGCCAAGTGTTCAAGAAATTCTTTCTTTACGAATTCTCCTCCTCCATCGGATTGAAATATTTTGATTTTTCGATCCAATTGCCGTTCAACTAGTTTTGGAAAAATAACAAAATATCTGAAGAAATCAGATTTTCGCTTCAAGGGATAAAACCAGCTGTGAAATCATCAACAAATAAAGCATAATAACGAAATTTTTGCACTGATGTAAGTGGGGCTGGTCCCCATAGATCACAATGTATTTTATTTAATGGTTCAAGAGACCGATTATTGGAAGCAAAGAAAGGTAGTTTAGCACTTTTACTAAGCTGGCAACTAGTGCATAAATCCATCATTTTATGAGTAACTGAAATAGAGTCATTATTCTTAAGGAATTGGAGTACTCTTGTTTGTGGATGTCCCAATCGCCGATGCCATACATCCTCTGTTGCAGTTTGGAACCGATTCGAGAAATGGGCCTCAATTCCTGGGTCATCTAGAGCATACAATCCACCTCGCCTACTCCCCAATGCCAGTATTTTGTTTGTCTTCAGATCCTTTATTTTAAAACCATTGTTATCAAATTCAAAAGAACAAGGATAATCAGTGGTAAGTTGTGAAACCGAAAGCAAACTCTTCTTAATATTAGGAACTAGCAAAACATCTCTTAAAGGAATTGTAGTTGTACCATTGACTAGTTTTCCATCACCAATATGAGAAATAGTTAACCGTTCTCCATTGCCTACCATAACTGAATCAGAACCCTTGTATGGAATTAAGTTTGTAACGTTACCTGGATTCTTTGTGATATGTGCAGTGGCTCCTGTATCAGGGAACCATTCGTTGTCTTGAGAATCTGAGAGTTGCATTGCGGCAAGTGCCTTCGGTATGTCCTCATGCTGAAAACTATTGTCAAAACGACTCCAACACCTAAGAGCGTCATGCCCTCTTTTTTTGCAGATCTGACAGATTAATATATTTCCACCATTGTGATTCCGTTGTGGTGGATCTCCCTGTTGTGCACTTGTTTGTCCTTGGTTCTTATAGTCATTTCGAGATGGATTTCCAGTTTGTTGAAAGCCCCTACCTTTAGATGTGAAATAGTGCCCCCCTTTCTTAGAGTTATTATTGTTATTATGCTTGTTTCCTCCTCCAGAACGCTGACTATAGAAGGCCATTGAGTGATTTGTGAGTTCAATTTCATAGCTACTGCTACGTAAGGGTATAAGATCAGCATATGAAGGAACCGGGGGTTTTAGCATAGTAGTAGCAAATGATTCATACTTTGGACCAAGTCCACTCAAGAGCCAAAACACTTTACTTTGATCAGGAACAGGTTTTCCAATAGCATTCAGTTGATCACAGATAGATTTAAAATCACGCAAGTATTCAGCGAGAGTAAACGTACCCTTTTTCAGAACTTGCATTTTGGATAGGAGTTCAAACTCTCGAGCTTGAGAGTTCTGTGCAAATGCTGCGCTGAGTGCATTCCATACATCTGCAGAGGTCTTCAATCCAACAACCAGGCCAAGGACATCTTCTGTTAAAGTTCCAGTGATCCAGGCTTTTACAAGACGATCGGTTCGAACCCATGACGTATAATCTGGGTTCAAGACTCTCTTACCATCAGATGAGTCCATTTCACGATCAGGAATGAGAATGTCTCCATCATCAATAAAACTGAGGAGATCTTGACTCTCAATCAATGATAGGATCTGAGTCTCCCATAGCAAATAGTTTGTTTGTGTTAGCTTCAATGACACAAACATTGAGATGAGATGGATATGGGTACGACAATGAAGAAGAAGAAGACATGGTGTAAAGAACTTGGAAGCTTTGAAAACGTGAGAGAATTTCTTGATTAGAGCTCTGATACCATAAAGAAAAATATTGATTTGAGTGAAATTCTCTCTATATAATGAGAGAGACAGTAACCTTCATTATATAGATAATGTGGTGATGAGTTTCCTTATTTGGGGAACTCTCTTAAAATGGATACAAAAGATATGATTTACAATAATACAAAAGATATGATTTACAATAAGATTGAGTTTCCTCATTCTGGAAAACTCTATCTACATGAACAACTCATGGAGGCTGTATCAACTCCTTGATTGTAGTCTTGCATGAAGCTGTTACTGTGTTGCCTGTAGTATGGGGCTGATCACGTTGAGCTTGATTGGGGACGTCTGATTTGATACCTTCTATAAATATGCCCCCTCAAGTTGATGGGAGGATCGCCGACCTTCATCTTGGATTTAAGAGTGCTAAAGCGAACACTAGAGAGCCCTTTGGTAAATATATCTGCAATTTGATCTGCACTGGCAACATGTTGAATATCAAGATCTTTCGATGTAACCTTCTCACGGATGAAATGGTAGTCGATTTCAATATGTTTCGTTCGTGCATGAAAAACAGGGTTTGATGCTAAAGCGATGGCTGAGATATTGTCACACCACATTGTTGGTGACTTAAAAATAGGGATTTTTAAGTCGTTGAGAAGCATGCGAACCCATGATAATTCATCCGCAGTAAGCGCAAGGGACCAATATTCAGATTCGGTAGATGAGCGAGCAACGGTAGGCTGTTTTTTCGCACTCCATGAGATAAGGTTGGAGCTGAGAAAGACACAATATCCACATGTAGAACGTCGATCATCGGGATCGCCGGCCCAATCTGCACCAGAAAATGCTTGTAGAGATAACTTGCCAGATTGAAAAAGTATGCCATTTGTGATGGTACCCTTCATGTAACGTAAGATTCGCTTGACTGCAATAAAATGAGTGGAAGTTGGGGCATGCATTAATTGACACACATTATTGACGGAAAATGCAAGATCGGGTCTAGTGAAGGTTAGGTATTGTAAGGCCCCTACTTTGCTGCGGTAAAGTGTAGGATTGGATAAGGGCAAACCATCAGATTTGCTCAATTTGGAACTTGAAGAAGAAGGTGATGTGCAGGGTTTACAATCAGTCATTGATACACGGTGGAGAAGATCATGTGCATATTTGGATTGAGAAATAAAAATCCCTGATTTGTCACGCCGAACTTCAACACCCAAGAAATAATGGAGATCTCCCAAATCCTTCATATCAAAAGCTTTGCTGAGTTCAATAATCAACGAAGAGATGTAGGCCGAATATGATCCGGTAATAATTATGTCATCAACATATAGAAGAATGAGAGTAATGGAGTTGTGAAATTGACGAATAAAGACAGATGTGTCGGCCATTGAGCTGACAAAACCGAGACCAATTAGATGAGATGTGAAGCGCGAAAACCATGAATGCGGTGCTTGTTTAAGTCCATAAATAGATTTGTGAAGCCAGCAAACATGATTAGGGAAACGAGGATCCATGAAGCCTTGTGGTTGGGCCATGTACACATTTTCTTGTAGGATGCTGGGAAGAAATGCATTCCGTACATCGAGCTGCTTTAATGGCCAATGAAACTGGGCCGCAAGAGCAAGAACTATACGCACTGTGGTTGGTTTGACTACGGGGCTAAATGTTTCATTGTAGTCAATTCCCGCAGCTTGGTGGTACCCCTCGGCAACTAAGCGTGCTTTGAATCGTGCAATGGAACCATCCGAATGATGTTTAATTTTATAAATCCATCGACAACCCACAATAAGTTTGTTGGGAGGAGTTGGGACTAAAGACCAGGTTCCCTGTTTTTGTAAGGCAGTGAACTCCTCAGACATTGCTTCCCGCCACACTAATGATTTGGAGGCTGCAGTGTAAGATGTAGGTTCTGTGAGGTCAAGATGTGGAATGTGAGCAGTGTTTAATGGGTGTTTGGGGGAAAACAAACTTTTCTTCTTATAAATACCGGACTTTGATCGTGTTACCATGGGGTGGATGTTAGGAGATGATTTGTTCATTTGATGAGTGGTAGAAGATGGGTAGGTGGGTTGAGTAACAAGTGGGTTTATTTGATGATTGGTAGAAGGTGGGTAGGTGGGCTCGGGTAGAATAGAAGGTGATGGAGTATGAGAATTAGGGAATAAGGAATAGGGTGGAGAGGAGGCAGAAATATTTTGTTGGAAGTGGGAAATAGGAGGGGGTGATCTAGGTTGAGTAGGGGAACAGGCTGGGCTAGGTATTGTGTTGGGTGGAGGACCTAGTATGGATGGAGACAAGGGGTTAAAGGAGGGAGTGAGCCATGGTGAGGGTCCAAGGATGGATGTGTGGCCAAGGGTAGATGGAGGAGATAGGGGCTGGGAAATAGTCCCAAAACCTGAATCAGGTATTGACTGTGATTGAGGGGCAGATGAGACAGTAGTTGGTTTAGAGAAAGGAAACAAAGTCTCATTAAAAAGAACATGGCGAGACACGTAAACACGGCCAGTGGAAGGCTCAAGACACCGAAAACCTTTATGATTTAAAATGTATCCAAAGAAGATACATTGCCGAGTGCGTGGTTGTAATTTATTTTTAGAATAAGGGCATAACCATGGATAACATGCACATCCAAACACATGAAGATAAGAATAATCTGGTGTTTGTCCAAATAGTACTTCCCATGGTGACTTGTGATGAAGGAGTTTAGTGGGCAATCGATTAATGAGAAAAATGGCTGTACGAAAAGCTTCGACCCAATATGAAGATGGCATAGAAGCAGCTGTGAATAGAGTAATGCCGGTTTCGACAATGTGACGGTGCTTTCGTTCTGCCACACCGTTTTGTTCCGGTGTGTGTGGGCAAGAGAGTTGATGGTGTATGCCATGAGTAGTAAGATAATTAGTGAATTTGATGTTGAGGTATTCACCACCATTGTCCAACCGTAGGATTTTGATTTTAGATTCAAGTGGATTTACAGGATGATCCGGTTGAGGGATTTCCTATTGTTGTTGGAAAAAAAACCCAGATTTGGCAAAGAGTAGTATATGAGAAAAGAGGGTTTTATTGTAAAAAGTGTTTTCGGCAGGGTCACACAGAGGTTGTCTGTAGAGTGGGTATTCGGCCTAAGGCTAAAGTAGAGAACAAGAAGGGGCCGAGTGCGGGAGGTAAGAAAGGTGAGGATAAAATATGGAAGGAAGTGGGGCGTAAACCGAATGTCTTAGAAGAGGGGGAGGTTGAGAATGTGGATGTTGATGCCCATGTCAATAAAAAGGATGAACAGGAGTTAGAGTTGGTTATGGATAAAGGCAAACAGATTGTAGTGGAAGGGAGTGCTAAACTAGTGCTTGACTCTGGATGTGGTGCAGGTAGGTCTAAACATTTATTGGAAGTTGATGGTGTGGATGTGAGTTTGACGATGGGTGGGGATTCTGTAAACACAGATGAGGACATTGTAAATGTGAAAACTGTCGCGCCTATTAGAATTGAAGAGATGGATGTGACTTGTGAAGGGGTTCGGGATGCAGGGGCTGTGTTGAGCAGTGTAGGTGGGTCTAAACATTTGTTGGCAGTTGATGGTGTGGAGGTGAGGTTGCCGAGGGGTGCGGATACAGTAAACGGAGCTGAGGATATTAACAATGGATATGTGGAACCTGCAGTGCTTTTTAGATTTGAGGAGATGGATGTGCCTATTCAAGGGGTTCGGGTTGCAGGGGTTGTGCTGGACAGCGTTGATCCGTGCAATGTGGACAAGGGTGAGATTGAGAAGGTGGATGGAGTTGGATTAGGTATGAATAGTTTCGCAGTCCTTTCCGAAGAAGACAATTCCACTGAGGTAGATTGTGCGAAAGATTATTATTCAGATCCTGGAACTCAGCAGGGTGCCTCAGGGAACAAAGGTATAAATGATGTGGCTGTGAGGAAGTCTTGAAGGGCTAAGGCCCAGCCAAATAAATTAAACCTATGATTGATAATATGTTGGTTTGGAATGTCCGCGGTTTGGGCACATCTAAAAGACGGTTGTGGAGGATGGTTCGTAAGTATCAAATTTCTATTCTTGTGATTTTAGAACCTTTTTTAGCAGTTGATAAAATTCAAAGGTGGGCGTTGAGACTTTGTTTCAATAAGTCTGCGTCGAACATTGATGAGGGGGGAAAAGTTTGGTTATGTTGGAGGGATGAATTAAATATGGATTTGATTAGTATTACTAATCAATCTTTTTCTGGTTTATTCTCAACTAATGGGAGTATTTTGTTGGCGACATTTGTATATGCTAAGTGCTCTATGGTGGAACGCAGACAGCTTTGGGATCATCTTTGTAGTTTTTCGTGTCCTGGTGTTCCATGGGTTGCTATTGGTGATTTTAATAGTATACGTTCTGATGATGAGAGAGTTGGTGGTCATTCTCGATCGAGGAATGCAATGTATGAGTTTAACTCCTGCATTAACTCTTGTGGTTTGATTGATTGGAAGATTGAAGGGAAACAATTGTCGTGGTGTAATGGGCAACAAGGAATGGCGAGAAGATGGGCCAAGCTGGATCGTCTTCTGGTTAATAATGAGTTTGTGGTCAAATTTGGGGATGCTATGGCTCGGTTTCTTGGAAGGCGCACATCTGATCATGCTCCTATATTGGTGCAGTTTGTTGTCGATTTTAGTAGATATGGTCCGACGCCATTTCGATTTCAAAATATGTGGGTTTCACATGAGGATTTTCTAAATGTTGTCGAGAGATCTTGGAAGGAGCCTATCGATAGGGGGGGTGGATTATTTATTTTGGCTGGAAAATTAAAGAGATTAAAAGTACAACTGCGCTCATGGAATAAAGAAGTGTTTGGTCATGTGAAAGGAAAAATTCAAGCACTAGAGGAAAGAGTGGAGGTGTTGGATTCCGAGATGCAAAATCAGTGCTTAATGGAGTTGGAGGCAGAATTTCTTGAAACTAAAGCTGAGTTAGATAGGTGGATACAAAGAGAAGATGCTAGATTAATGCAACAGGCAAAACAAAGATGGATGGATGATGGTGAACAGAACTCTAAATATTTTCATGCAGTGAGTGCGCAAAGAAGGCGAGGCTCTACAGTCACAAAAATGCGACTTCAGGATGGTAGAAGTCTTGAGACGCCGGAGTTAATCCATGATGAAGCTGTGAGATACTTTGAGAATTTTTTGTCTCAAGATGATCAGCTGGAGTTGCCATGTTTATCTCATTTGTTTCAGCCAGTGGTGGGGGAGAATGAGGAGAGGTGGCTACGGGCTGAACCTACCGTTCAGGAAATCTACCAGGCTGTACGTTCTATTCCTACAGAGTCTAGCCCAGGTCCAGATGGGTTTGGGTCTCTGTTTTATATATCTTGCTGGGAGTTGGTTTGAGAGGATGTGGTCAGTGCTGTAAAGGAGTTTTTCCAAGGTATGGTGTTGCCTAGATGTTACACTTCATCTTTTATTGTTTTAATCCCCAAGGTGAAGGACCCTACAAGTTTTGAAGAGTTTAGACCCATAAGTCTTTGTAATGTGATTTACAAGGTCTTTTCGAAGCTAATTGTGAACAGGATGTCAAAGGTTGTTGAAGGGTTGATTTCCCCGGAACAGGGAGCATTTGTGAAAGGTAGGAGTATCTTTCAAAATATCTCTCTCACTCAAGAAATGCTTAAATTATTACATCGGAGATCTCGGGGTGGGAATGTTTTGATGAAAATAGACATGAGCAAGGCATATGATAGGGTGAATTGGAGGTTTTTGTTGCATGTTTTGCGTGGTTTTGGTATACCGGAGAATTTTTGTGACTTGATAATGAATTGTGTGACGACGCCATGGTTTTCTATTATGATGAATGGCACGTTTAAAGGCTTTTTCAAGTCTAAGAGGGGGCTTAGACAAGGAGATCCGCTCTCACCTTACTTATTTATAATTATGGAGGAAGTCCTTTCTCAAATGATAAAATTAAAGGTGGCTGAAAGAAAGATTAAGTTGTTCTCTCATCCGGTCAATGCTCCCATTGTTTCACATTTGCTTTATGCCGATGATATTGTTTTTTTTGCTAATGCTTCTAAAGGAACAATAACATGCTTGATGGAAGTTTTGAAGCAGTATGAAGTGTGGACAGGGCAAAAGGTAAACTTTGATAAATCAGCTATTTATTTTTCCAAGCGGCTGTCTGCTCACCGTGCTAGATAAATTTTGAGGGAGACTGGTTTTTCTCAAGGCCAATTTCCGTTTTATTATTTGGGGGCTCCGATTGTTGATGGTAGACTTAAAATCAAACATTTTGATCCTCTGGTGGAGAAAGTGGAAAATAAATTGGTAGGTTGGAAAAATCGTCTCTTGTCGCAAGGGGGGAGGCTTATCCTGTTAAGGCATGTTCTCTCTAGTATGCCAATACATATTTTATCAGTTCTTCCAATGCCGAAGGTAGTGATTAAGAAGGTACAAAGTTTGTTTTCAGCTTTTTTTTGGGGTGATAAGGAAGGAAAAAGGAAGAGGAGATGGCGAGCTTGGAATAAATTGTGTGTTCCAGTGGAGGAGGGGGGTATTGGGGTTAGAAAATTGGGGGAAGTTCAACGTTCGATATTTCTTAAATTTGGGTGGCAGGTGTTGACGCAGGAGTCCTTATGGGCAAAAATTTTTCGGGCCAAATATGCAAAAAATAAACACTTAAGTTTGTGCTTGGGGGGTTTGTCGGGGTCTTTGTTTTGGAAGAAAGTTGTTGAGGGGATTCCTTATATCTTGGAAAACTCTAAATGGAAAGTGAAGGAGGGAGATCTTTCGCTTTGGTATGATAAATTCTTGGAGGGCGGCCCTTTACATGGCATGGTTGATGAGGTAGCAAGTTCGGATGTAAAAATACGAGAGCTGGTCATTAGTGATGCCTGGGATGTGGACAGGTTGCAGGACATGCTAGGTGATCAGTTGGCAACAAATGTGATGGCAACTGTGGGATCCTTGAAGGAAAATAAAGATTTGCTACTATGGCTGCCGGATAGAAATGGAGTCTTCTCAACAAAGTCGGCCTGGGATCTTCTTCGAATCAAAATGCCGAGATTTGAGTGGGCTTCATGGGTATGGAACAAATTTCTCCCAAAGAAAATGTCTCTATGCATATGGAAGGCGGTTTTTGGTTGCTTAAGTGTTGATGAACAGGTACAAAAACTTGGCATTCCTTTTGTTTCTTGCTGTAACTGTTGTGACAGGGGCATGGTGGAAGACTTAGATCATGTGCTGGGCAGCGGGCAGTTTGCAAGAGGTTTGTGGTGCAAAGTCTCGGTTGAAATGTCCATTCCATTTCTGCCCCAACAAAGATGGCGTGAAAGAATTCAAGTTTGGTTCAATAGAGCATCACGGCAGTCACAGGTTGGTAATATTATTGGATCTATTCCTATTATTGTAGTTTGGAGATTGTGACGGTGTGTAGCCCGGATGGAAGGGAAATTTGAGAGTTTGGGTGTGTGACGTAGCGGAAGCGATAGAACGTGAAAGAGAAATTGTGTTCTCAATACACAAACACCAACACACACGTTGATAGAAAAAACTGAGATATCATTGATCATAAACTTGAATGCCTTTTCAATACAACTGTTCCTCAATTTATAGTGAAACCATAAAGCTACTAAAAAGGAAATAAATCTCCTACAAACAGAAATAAACAAAAGAAGGAAAAATAAACTAACAATGGTAAGACTTGGTGTCAAAGAAAATCTGAATATGGGAATTATTATATGGATTATTCTTTGATTGTCACCAGTCAATTATTCCACCCGGCTCTTTCCTTTCTTAATTATTCCACTTGGCTCTTTCCTTTCTTGATTAATATTCTGCAATAATCCTCTTTCCTTTCTTAATTATTCCATTTGGCTCTTTCCTTTCTTGATTAATATTCTGCAATAATCTGTCCTACATCAGTCTCCCCCACTTTAGGAAAACTCGTCCTCGAGTTGTTGTCTGCATACAACGGCTCATCCGGATGATACTCAAACAAATCAGCTACGTTGAAGGTGTTGGATATCGACATATCTTCAGGTAGTTCCACCACATAGGCATTGTCATTGATCTTTCTCGTGATTCGAAATGGCCCATACTTGCGACTCTTCAACTTGCCATAAGTCCCGGCGGGAAAACGATTCTTACGCAAGTGTGCCATGACTAAGTCGCCTTCCCGGAATGTCTTCACTCGCCTTTTCTTATCCGCTGCTGCCTTGTAGTTGTCATTGACTTGCTCAAGATTCTGACGTACATCTGCTTGAATTTGTTGGACACGTTCAGCCATATTCTCAGCTGCTATGCTCAACCCTGGTAGTTTTGGAAGAGGAACCAAGTCCAAAGCATGCTTAGGAGGCTTGGTGTAGACAATTTCAAAAGGTGTTTTGCCGGTCGACCTGTTGCACATACTGTTGAAGGCAAACTCCACCTGAGGAAGGTTGATATCCCACTGCTTTGGCTTGTCTCCTGAGACGCATCTAAGCATGTTACCAAGGGTCCGGTTAGCCACCTCCGTTTGACCGTCCGTCTGTGGATGGCATGTGCTGCTGTACTTGAGTGACGTGTCAAATCTCCTCCACAATGTCACCCAAAAATGGCTAAGAAACTTGGGGTCTCGGTCGGACGTGATGGATTTGGGCACTCCATGTAATCGGACGACTTCTCTAAAAAAAAGATTGGCTATGTGTGACGCATCGGAGGTCTTCCTGCAAGGTATGAAGTGTGCCATTTTGGAAAATCTGTCAACCACTACAAAAATAGAATCCATACCTCGTTGAGTCCTTGGGAGTCCGAGCACGAAATCCATACTCAGATCTTCCCATATGTTGTCGGGTACTGGTAATGGAGTATATAACCCGGTGTTCTGTGCTTGACCCTTCTCAGTTTGACACGCGGGACACTTCTGCACAAACTTGCCAACGTCACGCTTCAATTGGGGCCAATAGTACCGCTCAGTCACCAAAGAGATAGTTTTATCACGCCCCACGTGACCACCCAATCCTCCACCATGTAAATCCCGTAGGAAATGTTCCCGTAGAGAGGTTCGAGGAATACACAACTGATTCCCGTGGAACAAGTAGCCATCTTGAATGTGGAAATCATTTGTCGGCTGCTTGGCTAAACACTTCTCCCAAATCTCCTGAAAGTCACTGTCTTCTGCATATAAACCTTTCAAGTGCTCGAAGCTCACAATCTCAGACTGTAATGTCACGAGTAGTGCTGCCCTCCGACTTAAGGCGTCTGCCACTTTATTCTGTTGCCCCGACTTATGCTTGAGCACGAATGTAAACTTCTGCATGAATGCTATCCACCGTGCGTGCATTCGATTCAGGTTATTCTGGGTGTTGACAAACTTCAACGCTTGATGATCACTATACAAAACAAACTCCTGTTGGATCAAATAGTCTTCCCAGTGCTTCAAAGCTCGAATGACTGCATAGAACTCTAGCTCGTAAGCGGTCCACTTCCGTCGAGCTTCATTCAGTTTCTCACTAAAGAATTCAACTGGCCTCCCTTCCTGTGACAAAACAGCCCCGATGCCAACAATTGACGCATCACAGTCTACTTCAAAGAGCTTTTCAAAATCTGGTAAGGCAAGGACAGGTGCTGAGGACAACCTCTCCTTAACCACAACAAAGCTGGTCTCTTGTTCTTCTCCCCATCGGAACTGTCCCTTCTTCATACACTCAGTAATTGGAGCTACGAGGCTGCTGAAGTTTTTGATGAACCGACGGTAGAAAGTAGCTAGCCCGTGGAAACTACGGACTTGACCGACAGTAGTGGGTGTCGGCCACTCTCGGATTGCCCGAACCTTCTCTTCGTCAACTTGAATACCTTCGGCGCCCACCACAAATCCAAGGAATAAAAGTTTGTCCGTAAGAAATGTACATTTCTTCAAGTTGACATACAACTTGCTAGTTCGCAACACCATCAAGACCTCCCGCAATTGCTCCATGTGTTCCTCTTTGCTCCGACTGTAAATTAAAATGTCATCAAAGTATACAACGACAAACTTACCAATAAAAGGCTTTAAAACTTGGTTCATCACCCGCATGAAGGTGCTAGGCGCATTGGAAAGACCAAATGGCATCACGAGCAACTCGTACAATCCCTCCTTCGATTTGAAAGCCGTCTTCCATTCATCTCCTGGCCGAATTCTGATTTGGTGGTAGCCACTTCGAAGGTCAAGTTTAGAAAATACCTCGGCTCCTGCCAGCATATCCAACATGTCGTTTAGTCGTGGAATGGGAAAACGATACTTCACAGTAATTCTGTTGATGGCACGACTGTCCACACACATCCTCCAACTTCCATCCTTCTTTGGAGTAAGTAATGCAGGCACCGCGCAGGGACTCAAACTTTCTCTGAGTAAGCCTTTGCGAATCAGGTCTTCCACTTGGTTCTGTAGAATTTGATGTTCGTCGGGGCTCATACGGTAGTGTGGCAAATTGGGAAGACTTGCACTCGGTATCAAATCAATCCGGTGTTGGATATCTCGCATAGGAGGTAACCCAATCGGTAATTCGGCTGGCATGAGGTCCCTGAATTCTTCTAACAAATGATGCACTTCTGTCGGAACCACTGTTGAATGTACCGCCTCACCTTTAACTACCAGGGTCAAGAATTCTCCGGCGACCTTCACATCCTCTATAAACTCTTTTTCTCCCACTGTAAGGAAGGACCTCCCCTCAATTGTTGTAGACTTGGAGTTGGGACCCCTTTCACCTGATGGTACCAGCACAATTTTTCGCCCTTGCCACCAAAATAAGTACGTGTTGTCACGTCCCTTATACGTGGCGTCCACATCGTATTGCCACGGCCTCCCCAATAATATATGGCAAGCATCCATCTCTACAATGTCGCACACAACCTCATCCCTATAAAATTTACCAATGGAAAAAGGAATTCGACAAGTATCAGTTACCCGTGTCTCTGCTCCCTTCTTAATCCAACTAATCTTGTATGGGTTTGGGTGCTTCTCTGTCTTTAGCTCCAAAGTTGTTACTAAGGCCTTCGAGACGATGTTCTCGCAACTCCCACTGTCAATTATCAGGTTGCATACCTTATGGTTGATGGTGCAGCGGGTCTTGAAAATATTATGTCGTTGCGTCTCCTCTTGTTTGGGTGTCAACAAGAGTCGTTGAATGACACAATTGATAAATTCCCCATCATCCCCTTCTGCAATTTCCCCGCCAGCATAACCTCCTATATCTTCTTCTCCAGTCTCGTCGGCTTCTTCGAACGGAAACCCCTCCTCGTCTACTTGTTCTACCATGTTTACTGTCCGCCGGTTTGGGCACTCGTTCGAGCGATGCCCGGGCTGCCCACAACGAAAACACTTCCCCAACATCGGACGACTATAAGGATTGCTGTTGATAAGTCCCTTTCTGTGAGGTGGGACAGCCGTTGCTTTGGGCGCTTGGGTACTACTGCTTTTCCCCTGGGGTCGTTGGATAGGTTGTGTTGGCTGCTGGTTTGACGAATCAGTTGTTCTCGTCAACTGTCTAAAAGGTTGTGATCGCGCAGGTTGTCGTGCCATCTGCATCTCGATCTTCATAGCTAGATTGACCGCCTCCGACAATGTTCAGACGGTATGGAGAGTGACTTGGTCTTGGATAGCTACTCGCAACCCTCCAATATATCGTGCGACTTGCTGTCCTTCCGTTTCTGACAGGTTGTTTCTTGAGTCCAGCCGATAGAATTCCTCTGTATAATCACTAACAGATCGAGTTCCTTGCCGACAGTTTTGATACTGTTGGTACAAGATCTGCTCATAATCAGGTGGTAGGAACCGAGATCTCATCAGCCTCTTCATCTTTAGCCACGTACGAACCGGTTGCTTACCTTGCCTCCTCCGGTTACTTTGTGTTTGTTCCCACCAGGCTGAAGCTCCACCACGCAACTTGTACGCTACTAACTTCACCTGCTGCGCCTCCGGAATCTGCATATAATCAAAGAAATTCTCTACCTCAAGAATCCAATCAAGGAAATTCTCTACGTGGAGATGGCCATTAAAACATGGAAGGTCAATCTTGACCCGAAAGCTGTGGGGATTCTCTTGTCTCCTTCCGCCGCCAACTTCCTCCTCATCTTCGTCTTCACTAGATAGCTCTTCGAAGGCTTGGTGCCTCCGTCGAGGTTCAGGGCCACGATCTCCACCCGGATGGCCACGAGCCTCTTCATTGGCGTGATTCCGATTGCGATTATGGTTCCTGTTGCCGTCAATCCCAAGTCCAGCAATAGTTTGTTGTATCTCCCGCAGTGTGCGTTCAATACCATCAAGCCGCTGGTCATGAACACGGACTTCTGCCCGAAGGGCCTGCGCTCCCCGCTCTTCGTCATGGGAGTGGTTGCTTGCGTTTTCGTCTCTTGCCATCAAAACAAGTTAGTCAAGGCTCTGATACCAATTGACGTAGCGGAAGCGATAGAACGTGAAAGAGAAACTGTGTTCTCAATACACAAACACCAACACACACGTTGATAGAAAAAACTGAGATATCATTGATCATAAACTTGAATGCCTTTTCAATACAACTGTTCCTCAATTTATAGTGAAACCATAAAGCTACTAAAAAGGAAATAAATCTCCTACAAACAGAAATAAACAAAAGAAGGAAAAATAAACTAACAATGGTAAGACTTGGTGTCAAAGAAAATCTGAATATGGGAATTATTATATGGATTATTCTTTGATTGTCACCAGTCAATTATTCCACCCGGCTCTTTCCTTTCTTAATTATTCCACTTGGCTCTTTCCTTTCTTGATTAATATTCTGCAATAATCCTCTTTCCTTTCTTAATTATTCCATTTGGCTCTTTCCTTTCTTGATTAATATTCTGCAATAATCTGTCCTACATCAGTGTGGTTTGGAATTCAATTAAATATTGGATTCGTGTAGTGGCTGAGAAAGTTTCTAAGGTTAATCGTTTGTCTACTTCAGATGTTGCTATATTGAATTGTTTGGACATTAGGATTGTGGAGAAACGTCGAGTTAACACTCGAGTGGTACGTTGGTCTAAGTCTAGCCCAGGCAGATTCAAATTAAATTTAGATGGAAGCAGTTTGGGTAATCCAGGTAATGGTGGTGGGGGAGGTGTTTTAAGAGATAGTACGGGTAAGATGGTGTTTGCTTTCTCTAAATCTTTTGGTTATTGCTCCAATAATGAAGCTGAATTGAGGGTGGTATTGGAGGGTTTGATATTATGTAAGTAGATGCAGTGCTTAACAGTTGACATTGAATGTGACTCCTTAGTAGTTGTAAATTGGGTTTTATCTAAAAGGTGTACAGTTTGGTATCTTTGGGATTTTTGGGAGAAATTGTTGATTCTTTTAGAGGAATTTGATTTCACTATTCATCATTGCTTCAGAGAAGCGAATACTGTTGCGGACTGTTTGGCAAAAAATGGTGCTAAGGGGGAGAATAAGATGTTCCGAGTGGATGGACAGTTACCCAAGGACATAAGAGGCTTGTATAGATTGGACAAATTGGGAATGGCTTATTTGCGGGAAGTTGTATAGGTGCTGGTTTATTTTTGTTGGGGTTGAGAATAGGGATGGTTTGGTTAATGTTTAGTTATTGGGGTTTGGCTGTTACATGGTTTTCCTCCGCCATAAGTGAGGCTAATAAATGGATTAATTACAATTGAAAAAAAAAAAAAAAATAGTTTTAAATTGAATAAAAGTGTCAGAACGAGCATGTAACGGAAATAGCCAACAATATTTAGAAAAATCGTCAATAAAGGAGATATAGTACTTGTAGCCTGTGATGGAATCCACAGGGGCAGGGCCCCAAACATCACTGTGAATTAATTCAAGGGGTTGACTGGAAACAGATTGTGACAATGAAAAGGGAAGCCTAGACATTTTACCATGTAGACAATTAGAACACACAGATAAACTAGAAAGAGAACCTGAAATTGGTCAGGCAAACTTAGAGATGACAGTTCCGAGTATTGCAGAAGAGGGATGGCCTAGCCGTGAATGCCAAATTGATGCTGGAACTCGAACCCCAAGAGAAGCAGAAGGTCCTTTGTTTTGTTGATTGGAAGAGATGGTGCAAAAGGGGTAAAGTCCATGTTTACTCAGGCCACGAAAAAGGACCCTCCCCGTGGATTTGTCCTGGATAGCAAAGCCATGTTCATCAAAGAGAAAGAAACAGTTATTGTCCTTAGAGAATTTATTTACTGAAATAAGATTGGAGGATATATCTGGAACTCGTAGAATATTGTGTAAATGAAAAGAATGAGAAGAAGAACCAGTGTGACTGATGTGCAAACCTTGGCCATTGCCATTGGATACCTTATCAGGTCCTGAGTAATCCGATTGAATAGACAGATTAGACAAATCGGATGTGATATGGGTTCGTGGCACCGGTATCAGTGTACCAGATGTTGTCGGATAAGGTGGAAGGAGGACGAGTAGCGACCATTGCCGCGAGTTGTGCAGGGGAAATTCGTCCTTGAAATGAGCGGTCCATTCGATGATAACAGTCTATAGCACTGTGTCCCATTCGGTGGCATATTTGGCATGTTGGCTTAGGAGTTGAGGAAGCTAGAGCAGAGTTAGCATTAGCGAAAGCACCACGACCTCGAAAATTATATGAAGAACGCCCATGATAAGAGGACTGGAAATACTGGCCTCCAGATGTAGCAGCAAGGGCTGTGGTTGTGGAATCAGAGGAGGGTGATTGAGAGTTGGAAGGGTCCATTCTCAACTCTTCACACAGCAGCAAAACATGTAATTCTTCAAGTGGAAGGGGCTGAGAACGAGTTCTGATAGAGGTCTTGAAGGCATTATATTCTGCAGGAAGACCATTAAGTGTGTACAATAGCATATCTTCATCACCAATTAGTGAGGCAACGGCAGCAAGGTTGTCTGAAACTTGTTTCAACTTATGTAGATATTCAGGAATGGAAAGGGGTCCTTTCTTAATGGTCTGAAGCTGAGATTTCAGCTGAAGAATATGTGCTCGAGATAGAGATGTAAAACGTCGTTCAAGTGCAGACTAGACATCATGAGAAGAGTGAAAACCAACTACATGAGCGAGAATGCTTTCAGACAGTGTGGCATTGAGCCAACTGAGGACACTTTGATCTTGCCGAACCCATTCAAGAAATGCCGGATTGGGGGTGGTCTTTGGTTTGCCATCATCATCACAAAGAAATTCAGCAGGACACAGATTTGAACCATCGACAAAGCCGAGCAGGCCATTGCTTTTGAGAATAGGAAGAAATTGAAATCTCCACAGGAGGTAATTATTGTTGTCAAGTTTGATAGAGACTAAGTTGGATATATTAGAAATAACAAAGTTGGGAGAGGCGGAAGCCATGAGTAAAGGGAGGGAAGAAGAAGAAGAAGGAGAAGAGAAAGGAGACGGTGGTCAGATGGCTCTTTGATACCATGAAAGAGACTAAGCTTAAATTGGAAAATACCCAAATATTATATTCAGCTCAATGCTATTGTACAAGGATGAGGACGACATTTTTACTGACTAAAGAGAATCAACAACGGCTAGAAAGGAATAATTCTGTTACAGCAGATTGTCTCTAGAACCTTCTAGAGACTCCTTATGTGATAGAGAAATGATTCTGTGTTGTATGGTTAATAGTATGGAGGTGTACATAACCCAAAGAATTGAGTTGTAATCTATATATGTCATCATCAATATATGCCTAGCATCTAAGGGCAATTATCATAATACATAGCACACAGCTTCAACTTTGAAACTAATTGCATCTTCCTCTTCCTCTTCCTCTTCCTCTACCATTCCCCTTAAGATTTCAAACTTTAACAACTTTGTTTCCATCAAATTAGAATGGACCATGGGGTATATTGACGGATTTATTATCCTACCCCCTCCCTTGGCTGATGACAAATCAGAAGACCCCGACTTTCAAAAATCACGACATATGGAAAAATATGTTACAGCCTTCTCACCTTAACCAATGGTGTGCTTGTTCACATAGTTGGTCTCCTGTGTTAATTTGTAATGCCCAAGCTTCCACTTTTGCTCAACAATCCCAAGCGCAAGTCATGCAACTGTGCCTCCAATTGCGGATGATCAAGAATATATGCCCACAATCTATTAATAACTTCACCCCATCAAGTCTGAGTTGGATTCTTCGGCAACAAATACAACAACATGTAAGTGTTCAAGATTTAGTTCTCCATGCCCTTGGTGGCATTGGCCTGAATACAGGGCTTTTCTCACAACCTTTGTGTTGAAAATGGCTCAATTTGTGAAGTGAGCGATCGATCGGCCATAGAGTGGGCCAATCGATTGGTGCAACCTGCGATCGATTGGCCACTCTTGGCCGACCAATCGGTGGACGGTGTTTAGTCTTCCGATTTTTTTTTTTATTCTCTTTTGTGTTTCTAACCTTGGGGGTATAAAAGTATCCTTATACATAGGGTTTAAAAATGCTTTTGGAATGCTGGTAGAGAATGAGAGAACTTTTGTAAGAACTCCGTGTTGATTCTCATAGTGAAAAGCTTTGATTATCATCGCCCGTGGACGTAGGTATTAAGGCCGAACCATGTATATCTTGTCTTATGTGATTGCATCCTCTTGTGGTTTATTTTTCCTTGTTTTTGGTTTGCTATTTCTTGTTCTCACTAGATCCTTAGGGGTTATTTCCGCAACAAATTGGTATCAAAGCTTTGGGTTGTCGAGAAAAGGAATGGCTCCAAAATTGTCAAAGGTTTCGAATGCAAAGTTTGAGGTGGAGAAGTTTGACGGGAATAATAATTTTGGGCTTTGGCAAGTCCAGGTGAAGGATGTTTTAATCTAACAGGGTTTACATAAAGCCTTAAAAGGCGTGAAGGGTAAACTGGAAGACATGACGGATGACAATTGGGAGGAGTTCGATTTACAAGCATGTAGTACCATTCGGTTATGTTTAGGGAAGAAGATAATGTACAATGTGATGTATGAGAAGTCGGCTGCTTTGATTTGGTCAAAGCTTGAGAGTCTCTACATGACGAAGTCTCTCACCAACCTCTTATATCTGAAGAAGCAACTGTACACTTTTCGGATGAAGGAAGGTACGTCAATGCATGATCATCTTAATGATTTTAGTAGAATTATCTTTGAACTACTAAATATAGATGTAGAAATTGATGAAGAAGATAAAACTCTTTTACTTTTGTGTTCTCTCCTCGATTCGTATGACCATTTAGTTACTCCTCTGTTATACGGGAAGGATACCATTGATTACGATGAAGCTATAGCAGCGCTTCTTTCCAATGAATTTAGGAAGAAGGATCCTGGTAGCGATTCTCAGGCAGATGACCTGTTTCTTAGGGGAATGATAGAAAATAAGAAATTTAGTAAAGGAAGGGGTAGATCTAAATCAAGGAGTCGGAAAGACTCAGTATGTTACTTTTGTCACAAGAAATGGCACTTCAAGACTGACTGTCTGAAATTGAAAAATAAGGATGATAAAAATAAGGGTACAACTTCTGACACAGCAGGTGTGGCAGAAAATGACTCAGATGATGCTACAAATGTTTTGTCAGTAAGATCACGGGGTAGGGATACTTCAAATGAATGGATTTTGGATTCAGGTTGTTCTTACCACATGTGTCCTATGAAGGACTTGTTTACGACCTATACGGGTATAAATGGTGGTACTGTTTTGATGGGTAACAATATGGCCTGTAAAACAGTGGGGATAGGGATAGTTAAAATCAAGATGCATGATGGAATTGAAAGGGTTTTGACAGATGTCAGACATGTTCCAGATTTGAAGAATAACCTAATTTCTTTATCTGCCTTAGACTCCAATGGTTGCGAGGTTGTAATGGAAGATGGGGTTATGAAGGTAGTCAGGGGTGCATTGGTGGTGATGAAGGGTAACAAGTCAGGAAATCTATATATTCTATCAGGGAGTACAGTAACAGGTAGCGCAGCAGTGTCTACTTCAAGAGATAATGATTCGGTATCCACACATTTATGGCATATGCGATTGGGGCATATGAGTGAGAAGGGATTGACTAAATTGAGTAAGAGAGGCATGTTTGGTGGGGTGAAGACCGGAAAGCTGGATTTCTGTGAGCATTGTATATTTGGTAAGCAATGCAGGGTAAAGTTCAGTACAGCTATTCGGCGCACAAAAGGCAATCTAGATTACATTCATTCAGATGTATGAGGTCCCTTGCAAGTAGCCTTAAAAGGGGGATCCAGGTATTTTGTTTCCTTTATCGATGACTTCTCGCATAAGGTATGAATTTATACCTTGAAGAGTAAGGATGAAGTGTTCGATACATTTAAGAAGTGGAAGGCAATGGTTGAAAATCAGACTGGAAAGAAGATTAAGTAGTAGAGGACCGATAATGGGGGTGAGTACAAGTACACACCATTCTTGAAGTTTTGTGAAGATGAAGGAATTGCCAGGCATTTTACAGTAAGGGAAACACCACAGTAGAATGAGGTAACAGAAAGGATGAATCGTACCCTATTGGAGAGAGCAAGATGTATGTTATCCAACGCCGGGTTGGGTAAAGAGTTTTGGGCTGAGGCCGTCAACACAGCTTGTTTTCTTGTGAACAGATCACCGTCTACAGCAATAGAGTGCAAGACTCCGCATGAGGTATGGTCAGGTGAATCAGCTGATTACAAATCTCTTAGAGTTTTTGGATGTCCTGCTTACTTCCATGTCAGGGAAGGTAAGATTGATCCAAGAGCTAAGAAGGGGATTTTTCTGGGTTATGCAAGTGGAGTTAAGGGATACAGATTATGGTGTCTAGAATTGCATAAATTTGTAGTTAGTGGGGATTTACCTTTGATGAATCTGTTATGCAAACTTCTAGCAAGCAGAAAGCTATACAGGAGGAGAGTATGGATGATTTAGTTCAGGTGGAGATAGACTCTCCACAACCATCAATGGAGGTTCATGAAGAGAAAGCTCCAGGTGAGGGAGATTCTGAACAACAGTAGCGAAAACAGTCTTTAGCAGGTGGCAGAACCAAAAGGGCACTTAAGGCACCGGTTCAATATGGGTTCAAAGATCTAGTAGCCTATGCGCTTACTATCAGAGGAGATGAGCCGGATACATTCCAGGAGGCGGTGAATGATGATCATTGTAAGGAATGGAAGAAGGCCATGGATGAGGAGATGAGCTCTCTTTATAAGAACCAGACTTGGGAACTTGTTGAGTTGCCCAAAGGGAAGCGTGCAATTGGATGCAAGTGGGTTTATGCTATAAAGGAAGGGTCTCTGGGATCAAGTGATGTAAGGCACGAAGGCACGGTTGGTAGTCAAGGACTATGCACAAAGGGAAGGTGTGGACTACAATGAGGTATTTTCACCAGTTGTAAAACATACCTCAATCCGTGTTCTATTAGTTATGGTGGCGCAGTTCAATCTAGAGCTGGAGTAGCTTGATGTCAAGACTGCATTTCTACATGGTGATTTAGAAGAGGAGATTTTCATGAGCCAGTCTGAGGGGTTCAAAGTTGCTGGGAAGGAAAGCAGAGTATGCAAATTGAAGAAGTCCTTGTACGGGTTGAAACAGTCGCCAAGATAGTGGTACAAGAGATTTGACACTTTTATGTTGGGACAAAGCTACACCAAGAGTGAGTATGATCATTGTGTTTATTTCAGGAAGCTTTCTGATGGGTCATTAATGTACTTACTCTTATATGTTGATGACATCCTGATTACTGCTAAGAGCATGAAGGAAATCAACAAATTAAAAGCTCAACTCTGTAGAAAGTTTGAGATGAAGGATTTGGGTGGAGCTAAGAAGATTCTTGGGATGGAGATTCTAAGAGAGAGGAAGAAAGGGCGATTGTGTTTGTCATAGAGGAAGTACCTTGAGAAGGTGATTTCCAGGTTTGGGACGGAGAACTCGAAGCCAGTGAGTACTCCATTAGCTGCTCACTTCAGACTTTCAGCTAATCAGTCTCCAAAGAATGATGAAGAACGTGAGTATATGTCGCATGTTCCTTATGTGAGTGCAGTTGGCAGCTTGATGTATGCGATGGTGTGCACTCGCCTAGACATCTCTCAGGCAGTCAGTGTGGTTAGCAGATTTATGGCAAATCCGGGAAAAGAGCATTGGCAGGCCATGAAGTGGTTGTTGAGGTACCTACGGGGTACGTTGAATATTTGTCTGGTGTATGAAGGAGACAAGTCTTTGGAGTCCCATGTCAAAGGATATGTTGATTCAAATTATCCAAGAGATCTGGATAACAGGAGGTCTACTACTGGGTTGGTTTTCACACTAGCTTATGGGCCTATTAGTTGGAGGGCTATGTTACAATCGACGGTTGCTTTGTCTACGACTAAGGCGGAGTATATGGCGGTAACTGAGGCGGTGAAGGAGGCGTTATGGCTCCAGGGATTATTAGGTGATTTGGGGAAAACACAGAAATAGGTCGGTGTGTTTTGTGACAGTCAAAGCGTCATTCACTTGGCAAAGAACAAAGTTCATCATGCAAGGACCAAGCATATTGATGTGAGGGTTCATTTTATCCAGAGGATTATCAGTGATGGGGAGATTACTTTGCAGAAAGTTGGCACCAAGGATAATCCAACAAATATGTTGACCAAGACAGTTACAGTGATCAAGTTCGAGCATTGCTTGAGCTTGATCGCTTGAGCTTGATCAATATTCTTCGAGTTTGAGCGCCCTAGGGGTGCATTGGAGATGGTGATCAGGTGGAGCGGGTTTCAGGAGGAGAGAATTCAAGTCAGGTGGAGACTTGTTTGGAGAGGAGTAAGGAATAACTCAAATTCTCGCCATGGTGGAGAATTGTTGAAAATGGCTCGATTTGTGAAGTGAGTGATCGATCGGCCATAGAGTGGGCCGATCGATCGGTGCAACCTGCGATCGATCGGCCACTCTTGGCCGACCGATCGGTGGACGGTGTTTAGTCTTCTAATTTTTTTTTAAAAATTCTCTTTTGTGTTTCTAACCTTGGGGGTATAAAAGGATCCTTATACCTAGGGTTTAAAAATGCTTCTGGAATGCTAGTAAAGAGTGAGAGAACTCTTGTAAAAACTCTGTGTTGATTCTCATAGTGAAAAGCTCCGATCATCATCGCTCGTGGATGTAGGCATTAGGCCAAACCACGTATATCTTGTCTTGTGTGATTGCATCCTCTTGTGGTTTATTTTTCCTTGTTTTTGGTTTGCTATTTCTTGTTCTCACTAGATCCTTACGGGTTATTTCCGCAACACTTTGCTAGTAGAGCTAAACCAATATCCTTGAGACAATTCCCCCTCAAGTAGATGCTACATATCAGACCGCATTCATTGTGGGCCTTACGTCTCCTCCCTTACGATGATCCCTGCCCTCGTACTCAAAAAATACAATCATCCTAATAGCGGTAGTCGTGGTCCCAAGCATAATGGTAGTAACTTTTCTTCTTGTAGGACTCCTCAACTTATCATCAATGACAACAACAATCTCCCCCTTGTTGTCCAGAGGTTCGACGACCCATATCAAATTTGTGCATGTCCTGACCACTCTGCCATGTCATGCCACAATTGTTTCAACAATGCCTATTAAGACACTCATCTACATCAATCTTCTGTTGCGATGTCAACAGCTGAGCTCTATGACAACAATTGGTATCCTGATACCGGTGCAACAAGTTACATGACAAGTGACTGTTATCCGAACAGTGGTTGTGTCACTGTTATCCGGGCAAGCCCCATCACTGTACAAACATTAATATCATAGAACATGATAAGCCCTCTGGACAACAATGGGTAAAGAGTTTCAGGAGTTCTTGAATCTCAGGGGAAGAAAACAGAGTAATTTCAATGCATCATAGGCTGCTTATATGGGATAGTAGAAACACGATCAACATTTCAAAAATAGCAGCAAATAATCAAGAGATCTACTCAACAGACTCAAATTTTACCATTTATCATGAATGGGAATAACAATCTTAACAACAAAACAAGCAATGACAAAGTCATTTAGGCTACAAATGCTACCATCAACCAACAGGATTATCATAATGAGTGGCAGTAGACATGCAGTTGGAATGCCGCGCCATTACTCAGTGGCTCCTACTCCCACCTATGAGATCAGGATCACATATGGAAGATGGTGAGATTGGCACAAGAATATATGCTTAGATAGTCTTTACTAATGCTAGAAAAAGGTGGGAGATGAGTACCTGGAAAAATTAGGAAGGAAATTAGACTTGACGGCTTCATCCTCCCATTCTAAATGGTCCCACCAATTCTTCTCCCCTCTAATCAAAGTTAAAGTGCTCTTGGCATTGTTGGAGTCGAATGGGAGCTGCTTCTTCAGTTTTGGGGAGCCATGAACTTCCATTGTCCGCAAGGAAGGGAAAGGCAGGGCGTTCCGATAGATGCTTTTTAATTTTGGTAATTCTTGTAAGTGTATAACTTTGAGCCTTGAGAAAGTAGTGAACTTTTCTTCCACCACTACAATTTCACCATTTATTACTTCTTCAATCCCTATGCATGAGCATAAAGTAAGTGTTTGGAGGTTCCGAATACCAATAAGCCATTTAAGATCCTTCAGTGCATCACAGTTTAAAATTTGTATGAAGGCAAGGTTTTGAAAGAATGGATGAGCTACATCTCTTATGATCTTAAGTTTTGGGAGATTGGTGAGGATCAGTGTCTCAAGGTTCAAGGGTATGGTATTCTCTCTTTCTGTGACCACCACCCAACTAAATGTCAACTCTTTCAAGTCTAAACAATTATTAAGATAAAGACCTTTTAGGCACTTCATATTTTCAAAAAAAGTGTTTGATGATGATGGTGATAGAGGAAGTGTGGTCAAACCTTTGCACCGTTCTATAAGTAAAGAGCTTGTGCATCTTGATAAATTGTGGAAGTTGAAGAACTTTTCGAGAAATGGTACAGTTCTTATAGTGATTCCAACATCTTTCAAAATTTTCAAGCATCCCGATCCAACTAAGCTGGCTACATCGTCTCCATCCACTTTCCAATCCCCATAACTACTAGTATATAGGTTCAACACTTGCAATCTTGGAAGCCTTAATATTACTTTAATTGGAATTGTTGTCAGAAAATTTGTATAACTCAAATCCAAATACTTTAGCTTGACTAAAAGTTTCAACTCATCGGGCAATGTATGTATTGAACTTCCTGATAGATTAAGACATAGCAACTCAACCAATTCAACTATCCCCACTGGGAGTTCTCCAATAGAGGTCATTGACAAATCTAAAATTCTAAGAATATGCATAAATTTGAAGAAGCCATCGGATATCCTCTCCAATGATCTATTGCCGTTGAGAAGCAAGGTTAAAAGGTTGGGGCATGTGGGTGTTTCAGTTAATGCTCTAATATTATTTTCCATAAATGATACCCTCTCTGTCTCTTGCCATTTCTCAACACCAGGTGCTTCAGTCAACCCAATGCGTGCTTGCACCGATAGCTTACCTTGTTTCCTTCCACAATCACAAGATATCCATAATGCCAGGTCACGGATGACGTCGTGCATCTTCACTTGTGTATCCTCAATGAAGCCACTTTCCAACTGTGAGGGGAAAATACCGGAAAGGACACGCGTCAGCAACAGCTCCTCCCACGCTCTGGTCTACCGGTAGAAGGTTGAAGTGGAGGGTGTGGCACCCTGACCTGTACTCCGATGGTAAAGTCAGTAGGTGTAGAAGATGATGAACAGTAAAAAAAATGCAGAGAGTTTGAGGGTCTTAGCTCTTGAAAAATCCATCCCTTCACACTGTTTTTCACAGGTTCTTATAGGCCCCTCCTGCCATGGCCATAGGCACCCATGGATGACCATGCACACCTCAAATCTCTGATGTGTACTTCAATAATCATTTTAGATAGATCTCCCGGTCATTCGTACTGCACGCGTATCATCGTAGAGGTAGGATCAGTCCCAAGCGACTGGGCAATAGCACCGGATCTCATTACGTGTTGGGGTACGGGGTCGTTGACAATAAGACAACGAGTACGTTGTCAGAATGAAGACGTGATCGTTGTCTATGAGATAATGGGGTCGTTGTTCGAATGAAGACGTAATCGTTGTCTATGAGATAACGGGGTTGTTGTTCGGTGGACAACGTTCTCGTTGTCCATATGACAACGGGCCCGTTGTCGAAGAGACAACGGAAATGAGCTCAAACGATAACACCACACCGAGGACAAGCTCGTTACAACCATACTTGGGGTTTTACGAAATTTACCCATTACACCAACAAGCACGCAAGCTTTAGAGTTCCAATGATATCATATCCCTGGTTACTAGCTTCATTCATTACATCAAATCCATCTATAAATCCCTCCCAAATCCCTGATTCTTTAGACACCACCACCCAAATCACTACATCAAAAGCATTGGTTCCTCGGCCATCAAATTCATTATTGATTTTCTTTAAGAGGGTCGTCTTTCCAACACCCCCCATGCCGTAAAGTCCTATAATCCTCACTTGATCTTCTTCTCTGAGGCACCTCCAGACATTCTCAAACATCAAGTCCATGCCCACAGTCGGTCTACCTGGGCATGGCTTCCACCACAGCTGGAGGCAATACATAAGCCACTTCACCGAAATCTCCTTTGCTTCTTAATTCCGTCACCACTTTTAGCTTTTTGGCTACTTTTTTGCCGACCTTGTAGCTAAAGCAACAGTGCTTGGAGCAGCAACCTCCGAGACATGTATTTGAAATTTGTTGAAAACCCTCTTCTATAATTTGATCCACTTCATGTTCCATGGATTCTACCATTTGGAGCCACAATTCCACTTGGTCTCTACGTCGACTCAATTGTTGTCCCTCGGCGATATTGACCCTTCTCTTCACATCATTCCTTAGACTCCTCAATTCTTCCATTAGAGACCTCAAAGCATTGAGATTTTCTTGGAGTTCACGGACATAGTTAGTACGCACTGCTATGCAATTCCATACCCGGTAGATGATGTCGGTGATGGGGCTCACAGCTTCCATGGTACTTAGGAGATTTCAAAATCACCGGGAGAAATAAATCCAGCCCAAAGAAGAACACAAAGTTAATCACGGAGAGGCTTTGTTATGAGAATTGGGAATTAACATAGACGCTAGGGACTACCCTGGTTTCTAGGCGTAGACTCAATGGCTCCTTCAGCTTTTTGATGTGCAAAGCAAAATGAAACGCAATCAACGATGCAACTCTACTTGACTATTGCGTTTCATCTTTTGTTAAACGCGTGATTAAAGTTCGCTATTGGGCTATCACTTCTTTCAAACTCACTTTCTTTACCGGTTGAAACCCGAGATCAGTGTCTGGCTTCGCCAGAGATAATCCGAAGGTGTTGAGATTTTGTGTGAGAGTAAAAGGTAGAGATATCAAATGGGGAGAAGTCTAAATCATGGGGGAGAAAATGAAATGACTTCTCCCATTTTAATGCCAACTGCGCACAGTATATGAATACCTGAGACCAGTTTCTGGCTTCGCCAGAGACAATCCAAGGCCTTTTTCAACCTATCCAAGGCCGGCACATCCATTAGGCTATCAAAGCCGTTGCTTTGGGCCCCATTAAAAAAAAAAAAAAATAGTATTAAAAAAGCCCAATTTAGAATATTAAAAAAATAAAAAGTCCATTTAAAATATTAAAAAGGCTCTATTTATAGTTAATTTTTTTAAAAATAATTTTAAATTTTTTTTTTTAGAAAAAGCCCCATTTAGAATTTTTGCTTTAGGCCTCCAAATGGCTTGGGCCAGCCCTGATTACCTATCAGTCAGTCCTTAAATCTCCTCTCTTGTTTTCCAACCATTTTTTAAGGGCTTTGGCTTGTCTCTGGCCCAGAAAGGGCTTATCTCGGGATTCCATAGAATAGGTGACAAGTGGTGGAGAAGTCAAAATCATGGGGCTCATGATTTTGCATGATTTTGACTTCTCCACCCTTAATAAGACATGTGGCGATAAGTGTATGAGAATAAAGGGGAGAGATCATATGGGAAGAAGTCAAAAAAATGGGGAGAAAATGAAATAACTTCTCCCCAATTTTTTGCCAACTGTCGCACAATGTATGGAACCCGAGAGGAGTTTCTAGCTTCGCCAGAGACAAGCCAAAGCCTTTTTTAAGGAGTGCTAGCCCAGACTCACCAAGTAAATTTACTTTTTCCAGACGGAGGTGCAACACGTGGTGTTGATACCCTCTAACAGAGATTGACTGTCACTTATTGCCACCGCCTTACATTTGAGGAAGACTGGGACTAGCATTTCCATTTTTATTTTATTTTTTTATGGGGTAGGGGATTGGTTATGGACTAGGAAGCACGGATATGGATACGGGTACGATACGATACAGATACGGCAATATGGTAAAACCTAAAAAAATAGGATACGGGTACAGTTAGGATACGTCTATAATTTTAAAAAATAATAATAATAATATTATATTATGTATTATAATTACAAAATAATCATTGGTTCAGTTCTGTTTATGTATAAAAAAAATACCATGTCCATGCAAAAGCAAAAGAAATAGGGTCATCTCATCATCCACTAAGCAAAAAAGAAAGTCATCCTATCATCCACCAAACAAAATATAAAGAAGACCATGTCCATGCAAAAACAAAAGAGATAGGGTCACACCCCTCGGTCTCCAAGAAAATTAAAAAATAATAATAATAATAATAATAATAATAATAATAATAATATTCATGGTCGTATCCCAACCATATCCCGACGTATCCATGCCGTATCGGAGCCGTATCCGAATTAAAAAAACATATTTTTAATTAACAGGATACGTCTCAGCCATATCTCATATATATCCCGCCGTATCAGAGACGTATCCATATCCGATATGTATCGAATACGGTACGAAACCCATTTAGAAGTATATGTGCTTCCTAGGTTATGGATCGCCTCAAACATTCAACAACCTCTAAATGTTGCAATGAAGTACGTCAACGTTTCACCAACCAGCTTCAGTGTCCAGCCTCATTTCGTCATTTAACTTGTCATGAACCAATTATTTGAAGTTACTCAATATCCATGTGAAAGGAAACCAAGTTTTGAGCCTCCATACCTTAGCCACAAGACCTTTGAAAGTTTGAACGCATGCTAAGAGGCTAACTGGACCACTGGTGGTGTTGCTGTACTATTTGTTTATATAAATTTATATATATTTTGAAGGGAAGTGATTTTAAACTCTCTACCGCACCTGTTATCGAGAGCTCCACCCCTCGTTTCAAAATCTAATCACGCCAAGATATCAAGTGGGACTCACCATTTAATACATGTTAGGCTTAGCGCATTTGCACGGTTGGATTTTTTTGTCACGCAGTGGAGCTTTCGATAGAAGGTGCCATTATAGAAAGTTTTCATTCACTTTCCTATTTGGGAAGTGATTTTAAACTCTCGAGAGCACCTGCTATCGAGGGCTCCACCGCTCGTTTAAAAATCTAGACTCGTAATCTTCTCCAGGCTTTTGGCAAAACTGGTTACACCCATTTGGTCATCACATGCCCCTTTTTACACTCCTTAATTGTGGTTAAGATTCACTTATCCTAGGTTACCCACCTATCTTTGGTTTTTTGAAAAAAAAAATATTTAGAAAAATTAACCCTAGGAGTTGATAAATTTCAACCACAGCTTACAAAATTTTGTATTATTTAAAAAAAAAACCAATGATAGGTGGGTGAACCCTAGGGAGACTGAATCTTAACCACGGTTAAGATGTGTCGAAAGGGACATGTGGCCACCTCAGGGGTGTAATTGGTTTTGGCAAAACGGTTGCAAGCCAATGGTCAAGTAGGGCCCGCTATTTAATACATGTCAAGCTTAGCACCTTTGTGCCGTTGGATTTTTATCGGGCCATAGAGAATGGATTTTTAATCACTTTCTTATTTTGAATTTAAATTTCTTAAGATTAGGCGTGTGGAGCATGCATTGGGCCATAGAGATCGGTAAAGGTCCTCCTTGGTACGTGCCCAAAGAGTATCCCTAAGAGCATTCCTAGTAGTCTCACTAAAATAGTTTTTTAGCTATTTTGATGAGCCAATTGACTAAAAAATGTAAAATACTGTCCCCGCAGCCTCACCAATTTGAAGATTTTAGTTTGGTGAATGTACAGTACTCACCAATGCAATGTTAGTGAGTCACTGTACACTCACCAAACCAAAATATCTCTCTTTCCCTCCTTTTTTATAGGCCCACACAAGTAAAATATAAGTTTCTCTCTCCCTTTTTTTTGTGTGGATGTGACACAAATAATAAAATAATGATAGTTTTGATTATTTTGATGAGACTGCTGGGAGTGTCACAACTAATAAAATAATAATAGTTTTGACTATTTGGATGAGACTGCTGGGAGTGTTTTAAAAAAGTGGCTAACCAATATGACTTTTTGTGAATTTTGGCTATTTTGGTGATGCAAATTTGGTGAGGCTGCTAAGAATGCTTTAAGGAGCCAAATCATCTATAGTGATGACTGGATTTGGCAAATCCGGTTATCACCCCTAGAGGTCACCATGTGTCTCCTTTGACACCCCTTGACTGTGGGTAAGGTTCAACCACCCCTAGGGTTCACCCACCTATTTTTGGTTTTTTTTTTAATATTAATTCTTTTTTTAAAATTAAACAACTGTTATTAATATTAAAAAAACTTTAAAAACAGTTTTTTAATTTTAAAAATAGAATTCATATTTTAAAAAAAAAAAACAAAAATAGGTGGATGAACCCTAGGGGTGGGTGAACATTACCCACAGTTAAGGGGTGTCAAAGGAGACACATGGCGACCTCTAGGGGTGATAACCGGATTTGCCAAATCCAGTTATCACCGTAGAGGATTTGACTCCTATCCCTAATTACCAAAGGAGCCGTGATTAGTGTACCACCGTGATCCGTGTCCCTTTTCAGCCCTTTTAATAATGGTTAAGCTTAAGATTAAATTTCTTTTTCTTTCTAAAACCCATGGTTGGATGAATAAACCCTAAGGGTGGATGAATCTTAACCACAATTAATAGGTATTTAAAAAGGAGATGTCGAACAATGAGGATCGCTCGGTACACTAGTTACTCCTTTTAATAATGGTCAAATTTGACTAATTCAAGATTAAATATTTATTTATCTAAGAACCATGGTTGGACGGATGATCCCTAAGGATAGGTAATCTTTGTTATAAAAATTAGAGATCATTGACTAACAAATATGAAAATGAAACTTAAAGATTATATATATATATATATATATAAATATATATATTTTATATTTTATTTTAATTTTTTTTTTGGTACTCAAAGATTATATATAAAACACAAGTATTTTGTCAATATCAATTTAATAAAATACTGAAAAATATAAGAAGTAGAGAAACTTATCAATTAGAATTTTGATTGAGGCACAATACACTGTCCTTAAGACCGATTTCGCCCCTTTAGAGTATCTCCCTTGATGCAAACGGGTTATGGCGGCCGATCTCTAGAATTCAATAGCCGCGGTCTAATAGCGTGCACTCACAAATTAGACTCGAAAAACCAACTCGATATCAACAAGATATAAGATGAAAGACTCCATTCTTTTTCTGTACCAAAAATCTTAGAGATGAAAACCTTTTCTACAAGAAACCTTAGAGATTAAACCTCTTTTATAATAGAGATTTCTCTACCATGATGATAATGAGCATTAAACAGACCACTTATGAAATGAGTTACAAAAATAAAAGTCATTTAAAATACAAAAGATGGTTACAAAATTAAGACTTTAAAAGACATCAAAAATGCATTAAAATTTGTATCACAATAAAAAATTCCAACAATCTTAACCACAATTAATGGATGTTTAAAAAGGGGATGTGGACCAATGGGGACCGTTTGGTATGCTATCTAGCGCACTGATTGTAAGCTAAGCATTTTCCTTATCAAAATCAAAGTAAAAGAATGGAGGGGCATTTCTAAAGGAAAATAATCACCTCCTCGGTTGGTGACGTGAGGAGGCGGTCTCGACTCCTCTTTTCTTGCCATGCGTCCCCTGTAATCTCCTTTTAATTGTGGTGAAAATTCACTCACCCCTAAGATTGATCTACTCTTGATTTAAAAAAAAAAAACACAGAATAAAAATTAATAATAGGATTAAAAAAAATCAAACAAAGTTTATGGCAGTTGTAGGGGCGGCTTTACGAGAGTGAGGAACAAAGTGATTTAAAACTCTCGATAGTTGGTACAATAGAGAGTTGGGCCATCCGCTTGATAATTCAATGGCGCCAAACATTAAGTGAGACCAACGATTTAAAGCATGTACACTGGGCTCGTTGAATTTCTGCTGCCCTCTCGATTATACTATCCTAAGTTTTTAATCACTTTCCCTTTATGAAGTAGAAAGTTAGTTAACAAAAAGCCAAAGTCAGTATGACTGGAGAGATAGATGGAACAAGGATGTGAGTACTAACGAAATTTCTTTGGCTCATGCTCCCCACACCATAGAGAATGGTAATGGGTCCTTGAAATCAATGAGAACCAGGAACGGAGCCAGGGGGGAGGCGAGGGGGAGCCATGCCCCGCCCCCCTCCCCCCTCCCCCCGTGGCCACATTTTTTGTAATTCCTCTTAGTTTTGCTATGAAACTATGGGCCTCTCAATTTTTTTTTTTTATTTGGCCCTCCCAAATTTTTTTATATATATAGTGGCCCCCCCAATTTTTTTGTCATATATATAGTGGGCCCTCCAATGGAGTCCGTTTTAGGTCGCCACATGTCCCGATTGACACCTCTTAATTATGTTTGAAATTCACTCACTCTTAGGATTCACCTACTTATCCTTATTTTTAGAAAAAAATATTAATTTTTTTTTAACCTTTGGAATTAATGAATTTTAACTAGGGTTTGAAAAATAATTTGATAATTTGAAACACCTACTTATCCTTATTTTTAGAAAAAAATATTAATTTTTTTTAACCTTTGGAATTAGTGAATTTTAACTAGGGTTTGAAAAATAATTTGATAATTTGAAAAAAAAAAACCAAGGATAGGTGGTGAATCTCAACCACGGTTAAGGGGTATCAATAGGGACAAGTGGCGACCTCAAGGAATTACTGGGAAAAAATTCTCAAAAAAAAAAATTACCCAAAATTTTTTTTCTCCCCACCCCCAAAATGAAAAATTCTTGGCTCTGCCCCTGATGAGAACCTTTTTTTTTTTTTTTTTTAAGCCTATGGCATGGACCCCTATATATTTTTAAAAATAATAATAAGATTAGAAAACAAATAAAGAGGGGTGTCCATGGGGTCTGGCATGGACCCTATATATATATTAAAAAAAATCAGAGTAGAAAACAAACAAAAGAGGGGTGTCCCCGCCTCTTACATGAGTGGTAAGGGTGTGGCCTTCAATGGAGTGAGGTTGGGGGATCCAATTCCCCCAAGGGTATGAGTTGCAAGAACTCCAATGTCACGCTAACAAGCACTAACCGTACTAATGTAGATACATGATGCCTACACCAAAACAAACAAACAAAAAACCTCTAAAAACCATCCTTAATTAGAAGGTTAAAAAATACTTAACTTGTACACCCTTCTATCTTTTTCATTTGATCTTAAATCATATTTAGTAGAAAATTATAGAGAACTAGCAATGTTCGGCCCATCGGTAGTGTGTGCATGTCACCACTCGTTTGATGTGGGATCAAGTCCATAGTGGGCGTGATGGTTGAATATCCACTCATTCATGCACTAATTAACCCAGAACAGATAGTAACCTTGCTAGCTGGGTTGCAGCCTAACTCTCTATCGTTGAACCGGAAAAAATTGAAAAATTGAGAGAACGATTCCTCATACTTCATTGCAATGGGACAGGTGAGAATTTGAACCGATGACCAGGCCCAACCCTTCTGTTTACACAGTCAAATAAGGCGTGAGGGTGGTAAGGCTGAGAAGACCCCAATTATTTTCTCTTCTTAAAAATGTTAAATAAGTTAGTTTGGTCATTTTAACAATTAAATTAGGCTTAGGATCCTCTCGAGTTCAAACCGGGGAGACTCTCTTCGGTTTGAACCCCTAGAGGTCGCCACATGTCTCCTTGGCTACTTCTCGTTGCCCATAGGTCCATGTGGTCTCCAATGAACCCAAAGAGAAAAACTATCCATGTTAAAGGAAACCCTAAGTTGTGAGACTCGACAGCTCCACCAGACCTTTGAATATTATGTTTGCTTTTATTTAAATTATTTATAAAAAAAAATCATACAATTTTTATGTACTCAAATAATATTTTTTAAAATTTAATATTAATTAAATCATGTTCGAATCTGAAGTTTGAGTAAATAATCAAATTCCAACCCAAATTGATCAATTTATAATTCGACGAATCTTGAATATGATATTTAATTAGATTGAATATGATTGGAATCTAAATCCTATCCATTTACAACCCTACTTACACATGGTTGTTTGTTGTGAAAAAAAGTAAAAACTTATAAAGAAGGAAAAAAGAAAAGTTTATTTTTCTAATATATATATGTCATGCAAGTGGCATGTGGGATCTTGAAAAAACAGACTAACTGTCATAGTAAATTCATTCTCTGTTTTTCTTTTTTAAATCAGAAAGAAAAAAAAAAAACATTGTGTAAAAGTTGACCAAAATAAATAAAGGTTTTATAGTAACCCTCTGGTGTTCTGATATTTAGTAATACCCTTCTAATTTATTCTATTTAGAAGTATCATGTTAGTATTAGAAAATTTTAGTAACTTACCTCTACCTTCCAAAATCTACTTATACACCTTTGTGAAGTTGTATAAGGGTAAATCCACACACTCACTCTAAAAGAACATGGCTGATGGAGGATTTGTGGTCAATTATACACTTTTGCGAAGTTGTATAAGGTAAACCCACACACTCATTCCAAAAGAGCATGGCTAGTGGAGGAGTTGTGGTCCCTTATACACCTTTGCGAAGATAAGTATCCAGCCGATAAGAAATTATAACGGTATATTGACACCCAGTCGCAAGCGAATTTGATTTTTTTTGGTTAAGAGGTATGGGTATAACATAAAAAAACACACCATAGGTTGATTATTGTGGAGCACCTGTACAGGGAGTCACTGTAGTGTGTCTCAAGTAATCGTTTATACAGGGAATGAGTGAGTGAATAAATCCCCTCCCTCCTGATGAGAACCGTTTTATTCTACCCTAAACATATTTTGTAAAAAAAAAGATTATTGGCTTTCTCAAGAAATTATGGGACAGCTATCAGATTTTTATTTATGCCGGTGGAGCTACTCCTAATGCAGGACTATTTTAAACGGGAGTCAAATCCTCAACGGTGATAACCGGATTTGGCCCCTAGAGGTCACCACGTGTCTCCTTTGAAACCCATTAATCATGGGTAAGATTCACCTACCCCTAGGGTTCACTCACCCATCCTTGATTTTTTTTTTTTTTAATAATAATTTTTTTTTTAAAATTAAAAAACTGTTTTTAGAGTTTTTTTAATATTAAAAACAGTTTTTTAATTTTAAAAAAAGATATAATATTAAAAAAAAAAAAAAAAAAACCAACTATGAGTGGGTGAACCCTTGAGGTGAGTGAACCTTACCCACGGTTAAGGGGTGTCAAAGGAGACACGTGGTGACCTCTAGGGGTGATAACCGGATTTGCCACCGTAGATCTTTTGGCTCCAAACGGGAGTCAAATCCTCTACGGTGATAACCGGATTTGGCAAATCCGGTTATCACCCCTAGAGGTCGCCATGTGTCTCCTTTGAAACCCCTTAACCATGGGTAAGATTCACCTACCCCTAGGGTTCATCCACCCATCCTTGATATATTTTTTTTAAATTAAAAAAACTGTTTTTAGAGTTTTTTTAATATTAAAAACAGTTTTTTAATTTAAAAAAAAGAATTAATATTTAAAAAAAAAAAAAAAACCAACGATGGGTGGGTTAACCCGAGGGGTGGGTGAACCTTAGTTTTTCTGTAATTAGGGGTATTTGAGTAAATTCATATATATATATGAAGATTTGCAATTTTTTTTGGAAGTACCCGGGAAATAGGATATTGAAACGGAGATGCTTTATGCTTCCTTCTCCTGTGAAGGAACCTTGCATGAAAGTCTCTTTTTCCTCTTTATATACCTCTCTCACTAATCCCATTCCTTTCTATGAGAATCAAAACAATTTCTTCATTTTCGACATAAAACCCGAAACCATTGATTTAACAACGCCAAAAACCTTCATGTCTAGTTCTCAAGCTAGCTCCAACGATCGCCGACCGTCTTTGAAGATCAATCTCCCTCCAGTCATGAAACAAGAGTGGTTGGACTTCACGGAGCCGTCCAAACCGCCGGCGACAGTTGCCATCCAAATATCGTCGGATTCTGGGGAGAGACACTACAGAGGCGTACGTCGTAGGCCATGGGGGAAATTCGCGGCGGAGATTCCCTAGGTAAGATTCACCCACCCAAGATTAGATGTAACCGGACTCGGGAGAGTCCGATTATTCTACTTACACTGCCACGTGTTGCTTTTTGACAAGCTTTAACTGTGGTTAAGATTCACCCACCCTTAGGGTTCACCAACACGTCCGTTTTAACACCCGTTAACCGTGATTAAGATTCACTCACCCTGTACAATCTACCCTTGGTTTTTATTAAAAAAATATTAACTCCTATGATGATAAATCTTAACTAGGGTTAAAAGGGACACGGAAAGAATCAATAAATTTATATTATACATATAAAAAATTTCTAATTTTTTTTTAGGGGCCCTATATACAAAATTTATATATCATGTATTTAAAAAAAAATTATATATATATTAAAATTTTAAAAAATTTGGGGGGCCATGACCCCCCTCACCCCCTGGCTCCGCCTCTGCATAGGAGTAATGAAGGATATCCGTGTAATTGAACGGACTTTAAATACAAAGTGGAGCTCCCTTACAAACATTTTCAAATAGAGTTTAAATACAAAGTGGAGCTCCACTTTTTACCTATTGGCAGTGGCAATTTTGTAATCACAGAGAAAGTGTCATTCTCTCTATATCTAAACAAAGCAGCACTCCCATTTTTTCCTATTGGCAGTGGCAATCTTGAAATTATAAAGGGAAAAGTATTTTGCAAAACTGCTTAGATTAGAACAGTTCTTCATAGACAAACCTGAGATTTGCGATCCCAGGTAAGATCCTACGCATAAACACATGATTACAAAAGTTTCATCACCTTTACACTAAAAGGGAGTTCCACTCTTCTGCCATGAAGTAGAGCTCTGCTTGGTAGTGCGATGACATATCCCTCATATTTTCAAAAGGAAACCACTCCTAGTACTCTTCCTCTTCCTCTAAATTGTTCTTAAACCCTCAAAAACTTTTTCTTCTTAACATCTATTACATATATTTCCTTCTACATCCTTTGTCCGAAGTTATCCCATTATACCCCTTACAAGTTACAAACGTTTTTCCTTTCTCAATTATCATAGCCCTCGTATTCTTAAAAGCAAGCCACTCCCTTTACTCTTCTACTATATACTTCTTTATTTGTTACTATATGCCTATCTCTCCTTCTCACGCTACCTCACTTCAATCACCCTCCTCTCTTTCCTCTAAACTATCAATGATTTTCTTTTCTGTTTTTCAATCTCTTTTCTCCCAAATCGTGGATAGACATGGTAGGTGTACTATTCTTCTGTTATGTTTTCGAAGCTTGGGAGACGCCAATTCGCGGATTTTATCAGTTTTTATTTATTTATTATTTTTAATGCATTTGTTGATATATTTTTGTAGAGGTTTTTGGTCATTGTTAAGTGGTTGTTTTTCTAAGTTTTCTTGCAATTGCAGCCTTCGATTTATTTTGTTATTCTCTCCCTTGAACCTCTTTGCATGAATTAGTGCTCTTTGTATATTTCTCCCAGACTCTCACTCTAACTAGTGATTTCCTAATGATATTGTGCAGGTACAGATAGAAAACAAATTAACACTAGGTAGATGGGATGAGTAATTCTTCATTTGTTGTAAGCAAGTTTTGATTTTCCTTTTTAGTTTTATTTATTTATTGGGGTTCTTCTCATCTATGTTTTCGGTAAAATAATGATTAACTTCTTTTATTTAAATTTTATCATATCTTATATTACCATTCTTCTATGAATTAGGATACAATATTAATATATTTTGGCTCAGGATTGTCTCGAGTTCAACTCGAGAGAATCTCTCCGGTTTGAACACCTAGAAGTCGCCACGTGTCTCGTGGAAACGCTCTTTAATGGAATTTTCGCTGTAGCTGGTCGTGACCAAGGCCATGTATTTAGCTATTGAGCCTTAAAGTTTATGTTTTTATGTGATCGCAGCATCCTTTGACACCCCTTAACCATGGGTAAGGTTCACCCACCCCTAGGGTTCACCTACTCATCCTTGGTTTTTTTTCTATATATATTAATTATTATTTTTTAAATTTAAAAAAAGAACTGTTTTTAGAGTTTTTTTAATATTAAAAACAGTTTTATAATTTTAAAAAAAGAATTAATATTTTTTAAAAAAAAACAATGATGGATGGGTGAACCCTAGGGGTGGGGAAACCTTACCCATGGTTAAGGGGTGTCAAAGGAGACACATGGCAACCTCTAGGGGTTCAAACCCGAGAGATTCTCTCAAGTTGAACTCGAGAGAATCCTGAGCTATATATTTTAGGGTGTTAGGATCCACAATTTTATTGGTGCTCCAAGGATATCAATAACAACTAAATAACAATTGTAACATCTTATTAACAATTGTAACATCTCACAGTAGCATGGAGAAACAAAAAAAAAAAGGTGCGGGATTCAAAAAAATTGAATCCCCGTGCTTTTGTCAAGCCGTCTTAGAACGATCTCCACCCTGGATGGTCTCAATAGCAAAATTCTTATTTTTCTAATATCATTATACCAAAAGACTTGTGATGATTTCTGTTAAATAATTAAAATAAATTCTCAAACATGTGGCCCATGACTTAGCCAATTGAAGTATAATACATCAATGGAAGTATGATATATCAATGCAAGAAGCAGAATGCTAAATACCAACAAAGAAGATGCCAAACTCCAACTTGTTATAATTTTACTTGATTGGGATTGTGTTTTATTGCTATCAACAATGTATTATTATGTAATCATCATTTAAGTTTATTATTATCTCATGTTTTATATTTGTGAACGGATTATGTCCACTCCACTCAACTTTTTTTTGGTACATGTCCCACAGTTAGGCCACAACATGATGCTTGAATTAAGATGTAACAACTTTGCAACTAGACTAAGGAACATTGTTGAATAAACCGTGCATTGAAACTCAAATGTCTATTATTTTTTCACCTATATATATAGTTTATTTAATATATCTATTCAACATTATTTTAAATGCAAGCACATGCTTTGCACGTGCATCCTCATCTAATAAAATATAAAAGTCTTAAAGATAAGGGTGTGTGAAGTATGGGCCATGGAGATTGGTAATTAATGGGTCCTCCTTGGTATATGCACAGAGAGCATCCCTAATATTAATCAAAACCAGAGTCAGAACAGGGGTATTTCTAAAAAGTAAAGGTAACAAAAAATCGAGGTATGTATGAGAGCAGGGGTACATGGCGCGAGGATGCGAGTGCTAATGAAAATTCTTGGGCCCATTCTTCACACGCCATATGTCCCCCTTGAAATCTATGAGAATGTAGGATTTGATTTCATTTTAAGCAATTTAATAAAATATACTTTTGTTTGTTTATTTGTCTTTAGTGTATGAGTTGATATGGTATATCTCTCATCCACCATAAATTGTTGGATCTTTGCTTTCAGCTAACCCAAGGTTGAAAATCAAGGGACGTGTGTAAGAATGGGGTAGTGGTTTGCTTCCACTGGTATTCTTGCAACTTGAACCCTTAATGCATTTAATAAATTTAATACATTTTTACCACCCAAAACGTTTGTGAGTGTTGGGTTGTGCTCATTTATTTATTGTGGGTCTTGTCTTTACCCTATATACAGTGTTTCAGAGAAGTTCTCCTTTTCTTTTTTTTCTTTTTTTTTTGGGGGAGGCCACATGGAACTATGGGCTACACAATAAGGGGTAACCCTCCCTCCCCCCTCAACCCTGATGTAGGTGGGACTCGATCCCTGTCTCTACTACGACACTAAGAGACTTTACCAACTATACTAGTTGACACTACGCTTTAGAGAAGATCGTAAAACACACTTTGGGGCTTATCAAACAAGCTGAAAGCTTTTTGGATTTGAAACTGAGAGCAACTCTCAGTCCCTGTATAGAAGAGATTGTGATTCTGGGGGTTTTTGATGTTGTTTGGCTAGGACAAACCATCCCAGCTTTTGTAGAATTTTCCAACTGGACTGTCTTGGACAAAGCTACAGGGTTATTCTACTTGACAGTCCTATAGAGATATGTCTTTGGATCCGTCTAACTTAACTTAGTTTTAGGAGGTTCTGACTGGGCAGTCATTTTGGATCAATCCAACAACTTGGATACCATCACTATAATAGGGAGACTATCAATTTTGTGACAAATTTTATCATATTAAATTCTGATTTGGTGATGTGTTACTTAACCTTATGAAACTGAAATTTTTAGATTATATGGGATGGGATAATTTAAATATTTTATTTTAACAATCAATAAATGATCATTTTGAAGGAAGTTGGATACTATTCTCTTCCGTCAAGCAGTGCAAGCTTGTAGGGAGTGCAAGCTTGTAGGGATAGATCAGAGTGAATTTGAGCTAAGTTGAATGCCGGATATAGAGCTCCCATATACCTCACACAATGGGAGGCTTCGATAATCTTTAAGAAAGACTTTTGATTAAGCGTTTCTTAGCTGGGTGATTTATGCATATTTATATATAAATATTATTGTAGTCAATCATGTGCTAATTTATGGATTTACATATTTTGCAGGGATAATTTTTCTTATAGGTGTTTGGAGGAACCCTTCTATCTGTTTTCTTATAACCTAAATCATATTCTGTAGAAAAATATAGACAATTAGGAATAAATGATCTCAAGGAAAAAAAAAAAAAGGGTTTTTGCATAAGCAGCTCTGACCCACTTTACATATTAGTTGTTATGAGTTTCTATACATTTTTTTCTACCACTCAGAAGGAGTGGGGGATTTGGTATACCCTTACCAGTTTATTAATAAGGAAAATCAATGGGGAGATATAAAATCTTACCCCTACAAGGATACAAAGACACTAGACTTTACTATGAAAAAAAAAACTCCTTAAATGGTGTACAAAATTTCGCATATACCCTCACAAAATACTTTGGTTAATATTTAAACCAAAAATTCTGGTAAAATGATAGAACTATCACTCATGCTTTGATTATTTTCTCTCTTTAAAATATTATTGAGTTAGTTTGGTCATTTTACAAATTAATATTTTTTACTTGCTTTTACAGGAAATTATGGGATAGGTGCTAGCTTTTTATCTGTGCTGTGTTGGAAGCAGGGGGAGTTGTAAAAGTCAGAATCCAACACGAAAATCCCTTCATATAATCCAAGAGTATAATCCCGGCATTTGTTCGAACTGCTTTTATTTGAATTTTATATCCCACATCAAGTAAGATTAGAAACTCTTGAAATTCATGGATTTGGTGAGCCCAATCATTGACATCATCTCTAAGGTATGGGATTGCGGTGCACGACGTACATTTTACATTTGTGAACTCGAAGAAAATCTCAACTCTCTAAGGTCTGAAATGCGGAAATTAAGGAGTGAAAGGGATGAGGTGAAGAGAAAAGTGGTAGAAGCTGAGGAGAAACAAATGAAGCGCAGAGAACCAGTGGAAACCTGGCTCCAAATGGTGGAAGAAATGGAAGTTGAAGTAGAAGTAGTTATAAAAGAAGGTTCTCAACAGATTTCAAAGATGTGTCTCGGAGGTTGCTGTCCAAAGAACTGTTGTTCAAGCTACAAGATTGGAAAGACAGTAGTGGAAAAGCTAACAGCTGTGAAAAAATTAATCAACGAAGGGAATTTCGTTGAAGTGGCTGATCCATTGACTCTGACTAAGGTGGAAGAAATGCCCAGCAGACCCATGGTAGGTATGGATTCGATGCTTGAGAATGTTTGGAAATGCCTCACAGAAGAAGATGAGGTAGGAATTATTGGAATATACGGCATGCGAGGTGTTGGAAAGACGACACTCTTAAAGAAAATCAATAATGAGTTTCTCCACCGAAGAACCCACGATTTTGATGTAGTGATTTGGGTCGACGTGTCCAAAGAATCATATGTGAAGAAGGTTCAGAAGGACATTGGGGATAGATTGGGGTTGAAATTGTCAGAAGATGAGTGCCAGGAAGCAGCGCGTGCCAGAGTCATCTTTAATGTCTTGAGCAAGAAAAGATTTGTAGTGTTGTTGGATGACATATGGACTCGAGTAGATTTTGATGATGTTGGTATTCCTCGTCCCGATGGTCAAAATAAGTCCAAGGTAGTATTCACTACCGAGTCCGAAGCCGTGAGTCTACGCATGCTACCTCAAAAGAATTTTAAAGTAGAATGCTTGGGTTGGAATGAAGCATGGGATCTATTTAAAAAAACAGTTGGAAAAGAGGCTCTCAATTCTCACCATCAAATACCCGAGCTAGCTGCTAGAGTTGCCTTAGAATGCGAGGGTTTACCACTTGCACTCGTCACTATTGGTGAGACCATGGCTAGTAAGAAGGCTCCCCATGAGTGGAACGATGCAATAAAACTATTGAGAAAATCCGCATCGGTAAGGATCTTATATGTAAAGAGAAGGGTTGCGTTTTACTAACAATCCTTGCGTATTTTTTATTTCATGTTTGTTGTTATGTTGCAGGAAGAGGAGGAAGCAATCTCGGTGGGGCCATGGGGAGGAGGGGGTGGCACTTACTGGAGTCACAATGCCAAAGGTGGTATAACACATATTACAATCACTCACGGAGCTGGGATTGATTCCATTAGCTTCAAAACCCACGATAAGGGTGATATGAAATTTGGAGGTGATGGGGCCCCCAACACTAGTAGGATTGATTTTGATTGGCCTCACGAGTATCTGACGTCTATAAGTGGATCATATGGCACGGTCTACATCAGCGGAAAGGGACCGATCGTAGTAACATCTCTCCGTTTAATTACAAATAAGAGGGAGTTTGGACCATTTGGTTTGGAAGTTGGCACGCCTTTCTCCTTAGCGATGAAAGGCGGAGTGATTGTGGGATTCCATGGACGGGCTGGCCAATTCATGGATGCCATCGGCGTCTACGTGAAGCCCATGAAATATCTTTTGATCGAAGATCCAGTATCAAAGAGGGCCCTGGGGTGGGCATAAAGGAAAAGCTCTCATATTTTCTATTAGAGAATATAGTAAGGGCATTGTAATAAAGTGAATGAGATACACTAAATCATTTAAGTGTATCTCATCACAATATTAGATTGACATCAATCAATGGTAGAATATATTTGATTAGGTATGATTAGATAGGTTGATTTCTTTTCCATAAAAGTCTATCTTGTTAAATCTATATAAACCCTATTTAGGATCAATGTAAATCATCCAAGAATAATCAATAAATCAGTTTTTCTATATGGTATCAGTGCCCAAAAGGCCCAACGGCCAATTTATGGACACACTCACGATGACAGATCCAGACATAAAGGCTGGATGATTGATGACCCATAAAGAGGTGCACATGACATACCTAAGAATTAGGACTGTTACGTGAGGGGGTGTTTAAGAGAACCAATCCCACATCGACTAAATAGAAAAATAGTTGTGACCTTATATACATGTAAGGTCTCTCCACTCATTACCAATTGGTTTTGAGTTAGACGCTTTCACATGGTATCAGAGCGGGTCGTTCGGACCTTGTTTTGAATTTTTCTTCCGGTCTTTTTTTCCGGTGGGCGGCACTCCGCCGCCTATTCGGCTGTTTTTTTTTTTACCTATTCTCGTTGCATAAGGCGTGAAATACTTTTTTTAAAAAAATTATTATTGCTGCAAACAGCATAGCATCTCTTTTGGCTAAAATCTGCTGCAATAATGGCCCTTCTGCAAATATGTTCCACCTAACATTGTTCATTACATCAATTGTTTCTTGATGTAGGCAGTCATTTATCTTGCACAGATGCAACATGTCTTCTACATCATCATTTGTCAGGACAGCTTTGCAAGTCATTTGTCGGGACAAATTTACAAGGGTGTGGAGAGGCACGAAAGTAATGTTAGCACTAGCCGTACCAACTGTGGGGGATCTACTTACCTTGCTATTATATTTTCAGCTCTCTTTCAGAGATCACCAAAGCATTCAATGTCACTCGAGCATCCTCATCACAATGCAAAGCATGAAAATCAACGTGATCTTTAATATACCTATTATGGGATGAGCCGTAATAAGTGTCTCCTTTTATTAATTGAAGACCTCTCTAATGAGATTTTTTCTTCACATTGTAAATTATTCTTTAAGTGCTTTGGGAAGATGATCATGACAACTTGATCTAGTGGGCTACCGGCTCTGACAGACTCATAAATATGAGCGGGATGCAACAGAGATAAACTTCACAGACTGGTGGTGACTACCAAGCATAGTTAAGTAATTTAGTTCTTCATGTACAAAGGGAGTACTCAAATTGCAGCAAACCCATGAAGATTTTCAATCCATATGAGCTTGAGAGGGAATCTTAGAGAATATAGTAAGGGCATTGTAATAAAGTGAATGAGATACACTAAATCATTTAAGTGTATCTCATCACAATATTAGATTGACATCAATCAAGGATAGAATATATTTGATTAGGTATGATTAGATTAGGTTGATTTCCTTTCCATAAAAGTCTATCTTGTTAAATTTATATTAACCCTATTTAGGATCAATGTAAATCATCCAAGAATAATCAATAAATCAGTTTTTAATCCAAATAGAGTACCACAAAGTAAATGGAGAATAGATTGTCTGGAGAAAGGGGAAGTATCATATTGAAGGGAAATCTGAAAGGAAAGCAACAGTTGTACCTCTGTCAACAGTATATGTAACATCTCATTTTTTGATGAAATTCTTTCATTTAAATGTCCCGAATTGTTGCTCATATCTTATCTATAATATGTTGTATGGAGGTGTACATAACCCAAAGAATTGAGTTGTAATCTATATATGTCATCATCAATATATGCCTAATATCTAAGGGCAATTATCATAATATGGTATCAGAGCCAACATAGCACACAGCTTCAACTTTGAAACGAATGGCATCTTCCTCTTCCTCTTCTTCCTCCTCTACCATTCCCCTTAAAATTTCAAACTTTAACAACTTTGTTTCCATCAAATTAGAATGGACCATGGGGTATATTGACGGATTTATTATCCTACCCCCTCCCTTGGCTGATGACAAATCAAAAGACCCCTACTTTCAAAAATCGCGACATATGGAAAAATATGTTACAGCCTTCTCGCCTTAACCAATGGCGTGCTTGTTCACATAGTTGGTCTCCCGTGTTAATTTGGAATGCCCAAGCTTCCACTTTTGCTCAACAATCCCAAGCGCAAGTCATGCAACTGCGCCTCCAATTGCGGATGATCAAGAAATTATGCCCAAAATCTTTGAATATCTTCACCCCATCAAATCTGAGTTGCGGATGTTCAAGATTTAGTTCTCCATGCCCTTGGCGGCGTTGGACTGAATATGAGGCTTTTCTCACAACCTTTGCTAATAGAGCTGAACCAATTTCCTTGAGACAATTTCATCCCCCTAAAGTAGATGCTACATATCAGACAGCATTCACTGTGGGTCGCATGTCTCCTCCCTTCCGATGATCCCTGCCCTCGAACTCAAAAAATACAATCATCCTAATAGTGGTAGTCGTGGTCCCAAGCATGATGGCAATAACTTTTCTTCTCGTATAACTCCTCAGCTTATCATCAATGATACCAACAATCTCCCCCTTGTCGTCCAAAGGTTCGATGACCCATATCAAATTTGTGCACGTCCTGACCACTCTGCCATGTAATGCCACAATTGTTTCAACAATGCCTATTAAGACACTAATCTACATCAATCTTCTGTTGCAATGTCAATAGTTGAGCTCTATGACAACAATTGGTATCCTGATACCCGTGCAACAATTTACATGACAAGTTACTGTTATCCGAACAGTGGTTGTTGTGTGTGGAAAAATTACCGGACAGACACGCGTCAGCAGCAGCTACTTCCACGTTCTGGTTTACTGGTAGAAGGTTGGAGCGGAGGGTGTGGCACCCTGACCTGTACTCCGATGGTAAAGTCAGTAGGGGTAGAAGATGGTGAACAGTAAGCACAAGAACAAACACTGAAAAATACTCAAGGCACTAGGAGCACTGAACACGTATTCTCGGATCTGGGTTAATCATTCAGTGTCCTGTGCACTAAAAATCACGGGGTTTATATAGGGCAAGGTTGGTATGGCCATCGATGACCATGGATGGCCATAGGTGTCCATACCACGTGTCTTAGCACTCATTGCCAAATATCTGAGATATATCTGCCGTCGGTTGCATTACACGTGAGAGCCTCCTATAAGTCCAATCGGACGGGATCGGACGGTACGCAGAAGTGATCAGCATTAAATGCCAGGACAGTGCTTTCGGCACAAAACGGCGAGTTCGGCACACTTGTCGGAATTATGGATCGCCTCCTGATCACTTCCTCCTACGAGTCGGTCTCGTTGTTGACCCAAGCTCGGTTACGGCGTAGATGCCTCAAAACACAGCACGACCTCGTTGTCGGTGAGACAACGGTCTCGTTGTTCGCGCAACGACAACGACGTTGTCAAGAGCACAATGTTCACGTTGTGCTTTAGACAACGAGCACGTCGTCAAAGTCACAACGGAAACGTTGTTCGGCAAGTGAACAAAGACGTCGTAATGCGCACAACGGGATCGTTGTGCATCGGACAACGTGTGACCCCGATATTTTAAGCTCGTGACCCCAACTTGTGTCACGTGTCACTTTCGTGAACAAAACGACAAAAACGAGCTCGTCCCTCAACGCTGAGTTGGTTTTACGAATTTTATCCGTTACAATTTGCCCCTTTATGATGCTTGGAACGTAGTTCGAAGCGTCATAAACGGACAAAAAGATCATACCTGGCACTGCTCCGGAAGACGAAACGTTGCGTGCTTTAAACGCTTGCTGGGAAGGTCGACCGTTCACGTCAGCTGGTTACGCGTGCGAACCGTCACGTCTCTTTAATGCGGACAGGCTGTCATCATCGTCGATTTGAATTTCAAACGTTTTAATGACCCTGACGGTTACTCTATTTGGTGAAAAGACGGTCTTGCCACTACTTTCATTTCCGCTGACACAGGTGTACGGCTTAGATGAAGGGCAGTGGCGTACTTTCACAAATCGGAGATGCTTATAAAATCCCACCGAATCCTCCTTCTCTTTCACCCTGTTTCATCAAGCACTGTTACTCTGCCGAATTCTCTTCTCATCTGAAAGTTCATCTTCCTCAAGCTCTTCAACAATATCTCTGAGTTCTTTGGTTCGGTACGCCCTTCACCCCTATCTCTTATTATTTCTTTACTGTTTCTCCATTTCCCTCTTCTCTGGTTCTCAGAGTGATTCTGCTCTGTCTACTCTGTTTACTGTTTTTGCCCTTCTTCGCTGTTTCTTCCAATCACCATGGCCGCCATCGTTCCCGTAGAACCCGCTAGGTTAGAGGAAGTTAGAGGCCCTTCCGATGATGAGGCCAGTTGCACAGGTAGTGCACCTCATGGTGCCTACATTGAAAAATCCTCAGCTCTGCGCCAACATCAGTTGGTACATCTGAACCGTTACAGAGAACGTTTCGACTTCCCTTCCAACGTCAATCTCCACTTCAAGCGAGATGATGTTATCATTGATAGGCGATCTGCCTGTACCGTTGTCTATCTCTCCCAGCTTGAGGCTGGCATTCGCTTCCCTCTTCATCCCGTCTTGGATGAGGTCCTGTCCACCCTGCAACTTGCTCCGGGGCAGATGCACCCGAGCTTCCACAAGTACATGTCCATGATGATCAAATTCATCAAGGACGGCTACCCAATAGAGGCTAGGCACCTATTCCACTTCTGCCATGCCGTCAGATGTCGAAACAATGACGATGGTTTGTACTCCTACTATTCGTGGAACAAGAAACCCCACTATCCAGAGCTCGTCTCGGGCATTCTCGATAGAGAAAGAAAATGGAAAGCCACTCCATTCGTCGTCTCTGGTGGCTGGAAGGCAGAGAGTTCCCTGGTCCCCAACGTCTTCCGAGTGGAAGCAGGTATACCACTTTAGTCACCCGTTGTCCGATGTGCACCATTGTCCTGACCCCAATCTCGTTGTGCGTTGTATGCTCTCGCCTTACTAACTCTCGTTGTACTCGTTTGCTTTCCTGTGTGCAGTTGACCCGAAGAAGTTCCCGTACAAGAAGTTGGCCCTAGAAGAAGAAGAACTTCTTACCGGTATTCGCCGTGCTCGAGGTGGGGAATACATCAGGTGGAAACCACTCAACCCCGACACGCGGGTTTCGGCCAGCACTCCAGCAACTACCCAACAACAGCAACAGCAACAAGGCGCCTCCACTTCCTCACCTTCACCAGCCCTTCATCTAGCTGAAGAAGAAGAAGAAGAAGAAGATATGACTGACACAAATCCACCCCCGCTGAGCAGGAAGCCGAGGTCCGCTCGTCCTACGGTTCAGCCGCCACCACTGCCACCACCGCCAACGAAGAAGAGGAGCCATTCTTCCAAGGGTACAGCGACTGCTGACCCGAAGAGAAAGATGCCCACCCAGGCCGAGTATGAGGCCAGAAAGAAGGCCAAGGCGGACAAACGCCTGGAGAGAGAGATTGCAGCCATTGCTGCTCCCCCTTCCACTTCTGCCGCTCCTCCAACAAGCCCAAGAGCAGCGGTGACAACGGCAGTGCCCGAGGTCAGCTCGGAGCCTGGCCTTTCTCAGGCTGCCACTGCCCTCGCCAGCACAAGCTCCGCTGTGGTTGCCTTGGCCGCAACGGAAGCCGGCACAACGAGTCTCCCGGCCAGTATGCTGCCGGCCTTCGTTCAGCGCTGGTCTCCCGACTTCTCTCGGTTTGGGATACCGACCGTGAACGAATCGGTGAAGAGCTCGGAGACGGCCGCCCGAGCTATAACTTACGCGATGAGGTTGCCCCAGGACATCGCCGAAGTCGGCCAACTTCACTTGTCCGAGTTGTCCTACGCCGCCTGCCAATCGGTGGCGACAGTAAGCTTCTCCCTCTCTCGTCTTCTTCCTCAACTGTTGGAGATATTACTTCTCGTTGTGCTAACGTCCAGACACTTCCTTGCAGATGAATACGCTCGTGCAAGAGCTCTGCGATCGCAACCAGAATAAGTACACCCAGCTGCGAGATGGGATCAATTACTGGAAGGATAGGACGGAGACTTTGGAGCAGACTCTCGCTGAAGAGAGACTCAAGGCAGACTTTGATCTGTCTCAATCCAAGGCTGATACTGTTCGTGCTGAGGTAAGGCTAAACACTGCCACCAAGGTACGGGAGAAGGCTGAGGCCGAGGCACGATCAGCAAAGGAGGCCGAAAAGAAGGCCAAGCAGGAGGTGGAGAACGCTGTTGTACGCATCAGCGAGCTGGAGCATGTCTCCCAAGTCTTGGGCAGACAGCTGGAGGAGACCGAGGCAGCCAAGGTAGCACTGGCAGAGGAGCTCGAGGAGGCCAAGAAATCCAAAGAGGACACCGAGAGGTCCGTGACCCTGAGACTGCAGCAGTATTACCAGTCTCAGCTGGACACGCTCTTGGATGAAGATCGTGCTGAGACCGAGAAAGAGGTTCTCGACTCGCTTCGCCAGCAAGGCCGCCTGAAGGAAGACAATGAAGAGGACGCCACCGCGTTCTCCGAGCTTCAGAGCAAAGAACTGATCGAGCTCGACAACGAGCCCGAAGTGCAAGGCGTCGAGCTGCCTCACTTTCTTGAAGGTCCTGCACCCCTCCCTGCCGAGCCATACTCCGAGCCTGCTGCTCCAGAGCTTCCTCCTGCTGCCGATGAAGTTACTCCGGTGGAAGCCCCTATCGCTAAAGCCTCTACTCCTGCCCCTGCTACAACGGCAACAGAGGCTGACCTTGAGCTCGTCTGACCTGCTGTCCCTCCGATCTCCTGCTCTTCTGATCCCTTGCCCCTTCCTATGTTTCAGTTTCTCTCTTTTGTTGATGTAAATTCTCCTTTTTCTCTCCTATGGGAGGTTATCACTGTTATTGCCCAGAAATAGGCTTTTGACATGAATAGATCACTCTTCTCTTTTTTATTTGTGTTTGCACTTCTTTTCACCTCGTAGCGTAGTGCGACGCATGCACACAGAATAAGAAAAAACACAATGTGAGTAGCTGAATGATTTTTCACAGTCCACTGTACCGATGTTAAGGCGGTACTTCGCTATGTGAATGTTTGAATATTCGTGGTAATTATAACTGTTGCACACTAAATAAATTATTTTGATCAAAACACTACGAGCAGAACACTATGAGTAGAGCGCTATGATCAAAGCACAACGAACAAGCACTACTAGTAGAGCACTACGATTAAGTACTATGATCAAAGCACCACGAGATAACACTACGGGTAAAACGCTACGATCGTTCACTACGGGTAAAGCACTACGATCGTTCACCATGAGCAAAGCACTACGGTCGTTCACCATGAGCAAAGCACTACGGTCGTTCACCATGAGCAAAGCACTACGATCGTTCACCATGAGCAAAGCACTACGATCGTTCACCATGAGCAAAGCACTACGAAAAATCACTTATGAACAAGCATTGCGAGCAAGCACTGATCCAGACACACCATTCGCGTAATTCACTGTGAATGCAATCTGACAAATAAAATTCATAAGACGAACGCAATGTAATTCAGTTCCGAAGCACATGCTCAGAGGATGTCATTAGGTTAAGCCACTCAATTTGCTCAGATGACATCCTTATATAAGCCACTCGTGTTCGTCATGAGTACGTTGTTCGGTCAAAACTTTATTTGAATTACTTGCAAAACATTCACAATATTACACTCATGAACCAGACAGAGAACAGTGTAGACAATGAACGGGCACACAACGAGCAGGCACATAATATAGCAAATCACATGTTGAAATATGAGCATTATGATTGTGTAAGATCACTGAAAAACTTGTAAGCACAACGATGCATGTAAACAGCATATCTCAGATTCTATTGAAAGAATTGCCTCAGATTCATGATGTTCCAAGATTTCGAGATGAGGTTACCTTGCAAGTCTTTCAAGTAGCAGACTCCAGGACTTCCCAATCGTTCTACGATATAGGGCCCTTCCCAGTTTGGTCCCAACTTGCCACTGTTAAGCTCTCTCGTATTCTGGAACACTCTTCGGAGAACGAGATCACCGACCTGTAGCACTCTCCGTTGTACTTTCTTGTTGTAGGCTTTCCTCAATCGCTGCTGGTACCTCCTCATCTGAATGCTGGCATCTTCTCGCTTCTCTTCTAGCAGATCAAGATGAATAGCCATGAGTACTGTGTTCTGATCTTTCTCTCCATCCTTCTTCTTGCTGTGCCAAGAACGCACTGTAGGCAAACTGATCTCTGTAGGAATGACAGCCTCCATGCCGTACGCTAGAGAGAAAGGAGTTTCATTGGTAGGGCTCCTTGGAGTCGTTCTGTACCCCCACAAAACGTTGTGCAGCTCGGTGGTCCACTTCCCCTTCGAATCTTCCAATCTTCTCTTCAAGGCATTGAGAATATTCTTGTTGGCTGCCTCGGCCAATCCATTCCCCTGAGGATAATAAGGGGAAGAGAAGACGTGCTTGATCTTCAGCTCGCTGCAAAAGTCGGCAATCAGCCGTCCTGAGAACTGCTTCCCGTTGTCAGTAACGATAGACTGCGGTATGCCAAATCTGCAGATGATGTGCTCCCACAAGAACTTCTTCACCTCTTGTTCTCTGATACGTGCAAGGGGAACGGCTTCAATCCACCGTGAGAAGTAGTCAGTTGCCACTAGAAGAAAGATCAGATTCCCTGGAGCCCTCGGGAAAGGTCCCACAATATCAAGTCCCCACCGCGCAAATGGCCAAGGTTGTGATACAGTGCTGAGCTCTTGAGCTGGAGCATGAATCAAGCGAGCAAACCGCTGGCACTGGCTGCACCTCTTCACGTACTTCTGAGCATCGGCCTGCATATAAGGCCAGAAGTAACCTTGCCCCAGAGCTCGATGGGCAATGGTTCTCCCGCCCGAATGAATGCCACATATACCTTCATGTAGCTCAGCAAGTATTTTCTCCACGTCTACAGGATGAACACACTTCAGCAAGGGACCACCAAAGATTTCCTGAACAATTCTCCTTGCACCAAGGTATAACGAGATGCCTTGAACTGAATGCGTCTCGACTCCTTCACACTGATAGGGAGAACTCCGTCCTTCAGATAAGCCACCAACCCTGTCATCCAGCTCGGGACTGGATTGACAAAGAACACTTCTCGCTGTGCCTGAAGAGTTATCGAAGGATACTCTTGAAACTCCATCAGAATAGCCCTGGGCTCGTCAGCCTGCACCATGGAAGCTAGATACGCCAAAGCATCAGCATGCCTGTTCTCATCCCTCCGGGTGTGCCTAATCTCCACAACGGTGAATGTTTCACACAACGAACGAACGAGAGTAGCATACTGCTTCATCCGATCGTCCTTGCATTCATAAACACCATTCACCTGATTCACCACGAGCTGTAAATCACAAAACACTCTCAACGTGGTGATCTGCAGCTCTCGTGCACTCCCCAACCCAAGGAGTAAGGCTTCGTACTCAGCTTCGTTGTTGGAGGCAGTGAACCCAAGACGCGACATCTTCTGCACCTTGATGTTGTCCGGACTTATAAGCACAACGCCCAGTCCTGAACCACTGAAATTGGAAGATCCGTCCACGTATAACAGCCAACCGCTCCATTCCGACGACTCGGCCCCCTCCACAACGGCATCTCCGTTGTCAACTTCAATTGGTAGCTCCTGTAGATCAACAACCATGTCCTCTGCCTCCTCTTCCACAGGGAAATCAGAAAGAAAACCCGCCATCGCTTGCCCCTTCTCTGAACTCCTAGCCCGATACTGGATATCGAACTCACTCAGAGCTACTGCCCACTTTGACATCCTCCCCGCCAGCTCGGGTCGTCCCAGTACGGCTTTCAAAGGATACGTTGTGATGACAACGATAGAATGAGCATGAAAGTACGGACGAAGCTTCTCTGCAGAAAAGACAAGAGCCAGACACACCTTCTCGAGCTTGCTATAATTGCACTCTGCCTTGAGAAAGGTTTTGCTGATGAAGTAGACAGGCTTCTCCACGCCATCACAGCTCCTTACCAGGACGGAACCAAGGGCTTGCTCTGAAACAGACAAATAGAGATATAAGACTTCACCTGGCTCTGGCACCGAAAGGATAGGAGCTGAGCCTAAATACTCCTTCAAGGCAAGGAAAGCTCGGGAACACTCTGGGGTCCACGCAAAAATGGAGTCCTTCCTCAACAGCTCGAACAGAGGTTTGCAACGATCGGATGACTTGGAGATAAATCGGTTGAGCGCAGCAATCCGGCCTGTCAGCTTCTGGATCTCCTTCTTCGACTTAGGCTCTGGCATGTCCAGCAAAGCACGGATTTGAGCTGGATTAGCCTCAATCCCCCGCTGACTCACAAGATAACCCAAAAATTTCCCCGAGGTGACTCCGAAGGTGCACTTCTCTGGGTTGATCTTCAGATTGAAAGATCGCAGCACAGATAAAGGTTCAGCGAGGTCTGCCACAAGAGTACCTCGTACTCGACTCTTCACAACGATGTCGTCGATGTACACTTCAACCGTCTTGCCAAGGAGTGACCCGAACATGAGATTCATCAGACGTTGATAAGTGGCACCCGTATTCTTCAAGCCAAAAGGCATCACCCGATAACAGAACAAACCTCGCTCTGTTATGAAGGTGGTCTTCTCTCGATCTGCTTCCGCCAGGAGGATTTGGTTATAGCCCGAATAACCATCCATGAAGGATAACATCTCGTGGCCAGCAGTGGCGTTGATGAGCCTGTCTATCCTTGGCATGGGAAAAAAGTCCTTGGGGCACGCCTTGTTGACACCGGTGAAGTCGATGCAAACTCTCACCTTCCCGTTCTTCTTAGGCACAGCCACAACATTGGCTATCCAATCAGGGTACTGCACCTCCTGAATGAATCCGAACTGGATCAGTTTGTCAATCTCCTCATTCACTGCATCATGATAAGTTGGAGCAAGCCTCCGAGGTTTCTGCTTCACTGGAGGGATGGCAGGATCAGCATTGAGGTGATGGCAGATAACATTCGGATCGATGCCAGTCATGTCTTTGTGAGACCATGCAAAGACATCAAGATTCTGCTTAAGGAAGTTCAGTAACTCGAGCTCCTCCTCCGTTGTCAAGCTCGTCCCGACCTGCAACACCTTTGGTTCTTCCTCTGTTCCCAAATTGACGGCTTTCGTGGGCTCGACGGAAGGTCTGCACAACGATGTCTCCGAGCTCTCTTCCACAACGGGAGCGACCTGTAACTGCTATGAAGGCACAACGGGAGCAGGAAAATCGCACTTCTGCGATGCCAACTAATCGCCTCTGATCTCCTGAGGCCCGTCCTGCGTTGGGAACTTCAACACCTGGTAGTACGAGGACGGGACAGCCTTCATCTCATGGGTCCACCAACGACCCAAGATGGCATTGTACGGTGATAGCGCGTCCAGGACGGAAAACCTGGTCTGGAGGACAACGGGTCCAGCCACAACGGGCAAGACAACGTCGCCTACAGGCTTCATCGAGCTACCATCAAATCCGTACAGGGGCGTCTGAGCAGGGATGAGGACGGAAGGATCCAGCTTCATCTGAGTGAAAGCATGAAGGTACAAGATGTCCGCTCCACTCCCCGAATCCACGAGTACTCTCTTGATGTTGAAGTCTCCTATTCTCATGGTGAGAACAAGAGCATCATAGTGAGGTCGAATCACTCCTGCCAGATCACGATCAGTGAAGGTGAGTGCCTGCTCAACGCTTCTGCTAGGCACTTGCACCTGGCACACTGCAGCCTCATGAGACAGCTTCCTGGCCTTCGCCCTGAAGTTCCTCTCCACATCAGTTTCCGGCGTGTGCACGCGGCAAATGACATTGATCGTGCCTTAGGAGACTCCTCCACTGGTACTGGGATTATTGGCGGGTTCTCTTCCACGAGATTGGGACGCCGGCTCCCTGGTACGCTCCGCACCGCCATTGTCAGGAGCGAGATACTCTCCCAAGTACCCCTCCTGAACAAGCCTCTCTAAGTATTCCCTCAGAATACGACATCGGTTGGTGAGATGACCACGGCACTTGTGATAGTGACAGTACTCATGCACCCGTGGTCCCGATGTAATATCCTGCACCGTCCTCGCCGGCCACTCAAAGTATGGCTGATCTTCCATTGACCTCATGATGGTCGCCGGGCTGACCGTGAAATTGATGCGCGGTACCTGATCTGCAAAAGATCGCCTCTCATTAGGCTGTACGCCTCTCTCGTGCTGTACTTGAGGCTGCACTTGGCGTGGCTGATACTGCTGCCTCGCCTGCTGGTCGTTAGGACGCCTCTCCGTCCTACTCTAATGTTGGTTAAAATTTCTCTCCAGCGGGCGCCGATCCGGCTGATCCCGCTGGGTCACATACACAACTTTCTCTTTCCGCTTCCTCGGTGGCGAGTCCTCAGATGATGAAGACTCGCGTTGCTGCTTCTTCTCATTCCTCTTCGATGACCGGTGTGCCCTCTCCACGACATCCACCGCTCTCGCTCTGGGCTTCGGTACTGACACGACGGATACGTCCTCCTCGTACCTCCCGTACTTGGTGGCACGTACCATCAACTCGTCCATCTTGACAGGATAGTCAAGAGCTAAGGACTTGTAGAGCTCGGAATGCTTGGGGATAGCATTCTTGAAAGCGGCGATGCAGCTTGCTTCGCCAACCTTGTCAATATCGTGGACTTCATCGGTGAAACGCGAAATGAAGTCCTTCAAGGATTCGGCCGGCTTCATCCTCAAGGAGAAGAGAGTATCTGCACCCGCCTTCTTCTTCTTATTGATGATGAAGCGATCAATAAAGGCCGACCTGAGCTCTGAGAAGTTGCTGATGGAGCCAGGAGGCAAGTTCCGAAACCACTTCGATGCTGCTCCCGACAGGCTGTTGGGAAAAGCCTTACAATAAAGATCATCATCTGGGTTGCGAATAGCCATCGAATGCTTGAAGTCAAACAAATGCTCCTCCGGGTCCGTCTTTCCAGTATACATGGAGAAGATTGGAGTTATGAACTTGGAAGAAGTATAGGACTGGTTGATGGCATCCGTGAAAGGAGAGTTCTCAACGTTCTCCTTTGCTGACTGAGCAAAGTGGTCAGGAATCCCTCCCTTCATGCTTTTAACGCGAGCACCGATCAAAGCCTCCACCTCCTTGGCTGTTACCCAAGTCTTCTGGGTGTCTGCACCTCCGGTACCCACTCTCAGGTCCTCTCTTCCTGCTCCTTCTCTGAAATCCACACGATCCGAAGGGATGCTCTGCTCTGCCCGAACCGGAGGCTGCCTTACATCCCCTTCAGTAGGAAGAAGCACAAACCTGGTCTAACGGTTCTCCGGGGCAGAAGGAGAAGAGAAGTCAAACTGACGTCTCAAGGAAGGCCTCTGCAGTGGCACCTCCTCCACCTCGAGCCTGCTATGCTCGAACGCCTCCAGCCTTGCTTGCATCAACTGTTGCTGCCTGGTGATTTGATCCAGAACAGACTCCTGCAGTTGCAGCATCGCCAAGACGCGATCTGAAACAGAGAGCTCAGCAGGGGGAGGCACGGTCCTCTCTGGTTGCTCAGACGAAGGACTGGCTCCAGGAATGTGCACGACAGAGAGTATGAAAGAAGTGGAATGAGGGGCTTGATCCTCATGCCCGAACACTTCTGACTGATCAGCCATGATCACAGAGAGCGAAGGGGGGGTTCGTTTATTAGTTCCCACAGACGGCGCCAATTTTGTGTGGGGAAAAATTACCGGACGGACACGCGTCAGCAGCAGCTACTTCCACGTCCTGGTTTACTGGTAGAAGGTTGGAGCGGAGGGTGTGGCACCCTGACCTGTACTCCGCTGGTAAAGTCAGTAGGGGTAGAAGATGGTGAACAGTAAGCACAAGAACAAACACTGAAAAATACTCAAGGCACTAGGAGCACTGAACACGTATTCTCGGATCTGGGTTAATCATTCAGTGTCCTGTGCACTAAAAATCACGGGGTTTATATAGGGCAAGGTTGGTATGGCCATCGATGACCATGGATGGCCATAGGTGTCCATACCACGTGTCTTAGCACTCATTGCCAAATATCTGAGATATATCTGCTGTCGGTTGCATTACACGTGAGAGCCTCCTATAAGTCCAATCGGACGGGATCGGACGGTACGCAGAAGTGACTAGCATTAAATGCCAGGACAGTGCTTTCGGCACGAAACGGCGAGTTCGGCACACTTGTCGGAATTATGGATCGCCTCCTGATCACTTCCTCCTACGAGTCGGTCTCGTTGTTGACCCAAGCTCGGTTACGGCGTAGATGCCTCAAAACACAGCACGACCTCGTTGTCGGTGAGACAACGGTCTCGTTGTTCGCACAACGACAACGACGTTGTCAAGAGCACAATGTTCACGTTGTGCTTTAGACAACGAGCACGTCGTCAAAGTCACAACGGAAACGTTGTTCTGCAAGGGAACAAAGACGTCGTAATGCGCACAACGGGATCGTTGTGCATCGGACAACGTGTGACCCCGATATTTTAAGCTCGTGACCCCAACTTGTGTCACATGTCACTTTCGTGAACAAAACGACAAAAACGAGCTCGTCCCTCAACGCTGAGTTGGTTTTACGAATTTTATCCGTTACAGTTGTGTCACTGTTACCCGGGCAAGCCCTATCATTGTACAAACATTAATATCACAGGACATGATAAGCCCTTGTGGACGACAATGGGTTTAAAGAGTTTCAGGAGTTCTTGAATCTCATGGGAAGAAAACAGAGTAATTTCAATGCATCATAAGCTGTTTATATGGGATAGTAGAAACACGATCAACATTTCAAAAATAGCAGCAAAAAATCAAGAGATCTACTCAACAGACTCAAATTTGACTATTTATCATGAATAGGAATAACAATCCTAACTACAAAACAAGCAATGACACAGTCAGTTAGGCTACAAATGCTACCATCAACCAACAGGATTACCATAATGAGTGACAGTAGACATGCAGTTGGAATGCCGCGCCATTACTCAGTGGCTCCTACTCCCACCTATGAGATCAGGATCACATATGGAAGATGGTTAGATTGGCACAAGAATATATGCTTAGATAGTTTTACTAATGCTAGAAAAAGGTGGGAGATGAGTACCAAGAAAAATTAGGAAGGAAATCAGACTTGACGGCTTCATCCTCCCATTCTAATTGGTCCCACCAATTCTTCTCCCCTCTAATCAAAGTTAAGGTGCTCTTGGCACTGTTGGAGTTGAATGGGAGCTTCTTCAGTTTTGGGCAGCCATGAACTTCCATTGTCAGCAAGGAAGGGAAAGGCAGGGCGTTCCGATAGATGCTCTTTAATTTTGGTAATTCTTGTAAGTGTATAACTTTGAGCCTTGAGAAAGTAGTGAGCTTTTCTTCCACCACTGCAATTTCACCATATATTACTTCTTCAATCCCTATGCATGAGCATAAAGTAAGTGTTTGGAGGTTCCGAATACCAATAAGCCATGTAAGATCCTTCAGTGCATCGCAGTTTAAAATTTGTATGAAGGCAAGGTTTTGAAAGAATGGATGAGCTACATCTCTTATGATCTTAAGTTTTGGGAGATTGGTGAGGATCAGTGTCTCAAGGTTCAGGGGTATGGTTTTCTCTCCTTCTGTGACCACCACCCAACTAAATGTCAACTCTTCCAAGTCTAAACAATTATTAAGATAAAGATCTTTTAGGCACTTCATATTTTCAAAAAAAGTGTCTGATGATGATGGTGATAGAGGAAGTGTGGTCAAACCTTTACACCGTTCTATAAGTAAAGAGCTTGTGCATCTTGATAAATTGTGGAAGTTGAAGAACTTTTCGAGAAATGGTACAGTTCTTATAGTGATTCCAGCATCTTTCAAATGTTTCAAGCATCCCGATTCAACTAAGCTGGATACGTCGTCTCCATCCACTTCCCAATCCCCATAACTACTAGTATATAGGTTCAACACTTGCAATCTTGGAAGCCTTAATATTACTTTAATTGGAATTGTTGTCAGAAAATTTGTATAACTCAAATCCAAATACTTTAGCTTGACTAAAAGTTTCAACTCATCAGGCAATGTATGTATTGAACTTCCTGATAGATTAAGACATAGCAACTCAACCAATTCAACTATCCCCACTGGGAGTTCTCCAATAGAGGTCATTGACAAATCTAAAATTCTAAGAATATGCATAAATTTGAAGAAGCCATCGGTTATCCTCTCCAATGATCTATTGCCGTTGAGAAGCAAGGTTAAAAGGTTGGGGCATGTGGGTGTTTCAGTTAATGCTCTAATATTATTTTCCATAAGTGATACCCTCTCTGTCTCTTGCCATTTCTCAACACCAGGTGCTTCAGTCAACCCAATGCGCGCTTGCACCAATAGCTTACCTTGTTTCCTTCCACAATCACAAGATATCCATAATGCTAAGTCACGGATGACGTCGTGCATCTTCACTTGTGTATCCTCAATGAAGCCACTTTCCAACAAGCACGCAAGCTTTAGAGTTCCAATGATATCATATCCCTGGTTACTAGCTTCATTCATTACATCAAATCCATCTATAAACCCCTCCCAAATCCAATGTTGTACGAGATATTTTTTTTCCATGTTATAGTCTTCGGGAAACATAGCACAAAATAAGAAACAATATCTAATAATATCATTGGGTAAGCTATCATAGCTAAACTTTAAAAGAGGGAAAACCTCATCTCCCATACCTGAAAACTCCGATGTGGATTTCCTCAATACTGTTATAGCGTGCTTCCACTCATTGGGGGTCTTTTTGCTAGCCATGGTCCGGCCAATAGTGATGAGTGCAAGTGGTAAACCTGCACACTCTCTGGTAATAACTTTAGCTAGTTCAGGTATTTTTGGATCAGAATTGAGGACCTCTTCTCCTACTTTGTTTCGAAATAGATCCCACGCTTCATTCCAACTCAAACATTCTACTCTGAGCTTCTTCTGAGCTTCCATACGTCCACATACGGCCTCAGATCTAGTAGTAAATACAACCTTAGACTTGTTTTTACTATCAGGATGAGGAATTCCCACTAGTTCCAAATCCACTCGATCCCAAATGTCATCCAATAACAGCAGGAATTTTTTGCTGCTTAAGACACTATAAATGCGTGAAGCACGCGCTGCATCATGACTTTCATCTTCTTGCAGTGACAACCCCAACCTATCCCCGATGATCTTTTGAACCCTCATAACGTTTGATTCTTTAGACACCACCACCCAAATCACCACATCAAAATCATTGGTTCCTCGGTCGACAAATTCATTATTGATTTTCTTTAAGAGGGTCGTCTTTCCAACACCCCCCATGCCGTAAAGTCCTATAATCCTCACTTGATCTTCTTCTCTGAGGCACCTCCAGACATTCTCAAACATCAAGTCCATGCCCACAGTCGGTCTACTGGCCATGGCTTCCACCACAGCTGGAGGCAATACATAAGCCACTTCACCGAAATCTCCTTTGCTTCTTAATTCTGTCACCACTTTTAGCTTTTTGGCTACTTTTTTGCCGACCTTGTAGCTAAAGCAACAGTGCTTGGGGCAGCAACCTCCGAGACATGTATTTGAAATTTGTTGAAAACCCTCTTCTATAATTTGATCCACTTCATGTTCCGTGGATTCTACCATTTGGAGCCACAATTCCACTTGGTCTCTACGTCGACTCAATTGTTGTCCCTCGGCGATATTGACCCTTCTCTTCACATCATTCCTTAGACTCCTCAATTCTTCCATTAGAGACCTCAAAGCATTGAGATTTTCTTGGAGTTCACGGACATAGTCAGTACGCACTGCAATGCAATTCCATACCCTGTAGATGATGTCGGTGATGGGGCTCACAGCTTCCATTGTACTTTGGAGATTTCAAAATCACCAGGAGAAATAAATCCAGCCCCAAGAAGAACACAAAGTTAATCACGGAGAGGCTTTGCTATGAGAATTGGGAATTAACATAGACGCTAGGGACTACCCTGGTTTCTAGGCGTAGACTCAATGGCTCCTTCAGCTTTTTGATGTGCAAAGCAAAATGAAACGCAATCAACGATGCAACTCTACTTGACTATTGGGTTTCATCTTTTGTGAAACGCGTGATTAAAGTTCGCTATCGGGCTATCACTCTTTCAAACTCACTTTCTTTACGCGTAGAACCCCGAGACAAGTTTCTAGCTTCGCCGGAGATAATCCGAGGCGTTGAATCTAAGACCTTTTCAACGGTCTCGGATTGTCTTGGGGGAAAGCCAGAAAGGGTTTATCTCGGGCTTCATAGAATAGGGGACAAGTGGTAGTCAAAATCATGGGTTATGATTTTGAATTCTCCATGCATAATAAGACTGTGGTGATAAGTATGTGAGAATAAGGGGCTTTGGATTGTTTCTGGCGAAGCCGGAAAGGGCTTGTCTCAGGGTTCCATTAGAATAAGTGACAAGTGGTGGAGAAGTCAAAATCATGGTATGATTTTGATTTTTTCACCCATAATAAGACATGTGGCGATAAATGTGTGAGAATACGGGTGAGATATATCAAATGGAGAGAAGTCAAAATTATGGAGAGAAAATGGAATGACTTCTCTCTATTTTACGCCAACTGTCGCACAATGTATGGAACCCTGAGAGCCCTTTCTGGCTTCGCTAGAGACAATCCAAGGCCGAGGATAAGGGGGAGAGATATAAAATGAGGAGAAGTCTAAATCATGGGGAGAAAATGAAAAGACTTCTCCTCATTTTAATGCCAACTGTGCACAGTTGTATGGAACCCCGAGATCAGTTTCTGGTTTGGCCAGAGACAATCTAAGGCCTTTTTCAACCTAATAGTCAATCTCCTCTCTTGTTTTCCAACCATTTTTTAAGGAGTGCTAACCCAGATTCACCAAGTCAATTTACTTTTTCCCGACGCAGGTGTAACACGTGGTGTTGATACCCTCTCACAAAGATTGACGGTCACTTATTGCCACCGCCTTACATTTGAGGAAGATTGGGACTAGCATTTCTATTTTTATTTTATTTTTTATGGGGTAGGGGATTGGTTATGGATCGCCTCAAACATTCAACAACCTCTGAATGTTGCAAAAGTACGTCAACGTTTCACCTACCAGCTTCAGTGTCCAGCCTCATTTGGTCATTTAACTTGTCATGAACCAATTATTTGAAGTTACTCAATATCCATGTGAAAGGATACCAAGTTGTGAGCCTCCATACCTTAGCCACAAGACCTTTGAAAGTTTGAACGCATGATAAGAGGCTAACTGGACCACTGGTGGAGTTGCTGCCCTATTTGTCTATATATATTTTGAAGGGAAGTGATTTTAAACTCTCTACCGCATCTGCTATCGAGGGCTCCACCCCTCATTTCAAAATCTAATCACGCCAAGGCATCAAATGGGACTCACCATTTAATACATGTTAGGCTTAGCGCATTTGCACCATTGGATTTTTTATCAGGCAGTGGAGCTTTCGATAGAATGTCCTATTATAGAAAGTTTTCAATCACTTTCCTATTTGGGAAGTGATTTTAAACTCTCAAGAGCACCTGCTATTGAGAGCTCCACCGCTCGTTTAAAAATCTAGACTCCTAATCTTCTCTAGGTTCTTGGCAAAACTGGTTACACCCCTCTGGTCATCACATGCCCCTTTTTATACTCCTTAATTGTGGTTAAGATTCACTTATCCTAGGTTACCCACTTATCTTTGGTTTTTAGAAAAAAAAAAAAAAAAAATTAAAGAAATTAACCCTAGGAGTTGGTAAACTTCAATCACAGTTAACAAAATTTTGTATTATTTAAAAAAAAAACCAAAGATAGGTGGGTGAACCCTAGGGAGACTGAATCTTAACCACGGTTAAAATGTGTCAAAAGGGACATGTGGCCACCTCAGGAGTGTAATTGGTTTTGGCAAAACCGATTACAACTAGAGAAGAATACGTCCCAAAAATCTAACAGTGCCAATGGTCAAGTAGGGCCCGCTATTTAATACATGTCAAGCTTAGCACCTTTGCGCCGTTGGATTTTTATCGGGCCATAGAGATTGGATTTTCAATCACTTTCTTATTTTGAATATAAATTTCTAAAGATAAGGCGTGTGGAGCATGCATTGGGCCACAGACATTGGTAATGGGTCCTCCTTGGTACGTGCCCAAAGAGTATCCCTAAGAGCATTCCTAACAGGCTCACCAAAATAGTTTTTTAGCTATTTAGTGAGCCAATTGACTAAAAAGTGTAAAATACCGTCTTCGGCAGCCTCATCAATTTTGAAGATTTCAGTTTGGTGAGTGTACACTACTCACCAATGTTGGTGAGTCACTGTACACTCACCAAACCAAAATATCTCTCTTTCCCTCCTTTATGGGCCCACATAAATAAAATAAAAGTTTTTCCCTTCCTTTTTTTTTAAAATGGATGTGACATAAATAATAAAATAATGATAGTTTTGGCTATTTTAACGAGACTGTTAGGAGTATTTTAAAAAAGTAGCTCACCAACATGACTTTTTATGAATTTTGGCTATTTTGGTGAGGCTGATAGGAATGCTCTAAGGAGCCAAATCATCAACGGTGATAACCGGCAAATCCGGTTATCACCCCTAGAGGTCACCATGTGTCTCCTTTGACACCCCTTAACCGTGGGTAAGGTTCACCCACCTATTTTTGGTTTTTTAAAAAAAAATTAATTCTTCTTTTAAAATTAAAAAACTGTCTTTAATATTAAAAAAACTTTAAAAACAGTTTTTTAATTTTAAAAATAGAATTCATATTTAAAAAAAAAAAAACAAAATAGGTGGGTGAACCCTAGGGATTGGTGAACATTACCCACGGTTAAGGGATGTCAAATGAGACACGTGGTGACCTTTAGGGGTGATAACCGGATTTGCCAAATCCGGTTATCACCGTAGAGGATTTGACTCCTATCCCTAATTAGCAAAGGAGCAGTGATTAGTGTACCACCGTGACCCGTGTCCCTTTTAAGCCCTTTTAATAATGGTTAAGTTTAAGATTAAATTTCTTTTTCTTTCTAAAACCAATGGTTTGATGAATAAACCCTAAGGGTGGGTGAATCTTAACCACAATTAATAGGTATTTAAAAAGGGGATGTCGAACAATGAGGATCCCTCGGTACACTAGTTACTCCTTTTAATAATGGCCAAACTTGACTAATTTAAGATTAAATATTTTTTCATCTAAGAACCATGGTTGGATGGATGAACCCTAAGGATGGATAATCTTTGTTGTAAAAATTAGAGATCATTGAACATGCTAACAAATATGAAAATGAAACTTAAAGATTGTATATAAAATACAAGCATTTTGTCAATATCAATTTAATAAAATACTGAAAAATATAAGAAGTAGAGAAACTTATCAATTAGAATTTCGATTGAAGCACAATACTAAAATCGCTCTCCTTAAAACCGATTTTGCCCCTCTTGGAGTATCTCCCTTGATGTAAACGGGTTATAGCGGTCGATCTCCATAATTCAATAGTCACGGTCTAATAGCGTGCACTCGCAAATTAGACTCACTAATGAACTTCTGATATGACACCCAACATGAAAGAAAAACCAACTCAAAATCGACAAGCTATAAGATGAGAGACTCCACTCTTTTTCTCTACTAAAAATCTTAGAGATGAAAAACTTCTCTACAAGAAACTTTTTTATAATAGAGATTTTTCTACCATGATGATAATGAGCATTAAATAGCCCACTAATGAAATGAGTTACAAAAATAAAAGTCATTTAAAATACAAAACATGATTACAAAATTAAAACTTTGAAAGACATTAAAAATGCATTAAAATTTGTATCACAATAAAAATTATAACAATCTTAACCACAATTAATGGATGTTTAAAAAGGGGATGTGGACCAATGAGGACCGTTTGGTATGCTATCTAGCGCACTGATTGTAAGCTAAGCATTTTCCTTATCAAAATCAAAGTAAAAGAATGGAGGGGCATTTCTAAAGGAAAATAATCACCTCCTCGGTCCGGTGACATGAGGAGGGGGTCTCGACTCCCTTTTCTTGCCATGCATCCCCTATAATCTCTTTTTAATTGTGGTTAAAATTCACTCACCCTTAAGATTGACCTACTCTTGATTTTAAAAAAAATAAAAAGCAGAATAAAAATTAATCATAGGATTAAAAAAAATTAAACAGAGTTTATGGGAGTTGTAGGGGCAGCTTTATGAAAGTGAGGAACAATACTTCGCTAGTGGAACGAACTATTGCTCATTTCTAAAAGAGAAGTAATCTAAAACTCTCGATAATTGGTACAATAGAGAGTTGGGCCATCGGCTTGAAAATTCAATGGCGCCAAACATTAAGTGAGACCAACGATTTAAAGCATGTACACCTTGGCTCGCTAAATATCTGCTGCCCTCTCGATGGTACTATCCAAAGTTTTTAATCCCTTTCCATTCATGAACTAGAAAGTAAGTTAACAAAAAGCCAAAGTGAGTATGACTGCAGAGATAGATGGAACAAGGATGTGAGTACTAACGAAATTTCTTTGGCCCATGCTCCCCACACCATAGAGAATGGTAATGGGTCTTTAAAATCAATGAGAACCAGCGGCGGAGCCAGGGGGGAGGTGAGGAGGAGCCATGGCCCCCCAATTTTTTTGTAATTCCTCTTAATTTTGCTACGAAACCGTGGGCCCCTCAATTTTTTTAAAATTTTTTAGTATACTTAGCCCTCCCAATTTTTTTAAATCTTATGTATATATAGTGCCCCCTTAATTTTTTTGTCATAAATATAATGGGCCCTCCAATGGAGTCCGCTTTAGGTCGCCACATGTCCCTATTGACACCTCTTAATTATGTTTAAAATTCACTCACTCTTAGGATTTACCTACTTATCCTTATTTTTAGAAAAAAATATTAATTTTTTTTAACCTTTGGAGTTCTAGGGTTTGAAAAATAATTTGATAATTTGAAAAAAAAAAAAAACCAAGGATAGGTGGGTGAATCTCAACCACAGTTAAGGGGTATCAATAGGGACACGTGGCGACCTCAAGGAATTACTGGAAACAAATTCTTTAAAAAAAAAGTTACCCAAAAAAAATTCTGATGAGAACCATTTTTTTTATAAGCCTATGACATGTACCCCTATATATATATATTTTTTAAATAATAAGATTAGAAAACAAATAAATAGGGATGTCCATGTGGTCTGGCATGGACCCCTATATATATATTAAAAAAAATCAGAGTAGAAAACAAACAAAAGAGTGGTGTCCCCGCCTCTTACATGAGTGGTAGTGGTGTGGCCTTCAATGGAATGAGGTCGGGGATCCAATCCCCCCAAGGGTATGAATTGCAAGAGCTCCAATGCCACGCTAACAAGCACTAACCATGTACTAATGTAAATACATGATGCCTACACCAAAACGAAAAAAAAAAAACCTCTAAAAACCATCCTTAATTAGAAGGTTAAAAAACCTAACTTGTCCATCCTTCTATCTTTTTCATTTGATCTTAAATCATATTTAGTAGAAAATTATAGATAACTAGCAATGTTCGGCCCACTGGTAGTGTGTGCATGTCACCACCCGTTTGATCTGGGATCAAGTCCATAGTGGGCGTGATGGTTGAATATCCACCACTCATTCTTGACTAATATTAACCCAGAACAGATAGTAACCTTGCTAGCTGGGTTGCAGCCTAACTCTCTATCGTTGAACCGGAAAAAATTTAGAGAACGAATGCTTCATTGCATAAACCCAGAATGGGACAAGTGAGAATTTGAACTGATGACCAGGCCCAACCCTTTTGTTTACACAGCCAACTAAGGCGTGAGGGTGGTAAGGCTGAGAACCCAATTATTTTCTCTTCTTAAAAATGTTAGTTCAGTTAGTTTGGTCATTTTAACAATTAAATTAGGCTCAGGATCCTCTTGAGTTCAAACCGTGGAGACTCTCCGGTTTGAACCCCTAGAGGTCGCCATGTGTCTCCTTTGACACCCCTTAACCATGGGTAAGGTTCACCCCGCCCTAGGGTTCACCCACCCATCCTTTTTTTTTTTTTTTATATATATTAATCATTATTATTTTTAAATTAAAAACTGTTTTTAATATTTAAAAAACTCTAAAAACAGTTTTTTTAATTTGAAAAATAATAATTAATATACAATTAAAAAAAAAAGGATGGGTGAGTGAACCCTAGGGGCGGGTGAACTTTACCCATGGTTAAGGGGTGTCAAAGGAGACTCATGGCGACCTCTAGGGGTTCAAACCGGAGAGAGTCTCCCCAGTTTGAACTCGAGAGAATCCTGAGCCATTAAATTATTATTTTCAGTTTTGTGCTTATCTTTAAAGAATCTTGACTTTTTCCGCAGAATTCCTGTAATTTCGGTGATTTTATAATGAGCCCGAATTGATATTGAGGCAAGTGCCTATTCCATCTACCATTCCTTCCAAATCCAAAAGCAATGTAATTACCCTCACGTCGTCACGTGTCCATTTTACACTCCTTAATAATGACTAAGTTTCAATCGTCCTTGGGTTCACCCATTCATCTTTGGTTTTAGAAATGATTATTAACTATTTTTTTAATATTAAAAAAAGGATTTTACTATTGAGACCGTTCAGGCCGAGACCACATTGAGACCGCTCATGTGATGAGCGAATCTCAAAATTTTCATAAATCTAATTTTATTTATTTGAGATCCGCTCATCGACATGCGCGGTCTCAATAGCATTTCCCTTTAAAAAATATTTTTAGGATTTTTTTAACATATAAAAAAAGATTTAATTTTTCTTAAAAAAAACCAAGGGATGGATGAACGTAGAGGTGGGTAAATCTTAACCACAGTTCAGAGGTGTCAAAAGGGACACGTGGCGACCTCAAGGTCATAACTTGATTTGCCAAATCCGGTTATCACCGGAGAGGATTTGGTCTCATAATTTTAAGGCTAATCCCGACCAAGTCAAATTTTTTACTTGGTTTCCAAGAAAGTTCGGGACTGGTGTAGCCGCCAGCTACTAATGGAGGTCTATTTCAGATTTTGGAATCTTAAGGGATTTCTAAAAGTGAGAAACCAAAAGCCTGTAACCCACCCACCCCCCAACAGCAAAACAAATCAACAAAACAAATCCAAGAGCTTGTCCTTGTTCTGGTTTTGGTCTTCAAACTTCTCTTTGCCTGGAATTTTAGTAGGTCTATTTCAGATATCGACAAAACAAATCCAAGAGCTTGTTCTTGATCTGGTTTTGGTCTTCAAACTTCTCTTTGCCTGGAATTCTTTTGAAATTGATGGATTCTGCTGTGAGCCCAATCATTGACATCATCTGTAGGTTATGGGATTGTTGTGCATCGCGAACAATTTACATTTGTGGTCTCAAAGAAAATCTTGACTCTCTAAGGTCTGAAATGCGTAAATTGAGGAGTGAAAGGGATCAGGTGAAGAGAAAGGTCACAGTAGCCGAGGAAAAACAAATGAGGAGTTTAGAAACAGTGGAAACTTGGCTCCAAATGGTGGAAGAATTGGGATGTGAAGTGGAAGTAGTTATAGAAGAAGCTTCTCAACAGCTTTCAAAGATGTGCCTCGGAGGTTGCTGTCCCAAGAACTGTTACTATTCTTCCAGCTACAAGATCGGAAAGAGAGTAGTGGAAAAGACAGTAGCTGTGACAAAATTAATAACCGAAGGGAATTTCATTGAAGTGGCTGATCCATTGGGTTTGGCTAAGGTGGAAGAAATGCCCAGCAGACCGACGGTGGGCATGGATTCGATGTTCGAGAATGTTTGGAAGTGCCTTACAGAAGAAGATGAGGTAGGAATTATCGGAATATACGGCATGGAAGGTGTTGGAAAGACAACACTCTTGAAGAAAATCAATAACGAGTTTCTCCACCGAGGAACCCATGATTTTGATTTCGTGATATGGGTCGAGGTGTCCAAAGAATCAAAGGTGAGGAAGATTCAGAAGAACATCGGGGAGAGGTTAGGGTTGAAATTGTCAGAAGACGAGAGCCATGATGCAGTACGTGCTAGAGTCATCTTTAATGTCTTGAGCAAGAAAAGATTTGTATTGTTGTTGGATGACATTTGGGATCCTTTTGATTTTGAAGATGTTGGAATTCCTCGTCCCAACGCCAAAATTAAATCTAAGGTAGTATTCACTACTCGGTCCCAGGCCGTGAGTTCACGCATGCTGGCTCAAAAGAATTTCAAAGCAGAATGCTTGGGTTGGAATGAAGCATGGGATCTATTCCAAATGACTGTTGGAAAGGAGGCTCTCAATTCTCATCATCAAATACTTGAGTTAGCTGCTAGGGTTGCCTTAGAATGCAAGGGTTTACCACTTACAATCAGCAGCATTGGTCAAACCATGGCCGGAAAGAATGCTCCACATGAGTGGAATGATGCATTAAAATTATTGAGGAAATCCGCATCGGTAAGTATCTTGTATGTAAAAAGAAGGGTTGTGCTTTATTTATTTTTATTTTATTTTTGGTAACCAAGGCTGTCCCCAAAGCCTTCGAGCCAAGGATTAGTCCATTTCGGATATCTGCATCGACCCACTCGGGAACCGGCCTTGCAAATTTTTTACTAGGATTATTGCATATTGTTATGGTGCAGGAAGAGGAGGAAGCAATCTCGGTGGGGCCATGGGGAGAAGGGGTTGGCACTTACTGGAGTCACAATGCCAAAGGTGGTATAACACAGATTACAATCAGTCACGGATCAGGGATTGATTACATTAGCTTCAAAACCCACGATAAGGGTGAGATGAAGTTTGGAGGCCCTGGGGGGGTCCACACTAGTTCGATTTATTGTGATTGGCCTCACGAGTATTTGACGTCTATAAGCGGAACATATGGCACGTTCCACCACATGAACGGACAGGGACCAATCGTGGTAACTTCTCTCCGTTTAATTACAAATAAGAAGGAGCATGGACCATTTGGGTTGGAATTTGGCACGCCTTTCTCCTTGGGGATGAATGGCGGTGTGATTGTGGGATTCCATGGTCGATCTGCCCAATTCATGAATGCCATCGGTGTCTACGTGAAGCCCTTCAATTGTCTTTCAATGGACGATGGGCCTGGTGTGGGCATAGAAGAAACATTGCAATACATTCAATCCAAATGGGGTATGACAAAATAAATGGAGAATCTGTTTGGTATCCGAGGCATGGAGGAGTGGTCAAACACTATAGGGATTCAGAGGATTTGATGCCATACAACCTCTTTTGTTCTGCAACAGCAAGAGAAGAAGTGAGTTAGGTGTCAATAGGCGAATTCCGACCACAGAAATCTCTTGTAAATAGGTCAATCATGGGGTTGGGCTGAGTCCATTAAAAAATCACAGAAGTGCAATCTAAGCCCAATCCCTTGATACCCACTAGAAGTGAGCATATTATGTTGCGGTAGGTGTTCCTTTACATGCAATTTTTTTTGTAAACTTTATACATTAATTTTCTTTTTCTTTTCTTTCTATAAAGGTTCTGAGACTATCTAGGGCCGAGACCACCCCGAGATTGTGTGTCTCAGTTCGGAATTCAAATATTTTTTGAATTCTGTGCTTTTATTTTTACACCCCGGACATGAGACACAGACCCCATGTGGTCTCGGCCCTAGACGATCTCATTAGCAAAGCCCTTTTTTTGGTTCTTTATGTTGAAAACTTCTTTTTGATCATATGGCAAGCAAAATCCCCTAACCTAACCATTGTGTATTTGTGTGCTGAAAACACGATCTTAAGGTTCGATGTAGTGTGAGACCACTAAACAAAATAGAGATATAAAGAAACAAAAACGCAATACAATATACAAATGGTTCTGTTAACATATCACAAGACAAGAGATACGGGACTCAACAATTAAGGAAGGACCTCTAATTCAAAAGATCACATGAGCTGGATGATATGGCACCTGATCCAAATCCAGCATTTTTAAACCCAAAGCCTTGACTTCCTCTACCCGTTACCCACTACCAACGACTCTATTTTCACCTACCACCATGGTTGATCTGAGCACCTACACCCAGGCCATCAAATACCCGGAGTGGAGGGCTGCTATGTCACAGGAGTTTGATGCCCTACAGAAACAAGGGACTTGGTCTCTTGTTCCCATGCCACCTAAAATCTGATGGGTCTCTTGAGCGCTTCAAGGCACGTTTGGTTGCAAAAGGCTTTCACCAACTACCCGGTGTGGACTATACTGATACCTTCAGTCCAATTGTCGAACATGCCACCATTCGGATAGTATTAATCCTTGCCGTTCAAAATGGTTGGCCAATTTGACAGATGGATGTTCACAATGCCTTCCTTCATGGCATTCTCTCTGAGGAGGTTTCTATGGCACAACCCCAGGGCTTCACGGATCCCACTTGACCTACACACGTTTGTCGATTACATAAATCTATTTATGGACTTAAACAATCACCCCGAGCATGGTTTTTACGTCTCACTGATTATTTGCATGACCTTGGCTTTATTGGTTCTTCTGCTGATACATCTCTATTTATTCGGCGTTTGGGTGAGAGTATCCTATTTCTTTTGATATATGTGGATGATATCAGTGTCACAAGGAATCAAGCTTTGGCCCTCCAAACTCTTCTCGACGAACTCAATCATCTCTTTGCCATGAAAGACCTTGGCTCCCTTCACTATTTTCTTGGCCTAGAGGCTCACCGAACGCCCAAGGCTCTCTATCTCAATCCAAGTATGTTCGCGACTTGCTCACTCGTGCCAAAATGGATGGAGCCAAACCCATTAGCTCACCGGTTGCATCAGGCTTGAAGTTGTCACGACTTGATGGCGATCCGATTGCCAATATAACAGGATATAGAAGCATTGTCGGTGCCTTACAGTATGTCACTCTCACCCGTCCCAACATCGCCTTCACAGTCAACCAAGTGTGCCAATTTATGCACTCTCCTCAGTCAGCTCATTGGATTGCCGTGAAAAGAATCATTCGATTTCTCAAAGGCTACATTACTTGTGGCATTATTATTCAGCAGGGTCTTCCTAAATTACGTGCATATTCTAATGCCGATTGGGCCGGTGATCCGGATGACTGGCGATCTACCTTGGGTTATGGAGTATTTCTTGGGTCGAGCCTTATTGCTTGGAGTGCCAAAAAGCAGCCGACAGTCGCTCGCTCCAGTACCGAGTCTGAATATCGCTCCTTGGCACATACCGCAGTTGAGTTAGCATGGATCCGAATGATTTTGCGTGACCTAGACATCTTTCTTAAATCTCCGCCAATCATTTTCTGTGACAACATTAGTGCTTTGTCTCTGGCCTCCAATCCGGTCTATCATGCTCGTACGAAGCATGTCGAGATAGACTATCATTTTATTCGTGAAAAAGTCGTTCGTGGCGATCTCAATGTTCGCTTTGTGAGTTCCATTGATTAAGTTGCCGATATCTTCACTAAGGATTTAACCACGACGCGCTTCAAACTCCTACAGTCCAAGCTTCACATCACTGAAGTGCCGCATTGCTTGTGGGGGCGTGTTAACATATCACAACATATACGAGACTCAACAATTAAGGACCGACCTTTAATTCAAGAGATCACATGAGCTGGATGATCTAGCACTTTCCAAAAGGGGTGTTTAGAATCCTATCAAATTTGGATCTTTACAAAAAGTGTAAATCTAAAGATTCCTATCACAATAGGAATTGTAATGTGTTATACCTTGTGCCTACACAAGCTCTTCTCCTCTATTAATAAATGAGACAGAGAAGTTTTATTCAATTGTTTTACAAGGTTTACAGGTTCACCTATAATAAGGCTACATCTATGAGAAAAGACAATTATGAACTTTCACTATACAAATATTATATGGTACATAAATTTTTATTCTCAAATACAAGAGTTCACTCTCTACGAGTCATTAGGATTAACAATGAGCCCCCTCTTCTCATTCTCTTCTTCTTGATTTCTATTTATTCTCTTCTCCTTGATTTCTACCCATCCTCCTAAAATTCACCAATCTTCTTCTAGAACAACTTGGCCTGCTTTTCCTGGGCCCTAGTCAACTTATTACATAAACCTACATCTTAGGCCTATTTTATTGGAACTTAAAATCATTATCCTAATTCAGCTAAAATTTGTCAAAATTTTTATTTGAAAAGATGATTCCATGAAAAACATTACATCAAACAGAATTCCTAGTCAAATCCCAACAATTTTCTCTACCAACCACCTGTTGCCGAGGACAACTTTAAGCAGAGGGCAAATATCCCTCCAGATTTTAAAATCTCTAGGTCTAACTCTAAGGGGAGGTCACCCACACAAGAACATTACTTCTTTTGGATGTCCGACTTCTTCGTATAATCAACAGGAGGTTCCTTAAGAGTAGCATTAGGAACAATAGGTAGAGTAGAAGAATCTAATGTCGGATTCTGCCCTTGTACTGGTAGACTATCCACTTCCTCATCAACTTCCAAATTTATGACAGAAAGATTTGCATCAGCCTTCTTAGGATTTTCATCTTGAGCTATCAATGTGGTATCAATATCAAACAACCTTCATCTCGTAACTTTGCTAAATCGTTCCATTTCTTCTCGATCTTTTGAAATTAGTTCTTTTGCTTCTTTCTCATAATGAGCTTTGATGGATGCAACCAGTTTAGGTTTCTCTTAAAGAAATTCTTCAATTCTTCTTTGCCGGTCATTTGCCATAGCTTCTGCCAAATCTTGAGCAACTCAAAGAGACTTTGCTTCTTTTTTCAATTGGAAAATTTCTTCTCTTAATGTTTTCTCAAGATGGCCGATTCCTTCTCAATAATTGTAAGTCTCTCTTTTACTTTCTCTATAGTGCTTACTTCTTCTATTAATTGAAGAATTTCTTCTAACAACTTCTTTTCACCCTCAGCAGATTTCTTTTTAACAATCGTAAGTCTTTCTTGTCCTTTCTTCTCATTCTCTCGAGCATGAATATGTTCAGCTAGAACAAATTCCAACTTTTTTAACCAACCTTTAATAGCAGTTATCTTTTCCTTCTCTTTTTCTTTCAATAAACTATTAGAATCTTGCAGATGTCGCTTAGACTCAAGATATCGCTCCAATAATTCATATATGTAATTCACATTCTGTAAATCATACAAAACATCATAAACAAAATATATTATAGCTCGTGCAATATTAGACAGCACGAATTGAAAAGAGTAATGGAAAAGAGTGCTGCACATGAAGAAATAAAGGCAAGTCAGTAAGAAGAGATCAAACCAAGAGTTAGTTAATGAGCTGGAATTAGTTAGTTAGTTAGTTAGTTAGTTCAGTTTGTATAGTTAGAACAGCTGTATAGTTAGAACAGAATTTGTTAAACAAGTTGTATCAACTCATCTCTACATATACCTGTACAAACGAATTGTAATCCAATAAGAAAAAATAAGATCATTTTTCATTATGGTATCAGAGCAATTGCTCTAGTTCTTCCGCAATACTTCATCTTCTTTCGTTTCTTTTTCTCTTTTCTGTTTATTGCACATAGAACAGAGTGTTCTTCATTGCTTTCTTCAATGGAAACTCCTATCCAAATTGAAACTCTTTCTCCTGTTTCTTCTGAAATGGATTCTTCAAATCCATTTTTTCTGCATCATGGAGATAGCCCTGGTGCTATGCTCGTCTCACAGCAACTCACTGATGACAACTATAATTCATGGAAAAGAGCAATGGTCATGGCTTTAACGGCAAAGAACAAGATCGGATTTGTTGATGGTTCTTTGACTAAACCAGCAAACTCATCTGATCCTCTGAGTTCTATCTGGTGTCGATGCAATAATATGGTACTCTCCTGGTTGCTGAACTCTGTCTCGAAAGAAATTGCAGCTAGTATCATATACATTGATACTGCCGCAGAGATGTGGACTGATCTCCATGATCGGTTCTCACAACACAATGGACCAAGAATCTTCCAACTTCAGAAGGTTATCTCATTTCTTTCACAAGAGAATGATTCGGTGAGTACATACTTTACTTCCTTGAAAGGGCTCTGGGATGAACTTGGGAATCATCAGCCAGTTCCAAGTTGCACATGTGGTGCGTTCAAAACTCTCATGACTTATCATCAGCAGCAATATGTTTACCAGTTTCTCTTGGGGTTAAATGAAAGTTTTTCACTCATTAGGGGTCAGATTTTGTTGATCGATCCATTGCCTCCTATAAATAAGGTTTTCTCACTTGTGCTTCAAGAAGAGAGGCAACGTACAATATCTGTATCTAGCACTTCATTCAATCAAAATACCACTGCTCTGCTCACAAAGGCTGCACCTCCAAATCGATATGCCAATAGCAAAGCACCTCAGAATCGCAAGGACCGCCCTACATGTTCGCACTGTGGTATCACTGGACACACTATTGAAAAGTGTTACAAGCTCCATGGATTTCCTCCGGGGTATAAATTCAACAAAGCCAAGAATATCTCTCATACAGCTAATCAAGTTTCTCAAAGTGATAGTCCTCAACTCCCAATCACTTATGAGCAATGTCAGCAACTCATGAACATGTTCAAGCCTCCATCTCCAGAAATTATGTCATCTGCCAATCAAGTATCTTCTACCTCTTCTCAAGATCACTTGATTTCTAATATGGCAGGTAACGTTTCGATTACATCTCAAACTTCTTACTTAGATACAAAACATTCGGTTTTTGCATCTTCATCTTCTTTATTTCAGAAAAACTCTTTTACAAATTCTGTTAATGCTCCATGGATCATTGATACTGGAGCTACGGATCACATGATCTGTTCTACTTCATTATTCACCTCCATTACTTCTGTTACTTCCAAAATAGTAAGACTACCTAATGGACAACATGCATCTGTCACTCATGTTGGCACAGTTAAGATTTCAGAAACATTTATCTTAACTAATGTCCTCTGTATTCCGTCTTTTTCTTTCAATTTGATATCTGTTAGCAAATTGATCAAAACTATGCATTGTTGTCTAATTTTCTTGTCCAAATTCTGTTTCATTCAGCACCTTACAAGATGGACGACGATTGGAGTGGGTAAAGATGAAGGAGGTCTGTACTACTTGCTGCAAAATCCAGTTTCGGTTTTCCCTTTGAATTCTATTTTGTCAAACTCTCTTGTTTTTCATTCCAATAATGTAACATCTACTAGTTTTCTTGATAAATCTGTAGCCAATAGTTTGTGGCATTATAGACTTGGTCACTTGTCAGATACTCCATTAAAAATGTTATCTCATGTAATTCCTCAGTCTGTTAATGCATCAAATAAATCTTGTAGCATTTGTCCTTTGGCTAAACAACATCGCCTATTGTTTCCTCATAGTGAATCCATTTCTCAGCATCCTTTTGATTTGATTCATTGTGATCTTTGGGGACCTTTCTCCACAAAATCACTTAGTGGTTCTTCTTACTTTCTTACAATTGTAGATGATCATACTAGATTTACATGGGTTCATCTATTACAAAATAAGTCTCAAACTAGGAGTCACATTCAGACTTTCTTTGATCTGATTGAAACACAATTCAATCTTAAGATTAAGTGTTTGCGTTCCGATAATGGCTTTGAGTTCAATATGAGTGATTTTTATGCATCAAAAGGTGTTATACATCAGCTTAGTTGTGTAGAGACACCACAACAAAACTCAGTGGTTGAACGAAAGCACCAACATATACTGAATGTAGCACGATCTCTTCGATTTCAATCACACCTTCCTTTATCGTTTTGGGGAGATTGTATTCTTACAGCTGTTCATTTGATTAATAGAACTCCAACTCCTATTCTGAATAACAAGACTCCTTATGAAATCTTGTTCTCATCACCACCTTCTTACTCACATTTGCGTGTGTTTGGTTGCCTATGTTATGCAACTACACTTACAAGAAATAGGCATAAGTTTGATCCTCGAGCTAGACCATGCATTTTTCTTGGTTATCCATATGGCATTAAAGGTTACAAATTATATGATTTACATCTTAAATCTATGTTTGTTTCACGAGATGTTGTATTCCATGAAACTATCTTTCCATATGCTATCAAATACCCTGTTTCTTCTTCAAATTTACCATTTCATAATTCTGTCATTCCTTTATCTGCTCAAGATCATGAATCTTCATTCAATCCACCCTCTCCTCGGATTATACAACATGACTCTTCTGAAATTCGTTCCAACTCAGAACCATCTTCAGATGTTCTTGGTTCAAACACTGAAGTTATAGTTTCCAATTCAGATGTCTTGCATCACTTAACTAGAAAATCGTCTAGGGTAAAACAAAAACCAGGATATTTGCATGATTATCATTGTCATCTTGCTAACTCCTCATCAAAACCTTTCCCATCTCCTTCATCTTCAGGTATGCTTTATGATCTCTCCTCTTTTCTTTCATACAGTAAACTTTCTGTTAAACAGAAAAACTTTAGCCTTTCGGTCTCTTCTATTATTGAACCTCAATACTATCATCAAGCTGTCCAATATAAAGAGTGGCGCGAAGCTATGGCTGCTGAGATAAAGGCCCTTGAACTGAATGATACTTGGACTGTTGTTGATCTTCCTCAATCAAAACAATCTATTGGATGTCGATGGATTTATAAGGTAAAATTGAAGTCTGATGGGACTATAGAGAGATATAAGGCAAGACTAGTTGCTAAGGGATACAATCAAAGTGAAGGTCTAGATTATTATGAAACCTTTTCCCCCGTAGCCAAGCTCACCACTGTGAAAACTCTTCTTGCAATTGCCGCTGCTAGAAATTGGCACCTCCACCAGCTAGATGTAAACAATGCTTTCCTCCATGGAGATCTAGATGAAGAGGTCTACATGACAATGCCTCCCGGATTCAGTAGTAAGGGGGAGTCCAAGGTATGCAAGTTCAATAAATCACTCTATGGGTTAAAACAAGCGTCGAGGCAATGGTTTGCAAAGTTTTCCTCTGCTTTACTAGAGTTTGGTTTTGTTCAATCTAAGGCAGACTATACTTTGTTTACAAGAACTCAGGATTCTTCCTTTATTGCCTTACTTGTTTATGTAGACGATATCGTACTTGCAAGTGATAATTCAGTAGCAGTTTCACAATTCATCCAGGTTCTTAATGATAAGTTCAAATTGAAGGACCTTGGACCACTGAAATTTTTTCTTGGTTTGGAGATAGCTCGAACTGAGCTTGGGATTTCTCTTAGTCAGAGAAAATATGCATTGGAAATTCTGGAAGACACTGGTTTTTTGGCTTCAAAACCAGTAAACTTTCCCATGGAACCCAATGTTAAATTTTCAAAGGATTCGGGTACTCTTCTAGATGATCCCACTTCTTATAGAAGGCTGGTTGGGAGGTTACTCTATCTCACAATAACAAGACCTGATATCTCCTTCTCTGTCCAAGTGCTTAGTCAGTTTATGGCAAATCCAAGGAGTACTCATTTAGCTGCTGCCAATCGGATTCTCAGATATATCAAAGCCTCTCCAGGTCAAGGCTTGTTCTTCTCAGCCAAGTCTTCACTGCAACTCAAGGCCTTTTGTGACTCAGATTGGGCTGGGTGTTCTGATACAAGACGTTCAGTTACAGGCTTCTGTATATTCCTAGATAATTCTTTGATATCTTGGAAATCAAAGAAACAAACTACTGTGTCCAGATCCTCGTCTGAGGCTGAATACAGAGCCATGGCGTCTACATGCTGTGAGATTGTTTGGCTTAGAGCTCTTCTCCAAGATCTTCAAGTAACTCCTCAGATTGCTTTGCTCTATTGTGACAGTAAGGCAGCTTTGCATATTGCAGCTAATCCCGTTTTTCATGAGCGTACGAAGCATATAGACATAGATTGTCATGTCGTACGAGAGAAGCTTCAAATGGGTATCATTCGAACATTCCATGTCTCTTCTCAACATCAGTTGGCCGATATTTTTACTAAGGCTCTTGGATACTCTGTTTTTCATCCTTTAGTGTCCAAGATGAGTCTTCATAATATTTACTCCTCATCTTGAGGGGGAGTATTAGACAGCACGAATTGAAAAGAGTAATGGAAAAGAGTGCTGCACATGAAGAAATAAAGGCAAGTCAGTAAGAAGAGATCAAACCAAGAGTTAGTTAATGAGCTGGAATTAGTTAGTTAGTTAGTTAGTTAGTTCAGTTTGTATAGTTAGAACAGCTGTATAGTTAGAACAGAATTTGTTAAACAAGTTGTATCAACTCATCTCTACATATAACAGCATTGCTATGTTAAGCTGAATCCTCTATTGTAAGAAACTTTCCCCTAATTCATTAAGCAGGACGATGAATAATAGCTCCCTAACCACCTGATTACAAACATAGATCCTCCCTCTTCCTCCTTTCCACATTCTTGATCATACCCATTGGTTTTTATTTTCTTCCTATCACCTTTCCTCTGGCGACCGACAATGGCATAAGGTTGTCCATACGGTTAGGATATCCGATTTAGGCGGATAGTTCGGACGATCCTCAACCCTTAAATTTTCCGGTTGCAACAGCTTTATAATATGTATTTCACATTGGATGAGCTCAAAAAAAATGTGAAGAGTACCACCTAAGATAAAGAGCTACTCAATACGTCCGATGTTAAGTACGAAAAATTTAGTCCTAGACTTCAGATATTGTTTTTAGCTCCCATTTTTTTGACATCACATGTAAATTGCACTATATTCTCAAACTCTTATGATTGAACATATTTTTCTTAAAGTATTCCTATTGCTCAGTGCCATTTACAGAAGAAGAAAACAAGATTTTGTATCTCAAAAATAGTAAAATAATAATGCTATATGAACTCATTCGAATTTAACACATGTTATTAACATATTGGAATAGATAGTTAATTAATAATAATTTGTGTGTGATAAATCATAAACATGGCTCCAATGGTTTAATTTGGGACAAATAGAACTCATATGTATATTTACATATTGATACATGTGAGAGATTTTCTTGGAAAGTCTACATGTCACTTGCTCCTTGAAGTTAGGTTGACCGGTAGAAGGAAGAAGGTAGTACAGTAGAAGATATCACCGTTTGCTGAGAAGAGAGGAAGGGGTTCGTCCTGTCAAGACACTCCGATGCTTAAGTCAGTATGTGAAGAAGAATGGTCCTGTCAAGAATGGAGGTTGGGAGTGTATGAGTTAGGGCCTTTAGTCTTGGAAAAATGGTCTGGTTCAGAAGAGTGAAAGCGGTATTCTTTGGAGGGTAAAAAAAATGTTGATCTTCTTCACTAAGCTTTTTGGGGTATTTATAGGCTGAGGTCTGATTCCTCTCCATGCCCATAGATGACCATGCACCTTGCTTTATGATTATTACTAAATATGCTAGACAAATCTTTCTTCATACGTGTCACATGTCTGAGCCTACTGCTTCTTAGGTCGGTTTGGTCTAAAGCGATTTGAGGTGACCGGCATTTAAGGCATTAAATTTAAGTCAGTGCTTTTCACCTAACCCTATAGTAAATAGATCGTCTCCTGATAATTTCGTACTACAAGTCGGTCACGTCCTCATCATGGGTACGATACCTGAAATCGTCCTAATGACGATGATATTTAAAATCGTCCTGATGAGCACAATATCTGAAATCGTCCTGATTATGATGATATTCGAAATCGTCATTAAGAGCACGATATCTGAAATCGTCCTGATGACGACGATAGCTGAAATTGTCCTACTGACGACGATATCTGAAATCGTCATGCTGATAATGATATCTGAAATCGTCCTATTGATGATGATATCTAAAATTGTCCTGAGGTACACGAACTCTTTGCAGTTGGCCACGGGTTCTTCACCTATGCTCTGGGGATGAAATATTTACTCGCCCTCTCAATACTTGCTTATTACGAATTTTATCCATTACAATACATGTAATTATTCATTGGACAGGGCATTCATATTTTTTCCTTCTTCTTTACTTACACACCCGTACATCGCACGGGTCTTTGCTAGTGATTAATTATGCTTCATTGCATCCACCACAACGAGACAAGAGAGAATAGGGACCAATCACCAGACCTAACCCTTTGTTTTACGACTTAGGACCAGTGAAAATCTCTATGGCTGCCCTCCTCTGACACCACATGTCTCTTATCTTTCCACTTTTATTCTCCGGAGAAGAAGTAACTTTATTACTTATTTTTTAACCCTCAGGATTCTCTCGAGTTCAACTCGAGAGAATCCCTCGAGTTGGAACCCCTAGAGGTCGCCACGTGTCTCCTTTGACACCCCTTAATCATGGGTAAGGTTCACCCACCCATCCTTAGTTTTTTTATATATATTAATTATTATTTTTTAAATTAAAAAACTGTTTTTAGAGTTTTTTTTATATTAAAAAAAGTTTTTAATTTTAAAAAAAGAATTAATATTTTTTAAAAAAAAACCAAGGATGGATGGATGAACCCTAGGGGTTGGTGAACCTTACCCATGGTTAAGGGGTGTCAAAGGAGACACGTGGTGACCTCTAGGGGTTCCAACTCGAGGGATTCTCTCAAGTTGAACTCGAGAGGATCCTGAGCCATTTTTTAATAGTCTTTTGTATTATTACAATAATATTTTAATAAAAATAGTGTATGAATCGTCTCTAATTACTTCCCTTCTAACAGGTTTCCTATTTCTCTTAAAATCCGGTTGTCCCTGAGGTCACACGTGTCCCTTTTGACACCCCTTAACTGATGTGATTAAGATTATTCATCCACCCATAGGCTTAACCAGCCATCCTTGGTTTTTAGTAAAAAAATTATTCTTAAAAATATTTAAAAGTTTAATTTAAAAAAAATTAATATTTTTTCCTAAAAACCAAGGATGGATGTGTGAACCCTAAGAGTGGTTGAATCTTAACCATAGTTAAGATCAGGTGTCAAAAGGGACATGTGGCAACCTTAGGGGCATAACCAGATTTGATTTTGAATCCAGTTATGCCCTGAGGTCGTCGCGTGTCCCTTTTGATATCTCTTAACTATGGTTAAGATTCACCTATCCCAAGGGAAAACATACACATCCTTGGTTTTTAGAAACAAAAATTAAAATTTGTTTAAAATTTTAATTTTTTTCTCAAAACCAAGGATGAACAGGTGAATCCTAAAGGTGAATTTTAACCAAAGTTAAGAAATGTCATGAGGGCCATACCAAAACCGTGCATGTGATGCACGGGACGCACAAAAATAAAACTGGATTCAAAAAAGTTTGAGTGATGCACCGTCGGTATGCTCTCGGGTCTCGGCCCTTGTGGCTTCACCAGCATTTCTGAAATAGGAAACCAGTTAGATGAGAAGTAGTTAGAGAGCTGTCAGTCGTCTCACACGCTATTTTTATTAAAATATTGTTTAATAATACAAAAGACGATTAAAAAATAAGTAACCCCTTCTTCCCTTCTCTGTTGGACAATGCTAGTTACACTTGTTTTTGAAACTCAATTTCATTATAAGAAGGACATGTGTCGTTGTCCTCTATTTATATTTATTAAGAGGAAGACATGTTGTTTTCAAGTAACTCTCTCCAATAAAAAAAGAGTAAGTCTCCGGAGAAGAAAGTGATGTTAGGAAAATAAAGCTGAAAAATAAGGGACATGTGGCGTCAAAGTCTCTTGCTATGGCTAGAGATGAACCTAAGTCTTTGTTTACAAAGTCAACAAGGCGTGAGGGTAACCCCCCCCCCCCTCTGTGTGAGTGGTAGGGAAGTGGCCTTCAATGGAGGAGGTCTAGAGACCAAATCCCACCCGGATACGAGTAAGAGAGCTCCTCTGTCCAAGCTAACCTCTGCTTATAGACGACTCTACTAAGAATTTCCATTACCACAAAAAAAATCTAAGGGTGAGGGTGACAAGGCTGAGAAGGCCCATATATTTTCTCTTTTAAAAAAGGGTTAATTCCATATAAAAACCCGCTTTATCGAAAATGGCATAATTGTCTCGTTCAAAACAATTCAATTTTCCAAACCCAATTTTCAAAACGGCCTTGGCTTGCCCCTGGCAAAGCCAGAAAGGGCTTATCTCGGGGTTCCATAGAATAGGTGACATGTGGTGGAGAAGTCAAAATCATGGAGCCCATGATTTTGACTTCTCTACACACAAATGGACGTGTGGTCATAAGTGTGTGAGAATAAGGGGGAGAAATATCAAATGAGGAGAAGTCAAAAATCATGGGGAGAAAATAAATGACTTCTACCCATTTTGTGCCAGCTGCCGCACAATGTATGGAACCCGAGAGCCCTTTCTGGCTTCGCCAGAGACAATCCGAGGCCTTTCAAAACATTGGACAAATTGGGACTACCGTCTTGTTTTTAGCTAACGTCCGTTTCCATCCTCTCTTCAAATGACGAAAACACCCCACTCATGTGGTTTCCAAGAATTAACTAAATTACGGAATTACCTCTTGTCCTCTTGGATCCGTCTCTCATAATCCTTTCTCTATAGAAAGCCGGGTTAGATCGATTCACAACCAATTACGATTGAATTTGGGTAGAGTTCAATTGCACCCATAAGTTAACACGTGCCCTGTCAACCCTAGTTAACTGTTATTAAGATTCACTAATCCTTAGGGATCAACAATCTAACCTTGATTTTTAGAAAAAATATTAATCCTTAAGGTTAAAATTTCTTAATTAGAATTTAAAAGTTTTTTTATATATTTTCTTCAAAACAAAAGTTAGATTATTAAACCATAAGGGTTAGTGAATCTTAATCACAATTAATTAGGATTAACAGGGATAGATGTTGACTTGTGAGTGCGATTAAACTCTCATTGAATTCAATCATAATTGGTTATGATTCGATCTCAAGCTGGGTTGGGGATGATGACCCGTTTATTGAGATAAGACTTGAAATTCTCAAAAACTGTAACGAGTTTGGTTATGCCCCTAAGGTCATCACGTGTCCCTATTGATACCCCTTTATCGTGGTTAAGATTCACATACTCCTAGGGTTCATCTACCTATCCTTGAGTTTTAGAAAAAAGTATTGAAAATTTTTTAACGTTAGGAGTTATGAAATTTAACCAAGGTTAACTTTTTTTTTTTTTTTGATTGTTTTTCTAAAAACCAAAGATAGGTGGATGAATCTTAACCACAATAAAGGAGTGTCTCAATAGTGGCACGTGGAGACCTTAGGGGCATAACCAGACTCCAAGAGGTCATCACGTGGTGAAATTTTTTAACCTTAGGGGAGTTAATGAATTTTAATCAGGATTAATTTTTTTTATCTAAAAATCAAAGATAGGTGGGTGAGTGAATTTTAACCACAGTTAAGGAGTGTCAATAGGGATACGTGGGGAAGGAGTCCGGTTACGACTTGAGATAATGATCCAAAAATAGTGTTTGGAGTTTGGATGTTGCGATCCACCAGTCACCAATCATAACTTTCCCTTGCAATTTTGCTTTAACGAATGCTTTAAAGAGACTGCAGAGTAAACACAGCAAACCAATTCTCTCATCTCAACATGGCACACCGGACACTAAGCGTCACATATAAACTCTCGTCATTTCCTGGCTCCACTCCTGCCAGAGAGAAGCTAAGTCTTTGTTTGCAGAGTCAACTAAGGCATGAGGGTGGCGACTGGCAAGGCTGAGAAGACCCAGTTATTTTCTCCTTTTTAAAATGTTATTCAATTAGTTTTGACATTTTAACAATTAAATTAATATTTTCAGTTTTGTGCTTATCTTAAAGAATCTTCACTTTATCGACAAAATTCCCGTAATATCCGTGATTTCATAATGAGCCCGAGTTGATATAATTGAAATTGAATCAAGTGAATAGAGACCAAATCCTCAATGGATTTTGCAAATCGGTTTATTACCTCTAAGGTTGTCACGGGTCCCTTTTGACACCACTTAACTGTGGTTAATAATCACAACCCTTAGGTTCATCTACCTATTTTTGGGTTTTAAAAAAAAATTATTTTCTTAATTTAAAACAAGATATTAAAATATTTTTAAAACGAATTAATATTTAATATGTTTTCGAAAAAACAAGGAGACGGGTAAAACCTAAGCACAATTAATAAGTGAACAAAAAGACACGTGGCGACATCACTGAGGTCCAATCTTAGGTTTCCACATAGATTTGATGAGTACGCATATCACTGCTCTTTCAAATACCGACCGGTCAAATTGTTTACTTGCTTTCCAAGAAAGTTCGGGACTAGTGTAGCCGCCAGCTACTAATGGTCTATTTCAGATTTTGGAATCCTAAGGAGATTTCTAAAAGTCAGAAACAAAAATCCTGTAAACCCCGCCGCCCGCCCCCTCTCCCTCCCTCAACCCAAAAAAAATCCAAGAGCATATTCTTGACCTGGTTTTGGGTTGCACTTCAAATTTCTCTTTGCCTGAAATTCTTTACAAGTAAGCTTAGAATCTCTTGAAATTGATGGATTTTGTGAGCCCAATCATTGAAATCATCTCTAGGTTATGGGATTGCGGTGCATCGCGTACAAATTACATCTGTGATCTCAAAGCAAATCTCGACACTCTAAGGTCTGAAATGTACAAATTAAGGGGTGAAAGTGATGAGGTAAAGAGAAAGGTCGCAGTTGCCGAGGAAAAGCAAATGAGGCGTAGAGAACCAGTGGAAACCTGGCTCCAAATGGTGGAAGAATTGGAACGTGAAGTGGAAGTAGCTATAGAAGAAGCTTCTCAACAGCTTTCAAAGATGTGCCTCGGAGGTTGCTGTCCCAAGAACTGTTTCTGTTTCTCTTCTTCCACCTACAAGATCGGAAAGAGAGTAGTGGAAAAGACAATAGCTGTAACAAAGTTAATAACCGAAGGGAATTTCAATGAAGTGGCTGATCCATTGGCTTTGGCTAAGGTGGATGAAATGCCCAGTAGAGCGACGGTGGGCATGGATTCGATGCTCGAGAATGTTTGGAAGTGCCTTGCAGAAGAAGATGAGGTAGGAATTATTGGGATATACGGCATGGAAGGTGTTGGAAAGACAACACTCTTGAAGAAAATCAATAACGAGTTTCTCCACCGAGGAGCCCATGATTTTGATTTGGTGATATGGGTCGAGGTGTCCAAAGAATCAAAGGTGAGGAAGGTTCAGAAGAACATCGGGGAGAGGTTGGGGTTGAAATTGTCAGAAGACGAGAGTCATGATGCAGTGCGTGCTAGAGCCATCTTTAATGTCTTGAGCATGAAAAGATTTGTATTGTTGTTGGATGACATATGGGATCCTGTTGATTTTGAAGATGTTGGAATTCCACGTCCCAACAGTACAAACAATTCTAAAGTAGTATTCACTACTCGGTCCCAGGCCGTGAGTTTACGCATGCTGGCTCAAAAGAATTTTAAAGCAGAATGCTTGGGTTGGAAAGAAGCATGGGATCTATTCAAAATGACTGTTGGAAAGGAGGCTCTCAATTTACATCATCAAATACCTGAGTTAGCTGCTAGAGTTGCCTTAGAATGCAAGGGTTTACCACTTGTAATCAACACCATTGGTCGGACCATGGCCGGAAAGAAGGCTCCACATGAGTGGAATGATGCATTAAAATTATTGAGGAAATCCACATTGGTAAGTATCTTGTCTGTAAAAAGAAGTGGTGTGCTATTTTAATTTTAGGAGCCAAATCATCGATCTACGGTGATAACCGGATTTGGCAAATCCGGTTATCACCCGTAGAGGTTGCCACGTGTCTCCTTTGACACCCCTTAAGTGTGGGTAAGAATCACCCACCCATCCTTTTTTTAAAAAAAAAAAATTGAATTCTTTTTTTAAAATAAAAAAACTGTTTTTAGAGATTTTTTCATATTAAATACAGTTTTTTAATTAAAAAAAAGAATTAATATTAAAAAAAAAACCAAAGATAAATGGGTGAACCTTAGGGGTGGGTGAACATTAAGTATTATTCTACAAGTCCGTTGAGAACTACCGGAACTTTCTCAATATCCTGTAGGAATAATAAGAATCAAAGTCCAGGTTGGTTGGTGAGCTTAGTGATAGGAGACTATCTAGCTTGGTGGTGTCAAAGGAGACACGTGGTGACCTCCAAGGGTGGTAATCGGATTTGTCAAATCCGATTATCACCGTAGATGATTTGGCTCATTTATTTTATGAGAACAACTATGAATAGGAGCTTTAGTTGGATAATCAACGGTTCAACCTAAAATTTGCCTTGGGAAGGTAGTTTGGTAATTATAAACACAAGAAGCGTGTTTTTTAAGAGAACTCTTTTTTCCATAAATCCCAATTCCCAAGACAAATTTTTTGTTAAATTGGTTGACTGTTCAACGAGAGTTCCTATTCATAATTATTCTCTTTTATTTTAATTTTGGTAACCGAGGGTATCCCAAAGCCTTCGAGCTAATCTCTTTGATATCTGCACCGACACTTAGAACCGACCTTACAAATTTTTTACTAGGATTATTATTTATTGTTATGGTGCAGGAAGAGGAGGAAGCAATCTCAGTGGGACCATGGGGAGGAGGGGGTGGCACTCACTGGAGTCACAATGTCAAAGGTGGTATAACACAGATTACAATCAGTCACGGAGCGGCGATTGATTACATTAGCTTCAAAACCCACGATAAGGGTGTGATGAAGTTTGGAGGCCCTGGGGGGGAACACACTACTTCGATTGATTTTGATTGGCCTCACGAGTATATAACGTCTATAAGCGGAACATATAACCCGTTCTACACCAATGGACAGGGACCGATCATTGTATCATCTCTCCGTTTAATTACAAATAAGAAGGAGCATGGACCATTTGGGTGGGAACATGCCACGCCATTCTCCTTAGGGATGAATGGCGGTGTGATTGTGGGATTCCATGGCCGGTCTTCCAATTTAGTGGATGCCATCGGAGTCTACGTGAAGCCCTTGAATTGTCTTTCAATCGATGATGGCCCTGGTGTGGGCATAGAAGAAGCATTCAATCCAAATGGGGTATGACAGAATAAATGGAGAATCTGTTTGGTACCCAAGGCATGGAGGAGGGTCTAGCACTACAGGGTCTTTACCGGCAGATTAAGGGATTCGGAGGATTTGATGCCATATAACTTCTTTTGTTCTTTCGGTGTGCGAATTCCGACCACAAATTTTTTTGTAAACAGTTCAGTGATGGGGTTGGGCCGTACAAGCCATTAGTTATATGCCTTTGAGGGCCTTATATAAGCAAATCCATTATGATCAATGTTTGTGGGCCTTACCTAAACAAAGCCATTAGCATATATGTCATGTGGGCTTTACCTAAGTAAACACATACGCTTCATGAGTAACACCTAAGCTTACATGCATGTGAACCATCTCTAGGACAAGTGTCCTGTCATTTCCTTATGCAAGACCATGTGGAGGCTTGGTCTTGACATATATATGCCTCTCAAATATGGACCAAGGCATTTAAGTCTTTGAAGAAAAACTTGTTCTTCTTGTACTAAGGGTGTGAGTGTGGAGAGTTAGACAAAGGTTATGAGAGGAGTTTAGGTGACACTTAGAAAGCTGTAAATTTGTTATAAACTCTCAAGTTGGTAAGTAATCTCCCATTAGTTCATGATTTTCTTTATCTGATCATAAAATTCTCCATCTTTTTATCATCTCCTTGATGTAGGATATCCTTGATGTAGGATAATTTTCTTACTATGCATTATTCAATGCCTTTGCATGCATGATTTATTTTCAAGGCATGTTGTTAGGTCATAATTTTCTTTATATTAGTAAAATATATTGTTTTAGCTTCATATAGTTGCTTGCAATGAGGTTGAGTCTACAGATGATATTGGCTCAAAAAGTTTCAAAACAGATTGCTTAGGTTGGAGAGGAGGCTCTCAAATGACTGTTGGAGAGGAGTCTCTTAAATCTCACAATCAAATACTAAAGCTAGCTTTGCCTTAGAATGCGAGGGTTTACCACTTGCACTCATCACCATTGGTCAGACCATGGCTGCCAAGAAGGCTCCCCATGAGTGGAACAATGCAGTAAAACTATTGAGAAAATTTGCTTTGGTACATAAGGATCTTGTCCGAAAAAAGGGTTCCGCTTTACTACCAAGTAACAACTACCATCGCGTAATTTGTATTTTTAATTTTAGGGTTCTTGCTTGTCGTTATTATGGAGGAGGAGGAGGAGGAGGAGGCAATCTCGGTGGGACGATGGGGAGGAGGGAGTGACACTCACTAGAGTCACATTGCCAAAGGTGAGATAACGCAGATTACAATCACTGATGGAGCTGCAAAGCCCACTATGAGGGTGAGATGAAGTTCGGAGCCGAAGGGCCCAACACTGATAAGAATGATTTTGATTGGCCTCATGAGTATCTAACATCTATAGGCGGGTCATACAGCATCGTCTACATCAACGGACATGGACTGATCATGGTAATATCTCTCCATTTAATCACAAGTAAAAATTAGTATGGACCATTTCTCCTTAGCGATGAAAGGCAATGTGATTGTAGGATTCCATGGTCGGTCTGGCCATTTTATAGATGCCATCGGTGTCGACGTGATCCCCTTGAATTGTTTTTCGATCAAAGATTCAAGTATCAAAGAGGGTCTGAGCATAGGGAAAAACTACAATACTTTCAAGCCAAATTGAGTATGATAGAATAAATGTAGAATTTGTATGATACCCAAGCATGGAGAGTCAACACTGTAGGGTCTTTCCATTTGATCCCCCTATTTGATGTAATTGGTTTTTTTAATAAACATGTAGGGGTCTGGTCTAACCCACCTCCCTCACCGGGTGGTGTTCTAATATACATGTAATTTTTTTTAAAAAAAACATATGCAATTCCCTATATCTTTTAGTTTTTTTGAGTTGAAAACTTCTTTATCAATGTGGCAAACAAGACTCTCCTCCCGTAGTGTACTAACCCCCTTAATTAACAACTGTGTGCAGAATGTGAAATCACTGACAAAAATAGAGATACAGGGAAATACAAAAATGCAATACAAGATCTGCATGGTTTACCTACAATAGGTATTTTTGGATGAGAATTGAGGGCTTCCTCTCCTGCCTTCTTTTGAAATAGATCTCATGTGTCAGCGACCAAACATTTCATCTAGGCCAAATGAAACTTTGACTCGTGACATTGCATGCATTATCACTTCTTCTCTTAACAAGAGCTTACAAGGGATACTAAAATGACAACTTAAAATTTTCTTTAACAATAACATTAATTCTTAACACCTCACAATTCAATAAGCAACTAAACCTTAAAATCTGAAATCATTCATCATAATCTCAAAATCAATAAATCAATGAATTCAAAACTAACATCTATCTATGAATATCTTATTACAACTCTTTTGAAAATTAAAAGTCTAATCCACTACAAAGGTCAATAATATGGACATTTATCCAATTCATTCTCATCTTCTACGTAATCACTTTCAATTTCTTCGATGCACTCCCCTTCCACCCAAGGTTTAGTTGTAGTCTCGAAATCTAAACCTCGAAATCTAAATCTGTTGACATAAACATATCGGTTTAGCAATGAAACACTAAGTGGATATTAATTTTCATCTAACAACATCATAAGCGTCTTAGCATACATATTTAACATACTTGATTTGACACACATTTCATGACATATCATAAAAAATTAGAGTGCGAAATGTCGTGTGAGAATATATATCATACTTAGCTTATAAGTGTCTTATCTTACTTAACTTTTCTTTTTGGAAGATTATCTTACTTAATTAACTTATCATGCTTGTAAGAAATTATGATGAAAAATAACGCACTTGTGAGATAACTTAAAATAACTCAGAACTCTTATATCATTTATGAGATTACATATATATGTATATATATATACTAGTAAAGGTGCACGAGCTTGTATATTTTTTTTTATTAATAAGAAACATAAAATTTTTAAGATTTTTTAAATATATTTTTCTTAGATGTTAGTCTCTTTGTGTTAATTAATTTTACAATATATTAGTATATTTTATAGAATAAATTTTCGTAATTTAATTTAATTTTTTATAAAAATTTAAATTTAATATTAAAAAAGAATTAGTAATAGCTGATTATTTATGGTTCCACTTATAAATGTAAAAAAAAACAATGACTCTTTCTCTATTTGGAACATGATACATAACTTTAAATTCCCGATGACAAGGATTTCCATAAACTCAAATATCATTGAAGATACAAAATCTTCAATACACATATATAATATGTAATAAAAATAAGCTCACAAAGGCTTTAATTTTGTAATTTAATGAATTATTTAATAAATTAAACCCCTAGGTGTCCAACCAATAGTCATAATACTATCTAATAATATACTAGAATTTTAAAATTAGCCTTTGTAATTTTTAAATTTTATTTAAAAATAATTTGAGCATTTTTTAATAAAAAAAATATGCTTATAAATTAGAAAATAAAAATTACAAAAGCTTAATTTTTTTTTTTTTAAATACATAATTAGATAGGGCATAAATTTTGTGACCCGAAAACGGTGTCAAAATCAAAGTTAAAATAAGCCCACACGGGCCTTTTAAAGTTTAGGGGTCAGCTTGCTCATGTGGCAGTTGATTGTGCACTCTATGCTGATGTGGCACGCTGACCGGACCCCTAAGCTAAAGTGGCATGATGACATGGCATACCAAACCATATGATTGATGATGTGTCAGCCTACATGGCAGATGATGTGGCTGTCCACGGGGCAGTTGTCGTGACGGTCCACGTGACGACTGGTGTGGCAGTCCACCTTCCACCGTGGGGTCCACTCCTCAAAAAAAAGACACGTGGAAGGGTGGGCTCATCCAAAATCAAAACATATTTGATTTACTTGAGGTCTACTTTAGAAGACCATATCTTGCTCGTTTTTAACCCAAAAAATACAAATAAAATACTGTTTCGAAGATCTTGCGGCCCTCTATGACAATAGATCTTCAAAACACCTTTATTAATTTATTAAGACATTCACAAAATTACACAAAGTTGGAAGAAAAATCAGATTCTAAAGAGGTTTTGAAATCGTCCAAAACAAAAATTAGTATCACACTAATTTAAAAGGGCTTGATTACTCCCTCAATAACTAGGGGGGGTCCCTTAAACCCTAGGAGAGAGATTATCCAATAATCATGAATCTCAAAAGATTCAACTCCATGGGTGGCCGAAATTCATAGGGGGTTCTATATTGATATAAAACTCAATAATAATTTCGCAGGAAAAAAAATATCTATAATATCAACTAACTGAATCGAAACGAGCCTAATCTGGCTCTGATACCAATGTTATATAATTTATTCACATGCACACAACAATTAAATATGGCCCTGTAGATAAATATGAACCAGGTTGGAGTTCTTACTCAATAGCGGAAGACCCAGATCCTTCGTCGATTTGTTACACTGTCACAATCCTCTTTAGCCTCCATGTACGTCATGTTCTCGTCGGATGAAGGGTAACTACGATCGAGTTTCCCCCTTGCGATTCCACTATTTAAATCCAAGAGAGAGAGCTTGGATCTTCTCACAAAGAGAATTTCTTTTTTATGAGAGAGAAGAGAATTATGGAAGATATGTGTATTCTTCTGATAAAGAATTATCCTATATAAAATAGTCTCCCACTAACTCACAACCTCTTCCCTCTTTTTTAGGGAGAGTGAAAAGTTATCTCTATTATTGTGTTAGTGGATAACATGAAAGTTATCTGAACTTATCAGATTCCCTACATAGACTATCCATCTGGGCTCTCATGACCTGCAACCCATGTGGGCGGACAAAAGCCCGGGTCAAGCCCAACCCGACCCATAAATTCCTAATACAAACCATACTTATATTTACATACATACTTGCGAGATCTTGTGATTTTGTGAGACTTATGAGATTGTAAGATTTCATACTTGTGACTTATCATAGGTGATAAACCTTCGGTTAAACTAAACATTAAATCGCTAATCTAATGTCATCAGAAAACCATCATAGAGTTTCATACCACCATGATAAATAGTCTAAGCAATAAGACCGTAATTCAAGACTTGTTTACTCGAAAATAAATCACAACATACATCATTCATCATGCTTATCAATTCACATTCGTCTTTTTATCGTTTATTTATTGTTTATCTTTAAGATTTATAAGGATTGGTGTTTTGCAATAAATGTTGGGGGTGTGTGTAGCACCACCTTTTTTTTCATTACCTTTTGTGAAACGTGTTCATTCATATCAACGCCATTTGAACTAAGTTTAGGTCATATATGGCAATCATCAACTTCTATGGACCCCACAACTTTATTTCGTTAATCTTATCTCATATTTTCCAATTCAATTAGCCACCTTCTTATAACTTTCCACCTCTATAAGAAAACATTGATGCACATTTTCATGCTCAAGTGGCCCTCAATGCTAGTATTCGGTCTGTGTCTACAAGTTCTGTAAATACTTTTCAAGAGGCTCCCCTGATGCTACTGCCCAGTTGGATTGTCAACAGGTCTCTTTCCCTGGAATGAGAATTCTACTTTTCTATCAAAAAATAAATAAATAAGAAAGTCAACTTAAGCATCACATTTGGAAGCTTCCATGCATGTGTCTTGTTTGGCCTCGGATTGTCCCTGGCGAAGCCAGAAAGGGCTCTCGGCCAACCATAGAATAAGGGACATGTGGCGTTAAAAATGGGAAAAGTCATTTCATTTGGGGGGGGGGGGGAGGGGGGCTACCCCTCAAAGAAAAAAACTATCCATGTGAAAGGAAACCCTAAGTTGTGAGACTCGACAGATCCACCAGACCTTTGAATATTATGTTTACTTTTATTTAAATTATTTGTAAAAAAATTCATACAATTTTTATTTACTCGAGTATTATTTTTTTAATTTAATATTAATTAAACCATGTTCGAATCAATTTTGAAGTTTGAGTAAATATTCAAATTCCAACTCAAATTGATCAATTTATAATTTGACGAATCTTGAATATGATATTTAATTAGATTGAATATGATTGGAATCTAAATCATATCCATTTACAACCCTACTTGCACATGGTTGTTTGTTGTGAAAATAAGTAAAAACTTATAAAGAGGGAAAAAAGAAAAGTTTATTTTTCATATATATATGGCATGTGGGTTCTTGAAAAAACAGACTAGCTTTCATAGTAAATTCATTCTCTGTTTTTCTTTTTTTAATCAAAAAGAAAAAAAAAAAAACATTGTGTAAAAGTTGACCAAAATAAATAAAGGTTTTAAAGTAACCCTCTGGTTCTGGTATTTGGTAATACCCCTTTCTAATTTATTCTATTTAGAAGTATCATGTTAGTTTTAGAAAATTTTAGTTAACTTATCTCACCTTCGAAAATCTACTTCTACACCTTTGCGGAGCTGTATAAGGGTAAACCCACACACTCACTCCATCACTCCAAAAGTGCATGACTAATGGAGGAGTTGTGGTCCCTTATACACCTTTGCGAAGACAAGTAACCAGCTGATGAGAGATTATAACCGGATAGAAACACCCAATCGCAAGCAGATTTGATTTTTTTTTGGTTAAAAGGGTATAATCTAAAAACACACACCCTAGGTTGATTATTGTAGAGCATTTGTACAGGTAGTCATTGCAGTGTGTCTCAAGTAATCATTTATACGGGGAATGAGTGAGTGTATAAATCTCCTCCCTCCTGATGAGAACCGTTTTATTCTATCCTAAACATATTTTGTATAAAAAAGATTATTGGTTTTCTCAGGAAATTATGGGACAGCTGTCAGATTTATATTTATGCCGGTGGAATCCGCCAGCTACTCACCAATGCAGGACTATTTTAAATGTTGAGAGCAGAGGAGATTTGTCAAACACGCAAACCAAAAGGGCTTATGTTCTCACTTGCTAACCCTAAAATTCCTTCATAAAATCTAAAAGCTTATTCTTGATCTGTTTTGAGTTGTACTTAACTTCTTTTCCGATGATAGGGACCTTCTCCTTTAAGTGCTCTCACCTCGTTCCTCTTTTTTGAAAGGTGTGTGTAGTTATAGGCTTGAAGTTGAGATTGTCGGGTGTGTGTGCGCTGTATGTATTGTGTGTGTAGTTAGTTAAAATTATCAAAAAAAAAAAAAAATTCTCTTGAAATTTTATACCAGTAAGCTTAGAATCTCTTGAAAACCATGGATTTTGTGAGCCCGATCGTTACACGTACAATTTACATCCGTGAACTCGAATCAAATCTCAGTGCTCTAAGGTCTGAAATGCGGGCATTGAGGAGCAACCGAACGAGGTTAAGAGAAAGGTGGAAGAAGCAGAGGGGAACGAAATGAGGCGCAGAGAACCAGTGGCGACCTGGCTCCAAATGGTGGAAGAAATGGAACGTGAAGTGGAACTACTTATCAAATGTTCATAACAGATTTCAAAGACGTGTCTCGGAGGTTGCTACCCCAAGACCTTTTGTTCAAGCTACAAGATCGGAGAGACAGTAGCGAAAGAGGTTAACAGCTGTGATAAATTTAAGAACTGAAGGGGTTTTCAATGAAGTGGCTGAGACATTGCCTCCAGCTAAAGTGCTCTGCATATTAAGAAATATCCTATTGTAATAAAGTGAATGAGATACACTGTATCATTATCAGTGTATCTCTTCTCAATTAGATAGTATCAATTAAATTTGAATTTAAGATTTGATTAGGTATGATTAGATTAGGATTATCTTTGAGAGATCTTTCTATATTAAGAGTCTTGGCATGAAACATCTATTTAAACCCTTTATGGGGTCATTGTAAATCATCCAAGAATTCTCAATAAATCAGTTTTTCTTCACTACAGAGAGACTACTACAAAATTCAAGGTTTATTGCAACGGCTAAAAGCCGCCGCAATACCTAACTAAACCATCATTACAAAAATGTAACTACGGTTTCTTGAAGTGTCGTCATAAGTCTTGTCGCAACGGATATAATGGCATTTTCTAACGGTGGTTATTAGTTGCACAGCTATATAGGACTTATAGCGGCGTTTTTGATTTCTGCCGCTATATAGTAAACTTATAACGGCACAATATAAACCATCATGAGAACATGATATATAACAACACATCTAAACTGCCGTTGTTTTTGCAACCTATAACGGCACAATATAAACTGCCGTAGCAAATCGATCTGTAACGGCATATTTAAACCACCGTTATATAGTGAATTTATAACGGCACAACATAAACGCCGTTGTATGTCCAACCTATAACGGCACAATAAAAACCACCGTAACAATTATGACTGTAACGGCGGTAAAACCGCCGCAACTAATCGGAAATTAAAAAAAAAAAAATATATATATATATATATATATATTTGAAAAAAAAAAAAAATTTACCTGTATTAATTGTACCTCTAAGCAATATAAAAAAAATTAAATTATTTACAAAAGTTCTAAACACCAAAATATAATTCATCAAACATATAAATTCATGTCCATCACAATCTCATAAAAAACCCTCTAAAATATCCGTCAATATATACATATATACATGTCCAAAAAAATCTGTCAAGTGTAAAATAAAAAATCTGCTATGGCTGCCTAGCAGGTCCCTCCGACTACTGCACTCCTGCTACCCCTGACAGATGCGTGTTGTCGACACCCTCCTACAAAAATAAGAAAATACAATTTATCATTAGACTAGCAAAATGATAAAATTTATCAATTTCATCAAAAATTTACAAATAAAAAAAACAATCATAAATATTTCATAGTTAATGGATTAAATAAAGAAGTTTAGTTCATTGGCCTAAACCTATATTGTCCCACCATTTCCAAACCGGGGGCCAGATTTCGATCCCGTTTCTTCTAACACGTGTATTTTAATATATCCTAAGTGTTTGAATTGGTTTCGAGCGAATCTGAGGCTGTATACCCGATATGGGCATCGAGACGGCTAAAATCCATACTTGGATACTATACATTGGCCTAAACCTACATCGTTCCACAATTTCCAAACCGGGGGCCGGATTTCGATCTCGTTTCTTCTAACTTGTGTATTTTAATACTCCTAAGTGTTTGAATTGGTTTCGACCAAATCCGAGGCCATATGCCTGATATGGGCACCGAGACAGCCAAAATCCATACTTTGATACTATACATTGGCCTAAACCTATATCGTTCCACAATTTTCAAACCGGGGGCCATATTTCGATTCCGTTTCTTCTAACACGTGTATTTTAATACATCCTAAGTGTTTGAATTGATTTCGAGCGAATCCGAGGCCGTATGCCTAATATAGGCACCGAGACGGCTGAAATCCATACTTGGATACTATACTTCATCCTAATCCATACTTGGATAGTACACACCACCACTCATCCACCACCACTAGAACCACCACTAGCACCATCCATCCATCACCACTAGCACCACCCAACCACCACTAACACAAACCACCCTTCCACGACCACTATCACCACCCAACCACCACTAACGCACCACCACCCATCCACCACCACTAGCACCACCCAACCACCACTAACACACCACCATCCATCCACCACCACTAGCACCACCCAACCACCATTAACACACCACCACCCATCCACCACCACTAGCAACATCACTACCACCACTCATCCACCACCACTAGCACCACCCAACCTCCACTAACACACCACCACCACTAGCACCACCCAACTACCACTAACACACCACCACCACTAGCAACACCACTACCACCACTCATCCACCATCACTAGCACCACCCAACCATCACTAACTCAAACTACTCTTCCACCACCACTATCACCACCCAACCACCACTAACGCACCACCACCCATCCACCACCACTAGCAACATCTAACCACTACTAACACACCACCACCCATCCACCACCCGTAGCACCACCCAACCACCACTAACACAAACCACCCTTCCACCACCACTATCACCACCCAACCGCCACTAACGCACTACCACCCATCCACCACCACTAGCACCATCCAACCACCACTAACACACCACCACCCATCCACCACCACTAGCACCATCCAACCACCACTAACACACCACCACCCATCCACCACCACTAGCAACACCACTACCACCACTCATCCACCACCGCTAGCATCACCCAACTTCTACTAACACACCACCACCCATCCACCACCACTAGCACCACCCAACCACCACTAACACACTTCCACCCATCCACCACCACTAGCACCATCACTCATCCACCACCACTAGCACCACCCAACCACCACTAACGCACCATCACCCACCAAATCCTTCACTGCTTATTACAACCGCATTTATGGAAGAATATACTTCATAAATTTTCTACTAAATGACCCTTACAAGGGTCAGAAATGTCCTCATTCTTGAGCCGCTCATATGGGCACTCTTTACAATAAAAGGTCCGATGATGTTGAGGCTCGTTATTCATAGATATACATTCTTTTAGAACCTCTTCCTGGACCAGGCCTTCACGTCAACATGCACATGGAATCGATGATGATAACATACGGTGACCAAAACAACGTGAACAACATTATTCACCTTTGATTTATGTCATTCACATCGTGGAGGAATCCGTGCTACGTACTGAAGGACCATCAAAATACCTGAATTTGAATAGGCTGAAAATTTGGATTCATTTCTCGACTTATCCCTTTCACTAGTACCGTTTGCGACAACTTCATTTGGCTATCCATTCGAAGAACTACCTGGAATGCAAAAATTACCGATTTGAGCGACTATGTCTTCTACTAATTTTATACCTGGATTTAGACTAGGTACTTGGATGTCAGCCCGATTTGGGCACCGAGATGTCATTTCTTCTATCTTTGAATGACTTAGATGACCTTCATCCCCAAAAGGAAGTTGTTGGGAACGGTAATGGCGATAGGGATAAAAAGAGAATGAAATGAAAAAGTTCAGGTTATTCAAATTCACGTAATTTGGTGGTCCCTCCACGATGTTAACGATATAACCAAAAGTGAATATTGTTGTTCACGTTGTTTTGGTCATTGTATGTCATTCCGTGTGCATGCGCACGTGAAGGTCTGGTCAAGGAAGAGGTTCTAAAAAAATGTATATCTATGAATAAGGCTGTCAAAAAAGCCCATATAGAAGGGTACCCGGCCCGGCCCAACCCTCCAAAGCCCTCCAAAGCCCGGCCCTACCCCAGCCCTTGGGCCGGGCAGGGCCAAAAAATTGGAAGCCCTTGTTCTCTAGGGCCGGGCTAGGGCTCCCCCTGTCCGGCCCTTCCCGGCCCGGCCCTACTTTATCTTAAGATAAATATTTTTTAATAATTTTACTAATATGCTCCCTTTAACCTTTCATTAACGTTATGAAAGTAGGGCTATGTTTGTAATTGCGCCAACTAAAGACCTTATAAAAACCAACCTAACACAGACCAAACCCTAACTTGTATTCACATTCTAAGACTTTGCCTCTTCATTCTTCAACTTCAATCGCACAGGCCACATACCACTTCGGCTCTTCATCGATCATCTCTCTCTCTCTCTCATATCTTACTCTCTACTTTCAGTTTTATATTTAAACATATTTTCAATTTTGTTCTATATAGTTTTATTATTCTACTTGTTTACCTATACTATGTTTTGGTTTATTATGCATGACTGTCACTGATAAGGAAATTTTTTTTTTAACTCTGTCATTGCTCTTTTTGTTGCAATGTTGATCCCAAACCTGAATAAAAGAGGAGGGTATCCATTTCCATGTAAGGTTGACAGTCGGTGTAGTAAAAAAAAATTTATTATCTTAGATGAAAAAAAAAAAATTCCGCTCTTTCTTCCGGCCCTTTGGCCGGCCTGGCTTGGCCCCGGCCCCGGCCCTTGAGGGGCCGGGCTAGGGCCCAATCAACCCCGGCCCTTGAAGGGCTAGGGCTCTACTCTTATAAGGAAGGGTAGGGCTAGGGTTGACCCCGGCCCTACCCCAACCCGGCCCTTTGACACCCCTATCTATGAATTGCGAACCTTAATATCACCAGACTTTTTATTGTAAAGAGTGTCCGCATGAGCAGTCCAAGAATGAGGACATTCCTGACCCCTGTAAGGGTCATTTAGTAAGAAAATTTATCAAATATCTTCTTCCATAAATGCGGTTGTAATAAACAATGTAGGAACCGGGTGGTACATCGAGGCATAATATGCAATCTGCAAGTCAAAGTTTATCCTTGTTCTGAATTTAGTGTTAGCTAGTGTTAGAGTTATATCAGCACCTTTTGATGCCCGATTTGGGCACCGAAAAGCCGAATTTCCAATCTGGAAGCTAACCCTTAAGTTTTAACCTTAGGAAATCTCCAATTAATCTGACTAAATCTCAGATTTGTAGAGTATAGTATTCCAACTCACGAAAGTGAGGTATCTCTATCACTAACATACTAACTAAATAGGTCTAATATTCAGATTTGCAGAGTAAAGTGTTCCAACTTATGAATATGAGGTATTTCCATTACTAACGTACAAACTAAATAGGTCTAAGATTCAGATTTACAGAGTAAAGTGTTCCAACTTATGAATATGAGGTGTTTCCATTACTAACATACTAACTAAATAGGTCTAAGATTCAGATTTGCAAGAGTAAAGTGTTCTAACTTATGAATATGAGGTATTTCCATTACTAACATACAAACTAAATAGGTCTAAGATTCAGATTTACAGAATAAAGTGTTCCAACTTATGAATATGAGGTATTTCCATTACTAACATACAAACTAAATAGATAAATTTGCAGAATAAAGTGTTCTAACTTATGAATATGAGGTATTTTCATTACTAACATAAAAACTAAATAGGTCTAAGATTCAGATTTGCAGAGTAAAGTGTTCCAACTTATGAATATAAGGTATTTCCATTACTAACATACAAACTAAATAGGTCTAAGAGTTCCAATTTATGAATATGAGGTATTTCCATTACTAACATACAAACTAAATAGGTCTAAGATTCAAATTTGCAGAGTAAAGTGTTCCAACTTATAAATATGAGGTATTTCCATTACTAACATACTAACTAAATAGGTCTAAGATTCAGATTTGCAGAGTAAGATGTTCCAACTTATGAATATGAGGTATTTCCATTACTAACATGCAAACTAAATAGGTCTAAGATTCAGATTTGCAGAGTAAAGTGTTACAACTTATGAATATGAGGTATTTCTATTACTAACATACAAACTAAATAGGTCTAAGATTCAAATTTACAGAGTAAAGTGTTCCAATTTATGAATATGAGGTATTTTCATTACTAACATACTAACTAAATAGGTCTAAAATTCAGATTTGCAAAATAAAGTGTTCCAACTTATGAATATGAGGTATTTCCATTACTAATATACCAACCAAATAGGTCTAAAATTTGGTGAGACTGCTAGGAATGCTCTACCCACCACCACTACCATCACCACTATCACCACCCACTACCACCACCACTACCATCACCTACCCTCCACCACTACCATCACCACTACCACCACCACACCCACCACCCACTACCATCACTACCATCACTATCTACCACCACCCACCACCACCACACCCACCACCCACCACCACCACCACCACTAGCTACCATCACCTACCCACTACCACCACCCACCACCACTACCATCACCTACCCACCTCCACCTCTACTATCATAACCACTACCACCACCACACGCACCACCCACTACCACCACCACTACTATCACTAGCTACCATCACCTACCCACTACCACCACCACTACCACCACCCACCACCACTATCACCTACCCACCACCACTACCATAACCACTACCACCACCACAGCCACTACCCACTACCATCACCTACCCACCACTACTACCACCCACCACCACTACCACCACCCACCACCACTACCATCACCTACCCACCATGACTACTACCCACGACCACTACCACCACCCACTACCACCACCACTACCATACACCATCACCACCATGATATATAACAGATTTGAAATTATAATTAAAATCTTTTGAACTTAACATTTACCTCCGGAGTCGCATGTGGTGGTGTAGAAGGCTGATTCGCACCCTGTTGTGAAAAAATTGGGTAAATCCTCATGAATGAATATCTAAATATTAAAAAGTAATAATTAATTGTTCTAATATTACATATGTGTCCTGCCTTGTAATCATGCATAAAATGCTCCAAGGATGCCACACGCATCCGAGTCTCTGCCAGCAGCTGGTCTTTCTCTGCGTTTGACTCCTCGAGAACTTTGATCCTCTCGGCAGTCTGAGGATCAGGCTGAGAGGCACCGGAGGGACCTACAGATCGTGACCCCCATAACTGGGTGGGGGTCGGGCCTAACCCAAGTCCTCGGATACGTCCAGCTCTCTTAGGCCCCATGACTTGAGCGTATATACCTTCTTGGCCCGTGGTATCCTGCGAGGACTTTGGTGCCTGCGCCCTCAACTCCTGCATCCGGTGCTAGAAACAATTGGAGACAGTTGATATTTGGTAGGTAAAAGGAGAAACTCTAAAATTTTCAAATAAATAAATGTACATACAATATTCTCCCCCACTTCTGCCGAAACTGGCGTGCCATCCTTGCGCTTGTGCGTGATGATGTACACCTCTGCACGACCTGGAGGCATCTTAGTGAGGCTCGCAGCTCGCTATGACAGTCACAATAATAATTAAAATTTAGTCAATACAATACAAATAAATTACAAAAACATATTTTAACAAATTCAACTGAACATACCGCTTCATGCCTGACCCTGGCAAAGCTCTTCATGCGCTCGTATGGAGGACCTTCTGTTTCGAGCGATTTATTTTATTCGCTTCATTTCTGCAACAATTTTAAATTATGGTTAATTAAGAGAGTTGAAACACAATTTATCTAAGTTACCTATTAGAATAATGACAAACAAAATATATATACATGGCCCTCCTCAGAGAACCAAAAAGCCACCAATGTAGGCCACTGGGTGGCCACCACATTTGCCGGGCATGCAGCTGCTCCGGCGTAGCCCCCAGGATGACGTTCTCCCAGCGCTGCTTTGCCTTCCAATCTCAGTATTTATGCCCGAGGGAAGCAAGAATGAATTTCTCAGCGAATAGTTCAATATCAAATTTTACCTGAAACACAATTTCATATGATTTAACCACGAGGAAATAGTAAACAAAAAGATATGTAATTAAAAACTAAATATTAAACCATTTTTAGATATTTCTGATTCTTACCCGAACCAACTCCAAAGCTCGCTGTTTCTGCTCCTTATCGATGTGAAGCCAACTGAGCACATCGAGCCTAAGCAAATGCCCATCCCGAGCAAGATTACCGAGGTAATCAGCCAACATCTTTGCAGCCTTTTCTACAGGCTGTACATACTCGTTGGTTAATACCCTCTGTTTCACCCTGGGAGGGAGTCTATGTAGGGCAATACTCCTGTTCTTGCCCCGACCCCTCCTAATAGGTCCTGGAGGGGGAGGGGGCAATGCTGCACCAGATGTACCGGGGGTGGAGGTCTCCCCCCTGCACCTGTGTAGGGTCCATCTGCAAAATAAATAACTCAGAGCAGATTTTTTATAAGTACATAGTTTAAACACATAAAAGTACATAAATTTCTTCACTAACATGAACATAAACATTTCATAGTGTATGGATTAGTTAACTATTTTGAAAATAAACAACTCGGAGCAGATTTTTCATAAGTACATAGTTTAAACACATAAAAGTATATAGATTTCTTGACTAACATGAACATAAATAACATTTCATAGTGTATGGATTAGTTCACTAACATGAAAATAAACAACGTTTCATAGTATATGAATTAGTTCAATAACATGAAAATAAATAACTCGGAGCAGATTTTTCATAAGTACAAAGTTTAAACACATAAAAGTATATGGATTTCTTCACTAACATGAACATAAACATTTCATAGTGTATGAATTAGTTCACTAATATGAAAATAAACAACTCAGAGCAGATTTTTCATAAGTACATAGTTTAAACACATAAAAGTATATGGATTTCTTCACTAACATGAACATAAATAATATTTCATAGTGTATGGATTAGTTCACTAACATGAAAATGAACAATATTTCATAGTGTATGGATTAGTTCACTAACATGAAATTAAACAACTCAGAGTAGATTTTTCATAAGTACATAGTTTAAACACATAAAAGTATATAGATTTCTTCACTAACATGAACATAAACAACATTTCATAGTGTATGGATTAGTTCACTGACATGAAAATACACAACTCAGAGCATATTTATCATATACCGAGAACAATAAACACAAAAAAGTCTATAAATTGAGCTCACTAAAATGAAAATAATATATTGAAGGTCAAATTCTCATTCATTTACATGGTAGAAACTAATTACATTGTAATTTTACATGGTAGCAACTAATTACATCATTCAACTTCATCGTTATAGGGCCGAATTCTTAACTTCATCATCACTGGATTTAGTAGAAGATGCTTGTTGTAGTAGTTCAAGGGTGCATCAACAGTTGCTCCAGTAATCCCTACTCTCACCCAACTGGCACCTTCATCATCATCAAGTAAGGTGTCATCCAACTGTTGGTCGTTGAATGGTTCATTTCCCTAAATGCGTAATCGTCCGTAAGAGATTCTTCATTCATGTCAAATAAGTCTCTTGGTTTAGTCTTGATGACGACATGTCAATCTTCTTCCATTGGATCTTCGACATAAAATACCTGCTCAGCTTGAGATGTCATAACATAGGGTTCACTCGTCACCAAGTGTGTCTGGAGCAAACATGTGAAGTTCACGAGTTTAAACCCAAATGCATCGATCTTTATTCCTCTACCTTGTGTCTTCACATCAACCCAATCGCACTTAAACAATAAAATTTTTAACCTTTCAGAATACGTCACCTCAACTACATCTGTTAAGCGACCATAGTAGATGATATTTGTGACAATGGGGGTTCTATCCTTGGAAGTTGCATAGCTTGTAGTCGTTGCTGTGAGCGTAACACCACTATTTTGACTCTTACGTCCATGCTCCCTAAGTGTTGTACAAAACCTATATCCATTAATGACGTAGCCCGTAAACCTTGTTGCGGATTTTTGTGGACCGTATGAGAGCCATGTAATTTTGTCAGACACCGGGTTGCCTGAATCACACAATAGTTGAACCTAGTTTAAGGCCAAGATGCAATTAATTCAAATCACAAACATTAATAATGGGATGACAACAAATGTGTCCAGTTAAGAAAATATAACTTACATAGCCCCTAAACCATGAGCTAAATTGTTTGCTGTGCTTTTTTTGGAGCATGTGGGGAGCCGACCTAATAATTTTTGGATTGGTCATCCTCAGTTCATTCATGTGCTGACTGCAAGGAACCATTCGATGTCAAGTGGTGCTCAAATCTCCTTTGTTAAGTTAAAACCGAGAATTTCAAGAAAAGATAACAGAGGAAAGCCTTCGTAATATTTGTCTTACTCGATATGTTGTAATTTTGTTGGAGTTGAATAACACATAATGTTGTATCTGCTGCCATTCTAATTCACTTCGAGCAAATGGTTGTGCACCCCCTATTGGAGTCTCATCGTCATTTCTCACCGGCCTGTTCAATTTTGATTCCACATCGTTTAGGTACCTTGAGCAGAATGTCAAGCATTCTTCCGCCAAGTATCCATCTGCAATGCTACCCTTAGGTCGAGCTCGATTGCGGACATAAGTTTTCAATGTATATAGATACCTATGTGAATTAAATTTAGGTAAGAAAAAAAAGCAATTATAATACGAAAATTCAACATTTGATAAATTATAATTGATGACATACCTTTCGATGGTATACATCCACCAGTATTGGACAGGTCCACCTAGCCTTGCCTCTACGGCCAAGTGTATAGGCAAGTGCACCATAATATCAAAGAATGCTGGCGGAAAAATTCTCTCTAAATGACAAAGCGTAAGCACAATTTTTTCCTCTAACCATCTCAAATCCTCGACTTGAACGACCTTGGAACATAATGTCAAAAAGAAGTTGCTCAATTCAATTATGACTGAACTTACATTATTCGGCAATGCCTTCCTCACAACCAATGGTAGGAATTGTTGCATTATAATATGAGAGTCGTGACTCTTTAGTCCATAAATTTTACGCTCTTTCACATTAATATATCTTGCAAAATTTGAGGAGTAACCATCTGGAACCTTCACACTTTTCAGAACATTGCAAAACAATTCTTCTTCATTCTTGTCCATCGAAAAGCATGCAGGGGGCAGATAAACTTTGTTTTTGCTAGGCTGAAACTCAGGGTGAAGTGCACATCTCACGCCCATATCAACCAAGTCAAGTCAAGTTTTTAAGTCATCCTTAGATTTTCCTTCCAAACCTAACAAAGTTCCGAGCACATTATCGCATACATTTTTCTCTATATGTATTACATCAAGGTTGTGTCTTAACAAATTTTGCTCCCAGTATGGTAACTCGAAGAATATACTGGTCTTCTTCCAATTATAGGGCATATCCTCATGGTCCGTTTGCCTTGGTCTTTTTTGCCCAGTCTGCTTCCCGAGGGAGAATGTACTACCATCTACCATCTAACCGACGCAATACATCAGACTCAGACATTATCGTTGGAGCACATCTGAACTCAGAATTGCCATCGAAAGAGTTTCTATTTTTCCGGAACCTGTGATCCACCGTTAAGAAACGACGGTGCCCTATGTAGCAATGCTTTCTACTTTTAGACAAGTATAAGTGGCAAGTGTCTTTGTGGCATGAAGGACATGCCAACTTCCCTTTTGTGCTCCAACCTGACAACATGGCATACCCTGGGAAGTCACTAATGGTCCAGAGCAATGCCCGCACGCATTATAAATGTCTCATTTTTCGACGCATCATAGGTTGGCAACCCATTCGTCCACAAGTCCTTCAACTCTTCGTCTAAAGGCTTCAAGTACACATCAATGACATTTCTTGGCCCGGAGGGACCAGGAATAAGTAAGAATAGAATGAAATTAGGTTGCTTCATGCACAGCCACGGTGGTAAATTGTAGGGAATAAGAACCACAGGCCATGTGCTGTGAGTAATACTCATCGTCCTAAATGGGTTGAAGCCATCACTCGCCAACCCAAGCCTGACATTTCGAGCATCTGAAGCGAAAAAATGATACTTGCTGTTCAAATTTTTCCTAGTCGATGAGTCTGCAGGATGCCTTAACCTCTCATCCCTAGTTCAACCCTCGTCATGCCATCTCATTTCAGAAGCAGTCTTGGACGACATGAATAACTTGTAACCTGAGTCTCAACTGGAAGTGACGCAAAATCTTAGCTGGAGTTTTCTTCTTGTGTTCCTCTTCACCACCCCCTGTTTTCCATCTTGAATCACCACAGATGTCACATACCGTTTTCTTTGCAGACTCTTTCCAGTAAAGCATGCAATCATTGGGACATGCATCTATTTTATCATAGTTAAGCCCCAAGTCTGACATCACCTTTTTCGTCAGAAAGTAAGTATCTGGTAGCGTTGAGCCCTCGGGGAGTATCTCCCTCAACAACTTAAGCAACATGGTGAATGACTTATTGCTCCATCCACTAAGACACTTAATGTGATATAATCTTACAATGACAGACAACTTCCTGTGATTTTTACATGTTGGATACAAAGGTTGTCCTGCATCCCTTATCAATTGAAAAAATTTATCAGATTCAGGATTGGGATCCCAACTACTGGTACCCTCATCTTCGTTTGGAACCCCGAACACATCGTGCACCATCTCTTCCATCTCATTCTGTCTGTCTAACCTACAAATATCAGGATTTTGAGACACTTAGGTAACTGGTCAATGCTGTAATATGTCCTCCCCATTATGATACCAGATTTTATAATTCAAGTCAAATCCATCACATACCATATGCTCATACGCTGTAACCTTATCTTGATAAAGGACATTGTTGTAGTTGGGACACGGACACTTTATACCACTGGTGTTATTGGTCGCCCCACGAGCTATCCCAAACTCTATGAACTCCTTCACCCCTTTTATATATTCCTTTGAAACCCTATTTAATACAAAAAATATACTCACAATTGCTTAGATACTAACACTTTATCATATGATTTTGCTTACAAAATTATGAACAGAAGGTACCTTCACATTTCAATCCAACTCCTATCCATGATACCACTGAAAATATTTGTAAGTCCTTCGTTTACTATTCTGAGAAATACCAACAGTTCGATATCATCAGTCAATTACAATATGTATGCATGCTTCCTATCGCCATCAACTCCTCTTCTAAAGGGTGGGGTGTTCCTATCCCATTCAGGAATGCATAATCCCCAGTAGTCAATAACTCAGGTGCTTTGTACCATTTCAAGGAAATTCCGACAGTATTTCCCTATGGTTCTCCAAGTACACGACTTAGATTAGGGGCAAGCCCCCCCCCCCCCCCCCCATTGTCTAAATATGTACCCAGAGAACAAGAGAAACGATTGCCAAAATTTTTCTCAATCTGAACAAAACATGAGCAACTGACTATACTGGAGATTATGCATTCCCAAACTGTCCAACCGGACAATTCAAAAATCATATATAGACAAATACACTTTATCACAAACAAGACCGAAAAGTTGTGAACTTACCTTTAGCCTCAGAAGAGAACTAAACATCATAGCTTACAGCTAATCTATCTAAATAGGTGATACAAGAAATGCGTTTGTCACACAATGATTTTTGAACGGGAGATCTAAGGTTCTATGCATGCATGTGTATGACATTCAACCAATACAAAAATTCAACCATCATAAACACGAAGTTTATACACTCATAAGCATTTTAAACAGTTAACATAGTTACTAATTTACAATTACCATCATTTATGAATTTCAGGAAGAATCATGGGCTTAAAGTTTCTGAACACGATTTATCTGTTTACGCGTGTATCCTTGCATCTGAGGTTCATTATGCTTAACCACAATCAAAGGGGGCTCTATAAGCCACCACGTGTCCCCTTTAACACCCACCCACTAACTGTGGTTAAGATTCACTCACCCATAAGATTCATCCATCTAACATTGATTTTTAGGACAAAAAAACCTTAGGTTGATTGCTTAACCACAATTAAAGGGGGTTCTACAAGCCGCCATGTGTCCCCTTTAACACCCACCCACTAACTGCGATTAAGATTCACTCACCCATAGGATTCATCCGTCCAACATTGATTTTTAAAAATGAATAAAAAATTTAACCGTAGGTTAATTATGTTTAACATTGGTTATGTGTCCCAATTAACTCCTAGATTGAATCAGAGCCAATCGTTATTAAACTTGAGAAGAGTTCAATCACACTCATAGGTACGTGTCCCAATTAACTCCTACTAATTGTGATTAAGATTCACCATCTAATTTAGATTTTTACAAAAAAATTAAAAAAAAAAAATATTAACCCAAAGAGTTAAAAATTTATAACCATAGTTAATTTTTTAAAATAATTTGTTCTAAAAACCAATGTTAGATTATTAAAACTTAAAGGTTACTAAATCTTATCCACACTTAATAGGGGTTAACAAGGACACGTGTTGACATCTGAGTGCAATTGAAATCTCCTCAAGTTCAACTGCACCCACAAGTCAACACATGTTCCTTTTAATCCTTATTAATTACGTTTCAGATTTACTAACTCTTCGTTAAGAATTTTTAATCCTTATAGTTAAATATTTTTTAATATTTCTTTCTAAAAATCAAGTCTATATTGTTGAACCCCAAGGGTTAATGAATCTTACATCTTCAAGGGAAAGACATTTGTTTGCACTAATACTATGTCCAATTAAAAAGAGAGTGAGTCTTGAAAGAGTGATGCAAACATTATCCTTAAATTGTATCTTCTACTATAATTGAAAAAAATCCATACTTGAAAACGTTTATTGAATTTTATCTTCTACCATAATGTGAGAGATAAAATCACAATTAATTGCCATTGAACTCTCCTTGAGGGCCAAAATATTCCTTAAATTTTATCCAAAATGCCCCTCACTAGGGCCTTTCTTCATAGTTTATCTCTCTCTCTCCTCTCATATGCATACCTAAAATATTATTTAAATTTTTTTCTAAAATACGGGACAATTTTTTTTACTACAAATGTCGTCCCTCAAGTTTCTATACCTAAAATAGTATTTAATTTTTTCTCCAAAATACCTCTCACTAGAATCCTTCTCCCTCCCCCTCTCCCCTCTCTCTCACATGCATCGCACTTGCAGCCCACTAGTCTCTACTATTATAATGACCATGTCATGTTCAAAACGTCAACGGAAATTTGTGCTAATTCCAAATTTACCCTTTACAGTGAAAGGTGTTAAAACATTGATTATTGTTTTACTAAATTCCAATACTACCCCTTCTATTAATAGATAAAAAATATTTTACTAAATTCCAATACTACCCCTTCCATTATCTTATGAGTCATCCACTTCTATGCGGACCCAAGTATTTCGTGTCCCTTTTAACCCATGTTTAATTATGGTTAAGTTAAATTAAATTTAAATTAATAATTTTGTTTTTTGTTTTTCTAAAAAACATGGTTAGATTGCTTAACCTTAGGGAGTTAACCCAAGTGTCCCGTGTCCCTTTTAACCCATGTTTAATCATGGTTAAGTTAAATTAAATTAAAATTAGTAATTTTGTTTTTTGTTTTTCTAAAAAACATGGTTAGATTGCTTAACCTTAGGGAGTTAACCCAAGTGTCGATTACGCCACTGAGGTTGCAATGTGCCACTTTTAACACTCCTTAATTGTGGTTAAGATTTACCCACCCTTTTAGTTCACCCACCTATCTTTGGTTTTTAGAAGAAAAATTAATTTTTTTTAAACCTTGATGAAAATTTATTAACTCTAGAAACTAAGAATAAGTGGATGAACCCTAGGGGTGGGTGAATCTTAACCACGGTTAAAGAGTGTTAAAAAGGACACATGGCGACTTCAATGGCGTAACCGGACTCCTCGCTCTCTTAGCAAAATACTCAAAAAAAATGTTTCGTCAAGGCCCTGCCCACCCCCTTTCTTTGTTATATCCAAAATGCCCCTAAAGTTTTTAATTCATCATAATATTTAAATAATAATTAATCTTTATCTTCTTTACTATTATAATGCGAGAGGCATGCGTAGATGATTTTTCTAAAATTTTTAAACAACCCTTATAAAAAAACAAAACGTTGATTTAATGTTTTAGTTTGATTCCCAAACTACCCCATGCTCCTCTATCTATTTAGAATCACAACCAATCGTGATTGCACTTGCGGAGAGTTCAATCACACCCGCGGGTTAACAACCAATCACAATTCTTGAACTATCTCGTTTTTACAGTAATTAACATACACCCATTTCAAAGAATAACTGAACAAATAGACCCCATAAAAATGAAATCCATATATTACCCATAATCTCAATCAAACATATTACCCATAATCTCAATCAAATTAATTAACACACACCCATTTCACGGAATAGTTGAAAAATCGAACCCATATAACTTGAAACCATATGATACTCACAATCTCAATTAAAGTTACTAAGCAACTAGTAGGGCAAATAATAATCAAACTCATCTACACATTTCTCTGTTAAAATTTACACAGTTCATTAATTAACTTATATAATTCGATATAAACCAAAAAAGAAGGGAAAGGAAAAAAAAAATCAAACCTTTTAAAATCTGAGCAACTAGCTACTACAAATAGAATAGAATGAGAGAGGGATTACCGGTGGCCCAAGGGCAGTGGCGGTAGGGACAGTGACGGCGGTAGTGAGAGAGAATAGAGAGGAGAGAGCACTGTGATAGGGGAGAGAGCAGAGAGCACGACAGAGGGGAGGTGCTGCTGGAGAGAGCTAAGCTGGCTGCCAGAGGTGACATGCAAATAGAGTGAGAGAGTAGAGAGAGAAAGAGAGTAGAGATAGAGAGTAGAGTAGAGAGAGAGCAGAGAGAGAGAACGCTAGAAAACTTACCGGAGGTGATCCCAAGGTTGCTGGAGGTGTGGCTGTCGAAGAGGGGAGAGGGTGGAGGTGCTGCCCAAGGTGATCCCATAGAGGGTGTTGCCGGAGAGGGTGATCGGAGCACAGAGCAGGGAGGCCGGAGCATGAACGCCGGAGAAGGAAGGAAGGGAGGCCGGAGCAGAGGGGAGCACGAACGCCGGAGAAGGATGGAAGGGAGGCCGGAGCAGAGGGGAGCACGAAGGATTGATGAAACAGGGTGAAAATGAAGGGAAAACATCGGGGGGCTATTAAAAGATTTATAACGACAGTAATTAAAAACTGCTGTTATAATTTTGTTGTAATGGCATTTAGTATCTAACCGCAGCTATTATTAATGATTATAACGATGGTTTTTAGACCTACCGCCGTTATAATCGAGGCGGGAAGTGACAGCACGGGAAAGTGAAAAGGTGGAGGGAGCAATTTGCAACGGCGCTTATGAAAAAAGCGTCGTTGGAAATACGTTTATAATGGCGATTATTAAAATACCGCCGTTATATCTAGGCGTAACCGAGATGTAACTGCGGTTCTTGAGAACCGTTGTTATATATAAAATGCTACGACTGTTTTTGAGAACTGCCGTTATAGACAAGTAGTTTAGTAGTGGACGGTGGGCATGGATTTGATGGATTCGGTGTTTAAGAATGTTTGGAAGTGCCTTATAGAAGAAGATCAGGTGCGAATTATCAGAGCACACGACATGAAAAGTGTTGGAAAGATGACACTCTTGAAGGAGATCAATAACAAGTTTCTCCATGGAGGAACCCAAGATTTTGATTTGGTGATTTGGGTTGAGGGGTGTAGAATAACAAACGTGGAGAAGGTTCAGAAGAACATCTTGTTGAGGTTGAGGTTGGAATTATCACAAGATGAACACCAAGACACAAGGTTTGCTAAAGTCAAAATCTTTGATTTCTTGAAAAACAAAAGTTTTGTGCTGTTGTTGGATGGCATATGGGATCAAATGAATTTTGAAGATGTTGGAATTCCTCGTCCTACCCGTGAAAAGAAGTCCAATGTAATATTCACTACTGGTCCAGAGACATGTGTCTAGGGATGTTGGCTCAAAAGATTTTCAAAGGAGAATGCTTGGGTTGGAATGAAGCATGGAGTTATTTAGACAGAGAAAAGTACGGAAATGTAAACATCGAAAATACATTATAATAACATAAAATACTGAAAAAGAGCACTCACTATAATCATCGAAAATGAGAATTGTAATAACATAAATACCAAAAAAAGCATTTTAACCATCGAAAATGAGAACATGAGAACAGTAATAACAGAAAATCTCGAAAAAGATCAAAGTAGACATCGAAAATGCACTATAATTACATAAAATACCAAAAAATATCACTCACTGTAAACACTTACCCTATGTTGTTCTTTTTCTTCTTCTACTTCAAACTCTTCTTCAAAATGGTTTCGGATGAATAGAAGGGTTTAGCTCAGTTTATGTTGAAGGGTTCCAGATGAAGTAGCAGGGTTTAGCTCAGTTGCAACGAAGGGGGAAACTTGGGTTTCGGATGAAAGGTTCAACGAAGGGGAAAGCTTGAGTTTAGCTCAGTTTGTATTGAACACTTGATGGGTCACACGGTGTTGAAGGGATCTCTGAACAGAGATGGGGGTATTTTGGAGAGAGAAAAAAAAAAGGAAAGCACATGCTGTATTAAAAACACTGTAGGAGCCTACAAAAATAACTTCCTAAAATTGGAGCCCATTTTTGGGTTATTTCGTAATTGAGGCCATTTCCATACTTTCCTCATTTAAAAGCACTGTTGGAGACGTGACTCTCAATTCCCACAATCAAATACCAGAGCTAGTTGCTAGAGTTGCCTTAAAATGCGAGGGTTTACCACTTGCACTCGTTACCATTGGTGAGACCATGGCTGCCAGGACGGCTCCACATGAGTGGAACAATGCAGTAAAACTATTGAGAAAATTTGTATTGGTACGTAAGGATCTTGTCTGAAAAAAGGGTTGTACCTTACTAATTACAAGTAAAAGTAACAACCCCTTGAGTATTTTTAATTGGACTTTGCTACTGAGACTGCAAGGGGCTGAAATTACATTGAGACAAGCACATGTGATGAGCGGATCTCAAAATTTTCATGAATCTGATTTTATTTATTTGAAATCCGGTCATCACATGCATGGTCTCGGTGTGGTCTTGACCCTTTGCGGTCTCACTAGGATTTCCTTTTTTAATTTTAGGATTCTTGTTTGTTGTTATGGTGCAGAAAAAGGAGGAAGCAATCTCGGTGGGACCATGGGGAGGAGAGGGTGGCACTCACTGGAGTCACAGTGCCAAAGGTAAGATAACGCAGATTACAATCACTGATGGAGAAGGGATTGTTTCCATCAACTTCAAAACCCACGACGAGGGTGAGATAAGGTTTGGAGGCGGTGGGCCCAACACTGATAAGATTGATTTTGATTGGCCTCACCAGTATCTGACATCTATTGTCGGGTCATATGGCACGGTCTGCATCAATGGACATGGACTAATAATGGTAGGCTTAGAACTCGAGAGAAATCTCTCGAGTTGGGACGTCGCAGCCAAGGCAGGCGACGTGTGGCCACTATCTAGGCGGGAAACCAAAATTGGGTTTGAGTTTTCGAGTGGACTTAGACGGGCTTTCGTTAACGGAAGACGTTAACTCACCTCTTTTCTCTCTCGGCTAAGTCTAAGGCTAAGTGAAGAACAAAACTTCAAAAGGCAGGTTTGCCCTTGGGAAGAACAAGCTCAACCCCCATTTGGTCGTCGTCTTCAACCTGCCGCGGATCCTCATCTTGCTCCGACGCCGATAGCTTTAGGATTTCTTGTAAAAATTATCAAGTGGTGATTTGTTGAAAAAGCTCAAAATACATTAAATTGACCATAGGTCACTTGAACAAATATAAAAATATGATTAAGGAACTTAAAACATGATCATCTTACTCATAAAGGTTAAGTACAAAACCTTGGAATCAAATCTTATCTTAAACGTTTTGAAAATGGATTCTGCAAATAAAAATGGTCTATCCAGTCGATCAGATAGACCATCCAGCCGATTAAGCAGACCATCCAGTCGATCAGGCAAGCCCTTTGATCGACTGGATAAAACAAATTTTTTTCAAAATTTGTCTGCATGTACTGATTAAGTTGGAACTCTTTATAAATCTATTTTAGATCATTCAAAAGATCATTATGAGATGTTAATCATGTTTTATTAATGGCTTAAAAGACTTTGGAAATCGTGTAAATCATTAAAATTCAAGTAAACCAAAATCTGAATGATTTTTGGTCTATCCAACCGATCTGGTGGACCATCCAGTAAATCAGGAGGTCCATTCAGCCGATCAGAAGACCCTTGTGATCGACTGGATAGAACAAAGCTCACAAAAAATTGGTTTTTGCCATCCAACCGATCAGGACTTTGATCCAGGTGATCTTGTGACCATCCAGCCGATCAGAAGACCCTTGTGATCGATTGGATAGTTCAGAAAAATCTGAGACCCGTATTTAATGTTCAATGGCTATATTTATAACTGGTGAGTTTTCTTTAAATGTTCATCAACAGTAATAAAATTAGGATCTTTATAAATATAAATGATTTTTGAAAGATCCAATAACAACAACACTTATTTTTACACTATTCTATTGATCAATCATTCTCTTAAGCTAAAAATCTCAATCCTAAGAAAAAGATACTCTGTTTTTCTCTTTGAGCTAAAATCCAGATCATTTCTTGAGAGATTTCTTAGAGTGAGCTATTCCAATCAAATCTAACTCGTAAGGAGTTTTTTTTATTTCGGATTGTTAAATCCAAAAATCTTTATTCTTCAGCTAGTCAAGAACCTGTGTGTTCTTGCAAAGTGAAGCTGCTGCTTCGGTTTAGTCAGAGAGGGTTGTGCTCTGACTGTGTAAGGTTCCATCCTGACCTGAAGAAGGATTGTACAGTTGCATCTTGACCAGAAGAGAGATTGTTAAAGGTTTAAGCTTCACTTGTAAAGGAGCTTATACGATCAAGGATCGTAGTGGAACCTCTTGCGAGTTGCAGAGGCGGGGAGTAGGCTGGAGATAGCCGAACCTCGATAACAAACTGAGTTTGCACTTCTTTCTTTCTCTCCTCTATCTCTTAGAATATTTGGTTGTTAAATTTTTGTATCTATTGTTAGCTGTATTTCCCTTTGATTTTCAAATTCCACACTTAAGGGTTAACAAATTTTTATATTTGTCATTGACCCTATTCACCCCCCCTTTAGGGTCCATATCTGGGCAACAGAAAGGGTTGTGGTGTGTCTCAGAGGCACTAGCCGGATTGATATTGAAATTGCCCAGAGGGGCTGAATTTTATAATGTGGGGGAGTTTTTTCACGCTGGCCGGGTGTGACGACATGCAAATGTTGTCATACAGGGGATAAAGACGAGGATGTTTTCCCATGACTCTTTACTGCGATTCACGGGATGCACGGTGTCAGATGCTTCTGCTTGTCTTGTCGGGACCGCTCAGTTTAGGTTGGTACAAACGGATTTTGATACCAGAAGCTGTTTTGAAGGAAAAATCCTTTTTAGAAAAAGTGTAGGGGACTTTTGCAAAAGTTTTTTATCTTGACCGAAAAGATGCTTAGTTAGCTTTTAGGTTTGCTAGTAAATTGCCTTTGTTAGGGCTTAGGGGATTTTGTAATCTGCCTTTTACTCTCGGAGAGTGGTGTATGATTCGGAGTAAGACGCTGCTGGGGATAGACAAGCTTGCCCAGGTGCTGTTGCAAGCTGAGGGCTCTAGCTGGGGAGCAACTTGCTGAAGAACCATTAGGGATCCACTAGGGACTGGGAAGTAGTTGTAGACCGTCGAAGGCTGAGTGTCTATTGACTGATTGTTTTCTGAACAATCTCTGCCGGGGAGCAGTTGGAGTTAGCTACCTGTTGGGGAGCTTCCCTAAGTTAACCGTGTTCTGGGGAATGTCTAAGGAAGGATTCTCTGTTGAGGAATTCCTTTCAGTGGAATATCTGTTGGGGATATCTGGGCATTAACCACCTGTTGGATGTTTTCCTTGTGGGAACCTTTGTTGGGGATACGGAACCGTGGAGAGATTATTCTGCTGGGGGGACTGGGGAGTCCGGTGAGACTGATTACTGCCGGCATCTGTTGCCAAACTGTTCTTCAGCTTTTCTCCCTTTTTTACCATTGGAATGATTAAGTCATGGGGTTCGCATAATTTTGCGCAATGAGGTCGTTGTTGGTTTTCCTCATGCTTACGAAGCTAATTGGTCTTTGTCCCTTTTTTGCCCCTAGTCACAAGACTAGGTATAGGGGTCGCATTATTTTTGCGCAATGAGCCCGTTGTCGGCTTTCACTCATGTCTACGATTTTGTTGGGGGAACGGATTTTCTCCCTTCATCGCCCTGGATTGTGCTCCTTTGGGGATTATAGGAACTTTGTTTCCGCTGAGGATGTAGATGTGATATTGCGCTTACACTTGCAGTTTTTAGGGGATCTAGGAGGACTTTGAGTAGAACGAAATGTAGGCTAGGGGACCAAAGTTTGAGACACCCTGGATTGTTCTTCCTGCAATTGATTTGTATTCCCTTGGAGGTATATATATATAAATATATATATATATATATTTTTTAAATTATTATTATTATTATTTTTTGCTCCGCTAGGAAATTTTTGGCCCCACTGGGGGATTGGAGAGAGATTGTCTCTATTAGGGAGAATTGTCGGGAGAGGTTGTCTCCGAAAGGTTTTTGTATAGGGGTTGATTCTGCTGGAGAAAGAGTCCGAGGAAGTTCTCTCTGTGGGGGAGTCTTTGACTTTGAGAATGTTTCAACTTTTATTTTGGGTTTCGCCTTGATAGAAATCTTTATACTTTTGGGCGATGATTTCGTCGAGGGAGTTGAGAGAGTTGGACTCTTCTGGAGGAAAAGGGATCTTGGGGATGATACAAGAAGTATTTTGATCCATTAGCGATCGTACCTATTTGTCAGGTTGCCTACGTACCCTTTGCAGGATCAAGTTATGACGTAGTTCAAGAAAATGCCGCTATGGGCAAGGGAGAGTGTCCCTGAAAATGTTTTTGTGAAGAAAAGGTTGTTAGGCTCCAGGGGCTAGCTAGTAGATTTCATTGATTTGAAAAATGGTTTACATTGTTGGGGATAAAGAGGTGCCAAAGATGGCCTTTTGTCACATCCCAAAGAGTCTACGAGTGCAAAGTGTTTATCTGATCTAGACCCTAAGTGTAGTATTGTTTGACTTTGTCCATATTAACGGGCTCTGGGAGGTGTTCATCATCCATACGTCCGAGTCGAAGGGCGCCACTGGAGAATTTTTCTTGGACAATGTATTGGCCTTCGTAATTGGGAGTGAACTTGTCCTTCCGGTCAGGGCGGTTTAGCAACATTTTCCGGAAAACCAGGTCACCGACTTCGATGCTTTGAGACTTTACTTTCCTGTTGAATGCCCTATCCATGCACCTCTGATAGGCCTAAGAGTGGTTGATGACTTTCAGTCGCCGCTCTTCAATCAGATTCAATTGCTCATACCGAGTCTGTGCCCATTCTGCTTTTGAGACTTCTGCTTCCATTAACACCCACAGTGATGGAATTTCTACTTCGATAGGGAGGACCACCTCCATACCATAAGCCAAGGAGAATGGAGTTGCCCCAGTTGAAGTTCTGATGGACGTTCTGTAAGTCATGAGTGCGTATGAGAGCATTTCAAGCCAGACAGAGTAATTGGTTGCCATCTTTTTTATGATTATCTTCATATTCTTGTTGGCGGCTTCAACGGCACCATTGGTTTGTGGCCAGTATGGTGTGGAGTTGTGATGTTGTATCTTGAACAGAGATCTGTCATCTCCTTGTTGCAGAAGTTGAGAGCATTGTCTGTTATAATCTCAAATGGGACGCCATATCGGCAGATGATGTCATTTTTCAGAAAACGCTAAACCACGGAGGCTGTGACATTGGCATAAGAGGTTGTCTCGACCCATTTTGTGAAGTAATCGATTGATACCAGGATGAATCGATGATCGTTGGTTGCTTTCAGGATTATGGGCCCGATGACATCGATGCCCCACCGGGGTTATGGGTCCATCCCCTTTTGGAATGTATTTAAAAAATTCCAAATTTGAGCAAATATGACATGAAGCTCTCAAATCTAAAAATAATTCACAAGAAGAATTGTCTATACCTTTGGAGACTGTGAAAACATCTCTAATGTATTCTTTATTGTTTGTTACTATTGTCGTCGAAGAATCTCCTCTGGAAGAGTTCCTCTTCCCATCAGCACGCCTCAGACACTCTCTTTTGAAGTGCCCTAATTCTTTGCAATGATAGCACTGGACACCGCCTTTTTCCTTAGATTTGGATCTGCCCCTGCCTTTTTCAGATCCTCTCTCCAAGTCCCTTCCTTCTCCCCAAGTAATTATGACATGATTATTCTCATCATGCGATGGCTTCCACCTAATCTCGTAAGAGAGTAGTGCACCATGATCTCCTCCATTAGTAATGTACTCCTTACCATACATGAGGGTTGTCACCAAGTGATCATATGAGTCAGGAAGTGATGTAAGAAGCCCCACGACCTGGTCTTCTTTATCCACCTTGACATCAACTTTCTGCAATTGATTCAGGATCTGGTTGAACACATTAATGTGCTCTATGAGATCTGTACCATCCGCTATCTTTAAGTTATTGAACTCTTTTTTCAAGTATAACCTGTTGGTAAGGCTCTTTCCGATGTAGAGAGTTTCCAATTTCTTCCAAAGATCCGGTACCAATTCCTCAACCATAACGCTATGCATCACGTTCTCTGCAAGACAGATGCGTATTGTGCTGACCGTCTTTGCCTCAATGTCTTTCCAATCTGCATCAGACATCTTTTCTAGTTTACCGGACTCTCCTTTCAAAGCTTTTGTGAGACCCCTTTGAAGTAGGAGATCTTTTACCATCCTTTGCCACAAATTAAAACTCTTTTTTCCGTCAAACTTCTCCAGAGAAAATTGCCTAGAATTTTTCAAATCAATTGAAAAATAATCAACTCGGAGCTCTGATACCAATTTGTTGGGGGAAATAAGCAATAGAACAACACCCGACGGAAAAGAATAAGCCAAAACAAGCAAACAAACATAAGAGATGTACATGGTTCGGCAACAACCTATCTACGTCCACGGGTCAAGATCCAATCACTCCTTTATTCAAAGAAAATCTTGAGAAATAAGTACAAAAACACTCAACTTACCTCTCAATGAAAACCCAAAGAAGAATCCCTATCTATCATCCCTTAAACCTTTCCCAAGCCCTAATATGCTTTAACCCCTTTCTATTATCTCCCTCTCTCAATGCATATACATTCCTACCTTAAAACCCTAGACCCAAAACTACTTATTTATAGGCCTAAAAAAGAGACCTAGACAATTAGAAAGTCTCCCACACGGAATAGGAGTTTCCAAAAAGCAAAAAATTTGCTAAAAAACAAATTTCCAGAATTTTCCACTATGGCCGATTGATCGGCGCTTCCCGGCCGATCGATCGGTCTCTTCCAGCATTGTTCATGGCGCTCGCCGATTGATCGGCCCTTCTGGTTTTTCTTAAATTCGAGCCAAAAACAATATAAGTCATGTAAGATCCTTCAGTGCATCACAGTTTAAAATTTGTATGAAGGCAAAGTTTTGAAAGAATGGATGAGCTACATCTCTTATGATCTTAAGTTTTGGGAGATTGGTGAGGATCAGTGTCTCAAGGTTCAAGGGTATGGTATTCTCTCCTTCTGTGACCACCACCCAACTAAATGTCAACTCTTCCAAGTCTAAACAATTATTAGGATAAAGATCTTTTAGGCACTTCATGTTTTCAAAAAAGTGTTTGAGGATGATGGTGGTAGAGGAAGTGTGGTCAAACCTTTGCACCGTTCTATAAGTAAATAGCTTGTGCATCTTGATAAATTGTGGAAGTTGAAGAACTTTTCGAGAAATGGTACAGTTCTTATAGTGATTCCAGTATCGTTCAAATGTTTCAAGCTTCCCGATTCGACTAAGCTGGCTACATTGTCTCCATCCACTTCCCAATCCCCATAACTACTTGTATATATGTTCAACACTTGCAATCTTGGAAGCCTTAATATTACTTTAATTGGAATTGTTGAAAGAAAATTTGTATAACTCAAATCCAAATACTTTAGCTGAACTAAAATTTTCAACTCATCGGGCAATGTATGTATTGAAGTTCCTGATAGATTAAGACATAGCAACTCAACCAATTCAACTATCCCCACTGGGGGTTCTCCAATAGTCTTTTGAACCATCCTAACGTTTGATTCTTTAGACACTACCACCCAAATCACCACATCAAAATCATTGGTTCCTCGGTCGTCAAATTCATTATTGATTTTCTTTAAGAGGGTCGTCTTTCCAACACCCCCCATGCCGTAAAGTCCTATAATCCTCACTTGATCTTCTTCTATGAGGCACCTCCAAACATTCTCAAATATCAAGTCCATGCCCACAGTCGGTCTACTGGGCATGGCTTCCACCACAGCTGGAGGCAATATATAAGCCACTTCACCGAAATCTCCTTTGCTTCATAATTCCGTCACCACTTTTAGCTTTTTGGCTACTTTTTTGCCGACCTTGTAGCTAAAACAACAGTGTTTGGGGCAGCAACCTCGGAGACATGTATTTGAAATTTGTTGAAAACCCTCTTCTATAATTTGATGCACTTCATGTTCCAAGGATTCTACCATTTGGAGCCACAATTCCACTTGGTCTCTACGTCGACTCAGTGTTGTCCCTCGGCGATATCGACCCTTCTCTTCACATCATTCCTTAGACTCCTCAATTCTTCCATTAGAGACCTCAAAGCATTGAGATTTTCTTGGAGTTCACGGACATAGTCAGTACGCACTGCAATGCAATTCCATACCTGGTAGATGATGTCGGTGATGGGGCTCACAGCTTCCAACAATTGGTATCAGAGCACAGGGTTGACCTTGTGATTAATTTTTCTTGATAATCAAATCTAAGTAGGGTTTTATTTTCGGATTTAAATAATCAATTTTCTTGTGATTCGGATTAAAGGAAATTGAGAAATATAAATTTAAAGGTAAATAAGATAAAGAAATTGATTTTCGGATTTGATAATCAATTTTTGTGTTTCCGAATTAATTTTTGAAGTTGAATAAATCCGAGTGATTCCGTTTCAAAAAAAAAAAAGAAAAAAAAAAAAAAAGAAAAAAAGAGAGGAGTTTTCACCGTTTTCAGTTGGACGGCGATTCCGCCGCCGTCCGTCGCCGGAAGGGATCACCGGCGGTGAGGTTTTTCTCGCCGGAGGGTGGCCGTCGGTTTGGCACAGGCGGCAGCCGCACAAGTGGCCGGTAGGGTCCACAAGAAGGGGAAACCAGTATACGGGCTTAGGGTTTTAAAAAATAAAAATAAAAATAAAAATTTAATTTGTTCGGGTGTAGGAGACAAGGTGACGAGGGTCAACCCGACCCTCTGACCCGAGACCATTAGTTCAAACCCGACCCTGTTAAGCCGATCCAATATCGAACCCGATCCGTTGATATAAACCGAACCCGGATGGGTTTGACCGACCCGGAGAGTATATACCCGACCCGAATGAGACATGCCCCGGTTCATATAGACCGGACCGGCTCGACCGGAATATAAGCCGAACCGGATCAGGACTGAACCGGACCGAGCCGCGTCTTAGACCGGACCGCGTAAGAGGGCTCGACCGCGCGCGCGTGACATGCAATCCGCGCGTGGAAGGCAGTACCCGCGCGCGTGCAGCCCAATTTAAGCGCGTGAGGCGCACTTCCAGCGCGCGAGACGCGCGTGCGCTGCGCGTGACACTTGCAGGGAGTGTCCCCTGCGCGTGACACGTCCCCAGGACACGTCTAGGACGAGTGTCCGGCCTTCCCTGAGGTTTTTGGGTGTTCTGATTCCGTTTTTGGGGTCCATTTTGACTTCTGAGCACTGTAAAGAACTGTTTTAGTGCATGAATATGATTTTCCTATGGTTTTGACATTAAATAAAGGAAAAACTTGATGCTTTTACCCAAAATTAATATCAAGAATTAAAGTTAGATCATCCTATGGGGTTTAGGTTTGATCTGTAAGGCGTTCGTTCGAATGGTCATAACCAAAGTAGGTTAGATTGTCTTGCCCAAAGGTGATCGTCCTATAGAGGTTATGATTATTCGAATTTAGGGATTTCAATCTCTTTAAGATCGCGAGTTTGCACTCACCTACATTGAATAACTAGTCTTGCCCAAAGGTGTCTAGGGACTTCTTGTAGACTGAGTGGGGCAGAATGATTTGTGCGTGACGGTGAGAGAAGGATAACCCTCTTGCCCAAAGGTGTGGAAGTGTCCTAATCAATCCAATACGTGATAGATCAGTTCTGTGCGCGACTGTTGTCGCCAATTGGGGGGTGAATTGCATGTCGAAATCTCTTGCCCAAAGGTGTGATTAGATGATGCGCCCACCTGTCCCGTAAAGTGGAAGTAAGCAATCTTAAAGTAAACCACTTTAGCTATCCGGCTTAACCCCAAGACCGGATTAGAATCATAAAGCTTAAATAAAGTCATGCAATGACAAGTATAAAGTAAATTACTATAATTTGTGCAATAATTTGTTAGACATACCATAACATAGTAAAATATTGACATTTTCAGATATGAATGAGTCTGTTGTTCAGAAACATTTGACTGGGATTGAACCTCTGAATGGTTCAAACTATAGTTCTTGGAAGATGCAGCTAGATATAGTTCTTGGTTGCCTTGATTACGACTTTGTCCTACTGGAGGAAAAGCCGGTTACTCCCACTGCTGAGTCTTCAGATTCAGATAAGTCTTTGTATTCGAAATGGGAGAAGGCCAATAGGATGGCCATGATGATCATTAGGGCTTCTGTTCAAGAAGCCATCAGAGGTGGTATTCCTGCTGCTGATACTGCTAAGGTTCTTCTTGAGACTATCAAGAAACAATTTATGGGATCTGTTAGGTCTCGTCAGTATAGTTGTTTGACTCAGTTGATTTCATTGAAGTATGATGGTGCTGGAAATGTTCGGGAGCACATCTTGAAGATATCTAAGTTAATTATCTCTCTCAGAGAGCTTGGGTTGACAATTGAGGATGACCTCATGGTGCATTTGGTTGTAGCCTCACTTCCAGAATCATTTGATGCTTTTAAGGTTAATTACAGTGCACAGGATAGGAAGTGGGATCTGCATGAACTGATAGCTGTGTGTGTTAGTGAGGAAGAGCGCTTGAAGCGTGGGAAACCCGAGTATGCAAACTTGGCTGTGAATTCTGGTAGTAAGAAGAATTTTAAGAATAAAGGGTTCAAGAAATCTAATTCACAGAATTTCTGGCAAGGACAAAATTTAGGACAGAGTTCAGGTCATAATTTAGGACAGAGTTCGGGACATCAATTTCAGGGAAATGATAATACTGAGGAACTAGAGGAGATTGAGTGTTTCTTCTGCAAGGGGAAAGGTCACATGAAAAGAAACTGTTTCAAATATAAGGATTGGTGCAGGAAGAACAAAATAGTTCATTCATCGGCGAAGCGCCAAGGCTGATAAGCTGCTGATTTTTGAAGAACTCTACACCAACAGTATTAGAGGCTGTTGGAACTTGCTGATTAGTGTTAGACTTTGTTTCTGATTTTTACTATTAGATGTTATTTTCATTGTGCCGTTGTTTAGGCGAGATATTATTGGATTGGATACAGTTTAATTTTATCATTGAGGGGAGTACACTCTCCATCAGACATATTTTTCAGACAGTTGGTAGTAATATATTAGTAGATAATCTTTATTAGCTAAACTTGGACTCGTATTTTATATCATTTTTGTTGTATGTTTGTTAACATCAGACATATGTTAAGGTCAGTGGGAGCAGGTTTTTAAGTTATATTTTGGATATCAAGATTACTAGAGATCATATTTCTAGATGTTTGGAGTTATCTCATAGGATTTCAGTTTAGTTTACAAGAGATATATCGAACTAGAAATTTAAAAGTTATTCAGACTGATTTTTGCTTGTTTTTTAAGATAGTTTGAAATCTTCATCAGATTATGTGTTGTTGAATATTTGAATTATAAACATGTTAAGTAAAGAACTCTCCACCAGAAATTTTTTAAAGAACTTGTTACTATTATGGAACCTTTTAGAATCGTTTGATTCTTTTATTTAGTGAGAGTATTGTTCATTGTTTTATATTCCAAACATTTATATGATATACATGTCATTGTTTTACACTCTCAGATATTGATATGTTATGGTTATGCAAATTAAAATTGATGCATCATTTGATTATGTTATGTTTTGACTGCACGTGCAAAAGGTAAAGACATCAAGTGATGGACTTCACATGACTGATGTCATTGATGTCAGGTTTGCCCGAGAGCCTCGCACAAAGCTCTCAAGTTGCTTGGGCTGAACATGGTTGGGCACCATGTTTGAGGCCTTCATTCTGGATACAAGGTGATGGACTTCACATGGCGGTTGCCGTAAAGTATCGGAATGACATGCATATGCTTAAATGCATGTAGCGTGGACAATTTTTGGACGTATACATTTTGATCACATAAGGTTGTGTATAGTCCATATCACACCATACCTTGCCACCATAAAGAACCGCTCTGAAACATTAGTATTACTAGCTGTTTGACCATGGAGTGGCTTGTATCATAGTAAATGAACACTTGTAGATGCTAAATGCTTCCATGATCACCGTTAGTAGTGCTTTTGAATCAAAGTGACAGTTAAAGAACACTTAATTCTCGACAGCAATGTTTTTCAAAATTAAAAGAGTGGCCACTCATGTTTTTAAGGTTGTTCAATCCGAAGAGTCATTTTATTTTATTTAAGGATTGCTTGGACCAAGTGGGAGATTGTTAGGATTTTTCTTATTAAATAAAAACCCATGTGGTCTGGCGCAATCCTTAGTTTTCAAAACTCGGATTGTATTGCTGTCAATAGAGAATGTTAAGGATAATGGGTCCCACTAAAGAGATGTGATCAAACAGGGACTCTTTAAGTGTTATTAAAGCTAACAGCATGGTCAGGGTTGGCGACCGTTAGATCTTTGGTGTGATCCCTCTTAACCCTTGGATCTTATGATGGGTAAGGTTCCAATGATATATAAAGCAAAGAGGGGGTCCCTCTTTTCTCTTACGTCAATTGGAAGCCCCATTGAATCAGACCTAAGGAGAAAAGAGAAGACTCTCTCATTCCTCTCAAGCGCCGAGAAACACAGCATCACACCGTGAAGGGAATAGGGAAATTCCAACGAAATGTATGAGATTAACTGTTTCAATCCTTGTTTGTTTTTTATTATGAAATCTAGAAAAGTTGATTGCATGGTCTAGATCCAGGATTTGAATAATCTTGTTTTGTTTTAACATTATTATTCTTGAATCCCAACAATTGGTATCATGAAGCATATGAACATCATTACTTGCTAAAAGAATGTCATCGACATACAACACAAGAATGATAAACCTACTCCCACTCAACTTGAGGTATATGCATCGATCCATTGGATTTTCATGGAAACCTTGTTGAATAACAACTTTATCAAACTTCAGGTACCATTGTCTGGAGGCCTGTTTCAAACCATAAATCGACTTCTTCAGATTGCAAACAAGTTCTTCACTTCCAGGAGTAACAAAACCTTCCAGTTGATCCATGAAAATTACCTCTTCAAGTTCACCATTCAGAAATGCAGTTTTAACATCCATTTGGTGAAGTTCTAGATCGAAATGCGCTACTAGAGCCAAAATAATTCTGAGGGAATCTTTCTTCGAAACAGGCGAGAATGTCTCAACATAGTCAATGCCTTCCTTCTGCTTAAAACCCTTGGCCACAAGCCTTGCCTTAAATCTTTCAATTTTACCTTCAGAATCCCTTTTGGTCTTGTAAATCCATTTACACCCAATGGTTGAGGAATTAGGAGGTAAAGATGTAAGATCCCAGACTGAATTCTTCTCCATTGACATCAATTCCTCTCTCATCGCATTCAACCATTCTCGAGAGTGCGGACTCTGCAGAGCATTTTGAAAACTGGAAGGATCTACAGAATCACTAATGTCACCTTCATTCAAATACACTTCATAATCAGAAGATATAGCTGATCTTCTATCCCGTGAAGATCTTCTCCGAGATACTGGTGCAGCAACAGTTGGAGCAACAACAGTTTGAGTTGGTGCAACAATATCAGCTGCTATTGTCGCACCCTGTTGCGAGAATGATGAAGACTAGGCTTTCTCCCAGTCCAGAGGAAAAAGGGGGTTTAAGGAGTTACCTTGTTGGGGACCCTGTTCAAAATATAAACAGAGGTCTTAAGGGCTTCACCCCAAAAGCTATCAGGCAAATCTGTGTGACTCATCATGCTGCGAACAGCATCCATATACGTTCGGTTCCTCCTCTCAGCTACACCATTTTGTTCCGGAGTTCCAGGAGTGGTGTACTGAGGCACAATACCGTGTTCACGAAGGAAACTGCAAGTTGAAAGGGCATGTGAAGAAAGACTGCTTCAAGTATAAGGAATGGGCCAAGAAGAAGAATAAATGTATTAATTTATCATTGGTATGCTTTGAATCAAACCTAGTGGATGTTCCTTGAAACACTTGGTGGATTGATTCAGGTGCCTTTGTGCACATTTCTCATTCTCTTCAGGGGTTCGTACATAGACGTAAGGCCAAGGATGAGGAGCTTCTATTCATGGGGAATTCTTCACCAGCAGTAGTAGAGGCTATTGGGACTTGCAGACTGATTTTAGACTCTGGTCATGTTTTGCTTTTGGATGATACTTTTTATGTGCCGTCTTTTAGACGGAATATTATTTCAGTTTCTAGACTTGGTACATCTGGCTACAGTTTTTTATTTGAGGGGAGTGTGCTATCTGTTAGACATAATTTGCAGACTATTGGAAATGGTATTTTGATTGATGGTCTTTATCAGTTGGTTTTGGATTCTAGTTTTGCATCATCCTTACTATGCATGACAGTTGATTCTTCTACTCCAGTTACCGGTTCTAAACGTGTTAGACAAAAGGAAAATTCTTCTATGTTGTGGCATCGTAGATTGGGTCATATATCAAAGAAGCGTATTGTTGGGATTCAAGAATAATAATGTTAAAACAAAACAAGATTATTCAAATCCTGGATCTAGACCATGCAATCAACTTTTCTAGATTTCATAATCAAAAGCAAACAAGGATTGAAACAGTTAATCTCATACCTTTCGCTGGAATTTCCCTATTCCCTTCACGGTGTGATGCTGTGTTTCTCGGCGCTTGAGAGGAATGAGAGAGTCTTCTCTTTTCTCCTTAGGTCTGATTCAATGGGGCTTCCAATTGACGTAAGAGAAAAGAGGGACCCCCTCTTTGCTTTATATACCCTTGGAACCCTACCCATCATAAGATCCAAGGGTTAAGAGGGATCACACCAAAGATCTAACGGTCGCCAACCCTGACCATGCTGTTAGCTTTAATAACACTTAAAGAGTCCCTGTTTGATCACATCTCTTTAGTGGGACCCATTACCCTTAACATTCTCTATTGACAGCAATACAATCCGAGTTTTGAAAACTAAGGATTGCGCCAGACCACATGGGTTTTTATTTAATAAGAAAAATCCTAACAATCTCCCACTTGGTCCAAGCAATCCTTAAATAAAATAAAATGACTCTTCGGATTGAACAACCTTAAAAACATGAGTGACCACTCTTTTAATTTTGAAAAACATTGCTGTCGAGAATTAAGTGTTCTTTAACTGTCACTTTGATTCAAAAGCACTACTAACGGTGATCATGGAAGCATTTAGCATCTACTAGTGTTCATTTACTATGATACAAGCCACTCCATGGTCAAACAGCTAGTAATACTAATGTTTCAGAGCGGTTCTTTATGGTGGCAAGGTGTGGTGTGATATGGACTATACACAACCTTATGTGATCAAAATGTATACGTCCAAAAATTATCCACGCTACATGCATTTAAGCATATGCATGTCATTCCGATACTTTACGGCAACCGCCATGTGAAGTCCATCACCTTGTATCCAGAATGAAGGCCTCAAACATGGTGCCCAACCATGTTCAGCCCAAGCAACTTGAGAGCTTTGTGCGAGGCTCTCGGGCAAACCTGACATTAATGACATCCGTCATGTGAAGTCCATCACTTGATGTCTTTACCTTTTGCACGTGTAGTCAAAACATAACATAATCAAATGATGCATCAATTATTTAATTTGCATAACCATAACATATCAATATCTGAGAGTGTAAAACAATGACATGTATATCATATAAATGTCTGAAATATAAAACAATGAACAATACTCCCACTAAATAAAAGAATCAAACGATTCTAAAGGTTCCATAATAGTGACAAGTTCTTTAAAAAATTTCTGATGGAGAGTTCTTTACTTAATGGGTTCACAATCCAAACATGCAACAACACAAAATCTGATGAGGATTTCAAACTATCTTGAATTCAAGCAAAATCAGAGTCTGAATAATTTTTTTCAAATTTCTAGTTCGATATATCTCTTGTAAACCAAACTGAAATCCTATGAGATAACTCCAACATCTAGAAATATGATTTCTGGTAATCTTGATATCCAAATTATAACTTACAAACCTGCTCCCACTGACCTTAACATATATCCATCAATCCAAGTGGATTACTACTTTAAGTTTATCATCCAAATTGTCACAAGAGTCACAATTACCTAGAGAAAATCTAATAAAATTAACAAACATACACAACAAGAATGATATAAAATATAAGTCTAAGGTCAGCTAATAAAGATCATCCACTAATATATTACTACCAACTGTCTGAAAAATATGTCTGATGGAGAGTGTACTCCCCTCAATGATAAAATTAAACTGTATCCAATCCAATAATATCTCGCCTAAACAACGGCACAATGAAAATAACATCTAATAGTAAAAACCAGAAACAAAGTCTAATACTAATCAGCAAGTTTCAACAGCCTCTAATATTGTTGGTGTAGAGTTCTTCAAAAATCAGCAGCTCATCAGCCTTGGCGCTTCGCCGATGAATGAACTCCTTTGTTCTTCCTGCACCTATCCTTATATTTGAAACAGTTTCTTTTCATGTGACCTTTCCCCTTGCAGAAGAAACACTCAATCTCCTCTAGTTCCTCAGTATTATCATTTCCCTGAAATTGATGTCCCGAACTCTGTCCTAAATTATGACCTGAACTCTGTCCTGAATTTTGTCCTTGCCAGAAATTCTGTGAATTAGATTTCTTGAACCCTTTATTCTTAAAATTCTTCTTACTACCAGAATTCACAGCCAAGTTTGCATACTCAGCTTTCCCACGCTTCAAGCGCTCTTCCTCACTAACACACACAGCTATCAGTTCATGCAGATCCCACTTCCTATCCTGTGCACTGTAATTAACCTTAAAAGCATCGAATGATTCAGGAAGTGAGGCTACAGCCAAATGCACCATGAGGTCATCCTCAATTGTCAACCCAAGCTCTCTAAGAGAGATAATTAACTTAGATATCTTCAAGATGTGCTCCCGAACATTTCCAGCACCATCATACTTCAATGAAATCAACTGAGTCAAACAACTATACTGACGAGACCTAACAGATCCCATAAATTGTTTCTTGATAGTCTCAAGAAGAACCTTAGCAGTATCAGCAGCAGGAATACCACCTCTGATGGCTTCTTGAACAGAAGCCCTAATGATCATCATGGCCATCCTATTGGCCTTCTCCCATTTCGAATACAAAGACTTATCTGAATCTGAAGACTCAGCAGTGGGAGTAACCGGCTTTTCCTCCAGTAGGACAAAGTCGTAATCAAGGCAACCAAGAACTATATCTAGCTGCATCTTCCAAGAACTATAGTTTGAACCATTCAGAGGTTCAATCCCAGTCAAATGTTTCTGAACAACAGACTCATTCATATCTGAAAATGTCAATATTTTACTATGTTATGGTATGTCTAACAAATTATTGCACAAATTATAGTAATTTACTTTATACTTGTCATTGCATGACTTTATTTAAGCTTTATGATTCTAATCCGGTCTTGGGGTTAAGCCGGATAGCTAAAGTGGTTTACTTTAAGATTGCTTACTTCCACTTTACGGGACAGGTGGGCGCATCATCTAATCACACCTTTGGGCAAGAGATTTCGACATGCAATTCACCCCCCAATTGGCGACAACAGTCTCGCACAGAACTGATCTATCACGTATTGGATTGATTAGGACACTTCCACACCTTTGGGCAAGAGGGTGATCCTTCTCTCACCGTCACGCACAAATCATTCTGTCCCACTCAGTCTACAAGAAGTCCCTAGACACCTTGGGGCAAGACTAGTTATTCAATGTAGGTGAGTGCAAACTCGCGATCTTAAAGAGATTGAAATCCCTAAATTCGAATAATCATAACCTCTATAGGACGGTCACCTTTGGGCAAGACAATCTAACCTACTTTGGTTATGACCATTCGAATGAACGCCTTACAGATCAAACCTAAACCCCATAGGATGATCTAACTTTAATTCTTGATATTAATTTTGGGTAAAAGCATCAAGTTTTTCCTTTATTTAATGTCAAAACCATAGGAAAATCATATTCATGCACTAAAACAGCTCTTTACAGTGCTCAGAAGTCAAAATGGACCCCAAAAACGGAATCAGAACACCCAAAAACCTCAGGGAAGGCCGGACACTCGTCCTAGACGTGTCCTGGGGACGTGTCACGCGCAGGGGACACTCCCTGCAAGTGTCACGCGCAGCGTACGCGCGTCTCGCGCGCTGGAAGTGCGCCTCACGCGCTGAAATTGGGCTGCACGCGCGCGGGTACTGCCTTCCACGCGCGGATTGCATGTCACGCGCGCGCGGTCGAGCCCTCTTACGAGGTCCGGTCTAAGACGCGGCTCGGTCCAGTTCAGTCCTGATCCGGTTCGGCTTATATTCCGGTCGAGCCGGTCCGGTCTATATGAACCGGGGCATGTCTCATTCGGGTCGGGTATATACTCTCCGGGTCGGTCAAACCCATCCGGGTTCGGTTTATATCAACGGATCGGGTTCGATATTGGATCGGCTTAACAGGGTCGGGTTTGAACTAATGGTCTCGGGTCAGAGGGTCGGGTTGACCCTCGTCACCTTGTCTCCTAAACCCGTACAAATTAAATTTTTTATTTTATTTTTATTTTTAAAACCCTAAGCCCGTATACTGGTTTCCCCTTCTTGGGGACCCTACCAGCCACTTGTGCGGCTGCCGCCGGTGCCAAACCGACAGCCACCCTCCGGCGAGAAAAACCTCACCGCCGGTGATCCCTTCCGGCGACGGACGGCGGCGGAATCGCCGTCCAACTGAAAACGGTGAAAACTCTTCCCTTTTTTTTTTTTTTTTTTTTTGAAACGGAATCACTCGGATTTATTCAACTTCAAAAATTAATTCGGAAACACAAAAATTGATTATCAAATCCGAAAATCAATTTCTTTATCTTATTTACCTTTAAATTTATATTTCTCAATTTCCTTTAATCCGAATCACAAGAAAATTGATTATTTAAATCCGAAAATAAAACCCTACTTAGATTTGATTATCAAGAAAAATTAATCACAAGGTCAACCTGGCTCTGATACCAATTGTTGGGATTCAAGAATAATAATGTTAAAACAAAACAAGATTATTCAAATCCTGGATCTAGACCATGCAATCAACTTTTCTAGATTTCATAATCAAAAGCAAACAAGGATTGAAACAGTTAATCTCATACCTTTCGCTGGAATTTCCCTATTCCCTTCACGGTGTGATGCTGTGTTTCTCGGCGCTTGAGAGGAATGAGAGAGTCTTCTCTTTTCTCCTTAGGTCTGATTCAATGGGGCTTCCAATTGACGTAAGAGAAAAGAGGGACCCCCTCTTTGCTTTATATACCCTTGGAACCCTACCCATCATAAGATCCAAGGGTTAAGAGGGATCACACCAAAGATCTAACGGTCGCCAACCCTGACCATGCTGTTAGCTTTAATAACACTTAAAGAGTCCCTGTTTGATCACATCTCTTTAGTGGGACCCATTATCCTTAACATTCTCTATTGACAGCAATACAATCCGAGTTTTGAAAACTAAGGATTGCGCCAGACCACATGGGTTTTTATTTAATAAGAAAAATCCTAACACTCAAAGCATTGAGATTTTCTTGGAGTTCACGGACATAGTCAGTACACACTGCAATGCAATTCCATACCTGGTAGATGATGTCGGTGATGGGGCTCACAGCTTCCATGGTACTTAGGAGATTTCAAAATCACCGGGAGAAATAAATCCAGCCCAAAGAAGAGCACAGCTAATCACGGAGAGGCTTTGTTATGAGTTTGGGAATTAGCATAGACGCTAGGGACTACGTACCCTGGTTTCTAGGCGTATACTCAATGGCTCCTTCAGCTTTTTGATGTGCCAAGCAAAATCGGGGCAACTCTACTTGACTATTGCGTTTCATCTTTTGTGAAACGCGTGATTAAAGTTCGCTATTGGGCTATCACGTCTTTCAAAATCACTTTCTTTACAAGTCTCAGATATTTTTCGACCTATCCAGACCCAAATAAGTCTTTTTTGTTTTTCTAGACACAGGTAGGTGCAACAGATGTTGCTACCCTATAACAGAGAGATTGGCTGGCTATTGTTGCCACCACCTGGCATTTGTGGAAGACTGCAACTGGGGCTAGCACTTTTATTTATTTTTATTTTTTTTTGGGGGGGGGGGGGGGGTTGATCGTGTTGAGAGTATGCTACGTAACGGAAATTAGGCATAAAACCTTAGTATTCAAACTCTCCACCAAGTAGACAAAACTAGATTAAAAGAAGAAGAGAGCAACTTTATTTAATGAATTATCAAAAGTTCACACTACATAAACCGTTTACCTCTCCCCTATTTATAATAGTTAGAAAACTAAGTAAGGAATCATAAAACTTATCAAAAATGGAATCCTGATAGAAACAAAACTCTTTTATCTAATAATGACTTTTTAGGTAGTTTAGATAAATTTAAATTCTAACTAGTGTTAATCTATTTATCACAAGATAAAACTAATTAAATAAAGCTAATTAATCTACTGGCCTAGCCCCTCCGGCATGTATAGAGTTCGCGATGACTTTAATAGATCGCCCCAAACATTCAACAACATCTAATGCTGCAATGAAGTCGTTAACGTTTCACCCACCGGCTTCAGTCTCCAGCCCCATTTGGTCATTTAATTTGTCATGAACCAATTATTTGAAATTACTGAATATCCATGTGAAAGGAAACCCAAGTTGTGAGACTCCATACCTCAGCCACAAGATCTTTGAATGCATGCTAAGAGGCTAACTGGACCACTGGTGGAGTTGGTATACGATTTGTCTATATAAATTTATATATAGAGTGAAGGGAAGTGATTTTAAACTCTCGACAACACCTGCTGAGAGCTCCACCGCTTGTTTAAAAATAGAGAAAATACATTTACACCCATGAGGTTTGGTGAAAATACATACACCCTCAGTTTTTAGGAAATACATTACGTATCATTGTTTTTAAATTAATGACACTTGCACCCTTTCTGCGTGTTGGCTGTCATCAACTAACTGTTAAGCCCCCTTAGGTGGTCATTGTCCCTTTTTAATCCCTTTAATTGTGGTTAAGATTCACCCACCTCCTTGGCTTTTAAAAAATAATAATAATAAATTATTAACTTTGGTTAAAATTTTTAACTCTTATGATAAAATTTCTATAAATATTTTTTCTAAAACTAAAGATATTTGAGTGAACCCTAAGGATGGATGACCTTAACCACAATTAAGGAGTGTAAAAAGGGAGGTGTCCCCTGAGGGGCCATGTGTAAATAAACCGGTTAGGCCCCCTGAGGTGGCCACGTGTAAAAAAAGCGGTTAGGCCCCCCCTGAGGTGGCCACATGTCCCTTTTTACAATCCTTAACTGTGGTTAAGGTCACCCACCCCTAGGGTTCATTCAAATATCTTTAGTTTTAGAAAAAAATATTTTAAATTTTTTTATTCTAGGAGTTAGAAAATTTTAACCAATGTTAATGAATTTTTTTTTTTTTTTTCTAAAAGCCAAGGAGGTGAATGAATCTTAATCACAATTAAAATGTTTTAAGAGGGACATGTGGCAACTTAAGGGGGCTAACTGTCAGTTGGGTGACGGTCAACACACAGAAGGGGTGTAACCGTGTACAAGCCATTATTTTGAAAAACAATGATACCTAATGTATTTTTTGAAAAGGCTTGGATTGTAGCGAAACTAAAAAGGGGTTATCCTGAGGATCCATAGAACAAGGGACAAGTGGAGGAGAGAAGTCAATCATGGGCTCATGATTTTGACTTCTCCACACATAATAAGATATGTAGTTATAAATGTGTAAAAATAAGGGGGAGAGATATCAAATGGGGAGAAAATAAAATGACTTCTCCCCATTTTTAATGCCAACTGTTGCACAGTGTATGGAACCCCGAGACCCGTTTCTGGCTTCCCCAGAGTCAATCCAAGGCCTTCTGAAAATTAAGAGGGTCATGTATTTTCGCCAAACCTGAGGGATGTAAATGTATTTTCTTCTTTAAAAATCTAACACCCCAAGACATCAAGTAGGTTCCACCATTTAATACATGTTAGGCTTAGCGCCTTTACACCATTGGATTTTTGATCGGGCAGTCTTTACACCATTGGATTTTTGATCGGGCAGTCGAGTTTTCGATAGAAGGTCCTATAGAAAGTTTTCAATCACTTGCCTATTTGGGAAGTGATTTTAAACTCTCGAGAGCGCCTGCTATCGATAGCTACACTACTCCTTCAAAAATCTAACGGTGCTAAGGTGTCAAGTCGGGCCCACCATTTAATAACATGTTAAGCTTAATGGGATTGCGCCATTGGAATTTTATCGGACCATAGAGATTGGATTTTCTATCACTTTCTTATTTTGAATTTAAAAGTCTTAAGATAAGGCTTGTGGAAGATGCATTGGGCCATAGAGATTGGTAATGGTTCGTCCTTGGTACATGTACCGTGACCCGTGTCCGTTTTAACACCTGAAGATTAAATATTTTTTTTCTAAAAACCATGATTGGATGAATGAACCTAGGGGTGAGTGAATCTTAACAACAATTAATAGGTATTTAAAAAAGGGATGTCGACCAATGAGGACCGCCGGGTACACTAAATACTCCTTTTAATAATGGCCAAACTTAACTAAATTAATATTAAAAAAAATTTCATCTAAGAACCATGGTTGGATGGATGAACCCTAATGGTGGGTAATCTTAATTACAATTAATGGGTGTTTAAAAAAGGGATGTGGACCAATGAGGACCGTTCTGTATGGTATCTAGCGTACTGAGCGTAAGCTAAGCACTTTCCTTATTAAAATCAAAGTAAAAGAACGTAGGGATATTTCTAAAGGAAAATAATCACCTCCTTGGCCGGTGACTTGAGGAGGGGGCCTCAGCTCCCTTTCCTTGCCATGTGTCCCTCTATTATCTCTTTTTAATTGTGGTTAAAATTCATTCACCCATAAGATTCATTGATCTATCCTTCATTTAAAATAAAACAAAATAAAAATTAACTTTATGATTACAAAAATTTACCAGAGTTTATGGCAGTTGAAGGGTGGCTTTGAGAGCAAGGAACAATGGTTCGCTACGTGGAACGAACTATTGCTCATTTGTTACGGGAAGTGATTTAGAACTCTCGATGGTAGCTACTATGGAGTGATGGGCCATAGGCTTGAAAATTCAATGGTCTCAAACATTAAATGCAACCAACCATTTAAAGCATGTACAGCTGCTTGAGTTTCCAATCCTGTGGCCATATACGTAGTACCTACTATCCAAAGTTTTTAAACACTTTCCCTTCTATAAAGTTAACCAAAAAGTCAAGGTCAGTATGACTGCAGAGATAGCTGATCGGGAGGGGTCTGGCACGGATCCCAAAATATTTAAAAATAAAAAAAATTAGAGTAGAAAACAAATAAACGAGGGGGTGTCATGGGATCTGGCATGGATCCCTATATATATTAAAAAAAAAAAAAGAGTAGAAAACAAACAAAAGAGAAATGTTCCCACCTCTTGCCTGAGTGGTAGGGTTGTGGCCTTCAATGGAGTGAGGTTAGGGATCCAATGCCCTAAGGGTATGAATTGCAAGAGCTCCAATGCCACGCTAACAACTGAGGCACTAATCATACTAATGTAGATAAATGATGTCTACACCAAAACAAAACAAAAAAAACCTCTAAAAACCATCCTTAATTTGAAGGTTAAAAAAACCTAATTTGTCCACCCTTCTATCTTTTTCATTTTATCTTAAATCATATTTAGTACAAAATTATAGAGAACTAGGAATAAAGTTATCTCTTGCCAAAAAATTACTGTTTTTGTATATCAACTGCTGTGACTTTGCATTTTGTTATGGGTTTTGTTTTGCATAAAAATACATACATACTTTTTGAACATACCTTCCTGATATTTTCTTTAAGATTTAACATTGCTGGTAAACTGATAGAGAGGGAAAGCAATGCTCGGGCCATTGGTTGGATGTGCATGTCACCACTCCATTGATCTGGGATCAAGTCCATAGTGGGTGTGATGGTTGAATATCCACCCATTCACAAAGAGTTGCAGTCTAAGTCTCTATCGTTGAACCGGAAAAAGTTGAGAGAACCATTCCTTATACTTCATTGCATCAACCAGAATGGGACAAGAGAGAATTTGAACCGATGACCAGGCCCAACCCTTTTGTTTACACAGTCAACTAAGGCGTGAGGGTGGTAAGGCTGAGAAGACCCCAGTTATTTTTTCTTCTCAAAAATGTTAAATCAGTTAGTTTGGTCATTTTAACAATTAAATTATTATTTTCAGTTTTGTGCTTGTCTTTAAAGAATCTTGACTTTATCCGCAAAATTCCTGTAATTTCCGCAATTTTAGACTCTAGTTATTTTTTCTTCTCAAAAATGTTAAATCAGTTAGTTTGGTCATTTTAACAATTAAATTATTATTTTCAGTTTTATGCCTGTCTTTAAAGAATCTTGACTTTATCCGCAAAATTCCTGTAATTTTTGCAACTTTATAATGAGGCCGAATTGATAGAATTGAAATTTAGGCAAGTGTCTATTCCATCTACCATTCCTTCCAAATCCAAACGCAATCTTCAAATGGACTTACCCCTCCGTCGTCACACGTCCATTTTGACATCTCTAAACAGTGATTAAGATTCACTTGCCCGAAATTCATCCTCCCATCTTTGAATTTTAGAAATGGATATTAACTATTTTCTTAATAGGAAATGATACAAGTAACGTAATGCGAGGTCATGCAAGCTAAAATCAAGGACATGCTTGGTAATTGATTAAAGGGATAAGGGTATTGTTGGAAATATATGTCTTTAATTGGTTTTATCAAAATAACTATTTACAAAAGTGTCATTCACACCCTTCAACTTTTTGCTTGCAGGTTATGGAGTTCACACATAACGTGAACTCTAGCACGACCCTTTCTTAATATTAAAAAAATATTTTTAAGATTTTTTTACTATTTAAAAAAATTTTAATTTTTCTAGAAAAAAGAAAAGGGGTGGGATGAACCTTAGAGGTGGGTAAATCTTAACCACAGTTCAGGGGTGACAAAGGGACACATGGCGACCTCAAGGTCTTAACTGGATTTGCCAAATCCGGTTATCAACGGAGAGGATTTGGTGTCCTAATTTTAAGGTTAATGCTGACCAAATCAAAGTGTTTACTTGCTTTCCAAGAAAATTATGGGAGTGGTGTAACCCCCAGCTACTGCTACTAATGGAGGTCTATTTCAAATGTTTGAATCAGAAGGAGTTTTTATTTTTTTCAAGTAAGAAACCAAAAGCGTGTATTTTCGCACGAAGCTCTCCCCAAAATCCAAGAGCTTATTCTTGATCTGCTTTCGGATTGTACTTCAACTTCCCTTTGCCTGAATTTCTTTACCAGTAAGCTTAGAATCTCTTGAAATCGATGGATTTTGTGAGCCCAATCATTGACATCATCTCTAGATTATGGGATTGCGGTGCATCGCGTACAAATTACATCTGTGATCTCAAAAAAAATCTCGACTCTCTAAGGTCTGAAATGCGCAAATTAAGGAGTGAAAGGGATTACTTGAAGAGAAAGGTCGAAGTAGCCGAGGAAAAACAAATGAAGCGTAGAGAAACAGTGGAAACCTGGCTCCAAATGGTGGAAGAATTGGAACGTGAAGTGGAAGTAGTTATAGAAGAAGCTTCTCAACAGCTTTCAAAGATGTGCCTCGGAGGTTGCTGTCCCAAGAACTGTTACGGTTCTTCCTGCTACAAGATCGGAAAGAGAGTAGTGAAAAAGACAGTAGCTGTAACAAAGTTAATAACCGAAGGGAATTTCATTGAAGTGGCTGATCCATTGGGTTTAGCTAAGGTGGAAGAAATGCCTAGCAGAGCGACGGTGGGCATGGATTCGATGCTCGAGAATGTTTGGAAGTGCCTTACAGAAGATGATGAGAAAGGAATTATCGGAATATACGGCATGGAAGGTGTTGGAAAGACAACACTTTTGAAGAAAATCAATAACGAGTTTCTCCACCGAGGAACCCATGATTTTGATTTGGTGATATGGGTCGAGGTGTCCAAAGAATCAAAGGTGAGGAAGGTTCAGAAGAACATCGGGGAGAGGCTAGGGTTGAAATTGTCAGAAGACGAGAGCCATGATGCAGTACGTGCTAGAGTCGTCTTTAATTTCTTGAACAAGAAAAGATTTGTATTGTTGTTGGATGACATATGGGATCCTGTTGATTTTGAAGATGTTGGAATTCCTCGTCCCAACGCTACAAATAAATCTAAAGTAATATTCACTACTCGGTTCCAGGCTGTGAGCGAACAAATGGCGGCTGAAAAGTATTTCATAGCAGAATGCTTGGGCCGGAATGAAGCATTGGATCTATTTAAAAAGATTGTTGGAAATGAGGCTCTCAATTCTCACCATCAAATACCTGACCTTGCTGCTAGAGTTGCCGTAGAATGCAAGGGTTTACCACTTGCACTCATCACCATTGGTCGGACCATGGCCGGAAAAAAGGATCCCCATGAGTGGAGCGATGCATTAAAATTATTGAAGAAATCCGCATCGGTAAGTATCTTGCCTGTAAAAAGAAGAGGTGTGCTTTATTTTATTTTGATTTATTTTAGTAACAGAGGGTGTCCCAAAGCCTTCGAGCCAAGGAGTAGTCCCTTTGGTATCCGCACCGATCCACTTAGGAACAGCCCTTGCAAAATTTTTAAACTGTTTATTGGTGGAGCCAAATCATCTCCGGTGATAATCGATTTTGACAAATCCGGTTATCACCCCTAGAGGTCGCCACATGTCTCATTTGACATTCTTTAACTGTGAGTAAGGTTCACCCACCCCTAGGGTTCACCCAGTCATTTTTGGTTTTTTTTTTTAAATATTAAATCTTTTTTTTAAAATTAAAAAACTGTTTTTAATATTAAAAAAAACTTTAAAAACATTTTTTAAATTTTAAAAAAAGAATTAATATTTAAAAGAAAAAAAAAATGGGTGGGTGGGTGAACCCTAAAGGTGGGTGAACCTTACCCATGGTTAAGGGGTGTCAAAGGAGACACGTGGCGACCTCTAGGGGTGATAACTGGATTTGCCAAATCCGGTTATCACCGTAGAGGATTTGACTCCTTTATTGTTATGGTGCAGGAAGAGGAGGAAGCAATCTCGGTGGGGCCATGGGGAGGATGGGGTGGCACTTACTGGAGTCACAATGCCAAAGGTGGTATAACACAAATTACAATCACTCACGGAGCTGGGATTGATTCCATGAGCTTCAAAACCACGATAAGGGTGATATGAAATTTGGAGGTGATGGGGCACCCTACACTAATAGGATTGATTTTGATTGGCCTCACGAGTATCTGACGTCTATAAGCGGATCATATGGCACGGTCTACATCAACGGAAAGGGACCGATCGTAGTAACATCTCTCCGTTTAATTACAAATAAAAGGGAGCTTGTCCATTTGGGATGGAAGGTGGCACACCTTTCTCCTTAGGGATGAAAGGTAGTGTGATCGTGGGATTCCATGGACGGTCTGCCCAATTCATGGATGCCATTGGCTTCTACGTGAAACCCTTTGTAGATTTATGTCCTAATGTTTGAATATAGTGAATGATAATATTGATATTTTGTGTCGTGCATTTAATGTCTCGTCATTTAATGATCTTTTAAGTTAAATTAAAAACGATTAAATACAATAATTTTAGAAATTATAAGAAATGAATGGTTTTAGTAAAAATATAAATTATCTAATTTTGAAATGATTTTTCCCAGAAATATATGTTTATAGGTTAAATAAAGAGGTTTAATTGACTATCGAAAATTTAACGACATATATGATTTATCATTTTTAGCTTAAAATTGAAAAAAAATATTTTGATTTAATAGGAATTTGATTTTCTAAGTATTTTGATTGAATCCAAATAGGGGGTACTTCCTTATTTCAATTTAAAACTTAAAAATACTTACTTAAATGTTTTAAAGGAAAATAAGTGTGTTGTTAACAAATAGTGAAGAGAAAAGAGTGTTGTTGTTGTATGCCGTAGAAGAAAACAGGACAATTCGTTCGAACGAATCCAGATCCGTTCGAATGAATCAAAGAAAATCTCAATTTATGAGAAATCAACATCCATTTCCGTTCGAATGACATTATTTCATTCGAAGGAACACATTTTCATTCGAACGAAGATATATCCATTTGAACAAATTCGCGCAAACAAGTTTTTAAAAATTGGTTAAGTCCAGATTTTTAGGATTTTAAACCCTAGGACTATAAATAGATCTTCATTTCGAGGGTTTAACATTTTCAAAGTATTCTAACCCTATTTTGAAGGAGATATGAGAAAAACCTAGGTTTTTCTAAGAAGGATTTTTGGAGAAGCAAGAGAAAGCTTGAATTTCACTCCTCAAGTCTTTTTAAAGCTCTAGATTGCAGGGAATTGATATCATAAGGTAGATACATTCTACTAACTAGCTTTGTTATGAATTTTTTAATTGAAAATAATTAATTGTATGATTTTTTATGAAAAAAATGCAATTACTCTCTACTATATATATTTGTTATAATGTCCTAATTAGAAATATGAATTGCAAAGCATGCTTGTTTGATAAATTGAAATGGTTATTCTACACTAAGTGATTTTGTTATGAAACTAATATTTAAAATAATAGTGAAAAAATAATTATTGATGATTTGAAGTAGATACTCTCTAGTGTTGTTGTTATTCTTTAGTTAAAATCAAGATAAAAAACATGTTGTTCTATGATATGTTGTAGATTATACTCTATTGTTCAACCTTGTTATGAATTGTTCATGAGAAATGAAAGTAAAGCATGTTGATGAATGATTTGAAGAATGAAATCTTTATTAATTGACCTAGAAGTGTTCCTTATTGAAAGAAATGATGGAATACATGTGGTTAATTCAAATGTTCTAATTATCTTATCTTGAATCATTTTAAACTTACTTTCCTTATAAGGAGAACATGTGTTGTTGTCCTCTATTTATTAAGAGAAAGACACATGTTTCCAAAAATAATTTATTGGCAAAATTATTATTTTTTAATTTAAAAAAAACTCTAAAAACAGTTTTTTAATTTTAAAAAAAGAATTATTATTTTTAAAAAAAAACCAAAAATAGGTGGGTGAACCCTAGGGTTGGGTGAACCTTACCCACGGTTAAGGGGTGTCAAAGGAGACACATGGTGACCTCTAGGGGTGATAACCGGATTTGCAAAATCCGGTTATCACCGGAGAGGATTTGATGCCTTTCTCTTTGGGGAGTGTCCTGTTCGAGTCTTTGGTCCGGTTGTTACATATTTAGATAAATGATTAGAGCAAACACAAAAATTTTAAAAAATAAATAATTATTTCAAATTTGTGCTTATCTTCTAAGAATCTTGACTTTATTGGCAAAATTCCTTTAAGACAAGTGATTTTATAATGAGCTCAAATTGATAGAATTGAAATTGAGGCAAGTGTCTATTCGATCTACCATTCCTTCCAAATCCAAACGCAATCTTCAAATGTACTTACCCCTCAAGTGGTCACGTGTTCCTTTTGACACCACTTTCGTTCCTAGGTTCATCCACTCATCATTGGTTTTTAGAAATGAATATTAATCATTTTCTTAATATTTAAAAAAAAATTTAAGAATTTTTTAACATGTAAAAAAATATTTTATTTTTCTAAAAAAAACCAAGGGGTGGGTGAACCTTAGAGATGGGTAAATCCTAACCACAGTTCAGTGGTGTCAAAAGGGACACATGGCGGTTATCACCGGAGAGGATTTAGTCTCATAATTTTAAGGTTAACTAGTAAGGAGCCCGTGTGATGCACGGTTACACTAATATAAAATGACAAGTTAAAATAATAATAATAATGTATAAATATCAAATTTCTATAATCTTAAGGTGTTTCATGCATGTTGGTCTGTACAGTTATATGCTTGCACTATATAAAAAAAAAAAATCTAACCAATGCCTATTCCAATTACCAATAAAATAAAGGGAAAAATAGCAAGCCATCCTAGCCCTAAGTGACGGGTCTACATCTCATAGGAAGGCTTAACACCGCCAAATGACAAAAAACAATTCTAAAATAAATTACAGAAACAAAATGTGGAAAATTCATGATCATGTATTACGTTTCGGGTATAAATTACAAATTATTAGAAGAAAATAATTACACGTGAAATCTAAATATTCCATTCATGAAGTGTCAAAAGTGGGTGCAGAGCTACAAGGTGCATGGCACAACATGAGAGGGGGGGGGGGGGGGGGGGGGGGGGGGGGGGGGCTATCATTGTGTAGCCCATAGGTCCATGTGGTCTCCAATGAACTCAAAGAAAAAAACTATCCATGTGAAAGGAAACCCTAAGTTGTGAGACTCGAGAGCTCCACCAGACATTTGAATATTATGTTTGCTTTTATTTAAATTATTTACAAAAAAAATCATACTATTTTTTTATACTCGAGTATTATTTTTTTTAATTTAATATTAATTAAATCATGTTCGAATCTGAAGTTTGAGTAAATGATCAAATTCCAACCCAAATTGATCAATTTATAATTTGACGAATCTTGAATATGATATTTAATTAGATTGAATATGACTGGAATCTAAATCCTATCCATTTACAACCCTACTTACACATGGTTGTTTGTTGTGAAAATAAGTCAAAACTTACAAAGAAGGAAAAAGAAAAGTTTATTTTTCTAATATATATATATATATCATGCAAGTGGCACGTGGGTTCTTGAAAAAACAGACTAACTGTCATAGTAAATTCATTCTCTGTTTTTCTTTTTTAAATCAGAAAGAAAAAAAAACATTGCGTAAAAGTTGACCAAAATAAATAAAGGTTTTATAGTAACCCTCTGGTTCTGATATTTGGTTATACCCTTCTAATTTATTCTATTTAGACGTAACATGTTAGTATTAGATAATTCTAGTTACTTACCTCTACCTTCAAAATTTTACTTATACACCTTTGCGAAGTTATATAAGGGTAAACCCGCACACTCACTCCAAGGAGCATGGCTAATGGAGGATTTGAGGATTTGTGGTCTCTTATACACTTTTGCGAAGTTGTATAAGGGTAAACACAACACTCAACCAACGGGGGTTGGGGCTGATGGCCAGGACCACGCCTCACGAAGCGGAGGTCCTGAGTTCGATTCCCTGCTCTCGTTGGCCACCCTCCGGATTTATCCCGACTTTCCTGGTGCGTGTGGAGAGAGGGCTCTACACGTGCCCGGGGGAACTAGTCGGGTGCTCTAAGAGGCCCGGATACCCTCGTCACCGAAAAAAAAAAAAAAAACCCAACACTCATTCCAAAAGAGCATGGCTAATGGAGGAGTTGTGGTCCCTTATACTCCTTTGCGAAGACAAGTAACCAGCCAATAAGAGATGATAACAGGATACTAACACCCAGTCGCAAGCGAATAAGGGTATGATATAAAAAAACACACCATAGGTTGATTATTGTAGAGCACTTGTACAGGTAGTCATTGTAGTGTGTCTCAAGTAATCATTTATACAGGGAATGAGTGAGTGTATAAATCCCTTCCCCCAGATGAGAACCGTTTTATTCTATCCTAAACATATTTTGTAAAAAAGAGATTATTGGCTTTCTCAGGTAATCATTTATACATGGAATGAGTGAGTGTATAAATCCCTTCCCCCAGATGAGAACCGTTTTATTCTATCCTAAACATATTTTGTAAAAAAGAGATTATTGGCTTTCTCAGGAAATTATGGAACAGCTTTCAGATTTTTATTTCTGCCGGTGGAATCCTCCAACTACTCACTAATGCAGGACTATTTTAAATGTCGAAAGCAGAGGAGATTTGTCAAACACCCAAACCAAAAGGGCCTATGTTCTTACCCGCCAACCCCAAAATTCCTTCATAAAATCCAAGAGCTTATTCTTAATCTGTTTTGGTTCTTGATCTGTTTTGGGTTGTACTTAACTTCTCTATGTTGAAATTCTATACCAGTAAGCTTAGAATCTCTTGAAACCCATGGGTTGTCTGAGCCCGATCGTTACCATCATCACCAAGTTATAGGATTGCGGTGCATCACGTGCAATTTACATCCGTGAACTGGAATCAAATCTCAGAGCTCTAAGGTCTGAAATGCGGGCATTGAGGAGCAACCGGAACGAGGTTAAGACAAAGGTGGAAGAAGCCGAGGGGAATGAAATGAGGCGCAGAGAACCAGTGGCGACCTGGCTCCAAATGGTGGAACTACTTATAGAAAGTTCAGAACATATTTCAAAGACGTGTCTCGGAGGTTGCTGCCCCAAGACCTTTTGTTCAAGCTACAAGATGGGAGAGACAGTAGCGATAAAGGTAACAGCAGTGATAAATTTAAGAACGGAAGGGGTTTTCAACGAAGTGGCTGATCCATTGCCTCCAGCTAAAGTGAAAAAAGAAATGCTCTACAGAGAGACGGAGGGCATGAATTTGATCGATTCGAGGGATTCGGTGTTTAAGAATGTTTGAAAGTGCCTTACAGAAGAAGAACAGAAGAAGATCAGGTGCGAATTATCGGAGTACAAGGCATGAAAGGTGTTGGAAAGACGACACTCTTGAAGGAGATCAATAACGAGTTTCTCCACGGAGGAACCCAAGATTTTGATTTGGTGATTTGGGTTGAGGGGTGTAGAATAACAAATGTGGAGAAGGTTCAGAAGAACATCTTGTTGAGGTTGAGGTTGAGGTTGAGGTTGAGGTTGGAATTGTCACAAGACGAACGCCAGGACACAAGGGTTGCTATAGTCAAAATCTTTGATTTCTTGTAAAACAAAAGTTTTGTTCTGTAGTTGGATGACATATGGGACCAATGAATTTTGAAGATGTTGGAATTCCACGTCCTACCCGTGAAAACAAGTCCAAAGTAATATTCACTGCTCAGTGGACGTGTGTCTAGGGTTGTCAGCTGACTGAAGCATGTGAGCTATTTAAAAAGACTGTTGGAGATGTGGCTCTCAATTCCCGCAATCAAATACCAGAGCTAGCTACTAGAGTTGCCTTAAAATGCGAGGGTTTACCACTTGCACTCGTTACCATTAGTGAGACCATGGCTGCAAGGATGGCTCCACATGAGTGGAACAATGCAGTAAAACTATTGAGAAAATTTGCATTGGTACGTAAGAATCTTGTATGGAAAAAGGGGTTGCGCCTTACGAGTTGGGATGGGCAACAGCGCAAGCTGTTGCGCTGTTGCCGCTTTGTATCTTACATAGGAGGGCCCCACATTCAACAGGGGTAAACTAGGAATCAAAAGATATGGGCCCATTTTTTGTAAGAAACAAAGGGGCTACAGCGCATGCGCGCCTTACTAATTACAAGTAACAACCCTTTGAGTATTTTTAATTTTAGGGTTCTTGTTTTTTTTTTTTTTGGGTCAATTCTTGTTTGTTGTTATGGTGCAGGAAAACGAGGCAGCAATCTCGGTGGGACAATGGGGAGGAGGGGGCGGCACTCACTGGAGTCACAATGCCAAAGGTAAGATAACGCAGAGGTTTACTCTGGTGCTCGCCAGAGTATCCCTCTAGTGAGCCACCAGATCAATGGACGAAAAAAAATGGAAAAAAAGTCAAAAATGGGTAGGGAAAATTTTTTTGAGTTGGCATTTTTTTTGTCCATTGATCTGGTGCTCACCAGAGGGATACCCTGGCGAGCACCAGAGTAAACCTTTTGCCATGGAGAAGGGATTGATTCCGATCAACTTCAAAACCCACGACGACAAAGGTGAGATGAAGTTTGGAGACGGTGGGCCCAACTCTAATAAGATTGATTTTGATTGGCCTCACGAGTATCTGACATCTATAGACGGTTCATACGGCGCGGTCTACATCAACGGAAATGGAATAATAATGGTAAAATCTCTCTGTCTAATCACAAATAAGAACAAGTACGGACCATTTTGTAACGAAGTTGGCACGCCTTTCACCTTAGCAATGAAAGGCAGTCTACTTGTAGGATTCCATGGTCGGCCTGGCCATTGTATAGATGCCATTGGCATCTACCTGAAGCCCTTGAATTACCTTTCGACAGAAGATTCCAGTATCAACGAAGGTCCTGGGGTGGGCATAGAGGAAAAACTAGGATACTTTGAATCCAGACGGCGTTGACAGAATAAATGGAGAATCTGTATGGTACCCCAACGCATGGAGGAATGGTCTAACATTGTAGGGTCTTTACGGACAGATTGAGGGAAACGAAAATTTAAATGCCATGCGAAACATTTCATTCTGCACCAACAAGAGTAGAAGTGAGTTGGGTGTTAATTCTGCACCAACAAGAGTAGAAGTGAGTTTGGGTGTTAATAGTCGAATTTTTAATAAATGGGTAGGGGCAGATGTTCCTTTACATGTAAATTTTTTTCAATAAAACTTTACATAATTCTTTCTTTTTAGTTCTTTTGAGTTGAAAACTTCTTTATGATCACTGTGACAAACAAGATATGCATGGTTCACCAACAATATAATATGTATTTTTGGATGAGAATTGAGGGCTTCCTCTACCGCTTCTTTTGAAATAGATCACATTTCATTCCAACTCAAACATTCTACTATGATCTTCTTCTGGGCTTCCATACATACATCACCTCGGACCAAGTAGTAAAAAACCTTTGCACTTGTTTTTACAATCAGGATGAGGCATCCGACTAGTTTCAAATCCAATATGTCATCCAACAACAGCATAATTTTTTTCATGCTCAATGCATTAAAGATGCGTGTAGCACGTACACGTGCTGCGTCCTCACTTTCATCTTCTTGTAATGGAAACCCAACCTATCCCCAATGGTCTTTTGAACCCTCCTCACGTTTGATTCTATAGACAACTCTACTCAAATCACCACATTAGAGTCGTGGATTTTTCGGTGGAGAAATTCGTTATTGATTTTCTTCAAGAGGATTGTCTTTTTGACATGCCATGAAGTCTGCTAGGAATGGTTTTATTGATAATCTTGGATGATTTACAATGACCCTAAATTGGTTTTATATAGAGATAACAAGAGAGATTTTATAAAAAGTAAATCAACTTAATCTAATCTTGATATAATCTTTCCTAATCAAATCCTCATTCAATATTTATTCAAATTCAAATCCAATCTACCTAGTGATGAGATAGGATGTACCTCATTACACTTTATCATTATGCTCTATAATACTTCTATTATCCCCCACAAACGACATCAAATCACGGCCAATTGCAATTGAAATTGGGGAGAGTTCAATAGCACCCACAAGTCAACATGTGTCCTTGTTAACCTCTAGTACTAACCCTTAATTAGAGTTCAACAATCTAACCTTCGTTTTTTGAAACAAATATTAAAAAATAGGAACCCTAAGGGCAAAAAATTCTTAACAAGAGTTAGGAGTTTTTTAAATATTTTTTTTTCACAAAACCAAGGTTAGATGATTGAATCCTAAGGGTTAGTTAACCTTAACCACAGTTAATAGGGGTTAAAAGGGACACGTTTTGACCTGTGGGTGCGATTGATCTCTCCCTGAGTTCATCACAATTGGCGGTGATTTGATCTCCCCACAATCACATGGGGATCAAAGATATTCATGGGTTTGTCCTTGTGTCTACCATTGCTTGATTAGCACTTTTTTTTTTTGCTTCGGGCTTGATTTATACTTGAACCTATCACTTTTGATCGCCAATGTTGAAAATTGTTGTCATGTTTGCTGCTTTTGCAAGTCACGGGTAGAATGTGGGAGCAAAGCGATTCGTAATGAAGAGGTCCTTGATAGGCTAGAGAGGGCCTCTAATAGGGCAGAGATTGGGGCCTCTAATGAGCTAATAATGGGCCAGAAAGTGGGACACAATGGGCTCAGAGCTAAACCTCTATGGGCCTTTAAAGAAGCCACATGGGCTTAAGAGCTTCAGCAGGCTTTATAGAAGGCCTTTGTGGGATCTAGAAAAAACCCCCAAATTGGCCAAAACGGGCCTCAATGGACACAAAAGAAAGGCATGTGGACAGAAGAAGGGAGCCTATGATGGGCCAAATAAGATGAGGGTCTCGACATAAAATGGGCCTCAACGACCCAAGAAAATCAGCCTTTATGGGCTAAAGAAATATAGGCCAATGTGGGACTAGAATGTTGGCTTATATGGACTTGATAAGCGTATGTAAGATACATGTTAGCAATACTCAAGAAAGGGGAATAGGCCTGTGCCTTGGGGTTGGGTGTTTGTGTGGGTCGGGCCATGGGCCACGGTGTGTGTGTGAGTGTGTGCATGCTGTGTGTTATAGTGTGTGAATTGATTTGTGATCAATGAAAAGAAAGGAGAATGCAAGACTTCCGCATCAATGACTACATCACCAGCAGGCATCAAGAGAGATGCAAATGAGTGGATGTGATTTGATCTAAGACAATAGCAGCAATGCGTCGATGGATGAAGACAGGTCTGATTGCAATACTCAATAAACCAAAAGTGAATGGTGGCTTGGGAACAATAGTTAGCTGCAAGGGGCGTTTTGCAGCGGCTGCAAGAAGCCCCTCACATTACCACATAAGAAAAAATTGATTAGGCTTATATTCATTGGCATTTTTATTTTATTTTTTGGTTTAGGCATCATTTATACACGGTAGTACGGTTAGTACATTAGATGTTAGCTTGGGCATTGGAGCTCTTGCAACTCATACTCTTCCAGGGATTGAATCCCTTGACCTCCTTCCATCGAAGGCCACACCCCTACCACTCACGCAAGAGGTGGCGATGTATTGGCTTTTCAAATACGCTGATATAAATAATAAATGTCAAACGTGACCTATTTTCCTTACGTGGCATTGCAAGAGACTTATTGCAAGAGACTCTTTGATAATAATCAATGTCAAACTTGACCAACAATAATAGTGAATTTGGCTACAGTTCATCGGGATTGGATTTGGTCTTGCTCTCGTAAGACCCAAACTGTCTTGCCTTGCCTTGGTCTTGCATCCGCCATGTGGCGATAAAAAGGGGAGAAGTCATTTCATTTTCTCTCAAAATGACTTCTCCCATTTTTATCATTTGCAGGAGAGAAAATGAAATGACTTATCCCATTTTTATTGCCACATGGCGGATGCAATACCAAGGCAAGACGCTTTTGGTCTTGGTCTTGAGAGAGCAAGACCAAATCCAATGATCCCCAGTACATCTATCAGTACTGGACAACAAGCTGGCTAGGATGATAGATCAGGGTGTGTGGAGGGAACCAAGCTGTGACAAATACCTGCATGCAAAGTTAATTCTCAGCCGCTGAGATGATATCTATAAGAGGAGATAAGTGTGGTGGGGGGATCTACTGCTTTGATAACATGTTAAGAAATAGTTTATTAATGACTGAATAGGATTTATATTGATATAACAAGAGAGATTTTATTGAAAGTAAATCAACTTAATCTATTTCTAGCATAATCATACCTAATCAAATCCTAAATCACTATTTACTCGTCGCCTCTTATTATTTTGCTCCAGAATTTTTCTGCTATAGTCCCCGGTTGATCTTCTCTTAAGCTGTCACGGAAAATCTCAAAAATCAAGTCCAAGCCCACAGTCGGTCTGCTAGGCATGCCTTCCACCTCAAATGCCACTTCACTGAAATTTCCTTCGCTTATTAATTCCTTCACCATTGGTAACTTTTTGACTACTTTCTTGCCGACCTTGTAGCTGGAGCGACAGTTCTTGGGACAGGAATCTCCGAGACATCTCTTTGAAATTTGTTGAGAACCTTCTTCTATAATCTTATTCGCTTCATCTACCATTTCTTTTGCCTTTGCGAGCCACCCTTTCACTTGATCTTTAGGCTTCCTTCGTTGTCTCTCGGCGATGTCGACCATTGTCTTCACATCGTTCCTTACTCTCCTCAAATCATCCACAGCAGATTTCAAAGAGAGTAAATTTTCTTCCAGGTCAAAGACGTAACTTCTTCGCTTTGCCATGCAATCCCATAACCGAATGACGATTTCCATGATTGGGCTTATTACAGCGTCCATGGTGTTTAGGAGATACTATGAGATCGGCAAGAGAAATGAAGGACACAAAGCAATCAGTAAGAAGCTGCACTTAAGATGGCCGACATTTCCGGGTTCCATATTTTCTAGGAGTGTATCTGAGCCAAGATTGGCCAAGTTTGAGCTTGGCTTGAACATGCTTGAGCTTTGCTTAAGCTGGATTCGAGCTCGAACGTTTGGGCTTGAGATTGACTTGAAGCTTGATTGAGCTCGAGCTCTTCAAGCCGAGCCGAGTAGGGCTTGGGTTGGCTCAAACTTGATTCATGGAATTATTTTATTTAATTTTACATAGTTTAAATTTAATTTTTTATTAATAAAGTATGAGACAAAAATCACAAAAAATTAATACATTCATATGCGAAAATACGAAAATAAGATTTGGGAACAATCATTAGATGGAAAGATAGAGTAGAGAGTTGGATTAGTTTATGATTTTAAGTTCTTAATATAAATTAAAACTTATTACAATCTATAATAAAGAAATTTGAAATATTATTTGGTATTAATATATATAACATTTCTAAAAAATATTTATTTGATATATATTTTGAGTTGAGTTGATCAAGCCGAACAAAGCCCTAAACAAGCCGAGCTTTGAGGTGAGTCGAAGCAAATAATGTCTGGCTTGAGATTAGCTTGTTTAAACATTCGAGGTTAAATAAAAGTTTGACTTGATTCGTTCGAACCTAAAATGTCAGCTTAAGCTTGGCTCAAACGAGCAGAAATGAATCAACCTTAATATTTTCCACGATAATGAAATGCTTTTTCCAAGGTAGAAATTATAATGTGGCTTCGGATTTTCTATGGCAGATGCCCAAGGTGGGTGCTCAAGTGTCCACACATCATTGGACATGTGGCAATAAAATGAAGGAGAAGTTATTTCATTTTCTCCCGTGATTTTGTCTTCTCCCCCCTTGATATCTCTCCTCATTTTATCGCCACATGTCAAATGATATATGGACACTCAAGCGCCCACCTCAAGCTGCCGCCAGAGAAAATCCGAAGCCTTATAATCTCCCTCTATCTAGAGAGGCCTATCTAGTTGACATGACAGCCTCTTCAGACAGCTGGCCGGGCATTAATTCCTATGTTTTTCTTCGAGGAGTGATAGGCGGATTCCATTTGCGGGATCCACCTATCGGTGGATGCCCCTATTATGCCCCTATTAAATCGGTGGATGCCCCTATTAAATGCTCATCATAGCAAATGGAATCCATGGGTTCATTAACCTTTTTCTTTCCGCACGTAACGAGGGTGTTCGTGCCTCTCAGAGCACATGCACCTGGCAAGTAACCATAAATCCCTAGGGGTGACTAAGAAATGAAAGGGAATGACCTCAGAACTTCCTGAGGCGTGGTCCTGGCTGGCCCTGCATTGCATTCCACGTACTGTGGTAGCCGTTTGTTCGGTTCGCACACAACGTTTTTTTGCTGGACCATACAACAAACAGTATATTAAGTGTTTCCATACTTTTCCTTTCGGCCTCAGATTGTCCCTAACGAAGCCGGAAAGGGCTTGTCTAGGGGTTCCATAGATTATGGGACAAGTGGTGGAGAAGTCAAAATCATGGGGCCCATGATTTTGACTTCTTGACTTCTCCACACATGACATGAGGCTATAAGAGTGTGAGAATATAGGGAAGAGATATCAAGTGAAAAGAAGTCAAAATCATAAGAAAAAAAGAAATGGTTTCTCTCTATTTATATGCCAACTGTCCCACAATATATGGAATTCCGACCCATTTTTGGCTTCACTAGAGACAATCCGAGGCCTTTCCTTTCGATGTTCAATAATTGAAAACTGAGGGGCCGACCACGTGACTAAAATTGTTGATATACTGTACGGCAACAGTGAAGTTGCATGTAGCGGCCGTAGGATGGTTAATACCCAGCTCGACTGTCAACTTCCATGGTCCTTTATGAGTTTGGGAATTAACAGAGGTTAATGACTGCCATGGTAACTATGGAGGCGTAGACACAAACAAGGCTCCTTCAACTTTTTAACTCTCGCTCACAAGTGTCTCCGTAACTTTTCTTTAACTCTCGTTAACAAACTATAACCCCTGTGATTCATATATGTTTTTGTCTAAAAATCAAGGTAGATACCACTTAGTCCCACACCGCTTGGGGACTTAGACTTCGGAGGGGTATATAAGGGCCCAACATCCCTCAATTATTCAGACCCTTACAACACCTAGCTGTAACCTTAGGTCTCCTTAGGTCTGATCCTCAGTGTGAGTTAGGTGTTGTGTCCTTCAACCAAAAAAGAAAAAAAAAAAATTGGTAATCCGAACTTGTGAAACTGTCTTGTTAGTTAGTCCCACATCGCTTGGGTACTTGGATTTTGCATTAAGGTAACCTTATAACTGTGTGTGAATTAGATGTTGTGTCCTTTAACCAAATAAATATATATATAATCTAAAAATCATGGTTGATTTTTAACCCTAAATGTTAAATAATCTTAACTGCAATTAAGGGAGTAAAAGGGACACTGGTTGATGAAATAGGATCATTAGTGTGATGAAAAACTGACCGTGTAAAGATTCATTTTTCTTGATGAAAAAGAAAAGGAATGAAATCCTCTACGGTTCTAACCGGACTCAGGGGAGTCCAACTACGCCCTGAGGTTGTTATGCGCCCCTTTTAATACCCTTTAATTGTGGTTAAGATTCACCCACCCCTAGGGTTCATCCACCTATTCTTGATTTTTGGAAAATAAATATTATTTCTTTTAACATTGATTAAAAAAATATATTAAAAGGGATATGTGGTGACTTAGAGGCGTAAGTGGACTCCCTAATCAAGTTATAAAAGTAAAGGATTTAATTCCAATAGAAAAAGGAAAGCAAAATGAAACAAAATTAATGCACAAAAATCCTTGCTTAGGCCACGATCACCATCATGAGAGGGGCCTACAATGTCATTCCATGCCATGCCATGCCATCTGCTATAGACGGCTAGGTATGGGTGTGTTTGAGCCGAATTTGGCCTAGTTTGAGCTTAGTTTGAACATGCTTGAGTTTGGCTTGAGCTTGATTCTAGCCTGAATGTTTAGGTTTGAGTTTGGCTTGAACAAGCTTATCGAGCTTGAGCTAAGGTTGGCTAAAGCTTAATTCAATAAATTGTTTTTTTTTAATTTTACATAATATTAATAAAAGTGTTTATTAATATTATAACATAAAAATTTAATACATCATATATGAAGTTAAGAGTTGGGAGTAGTCCTACGGTCTAAAGAATAAAGAGTTCAATCAAAGTTTTTGCTTAACATTTTTGTTATTATTATCTCTTAAATTTATTCATTATAATTAAAAATTATTAAAATCTTTAATAAAGGAAGCTCAAAATATTATTTCATATTAATATAAATAACTTTACTTTCTAAATTTGTCAATAAAAAATTTAATTGAGTTTTTTTTATAGTTACAATCACAATTTCTTGTTATAATCTTGGTCTTTAAAGAATTTTTATAAACTATAAATTTGATCATGGTTATTACACTAACGGATAATAATTGTGGTCTGACGGAGTCTTTTCATTTTCTTTCTTTCTATTTTCTGTGGCAATTCGTATTTTTAAAAGATATAAATGTTTATATGATCATGATTTGCAATAGAAACCATGATAATACATTATCTTTATAAATCTCAAATTTTCACTCGATTTTTATTCGTGCGCAAATTTTGAACATAATTTCTAAGCCTTTCGTAATCTTTTTGCAACAATTATTCTCTCTGTCAAAGGTCCTGTTCAACCTTCGGCATCAGCTCCCCCATTTTTCAGATATATGAGGAATGTTCTCTCTTTTTATTTTTTTTCACTTAAAATGATTGAATAAATAATTTTTATTCTTATTTCAGAATAATATTTTATTTTAAAGCATCTTAAAATTTTGCACACTTTAATTTGAATTGTTATTTATAAAGTGAAACCTACTTTATGCGTACATATACTGAGGGATTGTTTAAAACTCACTGTTATGCCTTTTTCATTACATAGTCATGTCAGACAATCAACATATTGATGCTGAGCCAAATATCAGTGCTCATTCTATTTTGATAAAGAAAAATTTTGAGTGTTGATGGTGATTTAAATTTTAAATTCATATATTTTACTTCGGAACAAAACAATTAGAATATTTAGCCTAAAATACTCAACATCTTACTCGAGAACAATTAGAGAAGCAATATATGCAAGAAATATAATAACTCAAATTAGAAATGCTAAAAATGAAAGAAAGGAATAACCAAAATAGAGAATATATTCTCTATCAATTATGACATATGAAAAAAGAGTAAGCACAATTAATAGCTAAGGTGAATGATTTTGAGTCAAAAGTACTAAGAGCACAATTATCTACTGGTAGCACATGTCACATGGTACGTAAATGTAAGAATTGACACAATCAATGAGGTGACTGCTAGATATGTTATTACAATATGTTGCTTTAATTTTTTATAATTATTTAATATTTATTGTATAAAAATTTTGGATAACATTTCGTATATTAAGTTAATAAATTTTACCTAGCTATCCTAAGTTGAAGCTGCACAACCAATTAAAGAATCCTTTGAGAAATTTAGTCACTTGTTTGATGAGAAAATAAGCAGCACTGAACTTCCACTAATAACATTTGATGCTGCAATTTTTGGTCAAAGAGTTACTTCATCAATATATATCTCACGGTACAATGTCACAAACTTGTGTACAGAAAAGGATATCGGTACTATTTTGATTTTGCTAAACATAAGGTAAAACAACTCAATAATTAATTTTGGTTATTTTGTTTGCTTTCCTATTATTATTATTATTATTATAAGTTTATGACTTACGATTAAAATTGTTATTTATTTCGTAAAAATAAATGAATTATTGAGAGATGAAAATGAGGAACATAGGTACATATGTTTCTTAACCCTCAACAAACAATAAATACTACTAGTTCTGAATTAAAGATAATAGTAATTTGGTCTTAGCCAATGATGACAAAGTACTTGTTATGCATTATAATGTTGGGTAAGTTTCTACTTACATCTACCTCTCATATTATTTTGTTATTTATGATTATTATTCTTGTTAAGTATTCATTTAAAATTACAATTTTAGAATTCGTTATTCAATTGCAAGAAATACTAGTCCTTGTATTTAATCCTTCTAGGAATAGCTTCAGTCTACTAGTTGGATCTATTGCAAAAAAGCATAGACGCACGCCTAAAAATTACAAAGGTTTTCAATGAATAAGTAATTTCTTCCCTACTCTGCACACATTTTATACTTTTGTTTTGTACTATCTTTATATAATTGATCAAATTACTGTCGTAAATGGCAATTGTATTCAAGTGAGTCTTTTGAAAGATAAAAATAGACCCACAATAGCAGAATTTATTAATATTAAAGTTCGTTTGACATTAATTAATCATTTTAATTATTTTTTCAAAAATTTTATATATTAAATATTACTAACATTTCGTTCTTTATCTTAATTTTTTTGTACTGTCCCAAACAAGTAGGCAACCGGGAATGTGGTTACTGTACCATGTTATACTTGAAAGGCATCATCACCAGCAATGAAATCGAAATACATGATAAGATTATTAATTTTTTTATTAAGGGTAATGAATCATATAATGATAAAACAATAATAAAAATTTAAAAAATCTGGCAAAATATTTGAGAAGTGTTGTTGTTTAGATTAATTATCATATATGCATATATATGTAATATAAGCACACAGTAAACAAATTTTATTAATTAATGAAACTATAGTTTTTGTTAAATTATTCATGGTGAAGATTAATTTATTCTATTATTTACAAGTTAGCGTGTGAATAAATGTTTAATTTTATTCATATATAAATTTAAATGTGGTTGTGAGAAGCTACAGGTGATTAAGGTTTCACGAAGAAAGATTTTAACTAAGGAACAAAATGGAGGAAGATCATGAAAAAAAAGAAATCAATGATCGCGGTTTATTAAAACGCCATGAACTTTTAATTTAAAATAATCACGGTTAGTGTTTAAATAGTGATTGTAAGATGAACTCGAAATAACCGTATTTTGACTGTATAATTTTGAATAATTTACATATACAATCACCGTTACATAAACATGATATTTGATATGACTTATTATCACATGTCGAAAGGTTACAGTTCATTCTACACGTTATAATCGTGATCAATGACCTACAATTACGAATAAAAACCGTGAAAGATGAGCCAATTTCTTGTAGTGTTGGTAAACGAAAATAATTGCAAGTAGAAGGAAAGTAATCCTAAACTATGAAAATAATAGAAGATTTTGCACACTTTCGTATAGAGCAAATATGAATAAAATTCGAAACACAAAACATCAAGGATCCACCTAACAATCCACGATTTTATTTTTAATCAAACTTCTCTTGGTTAGAATTTGTGAGCACGGGATTTTGCGGTCCGCCCACATAAAAGCAAAGATTGGCTTTTAGAGTCGCCACCTATTCATTCTTAGGGATAGGTCCCGGGTAAGCAATTGTTTGGATAAGGCAAAAGGTCTATCAAAGATTAGGGTAAGTGGTTCGATTAAGCCTTGAGGAAGGTGTTAGGCACCCCAAGACCCCCATTTAAGAAATGGTTACCTACTCCCTATAGTTAAGCCAAGTTTAATCTCAAAATTAATTAAATGCTTAAGTGCTTAATGAAATGTTAATCCAAAAAATAAGCAAAGCAAGCTAGACTAGGGGTTGTCTAGACTGGGGTCGAATCCGAGTTGGATTGCCTACGTACTCACATAGGGGTGAGATCAGACCGAGCGTAGTTCTGGCACATGAGCCCGTGCCAAGGCTAGGGGTGTGTGTGTGTGCAAGGTAGTCAAGGGTCTAGCCCGGAGGTTAGGGTTGACTGACCGAGTTGGTCAAGTGCCAAGTAGAGTCTAACCGCAGTTAGAAAGGTGTTAACCATGGTTAGAGGGCCTAACCATGGTTAAGAAAGCAAGCAAGCAAGCAAGATTGATGTTTTTTTGGTGTTTTGCATTTTTATGGATTTTTAGGGATTTTTTCATATTTTTTGTGGGATTAAGTAGTGCTTAACCATGGTTAAACGTTAACCGGGGGCCATTTTAACTATGGTTAAGGGTCAAGGTCAGTCAAGGATGGGCCCAAAGGGTATGGCAGGGCCTAGAGTGGCCTCCTACCAGGTTTGGACCCTTCACAAAGCCCGAAATCAAGAAATTCCAAAATGGAGGTAATCGGATTACCTCCATTTCAGTAATATTTTAACCAGAGTTTGCGGGTGATTAACTAGGGTTAGGGATCACCCCTGGGTAAAACAAAAGCAAGGTTAGAAAGCTGGGAGTGTCACCTTTCAAATGGTATAGGTCTCAGCCTCTGAATATGCCAGGTGTGGGCCCTACAGGGACTCAAAGTCAGGTAAAAATTAGTCTGTAATGTAGGCATTTGAACTGCCGACACTATGGACAGTATTTTAACCCATCTTTAGGGGTCTGCTAACCATGGTTAGGCAAGGCCCCTGAACCTGAAATTTTACAGGGAGCTAGGGGAGATCAAGAGCTTTCCAACAAGCCTGGGGTGGACCCCAGAGGACTTGGCATGTGGGCCCCACAGGCGCCCGAAGTCAGTACCAAAATAAGCTCATTATGTCGGTAAACCAAATGGGGACAAAGAGTTTTTAGGCTATTTTGAGCATGTCGGTAAACCGAATGGGGACAAAGAGTTTTTAGGCTATTTTGGGCATGTCGGTAAACCAAATGGGGACATTAAGCTTTTAGCCCAATTTTGTGTGGTCAGCAATTATTCTGCCGACCACTAGCAGATTTTTTCAAAAACCGATTTTTGCCCACTGGCTTTGAACCAAAAGGGGTCTAAAGGTTCTCTCATGGCTTGAGGGACCCTCAGACCCTATGGGAGGCTTCCATGCACAATGGGTGAAGTGTTGCACCCGAACTTAGCCTCTAGGGAGTTCCCTACACCTATGGTGAACGTGGGGGACCCCTATCCTCGGCTGTAGCAACCAAAACAAATGAAGGGAAAGCAAAAGGGGACCCCTGGATCAGGACCAGGGGTCCCTTACAGTAAGAGCAGCAAAAAGGAGGGGTGAGGGATGATCCCTACCCTTGGACGGTCGGTTGAGGTGGAGCCAAGGTGGTGGCGGTGTCCGGGACTGGCCTAGGACGGCCTAATGATACTGAAGGAGGGTTCAAACAAGTCCTAGTTACTGGATGAGCTCGGACAGGGGTTTGATGCAAATGGAAAAGCTTGGATTTTGCATGGGGATGGCTTGGGATTTATAGGAGAGGAAGGAGGACGCCCAAGGGCATTTAGGGTATTTAGGGAAGGTCCAGGGACCAATGGGGGAGGTCCCAAGCCTCTGGTGGTGCTGCAGTGGAGCCTGCACACGCTAAACCTGGAAACACGATAATGTCGGTAATCCAAATGGGGACATTAAAAAAATAGGCCAAAAACTTAATGTCGGTAATTCGATTGGGGACATTACCGATTTCATGCTATTTCGGGCCAAACCCAAATCCACTTGGGTCAAAAGGGTTGTGGGCAGCCATTTAGGGCAATTCCCGCCCATTTTGGATTTAGGGTTTGTGGGTCCCACCCATGTGCCCCTCATGGGTTGAGGTGGGCCCAAGTGTGGGCCCTAAAGTGTTTGGGCCTTGGTTTTAAGGCTTTTTTTTTGGATGGGTTGTGTAGTGGGCCTTGAACCCATAGGGTTTGTCCTAGGTCTTGGGCTAGGGTTTAGCTAGGGCTAGGTCTAGGGTTTGGTCTAGGGCTCTCCTAGGGTTTGTCCTAGTGTAATGGGCCTTGAGCCCAAAGCTTAGGGGGTGTAAAAATGGGGTGCTTACAGCTGCCCCTCTTTGTCGGAGAGTGCCGAGTTTGGCAATTGAATGACAAAGACTGGAATCAACCAATTTTTACCAGCAAGCAGGATGGATGAAAGCACACATGGCGAGGAAGAGGAGTGGATACTCGTCCGTTCCAACTTAGTGTACTCCTAAAATAGTGAACTAGTAGAGCAAGATTGTAGACAACCGCCCGATTGTCTGACAGAGTAGCAAGCCAAGAGAGAGGAGAGTAAAGACAGCCGCCCGACTGCTTTACCTGGAGCAAGCAAGAAAGTGAGAGAGTAAGACAGTTCGCCCGACTGCTTTACACGGAAAACAAACATAGGTGATGAGGATGAAGGCAGCACCCGACTGGTCCACCAGGAAAGCAAGGCAAGCAGGGTAAAGACAGCCGCGCCGACTGCTTTACTCGGGAAGCAATGCGAAGGAGATGAAGTTGAAGACAGCCGCCCGACTGGTTCACCTAAACGTAAGCAAGCAAGTAAAGACAGCCACCCGACTGCTTTACGCGGGCAGCAAGCAAGCAGGGTAAAGCACCGAGCCTTACCCGAAAATGCCTTTACCGAAAGTAACGCAGAAGGAGCCGACCTGGGCACAAGGAACAGCCGCCCGCTGCTTTACAGGCAAGGAAGGAGATGAAGATGAACACCCCCGACTGGTCCATCTGGAGAAAGCAGGGAAAGATGAGAGGGTAAAGACAGCCGCCCGACTGCTTTACACGGAAGCAAGCAAAGGAGATGAGGGTGAAGACAGCCGCCCGACTGGTCCACCTGAAAAGCAAGCAAGCAAAACCAAAGATAGTGATCTGGAATGATAGGGAGTTCGTGAAACAAAGAAAGCAAGATGAGTTTGATATGAGGAATGAGAGCGGTGACCCTGAGCCTTAACCTGCTGCCTCCTTGCACAAATAGCCTGATAGATTTGAAATGCCCCTTACTCGGGTGATCCGATTGTTGGCACTTGCCCCCTAGAATGTACCGATCCGCTTCAGATATCTGTGTTTGCCCGGGATAGTCTGCTGACTTTGCTTTGTCCTGGTATCAATGCTTTCCTTGCACCAGTGAGAATGAACAGTCAACTTTGAGCTGACTCTACTGGAGGTTGAAACTTGACTAAAAAGCTTGAATAACTGAAAAATGATACGATTGACTTGTTAGAAAGACAAATGAACTGACTGACAAGTGGTGGACTAACAGTTGACTAGTGGACTGTAAACAATGAAATTGACTGTTTGTATTTTGAACAGTACCTGAGATTGCTTATAATGGGAGACCTAGCTAGGTTCCTTAGCCTTCAGGGAAAGATAATTAAACCGTGGTTGATCATGATGTTTGATCATCGGCTAGCAAAGCTTGCACTTGTTTATCTTTCCATTTTTTTTGCCCCTGGGCCTTTGCAGGTCTTCACCAGGACTGAGTTGTACATATTGATCTTTGTCCCTTTTTTGCCCCTGGGCCTTTTCAGGTTTTCACCAGGACTGGGTTCACGTAATTTTTGCGCAGTAGCCGGATTGGTGATTCCTTGCTATGCCCGTGAATTTAGAAGTTTGATTTATCCCTTTTTTGCCCCTGGGCTCTTACGGGTTCACCAGGACTGGGTATACAAGTTTTGCATTCCTCATGTTCTGCTCTCGAATTTGCTTTGATAATGTTCCGCTCTTCTCTCGTCATTGCCTGTCGGAAATGGTGATGAATGCTTTTGACCATTGATGCTCAAGTCCTTTCAGGGATCAAGGAGGGCTTAATATCTAGGACGAAACGTGGTTTGGCTAGAAACGAGATCAGGCTCAAAATTCAATGCCTCAGCAAGGATAGGGCACCCTATGACCTTTGTTCATTGTTGGTGTAGAACCAGCTTCTGCATTTTTCCCTTTAATGAAGCTTTGCTTCGCCTTTTGGCCGAGTGTTTTTTTTTCTTTGTACACAGTTGCCTTGTATTGTGAACATTTGTTTTGTTATGACCGAACCTGATTTCAGGCTGCCTATGTACCCAAATAGGGATCAGGTCAAGACGTAGTTCGGCCGAAAGGCCACTTGATGTTGTTGCTCTTTGCTGGTTGTTCCTTTGTATTGTTCTTTAACTTTCAAAGAGTGCCCATATGTGGTTGTTTGAAATAAAGGTTAGCAGGCTCAAAGGTCTAACTAGCGAATATGTATATAGCATGGGTAAGCGAGATATTGAAAGGGGTATCAAAAGATGGCCTCCTATCATTTCTTTGATTGGTCGAGAGCATGTATGGTCATTGCATCGTCCTCATTTCAGTTGATTGACATTTGATGGCTCAGAGACGTCTTCAACTCCTATTGTTCTTGTTCAGGTATGTTCAATCTTGGAAGGGTATCCATCGATTTGAGTGATCAACCTTTATTAAATTGTTCCTTAGGGCATTAGAAGCTAGTTCAGTTCCCAAAGCAAGCATCTCAGAGCACAATGAGAATTTGATTTAAACGAGTCATTTCATTAAGATATTAATGGGTGAACAGACTCGACAAAAGACACTGAAATAGAGGCCACTGGCCACCAATAGACCTAAATACAAAGCTATTGAAGCAAAGGCCACTGGCCACTGACTAACTTGGCTGGGGGAAGAGACCGACACGGGCCACTGTGGCCAACTGCAAGATAACTGATGAAAATAAAGCAAAGACATCACAAAAAAACAGAGTTTGCTCAAAAATTTGACTGAAGATTCTGGCCGATGCAACCTTAATTTTCAGGAGTAGCATGGTTGGGCAGAGGGACTTGAGTGATGTCCTCATTTCCTGGTTCAAAGCGAATTGCATCTGTCTCTAATAGGTCTTGGATAGCATGCTTGAAGTCATAGCATAGATCTGTAGGATGTCCTGGCGACTGATGATATCCACAGTGCTGATCTGGTCTGTAACCCTTTGGGAGAACTACTGGTGGAGGCTGGGGTTCCTTCAGAGTGATCAATTTCTTATTCAACAAGAAAGGGAGCAGCGATGTCAAAGAATACGGGAGCGGCGTGAATACCCGATTTCTTCTCTGCTCAAAAGTCATCTGATGAGAGAGGAGTCTCCCTTGACTATGTGGAGCTTGTTGAGGCTGCCGAGGCTGCGGTGGTTGCCGAGGTTGTTGAGGGAGGTTGGGGACTCGAATGGCCGCGACCATTTATCCATCACTCTCTTTCCTTCTGTTGTCCTTCCTTGGAGGCAGGGGAGCATGGGAAGAGGATGCACCCTTTGAAGCTTGGAACATGTCAAATGCCCCTATATCGTCCATAGTTGCCTCAATCCTAGCGCCACATTTGGCCATTGTACTGAAATCAGAGACTGGTTGTGCGGCCAAGAGAGTTTTTAGCGGATGCTTGAGAGTGCGGAGGAAAGTAGTCACTTGCTCATCTTCCGGCAGAGAGGTGCTCATTTTTCCAGCGACTTCTCTCCATCGAACAGAGTACTCGATGAAGGACTCATTATCCCTCTGTGACATTTTTTCCAAATCTACCCTCTGCGGGACTCGATCGACATTGTATGAGTATTTAGCCAAGAAAGTTTCACAGAGGCCCTCCCAGTTTCTGACTTTGTTGGGGTCGACCTTAGTGAACCACTGTAGGGCTGCTCCTTTCAGACTCTTCTGAAATAACTTGACCAAGAGTTTGTTATCGTGTTCCAACTGGAACAGCTCTCCTCGGTAAACCCTTAGGTGCATCTCGGGACATCCCTTCCCATTGTACTTATCGAAATCAGGTATCTTGAAATCTCGGGGCAGTTGAATCCCTGGGTGCATGCACATGTCCCTGAAATCTGCAGATTTACGGGCTCCTTGCATTGTCTTCACCAACTCTTCTAACTTCTCAATCCTCTCCCTGTAAGCATCCGGAATCTATGCCGAACTGGAAGATATGTGAGCTGATCCAGTATGGGGTTCATTGCCGGCCCTAGCTTCCTCCTCCTCAAACTGGTCAGTGATGAGAGGTATGATGTGGGGAATGAGTTGTGGTTGAACAGGTGGAGGTGGCATGCCGAAGGTGAAGTCGGTTTGTGGTTGAATAGGTGATAGAGGGATGTTGATGACAGGTGGTTGTGAGATAAGATTGGTGACATGTGGCGGATTAGCTTGTGATGGGCCTGGCACATCGGCCGGTCGAGGATTTGAGGAGGAGAGAGCATGTGTTACTGCCCGCATAAAATCTCGCACAATATTTTTCAACTCCTCTATGCTCTGGGCATTCTCAGTCATTCTTGCCTCGAGGCTCGGGGCTTGCAGCTGCTGAGATGTCGGGGTATCAGGATCAGTCTCATGTCCATCCACTAATTGATCCATACTGTACTGCTTGATCAGATATCAATTGGTGGTATCTTTCAGATAAGTACTCAACTCAGGGTCTACTCCTGAAATAATGGAAATGTATAGAGTAAGAGCCGGAGTAGATAAGGGCGGGAAGATTGACAAGCAAGCAAAAGACCTAGCAGTTTAACTGACATAGGGGCAATGCCCCTATTCTGGAATTCAGAATGACATGCAGGAGAGAGAATTTTGACTTTTGACTTTTGATTTTTTTGAATTTTTTTTTTGTGTGACAAGACATATGTGATCCGATAGGGCAGACAGAGAGAGGTCCGACATGCTTTACCCTGGTTATTCGGAACCGAGGGCCTATCAGGTCAAAGATGAAGGTAGGTCTGGTGAAGACCTATCTACTTGGGATTTAAACCCCATATGTTATGTCGGGAAGCAGGGTAGAGTGCATTTTATTACAGGCACAACAAAAGGGCTCAGTACATGCCCCTAGATGGATGCTTATCCGGGTAGAATGTGCCCGGGTAGTCAACCATGACAGGGGACGGGTATAGGGTGCAAGCAGGTTAGGGTTTAGGTAACCCCTCCCGGATGGGCTGCTTGTAGACTATACCTTAGCCTAGGCTATATGTATGAATGCTGGTGTAATGCAGTTGTGTTCCTAGGAAGATGGGGGGATCACTTAACACCGTATATGCGACTCCGAGGTATAGAACATACCGGGGACGATTGGTGTAAGCGGGAGCGTTCAGAATCGTTTCCTGAGGATCATCACCCAACAGACAAAATTCCGCGGACCTCCAAGACGTTTAAGCTACTGACACCGAGGATCATCATCCAGCGGCCGTTAGCGTAATAAGCCTGTCTAATAGGTGTTGGGTTATTACAGTACCAATGATATGTATGAAATGCACACCCATAAGAAATATTAGCACTTGATTAAACAATTAAGCATGTTGATTAATGTTGAGATTAATTTGGCTTAAGTGTAGATTCTGGCTTGAACCATCGTCCCCAGCAGAGTCGCCAGAGCTGTGAGCACGGGATTTTGCGATCCGCCCACATAAAAGCAAAGATTGGCTTTTAGAGTCGCCACCTATTCATTCTTAGGGATAGGTCCCGGGTAAGCAATTGTTTGGATAAGGCAAAAGGTCTATCAAAGATTAGGGTAAGTGGTTCGATTAAGCCTTGAGGAAGGTGTTAGGCACCCCAAGACCCCCATTTAAGAAATGGTTACCTACTCCCTATAGTTAAGCCAAGTTTAATCTCAAAATTAATTAAATGCTTAAGTGCTTAATGAAATGTTAATCCAAAAAATAAGCAAAGCAAGCTAGACTAGGGGTTGTCTAGACTGGGGTCGAATCCGAGTTGGATTGCCTACGTACTCACATAGGGGTGAGATCAGACCGAGCATAGTTCTGGCACATGAGCCCGTGCCAAGGCTAGGGGTGTGTGTGTGTGCAAGGTAGTCAAGGGTCTAGCCCGGAGGTTAGGGTTGACTGACCGAGTTGGTCAAGTGCAAAGTAGAGTCTAACCGCAGTTAGAAAGGTGTTAACCATGGTTAGAGGGCCTAACCATGGTTAAGAAAGCAAGCAAGCAAGCAAGATTGATGTTTTTTTGGTGTTTTGTATTTTTATGGATTTTTAGGGATTTTTCCATATTTTTTGTGGGATTAAGTAGTGCTTAACCATGGTTAAACGTTAACCGGGGGCCATTTCAACCATGGTTAAGGGTCAAGGTCAGTCAAGGATGGGCCCAAAGGGTATGGCAGGGCCTAGAGTGGCCTCCTACCAGGTTTGGGCCCTTCACAAAGCCCGAAATCAAGAAATTCCAAAATGGAGGTAATCGGATTACCTCCATTTCAGTAATATTTTAACCAGAGTTTGCGGGTGATTAACTAGGGTTAGGGATCACCCCTGGGTAAAACAAAAGCAAGGTTAGAAAGCTGGGAGTGTCACCTTTCAAATGGTATAGGTCTCAGCCTCTGAATATGCCAGGTGTGGGCCCTACAGGGACTCAAAGTCAGGTAAAAATTAGTCTGTAATGTAGGCATTTGAACTGCCGACACTATGGACAGTATTTTAACCCATCTTTAGGGGTCTGCTAACCATGGTTAGGCAAGGCCCCTGAACCTGAAATTTTACAGGGAGCTAGGGGAGATCAAGAGCTTTCCAACAAGCCTGGGGTGGACCCCAGAGGACTTGGCATGTGGGCCCCACAGGTGCCCGAAGTCAATACCAAAATAAGCTCATTATGTCGGTAAACCAAATGGGGACAAAGAGTTTTTAGTCTATTTTGAGCATGTCGGTAAACCAAATGGGGACAAAGAGTTTTTAGGCTATTTTGGGCATGTCGGTAAACCAAATGGGGACATTAAGCTTTTAGCCCAATTTTGTATGGTCGGCAATTATTCTGCCGACCACTAGCAGATTTTTTCAAAAACCGATTTTTGCACACTGGCTTTGAACCAAAAGGGATCTAAAGGTTCTCTCATGGCTTGAGGGACCCTCAGACCCTATGGGAGGATTCCATGCACAATGGGTGAAGTGTTGCACCCGAACTTAGCCTCTAGGGAGTTCCCTACACCTATGGTAAAGGTGGGGGACCCCTATCCTCGGCTGTAGCAACCAAAACAGATGAAGGGAAAGCAAAAGGGGACCCCTGGATCAGGACCAGGGGTCCCTTACAGTAAGAGCAGCAAAAAGGAGGGGTGAGGGAAGATCCCTACCTTTGGACGGTCGGTTGAGGTGGAGCCAAGGTGGTGGCGGTGTCCGGAACTGGCCTAGGACGGCCTAATGATACTGAAGGAGGGTTCAAACAAGTCCTAGTTACTGGATGAGCTCGGACAGGGGTTTGATGCAAATGGAAAAGCTTGGATTTTGCATGGGGATGGCTTGAGATTTATAGGAGAGGAAGGAGGACTCCCAAGGGCATTTAGGGTATTTAGGGAAGGTCCAGGGACCAATGGGGGAGGTCCCAAGCCTCTGGTGGTGCTGCAGTGGAGCCTGCACACGCTAAACCTGGAAACACGATAATGTCGGTAATCCAAATGGGGACATTAAAAAAATAGGCCAAAAACTTAATGTCGGTAATTAGATTGGGGACATTACCGATTTCATGCTATTTCGGGCCAAACCCAAATCCACTTGGGTCAAAAGGGTTGTGGGCAGCCATTTAGGGCAATTCCCGCCCATTTTGGATTTAGGGTTTGTGGGTCCCACCCATGTGCCCCTCATGGGTTGAGGTGGGCCTAAGTGTGGGCCCTAAAGTGTTTGGGCCTTGGTTTTAAGGCTTTTTTTTTTGGATGGGTTGTGTAGTGGGCCTTGAACCCATAGGGTTTGTCCTAGGTCTTGGGCTAGGGTTTAGCTAGGACTAGGTCTAGGGTTTGGTCTAGGGCTCTCCTAGGGTTTGTCCTAGTGTAATGGGCCTTGAGCCCAAAGCTTAGGGGGTGTAAAAATGGGGTGCTTACAGAATTGAATAAAGATTTTATCTAATAAAAAAATATAACAAATAAAATCTTGAAAATTATATTGTGGGATAGAAGAGAAGAACAATCTAACTTTATTGACACATCACAGAGATTCTCTAAACATTCAATGTAACAATTTTAAATAATGATTAATTAAAGAAAATACATAGGTATGCAATATTTATCGAACATAATTCAACTAATCACTTAATCAAAACTAAACATTAATCCCAAATTTTTTGAATCAAAAACAAAAAAACATAATCATTAGGTTTCACCTTTAGTCTTAAATAGGGTTTTAGCCTGCCATTGTCATAGAACAATCTTCAACAAAGCTAAAAAATGACCCTAAAAAATAACTAGAAGAATGAGAAAAAAAGAAAATGTAAGATACGACAGAGAAAAAGTGTGTGAGAATAGAGAGAAAGAAAGTTACGTAAGTAACAAAAGTAGAAGAGAGAAGATGTTGCAAATTAAAAGTGGGAGAGAAAAAAGATTTTCTCCCTTTTTGTAATAAACTCTTTCATTTTTTTTTGTTTCTTTTCAATTCTTTCTTTCTTTTCTAAGTCATCTTTCTTTTCTTTTCATCCTTTCCAATAGTATCTTCCCAATTCGGAAAATTCTAATTTTTTAAGATTTCCTCTTTAATCAATCACTAAATTACTTTTTTTTGGGTTTTTTTCACACAACTTTGATTTTAACACATATAATAGAAAATTAACTCAATTAAGCCCGAGTGACCATGTTAATATTCAGTAATATGTAATAAAAGAGAAAAAGTAAGTTTTATACAATTATCATTCACCCCGTCACTTTAAAGTGTTTGATCTTTCTAGAGAAAAGGTTTTCAACAACTTTTTGAAAATGGTCAAAGCATGTCTTGATATCCGATTTCAATTTCATACGATAAAACCATATGTACTGATGTAATGACCTGAATTTAAATTCCTTGTTTGCCGGTTATATAATTTAATTTTCTAGAAAAATACACAAGAATTATACATAAATCCTAGGAGAAATTAATGTGTTAAAATCTCGGATGAGAAAAACCATTTATTTCATTCAATTTAGCTAGTTTGGAAGAATAAATTACATAAAATAAAAGAAGAACAAAAAGTAGCAAAAGACTTTAAAAAAAAAAAAAAAAAATGAAGATCGGCGCGTTGGCCGATCGATCGCCCACCGGCGGTGATCGATTTGGAAATTTTATTGAAGTGTATGGATGATTAAGGAGAATAGATGAATTGAATAGATAAATTATTATGAGATTTTAACTGTATGTGAGTTGATTTTATATTTTTATAATTCACGAAAATTCTAATTGGTGAATGGGTTAAAATGAGGATGTTGATCTTGATTTAAACAGAAAGGAAATTTTGACATTTACATCAAATCGTGATTTATGAGTGCTTGATATAACTGTGATTTTATGTTATCAATTCGTTTGGAAATATGATATTTTGTGCGCTTCTTTTATGTTCCTTATACATGATATACATTTGGGTAAAGGAGCCTTTAAGGAAAGTCAAGCTTGCCTAGGCTCGGTTAACATAATGGGATGGGGTGCTATGGTAAGATGTCCTATGGCCCTTGACGGTTACTCTTAGGTGTAATTTAAATAAAAGATGTATCATTGAGCACTCACGAATGAAAAATATGCATAATGATTAAGAGAGAATCTAAGACACTAAGAAAAGAATAAGTAAGACCGAATATAAAAGTAAGTAAGTAAGAAGAAGAACACACAAAAGCGATAATGTATTTATGTGTTGTGCACCACCGGATACCATCAAATGGCGAATAGTATGCCAAAGTAAGTAAGCCGTCGTATTGGAAATGTACTAAGCCATCCGTGCCGGGTAATGTACGAAGGGTAGTGTTTCGGTAAAGTAAAGTATAGTAACTCATTTCTTTATACGGTAAAGCGGTATTTTAAGTTATTAATAATGCATTGAATGATTTGTTCCTGAAACAATAAAGTATGTAATCAGAAAAGTAAAAAAAGAAAAAAAAAAGATTGACACAATGTATTTGGTTGTTTTTTTTCCGCACTTTGATTATGTACGTGAACTAATGTATGAATTTGTATACTGCAAGTTATTTAATATTCATTATATTATCTTCTATAGTCTGTTATATACACAGAGTAACTCGTTACTCAACCGATGACTTTTGTTGTCGGCTGGTTCAGGTTTTGATATTTGTTCGCCTGGACCGTGGGAAGAAGAGGAATACTTCGAGGAACTGGAATGTGATTATCCTGAGGAAGAACGGGATCTTGATCGTTGGCCCTACTGTTGAATTTTATTTGGTTATGGTCAAATTTCAAGGAAACTTCAATTTACTTTATGGATATTTATATTAGTTTAGTTTGAGGATGATCATGATGGAAGATCATATTTAATTTATTTTAGTTGCAGTCAATGATTATGAATTCAGTTGATGTTTTAATTGAAGAAATTTTTAAGATCGTATTTTAGTATGTCTTAAATGCTTTAACAAGATGGTTTGTCAAGTAAGTCATGTGCCAAGATCTCACATTCTCCTAGGTGGGGTTTTGAGGCCCGACAGTACCGGCTAAACTCACCAATGAAGATGATATAGTATCGGTAATTAGAGACTGATGAAACAGGGGATGGTTCCCACACGTTGCTGTGAATTAAGTATAAGGGATGAGAGGGCGTATGCAATACATTATGGAATTAGATCTTATGATGCTTAACAATGCTACAATCATGGGAAAATATTTTTAGCATTTTTATTGAAGCATCGATACATTTATTGGAAGACAGGTAACGTAGAATAGAGGCTGACGGATGTCCAAGTTTGTGATGCCACTATAGAAGACGAGACAGCACTTGTAAAAGCTTTATTTGATTGTCAATGCTTAGCGAAAGTGGGTACAAATCTCCATTAATTTATCCCGTGACTAGGCATTTCCCTGTTCATAGATCCTATATATTAAACGCACAGTTGTTGTCTCTTGTGAATGAAGCAATTGAGAGGAGCTTTTTAGCAATTTGAGGCACAACAGATCCTTTATATTAAACGCACAGTTGTTGTCTCTTGTGAATGAAGCAATTGAGAGGAGTTTTTAGCAATTTGAGGCACAAGTAATACGTCTTTGAGATGAAAATCACGACTCGAAATGTGAAAAGAAGATATACCAATGTGAGTTATAAATGGGATACATGTTCCATTACCGATATCATTTGATCGTTTCCAGTGTATAATTCTGGTTGTTGGAGGATGGATTGAACATGAATCACGTGACTGGTTGCACCAATATCAAGGTACCAATTGTCATCACCTGGAGAGCCAATTGTCATAGCTGCAAATGATTGGGGAGCCCTTCTTGGTAAGAATGGTTGAAGCTATTTTGGCAACGGAGAGCACCATGGTATGAGGGATTGCAGATTTGACGAGTTCCTTGATTTGGAATAGGAGGTTTCTCGCATGGATTATATTGTTTATGGACCTCGAAAATAAGTTGGCCCCCTATTACAAAATTCATTCAGTTCAATTGCATTGTTATAGGTGTTATTCCTACTGCGAAAATCAATTGGGCCTCTATTGTTGTTGTCGTTCCAGTAGTTGCGTTGATTAAGAGGTCTGTTATAGTCTCAGCCATGACCACGATTAGGTTGACGATCTGTATAAAGAACATGGTTGGGGTTGACCGAAACAGAGGAAGCCTTTGCTCGTGAGTGAACAATCTCGAGCGAAGTTCCGAAAAACCAATCGGTTCTACTCGATTGGTTATGGCTGTCACAAAGGATTCATTTCATGTGATAATCCTCCAGGAGCACATATCACTCTAAGTCCCGATCAGAGACCGCATCTTGAATAGCGGCAAGAGCATCGACAATGCTCATAATCTGATTGAGGTAGTTGGACATGGGAATGGACTCTTTTCGAAGAGTTTGGGGTTAAATGCTTGGTATAGGTTGTTTTAAGGAATTCCCATACAATGAGAGAGGTTTCAAGACCTATCGTTGGGGAGAGTGTTATAACCAGTTCAACAAATCTAGAGAAACAAGAAAACGAGAAATCAAGCAATCGCACAAGGGAGACAAGATATACATGGTTCGGCAAGGTGCTTACGTTCACGGGAGAAAACGGAAAGAAATTCATTAAGAATACGGGAGAAAAATAGTGTATACATGCTCTCCTGAAACCCTCTTCTGAAACCCTCGAAAAAACTCCTTATCTCACATCCTCAAAGAAAACTCTTAATATATCTAGGGTTACAACGAGAAGACAAACACGTCGGAAATACGGATCAAATTTTGGATCACTCAGGTCGCACACCGGGTCATCAAGCATTCGGGTAAGATCCATACCAACTTCCCAACAAAACCCATATACAAAATTTGAGCCAAAACTCACAGAGAGAAATACGCGTTGCCATCTTAGAAATTTAGTAACGAGGAGTAGGAACAGAATCCGAATAAATCCTAGGAGATTAAGATTGGGTGAATTTGACTCCCCAATAGCATAGTTTTGGCCGTCCAATTTGATTGACAAAAATTGTGTTTAGGTTGGGATCCATTGACGCAATTGACCTAATAGGTTGTAGTACCGAGTTAATTTTTATAACTACTATCCATAATTATATACTTAATATATAGACAATTGTTAAATTTCAATTTAACTGTTATTATAATTTTCAGTTTAAGTAATATCTCTATTTAGTTACATATTTTAATTGGGCTAGGATTGTGGATTAGAGTTGAGGAGTTCTTTAAATGGGTTAAATGCAAGGGAGGAACCACAGGAGCCACATTATCCGTACGTCCACAGTCTCATGGATATAGCTAGTGCCTGGTGCCTGGTGGACTCCGGGTCCGGGTTCCATCTCTGTGCAGAGATATAGAGTATTGTTCTTTCAGTCATCTTCGTCGGTGCTGGAATCTGGTGTCTACGGGAGCTCTATTAAACTTTACCTTCCTTTTGATGTTAAGAGTAAGATTTTTGACGCTAATAAGGAGCTCTGGTGAAAACCACTAACCGTATGTTGACACCGAAACGGGTTCACAATTGTAAAACCGTTTTATGTTATGCTACTTGCCGCTGGCACACAACCAGATTTCCTGCCAACACGGTACTACCTTAGGTAAATGATATCCCAAAGCAGAAAAGAAAAAAAAAAAAAAAGGAATAGTTAAACGTACCTAAGAAATGGATTTTAAAATCCAAGGATGGACTTAAAATCCATTTCCTAGGTTCGCCTATCACTGCTAAAAAAAAATGAACAACGAAGGGTGTCACCTCCATGTTATAACCGGTCTGATCTAAAGTTATGAAACATTTTAGTCGTGAAATTCTTTACAGTTACGTCCCACGGGTCAACATGTGTCCCTTTGAATACTCCTTAATTGTGGTTAAGATTTACTAAACCTTAGGTTTCAACTATCTACCTTTGGTTCTGAGAAAAAAAATTATAAAAATATTAATTGTATTGGGATTTAGAAAAAAAATTATAAAAATATTTACTATAAAATTAAAGTTGTTAACCAAAGTTAAAAGAATGATTTTGTGTTGTAACTGGACTCCTCCGAGTCCAGGTACAACAGAAACAGTTATAGAATTTCAAGTCAACTTTTTTTATAGCCAATGGAAATACGCATAGCTCATGGCGCAGTCCTTTGAAAAAGACACATTATCAACAAAACAACAATGACTATAAAGTATTTTTGGGGATAAATTACAGTAGTGGTCATTGATGTTTGGTTAAATTGCAAAAACCTCTCTTATTGTTTTTGAAATTACACTGACCTCCCCTTGAGATTTGGAGAAATTGCATAGACCTTCCTTTTGTTTCTAAAATTACATTGTCATCCACTCCACTTCAATTATCGGTAATAGATTCTTCCTTTCATTAGTATGTCGTTACTAGCATAGATGAATTTTGAATATTTCATGGTTTACACAATTTAAAATTCTCAAATTATCATATTTAAAGTCAGTCAACTTGGTTATACGATGTTGTTTCCTCAAGCAAATAAATGGGGGAAAATATCGTTAAAGTGCATCCTCCATTAAGAGTGTCAACTTAACGAGCCGGATAAGAGAGGATGGTGTAATTTTAAAAACAAGAGTGAAGTTTATTACAATTTTACCAAACGTCAAAGAATGGTAGTATAATTTCAAAAATAAGAGGGGAGGTTTTTATAATTTGGGCAAACCTCAGTGAGGTAAGGACAAACAATGATATCTATCAAATAATAATAATAGAACATATAATATTTAAAAGATATATATTAAATATTCTTAAAATATTATTTAATATTTAAATAAATAAATAATATTATTTAATTTTAGATATTCCTAAATTATTATCCGTGCATCGCACGGGGTCTCTTTTCTAGCTGCAACCTCCTGTGTTTGATCAAATCATTGAAAGGATGAAGTGGAGCACTGTTAATAGAACTAAGGATTACGACCAAAGGGCTAAGTACTTACTATGAGAACATTGTGGTTGCTCTTGGGAAGACTCTAAGCATATGTCTTGTGATGAATGAGCATCTCGACCCCATTTATCTTACTCTCGAATTGGAGTGCTTGGAGGATTTCATGTTTAACTCAACTGATTTCAAGAAGTATGCGCTTAGTACTATAGCTTGAAATCGTGGCTGCGAGATGACTGGGTACATAAACTCTTCTCATAACTTTTCAAATTTGTATTGTTACATGAGAATTCCGAGCTTCATGATTGGGCTCATGACTTGAACTTTAATTTTTATCAAATTAAAACTAATACAAAACAAATACAAGTGTAAGAAGGCTTTAGAAAAAAAATCAAGTGTAAGTGGGTTCAGTCCATTGCAGCCTGTCTCAGGCATAAGGCTCGAATCCTGGTGGGTCGAGCCCAATCTAATGGGCTAACCCGTCTCCTTATATAATAAAGGGAGATGGAGAGGAGTGGCATCTATCTATACTTAACTATTATATAAAGAAATAAGTATCACCTAGCTAACCTCATCTCTTTATTCTCTAATCTTTAATCTCAAGAATCGTATGAGTTCTATTTTAAGGATACCATGTGGCTCTCTTCTTTAATCTCAATTATTAACTCTCTCTCTCAATTTCCCTCTCAATTCAAACACCATTTGAGGGATTTTTGGAGATTGTTCCCTCCACCGTTGTATATCTAATCTCAACCATTATCTCTCTTTGGCACCTCTAGAAAGGGAGAGATTTAAGGAGATTGTGATAAAAGAGATTGAATGTAAAGAGCGGTTTTAGAGGATTGTGATAAGAGGGATAAAAGAGAAAATGTAGAGAGAAATTTTGATAAGAGGGGTAGAGATTTATTTTTTATTTCTTTATTCACATCCGTGCATCGCACGGGGTTTCTGTTAATAATAATAATAAATAAATAAATAATTTAAAAAAAAAAAAAAAGAAAGGGGACTCACCTGGGAGGTTGAATACATGAGGTGAGGGAATAGAGTGAGTGAAAGGGCAAGAAAACCTCCATATCGAGTGGATCCCATAACTTTTTAAAAAAAAAACTTAGACAAGAGAGAATGAGAGTCCATTTGGACTCTTCAACCTAGAGAGGGGAGTGCTATTCATGAGGTATTCCACATCTACAATTATAAACAAGTTATAACTTCTATTAATATTTTTTTAGTAGATATCATAGGTTAGTAAGTTAATATTTTTAATTAAAGTATATTTACATCCAAATAAAGTTTTGCATACTCCGTATATTTTTATTAGTAGAATGATATGATTGCTAATGGGGCTCTCAAAATCCCATAATCTAATTGGGAAAGCCACTTATGTCGTTGCTCTCCCATTACGTTTGCAAATTTGCAAAGGAGACTAAAAAAATAACTCTTACCATTAAAATACGGAAATCTAGCATTCCTCTTTTTGAACCTGCAAGATAAGCTGCTTGTAAAGGTGATCCTTCCACACGAAAGTGATAGAAATTAGAAGAAATAAGTTATTTTTTTTGTTGGGGGGTTTTTGCATATCAGCTGCTAGGTTCTATCTGCTGTGCAAATACATTGTTATGTGTAATAGTCTTACAAATTAAGTCATGGTTTTGCAACCATTAGACAAACAACCTCGACCCTTAGTTCCGTTAGACTTTCGTTTATTATTGTTAGTAAAATGACTTTTACACCCTTAAGATATTTCATTACCTCACAACCCCTTTAACTATCCTTAAACTATGGATAACAGGTTTCAACCCATTTGGTTAATTTGTCCCATTTTAACATTCTTTAACTATGATTAAGATTCACACCCTTAAGGATAAAGCATCTAATCTTGGTTGTAAAAATTAACGTGTCCCCTTTAACTATGGTTAAGATATACTAACCCTTAGGGTTAGAGCATCTAATCTTGATTTTTAAAAGAAAAAAATTAACGTATCCCCTTTTAACTCTTATTAAGATTCATTAATCCTTACGGTTATAGCATCTAACCCTTATATTTAGAAGAAAAAAATTAATGTGTCCCCTCTTAACTCTCTTTAACCATGGTTAGGATTCACTAGCACTTAGGATTAAAGCATCTAACCTTAGTTTTAAACAATTAAAATTTAACATATCTAGTTTTAATTCCCTTTAACTGTAGTTAAGATCAACTAACCTTTAGGGTTAAAGCATCTACCTTGGTTTTCAGAAAAAAAAAAAAAAATTTACCTGTCTTATAACTTCCTGTAATTGTGGTTAGGGTTCACTAACCCTTAGGGTTAAGTAATCTAACGTTGGTATTAAAAAAAATTAATGTGTCCCTTTTTAACTCTTTAACTGTGGTTAAGATTTACTAACTCTTAGGGTTAAAGAATCTAACTTTGGTTTTTAGAATTTTTTTTTAAAAATTAACATGTTACGTGATGTTAAAATTTACTAACCCTTAGGGTTAAAGCATATAACCTTGGTTTGTAGAAAGAAAATAGTGTCTCCTTTTAACTCCCTTTAACTCTGGTTAAGATTCACTAACCCTTGGGTTAAAGCATCTAACCTTGGTTTTTAGAAATAAAATTTAACATGTCGCCTTTAAACTCCATTCAACCATGGTTAAGATTCAATAATCCTTAGATTAAAGCATCTAACCTTGAATTTTAAGAAAATATTAAAAATATTAATTAACCATAAGGGCTAAAATTATTAATCATAGTTCAAGAGCAGTTAAAGGGACTTTGTAAGGTTAGGGAACTCTTAAGGCCATTATAGTCATTTGATTAATAATTACAAATGAAAGTCTAACAGAACTATGGGTTGAGGTTATCTATCCAACTGTGGGAAAACAATGAGTTAATTTGCAAAACTGTGATTATACAATAGTGTATTTGCAAAAAGCCACTGGGGGGGAGCGGGACAGACCCCAAGGAAGGGGAGCTCACTCTATAAGATAGGGGCTTTCCCTCCCTCCATCCATCGAGTCGATACGACCCGCAATTTGTACTTGAATTCCTTTTGTATCTACTTGTTCAGTTAATTCAATAGCTTTTTATACGAACCCCACCAATATTTACAACCAACCGAATCTATCTTTATCTACAATAATAGCCAGATCAAGAGGGAAATCCTGAGGAATGAGAAACGAGAGAATCAAAAATACAAACTTTTTGACACAGTCTGTGGCTTCTTAGTAGATATCCTTTTTTATTGTGTTCAGTTTTTTCTTTTATTTGTTGGGTTTACAAGAAAACTTACCGAAAAAGTGAATACATATACTGTAGAGGAGTGCTAGCCCTACTCTCAGGGCTTTCCTACTCTCACATTTAGCCAACCACCTATCCATAAAGTGTGCGCTTTAATCATGAGAGTATACTTTATCCGGTAGCTTTTTCACTTTATGGACAGGTGGTTGGTTAAATGTGAGAGTAGGAAAGCCTAAGAATAGGGCTAGCATATGAATCAGTTTTGTCATTTGAAAGTCATATTAACTATAATCTTGACCATTAAATATTTGAATTAAATGATTAGAGCATATCCACCTAAGCTATACAATACCCATAGACTGACTCAGAGAGTATATCGACCCAAGCCATACAGTAAAGGTAAAACGGAAAAATATCCATAATGTAACGTGATAATGCATACTTAGCAACAAAGCTAAACGATAAAACTTTAGAAAAAGGATCAAAGATATGTGATTAGACTTCACACTTCCAACATCTTCAACTTTAGAAATTAGTACAAGGGGAGTACTAGCCTTGGTCTCTATTCAACTTAACCACTCCCAAAAAGTAAAAATACAAACACTTTTGGAGTCCAACTTTGGAGATGATTAAGCTTGTCTGAAACAAAGGCTAAGAACTATGTGGGTAAACCCAATCTGCTAAGGAAAGTACAGCCTTTGTATGAATTATGGGTCCAACAAATCCCAAAAGCATTTACCCATAGATAGTTCAAGACTTCCCTGGGAATTGGTTACCAATTCTATTACGTGTTCTTAAAAATAAAAAAAACAAAAAAAAAAACACCTAGCACTTTTACAAGGCAACCCTATGAGGTAGCCTCCCCTAATAAAGGCTACTCACCATTTACTTGCTCTAAGAAAGTAAATATATGCCTTGAATAGCCCTGCAAGGTGAATTTGGCTGCAAAAGATTGCTTAAGCTTTGTCAGCCATATTACCTCAGCATTAGGATTGAGGTTAATAAACTAACAAAAAGATTAACTCTAATCTCTTGTGTGATTCCCTTGAAACAGTGAAAGAAAATCCAATTTTCTAACATTTATTGATTTAAAAAAATGGAAAAAAAAAAGAGAAAATTAGCACTTAATTTTCTTTCAAAATAAATATTGTTTTACAGTAAGCACCCAATTTTTACACCCTGGTCAACCTCCGTTGTCCCCGACCAAACCTTAGTAACCCTAGGTAGACCGTAACTCAAGCCCTAGTAACCCTAGGTAAACCCTAGACTTAATCCTAGGTCTAACCCTAGCCTAGCCCTAGCCCTAGCCCTAGCCCTAGCCCAAGCCCTAGACAGAGACCCACGGGCTCAAGGCTCATTTTAAGTCCAAAACTCTAAAAATGGATAAAACTCTGTTTTGGGCCCAAGCATGGGCCCACTAAGCCCAATTCAATGGGGACCCACTTCACTCATTTTAAAATTCAAATTTTGGAGCCAATTCCCAAAATGGCAAAAACATTTTTTGCCTTCCCCACATGTATGGTGGTTAGGCACAAAAAAGTAAACAAAACAAAAGTTTAAAATTCAAAATTAAAAAAATAATAATAACACAAAAAATAATAACAAAAAAAAGCCCATGATTTTTTAGTAGGGGGTGGGACCCACCCTAAACCAAATAAAAGATCACCAAAAAAAAAGGAAGAATGGATTTTTTTTAGTTTTAGGTGCCCACCCTTGTTTGGCAAATCCAACAAGGGTGTTGGCTCATGTGTAAGAAAGATAAGCCCAAAACGGTAAAAACAATAATAATAAAAATAAATTTACTAAAAACAAAAAGGTTTTTTCTTTTAGGTTTTAAAAATAAAAAAAATTAAAAATTAAAAAATAAATAAATAAATAAATTGGGCACCAACCCCATGTGGTAGGGTCCACATGTGGGTGGGCCCAACTCAAGTAACCAACCCATATGACCGTATACAACATAAGAACACAAAAAAAAAAAAAAAATCAAAAACAATCTAAAGGTACTGTTCATCGTCTTCCTCAGGAAGACGAGAACAGTCCCCCTTGTTGCCTCTGGCTCCCCTGCCGCCCTGCCCTTCCTCCAGACCCTTGTCCCCCACGCCTAGTGCCACACGTCCTCTTCATCCTTATCCTTTCTCGCAAATCCTCCTTGTTCTCCTATAAATCCCACGGTGGCCACTGTTCACGGAGAGAGTTTTCAAAAAAAAATTTCGGTCACCTCCTATCACTGGCCCAACCTCCAAACTCCACCCCTTTAGTCCTAGGACGCCCCCCTAAGTCCATAACAGCCCCCCATTTGGTGTGCAACCACCACATACCACAATTGCATACCACTGTTCAATTTTTTTTTTAAAATTACAGTGCTTCCCCTCATTCCGACCAACCCTTCCATCCACCTTAGGCAAGCCCTTAAACCTTTCTCAAGCATACCACTACCTCTATACCACCTTAGGTTTCACCATCTACAAACACAACCATAGCCACTGTTCAAATGGGAGTTTTTCAAAAAAAAATCTGTTAAAAGCTTTGGTCTGCCTACGTTCCATCCAATAGAAGTATCACCCCTGATTCTTCACCCAAGAAGATCAAAAACAGCACCGGTTGCTGTCCCAAATCCCCACAGCAACCACTCGCCACGACCTCTTGTGCGGCTGCCAACAACACGAGGTTATACACCCTCCCTTTTTTTTTATCATTCTTTTTCTTTCTTTTCAGCGTGTCCAGCACTCCCTAGAGGTCTGGGGGGTCCTCAGTCCATGAGGAATCCCCCTGGACCTTCATGGGTTTAGTACCACAGCCCCAAAGTTTTTATAAAAACGTTTTTTCTGCAAAAAAAAGGATTCCAGGCAGCCCCCCTGTAACCATGGTTTAACCATGGTTAGACTAGGCCTTGGTCGAAACCAAGGCCATGGTTAGACTCCCCATACTACGGGCTAACCCTCTGCAAATTTTCGGCTCTTAACTCCCTCGTTAACCATAGTTAAATCGACCCCAAAGTGGGGTCGACAGTGTGAAAATCTGTGCAACGGGACCACTTTGGGCCTCTGTGGGGCCAAGAGCCGGCCTCCCCTTGGGCCCCACAAGGGCCCAAATTGTTGCTCTCATAGCAAGCTTCGCGACCATGGTCTCGGATCCCCCAGGGGTTGAGCCAATCAGCGGCAAAAAATCGCCGCAAATTTTGAAAACAAATCAGTTTTTGGTGGAAATCGTCATTTTATGTGGTATTTTTCGGGGCAACTTTGGGCCACTGTGGGGCCCACATACGGTATCCCCTTGGGTCCTATAAGGGCCCAAATTGTTCCCCACATATCAGGCTACCCACTGGTGGTCTCGGATTCCCGCGATTCCCCCGTTAACCATAGTTAAATTCAAGTTAACTATGGTTAAAAATTTGATGAAAATTTGGAGTTTTTTTTGCAATTTTGGATATTTGTGGGGGCCCAGACCGGGTAGGAGGCCAGTCTAGGCCCTGCCATGAACCTTGAGCCCACTTTTGCTTCAGTCGGCCCCTTAACCATGGTTAAACTCACCCGTGGTTAACATTTAACCATGGTTAAGCGGCCCATGACCTAGCAAAAATTCTGGAAAAATCATCAAAAAATCATAAATATTACATGGAATCCAGAAATGTCTTCAATTGCATTTTTTACTGTGGTTAAGATACTTAATTAGAGTTGACCCCATTTTTGACCCTTAACCACGGGTAAAAAATCCTGACCCGGAAAAAATCTGGAAAAATGCTCAAAAAGTCCAAAATATTAGGAGAAACCCAAAAATGGTCTCTTTTGACCATTTAACCATGGGTAAGACCCTTAACCATGGTGACCTCCCCTCCTTAACCGCGGTTAAGCACCTTTGACCGCTAAAAAAAATCTGAAAAAATCCAAAAAAAAAAAATCAGAAAAATTCAAAAGACCAAAATTCTAATATTGGACTCTTTTTAACCATGGTTAGAACCCCTGACCAGGATTAATCGCCTTTCTTAACCTCGGTTAGCAACCCTAACCCTTGGTTAAGACACATTGGGCCTACCGGGCCTCATCCCTTGGCCTACCGGGCCTAATCTCGGCCTACAAGCCAAACCCTAGCCTACCGGGCTCATCCTTGGCCTACCGGGCCCAATTTCGACCTACTGGGCCCAAACTAGCCTACCAGGCTTCACTCTCGGCCTACAGGGCCCAACCCTAGTCTATCGGACTTACCTTAGGCCTACTGGGCCCAATACCAAGAACTTGACCAACTCGGTCAACCACCCCTAGCCTCCCGGCTAGACCCTAAACCACCCTTGGTGCACACACACACCCCTAGCCTTAACACGGGCTCATGTGCCAGAACTACGCTCGGTCTGATCTCACCCCTATGTGAGTACGTAGGCAGCCCAACCCGGGTTCGACCCTAGTCTAGGATTTTCTCTTTCTTAGATTAACATTTTCTTAAATACTTAAGGCATTCGATTAAAATTGAGATTAGTTTGGCTTAATCCTAGCAAGTAGGGAACCACTGATAAGTGGAAGTGCCGGGGTGCCTAACCCCTTCCCCGGACTTAACCGAACCTCTTACCTTGACCTCAGACTGCAGACTAAGACCTTATCCAAATCCCTAGGACTTATCTCTTCCGAATGAATAGGTGGCGACTCTTAACTCAACCCGTGAGATGCAAACCAGGGTTCCCCCGAAACCCGCGCTCACATTTACATCTAAAAAACTTTGATTTGAAAAGAAAATAATATGAATTTTTTTTAAAATAAAATCATCCCGTGAGGGAGGGGGGGTTAGGCAAGACCCCTACTTATTTATTAAAAGGCCAATTACATCAATGGAGTGGGAGAAAATGCCTTACCTCTAAAACAGCAAGCGATGAGACACTATAAAACAACTCCTTAACTCGAGTAGGTTTCTATCCTCTCTTTGTTGTCTTCCTTCAGAAGAATTAATAGCTGATGTCAACTGTTTTATTCTTCTTCTCCTTATTTCTCTTTGAAATCATTAATTGAAAATCATATTTTTCTTGTGAGTTGATGTCGCTCAAAGATATGCGGTACTTATGCAGTACAATAAAGGGTTGTCGGTCCAAATGGAAAAGTGAAGGAAGGAAACACTTGTAAATAAAAGATATTGTAGATTTTTAATAAAAAAAAAGTTACAAATAATTTAGAGTGAATATCAATGAGAGAAAGCGTCAAGACATCGGATTTTCTCCTCTTAACGGTGTAATATTAATTCGATTAATTTAAAGTATAACTCAATTGGAGATTTCACATCCCAAACCCTCAATCGGAAGATGTAGAAATTCAATTTATAATAAAAACCTAAAATCAATTTTTACTCAACAATCCAAACCAAGTTTTAACCCAAACAATAACCTCACCAGAAAGATTTGAAGTCGACAATGCTCAGAGGCAATATCGCAGCAAATGATCATATCCTTTGAGATAATAGTTCTCCCTTTGAGAAATCAAGAATTATTATCTAAGTACGAGTAAAACGTGATTAAACCCATGAAAACATTTAAACCCAGGAGATTCAATTGAAAGATATATTCAAACTAGGAATTTAGCAATCCATACAAAGAAAAAACTAAAACAATAATAAGAAAAGAGAAGAGACTGAGATTAGCACGAGCATATGCAGAGTGATGGTAGGATGTCCATATGGCATGGATGTATGCAATTGTTGCTCTTCCCTTTCGGTTTTTATTTGATTTAGATTTTCTCATTTTTCTAAAATAGAAAAATCAATAAAACACACTCACACTTCTTTTTAATTCAAGAGAATTTCATCATTTTTGTGCCAAAATCACATCATCGATATCTTGTTAAGATTCCCTACCCATGTGTGAGAGAATCTTTCTATACTTGGTCTTGGACTTTGACTTTTTGACTTGGGTCTTGGGCTTCTTGAACTTGGGCTTTATTTTCTCTAATCCCAAAAATGGTCCAAGTTAGGATTCTTCTTTCGTCTTTTTGACTTTTCTTTATCTGTTGATTTCCATAAAAACTCTTTACTCGAATTTCTTGCATAAAATAATATAAAAATATTTAGAATTCATAATTTATAGAGGGGAAACAAGTTAAATATATACTTTAAATCCTGAATTCAGCTTAAAAATGGTGATAAAAGGTTACATAATAACTAATTTTGAGTGTACTATTGCACACTCATCACACCCCATAACCTGAATATTGTCAATCCCTAGCAATAAATCAACTTTTAAACAAAACACTTAACCGATTGATCTTCTTGAATATAGGCTAAAGCATTCAAATAAAAGTTTTGCAAAAAGTTCATCATGTTTTCCAAGTTTCTCCATTAACAAGCGAACTCGGAATTTGTGTGTATGCTAAGCTCATAACCATTCGTACCAACAAACTTAAAACACATACAAATAAGAGAGACATCTAGATAAAAACTTTGACTTCAAATCTCATAAAGATTTTAAATCACTTAGAATAATGCACTCAAATATTTTATAGGTCTTCTCTCAAATATATTAAAAATTGAATACAAAAGCTAAAACAAATAATAATAAGATCTCAAGGAAAAAATATCATCAATTGGAAACCCCTCCAATCACACCACCAACCCACCTAAGATCATATGGTCAGTAATAAGGGTTGTAATGGGGCTAGAGGATTAAGATTTATAAGAAAAAATGGAGAAGGATAATCAATAAAAACTAGGTATATGCTAGGAATCTCAATACATCCTTATTATGAAATAACTATTCCAAAAATACATAAATTTTGCTCTTTACTCGAAAAAATGTCCCATGTTCAAAACATTGATTGAATCATTTGTAATTCCAAAACTATCATTTGCTCTTATCTCATTTTCTTCTTCTTCTTATCTTATATTTACTTAACCATTCTTATCTTGTATATATTGAACCCTTGAAAACGTAGATGAAATTTTGCAAAGTTTTCAAAACACCCTTATCATAATCATTATATAAAACAAACATTTAATTGAATGCTTGCTTGAGTTCCATACTACCCCTACTCATCTATCTATTAGGCTTGAAATTCAAAGAGTCCGGTTACGCCACTGAAGTCACCATGTGTCCCTTTTAACAATCATTAAATGTGGTTAAGACTCACTCACCCTTAAGGTTCAACCACTTATTATCGGATTTTAGGATATAAAAAAATTAACCTTAGGAATTAGTGAATTTTATCTAGGGTTTTAAAAAATTAATAATTTTTTTCTAAAAACTAAGGACATGTGGGTGAACTCTAGGGGTAGATGAATCTTAACCACAATTAATGGGTGTCAAAAGAGACCCATGCCAAGCTCAAGGGCATAACGAGACTCCAACTATGGTTAAGATTCATCGACCCAATTCACTAACTCCTAGGGTTAATTGTTTTTCAGTGGACCTATCCTCTATGTATATCTTATCTTATATAGAATAATAATTCCCCCTTAAAAATATAGATGAATTTGTTCATAATTCCCAAACTACCCTTATTATAATCATTATATAAGATAAACACTTGATTGAATATTTTGCTTGATTCCCATACTATCCCTTACTCATCTAACTATCCATACATATAAGACTTGAAATTCTCTACCCAACTGAGGTCGCCATGTGTCCCTTTTTAACACTTCTTAACTGTGGTTAAGAGTCACCCACCCTTAGTTTTCACCCACTTAAACTTGGATTTTAGAAAAAAAAAATGTAAAAGAAAAATTAATCATCGGAGTTAGTGAATTTTAACCAGGGTTTAAAAAATTAATATTTTAAAAAAAAACTAAGGATAGATGGGTGAATCCTAGGGATAGATGAATCTTAACCATAGTTAAGGGGTGTCAAAAGAGACACATGGCAACTTTAAGGGCGTAACCGGATTCCAACTGTGGTTAAGATTCATCTACCCCTAGGTTTCACCTACTTATTCGTGGTTTTTAGAAAAAAAATATTATTTTTTTGAAACCTTGGTTAAAATTCACTAACTTTTCAGGTTAAATTTTTGTTTCATAATTTTTTCTAAAAAACAAAGATAAGTAAGTGAACCCTGGGTGAATCTTAATCACGGTTAAAAAGTGTTAAAAGGGACACATGGTAACCTCGGTGGCGTCATAACTGAACTCCTCGCTCTCTTGGCAAAACGCTCCGAAAGAAGAACGTCTCACCAAGGCCCTGCTCACCCCATTCTTTGCTATACCCAAAATATCCCTAAAATTTTTTGTTTTAAAAAATATCCCTGAAAGCATGGGCTTTTAACCTCTGTTCCCGATCAGGATTGAACCCGATGAGGAACAAGCAATAAATCGCAATTGGGTCGAGGGTCGTCACCTATTGCAATTCTAAGGGAAATAGGGTCCCTGAGATGGTTGGATAAGGCATGGTTTAGAAATAGAGTTCAAGGTAAGGGATTCATTTGAGTTAGGGGAAGGTGTTATATAGGCACCCCTAAACTCTTATCGTGAGATGGTTACCTACTTCTTAAGTCTGAATCAAATAAAGAAAACCATAGAAGAAGCTTGAAGTTTGATTTATATGCTAAACAATGTAATATTTACATAAATAAATGAACTGGGATAGACAGGACAAGAACAAAATAGAGGTTCTATAATGGGGGAGCTGAACCCGATCAGGTTGCCTACGTATCCACTATCAGTGGAATCAAGCCACACGTAGTTTCAAAGGGTAGTTGATGGTTTGAGGCAAGGTTACCAAGTTCGCTACATGCTATAGCGAACCGCGAACCGAGCGAACCCGAACTGGTTCGTGGTTCGGTTCCGTCTAGTTCGTAAAATTGAGCGAACCACATAGTGGTTTCAAAACAATCTTAGTTTGTCTAATTTTTTTATTCAAATTCACTGATATTTTTTATTATGTTTGGCAAATTTATACTTTGAGTTCACAAATCGTTCATAAAAAGATATTTTTTATTATTATTTTTCAAATAAGTATGTGAGCACGGGATTTTGCGGTCCGCCCACATAAAAGCAAAGATTGGCTTTTAGAGTCGCCACCTATTCATTCTTAGGGATAGGTCCCGGGTAAGCAATTATTTGGATAAGGCAAAAGGTCTATCAAAGATTAGGGTAAGTGGCTCGATTAAGCCTTGAGGAAGGTGTTAGGCACCCCAAGACCCCCATTTAAGAAATGGTTACCTACTCCCTATAGTTAAGCCAAGTTTAATCTCAAAATTAATTAAATGCTTAAGTGCTTAATGAAATGTTAATCAAAAAATAAGCAAAGCAAGCTAGACTAGGGGTTGTCTAGACTGGGGTCGAATCCGAGTTGGATTGCCTACGTACTCACATAGGGGTGAGATCAGACCGAGCGTAGTTCTGGCACATGAGTCCGTGCCAAGGCTAGGGGTGTGTGTGTGTGCAAGGTGGTCAAGGGTCTAGCCCGGAGGTTAGGGTTGGCTGATCGAGTTGGTCAAGTGCAAAGTAGAGTCTAACCGCAGTTAGAAAGGTGTTAACCATGGTTAGAGGGCCTAACCATGGTTAAGAAAGCAAGCAAGCAAGCAAGATTGATATTTTTTTGGTGTTTTGCATTTTTATGGATTTTTAGGGATTTTTCCATATTTTTTGTGGGGTTAAGTGGTGCTTAACCATGGTTAAACATTAACCGGGGGGCCATTTTAACCATGGTTAAGGGTCAAGGTCAGTCAAGGATGGGCCCAAAGGGTATGGCAGGGCCTAGAGTGGCCTCCTACCAGGTTTGGGCCCTTCACAAAGCCCAAAATCAAGAAATTCCAAAATGGAGGTAATCGGATTACCTCCATTTCAGCAATATTTTAACCAGAGTTTGTGGGTGATTAACTAGGGTTAGGGATCACCCTTGGGTAAAACAAAAGCAAGGTTAGAAAGTTGGAAGTGTCACCTTTCAAATGGTATAGGTCTCAGCCTCTGAATATGCCAGGTGTGGGCCCTACAGGGACTCAAAGTCAGGTAAAAATTAGTCTGTAATGTAGGCATTTGAACTGCCGACACTATGAACAGTATTTTAACCCATCTTTAGGGGTCTGTTAATCATGGTTAGGCATGGCCCCTGAACCTGAAATTTTACAGGGAGCTAGGGGAGATCAAGAGCTTTCCAACAAGCCTGGGGTGGATCCCAGAGGACTTGGCATGTGGGCCCCACAAGCGCCCGAAGTCAGTACCAAAATAAGCTCATTATGTCGGTAAACCAAATGGGGACAAAGAGTTTTTAGGCTATTTTGAGCATGTCGGTAAACCAAATGGGGACATTAAGCTTTTAGCCCAATTTTGTGTGGTCGGCAATTATTCTACCGACCACTAGCAGATTCTTTCAAAAACCGATTTTTGCCCACTGGCTTTGAACCAAAAGGGGTCTAAAGGTTCTCTCATGGCTTGAGGGACCCTCAGACCCTATGGGAGGCTTCCATGCACAATGGGTGAAGTGTTGCACCCGAACTTAGCCTCTAGGGAGTTCCCTACACCTATGGTGAAGGCGGGGGACCCCTATCCTCGGCTGTAGCAACCATACAATTGAAGGGAAAGCAAAAGGGGACCCCTGGATCAGGACCAGGGGTCCCTTACAGTAAGAGCAGCAAAAAGGAGGGGTGAGGGATGATCCCTACCCTTGGACGGTCGGTTGAGGTGGAGCCAAGGTGGTGGCGGTGTCCAGGACTGGCCTAGGACGGCCTAATGATACTGAAGGAGGGTTCAAACAAGTCCTAGTTACTGGATGAGCTCGGACAGGGGTTTGATGCAAATGGAAAATCTTGGATTTTGCATGGGGATGGCTTGAGATTTATAGGAAATGAAGGAGGACGCCCAAGGGCATTTAGGGTATTTAGGGAAGGTCCAGGGACCAATGGGGGAGGTCCCAAGCCTCTGGTGGTGCTGCAGTGGAGCCTGCACACGCTAAACCTGGAAACACGGTAATGTCGGTAATCCAAATGGGGACATTAAAAAAATAGGCCAAAAACTTAATGTCGGTAATTCGATTGGGGACATTACCGATTTCATGCTATTTCGGGCCAAACCCAAATCCACTTGGGTCAAAAGGGTTGTGGGCAACCATTTAGGGCAATTCCCGCCCATTTTGGATTTAGGGTTTGTGGGTCCCACCCATGTGATCCTCATGAGTTGAGGTGGGCCCAAGTGTGGGCCCTAAAGTGTTTGGGCCTTGGTTTTAAGGCTTTTTTTTGGATGGGTTGTGTAGTGGGCCTTGAGCCCATAGGGTTTGTCCTAGGTCTCTCCTAGGATTTGTCCTAGTGTAATGGGCCTTGAGCCCAAAGCTTAGGGGGGAGATTCTAAGGTTTTAGGGGTTGTCCTAAGGTTTCACTAGGGTTCGTCCTAGGGCTTAGGGGGGTGTAAAAATGGGGTGCTTACAGCTGCCCCTTTTTGTCAGAGAGTACCGAGTTTGGCAATTGAATGACAAAGACTGGAATCAACCAATTTTTACCAGCAAGCAGGATGGATGAAAGCACACATGGTGAGGAAGAGGAGTGGATACTCGTTCGTTCCAACTTAGTGTACTCCTAAAATAATGAACTAGCAGAGCAAGATTGTAGACAACCGCCCGATTGTCTGACAGAGTAGCAAGCCAAGAGAGAGGAGAGTAAAGACAGCCGCCCGACTGCTTTACCTGGAGCAAGCAAGAAAGATGAGAGAGTAAAGACAGTCGCCCGACTGCTTTACACGAAAACAAACATAGGTGATGAGGATGAAGGCAGCCGCCCGACTGGTCCACCAGGAAAGCAAGCAAGCAGGGTAAAAACAGCCGCCCGACTGCTTTACACGGAAGCAAACGAAGGAGATGAAGGTGAAGACAGCCGCCCGACGGGTTCACCTAAAAAGTAAGCAAGCAAGTAAAGACAGCCGCCCGACTGCTTTACACGGAAGCAAGCGAAGGAGATGAAGGTGAAGACAGCCGCCCGACTGCTATACCTGGAAAGCAAGCAAATAGGGTAAAGACAGCCGCCTGACTGCTTTACACGGAAGCAAGCAAAAGAGATGAAGGTGAAGACAGTCGTCCGACCGGTTCACCTGAAAAGTAAGCAAGCAAGTAAAGACAGCCGCCCGACTGCTTTACGCGGAAGCAAGCAAGCAGGGTAAAGACAGCCGCCCGACTGCTTTACACGGAAGTAAGCAAAGGAGATGAGGGTAAAGACAGCCGCCCGACTGGTCCACCTGAAAAGCAAGCAAGCAAAACCAAAGATAGTGATCTGGAATGATAGGAAGTTCGTGAAACAAAGAAAGCAAGATGAGTTTGATATGAGGAATGAGAGCGGTGACCCTGAGCCTTAACCTGAATCTCTGCCTCCTTGCACAAATAACCTCATAGATTTGAAATGCCCCTTACTCGGGTGATCCGATTGTTGGCACTTGCCCCCCAGGATGTACCGATCCGCTTCAGATATCTGTGTTTGCCCGGGATAGTCTACTGACTTTGCTTTGCCCTAGTATCAATACTTTCCTTGCACCAGTGAGAATGAACAGTCGACATTGAGCTGACTCTACTGGAGGTTGAAACTTGACTAAAAAGTGTGAATAACTGACAAATGATACGATTGACTTGTTAGAAAGACAAATGAACTGACTGACAAGTGGTGGACTGACAGTTGACTAGCAGACTGTAAACAATGAAATTGACTGTTTGTATTTTGAACAGTACCTGAGATTGCTTATAATGGGAGACCTAGCTAGGTTCTTTAGCCTTCAGAGAAAGATAATTAAGCCGTGGTTGATCATGATGTTTGATCATCGGCTAGCAAAGCTTGCACTTGTTTATCTTTCCCTTTTTTGCCCCTGGGCCTTTTCAGGTTATCACCAGGACTGGGTTGTACATGTTGATCTTTGTCCCTTTTTTGCCCCTGGGCCTTTTCAGGTTTTCACCAGGACTGGGTTCACGTAATTTTTGCGCAGTAGCCGGATTGGTGATTCCTTGCTATGCCCGTGAATTTAGAAGTTTGATTTATCCCTTTTTTGCCCCTGGGCTCTTTCGGGTTCACCAGGACTGGGTATACAAGCTTTGCATTTCTCATGTTCTGCTCTCGAATTTGCTTTGATAATGTTCCGCTCTTCTCTCGTCATTGCCTGTCGAAAATGGTGATGAATGCTTTTGACCATTGATGCTCAAGTCCTTTCAGGGATCAAGGAGGGCTTAATATCTAGGACGAAACGTGGTTTGGCTAGAAACGAGATCAAGCTCAAAATTCAATGCCTCAGCAAGGATAAGGCACCCTATGACCTTTGTTCATTGTTGGTATAGAACCAGCTTCTGCATTTTTCCCTTTAATGAAGCTTTGCTTCGCCTTTTGGCCAAGTGCTTTTCTTTTCTTCTCTTTTTTTTTTTTTTTTGTTTTTCTTTGTACACAGTTGCCTTGTATTGTGAACATTTGTTTTGTTATGACCGAACCTGATTTCAGGCTGCCTACGTACCCAAATAGGGATCAGGTCAAGACGTAGTTCGGCCGAAAGGCCACTTGATGCTGTTGCTCTTTGCTGGCTGTTCCTTTGTATTGTTCTTTGACTTTCAAGGAGTGCCCATATGTGGGTGTTTGAAATAAAGGTTAGCAGGCTCAAAGGTCTAACTAGCGAATATGTATACAGCATGGGTAAGAGAGATATTGAAAGGGGTATCAAGAGATGGCCTCATATCTTTTCCTTGATTGGTCGAGAGCATGTATGGACATTGCATCATCCTCATTTCAGTTGATTGACACTTGATGACTCAGAGAGGTCTTCAATTCTTGTATTGTTCTTGTTCAGGAATGTTCAATCTTGTAAGGATATCCATCGATTTGAGTGATCAACCTTTATCAAATTATTCCTAGGGCATTAAAAGCTAGTTCGGTTCCCAAAGTAAGCATCTCAGAGCATAGTGAGAATTTGATTTAAACGAGTCATTTCATTAAGATATTAATGGGTGAACAAACACGACAAAAGACACTAAAACAAAGGCCACTGGACACAAACTGACTTCAAAACAAAGCAACTGAAGTAAGGCGACTGGCCACTGACCGATTAGATTGGGGAAAAGAGACCGACACGGGCCACTGTGGCTAACTGCAAGATAACTGATGAAAATAAAGCAAAGACATCACAAAAAATCAGAGTTTGCTCAAAATTTGACTGAAGATTCTGGCCGATGCAACCTTAATTTCCAGGAGTAGCATGGTTGGGCAGAGGGACTTGAGTGATGTCCTCATTTCCTGGTTCAAAGCGAATTGCATCTGTCTCCAATAGGTCTTGGATAGCATGCTTGAAGTCATAGCATAGATCCGTAGGATGTCCTGGCGACTGATGATATCCACAGTGTTGGTCTGGTCTGTAACCCTTTGGGAGAACTACTGGTGGAGGCTGGGGTTCCTTCAGAGTGATCAATTTCTTATTCAACAAGAAAGGGAGCAGCGATGTCAAAGAATACGGGAGCGGCGTGAATACCCGATTTCTTCTTTGTTCAAAGGTCATTTGATGAGAGAGGAGTTTCCTTTGATTCTGTGGAGCTTGTTGAGGCTGCCGAGGCTGCGGTGGTTGCCGAGGTTGTTGAGGGAGGTTGGGGACTCGAATGGCCGCGACCATTTGTCCATCACTCTCTTTCCTTCTGTTGTCCTTCCTTGGAGGCAGGGGAGCACGGGAAGAGGATGCACCCTTTGAAGCTTGGAACATGTCAAATGCCCCTATATCGTCCATGGTTGCCTCAATCCTAGCGCCACATTTGGCCATTGTACTGAAATCAGAGACTGGTTGTGCGGCCAAGAGAGTCTTTAGCGGATGCTTGAGAGTGCGGAGGAAAGTAGTCACTTGCTCATCTTCCGGCAGAGAGGTGCTCATTTTTCCAGCGACTTCTCTCCATCGAACAGAGTACTCGATGAAGGACTCATTATCCCTCTGTGACATTTTTTCCAAATCTACCCTCTGGGGGACTAGATCGACATTGTATGAGTATTTAGCCAAGAAAGTTTCACAGAGGCCCTCCCATGTCTTGACTTTGTTAGGGTCGACTTTAGTGAACCACTGTAGGGCTGCTCCTTTCAGACTCTTCTGAAATAACTGGACCAAGAGTTTGTTATCGTGTTCCAACTGGAACAGCTCTCCTCGGTAAACCCTTAGGTGCATCTCGGGACATCCCTTCCCATTGTACTTATCGAAATCAGGTATCTTGAAATCCCGGGGCAATTGAATCCCTGGGTGCATGCACATGTCTTTGAAATCTGCAGATTTACGGGTTCCTTGCACTGTCTTCACCAATTCTTCTAACTTCTCAATCCTCTCCTTGTAAGCATCTGGAATCTGTGCCGAACTGGAAGATATGTGAGTTGATCCAGTATGGGGTTCATTGCCGGCCCTAGCTTCCTCCTCCTCAAACTGGTCAGTGATGAGAGGTATGATGTGGGGAATGGGTTGTGGTTGAACAGGAGGAGGTGGCATGCCGAAGGTAAAGTCGGTTTGTGGTTGAATAGGTGATGGAGGGATGTTGATGACAGGTGGTTGTGGGATAAGATTGTTGATATGTGGCGGATTAGCTTGTGATGGGTCTGGCACATCGGCCGGTCGAGGATTTGAGGAGGAGAGAGCATGTGTTACTGCTCGCATAAAATCATGCACAATGTTTTTCAGCTCTTCTATGCTCCGGGAATTCTCAGTCATTCTTGCCTCGAGGCTCGGGGCTTGCAGCTGCTGAGATGTCGGGGTATCAGGATCAGTCTCATGTCCATCCACTAATTGATCCATACTGTATTGCTTGATCAGATATCAATTGGTGGTATCTTTCAGATAAGTACTCAACTCAGGGTCTGCTCCTGAAATAATGGAAATGTATAGAGTAAGAGCCGGAGTAGATAAGGGCGGGAAGATTGACAAGCAAGCAAAAGACCTAGCAGTCTAACTGACATAGGGGTAATGCCCCTATTCTGGAATTCAGAATGACATGCAGGAGAGAGAATTTTGATTTTTGATTTTTGAATTTTTTGAATTTTTTTTGGAATTTGGTGTGACAAGACATATGTGATCCGATAGGGCAGACGGAGAGAGGTCCGACATGCTTTACCCGGGTTATTGGGAACCGAGGGCCTATCAGGTCAAAAATGAGAGTAGGTCTGGTGAAGACCTATCTACCTGGGTTTTGAACCCCATATGTTATGTCGGGAAGTAGGGTAGAGTGCATTTTATTACAGGCACAACAAAAGGCTCAGTACATGCCCCTGGGTGGGTGCTTATCCGGGTAGAATGTGCCCGGTTAGTCAACCATGACAGGGGCCAGATATAAGGTGCAAGCAGGTTAGGGCTTAGGATAACCCCTCCCGGATGGACTGCTTGTAGATTATACTCTAGCCTAGGCTATATGTATGTATGCTGGTGTAATGCAGGAGGTGTTCCTAGCAAGATGGGGGGATCACTTAACACCGTATATGCGACTCCAAGGTATAGAACATACCGGGGACGATTGGTGTAAGCGGGAGCGTTCAGAATCGTTTCCTGAGGATCATCACCCGACAGGCAAAATTCCGCGGACCTCCAAGACGTTTAAGCTACTGACACCGAGGATCATCATCCAGCGGCCTTTAGCGTAATAAGCCTGTCTAATAGGTGTTGGGTTATTACACTACCAATGATATGTATGAAATGCACACCCATAAGAAATATTAGCACTTGATTAAACAATTAAGCATGTTGATTAATGTTGAGATTAATTTGGCTTAAGTGTAGATTCTGGCTTGAACCATCGTCCCCAGCAGAGTCGCCAGAGCTGTGAGCATGGGATTTTGCGGTCCGCCCACATAAAAGCAAAGATTGGCTTTTAGAGTCGCCACCTATTCATTCTTAGGGATAGGTCCCGGGTAAGCAATTATTTAGATAAGGCAAAAGGTCTATCAAAGATTAGGGTAAATGGCTCGATTAAGCCTTGAGGAAGGTGTTAGGCACCCCAAGACCCCCATTTAAGAAATGGTTACCTACTCCCTATAGTTAAGCCAAGTTTAATCTCAAAATTAATTAAATGCTTAAGTGCTTAATGAAATGTTAATAAAAAAATAAGCAAAGCAAGCTAGACTAGGGGTTGTCTAGACTGGGGTCGAATCCGAGTTGGATTGCCTACGTACTCACATAGGGGTGAGATCAGACCGAGCGTAGTTCTGGAACATGAGTCCGTGCCAAGGCTAGGGGTGTGTGTGTGTGCAAGGTGGTCAAGGGTCTAGCCCGGAGGTTAGGGTTGGCTGACCGAGTTGGTCAAGTGCAAAGTAGAGTCTAACCGCAGTTAGAAAGGTATTAACCATGGTTAAGAAAGCAAGCAAGCAAGCAAGATTGATGTTTTTTTGGTGTTTTGCATTTTTATGGATTTTTAGAGATTTTTCCATATTTTTTGTGGGGTTAAGTGGTGCTTAACCATGGTTAAATGTTAACCGGGGGGCCATTTTAACCATGGTTAAGGGTCAAGGTCAGTCAAGGATGGGCCCAAAGGGTATGGCAGGGCCTAGAGTGGCCTCCTACCAGGTTTGGGCCCTTCACAAAGCCCGAAATCAAGAAATTCCAAAATGGAAGTAATCGGATTACCTCCATTTCAGCAATATTTTAACCAGAGTTTGTGGGTGATTAACTAGGGTTAGGGATCCCCCCTGGGTAAAACAAAAGCAAGGTTAGAAAGTTGGGAGTGTCACCTTTCAAATGGTATAGGTCTCAGCCTCTGAATATGCCAGGTGTGGGCCCTACAGGGACTCAAAGTCAGGTAAAAATTAGTCTGTAATGTAGGCATTTGAACTGCCGACACTATGAACAGTATTTTAACCCATCTTTAGGGGTTTGTTAATCATGGTTAGGCATAGCCCCTGAACCTGAAATTTTACAGGGAGCTAGGGGAGATCAAGAGCTTTCCAACAAGCCTGGGGTGGACCCCAGAGGACTTGGCATGTGGGCCCCACAGGCGCCCGAAGTCAGTACCAAAATAAGCTCATTATGTCGGTAAACCAAATGGGGACAAAGAGTTTTTAGGCTATTTTGAGCATGTCGGTAAACCAAATGAGGACATTAAGCTTTTAGCCCAATTTTGTGTGGTCGGCAATTATTCTGCCGACCACTAGCAGATTCTTTCAAAAACCGATTTTTGCCCACTGGCTTTGAACCAAAAGGGGTTTAAAGGTTCTCTCATGGCTTGAGGGACCCTCAGACCCTATGGGAGGCTTCCATGCACAATGGGTGAAGTGTTGCACCCGAACTTAGCCTCTAGGGAGTTCCCTACACCTATGGTGAAGGCGGGGGACCCCTATCCTCGGCTGTAGCAACCATACAATTGAAGGGAAAGCAAAAGGGGACCCCTGGATCAGGACCAGAGGTCCCTTACAGTAAGAGCAGCAAAAAGGAGGGGTGAGGGATGATCCCTACCCTTGGACGGTCGGTTGAGGTGGAGCCAAGGTGGTGGCGGTGTCCGGGACTGGCCTAGGACGGCTTAATGATACTGAAGGAGGGTTCAAACAAGTCCTAGTTACTGGATGAGCTCGGACAGGGGTTTGATGCAAATGGAAAAGCTTGGATTTTGCATGGGGATGGCTTGGGATTTATAGGAAATGAAGGAGGACTCCCAAGGGCATTTAGGGTATTTAGGGAAGGTCCAGGGACCAATGGGGGAGGTCCCAAGCCTCTGGTGGTGCTGCAGTGGAGCCTGCACACGCTAAACATGGAAACACGGTAATGTCGGTAATCCAAATGGGGACATTAAAAAAATAGGCCAAAAACTTAATGTCGGTAATTCGATTGGGGACATTACCGATTTCATGCTATTTCGGGCCAAACCCAAATCCACTTGGGTCAAAAGGGTTGTGGGCAGCCATTTAGGGCAATTCCCGCCCATTTTGGATTTAGGGTTTGTGGGTCCCACCCATGTGATCCTCATGGGTTGAGGTGGGCCCAAGTGTGGGCCCTAAAGTGTTTGGGCCTTGGTTTTAAGGCTTTTTGTTGGATGGGTTGTGTAGTGGGCCTTGAGCCCATAGGGTTTGTCCTAGGTCTCTCCTAGGATTTGTCCTAGTGTAATGGGCCTTGAGCCCAAAGCTTAGGGGGGAGATTCTAAGGTTTTAGGGGTTGTCCTAAGGTTTCACTAGGGTTCGTCCTAGGGCTTAGGGGGGTGTAAAAATGGGGTGCTTACAAAGTATTTGTAATATATTCTTTACATGCTTAAAAGATATATTTTTATAATATATATTTTGTTTTACATGCTTAAGTAGCAAACCAAGCTAGCGAACCAAACTAAAGAATCTAAACGAACCGAAAAACAAATTATCTCATCCTACCCCTAGCAAACCAGGTTCATTGTAGAGTGGAAAATTGCAAACCGCGAACCTGAATTCGAACCAAGCAAACCGACGAACTAGGTAACATTGGTTTGAGGTGATTTGTTTGGATAAAGGTGATTGATGGTTTTCACTCATATTTGATGAGCGAAAAGGCATTCTAAGCACGTGCGGATGAGCGATGGGGCAGTTTAAGCTCGTGTCTAAGAGCGATGGGGGTAGGGGTGATATCGAGCCGAGCTGAGCCGAGTAGTGGTGTGTTCAAGCTTGTTCGTTAGCTCGGAAATCATGTTCAAGCTTGACTCGTTTATTGAATAACCGAGCTCGAGCCAAGCTCGAGCTTTACTAGCCGAACTCGAGTAGTTCACAAGCAACTTGTTTTATTGGATATAGCTATTTATATTAGGTAAAAAATTCACTTTATTATCCTAAGCATAGAAGTCACGGTGTTAACTAAAATTTTAGTATAAAATTATAATTATATAAAGGGTATTCTAATCATATAAAATACATTATATACTATTAATCTTTACTAGTATATAATATATATACTTAATTTTAATATTTAAATGAAATAAGTATATTTTAAATGTTTTAGTAGGATAATATGTATATATAATCAAACCGAGCTTTTATCAAACCGAGCAGGGGTGTGTTCAAGCTTAGCTCGTTTACTAAACGAGTTCGAAAACGGTGTTCAAGCTCAGCTCGTTTACTAAATAAACGAACGATACTCGAGCTTTTAACGAGCTGAGCCCGAGTAGTTCACAAACATTTTGTTCAATAACCATCCCTAGATAGGTGATGAATGGGATTCTGAATAGGATTTAGGCAAGGTAAACCTGAATTGAGATTCAGGCACGGGTTCACCTAAGGTTTAGCTAGGGTTAAATTTTAATTGGGGTTTGGATAGAGGTTTGATTAGGGTTGAGCTAGGGTTTGGCTCGAACTAGGACTCAGGCAGAGGTTCGACTAGGGTTTAGCTAGGGTAAGGCTAGGGTGAAGCTAGGGTTAAGCTATGGTTTAGCTAGGGTTAGTCTAAGGCTAAGCAGGGTGAAGCTAGGGTTAGGCTACGGTTAAGCTATGGTTTAGCTAGAGTTAAGTTTGAGTTGGGGTTCGGGTAGAGGTTCGACTGGGGTATGCTAGATTTGAATCGGGATTTGTGCAGAGGTTTGACTAGGGCAGACTAGAATTGAATCGGGATTTAGGCAGAGGTTCAGCTAGGCAAGGCTAGATTTGAACCAGAATTTGGGCAAATGTTCGACTAGACAGGGTTAGATTTGAACCAAGATTTAGGCAGAAGTTCGACTAGGCAAAGCAAACGGTCTAACAATTTAAAAAATCAACGTACAAGTAATTTAAAAAGTAATTTAAACTACTAAAAGACAAAGCAAAAGACGGAGTTTAGAGAAAAGTTACCTTCCAGAAAATCTAAAAAACATTTCTGGAAAGATGTCCCTAGAATCAACCATTCGAAGTCGACTTTCCAGGGAAACCAAACGCTAGAAGGAGTTTTGAAATAGGAGAGAGAGAGAAGGAATGAGTGAAAAATGAAGAAGGGAGGTGGGGTATTTATAGGATTTGAAAATAGGGGGGGCATTACTTCTAGTAGCACCCTTATAGATAATATCTCCGAAAAGCAAGGCGGTAGGAAATAATAAGGTGGCAAAAGAGTGCAAACAGAGGTGGGCGCTACTTGAAGTAGCGCCCCCCTAAGATATTTTTTTAAACGCGTAGTAGGGTGGTTTGACCAGTCAAAAGGAGGGTCCCACAAGGGGTGGGCGCTACTTGATGCAGCTCCTCTCTTGAGGGTCTCAAAAATCATTTTTTAATGCTTTTTTTGGTGCCATGCGTCGCACTTTGGTTCGTTGAAAACTCATTTTTGTGTTTTAAGCCCGATTTGAGTTCGGAAATAGCCAAAATTTGAACCAAAAAAATTGTAAATTTATTTTGGACAAAATGACAACTTTTGAGTACTTTTTCTGGGGTATTTTGATCATTCCACACCTTAGGGTCATTTTAGTAATTTTCCCCTTTAGGCCTGATTTGATCCCAAAAACAACCGGAATTAAACTGATAAAAATTTAGAAAAAATATTTTGGATAACATGTGAAATTTTCAGAACTTTTCAAGGGTGATTTGATTTTTTTTTTCACCATAAGGGCATTTTGGTCATTTTCTTGCTTTCAGGTCATTTTCCAAAAAATAGAGCACATGAAAATAGAGTTTAGAGAGAGGTTTAAAATAGATTTTTAAAGAGTTTTTTGAAAAACTTTGAAGGTGCAAAATTGGGGTGCTTACAGTCCCTATGTCATATTTTTATAAGCAACATGTCCCTCACAATATTTTTTAATCCAATTGTCTCTCAATTTTCTATACCCAAAATATCTTAATTTTTTTCAAAATGCCTTCACTAGGGTCCCTCTTCCGAGTCTCTCTCCACATCCCCTTTCTCTCACGTGCCACCCACTAGTATAATGAGATTGAGAAAGTTAAAAAAAATAGGTTTTTTGGTGCGGCTTAAAAACATAGGTTGATGCTTAGTTAATTTCAAAATTGCATTTATTCATATAAGGATTATAAGGATCAAAATATTGATTGAATATAGTTAATTTCAAAACTACCCTTAAATTTTAACTAATTCTAAAATTGTCCTTCATTTTAACTAATTCCAAAACTGTCATTTACTCATATAGATTTAAAATATTGAATAAATTTTAGTTAATTCAAAAATTGTCCTCATTCATATAAGTAGTTAATTTCAAAATTACCCTTTACTCATAAAAAAAAAAAATTACCCTTGACTCATATAAGTTCAATCGTTGATTAAATTTTAGTTAATTCCACAACGGTCATTTAGACATGTTGAATGAATTTAACTAATTTCAAAATTACCCTTTACTGATATAGGTTCAAATGTTTTGATTAAACTTTAGCTAATTCCAAGACTACCTTACACATAAGGGTTCAGAACATTGGCTAAATTTTATTTAATTTCAAAACTACCATTTACTCATATATATATATATATATATAAAGATAGTGATACTTTAAACATTTGATTGAATTTTAGCTTAATTTCAAAACTATTATTTTGCTAATATTTAAAGAGAAATGATACTTAAAAAAATTAATTTAATTCCAAAATTTTCTTTTATTAATTTTAACTTTTAATTATATATAGAAGACTTTTCACCAAAAAATATAGTAGACTTAAAAAATTGATTGAAATTTAATTTACTTCTATAACTGTCATTTATTAATATATAAAACAATATTTTTATAACCGTACCAAACATCGAACTGATCAGGTGACCAACCTCAAGTTTGCCCATATTTTATTTTCTTTATTTCTCAAACGTTCCTCCAGTTTCTATACCCAAAATCTTTTAAAAATTTTGTAAAATGGTTTTGATAACATCCATCTTGTTACATCATATTGTAAATGGGCAAATTAATATGGGTTGAGGTGGGCCCAAGTGTGGGCCCTAAAGTGTTTGGGCCTTGGTTTTAAGGCTTTTTTTTTTGGATGGGTTGTGTAGTGGGCCTTGAACCCATAGGGTTTGTCCTAGGTCTTGGGCTAGGGTTTAGCTAGGGCTAGGTCTAGGGTTTGGTCTAGGGCTCTCCTAGGGTTTGTCCTAGTGTAATGGGCCTTGAGCCCAAAGCTTAGGGGGTGTAAAAATGGGGTGCTTACAGAATTGAATAAAGATTTTATCTAATAAAAAAATATAACAAATAAAATCTTGAAAATTATATTGTGGGATAGAAGAGAAGAACAATCTAACTTTATTGACACATCACAGAGATTCTCTAAACATTCAATGTAACAATTTTAAATAATGATTAATTAAAGAAAATACATAGGTATGCAATATTTATCGAACATAATTCAACTAATCACTTAATCAAAACTAAACATTAATCCCAAATTTTTTGAATCAAAAACAAAAAAACATAATCATTAGGTTTCACCTTTAGTCTTAAATAGGGTTTTAGCCTGCCATTGTCATAGAACAATCTTCAACAAAGCTAAAAAATGACCCTAAAAATAACTAGAAGAATGAGAAAAAAAGAAAATGTAAGATACGACAGAGAAAAAGTGTGTGAGAATAGAGAGAAAGAAAGTTACGTAAGTAACAAAAGTAGAAGAGAGAAGATGTTGCAAATTAAAAGTGGGAGAGAAAAAAGATTTTCTCCCTTTTTGTAATAAACTCTTTCATTTTTTTTGTTTCTTTTCAATTCTTTCTTTCTTTTCTAAGTCATCTTTCTTTTCTTTTCATCCTTTCCAATAGTATCTTCCCAATTCGGAAAATTCTAATTTTTTAAGATTTCCTCTTTAATCAATCACTAAATTACTTTTTTTTGGGTTTTTTTCACACAACTTTGATTTTAACACATATAATAGAAAATTAACTCAATTAAGCCCGAGTGACCATGTTAATATTCAGTAATATGTAATAAAAGAGAAAAAGTAAGTTTTATACAATTATCATTCACCCCGTCACTTTAAAGTGTTTGATCTTTCTAGAGAAAAGGTTTTCAACAACTTTTTGAAAATGGTCAAAGCATGTCTTGATATCCGATTTCAATTTCATACGATAAAACCATATGTACTGATGTAATGACCTGAATTTAAATTCCTTGTTTGCCGGTTATATAATTTAATTTTCTAGAAAAATACACAAGAATTATACATAAATCCTAGGAGAAATTAATGTGTTAAAATCTCGGATGAGAAAAACTATTTATTTCATTCAATTTAGCTAGTTTGGAAGAATAAATTACATAAAATAAAAGAAGAACAAAAAGTAGCAAAAGACTTTAAAAAAAAAAAAAAAAATGAAGATCGGCGCGTTGGCCGATCGATCGCCCACCGGCGGTGATCGATTTGGAAATTTTATTGAAGTGTATGGATGATTAAGGAGAATAGATGAATTGAATAGATAAATTATTATGAGATTTTAACTGTATGTGAGTTGATTTTATATTTTTATAATTCACGAAAATTCTAATTGGTGAATGGGTTAAAATGAGGATGTTGATCTTGATTTAAACAGAAAGGAAATTTTGACATTTACATCAAATCGTGATTTATGAGTGCTTGATATAACTGTGATTTTATGTTATCAATTCGTTTGGAAATATGATATTTTGTGCGCTTCTTTTATGTTCCTTATACGTGATATACATTTGGGTAAAGGAGCCTTTAAGGAAAGTCAAGCTTGCCTAGGCTCGGTTAACATAATGGGATGGGGTGCTATGGTAAGATGTCCTATGGCCCTTGACGGTTACTCTTAGGTGTAATTTAAACAAAAGATGTATCATTGAGCACTCACGAATGAAAAATATGCATAATGATTAAGAGAGAATCTAAGACACTAAGAAAAGAATAAGTAAGACCGAATATAAAAGTAAGTAAGTAAGAAGAAGAACACACAAAAGCGATAATGTATATATGTGTTGTGCACCACCGGATACCATCAAATGGCGAATAGTATGCCAAAGTAAGTAAGCCGTCGTATTGAAATGTACTAAGCCATCCGTGCCGGGTAATGTACGAAGGGTAGTGTCTCGGTAAAGTAAAGTATAGTAACTCATTTCTTTATACGGTAAAGCGGTATTTTAAGTTATTAATAATGCATGTGAATGATTTGTTCCTGAAACAATAAAGTATGTAATCAGAAAAGTAAAAAAAAAAAAAAAAAGATTGACACAATGTATTTGGTTGTTTTTTTTCCGCACTCTGATTATGTACGTGAACTAATGTATGAATTTGTATACTGCATGTAATTTAATATTCATTATATTATCCTCTATGGTCTGTTATATACACAGAGTAACTCGTTACTCAACCGATGACTTTTGTTGTCGGCTGGTTCAGGTTTTGATATTTGTTCGCCTGGACCGTGGGAAGAAGAGGAATACTTCGAGGAACTGGAATGTGATTATCCTGAGGAAGAACGGGATCTTGATCGTTGGCCCTACTGTTGAATTTTATTTGGTTATGGTCAAATTTCAAGGAAACTTCAATTTACTTTATGGATATTTATGTTAGTTTAGTTTGAGGATGATCATGATGGAAGATCATATTTAATTTATTTTAGTTGCAGTCAATGATTATGAATTTAGTTGATGTTTTAATTGAATAAATTTTTAAGATCGTATTTTAGTATGCCTTAAATGCTTTAACAAGATGGTTTGTCAAGTAAGTCATGTGCCAAGATCTCACATTCTCCTAGGTGGGGTTTTGAGGCCCGACAGTACCGGCTAAACTCACCAATGAAGATGATATAGTATCGGTAATTAGAGACTGATGAAACAGGGGATGGTTCCCACACGTTGCTGTGAATTAAGTATAAGGGATGAGGGGGCGTATGCAATACATTATGGAATTAGATCTTATGATGCTTAACAATGCTACAATCATGGGAAAATATTTTTAGCATTTTTATTGAAGCATCGATACATTTATTGGAAGACAGGTAACGTAGAATAAGGCTGACGGATGTCCAAGTTTGTGATGCCACTATAGAAGACGAGACAGCACTTGTAAAAGCTTTATTTGATTGTCAATGCTTAGCGAAAGTGGGTACAAGTCTCCATTAATTTATCCCGTGACTAGGCATTTCCCTGTTCATAGATCCTATATATTAAACGCACAGTTGTTGTCTCTTGTGAATGAAGCAATTGAGAGGAGATTTTTAGCAATTTGAGGCACAACAGATCCTTTATATTAAACGCACAGTTGTTGTCTCTTGTGAATGAAGCAATTGAGAGGAGTTTTTAGCAATTTGAGGCACAAGTAATACGTCTTTGAGATGAAAATCACGACTCGAAATGTGAAAAGAAGATATACCAATGTGAGTTATAAATGGGATACATGTTCCATTACCGATATCATTTGATCGTTTCCAGTGTATAATTCTGGTTGTTGGAGGATGGATTGAACATGAATCACGTGACTGGTTGCACCAATATCAAGGTACCAATTGTCATCACCTGGAGAGCCAATTGTCATAGCTGCAAATGATTGGGGAGCCCTTCTTGGTAAGAATGGTTGAAGCGATTTTGGCAACGGAGAGCACCATGGTATGAGGGATTGCAGATTTGACGAGTTCCTTGATTTGGAATAGGAGGTTTCTCGCATGGATTATATTGTTTATGGACCTCGAAAATAAGTTGGCCCCCTATTACAAAATTCATTCAGTTCAATTGCATTGTTATAGGTGTTATTCCTACTGCGAAAATCAATTGGGCCTCTATTGTTGTTGTCGTTCCAGTAGTTGCGTTGATTAAGAGGTCTGTTATAGTCTCAGCCATGACCACGATTAGGTTGACGATCTGTATAAAGAACATGGTTGGGGTTGACCGAAACAGAGGAAGCCTTTGCTCGTGAGTGAACAATCTCGAGCGAAGTTCCGAAAAACCAATCGGTTCTACTCGATTGGTTATGGCTGTCACAAAGGATTCATTTCATGTGATAATCCTCCAGGAGCACATATCACTCTAAGTCCCGATCAGAGACCGCATCTTGAATAGCGGCAAGAGCATCGACAATGCTCATAATCTGATTGAGGTAGTTGGACATGGGAATGGACTCTTTTCGAAGAGTTTGGGGTTAAATGCTTGGTATAGGTTGTTTTAAGGAATTCCCATACAATGAGAGAGGTTTCAAGACCTATCGTTGGGGAGAGTGTTATAACCAGTTCAACAAATCTAGAGAAACAAGAAAACGAGAAATCAAGCAATCGCACAAGGGAGACAAGATATACATGGTTCGGCAAGGTGCTTACGTTCACGGGAGAAAACGGAAAGAAATTCATTAAGAATACGGGAGAAAAATAGTGTATACATGCTCTCCTGAAACCCTCTTCTGAAACCCTCGAAAAAACTCCTTATCTCACATCCTCAAAGAAAACTCTTAATATATCTAGGGTTACAACGAGAAGACAAACACGTCGGAAATACGGATCAAAATTTTGGATCACTCAGGTCGCACACCGGGTCATCAAGCATTCGGGTAAGATCCATACCAACTTCCCAACAAAACCCATATACAAAATTTGAGCCAAAACTCACAGAGAGAAATACGCGTTGCCATCTTAGAAATTTAGTAACGAGGAGTAGGAACAGAATCCGAATAAATCCTAGGAGATTAAGATTGGGTGAATTTGACTCCCCAATAGCATAGTTTTGGCCGTCCAATTTGATTGACAAAAATTGTGTTTAGGTTGGGATCCATTGACGCAATTGACCTAATAGGTTGTAGTACCGAGTTAATTTTTATAACTACTATCCATAATTATATACTTAATATATAGACAATTGTTAAATTTCAATTTAACTGTTATTATAATTTTCAGTTTAAGTAATATCTCTATTTAGTTACGTATTTTAATTGGGCTAGGATTGTGGATTAGAGTTGAGGAGTTCTTTAAATGGGTTAAATGCAAGGGAGGAACCACAGGAGCCACATTATCCGTACGTCCACAGTCTCATGGATATCACTAGTGCCTGGTGCCTGGTGGACTCCGGGTCCGGGTTCCATCTCTGTGCAGAGATATAGAGTATTGTTCTTTCAGTCATCTTCGTCGGTGCTGGAATCTGGTGTCTACGGGAGCTCTATTAAACTTTACCTTCCTTTTGATGTTAAGAGTAAGATTTTTGACGCTAATAAGGAGCTCTGGTGAAAACCACTAACCGTATGTTGACACCGAAACGGGTTCACAATTGTAAAACCGTTTTATGTTATGCTACTTGCCGCTGGCACACAACCAGATTTCCTGCCAACACGGTACTACCTTAGGTAAATGATATCCCAAAGCAGAAAAGAAAAAAAAAAAAAGGAATAGTTAAACGTACCTAAGAAATGGATTTTAAAATCCAAGGATGGACTTAAAATCCATTTCCTAGGTTCGCCTATCACTGCTCAAAAAAAAATGAACAACGAAGGGTGTCACCTCCATGTTATAACCGGTCTGATCTAAAGTTATGAAACATTTTAGTCGTGAAATTCTTTACAGTTACGTCCCACGGGTCAACATGTGTCCCTTTGAATACTCCTTAATTGTGGTTAAGATTTACTAATCCTTAGGTTTCAACCATCTACCTTTGGTTCTGAGAAAAAAAATTATAAAAATATTAATTGTATTGGGATTTAGAAAAAAAATTATAAAAATATTTACTATAAAATTAAAGTTGTTAACCAAAGTTAAAAGAATGATTTTGTGTTGTAACTAGACTCCTCCGAGTCCGGGTACAACAGAAACAGTTATAGAATTTCAAGTCAACTTTTTTTATAGCCAATGGAAATACGCATAGCTCATGGCGCAGTCCTTTGAAAAAGACACATTATCAACAAAACAACAATGACTATAAAGTATTTCTGGGGATAAATTACAGTAGTGGTCATTGATGTTTGGTTAAATTGCAAAACCTTTCTTATTGTTTTTGAAATTACACAGACCTCCCCTTGAGATTTGGAGAAATTGCTTAGACCTTCCTTTTGTTTCTAAAATTACATTGTCATCCACTCCACTTCAATTATCGGTAATAGATTCTTCCTTTCATTAGTATGTCGTTACTAGCATAGATGAATTTTGAATATTTCATGGTTTACACAATTTAAAATTCTCAAATTATCATATTTAAAGTCAGTCAACTTGGTTATACGATGTTGTTTCCTCAAGCAAATAAATGGGGGAAAATATCGTTAAAGTGCATCCTCCATTAAGAGTGTCAACTTAACGAGCCGGATAAGAGAGGATGGTGTAATTTTAAAAACAAGAGTGAAGTTTATTACAATTTTACCAAACGTCAAAGAATGGTAGTATAATTTCAAAAATAAGAGGGGAGTTTTTATAATTTGGGCAAACCTCAAGTGAGGTAAGGACAAACAATGATATCTATCAAATAATAATAATAAAACATATAATATTTAAAAGATATATATTAAATATTCCTAAAATATTATTTAATATTTAAATAAATAAATAATATTATTTAATTTTAGATATTCCTAAATTATTATCCGTGCATCGCACGGGGTCTCTTTTCTAGCTGCAACCTCCTGTGTTTGATCAAATCATTGAAAGGACGAAGTGGAGCACTGTTAATACAACTAAGGATTACGCCAAAGGGCTAAGTACTTACTATGAGAACATTGTGGTTGCTCTTGGGAAGACTCTAAGCATATGTCTTGTGATGAATGAGCATCTCGACCCCATTTATCTTACTCTCGAATTGGAGTGCTTGGAGGATTTCATGTTTAACTCAACTGATTTCAAGAAGTATGCGCTTAGTACTGTAGCTTGAAATCGTGGCTGCGAGATGACTGGGTACATAAACTCTTCTCATACCTTTTCAAATTTGTATTGTTACATGAGAATTCCGAGCTTCATGATTGGGCTCATGACTTGAACTTTAATTTTTATCAAATTAAAACTGATACAAAACAAATACAAGTGTAAGTAGGCTTTAGAAAAAAAATCAAGTGTAAGTGGGTTCAGTCCATTGCAGCCTGTCTCAGGCATAAGGCTCGAGTCCTGGTGGGTCGAGCCCAATCTAATGGGCTAACCCGTCTCCTTATATAATAAAGGGAGATGGAGAGGAGTGGCATCTATCTATACTTAACTATTATATAAAGAAATAAGTATCACCTAGCTAACCTCATCTCTTTATTCTCTAATCTTTAATCTCAAGAATCGTATGAGTTCTATTTTAAGGATACCATGTGGCTCTCTTCTTTAATCTCAATTATTAACTCTCTCTCTCTCAATTTCCCTCTCAATTCAAACACCATTTGAGGGATTTTAGGAGATTGTTCCGTCCACCGTTGTATATCTAATCTCAACCATTATCTCTCTTTGGCACCTGTAGAAAGGGAGAGATTTAAGGAGATTGTGATAAAAGAGATTGAATGTAAAGAGCGGTTTTAGAGGATTGTGATAAGAGGGATAAAAGAGAGAATGTAGAGAGAAATTTTGATAAGAGGGGTAGAGATTTATTTTTTATTTCTTTATTCACATCCGTGCATCGCGCGGGGTTTCTGTTAATAATAATAATAAAAAAAAATTTTAAAAAAAGGAAGGGGACTCACCTGGGAGGTTGAATACATGAGGTGAGGGAATAGAGTGAATGAAAGGGCAAGAAAACCTCCATATCGAGTGGATCCCATAACTTTTTAAAAAAAAAACTTAGACAAGAGAGAATGAGAGTCCATATTGGACTCTTCAACCTAGAGAGGGGAGTGCTATTCGTGAGGTATTCCACATCTACAATTATAAACAAGTTAAAACTTCTATTAATTTTTTTTTAGTAGATATAATAGGTTAGTAAGTTAATATTTTTAATTAAAGTATATTTACTTCCAAATAAAGTTTTGCATACTCCTTATATTTTTATTAGTAGAATGATATGATTGCTAATGGGGCTCTCAAAATCCCATAATCTAATTGGGAAAGCCACTTATGTCGTTGCTCTCCCATTACGTTTGCAAATTTGCAAGGAGACTAAAAAAATAACTCTCACCATTAAAATACGGAAATCTAGCATTCCTCTTTTTGAACCTGCAAGATAAGCAAGATAAGCTGCTTGTAAAGGTGATCCTTCCACAAGAAAGTGATAGAAATTAGAAGAAATAAGTTTTTTTTTTTGTTGGGGGTTTTTGCATATCAGTTGCTAGGTTCTATTTGCTGTACAAATACATTGTTACGTGTAACAGTCTTACAAATTAAGTCATGGTTTTGCAACCATTAGACAACAACCTCGACCCTTAGTTCCGTTAGACTTTCGTTTATTATTGTTAGTAAAATGACTTTTACACCCTTAAGATATTTCATTACCTCACAACCCCTTTAACTATCCTTGAACTATGGATAACAGGTTTCAACCCTTTTGGTTAATTTGTCCCATTTTAACTTTCTTTAACTATGATTAAGATTCACACCCTTAAGGATAAAGCGTCTAATCTTGGTTGTAAAAATTAATGTGTCCCCTTTAACTATGGTTAAGATATACTAACCCTTAGGGTTAAAGCATCTAATCTTGATTTTTAAAAGAAAAAAATTAACGTGTCCCCTTTTAACTCTTATTAAGATTCATTAATCCTTACGGTTAAAGCATCTAACCCTTATATTTAGAAGAAAAAAATTAATGTGTCCCCTCTTAACTCTCTTTAACCGTGGTTAGGATTCACTAGCACTTAGGATTAAAGCATCTAACCTTAGTTTTAAAAAATTAAAATTTAACATATCTAGTTTTAATTCCCTTTAACTGTAGTTAAGATCAACTAACCTTTAGGGTTAAAGCATCTACCTTGGTTTTGAGAAAAAAAAAAAAAATTTACCTGTCTTATAACTTCTTGTAATTGTGGTTAGGGTTCACTAACCCTTAGGGTTAAGTAATCTAACGTTTGTATTAAAAAAAAAATTAATGTGTCCCTTTTTAACTCTTTAACTGTGGTTAAGATTTACTAACTCTTAGGGTTAAAGAATCTAACTTTGGTTTTTAGAATTTTTTTTAAAAAATTAACATGTTACGTGATGTTAAAATTCACTAACCCTTAGGGTTAAAGCATCTAACCTTGGTTTGTAGAAAGAAAATAGTGTCTCCTTTTAACTCCCTTTAACTCTGGTTAAGATTCACTAACCCTTGGGTTAAAGCATCTAACCTTGGTTTTTAGAAAAAAAATTTAACATGTCGCCTTTAAACTCCATTCAACTATGGTTAAGATTCAATAATCCTTAGATTAAAGCATCTAACCTTGAATTTTAAGAAAATATTAAAAAAATTAATTAACCATAAGGGCTAAAATTATTAATCATAGTTCAAGAGCAGTTAAAGGGACTTTGTAAGGTTAGGGAACTCTTAAGGGCATTATAGTCATTTGATAATAATTACAAATGAAAGTCTAACGGAACTATGAGTTGAGGTTATTTGTCCAACTGTGGGAAAACAATGAGTTAATTTGCAAAACTGTGATTATACAACAGTGTATTTGCAAAAAGCCACTAGGGCCGGGGGAGTGGGACAGACCCCACGGAAGGGGAGCTCACTCTATAAGATAGGGGCTTTCCCTCCCTCCATCCATCGAGTCGATACGACCCGCAATTTATACTTGAATTCCTTTTGTATCTACTTGTTCAGTTAATTCAATAGCTTTTTATACGAACCCCACCAATATTTACAACCAACCGGATCTATCTTTATCTACAATAATAGCCAGATCAGGAGGGAAATCCTGAGGAATGAGAAACGAGAGAATCGAAAATACAAACTTTTTGACACAAAGTCTGGCTTCTTAGTAGATATCCTTTTTTATTGTGTTCAGTTTTTTCTTTTATTTGTTGGGTTTACAAGAAAACTTACCGAAAAAGTGAATACATATACTGTAGAGGAGTGCTAGCCCTATTCTCAGGGCTTTCCTACTCTCACATTTAGCCAACTACCTATCCATAAAGTGTGTTTTAATCATGAGGTGGTTTGCTAAATGTGAGAGTAGGAAAGCCTGAGAATAGGCTAGCATATGAATCAGTTTTGTCATTTGAAAGTCATATTAACTATAATCTTGGCCATTAAATATTTGAATTAAATGATTAGAGCATATCCACCTAAGCTATACAATACCCATAGACTGACTCAGAGAGTATATCGACCCAAGCCATACAGTAAAGGTAAAACGGAAAAAGATCTATAATGTAACGTGATAATGCATACTTAGCAACAAAGCTAAACGATAAAACTTTAGAAAAAGGATCAAAGATATGTGATTAGACTTCACACTTCCAACATCTTCAACTTTAGAAATTAGAACAAGGGGAGTACTAGCCTTGGTCTCTATTCAACTTAACCACTCCCAAAAAGTAAAAATACAAACACTTTTGGAGTCCAACTTTGGGGATGATTAAGCTTGTCTGAAACAAAGGCTAAGAACTATGTGGGTAAACCCAATCTGCTAAGGAAAGTACAGCCTTTGTATGAATTATGGGTCCAACAAATCCCAAAAGCATTTACCCATAGATAGTTCAAGACTTCCCTAGGAATTGGTTATCAATTCTATTACGTGTTCTTAAAAATAAACAAAATAAAAAAAACCACCTAGCACTCTTACAAGGCAACCCTATGAGGTAGCCTCCCCTAATAAAGGCTACTCGCCATTTACTTGCTCTAAGAAAGTAAATATATGCCTTGAATAGCACTGCAAGGTGAATTTGGCTGCAAAAGATTGCTTAAGCTTTGTCAGCCATATTACCTCAGCATTAGGATTGGGGTTAATAGACTAACAAAAAGATTAACTCTAATCTCTTGTGTGATTCCCTTGAAACAGTGAAAGAAAATCCAATTTTCTAACATTTATTGATTTAAAAAAATGGAAAAAAAATGAGAAAATTAGCACTTAATTTTCTTTCAAAATAAATATTGTTTTACATCTAAAAAACTTGGATTTGAAAAGAAAATAATATGAATTTTTTTAAAAATAAAATCATCCCGTGAGGGAGGGGGGGTTAGGCAAGACCCCTACTTATTTATTAAAAGGCCAATTCATCAATAGTGGGAGAAAATGCCTTACCTCTAAAACAGCAAGCGATGAGACACTATAAAACAACTCCTTAACTCGAGTAGGTTTCTTCCTCTCTTTGTTGTTTTCCTTCAGAAGAATCAATAGCTGATGTCAACTGTTTTATTCTTCTTCTTCTTATTTCTCTTTGAAATCATTAATTGAAAATCATTTTTTCTTGGGACTTGATGTCGCTCAAAATATACGGTACTTATGCAGTACAAAAAGGGTTGTCGGCCACAGGAAAAGTGAAGGAAGGAAACACTTGTAAATAAAAGATATTGTAGATTTTTAATAAAAAAAAGTTACAATTAATTTAGAGTGAATATCAATGAGAGAAAGCGTCAAGACATCGGATTTTCTCCTCTTAACGGTGTAATATTAATTCGATTAATTTAAAGTATAACTCAATTGGAGATTTCAATCCCAAACCCTCAATCGGAAGATGTAGAAATTCAATTTTAATAAAAAAACCTAAAATCAATTTTACTCAACAATCCAAACCAAGTTTTACCCAAACAATAACCTCACCAGAAAGATTTGAAGTCGACAATGCTCAGAGGCAATATCGGAGCAAATGATCATATCCTTTGAGATTATAGTTCTCCCTTTGAGAAATCAAGAATTTTATCTAAGTACGAGTAAAAGTGATTAAACCATGAAAACATTTAAACCCAGGAGATTCAATTGAAAGATATATTCAAACTAGGAATTTAGCAATCCATACAAAGAAAAAACTAAAACAATAATAAGAAAGAGAGGAGACTGAGATTAGCATGAGCATATGCAGAGTGATGGTAGGATGTCCATATGGCATGGATGTATGCAATGTTGCTCTTCCCTTTCGGTTTTATTTGATTTAGATTTTCTCATTTTTCTAAAATAGAAAAATCAATAAAACCACTCACACTTCTTTTAATTCAAGAGAATTTCATCCTTTTTGTGCCAAAATCACATCATCCATATCTGGTTAAGATTCCCTACCCATGTGGACAGAATCTTTCTATACTTGGTCTTGGACTTTGACTTTTTGACTTGGGTCTTGGGCTTCTTGAACTTGGGCTTTATTTCTCTAATCCCAAAAATGGTCCAAGTTAGGATTCTTCTTTCGTCTTTTTGACTTTTCTTTATCTGTTGATTTCCATGAAAACTCTTTACTCGAATTTTTGTATAAAATAATATAAAAATACTTAGAATTCATAATTTATAGAGGGGAAACAAGTTAAATATATACTTTAAATCCTGAATTCAGCTTAAAAAGGGTGATAAAGGGTTACATAATAACTAATTTGGAGTGTACTATTGCACACTCATCACACCCCACAACCTGAATATTGTCAGTCCCTAGCAAAAATCAACTTTTAAACAAAACACTTAACCGATCGATCTTCATGAATATAGGCTAAAGCATTCAAATAAATTTTGCAAAAAGTTCATCATGTTTTCCAAGTTTCTCCATTAACAAGCGAACTCGGAATTTGTATGTATGCTAAGCTCATAACTATTCGTACCAACAAACTTAAAACACATACAAATAAGAGAGACATCTGGATAAAAACTTTGACTTCAAATCTCACAAAGATTTTAAATCACTCAGAATAATGCACTTAAAGATTTTACAGGTCTTCTCTCAAATATATTAAAAATCGAATACAAAAGCTAAAACAAATAATAATAAGATCTCAATGAAAGAATATCATCAATTGGAAACCCCTCCAATCACACCACCAACCCACCTAAGATCAAATGGTCAGTAATAAAGGTTGTAATGGGGCTAGAGGATTAAGATTTATAAGAAAAAATGGATAAGGATAATCAATAAAAACAGGTATATGCTAGGAATCTCAATACATCCTTATTATGAAAAACTATTCCAAAAATACATAAATTTTGTTCTTTACTCGAAAAATGTCCCATGTTCAAAACGTTGATTGAATCATTTGTAATTCCAAAACTATCATTTGCTCTTATCTCATTTTCTTTTCTTCTTATCTTGTATTTACTGAACCATTCTTATCTTGTATATATTGAACCCTTGAAAACATAGATGAAATTTTGCAAAGTTTTCAAAACACCCTTATCATAATCATTATATAAGACAAACACTTAATTGAATGCTTGCTTGAGTTCCATACTACCCTTACTCATCTATCTATTAGGCTTGAAATTCAAAGAGTCCGGTTACGCCACTGAAGTCACCATGTGTCCCTTTTAACAATCTTTAAATGTGGTTAAGACTCACTCACCCTTAAGGTTCAACCACTTATCATCGGATTTTAGGATAAAAAAAATTAACCTTAGGAATTAGTGAATTTTATCTAGGGATTTAAAAAATTAATAATTTTTTCTAAAAACTAAGGACATGTGGGTGAACTCTAGGGGTAGATGAATCTTAACCACAATTAAGGGTGTCAAAAGAGACCCATGCCAAGCTCAAGGGCGTAACGAGACTCCAACTATGGTTAAGATTCATCGACCCAATTCACTAACTCCTAGGGTTAATTGTTTTTCAGTGGACCTATCCTCTATGTATATCTTATCTTATATAGAATAATAACTCCCCCTTAAAAATATAGATGAATTTGTTCATAATTCCCAAACTACCCTTATTATAATCATTATATAAGATAAACACTTGATTGAATATTTTGCTTGATTCCCATACTATCCCTTACTCATCTAACTATCCATACATATAAGACTTGAAATTCTCTACCCAACTGAGGTCGCCATGTGTCCCTTTTTAACACTTCTTAACTGTGGTTAAGAGTCACCCACCCTTAGTTTTCACCCACTTAAACTTGGATTTTAGAAAAAAAAAATGTAAAAGAAAAATTAATCATTGGAGTTAGTGAATTTTAACCAGGGTTTAAAAAATTAATATTTTAAAAAAAAACTAAGGATAGATGGGTGAATTCTAGGGATAGATGAATCTTAACCATAGTTAAGGGGTGTCAAAAGAGACACATGGCAACTTTAAGGGCGTAACCGGACTCCAACTGTGGTTAAGATTCATCTACCCCTAGGTTTACCTACTTATTCGTGGTTTTTAGAAAAAAAAATATTTTTTTGAAACCTTGGTTAAAATTCACTAACCTTTCAGGTTAAATTTTTGTTTCATAATTTTTTCTAAAAAACAAAGATAAGTGAACCCTGGGTGAATCTTAATCACAGTTAAAAAGTGTTAAAAGGGACACATGGTAACCTCGATGGCGTCATAACTGAACTCCTCGCTCTCTGGCAAAACGCTCCGAAAGAAGAACGTCTCACCAAGGCCCCGCTCACCCCATTCTTTGCTATACCCAAAATATCCCTAAATTTTTTTGTTTTTTTAAAATCCCTGAAAGCATGGGCTTTTAACCTCTGTTCCCGATCAAGGATTGAACCCGATGAGGAACAAGCAATAAATCGCAATTGGGTCGAGAGTCGTCACCTATTGCAATTCTAAAGGAAATAGGGTCCCTGAGATGGTTGGATAAGGCATGGTCTAGAAATAGAATTCAGGGTAAGGGATTCATTTGAGTTAGGGGAAGGTGTTATATAGGCACCCCTAAACTCTTATCGTGAGATGGTTACCTACTTCCTAAGTCTGAATCAAATAAAGAAAATCATAGAAGAAGCTTGAAGTTTGATTTATATGCTAAACAATGTAATATTTACATAAATAAATGAATTGGGATAGACAGGACAATAACAAAATAGAGGTTCTATAATGGGGGAGCTGAACCCGATCAGGGTTGCCTACGTATCCACTATCAGTGGAATCAAGCCACACGTAGTTTCAAAGGGTAGTTGATGGTTTGAGGCAAGGTTACCAAGTTCGCTACATGCTATAGCGAATCGCGAACCGAGCGAACCCGAACTGGTTCGTGGTTCAGTTCGGTCTAGTTCGTGAAATTGAGCGAACCACATAGTGGTTTCAAAACAATCTTAGTTTGTCTAATTTTTTATTCAAATTCACTGATATTTTTTATTATGTTTGGCAAATTTATACTTTGAGTTCACAAATCGTTCATAAAAAGATATTTTTTATTATTATTTTCCAAATAAGTATTTGAAATATATTCTTTACATGCTTAAAAGATATATTTTTATAATATATATTTTGTTTTACATGCTTAAGTAGCAAACCAAGCTAGCGAACCAACTAAGAATCTAAACGAACCGAAAAACAAATTATCTCATCCTACCCCTAGCAAACCAGGTTCATTGTAGAGTGGAAAATTGCAAACCGCGAACCTGAATTCGAACCAAGCAAACCGACGAACTAGGTAACATTGGTTTGAGGTGATTTGTTTGGATAAAGGTGATTGATGGTTTTCACTCATATTTGATGAGCGAAAAGGCATTCTAAGCACGTGCGGATGAGCGATGGGGCAGTTTAAGCTCGTGTCTAAGAGCGATGGGGGTAGGGGTGATATCGAGCCGAGCTGAGCGCGTAGTGGTGTGTTCAAGCTTGTTCGTTAGCTCGGAAATCATGTTCAAGCTTGACTCGTTTATTGAATAACCGAGCTCGAGCCAAGCTCGAGCTTTACTAGCCGAACTCGAGTAGTTCACAAGCAACTTGTTTTATTGGATATAGCTATTTATATTAGGTAAAAAATTCACTTTATTATCCTAAGCATAGAAGTCACGGTGTTAACTAAAATTTTAGTATAAAATTATAATTATATAAAGGGTATTCTAATCATATAAAATACATTATATACTATTAATCTTTACTAGTATATAATATATATACTTAATTTTAATATTTAAATGAAATAAGTATATTTTAAATGTTTTAGTAGGATAATATGTATATATAATCAAACCGAGCTTTTATCAAACCGAGCAGGGGGTGTGTTCAAGCTTAGCTCGTTTACTAAACGAGTTCGAAAACGGTGTTCAAGCTCAGCTCGTTTACTAAATAAACGAACGATACTCGAGCTTTTAACGAGCTGAGCCCGAGTAGTTCACAAACATTTTGTTCAATAACCATCCCTAGATAGGTGATGAATGGGATTCTGAATAGGATTTAGGCAAGGTAAACCTGAATTGAGATTCAGGCACGGGTTCACCTAAGGTTTAGCTAGGGTTAAATTTTAATTGGGGTTTGGATAGAGGTTTGATTAGGGTTGAGCTAGGGTTTGGCTCGAACTAGGACTCAGGCAGAGGTTCGACTAGGGTTTAGCTAGGGTAAGGCTAGGGTGAAGCTAGGGTTAAGCTATGGTTTAGCTAGGGTTAGTCTAAGGCTAAGCAGGGTGAAGCTAGGGTTAGGCTACGGTTAAGCTATGGTTTAGCTAGAGTTAAGTTTGAGTTGGGGTTCGGGTAGAGGTTCGACTGGGGTATGCTAGATTTGAATCGGGATTTGTGCAGAGGTTTGACTAGGGCAGACTAGAATTGAATCGGGATTTAGGCAGAGGTTCAGCTAGGCAAGGCTAGATTTGAACCAGAATTTGGGCAAATGTTCGACTAGACAGGGTTAGATTTGAACCAAGATTTAGGCAGAAGTTCGACTAGGCAAAGCAAACGGTCTAACAATTTAAAAAATCAACGTACAAGTAATTTAAAAAGTAATTTAAACTACTAAAAGACAAAGCAAAAGACGGAGTTTAGAGAAAAGTTACCTTCCAGAAAATCTAAAAAACATTTCTGGAAAGATGTCCCTAGAATCACCATTCGAAGTCGACTTTCCAGGGAAACCAAACGCTAGAAGGAGTTTTGAAATAGGAGAGAGAGAGAAGGAATGAGTGAAAAATGAAGAAGGGAGGTGGGGTATTTATAGGATTTGAAAATAGGGGGGGCATTACTTCTAGTAGCACCCTTATAGATAATATCTCCGAAAAGCAAGGCGGTAGGAAATAATAAGGTGGCAAAAGAGTGCAAACAGAGGTGGGCGCTACTTGAAGTAGCGCCCCCCTAAGATATTTTTTTAAACGCGTAGTAGGGTGGTTTGACCAGTCAAAAGGAGGGTCCCACAAGGGGTGGGCGCTACTTGATGCAGCTCCTCTCTTGAGGGTCTCAAAAATCATTTTTTAATGCTTTTTTGGTGCCATGCGTCGCACTTTGGTTCGTTGAAAACTCATTTTTGTGTTTTAAGCCCGATTTGAGTTCGGAAATAGCCAAATTTGAACCAAAAAATTGTAAATTTATTTTGGACAAAATGACAACTTTTGAGTACTTTTTCTGGGGTATTTTGATCATTCCACACCTTAGGGTCATTTTAGTAATTTTCCCCTTTAGGCCTGATTTGATCCCAAAAACAACCGGAATTAAACTGATAAAAATTTAGAAAAATATTTTGGATAACATGTGAAATTTTCAGAACTTTTCAAGGGTGATTTGATTTTTTTTTTCACCATAAGGGCATTTTGGTCATTTTCTTGCTTTCAGGTCATTTTCCAAAAATAGAGCACATGAAAATAGAGTTTAGAGAGAGGTTTAAAATAGATTTTTAAAGAGTTTTTTGAAAAACTTTGAAGGTGCAAAATTGGGGTGCTTACAGTCCCTATGTCATATTTTATAAGCAACATGTCCCTCACAATATTTTTTAATCCAATTGTCTCTCAATTTTCTATACCCAAAATATCTTAATTTTTTTCAAAATGCCTTCACTAGGGTCCCTCTTCCGAGTCTCTCTCCACATCCCCTTTCTCTCACGTGCCACCCACTAGTATAATGAGATTGAGAAAGTTAAAAAAAATAGGTTTTTTGGTGCGGCTTAAAAACATAGGTTGATGCTTAGTTAATTTCAAAATTGCATTTATTCATATAAGGATTATAAGGATCAAAATATTGATTGAATATAGTTAATTTCAAAACTACCCTTAAATTTTAACTAATTCTAAAATTGTCCTTCATTTTAACTAATTCCAAAACTGTCATTTACTCATATAGATTTAAAATATTGAATAAATTTTAGTTAATTCAAAAATTGTCCTCATTCATATAAGTAGTTAATTTCAAAATTACCCTTTACTCATAAAAAAAAAAAAATTACCCTTGACTCATATAAGTTCAATCGTTGATTAAATTTTAGTTAATTCCACAACGGTCATTTAGACATGTTGAATGAATTTAACTAATTTCAAAATTACCCTTTACTGATATAGGTTCAAATGTTTTGATTAAACTTTAGCTAATTCCAAGACTACCTTACACATAAGGGTTCAGAACATTGGCTAAATTTTATTTAATTTCAAAACTACCATTTACTCATATATATATATATATATATAAAGATAGTGATACTTTAAACATTTGATTGAATTTTAGCTTAATTTCAAAACTATTATTTTGCTAATATTTAAAGAGAAATGATACTTAAAAAAATTAATTTAATTCCAAAATTTTCTTTTATTAATTTTAACTTTTAATTATATATAGAAGACTTTTCACCAAAAAATATAGTAGACTTAAAAAATTGATTGAAATTTAATTTACTTCTATAACTGTCATTTATTAATATATAAAACAATATTTTTATAACCGTACCAAACATCGAACTGATCAGGTGACCAAACCTCAAGTTTGCCCATATTTTATTTTCTTTATTTCTAAAACGTTCCTCAAGTTTCTATACCCAAAATATCTTTTAAATTTTGTAAAAATGTGTTTGATAACATCATCTTGTTACATCATATTGTAGGGGCAATTAATGTAATTTTTAAAAATAATAATAAAAATCTCTTTTCAATCATTTTTTTTTAAATAATAAAAAAAAATTTTCTATCATCTACCCGCAATAGACGCACTCTTATTTTCCAAAAATACTAAAAAAAAATGAACTTTATTTTTTTAAATATGAGAGGTCTTTTTCTTATAAATAGATGCGATACCAAACCTTCATCCTTCTAAAATATGAAAACGTATTTCAAAAAGAAAAACCTGCCGTCACGCACAATGATCATTGTACATTCGTCAAAGTCTCTGATGTGAATTAGCAAAGACGTGGTCAAGAAGATTGACTTAAAAATCAAACCCATAGAATTCCTCGGGAAAAGAACAATTTATTCCATGGGGACATCATTCTTAAACGATGGAGCCCGCATCAGAAGATGTTTTTTCGAACATGACATGTACCGCTTCAGACTGTAAGCTAACAAAATGCCAAGACATTTATAACCGTTGGATCGATGATTCATGTAGATTTATAAAGGTATTATTGTTGAACAAACATATATATAACGTGAATCCTCTTAAATTCCTAATACATGCAAGATGAAGTATAGGCGCAAATCTCTTTACGCTGCTCTTTCATTTTTTGGTTAACACAACTACATCACACAAGGCGATAGTCCAAGGCTCTTTCTTTTTTTGGTTAACTCAACTCCTGCACAAGGTGATAGTTGAAGGCAAGACAAAGGAAACACACACCCCCATGCACTCACGCTGTTATGAGAAGGTTGTATCATACATATAAATATATATGATCAAAGATGAGTCGGTGAGGTTTTAAAACCAGACCCATAACTAGGGGTGGTTATTGAACAAAATGTTCATGAACTACTCAGGCTCGGCTCGTTAAAAGCTCAAGTATCATTCGTTCATTTAGTAAACAAGCCGATCTTGAACATCATTTTCAAACTCGTTTAGTAAACAAGCTGAGCTTGAACACACCCTTGCTCGGCTCGATAAAAGCTCAATTCAATTATATATATATATATTAACCTACTAAAATATTTAAAATATACTTATTTCATTTAAGTATTAAAATTAAATATATATATATATATTATATACTAAAAAAGATTAATAGTATATAATGTATTTTATATGATTAGAATACCCTTTATATAATTATAATCTTATACTAAAATTTTAGTTAACACCGTGACTTCTTTGTCAAAGATAATAAAGTGAATTTTTTTACCTAATGTAAATAGCTATATCCAATAAAACAAGTTGCTCGTGAACTACTCAAACTCGACTCGAGTTCGGCTAGTAAAATTCGAGCTCGGCTCAAACTCGGTTATTCAATAAACGAGTCAAGCTTGAACATGATTTCCGAGCTCGTTTAATAAACGAACAAGCTTAAACACACCACTACTCGGCTCGGCTCGGCTCGGGTCGAAATCACCCCTACCAGTAACTAACCCATCAAATGCTAGGTGGTTAGGTCCATACTGTCAGTCGGGTTGTCCTTGACTTGTTTATGATTTTGATTTCAATAAACATTATGCAACATGAGGTGAGAAAAAGGGGGAGAGATATCAAGTGGGAGAAGTCAAAATCATGGGAAGAAAATGAAATAACTTCTTCCCTTTTTCACGTCACATGTCGCATAATTTGTGGTATCCTGAAAACACCTTTCTGGTTTTACCAGAGATAATCCTGAGCTTGAGGGGCCTTGGAATCTCTCTGGCGAAGCCAGAAAGGGTGGTCTCAGGCTACCACAATGTGTGCGACATGTGATTAGAGAAGTCATTTCATTGTCCCCATGATTTTGATTTCTCCACACATTATGCGATATCAGGCGTTAAATAATGAGACAAAAGGGGGAGAGATATCAAGTGGGGAGAAGTCAAAATCATGGGGAGAAAATGAAATGACTTCTCCCCTTTTTCACGCCCCATGTGAGCCTTATTGAGGTGTGCAACACATAGAGGGTGTTTTGGTGCAATGACTTTATGGTCTGGGGCGTGTTTGTGTGTTTTCGGGTGTGTCACTGTGCTAACTAAAAAAAGAAGCGTGCAACACAAAATAACTTTCCACTTACAACACGTCTCCTCATTAAAAATTAGGCCCAGGAATCTCTCAAGTTGCAACTTGAGAGAATCTAAAAACAGTTTTTTAATTTAAAAAAAAATAATTAATATAAAAAGAAAAAAACCAAGGATGGTGAGTGAACCGTAGGGGTGGGTGAACCTTACCCATGGTTAAGGAGAAAAGAAACACGTGGCGACCTCTAGGGGTTCCAACTTGAGAGATTCTCTCAAGTTGCAGAGAGAATCCACTCCCTAAAAATTAATGATTTTTGTATTGAATTGCAAGAGGGCTGTTATCCACACTTGTACTTTCCTAGGTAATTCCCTGAGAAGGTTACCGTAGGCTGTCAAAAAAGCCCATATAGAAGGGGACCCGGCCCGGCCCGGCCCTCCAAAGTCCTCCAAAGCCCGGCCCTACCCCAGCCGTTGGGCCGGGCAGGGCCAAAAAATTGGAAGCCCTTGTTCTCTAGGGCCGGGCTAGGGCTCCCCCTGTCCGGCCCTTCCCGGCCCGGCCCGGCCCTACTTTATCTTAAGATAAATATTTTTTAATAATTTTACTAATATGCTCCCTTTAACCTTTCATTAACGTTACGAAAGTAGGGCTATGTTTGTAATTGCGCCAACTAAAGACCTTATAAAAACCAACCTAACATAGACCAAACCCTAACTTGTATTCACATTCTAAGACTTTGCCTCTTCATTCTTCAACTTCAATCGCACAGGCCACATACCACTTCGGCTCTTCATCGATCATCTCTCTCTCTCTCTCATATCTTACTCTCTACTTTCAGTTTATATTTAAACATATTTTCAATTTTGTTCTATATAGTTTTATTATTCTACTTGTTTACCTATACTATGTTTTGGTTTATTATGCATGACTGTCACTGATAAGGAAATTTTTTTTTTAACTCTGTCATTGCTCTTTTTGTTGCAATGTTGATCCCAAACCCGAATAAAAGAGGAGGGTATCCATTTCCATGTAAGGTTGACAGTCGGTGTAGTAAAAAAAAATTTATTATCTTAGATGAAAAAAAAAAAATTCCGCTCTTTCTTCCGGCCCTTTGGCCGGCCCGGCTTGGCCCCGGCCCTTGAGGGGCCGGGCTAGGGCCCAATCAACCCTGGCCCTTGAAGGGCTAGGGCCGGGCTAGGGCTCTACTCTTATAAGGAAGGGTAGGGCTAGGGTTGACCCCGGCCCTACCCCAACCCGGCCCTTTGACACCCCTACGTATGGGAAATGCTTTTGACACTTTCTTAGGGCCGAGGATAATGCTAGCAACACTCAAGACTCACTTGTTTTTTTAATTGGATGGAGTGGTGGGTTATAACACTTGTCTTTTTTCTTAACGAAAGAAAGTAGTGTGGGAAAAGAAAACGGGATGATTTAAAAAATGGAAAGTAAGAGAAAAGAAAATTTTTATAATTGGATGGATTGGTGGGTTATAACACGTCTTTTTTCTTAATGAAAGAAAGTAGTGTGGGAAAAGAAAACGGGATGATTTAAAAAATGGAAAGTACGAGAGAAGAAAATTTTTATAAAAAAATGTAGGAGAAAAGAAAATTAAAAAAAAGGAAAGTAAGAGAAAATAAAATAAACTATCTTTTGGAGTGTTTGGTATGAAAGAAAAGAATGTGATATCAAATTTCAAATTTATCCTTACTAATAATATTTATTAACATAATATATAAAAAATGATGTGATAATAAATTAAGAGCAAAATAGAAAAATTCAAAATGTTTCTCTATTTTCTTTTGAAAGAACATACTTTTTTTTAAGGGTGTGTTCGGTTAACCACCGAGGGTGTAGCCCAGTGGTCACTTGGACGAACCATAAACCCAGAGGTCTCGAATTCGATTTGCTAGCTCCCCTCAATATCTGTTGCATAGGATGGTAGTTTACTTATGTCAGCCCGTGGGACTTAGTCTGACCTTTCAAGGCTCAGGATATCCGTCGTCTTAGTTCTCAGTGTGGAACAATCCTCTTCCGTTTCATCAAAAGAGAAGCCAATTTTGCCGCTCACAGTAAAGCCCAAGTGGCTCTAAATTCCAGCATTACCAGACTCTCTTTATCATCTTTTCTTATTAACTCGGGACCTCGCCCACCAGAAAGGGCGATGTTAATTCCTGTAACTCTTCCTAGTTCAATGAGATGAAGCAATCTTGATTACTAAAAAAAAAAAAAAAAGTAAAAGAATTGTACAAGTGTGTTTGGCTTGAGGAAAAAGTATTAGGAGAAAATATAAATTTTTCCAAAATTATCCTTTATTCTCTTTAAAACTATAATCATACAAAATGGTAGATTTGGAATTTTTACTTCACTTTCTTTCATAATCTCAACATTTTGGTGGAATAAAGTTTAGGTGAAAATGAGAGAGAGTGATACACTATCGAAAAAGTTGAGGTTTCACTTTATCCCAAAATCCCTCAAACCAAAAAGGATGAAACTGGGAGTTTCTCCTACTTTCCCTCACATTCCTTTCAACCGAACACACCCTAACCCTATGTTTGATTGTTGAGAAAATAAGTAAAAACATAGGAAAAATATATATAATATATATATATATATAAGACAAAACACAATTAAAAAATTATATTAAAGGTTTAAAATTTTTTTTTCTTTTCCATGTTTCCTTCAATTTTATCAGCAACCAAACATAGCATAAAGGAAAAATCCAAAGAATGTGAGAAAAGTATACACTAAAAGACAAGATTTTGTGGGCTCCATTAATTCTTACAAACCGAAAGCTTCTTTTCATTAAATTAGCTTTACTTTTCCACGGATTCTAAACAAATGAAGGGACCAAGAAAGTAAGTTTAAAAGAAAGTAGGGAAATAGTTAATGGAGCCAAGGGTCTGCCTATCACTACACAAGAAAGTATAACTAACATCACCCGTTACAATATTAAGGGTGTCAACAAAAAAGCCACCTTTCATGGAAAAAGTAAAATTATTTTATCACAAATCCTTCGTAATCCTTTTTCATTTCAATTAGAAATATTTTGTTCACACCCTTTATAATCCAAAAGATAATTTATTATTTCAACTTTATTTTAAAAAAGGTTTTCATGAAACGAAGTAATATTTAGGGGGGAAATGTAAAAGAATAAAAAATAAAATAATTAACTATAGAAATTATAAACGAATATAATTCATACATAATTTATTCTAGACTTTTTTAAAAAGTCATGAATAATTAGTAACTTTTTAAAAAGTTAAAAAAACTTTTTTAAAATCTTAAACAATTAACAAGTTTTTTAAAAAGGCGGGAGATACCTTTTAGCAAAGTGAGAAATTACTGAGGACGTTTGAAGAAAACAGAAATTTATGAGATAAATTTTGAGCCAGAGCTCTCCTTCATGGCGTTGGAGCGGAGCTCCCGTTTTTATATTATAATATTGGCATGTTTGTAAATAATGAAAGAGGCTGGGGCAGTTTTGCAATATACAACAATTACAAGAATGCCACCTTGATAGTGTAAAAAGGAAAGTGATAGCTCAACGCCAGGAAGCCGTGCTCCTCTTTTGCATATTTAAACTGAAAATTTAATACATGAAGTTTCGAAGGGAAGTGATAGCTCAAGGCCGGCGAGCTCCTCTTAGTTAATGTTCAGTTTGTTTTGATGTAAAATAAGGGAAAACAAATGAATTTCACGGAAAATATCATTTTTCGCACAATTTTTTTGGACTTTGCTACTGAGACCGCATTAGGGCCAAGACCTCCGAGACCTCGAGCCTGTGTGCGGGATTTTAGGTGGGGTCCATCATCACATGGTGGGCTCCACCTGAAACCCGGCACACAGGCGCGAGGTCTCGGAGGTCTCGGCCCTTATGCGGTCTCAAAATCATTTCCTAATTTTTTTTAGGACAATTGATATTTTCTTTATTGTCTCCTATTTTACCTCGAAACAAACGGAGCCCAAACTGTAAATTTAATTGATGGAGTTTCAAAGAAACTTCACCAAAGAAAAAACCTTTCGAGTTTCTATATAAGAACTCAATCCCCCAATAACATATCAATCTATTCTTTTCTGATTGACTGTGAATTGGCAGAATACTACTTACAGTCTCTCTCGATTGAATTTGAACGTTCAATGCTTTTAAAGACTTCCCCGTCTTACTTGTCATTGTGAAGTCTAGTAATCCACAGTGCACTGCAATGGTATCCCTCAACGTACGTTCCCTCACCAGACCACACCGGAGATGGCGCTTGGCTTTCGCATCCATCTACGCCACCCGAGTTCTTATCTCTCTTACTAAAGATATTTTGTCCAAGAAGGAGCGGTTCTTGTCCGGAATTGTACACTCCCCGTCTTACACCATCCTTGATATTCAACCCAAAGATGACAATCATGAACCCTTCTTCAACATTGATCAGAAGATCCTCGTGGACATCACGAGGGAGAAGAACTTGGATAGCCTTACTCAAATCGGAGGAGTGACGGGGTGGCTACGCTTCTTCAAACTCACATGGAAAGTGGAATACTCGGAGATGATGCAGAATTCACTCGCCGAAGGACTGTCTTTGGTTCTAACACATACCAGAAGCCGCCTGTAAAAGGCTTCCCTAAGTTTCGTATTTGAAGCTGTCAAGGATACAACCATCCTCCTACTTTTGGGCTGTGCCATCCTCTCTCTTGGCTTTGGCATCAAACAACATGGCCTCAAAGACGGGTGGTATGATGGTGGGAGTATTGTTTTTGCCATATTTCTCGTTGTCGCAGTCTCTGCTGTGAGTAACTTCAAGCAGTCGAGACAGTTCAAGAAGCTGTCAGACGAAAGCAACAACATCAGGGTGGAAGTAATGAGAGATGGACAGCGACATCAAATTTCCATCTTCAACGTGGTAGTTGGAGACATAGTTTTCTAAAGATTGGGGATCAAATTCCAGCTGACGGGTTGTTCTTGGACGGCCACTCTTTAAAGGTGGATGAGTCAAGCATGACAGGAGAAGTGACCATGTTAGAAGTCGATAGAAGCCGTAATCCCTTCCTCTTCTCCGGTGCAAAAGGTGGCCGACGGATATGCTCAGGATGCTTGTCACATCTGTGGGCGTACACACAACATGGGGTGAGATGATGAGCCTGATAAGCCATGACTTAGACGAGCAAACCCCGTTACAAGCTAGGCTCAACAATTTGACTTCTTATATAGGGAAGGTCGGTTTGGTGGTCGCTTTCCTTGTTCTCCTGGTGTTGCTGGTGCGTTATTTCATGGGCACCACAGAAGACGAATTGGGAAATCGGGAGTTCAATGGCAGCAAGACTAAAGTCAATGATGTGATGAATGCAGTAGTGAGTATAATTGCTGCTGCAGTAACCATTGTGGTGGTGGCTATTCCGGAAGGTCTGCCACTAGCTGTCACTCTCACTCTTGCTTATTCTATGAAGAGAATGATGGCATATAATGCTATGGTTCGAAAACTCTCCGCTTGTGAGACTATGGGTTCAGCCACCACCATCTGCACAGACAAAACGGGCACCCTCACATTGAACCAGATGAAGGTCACTATGTTTTGGCTCGGCATCGAATCAATGAACGATGATACTTCCTTCGAAATCTCACCCACTGTTTTTGAATTGCTGCAACAAGGAGCCTGTTTGAACACTACTGGTGGTGTTTACAGAACCACTTTAGGAACAATACCTGAGATTGCCGGTAGCCCAACTGAGAAAGCCATTCTCTCTTGGGCTGTCTTAAAGTTAGGTATAGATATGGATAAAGTGAAGCAGAGTTGCACAGTCCTCCATGTTGAAGCCTTCAATTCGGAGAAGAAATGCAGCAGGGTCTTGATGAGGAAGAAAACCACGAAGACAATTAATGTGCATTGGAAGGGAGCTGCCGAGATGATATTGGCCATGTGTTCAAACTACTACGAGAGAACCGGGACAATAAAAGCAATGAATGAAGGTGAAAGGATGAAGTTCGAACAAATAATTGAAGAAATGGCAGCTAAAAGCCTACGGTGCATTGGTTTTGCCCACAAACAAATCACAGAAGATTACGACGGACAGTCCCATCAAATGCAAGAAATAGATGGACTAACCTTGTTAGGACTAGTAGGCTTGAAAGACCCATGTCGACCAGGGGTGAGAACAGCAGTAGAAGCTTGTAGAGATGCTGGAGTGAACATCAAAATGATAACCGGAGACAACGTGTTCACTGCAAGAGCTATTGCCATTGAATGTGGGATACTTGGACCAGATGAGGATTTGAACAATGAAGCAGTGGTTGAAGGTGTAGAATTCAGAAACTACTCACATGAAGAGAGAATGGAAAAGGTTGATACAATCCATGTAATGGCAAGATCCTCCCCCTTTGACAAGCTTCTAATGGTACAGTGCTTAAAGCAGAAAGGCCATGTGGTTGCTGTCACCGGTGATGGAACCAATGATGCACCTGCATTAAAAGAAGCAGATATCGGGCTTTCTATGGGGATTCAAGGAACCGAAGTGGCGAAGGAGAGTTCAGACATCATCATTTTAGATGATAACTTCACAAACGTAGCCACAGTATTGTGGTGGGGGAGGTGTGTCTATAACAACATCCAAAAGTTCATCCAATTCCAGCTCACGGTGAATGTTGCTGCCCTTGCGATCAACTTTGTCGCAGCAATATCGTCAGGTGAAGTACCCTTGACAGCAGTCCAGCTGTTGTGGGTGAACATGATCATGGACACATTGGGAGCTTTGGCCCTAGCCACTGAGCAACCCACCAAGGAGCTCATGGAGAAGCCACCCGTGGGTCGAAGTGAACCGCTTATAACAAATGTCATGTGGAGAAACCTCATGGCTCAGGCTCTATATCAGGTAACTGTTTTGCTTACTCTACAGTTCAAGGGAAGGTCTATCTTTGGCGTGAACATAAGGTTAAGGACACCCTCATCTTCAATATTTTCGTCCTCTGCCAAGTCTTTAATGAGTTCAATGCGAGGAAGCTGGAGAAGAAGAACATATTTAAGGATATCCATAAGAACCGGTTGTTTCTTGGGATCGTGGGGATGACAATCGTTCTTCAAGTGGTGATGGTAGAGTTTCTCAAGAAGTTTGCCAGCACGGAGAGGCTAAATTGGGAGCAATGGGGAGCATGTATTGGAATTGCGGCATTGTCTTGGCCAATTGGTTGGGTTGTAAAGTGCATACCAGTCTCCAGTAAACCGTTTCTCAGCATTCTCAAGCTATAGAACTTCTGCCTCCTGAAAGGCTGAAACAAGGAATCACTTCTACAAATATTATCTTCAGTTTCTTTACTATTTCAGTTCTCATTAATGTCTTTCCCTAGTTTCTCTTATAGCTTTACTGAGTTTCTCCTCCTGTAGATATTGAATATATTGAATGAGATCAAATAAAATACTGTATTTTTAGGTTTTAAACGGAGTTTCTCAAGGAATTTCTAGAATTTTGCTTGTTACCCTTCTTTTTGTGTTTCAAACTCTAAGCCACGCAGGGACTATGAATGGAAGGAAAATCTACTGTTCCCATCATGTATTGGTGTACGTGGTGTACATGGATGTCAACAAGGTTGTGGACCCACCTTCAGTGATCTCATCCACAGGATCAGGGCCACCACTCAACCCGATTGAATGATTAAAACCACTTTGAATCATTGTCTACATTTATCTATCACATTCATGGTTCAAAATATCGGTATCGGTTGCCGTAATGGTAAGTCCAAAATAGGATACGTATCGACGTATCGGACCATATTGAATAGATACGGTAGAAAAAATCAGGATATGCAATGAAAAACTTGGATACCTTGCATAAAATTTCTTTTAATGGACATATAAGCTATTAGCAAACTAAATGAAGATCTTCAATTATGTTTATAACCATACATATGAAATTTGAAAATTTAATAAGTTAAAAAAAGCAAGCATAATCTGCTGATAAGAAGGTATAAAAAATACAAACCATAGTCACTTAGCTAAGTATAAGAAAAACAATTTAGATATTAAAACCTTACATTCAATGAGTTAAACAAGAATGTATTGAATTACAACCATAAATTTTAAACTTAATATAAGTCTTTTTATGCTAAACTGTTACACTGTTAGTTAACTTTTTGACCCTGTAGATGAAAATATTTTTTAAAACTAAAGTATGAGACTTTTTTTGCCAAAATTTTTGGGTTTTGATAATTTAATTTTTGATATAATAAAGTTTATGAAATTTTGATATTTGAAAAATATCTTATCATTTGAAAGTTGAAATTTTGACCCAATCCTCAAATGTGCTAAAAAGAGGATTTCGTTCTTGAACTGAAAGTTGACTTTTTATTCTTTAGGAATTTGAATCATGATAATTTTTATTGAATTCAAATGGATGATAACCTCATTTGCATATTATTATCTTAAGTAAATGAAAATAATATTAATTTAAAATCATTTACTTAAATAATATTTTATATAAATAAGTTGTGCGTACTAAGTCTGTTGCTCTCCTTCATGGCGTTGGAAGCCGGAGCTCCCGTTTTCATATTATAATATTGGCATGTTTGTAAATAATGAAAGAGGCTGGGGCAGTTTTGCAATATACAACAATTACAAGAATGCCACCTTGATAGTTGTAAAAAGGAAAGTGATAGCTCAACGCCAGGAAGCCGTGCTCCTCTTTTGTATATTTAAACTGAAAATTTAATACATGAAGTTTCGAAGGGAAGTGATAGCTCAAGGCCGGGAAGCCGAGCTCCTCTTATTTAATGCTCCCTTTGTTTTGATGTAAATAGGGGAAAACAAATGAATTTCACGGAAAATATCATTTTTCGCACATAATTTTTTAGGACAATTGATATTTTCTGTGAAATTCATTTATTGTCTCCTATTTTACATGGAAACAAACGGAGCCTAAACTGAAAATTTAATACATGAAGTTTCAAAGAAACTTCACCAAAGAAAAAACCTTTCGAGTTTCTATATAAGAACTCAATCCCCCAATAACATATCAATCTATTCTTTTCTGATTGACTGTGAATTGGCAGAATACTACTTACAGTCTCTCTCGATTGAATTTGAACGTTCAATGCTTTTAAAGACTTCCCCGTCTTACTTGTCATTGTGAAGTCTAGTAATCCACAGTGCACTGCAATGGTATCCCTCAACGTACGTTCCCTCACCAGACCACACCGGAGATGGCGCTTGGCTTTCGCATCCATCTACGCCACCCGAGTTCTTATCTCTCTTACTAAAGATATTTTGTCCAAGAAGGAGCGGTTCTTGTCCGGAATTGTACACTCCCCGTCTTACACCATCCTTGATATTCAACCCAAAGATGACAATCATGAACCCTTCTTCAACATTGATCAGAAGATCCTCGTGGACATCACGAGGGAGAAGAACTTGGATAGCCTTACTCAAATCGGAGGAGTTGACGGGGTGGCTACGCTTCTTCAAACTCACATGGAAAGTGGAATACTCGGAGATGATGCAGAATTCACTCGCCGAAGGACTGTCTTTGGTTCTAACACATACCAGAAGCCGCCTGTAAAAGGCTTCCTAAGTTTCGTATTTGAAGCTGTCAAGGATACAACCATCCTCCTACTTTTGGGCTGTGCCATCCTCTCTCTTGGCTTTGGCATCAAACAACATGGCCTCAAAGACGGGTGGTATGATGGTGGGAGTATTGTTTTTGCAATATTTCTCGTTGTCGCAGTCTCTGCTGTGAGTAACTTCAAGCAGTCGAGAAAGTTCAAGAAGCTGTCAGATGAAAGCAACAACATCAGGGTGGAAGTAATGAGAGATGGACAGCGACATCAAATTTCCATCTTCAACGTGGTAGTTGGAGACATAGTTTTTCTAAAGATTGGGGATCAAATTCCAGCTGACGGGTTGTTCTTGGACGGCCACTCTTTAAAGGTGGATGAGTCAAGAATGACAGGAGAGAGTGACCATGTAGAAGTCGATAGAAGCCGTAATCCCTTCCTCTTCTCCGGTGCAAAGGTGGCCGACGGATATGCTCGGATGCTTGTCACATCTGTGGGCGTACACACAACATGGGGTGAGATGATGAGCCTGATAAGCCATGACTTAGACGAGCAAACCCCGTTACAAGCTAGGCTCAACAATTTGACTTCTTATATAGGGAAGGTCGGTTTGGTGGTCGCTTTCCTTGTTCTCCTGGTGTTGCTGGTGCGTTATTTCATGGGCACCACAGAAGACGAATTGGGAAATCGGGAGTTCAATGGCAGCAAGACTAAAGTCAATGATGTGATGAATGCAGTAGTGAGTATAATTGCTGCTGCAGTAACCATTGTGGTGGTGGCTATTCCGGAAGGTCTGCCACTAGCTGTCACTCTCACTCTTGCTTATTCTATGAAGAGAATGATGGCAGATAATGCTATGGTTCGAAAACTCTCCGCTTGTGAGACTATGGGTTCAGCCACCACTATCTGCACAGACAAAACGGGCACCCTCACATTGAACCAGATGAAGGTCACTATGTTTTGGCTCGGCATCGAATCAATGAACGATGATACTTCCTTGGAAATCTCACCCACTGTTTTTGAATTGCTGCAACAAGGAGCCTGTTTGAACACTACTGGTGGTGTTTACAGACCCACTTTAGGAACAATACCTGAGATTGCCGGTAGCCCAACTGAGAAAGCCATTCTCTCTTGGGCTGTCTTAAAGTTAGGTATAGACATGGATAAAGTGAAGCAGAGTTGCACAGTCCTCCATGTTGAAGCCTTCAATTCGGAGAAGAAATGCAGCAGGGTCTTGATGAGGAAGAAAAGCACGAAGACAATTAATGTGCATTGGAAGGGAGCTGCCGAGATGATATTGGCCATGTGTTCAAACTACTACGAGAGAACCGGGACAATAAAAGCAATGAATGAAGGTGAAAGGATGAAGTTCGAACAAATAATTGAAGAAATGGCAGCTAAAAGCCTACGGTGCATTGGTTTTGCCCAAAAACAAATCACAGAAGATTACGATGGACAGTCCCATCAAATGCAAGAAATAGATGGACTAACCTTATTAGGACTAGTGGGCTTGAAAGACCCATGTCGACCAGGGGTGCGAACAGCTGTAGAAGCTTGCAGAGATGCTGGAGTGAACATCAAAATGATAACCGGAGACAATGTGTTCACTGCAAGAGCTATTGCCATTGAATGTGGGATACTTGGACCAGATGAGGATTTGAACAATGAAGCAGTGGTTGAAGGCGTAGAATTCAGAAACTACTCACATGAAGAGAGAATGGAAAAGGTTGATACAATCCATGTAATGGCAAGATCCTCCCCCTTTGACAAGCTTCTAATGGTACAGTGCTTAAAGCAGAAAGGCCATGTGGTTGCTGTGACCGGTGATGGAACCAATGATGCACCTGCATTAAAAGAAGCAGATATTGGGCTTTCTATGGGGATTCAAGGAACCGAAGTGGCGAAGGAGAGTTCAGACATCATCATTTTAGATGATAACTTCACAAACGTAGCCACAGTATTGTGGTGGGGGAGGTGTGTCTATAACAACATCCAAAAGTTCATCCAATTCCAGCTTACGGTGAATGTTGCTGCCCTTGCGATCAACTTTGTTGCAGCAATATCGTCAGGTGAAGTACCCTTGACGGCAGTCCAGCTGTTGTGGGTGAACATGATCATGGACACATTGGGAGCTTTGGCCCTAGCCACCGAGCAACCCACCAAGGAGCTCATGGAGAAGCCACCCGTGGGTCGAAGTGAACCGCTTATAACTAATGTCATGTGGAGAAACCTCATCGCTCAGGCTCTGTATCAGGTAATTGTTTTGCTTACTCTACAATTCAAGGGAAGGTCTATCTTTGGCGTGAACGATAAGGTTAAGGACACCCTCATCTTCAATATTTTCGTCCTCTGCCAAGTCTTTAATGAGTTCAATGCGAGGAAGCTGGAGAAGAAGAACATATTTAAGGATATCCATAAGAACCGGTTGTTTCTTGGGATCGTGGGGATGACCGTCGTTCTTCAAGTGGTGATGGTAGAGTTTCTCAAGAAGTTTGCCAACACGGAGAGGCTAAATTGGGAGCAATGGGGAGCATGTATTGGAATTGCGGCATTGTCTTGGCCAATTGGTTGGGTTGTAAAGTGCATACCAGTTTCCAAGAAACCGTTTCTCAGCATCTCAAGCTATAGAACTTCTGCCTCCTGAAAGGCTGAAACAAGGAATCACTTCTACAAATATTATCTTCAGTTTCTTTACTATTTCAGTTCTCATTAATGTCTTTCACTAGTTTCTCTTATACCTTTACTGAGTTTCTCCTCCTATAGATATTGAATATATTGAATGAGATCAAATAAAATACTGTATTTTTAGGTTTTAAACGGAGTTTCTCAAGAACTTTCTGGAATTTTGCTTGTTTGCCCTTCTTTTTGTGTTTCAAACTCTAAGCCACGCAGGGACTATGAATGGAAGGGAAATCTACTGTTCCCATCATGTATTGGTGTATATGGATGTCAACAAGGTTGTGGACCCACCTTCAGTGATCTCATCCACAGGATCAGGGCCACCACTCAACCCGATTGAATGATTAAAACCACTTTGAATCATTGTCTTCATTTATCTATCACATTCATGGTTCAAAATATCGGCATCGGTTGCCGTAATGGTAAGTCCAAAATAGGATACGTATCGACGTATCAGACCATATCGAATAGATACGGTAGAAAAAATCAAGATATGCAATGAAAAACTTGGATATCTTGTATAAAATTTCTTTTAATGCAAATATAAGCTATTAGCAAACTAAATAAAGATCTTCAATTATGTTTATAACCAGACATATGAAATTTGAAATTTTAATAAGTTAAAAAAAAATAAGCATGATGTGCTGATAAGAAGGTATAAAAAATACAACCCATAATAACTTATCTAAGTATAAGAAAAACGATTTAGATATTAAAACCGTATATTCAATGAGTTAAACAAAAATGTATTGAATTACAACCATAAATTTTAAACTTAATGTTAGTCTTTTTATGCTAAACTATTACACTGTTAGTTAACTTTTTGACCCTGTAGATGAAAATATTTTTTAAAACAAAGTATGAGACTTTTTTTGCCAAAATTTTGGGTTTTGGTAATTTAATTTTTGATATAATAAAGTTTATGAAATTTTGATATTTGAGAAATATCTTATCATTTGAAAGTTGAAATTTTGATCCAGTCCTTCAAATGTGCTAAAAAGAGGATTTTGTTCTTGAACTGAAAGTTGACTTTTTATTCTTTAGGAATTTGGATCAAGATAATTTTTATTGAATTCAAATGGGTGGATAACCTTATTTGCATATTAATATCTTAAATAAATGAAAGTAGTATTAATTTAAAATCATTTACTTAAATAATATTTTATATAAATAAATTGTGCGTATTAAGTCTGTGTTGTGGATCCTAGTGTAAATGAAATGAGAAAAAAAAATTATTTGAAAAATCCCTCATATTGAGCCTGTAACGGTTTGATACGGGTATTTTTTTTTTCAGTGTACCAGTGTATCGGGTAGCTCCAAACAAGATACGTATCGGCCCGTATCAGTCGATATGTATCGATATTTTAAATCATGATCACATTCTTTTGAACATCCACTAGGATCCTATCAACCAGGGGCCAATAATGGTGGAGAACTCTGTGAATTTTTGTCGCATTATGCCCATCTTAAATTATACCATAAATGAATCTAGCGAGCATGGTTCAAAATATCGGTACGTATCGACCAATACGAGCTGATACGAGCCAGTTTTTCACATATCTTATACCAAGATACGGTTGAAAAAAAAAAAAATTCATCGTATCGTAAACGTATCGACCGCATCGTGTGTATCAGTACTGATACTGTGCGATACGCTCGATACGTTTACAATACGAGGTTTTCACTTTTCAACAATTTAAAGAAAAAAGGTTTGGTTGTAGATAACCATCAAAAAAGAAAAAGAGGGCCAAAGATTCGCACGGATGCTACATGACAGTCAAAAAATAAAAGATCTAAAAAAATTTAAAATGATCCCATACGAATCTGTAAGACTGCAACCTATAGCTATAGGTTCTTGTTTATACAATAAACCTGTGAAGATGATGATGATGAGTTCTCTTTCTCTAGTCTCTATAAGCATTGAAAGATTTCAAGAGGAGAATGAGATTGAGAAGTAGAAAAAAAAAAAGGAGAAAAAATATCAGATTTGTGGGTATAGAAGGAGGATACTAAGGGTACATACTTGAGCCTATCGCCGTTGCTTTCGTCACCTTCTCCATTGTCATCGCTTGTAGAAACCGAAGAGGAGTGTTGGCCCCTTTCCCCCTTTCAGCAAACTGAGTCTGAGACTCTCTTTAGTTCGTAAGATATTTTACTTGGTTTTATTATATTGATAAGAGGCATGCTAAACTCACTTAGCAACTCGTATGTATTGTGTTATGTTTTTTCTTTTTTAGGTTAATTTATGTATGTGTGGTGCTAACCTTTCCCCCTTTCAGCCAAACTAGTCTGAGACTCTATGAGTTCATAAGATGGTTTTATTAAATGGATGAGAGGCATGCTAAACTCAATCTGCAAATCGACCCAGATCTTTTTCATGTTTTTAATTGCAAGCATTAAGAGTATTATAGTCCTTGTGATGTTTTAATGTTTATGTATTAATATCTAATTGGTATAGTGTGATTAAGGCTTAATGAAACTTGTAATCGGAGGGATGTCATATCACACCCTGACCTTTAGGAAGCTCCAGTTTTGGCACCGTTGATTGGAATTGAGTGATTCTTGAATCATTAGAAAAGTATTGGAACCCTCTTCGAGGTTCATGTGTAATTTTTTTCCATATTTTAGTCTAAGCTAAGTCAAAAGTGGGTTTTCCGACGTTTTGTCTAATGGAATTGCAGATCAGTCAACTTTGGGGACAATTTGGTCCATAAATGAAAGGTAATTTGGAAATTCTAAAACTCCAGAAATGTTCCTTTTCGAAAGACGAATCCAACACAAGTTGAATCGTCGAAATCCAACGAACGAGTCAAAAGTTATGGCCAAAACAGTATGATGGGTCAAATTCTGCAGAGCACCGATCGCTAAGGATCAATCGGTACCCAACCGATCGCTCGGTCAGAAGTAGTGATCGAATCGGTCCACAACCGATCGATCGGTAGCTATCGACTAGTTAACTTTTTTGTATAGGAAATTTTTCCAGAGAGGGTGTTTTTGACCGAGAGCTCGGTCATAACCACCAGTCGATCGGTAGGCAACCGATCGCTCGGTCTTTCATGTTTTTGCAGAATTTCAGTAAGGGTTTTTTGGTCTTTTGGTCCTCAACCCTTGAGACTATAAATAGGGATCCTATTTCGGGGTATTAGAATACTCTACCTATTTCTAACCTAATTTGGCAAAAAGGGAGAGAAAACCTAGGGTTTTGAGAGAGGGATTTCTTTGAGAAGAATGAGATAGCTTGGATTTTGCAAGGAGAGTTTGAAAAGCTTCCCCAAATCACCTCGGGAGCGTTTTGAATCCAAGGGAAAGATTCCTAAGGTCGATATACTATCCTAATCAACTCTATTTTAATGTTTTGTGAATGTTAATATGATAGGAATGATAGAATAGAGATTAGATGCATTTTTCCCAAATTTCTATGAAGTAAGCTAATTATGGATGGAAATGTGGATTTGAATGTGGATAGAATGTATGGAGGATGGGATTAATATGTGGATGTGGATGATATTTGGATGGTATAGATGGTTTATGGCTTGATGGAATGTTGGAAATGTAGAAGGGCAATGGATTCATAATATGCGTACCCAAGGTGTTTGTGAAAATGCTTGAGATGATAAATGCTATTATACTCTTATGAAATGGTGGTAAATTGATTATGAATTGTGATATGAATTATGATAAGATATGTATATGTGATTGTTTGTTAAGTATGTCTAATTACTTGCATGGAAATTGATAGTCGGAAATGTAAGAACTTAGAGGAAAATCTCTCAAACCAGGAATTCTCTAACTATTTGGTATGGGACAATATAGTGGAGTTTCTATGGTGGGAGATCGGAATCTAAGCAATTACCAACTTGAATGTTAATTTCGACACTTAAGCACATATCCACGTGTATGTTAAGATAAAAATCTCACAAGTCACACATGTGGACCACAAGTATGAGCATGACATACGTATGACATTCTAAATAAGCATAAGCATTACATAGTTCGTATCCGCCAAGAACGGCATGTCAACCATTTGATTCTTAAGCATGGTCCGTATCCGCCAAGAACGGCATGCCAACCATATGATTTCTTAGACATGGTCTGTATCCGCCAAGAACGGCATGTTACATCATTGTATGATCTGAATAAGTGCATAAGCATAAGCATAAGCATCTCACAAGCACGTGGTCTCATAAGCATAACCAGCTCATAAGTGTATTGTCTTCTAAGTTTAAGATTCTCACAAGTACACGAGTCAAGGTGATGATATGATGTAAATGCGTGCACGTTCTTCCGTACTCTGATTATGTTATTATGCTATTGGATATGTTTCTAACTAAGTGCAGATATATTATTATTGTTGGTTGGATTTTATATACACTGAATACCTTTGTACTCAGTCGGACTTTGTCTTGGCAGGTTTAGAGCAGGAGTACACGGCGGAGCCGTGGATTGAGGAAGCTTACATCGAAGAAGGTGGTGAAGGTGAGCCTTCCGAAGAATGAACCGGAGGCTTGGGTGGCTACACCTATTAGTTTATGTTTTGTTTGGTTGAGATTTTTGTACCAGACTGTCAGATGATGTTGCTCATTAAACTTCTTTTTAGTTGTATTTTCAGACCTTTTGGTTTATAGTCAGTTGTATATGTTTACCGTAGACTTGTGCTATTTGATTATAGTTGATATATCGGAATTTTGTTCTCCTCATTTTTGGAGACTCGTGTAGTAGCCTTGTATGCATGGTTTTTAAGTAGGTTTAAGTAATGTGGCGATTCCAAAGTCCTATTTTAGCCTTGTGAGATTTTGGGGTCGTTACAGTATGTGTTGTGTTATGGTTTTTCTTTTTTAGGTTAATGTATGTGTAGTGTTAACCTTTCACCAAAATGAGATTGGATCAAGCCAATCACGATTTATATAGGGTCTTTTAATTCTGTGATTAAGATAAACTAATACTTGGGGTTTGATCTTTAAAAAAATAACCTGATGTTAAGAATTTTTAACTCTAGTTAACTTTTTTTTTATATTTATTTCTAAAACTCAAGGTTAGATATGTGTCCCTTTTGTTGTGAGAAAAATATCAGTAGAAATAACCAAACGGAAAAGAATAAACCAAAAACACACACACAAAAGAACACAAGAGATATACGTGATTTGGCAACAACCTACCTACGTCCCCGAGTCAAGATCCGATCACTTCTTTATTCACAGAAACCATGAGGAACCAGTACAAAAGCACTCAACTCACCTTCTCAATGAAAACCCAAAGAAGAATCTCTATCTATCCTCCCTTAAACATTTCTCAAGCCCTAGTATGCTTTAACTCTTTCTATTACCTCCCACTCTCAATGCAAAAGCATTCACTTGATCCTTTAAAGATGATTAGATACAAACCCTAGACCCATAATCCCCTATTTATAGGCCTAAACAAGAGACCTAGATTAATAGAAAGTCCCTCAATCGGAATAGGGGTTTCCCAAAGCATATAAAGACTAAAATAGCATTTTTCCAAAAAAATTCCAAACACAACGGCATTCTGGGCGATCGATCCCCACTAGGGGTGATCTATCGCCCGCCGGCAATCAATCCCCCTTGGTAGGCGACTGATCACCCCTGCCTTATTTTCACCAATATTTAAGCAATCTCCACCTTTGGCGAAAATTCTGCAACACCTCTGTAACCAATAGAACCAATTTGTTAATTATCAAGCAAAACTTTAAGATAGAACACCGCATCGCCCACATCCGGGAAGCACCTCAACCTCGAACCAAAATCTCTCTCAAAATTTTGAAACCCCGTTTGTAATTACCGCAAACTCGTTTGCAAATACCGCAAACTCCTGCTTTGACCTTACCCGCCTCTGCACCATCTGCGAAAGAGACCTACCAGCTACACACACCCTCGAATCCAACCCCGTAAAGCATTCTACCGGATTTGATAAAACATGGTCAAAACTCATGTGTAGCCTAAAAACCCATTCTCCAATCTAGAAGAATCCCGAATGAGGACATAGACCCGTCCTCTCCGTCAAAGGCACATCATCACCATCTCCACCCTTACGAAAACCTATCGGAATACCCATCTCTGCACCGACTGCGAAAGAGAATTTATGTGAGTTTTCTATCCTCTGCACAACATCAGGTTTTCGTCTTCCTGCAAACCTTTTAGTATCTCCACCTACCACTGTATTCCCCTCCAGGAAATATAAACCACCACACTTCTTCCCTTTCATCAAAACCAAGCATCCCTACTTTCCCCGCTTTATTTTAATAACTCCACCTGCAACTATGTAGCAACAGCCCTTGAAGTCTAATTGTCCGAGTGATATTAAATTTCTTCACAACTTAAGGACACAAGCTACCCCTCCCAAAGTCCGAAAAACTCCATCAAATATTTTTATCTTTACATTGCCAAATTCCATGATTTCACATTCAGATCCATCACCCAGGAACACTTTTCCTGTCCCCTTTTGGAATGTATCAAAAAATTTCATATTTGAGCAAATATGACATGAAGCCTCCAAATCTAAAATCCACTCACCAGAAGAATTGTCCATGCCTTTGGAAACTGTGAAAGCATCTCTAATGTATTCCTTATTGTCCGTTGCTATTACCGCTGAAGAATCTCTTCCGGAAGAATTCCTCTTCCCATCAACACGCTTCGGACATTCCCTTTTGAAGTGCCCTAATTCTTTGCAATGATAGCACTGGACCCCGCCTTTTCTCTTGGATTTGGATCTGCCCCTGCCTTTTCCAGATCCTTTCTCCAAGTCCCTTCCCCCCAAGCAACCATGGCATGATTATTGTCATCATGCGATGGCTTCCGCCTAATCTCATAAGAGAGTAGCGCTGCCATGACCTCCTCCATTTGTAATGTCTCTTTGTCATACATGAGGGTTGTCACCAAGTGATCATATGAGTCTGGAAGTGATGTAAGAAGCCTCACGGCCTGATCTTCTTCATCCACCTTGACACCAACTTTCTGCAGAGATCTGGTTAAACACATTAATGTGCTCCATGAGATCTGTACCATCCGTCATCTTTAAGGTAATGAACTTCTTTTTCAAGTATAACCTGATAGTAAGGCTTTTTCCGATATAGTAAGGCTTTTTCCGATATAGAGCGTTTCCAATTTCTTCCAAAGATCCGGTGCCGATTCCTCATCCATAATGCTATACATCACGTTATCTGCAAGACAGAGGCGTATTTTGCTGACTGCCCTTGCCTCAATATCTTCCCAATCTACATACCGGAATCCCCCTTCAACGCCCTTGCGAGACCCTGTTGAATTAGGACATCATTTACCCTCCTTTGCCACAAATTAAAACTCTCTTTTCCGTCAAACTTCTACAGGGAAAATTGCCCAGAATTTTTCATAGCAACTGAAAAATAATTTAACCCGAAACTCTGATACCAATTTGTTGTGAGAAAAATACCAATAAAAATAACCAAATGAAAAAGAATAAACCAAAAACACACACACAAAGGAACACAAGAGATATACGTGGTTCGGCAACAACCTGCCTACGTCCACGGGTCAAGATCCGATTACTTCTTTATTCACAGAAAACTTGAGAAACCAATACAAAAGCACTCAACTCACATTCTCTATGAAAACCCAAAGAAAAATCTCTATCTATCCTCCATTAAACCTTTCCCAAGCCCTCACTCTCAATGCAAAAGCATTCTCTTGATTCTTTCAAGATGATTAGATACAAATCCTAGACCCATAATCTCCTATTTATAAGCCTAAACAAGAGGCCTAGACTAATAGAAAGTCCCCCAATCGGAATAAGGGTTTCCCAAAGCATATAAAGACCAAAATAGCATTTTTCCGAAAAAATTTCAAGCACAACGGCGTTCTGGGCGATCGATCTCCACTAGGGGCGATCTATCACCTGCCGACGATCGATCCCCCTTGGTGGGCGATCGATCGCCCCTGCCTTATTTTTGCCAATATTTCAACACCTTTTAGTGACTATTAATCACACCCTAAGGTTAAGAATTTTTAACTCTAGTTAATTTTTTATTATGTTTATTTCTAAAAACCAAGGTTAAACATGTGCTCCTTTCAGTGACTATTAATCACACCCTAGTTTATTTTTTATTATATTTTTTTCTAAAAACTAAGATTAGACTAGTGTCATTTTTTGGGATAATAATCATACCCCTAAGTTTAAGAATTTTTAACTCTAGTTAAATATTTTTTATATTTATTTCTAAAAACCAAGGAGAAGTAACTATGGTTTGTATTTTCATACATATTTATCAGCGTGCACATCTTTTTTAACTTATAAATGTTTTAACTCTCATATGTATGATTATAAATGTAGTTGGAGATCTTCATTTAGTTTGTTTTTAACTTATATTTGCATTAAAAGAGGTTTTATACAATGTATCCAAGTTTTTCCTGCATATCCAAGCTTTTTTTAGCGTATTCTGAATTTTTCCGTCATATCCAACCGATACGGTACTAATACACCAATACGTATCCTATTTTGAACTTACCGATACGACGACCGATACCGATATTTTGAACCATGCTAGCGAGTGACGTAAGGCGTAAGCTAAGAGGAAACCACACTTATGTATTTAAGAATGAAAACTTATCAGGAGACAAATCAATCTGACTAAAATGTTATAGTAAGAAGAAACCCACATTTGTTTTCAATCAAAAGCACTCAAGAGAAGAATAGCAAAACAGTAACAGATCTTTTTACAGCATGAATCCAACAATACCTGATGAGAATACTACCATACAAAATAAAAGTGAACTTCTATAATTACATGGATATAGGGTCAAGCTCTTCATTGAACTGGAAGGTGCACTTTTTTTGGGTTGGGGGCAAGGAAGGCAGCTGTCCCGCTGAACTTTTAAGGAAAAAAAAATACTTTGCATACTTATAATAGCTAATTATTTAAGAGGACATATAGTCGACCTTGCGTTGCTCGCTTGTCTGGTAGTGGGTGGGGCTCTTTTCGTATGGTAACATATAGGCCTGACAATAATCAACCCGTCAAATTGACGAGCAGACACCTTGTCAACTAGGCAAGCTGATTCTCCTAAAAGGCTGGGGCAACACCCCTCCCTAAAATTTTGAAAAAAAATATTTTTATTCTTATATTAGCTAATTCTTTAAGAGGGCATAAGACATGGGGCAACAGGGGCATAGTCATGGGGCAAGGTGGGTGACCCCTAACTTTTGAAAAAAAATATATAATATATATTGTATATCTTTTAAAATTGAGAGGAACAACCCTCCTCGTTTTCTCCAAGAAAATTCCGTCTATCTCTTTTCCCTGAAATTTTACATTCACCCTAATACATGTCATAACAAAACTTTAAATACGAGTTCACCCAAAATAACGAGAAACAATTCCCATAAGATATGTATGAAATGTTCAAACCAGATGGCCCACAAACTTGGTCCCCATAAAATTTCCTTGGGGTCGTAGTACACAAACCCCCTCCACCCAAAATATTTCGTACATATCCACTCCTTCGCAAACCCATCAATAGTTACTAACATTATCAATCAACCATCACTTGCCCTCCCTAAAAGAAAATTCTTGGCTTCACCCTAGTAGGAACAGACCTTGAGGTACAAATTCGGTCACAAATTAATTACCCAATAGAAAGATGAAAAAAAAAAAGGACTTCCCAAACTGAAGTTATCTCTGTTTAAGAAATCTTTAAATGGCATGTCTACTATGGTTCTGAATGATTATTAATGGTTTGACAATGTGAATCTTTTTACATTACTACTTTCAATTTAGACAGCGGAGGGGTGGCCGTCAATTTTTGTAATGGATTTACTTCCAACACAAAATTCGACAAGAAGCACCAATTCAATTATTCTTTCTAAACGTCTACATGATCGGATCAACTTAAAACATTAGACCAACAAGGTAAATTAGCTGAGTGCAACAATACAGATTATGCAACACCCTCCTTAGATTTTTCAGTCTTATCTACCTTTAGAAAATTTAACCTATCAAATGTTCTCATGAAAAACAGCAGAAACAAGCACATTTGCATATGGGTCTCAAATTAGTTAGTGATTCTAAATCCAATAAAGCAACAAGCACATATGACTCAACTCAACTCTCAGTAATATGCAGATCAAAGTGTAACCACCAACTAATTTGGAGAAAAAAAAAAAGCAGTACCCAAAGCCATTGTTACTGGAGAAAACAATAGCAACAAAGGAAGCTCAAATGGAAATGGCGGAAGGACTCACCTTCATATGTCAATCTGAAAATTGAAAAATAATTTCCACACCCTTCAAACGCTCTGTAGTTGTGGGGGGACCCATGCCCTACCCGAGTCCTGATTTTTTCTAGGGTTTTTCAAGGTGGGGAGATACCCGTCCGTCAGAGTCAGTACACTGTTCTTTAAAGATTGCAAACCACCAAAGAGATCGAATCACAGCCAATCGCGATTGAAGTTGGGCATGGTTCAATCACACCCACAGGCCAAAACGTGTCCCTTTTACCCTTAATAACTGTGATTAAGATTCACTAACCAGGGTTCAGCAATATAACATTGGTTTTTGAAAATATAACTTTAGAAAAATAACTCTCGTTAAGAATTTGTGAATCTTAGGGTTTATATTTCTATTAAAAAACTAAAGTTGTATAGTATAGTTGAATCCGAAGAGTTTATGAATCTTAACCATAGTTGATAGAGGTTAAAAGGGATTATATCATTGAATCCCAAGAGTTAATGAATCTTAACCATAGTTGATAGGAGTTAGAAGAGACACATGTTGGCCTGTGGGTGTGATTGAACTCCCTTCGAGTTCTGTCGCAATTGATTGTGATTCGATAGGGTCTCAATCCTATCCAATTGCAATTGAACTCGAAAGAGGTTTTTATTTTTTTTCGGTAATCAACTCGAATGAGTTCAATCGTCTTACAGAGCGCCTTTAACAGTATTAATTTTTAACTCTTATTAAGAAGTTCTAATTCTTAATATTAATATTTAAAAGAAAATTCAAGGTTGGATTGTTTAATAGTAAGGGTTAGTGATTATTAACTACAGTTAATAGAGTTAAAGGGACACGTGTTTATTTGTGGGTGTAATTGAACTCTAAAACTATAAGATAAAAGCCGTACACATTTAGATTTTTTAATATAAAGTTATACACAACACCTTATCTTTTAAGTGTGGACCCTGTGGAGATCTCCAAAACTTCTAAAAAATATTCTTTGAATGGTGATTTTGATCTTATATATGGTAATTTCCGGTATATGGTTTTTGCATTTTAACTTTATCCTTTTAGTTATAGCTTTTATTTTTCTTTTTTTCTTAATTGATATTAGAAGAGTATGCGGTTTTTGTCATAAAATTTCAGTTCAGGTTTACAATATCATTTCAAGTCTATTGGATTTGTAAAATAAGAGTGCCTAATATATTTTTTAAAAATTGAAAGGGTCTATGTGTATTTTTGTCAAACCTTAGGGGGTAAATGTATTTTTCCTAAAATGATTCAAGAGATAAATTTGAAATTTTTTAGACTTTATCGCATGACATTAGCAGGTTTGGTTTGTTGACTGACAGTTAATTGACAGAAGATGTATAAGTGTCATTAGTTTGAAAAATTAAGGTGTCTAATGTATGTTTTGAAAACTGAAGGGGTCTATGTGTATTTTTGTCAAACCTTATGAGCTGTAAATATATTTTCCCCAAAAAATTAATATAAAGTTCTTCACAACACCTAACTCCTAATGTTCTAGTAAGGGAGATAGGATCACCCAATTGCAACTGCATTGAAGAGAATTCAAATGCACAGGTGGCACATATTGATATTGATTGGTTGAGGGGAAAATATTTTAAATCGAATTTCCCACTTCTTTATTAAAATTCAAGAGAATTCAAGGCAACATTTTTATACCCGCCTAATAATTCATTTCAAATTTATCAACAATTATTATCATATTTTTTTAATCATTTTGATTTATAAAATTATGATGGATGAACCAGTCGATATATAGTGTGAAACCTCGGAATGCATTTATGATTATAGTGGACCATGTGTATACTTTATGACTCAAGACATTCAGGTAATGACATCTGTCCTTATTGTCGTTATGAATGGAATAGTGGAACCAATATCATCTCCAAGAATTTTTGGTGATGGATTACGTTAGTAGAGTCTTAAGTCTTTTCTGCACTGCACTGTGCGGAGCTCCCTTTTCACACTACGGGTGGCAAAATGTGTAATTATATGTAATCACTCATTTTGCCACCGGTGATGTGAAAAGGAAGTTCCGCACCGTGCAGAGCTCAGCTTGATATTTAAACACTAATATATCATCGTGTTGGCCACTTTTGGAGTAAAATATTTCTTGAATTATTTACTATGTTTTGTAAAAGTCTCAAAATAAGTAAATGGGATATGTAGGGCCGTGCCAGGATTTAATTGTAGGGCACACATTTGGTTTAAGGGACAGAAGTTCGGGGCGGAATCCTTGGAAACAAATTTTGACGACTAAGTTTGTGGGTCATTTCATCCATATATTTTGTACATATCATACACGTATTGTTTCTCCTTATTTATAGGAGCAGTTGTCTTCTCACATATCAGTTCTCCTTGTTTACGGGAGCAGTTTCCCCTTACCCTATGGGGATTCCTTATTAAATAATATAATATAATTTTTTTTGAAAAGTTTAAGAGCGTCCACCTATCTAATGACTATTCCTTATTAAATAATTAAACAAAATAGTTTAAATTTTTCTTTTATGAAAATCCAATGGGACAAGTATCCCATGACTAATCCTTTACAGTATAACCAAATTCATTGGAATGCGATTACAACACAAAACTCTTTTAACTCTAATTAACAACTTCAACCTTTAAAGTTATTTTTTTCTTTTAAAAATCAAGGTTTTGTGGTTGAACTCTAAGGCTTAGTTCTTACCCAAAAAAAAAACTCTAAGGCTTAGTAAATCGTAATCACAATCAAGAGGTCCTACAAGAAACATGTGTTAACCTGTGGGTTGTAACCAACTCCAAGGAGTCTGGTTATACCAGTAGATGATTCTAAATCCTTAGTAAACTATATTTTTTTATAAAAAAAATTCAAATGCTGAGGGGCACCACTTGAGATCGAATTACAGGAATCGCAATTGAACTCGGAGAATGTGTCCCTTTTAATCCTATTAACTATGGTTAAGATTTACTAACACTTCAGGTTCAACAATATAACCTTATGTTGTAACAAAAATATTTTAAAAAATTTAAACTCTAATTAAGGAATTTTCACCCTTACGGTTAATATTTTTTTTGAAAAATTAAATTTATGTTGTTGAACCTCAAAGGTTAGTGAATCTTAACCACAATTAATAGGGGTTAAAAATGAACATGTGTTTGCATGTGGGTGCGATTGAACTCTCCCCTAATTCAGTTGCAATTGGTTGTGATTGAATCTCCATCCATCTCCATGCCCATGCTAAACCATGTATGATAAATACAGCCCCACCTTAGCTCCGCCCCAGATGATATGAATTATATTTCTTTATAAATTTTCTAATTTTATTTTCTAATTTTTTTTCACATATTATATGGTACTTTCTTATTTCTTTTTTTATTTTGCTAGTGAGACCATTTAGGGCGTAGACCACCCGAGCCCGTACATGATATGCGTGGACTCAAACAAAAAAAATTGTATTTGTGAATCAAAGCTTAGCCTCATATTTAATCTAGGCCTTTGGTTTATGAAAAACTTAATGAAAATTCTTTGTTAGGGAAAGGTAAGAAAATTATTTATTACGCAAACAGAATATTCCAATTGAAATAATGAAGGGATTAAGACTCTTTCGACTTTATTTCCGGTAACGCATCTTTCACACTAATCTTAACTTTGAGTCATACATTCTTTTCGGTGGAACCGCGTAGGATATTCCCACGTGGGCCATTGGGGCTTACTTACTACAACCGCGTAAAAAATGGCTGGTGATCTTCTCCGGTTGTAACCGGTTTTTGACAAAACCGGTTCTACGGGAGGCAAAATGTGTAATTATATGTAATTACTCATTTTGCCACCGGTGATGTGAAAAGGGAGCTCTGCTATATCATCGTGTTGGCCACTTTTGGAGTAAAATATTTCTTGAATTATTTACTATGTTTTGTAAAAGTCTCAAATAAGTAAATGGGATATGTAGGGGCGGTGCCAGGAATTAATTGTAGGGCACACATTTGGTTTAAGGGACAGAGGTTCAGGGCGGAACCCTTGGAAACAAATTAAGGGACAGAGGTTCGGGGCGGAACCCTTGGAAACAAATTTTGACGACTAAGTTTGTGGGTCATTTCATTCATATATTTTTTACATATCATACACGTATTGTTTCTTCTTGTTTATAGGACCAGTTGTCTTCTCCTACACATATTAGTTCTCCTTGTTTACGGGAGCAGTTTCTCTTTGCCCTATGGGGATTCCCTATTAAATAATATAATATAATTTTTTTTGAAAAGTTCAAGAGCGCCCACCTATCTAATGACTATTCCTTATTAAATAATTAAACAAAATAGTTTAAATTTTTCTTTTATGAAAATCTAATGGGACAAGTATCCCATGACTAATCCTTTAAAGTATAACCAAATTCATTGAAATCCGATTACAACATCAAAACTCTTTTAACTCTAACTAGTAAGGAACCCATGCAAATGCAAAAAAAAAAAAAAAAAAAAAGACCAACATGAAAATATTGATCAATATCAAAATATCAAAAAAATAAAGTTTGTTGGAGATCCAGAAGACTAGGCTAAACTATACAGAATGCATACCTAAATGATCACCATAATCTACAAATTGATTTAAGCACTCATAACATAAAAGGAAAAAAAAAGAATATTTGTAGGTTTAAAAACAAATGCTTGATTTCGTTGTAGGAATAATAGAGGATGGTGATTCCTTTGCAGAAATGTTTGATTTCATTACAACCCGGTCTTTGATCAAATCCCCACCATCATCACACCATTCATTTCATCGCTGATGTCGGCATCATGACATTGCCTGTTCTCCCAATGTGGTCACCATAGATTGACTTACGTCGTGTCTCCTTGCCGTTTGTAGCAGTCATGTACAAAGTAAACATGGAGCAGAAAGGTATTTACTGGGTGGTGGTACATGGAGCACTAACGAAAAGACCTTACTCAATTGAATAACAGGGTCTTGGAGAGATCCTAGCCATGCTTAGTCTATTCACTCTACGCACAACCCGTAGTGGTCACCTTCATGGTAAGCTATCGACATAATAATCACCAATATATAAGTAGGTATTTTTATAATTGATAGAACTCCTTAAATGATGTTGATCAAGCCTATCCAAAAAATCTTTACATGGGAAGAGAGATGGGTACAATGCTTTGGGCCTTGGGCCTTGGATGATTACACAGATTCTAAACCCTCTCCGAATAGTATTCATCAAAGATATAGCGTGGGTGAAATGTTACATTAGACCACACCCCTCTCTTCTAAGTTCCAACTGTTGTAATTTGTAAATGGACATTTGTAATGATTTGGACTCCAGCAACACTACTCGTACCATGTTAAATTCAACCACTAATAAAAGGACATGTGGCAAGAAGATAAAAAAAAAAAAACCTCTCGATCCAACAACATGTGTATTGTCCCGGTTTATGGAGGCATAATTACTACACCTCTAAAACAACCATGTGTTAAAACAGTAGCAGTCCTAAAAGCACACACTCACAAATATGTTTCATCTTTCTTCTCACTCATTAATTGTTGTAACAGTTTTAACATTAACTAATTTATTAATAAAAAAAAATTTAAGGGATAGGAAAACAGCAAAGAGATTTTAAGAAAGGGAGAAATAGGAAAAATAGGTTTTAAGAGAAAAATAGGGGAAAAATATTTAAGAAGACCTCTCTAATTGCCACGTGTCCAAAACTTCCTCTAGAGTCACCACGTGTCCACCCAATCTGCTTGGGTTTCATAGGTAATAATTAACAACTTTAACTTTTAGAGTTATTTTTTCCTTCTAAAAATCAAGGTTTAGTGGTTGAACTCTAAGGCTTAGATCTTACCAAAAAAAAAACTCTAAGACTTAGTAAATCTTAATCACAATCAAGAGGTCCTACAAGAAACATGTGTTAACTTGTAGGTTGTAACCAACTCCAAGGAGTCTGGTTATACCAGTAGAGGATTGTAAATCCTTAGTAGACTATATTTTTTTATAAAAAAAATTCAAATGCTGAGGGGCACCACTTAAGATCGAATCACAGGCAATCACAATTGAACTCGGATAATGTGTCCCTTTTAACCCTATTAACTATCGTTAAGATTTACTAACACTTCAGGTTCAACAATATAACCTTATGTTGTAACAAAAATATTTTAAAAAATTTAAACTCTAATTAAGGAATTTTCACCCTTAGGGTTAATATTTTTTTTGAAAAATTAAATTTATGTTGTTGAACCTCAAAGGTTAGTGAATCTAAACCACAATTAATAGGGGTTAAAAATGGACATGTGTTTGCATGTGGGTGCGATTGAACTCTCCCCTAATTCAGTTGCAATTGGTTGTGATTGAATCTCCATCCACCTCCATGCCCATGCTAAACCATGTATGATAAATACAGGCTCACCTTGGCTCCGCCCCAGATGATATGAATTATATTTCTTTATAAATTTTCTAATTTTATTTTTATATTTTTTTTCACATATATTATATGGTATTTTCTTATTTCTTATTTTATTTTGCTAGTGAGACCATTTAGGGCCTAGACCACCCGAGCCCGTACATGATATGCGTGGACTCAAAAAAAAATAAATTTGTATTTGTGAATCAAAGCTTAGCCTCATATTTAATCTAGGCCTTTGCTTTATTAAAAACTTAATGAAAATTCTTTGTTACGCAAACAGAATATTCCAATTGAAATAATGAAGGGATTAAGACTCTTTCGACTTTATTTCCGGTAACGCATCTTTCACACTAATCTTAACTTTGAGTCATACATTCTTTTCGGTGGAACCGCGTAGGATATTCCCACGTGGGCCCATTGGGGCTTACTTACTACAACCGCGTAAAAAAAGACTGGTGATCTTCTCCGGTTGTAACCGGTTTTTGACAAAACCGGTTACTCCCCTGTGGTCACCAAATGACCCTTGTTACACTTCTTAACTGTGGTTAAGATTCACCTACCCCTAGGGTTCACCCACCTATATTTGGTTTTTAGAAAAAATATTTAAAATAAATTAACCCTAGGAGTTGATAAATTTTAACCATGGTTAACAAATTTTTTAAATATTTTTGAAAAAAACCAAGGATAGGTGGGTGAACCTTAAGGATGAGTGAATCTTAACCATAATTAAGAGGTCTCAAAAGGCACATGTGGCCACATCAGGAGTGTAACCGGTTTTGGCAAAACCGGTTACAACTGGAGAGGATTAGGTGCCAAAAAAACCCATAGGTCTATTGTGCGCGTGCAAAAGTCAACTAATGTGTGCGTTCAATTCTGCCCAAGAGATTTGGGCCTACCCTTCATCGTGGAACATGTGTATAAATCAGAGTTAGGATGGGCAACAACGCTAAGCTGTTGCCCAGTTGTGCCCAAAAAAAACATGGGGGCCATCTATATTGTATGGGGCCTATCCTATTGAATGTAGGCCCATGTTTTTACGTACACAACCAATCAACAGCGCAACTCCAAACTCTATAAATCATGGTGTAAATGATGGGATTCTCTCGGTTTATAACTTGGAGATGATATTACAACCCCGCCTCTTGCATGAGTGGTAGGGGTGCTTTAATGGAAAAGGTCTGGGAATTTAATCCTACCCGGGTATGAGTTGCAAGAGCTCCAATTCCCAAGCTAACTTCTGACTCTCCACCATGGGCCTGTCCCAGAGATAGTGTATCTTACGGAGGTGTGACTCGTGTTCGAGTCTTGGTGTGGCTGTTGACGCCCACCTTGAGTGCTAACCCCTACTTAGTTAAGTTAAATGGTTAGGACTATCCCAACAAAAAAAAAAGTGTTTAAATATCAAGCGGAGCTCCGGACGGTGCGGAGCACACCGAATTAAACACGTCTTGATTTTCTATTAAACGCGTCTTGAGTTGCCATATAAGAACCCATGTCCCCCAAACATCTATCAATCTGCTCTTTCGATTGAATTTCAGCGTTTAATGCTTTTAATCACTTCCCCATCTTACTCGTCATGGTGCTTGTCTTTCAAGAATTGTACACTCCCTTATATTCAACCCAATGATGAGATGGAGGTGACCATGCACCCCTAGCTTCTTCAATGTCCATCAGAAGAGCTTTGTCGATATCATGAGGGAGAAGAACTTGGAGAGTCTTTCTCGGATTGGAGGAATTGAAGGGGTAGCTACGAAATGGAGAGTGGAATTCTTGGAGATGATGCAGAATTCACAAGCCGTAGTATTGTGTTTGGTTCGAACACATACCAGTAAAAGGCTTCCTCATTATTGTAATTTGAAGCTTTCAAGGATATATACAACCATCCTCATACTTTTGGGCTGTGCCACCCTCTCTCTTGGGCTTGGCATCAAACAACGTGGCCGTCTCTGCGATGAACGACTTCAAGCAGTCGAAACAGTTCTAGAAGCTTTCAGAAGAGAGCAACAAAGTCTGGGTGGAAATTGTGAGAGATGGACGGAGACATCATCTGTCTAAAGATTGGAGATCAAATTTCAGCTGACGGATTGTTCTTGGACGACCAGGTGGGCAAGTCGAGCATGACAGGAGAGAGTGACCATGTGGAAGCCATAATCCCTTCCTATTCTCCGGCGGCGTAAAGGTGGCCGACGGATTGATCTTGATATGGGGAAGGTCAACAAGCTGACTTCTTACATAGGGAAGGTCGATTTGGTGATGGCTTTCGTCGTTCTCCTGGTGTTGCCGGTGCGGTGCGTTATTTCAGGGGTACTAGAGACGATGAAAATGGAAATCTGGAGTTCAACAGAAGCAAGACTAAGGTCAACGATGTGATGAAGGCAGTGATGAGTATAGCCCTCAATTCGGAGATGGAATGTAGCGGGGTCTTGATGATGAGGAAGAACAGCATGAAGACAATTAATGTGCAATAGAAAAGAGCTGCCCGTATGATATTGGCAATGTGTCTAAAACTACTAGTAAGAGAGAATTGGGATAATAGAAGCAATGGATCGACGAAGGTGAAAGGATGAAGTTCAAACAAATAATTAAGGAAATTGTAGCTAAAAACCTCCGGTACATCGGTTTTTCCCACAAGCAAATCGCAGAAGAAGATTACGGTGGACACTCCCATCAAAATGAAGAGAAAAAGGGACTGAGCTTGTTAGGACTAATGGATTTGAAAGACCCATGTCGAACAAAGGTGAGAACAATTGTAGAAGCTTGTAGAAATGCTGGAGTGAACATCAAAATGATAACTGGAGACAATGTGTTGACTGCTAGCTAGATCAAAAGTTACCCTGATCGACAAACTGCTGCAACAAAGTTGATCACATGAGCAACAATTAACATTCACTATGAATTGGAACTGGATCCTACATCTTCATGTGAGTAGTTTCAGAATTCTACACCTTGTTTCAGGATTCAAATCCTCATCAGGCTCAATTACCCCTCATTCGGTGGCTATAACTCTAGTAGTGAACACATTGTCTCCGGTTATCATTTTGATATTCACTCCAGCATTTCTATAAGCTTCTACAACTGTTCTCACTCTTGGTCGACATGGGTCTTTCAAATCCATTAGTCCTAACAAGCTCAGTCCCTTTTTCTCTTCATTTTGATGGGAGTGTCCACCGTAATCTTCTTCCGCGATTTGCTTGTGGAAAAAACTGAAGCACCGGGAAGCTTTTAGCTACCATTTCCTTAATTATTTGTTCGAACTTCATCCTTTCACCTTCATCGATCCATTACTTTTATTATCCCAATTCTCTCTTACTAGTAGTTTGGACACATTGGCAATATCATACGAGCAGCTCCCTTCCAATGCACATTAATTGTCTTCGTGTTGTTCTTCCTCATCAAGATCCCGAGACATTTCTTCTCTGATTTGAAGGCTTCAACTTGGAGGGCTGTGCAACTATGAGTCACTTCATCCATATCTATACCCAACTCCAAGACAGCCAAAGAAAATGGCTTTCTCAATGGGGTTACTACAGTTATAAAATTTTCAGTTTAAATGTTATTATAATTTGAAATGTAAGTAATTTATAGATTAGTAAAGTATTTAAATGGGTTAGGCGAGTGGATTGGAGTTCTTTTATTGAGTTGTGTTTGGATTCCCTGTTTTCAGTCCGTTTCTGTTCGGGCCAGGTTTGTGTTTGGGTCTTTTTAATGGTTTGAAAACCGCACCTGCATCCAACCCAACCTGTTTACCCCCCAACCCAAAATTAATAACCCAATTATCAAATCAAATATTGACCACATTTTCTATTATCTCATTGCTTCTCCCTGTAAATAAAGAATTTCAATGAACATTTTTTATTTTTTTTGTAATAATTAGTAAGCAACTTTGTATTACTTTTTTTTTGTTGGAACTCGGGGTGTCCCCAACCCTTTGGATCGGGACTAATCCCCGAGGGTGCAAACCATGTTTCTTATGGACAGTTGCTTTGTTATATTTAAATTATGAGTCATTCATGGATGTTCCTTTCTGAATGGATTTCTTACACTGGATTTCCATTTGGTATTAACTTTGTATTACTGTGACGAGAGAGAAACAAAGGGTGACCCCATGGATTGGCCCTGAATTTTTTACATGGAAATCAATGCTCTCATTCATGGCTTTTTGAGCTAGATAGTGTGTCATAGAATTCGCTATGCCGCTTACGTGCTGAAAGGTGGCCTCCTTACAAGATTACTGAAATAGTAGGATGTTGTCTATAATAGAGAGGATTTTAGTGTGGATTTGAGCAGTGATCCTAATTAGGAAGTCGATACTCTCCCTTGCATCTGACTCAATCACTATCTTGGTCCAACAATTATCAAAATCCGGTTCAGGAAAAATTAAATGGATAAGTCACTTAGCTTGGGAGTTGGGACCAACCCCTTGTAAAGGTCGGCACATCCACTGTCCAGTCAAATTATGAGTGGGGACTAGATGAATGGTAGTAATCATTGAAAATGGACTTTAATTAATTTAAGCAAATGTATCTTAATAGTTTTATTTCCAACCAAAAGTTTCTGTTGATGGGTCACCAATTGTTATCTTATTAACTTACTCTTTGAATTCTTCATATTATTTAACTCATTTTATAATTCTTTCTTCTTTTATTAACCTCTATAGTTAGGTTTTGAATCTTAAAACACTTTTGCATGAATCGTATCCTGGTTGATAAAATCTTTGTTTGATTTCTCATATAAACTTAAAATTTTCCTAGTAGTATTAAGTATTTTACTAAAGAAATATTATAGTAAGAAAATAATAATGTAATATCTATGACATATTGGTTCCGTCCTTCCGACCACCTATTTCCCTAATATGTTGTTGTACCTGCAATTCTGTTTTTTTAAAGTTTATTAGCAGAGCAAGCCTGCAATTCTGTTTTTTTTTTAAAGTTTATTAGCAGAGCAAGCTTTGTTGTCATGAGAATTCACAACAGCAACCCATAATATAAGCTCGCACTTTGCTTTAATAATACATTTTTGATTTGAAATCACACAATCCATATGTGGTTTCAAATTAATTTTATAATTTTTTTTCCGAATTTTCCGTATCATTAGTGTTACTTGCATAGCAAAATTTGTTGTATACCCAAACTTATTTGTTTTGTAAAATAAAATATGCAAATTATGATTTTATTCTTTTAAATGATGGATATTATTTTCGTAATTAATCTTTTATTTCTTTCTTTCCTTATTTACATTCATGTTATTTTCGATGCATGGGGACTTCGATAGGAAAAATTTTCTAGTGCTATTGATTGCATTTGGACTTATAGGTTGTTTGTTCAATGTGTATTTTGACCATCATTTGCGACTCAAAGAAGAAATTTATGTACATTTTCAGCACAAGGATCAACTATCGAATTTTTAAAGTAGGAATTTGGTTTGTATAAGGGTAGATTTTGATTTAGAAATAGTGTTTGAGTGAAATTTAGTTTTGTAGACTAAGAAGTTTCTAACAAGTAATGAGTAACATCTAATTTTTTGTTTCCATCCTATATTTATTTCAAATGTAAATTGACTTTTTTGTTTCTAAGCCACAACTAATGACTTTTTTTTTATTTCAAATGGGAAATTGATAATAATTTTTTTAAAAAACACTCTTCATGTATCTACTATCGAGAGCTGGACCATTTGATTGAAAATCCAATTGCTCCATGTCCACACATGATTTAAGGGATGGCCTCACTTAATGTTTGACACCGTTAGATTGAAAATCCAACCGGCCAACTCTCAATAGTAGTTATTATTTATAGTCTTAAATCATTTCCCTTTCGAATGTATATTTATTTAAATCATTTTGTCTTGTTCTATTATTGTGTGATGCACAGAATTTTTTATAATGTTTAATTAAAAAGAAAAAAGTAAAGCAAAATGAAACCTAATCAACCGCACAAAATATATAGCTTTTTTTTTCATCATCTTTTTGTGGAACGCTAGATTAAAGTTGGCTATTGTGCTATCCCTTCATTCAAATCCATGTCATCTGAACAGGTACCTATCTATCTCATGTGCTCTGCAACTTTTCCCGACCCCATTTGAGCCCTTACCTCTGGCGGTGGTCCCCTCCTACTACCTTCACCCTCTAACTTACTAACCTACCTATTTTCGATTCCCTCCTCAGTTTCTTTTCGTAGTCCCACCATCACCTTTCAATCTATGCCGCTAATATCTCAGCGTACTATTACCCAGTGGCCATGGATAACACAAACCACACTACCATAGAAATGGAGAACCCGGAATCCCTAGCCGAAGAAATGAGCCATCGCCTGACTCTTCAAAACTTAAACAAACCCATCAGCATTGCCCCATCCATGCTCCTCGATGTCCTGTCGGAGTTTAAAAATAGTATCATCGGCAAGCTATTCTTGGACAGACCCACCAACCTGACTACTGCCAAACGAACTACAATCAAAGCATGGAATTCAAAAGGTCTGGTAAGTGCCATCAACCTTGAAAATGACTTCATTTTATTGAAGTTCTCCAACAGCACTGATGTCAATCATGTACTAGAGCACCAACCGTGGTCATTTAATACACCCTCTCTTGTTGATGAAATAAAAACCTGGTATTATAGTGGCTGAGCTGTCCCTTACCACCATCCCTTTATGGGTGCAAGTCCACGACCTCCCCCTGAGAGTGGGAGAGGCTATTGCAGCAAGGATTGGAGATTTCAAAGAAGCCGACTTAGCCGGACAAAGTCCTACCCGGGGAAAATTTTCTGAGGATCCGTGTCACTGTTCACATCTCTCATCCACTAAAACCCTATGTGATCTTACCCATGACGACCATCAATCCACGTACCCTAGAACCCATCACCACTCCTACACCATTCCCTATCACATATGAAAAATTACCCACTTGCTGCTATAGGTGTGGACGTATGGCCCATGATGATAAACATTGTTCCTACTCATCACCTGAACCTATTGTTGATAATAGGAGTTCCACTCCTCACACCAGCTATTTGTTTGGGCCATGGCTTCGAGCTGAATCTTTCACTTTAAGAGCAGGCCTCAAGCACTTGCTTTGGTCGGAGCTGGAGCCCTCCGGACAGTGTCCAGAGAGGAAAGCTCGCCGGAGAAGATGGGAAGTGAGAGGTCTAATCCCAATACTGACACAGAGCAACGCTCTCCTATATGTACACATACGGTCACGAGAGAAGGTAAACAACTATTGTAAAATATGTTGAGAGAGTCGGCGCATGTCAAGCTTCCTGCAGCGATCGTCAATGCTTCCTCAATACCTCTAGGACAAGTGGCAAACAAATTCTTGAAGGACTAGGTTGTACTAATCATCAGGAAGGTGGGTTGTCCACATGAAACCCTTGTCGAAAACAACTGGATAATGACTTACATCCCTCACCATTATCAAAAAAAGGGCTATTGGTCCAATCTTAATATCACATAAACATCCCCATCAGCCTCATTCTCTGACATGGTGGAAGATGAAACGCCCATAACCCAATCGGAGCCAACTACCCAGCCAACCAAATTTGTATCCATATCCGAAATAATAACCATATCCAACACTCACAGCTCCTCCAGCCCACCCAAGCCTATCAACTCCCCCACAGATTACTCTGGGCTGTTTACAGAAACCGGCACCCATTCTAATCAGGCCCAAGTCTACAAAAGCTCCATCAAGAACCAGCAAACCAAGTATCCCACAAAAGTTCAGATCAAAGACTCCAAACAGGCCCATGAATCCAGTTTGCTCAGTAACTGAAGACAACCATCCCCCGGTGGAGATGCAAATCCGCTCTCAGTCTGCACCTTCAGGAATCTCTCCAGGTACAACAAACAACAAGTTATCATCCTTGATTGGGGTAGTTGCCAGGGAGCAATCACCCCAGCCCCAATGAAGGCTTTAGCATGGAACTGTCAGGGGTTAGACCAACCCCGGACAATTCGTATCTTGAGGGACTTGGTCCTTCGTCACAGGCCCCATGTTGTTTTTTTGATGGAGACAAAGAACAAGAAAAAAGTTATTGATCGTGTGGTGAAATCGTGTAAGCTTTCAAATGTGTTCTCAGTTGATCCAGTTGGTTTATCTCGAGGTCTTGTCTTACTATGGCCAGATTCCTCTAGTATCCAAAATTTTGAATCAAATGTTAATTGCATTGATTTAGGAATCAAATCTCATCTTAGTGATTGGATGATTTTTTGTCTACGGTCCTACGGAGATTCATAACAGGAAAGATCTATGGAAGAAGATTGCGAGGATGGTTGATAGAGTCCATCCATGGCTATGTATGGTAGATTTCAATATTTTGACTGTGGAGCAAAAAAGGAGGAAACAACCCACTTCCTTCTCAACTCAAGCCCTTCCAAGACATGGTCTCATCGGCCCACCTATCGGATTTGGCCTACCAGGGGTCATGCCTCACATGGTCCAATAGGAGAGATAACCCGGATTTCATAGCTGCTCGTCTTGATCGAGCTCTAGCCAACCCGACATGGTGTGGGATGGCTCTAAATGCTTTGGTCCATATCTATCCAGCGATTGGATCTGATCATAGCCCCGTTCTAGTCTCGGTTGATGGTCCCTATTGCCCAAGAAAAAATCTCTTTCGGTACAAAGAAATGTGTAGAAATCACCTAGACTGCCAAGAGGTGACGGGGAAAGCATTGTGAGAGGTCCCAGATGTTTAAACTTTGCAAAAAAAAAATCTAGCATTGCAGAGAAGACCTTATTAGATGGAATTAACAATCTTTCGGCTATCTCCCGGAAAGAATTCAAAAGCTAAAACAAAGGATTGGCGATCTACAATCCCAAGATCAAACAGAGCAGATTATCCATAACAAACAGGTTCTCACTATTGATCTTCATCAGGCCTACCACCAAGAGGAGACGATGTGAAGACAAAAGTCTAGATCTGAATGGATAATGCTCGGAGACAGAAACATGCGTGTGAACAAGGATTTCTGGTCCCCGCCCACGAGGAGGGATGCTGTCCTGGCGATGTGGTCAATTGATTTTATGTTTAAAGTCGCCACTTATTTATTCTGTAGGGATAAGCCTCATTCAATGGATAAGGTCTTGATCTGCTTAGAGTTCTAGGTAAGAGACTCGGTTAAGTCCGGGGAAGATGTTAGGCACCCCGGTACTTCCGTTTTACAACGATTCCCTACTTACTAGGTTTAAGCCAATTAAGATCAAGATGTCATTCAAATGTCGTTGATTTAGTTTATACTAACCCAAGAAGGGAAGAGCTAAGCTAGGGTCGGGCCGAAGTTGGGCTACCTACGTACTCACATTGGGGTGAAATCAGACCAATCATAGTTCTGGTACATGAGCATGTGCTGAGGCTAAGGGAAGTATGTTGTGTATGCATCAAGGGTGGGTTAGGATCTAGTCCGGTAGACTAGGGTTGAGTTGACTGGGTTGGTCAAGTGCTTAGTTTGATTGGGCCGGCAGGCCAAGGTTGAAGTCCGGTAGGCTTAGGCCCGGTAGGAAGTCTGGTAGACTAGGGTTTGGCTCGGTAGGCCAAGGGTGAGCCTGGTAGGCCTAGGGTTAAGCCCGGTAGGCTTGGATTGGCCTGGTAGGCCTAAGGTTAATCCCGGTAGGCTTGGATCGGTCGGCCCGGTAGGCTTAGGGTTAAGCCCCGTAGGCTTGGATTGAGTCGGTAGGCCTAGGTTTGAGGTCCAGGTTTGCATTATGGATTTTAAGTGTTTTTCCCAAAATGACCCAAGTTAAATGGGCTAACTATGGTTAAACATGGGTTTTAACCATGGTTAGTCCGAGTAACCAAGGTAGGGGCATGTTTTGCATATTTTATTGCCTTTTGTGATTTTTGGGAATTTAACCAAGGCTCAAATAGGCTTAACCATGGTTAAACCAAGTATTAACCATGGTTAAGCTCATCTAACCATGGTTAGGCATGAGCATGATCCACAAGAGGTTTCTGCCATTTTATAATTTTTTGGAATCTTATGGATTTTTCCAAGTTGATTTGGTGAACTAACCGTGGTTAAGGTTTAACTATGGTCCAGTTTAACCATGGTTAGGGCCAAGTAAGGTCGGGGGAAGCTCGGGTTGGATCCCAGGGGTCATGCCAAAGTCAATAGAGGGCCCCCATGGGCTATGGGCCCACTGTAGGGCCCAAAAATGCTCAAAATGCACTCTGTCGATAAAGGTATTACCGACAAAGGCAGTGATTTTTTGGCAACTTTGGCCCCCTGTAACTCAAGTTAGGGAAGGAGTTGAGGGGCCTACAACCCATGGTTTTGAAGCCTGAGATGAGGGAAGTAAAATGGACCTGGTTTGGGCCTTAGGGGTGGCCTGGTATGGGCGCCACGAAGTGTCAAAGTGGCGCTGCCACTGGTTTACATAAAATGATGAATGTCGGCGCTGGTATTGCCGACATTCTGAGCAGTTACTGTCTTTTAGATTTTAACCCTAGTTAAGCTTAACTAGGGCTCTGATGGTCCTCGGGTAAGTTGTAGGGGAGATCCTGGGGATCAACCCTAGCCCTTGGTTGGGCCCTGGGGAGGCTCAGGTGGGGCCCACGATGGCCACAAAGACAAGCTGCAGGGGTGTCGGTACTGAGTTTACTGACATCCTGAATTTTGTTTTAGAAATTAAAAATCATCATGTGGGCTGCTACGGGGAGTGAACTAGGGGTTCCCTCATGACTTGAGGGACCCCAGGCCCTTTTGGAGCTACTGGTGGTGGTATTCTTCTCTTAGGGGATTCCCCACACCTATGGTGAAGGTGGAGGAGCCCCCTTTAGTGGGTTTTTTTATACAAAACCAAAGAAAATAGTCCCCTGGAAGGACCAGGGGGTCACATGGGATGTTAAAGCAAATACAAGGATGGGTAGGGGAAGCCCTACCCTGCTGTGATGCTCCCAGAGCTGTTGGAGGTCCTTAGGAGGGGCGGTGGCGCTGAGGTGGAGCTGGGCGGTGCTGCACAGGGGCAGTGAGTGATTGAGGGTGCTGCTACGACCCCAAATGGGAGCTGGGAAGGCCTGAGGATCTGAGGGTATGCCTAAAATCTAACAGGGGTTCAGATAGAGCTTCTAGAGTGGAGTTTATAGGCTATGGGGGTGTCCCCTTTATAGGCTAGGGGTTCGGGACACCCCTAGTATAAGGATGGTGGTAGGTGGATGCTCAGGAGGTCGGAGTGGAGCTGCACAGGTGTGCCTGAACCCTGCAGGGGATGGCGTGCTACAGGAAGAAGATAAACAAGGTGTCGGTAATAGGATTACCGACACCCCAAATGCTTGCAAAAACAGGATGTCGGTAATCCAATTACCGATCCCATGGGTTTTTATCCAATAGGCCCTCGGCCCTGACAGCATGCGCACTTGATTGAGGTTTTTTGAATTTTATTGAGCCCCTGCTTGGGCCCAAGCCAAGTTTGAGGGTTTTGGGGTCCTAGGGCTTAAGCCCTAAGGGCCTAGGGCTTGTACTAGGCTTGGTTTAGGTTAGGGCTAAGCTAGGGCTAGGCTAGGGTTTTCCTTGGGTTAGGGTTTAACTAGGGTTTGGTCCTAGGGTTCGGTCCTAGGGTTCACCTAGGGTTAGGTTAGGGTTAAAACCTAAGGTTTGCTAGGATTTGCTAGGGTGTTACCTACGGTTTGGGGACCTAGGCTGGGGATTAACCATGGTTAAGGGACTTAACCATGGTTGGCCAGGGGTGTAAAAATTGGATGCTTACAATGCGCTTTTTTCATACAACTGCAGTCCATAGGCGACAAAGAAATCGTCTATTAACCATCAAACGGGAGGATGGTCAGTAGACTCAATCTGAAGGAGAGATGGAAACAGTTATTGTAAAGCACTTTGAGGAACTCTTTTATTCGTCAAACCCGACAAAACTTCAGGAGATATTGGAGTCTGTTCAACCCAAGGTCTCGGCCCAAACCAATCTAAATCTATGTAGGGTCGTGACTAGGAGTGAAGTCAAACAAGCAATATTTAGAATTGGCCCGCTGAAGGCGCCTAGACTGGATGGGATGTCTGGTATTTTTTTCACAACAATTGAGAGACAATTGGGGATGATGTGTGTGAAGCAGTTCTCACTTTCTTTCAAAATGGCTTCCTTTTGCTCCAAATCAATTTCATTCATATCGTGTTTATCCCAAAAATTCAAAATAGGAAAGTATGGCTCACTATAGACCGATTAGCCTATGCAATGTCACCTACAAGATTATAGCAAAAATCCTAACCAATAGACTCCAGAATTTTTTGGACGATATCATTGATCCGACTCAATCCGCTTTCATTAATGGGAGGCAAATCATGGGTAATGTTTTTATGGCTCAGGAAGTGTAACATTTTCTCAAAAGAATGAAAAAAGGGCCCAATCGCTACGCAACCATCAAACTTGATATGAACAGGGCTTATGATAGAGTGGAGTGGAAATTTATTTTTGCTATAATGGCAAAGTTAGGATTCTCTGAAGACTGGATTCACTGGATTACTCAATGTATTACCACGGTGCAGTACGTAGTCATGATCAACAACGAGCCAAAGGGTTTCATCACGCCTTCTAGGGGCCTGCGGCAAGGTGATCATCTTTCTCCTTGTTTCTTATTTGTGCTGAGGCTATGTCTAGTATGTTGTAGAAATCAAGCTTGGGAGGCCAGATTAGTGGCATCAAATTAGCTCGTGTAGTGCCTAATCTCTCCCATCTCCTATTTGCGGATGATTGCCTTACTTTCATTAAGGCCAATATGGAGGAATCAGGTCACCTTCTCAACCTCCTTGATGACTATGGAAAAGCCTCGGGGCAACTGATTAATTACAAAAAATCTGGCATCTCTTTTAGTTCCAATACCCCTTCCCGCTTTCATCGTATTATTTCCCGGAATCTACATATCCGGAGTTTTGCATCTCCAAAAAAATATATGGGTTTTCCCACCAAGTTGGATTGATCAAAATGGAAAGCTTTTGAACAAATCAAGCTCAAAATGACGCAAAGGATGCAGGGGTGGTCTGCCTCTCTTCTCTCTCAAGCGGGTCGGGGTGTGCTTATTTGGGCAGTGGTGCAGGCCATCCCAACATATACTATAAGTTGTTTCAAGCCCTATCTTTGGTGGATCAATGATGCTAACAAGGTTATTGCTTGGTTTTGGTGGCATCATTCAAATGAGAGGAAACTTCACTGGCTTAGTTGGAAAAAATTGTGCCCCCTAAAGACAAGGGTGGTATGGGGGGTTTCACGATTTCCAGGCTTTCAACCTAAGCCTTCTGGCGAAACAGGGATGGCGTATTATTAACCAACCCGATGCTCTTTGAGTAAGAATCCTAAAAGCCTGGTATTTCCCTAGATCTTCATTCCTGGAAGCTAGGACTGGAAGCCACCCATCTTGGGTTTGGAAAAGTTTGTTAGCTGGGCGAGATATTTTGTTGGAGGGTGTCCGCTGGTAGGTTGATTCGGGTAATATTGTTCGAGCTTTTAAAAACCCTTGGATCCCATCCATCCCCCAATTCAAACCAATTCCACTTCCCAACATGGCAAACTCTAAAATTTTGATGTCTCAATTTATTACCAAGGAGGAAGGCATCTAGGATTTGCCTAAACTTCATCGTTTTTTTTACCCCCTCAACAATCTCAGAGATTCGAAAAATCTCAGTTAGCTCCCATAATGGCAATGATCGTCTGGTTTGGCATTACAATTCCTTGGGGAAATTTGAGGTTCAGTTAGCAGCCCATCTGGCCCATCATTTTCTTGCAGCAAAACAAGCATCCTCCAGTTGCGTAGGAGTCGAGCACGAGAATATGAAATGGAGCCTGATTTGGAAGCTCTCAATCCTCCCAAAAATTCAAGTTTTTATTTGGAGGGCAGATAACAATGCTCTAGCTGTCGGCCAAAATCTCAGGAAGAGGAATATCCCAATAGATCCCCACTACCCTCTATGCCAGGAGCAAGATGAGTCAGTTCTCCACCTCTTGGTGGACAACCCTTTTGCAAAGGCCATATGGTTTGGATCTCCTTTAGCTATCACGACCTCTATTTCAGATAACACCTTGTTCTTGGGCTGGAGGAGTAACTAAGCGAAGACGAGGGACTTCAAAGCTGAGAATTTTCGAGTAGCCTCCCAAATCAGCATCATTCTATGGCACATTTCGAAAGCTTGTAATGAGTTCATTTTTGAAGGGAAAAATCCAAATCCTATAGACCTTCACCGTATTATGCAGTTTTCTTGTGAGCTGCGAGGATGCAACACTATCCTGCCTTAGTCACTCAGCTTACCATTCAGAGAGACGTCAAATGGCGGCGGCCGCTTGATCAAGGATGGCTCAAGATCAATGTCTACAGAGCGGCCTTACTGAATCTCAATATCGCGGGTGCGACAACTATAAACACATAAATTTACCGCCTTTCCTCCCCTCTCAACTCTAAGTGTCGAGATAAGGTCCGAGAGTAGAGGAATAACGCTAAATTTATTCTAAGAGTCGCCACCTACTTAGGGGAAGTAGGATCCCAAGATAAATCCAAAATAAGGGGTCTACGGTCCAAAGTAGTCTAGGTAAGAGATCCCTTTAGGTGCTGGGGAAGGGGTTAGGCACCCCAGGACCTCCATCCAATGATGGTAACCTACTCATTAGGTCCAAGCCAAACATTTGAAATCACTTAAAATTTCCTAAATAATTATTAATTTTGCTAATCAAACACAAATCAATATGGGGTGTAAAAATTTTATTTTTGGTTGGGGTCAAACCCTGGCTCGGGTTGCCTACTTATCCGGTTAGTCAGAATCAGACCCTCATAGTAGTTCGGGGTCCGTGACTGTTTTTATACTCGTTTCGGAATGTGGTCACTTCCAACTCGTGTTTGAGTTGGGGGGATGTGGAATTGAGATTTATGAATCTCATTCCGAGAGACGGTTACGTGGCTAGGTGCTCGTGGGGGAGCTCTAGGGGGCGTTCATTTATTAGGGTAGATTTCTTTTTCATTTTAGATTTTTTGAATGTTTTTGTTATTTTGTATTTTTTGATTTTTTTGTATTTTTTAATTTTGGCAAGTTTAACTAGTCAAGAACTAACCTAAGTGCCCAAGGTAGGCAAAAGGAAAAATAAACTACGCCTGATCTTATGATTGCACACACATGGGTTAAATTACAAAGCGAATACTTAACCATTGTTAAAAAATAAACCAAGCCGGGGCCAAAATGAAGCTAATGGGCCAAGGCCCATTGACCACTAATCGTCAACTGGCTTTGGCTCAAAAGCATATTCTGAGAAATGATCCAAGGCCCAATTAAAAGGCTTAATTTCTTACAAAGATACAATCAAAAGTTAAATGAAGATCAGGTCGGGACCAACCAACTATAAAACTATTGTGCCAAGGTTAATTGATCTATGCCGAACATAGTCAATTAACTCTGGTCCAATAGTATAATCTGAGGCCAAGTTCAATCCAAGGGTTAAATTTTAAACAAATGTGAAACCTTAATCCTGAGGCCAGGAAAATGGAATGAAACAAAAACAAACAAAAGGAATAGCCACTGTCATTGCCTAATTTGGCTCAAAGGCTAACCTTGGCCTCCAATAAAATTTAGCTCAAACCACGAAATACAAATCTGCTACAGGTTCTTAAAATTCTTTTTGAGTTTTTAGAAGTCAAAACAACATGAAAAACTTGCTAGCCCTATGGTTTTGCAATGAACGGCCACATCCAAATTGCTCTTACTGATTTAAAACCTGATTTCAAATTTTGAACAGAAAACCTCTCTACTTTTAGATTTCAAAATAGTTGGTCTCGGCCTGATCTCTTAACCTTAGCTTCCAGGTCTTAAAATACAAGAGAAAAAGGGAATCCGACCATTGTCTGATCCCAAACAATATATCATAACAAAAAAATTAAGGAAAATCGTAGAATTAAAGAAGGGGAAGAAGTCATACCTGACCCAGGTTGGGCGTGAAGGGTGACACAGTAGAGACCGTGGACTGTTGCTCCAGTTGGAGGAGACAATGAAGAATTTCGCTGGAGAGGACGAAATTGCTGATCTGATCGTAGCTGGTGGTTAATAGAGAACCCGAGAGAGAAAGAGATCTGCACGAGAAATCACCAAACAGAGTTTTCGCCGGCGAAAAAAAATCTGATGGAGATGTGCTGTGCGTGACCGTCGACGGAGCTGTTATGGCGGTTCAAGCATGCAAAGGTTTTTGCCACTTTGGATGGCTAGAGATGATGGCCGGAGCTCGAACCGAGCCGAGATCTCTGCTGATTTAACGATAGGGGCTGCTGCAGTGGCGCGATCTCGCCGGAGAAGATCCTGTGATGGAGAGATTGGACTACTGTTGGATTTACGGATCAGATCTGAAGGAGAATCCATTGATTGGAACGATGAAGATGATCGGAGATGATAGGGATTACGCAAATACAATAAATCTTGCCGGAAGTGATGAAGGCCAGGGAATCCGGTGCGAACTTGGTCTGGATCACAGATTCACTTCCAACGGGAGATGAGGTGCGGCAGTGGTGGCCAGCTGCAACTGCGTAGGTTCTATGGTGAAAATAAACAAATCTGATTTGGAGAAGAAGACTGCTACTGTCGCAACTTTCTGGAGCTCTACGATGCCGGCAATGGAATGGCCGAAGTTTAGATTGGAGGTGACCAAAAATGGCAATCGAATTCCCCGGAAATGAAGCTAGAGAAATGGGAGAGAGGTGATCTGCCGGAACTGGGATTCATCAGAGCTGGACCAGAGAATAGGGAGAGAGAGGGGGCTCTCTGCGGTTGCTTCTCACCGAGTGAGATTTTAGGGTTTCGAATACCCCTCTCTTGATCTTATAGACATGGGTATGGGCTTTTGGGCTTTAGAAGACCCTGGATTGAATTTGGGGTTTGGTTTTTAGGAATTGGATGGGGTTTGGTCTTGGTCTTGAACTTGGACTTGGACCTCTCTCCAACTCTCTCAATCTTTCTCTCTCTTGAGACCAAACAAATAATGTGAAAAATAAATTAAAGAAATATATAAAAATAATTAATTAAATTAAATTAGAAAAAAAAAATTTAGGGGTGTAAAAATGGGGTGTTCACAACAACTATTGTTAGAAACTACGATGGTATAGTGGTGCAGACGTGCCGCAAAACCATAGAGGATGGATCAGCGCGGAGAGCTGAAGCCGAAGCCATCAGAATAGCTTTGCAAATGACATCCTTCCATCCGTGGCATCGAGTAATCTTTGAATCAGCTGCTAAATCAATCATTGACATCTTAAATAATTCGAACTAGTTCGGTCATTGGGACAATCAAGCCATTCTGGATGATATTCTATACCTGGAGAGCTTATGTAGGTCTATAGAGTTCAGACACTGGGACCCCGACCATGGACCAGGGCCATTGTATGGTCCATCTTTTGTCCTCAATTAAATTATCTCATTATTAAAAAAAAAAACTAATTTTAGGTCACATATGCCAATCATCAAGCTGGCTACACCCTTACACACCATGGGTTTGGCCCAGTGGTAGTGTATCTCCCATTTGGGGAGGGAAGACTCGTGTTCGAGTCCTTGGTGTGGCTGTTGACGCCCACCATGTGTTGAGTTCTAACCCTGCTGACAGTCCTAACCCCTGACATAGTTAGTTAACAAATTAGTCCTACCAAAAAAAAAAGAAAAAAAGCTGGCTACCCCCCTCCACCTGCTCCAATGGTAGGATGTGGTCTCTCTTAAGAGAGGTCGTGGGATTCACTCCTACTAGTTGACAACTTGTAAGTAGTCCACTTCAACCCAGAATTAATAACCAAAATGATAAACACCTTACTTTTAACCAATGACTAGATACTAAAACTACTAAACAGGTTGCAGCCTAACCATATTCACCATACCCAAAAACCAAAAAAAACAAAAAAGATACTTTTTAGTTAAGAAAGCCACATATGTTGTTCCTCTCCCGTTGTGTTTGCGAAACAAACTTTTGCAAAGGAGACTAGAAAAAAACTCTCACAAGTCACAAAACAAACTTTGGAAATCTAGCTTTCCACTTTTGGAAAGTTTTGCAAGATGAGTTGCTCGGAAAAGTTGATCGTTTTACAAGAAACTTGATACAAAAGAAAAGAAATGCAACATATTTTTTGTTTGTGTGTTTACTTTACGGAAAAAAGAACGAGAAAAAAAAAAAAGCAAAATTTTCTTTTCTTTTCTCTTTTTTTGCCCGGCCAGAAAGCCTCCAGGACAAGGGGGGCGGCGGCCAACCATCAACTCTCGAGAATCATATTGATCAATTAATCTTTTTCGACTTGCAATAAAGTTTAGCATTTAAAAATAAGGGGGAGCTCTCTTCAAGCACCTTGAGTGAAGCTCCCTTTTAATATAAATTGGTGACAATCTTATAACTATGGAGATATTTTTTTTTACATAATTATCATTATCTCTATATAATTAAAATATTGCCACTATCTCCGCTAAGGTACTTGAAATATTCCTTCTCATATTAACACTCTACAGTTTACTGGAAAAGTAAATACATTTGTACAACATCAAAATTGTAAATAAGCTCTTCCATTAATAGATGCTCTACATACCCTATGCCACAGTGAGATAGAAACCACAATATCAACCCAAGCCATACAGACTTATCGTGAGAGTGAAATGGAAAAGCAGCTGAGAAGAAACGCTTGCCCCATTGATAGTGTGTCCTAGTCACCACTCCGGTGATCCGGGTTCCATTCCCGAGAGGGTGTGAGTGTCATCTCCACCTGCCCTGACTTAGAACCGATACTAACCACTAACCCGGGTTGCAGACTAACAGCGTATCTCTTGCCAAAAAATAATAATAATAATGGAAAAGCAGCTATAAAGCAAGGTGGCAATGTATTCACGTGTTAATAGAAGAGCTAGTAAATGAATATTTGGCAGCAAAGCTAACCATAAAACCCTAGAAAACACGAACCAGATATGTGATTAGACTTTACACGTCCAACATTTTCTACTTTAGAAATAAGTGCTATCCTTGGTCACTCTTCCACTTTATCAACCACCCCGCCCCCCAAAAAAAAAAAAATTACAAACACTTTAGGAGTCCACACCCAAAGTGTTTTGCCTTCCAATTTATATTTTTTTTTTATGATTAAGCCTATCCGCAACTAAGGCTGGAAAAATCCTACAAACTATGTGGGTAAACTCGATTTGATAAATTTTGGAGGAAAAAAAAACTCAATATTGTAAATAAAAATAACACATTTACAACTTAAACCCTCAGAGCTACTTTCTCCTTAAAAATGCCTACTCACCATTTACCAATTCTAATAAAGTAGATATATAACTTGAATGGCCTGAAATATGAACTTAATTGATTGCAAAAGGTTACATAAGCTTGTCAGCCATACCACCTCATACTTAGGGTAGAAGTTAAAAACTAACCAAAATCCTAATCCTAACCTCTTTTTTTGTTTGAGCCCTTAGAAAATTGGATGCGAAATAAAAACATTAAAATAAAATAAAATTTTCTAACATTTATATAAAAAAATGTGAAAACATCTCAAGAAAAATCAACTCCTAATTTTCTTTCAAAGTGCGAATTTTATTTTCCTTTCAAAAAATTTGGATTTAAAAAGAAAATAATTAAAGAAAAATTTCCAATTTTATGTTTGGTCCTAAATCCCAACTACCACCACCACTGTAGTGATCCAAATTTAATTTCTCGGTATTCGTGTCATTTATATGATTTTATTAGAGGAATATGTATCATTTTAATGCATGTGTCCTTATGGAAATTAATGTGAAATGTCTAAAAGTATAAATTTATTTATTTTACTCGTTTTAGCCCATTTTTAGGATTTAAGTGCATGAAATCGAAGCCATCAAAAGGGGGATGGCGCCGATCGATCGGCACCACCAACGCTGATTGATCGCCAATGCCAATCAATTCACAAGACGGGGATTTTTTCAGAAAATTTAGATTTTCGACTTTTTAACTCCCTTATGTTCCCAAACCCTATATATAATCTCTATTTCGTGAGTCTAGGGTTCTCAGAACCTCCTAAACCTAAAAGAAAGAGAGAGAATAGTGTTTTCTAAGAGATTGAAGGAGAGAAACCTAGAGATTTCAAATATTCAATCAGAGTTTTAGTTGGAGTTTGAATTGAGATATTAAATATTATATTTATTGAAGAAATTTTTACATTCGGAATTTAGTATGTCTTTATTGCTTCTAACAGGATGATATGATAAGTAAGTCACGTGCCAAAGTCTCACATTTTCCTAGGTGAAATTTTGGGTTGTGACAACCACTTTTACTGTTGTTGCCTCCTCTACCACTTTCGCCACCATCACCCACTACCACCACCACCATCCGCTGCCACCATCACCTCCACTTCTCAAAACCTCAAACATCTTCTACTACCACCGCTGCCACCTATCGTCATTTACTTTTATCATTTCAACACTCTCGAAACCTTTTTTTACTTTTCTTTTTCTTTATTAGCAACAAAGGTATAGAGACTATTTTTCTTTTATTTTCCTTTCTTTTATTCATTATTCTTTTTTTCTTATATATATATATATATAATTTTCTTGGAAGCTAGGGACTAGGCTTTGCCTCAAAGGGTTTGGAGCACCCCTCCGTTACCAAAAAAAAAAAAAACAGTTGATTTACCATGACATGTAGTCTTTGGCACCAAAATTCCTCCAATAAAGGATTCTACTTACTTATATATATGTGGGGGTAATGTTAACCTTCACTAAGTTAATGAATTTGGTAACTTTCACAAGACATTTCCACCGTTGTATTAATTATGAAACCCATTAAAGATACAAGTAGTTTAGTCCTTCAGAAATGCTACACCAGTCACAATCTTCCAAAGACACAAGGTAGTGGCAACAAGTGTCAAACCATCCCCTTGTTACCTTAAGAACCAGTATAATTCATTACTTCTCTTTAAATATTGATTTTTTTTAATTGTTCAAGGGAAACGAGACCATGTGTTGCACCGACTCCATGTCTTTGGAAAAAATTTGATTGATGCGACTGGGGCTAGCACTCCTCTGAGTCTTTTTACATGAAACCAATTTTTAAATGCATGAAACAAGAAGCATAGTATGACTTTTCTTATCCTCTATTTAATGAGTGACACTATGCACTAATACCAAACTACCATTATATTTAATAGATTGATAGTCAATACATAAGAGTAAAAAAGTGGTAAAGAATAACTAACATTCACTAGTTGTGGTGAACATTACCAAATTCAGTGGGACCAAATCCCTATGACAATACCAAAGCACCCTTATTTAATAAAATAGTATTCAATACATAAGGGTAAAAAAGGTAAACATTACTAAATTCACTGATCTTGGTGAAGGTTAACATTATATATACATCACGATCTACAACGATGACATCTGGTTTAGACTATGAATCCACTGTAAAACATACTATGATGACTTGCAAAAATGATGAGTGCATTTTTTAGTAAATGGTATAACAAAACTCTCACACACACAAGGCCAACCACAAACACGGGCCAACACAAGACTAAACCCAACCCAACTCCCCAAAAAGACCTGATTCAAGTGGAAAGGGTGGAGCCTTATGTAGCACCAAGAGAGCACATTATTAATCGACGTGGGTCAAAGTTGGGTATTAGACCAACCGTCCAAGGCAAGGAAATTATTACTCTCTATAACACAACCCACACACACACTAGGCCAGCCACACTCACACACAGGCCAACACAAGACTAAGCCCAACCTAACTCCCCAAAAGGGCCTGAATCAAGGAGAGAGAGAGTGGAGCCTTATGTGGCACCAAGGGTGCACATCATTAACCGATGTGGGACTAAGTTGGGTAAGAGCACCAACCGTCCATGATGTGCTCCCTTGGTGCTACATAAGGCTTCACCAAGGGAGCACATTGTTCGCTTCCACTGCTTCCATTGCCGATGGAGGTGGTTTTCCAATGATCTCTTTCGCTACACGCTGTCACCTTGTCATCGAGCGGGCCTGTGACACGCTTCGCCCTCACACAAACTGCCATTGCTCTGGAGGCAATGAGCATGCAACAAACACCCAATAGTTGGAGCTTCTACCTACATCGATTAGGCTCCGTTCTTTTGGTAGAACTTTTAAAGTCTAGAGCTTTTATTTGTTTCATGCCTAATTTTACTTAATGTCTAGAACTATATTATTCCATAGAGTGCAAAAGTTAAACACATATGGAACTTTCAAGTTCCACAAAATTTTTTTGGATTTTTCAAGTTCCATAGATGTGGAATTAAATTGAACTCAATAAATCCGAGATACCATTTAGTAAAAGGGTTAGGAACCCCCTTTCCTCTCTTCCCAGACTCTTGCCTCTTGTTCCAAAACATTAATATTCCAAACTTTAAAAGTTCCACCAAAAGAACAGAGCCTTAAAGATAGGGGAAAATACATTTACAGCCCCTGAGGTTTGGCGAAAATACACATAGACCTCCTCAGTTTTTAGAAAATACATTATGTACCCTTGCTTTTCAAAATAATGGCACTTACACCCCTTTTGTGTGTTGATCGTCAGTCAACTGACGGATGTGCTGGATGTGCTGATGTCATCAGATTAAATCTATAAACTTCCAAATTTACCCCTTGAATCATTCGTTCATGGCCCCCGGGTATATTAACTACTTTCCATAAAATTTTACCATGACCGGGTGCAAATCAAATCAAATAATTTCTTGAGATCGAGACATAATAAATTACTAGAGTAAAACACTATTGGGGACTAATTTCTCATCGAAGTTAACTTGATTACAGAGATTTGCACGAACAAATCACGTTTAAAATAACAAGAAAGACATATGGCTTGTTGAGACAAATTCACAAACAAGTAGTGTTTTGGCAGAGTTTACTAACGAGGAGGACGAGAGGCTTGGCGGGGGCGCTGAATAGAGGTGGGACTAGATCCATGCCGAACAAAGGGGTTGTGCCTTTGGATAATTCTCTCTTCAAACCAGTTCTCCTCTTATGATGAATCTCTATCCTTCAAGTCCCCTATCAAAAAGCAATTCTCCTCTTATGCTGAATCTCTTGTTAGGGTTTTTCATTTTAAATACAAACCCATGTGGTATGGTGCAATCCTTAGGTTTTCAAAACTTGGATTATATTGCTGTCAATGGAGAATAATAAGGTTAATGGGTCTCACTAAGGAAACGTGATCAAACAGGGACTCATAAGTGTTCTTAAAGCTAACAAACAGGGTCAGGGTTGGCGACCGTTAGATCTTTGGTCTGATTCCTCTCAGCCCTTGGATCTTATGATGGGTAAGATTCCAAGGGTATATATAAAGAAAGAGGAAGTCCCCCTTTTCACTTACGTCACTTTGAAGCCTCATTGAATCAGACCTAAGGAGAAAAGAGAAGACTTCTCTCATCCTCTTAAGCGCAATACGTGAACCCAGCATCACACCGAGAAGGGAATAGTAAATATTTCAGCGATTTGGTATGTGATCATTTCTTTTCCTCTGAATCTCTATTTGATTATGATAATGGAAAACTAATTGCATGGTCTAGATCTCAGATTAAATATTATTGTTTAAATTAACATGTTCTTATATGTAATCCCAATAATTAGTATAAGAGCCAGGTTCGACCTTGTGATTAATTTTTCCTAATAATCAAATTTGAGTTGAATTTATTTTCGGATCAAAATGATCAATTTTATTGATCTAAGTGATTTGTAATTAAAGTAAATCAGATAAACATAATAGATTTATTTTCGGATTTGTATAATCATGCTTGAAGATCTATGTAATTCGGATTTAAGGAAATCAGAGAAACAAAAATAAAATAATATAAAAAATTTAGGGTTTTTACCCTTTCCGGTTGGACGGCGATTCCGCCGCCGTCCGTTGCCAGTAGGGTCTTCCGCCGGTGGGGTTATGCTCACTAGAGTATGGTCGAGTTTTCGGTACCAGCCTTGGCGGGAATAGTGGCTGGCAAGGCCCTTTATGGAAAGTTTACAGTATTCGGTGGTTAAAATAAAATAAAATTTTTAGGCTGGGAAGATGACCCCCAAGGGTCAACCCGAGTGGTTGACCCGACCCTTATACCTGGCCAAACAGTGACCCCAAACTCGACCCATCAAACCGACGCGAACCAGATTACTGTAACCCAGATCCAACTGACCCGAACCCGTCTCTTCCGGATATGGGCCCGACCCGAATATAGCCCAATCCGGTTCAACTGGACTAGACCAGTCCAGACCCTTGAATTAACTGGACTAGCCTCTTAAACTGAGTTGGACAAGACCAGACCGAGTTCAGCGCGTCGAACCGTCCGCTCGTGAAGCGCAGACCACGCGTGATGCGCAAACTTTGAGTGATGTGCAGTTCCCTTACGCGTGAGCCGCGCGTGACACATAGAAATGTGTCTTGTGCTCATGTCACGCTCCCATGACACTTCCAGGGGGAGTGTCCGACTAATCCTGAGGTTTTTGGGTATTCTAATTCCATTTTTGGGTCCATTTGGACTTCTAAGCACTGTAAAGACTATTTTAGTGCATGAATATCATTTTCTTATGGTTTTGATATTAAATAAAGGAAGAATTTGATACTTTAACCCAAATTAATATCAGGCACTAAAGTTTAGATCATTCTATGGGGTTTAGGTTTGATCAGTAAGTCGTTCGTTCGAATGGTCATAACTAAAGTAGGTTAGATTGTCTTGCATAAAGGTGGCCGTCCTATGGAAGTTATGATTATTCGAATTTAAGGATTTTGGTCTCTTTAAGATCGCAGGTTTGCACTTACCTACATTGAATAGCGAGTTTTGCCCAAAGGTGTCTATGACTTCATGTAGATTGAGTGGGGTAGAATGATTTGCGCATGGTGATGAGAGAATGATAACCCTCTTACTCAAAGGTGTGAAAGTGTCCCGATCAATCCAAAACGTGATACATCAGTTCTGTGCGTGATTGTTGTTCCCAATTGGGGGGTGAATTGCATATCCAAATCTCTTGCCCAAATGTGTGATTAGATTATGCGCTCACCTGTCCTGTAAAGTGGAAGTAAGCATTCTTAAATTAAACCACTTTAGCTATCCGACTTAACCCCTACACCGGATTAGAATTATAAAGTTTAAGTAAAGTTTTGCAAGGATAAGTATAAAGTGAACTATTATAATTTGTACAATATTTATAAGACATACCATAACATAGAGTACAATGACATTTGCAATTATGGACGAGTCTATTGTTCATAAACATTTGACTAGTGTTGAACATTTGAATGGTTCCAACTATAATTCTTGACAGATGCAGCTGGATATTCTTCTGGGTTGCCTTGATTACGTCTTTGTCCTCTTGGAGGAAAAGTCATTTGCTCCCACTGCTGAGTCTTCAAACTCAGACAGGTCCTTACATTCGAAGTGGAAAAAGGCCAATAGGATGGTCATGATGATCATTAGGGCTTTAGTTCAGGAATTCATCAAGGGTGATATTCCTGCTGCTGATACTGCTAAGGTGCTTCTTGAGACTATCAAGATGCAATTTATGGGTTCTGTTAGGTCTCGTCAGTAGAGTTACCTGACTTAGTTGATTTCATTGAAGTATGATGATACTTTCATTGTGTCGTTGTTTAGGCAAAATATTATTTATGTTAGACTGGATATTACTTGTTTTTATTCTATCATTGAGGGGAGTACACTATGCATTAGACATATTTTCTAGACTATTAATAGTAATATTTTAGTGAATGGTCCTTATTAACTAACATTGGATTCATGTTTTCTATCATCTGTGTTGTGCATGTTTATTGATTTCGTTACTCCTCTTATTGATTCTAAGCATATTAGGCATATCTAAATGAAGTGGATTATGTTATTTTTGTTAGTTCCTTTGAGAACATTGTATTGGTCTTAGTACATCACTCATGGGACTCCGGAATAGAATGGTGTAGCCGATAAAAGAACAATACTTATTTGAATATTTTTTGCAGCATGTGAAGTCACTCTAATTGCCATAAAGACACCAGTTCCTTTTAGGAAATCTACTAGGGATAGAAGTCAGCTATTTATTCTGACTTTGAGCTATATCTAGATGAATGTGTCCTTAGCAATTTGGAAGATCCTTCCAATTTCTAGATGTTGTGAATAGTGAGCACTCTTTGGAGTGGCTGAATGCAATGAGAGAGGAATTAAAGTCTATGAAATATATTTTGTTTGGAAAGTGACCTAATCACTTATTAATTCCTCGATCATTGGGTGTAGATAGATTTATCTTAGGGTAATTGTGGCTCTTATGACAATTTGAATCGTGAACTTGAAGTATGATCTACATAGATTAATGCATATACCTCAAGGTTAGTGGGAGACAAGTTATGTTTTGGGTATCAAGATTACCAGAGATCATATTTCTAGATGTTTGGGGTTATCTTATAGGACTTCATGTTGGTTTACAAGAGATGTATTAAACTAGAAGTTGTACGGTTATTCAGATTCTGATTTTGCATGTTTTCACGATAGTTTGAAATCCTCATCAGATTATGTGTTGTTGCATGTTTTTAATTGTGAACCTGTTAACTAAAGGACTTTCCACCAAAAACTTTAAAGATCATGTCACTCCTGTGGGAGTTTTAGAGTCTTTTGATTTTTTTATTTGGTGGGAGTGTTTGTTTATTGCTTTATATTCCAGTCATTTATATGATATATCTGTCATTGTTTTGCATTCTAAGATATTGAATTATTATGGTTATGAAAATTAAATGTTGATGCATCATTTTGATTATGGTTATGTATTTGGGTTGCACGTGCAAAAAGTAAAGACATTAAGTGATAGATTTCACATGGTGGATGTCATTGATGTCAAGTTTGCCCGAGAGCCTTTTGCACAAAGCTCTCAAGTTGCTTGGGCCGAACATAGTTGGGCACCATGTTTGAGACCTTCATTCTGAATACAAGGTGATGGACTTCACATGTTGGTTGCTGTAAAGTATCAAAATGACATGCATATGCTTAAATGCATATAGTGTAGACAATTTATGGACGTACACATTTTGATTACATAAGGTTGTGTACCATCCATATCACACCATACTAAACCACCATAAAGTTTCTCTTAGAAACATTAACATTAGTAGCTGTTATATGCTTCCATGATCACAGTTAGTAATGCTTTTGAATCGAAATGAAAGATAAAAGAACACTTAATTCTCGACAGCAAGGTTTTTCAAAATAAAAGAGTGGTTACTCGTGTTTTTAAAGGTTGTTCAATCCGAAGAGTCCTTTTATTTTATTTAAGGATTGCTTGGACCAAGTGGGAGATTGTTAGTGTTTTTTATATTAAATAAAAACTCATGTGGTTTGGCACAATCCTTAGGTTTTTAAAACTCAGATTGTATTGCTATCAATAGAGAATAATAAGGTTAATGGGTCCTACTAAGGAAACGTGATCAAATAGAGACTAATAAGTGTTCTTAAAGCTAACAAACAAGGTCGAGGTTGGCGACCGTAAGATCTTTGGTGTGATTCCTCTCAGCCTTTGGATTTTATGATAGGTAGGATTCCAAGGGTATATATAAAGAAAGAGGAAGTACCTCTTTTCACTTACGTCATTTTGAACCCCCATTAAATCAGACTTAAGGAGAAAAAAGAAGACTTCTCTCATCCTCTCAAGCGCAGTACGTGAACTCAGCCTCACACCGAGAAGAGAATAGGGATATTCCAGCGATTTGGTATGTGATCATTTCTTTTCCTCTCAATCTCTATTTGATTATGATAATGGAAAAACTAATTGCATGGTCTAGATCTCATATTAAATATTATTGTTTAGATTAACATGTTATTATATTTATTCCCAATATCTCTATCCTTACTATGTGTTTATGTGAACAAAGGAGTTGTGCCTTTGGATAATTCCCTCTTCAAACCCCTAACCCCTTCTAAAGAAATGGTCGACCCCAATACCTTACTTCATTACACTAATGTCCTCGACGCTGTGATCGACGCAGTGTACTTCTCGATCAAGAACCACAACATTACAGACGTTGTAGTTCATGTTACAGAATCTAGATGGCCTTCAAAAGGGTATTCGAAAGAGCCATACGCGACCATAGACAATGCAGTTACATACCATTCGAATCTCATTAAGCATGTTTTTGATTGCAATGGAACTCCATTACATCCTGAATACACTTCCAGTATTTATATTTACGAGCTGTTTAATGAGAATTTGGATATTCACCGGTATCGGAAGAGAATTAGGGCCTTTTTTTTTACGGGAATTCGACGTCAGTTTACTTGCTTCATGTTTCTGGAAGTGGGACTTTTTTAGCGAATGATACGACAAACCAGATGTACTGTGTGGCAATGGACGGTGTTGATTCGAGGACATTGCAGGCGGCTCTGGATTGGGCTTTGGGATTGGGTCGGGCGAATTGCTCGGAGATTCAATCCGGCAAGGATTGTCAACAGCCCAATAATGTGAAGAACTAGGCTTCTTATACCTTCAATTGCTATTTCCAGAAGGAAGGGAAGTCTGTTGGGTCCTGCGATTTTAAGGGCGTCGGCATGATCACCACCACTTGGGGTAGTTTTGGAAAATTATAGATTTAATATGATGACATAAGCACATCTATGACTTGACTGACGGTTAACACACCGAAGGAGTGTAAGTGTCATTATTTTAAAAAGTAAAGATACTTAATGTATTTTTTGAAAACTGAGAGGGTCCATGTGTATTTTCACCAAACCTCAAGAGGGTGTAAAAGAATTTTTCCCTTTAAAGATATTTATTGATGTTAGATGCATAGGGAGAACACATCTGGTGATTATTTGAATCTGTATCCATGCTTGGCATCAACATTTTCTTCTTCAATCAACATATGGGATTCTGATAAACAAAACTATTTGGCGGGTCTGAGTTTGCCTTGAGAATAGACACAGGGTTTTTCTTTTCGCTAGTGACCAATGACGTATCACCCGTAACTTATACTAGCAGGTGGCACGTGCGATGCACGTGAGAACGAGGGGAAGGAGTTAACCACAGTTAATAGGAGTTAAAAATGACACGTGTTAACCCGCAGGTGCAATTGAACTCGTTAGTGGTATGTGCGATGCACGGGAGCACGAGAGGAAGGAGTTAACCACAGTTAATAGGAGTTAAAAGAGACATGTGTTAACCCGCGGGTGCAATTGAACTCTTCCCGAGTTCAATCACGATTGACTATTATTCTAAATAGATAGATGAGCAAGGGGTAGTTTGGGAATTAATGTAAAACATTAAATCAAATGCAAGGGTTAGCTTAGGAATTAAAGTAAAATATTAAATCAATGTTTTGTTTCTACACAAGGGTAGTTTGAGAATTTCAGAAAATTCACAACGCAAGACTCTCACATTATAATATTAAAGAAAAGAGGGAGTGATACAATAGCTGAAGATCCGTTCATACTACAAACAGTTGACGAAGAATCAAGCGGTTGGACCCCATTCTCTGAAAGACTTCCCACGTAACCTCTGATACCAATCTGATACCAATGTTGAAAACTAAGAAATCAAGGAAGAAGATGATAGAAGAGAGAAAAAAAGTGTTTTCGTGAGGCTGGTTATCACAACTTAAAGGGCTCCTGTAGTTGTAAAATTTCAATCATGAGTATGAGAGGAATAAGGAAGGCTATTAATCATAGGAATTGTAATGGCACCATGAACCATTAGTTACAAAACTGAGTTGATTCAGTTATGTCAAGTGATGCAATATATATAGTTAATATTAATATAATAAAAAAAATTAAATGCAAATAAAAATATTTTTTCTAAAACTTTGCAAAGCAATTAAAAATTCTATTTAATTCACTTTCTTCTCATGCGTATAAATAATTTTCTTCTTTCTATAGGTTTTGTTCTAAAACCCATATTTTTTTATCTCCATTTTTTATATTCAATCTTATTAATTTAATATCATAGGCTCCTTTAAGAGCCTATATTCTATAGACATGATTTGGACTAACAAATAAGGTTCTATATATTTTGAAACTTTTACAGTAATCCAAGTGAATTCAAAGAAAACCATCTAAGTCACACGGCTCATGTCGAGCGGTCCAAATTGATTTGTCTCGAGTTAGATGTATTACCCATTGAAGGTTTGAACCAAACCGGCGAAGAGTCGGATTCACAAGTCAACCAGTCCCACCGACCCGGGTTGATCCAAGTTTTAGAACACTAACAGAGACTTAGATCACATGCAAGGGCTTTGATGTGGGAGGAAACTTGCTACTTACCTGCCAAGAAGATATAGCGTGTTACACTGTTCTAATTATAAAGATGGGAAATACCAACTCTTAACCCCTTGTTTAGTTCCCTAGCAAATCGAGTGTGGGAAAATAACATAAGAAAAACGAAAGAAATTCTGCCCCTAAATAAGGGTTAATCTCCCTAGCAAATAGAGTGTGGGAAAATAACGTAAGAAAAACGAAAGAAATTCTGCCCCTAAATAAGGGTTAATAGGGACACGTGAAACCTTATTTTTCTCGAGAGATGTGTTAGTCTAGATGCAAATTTCCTCCAAAATTTCACGACGCAACATCTGCCTACCTTTCCACAAGTTAAGACTTCGAAGAAAAAATTTCCAATCACAACCGGTTCTACAGCAGGTTATAACGGGAAAAATATTAACATATTTGGAAGTTTGATGATGATGGACCATGTGAATGATTTATGCATGACTTTCAATTTCCTTCCTTTTACTATATAAATCATTTACAAAGAAAAAGGTTCATCTACAGAGGAAAAGGTTTTACGGTAAAAAGTGAAATTTTTACTCAGTTTTTGGTGTTTAGATGTATTATATTGAAAAAAAAATGCAAAAAACATTTTATTTTAAAAATAAATTAATAAAAAATTATGAATAAAAATATTTTTATAATTTTAAAAATATATATAAAAAGGTTGATATTTTACAAGAAACTGACTTACAAAATTTTAAAGGCTTGGGATCTTCTCGAGTTCGACTCGAGAGAATCTCTCTGGTTTTAACCCCTAGAGGTCACCACGTGTCTCCTTTGACACCCCTTAACCACGGGTAAGGTTCACCCACCCCTAGGGTTCACCCACCCATCCTTGGTTTTTTCTTATATATTAATTATTATTATTTTAATTAAAAAAAACTGTATTTAGACTTTTTTTAATATTAAAAAAGTTTTTAATTTTAAAAAAAAAATTAATATTTATTTTAAAAAAAACAAGGATGGATGGGTGAACCTTAGGGGTGGGTGAACCTTACCCATGGTTAAAGGGTGTCAAAGGAGACACGTGACGACCTCTAGGGGTTCAAACCGTAGAGATTCTCTCGAGTTGAACTCGAGAGAATCCTGGGCCAATTTTAAAATATAAGTTAGTTTCTATAAAAATAGTTCATTTTCCATAAAATATTTTACTAATTAAAGAAGATTACTTACAAACAAACATATATAATTGGTATTTTTCGTAGAATGATTTGTTTTACTTATATTTTAGGGACAAACGAAGCATATAAGAAGAAGAGGGGGGCCAAATCCCTAGGCCAGAATCGACGCACACGTCAGATGACTTTTCACGCGCCCGAGACCCATGTTTCCTACGCGGTCCCACTCTCACCATTTTTAGCTAGGCTAAAAAAGTGTCAATACATCCAATCAAAGATGAAAGATGAGTCATATGTGTGAAAGATACATCGTATCATGGTTTAGCAATATAAACAGAACCCGAGTTGCCTTTTACGGGATTAAGACCCTTTTATAAAAAACTAAAAATAAAAAATCGTATTTCATGGAAAGGAAAAAGTTTCGAGGAGTGCTAGCCCTACTCTGGGTCATCCTCTACTTTCACCATCCACCAATCACATATCCATTTTTTTGAAATTAAATAACTTTTCCATTAAAAAAAATAAAAAATAAACAAGTGGTTGATTGAGAGAAGAGTTGACTGAGGGTAGGGCTCCCATTCCTCAAAAGTTTTTTTCACCTCAAAGCAAAACCAGTCTTGATCCCATTGTTATTTCAATTAGAAATAATCTCTTTTGAGTAACATGCAAGGACTTCGACCAGCTAGAAAACTTGCTACTGGGGTAACTTAAGGAGGTAGACTTGTTACATGTGTGTGGGCCGGTGAGTATAGGCAACAGCGCACCCCTTTGTGTTTTACCAAAAAAATGGGGTCATTTTTTTTTTGATTCATCCCTATGGAACGTGGGGCCCTCCTTTGTAAGACACAAAGAGTAACAGTGCAGCGTGCGTTGGGAGTTAAAGACTAAGCCTTTCTAATTATGAAGTTGGGAAATACCAACTTTGAAAGGATTTCCTAAAGTTACCATGGTCTGTAATCTAGGAAGCACGTATACGGATACAACCGGGGGCGGAAATTTTTTGTGAATCCCTATTGAACTAGTATGACTAGTGGGCCCCTCAATTAAAAAAAAAAATTTTAGTATACTTGGCCCCCCCAATTTTTTTGTCCTATATGATGTAGTGGCCCCCCAATTTTTTTTATCACATATATAGTGGCCCCCCAATGGAGTCCCCTTATGCTCATGTCCCTATTGACACCCCTTAACTATGGTTAAAATTCACTCAATCTCATGGTTCACCTACTTATCCTTGATTTTATAAAAAAATATTTAAATAATTTTAATCTTAGGAGTTAGTGAATTTTTAACAAGGGTTCAAAAAGAAATTTGATATATTTTTTTTAAACCAAAGATAGGTGGGTGAATCTTAACCACAATGAAAGGGGTATTAATAGGACATGTGGCGACCTCAAAGGTATTACCGAGAAAAAAAATTCCAAAATAAAAAAACTACCCCAAAAAAAATTTTCTCGGGGGCTACGCCCCCAAACCCCCAAATCCCATACCCTCAAACCAAATTTTTTTTTGTATACATGTATTTTGGCCCCCCCAATGAAAAATTCCTGGCTCCGCCCCTAGATACAACAATACAGTAAAACCTAAAAAAAAAATAACAAGATATGGGTACGGTCAGAATATATTTGTAATTTTAAAAAAAAAAAAAATAATAATACTATACTTTGTATTATAATTATAAAATAACCATTGATTCAGTTCTATTTATGTATAAAAAAGGCCATGTCCATGCAAAAGCAAAATAAATAGAATTATCTCATCATCCACTAAACAAAAAAAAAAGTCATCCTAATATCCACTAAGCAAAATATAAAGAAGAATATGTCCATGCAAAAACAAAAGAGATAAGGTCACACCCCCAGGTCTCATAAAATTAAAAAAAAATTATTCATGGCCATATCCCAACAGGATTGGAGCTATATCCCTACCATATCCATAATAAAAACTTTGTTTTAAATTAACAGGATACGTTTGAGCCATATCCTGTCGTATTAGAGACATATCGGTATCCGATACGGGTATAATTACCTATTTGAAGTATCTGTGCTGCTTCGTAGTCTGTAATCATTCAAGACTTCGAAAAGGAGGGAAAAAAAAAAAAAGGGAAAGCCTCGACTTTTGAAAAAAAAAAAACTTTACCAAGAACTTTCCTTATAACTTCACACCCAAACAAACACGCTTTGAGTCTGTATAAGAACTCAATCCCCGTCCATTTACCTTCTCATCGACTGTGAATTAGCAAATACGTCATAGACTCTCTTTGGATTGAATTTGAGCGTTTAAGACTTTTTTAATCACTTCGACGAGTTACTTACCATGGTGAAGTCTAGTGATCCACATTGCACTGCACTTTTCTTCCTTAACGTGCGTTCCCTTACCAGACCTCACCAGAGATGGCGCTTGGCTTTCGCAGCCATCTACGCCGGCCGAGTTCTTCTCTCTCTTGCTAAGGATATTTTGTCTAAGAAGGACCAGCTCCTGTCCAGAATTGTACACTCCCCGTCTTACACCATCCTTGATATTCAAGACAATGGAGGTGACCGTGTACCCTTCTTCAATGTCGATCAGACGAGCCTCAACGATATCACGAGGGAGAAGAACTTGGAGAGCCTTTATCAGATTGGAGGAGCTGAAGGGGTGGCTACGCTTCTTGAAACTGACATGGAGAATGGAATACTTGGAGACGATGCTGAATTCACACGCCGAAGTATTGTGTTTGGTCCGAACACGTACCAAAAGCCGCCTGTAAAAGGCTTCCTCAGTTTCGTATTTGAAGCTTTCAAGGATACAACCATCCTCATACTTTTGGGCTGTGCCATCCTCTCTCTCGGCTTCGGAATCAAACAACATGGCCTCAAAGACGGGTGGTATGATGGTGGGAGTATTGTTTTTGCTATTTTTCTAGTCGTTGCCGTCTCTGCGGTGAGTAACTTCAAGCAATCACGACAGTTCAAGAAGCTTTCTGACGAAAGCAACAATATCATGGTGGAAGTCATGAGAGATGGACGGCGTCAACAAATTTCCATCTTCAACGTGGTAGTCGGAGACATTGTTTTTCTAAAGATTGGAGATCAAATTCCGGCTGACGGGTTGTTCTTGGACGGACACTCCTTAAAGGTGGACGAGTCAAGCATGACAGGAGAGAGTGACCATGTAGAAGTCGATAGAAGCCGTAATCCCTTCCTCTTCTCAGGCGCAAAGGTGGCCGACGGATATGCTCGGATGCTTGTCACGTCTGTGGGCATACACACAACATGGGGTGAGATGATGAGCCTGATAAGCCATGATTTAGACGAGCAAACTCCATTACAAGCAAGGCTCAACAAGCTGACTTCTTATATAGGAAAGGTCGGTCTGGTGGTCGCTTTCCTTGTTCTCCTGGTGTTGCTGGTGCGTTATTTCATGGGGACCACAGAAGACGAATCGGGAAATCGGGAGTTCAATGGCAGCAAGACAAAGGTCAATGATGTGATGAATGCAATAGTGGGTATAGTCGCTGCTGCAGTAACCATTGTGGTGGTGGCTATTCCGGAAGGTCTGCCACTAGCTGTCACTCTCACTCTTGCTTATTCTATGAAGAGAATGATGGCAGATAATGCTATGGTTCGAAAACTCTCCGCTTGTGAGACTATGGGTTCAGCCACCACCATCTGCACAGACAAAACGGGCACCCTCACATTGAACCAGATGAAGGTCACTAAGTTTTGGCTCGGCGACGAATCAATGACCGATGATACTTCCTTTCAAAACTCACCCACTGTTTTTGAATTGCTGCAACAAGGAACCTGTTTGAACACTACTGGAGGTGTTTACAGACCCACTTCAGGAACAATGCCTGAGATTTCCGGTAGCCCAACTGAGAAAGCAATACTCTCTTGGGCTGTCCTTGAGTTGGGTATAGATATGGAGAAAGTGAAGCAGAGTTGCACAGTCCTCCACGTTGAAGCCTTCAATTCGGAGAAGAAATGTAGCGGGGTCTTGCTGAGGAAAAACAGCATGAATACAATTAACTTGCATTGGAAGGGAGCTGCCGAGATGATATTGAAAATGTGTTCAAACTACTCCAAGAGAACCGGGACAATAAAAGAAATGGATGAAGCTGAAAGGATGAAGTTCGAACAAATTATTGAAGATATGGCAGCTAAAAGCCTCCGATGCATTGGGTTTGCCTACAAACAAATCGCAGTGGCAGATTACAATGGACAGTCCCCTCAAATGCAAGAAAAAGACGGACTGACCTTGTTAGGACTAGTGGGTTTGAAGGACCCATGTCGACCAGGAGTGCGAACAGCCGTAGAAGCTTGCAAAGATGCTGGAGTGAACATCAAAATGATAACAGGAGACAATGTGTTCACTGCTAGAGCTATTGCCATTGAATGTGGGATAATTGGACTTGATGAAGATTTGAACAATGAAGCAGTGGTTGAAGGTTTAGAATTCCGAAACTACTCACATGAAGAAAGAATGGAGAAGGTTGATAGAATCCACGTAATGGCTAGGTCCTCCCCCCTTGACAAGCTTCTGATGGTACAATGCTTGAAGCAAAAAGGGCACGTGGTTGCGGTCACCGGGGATGGCACCAATGATGCACCTGCATTAAAAGAAGCGGATATCGGGCTTTCAATGGGGATTCAAGGAACTGAAGTGGCAAAGGAGAGTTCAGACATCATCATTTTAGACGATAACTTCACCAATGTAGCTACAGTTTTGAGGTGGGGGAGGTGCGTCTACAATAACATCCAAAAGTTCATCCAGTTCCAGCTCACAGTGAATGTTGCTGCTCTTACGATCAACTTTGTTGCAGCAGTATCGTCAGGTGAAGTACCCCTGACAGCAGTCCAGCTGTTGTGGGTGAACATGATCATGGACACATTGGGAGCTTTGGCCCTAGCCACTGAGCAACCTACCAAGGAGCTCATGGAGAAACCACCCGTGGGTCGAAGTGAACCGCTTATAACTAATGTCATGTGGAGAAACCTCATCGCGCAGGCTCTATATCAGGTAATTGTTCTGCTTACACTACAGTTCAGGGGAAGGTCAATCTTCAGCGTGAATGATAAGGTTAAGGACACCCTCATCTTCAATACTTTCGTCCTCTGCCAAGTTTTTAATGAGTTCAATGCAAGAAAGCTGGAAAAGAAGAACATATTTAAGGATATCCATAAGAATCGGTTGTTTCTTGGGATAGTCGGGATGACAGTCGTTCTTCAAGTGGTGATGGTAGAGTTTCTCAAGAAGTTTGCCAACACTGAGAGGCTGAATTGGGGGCAATGGGGTGCATGTATTGGAATTGCAGCATTGTCTTGGCCAATTGGTTGGGTTGTCAAGTGCATACCGGTTTCCAGTAAATCATTTCTCAGCCTTCTCAAGCTATAGAGCTTCTACCTGCTGAAACAAGGAATCATCGACGCTTCTACAAATATTATCTTCAGTTTTTATACTATTTCAGTTCTCATTCATGTCTCTCACTAGTTTCTCTCAGCATCCTTGATATTAGGTTAAACTAGAGAGTTTCTCAAGGAGTTTCTAGAAATGTGTTTACTTGACAGTCTTTTTGTGTTTCAATTTCTAAAGTTCACAGACCTTGCATGAAATGGAAATCTACAGTTTTAATCATATATTGGTGTACAAGGATGTCCACAAAGTTGTGGACCCATCATTCAGTGATCTTATCCGCAGGATCAATGCCACCACTCAACCCGGTTGAATGAATAAAACCAGTTTGAATAATTGTATTCATCTGATCTATTGCATTCTTTTGAACATCCACAAAAGGTAGGACATGTTATCAGCCAGGGGCCAACAATGGTGGGCAAGAATTCTATGAATTTCTGTTGCATCCATGCCGATCTTAAATTATCCCATAAATGAATCTAATTAGTGACTGTAAACTAAGAGGAAACCACACTTTTGCATTTAATAATGAAAACCTTTCAGTATATGAATCAACCTTACTAAAATGTTATAGTAAGAAGAAGCCCACATTTTGTGTTCAATGAAAACCGTATACAGGTGGAATAGCAGAACAGTAACATCTCTTTCTACAGTATGAACCCAACAATACCTGATAAGTTACACTACCATGCCAAAATATATGTAAAATTTTATAATTAAAGAGATATAGGATCAAGCCCCTCGATGAACTGGAAGATGCATTTTTGTTATTGCAGGAACAGACCTTGAAGCCCCCGGTTCGGTCACAGCTTAACTACCTGAACTGAAGTGAACTCTGTTAAAGAAATCTTCAAATGGTTTGGCAATGCGACTGTATCTCCTTAAATTCCTAGTTTCAATCTCCACAGCGGAGGGAGGGATGGCAGTCACAATCTCTTGTAATGGGTTTACTTTAAACTGAAATTTCGATAAGAAGCACCAATTGAATTGTTCTTTCTAAATGTCTACATGATTGGATCCACTTAAAACATTAGACCTACAAGGTAAATTATAAATAGCTATCTTACCGTCCAAAAAAAAAAAAAAATTATAAATAGCTCGTGCGAAACAATACACATTTATGCATTTCACTCTTATCTACCTTTGGATAACTTAACCAATCAAATGTTCTCAATGAAAAACAAGAGAAACAAGCACATTTGCATATGGGTAAGAATTGTGCAGAATTTGACTCTTAGAATAGTTAGTGATTCTAAAGAGTTTCTCCAATGAAGTAACAAGCACATATGACTCAACTCAACTCTCAGTAATATGCAGATGATCAGCATAATAATACACATTAAAAGACCAAGATATACTGGTGTTTCTTGATGATGATCGTAGACAAAAACTTAAAGGGTAGATCAAACAGTGAATAAAATAAATGGGGGAAAAGTAATGAGCGAGAGAGAGAGAATAAACTCATCAAACACCCATAAAAGTTCTAAAACAAGCATATCAAAATGTAATCACTAATGAATTTGAAAAGAAAAGCAATGCCCAAGCCATTGTTATTGGAAAAAACAATAGCAACAAAGGAAGTTCATATATGGAGATGGCGGAAGGACTCACCTTCATGTCTCAATCTGCAAATTGAAAAATAATTTCCAAACCCTTCAAAGTTCAAACGTTCTGTAATTGGGGGACCCATTCCCTACTCGAGTTTATCAATTTTTAGGGTTTTTCAAGGCAGGGAGAAATGCGTCTATACACTGTTCTTCGATGATTACAGAGCATTAAACCTGTAGCCGTACGGGCGTGTGTGTGTTTTTCGGGTGGACGGGTAGAATTAGAGTATAGTGCGTTATTTAACCCGAGGGTGTAACCCAGTGGTCACTTGGAGAAACCGTAAACCCAGTGGTCTCGATTTCGAATCCTAGCTCCCTCACTAACGATTGCACGGGGTGGAGTATTTCCCTATGTAGCCGTGGGATTAATATGAGCTTACAAGGCTCAGGATATGCACGGTTATAAAAATAAAAAAAAATTATTTGTTATTTTTTGCTACTCTAAAAAAAACTAGCCTAGCACTTCTTTGTTTTTTATATACAAGTGTCAAATCATCTCTTTTTTTCTTCTTCGTTTCTTCGTAGGGTAATGCTGGTAGGAGGTGCAATTTTCAAATATGTAAGGTGAAGACAAAAAGTGTCAAACCATCTCCCTGTTACAGGATAACAATACCATGTATTGCACTCACTCTACACCTAAAGTATTTTTTTTTTACTTACGAGCACTCCTCGTTTTTTTAACATAAAAAATTCTTAACTAGCACATTTCCACTGTGTAATTAAATGTTGGTCCTCATTGGTTCCCCTCTCCTCTTTTTAACATTCATTATCTATGGTTAAGATTCACTCACCCTAGGTTTATTCATTTAACTTTAATTTTTGTAAAGAACAAATACTAACTTTAAGTTGTTAAACTCAACCACAATTAAATGAGATAAAATAGGAATGCATTTGATTTTGTAGTCAAATGCCTGGTGGGCTACTTTTTTTTTTTATCTAAAAGTTGTATATATCACACCATATTAATAGAGCAATAGTCTGTTCATCCGTTTCTCGCCTTAAACCCCCCCCCCCCCCCCGGCGGCTTTAACTGCTCTTGAAGCTTTTACTCTTGGTTAAAAATCTTTTTTGTTTTTTTTTTCAAAACCCAAGGGTAGATACTTGAACCCTAAAAATTAGTGAATCTTAATCACAGTTAAAATGAGTTAACAGGGGGACACATGGCGAAAAAAAAGGCTTGAGTTGCCTCCCTTCACTCCATGGGCGAAGAGGTGACTATTTTTTTTAGATACAAGATCTTCTCTCATTTGTGCTGGCAAGGAGACCGCCAAGGTTGTGCACACCTACCAAGGTATAAGTTTACGCAATAAGTGTGCACAAGCTTATGCTGCGCCTTCTCATTGGGTACTAGCAGTCTCCTCACCAGCACGAATTAGACAAGATCCCAAGTCTTTTTTGTATTAATATTATTAGAAGGCTACAACTGGCATGCTATTAGGCCACATCAATTTGTGCAGGTTAGATATGGTTACGGACCAACCCTATGTTATAAACACAGTCATATGGTATTTCTTAGTCTCAGCCCAATCCAAAGTTTGAAAAGTCGAATACAACTCAGCCAGGTTTAGGTTTAGCCCAACCCAAGTTGAGTCAAGATCCATGGTTCTTAAACTCCAATGACATATTGGTAGGGTGTGGCCTCTCTTATTAGAGAGGTCTTTGGCTGCTAATCTCTAATTGATGCTACTAACCGTATGTAAATGACATCACCAGCGCACTAAAAAAAAAAAAATAGGCGGAAGATGAGTTAATTTGCTGCCAAGTTTATACCAATCGGGATTATAGGATCAACTAGTGGGAAGCCAATTTTCTCAACTAAGGATTATCACAAATAGTTGCAATATATTAAAAAGTAATTGTATACAGGGGCGGAACTAGTATGAACTAGTGTGAAGCCGCCCCCCCCCCCCCCCCCCCCCCCCCCTCCCCCCCAAATTTTTTTTTTTGAAAACCCTTCTTGTTTTGGTATTAGCTAGTGGGCCGCTCAACAAACTTTAATGTTTTTTTAGTATGCTTTGCCCTCCCAATTCCCCCCCCCCCCCCCCGGTCCTTAGGTTGCCACATGTCCCTATTGACATCCCTTACACCTTTAATTATGGTTAAAATTCACCCACTCTTAGGGTTCACCTAATTATCCTTGGTTTTAGAAAAAAATTTAACCTTAGGAGTTAGTGAATTTTAACTAGGGTTTGAATTTTTTTTGATATTTAAAAAAAAAAACCAAGGATAGGTGGGGTAAATCTTAACCACAGTTAAGGGATATCAATAGGGACATGTGGCGACATCAATTATATTATCAAGAAGAAAAATTCTCAAAATAAAAAAAATTACCCCAAAACCTTTTTTCTCGAGGGCTACGCACCCGAACCCCCAACTTCCATACCCTCAAATCCATTAATTTTTTTTTTTTGTTTTTTAAAAAATCTAAAATCTAAGGTTAAATGGATGAACCAGTAAGTGAATCTTAATCACAGTTAATGAGTATTAAAAAGTGGGTTGAAAAAATCTAGCATTCCGTTACATAGTGAAAATGCACGGTAAGTTAACCCTTTTTTGGAATGTAACATTAACAATTTTTATGACCACGATGGACTCACTACTCAAAAAACATTTATTGGGACTACGCCCTCAAACCCCTACACCCCATAGCCAATCCCATTAATTTTCTGCAAAAACAAGCATTGTTGCAGTCTCATCAATTTTCTGTTGTTTTGAAGTGAGGAAGAAGACATAAGATTAGGGGCGGAGCCACATGGGGCCAGGAGGGCTTCAGCCCCCTGAAATTATGAATTTTTAAAAGGATTAATAAAATGGGAGATGGGGAGCCGAAGGGAGAACGGGGCTCTAACCCCCCCCCCCCCCCCCCTCCCTAAACTTTTGAGAAAAAATATATTCTTTAATTAAACAGACACAATCGGAGGCGATAACCCATGAACTTGGCCCTCAATTTTTTTCCTGGGGGCATACCCTCATTGTTAGCCCCCTGCAAGAGAATCTTGGCTCCATCATTGCATAAGATAGAACCATATAATAAGGAGTTGAGGCCCTCCAAAATAAATAGGAAACGTTTAAAAAATGAATCAACAACTCTTTAAAAAAAAAAAAAAGGAAAGTTTTAATCTTGCTAATTAAAGGTTGTTTAAAATCGGTAAGAATAAATATCAAAGATAATTATTGCAAGTTTTGTTTTAAACCAGTAAAAACACAACAATTTATACCATCTGGGATTACAGGATCAACTAGTGGGAGCCAATTTACTAAACTAATTATTATCACAAATAATTGTAATATATTAAAAAAATAATTGTATATCACATGTCAAATACAACGTGTTACAATTAGAACAATATTTCTCTTTATCTCTACTATTATAATGAGTATAAGACCCTTACAAAGGTTGATTTAATTGTCATTATCGACAAAATTACCCTTACATTTATTTTATCTACTATTATTATAATAAGACTGGCAACATTACCTAGGGCTGCACAAAGCCAAATCGGCCCGTTGGTGCAGCTCGGCTTGGCCCGGCCCGAGATCGGCCCGAATTTTAGGTTCGAACGGGCCAAGCCAAACCTAAAAAAAGTTTGGAACCTCAATCAAGCCGAGCTCGGGCCAACCCCTGTGCGGCTCAACCCGACTCGAAGCTCCGCTCAATTGAGGCTCGGTTTGGCTCGAATATTTTTAAAAAAAATTATATATATATATATATATATATAAATAATATAAAATATTATTTTTTTAAAAAAAGTATTCAAGTCGAGCTCGAGCCAAGCCTAGCCGGGCTCGAGCTTGAATCAATTCGGGCCAAGCCGAGCTTCGGGCCAAGCTTTTGAATTTGGGTCGAGCTTCAGGCCACACTTTCAAGCTTCATTTCGAGCCGAGCCGAACTTCGGGCCTAGATCAAATCCTTTCGAGCCGAGCTTCGGGCCTAGATCAAATCCTTTCAAGCCGAGCTGGACTTGGCCAAGCTCGAAAAAGCCCAGCCCAAATACAACCCTAACATTACCCTTAAATTTATCTTCTCTATTTTATCTACTATTATTATAAGAATGACAAAATTACTCTTACACTTGCATCTTCCGTATCTCTACTATTATTTATAATCATTAATAAAAAATTTACCTTTACACTTGCATCTTCTTTACACTTATATCTTCACTAGATTCTCTAATATTATAATGAGAAAGATAAAATTACTCTTCCACTTATAATGAAAATGAGCAATAGTCCCCGCCTCGACTGGGACCATTCCTCCTCACCCTCATAAAACCCATTTGAACTATGGCTAATAAGTTTTAAACCTTGTGGTTTTTTTTCTTCTAAAAACCATCGTTAGATACTTTAACCAAAGGATTGGTTAATCTTAACCACAATAAAAGGGAGTAAAAAAAATGGCACATGATAAGAAAAAGGGGATGATATGGTAAATTATCTTCTCAAGCTGACCCTTCCTTTTCCTTTTACATGCATCACACTTGCGACCCACCAGTATATAATAATTTCTTATTTGAAAAAGGCAATCAAACATTCATGAAAATTTTACAATCCACAAAAAGAGTATGGATCAAACATTATACATTGCTATGTAATATTTTAAATTAAGTGATTGTAAAAATAAAAATTATAAATTATAAAACATAAAGGTGCCTCTATTAGATAATATATTATTGTAATAAAGTGAATGAGATACACTGTATCATTATCAGTGTATCTCTTCACAATTAGATAATATCAATTAAATTTGAATTTAGGATTTGATCAGATATTATTAGATTAAGATTATCTTTTAGAGATCTTACTATATTAGGAGTCTTGGAATATTATTTAAACCCTCTTAGGATTCTTGTAAATCATCTAAAATTATTATCAATGAATCGATTTCTCTTTGTAGTATCAGAATAGACGATCTGCCTGTATTGATTTTTTTTTTTTTTTAGAATTATAACCATACATTAAAAGCAAACCAGAGAACAACATACTATTCGTATTAACAGAGAAACCTACGAGGGGCAAACCCAAATAGTTAAGACTTAAGACTAAGTGAAACTACGATTATCCAAAAAAAAAAAAGAAAGACCAAGTGAAACTTGCAAAGTTTTTCAATTTTTTTTTTGTTAGAAAACGTGCGAAGGTTGACTTTAGAAATTTGAAAGCGTTATACAAATTTTAAATTTTTTTTTAAAAAAAAAAGCCTAGCTACACTTTTTTTTCAATTTGAAGAGTGAGTCTTTAAAAAACGTAAGCGATGCTACTTTATCCCAGAAAAAAATTTCCACAAGATGAACTCAGTTACCACTTACCACATGCGTAACAGCTTTGTAGTAATCAGCAGCAAAAGAATCACTTCAAAGTTAATCGATTTAGGAATCTCTTTCCTTATCAAAAATCATTTAAGAAGGATTCTGGATTTGAAGAATACCAAAGAAACGCACTGGTCTACACACGAAAAATCTACGATAAACGTAGGCCCTTTCCGTAAGTGTATAAGTGATGAATAATTAAACCAACTCTAATGGTGCCTTACCACGGCCACTCATGTCTAGTCAAATAACTTGGGCATTGTGGAATTGGCTGAATAAACTAAAATTTGAACATGGGTTTGCCTTATTATCAAATTTGTTCGTCCATATCCAGCATCGGTCCGGGAAGTGGAGGAGTCTCTGACCTTATACCACTTGAAAGTACCAAAACAAGAAGTTTTGGTGAATTGGACTCCCCTCCTTTAAGTTGGGTTAAAGTTAACACAGATGGTTGTTCAAAAGGCAATCCAGGTGCAGCTAGTGGCGGGGGCCTCGTTAGAGATGTGACAGGACGGTGGCTCGACGGATTTATGTATCACATAGGTATTTGCTTTGTGACAACAGCTGAGCTCTGAGCAGCGTTCCATGGTCTCACATTAGCATGGGAAAATTAAGGGCTACAGGTTGGTCATCTTGGAATTGGATTCGTTGGTTGTTTTATCGCTCTTTAAGAAATCCCTCTTGACTACCAACTCTAATGGTGCCCTCATCAAAACTTGCCAAAATCTTTTATTTCGGCCCTGAGAATGTAGATTGTTTCATACTTTCGAAAAAAAAAAAAGAAACTTTGCAGCTGAATGGCTGGCTAACAAAGGGCTTGGATTCCCCTTTGGACTTTACTATTTTAGAGCAGCCCAGAGGGGCTGAAGGCTCTACTTAGAAATGGTGTAGTAGGAGTTGCGTTCCCAGGTTCTTTTCTTTGTAGTTTGTAGTTTGTAGTTGTGGGCTTTTGCTCCCCCCCAAACAACCGAAAAATAATAATTTAACCAAAAAGAGGGGCAAGGCTAATTGAATCCAACGGTATCTATATAGGGTCTATAGTCCTGTTATAGACCGCATATCTGCAAATCAGTTCCATTTACAAACATGTCCATAGTCCAGACTCCTGCATTTCATCATCTTAATTGCAAGGCTTTCACTGGATACATGTACTGAGGACTCTCAAGTTTCTTACTTTTCTGCTTAACTGCAGGGCTTCCCTCTGGTGTTCACATTCAATTATCACAAAGAAAGAGGGGAAAAAGAAAAGAAAAAAAAAAGCAGCAGAAAACAGAGAAGATGTGGAATGAAGACAAAGAGAGGAAACAGAGAGTTTTTTGTCCTTACCGGAGTCATTGGATAAGTGGATCTTTGCGAGTGTAATAAATCTTAAATCTCAAAAATAAAGGAAGAGAGAAGATGGTTGTAGAGCTTGTTCGCCATTTCCTTCAAAGGAGACCCAGAACCAGACGTAGTTTTGCATTTGAATCACTTGAATTATGGGTGAAGGAGATAAAGAAGAGGAGGCACCCGTCTCGTTTTATCAACAAAATTCAGAAATATCTCAAAAGAGGCGGTGGGGTGTCGGTGGGGCGGTGCAACACTGGATCGGACTTGGAATATATTTGAAAGCGTCTTTGAAAAAGTTTTAGTTTTAACTTGAGACCAAATCCTCTACGGTGATAATCGGATTTGGCAAATCCAGTTATCACCTGAGGTCGCCATGTGACTCTTTTTTTGACACCCCTTAATTTTGTTTAAGATTCACTCACCTCTAGGATTCACCCACCCATCCTGGTTCTTAGAAAAAAATATTGGAAAAACTACCTAAATGACCCTATGGTTTTTCCCGAGTACGTAAGTGGTCTTTCACAATTCAACTTTACTTTTTTAACCCCTTACATGAGAAAACAGCCACATGTGTGAAAATTATTATTTTTTAGACTCATATGCCCCTAAATATTAGGTTAAAGTAAAAAGTGAGATTCCCAAATCATAATCAAGAACGGACGTGCTTTCAGTGCAGGTAAAGCTTTCTTTCTACTTTTTTTATCTTTTGATTCATGGCTGTATTACTTTTGTTTTGCTGTTTTTCTCCTAGAGCTAATTAGTTCTACCCCGTTAAAACAAGTAACAACTCTTCATAGTCTGATTCTGTCCGTTGAAAGTTTCAGATTGAATCTGTACTAAAATCATGAGACGGTCTTAGAGCATGTTCTTGAAAGCTTTACAAATTTTTCATGATATTTTATTGCTTGTTTTAGGAGTATGTCTAAAACCCATGGGAAGATCTTAGGTCCTTGATTCTTGGCTTCTTTTATTCTTCAGCTTGGTATGCCTTCTGTAATTTTGGGACTCAAGGTCCTATTCGGCCTATTGTTTTCTCGATTTCTAATAACTTTTTTTTAAATGGTTTCTCAATTTCCTAATCAAAGAAAATATTAAATTTAATATTATTTGTTTTAATCTCCTCTCGTCCCAAAATCACAGGCATTGAAGTTGTTAGACAAGTTAGGGCTAGGTCAGAATTTGTGATTTTTGGGACTCAAGGTCACATTGACGATGATGAGAATGGTGACTTTCAAAGCTATGGACCAAACACATTCCCTGTTTCAATGCATGTTGATAATGATGATGAGAATGTTGATGTTGGGTATGATGGTAACGATTGCAATATTGACGAAGATGGTGGCGAGTGTAATGGTGATCATGATGGTGTTGCTCGTGATGATGTTGATGTTGATGTTGTGCCATCTACTCTCCCTGAGCGTTGAAGGAGTGACGATTCCTAATTCATGGAATGTACCAGAGGAAGATACGTATGTCAATGCTGATATATCAGGATATCCAGATGTATTGCCAGATACAGATGAAGTTGCAGTTGGACAAATGTTTAAGGATAAGAACCGACTGAAAAATGTGTTGTGCAGGTTTGCAATGCGTAAACAGTTTGAATTTAGGGTTCTGAAATCAAGTAAAATGAGGTACACAATAAAGTGCATAGTTGAGGATTGTGCTTGGAGGCTTCATGCATCAATGGTGAATGGGGCAGGGGTTTTCAAAATAAAGACTTATATTGAAAAACACAATTGTGCGTTGCCTTGTAATGGGAGAGATCACCGCCAATCAACCAGCATGCTAGTTAGTGAGATCATACAGCCTCGTATCGAAGGTCGTGTGGGGTACAGGCCGAAAGACATTATCCATGATATGTGGCAAGATTATGGGGTTGAAATGAGTTATAAGAAAGCGTGGTTAGGTAAGGAGATTGCAATAAAAAGGATAAGAGGGTCGTATGAAGACTCATATGCTGAACTTCCAGCTTATTTCCATGAGCTGAAAAGGACAAACCATGGGACAGTGACTGCTATTAGTTTGTATCCAAGAACGAATGCATTCGAGAGATGTTTTGTGGCTCTCGGACAATGCATCAGAAGTTTGCAACATACCTTGCGGAGAGTAATAGGAGTTGATGGGACTCATTTGAAGGGAAAATACAAGGGAATATTATTTGTGGCTACGGCCTTGGATGGAAACAATCATGTATTTCCAGTTGCATTTGGGATAGGAGAATCAAAGAACAATGATAGTTGGAATTGGTTTCTAAACAACTTAAAAATTGCAATTGGATATTTGGATGAGCTTGTTATTATCTCAGATCGGCATCCATCATTGATAAGGAAGTTCCATTTGTATTCCCCAATGCAGTACATGCCTACTGCGCATACCATATAAGTCAAAACATGCATGCTGAATACAAGGACGAATCCTTAAAGAAGTACTTTTGGCCATCTGTAAAGGCATCCAGACAAGGTCAATTTGAATTCTTCATTGGTCTACTTTCACAAGCTAACCATGATGCGTATTTATGGCTTAGCGATATAGCTAAGGAACGATGGGCAACTGCGTTCTTCCCGGGTATGAGGTATAACATTGTCACTACTAACATATCCGAGAGCATAAATAGTTTGTTGAAAGAAGCAAGAGAATGCCCAGTTACCAACCTCGTGGAAAAAATACGCTTGAAAATTCAGGAGATGTTCTATAGACGAAGAAAAGAGGTGGATACGTTTACTTCCCCGCTGACAAAATGGGCTGATGATAAACTTAAGAAGCAATTGCCAAAGGCACATAATACACGGTGCCATGAGATCAGTAGAAATGAGTATTATGTACAGACACAGTTCAATGACACAGTTAGATTACAAGAGAGGTCATGTACTTGTAGGAAGTTCGATATAATGGGGTTGCCTTATTTGCATGGACTTGCAGCGTGTGCTAAATTTCGTATCAATGCTTATGAGCTTTGTTCAACTTATTATACAGCTGAGACTTATCGGCATACATATCAAGAATCAATATATCCAACGCACGACAAGAGCCAATGGGAGACACCAGATGAGTTGAGAGAGATGTGTAAGAAAATCAAGCCTCCCAAACAAAGGATGCCCACCGGAAGACCAAAGAAGACAAGGATTCTTTCACAAGGTGAGGTGCAACAAACAGTAAAATGTGGACGATGTAAACGAACGGGACATAATCGACAAAGATGTAGATTCCCTATCCAAGAGGAATGGTTTTGGTGAGAATGTTTGCAGTTTGCAGTTTGCCTATCCAAGTCTTGATCAGTGAAAATTTTAAACCTAATTTCCATCTATTAGTGAATTGTTGCAGTTTGCCTCTTAAATATATAATTGTTTTTTTTTTTTGGTTGGACTAATTTGTTAACTAACTATGTCAAGGGTTAGGGACCGTCAGCAGGGTTAGAACTCAACACATGGTGGGCGTCAACAGCCACACCAAGGATTCATATTTGCATTCTATTCCAACCATTTAGGCAATCGATTTCTTCTCTCGGGGGCAACAGTTCAGATAAAATAGTGATTAGGGTCCTCTACAAAAGTCACTGTCGTGTCCTCATGTCCCTTTTAACCCCCATTTAATCCTAGTTAAGCTTAACTAAATTAAAGTTAAGGTTTTAGTTTTTTTTTTTTTAAAACCCACATTAACCCTAGTTATGCTTAACTAAATTAAAGTTAAGGTTTTTGTTTTTTTAAGAAAAACCAAGGTTGGATTACTTAACCCTAGGGGTGAGTGAATCTTAACCACAGTTGATGAGCTTTAAAAGTAAGGCATGGACCAATGAGGACCGGCCCCACTTTTTAATCAGTTTCGACGGCTTCTAGTAGGACCAATTTGATGAGGGAGCCAAATCATCTCCGGTGATAACCGGATTTGGAAAATCCGGTTATCACCCCTAGAGGTCACCACGTGTCTCCTTTGACACCCCTTAACCGTGGGTAAGGTTCACCCACCCATTTTTGGTTTTGTTTTTAAAAATATTAATTCTTTTTTGAAAATTAAAAAACTGTTTTTAATATTAATAAAACTCAAAAAACAGTTTTTTAATTTTCAAAAAAGAATTAATATTAAAAAAAAAAACCAAAAATGGGTGGGTGAACCTTACCCACGGTTAAGGGGTGTCAAAGGAGACACGTGACGACCTCTAGGGGTGAAATCACCGTAGAGGATTTGACTCCTTTGATGAGGGATCTCACCTCCACCCTATGCTTTTGCCGTCCAAGATCTCGTCATATTTAAGGGTATATGGGTCCAAAGAAAAAAACAATTCACAAATGTAACTGTTTTCACGTGTGGAGAGTTAGAAAGGTTAAGTTGAATTGGGAAAGACCACTTATGTAGTCGGGAAAGACTATAGGGTCATTTGGGTTGTTTTCCCAAAAATAATAGTTCTTCTTTTAATATTAAAAAAATATTTTAAAGATTTTTTAATATTAAAATATTTAAAAGAAGAATTAATATTTTTTTCTAAAAACTAAGGATGGGTAGGTGAATCTTAACTATAGTTAGGAGGTGTCAAAAAAGACACGTGACAACCGCAGGAGTGAAAACCGGATTTGCCAAATCCGGTGATAACCATAGACGATTTGGTTTCTTTTAACTTTTAAGTGGAGAGAATCTCCCTCTCTGTTATAAGGAGCGTTAATCCGCTCATTGGGGGATGCTGCGAGGAAAAGCGGTGTCTCACCCTAAAGGCCCTGTATAGTTGCACTTTCGTTTTCTGTTTTTTTGTTTTTAAAAACAAAATTTTTACATGGAACATATTTGGTAAACATGTTTTTGCTTTCTGTTCGAAAAATTAGTAACAAAATTTTTGAAAATCAAGGTAACAAAAATTTTCTACTACCTCTATTTTTGAAAACAAAAAACAAAAATAGAAAGCATGAACCCACCATCACCACCACCCACACACAACAACCACCACACCACCACAATATTACCACCACCACCACTATACCACTACTCACCAACCACCACCCACCTCCACAGCCACCCACACCCACCACCACCATCCACCACTACCACCACCCACACCGACCACCACAATACTACCACCACCACCATTCAACACCACCATAATACTACCACCATCCACCACCACCACCACCACCACACCACCACTACTCACCACCAACCAACTCCACCGCCACCACCACCCACCACCACACTACAACCACCAGCACCACCATCCACCACCACCACTCATCACCCACCACCCACCTCCACCACCATCACTACTCACCACACCACCACCACCACACACTACCACCACCATCACCCCACCCCACTGCCACCACTCACCACCACACTATACCCATTGTCACCACTGACCACTATCACCACCATGAATTGAAATTATTTAATCATATTTACCAAACATGTTTTTTTGTTTTTCTTTTTAAAAAATAAGTAACAATTAGTAATACCAAACATGTTTCTTACTTTGAAAAATTGAAAACAAAAAGTCATTTTCAATTTTTAAAAACAAAAATAAAAACATAAAAATGTAAGCGTATCCAAACAACCCCCAACATGTGTCTTTTTTTTTTTCTTTTTTTTTGTAGTTAGCTCCCTTTAACTGTTGTTAATATTTTTTTGGGTGGTGTTATGTGAACTTCAATATTTGATGATTATTCTTATATTTCATAGTTTTCTATATTTTTATATATGTGTACCACATTCATAATTCAATTATTCTTCATTCTTCTCCATTCCTTATCATCTTTCTACGGTCTCAATTCATCTATCACTTTTCCATTAATTAAGATTATCTCATGTTCTATATTTTTAGTTTGATAATTTTATTTAAGATTTTATTTATTCTAATGAAAATTAATTATATGATTTCTTATATGTCTTTGATTCTCATTGTTTGCTGTTAAAAATTGAATTATTTGTTCAGCAAATTATAATTATTTGAAGTTTCTACATTTTAAAAATAGGAAAAAATAGATGAATGGTATTGTAATTTTTGTACACCATCCTAGTGTGTTTGCGTTGTATATTAATTTATCACATCTTCAATAGTACATTACCCATAAATATTAGATGAGAAAATCTTAATTCTTTAATTAAATAGATGATGAATGTATTATTTATCATTCGATAAAGTGACTCTTAAAATAAAGTAGAGTTAATATTACTCTCTATTCTTATAAGTTGGTTTGTAATTATAAATATTATAAGTAATTTTTTTTTATTGATGTGTGCATTTTAAAATTTAAGAAATTAATGCTATATAGTCATCATTTTTAATTAATGGGGGTGTAGTCATTAAATATTGGGGTGAATCTAACACCATCATATTTTTAATTTTAGCTTTTTTTAAAAAACCAAGGTTAAAATATTAACATTAAGGATTCTAATATTAACCACAATTAAAGAGAGTTAAAATGATATATGTGTCAGTCTTTAGGGGGCAAGCATCCACCCACAAGGAGTGGATTATTTTTCCCTTTTATGATCTGTATAGGATATATAGTCTAATAGATACTTTCTAATCCTATCATTCCCTCCCTATGTTTTTTGGTACCTATAACTCTATAATTCATTCACTTCAAAAATCTATTGATTGAGGCCCGTCCACGTTATGGGTCGCCCCTGTGAGCGCAAATTTTGTTCTTTGCTTTCAAATTTCTTCCATTGTTGTATGGAGTTTATAGTTTGTTGTGGGTGAACTATCCTTCCAATCTGAATAAACCCAGACTGTTAAATTGTCTTCTCTGTATTGGGAAAGAACCTCTGATTAAGATGAAGAATTAAAGAAGAACAAATGTTGAATAAAATATTTTATTTATTCAATGGGCTTGCCCAATTCTCATGTAGGCGTTACAAGCGCCTTATTGAGGTCTTTTCAAATAAAGAAAAAGAATGGTGGTCATGTATGAAACTTCACCGTATATTCTCGATATTGCGGAGTTTTCTTCTTCAATCGCTTGCTTTTTGCTTGCTGCTATTTGAAAGAGAGTTTCTTTTCTTGTTCTCGTGTCTTCTCTTCTGTATTCCCGTTGTTCTCCTGTTCACGTGTGTTTCTTGTGAGAAACACTCATTTTATGGGTTTGAGAAAGTCATTTTTGAGACTCCCTCTTTGACTCCCCTTATTTTAGGAAAGTCAAAAGGGGCACTCCTCTTAGAGGATGCTAGCTCACGGTTCTCCCTTATTTGGGAGAGTCCTTGAGCTCAAGAGAATCCTCTTCTTTTGAGGACTCTTGTACCAGGTTTCCCCCTTTGGGGGGGGAAATCCTAGTACCTTTTGAAAAGGGGGGTGTTTAATCACATCATTTCCTAAGATATAGGACATAGGCCTAATCCTAAAATAATTATGGGAGTGCCATGAGGCATCCCATGAGATTTTAAAAGAGGGGATCCTTATCTTGGGATCCCTCCACAGCTTGACAGAGAATTCTTTTTTATCAAAGATTCTCTGCCCTATGACAGCCAGATATTGATTGTCAGCTGGGGACAGACTGACCTAGGCTAGTCCACGAATCAGGGTGAGACCATAAGTCTCAACCATGGACCACAAGGTGAGACCACAGGTCTCAACCACGGATCACCAGGTGAGACCATTAGTCTCAACCACGGATCACCAGGTGAGATCATTGGTCTCAACCACGGTTCATCAGGTGAGACCATTGGTCTCAACCACGGACCACAAGGTGAGATCACAGGTCTCAACCACGGATCACCGGGTGAGACCATAGGTCTCAACCACAGATCACTAGATGAGACCATAAGTCCCAACCAAGGATCACAGTCTTGCCCGTGGTCTAGGCTAGATCCAGAATATTATATTTGATCCGTTAGGACTTATCCTCAAGAATTGGACACGTGTCAGCCTTATGAAGGTTGACACTGAATATTGGATCCGCAAGGTTTTTGGCCCTCACGGATGAACACGTGTCAGTCCCTTAGAAACTGACACTAAATATGATCTGTGTTGGATCCGTGAGGTTTTGTTCTCATGCCACGTGTTAGCTTAATGAAGACCAACACTAAAGGTTGGATCCGTGAGGCTTTGGTTCTCACGGATAAACACGTGTTAGCTTCTCGGAGGCTAACACTAAATATTGGATCCGTGAGATTTTATTCCTCATGGATAAACACGTGTCGGTGGGTCGATCCGTGAGGTTTATACTAACGGATCAACTCTGCTATTGCTTAGCTGGGCAGCATGATACCAGTCATCAGCATTTAATACTGACAGCTAAAAGTATTGCGCGTGCCACAGGCACGCGTGAACTTAAACCGTCTCTCCGAGAGACTGAGATCAGGTGTGTGCTATTGCACACTCCTGGGTGATGGACGGTGAAAATTTCACTGTCCACAGCCCCTCTATGGGTAAGCTTAGGTGTCTTTTGAAATGTCTAAACTGCATGTCTACTTATCCATATGTCTATTGTGGATAGATGTTTTTACATTTTAAACCGTTTGGTAGCTCGTTTACTTGTTGTAACAAAAAAGACATAAAATGTCTAAAACATAAATTCAATTTTTTGGTGATTTTTAAGAAAGAAGCGTGCATCTATTCTAGATAGACATTAGTTTCACCCATTTATTATTATTATTATTATTCCTTAAAAATGACATCAACTGCTCTTACAATTATTACTATATATTATTGGTGAAAAAGTCTCCTATATTAATAAGGCTTTAATTAATAGAATAATTTTGAAATTAAACTAAAATTTAATCAAATTTTCAAAGTACCATTGTCTTCATATGTGAGTAAAGGAGGTAGTTTTGTGAGTTAATGCGCCATTTATTTGCACATAAATGGTTTTACGGTGTAAATTATTTACGAATGAAAAGGTTTTACGATTAAAGGTGAATTTTCCACTCAATTTTTGGTGTTTTGTTGCATTTTTGAAAATAAGGCGGAATTTTTTTATAAAACAAATTAAAAATTTTAAAAACAAAAATGTAAAAAAAAAATTTTAAAACTAAAATTGTTTTTTAAAAAAACTTAAAACTTAAAAAAAATAAAATGAGTATGGGTATTTTTGTAATTCTAAATATTTTTATAGATGTTGGTATTTCACAAGAAAATGACTAACGAGTTTCTGAAATGTAAGTCATTTTTCTGGAAACATTTTACTTACAAAAGGTTTTACATACAAACAAACACTCGTAACTGTATTTTTCATGGAATTGATTTATTTTCCACTATCATACGTTGAAACAAACGGAGCATAAGTAAAATTTAGTCAATGTTTTGAACCCATATGTATAAGGGTAGTTTTGGAATTAACTAAAATTCAACCCATATGTGTAAGCGCAATTTTGGAATTAACTAAAATTTAATCAATCTCTGAACCTAATCAACGTTTTGGACATGTCATCCTCCTTATATTAGTAAAGATTAATTTTAATTTTTAACATTTAAATTCAATTGTTATTATAAATTTAAAATATTATTAATTATACTATTGGGCCGCATGTGAAATGTAATTGACAGAGGGGAGGGAGAGAGAGTTTAGGAAGAGGGATCCTAGTGAGTGGCATTTTGAGAAAAGTTTAAAAAATATTTTGAGTATAGAAACTTGACGGACATTTTGGATAAAAAAGATTGTGAGAGACACATTGGGCATAGAAATATGCATAGGGATATTTTGATAACCAAAAAGTATTGAGGGCATTTTGGGTATAGAAAAAAATGAGGAGATTTTGAGTATATAAACTTGTGAGACATTTTAGAAATAAAGAAAATAAAACATGGGCAAACTTGAGGAGCAGTTTGGGTAAACAAAATTGTGATGAGTATTTGAGTATAAAAATTTGAGTTACGAGCATTTTGGAAACTAAAAAATATTCGAAACATTTTGACTACAGGAAAAAATTTGACGGCTTTTTATGTATAGAAATCTGACCTAAGGTCATTATGTGAATAACAATCTTTAGGAATGTTCTGGCCAAGAAAAAAAAAATAACAAAAGGACTTGATCCAATTGGACCGGACGAACTGGGAACTGGTTTGACGGCTAGTCCAGTTATGAAAATATTGTTTTATATATTAGTAAAGGGGTAGTTTTATTGTATTTATATATGAGTAAATGGTAGTTTTAGAAATAAGTAAAATTCAAAAGTTTTGAACTCATACGTGTAAAAGACAATTTTGAAATTAAGTAAATTTCATTAATATTTTAAACCAATATGAGGAAAAAGAAATTTTGGAATTAACCAAAATTCATTCAATGCTTTGAATCCATTTGAGTTAAGGGTATTTTTGAAGTTTAATAAAACTTTATGTAAATGATAGTTTTGGAATGGGAAATACTTAACTTACTGCTGCAGCAATAGACTACCTATTCTAATGTAAGTCTTCATTGGTCAATGCCCATTTTTTACCACACATCAACTATAGTTAAAGATTCACTCACTCTTACAATTAAGTAATTTAAGTTTGATTTTTAAAAAGTAAAAAAACCAAAATATTTACTTTAATTTTCTTAAGCTTAACCATAGTTAAGAGAGTGTTAAAAGGTGCACGTGGCCATGACATTAGGTCACCTATTCTAATGTGGGGTGTGTTAATCACTACCCTTTTAGAATTAAGTAAAATTTCAATCAACGTGTGAACATACCTATCCTTTTTATAATAATAAAGATTATTATTATTATTTAAAAATGGCATCAATTGTAAAACTGTATTTGGTAACATCATCTTATTGCAAGACAATTGATCCTCAACCGCACCCATGGGTTAACACGTGTGTTTTTTAACACACATTAACTGTGGTTAAAAATTCACTTATTCTTTATGTTCAACAATTTAACCTTGGTTTTAGGAAATAATATTAAAAAATATTAACCCTAATGCTATGTTTGGTAGCCGAGAAAATAGACTGTGGAAAAACAAACAAAAAAAGTGAAAGAAAATGAAGTTTTCTAGTGTTTGGTTACAAAGAAATTTTTTCTGGAAAAGAAAAGGGGGAGAAAATTTGCCCATAATTTTCTTTTAAAGTGAGTATTCCATTACCTTATAAAAAAAACTTGGATTTGGGGAGAAAACAAAGAGAAAATCTTCAACTTCATGTCATGTCTAAATTTGCTTTATTTTTTCTAATTTTTAAATTATTTTGTTACCAAATTTTCTTAGCAACCAAACAAGGTGCAAAAAAATACTTTTTTTTTTCCCCTTTCTTTTCCATACTTTGTTTATTTTTTCTCAGCAACCAAACATATATAGCATAAGGGTTAAAATTTTGGTAACTAGAGTTTAAAAGGGAAATTAAAGGGCTTTGTGATTCAATCGCAATTGGACAAGATTCAGATTCTAGGTTGATGGTCCTTGTCAGATTTGTGCCTGGATTTGCCTTTTTTTTTTTTTAACCCATTAATAAGTCAGATTAGGTTAAGGGTAAGGAGGTGGCAATCGGGTGGACTTTAGCATCAAAGCCTTTGTAAATGTGTTGGGCTTTGACCGGGCCTATTAAAAAATCACCAAAATTCAAGCCCAAACCAAGCCGGCCCACTGCCACCCCTACTTATCCAACCCACTTGCTACCCCCACTAAATAAAAACGATTCCATGATTCACAAAATGTTGGGCATGGACGGGTATAGATAAACCAAGTATAATTTTCATCCATCTAGTTTGCGTTTTGTCAAGAACAAGTTCCACACACCTTGAACCAACTTCTGGTTAAGTTAGTATCTTCGCATTGAAGAACCAGAAGCATGGCTCTTGACTATCTTAGCCATGACTCGCTCTCTGCTATCGAATTAGCCTTGTTTTACCATCAAATGATCTGATTACTATAACCGCTTTAAGATCGCAATTCCAACTTAACTAAAACTAATCATCCATAATTCAGTTGGATGAGATTGCGGATGAAGCTACCGGTTAGGATATATTTTATTTTTTTTTGTTTGAACCGGTTAGGATATTTACTAGCATAATTTCAGAAGTTAAATACTCTAGCAACATTAATAACTAACAGACTTACTCACATTTCCATAATCATTGTAACCAATTTTCTTGAATTTGGAGCTTTCCAATGATTCTTGTTATAAACTGCTATTTTTGATACAACAATCCAATTTTGATAAAATCGAACTTGATCTTGCTCATTTATAAGCTTCATACATCCTTGAATCTGAAATCCATGTTTGTCTATTCGTAAGTGTTATGATTGTGCCTTGTATTTTCGTTGATAATCAGTTTCGACTGTTACCACTCAAACTCTGTTAACTTAAATTTTTAAAGAGTTACATAATGAAAATTTTGTAATTTTACATTATTGTACAGGATATATAATGCATTATGATTGGGTTTTTTTCATTAGGCAGAAAACGAGAAAAATGGGAGCAGTAGAACTGTGACCCTTTTTTTCACAGGATATTAGTGAAATGATCTCTTTGTGATCGTGTACGGAGGCACCTTGTGGAATCGTTCTATGAATCTTTGCTATTTTTGGTTATATTTTTCATTTTTTTAATGCAATATTAGACTCCTTCCAAAGCTCGTCTTGATAGACATGACATCCGTTAAGTTAAGGGTGTATCGGAACTGAGCTAGCTCGAAGTTCGGCTCCGCCCTAAAAAACCGGGCTTGAGCTCAAAAATAGGCTCAATCGAGCCAAGCCGAGCTATTTTTTGAGTTTAAAAATGTGTTCAAACCGAGCTCAAGCCAAGGTCTGTTTGATTCGGCTCAGCTCGAAGCTCGGCCCGATTGAGGCTCGGTTCGGCTCGAGCTTGGCTCGACTTAAATATTATATAAAAAATAATATTATATATATACATCATTGTTGTATATATAAGTAATATAATTATTACAAATATAAATAATATATTTATATACATATATAGATATAATAAAAATGTTATTATTTTTATTTAAAATTTATTTTTTAATAATTCAATCTGAGCTCAAGCTAAGACGAGTTTGAATCAATTCGAGCCCGAGTCAAGCTCGAACCTAACCAAGCAGGTTCAAGCCGAGCCAGCTCGAACATAGATGTAAAAATTTCAAATTGACCCGAGCTCGAGCATAGATGAAAAAATTTCAAACCAAGCCCGACTCAGCCCTGCTCGAATACACCCCTATGTCAAGTCTTCCAGAGCTAAAAACTAGAAACAATAGGAATTGACTGATTCTGTGAGATGAGGATGCCTCGTTGATGAAAATTTCTACTAATTTCAAAATTGTCATTTGCAACTATTTATACTTACTTTTGTTAAAAACATTGATTGAAATTTTTATTAATTCCAAAAAAGCCTTGTAAGTATTTGTCTTTACTCCTTTACAATTTTTTTCTTAATTCTCAAACTGCCATTATCATATAGATAAGATAAAAATATAAGACAAAAAATAATTGAATTTTTTGCTTGGTTCCCAAACTACCCCTTACTCATTTATCTATCTATCTATATGAAGGGCTTGCTAAACACTTAAATTGATTTTTTTTTTCTTAATTCTCAAATTGCCCTTAATATATATAAGACAAAAAATTAATTGAATATTTTGCTTGATTCCTAAACTACCCTACTCATCTCTCTGTCTATTTATATGTAGTAATATAATGAGAATGGCTTGTTAAAAACGTGAATTGCTTTTTTCTTAATTCCAAAATTGCCCCTTAACGTTGACTAATTTTTGTTCTAAAAATGCCCTTAAGTTAGGTTTCTATACCCAAAATACCCTCAAATTTTTTCCTACAGGCAGAATGTACCGATTATTTTTTGATTCCTAAATTGTCCTTAAGTCAAACTTCCATACCCAAAAGCCCCACAAATTGTTTAACCCAAAATGCTCCTCAAGTTTGTCCATATTTTATTTTCTTTATTTCTAAAATATCTCTAAAATTTATATACCCAAAATGTCTTCTATTTTTGATATACCCAAAATGCCCCTAAAGCTTTTTGGTTCTCAAAATGTCCCTATGTCATATTTCTATTATCAATGTATCCCTCGCAATTTTTTTATCCAAAATATCCCTCAAGTTTCAATACCCAAAAAGTTTCTTATTTTTTTCCCAAAATGCCCTTACTAGGATTCCTCTTCTCAATCTCTCTCCCCCTCCCCTCTCTCTCACAGGCATCGCACTTTCAAATCTCTAGTTAACCCCTTTTTTCATAGGCCCCATCTGGCAATACCAAATGGGAATCCAGTGTAAGAAATCCATTCAGAAAACATCCATGAATGACTCATAATTTAAATATAACAAAGCAACTATCTATGAGAAACATGGTTTTCCGTGTCCACTTCAAAGCACCAAAATTGATGAACGCTCTTCCTTACATGGAGTGAAAGATCTTATCATTTTGAATCTCTCTTCCATTTAAGTAACTTTGGGCCAAGGAAAGGGGGGACCGGAGTAGTTGGAAGTCCATGTATGTGTATGCGTACTACGCACTGTCCTACAAGTTAGTATATCATATAAGTTTTTAGGGGATTGGTATAAGATGGATACAGATAAGAGGGATAGAGAGAGAATATAGAGACCCATTAATCCATGGGATGGGATGGATTTTTAGGGATTGTAATAAGAGGGAAGAAGCAATGTTTTGTAAGGTTGTGATAAATGTAGAGAAACAATGGTTGACTGCTCATGAGTTCCCCGAGCCTCTTCTAGTCATTATAAGAGAAGAAGCTACAGGTAGTAAATATCATAGGTTATAATAGCTTTTTGTTCTATTTTATCTGGTCATGGTTTGCCTAACCCCAAGCTTACCGTCCCAAAAAAAAAAACAAAAAAAACCAAACTTTTTTTATAACTTTCAAATTACACAACTCTTCCCATTCGTTGTTTTCATTCAGGATTCCTTCACCGCAATAAAGCTCACCATATTTACTTTTGATTACATTGTGTGTGACACAATTTCATAGATGATTGAGAATTTTCTTATTTAACGCTATGGAGGGCCTATTGCCACATAGGTTTGGTACACATAGAGATTTACGTCTTTGTTTGTATTCATTTTCTAATTTTCTATATTTTGGGTAATTTCAGGTGTGTATAGCCTACTGGTATGGCTGAAATGGAGATTCATGAAGAGAGTTGTGGGTGGTAGTGGAAGATGCTTTAATGAGTTGCTAAATAGATGGGCGATGAGCGTGGCCAACATTCCTGGCACAGGTTTATTTTTCTAAACTTACTTATGACATTAGTTTGTTTGGATTGTACTGTTTTCCAATTAAATTTTAATAATTTCATAATGTTTGTCCTCTGATTAGTTAATTCTATATACTTTTTTTTATTTATACCCGTGCATCGCACAAGGTCTCTACTAGTGTATATATATGTAATTCATTATACCAAATAATAATAATGTTAATAACAACGTCAAACTTTTTTTTCTCGGTGGAGTATTATGAATCCACGGTAAAACACTAAAATATATGATTTTTTTTTTTACAGTCACTGGCTAGGAGGGTTAGTATCAATTCGAAGAGATTAAATTAGAGCCAATTGTGATAGAACTCTGAGAGAGTTCAATCGCACCCACAAGCCACCATGTGTGTTAGCCTTTAAGTTTCAACCTAAGGTAACCTTATTAAATTTGATGATAACACAATAATGTAATTTGTATTACTAATATCTTCTAGTAAGTTTAAGTGTATATCAATTTATGAAGAACATTAACAAAGTCATTTAAGGAAAAAGCTTGAAAATGACACATACATGAAGGAAATTCAAAATCTAATCAAGCAAGCTATTGAAGCAAATTGAAGATCAATCAAAGTTCTAAAGAAGCCATATTGATCATGATGTAAAAGAAGCTTAAAGATGAAATCAAGACCCAAGATCAAGATGAAGATGAAGACTCTCTTAGAAGGTTTAATTGTTTAGTGAAAGAGTGTCTTAAGACTTTTGTAAAAAGTTCTCAAAGTTTGGTTGATTAAAAAGCTCATACCTAGATTTACCATAAGAGTTTTAAGACTAAAATTGAATAACTTTATAATGCACTGAGACATCATAAAAAATGATCAAAATCATGATAAAGATGAGTCAAAAGACCAAAGAATTCATTAATCCCATTAATTAGGTCTGATTAAAATGAAATTTCCAGAAGAAAACAGAAATCTCATCGATGAAATCGTGAAGATCCACAGATCTCGTCGACGAAATCAACCGCAAAGCTACTGTTTTTATTTCTGTCTCCATCTCGTCTACAAATTCTCAAAGCATACCCAATCTCTTCGACGAAATCATGTAGAATCTAGAAAAAGCTTGTAACAGTTAGTTTTCATCAGTTTTATCTTTTCTAATGTCTCTCCAACGGCTATATCTTTAAAAATGCTAGATGATTTAACTACTCCTATTCATTCCAATCATTCAAATACTCACTCAATCATTCATTGATCAATCCTTTGAGTAAAAAACCTAGAAACTCAAAAAGAGTCCAAATTTTAACTATTTGGCTCCATTCTTTGAGACACTCTTAGAGAGGTTGAAAGTGATTATCCAGCTCATGGAAAAGAGCAATTTATGATTGTAATCACCTTTGTTATAAAGTGTGAAAGAAATCAAGAATCGATGGATTCTTGTCCTTAAAGCGGAGAACTTTGTACAGGCTTGATCTTAGCTCGTAAGAAGACTGTAAAGGTCTGATCCTTACCCATAAAGGGATTGTAAATGTTTGATCTTCACCTAAAAGAAGATCGAAAATTAGTGAATATCGTGGTGAATCTTCTAACGGGTATAGCTTAAGGTGGGGACGTATGCAGGATTGCCGAACGTTATGAAAAATATCTTGTGTTTGTATTCTCTCTCCCTACTCCTTATTTTATTGTTTTGATTACTTGTGTAATATTACATATCTTTCATTCTCTTTTAATTAGTAAAATTAAAATGTCGTTTAAGGGAATAGAAATAATTTTTAATTTGTCATAAACTCTATTCACCCCCCCCCCCCCCCCCCCCTCCCCCTCTAGGTCCAAACCATGGACAACAATGTGTTCCTTTTAACTCCTAGTATCCTTTGGATTTAACAATATAACCTTAGTTTTTTTATAAAAAAAATATTACAAAATAGTATTCATAAGGGTTAAAAATTCGTAACTAAAGTTATATATTTTGTAATATTCTTTTTTAAAAACCAAGGTTATATTACCGAACCCTAAGAGTTAGTGAATTTTAACCACGGTTAATGAGTGTTAAAAGGTACAATGTTGCCCTTTTGACGTCATGAAACCCTCATCGAATTCAATCACAATTGGTTGTGATACAATCTCCTCCTCAAGGTGGAAAAATCAACCACATAAACCCTTACAAAACTAGAACCCGGACCTAACATGTGGTGATTATCCACACAAACCAATGGGGCAAGCAACGCTTCCCTACTAAGGGTCCGTTTGAAAACTCTACTCAAATATAACTCTACTCAAATATAATAAGCTCTAAAAAATAAGTTCTAAAGAAAAAGCTCTATATTTTTTTTTTTAGATTTTGACCGTTTGATAATATGAAAATATTCTCTAAATTTTAGTTGTAAGTTGGTTAAAAACTCTCATTTCAATTTTTTTTTTTTGGTTGTCCTTATTTCTAAAATTTAAGAGCTTATTTTAAAGGTAACTAACATCAATTTTACAATATGCAAATTCAAATCTGCACTATTGCATGGGCCACCACCACCCTACAAGTACCGCCACCTCCTTTCCTTGTTTGGGCCACCACCAAAGCCACCCCACCACCCATCGTACTCCACCAACACCACTGTCACCTCCCTTAAGAGCAGCAATATTTTTACTATTGGCTCTTGTTATGGTTAATTTTTTTTTTTTTTTGGTTAAATATATGGTTTAATTCAGGTCATGAAATTAAAAGGAATAATGATTGTAAGGTATATAAAATGATTTCTTCATATAAAAAAAACATGAAAATTTCTAGTTTTCTACATTACATCCACTCGTGCACTGTATAACTACAATCAAACCCAGTGTCATCCTTGTTTTATTAACCTAATTAGAATTGTTTACAAATGCCACTCTCTCTAGACGGACGAATGTTTCACACATCAATTTCCCAGGTGCAACTAGCTGGACCCTATGCATTCCCACCTCCATGAGCACAGCTTTTATCTGCTGCAATTATTGCAAAAGAGAACCACCAAATCAGGAGGAGGAAATTAAAGAAGATAATTTTTTTTGAAACAATTGTATATTCTTTCCAATTAGACATCGTAAACAAACCTCATGAAATTCATACTCAGAATCTTGAGCTTAGGAGAATCCATAGACACGGATCACTAGCAAGTAGCATTCGTTCTCCTTAGATCTCTTCTGAATATGCCTTTGAATGCATCTGCATGCACAGAAAGAAAGCATGAGATCCTATAACAAATATCATGTAATATTTTCGGTCGAATGAATCGCGAGAGAGATGGGAACAGATGAGGGGAGGGAATTTATATTAAGGGATAAAATGGGTATAATGTAAATTGAGTAAGGATAAACACATCCAAAATTTTCCTGCATTTTTAGGCCGATCGTCTAATGTCTACTTCTAAAACAAAAATGTGCCCTATTGCCACTTATTAGAGCTTTCCTAGCAGTCTTAACCAATTTTACTCATCAAAATAACCAAAACTCTTTTTTTCTTAATTTGGCTATCCTTTTTTTTTAAACACTTTAAGTAGCCAAAACTCACATTATTTTATTATTTGTGTGAGACCATAATAATATAAATGGAGAGAGAAACCTTTATTTTATTATTTTTGTGGGGCCACAACAAAGGAAGAGAGAAAAATGTTTAATTGGTGAGTACTGTACACTCGCCAAACCAAAATGGTTATTTTGAAGAGGCTAATGGAAACTTTTTAAAGCATTATTTTGTACTTTAGTTCACCAAAATAATCTTTTTGGTTATATAAGAGCATCTCCAACACTACCCTATACCAGCTCCATTTGTCTGGTTAGGGAACTGTATAGGGAAAAAATGCTACAATAGGCTCCTCAAAGGACCTCACCAAAATAGGGCTGGCAAGCTAACTCATCAACAGTGACGAGATTTTCAGCTCTCCAAACATTAAAACCATTTGAACCCTCAATCACACCAATTGCAATTGAACTAATAAAGGAGAGTTCAATCGCATCCACGGGCTAACACGTGTCCTTTTTAACTTCTACTAACCATGGTTAAGATTCACTAACTATTGGGGGTTAACAATATAATCTTAGATTTTAGAAAAAAAAAGACATGTGTTGGCCGATTGGTGCAATTGAACTCTCAATGGTTGCAATGATGTTAGAATTAATGAAATAAAAAATAAATATTTAATATAAATAGAGAATAAATTTGGTTAGTGTTGAAGTTGGAAGAATAAAAAGTGACTCCCTATTTGAAAAAGTTGTAAGTTTAGAGGAGTTTTTTAAAATAGTGTTGGAGATGCTCTAATGCTAAGAAGCACGGGTACAGCGATACTTAGATATGGTAATACAGCCAAAATTATTAAAAATAACTAAGTTTTACCTTAGACTATCATATCCAATAAGGCGATACGGGTATGTTTCCATTTTCAAAGCATTCTTGCTTCCTAGCTCTAATGACTTGCAAACATGATCAATGCAGTGTCGTTAAAGACGTGGTCCCGACGGCTGCGTTGAAAGTCAAGGTCTTCCTCACCAAGTCTTGAATCTGTCCATTTGCGATTGAACCCATGACACTCACATAATTGCACTTTTAATTCTAGTTAACAAGTCTTACCCGTTAAGGTTAATGTTTTTTAGTAATTTTTTCTTTTACAAAAACTAACTTTAAATTGTTTAACCATAGTTAACGAGTTTTAAAATGAACACCGTAGACTTGTAGGAGCAATTGAACTCTCGTGTATAATTGCGATTGACTGTGATCCCAACTCTTCTTCCCTACGCTAATGTTTCTTATAGAAAGAGTAATTTATTCCAAGGGGACGAAAAGGACACACAAGCTTATTTTTCTTGAACATGACAGGTACAGTTTCCTCGTACGCTAATAAAAATCCAAGTAATTTATTCCATGTCCTTTCCATTGAGGAAGTGAATTCAAAAGGTGGAGTTAGCATATATTATATTATATATATATATATATATATATATATTTAAAAATTTTAATTTGAAATAACCAATATAAACTTCACTAACAAAACATTTATTGAGAGTACAGAAGTATTTTCACTGTAATATTACGTGCTTAAAAACCACTCACCATTGACAAGACTTATAATTTTTATCATCTGATCTATGTCTCTTTGATTCTCTCTCCCATCTTTGCCATCACTTCTCAATTCTCAATCATTGCGATTTAAAATTTTATGTACGTTTTTGATAGATATCCTCCTGACAATTTTTTTCTTATTTCTACTTTTGAAGCCCAAGCCCAACCTTGACCCTCAAGATAGGGCTTGGGCTTAGTCATGACAGACTTGTGAGGGCTTAGGCTAAACCTTTTGAGTGAGGACGGCTTGGACAAACCCTAGTCCCCATTTACAACCCTAATCACAGTCATTGCCATCGCACCACTACCACCACCTTCACTCAAGGTTTAACATTTCAGAGAAAATACATTTATACACCTGAGGTTTGATGAAAATACACATAGACCCCCTCAGGTTTAAGAAAAAATATACAGGTACCCTTACTTTTCAAAATATTGACACTTACACCATTTCAGTCAACTGATGGAATGATGATGTCATGGGATAAAACGGTATGAACTATCAAAAATACCTTTTAAAATTGTCATTTTCCATTTTTCTCCTATACCAATTTGTCTTTTCATTTTTAAATAAAATCAAATCCTCTAGGGTCCGACCCACGAAATCTTTTTTGACACCCCATGTGGTGGCCACACGTCCTTTTTTGACACCCCTTAAATGGGGTTAGATTCACCCACCCCTATGGTTCACTCATCCATCCTTCGTTTTTTTTTTTTTCTAACTATTAATTATTTTTTTAAAATTTAATAATTGTTTTTAAGACTTTTTAAATATTAAAATATTTTTAAAAATAATTAATATTTAGAAAAAAAAAAAAACAAGGATGGGCGGGACTTTGCAAATGAGACCGTCGAAGGACTGAGACCACCAAGACCTCGCGCCCGAGAATTTAGGTGGGGGCCATCTTCACATGGTGGGGCCCACCTGAAATCCCATGCAATCTCGTGTTCAGGCGCAAGTTCCCCGTGGTCTCCGCCCTAAAATGGCATTTCCCAATTGGGGGAAAAAAGAAGCTACAATGAAATTGCCTTAACCTTTACACCCAAGCAACACGTCTAAGTTTCCATAAGAATACAATCCCAATTCCCATCTATGGTGGAGTTGGTGAGCGCAATTATCAGTCGCTGGAAAAAAAACCTGCAATGAACTTTCCTCAATCTTCTCAGCCAAGATACACGCCTTGAGTTTCTATAAGAACACTATTCCCCAAACATCTACCAATATGAATTGGTGAATACTATTTATCAGTCTCTTCCAATTGAATCTGAGCTTTTAGTCACTACCCCATCTTGCTGGTCATGGTGAAGTCTAGAAATCCACATTACAATGCAATGTGGTTTCTCAACGTACGTTCCCACACCAGACCGCACCAGAGATGGCGCTTGGCTTTGGCAGCCATCTACGCCACCCGAGTTCTTATCTCTCTTGCTAAGGATATTTTGATCAGGAAGAAGGATCGGCCCCTGTCCGGAATTATACACTCCCCCTCTTACACCATCCTTGATATTGATCAACACAATGATGACAATGGAGGAGAGCATGCACGCTTCTTCAATGTCGATCAGAAGAGACTCGTCGATATAACGAAGGAGAAGAACTTCGAGAGCCTTTTACAGGTGGGAGGAGTGGACGGGGTGGCTATGCTTCTCGAAACTGACATGGTGAGTGGAATACTTGGAGATGATGCAGAATTCACATACCGAAGTATTGTGTTTGGTTCAAACACATACCAGAAGCCGCCTGTAAAAGGCTTCCTTAGTTTTGTCTTTGAAGCTTTCAAGGATACAACCATCCTCATACTTTTGGGCTGTGCCATTCTCTCTCTTGGCTTTGGAATCAAGCAGCATGGCCTGAAAGAAGGGTGGTATGATGGAGGGAGTATAATTTTCGCTATATTTCTAGTTGTCGCAGTCTCTGCGGTGAGTAACTTCAAGCAGTCAAGACAGTTCAAGAAGCTTTCTGACGAAAGCAACAACATCATGGTCGAAGTCATGAGAGATGGACGGCGTCACCAAATTTCCATCTTCAACGTGGTAGTCGGAGAAATAGTTTTTCTAAAGATTGGAGATCAAATTCCCGCTGATGGGTTGTTCTTGGACGGCCACTCCTTAAAGGTGGACGAGTCAAGCATGACAGGAGAGAGTGATCATGTAGAAGTCAATGGAAGCAATAATCCCTTCCTCTTCTCCGGCGCAAAGGTGGTCGACGGATATGCTCGGATGCTTGTCACATCTGTGGGCGTACACACAACCTGGGGTGAGATGATGAGCCTGATAAGCCATGACTTAGACGAGCAAACCCCATTACAAGCTAGGCTCAACAAGCTGACTTCTTATATAGGGAAGATCGGTTTGGTGGTCGCTTTCCTTGTTCTTGTGGTGTTGCTGGTGCGTTATTTCATGGGGACCACAGAAGACGAATCGGGAAATCGGGAGTTCAATGGCAGCAAGACAAAGGTCAATGATGTAATGAATGCAATAGTGGATATAGTCGCTGCTGCAGTAACCATTGTGGTGGTGGCTATTCCGGAAGGTCTGCCACTAGCTGTCACTCTCACTCTTGCTTATTCTATGAAGAGAATGATGGCAGATAATGCTATGGTTCGAAAACTCTCCGCTTGTGAGACCATGGGTTCAGCCACCACCATCTGCACAGACAAAACGGGCACCCTCACATTGAACCAGATGAAGGTCACTAAGTTTTGGCTCGGCGATGAAGCAATGAAAGATGATACTTCCTTGGAAATCTCACCCACTGTTTTTGAATTGCTGCAACAAGGAGCCAGTTTGAACACTACTGGTGGTGTTTACAGACCCACTTCAGGAACAATGCCTGAGATTTCCGGTAGCCCGACTGAAAAAGCAATTCTGTCTTGGGCAGTCTTGAAGTTGGGTATAGATATGGATAAAGTGAAGCAGAGTTGCACAGTCCTCCATGTTGAAGCCTTCAATTCGAAGAAGAAATGCAGCGGGGTCTTGATGAGGATGAACAGCACGAAGACAATTAATGTGCATTGGAAGGGAGCTGCCGAGATGATATTGGCAATGTGTTCAAACTACTACAAGAGAACCGGGACAATAAAAGCATTAGATGAAGGTGAAAGGATGAAGTTTGAACAAATAATTGAAGATATGGCAGCTAAAAGCCTCCGGTGCATTGGTTTTGCCCACAAACAAATCGCAGAAGAAGATTACAATGGACAGTCCCATCAAATGCAAGAAAAAGATGGACTGACCTTGTTAGGACTAGTGGGTTTGAAGGACCCATGTCGACCAGGAGTGCGAACAGCCGTAGAAGCTTGCAAAGATGCTGGAGTGAACATCAAAATGATAACAGGAGACAATGTGTTCACTGCTAGAGCTATTGCCATTGAATGTGGGATAATTGAACTTGATGAAGATTTGAACAATGAAGCAGTGGTTGAAGGTGTAGAATTCCGAAACTACACACATGAAGAAAGAATGGAGAAGATTGATAAAATCCATGTAATGGCTAGGTCTTCCCCCTTTGACAAGCTTCTGATGGTACAGTGCTTGAAGCAAAAAGGTCACGTGGTTGCAGTCACCGGTGATGGCACGAATGATGCACCTGCATTAAAAGAAGCGGATATTGGGCTTTCTATGGGGATTCAAGGAACTGAAGTGGCAAAGGAGAGTTCAGACATCATCATTTTAGATGATAACTTCACCAATGTAGCCACAGTTTTGAGGTGGGGGAGGTGCGTCTACAACAACATCCAAAAGTTCATCCAGTTCCAGCTCACGGTGAATGTTGCTGCCCTTACAATCAACTTTGTCGCAGCAGTATCATCAGGTGAAGTACCCTTGACGGCAGTCCAGCTGTTGTGGGTGAACCTGATCATGGACACATTGGGAGCTTTGGCCCTAGCCACTGAGCAACCTACCAAGGAGCTCATGGAGAAACCACCCATGGGTCGAAGTGAACCGCTTATAACTAATGTCATGTGGAGAAACCTCATCGCTCAGGCTCTATATCAGGTAACTGTTTTGCTTACTCTACAGTTCAAGGGAAGGTCTATCTTCAGCGTAAACGATAAGGTTAAGGACACCCTCATCTTCAATATTTTCGTCCTCTGCCAAGTCTTTAATGAGTTCAATGCAAGGAAGCTGGAGAAGAAGAACATATTTAAGGATATCCATAAGAATCGGTTGTTTCTTGGGATAGTCGGGATGACAGTTGTTCTTCAAGTGGTGATGGTAGAGTTTCTCAAGAAGTTTGCCAACACTGAGAGGCTGAATTGGGGGCAATGGGGTGCAAGTATTGGACTTGGGGCATTGTCTTGGCCAATTGGTTGGGTTGTCAAGTGCATACCGGTTTCCAGTATACCATTTCTCAGCCTTCTCAAGCTATAGAGCTTCTATCTGCTATATTATCTTCACTATTTCAGTTCTCATTCATGTCTCTCACTAGTTTCTCTAAGAGCTTTTCTGAGTTTTTCATCCTGTAGATATTGATTGAGAGTTAATAAAATACTGTGTTTTTAGGTTAAACTAGGGAGTTTCTGGAAATTTGTTTGGTTGATTTTTTTTTTTTTGGTTTCAAGTTCTAAAGTTCATAGGTACCTTGCATGAAAGGGAAATCTACAGTTCCCATCATATATTGGTGTAAATGGTGTATAAGGATATCCACAAGGTTTTGGACCCACCATTCAGTGATCTCATCAACAGGATCAATGCCACCACTCAACCCGGTTGAATGAGTAAAACCAGTTTGAAGCACTGTATTCCTGATCTCACATTCTTTTGAAAATCCACGAAAAGTAGGAGATCCTATCAGCCAGGAGCCAACAATGTGTTGGGGAATGAACCCTAAACAGGATCTATGAGACACGAAATATAGACAAAAAAATAACAAGAACAAACACATGCAGAAAACACAGATTTAAGTGGTTCCCTCAAGTTGAGGTACGTCCACAGAGTTGCCGAGATTTCACTATGATTTGGAGCAAAAGAGAATTACAGAGTTGCAATCTAAAATAACAGTAGCCGCCCACACCTATTCTTAATAGTTTTAGGGCGACATAACAGAAGTCGAAAATACCAAAGCACCCCTCGAAAAATTCGCTTATCCACGAGAACAGAGGTAGGATGTTCAGACGAGGCAGGCTCCACACTTCCTATCACAATGGTGGGCAAGAATTTTATGAATTTCTGTTGCATCCATGCCAATCTTTAATTATCCAATAACTGAATCTAATGAATGACTGTAAGCTAAGAGGAAATCACACATTTGTATTTAAGAATGAAAACCTTTCAGCAGATGAATCAACCTTACTAAAATGTTACAGTAAGAAGAAACCCACATTTTGTGTTCAATGAAAACCACATATAGGTAGAATAGCAGAACAGTAACATATAGGATTAAGCCCCTCGATGAACTAGTAGGTACACTATTGTTATTGCAGGAACAGACCTTGAGGCCCCAGTTTGGTCACAGCTTAACCACCCGAACGGAAGTGATCTCTGTTAAAGAAATCTTCAAATGGTTTGGCGATGCGACTGTATCTCCTTAAATTCCTACTTTAATTTTCCACAGCGGAGGGATGGCAATCACAATCTCTTGTAATGGGTTTACTTTAAACCCAAATTGCAACAAGAAGCACCAATTGAATTGTTCTTTCTAATACATGATCGGATCAACTTAAAACATTAGACCTACAAGGTAATAACTCGAGCGAAACAATACAGATTTACGCAATCCCCTCCTCAGCTTTTTTCAGTCTTATCTACCTTTAGATAATCAAATGTTCTCAATGAATACAAGAGAAACAAACACATTTGCATATGGGCAAGAATTATGCAGATTTTGAGTCTTGGATTAGTTAGTGATTCTAAAGAGTTTCTCCAATGAAGCAACAAGCACATATGACTCAACTCAACTCTCAGTAATATGCAGATACTGGTGTTTATTGATGATGATCATAGAAAAACACTTAAAGATTATATCAAACAGTGAATAAAAGAATGGGGAAAAGTAATGAGAGAGAGAGAACTAAATTCATCAAACACCTATAAAAGGTTCTAAAACAAGCAAATCAAAATGTAATCGCTGATTAATTTGAAAATAAAAAACGGAAAACAAAGAGCAATACCCCAAAACCATTGTTACTGTAAAAAACAATAGCAACAAAGGAAGTTCATATGGAAATGGCGGAAGAACTCACTTTCATGTGTAAATCTGCAAATTGAAAACCCTTCAAAGTTCAAAAGCTCTGTAATTGGGGGACCCATTCCCTACGAGAGTTTATGATTTTTTTAGGGTTTTTCAAGGCTGGGAGAAATCCGTCTATACACTGTTCTTCGAAGATTACAGAACATTAAACGGAAATGGGATTTGGTCTGGCCCAAGCTAGACCAAATCCGTCTAGCCCTCAATTCACAGGTTGACACGTGCCCCTTTTAACACTCCTTAAATATAGTTAAAATTCTCTAACCCTTGGTATGATGTAACCAGGTTTTTAGAAAGGAAAAAAAATTTTAATACGAGTTAAAATTTCTTAACCTTTAAAAAAGGCATGGATTTCCCCTAACAGATGCCCGAGTATTACACTTGGTATCACTCTTTGTTTGACGCTTGGGGGAAAGGCTTTTAATTAAATAGTTGATATCATACATATGCATGTATTCGTTGGGCGGTACAAGCACACCTCCCAAGCTCACCATATATTCTTTTTGATACCCATTAACTGTGGTTAAGATTCATATCTTTGATTTTTAGAAAATATTAAAAACAATAATAACCACATGAGTTAGTGAATGATAAGTAAAGTTTTTTTTTTTTAAACAAAATAAGTTATATTATTTAACCCTAAGGATGAGTGAATCTTAACCACAGTTAATGAGTGTCAAAAAAGACATACGGCGAATTGGGTATGTGTTTACCATCCAACAGAACGTGCAATGCATGCTATCACATAATTTGCTGCCTTCCACACATCACATCATGCAAAGAAGGATGTCAAGTATAACACTCGGACATTTGTTAGAGGAAATCTGTTGCCCTTTGAAAGGCTTAAATTAGTCTTTAAAAGTCATTTAATAAATGGGTCCACCCCTCATAGCTCAACGGTTTGACTCAACTGGAATAAACCAAACTCAAGCTGCTATTTCAATGAATGAATGAATCCAAGCTTTCATTTGAGCTCAAATGTTTAAACAAATTGAATTCAAGCACCTTGTTTGATTTGACTTGGAACGAATTTAGCTCGACTTGGCTGGATATATATATCCTATATTTTTGATAATGTTATTTATAACAATATAAAATAATATTTTTAAATTTTCTTTATTATAGATTGTAATAAATCAATTTAAGAGATAACAATGACAAAAAGAGTTTAAAAGTTAAAAGTAAAAAATTCACTTTTGAACTTAGTGAATCAAGCTTGTGTCAACTCGAATTTGAACAAAACTCGAGCTCGATCAAGCTTGTTCAAGCCTAAACATTTGAGCACGAATGAAGCTCAAAATGAACTGGAGCATGCTGAAGTCAAGCACAAACTTGGCCAAGCTCGGCTCCAATGCACCCCTATTCAACTATACACATCACGCCTTCTTATTTGAGAGTGGATTAGCAACAGCAACCTGCTGGGCTACAAGTAGGCATGCTGGTGGTCCACATCGGCTTTCTTACAACCAAACACATTCGGGTGCACTCACACACATTTGCTCAGTACATGAGAAATCACTCCACGACTCACTTCGACTTTGAGAAGCGAGTGTGACACCTTATGTACATGAGCCAACCTCAACTTATGCAGGTTAGATATAGTTGTGGGCCTTACGGCTAACCTTGTGTTATAAACACAAAGCTCATGCTCAACCCAACTCAACCGAGTCTTAAAAACTCAACCCCGCCAAGCTCAAGTTAAGATAGGTTGAGTGACGTTGCAATGAAAAAAAGAGTTAAAAAATATTATAAACATAAATCTTTATTACTGTATATAAAGAGGTTTCCTCCTGTTCAAAACTGATTGGATCTTTTGTAATTCTAAAATTACCATTTGCATAATAAATCCTTAAAACGTGATAAAAATTTGTAAGATTCTAAAACTACCCTTCGCATAATATGCCCTTGAAAACGTGATAAAATTTTATAAAATTTCAAAACTACCCTTTGCATAATGATCCCTTGAAAACGTATATGAAATTTTGTAAAATTCTCAAACTATCCTTATCATAATCATAATCATTATATAAGTCCAAACACTTAATTAAATATTTGCTTGGTTCTCATATTACCTCTCACTCATCTATCTATTTGGCTTTAAATTATTTATGGTTATAACTGGATTTCTTGGAGTCCGGTTACATCACTAAGGTCACCATATGTTTATTTTAACACTCTTTAAGTGTGGTTAAGATTCACCAACTCCTAAAGTTCACCCACTTATCATTGGATTCATTGGATTTTAGAAAAAAAAAAAAATTAAATCCTAGGAATTAGTGAATTTTAATTAGGATTTTAAAAAATTAATATTTTTTCTAAAAACCAATGATAGGTGAGTAAAATCTAGGGGTAGATGAATATCAATCCCAGCCAAGGGGTGTCAAAAGGGACACATGACAACCTCAAGGGCATACGAGACTCCAATTATTGTTAAGATTCACCGACCCCTAGGGTTCAACCACTTATTATTGATTTTTAGAACAAAATATTAATTTCTTTTAAACCTTGATTAAAATTCACTAACTCCAAGGATTAAATATTTGTTTTCATATTTTTTTTAAAATCCAAGGATAAACGGATGAACCATAGGGTGGGTGATTCTGAATCACAGTTAAGTAGTGTTAAAAGGGACACATGATGACCTTAATGGTAAAATCGGACTCCTCGCTCTCTTAGCAAAATACTCCGAAAAAAGAATGTCTCGCCAAAGTCCCACCTGCCCCTTTCTTTGCTATACCCAACATGTATTTAAAGTTTTTAGTTCTTAAAATGTCCTAACATCATATTTCAATAAGCAACCTATCTCTCATAATTTTTTTTTTAAATCCAAAATGTCCATAAAGTTTCTACACCCAAAATATTTCTTAATTTTTTTTTAATCGAAATACCCTCACTAGCCCTCTTCTCAGTCTCTCTCCCCTCTCTCTCAAGTGTTGCCCACTAGTAACTTATAAACTCACACATTTCAATTTAAGTATGAATATATTAAAAACATATATTATTATATTTTTGGGTAAGAGTAGAGGACGAGAGTGCTACGAGAGAGCCGTTAGAGATACAGAAATCATAGAGCCTAACTTTCAACAAGCCAAGTACAAAGTTGATCGAGGTCCTTTCAACATAGTATAACCCTGAATGGGTGGACCACTAGTTCCTCGGACTTACGCCTCATGAAGCAGAAGATCCTGGGTTCGACTTCCCACTCTCCTTTGGGGCTAGTCCTACATGGATTTTCCGGGCTTACCTAGTGTGATGGGTTGTGGGCTCACACTCGGGGATTAGTCTTAAAGGGTTGGGGACACCTTCTAAGTCTCGAAGAAAAAAAAAAAAAAAAAAAACAGAGAGAGATTGACTTTCAACAGCAACTCCGGTTCAAGTCAGTCGGAGCAACCCAATTTATGGAAAATGGTAGTGTCAAAATATGCCTATTTGTAAGTTCGTAATTCCTAAACTACCAATACCCAAGGCACCTTTTTGGTTGATTGTTCAAAAGATCTCTGTTCATAGTTATTCTCAAAAAAAGAAAAAAAAAATTGTTTAATATGCAAACCGAGCTTTTATTGATCCAAAAAGCTCGAGTTCGAATTTCCAACGGCTCGTGCAGTCGTGCCCACATAACCTGAAATGCCATCTGTACATTTATTTTCAGCTTTTAACGTCAATACTAACGGACATTAACGGTGCACTGACGAAAGTTAATAGAAATAGGGCAGCATATCCTGTGTGTTCTTCCCCGGATTCTTCCTTGTAGCCATGGGTGTTGGTAGGCGAGGATCAATTGTTTTGTACCTATTTAACAGTTGTAACCATCTCATAGAGAAATCTTGACCTTAAAAAAACTGGTCACTTGGAAAAACTCAAATGGAAGAACACAAAGGATATGCTTCCTAGAAATAGGGTGTCATCTCTTCGAGTCAGAAACAGATCAGAGCAAGAAAGATTTCATTCATGAACTTATCGTAACTGAACTAAAGAGATTTTATTAAAGCAACCATCCCCTTATCCTAGCAGTTAACCGTGCAGTCCCGCTAAGCGAAAGAGGTCATTCTGAACGCTTTCACTGACCTGTGACTGGGAGCGTCAAGCAGGGAATCCCCAAATTGGCTACCTCTGGAAAGCCTACGATAGCATACTTATTATTATCCAATCTTGAATGCAAGAACTCCTCAAGTTCATCTTTCAAACACAAATACAAATCTTGGATATCACAGGAGACGGAAGAAGATTATTTCGCCTACCCATTTCTACGTTAATAACTTATAACCGATCTCTTTTGAAATCGGTTATAAGCTGAGATGATTCCGAGTCTGCCCATAATCTTCTTCTACAATGCAAGACTTTCACTCTGGATACATGTATTGAAGACTCACAAGTTTCTTACTTTTCTACGTAATTGCAACGCTTTCCGAATCACTCTGGTGGTCACATTCGACTATCACAGAGAATGAGAATAAATAAATAAAAAGACCCGAAAACAGAGAAGATGTGGAATGGAAAAAAAATAATAATAATAAAGAGAAAACAGAAGAGAGGTTTTGTTTTTTCTTACCGGAGCCATTGGAGAAGTGTAGCAAAAATAAAGGAAGAGAAAATATGGTTGCCGTTTCTTTCAATCAAAGGAAGACCCAGAACCAGAGTTGATAGATAGACGTAATTTTTGTAAATTGAATCCCATGACTTTGGGGCTGAAGGAGAGAGAGTTAGAGAATGAGGAGGAGGCAGCATCTCGTTTTATCAACAAAATTGATAAATATCTCAAAAACAAGGCGGTGGGAAGTCTCTGGGCGGTGCAACACTGGATCGGATATGCCAAAAGCTATCTTTGAAAAAGACACCCCGCCGCTTGCTCTAATGGTAGTTTCCAATACCTTTCCATAAAAAAAAACCCCTTATTATGGTAGGGCCCACAGGAGATTTCTACTTCAACCGCAGCAGCTATTCCATGAGCAGGTGCGTGGATACAAGTGAAAGGACACGTAACCTTCTCCAGTTGTAACTTGTTTTTGTTATAACCGGTTATACTCCGGAGGTGGTCATGTGTCCCCGTTTTTATATCTTTTAACTATGGTTAAGATTTCCTCACCTAACTTTGATTTTTAGAAAAAATTATTCAAAAATTTGTAATCCCAGGATAATGAATTTTAACTACACTTCATAAATTATTTTATTATTTTTTATAAACCAATGATAAGTGACTAACTAATTTTAAAATAGTTTGGTGTGTAACTAATGTAACTATTTTTTAAGCACAATTCATATATGTCAAAAGGGACATGGTGCCACCTTAGGTGTGTAACTAATTTTGACAAAATCAATTACATCTGGAGAAGATTACGTCCCGAGTAAAAAGGGGCGTGAAAGAGGTTTGTTGGAACACAAGTTTAAAATATGTCAAAAGGGACATGTGGCAACCTCAGGTGTGTAACCGATTTTGGCAAAACCGGTTACAACTGGAGAAAGATTACGTCCCGAGTGAAAAGCGGTGTGAAAGAGGTTTGTTGGAATGTTTAAAATATGTCGAAAGAGACATGTGGCCACCTCAAGTATGTAACCGGTTTTGACAAAACCGGTTACAACGGGAGAAGATTACATCCCGAGTCAAAAGCTATGTGAAAGAGGTTTGTTGGAACACAAGTGGGGGCCACCGAAGTTGTACGAGAGCTACTTGCATACTACAAACAAGCGTACGAGAGAGATGACATTGGATGTATATCAACTAACGTTATATAAAAGCCGCGTCAACCAACTCTTTTCAATACCTTTAAACTAACACATTTTTGCCGAAAAAACCTATGCTATATCAACTAATTCAACAAATAATAATATAATAAGTAATCTATACCTCTAATTCAACTAATAATAATACTAATGGAAGGTACACGCGATGCATGTGAGTGTACAGTCCAAACAATTATAAGACATTAAATTAAATGATAAAATAAATTTTTATGTGAACGGGAAGTAACCGGAAACAATGAATTTAACTATTGTAAGATTTAATAGATTATTATTGTAAGAAAAAAATTAAGAGAGAATAATGGTAAAAGCATTTCTTTTAGAACGGAATCCTTATTAGGATAAGATCTAGGAGAGTTACCCTACACATTTAAAACACTCTCATGTCCTCTTATCCCAATCTCCTAAAATAGCTCCTAATCCCAATCTCCTAAAATAGCTCCTAATTAGTAGAGATGTGGTTAGTTATTTTTAAATTAATATAATACCTAGAAAAAATTTAGGAGAGAATAATGGTAAAACCGTTTCTTTTGGAACGGAATCCTTATTAGGATAAGATCTAGGAGAGTTACCCTACACATTTAAAACACTCTCATGTCCTCTTATCACAATCTCCTAAAATAGCTCCTAATTAGTAGAGATGTGGTTAGTTATTTTTAAATTAATATGATACCCTAAAATACTTATCTAATCTAGAAATATAATTTAAGGATATATTTTTAGGTAACGCTATCCACCCTTCTTGCATTTGCATTATAATTGTAGAGATAAGAAGATCTATACCTTCTAATAAAAGAGGCATGTTATACAAATCCCTTTTCTCTTTCGTTACCTTTTGTTTTGTCAAACATCAAGTACACACGTAGAGCTGCCATAGAACTCTTAGTATGTGGGCCCTACCATAATCCCAATAGAACTCCCATGTGATCAATATAATTATAAAAAAATGAGAGGATATCTATTTACCTACTCTGTTCTTATCTTTTCACCGTCATAACCCCTCTACAACTCTGCGCTTAGTCACCCTCCCTAAACCACCAGCGTAAGTCCTTGCCACGTCCCACTCCCCTTTCCCGAGTTCTCAACACCTGCAATCAAAAATATTCATAGTCTCTCACCTCTTCTGGACACCTACTCCCACCACGAATCACCCTGTTATTATCCTTTCCAAATTTTTACCATCTCTTTTATTTTCTTTTCTCTATGTCTTTCCTTCACTCCAAACGGATTCTACTCTTGAGCAAATGAGTTTGTTGCTATTCTGTCATTAAATTTCTTCCACTGAGTTTCCTCTTTGTTTCTTTTAATTCTATTGATTTCTATTGTTGAGATTTTAACTCACCTATAATTTTTTTATAGCTTTATGATTTTGTTACTATTCTACGTGTTTATCGTATTTCTGGTTTCTCCCACTAGGGTTTCTCTTTGTTTTATTGATTTTTATTGATGTGATTGTTCTAAGATCTGAATATATTTTCATATCTATTTTACTTGATATGGTTTTGAAAAAAAATTGTATTTTCGGTTTAGGATTTTGTTTAATATTTTCGATCTTTAGTTGATGATTTTGTTGGGTTAGGATTTATGAGAATATCTTAACCAAAAAAAAGGATTTATGAGAATATAATTGATTTCCATTGATCTCCTTTTTGGACGTTTCTTATTTTTGTACACAATGATTTGATTCCCATTTGATTTTTTTTCTACATTTTCAGATAATATATTGGCTAATCTATTTCTCTTGATTGGGTTTTGAAAGAAGAGTATATTTTATTTACTTTTTCTTATTTTTGTTATTATTATTACTTTTTTTCACAGTTGATTTCTCTTGATATAGGACTACCTTAAAAGTTTTTATAAAAAATATCTCTATAGTTGATATATTAAAAATAAAATCTCTTTAGTTGATGATTTTTCTTGGATAGGGTTCATGGATTACTGGATCTATTTTTTAAAAAAATATGCTGGTAAATTTCTGAGTGATAATAGATAGATCATAGATGTTTTACTTAGAGTTAAATGTGTGCTAATTGAAGAGGTTGAGCTCCAAAAAGGTTATGTTTTTGTTTTATATCTCAAATTTTAAATTTGTAGGATGCTTTATTTTTCAACATGTTGTGGTTACTGTAAAATATGCTTTCTTCTTCTCTCTCTCTATGTGTTTGGGATGTAAGTTTTAGCTTTGATTATGACATGAGTTTATCTTTATTGGAAAAAATATCAAAACAATTTGAGTTTTTTTCCCCTAATTATATTTGTTGTTCTTTCATTGAATTGAACTTCTTTGTCACCATTGAATAGTTGTTAATTTGAATTGCATAGTTACAAATAGTTATTATGTACTTGTTGCAGTGTTTTTGTTTCCGATATTTATTATGTACTTGCTGTGGTTTTTTTCTTTCTAATTTATCAAATTGATTTGAGTTTCTTTTTAACTTATATCATTTGCCTCTGGTGATTCTCTCATTAGCTTGATGAGGTACAAGTATTTCTTTCTCTCGTCATTTCTTTTACTATTTAGGTTCAGATTTGAACTAATATTTCTAGTTGAAATCAGAAAACTCAATGTGTGGTGGTGAAGAACCATGCAGATAGCTAGGCGATAACAATTAGAAGTTAGCAAAGGATGGCCTTTTGTCCAGGGAATGTAATTTAGAGTTAATTTTTTTCTAATTCTTTTCCCTAATTCTTTTCCCGTCTTACACCCTAACCATGCAATTTTTTTTTTTACCAAGCAAGCTGATTAAAATGTGTTTTATTGAAGTTGCTGTTAATTGTAGTTAATACATAGCCACTTGCAATAACAATTAGAAGTTAGTGAAGGATGGCCTTTTGTCCAGGGCATGTAATTTAGAGCTAATTTTTTTCTAATTCTTTTCTCTTCTTACACCCTAACCATGCAATTTTTTTTTTACCTAGCAAGTCGATTAAAATGTGTTTTATTTAAGTTACTGTTAATTGTAGTTAATACATAGCCACTTCTAACGTGTTCTTGATATTGTTCCAGGTCTGGGGTTTGATCGATAATTTCAGATATATACCTCCTGTCTAGGTTTCGATAATTTCAGATGCATACCCACCAAAGAACTTTATTACATTTCAAAATAACCTTATATGAAAATTTCATATTCATTTATGAGGAGTGTTAGCCCCAATCGCATTTATTCCAAATATTTCCATAGAAGCAAGTACGGGGCTGACACGTGGAGATCTTTCATTTTTAACAGTTTAAAAAAAGGAAAATCAGAATATCTTTGACATTTGTAGCCACCCAGTTGCGTCTTTGGAAGATTTGCAACTGGGGCTAGCAAAATCCTTCATTTATAGGTCACATTGGGGCTAGCACGATTTGAGACTGGGGCTATATTGAGATTTTAATTTTTTTCCAGCTATCCACGTGGTTTAGAAATGAAACTTTTTTTTTTGGTAGATTTAGAAATAAAACTTATAAAGAGATATATTCTCTATTATACCTCTAGAAGTAATTTTTTTTAAAAAAAATTTACTCCTTTTGGGTGCAATATCTATTGAAAAAGGATTCGCTATTGTACTTGAAGATGAGAAACCAATCAGTTGGGTTAATCAACCCTATGGGCTCACCCAAAACCTTTGATATATATATTATTTATTCATTGGTCATATATATATATATATATATATATATGTGTGTGTGTGTGTGTGTGTGTGTGTGTGTGCAATTTAAAAACAGGCTATTTTCAAACAAAAAAAAGAGCACGACCCTTGCACGTGCAGGGTCAGACTAGTTCTTACAAAAAATGATATCCTTGAAAAATAAAGAGAAATGCTAAGGAGACCGGAAATGCTAGTGAGACTGCAAAGGGCTGAGACCAGACTACTTCTTACTAAATATGATATCCTTGAAAAATAAAAAGGAAATTCTAGTGAGACTGCAAAGGGCCGAGACCGTGCATGTGATGTGCGGATCTCAAAAAAATAAAACCAAATTTATGAAAATTTTGAGATTCATTCATCACATGCGCAGTCTCGATGTGAACTAAAGTCCAAAATAAAATTAAGTCTCAATGTGAACTAAAGTCCAAAATAAAATTAAGGGATAAACCTTTTTTCTTTTTTCACAAGGAGCGTTAATCCGCTCCTCCTTGCAGGATGTTGTTAGAAGCGGTATCTTGCCCCCACAAACACTAACAGGTGTCTCTTTTTATTCATTGTAGTGAACTCTTTTTAATTATGATTAATATTTTTAATCTTCGATTTTTTTTCTAAAAACAAAGGTTAAAATATTAACCTTAAGGAAAACTAATCTTGACACATTTAAAGAGAGGAGGCATCCACCTTTTTATAATCGAGTATATACTGGGTAATAAATACTTCTCGCTTCAAAAATCTATTAATTGAGGTCCGTCCTCATTATGCCCCTTTATTCTAAAAATGGCAATCCTAATTGGCAAGCTTAGTAGCTTCTAACCAAACCCCGCCCCGGGGTGACGTCTTAGGAAGCGGAGGTCTTGAGTTCTAATTGCTTCCCCTTGTTGGTCACCCTCAAGGATTTATCTCGACTTTTCTGGTGTGTGTGATTGAGGTGTTTGTGTAGAAAATTGGATCGGATTCGACAATACCTAAAAGGGGCGATCGATCGCCCACCAAGGGGGATCGATCCCCGACGGGCAATAGATTGCCCCTAGTGGGGATCGATCACCCGGAGCGCCATTTTAGGCTTGGGTGCACGGATTTCTTCCGAAAATTTACTATTTTAGTATGTATGTGCTTTGGGAAACTCTTAATTCGAGTGAGTCTTTCTAATTGTCTAGGACTCCAAGTTTAGGCCTATAAATTGGGGATTATGGGTCTAAGATAAGGTAATGGTTATGAAAACAAGGTGAATATTTTAAGGCTCTCGGAGAGAGCCGAGTTTGCTCTCGTGAGAGCACTGGTAGTTCTCATGGGGAGTGGGAGATAATAGAAAGGGTTTAAGCATCTTAGGGCTTGGGAAAAAGTTGAAGAAATGATAGATAGGGATTGTTCTTAGGGTTCATTGAGAAGGTGACTTGAGTAGGGTGTACAAGGGGCTCTGGGCTTGGGTTAGGATTTAATTTGAAAGGAGGGTAAATATTGTACTAGGTTTCTCAAGGTTTCTCTTAATAAAGTAGAAGCAATCAGATCTTGACCTATGGATGTAGGCAGGTTATTGTCGAACCACGTATATCTCTTGTGCTTTTCCTTAGTATGTTATTTGTGTGCTTGTTTGTTTATTCTTTTCAGTCGGTGTTATTCTGTTATTTCCCCAACAATTGGTATCAGTTCTGCAAATTAGTTTGTGCAACTTTCTTTGGAGGAGGTTTGATGGAAAAAAGGGCTTCAGTCTGCTAAAATAGTGCAAGATGGAGGCATAATTTGGAGATGATTTCACATTCTCCAATAGTATGGACATTCTTCTAATAAAGTGGTTATTGGATTCGAAAGCTTTTTTTGACGGAGTGGTTCGGACTTTGGGAGGAGTAGTTGATGTCCCTAAGTCAAGATAAAATCTAATTTCACTTGGTCAGTGATACTCTCTGGGGCTGTTGCTACATAGTAGGAGGTGGAGTGATCAAAATAAAGCAGAAAAAGCAAGGATTCTTTGTTTTGATAAAGGGGAAGAATTGTGATGATGTTTATCTCCTGGTTGGAATACGGGAGTAGGTGGAGCTACTACGGGCTCTACAGAAATTAGAAATCGGGTGTTATGCAGCGGGTAGAAAGCTCACCTAGGGTTTCTTTTCGCAGTCTGGGCAGAGATGGATATTCCGATGGGTTTCTGAAAGGATGGAGATGGTGAGGTACCTCATGCGGAGAGGATGAGTCGATTTCCATGTTCAGGGTTCATCTGGAATTGAGGACGGGTTGTTAGGCTATACATGAGATTTGACCAGGTTTGATTGAATTCAGTGGAGTGCTTTCCGGGGGGGATTCAAGGGTGTGTGTAGCTGCGGGTCTCTTTCGCAGATGGTGCAGAGGCAGGCTAGGTCAAAAGTTTTTTGGTGGGTCTCTTTCGTAAATGGTGCAGAGACGGGTATACCAAAAGGTTTTTCAGTGGGTCTCTTTCGCAGATGGTGCAGAGACGGGTAGACCAAACGGTTGTTTGCGGTATTTGCAAACGGGTTTATGGTAATTGCAAACGGGGTGATAGAATTTTGAGAGAGATCCTGGTTCGAGGTGGAGGTGTTTCCCGGATGTGGGTGATGCGGTGTTTTATCTTGAAGGTTTACTTGGTGATTAACAAATCGGTTATCTTGTTTGCGGTGGTGTCACGGAATTCTCGCAAATGTGAAGATTTGTAGAAAATTAGCTCGGATTCAACTTTACCCAAAACGGGTGATCGATCGCCCACCAAGGAGGATCGATCACCGGCGGGTGATAGATCGCCCCCAGTGGGGATCGATCGCCCGGAGTGCCGTTTTATGCCTAGGCGCGCGGATTTCTACCGAAAATTTACTATTTTAGTATGTATTTGCTTTGGGAAACTCCTAATTCGAGTGGGAGTCTTCTAATTGTCTAGGACTCCAAGTTTAGGCCTATAAATAGGGGATTATGAGTCTAGGGTAAAGTAATGGTTATGAGAACAAGGTGAATATTTCAGGGCTCCCGGGCAGAGCAGGGTTTTCTCTCTGGGAGAGTCCTGATAGTTCTCATAGGGAGTGGGAGATAATAGAAAGGGTTTAAGCATACTAGGGCTTGGGAAAAGGTTGAAGGGATGATAGATAGAGATTGTTCTTAGAGTTCATTGAGAAGGTGACTTGAGTGGGGTGTACAAGGGGCTCTGGGCTTGGGTTAGGATTTAATCTGAGAGGAAAGTAAATATTGTACTGGGTTTCTCAAGGTTTCTCTGAATAAAGTAGAACCAAACATATCTTGACCCATGGATGTAGGCAGGTTATTGTCGAACCACGTATATCTCTTGTATTTTTCCTTGGTGTGTTATTTGTGTGCTTGTTTGTTTTTTTTTTTGTCAGTGTTATTCTGTTATTTCCCCAACAGTTTGCACGTAGGGCTACCAACAGAGTGGATTCAAAGCGGATAGTCCTATATTTGTATCTGATTTGTTTCGTGTTAATCGTTATTTGAATTCGCTCCAATATCTGTTGGATACGGAAATTTTTTTTTGAATTCAATTAAATATTCGAATTCGGATAATATCCAAATTCCTCCAATTAAGTAATTGATGAATAGGAATAATCAAATTCGGATAATATCCGATTGAATTATTCGATTAAATAGTGATCAAATTTGTAGAGAAATGGGGGTGATCTCATGAAGAAAATAGTACTTGATTGTGCCCATTGATGCCACCATGGGAGTCGACTTTCCTTGTGGTCTAAACTGTTATGATTTAATCTCCCTAAATAAATCTCCAATAACCTGCAAAGTTAATACCACAGCGAAAAAAACCAAGAAATTGAATCTAGAAAATAGGTAATAGCACAAGACAATAATTTACATGGTTCAGTGTAAAAGCTTATGTAGAGACCCGAATCTTTTCTCATGCCTTTAATAGAGTGAATGAGGGTAATTTAGTCTTTTGTCATGTTTTATGCGTATTTAATTATATCTAAAGGGCGTAGCATGGTCTAATTTGATTAAGTGTTAAAGTGGTGGAAAATCAGAGTCGACAATCGATCGCAAGATAGCGACGATCGATCGCCTATAACCTGAATCCTAGGTAAGCTGCTGTTTGGTGCGACGATCGATCGCACTAATGTGACGATCAATCGTCAGGGACCAAAAAAACTAGTTAAGCTTTTGTTTCGTTGACGCTCGAACGCAGCTGGTGCGACGATCGATTGCCAAGTGAGCGACAATCAATCGCCCAAATATGACGATCGATCGCCACTCACGAATCAGATTTTTTAAAAGGGTTCTGGATTTCGGGGTTTTTAACTCCTAGGCTCTAAATAGAGGTTTAGTTCATGGGTTTTAGTATTCTAAGCATTCTAACCTTAATTTGGCAAAAGGGAGAGAAAAACCTAGGGTTTTAAGGGAGAAATTTCTTGGAGAAGAAGGGGATAGCTTGGAAATTGCAAGATTAGCTTGGAAATTAACCCCAAAGCTTGAGGAAGCTTCATCTACAAGTTGGATTCAAGGGAAGAATCCCTAAGGTCGATAAACTTTCTAACTCAACCCTATTAGTAATTTTTTTTTGAATAGTATGATAGAAATCGAGATTTGATATATTTTTCCTAATTATGTATGGATTAAACTTATTAGAAACGGAAATGGGTTTGATACTATGGATGAAATGTATGGAAAATGTGAAATACTATGGAGGATGGGATGAATGTGTGGAGGTGAATTATATTTGGGTTGTATAAATGGATTATGTTGTGATGGAATGTTGAAAATAGGAAAGGGCAAAGTATCCATAATAAACGCATTCAAGGTGTTTGTTGAAATGCTTAAGACGGATGAATGCTAGTATGATGCTATTGATTTTCAAGAAACTAAGTTAAATGGATATTGTTATTGTCATGATAAGTTATGCCTATGTATTTGTATGGTGATCGGTATTCAGGTAGGCCAAATCTTAGAGAAAAATCTTCCACGTTGGGAATTCTCTAATTAGGGAGATGTAACCTACAGGAGTTTCCTAACGGATGATTAGAATTTAAGGGATGACTCATTTGAATTCCAATAACGACACTCAAGCACACGTTCACTTGCATGATTAATATTTAATTCTCATGAGTTCACTTGTCTCACAAGCATGCATGCATTGGACATGAACATGTTATGAATTATGCCATGAAAGAATGATCCCCCACTACGAACATCCTCTCTATGCGTTGTCGCACTCATGTTATGCTATGAAAGAATGATCCCCATTATGAACATCCACTGTACGCGTTGTCGAACACTATGAATTATGCGTTGCCGAGACAAAATACTATGATTATACGTTATCGGGACAAACACACTATGAATCATGCATGTATGAGTCTATGCATATGTTAAGTTCAAGTTCATGAATAAGGGTTACACAAGTATACGAGTCAAGATGATGTTATGACATGTTATATGCTTCGCACTCTGATTATGCCTAATATCACGTGAATCTATTATGATTAAGCATAGCTAAACTAAGTTATGATATTGTTATTGCTCATGTTATCTTATATTGTTGTTAGTTTGTTTATTCCACTGAGTATTCCATACTTAGTCGACCTGTCATTGTCTTCAGGTCTAGGAGAGGAGCCGTGGACTGAGGTGGTTTACGCAGAAGAAGGGGAAGAAGGTGAGCTTCCTGAGGGGGAGGCCAGAGAGTTAGATAGTCATCATTATTATTAGTTAGTTGTTCAATTTTAAAGGATTTGTAATAGACCTTTAGATGATATTGCTTATTAGACTACTTTGCAGATGGTACTAGACTCTTTTGTTTATGTTGGATTTTGTTATGTTGGGCAGATGACCGTTGTATAGGATGGTTTAGTTTTATATAATCGGAATTTTACTATCCTCATTTGTGGAGACTCGTGTTAAAATACCTTATATGTATGGATTTTAAGCAAGTTAAGAAAGTGTGACGATTCCAAAGTCCTATTTTAGCCTTGTAGGATTTTGGGGTCGTTACAAAGGTGGTATCAGAACCCAAGGCATTAGAGTCCTTAGGGCTAAGGTATTAAGTATAGGATATAGGAAGATGTGAACCTTAGGGAAGCAACATCAAACTTAGGGTGTGCATTAAAATTGTTGAGGATTGAGTTTTGGTTAAGCGTAGACTTAAGAATTTATGTGAGGGTGTTTCTAAATGGATTGTCTTTTTCTTCTCAGGATTATAGATATGAGGAGAGGCGGAAGAAATAATAGAATTGGAGGTGGAAGTATGACTAATGGGGATACCCCAGATGGTACTCCCCAGGCTAATGTGAGTCGGGCTATGGAAGCTATTGTTGCAGCCATGGAGAGACAGGCTGAAAATATGGCTTAGCAAACTGCATTGCTAGCAGCTGGTCAAGCTAGGCAAGAGAGGCCAGTTGAGGTCCACCCACCCCGATAGAATGGAGTGGAAGCTTTCAGGAGAATGGGTCCTCCAGCCTCCTATGGGAGCACGTATCCCTCAGTGGTAAAGTTGTGGATCATGCAGTTGAAGAAAATATTCTCTATGCTCGAGACTACTGATGAGCAGAGAGTGAGATGGGCACTCATTTATAATGGAAGGAGAGGCAGAACATTGGTGCAAGGCGGTAACCAGGAAGAGAAATGAGGTACGAGCTGGGTAAGAATGGACATGGGGAGAGTTCTTCGATGTCTTTTATGAGCAATTTTTCCCGACATCTGTGTGAAAGCAAAAAGAAATCGAGTTCTCTACTCTTAAACAGGGGAGCATGTCAGTGGCCGAGTTTGAGGCCAAGTTTGTAGAGTTATCCCAGTTTGCACCTCATCTGATTACTATGGAAAGTATGAAGGCGAGGAGATTTGAAAGAGGTTTGAGGGATTACACCCAAGACAAAGTAGAGATCCTATGTCTTGGATCATGTCGAAAGGTAAGCGAGCGAGCTTTGATTACCGAGAGGAGGTCAGCCGAGTTTTTGAGGAAGAATGGACTGTAGGAAGGCAAGTATGGCCTGCAAGATAAGAGGCAAAGGATGGCAGGCCTAGTACAAGTGGCTAGGTCAACCCTATATCAGAGGCTAGTAGTTGCACCTACCGTTCATCATGCTACTCCTCAGGTACCGCGAACTACCCCATCTGCTCCATGAGTGACTACGTACGAGTTCTGTGGTTATTGCAACAAGAGGCATGTACCTGACGAATACCGAGCAGCTACAGGAGGATGTTTTCATTGTGGTAGTCTGGAGCATTGTTTTACGATTGCCCAGTTTGGGGTATGCAAATGCCACCACAGAGTCAACCCCAGGGAGCTAGACCCCCAGTCAGGCAGCCAGTACAGCAGAGGCCACCTCAGGGTCAAAGGTCCCAGCAGCCTTGTCAGCCAGTTCAGGGTCGAGTGTTTTCCATTTCCGAGCAAGATGCACATGCGTCCGATGACGTTGTGTAAGGTACATTTAAATCATAGATAAAATTATGTATAATGTTATTATGTTTGTATGACTATGATGTTTGCTACTGTGTATAAACATGCAAAGTATATAATAATGGGTTGTGCACATGTTTTGACACATTTAGCAATGTACCCAATTCAACCACCTTATTGGTAAATAATTGTTTAGCTCGTGTGTTGGTTGACACCGGATCGACCCATTCCTTTGTCACTCTTAGTTTTTCTCAAGCTTTCCCTTCGGAGCCAAGTTTGTTAGATCGTAAGCTAGCTATCGCCACTCCAGTGAGTAGTTCAGTCATCACTAATAAGGTCTATCGCACTTGTGATATTCGGGTAGGTCTTAGAGAATTGCCAGCCGATCTGATTGTCCTGAATTTTCAAGATTTTGACATCATCTTAGGCATGGATTGGCTTTCCACCTACCATGGCCATGTGGACTGTTTCGGGAAAGTGGTTAACTTCAAGCCAGTCTGTGGTCCTCCCTTTTATTTTTGGGGTTTGAATAAGAGGGATGTAGCTAGATTTGCAGCCTTGAGTCTTTCTGCACCGGAAGCGCCAAACTCCTCGAACATCTCAATGGTGAATGAATTCTTAAATGTCTTTCCTAAAGATTTGCCAGGATTGCCACCGGATAGAGAGATAGAGTTCGCAATTGAATTAGCTCCGGTCACGACACCCATCTCTAAAGCTCCGTATAGGATAGCTCCAACAGAGTTGAAAGAGCTAAAGGAGCAAATTGAAGAGTTGCTCATTTTTGGGTTTATACGCCCAAGTGTGTCACCTTGGGGAGCTCCGGTGTTATTTGTGGAGAAGGATGGTTCGATGAAGATGTGCATCGACTATCGGCAACTGAACAAGGTCACTATCAAGAACAAATATCATTTGCCAAGGATCGATGACTTGTTTGATCAATTGTAATGAGCGAAGTATTTCTTCAAGATCGATTTAAGGTCGGGCTACCATCAGTTGAAGATAAAGGCAAAAAATGTGCTTAAGTCTACATTCATGACCAGATATGGGCATTTTGAATTCCTGGTCCTGCCGTTTGGTTTGACAAATGCTCCGGCAGCCTTCATGGATCTCATGAACAGAATCTTCAAGCCGACTCTTGACCGCTTTGTGATCGTGTTCGTGGATGAGATTCTAGTGTACTCCAGGACACAGAAGGAGCATGAGATACATCTCTGAACCACGCTGAAGACACTCCGTGAGCATAAGCTATACACTAAGCTTAGCAAGTACGAGTTTTGGCTAGAAAATATAGCATTTCTAGGCCATGTGGTGTCAGAAGAGGGGATTTCTGTGGACCCTTCCAAGATGGAAGTAGTGAAAGGATGAGAAAGACCAAAGAGTGTTACAGAGGTTCGAAGATTCTTGGGCCTAGCTAGATATTATCGAAGATTTGTGGAAGGATTTTCCAGTTTGGCAGCTCCGCTTACTCATCTTACTCGGAAGAACGCGAGGTTCGAGTGAAATGAGAAATATGAGAAGAGTTTCCTTGAGTTGAAGATACGTCTCACCACTGCTTCGATCTTGACAGTACCATCCGGTAGCGGGGGATTCGTGGTGTATAACGATGCTTCACTCATTGGGTTAGGTTGTGTTCTTATGCTACATGGGAAGGTGATTGCCTATGCTTCTCGGCAGTTAAAAGACAACGAGAAGAAATATCCTACCTATGATTTAGAATTGGCAGCATTGGTCTTCGCTCTCAAGATCTTGAGACACTACTTGTACGGTGCGTATTTTGAAGTATTCACCTTGTGAGCACGGGTTTCGGTACTCACATGGTTTAGGTTTATGAGTCGCTATTTATTAATTCGGTAGGGATAAGTTCCAAGAAATGGATAAGGTGTTAAGTCTGCTTAGAGTTCTGAGTAAGTGGTTCGGTTAAGCCCGGGAAAGGTGTTAGGCACCCTGGTACTTCCGTCTTGCAACGGTTCCCTACTTACTAGGTTTAAGCCAATTTAATGTCAAGTTATAGTCAAATGTCTTACATTTAGTTTATACTAATCTAAAAAGGAAAAAACTAAAATAGGGTCGAACCCGTGTTGGGTTGCCTACGTACTCACATTGGGGTGAGATCAGACCGAGCGTAGTTCTGGCACATAAGCCTATGCCAAGCTAAGGAAGTGTTGTATGTGCATCAAGGGTGGCTTAGGGTCTAGCTGGGAGGTTAGGGGTGATTGACAGGGTTGATCAAGTACTTGAATGTGTTTGATTAGGCCCGGTAGGCCAAAGGTTTGGGCCCGATAGGCCAAGATTGGGCCCAGTAGGCCAAGGGTGCAAGCTCAGAGGCTATGGTTTAGTCTGGTGGACTAAGGGATTGGGCCCGATAGGCCAAAGGTTGGACCCAGAGGTCAAAGGTAATCCTGGTAGGCTTTGGATTAGGCCCGGTAGGCTAAAGGGGTGAGCCAGGTAGGCTTAGTGGTAGACCCAGTAGGTCAAGAGGGGTTTAACCATGGTTAGGATTGCTAACCATGGTTAGGCAAGGTCCAAGGTATGTTTATGGTCCTTAAAAATTGATTGATGATTTTTGGAGATTTTTTCCCAAATGTTCCCAAAGTTAAATGAGACTAACCATGGTTAAAACATGGATTTAACCATGGTTAGTCTGATTAATCAAGGTTAGACAGTGTACAAAGTTGGATTCTGACTTATAATGCCATTTTAGATTTTTCCTGATTTTTTAGGATTTTTCAGGATTCAAATGAGCTTAACCATGGTTAAACCAAGTGTTATCCATGGTTAAACTCATCTAACCGTGGTTAAACATGTTTGCACAGTCCAAATTTAATATTTTCTGGAAGCTCAGAATATTTGGGATTTTCTGTGACTTTCTCAGATTTTTCTATATTGGTTAGATCAGCCAACCATGGTTAGTTCTTAACCGGGGTTAGGTTATCCCATGGTTAAGGCAAGGGAAAGTTTGAAATGGGCCTAGGGGGCTAGGCCAGGTCTTGTAGGGTCTCCTATAGGTTCTGGGCTACTGCAAGGCCAAAAAAAGTCCAAAACAAAAACCTGTCGACAGATTTAGCACTTTATGTTCCGGATAATAAGGATTTGAGAAGGGAGATTCTGGATGAAGCACACAAGTCCAAGTACAACATCCATCCGGGAGGTACTAAGATGTACCAGAACCTCAAGAAATATTTCTAATAGAAAGGTATGAAGAAGAATATGGCTACCTACGTATCCAAGTGTTTGGTGTGTCAGTAAGTGAAAGCCGAATACCGGAGACCGGCAGGACTTCTTCAGCCTCTTCCTATTCCCAAGTGGAAGTGGGAAAATATCTTCATGGATTTCGTGGTGGGTTTGCCAAGGACGACTAAGAACTTTGATGCAATTTGGGTTGTGGTCGATCGATTGACGAAGTTGACTTATTTTCTTCCTTATCGAACCACATTCAATTCCAACCAGTTGGCAAACCTCTATATCAAATAAATAGTCTGTTTGCATGAAGTGCCTGTTAGCATTGTATCTGATCGAGACCCGAGATTTACTTCTAGATTCTGGAAGAGTTTTCAGCAGGCTATGGATTCCCGTTTAGATTTCAATACGGCATTTCATCCATAAACAAATGGACAAACTGAGAGGGTGAACCAGATCATAGAGGACATGCTACGAGCTTGCATATTAGACTTCCAAGGCAGTTGGGATGATCGCATGCCGTTGGTTGAGTTTGCCTACAACAATACCTATCAAGCGAATATTCAGATGGCTCCGTTTGAAGTACTCTATGGGAGGAGTTGTCGTTCACCTTTGTATTGGGACAAAGTTGGCGAGAGGAAGCTTTTGGGTCCTAAGCTCGTTGGTTAGACTGTGGATAGAGTTCAGTTGATCAGGGAGATGTTGAAAGCAGCTCAGAGTAGGTAGAAGAGCTATGCCAATACTCGCAGGAAAGATCTTGAGTTCCAAGTTTGAGATTTTGTATTTGTGAAGATCTCACCAACAAAGGGAGTGACGAGATTCGGCAAGCAGGGCAAGCTCAGTCCGAGATATGTAGGTCCTTTTGAGATCATCACCTGGGTTGAAAAAGTTGCTTACCGGGTCACCATGCGACCTCACATGGCAGGTGTGCATAATGTCTTTCACATCTCTATGTTAAGGAAGTATATTTCAGATCCTTCACACTTCATCAATTTAGATCCATTGGTAATTCAAGAAGATTTGACTATAATGGAGCAACCGGCTCAAATCTTGGACCGGAAGGAACAAGTCTTGCGTTCTTAAGTCATTTCTCTTGTACTCTTGCAATAGGAGCATCACTCTAGAGAAGAGACTACTTGGGAGAGAGAAGCCGAGGTCCACGAAAAGTACCCACACTTGTTCACCTAAGGTACATAAATTTTGGAGACGAAATTCTTTTAAGGGAGGGAGGATGTAGAGATCCAAATCTTTTCTCATGCCTTTAATAGAGTAAATAAGGGTAAATTAGTCTTTTGTCATGTTTTATGCATATTTAATTATATCTAAGGGGTGTAGCATGGTCTAATTTAGTTAAATGTTAAAGTGGTGGACAATCAGAGTCGACAATCGATCGCAGGATAGCGACGATCGATCGCCCATAACCTGAATCCTAGGTAAGCTGTTGTTTGGTGCGACGATCGGTCGCACTAATGTGACAATCAATCATCAGGGACCAAAAAAACTAGTTAAGCTTCTGTTTCGTTGACGATCGATCGCAATTGGTGCGATGATCGATCACCAAGTGAGCAACGATCGATCGCCACTCGTGAATCAGATTTTTTAAAAGGGTTTCGGATTTTGGGGTTTTTAACCCCTAGGCTATAAATAAAGGTTTAGTTCGTAGGTTTTAGTATTCTAAGCATTTCTAACCCTAATTTGGCAAAAGGGAGAGAAAAACCTAGGGTTTTAAGGGAGAAATTTCTTTGAGAAGAGGGGAGAGCTTGGAAATTGCAAGATTAGCTTCGAGATCAACCCCAAAGCTTGAGGGAGCTTCATCTAGCAAGTTGGATTCAAGAGAAGAATCCTTAACGTTGATAAACTCTCTAACTCAACCCTATTAGTGATGTTTTATGAATATTATTATGATAGAAATGATAGAAATGGAGATTTGATATGTTTTTCCTAATTATGTATGGATTGAACTTATTGGAGATGGAAATGAGTTTGATATTATGGATGAAATGTATAGAAAACGTGAAATACTATGGAGGATGGGATGAATGTGTGGTGGTGAATTATATTTGGGTTATATGAATGGATTATGTTGTGGTGGAATGTTGAAAATGGGAAAAGGCAAAGTATCCATAATTAACGCACTTAAGGTATTTGTTGAAATGCTTAAGAAGGATGAATACTAGTATGACGCTATTGATTTTTAAGAAACTAAGTTAAATGGATATTTTTGTTGTCATGATAAGTTATGTCTATGTATTTGTATGGTCATCGGTATTCGGGTAGGCCAAATCTTAGAGGAAAATCTTCCACGTTGAAAATTCTATAACTAGGGAGATATAACCTAGCAGAGTTTCCTAACGAATGATTAAAATCTAAGGGATGACTCATTTGAATTCCAATCACGATACTCAAGCACACGTTTACTTGCATGATAAATATTTAAGTCTCATGAGTTCACTTGTCTCACAAGCATGCATGCATTGGACACGAACATATTATGAATTATGCCATGAAAGAATGTTCCCCTACTACGAACATCCACTCTACGCGTTGTCGCACTCATGTTATGTTATAAAAGAATGATCCTCATTACGAACATCCACTCTACGTGTTGTCGAACACTATGAATTATGTGTTGCCGGGACAAAACACTATGATTATGCGTTGTCGGGAAAAACACACTATGAATCATGCATGTATAAGTCTATGCATATGTTAAGTTCAAGTTCATGAATAAGGGTTACACAAGTACACGAGTCAAGATGATGTTATGACATGTTATATGCTTTGTACTCTGATTATGCCTATTTCACGTGAATCTATTATGATTAGGCATAGATAAATTAAGTTATGATATTGTTATTGCTCATGTTATCTTATGTTGTTGTTAGTTTGTTTATTCCACTAAGTATTCCATGCTCAGTCGACCTGTCATTGTCTTCAAGTCTAGGAAAGGAGCCGTGGATTGAGGTGGTTTACGGGGAAGAAGGTGAGCTTCCTGAGGGGGAGGCCAGAGATTTAGATAGTCATCCTTATTGTTAGTTAGTTGTTCAGTTTTAAAGGATTTGTAATAGACTTTTAGAAGAGATTGCTTATTACACTACTTTGCAGATGGTACTAGACTATTTTGTTTATGTTGGATTTTGTTATGTTGGGCAAATGACCGTTGTACAAGATGGTTTAGTTTTATATAATCGGAATTTTATCATCCTCATTTTTGGAGACTCGTGTTAGTATGCCTTGTCTGTATGGATTTTAAGCAGGTTAAGGGAGTGTGACGATTCCAAAGTCCTATTTTAGCCTTGTAGGATTTTGGGGTCGTTACAGCCTACGTCCACAGAATCAACCTACAAGTTTTTTCACTATGAGAATGCAATTAAAGAGAATACAAGAAGGTGTGCTTCAATACCTGAACTTCACACCCAACAACCCTTGTACACTCCTCTTTCTTTCCCACTCTCAAACCTATGAAAATTTCGCCTTAGATCATTTTTCCCTCTTTGACGGCTCTAAAAACCTTATTCCCTCTTTATACTACCTGGTTAATAAAACCTAATTAGTAAAAGAGTCTTAAAACAGTTAAATCAAGATATGATTTAATTGCTAAAATAAACTCACATACCTAACAATCTCCACCTTGGCTTTATTTACAGCCCCATCAAGATCTCTTGTTTGCGCCTTTGATTATGGCACATGTCCACCCCTCTACCTTGGTACAAAATACCTAAACTACCTTGGAGATAAATTACACATGTCTCCCTCAATGAAATTTGCATCACTAATTATAATGTCTGTGATGCACCTCCACCCCGAACTTAAATCAACTTACCATTGACTCAGTTAACTGTTTGCTATATCCGCAAACAACCATTGACCTTAAAGAAGCATCAGCTACATACGTCATCGAATTAAAATGTTTTGACTCCATTGGATTGGATCATAACATGACCAATACACGTGTAGCCATCCCTAGTCAACTCCAAAGAGAGACCTCAACGTGTCCTCTCCAATTGCAAGACCTATATCACCATCGTCTATAACTTGGAAAGTTGTAATATTTGTCTCTGCTCCTAATGCGAAATAGACTTTGTGTATGCGCATACCACACCGTGCAATCCATTTTCAACTACCTATCAAGGCCTTACAAATATCAATCAGCATGGTATTCCCTAGTATACGATACAACTTATCACACTACTCTCCCTTCATCGGGACCATACAGACACATGTAATTTTCTTAATTCCAGCTCTAATTGAATACCTACATCCTTTGGAGTCCAAACTGTCATAGTGATATTAAATTCTTTCACATCTTTGGAACAAACAACACATCGCCCAAAGTGCATGTCACCTCATCAAACATTTTGATTTTAACCGTTCCAATACTTGTCACATCACAAGTTGACCCATCACCTAAGGATACAACACCATCCTCTTCTCTTGGAATGTGTCAAAATATTCTGTCTTTTAGCATATGTTAATAGAACAACCCGAATCTAACAACCACTCATCATGAAAAAAATGTTAATATATACCTGTAGAGACCGTGAGAATATATATCTCCAAAGTATTCTTCACTTTCTCTGTCATTCCTAATTGCAATTGTTGCATTACTAGGATCATCTTCATTGTTTCTTTTATCAGCACATTCAGGACAATCCCTCTTAATGTGATCATACTCCTTGCGGTGAAGTATTGTATTTTCCCTTTTCCTTTCAATTCAGATCTAGCCTTGCTATTCCAAGACCTCTATCTGAAGTCATTAATCATTGATTCTCTCCACGAGCAAGTAACCCTTGATCTTGAATACCCTCAAGATTAGGCTTCCTCCTAATATCATTTGATAGGAGCATTATTGTGCCATCTTGAAGCTTTACAGTATAATTTTCATACAAAAGCAGTGTCACCAAATTATCGTATGAATCAGGAAGTGAGGTAAGAAGCATTAGGGCTTTGGCTTCTCCCTCCATCTTAACATCAACCTTGTGGAGTTGATCAAATATCTGATTGAACACATTAAATTGACCCGTCAAAGGAAGAAAAAACTCATTTTCCGCGACCTAGCTTTAGATAGGTATAGATTTGCGCTCGAGTTTCGGAATTGCTATTATTCTATATTGCTAGAAAGCTATCGATGAGACCTATGATATTCTAAATTTTCAAAAAAATCAAAAACTAGTGCCTAAAAAATATTGCTAGAATAAAGGACCGCCAAAGGAAGAAAAAAACCATTTTCCGTTAGCTAATTAACTTTATCTAGGTATAGATCTGCACTCTTGTCATGTAGATCTTGTCTGCAAATCTGTAATCTGCATATGCTAAATGACAACGTAGTGAAGCATGTCTGTGATGAATAGTTTAGTAGCAAATCTACTGCAAATAAGCATCCCAGAGAGTGTGAGAGAGTATACAACTTTCTCCCCCTATTTGGTACGAATGGCCAGTGAGAACATGAATGATGATAAAACACAATGAGCAATTTAAAACAAATAAAGAGTGCATAACAATATTTCATTGCTCAAGTATGTATAAAGCAACTCCCTTCCAAGTCGATCATCTCCCCCTATGATCAAGCATATAACCGATGCAACTGGGTACCAAATTTAGTCGTAATAAAATATTGCCCAAAACACACCAAATTGCCACACAATATGCATAAAGGGAATTCCATGAACCTAAATTCAAATCGGGCAAACCGATAAACTAGATAACATTGGTGAAGAATATGGGTACCCAATTTCAAATGGATAAATTTGATGGGAGGGGTAGTTTTACTCTATGGCAGATGAGAGTGAAGGGTATTCTAGTTCAACAGGGCTTGGCTAGGACATTGAAGGGAGACCCCGATAAACCCAAGAAAATTGAGATGATGAATGAGAAGACATTAAGTTGAGGGTAGTCAAGCACAATTCGATTATGTCTTGCACATAACATTTTATTTAACATTATGGATGAAGATTCAACACCGGGCTTGTGGGAAAAATTGGAAAATCTCTATATGGGAAAGAGTCTAACCAATAAATTATATTTGAAGTGACAACTGTATGGCCTGAAGATGGTTGAAGGCGGTAATCTAATTGAACACATTCAAAAGATTACCGCCTTCGACCATCTTCAGCCCATATAGTTGTCACTTCAAATACAATTTATTGGCTAGGCTCTTTCCCATATAGAGATTTTCCAAATTTTCCCACAAGCCCGATGTTGAATCTCCATCCATAATGTAAAAATAAATTGTTATATGCAAGACAATCAAATTGTGCTTGGCTAACCTCGGCTTAATGTCTTGTCATTCATCATCCTCAATTTTCTTGGGTTTATCAGGGTCTCCCTTCAACGTCCTAGCCAAGCCCTATTGAACCAGAACATCCTTCACCCTCATCTACCATAAAGTAAAATTGCCCTCCTGTCAAATTTATCCATTTGAACTTGGGTACCCATACTCTTCATCAATGTTACCTGGTTCGTCGGTTCGTACGATTCGAATTCGGGTTCACAATTCACCACTCAAAAGTGAAACCTGTTCACTAGGGGTAGGATGAGACAGTTCATTTATCGGTTCGCTTAGGTTCTTTAGTTTTGTTCCTTACATAAAATTAATACATATTATATGTATAAATATATTAACTGTGTAAATAAATATATTATAAATAATTATTTTTTAAAAAATAGGTTATTTTAATAAAAGTATTAAAAATAGGTTTTATGTCCAGTTTACAAACTCATAAAACAAATTTGCCAAACTCAAAGTATAAGTTCGCTGAACTTAAAGAACAAATTCACTGAACACAAACAAAAGTTCGTCGAACCAAAGCTATTGAGTTCGGGTAAATGGTTTTCTCATTTTCACACACCCAAACAAACCGCGAACCAGTTCGCGGTTTCGTACTAGTAGGTAGCGAACTAGGTAGCACTACTCTTCACTACCATTGTAAAATGATTACCTTCGATCGAACTCCACCATATCCTTAAACTCTCTTTGGATTTTGTTATTAATCTCTAGTTAACCAAAACAATCTTAGGCACCATTTCCTTTAACATCTCTTTGGATTTTGATATTAATCTCTAGTTAACCCCTTATTTCACAAGCCCCTTCGGCGATTCTCTAGAAATACCAAATGGAAATCCAGCGTACAAAATCCATTCAGAAAGGAACATGAATGAATGACTTATAATTTAAAGCTAACAAAGCACCATCCATAAATGAATGACTTATAATGAACATTTTGGAGGCGATTTTGGAGTTCGGGTTATTCATTTTGGATGGCCGCCGGTAGGGATCCTCTACTGGAGGCCCCTTCCTCCAGCTCTGGTAGAACCCCGGGCCCTTGGTCGGTTCTGTTTGCTGATAACAAAGTCCGTTCCAGTGGGGCATCTCTGTTCTTTTCCCCTCTTGAATCTGTTGATGGGAGGAAGGTTGTGGTTTGTCCTTCTGCGGAGTTTGAGAGAGGCGTTCTCCGCTGGTCTAGGGCTTTGGTAGGGTTTGTCCTTGGATCTAAGCCCTATTTTGAGGCCTTGAAGCAGTTTGCTATTGGTGAAAAAGGTCAATTGGATGTGTTTTCCATACAGAACGGTCTCTTCATTTTTGATTTTTCATGTGAGGAAGACAAGGTGCGCGTACTGGAGTCAGGGCCCTGGTTTTTCTCTAAAACAACCCCTTTTTCTTTGTCCTTAAGAAGCCCTCTGTGACCTCTCTATCTGTGTGGGTTAAGTTTCCTGCTCTGCCGCTCCATCTTTGGAGTTCCTCCATGCTTAGCCGCCTGACTAGAGCCGTTGGGATCCCCCTATTCATGGATAAAGTGACAGTGGAGCAGAGTTGCCTCTCGTTTGCGTGTTTTTGCATTGAGATCTCAGCTTCCAAGGCCATTCCTGAGCTTGTTGAAGTGCAGAATCCTGATGGGTACTTTTTCCATCAGTGTCTCCAGTTCGATTGGTTATCGAAACGTTGTGTTTGTTGCCTATCCTTCGGTCACCTAGAAAATGTCTGTGACTCGGTGATGCCTACTGCTCGTGGTGAGGTTCGGAGGCCTGTTAGTGGAACTAGAGAGCATTCTATTGATGGAGGTGATGCTTTGAATTCTCGGGCGGTGAGTGGGGAGTTCGCGCTGGGTAGAGTTGTTGGTGAATGTGATACCGAGCATATTTCTATGGAGGATGTTATCGGTGATGAATTGGGTGAGCTTCAGCGCATGGATACTGGTAGACTTGCTCTGCGCCCGCCAGGTGTTCGACCCTCTGCTACTGAGAGATCCAGGTTGCCTTCTTTGGATTCAAGGCCGATGGATCCCTTTGAGGAGTTGTGGTCGGTGGCTGGTAGGATCAGGGTATTGAGGGGTTTGGTTATCAACCCCTCTTCGGTTAATGGGGTTGCTGGCTCCGATAGAATGGTGAGATGTGAACGCTCCTTTGAGGTGTGCACATCTCCTGTTCGTGATAATGTCTCAGTGACTGGGTTGGAGGGATTGAGATTTCATGTGGAACAAATGCCTCTTGCTCCTCTGTGTAGCTTTAGCTTGAGTGAGGTTGCTCCTAGTGCCTTGAATTCGGTGGCCAATGATCTCCTTCAGATCCAAAGTTTCCAAAGTCTATTGGGCTCTATGGATGCATTGCGGAGACAACATGCCTCTCCCTTGGTCGAAACTGCTCCAGCTCATCCTAATGTTGATGGGTTTTGTTTGGTGGCTTGTGAGGATGGGCTTGATCCCTCTAGGCTCCTAGTTTTTGGGCCTCACAGTCCAACTTCATTAAATTATCCGAATTTTGAGGTTGTAGGGTGTGAAGATCGTGCACCTAGCAGCTCAGTTGATTTTGTGGTTGAGGAGGGTTTTGGTTGTGATTTGGTGGATTCTTGCTCTCACATGAGTAGGAAACAGAAGAAGAAGAAGACGAAGTTGTTGAATCACAAGCAGTGCTCGGATAGGGTAGCCGAGCCTATTAAGGGAGGACCCCTCGAAGATAGGTTCGGGAGTTCCAAGAATGAGGGAGTGGATTTGGAGGATGCTAGTGAGGAGAATGTTATTCCTGAGAGTGAGGGGGAAGATTCCGTCCCTCTTAACCCTCGATTGTCTGGGTATAAGTCTCCTCCCCCTCTTTTTTCTCGTCATAAGCTTAGGATTCCTCAGAAGGTCGGGGATTATGAATCCCCTTGTGATAAGGACCCATGTCCAAGTGGGACCCGCATAGTGTCTTGGGGTACCCATTTTTTGTCTGTGTATGAGCCGTGAACCCTCTAGTTGTTGGGTTGTGGCCTAGGGGTTTTCGTTTGTTTGCATCTGGTCTTTGTCCCTTGTTGCAGTGTTTTTGTATGTAGCCGCTTTGGGGGGGTCTGTGTGTTGGTTAAATTGCATTAGATGTTACTGTATGTTATACTAAAAACATGCTAATTACAGAATGCCAAATACAATCACAGAACACAATCTAAGATAGAACAGAAATAAAGGACAGTGCACTTTACTATTTGAGGGGACTGAGGCTTGAATTGAATTCAATGTCCTTAAGACAATATTGCCCCGCACAGGTGGTCACGGCCTACGGCAAGTTGTCTCCCAAGATACAACAGTCACGTCCTGGGTACTACCACTAGAAACCCAAGGACACAGCGAACCTTGGATGTTTAGTACTCTCTCTGTGAAAATGCAAATGACTGAATGCAGAAGAAGATTAAAACTAGGGAGTAGAAGATCTGAAAATTCGTACTCCAGAAAAATGCAATAGAATTCCTTAAATAATTGAAAAAAGGAGACTGTTCCAGAAGGGTCATGTCTGTTGGCAGTTTAAATCCAACAGACATGACTGTTGGATAATTAAACTGTTGTGTAAGTTGAATGGGCTTTGGCCCAGCCCAGCAAAAAATAAATATAGGGGCTTGGGCTAAAGGCCCACAAGAGCCAAGGCAACCAACCAAACCAAGCCAAGCCAGCCGGCCGGACCGGACTCGGACACGGGCCGGGTCGGGACGGGGCTGCGGCGGCGCGCGCGTGTGAGAGGTTGGTTCCACCTTGGAGCATGGGCTCACTCCTTCGCAAAATTTGGGTGCACCAAGGGCCCACCCTTAACTCCAAGGTAATAGTATATAAACCACATTATAATTTCAATAATTTTCCAATGTGGGACTATTCTTTTCCACCATTCTTCAACTTACAATACATGTTCAAGTGGCCTACTTTGGAATGAATTTCTCATTCACCACTTCACTGTTTTGGACAAGTAAATATACCACGTTAATCTCCTCATGGAGGAGAACATGGATCCACTTGGACCCGCCTCAAAATCCTTGTGGGTCCCACTTATATTTTGGGTCAAAGTTTATAAAAACTGTTTTCCCAAAAACACCCAGATTTTTCCCAACAATCCCCCACATGAATGAAAATTCCTGGACAGAATACAGAATATATGCAGACACTAAAGAGAGTACAATTGAAAAGTTACTGCATCGGGAAATGTAGCTTTTAGCCTTGAACCTTCCTTAGTGAAGTTCTATCGGATTTACTGGCTATCCAGTGAACATGATGTCTTGAACTGTTCAGCCGTAATGTAAACCAAGACAATAGAACTCACACAGTTCATTTTCAAACACCTTTGGTTCTCATGGTTCTGTTCATTTTGGCCTTGAACAATTCCTGGTTTTTTCATAAGTGCTCTTAAAGAATTTTGCCTTTTAAAATTCTTATAGAAGCGGTCCCTCTTCACACTTATATAGGTGATCTCTTATCAAGAGTATCTCATCATACCCCACTTGGATTTCCAAGATATAAGAATCATTAAAAGTTGTGCTTACCCTAGATTCTTTCACTGTTTCATCATAGAAATAGGATGAAGAAATTTATTCTTCACAGTGACATTATTGAGTTACACATAATTATGTTGTCCCTTTGAACCTAGATCTTGGGATCTCCAGTCAGCTAGGTTGGGTTTCCATTATGTCGACTCTTTAGATATAGGCTTTAGTCCCATTCCCCTCGATGATTTATACACTTGCTCTAAAGTCAAACCTTTGGTTAACGGATCCGCTATGTTATTCTTTGACTTTACATAATCAATTGAAATGATTCCATTTGAGAGCAACTGTTTCATGGTATTGTGTCTTCGACGTATATGTCGAGACTTACCGTTATACATACTATTTTGTGCCCTTCCAATCGCAGATTGACTATCGCAATGTATGCAGATAGCTAGCACAGGTTTTGGCCAACTTGGAATATCTTCTAAAAAGTGACGAAGCCATTCTGCTTCTTCACCAGCTTTATCTAAAGCTATAAACTCAGATTCCATTGTGGATCTGGCTATACATGTCTGTTTAGAAGATTTCCAAGATACCGATGCACCTCCAAGTTTAAAGACAAATCCACTAGTGGATTTTGAGTCTTTAGTATCAGATATCCAATTTGCATCACTATACCCTTCAAGTACAGCTGGATATCTTGTATAGTGCAATCCATAGTTTTGGGTATATCTCAAATATTTGAGAACCCTAACTATCGCCTTCCAGTGGTCTTCCCCTGGATTACTTGTATATCTACTCAGTTTGCTAACTGAGTAAGCTATATCAGGTCTTGTGCAGTTCATGAGATACATTAAACTACCAATAATTCGAGAATACTCTAACTGGGAAATTCCCTGTCCAGTATTCTTACTTAGATGTAAATTTACATCTACAGGTGTTTTTGCAAGACTTTTATCATCCTTGATAAATCTTTCAAGGATCTTCTCAATGTAATGAGATTGAGATAAGATGAGTCATTCAGATGTTCTAGTAATTTTAATTCCTAGAATTATATCTGCAACACCTAGATCTTTCATGTCAAATCTTTTATTTAACATCATTTTGGTAGATTGAATGATTTCATTACTGCTACCCATGATTAACATATCATCCACATAGAGACATACAATGACATATGTTGTTTCAGTGTTTTTCACATAAACACATTTATCGCACTCATTTATCCTGAAACCATTTGACATCATAACATTGTCAAATTTCTCATGCCATTGTTTAGGAGTTTGTTTTAACCCATAAAGGGATTTAACAAGTTTACATACTTTCTTTTCTTGGTTATTTACCATGAAACCTTCAGGTTTTCCATATAGAGCTCTTCATTCAAATCACCATTTAAGAAAGCAGTTTTCACATCCATTTGATGTATCTCTAAGTTGTTAATAGCAGCAATAGCTATTAACATACGGATGGATGTTATCCTTGTAACTGGTGAATAAGTATCGAAATAATCGATACCTTCCTTTTGCTTGTAGCCCTTTACTACAAGTCTTGCTTTGTATTTGTCAATCGTTCCATCAGTTTTCATCTTCTTCTTGAATATCCATTTACATCCTAATGGTTTATTCCCTGGAGGAAGATCCACCAGTTCCCAAGTATGATTTTGCATGATGGATTCGATTTCACTATTTATAGCCTCTTTCCAAGATGGTGCTTCTGGAGAAGACATGGCTTCTTTAAAGCTTTGAGGCTCATTTTCCAACAAATAAGTTAGAAAATCAGGACCGAAAGATGTAGTAGTTTTTGCTCTTTTACTACGCCTTGGTTCATCTTCATTTTCCTTATCTATAGACTCCTGGTCTATATTTTCTCGATGATCACTATTAATAGTGTCATGTATCCTTTTGATAGGATTATGTTCTTGTACAACCTTGCAAGGAAATGTAGTTTCAAAGAAAGATGCATTCCTTGATTCCATGATCGTATTGACATGTATGTCAGGAATATCTGACTTGTGTACAAGAAATCGATATGCACTGCTATTGTGAGCATATCCAATGAAGATGCAATCCACTGTCTTTGGTCCTATCTTAACCTTCTTAGGAGCAGGAACTGCTACCTTTGCTAGACACCCCCACACTTTTAAGTATTTGTAGGAAGGTCTTCGACCATTCCACAACTCATAGGGTGTCTTTTCTATCTTTTTGTGGGGTAGTTTGTTAAGAATATAATTAGCAGATAAGACTGCTTCCCCCCACAAGTTTTGAGGCAAACCTGAACTAATCAATAATGCATTCATCATTTCTTTTAGAGTTCGGTTTTTGCGTTCAGCAATACCAGTTCTGTTCAGGTGAGTAAGGAGCGGTTATTTGATGAATTATGCCATGTTCTTTACAAAATTCATCAAATGGTGACACATATTCACCTCCTCTATCGCTTCTTAACTTCTTTATCTTTTGGTTAAGTTGATTTTCAACTTCACTTTTATAAAGTTTGAACATGTCCAAAGCCTCATCTTTGCTACTTAGCAAATAGATATGACAATACCTTGTGCAATCATCAATGAAGGTGATAAAATATTTTTTCCCACCTCTTGTTTGCATAAATTTTAAATCACAGATATCACTGTGAATCAGCCCTAAAGGTTCAGTACTTCTTTCAATTGAGTGAAAAGAAGTTCTGGATAATTTGGATTCTACACAGATATCACATTTATTATTTGAATCAAATTTAATTTTAGGAATTAATTCTGAATTAGCAAGTCTACGAATTGAATCAGAATTAACATGTCCTAATCTAGCATGCCATAAATCAAATGACTCAAGCATATAAACAGAAGAACTAGCTTTATTATTGTTATTGCCCGAAGGCATTACAGTCATTACATTCATTTTAAATAGACCATCACAGAGATAACCTCTACCAACATACATTCCATTTTTAGTCGGAACAAATTTGTCTGACTCAAAAACCAACTTAAAACCATTCTTGCTTAGAAGTGCTCCGGAAACAAGATTCTTTCTGATGTCAGGTACATGCAAGACATCATTCAGTGTAAGCTCTTTTCCTGAAGTCATCTTCAGAACCACCTTCCCGGATCCTTGAACTGCTGAAGTAGAGGAGTTTCCCATGTAGAGCTTTTCTACTGCAGTAACTCTATGATAGTTACTGAATGCACTCCTATCTGAACAGATATGTCGAGTTGCTCCAGTATCTACCCACCATTGTCTGGGATTCATCACCATATTCACTTCAGATACAACTGCAGACAGGTGCATGTCATTGACATCATCAGTGATGTTCTCAACTTCAGTAACATGAGCCTGAGTGGATCCCTTCTTGGATTTCCCTTGAAAGTTCCGGTTCCTGCAATTCTTAGCCACATGCCCTGGCTTGTTACAGATGTAGCAAAGGCCTTTGAACCTTTTATGTTCCTTGCCTTTTTGCTTCTGACTTGGACCAGCTTCAGAATGGTTCCTTTTCTTAGACTTGTGTTCCACCACATTTGCCTTTGACTCAAGGACTTGTTTTCTAGCCTTCCTTTCAGATACTCGATTGTCTTCCTCAATTCTGAGTCGGACAATCAAGTCATCTACCCCCATTTCCTTCCTCTTATGCTTTAGGTAATTTTTGAAGTCCTTCCAAGATGGAGGTAACTTCTCAATTACTGCAGCAACTTGGAATGATTCACTTATCATCATTCCTTCTGCATGGATCTCATGAAGGATCAATTGGAGGTCTTGAACCTGGCTTATAACAGTTCTTGAATCAACCATTTTGAAATCAAGAAACCTTCCAACCACGAATTTCTTCATCCCGGCATCCTCAGTCTTATATTTCTTGTTCAAGGACTCCCATAACTCTTTAGCGGTCTTAATTGGACTATATACATTATATAATGCATTGTCCAGACCGTTTAAGATGTAGTTCTTGCATAAGAAATCAGCATGTTTCCATGCTTCAATAGCAGCAACTGCCATCCGGTCTGATTCACCCTCTTTCAGGGTAGGAGCATCCTCTTTCAAGAATCTTGCTAGATTCAAGGTGGTCAGATAGAACAGCATCTTCTGCTGCCATCTCTTGAAATCTGTCCAATTAAATTTCTCAGGTTTTTCACCATGAGCAATGGGGCCTGCAGTGGGGATATTTGGCACTTGTGCCACAATCGGGGTAGGAACAATGGTCTTTTCAGTAGTCATATGTATGTTTAGACTGTAACACAATAATAAAAAATTTTCTTCAGTAATTAACTAATTACAGATTATGAATTCAACTATTCAGTAAGTTGCAAACTAATGTAGAATACTATTGAGCAGAATTCTAAGTTTCAGAATTTAGAATTGCAAAATTTGTAAATAGATTTCAGAATTACAGAATTTTCAATTTTAGAAATGCAGATTTCGTAATTCAGAAAAGCAGATTTCTAATAGTATTTTTCATGTTTGCAGAATTTGAACTTTAGAATTACATAGTAGAATTTCAGATTCCAACAATGCAGATTTTAGGAATGAAACCAGTACAGAATTTTAACACTGTTCAGAATTCTGGAATTGCAGAATTTTAATGTTAGAAATACAGAGATTAAATTGCAGTTTTCAATTTCAGAACTTAAAGTTCAGAATCCTTGAAAAGCAGATTTTAAATACTGTATTGCAGAATTTTGAAAATAGTAATTGCAGTGTGCAGAAATTCTGTATTGCAGAATTTGAAAACAGATTCCCAATTTTTACAATTGCAAGTTCCAGATTTTTAATTTCAAGTATGCAGATTTTAGAATCTAGAAATGCAGATTTTCAGAATCTGGAAATGCAGAATTATGAAATTGAGATGAAGATTTTAGATTTCAAACATACAGAATTTGAGATTCAAAATTGTAATTTCAGATATCAGAAATTAAACAATTGCAGAATTGCATTTAGAAAATTTCAATTGCAGATTTTACAAAATGTAGAATTGCAGGAATATGAAATACTGTATTTTAGATTCTAAATTATGATTTCAGTATGCAGGATTTTAAAGCCCCAGATCCAGAATTACAGTATACAAAATTTTTTCATATTCCAGAAATTATGACATGCAGAATTCTGTTATGCAGATTTTATAATTTGCAGAACAAAGTTAACATACAGTACAGAATATTGTCTTAAGATTATTGGTTAAATTGCATTAGATGTTACTGTATGTTATACTGAAAACATGCTAATTACAGAATGCCAAATACAATCACATAACACAATCTAAGATAGAACAGAAATAAAGGACAGTGCACTATACTATTTGAGGGGACTGAGGCTTGAATTGAATTCAATGTCCTTAAGACAATATTGCCCCGCACAGGTGGTCACGGCCTACGGCAAGTTGTCTCCCAAGATACAACAGTCACGTCCTGGGTACTACCACTAGAAACCCAAGGACACAGCGAACCTTGGATGTTTAGTACTCTCTCTCTGAAAATGCAAATGACTGAATGCAGAAGAAGATTAAAACTAGGGAGTAGAAGATCTGGAAATTCGTCCTCCAGAAAAATGCAATAGAATTCCTTAAATAATTGAAAAGAGGAGACTGTTCCAGAAGGGTCATGTCTGTTGGGGTTTCAGTTTAAATCCAACAGACATGACTGTTGGATAATTAAATTGCTGTGTAAGTTGAATGGGCTTTGGCCCAGCCCAGCAAAAAATAAATATAGGGGCTTGGGCTAAAGGCCCACAAGAGCCAAGGCAACCAACCAAACCAAGCCAAGCCAGCCGGACCGGACCGGACTCGGACACGGGCCGGGTCGGGGCTGCGGCGGCGCGCGCGTGTGAGAGGTTGGTTCCACCTTGGAGCATGGGCTCACTCCTTCGCAAAATTTGGGTGCACCAAGGGCCCACCCTTAACTCCAAGGTAATAGTATATAAACCACATTATAATTTCAATAATTTTCCAATGTGGGACTATTCTTTTCCACCATTCTTCAACTTACAATACATGTTCAAGTGGCCTACTTTGAGATGAATTTCTCATTCACCACTTCACTGTTTTGGACAAGTAAATATACCACGTTAATCTCCTCATGGAGGAGAACACGGATCCACTTGGACCCGCCTCAAAATCCTTGTGGGTCCCACTTATATTTTGGGTCAAAGTTTATAAAAACTGTTTTCCCAAAAACACCAAGATTTTCCAAAACAGATTTTTCCCAACACTGTGTTCGCCCCTGGGACAGCCTTTTTCTCTCTTCTTCATCTATGTTTCTTCTTTATTTTATTTTAATAATCTGGTCGAGGTCCACCTTAACCCCAACTTTCCTCCTTCCAAAAAAATAAGAAACATGGTTTTCAGTACCTACTTCTAAGCACCAAAACTGATGAACGCCCTTCCTTACCAGGAGGAAAAGATCTTATGGTTTGAATTTCTCTTCCATTTAAGTAACTTTCTCTAGGAGTGTATCATAGGGCCAAGGGAAGGGAGGACCGGAGGAGTATGCGTACTACGCAATGTCCTACAAGTTAGTAATATCATGTAATAAAATCGACTCCAAAAGATGAGAAGCTTTAGCTTTATATCCTTACACTGATTCCCTCCCAAGAATAGCAAATTTCTTCTCTACTCCCTTCCCTGCTATCTTCCCTTCAACCCCTAAGTTTTCTCCAAGGTAAATGCTTTTGAGACCGCATAAGGGCCGAGACCTCGCGCATGTGCGCGAGATTTCAGGTGGGACCCACCATTTGATGATGGGCCCCACCTGAAATCTTGCACACATGCGCGAGGTCTCGGAGGTCTCGGCCCTAATGCGGTCTTAGTAGCAAAGTCCTTTCTCCAAAGTAACCGCATCACTCCATTAGAATTTACAAGCCCTTTTTTTTTGTTATTAAATACAATCCCAATTAATAGCCTTTAAACCCTGCCGTTGCAATGCCTAATAGAGCACATGTATGGTTAAGAACTCGGATGGGCAACAGCGCTTGCTGTGGCACTTTTGCCCATAGGTATCTTATAAAATAAGGGCCACCTACTGTTTACATGAGAATCACCGAATGATAAAAATGGGCCCATTTTGCAAGACACATATGGGCAACAGCGAGCGCTGTTGCCCATCCGAACTCGTATGGTTAACCATACATCTGCTCTATTAATGCCATGGATTTTAGGGTACTCCCCTTCATGGGAACGTCCCATAAATGGCATGTAAAAAACCCTAGTAAGTGACCTCTCTACCGGACCATGTGCCCTTCATGAATGATGAGGTCAAATGAAAACCCTAGAAATAGAAATAGTTGGGAGAATCAAACCAGTGACGTTTCTGTTTGAGGTGGATATTCACTGAATCAAAAAGGTCGGTGGACTCTAGCCCAATGGGGCTTCCGAATAAAAGAATGGTGTCAAACTCCAACAACCAAGCTAGAGAGATGGAGATCAAGTTGTGTTGTACTTCAAAGCAGTCCATAGTCCATACACATACATCATCTAACACACACACACATAGCGGGAGAGAGAGAGAGAGAGAGATGTCAAAAGGTTTCATTTACATCTTGAAAAAGATCCGAGTGGGTTTTCACAAGCTATTTTTTAGAATCGTAACCATTACATATTTACATCAAATGGTTGTCCATTTGCTTCTATATTGAGAAAACACACAAGTAGGTTTCGAGCTATTTTTAAAGGACCTGAAAAGTAACTCAAATGGTTGTGTATTATGCTTCTACATTGAGAAAAGAAAAGTAGGTTTACAAGCCATCTTCCAGAGACATGAATCCGACCTCAAAAGTTTTTTTTTTTTTTTTTCTGCTTCTTCATTGAGAAAATAAAAGTAGATTTACAAGTTATTTTTCAGAGACTTGAAAAACGCTTCAGATGGTTTTCCATTCTGCTTCTTCATTGACAATACTATATTCCAAATATTTGAAAATCATTCTACATTGATTTCTCTTTTGCTTCAGATTTAGAAAAAAAACACAAGAAGTTCTACCAAAATCAGAATAGAAAACCTTCTTTTTACAGCATGCCAGACCTCAATCTTAAAAACTGAGCTACTATGCTTTCATTTCCGTAACCCTAATAGGAGTTAGAAACCGAAAAAAAAAATCCCATTCTCGAACTAATCTGCAAGATCTCTCATTGTTATTCAGATCTCAAATAGGACAAGCTATATATTCTGTTTCTTTGTTATTGTCTATTCAAATTCACTATACTTCATGTAGTTTCTCTACCTTGTTATTCTCAGAACACTTTCATGAACCCAATTAAAAAAAAGATATTCTGAGATTTATTATTCAAAACCCAGTCCTAATTTGAAGATCTCAATAACCTTAATTTGTACCAAATCTATAATATTCTGTACATAATGAAAATTAAGATACCCAATCAGCATGCTCAAATTAATTAGGAAGGGGAGAGAGTGAGAGAGAGAGAAGAAGGTAAACAACAACACAGTCTCAAAACATTATATGACACAAAAATTCAAAACTTATATTTTCGTATTCTTTTATGATAGATAGATAAGCCAGGATTCAATCCCACTTCATAGAACCCTTAGAAAAAGAAATAAGGAAATCAATATGAAAAATCAATTCATACCCATTAGAGATTAGCATAAACGGTACAAGGAGGAATATCAGGGCGCTGTCTCCAAGGCACCAGGAGGGATATTCTAAAGCACCAACCGTGTTGAGACACAGAAACTATGTCTCTCAAAACCCTAATAGCATCTCCGAAGTCCTACACAAAAAGAAAGAATAGCAAAACACTCAAAACACCAAAAACACTATAAAAGATGCATACAAATGTACGATTACAGAGAAAGAAGCAAATCATGGATACCCAGATGAGCCAAAACCAAATACAAACATCACTGACCCCTTTGCTTGGGTATTGAAGGAAAACCCTAATGAGCATGAACTAATATGTCTCGAGAGAAGCAGAAGTGGGAATTAGGGTTCGTGCCCCCATCAACAGGTGAAACTGCCAGATGATCTGAACCTTCCTTCAAAAGAGGAGAAGTTAAGATCATGCTGGCAGCTTCAACTGCTAGTGGTGCACGATAAGACCAGCACACCCCTTGTAGTGAGAAGCGCCTGGCCTCCATTTCTTTATTATCTTCCACTTCTTCAGTTAAAGAGTGCCTAGAGAAGAGGAAATGAGAGGGACATAAATAGAGGGGGAAGGAGAGGAATCAAAGGGGATTTATCACTAGTCATTTATTAGTGATTTTGTTCTTAATAGGGACTGAAAAGCCTATTTTTTTGGCGCTAGACTGCAAAAGCTTCGAAGATTAGAAATATTAAAAGAGAGAGAGAGAGAGAGGTGGTCCCAACCCAAGTGAAGCAAATTGAATATTGTCACGCCTACGCCACCACCACCACCACCATGCAGATTGCAGACGGACTGGTTAAGGGTTTCCAAATTCACTAGAAGCTTTAATAAAGCCTTTAGGTGGGGGACCCTTTTCATGCCTCTCTCTCTCTCTCTCTCTCTCTCCCTCTCTCTCTCCAAACATAAGCATCAATCAAAAGCCAAAAAAAAGAGGGTAAAACACGAGGAGCATATGGGGGACCATTGTGCATGGCTTCTTAGATGTTGCATAATGTTCACACAAAAACAACAAGAGAAGAAAGAGCATCTCAACCTAACTAAAGTCATGTGACTCTCTCTCTCTCTCTCTCTTCCTTTCTGACCCTGTTGTGCGTCTACTTCATTCCTTATAAGCATCTATTCTTTATTAAGTGATGATAGCTTTTTTCTTTGTAAAAATAACTTGCCATTTGTCAAATGCTAGGTTGCTACTCCTGCATCTGATCGGTGCCATATATTCATATAAAGTAGTTATCAGAGACACTACCATGGATTAAGCAACACTTGGAAGATTAGTCTGTAAAGTGATGCTTCTGATTGAGGCAATTAAGAAAATGATAGGCTCTGATTAAAGTTATTGTGATTTGGACATTCTGCTTCTTCTGATTTGATTCGATCCCTTCGGTAGGCTGTGTAGATGGAACCAAGATATGCAGAGTCACCCCATTGCATAATATCCTTCAGAAAAAGAAGTTCTGAAGAAATTAATTTGTTGGGTTATTCTTAAACCATGATTAGCTTTTTCTAACCTTTTTCATATATTTATTTTATTTCATATGATTTGGAAAGCAAATGGAATAATTTTCTCTAATGGGTTTGGATTTGTGGAATCAGACAGAATTATCAATTTGGTTCCTGAATTCTGATTATGTCGTTTTAGGTTGTATTATAAAAAGGCTGGAATTAGAACTCGCCAATTCTGCACGGAATTGAAAAACTGTTTTCTTAGGCTAAATGGGCAAAATTTAATTCAATTATTGGTAGTTTTATTTGACGATTCTGCACTGTAGTGAAACTGAGGAAAAAAATACGTGACACTCATGAAATTTTCTCTTAACACTTCAACTCTTATCTTCTTCAACTTCTTGTTTCATCGCTGGATGTCAACTAGGGATGGCTAGCTATGAGCTAAGTAACCAGAGCATACAGCGAGAGCGGGTGTGCGAGCGAGAGCGCGAGAGCATCAAATTTTAATTTAGGATAGGGTCGGGAGCGCCGATATATATACATAAAATATATATTGATGTTCTTGAAAATTACTTGTAGATGTAAATATATCTTTTTTTAGTTTTTTAAACTCTAAGAGAAAATTGATAAAATCATTCATAATTCAAATTTTTCATCGCAACAAAAAAGATGATTATTGAATTATTAAATGTATCATTCTAAATTCAATTACAAGATCACTAATAATTAACAAATATTGTACCCTACAAAGAAAAATGACAAAATACACTTTATTTCACATGAAAACTTAGGATAAAAAAAAAATTTACACAAAAACTGCACCTTTAGGTGAGAGTGAGATGAGAGCAAGGTTTACAAAAGTTGAAATCGAGCTCCCGAGGTGAAAGCGAGGTTTGAGAGCGGGAGCAGGTTAGGAGGTTTGGGTTACTAAGGCTATGAGTCGGGTTAGTTTTAGTTGAGTAAATATATACTAAATCTAACCCAAACCAATTCAAAATGGGTTCAAAAGTAAAACCCAAACCGACCCAATAAGAAAACCTTCAAAATCCATGGCGTTGTTAACATATCAAGAGAGATACGAGATGTTTAGAATCCTATCAAAATAGGAACATTACAAAACATGTAAATCTAAGGAATCTACCAATTGTGTAAATCTAAAGAATCCTATCACAATAGGAATTCTAATGTGTTGTACCTATTGTCTTTAAATACATAAGATCCTCTTCTCTATTGATTAACAAGGTAGAGAGTTTTTCCTCAATTTTTTTACAGCCTTTACAGGCGTAACTTCTAATTTAAATAAATAATAATTTAATCTATAAAATAACAATAATTATGAATTATAATAATATTTATATTTAGTAAATATATTATGTACATAATTGTATATGCTTATTATTATATTAGAATTAATCATTTAAACTTATATTTAAATACTTACTAAATATCTTATATAATAAGAATAAATGTATATTAACAAACTAAGTAGATATTATGACTTTTTAAAAAAAAAAATTAGAATTCAATTATTTGAGTCACGAAGAGAATCTTCAACCTAGGTTGATGGATCAGGTTGGTTCGGATGGCGTAAATATATCCTTAACCTAGATCCAACCCATTTAAAAATAGACTGAAAATAACAAACGTAATTCGACCCACGAAGAGAATCTTCAAATTGAACCTGCTACCTAACTCATAAACTAAATGAATAATAATTAAATTAATTAATTATACTTATAAATTATAATAATATTTAATAAATATATTATGTACATAAGTATATTTGTTTATTACTAAATCAAGTAAATATTATGAACTGTGAATTGTGAAAACCAAACTTGCATAGATAATGAATCATCCATTACCTCTTCATTATCAGAAATTAGAAAGAGATAAGGATTCATCAAAGGCAACTACAAATCTATCCAACCAAGACTCAATGAGATTTAAGGAAAGGATTCTCATCTGATCAGATCGATCTCATTCAAGTGATAAGTGCTTTTCTAAGAAAGCACAGAAGTAACAATCTTTTTGTATATCTTTGTAAGTTGAAACACAGAAGTTATAATTAAATACATAATAGTACTAACCAAAGGCAAGAGGTCTACACCTTTGAAATACAAAGTTTTTATTTTATTTTATGAAAATAGACTTTATTGATAATTTGGATTATTACAATGATTATTGATACTTTGGATGATTACAATGACCCTGCTGATATTTTATATAAAAGAGGTAAAAGACTCCAAAGATAGATGGACAATCTCAAATATTATCTTAATCTAATCATATCTAAGATTGTGATAAAGATACATTGGAAATGATACAGTGTACGTATCTCTTCATTTATTGTAATTGATATTAATTTCCTAATAACTCAAACATGACCTGTGGTGAAAAGTAACTTGTAAATAGTGGACAAAAAACACACAAGATATACATGGTTCACCTGGTATGAGCTACATCCATGGAGAGACCACCTTCTTCACTAAATCAAAGTAAAGAGAATACAAAGTCACTCCTCCCTGGCCTCTCAAACAAGATTCTCTCTCAAAATAGTTTGGACTGCCTTAGAAACCTTAAACATAAAAATATAAAATATATACTAGGTTTAAAACAGATTGAAAAACGAAAAAAATCTGGTTTCCCCGATTCTTGCTCGAGCAGGAGATTACATTTGCTCGAGCAGGTTGGCTTTTGGAATGCTACCCTGTCTCAGTCGTAAAACCAAGACATCTGGTTCGAGCGAGCTTAAGATCTCGCTCGAGCAGGCTTGTCTGCTGCAGAATGGAAACGTATGCATTACATGACCGACGACTCCAAAACCTCAACCCTAACCTATGGAAGATAGAGGTTTCGTAATTTCTGCAGTTCAATTCTATCCAATCAGTAATACATTTAAATATTTAAATGGCAGAATTGTGAACTCTATGAAATTCATTTCAAAGGTTTTAATTTCATAGAATTCAATTATTTGAGTCAAGTCCAATTCCACCAATCCAAAACATAAACAAACTTCTTTTGCTTTCTCTATCATTTTTTTTTTCATTTTTTTACTCCCTTGAAACGAAATATTATGGTTGTTGCATTCCTACCACAATATTTTCTCAAGCCATAGCACCTAGTACTCCGACATTGGCTTCAGTTTGAGGTATTTTATCTGGAAAGCAAGATATCGAGAGCGATTAACGTATTATTAAAATACTAGATCGCATGTGGTTCTAATATGATATAGGCTATTTGGGTGGTGTAGCACCTGTGCTCAAACATTGGCTCGATGCATTTTCTCTACCTCTTCTTACACATGTAAAGCAAAGTGATAGGCCCACATTCGATCACAATCCAGTGAAAATCTATTGGATATGTATAATATGGCTTTCCTTTTTTCAACGAAATCAAGGTGATGATTAAGGTCCCATGTTGTTTTTCTTAATATAACTCTCTTTTAACACACCTTTCACAACATGGGTTCTTAAATTCTTAAAAGAGACAAAGAGGAGCCCATGCTTGAGTGGCTACTTTACGTAATCCTCATCTCCACTACCTCTGTACAGCTACGCGTTCTTATTAGTCAGTGGGATTTTAATTAGAGATTTTCCTAAACCTCACAATAATCATATTTTCATGAATCAATATCACCTACTCGGCTGATACAGCACTTAGGTCTGGTAATTTCCTGGCTCTGTACCCGGATCAGGAACCTTCAAACAGCAGGCTGATCCGGGTTCAACTATTATAGACCGTGTTGGATGGTATTAGGTAGGTGAGTCTATCAACAAACTGATTAAAATTGAGCAGGCTGACCAGCGGAATAAAGAATGTTTTTGGCACAGAAACTTGTTTTTATCTTCGGTAAGTTGAAGGTGTTATGGATCCGAAAATTCTGAAGAATTAATCATCTGTTAACAGTCAAAAACAAAACAAAAAAAAACAACACACTCACACTTAATAAAATAAAATATGAACTTTGATGCAATGTTGAAATTGATTCTATATAATCAGTAACATGCTTAGGGAAATTCATAAGAAACAATCGCACATAAGTAACAACAATCCTAATTTAATTTTTTAACAAAGCTCAAATTTATTCAACAAACAAAGAACAAAAGTTAGGCCTTCAATTGCGCACAAAAACTCTAAACAATCAAATTTTGAATTCAATAAGGTTGATTAGTTATCTTGAATCTAATTTGATAACCAACCTATAACATTGCCTCTTTAGCTTGTAAGAAATACCGTAGGATTGTCGATTATGACCAGTTGGTTTACATCCACAATCACCTCTTCTCGATGATTCTCATGACTTAGAAATCAAAATTCAAGTATGAAGAAGGAACCCATTAGTTTAATGTGGAAAAATCTCATGACTTAAAAATAGAAAGCATGATGGAAAATTGCATGTATTCCATTGAAAAACTTCATAGCTTGATACATTTATGATGGGTTAACCCGTTGTGAAGCATGGAAAAAACCTCATAAATTGATGATCAATACTTGTAAGTGTAAATTTCAAAATTATTAAATAATGAATTGACATCGACAAAGAAGTATTTTGGAAAAGTCCGCATGATAGCGTGGAAAATCAAATGGCTTAACACTTAGAAAAATATTTTGGGAGAACCCGCAGATTAGCGTAGTAAAATCAATTGGCTTAATGCTCATAGAAGCACTTTGGAAAATTTTAGATAAGCATTTTGAGAGAACCCGCGGGTTAGCATGGAAAAATCAAATAAGTTAGTGGTCTGATAAAGAATTTTGGGAGAACCCGCAGGATAGCGTGGAAAAACCAAATTTCATAAATAGTTAGAAAAGTATGTTGGGAGAACCCATAAGTTAGCATGGATAAACCAAATTGCTTAGTTGTTAACTCTTGTAAGGTAAGACCATAAATATGAGTTTAAAATATGAGTCAAGAGGAAAAGCTTGTTAGGCAAGTATAATCCCACTCGATATATGAAAATGTCGATTAGGGTAATAACTTAGACAAAATGAAAGTTGATATCCAGTTATAAGTTTATCCTTAGATAGGTGTTACAGAATAACAAGAAATAAACCTCTGTCAAAGCAGAGTACCCACGATATGGTATTGCTTGAAAAGTCATCTGGTTAAAACACTTTATTGATAAATTGAAGTTGGTAAAGACCAATGGATCCATAAAATCTATACTTCGGGAATCGAGCCGACATTAATATGTTAATAAAAGCATAACAATACATTAGAGATGTAGTTAAAAATGAGGATTTTATATTCTTCTAGATCTCATCGCTTGAAATGAATGTTGTTAAATAATAAACGAATGAAATGTCTATTGGACATGTTTATTAAATAAGACTACACTAAATGTTATACAAAATGGCTATTAGAGCCAATAATTATAATATAACTCAGATGGTGAGGTCTGCCCCATGGTTAAGAGATCATAGGATCAAATCCAAGAAGGAAAAGCACAATATATTGATAGTTACCCTTGAATATGAGATAGCTAGTAGAGGCTCACTGACCATATAATTACCATAACATCTAATTGTAAATAGTAGATCTTATTTTTAGGTCTCCCATACATAAATACATTTAGGAAAAACCTAGTCATAAGCTCTTATTTTCTAATAAGCGTGTTTGGTAATACATTTAAATAAACTTACTTGACGGGCATTTACTTTTTCTTTTAAAATGATAAACAATAAAATTCAAACTAAAAATGTGGGTATAATAGGAAATGACAATTTTAAAAGGGCTAAATTGTCCATAAAATTAACGTAAATGGAGATAAAATGTCTAACTCCTTTAGCAAAATAAACTATATTTAAAATCATAAACTTTTTCACTTTTTGTTTGAATCAGAGATAAATGTCTAATGTCTAAAAAACAGAACTTTCAAATAGATGTTTATCAAACCATCTTATTTTAATTTTTATTTAAAAGACTTGCCTAACACTATCTAAGAACTCCCTAGCCTCTACACTAAAATAATTGGCTTATCCTTATATTACTAAAAGTATACTTCTAAGATAAATGTACTGGACAAGAATCGTTAACAAAAAAAATAGACAAGATGTGTACATTTCTCATTATTTAGGAGCGTTAATCTTGCAGCACAACTCAGCTGTTCCTGTGACAACCGTAATAACTCAATTCCCATTGGGGTGGTAACACTTAGCACCATATTTGGTTCAATCAGCAAACAATTTGTTTCATACACATAAAAGCTATTGAAATTTTCGAATTACTCAATGCTTTATTGTGTTTAGCGAAAATGTATAGTAGAAAATGCTCAACTTTCAATCGCTCACTGCAAAGATTCTTCACCCAATAAGGTTTAGCTTATGCTGGGAGCTTTCCTTACAAAAGCAAAGAAAGCCAAATCTCATCGACTAGGAATCTCACAACATTGAAACCTTTGGAAATCTTAGGTAATCTATTTTCTGAAAGGTAAATCTCACGTAATCATTTTTATTTTTTTTTGGGAATGTAAATCTCAAACAACGCTTACTATAAATTGCATCCACTTTAAAAAAAAAAGAGCGGACAAAAATAATTGAACAAGATAAATTAAAAAAAATATTAATCCAATAGGGATCCTTGTTGCAGATGCAAGAGCAAGCATGCATGGTTCCTGATAAATGGGCAATGCAAAAAGGGAAGATAAAGAGGTTAGTGAATGTTGGCACATGAACAACATATGGTCAGAAATATATTTAGAGTGGTCTCTCTCTTTCCAGTTTTTTATTTCCCTTCAGATCTAAAGCTAGTGTTATATATATATATGGTTTGATCTATGGTCTATCCAAAGCTAGACCATGTTAGCAGCTTCACTTATTCGCTCATAGGCTTATTACAACCCAATAAAAAGATAGTTTAATATCTTTATGGCACCTTAGCGGCTACCTTAGGTCTGGTTGTGTGTTAGTTACATGATAACATTTCACCAAAAGATGTGGAATTCAAATATGACTGTGTTTCCTAACAGAGGATAAGAAAGGTAAACAGGATATTCTTTCTAGACTTAATAAATAAATAAAAGCTAAGAAATATGGATGCAACTACCTGAAAATGAAGAAAATATTAGGGTACGTTTGGATATATGGAATTGGGGGGTGGAATTGCCAATTCCATCCCACAATTCCAATTCCATTATTTGGGAAACATTATAAAAGGGTGGAATTTAAAATTTTCAATTCCATGGGGAAGAAGTGATTTCAGAGACTAAACATGTGGAATTCAAATCCTTACTTGGATGGTCTTAATTGACAATTCCACCCTATCTTGGAATTGGAAAAAGAGAGAAACCCAATGGTTAATCTTCATCTCTCCCTTCTCTTGGCTATCTCTTCCCCGTTTGACTCGTTCTCCCAATTGTAGAGAGACGACATCGACGATGGACTGCTACTAACCACCGGCTAACATATTGACGTTTTGATTTTCTTATTTTCCTTCTTCCTCCTCTGTTCTCTCTCTCCTCTATCAGTTCAGTTACAGTCTTCTGTGGTATGGGGTTGGCCTTATCTCTCTCCTTATTTAGATCTCTCTCCTCTCTTCTCCTCTCGTGGTTCTGTTCCAGTCAAGCTCTCTCAATGCTATTTGTCTCGCTCTTCTCATTTATCTCCCTGTCATTGCTCTCTGTCATATCTCTTTCCCTCGCACAAGTCTCTCTCTCTATTTCAGTCATTCTCCTAATAACAAGCAAAATGCCATCGCTCCTCACAATCCAAATGCCACAAATGCGACATTTGTGGTAAGTATGGTGTGAACAATTGCGAGTGAGTGGACTGGCAATGAAGAAAAGGAAATTCATCAAATGTGGGTAAAGAAGAGGCTGAAGATAATGGATCATGGATGTAACATCCTCCGTCACTTTTACATTAGAATGAAATGATGGGTTTTCCACCCTTGAATACCAAAAAAAAATGACGGGTTCTACTCCGATTTTTACGGTAGAATGGGGTGATGGATTCTACTGAGGTTACTAAGGTTGAGTGTGGTGATTTGGTGAGATGAGATGGGTTTTGCTACTGTTAAGTGGTGATTTAGTGAGATGAGATGAGTTTTTGCTGTTGTTAAGTGATGATTCGGTGAGATGAGATGGGGCACCATGTCCTCCTGTCCCTTTTAACACCCCTTTAACCCAAAGCTTTACTAAATTAAAAGATTTTTGTTTTTCCAAAAATTAAGGTTGAATTGCTTAACCCTAGGAGTAAGTCAATCTTAACTACAATTGGTGAGTGTTAAAAAGTGGGGCATGGACGAATGAAGAGCGGCCGTTTTGTTACATAATGGAAACTGCCGGTAAGTTAAGTATTTTCTTAATTTTTTTATTCATATCCAAATAGTGAAATTGGGAATTCCACGATTCAATTCTGCCAATACAATAATGAATCCAAATGGTGGAATTTTGAAGTCTATAGAATCCAATTCAATGATTATCAATTCTATAGAATTCAATTCTTTAGGTCAATTCCAATTCCACAAATCCAAATGCACCCTTAAAGCACTTGAAATGCACTCTTAGATATTTATAGGGGTTTGGTTCCAAAAAATATATATTATAGGGTTGTTATGGAAGAGGAGAATATGATGATGGTGTGACTTGTGAAGTATCAATGAAAAAATAAACAGGAAAAAAAAAAGAGATCAGGAAAAAAAAAAATGGAGCCAAATATGAGCTTCCTAACTTGAAGAGAAAATGAGATATAGTATCGGTTCTTTTGCTGAGATTTATAAAGCTTAGCACCTTGCACTTTGTCATGGTAATTGTTAGGAAATTTAAATTATTTTGTCAAATTTCTAACAAAATTAATTCTTATCATGGTGAGATTTCAAGTCTTATTATTTTTAATGAGATTTGAAATAATTCATTTTGGTGCATTTGCAATCTTAGAAGTATTGTAACTCAAGAGATGAAAAGCATGATACATCTAATTTTCAAAAGAAAATACATATTATCAAATGAAAAAACTTGTAAAGTTTCGGACTATACAAGTCTCAGCAAAAGAATAGACCCTTAGAGGAAAGCAAAAAAGAAGGTATAAGCTCACAACCTTCAAGAGGGGTAAAGTAAAACAGAATTTAATGGAAGGGTATGAAAGAGTACAGATAGGAAGGAGTAGAAAAAATAACTTGGATATAAAACGAGTACAGGAACAAGAAGGTAACTGAGTAACTCTTGCTCTAAATGGAGTTTAAATGGTAGATAAAAAATTTATGTAATTTATAAAGAGAAAGAGAGTAGCTATGATGCCATAGGCAGTCTCCGGATGTGAACAGTGAAAGAAGAATCATGTGAGGAAAGAGAGAGCAGCTATAAAGCCATGGACTTAGTGGGGTCGTAGGTGGTTGCAGTATAGGGCGGCATGGCAGGAGACATCAACCACAAAAGGTATAGTGGTATAGGAAAGCAGGACGAAAGTGGCCTCAGTTCAGTCATCATCAGTGTTATAAAATGTGTAACTAGATTTGTCGAGCAAAAACATTTCATATAAGACTTTGCTGGCGCGGAGACGGCTAGCATCTAAAAGGTGCCACACACTCCCTTGACATCAGTCCATGCATTGATTTGTATGCACACATCTTGACAACTGTGCGAAGTGGGTGGGTGGTGCCTTCCAAATTGGTGTTGGCCGGCTGTCTCCTCGCTAGTGTAATTAAGATAAGTTAGTTGGCTTCATCACATGAAGAAGTTGGAGTCATCAAATTTGATTGAAACAAACTAATTGATATTTGAAATATATAGAGAGAATGACGAATGATGCTAATAAGGATAAAGAAGATGATGAAGAGGAAAATGATATATATATATATATATATTGTACTAATTTCAGAATATTGATAAGATACAGGTGAGAGATAATCCTTATTTCTCGTGGATCCCAATAGGGATAGGAGAGGCCTAACCATATGGGACAGTTCTGATGGTATATACAATCAAGACCGTCACAAACGGTTAGGCCTCTCCTATACTTATTGGGATACATGAGAGATAAGGATTATGATCTCATTTGTATAATTGCATCATTAGTTGTATTTTGAAATCTGTAACATAATACATCATTCTACTAATAAAAGTACAAGGAGAATGCATAACTTTACTTAAACATAAATACTCTTTAATTAAAATAATTAACTTATGGTATCTATTAAAAATATTAATAGAAGTTTAGTTTGATTACAATTCATATGTTGAAGTGGATTACAATTAGAAGTTTAGTTTGTTAATAACATTCTACTAATAAAAGTACAAGAGTATGCAGACTTTACTTGGATGTAAATACCCTTTAATTAAAAATATTAACTTATGGTATCTACTAATATATTAATAGAAGTTTAGTTTGAACACAATTCATATGTTGAAGGAGGTTACAGTTAGAAGTTTAGTTTGTTTATAATTCTGAAGTGGATTACAATTGAAATAATTTTTTTCTCACACTTAACACTCTCCTCTCCACAAGAACTAGCTTCCTTCTTTCCCCTCTCTTTCATAATTCATATGACTGATTTTATTGCTTGGGTTATAGTTGGGTAGTCGGCGATGGCCATGAGAATGGGAGGAATTCTCATGGGTTGATGACGAGGCTTCCAAAACAGCCATGGGAATAGCAACGCAGCAGACAATATCAATTACTGCACCGATGGTATGTTCTTTTCATATTTGAATTCCCTAATCAATGAAGACATGTTTGCAAACCAATAATAGCAACAACACTAATAATAATAAAAATTAATACGTGCAAAGAATGTGCGCTTTACCATTCATATATTTTTTTTAATATAATCTTATTGTAGTCATAAAACTATGATTAATAATAAGATTAATTTTTAATTTACGCTTATTATATTTTCTAATAATCAAAAATCAATGTGTGCAAAACACGTGTACCTTTACTAGTATATAATAAATATATAACTTAATAATCATTTTAATATAATTAAATACTTATAAATACTTAACTATATATATTATAATATTGAACAAACTGAGAATATGTACGCTCACATTTGACCAGTTTAAAAATTAAGTTATATTTTTTTTTAATTTAATCCGATTGAAGTCATAAAACTATAATTAAAAATAAGATTAATTTTAATTTACTCTTATTATATTCATAATAATAAAAAAATCAATACGGCACGTGTACCTTTACTAATATATAATAAATATATAATTTAATAATCATTTTATTATAATTAAATACATATAACAGTTTAAAATTTAAGTTATATTTTTTTAATATAATCTGAGTGAAGTCATAAAACTTTAATCAGTAATAAGATTAATTTTAATTTACTCTTATTATATTTTTTTAATAATAAAAAATCAATACGTGTAAAGCACGCGTACCTTACTATTATATAATAAATATATAACTTAATAATCATTTTAATATAATTAAATACATATAAATACTTAACTATATATATATATATATATATATATATATTGAACAAACTGAGAATATGTATGCTCAAGTTCGACCAGTTTAAAAATTAAGTTCATGCGCGATTCGTTTCTTAGATAAACAAATTCTTAACGAGCCGAGCTCGAACATCTCTGTTCATTTACTACTTACTAGACTAGTGTATTTACACTGAAAGTGAAAAGCTTCAGTTATCTGTTGAACTAGAGCTATTGTTCATATTTAAACTCGATTACAAATGTAGTTTCTTTTATCTGTAGAAGGGAATGCTAGGTATTGGTTTGAAGGCTTGAGGTCCTTTACTCTTTTGAGGCCCAGCTTTTTAACTTGTGTGCTGAAGGAATTTGATTTTACCTGAACTCATTTGGTAAGAGCTTTTAATCACACTTTTTCTCTCTCTCTCTCTCTCTCTCTCTCCACCCTCAGCCATATTTTCTCTTTGGGCAGTGATTAGCACATCACGCATTAGATTATGTAGTCTAATGCCATGGCCATGTGTCCTTTTTAACACTTTTTTAACTATGGTTAAGCTTAAGAAAATTAAAGTTAATATATTTATTTGTTTTTCTTTTTAAAAACTAAGGTTAGATTGCTTAACCTTAGGAGTGAGTGAATCTTAACTACAGTTGAAGTGTGGTATAAGGGGCATAGACCAATGAGGGCTGCACATTGGATTACATAGTCTAATGCGGCAGTAAGTTAAGCATTTCCCTTTCTATTTTATTTTAAGTGGGACCAAAATAGTCTTGTTATATCTCCCGTTTTGCTGTAAATCTATACAGTAACATGCAATGCCAAGTACCCCCAACATTCAATACGAGAGTTCTGCTTGTTTCATTGGCCTAAGGGCACACCTTCACCGTCATATCTGAAGGCCAGAGGAGCGGATAAATTAATTATGGTGCATTGATGAGTTAATTCAGCTATATACGTCTGTCCATTAGAATACATAAACAGTAAAACACATCATATCCATCTTTTCCCCTGGTAATTCATGTCAATTTTAGGGATTGTTTAGGTAATCAAGGTGTCTTATTGATAAAGAATAGAGTAGGAAGCAGAGGTCCTGAGTTCGAATTCCCTCCCTCTGTGGGCCACCCTCAGGGAGTAATCTCGTCTTACCTGGTACGTGTGGCTTGGGGGGTGTTGCACGTGCCTAAGGGAATAGTCAGGTGCTCTAAGAGGCCTGGATACCTCGTTACCAAAAAAAAATTAAAGAGTATCACAAGTTGATTTGAATTTGAATTAATTAATTATGTGAAATCTAATTTGATTTTGTTGGAATTTCTTATTATAATAGGAATATAGAATTATCTATTTGAACTCTTTTGAGAGTCCTTGTAAATAATTCAAGTTTATTAATGATATTGAGTTTTTATATTCTTTTAAACAAATGTCTTATTTCCTTCACATATTCCCCCAATCTTCATATTGCTGTGTAGGCCCATTCCAAAATGATGCCCAATGCTCATACAGGCTCCTGTGAGAGAGAGACACCTAAAAAGGCTAAATAGAGGAAGTTTCAGTGGTCCTTGCTCTAGAGTAGCAGAGGAGGTCCTCCAAGAAGGTTTAGACTAGAGTGGTCCAATTACTCTTTTAATTAAGTGTACCTTTTCACTCTCTCTCGAGACGATACATTACCTAGCTGCATACAACCACCCACAAATAAAAGAGCAGAGCAGAGGAACAGCATAGCAGACCGGATCTCTGAAATTTTATGGTGTCACACTATCACTTGCTTTTCAACTGCCTGTTCTAACATATAGTGTGTGAGAGATGGATTCTTAAACAGACATCACATTGCATTTCCATCCCCAAGATCCAAACCACTAGTGAACCACGTGAATCTCTCACGTGGGAGAGAGGAGGAGAGAGTGGCGAAAGGGACCCTAGTGAGACTCACGTGCGCATGTGCGTGTTTAAAATGAGAAGAGACATGAGAAAATATGGAAAATGAGACAAAGTAGGGAGAAATTTGTTTTTTCAATGCAAAATTGTCCATAAATTTATGATTGAAACGTTTTTATGTTAAATGGTAATTTTATCTTTTAAAAATATTCAATTTACATTTTTAAGATGAGAATCCTTATTATAATAGCATTTTTGTTATATTAGTAAAGATATATATATATATATATAACGACAATTTTGTTCGATCAATATAAATGTTATAATCTCATTATAATAATATAGATAGAAAATATATAAGTATAAGGATAATTTTGTCATTTCCATTATAATACTAGAGAAGTAATTTTTATTAATAGTGATTATAATATTAAAGATAGAGTAGATATAAGCGGAATTACAATTTATCATTCTCATTATTATAATAGTAAAGAAGATAAGTGTATGGGTGACAAAATTTAATCAATATTTTTATGGCCTATTCTTAGCAATTTTGTCAATAGTAATTATAATAATGGAGATAGAAAATATACAAGTAATTTCCATTCTCATTATATTAGTATAGAAGATAAGTGTAAAGGTAATGTTACCAATAATGACAACCCCTTTTAACTCCCTTTAACTGTGGTTAAGATTCACTAACCCTTAGGAAGCATCTACTTCTTTTAACTCTCTTTAATTGTGGTTAAGATTCACTAACCCTTAGGATTAAAGTATCTAACCTTGGTTTTTAGAAGTTAAAAATTAAACCACATGGGTTAAAACTTGTTAACCATAGTTCAAGGACATTTAAAGAGGCTTTGTGGGGTTATTAAATATCTTAAGGGTATAATAATCATTTTACTAACAATTATAAACAAGGAATTAATAGGGTTGTCAAATTAAGGGTCGGGCCAAGGCAGGGCCTAGGTCTTATCGAGCCCGGCCTTCATTCACTGAGGTGAGGCCCTAGCCCTCATGGAGTTTAAAACCACTAGGCCCAAGCCCTACCCTCATGGGTCATAGCCGAAAGAACTCAAAATAAATATATCACGTTTTAACAAATTTTTTTTAACATTGATTGTCAAGCTAACATATAGCCCTCCTCCTTATTCGGGCCAGGGACCAACAATGCAACTCAAAGAGCAACATGGTGGAGTTTTAGTACCGTTACATTGTTAGTACTAGTACACCCCCAATTGTTAACGTTTGATATATATATATGGGTACAACTTACACGTAAATGAAAAGATTGTGGAAAGGGACTACATTATTTGTCTGTTATACATTCACACATTAAGTCTTAGTCTCTATTTAGATTTTTTTTAAAGGAAAAACTTTATAAGCTACTATATTAGAAAGGTTCTAGAAAGATACTACATTACAAGTCTACAATGTTAGTATGTTACACCTACACACAGTATGTTTTAGGCTCTTAGGTTATTATAATTCTTAACTTATTAATTATACTAGTAAAAGTGCACGTGACTTGCACATATAATTTTTCATTATTAAAATATAATTTTTAATATATTTTCATTAGACGTCACGTTACTCTCTTTATATTAAATAATTTTTTAATATAATATTATATTTTATATAATTATAATTGAGTAATTAAATTTAATATTTCTTATATTAATTTAAATTTAATATTAGAAAAGATTATTTACTGGTCCCACTTATAAATGTATTTAAAGCAAGGAATCATGAGTATAATCTTCTACTAATAAAAAACAATAATATTAAAATTAAATATTTTGACATTATAATTATTTTCTATAGTTAGAATATTGGTGCTTTTCACTTCAAAATATATAAAAATATAAATAGAAAGTCTTTATCCACAAAAATAGCAAAATATAAATTTAATACGTAATAGTGGGTCTCATAGGTCCCACCTTCGATTAGTATAACTCTCTACAAATAGAGAGTCATTTTCCATAAAGATAGTAAAATAGAGATTTCTTAACAGTTTTTTTATCATAGATTTATCCTTTTTCATTACCATTGTTTTAGAGGAGGGAGAGATATATATATATATATGATTAATTAGGTTTGAAGGTATTGAACAATACTCAGCACAATCCGATAGAATAAGTGAAATAGAATCAAATAGAATATCAAATTCATGATGTCAAAAATTACCTTCAACTAATCCAGGGATATAGACATGAGAATCAAGTCATCACGATGCAGGATGTCTCTGTAATCCACCACTTCACCCTGTGTTTAAATCAAATATTAATAGTCAGCTTCTAAAATATTACAGCAATAAAACTGAACAAAATGATAACTATTAGCCAAATTAAAACACAACTCTGTGTTCGAATCAAATATTAATAGTCAGTTTCTGAAATATTACAACAATAAGACTAAACAAAATGATAACTATTAGCCAAATTGAAACACAAAAACCTGACCTCCTTCTGCATCGACAATTGACCAATATGTAACTTCAAGAGAAAGGTATAAAAACACATTTTTGCAAGTTCTAAGAATCTCCATAACAAAACAAAAATAACACATCCTATTCTTACTTAACTTCCCCTCATTTTTCAACTATCCCTAGTTTAGTAGAAGTTGATAATCTTACATTGACATCAAAATAGAAAAACTGCATATATACACATAGGTGTTGCAACAATGAGAATTCATGGTTGTCTTTTTTTCTTGGTTACTCCATGGGTACCAATCCGGAATTTCTACGGTCCTTGTCATAAGGGTCGATCAATCAGGGTACCGTAGAGATTATAAGAAAATATTATTCATGATTGTCTTCCTAAAATATGGTAGAGTCATAAATCAACTCTCCTTTCCGATAGACTCTCTATCTATAGAAATAGAATTCTTCCCCAAAATATTGTAGAGTCATAAACTAACTCTTCTTTAGGATTCTACCATATTCTTCCCTAATATGGTAGAATCCTAAACCAACTCTCTTTTAATAATGGGTCCCACATAATATTAAATAGTGACTTAATTAAAGTTTGTTTATGTATTATATAAATTAGGTTAGTAATTTAATTAGTAGAATGATATGTAATGTAATGTATTATCATATATGGTATAACATATGGAATGAAGGGTTGGGTTGGGTGCATACCAAGCCCTGCCCTCAAGTAAAAGGGTCTTTCAAAATTAGTCCCAGTTGGGCCCTAGGTCATATTAAGGAAAACAAAGCCCTCTTTTTTGCTGGCTTTGAAGGGCCGGGCTGGGCCACTTGATCAAAAGGCTGGATTTTTTTTTTTGGTTTAGGCATCATTTATCTACATTAGTATGTTAGATGTTAGCTTGGGCATTGGAGATCTTGCAATTCATACCCTTGGGGGGATTGGATCCCTCGACCTCTCTCCATCGAAGGCCACACTCCTACCACTCACGCTAGAGGCAGGTTGTAAAGGGCTAGATTGACAGCCCTAAGAACTTAGAATTAAGGTTCTTTATCTACCGTTTGAAAAATGATGAATGAATTTGCAAATCTGTTATATATGGTATATTTGCATACTAGGATAAACCTAGCCAGCTAATATGCAAAATCCCGAATCTTTTTATGTGATTTCCCAAATGCCCTTGTCAAAGCATATTTTAGGAAGATCTTATTATATCTAACTTGAACCATTTTTATTTATTTTATTTTTTTTGACATTTCCAGATCGTTGACTCTGTAATTGCTCTATTTCGGGTGGATTTCATTGGTATACAAAGGCCTTTAAGAGGCTTCTGTTTTTAACATGACAATTCAAATTATGATACGTATTGTTTTCTATTTGCAGCAAAAGCTGGCGCAGATGCTTTCCCCTCTAACGAATGTAGCTAAGGAGTTCAATGTCGCAGTCTACATGACCAACCAAGTTACTCTCTCATTTTCTCTAAATATCCTCATCTAGGCAGATTAAGTTAGAGAATAACCAAGCTTGAATTCCACCTCTTTCTCATTTCAAACTAATTAAGGTCCAATCTTTTGCAGAGTCTTATAAAGTTAGATACTTTGCAAGTTTTGTCATTGGATAATACATATCTTTTTTTGAGAATTTTTCTAATGAGAACTAGATGTATCGTGTTTTTCATCTCTTGGGTTGTAATTCCTGTAAGCCTTTAAATGTAGCAAAATCGATGATTTCAAGTCTCGTTACAAAATTACAAGACTGACTTGATATCTTACAATGGTAAGAATTAACCTTGTTAGAAACCTTAACAAAGCGACTCAAATTTCCTAAAAACTAGCATGACAAAGTGCCAAAACTCTATAAGTCTCAGAAAAAGAACGAACCCTAACCCTATGTTTGGTTGCCGAGAAAATAAGTGAAATTAGAGAGAAGAAAAGAAAGTTACACAAAACACAATTAAAAATTGTATTAGAAATCCAAAATTTTCTTTTATTTTCCTTGTTTTCACCTATTTTCTCGACAACCAAATATGGACTTAAAAGGGATTTGGTATCTAGATAGGGCTTTTTCCCAGATTGCCCCTTTAGTATGGGGTTCTTCCCCAAATAACCAGGTTTTAAAAACTCTTCTCTAAATGCCCCCACACACATGTGCATCTATTCGCACATGCGAACTTTTCCCATTTTATCCAAATCATTTGAAGAAAAGACTTTGGGTATCCCTACCTCATTTCCGACGAGTTCTTCGTTCCCACCCTATTTTTGGCGAGAGAACTTCGTTCCCACCCCATTTTCGGCGAGAGATCTTTGTTCCAAGAGCATTCTTTCCATGTTCTTTTCGTGAAAAAACGTCATTAACCGAAGAACAACCCTCATTTTCGGTTTTCTTGTGTTTTAAAAAAAATGAATTCAAAAAAATCATTGCATGTATGATTAATTCATGGAAAAATGTTTATAATCATTTTATTTATGGTTTAAAACCTTAAATTTCATGTTATATATGTGTTTACATGTGTTTTTTTCCATTTTCTATGACTTACAGTCATGTTTCCAAGCTTGAAGACGACGGTCGATGCATTTTGCACGAGGTCGATGCATTATATCAACCTAGTGCATTTTGTACGCGGTCGTTTCATTTTGTACGGGGTCGCTGCATTGTATCAACCTAGTGCATTTTATACGCAGTCGACGCGGTCGATTCATTTTGCACAGGGTCGAAGCATGCACGAGGTCGATGCATTGCATCAACCTAGTCCATTTTGTATGCGGTCGATACATTTTGCATGGGGTCGATGCATAAAATACACAGGGTCGATGCATAAAATGCACAAGATCGATGCATTGGATCAACCTAGTGCATTTTGTACGCGATCGATGAATTTGGCATGGGGTCGATGCATAAATTCACGAGGTCGATGCATTGTATCAACGTAGTTCATTTTGTACGTGGTCGATGCATTTTGCACGGGGTCGATGCATTGTATCAACCTAGTGCATTTTGTATGCGGTCGATACATTTTGCACGAGGTCGATGCATTGTATCAACCCTGCGCGCAAAAATCTTCGGGAAACTCAGAATTTTGCGATTTTTTCATCTTTTCTTCTTCTTTTTTATTCTTCTTTCAAAATCAGTATAAATGGTAATGGAGGGGTATTTGGAAGATGAGGGAAGTGGGTGAGCTTCATTCATCTTATCCACGTACGTATCTTCTTCTTCCTCTTCTTCTTGGAACGAAGAACTCTCGCCGGAAATGGGGTGGGAACGAAGATCTCTCTTCCACGAACCTAAATCCCTCTTCTTTTTCTTTTTCTTTCAAAATCAGTGGAGGGGTATTTAAGGCTTTTCATAAATACTGAATTATGGAAAATAGATGATAAGGGCATTTAGAGAAGGGTTTTCAAAACATAGAACCTCATTCTAAAGGGGTAATCTGGGAAAAACCCCACCTTAAAGACTCATTTGTGGTTTTGGAAGATTGATATATTAAAGATTTAGCCTGATAATCACCTTTTTAAGTCTAAGTAATCTATCAAAAGGGTGGGAATTCAAACCTTACTACTGATTTAGTCATACTGGAGTGATGATTGCAGTTATTGCTGATCCTGGTTTAAGCAGGTTCATATCGGATCCAAAGAAACCCGAAGGAGGACATGTGTTTGCTTTCCCATGCGGCCACGATCAGGTTGATGTTTAGGAAAGGCGAACAGCACGTCTGCAAGGTGTTCGACGCCCCTATCTGCCCGAAGCCGAAGCAATATCCTTCCCTATATTTTTTTTGTTTTACTAACACTTCATGCAAAGTGAAACATTGCCCTTCATCATATCTGTTATATCATAAACCTAGGTTCTTTGAGTCTCATCAGAGCATTAAGAGTGTTTGGTTTCCCTGCCTAAGCTACAATAAGGAATCACAATTTTTTTCACTCTTATAAATACATAAAGTTCTATTGTAGCAGAATCATTTTTCCGCATTTACAATGTATCCCAATTCACATTAGTGCAGATGTGAGATGTCTCACACCGGACTGGATTCTTCCATTGTTTAAAAGAGGGAAATTTTCTTAGATTCCAGGAAACAAGAAGGTGAGGCAATGGGTGATCAATAGGTTTAAGGTCATTTATGCCATCAGAGTCTTACAGGTCTATCAATCTCTTTTATATATACATTCTACAAGCAGCAAAGCTAAGCGATTCACTTACAGGAGAATGGAGTCACCAGCCACTGCGTCCGGTCTGTAAAGTCCTATATATGACAATAATCCATCTAAATTGATGATTAAGAGTTGAAACCTCTTCGTTATCAGATTCATTTAGATCATAAAATTTTGAAAGAAAAGAACCAAATGGCTCTTCATTCTGATGCTCCGTATCCATATTAAACAGCAAACATAGAATATGGTCTTAGTTTTATGAATGCATTCTACCAACATAAGAGTCCAGTACCCCCATTAAAGCGGCAAAGTATAGGCATCTGGGGAGATTAAGTTCAGTACTGTGAGGACCAGTCAGCAGCACTCCCAACTCTAGGCATTCCAGATTCCTTCTTAGACTCTGCATCGACCTTGAAAGTTGCACCACACACCTGGCCTGTACTGTCGACCCTTGGCATTGCCTTCAACTCATTCAGTGGGTGCTCGAAACTCCTCAAACCTCCAGAAGTCGTGAAGAAGCACCCTGAGGAAGAATAACAAAAGAAGAGAATGAACGAAGATCTTAGATTTGTAAAATGTCTTGTACGTTGGAAGTATCTGATATCTCTTTGTATAATTTACCTTTAGGAAATGGTGCAAAAGATTTCCCACAACCCTTCTTCACGACCTCTGCATCGTCAGATAGAACAATATGACCTTCAAAATCGGTACCCCAGAAGAAGGGAACACTTCCATCGGCATCCTGAATTACATGAGTAAAATTAACCACCTATCAGTAACTCACCAAGATGTTCCTGTGAGGAATGGTGAGGAATGGCTCGATTCCTGAAATTTTCAGAAGGTCCGATCAATCGGAGGTGAGGCACAGATCGATCAGTGGTCAACAGAAAACAAGAAATAGCTTCGGGTTTGATCCGCTCAATCGGACCCTAGACGCATTTTTTTTTCCCAGTCCATGTTTTTTATGTTTTGAAACCCCTGTTCCGACTGGGGGACTTTCTAATTGTCTAGGTCTCTTGTTTAGGCCTATAAATATGTTGTTATGAGTCTAGAGGTTGATATGGGATGCTTATGTATTGGAGAAGGAGATAATAAAAAGGGTTAAAGCATACTAGGGATTGGGAAATGTTTAAGGGAGGATAGATTGGGATTCTTCTTTGAGTTTTCATAGAGAAGATGAGTTGAGTGCTTTTGAACTGGTTCATCAAGGTTTCTGTGAATAAAGAAGTGATCAGATCTTGACCCTTGGACTTAGGCAGATTGTTGCCGAACCACGTATATCTTTTGTGTTCCCTTTTGTGTGTGTTTGGTTTATTCTTTTCCGTCTAGTTCTGTTATTTTCCCCCAACAAATTGGTATCAGAGCTCCGGGTTGATTATTTTTCAATGGATTTGAAAATTTCTTAGCAATTTTCTCTTGAGAGGTTTGGCGAAAAAAGGAGTTTCAATCTGTGGCACAGAAGTGTAGAGGATCTCCTAATTCAAAGGGGTCTCGCAAGAGCTTTGAAGGGGGAGTCCGGTAAACCAGAAAAGATGTCCGATGCAGATTGGGAAGACATTGAGACGAAGGCGGTTAGCACAATATGCCTGTCTTGCTGATAACGTGATGCATAGCATTATGGATAAGGAATCGACACTGGATCTTTGGAAGAAGTTGGAAACGCTCTACATCAGAAAGAGTCTTACCAACAGACTATATCTAAAAAAAGAGTTCAATACCTAAAGATGGCAGAGTGTGCAGATATCATGGAGCACATTAATGTGTTCAACCAGATCTTGAATCAACTACAGAAAGTTGATGTCAAGGTGGATGAAGAAGACCAGGCCGTGGGGCTTCTTACATCACTTCCGGACTCATATGATCACTTGATGACAACCCTCATGTATGGTAAGGAAACATTACTGATGGAGGAGGTCACAGCGACACTACTCTCTTATGAGATTAGGCGGAAATCATCGCATGATGGGAATAATCATGGTTGCTCGGGGAGGAGGAATGGACTTGGAGAGAGGATCTGGAAAAGGCAAGGGCAGATCCAAATCCAAGGAAATAGGCAGCATACAATGCTATCATTGCAATGAATTAGGGCACTTCAAAAGGGAGTGTCCAAGGCATGTTGATGGGAAAAGGAATTTTTCCGGAGGAGATTCTTCGGTATCAATAGTAACGGACAATGAGGAATACGTTAGAGATGTGTTCACAGTCTCCAAAGGTATGGACAATTCTTCTAGTGAGTGGATTTTAGATTCGGAGGCTTCGTGTCATATTTGCTCAAATATTGAATTTTTTTTATACATTCAAAAAAAGGATGGGAAAAGTATTCCCGAGTGATGGATCTGAATGTGAAATCACAGGGTTTGGTAATGTAAAGATTAAAAGATTTGATGGAGTTATTCGGACTTTGAGAGAAGTAGCTTGTGTCCTTAAGTTGCAAACGAATTTAATCTCTTGGGTAATTACACTCCAAGGGCTGTTGTTACACAGTTGCAGGTGGGGTTATCAAAATAAAACGGGGAAAGCAGAGATGCTTAGTTTTGATGAAGGGGAAGAAGTGTGGTGGTTTATATCTCCTAGAGGATAATACGGTGGTAGGTGGAGCAACTACAAGGTCTGCAGAAAAACGAAAACCTGATGTTGTGCAGAGGATAGAATGCTCACCTAAAGTCTCTTTCGCAGTCGGTGCAGAAATGAGTATTCCGGTAGGTTTTCGTAAGAGTAGAGATGGTGATGATGTGCCTTTGACAGAGAGGACAGGTCTATGTCCTCGTTCGGGATTCTTCTAGATTGGAGAATGGGTTTTCAAGCTACACATGGGTTTTGATCATGTTTTATCGAATCCGGTGGAATGCTTTCTGAGATGGATTCGAGGGTGTGTGTAGATGGTGTAGAGGTAGGCAAGGTCAAAAAGATTGTTTGCGGTACTCGCAAATAGGTTTGCGGTAATTGCAAACGGGGTTACAAAATTTTGAGGGAGATTTTTGTTTGAGGTGGAGGTGTTTCCCGGATGTGGGTGAGGCGGTGTTCTATCTTGGAGGTTTGCTTAGTGAATAGAAAATCGGTTCTCTTGGTTGTGTTGATGTCGAGGAATTCTCACCAAGGTGGAGATTTGTGAGGAATAGCTCGATTCTTGAAATTTTCAGAAGCTCCGATCGATCAGAGTTGAGGCACGGATTGATCAGTGATCGACAGAAAGCAAGGAATAGCCTCGGGTTTGATCCGATCGATCGGAGCTAGGAAAAATCGATCGGACCAACGCGTTTTTTTTTTCAGTCCGTGTTTTTTATGTTTTGGAAACCCCTATTCCGATTGAGGGACTTTTTAATTGTCTAGGTCTCTTGTTTAGGCCTATAAATATGTTGTTATGGGTCTAGGGTTTGATATGGGATGCTTATGCATTGGAGTGGGAGATATTAGAAAGGGTTAAAGCATACTACGAATTGGGAAAGGTTTAAGGGAGGACAGATAGGGATTCTTCTTTGGGTTTTCATAGAGAAGGTGAATTGAGTGCTATTGTACTAGTTCCTCAAGGTTTCTATGAATAAAGAAGTGATCGGATCTTGACCCATGGGCGTAGGCAAATTGTTGTCGAACCACATATATCTCTTATGATCCCTTTTGTGTGTGTTTGGTTTATTCTTTTCCGTCTAGTTCTGTTATTTTCCCCAATAGTTCCAACACTCACAGTAAGCGAGAGCTCGGAATGTGATCAAGGACGGGCCACATGGGGCCCAAGCCCCCCCCCCGAACTTTTGGAGATATATATATGTGTGTGAAAAAAAAAACTAAATTTATACTATACTATTTAATTTAAGAGGGCATAAGCATAGAAAAAAAGCTAAGTTTCATACTATATTATTTAATGTAAGAATGCATAGCCATGGGGAAGGGGAGCAAGTGCCCCCCCAACTTAAAAAAAAAACTCTTTGCATACGGACACTAATAGATGAGATGTCTCACAAGGCACAAACTTGGCCCTATAAAAAAAAAAATCAGGGGCAACACCTCCGAACCCCCCACCCACACCCCCTGGACTAAGAATATTTCCTACCCGTCTAATCTTTCTTCACAAATCCACCAATAATAATTATTAACATTGTTAACCCCCACCACCACACACACATAAGAAAATCCAGGCTCCACCCCTGAATGCAATCATAGCAATACAAAAGCAACCCATGAATCAGAGAATAATATAATTGGTTGAAAAGTAAGGTTTACTCACAGCAGCAACAAAAGTGGATTTTGAAGAGCTGTCATAGAGTATGAATGCAAATTTTCCATTCAGATCTCTCACGACCTGATCAGCAGGATACGGGCCTCTATCTCTGAGAGTCCGGTAAGCTTCTATAACAATGCTCACTTCATCGGCGGTTTTGTTTAATCCATATTGTTGTTTCAGAAGAGCAATGTTCTCAATGTGCCCTTGAAATAAGCAGAATATGTCGTCTACAACGGCAAATAACCTTGCAGAGCAGAAATGAGATACCTTTAAAATTATTGATCATTACCAGCACATAAGAGATGAAATGTTGGTGACAATTCAAGTAGCAATTTATCAAAAAGGATAAGAAAATTTACATTTTGGACTTTGATGGATTAGGAAATTGATCGATTTGCGGTTGAAAAAATTCAAGGCAGAAGTAATAAACACTTTGATTAAAAAAAAAACTGAAGCAACAAATAAAATTGAGAAAGAAAAAACTTTAATTGGATGAATTAGTAATACATAGATTAAACAAGAAATTAATGAAACATGGATTAGGGTTATAGATGAAACAGAATCAGACCCACAAACCATTCGAGTAGAAGTTGCAGAAAAGACAAATTGTAAAAGCAGAAAGAGAGAGAGAAAAAAAAAATCTTATATCTAATCAAATAGATGTGGCAGTGAAAGAACAGTGATCAAACAACAAGAAATCAAAGAGACCCGTTTTTGTATATTGGTTTTCTCTTGTTAAGAGCCTCCGATCATCCAAACCCAAATCAGAATACCCTTCAAAACATATATTGGAAAGACGAGGAAGAAGATTAACATTTCCTAAATGGGTAATCTTATTTGTCTGAAAAACAGATAATTTCCGCCTACGTAAAATCTCAGATGCAAAACAGAAAGAACCCCACAAATTATCTTAGATTAGATACACATGTTGAGGAAGAAAATTGAAAAATGAGATCTGAAAAATGGTACCTTGGCAAGAGAGGATTCTGTTTATCGGAGGAGTAAGCCATGAGACCAGAAAGTCCGAAGTTAATGGTGACAGAACCCGGATGAAGAGAGGAAAAATGATGAACCAAGAAGCCATCTTTCAATGCAGAAACCGAGTCTGAGTGAGGGCTGTTCAGGCCTTCTGGGCTCTTAGCAATGGATTTGGCGAACACTGCTAGCATTTTCTCGATCCCAACTTTCCTTTGAACGCAAAATTACTGGGTTGGGTCTGTAAAAGCAGAGAGAGAGATCCGAGTCCGAGAACCGTGATTGTGATTTTGACACTCGGCGTCAGAGATGGGCAATGAAAGGAGTGGGAGTGAGATTGAAGATATGAAATTCCCATAGTACCCTTCGTAGTGTGAAAAATGTGTAAAGAGATGGAAGTTATCTTTACCTTTCTTTACTTATTATATAGATAGTGGGAGATGATTTTTCCGAAATTCTCAAACTGCCTTATATAAAAACAAAATTTTGATTTAATGCTTTGCTTTTAAACCTAAACTATCAATTGCCTTTCATTTAATTTCCAAACTATCCCTTGCTCATCTATTTATTTAGAATCACAGTCAGTCACGATTTAACTTAGGGAAAATTCAATTACACCGGTGGGTTAACACGTGTCCTTTTTAACTCTTATTAAATATGGTTAACTCCTTCCCCTTGCTCTCACGTGCATTGCATGTGCCACTAGCGAGTTCAGTCGAACCCGTGGGTTAACACATGTCCCTTTTAACTCCTATTAACCAACTCCTCCTCCTCACTCTCAGGTGCATCGCACGTGCCACCCGCTAGTTATGGATAATGCTACCCCCCACTTTCTTTCAAGACTCGCTAAACTTTCTTTCTCACTCACCTTGTTTTTTTTTTTGTTACAAGTAATATGGTTTAAGCCGTGGTTAGAGTGTTAGTATATGTTTGATTAATGCCTAGCATTTTAAGCTTGGCTAAGGGTGGCTACGCACCCTTCGGGATGGAACCCGGGACCTCCCCCTTAGTAGGGATACACAACCACTAATCCCATGATGTGTACTCTCCTTTTAAATGCACATAGTTTGTTTTGTGTAAATAAAAATAAATAAATAGATTGAGTGCTTGATAGGAAGGCATCAGATTGTCTTTGATAGATGCCAGAAAAATGGTCTCAGCGTCTGGCAATGAAAAGGGGGAGAGATATCAAGAGGGCAGAAGTCAAAAACATTTGGAGAATCTTTTTTATCGCCAAATGTCAAATGATGTGTAGAATCCCGAGACCTTTTTTTCTAGCTTCTGCCAAGAGACAATCCGATGCCTGATAGAACTTGCTAACAAGAACTTTACAGTGATTTTAGAGTGACAGTTTAGCTTTATGGTTTTTTTGGACGGACAGTTTAGCTTTATTAGGTTCTTTCTTTTTCATTTATGGTTGAACAGAGTTTAGGAACTTTCATTTTATTTGGACTATCCTAATTCAAAAATGAGCTTTTTCCAAATAATTTGTTCAACACTGAAATGGGAACTCCTAAACTTGAAGTGAGTATATACATTTAAGACAATTAAATACTTAACAAGGTAATTATTCCTTTAAATAGGAGGTCATTTCACTAGGAATTAAAACCACGACTGCAAATTTGACAATCTAAACAATGAGGGAAATTTGAGAATAGATGGTATAAGTGTAAAAATATAAACAATCAAGTATTATATTTTTGTAACAGTGTATCTGAACATGTAAACAATGCCCAACAAAAATCCCCCCTTCCCTTCCGCCCCGCCCCCAGTGACTGTAAGCATATACAAAATTTCCCCATTTATTTTTTTCAGTCAAGAGTTTCATAACATGAGAGCAAAATTAACCTGGAATTGTTTCAATCCAAATTATCAAATTTTTGATATCACAGGACTATCTTTTTCTTATTTGTGTGTATTTCTTTGGCAGTTGGTTATTTATAGTCCAGACATGAATTCTATTCAAATCGCCAACTCCTTCATCCATGACTTCTTCCTTCAGTTCTTATCCAATGTCTTGCTCACAGCTGCTCAAAACCATCTTCAAGAGCTCTGGCTCTGGAATATTGGGAACCTGAAATTCTGAGTCCCAAATAGCTCAACCTAAGGCAACATAGCTCTCTTCCATGAGGGTATAGCTCTCTTAAACTGATGGCACAGTTAGCTTCTTGTCTATATGCTGCAGTGTCTCAGTTCCTAGGCCATCAATCTGATCTTGCTGTTCATTCCATAGAAAAATCATCAACAGATCTCTGTCAATGGAACCCGGAACCTTGGGTTCAAGCCACATACGACCTGGATTCAACATGTGTCAAGCAAGCCATGCCATATCCCAGTCTCAAGCTTCAAAACCTGATAACTAATACTGAGAATGATTGTCCATAGTTACCAGAAATCTCCACAAGAACAGTTCCCTCCATCAAAATGATGGAATCTGTTGGCATCCCTCACAACAATTTCTCGCTCAAAAAACTTGGAAACGAGCTTGGCAAAGACATGGCAATCACCACACACACGAAGGTTCTTTGTGATTCGAATGGGCGTACCATTCGGAGTCCCAAGCAGACCATATGCAATGGCAAGCCTCTCACTATGCCCATAAAGCATCTTCACCTTTTCTTCTTCCCTTACATTATGCAAAACAAACTTTGTCTCAGCCACATAACCTCCTTCCTTTTCCAATCTCTCTGTAATCTGAGCCAACTTCAGGTAAATCTCTTCTGTCTGTGGATGAGACCTGTCCCTTACCATGAAGGCATGCACTTTATTCCCGACCTCAATCCAACTACATGCAGGATTCTTCCTCAATCCCTTACCCTTCATTCTCATTCTCACATCATCCACATCAATCCATCTTCCTGTGGCAGCAAACACATTTGATACAAGCACATAACTTCCAGGATTCTCAGGTTCCAATTCGAGAAGCTTTTGTGCTGCAATTTCTCCTAGTTTATGATTGGAGTGTACTCGGCAAGCACCTAGAAGAGAACACCATACAGCAGCGGTTGGTTCAATCATCATGCTTTTGATGAACTTGTATGCCTCGTCCAAGCGATTTGCCCGACCAAGAAGATCGACCATACAGGCATAGTGCTCTGGCCAAGGCTCCAACTGATATTCACACTTCATAACTTCAAGATACTTTCTGCCTTCGTCAATCAATCCTGAATGACTACATGCATAGAGAAGAGCCAAGAAGGTAATGTGATCGGGTATCAGATCTATTTCCTGCATCCTTCTGAATAAATTAATGGTTTCCTGGCCATGACCATGCATTCCACTGGCGCTGATCATACTAGTCCATAAAACTAAGTCTTTATGTCCAATAGAGTTGAATATCTTATACGAGTTATCTACATGTCCACACCTTGCATACATATCCAACAGAGAACTCGCAATAGGTCCATCCAAGATGAAGCCATTCCGGATGAGGAACCCGTGAATCTCTTTTCCTATACTCAAGGCAGATAAACTGGCTGCAGCAGAAAGTATGCTCACTAATGCCACAGAATCAGGTTCAATACCGATCACTACCAAGCCATGGAAAAGGTCAAGGGCCTCGTTTGCAAGCCCGTTGTGGACACAACAAGATATCATACTTGTCCAAGACACGATATCTTTATGCTCTATCCCTTCAAATATCCAAGATGCATATTCAATGTTCCCACACTCTCCATATACATCCACAATCATGTTCTCTAGCACAAGATCAAATAACCAGTGTCTAATAATGTAATTATGAATTTGTTTTACATAGGAACTGCACCTCACCCCCCTACAAGCAAGGAGGATACTTCCAATCATCATGGCATCCACCTTCATCCCTTCCATTTGCACTTCCCGGAACAATTCTAAGGCCTCGAAATGACAATGGTTCTGAGCAAAGCCAGCAATTATTGTTGTCCAAGATATGAAGTCTTTATCGGACATCTTATCAAAAACACGACCCATATAGTTAGTGCAATAAAACTTTGCATACATATCAATAAGCATGTTTCCTACCTGCAAATCAGCATCCAACCCATGCCTAATTGCATAAGCGTGAAGCTCCATTCCATTCAAAAGATTCCCCAAGTGAACAAATGCAGAAACAATACTTATGATCGAAACCTGGTCAGGTTTCTTACCTACATCCTGCATTTCACAGAAAAACTCAATAGCTTCATTATAAAGCCCATTTTGGGCGAAACCTGAGAGCATTGAATTCCAAGATATATTATCCTTCTCATCCATCTCGCGAAAAACTCTTACTGCTTCACCCATTCTACCACATCTAGCATACATAACAACCAAAGCATTGGCCTCATAAGCATTGAGATACCGACCATATTTCAAAAGACCAGCATGGATCTCCATACCCAGTTTTGAAAATGATGTCTCCTCACAAGCTTGAAGAGCCCCAACAACAGTGTATGAGTTCGTGGCAACACCGGCCTTTTGCATATCACGAAAAAGCCTCAATGCCTCAACAGGTTGCCCACTAGCAGAATAAGCCGAAATAATTGAATTCCATGACACAACATCCCCTCTTTCTATCATTCTGTCAAATAGTTGTCTTGCCCCATTGACATCGTTGCACTTTGCGTACATAGCCACAAGCGAATTGACGACAAATACAAATGAAGCATACCCACATTTGATAGCTAGACCATGGATTTCAGCCCCACAAAGAAGATCTTTCACCCCACCACATGCTTTCAATATAGAAGGAAAAGTACAAGCATCCACAGGAATTCCCAGTAAACGCATTTCCTGATACAATTCAAGCGCTTCTAAAGGTTCCCCATTTGTAACGTAAGCGCCAATCATTGCATTCCACGTGAAAATCGTTCTATGGGGCATTTTGTCAAACAGATTCTCAGCATTTGATAGAGAGCCACACTTCCCATACGTGAACACAAGCTTGGTGGTCAAGAACACCGAATCAGAGCCCACGTTGGATGTGATAATATGTGCATGGATTTGCTGAACTTGTGCTAACGCTTTTTTGCTGGCACAAAGCTCTAGAATTGAAGAATACGCGTTATCTAGAGAAAATTGAGGTGGGTCTTGGCTGGTGAACAAACTGCTAAATGAGAGAAAAGCTTCCTTGAGGTTTCCTTGCTTGCAAATCTCTTTGAGAGATGGGATTTTAATGGGGTTTTGTGGGAGATTGGAGATTTGGAGAGGTGGGTTTATCTGGGGTTTCTTGAAAGTTGAGGGAGAATTGCAGTAACAGTAATGGAGTGACTTAGCCATTAGTGATTTAGAGTATGAAAGGTGAGATGGGTGAGCATGACAAGAGAGTAAGCTGGTAAGCCAAACATGGACAGTTCTGTTCTTGATAGTTGATACCATGCACCAGGGGGTAATCTATAACAGAGCGCCGTAGAAGATGGTTGGTAGTGATACGCTTTTCACTGTAAAACAAAGTTATGAAATGGGTTGCATGCTTTACATTTGGTGGCCCCACCTCCTTCTACAAAAAGTGGATGCCACCATGTATGGTAGAAAAATGGTAGTAGCTTGGTGATCTTTTGATCTTATGATATCAACCATTCCTTGGTTGATCCAGTAGCAAGACGTGTATCCTCATTGGAGTGGAGGACTGGAGACTTTGAGGTGTGTGGACTGTGGATGGCCGGGTGTCAACTGGCCGGGTTCGGGCTGACCCGGTCCCGACTAGGCTCGGTTGATAAACAGGTCGGGCCATGCCAGTCCACTTATTAAGTCGGGTCGAGTCGAGTCGGGCCGGGCAGCCCATCCAAAAAGTTGTGCGCAATTTTTCACCTATAAATTAAATGGGCCTAATCGGGCTGGGTTAGTCGGGCTAAGCCCGGTTAAAAAGCCTACTGAAACGGCCATGGGCTTTACTCCAAGCCTAATCTAATTAATAATCAGGCCGGGCCGGGCCGAGCCGGGCAGGCCTAGAGCGGATTAGGCCAAGCGGGCTCACATGCCGGCCCAGCCCTTTGACACTCCTACCCACCGCATCATCGAGAAAAAAATAAAAATAAAATTAATATGTTATAAGACCAATCGAAAAGCCCACATTTTGTGGGCTTTTCCTTCTTTTTTAGGCTGCCCCAACGAGGGCTCTTCCTGCAACCAGCCAATGCGGTGTAAGACAAAATAGAAAGAGCACGCATGTATATGGATACAATTGGGCCTCGGATTGTCTCTGGCGCCAGATAGGGCTTGTCTCGGGGTTCCATAGAATAGGAGACAAGTGGTGGAGAAGTCAAAATCATGGAACCCATGATTTTGACTTCTCCACACATAATAAGACATGTGGCAATAAGTGTGTGAGAATAAGGGGGAGAGATATCAAGTGGGGAGAAGTCAAAATCATGGGCAGAAAATGAAATGACTTCTCCCCATTTTTATGGCAACTGATGCACAATGAATGAACCCCGAGACCAGTTTCTGGCTTCGCCAGAGACAATCCGAGGCCATATAATTGACAGCTTGTTAGGCCCGAAACTTAAGCCAGATTTAAAACTTGAAAAGGAAATGTAGGTGCTAGTGATACACATCATCTTTGACTTGGGTTCCTCGTTACAAAAAAATGAAATATCTTTCGAGTTAGCAGTATGGTTCTTGTTTCGTTACCCCACTCTGCCCAAAACCATAATATTTGGAGTAAGCAATGTGTTACTATTACACTATAACTCGAGTCGAATCTTGGCGTAACATCATGAATCCTCTTCCCCTATTTCATTATTTTGCGAAGCAAAATCTGAATATGATTAACTTTATTCTTTATAGTATATATTTTAATATATGTCTAATATAAGGTTACTATTTAATAATTTTTAGTCTTTTACTATCATGTGAGATCCATTGCACCCACTATTAATTAAGTACTTCTAATAATTATCTCTTTTACTATTTACTTTTATTAATATGAGACCCACTACAAAAATCTAATATTATTATGTGAGTTCCACTACTAAAACCTAGTTATTAATAGACTTGCATGCATAGTTAAGAATCTACTATGTAATTACATCTTTAAATAACTTTTACTGTTATGTTGAGTCTATTGGATCCACTACTGGCTTATCTATTATTACTAATTAGTTCTTTTAATGTTTTTATTAATCTTTTAAATGTTAGACCCACAATTGAAAGTTAAGTTTAAATAGATTTACATATTTAAAGCCTTATTATAAGTAAACTACTGAAAGTATCTATAATAATAAAGTATTTTAAGTATTACAACCTATGGGTTAGAGGATCAAGGGTGGTGTGCTACGCTAATCTTAAAACCAAAAAAAAAAAAATATTATATTTATAAAAAAAATTTAATACACCTAAGCTTTTTTTTAGATATTATACTTTTGCAAGTCCATATTAGTAAATTCAAGGCATTAATAAATTTACTTATTCAAAAGTAATTCTAAATAGACTGAATTACAGTATAAATAAGCATTGAGGGGCAGGCCCTGCCGGACTCTACATAGTCTTTGTCAAGCCCCGTTCTCAAGTAATCGGGCCTTATAAAATAAAGCCCAAACTCAACCCCGGTCCTTAGAAAAAAAAACTCATTTGTGCAAGTCATGGAAGGCCGGGCCAGCTACCCTAATGGTCAGATGTGGGCCAAACTGAGCCCCTAATTGTCATACATATCACACCCCGCCTCTTCAGCCAGTGGTGGGGTGTGGCCTCTCTGTTGAGGGAGGTCTCGGGATCCAATCCCCCAGGTGATGAGTAGCAAGAGCTCCTCTCCCATGCTAACCACTAACTATTGATCTAACCGTAGGTAACTGATATCGGGGTATCTGCTCCGATGAGACATAAGAATTCCATGGCAAAAATTTGACCACATAACAAACCATTAAATTGATATATAAAAGATCCTAGGGTCAGAATCATGCTAGTAAATCAGCTGTTCCTCTTCCTGTTATTCCTCTTTTTTCACTTCCGCTGTGACCTCTATGATAGGCACCCGGAACTCAGCAAGCCGGAAAGGTGAAGATCAATGAAAAGATCAGTATGAACCAGCACATTGTTTTATTAACTAAGGAAAAATTCTAGAGACACTGACCCAGTTATCAAATAGACAAAGATAATATTAGTCGGGTGGCTTAAACAGACAAAAAATAATAACATTAGTCGGGTGGCTCAAAATTTAAACTCAAACCCTGTTGTATCCAACTGACTTGCTAAACAAGCGACGGATATACACCACTTGAAGTCCGCTTGCAAGTGCCAACAAAATGTACTCTCCGAGTGTGTAGAAGACGACACGTTTTCGGGTGCTCTCGTTCGCTGCAGTGATAACAAAGATGTAGTTAATAGCAAGTAATTAACCAGGTAACTGCTCAGTTAAACATCCTAAAACCACTCAGGAGATGTTCTCACAAATGGAAATTTGAGGTAGGTGGACAGGTGGTACAATAAGAAAAGGGGAGGGGGGGGAGAGAGACTCAAATTTGATGGGTCAAACTCAGGAGATCTATGCCAAAATTGGCCTCAAGGGATCATACCATTGGACTTGTGAATATTCTGAAAAGAGAGTAGAGGTCCGGTAAAAGATACATAATGAAGGGTTGAAATGCTCAGGTGTAGCACATATTTGGCACACTGACATCTCCCCAGTACAGAACATATGGATCCCAACACTCTATATGTTTACCTCACCAAAATCCATCGGGTAGAGTGTCGTTTTGATCTACCTGACGTACTAGAAAGAAATTCTTTTTTCCTTTATGCATATTAGTCATCAAAATATGGACATGCCTTGTTCTTTTAAAGATGTAACTGCAATATTGTCTAGAAAATTTGATATTATTGCAACTGCCATGTTTAAAGAGAGGAGATGGTATATAATACTAATTGCCAGAAAATGCTGTAATGGAATTAGTATGACCACTTCAGGCCATGATTGTTACTTCGATTCAATGGAAAGAGAGAACTTACTATGACGATGCCGAGTATCACGTGCTTTCAGGTACTTCTGCTCTGCTGTAACAGACTCCAATGCCTCTCTTAGCTCAGCAATTTTAACATTTATAGGATCTAAATGTTCTGCAACAAACCCCCCATATAAAGAATGTAAGACATGAATAATTTAAAAGATATCCAACCCAAATATGTTTTATCATGTTACTGTGAAAGAACATGAGGGTGATAAAATATCAGAATCTCCTGGGAAACATATCTTGATACAAGGATGGTATTGAACTAACCGTCTTTAGCAAGGTCGTGCTCATTAGGAATATGGCCAACATGTATGTAGAATGATACAGTCTCTGGTGTCGAGTAAGGATTTTTGAAACAGAATTTGTACATCCCACTTCGTGGGGCCTTAAACTCAAACTTGTCCCCAGATGTTCCCGTCAAAGACGTCACCGTATTGCCTGCGGGAGATGTCACCTGCATGAAACCCCAGGATTGTGATGAATGAACCGTTACTCTACCTGTAATAAAAAGTACTGAATACTTGCCACAGAAAATATTGGAGGATGTAACATGTGGCAATGTTAATACAGTATACATTTTACACACAGACAACAGTTGCTTGTGAACATCAATATTATATGGTCAAGAGGATTCAACATTATAAATCCTGCAACCCCAATGTTAGAACTGTATGACATTATGAATACAGATTTTTGGTCACTTAAATGAACATGGTTCAAACATCAGGATTGCAGGATCCACGATGTATGAACTCAAGAGATCATGTAATATGGTTACTTGCAAGATGGTTGTTTTCCCAAATATCATTATCTAATCCATGTCCAAATTATTTAGAGTTGGCTATGTATCATCATCATCACCATCATGTTTTGACATACATCTTGAGTCGCACATAATTCCGTCATAAACTAATGAAAAGGAATCAAGAATAAATGCTATGCATCCTATAATTCCTCTTGTAAGCAGATCAGTGCTCTCCTAAGATCAAGCCTAGGGCATGATACAACAACATAGGCACAAGCCCAATATGCTCAACCAACATACACTTAGAAGTTAAAACAAATGTTTATTTTGGTGCTTAGAATAACGACTGTTTTTTCCACTGGCAAGGGCAATGTAATTTAATATATGGCAATGCTAATTTGATAAGGATATTCAAAAGAGCAATATACTCTTTATTCAATTAATGTTGGGAAAATGATAATTGATAAACTCTTCGAACCAGGAAAAGAATCAAAAAAATTTTAACTCCAGTTACTTATTTTTACCATTTTCCCAGGGTAAGAACTCAGAATCCTCAATCTTTATCTCCTCAACATAGACATTCCAACCAACATCCATAACATTGCTTCAATTTCTAGAATAAATGCCAGTATTTGCAGGCTAATAATAAAAAATTCCAATATTGGGCAGTTACTATCAACATAAAGAAGAGGACACAACATAGTTGAACAGCCTATTTCTAGTATCTCAAATTTAAAACTCATTTCTCTACCTAATAAAAGGGGAGGTGGAGAGGTGAAATAGGTTTATCTTTACACTTGCTTTAAATAGCTTCCTGAACTTCACGTTTCGCTTTCAAACATTAAAAATGAGAATCACAACAATGACAAGAATCCCAAAACCAACAAAGAAATATCCAGAACTACCAAAATAGGATAAAACAGATCAATCAATTTTACCAAGATTAATGATAAGAGAATGAGACACTATAGAAGTAAAGATCATAGAGAAAGTATGGTAATGGGTACGACTTGCAGAAAATTGATATCCCATTTGTTTAGGACAACACATTGCTTCCCAAATAACCATGACATTAATCCAAATATGTTCACATAAATTCCAGTATTGAGAATTTGGAGAGACATATTAGCAGACAGCTACGTAGCCATTGGTTTCAACTTTTAATATCTAGAATATCGGATGTCAAGCATGTTGGAGGAGGCCCAATAAACCAATCACATCAAATCTCAAAAGAAACCAAGAATTAAAAATATTGTTTTGGGGATTTATTAGTCCCAACTGGAACCTCGTATCGGGTTTGGACAAGACATATAATTTTTTTCTTTTTAAAAAATCTAATTAAATTTTAAAAAAATCAAATGAGTTGTAGGAACCAAATTTACCAAATATAAAATCATCAAAAGAAACTCAAAAACAAAGTAGCAAACACAATTGCAATTACACAATGAATGAAAACATAAATAACTAATAAACAATATGTATCCATTCAAAAAAATAAATAATATGTATCGCCCGTTTTGTATCAATATACATATGGTGGCCACCGAAACCTATATGTATAGTTCATTTCGTATTGGTTTCGGCAATTTTTATTTCCATGAAAGAAACAAAATGAGTTTACTTGGCATGCAATATTATTGATTGTACCATGTGGTCGATGATAATAAGCCTAATTTTCCGCTTTCATTTGAAAAATGAAATCCAATGGTATGAAAGAACCTTGTGTTTATAATTTTCTCAGGGTTAAGTCAATATTAGAAAGAAGGCCACACTCTGGTCCAATTGTTTAATACCTTGTCCACAAGTTACTTCGTCAATTGACTTACGAGAAAACATCAGAAATGATGTGATAATGTTTCAGGTATAACAAAGCCTTCCGACAATAATGTTATGATCCCTTTGAAACTTCATCACTTCAGGAGGAGTCTAAGATGCTAAAGGTTTTTCCAATATATCTAATTCAGATGGAATGCGGTTCAATGCCCCTCTCCCCACCTTGCATTTGGCGGCAGCGCATACGTTATTCGGGTTTTGATGGACGGTTCACATACTTTCAGGCTATACTGTCACAGCTACAAGTAGAGCCAACTCCCAACCTTTCTCTACTTGTCATAAAACCTATTAATCAACCAAGAGGAGAAGTATCTCAATGGATAAAAAGGAGCTTCTTTTCCTCCTCTTTGCTTGTTATAGCCAGAAACACTATCAGAACTGCTTCATCCTTAGCAGGTTGAACCCGACTGTCCAAGTACTATAACTGGAATTGCTCCAACTCTAGTAAATTTGGTCCTTGATACCACAAGAAACATAGGATTTGTTTAAGTGGACCCATTTATAATTGGATTATACATAGATGTGGTTCTAGAGCAATCAAAAGTCGGCAACTCAACAAGTTATATAGATCTCTCAATTCATTATTTTAACCCGAAGATTTAAAAGTTATACGTGGCACAATTTAAACTCTAAACAGTGGATATAAATGACGAGAATCAGAAGGTATTCAATTGAGGATCATCCTGCAAAGTTGTAATTTCAATCATGGCAGTGAACATGATATGGTTAGTAAAGCTCACATATGACAACAGAAGGCACTGGTTCAGCTTCAAACATCACTATAGCCTCAAGGTTCTTAATGACTTTAACATGATGGGTAGGGATGTAATACAAAACAACTATCATATTCTTGAGTGAGTTTCAATGAAATGCAATTATCACATAACAACCATAAGTTCCTGAGCATGACCTATGATATAATGGTTCCCTTTGTTAAACTGGCAACCAAATTTTATAACATCGGCTTCAACATTGATTCCGGTCCTAGTCGAAATCGAAATAAAATCCTGAAATTTTGATGAAACACTGTAAATCTGCATCTGACCTAGTCAAAATTGGTCAAAATTTTCAAACATGACTCGAACAGTCAAAATAGTCAAACTCTAAAATCTTGCTGGCAACAACACAGTTAAATACCTCCACAAGGTAGAGTGAGTTTCAGAATTGGCTTCTCATATTAGGGACCTTGGACTAGGACTGTCAATGAGCCGAGTCAGATTGCAAACCAGCTCGGCAAGAATCCAAATGAATCGAGCTAAAACTAATATATTAGGCTCGTCTAGTTGAGTCGAGCCACTAGAGTGAGCTCGAAAAAGTAACAAGCAGAACATGAGCAAAAGGTGGCTCGACTCGGCTCGACTAATTTTACCATAATTCCTATATTTTAGTAGACAAAAGTACCCATAACAATAGAAATATTTATCAGAAGATTTAAGACATAGAGATAGAATTTTGATAATGTTCCTTCTAAAATAGTAATTAACTACTCTCTTTTAATGCCCTAGCTTTTATCTCTTTCTCGTATTTTTTTTCTTTGTTTTCTTCAAAGACACTGCCATTAAAGCATGTTGCCCCTGCTCACCGCCGTCTCCACCATACCGCCTGACCATCCCTACTCACCGTCATCCCCACTATATCGCTATTGTTGCTCACTGCCGTCACCACTACACGATGGCTACTAACAGTGTGATAATCTCATGGGGTCGTCCCCACTATTGTCGAGCGTAGCTACTCTGTCTCATTTTTATCTGTTATCCAATTTTATTATTCTTTCTCATGTTCTCCTTTTACACTTTTGACTATTATGGGTAGAGCTGTCAACAGAGCGTATTCGGAGCGGATAGTTCTATATCTGTATCAGATTCGATTAATCCTACCTACTATCTGAATCCGCTCTGAAATCCGGTGGATAATAAATTCAAAATACCAAATTCGAATTCGTTTAACTAATCGAATTCAAATGATACCCAAACTCAACCAATTAACCATCAAATTCGGATACTATCCGAATTCGACCATTTATCCTAATAACCGAATTCAAATACTGGATTTCGGATAATATCCGAATTCGACCTATTACTATCCGATCAAATGGTGTCCGATTACAATCCGACTACAATCCAAATTCAAATTAGAGTTTCCAACAACTACACTAAAACAGTACAAATTAGGGTTTCCAACAACAATCCTTTCATTAGATCCAGAGGTATACAGACCTCCTTGCCATTTCCTTTCCTAAAATACTCTAAATGAGATTTTATGGTAAAAAGTACTTAATGTGGTAAAAAGTTACAGAGAAGAAGCACTTCGTCATCGATAAAAATGAAAATGAAATCAATCATAATCAAATACATAATACATAGGAATCAAGATTTATTGCTCAAACTAGAGTAGAACCATTGGAAGTAAAATAAGATGTGTAATTGTAAAACCGTAACACAGCTGAAGGTTGCATCATGCATGATCTTAAGGGCTAGTTGTTGAAAGTGGTGGAGAGAAGAAAGGAATTGAAGTTGAAATGAAAGGGATCGTTGAATCAAAAATCAGATTGTTTCTTTAGATTCAGAGGTTCATATCAAGCCTAGAACCCGAACAAATCTGGTTTTTGGTTGGATTAAGTCCCTCCATTGGTTGGATCGTTGAATTGAGGTTCAAAAGTCAAACTAGGGTTTAATCATTAGCGTATTCAAACCTCAAAGTTCAGCTCTTCAGATTTTGGTCGAACAAATTATAGATCAGGCATTAGAGGTAGAGGCTTCTTCTTGAAGATGTTCTTCTCAGGGAAACCCTAGCTCTTCTTCTCGAAGATAACAGCCCTCCATTGACAACCCTCTGTTGACAGTCCTCAAAGACGCAAGGTTGGATTGCTAACTTGCTCAAAGATGCAGAGAAAGAAGCTCCTCCAAGGCAGAGGCAGCAGCTCCTCAAGATTTTGGTTGAATCGTCGAAGAGGGTTGAAGTTGAACGACAGTGTAATTGAGGAGCTACCGAGCTAGGGTTTAATCTTTAGGGTAATTTATACTTGGTTACCTAATTACAAAAATAGCCTCCTAATGGTTGGACAATTACACTAAAACTTGGTATTTTATAAAGCTTTGTAACTATACATACAAGTGCAAATTGAGTAAGTAAAAATATGTATACCTATTCTAATTGGTTCGGATAATTAGTGGAACGGATATTGGACTATCCGTATCCGCTCCGTTTATAAACAGATTCTTTAATGGATATTCAAATCCGCTCCGCCAGATAGCAATCTAAATAAATATCCAACTAAACGGAGACGGAGCGGATACGAATAATTTACCGGATAGTTGACCGCCCTAATGATGGGATGGTAGAAATTAAAAAGGAAGAGTGGGCCTTGTGGGAAGAGAGAGATAAAAAAATTTGCTTGTTGGCATGTGATGCAAAAGGGGGTTCGGATGGTGTTTTAGAGATGACAGAGGTGAAGCCGTAAAGAAGAGGGATCCCCGTGAAAAGAGAGAGATGAGAAAATCAAAAATGAAAAGGACAAAGCCAAGAGAGAAATATATTAAAGCTGAAAACGAGTTGATTTTGTTAATTTTTTTTCTAGTGAAGAGGCAAATGTGAAGAAGATCAAATGCCAAAGAAATTGAATTGAATCAAACCAAGCTCGAGCTCGATTTTTGTGGACGAGCCAATCTTGAGCCGGTATTTCAGGGCTCGGACCGAGCTCGAACCAAGCCTGAAAAAGTCTACATATGCAATGAGCCGAGCCTGAACAGTGCCCAGCTTGATTCGGCTTGTTACACGTCTACATATGCAATGAACAGAGCCTGAACAGTGCCCAGCTTGATTCGGCTTGTTACACCCCTACCCTGGACCCAAGACACAACTCCTAGCACGAGCATAACCATGAAATGTGAGCAAGTAACACATAGAAAAGCCATTAATCAGCATACATAAACAACTGAGGTACTAAATAATTGTGATGTCAAGGGGAAGGCAGAACGGTTTTGCATTAGGGAGATTTTGATTATTACAAGCGAAAGGGTGTAGCAAATTTATTTCAGTTCAAGTATCGAATTTCCCTGTAAATTAATATTTAGGTAAGAGTATTCCACAAGGAATTGGGTCTACAAAATATTCGAAGATAACATTAGTGGTAACTGATAACACATTGAGAAAATTATATTGGCCTGAGACTTGTAGTTATTTGTATATTTGTTTTCTTCAAAGTAGTGTAAGATATGTACTTTAGTCTTTTCTATTTTTCAGGAAGTAAATAAAGTTCAGTTCATGTGTGCATGAGACTACTCTCACAACACTTCACGGATTTCCTCTCTCATGCACGACTTGTTGTATTTTTACAAATTGTACAACAAAAACCTTTCTCATGTGTTTTTACAAGTTGTAACTAAGAATTGCCTTTCCGAATCTGTAGTTTCTTGCGCACTTATTCCATTTCTTCATTCTTACAATATTCAAAAGCTCCTAAATTGCATGTCAGGCAACAATCTGAATTGGTTGTGTTAGAGCCCAGAGACCCTAGGGCATACCACAAAAGCTCAAAATCACATACCCAAATTAAAATAGAATGAAATTGATTTGCATATCTTTGAAATAACAAGTCTTTCATCACAACCAAACAAAAAATCAGAATACTTTCTGTGCTACTAAACAGGAAAGAGGGAAAAACGATAAATCTTAAAAGATTGAACAGCTAAACCGAACTTTATATCGAAAGCCAACAAATTTCATTATAAACAGTACTCCATCAACAACTAGAATCTAAAAACCGTGAACGGAGATACGAAAATCTTATCAGACACCCATATAATGAAAGAAAAAAATCAAAGATGTCAATACAATAGTAATTGCTCTAATTAAAAAGAAAAAAAATCGAAACTTGAACCCTAAAACAGAAATCGAATCGAATCGAACTGTAGAACATGAACATCACAAGATCATGGACCTCGAAACGATTACCGTAAAATCGATGCCGGGATGATCCGAGCTCCAGAAGATATCGTGATCAACGACAACGAAATTTCCAGAAACAGAGTCGCCTTCGTAGACAACGTACTCGTAGACGCATTCAATGTCGTTTACAGTAACCGAAAGAGCGGAGAGATGGTGAAGAAAGTTAAAGAGAAGCCCTAAAAATATACAGATCTTTGCAGATCCGAAGCTCCTTCTTTGCTCCATCTCGTTGGATTTTGAGTTGAATGAGATCTTTGTGGTTATTATATGAAATTTCTGAAAGAGACTTTCAGAATCTCAGAGAGCCCTGAAGCGATGTAGAAAGAGGAAACCGCTCTCGTTTTGATCGGTTACAGATTTTGTTCTACTCGGTCACGGGAAGACTTTCCTTTTCCAACATGAAGACGTTTTTATCTCGTTCTAATCTCTACCCTAAGGGGTATTTCAGTCATTTAATCTTTTTTGAGAAGGAGCAGCATATAGGCCTGTCTGAAAAGCCCTTTAACAGGGCTGTGTGTGTTTAGCATTTACCCCAAACAAAACAAAAAATTGGAGCCTTTAACAAACGAGGATTGGCAGTTGGACAGCATCCCGTTATTTGTGTGTTCAACTCCCACTCCTCGTGGTGTCCGTAGAAAAAATTATGTGACACCCGAAGGGACTAATTCTTACCTCAAAGGGTTTGGGACACCCTTTGTTATCCTTTAAAAAAAAAAAAAAAAAAAAAGGGTACCTTGCCAAGGTTAAGGCATAGTCAATGCAGGACCATGAAGGGTTAAGGTCTTCCCCTTATAAGTAAAGATAGGGTTAGGACTGACCACTACATTGCCCCGAGCTTGCCCTTTACAGCCCTACCCTAAATTCACCTCCCTTCAAATCTTAACCTTAATCTTTTGAAACCCTAATCTTAAGCCCATAACACTATAATTATCCCTAACACTTTGATTATAGCTTTTATTTGTTGTAAAGATTGTTTTATCTAGTTTTATTATTATAATTATTTTACTTTTATTTTTATTTTTAAAAAATTTAATAATAATCTATTGGGTTGGGAGTCGGTGTGAAAAAAAATCTATCATTTGAATGAGAAAAAAATTCTCGCTTTTCTTTATCGCCTTGTGGCTCGGCCTTGCCCTAACCCTTGAGGGCAGGGTTAGGGCCTAGTCAATCTAGACCCTTGAAGGGTTAGGACATAGTTAGGGTCTTGCCCTTATAAGTAAGGGCATGGTTAGGGCTAACCCCTTCACTAGTCTTGCCTTTTACAGTCCTACCTTAACTCCACCCCTTAAAATCCTACTCTAAATCCTTTGAAACTCTAATCCCAACTCTTATGATTGACAAATTCCCTAATCCTAACACTATAATATCCTCAACACTTTGATTACATCCTTTGATTATTGTAAAGATATATTTTATCTAGTTTTATTATTATAGTTGTTTTACTTTATTTTAAATAATTTTAATTAATAATCTATAGGGTTCATTTTGAATGAGAAAAAAAAAATCGCTTTTCTTTCATGACTTGACCCTTGAGAGGGCCTAGTCAATCCAGATCCTTGAAGGGCTAGGGCAGGCCTGACCCTATAAATATTATTCTAACAAAAAGAAAGAAATATAAATGAGATTAAATATGAAGTGGAGTTCTGCATCATTGTGTGTGAGCGGAACTCCCCTTTCTAAGTGTAAATTGTGGTAGTATTGTAATTATTGAGAGAGAGAATGAGAGTTCTACAAAAAAAAACTCTCCTCTTAATTACAAAAAAACTTTATCCTCTTAATTACAAAATTATCATCCACTTTACAATAAAAGGGAGCTCTGTGATGCAAAGATCTACTTCATATTTAATCTCACTATAAATAGGGTACTGCTATGAGCACACTGACACTCACTTGTTTGCCTCATATTTAATCTCACTATATAAATAGGGTGTACTACTATGATTAGACTGATACTCACTTGTTGATTATAACAAATCTTAAAACATATGCCATTATATACAAAAATTGATAATAATGCCCTTCAAGGAGTGAAATAGCCTGGAAGGTGGTTGATATCCCTTGCTAGAATATGTGTTATATTTTCGGGAAGAAAAAAGAGACATTGGTTCTATTTGTTTGCACGCAAATAGTTTTACGATGTAAATCATTTATAAAAGAAAAACTTTAACGGTAAAAGATAAAGTTTCCATTCATTTTTTGTTGTTTGGTTGCATTCTTAAAAATAAAAACAAAATTTTTTTTATAAATAAATAAATTGGTTTTTTTGTGAAAAATCCTTGTCTTTTTAGCTATTTGTAAATACCCCCTTCCCTTTTGTGATTTTGTATTTTACCCTATTAACTTTTAAATCCTTTGCAAATCCACCATTTCATCCATAACTTAGTTAACGGATGTTAAATTTTTTTTGAAATGACCTTTTAAACCTTTTTTTTATATCAATGAGATTTGTAAAACTTTTCAAAAGTGTTTGGAATCCACTAACTATAGTTAAGATTCACTCACCACTATGATTCATCCATCTAACCTTGATTTTTAGAAATAAAATATTAATATTAGGTTAATTATGCTTAACCATAGTTAAAGGGGGTCTACAAGCCGCAACGTGTCCCTTTTAACACTCACTAACTGTGGTTAAGATTCACTCACTCTTAGGGTCCATCCATATAACCTTGGATTATAGAAAAAATATAAAAAATGCATGTTCATATTAGGAAGGAGTTTTTGTCTTTACGTTGTACCCAATTTACTTATATGATGATAGTTTGTCACCAACAATGAGATTGGGGTGTCTGTTTGTGTGTGAATGAGGAGACCATATGGGGCAGCAACTAGTCTTGCGAAAGAGGTACACCCCCTACAAAGAAAAAATATTTTGGGGTTTTTGAAAAAAAAAATCTCTCTTTTTAGCTATTTATTAATAGTTGTGGTTAAGCATAATCAACCTAAGGTTACTGTTTATTTTTTATATATTTTTTCTAAAATCTAAGATTAGATGGTGAATCTTAACCACAATTAGTGAGTGTTAAAAGGGACACGTGGTAGCTTCTAGAGCCTCCTTTAACTATGGTTAAGCATAATCCACCTATGGTTAATATTTTCTTTCTCTAAAAACCAATGTTAGATGGATGAATCCTAGGAGTGAGTAAATCTAACCACAATTAGTGGGTTTCAAGTACTTGTGAAAAGTTTTTACAAACCCCCAAAAAAAAAGGTTAAAAAGGTCATTTCATAAAAAATTTAATATCCATTAATTAAGTTATGGATGGAAGGATGGATTTGCAAAGGATTTAAAAAGCTAGTAGGTAAAATATAAAATCACAAAAGGAAATGGGGTATTTACAAATAGCTGAAAAGATAGGGGTTTTATCACAAAAATCCCTAAATAAATTTGTAAATATGGGTACTTTTGTAATTTTAAAATTAATATATATTTAAAGAGTTGAGAATTTTATGAGAAAATGACTTACGAGTTTTTGAAATGTAACCGCAATAGTAATTCATTTTCCATAAAACATTTTACATACAGACATTTTTACATGTAAAGAAACACGCATAAATGATATTTTTCACTGAATTGAATCTTTTTTTCTCCTATGTTAGAGTAGCCTTTGAATGGAGTAAAGTTGGTTTTCTACCCTATGCAACTCCATTTTTTCTTGAATCAATAGTGAATTTTCGTCACATCCTTCTCAAATGCTGATCAGTTGCACCATATTATAATTCTCTAATTAATTTCATGTGTTGCTTGATTTAATTCAACCAGTTACAGGGATGCAACATGAAGCGCAAAGGAGAAGAAACTTGTTTTCACCCGTTTGATAGTCGGGGGTTTCGATCGACGCTGGAGATGGAGGGCGAAGAGAAGAAAATTGAAAGCAACCTGGGTGGAGGCGCTAGCTAAGGGTTGTTGTCGACTGTGCATCAATGGTTGGGAGATCAAGTCAAGCAATGATCCATTCTCAAACCCATCTATCTTTAACAGTAAATTACCTTTCCCCCCTTTTTAACCTCTATTTTTAAGTTTTTATTTCTCTGTGAGCAATGTCTATCCTGTTGGAGAACTCATTGTCGATAATTTGGTCGGAGTAGATACAATCAAAGGAAGAAGGAAAAAATGAGACAAACAAAAACAAAGGTCAAATTAACATCTTTTTTGTGTGTGCTCCCGAAATTCGGTGTTTAGTAGTAATTGTTGATGTGCACATAACTCTACCCTATAAATATTGAGTCAGTCTATGGGTACTCCAAATATATTCTTTATTTCTAATCTTCTATGGCTTACCACTAAGGGTCGGGATTTAGCTTGACTTATTTTTCTTTTCTAATGTCACATCGGCTCTAGTCTTGACCATTTAATAATTGAATTAAAAGGTAGGATTTGAGAGTATATTTTGGAGTACTCGTACACTTACACATAAATATTAGGGGCCGTTTGAATTTAGTCTTGAGTAGGGTGTCAAGTAGCATTATCAATGGCCTGGACTGGCCCACGACTTACATATTTGGATGGTCTTGGTCTTAAAGGTTTAGGCCCGGGTCACTAGACTGGGCTTCCAACTGGATTTGGTCCAGCCGGATTATTACATTTTTAAAAAAGTCCTTATTTTTGCTTATCTTTCTTAGGTGGGGACAGGCCCAATTAATACGGGAGCTGGCTTTGCCTGATTATAATTGGACCTAGACATGTCCGGATCGGCCCGTTGATACCTCAACAGACCTAATTTAGGCCACAAAATTCCTTGTCAAAGTATTGGTAGGCTGAACTTACCCTAGTCTTATGAACATTTTCCACTCCGTGGGACGCATTTAGAACACACACAAGGGGAAAAAAATAATGTTGCTTCCAGGAATCATTTCTCAAAACGACTACTTAAAAGATAAGAGGTATACCCTCCTTCGATGAGGAAGGCGGCTAAAGAGATTATGGTCTCTTCTCTCCTTATAATTGGGAGTTTACAAATACCCCACTAAAGAAGAAGAAAGAAAAGAAAAATAGTTCAAAAGCACATTGAGCTAAAACAGTTGTCCTGTGACAGTTATATCCCCTCATTTCCTGATGTTAGAAAACCTACACATCTACATTATCAAAAAAGAAGAAGAAAACCCATGCATCTGTAAATTTGTAATGTGCATAAGGCCATGTATCAAGATACTTCAAACTAGTGATTAGTGTTACTAATGTTTTTTTTAATGACTGCTAGCTCTCCTCTCAAGCATTCTCCACTTTTAGCCAAAAAAAATCACTTGTCCTTGTTTTCAATCAAAAACCAAGAGATGTCCTTTCCGTAAAAGGTGTTAGTTTTCGGTTGAGAGTAAAGACTTCATGAGAGCAGATTTAGCATGCATCTTTTTTTATTAAAAAAAAACTATTGTGGACTTTTTAATAAATCAAATTACAGCCTCTCAAGACCTAGTACTTGAGGAAGCAATGCTTGCCACATTGGTAGTGTGTGCATGTCACCACTACTCATAAGATCCGGGATCAAGTCTCGAGAGGGTGTAATTAGGGGTGTTATCGTTTCAAGCCGAGTAGTGGTATGTTAAAGCTAGCTTGAGCTTGAAAATAAACTTTGAGCTTAGCTTGTTTATGAGCTTTAATAAATGAACTCGAGTCGAGCTCAAATTGTTTGCTAGCAGCTTATTTCATTGGATATTAGGTGAAACTTTTACTTTATTGTTTTAGGTAAAGAAATTAAGGTGTTAACTAAAATTTGAGTATATATTTATAATTGTATAAAGGGTATTCTTATAATGTAAAATAGATTATATAATATTAATTTTATATTGATTTTAGTATTTAAATGAAGTAAGTTTTAAATATTTTATTATGTTAATTATATATAATTCGAGCCAAGCTTTTACCAAGCTGAGTACCTGCATGCTCAAGCTTGGCTCATTAATTCAGCTAGCATAAAAATCTACTTCGAGCTTGACTTGTTTATTAAATATTAAATAAACAAGCTTGAGCGGATTTCAACGAGTTAAGGTCGCTCTGTTCATGAGCAACATGGTTCGTTAATCACCCCTAAGTGTGATTATTGAAATATCCACTCATTCCCTAACCTAGGATAGATACTGACCTTGCTAATCGGAGTTTAGGCCTAACCATATATCGCGTACCATTAAAAACATAGACTTGGATTTTATATTACTCCAAATAATTAACTAGCTTCCATCTTGTACTACTGATTAGCGTCTCTTGTGTTAGTTATCGACTAACATTGTTGAGTCACCTATAAGTAGGGCTTCCTATCTCAGTCCGAGGCCAGTTTGGGCCCAAACCCAGTCCAACCAAACTCAACCCAACCAATTAGGCCCAAACCCGGCCCACTAAACATTTTCTGAGTTTGGGCTGAAACCAAGTTGGTCCTGGTCTTGACAACCCTATAATCATCCTAGTCTATTGTACGAAATTATAGAGATATTAAATATGTATTACTTGTTGAATTTCCATACAAAAATACTTTTTTTTCCCAAAAAATGTTCATATTATGCAAAATAAACAGTAAGTAAGCTTTAGTTCAAAAAATGCTTACGTACATAAATGCATATTATAAATAGAACTCTATGAATTTGGCCTGACAGACCCTCAAACATTCAAGGTTGACCCAAACTCAGCTTAAATTATGGTTGCACTCAAGGCAAGCTAGCTTGTTGACTTGACTGATTAGCTTGGCTTTTTGAACCAAGCTCAAGCTAACATTTCAGGCTTGAATGATTCAAGCCAAGCATTTATTAGAGATTGATGTTTAAACAAGCCAACTCAAGCCATACCCTATTTTATTCGGCTCGTTTAGAGCTCGATTTAGCTTGAGCTTGGCCCGACTATATATATATATATATATATATAGAAAGAGAGAGAGTAGCATTCTAATGAGTCATGCTCATTAAAGCCTTCAATGAGCGGTCCCTAATAACGTGAGACGTGGCTGAGTTGCTCTAAAATCCAGTTGTTGGATGTCAAGATGGGTCTACCAAGAGACAGGTGACAAAAAATCAAATTGATCAAACATTTATAAACCGTCTAATTGAAGATGAGAATGGTCTAGTGAACCTAAAGAGGTTAATGCTGATAAACCAGGGTCTAATCAAACAGTCTAAACACGTCCGATTAGACTAAGTTTTTGGCACGTGTCTCTCAATAGACCTACCTCAATATCCAATCATCGAATAAAAGATTGCCAGATGTCACCTTTCTAGAAAGACCGCACATTAAAAACTTTAATGAGCATGGCTCATTAGTATTATTCCCTATATTTATATAATAATTTATGGTAAGGTTATTATATTAATACAAAATCATATTTTTAACTATCATAGATGTAGAAAATTTTAATTTATAATAAATAAGTTTGACAGATAATAAAAAAAAAAAAAAAAAAAGCTAAGAAGTGGAAAATAGAACTATGATCTAATTCTCTATTATTTGCACAGAAGGGTTGCCCCAAATCTTATTTTCGACATATGAAAGTATTAATTTTCTATAGTTTCTTATATTAAATTTTATTAATAAACATTTTTATTAAATCATACAAAATTAAATAAAATAATTCCGTGAACCAAGCTTGAGCCAACCCGAGTTCGGCTCGAATAAAGTTCTAGCTCGGCTTGAAAAAATTTCGAACTCGAACGGAGTATTAGCTTCATCAAGCTTGTTCAAGCCAAGCCCGAACATTTTCAACCAAGCTCAAACTTTGGCAAAGCTCAGCTCGAATACACACCTAACTCAAATTCAACTTTGGATCCAAAACTAAGCCTGAGCCCATCACATCCCAGCCCACGCCGCTGAAACATTGGCACTGCTCTGACCATGACTCAACTGGTCTAGGCAAACCGATGTACAGCCCTACATATGCTTGGGCCAGAGTCAGCCTAAATTTGGCCCAGGGAAAAGTAGTCGGGCTGAAGGTTTTGTTCCGAATTCATAAGGATCTGAAAAAACCCACCTAGTCCAGGCTAGGACAAAATTTATTAGACCGACCCATTTATTCAACAGCTAGTCTAAGGCCCAAAGCCAGTCCATTAGTGTATATTATTTGGTTTACTCTCCATCACCATTCAATTACGATCAGACAGTGACCATAAAAATAACTAAAGTTAGGTATACCAGCACTTTTGGTCGACTACACGTTTTGTTTTTACTATACACGAGTCATAATTTAATGGTAAGTGACTAGAAAGTCCTAGTCCCAGTACGAAACTACAAACCTCGAACATCCCTGACCTCACAATCTGCGATTACTTCCCTGGTAAATGGGAGGGCCACGCCACCGACTTCCACCATGTGTGGACAAACGCAGTACACGTATGAAGAAGTACAAGTAAAAGTCGAGAAGGTGACTTGGAATTATCACAGCCACTAGTCTCCATTTCTCCGTCTTATATCTATCGCTTCCGAGTGTCCAACTTCTTAGTTTCAGACTTTCAGGAAGGAACTTTGAAATCATGGCTGCCTCAACAGCAATGCAGTCGATCTTGGTAAACCCCATGACACGTGTCATCAACAGAAGTAGATCCCACCTGGTTCTTCCTTCCATATTTGCGCCACGTCAGCAAAAGAGTTATAGCATGCGAGTAAGATGTAAGGCTGAGGAACCCCAGCAAGAGGAAATAACGCCGGTAACAACTCCACAGCCACCGCCACCACCTAAACCCACGCCACCTCGTACACCCAAGGTAATGTTTGAGTATGCTACATACATCTAGCTATGTTGTAGAAGACATGTTTCAACGGCTGACACGTGTTATTATTATTATTTTTTTATAACAGGTGAGCACGAGTTTTTCTGATGTGTTGGCATTTAGTGGGCCAGCGCCGGAGAGGATTAACGGGAGGCTGGCGATGGTAGGGTTTGTTGCAGCAATGGGAGTGGAGCTGTGGAAAGGTGATGACGTGTTCGCTCAGTTGGCGAATGGAGGGATTCCGTGGTTCGTCGGGACAAGCATCGTGCTGTCCGTTGCGTCTCTAATTCCCTTGTTCAAGGGTGTGAACGTGCAGTCGAAATACTCGGGGGGAGTAATGAGCTCTGATGCAGAGCTGTGGAATGGAAGATTTGCAATGTTGGGTCTCGTGGCATTGGCCTTCACGGAGTATGTCATAGGTGGGGCCATTGTGTAGGCCCCAGCCTTGGTTTGTCAAATTTATTATCATACTTTGAGATGGAACACGAGCAATAGAAAAATAAAATTGTTGAAATACAAACATGTGTGCCGTTGAGGGGTCCAGCACTCACTTACAAGGTCCAGGCCTATACCGTAAGAGGCGTGACCCGGCTACACCCAAGCCTACCCTAAGGGCGAAGGGCCGGGTCAGGCGGATTATTGTAAAATAGGAGCACTAAAGTCCGAACACAAAATCAACCCAACCACTTCTTTTTTAAGTCAAAAGATTAACCCTGGCTGCTGGGCGCTCAGGCATCCACAAAACAACAAAACATTGGGCACAGGGTGGTAATTTAGAGGTGCAGTCATTTCATTTGTCTCACATTACTTTGATTTCTCTCCGTTTGGTATCTTCTTCTTTTAAAACGCTACATGTCCACTGGTTTGTCGTTGCCCTTGCCTTTAAATAATTTTTTTTCTAGGGATTTGGCGTCTTGGTAGAAAAAAAAATTGTCTCCACTTGTCAGAAGACCTTCCAATGTATATATATATATATATATATATATATTTTTTTTTTTTTTTTTTTTTTTTTAGGAATGATTGGAGTCATGCTTGAACTCAATGAAACCCTATGGAACCAAAGTTATTCTTGATGATGATTTGATTGATAAAAGAAATATAGGTATATTTGAAAATATTGTCTTTAATTGATTTTATAAAAATATCCTTTCTAATTTAACTAATTACACAAGTGTCATTTACCCTTTAAATTGTTAGGTATTCGGTATCTATTGGTCAAAAGATGCAAAACGGTGCTAAATTAGATGAACAGGACGGGCGGGCTGAACCCTAGTGCCTAACAAACTAGGTAACCTTGGACCAGATAACACCTCATTCTTCGTATAAGAGTTCAAACTTTATTATATCCCAAAATTTAAAGAAAGAAAAGACGGCCGATTTGATTTCATCAAGAGAGAGAGCATCCCAAACTATTATAATCAATGAGATTTTTGGAGGGTTACACTGGAGATGGGGTGATTTAGTTGGGATACTTTTGAAGCAGAGGAAAAAGAGAGAGCTAAAGCATTTGCAGAAGAGGAGAGGAGACCTTTGTTGATCATATAAGGTAGGAAGCTTCAAGCCAAATTGTTGATCCTTTATCCTAAAAAAAAAATAGTATTAAAAATCTATTTTTTTTATCTTTTCTATGTTTTCATCAATTTTTTCGACAACCAAACATTACATTAGGATAGAAAGCCCAAACAATCCTTTCTTCCTAGGGTGGAACTAGAATCTAAAGATAATACCAAAGGATAAATGGAGAAAGTTTGTTTCCGAACTAGAAGGATAAAGTGGGCACACTAGTCCTCACATTAACCGTTGGGATTATACATGATATTCTTTCATATTCTTTCATTCATGATGCCTAAGTATGTCATAGGGATGACTTTGGTTGGTTTCAAGAATTCAATCCCTAAGATGACCTCAAAATCAATGTTACTCTAGAATGAACCCATTTCGTTGGGTAGACGAAATAATTCGTTCGTCGGGTCTTTAGTTTGGTTCACTAACTTGGTTTGCTACTTAAGCAAGGAAAACAAAATATATATTTTATATTATATTATAAATATTTATTTGAAAAAAAAAAAACCTTTTCATGAACCCTTTTTTGAATTCAAAATATAAATTTATGGAATCCATAGAAAAATATCAATGAATTTTAATGAAAAATTTGATAAACTAAGATTGTTTAAAACTACTATGCAGTTTGTTCAATTATACAAACGAATCCTAACCATAAACCAATTCGGTTTCATGGTTAGCTACATGTAGCAAACCTGGTAACCCTCTTTAAAATCATCCAAGGGCACCACAGTGAATTAGTCATTATTTTTCATCTTCTATTTGTAGCTCCATGTCTTTTGTCTTTTGCAATGCCATGAATTGTTGATTTCGCCGTGGTCGTGCCTAATAATATTTAACGAATTGCCGGATTGCTCTAAATTAAGGTGAGCACTATGAGTTGGTGAGTATTATAGACTCACCAAACCGAAATCTCTACTTCAATGAGACTGCTGGGGCTCATTTTGGGATCTTTTAGTGTTTTGGCTCATAAAAAATAACCAAAAAGTTATTTTGGTGAGGCTGCTAGGAATGCTCTTAGTTTAAGACATTTCTATGCCTTCCACAAAAGATGCTATGCCCGAGTATAACACCCGGGCATCTGCCAAAGGAAATATATTGCCTCAATTTCAAATGGTGTTAGGCCCACCCAATACCAATATTTGATGACTACACTTCATCATAGAAAATTATTGACTACAACATTAAGTATATAAGCATTGTATCTCGAAGAATCTACACTCTACAACTTAGATTGTCTGATGTTCATTGTTTAATTAGTGTTTAAAATGTTTTTATTTCACACCATGGGCCAATCCCAGTGGTTGTGTATCTCTATTTTGGATTTTGCTAGCCCCAATCATAAATCTTCCAAAGACGTAATTGTGGTGCTGCAAATGTCAAATATTCTTTAACTTTTACTTATAAAATATTAAAATAACGAAATGTCTCTGCATTTTAGCTCCATCTTGTCTCAATGGAAAAATTTGGAGTAAATTCGATTGGGGCTCTAAGCACTACTTCTCCTTTTAGGGAGGTTGGTATTTGAGTCTTGGTGTGGCTGTTGAGCGCCATGAGTGCTAACCCTGCTAACACCCTGACCCCTAACCTAGGTAGACAAATGATTAAGACCCAACAAAAAAAAAGTGTTTTCATTTCTAAATGGCTTCATTTAGATAATTTTAAATGTCTAACCCCTCTCATATTGTAAACTCAAATAATTGAGTTAAATCAAATAAATTTGACAGATACTCAAATGGAACTTCAAGTATTCAAAGAATCTAAGTTGTTCCTATAAAAATAAATAATAAATAAATAAAAACACGAATCTAGTTGTTCAACACGCAAAAATTGAACCCATACCCAGTTTTTGAACCAAGTGAAGTCCGCAACTCTTGATGCAACTTAGATTGTGAAAGTCAAAGAAGACGAAAACTTCAAGCGCAATCTCTGCAAGAATGCCTCGGCAATAGGAACTAAATTCTCTACTAGGCTGCAAACGGATGCGAATATTATCTGTATCCAATTCGCATCTAAATCCGTTTAGTCGGATATTTATCCGAATAGATATCCGGCGGAGCGAATTCGGATAGTAAATCACCATCCATTTATAATTCAGATACGCATTCGGATACTGATACATCCGATTCGATAAATATCCGTCCGATTATATAATATACATAAATAATATATTTTAAATTTATAAAATTAATATTACCTTTAAAATAATTTTTTAAATAAAAAATTATATATTTTTACATTTTAAAATATTAATTTATATTATTTTAATGTTTTTTTTTAAATAATCGAATAATCCGGATTCACATCCGATTCCGGATATTTTAATCGGAGTCGGATAGGGATATCATATTTCACTATCCGCCAGATATTTATCCGGATACGGATATCTGGATATATAATCGGATACGAATTCGGATATACCAATATCCGCTTCGTATCCGCTCCGTTTGCAGCCCTATCCTCTACGATTGTAACTGGATTTAGGGAATCCGGTTATGCCCTTAAAGTCCTCGTGTGTCCCTTTTGACACTTCTTAAATGAGGTTAAGATTCACCCACCTTAGGGTTCACCCACCCATACTTGGTTTTTTAAAAAATTATACCAACCTATGGGGAGTGAATCTTAACCATAGTTATGTGGTGTCAAAAGTGACCTGTGATTCCCTAAATCTAGTTATAACCGTCGAGGAAATGGTTCACTCGGTAATAATAACTCTAGAAGAAAGATTAGGTGTTGCTATCGAGGAAATGGTTCACTCGGTAATAATAACTCCAGAAGAAAGATTAGGTGTTGCTATTAGAAGCATGGGAAACTGAAAAAGAAAAACAAATTGTGAATGAAGTGTAGTTATTAAATATTGGGGTGTGCCTAAAACAACCCTAAATTGAAACCAAATCCTCTAGGTGATAATTGGATTTGGCAAATCCGGTTTCACCCCTAAGGTCGTCATGTGTCCCTTTTGACACCCCTTAACTGTGGTTAAGATTCATCCACCCCAGGGTTCACCCACCCATCCTTGATTTTTAGAAAAAAGATTTTTTTTAAAACGACAATAAATATTTTTTGAGTTTTTTTTATAATTTAATATTCTATTTTTAATGATAATAAATATTTTTAGAGTATTTTTTATAATTAAAAATGAAATTAATCTTTTTCTAAAAACCAAGAAGGGTGGATGAATCTTAACCACAGTTGGTCTCCCGTAAATTTATTGAAATTTGATTGGGTAGTCAGCTAGCAAACGACCTTACGGTCCCCTAATCACAGCTAAAAAAACAAAAAAAAACCTAAAATTTGTAACCTTTAGGAGGGCCGGGTACCTTCTGATCAGAGGACCCCATTGCCACCCCTAGGCCCTAGGTCCAGGCCCGCTCTTTCCGGCCCGTTTAAGACGTAGACCGAGCGCGAACTCACGAACGGTGGCGCGTCAGAAGTCCCCACCGGTGTACGTTAGATATGGCCAGTGCAGGAAAAACGCATCTTCTGAATCTCGAGCTCCAGAAATTCTTCTTATTCGATGAATGTATGATTAAAAATAATGGATGAAGCTCTGCAACCTCCGTATATTCGAGGAGCTTTCTTTCCTGGTAGATTTTGCATCTCAGATTGAATCGATAAATGTCCTTGCAGTAATGGAGAATCGCATTTTTTTCTTGTTTATTTTTGCAAATGTTTGTTGATTTCTCTCTCTCTCTCTGACGCCTCTAATTTTGCTTAATTCTCTATAAAGGTCTTTCATGGCTGCATCAAGGGTTGGAAAGGTTTCTCAAAGTGGAATCCTTCTAAATGCGGCCTCTACTGTTTGCAGGTTTTCTCCAATTTTGTTTCTCTAATCCAAATTTTTTTTTAAAATTTATTTTTCAAGGGTTTCAACTAGAACCTAACAGACTGCTGCTTCTTTCATTAAAAAAAAATGCAAATCTTTGCAAATATAAAAAAGTTTGCTTTGTTCTCACACAACTGGAAATAGCATTTCACTGCCTTTGACATAGTAGAGAAAAAAATATAATGAAATGTTATAATTTGAAAGAGGATATTCTCTACATCAACAACAATTGAGTTAATATTTGGTTGGTAACCAACAAAATTAATTTAATTTTAAAAATATGATTTCGATAAAGACGGTAACCTATGCTTTCATTCCATTAAGAAATCATGTTTACTTGAAATACTTGCTTCAAAATGATAAAAAGAAATGATTCATGAAGGAATGGATGGATGGATGATCTAAGTTGATAGAAAGGAGATCCTGGACTAGAAGTTTATAAAAAAACATTAGAGAGGGTACAAATTAGGTATAAGGCCTTTCCTCAAACATAAGGGGACTAAAATTTTGACTAGAGTGAGCTTAAGTAGGACCCCCACCTAGAGTGTTAGGCTTTAAAGAAAATGATAGGATCACAGGGTACCTCTTATTTCATCTAGGTCAAATATGAGATCCTAAATCCTAAGCTAACTCCAAATTAGGATTTATCAAGATCAACATAAACTAAAGAGGACATGGGTAATTGTTAAGAATGATGAAAGTAAGGGGTTTAAGAACTCAATAGGGGTATGGGATTCATGAATTTGAAAAGACTATCAAAAGGACTTCATGAAGACTATGATTCTAAAGGAAATCCTAATTAAAACTAGCCAAAATGAATGCATGGATTGATGCAATCATGCATGAAATTTTTTGTATATTTTATAAGAAAATCTTGATAATGCAAAATTTGAAATCTAAGGTTCTAATCTTAAAGCTGCTTTCCTCTTTCTATTTTATAAGGATCTCCAATTCGATGGAACGCGTCAAAGGGAGTCCAAACACCAAACTAAATTAAGAAAGAGGTTGTTTGTCTAACCTAGTCTAAGGCTTATTAAAAAAAAAACTAAGGAAAAGATGGGGTTATAAGCCTAAATGTTCCTTTCATTCCCCTTTTCACAAGGAGCCCTAAATCGGCAAAACACGTCAAAGGAGGTCCAACCTACGTCGGGAGGAGGGTCGGTTTTCTATCCTATTTAAAGGCCATTACAAAAGAAAGTGAAAAGGACGGGATATAAATAGGGATACTTCAATTAAGTAAAAAATTAAATTAAATCGCTTACCTAATTTTGTTAAAGAGTCTCTCCTTGCTTCTTCACTTCTTCAATTCGTCTCTTCCTTTTCTTCTTCCCAAGGCTTCATGGGGATTGGGGAAACTACCGTAAGAGGATTCCTCCGATCTAAGGCTAAGGGAAATGGAGGCAAAGACAGGTAATAGGTAAGATGGAGATTAAAGGAAAACTAGAGGTGCCAAAAAAAAATTAAGTTAAAGATGGTGCCTAGTTGGGGGTGTGAAAGATTGTTGCAATTAGGTATTCATAGGTGGAGAATGGGAAGAAGAATTCTCTCTTCCAATGTGGGACTAAACAAAAGGGGGGCATAAAGGTCATTTTTCCAAATTGTCAGGTACGGATTTTCTGAATTAGACGAGGTCAATTATTTCAAATATGTAAGAATCCTCAGTGAAAAATTGCAGATTTAAAGTATGGTTTGAGTCAGTCATTTTTACTAAAAACGATAGGCTAAAATTAGTTTGCAAAAGGTCTGTCCTTTTTTTAAAATGCTGACTCATGTCTCTTTACACATCTATTACGCTCAATAACAACCTCTTAGAACAAGTTGGTTATGTCGTTTTAATTAAAAGCGATTTTTTTCAAAACAATTGAACTTTACTTCTTTTTTTTGTTGATAAAAATGACAATTCTTAGACTATTTAAAGTGCAGATCTGTTGATGTGTAAAGTGTAATAATGGTCTCAACTCTCAAGAGCACGTGGGACATGACTTGTGTCGTTTTTTTTTATAAAAAACGATAGCGAGATTTTTAGCAAAAACAACAGAGATAATTTGCACTTCAAATCTAAAATCGTTTTTACTTTTTAGTAAAAAAAATCGCAACAGTATAGCTCAAAATTTAATCTTCTGGGGCTTTCTTGCACATTGGACAGTCTTGAATCAAATTTTAAACGGACGACAATCAAATTAAAATCCTGTTGAATGTCTCAAATTTTGAAAATGGCCGAAATTTCCCTTTTATCTGGATTAGGTATCGAGTTTTGAAGAACATTCTTACGGGTTTAGTTTTTGTCTTGAAACCTCGGAAGAAGATATTAGAGCACCTAGGAGCTTTGACCATACAAAATAGGGTGTCTATAACCCACCTTCATGGCAATTCTGAGATGACATACGTAGAACATCTTCATGTTGGGTATCATGCGATATATATAATAGCCTAGAAAACTTCTGGATTCATCTATCAAGTTTTGGTATTAACCTTTATAAACTTATAAGAAATGGTTGGAGTTTTGTACTTGTGAGGCGGACTTTTTAATTTGAGGAAGGACATGGGAAATTAATTTATTAAATTATTGCAATTCGTGTTTGTCTTTTGACCCTATTCAATAGACTGAATAACTTGAAGGGGCAGCAAATATTGTGCCATAGAGCTTCTATAATCTATTATCCTTGGATAAGAGATATCCAATTAATTTACATTAAATATTTGTTGATAAATTATAAAAATATATAGATTTCTTTAAATCAGGTTAAGATAATAAAACCATCACAATCCAATAAAAATCTTGAAAGATCCGTTGTCTCTTATCATTCTCAACCTTATGTAGAAATCATGGCTTTAATGAAATTCCTCAGGACACTGATAGAAGGGTGTTATAATGGTCTTTGGTCATCTCTATATTATTGTGTAAGTAGATTATCCAGAAAGTTATTTAGGACAGTTACAATGTTTTAGCTGTTTTATAGTATTACCTCATTGTTTCTTAAAATGTTAAGCATACATTTTATTTAGTAGTAATATATAAAAGGAATAAATGATTGAGAAAGGTAGACCGTTTTAATGGCACTTACAAACATTATAAGATTTGATAACATTCAAACACCTAGTCCTTACGACTCATAAGCTGTTGAACATTGCTTAGTAAGTCCCAACTTCTCATTTCTTATTATTTAGGTAGACCTGCAGTTGTAGACAGTTGTGCAATATCTTTACTCCACTTAATACTATTTGAATTGAAGCTTAGGATGAGAATACCAATACCTTTACCTATCTTTTGCTACTCCTTTTCTTATATATTGTCTGATTTACCGATCAAAAAAAAAAAGAAAAAAAGAATACCAATACCTTTGTGTTAAAATGTTCCAAATTTTGGACTGCATGGCTGTCTCGTATTATACTTTGACACTTATATCTTTTTTTTGTGTGATCAAAAGTGTGTGATCAACAAAGGCTTGTTGAATTACCTCTCTATATCTAGAAGTTTGTATTTACTTTTTTTTTTTCTAATTCCCATTGACCATAACATTGTGATAGTAGTTGTAAAGCATGCACAAAAATTTCAGGAATGAGGAGGGTCCTCTGTTGTGGAGGCTATGCCATCCAGATCTGCACCAGTCTTTTATGATGATCTCAGAAGCCATGAGAGGGTAATCACATATATGGAAGAAAAAAAAGTTTTGATTTCCTAGCACATTATATTCTATATCTTGAACTTTCTATTGTGCCAGAGCTCTTGGATGACATAAGCCACATTAATTATGTTTTGCATCTTTTCCGTTACCATTCACTGCTTTCATCACTTCTTGCAAACAACATTTCCAAAATACAGATGATGCTGTTGGAAATTGTGTTGAATCAGAAGGGCATGGGCTGATGGAGTCTAAGATAGAGCAAGCCTGTTTGCCTTTTGGAGATGCTCTTCATCAAGTTTATTTAGCACAGGTTGTAACATGGAAGTGCTTTTAGTTTAATGGTTGCTCCTCTTGCTTTTGTGCTTAATATTTCCACTCAATTCTAATAAGTTGGGCTGCAAATTCAATTGAGAAGGTCTACAGCAGTATCTATATCCTACAGAATTCAACAATGGTACGCACATGGAAGATTTAGATTTTCCTTAAGCATCTCAAGGGAAATGAAACTACAAATAGATGGCTTAAGAAAAGATTCTCAGAGAAGTGTAAGTATGTTAACTTATTCTAGAGACTTAAACAATATCAAAATTGCAGTATATACTAGGACAACATGTAAAAAGAAACCTAGGCTAAGTATTTTTACGATAGATTGAGTGATGATCACTAATAGGATTTTAAATTCACTTTTCACGTTGAAAACATCTGAGGCTTATGATCTCTTTTTCAGTTGGTGGCAAGTCCAAAACAAATTAATGGCATTGAATAAAGCATACTCTTTAATTGGTCTTTGATGGTTCTAGGAGTTTTCATCAGATTAGTAACATGAACTAGTAGTTAGGCTTAGACACTGATCAAAGTAGTTGGTCAAAAACTCAAAATCCTTACCAGTTGCTACATAAAGAATTGAACCGGTGATGTGTAGTGCTTCTTACCGCAATTTTTCTTGTGCTAGGCCACTCAACCCTGACCTGCAGAAGTATTGGAGAAAGACTTATATCAAGTTATCAACAATAAGGCGTAACATGTTGGGAGTCCCTAGATATTATACTAGAAGTATGTTGTAGAATCACGACTCTCATCTGAGTATTATCCCAATTATTTTAATTATACTATATATTACAATATATTGTCAGATACAGAATTGACAATTACCTTTGTCAATTCAGGTACTGTGAGCTTATCTACTACATCTCTTGCTCCTTGGGTCATTGAACCAGGCACTTTGGAGCATATTGCTGGAAATTCAAGTCTGCTCTCTTCGTTATGGTAAACTAGCTCTCATGATTCAGTTACTTTAGCCAATGGTAGTGGTACCGTGTCCAATAGTGTCAGGAGTGGGTACTGTTTCCCCATATCATAATTTATCTTCCCCATCAGTATTGTATGTTTCTTGATTTCCTTTTAATCTCATGTTTGTTAGTAAATTACAAATGCACTTCATTGTTCTGTAACCTTTTATCCAACCTACTTTGTTTCCTGGGATCTAAAGATGAAGAAGAGGATTGGTGGCGGACTTCATGCCAGTGACTTGTATAACTTAGACAGTGGCTTGGTCGGAGTGGCATTTTATATTGGTGCATCTCCTCTTTAGTGGCATTGCTAGTTAGGTTACCTACTGTTGAAAAGCTTGAAGTTAGTTATTCCCCCTTTGTCCTCAATGTCTGAGCTGAGTTGTGAAGCATGTCATTTAAGTAAACATCATAGAGTTTCTTTTTCATGACATGTGGATAAACAAACGTAGTCAGTCTCTTTTCTTTAGTATATTGATATGTTCTAATGTGGGGTCCTGTTAGAGTCAGTTGTGTGTGTGGGAATAGGTACCGTACTTTGTTACCTTTGTAGATGACCATTCAAGAATGACATTACCTTAATTAATGACAGATCACTCTGAATTATTCTTTATCTTCAGATCTTATCACGTTGAATAAATTATTATTTTAGGATGAATATATGTGTGTTGAGACTTGAGAATAATCCCAAAGATTATACATCTAGCTTATTTCAATCATATTTGGAACAAAATGACATCTTACATCAAACCTAGCTCTTGTGTTGTGTGGATACTCCACAACCAAATGGAGTTTCAAAGAGAAAAAAATAGGCATTTGCTTGAGGTTTCACGTGCACTCGTATGCCAAATGAAAGTCTCTAAGCACTTTTGGGGTGATGTTGTTCTTACTTAATGTCTTCTCATTAATGTATGCCTTCCTCTATTCTTATTTCTTAATGGTCGATTCTCATTCTCTATCTTATTTCTGGGTTTTCTTCTTTTTCTTTGCTCCTAAAATTTTTGGTTGTATCCTCTCCCGGTCCCATTCCTTCTGTTGAATCCAGTTTATTGTCTTCTTCAGTGAGTGATGTTAATACTCCACATCAGCTTGAACATGATACACCCTTGAATCCACTTAATGTCTATTCACGAAGAACAAATGTTGATGATTGATTATCGGATGAGCAATCCCACCACCAGTCGGCTTCCAGCCTGCGGATCCCTCGTCGGCCACCCTTCACACCTGCCAATTGCTCTTTGTAAAGGTACACAAACTTGTACTATCTATCCTATTTCTTATTTTGTTACCTTTCCCAGATTTTTGTAGATTTGTTATGTTTGTGTCCTCTGTTTCTGTATTTTCATCCATCTCCCAGGCCTTGTCTCATGCTGGTTGGCATCGGGCTATGAAAGACGATATGGATATGGATGTCCTTATTTTTAATGATACATAGGAATTAACAGAATTACCTAGAAAGCAAGCTATTGATTGTCGATAGGTATACACAGTGGATTTTTTTCATGATAGTACAGTAGAACATATAAAGCTTGCCTTGTTGCTAAGGAGTATACACTGATTTTTGGCATCGACTATGAGGAGATGTTTTCTCCTGTAGCCAAACTCAATTCTGTTCATATTATTATTCTCATCGCAATACATCTTGGCTGGCCTCTTTAATAGGTGGATATTAAATATACAATTCTTTATGTTGGTCTAATGGAAGAGGTGTATATAACATAACCACCTGAGTTCTCAGGGGGACTCTATTAAGGTATGCGAGCTTAGAAGGAAAATTATGGGTTTAAAAAGTCTCCACGAGTATGGGTCCAAAAGTTAAGGAAAGTGGTGATAGCAAATGAGCTGAAATGAAATAAAGCCCCGTCACTCTGTCTTTAGCTGGTCGGAGTCCCTTTGGTATGATTGTACTTGTAATTTATGTGGATGATATTGCTCTGACGAGATGATGCTATTGGCATTAGGAGTCTTAAGGAACATCTTCATTGCCACTTCTCTACTAAAGATGTTGGACATTGTGCTATCTCTTGACAATAGAAGTGGCCTGATCAAATGAAGGGATCAATTTGTCAAAACGAAAATATGTGGTGGATTTACTTAAGGAGGTTGGTTTGCTTAGTCCAAAACCAATTCTCTCTGGTATGGACCATAATTGTAAATTAGTGATGAATAAGAGAGATCTATTTGATTATTACTAGTAGGTATCATTGGCTGGTTGGAATTAGACCTGCATCCACATTGGTATCTCCAGTTTCATCCCATATATGAGCATCCTATGGAGACTTTCAAGTGGAATATAAGGTTTCCTCAGTTTACCCATGAATAGATTTATATAAAATTTTGAATTTTTTGGAATTTTTTAAAAATTGTCTTCCAAGATATTGAAAATCTCGAGGAATTGGGATATGTACTATTTCATGGATATTGAGATAAAGATTTTTGTTTCTGTTATCTGTCTGCAGCATTCAGAAATGTGTTGAATCGGTACTTGGGAGTTAAATTTGATGGACCTAAAACGTTGGATAGTACATTTTATCCATCTGACTCAGAATTCACTAATGAAATCGGTTCGACAAGTGATTTCTGAGACAGGTTATTTATGCATACTGGAAGCCTGTACTGGTGTGTACAATTATCTGAATCTTCCATAACATTGTAGAATATAGATGATTATTGATTTTAAATGTTGCTAAGCCCCCTCTTGTTTCTCCAAAGTGTATTAGATAGGGATCTATCACTTGGTTGTGCATATATTTACCATGTTAAGTTACTTGGTGATGCAATTTCATTGATTTATTTGAGAATACATTTTAGGTTTAAACTTATATTGTTGAAATTGATCTGTATTCACTCCAGAGGCTTGTTTTGGTCTATTATCTCTATGACTGGTGATGCAATTTCATTGATTTGTCTACATATATATATTTTTTTGGGTTCATTGGAGGCCATATGGACCCATGGGCTACACAATGAGGGGTAGCCCTCCCCCTCCCATAAACCCCTCCAACCCCTACATGTGCTCATGTGTAACAAATGCTGAGTCGCATGATCTAAAGACTTGCTTGTTCTATACAGTTTGGCAAAGTCTACTTGTTTGTAGTGGTGACTGTCGTGTTCTCAAGTTATATCTTGTCCTCAAAGTCGCATGACTTGCCTAACGAGTATTCTCAAGTCCCACGACTTGGCTGAGTTATATTGTTAAGTCACACAATGCAAACAACCTAATCCTACTCCTACCTCAGTCATATGGTCTATCACCTATAGTTTTGGCCTGATTTCACATATAAAGGATGGAAGGGGATTATGCTATTAGTCAAATGGGCGCCACATTAGAGAATTTCCATGCCAAACTATGTATAATGCTAGCAGTGGGTCTTGAAATATCAGCCTCTTAATTATTATAATTTTAGTTAAATATTATTATTATTAGCACTATAATTATTATGACTATCGCTTCCTATTATTATAATTATTATTATTAGGGTTAATTACATATAAGAATGCGTGTTATCTTAAAATGACATTCAAGTGCTCCTTTAAAAACATTTTCCTTTCTCACACCTAATTTTAAGGATGTGGACAAATAGAGACCCATCGATGTTAGAATTTTGATTTGAAAAAACAACATTGCCCCTAAGTGAAGTGATTTATCTTCAAAAGACTGTAGTAGCATTCTCAATATAATAACCCATCTTTTCTCAATTCCTTGCATGCCCTTCTCAATTTTAATCATGAAAAGCAAGGCATAGTCCCTTTCGAGTTGCAGGGTTTGGGTTTGTTGTTCAGATGGAATTTTATATGAAAAAGGGGTTTACAAGATATATCACTCAACCTAGGGGCAGTGTTGTCATTTCAAAACAAAATTCTAACCTCCATTAAGGTTCGTTCTTTTGCTGAGACTTATAAAGTCGGCATGCAAGTTGTGACTTGACAATCTGCATTTTCTTTTAAGAACTAGATGCATCGTGCTTCTCATAAAAAAAATGATAAACACTTGAAATCTTGATGGTATGAATTAATTTTTTTAGAAACCTTAACAAATTGACTCAAATTTCTTAACGCCTACCATGTCTAAGTGTAAAGTGTCAAGCTTTATAAGTCTCAATTTGTCCACTTTGTCCAAATCTTGTTTTTAAAAGAGTACTTGAATGTTATTTTAACATAAGACAGATTATGATGTGTAATTAACCCTACTACTATGACTCTAGTGAATGGTAATTCTCATAGGGTTGTGGATGAGAGGGTGTTGAATGGGGATTGGCAGCTGCGGAAAAAAGTGAAAAAGCATAGAAAAGAAGGGCTTAGTAATTATTAGATTTGGAAGAAAGAATAAAAGATATAAAAGGAGGGTCTGGTCTGGTGAGGTGAGATTCTCTGTTGAAGGATGTCATCTACTACTTTGTTTAAGAGAAGGGTAGAGAAGCTTTTGGTTTGTCTGCTTGTGCTGCTGAGGTTTAAAAAGAGCAGTCTTTTTTTAGCAGGCAAATGGCATGTATTGTACCTTAACCTTGTAACTTACATATATACTTTCTAAAAGCTTGGATATCCCTCTCTCTCTCTCTCTCTCTCTCTCTTCTCTTTGAACATTGAATATTCAAACTGATTTCTTATGGGGGTACTATCGAATTTATGATATTTAATTTTTTATTTTTAAGTGCTAGAATATCTTTATCAACATTTGCATGTGGGTGACTCTTTCTCTCATTAGATATTGAATATACTTTTTTGAGTTGCTGATATTTATATGTCTTTTAATTTATACATGTGGGACTAATCTAATTATTAGCATTTGGCTAATAAGATGAAACACAGGTTCATTCAAAGTAGATTACAACTACTACTACTTCAGATCATATCAGATATACACTACACTAACATCTTCCTACACTTGTTTAGAACAACCCAAGCAAAAGTTGTACCTCTTTCTTTACTCATACCCACTAGGGGTTGGTGTAGTTGGCTAACATCTCGGGTTTGCTCTCTATGGTTGTATGTTCAACTCCCACTCCTCAGACTTACCCTGGTTTCCTGGTTTTCATAGGGAAAATTCCACGTGGATCAGTGTAGACACTCAAAGGGTTTGGGGATACCCTCTGTTACCAAAGAAAAACTCTATCTTTACTCATTCCTCCTGTATCAGATTCTGCTCACAAAGAGAGCTAATCTTAGACAGATATCGGATAGTAGAATCAGCAGTTAGGATGGTTAGGGTTTTTTGAGTACGAAAATCCAAGGAGAGGCCCACCGATCGAACGGTCCAGATTAGTTAATAGGTGGGCCATGTGTACGTCCCAAGAAGGGTGCATTAGCACCCACATTATCCAAATAAAGTATAGTTTTTTTTGGTTAAATTGAGTAGCGAAGCAAAGGCTGGTGTGATGGGGTATGCACGGAATTTAATAAAGCGCCACCAAGAAAAAGCCGAGGGGAATTCTATTCAAAGTGTTCTTGAGCATCTTTATCATAGCCGTTGACATTTCCATTCTCTCTCTCTCTCGTTTCTTCTTTTCTTTTTCGCTCTGTACCACTAAGTCCCGGACCACCAAAACACAAGAGACACCATTGACTTGGTCACCTTTCACTCACGCTTACAACAGGGTTATACAGTCTCCCTATTTCTCTATAGAAAAGGCTATGTTTCTTATAAATTTCTCTAATAATTCAAATGGAAAATGATCATGATTAGGAAAAAAGTGATTTGGTAGATGATATGAAAAGAAGGAAATGATTATTCAAGTCTGAATTGGTCGGTGTGTGCATGATCCATATGACATGAAAATTGACATGACCCATTTACAGAGCATTTATATGTTCACATATACATATGAGGTTTGATCTATTTTTTTAATCTTACAAGTTATGGATATGTTTAGTTTGTTCATGTGTAAATTAGTTAAAAAAGAACACCAATGAGGTGGCAATTTGTGGCCTGACCCACCAACCCGACTGGTACTCTCATGGTCAGGGCCTGAGGGGTTTCAATCCGTGGCTGGCTTGATTTCAGGTTGGATCTTGGATGGGCTTCATTAATCCTTCAGGCTCGGTCACATTAACCTCGGCCAAGGGATAATGACATACAATTTTATATTGAATGACTAATACATTTTGGGTTGGACTGATTTTTTTAACAAGTGCTAATGAAGATTGATGTCAAAAGTTTTTATTTTTTATTCTACCCAAAGAAGGCTTTAGATTTTCTCTGTGGATGCCTCACACATCATTGGACATGTGACAATAAAATAGGGAGAGATATTAAGTGGGGAGAAGTCAAAATCATGGAAAGAATAAAATGACTTTTTTCCTATTTTATCTTTAATCACCACGTGTCCACTGATGTGTGGATGGCGCTTTGCCCACCTCGTGGGTCCGCTAGAGAAAATTTAAAGGCCCCAAAGAAATGTCACGTGTCATGAAACACATAACATTGCGTATGGGTCAAGTAAATCGAACATATCTATCTATCTATTCACAGTTTTTCCCTATTAAACTTAGAAAATTATTTTTGTACTAAATTCAAATAGGACACTGATTCTTTTTCTATTTTTGATGGAATAGGACACTGATTTGGAGGCTAGGATATCCTCCTAGTGAATGAACTGAATTCCCATATTGTATTGACCTTACATTTCATGGGATTGTCCCAGTGGTTGTGTATTGTGGAGGTGTGACTCGTGTTTTAGACTTTTAGTCTTGGTGTGGCATTGAGCGCCCCACTATGAGTTTCTAACCCCCTAACCCTAACTTAGATAGATAAATGATCTAAGCTGACTAAAGAAAAAGGTATTGACTTTAACAACAGTCTTTTGGAGTACTAGTCCCACTCTCACATTTGCTCTTGCAGGACAAAAATACGGTGAAATGATACTAAGGATGAACTCTCAATTGCACCAAAACAGTTTTTTTTTTTTTAACATTAATTAATAATGGTTAAGTTCACTAACCCTTAGAGTTCAATAATCTAACCCTAATTTTTATAAAAAAACATATTATTCATGACGATTTAAAACTTTTTAATTAGAATTAAATGGGCAGTTAAAAGGGGATCCGGATCCGACACCAAATAGAGTTAATTTTAGAGCGAGGGCAACGAGAGTGTAGCATAGCAAAGTCCTACTTATACGGGATTACTTTTCTTTTCATTAAGGACTTTGCTATGAAGACCCGTTAGGGCTGATACCACTGAGATCATGCTCTTAGAACATTGGATTTAAGTGGGCCCATTTCACATAGTTGGCCCCACATAAACCTTAAATCCCATATTAAAAGAGTAAAATGAAACATTTTATTTTTGAGGTTATTTGAGTCTCTTAGAGCATTCCTAGCAGCCTCACCAAATTTCACTCACCAAAATAGCCAAAACCCACAAAAAGTGGTTTTGGTGAGTCACTTTTTTAAAACACTCCCAACAGCCTCACCATTTTAACCAAAACAAAATGAGAGAGAAGCAATATTTTATCATTTGTGTGGGAAAACGAAAAAAAAAAAAGAGAAAAATATTATTTTATTGTTTGTGTGGGACCACAAAAAAGAAAGGGAGAGAGAGAAACCTTATTTTATTATTTGTGTGGGCTTGAGGGTGAGAAGATTTAACTTTGGTGAGTCTACACTACTCACCAAGTTTGGTGAGTACTGTAGAATCACCAAAGGGATTTCTTCATTCGGTTGAGGCTGCTGGGAGTCATTTTAGCATATTTTTAGTCTTTTGGCTCACCAAAATAACCAAAAACTGCTAGGAATGCTCTTACAGAAAAACAAGTATGTCAAAGTGTCTTGTCATTTCCGAGGGCCCATAACTGTCGACAAGGTTGGGGGTACATTCGTCAATCCCGAAAAATATGGTATGGCCCGCTACCGACATCTTTACCTTATCTCATCTCTTCCTGTACTTGATATCTTTGTAACTCCCGAATATAGTCCCCTTTAAACCAATCCAGGAGTTTTAGTCAATTGATTATTGATCAGGGACCATTTCGTCACTATCCAAAATGCATATCGTAGCAGGAGCTCTAGCATGCATGCACATGCCTGAGCATGGTCATACATTGTCACATGACCACACACACATGGACATTGTGTATGGTATCGTTGGACTTGTGAAAAGGATGAGCATCAGCCTTGTTGTTCAAACGATGTGAACAATGAGATTGACTATGATCATGAGCTCAGTCAATCGAAAAAAATGCTCCGAGAAATGATATTAATGGAGAAAATCTAGGGTTAAGGCCTAAGGCATTTTTTGAGTTGCTTCGATGACTAGTCAACCAGGGCTCCTATTCATAGTTAATCTCAAGAATAATGCGCTATCTTAAATAGAATCGGTCTTCGGTACTCCCAAATGGTTCAAGATCCTCTCAAGTTCAACTTGAGAGAATCTCTCCGGTTTGAATCCCTAGATGTCATCACGTGTCTCCTTTGACACCCCTTAACCATGGGTAAGGTTCACCCACCCCTAGGGTACACCCATCTATTCTTGGTTTTTTTTAAAAAAAATATTAATTCTTTTTTTAAAATTAGAAACTTTTTTTAATATTAAAAAAACTCTAAAAACAGTTTTTTAATTTAAAAAATAATAATTAATATAGAAAAGAAAAAACCAAGGATGGATGGGTGAACCTTACCCATAGTTAAGGGGTGTCAAAGGAGACACGTGGCGATCTCTAGGGGTTCAAACCGGAGAGATTCTCTCGAGTTGAACTCGAGAGAATCCTGTGCCCTCCCAAATATATTCATGAATTAAATTAAGGGTCTTCCTACGGAATCAAGGTGGTGAATTGTAGAGTAGGCGGCCCTCGTAGTTGGGGGAGCTCGCTCTCGCACATTTGGACCCAGTTTGATATTAAAGATTTAGGGGACTCAAAGTCTTTTCAACTTAGTAACCCAAACTTCCTAACCTGCTATCCGCTCCCGCTCTCAAACCTCGCTTTCATCTTGAGAGCTTGATTTCAACTTTTGTAAACCCCGCTCTCATCTAAAGATGCGGTTTTTGTATAAAGTTTCATTTTTTTCCTAATTTTTCATGTGAAATGACTAATATTTTGTCATTTTTCTTTGTAGGGTACAAGATTCATATAAAATTTGTTAATTATTAGTGATCTTATAATTGAATTTAGAATTATATATTTAATAATTCAATAGTCATCTGTTTTTTGTGATGAAAATTTTGAATTATAAATGGTTTTATCAATTTTCTCTTAGAGTTTAAGAAACTGAAAAAGATATATTTATATCTACAAGAAATTTTCAAGAACATCAATATAGATTTTATGTATACATATTGGCGCTCTGGAGGCACTCCCGACCCTATCCTAAATTGAAATTTGACGCTCTCGCTCCCGCACCCGCTCTACGCTCTAGCTCTAGTTACTTAGCTTTTCAAAAGTCACATAAGCTCTACTCATGGCCTTTAATTATTTAAATTAAAAGGTTAGAAATTGAGATTATACATTGGAGTACCCATAAAATACTGACCCAATCTAATATACTTGTATTCACTATCACATTAAGATTTGTTATAATGTTCCAGTTGTTACAAAACTTTGTTCATCACATTTGAACAATAGGCAACGGAGGCACTGGTGCTCATTCTTATCCACGTACTGATAAGAGTTGTAAATGCAAAAAACCATTTAAAAAAGTCTGAAAGAGTGCATGAGTTTAAAAGCTAGCTAAAACACAAAAACTGCATGACTATAAATTATATGCATGCATGCATATACCTGTCTGGTAAATATGAGGATAGTCATGAGAAAAATTAGACCCCTGCTTTTTGAACAGTAAAAACATGGAGAAAGACAGATTATCACATGCTAAAATTCCATAATCATACAAATCATCATCTTTATCATGCATAAGACTCTTTCTCCTCTTCTCACTTCATCTCTCTCTCAAATTTATGATAAACTTCCACTAAACCACATAAATAAAAATCATTAAAATCGATACAAAATGTGCGATATGTATGATATTTATATTGATACAAAAATAGCAATACGTATCGTTTATTAGTTATTTATGTTTTTATTGATTATGTAATTGTAATGGTGTTCGTTACTTTGTCATTGAGTCACCTCCCATGACTATATTTAATTTCTATAATTCATTTGATTTTTTTAAAATTTAATTTAAATCGATATCGAAATCGATACTAAAGGTCCAAACTATAATTTTAATCCTTACACTAAACACCAAACTCAAAAATAATTTCTCTATAAGGACATGTTTCTCGATCAGTTTCATTTTCTAGGAAAAGGTATATAACATGGAAAATGCTAATGAGACCGCAAAGGGTCACCGAGACCGTGCATGTGACGCATAGATCTCAAAATTTCAAAAATAGATTTAATAAAATTTTGAGATCCGTGCATCACAAGCACGGTCTCTGGTCTTGGCCCTTTACTGTCTCAGTAGCAAAGTCCATATAACATTGTAGCAGGAAGAATGCAATTATGCAAGGTATGTCCCTATCTTTTGTATATGACAATGTTTTGGTTGAAAAGCTACGATGATGCCACCACCCTTACCCAAAATCACAGTGCTCATAGGAAAATATTGTCACAGGAAAATAAAAAAAAAATTTAAATTAAAAGAACGAGAAAAGGATAATCAAATGGGAAAAAAGGTTTTTCTAGTTTAACAAAGTATTATGCTTCTTAGAACAAATACTAAGTAAAAATTTACCAAAATGCCATTATAAGCTAATAAAAAACCATTAACTATTTAAGAAACAAAAAAAAGAAAGAAATGGTAGGACGTTATCGTAATTTAAAAAAAAAAGACAGGGATTCTTTTGTGATTCTCCACAAAAGCAAGGACTATATATCTATGAAATTCTTCAAATTAACTTTTTTACCCTTCCTCAAGCTCTCCAGCTTCAACCATCACCCCACGTTTCCGAGGCAGGCTCAGCAAATCCAAAGCCGGAGGGTTTCAACAGCGAGTTGTCACGGTCATATGGTGGGAACCCAACGCCCCCCGTGAACGATAGCAAATCTCTAACGTTAACACTCCCACCCTCACCACATTCTCCTGCCAGACCCAGAAAGTCTCTAGTCAGACGGTCACTTTTCTGCCACGTTGCAAGATTTGACGGGAATCCCAGAAATTCCGGCGAGATTCCGATGCCCATTTGACTCACTGGTCCAAACTCGCCCATCTGTAACCGAGTCATAGACGAGGTCATGTGACCCACTGACTGAGCTTGTGTGGAACCTGCAATGGCCACTGCACCAACGTTAGCAGCCTTTTGAAGAAGTGCAGTGGCTGACATATGAGCTGAGTTGGTTGGGTTTGTGCTTGTTTGGGTATGAAGGTGTTGAAAGGGTGAGGTTAGCAACTGCTTGTGGGGTGGTGGTTCTTGGAAGAATGGAGAGGGAGAGATTGTTGAGAATTGTTGATGGTGATGATAATATTGGGTAGTTTCAGGTTTGATTTGAATTTGGTTTTGATTAGGGCTGGAGTTTTGAGGTGGGTCCCATGAGGAGAGAGAGATTTGGGTTGGTGGGTTTGGGAAGTGTTGTTGTTGGATTGAGAAAGGGAAAATGGCAGATGGGTTTTGTGGGTGGAGATGGAGAGGGTGGTCTGTTGGGTTTGTGGAGAGTCTTGCACTCTCTTCAGCTAAAGCATCACAGAAGGCTCTGTGGGTGATGAAGCTGTCCTTCCTGTACTTTTGACATTCAAAGAAATTCAGAAACAATTAGTATAGTAATATTGAAAGGATAAAGACAAAGCAATGGAGGTCGTAGGATATAAGGAATATAGTTTTGGGTTTATTTTTATTACTGAAAATTTTTTCTTCTGGATTTTTCTTTTATAGTGGATAAAAGAAGGGTGTGAATTGGAATATAATATTTTCCTTGAAATTAAAAGGAAAGTGAGTTACCTGGTTTGCTACTAATTAAAGAGCTTATGCATGCAATATGTGTAAGGCAATGAAGAAAAAATAGGTTTTCTTTTAGCTCAATAAGAAATGAGAAATAAAAAAATCATGTACGGAAAATGGGTATAAATTGTAAACATGTTTTCCTCCATTAAATAAAAAAAAATAGCTTCTTAGTAAATTAGAAGAAGAAAGGTTTATTTGAAGGTCTAAAGAAAATAAACAAAAATAACAAAGAAATTAAGAAGCTATATATGTAAACGGGGATGTTAAAAAGACAGGGAATTAGATGATTGAGAAGAGGGTTTTCCCTAATTCTCTTGTAGTTCAAAAAGAAAAAGGTTGAGAGGCTAAGAACTCATGCATGCGGAATGGATCGGGATTTGAGAAATCATAAAGCTTTCAAGTTTCAAAATACAATGGAAAAAGGCTTATCTTTGTGGGTCAATACAAAAGTAAAATGATCATGAGAGAGAGAGATATGCAGGACTAACGAGTGAGTTTATGCATGCAAAAGTTTGACTTGGAACCATGGATTCAAAACTTTGAAAATTAGAAAATTTAAAATGCATTGGGCCTTTAAAATTGGAACTCATGATGCATGGAAAGGATGTAGTTCAGACTGAGTTTCAGAGGGTTTGCAAGTAAATAATAACTATGCTTCATGAAACCAATCACGGATTTTATCAGCCAAGAACACCCAAAAGAAATTGAGTTTCCTTCACTTTTTTCGTACACGAGCAGAGATCCATCATTTCTCTTGAGATTGCAGGCGCTCCATTGCTAAATACCAGAAAGGAAAGAACAAGAAAGAAAAACAGAAAAGAAAAGGAAATCCTTGCATGAAATGGGAAAGGAAAGGAGAAGAAAGAAAAACCGAAAAGAAAAGGAAATCCTTGCATGAAATGGGTATGTAATTAAATACTCAGATACTCAATCTTAAATCAACCAATGGGGTTATTAAAATATTATGTTTTTCATGTATGGTCAGATATTAATTGGTTTTAGCTAGACCCCAGAATTTGGTAACAAACTAAGAAGATTTCATTCATCAGGAGTTAGAGCATGAGAAAGACTCAAACTAGCCATTAAATCACAGACAGTGTATTGAATAGAAGTTCATACAGATTGTCTTTTTCTCTCCTCTTTTTGTTTGTTAGGTTTAGGAATAGCAGGCTCAGAGATTTTTCTTCTTCTTCTATTCTTCAGTTTTTCTTGCCAATCTATCACCAGTAACAGCCTAACAGGCACTTGTATTCATTAATGCTCACTGCCATGCAACCTGGCAATGCATTTAAGTTTCCAGATATATATTCCATGCAACCTTACCACTCTTATGTAAGAACAGCCACAAAACAAAGCCCATTGGAACAAAAAACAAAGACCCTCCTAAAGATATGAGACTTCCTACTAAGACTAACACCCACTAATCAAAGTCCCCATTAGATTCCAAACAGGTGAAGAGCTAAGAGACATGAAACCTGATAAAACAAGTGAAGATTGGGACTTTGAGAGACAGACAGACAGAAAATCAGACCCAAAGGAACATTTTTTAATTAATTTATTTTTTAAAAAAAGAGAGAAAACAATTACCTGGAGAAAAGAGTTCCACAGTCACATCTATATTCTCTTGTTCCACAGGTTTTTGAGTGAGCCTTCCAATCTGATTGAACTGCATACTTCTTTGAGCACTTCTCACACTTCCATTTCTTCTCCCCATGTTTTCTGCAGAAGTGTTTCTTGATTCCTGTAAGGTCACCAAGAGCCCTTGAAGGATGGTGGTGAACGCATGAGGGCTCTGGGCACACATAGACTTTTTTTCTGATCTCTTTACTGGTTCTCTGCTTCAGCTTCCATGGAAGGTTATGGCCTCTCCTGTGAAGCTGAAGGTTCTGATCTCTCTGAAAACCCTTGTTGCAGATCTCACACAAAAATCTATTGGTAGCCAATAGACTCTTTGGAGATAAAGCAATCACTTCAGAATCTGGGTCTGAAACCATCACAAATAAGATCAAAGGGAAACCTTAGATGATCGATCTTAAAGAAAAATAGATAGATGAACAAGGAAATTCTTACCTGGGTTTCCAGGGAGGCTTCTCTTCTTTTTGATCTTCTGTTGCTGCTGAGGAGAAATGGTTGACAACATGGGATTTAAGCTACTAAAGTCCTGAACTCTAGAACCAGAAGAAACACTAACTTCCTCAGACAAAGAAGTTGAATTAGACATGGTTGCAAGGGACATGCCTGTGAAGATAACTCCAATAAAGAAAATCAAACAAAACCCAGTAATAAAATCTCTTTCTTTCTTTCTTTGATTTCTTTGACCAGTTCACCCTTCTTTTAAGAATAATTTTGCCTATGAAACAAGAAGAAGAACAACTACAAGAGCACAGAAATAGAAATCCCAGCTTTGGATACAACACAACACAGCCTATCTGAAGCACATGTGGCAGTGATATTTAGGCAGAGACAGGCATCATTAGATGGGTGGCAAAAGCAAATCTCGTGAAGAGATGATGATGAGTGATTCTCAGAGTCGCTATCTACTCCTGGATTGCTTGTCTGAGCAATTCTGCAACACAAATAAGAAACCCTCCTTCCTCTCTCACAAACCCATCAAGCCCACCATGCAATCAAATTTAGTAAAACCAGACAATAAGATGGTTTTGCTCCCAAGATCTCTACTGCCCATGAAACCTCCCAGGCTCACTCTATATATATGTCAATAAAGAGAGACAGAGACCAGAGCAATTTTCAGTAACTGGGTATTGGAGAAATGGTGTTTTTATCAGAGTTGAATTGATGATTACAGTGGCAGACTAAGGAGAATGGGTGGCAAATTAGAGATAATGATAAATAAAAATTAAAAGGAAAACCCAAGCCAGAAAAACAAGAAAAGCTAAGAATTCTGAGAGAGAGGAGAGAGAAAGGGCGACCAAAGCATAGACCAGGAATCCCACCTCCACTCTTCTCTTGATTCAGTGAATTTTTGTTTATTCTTTTAATTTCTTTTTTCCAAGTCTGACGTTAGCACTTTCTGTCTTTTCCTTTGTTCCTGTTATAAAACACCCAAACCCTAAAAAGGACCTTGATTTGAATGGAATGATATTAAAAGGAAAGGTCGTTTACAAGACGGCTTAGGAGAAGCTTAAAAAGCTTGGGGTGGTAAAGGCAATAGCAGGATAAGGGGTGAAAGTGAAACTCCGGTCCAATGAGATGTTACCCTAGCTTGCCAGATTCACTTCAAGATAAGAGACCCCAAACAATTGTGTTTTTTGAAGAGTTTTAACAATGAACCAGAGCTCGGGAATCCGGAGCTCCTATAAAGAAATTTTTGCCCATTAAATTGTATAGGACTTTGCTACTGAGACTGTCTTAGCTAGGCTGAGACTGCCGAGACCATGCTGCCAAACACGAGATTTCAGGTGGGATCCATTTTCTCATGATGAGCCTCACCTGAAAATCCCATGCTCAGTAGCACGGTCTCAGTGGTCTCGGCCAAACCGGTCTCAGAAGACTGCCGAGACCATGCTACCAAACATGAGATTTCAGGTGGGATCCATTTTCTCATGATGAGCCTCACCTGAAAATCCCGTGCTTAGCAGCACGGTCTCAGAAGCATTATCTAATTTTATATTGGACTTTGCTACTGAGACCCTAAAAGGTCGAGACCACACCGAGACCATGCATCACATGCACGGATCTCAAAATTTCATTAAACCCGTTTATGAAATTTTGAGATTTGTGCATGTGATGCACAGTCTCGGTGTGGTCTCGGCCCTTTACGGTCTCAATAGCATTTCCCTTTTATATTTATATACCTATGTTTTGGGAGCTATGAACCTCCAATAAGTTTAAGTGTAAGCTAGTCCTAAACTCAATCAACCCATACTCTCACCATCTACCAACCACTTGTCCGTTTTTCGGTGATAGAGATTTAACCGTTGCAAGTATGGACATATTGTTGAAGGAGGGTGAGAGTAAGGCTAGCACTCCTCAAGAGTTTAAATATGAATAAGAGCTCGGTTCAAAAATAATCAGAGCTCCCTAATTAATTATGTCTTATGATTTTAAAAAATTACAAAATAAATGAAAGGCATTTGTCTATTAGTATCTTTTATGTAAATTTTAAAATATTTCTATCATGACTTATGACAATAATATTTTAGGAATTATACAAAATAATAAAAAAAAAATTATTATATATGCGTATTAAATACTTTTTGTGTAATTGGTAAAAGAAAAATTCTAGCCTAGTTTCTCTCTCTCATTTTCTCTAGGGAAACAATATGTCTCCACAGTTTTCTCGACTGTTATTGTAACCCGTTAAAACTAGGAACGGGAGATGGTTTAAATGCTTAAGCTTTAATCAGCTGCATCAAGAAAAATTTGGACATGCATTGATCCCGTGGAGGAATATATAGAGAAACTGAGGCTAGCATTTCACATTTAAAATATCCTATCACATGCATATTTTAGGGAGCTACAATTATCTCTTGAACCAGAACTCGGGATCTTATTTAAACTCTTCTTAAAACCCCACATCTCACATAAATAAATCATTGATTTTACTCTCGAGGCAGTTTAGTGGTGTATCCTTCCCACTATCTTACCCTTTTAAAAACCCAAGTTTTTAAAGTGTTTTTTCTTCTTAAATAAAGGGATTTTGGGTAATGAAATTCTATTAAATACCTAATTATTTTCTATATTTTTATAACTTTTTCATTTTCCAATTTATTTCATTAGCTTGATTGTTGATCGAGCATACTCCATTCTCACAACACTGTTAGACCTTCAAAACCCATTTTCCTTTTTGATGATTTTTCTTCTCTTTTCTCTTAAACTAGGTGATTGTGTTTGTGAAACTCAAATTAACAGACTCCCTGGTACTTATTTATTTTTTAAAGAATTTTTCTTTTCTTTTCCGCTTATCTTTCTTTCTTGTGAAAGTGCCCAAGCCTTAACCCCACCATGGGGAATTTTGAAGGTCTATCCTCCTTTATTTCCTTTTACCTTTTTTTATTCCAAACCCAAACCCAAACCCAAACCCAAACCCAAAGCCATGGAGAGAGGTAAGGGGACTATTCCACCCCTATGATTCTTTCAAATCATATGCTAAAATCACTTGGACAATGCAACGCATCAAGATTAAATTGTCATTTTATGTAGTGCAAGCGATTCTTTTCTCAAAGGGAATGCGTGCCCTAGACGTGGCAACCCTTTAGTCCTAATGGCCGGTAAGGCAACGTCCATGCAAACCAATCCATAAGGCTTACGTGTGTAGGGTATGGCCCTACCCAAATATAGGCCCTTATTAAATGTGGACAACTAATTATAAATCTAGGAATCCTATGTGGGGTTTCTAATATGAATTATAAGAGAAAGCTTTTGGGTAAGTTTTCTGCTCCATTGATTCACTTCTAAGGTAAAAAAAAAAGAAAGTATATATATCTTGATGTTTTGCTTGTGATATTCACCAAGGATGGGTAAATTGCTTATTCTACTCCATTGATCCTGATAAAAAGAAGGTGGCAGTAAGTCTAGAAAAAAGTCTACTAGATGGACGGTTAAGATCATGGTATCAGGTTGACTATTGGTCTAAGAGGCCTCTTGGATTATGTAATTATACAAGGGTAGTGTTTGTAATCTTGTTCTTGAAAACTTCCCCATTTATTCTTTTGTTTCTGGCTATTTTATACTACTTGCTAAATCAGAAGAAAATGGAAGATCTAAATGTAACAACTCAGCCACAGCTTAGAGCCGTTAAACTCATTCAATAACACTTCTAAGTCTACAGCATGACTTCCATTAATAAAGGTTCCAAATTAGTGCCTTATTAAATGAAGTGCATGATGGGATTCTTGAATAACTAATTAAGAGGGTTGTTTGTGCTTGATAGCAATTACTAAGGGCAAAATCACTAATTCTTTTTTAGGTTGAACACTAACCTTGGAGGTCAGTCATATCTTTATGTAAATGGGTAAGCACAGAGGGACAATTGACACTTAAATATAATGCAATTTTCCTGGTGATTTCACTCAAGGAGGGATGTAACTAGTGATTTGGAAATGTAAGGCCCAAAAAAAAAAGGAGGTAATTCAAAGATTATTTAAACCTCTAGCTAACTTTGAAATTAACTATCCATTGAAATCTATCTTAGGTTTAGATTATCAATATCCTTCTACCATATTTAGATTTCTCTCTAAAAATTTAGAAGATCTTGTTTTGATTTTTGAGATTAAACCTCAATTTTCAAAGAAAATGGTGGATCTTTTATGAACTATTCTATCATTTTTGTAAGGAAAAATGGAATTCAGTCCTGTAACGTGCATCTGTTCTCTAAATTCATGATCTATCATATTAGTTTTAAGCATCATTCTTAAAGAACTAGAGGTTTATGTTGATTTCGAATGATTTCATGCATCTTTCTTTTTAAAAAAATTGTATAGATCTCCTAGTTAATATTACTGTTTGCTTACAATTAAAAAAAAGATTTAGAAAAAAATTGGAAATATTTATGTTTCCATTACAAATCACTCTTATCAAATCATTTTTTGTTGAAAATAAAGTTGCAAATCAAATCAAACACGCGCAAAAAAACACACGATTTGCGTGGTTCACCTAATGTGGGCTACATCCACGGAGATGATCATCTCCTTCACTAGTTACAAGCAAAGGTTACAAGGATTCTCTCCTCTCTCAGTTCTCATAAACTCAACAATCTCTCTTAAAACCCTAAGCTACATACGGCCCAGTACCCAAAATAACACAGTACAATAAGACAAATACCCAGTCTAAGTGATAGTATTGGAGTCTAACTCAAACTGAATACATGACCTCTCCACAAAACTTTTGTCTAACATGACAATTACTATATTATTTATATCTAGAATAATAGAATACTAAAGTTCAATGGTAGTAAAGGAAAAAATAAAGAAAGAGATTTCCTTTAGGAGTGGTATTAGACAATTAAATACACACCAACACCTTACACCACCTTCCTTGTGTTAGAGAGAGATATGATATATATTTGTTTAGAACTGAATTACCCATCTCCACTAATAAAAACGACCATGGGAATATCCCCCCCCTTTTTTTTTCTTTCTTTGAGAAGGGGAAGGAGGGAGGTTTACTTTTCTACAAAAAGATACTATTATGATAGCCTTCTCTTGTGGTCGTTCATTTGTTCTTACACTTTTCTCTCTCTTCTATATTATATATGCTCAGAGACATATTGATGAATGGGAAAGAAAACCAATGCGGGCCATACCTTATTCACGGGTCCTTCTATTCTCAGATTCTCTCTCTGGATCATAAGAAATAAGTATATATATATATATATATCAAAATTTGCATCCATAAGTTTGGCACTCCCCTAAGTACCCTTTGCCCAATGCCGGATTTGGACTTGAATTTGGTATTTAGCTTGTCTTGGATAAAAAAAAAGCTTATGCCCTTCCTGTGTCTAATGAATTAGTCTTGAATTGGACTTGGGCTTTGCCTTAAGCTGTTTAGGGCTGTGACTGAATGGAACGCTTGCATCGTATCAAATGGGCCGAGGCCTGCATTGAAACATGTATTGCAATGAGTAGATGTGCATACTTGAATGGGGGTAATGTAATAGTGATGTTATTCACCTCATAGCCAGTCTTCCTACGTCTTCTGACTTGCTCTGTTGGTTAGACGTTTGTTCCTTTGGGCGTGTGGCGGTTGAATAACTCATTATTTATACTAACCTAACTCTTAACTTACGCTTACTAACCTAAATAAATGATAACTGATAAAAAAAAAAAAGGTTTAAGTCAAATTTTTATTATCCAGTGATGATTTGCAATACGAGACATCAACCATGAATTCTTAGTTTTATGAAAACTCAAACAGCCTTATCCAATAAACACCGATAAAACTGAAATCACTCAAAAAAAAAAAAAAAATACCATCTTAGTTGACCTTGGGGAAGAATTAACAGAGAAAACAACAAAGAATTATTAAGGTACACTTTTTACCCTTACCCTTTATATATATATAGTCTGTCTAAAGAAATATTTTCATAATTTTCCTATGAAAAAACTCAACATATATGCTCCAGTAAAGGCCGCTACTTGCATAATTTTGAAGAGTTTAAATATGAGGTGGAGCATGGAAGCGTCTTTGCCAAATGTGTATGCATCAGCACCACATGTTAGGTCGGAAATCTAGTCTCGTAAGGGTGTACATGGTTGATTTCTCCACTCTTTTAGAACAATACAAACTCTACTAACCAGAGAGCGTAAAATAAATAAATAAAAATATGAGGTGGAGCTCCCCCACGTTTTTAAACGCTATTTTTTTTTTAGCGTATCATTTAACTACGGTTAGTGATTAGAACAATGGTTAATGCTTTTAGCTTGGGAGATTGGATCTATTGCGGACTCGTCACTTGGGGGATTGGATCCTCATACCTCCTTCAACAGAGGCCACACCCAGAGAGGCCACACCCCACCATTGGTGGAAGAGGCAGGGTGTTATCGAGGGAGAGATGTGGTCAATGCAGCTTGCAATAGTGCCAACCAATGTATTGCTGACATATCAACACATTGTTAGATTTTAAATCATAAAAGTAAAAATTCATGAGTGCCAACCCAAGCGTAATTTACTCCAAAATTTTTTGTAGACGCAAGTTGAGGCTAACACGTGGACGTGGAGAACTTTTATTATTTTAAGAGTAGTGATAGGTTGGTCAGCATTAAGAGATGGGCATCCACCTGGTAAATGTCTTAGGCTAGCAAATGAGATTCATGAGTCCGTTAACTATTTCCCTTATTTTAAAGGTTTAAAATGTAAAACTCAAAAAGAAAATCTTAGACATCTCCCATATTTGCGTCTGGGACTAGCAAAATCCAAAATTTATTAGGAGATAGTTGATGCTGACATGACCAAACGCGTGTGCAACATGGGCTAGTTAGGTTGCAAGCTGCAACGGCCATTGCTGCGAAGCCGCACTGCAAGATGCCTATGTGCTGCTAGTCTGAAAGTTCCCAACAGCGTGTTTCAAAGCTGATAAATCATTTACTCATGATAGATTAGGGTTTTAAGCGGATTAAATTCGAATTGGATTTATCATATTCAAATTTGAATTCAATTATCTAAGTTAAGATTCGAGTTGGATTAGATTAATATTAAATTTCAGAAATTAATTTTTAAGTATATACAAAAAAAATCAAGAATTTTTTTGTATAACTGATTTAACATTTTAAATAAATGTGAAAAAAGATATGTAATTGAATTTGATCATATAAATCCAAATTTGACCTGATTACATTCAAAATTAAAAATTAAGATGCGGATCCAATCTGACATATCTGCAATTAAATCAATATCTACTTTAATTATTCCATTGGCAGCATAGTTTTTTTTTTATTGTATAGACTCAGATTAGTCTCACATGCGGCATAGGGAATACCCCATTCCATACAACCGATATTAAAGGATCTCAATTCAGCCACTGAGCTACACCCTGGGGTTTTTTGGCAGCACAGATTGAACTAAAGTGTTTCTTTTTTTTTGGTTTGAGATATACGTTTAGGTTGTAATGCTAGTTAGGTGTTAGTATCTCTTCAGTTAGTGGGTGGGTGGAGAGTATATACAAACTCTCACCTTCTCGAGAATAGAACTCTGTACCTCCTCCCAAAACAGGTGATACACTACCATTGGGACAAAGCGCTGGTGTGAAACTAAGGTGTTTATCATGCTCAAGCAGATGATGTTTTCTCATAAGAATTCTATTTTCTTTATAATAACATCTTAATCAATGAGATTATGATTAGCCTTTGTGGGCCCTCGGACTGCCCACTATTGGGCGCGAGGAGGGATGATTAACTGAAGTGCAGAGTACGAGTGGGTCCACGCCTCAGGACCAGAGCTCACGGGAAAGATTAGATAGAAGCTGGAACAGGCTGACACGTCGTGGGTACTTACTTGGACTCGTACTAAAAACACGTGTCTGAATCACGTGTCTCCAGGAACTGACTTGGCAGCAGCCACGCGTGGTTCACGAGCCTACCGGCGTGGCAGTATCTGACGAGCTGTAATTCAAGATTTTCTCGTGTTTAAAACTAATTTATGGAAAATGCTTAGCTTACTTGGGGTTGCATTTATGTAACCATATGCCCTTCTTCATTGGTTCACGCCTTTTTTTTTTTTTTTTTTACTCTCATCAACTACTGTGATTAAGATTTACTCACTCCTAAAGTTAAGCAATCCAACCCTAGTTTTTTTAAAAATAAAAATCTTAATATTAATTTAATTAAACTTAACCAAGGTTAAAATTGACAAAAGAACACACGGTGACTAATGTGATCACTACTCAAGTTTAAACTGAGTATCCTGTTCATCACTCACGAGAGAAGAGAGTTTTGTAAAGACCAAATCAGTGAGGTTATAGTGGCGAATGATTGCTCAGTGTTTCCATGTTTTGTTTTGTCGATACGTTTTTTTCTTTTTTTTTCCTCGAGTTATCATGTACCTACTTTAATAATCTTAAATCGATTAGGCTGTTAGGGGTTAGCATTGGACAGGGGAGTTCTTGCAACTCATATCCGAGGGGATTCGATCCCCTGACCTCCCACCTCTGGAGGCCACACCCCAACCACTGACGCAAGAGGGCGGGGTGTTTTGTTGATACTGTTAAGACGGCTGGGTTTGGTTTTGATTTTGATTTTGATTTAACATTGTAACAAAATCATGGGAGTAATTGCTGACCATTTTTTAAAAAAAAATTCTCTACCTAAACAAGGCTTAGCTAATGATATACTTTTCTTAGTAACTACTTAGACCTACAATTAAAATCTGAAGGTTAAGAATATAGACGATAGAAGGGATCACAGCCATCCAATTTGTAAACCATTATGATTGATCAGGCTTATTAATAGTAATATTCATTCAATAATTTTTAAACAAGGAACTGGCCCACCACGAGTAGGGCTGTCAATGGGCTCGGTCAGGCCGGGCGGGCCTGGCTTGGCCTCTCTATCCAAGCCCAATCCTCACTTATAAGGGTGAGGCCTTAGCACAACCCATGTCGTTGGAGGACCTTTTTTTTTTTTGATTGTAAGATAATTTCATTCAATAGAGGTCCCTGCTCCTGGCAGGGAATCCCTGATGTCAGGACCATTGGCTTGGTTTACAAAGTTATCTATGCTAATTTTGAGAGCCCTTTGGGCCAGATGATGAGCTAATTTTGAGAGCCCTTTGGGCCAGATGGTTGGAGGACCTGAAAGGCCGGGTTTGGGCCAGGCCGTACCTGAAGACTCAAAATTTTTTTTTTTTTGTCACAGTAGTTATATCATAAATTTTTTTTCTTCCACTAACCACAACTGCCTACCTAACGTCAACTCTCCTTGATCAAGTTTGGGTTGGGCAATGCAATCAGAAGAGCAACCACATGAGGGAAGTGAAAAGGTGTGCCTTGTGAGGCTGAGAGAGATAGGCTCACCTCTGTCATCCTACCGATCTATAGGCTTCATCAATTGACCCTAATCTTAACCATATATTTACCTAGGTTAGGGGTTAGGGGGTTAGCACTCATGGTGGCATCAACAGCCACACCAAGACTCGAACACACCTCCCCAAATGGAGATATACTAACACTAGGACAGGCCCATGGTGTGTACTAAGGGCCAGAATTTGAATTGGCTAATTTTGCTTTTTCTAATGTCACATCAGCTCTAATTTTAACTATTTAATAATTAGGATAAACGGTTAGGATTTAAGAGTATATATTGAAGTACACTTTGGGAATATCCGTAGACTAATTCATTATGTAATATATAATTTATGTATAATATATACTGTATATATAGTTTTTACAGTCAGGCCAAGCCAGGCTCTATAAGGTGTTGTCTAGGCAAGCCCTCATGTAAGAAGGTCTATAGATTTTGGACCCTACCTAACCCGCAGGCCTTGGGAGCAAAAATGCCCTCCATTTTAAGGGCCTTCGATGGCCCCGCGGACACCTTCATTGGAGGGTCGGTTTAACTGGCTTAATCATGCGGCAAGGAGCTGCATGTGTGCATGAATACAGGGTAGTTACACTAGTGGGTGTCAATGGGGGCGGGCTTGGGTTTTCATTTTATATTTTTGGATAAGCCCATTCCGTTTACAAAAGGTTTCCTTCACTCTATTAAGAACATTTGAATCAAAGTACTTTTTTTTTTTTACATTTCAAATGCACATTTTGTTTGATTATATCTTTATGTAGTTCTGCTTTGCATTACAAAAAATCCAGTTGGTATCCACTCAATTTCCTGAGTAATTTTTTTAGGGAAGTAATTTAAAACTCTCGATCAAGGTTACCTAGTTAATTTGCTGCCTACTAGTGCGAACCGCGAACTGGTTCGCTCCGAAACCAGTTATCGGTTCGGTTCGTTTGGGTTCGTGAAATTGAACAAACCTACTACCTGAACCCAATAGCTTTGGTTTGACGAACTTTTTGTTCGGGTTCGGCGAAATTGTTTTCTGGGTTTGCAAACCGGTCATAAAACCTATTTTTTAATTTTTTTTTAAATAACCTATTTTTTAATACTTTTTTTAAAATTAAATATTTATAATATATTTATTTACACTATATATATATATATATATATATATAAGTGAACCAAACTAAAGAACTGAACGAACCGAGAAACGAACTATCTCATCCTACCCCTAGCAAACTGGGTTCACTCTAGAGTGGCGAATTGCGAACCCAAATTCGAATAGAGCGAACCGACGAACCAGTTAACATTGCTCTCGATAGTACCTACCATAAAGAGCTGGAACATTAGATTGAAAATCCGATGGTTCAATCCAATGGTCTCAAACATTAAGTGGGGCCCATCATTTAAAGCATGTGCAAACATGGCGCCATTGGATTTTCAATTCAACAGTTCAACTCTTGTAGGTAGTAGGTACTAGTGGGAGTTTTTAATTACTTTCCATTTTTGGTATCATTCATGAGACTAATGACACTACATCTCATTTACCGAAAAACAGAAAAGAACAATAAGAACGCTTTTCAGGTGGATGGTTGCCTTCGAGCTAGGGCTGTCAATGAGCTAAGTCAGCTTGTGAGCTAGCTCGATTTGTCTTAAAATGAGCCGAGCTTGAGTTGGGTATTTGAGCTCGTTGAGCTGAGTCAAGCTAAATGATTGAGCTCGTTAGTTAATCAAGCCGAACACAAGCAATGATCGGCTCGGCTCGATTAATTTTACTGTATTACTTATAATACCCTAATTATATTAGTTTTCACATAAAATTTAAGAAACTTAAATATAATATTTTGTTGAGGTAAAACTTAAAAGGTAATTTCATCTTTTCAAAATTTATAGATTCTCTATATCATATTTCTTCAATTAGACTCACGAGAATGACTATGTTCAGTTTTTAAGTTTTTTTTTTTTTGGGAGGGACTGATGAGCATGTTTACTCTTAGGATTTTGATTCGAATTATTTTTGTTAATATGAACGAGCCTAAAACAATAGTGCAAGCTCGCGAGCTGGCTAGACAAGCCGAGCTCAAGCTAGCATTCAAGGGCTCAAATTGGGCTCGAGACGAGCTTGAGCCAGCATATATAAGTCACGAGCCAAGCTTGAGCAGCACCTAGCTCGGCTCAACTCGGCTCGTTTACACCCCCAAATTTCGAGCACCACCTAGTATGGGTAGGGGTGGTTATTGAACAAAATGTTCGTGAACTAATTGGGATCGGCTCGTTAAAAGCTCGGGTATCGTTCGTTTATTTAGTAAACGAGCTGAGCTTGAACACTATTTTTGAACTCCTTTAATAAATGAGTCAAGCTTGAACACACCCTTGCTTGACTCGATAAAAGTTCGGTTCAATTATATATACATATTAAACTACTAAAATATTTAAAATATACTTATTTCATTTAAATATTAAAATTAAGTATATATATTATATACTAGTATGACTAATACATTCCTCTCCACCACGTAAAAACGTGAGAGGCAAAATGGGAGAGGATAAGGATGCCAAATGAGGAGAGGTAAGGGGAGAGAGAATGTTTGGGAGGTACAGAGATGAGAGAGGGGGAGATGTACCCGTTGGATGCACATACTCCCCCATTTTTTTTGATTAGATGCAAATAGATGTACCAATCTATCTTGGTACACCCTCACTCTCTCATTAGTAGTGTATAACGGGCCGGTATTCACATAATTACTGTTACAAAAGGAGTTACTTAGCGGAATACCAGTCCTCATTGGTCTGCTTTTCCCTTTTTAACACCCACTAACGGAGGTTCATGCATTAACCTTTAATTTTTAGAAAAAAACAACTAAAAATTAATACTAACCTTAATTTCTTTTTTATATATATTATTTATCTAATTTAAATTGGTTAATGCAAATAAATTGGGGTTAACAATGCTTATCCTTATTTATAAATTATTATTTATCTAACTTAATTTTTTATACATTATTTATCTAATATCAATCTGTCTAGAAAGCCATTGGGTTAGGGTGCCCAACCTAAGGTATACCCATGTCTTATGGCTTTGGTCCAGTGGTAGGCCGTATCTCTCCTTTATGAGTGAGAGGACTTAGGTTCAAGTACAAGAGGGTGTGGCAGTTGCGATCCACCATTAATTTCTAACATAACTCTAACTAACTACCAGGGTTGTGGCCTAACCATAAAACGAAACTAAAAAAAATAACAATTTTTTTTTCTAGATATTTAAAAGAGATCAAGAGGGTTGTTTAAGATTTGAAGCCCGAAGCACCTCACAAGAATAATCATGTATATTTGGATCTAGAGTTACTGATTATTTGTTATTGTTCATTGTCATTAATATATTTTTGAATTTAGTTGATAATTTGTGTTCATATGTTTTTTTTTATTTGATGTTTGTTATATTAGATCTAGCAGATCATCCTAAAATTTAGAAAATATGTTCATGTATCGAATGACAAATTTATTAATTTTATGTTTTTTAAGACCGTCATTTGGTTGTACTCATTAGGACTGGGCACGTGCATTCCGCTAATTTTATATGATAAGAATACCATTTATATAATTATAATTTTATACTAAAATTTTAGTTAACACTGTGATTTCTTTGCCTAGGATAATAAAGTGAAATTTTTACCTAATATAAATAGTTATATCCAATAAAAACAAGTTGCTCGTGAAATATTCAAGCTCGGCTCGAGTTCGGTTAGTAAAGTTTGAGCTCGTTTATCTAATAAACGAGTCAAGCTTGAATATGATTTCTGAGCTCGTTTAATAAACGAATAAGCTTGAACACACCACTTAGTCGGCTCGGCTCGATATCACCCCTAAGTCAAAGCAAACTTCCTAGTTCCTACTTATTCAACTCTCTACAGAGAAGGCATCTCAACCAATTACCAACATGACGTGAACCCTGTCAACCCTCCTATATTTGAAATAGGCCAATTGGATCTTTACCAAGCCTGGTCCTTAAGTAGGCAATCTTTTAAAAATCAGGGAGAAAATACATTTACACCTCCTCAGGTTTGACAAAAATACACATAGACCCCCTCAGGTTTTAGAAAATACATTAGGTACTCCTACTTTTCAAATTAATGACACTTACACCTCTTCCATCAGTTGACCATTAGTCAACTCATAGAATTGGTGATGTCATGTCATTAAGTGGTACAAACTTCCAAATTTGCCCTCTTTTCTTATATACGAAGTTGTCCCCTCATTTTTAAATGAAGTCAAATCCTCTACGATCCCTTGAGGTAGCCATGTGTCCCTTTTGACACCCCTTAACTATGGTTAAGATTCACCCACCCCTAGGATTCATTCACCCCATCCACGTGTCTCTTTTCTACCATATTAATTCTTTTTTTTAAAATTAAAAAATTGTTATTAAGGCTTTTTTAATATTAAAATATTTTTAAAAAGAAATAATATTTTTTAAAAAAAAAAAACCAAGGATGTGTGGGTGAACCTTAGGGGTGGATGAATCTAATCTCATTTAAGGGGTGTCAAAAAGGACACGTGGCTACCTCAAGGGGTGATAACCGTAGATGATTTGGGTTCTTTTTAAGAATTCCAAAACTATCCCTTATGGTAAAAATAATAATTTCACTCCCAAAATTACCCTTCTAGTTTTCAGAAAATACATTAGGCTTCCTTACCCACTTTCATTATTTTTTCTACCATAAAGGATATTTTTGGAATTTTAAAAAAGAACTCAAATCCTCTACGGTTATCACCCCTTGAGGTAGCCATGTGTCCTTTTTAACACCCCTTAAATGGGGTTAGATTCACCCACCCCTAGGGTTCACCCACCCATCCTTGTTTTTTATTTTTTTATTTTAATATTGAAAAAGTCTTAATAACATTTTTTAATTTTAAATAAAGAATTAATATGGTAGACAAGGGACACATGGATACAATTAAGGGGTGTCAAAAGGAACACGTGGCTACTTCAAGGGGCCGTAGAGGATTTGGTTTCATTTAAAATGAGGGGGCAACTTCGTACATGAGAAAAAGAGGGCAAATTTGGAAGTTCATACCACTTAATGACATAACATCACCAATTATGTCAGTTGATTAACGGTCAACTGATGGAAAGGGTGTAAGTGTCATTATTTTGAAAAGTATGGATATTTAATGTATTTTCTGAAACCTAAGGGGGTTTATGTGTATTTTCATCAAACCTCAGGGGTGTAAATGTATTTTCTCCTAAAATCAGTCACAACTCGGACTTTAGAGATGAAAATAGCCCTCGTATTTTGGGTTACAAAGACCTGGCCGAAGAAGGTACCCTCGTTGGAGGGCCAAATTGACAGCCCTAATTAATACATCTCCCAATTGTTACCATTAAATTGTAGGTATTAGTAACATGATATTTTTTTTAGGAAAAACATTACAACTTCAAGTATTAACATTAAAAGATTATAGAATGAATCTACGCTATTATTACACATACACAATAAGTCTTAGTCTCTTATGTTTTCATAAGTCTTTTAAGTTATTATATTATATATAATATATAGTATATAGAATAGAGGGGAGGGTAATGTGCTTACCAAGTCCAGCCCTCAAGTAAGAGGGCTTTCCAAAATTAGGCCTAGCCCGACCCTAGGGCCTTATTAAGGGAAAAAAAATCTTCTATTTTTACAAGCTTTGAAGGGTTAGGTAGAGCCGGACCCTTATCAAAGGGCCAGATTGACAACCCTAATATTAATACTAATAATCTAATGGTACTAAAACTACGTCATGTTGTTAGGGATGGAAAAGGGTCGGGTTTGGGTCAGGGCACCCCCAACCCTACCCTGCCCCAATGAAAAGACTCTTATCATGTTCCCATCACAAATCCAATTCGGCATGGGGCGAGGCAGGCCGGTTCCAATTTTTCAAAACCCTTCTTAACCCCGTCCCCACCCTGTCTTGTACCTTTAAACACTAGTCAGGGTGGGACGGGTTAGCATGACAGTTTATACTATAAGCAAATATATTGAGGTAATTTTAAGATTAATTTAAGGGTAAAATAGTAATATTATATTATAAACGGGGCGGGGCAGCTTAAAACCATTACCGTCCCAAACCTGAGTCGGGTTTAATCCCTCATTCTCAAATCCGCCCCTATCCCGTTTAAGAACTCCCCAAACCCATCCCAATAAGGGCAGGTCATGACAGATTACCCAATTAACCCGACCTGTTGCCATCCCTACATGTTGCTCTTTGAATTGCTTTGTCGATGTCAAATCCAAATAAAGAAAAAGTATTGTATATTAGGTTGGCAATCAATATAATAAAAATAATTAAAATATGATATTTTTTTTTTCTTTCGGCTGAGCTGACCCTTGAGGGTAGGGCTTAGGCTTAGCTAGTTCAGGCTCTTCAAGGGCTAGGACCTCACCCCGATGAATAAGGGCAAGACCCAGTAAAACCTAAGCCCTGCTTCGGCCCAACCCTTTGACAGCCCTACATGTACAGTGTTTGAAATTTTGCAATTGAGCCGTGCAAATACTACTCTCAATCAAAAACCAACACATGTCCATGCTTTAACAAGTGTAGGTTTTAAGATGAGATATGTCGTCAGAAAATCTAAATAAAAGAAAAAATGAATCAATGAAATGTTGGTTGATCTTTAGGAAACGGAACAACTTGAGTATGGCTAAGACGCCTATTTGCAATTTCTCAACTATTCATTATGAGTAGCGGTGTCAACGGGCTGGGTTGGGGTCGGCCTGACCTTGGGCAGAGTTAGCCTGACTAGCAACCAGGCCGGGGGAGGGTGGGCCAAGCCCACTATTGATTCAAATATGAATATTAGGTGTGTGTTTTTTTAGTAAAGGGGCCATCTCAGGTGGGCCATCCTCTTTAGAATGTAGTGTAACAGGTTCCAGACCTAAGGTTCTATCCCCAAGCCTGCCCCAACTATAATCGGGCTGGGCTGGTCCGGTCCGGTCCGGGCCAGCCGTGAGCCAGCCCGGTGACATCCCTCCAAATGTGAGCAGGAGGACTATTTAATTGTTATGAGAATTAAGATGCCATGTATAGAACCATTGCAAGTTGTCATTAGTGAAGTTGGGGATTTATTAGGTTGTGCGGGGTCAGATTGAGAGTGCACCGTGGTACGCAAACCCTCAATGTGATCCTAACCCATGTACCAAATAGGTAATCCCTGAAAAGGCACGTATAAAAGCCAAACCAAACAATGTAGGTATCCATCAGAAGGTCTGTACAAAAGGCAAACCCGAACCTAATTCAATTAGGTCTCCCCCAACCCTAACCCGTTATCTTTTTTGTTTTCACCCGTTTAAATCTTCTTATATTATTTATCAGGTCCTTATCTCAACTATTTGGGGTTATCCATATGAATCAATGCTATTGTAGTCATAATATATATATATATATATATATATGTTAACTCAACAACACCACAAGACGAAACTGAAGGCAATTGGAAAGAAGACCACACACACTCACTCATGCACATATCACACACACAATCACACACTCCCAACCTAGATAAGCTTCACCCAAGCTCTACTCAAAATGGGTACGGTTAGGAGCACAGATACAGATCGGATGTGGGACTAAACCTATTTGGTTAACTCAACGACACCACAAGGCGAAGCTGAAGGCAATTGGAAAGATAGTCATAATATATATGAGTTTGCATAACTGATAATCTAATGTAACCCTTAAATGCGTTCTTGACGATCTTGAGATCGATGATAATACGTCAAACAAATATAAAATTAAGGAAAGCGATTTAAAACTTTTGATAGTAGGTATTATGAGAGCTGGATTGGAGGATTGAAAATTCAATGGCACCAAGGCACACATGCTTTAAATGGTGGAGCCCACTTGATACTTGAAACCATTGGATTTTCAATCCAGGGGTATGCTCTTGATAGTACCTAGTATCAAGATTTTTAAATCACTTCCTAAAAGTAATTCAAAAGTACAACATATATGTGATTCACCCCAATAGAGCTACAATCAAGAATTTCTACTATGAATAAATTACATGGTATTCTATCAAATTAATCAAGACACTTTTTTTTCATCTTCTCAACCACCTTTTAGGGTGTTCCAACTAACTTTGAAGGCCTTGAACATATGTTGATCAATTCTAAATAAAACTTTGCATACAAATCACTTCTTCATATCCGTCTTCAACAATTTTGTGCAAACTGTAGGGCTTGAACAACATTTTAAAAACTGTTATAGATCTCGCAACCCCAAACCTCGCTTTAATATTAATTGTTTTGCGAAAAAACGCAATCTTAAAGTTTGATGATAATATGACAAACAAAGACCACCCTCCTCTTTTATAAGTTGACCAATCCACGAAGCCTAACAAGGAATGGAGTCGTAGGCAACTTGCATTACCTATCCCTATCCAGGGACACAACCCAAGTTCAAGACTCCAAGAGCGCTCGCGGGGGTTGATATACCACATTTGTTCCCCATAATAGTGGTCTAGAAACACCTAGACAAGTTGGTCTAACCGCCTAAAAAAAGGCATCAATCCTAACCCAAACCCAAACCCAATCAAATTATGAATTGGGTGGTGAAAATGTTGATCGGTTTGTGCAGGTTGATAGATCGGGTCAGAAATTGCAAGCAGAAGATGAGATATCAATACTGAAGTTGACAATTAAACGATTTTTCTGGTTATTATTCATAGAATTGGAAAAAATAAAGAAAAAAAAAATCACATGGTACAAATGGAACGGCTGCAAAAGGGGAACGGATTTGGTCTTGCAAGTTTAGGTTCAGGGTTTGACATGAGGCCATAGAAAAGGGGAGAAGTCATTTCAATCTCTCCCCTCTTTTTTGACTCCCTTTTGATATATTTTCTCTTTCGATCGCCACATGTCAAACACTAAACCTAAGCAAGACCAAAACGGTCTTGCAAGAGCAAGAGCAAGACCAAATCCATTACCCCTGCAAAAGGGCTTTGCATTTGGACACAAATATTAATATCCATCATCGACCACCCCTCTCCCACTCTTGTATCGATCTAAAATTTCACTTTCACAAACAAAAATCTAACCAACAAAATCAGGTACTAATTGTTGCTTGATTTTCCAAAACCAATGTCCAAGTCCAACCGTTGGTTTTTCGAATTTTGGAGCCACCCCTCTTGAGCCCAACAGCTTCTGAACAATCTACACTCAATCCATATACATAATAAATGATTAAATATCACTAAACCAATCATTTCTATCTAGTACATAGAAAATATGGATTTTGACAAAAACAAGAACCACCTTGAGACTAAATCAACATGATGATAAGGACTTCAACAGATTCTTCCAAGTAATGCCTGCATTTTGATAGGAGGGAGAGAATTATCAACCAAAGAGATAGAAAGGAACTCAAAGAAGAGTTCCAAGTGAAAGAAGAACAGAATATAAGATACTTCCCATTCCCAAGGATACACTTGTTTTTTTCCCTTTCGCCTGCGTAATTCTATTGATCCTGGTATCCTCCTGTTAATAGTAAGAAATCCAAATTAAATTCATAGTTCTTTGGCATCATTGAGACCTAAATCGGAGAGAATTGAACAATTAGACAGTCAAGCCAAACAGCTATGGTGGGTCTCCAACCCTGAAGAAATGATCACTACAGTACAGAACAAGTCAAGCTTCTCTACTCTGGGCTAGAACCCAAGTAACCCAAACGGTCTGCTAATACATTCACATCTTCCCCTTCAACACCAAGTATACTTGTTTCTTCTCCAAGTCTCTCATTCAACAATTCCTCCCAAAACCCCTCATCTAGTGCTTTATATCCACTTTCGTCTTCTTGTTCTTGCTCTTCTTCTTGGTCCTGTCTGGGTGGGTTAAATCCCTGCATCTCCAATGCTAGCTGCTCCAGCTCTGAGACTTCAAACCAGCTAAGATCTCCAAAATCTTGAGGTTCTATTTTAATGGGGTTTTCTCCTACACCACTATGGCTTGTTTTGCCGCCTCCAAGATCATTGGGCTTTTGATCAATTGGTCGTCTTCTTTTCTTAGTGATCACTTCCTCGAGTTCCTTTCTTCGATCCTTATGTTGGACTAATTGCTGGATAAAAGTGGGGTTCTGGATTGCTCTTGCCAAAAAATTCATCATCTGTTGCTGTTTCAATTCTGTTCCTTGTAGCTTTTGTTCCATTGCTTGAAGGTGGGCCTTGGTATTCTGCTGTTGCTGTCTGAGCTTCACCAATTCCCCCATTAAAACCTGCTTATCACGCTTCAACCGATCAATTTCTCCATCCAATTCGAACCATCCAACTTCAACGCAAGGATCCAAAGCTTGATGCAGAAGAGGAGGCTGAGAAGAGGCCTTTTTCCTCTTGATGTTCTTCAGAAGATGCTTATGCCCCCTGAGAAATCCTTCATTAGCAAACTCCCACTTATCTGGATCAACCTTTCTAAAACCCTGCAAAATTCAAATTCCAAATTCAATATCAAAATCCAAGAACTCAAAATATCACAGATTTGAAATTCTTATCAAACACAAAAACTCATAAAGCTTTACACAAGAATTTTTTTTTATAAAGAACATCAGGACAATTTTTTTTTGTTTTTTTTGTTTTAAAATAAACGATGCATACTAAAGGACAGCTTATAAATAGTTCCTTCTATACTTTATTTATTTTAATTTTCTGACTTTCTGCACTCCAAAAACAAAATAACCTAGAGACTGAGAAAAAACCATTAAAAACAAAGGACTAATTCTTGTAAAAATTGCAAGAAAAAAAATGTAATAAAACATTCTAGCTTCTTCATGAACATAATAGACATGTAATCTGCCAAATCTAAAGAACTCATATGGGATCATTATTCAAAAAAAATATACCTTCTGGCTGTTGTTGAATGTTTTCCTCCTTATATTGAGAACTACAAAACCAAGATTTCATGAAAGGTAAGAAGCAGCAAAAATGGTTTACTGGAGAGAATACTTACATAAGTGTTGAGCTGCCTCACAAAGCTCGAGAAATTGTTGTGCTTGAAGTATCTGGGAAGAAGATTCATGGAGAAATTGTGAGGATCCCAGACAACAAAACTGTTGTTAGCTCTGCTCCAAGAAACTATATGGTCCGTGCTTGGGTCATCGACCATGTCGAAGGTCTTGGTCAGGAAAGGTGGAGGGCCTGTGTCATGGAGGCCCTCCATTGGCTGAGGAGTAGGAACCCCGGTCAGCTCACCAGAGTAAGACGAACTCGCTCCCGGAAACTCCTCCTTCAATTGGCCTGGAGGATTCATGATTGGAAAATCAACAAATTGAATTTGATTGTATTAGATCTAATGGGTCTACAGGATTAATAAGAAAAAAATCAGTCAAAACTGAATTTTCCCAAATGGGGTTTCATAATAAGGATTTTTCTTAAAAGGGTTGGATCAAATTGGTTCTGACTTCTGAGATTGCAGGTTGGATGAGAAAAAATCTTGGAAAATGAACAGCAAAATAGGAGTTCAATATTGGATCTTGGTTGAAATGTTTAGAGGATCTCAAATAACCAAAAGGGTATGTGTGAGAAAGAGAAATTGGAATCAATATTGACTAGAATACAAATTAGAATCAACAAAGAAAGAAAAAAAAAAGTCAATAATTTGGAAAATTTTGAAGAAATGAGAACTAACTGACAGAAGTGAATAACAAGGGGTTGGTATTGAAAAGAGAAGGACAAAGGGCATCTCTAGGTATTTTTCCCCCTCTTCATAGCTCCTTTGGGAAAGTCGTTACATAGAATAAGAAGCAGTGGAGGTAGGAGTGTGAGGCTTTAAATAGAGAAGAAAGAAGGGGTTGTAGCCGAAAGTTCTAGAGCATTTGGGGCATTTGTCCAATGTTTCTTATTTTGGCAAGGAGGTGCTTAGAAGGTTCTGGAACTCCTTGAGGAGTGGTGGGTGGTATTGGGGGTGAGGCCCCACTCAGAAAAAAACAAAGGTTTTGGTAGCCAATCCTGGGCCTCAGATTGTCTCTGGCGAAGCCAGAAAGGGCTTATCTCGGGGTTCCATAGAATAGGTGACAAGTGGTGGAGAAGTCAAAATCATGGTGTGTGAGAATAAGGGTAAGAGATATCAAATAGGGAGAAGTCAAAATTATGGGGGATAAAATGGAATGACTTCTCCCCATTTTTTAGCCAACTGTCGCACAATGTATGGAACCCCGAGACAGCTTTCTGGCTTCACCAGAGACAAGCCAAAGCCCCAATGGCCTCGGATTGTCTCTGGCGAAGCCAGAAAGGGCTTATCTCGGGAATAGGTGACAAGTGGTGGAGAAGTCAAAATCATGGGACCCATGATTTTGACTTCTCCACCCATAATAAGACATGTGGTGATAAGTGTGTGAGAATAAGGGTAAGAGATATCAAATAGGGAGAAGTCAAAATTATGAGGGATAAAATGGAATGACTTCTCTCCATTGATGGTTTTCTGACCACTTATAATTGGGTGACATCACTGAAACCACCACTAGATTGAGCTAGACTTTAAAAATCATATTTGTTGGTAGAAGATTTATTGCTGAAATACTTTTTGTTTTATGGGTACTACAGTTGGGCCTCGGATTCTCTCTGGCGAATCCAGAAGGGCTCCTCTCAGGTGTCCACAAAATAGTGGACATGTGGTTCGAGAAGTCATTTCATGGGGCTTATAATTTTGACTTTTTCACATATTATTTGATACATCACGATAATGTGGTAAAATAAAAAGGGAGAGATATCAAGTAGGGAAAAATTAAATTCATGGGGAGAAAATGGAATGACTTCTCTCTTTTTTCACGCCATATGTCCACTATTTTGTGGACACCCGAGAGGAGCCTTCTGACTTTGCTAGAGACAATGCAGAGCCCTAAAGTTGGGACAAAAAAAAAATATCTTGGCAACTAAATATTATTATATGCATTAATCTAATCAAGTTGCATTATAATAATTTGGTTTGGTATCATGGGCTAGGGTCCATCATCCTCAATGGAACCTAGCCAGGAGTATCATACACATAACTAGTCCACTTATATTGATCTAAACGCTTATTTACATATGCTTAGTGAGTTGCATGTGTGGTGCATGTGAGAGAGAGGGAAGGGAAGAGAGTTGAAAGAGGGGCCTAATGTGGCTCACGTGATGCAGATATGTGTGTGACAGGGAGAGAGACTTGGGTAAGAATGAAATGAGAGACATGTATAGAGTAGAGAGATAATTTTGCAAAAAAGATAAAATTACACATAATTTTGTAATAGACACATTTTTAAGTTAAATGATAATTTCGATATTTAAAAAAAACTCAATTTATGATTTTTAACATAAAAATCTTTATTATAATAATAATTTTTGTTATGATAATAAGGATATGTGTAAAGACAATTTTATTCAAAACAACGTTTGTAAGTGTCATATTCTCGTTATAATAATAAAGATAGAAAAGACATAGCGTTAGAGGCTCCATTGAGGTTGATTGACTTTATATTCATCAAATGTTAATATTCCTCAATTTAAGTTAACCAAAAAAAATTACAACGGACAAATGGTGATTGATCGAACTAGCCAGGTGTTGATGACTCATGTCAGGTGGAGGATTTAGATCGGTAAGCATACGTCTGTAACATGGGTGAAGGATATTCTAGAAAAAAGTCTCCATCTTGCTCTTATTGTATTCATGTAAAGATCACCAATTAATTCCTAATTAATTAGTAGAAGAATAAAGTCAAGAACCCTCTCACAAAATTTGAAGGTAGGACCACATTTGTCGAAAAATTGCATGGAACGAATTAAAATAATTCAAATTCAGACCTTGTTTGGTTTGGATTATTGCAGTCACAATTGATCACACAATAATCGCTATCTTTTTATACTTGAATGAGCGTTGTCATGATTAATCTTGTTTAGCTAGCACTATGTTGATAAGTGATTATCTCGTGATCTTAAAAATGAATATTTGGTCATCTTAAAAAAAATGTATATTTTAAACAATTTCTCTATCAAGCTTCAGGGATATTGTACGATATCAAGCTTAACAAAGTAATAGTGTGTTCAGGGTCGGCATACAAAATTATAGGTGTATTCAAGCTTAGCTCAAGCTTGAGGATTCTTGTTCATGCTTGGCTTCGTGAAAAACGAGCCAAGTTTGAGCTTGACTCAGTTTCATTTCTGGCCGACTATACTCTAATGTAAAAAAAAAAAAAAAAACAATATTTTACTCTTTTGTTGTCGTGCCCCAAAATCTCACCTAAGAGTTAGGTGTAACTTTGTGCGTAACTAACTTATCATAACAAACCATCATGTACAATGAACAAGGTATGCTATAGCGGAAACTAAATTTCTATCTTATAACATAATTGTATTCCATAAGTTTATACAATATAACAAAAGAAAAGTAAGGGTGAACATGCTCACTCATCAAATTTTCATATACATATCACTCCCTCACTATCGCTCAATAATACACCTCGTATGGTCACTTGTCTAAATCTTTTCCCTCTTCAGGATAGCCACCTACCGGCTCGTCAACCTACTCCTCCTCGACCCACGACACTGGATTGCAGATGTCGAATGGACCTACCGACATCAAAATGTACAGCTGAGTATTAAAACACTCAGTGGGTACCAATCACTAGCTAACAATGTTATAAAACATAACATGCATACAGTTTAGCGAAATCGTAGAGCGTAGAGCATAAATTAACTATGCATAATTTCCAAAACTTGTGCCATGTGAGTGTTCGTATGAAAACAGTAACTTATGAGTTCTTGCGAGAATCAATTGCTTATGAGTTTGTCTTATGAGTTCGTATGAGCATGGAACACTTATGAGTCTTATGAGATCCGTAGAGCTTTTTGAGATCTTAGACGTATGAGATCCTTGTGAGCATAGGGTAACCGATCCTAGAAACCAACCCATGTTTGGCATAATCACTTATGAGTTTCTTATGAGGTTTTCCTTCAAACATTTTTTTATGAACTTTTTAAATATCCAATTTATGAGAAAACCGATCATGCGAGACTTGTGCATAGACTTAGAAACCTTTAAAACTTAGTACATAGCTCTTGTGAGCATCATATGAGCATAGAAGACTTTGAACATCAAGACATAGCCATATAGGATCACACATCATGGAAACTTAGATTTTCTAGGCTTGGAGCATACAAAATCATCATTTTCATCAAAGGATTACAACAAAGGAAACTAGTAGAAGATATCTACTACTTTTCATCGAAACCCATGTTTTCCATCTTCCTTTTAATACATAATCATAACAAGGTAGTTAGTAGAAAGTATCTACCTTTCACAATCGATTCCCTACGGTTTATCACTTGAGAACAACGCCATGAAATGAGGTTCAAGCTTGAAGAAGACCCGTGGAAGTGAAGATCAAACTTCACTTGAACTTTGGAACAACCCTTAGCCAAACCCTAGTTCTCCCCTTCTTTCTCTCTCAAAACTCTATAAAATATGTCTTAGAGGGTTTGTGAGACCCTAAGTCACGAATTGGCTTGTATTTATAGCCAAAGGGGTGGGTTAAAGACCCCTATACCCTTAAGATATATCCCAAAATATCCAAAGGAGCAAAACAGCACAAGTCGATAGACCAGATTTTAAGTCGGTCGACTGGATTGGCTCAATTGGTCGACCGGATTGTCACATCCCCTGAACGGCCGAAAAACCCCCCTCTGAAATTTTTCCCCATACAAATCGCTCACCCAGTCAATCAACCGGATTAGGGGTCGGTCAACTAACTGCCCCTATTTTTCCTAACTTTGTTGATTTTTTTCATTTTCCAACCTTAGAACTTTTCCCCACTTTGTTTTAACACTTTTAAACATCCAATAGGGTCCTTAGAACCCTAAACCACATACCATAACATATTTTAGTGAGTTCAAAACCCTCACTTCATTTCATTCATAAAACAATAAGGCTTTAGGCCTTAAAAATACTATTCATTGATACTATTCACAACACTAATCATTGTGCATAGCCATTGAGACCCGGGGATCTACATTTGTACTTCAATTTCTTTTTTTTAATTTATTAAAACACTCTTTAAAATTATCATTTTCTTCTATTAAAATTAATTATTACATTCGTCTATATTTTATTTGCATTATTTTTATTTTTTTTTGTAGTCGATATTATTTACCTACGTCAATAGAGTCAGCCGGTCAAAAGTTAGCTTGGGCAGTGGAGCTCTTGCTGCTCATACCCGGGGGGAAATTAGATCCCCAAACCTTCCCCTTGGAAGGCCACACCCCTACCACTCACGCAAGAGGCAGGGTGTATTTGCATTATTTGTCGAAACACATTTTTAAAAATCATTCCCTTTATTTTCTCCATGTTATCTCTTGCTATTAAAGTATATTTTACTTTAAACAGTAAAAAATAAGAATTAAATTTAAGCATCTTAAGAATAATAAATGAATTTATATCGTTCAATTCTATTTTTGTATAATACTATAATATTAAACAAACCAATATTAAATGAACCAAGTATTTAATGAGTCGCAAACATGAGTGTTCGAGTTCGGCTCATTAATCAATTGTACTTGAAAATCAAGTTCAAGCTTGACTCATTTATTAAATAAATGAGCTCGAAGGAACTTTAAATGAACCAAATTTGAAGTTCTGTTCATTAATAGCTCTACCATACAAGGGATGTAAAATTAGGTGTTTACAATAGTTCTCACAATTTTAAAGGTGCATAAGTGGTTATGCTCTCCCACTATCATCTCCGGACGAGATGATGATATCACCGGTTACATAATTAGTAGTTTCATAATTAGTAGTTTCATAATCACTTATGACGTCAAACCAGGCACTACTATTCTATCATGCATAATCCCAACATAAGTGATTAAAACGATTTTGATAATCCGAACCAAACAATCTCTTAGCTTTCCACACCCATCTATGGTATAATAATTTTTTTAGTACATGACCTTTCAAGGATCCTAAACCTACACCATCGAGTTTAATCTGACCCCACCTTATCCAAGTATTGATCTGATAAACAGGAGTTGTCATCATGCCCACCGTATCCATAGGAAAAATTTTGAGTGGATCGGTGTGGATACGGCCAAGAGACTAGTCCTTGCTTCAAAGGGTTTGGGACACCCTATATTACCAAAAAATATATTAAAAAACTCATACCATTACCAACTCATCGAGAGATTCCTATAAGATCAAAGGCAGAAAGACCACATATTCAAACTTGGATCTGAAACTACTACTGGGGCAAAGTGCTTTTACCCATGAATCCAAAATCGTATATCCCTAGCAAGATCAATCTAAATAACGTAATTTTATCTATTAAATTGCAAAGAGACAGCAAAATTTTCAAAAAAAAGTAAATTGGATTTCAAAGGGGATCACATCCCAATCAAACTTTATTAACACTAATAAATAGAACAACTTTTGATACAAATAATTGCACCAAGAGTTGTATTCCATTAAGAAACTCCCTCTCTTGAGTCTCTTTTAATGCTCATTGAAACCTGTGAAGACTTAGAGCCTCCATACCCATATGAGGGCATCCATGAATCATGATCCATCTTGACCTGGTAGACCATTCCCCATTTTTTAGGGGGAAAAAAAAAGGTAAAACCATAAGGGTTTTTTCTGATAATCAGCTATGTCATTTATCTATCTATGTTAGGGGTCGGGGGTTAGTTGGGTTAGAACTCAAGGGTGGGCACTCAACGGCCACACCAAGACTCAAACACGAGTCACTCCTCCCCAAAGGGAGATACACTACCACTGGGACAAACCCAAGCGTGTAACCAAAAGGTTATAAAGAGAAGCGCAAGGAGCATTGCATCATGAAATCCAATTTACACAACAACAAAAAAAAACCTTGGATGGCCTGTTTTAAAATCCTCAATAATTACAGGCCCATTGATAAATCCAGACAGTTCAGTAAGTAGGCCGGGATGGAACATTGCATAGAAGGCCGCCTAACCAGAAACATCTTTATGCGAATAAGGCCCATTTGGCATCACTTCTATTGATTCTCATATTCTCAATAAGAATTCTTCTTCTTAGGAATGAGTTCTCAAGATTAATTCTGTGTTGAAAACCTGTTTGGCAGCAGTAAGCCAAGATCTATTCTAAAGAATGAAATAATAGAACTATGTTTGGATGAAATATAATTAAAAAATAAAAATAAAAATGTCTCATGTGAGAGTCCGCTCAAACAATAGTTATGAAAAGTTACTCCACAATTTTTACTCCAAAATGAGAATATTTCTCAAAAAATTTTCGGATTCTATACTAACCAAACACCATTCTTAGGTTTCTATTCCCGGAGATTAGAGAATTGTTTCCTATGAGTAATGCCAAACGGTCCCTTAAGAGCTTTTTTTGTTATTGTTTTTGATAAGAGGTAATATAAGACCTAACACACACACTAAGCTTTTAGGATAGAAATAAAATAGAATGTTGTTGTTTAGGTGAATAAGTATGACAGCAATTCAGCAAAGGTAGAGATCCCTCCTTGAAACAAGCTCCCATGTGAAAGAAAAGGTCTAAAACCCTAAAGCAACATTCTATTTTATTTAATTTGTATTGGTGTAGGTATCATTTATCTAGGTTAGTAGGTTGGTTAGGAGTTAGGTTAAATTGTGTTAGGTTAGTACAAACCATGGACCTAACAACCGCCACACCGTACGAACTCAAACTGTACTCTACAAAAGTTAAAACCGTACTCCCAATGTGATTTTGGTCTTAAACCGTGAGAACAAAGTTTGATAACAGGAGGAGTAACAGGTGGGGAGGTTTGGGTTATTAAGGATTGAACTCTCCCACGTTTAATCGCGATTGACAATGATCGCAACTTTTGAAAAACGTGAATTATTTGAAGCAGCAGCCTCTACCCTAGGACTGCAAGTGCGGTCCAACTAGCAAAACTCTTTGCATAATGCAGACATTATTTTTGTTTGTTTTGTTGTTTCTATTATCCCTTTCGGTGTAAAAGTCACCGATTTTTCATTTATTTTAATAGAAGAATTTTATACACATTTACCACAAAAAATCAATAAATAATATAATATACACAACAAATCAAACACAAGAAATATGCTTTTGATTTCCAGAACAGATAAAAATTGTGTTTTGGGAAGTCAACAGAACATGCCATGTATTCCAAATAAACTCCTAAGTTTTAACCCATTAATTCAAATAATTAAGAGTCAATATTAGAATTGGCTTGACTTGTTTTATCATTTTGTGAAGTTACATCAAAATTTTGATCTTTAATTATTTGAATTAAAGGGAAAGCTTTGCCTGCCTATTGGTGTGTGCGCATAAACACCACGTGTTAGGCCCGGGATATACTCCCGTGAAATCATAATGGTTGATTTATCCACCCTCTGGAACATATACTAACCCAGCCAAATAGCGAGTGCCAAAATATGTATCTACTAACATATATATAAAAGGTGAACGGCTGAAGCTTTCATTCATCTTTTTCTAATTTCAAAACTATCCTTGAAAGACTTGGTTTACTATTTTTTAATTCCAAGAATACCCTCACTTTGTCGAAAATATTTATTTTTCTTTCCAAAATTATCCCTATTTCTATTCAATACTTCTGTTTCGTTGAACTTTTTCTATTACCAAACCTACCCCTAAACTCTAACGTGCTTGTGGTATAGCACCTGAAGAACCCTGCCTGACCACAAGTTGTGGGTTAAGTTAGTGGCTTCATCTGTCTAAATTTTCCTCTATGCTGCCACGTTTTACTCTACCCATCTCCACGAGGCTACCATTAAAATCAAAGTCCTCGATTGATATTTTTTTTAACTCTCCACTGTGGTCAACATAAGTTCATGGGTATCAATCCTCCTGAAATCCCCACAAATACATCTTCACCCTTCAATCTCATGAGTCTGATCAACCCTCCCATGAATGAGATTTCTACCCCTTTCATGGCTTCTCTTCCTATTTGGACACCAAAGTTTTTTCGGTGTCAATAACATTTTGGTTTATATTTTATGTCTCAACGATCAAATGACTATCCTATAACAACATGAATCATTACTGCCTAGAGTGGTTATATTGGCTTATATGCGTATTAAATTGATTGACTGATTTTCTTGCACTGCCTCTTTCTAGGTCACCCGCTTTGCACCACGAAGAGAGTGGGATTCCTCGGAAAGTCTTAGGTGATTTTTTGGTGGATGAGAATGGTTTTTTGAAATTGATTGTAAGGGTGTGAACATAATTTGGGTGGTTTTGTAGATACGATACGACAAGTTAAAATGGAAGTGAGCTTAGTGGTCAGGAAGGTCTCAACCGATGGAAACTACGAATATATCATTGATTGGGAATTCAATCACAGTGGCTCAATCAAAGTTAAGGTATGGCTTCAAATGACCAAAACACCCCACTATTGGAATAATTTCTATGCCACCATCGTATTACATTTCTAATCCAACTAAGAATGCATCGTCGTTTCAAGACTGGGTTAACAGATATCTTAGAAGCCAAAGTTTCCCCCTAATATGCCACTGTTAAGGCTTATTATAATTAGTTAATTAGTACATGTTTGGTAGGGGTGTGGCCTTCCCATGTTAGAGGTCTAGGGATCTAATCTCACCCTGTATGAGTAAGCAAGAGCTCCACTGCCCAACGTAACCCCTACTGAGGGACAGTCTTGACTCTACTAAGAATTTCAATCACCTAACCAAAAAAAATAAAAAAATTTGCAAACCTGCACATGCCTTGCACGTGCAGGACCTACTAGTATATATATATATATATATCAATTAAAAGATTATGATTTGAGGGTATATTGGGAGTACCATAGCCTGACTCTTACTTTGATAGCAAGGTTAAAACAACCATAACAGATGAGAAAATTTTATCAACCAGTCTAGTGTTGAAGAATGTCCAGACGAATGTAGGTCCCACTAATCATATAATCAAAAGACGCAAAAGGGTGCCACATTAGATATGTGCATGTAGGGTCCATTGAGGATGATTGACCTCAGGCCCATCACAAATTTTGTTATCCAACTATGTATTATAAAAGGAAAAGGCATCATGTACACAGCATAATCACAATTATGTCTTCAAATATAAGGAAAATGGCCCATGGTATGGAACTATGTATCCAATTCTTTTAGCCGCTCAGTCTCAATTTTTTTGTAATACTAGTTGGACCCTGCACGTGCAAGCATATTTTTCTTCAACATGGAAATGATACAATTGAGTCAAACTTCAGCTTAAAAATTACTGCAAAGTGTCAGAAATTCCATGACGTTAAACCTATATAAACCGAAGGAAAATAATCCAAAAATGTTGAAAACAGAGTCAAAAGAGATCAATAAACGAAGAAAAAAATATATATTTTATCCGTAATTTTTGGAAACCCAATATCTCAACTATGAAAATTTTTAAGAAAATTTACTAAATGAAAATGAAAAGGTATAAAATTTTATGGCAACACTGATGAATACACAAAATCTAGCGTGTGCCCTTGTGCTAAACTGGAGTAAGAATATGAGCAAAGAGGTCAAAACTTCATTTAATTTTTATTTAATTATATTACTACTTTTCCCTAAAGTTCAGGTAAATTGTGAGCTTGTATTTACTTACCCAACATAAAGAAAAAAAAAGAGCATTGGAAAGAAGACGACAGGGAAAGCAGAGGAAACTGTACACGGTCCCATGAGGATCAACAAAGTTCATAAATCTAGGAGCTTAAAGTCCAAATAGCTAGTTCTCTTTCTTTAAGCTTTTTATCAATAAATAAGTTTCCAAGAAATTGTCAACATAACTATGATTTGAGTTTTTAAAAAAGAGAACAAGTATGTGCTCTCTATGATTAGATTCTTGACAAATATGATAAAAAATTTCAAACATCTAGGTTGTAAATTAAATGCTCAACGTTCCACAAGAGACTTGTCTCTAGCCCTCACATCAAGAGTTTCTATTCCTAGGAAATAGAGAATTGTTCCTTGAGAGTGATACCAAATGGGCCCTCAGTGTTAAAAGCCAAATTCGGGGTACAAAAATCTCTCGTAAACGGGACAGGTTCATGGGATTCATCAGTGTCTTGGCAGCACAACTCACATATGGCCATGCCTAGTGCTTGGCCCTAGACCCAGACAACTAACATCCACAACAAAATATTCAACAATTCACCAATATGTTCATCAGCTCTAATTACTTGCATATGTAGTGAACTGACAATTGAATATCGGTTGGCGCATGTGTGCGTCTGAAATTTGTCTCTGAGACTCAAGAAATAGGAAAAATAATATTAAAAGATGAAACAAATGATGGCTTGAGAAGCAAAAGAAATTCACAATACATTCTTAATTACACGATTCACACCAATCAAATATATATATATACAAGACAATCTTCCACACTCTTCAGCTAATTGTTTACTGGATCCACACACCAGATTGTGGATTTCCAAATTCAAATCAAATTATTGCTAATCCAAACCTCCCAACCCTCCCAACAGCTTTAAAAGTTTAGATATTCCCCAGCTTTGATATCCTTAGAAGAGCTTATTTGATCACCAACCCAAACTCGATCAAATTCACATTCAGAGCACTGTGGCTTGAGAACAGTCCAACATAAGCACCCTCTTTCGGATCAAATTACAACAAAACAAACAGCCTAGTAAACAGGTTGCCCCCACAAATTATCGCAAGAACAATGTGAAAAAATGAACAATTCAAGCTAAAGAATGCCAAGATTCAAACAAACGCAATAATCTATTTTCTTCCCAAACAAAAGCAAGACAATTTTGCAGATAATAAGGATACAATACTCCACTTAAACAAAAAATGTATAAATTAAAGATTAATGAAGAGCTTAAAGAAATCAGCAAAAGAAAATAATTGAAAATTCAAGCAACTCGTATAATTGAGGTACCAAAACATACCTAGATCAGGGAAAATAAGAAGTCCTAGAAATTTAAATAAATACAATAGGTGGCCAAAATCAAAGAAATTAAACATACCCAGTTGGAAATTTAGGAACCCAAAGCACACCCAAATCAATTGTGAAATAAAAACACTGAAATCCATCAGAAGGATGTACAAAGAAATCCATCGGACTTACTGGTGAAGAAGAATAAAAATGAAGAAAAATGAGACTTACCAGCACAAGCAGATGTGAGCAGCGGGAGCAAGAGGTGGGAGCAGCTGTGCAAAGAAGAATAAAAATGAAACTTACAGGCGGTAGCAAAGGGCAATAGCAGAGGGGCAATGAAAGGGAAGAGCAGAGATTGATGGTTAGAAGAGCACCTCGCTGAGATTGATGGTTAGACAAAGAAGAATCCCTAAATACCCTGTGATATTCTCTTAGCAATAGCATAGGACATGGAGGGAAATAAATAGAAAGACCTATGAACACATTTTGTTACATGCCCTTTGACTTCTCCTCTTTTATATAAGGGTATAAGATAATTAGTTTATGCTGTAGAGGATGACATAAAGGAGGGTTTCCCACCACAGAGAGCTTACATATTTTTTTCTTTTTTTTTTTAGGCAGAAAGGGCTAACTTTCCAAAAATGGAATAAAGAACATGAATACTTCAAACCCTTTGTATTTATTGTTTTCAATTTGTAAATCAAAGTACTTACAACTACCCAAGAATCAAGATAAATTACTATAGCAAATTGCTGCTACAAGCAAGGATGAGTGGAAACTAAGAAGGGAGTAATGCAACAAAATATTGATATACATTACGGAAAGAATGGGACTATAAGCAATGGTCAGCTATACATGACACAAGTAATACAGAGGGAAGTCATAAGTGGATACTCTTGATTATGAAACCATTATTTACTGGACCATTCTCCATTTCTTTCTTTCTTTTGACAGATTAAGTAGCATAAGAAGTCGAAGCATCGAAGGCGAATATCTGATTTAGAATCAGTTCAATGGTGATGCTGAGCATGCTTTATGTGGACCAGGCAATCTATACTTGATCATTCCTCTTTAATTTATATTCCGTGGGTGAAGATGCTTTGGGAACTTGTAGAAAACTGGTTGCAGTTCCTTCTTGAGTATGGAGATTCATCTCTAATGATGGAAGTTGAAAACCTGCAATTGATGATGTATAACGGAGCTGGAGATACAAGCCATTCATGTTTGGATGATAATATAATAGAAATTACTTTATTTTGCTTATGAGAAACCAACACCAAAGAAAGAAAAAGGTAAGTACGCCCATGTTTTGGGGAGGAATCCAATCACACGGATGATTAACATATCTTATTTGACCTAATAATCTAAGTCGAGAATTGATCAAAAGTATGAAATAAATCATTATGGTGCTATCAGCAAAACTGGCCGTGATCCCATTAACATCATAATATCATAAAACATCTAAAGAACAAATATTTACTGCCAGTAAAGCTTACAACAACACTCACTTCTGTGTACTTCACGAAATAGAATTTACAACTGGTACTTTGCAGGAGAATACAACTGCAATTGCCTACTATTGATTTACCTATTAGAAATTGAAGTCTCCACCAACTACAGCATGATAATACTCGAAGGAAAGAGCATATAGTATACCTTCTTTGGAAGGAGCACATAGTATACTAGTTGATCATATAATATGAAACTCACTATACATATCTGGACAAACATGTTTTGGTATATTCAAGGACTACATGATGTTTGCTTGGGTTATGTTGCAAGTACTCTTCTAAACGGTGACATGTCTGTGTCAGACATATGTTGGACTTCGACATGTATTGGATTCTTGTTGGACACTTATGGAATTTTTTGCTTCTATTTTTAGGGGTTGCCAAGTTCAACACCTCGTATCTGTGTCAGACTCTGTGCAACTGTGTGTTTGGATGATTTCCTCCTAATTATTTACTATTGTTGATTCCCATATATGGACCTGCATGATATATGCTTGAGAAACCCCGAGTTACAGGAAGAAGTGCACGAGGATGGATGCTATTGTCAGGGTTTGACATCATTTATGCTACTCCTAAGGACGTTCAGTGTAGGACAATTGGGAATAATCTCAACAATAATAAAAACAATTGGGATAATCTTATATCGTTTACAGGATTTTAGAGTAAGCCATTCTATCTGCTGAAGATAAAGCTGGACCTGACTGTATGTGTTCTTTGATAGGACAACTAAGCAGGGTAAAAAAAATATAAGGACAGCTGAAGTATCTCTAGAGGTTCTCACATTCCTAATTGGTGAAGCTGAGATTTAACTGCATGAACAATATGGATGAATACAAGGTGCAGGCAACAAGTGACATGAACATTAAGGAAGATCTGTTTGTTATTCTTATTATATGCTAACCAGTGCCCAGTGGCAGTGTAAATGTCACACCCCAAAAATCTGGATTTTTCCGAATCTCAAGGCGCGACGTCATAGTAGATTAAATATGGTCAAAAGTAGCATTCATTCTTTTCTTTTTATTATGTACACAAACCATATTATCTTACAGAGCCAAAACTAAAAGACAAACCTCCAACTAAAATAATTACAATCAACATCTGAAGTCCCTAAGCACTATACATCCTATAATCCAAAACACTGAGACCTGTTTACCTTCCAAAATCCAGATCTAGTCTCCGTGCCAACCCAAAAACAAACTATCACCGCCACTATAGCTCACTCTGCAAAATAATAGATATGGAAGGAATGAGCTCAACAGCCCAGCAAGTAAAAATATCATATGCAATAGGGTTCATAATTAATTAACACATAGGATCAAATGATCTTGTATGTTGTTAATAAATAAAGTTATTAGCAAGATATCAATTCAAATGGAAATCAGTAAACATGTACAAACGAATAAAATAACTGGCCCACATATAGATGCTCAGCCTAACACTGAATACTGAGTGCCACCCCTCACGACTGTTGTCGGCAGAGACCACTTATCCTCATTTGATCAAATGAGGTCCACTTATACCACTTGGCCAAGGGTTCACTTGTTTGCATGTAGGCATGGTATTCTTTTCACTTAAGTATTTTTTAACTCCTCCTTCTTAACTTTATTTATTCCTAAGTCCTTACATTTTAACTCCTCCTTAACTTTATTATTCCTAAGTCCTTAATTCAAAGATGACTTATCATAATGATCCCTTAATTAATATCATTAATCCCTTAATTATAATTAATTGGTTAATTACTCACTATTATAATTAGTAATGATTTTTATTTTTATTTTATCTTCCCAAATCCTTCTCTACATTAGACTGGTCATTTCTGTTACTATCGAAATTTAGAAATTCTGCTCTGATTAACCGATATTGTGATCTGAAGTCTAAAATTCTTAGGGTCACTTGGGGTTTCTTAGGGACCACACCTTCCACTATATGTATGCATACATATATTTTCTTAACTCAGATACTTAAATATTATAAATATATTTATATCTAATAACACACTATCGGTTAATCAGAAGCCAGATCGAGTAATCATAAGTCGATCTTACAGGGCCAAAACTAAAAGATAAACCTCCAACTAAAATAATTACAATCAACATCTGAAGTCCCTAAGCACTATACATCCTATAATCCAAAACACTAAGACCTGTTTACCTTCCAAAATCCAGATCTAGTCTCCGTGCTCCTTACCAACCCAAAAACAAACTATCACCGCCACTATAGCTCACTCTGCAAAATAATAGATATGGAAGGAATGAGATCAACAGCCCAGCAAGTAAAAATATCATATGCAATAGGGTTCATAATTAATTAACACATAGGATCAAATGATCTTGTATGTTGTTAATAAATAAAGTTATTAGCAAGATATCAATTCAAATGGAAATCAGTAAACATGTACAAACGAATAAAATAACTAGCCCACATATAGATGCTCAGCCTAACACTGAATACTGAGTGCCACCCCTCATGACTGTTGTCGGCAGAGACCACTTATCCTCATTTGATCAAATGAGGTCCACTTATACCACTTGGCCAAGGGTTCACTTGTTTGCATGTAGGCATGGTATTCTTTTTCACTCAAGTATTTTTGAACTCCTCCTTCTTAACTTTATTTATTCCTAAGTCCTTACATTTTAACTCCTCCTTCTTAACTTTATTATTCCTAAGTCCTTAATTCAAAGATGACTTATCATAATGATCCCTTAATTAATATCATTAATCCCTTAATTATAATTAATTGATTAATTACTCACTATTATAATTAGTAATGATTTTTATTTTTATTTTATCTTCCCAAATCCTTCTCTACATTAGACTGGTCATTTCTGTTACTATCAAAATTTAGAAATTCTGCTCTGATTAACCGATATTGTGATCTGAAGTCTAAAATTCTTAGGGTCACTTGGGGTTTCTTAGGGACCACACCTTCCACTATATGTATGTATACATATATTTTCTTAACTCGGATACTTAAATATTATAAATATATTTATATCTAATGACACATTATCGGTTAATCAGAAGCCAGATCGAGTAATCATAAGTCGGGTCATAACAGTTAAAAAGACAGGAAGTTGGTACTTTTACTTCTTCTTCTTTTTGGGGGGGGAGGGGGTGGGTGGGCAGGTCTACTGTCAATTAGAGGATTACCTTCACTGACATGTCTAAGAAGAAGAATCTATTTTGTAGACACTCTTGCCTAATGTTACCTGGTTCGTCGGTTCGCTCAATTCGAATTCAGGTTCGCGGTTCGCAATTTGCCACTCTACAGTGAACATGGTTCGCTAGGGGTAGGATGAGATAATTCGCTTTTCGGTTTGCTTAGATTCTTTAGTTTGGTTCGCTAGCTTGGTTTGCTACTTAAGCATGTAAAACAAAATATATATTATAAAAATATATCTTTTAAGCATGTAAACAATATATTACAAATACTTATTTGAAAAATAATAATAAAAAATATCTGTTTATGAACGATTTGTGAACTCAAAGTATAAATTTGCTGAACCTAATAAAAAATATCAGTGAATTTGAAAAAAAAATTAGACAAACTAAGATTGTTTTGAAACCACTATGTGGTTCGCTCAATTTCACGAACCAGACCGAACTTGGTAACCCTGCTCTTGCCAGTGTTGCTTCAATGAAGAAGATATTAAAGGGAACTGTTACACCACCAATTGAAATTGGAGGAGATTTTTGGCCTATTGTAGCTTGACGGGAAAAAATATATATACGACTTGAGATGTGGCTATTAAACAATCTCTAGGGAACCAAACATTCCACATAGATGCCACACCTAGGAACCGATATACTATTTCAATCTGTTGCATGTGGCGACATCTCATAAGAGGTCTCGCATGGTCAAATCATCAAGTTTCTAGACAAGAAAGAACCTATGGACTGTTGGCAAAAACAGATTTTTATCCCCGCATATTATTAGCTTACCTTGAAGGCAAACTTCTTAATAAGAAATGTCATCTATATTCTATGCAAGTTTATACTGAAAGAACTCTTTCAACACCGATAGAGCCATGTTAAGTGACATGCACAGACTTGCAATTATGCAATGGGAAATGAGCCATTTGGCAATGATCCAACAGTGCAGATTACTTGTCTACACCCACTTATGTGTACAAGATCAAGAGATATGGAAAACATTATGCAACCTATGAGAGTGACAGATTTCAGGTCCATCATATATTTTTCCAACAATAAATCATAAGAATATGTCAATTAAAGTACAAATCAGTAAAAGGCACAAAAGTTTCTTCCTCAAATATGAAAAAAAGAACATTAATGTAGTAATTGCTAAGCAAAGACAGGCAGGGATAAAGGAAAAACAAAATTTTTACATGAAGGATATAACAAAATGCTGCTGCAATTTCACAAATATACATGATGAAGTTATTACCATAAACACCTGATAATAGAAAAACATAGGATGTGAAGAAGCTGTCCTCTCCATGTCATACACATTGGACACAACAGGAAGTCTGAAATTCACCATCTTATGGGGTCCCAAAAAGGCTATTTTATGGGACAAGATCACGATTACCTTGGATGATCGCAGCCATCAGATGTATAGCTATATTATGCAGAGGAGCACAATAGATTGGATAATACAATGGGGCCGATCTCTGGCTAAGGGACACCATCTAACAGGGTATGTGTGTCAGGTATATGGCCGAGCATTTCTATATCCTTACTCAAGGATTCCTCTTAAGTACCATAACCCCAGGTATAGCTAAAATGCCTTGGGGAGTTTCTCAAAAGTTGATTCCCGAATCCAGAGTATTAAGATTCAAATAAAGTCAAATGATGCAACTCTGGGCCATCCAATTAACTTGGAAAATGTATGAAGGGGGACACAAGTCTTTGATGTTTCGAAAGAAGTTAAACCGGACTATTTTGTTTACCGTATAAGCTAATAATAAAATGCACACCTTTTTTAGGAACTCCATAGTCACAGTAACTTGAAGGTTGGATATACTTGATCTCACCCATGAGCTCATGTTTTGGGAGGAGGTTGAAAATAAGGGTGCCGCAGAGCATCATCAACACTCAATCGATCCTCCTGCAATCCACCCATATATTATGCCCACATTGGATGCAAATATGCATCAAATAAATAAATGATCTGAACTCAATAACAAATTCACAAATTGAAAGGCGAGAATGACTGCTTGGTTATACAAGTTTTCTTAACTACATAAAATATAAAAGCCAACACAATATATACATAGAAGATGGAAAGATGCTTCTTTGTCAGGAAGTCTGTCTTACTCTCAATCTCGTGTTTCTGGGTTAGTTACTCCGAGGGAAATTCAGACCAAATATGGCTGAACATTCATGGATTCTCAAAGAACTTGGTACTTCAAACCTCACTCATCAGTGCTAATATTTTCTTGAATCTTTGTAAAAGAAATAGAGAGGTTATGAAGAGATGAAGACCAATGCCATTAGGCACACCTTTCTTTTAACCCGAGTCGTTAATTCATTGTTAATCAGAAAGAAAAAAAGAAAGAAAAGGAAACAGTTTGGATTATCGAACAATTATTACAAAGGTGAGTTGTTAATCACTTAAAATAGCGGCAAAATGAAGCCACCATCATTCCAACAACCTCTACAGACCTTCCAAGAATTGTGCTATCAATCCCTACTTTGTTCATGACAAACCTTAGTTAAATAAGTTCTACAAGCTGCACAAATAATTGTGATAACTTATTTTTATCTTTATAATAATTTTCAATAAGCCAAAATCAATGGTAAAAAATTCTTAGCTTATAATTAAAATATGAAAGTTGCAAATATTTAAGACTTACGGGATCCCATTGTAGCAGCTGGCGTACTAACCGCAAAGCCCAAACATTTGGAAACCTGCAATATTTGACACAACAAGCTTTCTGGTGAGTGGAATATTTATATTAGACAATGCAAAGTACTATCTATAAAGTGTGCCTTAATTAAGAAGAGTTTATGGGAATCAGAAACTAACCCTAGTTTAAGAGGATCTCTACTCTTTATTTGATAGGAAAAAGACTCTTCAGAGCATTTCCAGGAAGCTGGCCAACCCTTGATTCCAACAGATGAACTTCCATCAGTATATATGCAAGTCAGCCTATATATAACTATACAAGAATGGCATGCCTCGAAGGTTTAAATTTAGCGATGTCTAACTTTCCGCAAGAAGAATGAGAGTATTAAAACACCATCCTGTGACTCCTGTCTAACAAAATATACTCTCTTTTTTTGTTGGACCCAACAAATATATTCCAACTTTCTCAATACGACTAGTTGGATTCATGTGTCAAGCACGGATTGCATGAACACATTAATCAGATGATAACTTAACCTACATTTGTTCATATCATTTTAATATTATTTCTAGAATATTTACATATTCCCCAAGAAAGTGAAGAAACATCTAAAAATATATGCAGCATTCCATATTTCATGATTTTATAAATATTATTAATAAGATCTTGCAGATTTTACCATGTCACGTAATTTTACTTATCCCTTTGTGTCTTTTTCCAGAAATGTCTATAAGCCCAAACCTTTGTATTGTTAATGTTACAAATGTGTTTTACCAGATCAGGTCTTGCAACTCTGCATGTCTGCATGTCCTATTATGAGCCTTGTTTGAGAGTGTGGCATCCCATGTCAAATGGCACTATTTCTTCAAAATCCTTATCTAACGAGGTTTATGTGGAATTATTGGATATCCATATTTTCCTTCTTAAAATCATCATAATCCAAGTTCCCTCCCTGAGGTTAAAAATTTTGTGTGGATGCTAGCACATCCAAGTACTAGGAGAGCCTTCGAGGAATTCATTTTTCATCAATCTCTTTGAGAGTCGTCTAAGGGGTTTCCGGTTTACATGATCCAATTTTCAGGAAAATCTGTCATTAAGCAAACTGGACAGAATCCTCTTCAGTGATCAATGGGAAGGCCATTTCCCTCTAGCCTTGACACATTCCTTGCCTAGGCCTTCTTCCAATCATGTTCCCATAATGCTGGATACCGTAAGCCGGCATGGGGGTACAACGTCGTTCCGGTTTGAGAGCTCGTGGCCGGAACATCCCAATTTCAAGGGCATGGTAGAACAAGTACGGAATAGTTTTTAATTTTGGGGTCTGCCAAGCACTATTTTTTCACTTAAACTCAAAGCTCTCAAAGCGCAATTCAAAAATTGGAACAATGAGGAGTTCGATATCTCCTTACTAAAGAAGAAAAGTGTTCTGAGTGAGATCGAGAGGATCGACACTACAGAGGACCTTGGGTCACTGAGTAGACCTAAAATCAAGAAGAGTGAAGATCTGAAGGACGAATGTCATCGCCCACTAAGATTAGAAGAGATCGGTTGAAAACAAAAGTCTAGAGTCAAGTAGTTGAAGGAGAGGGATTGTAAGACCCGCTTCTTTCATAAGGTTGACAATTCTCGTAGAAGGGTCAACTTCATTTCTTGGCTTAAAGTCAGAGAGGAACGGATGGATGGTGTTAAGGCCATTACAAAGTGCGTGGTCTCTTTCTATGAAAAGATCTATAAAGAAGAGCAATCCTTCAAACTTTGATAAAATCCACTTTGACATGGTGTTGGATTTGCATCGTGAGATTTTAGAGAGACCCTACTGTGAAGAGGATATTTTGGTGTGGTTAGGGAAATGGAAGGTAATAAGGCATCGAGTCCAGCTGGTTTCTTAATTGAGTTATTCAAAACCTATTGGTGTATTGATGGTCAAAACCATATTATTAAAACTCGGCGAGTCGACTTGACTCGGCCAGGTTTCGAATCGACTCGGTAAAACTCGGTTTTGACCCTAAAAACCGAGTAACTCGCCCCGACTCACCCGAGTTTTGCACTTTTTTTGTGAAAACAAAAAATCAAGTAAACCACCTACCCTTATGACTAAATTATGTTTTTTTTCTTTTTTTAACACACCCCACCCACTCTTAAGTTTAAATACGAAACAAAAGGGGGGTGTTTAGTATATACTGAATTATATATCTCATTTTAGGCATGGTTTATCATTAATTTTGAATTTATACCATATATATAGTATTAGAAAAATATTATATATGTCCAAGTTTTAGGTGTCATTACTCGGACGAGTTTTGCCCGAGTTGACTCTACTTGGCAAGTTTCCGAGTTGAGTCGAGTTTTCGGGTTTTAAAACACTGGTCAAGACTTCCTCAAAGTGGCAATGAGTACCATAAGGATGGAAGTCTGGATCGTGTTATGATTTAAGGATAGAGGAGTGAGTCCCTGTGACATTTGTTTGTTTTGGAGGCATGTGGAGTTGGGAACTTTTGATGGGGTCAGTCTCCAAGTAGGAGATTGATAGGTAGTGTGGAGCTTGCTAGGACTGAAGATTTCGGCTCGGGACTGAACATCCCTGAGCCGAAATTTTTTGGGGGATAGGGGTACTCTGGTACTTTTGCACTTTATTATGTAGCCCTAATTCTATTAAGCATAGGGGCAGACGACTACTATTGTTAGATCGCATCTCTGTAAACTCTCTTGCTCTAATTCATAGTAAAAATCTCGACGACTCCATGGACATACCTCAACTGGAGGGAACCACATAAATCTGGTCTTGTGTATGTTTGATCTTTATTTTGTCTATTTTTCGTATCTCAAAGATCCTGTTTAGGGTTTATTTCCTAACAATCCGCTCCGGATCCTATCGTCTACACACTTGTTGGCGATTAGAATACCGTCTAAGATCTATCTACCATCAACAAAGGTGCCATCGGAAGGTGAGATGATGGAGCCCAAAATTAGCTTGAGTATGGATGTCAAAATTCTCAACTCATAGACAAAGTGAAGCTAAACAGAGCTTCATTTTCTCAATGATAACTGCCTTGGTTAACATGTCTGCTGGATTATCACTTCCACGAATCTTCTCAAGTAAAAATACTCCATCATCCAAAAGTGAACGTATAAAATGGTATCTCAACTGTATGTGCTTCATTTTAGAATGAAACGCAGGATTCTTTGCAAGACAGATGTAGGATTTTCAGTCTTAGCAAGCTCCACAATACCTATTACAGATCTCCTGGCATCTTGTGCAAATTTGATATTGAGAAAGCCTACAATCATGTCAACTGGGATTTTCTTGAATATGTAATGGGCGGGATGAGCTTTGGCATGATGGTATCAAGTGGCAATTGTGGATGAGATCATGCATATCATCCGTATCATTTTCAGTTCTCGTGAATGGATGCTCAGCAGGCACAAGTTACTTCTACAGTTCTAGTGGTCTACACCAAGGAGATCCACGGTTTGTTGTGGTCACAGAAACCCTGAGCAGGATGATTAATTGAACGGCAGACAATGCCCTAAGGGCTTCTCGGTTGGGAGAGATGAACTATCCATCACTCATCTTTAGTTTGTGGTTGGCACGATGATTTTTTGCGAGGCCTCTTCTCGACAACTAGCCTACATTGGTTGTCTCTTTAGGTGCTTTGAAGTGGTATCGAGTCTAAGAATTAACTTTCAAAAGAGAGAGCAATTTCGGGGTAGGAGAGGTTCCCAATCTGTCACACTTAGCTACCTGCCAGGGTTGCAAATCAAGGTCCTTGCCTACTTACTTGGGACTACCTATTGAGACTATTACAAAAAAAAATTCAGCTTGGACCCTAGTGGTTGATCGTGTTTGCAAGAGACAAGTAAGTTGAAAATCTCACTTTCGAAAGGAGGTAGACTAACTCTGCTTAAAAGCACTCTAAGTAGTCTTACAATTTTCTTTCTCGCTTTTCATCATTCTAATGTCTATTGCAGATAAGCTCGAGCACATGCAACGACACTTTTACGAAATGATAGAATTGAATCAAGACTACCTGGTCGATTGGAAGCAAGTTTGTCAATTGAGCGTGCTGGGCTCATGGTTTAAAATACTGGTAGGTACTGGTTGATACGGCCCAATACATATAGGGTTTTGAGCTACCCAGTGTATGGATACACTAGACAAAAATATTTTCCTTGTATACGCATGACACTAACCCATTTCTCTATCCATTTACACTACAAGTCATGACATAGACCCGATTTGCACAGCTTATATACATATACATATTTCATTTACTTAAGATATTTACATGTAAATAAGGCAACACCCCCTATTTGAATTCAATAAAATTATCCCAGGACCAAATTCCTGAAGAATAAAAAGTCAAATTTTCAATTCAAGAAAAAAATTCGTTTCTTAATCTGTAATACGAGATCCCCTCCAACTACTTACCTTGGTCTCACCCTGTGAGCATCTTTCAAGCCAAAGGAGTCTGGGACCCAATCAGCGAAAGATTCTCCTCTAGATTACTTGGTTGGAAATACAATTACCTCTCTAAGTGAGAAAAGTGAACCTCATCAAAAGCACCCTTAGGAGACTCCAAATTTTTCTTTGCATATCCATGTATTTCTTAGCATATTCTGGTTCTTTCCGTCGTATCCATCCGATACTCCGATACTATCTTCAACTTACCAATACGGCACCCGATACCGATATTTGAACTATGCTTGGGCTTGATATGAGACTGAGACCCTTGAAAGAAGTCAATAAGGCTATGCTCAGCAAATAGTTGTGACAATTTGGAGAAGAGAGAGAACCCGGGGAGCAGAGTAAGTGTCCATGTATAGGGAGAATTCTATGTGGGAATCAAAAGTCACCAAGGGTCCTTATGGTTGCGAGTTATGGAAGGCTATCATGAATGTGCAGACAGATTTCTGTAGGCAACACACTAAGTTTAAAGTGGGAAACAGGTTGAACATGAAATTTTGGATGAATCTTTAGTGCAGGTGTAGTAACAAAATTCTCCGAATTTTTGAAAAAATTGCGAATTATTTACAAATTTTAGGTGTGCCGAATTATTCTCCAAATTATTTGTGGATTTTACAAATTATTCCTGAATTACTCGTAAATTTCGCAATAATACTTTTAGTTCAACAAAGTAAACTGATTATTTTGTATATTATTTAATCAAATTGTTGGATACATTTTTATAGTTATTTTTTTCAAATTGTCCCTTAATTTTTCCAAACTTGACCCTTGCCGAATTGTTCCCGAACCTCGACTTTGTCACTATGAGTGCAAGTAGTCCACCCTCTAGGCAAACTTTAGGATTTTTTTTCTCATTGTCGTTGATAGGAAAGCCTTTGTTGCATCTTGCTTGGAGAGAGTGGCTGATGCACCAGTGTGGCTTCCTAGGCTGAGACACAATATTAAGACTGAGAGATCGAAATTTCCTTAATCGTCCGCAAACTATTAGCCCCATCTCCTCTTGTAAGGAGGTTCGTTTGTGGTCCAGGGGCAACAAGGGTCAGTTTTCAATGAGATCTTTTGTACCAGCATTGTGCGTCAGTCTGAATCACATTTTCCTTATCTGTTTGTAAGGAACCCGGATGTTCCGTCGAAAGTATCTTTATTTCTTTGGTTGGCATCTTTTGGAAAAGATTCTCACTTACGATGATCAGTAAAATAGATGGTGGAATCCGTAGATCACCTGCTTTTACATTGCCTCTTTGGTTCGGGTATATAGAGTTACTTCCTCTCTCGTCTAGGAGTCACTTGGATCTTCCCTTTTTACTTCCAAGACTTCTATCCCGTAGGAGTTTGATAAAGTTGGAGGCTCAGTTATTGGGTTGTATGGGCCTTACTTCCAGGGGTAAAAGGTTGGTCAATGTAGAGGGAGAGAAACCATGGTGTTTAAAGATGTGACATCTTCATCGGAGCAGTAGCCGGAGTTGCCGTCAACTCCTAATTACATGGTGCTATATTATGAGAAATTTTGACGAGCTGGGTGTGCATCCTGTTTGAGGTGGGGACACTTTGTGGTTATAGCCTTATTGGGTCCTTTTTGTTGTTGTTTTCTTTGTACTTTTTGTGATTGTAGTTTCTTGTCTCTATTTGATCTTCTTGGGTTCACTCCCTTATGAACCCTGATTTTTGTTTTGTGTGGCCCTACCGCTTAACCACTTTATAATTACCTATTGCCTCCTATTTGTTGATATATGTAATATCGGGGGTATACTTCTAAAAAGGCATATATGTAATGTTCTCTCTTTATATAATATGCTAGTAGGGTTCTCTTATCCCTAACTAAGCAATTTATCTTAATCTCTCTTTCCTCTTTTCTAAACCTTAAATCCTCCAAACCCTTTCTCCAACTTGGTATCAAAGATACATCAAAGAAAGAAAATTTTCATTTAAAACCGTAACAACAAGAAAAGGAAAGGAGCTAGCTGCCACGTTTTTAGCCATACGGCTGTCTCTGGCCGTATGGCCTATGCCTTATTTTTGGGTTTTGGGTTCTTCAAATGTATATTTTTCAAAGATCTTGATTTTAGAGGATTTTTGAATCAAATTTCATGAGATTTGATTAAATATTGATGAAGTTATGATGATTTGAAGAAAAAATACAAGAACATTCGAAGAAAATTACTATTCTGGTTCAGATTTTTTACCGCTTGAATGGGTTGTTGCTTCCACTGTTTATTAGTCATGGTTGGACCATTTTTTTGATAAGAACATCTTGAACCTGTTTTTTCTTCGTTTGGATGAGATTTGAAGAAGTGATGATTTTACAGCCCCACTTCACTACCCTTTTTTTGCTGAAAAATAGTTTTTTACACCCTATTTGCTTATAACAGCAAATTAAGTCATCTATTTGGTAATCTAGATCTTTTGTTGTTGATATTTTTTATTGATTGGTTGTTTACTCCTTGAGTTTCTTCTATGGATGCTAAAGTTCTTACTCCACCGGCTCTTTCTGACTTCGTTGAAAACTTTATCACCAATATTAAATTCAATTGTGATAATTTTCTTGCATGGCGATGCTCAATTGAGCTTTATATTGGGGGTCGCTCTAAGATGAAGTATCTTGATGGTAAGACCCCACAGTCAGAGACATGTATTGCCGAAATTGCTAAGTGGAAGGCAAAAAATTGCATTATTTTAGGATAGTTGTTCAATTCCATGGAGCCTCAGATTGCCGGGAATTATATTTTTTATAAAGATTGTTATGAACTTTGGGAAGCTCCTATTCAGACTTATGCCTTAGTAGAGAATGATGCTCAGATTTATCAACTTAGTCGTGAGATTGCTCACTTTCAGTAAGGGGATATGTCTATTTCAGATTATTTTGGGGCTCTTCAACGTTTTTGGGAAAAATTGAGTCATTATGAGCCCATTTTTGAATTATCTGTTGCTTCCGCCAAAATTATGACGAAAAGAATTGAGCGTCACCGCACTTATGATTTTTTGGGAGGTCTTCGGGCCAAATTCAAATAGTTGCACACTCCGATTCTTGCCACATCTCCTTTGTCATCTCTTCGATCTGTGTACTCCACTGTGTTTGGTGAGTAACGCCGTCGGGCTGTTATGTCTTCAAACACCACTCCTATGCCCCTTCCGGATCGTATCGCCTTTACTACTGATTTTCGTCCTACTGTTGGCCATGGTAGGGGGACTGATAAGAGCCGTCGTGGTCGTGGCAGACCTATAACTCCTTGTAGTCACTATGGTATAGTGGGATATGATCATGATCATTGTTACCGTTTGCATGGCTATCTCGAGGGTTCCCAGCCCCGTCCTTCTGCTCACTTTACTACAACTCCTGCTATTGATCCTCAGTCCTCAGTTGTTGCTAGTGATCCTCTGGAGTCAATGAGAGCCCAGGTTGCTGAGATGATCCGAGCTGAGTTCCGTCTGCAGAGTGATTCTCCTGATACTGCTGCTTCATCTGCCACAAGTATCCATGCTCCCTCGGCTTATGTTACCACTACATCGTCTTCTTCTCTTAGCTGAGTTATTGATACCGGAGCTACTGATCATATAATTGGTGAGTCACAGGATTATTCCATTTATTCACCTTTATTGCCTACTGCCAAGGTTCACTTAGCTAATGGTTCTTTTACTCCGGTCTCAGGAGTAGGACACATTCTTGTGTCTCCATCTCTCTTTATCTAATGTGTTACATGTTCCTCATTTATCTTTTAACCTTCTTTTAGTGAGTAGTCTTACTACCAAACTTAACTGTTGTGCTATGTTTTATCCTTCTCATTGTCTTTTTCAGGACCTGACTATGAGAAAGATTGTTAGTAGAGGAGTGGAAAGAGGCGGACTTTACTACCTTGACACTTATTATGCTCTTGATCGAGTCTCCTCTACTGCTGCTACTGTTGTTATTTTTCCTTTTTCTGTTGATGCTACTCTTCATACTTATCGTTTATGGCATGTCAAGCTTGGGCATATTGGATCCAAGACTTTATGTTCTTTGATTCCTACTTTTAGTAAACTTTGTTCTTAATCTACTTTTCAATGTGGTAATTGTGAGCTTACTAAGCATGTCCGTACTGTTTATCCTTCTCGAATGCATAGATGTCGTTCTATTTTTTAGTTAGTTCACTCTGATGTTTGGGGACCATCTCCTATTCCCTCAAGTGATGGCTTTCGTTATTATGTTACTTTTATTGATGATTACACTTGAGCTACTTGGGTGTACCTTCTTAAGTCTAAGGATGAGGTGTTCTCTAAATTTCAGGAATTTCATGCTATGATTGTTACCCAGTTTGGTAGTCTTATTAAGGCCCTTCGTTCTGATAATGGCGGTATCTCTCTGTACCTTTTGTCCAGTTTCTTCAAACTAATGAGATTGCCCATCAGCTTACTTGTCCTTACACGCCTCAACAATATGGCGTTGCTGAGCACAAGAATCGTCATTTAGTTAGTGTCACTCGTTCTTTGTTGCGAAGCATGCATGTGCTTAAGTCTTATTGGTCCATGACTCTTCTCACTGCAAATTTTCTCATCAATCGAGCTCCTTCTCGCATTCTTGATGGCCTCTCACCATATCAGTTTCTTTGCCCTAAAGTTCATATTTTTCTCATTGAGCCACGGGTGTTTGGTTGTACTTGCTTTGTCCAGGATCTTCGCCCAAATCGTCAGAAATTGGATGATAAGGTCATTCGATGTGTCTTTGTTGGTTACTCTAGCACTTCTAAAGGCTATCGGTATTATAACCCTCAGTCTCGTCGTTTCTTTGTCTCTCTGGATGTTACTTTTCTCGAGATAGTCCTTTATTTCTCTCCTGCTCCTACGGTGTCACCTGTCTCTGTGCCTTCACCTACTGTTTCTCCCGTCTCTATGCCTTTACCTATTGCAGGGGACCTCCCACAGCAGAAGGAGTTTCTCACGTACTCTCGCCATCAGCCACCTGGTTCCTCCTCTGATGCACCTCTACCACAGTCTTCCCCGCAGGCCACTCCTCGAGGTACTTCTTTATCCTCTGTTATTCTTGTTCATTCTCCTGCTATTGTTACTCTTGCTGCTTCTGATCTTGAGATACATATTGCTCATTGCAAGGGTGTTAGCTCTTGTGTTACTCCTTACCCCCTTGCCAAGTACGTTTGTTATCAGGTTGTATCTCCCTCGTACCAGGCCTTCCTTTCGACAATTGACTCTGTGATTATTCCTAGGTCAATTCGTGATGCTCTTCTTCATCCTGAGTGGAAGAGTGCTATGGTTGATGAAATGAATGTTCTTCAATCTAATCAGACTTGGGATATGGTTCCCTTTCCAGTTGGGACGAAACCCGCGGCTTTACTCAAACTTATGGGCTTGACTATGATGCTACTTTTGCGTCTGTGGCCAAACTAACTTATGTTCATGTTCTCCTCTCTCTTGCGGCAAATCAAAGTTAGCCTCTCTATCAGTTAGACATCAAGAACCATTTTCTTAATGGGCATCTCACCGATGAGGTGTATATGGATCTCTTTCCTGGTTTCCTGCTTCAGGGGGGGTCTGGAAAGGTTTGTAGACTTCGGAAGTCTATATATGGTATGAAGCAGTCACCCCATGCTTGGTTCCATCACTTCAGTGAAGTGATCCTTAACATGGGCTTCCAACGATGTCACTCTGATCATACTGTTTGCATCCATTCTGGCACCTCAGGCCGCACTATTCTCCTGGTATATGTTGATGGTATCATCTTGATTGGCAATGACTCCTCATTCATCTCTCATGTTAAGCATGAGCTGGGACATACCTTTGATGTCAAAGATCTAGACCATCTGAAGTACTTTCTTGGTCTGGAGATTGCTCGATCTAAAAAGAAAATTTTTGTCACAACTGAAGTATGCTATTGACCTACTCAGTGATACTAGTATGAGTGGATGTAAACTTGTTACTTTTCCATGGATCTGAACCTCTCTTTGCATGATAGTGAGGGTAATCTTCTTTTTGATCTTCATGCCTATCAGCGTCTTGTGGGTCGCTTGATATATCACCCTCACACGACCTGATATTACATTTGCTGTCAGCATGGTTAGTCAGTTCATGCATGCTTCGCGTGTTTCACACCTTACTGTTGTTCATCGTATTCTATGATATATCAAGGCTAGACCCAGTTGTGGACTTATATATCGCTCATATGGTGATATCTCCGGCTATACAGATGCTGATTGAGCCAGATCTGCTACTGACCGTCGTTCCACCTCGGGCTATTGTGCTTTCCATGGAGGCAACTTAGTTGCGTGAAAGAACAAAAAGCAACTCATGGTTTCTCAGTCTAGTGTCGAAGCAGAATATTGTGCACTTGCTCATGACACTTGTGAACTCTTATGACTTCGTTCTCTCCTCTCTGAGTTAGAGTTTCCTGTTAAAGACCCTATGTCCTTATATTGTGATACCAACAAGGTTCTAAATGTTGATATCGCTCGACATGTCGAGAAATGAAAAAAAGATATATGGGAAGATATATCGTTTATTGGTGATTTTTGAAAAAAATGGTAAAAAATGGGGCAAAACATAAAATTTTGCAGTGAAACTTCAGGAAATATTAAAATAGATGTTAATACACCTTTTAGAATAAAAACATTTTAAAAAACAACAATATACATAAGAGATGCAATGAGACGAGAGCAAAGCTATCCGTTGACAAGTGACGATAATTTATCAAAAATTCATAATGTAAAAATAAGTTTTAAGATTCATAATAATACAAATAAGTTATGATATTCTCAATCAATCATAAATTCATAATTTATAAGATTCATAATAATACAAATATACATAATCAACTCCTATCGCCTCTTTATCTATTTTTTTTCTATCATAACTTCATAGTCCCTTTAACTGCTCTTAAACCATGGTTAATAAGTTTTAACCCGTATGATTAAGTTTTTTTTTTTTTCTAAAAACCAAGGTTAGATGCTTTAACCTTAAGGGTTGTTAAATCTTAACCATAGTTAAAGGGAGTTAAAAGGGAACACGTTAATTTTAAAAAAAAATTCTAAAAACCAAGGTTAGATGCGTTAGTGAATCTTAAGCATCTAACCTTAGTTTTTAGAATAAAAAAATTAGAAAAGATGAACGTGTCCCTTTTTAACCTTTTTAACTATGGTTAAGATTCACTCACCCTTAGGGTTAAAATATCTAACCTTGGTTTTTAGAAAAATAAAAAATAAATAATTTAACGTGTCTCTTAATTTCTTTTAACTGTGAAATCATGATTAAGGTTCACTAACCCTTAGAATTAAAGCATCTAACCTTGATTTTTTATTTTTTTTTTAAATTAAGGTGTCCCTTTTTAACTCGCTTTAACTATGGTTAAGATTAACTAACCCTTAGGATTAAAGCATCTAACCTTGATTTTTTTTTAAAAAAATTAAACCTATCTTTTAGACTAACCCTCGGGATTAAAGAATCTAAGGGTTATTTAATCTTAACCACAATTAGATGCTTTAAACCTAATTTTTAAAACCAAAGTTAGATGCTTTAAAGGTTAGTGAATCTTAACCACTATTAAAGGAAGTTAAGAGGGGGCACCCCTTTAACTTTGGTCAAGATTCAGTGATTCACTAACCCTTATGATTAAAGGCTTAAAACATTTAACCTTAGTTTTTAGAAAAAAATTAATCATAAGGGTAAATTTTTTTAACCATAGTTCAAGGCTAGTTAAAGCCTTAAAGGGGGCTTTGTGAGGTTATGAAATATCTTAAGGGTATAATAGAGAGTGAAATTAGCATTACCCTTGTTAGGGTTTAATTACTTAAGGGTATAATAGAGAGTAAAATTAGCATTACCCTTGTTAGGGTTTAAACCATTAAAGGTTAAAACAAAGGGAGTGTTATAAGCATAGAGTGAAATTAGTATTCCCACAGTTAGGGTTTAAAACACTTAAAGGCTAAAGCAAGCCTCATTCGATCCTTTAGAAGATCAAACCCAAAAATAAAATAAAAACCAAAGCATACAGAGCCCGGAAAGGAGGAAGAGGGGAAAGCCGGAGAGGAACCTTGGCTTGGCTACTGGCGACGGCGACGGCCACAGTACCCTCTTCTTCCTTCTTCTTTCTCCTCTACTCAAGTTTCAACCCTTTTTTTTTCTTCTAAATCAAAGAGATTCAAGTCTCAATTCTCAACTCTATTCTTTTTTTTTGGATGAATGCTTGGAAATTTGTAATTTTTTTTTAAAAAAAAAAAAAGTTGATTTCTTATGATTGAATCACTTTTTTGGATAGGAATCACTATTTTGGTCGATATCGGTGAGTTATGGACAATATATCATCGATATCGCCGATATATCGGCGATAATTCCCAATACCATGTAAAAAACTTCTTATGGTGTATAGATGTGTCGGCAATGACCGACACCGACAAATATCGGCGATATATCGCCGATATTGTTGATATTTTGATCCTTGGATACCGAGGCTGCTGCAAAGATTGCCTCAGATTCTGTGCTTGATGAGCGGACAAAGCACATTGAGGTTGATATTCACTTTCTCCGTGAGAAAGTCCGGGATTGTTCTTTATCTCTTTAACATGTTTCGTCTTCTCAACAATTTGCTGATATCTTCACCAAGCCAGTTGGCCCTGCTATTCTTCAGGATATCACTCTCAAGCTGGGCATACTTAATGTTTATGCTCCAGCTTGAGGGGGACTGTTGATATATGTAATGTCGGGGGTATACTTGTAAAAGGGCATATATGTAATGTTCTCTCTTTATATAATATGCTAGTAGGGTTCTCTAATCCCTAACTAAGCAATTTACCCTAATCTCTCTTTTTCCTCTCTTCTATCTTTTCTCTTCTCTAAACCCTAAATCCTCCAAACCCTTTCTCCAACTCTAATTTGCCGGGGAAAAAAAAATTAACACGTAATATTCTCCAAAGAAGTGTAAACCATAGCCTCCCCACATGGGCATGATGTGCAGAAATGATGGAGAATCCATAAATCTTCTACACATCTAATGTAAAGTAGCATGGAGCCATTTCCTCTCTTTGGCAGGAACAGGTAGGGTACCTCAAGACAATTTGGAGTTAATGTTGCAATGAACTCCAAGTTTCCTTGGAAAAGGGAGAGAATAATGTGGAACTTTTCATACAACCTTGTGATCAATTTGGGAAGAGGGAATAGCAGTTTATCCTTCAGTCTCGGTCTCTTCATGATAACCTTTTCTTTCCCTCCCTAATTATGAAGGCAATTCACGGAACTCTATTAAGTGGGCTGCATGTAAAGAGAGAGAACAGTGGAGGCTACTGATGTTATTTAAGAAATTCGAGAGAGCGATTCAAAGGACTACCTTGTTCTCGAGTCCCAGGTTCATCAAATGCTTTGGCTGATGGATTGGCTAAATGGGGTCGGTATGGGGGTCCTATTATGTGGTGTTAACACCCTGGCACAGTTACATTTTGCTCTGTTTTTTCCTCCCTCTTTGCAGGGTTCTTTCTTATTTCCTTTGCTCAAGAATAAGTTTCATCTTGTTGATGGTCAACACTACAAAAGTGTGAAGTAGAAGAAATAGGATTTGAAAACTTACAAAATCCATAAATATATCAAAGCAATAGCCAAGATAAGCCTGAATAGCTTGCCTGATGTGCTCATTCCTGTGCTATTCCACATTTCTAGAATATATTAAAAGTTTAGAAAATGCCCTGTATCTACATTTTTTCAACTACCCAGATAAATACATTAATTGGAATATAAACACCAAAAAGTAGGAAAATATATAGCAGATAAAGAGGACATGTCTAATAAAACTGTTTCCTGCACCGATATCCTGCATCCTGTGCCTTTTCATATTTATGAGAAACAACCTCATCTCAGTTCTGGAAAGTGGAAACTACCAAAATATATTTACAGTAGGTAATAGATAAAGACCAAGAGGGAAAATATATTGCAGATGGAGAGAATTATAGATAATAGGTAACCCCATCTTAACTACCTCAAATTGATTCTCTAATTCAATGATTTATTGCAAAATCCATAGTTACTTACATCTTTCACTGAGAAAGATAAAAATGGAGAAAAAAGAGGTCTTTTTGAAACAAGCACCGAACACTATGTCTGCCTTCTAAAAATAACCAATACATCCAATAGTGTGGTTTAAAATAGAAAAATTGTAAACTCACTTGATCCTTTGTACCCCCACCATGATGCTGTTTTGAAGAACTCCCTGGAATCAATATGCACATTTCCATGAATGATCTCAGCCTGCCATCACAAAACATGATATCAATCTTCCACCACCATAACCTTAATAAAAGAAAGCATGCTAAAAAAAAAATTATTTTTCCGCTCAAATCAAGTAAAACCTATAAAATCATTAACCAAAGAGAATTATATATCAAGACCCCACATTGTACATTTGGATAAAGTTGGGACCATAGGATCCACAATTTCTAGATCATGATTAACGAGCTTTATCCACATTTGAGTTGTCATCTCTGTGAATACATAGGCCAATATTTACCTTCCATGACATTTCTGGTCAGAGAATTTTCTCTGGAGAAGATAACGGAATCTTGATTTATATCAAATTTTAAATCTTTTGAGGACAAAGCAAAGCAACATATTTCTTTCAGAAACTACATATTTCAAGAACAAGGTGTGTGGAGTCCGCATTAATAAAATATATAAGAAACTACATGAAAGCAATTTTATATAGTAAATTGTCGATGTCACACAAACAACAACAAAGAGAACAAAAGTCAAAGGGCACGATTACAGCTTCCCCATGCTTGAGAGGTGTCATAGAGCTCCAATGGCAAGATTCCACCAGAAAGAGAACAGGAATAGTGTGCCACACTGCTACTATGCCACAATCCTCCTATGGTAATCAACCTTCGCATTTTGATTAAGGAGAAATTTGAAACTACTGTGGATTCTTGGGGTCTCAGTATTAATTTACAAAAGGTATACGACAGAAAAACTGTAAGTTTGTGATTTCACAACAGAAGAGCAAGCAATTGACAAAGATATGGACCACAATGGTTGCAAGCAAGAGGACACTGACTTCATATTTTATTTTCCATGGTTGGATCATGGATGTAAAGGATCATGATTCAAGGAGAAGTCTTTGTACCTAGCATGGATATAAGATGTCAAAAAATCTGAAACCAGCCAGGCTGATTCCTCCATACAGGTTGATTTCTTAAGTTGGTCCCATGTTTGTTTTGATTTTGAACATTATGCTCAAACTTTCTGGAACACACGGGTGTTGGAAATTGAATTTCAAATACAATAGCAAAGATAACTTAGCCCGCAGGCCCGCATTGAAGTGATTTGTGACATGATGGATATCACGGTAGTGTCTTATACGGATTGAGATGCTTTAGTTTCTTACTTTCTTCTAATAAGTAAAGGTAATTCCACTGCAAAAAAGAGAGAACACCATATACAAAAAGCTAACTCATGAAAGTAAAGATAGCCCAAAATTACAAGATTGTTGGTACAAGCTAAAAAAAAAAAAACTACTGCCCAATTGGGACAGAAATCAGCTACTTTAACAGCTCCGAAATCCTGAGAGCTGAGGACCATAAATATATCAGCAACGGAATCCTATCAATTACTGAGTGGACAGAATCTGATTTATCGCCACAATACATATTTTCTTCTCTTCCAATTAGTCCAGCTGACTCCATAGAAACTCGCCTATGGTAGAAATGATATAGTTGACACTATGGGGGCCAAGAAGAGGCTCGAATCACATGTTCATAACGCATCAGAGCCCCTAAGAGGTTTTTGGACAGTGAGGAAGATTCTCTTCATGTTATAAGGAGTGGTAGATAAGGATTTGGTGCAATTCTGGTGTCCAGATAATATTTAAGAAAAAAGATAAGACATTTTATATTAATTTTCACAGAGACCACCTCTTTGGCTGACCATGGCCATAGGACTGCCATGTAAGTTATCACTTCACAAGCTCCCAACTTGTGGCTTCTATGCCGTTTTGTCCCAATCTCGTTCCCTTTCAATACACTCAAGTTGCTTCAGTGAGATAAATGGTTTTGCATCAAAACATTTTATTCTAATTATTTATCACCTATATAAATAATATATATTTTTTAGAAGATTTCTATGTCATGTACCTTAGCACATTTCATAGTGCACGCATAAGGAAAAATTTAAAATATGTTCACATTTTGTCTTCTTTTAGACTATTATGTATGTCACCTGCCAACATTTATAGATTTAGTTCCTATCTATATACTTTTCATCTTGAGATTTTTGAACTAATATACACCTTTTATACCATATTAAAATTTTATGATGTAATTGTAAGGATGTAAAAGCCAAGCTTGTTGAACACCTCGTGCTGTATCCACTATCCAGCAGTTATGTCTCCATGTTGAACTTACATAATCTATCACAGGAACCTTTCATGTACATATATAAGACAAATGCTTTACTATTCTGCTTTTTGCACCCCCCCAAAAAAAAAAAGAATAAATAAAATACAAATTATTCATCAGTAAGTTCCTTCATACTTGAGAGTAGGACTCACTTATATGCAAGCTCCTTTGTGTCTTCATTCCAACCCTCAAGATGTTGATCTAGAAGAGCGCGTGTTCGAGCATTTATCTGAAAAACATGTGGTGATCCTAAGATCAACTCTAAAATCACAACACCCATGCTCCACATATCATATCTGCCAAAGAAAATGAGTGAGGGCTGTTCAGGAATTTCGTTCATCTAACATAAATGAAAGTGTTACAATTAGGGGTGCAACTCGAGCAGGTAGGGTTGGGTTAACAGCCAACCCCAGCCCAAACCTAAAAGCAGAAAAGTCTGCCCATAGACCGTAGCACAACTCAATCCAACTTAACCAAAGATGCCAAACCTAAGCTCAACCTGTAGGCCCATTTCTCAACCCCAAGCTCAACTCTGGTCGATGCAGGTTGGGCCCTCGATTAAATTATTTGGCTTGCCAAACAAAGTCATTATGCCTTGTGGAAACCTATAACCATCAAAATAAAATGGAAAAAATTGGGAATAAAAAAATTAATACCTAAACAAGAGGACCCTTTAAGCCCTTAACCAATGCATAAAAAAAACATCCTAACCAAAAGAAGAAAAATACAAATCCATCATCATCAAAATAGAATAATTTTGCCACTGTTCAATATAAAAATCCAAACTAGCAAAATGAAATTTAAAATCCCTAAAAGAATTCCACAACTTAAATCTTTGAGAGCTATTATACAAAGACCAAAACTAAATAGATATTATTATGCATATACGGTCGGGTCGAGTTGCCCGAGGCCTTAAGCCAAGCCCATCTCAAATTTTGAAAAATTCAGCCCAAGCCCGCCCATTGACCAGGTTGTGCTCAGGTCGGGCTGAGCCCCACCCTGTCACACCCATAATATCTACATAAAGATGAAGATGCAAGCTTGGCATTCTGAAGTTTGTTTGTGTGTGTGTGTGTGTGTGTGTGTGTGTGTGTTCTTGAAAACATATAGATGAAAATTCTTGAATAAGAACCTAGAAAACAGTATTTCCACCACTCAGTAAATTGATCATAACATACTTCAAATTTAAGCCTGTTGGCTCCTGAAACCAGCTGGCATTAAGAAGAGCTTCTGGAGGAGTATACTCATAAGTTTGTTCAGATCTGGAAAACCAATAGAAAAATAAATAAAGGAGAATGAGGAAAGATAGTGAAGGCCCAAAAAAGAAACAGATTAAGAAAAAATGTTCCATTTTTTGAAATAAAATTTCAATCAAAATGATATTTAAACATATTCAAAAGACAAAGCATTGAGAATATTCAAATCCTAGCATATAGTTCCAAATTCAAACAGAAGTAAAACTCACATCAACAGTTTATAAAAGAACCATTTGTGCAAGAAAATAATGAGAAGAAAGGTCTGCATTCGTTCAATGGTCCTTACCTAAGCCAACAGCTCTTCATTTAGTTTAGGAGATTTAGAAGAGAGAGGGGGGAGGGATGGATTCGGAATAGGGGGCTTTAGGATGAGTTCAACTCTACAAACACACTGACATTGGGTCTAGACTTCTGGAGGGAGAAGGGGAATTAGAGTTTGGAAAGGATCTAGTCATGTTTGAAAACTGTATACTGGAGAACTAAGTTGTGCTAGTATTCACAATACTACTGTAGATGTCATATTCCTATGGATGGATAAGAGTGAGAAATTATAAAGACTAGTTGTAACACTCTGGTCAAAATCTGAAAAACTTTAAGAGAGTGTTTGAAGAATTTCCTCCCCTTCTCACTGTATTTGCTCACGCATAAAACTGCTTACCTTGGAGTGTGTTCAGTTCGGTGAGGATTTGAGTGAGGTGTTGGGATGAGTGAGGTTCTTTGAGTAGGTGGTGGTCGCTTGGTAGTTAAGGGGGTTTTCTATTGTTGCTTTGTTTCCTTCTTTTCAGAGTTTATGAGCTTGTAAATTCTTTTCTGCTTGTAGCTTTGTATCTTCAGTTTTTTGCTAATACAATGCGTCAATGTCTGATTACCGATAAAAAAATTAATACAAAACTTTAAAGGACCATAATTGTATAAATATATCTACGGATTACATTACAGTTCTAATAGTTAACCCAAACGCTAAAACTGCTCGACCAGAAACCACTACTTTTTGCATAATCTGACATGTTTTATATATGAAAATAAAGCCTTTAAAAAAGCAGTAAAATTGACCATCCGTTATTTTAGGAATGTTATACGTTTTAAATTTTAATGATTGGGAGATTAGGAAGGACGTTACCTATTGAATTTGAACTGGGTGCTAAAGTGGAGATACACTTTCGGAGTGCAGTGTGACCAACATATTCCTCTCCTCAGTCCTCCCAGACACCCTATGTGATAGCTCCTTGCAGCAACCTCCTCACCAGAGTCAGGCTTCAGCTCCTCCAAGAGCCAGCTGGAGATTAGGTCCTTAAATCTAACAGGGAAACCCCACTAAACCCTAGGCGGGATAGGAAATGTCTGAAATTCAACTAACCAAAGGGCAGTGAAGAAGCAGATGATCTATTGAATCCACCTCGACCAAACACATAAAACATATGTTGGCCAATCTCCACCCTCAACCCTTTAAGTGGTTCAATGTAGAGTTTTGTCCAGAAAAGCTGTATAGAGGAAGAATGCAATCTTGGATGCAATACCAGGATTCAACACAATTCTATAAAGGAAAGGGCAATGGGATCTATCACCTAAGACTAGATAGAATGATCTCACAGTGAACTAGCCTTTGTTGTCCCTAATCTACAATCTTTCAACGACAACAAGCATGTTTGGATTCATCAGTGATTCGTCCCTCATAAAATTCCCTGCATCTACCAGTCATCCAGTCCCTTTCTAAGCTTGGGCATCCACACGACCTCATCGTTCCTAATTTCAAAACAAGAAGCCACCTTACAATTCTTATCCATGGTCCAAAGTTACCAAATTCACTTTTTAACTCACCCAGACCGCACTACAAGTCCTCCCAAAAATTGACCTCCTCTCCTCTACCTACATTGTATCTAATGTATTGGCAGGAATCCTTTTTTCCCTTCACAATAGCTTTCCACATGCTCAACCTATAAAAGCTTCTTGACTTCCTTCGGATCCCAAATCTAGTTTAGACCATATTAAGCCACAACGACCCCTCTCTCTCTCTCTCCTCCCAAAACCTCCACAACCACTTACCTAACAATGCTATATTCATCTTGCATAACGACCTTACAACCATCTACCGTCCCTAGTTAGCCGATACACCTCCTTCCACTCAACCAAATGATACTTTCTCTATTCCACTTGGTCTTTCCAAGGAAAGTTAATTTGAACTCTCTCGAGGATATCTGCTATAGACATCGGGGTAGTCAAAATAGACATAAAATATGTGGAAATACTTGCCAAGATACTCATAATAAATGTAAGTTGATGCTTGCGGGAAGTGGATCATGGTTTGCAAGTGGTGTGGAGGCTTCTTCCAGGGGCTATCAGTTGAAGTGCGTGGAATGAGAGGAATAGGAAGGTGCTCGACAACATCTCTCTTACTGTAGAGAATATTTGCTTGAACATCCATAATATGTTAGCTGAGTTGCTGTCGATTAGGAACTAGTTGGGCGATATTTGGGCTCTTTCTTTTTTCTAGGATGTGTAGTTTCGCTATTGTTGTTTGGGTTTTCCTTTTGGTCTTTCCTATCCTATTCACCAATCATTAACTGCTTTTCTAAGTATCTTTCTGCTTTAAATGCCATATTTTGATCTGATTTATCGATCAAAAAATTGAGAAGACAAAATTAAATTAAACCTGATTTCCACTGATCATGATAAAGTGATTAACAAGCAAGTTGCTACTCCATTTGTTCGCTCAAAGGAACATTTGACTAATATGTTCACAAAGGCTGTAAGCCTTATTCGAATAAATTATACCTGTATGAAGCTGGGTTTCCAACTGTCCATGATACCTATACACCAGTTAGAGGGGAGTGTAGAGAACTGTAAAGTGTTTTGTACTTGATACACATGCAGTATGCCATATCTTGTTCACCACTTATGAAGAACAGATTTGTCCTTCAGATTTAATTACTAAAATAAGGGAAATTATGTTTTTCAGAATTCACGATTTCTCTCTCTTCTCTCCCACTTCCTTCTCCTTTTTCTCTCTTTTATTGTTCTCTACTTCAACTTAACCTAATCCGGTAACAAATAATATCAAATTATTTTGTCAAATAGAATATGATAAAAACCAATGTTTTCATAACCGGACCGGTTGTCGAACCTGCTGGGTGGCCAGTTCCCGGTTCGACCGTGTCCTTTTTAATTAAAAAATAATGTTTTCTCATTTTTACCCGGCTCTAACCGGTTCTGGCCGGGTTTTAAAGAGTTCCGATTTTAGGGGTTTTGGGAACCAATGAGGGGACCGGTTCCCGGATTTTCAGGTTCGACCAGCAGTCCGGTCCGGTTTTGATAACACTAATAAAAACAATAGGAATAGTAAAAAGAAAAAAATGTTACAAAGAGTCATTGTTACAACTTATAATGTCAAGCATAACCGTTAATATGATGAATAAGTGTCTATGTCCAGCACTGTTATCCCAGTTATTTTGTTATTTTAAACCTTCATACGACAATTATTCTTTAGATTACTTTTGTTTTTTTTTTTCGCCAAGAAATTTAAAAATAAATAACTGAGTCACCTCTGACTTGACATGGTCAAGCCCCTAATGCTGAGTCATTTCGGTCTAAGGAGTTAGGACCGACTGAATCAAGTACCAAACTGAGACCTTGAATGTTGCCTGTATTTGAAACATGAGAGTAAATGTGATACCCATGTTGTACACCCATGACCCAAGTAACAAAGTGCCTATCTACTACTTACTTGGTACACCTAAATTTGATGAAAATGTCACCTGGTGGAATGAACCTTACTGGGGAAAAAGTAAATGATAAAATGTTCTCCAACGTTCACCTTTGTTACATGAATATTGAATCTATAAAGCACGACTAAACCATTATAAATCCTTACTGTGCTTGTTTTAGGCATCACATTATTTACAACTCCACCACAAAATTAATTGAGATATTAAAATTTAAAACATATTAAACTGATATTGACATACCTAGAAGGTCCATTTGACCCATATAGATGCTTCACTGTGAACTCGTCAATTGCACTCCCAAAGTCAATAATGCGCCTAAATGATTGATAGAAAGGTGTTAAAAAAAGATTTTACCTAACAGGAGAAACTAAAAAAGTAACTGCATTCCAAACCTATAATTTTTCAGCATGCATTACTACCATCATCAACTTTTAATGCTTAGATAGTCCTTTCTATTAGCTCATCAAGCAGGTTAGCATGCTCATCAACAAAGCCTCAGGTACAATGAAACACAGATCAACTCCCAATACCATAAAGTCAGCAACCATGTTGCCTTCCTCATAAAGACTCAAACTCCACAATGAAACAATTCAATATTGCATTTGTGCAAGTACTAGTGTTGGAATCCAGCGCAGGGAAATGGTGCCCCATGCGGAGAAAATTGAAAATAAGAGAATTATAATAAAACATCTAATGAATTGCATCATTTACCCATAGACAATATCGTATATGAACGTAAGTCATATAACTACATAGAAACTTCTTTTTAGAGATGGTAAATCTTATAAACCATGGTAAACATTAGCTTATGTCATGCAAGTATGGAAAGTTAAAGCAAAAGGAACTCTAGAACAGTGTTTCAAAAGTCACGTGTGGATTTTCCCTTGAAGCATAGCCTTAGGCTCAAATTCCCTAAGTCTCTTACCTTTGAAGAACCTGCATCACACCTAAACTTTGAAGAACCTGCCTCACACCTTGAGGAACTAAAAGAACATCTTTTGTCTTTCAATATGTATATGAACTAAAGGTGTATCGTATTTACAGCATTTTCTTGTCTCATAAATTTAATGTTTCTATGATGGTTGAACACTTAATGTACTGTTTCCTACATATTATAATCTTTGACTATTAACCTGAATCTTTCTGCAATTTACTCATTTTAATTAACTTTAATTTAAGAAATGAGGGTGTGTGAGACTTAACTTAAGCCCCATGTCTCGAATCTTGCATTCCATACCTTCACCTTTTGAAACACTGATCTAGATGTGTAACACCCATAGTTGTTAAAGGAGTCGCCCCAGGCGCTTCAGGCGGTCGCCTAGGCGACCAGGCGCTCTGCTGGGCTCAGGCGACCGGCCGCCTCAGGCGGTCATTATTAAAAATCTGATATACATAATATTATTATTGTTTAAGGATATAAAAATTTATTTTAATTGAATATGATTGTTCGGTAGAAAAACAAAATATGTATTTTATATACTACTCATGTCTTCAATATAATATGTTAGGATTTGTATATCCAACAAAAAAAGTTTGCAGATAGAAGAAAAAGAAGAGACAAACGATGTCAAGTATGCCTCTCTCATGTTAACTTATTCTTTCTCTCAATGGGTTGACCAATTGGTCTCTCTCCCTTTGTTTATGGGTGGACCATATAATCCTCATTTGTTTTATTTTCATGGTTGTTAAATTACAGCTAGCTCAGGCAGTCCAATAACAAATTAAGAGTCTTTAAATGCCCCAAATTTCTTCTAGGACCCCAAAACTCTCATAAACTCATATTTAAAGAGGTCTTTTATAGTTTAAATAAATGTAGGTCATATAGTTATAGATTTTACTTATCAATATTATTTTTATTACTTATCTTGAATACAATCGAGAAAAAGAAATAAATGAGAATAAGAGGTACGACATCTCTCTCTCCCCTCCTCTCTTCTTTCTCCCTTGTTCAGCGTCACATTTGACTGGGGGACTATTTTTCTACTTTTTATTCAGTCTTCTATTCTCCCTTATCTCCCCCCTCTCTGTCTCTCTCTATCTTTCTTTCTCTCTCTCTCTCTTGTTGGGCTATCTATTTTTTATCCCTCACAATCCCTCTCTCTCCTCTCTTTCAGCAATCATTGTAAACTTCATTTTTATTCCAATTTTTTCCAACACTTGAAATCCCCATTTATTATTCTTAGAACTATCTCTAACGATGATTCTATCAAAGTGCATATTGACAATGGTGTAATTTCTATGAATGTAGGGTCTTTCATAAAAGAAAATGCATCATACAGAGATCCCATATTAAGGGGAATTTATGCAACAAAAAGTTCATCAGGCGTCCATGGGGTCTGTCACCTCAAGTCGTCTAGTCGCCTTGACAACTATGGTCACACCTGAACCCAATACCGAAATCCCACACTCGTCCTAGTCATGGTACTTCACTGGTTTAGAAGAACCCGTAAAAGATTATGGGCATCTGTTATGAAGGCTTAGCCCAGACGTAGCCTGGTTGATAGAATGGATCCACCCTCAATGCTCACGAGACTTATGAATATGTCCTGTCTCAACAGTTTCACCTCTGCTGTTGACAGTTCGCCATTCCGGAAGGACCCACATAAGACAGTTAAACCTGCAAAAGATAATCATGGATAACCAACCAGCTCCAGCTGGTCCTGAATTGCATCATTTTTATCATTAGCACTATTGACCCTAAGACTGAGAATGATAGTATAGTTGGAAACAAACATATTCTCTGAATTTCAATACATTAGCCAGTACAATATGACAGATCTGTATAAAATAAATTGCAAAAAGATATTTACACTAATTGTTCATACACATAAACAGCATCTATTTTATGATGTTTTACTTTTTTCATAAGGTGTATCAGAAAGCAAACCCCCATAACAAGGGGCAGACTTATACATTCAAGTAGCCAACATGTGTACTTTCAGATTACAAAGGAAACGTGTCACAGCACATCATGCAACTACATATGACTTTCTCTCCTTATGAATATATTTTGGGTTAAAGCATAGCCCTAGTGTTGTAGCGTCTTCAAGTAGGATTACAAATGGAAGATGGAGATGCAAGGGAAATAGTACTAAAAATTAGGAACAATGGAGGAGAAAGCAGAGGGTTTTCTGAAGTGCTGTCCGATATATGAGCATTTGATACTTATAACTCAAAAAATGAGATGCTAATTTGTCATAAGTTTTCAAGCAAACCCCCATAACAAGGGGCAGACTTATGCATTCAAGTAGCCGACATGTGTACTTTCAGAGTACAGGGAACACGTGCCACAGCACATCATGCAACTACATATGACTTTCTCTCCTTGTGAATTTATTTTGGACTAAAGCATGGCCCTAGTGTTGTAGCATCTTCAAGTAGGATTACAAATGGAAGATGGAGATCCAAGGGAAATAGTATTAAAGATCAGGAAATGGAAGAGAAAGCAAAGGGTTGTCTGAAGTGTTGTTCGATATTATGAGCATTTGATACTTATAACTCAAAAAATGAGATGCTAATTTTTCATAAGTTTTCCCAAATTTCAACTTCACAAATACAAAAGCACAACACAATGACGGGAAAAAAATTGTAGGCGGGAATAGGGTGGGCTCAAATAGAAAATTAAGCAATGAAAGGAACAAAGCCGAGCTTTTGAGGCTGGCTCATTTGGATTTTATGCAATTCTTTAGCCAGTAAATCCTTAGCATTTTTTATATATGTTAACATAGTTAGAACTTGGAAAGAAGGAAACAGTGGGGCTCAAACTAGAGGTGCATAGGTATTACTAAAATGTGGGAAAATTAAACCTAGCCTTTAAGGTTTGAATTGCGAAGAAACTCACTAGCTGGTGGATTGAGCTCAAACTGGAAATGGCTAAGCCATGGAAGGAATATAGAGGGAAGTGAAACCTTGTTTTTAAGTTTTGAATTTCAATGATCAATAACTGGTAAGACCCCTATCAATTAAATATAACGTCATCTAAAAGTCATTCCTTACAAAAGATGGAAAAAATACGTATCTTTAGCAGTAAAAGTCTTTATAGATACAAAATTTTGATGAACATCCATGTGTATGCAACATATTCCATGTAGGGTCAATGAGAAATCATCCTAGAAAAGTATGTACATTTAACGACAGACTTCACCAAAGAGAAAACATCCAAAGGAAAAAAAATGCAAGAGAAAGATGGAAATTATAAGTACATTTTAGTGTGGTAGTTCTTATCTCCACTTGGGCTTTCTTTCAAGCATCTTCCAGTATCTTCATCTTCAAAGCATACTACCATGTTCTCTTCCGAACAAGTACAAAAGAAATCCTTGAGTTAGCAAAACTGTCGAATGCTTAAATTTCCATTTATAAAAAATATTCATATACCAAAACAGCACTATATATTTACATATTAAGCATGTAAATGTGTGTGTGTGTATTTGCATGCTAGAAATTTCTGTAGGTGCAAGCCGTGGTTATTTTGGCTCGTGACACAATTGCAATTGTAAGGCAAAGTTAATGAGTTGTAAGTTGTAACACATGGCTGCCATGCAAGTGATCAAAATCCAACAACTAATGGGTCCAACTTTAAATCTCTGATGGGCCCACAGAAAACTGAACCTCGTGGCCCCACATTTCCAAGCAGCCCCATTATACACACAATTGAGTCCATATCACCTCGCTCAATCTTATGGATAGACCAATGTTATAGTATTATACACACAGTTGAGTCCATATCACCTCGCTCAATCTTATGGATAGACCAATGTTATAGTATTTATGAATGTCATTAGTCCACTACTGTCAATATAAGTGCATCTTAAATTATATAAGTGCATCTACTGCGACAAAGATACACATATACAAGCCTTATACAAGATGTATGTCATGCATACAAGGGGCCATCACCCACCATTTGATGAGTCCCAACTCCCACATAAGAGGTGAAGTATGGTACACAACAAAACTTAGGGAAAAAAGAAAAGAAGGAGATGGTCGAGTGCATTACAACTAGTGGCATATAAAGATCTAAGGAGATTGGCTCACTTGTATAGTATAGTACTATAGTGCCTCTTTTCTAGACACTAACAAGTTTTTAGCCACCTAACAACAGTGTATGTCACACAATGTGGGATAGAGAGAGACGGTGAAATATTGAGGTAGAGAAAAAAAAAATAGAAGAAAAGGCGGCTCAAACAATTAGGTTAAGAAACATAGATGCATGAGTTGGTTTAGTTTGTGAGGTTATTAGGGTTAGAAGTTACGGTTTCAGAGAGAGAGGAAGAAGAAGAAGGAGAAGGAAATTAAGTTTAGGGAAAAATAGTGAGAGAGATTAATGATCTCTCTCACAAAATTTATTATTTATATTCCACTAATGCTCTACTATTAGTATATAAGAGTTACTAATAGTAGACCCAGAATACAGTATATAAGAGATAACATAAAGACAAAGTTTATAGGAATAAAGCCTTATTCAACACTCCCCCTCAAGTTGGTGCATAGATATCACTCATGCCCAACTTGTCAACAATATTTCGGAACTGAGTACGACCAAGACCCTTAGTCAACACATCAGTTAGTTGATCTTCTGACTTCACAAACGGGGTGCAAATATACTCCGCCTTCAACTTCTTGATGAAATGACGATCTATCTCAATATGCTTGTCATGCTGCACCGGATTATGAGCACTACTAATAACGAATTTATTATCACAATATAAACTCATGGGGCCTTCAGTAGGAAGCTCAATCTCACTCAGAAGTAGGAGTAATCAGAGGCAAAGCAATTCACACACACCGTGTGTCATGGCTCTAAACTCTGCCTCTGCACCGAATCTAATAATAACATTTTGCTTCTTACTTCTCCATGTGACAAGGTTACCTCCAACCAAGGTGCTATATATGGAAGTAGAGCGTCTATCAGAAATCGAGTCAGCCCAATCTGCGTCAATGTAGGCTTCAACCCTTAAGTTCTCATTAGATGTATACAACAAACCCTTCCCAGGAGATGACTTTAAGTAGTGGAGGATCCGATTCACTACCTCCAGGTGCCAGTAGTTGGTGAATGCATGAAGTGGCTGACTACACTGACAGCATAAGCAATGTCTGGCCTGGTAAAGGACAGATAAATAAGCCTGCCAACAAGTCTTTGGTACCTTCCAACATCTGACAGATATTCCCCACTAGCTTCACTGAGTTTATGATTAGGGTCTATAGGTGTATCACATGACTTACAACCCATCATGTTTGTCTCCTCCAGTAGATCAAGTACATACTTGCGCTGAGAGACAAATATGACCTGAGATCTGACAACTTCAATTCCAATGAAATACTTTAGAAGACTCAAATCTTTGATCTCAAATTCCTTTGCTAACTTGCCCTTCAGAGATTCTATCTCATTTAAATCATCACCTGTTACAACAATGTCATCCACATAAACAATCAAGACAGTCACTTTCTGGCACGACCGCTTCAGAAACAATGTGTGGTCTGCTTAACTTTGTCTGTAACCATTCTTCACCATAGTATTGCGAAAATGCTCAAACCATGCTTTGGGAGACTGCTTCAGTCCATACAGACTACAGAGCCTTCTTTAGCTTACACACCTTCCCTTAATCTGAGGGGCATTTGAACCCATGAGGAGGTACCACATACACTTCTTCCTCTAAATCACCGTGAAGAAATGCATTCTTCATATCAAGCTGAAACAATTGCTAATTCTAATTTACTGCAAGAGAAATAAGGACTCTCACTGAGTTCATTTTTGCAACTGGAGCAAATGTCTCTTGATAGTCTATGACATACGTCCGAGTATACCCATTTGCAACCAAGTGAGCTTTGTATCTCTCAACTGAGCTATCCGAGTAGTGTTTTACTGTAAATACCCACCTACATCTAACCGCCCTCTTCCCTCTTGGTAGGTTGACCATATCTCAGGTACTATTTTTATCGAGTGCATACATCTCTTCTTCCATAGCTTATTTCCATTCTGGTTGAGACAGTGCATCTACTAAACTGCGAGGGGCAGACACTAAAGACAAAGTTAAGGCAAACGAGCGATATGAAGAAAACAAGACATGGTAAGATACAACATTAGAGATAGAATGTTGAGTACATATTCTAGTGCATTTTCTAAAGACAATAGGAATTTCAAACTCAACAATGTCAGGACTAGAATGAACAACAATATTACTTGGTAGGGCTCATGAGGTTCTTTCTGCCTTCTATTGTATATTTGCAATTCTTTGACCACAGGTTCACACTCCCCCTGTCTACAATAACTGTCAGAGGAGAAAATAGGAATGGAAAGAGAAGAAGATATCTCTTCATTGATGCTCTATTGCTCTCTCCCTGAAGAGATGTCTCATTGACAGAAAAATACGGAGTAGACTCAAAAAAGATGACATTCATAGATACAAAGGACTAACGAGAAGGAGGATGATAACATTTTTTCCCCTTCTGATGAGGAACATACTCATGAAAGATATGTAAGCACCCAATTTTTACACCCTATCCAAACCCTGTCAATATCCTGTAGAACCCTAGGTATCCCATAAAAACCCTAGGTATACCCTAGAACCCTAAAAACCTAGGACATGGACCATGGACTCAAAGCCCATTCCCCTAAACCCTATGCTAAACCCTAGTATGACCTTAGCTAAACCCTAGGTAAACCTTAGACATGCCCTAGTGTAGCCCTAAGCCTAGCCCTAGTCCTAAACCCTAGAAAACCCCTAAGCTAGAGGCATTCGGGCTCAAGGCCCATTTCAACTAAAAGAGCCTAAACCCTAGTCTAACCCTAGGCTAACCCTAGCTAAACCCTAGGACTAACCCTAGATAAACCCTAGACCCAACCCTAGGTCTAACCCTAGCCTAGCCCTAGTCTAAACCCTAGGCTAAGCACCATGGGCTCAAGGCCCTTTTCAAAGCCCTAAACCCCCAAAACCTTGGATAATGCATCTTTGGGGCCCAAACATGGGCCCACAAGGCCCAATCCAAGTGGGACCCACTCACCTTTTTCAAATTTGAATTTGGGTGCCAAACTCTCAAAGGGAAAAGGGGGGGAATTGCTCTTGGGCCACATGTGAGGGCTAGGCCCGAAATGGCAAAACCAATCCAAAAAAACCCCAAACCCATCACTGTTTATCTTCTCCAAATGAGTCTGTGTAAAGCAGCCAGCTGCTGCCCCAGCTGTCCCTAGCCTCCCTGCTGCTCCAGCCCTCTCCAGGCTTGTTCCCCACGCCTGCATAATGACCGAAATACCCCTGGCTTCGTCCACCACTCCTCTATAAAAGCCCAGCCATCCCCACAACATCTTCACTCCATTTTTTTTTACAAAGAACCCCTGCCCGAACTGTTTCACCCCTCCTAAGCCTCTGACCTCCATCCCTCATCCATTTCGGAAGACCCCAGTGCTCCCCTAGCAGCCCAACCACTTCCTAACTTCGTATTGCACAACACCCAGCCACCACCACTCGCCACGACCCTGTGCGGCTGCAAAAAACGAGGGTATTCTCCCTTTTTTTCTCCTTGCTTTTGGTCTGTAAGGGACCCCTGGTCCTATTCCAGGGGTCCCATATTGCTTGTTTTTCTTTATTGTACAGCAGCAGCCAAACCTAGGATTGGGCTCTCCCGCCTTAACCATAGGCGAGGGGAATGCCCTTGAGGCTCACCCCGCTTGTCCGGTCATTCCCTAAGATCTGGGGGGGTCCTCAGTCCATGAGGAAACCCCCTGGATCTTCATGGGTTAAGCACCACCACCAAAACAAAGTTTCAATAAAAAAATCCTGAAAAAAATTTCAGTTTCGTCCAGCCACCTGTAATCCCTGTTTAACCATGGTTAGACTAGGCCCTGGTTGAAACCAGGGCCATGATTAGATTCTACTTATATAGGACTAACCCCCTGTAAATTTTTAGCCCTTAACTTTGCCTCTAACCATGGTTAAATCGACCCCAAAGTGGGGTCGACAGTGTGCATCCGTGGTGAAGTAGGCCACTTTGGGCCTCTGTGGGGCCCACACCCGACCTCCCCTTGGGCCCCACAAAGGCCCAAAATGTTCCTTGCACTTCAGGCTACCCAACCGTGGTCTCGGATTACCCTGGGTCAGCCCCTAACCATGGTTAAATTTCTGACAAACAGTGGTTGGAAGTCTGTTTTTCTGTTTTTTGAAAATTTGTTATTTTATGTGTGTTCATCGTGACCACTTTGGGCCTCTGTGGGGCCCACACCCGACCTCCCCTTGGGCCCCACAAAGGCTCAAAATGCTCCCGGCACTTCAGGCTACCCACTGGTAGTCTCGGTTTCTCATGGGTCCCTTGTTAACCATGGTTAAAATCATGTTAACTATGGTTAAAAATGCGATTAAAAAGTTGGGTTTTTTTTTACAATTTCTGATATTTGTGAGGGCCCAGACCGGGTAGGAGGCCAGTCTAGGCCCTGCCATGGCCCCTGGGCCCACTTTTGAGCCAACCGGACTCTTAACCATGGTTAAATTCACCCATGGTTAACCCTTAACCATGGTTAAGCAGCCCATGACCCAAAAAAATTCTGAAAAAATATGAAAAAAATCAAAAATATTTCATAGATTCTAAAAATATTTTTTTTGATTTTTTTCATTGTGGTTAGGACCCTTAACCACGGTCAAAAACCCCACCCAGGTTGATTTTTAACCATGGTTAAGCGTCCCTTAACCAGGGAAAATCTGGAAAAATGATCAAAAATTCAAAAATAATCTTAGAAGCCCAAAATGTTCTTACTTGGCCATTTTACCCTGGTTAAAACCCTTAACCATGGTGACCTTCCCCCCTTAACCGCGGTTAAGCACCATTAGCCATTGGGAAAAATCTGTAAAAATCCCAAAAAAAATCAGAAAAATGTAAAAAGTTCAAAATGACTGACTTTGGATTTTTTAACTATGGTTAGCACCCCTAACCATGGTTAATCATCATTTTAACTACGGTTAGCAACCCTAACCCTTGGCTAAAACACCCTTAGGCCTACCCTTAGGCCTACCGGGCCTCAACCCTAGCCTCCGGGCTCACCCTTGGCCTCCGGGCCCAACCCCTTTGCACATTGACCAACCTCGGTCAAGCAAAACCCTAATCTCCGGATTAGGCCCCTAAGCCGCCCTTGGTGCACGCACACACCCCCCCTCGCCTTAGCACGGGCTCATGTGCTAGAACTACGCTCGGTCTGATCTCACCCCTAATGTGAGTACGTAGGCAGCCCAATACGGGCCCGACCCTAGTTAGCTTTTACTTTCTTCCGGTTAGTATAAGTTAAATACTTTGGCATTTGATTAATCTCGATCTTAACTTTGGCTTAAACCTAATAAGTAGGGAACCACTTTATGTGGAAGTGTCGGGGTGCCTAACCCCTTCCCCGAACTTAACCGAACCTCTTACCCCGATCTTCGATCGCGGACCAAGCCTTATCCAACATTCTCAGGGGACTTATCCCTTCTGAATTAATAAGTGGCGACTCTAAATCCCAGTGAGTAATTTTCCGTGCTCACAAGATACATCGAAGAGCCTTAGGATCAAGCTTTGTGCGAGTAGAACGAGCAATATGCACAAAGCAAATACATCCAAAAATCTATGGGGCCACTGGAAACAAAGGAGTGGAAGGGGTAACAAGAAAACAGGAGATTGGAACTCCAAAATCCGGGAAAGCATCTGATTGATTAAGAAAGCAATAGTCAAAACGGCGTAAAACTAGAAAAGTTTAGGCACATTCATAGCAAGCATAAGTGAGCATTTGACTTCCAACAGATGTCAGTTTTTTCACTCAGCCACACTATTTTGTTGAGGTGTGCCAGGACAAAAAGCTTGATGAATGATACCATGAGAATAAAAAAATGTAGCCAAACTAGCAGACATATATTCCCCCATTATCTGAACGAAGGATTTTAATTAAGGCGTTAAACTGAGTGGCAATCATTGTATGAAAAGAAGGAAAACAGTGTCAACTTCACCCTTAGATTTCAATATATACACCCATGTAGTATGAGAAAAATCATCCACAAAAGTAACAAAATACTTAAAATCAAATGATGAAGTAACAGGGGATAGTCCCCACACATCATAATACACGAGAGAAAATGGTGAATTGCATTTATTACCACTATAGGGATATGAAGTTCGACAATGTTTTGCAAATTCTTAAGTTTCACACTGAAAAAAAGAAAGCACACTAGAAACAGATAAATGCGAAAACAAACGCCTAAGAAGGGAAATGGAGGGGTAACTAAGACATCTGTGTCACCGATATAACTCCTTCGTCCTACTAATACTCTGAACACCATGGGATATCTACTGAACTGATGAAGCAATGTGAGGCAAAGAGTCGAGCAGATACAGTCCTAGCTCCTAATGGCCCATGCCAATCATCCTTTTCATTTCCAAGTCCTGAAACACACAATGAGAAGGAAAGAAAGTGACATTATAGTACAATGATTTGGTAATATGGCTAACGGATAAAAGATTTAAGGTGAACTTAGGAACATGAAGAACAAAGGAAAGCGACATAGAGGGTGTAACATCAACACTCCCCTTACCCGCAATGAATAATAAAGTACTATCCGCAACTTTAACTTTGTATCTACCAGAATCAATGAAGTAAGATGAAAAAAAGGAAGGTATACCAATCATATGATCAGATACTCCTGAATCAATGATCCATGAGAGACTATGATGGGAAACAGATGTACTAAGAGCTGAGGCTGAGGTACTTGAGTAAGGGATTGAGGCGGCACTGACGATACTGGGTGTCTCCAACTAGGACATAAAACGGCAGAAGACATCGATCTCATTTCGAGACAGATGAGGGCTATCAGATTGAGATATAGTAATAAATATTGGAGTTGTGGATGTAACAGAGTTTGCACTCAAACCTCCTCCAGGTCTTTTGTCCCTATCTCCTCGTCCACCACCAACCATGGGGGTGGACGGCCATATAGATCCCAACAGATGTCTTTTGTATGACTGTGCACCCACAGTGATCGCATTTAAGTTTGCCCCGATCATCAGTAGGGTCCTGGGGGTGGACGGCCATGTAGATCTCAACAGGAGTCTTTTGTATGACGTGTGCGCCCATAGTGGTCACATTTAAGTTTGTCCCGATCATCAGTAGAAGGTCCAGAAGATCCAAAACAACCACCACTCCTGCTTCCTCACTGGAATGAGGCTAGTGCAGATCTATCAATAATGGGAGGAGGGAGCATAACACTCCGATGATGCTCCTCACAGTGTAAGTATGCATAAACCTCATTAGGGTGTGGGACAGGGTCTTTGCCAAGTATTTGAACCCTGACTTGTTCATAGTCCATATTCAGCCCTCCAAGTAGCTCAAACACCCGATTATGTTCAACCAATTTTGTATAAGCAGGCACATCCTTAAGGCACTTAGCCTGGAAGGTCTGATAGTGATCTAATTCTTCCCAGAGACGGTGAAAAGAATAGTAGTAGGTGGGAATAGACATATCCCCCTGCTTGAGTTGTGAGATACTCTGACGCAACTCATAAACACGAGTTGTACCCCTTATCTCTAAATAGGTCTATGTCACGGCATCCCATATAGTTTTTGCGGAAGGAAGGAACAAGTAGGCACTACTGATGTCTAGTTGCATAGAGTGGGGAAGTCATGACATTACAACTGCATTCTCAGCCTCCCACTTGGCATAGGCTGGATCTGTAGACTTGGGAATTGAGATAGTACATTTTAAGTATCTCATCTTCCCCTTGCCTTTAATAAACAACACCGCAAATCTAGACCAAGCAAGAAAATTTATCTCATCTAACTTCACTGGAGTAATCTGGAGGTTTGATGCATCACTAACACTAACCCTAATACTCCCTCCACCCTATACAAGGACACTAGAGGACTGTCTAACCTCAAATTCATCCATCATGAATGTCACAAGGTTGTTTTACACAAATCAACAAGCTAGAGTTCCACAACCCAAAAAAAAACTCAAAAGTACCTCCACAATAGGTAGAATAGTCAAAAACAGCAACCCGACAACAATCTAATAGTGTTCGGGTTAATAGAAATCCATGGAATAGCCCCCACCAGCCATTTACCAATTTTCAAGTAACAAAAAAGGGCCCAACAATTTTAAATAATAATAATAAATAAAATTAAAATTTAAAAAAAGAAACTCGGCAATTATGGGGGCGAAAAACCTTCATCGAGCATTCAATACTTCTCCGATCTTCACGAAACTTATTTCCATCCGTCAATATTTATCATATGGATCAAACACAATAGATTTGAGTCCCCAAAAATACTCATAAATCAATCGCATAATCTAAAAACCAATATCTTAATTTTTTTTCTAATTTTTTAATGAAAAATCAGAAAAAGTACATCTCCAGATCTCAGAAAATTCTCAAAAAAAACCACAATTCTCATAAAATCACGATCTATCACATGAAATCAAAAAAAAATCTGACGCATTATGACATTCCATACGGTTTCGTACAGATGACGTCAGCACTCCTCTGAGTTATGCCTGCTAAATTGTATTCCATGGGTCTTCTCTTTGGCTCTAATACTAAGTTGGTTTAGTTTGTGAGGTTATTAGGGTTAGAAGCTAGGGTTTAAGAGAGAGAGAAAGAAGAAGAAGAAGAAGATTAGGTTTAGGGAAAAATAGTGAGAGAGATTAATGATCTCTCACATTTATTATTTATATTTCACTAATGGTCTACTATTAGTATATAAAAGCTACTAATAGTAAACCCACAATACAGTATATAAGAGATAACATAAAGACAAGGCCTATAGGAATAAAGCCCATAAAACCTTATTCAACACCATGGGTAAAAGAAGGGACAATAATAAGCAAAACAAGTGATAAATGATAATAAACAGCTACAAAGTAAATATGGAAATGTCCATCTTTTTCTCAGTATATAATATATAGCTATAGAAAATTACATAAAAAGGAACCAAAACATATCCAACAAACAAAGTCGAACAAAGAAGAGGGACCCCACAAAGCTCCTCAAAGTGACTATATATATATATATATATATACGTGAGCAATGTTAGGTCCACTTTCTTCCCCATCCACTTTCCCTCTTTCTAGACAAGAAGACAAAAAAATATGACATCTTTTTGTAGGGCCCACCACTATTTTTTTGTCTTCTTTTCTAGAAAAGGAAAAAGTGGATGGGGAAAATTGGACTTCTCATTGCTCATATGTATGTGTGTGCATTATGAGCAATGTCAACTAAGCAGGAATAACTCAAAGGAGTGCCGACGTCAGCTGTCACATTTAAGAATGTCAACTAAGTATCGTAACTAAATTGATCCCTGTTGTTCACTAAGGTGGTAATAAGTCTTATAGGACCAATCCAATTAGCACTACCAAGAGGAAATCTATAACCCCTGAAAAGTGCAAACAAACACAAGATAAAAGTCAGTTGGACTTTTTAGCAGATGAAGAATGCCCGTAATACATGAAGGACAAGCTAGGCTATGAAGTTGTTTCATAAATCATAACACTCGAGGACATTTTATTGCAGGCAATATAAGCTGGAAGCGGGTTCAAGTTTCCATTCTTAAGTGAATATACTTTATAAGTGTTTCGCGATAAATCATGATGATCTAGGCCAATCCTCCATAATTTGATTGGGCAGGCTTTACCCAATAATCAGAGTCCATGATAAGCTACAAATAACTGGAGCTTGGACCAACCAAGCCCAACCAATTGATATCATTAACAATACGATTTTCTATTAATCTCTTATATACATGTTAGAAAATCTCTAACGTGAAATAAATGCAATGTTCTTACCAGGTTTAATATCCCTGTGGGTGATATTGCGATCATGACAGGACTTCAGCGCCATCAACTGAACAAAAGAGGAACAAAAAAGAGGATATTAACTGATACTGATATCTTAACAAGCTAAATAGGAACACAAGTAAAAAATACAACAGACCCAAAAGTTGGTTAGTTTTGCAGATCTGAACCTAGAAACAAACTCATAAAACCAGCAAAATATAGACAGAAATCCAAATGTCTTCATACTCTAGTTCCATTACAATTCAAGTAGTTAAACTTCAATGACGAGTATATCCAGTAATTTTAGGCTGATTATATTGTGTATTCATGTTATGGGGTTATAGTTAGGACTTATGACTTTGAGTGAAGTGTACACAATTGATGGCCAACTGAATTAAAAAGATTTAGAAAAAGGATTTGAGCTGAGGGAATCTAAAGAGAAAAATCAATAGCATTAAAAAATGTGATGGTACTACAGTCATGAGGTTCAAAAGACTGTTAAGAGAAAAGAGGTCTTACTATAAGATTTACAACTAAAACATAAACAATGAAAACTTAGGAACATACGCATGCCCATGATAAAATAAATCCATTATCGGGGGCGAGGGATGGGGGGGTGGGGGCACAAACTTTAACAAATTTATTGTTTGTAAACTTAGAAGATCATTTTTCTTCATGAATTTTACAATGTTTCTCAAGTTTTCTGTATGTTTCCTACTAGGATGAAGCAAAAATACTTCGAAACCTTTGTGAAACCAAAAGCGGTCTCTAAGCGCCATGGTACACCTCGGTTGGATCTTCCCAATGAGGCTCACACATGAACAGTTCGAATTTTGCTGAAGAGACTATGCAATGCATGTTTTGAAAAAAAGGAAACATTTGATCTGCAACAACACTAAGAAAATATAACTATTAAAAACTAGCGGTGGCACATGCGATGCATGTGACTACGTGAGAGCGAGGGGAAGGAGTTAACCACAGTTAATAGGAGTTTAAAGGGACACATGTTAACCCGCAGGTGTGATTGAACTCTCCCCGAGTTCAATCGCGATTGGCTGTGATTCTATTCTTTAAATAGATAGATGAGCAAGGGGTAGTTTGGGAATTAAAGTAAAACATTAAATCAAAGTTTAATTTCTATAAGGGTAGTTTGGGAATTTTGGAAAAATCAGGCTACGCCTGCCTCTTGCATTATAATAGTAAAGATTAGTAATTTGGAAAGGCATACTTGTGATTTCCTTTCCTTTAATTATTGATTAGTTCATTATTATACTAGCAGTAGTTCAATCCTTTTTCATTTAAGCTTGAGCTAAATAACAGACTGAGAGGACAAAGTTAAGACTAGAGTTTACCTTTATCTAACTTTATACCTTTTTTTCCATCTTCATTTCTTCAAAGAGAAAAGGTTCCACAGAAGCTCAATAGTTTCAAAGACTGGACATTCCAGAAATGGTAAACATGAACTTGTACATTGAACCACCATCTTTTACATACAAAGAGTAATTCATGGAAGACAACAATGACTACCATAATTAGTACTTGTCCGTTTTGTCCCCAGTCCCCACTACTTCAATGAATTCCATCAACTAGCAGTACTAGAAACGACTTGAACTTGGTTATTCAAACAATCAAGTTATACACGCTTACATTTTCAAAAGGCCAACAATGCTTATATTACCACTAATAATATAATAAAACATTTGCTGATACTTATGATGCAGAGTGCAAACGTACCAGCTGCCATATAAGGTCGCGCATTTCCTCTTTCCCTGCATCTGTTGTCCTCAGCCAGTGCCACCATTTAGATGGATGCAGTACCTGAACGTTTTTTACTTGTTCACCCCTTTCTTTATCAGTAACATTCTCTACTTCTGCTGTATATATGAGCTTTGACAAGGATATGCCTTCATGATGGAATACAAGCCATATTTCCTTGGATCGGGACTCAAAAGATTCTACATATCTAGCAATATGGTTAAGACCTTCTTCATAAACAGCATTCTGCAATCTAAATTCATCTAGGAAAATATTTTCAGGATTCCATGTGTACCCTATCTCATGCGGAACTGATTTGTTCGATTCTAATAGGTCATCGGAATCATCTTCCGAGAAATAATCTGACAATCCTGCTGATAGAGAACCTCCAAGAGAGACAGAGGCATTTAAGAAAAGTTCCCCAAAATACTTCTCTCGTAGCCCACTTAAGTAAAGACCGGTCCCTTTCTCCACCTGTTTGCAGTAATCACAAGTTCAATAAGCATTAATGGATCATGTAAATCTGGAGACTAAAGTTTTTCTTGATCCAATACAAAGCCTTCTTCCTTACCCTAACTGAAACTATTCAATAGACGAGCTAACAACCAAAAGGAAGTACAACCTCCTGTTCATAAATCTCAAGATGATTAACCTAAAAGTTACATTGATCTTACTAACCTCAAACCTGATTCAAGGTAAAACTGTCAGAAGCCTAAAAGAATAAAATAAGCAGCAGGTGTTCAAATCAACCTCAATGGTTCATAAGTTGCAGGTGCAAGACAAAAGACACCGACTATCTGGATATACCATAACAAAAATCAATTGAAAGCATCTCTCAATGTACGAAATCATAGTACAACAACTTAGACCTAATAGGTGGTGAAACAAATGAGAGTAAACTAAGATGGTTTGGACTTGTGCAACAAAGTGAAGGCATTTTGCGAGGAGTGCTTCGGTACAGGTTGAAGGCTCTAAAAGGATAAGGAGAAGTTCAGAAAGACGTGGATTAAAATAGTAGTAGATTTGAAGTTACATGCTTTAACACAAAATATGGCCCTAAATAGGGGAATGAGAGTAAACTGAGATGGTTTGGACTTGTGCAACGAAGACTAATGAAGGCATTTTGCGAGGAGTGCTTCGGTGCAGATTTAAGGCTCTAAATGGACAAGGAGAAGGTCAGAAAGACATGGATTAAAATAGTAGTAGATTTGAAGTTACATGCTTTAACACAAAATATGGCCCTAAATAGGGGAATGAGAGTAAACTGAGATGGTTTGGACTTGTGCAACGAAGACTAATGAAGGCATTTTGCGAGGAGTGCTTCGGTGCAGATTGAAGGCTCTAAATGGACAAGGAGAAGGTCAGAAAGACATGGATTGAAATAGTAGTAGATTTGAAGCTACATGCTTTAATACAAAATATGGCCCTAAATAGGGGTGAATCATGGTTTAAAGTATCGATCAATCAAAAAAAAAAGTATCGATACGTATCTTCCAGACAGGTGTCGGTTTTGGAGAATATTGATACGCTGGCACAGGAAACTTGTAAGAATATTGAGTATCGATAAGTATCGTGGGTACCGGACCAATCCACACCGATACTCTTTGATATGTTTTTTTTTCCTTTGTTTTAAAAAAATTCCTGAGTATCGAAAGGGTATTGAGCAATATCGGACCGATACGCACTGATACTACCGATATGCTTGATACAACTATAATACCTTAGGTGTTGGAAAGCACCCCTAGAACTCCTTGTTTCAATATTTTTTTCTTCTCTAATTAATTTGTAGGCCTAAAACAACTTCGTTGTCGATTTTAGATTTAAAAATGAAGATCTAAGTGTTTGATTTTGAATTCAAAGAGTTATGGTTAAGATGCTCAGTCCCACTCATCTGGAGCATATAGACATGATGCTCAATCTCAAGCATCAAGACAAAGTTATAGATAGATTCCATAGTTCTCAGGTTTTCACCTAATCGAAATAGTTAATACTCCAGATGTCAGTCAACAGACAATAGCAGATGTACATACTACATACAGATGTACCAAACCACATATCACATTTACATGAGTTGTCCGCAGTATTGTAATCATGTCTAACACACTTATCATGTACAACTCTATTCATTTCCTGAGTCCATAGTGTTCAAGACAACACGTAATCCAATGTGGTATTAAGGTTGTATCATATATTTCATTTATTTTATGGTTGTAAAGTCAATACTTTCTTATGTATTTCATTGAATGTAAGGTTTTCATATTTAGATTATATTGCCTGACTATGTGACTGGTTTGTATTTACACACTTGTTTATCGACATGCTCGCCATTTTTAACTCATAGAAGTCTTAACTTTGATATTTATAACTTCTATATATAGTTGAGGGACTTCATTTAGTTTGTTTTTAATTTCTTTGCATTAAAAGAAGGTTTATGCAAGATATCCAAAGATTTTCCTTGCATATCAAAGGGTTTCTTAGGGTATCTTAATTTTCTCCGGTGTATCTAAGCATATCTAACCGATACGTATCCTAAAATCGCCTTACCAATACTCATACTGATACTGATACTTTGAACAATGGTGGACCAGGAACTGTTGGGATAAGGTTTGGATGATGATGATGGACAAGAACTAAAGAGAATTTACAAAGAGAAAATCTCAAAGAGAACCAAACCATCAATTAAATTAGAACTGATATATATATATATATATTAAACACATTTATCCTCTTATTGGACAAACCATTTGTAATCGTCTAGTGTGTTTTTAGAGGAATTTGACACTCTTTAAACAATATGGACACTCTTTAAACAATTTTGACAATCTTTACATAATACTTATCTTTGAAAATGTGTGCACAACTATCAAAGGGAGGATTCCATTTGGGTGAGCTATTAGACTGAGGAGTGCAGGCTCAAGTCTGGAGCACATTTTGGGGTCTTCGTTTTGGGGGTTTTCTTTTAGCCTAGCTCTCATAGTTGTAGTAGTTAAAGCACCCTTGTGTATACTTCCTTTTAAACTCTGTTTCTACTTCTGTTTTCTGTAATATTAGATGACTCTTTCTCTCTTTCTTTATATATATATATATATTACATTTGGGTCCATTGGAGACACGTGTCAAAAAAATCAGTCTTGTTTAGATTGTCCGATTAGGCCAGACTTGCAGCATTAACCCCCTAGGGTTCACTAGACCCTACTTAGGATATAGAAATGGCTGATCTTTTCAAATCTAGGATCAAACGGTCTATAAATGTCCGGTCGAGCGAATTTTTTGCCACATGTCCCTCAAGCAACCCGTCTTAACATATAACAATCAGATTCCAAAACAACCTGCCACATGTCAATTGTCACGTTATTAGGGACCACTCATTAAAGGCTTCAATGAGCATGGCTCACTAGAATGCTACTCTCTCTCTCTCTCTCTCTCTCTCTCTCTCTCTCTATATATATATATATATCATGCTTGATTACCAATAAAAAAATATCAAGGGGATGATCAACATTTGGCCTGTACGGGGGTATAAGTGTCACACTTTATAGAACCCCAAACACCAAGGTTTAAGATTAATAAACAAATTATGTAAGACATATTTACATATATGACTTGCATACCATCGCACATATTTTGTTTTTACTTTTTAGTATTTGTTTCTCTGTTGTCATCGTTGGTTCACATTGTGTGAACTTCTTGTATTTCTATTCCTTGTAATCTTCCTTTTTCTCTTAGGGTGTGTTCGTTTCAGGTATATAAGGGTGAAAGTGAGGGAAAGTGGGAGAAACCCACACTTTCCGTCCATTCGGTTGGGGAGAAAGTATGGGTTTCTCCAGAATCCTACTTTCCCCACAGTGTCAACTTTTTCTCACTTCCCCTCATTTTGAATTCCAACAAAAAGAAATAGTGAAAGAAAGTAAAAGAAACTCATTGTTATTCCAATTCTACCCTTTTACCAAAAGTGCTTTATGAATAACAATTGGTATTTTTGGAAAACAATTATACTTTCTCCCACCACTTTTCTCCCAAACCAAACATACAAGGGAAACCTCACATTTCCTTTATTTCTTTTCTTTTCTTTTCTTTTACTTCACTTTCTTTTCTCTCACTCATATACACCCCAAACGAACACACCCTTAATGATATCTTGAATTATCTTTCAAAAAAAACATGTCAAGAAATATAATTTGGTAAATCATTATCCATAGGCTTCAATATTGGCAAAATACAGAGACAAGGTTCTACATTTCAATGAGATTTCGTATGGATATCAAAATTTCAACCAATTTCAGCTAGATCCTATGCCAAATGTCCTTTTACAACAAAATAAAAGGATTTCATTTTGATTTTGACATGGAGTTGGTTGATGCTAAAACAGAGATTATAACCTTGACATAGAATACATTGAGGAGCACTATGACAACATAAAACACATCATAATGAAACTCAAGTGGTACTATGAGAAGCCGATAAAAGTGCAAACTCTAATCACTTACCATTATGCGCTTCAATATAAAAATATTGTTGTCCTGAGGATCAGTATGACAATCATGAGGAGGTGAATTAGTTTGTGAATTTGTGTTATTGTCATACGGGTCAAGATGAACATTTTTAAGTGAGCAGTTTTCATCTTTCGCTCTCCAATTCAAAGCATCAGTGCCTTGAGAACAGTTCCAGTTAAAAGCCAACCAAACTTCACCATATGCTCCACGATCAAATCTTTTCTTTAGTACATACCTAACAACCAAGAAGGAAAGAGTGTCTTCAAAGTGTTAATGAACAAGATAAATACGAGAAACATAACATTTAATTCAGAATACCCAAAAAAAAATTGACTTCCCATGTCAGCAAAAGATTTTGATTCTACACTGTGAACTAACAAACAGCTAACAACGAAATCTAGGAACAAAAGTTCATAATAGTCAGATGTATACAAGACCAAATCAAAATATATCTGAGGCATCCAATGTTTGAATGGCAAAAAAGCATGTTGAAGTTGTGTCCATCTTAACTTCAATAAGAAGACCCAGTCACTGCTCACGATTATGCTCCCCTAAATGGCACCTATGTGTGTGATGTGACTGCATGTATCTCATTGTTCTCACTACAAATATATAACATCGTCATTCAAACTTAAGAGAATATCCAATCACTTGCAGGAGCAAAAACAACAACAATGCCAATTATAATACAGATGTCACACGGTGTGTATGAGGGACAATTAGCACACTTTAATTTTTTATGTTTCTTTTATCAATTCAGAACATTTATAATGTCCGAATTCTATATGTATGTGTGTTTGTATATATATAGATATATTGGGAATTATTATATGAATTGTACCCATATGAAAATTATAAGATAATAGTCCCATGAAAAACAATAACTTTAGCAATAACTTAAGAAAGCTGAAGGTCATTGAGAACGACGAGCTAGAGAAATTTACCTCGAGTCAGGTGCCGCATATCCAAATGAATCAGAAGAACTTGAACCAGTATCATGGAAAGGAATTGATTCAAGCAGACCAAGAAATCTAGCAAAGCCTTCAGGATTTATGCATTGGCCTCTCTCTCCCTCGATATCCATCCCGAAACGCAAGCAAAGATTCTGGTCACTATACAAATTTAAAGGTCCATCTGAAATTATACACAGAATAGTTACAGAGCCTCCAAGTAGATAAATACACGTTAACAACAGACATGAAATTCAGGCATTTGATATTTTCTTAAGACTTAAGATCAAATATGAAGTCAAAAGGCATATCCATCTTTCTGTATGGTGATTAACAATGAAAAGTTTCAAAAATTAACGATATACAATGCGCTATGAGGAGAGTTAAATTAAAACTAAAATTTGAAAATTCATTCACATAAAGTTATGAAAAGAATTGAGGCCATGATAAATAACTTAAATAACAGCAGTAACAGGAGCGACTTTGCTTACTATAATGGTGCCCAAGGGCCTCAGGTAGAGCCTGTGGTAGGTCATACATGTCACCTTCCTGGTCTTCTTGAAACCGGAATGTATAATCCATGTCTTGATTAAGATTTTCAGATAAATAGAAACAGCCAAATCTGCCATGTTTTCCTTCAACCTAAAACAAAAACATCAACCAACAGCATTTCTACATGTACAATATAAAATATATACATATATTTGAGGACTCGAAATTCTCTCAAGTTGCAACTTGTAACCAGACTCCTTGGAGTCCGGTTATGCCCCTGAGGTCGCCATGTATCCCTATTGACACCCCTTAACTATGGTTAAGATTCACCCACCCCTAGGGTTCACCCACCTAGCCTTGTTTTTATATAAAAAAATATTGAAATTTTTTTAACCCTAGGAGTTAGTGAATTTTAACCAGGGTTATAATAATAAAATTTGATATCTTTTTTTCTAAAAACCAAGGATAAGTGGGTGAATCTTAACCACAGTTAAGTGGTGTCAATAGGGACACGTGGCGACCTCAGGGGCATAACCGGACTCCAAGGAGTCCAGTTACAACTGGAGAGAATTCGAAGTCATATTTGAGCACAGTGAGTTTGTCAGGTTACATGTTTAGAAAAGTAGTTTACAAGTTATTACGCATTCAATATTTTGCATCAGTGAAATTTATATGTAAATCAGAGTGTACATGTATTATTTTATTCTTCTTTTTTCAGATGGTTGATTATAGTAGTAAAATGACGTCTCAGTGCATTCTCATGCATGTTTTATCATTTTCCTAAAATATCACTGTACTTCCAATGTTTCAATAGTGTTCTACGTGTACTATTTTATTCTTCTTTTTTTTCAAATGGTTGATTATAGTAGTAAAATGACATCACAGTGCGTTCTCATGCATGTTTTATCATTTCCTGAAATATCAGTGTACTTCCAATGTTTCAATAGTGTTCTCATAATTTGTCAAATGTTTTTCGTAAATTTTACAATGTCTCCATAAGGCTTCCATATATTTTTATGATGTGTGTCCAGCTCTTGAGAGATAAACAGCAGTGACACTTTAAACCTCCTTTAAAGAAGATGAACCTATATAGTTGTGAAAGTTGCTAGGCTCCTTCTATATCTCATACCTTGGCCAATCTCTAAGAGTGAGTCTTATCAGCAATTTGGGTCTGCTGATGGAAATCATGGAATGGTTTGGAGAAGAGATTGGCTCCTCTTTATTAGTAAGAGGAGGTTTGCTACATCGGGAACAAAGATTTCTCTACGTTCTGGAGTAGAATCACTCGCACTAAGGGCATCTAGCTACCCTCCAAGTAGGCAAGTATACTACATGTTCCTCCTTAAGATCCCCGCTTCTATTGCTGATTGTGTGTAATTGATCCAAATGAAATTTTGGTGGAATGGATGAGATAAGGATGAAGGAGAAATATCACTTGGTAAACTAGAAGTTGGTTTGTAGGATAATGACCGAGGATCGAAGGAGAGGAATCGGAGAGTGTTTTATGATGCGACTATCTCTTCTTTGCACGTTTGTGGAAGGGGACTTGTTGTCGCCTTATTTTGAAATGGTGCTCAGTGAGTAAGGATTTAGAGGACACGGATCTTCTTGATTTGTTGTAATTTTGGTTTGGGACACTTGATTTCCTTCAGGATAGTGGGCCCATTCCACTCGGTGCCACTCACTTTCTTCTTTTTCTCCTTTCTCTTCTTGTAGTAGTCCTACCCTTTCTCTTCTATTTTCTTGTTTCAGCAGCTGGGTTCATCCTCCAATGACCCCTTGTGTTCTTTTGTAATCTAACTTTTTCTTCTCCAATATATATATATATATATATATGTTCTCCAATTTACCGATCAAAAAAAAAAGATAATGACCGGGGATGCTTTTATATAAGAAATGTGAGGTGATGAATAAATCTCTTGCAGAAAAATGGCTTTAATGTTTGGGTAACGAAAGAGGTGAGTTGTGGCATAGGTGCATAGTGTAATATCTTATAAAATTTGGGTCTAGAAATTGAGATAGTAGCAAGGCGGTTCTTTCTTATGGTGTAGAAGCATGGAATGGTATCATGGGTTTTAAGTGGCATAAGATATGACAATAATTTTTTTTATTCTTTACATAATCTGGAAAGATGAATGGCACAGTGTTGCGAGATTTTTGCAACAACTGTCCAAGAGTATAATAGTTCCTATAGAGGACTAGATGGTTAATAACTATTTCTAGAGAAGAATGGGACAACCGTGTGGTTCCTAGTCTTTAGAAGGAACTTGTGTGAGAGGGAGTTGGAAGAATGTTATGAGCTCTTTAGTCGGAAAAAGGCTCGTGCCTTTGAAAAATGATAATATTTGAAGGTGGAAGCCAGAGGGAATTTTCTATGTCCTTGTTCTATAACACTTTCTGGTTTCTCAATCAAGTACTCTCCTAAGGCAGAAGCCTTTTGGTGTACTATGACTTTGGGAAAAAAAAAGAAATTAATTGTTGACAACCTCACTAATAGGATCCACTATACCCAATATGAGAACGGAATATGAGGAGAACGAAACCATTAATTTAACCATTGCAACGGAAAAGATTCTTAGGAGCATCCTTGTGTTATATTATGGGGAGGGTGAAAGATGGTAGAATATATTTTTTTCTTGTGATAAAGATCAATTTTTTCCAATTATTTGCAACTCGGTTTAAGGTTAATATCTAGTTAGGCACTTGATTTTAAAACTTTACTGGCAACCGTGTATAATTGGTAGAACACCTTTTTTTAGTGACCATTCCAAAATGGATATCAATCTGGCATGGAGGATTCCCATGAGGTTGTGGCTTAAGCTTAATTTTAGTAGTATCAGGTGGAATTAAGGATGTTACTAGAAATGGCCAAGGGAAGATAGAGGAATAGCTGACTCCAGCAAAACAAAGTTTAAAGCTCTTCTTCAAGGCTCTACAGTTTTTAAGGACAGGATTCCAGTCCTTTTGGAGGTTGAAGGGGAATGGTATGCGCAAAGGAAAAATGGTTGTCCTTGGACACTCACCTCAGAAAATTAATCGTCTCAGAGACTTGGGAAAGGACTGGACTATTGTCTTTTTCACAAACACTTCATGGATGTAATAACATAGTGATTCTTCTTTTCTTTTGTGGTCAATAAACGACTTCATGATTAAGATGCAGTTTGTCAGCCATTTCAGCTACGGGCTCAAGCCCAATAACATTACAAATTCCCAGACTAAAAGTGGTGTAATTAGAATTATTTTGTACATAGTGAAATTTTTCTCCAAATTATGTCAATTCTTTGTGTCAATATAAATCACTAAGAACACTAATAAAGAAAATACCTAAAAAGAGGGCTACTATCAAAAAGGAAAGAAACTTGACTTAACTAGCAGTTCTGTTTTAAGCCTACCGATGGGTTTTCTTTCTCTTTTCTCTATACTAGCTTTTGCAGTGTCAAGGACTGGAAAATGTGAGAATAACTCACGGGCAATATCACTTGGTTGATTCGAATAGAATGGGCAAACCAACGAAGGAAGGACAGTTGAGCTTAAAGACCTTTCACAAATATATACAAGGTTGTTCTGGTTAATGGAGGTACATGGAGGAACCAGATAGTCTGTGGAGAAAGGTAACTAAGAGAAAGAATGGAAGCAGGGAAGACGGGGAGAGTAACTAATTGGGATGTAGTTAAGTAGTGGGGAGTTGGAAAGGGATATTGAAGGTCTAGGCATTTTTTTTCTAGAAATATCCGGTTCAGGGTGAGGGAAACAAGATTAAATTTCATAACAATCTGTGGTGCAGAGAACCCCTGAGATGTGCTTTTCCAGAGCTATAAAGTACAGCGAATGATAAGAAAGGTACGGCTGCTAGCTGCTTGAAACTATTATCAGATTCTGAAATCCGAGATTCAGTAGAGATGCAAATGACTTGGAACTAGAAACTATTATCAGATTCTAGCTAAACATGATGAGATTTATCTACTAGAGAATGAACAAGATAGACAAACATGGAGAAAGAATCCCAAAAGCACGTTTTCTGGTCAAAGGTACGCAATAAAGATTTCATCTGTCTCAATTTCCTGTTCAGTTAGAGCAGTTGTACACTAGTTTTCGAGTTAGTTTTCTTTCTTTTCCCAGGATGTCTATGCTTGACAAATTCTCATGGGTATCATCTGATTATCAGAGGCTGACCATAACAAACATATGTCCTATATGCACAGAAGTTTGGAAATCAGTTAATGATTACTCATGCATTGTAAGTTTGTGTGAAGAGTGTGGTCCAACTCCTCTGAAAAAAACAAAAGAACTGAAAAACGTTACCCTGAACTTGGTGGTCAAACTCTACTGCAGTACTCTTCAGCATGGAATGGTTGTGCTATACTAGGTTGGTATTGAGCCACTTCGGTGCTCAAGGTCATATTCCTTGGATGATGCTCCCGGTTGCTACATACTTATTGGTATGTTAAGATGGAGAGGAACCACCATATTTTTTTAGGATAAACACAAATCCAGAGAAAAGTAGTGGATAGAGTAAAAAAATAACTTCTATTTATTTGTCATCTCCTTTCTATGGAATCAGATTTTTCTGGATCTTCTCTCCCAAAAAGATCTATGGATGAGTTGGACATCATTGAAAGTTGATTTTGTGGAATGGAGCATTGGGAGACTCCTTTGTAATTTCTATTTGGTGATTCCTGAACTCACTGCTCAGTTTTAGCCAGCCCTCAGGTAATTTTGTAAATTGGGCTTTCAACCATTTTAATTTTTGTGAATGATATATCATTACTTATCCAAAAAAAAAAAAACGCACACGCTATATGGCAAGAAAGCTTCTTTTAACTTGCATTATTTCGCTCAGCAAGGAAAACTTTGAATACTAATCTTTGAGATTAGGTATCCAAGCATGAGACACCTAAAAATCACATAATAATCAATAGATAATTTGAAAAAATGGAAATCCTTGCCTTTCCTCCTTACCAATAATCTGTTGAAATTAGCCATAACCTGATGAACATATTCCATTGGTACAAGGCCAGAAGTGATGTCATGAGCTGACCATAATGATAAAATATGATCATGTTAGCAAAACATAATTGTCAAAGTGAGCATGAGATGACAAGGAAAGATCATCAGATTGGATAATTAACTTAGTACAGATTTTACTACCAATACACCACTGCTATATTCAGTACAATAGAAATCAAGACAACTGTTATATTCAAAAAGGGAAAGGTAATATCCTGCAAACAAGGAACTAGGTTTACATTTAGACTGTGTTTGTTTGCCAGTAAAAAGTTTTACAACATAAAACATTTTACAGTGAAATGTAAAATAGGGTTCCCCCCTTTTTTTATTATAAGCAGGAAATAATGGCAAAATAGATTTAGCAAACTAATTGTGCAGAGAGAGAGAGGTTGCACATTGCGGTAAGACAGAAGCTTAGTCATTTCCTTTCTCAGCAGGAGCAACTATGTGGGATTGGAGTTTTAGACTTCAGCTTCCACGTTATACAAAGAGCTTCAACTAATCTTTGGTGCTCAAGTTAGGGGGAGAGATAGATCGGGAGTAACACAGGGACCGCTGGTTAAAGTGGCAATCACAAGAGGTAGTAGGAGCTGTTGGGAGGGAAGGGTGTGTTGCAGAGAGCCACTGAGAGGTCCTTGAAAATTTTCTGCTTTAGGGGAAACAGCAATAAAAAAACTATGTTGTTTTCAAGAATATTCCCTTTTCATTAAAAAGCTTACTTTGTCCTTGTTTATTTATGGGTATCAAACGCAAAAAATGAGATTTTATAAGTAAAAGGATTTAATTCTGCTTTTTTTGTGTTGCTGAACCCATATATTTGGGATAAGGCATTGACAATGATATTGATGCTACCTTACCTCTCAAACAGGGTTATCAAAACACCCAATTAAACCCTGGCGGTTGACCCCATTGGGCGGCTAATGAATGAACCGAGTAAAGAAATGACAATCAATATTAAGTATTATAGTTAGAATTTAGTAACAACATTGCATATATCTAATTATTTATCAAATTCTAGCAAGGTGAACAAGCACCCACTCTGAAATTTGTGAAGGGGGAACAAATGAGAGACATTGAGTGAATTGCAGAAAGTTGCAGCAAAATACCCTACTTCTAGGCTACACTTTAGCCACTAAAAGATACGGAGAAGAACTGATCTTCTATTAGAGGAGGTTAAGCCATCAATTAGAAAAATTTATCACAACTTAGAATGCACATAGATGACAGCCCATTCTCCTTTTATAATAGATTGGGCCCAACTTACTCAACATATAGAACTCATACCATAAAATAGAGACATCATCATGTCAATTACCGACATCCTCTAAATTGTCCACAGAGAAATCCTTTTGTGAAAGTATATCAAAAGATACAGTCCCAACTAGTAGAGGACCTGGCATATAACTTGTCCTCAAAAATGTGATTGTTCCACTCCTTCAAAAGACTCTAACTAGCAGCCATCAGAAGCATGCTCCAAGAATAATTATAAGACCTAGAACTCCAAACAAATCTGGTACCAGCCCTACGTGGATTCCAACATCTCCAAAGAAAACACCAGCTTGTTTCCAAAAGACATGAATTCTGTGTGAAATTGTAGTATACGTAATGTAATCAATTGACTTCCCATCTTCTCTACAAAAAACTTATGTTTGACAGAATCCAATCTTTATTGATTAGATGGTCTAAAGTAAGGACTGTATCCAGCAAGGTCATCAAAGAAGGAAAGGGACCTTAGGATGCAGCAGACTAACCAAATCTGAAAAGAAACCAAGTTTAAGTTCATTCTTTTCCAAATAGAAATATCTAACCAAAAACTTTCCTTTGGCATACCTTTTCCACACTCGTCTTCTGCATTCTCTTGAGGATGGACATTTTTGAATCAAGCCAGAAATGTGATAATAGAATCAACTTCTCAGTTGTTTCCATCTCTCCTGAAAATCGGATTTCAGACCACCCTATCACAACTCCTCTCATAGAAGCCAACTACCATAACGTTCTTATCCGCTGCCATATTGTAAAGATTCGTTAAATCTTGTTTCATGGTTCATTTCCACACCACACTTGGCATTGTTCCCCATACCCACCTTGAATTATATATTCTTAGAGAACTCACTCTGGATTGAGAACATCGCCTTTGCTCGTCCATTTGACTCCTCACATCAGTGATAGCTTCTAGAGATATAGTTTCCTAGCCTACACAAACTGAAACTAACAAATATAGAGAAAGGGAGATAAAATTGCCTAGAAGCAAGTACCAAACGTCGAACACTATCTCTACAGACATCACAATCTGACTCTAGTGCTGTAGACAGACTCAATTTAGCATAGAGAAGATAAACGCCTCCAGTCTCATGTTGCCAATCAATCTTTCTCCTTGTCACAAGATCATGGAACACACAATAAGAAGGAAAAGAAGTAACTAAGCAGTTGGAAGAGAAGATTTGGTCAGACTAGTTAAATACCAATAAAATATAAGAACTCAAATTTGGAACAAAAATAGCAGAACTAAGAATAGAGTGGATGAATATTACACAAATCACTCCATACCCAGAGGGAGATTCATCTACGAGCCATCCTATTACAATGTAATCACTGCCTCCAATATTTCGTAGTTGGGGTCATCCTTAGATGGCTTCTTATTTTTTCCCATCCATTATATAACCCAACTTCGATAATTTCCCCAATTAACATCGTAATTGGGAAAGTTAAGCTATTGGACTGTCTGATGCTTGGAAGCACTTGGGTCTGTTACCTAGAATGATGTCCTCAGAAAAATAGTTATTGGCATGCTTTTTTCAGGTTGTAAGTTTATGGCGGATTCACCTAGATAAGATTTTTCCAGGCTAGAGATTGTATTACTGAACTTCTCCTATTCCTTAGACACAAGCTTAAATTCTGGGCTTATATCAAATAAATTTGGAAATGGGCCACTAAATTATATTGTCTGTGTTTCTTTATTTTATTGAATTTATCTCACTTTTATTTTTAGAGAAAAAGAATTATTCTTAAAAGAACTAGTCCTAATTATTTTCCTAACTATTTCAATTTCCAAGATTCATATTTACTATTTAGTGCTCCTGAGTCCTGACAGAATTTTCACCATTATTCTAATTATTTGTGTATCAAATCATTCTTTTGCAAGTTTGAATATTTTATTTCCGTAATCACATGTGGTGTTCATAAATATTTTATCCACGTCTAAAGTAAATTATTTTTGCATGTGTGTCCAAGTAAAACACATGTCAAGTTTTTAGTGTATCTTCCCAAAAAATAACACTAACACAAGTCACCACTCCTTCCTCATGAATTTTGGACCAACAGCAGAAGATATCTCGAGAAGTGCTTGAACTTCGTATAAATTAGTGACTAGAGAAAGTATACCTGACTGTGTAGAGATGAGCTTATGCAGTCCAAAAGCTGAGGAATCAAAGCTTCTTTCTCCATCATACCTTTCCTTTAACAGGGTCCCAGAAAAACCAGCTGGTCTCAATGGAAGCACAACAGCTGCCATATTATCCATGCTGCCTTTTTCGAAGGCAGTTGTTACTATGCAATCAGCTAATGAGTATGTGCATGAAGAAAATAGTTCTGATTTTTCATTGCCTTGGGTATGTACATCCCACAATAGATCACAAACATCCTGTGTTGTCAGCTTTTCGAATACGCCATCAGATGCAACCACGATGTAGCTATCGTTGGCAGTTAGAAGTTGCCAATCTGTAACCTCGGGTGCAGATATAACGCCATAACTGACAATAACAGAGAAAAATACTCAATGAGAAGAGGAGCTCCATCTCTAGTTTTTGAATGGATTATTTCTATGAACACTGGTGCAAAGTTTACAAGGCTGTTAGACTGCGAAAGCGGTAAAGATTGGCGTAAACTGTCAACAAAAAAAATTAAGTATGACATGGTCTCACTTGTTACCAGCTCAGTAGGAAGTTGCAATAGAGTCAGCAGGGGGAAATCAGATGTCAAACTAACTATTTTCTGGTTTGAGAACCACACCTTTTATAAGGGATGTCACCAATAGCTCGAGACACAGCTAGCTCACCATTGACTCGAGGCACACCACCCCACTCAACAACATAACCACCAGAGGCTTCCACTCGAGATCTTTCATCGTCTCTATCCGGGTGATGATCTCTGGTCAGTTCCCTAGCAAAAAAATGAGCCAAACCATCGGAAGCCGTCAACTTGGGCTTATCAAAATCTTTAACAGGAGATAGAGCATCATTACGTCTTTTCCGCCTGTACAATTTCAATAAAGTATCTGCAATTTACAGGAACCATGGAACCAATCAACCTCACCTAAATTGTGCGTGAAAGTCAGCTGGGAAAAAAATTAAAGCAGTAAACACTTCATGTATAAACATGAAACAACAATTTATACAGTTCCTAACCATAAAAATTAGAGGGCACGTTCATAATCTACAATTTAAGATATGAAATGGGATTAATATATGCATTAAACCAATGAACAAACTAAATAAGACATAAAAGTCTAACCGTTAGCCTCTTGAGGAGACTGAAACTTTTCAGAGCATAGAAATGCCTTTGAGTCTCCAACATTGGCAACTAAAATTTGACCGTCTACGACAAGAATAACTGTTGCCGTAGATCCCGAATCAATATTGTTTTTGGAAGCTTCCTACATGTTTCAATTGAATCAAAGTCAACGTAATGGGGAAGAAGAATGGTGAAGACATAAAGAAATATAACACTTGCCTTAGAAAATGTAGCATCGATATCATGGATCGCCCTCAACAATGATTCTTTCAAAATTTCCATGTGAAATGATCCATCAAAGATTTCAGGGAACATCAACTTAGACCTGTGTAGCATTAACAATTATATTACCCAGATCCATATACAAATTGTATGGTTGTTATCCAACACTCGTAAGGAAGTGATATACAATGGACTGATGTTTTAAATGGCGAAGGCTTGAGGTGAGATGTTAGGACCTCAAGAACCTCATTTTGTAAATAGAAAAATAATCAGAGATGAGAAGTTTTTGAAAAAGGATTCAAAGAAAACAATGAAGTATACATAATATCTTCCTCTTATCTCAAATATTTGGGCTCTGCAACACGTATTTTGTTCCAATATTTGTTCTATTACAAGCTATAATTTCAGTTAAATCATGTGTTATCAAATCTTTAATAGAGGCAAACAAAAGCTATCAGTTCATGTGGGCTACTTCTAATCCCAACAGACGGTTGCAAAGAAGACACGAAAAAATATATAATAAAAAATAAAAAAATTATTTCCAAGTTATTAACTAAAACCATATTGTTGCTAAATGTATGAGGAGCACACCTCAAGTTATAAAGCGAGCCTCAACGCACAAGGTGTGCACCTCATGTAAGCCTTACACTTTGAGGCGTAAGCCTTATAGGATGTAAGCCTCAAGACTGGGCTTCATGGCGTTTCTTGAGCCTTTCCTCCAGGTAAGCCTCGAGGCCTAAGCCTCACACGCCTTTTAAGACACTACACTGGACATGTTAAGTAAACAAGTTGTGTTATGTAGGTCTGGAGATGTCTGTCAAGGTCAAATAGGTATAAGGTATCAGACACACTGACCTCAAAATATCTGACAAACAAACACTTTTGTACTGTATATTTGATATATATATATATATATATATATATACACCACACAAGTATGGTATTCATATACATAAAAATAATGTGTATAAGAACAACAGTGTCAGCATGTATTCCACGCATTGGTGTGCCAATGGTGTCATACATAGTCAGTATAAGAAAATGGAGTACCCTTTCTACATAGTATACGAAAGTTGTTCAACATCATCCATGTCATATAATTTGGGGGTTGTGGGGGAACATATTAACTGCAAGGTAAATTTGCTCACATCAAACACATTTGAGTAGTTCTCCTTAGGGGATATTTAGGCACAAATGCACAAAATTCCAAGCCTCACAGGCATCAATTTTGAAAATAAATATCCAATTTTTCTTAGTGACACAAAATTTCCAGTTATTTCTAGCCTAACAAAAGCAACTGAAATCACTCACGACATATCCATTCCCATGTAAAAACAAAATAAAAGAAGATGCACCTTCCAAGATCGAAACCATGTTTGTATGGTTCTTCTTCTCGATTAAGTTCTTGAGAAAACACATATAATTCTCCGTTATACGGCAACCTTGCAGAGGATTTCTTTAATGCAACAGAATATGTCCCATCAAGAAGAAAATATGTGTGCAGAAAAAAATACTCCAACAGAAGCTTTGAAGCCATCTCACTAGCTTCAGCACCATTATGGCCATCAAAAACCGCAGCCATTCCAACAGTAACATCCTTAAGCCCCATTCTACCTGGTCCAGAATCAAGTGTTATAACCACAACTTTTTCTCTAATTTACTAAATGAATTTTCTCATAAATGAAATCATCTCTTGTCAAATTTTAAAACCACTACCTTAATTATAATGGACCCTAAGGGTCCGTTCTTTTGCTAAGAGTCTGAAACTTATAAAGTCCGGCAGTATGCAGGTTTTATCATTTGATAATATGCATTTTCTTTTGAGAACTAAATGTATCGTGTTTTTCATCTCTTGGATTGCAATTCCCTATGACTTCAAATGCCGCAAAATGAATGATTTCAAATCTCATAAAAAATGATAAGATTTGAAATCTCGTGATGGTAAGATTTTATTTTGTTAGAAACCTTGACAAAGTGACTCAAATTTCCTAACAACTACCATGAAAAAATGCAAAGTGCCACGCTTTATAAGTTTCAGCAAAAGAACGGACCCTGAGTGGATTTCTTCTTTTATCCTTTCTAATTTTTGTGGGAGTTTTGGTTGATCATGGGGGATGCTTATGCAAATTCTAGCAAGGTGAATGAGCACCAAAACTGAAATTCGCAAAGGAGAACAAGAAAGGGAATGGTGGAGAAAAGTGCAAGAACTTACAGCAATTGACCTATTTCTAGGCTACACTTCTAGCAACTAGAAGAGAAGAACTAATGTTCTATTAGAAGGCAAAGCCTCTTGGCCCTCTTCTCCTATAATATCGTGGGCGTAGGTTACTTGACACATAGAAACTCTATTAATTAGTTGAGTTTAGAATTCAATTAGTCAAAGGACTGTTTGAGTACTCTAGATTGACTCTTTGACCACTATTAATTACATAACAACCCACCAAACCAAAAATAAATGCACTCTTATGGACTAATTTAATCTACTAACTCATATTTACTTGACCAATATCTATGCTCTAAAAGAATTTAACATACTTAACCTTCATTTTCATCCCGTAAAAAATCAGCATTTTGTACTGGAGAAGTAACTTCTTGTAAAAGTTTAGAGGAAAAAAAACTGGAATTTCTATAACAAATAAAATCCCTTCACTGTCGAAGTCAATAAAACCACTAACTCACTTGCAATCTAGAGTTATCCCAACTGATTTTTTTTTCCAGGCATAATGTAGATGTGTTTAATCTACTTGATCCACAACTTATTTTATACACATCATAAATATAAGCAAGCTCATCTTACAATCAGACTTGATAAAATCAACCCTAATTGTGATCCATATTACATTTTTTATTTTCATTTTGGTGGACATATCTAAATGAGTTCAATCTCCTTAAACCTCGTTTTATCTGGTCTATGTTCAAAATTTGGTAAATTAAAAATCACCCATTCTTGTAAACTTTCAAAACTACAAATCACCCTCTTGTAATCAAACTTACTCAAACCTCATTCTAGCTGGCTCCATCATAACAACTATTCTTGTTTAAAAAAACAAAACAAAAATGAAATTATTTAGCTAAGTAAATGCCTTGTGCCACCAAAATCAAAATTTCCTTCCTTTTTATCTTCAGTACACAAGCAATCGATTTAATCTAATTAACCCAAATCAATCTGCCTGCAAATCACGATTCCATAAATTACAACTCAATGAAGCTTTAAGAATTCCAATATGTAATTGTGTCACAATTAAATCCCTATTGCACCCATATCAAAACAAAGCCCTAACCCTAATAAATTTATAAATTAGGCTCCAAAAATTGAATAAGAGAAATTTGGGGTTACTAGGAAATGGAATCCGAATGTCGAGAGCGCAGAAAATGCGATCCTCTTGGTATTTTCTTCGTCCCTGAAGCATTGCAGACTGACAATTCACCGTCTGCTTCCGGAAGCCGTCGGTGGAAAGAGACCAGCGAGGGCATTTTGGAGATTTAAAAACTGCCGGAGCACCACCTTCTTTGTAAACCATAAGACAATTTGACGATTCTCCGTAATAGCCAGGAATTGCATAGAGAAGAAACCCTAGTAGGAATATAAAAAATTTGAATTCTTCCATCACCAGTCGAATGATTTAACCTTTCATTCTTGAAGGAAAACGAAAACCAGTGCGTTGGAGATGAGAAAATAAAAAGGAGGAAAGAGCGAGGGGAAAATGAAATTCGCGCTTTGTTTAAAGAGGGGAAATCTCTACAAAAACCCTTTTTTTTCTTTTCTAATAAACTAGTTCAACTGAAATACCGAGAATTCATATTGCGTGTTTTTTAACCGCCCCAAAATTTTATTACTACACGCAATGTCCCTGTGGCCCTTTTTAGTCGTGATGAAGCTTAACAAAATTATGATAAATATTTATAAAAAAAAATAGGGTTGGATGGATGAACCCTAGGGGTGAGTTAATCTTGACCACAATTAATGGGTGTTAAAAAGGAGAGCGTGGATCAAGGAGATCGCACGGTCAAATTGGAAGCTGACCGTGCGGTCCATTTCCCAAAACAAAACAAAGTAAACATATTCATCACACACTAAAAACAGCTAAATTCGTTTCAAAGACCAAGACCACGGCAACCTCTTGGTGACCACCTACAATCTTTATTATATATAATAATTAGTGGGCTGCACTTGCAATGCACGTGAGAGAGGGGAGGGGGATATAAAGGGAAGAGGGACCCTAATGAGACTCAGGTGATGTACTGGCGTGAAATGAAAAGAGAAGGGAAAAAGTATGAAAGGAGAGAGAGCTGTACAATGGAGAAAGGATTTTGCAAAGAGACATAATTATTTGAGTTAAAGGATAATTTTGTCATTATAAATATTTAATACACGTTTTTACACATTAAGATAGTGAAGATATAAGTGCAAGAGCAATTTTATTCACTCGACATTTATAAGTATCATATTATCATTAGAGATAGAGATGGGAATATACAAGTGTAAGGACAATTTTGTCATTATTATGAAAGTAGAGATGATATAAGTACAATATTTTCTCTAGAACTTGCCATATATCCCTTCTAACTCCTTTAACTGTGGTTAAAATTTATTAACCCTTAAGGTTAATGAATCTAGCCTTGGTTTTTAGAAGGAAACAAAAGGAAATTAACCACGACTTAAAACTTCTTAGCTAGAGTTAACTAGAGTTAAAAGGTGTTCAAAGGTTAGGCCAGAGTATTTTACTTTTGATCCGATAAGAGGAAATTCATACCCAAAGTATAAGGATAATTTTGTCAATAATGATTGTAATAGTGGAGATTGAGAAGATATAAGTGAAATGAGTAATTCTGTTATTCTCAATATAATAATAAAGAAGGGTAATTTTATCAATTGTGACAAAATTCAATCAACATTTTTAAGATAAGTGAAAGGATAATTTTTTCAATTGTGACAAGATTCAATTAAAGTTTTTAAGGCCCTATTCCCCAAGGGTCCGTTCGTTTTGGAAGAAAGCAGGGAAGAAAAATATAATGAGAGTAAGTAAAAGAAAGGAAACAAAAAAGGAAATGAATTTTCTCTTCGGTACAGTATGGAAGAAATGAAAGTAAAAGAAAATGGGTTGGTAATTCACTATTACACAATGTATAATGAATTGTATGACATTAGATTAAGGGTAAAATGAGAATTCAAAATGTTTAATTTTATTTCTCTTGCTAAAGAACCTATATTTTAAGAGAAATAGTTGAAGGAACGTGAGATAAAAGTTGGCACTAAAAGACAAGATTTTGTGGGTCCTATAAATTATTGAAAATTCATTTCTTCCAAACCATACACTTATTTACTTTCAAATTCATTTACTTTCCCTCAAATTCCTAGCAAACGAACGGACTCTAGGAGTAATTTGGTAAATAGTGAATATTTTACAATTTACAGTGCGGTTTACACAATTGTTGATAGCCCATTGTAGAGACCCAAATTTCATTTCATATAATAATCGCATTCATCAAAGGTAAGATTGTCAAATTAATTAGATGACGTTTGTGTTCATGTGTTAAATAACAATTGTGAAATATTTAAAAGGTTTAAAGCACTGAGCAAAAACTAGATAAAGATGAAATCTAGGAAAAAAAATTGGGAAAATGACCAAGTCGGTATACCGACCTCCCTAGCTAGTCAACCGACTTATTAAAAAGGGTAAACCAGTAAGGTGTTTTAGACACACAATTGACCGTCTGGTGGATATTTTGACAGACAAGGGCTTTCCAACCCGAGTTGGTCGACCCCCTTCATGGTCGGTCAACCGACTTTAGTTAATTGAGTTTTTTTCACATTTTTGCGAAATTTTTAAGGGTATTTTGACATTTTAATAACCCTAGGGCTATAAATAGGGTTTCTATGTCGAGGGTTTAAGATCCCTAAGTGTTTCAAACCCTAATTTAGTAAAGTAGAATAGAAACCTAGGATTTCTAAATGATTGCTTGTTTGTGAATGAGAAATTGCTAAAAGGAGAGGGAAAAGCTTAGAGATCACCCCCACAGTCTTCTTGGAGCGTTTTAGATTGAAGGGAATGATCCCTAAGGTCGATATCCTTTCTAATCTAAGCCTATTAAATGTTTTGTATGTTTAGATATGAATGTTTTATGAATTATCAAAAAATCTACATGATTATGCATGAATTAATGAACTTGAGCATAAAATGAGGTCTATATTCCTTCTAACCTGATCATATTAAGTATTTTCTATGTCTAAGCATGTTTGGGTAAGAATTATGGTATGATTCTCATGATAATGGCTAGATGATGGTGATTAGAATATAAAAATTGAATTTGGCACATGTTTAAGAATTTAGGAAGAATAGTTGTGGTTTGGGGATTATTAATTAATGATTTATCTTGCTATGTTGGAAATGGTGGAAGTGAAATAATTATAGATGTGTTTTGATGGTGTGGATGGTATGGTTTATGAGTGGATGTGAATGCGTAATGAAATGTTAAAATGGAGGAAGGACAAATTATACATAAATAATAGATTAGACGTGTTAATAAGAAAGCTTTGAAATGTTAAATGCAGAAATAATGTTATTGAACTTGTGGGATTATCTTAAATCGATATCAATGGTTGTCATGATAAATTATGCCCTATCTATATTGTATGATGATCGACATTCGGATAAGCCAAAGCTTAGAGGAAATCTTCCAGGTCGGGAATTCTCTAATAAAAAAGTAATGAACCTTGTGGTATTTTATGATGAATGATCGAAATCTAAGGAATGACTGATTCGAATATTAATCATGACACTCAAGCAAAAGTTCACATATGTAGTAGTTTACAAATGTCACAAGTACACAAGCAGAACATGGACCTAACATAGACATCATGCATCATTTTACAAGGATATTGAATCATGGACATTGAATTACAAGGATACTGAATCATGGATACTGAATTACAATGAGCTCTTGAGCCATTGATGCTCTTCATGGATGTGATTGCAAGTCTTGGATAATGTATCATGAATTTTGATCACAAGGAGCTCTGGGGGCATAGGCTCACCATCGATGCTCTCCATGAATACTACACAAATCCTATATACCATCTCGTGGGAACACGTGCATGAAATTCATCATTCAAGTCTAAGTGTCACACAAGTACATGAGTCAAGGTGTTGTCATGATATGCTCACATGTTTTTTGCACTTTGATTATGTACATGTCATATGAAACTCTTATTGGTTATATAAATTGTTGTATGAACCTGATATTGATTATGTACATGTGTTATTGCTATTGTTAGTTAGATTGGATGTTCGTTGAATTATTCAATACTCAGTTGTCCTGTTATTGTCGTTAGGTTTAGAGCAGGACCCTGTCACCGTGGCTTGGGTCGAGGAGGATTATCAAGAGGAAAGAGAAGAAGGTGGTCCATTAGCGGAGGGAGTTCGGGACCTTGACTGGTTTTCTTACTTACTTGTTTATCTAGTTTTATTGAAAGGATATCTGTAGTAGACTTTTTACACTATTAGTAGATGTTGTTTTACACTTTATTTTATTTTGGAGATCATGATAGTTGATCGAATTATGAGTTGTGTTTATATTGGTCTCATACAGGTTGATTATTTATATCAAAATTTTATGGTTATCATTTTTTGGAGATTTAATATTAGATATTGCCTTGTATGTCAAGTAGGGATACGCAGCAGTGTAATGGACCCAAAGCCCCATTATGACTAAGGTGGGTTTTTGGGGACTTTACACCCATTCCATAAATGGTTTATGAAAATATTAAAGGCTGTTACTATGGATTGGACTTTGTGGATGCAATAGGTTTCTCATCCCAAGAACTTTATGCAACCCTATGTTGTAAGTCAAAGTAAGAAGTAGCTTGTAAAGTTGTATAGATATTGTGTTCTCTAATAATAAACATTTTAAATCGACTAGAAACTACATATCCATGTTTCATTTTTGATGGATTGGTTGCACACGAGATACATAGACAAGTCTAATTGAGCTCGACTCTCAATAATGTATAAAGGTAAATATATAACGGTATAATTAAACGGGCAATTTTGTCATTCTCAGCAGAGAATAATCCCACATTGACTAACAATGGTAGGGATTTTCTCTTTAAGTACTCCCACCCTGTCCCTCTTTTTTGAGGGATGTGTGTAGTTAAAGGCTTGAGTTGAGATTGTAGGGTAGTATTTGTGCATGTGTCTTTGATTTGTATTACCTAAAGAAAAAAAATGTAAAGAGTATTTTTGTCAATAACTTTCAATCAAGGTTTTGAACAACCCATTCTCTGTAAGATATCGTTAGCACTATTTTCTTTCAAGTCTCACCCACTTTTTGATTGGATGTAGTGTTAGTGCAAAACACGTGTCTTCAGGAGTGGAGCCAGGAATTTTTCATTAGGGGGGCCAAAATACATGTATAAAAAAATAATGGATTGAGGGTATGGAATTTGGGGGTTCGGGGGCGTAGGCCTGGAGAAATTTTTTTTTGGGGGTAGTTTTTTTCTTTTGAGTTTTTTTTCTTCTCAGTATTGCCCTTGAGGCCGCCAAGTGTCTCTATTAATACCCCTTAACTGTGGTTAAGATTCACCCACCTTTCCTTGGTAATTTTTAAAAATATCAAATTTATTTACCTTAGTTAAAATTCACTAACTCCTAAGGTTAAACAAAATTTCATATTTTTGTCTAAAAACCAAGGATAAAAAGGTGAACCCTAAGAGTGGATGATTTTTAACCATAGTTAAGGTGTGTTAATAGGGACATGTGCAACCTCAAGGGCATAACCAGACTCCATTGGGGGCCCTACTATTTATGTGACAAAAAGATTGGGGGGGGGGGGGGGCACTATAGACAAAAATTTGGGGGGGCCAACTATAGTAAAAATAATTAAAACATCTTGAGGGGCCACTATTTCACACTATCATAAGAGGGAATTCCAAAAAATTTGGGAGGGCCATGGCCCCTCCCTGCCCCCGGCTCCGCCCCTGCGTGTCTTTCCCTTAATGGAAGGCAATAACACATATCTTTCCCTTGAAAAAAATGAGATTAAAAGAAAGTAGAGCTAGCATTACCCTTCTATTTACAATAGTAAAACAATGATAGCATGTCATGGCATGATGTTAGGGGTAGACCTGTTTTTTTTTTAAAAAAACCCCTTTAAAAGGTTACCCTGCCTAGCCCTGCCCTTGAGGGTAGGGTGAGGGCCTAGTCAGTTCAGGCCCTTGAAGGGTTAGGGCAGAGTTAAAGTAAGGGCACATTAGGGTTGACCCCTTAAATAATCCTAATTCCTTAAAACTCTTACACTAAGTCATTGATTGGCTAATTCTATAACCTTAATGTTGTGATTATCCCTAAAACTTTGATTATAGCCTTAGTTTTCTGCTGATATATGTTTTATTTTATCTAATTTTATTGGTATACTTGTTGCTAATATATGTTATATTCTAACCATTTGGTTCAACAATCTAACATTGTTTTTTAGAAAAAAAATTAATCTTAAGGTTAAAAATCTTTTAACACTAGGATTAATTTTTTTTAAAAAACAAGATTATATTGTTGAACCCTAAGATTTAGTTAATCATGATTAATAAAAGGATACGCGTTGACTTGTGGGTGGGTCAGAGCACCCACTGGTCAGTAATTCTTACGGTTTGATAATATAACTAAAGTTTTTTTGATAAATATATATTAAACCTAGGATTTAAATTTGGAAAAGAAAATGGACAAGGGACAGTCAGTGCGGTTGCAAACTGGCAACCCAATCGAAAACTGACACGTGGCAGTAAATATCTTTCCTTGTCATTCTCTTTTCCCTTCTATCGAAAGGAACCAAATCCTCTACTGTTTAACTATATTTGGAAAATCCGGTTATACCGCTGAGGTCGCCACGTGTCCCTTTTGATACCCTTAACTGTGGTTAAGATTCACTGATCCCTAGGGTTCACCCATCCATCCTTGGTTTTTAGAAAATATATTAATTCTTTTTTCTAAAAACCAAGGATGGCTGGAGAGAATCTTAACCACAGTTAATGGGTGTCAAAATAGACACGTGGCGACCTCAAGAGGATAACCGGGTTCCCCATGACCCGGTTATAACCACAGAGGGCTTGGTACACGTGTTGAAATTTGATTGGGGGTGGTGACGAGAGCTCTCTTGCGAATTGCGGTTCTCTAATCGGAACTCTATTTAAAACGAGGCGCGAATTCCATCACTGTTACAATTGCTGTAACAATCTCATGCATTCCCTCTGTTACGACTCAATCTTCTCCGTGAATGCAACTGTAACAATGAGGGGACTCAAGATTTTTCTGGTATTATTAGGGTTTCTTCTCTTTGCGGTTCCATCCTCTAATGGAGAATCGTCGTCATGTCTGAGGGCTTACGAAGAAGGTGGTGCTGCTGCTGTTTTTGAATCCCCGGAATGTCCTTACTGGCATCTCTCTTCTTTTCAAAGAAATACGCTCAACTGCCAGTTCTCAACGCTCCAGGGCCGAAGAAGATACCAGGAGGATCGTGTTTCTTGCGACCTCGATTTACAGATTCCTTTTCCTGGTAAGACTCTAATTTCCAATTTTCTGCCATAGGATTCAAAGAATTTCTTATTAGAATCTGTGAAAGATTGTAATTTATAATGCTAATTCGATTAGGTTCCTTAAAAAATAAAATTTAAGATTTAGTTCTCCACTACATATATACATATATATATATATATATATAGAGAGAGAGAGAGAGAGAGAGAGAGAGTAGCATTCTAATGACTCATGCTCATTGAAGTTTGTAATGAGCGTTCCCTAAGAATGTGACATGTAGCAACTTTTTAAAGAATTTGACCGTTGGATGTCAAGACAGATTGCTCGAGATACATATGGCAAAAAAATTAGTCCGGTCTGATATTTATAGACCATCTGATCGAAGAAAGATCAGTCATTATTTCTATTTCTAAGGTAGGGTCTAGTGAACTCGGACGGTCTAAACATGTCCAATCGGACGGATGTTTCTGACATGTGTCTCCAATGAACCTAAGTTAACATCCAACGGTCGGACTCAAAAAAGTATGCCATGTGTCATCTTTCTGGAGGGACCGGTCATTACAAGCTTCAATGAGCATGATTCATTAGTACATCTCTATATATATATATACACACACATTTAACACAAGTTACACAACTCTGATTTTGGTAATTCTCTTCTGACTTAAAAAATGTGGGTTATGATTAAGTTACCATTATAGAGTTATGATATGTGCACGGAGAAGAATACAGTTTAGGTAGATTAAACATATCTAGGGTATTCAAATTTCAATGATCAGACATAATAAAGTTTCAAATTTGTAAATTTGTATAATTAAATTCTAATTTTTGAAATTTGATATTTACCAGGTAGAACGGGTATTAAGAACATTACAGCTGGAATGGTGGCTATTTTTGATGGTCATAATGGTGCTGAAGCTAGTGATATGGCTTCGAAGCTTCTCTTGGAGTATTTTATCCTGCATACATATTTTCTTCTACATGGGACATATTCTTCTGAATTAAAATCCACAGGGGACCCACTTGCTTTGGATATGGAAAGGTGTGACCTCTTCTGTATTGTTTATCCCTGGAAATGAATATGCATGAATTACATTCAGTGGCTTTTATTATGGTTAGACAATAAGAGGAAAGTTTTTTTCAAAGACTCAAAACTGTACGATTGATTCAGAAATTGATGCCTCTGAGGTTGGAATTTTCAATGGTTAACAAAAAAGGTTCGGAATAGCGATTGTGCCTCAATTTCTATAATCGCAGTATGTATAATATTCTTTTCCAAAACCAGTGACATGGAAGGGTATTCGATAACTCTTAGCATTGGAATGTATCAGACACCCTTGTGGTACCTGTAATTAAGACATGCCGACACTCTTCTATTAAATCCTTGTTATTAATCATCTTAATTTCATCCATTACACACGCAAACACACACACACACACAAACACAGATTATATATGCATATAATTTGCTGACATGATATCATGTGGTAGGGATACTAGCAGCACACATTTAATGTGCGTGGGAGCACTTTTTCTCTCTTGTTTTTGTAAGTGGTTAAACTGGATAATACATAATATAAAGAAAGTAAAAGATATAACTTTTATTTTGTTATAGTAATTTAAACGGCTGCAAAAAGGGAGTCCTGTTTTTGCAATCGGTTGAACCGACTAATATAAAATATAGAAAATGAATAACTTTTAGTTTCTTGTAATGACTTGAGCGGTTGAAAAAAAGGATGGAAAAGTGTTTCCACCCGTCATGTAATATGTAAGTGTTCATAAACTGAATAAACTGTACGAAGGCGTCAGTGTATGGGATTATTTTCTGTTAACAGTGTGTTGTAGAAATTCTCATTTGTTGATATGCTTGGATGGATTACAATGACTCATAGAGGGTTTAAATAGATAACCCAAAACTCTTAACTTGGAAAGACAATATTAAAGATAATCCTAATATACTAAAGATACTAATCCAATATTATCTATGAGATCATGTGTATCTCATAGATATTACATCATTATTTCCCTAATATGTGTTCTATATCTTGTGTCCTTCTCTAACACTGATTCAAATGTCCACACCTAAGCAACATATCTTGCTCATTAAACTATCTAGGGTATATCTTGTCATATTTGAGTGTTGGTTAGAAGTTAGAACAATCATTATAATTGATGTCCGGAGTTGGGTAATATAATTGTTAATGCCAACACAGGTCTAAGTTAATGTTGCCTGAAATTTTTGACAGGTCATCTTACATGGAAATCTTGAAGGAATCGTTGCGGAGAACAATTCATGATATTGATGCAACATTTTCTAAGGCAAATTTATATATATATATATATATATATATTTCATTCTTTTTGTTTGTAGTTCTTTGTGTCTTCACCATTGCTCTTCCCTGTTATGTTGACTTTGATTCAATTGAGACATGTAGGAAGCTTCCAGAAACAATCTTTTCTCTGGATCTACAGCCACAGTTGCTCTTATAGTAGATGGTCAAATTATAGTTGCCAATGTTGGAGACTCAAAGGCTCTTCTCTGCTCAAAAGGAATGTTGTCTCTTCAAGAGGCTAAAGGTCAGAATTTCTATTGCTAAAAACATTCCTAGCTAAGGGCTAAGAGTTGATCCCATGCCACAGCTAGAATGGTCTATGATTTTATTTTCTTTTGTTTATGGTTCTGAGACAATTTAATTTGTTGTTGCATGTTCGTACATGAAGTATGATTTACCACACTGATTTTCTTTTACTGACTTTCATCTACCATTAGGTTGGGTTGATTGGTTCCATGGCACTTATAAACTGCAGATAATTTATTGAAATTAAAGTTTTACAAGTGCAAACAACATAATGGTGATCTATTTTTTCAGTAGAAGATTATGGTGACTTCAAATTGGAGGCTTCAAATGGATCGACACATTTTTCTGCTAGGGAACTAACCAGAGATCACCATCCAGACAGAGATGATGAAAGATCTCGTGTGGAAGCTGCTGGTGGTTTCGTTGTTGAATGGGCTGGTGCGGCACGAGTCAATGGTGAGCTAGCTGTGTCTCGAGCTATTGGTGACATGCCTTATAAAAGGTGAGGTTCTTAAAACAGAAAATAGTTTAGTTTGATTTCTTTTATTTTTCATACTGATTCCATTGCAACTTCCTACTAGAGCTGTTAACAAGTGAGACCTCAATATTTCCAATCATTCTCGTGAACTATTGCTCAGTTGGTAAGGTTGTCTTGCGGAAAGTCGGAAACTAACAAGGCCTGCATAAAAAAGAAGAAAAAACCACTTGCAAGCAGCATACCTGCCAAAAAACAATAATTTATTGCCATACTTTACCTCTTTATAGTTTAATAACCTTATACAAAGGTTGTATCATCCTCTATAACAATAATTCATTCAAATTAGATATGGATTCTCTTCTTAATCAGTCTCTATTGGTTATTGCCAGATATGGCGTTATATCTACACCAGAGATGACAGATTGGCAACCTCCGACTGGCAATGATAGCTACCTGGTGGCTGCATCTGATGGAATATTCCATAAGCTTACCACTCAGGATGTCTGTGATCTTCTGTGGTATGTACATACACGAGGCAATGAAAAATCAGAACTATCCGCTTCTTGCTCACACTCATTAGCTGATTGCATAGTAAACACTGCCTTTGAAGAAGGTAGCACGGATAACCTGTCAGCTGTGGTGGTTCCATTGCGATCAACTGGATTTTCTGGGGCCCTGTTCAAGGAAAGGTTTGATGGAGAGGGTAGTATTGATTCCTCAGCTTTTGGACTGCAGAAGATCATCTCTTCACAGTCAGGTAACCTTCCCTATTCACTGGATTCTAGATACAACATTCAAGCACTTGTTGATATTGTGTGTGTCCCAACACTTATAAGAGAATCATGAATTTCGATAGAGCTCTAAGTTTGTAAGATACACTAAGATTTCGACATGTACTGTGCTTGAGCACATAAATGTAAGATGATGATAACAGTATTTACTAATTACTATAACCACTTAAATCTCAAACTTCTGAAGGATTTTTAGATACACGAGTAACTTATGACAAAATAAAAAAGACATTATTAAAATGACGTTGAAACATCTGTCAAAGACTCCTAAATGTTAAATGCAAACTATTTTTTCTCTCTTAAGAATCAAAAGTAATTAGGAAAATAATTGGGAATTGTTTAAAATTAAAAGCTTTTAATAATATAAAAAAATTAGAGAAACAAAATATTAATAAAGAAAACAGCAGTCTTTGGTTACACACATCCAATTGTAATTGATCTAAGGCGGTCATGGATAATGACTCTTTTCCCGGAGATGTCATCTTGGCTAACAGGAACCAAGTGGTTGGTGTCAGCAGCAGCAGTAGACAGATCACATTAAAAAAAATGCTAAAATAACATGGTTGAATCCCTTGCCCATGTGCTGCAAATGTCACCACAACAAAACTAGAAAATGATAATATTCAGCCTCCAAATGACCAAAAATTGTCAACCCCTAATAAGGATTCCTCAGTTTCCAGTGAGGAGTTCTTGGAGTTGAAGTAAAGTGATGTATATGCAGAAGCAATAGCCTTTTTCAAGAAGGATATATACCCAAATTACTCAAAATCCCAAATTCAATAATTTGAACACCAGGGGCATCTGGGTTATTATACTCAAAAGTTGAATTGAGTAGTATTAAATAGGTCTAGAACAATAATGAAAGACATTGGTTTGGGTTCTGAGGTTTAAAATTGTTTTTACAATCAAAACGAGTAGGTACAAACAATAAAGGGCAAAATTGTAGTTTCATAGGAATATTTAAAATTCTGAAAAGTCAGCTCTATGGTTTAGGGTTTGATTCAAAAGGAACTTATAATATCAATCTAGGAAAATTAGACGATAATAAACAAAACCTAATGAATAAAGTAAGCTAAGCTCAATCCTAGGGTTTCAATCAACCTCGAGTTGGTTTGGATCAATGGTTATGCCTTGGGGTATTGTGCGGCAGCTATAGGATGTGATGCCAATGGTTAAAGCTAAAAATCCAACAATTCAGCCAGAACCTCTCTCTCAACTTTTGATCAAAATCATCAAGCAATAATGAATAAGTCAATCAGACAAGATCAACAAGTTGATTCAGCAGCTTAGCAAAACTTAATAAGTTTTTCTTATTAAAGCTTCAATCTTCAAAACAGTTCTCTCTGAGAAAAAAACTTACCTAAAGGCCCATATATATAGGTGCCGAAATCTTCTATTCTCTTTAGACTCTTAATCCAACTTTATAAACTCCTATTCCATATCTTATAATCTTAAGCACCATAAAACAAAATATCTAACTTAAAAATTATAAAACTTTCTATTTAAGCCCAAAATAGCAATGGGGCACATTAGAAACTTGGTCCAAAATAAAAATATGGCAGCCCAATTCCCCAGCCGAATTAACGTAATAACCTCCTTTTGTGATGTGGGCTATGAATTTGAGCTACTTGAAAATCTCTTGAGTTGCTCCTGTATTATGAAGTTTGCTTTAGCTTCTACTTCCAAGCCTTTGTACAATCACCCTCCTCTTTAGGTTTCTAACCATCGAACACCTCATTTATTGCATATTGTTCTCCTTCAGTTAACTATTTAGTTGATAGTGACCATATGAGTGGTTATATCACATGTTTTGTCACGTTTTCTTAGTGTAGTGAATCATGTGAAATTTGTAGATGAATTTTTTCTTTCGTGGGGGGAAAGGATCCATCCAATTTTCATCTCTGTACCACTATATTTTGTTCATTTTGTTCCAAATTTTTCTTCTCATATGTTGTTGGTATTAGTCTACTAAATCTTTAAACTGCTTCTTGTCACCTCTTCCCTTCTTACTGAGTGTTCCAGGATCTGGTGAGTTGTGATTAGGAGGAAGATAAGTGGGTATTGGCAGCCAAGAGTCCTCTATCTTCTCTACACCACAGTCAAGTCATTATGTTTGCAGAGAGTGTTCAGTGTTTGACACTCGAACTCAAGTAAAAATTTTCCATTTCTTTATAGTTGTTGGTTCCAAGTTTGGGTGACTTTACAATGGAGGTCGGTCAGCTGTAAAAAAACAGGGCTATAGTGTGTACCACTCGACATGAGTTTGAAATTACATCGTTATTTTTAATTGTTCATTGTATTGTTTGGTTTCCTCTTGTAGTCCTTTTAATTGAAGTCGTTATTATGTTTTGTTCCAAATAGTTTTTTTTTTTTTTTTTTTTTTTTTGGGGGGGGGGGGGGGGGGGGGGGTGTTATTCTAATCACTTAAACTCACTCACTCACTTTAAGCCAACACACACAGGCGCTATGAGATTAAGCCCAACACACCTTTTTTTTTTTTTTTTTAATCAGCAAAAGAAGAGATAAATATATATATATGGAAAAAGGGAGAGCTACAACCCCGGGATCACCAATTGTGAACCTAGGCGAAACGAAAAGAAATATAAACCAAAATCAAGCGAGCAGGCCTGAAGCAATTAAGGAGAGAAAGTATTCCCCCACGGATCCTCCAAATCACCACCCATTGCACTCCAGGCTGAGACTAAGCGTCGCACTCTAGCCTGAATGTGGGAAGTCTCCAGGGCCGAGCCCTCAAAGACTCGCCTATTCCTTTCCTTCTAGAGGGACCAAACAACTGCCCCCGGAAGAAAATGCCACACATCACCAGCAGGCGACGGGAACACCCCTGACAACCAACTAGATAAGAAGCTCCGAAAGGATCCGGGAAAGATCCAAGGGATGTCCAGATATAAAAGGAAATAGGACCAAACCTCTCTCGCCACCGGACAATGAATCAGTAAGTGATCTACCGACTCCTCTGCTAGAAGGCACATAAAACATCTATTTGCAAGCTGCCATCCTCTATGCATGAGGTGATCAATAGTCAATATTTTATCCAATACCGCTAACCACATGAAAAATGATACATTGGATGAGATACGAGGGAACCAAACAGCCTGATGAGGAAATGATAGCATAGTACTGGGACGCATGAGTCGCAAGAAGGAACCCACAGAGAACCTCCCCTTGTTGTCTAAGGACCAAACTCGGCAATCCCTGGTGGATGGCGACGGGGTGACCTCCAACACTTGAGCTAGCAAACCTAGAAACTCTGGGATTTCCCAAATAGGTTACGTCTAAGATTGGGGGCCCAAACCGGAACCCCAACACACCTCTTCAAAAGGGTAAGGTCTAGGTCCAAAAGCATTTGGGAATTGGGATCCTTTGATTACGAGTTGAAAAGAGACAAGTGTGGGTGGAAGAAGGGCTTTCTTGAAAGGAGTCTCATGTGTCACTCAAATCGCTTGATGCAAGATAAGGTTGCTTATTCATCATGTATATGCTACTGTCTAGGAAGCACGGGTACAGCGATATGATACGGCAGAAATTATGAAAAACAGCTAAGTTTTACCTTAGTGTCGTATCTGATACGGCGATACGGGTACGTTTCCATTTTCAAAGTATCCGTGCTTCTAGCTACTGATTCTCATGTGGTACTCCCAAGTATACTCCTAAATCATAACCTTTTAATTCAATAATTAAGGGTCAAGATTAAAATTGATGTCCTACCAAAAATTTAAATAAAAAAAAATAATTTGATGTGACTTTAGAAAATTACAAAATAAGTTGAGCCAAATATAATTTTGACCCTTATTTATTTGAATTAAAGGGTTAAAATTTTACGGAGTACCCATAGACCGATTCTTATTATATATGTTATATAAATTAATATCAAATAAACAAGCTGAGCGGGGTGGTTATTGACCTTAGAATGACAATTCCAAGCTCAAGTTGAACTCAACAGTTTTGCAATTTAGCGAGCCAAGCCTGAATGCCCCATTGCTCATCTCATCTCCACCCCCACATTTGGCTGAGAAACATTGAAACTTTTTTTTTGGGGTGAAATGTTATCATGTAACCAACACACACTAAACGAAACATTGAAACGTTTGGTTATTGAAAATAGAGTCGGTCTATGGGTACTCCCAAATACACTCCCTAATCCTAACCGTTTATAACCAACCAGACAACGACTAAGGGCTAGGATTTCAGTTGGCTTATTTTGTCTTTTCTATTGCCACATCATCTCGAATCCTAATCCATTTTAATAATTGAGATAATCAGTTAGGATTTGTGAGTATATATGGGAGTACACCTTGGGAGTATCCCTAGACTAATTCTTGAAAATAACCCATTTGGATGTTGTATGCTCCCATGTATTCTCACACTTGCCTTATCGCTGAGACGCTGAATTGTATCCCTCACATTGGGGGGACTATGGATCAAGTCCCTTGGAATGAGTCGATGCTGATTTGTATGCCTCATCCCTCACATTGGGGAGACAATTAAGTGGCTTAGAATGACTGGGTTGAATATACCCAATTGCTAACTAAAACAGATACTAAAACCAAGCTAAGCAGAGTTGCGGCCTAACTATGTCACATGTACCCCCAAAAAAATGTCTAATGTCAGTTCTTACACCATCCGTAGCTGAGGGGAGGTGGGTGACTAGACAGTGGATTTTTTTTTTTTCACTGTCGATATCATTTACCTACGGGTTAGTATCAATGGTTAGTGGTTAGCATTAGGAATTGAAGCTCTTGCTACTCATCACCAGGGGTAATGGACACCGTGCCCATGGGGAATGGATCCCTAGCCTCTCTATTGAGAGAGGCGACACCTTACCATTGGAGCAAGAGGCGGGTTGTGACTAGAAGGTGGATACTGTAAATGAATGATAATGTTAAATGGAGTCATCACGAGAAAATAAAAGTGGAATATGGAGAAGACACCCTGCAACTTGTTGCCATTGATGATAGACATTACTAACATAAAGTTTTGGAGCATGGCACCCTGGAAGTTTCATCAACGATTTCTTGTGGTGCATGTACTCAAATACATCATGCTTGTCTCAATCCGATGTGTCTCTAATCGTTTCATCGCGATCATCTCCTGAACCGTTCTCCTAAACCATTTACCTCTTCGAATTGTCCTACAAAATGCAATGTAGTCATCGCAGGCACAGCCAACAAAACCTGTAACCCGTAACTAGCTTAACTCAACCAACCAGATTTCAAAACGATTTTCTGCATTTCCTCCTTTCACATGATAAATTAGAGTGAAAGGGGAAAACTTGGATATTTTCGCATTAATTAAATTACTGGAAATTCACAACATAAATTACAAAATAAGAAAAGAAGATATATAATATGGTGATGATATGCAAATGCTATATTCTACTAGTATACATGGTGATGACACCCCTCCCCCTCCTCCTCTCAGGGCTCTTGGCTGTTTACCCGGCTGTGAAGCTCCAGCATCTCCTGGTGGTTAGGATCGACTGAGAGAGCAGCTCGGCAGTCTCGGAGGGCACCCATGCCATCCCCAATGTGCTCATGGAATGCTGCCCGCAGGTGTAGAAGGTGTAGATCGGCTTTGAATGCAATTGCCCTTGATAGCTCTGCAATTGCTTCCCTCTGCTTGTGGCTGTCCATCAATACTGTCCCAACCAACTTCATTGTCAGCTAAAAAGGAATAGCCCGCCAAGCAAAATAAAAAAAAAAAAAAGTATTAACGGAAGAATCTGAAGGTCCATGACAATCCATAGACAGGATAGCTGTACACAAGCAGCCATTTTTTTTCTCTCCTGATCAGTAGAATGGGAGATCACATTCTTTTGGACTCCTAGAAAAACTAAAGCAAAGAGAAAAGATGATTAATCATTCGATTGGGAAGGTATTTGTGGGAAAGATCTCTTATGCAGTACCTACAGAATGGTGGCTCAATGGGTTCTACCTCCTGCAAAAACCTTCCGTACAGCGATTTTGTCTTGTGTCTGTATCTAAGGGGGACCTTTGAATTTAAAGATACATTTAATAGTTTTTTCATTGTTTACCATCACACATTTTGAAAGTATAGATGGCAAGGAAAGTGGAGACAAAAGAATCTCACCTGCTGCTCTGTATCTGTAAGGATAAACTCGGAGTGGATCTAATTGGGTGACCATCTCCAGATCTGTCTTTGTGAGTTCACGGTCACAGTACTCTGACCTCTTCTCATATGCTGATGCATTATTACGGGCTTTCTCGATCAATTTTGTCATTTCCTCAAACGCTGCATTTCGATCATTTCTGAGGAAATGGACCCGGGCAAGTCCCTGGTGGGCTCGGGTATGACGGATTTTAAGGGCACCGATGTAGCAATCAGCTGCCAAGTCTAGCTTTCCATGGTCCACATACACGCTGCCAAGATTGTTTAGTGCCTGCCAAGTGGAAATTTAATGATTAAAAAGTGTTGCACATACAATACATTACGCCACAAACCGAAGAAGGAAAATGGTGCACCTATACCCTATATTGCACACTGGCCCACAAATTCATAAATTTAGCCTATTCAATTGATGGGATACCTGCTGGATGGTGCATAGCCAAAAAAATCATCACTTACAACCACCAATTAATGATAGTCTTTTCTTCACCCTTACTTTTAAATGTTCAAATATTACTCTCTAAAGCTTAAGATCCTCTTGTCAGTTTGATATTGTGCGGGCCACGAACCACACGAACCATCTAGGAGGTGCCCCACCGATTGAATGGGATTCAGGAGATGGTGGACCATTGGGTAGACTCGATTTTAACTCAAATAGAGATGACCCAAGCCAAGTTCCACAGAACACTTCAAGAGAAAGAAGACCAGAAATACTTTACCAAGAATGACTCGAGATGAATTCAAGCCGTAATTGTCTCCATCTTCTGGGCCTAGATTCCAATCAGTTTCAATTAAGAACAATCTGCCTAAAAATGAACCATACGAGGGAAACAGTTCTTCTTGAAATGTATGGATTTGCGTATTCACTGCACATAGTTTTTTCCCCAAAATTTCTAGTTATGACCCAATGAAGAGCTCTAATTCTCATATATAATAGAGATCGGTTGGCGTCTACTTAAACTTCTTTTTATCCAATTATTGTTACTGATCTACCAATCAAAAAAAGAAAAATTTTAAAAATATATGGTCATTGTCCTGTATATTCTTCAGGAAAGAGTTGTCCTTTTGAATCTTGAATTCTTATAGAAAATATATGTTTGATACTCTCCATTAGCATGCTCGGAATTTAATGTGGCATCAAAAAGACCTATATCCTAAAAGTAATTGATGTATGAAAATCAGTGGCGAGTCAAGGAAGTATAACTATTATATTAAGTTTTACAAAGTCCATCTGATGCTTGTATGTGTTAAACCATCAGACTCATCAGCTGTGCCATGCTGTCGGAATGTTCCATTGACATTAGAAGTCCATTCTGACTTCTGAGTCATTGCCTAATTTGTGCCCCATATTCACCCCACATTCAACTTGGCTAACCTTACAATTTTGCATGTCAATAGTTCATTCTTCCTAACTAGGGAAAATATAATCTTGACTTCAATTTGATCCACTCTTGAAAATCACCAAATGCTAACCCCATCCTTCCAATCAATTGGTTTCGTATTCAAGAGGATTAAGAATCAGCCGGACTGGATGATCTTATCCATCCTATAAAAAGATTATATAGACTACTACATTTTTTTTGTTCTGGCAAAAAAATTTAACCATACAATTAGTAGAATGGTTAGGAACATATAAGCTGAATTTTGGTCTAAAGAAACTTCTAATGGATCTCACTTATTGTCAGTTCAGTCCAGACTGGTAAAAACATGCACCGCTCTTATGGTTGAGACCCTGTACCACCCTATTACAGGTAAAATATAATTGGGACTATCCCATTTTTCTATCCCATCAATTACTGATTTAGAGAATCATATAGTAGTCAAGTTTTGCAGCCTTGGGACCAATTTTACTCTAGTACATACCTAACTTGAATGGACTAGTTAACAGTTGCTAGTTTCCTCTGCGTTCAAGGGAGCATGGTACTTTTGGGTCATTAAACATAGAGAAACATTGAAACATCAAGTTTATCAAGACATAATTCCTTAGAAAGAAACCAATATGCTGTTTTATATTCTTAGAAAGAAACCAATGTGCTTTCTTTTATAGCATACATCTTACTTCATAGAGGAGTTCTATCAATATTCTTGAACTGTTTCCAAGGAGAGTACAACAGTACCAATAAGCTTAGCAATCCAGGGGACACAAGTTCAAAAGAGTGAATAGGAAGAAGTGGGGTGAGAGAGAAAACCATACCTGTCCCTTGCGAAGCCTGTCCGAGGGGCACTTCAAGGCATCTTCGAGAAGTGACACAACGGTTGAAGAGCATGAAGGATCAGGGCTAGAGTCGGCCAAAGCATAGGCTTTTAGAAAGAAGGCTTCAAAAGATCTATTGAGGCTGATCGACTCCTCTGCTTTCCGGAGCCCCTCCTCACGATGACCTGTATCATATAAGACCCATCCCTCGTAAACAAGACGTTCATGATCACTTGATGCATGCTGGCATGCTAGCTGTAGACTTCGCATGGCTGCCTCTGGACAGTTCAACCTGGTAAAGCAAAACCGTAGGGTTTGTATCGGCCTTAACACAAACATAACCTTACTTGAATACACAAATATATGGACCCCTGACTCCTGAGATACTGGAAATCTGGAATATACCTAAGGAGAAGCAAAGACTGTCTGAAGTACAGCACACCTTTCGCTTCATCAGACTCGAGCATGCGGTAGATAACTGAGAGAGACCCAATATCATCAACTGAAGACCAACGATCATACAGTTGCAGCCAACAATCTGCAGTTGTCCAATTCTCAACGTGTTCACTCACAAGAATATGAAGTTGGGAAGCTGCAACTCTCCTCTCGAACATCCTATATTCTGGAGACAGTGTAAGAATCGCTTGAACATCACATAATGCTGCTCGGTAATCCTCGAGCGCCAAATAGAAACAGAACCGGAGTTCCAAGCATTCCAAGGCTAGTTTGAACCTGAGAATCCGATTGATTTCTGCGAGAGCATCTTGAACATTTTGCTTCCTCATCAAGGATGCGGCCCGATACATGTAGGGGTAGTTAAGCATGGGGTCCAACTCTGTTGCCTTCTCGAGGTCTTCCCACCTCTTGTTGCCTTCACAATACAGTGACCTTTCCTGATACATCCATCCAAGTGGGATATAAGAGGAGATCACAGAGCTAAGCTTCTCGTAAGACCAAAGTTTACGACCCTTTATGAAACCCAGCCTAGCCAAACCTGTGACAGAATAAACATGGCCATCAGAGAAAGCCGCCCCAAAGAGCCGTTCAGCTTCATCATACTCTTTCCTCAGAAGCCTCACACATCCCAACTGATGAAAGGCCAATTGTCTCTGCCTACTATTAGTCGCAGAATCAACCAATCGTTCCAAGAAACAAACTGTTATATTTGAACAGGGATCAAGGTTCATGGCAACCTCATTCAACAAACAATAGAGTGAAAAAGAAGCAGGCCCAACCATGATTGATCTCTGCTGTCTATTAGCATTGCTCAATATCTGAACCACTCTATCATCGTTCAAACACTCGGGCAGTTCGTGCAGAAAAACTTGCAAACATGATGCAGCAAGGATAGGGGAGTTCTCTTCAAGGGCATATTCCATGAGGTCCACCGCATCTTGTCTTGAGGAGACCAAGGATGCGATTTTCCTGTCACAAGCATCTTTGAGCCTTTCACAGCAAAATTTGTTTGCAAACATTAAGATTTCCAATAACATATTTGGAGGAATTCCATTTAAACTGCCAGTCAGGCTGAATTCATTGATTGCCCTCATACCCGACGGGGAGATACCATTTTCGGACAAGTCTATTTCTTCCCGAAGCGATTCCGTGAAATACCCATTAAGCATTGCATGAAATGGAGCTGACAGACCAGCAATATTTTGCCTGTCACAGGCAATTGTCTCATCTCCAATTCGAAAGAAGACTGTATTGGAAACATGGTTCCTGGCCATCATGACAGTTTCAGGGAAACTCGATTTAAAATCAGTCTGAAGCAGAGAACTGATGTCTAATGGCCCGAACTCCTGCAAGCATTTGCCATAAGAGGCAAGCAAGTTAGTTATAAGTTCCTCCCCTTGCTTCTCATATTTCAACCAAGCCCCAAAGACGAGTTTCTCATGAATGGTGCTAGCTTTCTGCCAAGCTGAACAGAGGCTTCTCCGCAGCAATTTGACTTCCCCAAGGCCCCTAAAGACCTGAAACTGGAGCAAATAAAGGTTCGACCTCTCATGGGGAGGACAGGACTCGAGTTCTTCATGAATTTGAGCTAGTACTTCTACGTAATCAACAGGTTTAAAGAATGGAAGAATGGGTGGTTCAGGGACCTTGATAAGAGATTCTCTACACACACATACACACAAAACAAAAATAATGAGCTGAATTCCTGAAAAGAAAGCAAACCCAATTCACAGAAACCATTGAGAAGCAAACTTACATGGAAGAAGACGAATTTGAGGAGAATTTGGAGAGCTTCCCTCTTTCAACTTGAAGCCATGAAGGAGGATTGAGAGTATGGAGTTGTGTTTCTTTACAGGATTCAGAGAGGAATATATTCCTCATGGGGCAGAAGAGATGAAACAAGTCACAGATCTCCACAATATCCAAATGGGTTTCTCTAAAACACTCAAAAACAACAAATTTGGAAGAAAAAATGAGAAGAAAAAGACCTCTTCTCACTCACAAATTACAACCTTTAACTAAGAATTTCGCAACCCCACCAAGCAACAATATAAGAGAGAGAGAGAGAGAGAGAGAGAGAGGTTTCTTGCACTAAAAAATAAAGAAGCTCTTTTGCACTACGTCTCTAAATCTATATTTTTTCTATTCTACAGATATCAACAATCACAACTCTACAAATCATTTCTCTCTAAAACATAAACAAATCTATTATCTCTTCAGCAATAGAGCAATCAATCGATAGAGACTTGAAGACCCACCAACGATCACCCACGATCCCTACTAGAAATACCACCAAATCCACATCAAAGCCAACCTAACTCTTAAAAATAAAGACAAAATCCAGAACAGCAAGAGAGACCCACCTGCCTTGTTGGATTCACCAAAACAACCACTCCAAAGCAGCGCAGGAAAAAAAGAAACAAACCCACTTCTTTTCTTGCTTGAATTTCGAAAATCAAATCTTAAATTCCCGCATATAACAACAGCCAGTGAGATCAAATTGAAGGAATCCAAAGAAAATCTGTGACTGTCGCTTTCTTTTGTTTAGTAAAAGGAGAAGTTTTTCCTTCTTTTTCTACTTTGCTTCTGTTGGAGAGTAAAAGTGAGATTGAAACCACCGTTTGTTGGGTGTAAAATAAATTTTAAAAGGAAAAAATATATATATATATAAATCAAAAAGTTGAATTTCTTGAGATATGGAAGACAGAGAGAGACTGCCAAATGCACAGCTGCTTCTTCGGTTCTTCCATCTGCAATTGCCGATATTTGGGACTCAAAATCTCGGGATAATATCGTGGTAAATTACCACAGCAACCCGAATCACTATAACACCCTCCTCTTGGCTCAAGGAGGGTCCTCTTCTAAGCTGACCGCATGTCCCTTTTAATACCTCTTTAATCATGGTTAAATTTAATCAAATTAAAATTAATAAAAAAAAAGATTACTTAACCCTAGGAGGTGAGTGGATCCTAACCTTAATTGACAGTTCGGTTGGTAAAAAGGGGTGGTGAACCAATGAGATTCCAGGGTCAGCCTTTTTTTCCATTTCCCAGTGGTGGCAATTTCAACTGCCCAACATTTCGCGGGTTTGGTCGAGATTTGGGTCCATGGATCAGGATAGTTTGCTCAACAGTCAACCCATTTGTAATATTTGTAATTGGGTTGGATTAGGTAAGCGGGTATAGTTTGTCTTCGTGTGTTCTGTTGGATGTTATTCTCACACGACCCAAACAAATCGACACAACCCTTTGCCACCCTAGATGATGTAAATGAAGTGGTTTTGAAAATAAGTCCGTTGATCGGAGGGAGGAGATCATTCAATCAAAGTGATTTGAGCAAAGGCCATCTACGGACGGTCCAGATTGATGGAAATGATTAACACGAGCAAAAAGCGTTTCACATGACGTTCTGTGACCAACTAGAAGGAGACATATTCTGAGAATGTTGTAATAAAGACAAATCAAATCAGTTAAACAAATTAAACACACTTTTTGTGCTTCCCCAGTGGAGGCTCTTAGGGAGATCTTTCTCTTTTCTAATTAGCAGTGATTAGTAGATCCATGGGTCAGCTACTTGTCTTACCCAGTGATTATTAGCAAACCCATGGATCCGCTACTTATCTTACCCCATGTCCTTGTGTCCCTTTTAACACCCCTTGACCCTGATTAAAGTTAAGATTTTGAATTTTTTTTTCTTCCTAAAAACCAAGGTTGAATTGTTTAACCATAGGGATGAGTGAATTTTAACCACAGTTGATATTTGTTTAAAATGGGGTGTGGACCAATGAGGACCGACCATTCCATTACATAATGGAAAACCCAACTCCTTAACACCTACGGAAATATAAAAACGAGAAAACAACCTGAGGAACTTTAAGAAAGCTGTTTAACAGTCCTTTTAAAGGCTTTTCAGGCCTGTTTCTGAGTCTTGAGCTAAAGAGAAAAAATAACAGTAACCAAAAAGGAGAATCTTACTTGTTACATCTCTTTTATCTTCTCTTTTGACTCGAGCTCATAGCTCATAACTCAGTTGAATATAAAGATATGGAGTATCTTCTCTTTTGACTCGAGCTCATAGCTCATAACTCAGTTGAATATAAAGATACGGGCCTTAACTCCATTCCTTTCAGGAATAAACTAGTGGGTGGCACATGCGATACACGTGAGAGCGAGGGGAAGGAGTTAACCACAATTAATAGGAGTTAAAAGGGACACGTGTTAACCTGTAGGTGCAATTGAACTCACTAGTGGCATGTGTGATGCACGTAAGAACGAGAGGAAGGAGTTAACCACAGTTAATAGGAGTTAAAAGGGTCACGTGTTAACCCGTGGGTGCAATTGAATTCTCCCTAAATTCAATCACGATTGGCTGTGATTCAAAATAGATAGATGAGTAAGGGTAGTTTCGAAATTAAATTCAAAGGCAAGGGATAGTTTGGGAATTAAAGCAAACATTAAATCTAAGTTTTGTTTTTATATAAGGGTAGTATGGGAATTTCGGAAAAATCAAGCTACGCCCGCCTATTGCATTATAATAGTAAAGATAATTAGAGCCATCAATTTAACCCTCTTTTTTCTAGGACCTGATTTTGGTTTTTCCTACCCTCCTTGGTCCTCACATATCTAAATATTAATCTTTACGCGTGCGTGAGGATTAAAATTCTTCACGCAGGCATGTTTAAATGTCATTGCTGTAATTATGGAGTGCTGGTGGAGCATTTTTACAAAATCAATTTCAATGGAGCTTTGGTTGAACAAGGATAAAGCTTTGAGACCCCTTAGGGCTGAGACCACGCTCTAAGAGCATGTGATTTCAAGTGGGCCTATCATGTGAAATGGGCCCCACCGGAAATCCAATGTTCTTAAAGCATGGTCTCAGCCCTAATGGGGTCTCAGTAGCAAAGTTCGGTTGAACAAATAACCGAGAGAGAAAAAAGGGCTTTGAACAGTGATATTTTTAGGGTAGTGCTACGCGCACCCCAATATTTACTCATATACACAAATTTTAGATAAATTTATAGTAAAACACCAAAGAGACTAAAAAGCCCTTGTTTCTCCGTCTTCATCACTCTGCCCGCAGCTTGGTTACGAAGAATAACTTGCTTATGGTAAGAGACATCGGAGTTAGTAGAAGAAGATTTAAGGAGAATATATATATATATATACTAGCAAACACCCTGTGCGATGCACATGATATGATCATACTCAAGAGAATAAATGTGACACGAGAGAAAGAAAATGCATTTATAAAAGCATTGTATGAAAATATTTGGTTATTTTAAAAAATAATTAAATTCAGTAATATCTGAAATTTTATCACATAAGTAAATATTTATGTTTATTATATTCTGAAATAGATCTAGCCGAGATGAATGGAACAATTACAACCCATTAAAAAAAATTAATTAAATGTCCAGGCCTAAACCCAACCCATAGTAAAATTTTTCGATCATCCCTATGCGCTACATGGAATAATTAGACATCTTATAATGCACCGCATTGCCTTGGTGGGTTGACTCTGGTGATCCGATTAAAATAACGGGCTTCCCTATCATCTAAACTTATTTTAGTGAAAACTGATAAAATATTTGAAAAATCAAGATTTACCATCTGTCAGACCTCTCAAAAGAAGATTTGATAGATATCAAGTGTTTGAATTTGCTTCGTTTCACTCCCATGCGCTCTCCATGAGGACGTAAGATTTGCGAAACTTTCTCAATATTGAACTCTTAAGTAAATGACATCATGACTAGGACTGAAACCGCACAAGTTTCATGTCTCAATCGCCTTCAATCCATTATCCATGGCATGCACATCTGTAGTCACCATGTCAAGAGCCTTAGCAATGCAAGTTTTCACTCTAGAATTTTCATTGAATACCCATCTAACAAAACATAACCGTGTAAGAAACACAGAGATATCATCATATATAAAAACATATAAAAGAAGCACAAAGAAGTGGTTGAATCATTTACACTACTTCGGTATGTTTAGCATCTTTTAAAAAAAAAAGATTTGGACCTATCTCAAAAATAGATCTATTGTAAAGCTGTAATCCAAATTTATCTCGCCTTTTACCTGATCACCTTAAAGGTCTACTTCAATCACACCATCAAACCCTAAGCCAAGCAAGAAAAATAAGATATCAAACAACAGAAGGGGCTCTGCACCCTACAACATCACAATTTGAAGCAAAAAAAAAAAACAGGCTTCTTAGAATCTCGCGAAGGAATTACTTAATCAAGCTGGAGTTGTATTCCAAATCTAGAATTTGGAGGGTTAACGTTGAAGGGGTAAAGCTAGGTAGAGACAAAAGTAGAAGATAACTATTTAAAGGGGATCAATTGTAATGTTCGGAAAGTGGAATAGTCTTTTTCTGAAAGATTTAATAGAGATAATCAAAATAATAGATAATAGGTGGGGTTGGACGGTTAGGAAGGTAGAATGAACCAGTTTGATGGGATTGGGGAGTGGTGAATATGGAGAGATAAACAAACATTTTTATAATGGGAAAACATTTATTATTATGATGGTGGAGGAAAAGAATTGATTACTCTCATAGTGGGAGACGGTTTAGCTGGGTCTAGAAAGTTGGACTATAACTGTGTGGGCCCACATAGGAATAATGGAAATGAGTAATAATAAATGCCACGTGGCCATAATTTGAAGCAAAAATAGATGAATTGACAAAGAAGCCCAATGAAATGTTACCATATCAGACGACATGTGACATCAATATAGAAAGGAAATAGAGAGATTTGAGATATGCCACGTGGAACCAACCGGCATATAGTATTAGTATATATATATATAATTGTTTTATTTATTTATGTCTTTCTCTTTGTTTCTTGATGTTTCACTCGTGTTTCTAAAAGTAGGCGGATTATCACCATGAGAGTCCTTTCTCCAGAAATTGTCACATTTTCTCCAAGATTAGGGTTCGAGAGAGTTTTAGCCATGGCCGCACCTATCGAGTCATGTTTAGCTCTCTCTCTGCAACCAGCGAACGGATTTGATATCCTTCAGTAGTCTTGCGAGTGGTTACCTCCGGTAAGAGCTCTCGTTGCCCTTTCTGCTTTTCGGCAGACTCGTCTTGCTTTTACCAACGACAAGTATCACTCAACCGAAGATGATGATTCATCGTTAGGAGACGATCCCCTCACAACATCGAGCGGGCAAGTGATCGTCAGTGTCGAAAGCAAGTACCGTGTGACTGCAAGCGTGGGAGGGGCTTGTTCAAGATCAATGACTGTGCAAGCCTAAGAAGTTCCAAGGCAAGATTCCACTTTTGGTTGCAGATCAATGGTTGTTATCAAGGATTTGATGATTTTTTTTTTGTTGAGACTGGTTAGGGTTTCTATCTCATCTCATTGAGTAAATGAATTCGATTGGGAAAGGTTAAGGTTTTGAAAAAATAATTCTTTCACTTTACTGGGATAGAGACGAGCTGAAGGTTTTGATTTTTTTGTTTTTTGTTTTTTTTTGTTGAAGAAGATATGGAGAAGGGGGTTTTATAGTCTTTTACTATCTTATTTTGGTGTTCCATTAGAAGTTTTTCTAAATTTGGTGTTTATAAGTAAATGATGGGGTGCGCCTAGCACCATCCTATTTTTATAAGGAAAATAGTCACCTCCTCGGTCGGTGACGTGAGGAGGAGCGTCTCGGCTCCCATTTTCTTGCCATGTGTCCCCTTCTAACCCCATTTAACTATGATTAAGATTCATTCACCCTTAGGATTCACCCATCTATCCTTGGTTTTTAGAAAAATATAATAAAAAAATTTAACTAAAGGGTCAAAATTAACTAACCTGAGTTAAAAGGGAGTTAAAGGGTCGGTTATGTGAGAGCGAGGAGGAATAGTCCCATCCTTGGCCGGCGAGGGGACTATTGCTCATTTTATAATTACAAAAATAAAGAATGGTATTTTTCTATAACTAAATATTTATGTAATTTCCAAGATATCGTTGTAAAGGCTTTTTTGGGCCATTTATCAATTTGGAGCTTTATTCAAAGAGAGTACGAGGAAAACTAAAAATCTTAGGTCCATTCTTCTGAGACTTCTAAAGCTTGTCACTTTACACTTTGTCATGATACTTGCGAAGGAATTTAAGTCACTTTGCCAAAGATTTTAATAAAATTAATTCTTATTATCATGAGATTTTAAGTCTTATTGTTTTTTTTTATGAGATTAATTTCAAATCTGCATGTGAAGTCTTACGGGAATTGCAACATGAGAGATGAAAATCGTGATACATCTAATTCTATAAAAATAAAAATATTGTCAAATAACAAAATTTGTATTGACCCAAAATTTATAAGTCTCGTCAAAAGAATGAACCCTAAAAATAATATAGTTTTGCACAAGCAAATTCAAAAGGCTTTAACTTTACACAGGTGGAACTAATGGGCTCATTTTACTCGCATTAAAGAGGCATACAACAGAAAAACCACTTTTATCACACAAAAATTGTGAAATCAAGGTGCGACTTTTTTTGAGGAAAAGTTCGTATCTTCTTCTACGAGGTTTTTTTTTAATCACTTAACCAAACACACACACGAATAGGCCAACACACACACCAGGCCATATCTTCTTCTACGAGGATTGGTTGGTGATTTTTTTTCCTCTACGGAGGGCTATCTAGCAATGTTATGATTGCTTACATTTTTGGAGACAATAGTTGATATAGAATTAGGGGTCTCAATGGACTAGGCTGGCCAGTGGCCTGACCCAATCAAATAGTTGGGCGGGCTTGTGTTAAGAGCCTTAGGCTCGGGCCCCATTGTACTATACTTCTAACCAGGTTGGCCCGACTAAATAAAGCCCAATTGAAAGGGGAAAAAACTAAAACTAAAACTAAAACAGCCTATTTTGCCTTTTGAATTGTTAAGTGGGCTTGGCTTGACAATCCTATTGAAACCAAGCCCAAATTGGATGGCCCATTTATTAATCGGGCAAACCCAAACCTGGCCCGTTGAGACTCCAATATAGAGTATCATCTTGCTCAAGTTACTTATTTGAGCATAGATTCAAGGTAAGGGCCATGATTTGGCTACATTAGCTCTGAGAGCATAGCTTCCAACTAGACTTAGTATGAGAGCCAAGTTGAACTGATCTTGGTTTGAATATGCTCAAGCTTAGCTTGAGCTTCAAGCTTGAATGTTCAGGCTTAAGCTTGGCCTGGACAAGCTTGATCGAGCTCAAACTAAATTCAAGTCGAGCCAAGTTCGGGTTGGCTCAAACTTGATTCAAGCCAAGCCAAGCTCAAGTTGGTTCAAGCTTGATTTAATTTTCAAAGTTATTTAGATCAATTTATGTAGTTTTAATGAAATTACTTTTTTGTTAAATTATAATATAAGAAACTATACAAAAGTAATCTAATCATACAAAAAACAAAAAGATTTGAGGATAGTCCTTAGTCTAAAAGGTTAGGATTAGTGTTTTGCTTTTAACTTCAAAGTTTTTGCTTTAAAAAATTCAATTATCTTTGGTTATTAACTTCTAAACTTATTTAGTATAAGTTAAAAAGTATTATTATATACCAATATAAATGTCATTAGCAAAAAAAAAATATATAAATACATATATAATATTTCAAGCTGAGTTCAAGCTAAACCAAGTCCTAAATGAGCCATGCTTTGAGCCGAAGTCGAGCCGAAACAAATAGAGTTTCATTTAAACTTGACTTATTTATACATTTGAACTCAAAAAAATGCTTGAATTGATCATTCGAGCCTAAAATGCCGGCATGACCTTGGCTTGAAAGAGATGAGCCAAGTTCACAAATTGAGCCAAATTCACGAGCCAACTTTGCTTGAATGTAACCCTAATTCCAATTAGTAACACGAGCATCATAACATATTTCTTTTCCTTTTAACCGAACCCAAGTATCAGATGCCCCCTTTAGAAGTTCATTGGTGCCTCCTGTTTCAAATGCTTTCACACCTACTCAAAAAGGATTTTGCTAGCCCCACTCTCTTCTTTTCAAGACAAGAAGAATTTCACAAGTGAGGGTGGAGCTAAGCTTTCTCACTTACTCAAAAAGGATTTTGCTAGCCCCACTCTCTTCTTTTCAGGACAAGAAGAATTTCGCATGTGAGGGTGAGCTAAGCATTCCCCCCACCCAAAAAGGGCTTGCGTCTCCACTTTTTTTTTCTCTAGTGTTCATCATTTATTTAGCTTTTCTCAAGGGTAAGGTTCTTCTTTCTTTTGAATTGATCATTCAAGCACACTTCTTATCACTTGAGTTGTAATTTCAGTAAAACTTCAAATTTAGTACAATGTATGATTTTTTTTTTTAATGGAAAAATGAAATTTGAAATCATACATTTCAAATGTTTCATCAAAAAATGATAAAAGACTCAAGAATTGAAATCATGCCTTTCAAAAATGATTAGACTTGAAATATCATGATGATAAGAGTTAATGTTGTTAAAAACCTTAATAAAGTAAATCAAATTTCTTAACAGCTACCTTAATAAAGTGTAAAGTGTCAAGCTTTATAAGTCTCAACAAAAGATTGGACCCTTAAAGTCGCAATGTAAATAATGGTCATAGCTTTAAATTCACAATTTTGAATTTGATGCTAATTTATCTTTTAGAATGGTTTACTAGTGAGATGACCATATATAAGCACAACATTAAGACTCATAGGACATACCCAGAGTTAAGACTCATAGGACATACGCAGATGCTAGGATCTATTTATGGTCATGTAATTTTTCGGTTACAAGACATCATTTATCTACTGTTCGTAGTTAGGTTCAGAGTGTTAGTAACTTGTAAGTAAACCTCCTACTTGTCACGGAAAACTTCCACTCAGGACTTTGATTTGCACCCAAAAAAATATAGGACTTTGGTACTTTATTTTAGCACAAAACATCATTTATCTAATGTTAATAAATTAGTGAGCATATCAATGCTAAACCAAGTCTACCTGTATGGAGGATACATTCCTTCCACTAGGGCAACTAGGGGGACGAGATGAAAAACAGGAGGAAAGTTTTTTTTTTTTCTTTAAATACAAGTCATACGGTTAAGCCACAACTCACTCTTGATAGTAGTGTTAGTATCTGTTCTAGGTTAATGGTAGGGCTGTCAAAGGGCAGGGTCTCGGTAGGGTGGGGTCAGCCCTAACCCAGCCCTAGCCCTTCAAGGGCATGGATTAACTAGGCCCTAACCTTGCCCTCGAGGGCCAGGGCAGAACAAGGAAGGCCACGAGATGAATTTTTTTTGGGAAATGCTTAACTTACTGCTGCATTAGACTATCTAGTCTAATGTGCAGTCCTCATTGGTCCATGTCTTCTTTTTTATCACACATCAATTGTAGTTAAGATTCACTCACTCCTAAGGTTCAGCAATCTAACTTTGGTTTTTAAAAACAAAATAACAAAAAGATTAAATTTAATTTTCTTAAGCTTAACAATAGTTAAAAGAGTGTTAAAAGGGACAGTCTAATGCGTGGTGTGCAAATCGCAGCCTTATTTTTTTCTACACTAATGTCAGCAAATAATTCAATTAAAAATTTTAAGAAGAAATTGTACTGTGGAAGGCTCCACCGACCACCGTCCCATGACTGTCTTTAAAAAAAATTCCACATTTTAGTCTTTAAAGGGTGGACTGGGGCATTTTAAATCAGTTCGTTGTTTTGTTGGTGGGCTCCACCGACCACCGTCCCATGACTGTCTTTAAAAAAAATTCCACATTTTAGTCTTTAAAGGGTGGACTGGGGCATTTTAAATCAGTTCGTTGTTTTGTTGGTGGGTTTGGTAGACCATCCACTAATGGTTATTACATTATTTATACCAGTGGGTGGCACGTGCGATGATGCACATGAGAGATAGGGGAAGGGGAGAGAGACTGGGAAGAGAGACTCTAGTGAGAGAATTTTAAAAAAATTTCATTTTAAAATTTAAACTTAAAAAAATATGTAGTGAGTTGAAACTACCTCATAACGTATGTTTCTACTTTTTCTCTGGAAAAGTAGTTACAGCGTATAGAGGGTGTGCCTCTTTGTTGAGAGATCAAGGAGGGAGCATGAAAAACAGATAAGGATAAGGATTTTAGGTGTCCAATCTGAAATATTTGAGATATAAGAACATGAATCATGTGTTTTCATTTCATTCAGTTCATGTGAATAAAACCCATTGGACTTCCACTTCTCTATGGATGGTAGACCTTAATTCAAATGATAGTTTATTAAGTTTTTTATTAAACAAAAATTCAATTGATTCGGCGAAGAGAAAACAAATGAAGTTATACACCATATTTAAGCGTCATTTTGGGTTTCAGTTATCAAGTTCGATGAACGCGACATTTAGGGTTTCAGTTACCAAACAAGTTCGATGAACATCTAGAATGGTGGAAATAGAATTCGTGTCACCAACCCCAAATAGAGAGACAAGGCACTCGAAGAAAAGAAAAAAAGTGGCATTTTTGCACATGATGCAGAGAGAATATATCTGCAAGAAGCTCTCCAAATTTCAAGTCCAAGGAGTACTTTCATATTAGAAAAACAGACTCACGAGGGTGATGATGCAATTCTTAAACATACAAAAGTGTCATGGCGTGCAAAACCCATGTCATTCAGAAACTGGTTCTTCTCTTGGAGGGGTTGCTTAAGTTCAGTCACAGGAAAACTGTCACCGAGTATCTGCAAACATAACCCAATGAAAGCTAAAGGCTGTCAAATTGGTTACTCATTTTTCCCTTCTTGTTTTCATCTACTGTGAGGCGATCTCCAATGAAAATAGGCTCCACCTCAAGTCCCAAACTTGGTATGAAGGATACACCATTCAACTCCCAAACGGCATGACCTCTATACAGTGTCATCAAATCCAACCCTCTTGGATATCTGAAACGCAAACAAATAATTAAAAACTATCAAGTTAATTTCCCAGTTTTTTGAGAGAAATAAATAGATGAAGTTGCACCAAAATAAGAACCAGTATTCTTTAGGCCCTCAATTCTCTAGGGGCCAACTCTCAGGTAGTACATGTATCCAATATTGTTAGTCAAAACTTTTAACAATCCAAATACAATTCATAAAGAGACAAACTATTTTAGAAACAGTAAAGAGAGTATGTCAACTTTTAAAAGGCAAACAATGTCATGATGAGTAGCCTAGTAAAAAAAAAATCCGGAATAATCAGTGTGGCCATGACATTGTTTTTGGGCCATGTCCAATAATATAGAAGGTGGCCCATTGATAGGATGTCACAGATTGACAATTACCCAATTCACAGTAGGAGCACACAGTCATAATAATATAGTGGCCTTAACAGTAGAATAGCATCTCAGGGCTGCGTTAGCAAAATAGTGACAACTAAAACAAGCACTATCTATAAAGAGAACCCTAAACCCTTTCCCAGTCACCTACTCTCACTTCTTTCTGGCCTTGTTTTTCACATCCACGTACATGGTTATGAACCCTCAGGCCACTTAAATGGACCATAACCCAATATTTGTATATTGAGTGGTCTCATTTCCAAATCGTTCAATTAGCTATAAACATTTTTTTACTATAGCAGGTGTCCATGTTTTAGCTGATTATCAAATAGAATTGCCAGATGAGAGTCCATCTTGAGTGTTCCAATCATAATTACTAGCGTGAGAAGTGAAAACAATAAGATGGATTAAAAAATTCTTAAGAAATGAGATATGGACTCCTCAATTCTATTATATGAGAATAGGCTGTCATACTTTAGACATTGCCTTACATGACATGAGTGCGAATAATTATACACCTTAGGTTCTAATCCAACAAGGTTCTATACCCTAACTGTAGACTTGGGTCTATCTCATCACGTCCCACATCCATAGCCCTCTTTCACCTTTAAATGGGGCATGATGGATGTGAGCTTCTTGAGAAGCAAGAATGGGAAGCGAGCAACCCACCTTGTCCATAGCTTCCCACTTCCAGCTCTTGGACGGTTCTGTTTTGTTTGTAAACTACCAGTGTAAGAGAATATTTAGTTGACATATTTTCACTCCACAACCGTTCCATGGATAATATAGTTACTCTACAATAGGAATCCAAACACCATGATGTCATGGGCCACAAGCCATCCACTTGGAATCTTGTCACATAGTCCAGGGTTATGGTATCATTGGTCAATAACATTTATCTTCCATATTCATGTACATGCAGAATCTAGGACAAGGAGGGTCAATGACCTCCTTTTCCTAGAGATACCATTGAAAGGTTAACAAAAAAAGAGGCTTTACTTGGCCAGTCTCCATCTACTACCTGAGTGTTTCTTGATTGGGATAAAATCTTCCTCCAAAATGGGGATGCCCGGTGTCATGTAGAACATGAATGATGCTCTGTTTTCAAAATGGAGACAACTAAACATTATGGAATCTACTTTCAGATTTGAGATGAGTCTAGGAGAGAAAATTATTGGCTTTCAGGATCAGGAGAGTACTAACACTTTGCAATGGTGGAACAGGATTATAATGTATGCATGCATTAAGGAGAGAAGATTGAGATTGTTCAGACGTGAGCTAGAGTAATGACATTTTGACAGGGACCTGCAAGGAGTCCTTAGGGCCAGGTTGAAGTCTCTAAGAGGATTAAAAAAGGGAATACAAGATATGGATTAAGGTAGAAAAAAGAAAAATTTATAAATACATGCTTTAGCAGAGAATATGGCTAGCCTAGAATGAAATGGTGGAACATAATTCATGTCGATAATCCTAAATAATTGGGATTAGGCATTGACGATGAACAATGTATCTAAAGAGTAGGCAGTAATGGCAAGGTTTCCAGTTAAATGAGCATGAATGAGTCGTACAAATTGTCAACTTCTTTCCGCTTGAATTATTTTCTTTAAGTTGCTGGTTTAAGTTTTGCTGGCCTGGTTTTTAGTTTGTTCAAAAGGAACTATTTAAGCGTATCACAGTTCACACGCGCGCGCGCACACACACACACACACACATATATATATATATATATATATATATGTGTGCACTTTAAATATGCAAATAAATACATTATATTTAAGCAAGGCATGTTTAAGTAATTTTTTATTATAACTATCAAAAGTCAGAATAGGAAATAAAACTCTGAAAGGATTTACAAGCAGTTTTGAAACTCAGTGAACAGGATATGACGGTAAAATTGTTTATCAGGAATGCATGTTGAAGATGTACTGTATTTATTTGCATATTTGAGTAAGGTCGTGCTTCTCTCCCTTGCACAAAAACTAACCAGTTCATTTAAATCGAGAATACATGGATTTTTTTTTTGGGGGGGGGGCATGGAATGTCCATCTTTAATAGGGTAAAGTTTATTATAATCTAAAATTTTAGAAGACAAAAAAAATTAATGCCAAAGTTGAGGCACAGAATATGATATGGAACCTAATGTTAACCGAGCTTAAGAGTTGACAAAAGAAAAGAAGAGTTAGATTAAATGTACATTTGTTCTTGCTTAGGAAAATAAAATTTGATTTCTTTCTTCTTCTTCTCATTTCTTTTTTCTAGTTTATTCACATTTATTATTTTCTGCATTTGAAATTTTGGAGGTGTTGTACGATTTTGGCTCTATTGCCTTTGTGATACAAATGGGGATCAGGAAAATGGTTGCACTGGAAACTGGACTACTGGAGAGCAACATGAAATCTCTTATACCATCACGATTATCCAATTGTGCCACATGCTTTCCATTAAGATTGACAGCTTTGTGAGTTGTCCTTTGGATGGGCCATATCCGAAGAAAATGTTACTAAACAGCTGTTTAAAACTGTATGTTTATAATTGTGTGGACAATGCCCCTAGCATTTGCTCATCATCAACTTAAAAGCTGGTGATCAAATGGTTCAGAATATTCACTCATCCATGGGGTGGCCCCTTTGATCAAAGGGCATAAATTACTTAAAAATTACAAATAAGTTATTACTTTTCTCAAATAAGAAGACATGTGAAGGAGAGAGGACTTTGTAGCTTGCCTTTATCACTGAGATCAACATTCTTCACCTGGTTCTCAACCGAGCTACAGCGAGTGGGCGTGTGAGGTGGTCTAGGCTGGGGAGGGGAGCTTGTGCTGCTCCGACTCGGCTGCTCATTTGGGACCTGACTCCCAACTTGATGGTTCAAATACATCTGCAAGCGAGAAGACGATGACCCCCCTATCTTTTTATTGCTCTTAAATCTTCCCCTATTAGGGATGAGCAAAAAAGAATGGAGGAAAATGAACAGTAGAATGGAATTTTAGTCTAGTATAGTGTCATTTGGGTCATCCCAAAAGAGCATTTTTCTTATTTTAACATACCTGTCTTTTCGCTTCTCGAGGTATCTTCGCACGGATGCTTTTCTGCTTGTTATACCCTCCACTTCTGAAAAAAAAATAGTACGATAAAGCAAAGATCGCCATGTGTGATAAAGGATTCATAATTCACATAATTCAACAAGGCAGTGATGCTTTTCTGCTAGTTGGACCCTCTAATTCCTTATTCTAATTGCTGCAATGAAATGGGCACACTGCTACATTTGGTTAATCAACCAAAGATTACTGTCAAATTCGATATGAAGAACAAGAAGGCCCATTTTGCCTCACTGATCCAAAATACCTGAAATCCAGAGTGTTAGACTTGGGTCCACAAGCTAAATAATAGAAGTTAATCAGTGAGATTCATATTCTTCTTCAAATGGTGTATGGAACACAATACCATTATAATGTTATTACTTATAAATTTCAAAATCCACAGTAATCACTCCTTTAAGGAGTTAATCCTGACAGCATTCTGCTACCGCCTACTGGTGTAACTTCCAAAGAAAAATAGCAAACTAGTAGATGCCCATACCAGGTTCGATTTCACGAAACATTTTTCCTTCTTCCCTGTATTGCTGAGAATTTTCGGTCAATTTTGCTGTGAAGTCAAATCAAAACCATAAATTAAAAGAAAAACTACCAATACCTTGCAAGCTACCCTATTAAGAGTCTTCTGGTTTCAACAGTCCATTGTGCAATCAAACAGTGTTCGAATCATCTGAACATAAGCAACCAAATAGTGCATTACTTATGTCACACAAGTCTTCGTGATCTACGACTTTGGCACCCAAAGATCTCTTAATATGGTGGCTCGAGCAGTTAAGTTAGTTCTCAAATGAATAATTACAAACCTTACAAACAAAAAGTATTTTAAAGACTAAACAACGGGTGCCTTCGTACCTAAGCCTCACCTGTTTGCAAGGTTGGAGAGATCGCGGCAGGAGCTGGGTCCAGTCTGACACTTGTGGCATGTGAATGGCATGGCAAGGGCTGAAGTGCTGAGGCTCTACTAGATGGAGCATCTAGAGGCCAATGGACGGGGCTTGCTGCGAGTTGCAAGATTGCACGTGCCTGCAAATTCATCATTTGGACACATTGGAAGGCCAACATGCTATGGGATTTATGTCCGGGTATCCACACAAAAGAGGAAGCTTTATTACCTTATCAGCTGGTATGCCATCATAGACGTTCACTTTGCCGCAATAGAAAATCGTCATCTGTCCAACCAGCCCATTCGTCACACCTGCGGTTCTGCAACAAGTTTAAAAAATTCTTTCTTTGAGATTTCAATTAGCAAAGCATAAGAAAGAAATCTTGGAATATCTTCCATGAAAGCATTCATTAATCTGGACTGTCAAGGTTAGATTATTTGTATGCATATCAACTATAAAACTTGCACCTGTTAAATAAATTAAATAAGTAAACCTATGATCAAGAAAAAAAATTAATGGCTAAAAATGTAATAGAGTCTTCTGAAAAATTTAAAGACCTGTTGAGGGGTCTTCTAAGAAAGGAATTCCAGATTTTTTTAATACACATGATCAAGAGCACAATAGGGAGCTCATATTGCTTGTTGTTGGCAAACATAAGCACGTTGGTTCGCGACAAGACTGATTTATGCCCCAAGTCCTGGCAGCATGGGTTTAAATTTCTCGCAAATACTTCAATCATTTATGAAGATCCCTCCAAAGAAGCATAAGGTTATTGAAAAATGTCTCTTCTATTAAGAAGACCGCCTAGTGGTGAAGCTTATCCAAGAGATGTTTTTATTTGCCTTCACGCCTTTTATGAAGAGTCACTAAATCAAATTTTCATAAAATAATACCCCAAAATTTCACAATCTCCCATGCATGAAACGAAATCCCAAGGCTTTCCCATAGTTTAAATTTTTTTCTTAAATTCCCAAAATATCTACCAATAATTTTTACATTTCGCAAAATCGCTAAATTTTGATTCCATTTTTTTTTCTTTATTTATAACGTTACACTTTCCCAAATTTCAGTCAAAATATTGAAAATCTCAACCAAACACCCATTTTTGGTAGGGTTCTAAAGAAACACATTTGCTCCATTAGGTTTTCTAATGAGAACCAACAAATGCATTAGAGGAATCATCATTCTAGTCCTCAAACTTTGGGAGAAATCAACAAGACATGGTATTGTTTCCTATATTCAACCTAATTTCATTTAAAAAAAATTATTTCTACTAGTTATCTTTTTTCCCCATGGAATTATGCCCCTCTTAGCTTGATTTTATGTAAATATATAAGATTTATTTATCTCTGATGAATTTACACTAAGTTTAAGTTAGTGAAACAAATTGTTTATTATTGAAAAGAAGAGCTTAAGTCAAAAGGTAAATATGTAATGAGTAAACCACTATATATTTTTGTTTCATATTGTTGATTATTATGGTATGTTAATCACCGAAAGAATCGACATTCTAGCAGACACACTGAACAACATTAAAGAGAACAGGTGTTGCATATGTCGGGCTGAGGTGTGGCAACAAATTTGCAGTAGGGGACAGCAGCAGAGATTCCAGGCACAATGTGCGATCGACTACGGTTCAGCCGATGGTCAAACAAGGCTGCGACGATGGCAATCAGCTTGGCAAGTGGTAGCAACTATAGATCGAGCAAAAGACGGCAATGACAGCGGACGACTATTATCAAGAACGAGATCAATCTTCAACACAACTTATGAGCAAGTGGCCAGGGTCGAATTAACTCAAATCCTACTCTGATACCATGATAATGAGAGAGGATTCTGTAAACTCTCCAATGATACATTCCTTAACCCCAATGGCTTTTATATAGAAATGTACATGTGCACACAAGGTAATAAATCAATCAAGACAAATTAGAAGGTGAATGATTCTTCTCACTACAATAGGAAAGTATAAACAATTGCATATTCTACAATAGGAAGGCTACAAATAACAACATTATTTATCATTATTCATGCAATGCATGATTGAAAAATGAAATAGATTCTCTGGAACACCATATGTACATAATCTTTTGAAACCAGATATTTTCGCTTTACTCAACATTATTAGATTCTCCAACTCTGCTATTTCAGCTGCAATGCTGAGATATCCCATGATTTTGGCCACAAAATCTAAACTGCCTACTCTAATCCATAACCTAATGATCTGACTCACAACCATGTTAAACTTTCAATATGACCGATTAGCTTTAGTATGCACATGTAGAGAAGGGTAAAATGGTCATGAGGATATGCTTGTATACTGATTTTCTCATTCAAACCTTTTAAGTTACTGCGCTCACTAAGGACATAATAACACTAGTCTGGATGGTCAGAACCAAGAAAAAGTTGAAAGATAAGACAACAGTGCTCATATAATCAAATTGAAATTCACTCTTACTAGATATCACAAGTGAGCTTCATCGCTTGACGGTCTCACCCTCACCCCTTTACTTGTGTGCCACATATCCTGATATTATGGTTCTAGACAATCATCACCTCCAATACTTCTCACTTCTCAGATTACATATTATGGTTCTAGACAATCATCACCTCCCATACTTCTCACTTCTCAGATTACAAGGTAACTGATGTTGCTCTAGTGCTGCTCTACTAGCAACCATAGTGGTCCAATTTTCACTATTCGAGGTCCCACCCATCCAAACTCCAAAAAAGCATTTCATTTTCTTTGCTTTGCTTTTTCTTTTCTACTAAGCACATTATGAGGTGTTCAATGCAATGATCATCATAATGGAACTTGAAAGTCTACAATTAGCAGCTCATCCGATTAGTTCATTTTAAGCGCAGTTTAACCATAAAATCCAAAATCTAACATACGCCAATAACACTGCGAAAATATAGTTGGATGCATTGTGATAACCAGAATGGTTTAGATAAATTATAAGAAGACTCAATAATGGAAACTGACAGCAGAAATCTAGCCTCAAACTCAAGACGATTAAAAATATGGAGTATTCTAAACAAAAATGAATCCAACTAGCTGATGGCGACATCCAGGGTTTTAAAAAATGGTTTTGGACACTGTAACGGACACAACCAAAACCGTTACGTAATGCCGTTACGTAACGGTTTCGGCCGTTATTTTATTTTTCTTTTTTTGCTTTAAAAAATCCAAATAAATCACAATAAATAAGAAAAAAAAAACATGCAATAAATGAGTAACAAAATACTTCTATAGCCAATATGAAGCTCAAAATATAGAAATAATGAAATTAAATGGGTCGAGGGTTGAAAGTTGAAACATACACAGAATCCAGTCCAGACTCCATATAGGCAAATAGCCGGATACATACACACCTGCTAAGTGCTAAAGCCACATAGAATTACGGGCTGACTCATTATCTTCATCATTATCATTTCTATTTGGTTGAAATTAAGGCTGGTGGTAGGGAGATTCAGCCTATTCTTCACGGGTTAACTGTTCTGGGTTTTTTTTTTAAACCCAAATTGCGGACGAGTCCTATGCCCGATACCGTTACGTAACGGGCGTAATGCCCGTTACACATTTATTTCGGAATAAACTGGTAAATGTACGGTATCGAGTATCGGAGGCCACTGAAACCGTTACGTAACGATTTCATCGAGTTTTTTAACCATGGCAACATCAAATGGTAGGTTCTCATCCAAATCCTTTTCTTCTTGTGAAATCCAATAGAGATGGCCATTGCAATTTGCCCCAAAAGACTATCTGGAAGCTGGTAGCCCTTCCAAAGGTGAAAATGTTTATACTCTTGCCCGTAATAAGGTAAATACCTGTGATTTAATCAGTTTCAGAGAAGAAAAAAGAGCTCTCTTCATCCACTGTAAAGTAGCTCAAAGTATGTGGTGCTTCTTCCTAGTTCTTGTGGACTAGTGATGGGTTTTTCACTATAATGTCATGGATGTGTTATCTCAATGGAATTCTCCAAGATTAGGGATGAGAAACAAGATTATGTGGATGAGCCTATTACATACTATTTTTCCAATTTGGGAAGGACAAAACAACAGAATTTTCACCAAAGTGTATTGTAGTGTGCCTTTCCTTGTTGAAAATATTATGGCTTGTGTTTCTTTATGGGTCTCGACCTCTCTTAATTTTAGAGGGGTTAGTAGTGACATCATTGGAGATTGGAATGTTGTTTGCAGTGTTTGAGCCAAGAGTTTGTCAACTGACTCCTAGTTAGACTCCCCCACGTGCGCGGTGCTTCCAACCTCAACTTCGAAGTTCAATTGGCAATCAGGGTTCAACAGGAGTAGGTGGGATCTTTAGAGACACCAAGGGAGGTGTTATTCTCCAGTATGCAGAACCAATTGGTATATCCAATTCTAATCTATCAGAGATTCTTGCGTTAAGACAAGGCCTTATCCTCTCCACATCTTGACCTACATTCCATCATCATTGAAGGAGACTCAAGATTGGTTATTAGTTGGGCTACAACTTCAAAGCGTAGCCCTTGGATATTTTCTCATATCACAAGAGATTTGCAGCGTCATTAACCAAGAGAACATCTCACTCTTGGATCCCATAAACTGGTGAACCGAATTCGAGCCACAAAAACTTCTTGTAAAAGGGTTGGACTTGTGCCAGGCCTACTAAAAAATCACAAAAATGCAAGCTCAATCTGGACCCATTGTGTCCTCCATGGCTGTAAAAACCGTGTATACTTGTAAGCCAACGAAAGTATACCCAAGACCACATTAACCTAAAGCAACATTCTAAATAGAGGACAATGGAGACACTAATAGAACTAACTGTTCATTATGGTAAGAAGGATGGTGATCTTTTGGAACAGCCTATACTTTCCTGTCACCTTATTATCAGTCCTGTTTATCTAACAATCACCAAACCTAACATTGTTTGTGTCGTACAAGTTGTTAATTAGTTTGTTTCCGAGCCTCGTATCTTGCACATGACTGTAGTCTAGAGCAATATTCAACATTTGCGAGAGACCTTAGATCTGGCATGTTCTTTTTGTCTACATCTCCACTCGAGCTTGTTGGCAATGTGACGCCAATTGGGTCAGGTGTGTCCCCCACCCATTGATCCACTACAAGGTATTGTAATTTTTTGGCACTTCGTTTATATGTTGAAAGCAAGGTTGTAAACTTCGGTCAAAAGGTTTTGAACTTCGATGTCAGAAGTCAAAAGTTTACGTAAAAGTTTAACCTAAATCCAATTAACTTAGAAGGATAGCTATGACAACCAATTCTTGCTAATATTTACATCAGTGTTTTCATAACCGGACCAGTCGTCGAACCGGCTGGTGGCTGGTTCCGGGTTTGACAGTGTCCTTTTTTACTAGAAAATTATTTTTTCCTCATTTTTACCCGGTTTTGACTAGTTTTCAACCGGTTCTACTGCCGATTCCCGGTTCAACTGGTTGGTTTGACCAGTTTTGGTTTTTCCGATTTGAATGGACGGTCCGATTATGACAACACTGATTTACATAAACAACCCCTCATGTACCATATGTATCTAGTAGACCATATATGTTCAATTTGACCCCATCTCCAACTCAGTTTTTCCCTGTTTATCTCGACTAGAAATCTAAAACTAGGTTGTTTCTGTTTAGCACTTGATCCATGGGTCATGTTAGCATAATGTAGGCATACTTGCTCTCGGCGAAATCCATAACGCAGGGGTTGGAAATTCTAGACTCTTACCCTATGTTTGGTTGCCGAGAAAATAAGTAAAACATGAAAAAGAAAATAAAATTGGACAAAACACAACTTAAGATTGTATTAGAAATCCAAAATTTTCTGTTCTTTTCTATTTTTTTACCTATTTTCTCGGCAACCAAACATAGCAAGGAATTGGATGAACCACCAGAAACTACCAGCAATATGTCAGCAAAACCCCTAACATGGAACCGCAACAAACAGGGGTGGAGCTAGGTGGGGGCACGTGCCCCCACTCAAATTTTGTAAAAACTGGTTTTTTTTTATAAATATAGTCATGAGTGGGAAATCAAATCACAACCAATTGCGATTGAGCTCCGAGAGAGTTCAATTGCACCCACAAGTCAACACGTGTCCCTGTTAACCCCCCATTAACTATGGTTAAGATTCATTAATCCATAGGTTGCAACAATCTAAAATTCGCCTTTAAGAAAAAAAATATTAACCTTAAGGTTTAAAAATTCTTAACTAGAGTTAAAAGTTCTTTTAAAATATTAAAAAAAAAACCAAGGTTAGATTATTGAATCCTAAGGGTTAGTGAATCTTAACCATCGTTAATAGGGTTAAAAAGGACATGTGTTGACTTGTGGGTGAGATTGAACTCTCCCCAAATTCAATCACAATTGGCTGTGATTTGATATCTAGGAATGGACTTGGCTTTGAGTCAGAATATGTCCAATTGCGAGAATTTGGGATTGCACTCACAACGGGCGGGAATCGAAGTTGGCGGGTTAATATTTTTCTATAAACCAAGGTTAAGATTGTTAAATCCTATGGATTAGTGAATCTTAATCATAGTTAATCGGGGTTAAAAGAGCCGTGTTGACATGTGGGGTGTGATTGAATTCTTCCGAGTTTAATCGCAATTGACTATGATCTTAACTCTTGAACCTTAAAAAAAGTATCTTCTATACTAAGTTGATTAGTTATTTAATTTGACATAATCATGGACAATGGACAGTTGCCTCCTAAAAAAAATTATACTATATTATTAATTATTTAACATGACATATTTATAGTGAAGGGGGGCAATTGTCTCGTAGATAAGGAAAAACAATACCCGTAAGATATATATGAAATATATGGATGGAATGACTGTCATAAAAAAAAATTCGGGCAGAATATTCCATGCCCACCTAATAATTCACCACAAATCAATCTATCTACAGTTACTACCACATTTTCAATTAACCACTGTGTGCCCCCACTACTAGAAAATCCTGGCTTTGCCCCCGGCAACAAATGGACTATTTTTCACAACCACTCACTAATTATGAATATAAGTGGCAACAATCAGTATCCTGTGCCCTAAACGAGGAGAGGCTTTGACCAATTGTGCATATTAGCAAAAACAGTAACAGTTCAAAAAAGAGAGAATGTAGTAACAATAGAAGATAAAAGATACAAAACCTGGGTGAAGTGGACTTATTGTCCGTGGCGGCAAGAGGGCCCGGTAAGCCGCCGGAAAAATCAGGTTTCTGGGGATCTTTTCTCCGCCAAGGGACCGATTCGTCCGCCGGCACCGAGATCTGAAAATCGACGCTTCTTAGTTTTGTAATAAAACAAAAAAAAATAAAAATAAATGCCGTTAGCTTTTCATGGAAAAAAAGGAAATTAATGTTTGTACTCGCCTCAGGTGGGTTTTCCGGCCGGGAAACGGAGATCTCATGTCGAATTCCAGTACCATCACCGGCGCCGGTGCCGGCAACGGAACCTATCTTCGTTTCAAGCAAGTTTTTAAGGGAGATGACCTGCTGAATCGCCTGGGATTTGTTCCACGAAGGACGACGCATGCCTGTACGAACATGTAAGAACGTACACGTGTCGGTAATTTTTATTATTATTATTTTTGGGTGAGCTCACGATACCGGAAAATATGGAGAAAATAAAAGGGCAAAGATAAAATAAAGAAAAACAATGGATACCTTTGTCTTTGAGGAATTTCCGGCAATCTTCTCGTGTAAGCTGTGAGATGTCTTCTTCTGTAAGTAGTTCCAGGGGTTTGTCAAGTGGCGACCGGAAAATAGAGTTTCCCGGGTTCATGGCGTCAGTTTCTGGCATAGATCAACCGGAAAACGCCCGGAGATCTGTGAGTGAGTGAGAGAGAGAAAGAGAGAGAGAGAGAGAGACGAAAAGGCAAAAAACGAGGTCCACAGATTCTCTTCCTTATTTTTTTTTATGTAAGTCTGTTCTCATTGGGGGTGGTTAAAATTGGGGTTTCGCCGCGGCGTCCCCGTTTCATTTGGTGTTTTGTAGCCGCGCTGCACCCCAGCCCGCCACGTAATTACTTTACTTGTCCATTTAATATTTGAGTCTCACAATTACTGTATTGACTATCTTTTTGCAAACGAAACAAAGTGCATGTCCTTCGAGAGGGATGCTACGTCCACTTTCCGGTCATCCACTCCCTTGACGGTTCAGTAATAAGTTGGATAATCATTTTGCAAACCTAACCTTTATTATTAATCTTTTAAGAATAGTCACTGTACTATTAAATATACTCCCCAATCGTGACCGTCAATGGAAACAATGTAGGTTTAGGATTTGATTTAAAAAAATAAATAAATTAATATCACATTAAGTCTAATCTTAATGGTTTAATAAATAAAAATTAATAGAACGATTATCATGTAACATACCTACATACACCTTAAACACACAACCAAACCTAAGGTAGTTGTTAAGGTGTCATAAGAGTAAATCCAAGCAACCACTTCAAAATTGTCTGTCTTAAGTAGGGTTGATGGGAAAAGATTTGTTTTGGTGAATGCCCGATCATGCGGCACTTGATGATAATTTGGGGAAGAAGTCATTTCATTTTCTCCCCATGATTTTGACTTTTCCCCAATTGATATCTCCTCCCTTTTAAACATCACATGGCCCATGATTTGTGGATTCCCGAGCACCCAACTTGGACATCCACCGAAGCCAATCTTTTGTCAGGTTGATGACCCCTTATACACCCCTGCAAAGTCCACTTCCCAACCGATACTAGACTAAACCCAAGATACACACCCTAACCCATGTGGTAAAGAACAATAGTTTTTTTGGTAGAAAGGTTAAAGGGATAAGATTCGTATATATAATGTAGAGTATCTAGAGACTTACAATTTTGAGAAAGAGCAATAGTCCCCTCGTCGTCCGAGGAAGGGATTATTCCTCCTCGCTCTCACATAGCTAACCCTTCAACTCCCTTTAACTTGGGTTAGTTATTTTAACCTTTTAGTTAAATTTATTTTATATTATTTTTCTAAAAACTAAGGGTAGATGGGTGAATCCTAAGGGTGGATGAATCTTAACCACATTTAAATGAGGTTAGAAAGAGGACACATGACAAGAAAATGGAGCCGAGACGGCCCTCCTCGCGTCACCGACCGAGGAGGTGACTATTTTCCTTTGAGAAATGCTAGTTACAATTTTCCTTATTTTCAAGCTCGTGATAGCAACAAGTGTCACTATTTTTATATGTTTACTTTGAGGATGAATATAAACCAATAATTTTTTTCCTTCAAAATTTTGTTGCTAACCAATTGAAGGGTAAAAACGACAAGTGTTGCACCCCATCTTATGAGTTTAGAAAAAATTTAAATTGTGGAACTGAGACTAATACTCCTCTAATTTTTTCTATGAATCATTACTTAGAGAATAGAACATGAATGGTATTGTCTTTCTTCTAGACAAAAATTCCTCTCACCAGCCCTTAAATTTAAATAATTTAATCTTAATTTTTATAAGAAATAAATATTAATCTTAAAAATTAAAACTTCTTAACCAAAATTAAAAAGGTAATTAAAGGGGTTTTGTGAGTAAGATTAAAATCTCCCAAATTGCCAGGATCAAGACTCTTCAATTATATATACTTTTTTTTTAATCAAATAGATATACTTGATTACCCAAAAAATAAAAACACTATAGTATATACGTAAGAAAAATTTTAAAAGACTCAATTAACTATAATTTCCAGTGGCCCTGCACACTAAAAACTAAAAACCTTGATGGGTATTATTGAAATTCAAATAAAAAAAGTGGATTTCGATCTTGAAAGACATGTCAACAAAATTAGTCCAATAGAAATACCTAGGTTGTTCAATTGGACATGAAAAATATTTCTATTAATCTTACTCGGTGAGTATTAATTCCCTAGAATTCACCTAACCCAAACTAAGTTGTAATAATTGTTGATGCCCAATTTGATTCCCTTCACATTTTGTCTCACATCTCTCAAGGGACTAACCTTTGAAACATATTTTTGGATTTCAAAATTTTCTTCCATCAACTTTTTTATTTGGGTTGTTCATGACAAATTGTAGTAAGCATTGTCAACTAGAATGTCAATAAATAAATATATATATATATATGGGTTATGCTATAGTTCACGCAATGCGTGAACTCCTTATCACTCACGCAAGCAAAAACATCAAAGGTATAAATGGCAGTTATGTAATTAATTAAAACATGAATGTCATTTTCATAAAATCAATTATAGACAATATTTCCTAGTATACCCTTGGTCTTTTTATCAATTCCCAAGGATGTCCTTGATTTTAGCTTGCGTGAACTCTCTTAGAGTTCACGTACTACGTGACTTGTATCATTTCCCTATATATATATAGCATTCTAATGAGTTTCATTAAAGCCTTTCATGAGCAGCCCCGAAAAACGTGACACATGGCGGGCTAATCCAAAATTTAACTGTTGGATGTTAAGACGGATCTCCCAAGAGAAATGTGATAAAAAAAATTAGCTCGATTAGACATTTACAGATCATCTGATTGAAGATGAAAAGATCAGTCATGTATATAACCTAGATAGAGTCTAATAAACCCTAGAGGGTTAATGTTTATAATTAAGCCAGGGCCTAATCAGACGGTCTAAACACGTTCAACTAAATTGAAATTTTGACACGTCTCTTAATGGGCCCACCTTAACATCCAACAATCGAATTAAAAAAAAGAAACGGTCACATGTCATGTTTCTAAAGGGACCACTCATTTAAAGCTTTAATGAACATGACTCATTAGTATAAATAAATAAATAAATGTGTATAAATGTATAAATAAATGTTAGTCCCATTCTCATAATTCCATACTCTCGCATACAAATTCATATTCAACACATTTATTTTCCATAGACTTTTGTTATGTTAGGATTATAATCCATAAATGTAAACTTTAGTGATGTTAAAAGATCAAAATTTACACTAACATTTCTGTAATTAAGAGGCGTCTAGTCCAATACACATTAGTATAATCATACCATATTTGTATTTTTATACACAGCTTTGGCACAATCAGAGATATAGTTTTGGATCCCCCCAAAATAGGAAGAAGATTATTGCAAGCCACCAAAAGAATCTAACATGGCTTGCAGGAGCTCTCTCATCTAATTAGTAAAGAACGCTTGCAGTCACTTCCCGCTTGCAATCACTTCCCAAGTAATTACATTGAATATTTTTTAGTATATGTACTCCACTCTAGTAGTGTTAATATTTAGATTTCTAGCACAGGCTTCTTTCTATACAGGAGGTTTTGGACACATGTCAGCTTTATGGAGGGGTTTCTTAAATGGTTACAAGTACGAACCCTCCTCATTCTCTCACTAAAATCTGTCTTTATTGTAAAGTGATTTTTTAAAGGAAAATAGTTAACATACTTGGGATATCTATTTGCAAACCTAAGGTTGGACCTCATTGGTCCATGGCCCCCCTCATTCTCTCACTAAAACCCCTCTTTACTGATAAGAAAGAATAGTTTAGGAATAGGAAAGGTATTTCGAACCGTTACTAGGAATAGGAGGATTCATATTTGGATCCGTTACAACTTGGAAATGTTTTAACACACATAGGGTTGTATTCGGGCCAGGCTTGGCCAAGCCCAGCTCGGCTTGGGCTTGAAAGGGTATGTTCTAGGCCCGAAGCCCGGCTTGGCCCGAAATCAAGCTTGAATGTTCGGCCCAAAGCTTGGCCCGAATTCAAAAGCCTAGCTCGAAGCTCGGCTCGACTTGAATTGATTCAAGCTCGAGCTGGGCTTGGCTTGGCTTAGCTCGAGCTCGACTTGAATAATAATAATAATAATAATAATAATAATGTTATATATAAATAATATTTTAATTTTAATTTTTTTAATAATATTCGAGCTAAGCCGAGCTCGGGCCGAACTGATCCCCAATCGAGCCAGGCCGAATGAAACAGGGGTTGGCCTGAGCTCGGCTTGATTGAATTTTCAGGCTTGTTTTTAGGCTCGGCTCAGCCCGATCGAGCCTAAAATTCGAGCTGAACCAGGGCGAGTCGAGTTGCACAAATGGGCCGATCGGGCTTTGTGCAGCCCTAAACACACACAAATATAGCATTTAAAACCTCTAAGGAAGGTATAAAAGTTTCACTCTCCAAGCGTTACCCACCTTTGTCCCCGATAAATATATCTTCTATTCCCTCTTTGCTTGAGAAAGAGTTGTGATTGCAATCCGGATTGAACATCAAAGAGGAGAGGGGAGGGGTGGAATGGTAACACTTAACAGAGAGCATAGGGAGAGGGAGAGGGAGAGTGGGGTTAGAAGGGGTTGAGCGTGGCCATTGATGCTCCCTTCGTCTCCAAACCATTTTGTTGTGAAGAATAATAAACTCATCTAACTCATTGTTTATGATTATGAGAGAGAGAGAGAGAGAGAGATATGTGAGATTGCAATGTGTAATTTGTAAGGTTATGCTCAATTTATTGGTGACCCGATAATTTTTTCTAATGGAGTCGAAATTGACACTACACAGGGTGACTGTGGGCGTACGGTTCCCTTCGTACGGGTTCTCTTTGTTTCTTCATGATGCATGCGAAGGATTGTGCAAAACAAGTGAATCTCAATTCCATTGTTAATTGGTCAAAGCTGTAACATTTTTTCTTCTTTATTCTTTTTTAATTGAGTTTTGGTTCTCTAAAATAAAACTTTGTAATGGGTTGAGTGCTTAGGTAATTGATGTCAATCACAATCTCAACTCGAGACAGGACAGACATGTATCAAACTGCAAATCCTAAATTGGGGGATGATGACCAATCGCTCCACATGGATTAACAATCTAAAATCCAAGCTAAGGTTCATTTTGTAACCCTCTTGAGTTGCAACTCTATGGATTAGCCTTTATGTGTAACTGAAATAATATTTCTAATTCAACTTTAATTACTATTTCATAATTTCAGTTTTCTAAAAGTAGCAATGAATGACAATTTGGAGTTGTTGGAGGAGGGCTTTCTCCAGTGACACAAGAGTAGAGCAACCACGACAATTGAGATGGATCAACAACAATAGTATTTGGTATTCTCGCCTACCCCCATTGTTCACTACTTCTATCAAATAGCAGATGGATTGTTTTCTTTTGTACTAATTATCATATTGGATTATGGGGAAATTCATGTACAGGCTTAGTTTTCTACCATTCTAGGTGAGAGAGTGAGGATTTCAAATTTAAGGAAATAGCATTCCTCATAACCAATGGAACCAATGGAGAAGTTTCCTCCCCGCTCCTCTTTTTTTTTTTTCCTTTTTTTATGATTCCATCTTTTAAGTCTTAGTATATGAATTAATATAAAGTATGAACTAAACTCATCTTTAGATTATACACATGCCAACCTTCCAGTAGATTTAAAAGTAAGAAAGTATTTGTTAGTATATATGCAAAAATGTTCAAAAAAAATATAATCTATGAAATATAATTTTAAATGTCCATAATCCACAACATTTAGCTTATCTTAATCATCAATATTGGGAAACCATCCATATTCTTTCTTCCTCTAAATTGTGATCTATGTTGAACAGTCCTTACCTCCACTTTTTCATGTCAATCGGACAAACTAAAACATTAGGCATAGAAAAGCTTGACCCTAATCATCACAACTTTCAAATACAAAGTGGAGACATGCTGTGTGTTTACTAATTAAAATTGATCTTACCTTATTTGTTTCATCTCAATGTGTGTTTACTAATTAAAATTGATCTTACCTTATTTGTTTCATCTCAATTTTTATTTAAATTAAATATCTGTTAATTAGTATACCAATTAAATGGGAGAAAGAGCTTCTTCCATTTGCAATGAATGTGAAATTGGTGTTAGTTCTCTTATTTCTTTTAGGGTTATGGAAGAAATAATGTGCAATATATAAATTGGTTTTAGTTCTCCAATCTCCAAATGTTATTTATCAAAAAATTACAATCTATTATAAACAAATTTTTTTTTTAATCATTTATCATAAAGTCATCTAATATTTATTTTCTTTTCCTTCTATATCCTACATCCGTGCATCGCACAAGATTTTTACTAGTAAAACTGGAACTCAGAATTGGATCACCCAATAAGAGATACACACAGTCATATTATATTGCAGCTTCCAATGCTAGACATATCTACCCACATATACTACCACCATTAACTAAATAGTAGAGTATAAGTAATTTGTATTAAAAGAAAAAACTATATATATATATTAAAAAGAGTAATTATTGCTACCAAATTAATCATCATATCTCAAAAAGCTTTTGTATTTCAAGGCTTGGTTTGTCATTCCAAAGAAATTAAAAGGAGCTAGGATTATTTTGTTAATAAGATAAATTTCAATTAATTTCATAAATAAGATACAAAGAGAAAATAATTTTGTTATTTTCATTATAATAAGTATAAAGGTAATTTTAACAAAAGTCTCTCAACCTTTTAGCAAAGAAAATAAATGTAAGGATAACAAATTTCATTAATGTTTTCAACACGTCTTCTCGTTATACTAGTAGAGAAGAGAAGTAGGGACAGATTACTCACTCAAGAGTCAAGACTCATCTCATCTGTGCATCCAAGCCTCTCAAGAACCCACTTTCCTTGAGGCAGGTCCTCTCTAAGAGCATTCTTAGTAGCCGGTCATTTTGGTGAGCCAGATAGCTAAAAAGTGTGAAATAGCACCCCGCAACAGTCTCACTAATTTGATGTTTACCGTTTGGTGAGTGTTGGTGAGTCACTGTACGCTCACCAAGTTCAAAACCTCTCTTTCCCTCCTTCTTTGTGGGCCCACACAAATAAAATAAAGGTTTCTCTCTCCCTTTTTTTTAATTGTAGAAGTGACACAAATAATAAAATAATGAAAGTTTTGGATAGTTTGGTGAGGCTATGGGGAGTGTTTTAAAAAAGTGACTCACCAACATAACTTTTTGTGAGTTTTAGCTATTTTGATGAGTGAAATTTAGTGAGGCTGCTAGAAATGCTCTAAGCACACGCCTAGGGAAATTCTTTAGTAATCATACCATTGCGTCCGAATATCAGATCATAGACAATTGCAAACAAACTACGGAGAATTCAATCGCATATGTGTCATGATTTGATTGAAGGGTAAAAAAAAAGTGAAAATTCTAAATTTCTTCCAAGCAAATCATGACACATATTGCTATTGATTGTGATTTGATCCCTTGCATCCATCGGTTAGGTCAACAGTTGATCTTTAATTATAATAATAGAAACTCGATAAAAAGTCATAGCATAAACAGTTGTGGTGATTTTGTGAAGCTGGAGTCTACTGCTACCATGTGTCATTTTTAGCATTCATTAATTGTGGTTAAAACTTACTTAGATTTAAGTTAATTAAACTTAACTACAATTAAAAGGAGCCGAAATGAAAGGCATTCGGCTTAGCTAACGCGGTCGGTTAATCACGGCTCTTTTGGGGATTACTCACGGCTTCCCGTCACACATAAGTGCCTGAGGATACTGAGGATACCCTACTCCTATTCTCAATATCAAGATTGGTATACGTGTCATTCGTTTAGTGATTTGTACAGCTTGGGAGATTTGACCTTGACTGAAGGGCTCTGAGAGCGACACGGGGAGTCGGATCACGTGATGACAGACACGATCTTGGTACGGACACTGCAGAGGTAGGACCAGTTCGTCATTGTAAGCCCTGTTTCAATGGTCAGGTTCGTGCTCATCGTTGAAAGCTACGTCACAACCTCTCCCCGTTTCACTTTCTCGTGCAAGGCAACACAATTCATCAAAAGCCACACACTTAGTCCATCCTTATTATCAGGCTCCACCAATCACCATATCATCATGAAGGTTTAAAGTGCTACATTAGTTTGGAAAGTCATTGAAAATTCTTGATAATACCTATTATTCAGAACTTAGCTGTCTGTAAATGGTGAGCCCTACAGGATGCTTGAAATTATTAGCTTGTCAAGCTAGTGCCTGAGGTCTCGATAGTATGTACTATCTAGAGTTTTCAATTACTTCCCTATTTGATTTAAGAATGACCCAAAGAAGTCCACCACTCCTTCGATTCCAGATCAAGTCCCGGATCTTGAAATGGTTGAGATATTCCAATTGGTAGTGTGTAGGCCACCACTCGTTTGATCCGTCATCAAGTCCGAAATGTTGAAATCATCGAGATATTCATCTGATTAACCTAGAACATATGCTAACCATAATAATTAGAGTTGTAGAAATCATATGTCGTAGACGATAAAGAGGTTAATCTATAAAAACATCGGGTGGCTTGTGTCAATGACAATGTGTATATCCTCATGTGAAAAGGTGTTCATGGTCCGTGACAGTGTGATGGTTGAATTTATATATATATATATTAAAACTATGTAGTGTGTATAGTTAGGCCACCTAATCGTATTTAAACTTAAAAATAGAAAAAGACAGAGACAAAAAAAAAGACATTCTATAATCATATGTAGTGTGTATAGTTTGGCCGCCTAATTGTATTTAAACTAAAAAAAGGGAAAAAAAAAAACAGACGTTCTATAATCATCAGCACCTACCTCAATTAGCTTAATGACAAAGATGTATCATCTCAAGTCCAGGGAGATTCAATTCGATGATGTAGCTGCCGCCTGCCAGAGGCCCACTAACTATTTATTAATTCTACAAAACCTTCTATCCAAAAGAAGAAGAATCTATTACCTACTACTAAGGCAGAGTTTCTCCTCTCCTTCTACCACATAGGACTACACCTTCATGCCACCTGTCAAGCCACATAGGATTCTAAATTCCTATCATTCCATCTTTCCAAATAGTCTTTACGTCTTCATGAATAGGCTTTACATTTATCAAAAAACGTTTTACCAGTCGTTCATGTCTTTACTCTTTACATCTTCCCATAATGTAAACGGTTACGTGTTTGATTGTTATTTAGAGTAGGGCGTGACACTCGGGAGGTAGAGAAGTGTTATATGCGATTTGAAGAAACGTTTACTTGATTTCAATGTTAATGGTTTAAAATCTCTAAAATATTCCTATCATGTGGTGTTGGTAACTCACACCGAGTCTGTAACGTTCCTCCCAGCTTTTAACATCTTACACGACTCAACTGCCTCTCTCAGTTACATTCTATCCCATCAAACTTTCACTTATTTCATTTTAATGTCCCATAAGCCTGTTGATGACAAAATGGTATGGTCTGCTGCGTTTGGTTTTCTCCCTTCTGCATCAATGGAATTGGATCTTCAAGAACCTATGTAAGTTTCAAAGCTTTAGTTTATATTTTACATATATCTTTTACTTTCTGTTTAGGAGGTTTAAAAGTAACCACCACCAAATATTAGTTCATTTAGGAGGTTTAAAAGTAGTAGCCACCACCACCCATGACTGTAACACCAAGCTCTTACTTATCATGGTTAGTATAATACTAATCTCTAGACTATTTCAGCCTTTCCAATTTTCATTTTCCCCTAAATTATTATCACATACACATCTAATAAACACCATATATCAATTAAAAAATATGACTCATTCTCTCCCAGTGATCTATCAAAGTCGCAAAGAAAATATTTTTTTGGGTTTTCAAATTTCATTGGGTCCTCCATTCGTCCCTTTTTCAGTTTCGAAAATTTAGATTGACACTATTACGTTTTGAAAATCTTTGTTCTTATTATCAAATACGCCTCCTTTTATTTTAGCTACTCCATCCCATTCTCTTTCTTCATTTTTTTTTTTTGGATCTCTGAATTCTTTCTTGAAAAAATACCAACAAATTAAAGGTCCTCTATTTCACCATTTTAATATCAATTTTGAATCCTACAAGTGGATTCAACGAGAATTTGGCATGTTACAAGGTTTGTGTTGTCCCTTTTTTTTCTCATTCATACGCTATCAAAGCTTTTCCCTATTTATTTATTTATTTTCTTTATTTCCAATCAGTAAATGCAGTTAACAATTTCCTTTGTATTAAGCATCATCTGTGGTTTGTGGATTTATAGCAGATGCGTATCTCGATCCGTATTGGACGATAACAATCTTCTCGACCGTCTATTCCAAGGTAAGATCTGCACATTGAAACCTATAAACAAAAAATTAATAACATATTATTACTTGGTGGTCTCCACAACACCCTAAGATTGACCCCTTACTATCTATATGTGTTGGTAGAAGGAAACCTACTCTTCACCATATAAATAACAATCCAATATGTTAAGAGTGGTTGTAGTTGCCTGCCCATCTATGTCATAAAATGGTACACCTCCATAATTTATAAGTACCCATATTTTTTTTTACAGGGCATGTATTCTTTCACTTTCGTCTAATTGGATCAAGTTAAATTATTTTATTTATAATTTTTAAATTTAATTGGGTTTCTGAAATTTATTTTTAGTAATTTTGAAAATTTTTAAAAATCATGAACTTAATAGAATAAGATATTTAAAAAAATAAATAAATTTGGTGTGCATGAGAAGATTTTTAGATACAATGATTTTTTTTTTTTTTTGCTTTTAATTTTGTAATTGTAATACAATCAATTTTTTATTTATTTCTTCTCATATTATTACTTATACTCTTTATTTTTTTTAAGGTTTCCGTGCATCGCACGGGCTTCTTACTAGTATATTAACTATGGAAAGGACTCCGGTTGAAAGTTAAATAAAGCAATCCACAAATGCCTTCATAATTTGAAATTTATAAATATTAAATAAGGGTATTTTGATCCTTATGTAGTTAATCTTACAAAATAGTTTTTAAAAAAAGCTACACAAGCAGAAGTTGGACCAAATTATATATAGAGGAATGCTAGCATATTCTTACAATTCAATATTTCAATATATATATATATATATTCGTGAGGGACATTTTCGATAAAAAATCGTGAGGGACACGTTGGTTATAGAAATATGATGTCGAGATATTTTGGGAATCAAAAACTTTAGGGGCATTTTGGGTATAGCAAAGAAAGGAGACGGGCAAGACCTTGGCGAGACGTTCTTTCAGAGTGTTTTGCCAAGAGAGCGAGAAGTCCGGTTAGGCCACTGAGGTTGCAATGTGTCCCTTAACACTCCTTAATTGTGGTTAAGATTCACCCACTCCTAGGGTCACCCACTTATCTTTGGTTTTTTTTTTTTTTTAAATGTGAAAAAAAAAATCAACCTAGAGTTAGTGAATTTTCACTAAGGTTTTTAAAAAATTATATTTTTTTCTAAAAACCAAGGATAAGTGGGTGACCCTAAGGTTGGGTGAATCTTAACCACAATTGGAGTTTGATTACGCCCTTGAGGTGGTGTAACCGGTTGTAGAGAATTTCATGTCTACTATTTTATAGATGAGTCGTGATACTTTGTGCGCCTACTATTTTATAGATGGGTTGTGATACTTTGTGTGCATGCGTTTCGTCCAACGTACCATGTGCGTGCCTACAACCCTCCATATACCCCATTTTTTTTTGTCTATTAATTGTGGTTAAACTTAACTAATGTAAAGTTAATAAAACCCTTTAATTTTTTTTTCTAAAAACCAAGGTTAAATTTATAAACCCTAAGGGTGAGTGACTCTTAACCACAATTTATGGGTGTTAAAAGGGACACATGGCATCTCGTGGAAGCATGCAATCATCCATTTTCTCTCTCTTAATCATAGTTAAGCTTAACCAATGTAAAATTAATGTTTTTGTATTGTTTATTCTAAAAACCGAGGTTAGATAGATAACTCTAGGGATGAGTAAATCTTAACCACAATTTATAGGTATTAAAAGAGACACTTGGCATGCCGTGGAGGGAAACGATCATCCATTTGTTGCCCAAATTATGGACCCTTGGGAGGGGCGAATAGGTCTTGACAAATTAAAATTTTCTTTCTAATCCCTTAAGCGAAATTTCAATTAATCTAATAATAAGGGAAAGGAAAACCAGCAATTCTATAATCAATGCTGTAAGCATCCAATTTTTACACCTCATCTTAACCATGGTCAATAACCTTAACCATGGTTAACATGCCCTTAGCTCTACCCTCACCCTAGGTCTAACCCTAGTCTAGACCTAATCCTATCCTAGACCATAACCTAGCTCTAGCCTAGACCTAGCCCTAGTCCTAGGACCTAACCCTAGAACCAAGCCCTAGCCTAGCCATGGGGCCTAAGACCCATTTTAAGTCAAAACCCAAGAACCAAGGCCTGAAATCTGAAGTCAAGTACCTTTTGGGTCCAAACATGGGCCACAAACCAAACTATATCTTGGTGGGGCCCACAAATTCAAAATTTTGAAAATTCAGTTAATATCAGTAATAATATTACCGATATTACTGAATTTGACAAAAACTACAGTGACCCAAACAAAAAACAAGTGGTCTGGACCTGTTTGAGCAAAAATCCTTAAATGTCGATAATTCTTTTACCATCGTTATCGAGAGATCTATTGATCGTAAGCATATGTGAACTTATAAGTTTTTTTCTATATGTCTAAGGAACCTTCCCATATATTTAACTTCCTCGTGTGATGGTATTTTTTTTTGTCAACCCACATATATGGCCCCACACAAGGTCATTTATTTTAGAATTTTCCAAAGCATATTGCTATTTTCATACACTCAAGTCTCACCCCCCTTTTTATAAGAGTGTAATGAATCCGTTTTGTGTGCAAGTCGGCACACAAATCTCGTGTGCCCCTACCACTTCAGCATATATGTTAGTAAAGTATAAGATAAGTAGGATAAATTCGCCTCCTTAGATAATGAGTGTTTTCATCACGATTGCCATATCTCAAGAAAAGAAAAAGAACCACCATTGGCAAACATATATGGCACACTATCAGAGGGATGATGGGGATGGAGGATGGGGGAAACACAAAATTTACTCAATTTAAACTCAAATTTTGGTGCCCCCAAAATATGTCTTATTTTAAGGATTTTTCTTGAAAATTGTTAAATCATGTTAAAATATTTCAGCTAATAATTTTTTTATATAATTGGGTATTTACCAAAGTTTTGAGAGCTCTAAATTCATCGTACATTGGGTGCGTTTGCTTGCGTGATAATTTCATTCCCCAAAGACCTCTACTAGGTGTGGAAAGGTAGCTAACAGCTTTAGAGATCCAACGAGGAACAAAATATGCACCTAGAGGAAAATATGATTTCTAAAACACTGTTTAAGAATAAAATGAAGCAGGTTATGTATAAAATAGTTTTTTTTTTATTGAATAACTTAGGATGATTATAACGGCTTCTCATTTTTTGGTGGAAATGTTATCGTGCAACTAACACACACTATAAACGCACACACACAGCCAAACCTAAGGTAGCCGTTAAGGTGTCATAAGGGTAAGTCTAAGTAACCACTCCAAAAGGGTTGGATTTCAAGATATAAGTATTATCACATCATAATCAAGCCTAATCGTAACCAAATTTGATCATAATCAATTTTAATTGACAATAATATAATTGCGATGAGATACAATCACTTTATCACAATAAAATATCTCCTAATACTCCTCATCAAACATATAGGAAATTAAAGAATCACGGGAAACGGAGAACCGTCATGTAGATAAAGCATATAAAGTCTTGTATGTCGTAGCTAAAAAATCATCGTATACATTAATGATTTGTTGATTGCTTTGTTGCCAAGTTGATACGAAGAATTGAGATAAAGCGTAAATGGGTTTCGCTAGGCCCAGAATAAGTGGCATCTTGGGCCAAATTTTCCGACTTCTATGGGCTTAAAGTGTGGAGTCTCAATGGGCTGAAACTGTGCCTCTAATGAGCTTGGACCAAGAATTAGGCAAGAAAATATGGGATTTGACGGGTCAAAGAAGGGCCCCAGGTATGCCAAAGATGAAGCATCTAATGGGCCAAGTATGGAGCCTACAGTGGGCTAAAAACTAAATCAGTCTTAATGGGTTGATCTGTGGACCAAGAAGAGCATCTCCTACCCTATTTCTAAAATTTCCCTATTTTTGTTCTAAAATGGAGAGCTTTCTAAGATAGCGGCTACCTTTTTCTCCTGATAACTCTAACCCCACTCCCTATTTCTACTAAATACTCAGTTTTCATTGCAACCCCACTCTATATTCAAATGGATAGATAAAGACTGTTTTTTAAAAGATAATATAGTAATATTTTACGAGGAAATAGGGAGGGCATATATAGGAGTGCCATGGAGTGCCGAAAATAGGGTGGGCCTCTCCACTTTGGGGAAGAGAGCTCCTATATAAAGTGCGTTGGAGATGCTTTTAAGGAAAATAAATATGGAGGTGGCCTAGGTCTGGGTGAAGAATGGGTCTAGATCTAGATGAGCTGCTATGGCCAAGCGAAAAAGAAGATCTGGATGAGCTGGTAAGGGCTGACTGCAGCTAACATAGAAGACACTTGTACCGGTTATTTTGATTGACTTTGCAGCAAGGATAGCGAAGAACAACTCTATGGATCTGCTGCTACTATAACATCAAACAAGAAGGCATCTCACTACAAGAACTTTTCTGGCTGCTATAAGTAACACATGCTATAAGTAACACATGCAAGCATGTGAAAGCAACAAAATCATGAGAATAACTCAATCCTTGAATTGATGCCAACTTCAACAAAACAAGTGGTTAGCGACCTATCAAGATAGAAACATTATCACATCATAAACAAATCTGTTATTAATTAAATCTAATTGATATTAATTTAATCAAACTTAATCCTAATCAAATCTAATTATGATGAGATATACCGATAATGATACATTCTATCTCATGATCTTTAATACAAGAGGATATTCCTTACTGCATACATAACAGAACATTCATAGCTGCAATTTCTGGGCTTGTTTGAGAATAACTCAATCCTGATTCTGGATATGGTCATACAACCAAACACCCCCGAAATAGAAATGTAGTGGTAGACTCCTCTTTATTCTAATCTCTCTAAACAGCTACGTTGACATAAATGATTCAACACTCACCACACAACATTTAAGTTCAGAAGTACAAAATGAACAATGACTTTCACTTTATTTCGAGTAATGCTGTCGACTTTCTTTCTCATTTATTTTCTGTTTTTTTTTGGAACAAGAAAACAAAAATCAATATAACTTTTTATGGTGCTCACCATTAATTTTTTGTTTTCTTGTTATGAGAAACAAAGTGGAACTAGTATGACTCCTTTATTTCAATACTGAAAAACAACATACTATCGTCTCCCACTAAGAAGCATAGTAGGCTCCAGGCGCAAGATGGCTGGATCATCACACAACTTCGCCGTCAAGTCCTCCGGCAAAGTCACCATCACCGACCGTCCAAGCCCTTCTTCCGGCGAAGGAAGCACCAAAATCAGCCCTTCACCCTCCACATTCCCCACCTGATATGAAACATGCACCGGCTTCTTATCCTTCTCAAACATCGCTGCATACAAAAGTGTTTGACATGTTGAGACATGCGTACTCCAACTTGGCCAGCTCGGTATAATCATATGCTCCATATTGATGCACGTTAATTCTGGGCCATACATCCTAAAGGGTGCTGCAAATTTCCCTCCCTCACCCTTTTGTGATTCAAACCAATCTATAGCTGACCAGAACTCCTCTTCGTTGAGGCTCGAAAAATGGCGGTTAACTAGTCCCACCACATAGCCTAATCCACCTTCGTCCATCTCGCGGGAATCTGAAGAAACAAGTGAAAAATGAAGAGCATTTCCGAAGAACCCGAATGGGAATCGAGCTTGCATTAGCTTCCTGAAGTCTATACATATGGAGAGTGAGTTTGTTCGGTCATGCGTCAGAGATTTCGCATGTTCGACGCGCGACCAGAATAGTGCGGCGAGGAGGTCGTAGGGGGTGGCATCAGGGCATTGGTCGTGGAGTTCGGAGAGACATTTCTTGATCATTGTGTCCGAAAAACAGAAGGTGGCTGTGGACATTTTAGCTGATGAGGGAGGTTCCAATTTCGACTTGGCTGCATAGTATTTGGTGGAATTGGTGTTGGTGATGGGACTAGTTCGGCCTCGGAACCCAGGAGGGTGGAAAAATGGAGGGTGCGTAATGGCAACGCCACGATATGAATCAGTCCATGATTTGAAGATTAGAGTGGCGCAAAGGGGGTCAGCTTGCATGTGGGTGCAGCTTAGTCCAATAGCTAGACCTCCTCCTTCGAAGTCATTTATCTGCAAAATGAAGAACACCATTACTAGTACACTTCAAGCTACTTGCTAAGCAAATCAGACAGGGATTTTGTAGCTTCTTGATCTTCCCCTCTTGTTAATAGAGATTTGTACTTGGTATGTAATTGATTTCTTTGTTAATTACAGTAATTCTTACTTTCTATTAGTAGTTTAATTCTCCTCACTTATAATCTTATTATAAAAATTCACACAGAAAAGGACAATAGAGGCATAGGATGAGTCCTAGTAGCATCAAGAGAGTGCCCGTAACCAACTGTCCAAAGCCATTTTTTGATTAATACAACAGTTTAAATACAAAGAGGAGCTCTGCTTCACGGGGTTGAGCGGAGCTCCCCTTTTTACACTATTATGATGCCAATTTTGTAATTATGATGCATTGCATAATTTGGCCCAGCCTCTATCATTAATTACAAACGTGCCAGTGTAAAAAGGGGAGCTTCGCTTCAACCCTGTAAAGCAGATCTTCAGCTCAAAATTAATCTCTTAATACAGTATGAAGAGTTCTAGCACCAATTGCCTCAATCCTCAATCACTTTCTAAAAGGCAAAGTGAAATTAGTTTTGATAAGGCCACATTCAAAAATGTTTTGACTTTACTTAAGAGACAAATAAGAGTTGACACTGAGTGACCTTAGCATTGTCTAACACTAATCACAACATGGAGTGGATACGTGTCACACTCTCGGGGATTCTAAAAGCCTCATAGAGGCACATGCTAAGTATCTGAGCTCAACACTAATTTCATTTTTGTGGTTTTTGGTAAAACTCGGGACAATATTATCCCGAAATTATGCTCTAGCTCGGTTCGTGGTTGATGTGATAAGAGACCACTCACTCCATTCACTAATCTTAATAATTAAGAATTGATGACAAAGTTTTAAAATTGGTCCGTGAATCAATTGTAGAAGGGAATGGTTCATGAACTAGCAGTTCAACCGGACAGTTAAGTGGTCCATGATAATGTCATAAATAGAATAAAAGTATATTATAAAATGTAAATAATATTTAACCTCATCATAAGTCAAATTAATTAACATGCTAATCCCAGTTTTAGTTCCTTCCTCCATCCATTAAATCTAGTCCTAAAATGAAAATTTTCTATTTTAGAATAATATAAAAAGTGAATATTCATCAATATATAGGAAGAACAAATTAAAAATATTTAGAATATTAACTTTAATAGATTATTTGCTTTGATTGATCTTCACAAACTCATTTGAATAAACTTTGATTCTTCATCTTCAAATTTCAAATCCGAACCTTTTTTTTAACCTTCTCTCTTTCCAAAACCCTAACTCTCATCTTCCTTTTAACGTTTATCTTTTTTAGTTGTTGACACTCTTTTACCTTTATTTTCCTTTAACTTTTATTATTTTTATCATAATTTTTGTAAACTACTGTTTGGAGTTTTTGGACTCTGCGATTCTCTAAATAACAAAATGGATCTGATTAGAAATACGACATATACGAATTCGAGATTCTAAATTCCTTGATCCAAATTCAAATCCGATTATTTATTTAAGATCTAGATTTTGTCCGAATCTGATTTGATTTATGTCAAGTCTTCTAAAATTAATCATTCAAGCGCACAAAATCTATCATAGGATTTATGTTTGTTATGTTAAATATAAAAACAAAACCTATATATATATATATATAGGATCAAATTACTATAGATCTAAATTTGATCCAATTATGATCCGATTCCAAAATATAGATCTGCATCGGATCATCGAATCAAATTTGGATTGAATCCCGATCCGATCCCACATTCCTTCCCAATTTGCATACTACACATAGGGGTGGAGCCAGGATTCTCTTTTGCATGGGAAGCCAACAATGGTGCTCAAGGCGCCCAATTTTTTTCTTAAGGACAAGTTCATGGGTCATTGCGTTTGTTTGAGTCCATTTGCAAAGAATATGTTTAGGGGGGGCTAAAGCTAGGGGTGTATTCGAGCCCGGCTCCCTGTTAGGCTCGGTTTGAAATTTTTTTCTTTTATGTTCGAGCTCGGTTTGGCTTGAGTTGAGATTGAATTATTAAAAAATTATTTTTATGTAAAAATAATAATATTTAATTATATATATAAATTATATTATTTATATTTATATATATAATAATGATATATATATATATAATATTATTTTTTGAGCTCGAGCCAGGCTTGCTGAGGCCGGCCGAGCCAACTTCGAGCTAGCCTGGTTCAGATACACCCCTGGCTAAAGCCCCCATCCTCCTGGCTCCGCCCCTCTCCCAGGCTACGCCTCTATTAATAGAATAAGATTTTTTTTTTTCTTCAAAATTTCAGGAGGCTCCCCCTAGCCCCGCTCCGCCCCTGACTAAACACACATCCAACTGGATATTTCTAACCATAAAAAAAAAAGCCAAATTCTTGCTAGTCTCACATATTTCCTAATCTCAGCCACAAACCAACACGTGTCCTTGCTTAACAAGTGGTAGTTTCTGGTGGATACTAGGGAATGCATGAGAGTATGGATTAGAAGAGAGAAGGGAGGAGAGTACCTGAATACGGAACGGAGACCATATGTCAGGATCCTCCGGCATATCATCCCAGACCGTAAGATCTCTTTCCTCAGAGCCATCAGCAGATCTGAGCCATTCATCAAGAGTAGTACTAACCTTGGCGTTCAAAACCCTAACCCCAGCGTCGTTACACTTCACCTCCCAGTTCCCATCCTCCCCTCTCTTCAACCGTCCGGTGACCACCGGATAGTACGTAAGGACCTCCGAGAGCGACTCTCTCAGGCGACCAAGATCGAAATCGTTCGACTCAATTTGCCTGAAATAGAAGACTACGTGGAGAGAATGTAGACCCATCGCATGGTCCAGTACCGACAGTGGGTAGCTCTTCCCTGGCCGCACCGGAGAGTTGGACACGGCCGTCAGTTTTGAGTGCACCGTCACCCGGCCACTCTTCACGTCTGTCATGGTCGCCGTGAAATATCACGGTGTTGAGAGAAAGCGGGAGCGCTTTAAGTAATGGGAATTTGGATGGTTAGGTTGATGCTATATTTAAAGCGGGAAACTGGTGTAGGTTGAGTTCATTTATTAGCTTGTGACTGTGGTGCCACGTGTCCAATATATATTGGTTCAGCATGGTCGACGGTTGTTGTTCTAGCCAGCCTTCAAATTTGGCTCAGGATCCTCGAGAGAATCTCTCCGGTTTGAACCCCTAGAGGTCGCCACGTGTCTCCTTTGACACTCCTTAACCGTGGGTAAGGTTCACCCACTCCTAGGTGGCAAATCCTCTCCAGTTATAAGCGGATGTGGCACATCCGGTTATAACCCCTAGAGGTCGCCACATGTCTCCTTTGACACCTCTTAACCATAGGTAAGGTTCACCCACCCCTAGGATTCACCCAACTATTTTTGGTTTTTTTTAAAAAATATTAATTCTATTTTTAAAATTAAAAATATGTTTTTAAAGTTTTTTTAATATTAAAAATAATTTTTTAATTTTAAAAATAGAATTGATATTTTTTAAAAAAAACCAAAAATAGGTGGGTGAACCCTAGGGGTGGGTGAACCTTACCCACGGTTAAGGGGTGTCAATGGAGACACGTGGCGACCTCTAGGGGTTATAACCGGATGTGCCACATCCGGTTATAACTGGAGAGGATTTGCACCCCCACTCCTATGGTTCGCCAGACCAAGACCATCTGGGCCACACACACAGCACCTTTAACTGCCATTGGAACCCTAGTTAAGGAATTTTAATTTCTATTGTTAAAATTTTTATGATATTTTTTCTAAAAACTAAGGCTAAGGATTAGTGAATCTTAACCATGGTTAAGGAGTATCAAAAGGGACATGTGTCAACTTGTGGATGAGGGCCAGACGGTTTTGGTCTGTTGAGGGCCGGACCAAATCCTATTCCGTGTGAGGAAAAGTAGGAATTACCAATGCTATCTTAATCGGATCAATCATCGAACCGGCTGAGTTTGACCGGTTCGACCATATCCTTAGGAATTACCAATGCTATCATAACCGGATCAATCATGACTGGGTTTGACCGGTTCGACCCTATCCTTTTTATTAATTTTTTTTCTTCTATTTTTACTTATTCATAGCCAGTTTTGACCCATCTCAATCGATTCTGGTCGGTTCTCAACATGTTTTACCATATTCAACCGCTAGTTCTTCCAGTTTTAACAAAAATATCCGATTTTTAATTAAACCCGATTTTGGGAGGTGTGGGTCCAATCCGGTTCTGACAACACTTGTTACACCATGTTATCCGATTATGAACATTTTTGGTCTGGGTGGGACCAGACTTTTACTAAACCATCAGGAGGAGTTAATCTTCGTTAAAATAACACTTGCTTTGTGCCACGTGGAAACAATATAGTTAAAAGATGCATTCTTTCATGTCTTTATAACACAACCGTTCAATCCCAAGTTTTTTTTTGGTAACTTCTTCCTCAAGAAGGTTATAGCTTGACATACTAGTTTGGGCCTTAGTGGGATGATAATCTTGTACTAAGGTATATAAATGCTGGCCCACTAACCCCTAACTGTATTGTCTGTCATTTGAGAACCTCATTTAAAGATTTATTATTTGTGGTTAGAAGTTGTTAAAGGCCGCTTGCCATTAATTCTGGTGATTCTGTCTTATCAAACAAAATTAATTTTTATAAATAATTGTCTTAATGATTATAAAATAACAAACAAATTTGTATATGAACTTCCACTTTAATTAGTTATAAACATTGTTACAAATTCCATGAGAAATATTTAATTTCTTGTGAAAATATTGAGAAAAATATCTAAAATTTAAAATTTTGTTTTTATCGCGATAGTTAAAAGTCTCGTGACAAATAAATTTTTTTGTATCACGTTGAAAAATAGATTTAGAATTAATTATGAAGAAAAAAAACAATAAAATTACATTTTGATAAAAAAAAACAAAGGAAAAAAAAAGATTATTTTAGATATTAAATAGGATTTTTTTTTTTTTTTGGTATACAATATACACACAACAAAAAAGTTAAACCAGCTTACTTTCTCACAAAATGGTAATCATTAGAGGGAGAGTGGAGCCTAAAGTACCCACACATGCATTCCCTTCGGATGTGGTTAAATATGATTATATTCATCAAAACATTTCTAAGAATCATAGAATATCAAAAATTTATTATGCCTTGTTTTATCTCGTTTGTTTTAAGTGTGTTTCTAAAAATTGAGTCTGAGAATCAACTTTTTACCCTTTAAAGTTGTTTCTAAAATGGATTGATTCTTAAAACCGTTCCCTAAAAAGGAGTTGTCAAACACATTTACATCATTTATGCTCCTAGGATAAAGAAAATAGAATGATGCAAAACGGTCTCTATCTTTTCGAGCTCTCATTGTAATTGTTATTGATGTGGTAGTCCAACTGCCACTAGAAGATTTCTTTGGAGAAATTGTAATCTCATTGAATCTGTTAGTTTACTTGTGGGGCCTATGTTGGGAACATGGCCCTATGAAATAGTTAGACTTCTACTATATAGTGAAACTAGCAAAGACCCCGTGCGATGCACGGGATAAGAAATGAGTAAAAATGAGGGGTGGAAAAACAACATTAATTGATTGCCTTAATTAATCTAGGTGAGTGTTTCTGTTATGTAAATAATCAATATCATAAAAATAGCTTTCTCATACAAAACATTTGTAGGGTATAGGAAAAGCAATCCTCGGATTTCACCTACCCATTTTTCCTAATTTGAATAATTCAAATAAAATTGATCAATTAATTGGATAAAGAGAGCTATGCATAAATGACAGAAAAAGAAAGAGATCAAATAATCAACAATCTCAGCCAACAACATCAAATTCACTCGAGTATCCCTGAAATTAAAGCCCAAAAGAGTTTCAGGCCAAGAGATGTTTGATTGTTCATCGGCATTTACCTGCATGTATAAGGAAAGGAAGCATCATAAGTTCTTGCGATTACATATTCCTTGTAAATGCAAAATCCACTCTAAAAAAACCACCTCAGTTGTGATTAGCACAGTAGAAAGCGAGAGGTAAAGATTGCAAAAACTACCCTGATGAACTGGACAAATTATAATTTGTGCCCAAATGTGTGAATTTGAGATCAAAATAATCTATTGTACTTCAGAATAACTTCATGTCCAAGGAACACTAAAATTCAAAAGAATAAGTTTTCATTCCAAGAACATGCAAGGAAATGAAGATTATCATAGAAACTCCAAAAATAAGAAGGGAAAAAGTGGAATAAAAATAATCCAATCGTAAAGATGATTACAAATATTTACTTTTTGTAGCATCTAAGGGAGATCTTTGGCCCTGAATTTACCAAGCATGCACTATTTCCTGTCTGAGAAAAACCATCATTTCAAATGATTTGCAAGAATAAACCTTAAAGACTGTTTATGAGAGCCTCCACATGTCAGAAAGCACCGTTTTTTTCAGTTCATCATGTCTGAATTTCCTTTAGATCCTATGGGGATCATCTTTAAGGCTGTGGCAATTGGCATTTCTAGGAATCCAATGAAGATGCTTAAAAACCATTGTGACAAAGTGAGAGAAGATGTGTTTGCAAATGTACCCAGGAACTTGCTGATTAAAATTTGGAAGAAGACACTGCAAGTGATTACAGTCACAAAAACATAGTTCTTTAGTATGCCTTTAAGAACGTCTATCTTCTCCATCTCTCTGGAGCTTATCTAATTGAAAACGTGCACAATAAATCAGAAGTCCACAGTAAGTTAACATGTTCTAAGTAAGTTTAGAGTAATAGAAATCATGATTTGGAATTGATTTTGGTCCCATGGAAAACTTTATTGTTATTTAGACGTGTCATTTCAAATGAATTTAAGGGTAAAAGGAGGTAATTGTTATGTCTCAAAGCTGCAATTAAACCCGCCTGTCCTTACCTACCATTTTACACCTATAACTTAACATTAATAGTATTAATCCATCATGGAACATGAACAGATCCAATCAAGGTCATGAAATTACCCGACAAAAGACAAATGAGTTAAAAATAAGCATGTTCAGAATTAGATTAGAATCGGAGCCATCAAGACAAAATATTGCTTTTGCTCTCGTCTGATGGTAAACTGATATAAGGTATGTACTAAGATATTCCTCCACATCACGTTACCGATAAACAGTCATGGAAATGATGGGTTCTCGTTATGGTAAACAGTCATGAAAGTGAATTCTTATAAAGCTTGATGCCAAAGATGCAACACTTGGGATATGATTTTTCACATAGTCTAAAATAACATTCTTTGCTTTCGGACAGCTCTAAGCATAAAAATCCATCTTCAAATAACCTTGAGCTGAATTGAAAAATTCCAAAATACCCAAGATTACAATCCCATAGCCTATGCTTCCCGTCAGGTGATTAATAAAGAGTTATTAACGCGATTAAAATGATGAATATATATTAAGACGCAATAAAAGAAAATCACCTGGAATGTAACTTAGGAAATCTGCCATCAAGCCGCTAATGAATTGTTGAAATAGAGTGGTCAGCCACCACATGTATTTAATAATCTCTAAAAGAACAGTAGCACCACTATGTATAATTACTAACCTTGAAAATCTAAGTAGTGCCACCAGTTACATAACCCTCCATACACAAAACCATTTTATTCTATTATTACCCATTAATTGAAGGAAGAAATTTTATAAAAGTGAAAATAGAGAAAAGAGTGTTTATCGTCCAAAGGGAGAAAAAGCCACAACTCCAAACAGGATATTGCATTATCTCTAAGCAAAACCACAAATTTGAAAAAAATACAAAGAGACACAAATAGAGTGAGGATGATGGCATAGGGAAAAGAACTAACATACCTAAAGGGAGGCATTGCAAAGGAAAAATTGTTGTTTTCGTAATCATAGTTTTCAATTTGCTGTAAGTCTATAACACCTTTATAACGCAAGTCTGTAATGGTAAAATTGGACTACAGTCCATCCAAAATGACTGGTTAGTTGAACACAATAAAGTCAACAATATATGGATATAGATGGGGAAAAACCATTACTGTACCATTTCAACTTTGGCAAACAAAGGTGTAGAAGGCTGGTTGAAATTGAACTGTACGTTCCTGAAGTGGTGTCTTGCACATGATGATATGATCATCAACGCATTCCCATGCTACTTGGTCTCTGACTGTCATCTTGTTTAATTTATTTGACAGCTCTCCTCAACAGTTGAACTTAGAAGATGACCAATTACGGGCTTCTCCCATGAGAGGCAAGTAATGGAATCCTTCCCAAATAATGATAGTTAGGGAACTGGAATTTGAATCTGAAGTAAAATAAAAATCTTCCTTATTTGTGGCTAAAGCTCTAACATCAACCATAAAAATATAAGCCCATCTCAACCACAAGCAATACACCCTACCAGAGACTGAACACTGATATGTTACTTAAGCATGCCTTTTCATAAAAAATTTAAAACAATAATGCACAAATTCATCATGGCAAGCAAATAATTATGTAAATTTAAAGAGATTAAAACAAAAAATTAAATAATAAAAGGTTAAAAAAAATACATAAAAGTAATAACCTAGAACACCTTCATTCGAGAACTATCATAAAACAAAAACATTTGTAGAATCAAAACCTAGAATTGTTGATAAGGGTAAAATCGCAAATAAGGGTTGGGGTAAATACTTTGGTAATCGCAGCCGATGCTGATCTTAATAACCTCCCGGTGAAATATTCGCCGATTTTGCAACCCCTATTTTTGTTGGCCTCAGTCTCAGTCGTAGAGGACAGAAACGAGAGGATTGGAGGATGTTTGGGAGGTTTTATAAGTGAAGAGAAGGGAAGAAGACGTGACGTTGATGATAGAGCAGATATAGGAATTGTTGGGGAGATGTATGTTAAGGTTTTTTTTTTTTCCCGTTAATGAAGGGAAGGAAGAAGAAGGGGCACAGAGAGGAAAAAGAAGGGTGGGGAGCCAAAATGTGTGGGGATGAAACAAAGAGATGAAAAGGAGAGACAGGAGATGAATGGGGAGGGTATGAGAGAGAAAAGGGGTAAATAAAGAGGGGAATTTAAGCCTTTGAAAAGGTGAGAGACGAATGGGAAAGAGGTGGATGAGTTATTTTAGGAGAGGAATTAAGGGGGAAAGGGAGGGTTTCTTTGGAAGACAAGCAGAGGGAATGAGAGTGTAAATGTAGAGAGAGAAGGGTTTTAGGGAGATGAATGGAGAGAAATGGGGAACTTAATTGGGGGAGATTAGTGAGGGAGAGAGAGAAGGATCATTGGGGGAGATGAAATGAGGGTGGGGGGAGATTAAAGTGAGGACTAAGGAGAGAGAATAATGCTAATTAATATTTCCATACACACATGGAGCGAAGTTATTGGTTGAAGGGTGTGCCACGTGACACCAATTTGAAGGAAATAGAGAGCAATGGAGTGTGCCACATGGATACCAATTGCAATATAGGAGTAGTATAGATAGGTAGAGAATTATCATTGAGACTTTTTGAGTGAGAAGTGAGGTTACGTACCTAAGAGAGAAACAAAATAAAAAATGTGGTTCGAGATTTAGGGATTGACTACACTTTTGCATACGCTTGTACCAGTATTTAGTATGTTATCCTGAGTATCTCTTGTAATCTCCTATCTTCTACACAGTGAAACGGCGTGCCAACTTTTGTATTTTTTCTTTACTGGGTTTTTCACATTAAATCCTCTTGTAGTGATTGTGTGAATTTTTTAGTTTTGTTCTTTTTATTTTGCATTAGATTTCTATGATAGACATTGTGACCAATTTGCAAATATCCAATCTATTTTTGGATCCATATTCTCAACATATGGAATCTTAAGCAACAACTTTATGTTCTACAAATGATAAAATGAGCAAATGTTAATGATCATTTGAATGCGTTTGATGAATTTATTTGTCATTTATTTTCTGTTGGTGTCAAAATTATTGAAGAAGATCAAGCCTTGTTTTTGTTGAATTCTCTTTCAGAATCCTATGAAAATCTTAGAATTATTTTGTGCTATGATAAAGATGTTTTAAGTTGTTTCATTTGTTCTTTTTTTTTTAAAAGCCTCCAAGAGGAGGGGAGGGGGGTTGGCAGACCCCTACCAATTGATTGGATAGGAAAATAATTACAAAAATAAGAGAGAGGGGGGCATAAAACCTAACCCCTAGACCAAAAAAGACCAAGACAAACCAAACCAGCACTATTTCTTAACATCTGATATTAAACAATGAGTCTTGAAATACAGGCTGAAATTACATATCACATTTAACTTTTAAACTGCAGATTTCTTGCCACCAATACCACGAATTCCAGGTAGGAGCTATCTTCTCATTAATAACATCAACAATAATCTTAAGTCACTTTCATTTCTTCTTTTTCTTTTTGATCAACAAAGAAAGAACAGTGGTAGTTGGTAAGGCATCCTCTTCAGATGCATTACTGTCAAAAGGTAGATCAAAGAAAGAGGAAGAAAAGGCAGAAAATGTCTCAAGATCAAAGTCGAGAGGTGGAAAGTCAATAGTGAAATTCTGGTATTGTAAAAATGAGGGGCATATGAGAAATGATTGCGGAAAACTTAAGAAAAAGTTAGGTGGTTCAATGAAATTAGATAATTATGATGCTGATTGGTACATGTGAAAACTCAGGTGAGATTCTAAGTACTGCTGAGACTAATGGTTATTTCTATGATTGGTTGGTTGATTCCTATGCTATATGGCATATCACTCCTCATAGAGATTGGTTTGTCACTTAAGAACCATATCATAATGGCATTGTTTATCTGGCTAATGCTTCTAACTGTACAACGATTAATATTAGTTCTACTAAAATCAAGATGTTTGCTAGCACTGTTAGAATTTTGGAAAATTTTAAACATGAAAAGAAATGGATATCTCTTGGTGAGCTTTCTAAACTTTTGTATAATTATACTAGTGAAGGAAGTATCCTCAGCAAAATGACATTACTGAACGCATGAACAAAACATTGTTGGATCGAGCTAGGAGTATGCTAAGCAATGTTGGTCTTGGAAAGGTGTTCTGGACTGAAGTTGTTACCATGGCTTGTTATCTGGTAAATAGATCTCCATCTACTGCTATAGATTGTCAAATTATAAGGAAGTTTGGACAGGTAATCCCATTAATATCTCCTCTTAATATTTTTGATTGTGATGCTTATGTTTATGTACTGAAAAATCAAAGAGACAAATTTAGAAAAAGGTATCTTTGTTGGTTATGATGATTGTGTGAGACTACCGAATTTGGGATCGTATTTCCCATTAACTCACCATTAACAGAGATGTTATTTTTGATGAAACGTCTCTTCTAAAGTCCAATTTCAAGGATAATAAAGGAAATTATTCATCATTGCAGAAAGAGGGGTATGATGTCTCAACTGGAGTGGAGTTTGATAAAAGGAACATGAATGTTCAAATTGAAAGACTAGAATCTGATGGGCAGTTTACAGAACAGTCTCGTTCTAAAGAACATGAAGATAATCAGGGTAAAGAAGCAAGGGTTCAAGCAAACCCACTAATTCCAGTTGCTACTCGAAGATCAACTAGGGAAATTAAGGTACCAGCTAAATTGATGGATGAATCACATGCTACTTTTACACTTGTTGCTTGAATTCAAGAACCCAAGATGTTATTGCACATAATGACAAGGAAAAATGGAAGCAAGCTATGATGATGAAATGGATTCTATGAAGAAAAATCAAACATGAAATTTGGTGAAACTTCTAGAAGAAAGAAATGCCTGGTTTGTTTCAAAGGGATGTTCTCGAAGGGCATGTATTGATTTTAATGATATTTTTTCCTCTAGTTGTCAAATTGGTTTCCATTCATTTACTTTTGGCTCTTATTATAGTGCATGATTTAGACTTAGAATAATTAAATGTAAAAATGACTTTTCTATATGGAGATTTAGATGAGGAAATTTATATGACTCAACGTGAGTGTTATGTTGAAAAAGGTAAGAAAGATTTTGATTGCAAGCTAAATAAGTCACTTTATGGTATGAAGAAAGTCTCCAGACGATGCTATAAAATTTTTTATTCTTTCATGATCAATCAGAGATATACTAGAAGTAATTATGATAATTGTGCTTGTCTGAAAAGTTTTGGTAAAGAAATTTTTGTTATTCGAGTATTGTATGTAGATGACATGTTGATTGCAAGTCAAGATATGTCATTGATATAAAAGTTGAAGACTCAATGGAGTAAGACATTTGACATAAAGAATCTTGGAGCTGCAAAACAAATTCTTGATATGGAAGCTATATAGAAATAAGAAAAGTGGTGTTTTGAAGCTATTTCAATATTCTTATATTGAGAGAATTATTAATAGAATTTCCATGAACAAGACAAAACCATCAAGTATGCCCTTGCCAAACCACTTGAAGTTTTCTTTAGAACAGAGTCCTTTTATAGATGAAGAAAAATAGGTAATGTTTCATATACCTTATGCTAATGTTGTGAGAACTTTAATGTATATTATGATTTGTACAAGATCGGACATCGCACATGCAGTAAGTGTTGTTAGTAGAGACATGTCAAACCCGAGAAAGCAACACTGGGAAGCGGTTAAAGACATATTTAAATATCTAAAAGGTATATCTAATTATGCTTTAACTTTTTATGGAAATTCGCATGACAACGTTGTTGGGTATATAGAGATGCTGAATGCTGATTATGGTGGAAATCTAGATACTTAAAGATCTACAACAAGTTATGAGTTTAAGTTGGCAGGTGGATCTAGTAGTTGGATGTCAAGGTTAAAACCAGTGGTGACACTATCATCCACAGAGTCTTAGTATATGACAATTACTAAAGCTTCTAAGAAAACTACATGGTTGAGAGTGGTGGTGTACTATGAGATGAGTATTATAAAGGATCACATCCAAGTTCAATGTGATAATCAAAGTGCTATTTTCTTGGCAAAGAATTTAGCCGTCACCATAAAACCAAGCACATTAACATCAAGTTTCACTTTATTAGTGAGGTTATTGATTTGGGTAAGATAGGTTTGGTAAATTTTGGACTGACAAGAATTTGGATGATGCATGGACAAAGGCGACACAACTTGAAAATTCAAAATGATTATGATTCCCCTCCCCACGTATATTTTTTGGAATGACAAAAATACCTCTCCACATGTATTTTCTAAAATGACAAATACATCTCTTACATGTGATTTTCAATGCTCCTTTACTCAAAATACAAGATTAAAAAAATTCTTATTTTCAAGGATTTTATATATAACTATAGTATAATATTTTAAATGCCATTAGTATTGTGTCTTTGATATTTTAATAATAAATAATCACTTAATTACCTAATGTAATTTAATAATTAAACTCTTTATTTGAAAATAACAAATTATCTATTTGAAAACTACAAAACTAAAATAAATAATTATTTATCTGAATTATTGTTGAATTTAAAATAAAAACGGAGAATTTTATGTATACTCCTAGATTTTAAAAAAAAAAACAAATTGTTGGCTGAAATTTCTTGAAATTTTGAAACTAGTAGTGGTAGTTGATTTCGGCCAAAAATAAGAAATGAACACCAAAACATTTTGGCTAAATTCTGAGATTGTAGCCCGAAGTTTGAACCAAAATCTCAGAATTTTGGCAAAAATATGTTCCCCCAAAATATAGCCTATATCAATTTCAAAACCCCAACTGTTTGATTTCGACAAAATTTCAAACCATTGTATGTATGAAGCCCCCAAATCAACTTACATTACACCTACCCCTTAGCTTGGATGACAGTTGTATACCCCTCACATGAGGGAGGTTATAGGATTGAGTTCTAGGAGGAAATGGAATTTTTACCAAGCCAATAAACCAATAAAAAGTAACCAATATTTTTAAAAACAGGTTGTTGCATCACAAATGGTGAGAATTAACCTATCAGTTCACCACTGATTACAGTTTTTGCATGGACTTCTTCACGAAGATGTATGATCTCAGAATAGCAAGTTCATACTGATTATATGTTATGTATGTGCTGACTGTTCGTCTATTTGATATTGATCATGGGCTTATGAGTATTGCTGTTTTGGATTGGTTGCTAACTAATAGTTGTACAAAATATAACCTTAATTTTTTTCCATTTGTTCCCGATCTAGAATTTCTTTATCCTCATATATCCCTTCTTCAGGCATCACTTGGCTTGGAGGTGGCGGCAACACCTGAACCACCATGTCAACTAATTCTTCAACTTCTTCACTTCCGATATGCTTCTCACACTCCTCTATAATCTGCGAAAAATAAAATTGAACATGAGAATAAAAACATATAAATCAGGAGTTTCCTACTAAGGCCACTTAATCTATATGAAGAGGTATCTATATCAGTACCCATGAAACTGAAGAAGAATCTAATGTATTTTTAGATTAACCAGTTAGGACGGTCTACCAATAGCATACTCATACACATGCTGACATGCAGAAGCACGGTGATCCATCAAACCACATGTCGTGCCTAGACTATCTACCAATAACAAACACATACACATGCAGGAGCGTGGTGATCCACCAATCCACATGTCTGCCTAGACTATCTCGTAGGCTCTCGATCTGCTCAGATAATTATAATAATCCATTCTATTGCTTTCCTTGGAACAGTACTCATATTTGTTTTCCTCATAATCCAAAAGAATGTAATAGATCAAATAGTTATGATAACCCACAAGGAAACTTCTTATGGCAGGGGAGATCTCCTAGATGGACCAAGTAAATGGTGGTCTCTAGTCCTGGCGCAACCCCAACATATGCACCCTGTGGCGGTCTACCAAATGAGTATATTGATTTCCTCGCTTTGGTAACTATGACCCAAACACAAACTCTGTTGACACACAAATGGTTCATCCAAATGATATGCCTCTCCGATAAAATCTGGACTAAATGAAGTGACTTGACTAGTTTGTTCCTCTCTTCTCAAATAATACTTTTTAACTAATAATAAGTGAGTTTAAGAGATAAATATACAAAAGAAAGTTAAGAAGTTACAAGCAACAACCCCAACACTAACTCTCTACTCTTCAGAGTGAACGGCTCCTCAAATCTTATTATTGTATATGAATAGATTAACTTTGTGTAGTTTCTTGTATTATAATTTAATAATGACTGTTTTTATTAAAATCATGTAAAATTGACCAAAATAACCCTAAAATTTGAATCAACCCTGAGTTCGGCTTGGCTTGAATCAAGTTCAAGCTCAAGCCGAGCTCAGTTAAGCTTGTTCGAGATGAGCTCAAGCCTGAACATTCGAGCTCGAGCTTGACTAAGCTCAACTTGAATACAAGTCTAATTTCACAAGCCCCTGAGTTTCCTGGAAGTGTATGTCAAAAACAATCTATGGTTTGCATTCTGTGTTTTTCATGTCCAGTCTGCAGTTAAAGTTCCATCAAACATCTGCTGCTAGTAAAATGCCCCTCGAGGACGAAAAAAAAAAAACACACAAGTCCATATTGGGAAGAAATGAAGCCCCACAGACTTTGGCCAAGATTTATATACCCTGTTTACCTATCTAGAGATATGAAATTTTTGAGAGCCCATAAACTTTAGCAAAGATTTATATACCCTGCTTGCCTATCTAGTTGATGGAAAATCTTTAAGAGAGATGCATCATCTCTCTTGAGATTTAAGAATCTGCAAAATAAAGAAGTTACTGCTCCACAAAGAATATGAGCACAATTATGAATTTTCAGCATCATCCAAGGAAGACCAAGCCTTGAAATTCCAAGAAAGACCATTAGGTACCAACTCAACTTGAATAACTGGCCTATTCTTAGAACTATTTTGAATATACAGTTTCTATATTGGATTTTTGACGGATTCTGTTCATTTAGGAAACCTTTTTTCACAAGAAAATTATTTTAAAATATATTTAAAAGCCAAAGGAAAAAAGAAGTCAGTTAACCCTAACACTGTGGAAAGAGCCCTCATTGGGGCTTTTTGAGCTTCAAATTTTTAAAAAGAGGGTGGCCATTTTTTTATCCGACTGAAGACTCTGGCTTAAATCCTCCCCTCTATGTAAGATTTTAATCCCTAAAGTTGTTTTCCTCCAATAAAATCACAAAGTCCATTAGACCTTTTTTTCCATTTTTTCTCTTCTAATTATGACGTATGATTGAACTGAACTGAACCAACTGGTTGAACAGGTGAACAGGCAAACGGCACCCCACTAGCTCGGTTTTAAACACATTGATTCAAAGCCAAACAACTTAGGCCTAAGCAACTCTTCAGCTAAATAAAGAACTCAATCAAAACTCAAAAGAATAAAAGAAATCATTCAGTAATCTCTCCTGCTTTTCACAAAATGTGACCAGAGAACATGGTTTTCTTACCCCTACTCCTTCAGAACCTAACCACATTTTTTTAATGCTGACCATTCGTTTTCTCTCCTACATTCCCTTTCTGTACTTTTAACACTTATCACCCAAGAAGCTCTCCTATCTCTCTTCTTTACAGTTATTTCAATTCACTTTGCCATAGCTGAGAACGAGCATCCCTTGTCAAAACTTTACATTTATGTTAAAGATTCACGAACCAAAAACTGCAACTGATTCCTCACTGCTCGAATAAGATCATGAGCCTGCGTGTTTCGAGTTATATCATTTCAGACGAGAGTAGAACTCCCAATGGTTCCATTTTGGTTTTCAGAAAAATAGATGACTCATGTAGCAAAGATCAAGGGGCTCTCTACGGAGACTTGCTTTATGAACCATCAAGAGACTGACCTTGCATTGACAGCAAGAAACACATTTTATAAGAATCTCCATGCCGTGGTTCTTCCTGTCCCACCAGTAGAACCCCTCCGCAAATAACTCAATCTTCTCCAGCCTATAAGTTTTCCAGTGCTACCGTTTCCACCCTTTGATCAACACTGCTTCATACCTTTATACGATTCTATCCTTTCATCTTACCTCCATCTCCTTTCCTACCTTCATATAAAAACTACATAACTAGCACCCTGAATTCAAGAGTTCATGAGATCGTCTACTAAAATAGCCTCCTTCACTGCCACACTTTGGATCTCGGTCTTCAACAAGCCACAATAATTCTTCAACGTCCTCCTTATAACATTTACCTCTATTTTTCTTGTAAATGCTCATCCGCAAATGATCCTCATAAATATGATCATTCCTCTGTTTTTCTCTTCTAATTTTTACCCTTCTATATCATCTCAAAAGCATTCACTAAAAGTTGACCCTGGTATCAGATCAACCATACATACGGGAGGAATTAATCTATTGTTAGAAACATTGCTGCTATCCACTGAAATAAGAAAAGCAGCCATCTCTGGGCTATAATTAATTGGGCACACCCCAACCAATACAGCATTGCTGGAGGAGGAGAGCGAGAGAGAGGTAGGAGTGAAGCCGAAGTGAACGTTTAAGACCAAAAAAAAATGAGAAGATCCAGGAAAGAGCGAGCATCTGGCACTGACCAATTTCATATGGTTCACTATGCACTTTGACAACATCCTTAGACGAGTCTCTGATGCGCATGCAGAAAGAATTCCCTAAGACAATAACAAGAATACGGATGTCACCCTAGCCAGTCAAGCAAGCCACATAGGATATGAAGCATTAGAAGATAAACCTCAAGATTTCACGTTTCTTTCAAGAAGGTATTCCTATATTTGGAGCCCACACTGAGATTAAGTTGAGGCATTATAAAATGACCTCCAAAGAGTCAAGTTTTATCATTCTCCATCTAACAAACTCATTTCATTGCTAGGTAAATGATATCCGAACCAAAAAAAAAAAACCCTGCCTTGATCAAATGGCTCCCACTTTCCACGTATCTGTCCATTTTTCCACACATTAGTCCACTTCGAAAGTTGAAAGGCTTTGTTAGTTATTGACAAACTGAAGCATCTCAGGCATGAGCTGGAGCCTTAACATATTTAAATCACACCAGGATCATAACTACTGGAGAAGTTTCATCCCAAAGCCAACCCTGCCCTCTACTCCAGGTCGACTATAACAAGACTCGGGAAAGGTCTTTGCATTCAATCCATCCTACATTATCTTATCTACGAATGCTGTTATCATTGAATCTATTGGGAATCATGCAACAAAATATCTGCAACTTAGTCGACCGGGTTGCACCTCAGTTGACTGACTTGCATAATCAGTCTCCATTCTTGTCAATCTCCCACTTGAAGACCAATCGCCAAGAGCTCCTCTGCTGTACTTGCTTCATCTATAATGGCACCCCCTCATGAAAGCTAGTGTGAATCACCTCCTTGTCTTCAAGTTTGAAGACCAACGGAAACTGGACATGTCTTCAGCTTCTCTAAAGTAACAGCCTTGGTCAACATGTCTGCAGAGTTTAGGCTTGTGTGGATCCAATCCAGAAATATCGAATGTCAATGTGCTTTGTCCTCTCATGAAAGGTTGACTTGTTCGCAAGGTGAATTGCACTTTGATTGTTACAGTGCAATTTACAATTCTTTGGCTTCATGCCCAATTCATTCAAGAAACTCTGAAGGCATACCATCTTCTTGCAATCTTTCGTTGCTACAACATATTTTGCTTCAATTGTCGAAAGGGAGACTATTTGCTTCAACCTTGAGACCCAACAACTGCTTCTCTACCCAGGGTGAACACAAACCATGCGGTGCTCTTCCTGCTATCCATATCCTCTGTCATATCGGAATCAACAAATCCTTGCAAACTTATTTTTGAACCTCCATAGTACATAGCCTATTTTATAGTACCCCTTAAGTACCTTAGAATCCACTCCACGGCTGCCCAATGCTCCTTTTCTGGATTGCTCATAAATCTGTTGACAACTCCCACTACTAGAGCAATGTCTGGTCTTGTGCAGACCATTGCATACATCAAACTACCAATTACAAATGCATATCTTGGACATGTACTTCAATTCTTCCCGAGTTTTAGCGCCCGATCTTACTGAAATGTTAAAGTGACTTGTCAAAGGAGTGTTAACTAGCTTAGCACATTCCATGTTAAATCTCTTCAGTATCTTGGCCACATAATCTGCCTGAGATAGCTTCAAACTCCTGTTAAGTTTATCCCTACTTATCCTTGTGCGGGACCCCAAGACCTTCATGTCGAATTCCTCTGAAAGTTGTTTCTTCAAGTTTGAAATTTCTTCCATGATTGATCTCGTTTCATGTATATCATCAACATATAATAGAATAATTATATATGATGACTCAAACCTCTTGAAGTAACAACAATAATCTGAATGACATCTCATGTATCATTTGTCATTCATGAAGGTATTGATCTTAATATACAACTGTCTGGGAGCCTGTTTCAAGCTATATAGGCTCTTCTTGAGCTTGCACACCAAACTTTTCTTCCCGGCCTCTAAATATCCCTGTGGATGCTGCATGTAGATTTCTTCTTCTAGGTCACCATGAAAAAAAGCAATTTTTACATCCAATTGCTCCAAGTGTAATCTTCTACAACCACAATACTCAGAACTGCTTTGATTGTTGATAACTTCACAACTGGTGAGAAAATTTCAGTAAAGTCAATCCCTTCCTTCTCCTGAAAACCTTTCACTACCAATCTGGTCTTGTACCTCTTAGAACCATCATGTTTTTTCTTCAACCTGTAAACCCACTTGTTGTCCAAAGCTTTCTTCCCTTCAGGTAGCATCGCCAAATCCATGTCTAGTTGGATGAGAGGGAGTCCATCTCAGCATCCATAGCAAGCTCGCACTTGACCTTAATTTCCACTTGCAATGCTACCTGATAGCTTTTTGATTCACCATTATCATTCTAGATGATCTCCTCTCACGTACTGGTGAGTGTTGTTCTAACTGCACATTTTCATCTTGAGCCTTCAACACATCCCTTATTGATATCTCCTCAAGCTCCACAAACTCAGAATTCTCCTTCTGAATTTTTTGCCTATCATCATCCTTGTGCATTGCATTCTCTTTGAATATGACATCCTTACTCCTGATTACTTTCTGATTTTCAGCATCCCAAAAACCGTAACCGAATTCATTTTGCCCATATCCAATAAATGTGCACTTCTTGGACTTAGGATCCAACTTGGTCCTATTTTCAGAATCTATGTGGACATAAGAGGTACACCTAAATATTCTGAGATGGATAGGTTTACCTCTTTTCCAGTCCATTTTTCAAAAACTGAAGACCCTCTGTTAATCAAATAGACTGCAGTGCTCACAGCATCCACCCAAAACTGCTTAGGCAACCCTGCATGGATCCTCATGCTCATAGCACGCTCCATAATGGTTATGTTCATGCGTTCTGCAACGTTGTTCTATTGTGGCGTTCTTGGAATTGTTTTTTGTCTTCTGATTTCATTGATTGAGCAATACACTTCAAACTCTCTTTAGCAGTATTCTCCCTCATTGTCTGATCTCAAACATTTCAGCTTTAGACATGTTTCAAATTCTATCAAAGCTTTCCACTTTTTGAACACATCAAATACTCCAGATTTATGCTTCAAAAATTATACTTATAACTTTCTACTAGCATCATCAATGAAAGTTACAAAGTAAACTGAACCTCCAAAAGAAGGTACCTGTGCTGGTCCCCATACATATGCATGTTCTAGATTTAGCTTCTCACCTTTTGGAGTACTTCCGCCTTTTGAGAAGCTGACTTTCTTCTGCTTCTCATTGATGCAATCTTCACATAAATCTAAATCCATGGATTCCAAACCTGGCAGTTTCTCCTTCGCATGCATGATCTTTATCTCTTTCTCACTCATGTGTCCCAGTCTGCAATGTCATGTGTTGGCACCTACAATCGTAATCGAGTCATTAGTTCCGAATGTCAGATAAAGAGTGTCATCTTTCTTACCACGAGCTACCACCAAAGAACCATTGATGACCTTCTACGAATCATTCGTGAAGATTGTTAGCTGCCCGAATTCCGCTAGCTGTCCCACAGAAAACAAATTTCTCTGCAATGTAGGAAGATGCCTTACATCTCTCACTTTCAGAACTGTCTCATTTGACAAATTTATCTAAACATCACCATTTCCAATAATACTACAAGGTTCATTGTCAGACATTCTCGAAGTTTCCTTATACGTAATTATGGGGGATATCCTTGTGAGGTGAAGCATGAAACGATGCACCAGAATCTACTACCCAATATTTGCCTTGTACATCACAAAGAAAGAATCAAGGCATCTTCACTTTCTTTGAAAATATTTGTTTGATCTTTTCCTCCTTCATTGCTACTCTCTATAGGTTTCTTTGCAGAATTACAATTTACAATCTCTACTCAAGTGGCCCAACTTGCCACAGTTCTAACAGTCAGATTCATTTCCTTTATATATGCCCTTTTTGAACTTTAATCTACCATTGTTTTTGTTCCCTCTCATTGATGATCGCCCCCTATTATCAACATTTAGGGCATTCCCTATTGTTTCATTTGATGATTTTCTGCGAACTTCTTCACTCAGAACAACCCCACAAAATTATCATACTGCAAAACATTTGTCCCTGCATTACTCACAAGCTCACAATCACAACTGTAGACAAGGCACTCCAGCTTTCTGGTAATGAAGATAAAATAACTAAAGCCCGGACTTCATCATTAAAATTGAAGCCTACTTTGTCCCTGCATTACTCATAGCTGTAGACAAGACACTCCAACTTTTTGGTAATGAAGATAAAATAACTAAAGCCCGGACTTCATCATCAAAATTGAAGCCTACCGAACTTAACCGACTGGTAACTGTGTTAAAATTGTTTAGATATTCAACCACAGACCCACCTTCAACCATCTTCATATTGAATAATCTTTTGATTAAAAAAATTTTATTTGAAGCAGTTCATATATACTTGCTAGGGCATTCATTACCCCTACCGTTATCTTCTCTTTCGAGATGTTGAAAGCAACATATACAGTAAGTGAAAGTCGTATCATGCCTAGGGCTTTCTTGTCTAATATATCCCACTCCTCGTCTGTCATCTTCTTCGACTTCTTCTTTTTTCATTCTAAAGGAAGACACAGATTCTTTTGATAAAGGTAGTCCTTTATCTACATCTTCCAAAATCCAAAGTTCAAGCAATTGAACTTGTCGATTCTCACATTTCTTACTTCTTCTGTCATCGCTCCCACTCGAACCTAGATGCTCTGATACTAGTTGAGAATCACGCAACAAAATATCCACAACTCAGTCGACCGGGTTGCACCTCGGTCGACCGACTTGCATAATCGGTCTCCATTCCTTACAAAACATCTCCTTACCACAACACAAACGATTGTCAATGTTTGACTATGAACATTCAATCGATAACACTATCAAAAAGCATGCATGCCATGAGCAATCTCTCCACGCCATGATTTCTTTGTATCTAAACAAGAAACCTCCCATGCCTTACACAATTTACCTGTCTTAAAACCAACTTGAAGTCTAGAACTTGTAATTGCAGTGCATCTTATATAACTTCTGGGAGAAGATATGTAAGGCATAGCATAGTAGTAAATGTTAGCTCACCAGCATGTCCAGTTACTTGGAAAAGTGCCAAAATGTTGCTTGATGTACTTCATCTAAATTAGTTTTATGACTAGATTAGTCATTGTAACGGATAAAATTCTTAAAAATGAGTAAAAAGAAGGGGTAAAATAGGGATTTCTCATGCTAACAAATTCTAACAATTTAGCCGACATCAGCCCACTTGGGCTATGTGCTGGCTCACTTGAGTATTGTCTGACAGGTGACTTCATCATGACTACACAAGTCATGATGACTCCAAATGCCTATAAATAAGCAAGAATCACCAGAAAGAAGGGATGGATGGTGCGAAAGGCAAGAGAGGAAAGAAAGGGAAGAAGAGGAAGAGGAAGAGGGAGATCTGAGAAGCTTGAGTCATTCACACCCCTACCCCGAAGGGCTATGTAGGCGGCCGCTCACCTGATTCTCTCATCTTCCTTTGGTGTTCTTCGGCTACTTGATGCTCTTTATGGCCTCACAATCTACTATGGTCACCGGAGTCTCTCAAATAGGCCATGAATGATGCCGAATCCGTTGTAGCGTTGTCTGCTGTGAATGGTGCCGAATCCGTTGTAGCGTTGTCTGCTGTGAATGGTGCCGAATCTGCTGTAGCGTTGTTTGCTGTGAATAGTGCCGAATCCGCTGTAGCGTTGTCTGCTGTAAATAGTGCCGAATCCGCTGTAGCGTTGTCTGCTGTGAATAGTGCCGAATACGTTGTCACGTTGTGTTGTGCATAGTGCTGAGCTCGTTGTCCGTTGTGCGTTGTACAACGTACACGTTGTCTGATGTACAACGTACCCATTGTCTGATGCACAACGGATGCACAACGTATACGTTGTCAGAGCTACGTTGTCTGTGCCTTATCTGAGCTACGTTGTCTATGCCTTATCCGAGCTACGTTGTCTGTGCCTTATCTGAGCTACGTTGTCGGTGCCTTATCCGAGCTACGTTGTCTGTGCCTTATCTGAGCTACGTTGTCGGTGCCTTATCCGAGCTACGTTGTCAGAGCTACGTTGTCTGTGCCTTATCTGAGCTACGTTGTCTGTGCCTTATCTGAGTTACGTTGTCAGAGCTACGTTGTCAGTGCCTTATCTGAGCTACGTTGTCTGTGCCTTATCCGAGCTACGTTGTCTGAACTACGTTGTCGGTGCCTTATCTGAGCTACGTTGTCAGAGCTACATTGCCTGTGCCTTATCCGAGCTACGTTGTCAGAGCTATGTTATCCGAGCTAGAGCTACGTTGTCAGAGCTACGTTGTCGGTGCCTTATCCGAGCTGCCTTATCTGAGCTACGTTGTCAGAGCTACGTTGTCTGTGCCTTGTCTGAGCTACGTTGTCTGTGCCTTATCCAAGCTACGTTGTCTGTGCCTTATCTGAGCTACGTTGTCTGTGCCTTATCCGAGCTACGTTGTCTGAGCTACGTTGTCTGTGCCTTATCAGAGCTACGTTGTCAGAGCTATGTTCTCCGAGCTAGAGCTACGTTGTCTGTGCCTTATCCGAGCTATGTTGTCAGAGCTACGTTGTCTGTGCCTTATCTGAGCTACGTTGTCAGAGCTACGTTGTCGGTGCCTTATCTGAGCTACGTTGTCTGTGCCTTGTCTGAGCTACGTTGTCTGTGCCTTGTCTGAGCTACGTTATCGGTGCCTTATCTGAGCTACGTTGTCTGTGCCTTGTCAGAGCTACGTTGTCGTTGCCTTATCTGAGCTACGTTGTTTGTGCCTTGTCCGAGCTATGTTGTCTGAGCCATATTCTTTGTGCCTCCTGAGCTACAATCTTCAGAGCATAACACCAGAGCTCGTCCTCAAGTGCATATACCCAGTGACCTCACGATAAGTATCTCTATACTATTATGTTCATATGTTCATGTGCTTGTGCCTCATACTGATGTGCTTGTGCCTTATGTTCATGTGTTTGTGCCTTATACTGACTTTATCATCGGAGCTTATTTCAAGGTGCACACCCGCCCCCTCAGACTCATTCACAGGTGGAGTTTTGCTATCATTCCTCTACCAGCAAAGCAGCTATAGAAGTGTGGCTTGTACGGGATTTTTCCCTTTCAAAATGGCGCCGTCTGTGGGAATACGTTGTGCCAAATACGTTGTCACGTTATGAGTAGTGCTGAGCTCGTTGTCCGTTGTGAGTTGCACAACGTACTCGTTGTCTGATGCACAACGTATAAGCTGTTTGTGCCTTATCCGAGCTACGTCTGAATGGGGCTTTCACTGCATGGCAACAATCAAGAGGTAATTATCGAGTGCATTCTCAAGTGCTTTATCAAATGAACTGTCTAGTGCATGCTCCAGTGAATTTTCAATATCAAGTGAATTATCAGCCTATCAAGTGACTTATCAAGTGAATGATCAAGAGAAGCGACCAGTGCCATATCAAGTAAAAAACATCGTGGATGCAATGTCAAATGATGTCTTATCTGATATGTCTGAATACGGTGATGAGACACTTGTAGCTTCTTAATGACATGTCATCCGAGCAAGGTGTCTTACCACACGGTTCGACACATATCTAAGCATGATGCTCACTACGGGACCTCTGTGACTCAGTCAGATGCATTGCCCAGTAAGTGACCAATTGACTTATTTTTATGCAATGCCATCTGAGCATGGTGTCATGATGCCCCATTACGATTCATTCGCGTGAGATAGCATTTGTCTATATTTATGATGGTTTTTACTGCAAACTCGTCTATGTGTTTATCAAGTGAATCTCTGTGCTTATCAAGTGAATCTCTGTGCTCATGCATCTTCACGTGCTCGAAGTGCACATTCTCGCGCTCGAATTTATTTTTCTTGGTGTTGTGATACATGTACATTCCCGTGCTCTCTAACACATGCTCTGAGGTACTACGCGCGAGAAGCAATTGCTCTGACCTGACTAGGGGCTGATACAAGCTCGTCTTCGCTGGCACAAGCTCGTAAGCTCGGCCTCGTTGTTCGCAAGCTCGGCCTCGTTGTCAATGATTCGCTCTAAAGCTCTGCCTCCACAACATCAGTCTTCATGCGAAAGCACAACGTATCAGTGAGAACGAAGCATCTACAACGGAAGAGAGTGGAGAGCGGAACACAATCAGTGTCTGCGGACCAGGTAGATCCATATCGTCTTTGAGAATTTTACCCATGAAGTATTCTCGGCACCTCGAATGGAGTTCAAGGCACCGAGAAGGGGCTAAATCTAACAGATAAAATTCGTAAAAATGAGTAAAAAGAAGGGGTAAAATAGGGATTTCTCATGCTAACAAATTCTAATAATTTAGCCGACATCAGCCCACTTGGGCTATGTGCTGGCTCACTTGAGTGTTGTCTGACAGGTGACTTCATCATGACTACACAAGTCATGATGACTCCAAATGCCTATAAATAAGCAAGAATCACCAGAAAGAAGGGATGGATGGTGCGAAAGGCAAGAGAGGAAAGAAAGGGAAGAAGAGGAAGAGGAAGAGGGAGATCTGAGAAGCTTGAGTCATTCACACCCCTACCCGGAAGGGCTATGCAGGCGGCCACTCACCTGATTCTCTCATCTTCCTTTGGTGTTCTTCGGCTACTTGATGCTCTTTATGGCCTCACAATCTATTATGGTCACCGGAGTCTCTCAAATAGGCCATGAATGGTGCCGAATCCGTTGTAGCGTTGTCTGCTATGAATGGTGCCGAATCCGTTGTAGCGTTGTCTGCTGTGAATGGTGCCGAATCCGCTGTAGCGTTGTCTGCTGTGAATAGTGCCGAATCCGTTGTAGCGTTGTCTGCTGTGAATAGTGCCGAATACGTTGTCACGTTGTGTTGTGCATAGTGCTGAGCTCGTTGTCCGTTGTGCGTTGTACAACGTACACGTTGTCTGATGTACAACGTACCCGTTGTCTGATGCACAACGGATACACAACGTATACGTTGTCAGAGCTACGTTGTCTGTGCCTTATCTGAGCTACGTTGTCTATGCCTTATCCGAGCTACGTTGTCAGAGCTACGTTGTCTGTGCCTTATCTGAGCTACGTTGTCGATGCCTTATTCGAGCTACGTTGTCAGAGCTACGTTGTCTGTGCCTTATCCGAGCTACGTTGTCAGAGCTACGTTGTCGGTGCCTTATCTGAGCTACGTTATCTGTGCCTTATCTGAGTTACGTTGTCAGAGCTACGTTGTCAGTGCCTTATCTGAGCTACGTTGTCGGTGCCTTATCTGAGCTACGTTGTCAGAGCTACGTTCTCTGTGCCTTATCCGAGCTACGTTGTCAGAGCTATGTTATCCGAGCTAGAGCTACGTTGTCAGAGCTATGTTATCCGAGCTACGTTGTCAGAGCTACGTTGTCAGAGCTACGTTGTCGATGCCTTATCCGAGCTGCCTTATCTGAGCTACGTTGTCTGTGCCTTGTCTGTGCCTTATCCAAGCTACGTTGTCTGTGCCTTATCTGAGCTACGTTGTCTGTGCCTTATCCGAGCTACGTTGTCTGTGCCTTATCAGAGCTACGTTGTCAGAGCTATGTTCTCCGAGCTAGAGCTACGTTGTCAGAGCTACGTTGTCTGTGCCTTATCCGAGCTACGTTGTCAGAGCTACGTTGTCGGTGCCTTATCTGAGCTACGTTGTCTGTGCCTTGTCTGAGCTACGTTGTCTGTGCCTTGTCTGAGCTACGTTGTCGGTGCCTTATCTGAGCTACGTTGTCTGTGCCTTGTCAGAGCTACGTTGTCGGTGCCTTATCTGAGCTACGTTGTCTGTGCCTTGTCCGAGCTATGTTGTCTGAGCCATATTCTTTGTGCCTCCTGAGCTACAATCTCCAGAGCATAACACCAGAGCTCGTCCTCAAGTGCATATACCCAGTGACCTCACGATAAGTATCTCTATACTATTATGTTCATATGTTCATGTGCTTGTGCCTCATACTGATGTGCTTGTGCCTTATACTGATGTGCTTGTGCCTCATACTGATGTGCTTGTGCCTTATGTTCATGTGCTTGTGCCTTATGTTCATGTGTTTGTGCCTTATACTGACTTTACCATCGGAGCTTATTTCAGGATGCACACCCGCCCCCTCAGACTCATTCACAGGTGGAGTTTTGCTATCATTCCTCTACCAGCAAAGCAGCTATAAACGTGTGGCTTGTACGGGATTTTTCCCTTTCAGTCATCATGAAAAATTAGTACACTAAATTCTAGAACTGCTCTCTTAGATAATATTCTAGGGGGTTAGAGTCCGAAGTTACAATACAGGCTTGCAATCTGCCTTCAGTTCCAGTTATCCATACAGACAGGCTCCGCTGCATGTATGATTTGAGGATATGAATAGAATAACAAAAAAAAAAATTAAATACTAAAACGTATGCATAAATATTCCTGCCAATTCAAATGTAGAAATAGTAACAAGAAGAAAAAAATATGAAATCGAGAATTAATGTTGGTGCCAACAAATTTAACACGCTTCGACAACTTCAACTAAGTACAATAGGAACCAATTGCAAAAAGTATTTTAAAGTAAAGTTACCGGGTCGATTTCAACCGCAGATGACGGCCTAATGTTGTTGATATTGAGCTTCTCTGCTTTTGCAAGATCATACTTCTCGCAATTTTTCAAGAACTCATTGATGTTTTGTCTTGTTTGATTGCAAGTAGCACTTTGAACCAAATAATCATAAACCTACATGCACAACAAGGAAAATTGACCGCATGGAACTCCAAATTCTTCTACCCAATAATAAAACAATTCAACCACTACATAACAAAACAGACCCCACCTTGAATTCAGAAGGAGCAATGGGGGCAATAACCCGTGTAGGATCCTTAGATGCCCCTCTAGATCGTAAAAAGTTCAGTACTTCAAAATTGGTAAGTGCCCCAGCATTGGCCTGTTGTCTACACAAGTGTATGAAACATTCAATCCAGGTAACAAGAACCACTGAAAAAAAACCAAAATTTATTCAACCTTGGAGACTCTACTCAGTAGTAGAAATGTAACCAAGTTGCTGAAACTGAGAAGAACATGAACTAACAAATTCAAAAGCATATACCCAGTTAAATCGCAAGAACATACATTTTCATTACCACCAAAGAATCAGAGATTGATACTGATTACCAGTGAAATATTACTATTCACCCCATATCCGGGAGCAGGCACTAGCTGGATTCTGATAGATATACACCAAAAATAAATAAATTAATAACCAGGGTTTTATTTTAGAGATTAAGATTAAATACTTCAAAATTTTAAACTTAACAAAAAAATTGCAAAAAATAAATAAATAAAGGAAAAAAGAAATTCCCAACCGGGATTCCTCAATCTTCAACCCAGATACCATAACCCAGTACAGAAGGGCAATTGAGCCCAAATTGATTTATTTTCTTCTAATTTATTCATTTTCTTCTATATTTTGTTTTTTGGTTGAGAAGAATAAAAAGGCATAAAAATTGTAGGAAAATTCTTTTTGGCTGTTTGGAATATGGATGAGTGAAAATAACTTATTAAAGACCACCGATAGAAGTGGAAGCACAAATCACGGTTCCATTGTCACCATTTGAATTAGAAATCACAGCATATGCAACAACAATATCACAGTCCACAAACAATTCAGTCGACCCAAGATGACCGGTTGAGTTCAAAGGGTTGTTCTTCCATTAATGGTGGCTCATATTCTGCTCAGAACATAATATTCTCTCTTTCATGCTAAGAAACAAACCAACAGAAACCCTAACCCTAGTTCAATCTCTCTATTTTTCGCCATAATCGTTTTTATGCAACAACAAGAAAACAAAACCCTAGAACGCGAAGGCGAAGGCGAACACGAACTACACCAACCTCTAATCCAATATCCATCAAAATCGGCAAAAGTACAGTGTTTGATCCTCCTTTTTTGTTTTTGGGGTCAGAGAACTTGTGTGTTTTTATAAGAGATTCAAGAGAGCAATTCAGGTGAGAAATATCTAAACCTGCTATTGCTTTTCGATGATGGATCGACCGGAACAACAACGGTCGTGGTCGCAGCGACAAGGAGAAGCAGAGAAAGAAGTTTACAGCGTCTCCTTGACGGCGGGGTTTTCACTTTTCCGGCAGAAATAACTTCCCTTTCAAAAAAAAAGATTTGAGCAGATAAAAATAACGGGGCGTTTGGATTGTATTTTTTTAGCCCAAAATCAAAAATTGATTAGGGGTTTTGCATATCAGCTGCTTGCAGCTTTGCAAATACACTGTTATGAGTAATAGTTTGGAGTCAAATCCTCTACGGTGATAATCGGATTTGGCAAATCCGGTTATCACCCTTAGAGGTCGGTGCCACGTGTCTCCTTTGACACCCCTTAACCGTGGGTAATGTTTACCACCCCTAGGGGTCACCCACCTATTTTTGGTTTTTTTTTTAAAATATTAATTCTATTTTTAAAATTAAAAAACTGTTTAAAAAGTTTTTTTAATATTAAAAACAATTCTTTAATTTTAAAAATAGAATTAATATTTTTAAAAAAAATCAAAAATAGGTGGGTGAACCCTAGGGGTGGGTGAACCTTACCCACGGTTAAGGGGTGTAAAAGGAGACACGTGGTGACCTCTAGGGGTGATAACCGGATTTGCCAAATCCAATTATCACCGTAGATGATTTGGGTCCTAACAGTTTTTGCAAATTAACTCATGATTTTGCAACTGTTGATAGCACTTCCACATTAGGCTACCGTTGTTATTATTAGAATAATGACTATTATGCCCTTGTCATATTAAATAACCTAATAAAATCCTTTAACTATCCTTAAACTATGGTAAATTAATTTTAACCCTTGTTATTAAGATTCACACCCTTAGGGATAAAGGATCTAAGCCTGGTTTAAAAAAAATAGTGTGTCCTCTTTTTAACTCCCTTTAACTTAGGTTAAGATACACTAACCATTAGGGTTAAAGCATCTAACCTTGGTTTTAAAAGAAATAAATTAACATGTCCCCTTTGAACTCCCTCTAACTGTAGCTAAGATTTATTAACCCCTAGGGTAAAAGCATCTAACCTTGATTTGTACAAAAAATTAACATGTCCCTTTTTAACTCCTTTTAACTGTGGTTAAGATTCACTCACTCTCAGGGGTTAAAATATCTAACTTTGGTTTTTAGAAAATAAATAATAAAAATTTAAGGTGTACCTTTTAACTCCCTTTAACAGTGGTTAAGATCTCTAACCTTGGTGTTTTTTTTTTTAATTAAACTTATCTTTTTAACTCCCTTTAACTGCGGTTAGGGTTCACTAACCTTTATGGAATGGGACATGTTTTTTTTTTTTAAATACCAAGGACCAATGTTAGTGCTTTAACTCTAAGGGTTGGTTGATCTTAACCACTGTTAAAGGGGACAACTTAAAATTATTTTTTTAAAAAACCAACATTAGATACTTTGACCCTTAGGGTTAGTGAAACTTAAACACGATTAAAAAGAGTTAAAAGACACATTAATTTTATTATTATTTTTTTCTAAAAACCACAGTTAGATGTTTTTACCCTAAGGGTGAGTGAATCTAACCACAGTTAAAGGAAGTTACAAAGGGACACATTTATTCTTTCTAGTTTTTTTTTCTAACAATCAAGGTTAGATGCTTTAACTGTAAGAGTTAATGAATCTTAACCACAGTTAAAGGGAGTTCAAAGGGGACACATTAATTTTTTTTTATTTTAAAACTAAGTTTAGATGTTTTAACTCTAAGGGTTAGTGTATCTTAACCTAAGGTAAAGGGAGTTAAAAGGGGACACGTTTTTTTTTTTTTTTATTTTAACCAGGGTTAGATGCTTTATCCCTAAGGGTGTGGATCTTAATCACAAGGGTTAAAACTTATTAACCATAGTCCAAGATTGTTAAAGGATTTGTAAGGTTATAAAATATCAAAGGTCATAATAGTCATTTTCTAACAATAACAAACAAAAGTCTGACAAAATTGAGGAATGAAGTTATTTGTCTAACAGTTGCAAGACCATGAGTTAATTTACAAAACTGTAACTCATAACAGTGTATTTGCAAAGCTGGCATAACACAGCAACTGATATGCAAAACCCCAATTGATAATGTAGAAATCAATGGTCAAATAATCATTTTTTTTCCAAATAATAGTGTTTGGAAAATAGGAAGTTGAGAGACTTAACTTTGTATTATCCAAACATTATTATTTGAAAACTAGCAGGTGGCACGTGAGAGCGAGGGGAAGGAATTAACCTCGGTTAATAGGAGTTAAAAGGGACACATGTTAACCCGCAGGTGCGATTGAACTCTCCCCGAGTTCAATCGCGATTAGCTGTGATTCTATTCTTTAAATAGATGGATGAGCAAGGGGTAGTTTGGGAACATTAAATCAAAATTTTGTTTTCTATAAGGATTGTTTGGGAATTTTGAAAAAACCAGGCTACACCTGCCTCTTGCATTATAATAGTAAAGATATGATTGATTTGACCATTAATTTCTACATAATCAATTTTATCATAATTGATTTTTGGCTAATAAAATCAAATCCAAGTGCCACCTAAGCCTTTGAGTAGGGGTATTGTGGGAATTACGAGAAAAGAAGTCAGTTATAGAAATACTCTCTTTTGTATTTGTAATTACCAAGGCTAATTTTCGGTTGTTCCGGTTGTCTTCAACCAGAGCTCTTGTTAATAATTAATCTCTTCAAAACAAAACAAAAAAAACAGATTAACTATGAACTAAAGCTTTTGTTGAACAGTGAGAGCACCCCAAAAATTACCTTAGGAAATGGTAGTTTGATAATTATGAAAAAAAAAGATTGGTACTTTTTAATAGTAATTTTTTTCCTTGAATACCACTTCCAAGGTAATTTTTGGGTTGCTCCGATTTAACAGGAGCTCATGCTCATAGTTATTCTCAAAGAAAAATGGATAAACTATATTGAGCTTAAGTTGAAAAGAGATAACTGGCACATGGCAAAATAAAATATGGCTTAGGTTGAGAGTAGGTTGACAATTACAAAAATAAAGTTTTTGTCAAACAAATATTTTTTTATGTAATACTTAAAGAGCAATAATTCCCTCGTCTCACAAAGCCCTTTAGCTACTTTTGAACTATGGTTAACAAGTGTTAACCCTATGATTAATTTTTCTAAAAAAAATTTCTTCTAAACACCAAGGTTAGATGCTTTATCCCTAAGGGTTAGTGAATCTTACCCACAATTGAAGGGAGTTAAAAAGGAGAGATGTAGCAAAAAAAGGGTGGCGAGACACATTTCCCCCTCCTCATTATATAATCGAAATAAGCCTACCAAGGCATATTTTTGAATGCTTCCATTATCTCTTAGATTATATCTTCATTTGGAAATTGGAACTCCTGGTTCACTTAATCTATTAAAAAAATTGTCAATATTAGAGAAGAGAAAATAAGAGATTAACCATCAACATGTTTGAGGAGATATCTAGAGCAACTCAAAATATGACTTATGTCATAGATAATTTGGTAATTAATTATAAATATGATTGAAAGGGTATTTTTGTCAAATAAATATTTTTTCTATAATTCTTAAATTACCCATGTGAAGGCATTTTTTTGGATTGCCCCGATGATCTCTTCAATGGGAGCTATTGTTCAAAGTTAATCTCATAAAATAATTCACTTTTAGAAAACTTCCCGGCAAAAAAAAAATTCCCAGGATGTTGAATGCATCCTGAAAAAGAGTATTTGTCTAAAAATATTTCTTTGAATTATTATCCCTCTAAACAAACAAAAAATGTACACACAAATAGAGCTACAAATGGAGCAATTTGAAGTGGATAATGATATATTTGAATTCCTATTTGATTACCCACATTCAAATCAATATTTGACATATAATCGAAATAATGTATTTGCATTCGACTCCGATTAAAATATTAATTTTAAATTATCTGATTACTTTAATAAATTTTGTAAAAAATATTAAAATTGGAAAAAAAAAATGATAATTAATTGTTTTATTCTTTATTTATATAAAAAATAATAATTTAATTTCTTAAATTATATAAAACAAATATTAATAACGATATTTTATTCTTATTAACATATAATTACTATATATATATATATATATATATATATATATTATAATCGATCAGATATATTGAATTTGTATTTGATTATAAATGGATAGTAAAAGTTTATTTGTTTTCATTCTACTGGCTACCTATTTGAATTATTATTCAAGTAAGCCAATTCGGATACCCACACCCCTACACAAAGAAGATGAATGAAAATTCATTGTTCATCTCAATCTCAACTTCGTTCCCTTGTCGTCACGATCGTATTAGGTTTTGTGTGAGAGGGTGAGAGAGATGTTTGAGAGGAAAATTCTCACATATATAAAACAAAGCAGCTTTGCATGAAGGGTGAAGCAACTTTGCATGAAGGGATTTTTATTAAAATAGGCCCCACCTTTATGCAAACCTTCGAAATAGGCTCTGACTTTTCAAATTAGTTTTTATAGGCCTCGGCACGTGTGTACTGCCCACATGTACAAATTACATTCGTGAGATAAAAATGTCTCTTTCACTCCGTGCAAGAGAAAAGACATTGATTGTCTTGCTTTGTCATTCTCTGTACAAGTGTGACTTTGTTTGTTTGAATCTCATTCACTGTTTTTGCTTTCTTCGATTAGTATGGATCTAACTAGAGGTATGAGTTTTATATATAAATTATTATCTTCCTTAACAATACATCATCATCTTGGAGTTGTGTAACTTCCTTTTATGGCTTAATCGAAACATCGTTTTTGCATTTAAGTTTTTCTTTGTTGAAGGTGTGTTTGTACCAAACATCATCTGATCACCCTTCTTAGTTATTCGAGACTTCAATGTGATGTTTTCATTTCATTCTCACGCAAACTTATAATTTTACAATAGCAATTGATATTGCATTTATATCAATTGATCGATATGTGATATTGATCATTCAATAATAAGCTCGTTTGATCGTAATAAGAGATCGATCGATATCCCAGTTCGCTTGATTATATTCCGAAATTGATTGATCAGTATGGTATATCGATAGATTGTTAATGTATATTGATCGATTTGATAAAACGATCGATAACTATATAATATCGATTAATTGATGTAATGAAAATGAGATTGAGGTGGCCAGTGATAATTCTTGTCTCAAAGTGAATTCAATTCGTACGTGTAGGCAGTACACACGTGTGGGGGGTCTATAAAAATTAATTTAAAATATCATAGCCTATTTCAAGGGTTTGCATAAAGGTAGAGCATATTTTAATAAAAAAAAATTGCATTTACAATAATGGTCTATTGTGTTTGAAAGAGACAAATGATAATTTTTTTTTAGGTAACTAAAATAATAGTTTGTTTTTAGGTAACTAAAAACGCATATAAGCTATAGCAATTAGCAAGTAAACGTACAATCACACGAAAGGCATTGGACACCCGAGTCACACCATGGATCATCAATTTATCATTGGGCAGCTGGCGATAAGAAGGGGAGAGATATCAAGTGAGAAGAATTCAAAATCATGGAGAGAAAATGAAATAATTTTTTTTTTTTTTTTTTTTACCGCTAGCTGCCCAATGAGTAAATGGGATGCCATCTAAAAACAACAAAGAGGACTCCCAAAACCTTAAAAAATGGTAAATGTGAATGATCGGATATCATGACGACCGTTGGGTTCTTTAACTTACTTTCCTTCGAAGCGAAGAGAAGGATATAACCAGCGAGTCGGGGAACCATTAGGCCCATCCACGTGTCATCTAACTATTAGAATTTCCACGTGTAATGCGCCCATGGGTGCCAAGTTTCACTCCCTCTACATGGGAAAGCAGGGAAGCCAGTCACGAAGCTTCGCTTGGCATTTCATACCTTCCCGGAATAACTATCCGAAACATTCTAAAAACAAACGGAAAAAAAACCCAACCAGAAACCCTAATCCTAATATTTCTTCTTCTTGTTCTTGAGACGCCCGTTAATCTTCTGATATTATCGGAATTCGTTCGTTGTTTCTCCTTTCACCTCTGCAAAGATGTGGCAACAGCAGCATGGAAAAACCGGCGACGTTGAGGCCGGGAATCGGGAACTGTATCCGATGATGCTGGAGAGCCCGGAGCTCCGGTGGTCATTCATTCGCAAGGTTTATGCAATCATGTCCCTTCAATTGCTTCTCACTATTGCTGTTGCGTCCGTTGTTGTTACCGTTCATCCGATCGCCCACTTCTTTGTATCTACTGGCGCAGGGTTGGCGCTTTACATTGTTCTTATTATCACGCCCTTCATAGGTAATTCTGAAATTGAATTTTTTTATATATTTATTCTGGGTTTCTTTTGAATTTTTTTGTTGAATTTTTTTGATTTTTTTTTTTATGAAATTGTGCAGTTTTGTGCCCTTTGTATTACTATCACCAGCGTCATCCGGTGAATTTTCTTCTCCTTGGGCTGTTTACGGTTACAATCGCCTTTGCTGTTGGATTGACGTGTGCTTTTACGAGTGGTAAGAACCAGAAATTTAATCTCTCTGTCTCTATTTTGTTTTTAAAATACTGGTTGAATGAATTGAATACTGACTCTAGTTTTTAATTGTATGAAAACCCTAATTTTTGTTTTGGGTTAGAGGTGAAAGAAACCCTTAATTTATCATCTAAATTTTTATACCATAAAGCGTTAATTATGTTAATTGTGCAAGAAATCCTAGCCTAGTTAATTGGACAAGGAAGCCTTGTATTATGCAGTTTTGGTTGTGTTACTACCAAACCCAAATGTGGTTTTGGTTGTGGGTGAAAAACAGCAGATAGCTGGTTTTGATTTCGGGAGGAATTGATTTGTTAATTGAACAAGGAAGCTCCAAATTACAGCTTTGGGTGTGTTACTATCGAACCCAATTGAGTTTTGGTTGCGGAGCAAGAGACAACAGATAGCTGGTTTTGATTTACGGAGGAATTGGTTCCTGAATTGTACATGAGAGTCTCAAATTGAGCTTTGAGTGTGTGACTACTAATCCCAATTGAGGTTTTGATTGTAGGCGAGAGACAATAGATTGATTGTTTTGATTTACTGAGGATTTTATTCCTTAATTGAACAAGGAAATCTCAATTTGAGCTTTGGGTGTGTTACTACTGAATGTAATTGGGGTTTTGGTGGTGGGTAAGAGATGGGGCTAGGGTTTTCCGGTCAGTATTATTTTGATTTGTGGTCATCCAAGCAGTGACTAAGCATGTGCTAATACAGATTAATGAAAATGTGTACCATACTACCATGTATATGTGAGACGCCCTGGAATGCTAGCTGAGAAATGCACCAGGTTTTGACCTCTTGCGTATGTTGGCCTGATGAAACTCGGAATCATGATCTAGGGAAGGGCTAGATATATTGGATCATTGACAGATACAAAGTTTGGTTTAAATGAAGCTGTAGCACTCTCATGGCACGCCTAATCTTTGATCTATTCGTGCAGCCTCTTTTATGGTAAAAGAAAAATCATACTTCTCTTATCTTAAACTAGTGTAATAAATGAAATAGCTGCAACTTGGATAAAGGTCATTCGCAAGAGTTCATGTACTGGATTTTTAAAATTATTGTATTCAGCGGCATTTAGACACCTGTATGAGGTTATTTGTAGATTTTATTTTACAGTGTTCTTAAGTTTAGTAAATCTCAGAATAGACTCATTTGAGCTTGTAGTTCAACAATAAAACGAGGTCACTTCACCAAAACTCTGACATGGCCAGATCTACATGGTGACGTTCTCCAGATCCATTCATCTCAGTCTTAGTGGAGCTGTAATTAAAAATTTAAATGAGCTCACTTCATCTTTAATATAACTTAAAACACTCTACAAATAACACAATTTGGAATTGACTTCATTTAAGTGTCCAAACACCCCCTTATCAAAGTGTTGGGCTGTGGATACATTCATGCACAGTCAAGATAGATATGTAGGTCGTACCAAACTGTTCTCAAAGTGTTGGGCTGTGGATACATTCATGCACAGTCAAGATAGATATGTAGGTCGTACCAAACTGTTCTTTCAGCAGAGTAGAGAGGTGAATGCCACCCCTCACTTGTAACTTCATTTGGTCAATGAATTTTCATTGTTGGAGAGTGCTTGCTGGCTAGGCATGAACCAGTTCATCCTACTGTCCGTAATTCTGTTTGTTCTCAAGTTTTCGAGCTTGAATCCTGATATTGATTTTACCATATGTAATTGAAATTTTGGGGCTTTGATTAGTGAATTAAGGCCATGTGAATGTGTATGTCATCCACTATGAACCTTTATATGAGTAGCAATGTCTAAAAATCTATCGTTTCCATTGCTAACAGGGAAGGTAATTTTGGAGGCTGTAATTTTAACTGCTGTCGTGGTTGTGAGCCTCACCCTGTACACATTCTGGGCGGCAAAGAGGGGCTATGATTTCAACTTCCTTGGTCCTTTTTTGTTCGGTGCCATCCTAGTACTAATGGTCTTTGCCCTCATTCAGGTATGTGGGACTTTCAACCTGTTGCCATTTCATACTTTCTTTTATTTGGATATTATTTCCCAATTTCTGTGGGAAGTCTGGATCTCCTGTCATTTATCCCCCCTGAATTTGGATTTGGGATTATTGTTTTGGGTCTTGCAGATATTGTTTCCATTAGGAAAGATCTCTGTAATGATCTATGGATGCTTGGCTTCGATAATATTCTGCGGGTACATAATATATGACACTGACAACCTGATCAAGCGCTACTCTTATGACGAATACATTTGGGCCGCAGTCTGTCTTTATCTCGACGTCATCAACCTCTTCCTCTCTCTGCTTACTGTCTTCAGAGCTGCTGACAGTTAGAAATCTCATTGCAATCATGTAGATTCCATGTTATATTCGCCATTCATTTTTCTTTATTCACTAAACACTAACTTTTGTAATCAAAACCTTGCTATACCCTTGCGCTCCCATCCTCATTCCACCTGACCTCATGCTGTATTTAGCATTCTTGCTCTGTGCTCTGGTTAGTTAGGTCTTGACTGTGATTAGACATGGTGTTTAAAGTACAGTGCCTTGTGTGTATGTGGAAGATGGTAAAGCATTCAGGGATCAATCTATCTCATTTACTGCTTCTGCAGATGGGTCATTTGGATTTGATTGGCTTTTCCCATTAAATTAGTGTGTATTGGAGATAACCATTCATCTATCTTAAAGCTAGTTGCATCAGGATCAGCCAATACAGGATTTAGCAAAATATATAATTAAAAAGCTGGAAAATGTGTAATCTTGATTTTGTCGTCCTATGTTCAAAACAGACTTAAAAGAATAAAAATAAAAGGAGATACCCTATAGAGGCCACAATATTTTATTACCACTTTCTATTCATTTCAAGCATAAAAGATTGTTTCCACTTAATCAAAACCCTAATATAAGCCACTTTACAACAGAGCTCACCCCACATGGATTTACAAAGCACAGGACCAGCACATGCCTTATCTACTTCTAATCTTTCTTTACTCAAATGGGTTTTCTTTCATTCACTCACTTTTTGACTGCTTTAGTCCAAGATTCTTCTTTTCTTTCCAGAAGAGTGAAAGTTAAGAGAGCTGAATCACATGGTTTCTTGCTTTAATTGAGATCACTTTCTTCTCTTTAAACTATAAAGCACACTATATTTCCAGTGTAAACAAACTCTTGCATGATATATCTTTACAATCCATCTTTTTTTTACAATAGGAAAACAGGTAACAGCCCAAATGATTTCAAAAACTTCTGCTTATTTCTTGAGGCCATTAATCTGCTATCTAGGCACAAATTCTACTCCTGGTGAGTAGTTTCAAGTATGAGGTTTACTGTTTTTTTCAGCGACGATGGAGAGGAGCCTCGAGACACCCTTAGTCCAGACATCGTACTCTCTCTGGTTCCTACACTCAAACTCTACCAGTCCACGCATGGAGGTTTTGAGTCCGAAATAACGCCGCTGCTCTCCGTTCTCGAGCAAGTGGCGACCGGGCCATGCCTGGATATCTTTACAGACCTCCAACACCACATCTGCAACACAAAAGAGATAAATTAAAGATCACTCTTTTTTAATTTACTGCACTTCTTTATCTAATCCCAATGATAGAAGACCCACCTCACTCTGTTCATACTAGAGAGAGTGAGAGTGAGAGTGAGAGTGAGAGTGACATTAAGGACTTACTCTTTTTCTTTTTTGTGATGGTCCCTCCAACATGCCTGCTTTTCATCTTCAGCATTACCTGCAAATAAAAAATGAATTATGCAACATTAGCAGTTGCAATGCTACCGAGCTGCAGAACAGTCTTGTTCTACTGAATCTCTGATACCAGCCAGTTGCCAAAATATAAGTAAGGGTGCGTTATTTAATAGTTGGAAAATGGTTTAAATATTTAGTTTTGCAATAAACCTATTTGGATAACTAACAAGTGATTTAATCAATTTTATAAAATCATTACAATTTTATTCAGTATTATCTTAAATAACTCAGACATGTTTATGATTTAATTAATTATTTTTCTAGAAGTTTTATGCTCAATGATTATTTTGGCCATAAACGTTTATATTATAATAAAAAAATGCAACCACTAAAAAAATTATTGATTAAATCATAAATATGTCTGAGTGTACGAGATAGTATGGTTAAAGTGATAGTAATTTTATAAAATTGATTAAATCACTTGTTATCGAAAGCTAAATATTTTAATCACTTTTCAGTGATTAAATTAGAAAAAAATTAAACCCAAACGCACCCTAAGAAGTTCAATTTAAATCCAATTGAAGGGATTAGATTAGAGAAACCCAATAACCACCTGGCCATTTCGGTTGATATATACAGAGACGATTTTCCAATGAAGATCACCTGCATTCATATTAATTATTATCATGTTAATGTAATTTCAAATTTTAGACGAAATAAATCAATAAGTAAAATAAAATAAAATAACCTTTGCGAGTGCGTTTAAGGAGCTCACTACCCCTGGCGAGGAGTTCTTGACTACAGATGCCTATGAAATTCTCCTCTGGCACAAGCTCTCCACTGTGGCTACAGTTAGGGTGACCGTTATTACCGTTACTTCCCGCACCCAATCCCATCCCTCTCTCCACCGGAATCACTGCCGCTACATTCCATACATCCCTTAATGCCCTCGCCTTTAACGTCGCCACTCCACGTAGAGCTGAATAAAAACACAGAATATCCCTCATTCCCTAAGGCATTTTCGTCATTCAATTAAAATTTAAACCACAATGAACAATCAGTAATCCATAGTAATTTACAAAAACGCCCATAGTTGGTATTTAATTTACGAACCTGTAGCTGCTGCAGCAGTTAGAGTCATGATATCACCGGAGGAGCGGACATTAACGGCGGAGCTAACAACCGAAGCGAGGTGTTCGCGCTCGGCCCCCATAGCCTCAGCGGCCTCCACGCACTGAGCAGCTACCAACGTCGCGGCAGACGCTATCGCCATGTCGGTCTTCGCCCTCTGTTCGTCCTTCCCTGTCCCGGAAGAAGCTGCTGAGGCAGCAGCAATTGCTGCTAAAGCAGCAGAAACTCCGGCAACTGATACAGCTGCATGGAGCTGAGCATTGTGTGCTCGGGTTTCCTCTTTCTTCTTCTCTTTCCTGTCCTTCAGCCACCTCCCAACTGTCTTACTTCCACCACCACCTCCGCCACCACCACTATACTGGGCTTTTACTATGTTGTTCGGTCGGTAGAGCTAAATGCACAATACAATTAGATTAGGACAGCCATTTAAGATTTTCCTTTTCAAAATTTGAATAAAGCCTACTTAGTTAGAAAAATAGCTATAACAAAATGGTATATTAAGTATTAATTAAGTAATTAAGGTTATAAAATTTTATTTAATAGATTAAAACTTTAATAATCAATACCTAATATATAATATTATTAAGTTATTGGTACTAAATTCATCTCTATATATAATGAATTTAGAGGAATATTGATAGGTCCATCTCACAATTCAAATTTTTTTTTTTTTTTTCTGATGATAGCAACATGTGACATTATTACTATTTCAGGTTAAAAAAAAATAGAAATTTCAGACGAAGTAATTATGACAAAGTAAATGAGAGATGTAACGACAACTACAACCGTAAAACTTTGGACGGCTGAAATGAGAGCTAGCATCTCTCATAAGCCTTTACAAAATATCTTTTTCATCAATAACTAAAAGAGTAATGAAGTCTACAGATACAGATCATATGTATAGTCGATATCATCACCTTCAACGGCTGTACAGACATGTATTTTTCAAATATGGTTGATTACATCCGGTAAGAAATATTACAGTCCATTGAGCTGCTGCGTGCATGGTTTAAAATTTTGGTTTCAGACAACCCAACGACATCAAAATTGGGTTTATTTCGAAAATCAGATTTCGGTCGAAATTTCGAAAATTTCAGGTAAAATTTCGGATATCCGAATTTCGGTCGAAATCTGATTTTTTTATTTTTAAATAGTTTTTTTTACTAAAATTCTATAATATTTCAAAATTTTTATTGAAATTTTGAAAATTTATATATTAATTAAATTAAAATAAAATAATAATATTTATATAAATATACAAAATTTAATAAAATATTATTTTTAACATATATATTAATAATATATATATAAATTTAATAAAATAATAACATTTCGGATTTTAAAATTTCACCGAAATCCTGCAAATTTTCGTAATTTCAATTCAGGTTGGCCGACCGAAATCATGAGAATTTCCAAATTAAAAACCTTGGCTGCGGGTGCGTACATTTTAGAAGTCCTTGAGCATTAAAGTTGCACGAGACGAAAAACCCCTAGCAGTTTGGTAGTCAATCTGGAAGGGCGCATTCGTAATTATACAAATCATTCACGTGAAGAAGAAACTTCAGTAAATTAACGGAAGAGACAGGTGATGGAATGGATGCAGTTAGCACTTAGCCCCCTCTGCGCACCCTATCCGTAGAGGCTTCCGTGCTCTTCTCTTCTCTAATAAGTCTATGCTAATCAATGCCGGTTACTGAGAGAGTGGTCAAGAACACTCGGAGCGTACAATAGTACTATTAACCACATTTCCCTTATTGTTATTACTATACTACCCACAGAAGTCCAAAATAGTACTAAATTTACTAAAATATCAATTTTTTTCTTCATAAAGTAATAATTAACAAATTAATTATTTTTAATTCCATGTATGGAGTTAAATAAAGATTAATTATCGGAAACAGAGAAAAGCATCTCTCTCTCTCGGGGTGTGGCGGCAGAGAAATCTGAGATTTGGTCTCGTTGTCGTGTTTCTAAAGAAAAGCCAAAAAGAGAATTACAAAATCAGAGAGTCTTCTAAAATTCAACCTATCCAGAGAGACGGAGGAAGTGTGTAAGATTCCGGTAAGAAAAGAGTCAGACAGCCGGCGAGATGAAAGAGAAAGGACAGACCTTGATGTCGTCGATTTCAGACGGAGAAACAGGAGGGCTATCCGTTAACGAGCCGTTCAAAGGGCCACTGCTGTGCGAAAGCCTCCCTGATGTACGTGGCGACATCACTTCCTGCTGCATCGTAACGACATAATTAGAAAGAAACACTAACCATTTCGAGATTCAAATCTAAAAGAAAAAACAGAAAAATGGTAACCCAGACAAAGAAATGGAGCACTTTTGCCAAAAAAACAGTGAAACAATACGAAAATTGAAGAACCCAGAACAGATCTGATGTCTCTGTTTACTACGATTACTTCAGAGAAACAAACTATGAAAACCAGAATAAAATTCGTAATCATTCTCAATCAGGAAAAAATAAAGATCACCAGAGACCCAAGAAGCAAACAAACAAAATTAAGAAAAAAACAACAATCTAATGAAAAACAGAGACACCCATTTGAAAATAATGTAAAAGAAAAAACGACATTTCTATCTTCATCCCAACTTACAGACTGCGACATTATACGTTCCATAACGAGCTGCGAAGTAGCAGAAGAAGCAAACGAGAAGGGATTCCCAGAAACCGACGCCGGCTCCTCCGATTCTCCGGCAAGATCTTCAGGTATAGAACAACCGCCGCTGGCTGCCTTGGAAAGCATTGAAGGGGGAGCAAGAGCTTTGGAGACTTCAAGAGCTGAAACACTCCAAGAGCGAGAGAGAAACTCCATGGGCTCTAATGGGGTTTCAGGTGGATGGAATCCGGCGACAGTGAGATAGTTGGGTCGCCTGGCCTTCCCGACGGTCTCTTCCATGTAGCAAAGCTGGTGGAGGGTGCGCACGATAGGGAGGCTTTCACGGATTTATGGGAGGCGGCGCTTTATAGAGAGTGGAGATCAGGGATGAAGAAAGCGGGCGGAGGAATGTCAGCAACCAGCATGTTAATAACGGGATAACCTATCTAGGCGGTACGCATAACCCACACCACTGACCACCCCAACACCGTATAGATTAATGAGTAGTGCTTAAATGACCCATGGGTCCGTTTCATATCTTACCTACGTGTCCTTTTAACACCCTTTAATTATGATTAAGTTTAACTAAATTAAAAACAAGATTTTTGTTTTTTTTTGGGTGATAAACTACGGTTGGATTACTTAATCCTAAGATGAGTGAATGTTAATCACAATAGGTGAGTATTTAAAATTGGGGCGTAGACTAATGAGGTTGGTGATAAAATGAGAACCCGGTACGGTAACTATTTTCCAAGATTAATTATAAATAGGAGATCCGGTTGAACAGATAAGTCCTTTTGAAGAAGTGTGTGTCAGTGAATGAGTTTAAGTGATTAGAATTTTTTTTTAGAAAATAAAAACAGAAAATCGGACAACTCCCAAAAAAAAAAAAAAAAAGAGTTTGGAGCAGTGATATAGTCTAGTATTTATAAAAACAAAGAAAAATGTCTAGGGAAGAAAGTGGATATATTATTCCACATTCCAAAATACCTCGGTCAAAGGCTTACTTTGGGCTGCTCCTGTTCAACCTTGTTTTGTAGTTAATCTCATCTTTTTATTAGGTAATAACTAAGTATTAGATTTCATCGTCACCAACAACAAATCGATCATGTAACAATATCTATAACCTACATAAAAGTAGGAGCGAGCTGTTTGACGTACCATAGCTGTCGAAGAATCCTCTTTCTAAATCTCTACAATCCGATCTCAAAATTGTCATATATTCAATATTTATCAAGTTTCACTCTTTTCTCTACCTTACCCCCCCCCCTACAATGTCTACACGTGCCTCTATAAGACTATAACCTATATAAATAAAACTGGGAGTGAGCTGTTTAAGGTACAAACAGTTGTTGAAGAACCCGCAATCTAAATCTATACAAAATTTGATCTCTAAGATGAATGCTAACCGTACTCTCAATCAACTCATACTCTCACCCTATAGCAGCCACCTGTCTACTTTTATTTATTTATTTTTGGTGAGAATGTGTTTTGATCGTTGCATAATAGAAATATGGTTGGTGAGGGTGAGATTAGAGGTTGACTGAGAATAGGGCTAGCACTCCTCTTCATCTCAAAATCGTCGTCTACCATTGCTATATACCCTACCCACGCCTCTCCATTTTTTACAATGTCTGCATGTGTCTCTGACCTATATAAAAGTGGGAGTGAGTTGTTTGACGTGTAACAACCGTTGAAGAACCCTCTCTTTAATTCCAAACAAACACACCCTAAGAATAATCCGTGATAGGTGTATCACTTCCTTAGGAAGGAGGTTCCGGGTTCCATTCCCGAGAGGGTGAGAGTGTTGTACTCTACACCTACCCTTAACTTAGAACAGATACTAACTTCTAATTGGGGTTGCGGACTAAGCGCGCGTATCAATACCAATTTTTTTTTTTTTTAAAAGATAAAAAATCTAAACAAACTTGATCTCAAAATTGTCATCTACTCATTGTTATTAAGTTTCACTCTATTTTCTATATCTTATTCAATGCACCTCCCTGTTTTTTACTACATATGTCATGCCAACAAGTTTTTCAAAAAACACAAAAAAATGCGGACCAAACTACAATTTTATTGTTTTTTTTTCAAACCTCTAGCATGCCGCAATTGGTTTATTGAAAAATAATGGAATCTAACACGAAAACTATTATTAGGCAACTGCTAGAAGATTTGCTCTCCCAATAATTAGCACAAAGAGCTTCATCCTGGGACCAAATTGCACTGGCACCCTATTTGTGTCGTAATTATTATGGTACAATGTTGACTTTAATAGGATGCCATATTGCAAAATGGAGTCCATCCGGCTACCTAAACCCCCGATGGGTCCATGGATCCCTTTGTTTGGGATTCATTCTAATACTTGTTTCAAGGGAATTACTACAAATGAAATTAGAGATTAACTATAAACAGGAGCTCCGATTGAGGAGTTGATTAGAGCTACCCAAAAAAATGTGTAGGGGTATATTCAAAAATACAAAAAAAAAAAAGTTGATAGAATTATCCTTCTTGTATAATTGTAATTATCAAAATACTCTTGTCATAAGATAGATCTTGGGTTGCTCCCGTTATCTCTTCAATCGAAGCTCATGTTTATAGTTAATCTCATGAAATTAAGCTCATGTTTATAGTTAATCTCATGAAATTAAGTCATCCGGTAAAAAGAATGAAAAGGATACCCAGACCAGTGGAGATTGAATCACAACCAACCCCATCTTCAATCCTATCCACAGGTCAACATGTCTCTTTTTTAATCCCTGTTAACTGTGGTTAAGATTCACTAATCCTTAGGATTCAACAATCTAACCTTGATTTTTAGAAAAAAATAGTATCCCTAAGGATTGAATTTTTTTTAGAATTAAATGTTTTAAAAATATTTTTAGAACCTGAAACACAATCCATACACAAATTCCAGAGTGATGGGGTGAAATCCACCATTGAGTAGATCATAACCATGGACCCTATCTTAGATTATTGGAGCCACCCCTTCTTCAAATTTATGACTAGGCAAACTAGATTTACTGGTTTCCGGTCACCGACAGAGGATAAAATTATAGATCGGGTCCAACTTATTAACAATGGAATTTATTGACCCGATCCACCACCCACTAGGCCAATAACTGAACAACCCCGACTAACATGCCGGTTTTAAGTAGTCAGATCTCTCAACCAAACGAACAATAGAGCCCGGGTTTAAGTAGGCATTCCCTCCCAAATTCAGACCCAAACCCGATTCATTGCAACCCTTTAATCTTACCCCCATCAAATTATCATGGTTACTGGGTGGGCCTGCCTCTTAGATAGGCTATAGGGGTTGCTCAAAACTCAAAATCAGCAAGGATCTCAACTTTCATTTTGAAGTCTCCATCTGGTATTCATGGGTCTAGTTTAATAGGTAAAACCCAGCAAGGAATGGTCAGGGTCAATGAATTGGAAGGAGGGCCGTCCGTAAGGTGGAAGGTCAGGTCTATCAAATGTTACGGACAGTGGGACCATAGTTTTAAATTCAATGGAACCTCTTCCATAAAAAAAAACAAATAAATAAAAAATCAATGGGACCTCACAAATAGGGCATCATCTCATGAATCTTGATTAGGGCATATTTGGACGTGTGCGGGTTAAGATGATTCTTATTAATACAAAGTCAGTAAACAAACAGACCATTCTCATTCCAAAACATATAAAATTACGAGGTAACGAGTTCTACATGAAACATGAATATATTGTAAGTGTATTTTATGTTGGATTAAAAATCAGCCAAAGTATTGGAAATATTGTTTAATTTCTATCGCCAAACTTTAAATATAAGGGAAAGAAAAGTTGTAATATTTTCTCGCATCCAATTAAGTTTAATTTATTCCAACCGACTTTGATCAGTTTGCTTAGAAAAGTGGTCCAAAGTTCAACCAAGCATTAAAGACATAAATGATAGACAATGCAAGCAAGGATTTTGCTAGCCGGCAGTAGCAAATCTTCCAAAGATGCAACTTGATGGCTATAAATGTCAAATACTTTCTTTTTTTTAATCTATAAAAGTATCAAACATATCCACATGATATAGCTACTTTTGCGTTTGTGCAAATGTTTGTAGTAAATGCGACTGTTGCTAGCACTCCTCATGCAAACAATTCGAGCATAGGACATAATAATTTTGCTATCCCCACTTAAGGTGTAAGAGAAAGGAATTGTGGCGAGCTCACCATTCATTTATCTCATACCCTAAAAGGGTTAAAGAGTATAGAAGCTGAGAGTAGGGCTAGCATTCCTCTTGGCTACTCAAAAATCAACATAGTAAAGTGAACACCGAGAAGTACCTAGCTAGGCTTGTAACTTAAGAACAAAACTATATAGTTTTTATTTTATTTTTTTTCATTCTTGCTTCTCCACAGGCGGAGCCACGATTCTCTTGCAAGGGTGGCTAACCATGGGGGTTTGGGGGCATAGCCCTCGCATCTGTTTGTATCATTTTGTAAAGATTATATTTTTCCCCAAAAGTTTAGGGGATGCTAGAATCCCCTGTCCCCGCCCCTCTCCCAGGCTACACCCTTTCTAATACAATAGGTTATTTTTGAAGCCCCCCTTGCCGCATGTGGCTCCGCCCCTGCTTCTCCAAATTATCAAATGAACAAAAAGATCACAATGCATGGTTAATTTGTGTGAGGATAATATTTCTCCTCTATGTTATTGAGTTTTGAAAAATTTATACGTCTCATAGATAGATATAAAAGTAGAAATTTATCTAAATGTATTCCGTTGGGCATGACAAATAATTTTTTTCCTTTTTATAATATCCACTTCGAAACAACCGGTTTATTAATAAGAAAAAACAATTGAGAGACATAACCCCTACAAGGACACAAAGATATTGGCCTGGACTTTAAAAATAAAACTACTATTTAAATCGAATTGATTTTCTAACCTCTCTTTCTTGGTTTGCCTTGAAAATAATGGTTGATGTTTTATTCTTCTTCTTAGTAATGTCCCACATTTTTTTTTTTTTAACGCTAAGAAGGTATCAAAAAGCTTCCAAACACTTATGATAGAGTATAAAGGGCATGAAGGTCCTCGATTGATTTGGACACAACTGGCATAGCTTTCTATGGTAAGACTGTAGGAGTAGGCTTCTTTCATTTACAGAGTTAATGTGGCCAATCTATTCGATAGAGGACTCTTTATATAGACGATGTAGGCATCCCTCCATGTTAGCCACATATATTGTACTGCATTTTCTTAATACATATAGCTGTCGCCATATCTTTAGAGATTTTCATGCATAAATAGTGTAAGAACAGTTCCTATCTCTCACACGAGGCAAAAGTCCCTTTGAGTGAAACTTGCCAATTTGAAAGGGATGATTGCCTAATTGAATGGGTCCCTTTGCCCTACCATTTCTTGCATGGAGATAACCTTGTCACAATCAGATCCACTACGGTTGTAACCTGTTCGGTTTTAGAAAAAAAAAAAAAAAATTTAATATTTTATTTGATCAAAACAGTCTTTCCAAAATTTTGAAAATTTACAAAAGTTTGAATTTCCAGTGAAATAGATTAGCTTTTAATATATATTTACATAAAATTGTTAGATGCAAATCACTTCTCTAATTATTAATTTAATTAGATAGGTTAAGAGGTCAGTAGTTTAAATAAGTTAATAGAAGTATTTAAGGGTCTTAGGTATCCTATAATATTTTAAATTAAAAAATAAAAATTATCTTTATAAAAATTAAGTAATTATAATTGTCAAGTGTCATATTATTTAATTTTTCTGGTTTATATAAATAGGTTAGTAGAATTGTTTAAGGGTAGAAAATATACTAACTTAGTAGGTATCCCATTATAATAACGGATAAATATATAATTAAAGTTTTAATTTAGTAATAAAATATTATTATTTATTTTTTAAAGAAAATTCGAACTCTTTAAATAAAAAATTTGATACCGAATTGAATTATATAATAGGGAGATCAATTTTGGAGGACACAAAATAATAAAAATATCAATTTTGGAGTGTCAAAATAAAATTAAACCATGCTTTTAGTGGACTAAAATCAGGGGCCCATGCTTTCTTTGTCCCTTTTAACCCTAAGTAAGATTTTTATTTTAGGAGTTAATTTTTTAAAAATAAAAACCAAGGGTGTATAAACCCTAAGGGTGAGTGAATCTTAACCACAATTAATAAGTTTTAAAATGGACATGTGTCAAGTAGGGAGGTGCATGTGCGCGTGAGAAAAAAACCAATCTCCATGATATAAAAATATAAGTACATAAAAATATAGTGATTTTAGAGTAGTGATTAGCTCACCCCGCATTTGACTATATAATCAAATGTCTTCCCATTTCATCCCTTTTAATTTTGGTTAAGCTTATCCAATTTAAAGTTATTATTATTAATTTTTATATTTTTTTAAAAATCAAGGTTAAATAGATGAACCCTAAGGGTGAGTGAATCTTAACCACAGTTAGTAGCTATTATAAAGGTGTGAAAAAAAAATTTATAAAGGTGTGCAGAACCAATGAAGACCGGCATTTCGTTACATAGTGAAAATGTTGCAATAAGTTGAGCATTATCCTTAATTTTATTCATATAATGACTATTAAAAGGGAAGACCCATGTTTTTCTCGTTATTGAACCCTTTTTGGCTTTACAGGAAAAAAACTCTTTTGGAATGCAATATTAACCAATTTTATAACTAGGACGGACCCACCATTTTTTTATAAAAAAATTCGTAAGGGCATAACCAACAATTCCTCATAAATTTTCTTGATATATGTACTTCAACCCTAACCCTATGTTTGGTTGCTGAGAAAATAAGTAAAAACATGGAAAAAAAAAAGAAAATTGGACAAAATACAATAAACAATTGTATAGAATAGCATAACATGTTTTGTGTTATCATGATGTACTAACAAAACATTAAAGAATATGAAAGTGATGAAAAACTCTCGATAGTAGATGTTATTGAGAGCTGGACCGTTGGATTTAATATCCAATGAATTCATGTCTTCACCTACTTTAAATGAGGGTCCCACCTAATGCTTGAAACCATCTTGAATCAAGTCCAACTCTCTGTAATAGGTATTATCGAGAGTTTTAAATCACTTCCCAAAAGATAAGGAATGACCCCACAAAAAAAAAAACTCTCCATCATAAATGAATTTCCCAAAATAATACAAACAAAAGATAAAAGCAAGAAAAGGGGTCGCATCTGAAAAGAACCTTTGAGGGCCCATTTCTTAATTTCTCGATCATATCCATCTCCGTATAGATTAGGGCCTGTCCAAATTCAGGTTAGGTACAGTACGGACACATGCCACGTAGGGTGAGAGAATGGCAGGTGGCGGTGACTTAGAGTGATTGTGTTCCCTTCTCCATCTCTCAGGTCAATAGGTCATTTGACAGCGTCTCTTACCGACAAATTTAGCTGTGGGCTTTGAGTCCTATCTTTTTCTTAGACAGAGAGTTCCTTGTTTTCTTTAAGTTTGGTGTCTGCTAAAATGCGCGTGGAGGCGTGCCCTGGCGACGTCATAATCTCCCTCTTTTCATCTCATCTTCTCCCTTCCCACGCGCTTCTCAGTCTGACTAAAAGCTAAAACACAACCTCTGCTTCTTCTCTTTTTATACCTTTTGTTTCTTCTCCATCACTCTGGCTACCCTTATTCCTTGACCTCATCCTCCATTTTTATATAACCTTAAAGACATCCCTTGACCTCATTCTCCAATTTCAAAACATAACCTAGTAACATTTCCATTTTACTTTTGTGGGCAATAGCGAATCTAATTATTAGCTCTAAGTGGGGTGAGATTAGGGAAGCAAATCGTCTGTGTTATTTCCTCGGTTCTTCCATGTGGCTAGGCTCGTCAGGGTGTATCTAAGCAAAGACTTGTCTTGATTGAGCTGAGTGCAAGCTAGCTTGAAATTTGAATATTGGCTCAATTTAGCCGAGTTAGCCTTAAATGTGTTCAAGCCGAGCTTGATCCAAATAGGCATGTTTGTTTCACTCGGCTCGAATATAAAATAAAATAATATATATTATTTACAATAATAATATTATTTAAAAATAGGTTTTTAATAAATTAAGCCGAGCTTGGCTCGAGCTTGAATCAACTCGAGCTCGAGCTAAGCTATTGTAATCAAGCCAAACTATTTTAGCATGGCCTAGCTCATCAAATACACTCATACTTGTGGCCTTGAGTGTTTAACGGTCAAGATCTCTGTTTTGTATGAATTTAACAGTTGTAAACAACTATACAAGAAATAATCTTGGCCTTCAAACACTCATGCCATAGGGAAGTACCCAGAGAATAATACAAACGATTTGATTCCAGAGATTAGAGGGGTTAAATTATTAGGGTATGCTTGGTAATATACCAACATTTTGTTTGCATATCTCTCCAAGTCTTTTTTTTTCCAATGTCAATCAAAGAAAACTACTACCAAATCATTATTAGTTTCTCTTTAAGATATCGATCCTAGGACATGAGGGGGCACAACTTCTCCATCATAGCTAGCGGGACACCATCATTGCTTCAGGGATGGGTGTTAACTTGTTTGTAAGGTTGAGAGGATAAATTCAATAGAAACAAAGTTCATGATTTTGGTGTCAGCTTACCCTAAAACAGAGATAAGTATAGAAGAACAAAAAATGAAAATATAAGCTTAACCAAAAGTGTAAAAGATGGTGGTTCTAATGATATGTTATTTGATTAATTCCACTAGTACTATATGTAAGATTAAATAATAATCTTGTCCGTAGTTGCTAGCAACTCTCTCAGTACATATCCAGAGATATTGAGATTGAGAATGATTGAAGTTCTGCTCAAAGTACCTCTACAAGAATCTTGTAAATTGCAAAAGAAATCATGGTCATTTTGGGAATCAAATAAAGTGTTTGTTATGGAGAAGAATCTAACAAAAAAACACTAGGGTGGATAATATTTCACCATTACCAAAAATTTTAAAAGAAGAAGAATCTAACAAAAGCACTAAGGTGGATGTTTCACCATTACCAAAATTTTAAAGATGGGAGACTAGTTGAAATCTTGGCACTAGTTTAAGAGGGAGAGAGAGAGAGAGATATGTATTGCTTTTGGGGAAAATGATAAAGGAAGACCATTACCAAAAGTTTATATCAACTAGTTGAAATCTGACTACTTTAAGAGGGAACAAATGTACTAGTTTGGAGAGAGAGAGAGTGAGAGATGTACTGTTTGGAGGGGGAGAATGATAAAAAGAGAGTTCATCTTTTTATCTTTTTCAGTCATAAACATGATAAGTCCCATGATTGGAAGCTGCCTTCTAGCAATTTTTTTAAAATTTTTTGGCTCAATATCATTTACCTAGGTTAGTATGGTTAGTAGTTAGATAGGGAATTTGAGCTCTGGGAGATTGAATCCGAATACCTCCCTCAACAAAGAGACCACACGCCACCGCTGGCATAGGCTGTATTCTAGCATTCCTCATACTCAACCCTTATCTATCAAGAGAGAGAGAGAGAGAGAGTGTGTGTGATTAAAAGGGAAGGATCAGGTGATGGTGTTGAGAGGCAGAAGTATTTCACTATCATATCATTAAACGCCGGCTACGACGTGTACCTTTCCATACCCTAAGCTTCTAATCTTGGTTTAGTCCTCATAAATCATAACAACAAATTCAGTGCACACATTCACCTCGTTCCATCATGGGCTTGGACCTGGGCCCTACCATTTCCCCCACCTACATTAAAGCTCCAATAAAATATCTCAGGAATGAATGCTCAGCTGATTGCCATTTGCCTTCCTATCTTTCCCAAGTCTTATGATCCAGTTGTCAGTGTCCCATATCAACTTGGGCTTTCATTTCTTGTTAAGGTGTTTGTGGGTCCCATACTAAATCGGCTTGCATTCACTTCCCCCTAATTGCTTGGGGGACCGGGCTTACGCCAATTAGGGCCGGCTCTAAGCCTAGTCATCTTGTGTGTGTGGCCCAGCACGGGCACGGTTTTCAAGGCATAATTATAATCCCTCTAGGGTTTTACATCGTGCCTAGGGTTTGGCAATATATCACATAAGACTGCCTCTGCCCCCCTTGGTCACTCTGCATGACATTTTATTAAGGAATTGGGATCTTCTCCGGTTGGTGTTGGCGAGGAGACTATTAGTACCAATTGAAAGCTGTCACACACTCATTTTAGTCGTTACAAAAATTAATGCATTAATTGACATAAAGTGGGGATGTGGTGGCTTCCAATTGGTTGGTAGTCTTCTCGCATGTACCAACTAGAGAAGATCCCAAGTCTTTATTGAGTGAAACTTGCCTGGAATGGTTTAAAGGAGGCTGCCACCACATCATGAAAAACGTTTAACATTATTGTATCCCAAGAAATTTGAATAAAAAAGATGGAAGAGAGGAAGGTTGCTGTGAGGCTGGATAACGGACTTCATATGGATATTCTCATAGGAGTTAGTGCGTGATTTATGATGCCTTTTGGATCATATTTCTCATAGGGTATAATCCCCTTTTATAAATAGAAAATAATCACCTCCTCAGTTGGTAACGCAAGGAGGGGTGTCTCGGCTCCCATTTTCTTGTCACATGTCCACCTTCTAACCTTATTTAACTGTGGTTAAGATTCATCCACCCTTAAGGTTCACCCATCTACCCTTAGTTTTTAGAAAAATAAAATAAAAGTTTTTTAACTAAACGGTTTAAAAAAACTAACCTGAGTTAATGGGAGTTGAAGGGTCGGCTCTGTGAGAGCGAGGAGCAATAGTTCGCTCCTTGCCAATGGAGCGAACCATTGCTCTTTATAAATATAAATATGACGGTATAAACTTTTCCTGGATTTCAGTCCTGAATTAGAGACAATAAGGTAGGTAGTTCATTGCACATTGATGAGTGTCCTAAAATGCCATTCCCGACTGTTGTCACTAACGGCTCTCATGATGATTAGTGTTAACAAATATAGTATTTTAAATTATAAAATATACATGTGACTTTGTTTCTTTGGCAATATCAATGGGTAATTTATTTATTTATTTACAACTTTTTGGTTATTTATATAGCCTTGGCTATAAGGACCATCGCCAACTTTTACTCATTTATCTTGATCTAGTCAGTCCATAAGGGTGACAATTTGTGACCATAATAATCAATCTGCTCGTCCCCTGGACATTTTAATGTGTAAAGTTAGGTTTTGAACCCGTGAGTCAAGTTTGGGTTTTCTCAACATATTTATTATTGGGCCAGGTTCATGTTCGGGTTTAGGACATTGGACATGATGGATCATGAAAAAAAAACCTATTTATTTTGTATTATAATTTAAAATCAAGTTAAACAGGTGATCTTGGACCGACCCGACATTTTGCCACCCCGGCATAAACGCATAGCAGTGATATGAATGCTATGGTTGTATATCTTTGTTATGGTGGGGCTCAGACTAGTTTAGTAGTGCTGATGTCATAGAAAATGAGAGAAATGGGGTTTTCTAATAATGGGAGAGAATGAAAATGGGCATGATGAGATGGGCGACATGACATAAATGCACTAAGTGGATAAGAGAGCGAAGGATTCAAGGGACTCCCAACTTCCAAGATGGTGGAAGCTGATTTCCTCCACTGAATTTGCTTTGCTGCTTCTCCCAGTTCCGTGAATGAAATAGATTTTTTGTATGGATGAAAGAGATTCCTTACTCCACTTGGCCACGTTTGGGTCTTTATTTTGTTCATAATCTTCAATGGAATCTTTGATTATCACCACTACCACCTAAGTGTGTGGTCAACACCTCCACTTAGTAGAGGCTGAAGTAGCCCAACCAGTTTCTCTATTCAGTCCTATACTCAATGACTTCCTTACCCAGTGTACTGTATATCCTGTTCAGCAACAGAAATGTTGTTGAGTCCATTCAAACCAATAGTAATCTAATCTTGTATTAGTCAACATTTCTTATATAATTAATTTAAGAGTCACATGTTCACTTACCCTGTTTTTTCGTGACCCACTATGAAACCATCAATAGCTTGCTAGTATTTAGAGTTAAGAGGTTAATGGCCTCTAGTACCACCTCTTCCAGAGACTATCTTCAAATCCAGTTGGGCTTTTCTCTAAATCAATTCTAGAGCCTCTCTACAAGGAGAGCACATCCATACCATCCCCTCCTTGAGGGCAGGTGTATAGTAGGTTGATGTGACTCTGTGGTTGCTAACCAACCAGTTTGCCCATCAAAAGCTAGATCTAGATTCATTTTGCCTATCAAAAGCAAGATCCAGATTCATTTTGCCTATCAAAATCAAGAACAAGACTTCTGGAGCATTATATCTTACAGTAGGGATGAGATGAGGTGGGGCTCAATCCAAATCTACGCTCAAAATTTTGGATCTGCTTACAACGAAGAGCACTAGGTCAATCCCCCATTTGTAATAGACACCAATACTATCTCTCAATCACCAGCTATGTGCAAGCGAGTACAAGAATTTTCAACTTCAATTTCAACAAACAAAAAAAAAAAGCAGTAGCAGATAGACAATGTGGCATTGTATAGGAGACAAAAGAAAGGAAAGGAGTAAGAGGTGAAGAAAATGAAAAGGAGGCAAGCATATTAGAGTTTAAATAGCCAACCCAACCCCCAAAATGAGTCAATCTCCTTTTCCCAAAGTCTAGTCTTTTCCAGGCAGGAGATTCCTAGTAATACTGGGGATAGTTCTGTAAATGGCAGTTAGCCGATAAATGAAATGCCTTTCAACACCCCCCCCCCCCCCCCCCCCCCCCCCAAAAAAAAATCTAGAAAGCTTTAAAGAAAGGAAATCTAAACTCAGATTGGGACACAATCCTTGAGAGTATAATAATGCCCACTGGCATGATCGTAGGGAATTGCAATTCACTGGCATGTAGGGTCGGATGTTTGCAGATCAGTAAAGCTGACAAACATACAATGGGGTTTACATCACTCTACTTACCTTCCCTGGAAGGTCTTCTTCTCACCCCCAAGGGATCTAAAGGGCAAAACAGCAGAATAATCACATGGTTTGGACCATCTGACAGTCAATTCCTAGAGGAAAGTATTCAGCTTGAGGACCCATGTTTTGGGTCTGAATGCTCAAAATACAAGAACTCCCTCCACACACAATAAATGAGAGTAGGAACTTGACTTCAATTAAATCTCTGCAGCCTATAGAAGGGCACTGTAATAAGAGTGATCACAATTCACAAGTAAAGATTTTTAAGACAAGACCAGCTTATAGCATAGAAAACTAAATGACTTTTCACGAGTGGTGTGTAGGAAGAATGGAAGGTAGATAAACGATATCCCCTGCTTGGAAATTTGATTAGTTCTTTCAGTTTTTCCAAAAAAAAAAAAATTCTTTTTTTGAGGTTGGTGGATCAGTGATCCTCGATCTTCTTCAAACCCTTCATATCCGTTGTTTCTACCCTGTATTACAAATAAAACAGTGTCAAAATATGTTACATGTACATTTGCTACTAATATTCTATGGAATAATGGAGTTGAGTACACCTGTATATAGGCTGTGTATAGACAAAGATGAACAATTTACTACCACACACAATGACGTGGAGTGTATGCAGGGGGTCATGGACCTGACACTCGTCCAATCTAAAATATGCTCTAGATAAAACAACATGCTCGGATGGAATAACCTAACAAATCAGTTTTGTTATTTTTTACAAAGTTGTGATAAAAGTTTACTGAATTTTACTATCAATTACGCTGATAGTCCATTAAATGGTGGGACATACCGTCACATGATCACCATGATTTAGCACAGACAATTTTAACTGATCATTTACCAACTATATTTGGGCATAAAAATCGCCTACCATTTGGTTCAAGTGCCACAAAGCTTCTCCAAGGTGAGCCTTGATTGGGATTTCAAGAATAAGCCCTTCATTGCTAAGAATTGGCGCATCACATAAAAGCACGAATTGCCAATCATGGTTGATTTCTTAGAATGATCATGAGTTGCAACTAGGCAGTTTCTAGGCCATTCAACATGTGTATTTTCCCCCAAGAAAAATAGGGTATCAGTATGAAACATGTGGAAGCATCTCGAATTTTATGACCTTTCCACAATACCTATGCTGACATTCTCCAGTCGGAAAGAGGTCCAATCAGTAAAGGACATTGTGAGACGACACATGCCTTTGCCACTTCTCCTAATGAAATTAAGGGAGATTCAATTTAAATTTTAGGCCATGTAAACAGCCTTCCTCGAGCAGTTTCGGAATCTCCATCAACCAGCTAAGGGATTACATTGATATGGGAGCTTCAATAGTTCAAATTGAAGATTGGCTTCCTTCCCGCTCAGAAAGCTAATCAAATGCAACCTTTTTGGAATGATGAGCTCAAACAGTGGAGATTCGTTAATCTTCATATCTGCTTTCATGACTATAATAGGGCACCTTGAGGAGGATATCTATCACACAATCAATCAATAAGGTCATTGCAGCATTTACTACTCATTATATTCGTTTGAAAATACATACTCACTTTGTATTCAAGGATACTAATCCCTCCTTTTATTGTTATTATGTTACTCCCACTAAGGTAACATTTCTACAATAAAAGCACTCCATTTCTATAAGTAAGAAAGCTCATAAGTCCAGCACATATTATCAGCTCAAGGAGTGTTTCTGTTTCATTCATCAACGCGTAAAAACAACAGGCTTGTAGACAAGTCAGCATCTTTTCTATTTCTTTTATTCGTGCATATAATGGTTCTGCATCCTCAATTTACCAAACATTTTCCTCAGGATCATCATCTATTAGTTTACCTAAATAGCATCAGGTAGTCAATCTACTTTGTATTCAAGGACACTAGTCCCTCCTTTTATTGTTATTTTGTTACTCTCACTAAGGTTACATTTCTACAATAAAAAGCACTCCTTTTATCAAAGTATTGAAACTCTTAAGTCCGGCACTTATTATCAGCTCAAGGAGTGTTTCTGTTTCTTTCATCAATGGACATAAACAAGAAGCTTACAAACAAGTCAGCAATTTTCATTTTCTTTTTCTTTTATTCGTGCACATAATCATTCTGCATCCTCCATCCACCACATATTTTTCCTCAGCCATCTATCAGTTTTCATAAGTTTTAATTTTTTTTGTTTATCGTTAATCATGGATTCATTAGAAGCTCAAAAGAGATGGAGAGGTTACATAAATAGTTCACAAGAGAGTGAACTCAAAACAAGGGAAGAGAAATAACAGCAGAAGAAATCAAATCATAAATAGATGGGAAACATATCACCGCCTACCTGGCTCAAAAAGGAAAATCCTCTGAATCCCAATCAGTTTACCTAGTTAGCATCAGGTAGTCAATCTCCTAACCTTGCAGCACAACCCAGAGATCCTTGCTCTCTAAATTGTCTAATTTCAAGCAGCAACGTACATTTGGCACACTCGAATTACTTCTCACATGCAAGGGTATTAGTTTCTTCAACATCGCGGATACTGTCCAAGAAAAGTCACTTTAGAGGAAATCAGGGTCACCATATTAGGCTTGGGGGGGGGGGGGGGGTACTTATATAAGAAAAAAATTTCCATGGCTTTCAAGAATGATCTCACTTTAAATATGCCTTGGATGAGCTTGCTTAGATACTAGTCTGTTCCAGTCTAGCAAATAATTTTGCCAACAACGCTCCCAATCACTGGGATTTCTTCTGAACCTCGGGAGCCACACAGCCCTTTCCTGGCTCCAAGACACAGAGCTCCACGTATCATCCTGTAGCTGCTGGAAGCGCCATGTGTTTCCAAACACCAATTTGACACTTGTAGTTGCTGGCAATTATAGAACTCCACAGACTGCAATGTTCTTCCCCATATCTTCATATCCAAGGCTTTATTCATTTGCCTTACGATGTAGCCCCATGCCTCCTACCTCTTTTAAGCTGCAAACTGTGTCAACTCCACTAGATGGTATCTACTCCTATCATCCATACTTTTACATAGAAAGCCCCCTTCCAGGCGCTCTAGCCTTGCCACTACTGAAGCTGGAATTGAGATAAATGGCATGAAAAATGTAGGTGGACTCTACGGCTGAGGGTTACCTTTCCACCTCTATATAGGTACCCACTCTTCTATGAGGCAAGTTTCATCTCAAATCTTTCCATAATCAGATTCCACAAACTCTTTGTGAGATAGTTGGCCCCAAGAGGAGACTCAGATAGAAGACAAAAAAGAGGTCGTCTTGCAGCCTACAGCGCTGGGCCAAATTTCCTAACATGCCAACCACATACACTACACTCTTGTTGACATTGAACAGAAGTCCCACCACCTCAAAGCAGCACAAAGTACATCACAACACTGGCCTTGGAATTTTGTTCCTGTCTCAACCATCTTTGGCCTTGAGAATACGAATTTGGTCTGGATCCACAGCCATTGGTAAGTGACAGTCTGCACCCTTCTCTAGACCTTGTCATTCATCCCTTATTTCCAAAGCGAACCCTTCTTTCATCATTCCCACTATTTCCTAAGACCTGGTCGAACACAGGCAATGAATCAAGCAGGAGGTAGGGATTTGGAGCTTCTTATCGACCTCTATCACATAGCTTGACCTTGTTCCATTCTTTTTGATTTGTATCTAAGTAATCTAACCCCTCCAGGTTTGAACTTTGAACCATTTGGTCAGTGTCTCACTGAGCTGGGAAAGGGTTGAAGAAAGAGCAATTGAACGAACCTTTCCTCTCTAATCATTCTCAGTTCAATCCTACACAATTCTTCTTTCCCCAAGCGAGGACTGATGGGCTGGTAAACTCATTCCCCAGACTTATCGAGGCGATATTCTATACATGGTTCAAAATATCGGTATCGGTTGCCGTATCGGTAAGTCTAAAATAGGATACGTATCGGTATATCGGTACCGTATCGGTTGGATACAGCAGAAAAATTTAGGATACGCTAAAAAAAGCTTGGATACGCAAGAAAAAACTTGGATACCTTGCATAAAACCTCTTTTAATGCAAATATAAGTTAAAAACAAACTAAATGAAGGTCTCTAACTACATTTATAATCATTCATATGAGAGTTAACAAATTTATAAGTTAAAAAAGGCGTGCACACTGATAAATATGTATGAAAATACAAACCATAGTTACTTAACCAAGTGATAGAATCTCACTTGCATGCATAAATAAAATATGAAAATACATAAACTTTTGTATTCACAAATCAAGTTACATACATGATAGAAGCTCATTACCACATTGAACTTCGTGCCAGCTCATACTCTATCATTGTGGGATCAAGAATTGAGTAGAGTGATTCTGTAGAGACCCAAATCTTTTTCATGTCATTGCCTAGTTTATTAGGGGTATTTTAGTCTTTGATGTATCTTCATGCGTGTGTTCTTGCATAACTGATTATCTTGAGGGATTTTCTCATGGCCCGAGTTTGTTGTGAGCTTAATGTATGAGTCATGGGGTGTGAGGTGTTTTTGGGAAGCAAGCAAAGAGTATGAAACATACTCTATGTGTTAAGTGAATAGTGCATATAGAGGTCAAAGCCTCTATGTATAGTCTTGGATGCTTCTTAGTGAAATTATGGTTTGATGTAGGTGTATGTTGAGTCTAATCAAGAGGATTCGAGTACTCTAAATATCTAAGATCATAGAGTATAAAATACCCTAAGTGTGTATGTAGAACTCCGGGAGTCATGTGGTTAGTGCTAGTGTGCAAAGCATAAAGAAGTCAAGACCTCTCATGCATGTTAGTGGGTGTTCGATGATCACCTAGGTGGGTTAGAACATATGGGAGTGAAATCATGAGATGAGAGTAGGGGTTGGAATCTAGGTAGATGGAGTATGAAAATAACCCAAGGGTCAGTGAGGGATGTCATAATACACCTTGGAAATTGAGTGAATCTTGAACCATTAGAAAGGTATTGGAACCCTCTTCGAGGTTCGTGTTTAACGGTTTTCCATATTTTTAGTCTAAGCTAAATCAAAAGTGGATTTCCGATGTTTTGTCTGATAAATTACAGATCAGTCTACTTGTAAGCTCATTTAGACTAGACCATTTAAAACTCAAAATTAAGATTTTTGTAAAACATGAAAGTTGTCCCCCTTCGAAAGATGAATCCAGCGCAAGTTGAATCGTCAAAATCCGATAAGCAAGTCAAAAGTTATGGTCAAATTACTAAAATGAGGTAAAATCTGTCGGAATTAGGAAAAGGGAGGTGCGATCTATTGCAAATAAGGTGCAATCGATCACAAAATAGTGCAATCAATCGCAAATTTTTGCGATCGATCGCATTCAGGTGAGCTTTTTTGAAGCCCTTTCGGGTCTAGGTGCGATAGATCGCATGCGGACCCAGATTTTTAAAAAAAGGTTTTTTTGGGGGTTTTAAACCCTTTGGGCTATAAATAGGGGTTCTATTTCAAGATTTTTAGGGTTCTAAACTATTTCTAACCTAATTTAGCAAAGGAAGAGAGGAAACCTAGGGTTTTGAGAGAGAAATTACATGGAGAAGAAGGAGATTGCTAGGAGTTTGCAAGGAGAACTTTGGGATCTTCCCCAAATCATCTTGGGAGCGATTTGGATCCAAGGGAAGGATCCCTAAGGTTGATATCCTCTCTAACTCAACCCTAGTAATGTTTTTATATGTTAAGATAGAAATGATTATGGATTCTCAAGAGATTTACATGAATATACATGGATTAAAGAATAGAAATATAAATTTTGGTCAATACCCTCTCTAATCTAGTTTTTGTATTATTTATGATTATTGATTTAGTATGATAAATGATGGATTAATGTTGGATTTACATGTTAAGTAAGGATGTGAATGGATTGATATTTTAGAAGCTTAAATGGAATTATGGGATTGTGTTTATGGGTTATGAATGAAGGAAATGACGGAGGATGAGCTAAAATGGAGGATGGATTGTGAATGTGTGGATTTGTGTTGGGTTTGGAATGGATGAATGTGATTTATGGATAAGTAGGTTAAGGTTAAAGAATGTGGAAATGGGAAGGGCATTATATACATAATTAATGCATTATATGTGTTTGTTGAAATGCCTAAGAACACTAAGTATGGAAAATGATGATATTGAAAGGCTTGTATGAGTATAATAAGATATGCTATGATGAATTATGCTTAGAAATGATGTTAGAAATGTTAGCACAAATATGTTAAGGTATAAAGTATGTTTTGATAAATTATGCTTATTCAAGTTGAATGGTGATTGATATTCAGGTAGGCCAATGCTTAGAGGAAGTCCTCCATGTCGGGAATTCTCTAACTATGGAGAAGTAACCTAGCGGAGTTTCTTGACGGAAGATGAATGACCGAACTCGGATACTAATCACGACACTCAAGCACAAGTGCATGTGTGTGGTAGTTTACAAGTCTCACGGGTACACAAGCATGATCACGGTCATTACATGAACACAGACATTGCATGGATACTGAAATACAAGGACAAGGACAAGGACAATGATAAGCACAAGGACTCTGAACACTGAAATACAAGTACAAGGACACTGAATTACAAGTACAAGTACAAGGATACTGAATTTCAAGAACAAGGACAAGGGCACAGTATTGTTTTACAAGGACCCTGAAATTCAAGTAGCTCCAGTATTCGTTGATGCTCTCCATGGATAAGGTTTCAAGTCGTGGATAATTATCATGGACATTTGGGATCTAAGAGCTCTAGGGGCTTACGCTTCTGTCGATGCACCTCCATTGATCTAAACACAAAGACCTCGATACCATTTTTATGGGAAAACAAGCATGCATTGCATTCATGTTACAAGTTCAAGAGTTACACAAGTACACGAGTCAAGCTAAGTCATGATGTTCACATGTTTCCGCACTCTGATTATGTTCACGTTGTATTAAACTGCTATTGACCTTTACAATTGTTACATGTTTTGGATATTTGACATATGCTTGTACTATGGTTGGTTAGTTTGGATATCCATTGAGTATTCCATGCTTAGTCGACCTGTTATTGTCGTACAAGTCTAGCTCAAGATCAGGTGGCTTCTCCTAGATTGGAAAATGAGTATTTTGAGGAAGCGGAAGAAGGTGACCTTCCGGTTGATGGAGTCCGGGATCCTGACCGGTTCCCATGCTATTAGACTATTTCCAGTTTAGCCTTGTTGATTGAGAGCTTGTTATAGACTAGAGGCTTATTAGTAGATGTTGCTTTAGTTATGTTATGGATTTTTGATATATCAGTTGGCGACATTGAAATTTTAGAGTCATTATTTTGAGAGAATTATCTCTTAGTTTTGCCCTATTTGCTATGGATGTTAAGCAAGGATAAGTAATGTAACAGATCCAAAGTCCCATTAGACAAAGGTGGGGTTTTAGGGTCGTTACAATTCATTATAACTGATCCAGACATGATGACACCACTGTATCCAAGTCATCATCGTGCGGTACATGCCTAGGTACATTTGTACATATGTCTGTTGCAGAGTCGTGATCTGTCCATAACTGTCAGTCGAAGACCGGGACTAAGCATCATAACTAGAGGCTCCTGATAAGTAGGGTTGGGCTGGGGCATCATATCCAGTGGCTCCTGATAAGTAGGGCTAGACTGGGGCATCATAACCAGAGGAATAACCTTATTTATATATTAATATCTAAAGTAAATGAAAGGAAAATCAAGTTAAAATCATTTACTTAAATAATATATTATGTAAATAAGTTGTGTATCGAGTTTGTATTGTGGATTCCAGTGTAAATGGAAGAAGAAAAAAAATTAACTGAAAAATCCCCGTATCAAGTGTATCGGGCCTGTATTGGCCCGATACAGTGGAGTTTTTTTTCCAGCGTACTAGTATATCAGGTAGCTCCAAATAGGAATATAGGATACGTATCGGCCCGTATCGGTCGATACATATCGATATTTTAAACCATGATTCTATACTAAATAAATACCAATCTATCGAAATCAACCCCTCGGAGAAAGTAAGGCATTGCACAAATAAATCCGGAAATCAATTAAGTAAGTCAATACCTAGCTCCTAGTGGTATTGAAGGCCAGCAATCTATCTTTTATACAGAATCCCATTCGAGGTTCTTGGGTAAATAAATCCGAGGGCATAGCATTCTATTTCTTAGGCAAATCAATATCGATAGAGGAGTGCTAGGAAAAAGAGGAGTTCCATACATCTTTCTAAACTTGGTTGCCTCCATCGATGTATGGCTCTATCGGTTAGGCCATTGGAGCCTCTTCCCATATGAGCTGTTCAAGACTACCCATGCAGAAAATGATGGTGTCATCTGAAGATTTTAGAAGAGATAATGGGTGACAATTCACTCCTTCAAAGAAACTTCCAACACACCTCTAGATCAGATCTCTTCAGAATCTTACTCAATGCTTCCGCCACTAATATAAAAATAACGAAGACAAGGGAGACAAGGGATCTTCTCAATAAAAGCTTCTTTAACTATGGAAAAAGCCAACGGGAGACTCATTCACTAAAGAGACATACCTCCATCCATATTCACCATTTCTTGGCAAAGCCTATTCTCCTTGGAACATAATCCAAAAGTTCCCAATTAACATGGTAATAGGCCTTTTCCACGTCAATTTTGCAAAATATTCCAGGATCGATACACTCGTACGCTATTGGCACCCCATCAAGAATGTTTGCCATGGACAAAAGTAAATCATCAACCCACCTATAACCTTCTTAAGTCTGGATGACAACACGTTTGCAGATGATTTTATATGCGCTTTCCACTAGGCTGATTGGACAATAATCTTTTAAATGTTCACTATCACCCCTTCTTCGGACTCAAGTCTATGAATTTTGCATTGACACTCCTCTCTAGGGACCCACTATTATGAAATTTCTTCAATGCACACATTACGTCATCCTTGATAACCATCTAGCATTTCTTATAAAAAGCTATGGTGAAAACACCTGGTCCGAGTACTTCTTCCTACTTCCTCTTCTTCAAATGGCCTCTTTAGCCAATCATCATCTTCCGATGCTATCAATCTCCCAGCTTAACCAAGCCTAGTCTTTGTATACAAATTTCCAAATACAATTTTGACTAATATCTCAGCATTGCCTCCCTATAATTGAAGCTTCCTCCTCCAGTAAAACACCTTTCACCTTTAGTTTTGATATTGAATTTCCTCCTCGCATTAACCATCCGAATATAGAGCTTTATATATATATCTCATGCTTTCAGTGACTAGAGACTTGACTTCAAAGACAAACTAATCCCCTCAAGTTGAACCAATCTGTAAAACTCCTTTTTAGCCTAAATTCGACTTTGTTTCTTGTCCTTAGTAATTGAACCGACTTCTTGTTTGCAGTCTATGCTCTCTATCTCCTCAAGAACCATAGCCTTCTTCAAGTCCACTCTGCCAAACACCTCTTTGTTCCATTCTTTAAATCTGGTCTTAAGGGCTTTCAGGCTTCAGCTTCTTCACAGATACAACTTTGGCATTATGTTTAAACTCAAAAGATAACCACAACTCCAATAGCCTACAAAAGATAGATTTTCTAGCCACATGTTCTCAAACTTATGGAGTTGTCTTTCTACCACTACAATTAGGTAGAACCGGAGAAAGATTGAATTCTAGCCTCAGAAACGTCTTCTGCAGAACACCCTGACAGTGTTCTTCCCACCCAACTAGCTGATAGATATTAACTCCATGGAAATAAAAATTGCCAAAACCGAAACAAAATGGGCGATACGTATCGTTTATTAGTTACTTATGTTTGAATCCATTGTGTAATTTGTAACTATGTTTGCTATTTTATCTTTGAGTCGCTTCTCATGACTTTATATTTGTTAAATTTGGTTTAACTCATTTGATTTTTTTAAAATTTAATTTGATTTTTTAAATGAAAAGAAAATATTATATGTACCGTCCGAAACCGATACCTATAGATTTCGGTTGGGGCAGATACATCCCCTGAAACTGTTTTTTTAATCCATACAAGGTGTGGTGGGTTGGTTCACGAATCACTGACACATTGCAGTGGTCTCGTGTTCAAATTTCCCCCCCGCCCCCGCGGACTTTCTTGGTGCTGTTGGCGATGGGTGGGTTGGAGCCACACCTTCAGGGATTAGTCCTAACACCCCGAGTCACACAAAAAGAAAGATATTACGAACCTATTCGACCAAGCACATATTTCTTCTCACGAGTTAAATAAAACAACCTTCTATAAAAGTTTACATATTTTATTACATAAGCTAAAGAGGGTAGTGTATGTGGTTGGTTGAGGTGCAAAATGTCCACCGATTCAATTTTGAGATGAAATTCCACCAGTCGGCATTGTCGTACACTCTTTCATATCACTTTAATAGACTATGCTCAATCTGGCCATATTATCAAGTCTATAGAGTAGCAAAACACAACAAAGATATCAACTGATCAACAATCGGCCTAGACCTTTCAAAAGAAGATAGAACTTAGAAGCAAATATTTTTGACATCCATTGCAGCATTCAAATTACATTTTCTGGGGATCTAACAATGGTGCTAGTTATCAGTTATTACTAGCATAAAAATCCTACAGTTTCCAATGAAGGTCTAAGACTCCATTTTTTCAATATAAAATACTTCAACATTCAATTCAAAATCCAAGTTGACCAAAAAGTGCATGCAATTAATTTGACCAAAAAATGCATGCAACTCCTCTGGGCTATGTATACTTGGTTTTCCATCCTACTTTCCTTTTGTAATCTTTCTTTCTTATGATAAAAACCCGTTAATCAACAAAAAGTGGAAAATTTTGAAACAACATTTTCATGACTTGCAAAGGTTTAAAACATTTTGTAAATGGTAATGCTTTTCAAGGTAGTTTTATTAATCAAGTTATGAATAAAAATGCAAATGCTTCTATCTTCTTTCAGGGATTAGTCCAGACCCGAAGGGTTGGGGACACCCCGAGTCACACAAAATGAAAGATGTTATGAACCTATCTGACCCAGCACATATTTCTTCTCACGAGTTAAATAAAACAACCTTCTATAAAAGTTTACATATTTTATTACATAAGCTAAAGAGTGTAGTGTATGCGGTTGGTTGAGGTGCAAAATGTCCACCGATTCAATTTTGGGATGAAATTCCACCAGTCGGCATTGTCATACACTCTTTCCATATCACTTTAATAGACTATGCTCAATCTGGCCATATTATCAAGTCTATAGAATAGTAAAACACACAACATAGATATCAACTGATCAACAATCAGCCTAGACCTCTCAAAAGAAGACATCAATTGCAGCATTCAAATTATAGTACTAAAACTTGACAAGTTGACTCGAAACTCGGCCAAGTCAACTCGACTTGGCTGGTTTTCGACCCAACTCACCTAAAAAACTCGGTTATAAAAACTTGGAGAAAACTCAGACGAGTTAGGCCAAGTTCGGCCGGTTTGTTGACTCGACTCGACTCTGGTGAGTCTTAACGGGACACAAATGCAATGCAACTTTAGTTATGCTGATTAACTTTGTGCAATACAATATATGTTGCAGGCCTATGCTAGGTTAAAATATAAAATTTTCTTTGAAAATCGTGATAAATTTTAAAAGGGTTTATATAAATGTGATGTACTAGGATTGCATGGTCGTACTAATTTGTTTCTATCATGAATCCTAGTTATTAGGTGATACTCTTGTTGAAATATTAGATTTTTTTTTGTCTAGAGTTTTATAATACACATACACACACAGATATATATATTTCCGAGTCGACCGAGTCGAGTTTTTTTCGAGTCTTCCGAGTTATTCGACCCGACCGACTTTCGAGTTTTTGAACATTGAATTTCAACATTTTTGGGGGATCTAACTATGGTGGTAGTTATCAGTTATTACTAGCACAAAAATCCTACAGTTGCCATTGAAGGTCTAAGAGACTCCATTTTTTCAATATAAAATACTTCAACATTCAATTCAAAATCCAAGTTTACCAAAAAGTGCATGCAACTCCTCTGGGCTATGTATATTTGGTTTTCCATCCTACTTTCCTTTTGTAATCTTTCTTTCTTATGATAAAAAACCGTTAATCAACAAAAAGTGGAAAAAGTTGAAACAGCAAATTCATGACTTGCAAAGGTTTAAAACATTTCGTAAATGGTAATGTTTTTCAAGGTAATTTTATTAATCAAGTTATGAATAAAAATGCAAATGCAGGTCATATAAAGACTTCTTTCCAATGTTAACATTGCTATGATGCAGTATGTATTTATATAGAAAGTTGACTAATTTACCATTAACTGTTTTTCTGAAGTATTTAATTACTAGATAAGTCAGCTGATAGTCTGATACGACCAAATCTTTATAGCTAGGAAAAGTTAGTGGTATGTCTTTAATGACCAGAAACTGATTTGGAATTTCAACTAACCATCACCACATCAGCTAGATCTGTCAAAAGTTTCTCGTATAGTTTTCAAATTAAGTTGCATCAGTCTATTCATCAGGACAAGAGCAGTATTCCGTAGTGTATCTGGAACCCACTGTCCGACCTAAGAACTGGGTGACACCATTGTGCATCCAGAAGTTACAAAACTCAAAATATGTAATGAAAATATACATGATAGATGAAAGCATCGCCAATTCCAATGAAAAAAAAATGGGAGTGCCCAAAATGTAAATGCCAAAGAAATGTGGTGCAAAAGGTAAGAAACTTACGTTGTTCCATAGAGAACAATCTTTTGAACTTTCGTAATGTCAGTGCCGGATTGATTGTCCTCGATAAAAATGGTCAAGCTGGGCCAAATTAATTTCAATCAGAGCAACTATTTATCCGCTAGATATAATAATGAGAAAATAATTGAAAGAAGTACAACAACACAGAAAGACGATACATACCTACGAACATTCTGAAACTTGACATACTTCAAGATTTCTGGCTTCCCCTACAAAAGTATAATGAAACATGAGTTGCACTATAAGAAGTTCCAATAACATATTTTCAACAATTAAAGCTACTTCATTCCGAACGAGATCTCTTTCATGATTGGGAACTGGCTCTCACAGTAGCATGCATAGAAGCTGAACTTTACCTTAACATTATCTGGGGATAAAACAATCGAGTCACTGGGAGGGAAGTCATTGACATTACTGTAGACATTATCATTAACCATAAGAATGTTTGAAGAGTGCTACTGGGAAATAAAATTTAGCAGATTTCTCCATTTAATTTTCAGTTAACAGTCATCATCGTTCAAACAATACCTAAAACCCATGTGCTCCTTGTTTGCAAAAAGTTTCACAGTTTTAGGACCTGGAAAAACAACCAACACATTAGAATCTTGAATGTGATTTACGTTACCAACTGTAGAACAGTCTACAGGAATTTATATAAGAAAAAAGTCAGGGCAAATAAAGAATGGTATGCATGAAATAAAACCTGACAAAGACGTCTTATTTGGAAAATTTAAATAATTGTGACTCAATAGAAAGCAAGAAGGAAAAATGTTACAAAATTATTTTTAAATAACGTTGTAAAAGAGAAAATTGGAGACAATACCCAATGAAGAGCCATTTGAACCATAGTTGCCAAGAGTTGGTATCAGTTATTGGTGCTTGTACTGGTATGATGTAGTGAAAAAAGTTCCACGTACATATTATATTGGTATGGCATAGGTAAAAAATTGGTACGATATAGATATGAAATAAATACGACCTACGTAGAATATTGGCATGCCAATTGAAAAATATATGCTATTGGTAGTTGGTACAACCTTGATATTTTTTGCGTGCATTTATAATATATACAATTTTAGGCAAGCATTATATTTTTGCTATTGAACTTTCAAGTTACAAAATTGACATCATTTTGAAAATTGTATAAATAGACAGTACGCAATTTCATGAACATGAAGTTCATACTTCATACCAATGATTACACAATATAAAGTTATTGAAAAAAATTATTACAAATAACCACAATTATTAAGTAACCATAAAACTTAGACAATTTTCTCCTTTGAGTGTACCTCTTACTGTTAGAGATGTACAAAAAGCCAACTCCATTCCATAAGTTCACAAAATAAAAAAAGTAAGATGAAACATCCTCAACTCCAAGACCCAGTCTAAAAGTTTCTTTATTAGAAGCAATGTTTTAAAACACGAAGGTGTGAGGCAAAAGCCTCGAGGCATAAGGCCGAAGCCTCATGCTCCCTCATTTTGTTAAAAAAAAATTAGAAATTAGAAAAAAAAATGCAATATGTATATACATATAAAGAAGTGCTAAACAAATTATTCAATCACCATATCAAAATAAAATTCTTAGAAAAGTAAGCAAAAGTTGCAATCTAAACTTCCATTTATGTTCCTATAATTATTGCAAAATATTTGATACTCAGTAATCAATTCATGTACTGAATTTTGGATTTCAAGAGACAACTGCAAAGAAGTCTTGAAGAGGAAAAAATAAAGAAAAAAATAAATAAATTCAAGAGTCTTAAATTATGTAGCTAGGACCCAATTTTAGGTTAACTGTTAATGCAAGAGATGTATGCCTTGGTCATAAAGCGAGTCACAAGGTGTGGGGCATTCTTCTCATGTGAATCTCACACTCTGAGGCGTAAGTCTCAAGGTTAAGCCTCGAGGCATTTTCATTAAGCCTCGCCACGAGGCGAGCCTCGAGGTGTAAGCCTCACATGCCTTTTTAACAGTGTAGTCAAGGCGTCTAGGCGATGCCTAGGCGATTAGGCCTGGTTAGGTGAGGCACTGCCTAGGCGACGCCCAGGCGATGCCTAGGCGATAAAAATAATTAAATTATATTTATATATATTAAATATATTATATGTAATATTAATATATACATATTATATAAATAATAGATACATAATTAGTTTGAAGTTTTTTAACTTTTAAGGTGATTTTGAGTGTTAACTTTGGATGTTGTTTTTAAACTTTAAATGCACCACCTATATCTAAGATAACGTTTTTAGACTTTAAAATATGGTTTTAAAATAAGGTTTAAGAGTTTAAATGATGGTTTTAAAATAGGGTTTAAAAAGAGAAATGTTTAACTTAACGTCGCCGCATTCCACTGTAGAGGAATGTGCAGTCCTCATTGGTTCATGTCCCCCTTTTTAACACCCATCAGTTACGGTTAAGATTCATTCACCCCTAGGGTTAAGCAATCTAACCTTAGTTTTTGAAAACAAAATATATTAACCTTAATTTTCTTAAGCTTAACCATAGTTAAAGGGGTATTAAAAGGGACGTGTGGACACAACATTTATCTACATAGTCAAATGCGTGGTGGGCTAATCACTACCCCATTTAAAATATGGTTTAAAAGAGGTTTTTAAATGAATTTTTAAAATAGGATTTTAAAGGAGGGTTGAAAAGAGGGGTTTAAAATAGGTTTTTTTTTTAAAAAACAGTATGGACCACCTAGCGCCTAGATGCCTAGGCGTCACCTAGGCGACCGCCTAGGCGACAAATAGTGAATTTCGCCCGCCTAGAGGGGCGCCTAGGCGGTTCAGGCCCAAAAACGCCTAGGTGGACGCCTTGACTACACTGCTTTTTAAACACTGATTAGAAGAAAATGAGTTTCTTTATTAGAATAATGAGTATCTTCCTATTAAGAAACTAGTTTCTTTTTAAAGGGAAACACATTTTCTTCTTATATTGAAACGTGTTTCTAAAAAAGTTTGAGGAACATTTCTGAAATGTTTCCCACCTATCAATACCCGGTAGTGGTATGCATTCGGACTCGTACCAATACCTGGTACTGGTATGCATATGGACTGGTACAAAGAGGTAAATTCCGTTTCTTGGTTGACTTGGGATCTTCTCCGGTTCATGCTGGCGAGGACACTGGCAGCACCCAGTGGAAAGGTGCCACATACGGCTGTGCACACCTACCGACGCATGGATTTGCATGTAGAAGTGTGCACAGAGCCTTCCCACTGGGTGCTGGCAGTCTCCTCGCCAGCACGAACCGGAGAAGATCCTGTGTCTTCTTGGTAATTCTGATTTGAACACACTCCAGCATTGACTTCAAAGATGATCAACTGAAGAACAATAGCAGAGTATAGGCTTAGCTTTACTCTTCATAAAAAACAGTTTTCATGGTGAACAAGGACAAAAATAAGAATCACAGGAACAATTAAAAATAATAATAGGAAATGTCATAATTCATCAGTAATTGCTTCAATACGGTCACTGAAGTAGTTATGAGAAACTAACCAATAACATTAAAATTATGCAGCTTAAAAAACCCTAATAAAGAAAAGGAGAAATACCTTCCTCTTCAGGGCCTTTGATGGCGATCGAATGCAGTTTAATAACTTGCATGAAAGGTATATAAATCAATAGCTGCTCGTCTGCATCGCTCTCCAGATTCAAACCCTCATCTTCCCTGTAACCCTAATAGCAACACAAAACAACACAACAAATAAATCAACCAAATCACAGACTACAACCCTAAAATCAAATGCATAAAACCCCCAAATCTCCGATTAATTACCTGTTTCAGAGCGTTACTGATCGAATGACTGGTATTTTGATTAAGACATTCAACTCCAGTCCAATCAATGAAGTCAAGTAGATCGACCTGATCGAATTTCAAGATGAAAAAAAAAGTAACCAAAAAAATTGGAAAACAAAATTTGAGTTGAAATAATAAGAGAAATGCAGAAAAGGAATGGCAGATTAGGGTTCTTAGGGACGAATACTTGGTTTCTTTGGATTGCAGTAGCGGAATCGGCAGACATGGCGGAGGCGAGAAATGAAACTAAAGAATAGTTTTGCTATATTTTCTCCTTCAATATTATATGGTCGGGATTCGGGAACGCTATAAAGTGCCGCAAATTCCAAAACATTATAAAGGGGATTTTGCGTATCAGCTGCTAGGTTTAGCCTTAGTTTGTAAATACATTGTTAGAAAACAGATTTGTAAATTAACTAATAATTTCTCAACAGTTTGACAAAGGACCTCACTCCTTACTTCCATTGGGTATTCGGTGATAACTGTTAATAAAATGATTAGTATACCCTTAAGATATTCTTAACCTCACACAACCCCTCTAACTAACCTTGACTATGGTTAGCAAGTTTTAACCTTATGATCATTTTTTTTTAAATCTAATAATTAAGGTTAGATGTTTTAATCCTAATAGTTAGTGAATCTTAACCATAGTTAAAGGGTGTTAAAAGACGACACCCCTTTGACTATACTTGAATTGTGGTTAACGTTTTAACCCTTGTGAAAAACAAAACACTTAAATTTTTTTTATCTAAAAACTAAGGTTAGATGCGTTAACCTTCAAAGTAAGTGAATTTTAACTATAGTTAAAAAGACTTAAAAGGGGCACTCCTTTAATTGTCTTTGAACTATGGTTGACAAATTTTAACCATATGATTAATTTTTAAAAATTAAGGTTAGATGCTTTAAACCCTAAGGGTTAGTGAATCTTAACCATAGTTAAAGGATGTTAAATGATGACACCCCTTTAACTCCCCTTGAACTATGGTTAACATTTTAACCATTGTGATTAATTTAATTTATATTTAAAGAAATCAAGGTTAGATGTTTTAACCTTAAGGGTTAGTGAATCTTAACTATGGTTAAAGGGAATTTAAAGGAACACTCCTTTAACTGTCTTTGAACTATGGTTAACAAGTTTTAACCCTCCTGATTGTTTTGTTTTTCTAAAAACAAAGTTAAGATGCTTTAATCCTAAGTTATTGAATCTTAACCACAGTTAAAGGGAGATAAAAGGGGATACTCTTTTAACTGTTCTTTAACTATAGTTAACACGTTTTAACCCTTGTGATTTTTAAAAAAAAAAACTAAGGTTGGATGCTTTTAACCTTAAGGGTTAGTATATGTTAACCACAGTAAAAATAATAATTAAAAGAAGACACGTGTTACAAGTGTATTATAGTCTATTAAATGTCACAAGGGTATTATAATCACTCTATAAACAATTTTGAATGAAACTTAAAGGAAGTGGAAGAATGAGGTGATTTGGCTAATGGTTGTACAATACTGAGTTAATTTATAAAACTGTTATTCATAACAATGTATTTTCAAACTAGGCCAAACCTAGTAGCTGATATGCAAAAACCCTGATTATAAAATATGGTTGATAGATAGTTCTTACGGTCTAGTAATAGTACACTAGTAATGGAGATTGAATTACAGTCAATCGTGATTGAACTCAAGGAGAGTTCAATCATACCCATAGGTCAACACGGGTTATTTTTAACTCCTATTAACCATGATTAAGATTCTCTAATCCTTAGGGTTCAATATCTAACATTCGTTTTTAGTAAAAAAATATTTTAGAAAATTTAACCTTAAGGTTAAGAAATTTTAACCCTAGGGTTAAATTAAAAAAAAAATTCTAAAAAAAAGTTAAAATGTTGAACCCTAAGGGTTAGTGAATCTTAACCACAATTAGTGGGGGTTAAGAAAAACACGTGTTGACCTGTAAATGTGATTGAACTCTCTCTGAATTCAATCGGCTATTCCTCATGATGACGTTCATAGGTGCTACAATGGCCACGACAAAGGGTTACAAGAGTGAGCGAGCTCAAAAAACTGTTCTCCGTTTGTACACACCGCCCGTCACACTGTGAGGGGAGCTGGTCATGCCCAAAATCATTACCTCAAGTGCAAAGAGGGATGTAGAAGGCAAGACTAGTGACCAGAGAGAAGTCGTAATAAATAAATCATACTGAAAGGTGTGGTTGGTTCACTTCTTTTTTCAAGGAGAGCTAATTCTTGTTGAGTTATTTTGGTTTGAAATTGCTTCATATCCCAGGGAAAAGGCCAACTACATCTAAGGTAAGCTTGAGATGAAAATGTCTTTCATTTCTGGACAATGAATTAAGATCAAGCTCATGAGCTTATTACTCCCCCCTATGTCAATCAAACACTTGATCAAGTAACATAATCATGTGCAATTTTTATTTTTATTTTTGTGTAGACATCTAGGTTAATAGATTAAAAGTTAGTATATGTTAATCGATCAAATAGTGAACTATTCAACCCTATCCACCTAAACGAAGGATACAAACTTCCATCGAGTCCAATAGGCATGTGTATGTGCATCTATATATAGGCTTTTTCTTTAAGTTTTTGCACTATATTAATTGTTAAGTATTAGTGGGACATATTACATGCGATTTTTTTTAATTTATTTATTGGTGTGAAGCATTGTGTATTCAAATGTCTTTTTTTTTTTTTTTTTTCTTTTTTTGGGTGTAGCATCATTTAAGGGTGTTAGTAGCTTAGAAGTTAGTATCGGAATTTTATTTATTTTTGGTTGGAAGTATCGGTTTGTTAGCTGGTTAAATGGTGTGCAAAAGGGCATAGCCTGTGTTGATGATGGAAAATGATAAGTTGAGATGTGGAAGTTATTTCCTAGTCAGATCATAATCTGACTTAATTAGAAGCCACGTAGATAAAGGTTATAATGATCCGAAGAAGTTCTATTGCCTTAAAGTATTTAAGATTAATAGTGCATCAGATACTCATTTACACTATTTTATGGTTTTCTGTTTTCCGAAAGCGTAATAAGCCTTCAGAGCTTAATTACTAACGTATTTTCTGGCTTAAGTAATCTTTTATAGATACTGTGATAAGCTATTAGATTCGAGTGAAAAGCCCAAATGATTTGAAAGGTTCAGATACCTCAAAATATGTCACGTTTGAGAATAAGATCTGAACTTCAAGCATGTTGATCAACTCACTATACCTTCATGGTCTGAAGTAGATAAGTACTCAATAGATGATGTAGTCAAAGGAATAGATTTTGACTAATGCATAAACTTTCAACATCTGATAGAAAGCTCAAAAGGCGGTCTACTCCATCAGGACCAGATTTGTCTTTAGTAAGATCTCAGTAGAATCAGATTACTGAATGTTTTTTAACGCCATTATGATATTTTATTCTTCAAAACAGGTCTTGAATCAATGACATTGTGAGATTATGCTGATCAGAAGCTCGAATGAGTCATACTCTGTTGAGACGAAAATGCGGTTACCAGTTTAGCCTCGTCCTTCATAGGGATTCACTGGAATCAGATCACTATGTACCCTATTGCCTTGTCAGAAGGTAAATGTACTGATTACCTTGCTCGTGAGAATGGGTGTGTGTGTTTCCCCCATCTCCTATTCCAGAAAAGTATTGATTATTCCTGAGCTGACAGTCATGAGAGAATTTTAGGATGTATCTTGCCTTATTTCCCTGTGGGCTATTGGAGAAAAATGAGGCCTCCATAGTCTAATTCTTTCGTACTAGATGATTGAAGCCTGACGGAGGATATTGTATCCGACCTAAGAATAGTGTTTTCATCCAACACTTATGATTTCTCTAGACAAGATATTCTAAAAGCTTATGACCCGCCTTTGGTGTACGATGATTATATATATATATAGAATTATGAGATGTGGTTTGGAGGGTTACGAAGAAATTCGTTAAAGGAAGATAAACTCCTTCTTGAAGTAATATAATCTTTTAACCTTTGAAGAATGTATCAAAAGTATTGTTTGGGTTATAACAGTTTAAATGATTAAATCATATCTGAAAATCGGTTATGGTGGTTTGATGAGTGGACAACTCTTTTTTTGAAAGAACACGTGATGTTTAATAGATAGGCTCCAGTTAACGAATGTTAGTTACTTTTAACATAATACATCGATTTGATTAACAAATAGGCTTCCTTTAACGGATGTAAGACTATTTTAACATAATATAAATTAGTTACTAACAGAATGACTCCACTTAACGGAAATACAGTTATCATATGTCAGAATTAGTTAGATGTCACACCAATGAATATTTTTATTATTAATCAAAAATAGTTTTTCTCTATAAATAAGAGAGGACCAGTAGGAATTCGGTAATGGAATCAGATCTGATTTGAGAATTTATACTTTTGTTAGACTAGGAAACTTGAGAAAGAAGTTTTCGATTTCAGATACTTCACATGTTTTTGAGTGTTCTGAAGGAGAAAGGCTGCCAACTTCATTAATATTATTCATTATTCTCTCTTCTCTCTCTCGGATCACTTCCATATTTTCTTCTTTTGTTCTACCCTTTCAAGAAATCAAAGAAGGACAGTTAACGAGAAGTGTAACTGAACTCCTTTGGCTTGTAGACTGATCACCCAGAAATACTCGAGGTGGAGCTTGAATATGGCGATCCAGTCATCAAGGGCTTGAAGATCTATCCTAATAAGCAAGCTTCTGAATCCTCAGTTTCAATAGTCTGTTTAAATGTAAAAGGGGAGAAGGTAAGTCCTCTAGATTCCAATACAAAATTTCTTAATTTTTCGAATTTCGGCCAATTCTTATTTTTAATATTGTGATTGACTAACATAGTTTCTAAAAAAAAATCCGAGTTTCATGAAATTCTAGACTAAATAAGTTGAATTTGTCCCATTATATATATCGTAACTTTTTTTTGGAAGGTAAAGAATTTATGATATATCTAATATATTTTTCACATTATGTAGTTTATATAATAAGTATAATTTATGATTAATAATGACAAAAAAATCATTAAATTAAATATTTATACCTACTAAATGTCTTAATTTTAAGGTTAGTTTAAATAGGTTAGTAGTTGTACCACAAAAGAAAGGGTTAGTGTTAGGGCTGCATTTGGGCCGGGCTTGCCTGGCTCGGCTTGAAAGAAAAATTTTTAGGCATGAAGCCGGGCTCGGCCCGAAATCAGGCTCGAAAAATCGACCCGAATTCAAAAGCTTGGCTCGGCCCGAATTGATTCAAGCTCATGCCGGGCTTGGCTTGGCTCGAGCTAAGCTTGAATCTTATTTTTTTAAAAATAATAATTGTAAGCACCCAATTTTTACACCCTGCTCACCTAAACCCTAGACCTAAACCTAGGTCTAACTCTAGCCTAGTCCTAGCCTAATCCCTAGGTAGAGTCCCATGGGCTCAAGGCCCATTTCAAGTCCAAAACTCTAAAAAATAAAAAAAATAAAAAAAAGAATGGTTAAAACCTTGTTTGAGCCCAAGCTGGGGTCCACTAAGCCCAATTCCAGTAGGACCCACACTACCCTTTTTTTTAATTCAAATTTTTTTTAGAGTAGGATACTTTTTGCTTTCCCCACATGTGTGGGGTTTAGCCCAAAAAGGGAAACAATACAAGAGTTTAAAATTCAAAAAATATATAGCAAAAAAAAATAATAATAAAAAAAAAATAAATAAATATATATATATATATATATATATATAAATAAATAAATTTTGAAAAAATATATTAAAAAAAAATGAATGAAAAAAAAAAAGAGGATTTGATTGGGCACCAATCCCATGTGGTAGGGCTCACATGCGGATTGGGCCCAATTCAATCAATTGAATAATTGAAAAAAAAAAAACCAAAAAAAAAATATAAATAAATTTTTTTTTGAAAAAACATATTCAAAATTTTTTTTTTTTTTTAAAAAAAGGGATTTGATTGGGCACCAATCCCATGTGGTAGGGGCCCACATGCGAATTGGGCCTAATTCAATCAATTGAACAATTGAAGAAAACCAAAACCAAAAAAAAAAACAAAAATTTAAAAACCAGGCACTGTTCATCGTCCCTGCCAAAGGGGACGAGTGAACAGGCCACTCACCCCACCTGCTCTCCTCCATATCTTGTCCCCCACGCGTAGCCACATCACCCCTCATCCTTATCCTTTCTCCCAATCCTTCTTCTTCTCCTTTAAAAGCTCCATCGAAGCCACTGTTGGAGGGGGATTTTTCCAAAAAAAAAATTCGTTTATAGTAGTGAGCTTTGCCTCATTTGGCCTCGAGTCTTCAAGCCTTATCCCTAAGCACCCTCAAGCCTTCCCAAACTCCACCACTCCCCATCGTCCACCATCACTTCCATTATTCAAAAAAAAAAAAAAAACCAGTGGAAGCCGAACCAGTCCACTCCCACCTTTTGTCCCCCACTCCGCTCCACCGTAGTCGATCCTTAAGCCTAGTAGGAGTTCCCTTAGCTGCAATTTGATCCACCCACAGCCACCATTTCATAGGAATTTTGAAAAAGAAAACAAACACAGTAAGTTACAGTGAAGTCGCCCCTTCGGTCAGCCGTCCCCACTCCGCCGGGACTCCCTCCACCTCAACTCAACCTACCTGTGGACCTCCGAGGTCTGTCATCTTCGTCCTCTAGGCTCTCCCAGCCTCATCACCGCCGTCCGCAGCCGCCACGCTCCAGGAAGCTCGCCACCGTGCAAGCCGATCCGTGAGGGTATACACCCCCTTCCCCTTGCTTTAGTCTGTTGATTTGGCATTGTAAGGGACCCCTGGTCCCATTCCAGGGGTCCCCATTGTGTTTTTCTTTTTTCTTTTTTTTTAGTAGTTAAAAAAAAAAAAAAGTAGGCCGACCTTGATGCGTGGCCACAGGCATAGCCCTCACCACCATGCACGACCACTCCAAGACAACTGGGGGGTCCTCAATCCATGAGGAACCCCCCTAGACTCCCATTGCTCAAGCCAAACGGCCTCAAACCAAAGTGTTTTTTTCAAAAAATCTGGAGAAATTCAGTTTCAGCCACCCACGTTTAACCCCGGTTTAACCCAGGTTAGACCCGGCTTTGGTCAAAACCGAGGCCATGGTTAGACTCCCCACATACCCGGCTACCCCCCTGTGCAATTTCGGCTCTTAATTCATCCGTTAACCATAGTTAAATCGACCCCAAAGTGGGGTCGACAGTGTGAAAATCTGTACGACGAGGCGACTTTGGGCCTCTGTGGGGCCCACATACGGCCTCCCCTTGAGCCCCACAAGGGCTCAAATTGTTTCCCTCATACCAAGCTTCGCGACCATGGTTTCGGATCCCCAGGGGGTTGAGCCAATCAACGGCAAAATCGCCACAAAGTTTGAAAAAAAATCTGTTTTGGTGGAAATTGTCATTTTATGTGGTGTTTTTCGGGACAACTTTGGGCCTCTGTGGGGCCCACATCCGGCCTCCCCTTGGGCCTCACAAGGGCCCAAATTGTTCCCTACATATTAGGCTACCCACTGGTGGTCTCAGATTCCCTCGATTCCCCCGTTAACCATGATTAAATTCATGTTAACTATGGTTAAAAATTTGATGGAAATTTAGAGTTTTTTACAATTTCGGATATTTGTGGGGGCCCAGACCGGGTAGGAGGCCAGTCTAGGCCCTGCCACGGACCTTGGGCCCACTTTTGCTTCAGTCGGCCCCTTAACCATGGTTAAACTCACCCGTGGTTAACATTTAACCATGGTTAAGCGGCCCACGACTTAGCAAAAATTTTGGAAAAAACATCAAAAAATCATAAATATTACATGGAATCCAGAAATGTCTTCAATTGCATTTTTTACTGCGGTTAAGACACTTAATCAGAGTCGACCCCATTTTTGACCCTTAACCACGGGTAAAAAATCATGACCCGGAAAATAGCTGGAAAAAGCTCAAAAAATCCAAAATATTAGGAGAAACTCAAAAATGGTCTCTTTTGACCATTTAACCAGGGGTAAGACCCTTTACCATGGTGACCTCCCCTCTTTAACCGCGGTTAAGCACCTTTGATCGCTGAAAAAAATCTGAGAAAATCCCAAAAAAAATCAGAAAAATTCAAAAGACCAAAAAATCTGATATTGGACTCTTTTTAACCATAGTTAGCACCCCTAACCAAGGTTAATCACCTTTCTTAACCTTGGTTAGCAACCCTAACCCTTGGTTAAGACACATTGTGCCTACCGGGCCTCACCCCTTGGCCTACCAGGCCTAATCTCGGCCTACCGGCCCAAACCCGAACCTACCGGGCTCACCCTTGGCCTACTGGGCCCAATCTCGGCCTACCGGGCTCAAACTAGCCTACCGGGCTTCACCCTCAGCCTACCGGGCCCAGTCCTAGTCTATCGGACTTACCTTAGGCCTACCAGGCCCAATACCAAGCACTTGACCAACCCGGTCAACCACCCCTAGCCTCCCGGCTAGACCCTAAGCCACCATTGGTGCACACATACACCCCTAGCCTTGGCACGGGCTCATATGCCAGAACTACGCTCGGTCTGATCTCACCCCTATGTGAGTACGTAGGCAGCCCAACCCGGGTTCGACCCTAGTCTAGGATTTTCTCCTTCTTAGATTAGCATTATCTTAAATACTTCAGACATTTGATTAAATCTGAGATTAATTTGGCTTAACCCTAGTAAGCAGGGAACCACTGAAAGTGGAGGTGCCGGGGTGCCTAACCCTTACCCTGATCTCTGATCATAGACCAAGACCTTATCCAAATCCCGGGGACTTATCCCTTCCGAATAAATAGGTGGGGACTCTATATTCACCCGTGAGATGCAAACCAGGGTTTCCCCGAAACCCGCGCTCACAATTCTAGCGACTCCACTGGGGAGTTTAAGGTTCAACCCGGAACCTAGGTTTAAGCCAAACTAAATCTCAAATTAATCAAATGCTTAAGTAGTGAACCTAATACTAATCATTTTACATCTCTTTGTTGACTTGTGTACTGTGCATCTCATTCATACCATAGTAGGGTAATTAACCCAATACCTATTAGACATGCTTATTACGCTCACGGTTGTTGGATGACTATCCTCAGTGACAGAGGCTTAACAGTCTTGGAGGTCCGCGGAACTAGCCTGCTGGGTGACTATTCTCAGGAAACGGTTCTGAACGCTCCCGCTTACACCAATCGGCCATTTTCAGGGAGTAGCATATACGGTGTAAGTGATCCCCCCAACCTTAGGAACACAATACTGCATACCCCAGCATGCATACATATAGCTTAGGCTAGGGTATAGTCTACAAGCAGCCCCACCTGGAGGGATATCCTAAACCCTAACCTGCTTGCACCCTATACCTGTCCCCAATCAGGGTTGATTACCCGGATATATTCTACCCGGATAAGCACCCACCTAGGGGCATGTGATGAGCCAAACTTGTGCTTGTAATAAAACACATCCTACCCTACCTCGGGACATAGCACATGAGGTTCAAATCCTCGGCATATAGGTCTTCACTTAGACCTATCCCCCGCCTTGTCCTTATAGGCCCTTGGTTCCCTACAACTCGGGTAAAGCATACCGGACCTCTGTCCGATTGCTCTATCAGGATACATGTGCCATATCACACCCTAATGAAAAAATAAAAATAAAAATAAAAAATTGCATCATTTGCATTTCATACACAGTACACTTACACAGAGTCTATATATCTGTCCAGGGTAGATGGCAGGTCCGTCAGGGATTGTTTAGCCAAATGGTCAGCCTCCTAGGCCCATGCACCTGACCCCCCAGGGGGCATGTGATCCGGCCCTCCGTGAGAAAATTGAGGCACTGAGTCGGGATCAGCGTCTCACTTGGGCCCAGTACTACAGACTGGGTAACACCCTAGACCTGTCCATGGTTAAGATAGATTGGCGCTTCATTAATGCCGCCGTCCAGTGTTGGAACCCTACCTATATGGTATTCCGTTTCGGTAAGAACAAGTTGTGTCCAATACTGGAGGAGATACAACGCATTCTTGGCTTAAACATGGAAGGTGATGCCATAGTACCGCGCTACAAGGCAAACTTTCAGGCAGATCTCTCACGATTCTTACGAATCAGGCCTGCCTCCTTGCAGTACGATCCTAACGGCACTTACGATCGGGTGTCCATTGAATTTCTTGAGAAATTGTACCGACCCAAACCCTGACTCCCTAGAAACTGAGATCCCTGGTCTCAATGCCTTTACATTGATCATCATGTCACAACTGGTGCTTCTAGAAAGTCGCGCCTTCGCCGACTCAGTACTGACAGGGATAATCGATGATATGCGGGAATCAAAGACGGTTGTCCCAGTCATTCTCGCAGAGTTACTCAGGGCTCTCAACCTTGCAGCAAGACGCAGAAAGGGCGTCTTCCACGCCAGTGCACCGCTTTTACATCTGTGGATGGTCTCACACATGCCCACCATCTTACCGGTACCTGACGTACCTCGAGATGCAGACAGCCTGCCCAGGAAGATTTCACAGAATCAGGGCGAGATCGTGACTTCGGATGTTAAGACTCTCTACCGGCTTCTCCAAGACTTGACAGAGGAGCAGATCACATGGGAATGCGTGTGGCTGGTTCGCAGACAACTACCACACGTCGTCATAGCAGGAAGGCGATGTATGGTCCTAGCAGGACTCACCGGCTCTGTAGCCTACGTACCACTTCGAGTCCTCCGCCAGTTTGGACTCCCTCAGCGCATACCAGTAATAGACGACCTGGAGAATGATTTCGTCAATTTCACAGTGCAATCTGAATGCCTCACCCGCCGATTCCAAGCAGATTGGCGAAGCTCCAGAAGGGACAAATGGCCAGATTTTGTGGTCACAACTGGACCACTAACTGATTCTGCATACCGTATATGGGTAGAAAATCTTGACCTTCCACCCGGCATGCCAGCGCCTAGGGAACTACCTACACCAGTTGCAGCCCCATCTCGAGGAACCATACCCATAGCTGACATGGCGGTTCCCTGGACAGACTTCTTCTTGGAAAGGCAGCTACAGATCCAGGAGAGAGAAAAACAGTTTAGAAGGGCCCAGCGCGCATTCAGGCAGCAGGAAGCGGAGCAGAACCATGAACTCATAGCCACGCAGGAGCAGGTTGACAGCCTCGAGCACACAGTCCGATCCTTGCAGAAGAGACACAGGGGTGATATCAGAGAGAACTCCGTCATTCGGGCCCAGTTGCACTTCCATCAGGAACAACTTGATAGTGCGAATGAGGAAATGACCAGTCGGATCCGACAGTACGGATCCCATATGTACAATGCCTCGGAGACAATCGAGCGCATGGAGGTCGAAATCATATCCCTCCAACAACAGGTCATGGGCCGTGACGGCGTGCCCCGACCGCTTGACTTTGCCATCCCTGATGGGCCTGCCTAGGGTTGAGTCCTTTTTCACCTTTATTGAGTCAGTCCTGTATCACACTCACACAATCACTATAATCAATGAAAATCTTTCCTGCATTTTCTGTCTCTCCCTCATGCATATTCATGTTTAGTCGTTACATCTTTTCAGTTTGCATGAGCTGACCCATGACTCGTTCTCTGACTGCGATTCTCGCAGAAGTCGCAGAAGCAGTCCTCACAGAAATACCAGTCACGGAGATTGTACCATACATCGGCCCGATAGAAAGTAGATCAGAAGCAATAATGGAACCATCAGACCATCAACAGAGGATTGAGGAACTAGTACAATCGCATGACCGGGATATTGTAGCTATGCAGAACAAGTTAGACCGAGTTCTGGAATCCCTGAATATTCTTATTGGTGCCCGAACCGAAGAACCGTCTAACCGAAACCCTACCAATGAAACCCCCGATTAGCCTCACCTAGAACAGCCTACCCCTACCATTATTTCCAACCCTATACCCGCAACAGGCGGAGGAGAAGAGGAGTATGACCAGTATGACGAGCAGCCTAAGGCATCACATGTCAATCAGGACAGGCCATCATCTTCTGACCCTACACTGTCCCTCAAGGACCAACATGAAAAGATAAAATAGATGAAAGAGGAAATGAGAAGAATGAGAGGGGCATCTGCCAACCCCACCCTATCATTAAAGGACCTGACTTTCTCTTCTGGAGATGTTATTCCCCCTGAATTCAAGGTACTTGACTTCGATAAATATGATAGTTCAGGCTGTCCTAAACAATATTTGCAGATATACCTAGGGGACATGCTCCCATATAACAAGAATCAGCCTTTGCTCATACAGTATTTCCAGAAAAGTCTGAAGGGGGCAGCCCTTGTCTGGTGGATGTCGATCGATAAGCAGAGAATCAAGACATGGCAAGACGCCATGGATACCTTTGTAGAGCAATACTCTTTTAATCAGGAGCTTCGGCCTCAGCGAAGCCAATTGGAACAGTTGTACCAAGGGAACAATGAGTCGTTCCTGGAATATGCCACCCGGTGGAGAGAAATGACAGCAAAAGTCATCACCCCTATCCCCAAGGAAGAGCTGGCAAATATAATTTTGGGCACGCTGAAACAGCCCTACTCTACACTGATGGTCACTCTATCGGTTGTGGACTTTGGCACAATAGTCAAAACAGGTGCCCGTATTGAGGCAGCAATACAGAGTGGAGCCATTCATTCCAGCCTAGGGCTTGCTCCCCCCAAAGCGGCAGCAACTTCAACCAGCCGAAACAACGGTCACAGAGACCAGAAGAGAAAAGAAAATGTTAACTTGGTGGCCCCCGTAGCACCGATCAGATTACCGGCTCCGGCCGCTCAGCAACAGCCAGCACCTGGAAACACCCGGTCGGCTAAACAGAACTAGGGGCAAACCCGCCCCCCAGAACCTTTACCCCTCTCCCTTACACACTCAGTCAACTTTTGGACTTCCTAACCAAGCAGGGCCATCTCGAACTAAGAGGCCCTACCCCTCTTTTACCACCAGACAAAAGGAACAAAATTACGATGTCAACCAACATTGCGCCTTTCATAGAGGCCCGGGCCATGCAACCGATTACTGCATTGGTCTGAAGTGCGCTATCCAGGATCTCCTGGATACGGGTAAGGTCGAACTAGCTCCCAGCAACACCAGCATCGACCAGGTGCCACTGTCCCCACATAACAACCAAGTTAACTTTATTGAGTGGGAAGAGCCCGGGGCAGGGCAACCTAGACCCAGCGCACCCACAGTCGATGATGGCATCATCAGGCCATCTTACCGACCCCCAGTTATAATCCCTCTACCACAGTCAAATGTTCAGGCCATCCAGACCCCAATATAACTCCCCGCTCTGGAATCAGAGAAAGAGCAAATTGTTTACACAATTCTCTGTCCTGCTAGTTGGCCCATCGCTTCAGCCAAGGCCTCAACATCCATTGGACCAGTCAAAATCCCTTACATCCCTTCCCAGCCTTTCAACTTTAATCATGTGCCTGCCCCTCAATCTCTCATCCTGGAAATGAGTATATAGCCAACCTCACCCGATCCGGCCGGGTGTATCAACCTCCGGCGATCGAGCCGATGAAAGAAAAGGGTAAAGAAAAAGCAGGGGTGACAGACCCAGAAAAGGAAACAATAGATTCGGCTCTCCTACTAAAAATATTAGAAAAAGCAGAGGAATTCAATATTACCCAGCAGTTGGGCAAAACTCAGGCACAGATCTCTATCTTGGGTCTTCTTTTGACTTCAGAGCATCATAGAAAGCAACTCCTATGGGTATTTAACAACGCCCATGTAACACCAGACATCTCGCCTGAGAAACTGGGGCAGATGGTGGGGCAAGTGCTAGAATCACGAATCATCTCCTTTACTGAAGAGGAAATACCGGATGGAGATAGAGATCATACTCGAGCCCTATATATTACAGTTCAGTGTATGGACAGGACATTATCCTCGGTACTTATTGACAATGGCTCCGGCCTAAATGTCTGCACACTCTCTACACTGCAAAGCCTGGGTATGAACACCAGTCAAGTTAAGAAGAGACCCATGATTATAAAGGCTTTTGACAATACTACTAGGCAAAACTTGGGTGATATTGACCTAACCATCAGGGTTGGACCGGCTCAGTTCTTAACAAATTTCCAAGTTGTGAATGTACCTGCCTCATTCACCTTGCTCCTAGGGAGGCCGTGGATTCATTCGGCCGGTGCCATTCCATCTTCTCGGCACTAGAGAATCAATTTTATACAGGACGACCACCTAGTCGTCATTCCATCTGAGAAGTTGGCAAGTTCCTTCGGGGACATCCAGGAGCTAGGTCAAGGTACAGCTTACATGACCTATCAGTTTGAGCAGGTCAGCTCCATCGCCCAAGTGGAACAGCAGAACAAGCAAGCAGTACCTCCATTTATCAAAATGATGGCAAAGATGAATTACCAGCCGGGTCTAGGCCTGGATGTCAGGAACCAGGGCATGAAGAAGAGATATGTGCCTCCACGTTACACACCTCAATTTGGATTGGGATACAAACCCAAGTACGAGGACTATCTCAACAAGCTGACAAAGAAGAGTAGACAGTCGGCAAAACCTGAACCCCGACCTCACATTTCTATAACTCTCCCCGTCGGAATCTTCGAAACCAACCCAGAAACCCCTTTTGCACCAACCATCAATTTCCCTAACCCTCAACCCAGCACTGAATCTTCAGGGATTCCCGAACCGGAGGTATTCAGCGTCGCTCGGATGTTTGAAGAGCTGACTGTTGAAGATGTAGAAGCAGAAGCAGAGTATTCAGCGGGAGAACAGGTGTGCACCATCTCCAACAGTGCAGAAGCATCATCCATTTGCCAGCCACTAATCCGTTGGTGGACTGAGGCTCTCACCATCTAGGCCGCACAAGGCCAGGGAAAGCACAGTGCAGGGAAGGTTGGTCAGAACAAGCAGTGATGCAGTATCATTCCCCTCTTCTCCTTAATCTATCTCTCTTTGCTCCCGTTGCAAAAATCCAAAATGTCGACCAACTGTAGGCCTCTTTTTTATTTTGTCGAGTCAATTTTGTAAACAGTCCACTTTTTTTAATGAAGATATGGAGTTTTGACTCAAAAACATGTTTTTCAAAAATATTTGTATTCGGCTAATGACGAAATCATACAGACTTTTCCCTTGGAAGGCCTAGTGTCCTGAAGCCAACAAAACATAAAAACATAAGCATGCTAAACTAAGCTTAATGATTTGCCAGGAAATTGCCTCCGACAAGGCTACCCCTCAAACCCTCCTTGAGCTTTCAGAAGTTGAGTATGACTCAGAGCAGGAAACAGAACAGGATGAGGAACCGCCTCAGAAGATTTTAGACCTGCTAGAACGCAGTGAAGGGCTACTACAGTCGAACATCGAGGATACCGAGACAGTAAACCTGGGTTCCGAAGACAACCCTCAGCTGGTTTAGATTGACACAACTATGAGCCCACAACAAAGAACAGATATGATCAGCTTCCTGAAAAGCTACAGTGATGTCTTCGCCTGGTCATATGCAGACATGCCTGGCCTAGACCCAGCATTGGTGGTACACAGACTGCCCTGAACCCGGATGTCAAACCGGTTAAGCAGAAACTGAGACGGATGAGGCCCGAATGGTCACAAAAAGTCAAAGAAGAGGTAGAAAAGCATATCAATGCAGGCTTCTTGGCAGTAGCAAACTACCCTGAATGATTGGCCAACATCGTGTCGGTACCCAAAAAGGATGGAAAAGTCCGAATGTGCATCGACTATCAGAATCTGAATAAGGCTAGCCCTAAAGACAACTTCCCTCTCCCGCACATCGATATCCTAGTCGACAATACTGCAAGGCACGAGATGCTCTCATTCATGGATGGTTTCTCTGGGTATAACCAAATCAGAATGGCAGAAGAAGATATGGAGAAAACTTCCTTCATCACACCTTGGGGCACGTTCTGCTACAAGGTCATGTCATTCGGACTCAAGAACGCAGGGGCAACTTATCAGAGGGCCATGACGGCACTTTTCCATGACATGATCCACAAGATAGCTGAAATTTATGTGGATGACATGATCGTCAAATCACCTACTGCCAGGCAACACCCAGAAGACTTGAAAAGACTCTGTGACAGACTCAAAGAATTCGGCCTAAGACTGAACCCAGCCAAATGTGTCTTTGGAGCTTCATCAGGAAAGCTCCTCGGCTTCATAGTCAGCAAAAGAGGCATTGAGGTCGATCCAGCTAAAGCCAGAGCCATCATCGAAATGCCAGCACCCTAAACTGAAAAGGAGATCCGTGGTTTCCTGGGCCGAATTCAGTCCATCAGCCGATTTATTTCTCAGCTCACTCCGATCTGCGAACTGATCTTCAAGCTTCTTCGGAAGAATACACCAACAATTTGGACAGCCGAATACCAAGAAGCCTTTGACAGGATAAAGCAGTATCTTCTCAACCCTCCAGTACTTGTGCCTCCTACGTCGGGACGACCCCTACTACTCTATATCTCAGTACAAGAAACCTCCATGGGGTGCGTCTTGGTACAACATGATGAGACAGGCAGAACAGAACAGGCCATTTACTACATCAGTAAGCGCTTACTAGAGTATGAAGAAAGGTACAGCCCGCTGGAGAAAACATGTTTGGCACTGGTTTGGGCTACTCAGCGTCTTCGGCACTATCTGCTTTCCTACCCGGTAATCCTGATCTCCCGAATGGACCCACTCAAATATCTACTGGAAAAGCCAGCCATTATCGGAAGGACTGCCCGATGGCTTATGATGTTGTCTGAATTCGACATTACGTACATGACGAAGCCATCCTGTACGCAGAAGCAGAAGAGCAAGAATACTCCGGCTGGGAGTTATACTTTGACGGAGCTACCAACAGTCATGGACACGGGGCAGGAGCAGTCCTAATCTCACCCAAGGGGGCACATCTCCCTATCTCTGTAAAGTTGAAATTCAGATACTCCAACAATGAAGCAGAATACGAAGCATGCATAGCCGGACTAAAAGAAGCCCTGGGTATCGGAATTGAGGAGATAGACGTCTACAGGGACTCATCTTTGGTAATCTGTCAGGCAAATGAATCTTGGGTCATCCGAGAAGCCAGGCTGGTCCCATACCTAGCCTATCTCAATGTACTAATCACTCGATTCAGAAGAATCAGTTTCAGTCACCGATCCAGGAACCCTAACAGATTTGCCGACGCATTGGCTACTCTCGCCTCTATGGTACAGATTCCCAGGGGCATCATGCTCTGGCCAATTGAAATTCAGCAACAGGATCAGTCTGTCTACTGCCTCGAGCTGGACACAGTGAATGGCAACAAGCCTTGGTATGCAGACATCAAGCAGTACCTCGAGGATGAGACCTTCCCTCTCGGTGCCACAAAAACAGACCGTCGGACAATCAGAAGACTGGCTATCCAATTTGTCCTATCAGGGGCATTTTATACAAGAGATCGCCAAACTTGATATGGCTCAGATGCCTCGATGCCAGTGAAGCAGCACAGGTAGTTGAAGAAGTTCATAGAGGAACTTACGGCCCACACATGAATGAGTTGATGTTGTCTAAAAAAATTCTCAGACTGGGCTACTATTGGTTTACTATGGAAGCGGATTGTTGCAAGCAAGTACAAAAATGCCACCAGTGCCAGATTTATGCTGATAAGATCAATGCACCGCCGACAAGGCTACACAATCTGACTGCTCCTTGGCCTTTCTCTACTTGGGGCATCGATGTCATCGGACCCATAGCTCCGAAAGCATCTAACGGACATCGATTCATCCTGGTTGCAATCGATTATTTCACGAAATGGGTCGAGGCAGCCTCTTATGCCAACGTCACAGCCTCTGTGGTTCAGCGTTTCCTGAAGAAATACATCATCTGCCGATACGGTGTCCCATTCGAGATTGTAACAGACAACGCTCTCAACTTCTGTAATAGGGGGATGACTGACCTCTGCCAAAAATTCAAAATACAACATCACAACTCCACACCATACAGGCCACAGACTAATGGAGCAGTGGAAGCAGCCAATAAGAATCTGAAAAAGATCATTGAGAAGATGGCAACCAACTATTCTGCCTGGCATGAGATGCTCTCATACGCTCTCATGGCCTACAGAACGTCCATCAGAACTTCAACAGGGGCAACACCATTTTCTTTGGCCTATGGTATGGAAGCATTCCTCCCCATCGAGGTAGAGATTCCATCACTTCGCGTGTTAATGGAAGCAGAAATATCATAATCAGAATGGGCACAAACCCGGTATGAACAGCTGAACTTGATTGAAGAACGACGACTGAAAGCCATGAATCATTCTCAAGCCTATCAGAGGCGTATGGCTAGGGCTTTTAACAAGAAAGTCAAGCCCCGAAGCATTGAAGTCAGTGACCTGGTTCTCCGGAAGATATTGCCAAACCGTCCTGACCCGAGGGGCAAGTTCACGCCCAACTATGAAGGCCCATACGTAGTCCGAGACAAATTCTCCGGCGATGCCCTACGACTCGGACATATGGATGACGAAGACCTCTCAGAGCCCGTCAACATGGAAAATGTTAAACGATACTATGCTTAGGGTCTAGGTTTGATAGGCACTTTATACTCGTAGAATCTCCGGGAAATGATAGGAGGCCGTTATTGGCACACTCCTCATCCCTAACAATGTATACTCCTTTACTAAAATTAATGAAATCCGCTAGTTAGCCCTTCGAGCCTAACAGTCTTTCTCTCACAAAAACCTTTCAGGGACACCCTCCCTCGTCCAGTTGGGGCATTTGCTTGAACTACGTCATGACCTGATCCTGCAAATGGTACGTAGGCAACCTGACAAATCAGGTGCGGTTGCAAAAAGGGACTTACCTCCTCAGAATCTTTTCCTCTTCGTAAAACTCTCTCCACAGGAACAGCTTTTTCCCCACAGAGTCACTCCCTAAACAGAGACAAATTCTCCCAATTTTCACGACGGAGTTGACATCAAGTTTACAAAATATTCCATCAAAGGAAACTCCAAAATAATAGTTGAAACATTTTCCAAGTTAGGGACCCTATGAGCGAAAATAATCTCTCTGGGCTTTCCTCCCAACAAGATCAACTTCTCCCAAAACTCTCCCCAAAAAAAGAAAAAAACTCATCCAAAAAAAAAAACAGGGAAGAATCCCAAAACAATCAGCTTCTACCAAAGAGGACAATCCCCAGTGGAGCCCAACAAAGAAATTTATCTTCAACAGAAAACCCCCATGCAAATCAGTTGCAACAAAAATTAAAGGGTGTCCCAAACTTCGGTCCCCTAGCCAACGTTTCGTCCTATTCTAAGTCCTCTCAGATCCCCTAGAAACTGCAAGTACAAGTGCAATATCACACCTATATCCCCAGTGGAGTATCAATCCTCAGCGAATGTCCATCAGGGCAATGAAGGGAGAAGATCCGAATCCTCAAACAAATAGCGGGCATGAGTGAAAACCGGAAACGGCCTCATTGTGCAAAAGTTACGCGACTCCCAGACCTAGTATTGGGATTAAGGGCAAAAAATAGACAAAATTAATTAGCTTCGCAGGCATGAGGAAAACCGGCAACAGCCTCATCGCGCACAAATTATGCGAACCCAATGACTTGGTCATCCCAAGGGTAAAAAAGGGGAAGAAAAGCTGAAAATCAGTTTGGCAACAAGATCCGGCAGCGATCAATCTCACTGGACTCAACGGATCAGTATCCCCAACAGAGATCCCATCAGGGAATATCTCCAGCAGGTGATCTACTCAAGGCATTCCTCGACAGAGAATCCTCCAGAAAGGATCTCCCCAGCAGAAGGGCAAACATTGAGAAATCCCCCAGCAGACTGGAGACCTCTGAACTTCCCGGCAATGGTCTATAACAGAGACCTACTCCCTAGCGAATTCTCAGCATCAGGCTATAACAATCTTCCAATCCCCAATGGATCCCCCAACATAAGCCTCCGACAGCCTCTCAATAACGCTCTTCCCCGGCAAGGGTCCAGAAGTCTTCAAAAAGCTTCTCCTCAGCTAAGGTCCTCAGCCCGCAACAGTAATATCCTGCTTTGAATCGTACTCGGCTCTCCAAAAAAAGAAAGGAACCCACAAAATCCCATAAGCCCTGAACAAAGGCAATTTACTGGCAAATCTGAAAAGCTAACTAAGCACGTTTTTGTCAAAATCAAAATCTTTACAAAAGTCTTCTACACTTTTCCTGAAAAGATTTTCAAAAACAAGTAAACTCGAAGTATCAAAATCTGTTTGAACCAACCTGCACTAAGACTCCCCGACAGGTAAAGCAGAAAAAGCCGTTTCCGCACCTCCCCTGCAAGTTACAGTCAGTAGAGTCATGGGAAAGCATTCTCGTCTTTATCCCCTGCATGACAAAACTCTTCAGCATCATTCAAACATGATCAAACTCAGTGCCTCTCGGTCATATCAAAATCAAATCCGGCATCATGCCTCCAATCAATTCGACATCCCGTGTGTACCTTTACAGCGTACACCACCCGCATGTCCCCTTTGTGACACCCCCGTGTGTCCTGGGCATCTCAGGTGAGCGTCGACATAACACACTTTATCGACATCTTGCATGCCTGACATCCCGTGTGTACCTTTACAGTGTACACCACCCGCATGTCCCCTCTGTGACACCCCCGTGTGTCCTTGGCATCCCAGGTGAGCGTCAACATAATACATTTTGTCGACACCTCGCATGCCGGACATCCTGTGTGCTCAGTGACAACTTCGTCACACTGCAGCACTACCTCCTGCATGTCCCCCTCTGTGACACCCCCGTGTGTCCTTGGCATCCCAGGTGAGCGTCGACATAATACATTTTGTTGACATCTCGCATGCCGGACATCCTGTGTGCTCCGTGATAGTCTCGTCGCACTGCAGCACTACCTCCTGCATGTCCCCCTCTGTGACACCCCCGTGTGTCCTTGGCATCCAAGGTGAGCGTTGACATAATACATTTTGTTGACACCTCGCATGCCGGACATCCTGTGTGCTCCGTGACAACTTCGTCACACCACAGCACTACCACCTGCATGTCCCTCTCTGTGACACCCTGTGTGTCCTTAGCATCCCAGGGGAGCGTCGACATAACACACTTTGTCGACACCCGGAATGCCGAACACCCCCTGTGTTCTCGACACCCGGTGTGTCCTCCGATCGATCCGGCTAATATCCCCTGGAAAACATTGTTTCGATCAATCCCCCTCGCCGCTTCTGAGCGACATCCTCTTCCGGCCGGCGCCTTAGGGTCACGCATCCCTACATTCATGTTCTTCCCCGGCTACTCGCTATCCGCTAGCAGTAGTATTTATCACTTCACCACACTCGTCATTTGCACAGCATGCATCGTTCCTAACATTCATTTCGGTGTAAAAATAGGATGTTTCCAGTCTTTGTCGTTAAATCGTCATCCTGACACTCTCCGGCAAAGAGGGGCAGCTGTAAGCACCCAATTTTTACACCCTGCTCACCTAAACCCTAGACCTAAACCTAGGTCTAACTCTAGCCTAGTCCTAGCCTAAGCCCTAGGTAGAGTCCCATGGGCTCGAGGCCCATTTCAAGTCCAAAACTCTAAAAAATAAAAAATAAAAAATAAAAAATAAAAAAAGAATGGTTAAAACCTTGTTTGAGCCCAAGCAGGGATCCACTAAGCCCAATTCCAGTAGGACCCACACTACCCTTTTTTAAAATTCAAATTTTTTTTAGAGTAGGATACTTTTTGCTTTCCCCACATGTGTGGGGGTTTAGCCCAAAAAGGGAAACAATACAAAAGTTTAAAATTCAAAAAATATATAGCAAAAAAAAAATAAAAAAAAAAAAAAATATATATATATATATATATATATATATATATATATAAATAAATAAATTTTGAAAAAATATATTAAAAAAAATGAATAAAAAAAGAAAGAGGATTTGATTGGGCACCAATCCCATGTGGTAGGGCCCACATGCGGATTGGGCCCAATTCAATCAATTGAACAATTTAAAAAAATATATATATAAATAAAATTCTTTTTGAAAAAATATATTCAAAAAAAATTTTAAAAAAAAAAAAAGAAAAAAAAAAAGGATTTGATTGGGCACCAATCCCATGTGGTAGGGCCCACATGCGAATTGGGCCTAATTCAATCAATTGAACAATTGAAGAAAACCAAAAAAAAAAAAAAATTTAAAAACCAGGCACTGTTCATCGTCCCTGCCAAAGGGACGTGTGAACAGGCCACTCACCCCACCTGCCCCCTACGACCTGCTCTCCTCCAGATCTTGTCCCCCACGCATAGCCACATCACCCCTCATCCTTATCCTTTCTCCCAATCCTTCTTCTTCTCCTTTAAAAGCTCCACCGAAGCCACTATTGGAGGGGGATTTTTCCAAAAAAAAAATTCGTTTACAGTAGTGAGCTTTGCCTCATTTGGCCTCGAGTCTTCAAGCCTTATCCCTAAGCACCCTCAAGCCTTCCCAAACTCCACCACTCCCCATCGTCCACCATCACTTCCATTATTCAAAAAAAAAAAAAAAACCAGTGGAGGCCGAACTAGTCCACTCCCACCTTTTGTCCCCCACTCCGCTCCACTGTAGTCGATCCTTAAGCCTAGTAGGAGTTCCCTTAGCTGCTATTTGATCCACCCACAGCCACCATTTCAAAAGATCAAAAAATCTGATATTGGACTCTTTTTAACCATGGTTAGCACCCCTAACCAAGGTTAATCACCTTTCTTAACCTTGGTTAGCAACCCTAACCCTTGGTTAAGACACATTGTGCCTACCGGGCCTCACCCCTTGGCCTACCGGCCCAAACCCGAACCTACCGGGCTCACCCTTGGCCTACCGGGCCCAATCTCGGCCTACCGGGCCCAAACTAGCCTACCGGGCCCAACCCTAGTCTATCGGACTTACCTTAGGCCTACTAGGCCCAATACCAAGCACTTGACCAACCCGGTCAACCACCCCTAGCCTCCCGGCTAGACCCTAAGCCACCATTGGTGCACACACACATACCCCTAGCCTTGGCACGGGCTCATGTGCCAGAACTACGCTCAGTCTGATCTCACCCCTATGTGAGTACGTAGGCAGCCCAACCCGGGTTCGACCCTAGTCTAAGATTTTCTCCTTCTTAGATTAGCATTATCTTAAATACTTAAGGCATTTGATTAAATCTGAGATTAATTTGGCTTAACCCTAGTAAGTAGGGAACCACTGAAAGTGGAGGTGCCGGGGTGCCTAACCCCTTCCCCGAACTTAACCGAACCTCTTACCCTGATCTCTGATCACAGACCAAGACCTTATCCAAATCCCTGAGACTTATCCCTTCCGAATGAATAGATAGCGACTCTCTATTCACCCGTGAGATGCAAACCAGGGTTTCCCTGAAACCCGCACTCACAATAATATTTTGTATTATTTATATGTATATATAATAATGATATATATAAATAATATATTTTATTATTATTATTTTTTAATAATATTCGAGTTGAGCCGAGTTCGGGCCGAACCGAACCTTAATCGAGCCGGGCCGAGCCGTACACAGGTTGGCATAAGCTCGGCTTGATTGATTTTTTAGGCTTTTTTTTAGGCTTGGCTTGGCTCGTTCGGGCCCAAAATTCGGGCCAAACCAGGCTGAGCCGCACCAACAAGCCGATCGGGCTTTGTGCAGCCCTAGTTAGTGGTTATTAACTATCTAAAATAGAAGAATATAAAGTTAAATATTAATTTATTTAGTTAGCTAAGTGTCCTAATTAATTAAGTATTCTTTTTCAAAATAGTCTTGATTTATTAAGTATTTTTTTTTAAATGGTCTAAGTGTCAAATATCTTATTAAGTTCATAAATTAGAGAAAAATACTATGAAAAAAAAAAACTAAAATGAAATAATTAAATTTTATAAAATATTTGTGAGATTTGTTCGAAATTTTCAAAAGTTTATCTTCTAAAATTTCGAAATATCAGTTCAAATCGGGCACTATACATATTTACCATTTCGCTTTCAGTGGGGTGTTCGAAAATTGAATTTTATAAAAAAAACTTTGAGAAATTTCAAACCATGGGTTATAGTTATACAAAATGGTTGGTGCTTTAACTGATAAAATAATGTCATTTTACTTGGGGAAATATTCCACCTTCCCTATTCTTTCTTCGCCGAAAAATTAGACCTGTGCCTTATTTTTTTTGGCTTTTGATATAAAAGTTAAGAAATGGAAAACGGACCTAGGGTCAGCTTAGAAGTTGACCCCGGGATCTCATTGGTCCACATCTCATTTTTACCACCCATCAACTGTGGTTAGGATTCATTCACCCCTAAGCTAAGCTACCATGGTTTTTAGAAAACAAAAAAACAAATTTTAATTTAGTTAAGCTTAACCATGGATGGTTAAATAGGTGTTAAAAGGGACTGCAGTCAGCTGAGAAGAGGACCCTGGGGTCCTCTTCTCAGGACTCAAAAAGGTTTAAGTGCTTGCCCATATACCTGGCCCCATAGCACAGATCATCTACCAGGAGGTCCAGGACCTGGTAGACAATTTCCTACCCAAGCCAGCACAAGGAAACAATAAGGTAACAAGTGCCCATACGGGTGTGTGAGTGTTGCGTGCTTGTTTCCTACAAACACACACACACACACAAAGTGACAAGTGCCCATACGTTAGCTATTCCATATCCACTCTCCTTTTTTTTTTGGGGGGGGGGGGGGGGGGGGGGTGAGATAAGATATGGCGATTGTAAAAAGGTTTGAAATTGAATATGAATTTAATTAGGCATAGAGTTATGCGCACTCCAACATTTGACTATACACGATTTTTTTAAATTATTGACTACACACTATTAAATTCTTAAAATTCAATTGGGCACTTAAAACCCAAATAAACACTTATATGATTTATAACTACTTACCAAACTTCATACTTATCTTTACTATTACAATGGGAGAGCTAGGTGTAGCTTGAGATAATACTTTGATTTAATATTTTATTTTAATTCCCAAACTATCCCTTGCTCATTTATCTATTTAAAGAATAGAATCACAGCCAATCGTGATTGAACTCGGGGAGAGTTCCCTGTGGGTTAACATTTGTCTTTTTTAACTCTTATTAACTGTGGTTAACTCTTTCCCCTCACTCTCACGTGCATCGCACATGCCACCCGCTAGTTAACTATAAAAGTAAATCATGCAATCACCACTTGTTTGATTAATAGTCAATTTACGGGTACTCTCAAATATACTCTCGAATCTTAACTGTCTATGACTAATCACTAAGGATCAGGATTTGACTTATTTTATTTTTTCTAATGTCACATCAACTTTAACCTTAACCCCTTAATAAATGAATTAAATGGTTAAGATTTGAGGGAATATTTGGGAGTACCCTGAAAACTTACACTTGATTAAAGGGTTCGGATTGTCTCATCAATAATATTTATCGGCTAAGTACTATTTATGGGGTTAGTCATTGATGTATAGACCTAATGTGGTAGTTTCAAAAAATTTCAATATAGTTCATCCATTCTTTTTCCTTTATATTTTTATCCATTTTACTAGTAAAAATTTATCAAACCAATTATTGAATTCCTAACACCTATCGATCAAACAAAGATAATCAAAGGCACATAAGGAATTATATTATTAATTTTTAATTAACTAAATAAAATCTCAAATAAATAAATTTGTCAAACCAAAAATTGAATACGTGAGAGTGTTTGTAAATGAAAATTGTGCAGACATGATAGTAACTAGATAAGAAGCCGGTTGAAGAAAGAAGTCAGGATTGTGCTGGACATATAAATATGTGAAAAATTAATACCATTGAGAAACCAAACTAATTATTCTTACTTTATATAATTAATATGTGAGGGAAAAATTAACGGAAGGACACGCGTCAGCAGCAGCTCCTCCCACGCTCTGGTTTACTGGTAGAAGGTTGGAGTGGAGGGTGTGGCACCCTGACCTGTACTCCGATGGTAAAGTCAGTAAGTGCAGAAGATGATGAATAGTAAACACAAGAACAGTCACTGAGAATTACGCAAGACACAGGAAACACTGAACACACGTATTCTCAAGTCTCGGTTAATGAACCAGTGTCCTGTGCACTAAAAATCACGGGGTTTTTATAGGGCAAGGTTGATATGGCCATCGATGACCATGGATGGCCATAAGTGTCCATACCACGTATCTTTGCACTCATTGCCAAATATCTTGGACATATCTGCCGCCAGTTGCATCACACGTGAGAGCCTCCTATAAATCCAATCGGACGGGATTAGACGGTACGCAGAAGTGACCAGCATTAAATGCCAAGACAGTGCTTTCGGCACGAAACGGCGCGTTCGGCACGCCTGTCGGAATTATGGATCGCCTCCTGATCACTTCCTCCTACGAGTCGGTCTCGTTGTTGACTTGAGCTCGGTTACGGCGTAGATGCCTTAAAATACAGCACGACATCGTTGTTGGTGAGACAACGGACTCGTTGTTCGTGTAACGACAAAGACGTTGTCTTGAGTACAATGTTCACGTTGTGCTTCAGACAACGAGCACGTTGTCAAAGCCACAGCGGAAACGTTGTTCTGCAAGAGAACAAGGACGTCGTAATGCGCACAACGGAATCGTTGTGCATCAGACAACGTGTGACCCCTCTATTTTAAGCACGTGACCCCAACTCGTGTCCACGTGTCACTTTCGTGAACAAAACGACAAAAACGAGCTCGTTCTCCAACGTTGAGTCGAATTTACAAATTTTATCCGTTACATAATATATAAAGTAAACCATACAAGTATACCTCTTGTACTTCTACTAATAAAAGTACAAGAGGTATACCAAACTTTATGTAAGCTCCCTTCACCTTACTTTATATAAATATTAATATAATTTATTCTTATAAATTAATACCATTGATGTACACTTAGGTACTAAGGTCCTACATAGGATCATATGTACCTATTGACACCATTCCATGTATTTTACCATTTAATTTAATTAGGAAGAGAGCTAAATTATGATTATTAAAGTTTCTAATACTCTATATACTTAGAACGGATCTGATTGGACATTGACCCCCATAAAAAAAAAAAGTAGTAGGTTGCATTTAACAAACTAAATAAATAATATTAGTTATGAATTACCAAATTATAAAATAATAGTATATGCATAACTAATATTTAATTTTTTTTAAAAAAATATTAATTTAATCATTAATTAGGTAAATGCATAGAATAAACTTTACTATATATACCATCCAAAAGAAAAGGGTTAATTGCATACCAGAACCTACCTTATGACAAAATGACATATAAGTGTCTCCTTTATAACAATTGACTTTATCATACCTCATTTTCAGAATAATGGACAAAGAAGGACCTCCTGTCTAATTCTGTTAACAACGAATAGTTTTTAGATTTAAATGACGAACACGCCCCCTCGACGAGTGATTTCTTTTGAAATGTCAAAAACATTCCAAGTGGTTTGTTTCCAACTCTGTGGGTCGAATCCCATCAGACCTCCACCCTTAGTTACAAGGTCCGGTTCAAATTACATGTCCTGTTAATGGTGAATGGATCACTTAGTTCTTGCACCCTCTTTCCTAATGCTATTGAAGAATTTATGACTTCAAATCTGCATAAAAACAACTCCATATTGCAACCCTTTCCCTGACACTACTTGGTGCGTGTGAACACATAAATTACAAACCCCTAATCAAGCAATCAACCATTTCTAAATATATCTCTTATTTAGTTGGAAAAACCAAAGAGATACTCATAGAGTGGTAAAGAATTATCTTAATCTGAAAATTGGTAATAAAGTAAAATAAAAAATTAATAAAATCAAATCAAAATTTCTTAATTGAGAAACCGTAGGTTGTTTTGATTTAGCAGTGTCCACTGTAGAAACCTCTTCTAAGGTGGGAAATGATGCTAAGCTCATACAGAACTCACCTTAATCGTATTATTATTCCAACCATCAAATAACTGAATTTTTTTTATGACCATCTTCCACATTTTAAGAAGATGGTATACTCGAATAAGCAGAATCAATTTCTATATAACCACATTTATAGTTTATCATCATGGAGAGGTATTCCTTTCTTCCCTAGGCGAGTTGCAGTATTGCAAGAGAACATATGGAAGAAGATCCCGAAACGCAATTAGCCTCTAATTGATAGGTAATTCCTGTAATTGGTCGTGATCTAGACGAGGAATAGTGACAATGTGAGAAATAGAGTAGTTGGCTCTTCTTCGAGGGATAACCAGACCTCCTGATTCAAGAGAAGCTTTTGGATAACTTAGGCTCTGTTTGGTTGCACTTCCGTTTTCTGTTTTTAAAAACAAAAATTTTAAATTTTTTACACAAAACATGTTAAACATGTTTCTATTTTCTATTCTTTAAAATTAGTAACAAAAATTTTCTATTACCTCTGTATTTGAAAACAAAAATGGAAAACACGGACCCACCATCACCACCCATCACCACTACCACCCACCACACCACCACAATACTACCACCACCCACCACCCACCACCCACCACCACAATACAACCACCACCACACCACTACCATAATACTACCACCACCACTACCACTATTCACCACTCACCACTCACCACCACCACCCCTACCCACCACCCACCACCCACCACCACACCACCATCACCACCACCACTGCCACCACCACACTACACCCACCACTACCACCACCACCACCATGCGTTGAAATTATTTAATCATATTTACCAACCGTGTTTTTTTGTTTTTCTTTTTTAAAAATAAGTAACTGTGCCAAACGTGTTTCTAACTTAAAAAAATTGAAAACAAAAAGTCGTTTCCAATTTTTAAAAACAAAAAACAAAAACAGAAAAATAGAAGTATATCCAAAAGGCCCCTTCATTCATAATTTTTACCCCTTCATTCATAGTTTTTACATACAGAAAAGAGTTTATATGTACAAAGACTCCCAACTGACTCTAACTACTTACACCATGACTCATATTAGATAACTATAGAACTAATTATCCCATACATAACTACCCATTACCTACTTGACTCAACACATAACTACCCAACAGGGGTGGGGTCAGGAAATTTTCATTGGGTGGGGGGATTGATTTGAGGGTATGGAACTTGGGGGTTCAGGGCGTAGGCCCCAAGAAATTTTTTTTGGGTAGTTTTTTTTATTTTGAGAATTTTTTTTCTCGGTAATGCCCTTGAGGCCGCTACATGTCCTTATTAATACCCCTTAACTGGGGTTAAGATTTGTTTATATCAAATTTCTTTTCGAACCCTAGTTAAAATTCACTAACTCTTAAGGTTAAAAAAATTTTAATTTTTTTTTTTCTAAAAACCAAGGATAAATAGGTGAATCCTAAGAGTGCATAAATTTTAACCATAGTTAAGGGTGTCAATAGGGACATGTGCTAACCTCAAGGGTATAACCGTACTCCATTGGGGCCCACTATATAAATGACAAAAAGATTGTGGGGCCACTATATTATATAAGGCAATTTTTTTTTTGGGTGGAGGGTGGAGGGCAACTATACTAAAAAAATAAAAATAAAATTGAAGGGCCCACCCACTCCCCCGGCTCCGCCCCTGACTATCCTTACCATAGTGCAAAAGGATACATGCACATCGGGCACATATCACTAACCTCAAAGCTTTAGTACCGCTCATGGGAATCCATGCCGATATGGGAGAATAGTGAGTAGAAAGAGTTTCTCTTGCTTGGGAGTCTGTGTCGAGACTCCAGTGAGGTTAGATTATGTGAGTAGATAGAAAATGAAAAGAGGGTAGGGTTTTGTTGAGAAGAGAGAACGTGTGTTATATAGGGGGTAGTTTTGTCATTTATGTGACATTTCAAATGGATGTTCGGTGAATATGACGGTAGGTCGCTCTTTGTTATTTTGAAAGTCAGTTTTCTATCGAAAAAACAAAAGTCAAGTCTGATAAAGGCAATTGTTTTAAATGGGGGGCACTTTTATATCATTTTGCCATAAGATAGGTTTTGATATGTAATTAACTCAAAAAAAAAAAGCTTTACTATATATAACTAATTCTTCAAGTTATTTTTAAAATACAAAAACGAAATCACTAATGTTATAATATAATATAATTAATTTAATAAATACATTAAATAATTTTAAATTCTTTTTAATGAATTTCTAATTATCTAAAAGATTTTTTTACTAAAATATTAAAAAATAAATCACTAAGGCCTCAATAAATTATATAATTAAGAGTTTACCATTTTAAATAATTTTACTAATTAATTTAATAACAATTAAAAATCTAACAATGATATACTTAAAACTTAAAGTGTTGTCTACAGTTTCACTAAAGGAAAAATTAACTAAAGCTCCATTTATATAATCATTACTAAATTTCAAAGTTTTTTTTTCTATTAGTTGAAGTAGAATACACATTATCACTCGCACATACCCCATAGCACAAGCTATAACTCCCACACAGACCTCTTACTAAAGTTTAAAGTTAATGCAACCCTTTTGAAAATTTATATTGATTTTTTTTTTATATAAAACTAATCATTGAAATATTTTATACAATTTTACTAGTATATATATTAAAAAATTTAAATGAGTGTACCCATCAACTTTTATGGTGCACCTAACACCATCCTTAATTAGATTAGAGGTTTGATTGGCATTATGTTTAAAGAAAGTATAATACGAGAGAACAGAAAACCCTAATACTAACATTACATTACAACATCGCATATCCTTATTCCATTACATCTAATCAAGAAAATTTCCACCTCTTCCCTCCCTAAGCTGTTGCTGTTGACCTCGCCCAACTTATGGCTAATTGGCTACAGTGCTGCAAGCTTGCAACCCATCACCAATCCAAACCTCTCAGATAAAATGCCCAAGAAGGAGTGAGTAGTGATGTGAGAAGAGGTGAGAAATTAAATTTTCCCTTTTTTTCCCCTCCAGTTTTTATACATTCTTTGCAATTTCTCCTCATAATTTTGAGTTCCTCTAGCATAATTGAAATATTGTATTTTCAATGCTCTTTGGTTTAATGGCTATGTTGAATTTTAGCCACTAGAACTGGAAAATAAATGATGGAAAATTGTGAATATTTGATTGCAATGAAAAATGAATTGTTTCGGTTACTCAACTGCTCTTCGGTATGATGACGGGTTGTTCTTAGAATAAAGATTTTGTGTTGGGTTAAATTGTTTGGTCTTTCGGCTTCTAGAAGTATTAATATTGGGTTGTTGATGCTGGTTTTGGGATTGAAATTGACCCTTTTTGTTTTTGCCTCTCTAGTAGGGTGTCAACGAGCTGAGCTGGGCATTGCTCAGGCTCGGCTCGTTGGATTTTTGATGTTGCTCGAGCTCAGCTTGAGCTCGAAAAGGTTAGCTCGGGCTCAGCTCGTCCACAAATCATCGAGCTGAGCTCGAGCCGAGCTCGTTAAGCTCTAATTTTTTTAAAAAATTGTATAATGAGGATGATATTCTAACAATTAAGGGATTAAATGATGGGATGCAAAGAAAAGGGGAAGATAAATTGTGCTTTCACTAACCTGATGAATATTTCATGTTCTTAATTTAAAAAACTTATTTCATTTTCTTATACTTTTTATGTAAAACTCAATATCGGTAGGGGTATACCTGTACATGGGTATTCATTGAATTAGTCGAGCCGAGTTGAGCTACCTCTTACTTGATCTCGGCTTGTTATCTAAACGAGCTCACTCACTTGGCTTAGCTCGGCTCGTCTCATCTCGATGAACTTTTTAATTCTGCTCAAGCTTGGCTCGTTTCGAGCCAAGTCGAGTTGGCTTGGCTCATTGACAGCCCTACTCTCTAGTAATTAGAAAAGGGAAATAGTTAACGTACCCATGAAATCCATTTCCAAACCTAAGGCATCACCTCACCTCATTGGTGGATGCCCCCCCCCCCCCTCCTTAAATATTCACTAACTGTGGTGAGTATTTAAGAGGGGGGCATCCACCAATGAGGTGGTGCCTTAGGTTTGGAAATGGATTTCATGGGTTTGCCTATCACTACTCATTAGAAAATACCATTGATTGATAGTTTTGTTTCCTTGAATTGGCACAAGCACCCGCAATACTGATGCAAGAACAGAGTTAAAGATTTTCTTAAAGAAAATGGTATTTTTTTTCTTGGTTATTTCATCGGCCATGTCCTCTGTTCTCTATTACTCATGCAGAGTGGTAGGTGTATATACTACATAGAGTAAAATAAAGATGAAACCGAAATCAACTCTCCTACAATCTTTAACATGGTAATTGCTTTAGTAGTTGTTGGTGGTAACCAATGCCAGAGTCTCAAAGTGGCTCAAATACTCTTTTAATCAAATTGAAGGGCAAGTCATCTGAAGCTCCTGTGTGTGTATGTGTTACTGTGAATAATTTGTTTGCTGATAATTTAGTACCAACTCCTTGTTGGTTCATCTTCTATGCAGTCTGCACTTTGACTTACCTGAATCTAATAAGGTATTGTACTTCTAACTAACTTTACTAGGGGAAACTAACAGTGTCTTGTTGGAGTGAGATAACTATTAGCAAGAAAGAAGAGAAACGATAATGCATCTTTTTTCTTCATTCTGGTATTATTATTGAATTTTAAAGTATAGATAAATACATCAAGGTTTTTTTTCCGGAACCAACTTTGTGGTTCACGAGAGTTTTCTTAATTAGTGTTGAGGTAACAATTTTGCTTTCTACGATGGAGCGGTATAAATGTTTCAGACAGCAGAAAGGAAAATATCCATGAAAGCACTTACTTCCCTGATATCAATTCCTCCAACAAGGTATTGTATCTAGTTGGGCCATTGTGTTCAACCCTTATGTTGTGCCGAATAGGAAATGAGCCCATAGAGCCGAATTTGGAAGGGGAATGACTCATGTCTACTCCCCTCTATTCCAGAAAAGATACCTCTTTGTTTGAGTCAATGAGTTGTTACTTTACATGAAACTAGGAATGGTCTTCTTGCAATCTCCATATTTTGAGGCATATTCTCTTCCTTAATTATTTTTTGAATAGTAGAGAACATCAAATGATAGTTGAGAAACACAGCAGCTCTATCCGTGATTCAGTTGAGTCAAGCCGTCTGTTGGGTCACTCCGTTAATAATGACTAAAATGCAAGTTCTCCAAGCTTACTTCAAGTATAGACTAGTCTAGATTTGAAGTAAAATGCAAGTTCTCCAAGTTTACTTCAAGTATAGACAATCTAGATTTGAACCTCTGTGTTTTCTTTTAGTCTAATTGGGTTGATAAAAGAAAATAAGTTACAATAACAAACACAACACACTCTCAGTTACACAGAAAAATACAAAATTACTATACTCATAACATTTATTCTAGAGTGCGAATTCTATACAACAGTCACCTCAATATCGTGCGTGATGACCAGTCATGAGATCCAAATCCTGTAAGTATGACTGCTATGACTTATTTATACAAACTGAATTTTTCACAAGAATCTAATATTACTAAAGCAGCATCAGACATCATATGAATCAAACTGACTATGTACAATGAAATCTCATGTGATCAAACTAAAAACTGCGTGAGGGAGATATCGACATGATACTTCTCACTCTATTTCCATAAAACCATAGCCAAAGACATCACCAAGATACTCAACCAATGGAAGCTCCATGGCAGAATTGAGTTAGCTGAAAAAAGGGGGAAAAGAAGAAGAAAAACAAAAGTATTAGACTTCTTTAGGTCAATTCCGTAGGCATGTAACCTTTGAAGAGAGTATATATTATTTAAGTCTCTTAATTAATTCAAGAAAACCAAGAAAGTAAAACTTGCTGCTTAGCTAATTAATAATTTTAGAGTATTCTTGCTTCAAATTACATCGGAATCAAACTTATGTATCATATTATGAAGTTATGGGAAAAATGATGGAGCAAAGATTAAGATAAATAACCAGGGTTTTAGAAAACCAATGTGAAAAAATTCAGTCTTGACTCGACCGAATTTTGACCCAAAGGACTGTTATGTTGCATCTTTGCTTCATACTTGTTTCTGTATATGAGTTTGTATCTTTTTAAATTGGTTATGGATGAACTAACAACTCATATTCAAGATGGAGGTCGCTTGGTGTACGTTATTTGCATATGACGTGATATTAATTGATGAAACTAAAAGACAAGATATATGCAATAACTAGAATTGTGGAGATGCCTTGAAACCTAATGATTTTAAGTCAAAATATTCGAAATACAACTTTAGTAAGAACACAAATAAGGTGGAGGCGGTAGTTAAGATTGATAACGAGGAGATACCTTAAAACTAGAGATATTGGAGATGATGTTGCCCATTGAATTAGAACATGGGAGTGTGAGGGGCTAAAACGGAGATGTGTTTCCGAAGTACTATGTGACATGCATTCCTTTCAAGCTAAATTTTTTTTTTTATAAGACAACGCTAACACTAGCTATGTTTCATGGAGTAGTAGTGGGCTACTAAGAAGCATCATATTAATATAATTAATATAGCCAAAATGCAAAATGCTAAGATGGATGAATGGGAAGACAAGGAAAAATAAGATTGACATAATCGAGAGAATTTGGTAATAACTTGGATGAGTGATAATATAGGGGAGAATCAACTTGATGATTGAGTCAATTCCATGATTATAAATTCATTCCGTATCGGACCAAGCTGGAATAGAGTTATGTATATTCTCACTATGAGAAAGGGTCATCCGAGCGTATTTAAATAGATATAATGTTTACATATGCATCCCAAATTCCATTTAGAATTAGTTTGGATACGCTCAACAAAGACCACCAAAAAATTTCAGCGATGAATAAATTGGTGCAAGTTGAAGGCTTTAAAAGGGTGAAGAGAAGATAAAAAATTACATGGATTGAGATAGTGAGGAATGATTTGATAACGCACAAGTTAACTGAATAGATGACCTTTAATAAAACAGAATAACTGAACAGGATTTCTGTTGCTGATTCCAATATATTTGGAATAAGGCATTGACGATGATGATGCTGTTATAATTATTGCATCTCCTAAAGGAGGCAATGGGCTTGACCCTAGCTTAACCACTCAATGTATAAAACAAATTTTTTTCTTTTTCTGGGATCAGTTATTAAATCAAAACACCATCAAATGATCTATTTTTCTGGCAAAAGAAATAAGAAATAAATACAATTTGCACAGTCAATCTCACCTTGGTTCTCATCAGTAGTAACCAAATTGGGTGTTGAAGAAGCTGTTTTATTGGATACTGTAATTCCGAGGCTCGTGCAGTCCATTCCAAGCGTACCTTATTATCAAATACCAGAACTTAAATCAGTCTTTCCCTTCCAAAGCTCAAGATGGTTAAATCATGAATTCAACCTACTGTATATGCCTACTTTCAGATTTTCCCTTCTAAACACAGAAAACTTCCTGTGCCCACAGAAATAGCAAATTGATCTCTTTTTTACAAGTTTAATGGAGTTTTCTGTTCTTACATTCTCTGAAGCAGGGGAAAGCAGTGACGTTGAGAATATTAGCGTAACCCTCAGTGCATTCACATTTGTGCTTGAATTTTGACGCCTTCTTGCAAGAGCCTTCTCCACAATATATCCAGTAGCAAGCTAGAAAACAACACACAGACCTAAACAATAAGAATAAATATAAATGATGATGACACAGAGAATGATGACAATGATGATGATGATGATGAAGGTAATTACGGTCAAAGAAAGACTCATTAATCGGAATATCTTTAGCTGGAGCAGGGAGCGAGGCTTTTGCGCAGGAGTAGTCGAGCGTACCTAGAAAAACAATAATATGATAGCAACATTACTAATAGTCTCGTTAAGATCATATAGTCTGCTTCAATCATAAAAATATAAACAAAAATAAAATCTAAGCATTCAATTGATGCAAATTTTGGACCATGTACATTGAAAAATCAAGATCATTGTTGTGGGTAGAGATGGATCATGCAGATTAATAATTTGCTTTAGATTTACATCAGAGATCTCTTTTCTTCCTTTTTCTTAGAAGAAAAAAGGACTTCAAAAAGCCTACTGTCCACGGAAAAATAAAATAAAATTTTATGGCTTATGTACAGTGAGAAGATCACATCTTTACATGTATTTATTTGTCTTTGTAAGTAATTAGGACAAATTTCACCGACACTAACACAGCAAGATAATCATGTGATTAGTATGCATCAATCAACTTGAATTATTGAAAAAAAATAAAATCTTTTCGTGTTGTTTAATGGGTATATGCTACTTAAATTTACTAATTTTCTATCGAGATCTTGCTAACATGCCTTGGTAATAAACACTAGAGAGAAGACTTACTTCATTTCCTTCCTTTTAATGGTTATTTTTCTCTGTCTATGAAAATTAAAAATTACCAAATATTCAATAGAGATTAATTTATACCCAAAACCAAACTATACATATCTGATCCCAATAGCCTCCTACCATAATACCCTCATCACACATCAAAAAGCTAGTACTGAATCGAAGGTCTTTTAATTCCTCTCAGAACATAAAGACTACTCTGTTTTCTGAAGTCAGATTAAGGGGAAAAAAAATAAAGAAAAGGAAAAAAAAACATTAGAGAACTCTTAAACAAATTCATCAATTTAATAACCAGTTATGTTTTCAGAATAGAAACAAAAACAAAGAACGCAAATTAGCAATTTGTCTACAAAAAACAGCTCCTTTTTCAGGTTATAGAGACTGAAAACAGAGGACCCTTGAACAAATTAGTTTGAATACAGCCAAAGAAAGAGATTTAGATCTTACAGTTGGGAATCACACAAGGTAGAAACTTGAGATTGTCGTCGTCGTCGTCACGCGTCTGCTTCCATCCCGATTCACATTCGCAGGTAAAGGAAAGAACATGATTAAGAGAGGCCTTGCAAGTACCCTTTCCGCACTCAACGTCTTTGCATACATCATCTGTACATGTAAATTAAGAACCACCCAGATCAGATAAACCATCTTAATCTCAAACCCATCAAAGAAACTGTAGATTAAAGAAAAACCCAGATGAAGGAAACAATCGAAACACCTAAACAGCAAAACCCAGTAAAGAGAAGCAAAAGAATCTCAAACCCATCAAAGAAAATGAAAATTAGAGAAAACCCAGATGAGAAAAACCATCAAAATACCCAAAAACATAAAAACCAAGTAGAGAAACAAGCAAAAGAAGTACAATAAATAGATGAGAATCTGTACCCAAGTAAGGAGATAGAAGAGGAGATAAAAAGTCGCCTAGAGCAGTGTTAGATTGCAGAGCGAGAAGGATTGCAAGCACAGCGATGAGATTAGTGGAATCCATCTGTGTGTGTAAGAGAGAAAGAGAGATTAAGAGAAGAGGTGCAGAGGTGTCCCGTATTTAATGGTGTGTTGAAAATTTTGAAATTTGCGGTTTTCTAATGGAAGCTTCTTCGACGCTTTTCAGATAACATTAAGAGAAATCTCGTTTTTTTTTAAAAAAAAATTGCAGTTTGAGAAGAAATCGATCTTTCTTACTGCACAAACGGACCGCCTCTACGGCTTTCTTGCTGTTCCGCCATGTGTCCCATTAACCTTAGGTTGATACAGCGCTAACCCGAGTTTAGAAAAGCAGGAAAGTGACAAAAAAACAGATGTCTGTACGGCTGTGAGAAGGAAAAATAATCCCCTCCTCGCAAAGCCGTATCTTCTCAACTGCCACATGTCCCTTTTCAACTCCATTAACTATGGTTAAGATTCATTAACCATTATAGATTATAGTATCAAATCTTGGCTTCTGAAAAAAAATTAAAAAATATTTAATTATAGGAGTTAAAAAGTTATTAATCATAATTGAAGGTAGGTAAAAAGTGGTTTTGAGGTTGAGGAGGAATAGTCCCTCCTCGCCCGAAGGAGGAGAATATTGCTCCAGCGGAAAATCCAGACTAGGAGAGAAGTCTTCCCATTAGAAGTGGGTCCTACTCAAAGAGCAGTAGTTTGCTCCACGGTCGAGGAGCGAACTTCTTCTCCGGTTCTCACAAAGCCGCCCCTTCCGCCTACCATAAACTCGGGTTAAGTTATTTTAACCCTGTGGTTAATTTTTTTATTTTATTTTCCTACAAACCAAGACTAGAGGGATTAACCCTAAGGGTGAATGAATCTTAACCAGGTTAAATACAGTTAAAAGAGGGACACGTAGCAGGGAAAGAGGTTTTTTGGCCCTCTTAAGTCAAATAATAACGGATGACAAGATCACAAAAATGAAGTCAACATAACGGACAGTTATGGTCATCAAATCTGGTAGGTTTCATGTGGTAAGTTGATCTATTGCGTGGAACCATTAAGTATGGAATACAAAGTCACTGCATGTGAGTGCAGTTATACTCACTTATAAGGACCGGTTCTAGACCACCCAGTCTTTGTCACGTGCACCATAAGGTTGAGACCTGAAGAGGCCAAATATCATATGGATTGGATGATCCTAACCGTCTGATATTTTTCATAAAATGCAAATAGATGAATATGCAATATTATAATATAATGGGGCAAAATAATACTAAGACCTACCCATGTTCCCAAAGGATTTGAATTTTTTATCTTTGGTATCGCAAAGACGCAAACAAAGGATAAGAATTTTAATTTTCAGGTATCGCAAAGACGCAAACAATGGATAAGAATTTTTATTTTTTTTGTATCGCATATATGGTTAGGCCGCCACCCTATAAGGAGTTCGGATGGGCGACAGCCCACGCTGTTGCCCATTGGGCAACAGCACCAATAACAAAATGGCATATCATTTGTATAATCATTTGTATAAACACATAAGAAGATCTTAAAGGAGACGGAGACCTTCTGTTCATTTGGGTGTGAAATCAAATTAGTATTTAAATATTAATACTATTTGGGTGAGAATACAAATTAATATTAAAATATTTTATTCATTTAATGTGTTTTGGGGTTTTGAGAGATGTTTAACAGAGGAGAAAAGACCACCAGTCTTTTCCTCTTGGGGACGTATTCTTCTCCAGTTGTAACCGGTTTTGCCAAAACCGGTTACACCCCTGAGGTGGCCACGTGTCTCTTTTGACACCTCTTAACTATGGTTAAGATTCACTCACTCCTAAGGTTCACCCACCTATTCTTTGTTTTTAGAAATAATAATAATTTTTTTAATTAACTGTGGTTAAAATTTACCAACTCTTAGGGTTAATTTTAAAAAATATTTTTTCTAAAAACCAAAGATACGTGGGCTAACCCTAAGGGTAGGTAAATCTTAACCACAGTTAAGGGGTGTAAAAAGGATCATGTGGTGATCATAGGGGAGTAACCGGTTTTGCCCAAAATCGGTTACAACTGGAGAAGATCACCGATCTTTCCTCTTCCACCTCCCTTATTCTCTAACTCTCTCATCTCTTCATCTTGCAACCGAGTGTCTTCTCTTCACATGCCCTCATTTTTATCTTGCTCTAATCAAAATCATGCCATTGACTTGCAAAGAAGGTGTGCATGAGCTGAAGGTGTGCATGAGCTTGTAGCTATTAAGGTGCTGCATGCACTTGCTCATGAGCAACAGACGTAAGGTAAAGAAAATCATAAGGGACAAATCATCAATACAAAATATCAAGTGCATATATAGGATTGTTCAGTGTCTCTTGAGATCACAAAATCTGCCACCATGAGGATTGGTTCTTTGGTTTATTTATTTTGGAGGAATTTGCTTATTTCTTTTAATGTTTTTAATCCTTGAACATGATGAGATTCATTTGTCACAATTAAGCAAAATTAACAAATTATTAGTTATAAATGTGACACCGTTAACCTCAAACATAGTCTCATGCCTAAAGTTTAATTAACCATGTATCCAACTTCATTTAGCCAATTTAAACAAACCATTTGATGTAGCCGAAATTTCCTTTTGGCCAATCGATGAAGCAAGCACATTGGGGTAAACCCCCAGCAAATTCATTTAGCCATTTGATCAAACCAGCCCTAATTTGAGAAGCATTTTTTAAAAATAAGTAAGCCTAGGGTTAAATTTTCATAACCCTAAGATTAATTTTTTAAAAATATTTGTTTCTATAAACCAAAGTTAAATTAGTGAACCCTAAGAATTAGTGAATCTTAACCATGGTTAATAGGGATTAGAAAGGACACGTGTTGAACTTTGGGTTTGATTGAACTCTTCCCGAGTTCAATCGCGATTGACTGTGATTCTATCTCAGATTTCAGATGGGCATATGAAGACCTTTAATTCTATCTATTTGTTTGAGCTGATTCAGAATAGCAAATCGAGAGAGATCTAGAGACCTCATGGCCAGCAATTACAAACCACCCCAAATCCCCTTTTTTCTCACCATGATAAGGAGGATAACATAGCAAATTATACTGCTTAAAAAAAATGAGAAATTTACATCATTCTTAGAAATTATAGTTAAGTTATTGATTCATTACAAAGAAAATCCAATTCAAATCCAACAAACAATGAAGAAATTACTAAGGCAAATTAAGAGAAAACAAAAATGAGAAATTTTGAAGCTTAATTCATTTGCCTCTTTTGTTGAGATTCATCTTGTAATAATAATGAACGGAAAGAAGACCTTTGACGGAATCATGAGAGGAAAAATGGTGAGAGAGGAGAGGACGGTGACGACAACGAATATGACGAAAGAGACGGAAGTTCACCGTCTCCGTTTAAAACTTCTTACGTGGCTATGACAAATGACATGGCGTTTTGTTATTGGAGCTGTCGCCAGATGGGCAACAATGAGGGTTGTCGCCTATCCGAACTCCCCTATCAGCTTTGCTAGTATCTGTTGATTGGTTAGAGAGCCCATCAGGACTAAATCCCCTGGTTAGTGGCACCTTAGCTATTACCTTAGGTCTGGCTCTATGTGTGTTTAGAGTGTGTCATAATAACATTTCTATTTTAAAAAAAATTCTTCGTAGAAGCCAAAAAAAAATTGGTCTTGGGCTTCCACACCTAAGTAACCAAAGCGGCGAGCGGGAGCGAGAGCGGGAGAGCGTCAAATTTTAATTTAAGATATGGTTGAGAGTGACTCCGGAGCGCCAATATATATATAAATAATATTTTAAATTTTTTAAAAAAATTTAATATTATATTATCGAACCTTAAAAATTAAAGAATCTTAATCAAATTTAATAAAGATTAAAAGGGACATTGTATTGGCCTTGTGATTGAACTCATGGAGAGTTCAATCCCAATTGGCGAAGAATTAAGATCTAGGTAGATTACAAAAATAAAGAATAATAAAAAAAATTAATGTAGAAAACAAAAGAATTGAAAAGGGAGACTTATAATGTACATTGGTATACTGTTACAAGTCACAATGACAGTGTCACACATCATATAATGATGTAGAAAAGAAAAAGAAAAATGAAAAGACTTTTTATGTCTTTGGTAAGTATTAACTCATGAGAAAGGGTAAAAGTGGAAAGTTCAACATACTTTCACTCTTTATCTTTCTTATTTTATGAGTTACAGTGAGAAAAAATAGACGAGAAGGAGCTTTGTGGATCACCGCGTTCCATGAAAATGAAATCTGCGGTTTACTAAAATGGAAACCGCGCTCTCGGCACGAATCCGTGCTCTCGGCACGAATCTGCTCTCAAATTGTGACAGCGAGGTTTGAGAGCGGAAGGGTAAACAGACGGTTTGGGTTACTAAGTTCCACACATCATACGACATGTGATGTGACACTAAAAAAGGAATAAATCATTTCATTTTCTCCCATGTTTTTTACTTCTTCTTTATCTCTTCCTCTTTTATCACCACGTTGCATGATGTATTGAGCCCAATATCACTTTTCTGGCATATGTTAGAGACAATTCGGTGCCATTTGAAGCATATCAACCGCGACAGTACGGTGAAAATTACTTTATGGAAATTAATGGTAGACCACATGTGAAATACACCCAAAGGTGGCACATGGTGTCAAAAGACAAGACTCAAGAGTGAGTAATCACCTAAATACAGTATTTTCGTTGGAGCAATAGTTCGCTCCTCACTCTCACAATCCCGCCCCTTCGGCCAAGGTTTAAAATCTTGATTTCACGGTTTCGTCTAACCTATGGTTATCGATATGGTTTGGACTTTAGAAAACACGATTTCAACAGGATTTCAGAAATTTTGGGTCAAATTTTGAATGTTACGAAGGATTTCAAAATTTTGATTTCAATAGTTTTTATATATATATTATTATTCCAAAATATTCTATGATATTGATATTTTTAACGATTCCAAAATTTTATATATTTATTTTAAAAGTAAAATAATAATTATATAAATATATTAAATTTTAATAAAATATTATTTTCTAACATAAAATAATAATTATATATATATATAGAGGAATGCTACCCTACTCTCAGTCAAATTCTACTCTCAGTATCTACCAATCACTTGTCAATTCTTGATGAGAGATAGTGATTTAATTACCATAACTGATTTGATAATGAATAAGTGGTTGGTGGAGGCTGTGAGAGTAGAGTTTGACCAAGAGTAGGGCTAGCACGCCTCATATATATATATATACATGTCTTTAACAACTATGAACTATGGCTAAACATCTTTAACCTTGTCAATTCTCGATGAGAGATGGTGCTTTAATCACCATAACTGATTTGATAATGAATAGGTGGTTGGTGGAGGCTGTGAGAGTAGAGTTTGATCAAGAGTAGGGCTAGCACGCCTCATATATATATATACATGCCTTTAACAACTACGAACTATGGTTAAACATCTTTAACCTTGTCAATTCTTGATGAGAGATAGTACTTTAATCACCATAACTGATTTGATAATGAATAGGTGGTTGGTGGAGGCTGTGAGAGTAGAGTTTGACCAAGAGTAGGGCTAGCACGCCTCATATATATATATACATGCCTTTAACAACTATGAACTATGGTTAAACATCTTTAACCTTGTGGTTAAATTTATTTTATTTTATTTTTCTAAGAACCAAGGATGGATGGGTAAACCTTAGGAGTGAGTGAATTTTAACCACAGTTAAAGAGAGCTAAAAGGAAGACACGTTACAAGAAAATGGGAGCTGAGATGCTCCTCTCACATCGAGGAGGTGATTATTTTCCTTTTGGGTGGAGTTGTTTGGGGCTTGTAAAAGTCATTTATTGGATACTATATTTATTTAAACTCCCTATCCCTATACATGCTAATTGATATTAGGAAAGCCTTTTTGTGGAATTAAATTCAGTATAATTAGCACTTTGGATCGATACACTATCTTTCTCAATTACCCAAATCAGACCTAAAAAGGTAAAATAAGTTCATTCCAGCACCATTTTACTGAGGCCTTCTTTGGAAAGAGATTTGGCCGATCTCTGATCCGGATGCAGTCAAACTATGCTTTGTGTAGCTTAAAATGTCATTATAATTCATGATTGTATTCTGGAGGATACCTCCGTCTCCTCCAGTAGGGAGTAGTTGTTCTAGCTTTCGATCATTAGTGGTTCAACCAATAAAGTTTGTATTAAAAATGACATAATAATAATAATAATAATAATAATAATAATCATCCATTTTCACTACAAAATGTCAAGAAAAGGGGAAAAAATAGAGAGAAACAAAAGAAATAGGTTTTGGATTTTCGTATTCATAAGCCAAGCCAGAACAAACTTATATCTGCAACCAAACACCACCTTAGTGGTGAATCATTCAATTAAAAAGATCCTATCTCCTTCCTCACATTTCTTGCAAATGTTTCCCAAATTTATTGTCTATTTTTTTCCTTTCTTTTGTGGAACATGATTGATTTTGATAAGGATTTTGCTAGCCTCACTCTCCTCTATTGCACTCTACCATTTTCCATTAAAAAAAATACATGGGATTTTGTGGTGGGGTGGGGACCGTGGGTCCACAAAGACTTCCTCGATGAAAAGGGAAGAGAGCAATAATATCAGGAGGGTGGGGCTAGCATTCCCCATTTCATAATCACCAAACCACGACTGCTTTCTCTTTCAATAAAAGTCTAAAACCTCATCTCTTTGACTAAATGGCTTCTTACCTCTCCTACCTAAATGCTTCTGGAGATGAATTTTCAAAACATCAACATTTCAAGCATAGACATTTACCTGTTTAATGTCTAAACCAGTAGTCTCTGATTGCCCTTCTTCCCCATATAAGATTTCCTTGAGCCTCTCAAGGTCCGTTCTTTTGTGGAGACTTATAAAGCTAGACACTTTGCACTTTATTATGATAGTTGGTACAAAATTTGAGTCACTTGGTGAAGGTTTTTAACAAGTTTAATTTTTACATATTTTATGAGCAATTTACCGTTATCGGATTGACAACCAACTTCGATGAGTTCCAAGTATCGGTTATGACTAATGAGGAAACTTCTCAGCTCCCAATTAATTAAATTTCAGGTGTTATCTCTTGGGTTATTTGGAATGAGAGGAATAATCGGGTCTTCGATGACTCCCTCAACCCTTTCTCTCGGCTACCAAGCCATGTTCTTAGCTTGATTGTGGATTGGAGCTCTATAACTCAATTGGGCTTGAAAGTTAGGGAACTGCTACTACAATGAAGATCACGTCATCATGAGTGCCTTGTTCATCTCTTTTATTTTAGTATTGTATTATTGCTAGTAATTTTCTCTAGTTTACATCTCTCTAAACTGTTGTAATTACATTTTGATTTATAATATTACCGCTATTTATTGATTAAAAAAAAGTAATTAAATCAAACATCATTATTAGCTATGCCTTGATCGCATAAAAAGGGCAAGCACATCAAATCATAGAAGGCAATTAAGAGGGCTTTACTATGATTAAAAGGAAAGTACACAAACATCAGAAGCTAATCAATCATGTGGATCTCTGATCTTTAACATATTACAAAACAAAACTTTTTCATGGTACCGTTGCAAGGAAACTATGAGGTTGCAGGTTGGATCCCAGCTTAATACACAACATCACAGCTCTTTCATGAGGAAGATGGTAATAGATAGATTTAACATCAGGACTGAACATGGGTTCTGCAGTATGGGCAATGTGAATGAGCACTGAGCCACGGGAGAAGGCATTCCGAATGGTATTTGTGGGAACAGGGGAGGTTCATGACCTTTTGCTGTGCCTCATACCCATCTAAGCAAATGGCACAAACTTCTCTCTTGGAATTACTTCTGTCGAGCTGGGTACACCAGCCTTTCTCTAGTATTGCCGAACTTGATGGAGTCTCCTTTTTGCATGCTACATGGTAGGAATCTCTACCTTCATTAGCTTGACGGGTACTCAATCTGTATTAAGAGAACACATCAGTAGCTAACACATTAAACAGGATAGTGCAATGCGAAATTTAAGGATCGAAAAGTGCATTGATCTATTATCTATACCATGTGAAAGTACTAACCACAAAGAAGTATTAGATTGCCAATAAGAAATGACCCAGCTGAGAGCAAAATGATTTTGATTCTTACCCAAGAAATGTAAAACCATGGGCACATACACATATTTAATTATTCTCTTTGGGTGGATATGCAGTATATTATTGCAGACAATATAATATAGTTCCCAAATATGGGCATGTCTAACTTCCCGTTAAATTTATAGGAAAGGCAATTAGATCAATATAAAGTATGAAGAAATACGAGATTCGTCAAAGAGATGTGAAAACATGAAAATCAAAGAGAAATGGACATATTTCTAAATATCTGAATGTTTGTATCAACAGATGTTCCTTGGATCGATAATGAAGCTCAATCATGACTGATTTTTGCATAGGCAAACAAAAAGGAAGCAATAGTGATGCGGTTAATTTGTCTAAAGAAAACTCAACAAGCCAGAAGTATTTCTGTCTGATTCGTTTTAGAAAAACTCAGTTTCTTCAAGGTCCGGACTTATGGGAGACGATAGCAGGTACAGACATGATCTTGCTGGAGAATATTCTTGCAATTACAGAAATATATTGAAAATAACTTATATGAATAAGAAAAGCTTTATTTTTCATTAAGGCATCAATCCACAATGAGTTGTTAGAACACGTACATGGAAGCCACTACTCTGAATGACCCAAAACTCAACAAAAAATGCATAAGCACTATAATAGTCGAATACATATTTATGAATTATTTCGCATTTTATGTGGTAAAACATGACAATACCACTATATGCTCTCTCAAATTTCTACGTAATACTCATTCACATTCTTGTCGGTTTAAAATTAACTAACATAATTTTCAATTCCTTTTCATTTGGTAGGCAAGCATGGTGGTTTAGTTCGTCAGTGGTGAGTGGGAGGAAGAGTTTCAAAACCCAACTTGTGGTTTCAACCATAATTGCCGGGAAGCTATGTACAAGGTGGGAAGCTCGTTTCTCAGACTTGCTTCCATCAAATCTCATTTAGTAGTCAAAGGGGGCTACATATGTAGGAATTAATGAGATAGACCTGAGTGACTTAGTCTAAAGCTTACTACATAGATCCTAAGCAAGTATTGTTAGATTGAAACCTAAGGTTGTATGACAGTTATTTTTCCTTTTTTTTTTTTGGTAGACTAACTTACCACAAGGCAAGCCAGTAGGCAAACGACCTGAAGGACATACACACAAACAGACTCACACACACCCGACTCTTGAGGAATCAACCTACGAGCACACTCTAAAACAGGTATCAACCGTAAGAGTGGCTATGAAACCTTATAAGGACGAGTACACTATTTAATCTAAGATAAAATTTAAGGTATGATTGGTCATCTTAATATCATGGGAATGAAAAACCTATATCTATTTTTCGTTTCTCATTTCTTAAGGATTTTTTGAGTCTCACTTCCCGCTTCTCGTTTTCCCTTCGCTTCTTGATTTCGCTTCTCAATTTGGTAACTATGATTTCAATATTCAACGGATTTACCACTTAACAAGCTAGAATTAATACTTGATTACTATGTGTGTATAATCGTTTGTTGAAATACTTCTATTAAACATATTTGAAAATATATTATATTGGGAAAATACATAACTTACCGCCCCAGTAGACTTCCTATTCTAATGTATAATCTTCATTGGTCAATGCCCTTTTTTTACCACACATCAAATTATAGTTAAAGATTCGCTCACTCTATAGTTAAGCAATTTAAGCTTGATTTTTAAAAAGTAAAAAAACCAAAATATTTATTTTAATCTTCTTAAGCTTAACCATAAGTATTAAAAGAGACATGTGACCATGGCATTAGATCATTTATTCTAATGCAGGGTGTACTAATCACTGTCCATTATATTATATAGCTTTGAAGGAAAACATTGTAGAATTAACCCCAATAATTTATTTTGATAGGTGACATCATTTATCTAGGTTAGTATGGTAGGTTAAGAGTAGGGATACACTCAAGCCAAATTAAAAGAGCCAACCTCAGGTTGACATTTCAGGCTCGAAAATCAAGCCAAGATTTTATTTGAGCTTGAATGTTCAAACCAGCCAAGTTCAAGCCATACTTTATATAAATAAAAATTAATATTTTTAACATTCTTTATTATATATTGTAATAATTTTTAATTAAATAAGTTTAAAATAATATTAACAGAAAAAATTAAGAAGTTAAAAGCAGAAAATCTTATCTAACTCTTTACTCTTTCTTTGGATCGAAGGACTACTTCATTTTCGTATATGAATATAGTAATTTGTTGTATTATAATTTATTAATAAATATTTTTAATAAAATGAACCAAAATAATTCAACAATTTTTATGAAAAAAAAGGTTAGGGGCTACTTTTACAATTTTGGAAATTTACGATTCCTTCCGCCATTCCCAAGAATATCCCAATTCCCCTCTGGGAGTTTTTGTTTTTTTGTTCTGGTTTTGGGTACAACCTCGGAGAATTTCACACGTCCTATCGCTATGAGAAGTTACTAATTTACGCCGGAAGCAAAAAAGCACTATAGCCAACAGGGAAACCTTTGGTTTTAGGCTTTTTGCAGTGAGCCTAATCCGAAAACCGCGCAGGTTAGCAAGATCCATGAAAAAAATACAGAAAGCAGCAAGGGAAGGGAAGGAGGGGTGCGTAGGGAAAGACGAGAGGACGGACCTGGATCGAAAGCCGCCTAGCTTCTCCTCAAGTCTTGTGCGGGCCTTGAGAGCGGCCTCGTCCATGGTTGAAGACGGTTCGAGTCGCTCCCGGAGAGGTGGCTCGCGAGAGCTACAGCTACGGTCTACGAGATGGAGATGGTGATGGTGATGCGTCCTTCTTCTTCGAGCCAGCTCCACCCCCGGAAGCATCCCAGCCATGGCGAGAGCTACAGCTTCGCTAAAATGCGCCTAAGCCAGCCAAGAAAGATCGATGAAAACACAGAGAGATCTCTCAGAGCCCAATTGCAGAGAGTTTTTCTCTTAAAGGGACTGCGGAGCTTCCCTCTCATATTATTCCAACTGCCAGTTTGCTCCTTTGCTTTCAACAGAATTGCATAAACACCCTTCTTCGATATTCACTGTAAAATTATGGATGGCCGTTTCGTAGTTTTATTAAACTTTTGAGGTTGTTAGGTACACATGGTGTTGGTAGAAGAGGAAGGAAGCTTCCTAGTGGTGGTCACACGTCTTGTTCCACTCAGTCCGCTTGCTGAAATTTCCTGGAAATGCAACGATTATTAAGGTTGTGTTGGACGTGTTTATAAGATAAAACAATTTTTTTTGGACTACAAACGTTTTTCAGTAGAACGCATCAAAAAATGCACACCTGAAAAGTATACCCACTGTTTGATACCAGAATTGTGCATCGATAATCGTTTTTGGTCCCATAAAAACTCTTTTGTGATCCCCAGTTAAAAGATCAATACACGTTTTGGTGCATCAATCACTGTTCTCCCTTGTACAAATTCTCTACTAAGATTTAATTCATGATCACTAATGCACCTTTTGAATATGTTATAGTTCACACCACATGGGTTTGGCCCAGTGGTAGTGTATCTCCCATTTGGGGAGGGAAGACTCGTGTTCGAGTCCTTGGTGTGGCTGTTGACGCCCACCATGTGTTGAGTTCTAACCCTGCTGACAGTCCTAACCCCTGATATAGTTAGTTAACAAATTAGTCCTACCAAAAAAAAAAAAAAAATGTTATAGTTCCATCTTAGCCGCTGACCTTATGACTATTCGAATCCAATTCAAAAAGTGAAATGAGATTCTTCTTAAGTCTGGTACATGTCTAATATTTTACATTTATTCCATCGAGGCATACCTAATGAATACCAATGGCTTTACTAGTAGAGTTTTTTTTTTTGGAAAAAAATTGGGGCTCGGGAGTGTCGTCACAGCCCCCGGGTTAACGGGTTGGCGTCCAGATTTAAGCCTGCCCATAGCAGCATACACCTATCACCCGAGTACCAATGGCCCCCACCTTTAGTCCCACATTGCTAGGTTTCAAGACGTGCAGCCAGAGGGCAAGCCAGCAAATAAAGGCTACTCACAATACCCCCCACAGGTCGAACTCGAGACGCCTAACGTGGCACCGAAGGCGTGAAGCCACTGACCACCCCCTTGGGTGGTCTAGTAGAGTTGAACTACTATATAAAGTACTCAACTCACCAACTATACTAGAAAAACTTCATCCGTTTGATCGACTTCAAGATAGAGCTCTTCCATGCATCTTTCTCCATGATATTTCGGTCTCGTTCTATGAGCACGTCTTCAACCTTGAGTTTTCACCAGTGTTTTAAAACCCGGACTGGACTGGACCGGACCGGACCGGTGGGTCGAACCGGTTAACCCGTCACCCGGTTACCATAGTGGGTTGGGTTAGTCCTTTAATGGGCTGAATACCAAACCCGGGATGACCCAGTGAAAACCGCCCAAACCGGCGTGACCCGATCGACCCGGTCGGTTTTTGGTGAACCGCCCGGGTCATGGAAAAATGTATTTTTTGTCATATTTATCCCAAAATAAAATATATTAATCAAAAATAGGAGTTTTAAAATAAAACCCTAGAGAGAAAACAAAGACTACGTAAGAAAAAGAGGAGATCGGAGATAGAGAAAACTGAAAAACCAATGATGTGAGATCAAAACCATTCTGTTTTTTTTTTTTTTTGAAGGATTCATATATGTTGGATAATTTTAGAGGACTTGGTTAACCATAAACTAGTTTTTGGGATTTCAGGAGAAGGATAACATAGTTTGATACTTTATTTTATGCAACATAATTGGATACTTTATTTTATGCAAATTCTTTTATTTTTGATTAACAGGAGTTGACTATGTTCATTTTTTTGTTAGAATTGTGCAATGATGAATTTTCTTGTTAATCAACATGTTAGCTTCTTTCTTATTTAAGTTATGTATTATTTTAATCTTTTGAATCATCAAAAAAATTATCTCTCGAACCAAATCTTGAAATAGGAAAGAAAATATTAATATTAAATATTTTTATGGCATTACTTAGTGTCATTGGGACTACCCGATTGACCCGACGGTCCGACCGGTTTGGACCAACCCGTCCCCTTGAAACATTGGTTTTCACGACTCTATATTCTTCACTAAATTTCTCCACCTCAAAATAATTACCCGCTATATTTTTTTCCTCCTCGCAAATAAATTGTCAAACTTGGGTACTAATCCTTGACACCAACCCGAATGCTCCAACAAATATATCGGACACCTCACTACACCAACCCATAAACTCTGATACCACCACTTATAGGGGATGAAACCCACACTACAGGTTCAGTTCTCAGGAATCAATGACCTCAAACTAAAAATATATTAATTGAATCAGGCACCTCAACTATAAATATATTGGTTTCGTCATTCCATGAAAAACGTCCAAGAACATTTGTAAGTTAGAGCAAAAAAAAAAATATGGAAAAAAATTAACCACAACCCAAAGGTTTATAAAATTCATCCACAATAGAACTACATCCACAAGCACTATGACAAAGCACTATATCAGGATGTGGATTCATTGTAGCACGTAAATCCTTTGGGCCGTAATTGTTTGTTTGGTTTTTTTTTTCATGTATTTTTATTCTTAATTGCACACATTTTTGGTGTTTTTTATATTGCTGGAAATAACATATTCCTAGTTTAGAGTATTTGATTTCTGGCAACCGGACTTATAAGGATGGACTTTATTTCCTAGGAATATGAGAGCAAGGTTTGTAATCCCAATATTAGCTGTGATTTCGGTAAGCCAATCTCAACTGATTTTTTTTTGAAATTTCGGTATCTCAACAAGATTTCGGATTCCAATTTATTAATATTTTAATAAATTATTATATATTTATATAAATATTATTATTTTATTTTTAAAATAAATATATAATTTTTCAAAATTCAATAAAATATCAAAATATTTCACAATTTTAATAAAAGATAATTAAAAAAATCTATTTAAAAATAAATTTCTGAAATTTCGTCAAAATCCCGAAATCCCGTCCGAAATCATGTTTTCCGAAATCCATGCTGTATCAATATCATTGGGATTGGACGAAACTAGGATTTCAAACCTTATATGAGAGAGAACCATGTAAGCTCCATGAGTCCAACCTGTCATATCCTGAACCTCATTTCTTTGTTTGGTAGGGTGATCTTAAACCTTAGTTAGACAAAGAAACAAAACCAGTATACTAGTATGACACTAACTACAAGGAACAATCGGAAAGATAAAATAGGACCACTCCTTAAACAAAGGTTACATGCATGTGCTTTTGAGTCTGAGTAAAGAAAAGTTCACAAACAAAAAGATGAAAGGATTGTTCCCCAATCAAGAAAACCCACATGCATGTATGGCCCTTTTCTTCAAACTCCTAGCCTCACCTCACAAGCTTATTACCATATGGACTTACAAAGCTCATGTGGTGGGCGTTCAAGCAAACACTCTAATCATTTCAATTGTTTTTAAAAAAAATCTTTGGAGAATCCCTTTTTGTCTTTGGTTTTTTTCATTTCATTAATTAGAGAATAGTTAAACAGTTTGATTGAAAAAAAAAATCAACTGTTTCCCAAGGATCTTATATATCATAGATAAAAGATTGTTTTGGAAGGATGTGAGACAGTCCACATGATTCAGATTCAAGGGGAGAGGAGACAGAGAGCTCCTTTGGCCCCACCCAGGAGATCTTCCGAATCTAAATACAAATTGATCGCATGATCATAACCATTAAAAAAATAAAAAATAAGTTAAATAAAAAAGCTTGACTCGAATCTGCTCAGCTAGGCTCAAGCTTGAATTGATTTGAGCTTGAGCCGAGCTCGGCTTGACTTGAGCTCGGATTGAATTATTTAAAAAAATATTTTTAAATAAAAATAATAATATTTTTATTATATATATAATAATTATATTATAAATAATAATATTTTGTATATAATATTCAAGCCGAGCCGAGCTGAGCCTCAATTGGGCCGAGCTTTGAGCCAAGACGAATCAAACAGGCCTTTGCTCAAGCTCGGCTTGAAAGATTTTCAAACTCAAAATAACTCGGCTCGGCTCGATCGAACCTATTTTTTAAGCTCAAGCCTGGCTTGATCGGGCCAAGCCGAGCCAAACTTCGAGCTAGCCCAGTTCCAATACACCCCTAAACTCTACCGGCCTAAAAGGCAATATTAAAAAAATATTATCGTATCTCAGAAGGCAAACCCGCACCCAACAAAGGGTATAAAAATAGCTAACCTGAACTGCAGCTCCACAATCTCAACATTAGCCTGTGAAAATGCCGGGTGGGTTGGGTCAGAAGTTGGCACAACCTGCAAATATATCAGACCAAAATCAATAAATTAAAAGCTCTGTTTCCATACTGTAGCAGAATTTATATAAGCTTTTCTTCACTTTTAATATGGAGTCTTCTCTCTTTCTCTCGGGCAACATCTCTCTTTGAAAAGCCAGCACTAAATTCACATTAACTAGCAGCTCTCATACTCATCCCCTACCAAAGTCTCTGGTTCAGGACTTCCTCATGGGAATTAAAGTCAGTGGGACCCTTTCATTTGGATTAAAACAAAAAAGAAAAAGACCTCTTTATCTAGGTAAGATGCATTGGGATCGTGAGGTGAGAGACGGCTTAAAGACTGCCAAGCTGGAACAGGATAACCACGAGCGCACCCCATGCCCTCTTGTCCTACAAACCTCAACCACCCATCAAGGGTTCCAAGTTCTAAAACCCCATGAACCCAAATGGACCCAGTTGGAGTTGGACAGCTTCTCCACCCCGACAGGAGTAGTTTATACGGATTATTCATGTTCATGACCCATTCTCACATGGTCACTGACCCACTTCAACTCCATTAAACAACCCGAGAGAATAACCAAACTACCCTTGGCCACTACATCTGGGTGAGTGACAAAGTTCCAACAAATGCAAGGAATCTTTGCCATTAATCATTTGGAGAGTGGCACCTGGCAAGCAGCTAGTGGCTTAACAAGGTGGAGTTTCTTCTCTGTTTCTCCTCCTTTCTACAGGCCCTGCCCTGCATAATTATCAACACACAAAATCAATGCATCTTCTGAACGAGGGAAGTTATAACACAGAAGAAAAAGTAGGCTAAAGAAGTCATTCGGTCAAAAAGTGTGATAACTTCTGTCTCAACAAGAAGATGATCAGTCTTAAATACTAATCAGAAGAAAAAAATTATTATATATATATATAGAGAGAGAGAGAGAGACAAAGATCTATGTATCATCTGTTGCTTTCTTCTCTCATTGTTCTTTCTGGGTTACCATGACACCTTTGAAGAAGTGAGAGAGATGGGGAAGACAAGCAAATGGATTAGAAGCTTCTTAACTGGGAAGAAAGAGAAAGAGAAAGATAAGGCAAAAGAGAAGGAGAAGAGTAGTAGCAATCATTCTTCATTTACTACCGAGAATCCAACAACTCCAATTGTGATTCAACCTACGACTCCAAAAGATAAGCGAAGATGGAGTTTTCGTAGATCAGTGACCACAGGGGTGGCTACCACGGATTTAAACTCTATGGACTCAGTTGCCACCAACACACCAGTAGTGCTGGCCATGTTGGAAGCTGAGAATGAGCAGAAGAAGCATGCCATGGCCGTGGCAGCGGCCACGGCTGCAGCCGCTGATGCGGCCGTGGCCGCTGCACAGGCTACTGCTGCTGTAATCCAGCTAACTGCTGCAGCCACTAGGAGATCCAGTGAAATTGAAGAGGCTGCAGCCATCAAGATTCAAGCTGTCTTCCGTTCTTATTTGGTACCAATTCTGTCATCCATCTATAACTAATCCTCATCTCCAGACCATATTCACCTGTAATACCAATTGCAAGACTATATTTTGGCAGCCAATATATGTCTCTTTATTTTATTTTTTCTTCTGCAGAAAATCCAGACTGTTATGACCCCTATGTTGTATCACCGATCAAAACAAAAAAAAAAAAAAACATATGTTGCATAAATATGAACTCGAAACAGAGATTGAACAAAAAATATCACAAAAATCTATGATCAATTCCCTTGATGTTATTACAGGCAAGGAAAGCACTGTCGGCATTAAAAGGATTAGTTAAGTTGCAGGCACTGATAAGGGGTCACCTGGTGAGGAGACAAGCTACTGCCACCCTCCGGTGCATACAGGCATTGGTGACAGTTCAGAGTAGAGCTCAGACTGAAAGGATCCGGTTGGCCGAGGAAGCACAGCGCATTACACGTAGGCATTCTATTCACAGAAAATCCCCACAGGACAACTGGTTGAGACAAGCAGATAATGTGTGTCTGATTTCCTTCTGCAACAATTTCCAGTTCATAATTTTACTTGCAAAAAATTCAACTTAATCTGCATCCCTAAGATTCAGAAAATAAATTGATTACCAAATAACTTCAGCATAACATCGACCAATTGAAAAAAAAATACTTATCATTACCTGAAATTGGGAACATTCTTTTTTTCCTTTTCTTCTCATATTAAGAAAAATGAATCTTCTTCTCTTTCATTACTCCTCTTTCTTATTTGAAGATGGGAAATGGTTTTAAAAAATAGAAAGTGGTAAATCCTGCCAGAAATGCTGAGTCACCTGGCATTGTTTATCAACACTGTAAGAATGGGGACTTAAAAATTCTTCAACCATTGATATGTTATCTGGCCTTTGTGCATGTAGGACATGGAGGAGAACATTAAGATTGTGGAGATGGATCTTGGTGAATCAAGGGTGAGTTCAAAGAGCAGGAGCTATTCAAACCACCCACAAATTGAACAAGCAGAGCGCAGATACTCCACATATGGTGGAAATCGTGCAAACTCGAAGCAAGACAATCAACTTCAGATCTCGCCTGCTCCATCAGCTTTCACTGATAGGAGCCCAAGAGCCTGTAGTGGGCATTTTGAGGAGTGTTCCTTCACCACAGCGCAGAGCAGCCCCGAATACTTTTCTGCCGTGTCCAAATCCAACCCAAGAAGCGCCCCTTTTGCTTTTCCCCGGCCAGAGTATGCAGATTATATATCCCATGACTACCCATTCTTTCCGAATTACATGGCCAACACAGAATCTTCAAAGGCAAAAGTCCGGTCACATAGTGCACCAAAACAGCGACCAGACTCATACAAGCATCAACCGAGCAGGCGGAGGGCATCAATGGAAGGAAGGAATGTTCCACAGGTAGTTCGGATGCAGAGGTCATCTTCACATGTGGGCTCCACTGCTCATAGATACCAAAACCCCTGGTCGGTCAAGCTTGACAGATCGATGGTATCCCTCAGGGACAGCGAATGTGGTTCCACCAGTACGGTACTCACAAATACCAACTACTGCAGATCTTTAGCTGCATATGAGGTGAGTATTAACCTACCTCAAATCACAACACTTGACTAAGAACGAGAGTTTATCACTTTCACGATTTATGAGTGTTGTAAGATGCTTTTAAAAAAGCAATATTAGCACTTCATAATATGTTAGCTTCCATCTATAGTTGCTGACTGCCTTCTTCACGTCTGATTATGTAACTTCGTTGTTTTTATGACTGCAGCACCATGGGAACAGGTACTAACAATGAAACCCTCTCCACCATTGCTACTGGAATTTGTGTGTGACACCCATAAAAGTAGAATGAATAACAATGGACACTAGACGGCTGATCTAAGCTTCAACAGAAAAATGAACAGGTGACCATGCATTCGGAGTAGAAGCTGCTGAAAATTTCTGATTGTCATTGCAAAGGAGCCTTGAATTTTAGCTTCTTTTACAAAGTCTTGTTTTTGCTTTGAGTGTTTCTGCATTTTGTGGCTGCTTAATTTAAAAGTTTTCCTGACCCAGAACCAAAATATAAGTGAACTATAATCTAAAGAAGGCATGCAATTTCTCGGAATCATGCTGCCTAAATGGAGGTGTTTTTACCAGAGATGTTCTTCTTCACTAAAGAAATTCAAGGAGCTCTCTACCCTTTGACTTTATACCACTACCACCATAGTCATGTTTGGTAGTTTTAACTTAAGTGTGAATGCTGCAAATATGATCCCATCCTTCAAGCATGAGGACAGTGTGGAACTATTTTATAGATTTCTTGACATAGTTTATGGGGTCCCTGCTCAGCATTTTCCTCATTATAAGCACAATTAACCATTTAATATCATCTTTACCGCAGGATATTTTGAGGTAGATTTTTACTCCACGCTGGTTGCAACTTGCAAGAAGACAGCAAAAGTCTATGTGCTCGAATTTTCGTCTAGCTTTGCTGGCCTGGAGACCCCAAAGAATTGAATCAAACTCCCCTTTTTATAATTTATAGTCTGCTTACCCTACCAGAAAAATAAAACATTCAGGAGGGAATCACACCACAAGGACATTATCTTGTAGGGATCAAATATTTGCAAATATGTGTGCTATAAGGGGGAGTACATTGGAAATACAGAAGTAATAGTGCCACTATTTCCATAAGTTGTAACCAGAAGATATGCAGCATCTAACCATTTTTTAACCTTCTGCTCGTTTTTGCACAGAACCTATTCTGTTTCTGATTCTCTTGGTCCACGAAGAAGTTGAGAATGACACTTAGTTGGTTGTTTAGTAGATCACTTTCTTCTCCAAGCGTCTTTTGAAATAAGGTTATTTAAGTTAAACGATAGGGTATAAGACACTCTTTTTTGTGCATTCTGCATAGTTCAATATCATATGCTCTAGATCTTGGCTGCCAATGACCCTATCACATATTCGTGCTAGACGAAGCCCTAGCTCCATAATGCAGAACCCTCACTGCTTTACAACAATCCCAAGGTTCCTTCAAATATTTCAGTTGCTTTGCAAAATATGAGACACTTTTATGATTTTATCCAGTTTCTTCAAAGGGAGATCCAATTCTCAAGATGTGCCCAGGAAATTTCATAAATACAAAATCTGAGAGTAATGCAGTGGAGATTATTAAATTAGATCTAACTAAAAGTAATGCAGTGGAGGTTATTATTATTATTATTATTATTATTCTCTTTTTGGCAAGATTTCCGGGACATCATAATCCTCCAAACTGAAGTTTTCAAAGATCATCTTACACTGGTTGACATATATGAACAACGCCTGAATTTATCCCACACCCAGATCAACTTAAGTGACACATCGAGGAAGGCTAAAGTAGAGGGAGAGTGAATTGGAAAAGTAAAGGTTGCCAGAAGATGATGTAAGGGCCAAACATGACATAGGAGAGGGCAGGGAGATGGTGCAAAGCAATATAGGCATTGATGCACATAATTTGGGGGTCAAATAAGAGGGCCCGTGACTACATGGTGTGGCCCAAAAAAACTCTTCACCAAAAATTTAAAGGATGAGACGTTGAAGGAAAATGAGCGAGAAGTTGCAAGGTGTGATGCATGGAAAAAAAGTCGGAGGCCGCCTGAGACTGTTGGCCTTAGGTGAGAGTAATCCATGCACACCAATTAGACCTTCACATGCAACCGGGCACTAGATTCCATGCTCTAAACTCAACAACATTAGACGGTAAACACAAAACACTGTGAGAAGAAATTTAGTGCTGCACTCAAGCCAAGCTAGCTCGACGGCTCGACTCGATTGAGCCAAGCTCAAGCTCACATTTTAGGCTTGAATGAATCAAGCCAAGCTTTTATTTGAGCTCGAATGTTTAAACAAGCCAAGCCAGGCCCTGTTTGATTCAGCTCAACTCAAAGCTTGACGAGCTCGACTCGGCTCGATATATATATATATATATATATATATATATTTATAATGTTATTTATATTAGTGCAAAAAAGTATTTTAAACTTTTTTATTTTAGATAGTAATAATTTTTAGTTTATAATAAATAAATTAAGAGATAATAATGACAAAAAAAAGTTAAGAAGTTAAAAGCAAAAACTCTAATCTAACTCTCTACTCTTTGGACCGAAGGTCTACTTCCAAATCTTATTTTCCTATATGAATTTTTAATTTTTTTTTTGTAGTTTATTGTATTATACTTTATTAATAAATACTTTTATTAAAATTAAACAAAATAATTACGTGAATCAAGCTTCAGTCAACCTGAACTCGGCTCGGCTCGAATAGAGCTCGAGCTCGATCAAGCTTATTCAAGCCAAGCTCAAGCCTAAACATTTGAGCTCAAATTAAGTTCAAGCCAAGCTCAAGCTGAGCTCGAGCATGATCAAGCCAAGCTCAAAATTGGCCAAGCTCAAAATTGGCCAAGCTCAGTTCGCATTCATCCCTAGAAGAAATAGAGCATGTGGGATATAGGGTTGTGGGTAGTGCTGGTGCAAACTTGTTAACAATGTTCTCTTTCATAATTCATATGGAGTAAGATTAGCCTTAATGACAAGTCAAAAATCACAATTCTGCTTAAAATACACCTGACGCCCGTAAAAATATGCAAAACATCTGAATCACTCTTAGTATCACCAACCTATTATTATTATTATTATTATTCTTTAGGGAAATAATAGACATAATCTAAGACTCTAAAAATTAATATTAGGTATAAATTTATAAAGCATCAGTACATGTGACACAAATGACAATTCCAAAATAAAATAAAATAAAAGAAACTCGAGGAATGAACTCTAGTGACTTGGGAAATTCAACCCAAAGAAAGCATTGGCAAAGTACAAACCTAGCTGATATGATTTTTTTTTTGGTACAAAGCTTACATGAATTGGAAATGACATTAATGAATCATCCCAATAACTAAGAAATGTCATAAAAACAAGCAACTCAGATTCATCCAACCATTCTCCCTCTCTTTGAAACTGCTAAAGCTGCATAACATATATAACTCGCAGAATTGATTATTTTTCTGAATATTTCTACAGAAACAATCTAATGAAGAGAGAAAGTGCCAAAAACTAGCATCACTCCTCTAATCTACATGGGGAATCCTCCTTCTAATTCTCATATAAAATCCGACAAATATTTAATTATTTTCTAATAACACGGAATTTGAAGTAATGATCGAAATCTGAACCCTAGAATCACTTCAATTCACTTCCAACAGTTATTAGTAATCGATATTTCTGAAACCTAATTTAGAAAAAAAATCCAAAGCACAAAACAAACAAGGGTAAAGCTTTCTAATCGGTAAAACAGAGTGAGATAGTGGTATGTTAGGTTACCTTGAGAATCCAGAGTCGATTCTCGTTGCTGAGTAAAGCAAGCTTTCGAGCGAGTGCACTCTGACGAAGCTCATAAGCGCCTGGGAAAACAGACGAGGCCCTAACGATGCTAGGGTTTATATGGCAGTTCTGTAGGTGGATTCGAGCATTTTTTGCTATTTCTGATTATCAAGAAGACGAAGACACCAGTATGAGGTTCCAGCAATTCCCAGGTTTCAACTTTCAATCTCCTCTTTCTCGGTTTCTCTAAACAAAGAGGTGTAGTAATACGGTTAGGTCACACCCGGGACTCCAAAGAGTCGGTTACAACTTACAAGACACAAGCCTTTTTAATTGTTTTTTTTAACTCTAGTTGACAACTCTTTTTTTTTTTTGGTTGAATAGTTGACAACCTTAATGAGTTAATATTTTTTTGAGGCGTGCTTTCCCTACTCTCGGTCAAACTTTACTCTCATCCTCTACCGACCACCTATCTATTTTCAAATCAGTTATAGTGGTTAAAGCACTCTCTCTCATTAAGAATGGACAAGTGGTTGGTGGAGATTGAGAGTAGAGTTTGACTGAGATTAGGGCTAGCATTTCTCTATTTTTTTTTTTCCAAAACCAAGGTTAAATGGTTGAATCTTAAGGGTTAGTGAATCTTAATCACAATTAAGAGGAAAAAAAAGGATACGTGCTAACTCTAAGGAGTTCAGGTATAGTAGGGTCAGAGCCAGGATTTTCTTCCAAGGGCTAACAATGAGGTGTGGGGTTCAAGGGCGTAGTCCTTGGGGAAAAAATTTAGGGTCATGTTTGTGGGTCATCTTGTCTCTTTGTCCGTCTGTAAAGAATATATTTTTGAATAACACTCAAATGAAAGCTCCAAAATTCCCTTCGGTACTAAGGGGAGGTGAAATTGAGCTGAAGGGTAGCCCTCGTTCAACGAACGTTTGGCCGGTAAAGTAGCTGTTTCGTGAGGGAGGGGACCTACAAGTATAAAGCTAAAGACAGATTATGACTTGAAAGAACTTAAAACAACTGTTTTAACAAGCTTCTTTAAACCTTCAGGTCGTTGAGATAGGGATAGTGATAAGTGGACCCCAGGGTCCACTGCTTAACTTACCACCATATGCTTTCTTTCTTTTTTCTTCTAAAATACTAGAATGGATTGCTTAACTCCAGAGTGAGTGAATCTTAAACCCAATTGGTAAGTGTTAAAAAGTGGGGCGTGGACCAATGAGAACCAGTCGTTTCGTTACATGATGGAAACCACCTGTTCATTTGCTAATGACCATGTCATCTTAAGCTAAATAATATATTATAAAACTTACTTTTTTTTTTAATTATAGTAAAGGGGGTAACTGCTCCCTTCCCATGCCTATGCCTTGTTAAATTAAAAAAAATATAAATATAAACTTATTTAATTTTTTCTTCTCAAAAGTTCGGGGGGACTTAGAGTCCCCACCGCTACCAGGCTTCACCCTTGCTCACCCCGGGCCTCATGTGGCTCAGTCCCTAGTTATAATCATAGAGAACTCTAATTCTTGGGGATACACTGCTGCTATCACAACTTGGGTGTATTTGAGCTGCGTCGATACAGGCTTGGCTAAGTTTAAGCTTGGCTTGAACATGCTTGAGCTTGATTCAAGCTCAAATGTTTAGGCTTGAGCTTGGCTTGAACAAGCTTAATCGAGCTTAAGCTTCATTCGATTCAAATTTTATTCAAGACGAGCCGTGAGCTTGGGTTGATTCAAGCTTGATTTATGAAATTATTATGTTTAATTTTACATGATTTTAATTTTTAAAAATGTTTATTAATAAATTATATTATAAGAAATTACAAAAATAAAATACATTCATATACAAAAATAAAATTTAAGGTTTGTCTTTGGGTTAGAAAAATAGAGATTTAGATCAGAGTTTCATCATTTAACTTCTTAACTTTTATTGTTATTATTATCTCTTAAATTTATTTATTAAAAATTGTTATAATATATGATAAAGAAAGTTAAAAATATTATTTTGTATTAATATAAATAACATTATCAAAAAACATTTTATAATATATATATATATATATATATATATATATATATATATATATATATATATATATTTCGAGCTAAGCTAAGTCGAATCAAGCCCTAAATGAATCTAGCTGAAGCTTGCCTTGTTTAAATATTTGAAGTCAAATAAAAGCTTGGATTTGGTCGAGTTTGAAATGCCAACTTGAGCTTAGCTCAAGCTGAGTTGATCAGCCGAGCCGACGAGCTAACTTGGCTTGAGTGTAGTCCTAATCACAACCAATGGGCAACTTTTCTCTTGTAAATGTTTATTATAAAAGCAACCGAAGCAAATGATTTTTGGATTCATTGGAAGAGGCATCTCATAAAAGATCACTACAAAATGGTGAAAACCCTAACTATGTCAGCATTTTCTAAAAGACAACAGATTTTCTATGACAGATGCTTGAATGTCACACTCTCGCTCTTTGCACGACGTGTGGGAAGACATTTAACTAAAGAGGCAATACAATTAATGTGCATGTATAGTTGGGCAATAAATGCATACCTCTAAGATCGCCGTGTGTCCTATTTGACACCCATTAACTGTAATTAAGATTCACTCATCCTATGGTTAAATAACATAACCTTTGTTTTTAGAAAAAAATATATAAAAAAAATAAATCACATGAGTTCATAAGCAATATTTATTTTTGAAAAATATTTTTTCCTAAAAACTAGGGTTAGATTATTTAACCTTGGGGATGAGTGAATCTTAACCATAATTAATGGGTGTTATAGAGGACATGTGACGAACTGGAGTTGCATGCACATGTACCGCCCAATGATACATGTGCATGCATGGTATCACCTTTTAGTTAAATGAGCATTCATCATGCAAAGAGCGATGCCCGAGTCTGATACACGGGCATCTGCAAGAGAAAGTCCATTATCTTTTTAGAAAATGCTGACATGGTTAGGGTTCCCACCCTCTCTCATTTTTTTTTGTGATGTGCCCTTAAAAGCCCCACATCCCTCTCTTTTTTGAAAGGGTATGTGGGTGCAATGGCCTTGTGGCCTGGGCGTATGTGTTTGGGTGTGTGTGTTAAGTATAGTGTGAGTTTATTAAGTTAAACCCAAACAACTGAATGGATTCGGGAACTGTCCCAAATCGATGGGCTCTAAGTTTGTTTTTTTTTTTTTTTTTTTTTTTATAACATACTAATCACACACACCACACCACACCACACCACACTTACACACACACAACCCTACAATCTCAACTCAAGCTTTTAACCACACACCCCTCAAAAAAAGGGGTGAGGTGGTAGACTTAAAGAGAGGCCCCAACAATTATTAACAAATGTGGGATATATGGGAAACTAAGCTAGAGATCCGTAATTATTTTTTTGTTATTCATGCAATTGTATTAATTTCTAGATAAATGTATTTAATTTAAATGCATGTATCTTATAAAAAAATTAATGTTTAACGTCTCGAATAAGAAAACCCATTTATTTTGTTAATTTTAATTTGTTACAAAGAATAAATTACATGAAAAGAAAGCTAGTCAAAAAGTAGCAAAAGATTTTTTTTAAAAATATGGGAGTTGATCGCCGCACTGGCCGATCGATCGCCCACCGGCGGCGATCGATTGCTCGATACGGTAATCTTTGCGAGTTTGCCCGATTTTTCAATTTTTTGAGTCCCTAGGGCTCCCAACACTATTAATATTCTTTATGTTTGTGGGTTGAGGGTTTCTAAGGCTTTCTAAACCTAAAAAAGTGAGAAAAGTTATTTTGAGAGATCTAAGAGAAAATTAAATGTTTTGCAAGGAGAAGAGCGTTAAGGCTTAGATTAAGCCCATTTACAAGCATATGATTGGGGGAAAGCGATCGAGAGAGGTAAATATAGATTATTTCCTACCAATATGATGATTTTTAATATAAACAATGAGAAATAATTGGATTTAAAGAAAGAAATAAGATCAAACATGTTATTTTATGAATCCCTTATGAAAATTGTTTATGATTATAAGAGATGTTTTCTTATGATGTTAGAATGTAAATCAATAAGGGGAAAGGGAAAAGTTGTGTGGTTTATGCATGGTGGATGATGGAGGAAGGGCTGAATGTTAGATTGAATGAAATAAGTATGAGTTTGATTAGAAATTATGATGTGTTATAAAATTAGAGTTTTATGAAATTGATTTTATCAAAATTATATACCGAAAATTGATGCATGATTAATAGAATTGTTTCATTATTTTATTATTGAAAACCTTATAGAGCATATTTTTGTATTGATCAATTATGAGAAATTATATATGCTTAAATTGATGTATGATTGATAAATTGCATGATGATGGATATTGGCTAAATCAAACTGTGAATTATGGTTGTGACTTAGGGGTATTATCATGACGGCGTTAGTCGTTATGATGAGCCTTCGAGAACCCTTGATCAATAATTTTGGATGCGATTTAATTAATGACTATCATTGTTTCACTTACTCACACTCATTCATGAAAATAAATATATACAAGCATGATAAAAAAGCAAGATCACAAGTATACAAGCACACAAACATGATTGTATGATTGAGTTTTGCACTGCTCGAGTACCAATAAGCCTTAGATCAAGGCAAGGCAAGCCGTATGCACCGGATAATGTGCAGACAAGGCGTATACACCGGACAATATGTAGACAAGCCGTATACACCGGATAATGTGTAGACAAGCCGTATGCACCGGATAATGTGTAAGCCATGTGGTACCTCGGTAAGTAGGATATATGTTAATCTCTATCCAATATATGAGGTAAAGTTATCTTAAGTTATTGCATAGAGTATGTTGATGAATACACTCACAAATAAGAAAGACAAATAAAATAAGAAAGAAATATAAGTACAAGTGAACACGTATAATGATTGATTAGAAATTATGCTTCCACACTCTGAGTTTGTTTATATACTCACTTGTATTGTTAAATCATGATTTATGCTTTATATTAATGCTATTATATTATTAGTTAGGAGTTTATATACACGGAGTAACTTGTTACTCAGCCGATGACTTTGTTGTCGGCAGGTTCTAGGTTTGATATTTGTGTACCTGGACCTTGGGAAGAGGAAGAGTACGAAGAGGAAGAAAAAGATCCAGTAGATGATTATCCCGATGGTGAATGAAATCTGGATCGTTGGTCATTTTCTGGGAATTAAATTATCAGTATTTAAATTTGGAGTTCAAGGCATTGTAATATATTTAAATTTGGATTTATGGTTAAGTTGGATTGCTAGTAGAGAATCATGATGGATGATTCAAATTATTTATTATGTCTTAGTTTTAATTTGAGATATTAGATTTGATCATGATTAATTGAAGAAAAATTTTCAAGTTCATATTTTAGATTGCCTTAAATGCTTTATGACAATATGTTATGATGGTTAAGTCACGTGCCAATGTCTCAGTTTAACCTAGGTAGGATTTTGGGGCGTGACACATCCCTCTCTTTTAGAATTGGACATGTGGGTGCAATGACCTTGTGGCCTGAGCGTGTGTAAGTTTGGGTGTGTTTGAGTATAGGGTGTGTTTTTAAATTCTTTTTTTTGTTAATGTGGGGTCCACCTAAATTGAATGCGAGCCCATCTTGACTATGACAAAAGATTTACTATGTTGCTCACCAGAGTATCCCTCTGCAGGTCTGGTGAGCAACGCCATCACTAGTAAAAAAAACCGATAACTGGTGAGAAGTCAATTTTTTCCTGCCTGTTTTTGACTTCTTTCCATTTATTTTTTTTTCTTTTTTCTTACCACATGTCCACTGATGGCGTTGCTCACCAGAGGGATACTCTGGTGTGCAATAGAGTAAATCTTTTGCCCTTGACTATGTGAGGGTTTTGGACCTGTCCAAAACAGTGAATCTCATTTCCATGCACATATATATAGAGAGAGAGATTACTCTTGGGTCTTGACGTGGAGTGACCACAACAAGCATGCATTTCAAAATTGCTTTCAGATACGTGATTAAGCACTTCTGGGTCCTTGTCTCATGAATTGTATTTCAATCTACCTCTCCTCTTTAAAGAAACAAAAGCACCAACTTCCATCAGACGATCCACAAAAAAAGAAGAAAATCCCCCCCGTTGGGCCAAAGGAAGATAATCAGATGGTTGTGATCTCTCAATCACGTCCACTTCCAACTATGCAACGGCTGCATGTCCTCGCATAGTATTATTCCCAGCAACACTCAGTTACGTTACATTTTATGAATGAAACTAGATGTACAATGGTCTACAAAAGTCACTCTCCCTCTTCTTCTTCTTCTTCTTCTTCTTCTTCTTCTTCTTCTTCTTCTTCTTCTTCTTCTTCTTCTTCTTCTTCTTCTTCTTCTCGGCTAAGGAATTTTTTCTAAAATAATCCTCAAGTAATATCTCAAATTAGGCTTTAAATTTTCAACTTAGTTTTTTAGACTTTGACTTTCACAATATCATATCGACAGGAGTGGAGCTATGATTTTATTGTAAGGGGGCACGCAAATGGTTGATAAAAAATGTTAATAATTGTTGATAAATTTGTGGAGATTGAAAATATAGGTATGAAATAGTATTGGTCAAGCTTACATTCCAAAAAAAAAAAAAAATTGGTCAAAGGACAGGGCCGGGTTTTAGGGCGTAATTTTTTTACGACCATGTACGCGGGTCATTTCGCTCATACGTTTTGTACATATCATACAGAGATTGTTTCTCCTCATTTACAGGTATTATCCCCCTTCGCCTATGACTATGTCCCGGTAAATAATTAAATAATAATATAAATACATTTTGTTTTCAAAAGTTTAAAGAGGAATTTGCCTTTTGTCCCATGACTATATCCTATCAAATAATTAAATAAATATGTTTTTTTAAGTTTAAGGGGCAGCTGCCCTGCCCCATGACTATGCCTTTTAACTATAAATTCTTTCAAAAATTGAGGGGGGAGGGCAGCTGCTTCCATGTCCCATTCTATGCCATATAAGGTGATCATGTCAAAACATTTCCAAAGAAACCCAAAACGACGTAGTTCTTCACTATGGTTTGAGCGTTTCCAAGAACATTCGACAACGAGATAGGGAAGGCTAGAAGGTAAAACACAGATTATTTGCTTCCTCCAACCACACTTCCTTGATAAAAACTTTTTAGGTTGGACACAAATAACACACATACTATACTCTACTAAGCCACCCAAACACACGCCCCAGAAAATATTTTTACTTTGGGTAAATTACACTGACCTCCCCTAAGGTTTGGAGAAATTTCAAAAACCTCCCCACTTGTTTCTAAAATTACACTGACCTCCTTTGTTAGTGTTTAAAGTTAACACTGTTAATTGGGAATTCACTTTTACTATTTTATCCTCATTTCACTAGGCTTGCGAAATGTTTGGTACTAGTGGGTCTCCTTCCTATCTTTCTAGTGAGCAACACGAGTGAATGTGATGCTTGAAAGATATTTGTGTACGTGTGAATAGTTGAGGAAAAAAACATTTAATTTATGTTTTGTTAATTAGTATTATTTTTGAATCAAAATTAAGTTTTTGTTCAAAATAAAGAATATTGACATACTCTCATAACGTCACTAAGGCTCCATTTGTTCGCATGTAAATTGTTTTATAACAAAAATCATTTACGAAGGAAAAGCTTTTATGGTAAAATATGTTTTTTAAAAAAACTATTTTTTTGTTGTTTGGTTGCATTATTTGAAAATAAGATGAAATATCTTTTGTAAAAAAATTAAAAAGTTAAAATTATAAAAATTTAAAACTAACAAAATTTAAAATATTAAGAAAAAAATAGTGAATATGGGTACTTTTGCAAATTTTAAAACATATTATAAGAGAGATTTTACGGAAAAATGACTTGTGGGTTTTGAAATGTAAGTCATTTTTTACAAAAAGGGTTCATTTTCAATAAAATATTTTACTTATGAAAGATTTTACGAGCAAACAAACGCAGATAATTGACATTTTCCACGGATTTGATTTGTTTTCTCCTATTTCACGTCAAAAGTAATAGAATATAAAAGTCTAACACCCTTTGTTTATGTTAATGTTAAAGTGTTTTTGTTAAAGAACAAGTAAGTTAAAAAATATTTTTTGTGTTATTGGTATTTTGGGGGCACTTCAGGCATTTGAAAATATTTAAACCCTGACATCATCAAATTCCGCCAATGTTAGTAACAACAACATATCAATGGAATGGAAAATCTATTACCATTACTTGAAACACAGGAGAGGGTAATGTTATTTCAAAAACAAGAGGGAAGGTTTCTGAACTTTTGCCAAACCTGGGTAGGTCAATGTAATTTACCCTTTCATTTTTTACAATCACCTTTATCCCAATTTTCGAGTCACCCTCTATTATGATGGAGTTCGGATGGGCAACAAGGCTCGATGTTGCGTTGTTGCCCCTTTGTGTCTGAAAAAATGAGGGCCCCACTCATTGGAGTTCGGATGGGCAACATCGCTGGTTATTGCGCTATTGTCCCCCTTGTGTCTGAAAATATGAGGGGCCCACTCACTGTTGATGTAGGGGCCACCCTTGATTGAATGCGGGCCCCATATTTTTAGACACAAGGGGCAACATCACTCGTTGTTGTAGTGTTGCCCATCCGAACTCCACTCATTGAAGTGGGGGCAACCTTTATTGATGCGGGCTCATTTTTTCAGATACAAAGGCAACAGCGTCCGAACTCATTATGATGTGAGTGGCATTGAGTTCCTAACCAAGTACATGGCTCCTCACATCACCTAACTCTCACCTTACGAACACGTCTCCACTCCCGAGTCCCAATAGCAGTTGCCATTCCTCCAAGCTAGCGGTCTCCCAAACTCGTCACGAACCACACATTCAGGATACAGCAACTCCCCGTCTTTTAAGTTTTAGAGAAATTCAGCGTATACGTCCCTACCTCTCTGTTATAGCATTGTCACCTCCTTTTAAGTTTTTGGAGACATTCACCGTATACGTCCCTACCTCTCTGTTATAGCACTGTCATGTGGTGGACCCTATCCCAACAGAAATATTTGAGAGATTGTTTTTTCTTAGTTTATGTGCTTAAATGAACATACAATATAGGTGTACGTATTTGGATTTTCAAAATGTCGGTGCTCTATATTATAGAAAATAAGTCTAAAAATCAAAAATCTAATATGGGTACTTGGATTACATTCCTCTCACCTTCATTGCATCATTAAAACCACTTAGAGAAGATTCGAGACCGGTTTCCGGCAAGTCGGAGCGGTTTTTGTGTCAGCTCGAGTGGTTTTCCGGACCTTTAGGGGGGGCCATGAGGGTTCCTTGATTGTACAAACTGCTTAATTGATGGAAATAAGGACATGTTTTGGAATCAAGAGACCTCTTTTTGTTTGAATCTTTAGTTTTTCTAAAGTACTTGGTTATGTTCTCCCATTTTTCTTTACACTTCCTTGCACTCCTCTTATAGCCCAATTCCAACATCCTTTGTGATATCTTCTCCCATAAAGAAGCCTTCATGCCTTCCTTGTCTTCAACAGTACTGCTATGGGAATTGCACCTAAGGCTTATCAGTGCTTCCACTTCATATCTAGGCCATCTCTTGCTACAAGCTTCTCTATTATTGGATGTCAGATTAGGGTTTGGAGGGGCTGGAAGTGTAGTGAGGGGATTAGGGTTTTGGAAAGCTAGGGCTAGAGCAGATGAAGTGGGTACTTTTGGATTTTTAGGGCTAGCATTAGAATCAGGATTTTGGGGTATTAGGGCTAGAGTAGATGAAGTGGGTGCTTCCAGCTTGTTTTGAGTGTTTTGCTGATCACATGGAAGATTAGGGTTCTGTGCTAGACTTATGGAAGGTGAAGTGGGTTTTGAATTATTTGGTGCCTTAAGATCTATATTTCTCACTTCCAGACTTTGGTTTTGAGATGGGCTTGATGTGAATTTCTTCAACAACTCAATAATTGTAGTCTCCCTACCACATGCAATGGCTTGCAGCTCATTTTCCCTAGTTCCAAGCTCCTTGTTAATCCTATCCATCTCTTGCTTCTTCCAAGCTTCTTCTCTAGCAACCCTTTCTTCATCTCTTCTCTTCATATCTTCAAGAAGCTTATTAAACAGTTCTTCTTGTTGGACCATCATCTTGTTCACAACTTCTTCACAGTAAGCCTTCAACAACTCAAATCTATGGTACCTTTTCCTCTTCTTTATATTTGATTTTTTCACCACATATTGATTTTCAACAGACGTGTTTTCTAAGATTTCAATTCCTGAATTCTCTTCCAAATTCAGTCCCATCTTGTCTGATCTTCCTCCATTGGGGTTTTCCATCTTTTCAGATTCAGTACTTAAGCTCTGAGGGTTTCCACCTTGATAGAGTGCTTCAAGCTCACTAGAAAACCTGCAATTCTTATTGTAACTGGCACTGTTACAATATCTGCCTTCATCTTCAGGTTTCTCCTTGCACTTCTCAGCACTCCTTCTGACCCCAAGCTCTGAAATTTTCCTGCTTTCACAATAAATACACAAAACCAACACCACCTATGAATGAGTAATTATTTTATATTACTTGTGAAAAATAAAAATTCAAGATGGTTTTTTCTCTAATTTTTTTTCCCGTTTATTTTTGTTGAATAAGTTGTTGCAGATGGAACTTTTTCAGCATAAAAGACTTTTAAAAAAAATAAAAAATAGAAGATCTCAACACTAGTAGCTGGCATCAAGTTCATGAAAAACTAGAACTAAAGATGCATAAATCAAGTTAAAACTCCAGTTTAACTCAACTGATCATGATTTCAGCAGCTTATAAGGAACTGAAAGCAAGTCTCCAAGATTCATTACTATAATCTAGGATTCTTAAACAGAAACCCATGTAGAACCAAACCCTAATTCACCTTGATCTCCAATATTGTAACAAGATATAGAAACAAGTATCTACCTTGAAAAATGTTCCCAAGTGGGATCTGGAAACCAGTTCTCCATGCTAGATCTAGTCCTCAACCGTGCTAGTACTTCATCATTCGACCACGGATCCACCGATTCCGCCATCGATCTCACTCGTTCGAGCTCTGAACTTCTATAAATCATTCTATTTTCTTCTTTTTCTTCATCTTTGTAGGTTGAAGATTGTTGGTGCAATTGATGAAGAAGATGAGATTGGAATGTTTGGTGAGAAGGGTAGGGCTCAAAGCTGGAGAAGGTGGGAGAGGAGACATGGAGAGGAAGGGAGAGATGCAGAGAGGGAGAGAGAGGTGGAGAAGGAGCTGTTCTTGAAGCTATGAACTGTTGGGACTGTTCAGGGACTCCATTAAACATGTTTGAGATCTTCACGCCACTCTTTTGCTACCCTGTAAAAGTAGAAAATGTTTGGCAGTTCTCTATCGCTCTCTCTTCATCAAGGCCTTTGTCTTCTATCGTGGAAAATGATACTTGAAATGTTTGGTTCCTGTTTGTCCCAAGCATTAGCATCATAACCAAATCCTCTACAGTTATAACCGGACTCGGGGGAGTGCGGTTACACAGCTAAGATCGTGACGTGTCTCTTTTGACCTCCTTAACTGTGGTAAAGATTCATCTACACCTAGGGTTCACCCATCTATCCTTGACTTTTAAAAAATATATATAAAAAATTAACTGCAGTGAGAAAAAATATTAAAATAATTTTCTAAAATCCAAGGATAGGTGAGTAAATCTTAAGGATGAGTGAATCTTAACCACAGTTAAAAGGTGTCAAAAGGGATATGGGGTGACCTTAGCAGCGTAAACCAGACTCCCCAAGCCCAGTTATAACCATAGAGGCTTTCGTTCCGCACTGATGCTATGATGATGTAATTAAAGCAATATATAACAGGACACGTGACAACATCGAGAGATTTTATTTTTTTTTGGTGTCAGCATACCAGTATGGTCAAAGGTTAGATTGGGCAGTGGAACTCTTGCAACTCATACCCTTCCCTCTATGGAAGGCCACAGTCCTACCACTCACACAAGAGGCGGGTGTAACATCCAGAAATCAAAATCCACTATTCAAAGAAGGAACGGCCTCTCTTAGGCCCGGTAATATTATATTGGACTCCACTATTGATACCACCTTCAGGTCGAGACCACTGTGACCGTGCTCTAAGAGCAATGCATTTCAGGTGGAGCCCATTTCACATGGTGGGTCCCACCTAAAATCCTGTGTTGTAAGAGCATGGTCTCAGTAGTCTTGGCCTACGGTGGCCTCCAAAGCTTTATCCTATTTTATTACCATGTAATTACTCAATTTCATCCGTCCCATTTATGAACAATGATGTCATAAATGGTGCTTAACATCATTTATGGTGCATAACATAATTACTAATGCTTTCCAACAATTACGGTTTCCAACATAACGTCATTATTATTGTTTTCCAACAATTTGCTAACCCCAAATTATTAAGACACTGACTAATGAGTATACATGTCCCAGCGATTTAACATTACAATTTCGTTTTAACATTACAATTTATTTATGGGAAGGAAAATAGTGACCTCCTCGGACCGAGGAGGTCTCGTCCCCTCTTTTTGAGGCCCCATGTCTCCTTTTTATTTTAATTAACTATGGTTAAGATTCAATCACTCATAAGATTCACATATCTACCCTTGGTTTTTGGAAAATAATATTTTTAAAAAATTAATCACAAGGTGGCTACTTTTTTAACCATAGTTCAAAGGTTTGTGAGAACGAGGAGGAATAGTCTCCTCAGCATGATGAGGTGACTATTGCTCTTATGGGAAATAGTTAACATACCCATGAATTTCATTTATACTCACCAAGGCACCACCTCATTGGTGGATGCCGCCGTCTTATATACTCATTAAGGCAACACCTTATTGGTGGATGCCCCCCTCTTAAATACTCACCAACTATGGTGAGTATTTAAGAGGGGGACATCCACTAATGAGGTGTTTTCTTAGGTTTGGAAATGGAATTCATGGATATGCCTATCACTACTCTTTATTTATTTATCTTAGACCTTTGCACCAAAAAAATCTTAGACCCAAGCAAAAGATTAGCAAATGAAGAGGGATTATTATTCCCACTGGTTGAGATCGAATCATAGCCAATTGCGATTGAATTCAGGGAGAGTTCAATCACACTCAAAGGTTAATTCGTGTCCTTTCTATCTCCTATTAACTATGGTTAACATTCACTAACTCTTTGGGATTCCACAATATAACCTTGGTTTTTAGAAAAAATACTAAAAAAATATTGAACTCTGGTTAAGAATTTTTAACTATTAGGATTAATATTTTTTTAATACTCATTTTTAAAAACTAAAGCTATATTATTGAACCCTAAGGGTTAGTGAATTTTAACCACGGTTAATAGGGGATAGAAGGAACACGTGTTGGCTTGTGGGTTCGATTGAACTCTCCTTGAATTCAATCGAAATTGGTTGTGATTCGATCTCCCATGGAATAGGTTCAAGGACCCCTTATTGGGTTGGATTAGGGTTTGTTTCTTTTGCCATGCTACAGAATTTATTGCCTTTAGCGGCGGTTAAAGGTTATCGCCGCTGAAAACAATATGTAAGAGCGGTTTTTAGAAACCACCTCTAGTTTCCCGCCTCACTTTTAGTGATGGGTTTTTACAAACCGTCGCTGAACCAAAATCTTTAGAGGTGGTTTTATATGCGGTTTTTATAAAACCACCGCTGTATGATCAAATTTAAAGGCAGTTTGATAAAACCACATATGAATAAATGACGGATTTGGCACAAAAATCAATGGGGGGTAGGGATGGTAATTGGGTTGGGCTGGTCCGAAGCCCAATTGCCCAAAGTTTAGGTGGGCTAAGTCTTCCTTACTTTGAGCTAAGCTGAGTTTGGACAAGAATATAGACTCGAAGCTAATATTGGGTTGAGTTTGGGCTGCCCTTAGCTCAGCCTGAATTCAACCCGACCTGAATTAAAAGTATTTTATATTTTATAAATAATATATATATAAAGAGAGTGAGAGAGAGAGAACGTCCACTGTTCATCTCTTTTACTCATCTATTTTTTCTTTTCCAATATTATTCAATTTTTCTCTTCAATCTTCATAGCATATATTCTATAGAGAGAGAAATCCTTGCATGACAACTATCAAAATTTTACACTTTTCATTTGTTGTATCACCCCCACGAGTAAGAAGAGCAGCTGGGATAGTAGCAGCCCAAGTGAGCAACACAAAATGAGGCCTTACAAAAGGAAAGACCTCATTTTAAAGCATAGTTTGAGGCCAAACTCAATCGACTTTGGGCCAACCCGAACTCAACATGAACTCGGCCCGAACACAGTTTACTTTGGACAAGCCCCCCGAACTTGGGCAAAGCCCGATATTATTTGTGAGCTGAGATTGGGCTGGGCAACACTTGGGCTAAGGTTTTGAACTTTGGGCTAACCCCAGCCCGGTCGAGGGGTCGAGGGTTTTTTTTAGACTTTTTTAGCGGCGGTGTTTTACAAACCACCACTAAAATCCCCCGATATTAGTATTTCTCTTTTCCCTCTTCTTCGCTCGTGCTCCGGCCACCCCCTCCGGCATTGCTCCGGTAACTGCCTCTCTCTCTCTCTCTCTCTCTCGGTCTCTCTCTCGCAGTCTCTCTCTCTCTATGCTCTCTAGCTAACTCTCTCTCTCTTCCAGGTTTCTCCCATCGTGGTCATCCCCGGCCATTGGCTCCCCTGACTCTCCTCTCTGCCCTTGGGCCATCAGTAACCCCTCTCTCATTCTATTTTCTATTCTGATGTTTTTCTTAACCATGATAATTAACCTAATTGAATTGTTATTTTTGTTATGGGATTCGTGGTTTATTGCATGAACAATTTTTCGATTTCGTGGTTCCCCTTGTTTCTAGTCTCATCTTTCTCACTGTGGTTTACTCAAAATTCATCTTCTAGAAGTTGTTCAAATTTCTTTCAGAATTCCAATTTTTTTGGTTATCTTGCTTAACCTGTCTCTTTTTAGTTCTACATCATATCCATTGGTTTCGTGGATGAGCACAATTAATTAATTGTGGATTGCTGATTTGATATATGCTAGGCTTGGAGGATTTTTATATGAAACTTAGAATAATTTGGAAAATGTTCCCAAGAGAAAATCCACTATCTCAGTGATGTCTGTACTGTTAGCCATCATTATAATGGCCTAGTTCATCATACACAAACAATCTGATCTGTTACTCAAATCACTATATGTCTGTAAGCTTATTGTTATGTGATTTGAGTTCTAAATCAACTCATAAAAAAAAGCTTCCATTGTGGAAGACTTCCACTTTTTATTCAACTAAGTCTCATAGATAAGTTGTGTATATCTAAATTGTAGTAAAAAGATATCCCAATGCATCTACATAATTTGTATCCGTACGAGCATCCCCTCAATTCCATGAGATTCAACATTCCCTGTGTGATAGAATTCATAATACAATTTTTGTCATTTTCTATGTTTTTACTTATTTTCTCAGCAACCAAACTTAGGGTTATAGTATTTTCATATATTCAAGTGATGTGTTGCGCATATAACTTCTCAGTCATAGAATTCTACAAGAAGATGTGATACCCATGGCTTGTAGTTCTGGGTCATTGTATATTGTGCTGAAGCAGAGAAACCCTTTTCTCTAGTAAGCTCAGTAGTACTCATAGAACAGGATCTGGTGAAATGAGAACATGCATGTATAATTTGATACCCTTAATCTTCAATTGAGATTGAAATGCAGTAATGTAATTAGTGATTTTTCTGAAAAATCTGTTTTGAAAGGCTTTATATGTAGCTTTGGAATAGACCATTTAAGGAATAAAAAATTGACATGGCTATGTAAAAATATTTAGGTTCAGCTTAAAAACAACTTCTGATCCAACTGCAGCTGCTAAACTTCCATCTTAAATAATGTTGAGCGTAGTAGAACGTGATCCAATTGAAGGAGAGGTACAACAGTTTAAGCTCAACCTCTGCATTAACAGACACTCATATTGAATCTCACTACGATATCCTGACTTGCCTAATTCATTTAACAGGTTACTACTAGTCTTTGAATTTCAATTACGAACATAAATTTATTTACTAATAAAATATTTTGCGGTAGTTTCAAACTGCCGCCACTGAATACACGGTTTGTAATCGCCGCAAATGTCAACTATAATAATTATTTTTTATTCGAGAATTATAATGGCCGTTAGGAACCACCGCTATAGATTTAAGCAAAATTTATAGATATACCATTATATCACTGCCGGTAAAGGGTCTAGTAACCGCCGGTATAAGACGAAGTTATAGACGGTGGTGTTGTAAAACCGCCGCAAAAACCTCCCCGACAAGGTGTTTAACGACGGTTTATCCGACTGCTGCTAAAAGCCAAAAATTTTGTTGTGTGTCAGGGGTAATCCATTGCCTTGAAGTTCATGCTCCCTTGTCGAGATTAGATTTGGTCTGGCCCTCGTCAGACCAAAACCGTCTAGCTCACTCACAAATCCTTTAATTATCCTTTTAACCCCCGTTAAAAAATTCTAAATCATGTGATTAATTTTATTTTTTTATTTTTTAGAAAAACCAGTGTTAAATGATTGAACCCTAAAGGTTAGTGAAACTCAACCACAATTCAAGAGTGTCAAAAGAGACACGAGTCAACCTATGGATTGAGGGCAAGACGGTTTTTGATGGTTGAACCCTAAAGGTTAGTGAAACTCAACCACAATTCAAGAATGTCAAAAGAGACACGAGTCAACCTATGGATTGAGGGCAAGACGGTTTTTGTCTGGTCGAGGGCCAGACGAAATCCATTCCCTCCCTTGTCTATCTTCCACTCATAGTTAGTAAATTATACATGAATAAAACGAGTAATTCATTATCCGTATAATTCATCAGTACTATTCAAAGATATGATATCATTCGTGGATTTTTAAGTAAAATGAACCATTCACGATTTATTCACGATAATACTTATAACATTAAAAGAAAACCCGTAAGGTAAGTTCTGAAAACCATCTTTCTTCTTTCTCACATTCGCACGTAACTCATTTTTTTTCAATTTCTTTCTCTCGCTCAATCCATAATCTTAAGTCTCTATCTCATTGGCCACATCGTCATTGAAAGCCACCAACCACCAGTCTTGAAGCACTCACAGACTCACAGTCACCACTGAATCTTCTCAATTTTTTCTCGATCTCGTTTTCTTCCTAAATCTATAATCCTAACTATTTTATGGTCCTCACTTATCACAACGGCACTGCGGACATCAATAGTCACTATTGAGTCTTTGATTGTACAACCTTTTCAACAACAACAACCGTCACATCTCAATTTCATTTCCAAATGCAACTCTCTATCTTTCTCTCTCAATCTCCGACTGTACTTCTTTTTTTTAAAATGTAAAGTTAAAGATTTAACGTCAGTTATAAATTTTGTATATACAAGTTTATATATTTTACCGAATTTTTCAACGAATTATTGAGTGTTGGCCGAATTATATTTGGATTATTTTCGTACTGTATGTTTGACATTCCACATTTTGTTCACCGAATTTTTAATGAATAATTGAATGACTATTACAAATAATACTCAAATAATTTATGTACTGAATTTTTACCGTATGTTGAATTACTAACCATGCTTCTACCTACGTGTGAAATGACAAAGATGGTCCCACATATGGAAATTGCATCCTTTTGACGGCTAAACAGATTTTGTCTCAAGGGAACTAATTAGACGGTTAGGATCATCTCATTCTGATTGGGGTCGTCGATCAGATGGCCATGACTCCCCTTACTTATGTGACAATTTTGACGGTAACTTGGACTATAATTAGATGTATGCATGCTGCCAACCGAGCCGAACTTGCGACTAGGGCTGTAAACGAAGCGGATAGTGGTATATCCGAATTCGTCGATTATACATTCGAATATTTGAATCTGAATAAGTATCCGCCTAATGGTGAAATATGATATTCATTTCCGACTCCGATTAAAATATCTGAATTCGGATAGTATCCGAATTATCCGATTACTTTTAAAAAATGTAAAATATATAAATTTTTATTTAAAAGTTATATTAATTTAATAAATTTAAAATATATGCAATGGAGATAACTGTACGAATACTCCCAGATTTAAACACTGGAGAGAATGTTTAAGAGAAATCTAGCCCTTCAATTTGATTGTAGCCCTTAGCCACGAGTCTAGCCTTAAGCCTGCCTTAATTTTGGTCTTATAGACTCATTTATTTCTAATAACGTTCATATCAAGAGATTGAGGCACAAGTACCCATGTTTGGTTGTGATGTAATGCGCCTAATTCTTCTTGCATGGCCGCGGTCCAAAATGATTGAGAGTTGCTTTAAGAGATTTAGGTTCTTTGAGCAAATCAGTATGAGCAACTAATGCATACCTTGGATTGAGCTTGACAATACCTTGTCTTGGAACTTGTTGCCATGGGATGTCCATCGCATGGAGGTTCAGGAGTAGGGATCTCTATGTGATCAGTTTGTGGAGATGCATGAGCATGATGGTTCATAGGATCTGGTTGGAGGGGTTGTATGTGATGGACGAGTTTTGTATTATCATTAGTAAACTGACTTACTAACAAGAGCTTTTTCTTTAGTTCATGCACCAAAATAACATTTTTAATAAATAACTTCTAGTGGCATGTGTCTAAAATTGCATCACCCATGTGAGAGATTTTTAGTGTGCGGTCGTTTCCGATCATCACACTATCATGCCCATCATACTTTCAAAGATTAATTAAGTTACCTGAATCTCCTGTCATGTATGCGGGTGGATGCTCCTGTGTCTGGAAACCATGCATTATCCTGGTTGTCACTGATAGTCATGGCAGCTAAAGCTTGTGGGATGTCTTCGGTTATAAAAGATTGGTTAAACATGTGCTAACATTTACGTGCAATGTGCCCCCTGTTTCCACAAATCTGACATATCACAACGGGGTCAAAACCAAAAAATCTGCAATTATTATTCTGAATTGGTTCTTGTTGATCTTCACGAGGTTTATTAGTAGGTGGTTGGCCACCCTAATTGATTTGACCGAATTGAGTAAAGCCCTTACCCCTTGAAGTGAAACCACTATCACGCCCTGTTTGAGTATTAGATCTCCCTCGTTGACTCATAAAGGCCACAGTCTAGTTATTTTGATGTTGGGGCTCATGTGTAGATAGACATGTTTCATGGCTTTGGAGCAAGGGAATGATCTCTTTGTATGAGGGTATTAGGGGTTTAAGCTTGGTAGTAACAAAAGGGTTTATATTCAAGCCCTAGTCCATTCAATAAACCAGAAAATCTTCTTTTTGTCTTCTATTAGCTTGCCAATAGCAGCCAAGTCATCACACATATTTTTGAATTCTCTAATGTAATCAAAAAGAGCGGACATACCCTTTCGAGATAACTGCAATTTTTGTTGGAGATGAAATTCGCATTCTTACGAATCTTGTGCATTTGAATCATGCAATGCTGTCCGTACATTCATGGACGTTTCAAGCCCAACAACAAGACTCAGGGAATCTTCATTTAAAATCCTTGTTATCCATCCTCGCAACAGACGATTTGATCATCTCCGTGCAATAAAATCAGGATTTGTGATCACCTTCTGACCAGATGACGGTGAGCTATCTATAATGATCTCATATAAGTCACTGTCACATGTGTAAATCTAGATTGTTTAGTCCGCATATCTCAGTAACCAAATTTGATCAATCATACAATTAGGCCCTAAGTAACCAGTGCACAAAGTGAGAGTGGCAGCGGGAGCATCAAAATTAAATTTAGGATAAGGTCAAGAGCTCCTCTAGAGCGTCGTTACACATACGTGTGTGTATGTGCGCAAAATTACTATAGTTGTAAATAAATCTTTTTCACTTTCTAAATTATAAGATTTTTTTTTTCAAATTTGATGATTATTATAATATTAAATGTCTCATTAAAAAACCAATAATTAACAAACCTGACAAGAATCTTTCACTTTACAAAGGAAAATAACAAAATACGCCCACCTAACCTAAAAATAGGATACAACTGAAATTTTATACAAAAACCGTGCACTCTTCAAGCATGTGATTTCTAGAAATCATAAATTACGCTCTTTAAAAATCCCTTCAAAAGTTGCCCCCAAGGTGGGAGAGCGAGGGTTGAGAGTTGGGGCGAGTAGTAAGTTGGAAGTTTTTTTTACCAAGGTTAGGCCATTAAGGTATAGCATCATGAGAAATTCTTCCCTCTTCAAGAAAAAAAATCATGGAAAAAGGCATCCACATTGTTCGTCAACAGCAAACCAAAGACTTTTGCCGAACCTTTTCTATACCTAAAATAACCCTCATCCAATCTCTTGAACCTTCCATTCTCTTTTGTTTGTTTTGTCATTTTCCTTTTAGTGGTTTTTTTGTTTGTTTTATCGTTATCAAGTGTAAAACGCCGACATTCTACCCTACCTCGTTCTCATCCACCTCATCATTCTCTTAATAGGAGATTGAATCACAGTCAATTGCAATTGAACTTGGGGAGAGTTCAATCACAGCCACAGGTTAACACGTGTCCCTCGTAACCCTTATTAACTATGGTTAAGTTTCATTAACCTTTTAGGTTTAACAATCTAACCTTGATTATAAGAAAAATATTAACCATAAAGGTTAAAAGTTACTAAAGTTAAATAACTTTTAAATTTTTTTTCCTGAAAATCAAGATTAGATTAATGAATTAGGGTTCATGAAACTTAACCACAGTTCATAAAGGTTACTAGAGACATGTGCTAACCTGTTGGTTCGATTGAACTCTCCCGCGTTTGGCTGTGATTCAATTTCATTCACTTTTTTTTACTCCATGACACATATTCATCTTGTTCTTTTTTTACTCCATAACAGGTATTATTTCTGTATCATCATACATCATCCATGCTCATCATCCAACGACTTTGATAAAGTAATTAAAATGACCTCGACATGACTTTGCTATTACAAATGAGTGAATGATCCTATTCTGCATACCACCGTCCTTGAACAATACATGTAAACACGCGATATTCATGCATGTAGATGATCATGAGCCAATATAGATATCGGACCCACCAATTGCGATTGAACTCTCCCTGAGTTCAATCACACCCAGAGGTGAACATTGTTAAACCATAAGAGTTAGTAAATTTTAACAACAGATACCATGGTTCAAAAACTCGAAAACTCGACTCGACTCGAAAGTTAACCGGGTCGAGTAACTTGGAAAACTCAAAAAAAACTCGACTCGGTCCAATTCGGAATATATATGTAATAACTTGAAAAACTTAGGTTAAAAATACTCAAAGTACGCTGATTTTACAGCCTCAAACCTAAAAACTAAGTTAACCATAGTAGGTTTTCTTTGTAGACCCCAAAAAATATGATGCAAAATAGTGACGTTCGAGTGTAGGTTTAAAAACTGATAAAAAATATCCTTTTGTGACTCGACTTAGTTTGGCAAGTCGAAAAACTCGACTCTACTCGCTCGAGTCATCCGAGTAACTAGGAAAATAGCGCCTCCTTCGAGTTTGTAGGCGACTCGACTCGAAATTCAGTCGAGTCGAGTAACTCGGGTGATCGCCGAGTTTTCGAACTATGACAGATACTAAGGGTTAAAAAGAATATTTTAACAACAAATAATAAGGGTTAAAGGAACACTTGTTGACATGTGAGTGCGATTGAATCAATCGGGAAGAGTTCAATCACTTTTTCTTGTGATCCAATCTCCCAAATGTATGTTGGGTCAGGGATCTACATGGATGAAATCAGTATTATCTCAGTTCATTCTTTCACATTGAGTTTATGATTTTATTTTATATTTGTGCTAATTAAATTTTAAAGTTACATTATTATTATTTTTTTGATAAACACATCAAATACACAACACACGCGCACACACAGCCCTACAATCTCAACTCAAGCCTTTAACCCTACACACGCCCCTCAAAAAAGAGGGTGAGTACTTAAGGAGAAGGCTCTTACCATCGGTAGGCGATGTAGGATTATGGGCTAAGGGGAAGCTAACTACTTTCTTCTTTTGGTAAACACATCAAACACACACAACACACACACACAGTCCTACAATCTCAACTTACATTATTCTTTTAAATAATTGCACGTGCAACTCAACTCGTACTCATTAAATTGGCAACAGATTACCTCTGGCCCGGAAATTACTCTGGGCATCACCTCTTTGAATGACGCGTGGGAAGCACTTAATTAGAGAGGGATAACATGCATGCGCTTGTATCGCCCATACTATATGCACAACTTTCAGATCATCATGCGTACTATTTGACACCTATTAACTATGATTAAGATTCCCTCATCCATAGAGTTAAATAATAGAACCTTTGATTTTTTTTTTTAAAAAAATTTCAAAAAAATTAACCAAATGAGTGAGTAAATCAAAAGGTTAAATTATTTTAAATATTTTTTCTAAAAACCAATGTAATATTATTTAAAAACTAGAGGCAATCCGTTGCCCATTAAATTCTGAAGGTGCAAGGCTTGCAGGCATTATGATACAGTGAGAGAAGATCAAAATCTTTCCGAGCGGTTCTCAAATGTTTCAGGCAAACCATATCGCAAATTGTCACTTTCAGTATCCCCTCTCCTCCTTCGCTGCTCCCACCTATTACTTGCTCCTACCGTCGGCCCGATCAAACTACATTACTGGTAAGTTCTCCCTCTTAAAACCTAAAAATGGTTGAAACCATTCGCTGCTTCTCTCTACTCCATTCTAAAATTTCTGGAAAAAATGAGAAATTTTTAGGGTTTTTATAGAAAAAAAAACCCTTAGTCATCTTCTCTCATACTCACTTTGATCTTTTTGGTTTATCACAACATATTGAAATCCACAACATTCTTGCTTTCTGATATTTTAGACTACAATTTTGATTATGTTTTGAAATTATTGCTCCCTGTTCTTCACTCTAACTAATTTTCAAGGAAATTTTTTGTCTTTTAATTGTGGCCTTTGGATGCTCTGAAAATTCCCACATGTTTCAAGTCAATGCACACCGTAATGTGGATATGAGGGAAGGAAATCGGGTTGGGCCATGTTCATCAATATTGCTCTTTTTGGTTATATTCATGCATGGGTTTATTTTTTTTTATTATCATTGCTTAGACATGTTCGTTATATAAGATTATCAGGTATTCAGAATCGTATGGTTATGGCCTATTACTATGGGTATGCGTGAAACATGTATTTTTCCAATTTTTATGACAAATTATCCTCGCATGTTTTAGATTTTTATGTGGTTACATGCTCTAAATCATGAATACCAAGTATAGAACCATGTCTATTACCTGCTAATGCATGCAAAAGTGTTAAACACGTTTTTTTCTAATCTTTTATTTATGGGCATCACATATACTACAAGAGTTAATAATCATATATCAATTTGGTATCATATATAAAACTTTTAAAAGTTATTTCTTTTAAGTGCAAACTAAACGCAAAATTGACTTTTGGGTTTTTAAAACTAACATTTTGGATGTGCAAACCAAACATTATTATTTTATCCTTAGAATGACTTTGCCAGACTTCCTCAGGGAAGTAACTCCTGAGGAAATATTTTTCCTCTTGAGAAGTCTATCCAAACGAGACTTTTGGGGTTTTCCTTCTCTTCCCTCCCCTCGGACGAGCACACTATCATCGCCTGCTTGAAATTCCGACGGACGCCCCCATTGTTGTAGCTGTTCCAATCGGTAAGTTTGTTTCTTCCCTCTTTCTTCTTCGTCTTCTTTCATTAGTTCAAAGGTGATTAGGGGTTTGCTCACACCACCATTCTCATTCTCCTGCTAAAGAGGTTCTTCTCAACTATAATTTGGTGATCTAGGTTGCGCTCAGACTTGGGTCATGTGACTTGCTAGAATTGTGGTCATGTAGGTCTAGATTGGGGTTTTGCTCAGGAGATGATGGGGGTTTGTGAAATTTCAGGAAAATTTGGAAATTTTGGTGTTGCTGATTTTGCAAGTATTGGGGTATGTGAAATTTTCACCATCATCAGGCACCACCTTCCTCTTATCATCTTTCTTGAAGTCACAACACAAACTCTCCCCCTCTTCTCCGTCTCCGGCCAGAAACCTCGGCAACCCTAGGCGTCCTCTCTCCTCTCTCCTCTCTCTCTCACACACACAGGGGCGGAGCGATATGGGGCCTAGGGGGGCTGAAGCCCTCTGAAATTTTGGGGAAAAAACCTCTAGTACTAATAGTGGCGCTACTGTAAATTTTTACCTTGCTCCTTTGTACATTCTTCTTCTCTTTTTATATATACTTCTCTTTATCGAAAAAAAAAAAAAATAGTGGCGGAGCTGGGGAGAGGGGTGGAGCCAGCGGATGAGGGGCTTTAGCCCCCATAAACTTCTAAGAAAAAATATATTCCTTACAAAAGGATGCAATGGCCAATGAACTTGGCCCTCATAAACAAATTTTCGGGGGCTACGCCCCTGAACCCCCCATTGTTAGCCACCCCTGGAAGAAGAGAATCCTGGCTCCGCCCCTGCACACACACATTTACACATTCTCACTAGTGTGTATACAAGAAATCGGCTACAACATTGGAGATTTGATTCAAACAAAGTTGTATATCTTGCACTCCATGTATAAATATAAATTAATTTTTAGGATACCGAAAAGAAGAATTTGTAATTAAAGGCATTACAGAGTGAGATGATTGAGTTTTGAAAAGGGTGATGGAAGCATCAATTCTTTTGAGTGAAACCTAGATGAAGAAACATGAAATCGATTGGATTCCTATAAGGGGTGATGGAAACATCACCTCATTAAGCATTTAAGCTTTAAGAGAAACCTAGATTAAGAAACACACACAACTAATTGAACTTATGTAAAGGTTGATGGAACTATCACTCCATGAAGCTTTTAGATAAACCCAAATGATAGTTTGTCTAGAGATGCCGACCAAAGGAAGAAAGATGCCTTAAATGGAACACTGGGATTCCAAAGTAATCCCAAAGTCCAAACAGTCCTGGAAGGAAATGGGAGAGAAGGATTACCCTACAAAGATAATAAGAAGGATCTCACTAAAAATTGACATTTTTTGTCCCTAGTTCATAAACGATCATCCTTGAGAAGGGGACAAGGGTTGACTTCCTAAAGATGATCAAGTAGACTAAAAAGACCCTCCATCTCCTAATTGTTAAGACTACATGTAAATTTAGGACCTTATACGGCTACTTCAGAGACCCACTCAATACTAAACGCTACTAACGCATTCTTCTCTGTAGCTAATTAGTACAAGTTGCTGAACTCCTTTTTAAGTGTCAACTGGCCACACCTTAAATCTTCTTAAAACTTCACATCCTCAAGTCTGCCCACCCTAAACCTAAACATTAGAAGGCTAATACGACAACCATCATGGAGATCACAAGGTAGGCCCCCAAATGGCCTCCTTCCTCTCTTTCTCCCTCTTTTTTTCTTTGTTCTTTTTTACAAAGTCCTCCACGAGGCACTTGTAAGCGTACATGGGGATTGGAAATATATTTTTATTATTTCATTTTCTTTTTCTTCTTAATTAGAGGTTCTTCCCCTCAAAAGGGGAAGGTAATTAAATGTCTATCCAGGCTGAAAGGATAGTTCCCCTCACAAAAAATAATAAGCTTCACCAAAATGGTGAAGTTTGTTTGATAATAAAGTTTAGGTATCTCATCTTTTCTAAATGCTAGAAATTTGCGTGTACACTCGTGTTTTGAGGGAACTCATCCTGATTACCAATAAAAAATTGGAATGCCCTTTTTCCATTTTTGTAGATAAAGTGGGATAGAACCCACAACTTCATGGTTACAGTGCATAACTTCAACCAACTTAGAATGGGCTCAATCTCAATAATGACTGTTGAGTGTGACTCTCTTGAATTTGACATATTTTGAATTGGTGTTTGAAAATTATCCAATCTTTTTCCATATGAGTGATGGGTACAGTTAAGTTAATGGATAATTTTGCTTAACTTTGTCAGGTTCAAGAAGCAAAGGCAGGTCATATGTGATCTCCTTGGATCTACTATAATGGCTCATGCATTGGTACACATTGTGTTATTTGTGCTCTACCTTCATGGCTTTGTTATCAGCTGCCTATCTTTCAGTCAAAAGAATATGTCAGTATTCTTAGCTCAGAAGATCGTAGCATTTAATTTACTTCTTCATTATTTCTATTGACACTATTCTCTGTAAATTATCGATAAGATCTCTTAATAATTTTACCGGATAGACAGCAAAGTGTTGAATGTCGGGGAGGAGCTACGGCAGGAAACCTTACCTTTACAAATGGGTTCTTGTCTTTATCAACTAGGTGGTCTTAAACCATCCACGTGGTATGAAGTGAAGATATCATATCCAGCTTCTGTATGTTATTCTTCCCTTCCCCTTTTTCTTTTTCAATGTTCTCCTTGTGAATTCTAACGAAAGTTAATTGAATAATAGATACCAGCCAGCTTTTCTATTCGACTGAAGCGAGGCAAAGCTGAATCTGGATTGAACTGGAAAAGAAGACTACTCAATACTGAGAAAATGATTTTCAAGGCTGATAGTGTTGATTTGCTTAGCCATCAGGTTTGATTCACATGCTTCATCTAAAAAATGATTTCTGTGTCATGTTGTGAGTGGTTTTTATGTAGAGTTCTGGTCAGGGTGGGACGTATGTTCTTGTAATCGTGGAGCCTGCTGGGGTCGTTGCAATGTCACATGGACATGAGAGACAATTCGTCATTTTTAATATAGGTATGTTAGAGCTATTTCCTCGGCAAATGTTTATTATCTATTTTCACATGCCTATCTTCTTTGCTTGTCTGTGCGCAAATGTCAGAAGGCTGAAAAGGATCTGCTCATATTAATTTTACTAACTTATTATTGCCGTGATGAGATTTATTTATTTTTTATCGGTAAGCAAGATGCATATATAAATAAAGACAGAGCCAAACAACACAAAGTTCACCAAGAGAAAATACCAAAAAGGAAAGCAAAAGCAAAAAGAACCATAAGACAAAAGTGGTCCCCTAAGGGTCTCCACCCCAGGGTTACCTAATTCGATTGGCACTAGTATGAACCGCGAACCAGTTCGCGGTTTGGTTCGGTCCAATTCGTTAATTTGAGCGAACAGACAGGTTGTATAAAACGGTCCAAGTTCACTGTTACGTCGGGTCAGTTGATTTTATAATCGGGTTGGCCGAAGGCGGAAGTGTGTAGACGATTTTGGTTCTGATAGACAAAAATGACATATGAATGAATCAATCATTAACACTTAAGGGCAAAATTGTCATTTCAAATAAATAAACTCATAAAAGAAAGGGGTTTTTACAATTCAGCTGCTTAGGTTCCTTGGTTTGCAAATATAGTAACCATTTTGTAAAATAACTCTTTTCCAATTGGGTTTAGTTAGACTTTTGTTTGTAATTATCCTTGAACAATGGTTAACAAGTTTTAACCCTTGTGGTTAATTTATCTCCTTCTAACTCTTTTAACTATTGTTAAGATTCACTAACCCTTAGGGTTAAAGCATCTAACCTTAGTTTTTAGAAAAAATAAATAAAAATTAACGTGTCCCGTTATAACTCCCTTTAACTGTGGTTGAGATTCAAAAATCCTTAGGGTTAAAGCATCCAACCTTCATTTTTAGGAAAAAAAATTGAACATTTCTTTTAATTCCCCTTTAACCATGGTTAAGATTCACTAACCCCTAAGGTTAAAGCATCTATTAGAAAAAATAAATAAAAAATTAACGTGTCCCTTTTAACTCCCTTTAAGTGGCTAACATTTACTAACCCTTAGGATTAACCTAGGGTTTTAAAAAAATTAATGTGTCCCCTTTTAACTTTCTGTAAATGTGGTTAAGATTCATTAACCTTAGGGTTAAAGCATCTAACCTTGGTTTTTAGAAAAAAATAAAAATTAATATGTCCCCTTTTAACTCCCTTTAATTGTGGTTAAGATTCACTAACCCTTGGGGTTAAAGCTGCTATCCTTAGCTTTTAGAAAAAAATTAATGTCCCTTTTTAACTCCCTTTAACTATGAGTTGGAATTTATTAAAATTATGATCATAATATATATATATAAGCGAACTAAGCTAGCAAACCAAACAAAAGAACCTAAGCGAACCGAGAAACGAATTAACTCATCCTATCCCTAGCGAACCAGGTTCACTCTAGAGTAGCGAATAGTGAATTGCGAACCCGAATTCAAACCGAGCGAACCAACGAACAAGGTAACATTGCTCCACCCTCTAGTCGATTAGACCCCCAAACTGAAACAAGAAATCTAACCCGATCTTGAATACGGGGTATGGTCAAGGTCGTGTCCTCAAACACTCTCATATTCCTCTCCTGCCACAAGGCCCCTGCTACCGTCCCTGGAAGGAGATTCCAGACTACACCCATAGGATCCGAAACAGGCACTACAAGCCAATAAGATAAGAAGCTCTGCAAGGATCTGGAAAAGGTCCAAGGGATGCGTAGATAAGGAAATAGGACCGAACCTCTCTCGCAACCAGGTAATGTAATAATAAGTGATTAACTGAAAGACACATGAAACACCTATTAGCCGGGCACCATCCTCTATGCATGCGATGGTTGCAAGTTAGGATTTTATCTAAAACCACTATCCACAGGAAAAAAGATATTTTGGAAGGCCAATTGCAAGGCGTGCAAAAAGGATCTCACTGAGAACCGCCCATTGTTGTCTGGGGACCAGACCTGTCTATCCCTAATGAGAGGGAAGGTGGTAAGCTGCTAAAGCATAGATTATAACCTTAGAAGATCCTGAACCTCTCAATCAAATAGGTTCTGCCTCAGTTTAAGAATCCAAACCAACGGCCCATCCCACCACTCTAAATACTTGGTAATCGATGCCTCCTTGTTTGATGCAAGGAGATAAAGGTTGCCCAAAACCTACCTAAGAGTGGATCGACCGTGCCAACGATCATTCCAGAACCTGATATGATCCCCATTACTCACCTTTAGGCGGGTAAGATTAGAAAACTCATCCCAACCTTGCAACACCGCCTTCCACACCCCAACTCCCATGGGACCCCGGCCTAACTTGGGACACCACCTGTTAATTTATCCCATGCTTAGCCACTACCACAACCATCCACAAGCTTCCCTCACTAAAACGCCAAAGGCATTTCCCTAGAAGTGCCTTATTAACCCTTAACAAAGGATGACTATTAAGACCACCCCCACACTTAGGCTGCGAAATGGTGCTCCAGTCCACTAGATGATACTTCCCCTGATTAGCATTATCGTTCTATAAGAATTCCCTCTGCACTCTTTCAAGAGAGGATGCGATAGATGCAGGGATCCTAAATAGAGAAAGGGAGTAAGTTGGGAGACTGCACAGGGTACTTTTTATAAGCATGAGCTTTCCCCCCCATTTGGAAAGGAATCGGGATTTCCAGCCTTGAAGACTAATCGGTGCAAGATGTTATACATATATGCACTTCAAACTTAACTTGTTAACCCTTTCGAGTAATCTTTTAAATCTTTTTATGCTACTTGGTTGTTTATTTTTGTTTCAGGTTTATGCGAGAAAAAAAGTTTAATATGGATGGTTTAAAAGCATTAAAGGTTTAGAAGGATCTCAGGAACAAAAGGATAGAAGAATTGAGCAAAAAATCAAAGCAATTGGCAAAATTTACTCTGGGCGATCGATCGCCCAGAGGGGGGTGATTGATCGCCCTCCCTGCGTTTGGATATTTTGAAAAGCGTGAAAAATCATTTTTGAGCCCAATTTGACTATTCTTAAAGGCCCAAATTTCATAGGGAAAAGAGAAAAGAAGAGTTGTACCCCAAATTAGAACTCCTTATTTTTATAAGGACTCTATCTTTCTCTCTTTCTCTATAAAAAGGAGAATCTTTAGCCATAATCATTATCTGAGATTTTGAATCAGAAAAGAAGAAGTTCTGGAGAAAAAGGAAGCCATGGAGAAGAGTGTATCAACTTTGTCTATGAAGATGATGTGTTCTTCCCTCGCGATGAACTAATTCCCCATTCTAGGGTTTCGATGAAACGCTAGCCAGGTAACTGTGTCATTTTATTTTGTTTTATTTTGATTTCTTAGTTGTAAAACATTGATTGCATAATGAGAGGGTTATTTCAACAACTGGATCTATTTGAATTATATTTGATTTCAATGGAATTTTCAACCTGGTCTTAGGTTTTATGAAATTAGAATTAAAATTGCTTGTGTTAATTTTCGTTAGATTTTAAACATAGGTTTTATACAATTGTTTTAATATATCGAGAAATTAAATCTGAAGATATTTTATGCTAAGGGAAAACGAGTGATTAAACACCCATAGATTAGTGTGTATCATTCGTGCTAACCGAAGATATGATATGCTTAGGATATAATCCCTTAAACTTTTCTTCATCAGTTGAGAGGGGATATGCTGTCACTCTAACTGGAATGTTTGCAATTTAAGAGGTTAGAATAAATTCAGAATAGGGATTGGTTATTAGGTTAGTGGTGGATTTGAAAACCCTAGATCTTCTCTTCAAAAGATTTAAAACCAGTAGTTAATAATTAATTTAGAAACTTTAATTAGTTTAATTAATTATTTTTAGTTTAATCAAGCAAAAATCAATTGTCCATGTCATTAGTTTAGAATTAATCTTGATAAAAGGCAACGAAACCAGCGCAGTCCTCAGAGGTTTGATACCCTTACTAGTATTATTTTACGTATGGTTCAAAATATTGGTATTGGTCACCATATCGGTAAGTCCAAAATTGGATATGTATCGGTGTATCGGTAGGATACGGCGGAAAAATTCAGGATACGCTAAAAAAAGCTTGGATATGCGAGGAAAGACTTGGATACCTTGCATAAAACCTCTTTTAATGCAAATATAAGCTAAAAACAAACTAAATGAAGGCCTCCAACTACATTTATAATCATACATATGAGAATTTTGATACCTTGTATAAAACCTCTTTCAATGCAAATATAAGCTAAAAACAAATTAAATGAAGACTTCCAACTACATTTATAATCATACATATGAGAATTAACAAATTTATAAGTTAAAAAAGACGTGCTCGCTGATAAATATGTATGGAAATACAAACCATAGTTACTTAACCAAATGATAGAATCTCACTTGCATTCATAAATCAAAAATATGAAAATATATATACCCTTGTATTCACAAATCAAGTTACATACATGATAGAAGCTCAATACCGCATTGAGCTTCGTGCCGGCTTATACTCTATCATTGTGGGATCAGGAATTGAGTAGAATGATACATTATAAGTGGTCTAGACATGATGACACCACTTTGTTTAAGTCATCATCGTGCGGTACATGCCCATGCACATTTGTTCATATGCTTGCTGCTGAGTCATGATCTGTCCATAACTGTCAGTCGAAGACTAAGACTGGGCATCATAACCAATGGCTCTTGATAAGTAGGGTTGGGCTGGGGCATTATAACCAATGGCTCCTGATAAGTAGGGCTGGGGCATCATAACCAGATGGATAACCTTATTTACATATTAATATCTAAAATAAATGAAAGTAAAATCAAGTTAAAATCATTTACTTAACTAATATATTATGTAAATAAGTTGTGTGTATCGGGCTTGTATTGTGGATCCTAGTGTAAATGGAGGGAGAAAAAATTAACTGAAAAACTGTATTGAGTGTATCGGGCCTGTATCAGCCCGATACAATGGAGTTTTTTTTTTTCAGCGTACCAGTATATTAGGTTGCTCTAAATAGGATACGTATTGGCCCGTATCGGTCGATACTTATTGATATTTTAAACCATGATTCTACGGAATTATTACTAAGAAAGAATAATTTAAGATTGAGTAACGATCAAAGACGCTCGGAGAATCTTTCAATGACTGGGCTCCAAACCGATTTTGCTTTGAATTTAACACTGAGAGGTAACCCTAGATATGAAGTTGAAAAAGTACTTGTTCTACAAGCTAGGCAAGCAGCTACTTCTCCAAGATTAGGAACCTCATCCACACCGAATAACACTCTTACTAAAGTTGATTCTCAAACCCGACACGACTTTGAAGCAATGAAACTGACATCTAACAAGAGCTAGTTTCGTGCTAGAGGCTTCACAAATTGAAGATGGGAAATCTAGATATCCCCACAACCGATCTTGAAGCCCTCCCAAACCGAAGGCGAGGCTTTTTGGATCATTCTTCTCAATGCATCTGAAATCGTAATAAATAAGAGTAGGGAGAGAGGATCCCCTTGCCCGAGACCTCAAGAGCTCTGGATGTAGCCATGGGGGAACCTTTGATGAGCACGGAGAATCTCACAGACCCGAAGCAAGCTCTCATCCACGCCCTCCATTTGATACCAAAGCCCATCCTACCCATCACATATTCCAAGAACCCCCAACTAATGCGGTCAATGACCTTTTCCATATCGATTTTGTAGAGGGTTCCCGGCTCCCCCTTACGCAATCAATCCTCTAGACATTCATTGGCTATGTGGGGTCCATTCAGAATTTGCCTCCCTCCCACAAAAGCACATGGAAACGGGGATATGATTGAATTCAACACCACTTTCAGTCGGGGCTCTAGCGTTTTAGCTAAGATCTTATACACACTCCCCACCAGACTAATAGGCTTGAAGTCAAAAATCTGTTGAGGTCTGACAACCTTTGGGATAAGGACCAATAATGTACTATTAAGAACTAGGTCAAAGGATTTAGCTTGATGAAACTCATGGAAGACCTGAAGGAGGTCCTGCCCCACAATATGCCAACATTTTTTTATAGAACTCAATGCAGAAGCCATCCGGACCTAGAGCTTCATCCCCAGCCATGCCTCTTATCACTATGGATATCTCCTCGGAGAATGGACCCTCCAAAATATTTCTTTGAGAATCATAAAGCATTTAGAACTCAAGACCATCCAATTTTGGCTTGAAAGATCTATCTTCGGAGTAAAGATGTTTGAAGGATCTCACCGCTTCCCTAGCGATATCTTGCTCGGAATCAAATTGATAGTTTCCAATTCGAAGACTAGCATTATACATTGATACTAGTAACTCTGACTAAACTAAACCCGTACGAATGCCAAATATGCGCAAGACATGCAAGTTTTTAACCCAAACAACTTTCTTATCCCGAAATCCCACTCCTTTTTAAATCATAATCTAAATCCTGATTTCTCTGCAAGTCCAAATCTCAAAATCATTATTTCTCGACAAAAAGTCAAAACCAAAATGCAGAAATCGGAGCCCCAAGTATCTTCTATGGACTCAAGATCCAATGCCTAGTACAGGCCTCCCTTATTGGCATCCAAGCCTCACACTTGTGTTGCGTGTGAAATGCCAACCTGTTCTATACAGCGTTCAATATTTATGTTCACGATATCGTTGTACAGATTGAGTTGGCAAAACGACCTTCCTGTGCTTGATCAATGTCGTCAGATTTGAATTGGATGTTTAAATTGTAAGGGTTCGATATAAGTTGTAAAAAATAAATATGAAGTAATATTTAGAATTCCTGAAAAATAAATTATTCCAGTTTATCATTTAATGCCATATTCTTTGCCTTTACACCATCAATATGAACATAACAGGATACTATCGTAAAGTTGCATCGATTTTATGAGCCAACAAAGCATCTAGTTCAGTTGAAAATCATCGACTTCAACAACTTCCCAGCTAAGTCAACTGTCAACATACTATCTTCTTATCGACTTAATGATTTGAACAAGTTTTCAACAAAGTATTGACAATGGAAATCATTTGTCCCAAGTTCCCGAATTAGTCGTAAACTTCATCAATGAATGATGTTGTTATAAGTAATTTGGCCCTCTCATTATTTCGATCATCCTTATCTCTTTTATAAGTCAAGAGAATCCTTTAGGCTCCGTTCTTTTGGTGGAACATTTAAAAGTCCGGAACATTAATATTTTGGAACAAGAGGCAAGAGTCAGGGATGAGAGGGGAGAGGGTTTCTAACCCTTTTACTTGACGGTATCTCAGATTTATAGAGTTCAAATTAATTAGAAGTTTCACATCCATGGAACTTAAAAAATTCCAAATTTTTTGGCGGAGCTTAAAAGTTCCATATTTTTAGAACTTTTGTTCTCTATGGAATAGGCATAAAACAATGGAAGTTCTAGACTTTACAAGTTCCACAAAAAGAATGGAGCCTTATCGGTGTACAAATGCATAACAGACACCGAAATTCAACCACTTTGATGACTAAAAGTTCTACTTTTATTATTTAAAATCTCTTATCATAGGTTTTGCATTAGGAAACACCAAAAATGGAATTTATTTATTGTGTGATTGGATTATTTGAGTTTGAGTTGCAGGATTTTCAGGGAAAAAAGGGATGGGGACCTAGTATCAAAATTGTTTTTGTTATCATAAGGTTCAAATCGTAGGCCATAAGATATTAACAATAGTATGCATCACCGCTAGCTTCTCCCAGCTTTCCATAAGCAAGATGCTTTGGAATTGCCAGGACATTAACTCTTGCAAATGAGAAGACTATAGGTGCACCCTGAGACTCCATTTGAACTGTCTGGAAGAACAAAGGACATAAAGTTGATGTCTTGCTTGTTCGGGTGGCCTTGGGCTTTCTAATTATCGATTTACCAGTGTCAATCAAGGCTGTTTCAAATTTCAACTCTATCAGTCTCCAATTTACGACATGAGCAGTATTAGTGATTTCTACGCTTGTCATAGATAAACTTGGAAGGCTCCCCACAAGCTGATAGTACTCTTAGGCCCTATAAGCTAGGGCTGCCAACGGGTTAGATTCGGACTGGATCTGCCTAGATCCGAATCCGATCCGAGATCCGTCGGATCCTGAATTAATCAATCCGAATCTGCAATCCGAATCTGATTATATTTGCAAGATCCGAATCCGATCCGATTAAGGTTAATTTTTTAAAAAAACTCTATTTTAATAATATAAAAATCTAATAGTACCTTAATAAACTCTAATTAATGTTAATTTTTTAAAAAAAATTAATACTTTATGCATAGAAAATCTATGTAATATATTTAAAATGGTTTTTAAAAGTTATTATAATCCGATCCGATTGTAATCGGATTCCACCGATTTGATCCGAATCCGATCTGACGGATCATATATAGGGTCCAAAGTCGGGCTAATCGGATCGGATCCGAATCCTGATCCGATCCATTGACAGCCTTACTATAAGCACACCTTCACATCTATAATATTTATCATTCAACTCAATAGGAAAAATTTCTAACTGTAGTCGAGCTAAACTCTAATTAAAATCTGGATTTAGGATATTCAGTTGTATAATAAGGTGCCATGTCATAGATGCAATATAGGTGTATGCTTGATTTTTGTTGCGACTCATTTGCAGAATTTGTTGGATTTTTTATTGGGTTATTCTTCAGGAGATCTGATCACTCATGAATGCAGGGAATAATTTGGCATTACTGATTGGTTGGAAAATCTTAAGATGGCAATAGAAAATATTCAACATTCCTTCTCTCTAGTATTCTTCAGGAGACACCAAAAATGGAATTTTTTTTTGATTTATATTATGATATGAATTATTCGACTTAGTATTCTTCAGGAGATCTGATCACTCATGAATGCAGGGAAGAATTTGGCATTACTTATTGGTTATATAATCTTAAGATGGCAATAGAAACTATTCAACATTCCTTTCTCTAGCATTTACTTCATGTTCTCTTTTAGTATTTTAGACTGCCTCTTTCTGTGGCCTTTTAATTTCTTATTGTACAGTATTACTCTTTGCATGGCAAATATACCTTTTCCAAAATGTGAAGTTAAAGGATCTCCATTACCAGAAGTTCTTGTATCCAGCTGTAAAAGAACATTTCATAAATCAGTTTCTTCGGTGGAGCACCCAATTTATTTTTGCTTCATATAATCCATAAAAACTTCTCCAGAAGCCTGACTAAGTCAGCTCAATCCCACAACAGTAACTTCAGATATTACCTACTCACAAGATGCAATCTCTTCACACCTTTGGTGCTGTTGTGAATGTAACCAAGCAGAACCTACTACCAGCTCTGGTTTACTAATCTGAAGTTGAACCTTTTGAAATATTCTGGCAGACAGAAGGTCCAGATTTTTGTTGCACAAACTGAAGGAATCTTCACCTCTTGACAGAATTTCTTGGCAATGTTGAGTTTCGTTTATGAAATCTCTTAAGAATTTGAGTCACTTTCAGACACTTGCTTCCATTCCCCAACTACTCTGAAAACCTTAAAATTTTATTTTGTATGTATCCAACATAGTAGTAAAGTCCTGAATGGAAATCAAAGTGCAACTGATTTATAAATGCTGTACAGGGAATCTGTAGTTTTAAGGGTGCGTAGTTTTAAATATATGTTGGCGGATTATTTACAGGACTTAAGAACATAACTTTCTACTACAGTCAGTTTACTATACAATGCATGTCATATTTGCATAATTGCACTATCAACCTACACAAACAGACCAAGCATGAATGAGTTTTCTTTTCCAGGATTTTTTTAAAATCGAATCATTCCGAGTTCATCAAGAAGTTGCACTATTCATTTTGTCCTCGGTACAACCATCACCCATTCTTTAGTGCCTGGTCACATGGGTTTTCCATCAGCCTTCTGACATTGCAGTTGTAGGTCAATGAAAATTTTCTAACATAGATTGGATTACTAGAACTGAAGCAAGTTTCTGCTTTACGATACCATGATTCCTGGACTTCTTGAGCCTTGGTCAAGACAAGATGACTTTTCCTTGTTGGGTTGCTTCTTTTCACGTGCACTGATAAAATCATTGTATGGTATTTCCTTCTCTAACTGTTGGTTTTCCTTCTCTAATAAGCCTGAACTCTGTTTTGTTTTTTCTTTCTTTGCTTTCCTGACGGCAGTCTTTAGAAACACTCCTTTCATTTTAGCTGTTATTGCGTGGACTGGAATTCTCACTACTTTTCATCTCCAAAACAGTTTGCGATGAACTATTATTGGGGATCCCGCACAAGGCTTGGTGGGTTGGAATCTTAGTGTTTCTCTGTTTGGGATTTGCACTAGTCATTCCATATTTTCTGCCATCGCATCTGCTATGGAAGTATCAAAGCTTACAATCAGGGAACAATGCTCTTTCAAAGGGCTCGAGTTTGGTTTGGACTTATACGCTATGATTGTCACTCTAGATTGATTGCTAATCATATCTTGAGATTGATGTTCTTAGTTTGCAAAAGATTTTGCCACTTCTCAAAAGGATCTGTTGGATTGATGCAACTTGCTTTTCATGCAGTTAATCACAAAACACTTTGATAATTGTAGATCGTAAATGCAAAACTTATTGTTAACCAACCAAGTTTAGGCTGTGATTGTTAATCCCATAGTTTTATTTTTGTGCTATGACCCATCCAAGAGGTGGGCCCTGATTGGATGGTTAGATTGATGACATGGAGACCATGTGGGCATTGTAAAGGCAAGGTGGTTGAATGATAGGGGTGGCAATCGGGCCGAGTTGGGCTTCAAAGCCTATGTAACTGTGTCAGACTTCATGTCGGACCTATTCAAAATCTCTAAAATTCAAGCCCATATCCGGCCCAATGCCATAGTCGTATGAGAACCCAAGGTCCTGGCCTTAGTAACCCAAACCTCCTAACCTGCTACCTGCTCCCACTCTCAAACCTCACTCCCGCTGTCAAACCTCGCTTTCACCTCAGGAGCTCGATTTCAACTTTTGTAAACCTCGCTCTCATCTCGTTCTCACCTAAAGGTGCAGTTTTTGTGTAAAGTTTTATTTGATCCTAATTTTCCATGTGAAATGAAATGTGTTTTGTCATTTTTCTTTGTAGGGTACAAGATTCATATAAGATTTGTTAATTGTTAGTGATCTTGTAATCGAATTTAGAATGATACATTTAATAATTCAAGAGTCATCTTGTTTGTTGTGATGAAAAATTTGAATTATGAATTATTTTATCAATTTTCTCGTAGAGTTTAAAAAACTAAAAATTATATATTTACATCTACAAGTAATTTTCAAAAACATCAATATATATTTTATGTATATATATCGGCGCTCCTGATCCTATCCTAAATTGAAATTTGACACTTTTGCTCCCGCACCCGCTCTCGCTCCCGCACCCGCACCCGCTCTCGCTCTGGTTACTTAGGTCCTGGCATTGCTACACCAGTTTGATTTGGAGTAAAACAGATATTTATCGGATCGAATATACCAATATCCGATTATAAACGGATAGTAAGTTTACTATTTGAATTCACTCTCTCGGATGCCTATTCAGATAATTATCCGACTAAACGGTTTTGATTATGAATCGGATGTAGATAGTATCTACATCTGATTACAACCCTACTTGCGACTACAGATTAATTGTAGCATAGCAACTGCAGAGCCAAGGAGAGTCTGCGGCCTCAGCATCCAGGTTAGCGTGGATTTGGCACACGGTGCAAAAAAATACCTGTAATTTACTTCAACATAACCCTAAATGCTGATGTGGCAGAATCTCTTTGTTTCTACAGCTGCTATGTATTTACACTTAGAGGAATGCTAGTCCTACTCTCAGTCAACCTATTCTCTCACCCTCATCCCAGGCCGGTACAGTCGGGCGACTCAGTCCTAAAGAACTATTCCAGGTTGGAAATAGGCTATGCAAAGATTAACCAACTTGGAAGGGAAGGCAAGGCTTGGACAGTAAATGGGTTTTGAGCCTGGGCCAGAGGATTAATTAGCCCAAGTATTGCTAAACTAGGCCTGGGCTTAGAATCTTAGGGCCGAGACCTGTTTTAGTATACTTTTGGACACTTTGTTCCTACTGGCCTGGCCCAACAATGCATTATGTAGGTGTTCCCATATGTGAGATGAACAGGGAATCAACAAGCCCATGTCTTGGCCAACACAGCTTTGCATAAAATATTACCTTTTCATTCTCAGGGTCATCCTAGGTCCAATATGTTGTATATACAAGAGACTAGATCATCTCAAGCACATGTTTGGGAGAATCTCCAAAGCAAAAACATGGTGATGACACCTGTCCTAATAAAACCTAACTAGGTTCGCCCAACAGTGTGATTTGCTTAAGAGGTTTCTCTTGAACATTTGCTTGAGAGGATTCTGTTCTATTACAATAGTGAAGTGTTTTTTCCCTGAGATTGCCCCCTATTCTTTGGCTTTGTTCTCAAAATACCCACCTTTTTAAAACCCTTCTCTAAATGTCCCTACACACATGTGAAGGAGTTTGCACATGCGAACTTTTGTCATTTGATCAAATCCAACCATTTGAAGGAAAGACATTTGTGTCCCCTTCATTCTCATCAATCGTGGATAACTCCATTTATTCCTTATCAATAATGGAGTCCCTTCAGTGATCAAGAAGAATCTCCAAACATTTCATTACCTATCATTTCCTAGTGAGATTTTCACAAGAGCATTTCTTCCACTAAACTACTAACAACTATTGTAAGAGAACACCATTAACGAATGAGAAAAAAAAGATTATAATCATGACATTTATGATTTTGAACCTTAAATCCCATGTTAGATGGTTTACATAGGCTTTCTTTGCAATTTTTTTTTTATAATTTATAGAGTGCGGTCAATACTCAACAAGTTGGGTCGATACTTTGTATCAATATCGGTTGTGTTCCAAGATTGAAAATGATCTATATCGATAATATCGATATTCAAGTCAATATGAGTATCGATATTATCGGTACAAGTCAATACGAGTATCGATATTGGTCAATATGAGTATCGATATTATCAGTACAAGTTAATATGAGTATCAATATTATTAATAAAGGGTCTACAAGCAAAAACTTCATTAAATCGTAAATTTTCCATCATTTTTCACGAAAAGTTATACTAAAACATCAATTAAAAGAAAAATGAGTGAAGAGTTTTGTGAGATGTAAAGATGAGGAGAGTGGGAAGCTTCTCCAATCTCATACGCATATACGTAAATCCTTATTTTTCCTCTTCTTCTTTCGGAACCATTCTTTAAAGTGTTGGTGGTAATGGAGGGGTGTTTCAGACTTTTCATAAAGAAAGATTTTTAAATTGTGGGTATTTTGAGAATTTAAAGGCAAACTACAACGGCAATCAGGGAAAAACCCCAATAGCAAGCCCTATTCCTTTTCTAACGGTTGTAGTAATCCTAACGGTTGCAATGTAATTTAAAATGACACATACGAGAAGGGAACCATGGGGTTCGCTTCTAAGCTAACCGCAGTGTCCCTATGTCCCTTTTTATACTTGTTTAACCATGATTAAGCTTAACTAATTTAAAATTAAAATTTTTTATTTTTGTTTTTATTAAAAATCATGTTAGATTACTTAACCCTAGGAGTGAGTGAATCTTAACCACAATTGATAGGTGGTAAAAAGAGGGCATGAACCAATGAAATCACGGGGTCAGCTTCTAAGCTGACCCTTTGATCCTTTTCCATTTCCCAAAAGACTATAGCTGGTACCTATAAAAGACTATAGCTGATCCCACCTACTTTTTAAACTTCAACGGCTACAACTTTCAAAAAAAAAGGCATCTATGTTGATGGTCCCCCATTTATATAAAACATTATTTCTATGAAGGAGGTAAAAGATCATTGAACCCACAAGACCCACGAAGGCAGTTCAGCCTTAGTAGGTAGCATGAGATAGAGAATTGTCAACTACTATATAGGCAGGCCTCCACCAGAAACCCCATTCTAATAGAAATGATAGAAAGACTAGAAAACCAAAACTCCAAACAGAGAGCTGGGGCATGTGACACTGCTATTTTAAACTATGGTTTTCATGGCTGCCCATGTCTTATAATGTAGACTTAGGCTAAAGAAGAGAATATCTTATATTTATCTTTTTCTTTTTCTTTTTCTTTTTCTTTTTCTTTTTCCTTTGGTGGCCACTATCTCAATTTCCTTATTCCTTTCATTTTCTTTTCTTTCCATTTTGGATTTTTAGGGAAAAAGATCTTCCAGGTTGGATATGTTGAGACCTAGAAAACCCATCTTAGTTTACTGTTTTTTTCTCGCTCGGATTCCCTTTGACAGTTGCTCAAAAGCATATGTTGACCGAATTAGGATTTTAGAAAAACAGCCTGAACTAAAGCCACGGACTCGTGTTGCATTTTTTGGGGTGTAAGAGGAAGTCCAGACCTTTATTTAGAAGACATCATTTATCTACTATTAGTTTTAGAATTAGTGCAAACATCATCTAAGGGAAATTTCTACCAAAATCATACCTCCTAGTAAAAGGCACACACGTACACAATCCTAGCTAAAGGGACAGGTGTAGAACCCAACTTAGGCTAGCCCTAAAACTGTGTTGAAAACATCTACAATACCAATGGTCAGGGTCGCAATATTTAGCATTGTTTTGGGGTTCACCCTTTTTAGTGGTATTCTTACCCTAAGCAAGCTTAAATTGAGGCTTTTAATGTTGAAAAGAATAAACCATAAATTTTGAAAATTTTCAATTTTGTATGGAACATTATTGTCATTTGGATAAGCTTAACCAGAGACTTCTCAATGCCAGTACTGGTGTATGAGAACAACCTTGCATGGTCCTGTTCTTATGAAATTGACAATTCTAACCGAGACTTGCAAAGTCTCAAGATTTCAAGTGCCATGCTTTGCAAGCCGAGCTCGTCATTTGGCAATATGTGTTCTTTTGCATTGAGTAAGCATTGAGTAAATTTGCAGGAATATGTTGTTTCAAGTGCGAGCTTTGAGAGTCACTGTCAATGGCTTCAATGGAACTAAAACCTCATGTTAATGGTATATATAGGGGCGGAGCCACATGGGGCAGGGGGACTGAACCCTCCCCCCCACCCCCCACAAAAAAAAAAAATTTGGAAAATTAAAAAAATTGATCCTATACTATTTGAGAGGGGTAGCTTGGGAGAGGGACGGAGCCGGGGGACGTGGGGCTCTAGCCCCCCCCCCCCCAACTTCTAAAAAAAATATATTCTTTACGGACAGATACAAATAGACACAATGGCCCATGAACTTGGTCTCAAAAAAAAAAATTCAGGGGCTATGCCCTTGAAGCCCCATTGTTAGCCCCCTACAAGACAATCCTGGTTCCTTTTTCGCCTATATATATATGACAGTTGTCGCAAAAAGAACAGGTCTTCGAGAGGGGAAAAAAAAAGGCAATAGAATAATTTCCCATTAAGAGAGCAAAGATTTAGATGTCCCAAACATTAAAAGCGATTTCCCTTTATTTTCAGTTACAAATCCAACCAAATAAAAAAGAAAGGAGGCCAGTGAGAGATCCATATCTTTCCAAGTTCCAACCCCACTTCCTGATCGAATATTTGATGAACATCAAATGTCACATTCTTTCTTTTTGTTATTTTTGTCTTTCCTTCTCGCATTCATTATCCTTTTGATGATTCCTCAGATTGCATGTTATTGCGTAAGAGCTTTCATGTTTTGGATAGCTCTCCAGTTTCTTACCATATTCAGACAAATCTCTGGCTTGAGCAGACAAGTTGCACTTTCTTTTTCCATCCCTTTTTCATGATTGGTGCAATTTATCGAACAGAAATGTGATTGAAGAGATTCTCATAGCATTCAAAGGATCATTTGGACTAAAAACCATTAAAATGGAAAATCTTCTCTCAAAACCTTTGAAAGAAAAGAAATGAGAAAAAAAAAAGACATGAAAATGACTTCTTTCTTGTTAATGACTTCTTGATTTCTCCATTTTTTTCAAGATGTCATGAATTTTCCAAATTTAATGCTGTTTATTCACGTTTTTTTTAAAAAACATTCTGAATAAATATCTAATATGTAGAATATACTTATTTTAAGTTTTCATAGTTAAAAATCTTGTTTATTATTTATCTCCATTTGACCTACATTTTTTCAATTTTTTAAAAGTTTTTCTTAGTTCAATAATTCCCGAACTTCGACTTGGTAATGTAGGAGTGGCATGCACCACCAGTGGTGTCAAATAAGGAGCTCGGTTTCTACTTGGACTTTTAGACTTGAACCTTTTTGGGTTCATAATTAGATAGAAGCCAAAATACCTACGGGAAATCTAGAGGCATTCATCTTAGCTACATATGTGTGTGTTAGTTACATGATATCACCCAAAAAAATTAAGAGGCATTCATCTTAGCTTCTTTAGGTTGGAGATGTCAAGAGAATCAGTCCAGGAAAAAAGAAATTGCACTAAGCACTAGCAGATCTGATTTTAACTTAACCACCAAGAGAAAAAGAGAAAAAACACACACCTTGCAGCTAGTAGAGAGTTAAGAAGTTTTGGGATGGTCCTTGAAATCAATTTTGAATGTGCAACAAAGGGTTAGGTGTTTATAGAGGTTAGATGTCTGAGAAATTCAGTCATGTTATAAGCAAAGGGTAGCTTAGAATTTTGGCAAAAGGGAACTGAGGGCAGTGTGTAGAAATCCAAGAAAACCTGAGGAAGCTAGGTACAAATTGAGAATCCAAATATTTTCATGCATAGAGAAATTAAGTGCCATAATTAGGTTACTCATTCCCTTATTGGGAGTGTTTGGTTACAAAGCTAATATTGCCTGCCACATTTTGGCCTTTGCATTTGGGGTTGGAGTCAATTTTAAGGATTCTATGTGTGTCTCCTTCTCTTAGGCGCATGGCCCGCCTGCCTTCACAAACTCCAGAAAAGTCTTGGTTTTCACATATTCACTTGTTATATTTTGGTTGCATAATGTAATAAGCTTTGTTACCAAACACTTCCATGTCCTACTTCTACTTATGGATTTAAGTGTATTGTCAACTAGAGTACTACAATGCCCACTTGCTAGTGTCAATGCTTGAAATAGGCACACTCTAACATCTAGGAATGTCTCAGAGTGGGTGAGGTATGGTTGGTGGACCTGGTGGTGCTATATGATACCTTCTTAAGAATCTCATTTACAACATTTGGGATCTTTGGACCACCAGTATCTGACCCACATTTCCAGTGCATTTAATGTGCAGATGCTGGGTCCACACAGAAGAGGTTAGACTTGAAAAAAGCTGATGTTAAAAAAGATTGCTTTAGAGAAAAGAAGGTAAAAAAAGGAGTTTAAAGAGAGAGAAGATATTATTTAAGCATCTTTCTAGCAGGGAAGCAAAGGGAGGGGTGGGTGGAATGGGATATGATGGAGAAATGGATAGCATGAGGATGTAAATAGGAGTTCTGGTGGTAGTTTCTTTCACTTTGTCATGTCTTTCTTTTTGGTAGTCTATGTATTAGTCTTCTTCTTTGATCCTTCTTTTCTTCTCTTAGCTTTTGTGTTGATCCAGTTTCACATTCTACCTTGGGGCCACATATATTGGACTAAATAAAGAAAATGGAATCTCTCTCTCTCTCTCTCAATAATCTCATGGTGACGCTCATAACAGTACTCCCATATTTGAATGGGGGCAAGTTTCTCATGATTTGCTAACTCAATTATCGAGCCCATGGCCGTTCAAGCAATGTACATATCGAATATTGACAGGACGCATACGTGAAAAAAGAAAATTTAGCATTTGGTTACTAAGAAAGTGGAAGGAGAAACGATAATTGAGAGAAAATTTTCTCTTAAATTATGAATTTAAAATCTAAAAAAAAGATTTTCAAGAAAAAAGAAGAGATTAGTTTTGAACCGGAGCTCTCCCTTTTACACTATGGGCAATGACACATCTGTTATTACTGAGATTTGCTGGGGTAATTTCTCAACACACCAATTTACAAGATTGCCACTCTATAGTTTAAAATGGGGAGCTCCACTCAACGCCGTGGAGCAGAGCTCCTTTTTGTATTTAAACTGAAAAAAGAAAGGAAAATTACTTTCTCACCAACTTTCTATATAATTTTCTAAACAACCAAATGACAAAAAAAATTGAAGGTTTCTTTTCTTTTTTTCCCTCTACTTCTCTATATTTTCTCGACAACCAAACACAGCATAAGGTTCATTTTCTATACAGCATTTAAAGAAGTTCTACCAAAAGATGATTCCCATGCTCTCACTTGTCCATAGGAAATGGAGGTCTCAAGTCAACCATAAGTTATCAAATCAAATGTAAGTCAACGGATAATGTGTATAACAGGATACGATATCGCGAAGTGATCAACAGATACATTCCATTAAAAGTAATACTTTGTAGTTTATCATATTATTCTTGATCAAATCGAAACAGCTTTCGTAAAAATTTCGAACGTGGGCTAGAAGCAAAATGAAATAAGGATGAAGAAGCCACTTACTGGAGATGCCCACCATTGCATTGCCAAGTAAAAGGTTGTGATAATAACAAATATATGCACGGTTGAGTTGAGAACTGACACTGAAGAAGGTGATTCCACAGTGGCCTTTACTAGCTATCCTTTGTTATGAACATTCGATTTACATCTATTATGTTTAAGTTAATGCTACTTGAAAGGGAAAAATCCCGTACACGCCACACGTCTATAGCTGCTTAGTTGGTAGAGGAATGTTAGTAAAAAGCCACCTGTGAATGAGTCTGAGGGGGCGGGTGTGCACCCTGAAATAAGCTCCGATGATAAAGTCAGTATAAGGCACAAGCACATGAACATATGAACATAATAGTATAAAGATACTTATCGTGAGGTCACTGGGTATATGCACTTGAGGATGAGCTCTGCTGTTATGCTCTGGAGATTGTAGCTCAGGAGGCACAAAGAATATGGCTCAGACAACATAGCTCGGACAACGTAGCTCTGATAACGTAGCTCGTATAAGGCACAGACAACGTAGCTCGGATAAGGCACAGACAATGTAGCTCTGACAACGTAGCTCGGACAACGTAGCTCTGACAACGTAGCTCGGACAACGTAGCTCGGATAACATAGCTCGGATAACATAGCTCTGACAACGTATACGTTGTGCATCAGACAACGGGTACGTTGTACATCAGACAACGGACAACGAGCTCGGCACTATTCACAACACAACGTGACAACGTATTCGGCACTATTTACAGCAGGCAACGCTACAACGGATTTAGCACTATTCACAGCAGACAACGCGACAACGGATTCGACACTATTCACAACAGACAACGCGACAACGGATTTGGCACTATTCACAGCAGACAACGCTACAACAGATTTAGCACTATTCATGGCCTATTTGAGAGAATCCGGTGACCATAATAGATTGTGATGCCATAAAGAGCATCAAGTAGCCAGATAACACCAAAGGAAAATGAGAGAATCAGGTGAGTGGCCGCCTGCATAGCCCTTCGGGGTAGGGGTGTGAATGACTCAAGCTTCTCAGATCTCCTTCTTCCTCTTCTTCTTCTGCCCTTTATTTCCTCTCTTGCCTTCCGCACCATCCTTCTATTCTTTCTGGTGATTCTTGCTTATTTATAGGCATTTGGAGTCATCATGACTTGTGTAGTCATGATGAGGTCACCTGTCAGACAACACTCAAGTGAGCTAGCACATAGCCCAAGTGGGCTTATGTCGGCTAAATTGTTAGAATTTGTTAGAGTGAGAAATTCCTATTATACCCCTTCTTTTTACTCATTTTTACGAATTTTATCTCTTATACTACTAACACTATCTTTGTTAATATACTCTATTTATAGAGTGAATAACATGTCTTCTCCTTGAAGAAAGCAAGTTTAAAAGAAAATATAGCTAGCATTACCCTTATGTTTATGCCTTGCATTCTGGTTGATCATCAGTTTGGATTGTGTACATTAGACCAGAATTACTTGATCAATGACAAATTCTTAATTTTATATTTTTTGTATATATATATAATTGCATTTATGTTAGGTTTTCATTGATTAGTGAAAACAGAAAAGTGTGGAGATATTTGTAACCCCATTTTCCCCAGGAAATAAAGAAAGGATCTCTCGTCGACCATGGACGTAGACATCTTGCCGAACCACAATAAATTTGGCGTGCTTTAATTTTCTTTTATTGCATTTTTTTTTTCTACAACATCCTTTGATTACTCATTCAAATTAGCTACTCTATGATTGATATTCCTTTGACTGTGTTGACATTGAAATTGTAAAAACCAGTACAGGCTACAGAGGCCAAGAGATCTTCCTCCAAAAAAACAACTGAGAGGGCTGAATCAAAGGTGTGGTGCAATCTAGTGGCTACTAACATAGTTCCATTACCACATGCTTTCCAGCTACTTGATACCACGTACATTTACTTATTATTGATGACAATTAAGTGTCTTATCCTAAGTCCGATGGCGTGCCGCACCCTTCGGGGGTGTGGATTCCAAAACTGCTGTGACAGCTGAGTAAGTTCATAAACAGGTCCATGCGATTCATACATCAAGCAACTGCAAGAATAATAGTATCAAGTGCACTTGATTATCCTGTATCAAGAGCCCTAAATCGACGCGGGGTTTCAATCATGCCATTTGCGAAATTGATCTCTGACAGTGACTAATAGTAGAGAATTCCCACTTAGTACACAAATATACCAATTCGATCTGAAGTATTTTCAGTAGATGAAATAAATCTATGTTTATTTAGACATCAACGGGGCACAAAAAGCTCCAACCGAAAAGTTGACATACAAGAATAATTGAAGTAAAATGGGAAAATAGAATCATTTTATGAAATGTCCAGGGATAAGTATAATTTGAGAGCACAATGATTCACTGCAAGAGGCAGCATGCAATAGAATGCTGCAAAAAGGCTGAAACCCTAACCCTGGCTTGCATTTTGGGTCTCACATCAACATTTTCTAAAACCTGAGAGGAGAATGGACCCTAGGGGAATATTAATGCCGATGTGTGGAACGGGATGGGTGCTTTAGAGTCGGGTTCAAACCCTAAAACATTATTCTCATTATAACACGTCAGGATTAATTAACTCCCTAGGGCTCATGTTCCCCTCTTAAATTCTAGTATACGAAAGAGTGAAAAAGTGCTTAGCTGGGGTTAGGATTTTGACCCTTTACAACATTATTTTAGGCCGTCTCTTGCAGTGAATCCTTGTTCAATTTGATACTTTCTACTTACTTTACTTTGAATGTGATACTTTATCAGCCAAAAAAAAAAAAAGGTGTGATACTTTGGCCTAACAAGAAGTCTCTAAAACTTTCTTGCCATTCTGTGCCAGTTGTTGGAGGGTCTATTTCGTGGTGGTAGGTGATGAAACCTCTCAAGAAATCAGAAAGTGTAGCTAAAGAAGTCCCATAATTACCAAAGAGGATTTTGCTAGCCCCAGGCGCAAATCTTCCAAAGACACGACTGGAGCACTACAAATGTCAAACATTATCTGAAATTTACTTTTTTAACTGTTAAAATAATGAAAGATTTCCGTGTGTTAGGCCCATCTGCCTCCATGGAAAAATTTGGACTAAATGAGACTCCGACTAGCACTCCTCAACCAAAGATACTCTTCCAATAGTTAGGGGTTGTTTGACATCACTTTTAAGAAACTTTTCTTCTACACCTAGGGACAGGACTTGGCTGGAATCGAACGATGCTAAGAATCATTCTGATTCGTGCACAAATATGGGAAAAAAAGAAATTTCTGAGAATCAATTAACTTATTTTAATCAGGAATCAAAACGATTCTAAGAATCATTCTGATTCTTGCACAAATATGGGGAAAAAAGAAATTTATGAGAATCAATTAACTTTTTTAATCAGGTCTCTAGGCTCATCTAGTGTTTGGTAACACTAATCTAAATTGGCAGAGCTTATTTGAAAATTATGCTTAGTTATGCTTAGTTGGACTTTAGATTGTAAAGTTGAAGATTAATTGCATGTCTATATCTTTTTAAAGTAGAGATTTTAAAGGTAAAAACCTCTACTTTAACAAGTAGCTCATAGTCATTTTTTTATTTTAGAAGTAAAACCCCTATTTCAAAAATATGTAGACATGCAATTAACCAATTTAAAGTCCAACTAAGCACAATTTCCAAATAAGTTCTACCTATTTAGATTAGTGCTACTAAATGCCGCCTAACTCTTGTTCTTCTCCCAACCATCAGCAAAATTGATGCCAAATGGACCCCTACATTTTATTAGATAGACTAATAGTAAAGTTGTCTTGGAAAAGATAAATCATCTACGAACTAAACTGAAACTAGAAAATTAGAATTGAAAAGAAATTTAGGAAAAAATTATGTCAATTTTCTCCACTTTGGAAAGAGATATTAGTAAGTTATTCATAGTTGGGAATTGTTTGATTTTAATAAGCTAAAAAAGTGGATATCACTGCTGCTTTTAATAGCATTATTGTTTCACTTTTATGTAATTCAAATGGGTTGCACATTAAATTTGCCACTGAATTGGACACGTTTCTTGTAAATATGCTCAACTCATTAGCTTGCATCATACAAGTGGAAGAATTTCGCACAAGAAGGTTGAAATTCTCTCCAAACATCAAATAAGGAAGAAAAACTTGTGACAAACATGGTTTTGGGGTGGTGGGGTTGATGGCAACGTGGAAAAAAAAGAAATAATAAAACACAGGACACAAGGCACATGTCATTTGTCACCTAATTGAGTATTTTGGGCTAAGACACAAGACCACTTAGAAACACAGACAAAAATAACAAAATACTCAACACCCATAACTATGTATAACCGTATAAGAACTGAAGGGGAGTGTTAGCGTCAATCTCTAATCATCCCACAAGGGAAATATCAAATTTCATTTTAATAGGGCTCACAATATTTAAATGTATTTTGACCTTTTTTCTATGGGGGCAATTAGGAATTAACGTAATTGAAACTCTGACATTTTCCATGGGCCAAAACAATCTGCGAGCTTTCACTCCGTAAGGACAAGAAGTAAATAAACAAGTACCCATATAAAGCAGTATCTAGATCTTAAATGGAATCACAAACTCAACCCCAAAAGGATTAGAATAAGGAAGTTCCATTTATTAGGGCAACTTGAGGGGAAAAAAAAAGAATTTCATAAGTCTCACCAATTCGCTTTGAGCACACTGCCTCGATTCCTAGAAGGTCAAAATTAATATTGCAAATTTTTTTATGAGTCGGGCTATGGGTACTCCCAAATATACTCCCTAATCCTAATTGTTTATAACTAACCACCAAGGGACAGGATTTGAGTTGGTTATTTTATCTTTTCTAATGCCACATCAGCACTAATCCTAAATAGTTAAAATTTGGCAGTATCCCTAAACTAATTCCCTTTTTTAAAATTATTTTTAGGGAGTGATGAAAAGTGCTAATTGAAGAGAGGGAGAGGATTACATCTATATTTTATTTAAGGGTAACATAAAAAAAATCATATAGCTTTTCGTTTTTTGTTGTCTTTAAGGAGTCAAGGTCGAGTCACTGAGGTGTGGTGGTTGAAAGCTAAGAATCTTGCTAACTTAACTCCTGGCCTATTAACCTTAGATAAATGATGAGATGAATGAAAAAAAAATGGAATCAAGATGTATATTGCTTTTCTAGCTTCATTATACTAAGTAACCCAAAAAGTCATCCATGCATATTTGAAAAAAGAAACATTGGAAAGTTGATATGGATTTCCTTTTCCACCCCAATGTCTCACATTTGGAATTCCCATCATCTTCTACATCATCATCTTACTTACATCATACGTGGTAATTTTGTTTATGAAAAACGGCCAGGTAATTTCTTGTTAAGTATAATTACAGGGAATTTGAGTCATGAATGAAGGGCCTCATCAATTGAAGTAAGAAAAAGATTGGCACATTTCTTCCCTTGATTTGAGTTGCCATTTTCTTTAATGATGCTCATGTGTTCATATGTCACTCAGTTGATCAAGAGGAGTGGGGTTTGGTTGGCCACGCTCACTATAAGTAGACAAGTGGCATGTGTTTTAAGATTTTTATAGTTGGATGTCAAGATAGATCCCCTGAGAGATACATGGCCAAAATCAACTCTTTATAGACGTCCAATTAGACCCTAATTTGTTAGTATTAACCTACTTAGAGTTCACTAGACCCTATTTAGACTATAGAAATGATTGATTCTCTTACCTTTGATTGAATGGTCTATAAACGCCTGATCGAACTGATATTTTGTCACGGGTTTTTCGATTGACCTACCTTGACATCTAACGGTCAAAATCGCAAATAACTTGTCACATGTCTTTTTTTTTCACGGGACCGCTCACCACAACTGCCAACCAAAATGCTATATATATATATGAGTGTTTGTGCGCACGCTATCATTCACTAAGACCAATGAACTTGTTAACTTTGATAAGTCTTTTTAACCCTACGTGTTGAATATTATTCTATTAATTATAAGGGTACTTTGACATTTTAGTAAGAGACAATTATATTTATATATAGGGAGGTGTTGCTAACATTCACCTAGTGGGTAAACTTGCTAAACTTCACCAAGACATTTTTATTCTTGCATTAATCATCAAACTCAATATTAACTTTAAAGTTAAAATGATATTCAATACATAGGGGTAAAAAAAAACTACTAAAAGTTAGCAAGAGCACTAGTATTAGTGAAATCCATATTATACATGTGTGGGTTGGTGGTGTTAACATTTACTATGTGGGTGAATTTATTAACCTTTACAAAGACATTTTTACCGTTAAATTAATTATCAAACTCACTAAAGTATATTGATTGAAGAGTGCTAGCCCCATACACACTAGGTCATTTTTTTTCAGAGACGTAGTGTGGGTGCAACACGTGGTGTTGCTACCCTGTAACAGAGAGATGGGCTGACACTTGTTGCGACAACCTTGCGTCTCGGGAAGATTGAGCCAGAGGCTAGTTTTCTGAAGTATATATATCATGTGATTTCAACTTACAACTATTCCAACTATTCGAGGAGTAGATGATCTACATTGGATTAGTACTGGTACAAATGAATAAGAGGAGGCATTTCCAGTCGCTCTACTACAAATGAATTCATGCAGAATGACTCTGGAAGTCAGCCTGATCCACTGATCTTAACCGTTCGATAGATTGACTTCTTTCTAAACTACTACTCTACTTATTTATCGACCATCGAAAAGAATGTAATTGATCGGACGGCTATAATCAACAAAATCTATTTATCAAATTCTCGGGATTGATAAATATATACAGGAATTGCATGGTAGAGATCCATAGGATTATAGTAACAAAAAGTGAATCTATGAAGGTGGGGAATCTAATCAAAGGCAAATGTGCTATAATTGTACAAAGTGGGGAGAAAGAACCTCTCACGTTCTATGTATTTAGAGGGAAAAAGAGTCATTCCTGCCTTTTGTGAATTCAGAGAAATTCCAAATCATGATCACTTGGAACTTGAAAATCTTTCCGGCCATCATGAAAGACCACTTTAAACACATACACACGCTCAAAAGAGAAAAAAAGAGTCGCATTTGGAAGCTCTCACACTTCCACTGAACTTGAAGTCCTCGTGGAAATTGAAGCTATGCAATGACGTTTCTCCACATATCCTTCAACATTTCTATTTTATTTTGACTCTTTGTGTTATCACGTTTTCAACTCAAGAGGTTTTTGAATTATTTGTACTTGTGGAGATAACAGGGTTTCAGAGGGGTCCATATGCACCTTTGAAGGGACTCTTAGAGATGGGGAGTGCTACCCCCCTCCCCCCCCCCCAATTGCACTCTCCACTGTTGGGATTTCAAACTATGAATCACATAAATCACATTGCAAATAGGAAAAAAAAAAGTTGCAGAAAATAAAATAGAGGCAAAACACAGAGATATACGAGGTTCGGTAACGTGCCTACATCCTCAGGAGTCACACCAATTCACTATCTTGAAGATAAAGAATACACAGAGTTTTTCACTCAACATGACGGCCACTTCTCACACATACCTACAAAAAACGTACACTTCATGCGTCATATGGGGGCTTCTCCCCCTGCCACCCTCCCGAGCAATCTGTTGAAGGTTGTTTACATTCCCAACATCTGCTTCTATGGGCAAGAAGATAAGGATTTTGTATCATGCAATTGTGGGTCCGACTACAAAATCATTGTCCCTTGGCCCAAAAAAAATGGAGAGTGCAATAGGGAAGAGGAGCTAGGAAATCCTTCTAGGGATGGAGGTGTATAATATCCCATTTGTCTTTTGAATCAATGCACTTGGGGTTGTCAAAAATACTTCTAATTAATATTCATTAACCAAGTACAAAATGTAGAGAGTGCTAACTCCTGTGTGGATTTTGAAATTTTCTAAACTCTCATATTGGATGATACACCTGTCATTTTACCGTTTAACAAGTTTTTTTTAAAAAAAAATTAAGGAAGTTATGGCCTCATTCCTCAACCACTTCAACAAATAACAGGGAAAAGATGCGACACGTATATATTGCAACCACTGAGTGTGGAAAGATGTGACTCGAGCTAGCATTTCTCATATAATGTAAAGACAATGACGACCCTGATGATGATCCTAATTAAACTTCCCATAATACATACCGCAAAGGGTGTGATTCCGTGGACCGACCCGACAACCCGGCTTACCAAGGTAGGTTGGAATACCTTGAGGCCAAATATGTTTTTATATTTGATATGAGGCATTATTTACTTAAGTTCATGCCATGGTCAGTGCGTTAGTGAGTCGGAGTGAGTATTGAAACCTCGCAACGAGGTGGTGTATTTGTTCTTGAATCAATTTTTCAGACTCCCAGTGCCGGATGGGAACTCTTTAGCGAACTCTTAGTATTGCATCACATAGTAGTAATACGGTCTATGAACTCATCGATCACGAATGCCATTTGATTACATGACAGGTTCTTGAATCCGTATAGTTCCACTAGGATTAGAATTGAATCGTGAGGTCATTCGAGCGTAATGTAAATAGATACTATGTTTACATATGGATCCCTGTAGAATATGCAAGTTGCGGATGAGTATTCGGAGTGCCTTGATCAGAAGAATATATAATTGAAAAGATAACAACGAAATCTAAACTAGTCACATGGGGTTCATAGCAGGAAAAAAATTTGGCCTTCCAAGGTCAAATTTTATTTTGAAGTCAAAATTTATTATTTTTAATAATTTTTTACCTTTTTTTTTTTGGAGGATCTAATTGGGTTGAAAAATTCTTAATCAAGAATTATACGTGTCTTAGTCAAGTTATAATTTTTCCTATTTTGAAATTTTCATATTTCGGATAAATTTGCTTTTAAAAGGAAGTCTAGTCGAAGTGTTTATTTAAGCATGATTATAAGGAATCACTTCAATTTTAATTGAATTTTTTTAAAAAGAATTTCTTCTTTGATTTTTTTTCTTATGGATTCAAGGTTCTAAACATTTGACCGTCTTCTTCTTAATACACGCTTCAATTTGCAATAAATCGGCAGGCCACCGCATCCGATGATGTGATTCGTGTCCCTTGCAAGCTGACGACATGTGTAATTTTGTCATATTATCAATTATTTATGATTTTATGAAATAGAACTACTGCAACGGTCACAGAATGCTCTTGAGCTGATAATAATCAAAAAAAAAAAAAATTGTTTTTTTATGTGGTTGAAGATATTAATTGGGGAAATTTTCCTTAAGAAGTATTTTTGATATATAAGCCATTTGAAGGAAAGGATAGGGGCATTTATTTGGGTCTTTCTCTTTCTACAATTATATTAGAAAGATAGAGGGGAATGTTTAAGAAGACAAAAACTAAGCTCCAAAAGTAGTAAAAGAAGCGTCACGAGATAATATCCGACAACGGCAATAAATCGTCAATCATTGTATTTTATCTTTCTGACACGTGTCTTGACAACACATTGTCGGTTACCATCCGTTTTATAGCCGAGCAATGTAAAACGACCGGTCAAACTCAGCAGTTAAAAAGCGCTGAGCGTTTTTTTGTTTGACCCGAAAAACCTAACAGATCGTTTGAGAGGGAAATCGGCAATTACTCGGCTGCTCCACAAATCAGTCAGGCGCACCCCCAAATTGGCTCCTAGCAATAATATGGACAAAACTTAATCTTACTTGCAAAATAGTTAACGTACCTGGGATCTGTATTTTTAAATTAAAGGCTGACCTCATTGGTCCAAGTCCCAACTCCTAAATACTCACCATAAGCCCTCACTACTCTTTTTAACGAAGAACTCCAAGCCCACCCTTTGGGTAAACCCCGGACATATACAAGACCCCGCAACCTACATGAACTGGTAAGCCCAAATATCCGAAAATCAATCTTGAGTCAACCCGAGTTCAGCTCGCTTGAATGAAATTCAAGCTCATGGACTCGAGCTTGATCAAGCTTGCTCAAGCCTAAACATTTGAGCTCGAATCAAGCTCAAGCTAAGCTCGAGCATGTTCAAGTCAAACTCAAATTTGGCCGAGCCCAACTCAAATGCTCCCCCTCTTGTGTGCCCATAGTGTCAATTACACAAATTGCAAGTATATAAATAAAATTAGGTAAATGATTGTATGCACTGAATAACATATGACATCGAGCACACCACCGTCCGACTGAGGATTCAACGGCTCCAAAGCATCAAGGGAGGCCCACTATTTTCATCCATGTTAGGAGTGGCACCTTGGTGCCATTCTAGGAAGCACGGATACTTCAAATAGGGGTTCGTACCCGTATCCGATACGGATACGCCTCCGATACGACGGGATACATATGGAATATGGCTGAAACGTATCCTGTTAATTAAAAATAAATTTTTAATTTCGGATATGGCTCCGATACGACATGGATACTCCAGGATACGTCCGGGATACGGCCCTTTATATTTTTTTATTTTAAATTTTTTTATTTAATTTTTTTTTTTGGAGACCTGTGGGTGTGACCCTATCTCTTTTGTTTTTGCATGGACATGATCTTCTTTATATTTTATTTAGTGGATGATAGGATGACTTTCTTTTTTGCTTAGTAGATGATGAGATGACCCTATTTCTTTTACTTTTGCATGAACATGGTCTTTTTATACATAAACAGAACTGAACCAATGGTTATTTTGTAATTATAATACAAAATATAATATTATTATTATTTATAAAAAAAATTACATACGTATCCTGGTCGTACTCGTATCTTATTTTTTTAGGTTTTGCCATATCACAGTATCCGTATCATATCATACCCGTATCCGTGCTTCCTAGGTGCCATTGGATTCTCGATGAGACGGTGCTAGATAACATATACTATGAAGCGGATACAATCCCCTCCCTTATATAAAAATATTTGAGATATCGATCAATTTGTCATTCACACAACTTGTACTACTATTAACAAATCATTTTTAAGAGGTACAAATCTTTGTGCAAAGCTGCAGACACAAAATGGGACCCCATTTCATTTTTCCAAGGGAGCTACCACGATTTTACCTCCTAGTGTAAAGGAAGGCCGAAAGCATTAGTGGGTAGTTAAGTCAATTGAACGCCTACCCCGTGTCTTCCTACGTGTCCATCAACGTGCCGGGTCCCCTAGCGCACTAAAAGATGCCTCCTACTCTCCCTCTTGTATAAATTATAACCCTCACTCATCCCCTCCCTCATACTCACTGCAACCTTCCCACCACCACCTCCTCCTCCACCGCTACCGCCACCGCCACCGTCGGCACCATCGGTAGCAGAACCACCTCTACCACCAATTTAGCGCCATTACCTCTATATTTAACGACACCTTTTCTACCACATTACACACTCTCTAGAGATATAGTCTAAGCAACACCGTACCATTTCCACAAAAGCATTACTAAATTTAGAACCACCATCTCTAAATTTGAATCGAAGTAGTGCTAATATATCGGAGAAATGGGTAACGCCGACGACTATGTATACCCGTCAACTACATCAGTAGCAGTCGCAATTCCTCCGCCAAAACCGTTTTTCAACTCAATTAAGTCCTCTATCAAGGAGACTTTCTTCCCCGATGACCCTCTTCGGCAATTCAAGAACCAACCACCGTCTAGGAGATTCATACTAGGCCTACAGTACTTCATACCGATCCTCCAATGGGCTCCTCGCTACACTTTTAAGTTCTTCAAAGCTGACCTGATTTCCGGTGTCACTATCGCAAGCCTTGCGATCCCTCAGGGGATAAGTTATGCCAAGCTAGCCAATTTACCGCCGATTCTTGGCCTATGTGAGTGTTAATTCTATTGAGAAAGAGAGTAATTTGAGTACCCCATTTGTTAAAATTTTGATTTTATGTTGTTTTTGTATTGGGAAATGCAGATTCGAGCTTTGTTCCGCCGTTGGTGTACGCGATGATGGGGAGTTCGAGAGATTTAGCAGTGGGGACTGTCGCTGTTGCATCGCTTCTCACAGCTTCTATGTTGGGGGATGTGGTCAATGCAACTGAGAATCCGAAGCTCTATCTTCACCTTGCTTTCACTGCAACATTCTTCGCTGGAGTTCTTCAAGCAGCCTTGGGCTTCTTAAGGTTGGTATGACTAGAGAAGAAGATTGATAATGGCTTTCTCTAGAAGGAGAAACTTTACATGTTCCCTTTTTTGGGCCTATATGGGTTAGAAAATCTTAGTTAATAAGGGACTATAAGAAAGATTTAATAAAAAGGATTATGATAACATTTTATCTCTCTCTCTTCTCCTGGGGTGGTTTTAGTTTAATTCTTCCTTAGAAGTACTTTTTGTTTTCTCTTAATTTTCACTGTTTATTCACTTGTATAATCTTTTTGATTGCAGGCTTGGGTTTATAGTTGATTTTCTCTCACACGCAACAATAGTGGGATTCATGGCCGGAGCAGCCACTGTTGTGTGTCTACAACAGCTGAAAGGGATTCTTGGGCTCGAACATTTCACCCATGGAACTGATCTTGTGTCAGTCATGCGTTCTGTCTTCAGCCAAACACACAAGGTTCTCTTCTTTAATAAGAAAATTAAATAAAATACTTACAAAAGTTATAGTTTTCTCTCTCTAGAATTACCTCAATAAATTGCATGCAATCTGCTTTGCTATTTTATCATGGTTATATCCCACTTATAACAAACAGAATACTTTTATGGATTCTGGGCTTATTTATCCCACTATTATATATATATATATATTCCTCTCCTACCAAAAAAAAAAAAACCATTTATCTAATAGTAGTGGCTGTTGATATTTTATTATTGATAAATCCTCCATTTTCTGAAAATCTCACCCAATTTAGATTTTTATTTATTTAAAGATAATTCAGTTGTTTTTTGTATTTCATTTATAAAAGATCCTTATTCAAAGCTCCATTATTCGATAAATTAAAAGGGTCATGAAACCTTAATATTTATGAACACTTTTTTTAGTGGATTTTGAATTGAGTTTTGGATTCTTATGATTTTTTTTCCAAATTTTATTTGTTTATTCACCTTTTTACGTCTTCTGATGATGTTTGTAATGGCGTTGGTTGTTGCAGTGGAGATGGGAAAGTGGTGTCTTGGGCTGTTGCTTCCTTTTCTTCCTCCTCCTCACTAAATACTTTGTAAGTAAATCAAAGCCCCATTTAGTTTCTCATCTTTAGTTTCTATTTTAATTTGAGATTACAGATTGAAAACAATACAAACAAAAACCATAAAGTTCCAATAGAGTTTCAAAGATCAAAAAAATAAAGAAGGATAACCATGTTTCTGCAAACCTTCATGTCATCTTCCCCCACTTGTTACTGCCAAAAGTAATAACAACAAGAACAATAATAAGCATAATACTTCCAAACGGTTTTTTTTTCCAAAATCTAAAAGAGGAAAAGGGTTAAAATTGATTGTTGTCTTCAATGACTTTTGTCAGATTCTGTTTTTTTTTGTCCTCCTTACCTCTCACTTCACCCACACCTTTACCACTCCAAACAGTAACAGAAGTTAGCTATATTCTTTGGATCTCTTTTACTACTTCCTCTTCCCTGAAGCTCAAAGTTTCGAGCCATGCAGACATAATGGGTTTCTATCCCATGCCTTAATTTTTTAATCCATGTAATGGGTATTATTTATGTATTTAATGCATGCCCATAAATGAGCTTTCTTAAACCTTTTTTGCAAGAGAATAATATTGGATTTTTTTGTTATTCTTTAATATATAAAAAATCTTCTGTACCTCTACTATTATATCTTGTTTAACTTTAAACACACACGTGGCAGAGTGCTAGTAGCCTAACATAAATTAAATCATTTTGTCCCTTTTTGAGATTCAGTGTACAATCCTCACATTCTGTTGAGAAGACACATGCCTCTCCCCTTCCTAATCTTGGCAAAAAAAAATTAGTTTTATCGATTATGTCTAGGCCATCAAAATCAGAGGCTAGAAACTATAAACTAGGCTGGTTGAAAGAAAATAAAATAAAATTTTCTTCCAGAGCACTCATAAAAAATGGAGTAAATGTTGAGAGAAAGTTTGTCAATATCGAAAAAGTGAAAAAAAATAAAAATGTGTTTCTCGTACACAAAACACAAAATAATAAAAGAAATTTAAAAAAAAAAAAAAAATTCTCTCACTTTCTCGTCAAATAAACACACCCAAGAAGTTAAAACTTAGTAAGTATGATTAATAATGCGCATAAGATGGCTTAGACATTTCTGATTAAGGTGGCGTTTGTTAACACTAGTTTAAAAAGAAGTCCTTATTTGAAAATTATGCTTAGTTGGACTTTAGATTGCTAAGTTGAATGTTGATTGCATGTCTACATTTTAGAGATTTTAGGGGTTAAAACCTCTACTTTAAAAAGTAGGTATGGAGCTACTTTTTAAAGTAGAGGTTCTTACCCCTAAAATCTCTAAAATGTAGACATGCAATTAACCTTCAACTTAACAATCTAAAGTCCAACTAAGCATAATTTTCAAATAAGCACTTCTTTTTGGACTAGTGTTAACAAACGCTACCTAAGTTAAATTTTTTTGTGGCGATTAAAGAAGTGGAATTGATCAAAGATTTATATTAATTTTAATATAAATCTTTTTCTGTTCACACTACCGAAAGGTGCTTAACCTTTTCCCATTAAAAGAAATATTTTGTATTAATATATTTGTGATGTGATTGTTTGACGACAAACAGAGCAAAAGAAAACCAAAGTTCTTCTGGATATCAGCAATGGCGCCTCTGACGTCAGTTATTTTGGGAAGTCTTCTTGTTTATCTTACCCACGCTGAAAAACATGGCGTTCAAGTGGTAAGGAATCCCATCCCTTTTTTTCTTTCTTTTAGATTTTATATTTTTTTCCTGTCTAGTCCTTATACAGACAAAACAGCTCTGACCCAATTGGTCAATTTCATCCCATAAATGGGCCATCACAATATCTGGCCTCAATAATGTAATTGGTGGGACCGTGGGAGGAAGCAAATCGTTTGTGATATTTGTTCTTCCGGTGTTTAAAATCATGATCTCTTGCTACAATATGGTGCGGGTCTATCAAGTACTGCGTCGTTCTTGGCCTACATATATGAATGGACGGCTATGATTCATAATGTAGATCGTATTGTGTGTAGTGATTTACAGAGACATCTAGTGTACAGTTATGGTAACGTATACGGTTTTGATACGCTGTTTTCTGTTGTAAAATTTTCCAGATAGGACACCTGAAGAAAGGGTTGAATCCACCGTCTTTGAGTGATTTGGCTTTTGGGTCGCAGTATCTGACGACAGCCATTAAAACTGGCATCATCACGGGTGTCATTGCTCTCGCTGTAAGTCCCTCCCTTCCCCTTCCTCGTTACTGCACTAAAGTACGCCCCATAGCACCATAACCTCCACCACTAGTTTTGGTGGAGTGGGTCCCGCATGCTAAACATTTTGCACGTGGTCAAACATTTCTCCTTTCAGACTTCCAATTTTCTCCTACAGCAACTCGAGAAAACGGTTCTCCAGCACCAACAGATTTGCGACATCTGTCCCATCCATTTTTTAAAACCCTAGTTGAGTGACCAATAGTATACTACAACCTTTATGTGGGCAGCCGGCAGAGAGATCATTGTAGGCCAGGGGTACAGTGTTCCCTCTTGCCTAATGCCGGTGACTTGTTTCCCACTACGATTACCAAGTACCAAGGAAGTGAATCTTAGCACATAATGGCGTAGGTTAGTCTTTCTTTTCAAGGTTGTGCTAAAGTATATGGTGGGGTAATGGATACGCAGGAAGGAGTTGCAGTGGGGAGAAGCTTCGCCATGTTCAAGAACTATCACATTGATGGGAACAAAGAGATGATTGCTTTTGGGATGATGAACATTGCTGGCTCTTTCACTTCTTGCTACTTAACCACAGGTATATTATTTGACCAAAATGCCCTCCACCCACTACACTTTTTCAGTATAACAAATGACTAAAATACCCTTCTTAGTCCATGAGAAATTTTGACCCGACCCTCTGACCCATATGAATTTCAATGGGTTCGGGTTGCAAATTTGACTAATGGGTTGAGTTTGGAGTCCGGGTTTAATTTTTATTAACCCAACTAGAGCTTTTGCTCCTGCGTCGTTTTAACTCTTTTTGTTCATTAATGTATTCTCTTATTTGCTAACATGTGAACAATAATCGGAATTTCAGGGCCATTTTCGAGATCAGCTGTGAACTTCAATGCAGGGTGCAAGACAGCAGTGTCCAACATTGTGATGGCCTTGGCCGTTATGATAACATTGTTGTTCCTAACACCATTGTTTCATTACACTCCCCTTGTGGTCCTCTCCTCAATAATAATTGCTGCTATGCTCGGCCTTATCGACTATGAAGCTGCAGCCCATCTCTGGAACGTCGACAAGATCGACTTCGTTGTATGCATGAGTGCTTACATTGGTGTCGTCTTCGGCAGCGTCGAGATTGGCTTAGTCATTGCGGTATGCAACCCATGGAATTCTTCGCTCTCGCCCTAGTTTTTTTTTTTTTTTTTGGACAATTTGTATCACACCCCTCGGGACTTGATCCCGGATCAATCCAGTGGTGGAACGAACACACACCACAAATGGAGCAAGCTTTGCTTCCCTTCTTGCCAAAGTTCATTTCCAACTCAATTGAGTTTCAACTAGGCTGTTTTGTGAGCAATGATCATGAATTTATGCTAAAGGCTTCTCGGAACCTGTACTGATTAATGTAACATTTATGTGAATGCAGGTTGCAATATCTTTGCTTAGGGTGCTTATGTTCGTAGCTAGGCCGAGGACTACTGCTCTTGGAAACATCCCCAACTCCATGATCTACAGAAGTGTTGAACAATACCCAGTTGCTAATAATGTTCCCGGAATCCTCATACTTCAGATAGATGGTCCGATCTACTTCGCAAATTCAGGCTATCTAAGAGAAAGGTATAATAAACACAAAACATATAGATTGGGAAAACAAAATGTCTCTGTGCGTGATGCGATACTCACCATGGTTACTAATCTTGTTTCTAGGATCTCGAGATGGATTACCGAGGAAGAAGACAAGCTAAAATTTGCAGGAGAGACCAGCTTACATTATGTTATATTGGATATGAGCGGTAAGCAATCAACAAAAAACACATTTGAATGATCTTCTGCTCTTTAAAAAAAAAATCATAATCTGTAATTCCCATTAACGTATAAAAAAATCTTTGGTTTACAGCGGTTGGCAGCATCGATACAAGTGGCATTAGCATGCTTGAAGAAGTCGAGAGGAACGTCAATAGAAAAGAACTCAAGGTACGAATTATTCTAATTTCCCATTGTAATTTAGTGATAATTATCTCCTAAATTCTATTACTTATTATCCATTTTTCCTCAATCATTTAGCTCGTATTAGCTAACCCTGGAGGCGAAGTGATGAAGAAGCTAGACAAGTCGAAGTTCATCGAGAAGATCGGTCAGGAGTGGATCTATCTGACAGTGGGGGAGGCAGTTGGAGCATGTAACTTCAAGCTTCACACATACAAACCAATTCCTGAAGCCAAAGGATCAGAGGGACAGGACAGTATTGTATGAACTACGATGAATGGAAAAGATGGAAAGGCTGGAATTTCCGAATGTATATCGCACTCCAACATCTGTGGCATGAAAATGTACCAATGAGGACATGACACATGGCAGGCTTGAACTAAAATTCAAATGAGCCAAACTAAGCCTCCTGCTTAAAAATTGAGATTTTTTTTTTAATATTAACCTTTAGGTATAGAATAGAATATATTCTATACATGAAAGTCAAAATGCTGCAGGGTCATTACTAGTTTCCTCCCAATGTGTTGTTTCAAATGAGAAAAATCAAGTTGTAATCCACATCATAAATGTTTTTTAACTCTTGGGAAAGAATAAAATAAATCTCTCTCTCTCGCTCTCTCTCTCTCTCTCCTTCCCTATAATTTAAGCCGGTTGAAGCAAACCTCTTTTTCAGTCTCTCTATTAGAACTCAAAACCTATCTGAAAACCCAATCAAGAGAGCTAAACCCCATTTTATACCTTCCAAGAACTCAAACCCCATTGATATCCACCTGAAACCTTAGAAGAAACCCAATCAAGAGAGCTCAACCCCATGATCGCCTTCCAAGAACCCATCTGACTGAACTTCCAAGAAAGTGTTCTGAAAAACCCTAAACTTTCCACTTGTATGCATATCAAGAAACAATGCCAAAGTAAAAGAAAGCAAGCACACCAAAATTTTGTGTGGGAAATCTTTCTTAAGGAAAAAACCACGGGACAAAGTCCATAAAAATAATGTGATTACAAGTTCCCTCTAGCTTCTGCTGTAAAAATAATGTGATTACAAGTTCTCTCTAGCTAAGCTATAGGCTATCATGGTCAAAGAAAGAATAATAACTCTGGATTAATATAAGAACTCACCCTCAAAAAAACAGATTTCACCAAGGTACAAATAAGTATTCTCAGATAGTAAAAAAATAAGGTCCTATGTTCTTCCCTACAAATGAGATAACCTTGTGAACCAATGAGGGGTTGGGCTAGTGGCCAAGATCACGCCAAAGCGAAGGTCTTGAGTTAGAGTCCCTCCCCCTTGTTGGCCACCCTCGGGAATTTATCCCGGCTTTCTTGGTTGTGTAGAGTGAGGGGGTTTGCACGGCCCGGAGGAACTAGTCAAGTGCTCTTAAGAGGCCCGGATACCCTCGTTACTAAATTTATTTATTTTTTTAAATAACCTTGTGCCTTCAAAAACCTTTCTTTGCTTCCTTTCTTTCCAGTCTAGGGGTGTATTTGAGTTGAGCCGAGCCGAGCCGAGCCAAGCCTGACCAAGTTTGAGCTTGGTTTGAACATGCTCAAGCTCAGCTTGAGCTTGATTCGAGCTCGAATATTTAGGCTTGAGCTTGGCTTGAACAAAGCTCAAACTTTATTCAAGCCGAGCCGAACTCGGGTTGGTTCAAGCTTGATTCACGGAATTATTTTGTTTAGTTTTATATGATTTTAATAAGGCTCCGTTCTTTTGGTGGAACTTTTAAAAGTCCAGAACATTAATGTTTTGGAACGAGGCAATGGTCAGTGAGGGGAGAGGGTTTTTAACCCTTTTACTCAATGGTATCTTGGATTTATTAAGCTCAATTTAATTAGAAGTTCTACATCTATGGAACTTGTAAAAATCCAAAATTTTTTGTAGAACTTAAAAGTTGCATATTTATAGAACTTTTGCACTCTATGGAATAATATAGTTCTGGACATTAAGTAAAATTAGGCATGAAACAATGAAAGTTCTAAACTTAAAAAATTCCACCAAAAGAACGGAGCCTAAAAGTGTTTATTAAAAAATTATAATACAAAAAACTACAAGAAAATTAATTCATTCATATACAAAAATAAGATTTGGGGTAGTACTTCGGTTCAAAGAGTAGAGAGTTAGATCAAAGTTTCTACTTCCATTGTTATTATTATCTCTTTAACTTATTTACTAGTACTTAAAAATTAAAAAAAAAATTATGATAACGAAAGTTTAAAATATTATTTTGAATTAATATAAATAACATTACAAAAAGATATTGTGTGTGTGTGTGTGTGTATATATATATATATATATAATATTTTGAGCCGAGCCGAACTCAAGCCGAACAAAGCTAAGCTTCAAGCCAAGCCAAAATAAGCAAGGTCTAGCTTGAGCTTTGCTTGTTTAAACATTCAAGCTCAAATAAAAGCTTGTCTTTGATTCGTTCAAGAAATGTCAGCTTAAGCTTGGCTCAAATAAGCCGAGCTGAGTCGAGCCAATAGGCTAGCTTGGCTTGAGTGCAAACCTACTTCCCACATATGTGAATGAGTAACAAAAAAATAAGAGAATTCAAAAAAAAAAGAGGAGGGGGGCTCCAGTTGTTGGTACCCAAGAGATCAAAAAGGGGGGACAATGCATTAAATGTCTTCCCTTCCCAATGTGTAAGAGAACACATTCTCCAATCCAAATGTGTACCACCTCCACATGAAAAGGGAAACCCGAACAACCTCGCCCTCCCAACTTAGGAGGAGAAATCTAACATATTCAAACACTTCATGGTTCTACAAAACTCATGTTTGTCTTTGGATAACACCTTAATCATAATATCTGCACAATTTTTGTCGATATGGATATTTTCATGTCGAACCGATATCTTTAAGAATCTAGAACATTTCAAATTCAATGATATCTCACATCAATGTGTTTATATTTTAAATGAAAACCTTCATGTCAAAGGACTTGCTTAGAATTTTCTTTAACCTATCAATCATATATAGTGTCTTGACTCATGACTAACAATCAACATATCATCAACATAAAGCAAGAGATTAATAAAGTCATCATTTGAGAACTTTCTAAAGTAAACACAGTTATGTGAAATATCATTGGATTCGAGATGTTCAAGTTGTTACAACTTCAAGGAGATTCACACCGACAAGAATTGTTCAAATATGATAACTAAGACTATCCAAAGACAAATATGAGTTTTATAGAAACATGGCAGTTTGAGAATGTTGGATTTCTCCTCATAAGTAGGGAAGTGGAGATTGTTAGGATTTCTTCCTCGTGTTAAGGTGGGACCCACTTGAATTGGAGAATGTGTTGTCTCTTACACTTTGGGAAGGAGAGTCATTTAATGCCTTGACCCCCATCAATGGTCGGAACTCCATCATCTTCTCCTTTGCCAAAAAGGTTATCATACCCTTCATCGTCAAACTTCTTGCATTAATTAGATTTAAAAGGAGATCTGGTACATGTCTAACACCTTTCAAAAGAAGCTTGTGACAAATACTTGTTTCAATATTTATCCACCAATGCCCATAATTTGCTAGGTGCCACCATTTCCCAACTTAACTAAACCAAATTCATAAAAAGTGTATGAAGTGTAGAACTCTCAATTTGGTGTTGCATGGTAAGGAGCACATGTGTCAACTACTCATTCAAAATCATCACATATAGCACCAACCTTTTCATTTTAGCAATCACTGTAGTTTCCTTTAATTTGTCATTAACTTTGTCTTCTTTCATGCCTAGTTTGAACTTTAGGACACTTTCTTCATGTGCCCCTTCTTTTGACAATAATAGCACAAAACCTTGCTCCTTGATTTTAATCTTCTTTTTTTTATTTCTCACGGAAATGTTTATTTCGTCTCTTAGATCTTCCTCTTTGTTCATCTGCCAAAGCTTGTGGATGAGAGGACCCTGATGCTTGTCTTTTAACTTCTGTCATTCTATAAACTACTAGTGACTTGGCTCATGGAAACAATCACATATGTGCCAAATTACAAAGAGAAACAACCAATATCTCCCAACTTTCCAGTAAGGAACTAAGCAACAAAGCTGCTTTGCAATTCACCATCTAGCACCATCTTCATAACCACCAATAAATTTACAATGTTATGCATTTCATTTAAATGTTCCGCAATTGAGGCCCCTTCTTTGAATTTCAAATTCACAGATTTTTATCAAGAATGCTTTATACCCAACTGTTTTTCATTCATAGAGATCATGTAATTTCTTTCACAATTCTCTTGGCGAGCTTTTATTTGACATATGATGAAAGACAACATCATCCCACCATTGTCCAATAGATTTTTTATGTAATTATTTTCAATCTTCATTTCACATGGATTCCGGCTTGCTTTCGATGTTATCAAGCGGAGTAAATCAAGAAATAATGCCAAAGCAAAAGAAAGCAAGAGCACACCCAAATTTTACGTGAAAAACCCTTCAATGTGAAAGGAAAAACCATAGGACCAAGTTGACAAAACTCCATTATGAAAGTAATTGAGATTTTACCAGCTCTCTAGCTAAGCTAGAGGCTATCATGATCAAACAAAGAACAATAACTCTTGAATAATACAACAGCAAAGGTTATCATGATCAAAGCCCAAAGGTAGATTTCACCAAGATACAAAATAGGTATTCTCTTACCTCAAATAGTAGAAAGTATGCCCTATGTTCTTCCCAACAAAGGAGAAAATCTTGTTCCTTCAAAAACTCTTCTTTTTTCCCTTTCTTCCCACACGTGCATGAATAATAGAAAAATAAAAGAATTGAAAAGAAAAGAAGATGAGGGGGCTCCAACTGTTGGTACCTAAGAAAAATCAAAAAGGGGGTACAACACATACCCTACTCCAAGTCTCCAAGTGGGTCCTACCTCCACATGAGGAGGGAAATCCCAACATAAAGAAACCCATTTGAATGTCACCAGAAAACCATACCTAAACCCATTTGAACCTTCCAACATACCCATTTGTGGATCAAGAAGATAGGACTATACATGGATCAAGAAATTGGAAAGGTCCAGTCCCGATGCCATGGTAGGTGTGAAGATCAAAAACAGGCCGCCTAAAGAGATGAAGCACGGACAGCTAAGAAGTTTATAGTAGAGATTGCAAGGATTCGTGCTATGCATGATAAAAGGGTAGTAATGGCTAGGAGTGGCGAGAGCAGCCTGGGCAAGAGAACGATCTTGTGGGTGTCATGGAAGAGGGGTGGGGAAGATTATAATGCCAAGGGGTTGAAGGATTTCTTTGGAAGTTTGGGAAGTTGTCGAATCAATTAAGGGAAGGTCCTCCATCATAGAGATGGCGTCAATGGAAGGCATGGTTGCTGCCACAGCCAGTTTGTCTGGAACCGATAGCTTGGAATCTCTGTTAATTGTTCTCATTGAGCCATCTGTGATTATTGCTGCGTCCAAGAATCATGTGGAACCTGAAGGTCGGATACTGAGCAATCTTAATGTTGAAGAATCTCAAGCTTAATGTGGAAGAATCTCAAGCTTTCAAAGACTACCTTTTAAGAAGCTTAGAGTGGCCACACAAAAGACATCCCTTTATGAACCCTCCTGTCAAGTGTCAACAAAGTGAAGATTCATTCAACCATCATTACCAAGCTGAGAAGGGAGTAAGAATGGAGGGAAATTTGTCTGTACCAGTTGGGTAGGAAAAGGAGGGATACTCTGAATTCCTCTCTGCAATTTTTTTATCTTTTGGATGTGGACAATTTCATGGTGTTGCCTCAGATGATATTTCAATTTTACAGAAGCTCACTAGGCTGCACAAAAGGCATCCCTTTATAAACCCTCCTGTCAAGTGTCAACAAAGTCAATATTTATTCAACCATCATTACCAAGCTGAGAATGGAGTAAGAATCGAGGAAAATTCTTCTCGTAGGAAACGGAGGGATACTCTCACCCAGGCATTTATTTTTATCTTTCGGAGGTGGAGGTGGATGATTTCATGGTGCTGGCTACAGATGATATTTCACTTGTCACAAAATATTGTGCTGTTTTGACTCTTCGTTGTCAATTCAAGTTTTATTCCTTTATTAGTTTTCTTTCCACTATGTTATTTTCCATAGAATTAGACTTGGCTTAATTATATAAATAAACCAGATATATGGATCTATGAGCATTTAAACAAAATTTCTGGATGCTTTCAGATTTATTTGGTGGAGAACATAAAAATTAAGGAACATTAAATGAAGGGATACTCTGAAATTGAATGAATATGTTAAAATTCACATACAAATAAAATAGTATTTTCCTTTATTTCATTGACATGCTTCTGATATAATGTTCAAGAAGGTAGTTTCTAAATATAAGGGAGAAGAGTATATCGCACCTGTATTCTTCATTTTCCCTTTGACATTCATATACTGATACTTTCTTTTTCCAAGAAGAGCCAGTAGCAATCCCAAACGCCGTACATCAATATGAGTAGCAATGAGCTCAATGATTCAACGTCTTCTGAAAAGCAACCTGCATGCCATGGAATCAATGAATATATACATACATAATATATAATTATATATATGGGTGTTGCTAACGTTCACTCAATGGGTGAATTTGTTAACCTTCACACAGACATTTTTACCCCTATATTAACTATGAAATGCACTAAATTTAAGGGTAGTTTAATCTTTTCATAAGGGACCAATCATTAAATGCAGGAGAGAACAAATGCAGTTTGACTTTTCTAGTATTTTTTGTCTCCCTTATTTAATGAATTGTCTCCTGTGAAAATATCAAAATACCCATATATTTAATAGAACGGTATTCAATACAAAGGGGCAAAAAAGACTAGTGAAGGTTTTAATAAGTTCACTAGTCTGAGTGAAGGATAGCATTCCCCTATATATATACACCATCTATGACATGGCACGTTGTGTCAGTTCACTAGTTACCTAAAAAGTCCGCCATTATTTTTATTATTTCCCTTACTAGTTCTTACATAAGCATGCTGGCATGTCCAACAGATGGGCCCGTTATGGTTTAATTTTTGAAAAATGAGGTGGTCTTGTCAGAGGATGTATGTATTCAAAGTTCAAACTGGCACAACAACGGGACAAGTGCACAAGAATTTTAGTATAAGTACATACGGATGTCGATGTTTTCAGCAGCTCCCTTATGGCTATTGTGGCATAGCAAGAAGCTGGAAGAGTGAAGCCTAACTTGAGAGCCATCTGGGGTTCCTGAGCATCAAAGCTACATAGAGATTTAACTTCTGGTAGTCCCACCTCTCCCTTGTCATCAGCCTCTTCGTCACATGATGAGGGCTTTATCTCATTTTTTAAGTCATCTGATTGCTTCTCACATTCAACAGAGAGAGCTTTTGGCTTGTTTCCATTGGTAAAACTCTCTTCATTCACAGGTCTTGACTTGGCAATAATGTCCAGATCTGTCTCCGACAAGGATACATTACCATCTGTATATGAAAGCAATTCCCTGCAACCCATAAAACAAAAATATTGGTTTACATGAACATCCAAACCTCCTCACTTATGATGTTTCCAGGATAACAGAGAAATTTATGAAAAGACAGATACCATTCAAAGTCTCTTGGCTTCTGAAAAACTCGCCTATAACCTCCACTCATGCTGGTTATTGAGAATTCCCTACAATGGGTGGTTACATTTATCAACTCCCATTTGTATCACGAGATCGAGACAAAGGTAAGATTGGGTAAGTATTAAAGGGGATAAAGAGTCTACCGTTACTTACTTGACACTATGTACACACTCTGTCAAGCTGATACCATCCTGGGTTGTCAGTACAAAGAAAAAGAGAACAAGGACATGGTAAGAACGTTTATTTTATAGGTAATGCATCATATATATATATACCAATAAGAGTACAAGGAGTATGCAAAACTTTACTTGGACGTAAATACCCTTTAAGCAAATATATTAACTTATTAACCTATGGTATCTATAAAAAAATATTAATAGAAGTTTAGTTGGTCTAAGTCTCTATTTTGTTATTCTTTTGGATAAGGACTCTGTTAGTAGAGAGTTAGAAGGACTCATTAAAATTATACTAATCTAACTTGGAACTAAATTAGAATTCTTCTTCAACTAGAATTCTAAACTTTCATTTTCTTTAGCAATAATTATTGGCATAACAAGGCTAATGTGGAACCAGATTGTAGCCTACTGAGAGCAAGAAGAGGTTGCTTGTCATTGCCTAACATTGTTTCCTTCTATACCAAGGTTCAAAAACCATCACGCCATCACAACATCGTGTTTATGGGCCAAGAACCCTCATATTTATACTGGCAAGATTGGTGAGTGCATGTCAAATTTCACTTCTATTTGTATCTTGTTGTCATTTGTGAACAATATTGATGTCTAGAGTTGTAGTCATTCAACCGTATCTCAACCTACATGTACTGTACAGTCTGTACATGTGTATAAATAAATAGGGTTTGTTAGCCTGTGATCCACATGATATTTCCAATCATCCAATACTGTGATCCAGTGGAATCATCCTAACCTTGGATACTAACTACTTTCCAGACACGTATGCTCTCCCCAAGCTTTACTTACACGGTTCCCTACTTCACCTTAAGCTCATCATCTTCTAGGTTGGTTAATGGTCTAAGTTCTTACACGGTTCCCCTACTTCACCTTAAGCTCATCATCTTCTAGGTTGGTTAATGGTCTAAGTTCTTAATTTTCTTAATTGTTATAAGGGAAATAAGAATGAAGTACTAAACGGTGCATATAATAGGAGAAATAAATGCAAAAACATGCATTTGTGTATTGAAATTATATGTGTGTGGGTTGAAAGGATGGATGTAATTAGTTCCTTTTACCAAGATTTGTTTCTATTATACTTAGGTATCAAAGTTACTGTGTCATAGACCTTTATTTTATATGTGAATTTTAAATTCTTTTTTTTCTAACACCTCATATGTATTCATGAGGAGAATCTATGTATTTTCACTTGAGAAGTATCACAATTGGTCCTATTTATGCACAATGTCTATCAAGTCTCATATGGTTGAGGTCATAAAACTATAAATAATATTAATATTTATTTTAATTTACTCTTATTATTTACTCATTTATATAAAAAATGAATACGTGCAAAGCACATGTAAATTTACTAGTGTGTATATATATATATATATATATACCAATAAAAGTACAAGGAGTATACCAAACTTTATAAGAACCTAATTATCCTTAACCTTATCCGCCCAATTTAATTGAAATTCTAATTAACTATATCTACCTCACGTTTCCTTAGATTCTTTCTTCTTTTTTTCGAGTCTTTCTTTCTAATTTCTTTAGGCGTCTTCCCCAATATGGTAGAGTCCCTGTCCGGCAGTTCACCTTGGTTGGATGACTGTGGTTTAGATGGGTTTTGAGCTAAGGTAATTGCCCCCTTCAACACAAACAAAACTCTACCAACTTCATGTTTTGATTAATTGTTTCAGCTCTTGGTGCTAACAACTTGGGTCTGAAGAAGGTTTTAGACACTTCTGCTGGTCCGACAATGGTAGTATCATGGACTTCAGATCACTATTATGGTTGTTTATATATGCTTCTGTATTTCTGGAATTCTGTTATTTGCCAGGCAACCCATAAGGACAGTGACACAGGAAGAAAATATCTCTGCAGGAAGCAGGTTTTAGTCAGCCTCCCATTCGGTCATAATAGATTACATGCTTATTATTTCTTCTAAAACCCTGATTGACAAGAAAAGTCTATCTTTGTCTAATTATGTAGGAGGAAGCCCCTGTCGTAGTGTTCCAGACTCTTAACTGATATTTCTATTTCTAAGTTTTCATTTTTTGGGGACTCGTTCTTTCCCTCTGTCTCTAGATCTCTCCCTCTAATATTGGAGAGTCCTACATGGAGTCTCATCCTTTTCTAACAAGAGGCAAGAGGATCAAATGAAAAAAGGAGGGATTTTTGGAGAATTATTTTCAAAGCTCTCGGGTCTTCTCATCTCCCATCTCAGTGCTCTCCCTCTCATTTACAGTTCTACTTGTTTTTCTCATGGAATCTATTCATCTATATAAGAGGAGGAAAGGAGGAGAAACCAAGGGGGGAAGCTTTCGGTTTTCTAGATTTATTCCTTGGTTTTGATGGTTTCCCCTCAACCCCTCAACCTTCCTTCATCGACCGCAGACATCTTCCTTCACGTCCGAGCATTGTTACAAACCTCCCAAGAAAAACATATAAAGTTTAAAACTCAATTTTTATCGCAATATTTTAAAAATCTCGCGAGAAATATAATTCTTTTTTTATCTCGTTAATATCACGAGATTTATCCAAGATTTTAGAAATATTGTGAGAAATAAACAATGTTGTTGGTTTTATGAATTTATAACTTGGTGATATTATTACTATTTTCTGTCATTTTAATATATTTTTTTAATCATTGCCGAGATTTAGGCAAGAAATACCCGAAAAATATATTCATATTCGAAAATCTCTTGAGAGAAATTTTAGCCGATAAAAATCCGTGAACAAGATTTGTAACACTACGTCCAAGCAGCACCATCCATCTACCTCACGCACAAACAGTAGTAGTAATTGTTTACATAAACAATAACCAAAATCCTTTCTTTTCCAATCTATAAAAAGAGAACTTTTCTCTTTAAGGAGAGACAACTCACCTTGCCCGCTCCTCCTTCACGGCCTGTAAGAATTTTTCAAGCGGCATGGTATATGGTCCTTGGACCAAAAATAAAGATGTAGTACACAATTTAGAAGAATCAAGTCTCATTTGAGCTTGCAAAATAGTTGGCACACCAATGCAATAAAGGTGATCTATATTGCTACCAATGTCCTGCACAGTTCTGGTTGTTTGTCGGCGGCGGGGTGGAACGCCAAGTCCAATGTCGTCATTTGGACCGGTCATCATGGTTTTCCTCTGAGAAGACAATCCCAGCAAATGGGTCTAGCTGGTGAAAATTTGAAAGAAGGAAGAAAGAAGGGGTGTCTAATGTGGTTCAATTCTCTTTATAGATTTGTAGATATCCAATTTAGGCATACGATCGAGTTGTTTGTTTGTTATTGAGTTGGACAAATCCTATACAGTTAAATGAATTTCCAATGAAAGGTCTTGTAAGTTCTTAACAAACTGATCGTGCGGTGTGGTCAGTCGTCATTATTTTCAGACACGAACAAAGGAGGATTGGAAGAAAGAGAGAGAGAGAAAAAAGAGACAGAGGTCCCTTCGTGCACGTGTTTCTCTAAAGATTTTTTATAAATACAACACTAAATTAAACTATAAATACGACACTCAAAATACAACCTACTAACCCTACTCTCACACATTCTCTACTCTAAGGGGAAAATACAAACGTTCTTGCTTTCAGCCAAAAGTCATCCACATGGATTTTGGATGAGTAGGAATGCAACAGAGTAAGGCTAGCACACCCAAGGTTTGAAAAAACAGTTTCGGACACCATAACGGACACAGCCGAAACCTTTACGTAACGGTTTCAGCCTTTACTTATTTTTTTCCTTTTTACTTTAAAAAAAATCCAATAAAGAGAAAAAAAAATATATATATATATATAATAAATGAGTAACAAGATACTTTTAAAGCCAATATGAAGCTCAAAATTTAGAAATAAGAAAATTAGATGGGTCGAAGGTTGAAACATACCCGAAATAAAGAACCTGCCTTGGATTCCTTCAAATCTATGAATTAAACCCCAAATCAAGTTGTTAATCAACAAAAAACAAAAGGATTTGAGGGGGAAAAAAAAGGTACTAAGAATAGGTAGTGAAGGAGAGAGGAAGCAAAGATAAGCGTTTAGAATGAGTTTAGGGATTTTCGGAACCAAGTCCTATGATTAAAACCTTTACGTATAGGGCGTAACGCTCGTTACGTAACGATTTCGGGCGTTACGGTTTTGTTTAAGGATAAACGGGTAAAAGTACGGTATCGGGTATCGGAGGCCACCAAAACCTTTACGTAACGGGTGTTACGTAACGGGTTTTGGCATTTTTTAAAACCATGAGCACGCCTCAAAGAAAAAAATTATAACCTTTAAAAAAATAAAATAATAATAATGAATAAATATGGCAACACACCTGACTTAGAGTGCTTATCATTTGATTACTCTAGAGTTGTCAATGGGCCGGGCTAGATCGGGCTTAATTAAGCCGGTTATAAATGGGCTTGACAAATATAGGCCCAAGCCATACCCTTTTTTAGTCGGGCCGGTTGGACAGGGATCTATTATTAATAGGGCGGGGCCCTTTATTATTAATAGGGTCGGGCTTGGGCCCGGCCCATCTTTACTTGATCAATATAGTATATTATGTATAATTTTTATTAGTATATATGTTGCATATAAATTGAGGGTGAACTATACATATATAATATAAGTGTTATATTTTATATATATATTAGTATGTAAAACATATATAACATATAAGTATTATGTACTATATAATTATATATATATATATATATATAACAAGTGCACACTTTTATGGAACAAGTACAATGTAAATACTTATATATTCTATATTATATAATTGTTATATTATATATATATATATATATATATATATATATATAACATGTGCTGTTGAGAGCACTCTCTCCCATAGTATGGCTCATGCAGAATATTTTGTATATCTCCTAATTGCAGAGAAGGATCCCATCACTCTCTCCATGGTACTCTCCTCCATAGGCTCTCCACTTTTCTTCTCCCTCGTTCTAGAATGTTGTAGACATTTTCTCACCCCCTCTTGTGCACAGCTTATGATACATGTTATTGTATGCCTCATGCTTGGCCTCACTTACTACTTTCTTAGCTTCCTATATAGCACTTTTATACCGGACCAAATTTCTCTTGCTTCTATCCCCTTGTAAGACTCAGGCCTTGGAGCTGGACCACTTTACTCTAATGGGCTACACCACCAAGTTTAAATATATGCCTGTGACTTTTCCTCTTTTATTCTCTAAAAACCTCATGGGTCATCTTTTAATGCATTTGTGCATCTCATATCACATTATTGAATTTTATTCCTCTAAATTCCATTTCCTCCCTTTACCAATTTATCTCAGAAGGAAACTGCCCTTTCTCCTTTTTAAGTTCCACCGCCTTGTTATCTAATTTTTTTTAATCTCGACCCTCTCTTCAATCCCTAATGCAAACATGTAAAACCAAGAGCCCATGTTGTCTGGTCAGACTCCCTTTGGATTACTTTAGTCTTTGGATGTTGATCATTCTCTCCTTCTACGAGGAACAGTTTATCTGGCTCCTATTTGATTGAATTTTTAAACTCATTTCATGTCCATCTCTCTCTTTTATTACATGTTGCTATTGCCAAGTCATATGCCATCATAAACTCAAGGACTGCATCCCCCATTCCATTTCTTTCTCTGGATCTTTGTCCTCCATGCACCTGTCATATCCTCCACTGTCGTTTCTTATAATTTCATTTAAAGTCCTTTCCTACAAACATCTTCTCTCTCCATCTTGGATTCCTAGAAATAGTCCATCCACATGTACCCTAAATTGCCTCCTAATGCTTTCCCAAATCCTATTTGGGGTATGCATGCATTAGAAATTTCAATTATCTCCTTTCCTTGAAACAAGTTTAATTGATAATGTTGTATCACCTATCCCTTAACTTCTAGAATTTTATCCTCGAAGTCCTCATCTACCACTATCTTTACCCCATTCTATTATTGTCCTCTCTTGTATACACAAGTTTGTAGGAATCAATCTCCTTGACTTTTTCCCCTTTCCACCTAGTCTTCCGTAACATATCTCTTTTCAGTAATTTATTTTTTTGGGCGCTAAGTGGGTGAGTTACTCTGTGAACTCAGAGTCACAAAATAACAAAACTCAGTGAAACAGCAGTGAAAAAATGTCCGAAAGGATGACAAACTTCTAGGCATATGCAAAACAAAAACACTTGAGCGCCTCCAAATCCTTGGCCAAATCATGATAAATGAGCTCAGTCATAGCATTTAGTGGAAACAACACACCTTCTTTGCCAAATCATGATAAACTTCAGCAATATCATTCATCGGATAGAGCACCCTTGAACTGCAAAAGAATAAAGTTGGAAGAGAAAGAAAAGCAAATCAAATTTCATCCTCGAAATGAATTGAAAACAAGGTAAAACTTTCTAAGTCCACCCTCACCCAGGCAAAGGAAGAACGACATCATCAATCGTATACTCTCCGGTAAGTATATCCTCCGCATTTACAGCCTGCCATAAATTAGGAAGCTGTCTGAACATTCTTAATCTTGCATAACACCAAATAGTTATAAGATTTACCAATGGAAAATATAATATATGACATTGCAACTACCACATTAATTTTTTCCTGGGCAAAGTTGAACATAATCTATTATAAAGGATTATGAGTGAACAGTCATCTCTAGAGTTTTCATTAGCTAACTAGAGTCTATGTAATCAATCACATACATGCAGCTCATCGGCTGTTGGACCAGATCCAAAGGAACACAATTTGATGGAGATGTCATTGAATGCATTTTTATTCGCATAAAATACATATATTAACAGTAGAGGAAGTTCTAAGTGAATAAAAGTCTAGCCCACAATGAATTTGATCCTCTGACCTTAACAGGATTATCCTTTTCTTGAGGAAGAGCTGTTCCAGAAATTTCATCTAGATCACTGCAATCATAAGTTTCATTACAACTATTATCTCTGGATTCAGTAATAACAGCTTTAATTAATCTTTCAGTAGAACCTCCTTTAGAATACACCAAATCTCCTGGCACAACATGGTCAATTCCTGCCATAGATAAAACTTGTAAGGAAAGCAGCAAACATGCAAAGAAAAATGTTCAGAGAAATATAAAACCAGTTCTATTTCTCTTTATTAATAGTTTCAACTTCTAAGATAACATAAATGAAGAATAGCAGTCCCAAAGAAGTGGAGGAATGCAACTGAAACTATTATAAGACAAGTACCAAAGCATCATAAACACATTTCCCTATATTAAAGCAGCCAACATTTTTTATGCATGAAACTTGAAGTAGAATACGTGTTACTAGATTTCTTGCTTAAGTCTCTATCATGCCCCATCAATGTGTTGATTTTTTGTTCATTTATTTTTGTGGATATGGGCGTGTGGGAGGTCTCCTCAAGAAAAATGTCAGATAGATAGATGGGCTTAGTTAACAAAACCCAACAAAGTAAGATGCTCTTTTACAGCTAAATGCAAAATTCATACTTAGGGTGCAACAATAGTTATGTTTTGTAGGCAAATGACTCTCGTTTTTTGCTTTTTCTTTCGATGGAGGAAGCCAGTGGATAAGTGGGCAGAGTGGTACTGAAAATAGGTATGCAGTGACAGGACACAGAGTCCACTAATTTGGCAAGCAGGCATCTTCATTTCTTGTTGGGTAGCCTGGATTCCAACCATGGCTGCATGGTTGGGCAGTATGCATTCCATATGAGTTCAGAGGGCCTGTAGCCCAACATACAATATGAAAATTATAGAAAACACAGCGTTAAACAATATCTAAGTAGTATGAGGCGTCAAGACTCCTTTAAGTAGTTAACCATTTCTATTCAATAGGACTATCACTTTCCTTTGTAATGGTCTCGACATTTAATTACCTATATTTAATTGATTATAAAAAATGTGGATATAAGAACTTAAGAAGAATGGAATGGAATTATGATCCTTATATATATTGTGTCTCGACACTTAATTACCTATGTATAATTGATTATAAAAAATGTGGATATAAGAAGAATGGAATGGAATTATGATCCTTATATATGTTGATGACTCGGGGTGTCCTCCACCCATTTGGATTGGGACTAATCCCTGATGATGCGCGCAATATCACACAAACCACGCACATCAAGAAAGACCGGGGGCAGGCTCGAACTCAAGGATCAATGAGAGCATCCCATTGCCTTTGAACCACCGCACCACACACTCTGCAGGTTTTATGATTCTTATATTTTGCACTTGGTCGACCAGTTAGATCATCCTATACACACGCACGTGCTCGCGCACACACACACACACAGAAAGAGTGCTTCATTACAGGTCTAAGGCTCTTAAAGGACGAAGGGAGGACTGATACTGAAATAAATTGATTCTAGATAGGGAATGGCAGACTATGATTCGTGCAGCCAGCCCCAAAAGGTTGGGAACTTGGGATAATGCTTCGATGATGAGGACGATGAGAAGATAATAATATATACTCTCAATCGTTAAATAATAGGGTACTTGAACAGAATAGACAACAAAGATACTAGCCAAAAACTGAAAAGACAACATACCATGTTTTTGCACTCTCATACTTGCTGCATGGTTCCACAAGTAACTTTGGTAACTATGTACATACCTAAACAGTAGAACAGTAATGAAATTGTAAAATTTTCAAAATCTGCAAATGAATATCACAAAGTAACAACATTGTTATTTTACTCAGCAAGAAATATGTCCCTCTACTTTATGTTGACGTTAGGGGTAATTTTAGGGGGAAAGGTTAAAACTGACTAATGGTTCAAGCATTAAATACCTAGAAAAATTTTCTCTATAATGTAAGCAAATTCATAGTTGAAACTCTTTCACTCTGATCAATACAAACCAATCAAAAATAGCAACTTTGGGATCTTAAACATGTCCGCACTGTACATGTCAAAATCAAAACAGCTGACACTGGGAGAAAGTAGCAAGTAATCAAATACACAAACAGCTAAAACCAAACATTTTGTTATTGCCTACATGACTAGAAGACCATCCAGTGTCAGGAGTGCCTTCGGGGGAAAATTTGTTATACTGGCCTCAATTGTAAGCCATGCATCTTATTATTTGTGAGATCCAGAAGGATAGAATTTATAATTTATAGAAAAAATGTCCAAGGTCAGTTTAAACTCCAAAACCTATGTGTGTCAGAATGTCAATGTGTGAGTGTGTTACTGGTTATTTGTGAGGGCTAGACAGAAGGATAGAATTTTTATAAAAAAATTGTACAATGTCAGTTTCATCACACCCCAAAATCTGGACACAAGATATCTAACCTCGTACACAGGTCTAGGTGTGAACTAGGAAACGCATCCCAATACAAAACAGGAATCACAACATCATCCCAAGCCAAAGAAAATATTAAGCAAACCATCTAAAATCTCAATAAATTAATATCTAACAAAATAAATGTTGGAGTTTTATTTATGCCCACTACATTTGTTCCTCACTACAAATCCAATCTCTCAAGTATAAGGAATGACAACTAGCAATTCTACACTTGGAGAATCTCGAATCTCCTCAGTTACCTCTCGAAAAAATTAGAATAAGCAAGAATGACCACAAATACCCAACAAGTAAAAACACGTCCATCAGGTGCATGTGAACAGTTGTGATTGTCATGTGTACAACAAATTAAATCACCAACACATCATCAAAAACACGTGTTAGTAATCCAACATTTAATCATGTTATTTGAACATGAAGAAAAAATAATCTATAAAACTGCTCACCAAATATATTTGCATATCATTGCATAAAAAACTAATAATAATCTCAATGTTACTTTTGCACAATCAGACGAAAGAGTATCCTTGAGAGTTGAGACTCAAATCCACGTCATACACACCAATACGCCTAGCTATATCGGACATCTCCAGTAAGCTCATTCCACATAGTGAGACAACAACTAGCAACAAGACTAGTAAACTAACTGTTTTAGGGTTTGCACCTAAGGGACTCTCCTTGTTCCCTGCTTACTTGACGTTAGGGAACGTACACAACTCACCCTATTTGTTGTTTAGGGGATTGTACACAACTCACCCAAGGATCCATTCCTGAAGGTCGAATATATCTCACCCAATTAATGAACCCTAAAGTGCACGGTATCCTAACCTATCACCACTCATTACTAATAATTACTACTCATGGTAACACCTTATAACAAGCATTATTCAATTCTTCAGATTAGTAACATAAATAATCTCAGGTCTACTCTATTGTTCAGTTTCTAACAATAACAGGAGAAGGTTGATCATAACAGTCTTAATTAAACATAATAACCACATAGTCTGCAACAGGATGTAAGTCTTTGCAAAATTTATAACTCAATGCTCTGAACTCCGAAGGTTAGCAACTCTAGTTTTTTGGAAACCAGACTTACAAGGCTTTTTTGGAAACCATAATTTTACTTCATAAAAATGCATAAAATTTACTTTTATTAAAACTAGATTCAAAATGCTTTTTAAGGATGTAAATAGTTTAATTTATTCTTTATTCAGAAAATTTTCTAATTAAAAAAACTTTGATTGAAATTGAATAATGAGCAGCAACATTTTTAAAAGACTGTTTTGCTGGGTTTAGTCAACAAATCATTAAAATTTGAAAAAATGTTTTTTTTTTAGTTTTGTGAAACAATTTTAAATCTTCATTTACAGATGATAGAACACTCAGAAAATTTGATGTGGGGTTTTAGCCCACTATGAATGATTTAAAAAATGGGTGAACTCTAGATAATTTGTCAGAATCTGAACTGACAGTACAATCTACAACGATTTCAAATTTTAGTAAATTTAGTAAACAATTCCAAAAATCTGAAAATTTTCCAAGAATCTCCCTAAACCCGTGGAAAGTTATTACTGAAAGAGTTTTTGAAAAAAATTATTCTGTAATCTTCTATTAATACACCACCGTCTAGAACGATTTCAAAAATTCAATAAATATAGAAAATGGTTTCCAAAAATTCTGAAAATTTGCAATCTCGCTGAACACTGGGAAGTTACTACTGCAACAGTTTTTTAAAATAATTATTCTATTATCTTTTGTAAATCTTCTATTACTATTGGTTCAGAAGAGATACAGTCAAACACCACACAAGAGTTAATAAATCACTGTCATGAAGTACGTGGATCCAAACAAAAGACATCTACACTAAACAAGTTAATGCAGGTGTCTAGGTGCCTTTTTCTTGGTGTGTGAATTAAACAAATATAGAAGAAGAATATGATGTCGTGCAAGCTCTAGGTCCGACCTCCTGTCGTTCTAGCCTCCCACCTAAACTGTTTGCTTTCGAAACTGTTTGCTTTCTTCGACACAGACAGTCGTCTCTCTCTCCCTTTCACTCACGTTTCTTTCTTTCTTTTTTGCTAGGTTTTCTTCTAAGTGATAGTTTTATCATGAAGTCCTATGCTGAATCTGTAGTTACTAAGTTGTGCTTGGTTTCATGCTTTGGATCATTCCAAATTTATCCCCATTCTCGTTTTAACTCATCCTAACCTTATTCTGGGTTATTACTAATTTACTAGGATCAAACACCCACTAAAAATTATCAAAATACCCCTAGTTGAGAATTTTAACAGGTTATCATATAATTACAAACTTTCACCCGAAGTATTGTTAGACATTCTTGATAAGATAAATAGGCACTAAAATTGTGGTCTAATCTGGAAATTTTCTCACACTAGGGGTATTTGATAATTTTTAGTGGGTGTTTGGTCCTAGTAATAACCTATAATAAGGTTAAAATGAGTTAAAATGAGAATGGGGATAAATTTGGAATGATACAAAGCATGGAACCAAGTAAAACTTAGTAACAACAGATTAGTAATTAATCAACATAGGGCTTGATGATAAACTATCACTTAGAAGAAAACCTAGCAAAAAAGAAAGAAAGGAACATGAGGGTGAAAGGCAGAGAGAGAGAGAGAGAGATGGTTCTGTGTGGAAGAGAGCAAACAATTTGGGTGGGAGGATAGAACGACAGGTCAGAACTAGAGCTTGCACAACGTCGTATTCTTCTTCTACATTAAGTAAAATGAAGTAAAATCAATGAAGTGAACAGCCCAACCTCTTTGTTTGAAGCTTTGCCAGGAAGCTTCTACTTGTGTCTAACTCACACAAACCAAAAAAAAGACAACCAGACACCTCCATTAACTTGTTTAGTATTGTTTAAGCACGTGTAGATGTCTTTCATATGGATCCATGTACTTCATGATAGTGATTTATTAACTTTTGTGTGGTGTTTGACTATATCTTTCCTGAACCACTAGTAATAGAAGATTTACAAAAAATAACAAAATAATTATTTTCAAAAACTGTTTCAATAGTAACTTGCCAGAGTTTAGGGAGACTGAAAATTTTCAGAATTTTTGGTAACCATTTACTATATTTATTGAATTTTTGAAATCATTCTAGACTACACCGTCAGTTCAAAAACTGACAAGTTGTCTGATGTTCACTCATTCATCGTGGGCTAGAATCCCACGTCAAATTTTCCGAGTGTTCTATCATCAATAAATGATCATAAAAAATTGTTTCACAAAAAAAAATTTGTTTTCAAATTTTGATGAATTGTTTACTAAACTAGCAAAATAGTCTTTTAAAAATTTTGTTGTTGATCATTCAATTTTAGTCAACGTTTTTATATAGAAATTTTTTCTGAATAAATTAAACTATTTACATCCTTAAAAAGTAAATCTAGTCTAGTTTTAAAAGTAAATTTCAAGCATTGTTAAGAACAAATAAAATTATTGAAATTCTCGTTTTAATGGATGGTCGAGTCTAACAATTATTTTTTAGTACTTCTTAGTTAATCTGTGTTAAAAAATATTAAACTATCAAGTCCTTCAAAGTTCATATTTTTATCAGAAGGCCTTATAAGTCGGCTTTCCAAAAAACTATGGTTGGTAACCATCGAAGTTGGATCATTGAGTTCTAAATTTTGCAAGACTAATACGTCTTGTTTGCAGACTTGATCGATCTGGATCCTTGGGTGAGTTGTGTACGATCCCTAACGGCAAGCAAGCAGGGAACAAGGACAATCCATTGGGTGCAAGGCCCTAAAACAGTTAGTACAATAATTTGGTTGCCAATTGTTGTATGGGCTTTATCAGGGATGTCCGGTATAGCTGGGCTTACCAGTGCGTATGACGTGAAATTGAGTCTCAAGGGTACTCTTACTTCTGATTGTTCACAGTAACATTGAGATTATTATTAGCTTTGCATGCAATGATATACAGATATATATTATGAGCAGTTTTATAAATTATTTGTATTTCATGTTCAGACAACATGATATTAATTAAATGTTGGATAACTAACATGTGTTGTTTGATGATGTGTTGGTTATTTAATTTGTTGCACACACCACGTATGTTCACATGCATCAGATGGATTTGTTTTTACTTGTTGGGCATTTGTGTTAATTCTCTTACTTATTCTGGTGTTTTCGGGAAGTAACTCAGGAGATTCGAGATTCTCCAAGAGTAGAGTAGATAGTTGTCATTCCTTTTACCTAAGATTGTGTAGATTTGTAGTGAGGAACAGATGTAGTGGACGTAAATAAAACTCAAAAAGTTCATTTTGTTGGATATTAATTTATTGAAATTTTAGATGGTTTGCTTAATATTTTATCAGGCTTTGGGATGATGTTGTGATTCCCGTTTTGCATTAGGATGTGTTTCCCAGATCACGCACCGAGATCAGCGTACGAGGTTAGATATCTTCTGTTCAGATTTTGGGGCGTGACAAGTTTAATCTCCAACTCCATAACCTAAGTGTGTGTTTTTGTGCCACGTAGTCAAAATGTCACCTAGCTAGGACCCCTATCACCAAGATCATCATCTAGGCAGGCACTCACTAAATCTTATATAATTTAAATAGAAAAGGTAAATTCTGATCACCTAAGGAACCCCAATCGCCTAGGTGTTGTTTGGATGCTTTAACTCAACTGATATGTACAAAGCCTTCAGGGGGAAATTTGCAATATTGGCCTTGATTGTAAGCCAAGCATCTGCTGCTTATTAGTGAGATCCAAGAGGGATACAGTTGATAAACATTCCAAACAATGTCATTTTATCTCCAACTTTAAAACCTATCTATTCATGAATATATTCGATAATCATATCCCTTAAATATTTAATCTATACTGCAACAATGGGGTTAAAGAGAATTAACCAATTCTAATGCATCTAAAGTAAAGAAGGTAAGTTGTATTACATTAAAAAAAATTGAAGTACCACCCCAAAGGCATTGTGATAGAAAAATCATTATGAATTATTACATATAGAGAAGAAAGCGCATTATATGATGCATTTTAAATCTACAAATATTAAAGCTTATTTTATTTTGGCTTGTTCCATCTCATAATATTACAACAATGGATGGGTGCTAAAGTAGTTATCTTATTCTAGGATCCACTGAATAATCACTTACATCATTCTAAGAGTCCTAGGTATAGCCTTCAGGGCCTGCAAGTAGTTCCCAGGACATTTCTTCAAACACTGGAGCTGGTTGAGAAAAAACAGAAATGACATATTATGTCAAGAGTGAAACACAACAGAATGAAAAACATAAGAAGAAGTTAAGAGGAGACATGCCCGCGCCAGGGGAAAACGGGAATATGCCCTCCCAGCCTCTGCCCTGCCATAAATGTGATACATGGGGGATTGGTGTCCACCATTGGGTGGTTTCCATTTAAGAGAACAAAAAGGACCCACCAGGTAACCATTTACTGTATTGCATTCTTTAGGAGGATAATAGAAAATATGGAGAACGGTCCGGAACAAGCACTGAAATAAGATTGTGAGGGTCTAGTTCAGTAATCTGTTCGGGAGGATCCATCAGACAGGATTACAAACCCCTCAATTTGTGCCCAATGTATCACAGAGGCAAGGACAATGCCTTCTTTCTATAATCCCTCCCTGACGTGATAAGTCCTCAATTAATACATGTTCAGAAAAGAAAATTATGACACATACCAGTCTTGTTGGCCATCCATAGAGATTTGAAATAAAGAGAAATGATATCACAAAGATGATAGGAGACGCATATTTTGATGGGGTAAACTAAAGACAGGCTTAAGGAACTATGACATACCAGAAAAGTACTTCTAAGTTCTAATCCAAGCATACACAATCTGTTTATAGCAATATGCATTATCGATTTATGTCCATGAAGATACCAACTTCTTTATCATAATTAATCAGGAATTACCTGAGCCAGTAAAATCCAAAACAAATGAAAGAAGGAAAGAAAATATAAGCAGATGGGTGGGGAAGAGTGGGGATGGCTAAACTCAAAGAAGCAAACATGTATACTTCACATGAGCTCAGAACTACGTTGAGCGGAATCTTCAAAATGGGTTAGGTGTCCGCGTTGGACTTTGACGCATATCAAATATTTGGTGGACACTTCTGAATTTTCTTCTATTTTACTCTCTTTTTTTAAAGAAGAATTATAGGTGGTGAATTCAACACTATCATACTCATCTATGCCCTTATTTATAAATATATGATATATATCAAACGATATCACAAGCAACAATGCATGAAAAAAATTGAAAGGTCTCCCGAGCCCTCGAGTCCTATTTTTTGGGAGTCGACAAATCCAACACCTCACATCCAAGTCGAACTCCGACACTTTGTCTGTGTCTGTGCAACTAAGGCTCAGAGATGAGTTTTTTTTTTCTCATTTACAATACAAATTTGGTGAATCTATGTCCACCAAATTAGAGAAGAACATGAAATCAACCAACTCGTCATTGTCAAAATAAGAATCTGAAATTGCTTTCCCTATAAACTAATTCCTAATGTAAAGATATTGTACTCAAAGCTTCATAAAGAAGGTCATCCCAAGGTCAACTGACAAAATAGATGACACAATGAAAACAAAAACAGGAGCACTGCAATGCAAGCTGACAAAAACTCACTTTAGAAATGTAAACGGAACTCACTGGCGTATAAGAATGTTCTTCACACGGTTCAAAATATCGATATGTATCATACGATGAGTAATAGTTTTTTGACAATAACAATGTCACACCATAAGAAACAATTCCATGGTATTGGGCGTATAGGTTTGGCGGACTATAATACTCACCAATACCTAGTGATAGTGTGATATGCTAGAAAATAGGTATTTAAAAAAAAATATTTTCCAAAATATAAATAATTTGTGTTTTCATTAACACTAATCATACAAGCTAATTAATTCACATATGGGGGATCTAACATATCTACTGGCGACAACCAAAAAAAAAACATATCTACTGCTAATTCTAAATTTTGAAAAATAAAAAAATTTGTTTCTTGTGTTGAAAAAGAATCTTTTAAGGAGAAAAATAAATTTTATGCATAAATTTTAATCATATGTGATCTAATATGTAGTTAGTCTATAGATGATATCATAGTACTAAAACTCGGCGAGTTGACTCAAAACTCGGCTGAGTCAACTCGACTCGGCTGGGTTTCAAGTCAACTTGCTTGAAAAACTCAAATCTGAATAATCAAAGAAAACACAGACGAGTCAGGCCGAGTTGGGTCGGTTTATTGACCCGACTCGACTCAAGCGAGTCTTTAACTGGACAAATGTAATTTTAAAATTTAAAAAAAAAAAAAAAACTTTTATAAGCTCATTTCATCGATTTCAAGGGTTTAAGGTTTCGAAACTTGTTGAGAGTGCCAATGTACACCTTTTTTTTTGGAACACTGCTACAATCTCTTTTTTTTTTTTGAGAATCTGAAATGGTGATGACCCTTATTACATGGACATGCATGATGGATTTTCTTCGCTAAAGTAATCACGAGTTCACAACAACATGTATTACCCCTTCTTTCACAGTCATCAATTGTCACAACACGGTGGCCGCCTTCCATAACCATCATAGCATGGTCTACAACAAACCCCAAATAGGTAGGCTGGAACAGGGTAGGCTTACCTTGTTCGTTATTAACAGATCAACAACGGATCCTTTTCTGTTTTACAAGAACAAATCATAACATAACCTAGTCTTAGAGAAAAAGGCTCTAGAAGAATTTATTTGTCTGGTCTAGCTGAAAAAAAATGAAATTATTATTGCCTCAAATTGTTAGAGACACTTGTCTTATTTGTTAGTGGTAGTAGTGCTTTAGTTTGGGGTTGTTTAATATCTATCATGAATGCTAGTTATTTGATGATACTCTTGTTGAAATATTAGATTTTTATTTTATTTTTGTATCTTGAGTTTTATAATACACACACACACTCATATATATATATATATATATATATATATATATATATATATATATATATATATATATATATATATTTCCGAGTCGGCCGAGTCGAGTTTTTTTCGAGTCTTCCGAGTTACTCGACACAGCTAACTTCCGAGTCGAGTTTTCGAGTTTTTGAACACTGGATGATATGTCATATCCATGGGACCATAGACTAATCTTAATTTCTAGAAAAGATTTTTTTTCCACTTTTAGCAACTTTGAACTAAAAAATACAATCTTATACAGTGAAAGTCTTAAATTCATAAAAGACATTAAGCACCCTAAAACTTTGTCTTTAATACTGAGTGATGACTGTAGTTGTTTAGAGCTGTTTTATTTGGTATGCATGTAAGTTTGGCGTACTTGCATATTCATGACATTGTATTCTTATATCACATATGACTAATTGTAATGGTAGTTGCAAGACTTTTCTAGTTTGTTTTTAGCTCATCTTTGCATCAAAACAAGTTTTTTTTAATGTATCCATTGTGTATCTTTGTGTATCTTAATTTGTTTCAGTTTATCCATGCATATCCACGATATCTTGCTTGACATTAACTCACCAATACAAGCATCAATACCAATATTTTGAGCCATCGTACTTCATTACGATGGACACTACTGAAGGTAGTTTGTCCACAACCGAACTTTGGGCTTAATCGAGCGGGCTCACGAGTTAAGCCCAAGCACTAAACATGGCTTGTTTGGCTAGACGAGCTTGAGACGAGCTAGGGCAGGTTCAGCTCTCTCTCTCCGAGCCGAGACGAGCCTTGTCCTAGCCTGAGCTAGGAACCACAGTTTCGTCACGAACCAGATATGTTGCCCATCATCCACAAGCCCACCCCAAGCTAGGAAAACCCCAGCTCAGCTTGGCTCGCTCATACTTCTAATTAATGGCTTTTAACTAGAAGTTGCATGTTCCTGAAAAAGTCTTGCGGCCATCATAATCAAGCATAATCAGTGTTACCTAGGACTTCAGTTTCTCCCAATTTTGTTGTGCCAACACCTTGACACGACACTCCTCGATATGTGCTTATATCGTGTCATGGTGATGTCAGCATTGTGGTTAGCCACGTAGCGCTTCAAGTATTCTGTGTCATTTAAAAATACTATATATGTATATATATATTAGATTGTTATGAACTTTTTGTGAAGTTGTGTAGCCTTTTGGATAACATAAAGAAAAACTTACTAGGAGAGCAGTGGCACCAACAACGATCAATATGTATGTCTCTCTCTTGTTTTCTCCTTTCGAAAACGTGTTGCCGAGGTAAATTCTCTAAGGTTTTCAATAGTTTTTTTCTAGGTCTTTTAGAAGGGAACAACTCAAGAAGCGTTCAAATAATAAAGAAAGAACTCACTTACACAAGTGCCTTGTTCACTAAATTACGTGAAGCCTCAGTTTTTTTTCTATATTAAAAAAAGAAAAAGATAATTTCTTTTAAGATATTATTCGTGAGAAATTAAAGTTCCATCATTTTTGGAAATTACAAAAATATCAAATATATTTCTCACTAAGTAGTCAAATTGTTTAACTTGTTTGGAAATTACAAAATATTAAATATATTTCTCACTAAGTCGTCAAGTTGTTAAGACTACAAGGGTACCAACAAAAAAAGGAAAGAGTGTACCAAAATGAAGAAGTTAGGAATTTTTTTAACTAGTATGGGCATTAACTATAAAATGGGCCCAAAACTGAAAAATATGCAGGGATTCCACAGCGAGAAACTTACTATTGCCCTTTCAGAAACCAGATGGCGAGGTAATTGTCTTAGAGTCCCCTCAATATCACCACTTTCTTTATAATACTCACGCGCCTTCGCAATTGCTTCCCGTTGTATCTCAAGATTAAGTTATGGAAAACAACAATTCAGCATTTCTGATGATGCATCAGAGCTATATGCAACTAACCATTCTAATTTGCAGCAATATGCAACTAATCATTCTAATTTGTAGTCAAAAATAGATTCCTTTTTTAAAATATGGAAACAATAAAAGGATATCCCCTTCTCTTGGATCAAGAAACATGCTTACGGCAGTTTGCCACTCTCCTCGAAGTAATGTTGCTCCAATGAGATGAGTTGGCACCGTACCACTTCCAAAACGCTGAATTCATTTCCATATCATTTCAACAAGTTAACTTCAATAATAATCACTGCCTCCCAAAATGCAAAAGTTGCAAGGAGCATACATATGTAAAAAAGGACACACTCTTCACCAGAATGAGGAACTGAAGATACTATCCTCCTTACTTATGCCTCAAATGTGGCACACATGCAGGGGAAGCCAGGAGGGGATCCACCATTCTATGGACCCTACAACCAAGATCTCCTAGCCCAAAAATTGACTTGACTGAATTATCCTAATCATTCAATTTTAGACTATTTCTGGACCTTCCCAATAACTATGGACAGTCCAAATGAATGCAATAGATTATAGGTAGGATCATCCACCTTCTTTTAGCCTCAGAGATCATGTATGTGTCTCACCCCATGTCTGCCATGTTTTACATCACAAAGAGGACCTTTCCTTCATTCGTCACATCATGGGCTGAGTATTCCTTGTGTGAAATAGAATCTAAATTGAAAAGAAGAATTACCTGCAAACCAAAGTAGTTGATAAACCCCTGCCTTCCTAAGGCATCTGCAGCTGCTTTTATAGTCTCTTCAGACTCAGCAACAACTCCTCTGAGAATATATGAGAGTGAGTGGCTTTCCTGATATGCTAACCAATGAAAGAAACCATGATGGCTGCTTTGAGCAAACAGAAGTCAATTAGCATGTAGAAAGTGCACTTACCTCAATGTAATTGTGAATCGATTTCCTAGGAGCTGCCCAAGAAGAAGTCCTTCTCTGACATGGCTGGACAATTAAGAATCTACAGCATCTGTGCACATTACACAACAAATTGGCAGAATAATGAACCAAGAACTCCAAACATGTAAACCTCACCAAAAGTCTCCAACTTTGATACCAATCAATCTTTCATTGAGAGCAGCCAATCTTTTTGCATGCTGCTTGAAAACAGTTACCTGCAAACAGGAAAAGAAATGCTCTATACACCAGTCCTTGAGATGAACTTGGGATACTCATTTTAATCAATAAGCTAAGTGTAAGATAAATTTCCTGGCGCTTCCTTGCGCAACCATTTATGCTGAATTTATCTTCCTGACTGGATTTATCCAGCCTCGAGCAAAAACAATAATAAGAAACTAAGTATATCATCACAACAAAGATTTAAAACTCCTTCAGATTTTAAAATGTACCAACGGTTCTCATCTTGCATTTTAGACCATAGTTACCAAACCGAGAAGAGAAAGTGAGAAGGCAAAGCGATAACAAGAAGCGAGGCTCAAAAAATTCTTAGGAAATGGAAAGCGAGAAATAGATATAGGTGTCTCATTCCCATTATATTAGGATGACTAGTCATTCCTTAAATTTTATCTTACAAATGATATTTGTGGAAAAGTAGGTGTCATACAGCCTCAGGTTTCAATCTAACGATACTTGCTTAGTATCTATGTCGTAAGCTTTAGACTCAGGTCTATCCAATTATTTCCTAAATATATAGCCTCCTTTGACCTCTAAATGAAACCTAATAGAAGCAAGCGGAAACGAGTTTAGGAACGAGCTTCCCACCTTGTACATAGCTTCCCTGCAACTATGTTTTAGATTTCTCTGGCTCTTTTTCTTCTTCTTTTTCCACCACCTAGCTACTAGAAGTCAGTATTTCCCTGTGTTCAGTCAAGGGGTAAATGGGTGGGAGCAAAGTAAAGTAAAAGAATAGTATAATTTCTCGTGTGTTTGGTTTGAGGGATAAGTATTAGGGTAAAGTATAAATTTTTCCAAAATTACCCATTGCTCTCTTTAGGAATATAATCATACAAAAGGGTAGATTTGGAATAGTGAAGTTTTTACTTTACTTTCTTTCACAATTCTAGCATTTGGGGGGAATAAGGTTTGGGTGAAAGTGAGAGAAAGTGGTACACTATTGAGAAAGTTGAGGTTTCACTTTACCTCAAAATCCCTCAAACCGAACAGGAAGAAAGTGGGAGTTTCTCCCACTTTCACTTACTTTCCCTCACATTCCCCTCAACCGAAGACACCCTTAAAGCTTTCTCCTCATGTATGTACCGGTCTAGCTCTTTCAAATCATAATTTATGAGTTTCCCCACTAACATGACTCAATCTCCTATCCTTCGGACAAAAACAGTCACTCTCACGGACCTTCTTATGAAAGTGTTGAAGATAATGAAAAATAGTCAAAAATAATTATTTTTCCTTTTTTCTTTTTTTTTTTTTTTGTGGGGGGAATTTAGGATATCCCACTAAAAAAACAGGCATACAAGAATCAAGAGTCTTCAAAAATAATGTGGCTTAATCTTTGAAAAAAATTCTGAACTTTGAACCCCCGAGAACTCTTAAAGAGTCCAAATCCAACTGGCCAATCTCTATCCAATCGAAGAAATTAGGCGGGGTAAAGAAATTTCGAATCCCTCAAAAATCCAATTGTTCCTCTCCCTCTAGTTCTCCTGAACTCCTTCAGGCCATCTAAGAAAAGTGTCCCTTGCTTCCCTGGAGGTGACCTAAGATACCCCCAAAAAGAGAGAGAGAAAAAGACACTCCAAACAACCCAGACCACCTAACAATGAAAGAGAAGTTGGTTCACGTCTTCCTCCACTCCGCGGCTTATGCAAAATCTGCTAGAAATCTGCATGTGATGACTTGGAAGGTGGTAACATTGAGAATCCTGTCCAACACCATTGTCCATGTAAAAGCTTTCCCTTTGGAGGGACAGGAGTCTTCTAAATCCTCCGGAACGGCAGAACTGGAGGGGGGTTCTGATCAGCTCCTCACCTTCTTTGAGAAGAAGCCAAGAAGGTAGTCGTATAAGTCCTTAACTGTGAAGACACCCTTCAAGTTATAATGCGCGGACTCTTCTAAACAGATGGTGTGTCCATGTCAGACACATGTTAGATTCCGACATGTATCAAATTATTGTTGGACACATCTGAGTTTTCTCTTTTCTCTTCTTTTATTCGTTACTTACACAATATGAATAAATGTACACTATAGATAAGTGTTCTAGTTTATTCATAGAAGGTTAATAGGTGGTGAAATCAACACTATTACACTCATGTATGTCCTTATTTAGTTATTTATGAGTATATGATATACATAAAAAATAACACACACAAAAATTGAAACATCTCCTGAGTCCTCAAATCCTATTTTTTGGAGAGTTGATGAATTTGACACCTAGCATCCATGTTGAACCCCAACACCCGTGTCCATGCCTATCTAACTAAGCCTTCAAGTTTAGTTGTCTTTCCAGATTCTTTGATCATCTGTGTTCGGGTTATTCTTGGAACCGTTAAACTTGTCTACGAGGAGGATGCAATCCTCTATCTCTTAGATTCTTCCAAAAAAACTAGGGTCAAATGATCTCGCCTTCACTTCTCTCAAAGAGGTCATAAACCAGGGCATCTTGGTGATGGCAAGTCTGAATAAGTGTGAAAAAAGGCCACTGAGCTTGTCGATTCCACACCGCTCATCATCCTAAAACCTTATCATGCAACCACTGCCTACTGCAAATGCTGACTACTCAAAAAAACCACCTGAACTTTCATAATCCCCTTCCAAATTCTAAGAACTATGGAAAGGTGACTTGCTTGGGATTTCAGTTTCAACAAGAAGTCCCAAAATCTCTATAACTACCCTCCACAAGGCCTATCATCTATGACGAAACGCCATAACCATTTCCCCAATAAAGCCCAGATCGTATAACACGGTCTTCTAAAGCTCATGCCCCACATTCTTTAGGGCGACAAACCCAATCCCACTTTGCCATATGGTATCTCCTTCTGCCCCTCTAGCTTTCTGGAGGAAGTCTCTCTGGATCTTTTCCAGTAGATTGGCGATGGATACCGGCATCTTAAACACCGACATGTAAAACACTGGGAAGCTGTTCATGACACTTTTTATGAGCGTAATCCTGACTCCAAGAGGAAGAAATCTGAAGAAGAAGATTTGGTATTTACAAAAGAGTTGTGGATGTTTTGAGAGTTACCTTGTGGAAAAATACATCAGTGAAGCAGTTCTTCCTAATATCTGCTGCTCTGGAGATTTGGCTGCTCTTTCATTAGGTTTGTGACAAATACATGTTTTTCAAATTGAAAGGGACTCTCCAAATAGATAAGTTCTTGAATAGGAACGTACCAAGAGATTTGATATTTTTTAGGCTGCATAGTTCCTTTATCTTGTGGCCTAGGCAGAACATCTATGGTGGTCTTCCCTTTATTCATACCACATTTAAGGCATGTTTGTTGTCCCATATTCCTTGAGAAGTGGTAACCGGTTGGTGTTTCTATGAAAGATGAGAATAGTTGACTAGCTTATAACAACGCTCCTCCATAAGTCTATGGAGAACATTTCTCACCCCATCTCTACTAAAGCTTATAGGCAAAACAGTTTAGCAGTTGTTGAGGATATAGGTAGGCATATTGCTTAAACGATTCAAAAGCAATAACTTATTGAATCCAAATTTTCCATGAGATACAATTATTAAGACTACCAGGGTACAATCCAATAAATTGCTGATATCCAGCCACCTCAAAAGATACTGAAGAAGAATTAAGATATTCCTCTTATGTGTCAAGAATCAAGATTCAGTGAGCGCATCTAAGTTTTTGAGAACCTTCTCTATTAAGATATCAGTACTAAATAAATACTATGCTTTAGTGTAGAACCTCTTCCTTTGGCAGGAACCATCAGAGAACCTTCAAATCTCAAATGCACACTCCTCAAGGTTGGTTTGGCCATAACCCAACCATGCTCACACGTAAATGCAAATATGCACTAGCGAGTGGACAAGGGCTACTTTTGCTCAATTGTGCATATAAGAAATCAGTACTAAATACTATGCTATTAGTGTCATTCACCTAAAAGCAAATCCTTTGGCATAGCTCAAATTTACAAATCGAGGGACAATTCATGCTTCCGAACTTAAAAAGAGGAAAGAGTTCTTTCGCACCCTATAGAATATTAGTAAGCAGGGAAAGAAAGTTCCGAAACTTCCGGCAAATTCATTCGCTTTATGTAGATGTTACGAACAGCTTTTGTTATTGCTGCTACCTGTGCTTTTTCAGTGGCAACTAAAAGTGCCATAATTAGGTGGTCCACGTAGAAATTTTGAGCAACAGTAAACAATAAAATTCCTTAAGATTAGATCTTATATGCCTTGTAGGTCATTAAGAATTTAATTTAGTAGCTTTTATAGTTGTACTAGGTTTTCTTGTAATGAGAACTCTCCCAAGGACCATTCTGGGCCAGGTTGGGGCACATAATCGATCTCTGATGCCATATAACAACTAAGGACCTAAGTACCACAGATGATAATAAAAATTTACCCTTTGAGTCGATACAGAGCGCTTATCTTTTGTACCAGCAAATCCAAATGACCTTTGCTGCCAAAAAAAGAAACATATGGTCACCAGACAAAGAAGACATTCCAAAAGAGCAATAAATACGAATTCAAAATAAATTATTGATCCAAACTTTTACCAAATGGAAGTATATCCTATCTACAGTTATAAATGAGAAATGGAACAATAAGTTTTCCAGTATCAGCATAACTTACATGAGAAACACAATACAGAACAGAACCTAGTTGATCAATAAAATGCATAATTTCTTTTCATTTTTCTAATCAGTATGCGACCAAAACAAAACCATCTAGAAACCATAAAGAAATTAGAAGGTAACCTGGATGCCAAGCATCTTTGCTATCAGTCCTAAAGCCTCCTGTGTGTCCTTGTTCTCCTTGTAAAGATAAAACCTGAAGAAGTATAATGTTGCTGCTTTTCAAAGTTTACCAAATGAAATAAAAATGTTTGCAGTGATGAATAATAATTGATAGATGAAAAATGAGAAAAGTTCCATGATCGAATAAGCCGTACTTCTCTTAGATGTCTCAGCATCTTTACTGAATAATTACCTCTATCGAGTCAAAAGGATGTAACTGAAAAAAGTGTGTGTATACCAACTCACTCTTATATAAAACAGCATTTTCATTGGCAGTTGTCCAGTTTTCAAAAATGGAACAGCAATATCACCATTTTTGTGGGGGATGTTTCTGTGCATGGTACAATAGTATGTTTCAAGTTTCAACAAAGATCCTGTAAAAACAGATGCCCTCTTCAATCTGATAAAAAGCTTGTTCACCATCTTCTTTCCCACATGCATAACCTATAACCTCTCAACTTCCATAAGTGATACAAAAATCAAAACAACACTATAGGGTAACGATTTGAGAAGGAAAATTTAATACATGTAGTTCTAAATAGGAAGAAAGTGGAGCATTAAACTTTCTTAAAATCACCCAAAAGTCATGAATATTTGTTGCATTTCTTTATTCATTTGTTCATACACTAGTGCAGCTTGCAACTTCGATCATACCACTCATAGACACTTCCTTGTGACTACTCCATCATCGGTGAAAGCCATCTGCAATCTTCAAGACTTTGTGAAGCAACATCAATTTCTCTATGCAAAGTAACAAGAGTGAGAGAGAGAGAGAGAGCTATTTACATCATAATGGCATGTGGATGTACTTGGGAAGGCATTGCGCATGATTCACGGGTCATGTTAGAAACTATTCGTGACCCAAAAGCAAATTTTCCTCATGCCCCGCCTGGTATAGATATCGACCAAATTTTATATTTCATTATGTCATCATAATTAATTTATTTCTAAATTGGTGTTTGTTTTTATTGTTAATTTCACTTTAGGTAAATATTATGTCGTCGACACTGGATACACCAACATGCCTGGATTTCTTGCAACATATCGAAATGTTCGTTATTGGCTACTAGACTTTCGTCGTGGTGGTAGGCCTCAAGATAAGAGAAGTTTTTTATCATGCTCATTCCTCGCTAAGGAATGTAATTGAGCATTGTTTTGGGGTGTTGAAAGCACACTTCCCAATCCTCAAGAGAATGCCTCCATACAAATATTCAATACAACGAAGTATAGTCGTGGCTGCAATTGCTATTCATAACTTCATAAGAACGGAGGAAATTTCTGATGGGTTGTTCAATGTTTATGAAAATGAGGATTTTGTTGATGATGAGATTCCTCCGGTATCTAACGAAAGTCCCATCATAGATCAAGTAATGAGCCACCAAGAACAAGATGCAATGGGAGAATTAAGAGATGCAATTGCTGATGCACTTCTAAGTGCACGTTGTCGTGGACCAAGTTAGTTTTTTTAATTCATGTAACAAATGGTGCAGTACAGATTGATTACTTTTTTTTACTTTCATTTTATTTGATAATTAACTAATGGTACTACATGTTTGGAGCCTCTCGCATATACTTATGAGATTGTTAGGTAATGACTCAAATTTTAATCTAATATGGGACCTAAAGTTTATATTTATGAGTCCCACACTATGATGGGTAAAAATGCCTAATAAAAATTGAATAGGAAGTGGTCAGCTTAAAATTTGCTTATTCTTCAGCTATTAACCAAACAAGCTTTAAGATCTTTTTTAAGATTCAATTTTATGTTACCAAACAATTCTAAATAGACATTCAGCAATTCAGCTACATATCATTCAGCTACAGATCACAGCTTAAGAGTTATGTGCTTCCAAACGCTACCTAAATGTCTCAGATTCAGACCCACATCCTTCTTCGGACGACAAATGTGATCCCATCCCACTAAGTGATACTTCAAATTTATCACCTCTCTCATTCCAGAGAAACTCCATCTGCATTCTCTGAAGGGAACAAATATCGAATGAGGGATGGTAAAGGTGGACATAAAATATGGGCAGACTACTGAGGGTACTCTTAATGAGTGTTAGTTTCCCTCCTTTTGATAAGAAAGGTGATTCACATCTTGATAATCGCTTGGTGAACAGCCCCAACTCTGGGGCCCACACCGCTTTTGTTTTAAAACCTGCCTCTTGAAGCATACCGAGGTATACCAAAGGAAGAGATCCCACTATGCACCCTAAACAGGTGGCTAGCTGGACAGCATCTGACTTCAACATTCACAATTTTGGATTTAACTATATTAACTTGAAGCCCAAAAGCAGCTTCGAAGCATCTAAATAAACACCTAAGGTGGGCCAAATCTCGACTGACGCTCGACAAAAGATCAGGGTATCCGCTTATCAATGTATTTGCATGCAGGGTGTTCGCTTATTAGAATATTCCGACAAAGGAAAGCTAAACAGTAAAGCACAAAAATATATGAGTAACACAAAAGAGTTTTCACCTAAGGAACTTGCCAACATGCTCAGGCCAATCATCCGAACCTCTGCTATCAAATGCCTTATCACCCCTATCTTTCCTTTTCCTGGAGTTGCTGCTCCTGTTGGGTTTCCCTCCATTTAACCTCACACGGACACACTTTGATGCCGTGTCCGGTCCGTCTAGCGTGTCAGTGACAAGGAACTTGAAATTCTCCTTAATGAAATTATGAATTGCCTGAAATACTTTGAAACTCAAATAATAAACAACTGATACAAAGTGAAACTAAAACAAAATAACAGAAATTAAATCCCAAACTTGCCGTCCGATGAGATTTATCATAATCCGGAGAAAGAACAATCGGAGAGACATCACTTTCCACACCAGGAGTGATTTGCTCAATTAAAGCCTTCAGAGATTCTGCGTCGGAGTCACCGACCAGAGATCTAAATGATTCGATTTGCGAGGTATAATTTTCATTTGATTGATCGCATATTTTTCTTTCCTTTTCCTCAGAACTCTGAAAAATCAGTAGGAATGAGAACTAGCTACACCGTCAGAAAAAAAAAAAATCTAACAAAAAATTTGAGAATAAACAACTAAATTACCTCCGGAGGCGCATCCAAGGAGGTCAGATGAACAACATTTCCATCGGAATCTACTTCATTTACGATAAAATCCGCATACCTATAATAAAATTTTCAGATCATGAACTTGAAGAAGAGGTGTAATTGAAAGAAGAACATGAAAAAAAGATGAATCAAAACCTTTGCTTTAACACGCCTCGAAATCCGGGTAGTTGAGAGATGTAACAAAAGATCCCAACGTCCGCTTCTTCTAGGGTTTTCATGGGGACGGTTTCTGTTTTGGCGTAGTTGCAGTGGTAGGGTTTTAGCTTGTAGGGTTTTTGCTGAGATTGAGAGAGTATAGAAATGGAAGCCGAAAGGCTCGACACATTGACACACCACATGTACGTGTGTAGTAACTTTTCGAAGGATCGTTCCTTTTTTTTTTTTTCCTCTTTTTTAAGAGGCAAATGCTATTGCTAGTGGCAAAGTCATCTAGAAGCAGTAAGGTATTAGGGCATCTCCAAGCTCCATTTCTTGTTCCAGTTCTAAATTATAACAACAACAAAAATAAGTAATTGTTGAAAATATTTGTGCTAAAATATAGAAGTTATATTTTAACAAACCCTTAGTTCTAAATTATAATGCCAAAAAAAATTAATGGCTGAAATTGTTTATGCCAAAAAATAATTAATGGCTGAAAATGTAAAATATTATATTCTGGTGACTGAATCAAAGTATAAGCGTTGTATTCCACTCACCCCATATTCCCCACACCTAATACATGTTTTCCAATCTTAATAATTAGTTGTTTTATTTAATATATGGAGCAGGAGTACTAAGATATAAAAATAATATAGAGGTTGGTCATTACAGGGGCGGAGCCACATGCAGCCAAGGGGGCTAAAGAGTGAAGCCCCCTCTTGAAATTTTGAAAAAGTAAATAAATCATATTCTATTATTATAGGAGCGTAGCTTGTGAGGGGGGGGGGGGGCGCTTTAGCCCCACTAAACTTATGAGAAAAATATATATCTTTACAAAATGATATAAACAGACGCGATGACCCATCAACTTGACCAAAAAAAATTGTTTCTAAGGCTACACCCCCAAACCCATTTGTTAGCCCTCTCAAGGAATCCTGGCTCTGCCCCTGATGGTCAATGATGGCACCGAAAAAAAACAGTTTGGAGATTGACCTTATACTTCAATGCATTAAAGCCTCTACTGTTTTAGTGAGTGAAGTCAGGTTTCAAGAAGAAGTCATGGTATGGGAGCACATATTGACCATGGTCTTTCAAATCCTCTAGGCTGCAACCTGTGGGGATCCACCATGTTTACTTTGAGGCTCTTAGACAATGTTATTAGATGATAAAATTGAATAAAGTCCCATACTCTTTGTTGTCTAGTTTGTTATATCCCAACAAAAAAACAAAATGATAGATTAACTTTTTAAAAATAATCTAATAAACATAATAAAGTTTTTTAAAATAATATTTCCAGTCATCATTTTCATATGGAAATAGTTTTTCATTCTTTTTTTTTTACATCTTGTGCGATGCACATTTTTTTTTTCTTGAAAAACATGAATATCCCAAGCTTTAAAGACTCAGACTAGTCTCATGTGCTCCATAAGAAATACCTCACCCCATACAATCGATATTGAGGAGTGCCTAGAAATCGACCTCGAGACTTCGAGTTTATTGTTCGTCCTTTGGCCATTGGGCTACACTCTCGAAGGGTTCATCGCAAGAGCTTTGAATCTTCATGTTTGAGAGCCGACTCTTGTTTGGGCGCAAGAATATGCTGTCCAAATCCAGGATAGCGTGCTGCAAGACAAGCACGAGTCCACTAAATTGTTAAGGGAAATCGAAAACGGACCCAGAGTCAACTTCTCATTGGTCCAACCCTCGTTTTTTTACCCTCCATCAACAGTGGTTAACCCCTAGAGTTAAGCAATCTAACTCTAACCATGGTTATTTTTTAATAAAAAAATAAAATTATTAATTTTAATTTAGTTAAGCTTAACCATGGTTAAACAGTGATTAAAAGGGACACGGGGACACTGGGGTCCGCTTCTCAGGACTCGATTGTTAATCAGCTATGCAGGACCGGATTGCCATCATCATGCGTTCCGGAAATTCAGAAAAGTAAAAAAGAAAGTGCTTCTGGTCAAATAATTCTTTACGCTCCTGTCTCCCCCAATAATATCTCCATAGATCCAAAACCGGCGAGAGGGAGAGAAGAAATAAGCAGAGAAAGAAGAGACGTTGCTGAAGTTACTGTTGCTTCTGTTAATTTGCAAAAAATGGTGGGGGCAGCAGAGGAAGCCCAGTTGAACAGGCTTGAAAATCAGGTCGATAATGGCGGAGGAGGGGCTTGGGAGTATCTCTGTCTTGTTAGGAAGCTTAAGGTTCGTCGTTCAGAAAAGGTTTTGAAGCATGGGTTATCGATCTTGAACAACCCGAATAAACGATCTAAACTTGGTGGAGATGGTGAGTTTTTGTTAGTTTTCTAAATTTCTTTTTGGGTATTTTGAAGATTGGAAATTGGACTTGATATTGGTTTGAAGAATCCAGTATATGTATTTTGTTGAATAATCATGTTAGAAACTGAATCATTTGGATGATCTGGGTATGAATCTTTTGGATTCTTTGAGAACTGGATGTTTGTAACTTCATTTGTTCTTTTGGATGGAATTGAAACTCATATTTTTGGAGTGGGTATTATTTTTTTATATCTATTTTGTCTTAGATTTTGGTTTGTTTCGTTTTCTGGCCATATTTCACTTGTTACTCATGATGTGTTAGATGCTTGAGAGTTCAGGTGAGAACACTTAGCCCCTTCAGTTTTGTTCAACAGGCGAATATATAAGATGTACTCTTTTTGCTTGATTATGCTGTTGTTTGCTCAATACACAAAGATTGAATGTTTTGTTTGTGAGCTTTGTGGTATTGCAAAACTCAATTCAGTGCTTTGCTATAGGTTTCAAAGTCAATCACTGGTGTATTGTGCTTTGTCATATAAACTCTTGGTAAGTCAAAACAATGGGAGAGGTGAAATACTCAGTGAATTTAAAGTGGGTTGGATTCTCTGGGCCTATTTTATTTGTCTGGTATTTTATAAGAAAATGAAAAAAGAAAAGAGAAAAAAGAATGTTAGCCCTACCCAAAGGCAATTGATCAGGAAACACGCCCTAATGCACCCATTGGAAGTGAGTCATGTAAGCCCTTGGTGGTTGCCTAACTATGAGGCATGTGCAGGCAACGCCATCGCACCCCCAATCTCCCCATCTAGATTTGAATTTTGAGTGAATAGACTTATAAGGATAAATGGGTAAAGAGGATGTATTTATACTCTTTAGTCTGGTTAGGAGGTGTAAAATATCCCAACCCATATTTCATTTTTGCGAGTTTAAACAAAAATTCTAATTTTTGTAGTCTTTACCTCAAGGATTCCATAAAACACAATTTTTATGTATTTGTTGACAAAGTAAAAGGAGTTCAGAAAATTAATGAACAAGTTAAAACTGTACCTTTCATGTATCCAGGCCTTACTTAGCACTACTGGAAGTCACCTATGCTTGTGAAACTGCTATTCCCAAAATATTCACATATCTGGTACATGGTTTAAAATATCAGCTAAGATGGGTTTCTCTCGTAGTGACAAAGTCGGGTTCGGGAATAATTCGGCAAGGGTCAAGTTCGAAAAAATTTGGGAAAAAAATAATTATCAAAAATACATCCAACAATTTGATTGATTAATATACAAAATAAGCAGTTTACTTGACGAACTAAACGAATTTCACATTTTTTAAAATTATTCGCGAAATTCGCCAAACCTAAAATTCACGAATAATTCGGCACACCTTGCGAATAATTCGTGATTTTTTCAAAAAAAGAATTGGTGAATTTTGTAACTATGGTTTCTCTTACTCCTCTGGTTTCAATCAGTTGTAGACTTTGTAACAAAAAACATAGTTTTTTTTTAAAAAAAATTCGTGAATTATTTGTGCATTTTTGGGTTCCCCGAATTATTCACGAATTGTTGGATTCTCGAATTATTCGCGAATTTTCCGAACTATTCCCTAATTTTCTGAATTATTCCCAAATTTTGCAAAAAAACTACTTATTTTGTATATTTTTAATCAACTGTTAGGTGTATTTTTGTAATTAATTTTTTTTTCAATTTTTCCGAACTTCCCGTCCCCCCCTCCCCCCCGACTTTGTCACTATGGCTCACAGACTCGTAGTCTTGCCAATGATATCAGTGACTTGCTCGTCTTCTTAACCAAGTTGTGTGTGTATCTCATTCTAGCCCATCTTGTTAGCTATGACGAGTGTGTCTCGGCCGAGTCCATCTTGTCTCAGTATTACTGCAAGTCCAAGTTGCACACTGGAACTGAGATTCTAATCCTTGACTTGTTATGGTTTCTATTCACACTTTTTGTTTGTTTTATTGTACTAAACCTAAATCTAAGTTGTACCGCCTCATAGAAATCTTTAATATGGAGAATATAACACCATATTTTCTGTCTGATATGTTCAATTAAGCAGCTTAATTTTATTTTTAGGTGGTAGGCTCTTTAATTTTGATTTTACATTTCATGTGTAGATTTATATGTCGCATATTTGGCTTTAGATTTTCACCTATCAAAAAAAATGTTTGGCTTTAGATTTTCCTTTTATTAAATAGAACATCTAAGTGATGAGTATGTGTAACTTGATGCAGAATGGACTCTCCATGAGCAGGTGGCTATTGCAGCTATTGACTGCCAATGCCTTGATGTTGCAAAGGTAGAATTCTTTTTCCTTTTAATTTTACGCGTTCGAATGGATTTTCAATATCTCCTTTTAGATGTTGCGAAACATTTCTGTAGGCTAATTAATATATGAACTTTTCATTTGTCCAATTGGAAAACATAAACATTTGTTTTACATAGCTGTACAACTCACATGCCTGCTAATATACTGCTAGATTCTCTTAGTCTTTCTGCAGGGAGTGAAAATATTATTCAAAAGTTAAAAGATAATGACAAACAGGAACACACATAATTCTGATTGTATTTATATTGGTTTTGTTTTATATATATATATATATATATATAGAGAGAGAGAGAGAGAGAGAGAGTAAATTATTGCAGTAATCTATAACATGGACAACCATTTGGTTGCACCCTATTAGGGGCATGGGTATGAATTCACAAGAATATAGTAAACAATGTTCTTATGTCACTCGTCCTATAGGTGCGCATTTGTAGTGTTTAACTTGTATTGGTTCATGATTTCATAAGGTGATATGGTGACTAACTAGATCATTTTCTTGGTTGTAATCTTTGTTTGTAATATTACAATAAATTTCAACAATGACCATTGTCATGTAGAACCATTAGTGGGATCCAGTTACAAGCCTAGAAGGTACAAGAACACGGAGAAACAATGTTTTTATGTCACCCATTCCCTGCATGTGTACTCATCACCTATATAGATATACTCTATTAATATAGTATTTTCGTTACTGATCAAAAGGAAAAGTAATGGAGGTAAACGGCCGAGGACCATTATGTTATAATGGTAAATAATGTTGGTAAACTAATGGCTGTTATTAATGGTTACTCCCACTATATAACAGTCGTTATCCCAATTTTGAGCATTTAATTAGTGTTTTAAAACTCGCTGAGTTAACTCGAAACTCAACCGAGTCAAATTGGATCAATGGGATTTTGGAGCTAACTCGGTGAGAAATTTGGAAGTATTACTAATCGGACCAAAACTGGCCTGACTCGGCCGAGTCGAATGGATCGGATTGATCCTTAAAGGGGCATATTAGGATTTTAAAAAAAATTAATTTAAAACCTTAAAAAAACAAAGAGAATCCAACTATGAAGTGGAGTTATTTATCTCTCTATATTTTAATTTTAAACCCTATAAAAACTAAAGAGAATGAAACTATCTCTCTGTATTAATGGTTGAAGACAGTGTTGCAAGGTAAAGCATTCGTTTGATAATAAAAAATAAACTATTATTTGAATTTTGAATAGCATAATGCAATAAAATACTAGGAATGATAAAGTAGAATAGAGTATTGGGACAAAAAAAAAAGCAGAATAGAGTACATGTTGCTAATGGAACAAAAAAAAACTATTATTTCAATATCCGGGATTTGATAGAGTTACTCTTGGATTATCAGAGACCTTGGTCTAGCCTACGGAATCATTGAACAAAAGGACAAAGAATGATAAAACGAGTATTATTTCTTTGACCAATTCTTTATATAAGTTTTTAAATATTATTTAAATACAATATCATAGTTTTATCATTAATGTTTAACTTATATTATTTATATATATAAAATAAATATTAAAAATATATTATATTTTTTGAGCTTTTCGTTTCGAGTTCTATCGAGTTTTGGCCGAGTTTTCAAGTTGTCTCGACTCGAGAAGATCTCGAGTTGATCCCAGTTTTCATGTTTTAAAACATTGCATTCAATAATGCTTTAATATTATTTTAGTAATTTGTTTATTACTTTTCTCAAATCAAAGATTCAAACGTATTAAATATTGATTAAAAAATAAATAAAAGTAGCCACCATTGTAACCATCAAGATCTCCCACTGTTATGACCATTGTTTTCATTATTTTAAACCTTGATTCACACTATACAAGCTACAAAACACTTAAATACGGTATATACCGGTATAAAATGATCCCTTTTCACATATCGTGTTGCCTTGTCGGTTCAGTTGGCTACCTTTATATTTTTTTTTTTCTCTCTATTAGGATCATTTTGCGAACATCTCTTCATTTGACCACTATCTTGACGTACAATGTCAATCCATTAGTGATTTAATTTGATTACATGTACGCTGAGAAAATGTTTGGACTTTGGATATTGCTTAATGGTTGTGGTAACTCATAACTGGTAAAGAAGGTTTCTCATGAGTGTCAGTTATTTGATTGGGTTTATTGAAATTTTTAGACTATATTGATGTGCAATATCAATACAAGAGTGATTTGGTTGATTGGCTCTATCTACTGGAAACACCTAGGGGAAGGTGAGTCCATTAGTTTAACTAAACTGAGAACCCCCTTATATCCATAGGGAAAAAAGCTACTAAAAAGGAGTGTCTTCGGCAATTGTTAAAGCTAGTTGAACCCGTATAAACAAGAATAATCTTTCCTTCAGTATTGTAAATATTGTCATGAATGCTAGCTGCTCATGGCCTTCCTTTTTGGTCCATTTAATATTTCATTTTTTCTGTTGCACCTTCAATATTTAGCTTTCTTTCATCAGTGCTTGAACTGTGTATTCAACTGATCTGTTATGCTCATTTATCACATAAACTCTTAAATGTGAGATTCTTTGGATTGAATTTTGTGTGATTTTACTTTTGGAACTTTCCATGCAGGGTTGCATAACGGCTCTTCAAGCAAAATTTCCAGAGAGTAAAAGGATTGGTGAGTTAAACAAACTTATATCTTTTTTTTAAAAGACAGAGAGAGAGCAACAGTGAACGCTGAACCTGTGTTATCTTTGTATCAGCACAGGTATTGATTACAGAAGATAAATTAGATCATAAAAATTGTTTTAGAGAGAACATACACTTACAAAGAAAAATTAACAAGAAGAAAAAAGTCTGAATACAAACAAAGGGAGCATAGACACAATACTAACCAAGACACAATAACGGAGCTAACTGTCATAGCCCGCTGGAAACAAAGAGGATGAGATTGAATCTTCCACACCCCTCTTAATGGAGGTCCAAAATAAGATCAACTTGATACTTTTCGAAGATGGGGTTAAATTGCAGGATACTATAATAGTGGATATGCTTAAAACTTGACTTGAGAAAATTCTTGTATGATAATAATGGAAAATGTTGATTTGATAAATAAATAATCAATAATCGTAAAATAAGCGAATTAATGAGATTATAAGACATTGAAAGAAAAATATGTTGTATGAAGGAAACTATATAAACCCAAAAATTTGAACTTAAATCCACATAAAAGATCCAAATCTTCTAACAACTTAAGTGGTGCGAGAGTGTAATCTTCACACCATAATTTTAACAACTGTTGTCGATAATCCTTATATTGTTGTAACTATCAATATCCCTTTATTTTAGGAACGTTATAAAATTATTGATATTTTATATAATTTTCCTTTTCAGGTCAAATATATAATATATCCAAAATAGTAATATAATATTGAATGTACTAAATAATTAGAAAAAACCCACCATTATTTCAGCCTTTATAATGGTGAATGCACTCAAGGTCAATTGTCCATACACTCCTGTTATTTTCGCTATTTTAGACCTAGCTTCACACCAAATGTGTCAACCAAAAGTCAAAAGTATAACATTGAAGTTCAAAAGGACCAGTGATGATGGCTCCAACTAAGATCCTAATAATCATCTTTCATCCTATGTTGAAATGACAGAAAATCTTCATTCTATTTTGCCTTGTCCAAATTTACTTAATTATCTATAGATGATCCTAAGTTTGCCGTAAAGGATTAGGGCTGGATAAGGGTCTTAGAAGACCGTGGAGGCTGTGTTTTAGCTACCTTTTAAATTGTTTGGCCAAGTATGTATTTGAAGAAGTACAGATTATGTGTATATACTATATTGTATCGTACTGGTTCTTTTCTTTAGAGGGTTCCAGATGGCGGGTGCAACATAAAGTAGAACATTTAGGTTTATTATCTCTTGCATGATCTTAATTTAGGTTTATTGTCCTTGTTTTGGCATCCAGGCAGGTTAGAAGGGATGTTGCTCGAAGCAAAGGGATTGTGGGGAGAAGCAGAAAAGGCTTACTCAAGACTTTTAGAGGAGGACTCACTTGATCAAGTAAAATCCTAGGCAGTGTCTTCTTTAAATGACTCTTGTATATGCCTTTGTAACATGAGCTTTCATGGAATTGTTCCTTCCAAGAATTATCATCAATTCAAAATCTTAATTCCTTTCCTCTTTTTTAGGTAATCCACAAGAGGAGGGTTGCTATGGCAAAGGCGCAGGGAAATATTTCAGGGGCCATTGAGTGGCTTAACAAATATCTAGAAATGTAACCAAGCCAAAATTCAAAATCATTTTCTTCTGACATTGTAACGTACAGACATGGCTGAGATCATTGATCTTTTTGTTTTTATTTTTTTCAGATTCATGTCAGATCATGATGCCTGGAGAGAACTTGCTGAAATATACGTTTCTCTACAAATGTGAGTTATATATAAATTTCACATGAAAAAATCCAAAACAGCGCTTATGAGTGACCATATTAAATGGCTCCTGCAGGCTCAAACACTGTTGATCCCATAATCCACAATGTTTGAACCATGTCATATAAGCAACAAAAAACTGTATTGCTTCTGCCAGTCAGCTCAAACTGGGTGGGTTGCAGATCCAGAGTGTTGGAACCTACAAGATAGTTTAATAGGGCAGTGCTAGTTACCAAATTGGCCTTCTTTTACTATGTGTCCTGTTCATGCTTACCTATGTGTTATGCTTCTGATTTTTGGGTTTGTCCGAATCAGGTATAAGCAAGCGGTTTTTTGCTATGAGGAGCTAATATTAAGTCAACCCATGGTTCCCTTGTACCACTTAGCCTACGCTGACGTAAGTGCCATTCCTATCTCTAGTTGTTTTTTTCGGTGATTAACCAATATGTAGTATTATATTTCTGTACAGTTGTGTGATTCAAGATTATAGACACAGTGACTGCTTCTATTGGACTTTTAAATTCTTATTGTGTCTATCAAACTTTGAAAAGCTCCATGACACTCTATCCACTTTGAAATATATTTAGGCTCACATCTATATCTTGAAGGATTGGAATGGAGGAATATTTGGCTAACGGCAGGATAAGAAGTAGCAAGGGCGGAGCCAGGATTTTATTGTAGGGGGGCACACAATGGTTGATTGAAAATATTAGTAATTTGTAGAGAATGATTGGCGGGTATGAAAGATTTTGGGTCTAGGGGGATGGGGGGTTCGTGGGCCATTTCGTCCATACTACATATCATACGGGTATTGTTTCTCCTTATTTACGAGGGCAGCTGTCTCCTTGCCATATTGCTATGCCCTATTAAATAATTAAATAACATAGTATAAAAAATATATTTTGTTTTCAAAAGTTCAGGCCTCCCTTGCCCAATCCCAATAGCTATGTCCTATTAAATAATTAAATAGTATAGTATATATGTATATATATATATATATTCAAAAGTTCAGGGGAACAGTTGCCCCCTTGTCCCATAACTATGGCCTGTTAAATAATTAAACAACATAGTATAAAAAAATATATGTTTTCAAAAGTTCAAAGGGCGCAGTTGCCACCCCATGCCCCACGGCTAGGGCTGTAAACGGATGCGAATATTATCCGAATCCATTTAGTCAGATATTTATCCAAATAGGTATCCGGCGGAGCGAATTCAGATAGTAATTTTACTATTATACTGGTATATCCGATCCGGTAAATATCCGACCGATTATATAATATATTTTAAATTTATAAAACTAAAATAACCTTTTTTTAAATATATATATATTTTAACTTAATTTAGTACATTGAATTTTTATTTTTAATATAAATAGAGATAAAATATTAATTTACTATTTTTTAAATAAAAAATTATATTTTTTATATATTTAAAATATTAATTTACTATTTTTTATATATTTAAAATATTAATTTACATTTTAAAAACTTTTTTAAAAGTAATCGGATAATTCGGATACTATCTGAATTCGAATATTTTAATCGGAGTTGAATACGGATATCATATTTCACCATCCGCCGGATTTTAATTCGGATATTCGAATATATAATCGGATACAAATTTGGATGTACCACTATCCGCTCCGAATTCGCTCCGTTTATGGCCCTACCCACAGCTATGCCTTATTTTTTTAAAAGTCTAGGGGGCACTGCCCCATGCTGTTCCCTATAATAAAATAAAAAATTGTATGTGTTTTTCAAAAGTTTAGGAGTGGCACGTGCCCCCCCCCCCCCCCCCCAATGCCCCCTGGCTCCGCCCCTGGGAAGAAGTTTCTCCTGCCTCTTATCAGTAAGGTGGCATACATCTAAATATCTAATGTCTCGGCCTTACGATAACTCCCAACTTATCGAAGACCGAAAATTGGGTCCATCTGGGATGATCCTAAGTTCCTAACTATTCAGGGGAGTTGAATATTTCAACTAGAAGATCTCCTTGTTGGGATCCATCAAAGTAGTCGCTCCCAACATGAATGCCGCATATACGGCAGACCGCAGAAGCAGGGAGCATGGTTTCTTCCTGTCCTATCCTGTCACAAGCATTCCTCTTTATATTTGTTAAGTACTCAAAACAAAATACGAGCCTCTATTGTCTATTCCAAACATGGACACAAGATGTTGGACATGACAACCCTTAAGAACCTGCTACACTGGCACTTGTAAATATGGCATTAGATCTAAATTAGTTTTATGTAGCCATGAAGCATAACTGAAGTCGCACTTTAAACAACTACAACTTTATAGCCTGCTAAATTTAATAGTTCTCCCTTATATATATATTGATCACATAAATAAATATGGACTGTATATAGCATCTTAGTTCTCAACCAAAAGCATCAGATTGAACTCTTCTTGTTTTGTTTTCCTCGGCTTACAGGTGCTCTACACACTTGGTGGGCTAGAAAATCTTCAGGCGGCAAAAAAATACTATGCATCCACCATTGACCTGACTGGGGGAAAAAACACCAGAGCGCTTTTTGGTGTTTGCTTGGTGAGATATCTGTAGACCTCTCTCTCTCTTTCTCTACACAAACACACACTGTACAAACTGCCTATCAAAAATAAAAAATACAAACATGAACACACGCAGTAGAGAGAGAGATTTGGTTAGTCTAAAATCGTAGAGTATTGTAGATGAGAAAGCACAATACAAAGAATATAATGGGAGGGTAATGCTAGCTCCACTTTCTTTTAAAGACATTTTCTTCAAGGGAAAGATGTGTTATTGTCTTCCATAGAGAGAGACTCATGTTGATTCAAACCAACACGTCTCTCCCTTAAAGGAAGTGATTCTTAAAAGAAAGAGGAGCTAGCATTACCCTATGATGGTATATGATGCACAGACTGGGACTGAGATCCATCATTCATGGGCCCTACCTAAGTGCACTAAAAGCCAAGATGATTTGTTGATCTTGGCCATCCAATTCGTTCCATTGTTTGGACAGTCCAAAAAAGGATTGGATGGTAATGATCATAAATTGCATTGATTTTTAATCTGTGATTTCCTACAGGGGTTTCACTGAATGTTCACTCTTTAGACTTGACCTGTTAAATGTGTACCATATGTCCTGATATTGTGTTCTTAGATTTGCATTTCGCTTTAATAATTCTCAATACTTCAGATCATCCGCTTAGAATCTATATAGAGATGAGGGATATGGCATTTTTTTTTCTTCTTTTAATTTTCTTATTCTGTTTTCAAATGACCAAGTTGGATGACTGATAGAAGCTGTTGATTCTGTTATTCAGTGTACTGTTGCCATAGGGCAGCTTTCAAAAGGGCGAAGCAAGGAAGACAAAGAGAGCTCAGATTTGCAATCTCTTGCTGCAATGGCATTGGAGAAAACTTACAAGCAGAAGGCTCCCAGCAAGCTCCCTCTGCTTACTGCCAATTTAAGAAACTTGAAGCTTCTATCCTAACTCTCTTATAAGCATTGTTAGAAACTTCTCCTGGTTCTCAGCAAAAATCAGCATCATTGACAATTTAGTGCAGAAATTAGCTGCAATTTGTGAAAACTTTACCTTTCTTAAGTTAATAATTCATATTGTTCTTCTTGTGCTTTCCCTTTTCAGTGTTTGGTATCAGGAATATTTGCGGTGACCTTAGAATAATACGAGAACAGATTTTTCCTTCCTCGATGTGTTGTAGGTATATATTTATTCATCTTGCATTCTGATTTTTTTTTTCAATGGTGGTTACGAAAAATCAATCTCAAGAATATCATGATCATTGCATCTGAACCTTTATGAGGCATCTAATGGAATTTATATGTAAGTAGAGAGAATAATAGCCCAACAATCTCTGAACATGGCTTTTGATCAGGATCCTTTTATCAGGGGCTGTTTGGTAATGAACATTAAGTTGCGGGAAAAGCTGAAATAAATACGGGTAAAAGTGTTGAGCGCTTTTTATGGGGATACAAGTCTTGAATATACCTGTTTGCTCATGTCACAATGTGTGTATCTCTCATGTGGGTGGTCTGAGATCTATTCTAATGAGTTGTGATACGGCGGTTGATACAATCATCGTTTGGCTCAACTTCAAATGTTAGGCTTTCTAACTGCCACTAACTCATGAACAAATATTAACAACCATGGTTGCGGCCTAAACGTATTTGTGATATCCAAACAAATAAGTCTCCATTATTGAATCCAAGGTGATGAGTAGCAAGAACTTCAATCTCTAATGCCAACCAAGAACTCCAATCCCCAATGCTAACCATTAACCCATCAAAAACAAAAATAAACCCATATTTAAAAATGGGTAGCTCTATGCGCACCTCAACTTTTACCATTAAACACCATATTTAAAAAAAAACTCAATTTTTACCAATACACACCAAAGAGAAGATAAAAGGACAATAGTGTCCCTTCTCTTCTCCTCCTCGTTAAGCAAAAACCAGGGTGAGTCTTGCCCTAACCCACGGATTGCAAGTGGGAATCCTCTTGCATCAAAACTATCTCCTTCTCCTCCATGCTTGTCTGTACTAGGGTTTGGATTAGGTTTTTTTTTTTTTTAAACCCTTCTCTTGTTAATTCAATCTGGCTTAATTTAAGGAGAAGAACACCACCTATTTAGAGGGTTTGGAAGCTAGAGAATGAGAAGAACACCAATGTAACATAGGCTGGTCAATCTTGAAACATACTCTAGAAAAGGGAAGAGGTATCATCTAAATAGAGGATTCCACACATCTTCTCCTTCTCCTCCATGCCTGGCCATACTAGTGCAGAAAAATGATGTTTGACTTTGAAGACGAGAGAAGGAAAGATGGTTGAAGACGAGAGGAAGAAGAAGAAGGGGCAAATGGTCTTATTTTCATATTTTTTTGGGTGTGTGTCTCTCAGTAAATATGAGAGTTTTTTTTAAAATTTGGTGTATTTTAGTAATTGTTAGTGTACGTCTAGCACCACCTTAAAAAACCACTTAATTTATGCCTCATCACTTTCAACTTGGTTAACTCTCCAAACCCATAATATTTTGTACAGCCAAGCATTTTCCACAAATTCATCAACAATTAATAATAACATTATTAATCAAATCCATCTTGGCTCCGCTCCTCCATATCATCATGATGTGATGGCCATCTGTCGTCTGAAAAAACCTGTTGGAACTAGGAAAGGCCATGGCCCCCCAAAAAATTTGATAATTTCTTATTGGATATAGGTGTAATTAAAAATATATATATTACTTTTGGATATAGTGCCCCACAAATTAGGATGTAATTGTTGATTATGTGGGAAGTTCGGCCCCTCAAAAATTTTAATTTCCTTATATATATAATATAAAAAATAAAAATATAGTTAATTTTATTTATATAATAACTCTCCCCATAGGGAAGACTCTTGCTTTTCTTGAATACTTGACTCTTTTTTTTTGTTAACACACTATACTCAACACACACAAACGCCCAAGCCACAAGGTCATTGCACCCACACACCCTCTCAAATTAGAGAGGGAGGTGGGTTTTAAGGGCTCACTAACACTAGTGAAGCCCACTAATGTAGGACGAAATCCCTTTCAATTTTTAATTCTTAACACAACAACACACACTATACTCAGCACACACCCGAATCCACACAAACATGCCTAAGCCACGAGACCATTTGTTAGGATACCCAAAGGATCCTAACGTTTTAGTGACAATTTGATCTAATTCGAGAAAGATCAACCCTCCTTTTGTTTATTTGATAATTTTCAATTGCTCTCACGGTTACAACTCTCTTTCTATTTAATCTACTAACATCTCTCCTACCTACTCTAGAATTCAAATAACATCACTTATCCATTATGGTTGGATATTTATTAAAAATAAATACTAATAGTTCAAATAAATAAAGATGAGAGAGAGTCCAATCTAGGCAGAGTTCTTAGGTAGCATGCATCCTACGAAATAGGGTAGACAACGTGTTAGGCCCCTAACATTCCCCTCCCCTTGAAAATACCCTTGTCCTCAAGGATTAAATTTGGCAAACGGATATATGAGGATTTTCTTCAGCTGCATTTGCTTCGTATTGTTGTACGGTTGCATGATCGCCGGTCTCGAAACATTCCAAGATCACAAGTTGGGTTTTACAACGATGGCCGGACAGAAACTTATCATCACAATTGAAGCAAAGCCCTTGTTGCTTTTGTTCATTCATTTCCATTGGGGTGAGTCGCTTAATTGGGGGTCCTCCATTTTTGAAATGCATGTCCGCTACTAATGAAGGTGGCTTAGATGGAAGTGGGTGAGTGCTATAATGATGGACAACGACAGATTCCTCTTGCATCAATGCTATAGTGAAATCTTGCCCAAGTGAAGTTGGTTGAAGCATTCGTACCCCAAACTTAATCTCTTCATGAAGCCCCGAAATAAAACAACTAATCAAAAATGGTTCGGAAGGTTGAGTTGTTCGGTTTGCTAGTGTAGAGACCCGAACTATATTTCATATCATCAATACGATTAATAAGGGTTTAAATGGTCAAAAATGCGAATATATACAATGCCTTGTTCCTTAATGATCTGAAGTAAATATTTAAAATGACTAAGTGCAGGAATGTCAGAAATTCTAGAAGGGGTGTGGTTTTAGCAAAAACATAAATTGTTGAATTTTGAGATGATTTTTCCTGGAAATGGATGTTTATAGGTTAATAAAGGTATGAGATTTTATTATTAAGTATAGAATGGTTAACTCAACTATTGAAAATCTTATGATGACGATATTTTCAGTTCTTACCCTAAAATTGAAAAATGAGATTTTGATTTATTAAGAATTTGATTTTCTAATATTTTTTATTGAATCCAAATGGGGGGTACTTCCTTATTTTAATTTAAAACTTAAAGTAAATGTTTAAATGTTTTAAAGGAAAATAAGTATGCTGATGGGCTGATGCTGAAGATGAAAGGGTGTCGGTGTTGTTGCTGTTGAGAAAACAGAAATTGTGCTAGTTGCGATCGATCGCAGGTAAGCTACGATCGATCGCAATGTATGTGCGATCGATCGCAGTCGCGCACAAGAATTTTTTAAAAAGTTACGGAAATCAAGGTTTTAAACCCCTAGGCTATACAGAGAGGTTCTATTTCGAGGGTTTTAGAGTTCTAACTTTTCTAAACCTAATTTGACAAAGATGTGAGAGAAAACGTAGAGTTCTAAGGAAGAGATTGCTTAGAGAAGAAGGAGATTACTTGGAGATTGCAAGGAAAACTTGAAAATCAACATCAAACCTTCTTGGGAGTTTTTTGGATCGAAGGGAACGATCTCAAAGGTCGATATACTATCATCCAACTCACTTCTATTATGAACTTATGTATGAAAATGATTTAAGCTAGAAATGATAGATTATCTATATGATTATGATAAGATTATGGATAGTGATATGAGGATTATGTGTCATTATGAATGGGTATGACTATATGAATATAATATGGAGTTTTCTTATGAAATGGATGATGTTTAGTCTTAAGAATTGAGTGAATTGAGGATGAGAATGTATGTGGATGGATGGTTTATATGGTTGGTGGAATGTGTACAAATGGAGGAAGGTTATATATATGATGGAGGATGAGTATTGTTAAAGATTGATTATGAAATATGCTAAGAATTATGATAAGGTATGTATATATATATATATATATATATATATATGTGGTTGTTTGTTAAATTATGCCTAATTATATTGCATGGTAATTGATATTCGGGAATGTAAGAATTTAGAGGAAAGACTTCCATATTGAAATTCTTTAACTAGGGAGATGTAACCTATCGGAGTTTCTTAGAGGTGGTTGAAACCTAAGGGATGACCGATTCAAATGTTAATTGTGATACTTATGCACAAACTCACATGCGTGTTAAGATAAGAGTCTCACAAGTCACACATGTGGACCACAAGCACAAGCATTGCATACGCCTGATAGACTGAAGAAACCCAATGATGAATCTGAATAAGTGTATGTTCTGAATAAGTTGTTCAAATTCATACGCATAAGCTTTACGTATGCCTGATAGACCGAATAAGCCCAATGAGAGATCTGAATAAGTGTATGTTCTGAATAATCTGCTCAAAGACTCATAAACATAAGCATTGCATATGCATGATAGACTGAATAAGTCCAATGAGTGATCTGAATAAGTGTATGATCTGAATAAGTTTCTCAAAGACTCATAAGTATAAGCATCTCACAAGCACGTGGTCTCATAAGCATAAGCATCTCATAAGTATGTTGTCTCCTAACTCTAAGGTACACGAGTCAAGGTGATGATATGACGTATATGAACACATGTTCTTCCACACTCTGATTATGTTATTATGTCATTGGTTATGGTTCTAACTAAGTGCAAAGATATACTATGTTGTTGGTTTGATTTTATATACACCTAGTGCTTTTGTACTCAGCCAGACTTTTGTCTTGGCAAGTGTGAAGCTCTAGTTTATAGGTGAGCCGTGGATTGAGGAGGCTTATGTCGAGGAAGGAGAAGAAGGTGAGCCTTCCGAGGAGGGAGTCAGAGGTTTCGATAGTTATCTTTATTAGTAGTTTATGTTTTGTTTCGGTTAAGAGAATTGTCATAAATTTAGATTTTTTTTCAAGTGATGTTGCTTAGACTGTTTTATGTTTATTGGTGATTTTAGTTTTCCCCGGTTATGGTGGATTATGTTGGACATGTTACAATTATACAAGATGATTTGGTTTATATCAAATTTTATTATCCTCATTTTTGGAGACTCGTGTTAGTATGTCTTGTATGTCATGAAAATTAAGCAGATTTAAGAAATGTGGCGACCCAAGGTCCCATTTTGGTCAAGGTCTCAAATTGAGACTGATACTCTCGTACAAATGATGTCTGATGTAAGTTTGAAAGAGTACCTCTTGGATCTCCTCCATCGATTGGGCCAAATCGAACACAAAGTGCTCGTGTGAACTGACACCAAGTTAATTCTCCAACTGTTTTGACCATCCATTGGTAACATGGCACTGCATCTCCAATTAAATGGATGGAGGCTATGGCTACCATTTGATCATTAGATAAATGGTGAAATTTTCGGTATTGTTCAACCGTGTATACCCATGCCGCAGGGTCATCTCCATTAAATCGGGGTAGTTTGATTTTCATTGCTGCAAAAGGATTTTGCACTTTAGTTCTCCCGAAATCATCATGGTCATTAGCTCATGAAGATTCTGTTGTCTTCTTGAAGTTTGGTTGATGATCATGTTGATGTTCCTCCACTGTATCATCATGTAGATGTAGAGATGCTGCAATGACATCCAACTTTTGATTGATAGCAACAATGGAGGTTTGTAAAGCTTCCAAGCTACGACCGTGATCATCAACAGTTTCCTTGGCAACACTTAAAGTTTGATCCAGTTCCTTACAAGTTGGCGCCATTGAATTTGTTAGGTCTTCCAGATCTGCAGCTCTGATACCAAATGTTAGGATACCCAAAGGATCCTAACGTTTTAGTGACAATTTGATCTAATTCGAGAAAGATCAACTCTCCTTTTGTTCATTTGATAATTTTCAGTTGCTCTCACGATTACAACTCTCCTCCTATTTAATCTACTAACATCTCTCCTACTTAATCTAGAATTAAAATAACAACACTTATCCATTATGGCTGGATATTTATTAAAGAAAAATACTAATAGTTCAAATAAATAAAGATGAGAGAGAGTCCAATCTAGGTAGAGTTCTTAGGTAGCATGCATCCTACGAAATATGGTAGGCAACGTGTTAGACCCCTAACACCATTGCACCCACACACCCTCTCAAAAAAAAGAGGGAGGTAGGGCTTTAAGGGCTCACTAATTAACATAGATGAAGCCCACCAGTGTGAGATTAATTTCCTTTCAATTTTATTGGTTAATACAATAACACACACAACACACACACACACACCCAAACACACATACACATACACATACCCAAGCCACAAGGCTATTGCACTCACACAGCCTCTCAAAAGAGAGGGAGGTGGGGCTTCAAGGGCTCACTAACACAAGTGAAGCCCACCCATGTGGGACTAAATCCCTTTCAGTTTTTGGTTAACACAATAGCTCATTCATATACTGTACTCAACACACACAGCCAAACACACACACGCGCCCAAACCACAAGGTCATTGCACCTACACACCTGCTCAAAAAAGAGGGGGTGGAGTTTTAAGGTCTCACTAACACAGGTGAAGCCCACCAATTTGGGACCATATCACTTTCAATTTTTTTGGTTAACACAATAATACACACGCTATAATCAACACACACAGACGCCCAGGCCGCAAGGCCATTGCACCCACACACCCTCTCAAAAAAGAGAGGGAGGTGGGGCTTTAAGGGCTCACTAACATAGGTGATGGTCACCAATGTGGGACTAGCAGCCAAACCACATGGCCATTGCACCCACTTATTGAAACAAAAATGCTAGCCTAGTCGCAGTCTTCCAAAGACGCAAGGTGGTGACAACAAGTATCAAACCATCTCCCTGTTATAGCGTAGCAACAACACGTGTTGCACCCAACTTGCCTGTTTGGGGAAAAAATTTGACTTTGTGGGTTTGGGGCTAGCATTCCTCTTATTAAAATGTGACATTAATGAATTTTATGACCATGATGGACCCATTACTCAAAAAACGTAATTCTTAGGGGGGCTACTCCTCGAACCCTATGCCTTATACCATTTCGTGCATGCTTGATCATTCACCCAACCTGCCTCTTTGGGAAAATTTACCTTTGTGGGTGTGGGGCTAGTGCTCCTCTTATTAAAATGCAACATTAACAAATTTTATGACCATAATTGACTCATTACTTAAAAAAAATATATTGGGGGTTACTCCTCGAACCCTAGGGCTTATAACATTTCGTGCACGTTTGATCATTCCTCATCCCCACTCATTAATTTTCATGATACATGTACTTCAGTCCACAAGGAAAAATTCCTGGCTCTACCTCTAGTTAGAACAACAAAAACCGATCATGTTAGCATCAACAATATATAGGATATAAAATCACTAATTTACGACTGTGGGATCATTGTATGACTTGTATTTTGGGGTTTTTACATGATTGCTCCCTAGGTTTGGCAATGTTCACTATCAATCATTACTTTATATTTTTTAACCAATCTACCATTCTCACTATTTTCCTGATTTTAGGCATTTATGAAAAGTCTCTTACACCCCATCATCATCTTTTTCTTGTTAGAGTTTGAAAAGAAAGAACATATTACGTTTTCCTTTTCAGTGCATGCATGACCTTTCCTCCCAACGAGAACTCCATTTCTCATCTTTTTCGCTAGTTGTGCATTACTCCATTGATAGAAGATGAAGCTTTCTTGCTCTAGTTGAGACATTTTTCGCTCATTCAAGTTTCCTTTAGTAGGGTTTTCAGATCAAAAACCCAAAAAGTAAATGAAATTTGTTGCAATACATAAACACCATTAATGGTGCAATAAGAGCACCTATTTTTCTTCTCATTTTTGTCATTATCCCATTGTTTTTGGGTAATAAAGCTTCAAATACCATTAATGACAGACTATTACTATTTTTCTTCTCATTTTAGTCATTACCCATTATTTTTTAGTCTTTTATCTCATTTTTCAAAAAGAAAAGCTCAAAACACAATTAATGATGCAATAAAGTTATGAACACCATTAATTGTGTATAGAAACTCAAAACACCATTAATGACACAAACAACAACCACCGATTGAGATTAGTACAACCACTGATTTATTAAAAAAACTGTCGATCTAGTGGAAGACTATTTTGATTTTAATTTGATGGATTTAGAGCAGTAACGATTATCGTTAATAGAGAGTGAATTTTTTCACTGCGACTACCAATTTGAAACTGGTGGATGCTGAGAAGTGCCGATTGGTCAATGCAGACTAGTCTTCCCCAACAAAACAAATGACCTCATTTTCCAACAAACTATCGATTTAACTCATATTCGTTAATAAAACTACCGAACCAACTAATTTTTCCTAATAAAACTACCGACCGATCAGGGCAAACTCGTCTTTCCCATCGAAACTACCGACTACTTAGTTTTCATCCCAATCTATCTTCTCAATCATCTCATCTTCTCAAACACAGACATTTATCATTTTTTTTGAAAATAAAGTTAGGGTTCAAAAAATGTATTTTTCTACATATGTTTTCCGGTGAAATTATCTATAAACCTCACTTTTTCAGCATAAACAACATAGAAAAAGATTTTTAAAAAAGGAGAGAGTACTTGCAATTTTATAAATATAGAAGAAAATTTAGAGAAGACGAGAAAGAAACGTCGATGATACAAGTGAAGGTAGAGAAGCGAAAGACTTACCAAGGTTGAAGAAGACTTCAAGTTGCCAGGCTACAGACGCCGGAGAAGTCAGGAACAACAGTTGGAAATAGTGATCGAAAAGACACGGGGAAAAATGAAATTTGAAATGGGAAGGAAAACAATGGTTGTTTTAATGGATAAAATTCGTAAAATAAGCAAGTGTGGCAAGGGTGAGTAGAATATTCGTGTGCTGGAGGATGATGTCAGAATTTGTCGTTATCAGAACGATGTCAGAATTCGTCGTCATCAGGACGATGCCTCAAATCGTCGTTATCAGGACGGTATCCGAATTCGTCGTCATCTGGATGATGTCGTAGCTCGTAGTCAAATCATGATATCAGTATTTGTGGTTGAAGGACGATATCACTGTAGAGGATGATATCAACATGAAGGACAAAACTAACGTAGAGGACGGAACCGACTTTAAGGGCAAAGTAATCAGGAGGCGATCTCTATACTCTGACAATTAGGAGTTAATGATGGTCATGTCAGCCAACAAACAGTCCAAAACGACCTGAAAAAAGTAGGTTCACACGTGTAAGACGTATCAAAGAAAGTAAGCTTACACGTGTGGCACGTATGAAGGAAGATTCATGTGACATATTTGGTAATGATCACAAGATCATGCATGAGCATTGATGATGCAGAGACATCCAGACTCAAGCCTATAAATACCCTAGATCTCTCACAAAGAAAAAGGAGAAAGAGAACAAGGGGGGGGGGGGGGGGGGGGGCTACTAAACCTCGACCATTCAAAGTCTTGATGAATGAGAAGATCATACATGAAAAACATATGCCTTAGACATTCTCTCATTAAAAGTTTATTCTTTGCATAATCGTTGGAGGATTTTGACAGGAGGGACCCCCACCCGCATCAACGAAGGCGAACTATGAGCATACTTGTATCATTCTACTAATCAACCTGAACTACTGACGTGTGGACGATCATAAGGATTTCCCCCCACAGTTGTCGAACTAGACCGAGTGGATCCATCGATCTAGAAGGGCAGTTTAGTTTAGTTCAGAACTTTTGAGTTCACATGCTTCATATATGTGGAGTGGCAGATTGGTTAATATTTTAAAAATAATAGTGGACAAGGAAAATTGCTAAATCTGAGGGCAATCATGTAAAACCCTTGTAATTTCTGAAACCATTGGTTATAGTCCTATACACCATATCACGACCAATTCCGTAATTACATTAAAGAACTGGGGCATTTATTAATCCTGCTGAACCTATATAGCTGATGCAAGATTGCAGAATGGTTTAAGGATTAGGGTTTTCTTCTCCAGCGTCGTCGTCAGTGTTCTGCTTCTAAATCTACCCTAAGAAGCTCATCTCCGTCGACAATGGCGGTCGGGTACTTCTCCATCTTCCTGTCTTTAGCTTCTATCTCTTCGTTATTTTGTAGTCCCTCCTCACAGCTACTCAATTCGTCGTCTTCGTTTTTTACAGGAAGAACAAGAGGATTTCGAAGGGGAAGAAGGGAGGAAAGAAGAAGGCGTGAGTAGAAAATAAAACCCTAAAAACTTCAAATCGAGATCTTCATCGCTCTCTTTTAAATTTGCTCGTGTCGATCTTTTGACTTTGATTTAAATACTGCAGAGTCGATCCTTTTGCTAAGAAGGATTGGTACGATATCAAGGCACCGTCGGTCTTCAACGTGAGAACTGTCGGGAAAACCCTAGTTAGTAGAACGCAGGGAACCAAGGTATTAATTTTGTGTTGTTTCTTTGCAATTTATAGAATTATAATCAAAACCGCCCAATCAGGACTGGAAGCTAAATTATTCCTGAATATATATATATATATATATATATATATATATATATATATATATTTTTTTTTTTTTGATGTTAAGAGCATCAGAAATCTAATGCAGAGGCTCCATGAAATAGAACATAATGAGATGAAAGTATATGAGGGGTTCCGTTTAATTTCACATGCATGGATACGTGTTATAATTGGTTTCTTTTTGGGGATATGGGAATTGGAAGCTACTTGTATGGAAGAAATTCTGACAACATGTCAGAAACACAGGAACTGTATTTGTGTTCCTATTTTTGGAATAGAGTGAAATGGTATCTTCTTGGCATTGACATCTGAGGTTAGATTCACTGTTACTTGAAATGCTGGGTTCTGCCAGGAACTTAAGTCGAATGTGTTTTAATGACCATATCACCGTTAGTTGGTTTCTCAGTAGATTTCATATTCCATCCAATGTGGTGTTGTATCTGTAGAAATATATAGATCTGCATCTGCTGCAGTTGTAGTGGTTGAAACAAGTCTAAATGCAAGGGTTCAGTTTAATTCACGTTTTCTGTGGGCTTGCAACAAGTCCACAAATAGTGCCATGATTTTAATTAGATGTAAAATGTTTGTGGTAGATGCAAAATTTTGAGTCCAGCAGGTTTCAGCTTAAGAAATATTAATACCTTCCTGATTCACTTTTACGACTGCTTTATTGATTTGATAATACCTTTAGGGTCAGAAGATCAGATTTATAGCCATTCTGCCTGCATGCTGGGATGGTATTTATAGTTTGACTTGCTTGATTGGGGACCTGATTCGACTTACCTCTTGACAAATCTATTGTTAAATTCCAAATTTTTTGTCGGTGAATGAATAATGGTGGTATCCTTGACCAGCTGTTATGCAATTATTTTACTATCCCCCATTTTTATTAACTTCCTTTTGGGAGGCGGATTAGTGTGCAATGGTGCTGTGCTGTCATTAATAATACTTGATTACTTGTATTTAATTGTTCTTTGTGTGTTTTGTAGAGAACCTAATAGTTTTCTGTGATTGCGGCCATTTTGATGTTCCAAGTTGTACTATAGGATGCCTATGAATGTGTTGGTTGGTTGTTCCAACCAGTGTTTTAAAAGACATGTGAGAATTATGCCATGAGACTTGCTTTGATACGAGTAGGGCTGCACAAAGGCTGATCGGCCCATTGGTGCGGCTTGGCTCGGCCCAAGATCGGCCCAAATTTTAGGCTCGAACGGGCCAAGCCAAGCCTAAAAAAAAGCCCGAAAACTCAATCAAGCCAAGCTCGGGTCAACCCCTGTGCGGCTTGGCCTGGCTCGAAGCCCGACTCGATTGAGGCTCGGCTCGGCCCGAACTCGGCTCGGCTCGAATATTATAAAAACAAAAAAAATTTATTTATATATATCATTATTATATATATAAATAATATAAAATATTATTAAAAATTTTTTTTGGAGCCGAGCTCGAGCCAAGCCAAGCCCGGCTTGAGCTTGAATCAACTCAGGTTGAGCCGAGCTTCGGGCCGCGCTTTCAAGCTTCATTTCGAGCTGAGCCGGGCTTCGGGCCTAGATCAAACCCTTTCAAGCTGAGCCGGGCTTGGCCAAGCCCAAAGAAGCCCGGCCCGAATACAGCCCTAGATACGAGGCTCAAAGAAAACGCATCAAGGCTCATCCTTGAAGCTTAAATCTCCCAAGGCTTACGCCTCAAAGTTTGAGATTCACATGAGGCGCATGAGTCACGACTCATGCCTTGAGTGCTTTATACATTGACCACAAATACATTGGTTATTCTTTCAACTAGTGCTTTAAAAGGCGTGTGAGAATTATGCCTAGAGACTCGCTTCGATTTGAAGCTCAAAGTGTGAGACTAGGGCTGTCAAAAAAGCCCACGTAGAAGGGTACCCGGCCCTGCCTGCCCTCCAAAGCCCTCTGAAGCCCTGCCCTTCCCAGCCCTTGGGCCGGGTACGGTTCAAAATCCGGAAGCCCTGCTTCTACAGGGTTGGGCCAGGGCTCCCCCCGACCCCGCCCTTTGAAGCCCTACCCTTCTTCTTAGTTGCTACACGGTAGCTAAGGTCTATAAACCATAAAAATATAATATATATATTATATTTATGAAATTACTCATTTCACCATTTAAATGGTTTAATAGTAGGGTTAAATGAGTAATTTCACATGACCATCATTATAAAACCTCTCGAGGCCTCGACACTTGTTACGAACCCTAACCCTAATCTCGTATGCGAAATCGCATCCTCGCCTCCTCCTGCTTAGAGGATTTTGATATATAAATTTTGTTCTATGCAGTTTTACTTTGTTTTATTCTATCATGTATGCTCGTCACTGACAAGGAAAAAATTTTTAGCTTTGTCATTGCTCTTTTTGTTGCAATGTCGGTCCCAAGCCCGGATAAAAGAGAAGGGTATCCATTTTCATGTCAGGTTGACAGTCGCTGTAGGAAAAAAATCTTGTCATCTCAAATCACAAAAAAATCCTACTCTTTCTTCCGGTCCTTTTGGGCTCTTTGGCTCTGCCCTGGCCCTTGAGGGCAAGGCTAGGGCCCAATCAATCCCGGCCCTTGAAGGGCTAGGGCTAGGTTAGGGCCCTACTCTTATAGGGAAGGGTAGGGCTAGGGTTGGCCTCGGCCCTGCCCTTTGACAACCCTATGTGAGACTCATATGAGGCACATGAGTCACGACTCACACCTTGAGTGCTTTATATATTAACCAAAAATAAGTTGGTTCGTTTTTTCGACTAGTGCTTTAAAACTTAAAAGGCGGGTGAGAATTATGCATTGAGGCTCGCTTTGATTTGAAGCTCAAAGACAACGCATTGAGGCTCAACCTTGAAGCTTAAATCTCCTAAGTCTTATGCCTCAATGTGTGACCCACATGAGGTGATTGGCTCATGCCTTGAGGCTTTTTTTTAATGTCTGAGGCATGCGCCGCCTACATTAACCAAAAATCGGTTTCTACCTACATTATAGATTTATGTGTGTGTGTGGACCGTGCATGCATGCATGCACGAAAAAATAGTTCTACATTTTTCAGCCAACATTTGCTTCCTTCTTTGTACTTATTTTCCTTTATGATGGTTGAATCTCTTATATAATATATTTCCTAGATATGAATATTTTTGTTTTTTTTTCCTCAAAATTTCTCATTTTTAATTTTTAAAAAATGAATGAGTGCGAGGCTTAACATCTGAAGGTCCAAAAACTTCACTTCTCGCCTTTGCCTTTTAAAGCACTTCCAGCAACTCGAGTAGAAGTATCGACAGTGAGTACAAAATGATTGGAACTGTCTAAGAAGCTGGATTAATCTTAGTCATCCTTATAATTGTAAATTATGGAGAAAATGCATTGTTCTTTCAACAGATATACCGTTTGACCATTTTGCAGTATTAAGAGCACTCCTTTTGGTTTGAGAATGACTTCATGTTTTATGGGTTGAAGCATTTAATTGTGTTCCATACGTTTTCCCTTCCCTCTAGTAGTTTTTATTCCAGTTTCCATTGTAGGATTGTGTTGTCTGCATGCCCATTTTGTGTATTTGGAAGTAGGCTTGTTTTGTGTTCCATATGTTGTACCTGCCCTCTAGTGGTGTTTGTTCCAGTCATCCCTACACCCTCTCTGGTTTGCATGTTAATGAAGGAGATTATTTCCATGCTTCATATATCTGAAATTTACATGGGAATTTAACTAAGCCGTTTGTCTTGCTAAACAAAACTATTATGGGTTCGTTTTTGTTTTCTTTTGCTTTACATGGTAGAGATTTTTTTTAAAATCTTTTGCGTCACACTAGAGGAGGCATGCAAACACAAATATGATGACTCTTGCTACCGGCTCCAAGTTCTTGATCAATCTATTATGGGTTTTATTATGCATAGAACATAACATATACTCATTCCCTTCTATGTACTCTTGGTGCAATAAAGTTTCAACATATATAGAATGGATCTTCAGTTCTTTTTTCTTTCTGACAGATTGCTTCAGAAGGACTCAAACACCGAGTGTTTGAGATTTGCCTGGCTGATCTTCAGAATGATGAGGATCAGTCTTACAGGAAGATTCGACTGAGAGCAGAGGATGTACAAGGGAGGAATGTACTTACAAATTTCTGGGTAGGACAACTTTTTTTTTTCATGAATGGTGATTTTATATTTCAAATGGAATTTATAGAAATGAACACCCTATTTGGCGAATTCAGGGAATGGATTTCACGACCGACAAGTTGAGGTCTCTGGTGCGTAAGTGGCAGACATTGATTGAGGCTCACGTGGATGTGAAGACAACAGACAACTACGGCTTAAGGATGTTCTGCATCGGATTCACCAAAAGGCGTCCGAACCAGGTCAAGCGGACCTGTTATGCACAATCTAGCCAGATCCGACAGGTAAAGTTAAAATTTACAAGTCCTAGATTATCCTTTTCATTTTTAATAGGTTTTGCTCTTTGTACATGGTATTTTACACACATAAGATCTTAGTTGCAATTTGAATATTTTTTCCTTGATTGTATAGTATACAGATATGCTACACCAGATCCATATTCGAATACTATATGTTTTGATCATCTTTTAGTTGCACGTGTATAGTGAGAGTTGCTTCTTTTGTTTTCTGTGTTGTCAGATTCGCCGCAAGATGAGGGAAATCATGGTGAACCAGGCAACATCTTGTGATCTGAAAGAGTTGGTCCAGAAATTCATTCCTGAGGTGATTGGCAAAGAGATTGAGAAGGCAACTTCGAGCATCTACCCTCTACAGAATGTATTCATTCGGAAAGTCAAGATCTTGAAGGCTCCCAAGTTTGATCTTGGCAAGTTGATGGAGGCATGGCTCTAACTCCCTCTTGGACTTTCTTTATTGCTTTTCCCAATATCTTTCTGGAATAAAATACACACACATGAGAGAGAGAGAGAGAGTGAGAGAGAGAGCACACTTGATTTAGGTGCATTTACATCTTTTTTTCAAAGGTTCAAAAGCTAGAATCCACAGGCCGCCCAAAATAAGTTGGTTTTAGTTCCCATCCAAGCGTCGAACAGGTCCTGCAAAGTATTACATGTATAGTGACAACTGTTGATAGTTTCAGAAAATAAGGGGCTTGCTTTAAATGTTTTAACTTGTGAATCCATTTTTCAGATCAATCTGGATATTGATTGAGTTTAGAAACTCAGTTTCATAATTTTGGCTCAATGGACTAGATTAGAATGAGCTGAGGTGGCAGAGTTTTTTGTCATCTTGGTTCTTCTTTTAGTTGGTTCATGCCATATTTTTTTCTATCTGTAAAACATTGCATTCAGTTACCCAGTGATTCTGTGCAATTTGCCTGTGTACTTGGTTTCAAGTTTCAACAGTATCTTTTTATTCAATAAAATAATCTCAAAATTTAGGTTGCTAGCATGCTAAGTTGGTAAAGCTGCTGATTTTCAAAACCACGACCTGGGTTTGAAACCAGTCCCAACCACTTACCTGCTGTCACTCGCCATGCTCGATCATACTTACCAAAACGAGAAGGGGTAATACAAGTCATTGTGATTATTTTAGTGAAGAAAATTCATCATGCATGTGTCCCGTTAAAAGACTCGCTTGAGCTGAGTCAATAAACCGACCCAACTTGGCCTGACTCGGCTGAGTTTTCTCTGATTATTCAGAACCGAGTTGACTCGGCCGAGTTTCGAGTCAACTCGCCGAGTTTTAGTACTATGGTTTGGGACACCCTCTATTACCAATATATATATATATATATTTATATTTATAGCCCTCTTTGAAGTTTGAACACTGAAAGAGACTCGATGGAAGCAAGCATCCTGAGAAGCGAGTAACCCACCATATACATAGTTTCCCAGCAACTATGTGCTTGACTATCAGAAAATATTATTCACTCAAAAAATATACTATTTTTCAGCCAAAACATGCCAATCTGAGAGGTAAGCAAGCTAAACATAGGTCATGATTGAAGAACTGGTATTCAATCCTTAGCTGTGTTGTATATAGGGTCATGATTGATAGCTGTTGATGTTTACCTAAACATTTTTTCCCCAAATGGTTTCGCTGTGTAGGTTCATGGTGACTATTCGGAAGATATTGGTGTGAAGATGGAGAGACCTGCTGAAGAACCAATGACGGAAGGGGACACTGAAGTTGTTGGAGCTTAAATGAAGGTTTAGCGTAATCCCTATTCATTTGCTTCAATTTTCAAGAGTGTTAGTATCCTTTTATGAGAAACTTAACTAGATCATTAGTTACCTTTTTGGTTTAGCTTGAGAGGCGTGGTGTTGGTTTGACTTGAAAAAGAAGGTACATGGTTTTGTGCTTTTAATTTATATAAAAGCATATTATATTAAATTTCTATGTTTGTCTGCGCCCCCCATTGGTTCCTTTTCCTTTCTTGTATTTTATTTGCAATGAAATAGGTCTATTATGTGTGCGGGAACTAGCTCCTGTGACTATGCTTTCCTCATTTCCTTTAATGAAGTAACATGTTTTTCTTAACATGTAGCATGATATGGAATGACTTGATTGTTGCATGGACATTAGTCAAAGAAGCACATGCTTGGATAATAAATATCGTCGATGAACTAGTGGCATCACTTGTAGGGTGCGCAATTTTTCAATAACTGTATACTATATTACCTTTAGGTGGTGTACCTGCATCTTATGGAAGCAGCCTTTTCAGGTAGGCTTGCTAAATCAGAAAACACCACTATTCTTAGGCTTCTTGATTTTGTGATCATCCAAAGGTGCTCTGGTGAATGGACGGTCTGGGGGTCTGGGTGATTACCATTCGATGGATGGTGCAGAAGGATACAGCACTGCCTTATATTTTGTTTTTTTTATAAGGATCTCCCTTCAGGTAAGCACTGAGGAGTCTATTCCCTACTATTGCTGGGATGACCGATTCATGTGCCAGAAAAAAATCAACTCAATCAGATGAGTTTTTGCATTGTTCGTAAGTATTCCACAAAAGCTGTGATGGAGTTAATCAATGAGGGACATGCTGTATTACAGTAAAGGCCGATGTTAAATGCTCAGTTGCCCAAAGACCTCCATTGCAATCTGTTCTCATAGCAAAATATTATTATTTTGCAAGAAATTGTATGTTTGTTTGATCTTTCTAATGAAGAAGCAAATACAAATGTAATCAAGCACATACCCCTATAGACGGATTGTGATGGTAAGCTTGTTCGTCAACAGGGGATTCACCCTTTCTTTTCGTGAAGAAAGGATAGAGGGCTAAAGGAAGGAGATGGATCAATTTGGAGGTGGAGATGCAGGAAAACGAGAAACTCAAAGATTTAAGGGAGATTAATCATATGCGGTGTTCATTGTTTACAGGTACTGACAGTTGCCCTGTGTAGAAATTTCTGTTTTTCTTTATGGGCATTCCTCAAATAATGCTATCGATGAGCACTAAAATAACAAAATAGTACAGTAATTCTTGAAGTGAATTGGTGAAAAGCCTCTAGATAACTCTTAATAGTACAAAAATTCAAAAAAAAAAAAAAAAAGGAAAAAAAAGATTTCACTCATACGGTTATCTCTGCCCCTTCTCTCGTCACCGGTGTTGCCTCCCTCATCATCGTCATTCACTTTCATCCAGCACTGCAGACTGCACCAGCACTCAGGAATGGAATTCAATTCCCAAAAATGCACCATGGTTCACTGCAGCACCAGGAATTAGCATCTGAAATCATAAAAAATGAAAATGGTGTTGTCATCCTCTATCCCTTGATGCGTGGACCTTTAAAGGTTATAAGGTTTTAGTTTCGCTTCACTAGCTTATATCCGAGAGGGTTACAGGTGGCTTCAATGAGCAGCTGATGACCTTTCTCTTGTTTTAGCGCCGAAAATGAAAATGAAACTAGGATAAGCAATAGACAACTTTTCGATGCCATGCCTTGACATATATTTGGGGCCGGCTACCGGAGTACATGGCAGTAAGTTGCAGAAAAAGAAGGACCAAGAAGCCTTTTATTAATCTTTTTTTATATTGAGAAAACTTATGGGTGTCGCATGATCGCAAATTCATAAGATGATGGATACGGTTCATCATTTTACAACCTCATCAGTGATCTCACACCCATAGTTCTCTTCCTTGTTCCTTTTCTACATCAAGGGCTGTATGTTAATAAGTTTAAAGTGTATGGCCGCACCGACATAAGCATTTTAATCTTAGTCGGGCACCAAGCATTGCGCGATAACATAATGTTTTCCCATGCATGACTTAAAGCGGGAATGGTCTTGGAACTCATTACCAAAAACCCCACCTAAAGAGGAATGGCTTGGTCCTGATCACTGGGCAATAGCAATTGAAAGACCAAAAAGCTAGATGCATTGGTCAAAGATCAGAAACTTGAACAAGAATGAGACTCCTCTCATGAGAGCAGCTTCTTTTGATTAGATCAGGCCTGACATGTACAGCTTCTCTAAACTAAAGAAGACCAGTTTCTAGCTAACTAAACCAAGACAGCATCTCTAGGACCGAATTTTACGACAACCAATACGAGGTTTCATCAATTTATGAAGTCTGTAAGTTATATGCTTTGTATAACTATGATTACCTCAGTCTCCATGAGTTGAAGGTCTGATACACGCACAAAATGGAGCCTTCTTTCTCCTGGGACTACTTCTACCAGCACCGTAGAGAAAGTCCCGAAGGAGAACTTTCGTTTCTCTCACAGCGGTTCTGGTTTTTCCTTGGCTTTCCTTTTTACCTTCGAGTTTCAACAAATCAAACTGGATTTTCTTCACCTCCAACTGCAACCGTCCAATCTTTTCGGACCCTTGCCGTGCCTGTTCCGAAACTCTCCTTTGGACATTCCCAGTCTCTTCCAACTGTGCCGCAACATTGCCCTCGGAGGATAAGGGACTCCCTTCAACATTCTTTGTCAATTTTCCATTGGTATCAACCAACTGCATGATGGCCTCCTCAACTTCTTGTAGCTGCCCCTTCACAGTTTCGTATTTAACTCCCTTTGCTTTTTTGCTATTCTCAGATATCTCTAACTTCTTTTTTAAATCTTGCACAGTTGTTTGAAGGTTCGTCAACTTCTGAGTATCAGAAGCAAGTCTCTCTAAGATCTTCCTCTTGTTCCCTTCTTGGTGAGGCACTGTAACTCTTGTGGATATCTCTAGCTTGTCCACGCTCAACTCCTTTTCATCCTGTAATTCGGAGGATGGATTTTCACTCTTTTGCTCCTCCACCGCTTCAATCAGATGATACTCAATATCATCCTTGGTAGATGAAGGTTCTAGCTTTTGTGCCTTGTTGACTGTTGGATTGAGTCCGCAGTCCCGCTCAGCAGTTTCCCATAACTCGAGCATCTGATCATCTGCCTCGCCATTTTCTCTCCTGCATATCCCATAGGACGAACAATCTGAGACTTGATCCAGCGGAATATCTTTCATCAGAAACCCATTCTTCACTTCAGAGATTTCAGGTTCTGTTCTGTGTCGTTTGAGATGATCGCTTGGCGAATCTCCAAGTTCCTCCTCGTCTGGTTGCATAACAATGTCCCTGCTTGTTTGAACATCTTTTTCTTGGCGTACGCTGCTTTTAGATTTCAACTCTTCTACCTCTTTTATTGCAGCCTCTAGTTTGATGTTGGTATTTAAGCTTTCCTGAGTTGCAAGCATCTTCATTTCCATCACTTCCTTTTCAACTGCTTCAACCCTAGACCGCAACTTCTGCAAGTCTAAAACTCCTTCTGGCCCCGAGACACTTTGTTCTTTATTCAGTTCTTGACTGCTATTGTTATGCAAATGAATCGCCAATTCAGCATCCTGGAAAAAAGTGCACAAGTCATGGGTTTCAGTGAAGGAAGCTTTTAATAATCACATGCAATATCTTTTTTCTTCTAATAATTTCATGCAATATCTAGATAACACAGTTCAAAAACCTTAGTTACACCCTCACACTCTCGCTCTCAAACCTGGCTCCTACTCTCTCTCCACGCTCCTCCAACCCTATGCTATATTTAAAATTGACGCTCTCGCTCTGCAGTCTGGTTACTCAGTGAACAACTGAAGACTTAAGAGACAACTTGCAAGGTGGCCCAGCCATGTTCAGACAAATGGGGTCAAGGACTCCAGACATGGTTCAGCTTACGTGAGTTCTGAAAGAGAGTTTCTTCTCATGCATTAATATTATACTTCGGTTAAAATATCAATAATGGTACCAAATCAACTACCAGTATGGTGTAGTAACTTTTATTCGTCTAAAATCGGACTCGGTGTGGTATTCACTCAGATATACTTATCCTGTCGAACAAGAACTTGACAAGTACTATCTAAGAGTCATGACCATGTGACCCATCTTAAAAACTCATAATTTTTTCAATAACTCTCCAAGTTAATAATTAACTCAATCGAGGTTCTAACCAACTGAGCGAGTCAACAAAGAGCTCAATCAAGTTCTCTCGAAGGTATATTAAACTTTTTGAGCTTTCGAAAGCTTGCATTAGGTTCAGGCAGAGAACAAGTCAACCTGGCCAACCTTAGACATAACTTGCTGGGTTTCTAACAAACTTATTACTATTTACAGAGAAGAGAGAATTACCTTTTGCTCCATATTGTCAGCTACATGAACATTTGTCCGCAAAAGGGCATGGTCTTCCAGAGATGTTATACTATCTCCCAGAGAAACTATGACAGGAATATATGCATCCAATTGGGTTTTCAGTCCTCCATTTTCACCTTCCAAGACGCTAACTCTTTCTTTCAGCTGTTCAATCTCCACAGTTTGTGAAGCATATTCATCTTCAAGGCTCTCACATACCCCAATAAGCTCATGAACCTTCTTTTCAAACAGAGCTTCATGGATGTTGGAAAACTGAAGGTCACCATAGAATGTTGCAGCCTCAGCCTCCCAGAGTTCAACCTCGTTTCTTCTCTCTTGCAACTGGGAACTCAAATTCTCTTCTCTGGTCCTACGTTCTTCAATTTCATCACATAATTTTCCCAGTTCAGATTCCAATCTCATGTTTGCCTCACGAAAGCATCTAACTTCCATGTTCTGATGTGCATTATCTTCAGATAGTTTGAGAATCTGCTTCTGTAACTCATCTCTTATCAACTTGGTGCCATCATGTTCCTTCTTCAGACCCTCAACATTTCTGTGCAACTCTGTTTTCTCGAGCTGCATACCATTGAGCTTCTGTTCTGCTTCTGAGAGCTCCATTTCCTTCTGACTCAGCAGATTCTTTCCAATTGCAATTTGACTATTCAACTCATCATTGTCATCCCTGATTGTGTTTAGCTCAAGCGCCAACTTCTCAACTGACTCCTTGAGATAAAAATTGTCTGTTTCTGACGTTTCCAACTTTCCCGCCGTCATTCTAACCTCCTTCTGAAGGACACTATTAACCCCAAGAAGACAGTCCAGATCTTTGCCAAGTCCTTTTAGTTCCACAACTTTCTCGGCGCCAAAGCTTTCATAAATCAAAGAAAGGTTACTTAGAGCTATTGTTTCACTGAGGATAACACTGATTTCCTCTTCTAGCGTGCACTTCTCCTCCTTCAGGGCTGAGAATTCCTTCATCCAATATTTGTTTTCCTCAAGCACCTTGGAATTTTCTGTCTGTAATACCAGGTAAGCCCCTTGCAAATCTGCCAGCTTCTCACGTAGACTCTCCAAATCAGCCTTCACTACTTCTGTCCGGTGATCCCCCTCCCTCATTTCCAATTTCAACTGTCCATTCATCAGCAGAAGTTCGTGTTTCTCATTCTGCTGTACCGATAGCTGCTTCATCAGGATCTTGAATTCCTGATAAAGGGTGTTTCTTTCTGACTCGAAATCTGTCGCCTCTAATCCCAGTTGCTGAAGCAGAGTAATGAAAACTGATTTCTCAACCAGAAGCTGCTGCTTCTCATCTTGGGTGATAAAGAGAGAACTTTTCATTTCTTCAATGTTCCCTAAAATATGCTGCAGAAATTTTTGGTCATGTTCACTCTCATCTTCACACCCATAATCTTGATCCATTTCAAGTGACTCCCACACCTGATGAATCCCCATCTTCAGATTTTCTATTTGGTTTAACAAGCATTTTGCTTCCACTTGTTGTTCAAGATTTTCCCGCCCCAATTCAGAAATCTGTTTCTCTGACAACTTGGATGCCTCGAAGTGTTTCTGACACTCAATCAACAGAGAGAAATTCTTCTCTTCCATGTCTTGTACACATTTCTGCAAGATGAAGATCTCGACCTGAGCATTCAAGGATTTATCTAGCTCTTCTTCAAATTCTTTCTTCCTCCTCCGACCTTCTTCTTGCAGGAGATGGACCTGGGTTTCCAGACCAGCCAGCTGGGTCTCACTTGATTGGGTAATAATTGCACGTTCTTGTTTTTCTACATCCAATGAGACCCGTAGTTCTTTTACTTGACAAAGTGTGGATTCTTTCTCCTTCTCTAAGCAGGAGTATTTTTCTTCTAATTCTGTATATCTTTTCTCCAGGTCCTCCTGTCTCTGTCGAATAGTTTCCAACTGAGAGACCAGAGTATCTCTTTCAGTAACAAGGCTGGATTTCACGTTGTCGAGCGACTGGAATGATTCTTCTAAGTGCTTCAACTTTTCCCTCAAACCTTCGAGTTCAACATTTGAGTCTGAGAGGGAATTCTCCAGCAAGGTATTCTTCTCCAAGAGCTTCTCCATTTTTTCGCTGATAATCTCTAACTGAGAAACTAAGGTGGCCTTCTCAGCAACAAGAGAGGATTTGTCCCTCTGGAGGGTCTGGGAGGATTCTTCCAATGCCTCTACTTTCTCTCTTGATCCTTCTAACTCGGCATTCACATCTGAGAGGGAGTTCTCCAAAAGAGTGTTCTTCTCCAAAAGTTTCTCCATGTTTTCCAACTTCTCCAAAAGTGCTACTTTCTTATCTTTTTCCACCTGGCAGGTCTCTTTCAGCTTTAAGTTCTCATCCTGCAAGTTCTTCACAGACAACCCAAGGCTCTCTGGGTCCAAGCCTACTGACTCCACTTGATCCGTTATACCCCGATGTTGCCTGTTCAAGTCATTTATTTCCTCTTTCAGACAGTAAATCTCTTGCTGGAGAGCATTTCTCAGGTCAACTTGGAGTTCAACCTCCTCTTCAAGTTTCCCTTTCATCTCCCTTAAGCTAAAGACTTCATCTTGCAGATTCTTTATTGACATGGCAGAAGACAGGTTCAGCTCGCTCATGCTCTTGTTTTCCTCCTTGACCCGCTGGACTTCATCCTCTAAACCTTGGTTGCGAAGCTCCATGTCCTTCAGCATCTGAAACCCATTTTGGAGCTCCAAAGCCTGAGCTCTATGCTCTTCCTGAGATTGAGAGTGCAAATTGTGCAGAGTTTGGAGAGCAGCTTCAGCCTGCAAGAAGCGCAAGCGCTCTTCTTGTATGCAAGTCCCAAGTCTCTCCAACTCCTCATGCTTTTCTGAAAGTTTTTGATTCTGCATCGCCATCTTCTGCATCAAATTGGCCACATCCAACTGCAGTGATTGATTTGATCTCTCCAACAGAAGACACTGTTCTTCAGCACTGTTTAATTTTGCAACCCCCAACACTATCTCACTGTTAAGGCGTTTGGTCTCCTCTTGTGCATGAGAGATTTCAGTCTCCAGATTAGATATCGTCTCTAAGCACTTCTGGTAGTGAAGAGAAGCAGCTTCATTTTCTTCATTTATTTTAGCAAGAGCTTGCTTCAGGGTTTCAACTTCAGTTTCAGCATTATCAGCTCGCTCATTAAACCTTCTTGCATCATCCTCGGCACGTAAGATTTTTTTCTCCAGATCAGATACCATTTCCAAACAATGTTTGTACTGAAGAAGACTATCTTCCTTTTCAGCTTCTAATCTATCCAGTGCTTGCTTTAGGGTCTGAGCTTCAGTTTCGGCTTTACTAGCTCGCTTGTCAAGTACCCCAGCATCCTCTTGGGCACTAGAGATTTTGGACTCCAAATTAGATATCCTGTCCAAACACTGCTGGTATTGAAGAAGGCTGGCTTCCCTTTCGGCTTCTGATTTTGCTAGGGCTTCTTTTAAGGTTTGAACTTCAGTTTCGGCTTTGCTTGCTCGCTCATTGAATCCTCTGGCATCCTCTTGTGCATGAGAGACTTCTGTCTCCAGATTAGATAACTTCTCCAAAACCTGCCGGTATTGAAGAAGGGCAGCTTCCTTTTCAGCTTCTAATTTAGCAAGGGCTTCCTTTAGGGTTTGAATTTCGGTCTCGGCTTTACCTGCTCGGTCAGACTCAGAAAGGCCCCGGGTCTTGAGTGTTTGATTTTCATTTGATAACTGAGAGACCCCAACTTGCCCACTTCGTTCTCTCTCTTCCACCTCATGAAAGTTCAAGCCTTTTCTCACCTTTCCTTCTGCGAATTTCGCATGTGGCAACACTTCTCCTGACCCAAACAACTCGTTGAGCTGTTTCAATCCCTTTTTGCTTGTCACAGCATCAGATTCTTCGGAATAGGCTCCATTCCTTTTAACAGCATGTAAATGAGACGATGAGATCCCCAAAGCATCTTTATGCAAATCATCTGGTTCAAATAATGCACGTATTGGGTGTGGCATCTCGGGTGTGTGGGGCTCGGCTTCAGAGTTTGAAGGTCCCGAGGGTGAATCATCAGCCAGTACAAAGGGGACTTGGTTAGGAAATGCTTCCGCCATGGTCCGATGAGCCTGGCGGAGCTCCCCGGTTGCATGATTGTATCTTTCTGCTAATGCACGGTACGCTCGGTAGAACTCTTCGACCAATTTCATAAGCTCCGGACGCTTCTTGTAGTACATCTCTGCCCTCCTGGCAAATGAATCTGCATCTTCTTCAATGAGCTTGATCATCGCTTTGACTTTGGCATCCATATCTGTTCAAATAGATAATACATCTTTGATCAGTGAATCTATATATATGCAGCATAAGTTTTAAGAAACACACATGGTACAGGACACAAATTTGAACTAGTAAGATGCACGTTATAAACCTTGTGATTAGCCTCTTGGACAAGAATGCAATGTCAACTGTATCAAGAGATACGATGTGACAATGCCAGGGTCATTACATAATAATGAACCCAGTTCCCTATCACGCACGTGGTGCCCAAGTTCATTATCACATTAACAGGTCACCTCCTGAATTGCATTATAGCATGCGGCCCAAAAATGTGATGAATCAGATTGTCATAAACATATGATCATTAGACTCCCATATATTTTTTTTTACTTGAACAATTTACCATGAATTTTTAACTGCTACAAACTGAACAATTAGTCAGATGGCTACCGATCTTGAATGTTTGCTCCACATGCAATCAATGAGCATGTGAATCACGTGTACCAGGGCTATCACATGATTGCTCTTATACCAAAAGCCATCTACTAAGAACCAATATGCAAAACACGTACATCATCGATACTTGATGCTAAGGAGCAACACTGTCATCTTTTTTTTCCCACTAGTGAAAAGGGAAATAAAAAAAGTCTGAAAAGAATAATAATCAAGGACAAGCTATTGCAACTGATTTGAGGACAATATTTTTTCTTATAAAAAATTTAATAAACCTTTTCTGCTTATATGCTCAATTCCAAGGCATGCACTTTATTAAAAGATCAGAAGACTTGGCTGAGGACCTTACTATATTGTTATGTATATAGTATATACTAATAGAGTCCAATCAGTCTTTGTCGAAGTTGACATGAGGTCCCAATAGCATCTTTGTTTGCACAATGTAGTTTCACTTGCTTTGGGGCATTGACAACCATATCTATTATCACCAAGTCAAAATACATCTCATTTAACCGTATTTCCACTTTGAAAATATATTATGGAATAATTATTAGTTTTCAGTCAATTCCTCCCTATCTAGAAATACTTCTGCAGTTCTGCTGCATCTTAATAGATACCATTTTATTCTCTTGGTGATCAAACCCGCTTTTGAGCAATTTTATTTCATCAGTCTGCCATCATTCTAATTACTTTTAGCACCAACCTACTATTTGACTACAAAAGAGCCTCAAAATCCAAAAAGTAACTAAGATTGACAAACATACAGTCAGAAGACTAACTGGTAGATGCCATACAAAGTTCCAAACAAGACTTGATAAAAAATAGAGCATGTAGGTAGAGTTTATGGTGGAAAATATTGGAAGAAAGAAGTTAATGCCTATGTCCTAGAATAAACATGCCCTTCCTACATCCTAAGGGCGATTATTTTTTTTCTGTGCTCAGGAGGTTTGAGATATTTTACTTTAATCTCCTAGCTAGTTCAGGGGGTAAGGGTCTGGTATTTTTTTTTAATCTGTATTTTTCTATTCTTGAGTTGACTTCCTTTTGAACTCCTGTACTTCCTTTCTCTTTAATATATCATTCTTGATTGTTTATCGATTAAAAAGAAGAAAAAATAACAATTATCTAATGTAACAAGTCTTAGAACTTGATGAAACTAGTCAACTACGTACTCCTTCAAGTTGTCAAACAAGTAAGACGGTAATGGTATATGTATATACAATATATATACAGGGAGAGAGAGAGTCTCGATTCTCTCCTTCAAGTGAAGGTTACCAAACATAAAATGAACAATGTAATTACATTGATTCACCATGCACAAATCACACCTTTCTTCCCCAATCTGTCACATACAAGTGTAATCTCCAAATGAATACATAAGAAAAAAAAATCCATATTATAGGATAAGAGAATTCACTCTATCTTGTAGTACTTGGGATTTGGGAACAAATCACAAATAAGAATCCTTCCAACAAGAAGATAGTAGTCTCAATGAGTAGCCTCCAACGCAAAGCGTCCAGAGTGAAACTCCCACACAACAAGATAGTAGTCTCAATGAGTAGCCTCCAACGCAACGCATCCAGAGTGAAACTCCCACAAGGAGCTAATATTCCATAGCCTAAAGGCAACAGTTCAATTTCAGGTGTATTTTGAGTGGGTAATTTACAATGAGACATTTGGGAGCTATGAAAGGCTATGGAATTTCCCTTTCATTATATCTTGTAAATTTACTTGGACAGAGAAATTTTCAGACCTTGGAGGGAGAAGACACTCTTACACCATCAGTTCGCAAAAAGGTCAATTTAAATTTGTTAGTCTCCTTTGGAATGTAACTTGAAACTTCAGAGTTTCACATAGCATAGCTCCAACTAAGCATTTCCAGAATTTCAAATTAAGGGACAGAGAGAATCACATAAGCTTTTCATTTTAATGCTGGCTCCCTTGGGCAAAAGCAGAGAACTGACAGCTGAAGCATTGGACGAACAATGCTCCATAAAAACCCACTTGGGCGCAAGAATTAATGGGTTAAAAGTGAGTAGGAAATTTTGGCCCCTTCTTTAGCTCTGTATAAGTAGGCGAAGTTAGAGGAAAGAAGGCAGTTCCCCACCTTCAAATTGAGTTTGATAAGTAACCAATAATTAGGAAATAGTTCCTTATTAGATCAAAATCATCAAGGAGCAAAATTCTTATGTTACAATGGTCATTCTAGCGAATATCAAAGGTATAATTCAAGTCTAGTCAAAAAACCAAATTCTCCAAATCATCGCCCAAGGAAAATAGAGTGGCAAATATGAAGGCAAACTTGGGATTGGAAACTGAAGGATGAGTATAGTGGGACAGACTAGCCTCTATCTTCACAATTGAGTTAGTACACATGAAGTGTTAATACCTAATCACATCTACCATAACCTCCAACCTAGTGCAGGTACTCTTAGATGCAAAAGACCATTCAGAACTTCCCAGCCATGTGTTTTGAGAGCATCCAAAAACTTGAAGCAACATTATAAGATGTTCTGCTCAACTACCGCAATTTCATATCCTACTTTTTTAACAATGGAAGATATTCTAATTTGTTCTCTAATAAAAATGCATGTAAGAAATCTTAAAAATAGACATCTGAAAAACCACCTCAAAAACCATCTCACTCTTAAATGCAGAAGAATGTTCTGAACTTGCCGTCCACAAGTTTTGAGAGCATAAAAAATTTGGACCTAATACAAGGCCTTGTACTCAACTACAACACTTTCATATCCTACTCTTATTTGTTATGTAAGAAAAATGCACACAAAAGATCTACACAACAGACATCTGATTTCATCAAATACAGCGAAGTGAAATTGAAAGGGGAGAAACAATACCTGTAAGGTTTTCCTGAAGCCATTTTGAATTCTTTGGGCTTACATGGCTGTCCCACCACCAAGAATACAAGCGCCTTGACTCACCATGTAACATGGATGCCATGACTCCAGCCAAGAACACTAGTATTATCTGTTCTGATTTTGCAAAAGCCCGATCCTTGTACCAATAATAAAAACCGAGGTAATGGATCCAAGCCAGTATCAGATTTCAATGGATTTAAGCCACCCAATTCAACATTAAAGGGTATTGAAGCTTTGTATCTCTCAAAATCGGTTCCTACTCACCAGGATCAACAAAAGAAAAGTAATTCAGAACTACCTACTAGATCAGATCAGCTTCTTAAGATCATGATGGGAAGATTGAACTTCCTTATATAGCAAGCAAACTACCTGATCAAGATGACACAGGTCGAAAAATCATGTAACAAAAAAGCAACTACTTGCTTCAAAGGGGTCCAAACTACCTGAAGAGAAACACCAAGATCCAAAAGAAAAAAAGAGTCAGAAATCCTCAAAATCAAGAAGCCCAAAAGCTGTAGAGTACCAAAAATTTGCTGATTTTCTCATGCAGCAATAGTTGAAAATCATCTGATCATGCAAAATCTAGGAACTGACATGCAGATTTCTCTCTTACCTACCTAGATCAACTAAACCCCAAGGGAAAAAATCCGAACTTTTATAGCAATATTTACCTGATCAACAACACCCACATAAAAAAAAAACCAATACAAGTTATTCAGAAACAGGAACCCAAAGAAAACAAAAAACACAGACCCCAGTAATCCAAAAAACTGGGAAAAAAAAAACAGTACAAGTTATTCAGAAACAGGAACCCAAAGTAAACAAAAACCACAGAGACCCAGTGATCCAAAAAAACAGGAAAAAAACTATACAAGTAAATTTACCATTAAAGAATCACAAAAACATGATTTTTTTGCAGATGGGTCTCAAGAAAAACATGTAGAAACTGATCATCCATGAAATAATAAGATCTACAACTTACCAGACAAATCAAAACTAGTGGTGGGGTTTTGATCAGCAGCTGAGACAAAATACCTCCAGCTGCTTTTTCCTCCCTTCACCCCATTCTGTTAGATTCCTCTCTCTCTCTCTTTCTCTCACTGTGGTGTTTGTCTCTGCCTTTTATTCTGTAGTTTGGTACCATTTGAAGAACTGTCAAAGGAGAAAAAAGCAAAGAAAGATAGTTGAGAGAAATTGAAATTCTTTTTGAACCCAAAAAAAAAAAAAAATTGAAATTCTTTTTTATTTTTAGATAACAATAACTATGTGAAAAGATTTATTTATTTCAATAAGCTCTGTTTGTAATTTGCATTTATGTACCCAACCAAGACTCCCAAAACGCATATTTTCTTTAGTTTTTGCTGTCTTTTGTCATTACTCCACTATGAAAAAGAAAACTGTACTTAAATGACTAAACTACCCTTGTTAGAATCTCAAAAATGTTTTTTATTGGGTTCCAGAAGATTTGGCATCTTTTGAATGCTTTGCAAGAGAAGTGGAGAACTTTATCTAAATTACCAGAGACCTTTCATGGCCAAAAGGTCCTTTTCTGAATAGTGACTATTCAAAAGGAAATTCCTAAATAATGTGAATGAACTTGAGAATTACTCTAATCAGTATACCCCTTAATCGTCCGATGCGATTCAACGATCAATCATGGTCAACAAAATGTCCAAAAAATGATCCATGTTATATCAAATGGTTAGGATTTGGATTTATTGATGCCATTTTTTAATAAGAAATATGAGATATATGTATTGTATGGCCCACATGCATGTTAGATGGTCCAAACAATGACTCCATGGATATAATTGCAATGGCCCATAATCACTCTAGATTAGAATAACCTCATTATTCTCTACTTATAAGTGATGAGTATCAGTTAGAGCAGCCTGCATCGCCATCCGATCACGATCGGACAGTGTTCGTTTGGTCGCAACAACTGACTTAGTTGATGTTGTAGTAGCACAAAATCATCTCTTTTTAAAAGGGAAATAAAGCTAATAAGAAATAACATCAAGAGAATATGACTATAGTAGGTCAGGGGCAGGTTCGAAATTTCACTATACTGCGTGATTGGAAATTCCACAATATCGAGATTTTAGCAAATTCCATATTCGAGCGGTTTTCCCCCCTTAAATTCCGTTATTTAAGTTAAGAGAGTAAACGGTTATGATATTTTGAATTTCTTAGAGCTTGTTTGGTTGTCCACTAAAATAAAACGAATTTATATTATTAGTGTTACTGTTTTAGTACATGAACTAAGGCCATTTAAAAGCATGAGTACATAATTTAAAACCGGAGTGAAATGAAAAAAGAGATTAATAATAGAGCCATTATAATAAAATTAGAAATATGTCAATATTGATATAATAATAAATTTCATTTTTTCTGATTTTATTATCACTTTGAGATGTTTTTTTATTTTAAAAGATAATTTCATTTTAGAATGTGGACTCATGATTTCAAACGCTTAGTTTATGAAAAACAATTTACATAAGCTCATTACATTTTAGTGGACAATTACATGCCATTAAAATTTTAAAATATTCTAATAGAGATCACTAGAAAATAATGGGAGTCCCCCGCTAATAAAATAAAATAAAAGTCAAATAAGCCCTCTAAGAAGATGGTTAGTGTGTTCCTCATTGTGGCCGGATTAATTGGATTCTGAAATCACATTACAAATGAAAATGAAGATAATTCACTTATTATGTGAATAACCTGGTATAAATAATTTCTTTTTATCAAAAATTCAAAAAATAAAAAATAAAAATAATCCGGGCCTTAATAGGCTTTTAACTTTGAAAACAAATATCATCCTCATTTGAAATTAGGTGTTCAACGTATAATCGGTTTCAATAGGTATTTAGAATACAAGTTACACATGGTAGTGATTTTCCATAAAACTGAGGGTGTTTACGTAATTTGGATCACTATTAACATTCCATAAAGGTGGCCGTCTGGGGCCTCTGGGCGGTGGTGACGGTCGTCACACAAAAAATAAATTTAAGAGGACAAAGAAAAAGATAAGCCTTTTTTTTATTACTATATATGTTCATTATTATAATATTAGTAAGATAAATAAAACTGTTATGATAGACATAATAACATATATAAATTAAATGATCACGTCATATCTTAATTATTTTCCAAGCTGGGGTTACTTAGAAATAATATTTCATAATTATATATTTTTAATTTCTTGTGGTTGTGATCATGATGATATGATTATTGAAATTAAGGTGGTTTTAACTTCTCAATCTTCACAAGTGCTGTAGTATCACTAGTACGCCTAAGGTAGTCATGAGGATCACGGTAATCCATAGGTCAACACCACTGGATATATAATGCATCTTCAGGATTGATGAGGCTAACATTTATGTACGAGGCTTGCTAGCCTTACTCCTAGGCATTCCTACTCTCAGCCACAAGCCAATCTCTGTGTTGGATTTTAGTTGAAACAAATAGAGATGTTAAGTTTTTTTATGAGTAGGAAGTGTTTGAGAGTAAGGCTAGCAAGACTCTTTATTTATTTATTTTTTGCTACAAGACATTATTTAGTAGAACCGGTATTTGAGCACTCTCAAAATCAAATATACTCCCGAATTCGAATACTTTAATTCAAATTATTAATTGTCAATATTAGCTATTTCTTAACTTATTTTAATATTTTCTAAAATCACATCAATTTTAATCTTGACTATTAATTAATTAGAATAAAGGATTAGGATTTGAGAGTATACTTGGAAGTACTTATAGACGGTTTTATTTAGTAATGGTGATTAATCTCCTATTGAAGGATATTTTTTTTTTAGGTCTCGATCTTGGTCACTCTCATGACAAACGTTGCGTGTTGGTTTTTGGCTGAAAGCAAAAATCAAGTGTTAGTTTTTTTGGCTTAAAGTAGAGAATGCATCAGAGTAGGGCTAGCATTGCTCTTTATTTATTTATTTATTACTCAAGACATACATCATTTCGTAATAATGAGTAGTCTCCTACTTATGGATATTTTTTAATTTGATACTTGATTTGAGACCACTCTCATGAGATGGACACACATTTGAGGTAAAGGCGGCAAGTAACATCCCATGTTCTCAGTAGGTAAGATGTAGTCAGGCACGAGACCTAAACATATTAAACAACATAATTACAATTGGTTTTTGAGGCACAACGCAAGCAAAGAAAGCAGGGCGACCTATCTGAGATAACAAAAGGTATCATTATCATCTTTATAAAATTTGAAACAAAAATCTGGATCTTAACATTAGTTTCTTAAGCTAGCCAGAAACGGCTGGAGTACTAATCTTCATCTTCATCTGATCTTTTATTTTCTCTCATTTCAAATCTATGAGCCCTTGAACCTTTTGTTGCAGTCAATGAGAGAATTTAATTCTTAGGTCATGAGCCGGAAGTCCAATTGACGGTCATAATAATCGATGCATAGGTCCCACACCTATTGTATAAATCAAGTTAATTAATCACTCCTCCGAAAGTTAGTTAGAATCAATCGTTCATGGAGCGATGAGCCCCATTCTAAAACTTCCTTTAATTGAATGGCCTAGAGTATTGTTTGGTTTAGATTATTGCAATCATAAGCGATTATGCTGATAAGCACTGTTACGAATAAGCACTATTATCAATAAACGTTAACAACAGTAATCCTATTTGGTTAGCACTCAGCCAATGAACGATTACAAGGTTATTTGAAAAAAGCGATACTTTTGTTATTTTGGGAATAACATTTTAAGAAAGCTCTTTAACAAGCTTAATTTGCTTAATTGATCTTGTAAGCCTTATTGAGTGCTTACAATAATTTTTATATAGTCTTAAAGAAGTATAATCTCCAGCAACATTTTGTCTATTCTTCTCTTGAACATCAGATCGCGTGATATTTTCGATTGAAGCCTCTTGTTCTTGGATGCTGCATGATGCTCCACAATAATCCCTTAATTTAGAGATTACGGAATCACTGTTTATTTTCATAATTGGTTATTACATAATTGCCTAAGATGAGTTGAACAAAATGTTATTATAGGACATAAGCGACTAAATTTCAAATAAGCACTTGTGATAATCCGAACCAAATGCCCTAGTGACTACATCGGATACATCCGATGGTAGAAATGAATTATTCATCGAAAATTCAATATAAAGCTAATACAAATACCATTATTTTGTGTCACGATAGTAGTACATGAGGGGAGGGGATGTTGAAAGAGATGTTTTTTGTCCTTTTTATTTCTTATGGGGTCGATGAATGGACATATATTAAGGTCATATAGCTTTCAAAAGTCCAAACCTGGGGAGTCTTGTTTTGGAGGACTCTCCCTATACGAAAAGACATCTAGAAATTACATTATTGAAGGGATGAGAACAATTTTGGAGGCTTTGATTGTTAGGTAAGTAGAAGAAAAAAATAGGGTTGGATCAAAACAATCAACGTGATTTGAAGATATGGGATTTGGCTTTGGGCTTTGTTTTGCTATAAAAAGAGGAGAGAGAAGAGATGTGCAATTAGCAGTTAAAAGAAGGGGTTTAGAGAAATTTATATTATATGGGTTGGATGTAGATGAGAAGGGTCTCTTCATCCTCCATTGGTCCAACAAAAGGGGAACAATGAAATGCAAAGCCTTGGATATGTTCTGACTTGTGAGTCTCTCTTCATTGTAGGTTGAATAGAATGGTGTGGATCAACTAACTACATATGAGGGAGAAAAAGGGTTCAATGCTAGGGAACTGTATAAGAGCATCCAATGCAAATAAGCTGGTCTAAGACCTGTGACTCGGCTGTGTTGACTCGGTGATTTAAGCAAGTTTATTAAATTCCCACTTAGAGTATGATAAGGTCTAATTGTGAAATATCAACATAATTGGGTTCAAGATCCCTGTCCAACAAGGACTGGGTAAAGAAAACCTACTTGTAAGCAGTTTGCCTTTAAAAAATTAAAAAAAAAAGTAAAAGGAAAAAAATCAAGGACTATTTAAAAGAAATTATTTTGAATTTGACAAATAAATGAACAAGTGAAAAAGCCTGACCCAATTGGATCAATCAAGGACTTATTTAATGTTTGGTTGCAGCTATAAGTATACTCAGGATAAGTTAGGGCCTGAACAAGTGAGAACCCTTCTTTAAAAGAAAATGTTTTGTATCCTAACCCTATGTTTGGTTGTCGAGAAAATATGTGAAAACATGTAGAAAAAAAAAAAGAAAATTGGACCACACAACTAAAAATTGTATTACAAATCCAAAATTTTATTTTATTTTCTATGTTTTCATCTATTTTCTCAGCAACCAAACATAGTAAAAGTCCCCGATTTACTAACCTACTAACAAGTGTCCAAGTGTTCGTCACCTAACGTAAGCTCTGTTTACCCCACCCAAAAAAAAAAAAAAACACCGGGCAGCATTATAATAGAATCCAAACAGTTGCCCAACTGTTAGATCAGAAACCAAGTTACACTGGTTTTCATGGCTTTAATCCCTCCCATAGTGGGGAAAATCTGTGGCAGAGCTATCATTTCTTTCCTATTTGAGGAAATGGCTTTTTTTTTTTTTTTTTGAGGAAATGGCTTTTATTCAACTGTAGTGCCATTTTTACCAGCATCATTACTGATGTTACTTCCTACCAAAGCAAACAATCTTACCCACATTTGATTTCATCTCTCTCTTTCAGCCCTATACAACACTCAAGATGGGTGAGAAAAGTGGGGGGTTGTGGGCTGTGGGAGATTAAGAGCATCATAAGGTAAAGGAAGTTATCTACCAGTCATAAACCTATCAATGAAACCAGCATCCACCGACCAGTATAACCACCTTTTTTGCAAACCCATAAAGCAATGGAGAAGAGATGAAATGACCCCTCAACAAGATCACATCCAAATCATATTTTCGTTTCTAGTGGAGCAGCCACCACTACCCATGTACCCCCCCTAATATTCTAAAAGTTTATAAAATATTATTATATTTTTGCTGGTAGTGTTTCCCTTCTGAACTGCCATGAAAAGCCATATTAAAAAGCCACGACTTTTCACACTCACGTGCAGCTCTTAAATACTTCGCCACACATGGCTGGCTTCCAAGTTTATATGTTTGAAATTTGACCCCTTTAATGGCATTATGTGAAAAAAAAAACTATTAGCTATTCCCATGTGAATATTGAATTATTTAATACTAGTGAGCGGCACGTGCGATGCACGTGAGAGAAGAAGGGGAGAGACATGGAAGAGACCTAGTAAGAACATTTCGAAAAACCAAAATAATGGGGTGAACTCGAGGGTCGGTAAATCTTAGTCATAGTTGGAGTCCCATTGCCAATTGAAATTGAATCACTGCCAATCGTGATTGAACTCAGGGAGAGTTCAATCGCATCCATAAATCAATCCATGTAATTTTTAACCCTTATTAATCATGGTTAATATTTCTTAATCCTTAGGATTCAACACTCTAACCTTGGTTTTTACGAAAAACTATTTTTAAAATTTTACCTTAGGGTTAACAATATTTAACCCTAAGAATAAACTTTTTTTTTTAAAATCAAGGTTAAATTGTTAAACCCTAAGGGTTAGCAAATCTTAACTATGATTAATAAGAATTAAAAAAAACACGCGTGTTAACTTGTGGGTGCGATTTAACTCTCCCTTATTTCAATCGTGCTCGGATGTGATATGATTCGAACTCGTCTCACTTGAGAAGAGAGGGGGGTGAGAGAGTGGGTTGAAAAAAGGAGAGAGAGTGAGAGAGGGACGTGGGGGAGAGAGAGAGGGTATACACGAATGATTGCGACTTGTGACTTGTGAGAGAGAAGGGTTTGGTTGAATGACGAAACCAACCTTCAAAAATTCTACATTTTACAAACTTTGACTTACAACTTTTTTTTATAACCTCATTCATTATATTAATGGTTAAGGGATATTTTAGGTATCACACAGATTTCAATCAACGTTTTGAACGGGCAATCCCTTTTATAATAATAAAAAAAGATTAGAGGAGTGCTAGCCATACCCTCACATTTCTATTCTAGATCTCAAGTAACCAAGTGTCCCAATGCAACTTATTAAAGCACCTTTTAACGTTAAATCACAACATGGATTTTGCCGGCCCAGGTCGCAAATCTTCCATAGATGCAACTGGGGTGCTACAAATGTCAAAGCTTCTCAGACTTTTAACTTTTTAAACTCTTAAAATAATGAAACAACTCCACATGCTGGCCCATCTTGCCTCTATGGAAACTTTTGGAATAAATGCGACTGGGGCTAACACTCCTCAACACAACATTGGATGTCAGTCCTTCAAACGACATGTGGCGATAAAGGGAGAGATATCAAGTAGGGAGAGGTCAAAAACATGGGGATAAATTGAAATGACTTCTTCCCTTTTATCGCCACATGTCGGTTGAAGGACTGATGCTTGAGGCATGGGCTCAGGCGTCTGCCAAAGGTAATCCCATGCCTTCAAACATACCTTTTAGCTGAGACATTGGTTGAGGCTGAAAGTAGAAAAGGCTTTAGAGTAGGGCTAGCACTCCTCTCAAGAAGATACCCAGCTGATGAATCCTTCCTTGTAAAGGCTTTCTAGGTTTCTTCTAAGTTAAATGATATTCCTTTAAAAAAAAACATAGTATTGATTCCACTTCTGACATCTGATATGGCTAGTAGTGTGGCGCCAATATTGTCGATCTACACCGTCCAAATGTTAGGCGTGGTAACGCAGGTTGATGTGGTTCTTGGGCTACTATCCACCAAGGAGAGACCGAGCTTTTCGGATGGCCATAGATTTTTTATTTTTTTTTGGGTACAGGTTGATGTGGTTTATTTTGTTTGTTTTAGAGTCAGAATCCTAACGAGGTGAAGATCCACTGGATGGCGGGCAGAGTGGAAGGAGAACCGGAAAAAGGTCGCAATTCTAGAGCCAGAGCAGTCTGGTAATTATGCCATTGATCCCATATAGGCGGAGGCATTAGAGGAATCAAAAAAATGTGAGCGCTCCTGCGGATTTTTTTTTCCCTCGGTAGTTAGAGAGTTAGAAGCCTAATATTAAAAACTGAACCAAACATATCAACCGTCACACTTAAAGGAAGTGAAACACTGATCACCCCCAATGTGAAGATACACACTGTTGTGGACAGCTATAGAACAATGAGCATATATGTTACATTTTCTACATTCTTGTGGGCTGTAGGAATTATTCACATTGTTCACCCAATTACGAGCTTAACCCACTCGTCTATCACAAAAGGAGAGAATGGTTCAATTAGGTTCTATGTATATCAAAACATTTATCAGTTTTCAGATTATCCTGTCTTCATATCAGATGCCATAAAGCAAGTGGTAGATCATTTCAATCTCCTAAGAAATCAACCCATATTTAGTCTCCCAAGTACAACTGATACACAACTAGCTCCTTTGATCCCTTAATTGTACACCCTGCCTCTTGCGTGAATGGTAGGGGTGTGGCCTTCAATGGAGGGAGGTCGGGGGATCCAATCCCGGATCCCCCCAAGGGTATGAGTTTCAAGAGCTCCAATGCCCAAGCTAACATCTCACTTACGGACTGTACTAACTTAGATAAATTATGCCTACACCCCAAAAAAAAAAACCCTTAATTGTTTTAAAAAAAATGTGAATAAAGGATCACTTAGATCCTTAGAATCATAGTAACAAAGTTCCTCGCTTCTCTCAAATAGTCCCGACTCAAATGATTAATTCAGGATATTCGTGACTTTTTGAAAAAATTGTGTCTTTTTCAAAAAGTCACAAATATCATGAATCAAACGCGATTGTTTTTTTACATCATAAATAAATATTCATATATTTGTTTATAATTTTTGTAATTAATAATCTTTTTATATTTTTATATCTTGTTTAACATTTTTGTGATTTTTTTCTCAGAATTTTGCCTAGAATAATTCCCGAACTCTGACGCTTGGAATCAAATAGAAAGTTAAGTTAAGCTCTTGCAGTCTTTTCTTTACCTTTTCCCCCTTCTTGCACAGTAAGAATTTTTCTTTTGTAAAGTGAAACACCATCTATTATGTTTGTTGATAATCAAGAATAAGTAGTAGCTTCACTTGCATCAGAAACCAGTGACATGATGAATCATTCCTCCTGGTTATAATTATCATGTCCAATAATAGCACAATGGCAGGAAACTGGGCCAAGCTTTTCTGAATTTTAGCATGCTGGGTTTCGACAAGCCGGGCCCTCGCATATGGGGCGTCAACTAAGATTCAGCCTATGGACACCTCTACTTGGCAATTTGGCATCAGGGAATGGGTTGAAGGGACATCTAAATTACCTGTCTGGTAGAAGCTGACAATGGAAAAACAATCCAAATGGCGGCACAAGGGGCGCGCCGCCCATCAGATGCTAATGACCATTTGATTGATAAATTTTAGGCGGGACAGATGGTGATCAGATCTTTATATAGAACTGTAGGCCGTTTAAACTGAAAGGAAGGATAAATTTTCCACCATGACAAAGTGCAGTGGAAGAGATGTGCAAACATAATTCTGGGAAGGTTCAAAATTCAGGATTTCAGATATAACCAGAAGATAATGTCAAGGCTAATTGATAGTATCCCTAGACCAGAAAGTAATGGATCTCCGATTAGCTTTCTGTTAAGCTACAGGCGATGACAAAAATTAGTTTGAACAGTCAGTATAATCTCATTCATTTCAACATTTCTCCAATTTCTCCAATTCCCACGGGCTTCTGAGCTAACTCAATCCCCCAGAATCTGAAGTCAGAATAGCACCAAACCAAAACATCATATATAGCTTTCCACAAAAGAAACTCGTAACATTGATTATGGTTCTTAACATAGATTATCTTCTGCTTCTTCTGTTGCTTTATTGGTTTCAATTCAACATTTTTCTGATTCTCACAGTTGTCTTGAGCTAACCAAATTCCCTCCGAAATTAAAAAATAACACAAAACCAACACATTATATAAAGTTTTCCACAAAAGAAACTCAACATATTAAGGCACCACAATCACCAGAATCATGTACCAGTGAATTGACTGTAATTGTAAGAATTTTCTACTTAAGATACTACTACAATTTCCACTAATTTCCAATTCAAAAGTTAATTTCCTGATCATACTGTTATGATTATTAACAGAGATTATTTTCTTCTTATTCTGCTGCCATCCTGTCTCCCTTCAGCTTCCCCTTCATAGCCATTCTAGTTTCTGAGACTATAAGTACTCAACAAGACAACACCGCAAACGACATTTGATCCTAGTGGGAGATCTCTAAATATGGTGATTGGAAAATTTTTCTTAGCTCGCAAAAAATTGGTTCCTTCAGAAAGTTTCTTCAATTTCCATCAAACCAAATGCCATACCAGATCCAGGCTCTATCATCTGTAACTATTTTTTCTTGATCTGTACTTTTTCAAGCTCCTAAGAAGGGAGGGGTAAGGACTACTTAATGATGATGCAAAATCTTTAACATTCCCGTCTAAAGAGCTCATTTGAACACATACAGCTCTGGCAATACATTATGATATAATGGCATAAAAGGATGGAAATGTACAATTTTATGTGAATCTCTGACAGTAATTCTTAAGAAAATAATCAAAACCCAAAGATTCCAGCATATTGAAGGCAACATATTTTATGTAAATCGCAGACAGGAATTCTCAGAAAATATTCAAAACCCAATGCTCTCAACAAATTGAAGGGAAGGGGACATGTTTATTTTGACTATGCTCTGCCTTACAAGTTACAACTACCCTCTTAGAGTGGAAGTATAACTTTGGGTAACATATAGTTTTGGGTAGGGTCTAGGGATCAAATTAAACTTTATCTCGTAACATGTGTTCAACTGCCTCAACTAATTTGTAACTAACCAAGTATAATAAGCACGGACCGTTACCTTGGTAAGAGGCAATGGAGTGATTGCTCCGTGGTCAACATCTTTATACTCATTAACACTCACAAAGTCCAGTCCAGTTTGCTTTCGGAGTCAAACCATGCCTTCAAGAAATACAGGAACAGAACAAAATAAGGATGATCCTACCTTAGAGATTATGGTTGACCTTGAGACTGATAGAACCAACTGATCTAGTCCTCGTGAACCCCCTGGCTTGTTCATATTATCATCCTAGACAGTGATCCCAAAGGTAGCAGAGTATCTGAAGGATGTTGAGTGAAGCTTTGAAAGTTGGAATCAATGACATAGAATCAAAATGTAGGCAAAGAAAAAAAATGGAAGACTTAAAATATGATAAATTGCTACTTTTGCGAAGGTAATTGGGTATTGCAACATGTGGAGAAATACATTATTCGTATACAAATAACGTAGACACTCAAACAACTCATACAACTAAACAACATACCTCAGCACCACAATGAAGATTGATAGCACTGCAGAGAAACTGATTTTTTGAATAGCTTAGATGATTACATAGAGACCCGAGTGAGGTTTATAATAGATATTACATCATCTCAAGATAGAAACTCTATCAAATATAACCTTAATCAAATCAAAATAATTGATCCTAATATTTTTCAAATTCAAATTCAAATTCAAATATACTTTGATATATGATCACCTTATTACACCACTCTATATTCTCTAAACTATCTCTAATAAGCAATTCATTTGAACTATTCCTAAAAATTTCTAGTTTCATGGTGAGGAGTGAGAGAAGGAAATGAAGGCACAGATTGCAGTATCAACTTCCGACCACTCCTCCGACCAGGAGACAACCTAAACTCAGTGTGAGGAGGCGAAACCCTCTTAAGGTTGGGAGAAGCAGTCTTTATGCCACTGATAGGTGAGTAATTGCCTCTGAGAATGTCAGGAGTTTCATCTTCCAAAATGTTCTGGAAATGCTGCTCAAAATTGGGTTGCGACTGCAGAAAATCCGATTTTCCAAGCCGTTGGCAGGTATGCAACCCAGGAGATGATCCAACAAGTCGAGAAGCTTGTGGTGGCTTGCCTCTAGAGGAAAATGGCACTTGAACCAATGGTCTGGAATATAAAATACCAATCAATATCTATTACTACGTAGAACGAAATAAGAAAGATATTACTGATAAATAAAAATAAGAAAGATGTTATAATATTAACCTGTAAATCTGGAAAGAAGGCGTTATGGGCGAACAATCTAGATTCTGCTCTTCATCATTCTGTAAACTTCTATTCCCCACACTCTTTTCGCAGATTTCTGTTTCTTCCTCTTCTGGTTCAGTTTCTTCTGTTCCTGTTAGAGCATATCCTTCATTTTGAGAGAAGGAATTAAGGACAAAAGGAAGAATTTAAACAACAGAATAACTGATCCACTACTAAAAGACGTAAAGGGAAAAGAAAATAGAAGAAAACAGGTGTTTTTGGTAACTCTAAAAGTTTGAGCTTATTTGCTTTTGAAAATAAGAGCGTATTCCAAAATAAGATTGTTTGGTAAATGTCTAATCCAACATCTAAATATTTTAGCATAAGAGGGTTTACCTCTGAAATTATAAGTAACCTCAAGCTTACTTTTTCTTTCAAAGCATATTGTACTAAACCGGGTATAGACAAACACTTCTTGAATATCATATAGTTAAAAGTTTTTGCATGTGAGAGGTCGGGGGAAGAAATAATGTAAAGGAATCCATATTTGAGGGAAAAGAAAATAATGTATTCGTTATTAAGAAAGGCCTAATGGCAACTGCTTTACAGAGTGAAAAGAAAGGAACCCTTGATAGCACTGTCAGGATCATGTAAACGAGGGGCTGATTTAAAGGAACAACTGCAAGGAAATCCCTACTATAGGGAAAAAAATCACCATAATATCAAGTAGTGCATTAAGATCTTCATGAAACCTTAAAAGCAGCAAATAAACACTCATAACTCACCATCCTTCCTACCAAATGCATTCTTACACCCTTCACATCTGCAGTTAATGGAGCATCCTACGCCACCCTTTCAAGACAAACAACCAGGTCCAAAATCAGATGATTACAACATAGAAAGCATACAGAATGAGCCAAGTGACAGAACCTGATAGCATTCGCAGTATTTCTTTAGGCAGCTTGATTTCTTGCAGTTGCATCCTCTTTTATGTCGGGCTGAAGCTGGAGTTTTGTTGGACTCATCCTGCAAGTGCAAAAACAACCCCCACTCGTTTAATAACAATTCATAATGGCGAGCTAGTAAAGAAGCAAAATTTTCGATTAATTTTCTAACCCCAATTTCTGGAATAGAATTAGAGCTCCTAATCACTTTGGGAGCAAATGCGAGCGGATTGCGAGATTCGATCTGTTTGCGAGTTGCAAGAACAGTATCTTCATGAACAGGATTATTAAAGCATTCTTGGCATGAACAAGGCTCTACACAGTAGACACCAGCAGCAAAGCATTCACAGTAACTGCATGGAAAATTTTGACTAGTGAAACCATGAGCATAATGAAGTGGGAGAAAACCTAAAGTACCAATACTTTATAACTCGGAATTTGTATCATAATGAGATTGAAAATTGTCAAAATCAATAAAATTGGATGGAGAGCCAGAAAGTAACAATATAACTAGCAAAAACATTCAAGTACAAAAATTCCAAGAAGATTCAATAAATAATAAAAACATCGCCTTTAACCTCTGCCAGGACATTAGAATACTAGGACTGAAGCAAGTGATTTTAGGACTTAAGAATATTAAAAACATCTATGTTAGTCTATCATGTAGATGAAACTATGAAAGATGCACAAGGACAGAATTATAAGAATAAGACGGCTTGTAAGAAAAATACAAATTGAAAAATTAATAAATGACTAATAATTTTAAATTATCTTACTAGGTAATCAGTCCATAAATCCAAACCTTCTCTCAAAACAATAAAAAAGAAAAAGAAAAATTTAACATGGTAAACTGTAAAAAAAGAAGCAGGAGTCAGGATGATTCAATTTCTGGCATTCCACCATTCCACTTTCAGATCATCAATAAGTAGAAGAGCACATATGCCTGTACAAGACGCCTATTTGTGTGTACAAGAAGTCTGCAGGCTAATACAATTAACGAAACTGGATATATGATAGAACTTAACACGATTAAATTATACAACTCTTATATGTCTATTAACACTTCCTCCAAATGAATAGATGGAAATGTCTTTTGAAGCGATATGGTGGCAATGATGAGGTAAATGGAAAGATCCTAGTCTAATAATTCTCATCTCTGAAGATTGAAATGGCAGAAAATTTGTATGTGCTTTAAGTGCTAATAAAAGATTTGACATGATCTTTATTGCAATAGTGTCATCTTGAAAAGAGGGTCTGGAAGAAAAGTACATGTATGATGTATCAACTCAAACATGAGATTTAGCCAAAAATACACCTCAGAATTGCATAGTGTTTTCTCGGTCTTTCATAATATCAAAGAATATCCAAGAAATATATGACTGAAGTGGAACTAGTATCAGAAAATTCAACCCAATTAGAATCAGAATAAGCTATCAGCTAAAGAAAGGATGTAGAAGGACATCAGCTGAAGAAAGGATGTAGAAAGACAAAACAATCCCCAGCTGGATGTCCTCACATGGAAAATGATGTGATGAGAAGCTTTCATGTGTAACCCGTTAAGGGGCTAAAAGAACTGACTAACAAGATGAGCTGAAAGAGCTATGAAGAGACAAGTTGTTGTAAGATATACCAATCCATAGGCCAATTGTCCATGTGGTGTAGGATAGTGGAAGTTCACCCTCTGTGCCGAATTATTGACATTAAGCATGAGAGGACTAAGGCTTGATATGCTCTGAATCGAGATTCCGTAACCAAGTCATACTCATATTTGTGCTGGCCAAAATTTAGCCCAAAAAAATTATTGACAACCACAATGCTAAAAAAAGTACCTTGATTTTCATAAATCATTTGTCTTGAAAGCCATCGTAATAATGATTAAAGGGGAGATGAATTCCTACTACATAATTATCAGGTGACCGATGACCATACCCAAGGACCAAGGTAGTATGTGAAGAAAAAATGAAATACGGAAGGCCGAATCTTCTACAACTAGCATTGTTCTGGTAATATTCCAAACAATGACATAAAGAATGGAGGTAAAAAAAAAAAGGCATGCCATGCCGCTACTACTTTTGGATACCATACAAGCACAAGATGCACATGGGAAGCATACCAGACTTTTTTTTTTTGAGGGGTGCGCCAGGCCCGTGCAGTAGTGCAACGCATGGGCAACGCATAAGCATAGCCACAAAGTACCCGTTTAAAACTTTTAGAGGGGGTCGCCGTTTTAAACTCCGTTTTAAACGTGTTTGCCATTTTAAACTTTAAAATACGTTTTAAACGCGTACTCCGTTTTATACGCGTTTAAAATTTTTTTTAACCAAAAAAAGAAGAAGGTTATTTTAAGAGTTACGAGACGATGTGTTAGGGAAAAACGTCAATACCTCGTCTCTCGCTCTGGTCTCAAGTCTCAGCTCTCTCGTCTCTCACTCGGCTGCACTCCGGTGGAACCTCTCTCTGGCAATGATAAGTCTCTCTCTCTCTCTCTCTCTCTCGGGTTATTCCCTTTCAATGTCTGGTTTATCTCCTTAGCTAGGATTAGGAGAGACTAGCTTCGATTCTACCCAAGAGTCACCCATTTTTCATAGGCAAAATTCTTTTAACACGTAAAACATCTTGTGATGCTTTTGAGAGCTTCATGTCTAGGGGTATATGAGTTAATCAGTTTATGTACATATTGGGGAGGGGTATATCTCCTTATCCTTTACATCTGTGTGGTTTAAATCTTGTGTGGTTGCCTTCGTTTTGCAATTGTGTAAGCTTAAATTATGAGTTAAATGATTAGTAGTTAGTATTATGTTTATATATATATATATAATTATTTATTATTATTTTAAACTCCCCGTACTTTTCCCGTGTTTTACCGTTTAAAACCCGTACTTCCCGATCGTATCATTGTCGTTTAATACCCGTACCCGTACTTGGTGACTATGCGCGTAAGGACCCCAATAGCAAGCATACAAGACATGCATAAGCCATTACACACTGATAGTGTATTGGACCTATTGGTATTTGGTAGTGCAATGTAAGGATATGACTATGATATGAATATAAGTCCAACACATCTATCTGTAAACAAAAATCATATAGGAAGAGGTCATTATCTGAATTTTTTTCACCCACATTAAAACAAGCATTTCTCCAAACAATGTTGCTGAACCAGAACCATGGACTTGATTGAGACACCAATATAAACAACACAAGGGCTTGAACAAGCTGGTATGCCCAATTCAGATGAGATTATAAACCTTGATTATAAATATTTGGGGTATCTAAATCACTTAGAAACATAGTGACAAAGTCGGGGCTCGGGAATAATTCGGCAGAGGTCAAGTTCGGAAAAATTTGAAAAAAATCGAGAAAAATTTGGAACAAATAAATTAATAAATATAAAAATATCATGAACAATTTGATTAAAAAATATACAAAATAAGTAGTTTTTTGCCAAGTTTGAGAAAATAATTGGAAAAATTCGGGAATAATCTGTAAAATTCGCGAATAATTTGGGAATCCAATAATTCCTGAATAATTCGGCAAAGTAAAAATGCACGAATAATTCATGAATTAAAAAAAAAAACGGAGTTTTTTGTTACAAAGCTTAGAAATATCACTCTCAAGAGGGTGAAAGTTCAGTCCTTTGGTGAACAATTAGCAATCACAATTATCATGAACTTTTGACTTTAATCGGAAATTAAGTTATGTAAGAACTTACAGCTTCAAGCATTTCGATTTCTTACAGTTACAGCGCTTGCATGCCTCACTTTCTCCAGGATGTTCTAACCTACGCCTGCAGATTTAATTCAAAACCATGTAGATGTGAGAAAAAAGAAAATAACACAATATAATAATTCCACCAAGTAAAATTCGTAAGCGGTGTGTACCTCTTCTTTTTGGGGCTGCTCTGATTGAACTCTTCATTAACTCCACGTGCATATGCCTGAGAAGCATCTTGCATAATCAGATCTCCATTTTCATCTGGAGCCTCGTCTCTTTCCAAATCATTCAGAACCAGGGATTTATTGAGGGATTTTTGACCAGATGTCAGAGAATTAAAAGAGGCAATAGAGCTTGGCATACTTATTAGTTGCCTTCCAGAAGCCAGAGTTTCATGCTTGGCAACTCTATAGCCCTTTGAAGTAGTAGCAACAGCATTCAAGTGCAAACCAATACCTGGTAGCATACACAGTGAAGTATCACTGCCAAGCTTAGTAGGAACCAGTTTCTTATCATCAGAGGCAATTTTTCCCTCGGATTGTGAGGAGATGGAAGAACTACTATTACAATTATCGTCCAAGTTCTTTTTATGAGCTCCTGCCATTTCAAAAACTAGACAGCGCCTTCGCATACCACACTGCTTCCGGAAGTCAGGCTACACACAAAAATAAATATATAAATCACTTAATGTTTTACTAAACAATTGAAAAACTTTATCAATTTATGATTCAAAAAAGAATAAATAACAACCACTACAAATAATGTATCAGAATGTTCTAGGAGTAAAAATTAAGGACCAAATAATAAAAAGGAAAAGACAGGAAGTAGCAACACGTTAGACTCCTCAATATATACTATTTTATATGTTCATAACAACTTTAAGATGACTAGAAGCAGCCATTAATTAGGCACATAACTGTAAACAAATTTTTCCAGTATACAGCACACGCTAGCACATCAAAGTTTACCATTACTGAATATCAACTGGGCTAGAAAGTAGCAAGTAGATACTGTTTAACCCCATGAAGAGTTTTATAGGAATCACAAAAGGAGAACACCAATTCTTCAGTATTTGCTAACAAAACAAGAAACATAAGCAGTTTGACCGGGGACCTTTTTTAAGTGTTGGCCAATAATTTATAGTCTAATCAACATTGTAATTAACTTATGGTGGGAATCCTGGGGGAGGACCGTGACATCATCGAAAAGGTGATTGATAGCTAGGTCCCAGTGTAGTCAAAGCATACAGGCAATGCCTATGAGATAGGGGGTTTCCCTAGACGAGGTGATGCCTAGGCGACCAAAATTTATTTATTTTGTTTACATTGTATAATATTATATAAGAATTAATGAGTGCCCGCCTAGATCATGAACTAGGCGATAGGGGTCCTGGCTAGGCGAGGCGGTGGCCTAGGTGTTGCCTAGGCGACATTTTGACTACACTGCTAGGTCCCCTCATGACAATGTGTTACGTGACCCATTCATTCTCTTAGTCACTAAGTTAATACTCTTGTGTTACTAAGTCTACACAAACTTGTGTTGAGGCTATTCAGTGTAGACGTCAATACTTGCAAAACACTTGGCACAGAGTTATTTTTAGAGAATAAATCTTCCTCAAGCCTTTTCATTGTCACTCCACTTCCATGTACCACAGGTTTCTTGGTGAAAGTCACCTATTTGAATGAGCCAGAAAGATGATATTACTTGACCTAGTGGCAGAGAGGAATATAGAACAATGATTTTCCCATAGGCAAAACCCTTTAGTTAAAACTCACCATCAAGTTCAACTTGATATTACTGTGGTTTGTAAACAGATAAAACACATCAAAATAATAAAGGAAAATACAGAAAACAGCCACACATGCAATTCTTTATCTCTGAAACACAGAACAAGTTCTGACATCTTCACTGATCATTTTGGAAAAACTAATATATTGAGATTTCTTGGATGATTACATAGAGACCCAAGTAAGGTTTATATAGATGTTACATCATCTCAAGATAGAAACTCTATCAAATCCAATCCTAATCAAATCAAAGTAAATGATCCTAATCTCCTTTAATTTTCAAATTCAAATCTACCTTGAGAAGAGATACAGTGTATCTCATCTCACCTTATTAGTTTTTTTTTTTTTTGATCGGTAAAGCAGATTTTATTAAAAAAGAAAGGTAGATACAAGGAAGAACAAATCGGCATCGCCAAAGAAAAGTTTACACATGCGTAAACTCAGCCAAGAGAAGCCCGAGCTCTCAACCCATATACATCACCCTAACAACTCCCTCAAGGCTTCCATATCGAAATATAATCCCGCACACTCCAACACCACCATACGGATCCGCTCACAGAGACGTGTCACAGAAGAGGAAGAATTCTCGAAGACCCTGTTATTCCTCTCCTTCCAAACCATCCATGAAATCGCCCCCGGGAGCACTGCCCAAATCGCTCCCCTGGCCCCATTACCTATTATCTTCGGCCAACAAGATAAGAAGTTAAGAAAGGATGCGAGAAAGACCCAGGCCACCCCTACGCAGGAGAGAAAGAAACCCCATATCCCGAACACAATAGGACAGTGCAACAAAAGGTGATCAACAGACTCTTCTGCTTGGAAGCACAAAAAGCAACGGTTAGCCATTCGCCATCCTCTACTCTGTAAATGATCACATGTTAGAATTTTATCCAGGGTTGCATTCCATAAGAAGAAAGATACCTTTGAGGGAATACTGGGATTCCACACAATCCTATAAGGAAACCGCCTAGAGGGAACAGGATACAAAGACTGATAAAGGGCTCTAACTGAAAACCGACCAAGGTTGCCTCGTGACCAAATCCGGATGTCCCTATGATCTGCACAAGGGGAGCCCGATGCTACCCTCTCCAAAAGACGGGTCATGTCCTCTATTTCCCAATCATTCAAATCCCGACGCAAACTCGGACATCACACGACTCCCTCCCCTGTCCTCTCAAAAGACTCACTAACCAATGCCTTCTTATTGGACGCTAGCATGAACAGATTAGCAAAGTCGTCCTGTAACCGAGTGTTCCCACACCACACGTCTAACCAAAACCTAACCTCAGACCCTTGTCCCACTCTGAACCGCGAGTACGGTACCACTAAGTTGGCATTGACCATGATTCCCTTCCACAGGCCCTGACCATGGGGACCTTTCACCTCTCGCGGTGTCCAACATGAAGATGCCCCATATTTGGCAATGATCACTGCACGCCATAAACTCTCTTTCCTCCCCGAAACGCCAAACCCATTTTCCTAACAATGACTTGTTGACTTGCACTAACGATTTAAGATTCAAGCCCCCGCTCTCTTTGGCTCTGCAACATTTATTCCATGCCACTAGATGATACTTGAATTTGTCCACATGACCTCTCCACAGGAATTCCCGCTGGATCCTTTCTAACTGGTCAGTCACTGAATGCGGGATTGTCAGAGTCGACATAAAATAAGTAGGCAAACTACTTAGGGTGCTACGGATTAGGGTCAGTTTCCCTCCCTTTGATAGGCAAGAAGCTTTCCACCCAGCTACCTCTAATACCTCTAATACCTCCCGCAATTACATGGTCCTTTGAAGAAGGATCGTGCAATTATTTTTAAAAAAGTAGCCTACGATCATTTGAGCTTTGTTGATAAGTCGCTGAAACATCCAATCGTGCATATTGGTGATCACAATTTGTCTGAGAAGGCTATCACTGTCGCATCTTGCTCATCTTAGAGTATGTCAGAGCCAATTTTCCACTAGAGTAGACCGTCATGATCTCTCCCAATATGACATAAAGAGAAGTTGATCATCCAAGGAAAAAAATATAATCCAAAGGTATCAATGATAGAGAGATTTCAATTTTCAACTGGAGTTGGGTGATGGCTGCAACTTTGGAACTAAAAGGGTGTTTAGTCCGGATGGGCGGCACTATCACTTTCCGAAAAAGCAAGATTGAAAGAAATTAAAAAAAAAATCAAACTAAGGTTCGATCGACCTGATATGATGCCATGTGGAGAAACTAATATATTGATAATTCTTGGATCACACAAAGAGCAAGTAGGGTTTATATAGATGTTTATTCATCTCAAGATAGAGACCCAGGTAAGGTTTATATAGATGTTACATCATCTCAAGATAGAAACTCTATCAAATCTAATCCTAATCAAATCAAAGTAATTGATTCTAATCTCTTTCAAATTCAAATCTACCTTAAGGTGAGATACATTGTATCTCATCTCGCCTTATTACAATATCACTTTATTGTATTCTCTAAACTATCTCTAATAATCATCGCTATATAGATCAATACAAATACATATACGGGCAACTGTGACCATAAATCTTTTCTCCATTTGACACCCGAAGTCAAGGTTGAAGAGTATTCACTTAATCAATCCCTAAGTGCTTAAATTAATATATCCTTCAATTGTACAATTATCTATCCACCCCCCCCCCCCCCCCCCAATAGTTATATTGTTGTTGCAAGAGCATTTTAGGTACTTATATATTGCTGAATAGAATTACCTCCTGTTTATGAAGGTTCTTTGAAACAGGGTTTTAAATTTTGTAATTATGTAGGTCACCAATATATCTAAATGGGGTAGTTTTATAAACACTCCATGTCGCACAATATATTGCGAAATATTACCATATTTGAATCCGTGCAAAATTTAGTTCTGATTTAGCTCTAAAATTACATTATTCCGCACTTTGGTCGAAGTCTTGACCAAAATAAATGGATTTTGCAAGAGATTTTTTCTTCACATTTCTTGTGTTTTTTGCTTGATTAAGCATAAATCTACCCATAGGAGCGTATAGAACGAGGTGAGCAACGCGATACCAAATTAAGAAGCGGGACGCGAGGCTCAATTATCGTTGGGAAACGAAGAAGTGAGAAATAAGATACAGGCGCCTCACTCCCATTATACTAACATGGGCATCCATACCATAGATTTTGCCTCACATGAGATATTGGTGGAGAATTAGGCGACTTGGGTTCCAATCCAACAATTCTTGCCCAAGGTCTACACCCTACGCTGTAGATTTGGCTCTATCCCATAATGTCCTACACATATAGCTTTCTTTGACCACTAAATAGGTGTGATGAAAGCGAATTTCGTGGGAAGTGAGCCTAGGAAACAAGATTCAAGGGAAGCTAGCATACAACACTGTACATAGCATCCGTCCAATTACGGTATAGAGCCCATTTTTCTCGAGAGAAACCGCAAGAAGGTATCACACTTTCCTTATTTTTCATATATACTCTTTAATATTGATCTGAATGAGTCCAATGTTTCCAGTTGATCTATCGACTGACCATAATTTTTTAACTTTTTTTATAAAAATATTATTCTTTTATTATTATTATTTTTTAATTAATTTTTACATTTAAAAAGTTTTAAAAAGGCTTATTTGTAAGCTATTTAAGATGAAAATTAAGTATGTTATGTATATCTGACTGATATAGTGACTGGTCGAATAGTTTATAATTTTTGCAAAAGAAATTATTTTTTGATTAATTTTGTTGTAAAATGTTTATCAATTAATTATAGATAAATATGACTACCGTTGTATCAACATTATAATGAATACGAATATTATAAAATATTGATAAATTTGAGAATTATCAATCAATAAAATATATACATTCCTTGCTTACAGATAAAAAAATATGAGAATTATAAAATATTCATCAATAAATATGAGTATCAGCACTATATTTGTGAGATGTGAGTACATGGCGTGATACTATAATCTTATTAGTTGGCATAGTTTTGCACATATGTGGGGAATCAGTATTTATAACCAGCATAGTGAAGACTAAAATGACAACTTACAAAGAAGAAGATGAAGGGGTTAATTGTTAGCCTAAAGGTTACAACCTTGGGTAACCTTATTAATTTTGATGATAACACAATAATGAAATGACCATTGTGGTTCTAATGTCTCCTTTGAGTGTTTATGAAAAACAGAGTACAAGAGCATTAGTACATCATTCAAGACATGAAGCATGGAAATTAACTTCAACCATATGCATGCAATCAAATTCAAAATTGAAGTCAACTCAAGTCCAAGGCAAAAAGAGCCAAGCTCCAATTCAAGAAGATGAAGCTCTCACTTAATGCCCAAAACTGAATGGAGAACTCTTGGAAGATCATGAAGACAAAGTCAAATTTGAAGATCCAAGATCAAGTTGAAGAGCAACTCTCAAGAAGCTCAGTCTTATTTTCTATTTTTGAGAGAGTATAGGACTTATGTAAGAAATCCTCAAAGTATGGTAAGTTGAATGCTCAAATGCCTAGATTGACCTTAGAAGCCTAAGACCATAATTCATATTTATTCTAAGGCCCTAGGATATCATAAGAATGATGAAAATCAAGGTAAAGTCAAGCTAAGTGACCTTGGAAAAGGTTCCCATCATTTAGATCATTTAAAGATGAAATTACAGAGAAAATACACTAATCTCGTCGATGAAATTACAGTCCCTCAGAAATTTCGATGACGAAATCAGCCGCAAAGCTACTGTTTTTAATTTTGTCTCCATCTCATCAATGAATTCAAAGAGCCACTCCAATCTCATTGATGAAATCATGCGGGAAACACAAAAATCGTTGTAACAGCTGGTTTTAAACGGCTAGTTTCGCATTAAATGTTTCACCAACGGCTAGAATCATCTAAGAGCTATAAATTGAGTTCATTTATGAACTAGAAACAACTCTTGAACTACTATTCATCAAAGCATTAATTCTTATCATTCATTATCAAGCTTAATCGTTTCATTTATTGAGAAAACCTAGAAATCCTCAAATCTCTACTTTGAGCTAATCAACTCCTATCTTTGAGAGATTTTTAGAGTGCTTCAAGTCAATCATTTCATTTCATTTAAGGAGGTTTCTCTGGATTGAATCCAAATATTCAAATTATATTTAAAGAAATCAAGAATCGAGGATTCTTGTCCTTGAAGCAGGGAGCTTCGTGTAAAGTGAAGAGAGGACTGCTCTCTTGCACTGATAGGCTTGATCTTTGCTCGGAAGAAGATTGGATAGGCTTGACTTTCGCCCGTAAAGAAAGTTGTAAAGGTTTGGACTTCACCCGTAAGAAGTCTATGCGATAGTGTATCGTGGAATCCTTGAGCGGGAAAGCTTAAGGCGGGGACGTAGGTGGGAGTGTCGAACCTCGAAAACAATCTTTGTGTTTGCTCTCTCTTATCTCTCATCATTTCTTCATTGCTTTAATTTAGAATTGATAGTTTCTTTTCCCATGTTAATTAGTTTAATTTAAATTTCCGCAAAAAAGGGAATTAGGAAGATTTAAATTTGCGAAGACCCTATTCACCCCCCCCCCCCTCATTGGGTTTTAGGGTAGTTGCACACAAGCATGTATATATTTATTTATAGACACTTATTGAAAGAGTCGGATGACCCTCCTCATTCCGGAGAAAACACCCCTCCATCAAGGATTCTAACTATTATGAATATGGATGGACTGAAAACAGTTCGGCTTTATGGCCACAATATTAGAGATAGTTTAGAGAATACAAAGTGGAAAAATAAGGTGAGGTGAGATGAGAAACATTTGAATTTGAAAAATATTAGGATCAATTACCAAAAAAGAGAAATTGATTTATCGAGGATAATCTTGGATGATTTACAAGAATCCAAAGAGGGTTTAAATATATATTCCAAGACTCCTAGTATAGAAAGATCTCTCAAAGATAATCCTAATCTAATCATACCTAATCAAATCTTAAATTCAAATTTAATTGATATTATCTAATTGTGAAGAGATAAACTGATAATTATACAGTGTATCTCATTCACTTTATCACAATAAGATATCCTCTAATATTCTCCCTCAAACACATGTAGATTGAAAATCTTCATGGGTTTGCCGCAACTTAAGTACTCCCTTTGTGATGAAGAGCTAAAACATCTAACCGTGCTTGGTAGTCACCGTCAGTCTGTGAAGTTTATCTCTGTCGCATCCCGCTCATATTTATGAGTCTGTTGGAGCCGGTAGCCCACTAGATCAAGTTGTCATGATTGTCTCCTCAAAGTACCCGAAGAATGATTTGAAATGTGAAGAAAAACTCTTGTTAAAGAGGTCTTCAATAAAATAAAAGGAGATACACTTATTACGGCAACCATCAAAGAGGATTTAAAAAATAAATAAAAATTAGACCAATCATGCTAACATCTATGGTGGCTTTGATGGCAGAAAAACAAGAAAGATAATGGAGGATTTTCAGACCGATTATTATTGAATAGCTTGGATGATTTAAAATGACACCATAGAGGGTTTATATAGATATTAAATCATCTCAAGATAGAAACTCTATCAAATCTAATCCTAATCAAATCAAACTAATTGATCCTAATCTTTTTCAAATTCAAATCCACCTAGATATGAGATGAGAGACATGATACATCTCACTTTATCACACCACTCTGTATTCTCTAAACTATCTCTAATACCCTCCCGTAATTGCTTGGTCCTTTGAAGAAGGATCGTGCAATTGTTACAAAAAAAATAGTCTGTGATAATTTGAGTTTTGTTAATAAGTGGCCGAACATTCAATCATGTGTGTTGATGGTCACCATCTATCTGTGAAGCCAATCACTGTCGCATCCTGCTCATCTTAAAGTCTATCGGAGCCGGTGGTCCACTAGAGTAGACCGTCATGATCTCTCCCAATAGCACATAAAGAGATGTCGGTCGTTTGAGGGAAAAAAAGAAACTCGAAGGTATTAATGATAGAGAGATTACAACCAAAGTTGGTGATGGCTACAGCTTTGAAAAAAAAAGTTTAGGCCGAACGAGCAGCATTGCCGACCTCCGGAAAACAAGATTAAAAGAAAGAAAAATTCAGAATAAGGTATGATTGACCCACTTTGATACCATAAAGAGAAATTGATTTATTGAGGATAATCTTGGATGATTTACAAGAACCCTAAGAGGGTTTAAAATTTAAATAGATATTCCAAGACTCCTAATATAGAAAGATCTCTCAAAGATAATCCTAATCTATTTATACCTAACCATATCTTAAATTCAAATTTAATTGTGAAGAGATACACTGATAATGATACAGTGTATCTCAAGATTCAAAAAAACGGTTTCGGATACCGTAACGGACACGGCCGAAACTGTTACGTAACGCCGTTACATAACGGTTTCGGTCGATACTTATTATTATAATTTTTTTGCTAAAAAAAATCCTAATAAATTGAAACAAATAAAAAACATGCAATAAATGAGTAACGAGATACTTCTAAAACCAATATGAAGGTCAAAATGTAGGAATAATGAAATTAGATGGGTCGAGGGTAGAAACATGAAAGTTGAAACATATACAAAATCTAGTCCAGACTTTATATAGGCAGATAGCCAAATACATATACGGACTACAGGTATGTCCTTCCTAATTACTCCACTCCCAAACTCTTTTTTTTTCTTTTTTTCCTTCTTTCTTTTGGTATTTTTGATGGATTTGTGAGTTGTTTATAAAACACTGGATGAATTGAGTTCACGGGTCTTCACTACTTTGTTTGTAGGCAACTAGGAGTCTAGGCATGTAGCTAGGTGGGTGTCAGAGTCAAATTGAAAGGCCTGCAAAGGAGATTACCAAAGTTTATTCACCGGTGCAATGTATTTCCGTGATCGAGTCCTACTCCCGTTTCCATTACGTAACGGTTTCGATTGTTACGTTTTGGTTTCGGGAAAAAGCCGTAAAGGCACGGTTTCGGGTATCGGAAGCCACCGAAACCGTTAAGTAACGAGCGTTACATAACGGTTTCGGTGAGTTTTTAAACCATGGTGTATCTCTTTCACTTTATTACAATAAGATATTCTCTAATACACAACACGTTCTTACATCTCCTACTTGGCCATAAAAGTCATCAATGAATGTTACCACTAGCATTCACACTTTACGACACCATGGCCAATAATGCTAACAAGACTCACATAAGTCAATGTGGATATGATTTATCTCTTTCCTCTTGTAGCTTAGATCTTTATTTGACTAAGTATTCTTTTTTATGAGTATTTTTTTTTATCGACAATGCAGTTCAATATATTAAATTTGGAAAAAAAAAATACAAGGATAGGACTCGGCAATAGAGTTTACAAGTATATAAACTCAACACCGGGGTGAAACACACAGGATCCTACCTCCCTGAGGGAATAACAATTAAATCAAAATACCCTGAATTTCCTCCCTTGTACAATGTATCCCTGCCCACTCCATAATACCCAAGCGGATGCGCTCGCAAATCCGTGGAACGGAAGAAGAGACACCCTCAAATACTCTGAGGTTTCTTTCTTTCCAAACCCACCAAGAAATAGCCCCAGGAAGAAATGACCAGATCACCTCCTAAGCACCCCCCTATCCAAAGACCAATAAGATAAAGAGTCGTGAAGGGATGAGGGGAAAACCCATGTAACCTCATGCGGGGTAGGAAAAAACCCCTCACCACCTGTATTACAAGGCAGTGCAAGAGCAGATGATCCACTGTCTCCTCCGCTTGGTGACACATAAAACATCGGTTAGTCATGCTTCATCCTCTATGTTGCAAGTGGTCACATATTAGGATTTTTTTCAAAGTTGCAGACTATAAGAAGAAAGATACCTTTGAGGGAATTCCAGTGTTCCACACAACCCTATGAGGAAAAGAATCACTCGGAGTAGGGGACATAGATTGAAGCAAAATTTTTACTTAGAATCGACCATGGTTATTTCTAGACCACAACCTGCAATCCCTGTCTTTTGGGCAAATGGCAGACGAGGTGATACGCTCCAATAGTTGAGCCATATCCCCGATTTCTCAGTCATTGAGGTCTCGACGCATCCTCGGACTCCAAACCACCCCTTCTGCACTCATTTCATAAGAATCCTCCATTAGGGTATCCTTGTTGGAAGCTAGGACAAACAGATTACCAAAATCATCCTTTAGCCGAGTGGACCCAGACCAAACATCCTTCTAGAAATTGACCTCCGACCCTCTCCCCGCCCAAAAACTAAAGTAAGGCACTATCAAGTTGACAGTTGCCATAATCCTCTTCCAAAACCCCAACCCATGAGTGCCTCTAACTACACGAGGAATCCAACACGACGATTCCCCATACTTGGCTACTATCAAAGCTCGCCACAAACTGTCCCTCTCCTCTTCAAATCTCCACACCCATTTGCCTAACAAAGCTTTATTCACTTGGATGAGCAGCTTAAGGTTCAAAGCTCATTCTAAAGAGCGGCACATTTGATTCCAAGCAACTAAGTGATATTTAGCTTGATCCCCTCTCTCGATCCATAAAAACGTCCTCTAGAGTTTTTCTATAGAAGTGGCCATGGAGCATGGAATGGTAAGAGTAGACATAAAGAAAGTGGGGAGAATCCGTAAGGTGCTCCTAATAAGAGTCAATTTCTCCCCTTTCGATAAGAAGGCCGATTTCCTCCCAGATAATCTTTTTGTTATTCGGTCAAGCACCGGATTCCACACTGATTTCGCTTTGTACCTTATGCCCAAAAGCATGTCAAGATACACTGAAGGAAGTGATCCCACTTGGCATCCTAGGCAAATGGCTAGATGGTCTATAATAGGTACCTCTCCTCCCCGAAGAAGCTCGGACTTTGCAAGATTGACCCGTAATCCTGACACCGCTTCAAAACATCTCAGAATGCATCTGAGATATAGAAGATCCCTTCTCGATGCTCGCTCAAAAATAAGAGTGTCATCCACAAATCGGAGGTGGGGAATCCTCAATCTATTGACACAAACCCGAAAGCCTTCAAATAACATCCCCTCTTCTTTAGATAACATCCGACTTAGGGCCTCCGAGACAATATCAAAAAGAAATGGGGCGAGTAGATCCCCCTGTCTCAAGTCCCTTGAACTAGGGAAATAGCCCACGGAACTGCCATTGACCATAATGGAGAAGGATACCGAGGACATGCATGTCCACATCCAATGCCTCCACTTCAACCTAAGGCCCATCCTGCCTAGAACATAAATGACAAATTCTCAATTGACATGAATGTAAGCCTTCTCCATATCTACCTTGCAAAGGATGCCTGGGGTCCTAGACCGCACCATAAAATCGATACACTTATTGGCAATGAGAATCCCATCTAAAATTTGGTGACCTCCTACAAATGCACTTTGCTGAGGGAAAATTAGTGAGGCCATCACCACCTTGAGAGGAGCAGCCAACAACTTAGAAAAGATTTTGCGTATGTGCTACTCACAGGACTAATGGGACGAAAGTCTTTTGAGGTTTACAACACCCTCTTTTTTTGGAATCAAGACCAGGAATATACTATTCATCATCCTATCAAACCGCCATGTATCAAATAGTTCCTGCATCACTTCCATGAAATCACGCCCACTATTTCCCAACAACTCCCATAGAATTCAATGGTAAATCCGTCTGGCCTAGGAGCCTTATCAATGACCATCCCTCGGATTGCACTAAGCACCTCCTCTTCCCCAAACGGAGCCTCTATAGCCATCCTTTGATCTTGAGATAACTCATCAAAAGGAAGCCCATCCAAACAAGGGCGCCACCGTTCCCTCTCACGATACAACTCCTTGTAATATGAAATCACGCTGGCTTCAATCTCGCTCTTCTCCTCTTTCAATAGACCGTCCACCCTCAACTTGGATATGAAGTTCTTTTTTCTGTTGAAATTCGTCATTCTGTGAAAAAAAATTGTGTTGCAATCTCCCTCTTTAAGTCATCTGGTTCTAGCTCTCTGTTTCCAGCTGATCTCTTCTAGCTTAAGGGTAGATATGTATTCCACTTTCTTACTCACTATTTATGAGTATTGGAAGTAATGAACGATTTAGGAATGTTAATCATGTGATGTTCATCTCTTCTTGTGATAAACTTGTCATCAACGTGTATCTTGGGTCCATTACAAATGCATCTCTTATTCATGATTGTTTATTGCATTTTTCATAGGTGTCTTGGTTAAATTTTAACATTCCCTATTGTTTCATACAAATTCCTTGTTTACTCCTATTTTTTCTTCATATTCCCAACTTTTCGCGAAAAATTCCAAATGTGGTCAAAATTTTGCGCAAACCCTGCAAACATGACATTTATAACCTTAATATGGAACCCCGTCTTTGTTAACAATACTATTACGTACGAGATTTTTTTTCCTTTTTTTTTTTTTTGGGGGGGGGGCTGGGGTTATGCGGACCCTGACTACACATTTATATGGAAAGAAGAACAAGGTTATATAAGCTTACATTTACACCCCGTTGCATCCTCATGACAATTTTCGTAAGTCGATGAGAGAAACCAGAAGGATACAAAAGAATTCTATTGACGGAGTTAAAAAAAATGGCCCAGAAATAAATCAACAACTCTTTAGCCTCCCTAAAAGTATGTCAAAAGGAATAGTCTTAATATTTTCTTTAAGGTCTTCTACCTCTCTGAGCTCAAACATGCCAACCCCAGCCCAAGTGATTACATGGGGCATCAAGTGCTGAGAATGTGTATGTGTGTGTGACATTTAATGTAAGGGCATTTATGTCCATCTATCTATGCCTTTGTTTTTCCTTCTTTGATTCTAAGGGTATATGTGTAACTTGGCTGCCATATAAATAATAGAAGTAGAGGAGGCTTAGAAGATAAGCTCTCACTCTCTTTCTTATTTCTTCTCCTCTCTTCTCTTTCCTCCTTTCTTCTCCATTCAAACCCTAGAGACAAACTACATCTTCAACGGCTGGAATGAAAGAGATCAACAAGATAGACAATGTAAGTTCTGGTGGCATTTGTTTACAATTGACAGATAGAAGTGAAAAAATGGTTAATAATCAATATCAACAAAAATAGTTGATGAGTAACAATAAATGGCAAATGATGTCTCATAAGCAAAAACAAATAGTTCGAAACCCAAAATGTAAAAACAGATAAATAAAAGGATAATAAAGGATCAAAGATACCATACATACGAAATTAGGTTACTCTGAGTTCCTACATATGTGCAACTTGTATGTATAGAAGTTACAAAAAAACCTTATTGCAACTTTTACCTTACAATCAAATGGACAACAATTTTCCGCCTTGTCATCCATTTTCTCACTTGGACTGCTAGCCACTTGTTTATTCAGAGAAGTACATGAAATGATATTTGGTGTTTGATCTGTTTCCTTTGGCTCTTCAACTTCTCCTGGTTGAGTGACAGGATCTTCCATTTCATGTTGTTCACAACAACCAAGTGGCCCAACATGTTGTGTTTTCTGCAAATCAGTAGTATCATTACATGGAAGTTGTGACACAAGAGATGTAAGGAGACTTGTTCCAGGATCTACTGATTTCTGATCCTGTCTCTTAGAAGCCTCTGTGTTGGTGGGTGAATAAAAAATTAACAGATCAGAAGCATCAGAAATCAAATTCTCCCAATCATATACTGGCCCTTCTTTATTTTTCTCAAACTGGCATATACCCTGCAGTTGTACTTCACTTTCAAATGATATATTTTCTGGGACCTCTTTAACAAATTGAATAAGTGATGCCGGTGTGGCATCCATACTGGGTTCAGGGTCTGTCTTACTATCATGGCAAGATGTTCGGCTAATGTCAGGGCTACCACAATCATATTTCAAGGTCTGTCTTAGCTCAATAGCTAGCTCTGAGTGTTCATTTGGTTGCTCAACAATACCCTCTCTTACAGAACTCCCTGGGTCGAAACGTTGGTGTAGATCAGCAGAGCCATCAGACAGATGAGCAGCATCCAAAATTCCCACAGTTGTACTACTATCATTTCCATTGTGAGAAGAAAGTTCAGGTTTTGACGGGTCCAAGAAGTGATGCCTGACAACAAACAAAATACATTGTGAAACACTTAATTTATGACCGTGAAACAGCATGGTTTTCAGTTTGCACGAATACATCAAGAAGCAATAGTTGTTTACCTTCTTAAGAATCTAGATTCCTGGTGAGAACTGCCATTTGGTGAAGTAAACTCAGATGGAAGGGATGCAAAACTTAGAGAGTTGAATGTCTGAGCAATGTGTGAGGGCTTAACTGCTGTGATTGGAGAGAGACTGTTGATATAGTTAAAGACAGGAGAATCCTGCATGTGAACAGAAATTTCTTAGCACAGCACAGCCTTAAACCACTATCCAAACCAAGAACGAAAAGAATCGGGGAGCTAAAAAAGATAAAGAGAAGAAGAAGAAGATGATACAGATAAGGGAATGCGATTTATATACAATGTATAAAACCACAAAATAAACAGCCAGATTTCCTCAAATATAAAAAATTACCATGTAGAAGAAAAAAATTGTAATTCGAAAAATTGCATAGAGTACAAAGTATAAGCATCAGTAATCATCACAAAAAAATAATAATAATAATAACGCATACCAAATATACTTGAAAACGCAGATATGTGCGTCAATACTGGATTAAAGTTGTTCACGAACAAGGGCAACAAAACAGCAATTCTGCCTTGGATTAGGGAAAACAAATAAAACCCACTTTGAAGTTTATTGCCCAAAATGATACAGAAAAGCAATCAATGGTTAAAATGGCAAAAATAACAGGTGAAAAGGAGACTACCCCAGTGTTCCAAGAAAATGTACTTCAAAATACCTAAAACTACGGGAAAACTGTTAGGTTTTATTTCGAGGTCATCAAAATTCTACCTCAAACAAACTCCCAAAAAACATCACATCCTTGAGAATAAAACCTCGAGATACCTCAAACTTAAAGACATAGTTGTTAAAGGCAGTTGCCTAGGCGACCAGGTGCTCTGTTGGGCTCAGGCGACTGGCCACCTCAGGTGGTCATTATTAAAAATCTAATATATAAAATATTATTACTGTTTAAGGATATAAAAAATTATTTTATTTGAATATGATTGTTCGGTAACAAAAAAATATACTATTTTATATACTTCTTATGTCTTCTACAATATAATATGTTAGTATTTGTATCTTTTACAAAAAAAAGTTTGCAAATAGAAGAAGAAACAAAAAGACAAACGGTGTCAAGTATGTTTCTATCAGTGTAGTCAAGGCGTCTAGGCGATTAGCCCTGGCTAGGCGAGGCGTTGCCTAGGCGATAAATTTAATATAAATATATATATATAATTATGTATATATCACATATATATATTATTATATATAACATTCAAAAGACCAAAACTCCACATCCACATTCCACAAAAATATAAAATAAAAAGTCTATTACTATCATTCATCACATAACCAAAGACATGTTGACATAGTGGAGTATTAAACACTTCAAAATCTAAGCCAAATACCCAAATTTGTGTCACTGTCCATGTATAATATTAGGCAAAGCCCCCCTACGATTGCCCGGGGGGTGGTAGGGGGGTAGTGCCCTCCTGCGACACACGAAGTGCGTCCGCAATCTAGGCCTAATAGGCTCAGATTGCGTCGAAAACGATATTTTTAGTAAAAAAATTGATATTTTTAGTGAAAAATAAAATCTTATTACTTCTTTATTACATGTTTTTTTTTTGTTTTTTTTTTATTGAGATATTTTGGATTTTTTTTAAGCAAAAAAAAAAAAAATTTATAGGATCGCCTGCCTAGAGGGGCGCCTAGGCGACGCAGGCCCAAAATCGCCTAGGCGACGCCTTGACTACACTAGTTTCTATCATGTTAACTTGTTCTCTCTCTCAATGGTGGACCAAATGGTCTCTCTCCCTCTGTTTATGGGTGGACCATTTAGTCCCCATTTGTTTTTTTTATATGGTTATTAAATTACAACTAGCTCAGGCGGCCCAATAAAAAATTAAGAGCCTTTAAATGCCCCAAATTCCTTCTAGCTCCCTGCCCCCAAACTCTCTTAAATTCATATATAAATGAGTCTTTTATAATTTAAATAAGTGCAAGCCCTATAATTATATATTTTACTTATCAATATTATTTTTATTACTTATCTTGAGTATAATCGATAAAAATAAATAAATGAGAGTAAGCGGTACGACATCTCCCTCTCGCCCCTCTCTTCTTTCTCCCATGTTCAGCGTCACATTTGACTGTCAAGCTATTTTTTGCTTTTTATTCAGTCTTATATTCTCCCTCCTCTCCCCTCTCTCTTCCTTGCTGGGCTGTCTATTTTTTATCACTCACAATCTCTCTCTCCCCTCTTTCAATAGTCATTGCAAACTTAATTTTTATTCCATTTTTTTCCAACACTTGAAATCCCCCTTTATTATTCTTAGAACTGTCTCTAGCGATGGTTCTATCAAAATACGTCTTGACAATGGTGTAATTTATATGAATGTAGAGTCTCTTATAAAAGAAAATAGATCATACATAGATCTCATATTAGGGAGAATTTCTGCAACAAAAAGTTCATCAGGCGACGCCTCGGACGCCTCAGGCGTCCATGGGGTTTGTCGCCTCAAGTCACCTGGTCACCTTGACAACTATGCTCAAAGGTCTCAATAGGAAAAGTGGAAAAAGTATAGACCAAAATCTAGAAATGGGAAAAACATCCACTTACTAGAAAAAACTATCAGAGAGATCACATCAAAACAATGTGAAATCCAAATAAAAACTTCAAATGCACAGCAAACGGAGTTACTTCAAGCACTTAACAGGTACGAAAATCATCAGTATGATGAATTGGAAAAATCGAAATTGATCGGAGACATAGTTCACATGAAACTGGAATTCACGCCAGATCGGACTCATCCCAAAAATCACCAAAGATCTTATCAAATCATCAACAGAAAATCACCTTAAACTAAGAGGACGAAACCCTAACCCCACTAGAATTTAGTAACAAACAACACATACCAACTCAAAGTCTCAAATTCGCCAATTCACTAACATGCATCACAATCCACTTATATTTCAATTTCAAATCCCTGATCCATCAAAAGAAAACTTCAACAATTTCACCAAATTTTCATAAACCAAATCAAAATCAACACTCAAAATCTCATAAAATCACTCCACCGCACTTAAAATTAGAGACCTACTCACATGAAACTAGAATTCACACAAAATAAAATCTCAGTTCCCCAACAAAAAAAAAAAGGCAAAGATCTTATCAAATTCTCAAGTTACATCACTAGAAGTAACAGAAGATCACCTTAAACTAAGAAAACCAAAGCCCTAATCCCAATTGAATATTTAATTTTTTTAAAACGACTACCTAAAAAACCAGATTCAACTCCCCAACATGGATCAGCAAAAATCATCAAAATCCAGAAAAACACACCTAATACAGCAAAATTGACGCTATAATCTACTAAAAAAAAAGTTTCAACAATTTCACCGAATTCGCATAAACCAAAAAAATCAACGCACAAAAAAACCTCATAAAACCACTCCACTGCACCAAAAAAAAAAAAAAAAAAACAGCCAAAAATCGTAAAGGGACATGAAATTGAGAGAATGAAAACACAGAAATGACCTGGAATTTAGAAATGGGAGTGGCGATCTGGTTCCTCTCCGGTGTATCCATGTCGAGAGAAGAGCGAAAAAGTAGCAAAGTTCTTCCACATCTCTTTCTCTCTGCGAGTCTCACTCACTCTCACTTCGCTGATAACATTCAAGAAGAAGCGGGAAGAGAGGATTTTTATTTTTTTACGATAGACCGTTACTTGTTGGATTAAAAATACGAACCATACAATCCAAACCAAGCCTTTATTTTCGAAGCATCAGTTTTCCCTCCACTCCGTTTCTTAACTTTAATAAACAAAGGTGATGATGTCGGTAAGTAGGGATGTACATTGGGCTGGGCTGGCCCGCGACTCGCACTACCCAGCCCCAATTAGGACGGGTTGGGCTAAGGTTCCATTCTATCTTCATTAAGGGCCGTTTGGAAACACTTCTATTTTTCTGTTTTTATTTTATGTTTTTAAAAATTGGAAACCCCTTTCTGTTTTCAATTTTTTAAAGTACAAAACACGTTTAACATTACTAACTATTACTTGTTTTTAAAAAAGAAAACAAAAAAACACGTTTGGTAATTATGATTAAATAATTTCAATTCATAGTGGTGGTAGGGGTGGGTGGTGGAGGTGGGTGTAGTGCAGGTGGTGAGTGATGGTGTGGTGGTGGTGTGGTGGTGGTGGGTGGTGTAGCATGATGGTGGTGGTGGTGGTGGTAGTGGTAGTATTGTGGTAGTATTGTGGTTGTGGTGTGGAGGTGCATGGTGGGTGGTGGTGTGGAGGTGCGTAGTGGGTGATGGTGGCAGTGATGGTGGGTGGTAGGTGGTATTATGGTTGTAGGTGATGGTGTGGTGGTGGTTGTGGGTAGTAGTGTGGCAGTGGTTGTGGGTGGTTGATAGTGGGTCCATGATTTCTATTTTTGTTTTTACCTTGATTTTCAAAAAACTTGTTACTAATTTCTTAAAACAAAAGGCAGAATTATGTTTATCAAACACGTTTTGTGTAAAATTGTCAAAATTTTGTTTTCAAAAATAGAAAATAGAAAACGGAAGTACAACCGAACGAGGCCTAAGCGTTTGGGTTTCGGCATACGCCACATACCTAAAAATAAAGCATCGTTAACTCAGCCCGGCCCGAAATTTAACAACTTATTTCTTACACCCAAATTATCTCACATAACGAAACCTTTAGTCAGTCAGTCTTGCATTTAAAACCTAAGGCTGTGTTCAATTGCCAAGAAAGTGAATGAGAGAAAAGAAAAAAGAGTAAAATAAAATAAAATAAAGTGGCTTTCTTTTGCATGTTTGGTTGGGAAGAAAATTTTAGAAGAAAATGATTGGGTAATCATTATATTTATAGATAAAATAATAAAATTGCATTATTCTTGAACCCAAGTGCTTTTCTTTCTTGCAAAATAACCATTGATTTGGAGGGAAAATTTTACAAGAAAGTACCAGAAAAAATTAGGCTGATTTTCTTATACTTTTCTAGAGAAAATAACCATTTTTTTAGGCCCAACATAAAAAAAGTGAGAGAATCTCACTTTCTTTCACTTTACCTTGCATTCCAACCAACCGAACACAACCTAAGGGATGGGATTGGGTTTGGGTTTTGTTTCTATTATCACTCTTTCTCTACCTCTTTGATTTCTACAATTGGATCTACTCTCTCTTCTTGGTTCCACGATTGGATATATTCTCCATTTTTCTTTCATTTTCGGCTTCTATAAGTAAAGAGGGACTGATAGAGTTTTTGAGTTAGAGATTGTCGAGCGAAACTCTAGCTCTTCTCACGTGCAGAAGTCGAATTTCAACTTTCATCTCTAGTTTAAAGTTTATTATATGTTTTAAGGTATGCATTACAAATATAGATTTAAATAACCCAACCCAAAATTTCAATACATACATGGGTTGGTTTTGGGCTTCATGTATTGGAATGAGTTTGGATTTAAGTTGGGTTAGACAAGAGAATAAATAAGACGGATTGAGCCCAAATTGGCTTCAACTCATCCCAACCCGCCCATTGTACACTCCTACTGGTAAAGGAGTGTTGGACCAACTCACGAGAGGATCCAATACGCCCTTTGGTATCCTAGAGGGTAGTTTCATGCTTAACTTACCAGCGGTTTCCATTATGTAACGAAATGGCCGGTCTCATTGGTCCACGCCCCGCTTTTTAACACTAAGCGATTCTGGTTAAGATTCACTCACCTCTAGGGTTAAGCAATCCAACCTTGGTTTTTAAAATAAATTTTTTGAAAACTTTAATTAACCAGGGTTAAAGAGGTGTTAAAAGGGACACACAGACTTGGCGGTAAGTTAAGCAGCGGACTTTGGGTTCCCTAATCACTGCTCTAGAGGGTAATAAGCGTTTGTTTTAGGCAAGGGTCTTCATGTCATTTGGACAATAATAATAAAATGACTTAGGATCATCCAACTATGGCAAAAGACAATTTCTATTGCTTAGAATATCATGTATATATAAGACCATCATTCAAAAAATGTCTGAACGCTTCAGCGTCTTCTTGAAAAGGATTAAACCTGTCAAAGGCCTCTCGTTTGTTATCTTCGATTTTTTGGCATCACTATGAATGACAGGGAATCTTCCTACAAAGATTTCAACTTAACTTTTGTCGCCTCTAGATCAACTTTGGCTTTGCTGATTTCAAAAGCTAATTCTTTCTCGACCTCACAATAGAAGATTTGTACGATAGCTACGTACCCTACTGTTACTTGTAGAATTAAAAATACATAAAAATCGTGAACTTTGCCACTTGCCACGTTACGGTCCAAATGAAGCCTTTTTCGAAGTATTGGCTTTCCCTCCTCTCTGTTTCTTAACGTTAATAACAAAGGTGATGATACCGGTAAGTAGGGTTCTACATTGGGTCGGGCTGACCCACATTCCACACTATTCAGCCCAAATTAGGACAGGTTGGCCTAAGGTTCCATGGGTTATGGCTGGGTTTGGGTTCTATCTTCTTAAGTGTTTGAGTATAACTTAATAAAACCTTGTTAACTCAGCCCAACCCGAAATTTAATAACTTCTTTCTTATACCCAAACTGTCCCACATAATCTTGCATCTAAAATCCAAGGGATGAGTGTTGATTTTCTTTCTACTATCACTCTTTCTCTACCTTTTCGATTTCTATAGTTGGATATACTCTCCCCACTTCGTTCCACAATTGGATATATTATCCCTCTTTCTCTCATCTTCGGTTTCTCCAAGTAAAGAGTGATTGATAGAGTTACTGAGTTAGAGATTATTAAGCGAACCACTAGCTCTTCCCATTTATAAAAGCCGAATTTCAACTTTGATCACTAGTTTAAAATTTTATTATATGTTTTAAGGCACACATTACAAATACAAATTTAAATATTGAGTATGTGCTGACCCTGCCCGAACCCAACCCAAGCTTGCAATATGTACATGGGCTAGTTTTGGGCTTCATCTATTGGAATGAGTTTGAGATTGGGTTGGGTTAGGCATGAGAATAAATAAGACGGGTGGAGCCCAAATTACCCGCACATTGTACACCCCACCGGTAAGGGAGTGCTGGACCAACTCGCGAGTGGATCCACTACGCCCTTTGGTATTCTAGAGGGTAGTTTCATCCTTAACTTACCGACAGTTTCCATTATGTAACGAAATGGCCGGTCTCATTGGTCCACACCCCACTTTATAACACTTACCAACAATGGTTTAGATCCACTCACCCCTAAGGTTACGCAATCCAACCGTGGTTTTTAGAAAAAAATATTAACTGTAATTTAGGTAAGCTTAACCAGGATTAAAGGGGTGTTAAAAGGGACATGAGGACACAACGGTATGTTAAGCAATGGACTCGAGTCCGCTAATCACTGCTCTAGAGGGTAATAAGTGTTTCTTTTTGGCGAGGGTCACTGTGTCATTTGGACAACAATAATTTAAAGATTTAGGATCGTTTATGACTATGACAAGAGGCGATCTTTACGGCTGCAATGCTAGAATGTCATGTGTAAGACCATCATTCAAAGAGTGTCCGAATGGTTTAGGTTCTTCTTGAATAGGATTAAATCTATCCAAGGCCTCTTGTATGTTATCTTCGATTCCTTAACATTTCTCAGCAAGTGATAGGACATTTTCCTCCAAAGACTTCAACTTAACTTTTGCCGCCTCTAGATCAACTTTGGCTTTGCAATTTTATAAGCTAATTCTTTCTCGACCTCACTAAAGGCATTTGCAGTAGAAAGACTTACCTTCTTCTCGAGCCTTGCAGCCTCAAGGCGCTCCCCTACTTATTGCATCGCCATCAATTCATCAAGGTGCACAAGTAACCATTCAATCGCCACACCAAAGGTATGAGCATCTTCTAAGGTGGATTTCCAACTCCTTAGATCTTCTATTGACACGGTCCTTTGATGCATGGAGGCGAGAATTTTGCAAACAAACTCTAAAAATATAGAACGAAAATAAGAACCTCTGCCAGGGTAACTAGCACAAATGTTCCTATAGTGATCAAAGATCAGATGAGCAAAATGCGGAAATTTCGTCTCAACTGTATTGTCACCTATCGTAATTTCAGTAGGAGGAGCTTCAGAATTCCATTCACTCACTTGTGTAGCAACTAAGACAGTAACCAAAGGTGAAGGGGTAAGAGGTGCTGCCGTAGGCGCAAAAACTAATGACGGGTACTTAAAGGCGCGCAAGGTGAAGTTGCTGCAAGCGCATATACTGATGGCGAGGTGATTATTAGAATTGATAAAAATCACTAATGGGCCGTTTGGATTGGATTTTTTGGCCAAAAATCAATTCTGGTAAAATTGATTGTGTGGAAATTAATGGTCAAATAATTATTTTTTCAAATAATAGTGTTTGGAGAATACGTAGGTGAGTCTCTCAACTTCGTATTCTCTGAACACTATTATTTGAAAAAATGATTATTTGATCATGAATTTCTATACAATCAATTTTATTAGAATTGATTTTTCCCAAAAAAATCTAATCCAAACGCCACCTAAGTCTAAACCTAGGGGCACATGCCTTCGAATACTATAAAAACGTCTTCCCAGACAGTGGCCTAATGGTGATGGGCTATTTTTAATGAGCCATGTAAGCACATGACGTGGTGACACCTGGAAGAAAGTCAAGTGACATGGCAATATTGGTGCCTTCAGAAACTTTCATAAAAGTTCTATGCGCCTCTGACAAGTCATCATCGCGCCTTTAGTTCTAAATAAAAATGTCTTTGACTTACACTAGTCATTGCGCCTTTGGTCTTGTGCAAAATGCTATTGACCATGAACTTATGTGCTTTTAGCATAACGTTTCAAAAATTATAAAGAGGTTAAAATGGACTTAAGGATTGAAGGGTGAGAGGTACGTTGGTGAATGTGCATACCACCATACAATTTAAAGAAGAAGATATGATGCCGCTTTTGCCAACCTACTTAGAGCATTTTCGAAGAGTAAATTGTCGTTGTAAAGGCACCCATGGAAAAAAGATAATTGCTAAACTAATTGATACAATAATTAAAATACGTTAGTGCAATTAATGTTTCTAATGTGGTCCTTCCAATTGCCTTTAGGACACCTTGTGGTGTTGTTGAGTTTAACCGAAAAAAAATGTGTTTGTTACGAAAGTTACAGTGTTCTTGTGTTAATGACTCCCAAATAAAAATCTTACAAATAGGAAGGACCATGGGTCCAAAAGATAAAACTAAACGATAGTCACCTTGATACACTCATATCTTTTTGTATGCTCTCAATCCATTTCTTTGGACATTTTTCTCATTTTTGTTGCAAGTCAAAACAGCCTCTCAAGGTTAGGCTACTTGTGATAAGTACAGAGTTTAATCATCAGATTAGATCCAACTCAAAAATCACTCGCTTACTGGAGTTAACCAAAAATGTGCAACACGGATGTGTTAATATTAATGTTGTGGGAGTTAAAGAAACACTTTAAATACAAAGAGGAGCTCTGCTTCACTGTGTTGGGCGGAGCTCCCCTTTTTACACTATAACAATGGTAATCTTATAATTACATGTATTGTAAAATTACCCCTACCACTTTTAGGTGGCGTTTGGATTAGATTTTATTAAGCACAAATCAATTCTGATAAAATTGATTTTGTAAAATTAATTATGAAACAATCACTTTTTCAAATAATAGTGTTTGGGGAATACGAAGATGATAGACTCAACTTCGTATTCCCCGAACACTATTATTTTAAAAAATAATTATTTGACAATTTATTTTACAAAATCTATTTTATCCGAATAGATTTTTAGCTAATAAAATCCAATCCAAATGCCCCATTAGTAATTACAAACATTCCAATGCATTAGTGTAAAAAGGGGAGCCCCGCTTCCTCACCGTGAAGCAGAGCTCCGGCTGAAAATTAATCTCTTAAAGAAATTGTGATGATTCATTTTAAAACGGCAAAGTATGTAAGTAACCCACGGAATCATGCTTCTCAAATCCCCTTTTCCATTATTTTTCTCATGGTTTTGGGGGGTCTACTTCACCTATTTTTAAACCTTTTGTATTGTCTTCTTCCTTGCCTCAATACTAGCAAGATACATGCAAAGAGTACATGTTATTATAGGTCAGAAAAGAGAACTATATTTCTCTAACCATAGTTAATAGGATTTTGTCTCTGAGTTCTTGTAGTCATAAGCGAGTATATATTTATATACAATAGAAGTCCGTGAAATCCCTGTGAAAGCGTCCAACTCAAAACCAATTGGCAATGAGTGGAGAGGTCTTACATGTATATAAGGTCACAACTATTTCTCTATTTAGTCGATGTGAGATTAATTTTCTTACACGCCCTCTCATGTACAACCCTAATTTTAGGTCTGTCACGTGTGTCTTTTTTTGGGTCGTCAATCATAAAGCCTTTTTGTTTGGGTCTGTCATCATGAGTGTGAGCATAATTTGGCCGTTGGGCCTTTTGGGCTCTGATACCATGTGAAAGCGTCTAACTCAAAATCAATTGACAATGAGTGGAGAGGCCTTACATGTATATAAGACCATAACTATTTCTCTATTTAGTCGATGTGGGATTAATTCTCTTACAATCCCAACATGTACTCAAAAAAGTGATTTCAACCCATAAAAGAAAATATGATTAAAAAAATTGGGGTATTTATTTTTGTGGAGCCTCACTAGAGCGATTCCAACCCCCAAAAAACATGAATTTGTAAATATAGCTTAATACAAATTTATATAGGTGTTGTAATGCACGAAAACCTGAAAATAGTTAAGCTTATTAGAAAACTTGCAGTGAAAGGTATACTAAAGAGAAAAAATATTAAGGGTCTTTCGTGGATATATCCATGAAATCTTTAAACACCAAAATCCTGCATGTATCCATGAAATCTTTAAACACCAAAATCCTGCTTGAGAAAATTAGGTTCTAAGTGGAGTTTCCCTGAAGCCCATATTAAGAGTAGTCTTCGAAAACAAATTCAAAAAGAAAGAAGAAATATGTATAACCTCTTATTAATTTATTGTTTTTATTATAAGATATGTGTTGTGTAGTTATAACATTTGTAGTCAATTTTTTATTTTTGTGTACAAATAATTTTATGCAATTAATAATCAGCAGTCAATAATTTTTATGAACAACTACAATCATTAAATATTGGGTTGCGCTTAGCACCACCATTTTTATAGGTCTGTCTAAGTTTTCCTATATTTAAGTACATATATGAGTCGGCATACTCCATAGATCAATGACTTTTGACCAAGATGTGTCCTCAGTTACAAAAATGTATAATTCCAAAAACACATTTTTATTTGAAAAATAACTCTCTCTCTCTCTCCCTCTCTGGGTGGTAGTATATCTTCACGGTGAGAAAGAGATAAATCTCAAAAGAGTCGAGAGAAACCTCTATCCATCATTATAAACAATTCTCTGTATCTCGCCTCTCCTTTCTTTTCTCTTCTTTTACCGTCTCTTCCACTTTTCTTTCTGAATTACCTCTTGTCGCCGGAAATCCCCCAAACAAAAACCTCCCAGAGGGCCATCTCCTTCGAAGTTCTGTGGTCTGCAAAGCTTCCTGCTGGAGTAACATCTTTGGTTTTTTTTTTTTTTTTTTTTTGTGGTTCCTCTTCTTTGATTTTATTTAATTTTTAGATTTGATAAATTTATAGACAACCTTTAGTTTCATTGTTATGTGTGTAATCTACCTATAAGCAGTATATGAACGCAACTCAGATCCTGTAATTTATGTAAAATACTGCAGTATTCACTCAAAGTTTGCAGTCCTACTTCACTTCTGAGTGCATTCATTAGAAGAATAATTTTGAATGCTCACTCCTCTATTGCACATGAGCTTCCGAACTCCTGCAGCATCATCCTAGCTAGCAACCCCCTGCCACCAAGCCAATATTTGCAACATATAAGTTGCAGGGTCATTAGGGTACAAATCCAGAATGTTCTTTCCACAACATACTGCAATATCCATATTTCCATGAACAAGGTGAATTCCCCAATTAATAGGGTATAGCTATTGAGAGCAAGGCCACTCGATCGTTTCAAAATCAAACGACTACAAGTTGCGAATTCTTTAAACAGACCTCACTTAAGTGTTGGCACCTTTGGATATTCAATCTTATGGCCATGGCTCACGATAGTATAGTACCCACTATCGAGAGGATAGCTATTTCAATGCACAAGGGTATAACTATATCTCCAAAGGGCCCAGATGCCAGGTCTAACGTACCCAAAAAACAAAAAAATAAAAACAAATACTACTTTACCATTGTCTACAAAGAGTCCTAATATTCATTTATATATATATAATTAATGGATAGAGGTTTTTCTCGTGACTCCTTAGAGATTTCTCTCTATGCACCGTGAAGATATACTACCAGAGACCGGTGTTATTAGATAAGAAGTAGAAATAGGGAGTACCCATAGACCAGTGTTATTAAAACCGGACCAAACCGGCCAATTGAATCGGGAACCGATCAAGTCACTGGAACCAAAAATACCCAAATTCGGACCTTATTAAAACCCAATAGAATCGATAGAATCGGCCAGATTCGATCAGTTCAACCGGGTTAAAAACCAGTAGAACCAGCAAGGGAAAATGAAGAAAAAAACATTATTTTATTAATAGAAGGACAAGATCGAACCGGCTTGTCAATCGGTCTCCATAACCATCAAAATGGGATAATTTTAAAAATCATCTTTAAAACAAGAACGGAAAGAATGGTCCCACTCAATGGAAAAATTGGAAAACTTATTTTTTAATAATATAAGGAAAGTGATTGAAAACTCTTGAGAGCAAGGCCGCAACTCTGAAAATCCAAGGATCACAAGTTGCATTTTCTTTTAATGGTGGCCCCACTTGAGTGTTTGCACTTTTGGATTTTTGATCTTACAACCTTATAAAAAGATACAATCCAATTGAACCAATTCAGCTGCTCAGAACCGATCACCCGGACTGCTCATCGAACGCCTTGTTCAGCCTATAAAAAAGGGTAAAAGATTAGCTCTAGGCGCTAGTGCATCTACAAACCAGTGGACATGTGACGTTTCAAAGGGGAAATATATCAAAGGGGAAATATATCAAAGAGGGAGAAATCAAAATCATGGAGAGAAAATGAATTGACTTATCCCCTAAATTATTGCCAAGTGCCTAATGTTTTGTGGATGCAGACACTCGGGCAGCTACAAAGCTAATCTTTTGCCATTAAAAAAATATAAAAAATCCACTACGCCTTGCCTCGGTTATCTCGAATAGGAAGATCATGGGTGACTCCGAAATCCGAACAATAAAACGAGGCTGATTTCCTTTCATATATCCAATTTCTAGGGTTTCAGCTGTCTCCCTCAAGGACGGTGCCGCTTTGCCCTTTAGGGTTCTCAAACGGTCAAAAAGACAAATAAAGATTGCCGAAATGTTAATTGCCAAACTCCCCTTATATATACTATAGTATAGTATAGTATAGTAAAAGATTTACATATCCAAAGTTAATTTCCAGAATGACTAATCTGCCCATCAGATTGCCTAGTACAAGCTCAAGGCCTCAACTCACAAACCACTGATCTCTTTCGCTTAATATTGCCTGAGTTGTGGTTCAAAGGCAATGAGACGCTCTCATTGATTTTGAGTTTGAATTCCATCCAAATGGGTAGGGTCACCTGAGTTTTTTATTTATTTTTAAAGTTAGTTCTGGCTAATACTGCTCAAGGTTTGAAATCTCCACGATTGCAGTCCTTCAACCGGAACCGAAAGTTCAAAATTTAGGATATTCATTGAAAATTTGAATTTCATATTTGATTAAATTTAAATATTTTTCTGATATTTATCAAAATTTTGGGACACAATTTTGAAAATATCCATCCAAATTTTTGAAAATAATATTTTATTATAATTTAATATATTTCTATAAATATATTATTTTATTAATAAAAATAATATATAAATTCTAAAAATTTCAAAAAAATTCGATAAAAATATCAAAATATTTCAAATTGAGCAATGATTAGCATACCTGGGAAATAGATTTTAAAATTCAAGGGTGGACCAATATTTCCCTTTCAAATTTCACCAAAAATCAATTAAAAAAACCTATTTAAAAACAAAATTTAAAATTTTCACTTTGAATATCCGATACTTTGGCTGAAATCTACATTTCTGAAATATAACACATTGATATCGAGGAGTGGGAACGAAACCTGGATTTCAAACCTTGATAATGCCCAACCTACCATGTTGGAAACCGGATCCTATCCAATTGTGATTGAACTCGTAGAGTTCATACACTCATAGAGGTCCTTTTAATCCTCTTTTAATCTTGATTAAGAAATTATAACTCTTTAGAGTTTTATTTATTTTTCTAAAAAACCAATATTAGATTGTTGAATCCAAAGATTAGTGATTAATGGAGATTAAAAGGGACACATGTTAACCCGTGGGTGCGACTGAACTCGGGGAAGAGTTTATGATCCCAACTGGCCAGTGGTATACCGGTAAATTCGTTACAGGAGCAGGGAGGAAAGATAAATTTTAAATGTATTTTATTCAATTATCTAAAATTTAGCTATTTTGTTGGTGGGTTTGAAGCAGTCATGGCGTCTATTTAAGTCACCCGCGCTTTTTCCTCTTTACGGCACTCTTATTTTCTCTGTTCTTCTTCTTCTTCTACGGATTTGTTTTGCTTCTTAAAATCTAATCCACAAAACCTTACTTTCTGCTGATTCGATTCAACCTCTGATGTCATGGCCTCCACGACTTCTTAGTTCTTTCTCGATCGCTCTAAAGCCACCACGCTTGAGTGGTTTTTTTGGGGTTTTTCTTTTTTTTTTTCCTGAAATTTTTGGTGGATTTTTTTTGGGGTTTTGGTTTTTTATTTGGTTTTTTTGTAGATTTTTCTTTCTGGGTCTTCGCCGTATAGAGGGGGGAATTGGGTCGTTTTCTGAGGGTTTTATTTTTCTATTAGAAAAACATGGATGATGGATGGTTGGTGATGAGGAATTTAGGGTTTAAGTTGCTAAAGGTCAATTTTTGTTTTTATTTGGGGCGGTGATTGATTACGATTTCTTATTCGTCGGTGTTTACAATTATTCGTCTGCGGTCTTTGATCAATATTCGAGGGAATTTGAATTTGGAATTGGAATGGGGTTGGGATAATCGGCGTTGCATTAGATCACTTGTGCATTTTTTTTGTTTGATCTAAGGAAAGTGTTGGTGGGTGAGGTTTTAATTGCGAATTAGGAAGAAAAGTTTGAATTTTTTTTTTTTTTTTCTCTTGCCTTTTACTGATTTGAATATTAATTTTGTTGGGTTCGATGTAAAATTGATGATGATGATGATGATGATGGTGAAAAATTGAGAATTTTTGTCAATTACGTCTTTCTGGGATACCAAACTAATTGTTTTGGATTTTATTGATTGGTTTGCTACTGGAGATTTTTGTTTGTTTCAGGGGATTCTCTGGTATTTGTGGTTTTCCGTTATTTTGGTTTTTGGACTTTTGGTTCCTCTGTTAGGATTTCATAAAAATGGATTTGAGGACCAGTGAGGAATCTGGGGGTGTTGTGACAGCTGGGAAGTCTGATGCCCTAGAAGGAGGCTTGGGTTCAAAGGTGAAGGGTGTTGGAAGTATTAGTAACAAAGATGTGTTTTTCAGAGCAGATAAGATTGATTTGAAAAGCTTGGATGTTCAGCTTGAGAAGCACCTGAGCAGGGTTTGGTCAAGGGACAGGGAGGCTCAAAAGCCAAAGGAAGAGTGGGAGATTGATTTATCTAAATTGGATATAAGAAATGTTATAGCTCATGGTACTTATGGTACTGTATACCGAGGTGTTTATGATGGTCAAGATGTTGCAGGTGATTGCTCCTTTCTTCCTTCTTGCCCGTATATGTAGTTATCTAGTTAATCTTAATTCAATTTTGCATGGAACTGGAGATTTTGAGAACTACTATATGATTTACTTATTGGTTGTTCTATTGTTTTCACGTTTTAACTTTAGATGTATGAGTATACAAATCTTTAAATTTGTAATACAGCTCCTGCGATTAACTTTGGTTCCAAATTCTGTTGGTTGAGATCTCCCCTCTTGAACTAGGGATTTTTCTGCACCTAACTATAGTTAATGGACTGTGTTTGCTCATCTATTATTACTGTATGCAGTTAATTGAAAGTTCTCTCAGCCTCTATGCGTTGCAATTTCCATCCGATATGACCTCTGTGTATACGCAAGAATTTACTGATCAAAAAAATAAAAAAATTCTATGCAAACATTTTCTGTGGTGTAGAGGGGTCAGACGAGTGTTTATATGCCATTCATTTTAGAAAGACCAATTATGTGTGTCTTAAATAAGCATCCCATGCTTTCTCCAGTGATAAACATAACAGATAACACAATAAGAACTTGCCGTCAGTTACTACTATCGTAGAAGGTGACTTAATCAAATCTCTGAACTTTTTTTTTTGGTAATGTTTAAGTTCATATACACATCCAAAGTTAACATTATTGAAATTTTAGGATCAATTCTTTCTTAGTATTAGTAATGATGAAGAAGAAATAATTATATGTATATGTATATGTATATGTATATGTACACACACACAGAAAAAAGGACAAATAAAAATGGCATAATAATATTTAAAAAAAATTGAATTATATGAAATTCAGAACATCATTAGCCCTACAGTACAGATATAAATTATTAATAATGCATATAGTCTATACTTCATATAGTCTATACTTCATATATTGCCCAAGTCCATGGTATGGACTATGGAGTGGTTAGAGTCGTTAGACTGATATGAGGATTTAGAAATTGAAATTTGAAAACTAAAAGTTTGATTTAGACTTAATGGAGGTGTAAATTGGACTCAATTCAGCATCCGTTCGGCAGCTTGATTAAGTTGATCTTTTTGTCTTTTTAACTTTTTAAATTGATAGGAAAATTAAGAGAATGGGATAGGCAGAACCGACAATTTGAAAGAACACGACTTACACGTACTAGTTGAATATTGAGATTAGAATGAAAAAATCAAAAAGAAGAAAAACATTGTTATTTATAATAGAATGCATAGTGCCTCAATTAACACGACTTAACCTGATTTGGTCCAGTTTTGAAAATGAAAGTGCAGAGATTCTAGATCAAAGACCAGGTTACAATGCAGGAAGATGTTAGACTCCCACGCTTGCCCAACCGATGTTGGTCTCTACTTCTACTTAGGGTTAGAAGGGCTAAATTAAATCCTAATCTATGCTGTTTTAGAAGGTTTAGAGAAGGGCTGAGTCCTTTGTTGTCCAGGCCTAGCTTGGTCACTAGTTCTTCAACCAAAATTCTATCAAAACTCCAGTTTAATTTTCCAGAATCTCGGCTCGATCCTTAGTAAAACCTTGGCTGGATCTTCAAAACTTTGACTCAATCCTCGAGGATAAACTCAGCTAGATCTTCAGAACCTCGACTTGAACCGCAAGCGTTGGCTCACTAGAGTTTGAGTCGCACTTGGACTTGTTTGTAGCCTTTAGGCAACTAGCTCACTTCTTTGTACCTCTTTGTTCGCTAGACCCGAACCACCTAGAGACTTGTTTTCTCCCACAGACTCAATCCTTATTCCTTAGTTAGAACCTTGGCTAGATCTTTAAAAATTTGACTCAATCCTCGAGTAGAAACTCGACTCGAATCGCAAACGTTGGCTCACTAGAGTTTGAGTCGCGCTTGGACTTGTTTGTAGTCTCTAGGTTACTAGCTCACTTCCTTGAACCTCTTCGTTTGCCAGACCCAAACCACATCAATATCTAAATGCTTCGTCAGACATCTATCTGAAGTGGCTCACTTCTTTGATTTTTTTATTTTTTATTCATAAATCAAATGGCTTGCAAGGAGCCTATTTTTAGGCTTTTGGGGCCTTATCCTTTAGTTTGAGATCTACGGGTTAAGAGTGTTTTAGGGTAGATCTACAATCTAGATCCACTTAAATCAAGATTAAAAAATAGACATGGGTGAGAATCATCACTTCTCAAGAGACCAGATCTGATTTGAGCTGATAAGTATCAACTTGGGCCATTATATCCAAGAGGATTTTGGATTAGACACTTGCAATGCAAGAGTTTCCACTCGGCACAAGGAGTGCTATGTGGTCATTTTGACCCTTTTGCCCCTATTGACATTGATTAAAACGCTAAGTTAGAAAGGGTTTGGTTGCTATAGTCTATCTAAGGTCTGAGTGAGCATCTCGTGGTAACTCTTTGACAATATAGGAGTTAACAAGAATCATCCTGGTGCAAAAATGGGGTGTCTACAAGTAGGTTTGTGATATTTTCTTTAAAAGATGAACTCGAAAATATTTTATTTTTCTAAGTGTATTATATTTTGATTTATGAATAAGTTTAATTGTTTTTGGTTTTAAAAAATGGATTTGTAAAAACATATTTAAAGTTTATTTCAAAATTGCATCCTTTAGAATTTAGATTGATTTGTAATTTAACTTTGATTGGTTTGCTTATTTATATAGACACACACTGCACACTATTTACACACACATGCATTTATTACTCCATTATTGCCAAGACCTTATTGAACATGAACTATTCACTTAGTAATATTCTTGGTGTTTTCATTGTATCTGCCTTTCTTTGAGTTTGTTTGTTAAGCTAAAACCGTGTTAAATTTGTATAATTTCCATCTTGTTTCTTTTCCATGTCACACATTTCTAACAATATTAGCAATGATATCAATTAAGTTAAATTTTTTTGTTTGTGTGTGTGCACGCCTGCGCATGTGCGTTAGACCAATGACACCACCCCCGTGGTAATACACACTAACTTGGAATGGCAAAATTGTATGATGCCATTGTCACAAAGGTAATGGCTTGAACTGTGGTCATATGATTATTCTGATAGTTCTTTTAATGATTCACTAAAATGGGAACGTTGTCCCACACTTCACTTTTTAATAATCAACTGGATGGTGATAAGAAGATAGACATTATTTTTAGCTGTTAGGACAATAAAATCCTGTCAAATTAGTAAATTTAGTTAATTAGTGGCTTCTAGATATGGACTACTAACTCCATTTTTCTTTCCCTACTCAAGATTGCCGTCATTATGTTAGTTATATCATTCAAGGGAGTTTAGCGGCTTCAATACTTCATAATTTTGTAAGGACTGTGTATGTTAATTTTACTTTCAGTGCAAACTTTCTTAGTAGAGTTGAATGAGAATAAGGTGATTCTTCCATGCCCTTATCAGCTAATTATACACCGTTAAGTGATGTAGTTGATACCATTAATAAGCTACATATTAAAGTTGCCATCAAGGCTTTTTTTAAAAAATTGGTAATTAGTTGCTATCAAGCCTTTGCTGCATGGCCCTATTTTGTATTGTTTGGAATGATATTGCCTCAAAAGCGGAAACTCTGGTTCTTTAAGCATCATTTTCATGGGAGGTGCTTGTTTGGCATGTGTTTAGCATGAAATTTTGACTGCATAAGTATGGAGTTGTGAAAATATGGCAAATGCCATCATGGGTAGAGAATCAACTTTATAGAATGTGATTTAAAGTTAGTTGATTTCTTTTAGCTCTTATAGAGTGAACTGCTAACACTTCAGATAATTAGTTAATAGTACTAATAAGTAATAACCATATCATGTTTTCATTAATATTCTCACAACACAATGCTTTTTATTAATATTATAGTGAAGCTACTGGATTGGGGAGAGGATGGTATTGCCACAACTGCTGAAACTGCTGCTCTTCGGGCATCATTTCGGCAAGAGGTTGCTGTTTGGTATAAGCTTGACCATCCAAATGTTACAAAGGTAAACTCTTTTTCATGCACACAAGCACGCATGATGCACCCCCCCCTAAAACCCCCACCACACACACATATGAGGTACTTTTGTTTCTGTCTCTTATGATTTTTAATTTAGGTTGACAAATTTTAATTAGGATATTATCCATTACAGTTTATTGGAGCTTCAATGGGAACTTCAAATCTTAAGATTCCTCCCAAAAACCCTTCAAGTGACGGTCATAGTTCTCTTCCTTCCAGAGCATGTTGTGTTGTTGTGGAGTATCAACCTGGTGGGACACTAAAACAATTCCTAATTAGAAATAGGCGAAAGAAACTTGCCTTTAAGATTGTGATTCAACTTGCTTTGGACCTCTCTAGAGGGTAAGTGCAGACCTTTTATAATGCTTGAATTGATTATGAATAGGTTAAGAAAAATTCTCTATTGATGGACTGTTACTTTTGTTCTCGTTTTGCAGTTTGAGCTATCTTCATTCAAAGAAGATTGTACATCGTGATGTCAAAACCGAAAATATGTTGCTAGATGCTAGTAGAAATCTGAAAATTGCTGATTTTGGTGTTGCTCGGGTTGAAGCTCAGAATCCAAGGGACATGACTGGTGAAACTGGTACCCTTGGGTACATGGCCCCAGAGGTAATCGCGCTTTGTTAATTTTCAACAAATTTTGCAGAACAAAAAATTCCAGTTGTTCTACTTCTTTTGGTTATATGGGAGATTTACCTAGTGGATCTACTTAGGATAATATTTAATGAAGACACTTGGAATCCACATGAAACACCAGTAGCCACCCCCCAAAAAAATGTTCCTTTGCCTTTGCTACAAATTCCATCTATATCTCTCTAAATGAGAAAAAAATAAAGGAATTCTAATGAGGTAATTTGTGTAGGTCCTTGATGGTAAGCCTTACAATAGAAGATGTGACGTCTACAGTTTTGGCATATGCTTATGGGAAATATATTGCTGCGACATGCCTTACCCTAATCTTAGCTTTGCTGAAGTCTCATCTGCAGTTGTTCGCCAGGTTAGTATTTTCTTAGGTTTTCCTACCATCATCTTTCCCATCAGTCTTACATTTGTGTTGAAAGATAGGGATTTAGGACATAATGTTGATGAGTTTACTGTTTGAGATACCATACTCTAATATTGCCTGCTTTTATTGGATTAATCCTTGTTCATGTTTCAATATATGAATATTCTTCCAAGAATATAAGGATTTAGGACATTTTTATTGAGTTTACTGTAGCATGCCACACCCTAATATTGTTTTCTTTTTTGAAGATTGATCCTTGTTGATGTTTTGATTTTAAATATTCTAACTCACCTGAGTGGTGTGCTTTATTTTCTCATTTAACCATTATGTAATTTGGGTTTTCCAATATGCTTGTCACCAAAAATTTTGGTTAGTACATGCAAGCATAGTAACAAAGTTGGTGTTCAGGAATAATTCATGGAGGGCTAGTTTGGAAAAATTCAGCAAATTCGGGAAACTTAAAAAAATGGAAACAATAATTTTTTTTTAATAATTATAAAGAGAAAGTAACAGGATACAACCAGATTTACCAAGTCGGTGTTCGAGATTATTCATCTAGGATTTAAAAAAAAATCACACAATTGGCAAAATTTAATAATAAATCGATAAAAAATAGGCAAGATATGAAAATATATTAAATAAGATTGCTAATTATAATAAGTATAAATACACATATTTCATACATTAGATATTTATTCTTGATTTTGTCAAAAAATTCATGAATTCGCGACTTTTTGAAAAAAATCGTGATTTTTACAAAAAGTCATGAATAGGTTGGGAATTAATCGTTCAACAAAAAAGCCACATTATTTGGGACTATTTGAAAAAATCGGAGAACTTTGGTATATGCATGCAAGTAAAGCTTATTCAAGTCCCGACTTTGAGATGGCCATTATTATATGTAAATTCTTGAAGACTTGATTGTTTAGTTTACTTCCTGATGGTGAAAGCCTCTCTCGAATTCGAAATTGAATCTACCCATTGAATTTCATATTGCTGCTTATTATTCGGTTGCTTATCCTTCAAATACGAAATGCTGCCATCCTCATACATGTTGGTAGCAGAGCAAAAGTCTTTGTCATTTCTTTCTTGAATGACCTTTCCAAAATGCCACTTAGACGGAGATTGCCTTGATGTTTCAAATGCTACAAAACAATTATCACATTCTTGATTTGATTTCTCAAAGACAATTTTTTAAATAGCAAATGTTGTTTTCTGTGCATAATTTTTATTCTTTCATCATTGCATCATGAAAGTGGTTTTATTTTGCAAAAAACTGGAGATTTCATTTTGCATTGGTCTTGGCAGAATTTGCGACCAGAAATCCCTAGATGTTGCCCAAGTTCGATGGCAAATATCATGCGGAAATGTTGGGATGAAAGTGCAGAAAAGCGCCCTGACATGGATGAGGTGGTGGGGTTGTTGGAAGCAATTGATACAAGCAAGGGAGGAGGCATGATACCTGAAGACCAGGCTCATGGGTGTTTCTGTTTTAGCACCCCTCGTGGCCCATGATTTTCTTTCTCTCTTTCTTATCTTGTCTGTGTTGAAGTCAGTCATGGAACAGTTCCTTGGATTGCTAGCTTGCTGCCGGTTTGAGCAATCAATCTGTAATTATATTCAATAACATGTTCCTTTTGGAAAATAAGATTAAGAATACTTCACTGGCACTTAAAGTTTTATGGAAAATGGCACGTCGTCTCATGATCATACAACAGATATGGTAGTTGATTTGTTGGGTAGGCTGGCTTATCGTATAAATCACAGCCTGAATTAGCAAACAAAATGCACCATTAGGTAATATGATTCCCACAAAAAGCTATATTTTTGAGTATATTCTTTTTAGAAAATAGATACCACTTAAAAATAGAAATTCATGGGTGGGAATCAAATGTTTTGAACAAGGCCCAATGAGAGTTTTAACTTGTGTGGGAAGATCCATTTGGGCATTCCACTAGTATCCCATGTGGACATCTCACTTTCTATGTAATAGGGGAAGTTGGAACCTCAAATTCTATCTACTTGTGGGGAAAGTTGGAGACCCATCTGAAATCCGTCCTTACTGAATTTGGTATCCTACTTGTAATCCATTTGGTTGTATTCAGTAGATTCTCATCGACACCTGCAGTTAAATGAGTGAGTGGAGTGTTCTGGGATGCTAATCATATTCCTCCTCATCTGAGCATCACCAATAGCTCTCTGTCAAACATGTCTGTCACACTTGCCTGATTATGCCAGTGACAGTGTGTATCACCCTTATGTGGGTGATTTGATATCTATTCTCATTATCACGGGTCTTGGTATGGTGATTAATATGCTTACCCTTTGGCCCAACTTCAACTACTAGGCTCTCTAGCACAATAACCAATGAATGAATACTAACGTAGTTAACCGGGTGGTAAATATTACAATTGCTAACCTAGGTCGGCCTAAACGTATTTGCGATACCAAAAAAAAAAATTCACACACAAACAGGAATTGAAATTTGTTATACTTCACACTGCAATTTCTTTATACTCCTCCTGTTCTCCATATATAATAGATTACAAATAAATAAATAAAATAATTTCTTTACACATTTTTTTGGGGTGAGAAAATGAACACCTATTATCTATAAGCTTCTACTTCACATTGAAACAATCTAAAAGAGAATTTTCTTGTACTCCACATGCCTTATATTATGTCTCATGATACCAACAGATTGGTTTGTCCACTTATAGTATATGTCTCATGATACCGACAGATTGGTTTATCCAATCACATTGGATCATTTTCATCAAATTCTCATTGTGACACCATTTTTACATGTGGCAGCAACAATGGATCCACTTCTTCTCTCACCATACGCACTTTTTTTTTTTTTTTGTAATCACCATACGCACTTTTTTTTGGGTAGAAATCACCATACGCACTTCAACCTGGCAGAAAGAGGGATTATCTCTTTAAAAAATAAGAGTATATTTTTTTTTACATAGTCATGAGGTAAGGGGGTTGTCTCCCCACTTTTAAAAATAAATATATCTTATATCATTTCATTTTATTATTTAATTAGGCATAACCATGATATAAGGGGACAGCTTCCCTCATAAACAATGAGAAATAATATTCGTAACATATGTACGAAATGACCTAAGAGCTTAGTTGGCCAAAAAAAAAAAAAACTAGGGCCTAATTTTGTAATTGCCTAATCTCTCCACACAAATCAACTTACTACAATTTTCAATCAACCATCGTGCCCCTTACTAGAAAATACCTGGTTTCGTCCTGAGTTTAGGCCACCTAAGTCCTCTACCTAGCCCATTGTTTTCAAATTGTACACCTCTTTTTTGGGATGAGATTTGGTTTTGCTCTTGGAAGGCCAAAATCATCTTGCCTAAGTTCAACATCCGACATGTGGTGATAAAAAGGGGATAAGTAATTTTTCATTTTCCCCGTCTTTTGACTTCTCTCAATTTTATATTTTTTTCCTTTTTATTGCCACATGTCGACAGTCCACCGAGAGCAAGACGGTTTTGGTCTTGCTAGAGCAAGACCCCTCATTTTCAAAAGAATTAGACATTTCTTTCTCTTATTAGAGACTGAACTTGGACGTCACAAAGAGGTTCCTAAGGGCATTCATATCAAAGATGAAAAAAAAAAGGTGGTTTTTGAGAGGTTGAACATGGACGGTAGAGAGGTTAGGTTCTGTAGTGGAGCGGATAACCACGAGCTACAGCAAAAAGCATGGTTCAAAAACCTGAAAACTCGACTCGACTCGAAAGTTAGTCGAATCGAGTAACTCGGAAAACTAGAAAAAAACTTGACTCGGTCAAACTCGGAATATATATGTAATAACTTGAAAAACTTGGATTAAAATAACTCAAAGTACGCTACTTTTACAGTCTCAAACCTAAAAATTAAGTTTAACAGAACTCATAATAGATTGTCTTTGTAGACTTAAGAAAAATATGATGCAAAAATAGTGTGGTGTTCTAGTATAGGTTAAAAAAAAATACCCTTTTGTGACTCGACCTAATCAGGCAAATCGAAAAATTCGGTTCGACTCGACCGAGTCACCCGAGTAACTCGACAAATAATGTGTCATTCGAATTTTGAGGCGACTCGACTCGAATCGAGTCGAGTAACTCGGCCGGGTTACTCGCTGAATTTTCGAACTATGGCAAAAAGGCCTGCAACCGTCTCTCGTTGGCCACGCTGCAAAATATCAATTTGGCTGACATGTAATTAAGTCATAACCGATGAATTAGGACGACTTCGCAGACAGAAGGGGTAAGGGGTTGCTGGCTTTTTCCCTACATACTGCAGTTGCAGCTAAGTTGTGCTTATTCCACTGAATGAAGCTGTCTCTGCGGCCAGATACACTCTGGCACTCCTGTACTTTGGGAATGTAGATCTACTGCTGGTCATCCTACAGAAGACGGCTGCAAAAGTTTATTAATTAGTTGCCACATTGAATTTATGGTTGGATCATATTCAATCGCGATTGAACTTGGCAGAGTTCAATCACACGCATAAATCAACATGTGTCTCTTTTAACCTCCATTAACTATGGTTAAGATTTACTAATTCTTGGCTATTTAACCTTTGGTTTTTATAAAAAAAAATTAAAAAAATATAACCCTAAAAGTTAAAACCTGTTAACAGAGTTAAAAGGACAGTTAAAGAGTATGTGAGTGCGATTGAACTCTCTCTCGAGTTAATAACAATTGGACAGGATCTGGTTCAAAAAGAGCCAACAAAACCCTAACCCTAATCTTAACCTTAACCCTGGAATTTGAAGTTGCATACCTTATTTGTCTTCTGCAGCCTTCTTCTCTCGCAGCAGGTGCTTGTTCCCTTTCGAAGAGAAAATTTCCAAAAATCCCTACTTGTTTGGGTATTTGACAATAAGGCCCTGAGACTTTTTTAATTGAGTATATAACCACTGTCAAATGAGAATAATGACCTCTAATTTACTATATATACTACAATTTTTTTTTTTTTTGAAGACAGATATATACTACAACGTATTTGTTATAGATTTGCATTTGATGGAATCTATTTACTCATATTTGATGGGCCTTTTGATCCATTAACTAAAGAATTAGTGTACTTATTGGTTTGGTCATGTTATAAGATATAGAAAAAGTTTATGGTAATATTTTTCCTCTTAAAACATTTCAATAATACATTTGGGAAGAGAGCACAAATCCCCTTGGATTCTAGGCCCACACATAACAATAGAAATGCACCACTCTTTCCTGCTTGCATACCCTCTACCAATAGAGCGGTGTGTCTCCTTTTCAATATAGACATCAAATTTTTTTTTTAAAATTAGTTGAGTCAACATTAAGCCTATGATCGAGTAATATTGACCCTATTTAACTTCCAAAAAAAGATTATTGACCCTATTTGAATTAAAATAGAAAGGAAATGTGATACTTATGGTGTGTTTATTTATGTGTGTGGTGGGATACATAGGTCTGATATACGATTTTGCCTAGATGATTTGAACTCGTGAAAGATGCAGAGATGGATCCTTTTTAAGGTAGGTGCTCATACACTCCCTTATAGTACATGAAGTGTAGGACAAGTAAATTAAATCAAAAAACATATGACCACCCTCTTTTGTTTTGTGGTGGTTTAAGAAGTACAAATGAAAAATAAAAGTCATTCCACTTATCATGTATAGCTGTATAGGAGCTTGAAAATCAAGCGGAGTAGTAGGATGTTTAGGCTCGACTTATTAATTAAATTAGCTTGGAAATCAAATTCAAGCTTAGCCTGTTTATTAAATAAATAAGGTTGATCGAGCTTTTAACGAACGAGTTGAGCTTGAGCCATTCTTGAGTAGCATAGTTCATTGCCCTGATGGTTAATATTTTTATTCTAAAATCCAATGTTAATTAATATATTAACCCTAAGGATTAATAAATTTTAACCAAAATTAAAGAGTTAAAAGGGACACAATTATCCACAAGTAATACGTGTTGTATACACTTATTATGCAGAAAAATTTATGAAGGTTGGACTCTGTCTAGACGCTAGAGGGTCTTCAATCAGGTCATCTCATTGAGCGCGGATTTGGTCCAGCCGTTAGGCCTAACATAGCCCCTTAACTATCTTTTTAACCTTGGTTAAGAAATTTTGCTTCCTATAGTTAATTTTACTTCCAGAGTATTTGATGGACAAATTTTCTTGTACAACTGTTAGATCTGTACAACCAATTTAATCTTAGCCATCAAACACTCATGGTCATAGGGAAGAACAAGAACAAAGACGATTTGCTTTCATCAAACACCCAGGCAGAGGGAAGAGCATAGACCATTTGGTTCCGATCACAACCATTTTCTAGCAATGCATTTTATGAAAGGGTAGTTTCGTCATTTCTGGAGCTGCTAAGCGCTAATAATCTTCAGTATGTTTATGCAAAGGATTTGCAAATTCATTTTTCTACGGGGGGGTTTCTGTAATTTAATAACAAACAATAAAATGAACACCCTTGCTAATTGTTAAAAGTCAGGGACATTGTTCGTAATTTAAATACCACCTTCTCACTATAAATAGTCAACAAGAGTAGCGACCTTTGTGCTCCAGTTGTTTCTGTAGCGGAACGCGCATTAACCAACAGCTGAATCAACTCGCCGGAAAAACTCCCATTTCCGCCGGAAAAAACTCACCACCTGAAACTCAGCTTCCACAATGGGATTCGGAAACGTTGAGTCATCGTCGTTGATGTCGGATTTCCTCCGGCAGTCCGGTGGCTACGCCGTGATTGATGGTGGCCTCGCGACGGAGCTCGAACGCCACGGTGCAGACCTCAACGACCCTCTCTGGAGCGCCAAATGCCTCATCAGTTCTCCTCACCTCATTAAAAGGGTAATGATCTCTTGTTTTCTAATTTTATTTTAACTACATTTGATTCTCTATCCATCCATTTCGCTTTTATTTGTTGTTTTTCTGTTTCCTTGATTTTTTTTCTTGGCTTCGTTGGATTCTAGGGTTTGTTTTCATGTTGAAAAAAAATTTATTTTTTTCTGTGTTCTTATTTAGTTTTGAGTTTCGGAGTTTCGATGAGATGGATTTTATTCTTTCTAATTTGTATTTTGTTTTAATTCCAATTGTCTATTAAGATTGAATTATAGACGCCATTGTATTTACTATTTGGATGCAGGTTTGAGTAGTTAAAGTTTTTGTTTTGGGTGGGTTCTAAATATTCTTCTCACTTTGGCGGGGTTTCTGTTTAGAAGTAGCATTACAAAGTCATTCAAATCACAGTGATATTTGATTAGAAACTAATAAATTCTGTAGTAAACATATGAAATCTCGATAGCGACATGGGCATGGGTCTGTTATCCAACATATGGGTATTTGAAGAAATGGTTTGGGGATGTTAATGGCAGTTTATCTGTTTCCTGTAATGAAAAAAACAAACAAACAAGGAAAAAAACAGGAAATTTAGGATAAGAGAATACGTGTATTGTTGGCCTTAGCTGTGAGATGCATTTGACTGTAAAAAATACCTGCCCTCTATGAAGTGTGGTTAGGATGTGCTCCATCTTGTTGCATATCCTGGGATCGATCTCAGGGGTGACATTCTAAATGGAATTGGAGATAGTCACTCAAGGTCCGGGGGGGAGCCCACATGCAGCCCCCCGAATTTTTGGGGAATTTTTTTTTTCATTTATACTACAAGGCCATAGCTTTGGGACAGGGGTGAAGCTAGAGGGTAAGAGGGGCTAGCCCCCTTTGAACTTTTGAGAAACACACATACACACTAAATTTATACTATATTATTTATTTTAAGAGGGCATAGGCTGGAGTGGGGGCAGTGCCCCTGAACTTTTGAAAAAAAAAAGTTTTATGCTATATTATTTAATTTAAGAAGGCATAGCTATTAGCAAGGGGAGCAGCTGTCCCCTAAATTAAAAAAAAAAATCTTTACAAATGGACACAAATAGAGATGAGATGGCCCATGAACTTGGTCCTCGAAAAAAAAAAAAAACAAAAAAAAAAAAAAAAAAACAAACAAACAAACAAACAGGGGCATAGCCCCTAAACCCCACACCCCCTAGACCAAAAATATTTCGTATCCACCTAATCATTCTTGACAATCCCATCAATAATAATTGCTAACTTTGTTAGCCCCCCTACAAGAAAATCCTTGCTCCACCCCTGTCCAAGGTGATTTGATGTTGTTCCACACATCCACTAACAGACTCATAACTTTCTCAAATAACTGATCACTCATACTCCCTCCCCCTTCCCCACCCACCCACACCCCCCACTAAAAAAAAAAAAAAAAAAAAAGGAAAAAAAAGAAGAAGATGCATTTGACTGTAAAAGGGTGAACTAGTATTATTTATCTAAGAAAATGTGGGAGACATAGTTCAAGTGGGATGTTAATTTCCCTGGTCTAGAATATTTGCTATCTTCACGGTTTTTTTTATTTATTATTTCTGAGTTAATTCTTCAATAGAACAGGTACACCTAGATTATCTTGAAGCTGGGGCAGATATATTGATCACCGCATCTTATCAGGTACTTGACACTCTTCCTTTTTCTCTTCGTCAGTATTTAATTAATAATGGTGTCTTTTTTTTTTTGTAATAAAAATTAAGGTCTTTTTGTATGTGGTCAGGCTACAATTCAGGGTTTTGAGGCTAAAGGATTGTCTACAGAAGAAAGTGAAACTTTGCTTAAGAAAAGCGTCGAAATTGCATGTGAGGCACGGGACATTTATTACGACAGATGTACAGAATGTTCCTGTGATGGCATGGGAAATGAAAGAATTCTCAGACAACGTCCAATATTAGTTGCTGCTTCAGTCGGAAGCTATGGGGTTTATTTAGCTGATGGGTCCGAGTACAGGTGAGTTGACTCAGTGATCTTTAAACTAGTTGCCTGTGCAGTTCACTTTGGTTTGATATGGAGCTCCACGTAATTTACGTATTTTCACATAGACATGTCTGAAGGCACACCCAAATATTAGGTCCAGGAGGTCTCTAATATGGAATTCATTGAACTCTGTGTGACCTGTGTCACTACTCTGTACACGTTTGCCCAGGACCTTTTTTCTCATGATGCAAGTAGGCTCATTTTATAAGTCATTTCCTCTCTCATGTACAAGTAAAAAATCCTTCGACTAAGCACAATGGTCTCAACTTTCAAGTTGCAGTTCAGTTCTCTTTTGTGTGAACTGGAAACCATGATCTTATTTAATATTATTATAGTGATACATGTCTTTTTTCTTGGTGTGTTTCCTTACAGTGGGAACTACGGTGATGCAGTTACACTGGAAACTTTAAAAGATTTCCATAGCAGAAGGGTTCAGGTTCTATCAGAATCAGGTGCTGACCTAATTGCGTTCGAAACAGTTCCGAATAAGCTAGAAGCACAGGTATCTGCTAGTTGATATTCGGCAGTTTTTAAAATTTTCATCTACTTAGTAATAAAGGGGAAATGTATGGTAGACTTTTGGTTCATCATTCTCACTGATGACTGAACTCTACCTCCATACTGTACGTGGCCCCCAGTTTTTGAACTGTTAATAAGGTGCTAAACTCTTGATCTTGGATTGGTCATAGTCCAGAATTGCCTATCAGAATACAGAGGTGGGATTTACCTGGAGTGAAATTGACTGTAGGCTCTTCACCTTCGATGCCCACAAAATTGACCGTAGGCTCTTCACCCACATTTCTCCTCAAGCTAAAGTAGTGAATTGTCCAAGGAGGAGTACTCAAGGCATTGAGTGAATGAGTGGTGATATCTTGCCTATTCAAACCTATCACAGATCCCAAACTAGGTCATGCACATTGTGCTAATCTCCTTTTTCTAATCTTTACATATTACTAAACTTAATACCAGATCTAACAGCCACGATCCTAATCTGGTTGCGAAGAATCCAAACTGTCCGATCCGTTCTCTGAAACACTTTAAAAATAACCCATGAACTATCGTGAGCTAATAGGCCACATTCAACAAGATAATCTCTTCTTTCTGATCGACAGTAAAGACTTGGACAGCCAGAAAAAAGGTGGTTAATGATCTGGAGAAAAGTTGAGACATTGGGATGGACTTTTAGAGTATGAGGTTGGTTTGCTGTTTTACCTGCGGCCCACCCGATGTTTTATTTCCAGGGTTAGATTGATGATTCCGTGATCCAGATATACAATAGGGGAGTGTGTTCACTGAGGATGATGAATCCAGGTGTAATCCAGGTGTATTTACAGTGGCACCTGTTTCAGCTTTGCACTAGCCTTATTCCTTGGTGCTAATGCAGGCCTACGCTGAGCTTCTTGAGGAAGCAGACATAAAGATTCCAGCATGGTTTTCTTTCAATTCGAAGGATGGCGTGAATGTGGTTAGCGGTGATTCTTTGCTCGAGTGTGCCTCAATTGCCGATTCATGTAAGAAAGTTGTTGCCGTTGGAATCAACTGTACCACTCCTAGATTTATCCGTGGATTGATTCTGTCCATTCAGAAGGTATGATCCTTTTGGTGGTTGTTCTTTTATGAGAATTATATTATGAAAGGTTCATTTTTTTTACTTGAATGAACTGAGATTTGCAGTGCTCATATTCTTACCAATGCATGTCTCATCCAGAACAAGGTCAGAGCTTTGTTGTTGATATTTGATACTATACATCAATCTTTATGGTGTTTTTTTACCCGAGATTTGGCGATCCTGGTTCAACATCCCAAATCCTTCAAAACTCAGTTATACTATCATGTCCTATGGAATTTGAGAGTGGGTCCACCATTCTGTAACAAAGTTTCAATGGTTTTTTTTTTCATAATTTCTGGTATAACCTTTCTTGGTGATATGTGAAACTATGATATTTATGACATTGAAAAAAGGTGGAAATTAATAAATGGCAAACAGAGGTTCGCAATGAATAACTAATGATTCAAACAATACAATGGGAGATTTTAAAAGGATTCTGGTATTTTAGCAGTGTTATCGGAACAGCAAACTTTGCCAGCCTAAACCAATGCGTCATTTCTATGTTGGCGATAAAAAAAAAAGTGTCATTTTAATGTTCCTGTTTATCTTGCATGTTAGATCTCATGTAGTCATGTTAGACGAGACAATGTCAAACCATGCCAATACAATGCTACGGGAACATAGAAGATTTAGAAAAGCTCCATACCGAAACCTAGTAACGTTATAAACATGCAGTCTCAAACACCTGACCTTCAGTACGAACTACGAACAACTTATTTGGCTTGTAATGAATGTTAGAGATTAGAAAGTATAAGATGGAAAAACTGGAGCTGCCTCAAGTAGAATCTGGGGGACTACCATATGGCGGACAACCTTTTGGGGGTTTTCTGATGCACTTGCAGTTATAGCCACCCTTGTAATATGCCTCTGGCTGTCTCCTTGTCCAAGTCTATACTTGGGTGGAAGCATAGTTACCAAGTACGGGTAGGGGTATAATACGGCAATGATCCGTTCGGGAAGTATGGGAGTTATACAGCCAAAACATGATAAAAGTATGGGAAATAAAAAAAAATAAAAAATTATAAATAAATAAAATCCTGATATTAACTAATAAAAATTATTTAATAAGGAATATGTGTTTAACACGGTAAAAGTATGACAAAAATACTCATATTGTACGTGTTTAATATGTAATTCATGTATTAAACGGGTATTATACGGCGATACATGAATAATATGTAACACACGGCAAAAGTACGTACTATACGGCAATAATCCATTGGAGATTCTCTCTCTTGGGTATGAATTAATCATAAGGGTTATATGCTGCCTTTGTCTGGTATTTTCTCTTGGAATTACCTTAAAGTTGTTAATTTTCGTGTAATTCTATTCCCATGCGACACTTCTTTCCTAAAATTCTTATTGTTTCTTTGGCTAATCAATCCTGCAGGTTACAACTAAACCAATACTTATATATCCAAACAGCGGCGAGACTTATGATGCTGTCCGAAAGGAATGGGTAGTGTGTTCCCTCTTTTACTCTTTCCTGTTGCATGCAGATAATGAGTTATTTCTATCGACAGGCCTTAGAATTCTTAAGTTAATCGTTCATTGTTTATGTTATGTGGATATCTTGGTATCAGACAGGTATTCACGCCAGTGGTTTGGGGACCGTGGTGTTCTCAAGTTGATTGCTCTTTGTTATATAGATATTCATACAAAATGGACTCGATACAAATTCAAAACGAAAAATAAATGACCAAAATAGAATTTATTTTCCATCTTATTCAATGTGATTCGAAGAGTTTCATTTATGAATGATGTAACACAGTGATCCTTGGCAGCTGCTTGTGGGATCAGGATGCCATTCACCTAAGTCATGCTTCATGGTCCAAAAAGCAACAGCTTGGATTTTCCTAGCATGTTAATTGCCATATTAGCGGAGCTATCAGATTGTTGCACCATACCTTCAAAAATGAAAACATAGTCTCTGAGAGAAAAGTTTTGCTTTTACGCATTGCCTAACTAGGCATTGATCTGGACCACTCATGTCATATATATATATATAAGCTGCGATTGAAGAAGCGAACTCATGGTTGCGAGTCTGGTAATTGGAAGTACCATCCAATAGGTACCCTCCTCAGCATGTGCTGTCCCCGTTGCTCCTTTTTGCTCTCTCCCCTCCCCTCTTCAGCTATCAAAGTTTTTGCTCATGAGCAGAGTGTTAATCAATAATTAGTAATTCTTCAGCTATAGCCAGTCAAAGACTTCATCCACTGATCGAAAGATTAATAAATCATTTGCCATACATATGATAATGTTTGATGCCCAGAAAACTTCGGTTCTTCATTGACATAAAAATCGTGACCTCTTTTGAAAAGCAATTCATTTATATGACTGTCGACTGCATTAGGATTGTATTTTATTTTTTTATCAACTGCATTTTTGTGTTGTATCCATTTCTCATACATACTATCATTTGGCTTTGAAACAGAGAAAAGGAATCAAATATGTTCCTGATCTTCTTGTGGTGTTCATGCTGCATGGAACAAACATTGCATTATATTAGACTATTTCCAATACATTTAGCCATATCCCTAGATATGAACTTACCTTACATCGACATTTATCTGGCAGCAATCTACTGGGGTCTCAGATGAAGACTTCGTCTCATACATAAGCAAATGGCTTGACACCGGGGCTTCGCTCATAGGAGGATGCTGCAGGACGACTCCAAATACTATCAGAGCCATTAAAAAGGCTCTCTTCCATAGATCTGCTGCTCTCTCTCTGCCGTAACACCCCCCAACAGATCCAATAGAGGGAAAATTTCAAACAGATGCTGAGAAGGGTTTATCTAGAGAATATCTTTTATTCTGTAGTTCAGAGAAGGAGAAAGAGGACCGGCAACAACTTGTACACTGCTCTGGATTGAGTTTATGTGCAATTTGCTTGTCAATTGAGATGTTTTCTTTGCAAAGTGCAGATGAGCATTCCACCTATATTATATATTTTTGCAATTTTGCGACCATGTCCACAAGTACGGCTGACTTGTTTGAGTCAAGCTTAATCGAATCAAGCCAAGCTTTTATATGAGCTCGAATGTTTAAACAAGTCAAGCTAAAGCTCAAATTGGCATTACCAAAAAATATTTGATTTGACTCATTTAGGACTAAGTTTTTCTTGACTCAAAATTATATATATAATATTTTTTGATAATAATTTTATATTCATACAAAGTAAAATTTTAATTATTTGATTATAGATTATATATTTTAATAAATAAGAGTAAGAAATAATAATAACAAAAAAAAGTTAAAAGTTAAACATAGAAACTCTTATCTAACTCTCTATTCTTTGGATTAAAGGAAGAATTCTCTATTCTTTGCATTAAAGGAAGGATCATTTTTAAATCTTATTTTTATATGAATATATTAATTTTCTGTAGTTTCTTGTATTATAATTTATTAATAAATATTTTTCTTAAAATTAAACAAAATAATTTTGTGAATCAAGCTTAAGCCAACCTAAGCTCGGTTCTATTTGAATATGTTTGAGCTTGTTCAAGTTGAGTTCAAGACTAAATATTCAAGCCCGAGTCAATCTCATCATGAATTCACCCTTAAATGATAAGAATGGACCTGAGAATTTTGGATTTCCTATAGTGGGTTTTTTTTGTTGGGTCTCTTGTAATGGGCTTTAGTAGTGTAATCAATGATTAAAAATACAGTTTAGGATGATACGTATATTTTTTTCTTAAAAAAAAGAAAGAAATCAAATCAAATTTTTTAAAATCCAAAGAGTTATAAGAACTAAATTTATCAAATATAAAATCATGGGAAGTGACTCAAAATAAAGTAACAAACACAATTACAATTCTATATTGAAATAAAACATACGTAACTAGTAAACGATATGTATTGTCTATTTCGTATCAATATAAATATCGTATATAGAATTATCGATACTTATACATATCGTTCATTTCGTATCGATTTTGACGATTTTTACTACCATGAGTGTAATACCTAATATGCATTGGTGGATAAACCATCTCCACCAATTTGGGAAGAAGGGGGTACCCCAAGCTGAACTGTCAATGCCTGATGAGTGATGCCGTGATGAATTCTTTGGACCGTTCCCTCTAGGGGTGCCCCATTGGCCATCGATCGAAGTGGTGGTGGTGTAGATGGTTTGCGCAGTATAATAACTTGTGCTGCACTAACCTCCCTGTTTCGAGATCGAATCACAGCCAATCGCGATAGAACTCGGGCAGACCTCAATCACACCCACAGGTCAACATGTGTCACTATTCACCTCTATTAACTATGGTTATGATTCACTATCCCTTGGTCCAATAATTTAACCTTGGTTTTTAGAAAAAAAATATTAAAAAAACTTTTAACTCTGATTACTCCTAACTTAGGGTTAATATTTTTTTTTAAAAAAAAACCGGAGGTTAGATTGTTGAACCTAAGGATTAGTTAGTGAATTTTAATCACAGTTAATAGAGAGGGGTGAAGTGGGATACGTGTTGAGTTGTGGGTGCGTTTCTCTTGGGGATAAAATCTCGTCTATCCCGAAACGGTGGAACTCAAGATTTTCAGTTAAGGTGGTTGGTGTAACAGGAAACAGCCATGGCTGTCATCAGCCTTCGTTCGTTTCCACTGGTCTCTGATCCAAATGATGGCATCCTTACTGTTAGAATCGAGTCTCAACCGAAGACTAAAGACAATTCTGGAACTGGGTCACTGAGAATTTGCAGAAACATGAAGGAACTCCGGCAATTACATGGCCAAATTACAAAGAAAGGCCTCGCTCAAGCTCCCTTATCTGTAACCAAGCTCATTACTGCCTGTGCTGAAATGGCGACTTTTGAAAGCTTGAGTTACGCAAGAAAGGCCTTCGAGCTCTTCAGAGAAGACCAGGGAGCCACTGGTTCCTTGTTCATGTGGAACTCTTTGATCAGAGGCTATTCTTTTGCTGGAAATGGCAACGAAGCTATATTGCTTTATCTTCGGATGGTGATCGAAGGAATTACACCTGATCACTACACCTTCCCTTTCCTTCTGAGCGCTTGTACAAAGACTGCAGCTTTCAGAGAGGGGTTTCAGGTTCATGGATCACTTATCAAGAAGGGGTTAATGGAAGATATCTTCATACAGAATTCTCTGATTCATTTTTACGCTGAATGTGGAGAGATTGATTCTGCACGACGGGTTTTTGATGAAATGTCTGAAAGAAATGTTGTATCATGGACTAGTCTGATATGTGGTTACGCTCGCGGGGACCATTCAAGGGAGGCTGTTTCTTTGTTTTTTGAGATGGTAGCAACTGGGGTCAGACCCAATTCAGTTACGATGGCGTGCGTAATTTCTGCTTGTGCGGATTTGCGGGATCTCAATCTGGGTGAGAGGGTCTGTGCTTTTATTGGTGAGTCTGGAGTTGAGCTAAATGCTGTTTTGGTGAATGCGCTTGTAGATATGTACATGAAATGTGGAGTCATAGAAAGTGCGAAGCGGCTTTTCGATGAATGTAGCGATAGAAATTTGGTTATGTACAACACAATTGTGTCAAATTATGTGCACCAGGGAATGGCAAGAGAAGTGCTTGCCATCTTGGGTGAAATGCTGCGCATTGGACCACGGCCGGACAGGATTACAGTAATGGCTGCAATCTCGGCCTCTGCACAATTAGGTGATCTTGCCTCTGGAAAAGGATGGCATGGTTATATTTTTCGGAATGGGTTGGAAAGTTGGAATGCTGTGAGTAATGCCATTATTGACATGTACATGAAGTGTGGTGAGCCAGAGAGGGCCTGCAAAGTTTTCGGTTTCATGTCTAACAAGACTGTGGTTTCCTGGAATTCGGTAATTGCAGGTTTTATCAGAAATGGTGACATCAGGTCAGCTTGGAGGATTTTCAGTGAAATGCCGGAGAGTGATCTTGTATCTTGGAACACCATTATTGGTGCTCTGGTACAAGAGAGTTGGTTTGAGGAAGCAGTTGAACTTTTTCGAGTGATGCAGAGTGAGGGCATGAAGGCAGATAGGGTGACAATGGTGGGTGTGACTTCCGCCTGCGGATACTTGGGGACTCTTGATCTCGCGAATTGGGTCCATTCTTACATAGAAAAGAATGACATCCAGTGCGATATGCGTCTCAGCACAGCACTGGTTGATATGTACGCTAGGTGTGGTGATCCTCAAAGATCAATGCAAGTATTCAATAAAATGAAGGAAAGAGATGTTTCTGCTTGGACTGCCGCCATCGGAGCAATGGCTATGGAGGGAAATGGGGAGCGAGCAATAGAGCTCTTTGATGAGATGCTCAGGCAAGGCGTGAAACCCGATAGTGTAGCATTTGTGGGAGTACTGACTGCATGCAGCCATTGTGGGTTGGTGAACCAAGGCCAGCATCTTTTCAGGTCAATGGATGTCCACGGAATCTCCCCACAAGTTGTTCATTATGGATGCATGGTTGATTTACTAGGTCGTGCTGGGTTGTTGCGAGAAGCCCATGATCTCATAGAGAGCATGACGGTGGAGCCTAATGATGTGGTTTGGGGTGCTCTGTTGGCTGCTTGCCGGACCCACAACAATGTTGAATTAGCAGCTTATGCTGCCGAGAGAATAATGGAACTGGAGCCTGAGAGAACTGGGATCCATGTTCTTCTCTCCAACATATATGCTTCAGCCAGGAAATGGACTGATGTTGCGAGAGTAAGGCTGCAATTGAAGGAAAAGGGGTTACAGAAGGTACCTGGATCCAGCTTAATAGAGGTGAATGGGATAAATCATGAGTTCATCTCCAGTGATGAATCACATCCTCAAATGGCCTACATAACTGGAATGCTCCATGAGATAAACTGCAGACTCAAGATTGCAGGCCATGTACCTGATTTAGCTAATGTCTTGCTAGATGTTGATGAGCAGGAGAAAGAGTATTTGCTTGGTCGACACAGTGAGAAACTGGCCATGGCCTTTGGACTCATTAGCACAGGTCGTGGGGTTCCAATCCGGGTAGTTAAGAATCTCCGAATGTGCACTGACTGCCACTCTTTTGCAAAATTGGTGTCGAAAATATATGGTCGAGAAATTGTAGTTCGGGATAATATCCGGTTCCATTTTTTCCGGCAGGGGTCGTGTTCTTGCAGGGATTATTGGTGAGTGTATATAGATGATTTTATTTTTAACTTTGTACTTCTGTTATGTGAGAAATGTAAGCTTCGCATCACCCAATTCATTACCATGCATGCCCATTCGAAGGCTGTTTATTTCATTTATACAAGTAACAATCTAGCTTTCATATCCTTTCATTATGAGGAACATTTGACTATAAGGAACAATCGATCAAAGCCAGGATTGATACTGCTCTCCCTCAACAACCTCTTCTCTTCCTCGATGTAAATCTTCCCTCTGCTGACCTGGCCCGGTTCTCTTTTCCTCTTCTTCTGTGAGAGAGATTCGTCTTCGCCTTCCAAGTTTGCACATTCAGAAGTTGCTCTCCTTCATCTATAGCAGCTCTGGTTCTCTGTCGATCTTCATAAAATTCTTCAATCTCCTTGTATGCGCTACTCTCCTTACTCATAGACCTTGCCTGTCATTCTTCTTGTCATCCACCTCCTTCAGTAGGGGCCTATGAAAGACCAAGAGTCCACCTCTATTGCTATGCCAACTTAGAGCTTCAAAGTCTGGGACCCCCTTCTTCCAGTGCCTGGTTAGATGATTGATATTATCCAGCCTATAGAGTTCTTTTGGTCCATTCTTCATATTTTTCACCAGAAACTAAAACATTTCTAGAGATTGGAAAGACCCAATCAGGCTGACTATTGAGTATTATCATAGGTCAGACCCATGAAATGATAGGTCCTATGTTGAATGCACCCGATATGTATGGTTATAGTCTTTATACAACAAGCCACAGATCCTAGATTCACTGATCAACTTAGTTCCTTCCTGGATTCATTGTTTGAGGAGCTAAAATTCATGTCCAACAATCATGGAACCTAAATTATAAGCAGCACATCTAAGAAAAAAGGAAAAAAGATGAAAAGAAACACCTGTTCCATCCTGAAATCATAGTACATAGTTCAAAGTACAAGGACGCAAGCCATGTCTAGAAATGTTACCAGACACCATATACTTACCAAGTCGGAGTTTGAGTTATTTGGTTAGGGAAAATTTGAAAAAATTGGCAATATTTGGTAAAAAATTCAGAAAATGTCAGTCAAAAGATAAATAAATAGCAAATAAAATTTTTAATTATAAAACTTGTAATAAATATATATCATGTATTAGATATTTATTCTCAATTTTAAAAGTTCGTGAGTAATTTGCAAAATTATGATGTTATAAAATTAAAATTTTTGTTGAAGTCATTGATTTTTCAATGGGTGTTTTGACTTTCATGAAAGGTGGATGGTTCAGACAGATACGATCTGTTACATTGGGTTGGAGGACTCCGCAGAGTTGTTCCCGACTCTACCATCTAGTGGGATGCTCTTAGCCACAAGCTGATCCAGGGCATTGGTAGATCCATAGTTGAAAGCACATTCATCCATGGCCATATCTTCTTGATTTTTCATATTGTTATGGTAAAAAATTTTATAAAAAAAAGATTTAAAGGAGAAAGAAGAAAAGGAAAGAAACTCACATGAATCAAACGAATTTGTGTTTCAAACATAATTAAAGTATTATAAGAGTTGAAATATGCAAGCACCATTATTTTTTGGCCAACTTGTGAATTTCTTAGTATTCTTCTCTCCATAAATTACTTTTCAGACTAGTTTCCTACAAGGCAACACTATTAGAGATTTTACTTCCCTATTTATAATACACTCTAATTACAGATCTGGTCTTTGTTTAAAAATGCTTAAGGTCACTCACCTGTGTCCCCCTTTTGAGCGATTCCGCTTATCCAGTTAAGAAGTAAGGATTATATAATTAGAAGATAAAAATAAGAAGTGCAGATGAATTTATCTTATACACTCTGAGCTAGTTAAATAGGACAGGATTTAGATCCAGCTGTTGGTTTCGACATCCATTGACTTTACTAGTATAGCAAGCTGACATCCTGTAATGCAGATGCTGTTCAAAAATACTTATATTAAAAAAAAGTCTTTTAGTTTCTAGTGATTCCCTTCTTAAATTTATTACTTGTTTTATTTATTTGTGTCAATGAAAATTCTGAGGTTTTGCACAGCTGGAAATGGAATCAATTCAAGTAGAATTGTCCTTGTTGCAATTTGAATATGGTGAGGCCCTATGTTGGACTCATTTACATGATGCACAAGGAAGCGGAGGTCTTGAGTTCGAGTCCCCTCCCTCGGTTGGCCACCCTCACGGAGTAATCCCGTCTTACTTGATGCGTGTGGCTTGGGGGGTGATGCACGTGCCCGAAGGAATAGTCAGGTGCTCTAAGAGGCCTGGATGCCCTCGTTTCCAAAAAAAAAAAAACAAGATGATATAACTATGGCAGTTGCAGAGACACCATGATTTGTTAGGCATGCATGGAAGGTGACGAAGGCGAGGTAGACACCTCCCTCACGAGGTCAGGAGGTCATGGGATCAAATCCCTAATAAAGATTACTTTCAATATATTGGTAGCAGTTATCCTCGGTGATTGAATTCGGCACATACTAGCACTACTACTGATGTAGATATATGATGCCTCGAGGCCAAAAATAAGAAAAAGAAAGGCAAGACGGATGAAAGTGACTTTGAAGTGAGTAGTGAAAGTTTCTTGTTGCCATTTCCTTAAATCAATTTCCGCTTTTCTTTTACAATTTTTGTTCGAAGAGATGGTTAGTGGATTAGTAGGTAAGATGGACATTAAACCTAGATCATGGTTTTGACAGCCCGAGACTTTAGAAGGGTAGACGCAGGGGTACACCTGTGTCTGTATCCACAGCTTGAGTGAATCATAATAATTCCTATGAATTGGTACAATGGTTGAAAAGTCCCAGACCAAATCTACTAACTTAGATAAATAATACACATCTAAAAAATAATAAAAATAGAAGGGTCATGATTAGCCAATTAGCCAATTTGGACTAAGGTGAATGGGCCGCTTGCAACCACCATTTCCATAGAACTCAATTAGAAGATCGAAATCAAACGAGGGCACACCTTTACCATCACAACCTTTCCACAACCATTACAGGTATATAAATGTAGATTAAAGAAATGGTTGTCTAAGCACAATATGAAGATGCAAAGCACAAGCACACATGCAGGTTATCAATTCAAGACGTGAGATTCGATGGTCCCACCTAAGATATTTTCTTAGTCAAAATCAATCCGAAAAATAAATCTTGAACATGAATCATCCAATATTTTATTCACATCTACCGTCAAGAAAAAACCAAGCAAATGGTGCAGAGTAAGTGTCTACTGACCATTTGTTTTATTTTTTTAAAAATTCAAATAAAATCAATGCAGCCTTATCATTTCCCTTAGATATAACCTAAAATACTCACAAGACATGTCACCCATGACCCAATCACCTACTCAAAGAGGTCAAAAATTATGGGCAGTAATTAACACACCCCGCATTAGAATAGATAGTCTAATGTCATGGTCACGTGTCCCTTAATTTTAACACTCTTTTAACTATGTTTAAGCTTAAGAAAATTAAAGTAAATATTTTGGTTTTTTTTGCTTTTTAAAATCAAGTTTAGATTGCTTAATTATAAGAGTGAGTGAATCTTTAACTACAATTGATGTGTGATAAAAAAGGGGTATTGACCAATGAAGACTGTACATTAAAATAGGTAGTCTACTGTGGCAGTAAGTTAAGTATTTTCCAAAAATTATATATACATAGGAGAGAGGGAAGGATATTGATGAGTCATATTCATTAAAGCTTTAAATGAGTGGTCCCTCTAAAAAGACGACACATGACATATATATTTTTTTGAATCCAACCATTGTATTTTAAGGTGAGTCCATTAGAAGACACATCAAAAAATATTCTAATTGGACATGTTTAGACTGTCTGATTAGACCGTAGTTTGTTTGCATTAAACTCCTAGGGTTCACTAGACCTTACTTAGGCTATAAAAATAATTCATCTTTCCATCTTCGATCAAATGGTCTATAAATGCCCAATCAAGCTAATTTTTTTTGCCATGTATCTCTCGAGATAAGCATCTTGACATTTAAAAGGCCAAATTCCAAAACAAGACACGTTATTAGGGACCGTTCTTTAAAGCCTTTGATAAGCATGACTCATTAGAATGTTACTATATATATTATACATGATTAATTAACCAAATTCATTTGGGATAGGACTCATGTTGTAATCTCCTCCGATTGGTGCTGGCAGGGTTCCCACTATCTGGAATCTGGAAACAACATGTGTATTTGCATTTCCACCAAAGCAAACTTCCAGTAATGGAATCAGTCTCGGTTTTTTTTGGGTGAGAGATACGCGGTTAGGCCGCAACCCCGGTTAGTAGGTTAGTATCTGTTCTAAGTCATGTGGGGGATGACAACACTCACACCCTCTCAGGAATGGAACCCGGATCAATGGAGTGGTGCCTAGAACAACACTAATAATTTTTTCTTTCTTTCTTTTACATTAACTTTTCTATTACTCTTATTTTTGTTATGTTTTGTTTTAAATAAAAAAATCACTAAGTGAGAGAGGGGGAGCTAGGTAAGACCCCTACCAATCTATTAGAACGCCATTTACATCAATGGGATATGAAGCCTTACCTCTAAACCAACAAGCGATGATGCACTATAAAATTACTCTTTAAATCAAATAGGTTTCTTCCTCTTTAATTTTTTGTTTTTGAAAAGAATCTGTTGATGCCATGTCAATTCTTTATTAATCATCGTCTTATTTTTAAGCCCATTATTCTCTCCTTCCAATCCAATTCTATTATTCTTTAATTCTCTATTTTTCTTTTCAAGAACTTAGTTGGAACAATGAATATTAGTAGGAGCGGAGCTAGGATTTTTTCACTGGGGGAGCCAAAATACATGTATAAAAAACTAATGGATTTGAGGGTAAGAATTTTTGTTGGGGGTAATTTTTATATTTTAAGATTTTTTTTCCGGTAATTTCCCTGAGGTCTGCATGTGTCTCTATTGATACCCCTTAACTGTGGTTAAGATTCATACACCTATTGCTTGGTTTTTTTTAAAATATCAAATTTTTTTTCAAACCCTAGTTAAAATTCACCAACTCCTAAGATTAAAAAAAATTTAATATTTTTTCTAAAAGCCAAGTAGGTGAATTTTAATCATAGTTAAGGGATGTCAATAGGGACATGTGGTAACCTAAAGGACATAACTAGACTTCACTGAGAGCCCACTATATATATGACAAAAATATTGGGGTTTGGGGGGGGGGGGGGCACTGTGCCCCTGAATGTCAAATTGAAGTAATTTTAAAAGTTGCAGAACAATCTGAATCAGTTTAGTGTGAAGGAGGAAGCATATTGTCCACATCCACTTAATCAAATCCAGTGTCAACATCAATAGAGATTATGAGTCTTCTCGCGGTCTCCTCGCCAACACCAACAGATGATCCCGTGTCTTTTGAATATCACCTTCCCTAGAAATCTCCTCTATAAGAGAGGCACACTCTTATCATCCCTCTTTGAGGGCCGGGTGTCAAAAGGGGAGGGAGGGGAGAGAAAATTATTACTTTTTTTGGTATCATAATGCAGTTAGGCGGCAACTACAATTAGGTGGGTTAGTATCTATTCTTAGGTTAGTAGTTAGATGTCTAGCATATTAGCTTGGCGGTGTGGGGCATTAACAAATGTCACGCCTCACGAAATTCAATATTGACCCTCACTTTTGAGGATACACTGTCAGCCATAAGGTGTGTGAGAAAAATTACTCATCAACTGCTTTTCTTTTTCGTATTTTTCTTTGAAATTTCATACTAAAATTATCATAAGCTGTTCACTTGATTACAAATGGATTTGTAGTCACTAATCTATATGTTTTGCCACCTGTCCCAAAACTGAGATAATATCTGATATTCAATTTTTATACATCATCCAAATACGTAGATAAATACATGTTAGAGGGGTCTACGTCATAAGTTATGCTTCTTTCTGAGACAGATGGTAATAAAGCCCAAAGCAAATACCTTAAATGGGTAAAACCCGTACAAGAGAAGGGAAAGAAAGATGGCTTAAGAAGGGGGTCTAGGGTTTTAATTTTAAAAGCTGGAAAGCAAAAGAACCAGAAAGAAAATCCAAATTCCCCCCAATTCCATTCCAACTCCAAGAGAAGATACTTTGCCCAAAGTACAACAAATCAAAGATCACCCTTTTGACTGCCTCGTGAATCATGATTTTGCGTTTGATTGCAAACCCATTGCCAATTTTGGAACATCTCACCAATATCACAATTTGTTAAAAAAAAGTAAAAAAAATTTAAAAGATTTACTTTGAATATTTATTTAGAGAGCACACTCAACAGCAATGCGTATATCCCTTGTGAGAGGTGTGCGATTTATTCTTATTAGTTGTGGTATGACCGTTGATATGCCTACCGTTTGACTCATCTTCAAATGCTAGGATCTCTGACATACTAACTAATTAATGAAGAGATACTAACTCAACTAATTGAGGTTGCGATCTACCCGTATTTGCAATACCCAAATAATAATAATAATAATTAAAGAATTCAATCTTATCCCTCCCAGTGATGGGTCTTATCTTGGAAAACCCCACTCTCAAAATTCTACCCGATGAGACAATCACAACCACCCAACCCAACTTATAAATGGGGTCCAATTCCCCTGAATGTGAGCTATGTCGGTCTCTCCTTGTTATGCTTGTAGATCTATTCCTCTATATCCTTGCTTTTGATAATGAGGAGGGTTGTCTCAACATCTCCAAAGTGACCTAAGATATGACTTTTGATAGATTGGAATAGTTGAACAGAACTGTAAAAATATCTGACAGCCGTTATGCGATGCCCCCACATGGCATATAGTTAGCAGATAAGGTACAAGTCAAGTAAGAGACTGAGAATCATAAATTCATCATATCTACATTTGAATGCAAAAATATGGCGTCCCCTTAAATCCCAATTTCATGAAAATGGTGTATTAAGGCTCCCACAAGTAAAAGGAATTTCAAGTTGTAGGGCCTCTGTTGCTTTACCAAGAGGACCCATTTCACTTTAGTTTTGATACAACTCTTCACTCTTACATGCTTGTTTGTACTATTCAATCTTCACCTTCCTTATTGCCTCAAATGATTCCTAAGACCCACACAAGGGGAAACAAACAAGACCATGTTTTGTTTTGGAATTCATACATAAAAGAAGCACATCACCTACCACCATATAAGTATTATTGATTTTATGCTGATTAGATAAGCTTGATTTAACAAAATGGAAACTCATTCCTTAATCATGCTAAAGTGGATTACATTACAGGGGTTTGAACTAGTCCTCTGCCCGGTCCCTCTGCAAATAGAAAGGCGACTCGACACCATGTCATGCCATGCCGTTAGACACCTAAGTTTTTTGTTTGACAATTAGGATGACCTAGACAAATCTTAACCACCTCAAACTGGGACCCAAATGGCAAAAATGCTAGTGGAAGCTTCACTAGGGTAGTGGGGGGTAATGGGGTTTGTTAGGGATTCCTCTATGGGAGATGAAGGTAGGGCTTACGGGGAACGGCGTCTTGGACTGTTTCGCCGTCACCCTGATAATTTAATCTGCAAACTTATAAACTAATAGATCACTCGATTGCTTAAGATGCTAGAAATATGAAAATTAAGACTAAGCCAAGAGAACCAGACACAGTCTCCCACATGAGGCATGTGTATTAAGGCTAGTCAATTAAGATTTTCAAACCTAGAGAGCTTAAACCAAGAATTTACTTTGTTCTAGTAAGGTAATAAACTAGTGACAGATAGATGGAGACGCGACGGTCGAGAATTGAGCGTGGGTCAGAGAGAAAAGCTAGGGTTAGGGCAAGATCCTACACCAATTCAGTTAGGTACTTACCAAATGGAGGCACTACGCATGCACAAAATTCACATTAACCCATATAAAATACACAAAATTGGTAGCTTCTAAGAACTAAACCAAATCAAAGAACCCCCCAAAGCCCTACATCTCCTAGGCACAAGTCTAGATTGAGCAAAAAGAGCCTCAAAATCACTTAACAATACCCTAAATCCATGCAATATTCCCATCTCTCTAGTCTAGGGAGAAGCAAACTAACACATTGTTCCAAAATGAAGTAACAAAAGAAGGTTTTGAGGAGATACACTACTACTAAAGTTAAACCCAAACCCAAGAAACCTTAGGAATCCTAAAAATCTCCCAAACCCCAAAATACCTACATTAGAGATATACCCTCTAAACATTCCCTATAAACATTCCCACATACCCTAAAACATTAACAATTCAAATAAGCCTTCAAACACACATAACTTGGTGAGTGTTCTTGATTTCTCAAATATATTTTTTTTAAAAGAAGAACTAAAGAAAGAGAAACAAACTCTCCTTACATACCCTTTATCTTTTTTTCTTCTTTAGCTGCTTTTTCTTCCATGGAAGACCAAATTGGAGGAAGGGGATAGCTAGGGTATTAGAGCACCCAAAAAAAAAATACTTTGCTGACCGCGGGCAGGGACTGTGTAGAGAGAGAGAGATGGGCAGCTGCCCGGCTGCCCTGGCAGTTTTTATGTTTGCCATTGCCCCTTGTTGGGTCGGCCTTGGATTTGGGGTAAAAAACCTCGAGAGGGAGCTCCCCTGCACTTTATTCTCTTCAAATTCGATACTTTGCTGTACTGAGAACGAGGTTTGAGGAGAGAAGAACTCTCTCTCTCTCTCTCTAACTCTCTCTCTCTCTCTATCTATGTCTGCTACATTGTCTTGTTCTAACTTCAGAATCTCATCTTCCCACTTCCACGCATTTGAGTGTTGTCTCTCTCTGTTCGTTGTCGTTTGAATTTCTGAGTTTTGTTTTCTTCATTCCTTTGTTTTCTATAGACAATACATAAACGAGGAAGAGAAGAAAGAACCCATATTTTTTTTGGAGGTTTGAACTAAGTTTCTTGGATCTTAATTAGTGTGAAAACCCAGAAACCAGAATCCTGAGAAGCTGAGATTTTTCTTCTTTCTGTTTGTTGTTTTCTAGTCATAAGTTGGGGAAACAGAGGAATAGGAGAATACCCATTTGTTAGTAGGGTCTCTCTTGTGAAGTAGTGAATGTGTTTTCATCAGTTGGGGAAAACCAGAAAACACTGAAGCAGAGAATCGAGCTTCTTATCTTTGATTCTTGGTTCTCTCAGAGTAATCCAGAAATTGGAGAAGAATCCTCATAATGGGGTTCTTTTCCTTGAATACCTGAGATCATTTGGGCTTATTTTTCTTTCTTCATCTATTGGTCCCAAGAAACAGAAACAGAGAAAATCCCATCTTTTTTAAAGCAGGAGAGTCGTATGAAGAAGAAGTGAAACAATGAGCGATGGGAACACGAAGAAAAGCAAGGTTTTGAGAAATGCTGAACTTCTCTGACCTCATTTTATCTCTGCATTTTTTTTTGGGGAGATTGCTGATTTTTTCCTTTATTCTTTGATGTTGAAGCTCTCATGGTCTAAGACACTGGTTAGGAAATGGTTCAATATCAAGAGCAAATCTGAGGACTTTCACGCAGATGAGGTTGTTTATGGAGGTGTGTATCTTTGCTCTTTCTGGTTCTCCTTCACCTTCCGGATCTTCTGTGAGATTTGGCTTCTGTTCTTTGTCTCCACATGATGGTTTCTTTTTACAGAAATTTGGGTTCTGGGGATGGGAATCTTAGCCTTAATACCAGAAAGAAAAATTGGATTTTTGTCTGCAACAAAGTTCCTAACTTGATTCCTTGCAGTAATTTCTTCCTGACCTGAATACTAGTCTTTATTATTCATCACTGATTGTTTTCTTCCCAAACAATATATTGATTTGATGGGTCCTTCTACTTTCCGTTTACAACATAAGATATACTCCTTTCTTCCTTCTTAATCTTCATCTTTGAGAAAATTCGAAAATTTCTTGTTTTTATTTGCTTGTTTTGTTTGAAGATGTGAGATTGACGCAATAACAGTGATCGACCACAGCTTTTACAACTTTATGATTTTCCTTTTTAGGTGGTGATGGAGAATGGAGGAACAGTTTCTCAGAGAGGGAGGCATGCACAATCAAGAAAAGCAAAACAGGTTCAGTATCAGACCATCACTAAAGCTTTGGACCACACCATTCCAAACCCCACACAAAATTGAGGAAAAAATATGAAAAATTATGCTACTGAGCCCCTTGATTAATTTTCTCCTTTAATTTTTATAGTCTCTTTTTCCCATTTGGATGCACAGATAGATTGAACAAGAAGAACTCTGATCGTGCTCGGCGAGGGAAGATCGATCTTGATGCCTCTCAAGTTACAGATGTGCAGAACTATACGTATGTTCTTCTTTTACAAATATTATTTTCTTATATGATTTGTTTCTGTGAGGAGTTGGTTTTATCTGATTTTCTCTTTTTGACGGCGGAGCAGGATCTTTGTAGCTACTTGGAATGTGGGTGGGAAATCTCCTCCTAGCTATTTGAATCTTGAAGAGTGGCTCCATGCTTCACCTCCTGCAGACATTTATGTTCTTGGGTATGACCTGCTCATAGATTTTTTTTTTCTTCCTATTCTTTTAACCCTGGAAAGATTAACAGAAGCCTCTTTTTTTACCCATTTCTTTTCAGATTTCAAGAAATTGTTCCTCTGAATGCTGGTAATGTTTTGGGGGCGGAGGACAATGGCCCCGCCAGAAAATGGCTAGCTCTCATTCGAAGGACTCTAAACAATCTTCCGGGCACCAGTGGAAGTGGCGATTACCATACACCTTCCCCAATCCCTGATCCAATTGTAGAACAGGAGGCAGATTTTGAGGGATCAACAAGGCAGAAGGCCTCATCTTTCTTCCATCGCCGGTCATTTCAATCCTTTAGTCGCAGCTTGAGGATGGACAATGACATGTCAATCCCACAGCCCCAACTGGATCGACGGTTCAGTGTTTGTGATCGTGTTATCTTCGGTAACAGACCAAGTGATTATGACCCCAATTACAGATGGGGTTCATCTGATGAAGAGAATGTGCCTGGGGATTCACCAAGTACCATGTTCTCTCCTGTATCCTACGGTGGGTCTGCATCCATGGAGGACAGAGATAGACTGCCAGGACATTCAAGGTACTGCTTGGTTGCAAGTAAGCAAATGGTTGGGATATTTCTCACAGTATGGGTGAGAAGTGATCTAAGGGACGATATTCGGAACATGAAAGTCTCTTGTGTTGGCAGAGGATTGATGGGTTATCTCGGAAACAAGGTACATTGTTCAAATGAATCAGGGTAGTTTTTTTTTGGGTGAATCCCTTTGATTGTAATTTATCTAGTATCAGTGATAAAGAACTGAGCAAATAATCAATATCATGGCGGGGGGTTTTCCAGGGCTCCATTTCAATCAGCATGTCTTTGCACCAAACAACATTCTGCTTCGTCTGTAGTCATTTAACCTCGGGGCAAAAGGACGGAGATGAGCTACGAAGAAACTCTGATGTCATGGAGATCCTTAGGAAGACGAGGTTTCCTCGGGTTCATGGCATGGGGGACGAGAAGTCCCCTGAAACAATCCACGAGCATGAGTAAGACACTTGTTCATCAATCATTAATTCAAGTCTGTTCTTATAGTATTTTTGTTAAATGATTTATCTTATTATGATCATTCTCCAACCACACTAGCGTTTAATAGAGCTTTCATTTTTTTTTTCTAAGAAAACTACTGTTCTTTTCCCCAAAATTCTTCTAATTGGTGTTCTTCTTTCTCTAGTCGAATTATTTGGCTAGGGGATTTGAATTATCGGATTGCGCTCTCTTATCGTTCTGCAAAGACGCTTGTCGAAATGCGCAACTGGAGGGCATTGTTAGAGAATGACCAGGCATGTCAGCTATCCTCTCCCCCAAGTACTTTTATCTATTTGTGTTCTCAGTGACAAGGAGCTTTATTTTTTCATCCTTCTGTGGGAATTGTCACTCAACCTTTGACAGCCGTTTTAGCAGCTTCGGATAGAGCAGAAAAGGGGCCGTGTCTTCGAGGGATGGAATGAAGGGAAAATCTATTTCCCACCCACTTACAAATATTCAAATAATTCAGACAGATATGCAGGGGACGATAAAAATCCAAAAGAGAAGCGAAGAACCCCCGCATGGTAAAAACATTTCTCCCAGCAAAAATAGTAGACACACACATCAAATTAAAAAGAAAAAATTGGGTACTGGGAATTCATAGATAAGTTTTTATAGATTCTCTGATTAGACGATGAATTAATTAGTTATTTGTTTATGTGTGAAGGTGTGATCGGATTTTATGGTATGGAAGAGGCCTCCATCAATTATCTTATGTTCGTGGAGAGTCTAGGTTCTCGGATCACAGACCAGTTTACAGCATATTTGCAGCAGAGGTTGAGTCGATCAACCGAAGCCGAATTAGAAGAAGCATGAGTTGTTCTAGTACTAGAATTGAGGTGGAAGAGCTGTTGCCGTACTCACATGGATACACTGAACTTGGTTTCTTTTAAGGGATGGAGGGAGCCAGTAAGGACTCACATTCAGACATGAACTCTCTCCAAAATTACATACTTTGTATTCTTTGTTCTTTATTTCTAAGAATTCTTCCTTCACTGATCTCTAGGAAGCTTGGAGTTGTCCACGGGGAGAATGAAATGTTCTAGGCATGGAGATGCTTACACTTTATGAACTTCAGATAATTGTCAGTCTAATTGCTGTATTGCGGCACAAGGTAAGTGTTAGCAAAACAGGGGAATGATTTGAATCAAATTCTTATCAGTTGCAGTTAATTACCCTTGATCCTATAATTGAATTGGTTCTTATGGTCTATAACCAGGTTTTCGTGCAACTATCTAATCCCGTGAAAGAATCCAATCTGTTGTGAATTTCAAATACAGTTCAGCTTCCTGATCAACCAGGTGATCATCCGAATTGCTTTTATCTTTGTGTGTGTATATATATATATTAAGGTAGCTCTCAGGCTAAACAATGTGGATCCTGCAATTCTTGGATTTTGAACCTCCGAACTTTATCCGATAAAGTATCTCAGAATATGTTACCTAATCATGTCTCTTTTGGAAATTTAGAAATGTCTGTTATTTGAATCTCTTCAACACCCATGTCTAAAATAGGATTTGGACGTCGGATATTATCTGAAAGCGATATTGTAAATTACATCTTCTTTCTGCAGAATTTTTATTCCCCAGCCTATTCTTATCTGTTGTTTGGTCCCCAGTTGCAGGCGGGGAATGTTGTGAAGAATCCCTCCGCGTCAATGGGTGATGGAGACATTTGGTTGCCCCCCACGAACCAAAAAAGGTCGGTTATTTTCGTTCTTTTCCTTTTCACTCTGCTTTGCTGTAACTCTTCTGTCTCCATTCTCTTCGATATCAGCACGTCTAATTCTCTCCATTCATTTTGCCTAATCTTAACAGGTCTAAATTTTGTAATTTTGTGCATAACTAACTTCACAAGGCGGCAAACTACAATCTTGTTCATCACCAAGTTCTGGTTAGCAAATGATCTTCTAGTGTGGGTCACTAATTCAGCTACCCAATAAGCAAAGTTTCTGATTAATTACCCGCGGCATAGTTCATGATAGCTATCACTTCTATCATTGTAACATCTCACATCGCCGAACCTGAGAGCGCGGATTATTTCATTTATGATTCTTTATAATTTTTTTTGTTATAAATTATTCTTTTTGTAAAAATGAAGAACAGTTGTAGGAAATTGTTACAGATCCCAGGAAGATGAAAGATGATCAAAACAGTCATTTTACAGAAAAGAAAGAGGTTGGAGTGTTGGAGATGTGATAATGGATACTCATTACCAAACTGATAAAAGAGAAATTGAAGCTATGATAGATCTGAAACTAACCTAATGATTTTACTGAGAAAGGTCATTTTGTTGATTATCACCACAGTGTCACTTCCCTTTTCTTTTTCTAAGAAAAGCACAGTACTATGTCATGCAAAAAGACAGATTGTCTGTATGACACGCGCTTCAAATGCGAGTGTCGATTGAACCTATTTCTTTTATCATGATTAAGAAAAAGTACAGTGGTGGGGGGTAAGGGTTTTTGTATTTTTGACTTTCTTTAAACGGTTATTTGGACTCAGACTAAGTTCCGTTCAAACTTCAAATCATGTGCCACGTGTTTACACGCAATTGGTTATTGGTATAGTTTTAAGCCTCGCTTTCATCAAATAAAGTGTTGATGCCAAATGACCAAATTGCCCCCCAATCAATTCGGAAGTGTCGACAATAATATGTATGTATAAAATGACGAAACGGAAATACGTTTTGCCACTTCTGTTTATCAATAATGACAGCATTGCCTTTTGCTTTGGCACGGAAATGGAGATGGGTATTACTGTCCAAAGAACCCGCGTCCGACACGCACTATTGAGCTCGCTGTACAGTGACCAAAATGCCCTCATCTTAACCATAGAATGCAAGGGTAAAAAAGGCTCATCCATTAAAAAAGTCACAGAGCAAGCCCATCATGCAACATTTAAAGTCAAAGACCATCTGCCCATGCCATAGCAGAAATTGGGGTTGCCGATTTCTTATCCGACCAGTCAACACATCAGGATTTTTCTTGGGTCCGTTTATAATTGGGTAGGGTTTATGAGTGCCTAATTAATTTATAGATTAACATGAAATTATATATTTTAATATATTTAATAAGTATAAATTTAATTTTAAATTGTAATTATAATTTAATATAATTAATTAATATGCTAATGTATTAATTTTAAACAAACAATTATGAGGCTGTTAGGGTTGACAAGTGTCATAGGATTGCTTATTGGTTGAGCTCGCACTTTTAACTCCGTATGACTGTGTTCAAAGGGCCAAAATGCAAATGATTGGGTTGTTATAGCAACAGTTTTAGAGGCGTGATCCTTGACAGCTCCACCCAATAATTTATTTAAAGTAAATGCAGATGGTGCTCTTTATTTGGAGGAAGGAACAACAGTGGTTGGAGCGATTGTTGGAGATCATAATAGGGATCTAATTGTACATATGTCTAAAAGAATTCCACGCACTCTAACTGTTGGATTAATAGAGGATATAGCACCAAAAGAAGGCTTAAAGTTTGCACTTGATTTGGGCATATAGGAGGTTATTTTGGAGGGCGACTCTGTTAATATCATCCATGCTCTTTATTCCCAAGAAGAGAATTCTTTTTTTTTGAAAACGTAGTTCTAGATGATGCGAAAATCTCTTATTTTCATCATTATAGCTTTTCTCATATTCGTAGAGAAGAAATTTAGTTGCGCGCCTGGTAAGAAAAACTCTCTCAATTGCTGATTTTATTGTTTGGATGGTGGATGTTCCTCCTGTTATTGGTTGATGTATTGCTCAATGATGTATTATCTCCTGCCTCTCATTAGTATCAAATCTCATCTTCCTATTTCTTTTTTAAAAAGGGTAAATTCGTGCTTGAGAGTATCCTTATCGGGCTAAATATAACCTGATCCGTTTCTAAATTAAGCAATCATCTACATGTAAAATGCTAACGCATCCAAAGGTAATCTCCCTACACTAGCATCTCTCAAAACATGTAGCCAGAATTACTTATATTAACTTTGCAATTAGTTAAAGGGAAATTATTGAGGCGTGCTAGCCCTACTTTCAGCCGAAACTTAACCAATGTCCTTTCTTTAAGCTAAAAAACAACCTCTGTCCATTATTGAATAGGTGTTGGTTTTTGTTTGAGAGTAGGGTATGCCTGAGAATAAGACTAGCATGCCTCAATTATTTTTAGAGCAATGCTATGTCCACATTCCGACCATCCACTCTCCGGCGGTTTTTACTAATTTAAAACAAAAAGACAAAACAAAAATGGTGGGACCCACACAAAACTGTCATACTATTTTGTTTTCTTGTACAAAAGTAGGGGAGAGTGGATGGCCGGAAAGTGGACATAGCATTGCTTTTATTTTTATCACCAATTTAAAAAAAATAATTTATTATATAAATCATGGTGACTGGTGAGTGTTGTAGCACACGTTTTTCTTGAATTCTTTGTAAAAGTAGTTGGTATAAGTAAATTGACATTGATTTGCCTACTACGAATTTGACTATGTAGTTAAATGTCGTGTACCTTTTAACACACTTTTAACTATGGTTAAGTTTAAGAAAATTAAAGTTATTATTTTTGTTTTTTAAAAACCAAGGTTAGATTGCTTACGAGGCGTTTGGATTGGATTTTTTTGACAAAAAATCAATTCCGGTAAAATTGATTATGTAGAAATCAATGGTCAAATAATCATTTTTTCAAATAATAGTGTCCGGAGAATACGTAGGTGAGTCTTTCAACTTCGTATTCTCCGAACACTATTATTGAAAAAATGATTATTTGATCATTAAATTTTACACAATCAATTTTATTAGAAAGGTCATCAAATAAATCCAATCCAAACGCCACCTTAATCTTAAGAGTGAATGAATCTTAGGGTTGGGTTGTTGGCCAGGACCATGCCTTAGGAAGCGAAGGTCCTGAGTTTGAATCTATCCCTTTAACTCTGTTGGCCACCCTTAGGGAGTAATTTTGTCTCACCTGGTGCATGTGGCTTGAGGGGTGTTGCAAGTGCTCAAGGGACTAGTTAGGTGCTCTAAGAGGCCTGGATGAGGATATCTAAAAAAAAAAGTCATGGGGGGTAATAGTAATACCCAAGAGAGAGCAATCAATCTATAATCTATCATTCGTAAAGAGATATTTTTTTTTGGTAAGGGATTTATATAGCACATAACTCACATACACCCCTAGCACACAACACACACAACTCACATACACCCCCTGATGTAAAAGCACAACACCCACACAACCCTCTAAAAAAAGGACATGTGAGACCTTTAAAGGGTACAAAAAATAATAATAACCCACCGATGTGTGACTAAAGATATGGGGTAGAGCTAGGGCTGTAAATGGATGCGGATATTATCCGTATCCGATTCGTATCTGAATCCATTTAGTCAGATAATTATCCAGATAAGTATCCAGTGGAGCGGATTCGGATAGTAAAATACTATCCGTTTCTAATCGGATATAGATTCAGATACTGTTATATCCGATTTGATAAATATTCGTCTAATTATATAATATATATAAATAATATTTTTTAAATTTATAAAATTAATATAACCTTTAAAATATATTTTTTAAATAAAAATTTATATATTTTTATATTTTTTAAATATTAATTTATATTTATTAAAAATGTTTGAAAAATTAATTGGATAATTCAGATATTTTAATCGGAATCAGATATCATATTTCACTGTCCATCGGATATTTATTCAAATTCGGATATCCGTATATATAATCAAATACGAATTCGGATATACCGCGCTGAATCCACTCTATCTACGGCCCTAGGTAGAACCCATGCTTGTTTTTGGTAAGAGATATATAGAGCACACCACACACACACAACCTTTTACCCGCTTAGGGTAAGGTTTCTCCTCGGGATTCTTTCTGGTGATGAGAATAACGAGGGCCTCCAACACTGTGGATCCTAAGGGATCCTAAGGTGGACGTACTCCTGAACGGGGTTCCTCCATCCGACAGCGATATCACCAGGGGTGAAAACTGTTTGATTTTTACTGACTTTAAAGACGGTAAAAAAAGAAGAGTGGGAACAGGGAATTTTGTACGGTATAGACGTCCATGTCTATGTCTCCGTTTCTTTGCTCTTCCTGGTTTTCCGTGCTCAAGTGCCCCCCAACACAAGAACGGCAGTCTCCGTTTTTTACTACCGAGAGAAGTAAAGCCAAGTAACCGTTACCTTTTCATTTTTTCACCGACCGATTTGACTCAGGGGGGTAATTTCAGTTTCCTCTCTCTCTCGTACCTTCTCTGCTGTACCATAGACTAGGACGGACGGACGACCAAAACGGGTTTCCTGGAGAGGCCCGGTTCTTAAACTGTCCACCTTTTTTACCAGTGGACGCTGAGGTGGCGTTCATTTAGTTGTCCACGTGTTCATCGCTCGTCCTCTATTGATATCTGATAAAGGACCAGATTCTTACGTACCTCTCTGTTTAAGGAGTCAAATCCTCTACGCTGATAACCGGATTTTGCAAATCCGGTTATAACCCCCTAGAGGTCGCCACTTGTTTCCTTTGACATATCTTAACCGTGGGTATGATTCACCCGTCCATCATTGGTTTTTTTCTTTAAATATTAATTTTTTTAAAAAATTAAAAAACTGTTAAAAAGTTTTTTTAATATTAAAAACAGTTTTTTATTTTTTGAAAAAAAATTAATATTAAAAAAAAATGATGGGTGAACCCTAGGGGTGGGTGAACCTTACCCACGGTTGAAGGGGTCAAAGGAGACACGTGGCGACCTCTAGGAGTGATATCTGGATTTGCCAAATCCAGGTTATCACTGTAGATGATTTGACTCCCTCTACATCAGTCTTTTTTTTTTTTCATTTTTTCTTTGGTAAGGAGGCATAAGATTAACTATGAGTAGGAGCTCCGATTGCTTAGTTAATAAGAGCAATCCAAAATATGTATTTAGTTTGAAAATTACAAATATAATAAAATGATATTTTTGTATGCTAAAATATGTTCTTTCAAAATATACTCCAATTCTCACGAGGCATTATTTATCTACTATACTTAATTCATTGCTAGTATTTGTATTTGCAGTGAGTGAGCCTAATTGCTAATATCACCTGAAATAATTGCTACAAATTCAATTGAAATTTTCTCTTTTTGAAACCTGATATTAAGACTTTCACTAGGACTGTACCTTCCAAACTTCGTGATTTAATATTGGAGGTGAGTATATATATATATATTGTCTCTGATGAACTTTTTTATTCTTTTTCTTTGTCAGATGAAGAGGTGTTGAAAAGACTGAGGTGATTTGGTAGATAACTCAAATATTAAATTGATAAAATTATGTTAATTATATTGAGTCCTCAAGGTCACGAGTTCAACTCTTCTCAGGCTTACTTGGTGCACATGATTTTCGGGTGATTGCGTGTATTTAAAGGGACTAATCCTTCATTTACAAGGTTGGTGTTGCTTTTGATTTAAAATTGGATTTTAAATTAATAAAAATCGGATCATTAGGATCCGGGGTTTTGATTTTAATCATGAACTACAACCTCTCATTAATTTAATCTTTGATTAAGAGTGGGTGTTTGATCTCTTGAAAGTGATAAAACACATTTTTAATGCATTTCCCTTATTTCTTTAGTTCTACATTAGAAAAGTAGAAAAAATCTAAAATGTTTAATTACCTCATTATTTGTTTAGTTGTCAACAACTAAGCATGTGGTATAAAATATTACCCACCAAATCCTTTAGACAATATCTTGGGTGCGGGCATAGGGCTATGAGGCACACTTTGCACTTTGCATCATTGCGAGTCGCTATTTATTTTGACTAAATTAGGACCGTTGATTTAATCACAACCATAGATCTAGTTTGACCCTGATCGAGTTTTTGGCTTGGATTGAATCTGAGTCGTTGGATCTGGGTGTGATATACGAGTACACACATGAGTGTGTCAGGTGGATCAGACTCATTGAGTGTTTGGGTAAGTGGGTGCAGGGCCATCATGAGATGGTCTGACCAAGGCTTGACGCCAAGTGGCCTTGGCATGACCTGCTTGGGGTAGGAGGGCCTAGCTAGCTGGTTGAGTCCATGCACATGCAAGGGGACCTTGGTCCTCTATAAATAGAGGGCCTTGGTGAGGTGCTGGGTTCGGTTGGAACTCATACTAGAGTCTGATCCGTGGACTCAGACTAGTGAGTCCAAAGAGAAGACCCAGATCAGAGTAGGTGCACTCTGATCCAGTCCGGTTGAGCCTTGGTCCATCAGGTGGACTCTGAACCAGAGACCTCCGTTAATGGTGGACCTTAGAGCTCAAGGAAGAAGATGAAGGCACAAAACCCATAATCTAGAACTTAGATCCAACAGGTTGTCCAGATTGATCCAGATCCATAGACTAGGAGATGGTTTGCTGTCCAGCACTTGATGAGGTTGCAGAATGTCTTCAGACTTCTCAACCATCCATTATAGATCAGTTCACATATGGACTGTTTGATTGCCCGATTTGAGATTCTAAATCAGGTAGAACAATGGATCAGTTCTACATGGATAAAACCATCTTGATGACCATCCAATTTCGGGTGATCCTATCATATCCACATGATGGATCCTATAAAGACCATCATACCCAAACAAGGGTATCTTGTGGAATGAATTAATTTGGACAAACTTTAAATTGTATCCAAACAGAATTTGAAACATGATAAAATCGGATTAACTTTAGTATTGTGACCAAACAGACTCTGATTAAGTTAAAATGGTTTAACTTAAAATCTGCAACCAAACAGGACTTGATACAGAATCAAGTTGAAACAGATTCTGAGCAGGATTGATTCTGGAGAGAACCAGAATTTGTAACCAAACAGAATAGGTACAAACCTAATCTAAAAAAAGTTAAAACAGGATTAGACCAAACCAGAGTGGACTTAATCCTATAACCAAATAGACCCTTAAATCCTAAGAGGTAAAATTGTAATTTTAGAAATTATTAAATAAATTAAATAATCTCTTACTGTAAATCCGATGAGACTTTAAGACACTTAGATAATTGGCAAACCCTAATTAAATTGATATATATGTATATATTTATTTTAAAGGGCATCCTAAAGGAAAATAAGTACCCTATCTTATATCGAGTAGTGTAAACTCGTTGAGAAGACCGGAGAGAATCCGAGCTGAGTTGTATCTCGGAGATAGGGTTGTCACACCCCTTACACATGAAAACTTTGACTATCATCAAAAAAGAATCAATTGTAGCACCTCTTAGTGAAACGGTTCTCTATCTTAATTAATTAAATAATTAATTGCTTAATTATTTGTCTGTATTTGTTAAATAACTATGTGTGTAGAGATTTAATCCAATTAAACCAACAGTTGGGACACCCTCCATTACCAAAAATAAACAAATTATATTCACTTTTATTTTTTGCTGTCATAGTAACCAATACAACCGGGTTAGAAGTCTGCATCTCCTTGAATTGTTTTGGGAGATCATATATTTTTAGTAGGATTCATGAGGCTTCATGATGCACAAAAGCACCTGATACTTCTGGTTTATCAAATGAGATATCGACAGGATTGCAGGAGAAATTTGCAAGGAAAAGGAACATGGACGTGACCTTCGCAACATATGCATGAGGAAGAGGGAATTCCCATGCTCGTATATTTTTTATTAAGTTTTTTAAACTATTAAAAAATAATTATTTTTAAATTATGAATTTTTAATTATGTAAACTGAGAGTAAATGATGGAGGTACTTTCTTCAATGATTCTCAGAGCCAGCGACCAGACATGAGACATTAGTACATGGCTAGTACATTTGCTTTCCTAAAATATTCACTTAACCTGAAATATTTTTAAGTTTTGGAATTCATTTTCTTTTCTTAGGATAAATTACTTTTATTTTGTATTTCCTGGATTCGAGACTTCAATGACCAAATGTTTACTAAAATAACAAATGTACCTTCATCTCGAGCTTATTTAGGATGATTCAATGAACTTTTGAATCTTGCAAGGACCTTATGGTGTGGGGCGTGTGTATGTTTGGATGGGCGAGTAGAGCTAGCAAAGGAAGGGTTTTTTTTTTTTTAGAATTGTAAGCTCGGGAGTGTATGTTATTTGTGTCTACAAAAACAGAATGAACTTTTGAATCCAAAATTAGCTCTGTACTAATGTTATTTTTAGATACAATTTGGTGAGAAATGTATCTAAAACTGTTTTGAATAAAACAAAATTTTATTTAAATAATACTTAGTTGTATGCTGGAAAGTGAATAAGGCCTTAAACTCTAAGGAAAATAATCAACTCCTCGTTCAGTGAGTTAAGGGGAGGGGGGTGTCTCGGCTCTCCTTTATTGCCATGTGTCCCCCTTTAAACCCCATTTAATTATGGTTACGATTCAATCACCCTTAAGGTTCACCCATTTACCTTTGGATTTTTTAAAAAAAAATTAAAAAAATTATCCACAAGGTTAAAAAACTTTAACCCAAGTTCATGATAGTTGAAGGGGCGGTTTTGTGAGCGAGGAGCAATGGTTTGCTCCTTGCCCGTGAAGCGAACTATTGCTCAAACCCTAAATACTATTCACTTTCTTTTTTCACATGACAAGACCACAACATATTTTTCGTTTCATCTATCAAAACCCTGCACAAATAAATAAATAAAATGATTTTAAAATCATAAAAGAAAACGTGTCATATCCTTCTTAGGAATAGAAATCAAACTGTGTTTTTGGTAAATGATATTTTCTTTCCTATCTAAACTGATTTTAACATATTTTCTTAGCAATACAATGAGCCACTCTGGAAGGTTCGAACTCACTTAAACTCCACTCTAGAAGGTTCGAACTAACTTAAAATTGCAATCCTAATTAAAAATCATCATAGACTCCTAGTAGGGCTGCATACGAGCAAGGCTAACTTAGTTGTTCGGCTCGGTCCGGTCTGATCAAGCCGAGTTCAAGCTTGATTTTTAGGCTCAATGGGCTGGGCCAGGCCAGCCTGAAGAACAAAGCTTGAAATTTACTTTTGGCCGAGCTCGGGTCAATCCTTGTTTGATTCGGCCCAACTCAAATCTCAGCCAATTGAGGTTCAATTCAGCTCGAAGCTCGGCTCGGATTGAATATTATGTAAAAAAATAAAAATGTTATTTATATATATCATTATTATATATAAATAATATAAAATATTATTACTTTTTATTTTAAAAATATTTTATTAAATAAAACAAGCCAAGCTGAGCCAAGCCGAGCTTGGCCCGAGCTTGAATCAATTCGAGCTCGGGCCAGCTATTTAAATTCGGGCCAAGCCATTCGAACACCATTTCAATCCAAGCTTTGGGCCGAGCATAGATTGCCCCCCTTTCAAGCCGAGCCGAGCCAAGCTGAGTCGAGCCAAGCTTGGCCAAGCCCGGCTCAGCCCAGCCCGAAAACAGCCCTAACTCCTAGTGTCTTGTTCCAAACATATATATGATAGGCGCAACACAAATCCAAGTTATGATATTTCATTCTTTTAAAGCTATAACTATAAGTCGAAAAGTAACATAGGTTTGACAAAGATCCAATCGCTTTTCTTTAACTTAAGAAGACCATCCATTTGTAGGGTTGTCAATGGTTGGGCTTCGGTTGACCCAAGTCTGCTTAGGCCTGAAATATAAAGGCCTGACCCAGATACCCATTTTACTCAGGCCGGGCTTGGGTTAGCCCATCTCTATATATATAAGTTTAGTAATATAATATAAAATAATAATATATCTATATAAGTAAATTGAAAATGAAGAACTGCCTACAAGGTCAGTTTGACCATCCAATGGAAATATTGTATGTGACAGTGAGATAATTTTCAATTTCTACAATTGGTTTACAATGCCAACCATAATAATATAAATAGTACTTAAAAATAACTGACTATATATGTATCCGATTTTCCCTCATTGTGTAGTCCATTAGAAAGTTGTATTTTACTACCGAACTGACCGCTAATAATTGCTCTAAGTAAATATGTCGCATTGGGTTGACTTGGGCTCCGGCTTTAAGGAGTCAAACTCTAGCCCATATACTAAGAAAGTGGGTCTGCCCCAGCTCTAGCCCTAAGGCCTAAAATATGGGTATTGACTGGACTAAGGCGTATTGACACTCCTAACCATAAGCAAAGATCTCTTTTCACTGGAACAAAAAATAAAGGGTACAATAGTCATTTTGGGATATTAATGTGCTTTTTAAATGAAATTGCGGGGCTCATATGACTTATCTCCATCCATCTACTACTGCAAGAACCTTTGGTTCGTGGGCCTTTCGCCAGGCGGAAGGTCTTGGGTTCCATTTCCCACTCCCCCTTTGGGGCCAGTCTCGCCCAGGTTTTGCGCACTTTCTTGGTGGGGTAGATTGCAGGCCTTCATCACATCGTCAGGGATCTAGTCCAGACCCAAAGGGTTGGGGACACCCCGAGTTACCAAAAACCAAAAAAAAAAAAACTACTGCGAGCCCTGATGGCTTCCTTGTATTATATATAGTTTTAAAAGAGGTTGGGTTGTGTTACTTAACACCATAAAAAGAGGGGGAGACAAAGGATCAAGGGGAGAGCCACCTTGGTTTCCGTTTTGTCAAGCAAAGCTATCCATTCGCTTTTAAAGAACACACAGCACACCCACATTTACACAATCACAAAAAGAAAAGAGCGCTAATTCCCAAATTCAACCAAATTACGAAACAATTTGACTACTCTTCTTCAAGTAATTTCTACAAATCAATCATTCCCCCTTGTTTTCCTTAACCTAATGTGTTATAGCTTGGTTGGGGAAGAGTCTGGACACCTTTATAATAATAATAGTAATAATAGCCATAGTCCTCCCAGACGCAAGGTGGTGCTAGTCTCCCTATTATAGGGGCAACGCCTCGTGTTGCACTCACATTGCATCTGTGAAAAAAAATTGACTTAGTGCATCTGGGGCTAGCACTCCTCTAATAATAATAATAATAATAATAATAATAATAATAATATAGGAATAGAAAATGAATTGTGTGGCCAACTATCCAACATTTATTTTTAGGAAAAAAATAATAAAAAATATAATTTAGTTAAGCTTAATCATGGTTTAAAAGGGGTAAAAGGTAAAGAGAAACATATTTATTGATAATAATCTTGGATGATTTACAAGAACCCTAAGAGGGTTTAAATAATATTCTAAGAATCCTAATATAGAAAGATCTTTAAAAGAAAATCCTAATCTAATCATATCTAATCAAATCCTAAATTCAAACTTAATTGATATTATCTAATTGTGAAGAGATACACTGAGAATGATACAGTGTATCTCATTCACTTTATTACAATAATATACTTTCTAATATTCCCCCTCAAACACATGTGGATTGAAAATCTTCATGGGTTTGCCGTAACTTGAGTACTTCATTTTTGCATGAAGAGCTAAAACGACTAATTGTGCTTGGTAGTCACCGCCAGTCTGTAAAGTCTAACTCTGTCGCATCCCGCTCATTTCATGAGTTTGTCAGAGCCGGTAGCCCACTAGATCGAGCTGTCATGACCGTCTTCCTAAAGCACCAGAAGAATGATTTATAATGTGAGAAAAATCTCCCGTTAGAAAGACCTTCAATAAAATAAAAGGAGATACATTTATTACGGCAACCATCAAAGAGGAATAAGAGAAAAGTTAGACCAACCATGCTAACATCTATGGTGGCTTTGATGGCCGGAAAACAAGAAAGAGAATGGAGGAGCTTCAATCCTGACGGGTGGCGGCATTGCCGCCCGCCGGAAAAACAAGATTGAAAGGAAAAAAAAAATCAAGAAAGGGTCGGATCGACCCGCTTTGATATCATAAAGAGAAACATATTTATTGATAATAATCTTGGATGATTTACAAGAACCCTAAGAGGGTTTAAATAATATTCCAAGACTCCTAATATAGAAAGATCTTTAAAAGAAAATCCTAATCTAATCATATCTAATCAAATCCTAAATTCAAACTTAATTGATACTATCTAATTGTGAAGAGATACATTGAGAATGATACAATGTATCTCATTCACTTTATTACAATAAGATACTCTCTAATAAAAGGGACACACGACACTACGGTCAGCTAGGAAGGGGATTATTGCATTTTTTTTTCTTGAATCTTCTTTACATCACTTGGCTGTGAATTCAAAATCCGCGAACTATAATTCATAGTCATTACAAGATGTAAAAATTAGGAATCTTTTGTATTGCAATTATATTGTTGCATAATTATAAGAAGCTTCCAAATTTCAGATTTTTTTGTTGATTCATTGGAGGCCACATGGACCTATGGCCACACAATGAGGGGTAGCCCTCCCCTACCATAAACCCCCCAACCCCAATGTAGGTGGGAATCGATACCAGATCTGTGGTATGACGCCAATAGACTTTACCAACTAAACTGGTTGCAACCTCCACATTTCAGATTTACTAAATAGTAAAGCTTACAAATTCCATGAGTTTTGATCTGTTTGCTCGTCTTATATAAAAAAAAGTTGACACCTCATATGAAATAAATAAGGCTTTGGATTCTCTCTGGCAGGTGCCAGAATAGTGCTCTCGGGTTTCCATTCAGTGCATGATGCGTGGAGGAGAGAAGGGCGGGAGTCGGAATTTCTTGACGAAAGGGTTAGTCCGTTAACAGAGAGAAGAGAGTTTGAAAACATATTTTTTATTAATTGGTTTTTTGGGCAATGAGTCTGTCTGGGTCATAACTAGGAGAGAGAATTTCTCTTCTCTTCTCTTCTCTCGAGCTTCACTCTCAAAACCGTGGGAACCATAGAACCAGAGCTTAAGCCTTCAGAGAACCGAACTTATGTCCCAAGACCATTCGAAAACCAGAGAAGGTTTTTCACTCCACGCTTGAAAGGGCATTCAGAAGAACCAATTGAACGAAGAACCTCTCCTCCTTACGGTAATCTCCTCATTCTTTTTTTTTTTCGTTTGAATGTTTTGGGGGGTTGCAATCTCTCACACGCACCAAAAACAATATGGTTCTCTTGTTTGAGCATTTTCACTTCAAAAAAAAAAAAAAATTGGTGTTGGGTTTTGGTCGACTTGATTTTTGGGGGGTTTTTTTTTTCTTTGAGGACATTGGGTTTGTTTCCGAAAACCAGAGAGGGTTTTTGCATTCTTACTCGGAAGATATAATCTCTTTAGGAATTTTTTTTTTTAGGTTGCTCGACCTTGAACAACTAGAAAAAAAAAAAATTGTTGCTGAAGGCTCAAGGTCGAACAACCCAAAAAAAAAATAATTTCGAAGGAGATTATATCTTCCGAGCAAGAATGCGAAAATCCTCTCTGGTTTTCAAAAACAAACCCAATGTCCTCAAAGAAAAAAAAAAACTCCAAGAATCAAGTTGAGCAAAACCCAGCACCAATATTTTTTTTGTTTTGAAGTGAAAATGCTCAAACAAGAAAACCATATTTTTTTTTGGTGCATGTCAAGGATTGCAACCCCCCAAAACATTCGAATGAAAAAAAAGAAAAAAAAAAGAATGAGGAGATTACCGTAAGGTGGAGAGGTTCTTCTCTTCAATCGGTTCTTCCGAATGCCCTTTCACGCGTGGAGTGAAAAACCTTCTCTGGTTTTCCAATGGTCTTGGGACATAAGCTCGGCTCTTTGATGGCTTAAGTTTTGGTTCTTTGGTTCCCACAGTTTTGAGAGTGAAGCTTGATAGAAGAGAAGAAAAACTCTCTCTCTCCTAGTTCTGACCCAGACAGGCTCAATGCCCAAAAAACCAATGAACAAAAAATATTTTTTCAAACTCTCTTCTCTCCGTTAACGGTCTAACCCTTCCGTCAAGAAATTTCGACTCCCGCCCTTCTCTCCTCCACACGTCACGCACTGAATGGAAACCCGAGAGCACTATTCTGGCATCTGCCAGAGAGAATCCGAAGCCAATAAATAATTATATGCCCCCAATCCTAAATCATCATACAAATGAATTTGGACCAACTTAATAGGTTTTGACTGTCAATGCTCCATTTAAAGTTATTTTTCCTTGTGCATAATTTTATAGAGATATATTTTAGCTTTACCACATGTAAATCTATCCATCTCAAATCCATTTATTTAGTGACACATTTTTTTTCAGATTTATTGGGTGAAAACACTATTTTTTAATCTTGAAGTTTAACAGCAGACCTTAGTAAATTATATGAAAGCAAAGGCCAATTTAAAGATTGGTTGCAATTTTCGGGAGAAAAACTTGTCTCGGCTTCAAAATGTAAAAATATAAAAAATATTTTTTAAATGTATAATTGATAAATTATTATGTATAATATAATAAATTGTATCTATATTTTGATAATTAATTACCAAAATTATCAACCCCTACATTTTAAAGATTTTTGAAAAATAAAATTAATTAGTCATTATTAAAAAAAAAATTATAATCAAGGTTGAGAGAGAAAGTCGAGGGTTGAGAGAGGGAAATTGAGTTGTAATACAACGCTTGATGTCATTTTAATTAGAATTCTTAGACAATAGGACATCCAAATTGCAAACAATGGAATTCAATTTCTGACATTTAATTGTTGCAATTCAAATGGACTCTTAGGGTGCGTTTGGATTTATGAAATTGGAATTGAGCCAAAGAATTGAATTCCATGGAATTAAAACTCACGGAATTAAATTCTACGAAATTCAGAATTCTATCGTTTGGATGCACTACTAAACTTCCTGGAGAAATGAAACCACCTGGCTTCTCTTTTGTTTTTAAATTCCACAGTATTGTAGAATTGTCAAATAAGATCATTTTACTATGGAATTGAACCTCATAACTTTGCCTTTAAAATCACTGTTAGAATTCTCTATGGAATTAGAAAATTCTAATTCCACTCTATTATTAATGTGTCCCAAACGATGAAATTAGAATTGTGTGATGGAATTGACAATTATGTTCCTCAATTTCATAAATCGCACCCCTTAGGTTCCATTTAATTAGTAAGAAAACACAAGAAAGTAGGAAAATATAAATAAAGAATTTCTAAAAAAAATTAAAGTGAAATGTCTATTTTTATTTATTGATTTCCTATCACCTTTTTCTTACGAAACGTAGTCTTAGGGCTTGTTTGGTTTAGATTATTGCAATAGTAAGCGATTACGATATGCTGTCTTGGGCATGTCTGCTATCAAGCATCTTGGTCGCTTATGTCCACATGGATAGCACCCCAATTCCAAACAAGATTTAGCATATCTAAAAGGATAATCCTGATGGTTGTTAATAAGTGTTGATAACTGTAATCATGTTTCATTGGTACTCTACTAATAAGTAATTATCTTGATCATTTTAAAAAAAAATTAATCATTATAAGAAATAGAAAAGAGTATTTTGAGGAATCTCTCTTAAGCCTAATGAATCTTATAGGTCTTATTCAGTGCAAATATGGATGCTTTTACATAGTCTAAAAGATGCATAAATAGTCATTCTTAGGGTTGTAAACGGAGCGGATAGTGGTATATCTGAAATTCGTATCCGATTATATATTCGAATATCCAAATCCGAATAAGTATCTGGCGAATAGTGAAATATGATATCCGTATTCGACTCCGATTAAAATATTCGTATTTGGATAGTATCTAAATTATCCGATTACTTTTAAAAGTTTTTAAAAAATGTAAATTAATATTTTATCTCTATTTATATTAAAAATAAAAATTCAATGTATTAAATTATGTAAAAAAAATATTTATTTTAAACGTTATATTAGTTTTATAAATTTAAAATTGGTCTGATATTTATCAGATCGGATATACCAGTATCCGAATTCGTATGCGATTATAAACAGATAGTAAAATTACTTTCCGAATTCACTCCGTCGGATACATATTCAAATAATTATCCGACTAAACGGATTTTTGGATACGAATAATATTCACATATGTTTACAATTGTACTCATGATCTCATGCTCCATAATAATCAGTCCCTGGTGAGGATATGAAATCATTAGTTATTTTCAGAATCGGTTATTACATAATCACTTCTGATGAGTTGAACTAAACATATCGGGACATAATCCACATAATCAATTAAGTTTCAAATAAGTGTTTATGATAATCCAAACCAAACAAGCTATTAGTGTCCTAGTGAGTTATAATAAATTTGATTAGAAATCATTAATTTCAAAATAAAAATGAGAGATTAACTATGAACTTGTGCTCCTGTTAAAGAGAACCTAAGCAATCCAAAATATGTCTTATGTTAGTGATAGTTTAAAAATTAAATATATAATAAAAGAATGATATTTTATTAACTAATTTTTTTGGGTAAATTACACTAACCTCCCATGAGATTTGGTGAAATTGCATAAACTTTCATTCTAGTTTTTGAAATTACACTAACCTCCCTTGAGGTATAGTGAAATTGTAGAAACCTCCACTCTTGTTTCTAAAATTACATTAACCCCCTTGAGGTTTGGTTGTAGAAACCTCCACTATTTTAGAAACCAATGTTGGATGAATGAATCTCAGAGATAAGTGAATCTTAACCACAGTTAATGAGTGTTAAAATGGGGGTCGTAGACTAATGAAGGCCGACATTTTGCTACTTAGCGAAATACGTGGTCCGTTAAGCATTTTCTATTCTAATTATGTTATGTTTTTCTTGAAGTTAGTCAACTTGGCTATACGACGTCGTTTTTTCGAGCAAATCAATAAGGATAAAATTGTGAAAGAGCATCCTCTATTAATGGTGTCAATTTGACGAGTTTGATAAGGGAGACAATATAATTTTAGAAACAAGAAAGAAAGTTTCCGTAATTTCGCCAACCCTTAATGGAGGACAATGCAATTTAAAAATCCGTTTTTGCAATTTTATCAAAAATCGAAGGAGAGCAATGTAATTTCAAAAACTAGATAATGTTCACCAAACCTCAGAGAGGTCAATGTAATTTACCATTTTTAAAAAAAAATATATTGAATAGCTCCCATTACATCTTTAAGCATGCTCCTGTTCGTGGTTAATTAAATCTCTAAAAATTATTAGTTTTTGTGCTCGTAATGGCTCTTTTACAATTTTTTTTGGTCACTAATTGCTCTTATATTTTAATCAAAGGATAATGATGTAATTGAATGGGCGGGACCTTCTGTCCTGCGCAGGAGGCACACAGAGTGGGTCAGGTTGTGTACGGTTTACTACCCGTTTCCGGCAACGACTGACGTGGGTCCGAAACGTGCCGGGTGGTCACTTATCGATTCGTGTTCCGAGCTCAGAGGGGAAGACGGATCTGACATTTCGCACGCTTGACAATAACCGAAAGTCTGATCCACTCTTTGGGATGCTTCAAAGGTCCGAGTCCGACACCCCTTTTTTTTCCTTCTTTTTTCCTCTTCCTTTATTTCTCCGCTTAATTATGAGGCACTCGGTTAGACTTAGGAGCAAGGCTTCGGTCCTTCAAATGAAATTGAAAATTTTAGATTTTTCCATGAAATTTCGAATTTTTTTAAAAAAAATTCGATATGAAAATTAAATATTTCCATGATATTTATAAAAATAAAATTCGTCAAAATAGTACTTTCTGGTTAGATTTTAATATATTTATATACATATTATTATTTTATTTATAAAATAAAATTTCAAAATTTCCCAAAATTTCAGAATATTTTGATAAAAAATTCAATATATTTCACTATTTTAAAAATTAAAAAAATTATTTAAAAGTAAAATTTCACCCAAATTTCCGAAATTTGTCAAATAGAAATATGAGACATTTCAACTTCGAAAGGTGGGAACAAAACCAAAATCTCACGAATTTTATATGATGTTTCAAACCATGGTTAGGAGAGATTAATAGCATTTCCCCAAGAAGCAGAATTCAAATTTTGTACAATTACCACTTCAAATTTATGGGTTATAGATTTTACTAAAGTGAGAAAATTTTGAGTGGTTATAGATTAATAGCATTTCCCCGAAAGGACTAGTCTTTGGCTTGAAGGCTTTGGAACACCCTCCGTTACCAAAAAAAATTGTGGAACTACCTATTAACCAATATCTATGACAAGAAGTACAACCATGGAGCTTAGCAACACCCAACTATGGAGGTTCTCTAATCTATACCTGCAAGTAAAGCACACCCCTGCAACTCCTCGCTCATCCAATTAACATGCCATCTTTTGGATGGATATAATCTGTACAATTCTCAGTCGCTCAGCGCGCAATATTTAACATAGAAGAAGAATCCATTTTACCGCAATCCATAATCAATGTCGACATTTCAAAAACAAGACACCTATATGGCAAAATATACACTGATCTGGGCTTTCCAAATATGAAGCGTCTATGAAGATGGCCTAAACTGTAAATCTGCAACAACCTACTGTTTTCAGTTGATGCATCATGAAAAAGATGATCTCTCATTTTAGATTCTCCACAGGGTGGAGAAAGAAGCAATACTAGAGAAGGAAACAAATAGAGTGTATCATGCCAAAGACTGCCAAGAAAAGACATTTCAAACAAGATATGGATTATGAACTCACCTATTTGAGCCACAAGAAACAAACACCACATGATCAGAGTACTAAATTGGATAATTTGGGTTTATGTTTAGACAAAATCTACTCTAGGAACAAAAGATAGAAGATTGGGAAGACTTCTGCAAAATTAATAAAGGAAGGTAAATTACCATTCACCTGTTTCAGATGATGTGCTGTAGCGAACGCCTCCCTGGAATAGCAATTAAGAGCATTCCCCTCTATAAGGGAGATCACAGGTTCAGTTTCAAGCTGGGTTGATGTGTGCAATTTCCCCATCACAGGTCCAACCTGAACTGCCAGGAGACCCACCAATAGAGCAGATACCAAAAGAAGAAGAAGAAAAAGTGCTGTGCTGTAAAACCCACCAAGTATTAAAACACTGATGTGTAGTTCATGGATGTTCACCACAAAAACATTATAAGTTTATAACGGGCCATGACACTATCAAGAACACCAGAATAAGTAATTCAGGGTTCAATAATACCAGAATTAATGCACTGGATCCCAACAAAACTCTTCAGTTAAATCCTCAAAAATATTACTACTATAATAAGAACTATCATTTACCTGTAACATATCATTACGCCAGTCTAACCAAAAATGTATTTGAGCAACCTGGTAATGATGTTTGCTTTCAGTATATTTAATTGACCCTAAACCTTACAAGGGGCAACTTTTTTTTTTTGGTTAACTCAACTACACCACAAGGCGATAGCTGAAGGCAAGACAAAGGAGACACATACCCCACACACTCACTCACACACACCACACACACAACCACACTGGCAACCCAACATAAGCTTCACCCAAACACTCCTCAAAACGGGTACGAACCATTTGAGGCGTGATGGAACTTATAAGGGAGGCAAGCTCGAATACATATCCGATGCGGGACTAAACACCTGAAGGCTTAAGCAAGGGGCAACCTAATGGTGTCTGATTTCAGTATATTTAATTACCCTAACAATATAAGATCGGCGTTTACTCTAGACTTGAATAGTTCATCATAGCAGGTAGCAAAGGTTCTATATTTCTGGTAATCAAGTTTGTATAAGTGATAAATTTGAGATGGATGGGAGCAAAGTTTGGGAAAGATATGATCAGAAATTAGTGCATTTGATAGAATCTGGGACTAGCTTGGTACAAAATAAGGGAGAGTTGACTGAAATGGTTTAAACATGTTCAACGAAGACCAACGATAGCACTTATGAGAAGGATTGAGTTGGTGTGATTTGAAGGCTCTAAAGGGACGACGAGAAGGCCTAAAATGACGTAGATGGAGATAGTGCTGAAAAATTTAATAGCACATAGTTTGACCAAAGTCATGACTTTTAATAGATTGGAATGCCAAAAAAGGATTGGTGTTGCCAATCCCAAATATTTAGAATAAGGCACTGATGAGGATGCAAATTAGTGATAAATTTTGCACCCATATCCTTACAAAGAATCTTTTACATAAGAATCTCGCATGCCAAAGAAGTTGCCACAATTAAGATCCTTTAGAGAATTGGCTAATTTTAATTGTGTGGTAAGGGAAAAACTGTGGGAATGACATGCTTAAGCAAGATAGGAATATTTGGAGAGCTATTGCAAACCATATTGATCAATAGAGGAGATGGCGCAAAAGGTATTGCTCAATGATTTCTTCTCGCCTTTCTTGACTCCCTTGACAAGCTGCAATAACGAAAAATAAGAACAAAAATAACAGAGACTCATACACAGATATACACGGTTCAGCAAGGTGCTTACATCCACAACCACAGAGAGATCCTTCCACTAATTTCCTGTGAAAAACATTTTACAAATTTCTCTGCTCTCATTTTTTCTTATTTTCAGTGTAATGAAGAAAACCTAATCATAACGGAATTATATATCTTGTATAATGTCATAAAATTACGAAGTTGAGCCTGGTGTACAATCCAAACTGAAGATCAACCAGAATACAAGGCACAGTCATAACCCTTTACATGCCCACTGAATGTTGTGAAGGGTTGTTATAAATTTTGATCGGTTGCGAGGTATTCAAGAGATTTTGATAAATTGTATCTAGATGACATATACACCAGTTTCTCAGTGTACCATAAAGCGCAGTAGCAAGAAAGTCTTAAATGGAATGGTGGTTTAACCTAAGTTTCAATGTGCACTTTCTTGGATGATTTTTCATCAGTTCCTTGTAAGTACAGACTGGTGGCTATTTATCAATTGCAGCAAGTCTGTAGCCAAACTCACTGGATTCCTATAGTCAGTGACTCAGTGTCAATTGATCTGCGTTTCGACTTTCGCAAACTAATCTGAAGTTCTAAAACTACAAGTAAATTGATTTCTGGGTTGGTCCAAGTTATCATAATCTGATATGGTGAGAGCCTGGAATGGGCCTTTCAGCATGAGGATAAATTCACAAGTGCTGAGCTTTCTAGTGCTCATCACCGGTCCCAACTCCCAAGGCCGGAAGAATGGTTGCTATGTTTACAGCCCCTAAAAAAATCCTAAGAGTTGCTCTCATAGGTCATGGAAATAAAGGAGATTCCATTCAGATAGATGATTGTAGGCAATGAAGGCCGACGACACAACAGAGAATGAGCACACAGGTGCAGGAAAAAAAATTCTAAAAAGAGGAGGGGAATACGTGGATCAAGGGAGTGAGAAATGATTTGGCAGCATCTGCATAAATGAGGAATATGGGACTGTATAGAATGGAATGACAGAACGTGATTCTTGCAAACAATTTCAAGTTGATGGCTCAAAGGCTTAGAAAACAATAATGATAATTGGAGGGGGTTCTTGTTCCTCCATTATGTGAATACTCAATGAAAATCATAAGATATGATAACAAGGCTTGAAATTTAATTGAACTTGTATTCATAGCTGCATTATTCAAGGTAAAATGTGCTTATACAATCACCATAATATACTTCGCCTAGAGGCCCTAAACACACACACACACATACAAAAAAAAAACATATATAAACACAAGGTGTGTGGGTGTGTGTGCTTAAAATGCAGATCAGCTGGTGAGAAGTAAAACAATAGATATGGCATGGAAGAACTTCTACATGCTTCTTTTAGCTCTGGAAGGATCCACTAACACTTACTCAATAGGAGTGAATAGAAATTCTCATGATGTATTTTGTTTAACTTATTACAGAATGAAAAGGCTGGATTGGGGGATTATTTCCATCATTCTGCCACACATATATATACTGACAGTCGTAAGCCAAACAAATGAGTTCTCATGATTTTTATGTGAAATGCACAAGTTATTATTGATTTGTAGATGTATCAATGCTGTTTTGGACAAGAACGTAGGGAAAATTTATAGGCCCTAAGGTGAATGTACTACGCAAACAAAACCCCACATCATCCACACTGAAGTTCAGCTACAGTTGAATCCATCTCACCATGTAGGCCAACAGCACGAAACCAATTGGCAAAGTTGCCAGACCGGCCAGTTCAACATTGAGGAAAATGAGACCAAAGCCAAATCCTACAAAGTTCAGTATTCTAGTTTCTACTAGATAAGATGTAAGGACATTTATAGCTTCAAACTTTCAATGTCAAAAACACACCATTGAACAGAGACATCTTAACAAGATCAAAACTATTTTGGGGATATGCAAGATTCCAGAGTTATTAAATTTCATCATATAAAGCATATGAAATGCTTAAAATCATATTATTTTGGCATAATCCTGCACAATCTTTGTTCAGAGCCGAATCAAAAAGACATAATCAAGTCCAATCGTTCAAATGCACCACATTGGTTCTGATCCTAGGACAAACTAGTGGAACTGTACAAGAGCTATCTACATGTCAGTCATTAGAATCTAAATGCAAATGATACCCCTTTCTATACAATAGTGCAAGCTAATAAAAACTGACAGCTGTGCACCACCACATTTAGTATACGAACTTGACGATAAATAAGACTAAGCAGCTGCACGCTTTTCAGTTTGAGCACTAGACAGATCCTTCATGTTGTTGATACAGCAGCTCTCAGTTGTAATCCTTTTTGTCGGTTCTCCAGAAGCTTCATCCGCCTCCGCTTCTGCTTCCGTGTCCAAGTCAATCTGTTCATCTCGACATTCAGGGGAACAAAATGCTTGCATGTAACTGCATCATCAATTATCAGTGTCCTCAGTATGTCAAAACTTCACTAACATGGCTAATTGAAGAACCAAAAACCAAGGAATGATATATATATAGCAATTCATCAATTAGATAATCAACATGTGCATAACATTGACAATAGGGAAGTAATCCATGTTTAACAATCACAGAAGGGAAAAAAAAAACTACAATTTAAATGAATCACCCACATATAGTCACAAGAAAACTAAATACAGGGTTGAAAAAATTGCCTATAATTGAGGATCTACAAAAATACAACATTTTCAAGTTAAACCTGGAACATCATGGATGCATTGGGTCAGCTGACTTCAGCTAACCCGATAAATCAGCTAGTATATAATGGGTACAAATCATGACAGCGGTATTTACTATTCATGACAATGAGCTCTATCGATTGTTAATCGGTTTAATATTTTTTTTAAGCATGAAAACAAAACAGAAGCTATAGATGTTAAGTACCTGATTTGATATAATTCTTCAAATGATTTTAATACACCAGATTTGAATTGTCATTTGCCCACGTGTTTAACAATATTATGCAGTACATAAATTATGATACATTGAAGATGAAATTTTAAAACAAAATCTAGCAAAGCATAAATCTGTAATCAATTTTCAGAAAAAAAGAAAATGAGAGAGTACATGTATCAATTAGAACATTCAAGATCAAAAGATTACTACAGGATATTAAAATTCGGAACTGAAAACAAGTTAATTACAAATGAAATCAATACCGAAACAAGAAAGAATGAGTCAAGAACGAAAGAACACTGAAAAATTCAAAAACCACATTAAAAAGTCTCAATTGCTCAAAAAGGCCATACCTGATGAAGAAAAAACAACAGCAAAAAAAAAAAAAAAAAAAACAGAACATAGAAAAGGAAAGAAATTCTTACCCATACATGAACACATCAAGATCAAGATTGAGCTTCTTTTTGCAGTAGTAACATGCCTCAAGAAACCATCGACCTCGCTCACCAGTATCAATCTCCATGTTCGTCTCCCGAACCGGAGATTCCAGAGTCAGAATCTTCCGACGAGATTGTTCTGGCTTTGCAACGAATGTCTTAGAATTCTTTACCGGACTTTGAACCCGTCTCGGAGCAGCAAAAGGAGCTGTACGCCTCTCCCACGGCTCTGCCGGAGATTCAACCTGATGCCTCGGATTAGCTGGATCAATCTCTCCAAGGCTTGCAGACCTGCCGGAGCGAAGCCGTTTCTCCGGCATTGCTGTTGCTAGGGTTTCGAAAATGGAGGATGAAGAAGATGAGTTCTAGGGTTTGGAAGAGAAGAGGAAGTAGTACAAATAAAGGAAATGGGAATTAGGGTTAGGGTTTTGAGGGGAGGAGGAGAGAGAAAGTGGGTTGCTTCAGAGAGAGAGAGAGAGAGAGGTCTTGTAGAAGTGGGAAGCTTGGGGATACGTTAGAGATGAGAAATTCCGGCTGTTATATATAGGCTCCGGTGGTCCCTATCTTCACAGTTCCCACCTAGACTTGGGTTTTTTGAAAAACTAAAATTACTGAAAACCCCACGGATTTTCACGATTTGACCGAACACCCTGCCTCCTCCCTTTACCCTCTTCTAATCTTGGAGCCCTATATGCGGAAAGAGAGGACCAAGCTAGCTCGGCGGCTTGACTCAGCTCGGCTAGTTTGAGCCAAGCTTGAGCTGATGTTTTAGGTGCGAACGAATCAAGTTTTTATTTGAGCTCGAATGTTTAAATAAGTTGATCTCAAGCTAGACTTGTTTGATTCGGCTCGGTTTGTTTAATGTTTTTTTTCTTAGTAATGTTATTTATAAAGAGATAATAGTAACAAAAATTAATAAGTTAAAAACATAAACTCTAATCTAACTCTATAAGACCAAAAGACTTATCCCGAAATTTTATGTAATTTCTTGTATTATAACTTATTAGCTAACTCTTTACTTAAGATCATTTAAAATTAAACACTGTAATTCCGTTAATCAAGCTTGAACCAACTTGAGCTCAGCTTGGCTTAAATAAAGTTTGAGCTTGAACAAAATTCAAGTTCAATTAAGCTTATTCAAGTCAAATTCAACTCTAAACATTCGAGCGAATCAAACTCAAACTTGGCCAAGCTCAGCTTGAATACACCCCCTAAGTGCAAGCCCCCATCCCACGGTCCCCACCCCACTTACGTGGATTTTAAATTTATCCGAACTCTTTCCTGGGTGTAACACCTTTCATTGCTACCATTCAACAGATGAACAAAACAATTTTTTTAAGGATGGTTATGGTTTCAACCGATTTAACAGGTAACAAGGGCAAGTAGTTATACATATCACTACTAGATAGGCCTGTCAAAACAACCTTTGTAGAAGGGTACCCAGTCCGATCTGGCCCGCCCAAGCCCTGCCCTTCCCCGGCCCTTGGGTCGGACATGGCCCGAAATCAACAACTCCTTCCCCGGTAGGGCTGGGCTAGGGCACCCCCGGCCTGGCCCTTATCATTAAGCATGTTACTTATATTTTTTAAATTACAAATCTAGCCCCTAATAACATATTGATATGGGATTATTTGGGTAATTTTCCTTTGTAGTCTTTATAGAACTCGGATGGGCAACAGCGCTTGCTGTTGCGCTGTTGCCCATATGTGTCTTATAAAATGAGGGCCCACCTACTGTTTACATGGAAATCACCAAATGATAACAATGGGGCCCATTTTGCAAGACACATATGGCTAACTGTCACTAATAAGAAGGATTTTTTTTAACCCGACCCTTTGCTTATTCGGGTAATATGTGATAGTCGGTGTAGAAAAAAAAAAGTTGTATTTCAGAAGACAAAAATTTCGTGCACTTTCTTCCTACCCTTTGGCCCTACCCAGCCTAGCCTTGGCCCTTGAGGGCAGGACTAGGGCCCAATCAACTCCGGCCCTTGAAGGGCTAGGGTAGGGCTAGGGCCCTACTCTTATAGGGAAAGGTAGTGCTAGGGCTGATCTTGGCCCAGCCCCTACATGGCCCTTTGACAGCCCTACTACTAGAGAGAGTTTGAAACTTAGTCCGGCTGCCATTAAACCTAATTACCACATAGCTATGTCCTAAGTAGTTCAACATTAATCCTAATGTTGCAATCTGCCCAAAAAAAAAAAAAAAAATCAAAATCTGAATCTGAATCACTAGAATGACCGAATGAGTCATCTAAAAGGTTCTACAGCCTTGTTGTCTATAAGGAAAACAGTCACCTCCTCGGGCGAGGAGGTGAGCGAGGTGGTGAGTTTCTGTCATGCCCCCTTTTTTGTGCCACGTGTCCTTTTTAAGAAACTTCATTTAACTGTGGTTAAGATTTACTAATATTTAGTTAAAACATCTAACATGAGTTGAAACTTGTTAACAATAGTTTAAAAAGGCTATGTGAGGACGAGGGGGAAGAGTCCCCTCCTCGGCCCGAGGAGTGGACTATTACTGCTCTTATCATGAAATGGGCCAATGATATGAATTGTCAAATCGGTGATCCACGTCTAATGGCAAGGTTAGTAGGGCTTGGGTCTCTTTCTTGGGCCGTATTCCCTACTAGAAGTTGCACTTGGTTTGATGGGCTTTTGTTCAATGGAATTACTTTGGACAGACAATTGGTTTACCTCAATAGTGTGCATTGTTTAGAATAGGTCCGATCAATTCAACAGTAGGGTTACGGGCCTTATGGCCAATTTAGATCATTTTCTGAGGTCAATGAACCCTGCCCTCCATACCATGCTACTGGATCAATGCATTACTTTTAAGGAATCAAATCCACTACGGTTATAACCGGATTCTGGCTATGCTCCTGAGGTCACCACGTGTCCCTTTTGAGACTTCTTAACTATGGTTAAGATTCATCAATTTAATATTAAAATATTTTTTTCTAAAAACCAAGGATGGGTGGGTGAAACTTAACCATAGTTAAGGGTTGTCAAAAGAGACACGTGGCAACCTCAGGGGCATACCAAAAATGACTTGGGTCAAATATATATATATATATATATATATATATATATATATATATACTATTGGTAAGGGAACACTAAACACACACACAAACCTAGGTTACCGCTAAGATGTCATAAGAGTAAACCCACGCACTCACTACAAAAGGGCCTGACTAATAGAGGAGTTGTGGACCTTTTACCCAAGCGATGTGGGACTCTGTCGAGGAGTGTGTTACTTTTCAAAGTCTGTGCTGGTAGTGGCGGCATCAAATCCGACGAGAAGGATAAATGTTCTGTGATCATTATACGACAGATAAACAGAGGAAGCAAGTTTGCTTCCAAGTGTAGTGCAAGATGTGCTTCCCGTAATGAGAAGCACGAGTGAAACACTTGCTAAGACTTGGGTCAAACCAAACTCACTGAATTTTGCAACTGCAACCCACTTCAACCATTTTGAATCTCTTTTGATCTGCTCTTGTAAGTAACAACTTTTAACAAGCATTGAAAGATACAACAAACCCCTTCTTCAGTGGAGTTGGCTACATTTTCTCCTTGTTCTTGTTGATAATGGAAGCTTGGACTTAAACTCGGCCCATTCCATTCCAACTGGCTTAAGCATCAGCCTACATATTTCAGGCAAATAGCTTATGTGATTCTTAGATCTCATTCATCTGATCGTTTTCATTATCTCGGTGGTCTGACAATGGGACTCGTACCTCCATGCCACGATAATAACAATTTATAAACTGATATTACCGCCTATAATAGTCAAAAACTTTATATAGTCATTTGAATTTTCCTCAAGTGGCCGTTAATTACTGTTATACCAACTCATGCATTCCCATTTCTTCCAACACCTTATCCTCAACCAGTCTGTCTAGTGTCTACTAATCATCCTGAAATGGAATAATCTGAAGTCTTCTTACAGGTTAGGCATGCCCTTCCCAGCTTTAGCATCGAATGTCTTCTCCATGACGAGATCCATTAGTGTATCTTTGGGACCAACTGCAAAAAAATTATAATATATGAAAAACTACATTGCATCAGATGATCCTTTAATTAGAAGTAAATATAAATGCACAAATCGAACCTAAAGTGGAGGTTATCATCTACATGAACATAATAGAAGACCAGGTACTGTTCTTGGGAGTTACATAGATCAACAACTAGCTACTTGGTTCATTTGCAATCCTTTTTATATTATTTTATTTTATTTTTTGGTTAAGGTTCTTGTGCAATGTTGGACTTCACTGTAAATAATGTGAACTTAAAGACATTCGCGAGAGTCCAAGCATAAGCTTCCAACTTTGAAAGAAAGCTAGCAAGCATGGGTAGACATAAATATGGTTGTAATTTCGAAATATCCATTATACGGTTACATATATGACTATCAAACAATTATATAAATGCTTCGCAGTTGATAATATGACCAATAAGACAATAGGAAACAAAATATATATCTACGTAGAACTGTAGAAGTATCCATGTGTCGGAATGGATAAGCTAAGCAAGTGTTCAAGGACAATGTCAGAACATCCCTAAATTGCATGTTCCAAATTTTGAAATGTGCAGCAGTATGGTTGATAAAGCAACAGGAAATAGCTAAGAAAAGCAACGTGAACAGTGGAGTCGAGCTGGTAACTAAGATGATTAATGTTATAGTCTATTGAGCTTAAGAAATAGGTGGTGGACAGACCATTTGAGTAGTTACAGAGCTTATTATAGTTCCAAAAACTTTGAATTTGTAATGCATTAAAAAAGAACAATGGGAAGCCATAATGCACCATTCATGATTCAACTACAATCACCTAAAAGGCCAAAAAAATGTGGCATGTGGAATTTTCACTAAACACGTAATTTCAGGAAGGAAAAACTAATACATGATGAAGAATGCACTCCAGAAAAAAATCACAAGTAATGAAACTGTGGATAAATACCTATTGTAGGTCTTGGTGTGGTCCTTATCTTTAAGATCTCGGGACGAGGAATTATGGATCCCGATGCTCCTATGCCTCTAGAAATTCTTACTTTGTTACCATCTTCTAAATATCTAATTCCAACCTTACACGGTTTCCTGCATTAAATATAAACATCAATAACAATTCTTTGGAAACAGAATGAATGCCAAGCAAAGATGAAAATTACAGTGATTGGCAGAACAGAAATCTGGACATAAATCCTATTTCTTATATCAAACACATCTGTACCCTGTGACTGGATCAAGAACTTGAACATTTGAGGCATGAAGAGGGGCTTCAACTGTAAAAATTCCACCTTCATGACCTTGCCCTTGCTTGATGTGTTTCTTCACCTATATAGACGAATAACTTTTATTGCATCAGTTGTCCATCTTTCACCATATCAGTGTAACAATGAGCAGAATTATTATGGTAATCCTTGTGCCAAATCTGTGTGTCCATTATGGAATGAAATCCAAAGAAATTGTTCGAATTTCAAGGGATAGAAGAAAACAAATGCTGAAAAATATCAACAGTTACATAAGTACGTAATGGGATTCAATCACGAAGAATCTTTAGGCATGAAGCAAAAGCTCTGTCGAAAGAATGGTCAAACAAATCGAAATTTTGTATGCGGCAAGCGGAAAATCAGTATGTCACCCAATCTGTGGCAAATTATCTTACTTATCCAAGAAGAGATTGCATCAAATTTGCATGATATGATTATCTTACTTATCCAACCATCATGAACATAGATATCTTAAGCTGCTAAACATCATCTTACTGAACTCTAGATAGTTACTTATGATTGTGAAACCTGGAGAAGCCAGTACATTTGCTATTTGCACTCTATGCTTTCTCATGATCTCATCTATGACTACAGTGATGATTCTTTACCAAATCACAGGTATCCAGCATAATTTATCTCCGTGTTTCATGTGCTCCCATAGAAATTATACACTGATTGTAATTTGGTATTCGTCATTAGAAAGTATGCCATCTTTCTATAAGATCCAAGTTGAGCTTAGACTTCTCACAGAATAATTCAGGGGTAATGTGATGTAGTCATGTCAGATGCAAAGAAAAGAGCGGCGCAATGTTACGAAAGGAACCATAAGAGCCATCAAATCTGGAATTAGTTTAGTTTGTAGGTATCCTAAAAGTAATTGCTGATTTTGGTCAGCTTTGTTTGCTAAGGAGTTTTAGTAAGTAATAGGGCTTTTATTTGATATAGAGTTTAGTTTGGTTGTAGTGGGGTTGTCTTTGTCAAGAAACGTGGATAGTATGGGCTCCAAGTCAAAATTAGCTATTCGGCTAAACCATTTCGGGGTTACCATGACAGAGAATAATAATCGTATTAAACTTCTAAAAACCTATTAAATAACGAAGTAATTTTTAAGCTTGAAGGCTTGGTACTATGGAAGAGGGTTATTTTGTGAACGAAAAAGTGCCCGTCAAATAAAATCTCTCTGTTTTTTTCATTAACAAAGATAATTCATTAATAAAAAAGGGCTTCAGCTCTCAGAGAGGGACTGAGGAAAAACAAAAGACAAATTACACCACAAGGAGAATTCACTAAAGAGGTCCACCCCATAGAGGACTGAGAAAAGAAAAGATAAACCATCTCATCATGTCACCTCCATTTCACCCTTGCCAACTGATCCTCCATAGAATTTTCCAATCTCGAGACCCAAGAGAACAAGATGTTTCAATTGGCAAACAGGTCACAAATCTGATTAAAAGCATTGCCAATCTCCATGGGCCACTCTAGCTCCCATTACCCACAATTTAGCCTCATCTAACAGTCAAGATCTCAGCTTGGTTGGAGGTAATTTTCCCCACCAGGCCCGAGAAAAGTAAGTTAATGCTGCCTTCGCTGCTTCTAATTACTGCATATATATATATATATATATATATATGAGTATCCTGTAAAATCGGAAGATCAGCTTGTCTAAATGTTTACTAAGTCCTGTTGGAAGAGAATGTTTGAAATCATTTGATCAATTTTTAAATTTTATTTTCGGTTTCCCTTTTCTCTTTTTTGGTAGGTAAGTTGGGGATATGCCATAGAAGAGCTAGCTTGATTAAAGAGGGGAAGGGGTTGATGCTAAACATAGGAGCAAACAATTTTGTTCAACTGGTACATCACGGTTGACATTTTTGTTTGATAGGTACATCGTGGTGTTACTTCCATTCCATGTAATTGTTAAACCCAAAAGTTCACAAAGAACTGTGTATCAAATTATTAATCAAGTTCACATAGATAGAAAACTATTACTAAGGTGGGTCATCCTACACTACACCTCAAAACAGAACAGTTCAATAAATGTTCAATCAGCAATGTAGTTTCACATTAATATTTCAATCTCGTGCAATGCAATTTTCCCAACCTGAAGAACATTCTAGTTATTCTTATATTTGGACATAGACTTGTCTACACCATGAGAAACCTCAAAAACATGGCTCTGCCTTGATATCTCATAACACAAACATATACAACCTCAAAAAATGAATGGAAATCATAACAAATTATAAAGATCAAAGAAATTATTCTCTTTTTGTATGTATTAGATGAATCATGTTATAAAATATTCCCCAAACAAATCTAAGAAAAACATATGTAAAAGGAAAGGAGGAAAATAAGAGGGAAGAGATTGAGATTGGGCAGTGAATCCTACCAGATTTTGACCCTCAACAAGAACACGATTTTGAGAGCGAATAACGCGCTTGATAATGCCAGTCTCACCTTTATCTTTGCCCCTGATAATCATCACCTGTAAATGATTAAAGAGAAGAAAATGAAAATTTAGACAGAACGAGAACGATAGGGGGGCAGGAAATAAAAGGGGTTTATTTTTCTGTTACATTGTCTCCTCTGAGAACCCTCCAGTTCTGTATAAGCTTCTGAGCCGCTTTCCAACCCATCTCAGACCAAGGATGAGATCAAGATTTCTCCCTTGGGGTCTTCACAAGTATCACTGCCTCTCTGTAATCTCGTCGGAGGTTCTAGACTTTAGTGGAACAGACAAATTCAAGAAGCTGCATGACTGGAGTTTAGTTTCGTCATTCTAAACAATCAAATATAGCATGATCAACTTAAGAAATAAAGTGAAATAAAAAAAAAAAAAATCCCTGCTTTCGGTCGCAAGAAAATTGATGTTAGCTTGTAGAAGGGTGTGAATTCAAAACCATAAAGCATTGGCTTTTCACAGTGGAAGCCATACTTGTAAAACTTTGACAATAAGAATTTGTTCATGAATCCGACACTGTATCGTATGCTTTTAAGAGTCTCTGAATGAAACTACTAGCGTTATAAAAATTAGGATAGCTCTACACTTTGTTCATGAATCAAACACCATAGTTTGCTATTAGATGCATTGTTTTTTAAGATTGCCTCGAAAGATTTGTCCAACATTGCTGAATGATCTTACAGAGAAGAACGCATAAAATTGGGGTTCTTCTCTTTACTAGCTGTCTGGTACTAGAAGAATAGGGCTTTTTTTTGGTTTTTCTTTAATGGGGTTCATTGTAGAAGCATTAGGACGGCAAGCAATAAAAGCCCTAGAATCCAAAATTCGCTCCCAAACTTGGGAAAGAAAAAATCAATCAAAAAAGAAGAATGTAATAAAAACGATGACAGAGTGAGATTCAAATAATCCACAAAAATCAAGAAGATTAGGGATTTTGAATATGAAAATGAGAGAGAAAATATTTAAAAATAATTCAGACTTACCTGAAGATGAAGATGGGAAAAGATAGAGAGATAGATTGATAATGATAGAGAGGGGAGAAGGAAGAGACTGGTTTTCTCCACAGACCACACTTGACAGGGGTTTTGGGCCTCGGGGGTAGTTTGAAGCGTTTAACCCATTAAGCGCACTTATAAAAAAAACACTTATTTGCTTACCGTCTATCTGAAAACAATCACTTCCTCAAGCAATGCGTTTTTTTTTTATTATTAAAATTTAACTCACCCTTAAGGGAGTAGCATTCTAATGAGTCATGCTCATTAAAACCTTTAATGAGCGGTTCCTAATAATGTTTAGGTTATTCTAAAATCCAACCATTGGATGTCTTGATGTCAAGACAGGTTTACCAAAAGACACTTGGTAAAAAATCAGTTCAATCAGACATTTATATATCATCCGATTGAAGATGAGAAAATTAGTTATTTCTATAACCTAGATAGAGTCTAGTGAACCCTAAAGGGTTATGCAGATAAACTATGGTCTAATCGAACAGTCTAAATACGTTCGATTAGACTGATTTTTTGACACATCTCTCAATAGACTCACCTCAACATCCAACCGTCGGATTTAAAAATAAAAATAAAAAATTACCACATGTCATCTTTTTAGAGGGACTGCTCATTAAAAGCTTTAATGAGCATGACTCATTAGTATCCTTTCCCCCTTAAGGTTCACCCAACAACCCTTAATTTTTAGAAGAAACAAAAATTAATCATAGGAACTAAAAATTTAACTAGAGTTCCGCTTTGTAAGAGCGAGGAGCAACTCCTCGCCTGTGGAGCGAACTATTGCTATTTGGGAAAATGCAAGCAAACTATTGCTATTTGGGAAAATGCCTATCGGCACAAAATGCATGTAGTGCTAGAAGGACAAATGAGTTTGACACTGTTCGAAAATGCTTAATTTCAAATCTTAATATAGCTTAATACTAGATTTTAATGGTTAAGCTTTTTTGAGGACATACCATTTCCGCATCTAAATGAATCATCTAATATGCCTAATAATCTGATCTCATCAAGCTTTAAGGTCCGTGCTTAATTAAGATAGCTTATTAAGCATTCGCGCTAAGCAACTTCTAATTGTCAAGTGAGTTAAGAATTTATTAAAAAGTCAGGCAACTTATCTATATGAACAATGGTTAGACAACAACGAATGAACCAAAACCCTATAAACTAACTTTGACTGCTATCATCTATCAAATGTTGGTAAAGCGCAAAAAAAAAAACTGAACAAAACAGACACGATGAGTGTAACTAGGGGTGTATTCGAGCCGGGCTTGGCCTTGCTCGGCTAGATTTGAAATTTTTTCATCTATGCTCGAGCTCGGCTCAAATCTGCTCGCTTAGGCTCGAGCTCGGCTCAATGTCAAATTGAATCGAGTGGAGGACGGATTGAAAGATTAAAAAAAATTAAATAAAAATAATAATATTTTTATTATATATAAATATGTAATATATATGTTTTTTAATATTTAAGCCAAACCAAGCTCGAGCCGAAATCCGGCCGAGCTTCGAGCTAGGCCGAATCAAATAGGCCTTGGTTCAAGCACGGCTTGAATATATTTTCAAACTCAAAAAATAGCTCGGCTCGGCTTAATTGAGCATTTATTGAGTCAAGCCGCGGTTCAAATACACCCCTAGGTGTAACCGTTTGGCCAATGGATTCATACCCAACGATGGATTCATACAAGCGAGAGAGATTTCCCGGAACCCCCAAAAAAAAAAAAAAAAAAAAAGCTGTCTTGTTTGCTAATATCCCTTGTATGACTTCTGCCAAGGGTTTTAAAAAACAAGGATAGATTTAACAAAGTTCATTAACAAAACTAGGATTTCTCTATTAAAAAACGAGGTTAGATTAGCAGGAATTTAGCTGATCTATAATCCAAAGCCATGATCGAAGGAAAATTAGGCTTTTTCCCGAATCCTGTCATTATTAGGCTAAGATGATTGCAGTCCTGTTGGCGGTTTCAGAGTTCACCTAGACGGATTTAACCGCCTCCAATAAGCCGCTATGCTCCTTGTAGAGCCACGACAGATTATTATCAGAGTAAAAGTTGGTTAATGATTTGGGAGGGGTGCGCCAGGACCATGCAATAGTGCAACGCAAGGGCGACGCTCGAGGACCCCAATAGCAAGCTACTGTGGCGGGACCTCCCCCAAAGAAAAATTAATTTAATATCATGTGGACCAATGGCCCACGTATCAGATATTAAACTGATAAGAACAGATACTACACTTGATCTTAGCCAAAAGGCCGAGAAAGGTATGCTTTTCTTTTTCTCTCATTTCTCTTTTTATAATCCCTCTATGCTTCAACTCCTCTTTACTTGTCCGATGTGGGACTAAAACTCAAGTCTACTCTCCAGTCTTTTACAACGAACTCATCTGGGCTGGTTAAGATGACTCAAAACCTTGGGCCTAACTCTCTAGAGTTAGTGATTAGATGAGTTGGATCCAAGCCTCATGTGGTCCGTGTGTAGTTGGCCTATGTGTGTGTGAATTATGTATTTTACCTTAACCGAAAAAAAAAAAGAAAAAAAAAAGATGGTTCAAACCCTGTGGCCAGATGCTTGGAAGAAACGTAATTCATGTCGTTCGTCTCATTAATTGACTCAAAATTAGTTTGTAATTGTGTACATGGGTGTTGGATCAAAATGAACTACCAGAGAGACTGGTGGGTATATGCTGCTATGTGCTGTTGACTCTTACTCATGGCTTGAATTGCCTGGAAATGTGCTGTTACCTTGGGCTGTGAATTGGCGGGTTTGGGCTTGTATTTTTGAACAAGCCTGACCCATTTACAAAGAAGTTTTTGTAGGCCGGCCGTTGACGGTGGAAAATTTGTAGTCATTGACAATGTCGACACAAAATTTCGCGATTGAAATAATGAGGATCAAAATAACAATTTATAATTTAAAGTGGAGTACTCTCAATAATTCTCCTAATTAACAGTCAGGGTATTTGAAAAATAAAAAAATTTAATAAAAAGAACAAAGGGCCAAAAAACATGTTCTTCACTCCTCTTTAAACTTTGGGTGACTCTTTCCACTTCGATAAAGATCGGGCTTTTGCTTTGGCTTTATCTCTCTTGAAGGTTATAGTGGCTTTCTTCTTCCGTGCTTCACGCTTTATCAGCTAGGAATGTGCCCTTTTTGCTCCTTGGAAGAATTGATTTTCTGCTTTTACTTTTTCCTTTATTGAAGAGCTTTGAGTCCTTTGATTTATTTTCCTTCTTGACTTTCTAATTTTCTGGATCCTCGGATCAAAGCATGACTTGATCTTCTTTGAAGACGTTGATGTAGCTTTTCCTTTTTTCCGAGCTTCGCGCTTGATCGGCTAGAAAATGATTCTAGAGGAGAACTAGCTTCTTTGTAGCTTTGTTTTCTCTGGAATGTTTTGATTTATTTTCCCTGAAGGAAGACTTGACTGCTTCTTTATACAGAATGTTTGACTTGTTTGATAATTCTTCTAAATGCTTTTTTCTGAGTCTTCTTTTTGAATCCTCTTCTTTGGCTTCGTCTGAATCTCCTTTTTTGGATTTCTGAATCATCCCTAAATCTCTAGATTTGAGTTTTATGTATAGACGTTTTGAGATAAAGATTTCAAGAGTCTCACTCCATTTAGTGGTTTAAGGGACTTAGGAGACTTTGATGGGTCTCACTTATCTTTTTAAGTATTGAGTCCATACTCAAGCTTTTTGTGTAGAAGGATCGACCCATTTGTTAAGTGTGTGACCCATTTGAATTTGATCTTGAGTTTTGAGTTTATATGCTTTCTACTTCGTGCACAGCCGTAGGAGGCTCATGCCTTGTCATTAGGTCCAATTTAAATGTGTAGGACTTTTAAAATGATTTTAGGCTCTTTGTACAATTTTACGGGTGTGTAGGGACCTTTGTGTAAAATTGAAAAATTTTAGGGTTCTACAAACATAATCCCATAAATCAAGTGAGTATTGTTGACAGAGACCTGGATAGTCTATCACACTCTCATGTAGTCATGTAATATACAGTTAGGGCAAGACCATTTGGCGAAGGGTTTTGTGCTCGAAATTAGTTGAGGCTAAGTGATAAAATCATCTACTTATATGACTTTAGATGATAATAAATGTCCTTCCAAAAGGAGAGTTGAGGGGAGCCCAAGAATCGACCTCGAGATCTCCAGGTTTACGGTTTATCCTTCGGCCACTGGGCTACACTCCGGGGGTTCAATAATTTTAAATTCATGTACTAGGAATTTTCTAAATAATATGATTTTTCAAATAAAGCCTGCAAAAAGGGAGGTTTATATTACATTGCTTAGCTATCATGTGTCTAGCCTCCACTTGATTCACACGAACCCTCCTTCCTTTTCAAACTTTTCCTTTCAAGTGGATAATGGTCCGTCTCTTCTTTTTTTCAATGGTTTTCTAGGGTTTTTGTCAAAACAAAGATTTTAAGTTTTTTCCTCTCTTACGTATGGAATTTTTGGGAAAATCTTTTATCCATTTTTTCTTGAATCTCACATATGGAATGAATTAATGGAGATATTTTTTTTTTCTATTGTTGCAAAGAAGCTATGTACATGGTAGGAAGCTCATTTCTTAAGAAGTCCGCTTTTATTATGTCTCATTTAGTGGTCAAAGAGGCTATTGGTATAAGAAGTGATTAGATAGATCTGAATCCTAATCTTAGGGTGTAGGTCTTGAGCAAATTGAAACCTAAGTCATTTACTTCTCCACAAATATCTCATGTAAAATGTATTCACCCAACCTAATATAATGACAATGAGGTACCTATATCTCATTTATAACAAAGCAATAATTCTATCCAGAACCATTGCTCCACCCTCTTACAAGTTTTAATCCTATGATTAATTTTATTTTCTCAAATCCAAAGTTATTTTAGTTCCTAGGGTTACTGGGTTAGTGATTTTAATCACAGTTATAGGGATTTCTAACTACCCTAGAATTATGGTTAATGCCTTAGTGTAAAAGCTTGTTTTACCTATGCACTAGTGTAAAAGCTTGTTTTAAAGTTTTGGGAGGGGTGCGCCAGGCCCATGCAATAGTGCAACGCAAGGGCGACGCTCGAGGACCCCAATAGCAAGCTACTGTGGTGGGACCTCCCCCAAAGAAAAATTAATTTAATATCATGTGGACCAATGGCCCACGTATCAGATATTAAACTGATAAGAACAGATACTACACTTGATCTTAGCCAAAAGGCCGAGAAAGGTATGCTTTTCCTCTTCTCTCATTTCTCTTTTTATATTCCCTTTATGCTTCAACTTCTCTTTACCTGCCCGATGTGGGACTAAAACTAAAGTCTACTCTCCAGTCTTTTACAACGAACTCATCGTCATGACAAAACATCCCAACCCCAAACAGTATTCCTATTTTATGGCAACCCCACTCCAGGTGATCTATTCAAGATTAGGATGAAGCTTGGGTGAAACTAAGTACACGTCTGAAATTAGTCCGGCCAGACTGAAGTCGAAGAATCAACAGATGAGTTGAATTTTTTTTTACAATTTTCATTTGATGCAGTTATAGAAGACACATTTATCCTCACAGCTCGTGCTGCAATCCCTAGGCCACGATACTTTTTTGTGGTAAGGAGGGCAATGACTAGGCTCTTCGGATATCCACACCGACCCATTCGGAATTATCCTATGAATACTAGGCTAAGTCGAGGAGTGAGAGTTGAACACACGACCACATAGAGCAAATCTGAGACGCTAGTCGGCTGCCCCCAATACTTGGAAGCTAGAATTATGCAAGTTCACCTCTAGGTCCTCTACATCTATCATTGTCGGAATTGGGTACCACTGATATAGCCCCAACTGGATAGTTTTTCAGGCAAATTGCTCTAAACCATGGATGAGGGATAATGGTATCTTTGAGGTAATTCACAGCATCTTCTTAAGAGGTGCAAGTGTCCCACCTGCAAAAGCGAGCTACTAGATCATCTGTAGCCCCCACCATGACAACGTCCACATCGGAAAGATTGAACGGAGAGAAATTTTCGGTTTCAGTTAATCCCTCCTCTCTTTTCCTTTCCATTTTATTTGGAAGAATGTGCCTCCATTTGTACTCCTTTATTAACTTTGGTTCACTGATTTGATTAGAAGGGGGTGGGCAGTTTTTCTGAGGTTTGGCTAAAAATAGAACATGCTATCCAAATTTGGTATGTGAATTTCTCGTGATAGGTTTTTTTTTGATAACTTTAGCTAATAATCATGGTACATTATTTGTCGAGAAAATATGTGAAAATAGAGAAAAGAGAACAAATAACAAAACTGTGTTGTATTTCAGGAAACCAAAAATTTCTTTTCTCTAGCTTCTCGACAAATAAGTAAGGCAAGTGAGTAAGGCTAGTAGGGGTTATGTGCTATGTGTCCCCATTGATCTTTCTTATAAATAAGCCGGTACTTTCTTTTTTAAAAAGTGAGTAATTACACAAGATATTATGACGAGGAGCTACCCGTGAATAATTAAGTAGAATCCTTTTGCCTGTGTGCACAAAAATGGGGCCCATAGTCATATCAATGTTGGGCGTGGACTTACCCCTATCGCACCTTAGCAGTTACCTTAAGTCTGATTGTGCTTGTGTTTTGGTGTTGTGTTGCTTCTTAACCAAAAAAAACAAAAAAACTGCAGTCCTACCTTGTATGGAGGAGCTTGGTATATTCATTCACGTATAACTCCTCGTTACATTTTCACTCTTCCTTATTTTCTTTTTTCACATTGTCATCAACCTCATAATTGCATATCTACATTTTACGTGACAGTAACGAATTAGATCATAACAATATGCTCAATTTATGATGCACATCTTTCCCTGGTTGGACCCATGGAATGGTTGATTCAATTCTTTGCTAGAGCTTCATGCTTACAATAATAAAGCTAAGACATTCCTAGTTTGTATTAAGGTCTAGAAAATTGGGACTATAGCATTCATCTCTGATATCTATTTAGGAATTAGGAGTTTGGTGGCATTGAAGAAAATAATTGGGATTATTTTAGACATTAGGGTATGCTGAATTATTTGGAGTGGTGAGCAAAAGAGTGGTCATAGTGATGACATTGACGGCTGGAAATTAAAACTAATAGAGGAATGCTAGCCCCCAGTTTCTCTCTTCCCCGCTTTCTCTACTTGAGGAACACGTGTTTTCACTTTTTCACCCCTTTTGCAGTCGGTTAAAGCTTCAACATTATTGTCAGCACCCCACTTTTATACCCCCTTTAATTATGGTTAATTAATTTAACCATGGTTAGCTTGGCTTAACCCTAGAGTTTGTGGCACAACCCCGGCCCAAAACCCATGTGTTTATTTGCTAGATCTTAGCCCCAAGGGCCCAAGCCTTGGTCCAAATCCTTAACCAAGGCCCAAGCCCAAGGAGGGTGGTTTAGAGCCCCTTGTGTGTCCCTTTGTTGAGTGGGGCGGCAAATCCCGTAGCACCTCTTTTGCTTTCTTTCCTTTCTCATGCAAGACCAATCCCTCACCAAAATCTCATACCTACCATCTTCCCTCTTTGGTGATAAGATTTGAATTAAAGAGAGGGGACCAGCCTGTGCACTTGGAAGCTCCAAAACTCTCACCTCATCTAACCTCTTTATTTACCATTATGCCACCCACCCTTTGAGCCTACAAATGCCCCACCGTTTCCACTCCTTGGAAAAAAAAAAAAGTTTGAAAAAAGAGAAAAAAAATTCTGGAAACTAGCCCTTCTCTTCGTATGTCTTGGCCACTGGAGTTGGAAGTGAGCATAAGGGAAGCTTAGGCTATCCTTTTGCAGGGTCAATCCACCCTAGCCTACGTACACCCATTCCTTGGAGCCAAGGATTCAAAGGGTAGGTTTCCTTTTGTTTTTTTTTTGTTGTTGTTCTTTACTTTTCTTTTTTTGTTCTTGTTGAGGTTCCTAGTCCAAGTCTAGGACCGCATAAGCTTCCTTCTCTTCACAGAATAGTGGGAGCCCCCTATCTCAATGGGATAGGGGTCCTCATAAAGAAGGAAAATGATGACCCTTTGTTTTTTTTTTTTAATGTATCCTTCTCTATCCACTTGATAGAAGGGGTGTGCGTAGACTTTGGAATAGTTCAAAAATCAGTAGAGCACTGGTTTTGTTTTTTTTTCAGTCATTATCATTCTAAAAGCTCCTTATGAGGACTGCTTTCTGAAGCTTCTGAAATATCTCAAAGTCTACACACACCCCCAGCCCTTTGAAGTTTATTTTGTTTTTCTTTCTTCTCATTTGTTTCAATCCCTGGTTTCCCTCTTTATTTTTTATATTTTTATTTCAGCAGCATATCTGTGATGGCAATTCTTAGTTCACCAACCATAAAGAGGCTCTTGTAGAATACCATTCTTTTTTTGCCAAATATCAATTGGTGTTACCTAGAGGCCCTTGATAACTCAGAATTTTCCAGCTTTGGGGATGCTCTTTTCCTTTTTTTATCTATTTGCTTTGAGTTTGTTTGATAAAAAAAAAAAAAAAAGTAGCATTCGGTAAGCTTGTGTTAGTCCATTTGAATGCTTTGGCCCCATATCTAGCGTGCCTCTAGGTTTCTTTTGGACTTCGGTAAGTCCTCTGTGGCCTAGTCCACGCAATCCTCGGGGCCGCCCTGTTTACTCATGCATGAAGTATGCAATCTCAGTCTGGGTACTACTCAGCAGTTTGGCGCATGATAGTGCGCCCATTGTCTTTTGTTTTCTCCCTTAAGTTCCGTTAAGGCCCAACATGTCTCTTTTCACAAGACCTTACTCAACCCCGGAGGAGCATTGGTAGTCCACCTCTTTCAATCCCAGGTGGCTAGTGTTATTAATCTTTGGACTGAAACTTCAGTTAAGCTTGGTGCAAAGTGCATTTGCATTACAAAACATTAATGCCATGATTTCAGTCCATCCTGTTGGATGCTAGATGGGTGTTGGTTCGGGTCTCCTCTAGGCATACAGAACTTTGCTTGTTAACCCTTAACTTAACTTAGGTTAAAGCTTAACCTTAGTTAACTTTGCCAAGAAGCAATGGTCATCCATAATGCTGAAATTTCCAGAACTCGATTTGCAACTAGCTCAAGTGTGATACCAACAGTGGTGCGTAGAGTAGGTTTGTTTCACTACTGTGGTTGGATTAGTATCAGCCTTTTCTACCTTTGGTACTCAATGGACTATCTTTAGACCTGGTATATCCTTTGATAGTCTAGTCCTTGCTTATTTAGTAGTGGTAGGCCTAAACTCCACAATCAACATTAGACATGTTGGCCCAATCATGCTTAGGTTATAACTTTCAGCCCATCCATTGTGCTATGCGCGCCGGACTGGTTTGTCTTAGGCTATTTGAGGCTCTATCAACTTGACTGCTACCTTCCTTAGTTAGGCTAATCCCCTTTGTTTGACCTGGTTTAACTCTTAGCTTAATCATGGTCAATGCTCATCCCTATCTATCCAAAAAAATTCAAACAATAGAAAAACATCAAAAACAATAAAAAATACAAAGAGACCAAATCTATCTTGCTTGCTTTCTTAATTGTGGTTAGGCCCTCTAATCATAGTTAATCCTTTTCTAACTACGGTTAGACCCTACTTTACACTTGACCAACCTGGTAAGTCAAACCCTAGCCTCCGGGCTAGACCCTTGACCACCCTGCACACACACACTCACCCTTAGCCTTGGCACGGGCTTATGTGTCAGAACTACGCTCGGTCTGATCTCACCCCTATGTGAGTACGTAGGTAATCCAACTCGGATTCGACCTTAGTCTAGACAATCCCTAGTCTAGTTTGCTTTGCTTATTTCTTGAATAAGTATTTAATTAAACATTTAGGCATTTATTTAATTTTGAGATTAAACTTGGCTTAATTATGGGGAGTAGGTAACCATTTCTTAAATGGGGGTCTTGGGGTGCCTAACACCTTCCCCAAGACTTAATCGAACCGCTTACCCTAATCTTTGCTAGACCAATTGCCTTATCCAAATACTTGCTTACTCGGTACCTATCCCTAAGAATGAATAGGTGGCGACTCTAAAGTCAACCCTTGCTTTTGTGAGCGGACCTCAAATCCCATGCTCACAGTTATAACCTAAGTTGAAAGAAATTTATAATATGATTCCACCTAGCAGTTATGTAGCAATGTTGTGAAATCTCCCTCCCTCTTAGGTATGCTCTAATAGATATGAATAAAAGACTGCAGTTTACTCAAGATAATCATATTGAAAAACAGAATTATATAAGAAAAACTATGGAAAAAAAAAACTATTCAAAGAGAGTTTACACGTTACATTTCAAATTAAATTGTTATGTTATTACATCTTTTTTTTTTTTTCAAAAGGAAATGAAATACATGACTTCTTATTCCACATTTATTATATTTATTGCTCTCTTTTATTGATAAGGTGCCATCCACTGAAGTTGTGTTGTTTAGGGTACCGCTTCCAGTTTGGCTGCACACATACATAAAAAAACCGTGATTTAAAGGTCAATAATTCTAGAAATTGAAAATAAATTATTAAATTTTCTAATAAAATTGATATTGATTCAACAGCCCTAGGGCTATCCAGTTACCATAGGATGTAATCTAAAACTGCTAGCTTGACGGACATGATGCTGCCTAACCAATAGATTGCATCCGAATGCGTGGTATCAGACATTGAAAAAGATAACACGCCCTCCAACTTCCGAGCTAATATGTTAGGCATCTAACTAGTAACCTAAGAACAAATACTAACCCAATTAACTGAAGTTACGACCTAACCACATTATCGAAAGAAAAAAAAAAAGGTCTTGAGGTGGCAATGGATTGGGTGAGGTTGGGGTTGGTGGTAATCCAAACCCCATTAGGAACCCTTCAACCTTAACCCGTCTAAAGAAATTGACATAAAACTTCATACAAAAAGTGTTCATTTTTTGTTATATATATAGTGTGTGAATGGGTTGAGGTGAGAATAGCCCTTGATTTAACTATAGGCCCACTCCCACAAACTCAGAAAGAAAAATCTACATGTTGGTTTTGACAATGTTATGGACGGGTCATTGAACCGGTTGAGTGGCCGGTTCCAGTTTTTCAGCTGTGTTCAATTATGACTAGTTCTGACCACCGGTTCCCGGTTCAACCGGCTGGTTCTTCCGGTTTTAGCAAAAATGACCGGTTTTTAAACATGTCCGGTTTTGGGGGGTTTGGGGACCGGTTTCCGATTTTTCCGGTTCAACCGGCCAATCCGGTCCGATTCTGACAACAGTGGTTTCTGATGCTGAGCTCCCAATAGATACTGCATTCTATTAAGAAACTAATTGGGTATATTAGTTGTCTCCGGGGACCGATCTAAACCTCTTCCAGTTATAGACAGGCTGAGGAAGCCCAATCCAAGCCCTGTACATGGGTCCAGCCGGGTTGACGGTTTGGGTCACAAATTTGCCACACCTTATATGAGTGTGAAATATCAACCCCAATGACCCATTTTTATTTTTATTTTGTTTTTGAGAAATGATAGTCCTAGAGTGTCATTACTTTATCATGTTATAGGTATATAAATCATAATTTTTATAAAAAAAACATGTGTTTTTAACCAGTTACAAGATAGCAAATATTGCACCCACAGTGAAAGTTTGAGAAAATTTTGAAAAAAATCATGTATTCGATCTTAAGGTTATGATCGTCCAACAGGGGCTGATATTCGTCACAGGATCGACCCATGTGCACAACACAAGTAAGGAGGATAAGCAGCTGTTTCCGGTCATTTTCCATAAACACCGAGGAATGTATATAAAAGGGTGATCTTACCATAAGTTTCCTTGGCTGTACAATCGTTATCGCACTTGACCTCGCAGAAGGTGTAGCCATTCCCACTAGAGCTGCATTCATCGTGACACGTGTTGAAACATGATTTGAATTCATCCACGGCCTCTGCCTCTTGTAGGTGCAGTACTGTAGCAAGAAGAACAAGGCACATGACAAACACTGCACCAACCTTCTTTGCCATCTCTCTAGATCTGTTGGTTTTTTCTACAGAGGAGGGGATACAAATATGGGTATTTATATGCAATAAATGGCTTATTTTGGGGTGGTAAATCTAAAGTTAAGGGGGAAGATAAGTGGTTTAGACGCTCTTTGAGTTTTCTTTGTTTTCCTTATGGTTGTTGAGAAAGAATGGGGAGAATTTTTTTAAACCTGAACTCCTTAGGATCTGCTAGAATTAAGGGAGAAAAAGTCTTACTTTCTAATTTCTCTCCCCCATAAATAGTCTGAGGTTCATATGGTAGGAAAACATATTCTTCTTTCTTTAGGAGGGTAATCATTTATTTAGGTTAATTAGGGAGTTAGGTTAGGGAGTTAAGTTAGTACTAATGGTGGGTCTCAATTCACAATCAATCTATCTTCTATCTATAATATAAAGACACAGGTGTCACCTAATCCCCTTTCTTTGCTCTCCAATCTTCAATCCCAGCAATCTTATGAAGTTCTATTTTAAGGATGTTATGTGACATCCTTCTTTAATCTCAACGTTAACTTTCTTTCTCTTACACGTCTCCCCCTTAAATCAAAAACCGTTGGAGGGATTTTAGGAAATTGTTCCCTCCACGTGGCTATGAGTTCTCTCATCACAAGACGTGTCCCCACCCAATTATCTCACACATCTAGATGTTTCTCCTAAACAATACACGATCTTACTCATGTCTCTCACGTCTCGTTTTTCTCCATCTCTATCTCCTCCAACTTTCTCTCATATCTCTCCTCCCTAATTTTCTCTAAAAAATAGCAACCACATCTCCTCGCTTTGGCATATCACTTCTCTTCCAATCGAAGGAGCGCGTGAGAATTTACTACCCATTAAAATGAAGAATCACAACAATTGGCTCTCTGTATAATGCTACGCTTCCATCTTCAACATGCTCTTACACCAATTAATCTACGGCTGGCTAATGTGGTGACTTCTCGCAAGGAAAAGTAGTGGCATGTGAAAGTGGCTTTGGGTGTTATGGTCTATTCTACGGCAACTGCCAACCATATACCCACATCAATTGTAAGCTTTGATTAAATTTTTTTTTTTCCCAAATTGCTCTCTCTGTGTTCAATTTGGTGTGGGTAATTTCTCTTTTTTTTAACTTTTTATTGGATTTTCTGTTTCAGAACCAAATTACTCTATATTACATCCCCTTTAATTGATACAATTGATACTTGTAAGGGATAAAATTTGTAAAAACTGTTTAACGTTGGGGAACGAGCTGGTTTTTGTTGTTTTGTGCACGAAGGTGACACGTGGACGTGTGTTTGAGTCACGTGCTTAAAATAGAAGGATACACAGTGTCTGATGCATAGCGTTCACGTTGTACAAATTAAGACGTATCCGTGGTCTTGCGAAACAACGTTCTCGTTGTGGTTTCGACAACGTATCCATTGTCTTGTGCACAACGTAGACGTTGTATTCTCGACAACGTTTTCGGTGTTAATTGAACAACGAGTCCGTCGTGATTCAGATAAGGATGTTCAGGTCATATTTTAAGACATATACAACGTACTCGAGCTCGAGTCAACAACGAGACCGACTCGCAGGAGGGAATAATCAGGAGGCGATCGATTGTTCTGACAAGTGGGCCGAAAGCACTGCCTCGGCATTTAATGCAGGTCACTTCTGTATGCTGTCAGACTCAACTGACTGAATTAATGGTAGGCTTTCACGTGTGATGCAACAGGTGGTAGATTTTACTGACATATTTGGTAATGAGTGCAGGGCACGTGGTATAGGCATCTATGGTCATCTATGGCCATACCAAGGTTAACCTATAAATACCCCGAGAATTTCAGTGTTACGGGGATCAAGATATAGACATATTTTTCAGTGCTCCTATTTGCTTTACTGTTCACCATCTTCTTCATCTACTTACTTTATCATCGGAGTACAGGTCAAGGTATCACACCCTTTAACTTCTACCTTCTACCAGTAAACCAGAGGTGAACAGTTGCAGCTGACACGTGTCCTTTTCGGTATTTTTTCCCCTAAAAAATTGGCGCCGTCTGTGGGAAATAATAAACGAACCTCCTTTAGCTCTTTGTGATCATGACTGATCAAACTTCTGTGCCCGGGAGTGAGAATCAAACCCCTCAGGCCACCCCCTTCGCACCTTCTGTTGTACAGACTTTCATTCCTGGGGTCAGTCCATCATCTGACCAGCTAGAGAGGACCATGCCCCCCCCATCGAACCTTCTGTCTCTGATCGTATTTTGATGATGTTGCAAAGGCAGCAATCTGCTCTGGATCAGATCACCAGACACCAGCAGATGATGCAAGAAAGGCTTGATGCGTTCGAACATAGTAGGCTCGAAGTAGATGATGGGCCATCTCAGGGACCATCAGTGAGATGTCAGCTTGACTTCTCTTCTCCCCCATTAGCACCAGAGAACCGCGACACCAGGTTCGTGTTTCCTCCTACTGAGAGAGAGGCAGGACAACTTCCAGTTCGTGTGGAGCAGAGGGTCCCTTCTGATCGTATTCATTTACGAGAAGAAGCAGGACAAGAAGATTCGAGAGGTGCTGCCGAGGGAGCGGTTGTTCAGAAGACTTGGATGACTTCCAAGGAGGTGGAAGCTATGATCAGTGCTCGTGTCAAGAGCATGAAAGGAGGGATTCCTGATCACTTTGCTCAGTCGGCAAAGGACAACGTCGAGAACTCTCCTTTCACAGATGTCATCAATCAGTCATATACTTCCTCCAAGTTTATGACCCCAATCTTCCCCATGTACACCGGAAAGACGGATCCGGAGGAGCACTTGTTTGACTTCAAGCATGCGATGGCAGTTCACAATCCAGATGATAATCTGTATTGCAAGGCCTTCCCCAACAGCCTGGCAGGAGCGGCATCGAGATGGTTTCATAATCTGCCTCCTTGTTCAATCAGCAACTTCGCTGAGCTCATGGCCGTTCACCTCGACTTGTTAGAAGAAAAGCGAGAAGATGCCAGCATTCAGACGAAGAGATACCAGCAACAGCTAAGGAAGGCGTACAACTGAAAGGTACAACGAAGAGTCCTTTAGGTCGGAGATCTCGTTCTCCGAAAAGTATTTCAGAATACCAGGGAGGTTAATAGTGGCAAGTTGGGACCTAATTGGGAAGGACCTTATATCGTAGAACGATTAGGGAGTCCTGACGTTTGTTACTTGAAAGATCTGCAAGGTAATCTCATTTATAAATCCTGGAACATTATGAACTTGAGGCAATTCTTTCAATAGAATCTATGGTGAATAAATGAGTTGTTGCAGTAAAAAGTTTTCCAGTGTTATTACATGAGCATTTAAATTACTGCTTTGAAGTTTTTACATCAACTCGTTGTCTGGAACATCAGTGTAATATTGTGAATGTTTTGCAAAATCGAATAAAATTTCGCTTGGACATCATACTCACAACGAGACACTAGTGGCTTATCCTAAGTATGTCATCTGAGCAAATCCAGTGGCTTATCCTAATGACATCCTCTGAGCAAGTGTCTCGAAACTGAGTTACTTTATGTTCATCTTATGGAATTTTATTTGTCAGATTACATTCACAGTGAACTGCATAGCGATGTACCTAGGTATATTTCTCTTTTCCGTTGTATGAATGCTTCCGTTGTGTATATGGTTCAGAGTGCTTTGTTCGATGTGTGCATCAATCATTACGAAAATGATTCGTTTACATATACTCAAGTGCCTACGTTATGAGCTATTTATGATCATATCTAATTCTATGATCCATAAAACATGTTCATACACTTATATTACATTATTTCGTGTATGCATACGTTGTGCGAGCTCTGCAACTTCAAGCTCCAATACAAAGAAAACAAAAAAGGGAAAGAGAAAATGATCATTCATTTAGAAAAGCCCATTGCTGGGTAAAGTACAGAAAACCCCATAACACGGGGAAGAAGATGATGCATTGCAAGTAGCAAAAGAGAGAATAAGAAGAGAAGAAATCAAAGGTCGGCAGCAGCAGCAAGGACAGCGGAAGGAGAGACAGGGTCAGCAGCATCAGCAGCTTTAGCAGCAACGGGAGGATCTTCGGCAACAGGAGGAGCTTCAGGAGCAGCTGGCTCAAAGAATGGTTCAGATGGAAGAGGTGCAGGGCCTTCGAGGGGATGTGGCTTCTCAACTCCTTCAACTTCGGGCTCGTTGTCAAGGTCGATGACATCCTTGCTCTGGAGCTCGGAGAAGGTAGTCACGTCCTCCTCGTTGTCCTACTTCAGTCGACCTTGTTGGCGAAGCATATTGATCACCTCCTTCTCGGTCTCTGCCCTGTCCTCGTCGAGAAGAGTGTCCAGCTGCGACTGATAGTGTTGTTGCAGTCTTGTGGTCACCGCTTGCTCGATGGCCTCTTCAGCTCTTTTGGCTTCCTCGAGCTCCTCCATCACGTGGCTCTCGCTGCCTCAGTTTCCTCTAACTGCCTGCTCAGAGTCTGGGAGACGAGCTTCAACTCGCTGATCCGGAGAACGGCGTTCTCCACTTCTTGTTTGGCTTTCTTCTCTCCCTCTTTGGCTGCTCGAGCTTCGCCTTCAGCCTTCTCTTGCCCCTTGAAGGCGGCAATGAACTTCTCCTCCACCCGCACCACTTCAGCTCGGGCTTGAGACAGATCGAACTCAATCTTGAGTCGATCTTCAGTGAGAGTTCTCTCCAGCGCCTCAGTCCTTCCTTGCCAGTAGCTGATAGAATCTTTGAGGTGATTGTAGTGGTAGGTACTACGATCACATAGCTCCTGGAGGAGGACGTTCAGCTATAATACACAAGATCGAGAATATCAGTATGTCACAACGAGAATTGAATAAAGTAAATAGGGAACAAAGAACAGAAGTCATACCGAGGCCATGGACTGGCAGGCTGCATAAGAGACCTGGGGCAAGGACATCTTGCCAGCATCAGCAATGTCCTGGGGAAGCCTCATGGAGTGCGTCAGGGCCCTAGCAACCTTCTCCGAGGTCTGCACCGAGTCGTGGATGGTGGGCCTCCCGAAGCGTGTGAAGTCGGGTGACCAGTTGATATCATCTGAAGGTGGTGCTCCAAGCGGCAGAAGAGGTGTGGTTGTCTCTGTTGTGGCAACGGTGACCAGAGCGGAGCTCGAAGCAATTGGGGCAGCCACAGTGTGAGTAGCAGCAGGCATTGTGCTGGCTACAGACGTCCCCGTTGCAACCTTAGCTCCTTGATGCGTGGCAGGAGCAAAAGGAGAAGGAGTAGCAGCACGAGCAGTGTCCTTCTCTCGGCGCTGTTCTTCTTTTCTTTTCTTTCTGGCCTCGAACTCGGTCTGGGTCAGAATCTTCCGTTTCGGCTCGGAAGGCGCTCCTGTTGTGGAGGGAACTGTTTTTGGAGGAGGTGGAAGAGGGGGCAGCGCAGTTGCAGGACGAGTTGTCCTTGGCTTTCGGATCAGCGCAGGAGGGTTGGTGCCGGCCATATCTTCTTCTTCCGAGCTTGGCTCAATTACGGGTGAGGAGGAAGAGGTGCCTTGTTGCCTTTGTGAAGACGGGTTCGAGCTGCAGAAAAGGCTCCAAGTATCAGGCGGTAGTGGCGTCCACCGGATGTACTCCCCTTCTCGTACGCGCTTGATGTTGGTAAGAAGACTTTCCTCTTCGGGCGCGAGTTTTTTGAATGGAAGTTTCTTTCCTTCAACTGCAAAAAAAAAAATTAAAGTGTCAGACAACGAAAGTAAGCAGGACGAAGAAAGTAAATAGACAACGGATGATGGGACGGAAAGACAGAAGAAGTAAATGCACAACGGACAACGGACAACGGTATCATGTTACCTGATTTATCTTGGAAAACATTGGGCACAGTGGAAGTCTCAGCTTTCCAGCCCCCAGAAACAACAAAGGGAGTTGCTTTCCACCCTCTTTCTCTATCCAAGATGCCGGAAACGAGGTCTGGGTACAACGGCTTCTTGTTCCAGGAATAATAATTGTGTGGGCCATCGTCAGTACCTCTACATCTGACGGCATGACAGAAATGAAAGAGGTGTCTAGCTTCTATAGGGTATCCGTCCTTGATGAATTTGATCATCATGGACATATATTTGTAAAAGTTGGGGTGCATTTGCCCTGGGGCAAGGTGTAGGGTGGAAAGGACTTCATCCAGAACGGGATGAAGGGGAAATCGAAGACCAGCTTCGAGTTGGGAGAGATAGACAACGATGCAGGCTGATCGTTTGTCAATATAGACATCTTCTCTTTTGAAGTGAAGATTGACATGAGAGGGAAACTCGAAACGTTCCCTGAGATGGTTAAGATATGCTAATTGTTGTTGGCGTAGGACGGAAGATTTCTCAATGTAGGCACCATACGGTGCACTACCAGTACAGCTAGCCTCATCTTCGGATTGGCCTCTAACTTCATCTACCTTAAGGGATTCTATGGGTGTCTTGGCAGCCATGGGTTGAGGGAAATGGACCAAAGAATAGTGGGAAGGAAAATGGAAAAAATGGGCAGACTGACGACAGAGAAAGAAAGAGAAGAAGAGAAAGAGAGAGAAGAAGAATCAGTAAAGAGAATAAGAAAAAGGAGAAGAGCGTACCACAAAGAGAAACGAGAGAGTTTGAAGAGAGCTTGAACTTTCGCTTGAGACGCAAGTGAGGTAGAGTAACAGTACTTCAATGGCGAGATAAGTGAAACAAGGCAGCCAAGATGGATTTTTATAGATACCTTAGAGAAATGAAAAGACAAGAATACCCTCCATCAGAGCCGTACACCTGTGTCAAAGCCGGAAGGAGTGGTGGCAGGATCGACGTTTCACGCAAAGAGAGTAATCGTCAGAGATATAAAGCGTTTTGAATTCCGAAACGATAATGATGACAGCCTGTCTTGCATTAATGAGGCGTGACGGTTCGCACACGTAAACCAGCTGGCTTGGGCGTTCTATCTTCTCGGCGTAAACCACGCAGCGATCCAGATTCTGGAAGAAGATTGAGGTATGGACTGTTGCTCTTTTGTCCGTTTATGACACTTCGAACTACGTTCTAAGCCTCATAAATGGGCAAATTGTAAGGGATAAAATTCGTAAAAACTGTTTAACGTTGGGGAACGAGCTGGTTTTTGTTGTTTTGTGCACGAAGGTGACACGTGGACGTGTGTTTGAGTCACGTGCTTAAAATAGAAGGATACACAGTGTCTGATGCATAGCATTCACGTTGTACAAATTAAGACGTATCCGTGGTCTTGCGAAACAACGTTCTCGTTGTGGTTTCGACAACGTATCCGTTGTCTTGTGCACAACGTAGACGTTGTATTCTTGACAACGTTTTCGGTGTTAATTGAACAACGAGCCCGTCGTGATTCAGATAAGGATGTCCAGGTCATATTTTAAGACATATACAACGTACTCGAGCTCAAGTCAACAACGAGACCGACTCGCAGGAGGGAATAATCAGGAGGCGATCGATTGTTCTGACAAGTGGGCCGAAAGCACTGCCTCGGCATTTAATACAGGTCACTTCTGTATGCTGTCAGACTCAACCGACTGAACTAATGGTAGGCTTTCACGTGTGATGCAACAGGTGGTAGATTTTACTGACATATTTGGTAATGAGTGCAGTGCACGTGGTATGGGCATCTATGGTCATCTATGGCCATACCAAGGTTAACCTATAAATACCCCGAGAATTTCAGTGTTACGGGGATCAAGATATAGACATATTTTTCAGTGCTCCTATTTGCTTTACTATTCACCATCTTCTTCATCTACTTACTTTATCATCGGAGTACAGGTCCGGGTATCACACTCTTCAACTTCTACCTTCTACCAGTAAACCAGAGGTGAACAGTTGCAGCTGACACGTGTCTTTATGGTATTTTTCCCCCTCAATACTGTAATGCATTAATTGGTAGCGAGCGGGTGGATGGTTTAGGTGCAGAAAACGGTGTTTGTAAATATAGTGTTATTTGTTAGAGCCCAAAACTTGGTTGGGCATAACAACCACCCCATCCAGGATTCAATTTCTGGTACCGCTTGAACATGCAGTGCAGGTGTCCACTTTCTTTACTTTTTTTTTTTTGGTATAGAGACACGGTTAGGCCGCACCCCGGTTAGTAGTTAGTATATGTTCTAAGTGAAGGGCGGGTGGAGAGTACAACACTCTCACCCTCTCAAGAATGGATCCCGGAACCTCCCTCCTAAGGAGGGGATACACCTACCACTGGTTATTCCTAGGGTGTGTCCACTTTCTTTACAGCAACCTATCTTTTCTTTTGGGGTCCCATATCATTACACTCCCCAATACAACCATACCGTCGGAATCCGGGATTGATCTATGAAATTGACACCAAAGGATCTTTCTTTCCTCTTTTAACTTTGTTACTTGATAGACTGAGATAGAAGAAAGTGAACGTGGGTATTATCTCTTTGGGTAAATTACACTAACCTCCCTTAACCACAATTGGTGAATGTTAAAAGGGACAAGTGGTGGCTTGTAGAGCCCCCTTTAATTGTGGTTAAGCATAATCAAATTATGTTTTTTTTCTAAAAACCAAGGTTAGATGATGAACCCTAGGAGTGAGTGAATCTTAACCATAGTTAGTGGGTGTTAAAAGGGATACGTGGCGGTTTGTAGAGTTCCTTTAACTATGATTAGGTATAATCAACCTAAGGTTAATATTTATTTACTTTTCTAAAAACCTTAAGGGTGTGTTTGGATTTGTGGAATTGGAATTAACCTAAAGAATTGAATTCTATAGAATTGATAATCATTGAATTGGATTATATAGAGTTTGAATTTCCATCATTTGGAGGCATTGTTGTATTGCCATAATTGAATTGTGGAATTCCTAATTTCACTATTTGGATATGAATAAAAAAATTAAAAAAATACTTAACTTACCGGCGGTTTCCATTATGTAACGAAATGGCCGGTCTTCATTGGTCCACACCCCACTTTTTAACACTCACCAATTGTGGTTAAGATTCACTCACCCCTAGGGTTAAGCAATCCAACCTTAATTTTTGGAAAAACAAAAATCTTTTAATTTAGTAAAGCTTCGAGTTAAAGGGGTGTTCAAATGGACACGAGGACCCGGTGTCCCATCTCATCTCACCAAATCACCACTTAACAACAGCAAAACCCATCTCATCTCACTAAATCACCACTTAACATTAGCAGAACCCATCTCATCTCACCAAATCACCACACTCAACCTTAGTAGAACCCATCTCCCCATTCTACTCTAAATGAGGAGAGAGATAAGGCCAACCCCACACCACAGAGGACTGTAACCAAACTGATAGAGGAGAGAGAGAACATAGGAGGAAGAAGGAAAATCAAAATCTCAATATGTTAGCCGACGGTTAGTAACAGTCCATCGTCGATGTCATCTCTCTACGATTGGGAGAACGAGTCAAAAGGAGGAGATAGCCAAGAGAAGGGAGAGATGGAGATTAACCATTGGGTTTCTCTCTTTTTCCAATTCCAAGATAGGGTGGAATTGTCAATTAAGACCATCCAAGTAAGGATTTGAATTCCGCAGTGTTTAGTCTCTAAAATCACTTCTCTAATTCCCTTTGGAATTGAAAATTTTAAATTCCACCCTTTTATAATGTTTCCCAAATAATGGAATTGGAATTATGGGATGAAATTGACAATTCCACCCCCCAATTCCATAAATCCAAATGTACCCTTAAAAAGATTTCCATTTTCTATGTTACGTCCCACTGAATGTTTGGGACGTATGTGTTTTTCTTTGGTTGAAATTTCAAACCAAGCCATAATGAAATGTTTCCTCAAGTATTGGGGGTAAAATTGTAAAAGAGTATCTTTTGTTAATGACGTTAACTTGAAAAGCCTAACAGAGAAAGTTAGTGTAATTTCATAAACAAGAGGGGGGGGTTTATGAAATTTCACCAAACCTCAAGGGAGGTGAGTGTAATTTACCCTTTTATACACTCACTTCTCACATAGTTTCGATTTTGGTTTTTTCTAGAGTTTTTCAACCCAATATTGATTGGGAAATAGTTAACGTACATGAGATATCTATTAACAAACCTAAGGTTGGACCTCATTGGTCCATGCTCCCCTCTTAAATATGCCTCACTACTCATATTGATTCTCGTGAATGAAAATGGTACATCATTCTTGATAGTTTATTGATACCTTTATTTCAGTCCATTTTTTCTTATTGATTGATTTAACATTGTTATTTTTTTCAGTGCAATTTCCACTCAACGACTTGCACCATGTGATGAATTTTTTAGCCCACAAAGTTGAAAGCTAAACACTTGGTCACATTAATATTCAGTTTGTTCTTCTTTTTTCACATACTATATACTATAGAAATAGGATGCCTAGGTGGCATCCTCTTTGATCTCCATTTTAAGATTTGTGATGCCACATCATAACATAGTGGGAGCCATAAATACCCTCTCTTAACTTCCCATTTTCTCTCCCCATTATTAACTCTCTCTCATGCCCCAACAGATTCTTCTACTCAACAAAGACCTCCTCTCTCTTCTCAAGTCCCAACTCCACTTAAGTGAGACTCATAAATACCCTCTCTTAACTACCATCTTTATCCCTCTCCATTCTTATCTCTCTCCTAACAATGACCTCTCCCCATTTTTATATAGTTAAAGACTCTTTTCACCTACCACTCAATCTATTCGTTTTGGTATATTGAAGAAAATGTCTTCTCCTCCGTTTAACAACGTCTACGACCCTTGAAAATTGGAGAAAGACCCATCCCCTTCTCGACGATGCTTCGAATGGTAAGAAGTGTTTGTGTTAAATTTTTAAAGAAGGGGGGATTTGGTTGTGGTGGGAAGAGAGAGGTGCAATACCGCTTGCCCACCCTGGGATTGAATATCGCATATCTATCTCTTTTCATTGAGTTTTAACTAGATTATGTTTTGATGTTTACATGCTTGAAGAATTGCTTCATTTGGATTCTTTTACATTCATGGAGATTGATTAATATGTTAGCCTCAGGGTTACAACCATATGTACCCCTAATAATTTTGATAATAACATAATAATGAAATGAAATATTTGGTACTAATAAACTTGTTTAAGTGCTTGAACATTTCAGAGTACATGAGTTGATAGCACTCGAATCATGAAAAAGGATGGAAATTTCCCAAGAAGAAGTTCAACTCATTATATACAAGATGAAGATCCAAGATAAGACCATAGTCCAAGTCGGGTTCACTAAAGATAAAAAGCCATATCACAAGACCCAAGTCAAGCCAAGATCATCTCTCATCATTTTACATGTATTTATTTTTATTTATTGAGAGCTTATAGGACTTATGTAAAAAGTCCTCAAAAGAATGATAAGTTGAAAAGTTCAAGAATTATAGATTGACCACAGGAGCCTAGGACACCTTTTTGAATATTATTCTAAGGCCCTAAGGATCATAAAATCATGATAAAAACATAGCTAATTGACCCAGGAAATCAATCCTATCTTTTTGGTCTGATTCGAAACAGATTTCAGGAATTTCACTCTGAATTCGTCGACGAATATTTAATAGGAACTGAATTCAGCGACGAAATCATGATAGAAAATTTGAAATATCTTTCTGCCTGTTGAATTCGGCGACGAATTCTCTGGGTAGATTGAATTCGGCGACGAAGTCATTACAGGATTTTTTAGAATTCAATCTGTCTTTTGAATTCGGTGACGAACTCAAATGGGAACTCCACTTCGTCGACGAAATCATGTTTGAAACTGAAAAATCATTGTAACGGCTAGTTTGCAACAGACCTAAAAGCATTTAATGCTTCCACAACGGCACTATTGGATCAAATGCTATAAAAGAAGTTTATTTATGAACAAATAACAACTTTTGATCACAGTAATAACTCCCATTGATCACTCATTCATTGATATTGATTTTCACTCACTCTCATACTTAGAAAATCCCCAAAAATCTCTTTTGAGCTTACTCAACCGAATTTCTTTTTGAGAGACCTTATTAGAGTTTGTATTTCACTCTTATCCAGCTCATTTAAGAAGCTTTCTTTTCGGATTTTCAATCCAAAACTTATTTATTGAGATCAGTCAAGAATCTAGGATTCTTGCACTGAAACTGTTGCTTCAGTTTTATCAAGAGAGGGTTGTGCTCTTCAAAGGTTTCAGCTCAGCCTAAAGGAGAGCTGGTAAGGTAATATCTCAACCTGTAAGAGAGATTGTAAGGGTTTGGACTCCACCTATGAACGAGCCTGAGCGATTAAAGAATCGTGGTGAATCCTCTAGCTGGAAGTTGAGGCGGGGAGTAGGCTGGTTTGCTGAACCTTGTAAATAAATCTTGAGTTTGCACTCTCCTTATCTCTTCTCCCATTCTTTTAATACTCTATTGTTTAGCCTGTTGCATATTTAATTTTGTTCCGCACTTTTGAACTTGTAGTTTATAATTTTTAATCTGCCATAGACCCTATTCACCCCCCCTTTAGGGTCATTACCTGACCAACATAATATACGTTGCTTTTTAACAGGTCAACTTTACGCATCGAGACGCCTAGTTCCTAAACACATAAATGGATTTGTTTCCTCATTGTTATGAATTTCAACTCCATCTTATATGCATGATGGAAGTAAGATTCTTATGATTTTCTCTCTTCCGAAATGTTATATTATTTGTTTTTTCTGGCCACAAAGTTTTCAGATCAAGAAAAGTAATTAAATCAGTAGGATTGAAAGAAATACCCATATTTTTGGTATTGACTTCTATTTTAAGTTGTCATTTAAATTCTCTAACGATTTCATCATATTGAGAAGTTTTCCCCTTTTTTTTTGCTCTCACTACCGTGCATCACACAGGGTTTTTGCTAGTGATATATTATGCAATGTTAAGAACATTAATGGTGAGACACACACTATCCTAATTGAAGGAGCAAGCCAAATCGAGCTCATTGTGGTGTTGTGAAGATGTGCCCATTTAGTACTACCCATCTTTCTCTCTGATGACCTCTGTCTCTCTAAATTAAAAAAATATTATAAAATTTTATTTTCTCATTCTTAATTTTTGTTTTTTTTTTTCTGCTCTTGTGGGGTCTTTGCTAGTGACTATAACATGGCAATCAATCACCTTCTCATCTTTGTTCGTTTCATTGTCAGTCTCTCTCTCCATTTCGATCCATATAACAATACATGCCCTTCAATCTCTTCGTCTCTCTACCCATTTTAACATCTTAACCTCAGGTCCCATCAGCAACCATTGATGCTCCAATGTCATCTTCCTATCCACACCTCAATTATCTCAAATCATGTAATAGTTTTGTGGGGTTTTAGTTCTGTAATGTTCTTTGTTGTTTCTTATTTTAATTTTTTTTGTTAAATTTATGTTTATATGTTTCAGTTTTTTTTTTCAGTGTTATGTAATTTTATTTCTTTTTTAGGGGGGGTCAATAAAGGTTGAAATAATGAAGGAGAAGTTTGAAAAGTTGTTAGTTGGAGGAGACATGTTAGAGATAGTTAAGAGGGTTTCAAAAAAAAGAAAAGATGGTCGAATACCTATTGTAACTCCCGATGAGATGGACTTGGAGAGTATGTTTTGTTCAGCGTCGGCAAGGGCAGCTCCACAACCGGCATAATCATCAACATTGTCGCCTAATGTAGCAGCCGCAATGGTAACAACAGATAGGATAGAGCAGTGATAGGCGTACCTGGGAAATCCATTTGCAAAACTAAGGCGGGACCTAATTGGTCAATGACCCCCCCCTCTTAAATACTCACCACAGTTGGTGAGTATTTAAGAGGGGGCATAGACCAATGAAGTCCAGCCTTAGTTTTGTAAATGGATTTCCCAAGTACGTTAACTATTTTCCGATAGGGCCTATCCGAAGGTTGGTGATGGAACATTGTAAACCATGAACTTTAGCTACATAATAATAATTTTTTTTTTAATAATGTAGTTCAATCCCTGCATCTGTGACTGAGGTTGATTCCCGATGTCAATTTGTTTCGTCCCCATCGTCAACTCCCGATCCTATATGTGTTTTGAATTTCATGCTCCACTTAACTTTTCTCCTCTTTCTAATTCTCTTAATCTTATTTTTTTGGGTAATCTAAATTTTGGTGGTTGTAGACACCCAATTTTGCATGGCCAAAGGCCCTTTTTAGCTCCAAGAATCGAAAGATGAACTCAATGAAGAAGATCCGAATTCCGAAATAACCCGAGGTTAAGCCAAAGTCAAAGCCCAATCCAAGCTCAAGCAAAACCAAGCCCAAAAGAGGGGAGAAATTCATTCTTTAAAAAATTGTTTGAGTTTTGTGGGAGAAATTTAGTCCCACATTGGAAAAAAACAAGAAAACCCATTCTTTTTCCATTATAAAAGAGCCTTCACCTCACACTCTTGCTTCATCTTGAAAATTATAGGGAGAACCTTTGGAGCCCTAAAGAAACCCTAGTCTTGGGAAAACTTCAGAAGCTTAGAGAGATCTTACCAAACCTTAAGGAGTCTGGAGAAAACCCTAACTTATCTCGGAGGAGTCGCAAAGTTCAGATCTTCTTTGTTGTTCATGGTAATCAATCACTTCCTCATCTTTGTTCGTTTCATCGTCAGTCTCTCTCTCCATTTCGATCCATAAAACAATACATGCCCTTCAATCTCTTCGTTTCTCTACCCATTTTAACTTCTTAACCTCAGGTCCATCAGCAACCATTGATGCTCCAATGTCATCTTCCTATCCACACCTCGATCATCTCAAATCATGTAATAGTTTTGTGGCATTTTAGTTCTGTAATGTTCTTTGTTGTTTCTTATTTTCATTTTTTTGTTAAATTTATGTTTATATGTTTCAGTTTTTTTTCATAGTGTTATGTAATTTTATTTCTTTATTTAGGGGGGTCAATAAAGGTTGAAATAATGAAGGAGAAGTTTGAAAAGTTGTTAGTTGGAGGAGACACGTTAGAGATAGTTAAGAGGGTTTCAAAAAAAAAAAAAAAGATGGTCGGATACCTATTGTAACTCCTGACAAGATGGACTTGGAGAGTATGTTTTGTTCAGCGTCGGCAAGAGCAGCTCCACAACTGGCATAATCATCAACGTTGTCGCCTAATACAATAGCCGTAGTGGCAGCAACAGATAGGATAGAGCAGTGATAGGCGTACCTGAGAAATCCATTTGCAAAACTAAGGCGGGACCTAATTGGTCTATGCCCCCCCCCCCCTCTTAAATACTCACCACAGTTGGTGAGTATTTAAGAGGGGGGCATAGACCAATGAAGTCTATCCTTAGTTTTGCAAATGGATTTCCCAGGTACATTAACTATTTTCCGATAGGGCTTATCCGAAGGTTGGTGATGGTACATTGTAAACTATGAACTTTAGCTACATAATAATTTTTTTTTTTTAATAATGTAGTTCAATCCTTGCATCTGTGGAGTTGATTCTTGATGTCAATTCGTTTCGTCCCCATCGCCAACTCCCGATCTTGTATGTGGTTTGAATCTCATGCTCCACTTAACTTTTCTCCTCTTTCTAATTCTCTTAATCTTATTTTTTTGGGTAATCTAAATTTTGGTGGTTCTAGACACCCAATTTTGCAAGGCCAAAGGCCCTTTTTAGCTCCAAGAATCGAAAGATGAACTCAATGAAGAAGATCCGAACTCCGAAATAACCTGAGGTTAAGCTAAAGTCAAAGCCCAATCCAAGCCCAAGCTAGACCAAGCCCAAAAGATGAGAGAAATTCATTCTTTGAAAAATTGTTTGAGTTTTGTGGAAGAAATTTAATCCCACATCGGGAAAAAAAGAAAGAAAACTCATTCTTTTTCCATTATAAAAGGGCCTTCACCTCACATTCTTGCTTCATCTTGAAAAGTATAGAGAGAACCTTTGGAGCCCTAAAGAAACCCTAGTTTTGGGAAAACTTCATAAGCTTAGAGAGATCTTACCAAACCTTAGGGAGTCTGGAGAAAACCCTAACTCATCTTGGAGGAGTTGCTGAGTTCAGATCTTCTTTGTTATTCTTATCTTTAGGTACATGGAGCGCGGGCTTATTGGATCACAATCAAAAGGTATGCAACATTCCCCTCCCATTCTACTTCTACCCATCTAAGTCTGTTCTTCATTCGCTCTTTCCTAGTAGTCCAAAGATTTTCCTCCAAACAGTCGTGAGGAAGTGGAAATTCGAATGAATGAGAGAGTAGGAAGAAGAGATCTTCAATTTATTCTCCTTACTTTCGTTGTATTTTTTTTTTATTATTGTTAGTTCTTCTTTTTTTTACTAAAGTAGGTGAGGCCCCTCTCGATTCGGTCGAGCAGAGAGTTTGGCCATCACCGATTTAAGGAAAAGTGGTCTTCACCGTTAAGTAGAGAGAGTTCATCTCAATTCGGTCGAAGAGGGGTGAATTTCAATCTTGAAATAAAAATGATTAAAAAAAATTAATTGTTTAATTAGTGAAAGATTAAAATAAATAGAGAATAATTAAAAGGCAACCGTCGTTCGACGGATGAGTTGGGGTGCTTAACACCTTCCCAACTCATAAAAGTACCCCCGAATCGGACCTTTGGTTTTCAGACCAAAAAGGATAATATTTGGTGACCAATCACACCCGAATTTTTTGATTGGTGGCGACTTTAAATATCTCGGCCTCTCATTAGTGTGAAAGCATTAATGTGGGGAGGAGATCGAACCGAGCCGGCTATCGCACAGTGGTAACTAGGTTAGTATATGTAGCTCTCTCTTCCCTCATTTTGTGTTAGTATCTTTTGGAGTTAGATCTACGATTTATTTACTTTATGATTGGTTTTATTTTGATTTTTTTTTCTCTTATAATTGTGATTTTGCAGGAACTCTTGAGAACATCAACAAAAACCCAACTTTTTGATGAAGAGTGGAAAATACATCATCGGAAACAAAGCCATCGATGATAATTTCAAAAATTGGAATCTCATTTTCTCCCATGTGTTATAGTATTTTTCCATTTGTTTGACTAACTTAAGATTTATATGTGATTGTTAATTAGGATTAATTTTTTGTTTCCTTTTTGCGAAATCGCAAGAAATGTGATACTTCTCTCGAACACTTGCCCGCCTATGTGGAAGTCTGAATAGTATGCAATGCTTGCAAAGGTCCATGGCCATTATTTTATCGGATTAATTGTTTAATTTCACTGATCTAATGAACTAGAGCTTCAATAAATTGCCACCAATTTGTTTCATCTATTTAGGGTCTTTAATATCTTTCTTTCAATTATTTTTTCACCACATTTTTGACATATCTATTCCGTATTGGATTCTACTATTGGATGTTGAATGTGAAGAGGGCAGAAGATGTTCTGAAATGCCAACAGTCGATGGACTAATATTGCGATGAGTTTCCAAACACCTTTAGTACTCCATTTTCTTATAATATCATAAATTTTTGTATTTTAAACTTTAAAAACATCATTGTTTAACAATTAATAGCATCCTGGTACATCATTATCCAAAAACCTATGCTAATGTAGTTAATATGTAATTAAATTGTTAGTCATATACTACTTAAGTTATGATCCAATTTTAGTTATAAGTTAAATGATATAAAACCCTGTTTATCAAGTATTATTATTATTCAATTGATATATTTTCATGAAAATTTGTAAATTTATGATAGATAAATATTATATATTGTAACAATTCTCATGATATTTCAAGTGATTTAATTTAAAGATACTATATTAAATTAAAATTACTATAATAATTATACAAGTTTTTTCCTTTTAAACATTTCCGTGCATCCCACGGGCTTCTTACTAGTTGCGAATGAACTTGGGGATAGTTCAACTGCACCCACAGGTCAACTTATGTGTCCCTTTTAATCCCTATTAATTGTGGTTAAGATTCACTAACCTTTGGGATTTAACAATATAACATTAGGGTTAATATTTAACTCTGGTTAGGGAGTATTAACCTTTAAGGTTAATACTTTTTTTAATGTATTTAAAAAAGAAATCAAGGTTAGTTGTTGAACCCTAAGGGATAGTGAATCTTAACCACAGTTAATAAAGGTTAAAAGAGACACGTGTTAAAACACGTGGGTGCCATTGAACTCTCCCTTTGATTCTAAACATTATATTCTTGTGGGGCCAAACATTAGTCATGTGGCCCCAAACAATTTACACGTAGGCAAGCATATCGTGTATTTAGTATTTATTTAGAGGTGAATGGTCTCATATATAATTTTGTTGTTGTTGGTGATGATATCATTTTCCTAAAGTTTGGGGCATCAAAGTGTTTAATAGTAGGAGTAGAACTCGCACAAGTCGTCACCTTGAGAATGAATCTTATGACCTCTTTCATAAGAGAGGTCACACCCTATCATTCGAGCAAGTGGTCGGGGGTGTGTCTCTATTTTAAACTCAAATGTCGATAATATTCACAATCATCATACATATTTTAATTAGCGAATATTAACTAATTTTATTTGGGTTAACTCAGTAATTAGTCCACTTAGATCACTAACTACACCGCTCTTAAGTTATAGTTTAAAAAAAAAAATTAGGCTCTGTTCTTTTGGTGGAACTTTAAAAGTCCAAAACATTAATGTTTTGGAGCAAGAGGCAAGAGTATGAGAAGAGAGGAGAGAGGATTTCTAACCCTTCTAATTTATGATATCTTGGATTTATCGAGTTCAATTTAATTAGAAGTTCCACATCTATGGAACTTTAAAAAATCCAAAAAATTTGGTGGAGCTTGAAAGTTTCACATTTAGGCTCCGTTCTTTTGGTGGAACTTTTAAAGTCTAGAACTTTTATTGTTTCATGCCTAATTTTATTGGATGTCTAGAACTATATTATTTCATAGAATGCAAAAGTTCTAAAAATATGGAACCTTCAAGTTCTACAAAAAAACTTGGATCTTTTAAGTTCCATAGATGTGGAACTTCTAATTAAATTGAAGTCAAAAAATTTGAGATACCATCAATTAAAAGGGTTAGAAACCCTTTCTCATCTCTTCCCACACTCTTGCCTCTTGTTCTAAAACATTAATGTTCCGGAATTTTAAAAGTTTGCGCTCTATGGAATAATATAGTTCTAGATATTAAGTAAAATGAGGCATGAAATACTAAAAGTTTTAGTTTGGGCCGGGATGCACCAAGGTAGCTCAAACTTAAATGTGGGCCGAAAACTAAACCCAGACCGAGCTCGACTCATTGAAAACATGACCTCCGCGGCTCCTCCTTTATCTTGGGATACACTGCTGGGCATTGCCCATCAGGGCAACACGGCCCCATGTGCAAGGAAAATGGCTTGGATATGGGTTGATTTGAGTATCCGAATAGTCGTGACTGCAAACAATATAATGACCATATTACCCTACTCAATAAATTATCATATATATATATATATATATATATTTTAATATAACGTGGAACCCCAAGCCTACCCTTCGGATAGACCCTATAAAACCCAGGCACATGCAAAACCTTGCAACCCATATGAACCGGTAAGCCTAAGGCCCATGAAAACCATGAAATCTTGTGTGTGTGATCCCAAGGGGTGACAAGAGTTGAACTTAAGACCTCCGCTTCTTGAAGAGTGGTCCCTTGCCAACTGAACTACCCTTTGAGGTTTTAAATTTTTTTGGCATTTCTATCAGATAAGCCTATTTTTTTTTTTAACCTACTTGTCAAGTCCTACACTATGCGTGCATTAGGGATCAATCTCAACACACATAATGTAGTCCTTTGGAAAAATTTAGTAAAAAACTTATTGGCTTGAGTCCAAGGGCAGAGCCGGGAATTTCTGACAGTGGAGGCATGCGATGGTTCATGAAAAATGGTAGTAGTTGTTGATGAATTTGTTAAGAATTATTAGGTTAATATAAAATATTCTGAGTCTAGGCAGATGGGGTTTGGGGCCATAGGCCCCGGATTTTTTTTTTTATAACTAAGTTTTTGGGCCATTTTGCACATATATTTCATACATATCTTACGAGTATTGTTTCTCCTTGTTTACGGGATAGCTATCCCCTTGCCCCATGGATATGTCCCGTCAAATAATTAAATAAAATGTTATATGTTATAAAAGATATATTTTGTTTTCAATAGTCATTGCCCACTTGCCTAGTGGCTATACTTATTAAATAATTGAATAATATAGTATAATTATTTTGGGGACAACTGCACCTTGTCATAATTAATGCTAATAAAATAATTAAATAACTTAGTATATAATATATTTTTTTTCTTGGAGCACCTGCATGGATATCGGATCAAAGTCAATTGTAATTGCACCCATAGGTCAACACGTGTCATTTTTAAACATTATTAACTGTGGTTAAGATTTACTAACTCTTGGGATTCAATAATATATCTTTGGTTTTTAGAAGAAAAAAATATTTTAAAAAATGTTTAACATGGTTAAGAATTTTAAATCTTAGGATTACTATTTTATTTTTATTTTTTTTAAATAAGGTTACATTATTGAACCTCAAGGGTTAGTGAATCTTAACCACAGTTAATAGAAGTTAAAAGGGACATGTGTTGACCTGTGGGTTCGATTGAACTCTCCTGAGTTCATGTCCCCATTCCCATGACAAGATCGGATCACAGCCAATCACAATTGGACTTGGGACAATTCAATCGCACCTATAGGTCAACACGTGTCCTTTTTAACCCCTATTAGTCATAATACTAACCCTTAAGGTTCAACAATCTAACCTTGGTTTTTATGGTTTTTTTTTTAAAAAAAAATTAACCCTTTGATTAGAATTTCTTAACCCTAAGGTTAATTTTTTAAAATATCTTATTTAAAAAACCAAGGTTAGATCGTTGAATATTAAGGGTTAATGAATCTTAACCACGGTTAATAGGGGTTAAAAGGGATAGGTATTGACTTGTGGGTGCAATTGAACTCTCCCCGAGTTCAATCGCGATTGGTTGTGATGCAATCTGTGATTCGATTTCTCCCCAAGCTATGTGTAAAAAAAAAAAAAAATCCAAAAGTTGAGCGGGGGCACATGCCCCCCACATGGCTCCGCCCGCTTGACTGCTCATGCAATACTGGTTTCAGCTCGACAAGTAGTTGCCATGCCTTTTTCACATTAGTGTCCCCAAAATTTTAATCTTGTATTGACATATCACACCACTAATACATACCAAGTTTTGAAATATTGAAAATATCGACCAAACGAGATTTCAAAAATTTTAGATATCTCAGCAAAGTTTCAACAAATTATTGCTTTTGAATATTTTATCAAAAGAAAATATTCTAATAATATATGCCGACATTTCACGAAATAACTGTCAAAAATTCACTTATCTAATTAAAAAATTATGTAGGTTAATATGTTAATAGTATAAATAGGTAAGTATAAGTGTTTAAGGTCCTGATATTTAGGTTTTTTTTAGTTTAAATAGGTTAGTAGAAGTGTTTAAAGTTCATAAGTATTTTATTTTGTTAGATATCTTATTATAATAATGAGGTGACATCTAGTTAAACTTATAATTAGTAACATAATATAATTGTTTTAATTCTTAAAATTAAAATTAAAATTTTAAAATTTCAAAATTTCACAAAATTTTGATAAATATTTAAAAATGTTTGGTATATTTCGATAAATATCGGTATTTTATTATAAAAATAATGTTAAAATAAATTTACAAATTTTTGAAAAAAAATATGAAATCTCAAATTTTCGATTGAAATCAACATCCAATATAATTGCAATTTCAGTTACGGTTTCAGAGGGGATCGAAAACAAAATTTTGTAAAATAAAAAAAGATTTCAAACATTTTTTTTTTGAAGTTAAGCTAGAGTTAGGCAGACCCTGACCAGATAGATTAAAAAGAGAACCCCAAATTACATCCTCAAGTACAACTTTCCTGACCTGTCTTGTCTTCACAAATAAAAGACTAGGTCTCAGTAGGAAGAATAAAATGAGGAAAATATACAAGAGAGGTCCAAATAGAATCTAGCAAGCGAATCTGCCACTCTATTAGATTCACGCCAAACATGGATCAAACTACAAGCTTTGAAACCACGAATTAAATCATTTGCTTCTAGGAAGTCACTCCTCCATCTCCATGGAGGGTCAGAGAGCCCATTGAGGCTATCCAACACCCATTTAGAATCATAATAAACTCAAATCTTGGAAGCCCAGAAAGCTTTCGCCATGATTAGCCCCTTTACTATCGCTTTCAGCTCCAGAACATCGATCTCCTCCTTCTCACATCCTTCTGCGAAGGCTATACAAAGGTTACCCAAGTGGTCACACAAGATACCTCCCATCCCAGCTGAATTCGCATGAAGGGATCCATCTGTATTAAGCGCCCACCAACCCTATGGCGGGTAGCATCATGAGCATACCTTAGACACGGGGAGAAGGAACTTTGTTTCAATACCCCCATACATCCAACAAGGAATGATTTTTCTCTGAGTCTTCAATACTATTTTTGGACAAAGAGAATCTTCCTCTCCTATCATTTATCACATTTTGAAATATTACATGCATACATATATGATATTATTTTGAATTTGGTTGAAAAATAGAGTTTGAGAGTTACTTATAATGGTCAAGGTCAATTTTATGTTGAGTACCTTCGTTTCTAACATAACCGCATGCCAATTAACATTAATTTTTTCAACCAAATTAGAAGAACATGCTCATTAATTGCCTAAGGCCAGAGTAAGATATTTTGTCCTAGCCTTTCTAAGTTGTCATGTGTCCCTTTTAACCTTCTTTAATTGTGATTAAGATTTACTAACCCTTAAAGTTAAAAAATTTAACCTTCATTTTAATGGGAAAAATAATCACAAGAATTAAAACTTCTTAACCAAACTTAAAGGGTGTTAAAGGCTAGGCCAAAATATTTTACTTTGGCACAGTGAGAGGAAATCCGGACTCTTCTTCAATTAGACCATCTTTGAAGTTCTTTAGAGGAATGACTCACAACTTTTGGTATGGAGTCTACCTATTTTCATGTTGTTTTCAGTAAGACACAAAATCTTCTTCAGTTGGTGCCGACAAGAAGACCATCGGCACCCACTCTAAAGGCGCCACATACTTATGCACGTTGATGTGTTTGCACAGTACTTTGATAGATGTACACAAGGGAATGCATTGCTATCAAAATGGTGCAGGCGGCATGGTGCAGGCGGCTGGCGGTCTCCTTGCCAACACCAACGGGAATCGAAGTTTTTCAATAAATGGGTTAATTGCCTTGTATGAAAATAGGACAACCCACTTGATTATAAGCTCCATTACTTTGACTGTATCTGAACCGGGTTAGCTCGAAGTTTGACTCAACTCGGCTCGGTCGGATCAAGCCCGGCTTGAGCTCGTAAAATAGGCTCGATCGAGTCGAGCTGAGCCGAGCTTTTTTTTGTTTTTTTGAGTTTGAAAATATATTCAAGTAGAGCTCGAGCCCTTGACTGTTTGATTCGGCTCAGCTCAAAGCTCGGCCCGATTGAGGCTCGACTCGGCTCGGCTTGAATATTATATAATAAAAATATTATTATTTTTATTTAAAATTAATTTTTAATCATTCAATCTGAGCTCAAGCCAAGCCGAGCTCAGCTCAATTTGAGCTCGAGCCAAGCTCGAGCCTAACCGAGCAGATTCAAGTCGAGCCGAGCTCGAACATAGATAGAAAAATTTCAAACCGAGCCGAGCTCGAGCATAGATGAAAAAATTTCAAACCGGGCCGAGCAGGGCCAAGCCCGACTCGAATACACCCCTATCCATTACTAATTGAGGGACACATGACATGTGTTTTTTAAATCCGACCATCTGATCTCAATATTGATTTTTTGATAGACACACGACAAAAAAATTAGCCTGATTGGATGGTTCTAGACCATCTGATTAAACTCTCATTGGTTACCATTAATCTCGCAGAATTCACTGAACCATACCAAAGCTATAAAAACCGTTCAGTTTTCGGCTTCCAATTAGTTGGTTTAAATACTCAGTATCTCTCAATAGAAAGAGGGAGAGTCTTGCTACCATTCACCTCTTTAAGTCCATGTTGTAATGTTTACCATGCATTTTTAGTCTCCGGATTGTTAAATGACCAAAAAAAGTTTCATGTAGGAGCTAGGTTAAGATACAGATGGGCCTTTCAAATGCCGCACCTCACAGATTGGAAACCAAGTCCATCCCATATGAGAGCATCTCCAACCGGTCTCCATATCACCATATATGGATCCATCTTCAAAAACTCACTCCAACTGGTCTCCATATTTAGAGTTTCATCTCCAAATTGCTACAGTGAATCTCCATATACGGAGATGGAGAGAGAAAAGAGAGATTACATCTCCAAAACATTATTCATCCACATAAAATTCTATTTGTGTCCCTTTTTAGTCTTTTAATCCTTTTTAAAATACCATTTATTCTCCTTTTAAATTTGTTAATAATAAAAAAAATTTAGTGGGGCCCAGCGTATATGGAGATGACTTCTGTATTAATATTATTCATTCACACTAAATAGTGATTTGAAGACTGAATAGTGTTTTGGAGATGAGGTGGGTTGGAGTCAAACTTTTTAGTGAGGCCAACATCTCTATATATGGAGAAAATGCCGTTTTGGAGATGGATTTTGAAGACTTGCATTAGAGATGCTCTGAGGTATACATCCTATTAGGGTTGTCAAGGGATCGGATTTGGATAAGATCTATCTAGATCCGAATCCGAGCCGACAGATCTGGATCCGATTTGAGATCCATCGGATTATGAAGTGTCTAATCAGAATTTGAATTTGATTACTAATTCAAGATCCGATCCAATTTGATCTGAATCAAATCCGATTAACATTAATACATCTAAAACATAATATTTTAATTAAAAAAATAAATAATTATGATTATTATTATAGTATACTTGTAAAATAATAATAATAATAATAATATTATTATTATTATTATATATAATCTAAACGGATCAAATTTTAATCGGATCAGATCACTATATATCCAAACCCGATCGGATTATAATCGGATTCAAGATCTCGGATCTGTATCCGATCCGACAGATCTATAATAGGATTAGGATCCCGTCTAATCGGATTCGGATCAAGATCCGATCCATTGACAGCCCTACATCCTACCACTAACAAATCATGGATGAGTTAAATGATCAAATTGCTATAAACGATATTTGTTCAGTTCATGAAAGTTCAAAAAAATGTCTAGAAAAAGAAAAAGAAAAATTGTCAATAACTAGACGAATGGTGTGATGATTTGTTGCTAAATGTGCAACATATACACTATACAGTGCTTGACCACCTTATCTCCTCTGCATAAATGCTAAATATATGCATTTGTACTCATACATTATGACTGAAAGCATGAAATCAATGACATTTATACACGTGAGCCCTAAAGTGGTAAGCTTGAATTGTTACCATCCGGGGTTTATACGAGCGTGCTAGCTAGCATTGCTAAAAAGAAATATTATCTCATTAAGGTAAAGATGCATTTGGAATAAACCAATAAATGTCGAAATCGTGGTTTTTGTGTGTGAGTGTGTGTCTTCTTTGTTTTACTGTAACATCGTCTTTTGTGTTGTTACTCTGACCCAAAAAAAAAAAAAATAGGGGTATATTCGAGTCGACCTTGGCCCTACTCAACTAGGCTTGAAAGGATTTTACTCTAGGCTCGAGCTCGGCTCAACTTGAAATGGTACTCAAAAAATCGGCTTGAAGCTCGGCTCGAATTCAAAAAGCTTGGTTCGAGTTTGAATTGATTCGAAGCTCGAGTCAAGCTTGGATTGATTTATTGAAAAAATATTTTTAAATAATAATATTTTATATTTATATATATATATAATAATGATATATATAAATAATATTTTTTATTTTTTACATAATATTCGAGCCGAGCTGAATCAAATAGGCCTTGGCTCGAGTTCGACTTAGAATAAATTTGAACCTTGAAAATTCGACTCGACTTGGCTTAGCTTGACCCGATCGAGCCACATACGTGAGTTTGAGCTCAGCTTATCGAGTCGAACCGAGCCAAGCAATCAAGCTAGCTCGGCTTGTGTGCACCCCAGTTTAACAAAAAAAAAACATGAAAATTCAGGATCGTTAATAATTTTGAGGATTTTTAAAGAGAAATCTGCCAAATTCCTTGCCCTCACGTAAATATATAGAGAAAACAAAATTTTGAGTTGGGCATGAATGCTTTAACGGATTGGAGTTGGTTCGAAAATATTAATCATGGAGCAGACATGGGCCAGGTCATTGATGCCATTTCTATGTTTTTGTTTTGTTTTGTTTGGTTTTGTTTGACTTGAGAATCTCTCGGTTATAGCGGTCTCAAAGGGACCTTTACAACCTGGAGAGATGACATGTCCCTTTTCCATCCATTCTAGTTGACGGCAAAACTAATACTAATAGAATAAGTATCAACAAGGACAGATATCATGTATATAGAATAAGTATCAACAAGAAGCAGAAAACGCAGGTGTAATGGAAAACCAGCTAGAATACAGATTTAAGAGCGGTTTTCTTGAAACTAAACAGGAGGCAAATGAGCTCAAACTACAGTAACATGCATACCCATGAGACGAAGCAAGACCTATCCAGCTCCAAATACAGATTTAAGAGGGAGAGGTTGATGTATCAGAACAAGGTGGTCACTTATATGGATACTAGCGGGTGGCACGTGAGAGTGAGGAGAAAGAGTTAACGATACCCGATTGAACTCGCTAGTGGCACATGCAATGCACATGAGAGCGAGGGGAAGGAGTTAACTACAATTAATAAGAATTAAAAGGGGCACGTGTCTGAGGAGAAGGAGTTAACTACAATTAATAAGAATTTAATTTCCAAACTACCCCTTGCTCATCTATCTATTTAGAATTACAGCCAATCACGATTGAACTAGGGGGGAGAGTTCAATCGCACCCGTGGGTTAACAAGTGTCCCTTTTAACTTCTATTAACTGTGGTTAACTCCTTCTCCTCGCTCTCACGTGCATCGCACGTGCCACTAGCGAGTTCAATCGCACTTGCAGGTTAACACGTGTCCCTTTTAACTCCTATTAACTGTGGTTAACTCCTTCCACTTGCTCTCACGTGCCATCCGTTAGTAGTTTATAGTTATAATTACATGACATATATCACCTCAATTACATGACATATATCACCTCAAGGATTCATCTATTTAACCTTAATTTTTAGAAAAATAAATATTAACTTTAGGAATTGTTTGGCTCACATAATGAAACCTGAAACAAAAGTTGTATTTATACTAAGGTTAGAAATCGAAATTAATACATGAAATTCCACGACCTCCGCTCGATCGGATGTGCTACACCGCTTGAACGATTTTCTCCTAAACTTAACCTGTCAACTGTATCGACTTCTGCTCGGGCAGAGCTTGACCATCGCTCGAGCGATCCTATTTAAGAAAAACTCTCTGACCTTGGTGATCTTGATCGAGCGACAGTAAGACAATTTAAACACGTTCGGTCAGACTGTTTTTTTGCCACGTGTTTCAGAATGGACCCATCTTAACATTCAACAGTCAATTTAAACGAAACACTACCACATTTCATCATGGGACCACTCAGTAAAGGCTTTAATGAGCATGACTATATATATATATGGTGAGTACTAATGAGTCATACTCATTGAAGCTTATAGTAAATGGTCCCTCTAAAAAGATGACACGTTACATACTCTTTTTGAATCAGACAATTGGATGTTAAGTTGGGTCCATTAGAGATAAGTGTCAAAAAAATTAGTTTGATCAGACATGTTTAGACCGTCTAATTAGACCCTAATTTGCAACATTAACTCCTTAGGGTTCACTAGATGCTACTTAGAATATAGAAATGACTGATCTTCTCTTCTTTGATCGGACGGTCTATAAATGTTCGATCAAATTAATTTTTTGTCACATGTCTCCTGAGCAACCCGTCTTGCCATCCGATGAATATATTCCAAAATAAATTGACACATGCCACATTATTATGGACTGCTCATTACAAGCTTCAAGAAGCATGACTCATTAGAATGCTACTCAATATATATATAATACGATATATTAGATGGGTGAAGGCCGGGGAGGACAGGGCTTAGGTCTTTACTAGGCCCGTCCCTCAATTTGGAGGGTCTTTCAAAATCAAGTCCAGCCTTGCCTCTTAGGATCCTAATGAAAAAAAAGCCCTCTATTTTGTAGGTTTTGGAGGGTCAGGGGGCTCCTTCATCGAAGGGCCGGATTGACAGCCCAGACTCTCAACCCCCTCAAAAGGTAAGAGGGAATAGTAACGATGCATGTCCAACCACAGTAGAGAGTCTAGCATTTCTATTTCTGGGGGTCCACTGACCGGTTTCTAAGCTAAAAAGTAAAAACTCTCTCATAGAAGATCCCTTCCGACATCAGATTACATTTCTCTCGCCATCTTTCTTGTTGGGGTTTTTGATCCAAGGTGGGTTCATGTTAATCTTTGCCATTTGAAGCTCTTGTCTGACTAATTTTTTTTAAAAATTTTTTGGGTACCTCCTGTTCCTGTAGTTGGGCCTTTTGCACTTCAGTCTCATTTGTAGCCAACTTTTGATCGGTTTTTACTGTTCCCTTTTACTTAGTTTTTTCATTTGTGTTATTACATTTGTTTTATGTTTCTAAAATGGATTTCGGCATTGATGCTTATTTGATTTTGGCTCAGAAGAAATGAATAGTTTTTTCTGTTAGTGTAGAGTTGGTGTTAATAGGTTAATGGGTTTTACTTGGAACGATTAAACTGTAATATTTTTTTCCTGTTTCTAAATGTGGGTTTAATAAGTTCTGTAATTGGTGATTTTCATGCATTTTTCTGGCTTTGAAATATGCTATTGTTGGCTCGGACTGCTATCGGTTATTTCTTTTATTTTTCAATGAAGCTTCATGGGGTTTTCTTCATGGATGGATTTAATTGTAGTTTTGTTATTCATAGCTATAATGCATGTCAATATTCTTATAAAGGACGAAATGGGTACTAATTGTTTTTGGTGTTTAATCAGGATTTGAAGTTTTTAGTTGGTGGTGTCAGTTTTAATTTGATGATGGGTAGTGTTGGGAATGATGATTGGGATGATGAATGCTCTGTAATTGGAGACAAGGGAGAAATTGGATTTCTTGATTTTGAAGATGATAAATCTGTGTGTAGTTACAACCCAATTGAAGAGGGTCCAGTTGTTATTTCGGCCCCATTCCAGTTGGTAGGAGGAAAGCCTCGATCGATCCCCGTTGGAGAAACCACTGCTGATTCATTCACCATCAAGAACACCACTAGTGATCCAGTCGAACTTTGGGCAGTTAAGATTTTCTGCTCAAATCCTGAGGACTCATATACCCTGTCTCTGATGGAACCTCCATCAGCCAATTCGGACGTGGAATCCATCCGGGGCTTCTTGGAGGCATCCTCTCTGGAGGACAGGGTGCTTCAGCCAGACAAGACTCTAACCATTTGGTTATCTTGCAAGCCGAAGGGCATTGGTTTGCACACATCTGTTGTACATTTTGATGTAGGGGATGATAGGATAGAACGAGTAGTTTTTCTCTTGGCAGAAGATGATGTCTCACAGTCTCTGGCTTCAAACAGGCCCTATTCGAAAGTCCCGAGAAAGAAACATTTTAATGTAGGTGAATATGTTGCAGGTAGTCGTCCTACAAAGGCGACGACCCAAGGATTCAAATATAGGCTTCCTCAGTATGTGATCCCGAAGAATATTAGGGAGTTGGTGGAGAGTAAGCAGATACCTGAGGCTATCACAAAAGGTTTAACAAGGGAAAATTATGCTGCTTACTTTAGTACTTTACTGATCATGGAAGAAATACATATGGAGGTAAATCTTAATACTTCTATTGAAAGAATAATGCAGACAGTATATTTTTTCGTTAATTTTTGCACTAAACTTGGTGAGTTGTTGCTTCAGGAAGAAATGAGAGCCCATGATATGGAGTGTGTCACCATGAGGAAGAAAGGACCTCAATTCTTGGCTCTTGAGGTCCCTGGACTGGCCGAGAGAAGGCCTTCGCTTGTCTATGGGGATTTTGTTTTTGCCAAGCTTGCATATGAAGATCCGGATGACACAACTCCTTCACATCAGGTTTGTGTTGCTTCTGCAAGAAACTTCTCTTCATCAAGGATTAATGCATCTTAGCTTGTATTCAACATCTTGAAAAATTGATAAATAATGTGTATTTGATTATGCATCGTGAACCATAATGTTCTAAAGACTTAAGAACAATATAATATTAGGTAAATTAAAATGTATCTTGGTAAAACTAAATATCAAATGTTACATCTTTAACATAAATATGGCATAAGACTAATGTTAGGAAGGATGGATTGATGTTTGTGTTTGCATCTGCCTCCGATATGGCACACATTCAGAGGCTTGAGAAACAACTTGTAGTAAAGAAATCTTCAAGATAAAAAATTGATCCAGTTAGATGATCCTAACCACCCAATCATCAGGCTCGTTTCTGGGCCCTTTAACATTATCTATTCTGTCTGTCCAGAAGATTGTTCTCATAGCTTAATCAATGCTAATAGTTGAAAAATCAATTTAAATTGATTGGACACCATTAGCTTAGTATTTAGAAACTGCCAACCTTTTCTGCAAACTTAAATTTTTGAATGTTGTTTCTGCAGGGTTTCATTCACCGTGTTGAGGCTGAGGAAGTGTGTTTGAGGTTTTCGAAGGACTTCCACCAACGTCATCAAGATGGGAACCTCTACAACTTTCGATTTACGTATAATAGGGTGAACATGAGAAGGTTATATCAGGCTGTTCAAGCAGCTGAAGGTTTAGCAAGAGAGCTCCTCTTTCCATGTCAGTCCTCCAGAAGGAGAGTGATCAAAACAACCCCAATGGTGCCTTTATCTTCTAGTCTCAATGAGGAGCAGATGTGTTCTGTTGAGATGATCCTTGGCTGCAAAGGGGCGCCACCCTATGTGATCCATGGGCCTCCAGGTACGGGTAAAACAATGACATTAGTGGAAGCAATTTTACAGCTCTACATAACCAGAATGGATGCTCGAATTCTTGTGTGTGCATCGTCAAATAGTGCAGCAGACCACATACTAGAGAAACTCATTAACAAGGACATTGTTGAGATTAAAGAGAATGAGATATTCAGGCTAAATGCAACTAGCCGCCCATACGAGGATGTGCATCCTAATAATATTAGCTTTTGCTTCTTCGATGAGTTCGTTTTCAAGTGCCCACCTCTCAAGGCCTTAATGCGCTATAGGGTCATCATATCCACCTATATGAGTGCCTCTCTTCTGTATGCAGAAGGCATCAGGAGGGGCCATTTCTCCCATATTTTCTTGGATGAGGCTGGCCAAGCCTCGGAGCCTGAAACAATGATCCCTATATCCAATCTGTGCGGTAGGGAAACAGTTGTTGTTCTGGCTGGAGACCCGATGCAACTAGGTCCTGTTATTTTTTCCAGAGATGCAGAGACTCATGGATTAGGAAAATCATACTTGGAAAGGCTATTTGAATATGAATTTTATGATAGCGAGGATGAAAATTTTGTAACAAAATTGGTGAGGAACTACCGGTGTCACCCTGCAATCCTGGATCTCCCTTCAAAACTTTTCTACAAGGGGGAATTGATCGCCTGTAAAGAAGATAATGGTTCCTCCTTGTGTGATTGGGTAGGCCTCCTTCCTAATAAGGAATTTCCTGTTCTTTTTGTTGGCATTCAAGGATGTGACGAGCGGGAAGGCAGTAATCCATCATGGTTTAATCGAATCGAGGCGAGCAAGGTAGTTGAGTTCATCAAGAAGTTGAGTGCGAGTACGAATCTGAGTGAGGCAGATATTGGGGTGATAACGCCTTATCGCCAGCAAGTGCTGAAGTTAAAGAAAGCCCTTGAAACTTTTGATATGCTCGATGTAAAGGTTGGGAGTGTGGAGCAATTTCAGGGACAAGAGAGACAAGTCATAATTATATCTACCGTCAGGTCAACAGTTAAACACAATGAGTTCGACAAAACCTACTGTCTGGGATTTCTTAGCAACCCAAGGAGGTTTAATGTTGCTGTTACACGCGCTAGATCTTTGCTTATCATAGTTGGGAATCCACACATAATCAGTAAGGTATTGCTCATAATTTTGGCTGCTAGCATTTAAGATCAACTCTCTTAATTCCTTGGCCAAACATTTTTGTCATATAGGCATGGATATGTGAAGTTTGGATTTCATTTTAGATCTAAACTTTTTAAGTGAATTTCATTTCATGCCTTGTGCTCATATGTGCTTCACTCTTGTTGCATTAATTTTGTATTATGGGTTGGTAGCTGCCTGACAGTGCTCTAAACTTCTTTTTCTTCTTCATCCTAAACCATTTCTTAATTTAATCTGCCTTTGATTCCTCTAAAAATTTTGTAGCCGACTAACTAGCAGAAGAGTTGAGAGAGAGAGAGAGAGAGAGCCTTTGATTCCTCTAAAAATTGTGTAGCCCACTAACTAGCAGAAGAGTTGAGAGAGAGATTTGGGGTTATACATTAATTGGATATCTTTGAAGTTACTTGGGGTGACACCTGCATCTCTCTGCAGTGGTGTATGTGCTAAAGGTATATTATTTTTCTTTTCCCTTTTTTTTAATTTCTTGTCTTACAAACACCTAACTTCTTTTCCGACTATATGCATCAAGTGCTAAAGGTACATTATTTTTCTTTTCCCTTTTTTTTTAATTCTTGTCTTACAAACACCTAACTTCTTTTCCGACTATTTAATATGCATCAACTGATGCATGTTCTGATTTCAAAGATAACTGACGTTTTTAAAGATTGAAAAACTTTTACCTGAATGAAGATTTATGACAACTATCCAAAAGTCCATTAGTTTCACCATAAGTTGGGCAACAGATCTTTAGAGTATTATTGGAAAAAGGTATGAAAGAAGGAAAAAAACCATCTTTAATATTTGGGGAGTACTAGGAAAAGGCATGGCCACCATCCTAAGCATGAGGAATTCCCCATTTTTTTCCAGGAAAAATAAGAGAACTGTTCAAACACCTGGTGGGTTTAAATTGTGTCATCAATCCTTGACATGGTTATTAAGCCAAAACCTCTTCTATATTACTGTTTTAACTGTACATACACGCTATTGTGTTTGCTTTCTGAGGTTACTGCATCTACCATCTTTGCATCTGTGCCTGACAACAATACACATTTTCGTGTCAGGGGTTGTGTTTCATAATCCTTTAAACTTTTATCTGCTAGAATCAGTTTTTCAACATCAATAATGTGCTATACATCATTCATGATTGTGCTCGGGGGCAAGTGATGAGCATATGATAAAAGATTGAAACATTTTTATTGGACTTTAGATCAGTCAGTCATCCTCAAAACTTATATGTACCAGTGTAGTCAAGGTGTCTAGGCGATGCCTAGGTGATTAGCCCCGGCTAGGCGAGGCGTTGCCTAGGCGACGCCTAGGCGATTAATTTAATATAAATACATATATAATTATATATATATATATATATATATATATATATATATATATATAGGATATAACTATTCAAGATTTACAAACTGAGATTAACTCAATTAAAAATGACATTTCACATCTCAAACATAATACTCATTTTAAAATTAATCAACTTAAAAACCAAATTTCTCAAAAATATTATATACCACACACACACGAAATCACTTCAGACAATGAAGAACCAAATGGTCAAAATACTAATGGACAAGATGAACAAACAAGTAAAGATCAAGAATACATCAATTTAATCACACAAACTATCCAACAAAAATGGTTAGTCAACATATCAATTATAGTAAACAAAGAGTTCAGACTTGATACAATAGCTCTTATTGATTCAGGTGCTGATTTAAATTGTATTCAAGAAGGTTTAATTCCAACCAAGTATTTTGAAAAAACAAAAGAAATTTTACATACTGCAAGTGGAAGTCAACTTAATATAAATTACAAATTAACCAAAGCTCATGTATGTAATGAAGGGATATGTATCTCTACGCCCTTTATACTAGTCAGAAATCTTACAAGAGAAGTAATTCTAGGTTCTCCTTTTATAACCTTAATCAAACCTTTTACAGTAACTCATGAAGGAATTCAAACAATAATTAATACTCAAGCTATTAATTTCCAATTTATCAATCCTCCACATCTAAAAAACATTAATATGATCAAAGAATATTCAATATTCAAAGAACACCACATTCATTTAATAACTCAAAAACAAAAACAAATCTGTTTTCTAAAAAATGAAATACAATATAAGAAGATTGATGAACAACTCAATAATTGGAAATTACAACAACAAATCAAGTATTTTGAAGAAAAACTTAAAACTGATGTATGTTCAGACTTTCCTAATGCCTTCTGGCACAGGAAAAAACACATTGTTGAATTACCTTATATCAAAGATTTTAATGAAACAAATATTAAGACTAAAGCAAGACCAATTCAAATGAATCATGAATTATTGGAATATTGCAAAAAAGAAATACAAGATTTACTCAAAAAGAACTTAATCCGTAAATCTCAATCTCCTTGGAGTTGTGCTGCTTTCTATGTTCAGAAAAATGCTGAATTAGAAAGAGGAACACCAAGATTAGTAATCAATTATAAACCCCTCAATGATGTTTTACAATGTATAAGATATCCAATACCAAACAAACAGGATCTTTTACAAAGATTAAACAATGCAAAGATTTTCTCAAAGTTTGACATGAAATCAGGATTTTGGCAAATACAGATCTCAGAGAAAGATAAGTACAAAACTGCATTCACAGTTCCTTTTGGACACTATGAATGGAATGTTATGCCTTTTGGTTTAAAAAATGCTCCTTCAGAATTCCAAAACATAATGAATGAGATATTCAATTCTTACACACAATTTTCAATCATATATATTGATGATATCTTGATATTTTCAAACTCAATTGATCAACAATGGAAACACCTCAATATATACTTTTCAGCAAACAAACATAATGATCTAATATTTTCATCAAAAATCCAACTATTTCAAACAAGGATAAAGTTTATTAATTATAATATTCAAATTAGAAATTTTATACCTTTCAATAGGTCAATTGAATTTGATAAATTCCCTGACATTAGCAAAAATAAAATTCAAATACAAAATACTAATTATAATCAAATAAACAGGTTTTTTTAAAAAAGAATACAAAGGAACAATCCAAGCACAAAATCCAAGCACAAAAACAACATGGGAAAATCTTAGAATAATTAATATACCAAAACAAGATAGGTTATTAACATTTGTGGCATTAAGGATCTATGATAGATATCTTCCCAAAAGTTTTATATATTATCTAGAAAAAGACAATATTTTTCCAAATCAGTTATTTGATTTTCTCAAATCATTATTTCATTTATATTCAGGAAATATAAATTATCAAGTATTAGTATTATATTTTCAGGATATGATGGCTCGAGAAAGATCGACAAAAGGGTATAATTTTGGAAATACTTTTTTGCAAAATGTTCAACAAAGAAAATACATTTATCCTCATAAAACAAAAGAATTATCAACCTTGGAGATTTGTCTTTTAGATAATTTATGGCATGCTAAATCTCTCAATTCTACTCAATTAATGGAGAAATCAATTAATGCTCTGCAGCATTATTTTCTATCAAACAAAGTCCAAAATTCCAAAAATTCAAAAAATTCTTATATTTCCCTGACTGACAGAATTCATGAAAATCCCCAATTCTTTTCAAATTTAATTCTCAATCCAAAATTATCTTTATGTGAAGCCTTCAGAGTTAAATTAAGAAATCAAGTTCGCACCCAATTACCAGTCAGTATCCAACAACTTATCTTCTCAAAATCCCTCAGTCAATATCATAAATGGATCCAAGTGTTTTCTCAAATTGAAGCCAAAAATTTCCCATTTCACAAATCTAGACTCATCCATTGCCATCCTTACAACCTTCTCAAAATTTTCAATACCGAACCAAAAGAGCAAGAAGAAAAAATATGGTTATTTGAAAATGGTTTTATTAGAGGAATTTATTCTTACAGTCAAAAAGATCTTATTGGTTTTCCAGAATGTGTTATAGAGACATGTAGGCAACAGAGACTCGCAAAACCAGACCCATTCATTTTCTTAGAAGTATTAAGTTCTTGTCCAGAATGGTCAGACAATGGTTATCGTCTTTTTCCAACTAGTCATGTGATTCTTATCCATGATAATGACCCATGTTACAATGTTCCTCCTTGCAAAAGAACGAAACTCAATTATGACAAATTAGATATCCAAACCCGAAAGATTTGGGGCCTTAGTCATATTTACCAAACCCTCAAAACATGTCCTTGGAATATCATAATTGACACAGGAAGGATTGTTATTTTAGCCAAGCCAATTCCAAGTAATTCCGATTTTCATCCCATCATATACCAAATTACCAATGGATTAGTAAATTCTTCACATTATGTTCAAAAGGTTCTATGGGAAAATTTCCATGAACATCCTGAATACACAGATTTTTATGATCCAACAACCAGAGATTGGATCCATGAAATTGATGATGACAGCTCAAATTCAGAAGATAATCAAGGTGATTTTCTTCTTGACTTACAAGCCGTATGGGGTCCACAAATAAATGAAGACAATTAGGCAGAAGAAGATTTAATACAAGACAATTAATAAAACAAGAATCAACTCAACAAGAAGATACAATCCACAAAGGCAGAGCAGTGCAGAATTCAACAGTTCAAATTCAAGTTCAGTTCAAGGTAGCAGAAATTCGTCACCAAAAACCAAAACAGTACAAGGTCAAAGGTAGCAGACAAGCGGTACAAATTATAGCCGACAAAAGAGTAGAAATCAGTCAAAGCAAACAGTGAAAGCAAAAGAAGTACAAAGCAAACAGTGAAAGCAAGCAAACAGTGAAAAGCAGAATAGTACAGTCAAAAGAAATTTAAGATTCGTCCAAGTTACTCATCCGAAAGTAATCAAAAGCAAGAAGTAAAAGACACCGAAAGCAAGTTACCAAAAGGAAAAGAAGAGTTAAAACAACAAACACTCAAGTGCAAAGATTCGTCAGGAGTCCTATAAGTTCAGAAGTTCAGGGAGAAGAATTGGAGAAGAATTGGAAACCCGAAGTCCTTAGTTTTAGTTTCAACCTTGTAATCCTTTTTTCTTTCTTTGTTGAAGTTCAATATTCTTCCTCTTTTGTAACCTTCCTCTCTTCTTCCTTCTTTCTTTTCTTTTCAAGTATGTTGCTGTAAGCGGGAGATTATGGCATCCAATCTGTAACCTTCAGTTCAAAAGGTATTTTCAATTATCAATGTAATTTTGATTTCATGTTCTTCAATATATGAAATAGTTTTCTTCTATTATGCCTTTCGCTCTTCAAATGTTTTCACACTGCACACTGTTTAACTGAGAGACCGCTGTAAGCCGCGGCTATTCTGCACTGGAATAGAAAAGCGCAACTGTGTCCTTAATCTTAGGACTAACTAGAACAGTATTGCACACTCAAATGATATATATTTTCCGCACTTTTTATATATCCATGCCTGGGTCAGAAATGGTATTGCACACTCAAATGATAAAATTCAAGATCCTTTATTACAAAAAGAATGCTTCATCAACGTTATAAGTAATAGCAACGTTCAGGAACACGCCGAGTCTACACTGAATAGTTCTTTAGAGATTATATTATAACAGCAATACACAGTATTCATCAATATTTCTATCTTCTAATCAGTCGCCTAACCATGGTAGGAACTGCCTATAGGAACAGACATGATTCATCTGATCATTCTGTTGCTCAAATGTTAGTTGCTGGTTTTACTGGTCAACTCAAAGGTTGGTGGGATCATTGTCTCACTCAAACAGATAGACAAACAATCCTCAATGCTTATAAAACAACAAATGATGGAACCACAATTCAAGATGAGAACAATGAACCAATTCAAGATGCTATTGCAACTTTAATCTTCTCAATAGCAAAACATTTTATAGGTGATCCCTCAAAAATCAAAGATAGATCTTCTGATCTTATCAACAATCTCAAATGTAGAAAACTTCAAGATTTTAGATACTACAAAGATACATTCCTTACGAAGGTTATGCTTCGTGATGACTGTGGCAAATCTTACTGGAAAGAAAGATTTCTTTCTGGGCTACCAAATGTTTTTGTGTAAGTCCCGCAGTAAGACCACGTGTGTTGGCAGAAGGGCAGTCAGAACGGTAATACACAAAGAGGAGTCACTTCGTAATTCTCGAGATTTTATTATCGCAATAATTCATAATATTCTGACTATATATCTTTCTTATAATGAGTTCTTTATTTAGATCCATGTCTTCGAGATCATGTTCATATATATATATATATATATATATATATATATATATATATATATATATAACATCCAAAAGACCAAAACTCCACACCCACATTCCACAAAAACATAAAATAAAAAGTCTATTGCAATCATTCATCACATAACCAAAGACATGTTAACATAGTGGAGTATTCAAAACTTCAAAATCTAGGCAAAATACCCAAATTCGTATCATTGTCCATGTATAATATTAGGCAGAGCCCCTTACGATTGCCCGGGGGGGTGGCAGGGGGGGCAGCGCCCCCCTGCGATAGGCCCAGATTGCATCGAAAACGATTTTTTAGTGAAAAAAATTGATATTTTTAGTGAAAAAAACGATTTAGAATCTTATTACTACTTCATTACATGTTTTTATATTATTTATTTATTTATTGGGAACTTTTGGATTTTTTAAAAGCAAAAAAAAAAAATTTTTTTACTAGGATCGCCAACCTAGAGGGGCGCCTAGGCGACGCAGGCCCAAAATCGCCTAGGCGACGCCTTGACTACACTGATATGTACATGTTTTTTTTAATTGGTAAATACTGATATGTACATATTTGACAGTGTTAAGGCCACTAAATTAGCTGCAAGATATTATTAGAACTGGAATAAAAATAAAAGGACAAGATCTTTTGTCACCTGGTCGATGCTCTGCAAAATATGATCGACCATCTTTCACTGTTTTGTGATCATTAATTGATTAAATACCTATGAGAATCAATTTTGCCTGGAAAAAACAAAAAAGACAGGACTAGTAGAACTCCCCAGCCACACCAACACCAGTACACGTCAATTATTTTGTTCAATAGAGAAGAAATTATAGTTAAGTCATAGATGACTAACTGGCTGGGAACTTTGACTCTTAACTATGCTGGGAGGAAGTTTTGCTCACTTAGGCAAAATAAAAGAATTCCATCATATGGTGGTATATCCAGATGTTAATTTCTGCCCCTTCTCTGACAATTCTAGAGGCTGATGGTACCCATATTTAGGAATTAGATATATTTATATTTAACTTTTCTATTGCTTATTTAGGATTTCTAGACTTCCCCAGGTTTTGCAATTCTTAGATCTCTGGGCTCCCCATTAATGAACATGGAAATGGTAGTTTTGGGCTTTGCTCTCTGTTGTGCGAAAGCGTGTGAAGACGGTGTAACGAACTAAATACAGTAAACAAATCAAAGCAAATTGAAATAAAAAACAAACCACAAGAGAGACACGATTTACGTGGTTCGGCAAGATGCCTACATCCACGGGTAGTGATGATTAGTCACTATTCAACAAGAAGATTTTACAATACTCTCACAAACCCTCTTCCCCAATACACCCAGAAAAAACGGCTCTCATTCGACTCTCACAAATAAAACCCTATAACATCTTTTTATATTAGGGTTACAACATAAGAGACAATATGGGCAAAATACCCAAAACAGGTCATTCGTGTTGCCAATGGGTCATCATGAATCTAGGTAGAATTCATGACAACTTTCCAACAAATCTCTCCCTTGGCTTGAATTCTGCATAGTTACCAAAGCGAGAAGCGAAAACGAGAAGCAAAGCGAAAGCGAGAAGCGGGAAGCGAGACACAAAAAAACCTTAGGAAACGGGAAGCGAGAAATGAGATATAGGTTTTTTATTCCCATTATGTTATTATGGGTTGTTATATCTTTGATTTTTATCTTATATAAGATTTTTGTGGAAAAGTAGGTGCCTTAGGTTCCAAACCGACGATACTTGTTTAGAGTCTACACCCTAGGCTATAGATTGTAGTCTACCTCATCATTTCACACATACAACTCCATTTGACTACTAAATATGACATGATGAAAGTGAGCTTCCTAAGAAGTGAGTCGTCCGAGGAAGCGAGTTTCCTAGGAAGCGAATCTGTCTGAGGAAGTGAGTCTGGGAAACGAGCTTCCTGAGAAGCGAGCTTCCCACTCTCTACATAGCTTCCCTGCAACTATGTCAATTCTGTCAAACCATTCAAAACAAACAAAAGAACGAATTACGCTGCCTCCAAATGCACCCTTAGGCCCCATGCACCTGAAGGTGCTCAAACATGAGAGATGTTGATCAAGTCCAAACAGTGCTTGAACTTGACCCCGGTCACCCCTTTAGTAAGGATATCTTCACACCCAATCTTTAGAAGAAGAATGTGACCTTCATTCACAACTTCTCGAACAAAATGAAAACGGACGTCGATATGCTTTGTTCAAGAATGATGAACCTAGTTCTTTGCTAAACAAATTGCACTCTAACTGTCACAGTAGACCTCAATGTACTCCTGAATAATCCCCAAGCCCTCAATCAACCCATGTAGCTAAATGACCTCCTTGATAGCCTCTATCACTGCCATGTACTCTGCCTCAGTAGTAGACAAAGCAACTGTTGACTGTAACGTCGATCTCCAACTCACTGGTCCCCTAGCAAGAGTAAAGACATATCTTGTAGTTGACCGGCATTTATCCAAATCACCAGCATAGTCCGAATCCACATATCCAACCACATGCTGACTAAGCATATCATCCCTCTCATATATCAACCCACCCTAAATGTATTGTAAGATCCATTTTACTCCCAACCAGTGTCTTTTTCCTAGATCATACATATACCTGCTCACCATACTGACGACATGTGAAATGTCTGGCCTAGCACACACTAGGGGTGTCAACGAGCCGAGCCAGCTCAGCTCGGCTCGACTCTAAATAAACAGAGCTTGAGCTTTTACTTTAGGCTCGTTGAGCCGAGCCGAGCCTTAAAAGTGAGCTCGAAAAATTAACGAGCCGAGCATGAACAATAGGTGGCTCAACTCGATTAATTTTATAATAATGCCCCTTAAAAGTTAAATTTATATTATATATTTAGTATACATTTTTTTTGGTAAGATAAATATAATATACATTAATATAATTATTTCCTTTTAACTCAAGCTTTCACGTGAGTCACATGACATCCCAATATCCATTCTTTAAAAAATCATGATGGTAAAGCAAATTACTTTTTGTCTCCAAAGTCCAAAACCTAACGCATGGTTTCCTTTTGATTTTGAAATTTACTTTCCAGCCATTTTGTGTACATTTAGATTGCTAAAACTCTTAGCAATTTTTTTAAACTGAATTTAGTGCTTATCAATGGATATCTCAAAAAAAAAAAAAACAACAAAAAAAACAGTGCTTATCGAACCGAGCCGAGCTCGAGCTCAATGGATTGTGGACGAGCTGAGCTCGAGTTGACCTTTCTGAGCTCTAGCAGAGCCTGAGCAACTGCAAAATTCAAACGGGTCGAGCCTGAGCAGCGCCAAGCTCGGCTCGTTGACTCCCCTAGTACACACCATAGCTTACATTAGAGCACCAACTGCGTTCGCATACAAAATTTGAGCCATATGCTCATGCTCCTCATTTGTGCGCGGAGACATCAAAGAACTAAGCTTGTAATGAGGGGCCAAAGGTGTACTTATAGGTTTAGTTTTGTCATCCATACCAGACCACTGATGCACTTTCTTCAAATATTGTGTTTGTGACAAACAAATAGTCCCTTTCACTCTGTCTTTTTTAGTTTCCATACCAAGTATTTTCTTAGCTTCCCCAAGTTCCTTCATTTCAAATTTATTCATCAACTGAGTCTTCAACCTGTCAATCTCCACCTTGCTCTTAGATGCAATGAGCATGTCATCTACATATAAGAGTAAATATATGAAGAAACCATCACGAAAATACACACAATGATCAAAATGACTTTTTGTGTACTTTTATTCCATCATAAACTAATCAAATCGCTTGTATCACTGTCTTGGAGACTGTTTCAAACCATACACCGACTTTCTTAGTTTGCAAGCCCAATTCTCTTTACTAGTAACCTTGTACCCATCTGGTTGAAACATGTATATTTTCTCCTCCAAATGACCATGCAAGAAGACAGTTTTGACCATAGTGACAAAGTCGAGGTTCGGGAATAATTCGGCAAAGGTCAAGTTTGGAAAAATATGTGAAAAATTCGAAAAAAAATGGGAAAAATAAATATAAAAATATACCGAACAATTTGATTAAAAAAAATATACAAACTAAATAGTTTTTTTTGCCAAGTTTGAGAAAATAATTCGAAAAATTCGGGGATAATCCGGAAAGTTTGCAAATAATTCAAGAATCCAATAATTCGCGAATAATTCAGCAAAGCAAAAAAGCGCGCATAATTCGTGAATTTTTGAAAAAAATGGAGTTTTTTGTTACAGAGGTTTTGACGTCGAGTTATTCTAACTGGAGATCAAATTAAGCAACCAAAGCTAGCAAAATTTGAATAGATGAGTGCTTAACGATAGGAGAAAAAACTTCATTGTAATCGATCCCTTCATTTGCATATAGCCTTTAGCCATCAATCTAGTCTTGAATCTCACACTATCCTTTCCTGAAGAACTTTCTTTCTTGGTGTATATCCACTTGCAACCAATTGCTTTCTTTCCCTTTGAAAGCTGTACTAACTCCCAAGTCTGATTTTTATAAAGTGACTCAATCTCCTCATCCATTCCCTTCTTCCACTTTACATTTTCTGAATTTTTCAAGGCTTCTCTATAAGTAAGCAGAACATCATCATCAACTACTGGAAGTACATAATCCACCAAGTCAGTAAACCTTGCAGGTTTTTGAGCTTCTCTTTTAGGTCTACTGATTGCAATAGAGTCTGATTGTTGTGGGGACACCTGAACTGGAGCCTCCTCCTCAACTGAGCCAGAGTCCTCACCACCTGAATCTCCTATGGGACTATTGACTGTCTTAACAATCTTCATTGGAACCACTGGAGCCTCAAACTCCATCAGCTGCAAAGCACCATTTTTCATATTCTCCTTCTAAGAATCCTTCTGCTTCATTTGATTTAACACATCAGACTCCACAAAAGTAACATCCCTGCTTAAAACAAATTTCTTTGATTTAGGACACCAAAGTTTGTATCCATTTACCCCTGTGCTAAAGCCTAAAAATATAGCTTTTTTGGCTCTAGGATCCAATTAATTTTTTTAACATGAAAATATGCAGGACAACCAAATATATGTAAAACATCATAATCTTTAGCAGATTTTCCAGACCATACCTTTATAGGCGTTTTTCCATTATTTGCAGCTACAGGCAACCTATTGATGAGATGACATGCATATGTCACTGCTTCAGCCCAGAACACATTTCTCAATCCAGCATTGGACAATATACATCGCACCTTCTCCAGTAAAGTACGGTCAGCTTATCTCTTACCGTGAAGTGTCTAACTATCCCCTCATCCTGACATACTTGCAAGAATGAATCTGACTTGTGCTCACCACCATTATCTGACTTGAGCCTTTTTATCTTTCTACCAGTCTGGCTCTCAATCATTTTCTTCCACTGAAGAAACACATCCAAGACTTCACTTTTATGCCGCATTGTGTCCACCCAAACTCGTCTTGAGAAGTTATCCATAAATGTAACGAACTAGTGTTTACTTCCCAAAGATGCAACTTTGGTAGGTCCCATACATTTGTGTGAACATAATCTAGAGTCCCCTGAGTACGATGAACTGCAGTCCCAAACTTGATTCTATTTTGCTTGCCTATTATGCAATGTTCACAAAATTCAAATTTACCAGTCTTGGCACATTTTAACAATCCTTGCTTCATCAATCCTTGCAAAGCCTTCTCTCCCGCATGTGCTATTGTCTGGAAGTATCAGACACAATCTCATCTGAGCTATCAGAGACTGCTGCTCTTCCTGTGATTGTATTCTCATCTAGAAAATACAAATTTTCCTATTGAGTACCCTTCATTATAACAAGTGCACCAAATACCACTGTTAGGACTCCACCTTCCATACTAATCTTAAAACCTTTTGAGTCTAAAGATCCCAATGAGATGAGGTTTTTCAAGTCTGGTACATACCGAACATCAGTTAGAATTCTAACTACTCCATCATGCGTCTCCAAACGAATTTTTCCTATCCCCTTTATTTTGAAGGCATTATCATTTCCTATTAAAACAATTTCTCCATCTAACTCATGAAAACTCGAAAATCAGTCCTTATGGGGACACATATGGTAGGAACAGCCTGAGTCCAAAATCCACTCATCAGAATGATCAACTGATGGTGAAACAGTCAAAGAAAATTCTGAATCATCATCTTCAACTTGTGAAAAGTTTGCATTCGAACCCTGTAAGTGGTGAAGTCTCACCACTTATTTCACACCCCATCGCCTCACACCACAAGTGAGGCGATCGAAATTTGCCGTTACAAACCCTTCTTTTCCCTTTTTTTCAATTTTGTACAATCCTTTTTCCATTGCCCTTTATTGCGACAAAAGGCACACTCATCATTTGCTGGAATTTTTCTTTCAGATGATGCTCTTTTGGACTTCGAATAAGATTTACCCCGCCAACCAGATTTTCTATCATCTGACCTACCCCTTACTGTCCCTATGGACTTGTTGGTCCTTCTTCCGATACTCATTATTCATCAAAGCATTTGATACATCGTCAAATTTAATTTCATTTTTTTTTCATACATTAAAGTAGTAGACAGATGTTTATAACTATCAGGTAATGAATTTAACAAACATAATGTATTATCCTCATCTTCTATTTTTACTTCAAGATTTTGCAAATCAGCAAAAATTTTATTATAACTGTTCAAATGCTCAGTGATAGTAGTACCTGATTTATTCTGAAAACGAAAGAGTTTCTTCTTCAGATAGAGCCGGATTTTAATGCTCTTGGTCATATACTTGTCCTCCAATTTCTTCCATAACACCTGAGCCGAAGTCTCTTTCATTACTAAATATTTTTTATCCTTTGCAAGGCAAAGTCTGATGGTGCCACAAGTCTGGCGATTGATCTTCTTCCAATCCTTTTCTTCTATATCGTTAGATTTATCCTCCAGAGTAATATCCAACTCTTGTTGGGTTAGAACATCCCAAAATTTCACATTGCCACATGCCGAAGTTGTTAGTTCCATCAAATTTCTCTACTTCGAATTTTGCATTCGAAACCATAGTTCTTGCTACCGATGAGGGTCTTGAAGGTAACCCTCAGCAACTGTTTCAGTTGTTTCCACCATTATCCAATCTGCAGTCAATCACAATCAATACCGAGGTTGAAACCTGGGCGCTCTGATACTAATTTGTTGTGTGAAAGTGTTCAAAGACAGTGTAACGATCTAAAAATAGTAAACAAATCAAAGTTAATCGAAACAAAAAACAAACCACAAGAGAAACACGAGGTTCGACAAGATGCCTACGTCCATGGGTAGCAATGATCAGTCACTATTCAACAAGAAGATTTTACAATACTCTCACAAACCCTCTTCCCCAATACACCCCGAAAAAATGACTCTCTTTCAACTCTCACGAATAAAACCCTAAAACATCTTTTTATATTAGGGTTACAACATAAGAGACAATATGAGTAAAATACCCAAAATGGGTCGGACCATAAATCGGGTCATTTGGGTCGCCAATGGGTTATCATGAATCCGGTAGAATTCATGACAACTTTCCAACACTCTCATGCAGCCTCTGAATATAGTTCTTGTGACTACTATCTTTGGTGGAACCCAAATTATTAAAGAAAGTGAAAAAAGAAAAACAAGTTAATGCTTTAAAGAATACAAAAGACATCAGAAAATCAAATAATAATATAAGTTGACTAAAAGTCCAACACAGATTCCCTCAAATTTTTGAGCCAAAATTTCATGGGTGCATTGTTTTGTAGTTAAAATGTTTTGGATTCTCATTGCCAAGTGGGGCACTAATGTATCTTACTGAAATTAGTTGTGTGCGTTTTGGCAGGATCCATACTGGGACAAGCTTTTAAGGCGTTGCGAGGTCAATAACTCCTACCAGGGCTGTCCTCTCCCTGAAAGGCAAGATTTTGTTGAAGAGGATTCCACTCAGGAGGACAACTTGAATTTCGAAGAAGAGAACCTCCAACCCTCCGAAGAAGTGGAATGGGGTGAGGAGCCCCCCCTAGCAGGGAAGATCCCTAACCCTGTTACGGATGAAGCTGAATGGTCAGATGGTTGGAAATAAATTTGCTCAAAGTAAACATCAAGAATCCGGGGTGATAAGTAAGTATTCTTGAACTTCCTCTTATGTTTATTCACACAGTTAAGTTCTTTAAAGTCACAGAACACTTGAATTTTGGGTGAGAATGAATCATTTTGTCTGGCCTATAGAAAAATCTCAATTATTATTGCCTCGTCCATATAATTGTTTAGATGTATGAGAAATATAGCTTGTATAGAAGAAGATTTCCTAATAGCATTTTGGGTGGCCTTGAGCCACAAGGTGTTTACACCTACAAGCAATCTATAACAATCATGTGATGTTTACATAGGTTCATCGATGACTAAGTTTGAGCAGGCGTTATCTGAAGAACAGAAGGAACTTTCCCTTTTATATTCATGTACACAAGCTTATTTTCAAAATCTGGGAGGCGTTCCTTTTATTTTATGTTTTTGAAACCAGGCTAAGACAGCATTCTAGGACTTCTCTAGTTTTGTTTACAAAGCCACAGCACCAGCAGAACTGCAAGAAAAATCTGAAACAAGCTTGATGAAAGTAGTACTACAGATAGATGAAGATGGGAACAAGGAAGAGCATTATTTCATGTAGCAACTGTCAGCTGCTGTTCTTAACTGACATCAATGTAATAGATACACGCCGTGGGTGAAGTCAAAGCAATTAGGGTAGCAACCTCATGCCTGTTCCATAACCGTCAAATGAAACATTAGAAACAAGAAAAAGAAGACAAAACAAAAATCAAATTCAGGAAAGGAAATCAAAACAGAACCAAAATTCAAGAATTCAAGAGCCCTCATTAGAACCTAAGTGGAGGGATTCCATAAAGGTAATAGTTGAATTCACATTCTTCAGAATACAAAGAGATGTGTCTCATACTGCTCTGAAGGAAGGAGCAGAGGTTGCTGGAGGAAGTAGCAGAGAGGATTGATCAAAGGCCGAGGAGAGGATATTGAAACACTGAGAAGAAGCCGGAGAGGATAGATTGTTGGTTGAAGGCGCGACATTAACAGGCACATGAATGCACTACCAGCTCATCTGTGCAGCCTCCGGATGGCAGGAGTCTGCCTGTTTGAAGAGTCCATTTTGTGGGTTCAAGTCAGCAGACTCAGCACACAGATCATGTGTGCCCCGGTGATAGAGCGCCACGTACAAAAATTGTAGGTATATTATTAAAAACTTTCATTATGCAATGAGATGAATTTGCCCTTCACAACTTGTACTTTTACTAATATGCCCTTGCACACCCGAAACGGACTCCTTGTTACATGCATTCATGCTACAATTGTAAGTTGAATGACACCTGTTCCAGCGGTAGGAAGGGTGTGATCATCCATGGGGAAGGATCCTTCAAAAAAGCAAGGGGCATTTCTGGAAATACGTAGGTTTTTCAATTACAGTGAGTGAGATTTTACTAATATATCCACAATTTGCACGCTATATCACGGCCTAAGAAAAACCAGTCCCCTTAAACCCATCACTGCCAATGAAACTATCTAGTTAGCATTAAACAAGCTTAAATACTAATAATAAAAATCTCTTGTGTCTTCTCTGTGTGTTTGTATTTTTTTTTTTATGTTGTTCCTATAATGCCCCTAAGCTAGTTTTGTAATTTTAAAATATTGATTACATTAGTATTGAAAAAATTAATTGAAAATCAACCATTCAAAAATCTTGGGCAAATTAAAATTGTAATATTTACCAGAATTTCTGAAAAACTCTTAATTACTTGGGAGGGTATTTTAGAATTTTGGAACAATAGCATACATTATGACGATATTGAGAAGGTACTAGAGGTAATAACATACTCTTTAACAAACTTGGACTCATCAATTTGGTGATTGAGGCACAGATGGAGAATGAACAAGGCATGAAATGGAGCGGGTCAGATGTGTTTGTTACCCATTTTTAATGTACATGGATCCTCATTTAGGGTCCATTGTAAAACGAGTTAGATATGGTCAGATCAGATGTATCGCTCCACCCATACATATCAGGATCCGGATACATGTCTTGGATCCATTCGTCTTCTTAGTAAATTAAAAAAGGATGTCCAGCTCTGACCCGTATTCAATTGCCAAAACATATCCCGTTTGGATCTTTTTATGTAAAGTGCATAAAGGTCTGGATTTCTACCCAGAAATAAGGATCTGGATACTAGGTCGTGTTCCTTTTTGTTCAGATACGGTTTAATGCCTGTGGATTTAGATCCAGATTCGTAAGAACAGGATCAGACCCGTTTTGTTCCCTAACTGCTCATCATTCTGGACCTTCAAATGCAATTCCACTAATAATTATAGAATACAAAAGAAGTAAACTCATTACATATCTCTCAATCAAACCCCAAAACAATAGAATCTCACAGCCCCAAAAGAAATTAAAAAATAATAATTATTATAGAGCATGAAATAATAATATTAATTATACAATAATTATAGTGGCAACTTAAAAGTACTTAAAAACTATACTTCCTAGAACAAATAGTAGGAGAGATGGTGAGGAAGTGTGAGAGGGCTTGGCAGCTGATGGAGTCAGAACTGGCCGGATCCCTGGACTCGTTGTCGTCGGCGGAGATTCCGCATTCACTGATGGAGAAACCGGAGCCAGTGCTGAAGTTGTGCCAGATTCCGGTGCGAGATCCGGTGATGCCGATTCAGAGTTAGAAGTAGCTGCCCAACAAAGAAAATTTATTAATCCCAAGCTTCGGCGATGCATATCCGCTCAAGTTTCAGAAATGGCAATAACATCTCCCTTAATTTGAAATTAGGCTAAGATAATTAATGAAAAACTAAAAGCAGATTACCTGTAGGACTAGAAGAAGGAGCACTTCCAGGAGGAAGAGTTGGACCAAGAGAGACAGGACCTGAAAATTATCAAGCATGATTAGTAAACATATAGTCATTAATGGAGTTTGTTTATCCAACCACTATCTAGTCTGCATGGATGTGCTAGATCCCGTCCGAAACGTATGGTAGGTACCTGGAGCTGGAAGAGGAGTACCAGAGGCTGCAAATTGAGGATTAATAAGCTTCAAATGCGCCGTAAGCCAACTTAAGGACTAAATTTAGAAAATAATATCGCACTTTAATCTTAGTTATTATGACTTAATTAAGCACAACATATAATAGAAAATTTCACCTTTGCATTGTAATGGTACACCGCCCATTTTGCATGCACGTGGAAGTGAAATTGCTAGAGTTCGGTTGATGGGTAACTGAAATGGAACATTTCCAGTAACTATAAGACATGCACAATCCATGCTACTACTCACAAGCGACTTAAGCGTGCCACAGCAATCAGAAGTTGGTGCAGATCCATTGCCGCTACTTCCAGTGATGAAATTGAAACATGGAGTGAAGCTAGTGATCATCGAGGCCGTGCATGGCGTAATAATCTGCCCATTTACCGACATAACTGAAATTGCGAAGACCATCGCCGATACCGCAATCAAGCCCCCAAATCCCTTAAATCCCTCCATGTGTCTTTTCCCTTCTAGGGTTAGTTGTTGTGGATATTGATGAACAGGAAAAAGAAGAAGAAGAGGAAGTTATTGATTTTGAAAGGAGAATTGAGAAAGTGTTTTGGTATTGACTGAGGAGATGAGTTTTTATAGATTTGTAGGGTTTAAGAGACGTGGAGGGAAAAGCAGGTAGATTTGAAGTGGGTTTTGAAGCTCAACTACTTTAACTAACTTTTGTTTTCTTTGCTTTGAAAATAGAATTTAGGTAGGTAGGTTTTTCCGTTATATTCCATCCATGGATCCCACTTTGACTTGTCTGTTGCATCCCGACTCACCCGGTGGCCCTGCCGAGTCAACTCAGTGTGTGCACTCAATGACTACTCACCTGATCAAAGCAAAGCTCCCAAAACTGTTTGTAGACTGTATTAAAGGCAATAAAACGTACAACATAATCACAGTGTGGCCTACACCAAAAAAAAAGTCTGACTACAATTAGTCATCAAGATCAACACTTAGGTCGGATTTTTTTTTGCTTAGGGTAAGTAGTATTAGCAATGTTTTCATAACCGGACCGGGCTGTCAAACCGGCTGGGTGCTCGGTTCTCGGTTCCATCGTGTCCTTTTATTATTAATTTTTTTTTCCTTTCCCCCTTTCTTGCCGGTTTTTATCACTGGTTCTCCGGTTGAATCCATTGATTATGTCGGTTCCCGATTCTCAAGCCAGTTTTGAAAAGGGGCCAATTTTAGGGACCAATTGATTGGCCAGTTCCCAATTATACTGGTTCAACCAACCGGTCCGGTTTTCAAAACATGGAGTATTAGTTTCTGTCATTAGAAGGCCTAGCATTGGAAGCTTGGGTAAGTGTGGCGTTACAGCCAAGGCCCCTCAAGATTGAACCTAGAACCTCCTTCCTAGAGAAGGGATACACTACCACTGAGTCAAGTCCACGGTGTGTTGGTGTGAACACCCCATTTTTACACCCCTAAAACCTTGTTTACCTTTTATTTTATCTTATTATTTATTATTTATTTTTTTATTTATTATTTTATTTATTTAATTTTACTCATTTTTATTTTATTTTTATTTTTTCCATTTTAGTAGGGAAAGAGAGGAGGAGAAACCCCATGTAAGTCCTTGGCCAAGGGCCCAATTCACGTGACTCACCACGTTTCTATGACAAAATCCGAGTCAAAACCCCCAAGCCCAAGCCCGGATCCAAAGTAGCCCAAGTGCACCTAAGCCCAAATCCTCAAAGTGTTTGAACCCTAAGGTCCAAGGCCCATCTCAATTTCCTATATAAATCAAGAGAGGGGTTTAAAATCACTATTCACCTTCGTGAAAACGAGTTAGCCGCCCTCTCTCTTCTTCCCCAACAGACCTCAATCCCACAGCTCGAATTCCCCTCTCTCGGTTGGGTTGCAGTCCGGCGATTTCCCTCTCCGGCAGACCAGTAGTCCATCATCGTTTAAGTCGTCCATCTCCTCCGACGAGCTTAGATTCCCCGGCAAACTGTGAGTCGCACCCAAGGTGAAACTCTCATTCTCCTTTTTCTTTGATTGTGGTTTTATTTCCTCTGATCTCATTTCCTGATTAATAATCTCTAGATCTAGATCTAGAATTTCTAGATCGAGATCTAGATCTACTCGACCCTCTGATCCCGTTTTTTTTTTGTTGTTGTTCTGTTTTCTTGATTTATTTATTTCCTTTTGATTTTCTATACTAATACGTGGTAGAGGAAGTAATCTCGTCTGTTCATCCCTTCCATTTGATCCAGCTCCGGTCATCGTCGCCAGAAAATCGAACCACCGTCTCCACGGTTTCGTCAAAACCAAGGAGATTTAGATCTCCGATCGTCTTCTCCGGCGAGCCGGCTTCCCCAGTGAGTATCAGGTTCCCTTTCTGGTTTTAGATCTAGATCTAGATCCAGATCTAGATCTAGAAACCGATTTTTCTTGTAGGTTTATTCACTGTTTTTTTTTCGGTTCATGTTGTCACAGGCCCATAGAAGTCAGGCTCCGACCATCTTCTCCACTCATCCTCTCCGGCCGGTCCCTTCTAACTTCCGTCCCATTCCAATTTCAGATCCGAGGTTCTCTCAATCTCATTTTTCTCCAAATTTTGCTGGTTTTCTTATTCTTGTGCTTTGCTGTGAATGTGCATTTTTGACCAAGAGAGATAATTCTCCATCTCTGTATCCAGCCAGCCCATTTCTTGTCCGTTTAATAGTATATATATATATATTTTTTTTATTTATTTATTTATTTATTTATTTTGAATCATTTATTATTCTCATTTTTTGTATATCATTTGTTTTTGCTCTTCACTTGTGCAGGAGGAATGCACCATTACAGTGCTCTATTTCTTACCTTTTTTTTTTTTTTTTTTTTTGATATCCATTGTTCTGTGGATTGTTATTTTTTAATTTTAATTTTGGAAGAGATAGAGCACTCCTTCTACTTGATCAACTGTCATCAATTCAACCCTCGCAGGTATATCTTTTCCCTTCTTTTTATTTATTTTATTTTATGTAGTATGATGTTCACAATTTGAGTGGGAAATTTGAATCCCTTGGGCCCTTGGATCAGGCCATATGTTGGTGAATTGAGGCCCGTAAGCCCCTAGAATCACTTTTAAAATTATTGGGCCTATTTCTCGAGGCCTTAGAAAGATAGAAGACCAAAGCCACTTGACCATTAGTGGTCAATGGGCCTTGGCCCATTAACTTTCCCTTGGGGCCCATCTATTTTGTTGTGTATGTATATATTACCCGTGTATGTGCAATAGGGATAGGCCGCAATTTTCTTTTCCTATTTTGCCTACATTGGGCACTTAGATAGTTTTTTTGTTTTTTTTTAACCCTAAATAAGTGGCCCACCCCGTTAGTTAGCCCTACAAAAAAATCAAAAAAATATAAAAAAGACTAAAAAAATTAAAGGTACTGGTCTATCTTCCCTTGGGACCTAGAGCAGGGTCCGTATTTAAACCATAGCCTGTTTGGTTTAAGGCCGCTCGATCCGCCCTGCTCTTTGCCTTTAAGATAAGTAAAACCATTTAGACTTTATTTTCCTTTTGCCTACCTTGGGCACTTTAGGATAGCCTTGACTAGTTAAAACTTGCCAAAATTAAAATACAAAAAAAAATCAAAAAAAAATAATAATAATACAAAATAACAAAAACATTTAAAAACCCAAAAAATGCAAAAAAGACTTACCCTAATAAATGTACGCCCTCTAGAGCTCCCCCATGAGCACCTAGCTACGCTGCCATCTCCCGGAGTGAGATTCATAAATCTCATTCCACTACCCTTCCCCAACTCAAACACGAGTTGGAAGTGACCACACTCCGAAACGAGTATAAAAACAGTCACGGACTCCCCGAACTACTATAAGGGTCTGATTCCGACTAACCGGATAAGTAGGCAGCCCAATCAGGGTTCGACCCCAACCAAAAAATAAACCTTTTTTACACCCCCTTTTGTTTTCGATTAGCAAAACTAATAAATTTTAGGAAATGTTAAGTGATTTTGTTTATGTTTGATTTAGACCTAATAAGTAGGTTACCATCATCGGATGGAGGTCTTGGGGTGCCTAACCCCTTCCCCAGGACCTAAAGGGATCCCTTACCTAGACTATTTTTGGACCGTAGACCCCCTCATTTGGACTATCTCGGGATCCTACTTCCCCTAAGTAGGTGGCGACTCATAAAAATAAGTTTAGCGTCATTCCTCTACTCTCGGACCTTATTCCGATACTTAGAGTTGAGAGGGGAGGAAGGGCGGTAAATTTTGGCGTTCACAGTTGGCACTTAGCAATTTGTTATGATAGTTGGTGGGAAATTTGAGTCACTGTCAATTTGAACAAGATCATCATATTTCAAGTTTCAATTCTTATAATTTTTCTTGAGATTTGAAATCATTTATTTCTCTGCATTCGAAGTCTCATGGGGAATTACAACCCAAGAGATGAAAAACAAATACATCTAATTCTCAAAAGAAAATGCATATTGTCAAATGATAAAACTTGTCAAGTGCCGGGACTTTATAAGTCTTAGTGCAAAAGAACAGAGCCCTGTATCATTTTGTCAGATGATCCTGGCCATCCAATCAAGAATCCTCGCCTACAAGATCTTCTAGAACTGTAACCTTGGCTGATCAGGTGGACTCGTTTGTTCAATCAATCAAATTAGAATCGATTTTTCATATGATCTGATCACTTTAATTGTAGGGTTAGGAGATCTACTCGCTGATGCACATCAGATCCGTCGACCGTACTCCCATACATTTACATATAGACTGAATTATATGTATACGACTATATTATCCTATTAATACCCCATTAATTTATAATTATATTAATTATTACTGTAATCTAATATCAAGTGACACCTTAACGTTAAAATGATTTGAATAATTGCAAGTCTCACCTCTGAAACCATGTTTAGTTTAATATCCCTAGCATAGGAGTAGTAGGCCACCGAAAACAATATCTGGGTATTTGTCTCATTGAAACCTTCCTCTATTAAACACATCCCCATCCCTTCTCACTCTCAACTCCAACTCAAAAAACATATTAATTATCTCAATTTTGTGATATTTCCGGCGACTGGCCATAATTTCCGACAACAGAAATGGCTGCAAAAGGGATCAAGATGTGTCTAGTCATGGTCATTGCAACCATGCTTTGGACAGGAGCCGTGGCTCAATCTGGTTGCACAAGTGTGATCCTTGGCATGGCACCATGCCTAAATTATGTTACAGGAAATTCCTTAAAGCCATCTTCTTCATGCTGCTCACAGCTTGCGAGTGTCGTCAAATCGCAGCCGCGGTGCCTTTGTACGGTGCTCAATGGCGGTGGTGCAGCATTGGGTATCACCATTAACCAAACTCTCGCTCTAGCGCTCCCCGGTGCTTGCAATGTGCAAACTCCACCTGTTAGCCAATGCAATTGTAAGCTCAAATGAACTTTTATTTAAGAATACTAAGCTTTAAACTAATGAGAGATATTTACATTGATTATAATCTTCTATGGTGGATAGCTGCTGCTGGACCCGCAACTACTCCGGCGAATTCTCCGGTGGGTTCACCGACAAGTTCTCCAACAGATTCTTCAAATGATACACCCGATTCTCCAATTTCACCATCAGTGTCGACCATGCCCTCAGGTATTCAAGATATGTGAAATGTGCTTAATATTATCACTCAGAAGCCTAAACAATCCTAGCAAATTTCATATTATTTTTTGCCCATATAGCTTAAATCAAGCTTACTATTTACTGATGTTCTATTACAAACTTCTTAATTTTTTCAAAATATATTTCGGCTTAATCGTGAAAATGGATGCAGGAGCTGGGTCCAAAACAGTACCATCAACAAGGGAAGACTCTTCTAATGGAAGTATTATCAAATTACATCTTCATCTTGCCGTCTTTCTTCTCTTCATCGCTTCATGTGCTTCAACTATCGCCAGCTTCTGAGTTTCCTCTGGAGTTTTCGGGGCTTGTTTTACAGCTTACATATATCTTTACTGTATGAGTGTCATTGTATCAGTTTGTTGATCAGAGTACCTCCCTTGAGGTTGTTCTGGGTTGTCTAGTAAATGGATGAGTGAGAAGAATACTATTATTATTGCTTGATCACTGAGTTGGCCTACAGAAACATTAAGAATTATTAGAAGCACATAATGATAATGAATGTTATTACACAAACTCGGACAAAACTAAATACGATCCTCGCCGCAATATACACATATGGATCTATCCATGGTCGCCATCGTTCAAGGAGATGCATTTATTCTTTGGAAATATCTTCGTCCTGCCGTTAGAGAACTGGAGTTCATGTGGTATATTGCAAGTCCTTGTATCACAATTGTTAAAAACAAACCAGAAGGGAAGTTCAGTACCATCTAATGTATTGCATTCATTTGGACTAAGTTCAAATTTCAGATTATATAAGAAATGAGGTTATCAGTCAATAACAAACACGCCAGACAGAACAGACTTCATCACAGAACTTGCTTTCATTCTCTTTAAAAACATTCTGTTGATATGAGAAATGAGAACATAAAACCATCTATCGGGTACTCTATATCATACCGTTGAGATAGAGGATACAACATGGAGAGAATTGTACTATCCTTAAGGCAGAAGCCCATGCATCTAAGAAATTTGATTAATGAATCTGATCAATCAAAAGGCTTGACCCACAGATTAGATGGTCCCTCCCCTCCACAGAAACCTATATGTTTAAGGACTTTGTTATTGAGATGGTTAAGGGCAAAGATTAAAAATACGGTTTCAGGAGATGTATAGGTCATTACCGAAACCTATAGCTATTGGTTTCGGTATCAATTTCGAATGATGTATATAATTTCTTCTTTTTAAGGAAAAAAATCAATGAAATTGTTAAAAAAAATCAAATGAATTATTGGAACTAAATTTACCCAATATAAAGTCCTGAGAAGTGATTCAAAGACAAAGTAACAAACACCATTATAGTTATACAGTGAATGAAAACATAAATAATTAATAAAAAATATGTATCGTCCGTTTTGTATCGGTATAAATATCGTACAGGAAATTACCGAAACTTATACATATCGTCCGTTTTGACAATTTTTATTTTCATGGTTTAGGGTGGAGACCGCCCCGAGACCACGCATAACAGGGGATTAAAAAAAATTTTGATTCCTCCTTACCTAGTATTTTAAAAAAAAATTCCATACTGTTTACGCAGTCTCAGAAGCTTTATCCTATGTTTAATTTGTCTTCGTTGAACAAAAGCCAAAAACCCTCTATGGTTTTGTCCCGCATCAGCAATTTATGGAGTTCGGGGATATTGGAAAAGTCAAGACCCTGGCAGAAGTAATATTTTTTTTCAAAATCTCACTATAGAATTGATAAATGTCACTTTAGTGGCTACCTTAGGTCTGGCTGTGTTTGAGTTTAGAGTGTATGTCACATAATAACATTTCCAAAAAAAAAGAATTGATAAATGTCGCACAATATATAGATTAATAGATTAAAGTAAACTTTTACAATCCATTAAAAGCAATAACTATTTCATACTTTTTAATTTGTTGTTTTAATGAGAGTTTGGAACTCTGCATATGGGGCCAGCATTCCTCTAGTTTATATACATCCAACCTTAGTAACCCAAACCTCCCAACCTGTTACTCGCTCTCAAACGTTGCTCTCACGGTTTGAGAGTGAAATCACTTTGGGAATGCGATTTTAACTTTTGTAGAATGTAGTTTATGGTGTATAAAGATTGTGTTCATTTTTCATGTTAAGTGGGGTGTATACTGTTATTTTCATTCGTAGGTACAAGATTCTTATAAGATTTGTTAATTATTAGTGATCTTGTAATTGAATTTGGAAGGATATATTTAATAAATCAAAAGTCATCTTGTTTACTGTGACTACAAATTTGAATGATGAATGTTTTTTTTTCCAAATCTTTCTTATAGTTTAGAAAGTGATCAAAATGATACATTTGCATTTATTCAAGAACCATGTAGTGTGTGTGTGTGTATATATATATATATATATATATATATCAGCGCTACGGAGGCACTCTCGACCCTATCCTCAATTGAATTGACACTCTCGTGCTCCTGCCGTGCGCTCTAGTTACTTAGCATCCAACACCCATGTGCTTAGAATAAGCATGATCTAATTTTGTCAAACCAAACCTTGCACGTAGGGGTGATTAAAGAACAAGCTAGGTTCTCATGAACAACTTGAGCTCGGCTCATTGAAAGTTCAAGCTCATTCGTTTATTTAGTAAATAAGCCAAGCTCGAGCTCATTTAGCCAACGAGCCAAGCTTGAACACACCCCTACTCGGCTCGTTAAAAGCTTAGCTCGATTATATATATATAATATTTTTAAAATTATTAAAATATCTAAGTTAAGTACATAACATACTTACGGAAAATAAAAAGGAATTACTTTTCTTAAAGGACAAAAAGATAGATGATATTCAGTCGTTAGGCTTGTTGTACTAGGTTACTTCGTGTAAAAGTTGTAGATTAATGTGTGAATTTAAATAATTTTATCTTGTTCAATGATTTTTTTTAAAATTAATCATATTTTAACTAATCTCCTTAAAAGCTTGAGCTCGAGCTCGGTTGTGCTCATTTATAAACGAGCCGAGTCAAGCTTGAATACCTTGAAATATTTACATGCTCGATAAAAGCTCAACTTGGCTCGATACTCAGCCCTATTGCACGTGCTTATTTCCTTATTTATTTTTTCTTTTCACCATTTTAATCCATTTTTGGCTAGTTAATCTATTTTAATCTTGATTGAGTGTACATCCGACGAGTTTGAAATTATCTTTAGTATTTAAGAGTGCGCGTTTACAATAGTCGAGTGTTGAATCTTGGAGGTTGAATACTAACACTCATTCCCACCTGGCGTACTAGCATAGTTACCAAACACCTATATTATACACGTATAGTACCAATATAATACTTTTAGGGGGGTCGTCGTTTAAAATCGCGTACTTTTACAGTATCACTTATTATACGCGCATCGTCATAAATACTCGTTTAATACGCAAATTACATATAAAATGCATACAAGGGCAAGTCCTTGCTTGTGACTAGAAGCAGAGATGTCTCTCACTTGCGCCCTATTTGAGACTATTTTTACCGTGTTAAACGCATATTTTATATTAAATAATTGTTAAGTTAATATCCTAATTTTTATTTATTTATAATTATTTTTTAATGTTTCCATACTTTTGTTGTATGCCTAATTTTACTTTTAAAGTCTAGAACTTTCATTGTTTCATGCCTAATTTTACCTTGGGGTCATTTGGCATTAATTTTGCCGATTCTCTCTCTCTCTTGACCACTAGCCCAACCCCAAAGCAGGAAAAATATGTGACCCGTTATTGAGGTGATTTAAATAGGTGTAGAAATTATAGTCCGTCCAGGTGGGAACTCATCACTTTGAAGTTTCTTTTTTTAACACCTATGCCTCCGTTAAAGGCAAAGCTCTGTGTGTGTGTGAGAGAGAGAGAGAGACGCGTATACGCTAAATCATTTGAATACATTTCCAAGCCACTTTGTTTGGTGAACATCCAAAATATAAGTATTAACAAAAACAAACCCGTTAGAGATTAGGAGAAGTGGTTCACCCATATTAACACCACCTGCATTTGTCTCCTCTCTACAAACTTTTCCTTTATAAACCACACCCTTCTCTAGTCCCCCACACCCCAACTCAGATCAAAGTTCACAGATTTTCTCAAAGGAAATCCCCAAACATTACGGGCAACACCAGCCAAACCCAACAACATCAAATGGCACCTAGAGCAATGGAGATAGGTACGATCATGGTCCTCTTGACCATGCTCTGGGCAGGAACCGTGGCCCAGCAAAGTTGCACAAATGTGATCATTAGCATGTCCCCGTGCCTGAACTACATTACAGGGAATTCATCAACCCCATCTTCTGGATGCTGCTCACAACTTGCTAATGTTGTTCGGTCTCAACCACAGTGCCTGTGTCAGGTGCTTACCGGTGGTGGCTCCTCGCTCGGGCTCAACATCAACCAGACTCAGGCTTTGGAGCTCCCCAATGCTTGCAATGTCCAGACTCCACCCATTAGTCGGTGTAATAGTGGTAAGAAACCTAACATCAGATCTCTTTTAACATTTAAGTTTCTCTTCTCAATGCGACTAACAACCCTCCAGTAAAAAGACTATACCAAGTTCTAGTCAAAACTCAGCAATTAGGATTTCTCCAGTGAGTAGTAGTACTAAGATGAGTAACCTTTAGGAAGTTCTCACATTTCTGTCTTCCATTAACTTGCATCTTCTGTTGTCATGCAGCTGCTTCTCCGGCGAGCTCTCCTGCAGGGTCACCAGGATCACCAGATTCTCAAACTACAGTTCCTTCAGGTATAAAATATTTTTCAGTTTCATATGATGTTACTGCTTGGAAATTAGAATATTGTTTTTTTTTCTTTTAATCAGTGGCAAATACTGACTCAAGATAGATATGATTAAAATTTTTTTTTTTTTTTGGTCCTTGTATTTCAATATTCTGTATTTTGGTCATTTCTGCTAGTAGAAAGCTCATGTTATTGTATTGTAGATGCAGGAAGTGGATCTAAGACTGTCCCATCAACAGACAACTCATCAGATGGAAGTTATACCAAGCTGCCATATTCTCTGCTCTTCTTCCTTCTCTTTATAGCTTCATATGCTTCAACCTTCACTAGCTTCTGAGTTCTTCTGTGTGTCTGTTGACTCCTCTATCAGTATTCCAATGTCCTACACAACTTAGGAGTCTTATTATTGTATTCTCTCTGATTGCAGTATGTACTATTATTTTTTTAAGACCTTTTTGGGGGCTATTTTAATTTTGTATGAGTGGGAGGACTCTTGTTCTCTTCCTTTTTCAATAAAGATAATTCCCGTACTATATAATGCTTGGGAGGTTTTCTTCAGATTACGAACTAACTAAAAGAAAATAATTACTAATAAGAAGCAAAGTAAGTATACTGTAAGCATAAAGCTAGTATACACACATTGATCCAAAATGCAGATACATATTTTAGACGTATCCTTGAGAAACCATCCTTGTGCTGCTACAGCCCTTGCAGACACAAAATGTGTCACTGAAACTGAAAGTACCTCGAAACCATTTGTCTCCGAGGAAAGCATGTGACATCCAATGAGTGAAAGGCAATGGCCGATCCCCAGGCATCATATGTGCTGGAAATGGCATCCTAATTATAATTTATCCAAATGGGTGTCAAAACCTGTAATTGTCCTCCGTTTTCCTTTTCCATCATTTGCTACACAAAATATGTGAATCAAGTCAATGAATATTTGTCTACAAAGTAAACATATATATGCACCAACAAAATTTGTAAACATATACTGAGCATTTAATGTCAAAATGAAGGATGCATTTAATGTACTCCATATGATTTTTTTAATATACTCTTATGTTTAAAACTGAAATCATAAAAGAAGAAATCAAGTGCAGAAGTGGAAAATCCCCTATTTCTATGAGTAATGATATAAAAAGATTAGTTCAAAAAGAAGTATTTCTAAATTCTTTGCCAAAGAAATGGACGTGCTTCAAAAGCTCCAAGGATCGCTCATTATCCAAGATTAAAGAAGCTTAAACAAGCCCAAAACAATGATGTTACCTCAAAACCATATGGAACTCTGAAAATACTTAATGATGAACAAAAATCACTCAGCAGCTCTTCAATGGGAAAAACCTTAAACCAAACCGAAGTTGGGCATTTTCATTTATCAAAGCAAAAATGACAATCTTCAAAATCAACATTATATTCAGATTCTCAAAAGCTAAAGATAGCTCCAAGGCTCAAAATGACCATTAAGTTTGCAGTCTGATGCCTTGCTGCAAGGCCAAGAATGACCAAGTTTATCAAAACTTAGTCCCAATTGAAGTTGAAAAACATTACAAAGACTCCAAATGAAGTTTCCCCTGACAAGTGGGACTGCAATACAGTTGGCTATTAATTTCTTTCTTCTTTTTAACCATCTCCTTCACCTTTTCCAAGCGGAAAAGAAAGACAGGCAAAGTTCATCATTTAAATCTGTTTAATATATTATAGCATAATTAAATCAACAAAAGCAATGTACTTTACTATGGTGGTTCCCTTTTTTGGGTTTAGTGTGTGCTGATTCTCAGTAGTTGGACGTGTTGGCATTAAGAAAACGAAAGCCACGAGGGAATAAATATTGTGAAGAAGGATATAAAAGCATAATAATAATGGTATTGTTAATTAATAAGTAGGCCGTTCTATGTTTCACCATCAGACACCCCACAAAACAATTTATTGCCACTGTGAACCTTCAGTTGTATCTCATCCCATAGCATAGTTGCAAGGTAAAATACTATGATATACTCCACAGCCTGATGCATCCTATTGCCTATATATCTGTGAATACACCTACTTACCTGGCCTGCTTTACAAAACCAATCAAAATTTATATTTAGGAAGTTGAAATTTGTGTAGTAATTGATGAAACAAAAGGGAGTAAATGCAAAATTAGAACTATGGAGGAATACATTGGAATCCAAGGGTTTTAAATAAGCCGGAAAAAAATAAAATATATAGTATGCAAATTTTGTAAGAATGCGAATAGGGTGGAAGCGGTAGTTAAGACAAATAACTGAAAGGGGTACCCCAAACTCCTAAGCATGACGATTCTAAAAATCATTTCCTAAAAATGACTTGCCAAACGCTTTAGACGGTTTCTGTTCCCAGGATAAGAAAAATCGTTCCCGAGGAACGATGCCAAACAACCCCTAATGTCTAGAACTATATTATTCCATAGAATGCAAAAGTTCTGCAAATATGGAACTTTACAAGTTCCACAATTTTTTTTGGATTTTTTAAGTTTCATAGAGGTCAAACTTCTAATTAAATTGAACTCGATAAATCTAAGATACCATCAAGTAAAAGGGTTAGAAACCCTCTCCACACTCTTAACTCTTGTTCCAAAACATTAATATCCAGACTTGTTCCAAAACATTAATATCCGGACTTTTAAGAGTTCCACCAAAAGAATGAAGCCTTAAAGAACAGTGTACCAGGTGGCTGTCGATGGCCGAGAATTCACATCCTTAAAACTACATTGATTTAAGAAGAAAGTTGAAACATCGTGGTCACTGTGGTTCGTTCCATTGGTGGGCCATCAATCCAGACGCTTCAATCGTTAGACCATCTCTTGGATGAGGAAGACTTAGGTCATAGTAATAACCCTAAATTTCATTGAGCAGTGATTAGCATACCTGGGAAATGAATTTTAAAATCCAAGGTTGAACCTCATTAGTCCATGCCCCCCCTTAAATACCCATCAGAATTAGTGGGTATTTAAAAGAGGGGGGGGGGGGGGCATGGATCAATGAGGTCCAACCTTGGATTTTAAAATCCGTTTCCCAGGTATGTTAACTATTTCCCAATTTCATTCATACGGAACCTAGGCAGATTGGAACGATTGTATCCAGGCCTCTTAGAGCGACCGTACAAATCCCCTCTTATTACACAACCAAGAAAGCCGGGATAAATCCCAGAGGCCAACCAAGTGGGAAGGGACTAGAACTCAAGACCTCCGCTTCTTGAGACGTGGTCTTGGCCACTAGCCTAACCCCAAAGCAGGAAAAATATGTGACCCGTTATTGAGGCGATTTGAATAGTGTGTAGAAATTATAGTCTGTCCAGGTGGGAACTCATCACTTCGAAGTTTCTTTTTTAACACCTATGCCCACGTTAGAGATCCTTAAAGAGAAACAATCTAAAGGCAAAGCTCTGTGTGTGTGAGAGAGAGACGCGTGTACGCTAAATCATTTGAATACATTTCCAAGCCACTTTTTTTGGTGAACATCCAAAATATAAGTAATAAAAAAAGAACCCGTTAGAGATTAGGAGAAGTTGGTCACCCATACAACAACACCTGCATTTGTCTCCTCTCTACAAACTTTTCCTTTATAAACCATACCCTTCTCTAGTCCCCCACACCCCAACTCAGATCAATCCTCAAACATTACGGGCAACACCAGCCAAACCCAACAACATTAAATGGCACCTAGAGCAATGGAGATAAGTACGATTGCGGTCCTCGTGACCATGCTCTGGGCAGGAGCCGCGGCCCAGCAAGGTTGCACAAATGTGATCATTAGCATGTCGCCGTGCCTGAATTACATTACAGGGAATTCATCAACCCCATCTTCTGGATGCTGCTCACAACTTGCTAATGTTGTTCGGTCTCAACCACAGTGCCTGTGTCAGGTGCTTAACGGTGGTGGCTCCTCGCTCGGGCTCAACATCAACCAGACTCAGGCTTTGGAGCTCCCCAATGCTTGCAATGTCCAGACTCCACCCATTAGTCGGTGTAATAGTGGTAAGAAACCTAACATTAGATCTCTTTTAACATTTAAGTTTCTCTTTTCAATGCAACCTACAACCCTCCTGTAAAAAGAATATACCAAGTTCTAGTCAAAACTCAGCATTTAGGATTTCTCCAGTGATTAATACTAAGACAAGTAACCTTTAGGAAGTTCTCCGGTTGAACTGCTTGGCCAAGCAGTGCTCTTTTCCCCGCTTAGAGGTTGCAATTTCGCTCACATATACCAACCAGTAAATAGAAAGGGAGAAATAACTGAGATGAGATTTCTATCTTCCATTAACTTGCATCTTCTCTTGTTGTGCAGCTGCTTCTCCAGCGAGCACTCCTGCAGGGTCACCAGAATCACCAGATTCTCAAAATACAGTTCCTTCAGGTATAAAATATTTTTCAGTTTCAAATGATGTTACTGCTTAGAATATTGTTTTTTTTTTTCTTTTAATCAGTGGCAAATACTGACTCAAGATAGATATGATTAAAAAAAAATTTTTTTTTTGGTCCTTGTATTTCAATATTCTGTATTTTGGTCATTTCTGCTACTAGAAAGCTCATGTTATTGTATTGTAGATGCAGGAAGTGGATCTAAGACTGTCCCATCAACAGACAACTCATCAGATGGAAGTTATACCAAGCTGCCATATTCTCTGCTCTTCTTCCTTCTCTTTATCGCTTCATATGCTTCAACCTTCACTAGCTTCTGAGTTCTTCTGTGTGTCTGTTGACTCCTCTATCAGTATTCCAATGTCCTACATAACTTAGGAGTCTTATTATTGTATTCTCTCTGATTGCAGTATGTACTATTATTTTTTTAAGACCTTTTTGGGGGCTATTTTAATTTTGTATGAGTGGGAGGACTCCTGTTCTCTTCCTTTTTCAATAAAGATAATTCCCGTACTATATAATGCTTGGGAGGTTTTCTTCAGATTACGAACTAACTAAAAGAAAATAATTACTAATAAGAAGCAAAGTTAGTATACTGTAAGCGCAAGCTAGTATACACACATTGATCCAAAATGCAGATACATAGATTAGACGTATCCTTGAGAAACCATCCTTGTGCTGCTACAGCCCTTGCAGACACAAAATGTGTCACTGAAACTGAAAGTACCTCGAAACCATTTGTCTCCGAGGAAAGCATGTGATATCCAATGAGTGAAAGGCAATGGCTGATCCCCCCAGGCATCATATGTGCTGGAAATGGCATCCTAATTATAATTATCCAAATGGGTGTCAAAACCTGTAATTGTCCTCCGTTTTCCTTTTCCATCATTTGCTACCCAAAATATGTGAATCAAGTCGATGAATATTTGTCTACAAAGTAAACATATATATGCACCAACAAAATATGTAAACATTTTTTTTTTGATCGGTAGAAGAGATGCTTTATTAAAAGAAAAGGAAGAAGAGAACTACATCCCAAGGATCAACAATAGTGAACCTGGGGAACAAAAAGAAATACAAACCCGCGGAATGCAAAACAAAAAAGAGGAGACATATAATCAAAGTGAAAATGTATTCCCCCAGGGATCCTCCAAATCTCCCCCAACGGAACCCCAAACTGATACTAAATTGCGCACCCTAGCTTGGATCCGGGAAGTCTCCGTGACAGAATCCTCAAATACGCGTTGATTCCTCTCCTTCCATAGGGACCAAGCAACTGCCCCAGGGAGGAGAGGCCAAACATCCCCTGCTGGCGATGGGAACACCCCTGACAACCAACAAGATAAGAAGTTCCGGAAGGAGCCGGGAAGAATCCAAGGGATGTCTAGGTGCAAAAGGAAATAGGACCAAACCTCTCTCGTTACCGGACAATGCAGCAATAAGTGATCCACTGATTCCTCTGCTACGAAGCACATAAAACATCTATTTGCAAGCTGCCAACCTCTATGCATGAGATGATCCAATGTCAAGATTTTATTCAATACCGCCGACCATAAGAAAAAAGATACCTTCGATGGAATTTTGGGAAACCAAACGACCTGATGAGGAAAAGGTGGTAACGGACTGGAATGCATGACTCGCAAAAATGATCCCACAGAGAACCTCCCCTTGTTGTCTAAGGACCAAACACAACTATCTCTGGTGGAGGGAGACAGGGTGGCCCACAAAACGCGAGTTAACAAACCTAGGAACTCTGGGATTTCTCTTTCTAACAGGTTGCGACGGAGGATAGGGGCCCACACCGGAGCACCATTATGCCACTCCAAATAATCAGCTACGAAGGCTTTTCTGTTAGATGCGAGGAGAAACAAATGCCTGAAATCCTGACGAAGGGTTTGTTTCACCACAGCAGCGGTCATTCTAAAAACTAACCTCATCCCCAACTCCCACCTTAAGATGTGTGTGGGAGGAAAACTCTTCCCATCCTCACATTATAGGCTTCCAAACCCCCACCCCCCGGGGACCTGGGCCTGCCTTTGGGTGCCATCTATTCACCATCCCATGTCTGGCTAAGATCACCTCCCTCCACAAACACCCCTCCTCCTTCCTAAAACGCCAAAGCCACTTACCCAATAAAGCCTTGTTGAAATGTTTAGACCTCCACCACTCTTGGGTGTAGGGATATGGTTTTCTAGTTCACCAAATGGTACTTTCTGGTGTCGATCTTTTCATTCCAGAGGAAGTCTCTCTTGATTTTTTCTAATGTGGATGCAATCGAGGCTGGGATGATAAAAAGAGATGGGAAATATGTCGCAAACTGCTCAATGTGCTTCTTATCAATTTCAACTTACCCCCTTTGGAAAGAAATCTAGCCTTCCAACCTTGCAGGCACTTGGCGAATCTCTCTATAACCGGGTCCCAAACCGCCTTGGCCTTGAATGGGGCGCCCAACGGTAAGCCAAGGTATGACGTCGGAAGACTCCCCCGCCGACACCCAAGACACGCGGCTAACTCATCGAGGTTGGGCACATCGCCCACCCCGAACATCACTCTTCCCAAAGTTTATACGTAACCCCGACGCTGCTTCGAAGCAACGAAACAGGCAACAGATTAGGGCCAATTTTGAACAAGACGGTTCACAGAAGATGAGGATATCATCTACGAACTGAAGATGTGATATATTCAGACTGCTGCGCCCAACCAAGAAGCCTTCCCACACTGTAGGCGAGGTCATCTGAATCATTCTACTTAATGCTTCCGAAGCAATGATGAACAGGAGAGGCGAGAGCGGATCTCCTTGCCTAAGACCCCGCGAACCCCTGAAAAAACCATGGGGGGACCCATTAATGAGAACTGACGTCCGAACTGATCTTATACATGCCCTCATCCAGGCCCTCCATTTGAGTCCAAACCCCATGTGACCCAGCATATATTCCAGAAAATCCCAATTGAGGTGGTCGTATGCCTTTTCCATGTCAATTTTACACAAGATTCCTGGGATGTTCTTACGAAGGCGATCCTCGAGACATTCATTTGCTATCAGGAGACCATCTAGAATTTGTCTCCCCCCCACAAATGCGCATTGATATGGCGAAATGAGCGATGACATGACCACTTTCAGACGGATCTCTAAAACTTTAGCCAGGGTTTTATACAAACATATACTGAGCATTTAATGTCAAAATGAAGGATGCATTTAATGTACTCCATATGTTTTTTTTTAATATACTCTTATGTTTAAAACTGAAATCATAAAAGAAGAAATCAAGTGCAAAAGTGGAAAATCCCCTATTTCTATCAGTAATGGTATAAAAAGATTATTTCAAATAGATGTATTTCTAAATTCTTTGCCAAAGAAATGAACGTGCTTCGAAAGCTCCAAGGAGTCGCTCATTATCCAAGATTAAAGAAGCTTAAACAAGCCCAAAACAATGATGTTACCTCAAAACCATATGGAACTCTGAAAATACTTAATGATTAACAAAAAATCACTCAGCAGCTCTTCAATGGGAAAAACCTTAAACCAAACCGAAGTTGGGCATTTTCATTTATCAAAGCAAAAATGACAATCTTCAAAATCAACATTATATTCAGATTCTCAAAAGCTAAAAATAGCTCCAAGGCTCAAAATGACCATTAAGTTTGCGGTCTGCTGCCTTGCTGCAAGTCCAAGAATGACCAAGTTTATCAAAACTTAGTCCCAATTGAAGTTGAAAAACATTACAAAGACTCCAGATGCAGCATCCCCTGACAAGGGGGGCTGCAATACAGTTGGCTATTAATTTCTTTCTTCTTTTTAACCATCTCCTTCACCTTTTCCAAGCGGAAAAGAAAGACAGGCAAAGTTCATCATTTAAATCTGTTTAGTATATTATAGCATAATTAAATCAACAAAAGCAATGTACTTTACTATGGTGGTTCCCTTTTTTGGGTTTAGTGTGTGCTGACTCTCAGTAGTTGGACGTGTTGGCATTAAGAAAACGAAAGCCACGAGGGAATAAATATTGTGAAGAAGGATATAAAAGCATAATAATAATGGCATCGTTAATTAATAAGTCGGCTGTTCTATGTTTCACCATCAGACACCCCACAAAACAATTTATTGCCACTGTGAACCTTCAGTTGTATCTTTCCTTTGTATCTCATCCCATAGCATAGCTGCAAGGTAAAATACTTTGATATACTCCACAGCCTGATGCATCCTATTGCCTATATATCTGTGAATACACCTACTTACCTGGCCTGCTTTACAAAACCAGTCAAAATTTATATTTAGGAAGTTGAAATTTGTGTAGTAATTGATGAAACAAAAGGGAGTAAACGCAAAATTAGAACTATGGAGGAATACATTGGAATCCAAGGGTTTTAAATAAGCCGGACAAAAATAAAATATATAGTATGCAAATTTTGTAAGAATGCGAATAGGGTGGAAGCGTTAGTTAAGACCGATAACTGAAAGGGGTACCCCAAACTCCAAAGCGACCAATTTTGGTATCTCAGACTTCTCAGTTCAATTATTCGTTAGGATTGAGAGATTGAGAAGGATGTTGCCCATAGAATTAGAAATGGGTGGCTAAATGCTATGCGATCGACGTATTTCGATCAAACTAAATGAATTTTTTTATAAATCATTGATAAAATCAGAACTATGCTTTACAGAGTGCAGTGTTGGGTTACTAATAAGCAACATATTAATAGGTTCGCCGCGTGAGATTAGAGCAAGAAGCACTCACGAGCGGTAAAAACTGTAGGCGGTATGAGAATGCTAAGACGAATGAGTGGAAAGACAATAAAAAAATAAGATAAAAAATAAGCACACTTGAAAGAATATGTGAGTGGCTCCAATAAGTGATAAAACAATATAGAGTCCATTGAGATGGTTTGAAAACGTCCAACGAAGACCACAAACTGCTGCAGTGAGGAGTGAATTGATGCAAATTGAAGGCTCTAACAAGGCGAGGAAAGGGCAAAAAATGATGTACACACAACAAATGATTTAACTAACTTATGTCTTTAAATAAAATGACAAAACAAGATTTGTGTTGATGACCTCAATATATTTGGGATAAGGCATTGATGATGATGATGATGTGATCGAGATTTGTGTCTATTGGTGAACCAAATAGCGGTTAGTGGGTGTTTTCTGCTGAAATTTGATGAATGTAGAAAGTGTAAGCTGTCCACATTGGAGTTGGAAGTAAATGATGAAATCTTTCTACCTTGTGTCATACCTATGTATCTACTCTCATAGCCGCTAAAGGCCTAAAAGCGTGGGCTTTAACTCAAGGATTAGGATTTGGGAGGCTGGACTCTCATTTTCTGCTGAAGATTTCGTCACATGTGGGATGTGGCTTGCGAACAGATTTCAGTGAAGATAAGAATTAATGTTGTTGGTAAGCTCTGAATGATGCTAAGGGCTTACTTCTTTATATTTCTGATGAATAAATGCCAAGGCATTCATTCCAATATGGACGGACTAGATGCTCATCAAAGTGAATTTCAAGCTTCTCAACCCATGCACTAACTTGTAATATTATACTTCCTTTCCTTTTAAATGATGCTTACTTTACCACAAATACTGCCTCACCCTTAACAGGATCCCACATACACAAAAATCATCCTGTCATGTACACTCCAAGACCAAATACAAGTAGCCAATGGTACATCTACTCAACCTTAGCTAATTCCTCTAGCTTAAACAAACCTAAACAAACCTAAACTTGTTAGATCTTGGCTTCTTAATTCGATGGAATCCTAAATTGCTGAAAATTTTACATTCTCCGAATCAGCAAAGGAATTATGGGACTCAGTTGAAGATCTATACGGTAATCAAAATAAAGTTGCTCGTATTTTTGAACTCAAGCAGGAGATTGCGGCAGCAGATCAAGGTGATAAGACATTCATTGCACATCTTGGTAAACTTAAAAAAATGTGGGACGAACTAGACATGTATCGTCCACACACTACGGATGCGAAGATTTTTCTGAAAAGGGCTGAAGAAGATAAGATTTTTTCTCTGCTTAATAGCCTAAAGTCAGAATATGAAAATCTCAGGAGCAATATTCTCATGAATTCCACTCTCTCTTCTCTGTCTAGTGTTTGTTCTACTGTTCAACGAGAAGAGACTCGAAAAAAGGCTATGAATAGTAACTTGAAATTGTCACCTGAGAAAACTGAATATAGTGCTCTTCTGGCTGAGAAAGATGATAAGAATAGGTCTTCTGGTAATGGAAAAGAAAAAAATTATTGAAATAAGGGCAGGCGAGAGACTTATCATTGTAATCACTGTGGAAAAAATAGGCACACCAAGGATCGTTGTTGGGAACTTCATCCTCATCTCAGGCCTAACTCTAATTAAAAGGAGCATGTAGCCATAGCCGACACGTCGATCTCAATAAATCACTTAAGTCGCCTTCTTCAACAACTCAGTAAGTCTGCCACTTCAGAAACTGATCCTTCTTCCTATACTCATGTGTCAGGTAATCTTCAAGCTTATTTCACTTCTTCTAATGTTAACACTTGGATTATTGATTCTGGAGCCACTGACCATATGGCCAATGATTCCAAGTATTTGCATGATTTCACTAGTAGTTCTAACAAACATGCTATCTCAGTTGCTAATGGAACCAAAGTTCCAATTTTAGGATGTGGAAAAATTAATTTTTTTCCTGGTTTTCCTAGTTCTAATGCTCTTTTTGTTCCTTTGTTCCCTGGGCAACTTCTTTCTGGTTGGACAAATTATTAACTCTCTGAACTATAATGTTATTTTCTCCCCTACTACTATTACATTTCAGGATCGAAAATCGGGGAAGAAGATTGGTGAAGGAGTTTACTCTCATGGTCTTTATTTGCTCAAAACATTTGGTACAACATGTCATACTAGTGGTTTGTCAGAAGGTCGTATTTTGCATTAACGACTTGGACATCCCTCCAACTGTATTTTATCATGTCTTTTCCTTCATTTTCTCTTGATTCTACTACATGTGATGTTTGTCAATTTTCAAAGCAAACTCATTTACTACTTGTTAATTCAGAGTCTATGACTCGCACTTTTTGAGTTAATTCATTCTGATTATGGGGTCCCGCACCTATTGATTCTTATGATGGTTACAAGTATTTTGTATTATTTATTGATGATCACTCTCGTGTTATATGGCTATACTTGTTAAAATCTAAAACCGAGGTGTGCTCTGTTTTTAAGAATTTTCATAATATGATTATTAACCAATTTAGTGCTAAAATTAAATAATTTCGCTGACAATGGTTCTGAATAAGTGAAAATTCTTTTACCAAATTATTTTTGCAGCCAAGGCATTATCCATCAAACTAGTTGTGTGGGTACTAATAGGCTAAACTATTATTTTATTTTTGATGATTGTGCAACCATGAATAAGGTAGAACATGCAAAAACACTGAAATTTTTTCGATTGTTTTATTCTAAAATTTGAAAGATTATAATGTATATCGGATAATCCAAATTTTATTGATAGGATTGAATTTGAGAACACATAATCTCAATTACATATTATTTGTAACTGTTTTTAACCTTACAAAAGCTGAATTTTTTTTGGTCATGAATAGACTTTGACATTTGCACAAGCACACGAACATATTGTCTAGTGGGGTTTAAAACCAAACTAATTGATATTGATTTTGTTTACTCATAAGAATTGGATAATCTAGAAATTGAACATCAACGTTGGCTAAAAAGAAAAATTGATAGAAGAATAGATTACCTAACCAGGTCTTACACTTAGCAACCGGGCCTCTTGCCTCACTAAGCAAAGAGAATTCGTGTCAAAATGTGTGCTTTTTGGAATGGATAAAATAATCTAGTTTGAGTTCGTAGCCTAATTAACTCGAGTTACTAAGCCCTTAGAGGTGTCTTGACACCTGGTGCATTAAAGTCGTCTAGTTTGGGAGTCACCGACCTAACACCTGCTACATGGGTTGTCTAGAATGCTTAATGAACTTAGATTTTGCACAGTCACACTTATAAATATATATATATATATATATATATTGAAAGAAAGTCTTGGAGTTGGTAGTTTAAATTGAAAGAAAATTCAATGATAAATGAGAAGATAGAAAAACTGTTAAAAAGTAAGGTTGATATCACACATTCAATTGTTTGTCACATTACACATCAAAGAAAATTCTGACAAATCTTTTAGAAGCTAAATTTTTCAAAAATAGTTAAGAATTGTGTAAAATTGAGAATGTGGAGAGTTGAAAATTCAATCTTGTTAATAATTTGTGGATTATCTTGTATGTATTGTGAGTTTGAAAATTTTGGAATATAATTCAATCACTGTTGAAAATTGCTTGTTTTACTTAAATATATTGCACAGTTACAAGGTAGTATAGATGTTTGTAGGTGATATCACCGTAAACCTTCACGAGACTTCACTCGTCCTCTAGGGCCACCTAGAGGTTTAAAAGGTTTGTTGCATATGCAAAATGCAACCGGGGATCCCACGAAAGGGGATGTAGGTTTAGTTTAGATTCTAGTTTTATTTTATTGCTCGAGGACTAGCAATGTTTAAGTTTGGGGTTGTGATCAGTGCTAAATGTTATACATAAAAGCACCTTAAACTTAACTTGTTAAATCCTTTAGAGTAATTATTTGTATTATTTTATGCTACTTGGTTGTTTACATTTGTTACAGGTTCATCTGAGAAAAAGAGCTTAATATGAATGGTTTAGAAGGATCTCAGGAGCAAAAACGAAGAAGAAATGATTAATCACCCTTCCTACGTTTTGGGCTTATTTTAATTACATAAAAGTTTCATTTTTGCCCCAATTTGACTATTCTTTAAGGCCCAAACTTTGTAGAGAAAAAAGAAAAGAAGAGTTGTAGAGAAATTAGAAGTCCTTATTATATAAGGACTCTATCTTTCTCTATAAAAGAAGAGATTCCATTATTATTATTATTAGAGAATTTTGTAGAGATTTTTGGATCTGAAGAAGAGAAGCTCTGGAGATTAAGGAATCCATGAAAAGAAGTGCTGCAGTTTTGTCTATGAAGATGTTGCATTCCTCCCTCGCAATGAACTAATTTCCACTTTAGGGTTTCGATGAAACCCTAGCCAAGTAACTGTGTCGTTTTATTTTGTTTTATTTTTTATTTCTTAGTTGTAAGACATTGATTGCATAATGAGAGAGATGTTTTCAAACCACCGGATTTATTTTATTTATATTTGATTTCAATGGAATTTTCAACCTTGTCTTAGGTTTTATAAAATTGGAATTAAAATCACTTTTGTTAATTTTCGTTAGAATTTAAACATAGGTTTTATGCAATGGTTTTAACATTTCGAGAGACCAAGTCCTAAGATATTTTATGCGAAGGGAAGACGAGTGATTACCCAAGCATAGATTAGTGTGTATCATTCGTGCTAACCGAAGATACGATATGCCTAGTACTTGATCCCTTGAACTTTTCTAGATTATTGAGAGGGGACATATTGTCACTCTAACTAGAATGTTTGCAATTTAAGAAGTTATGATAAATTCAAAATAAGGGCTGGTTATTAGGTTAGTGGTGGATTTGAAAACCCTAGATTTTATCTTCCAAATGATTTAAAACCATTAGTTGATAATTAATTTAGAAATCTCCCTTAATTTAATTCATTGTTTTAATTTAATTAAGTAAAATTCAATTACCCATTTTATTAGTTTAAAATTAATCTGAATAAAAGGCAACAAAACCAGCGCAGTCCTCAGAGGAACGATACCCTTGCTAGTACTATTCTACGAAATTATTACTAAAAATGAATAATTTAAGATTGACTGACGATCAATTTTTGACATTGGGCGGTCGATCGCCCCTAGATCGATCCCCCTAGGGGCGATCGATCGCCAGAAACGCCGGTTGGCGCCTAAATTTTTTTTTTTTATAAGACTCAATAAAATAGGAACGTGAAATTTACCCTAAAAAAAAAAATAGTGAAACCCCTAACTGACTCTCTAAAAGAGTAGGGGAATATAAAATCCTCCCTACTGACTCCAAAAAAAATAGGGGACTAACTCTCTAAATGAGTAGGGGAATATAAAATCCACCCTACTGACTCTAAAAAATTTAGTGGATACTAATCCACCCCAAACTTAGAATCTAACTCTAAAAAAAATAAAAGACACTACAAAATCAATGGGTTGCCTCCCATAAGCACTAAGTTTTACGTCTTCAGCCAGACATCCTCAAATTAATCAACCGTCTAGGTAGACAGAATATTGGGCCTTAGCCTTGAGCACACGTCCATCAGGGTTAGAAAAGAGGGATTTCCTACGCCTTTGCAAATTTGCAATTTTATGCTTGGCTCTCACTTTATGTTTTTCCAATGGAAAACCTTTTAGATAAGTGAGATTAAGCAAAGAAGGTTAATTCCCTGTGGATTTTTCTATGATGGGATCCAGGGGTTTAAGATGAGCGAGTATTGCCTCCAAAGGATTATCAATTAAAACATAAGGAGGGGCATCCTCAACTATCTTGTCAAGCTTATCAACCAGGAAACAATCTTCCCCTTTCGATTGTTGTTCGGGGGTAGTGAAGACATTCAACTGAATTTTCATGTTATCAAATGACACCTTCATCACTCTAGTTCTACAGTTTATGGCAGTATTAGCTGTAGCCAGAAAGGGACGACCGAGGATGACTGAAATTTGGCTTTTTGAATTGTGCACAGGTTCCATGTCAAGGACAAGAAAGTCGACAGGGAATAAAAATTTGTCAACTTTAATCAGAACATCTTCAACTATCCCTCGAGGCTTTTTCGTGGATCTATCCGCTAATTGTAATACAACAAATGTGGGGCGCAACTCTCCTAAGCCAAGTTTCTCATACACCGAGAAATGTAATATATTAACACTAGCTCCTAAATCAAGGAGTGTCCGGTCAATTGAGTGATTTCCAATGATACACGAAATAGTAGGAGCACCGGGGTCATTAAATTTTCGAGGAGTGTTGTGTTGGATAATGAAGCTCACTTGCTCGGTGAGAAGGACTTTCTTGGACACATGAGTCCTTGATTTGCGCTTTTGAGTGCACATGTCCTTGAGAAATTTGGCATACGCCGGAATTTGCTTGATGGCATCTATGAGCGGAAGATTGATTTTGACTTGTTTAAAAACCTCCATCATTTCATCAATTTTGGTTTCCTTTTTTTCAAAAGGGGAGGAATTTTTTAAACACTGAGGATAAGGAACCTTAGGCATATAGGATTCCGGAGGAGTGAGATTAGATAAAGATGAAGGACTTTGGTCCTTCTTAGAGACACTCACCCTTTCTCCTTTGGAATTTGTTTGGCCTACATTGGGCTCTTTTTCCTCACTTTTCTTCTCTTTAACATCATTTTCAACTACCTTCCCACTCCTTAGGGTGATAATGGCAAGAACATGCTCACGATTTATTTCATTGTTTTGAGCATTGTCAACCATATTTGCACCCTTAGGGTTACTCACCGATTAGCTTGGGAGCTTCCCTTCTTCTCTCTTATATACGACACTAGCTAACTGTCCCAATTGAAACTCAATCCTATGAATAGATTGAGAATGAGAATGTAGAAGTTGGGTATTAGCCTCTAAGCCTTTGAGAGCTTGCAACACTTTCTCCTCGAAAGATGGATTCCTTTGAGGAGGAGGAGGGTGTTGGAATTCCTGTTGTTAGGGAGGATAGTTAGATTGACCTTGAAAATGCTTACTGAATGGCCTTTGAGGTGGGGGAAAATTATTCTCTTAAGTTTGTGGCTGCCATGAAAAATTAGGATGATTCCTCCATCCCGGGTTATAGGTATTTGAGTAAGGATCATTACCCGGACGGATATAAGCAACATTAACAAACTCTTGGACAAGATCCGGGAATTAGGCAGCTGATGGACACACTTGAACATAATGTGTAGGGCTAGAACAAATTGGACACACCTCCTGCTGATTAGGATTTGGTTGAGGTGTGTAGGAAGGTGGCCCTGAAGTCATTAGTTTATCCAATTTTCGAGACAATTCATCTACTTTAGATGAAACATCTATTCAATTGTCAACTTCATAGATGCCTCTCTTTGGATTTGATGAAGATGAAGGTCTTTCAGAACAACTGTTTGAAGCATGGTGGAGAGAGTTTTCACTAAGATTTTCAAAAAGCTCTTATGCTTGATTCTCATTTTTCATCATAAATGTTCCTCCACAATAAACATCAACCAACTGACGGTTGAGTGCAGGCAATCCATCATAGAAAGATTGGACTAATTGCCACTTTGGAATTTGGTGGTAGGAACACTTACGGAGAAGATCTTTGAATTTCTCCCAAGTTTCATGAAATAGCTCACCATCAACAGGAGCAAAGCTTTTGATAGTTCGCCTCATTAAATTTATTTTTCCTATGGGAAAGAATTTCATAAGAAATTCTTGTTGCATTTGTGCCTGGTAATAGAATTGGGCTCTAAAGAATTAAGCCAATATTTGGCTTTGTCTTTCAAAGAGAATGGGAAGAGGCGCAATCTAAGGGCATCATCAGAAAATCCCTGCAACTTAAAAGTTTTGCAAATCTCGTGAAATTCATCAAGATGTTTATAGGGATCTTCATTATTAAGTCCGTGAAAAAATGGTATCATTTGAATAATACTGGACTTAATTTCATTGTGGGCTATCGTACTGTCCGGCAACCGGATGCATGAAGAGGAGGAATATGTAGAAGGAGTAAAATACTCCTTCAAAGATTTCAATGGGTCATGTTCTTCCGCCATGATAAGGAAAGGAATAGCTTCCGCCATCAATTTTCGCCAAAAATTGATCGTCAGTCAATCTTAAATTATTCATTTTTAGTAATAATTCCGTTGAATAGTACTAGCAAGGGTATCATTCCTCTGAGGACTGCATTGGTTTCGTTGCCTTTTATTCAGATTAATTTTAAACTAATAAAATGGGTAATTGAATTTTGCTTAATTAAATTAAAACAATGAATTAAACTAAGGGGGATTTCTAAATTAATTATCAACTAATGGTTTTAAATCCTTTAGAAGAGAAAATCTAGGGTTTTTAAATCCACCCCTAACCTAATAATCAGCCCTTATTTTGAATTTATCCTAATCTCTTAAATTGCAAACATTCTAGTTAAAGTGACAGCACGTCCCCTCTCAACTAATCTAGAAAAGTTCAAGGGATCAAGTCCTAGGCATATCGTATCTTCGGTTAGCACGAATGATACACACTAATCTACGGTTGTGTAATCACTCATCTTCCTTTAGCATAAAATATCTTAGGACTTAGTCTCTCGATATGTTAAAACCATTGCATAAAACCTATGTTTAAATTCTAACGAAAATCAACACAAGTGATTTTAATTCCAATTTCATAAAACCTAAGACAAGGTTGAAAATTCCATTGAAATCAAATATAAATAAAATAAATCCGGTTGTTTGAAAACATCCCTCTCATTATGTAATCAATATCTTATAACTAAGACATCAAAAATAAAACAAAATAAAATGACATAGTTACTTGGCTAGGGTTTCATCAAAACCCTAGACTGGAAATTAGTTCATCGCGAGGAAGGAATGCAACATCTTCATAGACAAAGCTGCAGCACTTCTCTTCATGACTTCCTTGATCTCCATAACTTCTCTTCTTCAGATCCAAAAATCTCTACAAAATTCTCTAATAATGATTATAATGGAATCTTTACAAGGAATCTCTCCTTTTATAGAGAAAGAGAGAAAGATAGAGTCCTTATACAATAAGGACTTCTAATTTCTCTACAACTTTTCTTTTCTCTACAAAGTTTGGGTCTTAAAGATTAGTCAAATTGGGCCCAAAATGAAATTTTTATGTAATTAAAATAAGCCCAAAACGCAGGAAGGGTGATTGATCATTTCTTCTTCACTTTTGCTCCTGAGATCCTTCTAAACCATCCATATTAAACTCTTTTTCTCGGATGAACCTGTAACAAATGTAAACAACCAAGTAGCATAAAATAATACAAATAATTACTCTAAAGGATTTAACAAGTTAAGTTTAAGATGCTTTTATGTATAACATTTAGCACCGATCAGGTACATCACAACAAAACGGGGTTTCAGAGAGGAAAAATCGGCATGTCTAAGAAACTACCAGAGCTCTAATGTTTCAGATGAATGTTCCAAAAAATATTGGTCCCATGGCATTTTGGCTGCAGTCTATCTCATCAATCGACTTCCCAGTCTTGTTATTAGTTTCAAATCACCTTTGGAGGTCCTTCTAAATCGCAAGCTTTGACATTTCTCACCTTCGGATTTTTGGTTGTGTCTGTTATGCACATCAACAGGCTATTCATCGTGATAAATTGGATGCTCGTGCCACTTGGTGTGTATGTTTTGGGTATTCTTCTACAAAAAAAAGAGTACAAATGCTATGATCCAACTTTACATAAATTTGTTATTTCTCGTGATGTTCGCTTTGACGAGTCCAAGCCTTTCTTTCAAGCTTCCAACGAGTATGAGAATCGGCCCCAGGGGAAGCTTTTATCAGATTTAGTACCACTTCCAACAATTAGTGTCATTCCGACGGTGAATGAAGATCCGGAACCAGAACACGAACAAGCCGTAATTGAGACTCAAGTAACTTGTGCTTCCGAAAATACTTGACTGTTGCACCATTTTCTACGGTGCCGGTTGACATCGCTCCGTTTAATCCAGCTACTCTTGATACGGTTCAATGACGGTTAAGTATAGAGTCACATCCTCCAATGAAGATGAAAGACTTCTTTACCTATCATGCAACATCCTACCCCGTTCAGGCCCATGTGACGTATGATAATATGACTCAATCTATACCGTCCTATTAAGCACTATATCCAATGACCAAGAACCAAAGAATTTTCGAGAAGCCAATTCAGAACCTGTTTGGAAACAAGCTATGAAAGAAGAACTCCAAGCTCTTGATGAGAATAAAACTTGGACTATTATCAAGTTACAATCGGAAAGAAAACTGTGGGATGTCGTTGGGTATACAAGATCAAGCATAACAGTGACGGTACCATTGCTCAGCATAAGACAAGATTGGTTGCTAGAGGATTTACTCAGGCCTATGGAGTAGACTACAAAGAAACTTTTGCAACAATTGCTAAGATGAACGCATTCCAAGTCTTATTATCTCTGGCTGTAAACCAAGACTGGAAATTATTCTAGATGGACATAAAGAATGCTTTCTTACATGGTGATCTAGAAGAGGAGGTTTATATGAGTATTCCTCCAGTACATCGACAAGAATCTCATTGTGATCTAGCATGCAAGTTAAACAAGGCTATCTACGGACTCAAGCAATCACCACGGGCTTGGTATGCTAAATTCAGTTATGTACTGATGAATAATGGGCTTAAAATAAGTAGTGCAGATCCTTCGTTGTTCATTAAGGGAGGTATTTCTGGTACCACTATTGTGTTGGCATACGTCAATGACGTCATAAGAGCTTGGTCAATCGATTTATGCATGCTCCAAGAATTAACCACATGCATGTTGTTACCAGAATATTACAATATTTGAAAAATTCACCTAGAAGAGGTATATGGATGCAAAAGAATGAACACAATTGTATTACTACCCATTCTGACGCTGATTGGGCAGGATGCCCAATTGATCGAAGATCTACAACAGGGTATTGTACCTTTGTGGGCGGTAATTTAGTGACTTGGAAAAGTAAGAAACAGAATGTTGTTGCCCTTTCAAGTGCTGAAGCTGAACATAGAGCAATGGCATCCACCACTAGTGAAATTATCTGGCTCCGCGCCTTATTGCAAGATTTGAGATTTGGTTCGTCTCAACCAACAAGAATGTTCTGTGATAATCAGGCCGCAGACCATATTGTCTCAAACCCAGTGTTTCATGAACGAACGAAACACATTGAAGTAGATTGTTACTTTGTACGAGAAAACGTATAAGCCAACATTATTTGTACTCCCTATGTTCGCAGTAATCAACAATTGGCTGACATCTTCACTAAAGGTTTACCAGCTGCCCAGTTCCAAGATATTTTGGTCAAGTTGGGCTCCTTGGATATTTTCGCACCAACTTAAGAGGGAGTGTTGGAGAAGAGAGGAGATTTGTTTCTATAATGGGTGTATATTGTTGACCATGATTAGAAGTTCCTTTATATGGGACTTCCTATTTTAGTAGTTGTTTGATATAGGGCTCTAGCTTCCTAATTATGGGATTATCTGTGTAACCTATTGTAGACACCCTATTTTGCATGGGCCTGAGAAAATCCAGTGGTGCCAAGTACTGAGAGAGAAGACGAGATCCGAACTCCCGAATATCGAGTATCAAAGCCAAAAAACCCAAACCCAATCCAGCTCAAGCCCCAAGAGGGCAAGGTTTTTTTTTTAAGCTTGAAATTGATCTCCGCCGTTCAGAAGGGCGCGCCCCTTATTTTTGCCTCAAAGCTGGCCCGCGGTCTTTAGAAAGGCGCGGCGTACAGTAAATCCTAATTGCGACCTCGTTTCGCGTGCCAACGGGTTTTGGGTTATATTTTTAGTCCCACATCGGAAAAAAAGCGTGAAAACCCCATTTTCTCATCCTATAAAAGGAGCCTCACCCCAAACCCATTCCACACTTTGAAAAGACGGAGAAAAGTCTTGAAAACTGGGGGAAATCCTTGAGAGCTTTGAAATTCCGAAGCTTGGGAGAACTCCAAACAAGTTTAACCAAGCCCTCGAATCCCAGAAATTCCAGCCATCAAGCCATCAACCTAGGAAGGATCTTCACCAACTTTGGGGGAAAATCTTGGGAGTTCGGATCTCGTCGAAGCGTTCTCTTCAAACACTTGGAGCATTAAAAAGAGAAAAGGTATGCCACATCCCCATCCTTGGTTTCTACCCGTCCAAGTCTCTTCTTCCCTCACTTTCTCTGAGTAGCTCGGAGATTTCCCTCTTCACGGTTGTGCGGACGAGGAAATCCGGGTGAAGGAAAGGGCCGGAAGACTAGATCTTCGACTTCTCTTTCATTTTTTTTATTATTAGTATTTTGTCCCTTTTCCACCCAAAGGTAGGCGAGGCCCCTTTTAACTCGGTTGAGGAGAGATGTGTGGCCGTTCGCCGATTTAGGGAAAAGGGATTTTGCCGCGCAAGTAGAGAGAAACTCACCCTAACTCGGTCGAGGAGGGGTGGCTTTCCAATCTCGAAATAAAAGAAAACAAGTAGGGATGAAATCGCCTTAACTCGATCGAGGAGGGGTGGTTTTTCTCGAAATAATAAAAAGAAGAGAAAATAATTTTAAATTAATTTAATGGAGAAAGTTAAGAAATAACCGTCGCTCGACGGATGAGGTGGGGTGCCTAACACCTTCCCCAACTCATAAAAGAATCCCCGGACCCATTCTCGGTTTTTTATTTAATCGAGGGTTCTTAATTGAGGGTGACCAATCACACCCAGAATCTTGGTTGGTGGCGACTCTAACAGATCTCGGCTTCTCATCGGTTGAAAAACACGGATGTGGGGAGGGGATCGACCCGGGCCGGCTATCGCACACCTATTATTCAGCTTTTGTGTGTTCTCCATTGAGACATAATGAATAGATCGATACCTCCTCTCTTCCGATGCACGTAGGCTACTATGTCGAAGCACGTAAATCCTTTGTGCTCTGTTTTATTAATGCTTTAGGACCTCAATAAAGTTGTAACTAATTCAGTCCGGTTCAACAAGTAAGATGAATATTAACTAAAACACTACACCATATGCACTTTCATTCTAATAATTTTTGGCAAATTCATTTAGGAAAAATATCATAGCTTTAGATATAATGCTAATGTCGATATTAGTCATTCTTTCCTTCAATATTAATTTTGTTATTCATCATTAGAAATGATAACGAGTTCACCATTTGGCCATTAAAAATGATTATTAACATACTCCAAAGTTAGAAAAGTTGTTACATTGAAAGTGAGTGATGGCCAGAGAGCTGAAAAGAATCAAAATATTGATTCCAGGAATGCATTACAATAGTGCACTGAGTAAGTTGTAGCACATCAAGACCAAGAACAGACACTTACAACATTTGATGAAACTTGGGAACTTCAAGTATGCAATTGTGACCGCACGAATTCTTCTAGCATGTCCCATACCTCGAGGGCAGCAGCCCTGTCTTGGTGCCTCTTGTTCTTGCTTATCTGCACATTGGAGTTATATTAACAAAAAATGATAATTGGAACTTGTGAGTTGTGAAGGAGAATAGGGGGAAGGGGGGAGAACATATTCATAAATATAACGGTTCTAGACAGCCAACCAACAAAAAGCTCTGGAAAAGCATATGCTCACCGAGATGATCCTTACAATCCACAGTTTCACAATCTTCGCAGACTCCACACGGTCATCTTCAAAGTGCATGAAAAACCCTATAACTGCATAAAGTTCAACATAGATTTTATCTCATTGGCAGATTCTCTTGCCATATTCTACTCAAATTAGCTAGGAGGCAAAGATAAAATATTGAAAGTTATTGACTGGTATTTGGAGAGTAAATTGCAAGCTGAAAACAAGAATACACTTTTTTTTTTTATCAAAAAGAGAAGAATACACAGTTGAGATAATAGTTTCCCATTCAAGAGCCTGGCTTCCAAATTTTGATGCTTTTCTGAAAGTATATAGGTGATTAGATACAAAATTCAATTTCTCACTTTTTCTGATACTAGGAAAGTAGTGTCATCACTCCAAAATCCAAATCAGAGAAAACAATCATATCCGTAATACCAGAACAAACTATTCCCAGCTAGATATCAAAGGAACAAAAATTTTCCACCTGTTTACTTTTTTGTAAGAAGCATATAGAGACATTCTCATATTTCTAGCAGGAATCAAACATCTTAAGATATACAAATTTGAATTCAGTTCCGACTTCAAATCCAGAATTGAATAAATGCCACTCTTACTTATGTTAAAGATCTCAACGTGATCCTTGAAAGGCCAATCCTTAAACTGCGACTCCTTCCCCAAAACAAAAACCGCAACCACCCTATCCCAGTCCTCCGCCTTCAAAGTTGAAGGCTTATCCCTAACATCATAAGCCGCCACCACCCGGTCCAGACTAAACTTCTTCTGCACTGTAACACAATCTGGCTTCGGACCCTTCTTCTTTTTCACTTTCACATCTGAGGGTATAAAGTATAAACACTCCGTCCTCCAAAAACTCCTTCACATTATAAATCGTATTCAACGTCTGTGTTACGTGCTTCTTTCCCTTCCCAATTTTTTTTTAAACAAAAAGGAATTAAATGAGAAAGGAATAGAATTGGATCTCATCAAAGGGGTATCTACTCCTTTTAAGCTCATTCGAGAGAATACAACACCTCCCAAATCTCTCTTACGAAAGAAACTCATCTTCATTTATTAATCTCAAAATAACGGATTACAACTCTTAAAATAGAAACAGAAATAAGTTATAAAACTCCTCACTACAATAGACCAATCACTATAACTACCCATTTGCAACACTCACTAAACCCACTAAATAAGCACATAACAGTCTGAAACGCACTTGGCACCAGAATTATCGGCACCCCCTCTCACCAATCTTACTCCCCTTCAAATGCATCTTTGACTTTGGCGCCGCATCAAACCCTAACTCTTCCCATTCTTCCAAAACCCTAACCCTCTCTCATCCACTCCAATCAACCTACTTTTCGCAACCAACCCATCCTTCCTCTGCTGTGACTCCATCCGCTGCCTCGCTTCATCAAGGCCACAAGAACACTATAGAAATCTCTATGAAGACACGAAAATTCGCGATCTTTCAACGGCCTCTCCAGAGCCCTAATCAGACATAATCGACTTTCTAATCTTCTTCATCAACCGGAGCCCCAATTCCAATCAATCGTTCCTCCGGTCGATTCTCTCCAACGTCGACAGGTAAGGCGTCAGAGATTCTAGGGTTTTGGGGGACCTTCCCTTGAAGGTATACGAGCAAGGGTTTACGATCTGGTAGGGTTACAGGTGGGATTTTCTGGGTGAGAGCGTTCCGTAGATATTCCATGTGCTTGATGTGGTGGTTCTTCACGTAATAAACGAGGGTTTCGAGGGTGCAGAGATTACCTGGTTTGGATCGATAGGCGGTTTCTGCCGAGCAGGGGAAGACGTAGTCGCTACCGAATTGGAACTCGTCGCCGACTCGGACGATTTTGTCTAACTCGTCGCGGATGGTGAAGTCTCGGAGAGCAGACAGAGGATCCATGAGACAGACGGAGAACTTAGAAGAAGAAGAAGAAGAAGAAGAAAGAAGAACAGTAGAGAAGAGAAACAGAGTGATAACTTGAGAAATAATTAATTGCTGCCTTATAAAACTTGCCACCTACTTATATATATATAGTGGTTCGACACAACAGACTTCCCAATTTAATAGGAAACTAACAGGAAACTAGCTACAACAATTATATTCAAATTAGGAAACAAATACTACTAAAATAGGAAATTAACGTAGAGGAATAGGGATCCTAACATCCACTCCTCCTTCAAAAGCAGCTTCTACTCAAGCGGCGAAAGTAGGAAAATGAGCAACAAAAGTAGAGTAATCTTCCTATGTAGCTTCATCACGAGAAAGACCCACCCAATGCACCAAAACTCGTGTCATTGCACGATTACCCCGCTGAACAAGCCCACGATCGACAATGGCTAAAGGCTTCCACTCAAACGCACCCGAATCAGACAGAAGTGGCAGATGTGGAAGTGCTTGAGTATGAACCCCTAATTTTCGTTACAAGCATGAAACGTGAAACACCGGATGAATGCGATTTTCAGAAGGTAAATCCAGCTTGTAAGCAACGGAACAGGCCCGAGATAGGATTGGAAATGGCCCATAGAAACGAGGGGATAACTTATTAGTGCCTTGAAGAGTAATTGTTGATTGACGATAGGGCTAGAGACAAAGAAAAACCCAATCGCCCACAGCAAATTCACGCTCGATGAATTTCATCCTAGCTTGGGCCTCCTGCAAATTCGCCTTGAGAACACGTAAGACAGCATCACGATCTCGTAATGCAAGATCAACAGAAGGGACACTGGCAGTACCTGGTAAATATGTGTCAATTCGGGGCGGGGGGGCGCCCATAGACGACCTCAAAAGGCGTCACCTTAATCGCCAAATGGTAAGTAGTATTATACCACCATTCCACCCAGGGAAGCCACTTTGTCCAATGAGAAGATTGAGCACCAGCAAAGCATCGTAGATAGCACTCAAGAGAATGATTCACAGCTTCCGTTTGGTCATCGGATTGGGGATGATAAGGCGAACTTCGACATAAAGAGCTACCTTGCAGTGTAAAGAATGCGTCCCAAAACTGACTAGTAAAAACAGGGTCGCGGTCACTCACAATGGACCGAGGCATTCTGTGAAGTCGAGCCACATCTCGTACAAAAAGTTCAACAACGGTGGATGCCGTATACGGATGAGAAAGAGCACTAAAATGAGAATACTTTGACAAAAAATCCACAACTACCATAATAGAAGTCTTCCATGACGAAGGTGGTAGGCCATCAATAAAGTCCATAGATATGTCCTCCCAAATGTTGATCGGAATAGGCAATGGTTGTAGAAAACCTGGAGGAGAAATAGTTTCAGCTTTGTTCCTCTAACAAACGTCACATTCGGCAACAAATAATTTTGCAGCAGCCTTGAGACCCTTCCAATAAAAATTAGTGGCCACTCTTTTATATATCCGTAGAAACCCCGAATGACCACTTCTGGGTGAAGCATGGAACTCTTGTATAAGCTTGGGACACCAAGGAGAAGATGGGGGAACTACAATTCGCCCCTTATACCGTAAAATAGTGTCATCATAAGAATAATGGGGGACCAATTGAGATGATTTGAGGCGGTCAATTAGAGAAGATAAATCAGGATCAGCGAGGCACTCTTGAACAATAGCATCAATACCCGAAAAAACTGGAGAAGAGATCGCATGCAAGGAAGAGTCGTCCACTTGCCGAGACAAGGCATCCGCGACTGAGTTTTCAAAGCCCTTCCGATAGATAATTTCATAGTTGTAGCCCAAAAGTTTAGACACCCAATTTTGTTGTTCCATAGAGGAGAGATCTACTGTTCAAGAAAATATTTGAGGCTCCAATGATCGATTATAATTTTGAAGTGATGGCCCAAAAGATAAGGGTGCCATTTATTCACAGCAAACACAATCGTCAACATCTCCTTATCATAAATAGACATAGTTAAATTATTCCTAGACAAAGCCTTACTAATGAAGGCAAGCAGGCGCCCTTCTGCACCAATCCCATGGTCGGAAGCATCACACTCAACTCGAAAATTTTAGAAAAGTCTGGCAGCACAAGGATTGGAGTTGAACTCATGGCTGTCTTGAGAATATCAAAAGCAATCTCGACCTCTTTACTCCATGTAAAGGAGTCCTTTTTGAGCATCGATGTTAAAGGAGCACAAATTTTTCATAACCTTGGACAAACTTCCTGTAATAACCTGTGAGGCCTAAGAAACCTCGCAACGCCTTGACAGAAGACGATTTAGGCCAGTCAAGCATGCAACTTATTTTTTCAGGATCCACTGCTACTCCATAGGATGAAATGACATGGCCCAAATAATCAACCAAAGATTTCGCAAAGGAGCATTTAGAAGGCTTCACATATAGCTGATGTTGTTGTAGACATTGAAGAACTAAGGAAAGGTGCGCCACATGCTCTTCTAAGGAGCGGCTATAAATGAGAATATCATAAAATAAAATAAAAAACGAGAACAAACTGTTAGAGAAAGGACCGAAAAATCTCATTCATAAGACTTTGAAAGGTCATCGGCGCATTGGAAAGTCCAAATGGCATAACTAAAAATTCATAATGGTCATCGTGAGTTTGGAAAGTTGTTTTAGCAATGTCAGAATGATGGACTCGTATTTGATGGTAACCGGAGCAGAGATCTAACTTGATAAATATAGTGGCGCCATTCAGTTCGTCCAAAAGTTCATCAATAATCGGAATTGGATAGCGATCTTTGAGGGTTTTGAGGGTGATAATGTTGAGGGCACGATAGTCGATACACATACGCCATGAGTTGTCCTTCTTCCTTACAAGTAACACCGGAGAGGAGTAAGGACTTACACTTTTTTGAATAATACCAGCAGCAAGCATTTCGCAAACTAGCCTTTTGATCTCATTCTTTTGAAAGTGGAGGTAGCGATAAGGCCTCACACTTAGGGCTGTATTCGGGCCGAGCTTGACAGGGCTTGGCCAAGCCCGGCTCGGCTTGAATAAGTTTGATCGAGGCCTGAAGCCCGGCTCGGCCTGAAACCATGTTTAATTCTGCGGCCCGAAGCTCGGCCCGGAAAAAAAAACTTGGCTTGAAGCCCGGCTCGGCCCAAATTGATTCAAGCTCAAGCCGGGCTTGGCTTGGCTCGAGCTCAGCTTGAATCCTTTTTTTAAAAAAATAATAAAATTTTATATTATTTATATATATATATATATTTTAATAATATTCGAGTCGAGCCGAGTTCAGGCCGAGCCGCACAAGGGTTGGCTTGAGCTTGGTTTGAATTAGATTTCGGGCTTTTTTTTTAGGCTTGGTTTGGCTTGGCTTGAATTCGCTTTCAGGCCGGGCCGAGCCGAGTCGCACCAACGGGCCGATCGGGCTTTGTGCAGCCCTACTCACACTGGTTGGAGAGCTACCGGGAATCAGTGGAATTTGATGATCATGAGAATGATGAGGAGGGAGACCGTGTAGTTCACTGAATATGCCGGAAAATTTTGCAAGAACTTGCTCAATAATAGGTGGGATAGTAGTTTCCATGACCTCATTCGTCATTGCCATAAGTTGGATAAAAACACCCTGCTTTTATGCAACAATAACTTATTGATATTCCTTTGGTTGGCGAGAATGGTGTTAGAAGAACCGTTTCCTACCAACTGGATAGTACAGCCGTTCAATAAAAATTGCATGGTAAGCTTGGAAAAGTCCCAAACTATGGCGCCTAAGGAACGTAACCATTGTGCACCCAAAACCACATCACACCCACTAACCGGAAGTACAAAAAAATCTGATTGAAAAAGGAAGCCTTGAATGTTTAACTTAATGTTAGAACATTTACCATAACTTTTGATGACCCCACCATCTGCTACCATAACTTGAAAAAGTTCCGTGGTAGACACGTCGCACCCACAATGTTTAGCTAAAGATGGACTCAAAATATTATGAGTCGAGCCCGAATCCACCAAAATTGTGACCCGCCGCTTCTTTAGAAACCCGATTAGACACATAGTGTCAGGCCGTGTTGTCCCAGTGAGTGAATGAATGGAAATTTCCACCTCAGTTGTGTCTACAACCTCATCATTAAGGGTGTCCACATGATCCACGTCACAAGGGATATCCGCTTCCAAAAGAAGTAGTTGTGGTTTCTTACAGCGATGTCCTGGCCTAAATTGTTCGTCGCAATTAAAACAAAGACCCTTGGGACGCTGTTGGGATGACGAAAGTCATTGAATAGGAGGAAGCCCATGAGGAGCCGGACCTAACAAGGATGGTGTCAATCCCAAAGGTGTCGTTTCATGAGGGCTAGGGAGAAGAGTTTGACAGTTTGAGTTTGAACGAAAGGCCGATTTTCTTGTCACCACATTAATTACTTCATCTTGAGATTTCGCAAGTTCGAAAGCTTGAATGAGGGTGGCTGGTTTCCACATCTGAACGTTTACCCGTAATTTATATCGCAAACCCGAAACGAAGCAACTAATTAAGAATTCTTCGGGTAATCCTCTTGTTCTATTGTATTGGCCAACCTCTCAAATTGTAATGGATAGTCACTAACAGTCCCTATTTGACGCAATTTGGAGAGAGGTCCTCCCGGATTAGCCTGCTCCATTGTGCCAAAACGTGTGCACACTGCACGTGTAAACTATGGCCAATGTAATTCACCCAAAGTATGCTCCAACCATTCATACCACGGAATAGCATTGCTGGGCCAAGGTCACCATCTGGACATCTGGAATATTGGTGATCTTTTGATATTGCTCTGCGTGAAAAACCCAACCAGATGGATCGTCGCCATTAAACAACGGGAACTCAATCCGAATAGGCCGGCCCTGGATTATCATTCCCCCATGAGTAGGATGATCGGGTCCTTTTGTTGGCAGTGGCAGTGGCAGTGGTGCCAGTCGCTCTAAACGCTCCCACATATGCTTCATGAAAACCGGCAACTCGTTAAGTCGATTCCGGTTCAATATCCCTGAGATTTCTTCGAATAGTTGGTTGAGGGAGGTAACCTGTTCTTCGATTTCCTTAATTATCATCGTGGGAGGCCAGGAAGGTTGCTCTGATACCAAATGGTAGGTTCCTTATCTCACCGAGAAGAGGAACTTAAAAGAAGAAGAATAACAGTAGAGAAGAGAAACAGAGAGAGATAACTTGAGAAATAATTAATTGCTGCTTTATAATGAACTTGCCCACTTATATATAGTGGTTCGACACAACTGACTTGCCAATTTAACTAGAAAACTAACTATAACAATTCCAACTTAACCAGGAAACTAGCTATAACAATCATACCTAAATTAAGAAACAAATACTACTAAAATAGGAAATTAATATAGAGGAATAGGGATCCTAACACAGATGGTGAAGTCTCGGAGAGCAAATAGAGGATCCATGAGAGAGACGGAGGGTGTACTTTGTAATTTGGTTTGGATGAAGGCTTTTAGCTTTTAAGGAGTTGTAGAGAGTGTGAGGGGGAAAATTACCGGAAGGACACTCGTCAGCAGCAGCTCCTTCCACGCTCTGGTTTACTGGTAGAAGGTTGGAGCGGAGGGTGTGGCACCCTGACCTGTACTCCGATGGTAAAGTCAGTAAGTGTAGAAGATGATGAACAATAAACACAAGAACAGTCACTGAGAATTTCGCAAGGCACAGGAAACACTGAACACACGTATTCTCAAGTCTCGGTTTTTTGAACAAGTCTCCTGTGCACTAAAAATCACGGGGTTTTTATAGGGCAAGGTCGGTATGGCCATCGATGACCATGGATGGCCATAGGTGTCCATACCACGTGTCTTTGCACTCATTGCCAAATATCTTAGACATATCTGCCGCCGGTTGCATCACACGTGAGAGCCTCCTATAAGTCCAATCAGACGGGATCGGACGGTACGCAGAAGTGACCAGCATTAAATGCCAAGACAGTGCTTTCGGCACGAAACGGCGCGTTCGGCACGCCTGTCGGAATTATGGATCGCCTCCTGATCACTTCCTCCTACGAGTCGGTCTCGTTGTTGACTCAAGCTCGGTTACGGCGTAGATGCCTTAAAATACAGCACGACATCGTTGTCGGTGAGACAACGGACTCGTTGTTCGCGTAACGACAAAGACGTTGTCTTGAGTACAACGTTCACGTTGTGCTTCAGACAACGAGCACGTTGTCGAAGCCACATCGGAAACGTTGTTCTGCAAGAGAACAAAGACGTCGTAATGCGCACAACGGGATCGTTGTGCATTCAGGCAACGTGTGACCCCTCTATTTTAAGCACGTGAGCCCAACTCGTGTCCACGTATCACTTTCGTGAACAAAACGACAAAAACGAGCTCGTCCTCCAACGCTGAGTTGATTTTACGAATTTTATCCGTTACAGAGAGGAATAAGGAAAGTGATTGAGGGATATCGGTTTTGGGTGTTCTTAATAACCATTATTGAGACCGGTTCTAGCTTTTACCGGCCAGTTTGGACGTAGCATTGCTTGCACCTTTTTCATAACCGGATCGGGCATCGAGCAGGTAGAGTGGCCGGTTCTGGGTTCGATCGTGTACTTTTTGTAAAAAAAACTAATTTTTTCATTTTTCCAGTTTTGACCGATTCCCAACTAGTTCTGGTCGGTTTTGACCGGCTCTTAAAGAGTTCCGGTTTTGAAGGTTTTGGGAACCAGTTCTCAATTTTTCCAGTTCGACCAGCCAGCCCGGTTTTGATAACAGTGATTGCTTATTAAGTTTGGAGAAAATACATTTACACTCCTAAGGTTTCACGAAAATACACAGACCTCCTCAGTTTTCAGAAAATACAATAAGTACCCTTATGTTTCAAACTAATGACACACCCCTTCCGTCAGTTGACTATCAGTCAACATACGAAAAAGTTCAAAAAATGCCAAAAATACTCCTCAAAGATGTAAGCAATATAGTCACAACAATCGCACATATCAAGGAACATCAATTGGAAGTTGAGGGAGTGCTAAAAGGTCAGGGAATGACAAAGGTCGTAGTGGCAGGTCTATTGCTGGAAGGAGTGCTAGTAGGAGGAGAGAAGCAATTGAGAAGACACAAAGTTCTCTTCACAACACACAAAGTTCACGAAACATGTCTGCTGATACAATTGAGGGGTATTTTTGGACTTTTCGTATGTTGACTAACAGTCAATTGACATAAGGGGTGTAAGTGTCATTAGTTTGAAACATAAGGATATCAACTGTATATTTGAAAACGGAGGGGCCTATGTGTATTTTCGTCAAACCTCAAGGGATGTAAATGTTTTCCCCTTCAAGTTTTTAACAACACTTCTTAATAGTTTCTTAATAGTGTGTTTGCCTAAAAAATGAACAAAAAAAAAAAAAAATGCTCATATTTAGTTACTGCACAGGGAAAAAAAAATATTTGTTTCTCTTTCTATATGTCTTTCTCTTTCTCCTTTTGTAATTCACATTACTTCTCTAAATGTCCGTTCTTTTGTTTGAGACTTATAAAGCCGTGTACTTTGCAATTTTTGATATGTATTTTCTTTTGAGAACTAAATGTATCAATGCTTTTCATTTATTAGGTTACAATTATTGTAAGACTTTAAATAAGCAAAATATATGATTTAAAATCTCAGAAAAAATTGCAACACTTGAAATCTCAAGATGGTAGGAATTAATCTTGTTAGAAACTTTGACAAAGTTACTCAAATTCCCTACCAACTACTATTACCAAATGTAAAGTGTCAGACCTAATGGCGATTTCAAACTTGCCTTAAACCTCAATCACATATCAAATATTCAACAATATGATTCAGATCTCATAGGCTATGAGCAGTGCAAATTTTGCACGCGCAATGTAAATTTCGCTATTTGGCTTGGGGTCAAAGAAGAGATTGTATGGCCATTGATTGAGCTTAGTAACCTATTACGGTTGATCACTTACAAACAATGTTCCAAAACTCGTTATCAGGGTTTTATTGACAAAGTTGTTTTTAGGATATTTTCAAATTTGAATTTTTTCCGGGTTTTTCTTGCCTAAATCTCGGTAATGATAAAAAAAATATATTAAATTACAAAAAATAGTAATGAATATAATCAAATTATAAATTCATGAAACCAACAACATTGTGTATTTTTCACAATATTTTTAAAATCTCGGCTAAATCTTGCGATATTGATGTGATAAAAAGAGAAAATTATATTTCTCGTGAGATTTTTAGAATATCGCGATAAAAACGGAGTTTTAAACTTTAGATGTTTTTCTCAATTTTTCTTCGGAGAAATTGAGTATTTCTCGGGAAATTTGTAACAATTCTTACGAATATGTGCAGACTTTGAGCATTTTGATAGTTAATAGATATGGTATTTTTTTTTATATAAACGTGGGTATCCTAAGCCATAAAGACTCAGACTAGTCCCACGTGCTGCATGGGGAATACCCCCACCCCATACAACCGATATTGAGGGGAGCCTAGGAATCAACCTCAAGACCTCCTGGTTTACGGTTCATCGTTCGGTCACTGGGTTACACCACTGGGGGTTTAATAGATATGGTATTATTGGCCACAAATGCATACGTAAAATATTTCATAAGGGTGGCTAAAGTATGGGAATAGGGTGATCTAAGCTCCCATCTTTCTTATTATCGTTGTTATTTTTTTGGTGTATATAGCTGTCATTTATATAGGTTAGTAGGTTGGTTAGGAGTTACACCGTCACACTACTGGATCTCGAACCGAGTCCTTCTCTGGGATACATCCCAACACTAGAGCAAACATGGGAGGTGTATCTAGGGCTGTCAATGGATCGGATCTTGATCCAGATCCGAACCGGATCCAATTAGACGGGATCCTAATCCAATTATAGATCCATTTGATTGGATACAGACTCGAGATCTTGAATCCGATTATAATTGGATTGAGTTTAGATCTATAGTGACCCGATCTAATTAAAATCCGGTCCGATTAGATTACATATGACAATAATAATATTTATATGATTTTACAAATATATTACAGTACTAATCATAACTATTTATTTTTTTAATTAAAATGTTATTTTTTTAGATATATTAATGTTGAGCAATGCTATGTCCACTTTCCGGTTGTCCACTCTCACCTATTTTTGCACAATCTCACCTATTTTTGCACAAGAAGATAAAATAGTATGACCCACCACTTTGATTTGTCATATTATTTAAAAATAGGAAAAACTATCGGAGAATGGACAACCGGAAAGTGAACGCAACATTGCTCATTAATGTTATTTGGATTGGATTCGGATCTTTAATTAGTATTCAGATTCGGATGGATAATTCATAATCCGATGGATCTCGGATCAGATTCTTCATCGGGTCAGATTTGGATCTAGGCCGATCCAAATCCAAATCCAATCCCTTTACAGCCCTAGGTGTATCTAAGCTCCCATCTTCAGGAGGTAAACAAGGCCTGGAAGTTGTATAAACATTAATAAGTAAATGTAAAAAGATGGACCAAAGATTGAATCTGACAATAGCCATCCAATGACCAATTCCATTGAGACTTTATTTACCATGCGCCATCCTCCAGTTTGACACTCCAGAAGAATGTGATAGATCGGCGGTAGCAAATGCAACACACATCCATACAATAGGTAAGGAGTAAGGACCTTAGATTTTCCCACAAGAGAGAGCCGTAATAACAACAGAGACAGTGTCCATGATGTTTACCAAGCCAGTTGTAATGTCATAAAAAGTAAATTACACTTCATGTCTACTTTCAACTCCACAAATGTGTAAGAAACAACTTCTGATGCCACCCCATTGAAAAGTCTCCAACAAAAAAAAAACTCTGTTAGCCCCTGGAGTAAGATGGGAGACTGATCAATTCGAAGGACGCCTCTGTTTGCAGTACTGTAAATGTTTAGTTAGGTTCTCTCTCATGGTATTCCCCTGCAGATCAACTTGCTGGCAGCTTTGTTCTCCGTAGCCTGAGTCATGATGATCAGATAAAGGGACATCCGGGTGCAATTTATCTCCATTGTCGATCACAATATTGTGAAGTAGACAGCAGACCAATATAATACTGGGCAGTTTCCGCTTGTCGGGTCTCCACATAACCTTGTGAAGGATTCTCCAAGTGCCCTTTAACTGGGAGAGGGCCCTCTCTGCAAGCAACCTTGCAGCATTGTGCTTTGCATTGAAAGAAGCCATGGTACCTGAGATGCCATTACTTTCATAAGGAGTTATAAGCCATGGAAGAAGAGGGTAGGAACTGCCGCCTACTATGAATTCTCTGATCTCCTTTCCCTCAGATAGCATTCTGACACGTCCATTCAAACGCTCTCCGCTTTCGCAGAGTTTGAAGAAGCCTGAACACTTCAATAGCCGGGAGACAGTCATCCCCCCAGGCCAACCAGTCACAATATCAAGAAATCTCATCTCGTCATCCACAATTGCCTGTAAGAACATGCTGTAATTATTCTCTTGGTCGCACCAATCGTCTGATGTATCAACAGCTGGAAGGGTCATAATGATGTGGGTTGCATCGATGGCCCCACAACAGTTGGGAAACCCAAAGCACGCTTCGAACTTGGACTTGATATCCTCTATTCTATTAGAATCAGGCCACTTGAGATGGTGCTTGGCTCGTTCCTCCACGGCCTCAATGAATCTCCAAGTCACCTGAGATACTGTGGACTGCCCAACACCGAAGGCACACCCCACTGAGACTTGGGACTCCCCAGATGCCAACCTTCTCATGGCTATTGCAACTTGCTTCTCAACACTAAGAAGCCTTCCCTCGATGTTGATGAGACCAGATGGAGGCCTTGACACGAGATCCTGTCTCACAAGGGAACAGATGTAGTCAAAAGTCTTCCTTGACACCCTGAAAAAATATTTGAATCCTTCCGCCTCATCAAAGGGTACTGTTGAACCTGCAAGTTAGTGTTTCATGAACGGTAAGAAATCAAACATTCATAAGCCATATCTAGTGTCCAACCACAGCCATGCAACCCAAAACCTTGCTATCTATTGATGCACATGCCACATACATACATATCCATATGCGTGTGTGTGTGCCTCTGAATGATTTTTTTTTTTGGAGGAAATTACACTCCCAAATTAGGACAATATTAATAAAATAAAATAGATTGGGGGGGAGGGGGTTGGGGGGTGAGTGTGGGATATGGCCCTATGCATGAACAAAATCATATATATAACTCAATAAAAATAAGTAAATAGACAGATAAAAGGGTACTCATTGCCACAGGCTTCATGTACCAGTCTTCCATCTTTGAGCCCTTGAATGTAAATCAACCAATGACATGTAAATTCTCTTAAAACACATCCAGTAGTTAAGGTCTTAATGCTGGAAAGGAGAACCACACAACCATTGCGTGAGTCACATCATTACATTTTGTCCACCTAATGGATGCCAATGCTTTACTTTACGAAAATCAAAATGAATTAATTTTTCATGCCACTAATCTCTTGGTTTCACCACGACAACTTTTTCATGTATGACACTTTCGAGAGAACATCTTTCGATAGGATCAAGTAGCCTTCTCAAGCTTGGTATAAAGTAAACGATTCTCTATGCTCTAACTTAGCTTTCTCTAGAAGGGTGCATGGACACTAGCGTTTGTGCTTATCCCATTCCTAGCTGCAAAATATTAAAGGCCATTAATGGCAAGGCCTTTAAAGAGATCAACGATCTCCTCACAATTGAAGAGATCATGGGAGCAGAAAAAGAATATGCAATCTCAAGACTCTCCTACTAAAGCTCCGGAAAGGCTGAAAGTAAAGAGTTTCCCTAGTAGAATTCTTAGGTCCCACTTGGGATACAGCATTACGGCTGAATAAAGATTATTTGTAAGTTATAACAGTGCCGCAAGTGTGAAGACAGCCCAGCTGGATCTATGGTGATAGCTCAAGACCATCAAGGCAGCTTTTTTGATGGGAAAGCTAAAGCTGTAACACTTGTCAAGTGAGAAGGTAGCAGAATTGGCAGCTTTGCATGAATCTCTCATCCTTGCAAGGGAGCTGAAGGTGGAGAAATTGAGACTGATTCCAGAGGAATCCTCCAGCTTGTAATGGAGGAGATCAAAAAGCTGCTATCCAGCTTCCCCCAATTGATGTTTTCTCTCTTTGGGAGACAAGAACATATAGAAGCTCATCTGCTGGCCTATTTAGCTATAAAAGTTGTTAGCTCTCAGGCTTGGTATGCAAGTCCCCTAAAGTCTTACGCAATATCTTGATCAGGGAATCTCCCATTGTTGGGATTTGCCCAAATTCTATTTATTGTAAAACTCTATTACTATGTAGTTATCTTTTAGGATTAGAATTTGGAAAAAAACCCAATTTGTTTAGGATTTGGTTTTATGTTTATAAATAGGCCTAGCCTAGGGTGTAGGCTTATAATGTAAGCCGAGGAATGTGATTGAATAGGGTTCCTAAGGAGAGCAGGTTGCTCTTAGAGAGAGTCTAGTATTTCTCAAGAAGAGCGGGTGACTCTCGGGAAGAAGAGTGTTGGGCCTGGTGGCTTTTGGGAAATGGAAAGCTCTTAGAAAGAAGAGTAGGCCCATGGTTAATCCCGATGAATAGAAATCCTTGTACCATGTAATCTCTGCTTTTGTATTCTTTTCATATTTGTTTGTCATATTATCATCAAACCTTAAAGAGCTACAAAGAAAAGAGTATAGAAGCGTGTAAACTCAAGATTGCATTTTTTTTTTTCCGGCACAACACCCATCTCATGCTCGAGGTCCTGATGTTTTGTATCATCTTGTTCAAAACAAAATTTCCATTTCATTACACAAAAAAAAAGAAAAAAGAAAAGAAGACAAGCTATCTCTCCTAATTGATCCATCTGAAACTCATCTTCGATTCCCTCGAAACTTGATCATCGCATCATCTCTCATTCTAAATTGAATTCTGGTTAACTCATCTTCGACTGTGTCTACTACTCCCAACCATGGCATTTTAGCCTTAAGATACAATATTCTAATTTATGCATCATCAAGTATGATAAGTGGGTGATAAATTTACAGAAAAAAGAACCAAAACTGTGACAAATGGATTAAGACAATGGTTCCAAACAGGCATGAGAAGAAAACTAATAAGACACATTCATGTCACCCTAACTGGGAGCATGACATTGCAATAGAACTGCTAAGTGAAATCATGTTCTACAAGGGTTCTGATCATATTAACATTATAGAAATGATTTTGATGTTTTTTTTTTTTTTTCCAGAACTCTCTATTTATCAATCATATAAAAAAAAAAAAATCACCGATTATCAATAAATTTTTTCATAAAAAAACAGAGAACCGAATACTAGAAATCCTATATGAGAAGCAAAGAAAACCCAACAAAAAACAGAACTTTAACTCAAAATAACGAATACCTACGATTTATTTGCACTATTATGTTGTAACCCTAGAGATTAAGAAGAAAAAAAGGAGAAAATTCAAACATGGAGGACAGAAACAAATACCTGGAGTTGTTGAGTTCTTTTGCCAGAAACTATCCCACCAGTCAGATTCAATGGCTTTGGGTTCTAAAGAAACTATTCTCATCCTTCTACATTTCTTCGAATCTTTCGATTTCTTCTTCGTTTTCTTCGATTTCTTCAGAAGGGGAGCCATCGACAGAGAGAACGAAGTAAAAAAAATTCACAATCTATTTGTCCTTTTATTTATGGTTTTGTACCCCAAAAGAAAAAATTAAATGCTGTTTGAGCACTGTACACTCTAAATCGCTCTTGGATTGATCTATTTCTGGCCGTGAAAACTCAATCACATGATTTCTTCCAAACATTATCACTGATTTGGATGGGACCCACATGTAGTATATATCTTTTTCCCTTAACTAATTACCCAAATTAAGGCAACGGAGACGAAAGAGGGAGGGGAAGGAAAGTGGGCCCAACCAAAAAATATAAAGAAAAGTGGGGCCGCAGGGGTATAAAATCTAAGAGAGATAATCCTCTCCTCCGGGAGAGAAGCGGATTATTGTTCCTCGCCCTCACAAAACCCTTTAACGGCCTTAAATTATGATCAACAAGTTTTAACCTTTCTAATTAAACAAAATTTCTTCCAAAAATTAAAGTTAGATATTTTAATTCCAAAGGTCAAAGGAAGTTAATTGGTTGGCTAAGTGTAGTTTGAGAACTCGCTAACCCCATAAAGAGCAACACCAACTAGGAGTGAACTCCTGCTCCTCTCTCTCACAAAGCCGTCCCTTTAACAACCATGAACTTGGATTAAATATTTTTAAACCTATAGATAAATATTTTTATACTATTTTAAAAAAATTAAGGATAAGGGTAAGTGAATCTTAAGAACAATTAAAAAGAGTTAAAAGAGGACACACAACCAGAAAAGGGGAGCCAAGACACCCCTCTCGCGTCACTTACCAAGGAGGTGACACCATGGGATTGTCCCAGTGGTTGTGTATCTCCATTTGGGGGGAGGTGTGACTCGTGTACGAGTCTTGGTGTGGTTATTGATGTCCACCATGAGTGCTAACCCTACTAACCTCCTATTCCATAGATTAATGATTAGGACCGAGCAAAACCAAGGAGGTGATTATATTTCCCCAACTGCAAATGGAATGAGTTCATGGATACTCCGTTTGTGGACTTGATCATAATTGGGTCAGGTTTGGGCCCTAGTCGATATTTTTACACGCAATTAGCATCCACTGTCGGTTCCAATAGTGCTAAGAGGAGCTCTGGTCAAAAAATTTCTTTTGAGGTGCCAAGGCCATCAAGCTTTACTTTATCTCACTAGTTATTGCGGACACAAATGCTATTCGCCTTGCTTGCTTATTGGCTGCTTCAAGCCTTCATCCATTGAGAGAGTTCATTATATGATCTTACAGCTTAACTTACAGCTTAACTCTACTCTTGCATGGCTTTATACTTGCTCCTGCAAAGGTTTTTAACTTGGCGACATCTTATATTGTGTTCGCCATGATCTTTCGGTGCGATTCTCGTTTGGTTGCTATTGCCCGCAGAGACATTCGAACTCTTTCAGTTTATGGAATGTTATCTTACGACCAAAATAAAGAGGAGCTCTGGTCAGCTAATATTCCTCAAAAGTCATTTGTACAATTTTTAGGCCATTGACTGTTGTAAATCACCACTCTTTGCATGACATGTGGGAAGACATTTACTTAGGAAAGTGATAGCATGCATTACACATTCCGTTGGGTGGTACTCGCACACATCCTAAGCTCATCACATATCCTCTTTAACATACATTAACCATGGTTAAGATTCACTCATCCTTCGTGTTAAATAATCTAACCTTAATTTTTTGAAAAAATAAACCAACCTTGCTTATGATGCACTTACTCATGTGGTTATTGTTTTTTAATAGTTATGCCATAATTTTCTAAAGACATAGACGGGCGATCCGAATTCCTGAGGGGGGAAAGATGGAGTAGCCTTTCTTTGATTGGAACTTATTCAGGTGGGTTTGGCAAACATACCCCAATGAGACTCTAATGGAGCATTTGGATTGGATTTTTTTTGGCCAAAAATCAATTTTGGTAAAATTGATTGTGTAGAAATTAATGTTCAAATAATCATTTTTTTAAATAATAGTATTCGGAGAATACGTAGGTGAGTTTCTCAACTTCGTATTCTCTCAACGCTATTATTTGATCATGAAATTCTACGCAATCAATTTTATCTGAATTGATTTTGGGCCAAAAAAATCCAATCCAAAACACCACCTAAACAAGTTGAGTCTTAACGTTTTTAGTCCCACATCGACAAGAAATAAAAGAAGAATAGCAGGTGGGTGAATAAAATGAGGTTTAGAATTGCAAGATAAACATACTTACCTGGGCGGGGTCAATGGGTGATCAAGATGGCTCATGGCCTAGGTTGGCGGTCTCCATTGCACCTTGGAGGGGTGCCCGCCTAACATCTCCCCAAGTGGGAGAGTGTACGTCATAATTTCTTGTTGTTGGGATCTGCGTTCGAGCGGCTCCTCCCCCATTTGCTTAATTAAAAATCTTCATTAACTTTTGTTCGATTTTTTAAAAATTGGAGGTTTGGAGTCATGGGGCTTTTTTTTTTTAAGAACTCATGGAGTTTGTCGATAGATGGGTCAGGATGCTAACTTCCCTTGTACTTATAAAGCTGAATTTCCCAATAAGAACTTAATCCTAGTTAAGAAATTTTAACTAGGGATACAGATTTGGTCCTGGTTGGCCCACTGATAATAGGCCTCCTTTAATTGCCCTTTTAACCCTATTTAAATTTTAACTCCTAAGATTAAATTTTTTTTTAGGAGTGCTAGCCCTTGCCTTGCGGTGTTCATACTTTAGGTTTGTTCAAGTTTTGCCCTCACCGATTTTCTCCAAAGGACCATATTATATGTGTTGAGGTTGATCCCCAATATATGCTAGCACTTGCAGTGTTCATACTTTAGGTGGACCAGTGATTCCCGAGACTTACGCCTCAAAAAGTGGAAAGTCCTGGGTTCGACTTCTCAATCCCCCTTTGGGGCTAGCTCCCCCACCCCCCCCCGCGCATGGGATTTTTTCGGGCTTCTTGGTGAGGCGGGTTGCCGGCTCTCGTCTCACCCTCGGGGATTAGTCCTGACCCGAAGAGTTGGGGACAGTGCTATTAAAATCGAACCGGCCAGTTGAATCAGAAAAATCGGCAACCGGCCAAGTCACCGATTCCAAAAACTCCCAAAAAGGGTAAAAACGCCCAAATCCGACTAGTTGAACTAGGAAACCGAGGTTAAAAATTAGTAAAAACCAATAGAATTGGGTGGGAAAAGAGAGAAAATGAGGAAACAAAGAAATTTTTATTAATAAAAGGACACGGTGGAACCGGGAACCGGCCACTATGTCGGTTCGAAATCGGATCTGGTTATAAAAACACTGGTACTTGGGGACACCCAAAGTTCAAAAAAAAAAAAAAAAAGATTAGTTATCTACCTTCCAAATTTTTTTTTGGTTATCTACATTTTCTTATCCACATATTTCTAATGTTGTTTGTAAGTAGATACCTAAGTTGCCTAATGTTGTAGCAAACATTTGCTGATTGTAAGTACATAGATACCTAACCCTATGAGGTGTAGCCCAGTGGTTGGAAGACGAACCGTAGACCTGAAGGTCTCGAGATCGAGTCTAGGAATACCCGCACTATTGGTTGTCAGGAGGATGGTATCTCCTGACATCATGTGAGGATTAATTGTAATCTTGAGCTTCGGACACCCCACATTTACCAAATAAAAAAGTAGATAGATACCTAAGCGAACATTTGTTGATTGTAAGTAGATAGATACCTAAGCTTTCTAATGTTGTAGTAAACATTTACTAATGGGTGTTGAATTAAAGTTTAAGAACTCGCTGAGTTGACCAGAATTGGGCTAAGTCATCTCAACTAACCCAGGGAAAATATGGATTCAATTAATGGATACTCTTGTAAACATGCCAGTCCCAGCTTATTCAAAAATTACAAATTCAGGCCCAAGAGTGGCCGGCCCATTGACCCCCCCTACTCCCAAGGGCCGTAAAGGGAGTCAAATATTATCTGCATCTGATTTGCATTCGTATCTGAATAGTCAAATCGAATAATCAAATAATTATCCGAATAAATATTCGTCGGATTGAATTCAAATATTATAATACTATACGTTTACTAATCAAAGCGGAGGTGTATCCGCTTTTAAAATATCCGACTTATTAGTATTTAATATATAATTAATATTATTATACATTTATAATATTTGATTTTTTAGGGTATTAAAATACAAATTTTGTAATAGGATGAATAATATCAAATATTTCGAATACTGTAATCGAATATTATCCAAATTCGATTATTGTAATCGAACGAATGCAGATGATTTCCAAATTCTTATCCGAATTTGGTTGGTATAATCGGATAGATTCGAATAATATCCAAATTCGATAGGATATTGTGGACCCCGGATACAAAATTTATTTTTTATTAATTATCATATAATAATAAGTGAACACTACTGATGGTAGAGATATAGACAAATAAACTCAAAATTTAAGGATTCCATATGACAGGCATACAAACCCCGCCTACCCGCCTACCCGCCTACCAGCCGCCGTGGCATTAGGTAGGGTTGGGGGATGGGACAATGATATTATAAATATGCAACTGAATGAAGATGATGGTTACCCCATATAAAGAAGTATAGGGGTCATACCAGAACCACCATCAGTGTAATCTAAACCTTACAAACTCTACAAGCGAGGAAATGGAGGTCATGGAAAATCCAATGAAACTCACACTCCGAGCATTCAAAGTTTCCGATGTCGACGACTTCATGGAGTGGGCAAGTGACGAGGAAGTCACCCGATACTGTAGATGGAACACCTACACCTCTAGAGAAGATGCTCTGAACTTCCTTGAGGATGTAATAATGTCCCACCCTTGGTATAGAGCCATTTGCATTGACCACCGTCCAGTCGGATCCATTTACGTCATGCCGGGGACCGGTAAGAACGGTCGGAGAGGAGAGATTGGGTATGCGTTGGGCTCTAAGTACTGGGGACAAGGAATAGCAACACTAGCTGTGAAGATGGTTGTGTCATGTGTGTTTAAGGACTTGCCTTACTTGGAGAGGGTTGAAGGGTTAGTATACGCAGAGAACAAAGGGTCACAGATGGTGCTGGAGAAGGCTGGCTTCGTTAAGGAGGGTGTATTAAGGAAATATTTCTTTGTTAAAGGGGAGAGTAGAGATATTGTTGTGTATAGTCTCGTGCATAGCGATGCCATATTAATTTGATGATTGGGTGATAGATGAAGGGTTTAATATATTAATCCTTTATAATAAGTTTTGGATGAAGCTTTGTGGTGATACTTAACAAAATCGAATTTCATTTCAACTGAAATTCATTTATAATTAGACTCAAAATTCTCTTTCAAGTTGTAACTGGACTCCAGTTATGAGGTTAAGATTCACCCAATCCTAGGGTTCACCCACCTATCAATAAAAAAAATTTAACCCTACGAGTTAGTAAATTTTACCAAGGATTAAATAATTGATATTTTTTTTCTAAAAACTAAGGATACGTGGGTCAACCCTAGGAGTGGGTGAATCTTAACCACAATTAAGCAGTGTCAATAGGGACGCCACGTGTCTCCTTTGACACCCTTTAACTATGGGTAAGATTTGACTCCTTTTCTGATTACTACCTCCCCTCTCTTGTCAATAAAGGCGGCTTTTGACTTGGGCATACATAATCTCTAAGAAGTCAAACCCTCTATAGTGATAACCGGATTTGGCAAATCCGGTTATCACCCCTATACGTCGCCATGTGTCTCCTTTGACACCCTTTACAGTTTTTTAATTTTAAAAAAAAATTAATATTTGTTAAAAAAAACCAAAAATGGGTGGGTGAACCTGAGCCGTGGGTGAACCTTACCCATGGTTAAGGGGTATCAAAGGAGACACGTGGCGACCTCTAGGGGTGATAACCGAATTTGCCAAATCCGGTTATCACCGTAGAGGATTTGACTCCTATCTCTAATAAACCCAATGAGAGAATCCTGGGCCATATAGTAACCCAGCCAACCAGCCGCCGTGACATTAGGTGCGGATAAATATGCTTGTGAATGAAGATGAAGGAGACCCCATATAAAGAAGCATGTGAATGAAGATGAAGGAGACCCCATATAAAGAATTATAGGGGTCATACCAGAACCACCATCAGTGTAATCTAAACCCTACAAACTCTACAAGCGAGGAAATGGAGGTCATGGAAAATCCAATGAAACTCACACTCCCTGCATTCAAAGTTTCCGATGTCGACGACTTCATGGAGTGGGCAAGTGACGAGGAAGTCACCCGATACTGTAGATGGAACACTTACACCTCTAGAGAAGATGCTTTGAACTTCCTTGAGGATGTAATAATGTCCCACCCTTGGTATAGAGCCAATTGCATTGATCACCAGGGGCGGAGCCACATGGGGCCCGGGGGGGCTGAAGGCCCCCCCTCAACTTTTGGGATTTTTTTTTTTATTGTATAGTGTAATGTGGGTGTGGCCAATGAGCAAGGGCAAAGCCGGGTGGTGGTGGGGGATCTAAGCCCCCCCCTGAACATTTTGAGAAGAAATTTTTGTTTTTATATATTTATATTATTTAATTTAAGATGGCGTAGGCATATAAAAATGCTTAAATTACCGGTGTTTTCCATCATGTAATGAAATGGCCGGTCCTCATTGGTCCACGGCCCTCTTTAACACTCACCAATTGTGGTTAAGATTCACTCACCCATAGAGTTAAGCAATCCAACCTAGTATTTTAGAAGAAAAAAACAATAAAAATCTTAAATTTAATTTTGATAAGCTTAATTAGGATTAAAAGAGTGTTAAAAGGGACAAGGACACGACGGTAAGTTAAGCAGCCGGTCCGCTAATCATCACTACTCAAAACTATATTCTTTATCAACAGACAAAGAGACGAGATGACCCACAAACTTGGCCCTAATTTTTTTTTTCGGGGCCTATGCCCCCGAACCCCCACACCTTACCATTAGCCCCCCCGGCCAAAAATCCTGGCTCCGCCCCTGTTGATCACCGTCCAGTCGGGTCCATTTACGTCATGCCGGAGACCGGTAAGGACGGCCGGAGAGGAGAGATTGGGTATGCGTTGGGCTCTAAGTACTGGGGACAAGGAATAGCAACACTAGCTGTGAAGATGGTGGTGTCATGTGTGTTTAAGGACTTGCCTTACTTGGAGAGGGTTGAAGGGCTAGTATACGCAGAGAACAAAGGGTCACAGATGGTGCTGGAGAAGGCTGGCTTCGTTAAGGAGGGTGTATTAAGGAAATATTTCTTTGTTAAGGGGGAGAGTAGGGATATTGTTGTGTATAGTCTCGTACATAGCGATGCCATATTAATTTGATGATTAGGTGATAGATTTAGGGTGTAATATATTAATCCTTTATAATAAGTTTTGGATGAAGCTTTGCTTGGTGATACTTAACAAAATTGAATTTCGTTTCAACTGAAATTCATTAATAATTAGACTCGAAATTCTCTCAAATTGTAACCGGACTCTTTGGAGTTCGGTTATGCCCATGAGGTCGCAAATGTCCTTATTGACACCACTTAACTGTGGTAATTCACTCACCCCTAGGGTTCACCCACCTATCCTTAGTTTTTAGAAAATAATATTTTAAAAAATTTAACCTTAGGAGTTAGTAAATTTTAATCAAGTTTTTTTAAAAATAATTGATATTTTGAGGCTGGTGTAGACCATGTCCTTACTATGCTAAGCAATCTGCAACCTTGTTCGCTCCCTCAAAATCGGTTCGGCGGACATCCTATTGGAGTTGTACTTATTGCCCCCATCTGTGTTTTAGAAATTGGCCTCACATTAACAAGGGTGGCCCCCCATTTTCCAAGATAGACGGGGCAACAGCAATCCGAGCTCATCCTTTTTTTTTTTTGAATTTTTTTTTCCCTGGTTGAAGTGGTAATTAAAATACACACATCAAACCTGTGGTAACTGCTAAGGTGTCGGTGTCATAAGAGTAAACCGCAACCACTCTGTTGCAAACCAATACAGGGTTCCAATCAGGGTTTTATAATCGGAGATGGGGCCACTCGCCCTACCCCAGGTTTAGGACAGGAACGGAATAAGAGTTTTCCCATTAGGGACGGGTTAGGATTGGGACTACCCCGGCACGTTGCCATCCCTGCTCCATTATGATTTTGAGGCCGTGGCCAACCTAAGAGCATTCCTAGCAGCCTCACCAAAATAACTTTTTGGTTATTTTGGTGAGCCAAAAGACTAAAAATGAAGAGGTGGTCAGATTAATCAAGCTAGCCACCACCCCCTTGTCAATAAAGGCGGCTTTTGACTTGGATATAGAGACACGACAGCAACAATTCTGGGCTTTTGTGATACAGCAAAAACTACATAACAGGAATGATTCCTATACTCAGCCTTGAATGGCTCAAAGCCATAGAATCAAGATTATGATGTGATGACACCTGATCTAACGGCTAGCTAGTATTGTCTATATATTATTGGGCTATGCTAAATGCATGGCCCATGCTTTGAATAGTGGTCGTCCATGACCACATTCGTTGAGCCATTGCTTAGAAATGTCCACTAATAAGCTTAGATCCATCTTGGTCGTTCTTCTTATCAAGGATATGAAGATGGATCTCTCAAAAATCTCTCTTCGTCCCTTCAAACTTTCAGACGTCGATGACTTCATGGTGTGGGCGAGTGATGATCAGGTAACCAAACACCTTAGATGGAACTCCATAACCTCTAGGGAAGAAGCTTTGACATACCTCAAGGAGGTTGCGATACCGCACCCGTGGCGTCGATCTATATGCTTCGATGATCGTCCGATTGGGTGCATTTCGGTGAGGCTCGAACCCGGTGACGACAAATGTAGAGCGAATATCGGGTATGCTCTAGCGACACAATACTGGGGCCAAGGGATAGTCACCACAGCAATGAGAATGGCCCTCTCTTGTGTGTTTAAGGACTTCCCAGATCTGGTGAGAGTGCAAGCTTTTGTTGAGGTAGAGAATAAGGGCTCTCAGAGGGTCCTTGAGAAGGCTGGGTTCCTCAAGGAAGGTCTCTTGAGGAAATATCTCTTTAACAAAGGTGAGATTAGAGACATTATTCTTTACAGTTTCTTATCTACAGATCCCATATTAAATTGAAAATTATGTCTAATAATGTTGTAATAAACATTATCTTCTTCCTGCTGGTACTGATTCGAATTCGACGTCAATTTTTAAGGATCAAGGATCCTAAAAATAGCTCTGATACCACTTGTCGCGACCTAATAAAAAAACGCCACTTTTGATTTGAATTTTGTATAGGATCTTCGATTTTGTGTGGGTTAGAGGAATTGAATTATCGCTGTCTGAAGTGAGGTGGGCTGCAAAGTCCTTATTGCTTAGTCCAAGTGATTAAAATTTGAGTAAGGGATGAGCCAAAACTTCATTGGATTTGCTGCCTAAAGACAAAGGGAGTATTAATTACAAATGACTTGGGATCCTCTCCAGTTCTTACTATTAAGGAGACCGTCAGCAACACTCGAGAGGCGCAACATACCTTGTACACGCCAACCGAGGCACTATGCACAGAAGCAACACTCGGGAGGCATCATACAACCCTGTGCATGCCAACCCTGGCCCTATGCATGCAAATCAAGGTTGTATATGCTTATTACATGTTTGAGAAAATGCCTAAGTGAGTGGGTGTGACACTCGGTTGACACGCACCGCGCTAGCAAGAACCAGAGAGGATCCCGTGTCTTATCAAATATGATATGAGAATACGTGTAAAATACTACAAATTCACGTAAACTTATCACAGACATGTAGGCGGTACCATGAATCTTTTTTGAGCTGTGATAGGTGTACAACAGTTGGTGAGTATTTAAGAGGGGAGTTGGACGCCTTAGGTTTGTAAATAGATTTCAAGGTACATTAACTATTTCCCATCTTTTTTTTCCCCCATTTCGCGCTATTAAAAGTAATAACTTCTTCTTTGTTATAGCCTTATCCGAACTAGTTGGGACTGGCAACATAAATAGGTTATTCCGGAATTCCTACTTTCAAGACTTATTTATTTGATTAAAGTATGTGTTATCATATGTTTTCTCACTATTCCGCCAATGTCCGTAATTTTATTGGGAAAGAGCTTATTGAGCTTCACTTTTATGGCCCAGGACTGACCCATATTGAAGTGGGCTATCACAATTAAGTCTGCCTTGAAATGACTCAAACTAATTTAAAAGACCCAAGCCCGTCCATTGTAGTATGTGCCTTTAAAACCTACTTAGTTAAATGCTTAGAAACTTCTTTCTGGTCGGAACTTCGAAAATTCAGATGATTGTTTACTAAATCTCTACCCTTAAAAAGGAAAAGGTAAAGGAGAAGGAGTAGTGAAGACCACAAAACTCTAGAGGAAGCTCTGTTGTTGGATAGATATTGGAGGAAACATCGAATGAAAGGTTTGTGCTTGTAAAGGGCCGTGCTGGCTTTAGAGGTGCCAGAAGGCCGGGCCGGGCCCTACTATCATAAAGAGTAAATTTTGGATGTCTTGGGTTTTTTTAGTGAAAGGGCCATGCGGGCTGGTTAGAAGTGTAGTATAACAGGGCATGCTTTAAAGTTAGGGACGTAATCTTCTCCAGTTTTAACCGGTTTTGCCAAAACCGGTTACACCCCCTGAGGTGGCCACATGTCCCTTTTGACACATCTTAACTGTGGTTAAGATTCACTCACCCCTAAGGTTCACTCACCTATCATTGGTTTTTTGAAAAAGTACTAAAATAATTTATCATCCGTGGTTAAAATTCATTACCTCCTAGGGTTAAAATTTTTTAATATTTTTTTCTAAAAACCATAGAGAGGTGGGTGAACCCTAGGGGTGAGTGAATCTTAACTACAGTTAAAAGGTGTAAAAAGGGACACGTGGCCACCTCGGGAGTGTAACCGGTTTTTGGCAAAAACCGATTATAACCGAAGAAGAATACGAGTCTTAAAGTTATAGACTCAAGCCCGTTCAACTATATAATCAGAGGCTGGGCTGGGCAGCAGGCAAGTCGGACCTTTAACGCCCATATATAGCAGTGAGCCAGTGACATGGGCAACCCTATTTTTCACTTTAGGGGTTGTGAACCCAAGATCTGCCCTCTAGTGAGATGGCATTAACTACCCTTCCTAGGAAAAATACACTACTACCCTATTAAGCTACTGAGTACTGATTTACTCAAGGCAATGTAGTGTAATTTTGGATTTTTATTGCCCTTAATCAGATGAGAGGGTGCTAGGATTGATAATAGTTAGTGTAGTCTATATGAGGATGTTGAGGTAAATGATTAAAAAAAATTGAAAATGGAAAACGAACTGCAGGGTCCTCTTCCAAACGGACCACCCAATTGCTAGGAGACACGTGACAATAAAAATTTTATTTTAATTTTTGTCATTCTCTTTCCCAATGTATTGAAAATGGGTTGGAGTGGTCAGCTTGGAAGCCAATATGTGATAAAGAATCAACTGAAACAGTTTGCACTACAAAAATTCTATGATGGATTTAACGCAAAGAAATTAACTAATGCATGTTGAATGCTCTAAAGAGCTGAGGGCAAAAGTAGTGAGAAAATATTTGATAAGCCCAAATATTTGCAATAAGTCACAGGTGATGGACACCCGCCTCTTGCACCAGTGGTGGGGTGTGGCCTCCCTGTTGAGGGAGGTCTTGGGATCCGATCCCTAAGGCGATAAGTCGCAAGGGCTCCAATCCCCAAGCTAATCATCACTAACTATACAATGTAGGTAAATGATATCCGAAGCAAAAAAGAAAAGTCACAGGTGAAGGTGAAGGTGATGGTGATGGGGAGTGGGAGTGGGAGTGGGAGTAGGTAAATGATATCCGAAGCAAAAAAAAAAGTCGAAGGTGAAGGTGAAGGTGATGGTGATGGGGAATGGAAGTGGGATTCAAATAAATGAAGACAACCTTTTAAATTGGGAGGAGAGCATCGACAATATAACTGTTAGAGTATTCTAATCAAGTTGAAGTTTGGTTTCTAAGATGTCCTTAAGACCCTTCATATGAAATTCATGGTCTATGTCAATTCATTGTGTTGGAAAGTTGTCATGAATTCTATCCAAATTTTTGATGACCCGTTGACGACCCGAATGATCAGGCGAAAATATTTTAACCCGTTTTTAGGTATTTGACCTATTTTTGTCTCTTTTATTGTAACCCTAAGTATATAAGGTGTTTTAGGGTTTATTTTAAAAAAAAAAAAAAAATTAAAACTGTAAACTAGGTGTAAAGGAGAATTGGGTTTCTGAGTGATCAATTTTGTAAAAATCTCATTGGTGATATAGTGGAATTGATCATCGCTACCTGTGGATGTAGGCATCTTGCTGAAACACGTAAATCGTGTCTTCTCTTTTGATTTGTTTTCTATTTTTCCTTTGCTTGATTTGTTGTTTTAGATTGTTTTATTGACTTTGCACATTTTCGCACGACACATTGCAATTAAAGGGGTAGTTATATACGATCATTGGATTAAATTGATTTTATGCAAGATCCACTAAGCATAGTGTTAAGTCGTACGATGCACCAACCGTTGAGCACAAATCAGATAGGTGCTCCGGGTTTGCACGATCGCAATACTGAGCCAAGGTTTGAAATTTCGGTTATTTGAGGGATTTTGGTCCTCCAACCCGAACTACAATTTCGTAGATTTTGGATTTCTCGGCTAAATTTCGGAATTTTTGTTTTTAAAAATATTTTAATTAACTTATATATTTACCGAAATTTCATGAAATTTTAGAAAATAATACTCTATTAAAATTTAATATAAATATTATTATTTTATTTTTAAAAATTAATATATAAATTTCCAAAATTTCACGAAATTTCGATAACAATATTGAAATATTTTGGAATTTTAATATTTTAAAAAAAAAACAATAATAAAACCATTTAAAAAAAAATATCCGAAATTTCATAATTCTGAAAATTTACCTGGGATTTCATATATCGCGAAATCTGCAATTACGAAATAACAAGCATATGGATTTCAGGGATGGGGACGAAACTGAAATTTCATGAAATTTCACTGTGAGATTTCAAACCTTGTATTGCACTGTATATGTATTTTTCAGTATTGTCCGATCCGAAATTTGGAAGAAGAAAAAAAAGTCAAGTTCACGGTTTGCATTGTCAAATTTTGCATATGAAGCTTCATGAGTTCGGTGGTTAGTGGCTGTGTGTACGCGTGATTGGTGTGTGTTTTCCTTCCGTTTGACTGTAGCTTTGTCCTGTGATATTGTTACATTATGCCTTATAATGTTATTGGCCAGTAAAATTTCCTTCAGCCAACAATCTGTAGTTGGAATTTCCTTCAGCCAAAACAATCTGTACTCCCAACTACAAATACATTTATGGATATGTATCCATTTATGGAAGAAATAGTCATATCAGACACTTTGTCATAAACCCACATAGATTAAACTATATACACAAATTTACTCTAGGCTATCCACACACCCATAAACCCACAGAGAGTGCAAGTAGTAAAGATCTTCTTTTTAAGAGAGGTGGGACATTATCCTTCCCTACTAAGGGCCATGTAGTAGTTGATAAAGTCTAGCAGACACATACAAACACAAAGTTAAATCCATATTGGCTTTTTCTTCTTTCAATGCCTTCAATATTTTCTATCCTCTTTTTTTCAAGATTAAGCGAATGCTAAAATGTGCTAGGGGTTAATGTCATCCCACATCATAATGTGGGGTCTTTGGACTCATTCTTGTGTCACCATCAAGCTTTTTGTATGAGGGGTATCCTTGTTTCCCATATGTTTTTGCTTTTTATTCTTTTTTGAAACTGTGCCCATTTTTCTAAATATACTTACTTTTTTTCTTTTTTTTCCAATCTCATACACCAATCTGTTTCTACTTACTACTTATGTTAATCCTTTTAATGGTTAAAACATGGTTAAAGAGGGGTTGGGATCTTTGTGAGCATAAAATCTACCCCTTCCTTTTACATAGTTACAACTTTTTGATGGTTATTCTAAGGGAACATGGCACACACTAGGCTTGTCCCAAGTGGTATGTGCATCTCCCCCCAACGGGTAGGTTCCAAGCTCGATCCCGATGGGGTGCAATGGTTGTAATATCAACCTTCTTAGCCAAGCTTCAAATGTTAGGCTATTAACCCACTAACCTCGAATAGATACTAACGTTAATTAGGGTTGTGGCCTAATAGCTTGACTTGTAAAAAAAATATCTAAGGGAACATGCAAAACCAGACGAATCATGGCCTTTGATCTTGCCAGGTGGCATATTAAAAATGCAAGAAGATGATAAAGGGAAGAGACACTGTATTTGCCTTGTTTGCTTTATTTGGATGGGTCTATTTCATCATACATGGTCCCTAGCCATAAATGGATACCACCTTCCCCTCTCTTATTATTGAAATCAAAGCTTGCAGAGAAGCCTATGTTGCTAAGCAGTCAATTGACCACTACTATTTTGACATTTGTCATTACCCAATTGGTGAATGAAAATAATGTCTATGACCTAAGCAGATATAGACATTTGGAGCAATAGAAAGAGACTCCCACTTGGTTGATATGGAACTTGGGGTCATGAACACAAACCTAAGGAAGGAGACATCAAAGAGGTCCCCATTACCTCCCAATCGGGTGCCACCATGTGGCGTTAACGGCAAATGGAAGCTACACCATGTCACCAACTACTTCTTTGACGTATTCGATTTAAGTAAAAGATATATGCCTATACATGTAAGAAATTGATTGAATAGATAAGACTAAAGAAAATGAAGGAACTACTCCATAATTGAATCAAATGAGGCCAAGAAACTTATTGAGAGAGAGAGAGAGGACCATTAAGTTCCTTGGTGGCAAGGACACACCATGCCTTAGGTAACTTTTTGAGCTATATTGATGTGCATAACAAGGGCTAGAGATGGTAGTATCTATACTAAACAAGCAGAGGATATTTGGAAGAATTAAATATAGAAATTCTTGTTTTAAAGAGATGGGAATGATTTTTTCTGCTAATTTGGTAAGAATTAGGGTTTGAGTTTGATGATCCCATTACCTTGAATATCAAATGAGGATATGGGTAATAACAATGTATATATAGATCTCTCACCATGAAAATGTCCTGGGAGATACGAGTAGGAAAATCATTTTTTGTTAATCAAGGCAAGAAGTGTTAATAGTGCTTATATATGAAGAGGAATTATCAAATGCTTCTCCGAAACACCAAAAATGGAAATAGGGCGAGCGGTCGCCGTTCATTGCATAGTGATGTAGGAGTTCAGATCGGCAACAATGCTTGTGTTGCCCATCTCTGTCTTAGAAAATGGGGGGCCCATCAACTATTGCTTGGGGACCACCCTTTGTTGAATGTGGGGCCGATTTTCTAAGGCATAGAGGCAGCAACAGCGCAACATTGAACGTTGCCCATCCGAACTCAAGATGTAGCCCATATCATATCTTAGATTTGGGGGTTTAACTCAAGGCAGGGACTTTTATGCACTAAAATGCATTTTTGGTGGTGTCTACTCTTACTCTTATCAAACCTTTACATGGACCCTAATCAAGGGGTCCTGTCACTCACTCATCCTCCTTGGCAATGACATGGCAGCAACGAAAAAATCAACTTAATGTGGGTCCCATTGGTAGGGTACACCTTTGAATGATTATACATTGGTGTGAAGATTGATTAAGGGCCTCACTCACTCATTTCCCAAGTCACCTTGGGGGACCCTACACCATCAATGCTAGAACCCTGAGGTAAGAAACCCTAACAAGGAGACCCCACCTCCCAATAAACACAACAAAAGAGGTTCCTTTCTCATCTTGGTTATGTTGTCATCAACATAAAGTTTTTGAGGTCCATATGGATGTTTACCCTAACTAGGGTTACATCATGTATTTTTTTAAAGCAAACCCACTTAATCCAACTAGGTTAAAATATGTGACATGATGTTAAGACATTATTGTTTTTCCACCATTTAGTCTTGGTTAGAGTTAGATTTTGTGTACTCATTATAGAGCTAAGCCACTTACTCCAACTTAGGGAATCTGCCAACTTTGCAGTCCAATAATAAAGTTGTAGTAGATGATATTTTGTTTCTTGTGATGAATTCGCTCCCCATCTTTTCATGGATTGGGTGCAACAAGTCGGTGCGGATTTCCAGTCGGGTCTTTGAGTCGATTATCAAGCGGGTTGAGATCTCTCAACAAACACCAAGAATAAACATCTCCGGTAGTTAAGTTCGGCTCTACACTCCTGTGATGGCTAAGTACCCAACCCATATGGGACTAAAACGGGACAGTAACACCTAACCATAATGTAGAACTTGGCTCAAAAGTAATCTAAGTATCGATGTTGCCAAAATATGCCAACACTGACACATGTAAAATCTTAAGAAAAATAATTACCTCTTCACTGGAAGAGTGAAGGAGGCATCTCGGCCCCCTTTTTTCTGATCACAGGTCCCCTTTTTTATTTCCTTTAATTGTGGTTAAGATTTGTTAACATTTAGGTTAAAACATCTAACCTTAGTTCTTAGAAGAAAAAAATTAATTACAGTGATTAAAACTTATTAACCATAGTTCAAGGTCAAAGGTCAACTAAACGAAGATTTGTGAGGGTGATGAGCAATAGTCCCTATTGCTCAAATCTTAAGCCTAGCCGCAAAGTTAAGATGCAAAGAGTTTTTCTCTTATTGTGAGGTTGCAGGAGATTGATTTTTAGAGATGGAATTCTCAAATAAATTTGGTTGAAGTTATTTTTGGGTAATATGACAGTTGGGACCAACACCCAAAGTAGGCCATAAAAACACCTAGAAAAAACTTGGCAGGTCTGTTCAAAGATTTCCTTGTCACTGCCATGGCCCATGTAAAACCAAAGGGTATTTAAATTATATTTTCTATATATTTGTGCAACTTGTTTCACCACTATTATTTTTCCTTTTCAAGAAGGGATTACAACATGAAATGATTAAGCTAAACCCTAGACTTAAAATATACATTGGTACAAATCATAGTGAAGCTTATTAGTGACTCTATGCTACAAAAGCAGTTCTCCTACCAAAACCTAGAAAAGTTCAATCTCCTTGTAGTTAAGTAGCTAATATAAACTATTGTGAAAAACAAATAACATATCATATTAAATTATTGATGAGCCAGAGGTTATTGATTTATGAAATCGAAACGAATTGTCTAAATTTAGTCCATCGACGGCGATTACATTCCATGAGTAACGAAAAACTCCCGCAAGCTAGGCGACTACAATATATATATATTAAATTTAAGTGGAATGCTAACCCAATCTCATATTTCCATACTCTCCTTAGGAAAGCGGCACTACGGAAGCAACACATGATGCAGTTGTTTTTTCCTCCTATGTTTGCATAAAGTTGTTACTTCAATCGGTGGTGCAGGTACATAAATTTTTTGGGTTATGAGTGAAGCTGGTCGGTTTTGATGAAGATTTAGATTATGTAGCACGTGATACTAGGGCTATGCTAAACTTGGCATCAATGGGTTCATGAACGCATGAAGTATCGCTAATTTAAGAGTGATTTACAATGCCTATAGCAACTTGAATTTGTGTCTGATCGAGGATTAAACAAAACATAACCTTTGATCAGTTATGGTGAGATTTTGTGCAAAATTAGGGTTTGACTTTGACCGTTACTAGTTTATGTGTCATCATGGTCATTTTAACTACCCATTAACAAGGGTTTTATATCATGTTAAGAACCGAAAAGAAGAAAGTAAACCATAGTTTAGTCTTGGTATGTACTAATTTAGTATTTAGAAGCATAATCCCCAATATATATATTCTTTAGAGGAATTCTAAAGTCACTCCAATTTCAGTGAGCATGACATACACACCGGTGTAAGTGGTTGTATTAGGGTTACCTAGTTCGCTACCTACTAGTGTGAACCATGAACCGGTTTGGGTTGTGAAATTGAGCGAACCCGCTACCCGAACCTATTAGCTTTGGTTCAGTGAACGGCGAATTTATTCTTTAAGTTCGATAAACTTATACTTTGAGTTCGGCAAATTTGTTTTCTGGGTTCATGAATGGGTCATAAAACCTATTTTTTAACATATTTTTTTAATAAAATAACATTTTTTTAATATTTTAAAAAAAGTATTTATAATATATTTATTTACATGATATATATATATAAATAAAAGTGAACCAAGCTAACAAACCAAACTAAAGAACTAAGCGAACCGAGAAACGAACTATCTCATCCTACCCCTAGCGAACCGGGTTCACTCTAGAATGGTAAATTACGAATCTGAATTTGAATAGAGTGAACCGACGAACCAAATAACATTGGGTTGTACTAAAGTTTATTCCCCTTGTTTTCTTTACTTTTTGGATTTTAGCATGCCAGCGGCTAGGAATAGCCAAGTTTTGCAATTGGACTGTCATGAAAAATACTATAAAAAATTTTAATATTTAAGGGCCAATCACAGTGCTCGTATGTGGGAGAAGGGGAAAATGCACATAATGAATAAACCAAGCACCAATCACAGTGCATGATTTGTAAAAATGCATCATAAACCTTGAGAAAAGAATTAGATTGAGTCTTAAAATAATTTTTAAATTTTAAAAATAAAATCTTCATCATTTTGTGGGTCTCACTTAAATAATTTTTACTATTTTTTCCTCTCCTCTGTCTTCCTCCGCCTGCAAATCTTTCTATTTCTCAACTTAGGGGATGTCCCATATAAAAGGCTACACTCAAGCCAAGCCGTATTCAATTTGGCCTGTTCCAGCGGCCTTGGATTGTCTCTGGCGAAGCCAGTAAGGCTCCTCTGGGGCAACCACAAAATAGGGGACAAGTGGTTGGAGAAGTCATTTCATGGGCCCCATGATTTTGACTTCTCCACCCATTATTTGACACATGGCGATAAAATGATGAGATAAAGGGAGAGAGATATCAAGTGGGGAGAAGTCAAAATCATGGGGAGAAAATAAAATGACTTCTCCCCTTTTTAACGCCACATGTCCCTTTTTTTGTGGTTGCCCGAGATCACCTTTCTTTGCCAGAGACAATCCAAGGCCTGTTCCAGCTGAACTCAAGTTAGAATTTCAGGCAAAGCAATTATGAGCTTGAATGTTTAAACAAATTGAGTTTGAGCCAGGCCTATTTAATTCAATTCAAAGTTTGAGTTGAGCTCGACACGACTCATAATATTATGGTATATATAATGCTATTTATATAATATATGATGCTATTTTTTTATTATTACACATAATATTTTTTTTAACTTACAATAAATATATTTTAGAAAACGATAATGAGAAGAAAGTTGAAAGTTAAAATTTGAAAAACAAAAACTCTAACCTTAACTCTCTAGCAGAAGATCTTAAAGAGATTTAATGGATTAGACATGAGCTATTTTAAACATTCTCTAAATCAATGTTTTTTTTGGATGGTAAGCTAGGGTTAAGGCAGACCCCGACCATGACCAGATAATATAGAAACCACCAAAACGAATTACAATCTAGTATAAATCTTTCCAACCTGATCCGTCTCAATAATAGACTGAGTCACTGGAGGGAGAGAGAGAGAAGGAAAGTTTAGAATAGAAGAGTCCAAACAGAATTTCGCTAGGGAATCAGCGACCCGGTTGGATTCACGTCAAACGTGCTGGAAAACACACTCAAAAAAGTTACTGGCCAACGCGAGGGCAACCTGAATCTCAGCTCTCCATCTCCAAGGAGGTGTAGAAGCATCATTAAGACAGTCAACGACCCACTTAGAATCCACAAACACCAAAAGTTTAATTGCTCCAAAAACTTTAGCCATATAAAGTCCTCTAATAACTGCTTTCAACTCTAGCAAGTCAATGTCTTCAGGCAAACAACCCTCAGCAAAAGCAACACAGAGAGCTCCCCTATGGTCATGCAAAATCCCACCTAACCCAGCTCCATCAGCGTGAAGAGACCCATCTGAATTCAAAGCCCACCATCCTACCGGAGGAAAGCGCCAAGAACAAACTTCAACTTTGGAAAAAACAAATTCAGCTTCGAAACCCCATTTGGCCAACAAAGACCTATTCCTATCGGAGTCCTCCACTATAGGTCTATCATAGGAAAAACCGACCTCTTGAATCACTTTTAATCAGCTTAGTTAGAGTGTGAAAATCCTGAAACTGATTTTTGAAGATTCTGTTGTTTCTTTCCTGCCACACGAAGTAGAGGGTCGCGTTGAGAGCCACCTTCCTAACACATTGGATGAAATTCGAGCCTTTGAAAGCTTTTAAAATCCAATCTTTTTCTGCTCCCCAGCCAAGGATACTGCGACTATGAAACCCGCACCAGTCGATGATGACCTTCCAAACTTCACGGGTGTAAAGGCAATCAAAAAATAGGTGATCTGGAGTGCAAAAAACACATCTAGAGCTATTAAGAATGTTATGATGCACCAAAACATGTAACGTTTGGAGTCCATCAAACCAAATAAGCCAGGCAATCAAACTGTGTCTAGGAATATTCATATTGAACCAGCACAATTGACCACAGTTCACTCGAGGTTTCGCACTCCGAATGGCATTCCAAGCAGACTTAAGAGTGTAGATCCCATTAGTGTTGGGCTTCCATATAATCAGATCATCTTCCTCATGCCCCACCATACCATGGAAGGCAGCTCTGCCCAAACTTCAAGTAAAACTGACGATCTAGAAGGAGGAGGTGCCCATGCACCGTCACACAGTATCTCTGATATCATCGTTGAGGAAGTCAATCGAGCAGCTCGTTGAAGAGTGGGTCCGAAAACCTCTTACAAGATACTTTTGGGGTGCCACGGATCAAACCAAATCGAAGTGTTGCACCCATTACCAATCAGGTGCGAAATCATCTCTGTGAGCACGGGATTTCACTCCCTTGAAAAAGTCTCACGAGATTTAGAGTCGTCACTTATTAATTCAGAAGGGATAAGTCCCCTGGGAAAGTTGGATAAAGTCTTGTTCTACGATCAAAGATCGAGGTAAGAGGTTCGGTTAAGTTCGGGGAAGGGATTAGACATCCCGACACTTCCACTTATAGTGGTTCCCTACTTGCTAGGTTTAAGTCAAAATTAAAGTCAAAGTTAAATAAATGCGTAAGTGTTTAAGTTAATACTAACCGGAAGAAAGTAAAACTAAACTAGGGTCGAACCCGGGTTGGGTTGCCTAGGTATTCACATTGGGGTGAGATCAGACCGAGCATAGTTCTAGCACTTGAGCCCGTGCTAAGGCGAGAGGGCGTGTGTGTGTGTACCAAAAGGTGGCTAATGGGCCTAATCCGGCATATTAGGGTTTTGCTTGACCGGGGTTGGTCAATGTGCAAAGTGTGGGCCCAGTAGGCCGAGGGATAGTCCGGTAGACTAGGGGTGAGGCCCGGTAGAACAAGGATAAAGCCTGGAGGCAACGGGGTGTGTTAACTCAGGGTTAGGGTGGCTAACCGAAGTTAAAAGGGAGTTAACTATGGTTAAAGATATTAATCATGGTTAAAAATGTCAAAAAGTTGATTTTTTGATCCTTTGTATTTTTCTAGATTCTTAGGGATTTTTTCAAATTTTATGGGGTTAATTGGTGCTTAACCATGGTTAAAAGTTAACCGGGGCCACTTTAACCATGATTAGTCAAAAAATGGGCCAAAAGGGTATGGTAGGGCCTAGAGTGGCCTCCTACCAGGTTTGGGCCCTACACAAAGTCCAAGACAAAAAAATTTAGAATTGAGGTAATCGGATTACCTCCATTTCTGTAAATTTTTAACCCTAGTTTGTGGAGTTGTAACTGGAGTTAGGGACCTCTCCTGGGTGAAATAAAAGCATGGTTGGATAGCCTGGTATTCAAGCTTTCAAATGAACCAGGTCTCAGGTGTGGTAGACCTCAGGTGTGGGCCCCACAAGGGCCCAAAGTTGATAAAAACAAAACTTGTAATGTCGGCAGTCAGAATGCCGATACTCTGAACAGAATTTTTACCAGAGTTTGGGGCCATGCTAACCATGATTAGGCTTCGCCCCTGAAGCCGAAAATTTGCAAAAATGTGGAGGGTAGATAGGCCTCGAGTGGACCCCATAGCACACGGTATGTGGGCCCCACAGGGGCCCAAAGTTACTGTAAAATTGGTCCTAGGTGTCGGTAAATAGATCAGCGACAAAATGGTAACTTGAGTTTGAAGGACCACCAGCCATGGTTAGGCCTCGAGATAAAGCCTGAAATTTGGTAGGGGGTTAGCCAAGGGTCTGAGGAGTCTACCTATGACCCTGGAATTGACCAGGGTTACATCTAACTAGGGGTTAAAGCATGATTTACAAGGAGTGTTCATAATGTCGACACTGAGATTGCCGACATTATGCAAAAAACCAAAAACAGCATTTTGCCTATTGAGGGGCTGCACAAACAAGGGTCCAAGGGTTCCCTCATTGCCTGGGGGGGCCCCCAGACCCTAAGTAGACTAACCATGCATGGTGTGAGGGTGTGAACCCGTCCTAGGCCTCAAGGATCACCCCTACACCTATGAAGAAGGCAAGGAGGATCCTGTCCTTGGCTGAGAAGCCTACTGAAATGCAAGAAATGAAAAAAGGACCCCCTGGAATAGGACTAGGGGGTCTTACAATGAAAACTTGTAAAGGAACAGAGATAGGGGTGGCCCTACCCTTAACGAACAGCTACGGTGGTGTAGAGGTGGTGACGAGCTGGGAAGGTAACAACCAGGGTCGTGGCTAGCTTGGGAATGTTATGGGGATCACCTACAGTGCTGGTGAAGCCTGGGCAGGGGTTTAGATGTGAAGAAACTCGACTGGCTTGGTTTTGATAGGGTTTGGACGTGAAAAATGGGCGTGAGTTTTGCATTGGGGAGGCTTGGTATTTATAGAGGAGAAGGGAGAGGGCCCAGGGGCATTTCGGGCATTAGGAGAGTCGAAGGGGACCAATAGGGGAGGACCCAAGGTTGTCCAGGTGGCTGCAGGGGGAGCCTGCACACGTAATGCAGAAATCCAAGAATGGCAGTAATCGAATTACCGCCATTCTCAAATTACCGACACCCTAGGCTTATTTCTATTTCGGGCCAGGCGCTCGCACACTTGGGCCAAAAAGTATGTTGGGCACCCATTTGGGGGTCTTTCCCGCCTTTTTTCAGATTGGAGGGTGTGGGCCCCACCCATGTGGTCCTTAGGGGTTGTGGTGGGCCCAAGTTTAGGCCCCAAAAGGCTTGGGCTTTATAGATTTGAGGTTTTTGGATTGGGTAGGTGGGCCTTAAGCGCATGGGACTTAGACCTAGGTTTTAGGCTAGGGTTAGGTCTAGTGCATGTCTAGGGTTAGTCCTAGGGTTTGGCTAGGGTTCACCTAAGGTTTGGACTAGGGTTTTAGGTGTCCTAAGGGTAATGGGCCTTGAGCCCAAGGATCTTGGTTTTAGGGTTTTAAGGTTCATGGCATACCTAGGGCTAAGGTTTTAGGATTCTAGGACTTGTCCTAGGGTTTAGGGTATTCCTAAGGGTAATGGGCTTTGAGCCCAAGGTCTAGGACCTAGGGTTTTCAGGGTTCTAGGGTTTGGACAGGGTGTAAAAATTGGGTACTTACAATCTCCTTGGCTATTATACGGGATCTTAGAATCTAACGCCAAGCCCACGAACAGTCAGCGGGGATTTTTAGAGACCAGAAGTTTCTCTTTTTTATCAAATTCTCATAGATCCAATCCATCCACACTCTTTTTCTTAGAAGCAATCTCCCAAGTCAATCGCAATAAAGCGGACACATTCCAGTCCTTGATCCGCCTAATGGCCAACCCACCTTCAACTTTAGGAAAACACACTTGGTTCCAGCTAATGGGGACTACATTGCACTTGTCAAGCGTTCCACACCATAGAAACAAAAGGCACACTTGTTCTATATTCTTCATGATCTTTTTAGGAAGCATAAAGCAGCTAGTCCAATACACATGCGAGCAATTTTCCTCTCCAAGCTTGGACTTTCTGCGTTAATTTATCCACTAAAGGTTGGCATTGAGCCATCGAAAGTCTGCCAGAAGTAAGAGAGATCCCCAAATAGTTCACTGACAAATTTCCAATACGGAACTGAAGATTATTTTTAATGTGTTGTGATAATCTAGCTGATGTGCCTGTCAAGCATATCAGAGATTTGTCAAAGTTTGTGCTCAACCCTAAGGAGCGGGAGAAATCTTCCAAAATCCTTGCTAAATAATGTACTTGTAAAATAAGTCAGATCCAGAAATTATAACATGTTAAAATCTCTTTCTTCTGTATGTTTTTATTTTTTCACATTTGTATTTAAATGTTGTCTTTGCAGAGATTTAATCACAGCCAATTGCGACTGAACTCTCCAGAGTTCGATCGCATATGTGATGCTTGACTATTGGTAAATAATTTTTTTTTAATTTTAATTTTCTTGCTTTTTTTCTCCTTCAATAATTAAACAATACATAAGTGATTGAACTCTCATGAATTGAACTCGCAATTGGCTACGGTCGTAGTCTTGGCATGCCTAACAGGTAGGGGTGTCAACGAGCCGAGCCAACTCGACTCTAAATAAATCGAACTTGAGCTTTCACTTTGGGCTCGTTGAGCTGAGCTGAGCCGAGCCTTAAAAGTGAGCTCGAAAAATAAACGAGCCGAGCCTGAACAATAGGAGGCTCAACTCGACTCAATTAATTTTATAATAATACCCTTTAAAAATTAAATTTATATTATATATTTAGTATACCTTTTTTTGTAAGATATATTTAATATACATTAACATATTTATTTCCGTTTAAGTTTTAACTCAAGCTTTCACGTGAGCACATGACATCCCAAAAAAAATGTCATTTTAATTTTTTTTAATTGACTTTAGTGTTTATTAATATATTTTAAAAAAAAAAAAAAAAATTATCAAGCTAAGCCGAGCTAAACTCAGAGCTTAACAATTTATGGACAAGTCAAGCTCGAGCTAACAGTTTTGAACTCCTACCCAGCTCGAGCTGAGAGCCTGAGCATCTGTAAAAGTCCAACGAGCCGAGCCCAGCAATGCCCAGCTCGGCTCGTTGGCACCCCTACGTAACAGGTAGCTTGATAGTCGTGGACATTAACGACCACAATCGACGTTACTTAATATGACCTTACACTTTGAAGACACTGCCTGCCATTAGACTTAGATTGACAAATAGCTGAAGGGCAAGTGTGGGAATGGACTTAGATTGACAAAACATAATTTCTGTTTTTGATCACAAATAGCTTAAGTAAGGCAATGACCAAAAAGTATGAGATCGTGGTAGTTTTTTTTTTTTTTTTTTTTTGATATACCACTACTTTGTGTTAGAGGGGTTAGTATTTGTTTAGGGTTAGCAAATGGCTACAACGATCCCGGGAGCATCCTAGTGAGGGGATACACAAACCAGTGGACTAGCCCCATGGTGTGTCACGGTAGTTTCTCTTATTCCATTAAAATTAGAGTAAGTGCTAGGCGCACCAAGCTTTTCCAATTACTTACCACCAGTTGGTTGAACCGGTAACACGGGGAACTAGCCAGTCAATCGGTCCACAAGCCTAACAAGGTGGGGGTACAAATATTTAAGTACCTTAAAATTTTTTTTTCTACACATATAACAGACTTTTTTTTTGGTCACTCATATAACAGACATAATGGAATGAAAATAATCAAAAATTGTAAAGCAAATAACTAAATTCTCAATACCAATTAATTAAATTTAGAAAATCTAAAAGGATATTAAAAGTTTGCATTATTAATTTTCAATAGAATACAGTATTTTTAAAAAAAAAGTAAGATTTTTAAATCAAAACTCATGTAAGAATGTTAAGAAACTAAGTGACTAAGAATAACGAAGAAGCCCCTTAAGAGAAGAATGGCATCAGGAGTCGGGACAAGATGCACATATAAAATCGTCAAAAAGATTAAACCGGATTTTTTTTAAAAAATAGTGTATAGTCATCCAATATTAACACACTGTCAATGGGCTGGGTTTGGGTTTGCATTTTGGTGATTTTTGAATTGGCCCAAGCCGACACATTTTCAAGAGGCTTTGAAGCCCGAATTTGACCCGATTGACACTCCCAACTGAGAATAGCCCAGTGGTTATACGTGTATCCCTTCCTTAGGAAAGAGGTTCCGGGTTCCAATCCCGAGAGGGTGAGAGTGGGTTGCACTCTCCACCCGCCTTTAACTTAGAACGGATACTGACTTGCTAACCGGGGTTACGGCTTAACCGTGTGTCTCATACCCAAAAAAAGAAAAAAGTCATCCAATACTAACCCACTACACTAAAATTTATCATGTTACAAATTTAAAAAAAAAATCATAAATTAAATAAAGAAATGTTAGAATTAGACCAAAACTTTCACTCTCACTAATTGAGACACGTGTCATTAATTTCGAGGGATAAGTACCTTTTAATCATCCTAAATCATCATCCTAAATCAAAAATATCACTTAGAAGGACATGATTTAAAATTTTTTACCAAATAGCATACGAATTCTATTATTACTGTTAGTAGTGTTTGGATTTTATATGCTATCTAAGGGATAAATATATCAAAATCATATCCCTTTAGATAATAAAAATGGAAAGCATGCCCTTTTTAATAAAACGCCCTAATTTCTATCTTATCAAATTCTGGTTAAACAACGACAGCACCTACACGAAGGGGTGGAAATTTTTGAATTTTGAGCATGGGCTTAGCACTCCTAACCTCATTGTACGGTCATAATCAAACTACCAAGCATCGTGAGAAGCAATGCATGGGACTCCATAGTAATTAGCATCACGATAGTAAATAAGTGAGTATGTCAGGGCAATTACAAGGAAAATGAGAGGTAGATGGTATCATAAATTCATAATATTAAGGAAAGAAAAGAAAGAAGTAATATGATGCGATGATGACTCCCACTCACCCACTTTCATATGTGGGCCCCCACTGGAGGGTCCGAATTTCTATAACTGGACTTAAATGGGTCCCGGATTTTACGTAGCCGATGACTGTGGGGTTTGATTATGATGTGTACGTCCCTGCTGGACGGTCCGTGAACTTACCACTCCCGTTTTCGAATGGGCCCTACCAATCCTCTTCTTTGACCGACTAACCCATCGTATTTGTTTGTGTTAACACAGTTAAGCTTGACTTGAGCCGAGCCGAGCCGAGCCGACCTCATCAGCTGACTATTAAAAGGCTATGTAGATTATAGAACTTCTTCTCACTCCGGGTCTTGTTGACCTCTCTGTTGAGGGAGGTCCAAGGATCTAATCCCTCCATTGATAAGTCACAAGAGCTCCACTCTCCCATGCTAACCACTGATCTAACAACAAACCGTAGTTAAACTATACACCCAACAACAAAAAAAATCGGCCATAAAAGATCAGCAGTGATTAGGGGACTCCCTTCTCCATGTGTCCCTTTCAAGTTTGAACCCTTTTAACTATGATTAATGAAGATTTTGTTTTTTATGAGTGTGTGTGGGTTTACTCTTATGGTACTTTCGGTACCCTTAGGTAGTGTGTGTATAGAGTGTGTATTACTTAATACCCTCCAACCAAAAAAATATATATCCTATGATGGGTGAATCTTAACTAAGTGTAAAAAAAATACATTAAAAAAAAAGTCATAGACCAATGAGTACCATGCGTATTGGAATGCACGTCCGCTGCCTATTTCCCTAAAACAAATCTCACGAACCCGTGTTTGTTTGCATCATGTGGTCCAATTATGACGTCGACGTAATTGTGAGAGCAAGCAAAAAGAATAATAATATAATATAAGTACTATTTAACTTCATCGGTTAGCTCTCAAAACTTTAATCTCTTCAAGTTATATTTTAAAGATGACACATGCTTTTCTCTTTAATTCTTACCGTTCAAGTATTATTCTCATTATCTCATCCTAAAACCCTCTTTATCTCCCCTCATCTCTTATCTCCAATTCTTGTAAGTAGGTTTGGGATTCGGTATCTCATCCTAGAGTTCTCTTTATCTCTACTAATTTAAAGTCCTCTCTTATCTCCAACTCTTGGATGTATCAATTTAAGTTTAATATTAAGAAACTTATGATTTTCTATTAAATATTAAAGAAGTAATAATGAATTATTATTATAAAATCAATTAATTGATAAAAATAATAATGTCTATCAAATAAAAATAAAATTTTATTATTAAAGATAAAATTTATTAAATATTTTTAAAATATATTTCTTAATATTGAAATAAATAATAAAATTATTTAATTTTAGATATTCTTTAATTATTACCCGTGCATTGTACGGGGTCTCTACTAGTAATAAATTATAGTAATTGGTATTTTCATTACTCATAGATTTTTGTAGTTCCATTTAGTTTTTTGGGGCATTTGGAAACACTATTATAAAGTATTTATTTACTTATTAGTTCAAATGAACTATTTATTTATAAATAAGATTATTTGGTAAAAAGAAATAAGTTTTTAGACCGAAAAAACCATATAATTAAATAACATCAACATTATTTTTCTAATAAAAAACTTATTTATATATAAAAGGTACAAAAAAAAAATTATGAACTTATAGTAGTGTGTTGTCCGCCTATTAATCTAGTCCTATCCTTCTTTCTATACTTTTCAAACAGTCTCACTTACTCAAACATGATTTATAATGCCTTAAAAAGGATAGAAAGAAATAAAATTAATGAGAATATTATTAGGTATATACCTATGTTTAAAGTAAACAAAGAAGAAAAATAAATAAAAATATAAACTTAGGTAATGCTCGCTCAACTTTATTTTAAAGGTAATGTCAACTTCATTTTCTTTTAAATTCATTTTTTTCAAGAGAAAGACATGTGTTATTGTTTTTGCTAGATTTATTTTAAATTTGTGATACAAATTTTAATGTTTTTTAAAACTTTAATTTTGTAACTGCTTTTCTATTTTAAAAAGTTTTTTAATTTTGTGTAATCGATTTCATTAGTGAGTTGATCTTGTGTAATTGATTTCATTAGTGGGTTGTGATGTGGATTATTAATGTCCATTATCATAATGAGGAGAAATCTCTATCATAAAAGAAGTTTTACCTCTAAGATTTTTTGTAGAGAAGGTTTTACCTCTAAGGTTCTTGTAAAGAAAAGAATTTAGTATTTTATAAAAAAGGTTTTACCTCTAAGATTTTTTGTAGAGAATGTTTTACCTTTAAGGTTCTTGTAGAGAAAAGAATTTAGTATTTTCATCTTTTATCTTATATATTTTGAATTAAATTTTCTTGAGTTGGGTGTCATATCAAAAGTTCATTAGTGAGTTTAATTATTGAGTGCACTATATTAGACTATGACTGTTGAATCCTGGAGATCGACCATCATAACCCGTTTGCATCAAAGGAAATACTTTAAGGGGGGCGAAATCGGTCTTAAGGACAGCGATTTCAGTATCGTGTCTTAGTCGAAATGTTAACACTAATCGATAAATTTTTTCTATTTGTGTTTGACAAAATGCTATTGTCTTGTGTGCGATCTTTAAGTATCATTTTTCAGATTTATTAGTATGTTTAATAATCTCTAAATTTTTACAATAGTTTTCAATTAAGTGAAAGACATGAGTTTTTAACAAACTTTCTGTCCACTCAAAATGAGTCTTAAAAAGGAATGTTGTTGACGTTATCCCTACTTTAAACTCACTTTTTCTCGAAGAAAAGACATGTGCTTAGAAATTGAATCTAAGAAAAAAAAAGTGAGCTTTAAAATTAAGCTATTTTTTTTAACACCGGTAAATATAAATTTTAATAGACATTTATTTTATAATATTTCAATATTTATCAAAACACCCAATTTATTTTTTTTTAAAAAGTGTTTTGTGATTTGGAGCTTAGTTCATAGTTAATTTTTGTTTTTTGTTTTTTGACAACTTAAACTTAACCTCTGTTTCTTCTAAACCTCAAAATGTGTATGTTAAAAGTACCAAATGGCCTACACCCCCGCCTCTTGCGGGTGTGGTAGGGGTGTGGCCTTCGATGGAGGGAGGTCGGGGATCCAATCCTCCAAAGGGTATGAGTTGCAATAGCTCTAATGCCTAAGCTAACATCTGACATACTAAATAAGTGATGCCTACACCAAAAAAAATAAAAATAAAAGGTCCAATGGCCTTATAGGTTACATTCTTTGTTTTTGGTAATCCAAAATATTATAAACCATCAAGGGGGATCCCTGAAAACATACAAACCGTAATTACACTTCCGGCAGGAGCTCGAGCCAGCCTATGAGTAGATATAGTACCCTGATGGGATTATACAAAAGAGGGAGGATAAAATGAGGTCCTTTCTATGGACAACATCCGAACAAAATTTTCTATGGCCGGAATAACAGGGTCAACAGAGTTAAGGGCATCATCTACAATTTTTGCTTCAGACAAAATGGTGACATTCGATATCCGCCACCTAAGAGACATCAAAAGTCCCAACTGAATGGCTAGAATCTCGGTCACTAAAGGAGATTAACCCGCTGCAAAAAAAGAAGCAACACCCACCAACTGAAGATTGGAGTCCCACCCTATACAGCCTATTCCACACAATGAAGCTTGTATGCTTTACTCGATATAGGAGACAATTTGAAGGAAGCATTATTAAATATAACCTCATTACGTCCCTGCTAAATATATCATAGGAGAATCACCCACAGATTGAAACCAGTGTGCAAAGAAGGATCGTGCACATCTTTATATAGAGTAAACCAATATCCTGCTCATTCAGAGAGGGTTGAGCAGCGCATGACTTGTGTACGAATAGATAATGATGAAGCAAACCACACTCTCTGGCTCTGATAGGGCATTGAACAAACAAATGCCATTGGGATTCACTTGAATCTTAGCACAGAGGGCATATGTCCGTATTGGCACGAAAGGCAACGTATTGAGGATTAATTGTCATAGAAAATATTTCAATTTGAACAATGATATGCATACCCATAAAATTCATTTAGAAACTTAAAACTGGACCTCAATAATCCAATAAATACTCACCAAATCAACTGTGGTGAGTATTTAAGAGGGGAGTGCTAGACCATTAAGATCGAGTCTTAAATTTTTAAATGGATTTCATAGATACGTTAATTATTTTCCTTTCAATTTTGGGTGGAGAATACTAAACCTAAGGATTAATTACCTTGGGTCTCGCTGTGGTGTTAGATTCGAAAAAAAAATTAATGTCTATAAGCCGATTCGAGCCGAATTAAATTGAGCCGAGCTCAGTTGTTTATTAATTACTGAAACACTTAGTACACTATCTTTCTTGTAACTCTTGGGTTAAAATTAAACTCGAACGAACAGCGTGGTTAAGAGCTATACGGACGGCGAAATGCACGTAGCGTGTCGTCAGCCTTCGGGTGTGTGTGTGTTATATTCGCATTCAGTGATGGAGATACGGAGTCTAGAGTACTCTAGATAGAGAAAGATAGAGAGAGAGAGAGAGAGGCTAGGAGAGGAAGTGGCAAAAAAAAACCGCCATGAAAATACTGCCATTTTGAACAGTGATGGTTTTGTCAAAACCACTTATTCTCATGCACACGCGTCTTTAAATCCAACCGCGACCCCTTGAACCACGAGCTGTCTTGCTTTCTCTTCCTCTGCAAATCCATGGCGATTTTGCAGGACTGTAACTGAAAGTCTGAAAGAAACCCATTAGAGTAAGAGAGAAAACCAGTGATACCCAGCCTTTTGTTTTCATGTTTGGGCCTTGTCTGCATATGGGTTTTGATTCTTTTGCTGTCTAGTAGAAACCATTTTTGCTTAAATACCTGAGAAAGACGGGAAACGAGAAAGCAAACAAAGAAGGATAAAAAACAAAAAAATACAAGCTTTTTTTCCCTGTCGATGCATTGCTGTTTCTCTCGTCTGGTTTTTTTCATGAGGCTTGGTTGTATGTAGGTTTTGATACAAAAGGATTCTTGTTGTTGGAAAACAGGGAAAACTGAGAGAAAAGCGAGAAAATAGGAGAAAAAAGCGATCTTTTTCTTGTTCTTTATTTGGCGTTTAGGCATGGAGGTTACAGAGGTTTAGGAGAGATTTCATGGAGTCTATTTGGGGTTTTATGGTTTCTGGGTTATTGGTATACGGTGGTTTTGATTGCATCACCATCTTTTTGTCTACTCTTATATGATATAGAGCTAAAAAGATCATTCCTGTAATCCATGGCGGTTTTTGGGTAGAATCCCAAATCATTTCAGGTGAGTTCTAAAGTATATCTGTACTCTTTTTCTCTCTATCTGATCCATGTTTTTCTCTTTAATCGTTTCAAGAGAAAAAGTATCTTTTTTTTTTCTTTTTTTTGGGAATATCCTTGCTTTGCAGAGGAACTATGAGTTGTGCTGAGGACGAGTTCTAGAGCAATGACCAGTAAGCAAGCTCTAATGGAGGATTATGGCTCTCTCCCATCTCCCACTGACAATTACAGAAGACCCACTTCATCGTTCTTCAGTTCTCCAAGGTTGTTTTCGGGTTTATCTGCAAAAGCTTTCTCTGAAACTGAAGCTGTGATGAGCCCAACTTCCATACTCGACAGTAAACCATTCTCTGGTCTTGGAAACCCCTTTTGGTCTGAGAGAAATACTACTAAATCCCCAGAATCTTGTTTGGAGAAAAAACACCCATGGGAGAAATTGAATTCAAGAGGTGTTGGTCTTGGCATTGTTGATGTTCTCCTTGACGAAAAAGAAGATCAAAATTTTTCCAAACCCGATAGCCGAATGGTTTTGTTTGGATCACAGCTGAAGATTCAAATCCCTTATCTGCCACCCTCTGCTCTTTCTCCGGCCAAATCCCCCAAATCTCCGGCTGATTTCGGTATCAAGACGCGAAAATCTCAATTGGGTTTTTTCCCCCAAGGCTTATCTCCCTCTTCGGCGATGAAATCTGCATCTGGGTCTCTGAATTCTGGCCTTGAAACACCAAGCTCTCCTCTGGTTTTCACTGGGTGTCTCTCTGCAAGTGAAATGGAGCTTTCAGAGGATTATACCTGTGTGATCTCTCGTGGACCGAACCCCAAAACGATTCATATTTTTGATAACTGCATTGTAGAGAGCTGTTGTGGAAGTGTTGGATTTTCTGGGTCCAGGAAGGAGAATTGTCTTGAGAATTTCCTTAGCTTTTGTTACACTTGCAAGAAGAATCTTGGACAGGGGAAAGACATTTACATGTACAGGTTAGTTCCAATATTATATGTCTGTTCTTCTGAAATGCTATTTTATTTGTGGAATTTTGGAGAACTTGTCTAGATCATATATTACTCAGTGGCCTAGAAACAAATGGGATTTTGGTTTACATCTTAATACTATTAATTTCCTTGGCCTTTTTTGTTTTTGTTAATTTCAGTTCTTATCTGTAGAACTAGAGCTCGATTTTACTTGATGATTTGGTTACAATTTTCTCTGTTCTTGGACTAAACACGCTTTTAATCTAAATGATCTTATCTTTCAGAGGCGAGAAAGCATTTTGCAGCCGTGAATGTCGCTACCAAGAGATGATGTTCGAAGAGGGAATGGATAAATCAGACTTGGATGACCCTTATGCGACTTGTTCTTGAATCTGTATCTCTGCTTCTCTTTCATGCTTCAAAGAGCTGCAAAACTAAGAAAATCAGTAGCTTAGGAGGGTATTCTGTAAATTCTCAATTTTTCAGTATACGGGTACTGATCAGTCATGTATTATCGATCAAATTCAAGAATTATTGAAGGATGGTACTTGGATATACTAGATAATTATGTCTGTTTTAATGGTTCTCATCTTTCTTTCTTGTCTTTCCATTTAATCTTCTGTAGACAGAGAGAGGCTGAGATATTGTAGAGTTGATTATGTTCAAGTGATTGCTGTAGGGACTGTCCACAGTGTTTTTGTGGCTTTGAAATGGTGATGATGTATGACTTTAACCACGGATTAATCTTTGTTTATCTTATTTTAATCCTCATATATTCAAACAAACATGACACTATAATTCCTTGCAGATTATTACCAAAAAAAAAAATTCCTTGTAGATTCTTTTTTATTCTTACGCGTGTCTTATCCTTTCTTCTCATACCCATTTTGTCTAGCTCTCTAGAATTTAGTTTCATGTAAGACTATTTTTAAATGAATAAATCCAAACTTGAGTCTGCCCCATATTAAAATTTATGTAAATTAATCAAATAAATATAAGAACTTTGGTTTATTTTATTGGAAAAGGCCCAAATCCAAGTCTTGCACAGATGAAAATCATTATAACTCAAGGAACTAAATCAAGATCCCAGTTTGTACAACTCGATACAGATACAACTGAACATTTTGGAGTGTTTGGATGCAGGGTTAGGTATCATTGATCTAACTGTGAACCTCCTGATAGTGGCAGGGTGGGTAAGGGGTTGGGCCTCTCACTCAACTCATACTCTCACCTGCTATCAATCACCTGGCCTTTTTTTAAAAAAAATTTGTGAAAAGTTATTTTAATCATTGCAAAATGGACATGTCCTTGGTGGAGGGTGCAGATAGAGGTTGCCTACGGAGTTCAGATGGACAACGGCTCACAATTGCTCGGTTGTGTCTCAAAAAATGACCCGCATTTAACAGGGCAGGCCCTACAACAACAGAGGGCTTCACTTTTTTTTATTTTTTGACATAAAATGCAACAGCGAGCGTTGTTGCCCATCTGAACTCTTGATTGAGAGTAGGACTATCACTTTTTTTTTCAAGTAGGTGTAGCACTTTTTTTTTTATGCACGCTTTGCACTTTTTTCTTGATGTGGATGGGGGGATTGCCCTCCAACCACAATAAGGATCATCCATTGATAAGGCTTGAGCATAATAAGTCCCTACTTTCAAGCACCCCATCTGGATTGAACAATATCTGGTTTGCAATTGGCTCAAATGAGAGTTGATTAGAACATTTGATGACGTCGACCAAGCAGTCTTAATCTTCCAACCGTCCATAGTTACCCAGTGGGGGATTGGAAATCATTCGGTTGAGGAAAATATTAGGGAAAAAATCTACAAAATCTGAAAATAAATAAATAAACGTGGATATGAAAAAACTATAAAATTATAAATAAATATATTTATTATGATTTTTTGAAAGTGATAAATAATTTGATGTTTAATTTGTGACTTTTTTTATTTAAAGAAGTCTTTTTTTTTTCAAAAGTCGTGAATTCTCTCATTAATTAATATTCTACAAAAAAATTGAGTTTTATTCTTAGACCATTTGAAAAAATAGGAGAACTTTGTTACTATTCAACCATCTACCTTCATTTGGAGAATTAGTAGAACTATATAGCATATGGTTTAGTTAATAATAGATTTATGCCTTACTATTCATAGAAGAGTCAATCGGTAAGATATTATTAGGATCCATCCTTGTTGGGTTGGTTTTTTAACTGTAGCCCATCAAGAGAAGCCTCTTGTTTTTTTTTTGGATGCTTTGGTACCACTAACATTGACAGCTAAGTTTCATGCACTGTTCTTTAGATGCGTGTCAGATGGAGTTTATCTAGCTATTACCTATTTTTAATTAAGGGATAAGTTGGAATCTAACCCTGTGGCCAAGTTGTTTTTGTATATAAGACTATCCAAATAGAAAAAAGAAATTAGAGTAAGATAATATCTGACAGAAATGTTTCCTCATTCTTTTTTCGCTTTTGCTTGTTCTTGGAGAATAAAGCTTATTAGAAAAAGTCCCCAAATTTAAATCTAACCCAAGATATCTTTGTATATAAGTCTATGAAGGTGGAAAAAGTCCCCAAATTAGAGTAAGATAATCTGTCAGAACTGTTATTTGCTTGTTCTTGGAGAATAAAGCTTATTAGAAAAAGTCCCCAAACCTAAGTACTTTCACATTTAAAAAAAAATTCCACTCAACCTTCTTTTTGCAATACCAAAAAAATCCCTCTTTTTGATTAAAACACACAAAAAAATTGTGTAAGCTCATTTGTGACTTGTGAGTAGGTTCTGTCAAAAAAAAACATTTAACAGGGGTACCCTAACAGGCCCGGCCAGGCCCTTTAGGGGAAGGTTTGGGCCTAGTAGATCCAAGCCCTTAAAGGGCGGCCAGGGTTAAGGCTGATTCTGCCCTTTGAAAACCCTACCCTAACTCCAACCCCTAAAATCCTAATCTTAATCCCTTGTACCTATATTCCCAAGCCCTTAATTGGCTGATTTCCTAACTCTAACATTGTATTTATCGGTAAACACTTTGATTACAACCTTAGTTTATTACTAAGATAGGTTTTATTTTATCTACTTTTATCATTATGCTTGTTTTACTTAACTTTTATATTTATTTTATTTAAATAATTTCAATTGAATTATCTATTAGGTTAGCATTTGGTGTAAAAAAAAAATCTAGTTATCTCGAATAAGAAAATAATTATCCATTTTCTTTCTCTCCCCGCCGTGCCTTGGGCTTTGAGGGCAGAATTAGGGTCTTGCCCTTATAAGTAAGGGCAGGGTTAGGGTTAACCCTGCCCTTTGATAGCCCTACTTGTGACCCCCCACATGCTTGTTTTGTTATTAAAAAAAGGGGTGAGAGTATGGAAACACAAGTATGTTTAGCTTTCCTCTAACATGCATGTATATGTTGGGACTTGGCAAGTTCACAACATTTAAGATGGGTTGAGTTTAGGCCCAACTCTATGGGTTGAGCTTGGGGGCATTAAAAATAGAATGGGATGGCCTCAAACTAACCCTAGCCCAGCCCAGCCCAGCCCATCCGGTGTGCAGCCCTACTTGGAATCACGGGGAAGTAGGATCATTGTTTAAAAATTCTATTTCAGATTCACCCATCTAAAATTGATATTACAAATATATTCGAATGTTACGATTTCGACTGAAATTTTAGAATTTCATAATCTCAGTTGAAATAATTCACATGTTGTTTAGATTTCGATTGAACTAAATTTATTGAATCATTACAATTTTTTATTAAAATTTCATGAACTTTTTGAAATTTCAGGATTTAATTTTAAAAATCTTGAGATCGGATCACTGTCAATTGCAATTGAACTCTACCCGAGTTCAATTGCACCCACAGGTCAACACATATTTCTTATAATTCCTATTAACTGTGGTTAAGATTCACTAACCATTGTAGTTCAACATTATAACCTTGGTTTTTAAAAAAATATTAACCTTAAGGGTTAAAATATTGTTGAAACCTAAGGGTTAGTGATTATTAACCATAGCTAATAGGGTTTAAAAGGGACATGTGTTGACTTGTGGGTGCGATTGAATTTGGGTGGGTTCAATCGCAAATGACTGTGATCTAAACTCCTTAAACTTATTCATAGGGCATAGTTATGGGACAAGAGGGTAGTTGCCTCTCCTAAACATTTGAAAAAAATATATTATATTATTTAATAGAGTATAACAATTCATAAGGGGGCTGAACTTTTGGAAACAAAATATTTTTTTTATATGTTATGTAATTATTTAATAGGGGATAATCCATAGGATACGAAGACTGTTACCCTCATAAACAATGAGAAACAATACTCGTAGGATATATACGTGGATGAAATGACCTATGAATTTAGTTGTCAAAACAAAAGGGGCCAATTCCCTGAATCGCCCCCAACCCCTAGGCCTAAAATTATTGTACTAGTGTAATTATTCTCCAAAAATTAACCAACATAACCCACATTCAATCAACCATTGTGTGCCCCCTACAATAAAATCCTATCTCTCACCCTTGCCTCTTGCCCCCTTTTCTTGCCATGTGCCCCATTTTTAATTTCAGTTAAGATTCACTAATTTTGAGGATTTATATTTTTAACCTTGTTTTTTTAGAAAAAAATTTATGATTATCACAACACGAGCGGACTATTGCTCTTCTAAAGAAAAAGACCCTAACTTTACAATGGGAAATAGAAAACAAACCGCACGCTCAACTTCCAAGCAAACCGCATGGTCAGCTTCCAAGCTGACCGTGCGATATCATTGGTCCATGCCCTCTTTTTTAACACCCACTAACTATGGTAAAGATTCACTCACCCCTAGGGTTCATCCATCCAACCTTGGTTTTTAGAAAAAGAAATATTAATATATATATATTTTTTTTTGGAAACTCGGGGTTCCCCAACCCTTTGGGTTTGGACTAATCCTCGAGGGTGCGTTGAGAGCCCGCAACCCACCAGACCAGGTAAGCTTGGGAAAACCTTTGCAAGGTTGACCCCAAAGGGTAATGAGAAGTCGAACCTAGGACCTTCCTATTAATCATAATTTAGATAAGCTTAACCACAATTTAAAAAAGGTTAAAAGGCACACGGGACATTGCAGTCAGCTAGGAAGGGGATCTTGTAGGTCTCTTCTAAGGACAGTTTTACAATACTATAGGAGGGCAATACAATCATTTTGAAGGGTGTTTTCATAATTCCAAGAAAACAACATATCTAAACTCATTTTTTGGGTAGAATGTAGGGCTGTAAACAGAATAAGATATTATTCAGATCGGATTTGAATTCATATCGGAATAGTTGGATAATTATCTGAATAAATATATGTCGAATCAAATCTAGATAATAAAATACTATTCAATATTTACTAATCAGAGCAGATATATCTGCTCCGCTAAATATCCAATCGATTAGTATATATTAATATTATTATATCTTTGCAATAATAATAGAATTTAATTTTTTAGGGTATGAAAATGCATATTTGATAATAGGATGATGAGATTCAGATATTTCAAATAATGTAATTAAATATTATCTGAATTTAGTTATTGTAATCGGATGAATTCAGATGATATAATATCCGAATTTGGTTGGTATAATCAGACGAATTCGATCAGATATTACGGATATAGATACGGATACGGATACTGAATTTGATTTCTATCATCCGTCAATCACGGAACGGATTCAGATATTGATTAGGAAACGGATCGGATTGGATATGGATACTGTGTATCCGCTTCGAATTCACTCCGTTTACAGCCATATTAGAAATGGCATACCCTCCCAAAGCCCCTTTTCATCCATTCTTTCCTCCTTTCCAACTCCCTCTCAGATCCGCCGGGAACCCAAAAACGCTCATCCGTTTCGCCGGAGTCTCTAAACACCAGCCGGAAAACACGGCGCAAACCGCCGGAAAAAGGACATGCCCCTCAATGTTCCTACGCTGGAGGATCCTCCCCTCCAGTGGGAGAAGGATGAAGAGTTGTCTTCGGATTTTACAGATTGTGAGTTTTGTTCCTTCCTTATCTGTTCATCTCAACATTTCTAACTTAGGCACTTGCGGCTTTGCTCTTATGCTACACATACCATGAATCCCTTCCTTTGTATATTATGCTCTATAGTTAATTTCTTCGCTTACTTGTTTAGTTTTTAATGGGGAGTTGATGCATTCTTAAGTGTTCTTATTACTCAATAAATGCAATGAATTTCATTTGGGTGTAACAAAGCAATGAATTTAAGTATTGATAATCAAAGTGGGGTGATCCAATTTCCAGAGTAAATGCAGTATGTTTGATGTGGATGTACTTAGAAGATCTTCCGATTGTTTGATTGCGATAGCGCAGTGGTGATAATGGATTCGACTTGCTTGAGATGCTAATTGTGGAAAAAAAAAAAGAGCGCTGATAGGTAGGTTTAAGATAGTTTTGAGCTTTGAGGAAGATAGTACAAGGATATTGTATTAGACGATAGTAGTGGTAAACAGTGTGTAAGTGGTCTTTCTAGGCTTTAAGGTTCTGAGAAGTGCTCTTTTTAAGACAATAATTGCGTCTTTAATTGGCGAGCTTGGGAGTGTAAAAATTTTATAGGCTTTGAGGACCTGAGAAGTGCTCTTTTTAAGACAGCAACTGTTCCTTTAATTGGCGAGTTTGGGATTGCAAATGGCGAAAGAAGAAGACCTAGCCATTTTGGAATGCCTTGAAAGAGAATAAGAAATAAAAGATGGAACTTGCATAAAATTATACAGCATATAGGAAATTGCAGGACACTTAAGATGGGGATCAAGGACTGGAAAGCTTGAGGTCTGTTTGTCCTTACCATAATAAGGGTCAGAATGCCTTTTTTTTTTTTGCGGCGAAATCAAACTTCCCAATTGGCTCTTGGTGCATATGGATGTCATAGTAGACCAAATATTATTTCTTGCAAATGACTTTGATTCAAAACTGATTACTAGAGCTCTATTCTGAAGGAAGACTTCTTCAAACTGTTTTTTAGCACAAAAAATGTGGAGGCCTCCATCTCACAAAATCCAAAAGGGAATGGCCTCCTATGTTGATTCAAGTAGTTAACACTTAGCACAATATAGCTGACCTTGTATTTGCTAGCATTTTTTATTGAGGGGATGTTAACCAATACAAACCCGACTAGCGTTGTTAGTCAATTAAGGAGATCATGTCCCAGAGCCAAATAGTTAATTGGACATTGGCAAATTGGTGTAATCCACATTGGAAATCCACAGAGCCCTTGGATTATTTTCATAGATCAAAGGGTTTTGTCTGGTGGCTATCAAGTTCTCTAGTGCTTGTTTGAGCACTTAATTGCAAGAATGTTCAATTGGAGGTGTAGCTAGTGGCTACTGATTTTGAACCTTTCTCTCTTGAATCCCTCAAAACTTTTTTGTTTCAACAAGGGTGCATGAGTGGAGCACTTTAATGGTCTAAGCATGATACATAAGCTCAGGCATACCTTTATAGTTTTTTTGGAAAAGTCCGTAAAATAATGTCAAATGAAAAAATGTTTTAAATAATAGTATTAAAAAGAAAATTTTAGAAAAGTTATGAAGATGTAATGATATTAAATTATAACAAATTAAATATTGATGAGAAATAATAATGGTGACAGTTCAAATTCGAAGTCTCAATCTTAAATTTGAATTAGAAATTCATCTTGTTACTCCATTTATTACCAATTTCATGACTCAAAACTCAAATTCATGACTTAAAAGTCTTAAGTCCAAACTCCAATCAAAATGTAACATTTACACTTTTCTAAGTTCTAATGATTACTCTCCGTCTTCATTGTCTATTAAGCACATATGTGGCCTCCAAGTGATCCCCTTTGAAATCTAGTGGAAGTGATAGAACTAGATTTTTTCCAAATGTCATATAGAATTGTCTATGTTTTTCTTTATTTTTATTATTTTGTTTTATTATTATTTTTTCATTTCATAAGCCTTGAGGGAAAGATATCACTTATGTTCAATATATGGAGAAGCGATAGTTGTTTCCGTTGCTTTTATTTCACTCATGTTTATCTAAGTGTGTGGGTGGGGTTGGGGGTTTAAAAATGAAATATATTAAAATTCTCAAGTTGCGGGATTGAATGTAACTAACTGTCAATAAATGTGTTCGCAGGAGGCAAGTGCCTCTGAAAATGTGGTGAAAAAAACTTAATCGAGAAACATCAAGATATATATTAATGAGGATAAAAGAAAGTACAACGACGAAATGAAGAAAAGAGCAATCAATAAATTCAAACGAGAGAGAATCGAAAGAGACAACTAAACTATCTACTATTCACCCCACCCCACCGTGCGTGAAAACATATCAGTTTGGAAAACCACTTTTGTGACTAAAATCACCCAAGTCTGCCCCAACTCAACGGATTGAACACCACATCAAGATTAGGTTCTTGGGGCATTTTGATGACTCCTTGGCTTCTAGTGCACATTGAGGCATATGCTTCCAATGCTATAAAATATTGCTTAGAACCGCGACAACCACCTACTCCATCTACTTCTACTTCGATTTTTTCCAATCCATCTACTAAACCTAAGAAGTATGTATTATCCATAACATTTTTTATTTCAACCTTTGTCTCTTTTTGGCTCTTCCATGCGAGCTTACAACAAACTAGTTATTAAAGTTAAGTTATATAAGTTTCAAAGGCTTTGTAGATAACAAGGTATTAAACTTCGGTTTTGGTATAAATTTTGGTTGCTAAGGAAGTTGACACGTTTCAAACGAAGTTTAAAGAAGTCCAAGGAAGTTATGTAAAAATTAAAGAAGTTCAGTGTAGTCAAGGCGGTCGCCTAGGTGATGCCTAGGCGTTTTTGGGCTTGAACCGCCTAAGCGCCCCTTTAGGCGGTCGCCTAGAAATTCACTGTTTGTCACCTAGAAATTCACTGTTTGTCGCCTAGGCGGTCCATACAATCTTTTTTCTAAAAACCTATTTTAAACCCCTCTTTTCAATCCTCCTTTAAAATTCTATTTTAAAAATTCTTTTAAAACCTCTTTTAAACCATATTTTAAATGGGGTAGTGATTAGCCCACCACGCATTTGACTATGTAGTCAAATGTAATGTCCATGTGTATCTTTTAATACCCCTTTAACTATGGTTAAACTTAAGAAAATTAAGGTTAATATATTTTGTTTTCAAAAACTAAGGTTAGATTGCTTAACCCTAGGGGTGAATGTATCTTAACCGTAACTGATGGGTGTTAAAAGGGGGACATGGACCAATGAGGACCGCACATTCCTCTACAGTGGAATGCGGCGGCGTTAAATTAAACATTTCCTATTTTAAACCCTTTTTTAAAATCATCATTTAAACTCTTAAAGCCTATTTTAAAACCCTCTTTTAAAGTCTAAAAACACTATCTTAGATATCGGTGGTGCATTTAAACTTTAAAAGCAACATCCAAAGTCAACACTCAAAATCACCTTAAAAATTAGAAAACTTCAAACTAATTATGTATCTATTATTTATATAATGTGTATATATTAATATTACATATAAATATATTTAATATATATAAATATAATTTAATTATTTTTATCGCCTAGGCAGTGCCTCGCCTAGCTAGGCCTAATCGCATAGGCATCGCCTAGACGCCTTAACTACACTGAAGAAGTTTAGGAAACTTTAAGGAAATTTTGGAAATCTAAGATGAAACTTTAGATCTTTAATACTTAATTACTAATGTAATACTCAAATGTGAGAATCATGTTAAGTGACATGTGTTGTCTACTTGTCAGACAAGTAATTTCTTTTTGACATTTCTCTATATTGTCAATTTTTTTTAACTATAATTTATCTTCTTTGTCAAGTGAAGGTGATATGTTAGGCCATTTTTATTATCTTTATTTTTCAAAGATTATTTATATTAATTGTTTTAGAAACTTGAAAAACTTATGAATGCACATTAAAGTTGATAAATAAGTGAAATTAAATTTAGTTTCTAAATCTATTTCAATCTGCAATTGATGAACTCATTGTTTTTACAAGATCAAATCAATATGTGAAGAGGAGGAGACGAGTAGTTAAATAATTTATAATTTATGAATTACTATTAGAAAATTATTTAATTTTTTAATATAACTAAAAAGCCATTATGAGCATAATATACTATAACAAAATTATTAGAATAATAAAATTATAATTTATAATAAGGTTAATGTTAACCACACTATAATAATAAGATTATAATTTATAATAAGGTTAAAGCTAGCAACACTCTCTTTTAAAGCTAATTATAATTATAATAAGGTTAATGCTAGAAGAAAGTAATATTAAAGCGAGTGGAATTAGCATTACCATTTTAATTTAAAACTAAAAAAGCCTTAAACTTTACAGACTTTTTTTTGTAAACTTCGGTTAACTTCCACCGAAGTTCTGTATTTTTTCAACACCTTTTTTCCTATTTTGATCAAAACTCACCAAGTTTACCATGAAATCTAATGTTTATAAAATACAAGTGGATTTCGCTTCGGGCATCACGGAAGTCTACTCAATTCGGCCGAAATTGACCGAATTGAGTCAATTTTTAACACCATGGTAGATAAACGACGTAGGACGATAGAAATCTTCTAATTCTTTTAAAGCAAGAAGGAAATACAAATCAAAGAACAAGAGAAATTGTAATGCTGGAGTATATATAATTTTGTTCAATGAAGGCTAATCTAAAATTTCTAAGTAATTCGCTGTTCAAAAAAATATTTTGAAAATAATGTATTAGGGGAACAATTGTAGTGGAATTGGCCTTGAGTGTCATGGTAGCATCAATATATAATAGTATGAAATAACTTTGAATTATGAAATTTGTCGAAGAAAAAGGAAAGGGACAGAATTCTAGAATTGTCGTTGTAAGGTCAAGAATAATTATTTCAGAGTTTGGCATATAATATGATTAATATACACCTTTGTTTTCTCTCTCTCTCTCTCTCTCTCACACACACAAACACATTTAATTTGTATGCTATAATACAGGTGCAGGAAAAGAAGGGGAATTATTAACAACAGATATTGAAGGCGAGACTTGCTCTTCCAGTAAAACCGCTTTGCGCAAGAATAAATCTTTTTTGAACAATGTAAAATGCTTTGGTGTGGAATTGTCCCCAGATACCATCGCAATTGCTATGGTATATTTTGTCCAAGGAGTTTTAGGCCTTTCTAGGCTTGCCGTGAGCTTTTACTTAAAGGATGACCTACATTTAGATCCTGCAGAGGTATGTTTTCCCTATTTTCAATAACTATTAATTACAAATTTAATTAAAAATTTTAGCCCCATAGGCACTTATACCTAATGCCTTTTTCTTTCCTTTACATTAATATTCTAATGTTATAATTCTTAGTAGTATTACATATAGTAACAACAGGTTGTTTATTGTTATCTTGATTACTATGTTCTTACAATATTCAGCAGTTTCTTTGGGTTTGGATCAACATAGAAGGTTGAGGAATATACATAAGATATAGTTAGGGCTTATAAATCGTAGATAAGAGAGGAAAGTTCATTTTTTTCCTCCTGGCATTTTCTTTTTATTGATAAGTAGACCAGTTCTTATCATCAGGTCTGACAAATAATATCTTGTTGATTAGACAGCAGTGATATCTGGCGTGTCTGCGTTACCATGGCTTATCAAGCCTCTTTATGGGTTTATCAGGTTCATTTTTTCCCCTTAGTCTTCTCTCTATTATTTATTTATTTATTCATTTCTAATGATTGTTTGGTCAATGCAGTGACTCTTTACCACTTTTTGGTTACCGAAGAAGGTCATACCTTGTTTTATCAGGGCTTCTTGGAGCTCTCTCATGGAGTTTGATGGCCACCTTTGTTGACAGCAAGTATGGGGCTGCCTTTTGTATTCTTCTTGGATCCCTTTCTGTTGCCTTCTCAGATGTTGTAAGTACAGCAATTACTTGTAGTTGTAAAGCAATTAACTTTGTTTGACATGTTAATTGTTTTCTAATGAATGGCTTAACTGCTGTGGAAGTTATATTTTTCCTTTTATTTGTGTAACTGTCATAGGACATGTATTGGAAGCAGGGATGGGCTGGCTGACATGTCATTTATGTAAATTTTGTGATTTTGACACATAATACCACTACAACTTCAATAATTAGCTTGGGTGAAAAATTAGTTATTCTATAACGTTTTATTTAATTGTTGGAGAAGTTGGTTTGTATAATAAAATAAGGGATACAAGTAGATGAAAAAGAAAAAGCCCACCAGAGAGACATGGCATTGAGGCAATAAAGAGAAAATACAAGACAAAAAACCAGAAAAATACGTAGGAATTTTATTCATTGGATAAAGTCTTAAAAGATCCCTAGAAACACTTTCTTTTGCCAACGAGTCAGTCAAATCACTAGTAGACCCAGGAACCCATGAGAAGGAGATATTCTTTTGGTCCCAACCAAGAGACGAATTTGCTTAATGATGTGGGCAAATATCCACGGGCCACAAATATGGAAGGCTGGCTACTTGATGTCGTTTCCCAACTCTCCTTCAATGATGAGGGAAGGAACACTGAGAGGATTAGAAGAGATGAGACCATGCAATAAAGAAATCTTGACATGGTTAGAGCTCACAACACCAACAAGACCTATATATCGAAGAATAATACTCCCTCATTATTTATGAAAATTTCATCCACATTGGCTAGATTGGATTTACCCAAAAAACACCCATCTAAATTAAGCTTACACATGTTGGGAGGAGGACTTCATTGACTGGTTTTGGTAGCGTATGTGGTGATGACATAGCTACCGAAACCTAGTCTCTAATAGTGTCACTGCTCTTCATGTTAATCAACAAATCTATACTGTTATGTAATTTATATTTATGTAAGTTGCAGTGGAACACATTTGTGACGTAGTTATGGGGCTAATCAATTTTTGGGGTTCACAATACAAATCCTATTCCGCTATGTTAGTCTATCAAGAGCCACATCCGCATTTAGAATGTGTGCTATTAAATCTTTTCTCACTAAGTCTATCAACATCATTTTTGGCCTCACATTTTTTAGAGTTTTTAACTTGCACTAACTCATAACTGGTGCCGTCATTAGTCTTCGTTGAGCATGTCCAAACTATGGTTCAAATATCGGGTGCGTATCAGTAAGTCCAAAACAGGATACATATTGACGTATCGGATAGATACGACATAAAAATTCAGGATACATTATAAAATGTTTGGATTCGCAAAGAAAAACTTGGATACCTTGCATAAAACTTCTTTTAATCCAAATATAAGCTAAAAAAAAACTAAATGAAGACTTCTAACTATGTTTATAACCATACATATGAGAGTTAAGAATTTTATAATCTAAAAAAGGTGTGCATATCGCTAAACATGTATGAAAATACAAACCATATCACTTAGCCAAGTACGGGCAATACAATCTAGATATTAAAACCTTACATTCAATGAGTTAAATAAGAATGTGTTGAATTATTACAAGAATAAATTATAAGCTTGCATGTAAGTCTTTTTATACTGAACTGTTATACTGTTAGTTGACTTTTTGTCCCTGTAGATGGAAATATTTTTGACGACTAAAATATGATACTTTTTTGGTAGTACGTTTGAGTTTTGGTAATGTGAAATTTTAATATTTAAGAAATATCGTACCATTTGAAAGTTGAAATTTTGACATAATCCCTAAAAGGCGCTAAAAAGAAGATTTTGTTCTTAAACTGAAAAATTGATTTTATTTTTCAGGAATTTGGATATAGGATAATTTTTATTGAATTCAAATGAGGGGTATAACCTTATTTACATATAGATATTTTATGTAAATGAAAGTAAAATTTATTTAAAACCTTTTACTTAAATAATATTGTATGTAAATAAGTTGTATGTATCGGGTCTCTGCTGTGGATCCTAGTGTAAATAGAAGAAGAAAAAAAATTAACTGAAAAATCTCCTGTATTGGGCATGTATCGGCCTGATACGCCCTGATACGAGGTCGATACAGAGAAATTTTTTTTCAATGTATTAGTATATCGGGTAGCTCCAAACAGGATACGTATCGGTTGATACGTATCGAAATTTTAAACCATGGTCCAAACGTCTCATTCATATCTCCCTTATTTTATCACCTATTGGAGTTTTGAGATTTCCTAAAATGCGCTTATTTCAAATATTATATTTCCTAGTCTTTTTGGTGCAAACGCGTAAGCAATAGTCTTATATGTAATAAGTAGGATCTACCATTACTCAAATATCCCCTTTCAGACTAGAATTTTGACAGGGGTATTTTAGTAATTTTGCAGTCATCTGAATATTATGAAACTTTAAAAGAGGATTCCAGATGATCCAAAGTAGCTATGGTCCAACTCTGAACTTTTTTCTTGATCAATAGCACATTCTATTAAAACAAGAGCAAAGTACACAAAAGAAATCAACCAAACACACACGGAGTTTACAAGCACATAAACTCTACAACTACCTACAACGCCACTGATAATCCCTTTCCCGAGAAGGCAGTCAAAACTATATCACAAAATTTTGAAGTTCCTCCCTAGAGCAAAAGACCCCCGTCCACTCCAAAACAGTCCTACGAATGCGCGCACAAAGACGAGGCACCGAGGACGCTACATCATCAAACACTCTACCATTCCGCTCCTTCCATAATAATTAACTTTTCTAGAATTGTTCAAAGTGACAATGACAATTCTGTAAATTCTCTGCAAATTTCTGTTAATCCAGAAAATTAACACTAGAAAACCCCAAATCAAAAACTTCTATTCACTGAGGTATTATACCCCTCAATCAATTTGATAAAATTCAATAAAGTGAAGAATCAATTGAACTTCAAAGTATTGAGAGAAACTAGGGTTTCAGTTTATCAATTTGATCTCTTCAAATTGAACACACCAAACCTAAAGTTAGATTCAATATGTAAGGCAGCAGCTCCTATCATGTGCAGAATTCAAATCTGAGAGAAATTATTAAATATTAACTCAACTATGAATTTTGGTAATGTAGAGAAGAGCTTCTTTGATTAATGTTGAATCATTCACACACTAGATATGCAGTAGTAAAATTCCACAACAATAGCAATATATGACAGCTTTTTCAACCAAGAGAACCTCAGTCTTATGACTCTCATTCAACAATTCTCATTCTTCAAAAAACTAATCAAGAAACAATGCATGGCTACCCTTTATAGAGGCACCAAAACTAATAGGGAAACTTCCTAATCTAACAAAACTCTTAATTGGATCCCACTAATAAATCCTAAGTAATGAAATGTTAAACTTCCTAAATTAATTGATCCTACTAAATCTTCTAGTACCAACTTAGTAACTAACTAAAACCCCTACTAGGGCTGGCCGAATAAGGATGTGGGCCCCCTTCTCCTTTGACTTGACTGTACCACTTGGGTGGTATTAAGTGACCCTCCTTCTATAAGGAGGTTCATACCTTGGGCTTGTATGTTTAGCCCCATGATCAATAGGCTTTACCCACAAATAGTTTCCTTTGAACCTCACAGATTCTATATGGGGTGGGCTATTAGAACCACTCCTAGATCCATGTGAGTATGCTTCTGCATCACTTTTCACTCATCCATTTTAATATTCTCATATATGCACCCATTCTATGAATGTATTGCTTCTTGGCTGCCCAACATTTATTCCATAAAACTTAGCCAGTCTTATTATTGTCTTATAAAATTTTCTTTTAGTTTAACTAGTATGTGTCGGTTACATAGCACATAGAAAGCACATCTCTACTTAAGCCACCTAGAGGGAAGTCTGTTTGCCAAAACTAGCTTGTTAAAGGTTCTCTTGGCCATAAATCTTAACTATTACCTCCATATTTATGTTTTTACTAGAGTTGTGTTCCATATTTTCCATCTTAGTCCAACTTAATTTAAAGCCATTTGATTCGAATTTCAAAGGTATTCCTTTCTTCATAGTTCTAGCTTTGCATTAGCCATCTCTTGTCTCATCAACCAATACTATGTCATTTGTAAATAAAATACAAGGAGGAACATTCTCTTGAATAAGAGCTGTCAATTCATCCATAACCAATATGCACAGATATGGACTCATAGTTGATATCTGATGTAAACCTATTATTATTGGGCTCTCATAGTCTCACCACTAATTTTTCTCATGGTAGTTACTATTGAAAAAATGCGACCCTGCGTGATTGGATCCGCTAATAGACTGTCGCAACTGAATTAGTTTTTGGCTAGGTATTGGGATGTGCCAATAAGAGGCACTTAATGAATCATGAAGTATTATTAGAAACTACTTCATATCATTCTATAATGTGAAGTTGATTTGCAGCATTTGCTCTATGGGTCACCTACTAAGAGGTAGGTTGCTTAACAATTTGCCACAAAGTTGAATACTTGTTAAGTACTCTTGAGCATAATTGCAGGGATGCTATGTATTGGTTAGGCTGCTTGCTTCTTAGGTTGCTCGTTTCTCGGTTTCTCGGATTCGCTTCCTAAAGTTGAGTGGTCAGAAGGTGCTATATATGTGCAAAGTGATAGATAAAATCGAGCCTACAATCTAGAGTGTAAACCCTAAATAAGTATCATTGGATTGAAACATAAGACACCTACTTCTCCACAGATATCTCAATTCTCATGTAAATAAAATCTAAGGTATGATTGCCCATACTAATATTATGCGAATGAGGCGTCTATATCTCATTTCTTGCTTCTAAAGATTTTTTGAACCTCGCTTTTAGCTTCCAACTTGCTTCTCGTTTTTGCTTCAAGCTCTGGTAACTATGCTCTAGAGTCCCTTCAAAATGCAAATATACATTTGGCGGCTTGGTCACTAAAAACCAACTTTTGAACCTTAGTTGCAGGGAAGCTATGTATAAGGTGGGAAGCTCGCTTCCCATGAAGCTTGCTTCCAACATGTCCTATTTAGTGGTCAATTTGGGGCTATGTATCTACGAAGTGATGAGATAGACTTGAGTCCAAAGCCAATGACATAGATCCTAAGCAAGTATCGTTAGATAGAAACCTAAGGCACCTACTTCTCTAAAAATATCTCATAAGCAGGGGCGGAGCCAAGGGGGGGCCTAGGGGCATGTGCCCCCCCTAAACTTTTGGAATTTTTTTTTTTTTTTTTTATGTTTATATATGCAACTTAGGATGGGGCATGGAAGTGGATGAAGATCCAATCACAACCAATTGCAATTGAACTCGGCGAGAGTTCAATCGGACTCACATGCCAACATGAGTTCCTTTTAACCCCTATTAACTGTGGTTAAGATTCACTAACCTTTGGGGTTCAACAATATAACTTTAGCTTTTTAAAAATATATTAAAAAATATTAACCTTAAGAGTTAGAAATCCTTAACTAGAGTTTAATATTTATTTTAAAAAACTATGGTTATATTGTTGAACCCCAAGGGTTAGTAAATCTTAACCACCGTTAATAGAGGTTAAAGGGACATGTGTTGCCCTATGGGCGTGTTTGAATTCTGCTCGAGTTCAATTGTGATTGGCTGTGGGTGCCCCTCAGCTTTTGAATTTTTATAAAAAAAAATATAGTTTACTAAAGATTTAGAATCCTTATAACTGAACTCCTTGGAGTCGGTTACAACCCATAGGTCAACACATGTCCCTTTTAATACCTCTTGATCATGATTAAGATTCACTAACCCTTAGGGTTCAACCTCCTAACCTTGGTTTATAGAAAAAAATATTAATTCTAAAGGTTAAAGTTGATGACTAGAGTTAAAAGACTTTTGTGTTGTAACGGGACTCGTAGGAGTTTGGTTATAACCGTCAGGATTAGTATATGGGGCAGTTGTCCCATGGAATTAAAAAAAAATATATATCTTTTAACTATTTTATTGAATTATTTAATAGGACATAGTTATTGGACAATGGGCAATTGCTTCCTAATTTTTTTAAAAAAAATTATATTATATTATTTAATAGGGCATAGCCATAGAGCAAGGAGACAACTGTCCCTGTAAACAAGGAGAAACAATTCCTGTAGGATATGTACAAAATAGATGAATGAAATGACAAATTTTTTTTTTCGGGGGCTCTGCCCCCGAACCCCCATCCCTTAAACCAAATGTGCCCCCCCTACACTAAAATCCTGACTCCACCCTTACAATTTAAGGTATTGTTGGTCATCATAATATAATGGGAATGAGACACCTATATCTTATTTCTCGCATCTCATTTCCAAATGATTTTTTTGTCTCACTTCTTGCTTCTGCTTCTTGTTTTGGTAAGTATGTTCTGAATTGATAACATCATATAGCTGATGTATAAAGCTATATGGAGGGTATTAATTATATAATATGATAATGTGTTAATTTTGGAAATTACAAAAACTCTAATACCTAATTTTGACTTCTTGGTTAGTTATCCCTATGTATTGAATAACATTGCATAAATATAAGGGTAGTTTGGTATTTTCGTAGGGAACAAATCATTAAATAGAGGAGACAATAAGTACAAGAAAAATAAAATTGTACTTGTCTTATGCATTTAATGATTGGTTCCCCATCTAAAGACTAAACTACCCTTAACTTTAATGAACTTGGTGCTTAATATAAGGGGAAAAATGTCATGAAGATTACCAAGTTCATTGGTCATAGTGAACGTTATATATATAGTGAATAGGTAGCATGTGTGACGCATAGGCAACCTTGCCTATGCATCACTCATTTGAGTGACATGTGGCAGTCCTTTGGCTCCACCAAAATACACATGATGCTTCCTAACATGTGTTGCTTAAACACATAATGCATAGGCAAGGTTGCCCATACGTCATGCATATGCTACCTGACCTCATATATATATATGATCTTTTATTAATTTTTTGATCGTACATTAATATTATAGAAATTAACTTTAATGTTTTGATTATATTTTTGAATAGCTTGAATTCGGTTTGCCCACTAGCAGTGGTGTGGGCTTTAACTTTATAGAAATTAACTTTAATTTGGTTAAAAATGTCATGTAATCAACTATTATTGACTTCCTTTGTTAGAATGTGCTAGCTGATTGGTTGTTTGTAGATATAGAGTGCATATTTCTTCTAAAATCACAGTCTCTCAAACAAAATAACAATCCTTCCTCTATGTGCTTGGTCCTATCGTCTTGGACCAATGTAGTCAAAATGTCGCCTAGGCCACCGCTTCACCTAGCCAGGATCCCTATTGCCTAGATCATAGCCTAGACATAGATTCACGTCTCATTAAATCTTATATAATGAAAACAGAAAAAGTAAATTTTAGTCACGTAGGCATCGCCTCACCTAGGGAACCCCTATCACCTAGGTGTCAGCGTGTCGCCTAGATACTTTGACTACACTATTTTGAACGGGGTTGTGAGCAATGTTGATGGCAGCCTTGCTATCACAATACAAACTCATTGACCCAACAACAAGAAAATTAAGCTCCTGAACAAGACTCTTAATCCATAGCAACTCACATACACCATGTGCCATGGACCTATACTATGTATCTGCACTCTATAGTTGAGCGGGCAACAACCATTTGTTTGTTACTTCTCCATAGCATCGGGTTACCTCCTACAAAAGTTCAGTTTCTTGATGTAGATCTACGATCATCTTTAAAACCTACTCAATTTGCATCAGTATACTCTTCCACCCTCATATGAATATATGAGTATATGACTATTTCTCTTAAACAAAATGCCCATCATTTCTATTTGTGTCCGTTTATAAGGAATAATTTTTTTTTGAGAATCAAGCTCATGGGCCATCATGTCTATTTGTGTCCGTTTGTAAGGAATATATATTTTTTCTTAGAAGTTTAGGTGGGGCTAGAGCACCTCGTCCCCCTAGCTCCGCCCCATCCCAGGCTACACCCCTAGTAGGACAATAGGAATTTTTTCCCCAAAATTTCAGGAGGGGGGGGGGGCTTCAGCCCCCTTGGGCCACATGTGGCTCCCCCTTGCCTCCAACTAGCCTCTAAAACTGCCAACATCCTAAAAAGTTTCACTACTCTATTCATTCAACTTGCAATTTTGATCTATAGGGCTACCTCCAAGATTATGTTTCATTCAACAAGTCCATAACTTCAGTTGGGTAATGAAATTTCTCTTACAAGTTCTCACTGCATCAATACCCAAAATGTACTTCAAAACACCCAGATATTTAATTCTTAACGGGCTAAATATTTTTCTAGCTGAATTGTTTCCTGTCACAACAATTCCATTAACGTAGACAATAAGAACTGTAGTATTGCTTCTGGAATGTTTGATAAACAAAGTATGGTTTGCCTGACTTGGACATTGTTCAAATATCGGTATCGAATGGCATATTGGTCAGGAGATTTTAGGATACGTATCATGGATACATCGGAAAAATTAAGAAACGCTTGGATACATGAGGAAAAACTTAGATACATTGCATAAAACTTCTTTTAATAAAAAATAAATTAAATGAAGTCCCTCTGCTATATTTATAAGTATAACCTTATATATGAGAGTAAAGAATTTCATAAGTTAAAAATGTATACTGATAAACATGTATGAAAACACAAACCATGGTCATGTAATCAATTATAGGCAATACAATCTAAATATAAAAATCTTACGTTCAATGAAATACATAAGAAAGTACTGACAACCTCAATACTACATTGACTTACATGCAAACACAAACACTTGTGCTAAAAATGAGTAGAGCGGTACATGATTAATGTGCCAGACATGATCACAATACCGTGACCAACTCACGTAAATGTGATATGTGGTCTAGTACATCTGTATGTATGTCTGGTATAAACTACCATTTGTAGCATACACTATCTCGACGGGGGCAAACCTGTGAGCTGTAGAATCTGTCCATAACTTCCACTAAATGCCCGTGACTGAGCATTATGCCCATAAGCTCCCGATGAGTGAAACTAGGCATTGTGACCATAACTATATGAAGACGAATATGCACTCTTATATCCATAGCCACTACCACGATGACTATGCTCGACAATACCAGCTCTATCCATCCTCTATGTAATGTCATCCATGCCTAGTGGCTGCCTATTGTCACTCACACGTGCATGACCTTTATGCTGTCGTCTAGTTAGTCACCCACGACCACACTATCATCGCTAGTACATATGGCTTCAATGACCACGAGAGGGCATATGCGCACCACCATGGTTGTTGTCCAGAGTGGCATAAAGTTATGTTCCTTTGTAAATAGTATACCATGCCCTCTTGCTTAAGACTCTCAGTCGATACATTGGATTTTTAAAAAAAAGTATAGAGTATTGAGCGTGTATCGATGTAATAAGGAGCCTGCGTTCTGGTGTATCGGTTGTACTAAAAAGTAAAAACCGATACATAGTGAACCGATTAGATCGATACATATCAATATTTTAAACCATGGTCATACATCACCTTTAGGGAACACTCTAGCCAACCATTACCTACTTCTCACTGTAATCGGGTCTTGTTGCAGTGCGTCACTTCAGGGAATGCTTAGCATAAGCTCAAAACAACGGATTGGATTTAGCAAAGTTCTACATTGGCTGCCAACCTGATGTAATCCCTTCTATTCAGGCTTGGGATATGCAATGCAATGCAGACCATGACATTGGTGGTGTAAAAGAGAATACATATTGAAAATTTGATCTTTTCAAAATGATGAATTAGGTCAGTCGATGTTCTTTTGCTGGATTAGTTTTTAATTTTTTCCCTTTGTTTTCGTCTTTCCAAAGTAACATTATGTCCACAAGGTTTGGAGCTATTTCCTCTCCCACCTAGGCATCGACTGGGTCTTCCCCCACTCCTTCTGGGACTTCTTATCTTGTAGATTCTTGTCACTTTTGGGGGAAAAAGGTTTCAAAGGGGGCTCACTTCTCCTTGCATCTGTAGCTTGGTCTATATGGAAGGAACGAAATTCAAGGGTCTTCGAGGATTACCCCTCTTCTTATGCTTGAACCTGCCTAATGGGTGGTCTCCTCTTGAAGCAATGGTGTTCCACCTAGGAGAATTTTGATTTAGCATGGTTAAACTCTCTATTGTAATTCTGTTATTATCTTGTTCTTCTTATTAGATAGTCTCTTGGGCCTGGGTTCACTCACTTGTGACCTAGAACCCTCCCATTTGTACTTCTCTTTATTATCATCAATGGGTTTTTTCCCTTAATACACCTAGAGATGTTTAGGGGACCCAAAATACACCTTCTTTTCAAATATTTATTTTTTTACACCCAATTCAATTTTCAGGACATAATTGCCCTTGTCCTCACATTCTCATTCTCATCAAAACAAAAGATGGGTTTTCCGAAACCAACTTCTTCTTCCTCATTTTGTTCCAACTCCTCACCGAAACCCTCATTTTGTTTCCCACCTCGTCTTCGCTGGCTTGAACACACTCCGTTTCATATGTGGGTCCTTACATGATCAGCTACTTTGTAGACTACTTAGTGGGGAATGAGACTTTCCCCATGAGGGTTATGTTCTGGTGGAGATATTCTTCACTACCAAGCTGGTGAGATCTGCTCTAACAGCCATGGTGTACCGAAAGGGGCTCCGGCTCTCAAGTACATCTAGGCAAAGTCACACCAACGGAGAGATTGTAAACTACATGGCAATTGATGTACAGAGAGTGAGGGACTACTCCTGGTATCTCCATGGCATATAGTTGCTTCCTCTGCAAATCATTCTTGCTCTAGCAATTCTGTATAATTGCCTCGGCTGCAATACTTATTGCCACCATTATCTTCATTGTGGTTACTATCCCTTAAGCAAAAAATGCAAGAAGAGTACCAAGACATATTAATGACTGCAAGGATGAAAGGATGAGGAATACCTCTGAGTGTTTGAGGAACATGAGGATTCTCAAGTTGCAAGCTTGAGAGGACAGGAATCGAGTGAAGCTGGAGGATATGCAGAACATGGAATTCAAGTGGCTTCGAAAAGCCCTCTACCCTCAGGCTTTTATTACATTTTTCTCTGAATCTCCCCGAGGTTGAGGAAGAAGAAACGGGTTTCATAAAACCCTTTCACATTATGACAAAAACTAGCGGTAGGGGTAATTATGTCCTTAAGAAAAGTTGGGTGTATAAAAATAAATATTTAAAGATGAGGTGTATTTTGGGTCACCCAAACAACCCTGGGTGTATCTAGAGAAAAACCCCATCATCAATATATAACTTTACTTACCAATAAAAAAAAATACATTATGTTTAATTTAGTAACTTTTCTTCTTCTTTTTAAGTTCTTTCAAGGACACAACACCATTTTTTTTTTTCAAGTTTTTATTATTTGAGTGCTTGGGGTTGTTTTGATGTTTGCCATTTGTCTGCTAGGGAGTGTAGACGCTTCATTCCTAAAAGGGGTCCTAGGCCCTCATAGGGGTGGTGTTCTTGATATGTAGTTTTTTTTAAAAAAATGATATCTCATATTCAAAAAAAAAATTCTTAATTTTGTTACTTAGCTTGTTATTGATTTAGGGCATAAAGAATGTGTATTTATACATAAGATTGTATATTTACAGTGTATACATGCATATGCATCTGCATATTCACCTTGAATGGAAAAAAATATTAATTAGGATTTTGTTCTAAGTCTGTCATTGCACATTTAAACATGGTGTTGTGTCCGTGTTGTATGTTCTCTTAACATTTTACCCTTTCTGGAGGTCCACCTTATGTTTTATTAAGTGAGACAAACAGGCAGTCTTACTGTATTTGCATATGTCATTAGCTAGTTTACTCTGTCTTTGTCGGAATATGTAGCAGACATTCAACTTTTATTTTCATTATATCACAAGCAACAGTATATTATGCTGCAGTGCAACTCACATTATTGGTGCATTTGGAAGCATTGCTTTAATTTTTTACTACAGACATGGCATTCTTCACAAGCATGATTCTGAAAACGGAAGCATGGTGCAGGTTGTAGATTCTATGGTTGTAGAAAGGGCTCGGGGTGAGTCACAAAGCATGTCTGGGTCCCTTCAGTCTTTATGTTGGGGATCCTCGGCTTTTGGGGGAATTGTGAGCGCTTACTTCAGTGGCTCCCTGGTGGATGCCTATGGTGTAAGGCATGTTAGGTGGTCTTTGTTTGGATTAATTGTGTATAAGTAATCCTCACCTTAACCAGCCAAATTTTTGGTAACTTCCGTATATCACAGGTTTGTTTTTGGGGTCACGGCATTGCTTCCTCTGATGACATCTGCAGTTGCTGTTCTCGTTAAAGAACAGCGCATGCTTGGCCCAGCAAGAGGACATAATCTTTCTGTGCCAGGTCCAGGCTTTCTTGAAAGTTCTAAACAGAATATTATTCAGTTGTGGGATGCTGTCAGGGAGCCCAATGTATTTTTGCCCACCTTATTTATTTTCCTGTGGCAGGCAACGCCACATTCAGATTCTGCCATGTTTTTCTTCACGTATGTTCCTTCCCTATTCCCTCATCAGGATCATTTTATTCTACAATTTTTTTTTTTGTAAGATGTGCTTCACAGGTACCCAAACTACTTTTTATCACTTATTAGATCTATCTATAACAGTATAACTTATGTTGTTCTGGTTCCTTGTTTGGGTTTCAGCACAAATAAACTCGGTTTCACCCCGGAATTTCTAGGGCGTGTCAAGCTTGTCACTTCGGTTGCATCATTGCTAGGTGTTGGACTGTATAATGGATTTTTGAAGAATGTTCCATTGCGGAAGATTTTTCTCGTAACGACCATTATAGGTTCAGCTCTGGGGATGACACAGGTTTGTGTGGAAATTTTATTTTAGTTGATTTTTTTTTAGGTTTAGCTAATTGATTTGATGCTATTTCATGTTGTTTGCTCAGATATTCCTTGTAACTGGACTAAATCGGCAGTTCGGTATAAGCGATGAGTGGTTTGCGGTTGGGGATTCTTTGATTATAACAGTCCTTGGTCAGGTAATGTTTGTTTTCTTCAATTATAGATATTTTAATATACCATGAATGATAAATTGGGATTTTATAATTTATACTACTAAGTACTAACTGTCCCTACAGGTCTTAAACCTTATGGATCATGATTTAGGTTTTAGTAATCAATTTGTGTGTTCCTATGGAAGGTGAAGGTAGGGTGAATTGCAAGAGAACTTCCTTTGGAAGGATTACCGTAGAATAGGAAGGTCTGTTTTGCTTGTGGGTCCCGGGGTGTTAGTATGTAGTGGTTACAACTTTCAACTGCTACCTTCTTGGGAATTGTCACTAAGAATCACAATGCATACTTTTAATTCATTGCATATTTATTTTACATAGTTTTTGTTAAACAGATTATATTTATGCTTGAGAATCATATACACATTGTAATGATATATTATATAACTATGTATTCTGATGATATTCACATGACATATATATATATATATATAGAGAGAGAGAGAGAGAGAGTGACGTTCCAATTAGCCCCGCCCATGAGAACGTCTAGTAAGCGATTGGATGAGAACCCTCGATCTTAAGTTGCTTTTTAATCCGACGGTGAAACTGATCAACCCAATTTAAGGAGCGGTTTTGGAAAGAAACCTCTCTTTAAATGCGAAAATCACTCAGGCTCGTTCTCTTCTTCTTCCAAACAAAAACCTGTTCTCTCTCTCCTCTCTCTCATCCTCACGTTTCTCTTGCCTTTCAAGCTGGTTCAGATCTCATCAAGTATGACCTCTTTTCTAAATCCTTCATCATCCCTTCCGATGCTTCAAACAATCTAACATCCAACAAAAATCATGATATAATCAAATTTATGATGTGTAAGGATTTATGCTGATTCAAGCTATTGCATAACTAATGATCCAAAGAATTCATATTTCCAGTGAAGGGGGATTTTCGACAATCAAAGAACCAAGGAATAAGAAAGAAGCACCCCTGTCCTCTATCCCAAGGATAGGGAATTGAATGCCAGAACTCCAAAAGCAGGTTTTGGTAACCTTCCTCATGAGACCCATACAATATGCAAACCACACAAAACAGTAACCCTTCTCATCCTTTAATGTATGTCTTGAAGATTCAGATCACACACATCATTTTTTTTTTTCCGCTTCTGATTTTTTGAGTGACAGATTTTTTATTTATTTAAAATGAATAGAAAGTAGAATACAAGAAAAAGGAAGAGAAAGACATCTACAGTGGTACGTAACTACACTCTACAATGCAATTTAACCTAGATGCTCCTCTTGAAATGAAAGTGCTGTATCATTTGTCAATCTCGAAAAAAGAAGAGAATAAGAAGATCATCCTTGAGACCTATCGTTTACCTATGTAATTGATAGTTATCAAACCACTATTGCAGCCAATGTTAAGGCAACCCTTCTACTCAAAGTGATCCTTCTTTAAAGCTGTAAATCTAGGATCTTCCTCCAAGTCCAGACTAATCTGAAACATCAAAAGAAAAAAAAATGCAGCTAACAGAAACACAAAGTATTGTTTCTATGCAGACAACAATAAATGGATGATGGAGGTATTACAAAAATGAGAGGAGGGAGAAAACGAGTGTTTATTTTGCAAAGGGAGGAGAGAACGATACAAGAAATTTCCGTATTTAAAGAAGCTGTTTCTTTCTAAAACCGGATTCCTGTATTTAGAGAGGTTTCTTTCCAAAACCGCTCCATAAATTGGGTTGATCAGTTTCACTGTCGGATTAAAAAGTAACTTAAAGATCGAGAGTTCTCATACAATCGTTTACTAGATGTTCTTATGGGCGGGGCTAATTGGAACGTCACTCTATATATATATATATATTGTATTTTTTTTGTTATTTACCACATGTAAACTAATTCTAGACGATATATAACTATTATTATTTTATATCACTAGATGTTTTATAGTACTATATTGTGGAGGTTTGAAATTTAATGCTTCTTGGGCTCCCTCATCGGAATCTGGACTTTAGCAAGACATGTTTCAAAATTTTCAGGCATCGTGTCTAATACTTTAACTGTATAAGTAGGCCAAATAACCCCAACATATTAACTTGTAAAAATTTTGTGATGGAACTTTCCCTCCATCTGAGGTTAACATCCCCAAATAGAATCTATTTCTTGTGATAGCACTATATGTCTTGTGGTCTACCCATATCTTGTATCAGCATATATCTTAATTTATACAAAGAGACCTGGCTCTAATCTGGATTAATTCATGTAATGTCCATTACTGAGGATAAGAAAAAGTGAAAAACAATAGGCTTCTTTTCCTAGACTTCCTGACTGAGATAGGAGCGAGTCAAAGAGCTGATTAGATCATGACACAGTGAATAAAGCTGATTAGAACATTCCATGTGCTTGAATTGGCTCAAGGTGTAACCCTTTTTTTTTTTTTTCCTGGTAAAAGACTCAAGGCATGACTGCGATGGGAGTAAGATGCTTTAATACAGAAGAAATGCATTGTTCTGTAACTGGACTGTGCCTGGTCAACAGTAGCAAGCGAAGTTGCCAACTTAAAGAGAGTAGGTTAAAGTATAGTACGGGAAAGGTCACTTTCGGTGATATATGTACTTGTGAAGTATATTTTCCATAACAAGGTAAGTACACAAATTGATACTATGAGTTAGAATTTAGATGTATGTTAATAAAAATAACAGAATGAAATCTCGTCTTCTTTGGTAAACATTTTTTAAATTTATTATTTAGGTGAAGTAGACAACTTTTTTTAGTACATCATTATCATCAATGCCTTATCCCAAATATTTGGGGTCAGAAATTGGTTTACTATTGTAATCTATAATTTAGATGTATATTGCATAAGTCTATTTTGTGGTATATATGTTATTGAGGCAAAGTACATCAATTGATAATACATTCCATAATGGGGAAGTTACACAAATTGCTCTCAAAAGGTGATCATATCAGACGGTAAAATGTTAGAGAAAATAAGAAGTGCCAGAAATTTAAATAATGGAAGTATTATTATGTTTTCTAAATCAATGATGTGTACATGTAAAGTAGACATTATTCCTGTAGAGGCATTACTCTTCCAGTATTCCATACATTACGTTGTCTGTTCAAGAACCTGATATGTATTATTGGATAGGTAGGGGGAGGCATTTAATTCCACGACATGCTCATTCTTTTGCTGTAGACATGGATTTCATGGTCATCTGCGCAACTAAACTAGATTAGTTTTTAACACCCAACATACCTATCTCTGCCTTGTAACTCTGTTGTGTGCCACAAATAAATCCACGTGTTTGGGCTTCAATTTTTCAACTAATCTCCCAGTTATTAACCCAATTAAACTATTACGGAGATTATTATATGAATTAAAATGGTAATTTTTACTTTAAAATGCGAACTTGGTATATGCAAATGATGTATGAGCTGATAAATTCCAACATTGTTTACTTTTCCCACTTCTCAATTATATTGTTACTTGTTCTGCCTCGAATAGTTCCATTAGTATGGTTATACTGAAAAGATGGTTACTGGTTTCTTGTAGGCGTCGTTTATGCCTGTACTTGTGTTAGCAGCAAGATTATGCCCACAAGGTATGGAAGCGACATTGTTTGCCACCCTCATGTCCATCTCCAATGGAGGGAGTGTTGTTGGGGGACTGATGGGTGCTGGCCTGACCCAGGTCTTCGGCGTCACCAAGGACAGCTTCGACAATTTAGCCTTTTTGATATTTCTTTGCAATATAAGTTCCTTATTGCCTTTGCCCCTTCTCGGCCTCCTTCCCAAAGAAAATCCGGTTGCAGTGATCGGGAATGGAGATGTTGAGATGAAGTCTAATTGAGTGACCTAAAAGGTACCAAACATCCAGTGGCGGTCGGACTCGATGGGTCCCGTCTGGATTTTTTATGGGCATTGCTTCCAGGGGTGGTCACCTGGTCCATTTGGCAAGTGCGTAACCGGAGGATTTTTGAGGATTCCTCTCGCGCTTGCGGTAGAGTGACTAAGCAAGCTTGCAATCTCATTGGTGCCTGTGCTTCGGTCCGGGGTGTGGCTCGTGGATTGTGGGAGCTCAAGTTTCCAACTTATATTTAAAGTCTTGCCTTTTGTGGTCCTTCTCATGGACTTTTCTTTGTGTAATCTTTTAGATTTCCTGCTTTTCGTTTCCTAGGTTCACTTTTTGTGAGTGAATCCTTGAATTTCCCCTTTCAGTCTATTAATATATTGAGCTTGTTTGCCTATCCCCCCCCCAAAAAAGTACCAAACTTTCAGCGTTCTCATTGTAGGAAAGTAAGAGAAAGTGAGTCTCCATGTACATATCGCGGAGTTTACTTCTTGTTTTGTGTTTGATTACAAGAAGTGGGATCTAGCTGCTGTTAAAATTATACCAATAGATTCCACATTTTAATGTCAGCTGCCCACATAGCACACATGCAGCAGTCTCTTGAGCCTCCTGTAGGCGAATGAGATTGATCCCAGCCATTCCAACAATGATTTTTTACCTCCCATATTTTTGCCAGGAAGGTCCAGTAATGACCATTCCTTTTTTTCCCCCTTATTGTTTTAATTTTATTTTTATATAGACGCCCTTTAGGCGCCCAATGAGACTATTGTTCCTGTTTTTAATGTCATGGTAAAAACTAAAAACATTTGTATTCCTATCCTCCCATTTCAGCTATTCTGAGCCAAGTAGAGTTCCTAGTATTTAAGCAAATCGTCAATCTTTTTTGGTAGGCATCATTTAATTATGTTAGTAGGTAAAAAGTTAGTAATATACAGTAACTGAGATCAATGGCCTGGTGTTATTTTTGCTTCTTTCGAGAGAGCTTTTCTTTCATTGATTCATTCATTTTAAATTTTTTTTCATGAATCTAATTGAGAGCCATTAGCATGTCACGGCAATTACAAGAGGATTTCACAGAAAGGAAATCGAACCCAGGTCGGTAGGGGAAGTACAACAGATTTTTAATGATAGCTTTAGATCCCTCTAACGACTCAAGTCTGTGCAGTGCTTGCAGCAGAGTGCATCCACGCCAGATTTATCCACATAACACCCCTTCCTTTTTTTTTTCATTTCTTTCTAAAGGCGCAAGGTTATTATACTTTGTTAATCAGTGTTATTAAAACTTGATGGGCCGGTTGAAAATGGGGAACCGACCAGGTTGCCGCTTCCGAAAACCTCCCAAAACCGGAGTACATTAAGAATCTGCAGAACTGGTCAGATCCGAACGATTCAACTAGGAAACCGGGGTTAAAAACGGGTAAAAACCGGCCAGGAAAAATGGGCAAAAATGATTAATAAAAAGATACGGTCCAAACAACCGGTCACTCTGCAGGTACGAAGCCTGGTCCGGTTCTGAAAACACTGATAAATAATAGTCACAGAATCTTTTTTTTTTTGTGTGGTAAGAATATGCACATAATATATGTTTTTTTTTGGGTTAGCAATCGTTAGTTGGTTGGTTATACTGATAATGAATTGGGGGGGGGGGGGGGGGGAGGGGATTACTTTCACAACATGTCACTCCAAATCTATTTAGAGGAAAAAACAATCTATTTAGAGGAAGCGTTTGCCATTTAATCACTTAAATGGATTCTTCACCCATTCTAGAATCGATTGCAGGATGTACCCTAAATTACTCATGAGGGGCACAGCAGTTAGTATGAATAGCTGATGTGGGTAGCATATCTTACTATCTGATCAGGTGACTTTGGTTCTGATGTTTTATAGGATATTAAATTCTTCATAATAAGACACTGGCTCAGTTGGGGTAGAGGCCTAGAGCTAAGCAAAGCCCACCACATCAGAAAGAGCTGTGTAACCCACGTGGTATGCCCTACAAGTGTTCCCATGTGCTCTCACACTCACACGTTAGGTTGACAGTGGGTCCCATCAAACATCTGAACCTCTAGGGGCACACCACACAAGCATTAGATTGACCCCACAAATCCATGTTTCTTTGTTTTTGTGGATATACATCTTGTCCTCCTTAAATATAAGCTATTTTACTTTTCTTTATCTTTATGTAACTTATTTAATTAGACGGAATTAAGCAATTAAGATACGAGGGCCTGTTTGGATCCGATTCTATTATCTAGAATCAATTGTGATAAGAAATGATTGTGTAGAAATCAATTGTCAAATAATCATAATACTATTTGGTTGACATTGAGTAGAATTGATTTATGATAGAAAAGTGATTCTATGCAAATAATCCTGTGTGGTTAACTAAAAAAAATTGATTTTTTTTTTTTCAAAATTGAAGATATATGCAAATGTCTCTTAGGTAAAAAAAATACAAAACAAACGATTGTCCCCTCTCAAAATCACCCTTCATCTCGATTTGAAATAAATTGATTGTTGAAAAATCAATTTTAATAAAATCGATTTTTTCTAAGTAAACCAAACGGGATTCTTGAGTCTAAAATCGCTTAGAATCGATTTTAAGTGATTAAATCGGAAAAAAAATCCAACCCAAACACCCCCGAAAACTTTCTATAACCCCCGCCCCCCCCCCCCCCACACACACACACAAAAAACTCAATTCATTTCTTTGAAAATTAAAAGATAGGTTGTATTGAAGGCCTCCCAACTCTAGGTTTAGCCAAATCAATAGAGCAATATGTTGCTTTCATTTATTCCAATTTTCTTTTCTATTTGTAGATGCAAAAAATAGCTTCTTGTTCTCTAACATTTTTTTTTTTTTTTCTTTTTTTGGATAAGAGATGAAACTTTCAAGGAAGTTCAGCCACTAGAGCCAACATCCAAAACCTTCCATATGGGAGAAGTTGAAAATATGTTTAAAAGTCCCAAATAATGATTGATATTGATTTAATATTATACAGGCCCCACATAAAATGAGCAAAAGATGCGACACATTTTCTTGCCAAATGATCAAAAGCCTATAACAACCCTAATCTAAAAATAAAATAAAATAATAATAATAATAAAATACTAGAAATGATTGATTCCCTTGGGTTAATTTGCAACAACACCAACAACAATTATTATTATTATATCATCAATAACCTACAATAATAGATCTTAGAAGTTTTTTTTTGGGTTAATTAAAGCCTTATGTTAGAAATTAGAGAACCTGGAGATCCTTAGGGTAATACAACACTAGAACTAAATCTAACCATGAAAGACAAAATGAGAGGCTTATATGATAAGATAGGAAGAAATACAAATTTTATTTAAGATTGAAAAGTTTCTAGTGGAAGTGCCAAGTGATTGATTGAAGTAGAAAATGAGGAGTTGGTTGAGTGGGGGAGAGAATCCATGGTTGGAAGGTGAGAGCAAGTGAGGGCATGTGGGATGCCATGTGAAGGGCATTAAATACAAATTCTAACTCCATTAAAATTTGACATACTTTCATATGATAATGGGAGAACCAAACAAGACCCCATGTGGGAAATCATTGAAGCTCTGAACAATGGATATGGAGCTAAAACCATGAACAAATGATGATACAAAAGAAACCTAAATCAGTTTACTAGAGAACAAACCACGTCTAACTAAAACCCATTATTATCAATATATATACATACAAAGATAGTGCATGAATATGATATTAGGATGAATTCACACTTGGTAATTTCTTTTTCCAAGTCTTTCTGTTACAACCTTTTCCATGGCTTATTTATCGAAGCTTTGGCTCGAGTTTCACCTTCGAGCCTTGGCTTACTCATTGTTCTGGAGCAGAGAAGCCCAATTTTGCAGGGCAGCTCAAATGTAGAGATGATAAAAAAATCTTAGCCTATGGCATGGTTTTGATATTGTTGTAATGGGCGTAAGTAAATAAGCTTATAATCATTTCTTATGTTTCTTATTATTGTACTCCTATCTACACATTAGTAAAACTAGGGTTTAGCTCAATGGTCGAAGGACGAATCGTAAACCCAGAGGTCTCGAGGTCCAGGGGCAGAACTAGGAATTTGTTGTAGCGGGGCACATTTGGTTCAAGGGTAGAACCCCGAAAAAACTTTTGACGACTAAGTTTGTGGATCATTCCATACATACATCTTATACATATACTACAAATATTGTTTCTCCTTGTTTAAGTGAACAATTTTTCCCTTTCTCTATAGCTATTCCCTATTAAAAATATAATATAATTTTCTGAAAAGTTAGAAAGTTGCCCCCTTGTCTAATGACTATGCCATATTAAATAATTAAATAAAATAGTTAAAAGATGTTTTTTTTTTTTAAAATTCAATTGGATAGATGCCACATGACTAATCCTCTACGGTTATAACCAAACTCCTTGGAGTCCGGTTACAACACAAAAGTCTTTTAACTCTAGTTAACTATTTTAACCTTTAGACTTAATTTTGTTCTTATAGAAACCAAGGTTTGGTGGTTAAACCCTAAGGCTTAGTGAATCTTACTCAGAATCAAGTAGTATTAAAAGGGAAATGTGTTGACTTGTGGATTGTAACCGACTCCAAGGAGTCCAGTTATAATAGTAGAGGATTTTAATCCTTCGTAAACTTTTTTTTTTAAAATTTAAAAGCTGAGGGGCACCAACCTGAGATCAAATCACAACCAATCACGATTGAACTCGGGGAGAGTTCAATCACACCCACATGTCAACATGTGTCCCTTTTAATCCCTATTAACTGTGGTTAAGATTTATTATCTCTTGGGGTTCAACAATATAACCTTAGCTTTTAGAAAAAAATATTTAAAAATATTAAACTCTAGTTAAGGATTTTTAACCCTTAGAGTTAATATTTTTAATATACTTTAAAAAAAAACTAAAGTTATATTATTGAACCCCAAACGTTATTCAATTTTAACCACGGTTAATAGGGGTTAAAAGAGACATATGTTGGTCTGTGGGTTTGATTGAATTCACCCCAACTTCAATTGGAATTGGCTGTGATTGGATCTCTATCCACCTCCATGTCCTATGCAGCCATGCTATACCATCTTTTATCAAAAGTTTAGGGGGAGCACGTGCCCCTGGCTCCGCCCCTGTCGAGGTTGATTCCTGGGCTCTCCTCAATATCAATTGTATGGGGTGGGGATATTCCCTGTGCTGCATGTGAGACTAGTATGAGTCTTTAAGGCTCAAGATATCCACGTTTATAAAAAAAAAAAAAAGTATTTATGACCTTACAAATGTTAGTATAATAATCTAAAATGGATATATAGAGAAACTCTAATCTTTATATCCTCTAGCACGCAATAAGTCGTCTCTCTTCTTCTTCTCACATAAAAAAAAACTGGGGTTTCTACTTTTCTGACCTAGGGTAAGAAACTTGGATACTGTTCACATCACTGTTCACGAACAGTCCATTAAAAAAAAGAGAACGAAAAAGAGGGCAAAAAAAAAAGAACACAAGCCTTGTCTTTCTACTTTGATACAAAGTAAAAAAAAAACTGTTATTAACCATTACCTATCTATATTACAACCATCCATGAACAAAATTCAAGAGTCATTCATGAATTCTGAAATACAGATAATCATGAAAGAAGTATGTTTTTCCTTACGCCAGAGTGGTCTATAATGGCAGTATGGTTAGCAACGATATTGCATTGAAAGGTGACAATTGTTGAAATATGGCAAGAATTGGAGAAAACCAAAAGGGTCGATCAATCGGTTGATCGGTGGAGTGACGGTGGAAACATTTTGGAGTGCCGATCGATCGGTCAGGGTGCACCGATCGATCAACCAAAGCGGAGATTTCGGGAAAAATTAGTTTTTAGCTATTTTATGTTTTTGGAAACCCTTAATTCAAATGGGGACTTTCTAATTGTCTAAGACTTCGAGTTTAGGCTTATAAATAGGGGATTATGGGTTTAGGATTTTGAATGGGAATGCAATAGCATTAGGAGTGAGAGATAATAGAAAGGAGTAAAGCATACTAGGACTTGGGAAATGTTTAAGGGACGATAGATAGAGATTCTTCTTTGGGTTTTCATAGAAAATGTGAATTGAATGCTTTTGTACTGATTTCTCAAGGTTAAAGAAGTGATCGGATCTTGACCCTAGACGTAGACAGGTTGTTGCCGAACCACGTGTGTCTCTTGCGTTCTCTTGTGTGTGTGTTTTTGATTTATTCTTTTCTGTTTGGTTCCATTATTTTTCCTAACAAAGCTTAATATCATTTGGCATCCTTCTACGTGCCATGATAAGATGAGGACCGGTCAGTGCCACGTCAGATGTCGATTGGCCAATGCCGAATGGCCACTCGTGGACCTAAGAGACCTCTCGAGCTATGGCAATTAGAGTTCAAATGGAGGAAGACAGCGGCACGTTAGCGAATGTGGTTAAAAGTTAAAAACTCTATCAATTTGGGCAGACCATTTCACGTTGTTCTTCTACTCCACTTTTCGTTCCTTTTCTTTTCTTAATTTCTTCCAATTTTCTTGACCAAATACAGTATTATTATAGTAAGAAATAGTAATTTGGTGCGTGAGAGATATATATAACACTTACTTATTTATTTGATATACCCAAAAAAAAAAAAACACTTATTTATTTATTTGAGGATAAGAGCAACACACGCATAGTACATACATGATACAACCATCAATCTCCACTTAAGCCTTTAAACCAAACACACCTCAAAAAACAGACGTGAGGTGAGAGTATTGAGAAGGAATCCTACCATCATTAGTCGTTATGGGACTAATGGGCCACCCAACACAACACTCACACACTGCATATGTAGGATTTTGCTTTTTTTTTTTAATGACAAAAACAACACATATGCACACTACACACAACCCTCAATTAAAAGGTCCTTTAGCACTTGAAATCAATTAAAAGGGTCTTTAGCACTTTAAATTCATATATATATAAATTTATATGGTTAGGCTAAAACCCTGGTTAGTATCTGTTTTAGGTTAGCAAATAGGTGGATATCTCAAATATCACACTTATGTGATTTGACCCGCTACTTAGATTTTAATAAATACAACTTTAGCTGAAAGGTATGTGCTTCACATATAGGCAGGGTTGTGTATGCGTTTGAGCTTACATGACTGACATGCTTTTGGGCCGATTAAAAAAAAGGATTTTGCTAGTCCGAGGCGCAAATTTTCCAAAGACACAATTGGGGCATTACAAATGTCAAACACGCTCGAACTTTTACTTTTTAAGCTATTAAAATAATGAAATATCTATGCGTATTAGGCCCATCTTGCTTCTTTGGGAAAATTTGGAGTAATTGTGACAGACGCTTGCACTCCTTCAAAATAAAAAAATAAAAAAATGATGTGATAAGATGTATTTTGTATCATGAGCACGTCAGTGACAAAAAATCAGATGTATTAGTTATCTCTCGACATCTGATAGGATGTATTTGTATGATGAGCACGTCAGTGACATAGCCTATGGTACAACATACGTCCGATTGAATGGCTTATAGTCATGAGGAGGTGCAAAATAGGAGATCCACAGTTCCACACATCAAATAATAAAGGCTAAGTGACCAAAAAAAATAATAATAAAGGCTACCAACTCCAGTTAAATGCATGAAATCTACCTTGGGTTATATTGTAGTGTTGAGCTTGGTTAAACCCCAATACTCACTGTACCCCAAAATTAAGTTATTGAGATCATGTAAAGTTTTGGCCGAAATGCTAATAACTAATTCCAGATCATACCTAATCCAAATGTTTTGAGGGTAATTTTTTAGAGAGGACAATGTGGGAGTAACAGTTCGATATTTGATTCAATCACAGTGGTGTAAGAACCTCTAATTTATCATCTAATCAGAATTATTATCAGATTACTAAAGCTACACTCCGTATAAGGGTGCTTCAAACAGGTTGAAACAACAAGAAAAGAAATCCCAAGAATTATTTTATTTTATTTTTTGCTTTTATTTTCGGTATAAGATATTTACTATTCAAGAATGCTAGCCCCAGTCACGATCTTCCAAAGATCATCTCTTGGTTACCTTGAGAACCGGTAAAAGCCATAAATTTCTATTTCAATTTTTTTGTTTTTTTAACCTGTTCAATACTGCGTGTTGCATCCATCATCCGTCTTTAGAAAAAATTTAACTTGTGCAACTAGGGCAAGTAGTATTCCTCATCCACTGTTAATTGATAGAAAGTATACTTGTGAACCATGATCTTTTTAGGATTCCATTTCATAGCACCATGATCAAAATGAACTCTGACTTTCATCACCTCTTTCAAATTGTTGTTCCAATATGATATATAATATGAGCCAATAACTTTCTGGATCACCTAGATTAGAAGAAACCGAGTCGGAGGCACACGTAATGTAGATTTCGGACACCCTGGCTTCAAACGGATGTAGCTTTGTGCACGGTTATCGAAATGACTATCCATTTTTTTTCGAAGTTATCAACGATATCAAGTTAATTGTCTTTAGGGCATATTTCAAGGTTGTTTCGGGGGTTAAAATATAGTTTAAAGTCAAATTTCGCTATTTATAATAAGTTTTAATTCGTTCATGCTTTTAGGATTTTAAAGTCTAGTTTATTTTAGAATGCCTTAACTTAGAAATTTATGATTAAAATAAGTGTTTTGAGATCATTAGGTTTTTTATACTATTTTAAATAATTTGTATTATTTTGGGTAAATTATGATTTTGGAGGTATTTAAACTATTGCTTAGATAGATCTATCAGTATTTTTATCAATACATAATTACTTAGAGAAGTATTTATGCTATTGTTTAGAGACTTTCTTGGTGGATTCAAGGTTGATTCTTACAAAGAGAGAGAATGATCGCCTCTAGTTTCGATTTTACGTTTCAATCTCCGTCACATTACTATCTTGTCAATTTAGCTAGGGAATCTTATATCAAAGATAGACTGTTGACTGAGATATCATAGTCGTCGTCCTGCAAAAGATAATTAATTACATAATTCAATGGATCTCGCATGTCAAAAAATTAATCAAGAAAAGATCATTGTAACCACCTCATTTATTGACTCTTTTCTCTACTTTTTGGTGCATTCTTTTTCAACCATTTTTAGAAGAATACGACTGATCGAAGTCAATTTTCAGCATAGTACTAGACCAAATATTTGTCACTCATCATAATGACTTTATATATGAGACATTTAACTATACCAACTACCACTAATACATATAGCTAGGATTGCGTACGTCTTTCATGTTTCCTCATATTACATGAACAACCTCCCTGTTTATTCATGGTAATTGCCTTAAATATTCCAATGCACTCACACAAGTTTCACACATGGATGCATTTTTTCTGCCCATTTTTACTTAGGGTTGTGTTCGTTTGGTGAGAAGGTGAGTGAAAGAAAAAAAAAAAAAGGAAAGAAAAAAAACAAAAATTTCTCTCAAAATAACCATCTAAAAATAAAGGAGATTTTTGGGAGAAAGTTTGTCACTATTGAAAAAGTAAAAAAAGAAAAGAAAAAGGTGTGTCTCTTGCTCACCAAGCACAAGAAAAGTGTAAAAAAATTCACTTTTTTAAAAAAAACTTTCTCGCCAAACAAACACACCCTTAAAGTGTTGTGCAAAATGTTTTGTTGATTTAACTGATTGTAAAAACAGTCAAGAAAACAAATATTTGCACATTGTTGGGAGAGTGACTGTATCAAAAGTATTTATGGCAATTACCATTAACACTCCCCTTAACAAATTTACCTCCTCGCCAAATGGAACCACTCAGACAAAGGAAAGAAACTATTGCAAAGCGGCACATGTCTTAATTCTACTCCATTGATGCCAATTCAAGCCATCATTATCAAAACTATATTGCTGTGAATGAAAGCAAAAGAGGATGAGAAAAATAGTCTCTAACACAACCACAAAATTCGAATATGGAAAATCTTAGAGCATCCTTCTTTGATTATTAATTACTCAATCTTAATTATTCTAAGACAAAAGACAACCTCAAGTCAAAAGAAAAGGTACAAAAGGGGGTAAAAAAAAAGGAGTATCCGTAAACATCACATTACACATGCATTTACATTTCCTTTTTTTTTTTTTTTTTTTTGGATATTAATCGGCTTGGAGCTGCTGGGTCACTCGAAATTGCGCCAAGTGCAAGATTAAGATACACACTATGCTTGAGCTGCTGTAAACTGACCAAAATTGAAGCAAATCTTAGCTGTATTTACCTGAATACATTTGATTATCCGAATTTGATTAAATATTCTACGGATAGTAAAATACAATATTTGTATTCAATTTCAACTAAAATATTCGAATCCGAATGATTTCCACATTTTCTTATTAATAAAAATTTAAAAGAAGAAAAAAGCATACAAATTTTTAAAAAATTATTAAAAATAACAAATTACTATTTAATCCTCATTTCTACTACAATTAACAATTTCTTAACCAAAAATAATAATAATAATAAATTTGTCTTAGCTAGGATTATGTAAAAGAGCAGTGATTAGCGGACCCGTGGGGTCTGCTACTTAATTTACTGCCGTGTCCTTGTGTCCCTTTTAAACCTTATTTAACCTTGGTTAAGTTTAATTAAATTAAAGTTAAGATTTTTATTTTTTAAAAATCAAAGTTGAATTGCTTAACCCAAGTGGTGAGTGAATCTTAACCATAGTTGGTGAGTGTTAAAAAATAAGGCGGACCAATGAGGATTTCATTTAGTGTTACCTAGGCACGGGTGCCAAGTGTGCAGATGTCTAAAGGTGTTCGATACGGCAAGCTCTGAAAATTCCAATACGGCAACACAAACGTATAGATTTTTGAAAATAATATATATATATAATGGAAATAAAAATAGAGAGAGGGAGATAACTTCTCCCCAATTTTTTTTTTAAAAAAAAGTATATATGAAAGTTCTAAAAAAATAGAGGAGGAAATAAGAGAGACATATGTATTGATCGTCGTTGGTCTCTCCTAGTAAGTTTCCTCTATGTTGCCGAAAATACTACAAAACTTAACCAAAAGTTCCTAAGAATCTAAAATGTATATATTGAATTTTTTAGATAGCACGATATACTTGAAGCGTTACGTGCCTAGCCATAAAGCTGACGTTGCCCATGCCACGATATAAGCAAATATCATGGAGTGTCTTGTCATGTTACAGAGTGTTGTGTTGTGTTAAAGTGTCGACATGACAAAATTTGAGAAAACTGAAGTGCCTAGGTAACATTGATTTCATTACATAAAAGCAACCTCCGATAAGCTAAGCATTTTCTTATGTCAAAAGTATATTTTAATGAAATTATGTTATATATATATATATATATATATATATATATATATAAACTTATTATAAAAGTGGACTATCACATAAAGACAAAATAGTTGTTCAACAAAGTTTTTTTCCATAATACCTTCCCTATAATTTTTTTTCCAATAACACCATTTTTTTACAAGTTTTCCCATAATACCCTTATTAGATTTGTTTTATCCAAAATGTCCCTATTAATTTATTTGCCCATAATACCATTTCTTACAAATATTCCCATAAGACCCTTATTAGATTTGTTTTATCCAAAATGTCTCAATTAATTTATTTGTCTATAATACATTTTCTACAATTTTTTATTTCCTGTAATATCTCTATTGATTTGTTCCCAAAATACCCCTATGATCTATATATCTTCTACATCTATATTAAAAAAAGAGGACAATCATTTCCCATAATATCATTATTAGATTTATTTTTGTCAAAATATCCATGTTAATTTATTTTCTAAAATACAATTTCTTACAAAATTTTATTTCTCAAAATATCGTATTCACTTGATTTAAGTATTATATATGCGCGTGCCTTGCACGTGCACACTCAAGTAGTATATATATAATCGGTTAGATATCTATTACTATTATAATTCGAAACCGATTATAAATGGATAGTAAAATTATTATTCAAATTTGCTCTACCAAATATGTATTCAAAAAATTATACGAATTCGGATACATGTAATATTTGTATCCGTTGACACTCCTACCCATGAGTTATAGGAACACAGTTGAACGTATCTATATGGGCCATTGGTCCCATCAAAATTGTAAGCAAGGGATTCTGACTATCAAGGTTAGGGATAATCCAAAAGGAAGGAGGTTTGGAGTCGTTTGGTACGGTATTTTATTTTATTGGTGACAAGGTGAAAGGAACGCACATTAAGGTAACCACACAGCGCTCAGTAAACTTCACCCACGACACACCTCTTTTTTGGTTAACTCAACTAAACCACAAGGCGATAGCTGAAGGCAAAATACAAAGGAAACACACACACACCACGCACTCACACACACACGACACACCTGAAAACGAGAAATTATGTAACACGCACGTACGGTAGGGTAAAGTATTATATATACGAAATCATGATATTTGCTGACATAAGGGAAATTATCTTCTCAAACGACTCAAAAATTATAGAGGAGCTCCAGTCGCATTTACATCAAAAGTTTCCATAGTTGCAAAGTTTGATATTTTAACCCATTAAAATCACAGAAAAAATTTTGCGTCTGGGGAAGATTTACGACTGGAGCTAACAAAATCCAAAATTATATATCGTCATAAACGACCGTGTGTTGATCAGCACTGGGCATTCCCTAATAACTGGGCATTCCCTAATACTTGGATATTGCTCAATAATTCGATGTGCGAGTCAATGCATTCATGTCATTTCACAAAAAGAAAATCAATTATATGAGGCATCTCTCAACCCTATCCGTGTCATTTCAAAAAAGAAAAAATCAGATATGTCAGGCATCTCTTGACTGGGCAGACAGGCCCTAGTGACATGGTCGATTCGAATGGAATAGTGGTATATCTGAATTCGTATCTAATTATATATCTAACTATACTATCTGAATCCGAATAAATATCTACGGTGAGTGAAATATGATATCCATATCCGATTCTGATTAAAATATTTGAATTCGGATGATATCTGAATTATCCATTTACTTTTAAAAAATATAAATTAATATTTAAAAATATATAAATTTTATTTTAAAAATAGTATATTAATATTTTATCTCTATTTTACAAATTAATAGAATTTTGAAAAAAAAAGAAACATGAGTCTTTCCTATAGCACTTTTCTCTCAAGCCAAACATACAAAAAAAAAAATCTTTTTCTTTTACTTTCTTTATTTTCCTTTACTTTCCTCTCTCTCACCCACTTACCCTCCCTCCAAACCAAATACACTCAAAGGATCTTTCGGCATATATACATAAAAATTTCTTAAAATGAAGAATTTTATGTTCTTAATTTTTCAAAGAAATTTCGGACATACCATAGAGACATATAAAATTAGAGGAAATTTTCTGTATATTTATTAAATGATTAAACTCTAAAAAATTATAAGAATTTATTCTTTAGCACTTATTATATTCTATAAGAGTTTTCAAATGGACCTTAAATGTTTTGGGGGTAAATTTTTTAGAGTGGACAATGTGAAGTAACAGTTCCATAATTCGATTCAATCACAGTGGTGTAAGAACCTCTTAATAATCATCTAATCGGAATTATGATCAGATTATGAAACTACACTCAGTATCTGGCCTGGAAATGGTGCTTTAAACAGGCTGAAACAACGAGTAAAGATATCCCAAAGTTTTTTTTTTACTTTTCCTTTTGGTACTTTAAGTATATATCTAATGTTTGTTGATAGAAAGATATCCCAAACTTTTTTTTACTTTTCCTTTTGGTACTTCAAGTATATATCTAATGTTTGTTGATAGAAAGTCTACTTGCGAACCACGGTAAATATAGGATTCCATTTCCTAGCACCATGATCAAAATGAACTCCAACTTCCATCATCTTCTAAATTGTTGTTCCAATTCATTGTCTGGACACGCAAAAGTGTTGATTACATAATTCAAGAGTGGGTCGCACATAGATCTCCTATGTCACAAATCAAATCTAAGAAAAAGTCATTGTAACCACCCCCTTTTATGGTCTCTTTCTATACTTTTTGGCCATCCTTTTCTAACCTTTTTAGATAAATAGACGGATCCAAGTCGATTTTTGGCAAAGCAGATCATCAAATATTTTATATTGATTTTAACTAATCATGATGTAACTCACCATAATGATTCTATGATATGAGACTTTTAACTATACCAACTAGCACTAATACCTAGCTAAAGAACCACTAAAATCCTCTCCCCAACTCATTGAGGAACTACCCGTTGCACCATCATAAGACCATATCTTCTTCAGGAGGTCCTGTGGGTTATGAAATTGCTTATATCACAAGGATCATATCTTCTAAATAGTGGGTAAAAGCCTAAGGCTTGCGGGTGCAAGTGGTCTTATTCAAAACTTTTTTCTATATTGACTGCCTATCTGACATGTAGCTTCTCTTCTTTTATTTAGGCTTGAGACCGACCATGCAATATGAGGATTGCTAGCCTCATACACATTTCTGTTATAATGGGGTTTAGGTAATTGTTAGTGTGAAATTACCATCACACCACAATTGTTGCCATTCGATTTTTATATTAGTATGGTTAAATTAACAAATTAAGTGAAAGATGTTATAACTTAAAAGAAGATTCTAGAAATACTTCTATTACATATACACACAATAGCCTATATTAGATTTAAAAACAAAACAAAACAAAATTAAAAGAAAAGGCGTGCGTACACTAGAATGATAGTATATTACACATACATACAAATAAGTGTTATCCTTGAATTATTATAAATCTTAAGCTATTATATTTATTATATATAATATTACATATGATATGTCATATAAAGTAGAGGGCCAAACTAGGCTACGTTCTTATTGGGCCCGACCCTCAAGTAAGAATTCCTTTTAAAATTAGGCCCGGAGGCCATAAGGCCTTAAAAGAAAAAATAAAACACTCTATTTTGTGAGCTTTTAAGGGCCGGTTCAGTGGCCCCCTTATTAAGGGGTCAGATTGACAGCCCTAGTTATGAGTTATCACTATCAGTAGGGCTGTCAACGGAATGGATTTGGACTGGATCTACCTATGTCCGAATCCAATCCAATTACAAATCTGATTTATTTGAATCTGATAAGATATCCGTCAGATTTTGAAATGCCCAATCTGAGTTCGAATCTGATTACTTTTTAAAGATCCGAATCCGATCCTAGTCCGATTAATGTTACTTAAAAAAAAACTATTTCAATAATATAAAAATCTAATATGACCTTATTTAACTCCAATTAATGTCAATTTTTTTAAATTAATACCTTAAGCATGGAAAAATCTAGGTAATATATCTAAATTAATAATAAAAATAAATATTATAATCAGATCAGATCACCCTATATCCAGATCTGATCCGATTATAATCGGATTCCTCCTTCGCGATCCGTATCCGTCACTAATAAGGTCCAAAATCCGACTAATCGGATTGAATCCAAATCATAATCTAATCCATTGGCAACCCTGAGATTAGTGCAGAGCTCCAAGTACGTGAGAAAAACTCCTCACACTCTCTCACTTACTCATATTAATAGCTAATTCCAAAGCCACAGGGAAGTTAATCAAGCAATTCAAAGCTTTTATATTTGGAGGGTTGCTTTTTTCATGTTTCCACCTATTACACTGCCAGGTTGATTCATGGATCTAGAAATCAAATAAGAGTGTAAGGGTAAATTCCTCTAACACGTTCACTGTCGCGCCCCAAAATCCCACCTTGGTCATAATGGGACCTTGAGTCGTGACACTGCTTAAACCTACTTAATTTCATAACCTATAAGGTAATACAAAACAAGAGTCTTCCAAGATGACAATAATAAAATTTTCAATATAAACAAACCATCCTGTATAACATAAGACCAATCCAAACCTCAACTCACAATTTAGACCTTCAATCATGGTTCTCATACAAAACAACCTAAGCAACATCCAAAAAAAAATATCAATTCTATTATAACCCTTTTAAACAATGACAATGTCTAGTAATAAGGGAACCTATATCAAGGTCCCTAGCTCCCTCATCGGGAAGCTTACCTTTTTCTCCATCTTCCTGGTACTACTCCTCTACCTATGACTCTGCAGCTCACTTTGGCTCTAGTTCTAGCGACGACAACAATCTGGCTGAGTACAAAGAGCACTCAATGTATATAAAGTCCAACTAACAACATAATATCACTTGTACATTGTCGATATCATAATTCATGACATATTTAGATAATTAGAGTGCGAAAAACATGTGAGGATAGCATATCATCATCTTGACTCCTGTACTTGTGTAACTCTTGGACTTGTAGATGTGAGAAGCATGTGCATGACAATTACGTGTTCATAATAAGACCTTTGTTCATGATGAGTAACATGTCCCAACAACACATGATAATAGTGTATCCATGTTACGTAACATATCACGACAACGCATGATAAGTGATATCTTCATGAGAGGTTGCATGTCTCGTCAATGTATGATAAGTAGCATATTCTCGGTAAGCAATACATCGCTACAACGCATAATAGGTGGTACGCTTGTAATAAGATGACATGTCCATGTTCAATGCATGTTCTTATGAGACTCATGAACTTGTGGACTTTACTTTTACCATGCATGTGAACATGTATTTAAGTGTCGTGGTTGATATTTGAGTAAGTCATCTTTTAGATTCCGATCATGATCTACCAGGAAACTCCACCATGATCCATACCACGATGGTTAGAGAATTTCCAACCTGGAGGACATCCTCTAAGCTTTGGCTTGCCCGAATATCGATCACTATACAAAATATTTATGACATAATTTAACACGACAATCATCAATATTACAATATCATGATTTTACAATTTCCATGACATAAGTACAAGCTTCTAACATTACTATTCAATTTCATCATTCCACCATTCCTCCGTATACCACTATTCCTCCATAATAATAACTCATTCTCCATACAAATTCATTCACAAGCCATAACCATTTATCATATCCATCATTTTCCCTCCATTTCACACATCCATCGCATTAGACAACTATTACTATCACCATAATAGTCGGGCCATATTTAATAAAATTGCTAACCATATGTAAAATCCATATTTCATGCTTCAATACCCATAAGTCATTCATAAAAATGTAAAACATATACTAATCTTTATTTCTATCTTATTAGAACACGTAAAATCATAATAGAGTTAGTTTAGATAGTATATCAACCTTTACGATCGTTCTCTTCGATCTAAATCGCTTGCAAGTGGCTTTAAGGGTGATTTCTAAGCCAAATCTCTCTTCTTAAAGCAAGATCCTCCTTCTCCAAGTAAAATCTCTCATGAAACCCTAGGTTTTCCCCTCTTTTTCTCCCAAATTAGGTTTAATACCTTTAGAACTCCAAAACCCTCGTATTAAAGTGACTATTTATAGTGGAGGGGCTCAAAACACTAATTTCCGTAAGTTCTTTAAAAATCTTGTGCACGCACTTCGATCGATCGGGACTTTACAGCGATCGACCAGAGCTATCTATTTGGTGTGGTCAATCGCAACATATAGTGTGATCGATCGTAACCAAAATAGTGGCCCACCAATTTTCCAAGTTCAGTCCGATCGATCAAAGGTTGTTCTACGATTGATCGGAACAATCACATTGTGCCTGATGATTTTCTGACATTATTCGATCGATCGAGGATTCTATTTTTCCGTGTGTCCGTTTGAGCATTTTAAACACCTCATACCATTCAATTAGCATCAAACAAACATTAAAACACATCATTGACAATTTTACCCTTATTAATCAAGATAATGGCATAAAATTAAATTCAAGTCTCTACATTCACACTCCCATAGTGCTCCCCTTCAACTTTTGAAAAATGTACATAATATATATATATATATATGGCATGGTATGCATGAGGGGAAGTGCCCCCTTGGACTTTGCTACTGAGATCGACCCCATTAGGGCCGAGACCACTGAGACCATGCTCTAAGAGCATGGAATTTCAGGTGGGCCAATTCACATGGTAAGCCCCACCTGAAATTCCGTGCTCTTAGAGCACGGTCTCGATGGTCCCGGCCTTAAGGGGGTCTCAGTAGCTTTATCCTATTATTTATTTAATAGGGCATAGTCATTGGGCAAAGGGATCGGCCCGTGAACTTTGAAATATAAAATATAATTTTTAATTATTTAGCATTGCATAACTATGGGGCAAGGACACAACTACCCCGTAAACAAGGAGAAACAGTACCCACAGGATATATTGTATGGACGAAATCAAACACAAACTTAGTCAATAAATAATAATAATTACTAACTTTTTCATTCAACCATTGTGTGCTCCCTACAATAAAAATTAAATCCTAGCTCCGCCCCTGCCAGTGGATGTATTTTTCATGCCCACTTTTACAACAGGTTTAAGCAAATATAAAGGGTATTGTGCAAAGTGTTTATTTTTATTTTTGTTAAGAAGATAATCTAAACACACATATCAAACCTAAGGTAACCGATAGGGTGCCATAAATGTAAATGTAGCAAGAAAGAAATATATCTACACTTTATTTTTTAGTAAAGGTAAATACACAACTCACACACTGACTAAACCCAATCCAACTCCCCAAAAGAGCCTGACTTAAGGGGAGAGGGTGGAGCCTTATGTAGCACCAGGGAGAAATATATCCACACTTTGATGCAATGGGAGACTGAATTTATCAGAGAATTTATGATGATTTCCATTATCCTCCCCTTAATAAATTTATCTCTCACCAAAAGGAACTAGAGGAATATTATGTTCACTTGCCTTCTCATCTATTTTATTTTTAATAAGAAGACAAAAAAAAATGTGTCAGCGCCCACCACTTTTTTTTTTTATATACTTGTTCAAAAATAAGAATGTGGTATGTGGATGAGAAGGAAAGTGGAAAGAAACAACTTAGACAAAGGAAAGGGGTAGACCAGTGGTTCCTGGGCCTTCCCCCAAGTGGGAGGTCCTGGGTTCCATTTCTCACTCCCCTTTGGGGCCAGCCCCGCACGGGTTTATCCGAACTTACCTGGTGTGGCGGGTTGTGGGCTCACGTCACACCTTCGGGGATTAGTCCTAACCCAAAGGGTTGGGGACACCCCGAGTTCCAAAAAAAAGAAACCAATTGCAGAGCACCACATGTCTAAATTCTAGACCCCTAAAGCCAAATCAAGCCCCCATTGTCAAATGCACATTGTTGTGAATGAAAGTAACAGGATGAAAAATAGCCTTTAAAACAACCACAAAATTCAAATATGGAAAATCTTAGAGCATCCTCCTTTAATTATTAACTACTCAATCTTAGTTATTCTAAGGCAAAAGACAGCCTCGTGTCAAAAGAAAACAAAGGGAAAAAACAAAGGGGTATAGTATTCCCCGTAACATCACATTTGCACTTAAAGCGAAATGCGTTTACATTTCTTTCGGATTTTAGTAGGCTTGGAACTACTCGATTACTCTAAATTGTGCCGGAAATGGAGCAAATTCGAAGCGATATTTCTAAATTGTAAGCAAGGGATTCTCACTAAGAGGGTTAGGGATAATCTGAAAAGGTTCCAAAAAAAAAAAGACTTATATACAATAACCAATCGTGTATTGATCTCTTTTCTTTTTTTTTGGTGGGCCACACAGGGCTAGATATCATTTACCTACGTCAGTAGAGTCAATCGGTCAGAAGTTAGCTGGGCAGTGGAGCAGTTGCAACTCTTACCCTTGGGGGATTAGATCCCTAGACCTCCCCCTTGGGAGGCCACACCCCCTACCACTCATGCAACAGGCAGGGGGGTGTAATCGGGTATGATCAACATTCTCTAATAACTTGACCAATATTAATTAGGTCAATTCAAAAAATTCCAAAATAACCACTTTTGAGCCAATTTAGGAGATCATTTCCCTTAGAAATACAGCACAACTTGAGTAGCCGTATATCGGCCGGACCAGGGTCATTTTAGCCCAACCTATTACCTACTGAAATTTGCTTTCGAGCTGGACCCGAGTTGTCTCAAACTCCATACAACTCCAATTGCATACCGCAATGTGACAGACATTCGCTTAATCATCGGAGCTTTTTCTTCTTGTTTTCATGTTTTGGTAGAAGTATAGAACAAAATTGTAGATATGAGTTCAGGCCAAGCCCCGGGAAGGACCACAGTGATCATTATCTCACCATGAACTCAACTTTGGGCCCAAAATTGAGGCCCGGCCCAGCCTGCTGAAACTCTCAGCTCAGGATGTTCTCGTGGCTTTTATTAAAAAATACTGGTTGGAGAGAACAAGCTTGATGGTCCCTAGGGGTAGTTCTCGTTGGATCGTGGAGGTTGAACCACCCACTATCATTTGGTCAATAACCAGTAGTTGTGATGTTGACTCAAAAGGAAAACTCTGTGGTTTGATCCACAATATGTAATTTTCCCTCAGGTAGTCAATACATGGACACCAGCCAATCAAATACAAACAAACCCTAGTCCAAGACCCATACTAAGCCAATTGATCTGAGCCAAGTCAAGTAAACCTAGCCTAAGCCAAACCATTTAACCATGTCAACCGAAAGTAACTGTCAATCAGAAAAAAAACTACCATATAAGTGGATAGAAACAAAATAGAAAAATGACATGTAGAAGTAGAGAATCCAATTCCCAATCCCCTGAAATGGAGTTTTAAATGCAAAAAAATGACCAACCATGAGACCCCCCTCAACCACATTGTCTCATCTTCCACTCCCTTTGTCCCTTAGAAGATGGAGGAAATTATGGCAGATTTCCTTACTCTCTCTCTTCCTCTTCCCCACCATAAAAGCTCTCTCACACAAGACCCAACACCTTCTTATGGCAACAAAACCATCAATCCCAAGTGAGAATCCAGTTCAAGAAAAGATACCCAATTCCTCATATGATCATAGGAAATAAATATAGAAAAAAACAGCCTCACTTTGCTGTTCACTTTGCTCAAATCTGTTCAGAAAGAGATGGAGATTGAGTCGGCAAAGTGCGAGTGTTGCGGACTGAAAGAGGATTGTACCCAAGATTACATTAGTGAGGTGAAGGCAAAATTTGATGGGAAATGGCTATGTGGATTATGCTCAGAAGCTGTTAGAGATGAGGTGAACTGGGGGAAGAAGCCATTTGGGGTGGAGGAAGCTGTGAAGGCTCATATGTCATTTTGTCACAAATTCAAATCGAACCCGGCTGTCCGAGTTGCCGATGGGATGCGGCAGATGCTGAGGAGGAGGTCAGGGGATTTGTCTTCATCACAGTCCTCATCCTCTTCTAAGAAGTACTCGAGATCGGCAAGCACATCGCAAGTAAGAGATGAGTCATCGTTCTCGCTTTACTAGTTAGACCACAATGGGACCTCTTCTTGCAGTTATTCATGGCTAATTCTCTTCTTAATCTTGTACAGAAGATGTTATCCGAGGCTTCTTCGTAGTTTTGTTTTCTTTTGAGATGGTATGTCGTTCTTCCCTTCTTTGCTCTCAAGAGAGGAAACAGATGACTTGTAAGAGAAATTAGATCTTAATTTCCTGAAACTAGTCCTGTGATATGGCATAAGTATCAACCAAGTTAAGTTAAACAATAATATTTTCCCCACCTTAATCAACGGTTCGGAGAGGGAATCCTCCTAAATTAACATAATCTAGTTAAATATCTAAGGTTATTTAATGATTTAATGTGTCGGCCGCACTGAATTTCTGTTCATGTCGGATATTACAGATGCTCGTCAGCTGGGGTAACCAACCCACTAAGCATTGTCAATTTTCCATGAGGTTAACCCACTGAGGATAGTCCCTTCAAGATTAATAAATCCAGAAGGTCTCATTTTCTTTATCTAAACTGATACTAATTCGTTGAGTTGACTCAAATGAGTTGAGAGTCTGAAAATGGTTGTTGCTTCTCATAGTCTCTTGACAATTGGAAACAGAAAAGAAAGGACTTTTGAGTTTTGATTGACCTGAGTTTCTTCCACGGGAGTTAGGCATAGGAGAATATAGAAAGTGCTTATGTGATTTAAGAACCATTTTAGACAGCAGAAATGGGAAATTTAGAAATCCCGTCTAAATCAAATGAATATACATTTTCCATATTTCTCTAGGGTCCATTCTTTTGTGAGACTTATAAATCTCACCCTTCGCAAGTCTCAAGACTTAAGTGCTTGGTTTTCCAATTCTCATCATTTGGCAAAATTTGCATTCTAAGTACAAGATCTGGATTAAACAAAATTCCTACCATAGATTTCAAGTGCCTCAATTTTTTTTGAGACTTGAAATCCCTCATTTTGCGACTTTTGAAGTCTCGTGGGAATTGCAAACCAAGAAATGAGAAGCAAAATAACAACATAAAAATTGACAATTCTTAGGAATTATAAATTCTCACCTTCAGTTCCTGGGGAAAAAATGGCCTAATTAGAAATTTAGAAACCCCATCTAAACCAAATGAACATACATTTTCCACATTTCTTGAACTTTAATTTTTACATTCTTAAACTAGGTGTTGGGATATACCACGTGTCGCATCTGCACTAACCTTCGATGCCCATGACGTCAAGGGTCAATACTGAACGAATCAGATTCCAGAGTGTTATCTGAAACATGCAATCAAGGAGTTCATTTTCCTTGTCATAGAGCAGCATGCATTATATGCACTCCTGTTGAGGGAATTGGAATATTTCCAACAGTCTCATTCTAATAGAGAAAGAAACAGATGTGGTTAAATTCTTGCCATATAAGATTCTACAGAATATTTCAGTAACGAAAAGATGATTTACATTTCTTAGCAGCATTTATCAAATTGTTCTAAAATGACAGTAGAAGGTCCCCAATTTTATAGACTACATTCTATAAAGAGCACAGACATATGTGCGACGACTCATAGCTCAATTGGCTCCATGACGTCCGGTCAAAGGATTGAATGCATCTCACTTATACAAGTATAAAGTATCGTAAAAAACCGATTCTCATAGCGGACCACAAATAATTGGGATAAGGCACTGAATGATAATAATGATGTTTCTGGTGGGGGATACACTATAAAGTTATACTATTTCTCCTTGTTTGATAAAAATGTGGCAATAGCAGACTACATCTTGGCCCACAAAAAATGCGGCAAATTGCAAACCACACATCTGAATTGAACTGAAAATCGTGTATCCACATATTATGCTCAAGGAAGGTCCACATATTATGGTTAAGGAAGATGTGAGTACACAGACTCTACAAATTCTCTTTGTGGGCCCCTTTATTTATAATTTTTTAATACTCCTTTTGGTTTCTGACATATAGTAATACCCTCTGTTTCTGACAATGGAAAATACCCCACAACTTTCTATTAAACCCCTCTGCCAAAGGTTTCAAAATCGACTATGTATATATTCATCTGTAATGGTACTTTCTTTTGCTGAGACTTGTAAAGCTTGGCACTTTGCACTTTATCATGGTAGTTGTTAGGAGATCTGAGTCACTTTGTCAAGGTTTCAAACAAAATTAATTCTTATGATGGTGAGAGTTCAGTTCTAATCATTTTTATGAGATTTGAAATCATTCATCTTATTGAATTTGAAGTCTTACGGGAATTGAAATCTAAGAGATAAGAGCATGATGCATCTAGTTCTCAAAAGAAAATGCATATTGTCAAATGATAAAACTTGCAAAGTGCCAGACGTTATAAGTCTCAGCAAAAGCACGGACCCTTCAAACAATGGTGGAAGGAAATGTTTTCGGGTACTTTGGTTATTGAATATGGGCAAGGCACAATATTAGATAATTCCAGATTGTTGTTGGCAGCACTATGAGTTGAAATTTGGAATGTGAGGAACATTTAGAGAGATGGAGCAGCACTTCTGGCTATTGCCTGCTTTTGATCATCAGGAGAGTGATTATGCTTATACAGCAGAGGACGGTTTCAGAAACCCAACTCAAGAAGGCTTATTTTTCCCTGTTTTCTTCTCAGCACATATTCAATTCTGATACCTGGTGAGAAACTCTTGATTAGTTCAACAACTCCTGGGGTTTTGTACCAGTCTTCCCTCATGTTTTTTTTTTTTTTGTGTCTTGTTTTGGAAATGGGGGTATCTGGGCCTCTTAGAGTGCCCGATTAAATCTCCTGGGCTCGTGCAAACCCCCAATCACACTCACCAAGAAAGTTGGGATAAATCCGTGAGGGTGGCCAACAAGGGGAAGAGATTCGAACTCAAGACCTCCGCTTCCTGTGGCGTGGTCTAAGCCGGCAACCCAACCCCTCAGTTGGTTAGCCTTCCCTCATTTTGTTCACAAAGAATCATTTTGTTCACAAAGAAGAGAAACAACCAAAGGTGTTCCAAAACAAGCTATCATTCGATCTGGATGGCACACCACCCAGAATTGCATGAAATTTCTTGAGCGGTTCCCAAATGATTTGCTCTCATGCTCGTCTGAGCTGTGCCAATGAGTGTGTGACTATTTGATGCCCCCCACTTAGAAGATCTCTCTTCTTGATATTAGAAGTATACCTGATTCGCCTTTGTCCATTTGGTTAGCAAAAAAACGTTAGAAATGAACAGAGAGAAAATTAGTAGAGAAAAACTTCGAAATTTCAAATCTTTCATTTGTTATGTTTCCTCTTTTCCTTTCCATGTTCAAGGGAGGAAAGATCCGTTATCCATAGTAACAAAGTCATGGTTCGGGAATAATTTGATAGGGTCTCATAAAAAATAGGTAAAGTCGAGAATAAATAAAAATAAGAAACAAATAAATTTAATAAGTACAAAGAAATAGTAACATGATTCTGACCATAGTTACAAATGGGAGTTTGAGAATTATTCGTCTAGAGAATATTTTGAATTTTATTTTGCCAAAATTCAGAAAATCTGAAAATAAATCATAAAACACTGGGTAATATATGACAAAATATTAGATACGATTATTAATTATTAAATTATAAACAAACATATTTCATATATTAGATATTTATTTGAGATTTTTTCAAAATGTCACAAATAATTCGGGAATTAATCGTTCGACAAAAAGGTTGCATATTATTCGAGACTTTTTGAAAAAATCGGAGAACTTTGTTTCTATGTCTCCCATGCAACGAAGAAGTTATTTTTTGATACTGAACTGAAAGAAATATTATTCTTAAATTAATCAATATGTTTAATCTATTCATAGGTGGCATATGGACTCCACAATCCAGACGGTGTCGTCTCTCTTTCTCAACACATACAATTCTCGGAAAATTAAAGTCACCAGTAGTCTTTACAAGAACATACACCATCTTTGTAATGGTGAAACCTAGTCCTATCTCTCACAACTATCTCCCTCTCAAACACCTTAGAGACCAACTTCATAAAAGTGTGGCAATCCTCACAAACCCTAAGATTCTTAACTATGCGAATGCAAGACCCTTTTCCTACACTCATCAGCCCAAAACAAAGGGCCAATTTCTCACTATGCCATAGAACCACCTCTTTTTTTTCTTCCTCCTCCAAATCAACCAAAACACTACCAGCATTTGGAGCATACCCCACCAACTTTAAGTCACTAACAACCTCATCTAGCTTTTCATATATCTCATCAGCTTGTTTGTGGTTCCTATCTGCCATCAGAAATTCATGTACCTCACTGTTCAGTTCAATCCTACTGCATCCTCTCTCTTTGGTGATTCCTCTGTGTTTCATCAATCTTCTCACCTGCCCAACATCATCCCATCTCCTTGCTTTGGCATATATGTTTGATAAGAGCACGTGCGCCCCATCGTGTTCTGGGTCTAGCTCAAGAAGCTGTTTGGCAGCAAATTCTCCTAATTCTAGCTCGCCATGGACCCGACACGCGGCCATGAGGGATCCCCAGACGACAACATTAGGCGCGAATGGCATTGCCTCTATAAGCTCAAGAGCTTCCCTGAGGAGATTGGCACGCCCGTAGAGGTCTACCATGCAGCCAAAGTGCTCATGCTTGGGTGTGATTTTGTATCCATGGATCATTGAGGCAAAAATTTGACGGCCCACCTCAACTAAGCCTGCATGGCTACAAGCGTAAAGAACGCCCACAAAGGTCACTCCATTGGGCTCGATTCTTTCAGCTTTCATCTGATTGAATAACCTTAATGAATTATCGGCATCTCCATGAATGGCAAATGCAGTGATCATGCTTGTCCAAGATATCACATTCCTTCTAAGCATCTTATCAAAAACTCTTCTTGCATCCATCAAACTCCCACATTTGGCATACATGTCAATAAGGGCATTGCTAACAGATAAAACTTCTCCAAACCGATTCTTGTCAATGAAGATATGGATCCATCTGGCTTGATCCAGCACACCAAGATGAGCGCAAGCTGAGACAACACTCAACATGGTGACTTGATCGGGTTTTATACCTGTGGCTTGCATCTCATTGAACAATTTAAGAGATTCTTGGGGCCAATCACTCTCAGCATAGCCAGAAATCATTGCACTCCATGAAACCAAGTCCCTATCAACCATTTGATCGAAAATTGAGCGAGCAGCTTCAATATTTCCAAGTTTTGAATATCCAGAAACCATTGCGGTAGAGGCAACTAAGTGCCTTGGTGACATTTTATCAAACAAGTGCTTAGCCGAATCCATGGACCCACAATTGGCATACATGGTGATAAGGGCACTCTGCAAATGATGGTCAACTGCAAAATCCTTCCCGGAGATGTATTCATGGATTGCTTTCCCAGAATTCAAATTTCCGGCACGGCCACAGGCAGAAAGCATGGTAGCAAGAACCCATCCATCGGGTTCCACGTTGGAGCTCTTCATCGCTTCAAACAGAAGCAAGACGTCATCGTATAGGCCACTCTGACAATAACTGTTTGTGAAAAATAAGACATGAGAAAGTTACTAATAAACAACAGTTACATGAAATTTACTTCAGTGATCAACATACCACTAGAGATTACCACAAAGAAAAAACAAAAAATTCCCCAAGTAGCCATTTTCTTGAATGAATCATCTCTGACTTCCTCAAGAAAATGGGCAAAGCTCGAACCCTCCAATTAACATATAGGTAATTCAAAATACTACTATGAGCATTTTAATCACAAAGAGAATCTAAAATCACCATACCCATCAATCATAATGCTCCAAGCAACAACATCTCGGTACGACATTTTATCAAACATCAACCGCGCCTCTAAAATTCGCCTACACGCAGCATACACTCTAACCAAACCCGTCTGAACAAAGGGGTCGGAGCCAAACCCCAATTTCAAAGCAAGCCCATGAATCTCCATCCCTTCACCCAAAGCAGAAATTCTAGCGGACGCCTTCAATAGCGACGGAAAGCTAAACCTATCGACCCCAATACAATCTCTCCTCATCTTCTCATACACCAAAAGGGTCTTCTCTGGTTCAACACTCCTCGACAATTCTCTCAAAACTCTATTACAGAGATGGGTTTGAGGGTCGGGGATTCGGTCGAATACGGAGAGGGCATAGTCAAGGCTGGATGAGAGAGCGCAAGAGGAGATAACGAGCTTGACAAGGAGAGAGGTCGAGCGGTCGAGTCCTGATCGGAGAATTTGAGCGTGGATTTGTTTGAGTTGGGTGAGAGTGGTGGCGGAGGTGAAGGCTGAGAGTAGATGGTGGTGGTGGTGGTGGAGATTGATCGGTTTGGGATTTTGGCGGGAGGGAAAGAGCAAGGGGGTTTGAATTTGATTGCTGATTGCCATGGCATAACAGATTTTTGTGTTGTTTGGACTTTGGAGGAAAGAAATACTGTTCCAGGGAAAATAACGGTAGAATATAGATCTACCTCCCCTCAGATTTGGTGAAATTACATAAACCTCCCATTTTGTTTCTAAAATTATTGTCCTGTCCTCCCCTAACGGAAGGGGGAATCTCATTGTTTTCATAACCGGACCAGACATCGAACCGGCAGAGTGGTCGATTCCTGGTTCCACCAATTCGACCGGTTCAATCGGTCCGATTCAACTATGCACTTTTTGTAAAAAAACTTTTTTTTTTTTTAATTTTTCTTGGTTCTGACTGGTTATGGTCCGTTTTGACCGATTCCCAACCAGTTTTACCACTGGTTCTTAAAAAGTTTTGGATTTGGGGGTTTTGGGAATCCGCAAGAGGACTGGTTCCCGGTTCGATCGGCTGGTCTGATTTTGATAGTAGTGGAGAATCTGTTACCAACAATTGAAGTAAAGGGGAGGACAGTGTAATTTTAAAAACAAGAGAGGAGGTTTGTGCGATTTCACCAAACCTCAAGGAAGGTAATTGTAATTTGTCCTAAAAATAAATAAATACATAGATAAAACCTACGGCCTTGAGTCCAAAAATTTTAGTGTTTCAACCAGGTAAATCGGGGGAAGCGTCGCTTGCCCCATCGGTAGTGTGTGCTAGTCACCACTCCATTGATCTAGTTCCATTCTTGAGAGGGTGTGAGTGTGTTGTCATCTCCACCCGGCCATGACTTAGAACAAATACTAACCTACTAACCAAGGTTACAGCCTAACCACGTATCTCTCACAAAATAAAAAGCCCAGGTAAGTCACACTCCGCCTCTTGTGCCAGTGGTTCGGGGTGTGGCCTCTCTGAGGGAGGTCTGGGATCCGATCCCTCTGGGTGATGAGTCCGCAAAAGCTCCAATCCCCAAACTACCCACTAACCTACAAACTTTAGGTGAATGATATCCACAACAACAAAAAAATAGTTAAGTCCATTGAAATTTGCACGCTGACTGCACGTCTTAGTAGGTAGGGTCTTTGGCATGAACATACACAGACTAAGCAATTTATTAATGGCTCGTCTACCAAAGGGTTGGGGACTCCCCGAGTTCCCAAAAAAAAAAACACTCTAACAGATTCTTCTGGGAGACACAAAATAATGGCTTCATCCATTTCAGAGCTAAACAAAATTGCTGACCCGTGTCCCTCTCTTAACACCCCTTTAACCCTGGTGAAGCTTAACTAAATTAAAGTTAAGATTTGGGTTTTTTTTCTTCTAAAAACAAAGGTTGGAGTGATTAACACTAGGGGTTAGTGAATTTTAACTACAGTGGGCGAGTGTTTAAAAATGGGGCGTGGACCAATGAGTATGGGCCATTTCGTTACATAATAGAAACCACAGGTACATTAAGCATTTTCCTTTCATCAAAATAACAATCATAATTTTGTATTGAAATTACAAATGAGACTGTAAGTGTAATTACATTTTCTCACTACAAAGTATATATTGCCCAAGACTAGAACACTGGACATCACTGCACAAAATTGGCCCTGCAGTCTTTCATCAGGTGGGAACACAGACAATGATTTAATCACTTGACCAATGCCCAAAATTTTTATTTATTTTTTAATAATTTACCCTCATCCTATGAAAAGAAACAGCAAGTCACATTTTTATTCACAGTTGAGAAGCTGACTCTCATCATGGTGTAGAGTTTACTGAATCTCCTGCGGGCAGAGGCGCGCTATCCTGGTCTGGATGTGAAGAGATGACAAGCTGCTGCAAGGGCTTGAGAGCGGTCGTGAGCTGTGCGAATGAGGGGCGCAAGTTTGGTTCCCTGGAAATGAAAAGGATCTAAAGAGCAATCAACTAAGATGGTAAATGCAAAATTTGTAAAATTAAAACGCCAAAGTCAAAGAACACTACTATATGGAGATATATGAGGCTGCGGCATTTCAGATTTTCAAGTTTTAAACTTACGTCTGCCAACATTGCCAAATAATCCTCGCAACCAAGGGATCAAGTTCCTTTGGGATGTCCAACCGGCGATTCTGGAAACCTACTGCACCCACCACCTGCATTGGGTTCATCCCACTCCAAGGCATTCTCAATGTCGCAAGCTCCCACAGAATGATTCCAAAGCTATAGACATCACACCTGTATAACACCAGCAGGAATATAAATAGAAGTCCAAATCTCAGAATCAATCTCAATTCCAAGCCCTTTTCTCCTAAGATTCCAAGCCCTTGATCGGGTAAGTAGTTCAAACATAACCAACAATTAAGTGGAATAGTCTTGTGTTTCAAAGATACAAAGGAATCAGTGTAACTGATTTTCAAGTCAGATCGTGTAGGACACATGATGCAAGCCTAATGGGGACTCCATCATTACATCAGGGTTGTTTTATAATTTAGAATTTTTTACCATACTACATTATATTTCATATAAACCTATTTCATTACCTACTACATTATATTTTACTGTATTCTACTGCATTGTATTAGGACACAAAAGACCAGGTCCTATTCTTGACTAAGGTCATGACCTCGCCATTGAACTCGGGGACATTTCCATATGCCATCCAGAGACACCATCATTGGTAGCATTTTGGATTTTCTATGTTCTTTTTCTCATGGCAGATACATTTTCATCATTGTTGCCATGGAAATACTTATAAAGACCCCGTTCTTAAGCATTCAGAAGAAATAAGCCTGCTGAGATTGGATTTCTGACAATTCTATCTTACAAATACCACAACTATGTTAAAACAATGATAGATAAAATAAGTGAGGTATTTTAAAATCCACCACCACCCCAGCTTTTTTTTTTTCCTTGAGCTGACCAGAGTAATCAATTGGAGATTTCGCATGAATATAAGAAGAAATAGATGGACAGATCATTAGCTAAGCCAAGCAATATAATAAAGCAACCAGAAGCAATGACACTGGTATATAGAGAGATGAAAGTAAAGCTGATAGCATTGAGGGAGATGCAGAAGGGTTGAGGTCATTTCACTCACTTTTCATTGGAAGGTTCATTACGGAGAACTTCTGGTGCCATCCACTCTGGCTAACACGTTCAAGAAAACTTGATCAGGAATAGAAATGCACAGTAGACTTAGGAAGTAAGATCATGTAGCATGCTTCAACTGGATCTTTAACTACAGAAACTTTATATATATATAGGGGAAGGGATCGGGAGACATATGGACGTTATGTTCAAACACGCACACACCCATTGGATCCTCAGATCCAAGGACCATCATCACACCACCATTTATATATAGAAGGGCATTTTAGGAATTTTAATTTTTTTAAAAACCCGTATTCTTCTTCCTCGGGAGAGTTTATTTTTCCGTCTCCTCTCTTTCTCTCTCCGGCGTCTTTCCCTCTCTTTCTTCCTCCCCTCTCTCCTACGGATTCCATTAACTAGCTCTCTTATCATCTTCGGACTCAACTTCCCATTTTCTCTTCCTTACTGTAACATAAGGGATTTTGGCACCTCTGGTTTCTTCAATTTAATGTTAGATCTGCTTTCAGAACGGTTTTTTAGGCGTAGCCTAATTGGTTAGCATGAGCCGTTATTGAACAGAATCAATGCATATGCTTCCTCTTGGACCAAATTGGGTTACTCCAGACATCAATGCAAATGCATTCTCTTCCTTACTGACTTACACTAACATAAGGGACTCAGTCGAATTGGGCTACTCCAGACTCTCCATTGGGAGGATTTTCTAAAGAAGGAAATGTGAATCAATGCATATGCATCCTGTCTTTCAAGATAAGTTCAAACGGAAAAAACTGATGCTATCATGATTAGTGTTGTAGAGATCTTGAATTGAAATATGGTGCATACATCGGAGATGGGGATTCACGATTTTAGGGGGTGTTTGGCATTGTTCCCGGGGAACGTTTTCCTGTACTCTAGGAACAGAATCAATAAAACATGTTTGGAAGGTTGCAAAATGGGATCACTTTTTTGGGAATAAAGTGTTCCCAGCATAATTGTTTGGGAACAAGAAAAAGAAGCTCCCGTGGAGCGTTCTTTTAAAAGAACGTCGGGCCCGAAAAAAGAAAAGAGAAGTCGTGGGGTTGGAAGTTGGAACATCGCCCTCTTCCTCATTCTTCATCTCCATCTCTTCCACAGTCCTCTCCCAAGGATCTTGCCGGCAACAATGGATGAACTCGACCCTCTACCTCTTCCTCTACCCTCCTCCTCATCCCTCTTCTCACTCATCTCGGTCGCAGGTCTGGGTTTGGTTTCTTCGGCTCTCCGACGACGAACTGGTTTGAGAGAAGTGGGCGTAAGTTAAGAGATTGAGAGAATCGTCGATGCAACCTGATCCATGTCGAAGATGATGCATCTTCTGCAAAAACACCATATCAGAGGAAGCGTCAACGAACACCAGAGATTGGGCGAAAATCGTCCAATCACCAGTTCTTATCCGTCACCATTTTCTTCATTGTCGTCTCCAATGTTTATGAATTGGGGATTGAAATTTTATAGTTATTGAAATTTTTTTCAATTTTTGAATTAAGGATTCTGATTGTGAATTGGGGATCTTGATTTGTTCAGTTTGTGAATTGGGGCTCTTGATTGAATTGGGGATCTTGATATGTTCAGTTTGTGAATTGTAATTGTGAATAGGGGATCTTGATTTGTTCAGTTTGTGAATTGGAATTGTGAATTAGGGCTCTTGATTGTGAATTGGGGATCTTGATTTGTTCAGTTTGTGAATTGGAATTGTGAATTGGGGATTTTGATTTGTTCTGTCTGTGAATTACAGTGATTGAAATTTTATGTTTAGTCACTCGTTTTGCATTGTACACAATGGTCATTAGTTGGCCTAAATACTATTATAGTTGGGAAAGTAGGGAGATTGCTTGAAAACTATTTGTTGGAGTGATTTGCTCACGTATGTTGATGATACATGATCTATCTTTGTTTCTGGATGGTAGGTTATGACATGTTTACCTAAAGAAAATTATCCGATTGTGAGCCATATACTATGACTGATCAGAGGAGGTCCAGCTAGTTCGATATGGATTTACCATTCCATTCTGTAAAGAGGTTCTACTTGTGGATGTGTGCTAATGGTTTCATTTTAATTTATTTAAAGGAACTTAGTGCTTTACGGATTTACTATTCCATTATGTTTTTTTTTTCATCCAAACGCGATTCCTATTGTTTATGTTCTGTTAGAATGATTCTGACTGAATGTACCAAATGGGTTCTCAGCACAAAATCATTCTAAGAAATTCAGATTGTTCTGTGCTTAGAATCCGTGAATCACTAAGAACGATGCCAAACACCCCCTTAGTTACTAAAAACCCTGAAAGAAAGGGAACACCAGGATCCCGGAAATTTGAAATAGGTAATATCAAATCCGGTAGTCGAAATAATTGGTTTTGGGGTTTCACAGAGAGGAGAGGAGAAGAGAAGAGGAGAGAAGAGAAGTCGCACCTAATTTTAGGGAGGTCGCCGGAATCTGTTGGTGAAAAAGCTTGGCTATTGCCGGAGAGAGAGAGAGAGAGAGAGAGAGAGAGAGAAACTCTCCCGAGGAAGAAGGATACGGGTTTTTTAACATTTTAAAATTCCTAAAATGCCCTTCTATACATAAATGGTGGTGTGATCACTTCCATATGTCTCCCGATCCCTTCCCTATATATATATATATATGTGTGTGTGTAAAGATAACTTTGCAATAGGGATTCTCACCGTCCCAGCAGTGGATTTCGATGACAAAAATGTATTATGCTTCAAACGCGACAACCCAAAATCACATACCTGAATATTTGGAATTTAGGGTCAGTACAAGTTCCAAAAATGAACTGCAGCAGAGGAACGAACTAGACATCTTAAAGTAAAATTGCATATCCCTATAAACATTATATTGTGATAAACATACCTAATTTCAGTAACTATACATTGTTCATTCTAGACTCCAAAAAAATTGAATAAGGAATATAAGTTATAAATATACTAATATCAAGTTGATGATTTTGAACATCAGAGAATAGCCCTTGCATAATCAGTACACTTAACACAGTTGGAACTCATGCATGTGCAGTTAAGCAGAAAATAGACATGGAATGGTATGGCATACTGTATACAACCAGAATGAACCGGATCTAAAACACAAAATAACTCTCTAACTTGCCCAGTTCTCGGCCAGGTCAACCCCACTGAGTTCGAAATGTTTCAGCCGTAAGAAAATTGCTGAATGCTGAATCTATCAGATTATCACAATTGGTGTGTTTTGAGGTTTTAAAAAATCCCAAGAGAATATACTCAACCCAGGAAATTTCTTAGACTACCACATCTTCACAATTTTTACAACTCGGAGTTTGGATCTCAATTCTTAGCAAAAGCAGCCGACTTGGCCATATTTTGAGTGTGCACTATTTTTGGCACTGTTGCACCCCTACATGTCCACTTCCAGCATTAATATGTTCTCATCTCCATGTAATTAGGAATTTCTCCGACTACATAAAAAGGACAATTGCTTGCCTAAGCTAGTAAAAAATCCAAGAGACTTAACTACATAAAAAAAAAATCCAAAAAGCATTAGAAGCACTCCATACCTTGACATTCCAATTTTTATCGACTAAGAGATTTGGTGATTTCAGATCACGGTGAACAACTGTCGGTGTGCTAGTGTGCAAACAATTCATACCCTTTGCCTGCACAACAATAAAAGCTCTTTAAGTTGAATAGGAAGACAGACAAATATGTAAAGCACTGGTCTACATGGTTGAGAAATTCATACCACATCAAGAGCCATTTTAATTCTGCGCTTTTCATCAATTTGACAATTAGGACGATGAACAATCCGATATAAGCTTCCTCTGGAAAACCAGAAATACTTATAAGTGAGGTTGTTGTACAAATTGTTTAAGAAGTGAAAAAAGAAAACTGTAGTGGCAAAACTGTCAAGTTGCCAATATTTGAACAATTGGTGATAAGGACACCTGTTGTTCCCTTTAATTTGTAAGGAAGGATCAAAGAAATTAACTAAAATAATTGCTCCGCTAACTGGTCTTGGTAAAATTTTGCCCCCATAGATGTTTCCTTGACGGACCTCATGCTCAAGATGCAAGGTAATTCATAGGAAACTAACTGGGTATTGGAAGTTCTTGCTCAAGTAAGATTTCCTGTTACTACTTTAAAACAAAAGGAATACTACAAAGGACCAGGATTACACATCCATACTCCATTAACCAAAAACTTCTCACCGTTGAATTTAAAGCTAAAAACAGAAGAGAAAAATTCTATTACCTAATCCTTGTCCATTAAGAAAGTCTCAATGCCATAACACATGAGCATTCACAATATTAAAATTCATACAGGAACTCTGACATGCAGATAGCATTCACAATACTTATTTGTTGTGTTGGATCACCAATTTGAATCCAGTTCAGATCCAAGTTCTCGGGACTATGATGTAATAAGTATTGGTGACCAACCCCACAAGCTTCGCATCTCCCAAATGCTACTTGTTGAGCATCTCGATACTATCTGCATGCCAGAGACATAACCTATCCAAAAACAGAGCACCGGAGCTCCTACCATTTTACGAAACTGCAGTGCCCCACAAAACGCACAAATAACAAGCATGCACATCAAGGCATATTGAAGGTTTATGAAGTTTAGTCCTGCAACTCAACTGGGATATGCTTAGTGTTGTAAACCATGAAGGGAGAGGTTCAGTTGCAGCTTACATACTAAAGGAGAAAATGCCAAAAAATTCTTAATATAATGATTTGGTTTGGAAAATTCACCCAGTGTTAAATCACACAGCTCACGAATCCAAGACCAAATAATGGCTTTGAACTGTCCTTAGGCATTCAATTTTCCTAAAGAGATTAATTCCAAATGGAAAGCAAATGCATCAAACAATTACAAGCAAGCTAAAATTCCTTCCAAAACTGTAGCCAAAAAAGCCAAACACATTAAAATTATATATATATATATATATATATATATATATATAAAATTTGATTACCAATAAAAAAAAATTGTATAAATTCTAATCACAGATCTTATATAGAATCATCTAGATAGCCATGCCTACTTCCGGTGTTCTATATCCTCAAGGAATTTCACAAGTTATAAGCAGTTAGTCTAAAGCAATAGCAAAGACATCTAGGATGATTTTCCTCTGCTTGTAGGTTGTATGTTAATTACTAAAAGAACTATTCTCATCCGGAAGTTATTAAGTTTCCAATAAACATGCTAATGCTTTCTTTTGCACGAGACTCATCCCACTAAAAAGAGGATGTAAAAACAAAAAAGCACCCAATGATACCTTGGAAGAAACTCAGTGACGATAGAGAGGTTAGGAGGACGAGTCACCGCACCCATAAAAAGAACAACATTTGGATGACCCAACCTGCGCATTATCCGCACCTGCAATTATAAAACAAACACCAAATGTTGCTTAGTTATCGATTGTCGATAAGAACTACAATATGCAGTGAAAATCACATGATCATATATGAATCCTTTATAAGAATGCAATTTAAGTGTAGCCAAAGCGTCACATAGGCATCCTAGGCAATTGCTTTGCCTAGGCATGATCCCTTGTGCATGTACAAGGGTCTAGCCAGGCGCTCATTCAGACACAATCACCTAGTGGCACCTAGGTGCTGTTCTTAATTGCTAGTGACAAAGGAGGTCACCTAACCCACATAAAGTTGGACTTTATATACAACAACAACAACAACAACAATAATAATAATAATAATAATAATTAATAAACAAATTTATAGAATATCTGTGACCATTAAAGGTTTTCTTAATAGAGAGAAAAAAAAATTCTAAGATTTTGAGGAACTTTGTCTAGGGCTTCTCCATATGGATTTTTTTCTGTTGAAAATTAATCTCTGTACGTGCATGCGCCTGTGTGTGCATGCATGTGTGTGAGTTTTGTGTGTGTTTGCGTGTTTTGTTTTGGGCAAAATTTTTAAGAAAAATTAAGCTATTTTTCTTTTTCATGTTTATACGTGGCATTAATTACTTCACTTCTAGTTCTCGATAGTAAACTATGCTCTTGATTTTTTCAATGACATTTTGGGCTTATCCATGCTTTATTTCCTGTGTTAATCTTTATAAAAAATATATGAGTATCTTTAATTTGATAAATTCAAAAACTTTGGTTGCTACCTAGGTGATGCCTTGCCTCTAGAACCCCTATCACTGCCTATATGTCACTTGTTCAGTTTGAGTACATTGGAGTGCATGTCAAAATATAACCTGTCACTTACTTCACTTCTGAACTCATCCAAAGCATCGCCTGAGAAATCCTGATCTAAGAACTTCTTTACAGCAACCTCCTATGGTTCAACAATAAATCACCAACCAGGAATTAGAACAATCAGTATAATACATATTTCATAGCAGTGGAGCAGAGTTTATTACAACTTGTGATAAATGGCCCTTCAAGAAAAAGTTGCAAAAATTCTATGACAAAGAGAGTACCACTTAAACACTTCACTAATGTTATTCCAGGAAATAAATATATCTACTCGAATAAATTCTTATTCCGAAAAAAAATCAAATGAGCAAGGCTTCAGTGTTTCCTGAATACAACAAAACTTAATGTGAAATCTATAATACAATTGCTATGACCAGGAAATATAATGTTAAAATACCATCATGCAAAGCTATGGTTTTGTCACAAGAACACGAAATGTATCAATAAAAACAGATAGATGGAGAATAACAGTCATAAGGAGTTGAAACTTGAAAGCCCTTAATGAATGAAACTTAGACAAGTGTTAATTTCGCATGAGTGACAACTATGAGGGTGGTCCTAACTCCTAAGATCAATTTTCAGGGAGGGAAGCTTTCCCTCAATGATATCGTAAGTAGAAGGCCCGCTCACCATATACTAATCCTAACTACTAATAGTAGATAAATGATCCCCTATACCAAAATATTAAAAAAAAATAACCATTGGTTAAAATATCAGTGTATCATACTATCATGTCGGTGTGTATCATGTCGTATACTCGTATCATATGATGTGCACCAGTATTTTAGATAATGGAACAAAACTAAAAGGGAATAGAAATATTCCCTTGTATTGGGAGTCTCTGACCATAATGAGAGTATATGACAGTGTCAGTACAATAGTCTATGAAAATTTCTCAATACATAAGGAACTCTGATGTATCCCTTGTTTCCTTACTAATGTGCGATCCCGAATGATATGGTTCACGTTTCCACCGTATCAGATGAAACGTTATAGAGCTCGATTTCAAAGTATAAAACGAGCCTTTGTAACTCACTTTTACATGTTTCTACACTATTCGCCAAAAAAAAGGCTCGAAAATCCAATTTTTAAAGTAAAAAAATGAGTCTGCATAAAACTCACATTTACAAAGTATTTTGCTTTTATTTGCCAGGAAAAAAAAGCTTGGTAATCCAGTTTTAGTCCAAAAACGACAATTCCTTCGAGTTTCAATTTTAGTCCAAAAAGGAACCTGCAACGTATAATTTTTAATTTTCTAAACATTGTATTATTTTTTTATAAATTTAATTTTTAAAATATCACGTGCAACATACACATATTTACTAATTTAACTAAATCATGTTTACCTAGTTAAAAGTAAAGCTTCAAAAGAATAATAGAAATCAATTAATGGTAGGAAGAACTTGTCCACAGCAAATACATGAAAGAAACTTGAGCAAGAGAGATACTACCAAAACATCATATTTAGGTTTTTCTCTCTTCCATTAGGAAGTCCATTTTTCCAATTAAAGATCAAAGTATCAAACATGATTTACTTCACATATGATAAAGTGAAAGAGAGAAAGGAAGAATATGACTAACCGTGCCATTCCAATCAGCATGATACACCTCTCCATAGGAACCTATTGACAGACACAAGAGTGACGTTCAGAAGATTCCCAAGAATAAGTATATTTCGAAGCAAGAGTGAAAATAACAACTCCCCAAACACCATAACCAACATGAGATCCCTTATTTCATCTTTGGCAGAGGAGCATTACCATTTGCTCAGAGCAAAAAGAATGAGAAATATTTAGCAGGAAAAAAATTGTGAGGACAACACATCACCTAAGAAGAAACAAAGTATAGAATTCTCAACACATTGGACACAACAAGAACAATAAGCAGATTACCCTCATAATTCTAAATTCTATCTCAGTCAAAACTTAACCATTTTGTAGAGTTAAAAGTATGAAAAAGATTTCATTAAAGAAAATGCAAACAGCTCTCGAGAAAATCAGGCACAGCAAGAACCAAACACAGATTGCCTAAATAATACTAAAATTCAGCCCCCAGTTGAAACGCAGTACCTAGTCCAATCCTTTCACCAATAACAAGGTCTTCCCATGGGATTTCCCATTCAGCTACATCATCTAGCATCGGATCAAGCCTACTTGGACTGATGTCAACATGCGAGCTTGAACTTTGGAGATCCTTTAGTTTCATATTGGTCCCCATAAATATGTTGTGCGTGCACTTTCTACGATCATGCTTACCAATGGCATTCTTTCCGCATTCATTTGTCTCGTGTACCATGTCATTTTGCAAAACATCCCCATCTCTACAGTATTCATCCTGATATTTCTCTGGAGATTGACTTGATATGAGTGATCTATCTATTTGACTGCCAATCCCATCAGAAGGCAACTTACTGTATTGATTTGGAATCAATGCCAACATAGAATTGCCAGCACCAGAGGAATCTACATCGGCATTACTTGTGCTGGCAGAATAAGAAATTCCAGAAACCTCATTATGAACTTCAGGGTAGACTTTTTCCGAAGTGCTAGATGAGGTTAATGATGACGGATTATAATTATTAGATTCCCGGTTGTTCCTTAGTCCCTCCACAAATTCATATTGCTTTGTTGTAGGGGTCTCATTGCAAGCAGCACGATTCTTCCACATCATTGGCAAAGGGGGTCTTCCAGGACCCGAAGCAAGGTTCTCTCTCCGTTTCTGGAAATCATTAACTTTATTCTCTGCGGGTTTATTTTGCGCAGATATCCCTATTATCTGAAATGGATTCAGATCTGCAAAGAGGTTTTTCAAGTCGTCCATGGTATCCTGAGAATAAGGCACCACATTAAGATTCTCCTTCACACCATCACCAGCTACAAGGCCTCCACGATTCCCTTTATACCAAGAAGTTGCAATTGTCGAAGACGAAAGATGATCTAACTGATTAGCAGGAATCGCACTCTTAGAATTTCCAGTAGAACTGTTGCCAATGTTTATAGGCAGCACTCCACTACTTGCACTCGAGAAAGAAGACAACCATTCTGTCACTTCAGAACTTGATTTTCTATCTAAGGTTATGTAATTTTCAACTCCAGAGTTTCGGTTGCTTCCTTTATATTCACTATGCGATGGCTCCAGTCTTGAGCGAAAAGCTTCAGAATCATTAGCTGTCCCAAGAGTTGGGATTTTGTTTAATCTTGGATTATAGGAGTTGAACGAAGTGTCCTTCGTACTCAGAATATCTGCTGGTATAAGTGTCCCAGGTTCTGCCATGAGATCGACCAAAAACTCCCTGAAGGCAGAAAAGTAAAAAAATTAACTCCAAAAGAAAGAGACAAAAATAAATATCAGAAACTTGCTAGAATGAAAAGAGTTATGTTCATTAATGGGCATGAGAGCAATAGTTATAGGATTCTTCGGCATAAACAGAAAAAAAAAAAAATTCATCTACCTGAATCCTTTGGAGTGAATAATAAATTGCACTAAGGTTAGGAAATCCAGTATCAGTAGCCACTAAAATAATTCTTTGTATATATGTGCCAAAATATTGTTTTCGACTGTTGGCAGTATACTATAGTACAGTGTGTCAACCTTCACAGAATCGGAAAAAGGAACACCAGAATATTTTGCTAAGAATCTTAATTTGCTGGAGAAAATAGTGGATGAATGAAAAAACTTATTGACCAGAACTTACAACGACACTCAAAATTCCTAAGTAATTCCAAATGGGAGTGGGTTGTAGATATGTGCGTATTTGTCTAAGAAATGAATTCAATTGCATATGAACTTTGGCAGGACATGACATTCAACAATCAAGTGCTATTCGGGGATATGACAATGACGTTCAACAATAAATGCTATTTGGGCACAAGATCAATAAGCAGCTACAAAATATTATAAAATCTTAAGATAAAGAACATATTTTCGATATATTTTAGCTTGATTCGATTACATATCCCCAAGTATAATACAAGATCCCCAATGTTGATCTTAAACACTGGAGCACATTTCCGGCCCCAAGGGATATAAAGAATATTGATGTTCAAATAACTGTCACAATAAATTGTTTTACAATCCCTAACCTTTTCTTTTCCTTCTGTTGAGGATATGTCATCCTTTTGAAGAGTAAAATTTCAAAATATATAACCTTTTTTTTTATACATACATACTGTTTACTTGTCAATGAACAAAATATATCTTCTCTGAATCTCTAAAGAAACAGCCTCAGATCATGATATCCTGCCAACCAGGAACAAACTTCCACCGTGAAGCCATCTCAATGACAGTAAATGACAACTTTAAGTCTTTAACTCAACTCAAGTTGACTATAAGTGTTCAGAGACAAAAAATATTGAAGGTACATGCAATTAGAAGAAATTCTGTAAAAAAAAGTGATTATTTCTCCAGCTAAGTGCCTTCTAAGTTCTAACGGAAAAATAAATAAATAACCCTTTATCCCATAGCAAGTTGCAACCTGTCATTCTCCAATTTTATTATGTTGACAGCATCATCATCTATGCCAGTGTAATGACTTCCTTTTACTAGTCTACAAGGTATTCCAACATTGTCTGATAATACCTGCATTCAAGGAAAAAGAAGGAAATAAAAGAGTAAGTAGTTGAGTATCCTGCTTTAAATATGACAGGAATTTAGAAAAGACATTAACACACCCTGAGCAGAATTATAATTAAATAACCCAAAAAAGTTAACAGAATAACCTACAGAACCATTTTCTCAGTGTGTAAAGGAAGACACTTTTCACTATACAAATAAGGTTGGAACTTAATATTAGTATACTTCGTGTCAAAAGCACTAGACTTAAAACGATAATTTGATAAATAAAAAGGTGATATAATATCCACCACTGATTAGATTAAAACATCATCTGATATCTTATGAATTGGATGAAATGATGGATAGAAAGAAAAAGGAACATCATGAAACGGCTATTATATATACATGTATCACTGATTAAGCTTATTCCTTGACAAATCTTCTATTCTTTACAATTTTTAATATTTTCAGTCAAAAGATTCATATCACAGTCATATATGCATATCTTCTAATCCTTGATCAAAACTCATACTATGCGGCCTTGGTTTTTGAAATAGGACAGTCCCACCTGAAGAAACAGTTAAAGCTTCTCGTTTTTTCAATTGCAGAAACTCGGCTTTCTAGTGGAAGTAACTGCATAAGAAGATTATTGATTGAGCCATTTAGATGTTGTAAACAAGGGACAGGACCCCCAAAATTCCCTCTGCTTAGACAAAGTTATCATGAATTTAGCTCAAGAAGTAGCAAGGTGTTAAATTTGATGTCGCGAGAGATATTGCATTTTAAATATGGGTAATCATGCAGGATATTCCGTGAAGAAGTTTCAGTCTAGCATATTATTTTGCAGTTGGGAAGCGTTATAAAAATCAAGTAAATAACATGTTAAAAAGAACTGATGAAAACTACTGGCAATACTACTAAAAAAATAATGTGCAATATGTAAGACAAGTTTAGGAAGCAAAACTACAGGCAAACGGGCGTATATGATTGACATCTAAAGCTACATTAATACAGTGTGTAAAATATCCAATAGTCATACAACATAAGTAGATGAAAACTACAATCAACATTTATATTCTAATATTTCGAAATTAGTAACTTTCAAATGGAAAATATATTTGTATTCCCTAATTATAAAAGTTAATTTCCCAAAATAATCAACATTTTGAAACAAAATTATCTAATGATTTACCCATTACACATATTTGTAACATCTTTTCCTCATAAACATACAATATTTTTTATATAGTTTTTGATATATATATATATATATATATATATATATATATATATATAATGGTCGATAATTTTGAAATTGATGTAACGAAATAATCAACACCCTTTAAACAAAATATGTAATGATTTACCTATCACGTATCTGACTATCGGTGACATTCCTTTTTGTATATACTCTTTTTTTAATATCTAAAGAAAACATTACAAATACCATAGATTGGCCTTTGATATTTCACACAATTATTTAGCAACTAAATATTTGGAATGGGTTTCTGCGGAATTTTATAACAAGGTTAAAATATTTTCCGAATAATTTGACCAAATTTTGAGAAAAATTAAAATTTTATAACAAGGTTGAATCAAAGTATCACAATATTTTCCAAAGTACGAGATAGGAGCCAATGTTTTTGGGAATTTTTGTGCAAAAAACGTAACTTTGGGAAGCCTTGGGTTCTGTTTCAGAGTTTCAGTAAGGTCAGAAAGTGGCATTTTTTTTTCAATTTTTGGGAAATTTAAAGCCATGAGAAAAGGGCCCCACTTTTCTTTTATCAAACATCAAATTACATATGTTAAAAGGCAGTCACAAAAGCAATTTAAAGCTTAGAACTGCATCTTCGTGTGAAGCAACCTTGTCTTGAGCTACTTCTCATTCTATCTTGTAGCGTACACCAATACCAAAGGTACTTACTTATACATGTGGACAAAATGCTGAATAACAAGCTTCAATTTCTAGTGGAAAATATAAACAAATGAATCATTAAGATAGCTCACGTGTTACAATGCCATGAGAGGTGAAGGTTGTGGAGATTTGGGGAGGAAATAGATTAGGTTTGGGGGGAAAAGGGATAGTCTTTGGAGGGTGGGTTAAGCTTGAAACCACTGGTGGAGGTGAATGAGAAAATGGCTATGGAGGTTTGGAGAGGAAATGAATAGTCTTTAGATAAGGGTTGTAGTGGCTAAATACAGAACGAAGTCCTACTAGGAGTTGAGAGAGGTGAAGGGTTCTTATGAGTTAGTATTAAGAAGGGGTTATCCTTCTTTTCATAAAATATTACGTTTAACATGGGGAGTTGAAAAGAGGTTAGGTTTTGGGAAGATCTTTGGTGTGGCCAATCACAGCTGAAAGATGACTTTAGGAATCTCTTTTCGCTAGTCGTGGATCGTTCTGCTTTGGTTGCATATTACCTTGATAGAGTAGTTGGAGAGAGAGTGTGGTGTTCTAAGGTTAGGCGTGAGTTAAATACTGGGAATTAGAGGACATGCTCGGGCTTTTGAGACGTCTGAGTAAATTACCCCCATACAACTAGAATCAGGGATTTTGGACTAGGGTCAACAATAGTCAATTTCCAGTGAGATTATATATACTTTCTTTTTGTCCAGGACCTACTCCTTTTCTTCATTAGACTTTTGAAATCCTAGAATTACGTCCCAGATATCATTTTTCCTTTAGATTACGACTTTGGAAAAGATTCTTACGATTGATCATATGAAAAATAAAGGGTGAAGGATGGCAAATTGTTGCCTCTTTTGTGCCTTCAATCGGAGAAACCAGAAGATCACTTGCTCTTACAATGCTCTTTTGCATCTAGTATTTAGGGATTTTTCCTTTCTTGACTAGGAGTATATTGGGTCTTTTTCCCTTCCTTTCTGAATTTCGTATCTTGTTGGCCTTCGATGAGTTTGAACACTCTGAGAGCGGTTATCTGGTCTTTACTTCCGGGATCTATGACTTGGCTTATTAGGAAAGAGAGGAACTCGAGAGTGTTTGAGAATCACTTGACCTCTCGCTCACATTTATGTGTGCACATTAAACATCTTATTTTGTTTTTGTGTTCCTCCCATAGAGAGATTGAGTACTTAGGTGAACTATCATTGTGATTCAGAGATTGTATCGTGCAACTATTATTGTTATGCTTTTTGTTGGCTGTTTTGTATTGGTTTGCTTTCTTTCCTTTTTCTTCTTAAGAGTTTACATTCTTGTGAACTCTGTGTGTTTGTTTCCTTTCATCAAATTATAATATGATTTCATGATTACCAATCATATATATATATATATATATATATATATATATATATATATATATATGTTCCAACAACATGAGTCCCACAATTTTCAATACGTGAATTACTTTGTGAAAGCAACCATAAATGTGTATTGGTTAAGTTAACATGGTTCAACCACTGTGGAATTAGAGATATATGATACTTGAAGGTATCAATAATCACAGCTTGTAGAGTACCAAATTGGGCCTAAAAATTTCAGGAGTATCGAAAAAAAAAAGCTTCAACAATTGAGTGATTGGCCATAATAGGTTGTGCAAATACTGGCCTCTAGAGTCTAGAGGACTCAATTAAAAAATGATAGCATGATGCTCTAAGCACTTACCTTGAAAAGCAGAGCACGATGACGAGACATGCCAATATTTAAGGACCCAATAGGAAGCACACTTGTGTGAAGAGAAATCCGTAACTCTGTACTCCTCTCCATCCACCTTGACGTCATGATATTAGCATCCTTTACCGGCCCACCCATATGCTCTGTAACTAGATCAGCAAGCCTTTGTACCAAAATACTAACCTCAGTGGCAGGGCAATCTAATGCAATACACTGTGTGACTTGCTCCAACTCTTTTAGGGCAGGGTCGATTGCTCGGTTTACAATAACAACTTCAAAGCCAGGAACCCCAAGGTTTATTTGGAGATCTACAAGAGAAGGAATTTTTCCTTGGCTTGCAGGATCTGTGGAGAGCCCATATACATCGTAAAAACCATCCACCACTTTCTCCTCGTAGTCAAGCACATTGTAATCCTAGAAAACCAAAGATCCCAACATAAGCAATACTAAATGGAAAACAAAAGATCAAATAGGCAAAGTACAGGAACAGTATTAAAATTTTAGGAGCTATTTGGATCGACTCCTAGACAGAGTTGGGAATGTGTCCAATGTATCGCAATTCCACGTGTTTGGTTTGGACTTCAAATGGTACCTGATTTCTGCCTCCCACTTACACCATGCACAAAACAATTCCGAAACAGCTGCGAAGCCAATTTGAACAGGAACAAAAGGTGAAGTTTTTCATCAGTGCTTTTAGCCTTTCATTTTGTTCAATCCAGTCTTTCAAATGAAGACCTAATCATACCGGAACCGAAGAGATCTCAAGCAAAATTATCAATACTTGCTATTAATATTGACACAACCATACATGAATACAGTATGAAGAAATTTCTTAAACACCACAAAGAAACTCTATTTGACTACAATAAAATACACGACCACTACCTTCCAAAAAAGAAAAAAATATACCACCACTCAAGGTCATGAAGAAATAAAAATCGAAATCGCCAATTTTTGAATCTTAAGGGAATTCGATTCCACTTAAAAGTATTTAATGCCATAAACGCCATTGAAACATGTAAGGGAAAAATGGACCTTTGCAAAATTTATTTAAAATACTGGCATACTGCAATAATTCTGAGAGAAATAGGTACATCTGAAGAAAAAGTGGCAATACTCATCTTGCTAATTGTAATTACGCGTTTGTGAATTGAGATACTTACCAACAAATATAGAAGGTCAACTCTTTTTTTTCTTTTATTTGCAGGAAACTAACCGGTGAAGCCCAGAGTTCAGATTAAATTTCCAGCCTTTTTGCACTTTCCAGACTAGAATTGCTCAGAGTTTGGTATAGAAATCCTAATTTCACTACAAAGAAATTCAACTCTCATTTTATTGTCACAGTTTAACAAACACTATGCGAAACTAGTAAGAATCCCACTCCCAAACACGTATGTCGACCAAATACCGTCTTGAGCCATTAATGAATTATGCAAAATTCTAACATTTTGCGCTAATTGAAAGTGCCCTAGTTAGTTAAATTTCCACATTCAAAACCAAATAGTATAAAAACTCCATGAAAAACGTAGCAAAAAACCCTAATTCGTGGTCAAGCAGTAGAATTCAATACCTGCAAGACTCAATCAAAGCTGAACAGAATCAAGATCAATTCAACAAACTCACCCAATACCGACGCGACAACGAATCAGCAGCTCCATCCCCTTCTCTCACAGACTCGAATCGATGACGCCCTAAGCTCAGAAACGCATCTACAGGGATCTGATTGTTATCCAGATTCTGGCGAAACTCGGAATTCGAAGCGCTGATCGCTAGGGCTAACTGAAACTGAAATTCCTCTTCGGAAGAGAAATAATCCGGAAGATCGGCGGAGAAAGCAGTGGGAGCGGTAGATGTAGCGGCGGCAGTGGTAGCCGGAGTGGGTGGAGAAGAGGATGGACTCGCCGGAGACTGGACGGGAGTTTGGCCGGAAGTTGAACGGTGATCGGAGGCACAGGAGGGAGATATAGATATAGAGGGAGGAGTATCGTTGGATCGATTGGGGTTGGGGTCGTGACTGCTACCGAAGTGAAGCTTTTTGAAAATGTGCTTCATCGTGTCTCTTCCTTTCCTTTCTCTCTCTTCTCTTCTTTCAGGCTCAGACGAGAGGAGGGAATTTTAATCAAACTTAAGGTGGTGTATTTTATACACGTATTAAATGGTCATCACTTTTGGGGAAATTTCCAAATTAACCTGCTTTAATATATATATATATATATATATACTGTTTATTTCATTTTTATTCTATTAATACGTATCTTGTGTAAGTTTTACCATGATCAAGTATAAATGCTACATTCGTTTTTGGATTGTCTGCTCCCCCTTATTTTTATATAAGAAAGATAAATTAATATGATATCTTTTATGGGTTCTATTGCTTTTATTTTGTCGTTCTCTATAAAATTATGAAAAGATTCATTAATCTATAGGGTTCAATAATATAAACTTTGATTTTTAGATTTTTTTTTATATAAGACTAGCGAGTGGCACGTGCGATGCACGTGAGAGCGAGGGGAAGGAGTTAACCACAATTAATAGGAGTTAAAAGGGACACCTGTTAACCCATGGGTGCGATTGAACTCACTAGTGGCACGTGATGCACATGAGAGCAAGGGGAAGGAGTTAACCACAGTTAATAGGAGTTAAAAGGGACACATGTTAACCCACGGGTGCCATTGAACTCTCCCCGAGTTCAATCGCGATTGGCTGTGATTCTAAAAAGATAGATGAGTAAGGGGTAGTTTGGAAATTAAATCAAAGGCAATGGGTAGTTTGGATTTTAAAGCAAAACATTAAATTAAAATTTTGTTTTTATACAAGGGTAGTATGGGAATTTCAAAAAAATCATCTACGCCAGCCTCTCCCATTATAATAGTAAAGATACTGTTAATTTCATTTTTATTCTATTAATATTTATCTTGTGTAAGTTTTACCATGATCAAGTATAAATGCTACGCTCTTTTTTGGATTGTCTGCTCCCCCCTAATTTTATATAAGAAAGATAAAATAATATGATATTTTTTATGGGTTCTATTGCTTTTATTTTGTCTTTCTCTATAAAATTAGGAAAAGATTCATTAATCTATAGGGTTCAATAATATAAACTTTGATTTTTAGATTTTTTTTTATATAAGACTAGCGGGTGGCACGTGCGATGCACGTGAGAGCGAGGGGAAGGAGTTAACCACAATTAATAGGAGTTAAAAGGGACACCTGTTAACCCATGGGTGCGATTGAACTCACTAGTGGCACGTGATGCACATGAGAGCGAGGGGAAGGAGTTAACCACAGTTAATAGGAGTTAAAAGGGACACATGTTAACCCACGGGTGCGATTGAACTCTCCCCGAGTTCAATCGCGATTGGCTGTGATTCTAAAAAGATAGATGAGCAAGGGGTAGTTTGGAAATTAAATCAAAGGCAAGGGGTAGTTTAGATTTTAAAGCAAAACATTAAATTAAAAATTTGTTTTTATACAATGGTAGTATGGGAATTTCAGAAAAATCATCTACGCCAGCCTCTCCCATTATAATAGTAAAGATACTGTTTATTTCATTCTTATTCTATTAATATGTATCTTGTGTAAGTCTTACCATGATCAAGTATAAATGCTACGTTCCTTTTTGGATTGTCTGCTCCCCCTTAATTTTATATAAAAAAGATAAAATAATATGATATTTTTTATGGGTTCTATTGCTTTTATTTTGTCTTTCTCTATAAAATTAGGAAAAGATTCATTAATCTATAGGGTTCAATAATATAAACTTGATTTTTAGATTTTTTTTTTATATAAGACTAGCGGATGGCACGTGCGACGCACGTGAGAGCGAGGGGAAGGAGTTAACCACAATTAATAGGAGTTAAAAGGGACACGTGTTAACCCATGGGTGCGATTGAACTCACTAGTGGCACGTGATGCACATGAGAGCGAGGGGAAGGAGTTAACCACAGTTAATAGGAGTTAAAAGGGACACATGTTAACCCACGGGTGCGATTGAACTCTCCCCGAGTTCAATCACGATTGGCTGTGATTCTAAGAAGATAGATGAGCAAGGGGTAGTTTGGAAATTAAATCAAAGGCAAGGGGTAGTTTGGATTTTAAAGCAAAACATTAAATTAAAATTTTGTTTTTATACAAGGGTAGTATGGAAATTTCATAAAAATCATCTACGCCAGCCTCTCCCATTTTAATAGTAAAGATACTGTTTATTTCATTTTTATTCTATTAATATGTATCTTGTGTAAGTTTTACCATGATCAAGTATAAATGCTACGTTCGTTTTTGGATTGTCTGCTCCCCCTTAATTTTATATAAGAACGATAAAATAATATGATATTTTTTATGGGTTCTATTGTTTTTATCTTGTCTTTCTCTATAAAATTAGGAAAAGACAAGGAGAGAGTATAGAGCTAGAAAGTAGGTGTTGTAATGCTCTTAAAAATACGGTTTTCTGTGATGTATCAATTCCAATAGAAAGCTATATATTTTGGTCCCAACTGAAAATATCAGTATCAGTTTCGTACTATATATACTTATAATTTTCTTATTAAATAAATAATTTAAAATTTTTAAATAAGTTTTAGGAATCAAATTTATTATATATAAAGTCACGGAAAATGATTGAAAACAAAGTGATAAACATAATTACAATTACATTATGAATGAAAACATAAATAATTAATAAACTATATGAATTATTCATTTCGTATCAGTATAATTGGGGCTGCACAAAGCCCGATCGACATATTGGTACAACTCGGTTTGGCCCGAGATCGGTCCGAATTTTAGGCCAAGCCAAGCCTAAAAAAAAGTCTGAAAACTCAATCAAGCCGAGCTCGAGCCAACTCTTGTGTGGCTCGGCCCGACTTGATTGAGGCTTGGTTCGGCCCGAACTAGGCTCGACTCAAATATTATTAAAAAAGATTTAAAAAAATAAAAATTTATTTATATATCATTATTATATATATAAAATATTATTTTAAAAAAAATATTCAAGCAGAGCTCGAGTCAAGCCAAGCCCAGCTCAAGCTTGAATCAATTCGGGCCGAGCCGAGCCCAACTTCGAGCCATACTTTTGAATTCCGGCCAAGCTTCGTGCTGCGCTTTCAAGCTTCATTTCGAGCCGAGCCGGGCTTCGAGTCTAGATCAAACCCTTTCAAGCCGAGCCCAGCTTGCACGAAGACCCGAATACAGCCCTAAGTATAAATATCGTCTAGGACTATCGAAATCTATATTTATCATTATTTCGTATGATTTTAGGGATTTTTAGTTTCATGCGTGGCAATTTTTGACTCGAACCATCAACCTCTTAAAAATGCGGAAGCAGCTTACTTATTCGAGTTCAGGACCTTCAGGTCACTGTTTTGGGGTCCATAAATTAGCTCTTGGGTTCGTCTTCTTAACCCACTTATTGTTTGGGTCAAGCATGGTTAGGTTTTCCAAACCTGATGGGTCACTATTAATTTCGAGGTTTAATAAGTTGCAGTTGGGCATCGCAGCGAAAACAACAGCAAGCAACATCATTGAAGGTGACCGTCCACCCCACCAACATAGCATCACCATCTGTCATTTGGGCCGTTGGAGTGTCCATTTGACGAGTGTGGATTTGCATGAAGCTTTATTGTAGGCCAGCAGCAGGCATGCTATTGGTCGACTCCAACAAAACTCTTGTAGAAGCCAATCCTCTACGGTGATAACCTGATTTGGCAAATCCGGTTATCACCTCTGAGGTCACCACATGTCCCTTGTGACACCCCTTAACTTTGGTTAAGATTCACCCACCCCTATGATTCACCTATGCATCCTTGGTTTTTAGAAAAAATTATTAATTCTTTTTTTAATATCAAAAACATATTTTTAGTGTGTTTTTAATACTACAATATCAAAAAATAAGAATTAATATTTTTTTCTAAAAACCAAGGATGGGTAGGTGAATCCTAGAGGTGGTTGAATCTTAACCACAGTTAAAGAGTATTACAAGAGATATGTGGCAACCTCAGGGGTGATAACTAGATTTGCCAAATCCGGTCAAGTTATCATCTTAGAGGATTTAGTTTCTTTAGCTTTCTAGGAAGTGATTTAAAACTCTTGATAATACCTACTATTGAGAGCTCAACCGTCAATCTAACCGTGTCAAACTTTAAGTGAGTCATCATTTAAAACATGCACGAACATGGAGCCATCCGAAGTCATGCAATCACTCCTTCTAAGCATAGTACTTCAACATTGGATAAAAATCCGGTATGAAAATTATTCGAGTATAATTCTAAATAATTATTCAATAATTCGATTAAAAATTCGGCAAAAAAACACAAAACATCAAGTGTGGTATGGAAATAATTCGAATATAATTCAGGCCAACACTCAATAATTTGTTGAAAAATTCGTCTAAATATATAAATTTGCATATATAAAATTTATAAATGACATTAAATCTTTAATTTTACATTGTAGAAAATGAAAGAAAAAAAAAAGTGTAGTCAGAAATTGAGAGAAAGAGAGGGAGATAATCATATTTGGAAATGAGATTGAGATGTGACGGTCCTTTTCATTGAAAAGGTTGTACAATATAATCGAATTCTCAATACTCGACTATTGACGGCCGTGGTGCCGTTGTGATAAGTGACGATCGTAAAATAGTTAGGAATAGAGATTTAGGAATAAAAATAGATTGAGAAAAAATGACGAGATAGAGTAATGGCTGAAGAGTGCTTCAAGACTGGTGTTTGACGGTTTTCAGCGACGATGTGGCTAATGAGATAGACTTAAGATTATGGATTGAGCGAGAAAGAAATCAAGAGAAAATAAGTTACACACGAGTAAGAAAGAAGAAAGATAGTTTATGATGAATTTATCTTTTTTTTATTTATTTAAATTTTATAGGTATTATTCGTGAATAAGTCATGAACGATTTGCGTATAAATCGTGAAAGACTCGTTTTATTAAAAATATTCGCAAATGATTTTGTATCTTTGAATAGTTCGGATGAATTATAATATTTTATTCATGTATAATTCATGAATTTACTAACTATGCTTCTCCTGTAATATTTTATTTAAACAACATGAGCCGTTTTGTTAATCCATACTTCAATTTGAATGGTAATTCGTAATATTGAACAGAGAAACGGAGAGTGATTGGATGAGTCTCCACATGCACATATGCCTCTAGGTTTGAAAATATTTGGTACTTGGGGGTGTCAACGGATAATATCTTATTGGTATTTGAATTTGTTTACTCAGGTAATTAATTGAATTGGTATCTGGCAAAACATATTCAAATAGTAATTTTATTATTCATCTATAATCAGATAAAAATATTGATACATCTGATTTGATAAATATCTGACAAATTATATAATATATTATTATATATAGATAACATGTTATGAGTTTATAAGATTAAAATAAACTTTATAAACACATAAATATACTTAACTTAATTTAAGAAACTAAATTATTATTTTCAATATAGATGAAATTAAAATATTAATTTGCTATTTTTAATATACTATATATATTAGCATTTTTTTCATTTATTTTTTAAAGTAATTGAATAATTTAAATATTATTTGAATTCAAATATTTTAATAGGAATCAAATATAAATACCATATTCTACAATTCGTCAAGTCTTTATTGGAATATATAATTGGATACGAATTCGAATATACCAGTATCTGTTCCATCGACAACTCTAATTGTACAAGGGCTACAAGCTCAATTAATGGAAGGAACCAAATCCTCTACGGTGATAACAGGATTTGACAAATCCAATTATGCTCCCTGAGATTGCCACGTATCCCTATGACACCTCTTAACTGTGGTTAAGATTTACTCACCCATCATTGGATTTTAGAAAAAAAATTTGAAATTTTAAAAATATTTTAATATTAAAATAATTAATGCTAACCCTAACCGTTTTTCATTTGCGCAGTTGCAAAATGCCCTTGCAGCTGATTATTCCGTTCTCATTTACAAAGGAGCCAAACAATCTCCTGTGATAACCGGATTTGGCAAATCCGGTTATCACCCATAGAGGTCATCACGTGTCTCCTTTGACACCCCTTAATCCTGGGTAAGGTTCACCCACCAATTTTTGGTTTTTTTTTTTAAAATATTAAATCTTTTTTTAAAATTAAAAAACTGTTTTTAATATTAAAAAAACTCTAAAAACAGTTTTTTAATTTTAAAAAATAATTAATTTAAAAAAAAAACCAAAATTGGGTGGGTGAACCTTACCCATGGTTAAGGGGTGTCAAAGGAGACACGTGGCGACCTCTAGGGGTGATAACCGGATTTGACTCCTTTACAAAACATACTCCAAACAACTTAGGATAATGCTAGCTTAGAGAAACACCCCGATGAGTCTCTCATTCATAGAAAACAGTAATGTGAAGTGATAGTTTACATGGACTTCCACCACCAACTTTTTTCACAAAATGGGGCAAGTGCTATAGCCAATCTCCCTAACAAACTAACGTGGATTTTTGGTATCAATAATCTGAATAGGTAGGGTTTATTTAAAAATTTAGCTTAGTTCGACTTTAAATCATTAAATTGGATGTGTAGATGTTTTACCTCAAAAAAAAAAAAAAAAGACAACCTTTTTTTTTTTTTTAAGGGATAAAACCTCTACTTTAAAAAGACGTAGAAATCTATTCTATCTTTTAACTTAACAATCAAATATCTATATAAGCTCATTTTTCGAATAACCTCTACATATTTAGATTAGGGTAACCAAATGCCACCTACATATATTTATAAAAATAGGAATTTTTTAGGGGAAATAGTTAACGTAGCATAGATTCTATTTCCAAACCAAAGCATCCACCGTGGTGCCTTACGTTTGGAAGTGAATTCCGGTACGCCAATCACAACTCATTTGCTAACCACAATCTTAGTGTTTTCTCCGTTTTTATAATTTTCCAAGACAAGGACTTTATGATGAGACCCAAAAGTAAATATTGAAACTTCGTATTGCATCTAGAAAGGGAGAGTGGAATAAGAGTGAGGCTAGCTAGCACTCCCATAGCAACTAAGAGCTTAGCAACCTTACGACAAGCATGTAGAAACAAGAAACAGCACAAAAAAGATTTAAAAAAAAAAACTTCACTGTATCTTCACCCATGTACCGGGACTCGGTATACCAGCATGCACCACGAACAGAAGATAGTACCCAGCCGGTGCAATTTCAGCCGATGGGAGCCCAACCGCACTCAACCGATACGTATCGATCCCGACATCCCTAACCCCAATCACCTTCAGCACCACCAATCTCTGATTCATTGCTAGCGAGTGTGTCGTAAACGATGGTGCCAGTATCGTAACCGACACATCTGGCGCTCCCCGATACGCTGACACGGTAAAGGTAATCGTTACAGAATCTCCATACCTCAAAACCTCGCTAGCAGATACAATCCACGGCCGTGTCGCTGCATATCCTCGAGCCAGATACGGCGGCGAATAGGCCTCCAAGCTCAGCTCTGTCGGGTATTCTACGCCGGTGAAGTTGTAGAACATGTGGGGGTTGCTGCCACCAACTAAAATACGCCCGTCGGCTAACAACACTGCCGACGAATGGTACAGTCTCGGTGTCGGCGACTGGTTCATAACCATGAATCTCCGGTTACCAGGCACATTTGTACGGTAAATCACCGGTATAGTAACCGGTTCCCTTGCACTTTCCCAACCGGCCGTACCCCTTCCAGCTCCGTTGATTATAATAACGTCGCCGGTCGGAAGAATCAACATATCGCTCATTACACGCGCCATTGGTAGCTCTTCCATTACCCAGGAAGGATTTTGATCGGTGACCTTCAAGCGTCCGCAAGTAGAACATGCACGCGCATAATTGCCACGCGCCACTTCTGAAAAGGCTTCTCGTGGTGCACCACCGCAAACCAAGACCTCTGCTTCAACGGCTTTATTCTGGTCGAAGGAGATTTGGAGTGGAAGCAAGACAGATGAGCCAGAACTCGGGTAGTTCCGAGGATTATCGCCGGGGATTGCCGGGAACTCTCTAACCACACGATCACGAACGTAATCGAATGATATCGATCTCGTGTTAGCAAAGATGAACAGATTCCCATCTGGTAATAAGTGCAGAAATGGGTATAAATTGTTCTCACTGCTATCTCGAGTTTCTCTCAGAAAATTCAACCAGTAAGTACCTAAGGAGGTTGACGATGACGAAGACCCATCTCGGTTTCGAGGGTAAAACTCGTAATTAAACTGTCGTCGACCTCCGACGATGATTATCCGGCCGTCGGGAAGTATCTGGTTAGTTGAATACCACCGGCGAGCAGACAGATATCCGGGGAACTCAATCCAATCACAGTCATCGTTAACACATGGGACTAAAGTACGTACAACATGGTCACCGTCGTTATAGCCACCTGTTTGGACGAGTGTGCCGTCGGGAAGAACAGCGCCGGAGGAACACCAGGTGTCAGTCTGCACCATCAAGGGTCGGATTGTATTAGAGCCAATATCGTAAATTAAAGAGTGGGCAGTGCAGTCGGTTTGGAGGGCAGTGTCGAAGGGGTCATGGCGACAGTGGCCGGACGGGAGAGAAAGGTTGGATCGGCCGAAATCTGTACGGTCGAACATGACGACTTTGTTGTTGCGCAGAAGCTGCATGTGCATGGCTGATACACCGATACTAGCGTGTAGGAGGCGCCATTCGCCGCCATGGATGAAGGAGTTTGTTGATGAGAGAGACTGATCAGATTTTGCTGGAATTAGAGAGATGGTGAAGATGATTGAGAAGAGAGAGGAAGAGATGTTTTTCTTGATCGCCATTGTTGAGGAAGGAGAGAATTAGAGTTGGAGATATGTTGTTGATGTTCTTGGTGGAGTAAGGTTGATGGAATGAAGTATATATTCAAATAAAATGAACTCATCAATGCTTTGTTCGTCCGCTATTTCGTCCGGGGTTTCTGCATCACATTTTCTAGCATGCTTGATCTGATGGATAGCGAGACACCTGATTAAAATATCACATAGATCAGCCGTCATGGATCTTGTAGACTTTAGGGATTGGACGACCGTTTCGTGTGATGTTTCCCATTCATCTGCATGGTCAGAATTAGGAGAGATACATATATGAAGAAGATCAAGAGAAGAATTAGCTCCAAGGTGGCTGCAAAAGGGCATGAGCTCCAAGAGGGTGGTCCACCTGAAATCCCGGCGAGCACGGCCTTGGTGTTCTCGCCCTAAGACGGTCTCAAGATTCACCCACCCCTAGTGATAACAGATTTGGCAAATCCAGTAATCACTCGTCATGTGTTCCTTTTAACACCCCTTAACTCTAAGGTTCATCCACTCATCCATGGTTTTTAGAAAAAAAAAAAAAAAATTTAAATTAAAAAACTATTTTCAGAGTTTTTTTAATATTAAAATATTTAAATAAAGAATTAATGTTTTTTTTCTAAAAACAAGGATTGGTGGGTGAACCTTAAAAGTGGGTAAATCTTAACCATAATTAGGGATAGCAAAATGGACACATGACGACCTCAGGGATGATAACTGGATTTGACAAATGTGGTTATCCTAGTAAAAGATTCGGTATATTTTAAAGGAAAATATTAGTGAGAATATAAAAGGGCCGAGACTTCCAAGACCATGCATGGATGCACGGGATTGCAGGTGGGGCTTACCATGTGAACATGAACCCCATCTGAAATCCCGTGCATGCATGCACGGTGTCGGAGGTGTCAGCCCTTTTGCACGGTGTCGGAGGTGTCGGCCCTAGCAAAGTCCTATTTTAAAATTGTATAGAGAAGCATGAATCCCAGTTAATGATTACATGTCAAATGAGAAGGAGTATTTTTATATTTTAGGGTTGCGGTTAAGGTTGAGGTCGGATGGAAAATAGCTCGACCGTGTCTTAAAAAAGACAGGCCTCACATTCAATACAGGTGGACAGTGGACCCACATCAACAAAATGATTGGCCAACCTTTTTAAGACACAAACGGCAACAGCGCTCGCTGTTGCCCATCCTAACTCAATTAAGGTTAAGGTTCAAACTCTACAAAATAAAAGACTATTGCCCCCACTTGCCAGGAGCGAACTACTGCTCTTCGCTCTCACAAAGCCAATTCAACTACAAGAACTCTAGTTAATTTTTGTTTAAATCCTATGGCTAAAATTTTGTTTATTTTATTTTTTTAAAAACCAAATGTAGATGGGTGAATCTTAGGGTTAGTAAATCTTAACTATAGTTAAATTGAATCAAAAGAGGGACACATGAGATTAAAATGAGACCCGAGAAGCACCTCCTCGCGTCACTGACGGAGGAGGTGATAATTTACCAAAATAAAAAAGCTAAAACATCTTCATTTCTGTGTGCTTCGTTTTTGCTTAGTGTTGATTTTGCAATGTGGTTGCATAAATCCTATGCTTATTTCTCTATTCCTGTTTTTGTTGCTGGGAAAATAAGTAAGAATAGATAGAGAAAATAAAAGATTGAGTGGGTTTACCTAGGGCTGCACAAAGCCCGATTGGCCCATTGGTGTGGCTCGGCCCGAATTTTAGGCTCGAACGGGTCAAGCCAAGCCTGAAAAAAAACCCAAAAACTCAATCAAGCTGAGCTCGGGCCAACCCCTGTGCGGCTTAGCTCGACTCGAAGCCCAGCTCGATTGAGGCTCAGTTCAGCCCGAACTCGGCTCGGCTCGAATATTATTAAAAAAATAAAAATATTATTTATATATATCATTATTATACATAAATAATATAAAATATTATTTAAAAATAAAAAAAATAAAAATAAAGTATTCAAGCCAAGCTTGAGCCAAGCAAGCCCGGCTCGAGCTTGAATCAATTCGGGCCGAGCCAAGCTTCTAGCTAAATGAAATCCTTCCAAGCCGAGCCAGGCTTAGCCAAACTTGAAAAAGCCCGGCCTGAATACAGCCCTAAGTTTACCCTTATGACACCTTAGAAGTAACCTTAGGTCTTAGGTCTGACTGTGTTAATATATGAAGACGAGCTACAGTTGAACAATTAATCCGAGCAACCCAAAAATGCCTTGAGTAGTGATAGTTTGGTGATTACGAAGACAAAGAAATGTATCTTTTAACACTAATTTTTCCCATAAATACCCCTTTGCAACGCATTTTTTCGGGTTGCTTTAGTTGTCTGATTAACCGAAACTCTTATTCATAGTTAATCTCAAAATAAAGGGCCGTAATTTTGAGGCGAAAATCAGCTTCACATCAAAAAAGTCGAGCTCCCCTTTTATGTGTAGAGCGGTGGTACTTTTGTAATTATGAAAAAAAACAGTGACAATTTGCAAACTGCCAAATTACAAGGTTACGGGAGCTCCGCTTTTTTGCCTTCAAGCCGAGCCTGCTTTGTATTTAATCTCAAAAGAGTGTAGTTTTGAATGACGGAAAAGTGGAACTTTCCTTTTTAATGTAGGAGGGTGACACTTTTATATTGGCAGCAAATCCTCTCGGTGATAACCGGATTTTGCAAATCCGGTTATCACCCCTAGAGGTCACCACGTGTCTTCTTTGACTCCCATTAACCATGGGTAAGATTCACCCAACCTTAGGGTTCACCCACCTATTTTTGGTTTTTTTTAAAAAATAATAATTCTTTTTTAAAAATTAAAAAACTGTTTTTAATATTAAAAAAACTCTAAAAACAGTTTTTTAATTTTAAAAAAAGAATTATTATTTTTAAAAAAAAACCAAAAATAGGTGGGTGAACCCTAGGGTTGGGTGAACCTTCCCCACGGTTAAGGGGTGTCAAAGGAGACACGTGGTGACCTCTAGGGGTGATAACCGGATTTGCAAAATCCGGTTATCACCGGAGAGGATTTGATGCCTTTTATATTATGGAGGAGCAATGCTATGTGTATGTCCACTTTCCGGTACTGTCTACTATTGTCTGGATAACTAGAACGTAGACCTAGCATTGCTCAATAAGGAGAAGCGGTGACAATTTTGTAAATTCCATACATAGTTATAAGGTTGCCACCGCTTACACGAAAAATGAAGCTTTACTTTACGCCGTGAAGCATAGCCTCACTTTTATTTAAACTCAAAATAAAAGGAATTTAAAAAATTATATTAGTAAGAGTTGTAAAAGACAAATTAAAATTTTCTTTTAGAATTCACCTATTTCGTCACAGCCAGATTGAGGTCCTGCTTCAATCTTAGGATTCTTGCTATTGATGCTCCTGTTCCTGCATGCTACCGCTTCTCATGACATGAGCAGCTATAGTTACTGACTTCGAATATCTGTAGGTGTAATTTTCGAAGAGGTCATTTTTGGGTTGTGAAGAGGCATGCCCAATACACCATTGTACACGGACTTCTTGCAATGAGCAACAGTTCGCTCCACGGGCAAGGAGGGAGGGAACTATTGCTACTCGCTCTCACAAAACTGCCATGCCGGGAACTCAGGTTAATTCTTAATTCTATAGTTAAATTTTTTTATTTTATTTTTTAAAAAACAAAGGATAGAAACTCTAGGAGTTAGTGAACCTTAACCACAGTTAAAGGGGGACACAGGACATGAAAAGGAGACCCAAGAAGCCCCTCCTCCCTCACCTACTTACCCACCCAGGAGGTGATTATTTTCCTTTGGCAATACTGTGTACCACTTTAAAAAAATAATAATAATAAAAATAAATAATAGTTTTATTTTTTTTGGGGTTGGATATCATTTACCGAGAGACCACACCCCCACCACTGGTGCAAGAGGCGGGGCGTAAGAAGAAGAAGAAGAAATAGTTTATTAAACATATATATATGCTTGAATTTCACATGCATATCAAGCATTGAACTACGAAGCCAATTTAACCAAAAAAAAAAAAAACTACGGAGCCAATTACATGGTCTAAGCTTAGAGATACGAAACTCTAATTTTGAAAAGATTGATTTTACCATAAATGAGACTTCCACCGAGTCGCTACAGACTTTGTTGAGCATACATAGTCAGAAATTATGTGTACAGGTTTCAGGTAAATCTTAATTCTAGGAAGTTTGAGGGATACCACTTTGGGCGAAGTTGAGTTTAAAGCATCAATCCTCCTGTTTCCTTGCGGTAGAACTGCTTCTGAACTAGAGAGTGCGATACCATTTACTTTTGAGATCTACAGAGTATGGAGATTTAGGGCTCGTTGGGATAGACTTCCGAGAGGAGAAATACTTCCTCTGGAGTAGTTACTTCTTGCGAAGTAACTCCTGAGAAAGTTGACAAAGTCATTCAAAAGAGAAAATAGCGTTTAGTTTATACATGAAAAAAAATTGGTTTATACATAAAAAAAAAAGTAACTTTAAAAAACCCAAAAATTCAATTTATGTTTGGTTTACACATACAGAAAGTAACTTTTGAAAGTTTTATACATGGTATAAAACCAAGGTTCGGCCCATGGCTATTATGCGGTGAAGCCGACACCATCAACCATTGTTGCATTGTTGAGTCACCCTCATTTGTTTTTATCATGTTACTCTAGTATTTGCACGCTTTAAAACAAGAGATTAACTATAAACCAGAGCTCTTAAACCAAAAAAAAAATTATAAACCGGAGCTCCAGCTGAAGAGAGATAACCGCCTAGTGGAACGCGCACGCGGGGGACTTGTTTGACACGAATCTATTTTAACAACCATTTAACTATAGTTAAGATTCACTCTCCTCTAGGGTTCATCCATCTATCCTTGATTTTTGGTTTTTTTTTTTAATATTAACCTTGTATTAACTAACTTCAACCATAGTTAACACGCACGCTTACAGATTGCCACATGTCCCCTTTAACACCCACTAACTGTGGTTGAGATTCACTCATCCCTAGGGTTCATCCACCTACCTTTTTTTTAAAGAAAAAAAAATTTAACCTTGGATTTACTAACCTAAAGCACAGTTAATGTGCACACCTACAAGTTGCCACATGTCCCCTTTAACACCCACTAACCATGGTTAGTGTTCATCCACCCCTAGGGTTCACCCATCTACCTTTATTTTTTAATCTTGGGTTGACTAACCTAAACCACAGTTAATGCACATGCCTATTAGTTGCCACGTGTCCCCTTTAACACCCACTAACTGTGGTTAAGATTCACTCATCCCTAGGGTTCATCCATCTACCCTTGTTTTTAGAGAAAAACATTAACCTCGGATTGACTAACCTAAACCACAGTTAACGTGTGTGCCTATAGGTTGCCAAATGTCCTCTTTAACACCCACTAATGGTGGTTAAGATTCACTCATCCCTAGGAATCATCTACCCTTGTTTTTTAGAATTTTTTTAAAAAAAAAATAATCTTGGGTTGACTAACCTAAATCACAGTTAATGCGCATGCCTATAAGTTACCACGTGACCCTTTTAACACCCACTAACTGTGGTTAAGATTCACTCACCCCTAGGGTTCATCCATCTACCTTTGGTATTAAAAAAAATTAATCTTAAGTTAATTAACCTAAACCATAGTTAATGCTTGCCTATAGGTTGCCATGTGTCCCTTTTTACACTAACTATGGTTAATTAAGATTCACAAACTCTTGAGGTTCAAAAATATAATTTTAGTTTTAAAAAGAAATATTAAAAAATTATTAACCCTAATGTTATAAATTCTTAACTAGAGTTAAATATTATTTTAATATTTCAAAATATATATATTTTATAGTTGAACCTTAAGAGTATCATTTAGGAAAACCCTGTCATTTAGAAAAATCCGGGTGGTTTCCGGTTTGTTTATCTACATACGATTATTTCCGGACATTCCGTCAACTTTATGTAGAAAACTATATATGGACTTCCCATGGAAGCTACCTCAGCTTACTTTTCAACTTTCCTTCACTTTTACTTTCTTAGGAAGGGAAAATGAAAGTGGCAAACAAAACATGTAGTTGGCCTACTTTGACTTTCTAAAGTTAGAAGTCCATAAAAGTAAGTAGCTGGGGAAGTCTATCCAAACGCCACCTTAGTTTGAACCATCGCTATAAAACCACACTAAATTGAGAATGCTATAGCTTCCATACTCTTTTTAACTCCTTGTGCATTCATCTACTTATCACTAAAAATTGAAAATCAATTCATTAACAATTTCAACAAATAATTCTTAGGTATTTGAATATTTTGTCAGAAAGAATAATAGAAGGAGACCTCAAGGCTCAATTAGTGATGTAGTTGTTATGCAGCAAAACATGCAGTCTCACTTGAAATCATCACACCAAACCAGTAATTGCTATGCTAGCAAGTATAAAGTAGCTAGTGCACAAGAAGTTAGTTTTGACAATCTGATTCACAATTCACTTCATTATGTTAAGTTAAAGATCATTCATTGCTCTACTCAACACCTTTTAACTGCTTGAAATGGAGCCAGAAAATTAAACCCAACACTTAAAACAGATAACCTCACATTTGAGTATCAGCAAATATCATAAGTGTTTAAATAGTAGTACGTACATATCAGACCTTGGAAAATCAAATATTTAAGGGTGGTAAAAGGATAAAGAAAACCAGGGCTTTGTCCCAGTGGGTAGTGTATCTCCTGCTTTGGGGGGAGGTACCGGGTTCCATTCCCGAGAGGGTAGAAGTTTGTATATACTCTCCACCCGCCCACTAACTGAACAGATACTAACACCTAACCAGCGTTGCGGCCTAAACGTAAATCTTGAACCAAAAAAAAAAAAAAGGACAAAGAAAACCCTAACATCATATTCGCAATTCGACCTAATACCTCTTACGCCTTTTCGCAACTACCGACCATTCATCTTCTGCTACAATTTCTCTGGGCTTCTGTTCACTTGATTTGTCATTTAGCTTTAGTTTCAACCCGGGACAGGGTTTATCAACAACCATGTCTGATGCCTCATCCTCCGAGCTCTCACTGTCATCTTCATTGACGACCTGACACATAGTTAAAAAATGAAGGATAATGTTAACAGCACTCTCTTTGTTAATATACCCTTTTATGAGTGAACAAAGTGTTGGTGCAAAATTCGTGTCTTTCTCTTAATATTGAAAAACAATAACACATGTCTTCCCCTTGAAGAAAGTGAGTTTAAAAGAAAATGCAACTAGTAGAAGCCCCATTGGTGAGTCGCCATCTTCAGCAGCAGCAGAGAGAGAGCCAATTCCAGAGGATACCACTGCTACAGCTCTATAGAGAAAGAGAAGCAGAAGCACCCTCGACACTGGATCATCACTTGACACTCCCTTAGGCACTCCTTCAAAGGCCCCAGTGACCCCTACAGAGACTCCGAGAGAGAGAGGCTCTCACCTCAGAGAGAGGTTCCACCTCATATGGAGGAAGGTGGACCTTCTACCTAGCCTATGTCCCCCCAGGAGGTCTTCAATTGATGATGATCTAGTCTGCCTTCTGATAGGCAAGATAGACTCCCTTAGGACTAGCACGGTGAGCTTTCAGGCAGAAGTTCGGGAGAAGATAGACTCCATCGGGACTGGTATGGTGAGTGTCTCTAGACAGAAGTTAGAGAGAGGTTCAAGTCTATTGAGACTAGACTTGATGATTTGAGTGTGGAATGTGGATGTGGGCGAATTGAAGAATCGGGTACTACAGAGTCAGTGGAGAAGAAAGCAAAAATGACAATTTTGAGTAGATTCAAAAGTTGAGTGATGAGGTCTTCCTCATCAAAGGTCTCACTGAGTCGGTTGACCAGAAGCTCAGGGACCTGGATCTATACTCCACCAATTAGCATCTCAAGTGAATGGGCTAGCTCTTGAAATGTAGGATGTCAAGAAGCACTTCACTTTTGAACCCATGGAACCTAAGATTACCCCCATTGAAATTGAGGAGTAGATTGTTTTTGATGATGCCAGGGGGAGAAAGAAAGGAGAATGAAATGTTAAATTCTATGTTTTTTTGGTCTTTTTGAATGAAATGTATATTGGATGTATGTTTTTTGTAGTGCTTAGTGCACTTGTGTACCTTTTGTTCTCTTTTGACACATCTATATATGATAATACATTTCTTATGCTCTTTTTAGAATCATTTATCATTTTGGTATCAACTATGAATGAATTATTTATATTTGTATCAATTTCTTGTGAATGACTTATGCAAAGAAATTGAATTTTGGTATTGTGTGTGTAAATATAAATTGGTACCAAATGCTTATGAATGATATATTTAAATTGGTATCATGTACTAATGAATGCATGGTTGTGAATAACTTATGCAAAGGAATATAATTTATATCTTGAATCTATTGAAATTCATTAATGCATATGCTTAGGGGGGGCTTATCTTAAATTTTTTATTGAATTTATATATTGAGGGGGAGTTTATTCCTATTTCATTACATTATTATGTTATCATCAAAAATGGGGAGATTGTTAGCCTAAAGGTTACAACCAAATGTACTCTTAATAATTTTGATGATAAAATAATAATGAAATGACTATTATGTTACTAATGTCTCTATAAAGTTTTTGTAAAATTCAGTGTATTAGAGCATTAGTACAATATCCAAGGCATGAAGCATGGAAATGACACCAAACACAAAAAAATCCACATAGCAAGTCATCTAATCAAGTTGAAGATTATACCAACTCAAAGTAAAAGAGTTAAACTCATGACATGAAGAAGAAAGATCCACTAAGAAGCAATCTTGGTTATGAAGATTAATTCAATGAAGAAAAATCAAGATCAAGTTTGAAAGACATTGAAGACTCTCCAACTAGAAGGTTTCAAAGTTTTATATTTGTAGTTTGAGAGTTTTTAGGACTTTTGTAAAAAGTCCTCAAAGTTTGAAAGTTGAAAGCTCAAATACCTAGGTTGACCGTAGGATCTTAAAGCAACATTGCACATCATTATAAGGTCCTTAGACATTATATGAAATGATTATAATCATGATAAAATCAAGTTTGTTGATCAATTAAATCATTCAAATCATCTAGATTGGTTAAAGAAGAGTTTTCTGTGAAAATTAGAAAACCAGTCGACTAGTTCTTTGGTCCATTCAAAACTAGTCAACTGATTCATGCCACGTGTCTTGTTTATACACTGTTTGCAAAACTAGTCGACTAGTTTCTCATTGGCTTAAAAAACCAGTCGACTGATTTGATCTGCAGATTCTGGAAAATGACTGACTGAAAACCAGTCGACTGATTCATCAAAACCAGTCGACTGATTTGATCGCGGCAAGCATTTAATTAATGCTCCATAACGTCTAGTTTTCAACGGTCATTTTTGTATTCAATGCACCTTTAACGGCCATAATTTTTACCTGGGCTATAAATCTGGATCATTTATGAATGAGAAACAACCTTTGATCATTCTATTAACTTCAATCATTTATTCAAAGCATTTTATTGAGTCATTCATTGTGAAAACCCTAGAATCTCAAAAGAGTGTATATTGAGCTTTTCAACTCCATTCTTTGAGAGACTCTTAATGAACATTCAAGTGATTATCCATCTCATTTTAGGAGCATTTTCTGATTGTAAAATAGTTCATACATCTATTGTATTCGAAATCAAGAATCGGTGGATTCTTGTCATTTAAGTGGGAAGCTTTGTTGAAAGGAAGTCAAGAGAGAGATTCTCTTGCAAGTGTGAGGTTTGATCTTCACTTGTGAAGAAGATCGTGCGATTAGTGATTCGTGTTGAATCCTTAAGTGGGTAACTTGAGGCGGGGACGTAGGTGGGAAGCTTTGTTGAAAGGAAGTCAAGAGAGGGATTCTCTTGCAAGTGTGAGGTTTGGTCTTCACCTGTGAAGAAGATCGTGTGATTAGTGGTTCGTGTTGAGTCCTCAAGTGGGTAGCTTGAGATGGGGACGTTGACGGGAAGGCTGAACCTCGATAACATATCTTGTGTTTGCTTTCTCATTCTCTTACTTACATTTTCTGTTTTATTGACTATTGAATTGCTAGATTTCAATTGCCTAAATTATTAATTGATTAAAACATAGCTTAAGGGATTAGGAAAAAAAAATTAAATTTGCCAAGACCCTATTTACCCCCCCTCTAGGGGTCTATTAATTGGGCACCGGATTGCTTTCCGAACATACAATGTTCACAGAACTGTAGTTTGCAGGTCTTAATTAATTTTAGGAGCTTTCTACTATGAAACTCAATTAAGGCCCTCTCGCTCATATGACCCAGTCACCTATGCTATTGTTTGGTCTCATCATTCCCTTCTAATGAACCAATAGCGGCTCCACTTGTAACAATATTCCCTATCATCTTGTATAAGGTTCCAGTCCTTCTACCTGAGGGCTCCCTTGATTACCTTTAGAGCTTCACCTGAAGCTGTGTACTTACACCCAATAGCTTCTATTGTACTCAAAGTAATCAAATTCTTTTTCAGGTCTGATATATGCCTAACATCAATTAGGATTCGAATTACCCTGTTGAACATCTTAAGCCTAATAGTACCTATCCCTACTGTCTTACAAACTGCATCATTACCCATCAAAACTATACCTCCATTAATATGGTTCTTATATGTGTTAAACCAATTTCTAATAGGAAACATATGGTATAAGCAACCTGAATCTAGAATCCAAGAATACTTGTATAGGTGCAAAAGGCTTCGCCTTTGCTACTTTCTTCTAAAGTTGCATTAGCTTGATCTGAGACTTTCCCTTTCTCCATTTCCAGTTCATTTTCTTGCTCCTCCTTTAGGATTCTGCAATCTTTCTTAAAGTGACCATATTTCTTGCAATTGTGATATTGAGTTCGAGTCCTCCCTGATTTTGATTTCGACATTTCTATTCTTTGTTCTTTTTTCTTTCCTTTTTTCTTTTCTCTTCCTCTTACAAACAGACCCTCAGCTTGGGTATTTTCTTCTTACAGGTTTATCTTTCTCACATTTTGTTTGAGAGTAGATTTGTTACGGTGTCTTCTAACTCTAGGAAAACATTCCTGTAGAGTAGCATTGTAACGAGTTGTTCATAAGAGGGTGGAAGTGAAAAGAGAAGTTATAGGGCATGATCCTCATTGCTGATTTTCTCATTAATGCTTGCTAGATCATTGACTATTCTGTTGAGCACATTCATGTGCTCGGTGAGATTCCCACCTTCTTTCATCTTGAGAGTATGAAGTTTCTGCTTTAGGAATAACTTATTTGACAATGACTTTGTCATATGCAAGCTCTTGAGTTTCATCCAAAGCTTCGGTGCTGAATCTTCATTGATCATATGATAGAGAACATCGTCAGATAGACTTAACCTAATGGTGCTCATTGCCTTTAATTCAAGATCTTCCCAATCATCATCGGACATTGACTCCGGTTTCCTTGATTTACACTTTAGCGTTTTGTGTAAACCTTATTGTATCAATAGATCTTTCACTCGACTCTACCATAATCCTAAGTTGCCATTCCCTTTGAATCTTGTAACATCGAACTTGGCTCTGGAACGTTTCGATGCCATTGCTTCGAATCAACCTGTCTTTGATACTAATTTGTGGTGAAAATGAACTAGCTGGAAGAGAACAGAAACACACACATAACACACGGATATACGTGGTTCACCCGGTATGGGCTACATCTACGGACAGATCATCTTCTTCACTAAGAATCAAAACACAGAGCTACAATGACGTTTAGCCTCTCAAACAATCTCTATCTCTCAAAGAAAATGTTTGACTTCCTCTATCAAACCCTAATTACAAAGTGTCTATTTATAATAGGGTAAAAATCAGGATTAAAAGACCTAATCCCGCTCTCACAGCTCGGGCACTCGCCACCACTCGGGTGGAGCTGTCTACAAAATCTCATGTTCCCCTGGTCGTGATTGCTCGGGTGGTGGTAAGTTCTACCCGAGCGGTACATACAAACTTTAAGACATTTTTGTTTTACCTCTGGACCATCTAAAGATCTCATGGCCAGTAAAGATTCACAGTTATAGTTAAGTTGCCAAGGCACCGGACAGTTGCCCAACTGGATGGTGCTCTATGTTGCAACCTTGAGGTCGATTCAAGCTTAGTTACCAAAGCAAAATACTGTAAGCGAGTTATCAGACGATAGTTTGTACCAGTGTATGGTCCTAGTCGTCTGAAAGGCTGGCATTTCTATATGTTGATAATATCCCAAAACCCTAGCTTACATTATTTTTTGGAAGGTCGATTCACCCTTCCAAAAAAAAGTATCCCAAAACCCTAGCTTACCTAAGGAAAGAAGAAAGGTAACTGTTTTATTATCTGTATTCATTTGATGGTTACATATACCCTCTTAGAAATCTAATTGTATTGCTTCAGGGTGGATTAACAAAATTGCCTTTGAAATAAAGAAAACCACCCAGATACTGTATGAAGAAAGGAGTAATGTTTAAAGAATACTTTGGCCAGCTTTGAAATGCATGCATGTATGGTGACTCGAACTTCTCTACACCGTCTTTGAAAGTTCTTTCTACTTTATATTGACATGTGTCATCCATAGTAATCAAATGCTGGGCAACCTTAAAAGGTTTAAAAATAATAAATAGAGGGAAGAAACCAAAACCAAACTAGAAAGGAGAGAGAGAGAGAAGCCCTTAGATTATAAGAAGAAGACATTTTCCATTAATCAACATTTGTTTTTACTCAACACAATAATTGCAGCCGCAACAATGAGAGAGGCCGCAATTTGGCTTACGGTTACGGAAGCCAGCTTTTCTTTCCCTTTGACAAGTGGGTGAGACCATTTGCATCAACCATGCTTTACAACTTCATATGTACATAAATCATCTTCATAGTGATTTGTGCAACCATTTCAAACATGGCCTTACGAAAGGGGCATGACATAAAGGAGTCCATTTCTTCTCCAACATCATTTGCCTTCTACTACTTTGTGCAACTTTTTTCAGTATATTAATTGAAAGGCTCAGGATCCTCTCGAGTTCAACTCGAGAGAATCTCTTGAGTTCGAACCCCTAGAGGTCGCCATGTGTCTCCTTTGACACCCTTTAACCATGGGTAAGGTTCACCCACCCCTAGGGTTCACCCATCCATCTTTGGTTTTTTTTAAAAAAATATTAATTCTTTTTTTTTTAATTAAAAACTTTTTTTAATATTAAAAAAACTCTAAAAACAGTTTTTTTTAATTTTAAAAATAATAATTAATATATAAAAAAAAAACCAAGGATGGGTGGGTGAACCCTAGGGGTGGGTGAACCTTACCCATGGTTAAGGGGTGTCAAAGGAGACACGTGGCGCCCTCTAGGGGTTCGAACTCGAGAGAATCCTGTGCCTAATTTAAAACTAATTTGTTATACTGTGCTTAACTTAATTAATCATGTCTTACAGAAACTTTCTTTGTTTAAAGTTTTATTAAATTGGAAGAACAAAGACAGCCACTTCAAATTAAAGAAAGCTCACATCTCAAATCCTAATAATAATTTTTTTTTAAAAAAAAGCCTCTTCTTCCTTCACTCTTCATTTCTAAGGGTATTGTTTTCTTTCCAAGCCTAACTTTTGTGGGTTTTTGTCAAAACCCAAATCTCCAAATTAACCACATAAAAGGGAGTTCCACTTCCACCTTTGAATTTTGAAACCACTCTCACACGTCTGCACACACCAAAAGTAGGATTATGACATGTGTCATCCATAGTATTCAAATGCTTCAAAGAATGGCAGCCTTAAAAAGTTCAAAAATGATCATAAGAGGGAAGAAAACAGAGACGCGGAGAAAAGCCCTTACATTATAAGAAGGATACATTTTCCACCGATACATTATTTCTACTTAAAACAGAATAAGTTTCGACCATCTCTACATGGACCCTTTGACATTTCTCTCTTGCTCCTTAAAACGCTCTCCCACACCCATGCACGCGCAAACTGCTTTGACCCTCAGTATTCAGCAACAATGAGAGGGAGACCCTTTCACGTTTCCCTCTTGCTCCTTAAAACGCTTTCCCACACCCACACGCAAGCTGCTTTGACCCTCAGTATCCAGCAACAATGAAATGAGCGAGCGAGAGAGAGAGAGGCCGTAATTTGGCTTACGGTTACGGAAGCCAGCTTAATTTTCTTTCCTTAACCGTAAGCCAGCTTAATTTTCTTTCCTTCGACAAGTGGGTGAGACCATTTGCATGCGTGATTCTCATCCTTTTTAATATACTAGTAATTAGTAAATATGCATGCATTGCACGAAATTTTTCCATTTAAAAATTATGTAAACGTTTGCTGATATCAATAATTTCTTTTAAAAGAAAGAAATGGTTTGAGAAAACAGTTGAATATAAAATACATGGCAACTACTTTTTAGATATTATTTGAGATTAATTTTTAGCTTCCTGGCGTTGGCTTTTCTAGTGGTGGTAAGCTTTATTCTTCGCCATACCAGACCTCCCGACTTGTGCATCTTCACTATTTCCATCACCCTCGTCCCCCAGAATGCACCCCATCCTCATACCATCTCACTCGGTGTTCTTGAAATCCCGACTCCATTGAAAGGAATAATATCACTTCGGATACTGTACAGTAGAAATGAAAATGATTTTCGTCCGATTGTTACCGGATACTCAACACGTGTCTCCAATTTTGGCAACAAAAAGAGTAGTAGAGACGTTTGCGTGATAACTGCAAACGCCGATTCTCGCCCATGCTCAAATCGCTCAGTCGTGTATAAAGAAAAAATAAAAATCAATTTGAAGTTTTAAATGTAAATTTATTTTAAAAATATTTAGCTTTATCAAGTAATTAATATGGTTAACGCGAAACTAACATTCTCCTTTATCAAAACTTGAGGTGGATCTTTGTGTCCGGAACCTCCTATATAAAGTACCACTCCCATCTCAATTTCGGTGTTTTGAAAATTATTCCTCCTCCAAACCTCGCGCTCATAAAATTGACTCAAAAATTGGAAACACAGCTCCAATCTACCTAATTCGCTCTCCCACCATATGGAACAAAATTCTTAAGAGTTATTTTTTGGTTAAACTAGTCTAGATATATTAGAGACATTCATGTTTAGATACAAGATATAGATCATAAATTAAGATATTCCAATGTACATTGGATTTAGATAATATAAAATGAGGGTTTTTTTGTATAATATATAAATAAAATAGTTAAAATGTAAAGACCATGAATTAGGAAAAAGAGAATATCATGAGCTAAGTGAATATGTAAAATTATAGTTTAGACCAATTTTGATAAATATGTTTTGCATAGATTAAAAAATAATTATATATTTTAGAATGAGTTTTTGTTAAAATTTTTAAAAAAAATACTATAAAAGGTAAACATGTAACTATGTAATTATATAAAAAATAGTTATAATATATATATGCTTTTACAGAATTGTTTTTTGATGGAAATGTTATTATGTAAGTAACACAGACTCTCTAAACGCACACACACAACCAGACATAAGGTAGCCACTAAGGTGCCATAAGGGTAAGTCGAAGCAACCATTCCAAAAGGACCTGAAACATAAAGGACTGAAACATTTTCGAATATATAAATAGACACTCTATATAATTGGATGATTCTTGATTTGATGCACTCGCTTTCCTTCCTGCTCTCGCTCCTCCTCCGCACTCTGAACACTAAAAAAAGCATTGTCAATCGCTCTAAGAACACAACATTTGTTGTTGCTTTTATTAGTTATTTGTGCGACCAGTTTAAAAACCATTTTTCAAGTTTTGATGCATGCACCGAGAGTTCGGATGGGCAACAATGCACGCTATTGCGCTGTTGCCCCGTTGTGTCTTACAAAAAATGGGGCCCGTTTTTTTTATTCCCAGTTTACCCTTGTTGAATGTGGGGCTCTCCTTTGTAAGCCACAAGTAACCAATAAAAGCTGCACACTTGTTGTGCTCTTGTAGCGATAAGTCTATGCTATTATTTATTTGATATCTAAGCGCTGCAGCTAGCTTTCCCTAGTGAGAGAGTCTAGGTTTGAACATGTTAGAAAACTATATTCTCTAGAGAAAAATAATAATTTGAAAAGTGGTAACATAGTTTTGAGATTAATTTTCATGGGGGGCTCTGAGAATTACACTTTTGCCCCCATTTAGTGTAAAAAGGGAGCCCCGCATGATGCAGAGCTCCGCATTATATTTAAACTGTATAGTTTTTTGGGAGAAAAAACCATACGTTTGTGTTGAGACTTGAGAAACATATGTTTAAATATTTGGTGAGAAACATATGTTGAGACTTGAGAAACGCCATATGTGTTTGGTGAAAAACATATGGTTTTTTTTTGTTGTGTTGAGACTTGAGAGAATGATTTTATCCGGCGCCACTTACTAATCCTCCAGTCGTCATGCAACCAGAATGAGTCCAATGCACACCCTCCCTTCTCTATTTAAATGTCTCACCCCCCATGCTCATCGCCACCCACTCTGCATGAGATTAAAGGATTTCACCTGAGTGCCTTTTCCTTCTAGAGATACAGATAAAGTTAAAAGGGTTCTAAGTTGTAGTTGAAGAGATGGGCTTCACCATTCACAATCCATCTGCTTTCACCTTTGGCGTCTTAGGTAGCAATGAAGAAATATATCGATATCTCTCATCCACCCCCTCCTCCGACGGGATTTCAAATTATATTTCTTTCATTTTTGAGGGGTGGCACCTCTCCTTTTTTTCTCTTTATTTTTTTTCATTTGCTAAAAAAATGATTTTTCATTGTAAGTACAGTTTTTTGTGCTAATTTTCATTTTCTGATGGTGTGTATGGTGTGGTGTGTTGGTGTGGGGTGTGTGGAGTGTGTGTGTTTCCTTTCAAATACCTACAGTAATGCCTTCTGGTGTTATTGTGGTCAACCAAAAAAACCAACCAGCTGGTTAGTCTTTAGTCCCACCTCGGATGTGTTCATCCAGCCACTCCCTCATAAAGTACCATTGGGCCTCGCCTCATATGGTTGGTACCCATTTTGAGGTTCACTTGGATGAAGCTTCATGAGGTGAGTGGTGTGTGTGTGTCAGCACCCTATTTTTACACCCCCTTAACCGTGGTTAATTAATTTAGCTATGGTCCAAACCCTAGATCAACCCTAGTTCCAAACCCTAGGTAAGCCGTTAACCATAGGACTAAACCCTAAGTTTAACCCTAGGTAGCCCTAGCCTAACCTTAGTAAGCCCTATGTATACCCAATGCCCAAGCCCATTTGACCAAACTTATACCTAGACAACTCAATCAAACCCAATTACCTAATTTTATTACCCAACCCAAGTAGTCAAGCCCAAATACCCAATCACCCAATTGCCCAAGCCAAAGCCTATTTCCATAGCCCAAGCCCAAATGTCATAGTCAAAGTCTAATAATCATAACTCATGACCCATCTACTAATAACCCATGATCCATAAGACCTAATCCACATATCCATATCCACCTACCCTATATCCTACAACCCATACCCATATAACCCATAGTTCACTCAACCCATCAACTCTCTTACACCTCTCTTACATCAACCCATACCTATATAACTCATAGTTCACTCAACCCACCAACTCTCTTACACCTCTCTTACACCCTATATCCTACAACCCATACTCATATAACTCATAGTTCACTCAACTCACCAACTCTCTTACACTTTCTTACACTCCTTACAACACCCAATCTATCAACTCACCTTACAACACTCAAGTCTTTACCCACTAGCTCCTTTTATCCCCCATGTAAAAGACACAACCCAACCTCTTAGTTTTCCTATAAATACCAATCCCTTAGCCCCTTAGATCCATCCCTCAAGACCCCTATAGGTTCTCACCCACTTGTGTTTCTCTTGAGTTTGAAGAAGGGATAAGAAACTAAGGTTTAGAGTTTGGAAAGAATTCTAAGACTAAAAGCTTAGAGTTCTTCACTAACTCTCTTCCTTTGTGGATTCTAAAACCCTACCCCTTAGAGCATTGAAGAAGAATTCTTGGAGGAGTAGGCACTTCTTCTTTCATTTTCTTTTCTTTTTTATCTTTTTTTTTATTTGGTTCTCTCTTCTTGATCTCTCATTTCTCAAGCATAGTTGGGCCTCTCTACACCAATCTAATGGTGTAGAGGGACCCCATATCAAAGGCAAGGAGATGCTACTTTTTTATTTTCCTTTCCATGTACATATTTTCTTCTTTTTTATGTATCCACAAGTGTGGATATGGGTAGGCCCATAGAGAGTGGAAGCTAAAGCTATACCTCTCTTTTTCATTTTGTTTTCTTTTGAGATTCTAGTCCTCTTTCTAGAATTTTTTGTGAAAGCTTATCTCCTCCCTAACATTCTTTAGAGCAACATTACATCATTAATAATGGTGTAAATGAACCACCTTAAAAGGGAGAGGATGAGTTTTCATTTTCTTTCATTTCTTTATTTTTCCTTCATGTTCTATGTTGAATGGGTAGGTGATGGTTTAAGGACTTAAGATAAATGATGGTGTAAGGACTTAAAGAGGACATTCTTAAAAATGTTTCATACTAAAGACAATGGTATTTGATCTATTATCAACATCAATCCAACAAAATAGGTGTTGGTAATAGACCATTTACTATTCATAAGGCACATCCCTCTTTATGTCTTAAACTATAATCTTTTAGCCAAACTCTTGGACTAAATTTGACTTTAGTTAAGTTTGTCAAAACCTTACCTATATGAAAATTCAAAAACATGATAAAATCTCAAAATACCAAAAACATGATAAAATCTTAAAACACCAAAAACATTCAAATATAACCAAAATATAAAAAATATTCAAATATCCCCAAAAATCTCAAAACATATAAAAAATACAAAAAGACCAAAAAGAGACTTGTAGGACCTCTTTAGCTTTGGTTAGCTCATCTAACCATGGATAAATACTCTCTAACCGCGATTAGACTTAACACTTGTGCACTTGACCTCCCCGGTCAACTAAACCATAGCCTTCTAGGCTAGACCCTTTGACCATCCTATGCACACACACACTCCCCCTAGCCTCGGCACGGGCTTATGTGCCAGAACTACGCTCGGTCTGATCTCACCATGTGAGTACGTAGGCAACTCAACTCGGGTTCGACCCTAGCCATCTAGCTTTCTATTTTTCTTGGATTAGCACTCACTTAAAAACTTTGGACATTTTAATTAAACTTTGAGATTATAATTGGCTTAAGTTTATGAAGTAGGTAACCGTTATAAAACGGAGGTCTTGGGGTGCCTAATACCTTCCCCAAGACTTAATCGAACCGCTTACCCTAACTCTGTAAAGACCATTTGCCTTATCCAAACAAACAAATACCCGGGACCTATCCCTAAGAATGAATAGGTGGCGACTCAAGTCAAAACATATAATTGTGAAAGTGGGTAGGAAGATCCCATGCTCACAGTGTGCTTTCTTTCAAATACATACAATAACGCCTTGTGGTGTTATTGTGTTCAACCAACAAAAAAGATCAACTAGTACGGATGATGTTTTGGTAAACAAAGCTTTACATACTTATTGTCCTTTCATATAGTAACATTATTTAGACACCGGGGATCTAATCCCACCAAGGGTAAGGGTTGCGAGAGCCTCAATGCCCCAGCTGACTACTGACCGGCTGACTCTATTGACGTAGGAAAATGATATCTGCCCTAGTGGGGTCCTCAAAAAAAAAAACTAATGTACTCTTTGTTTAAATGTCCTAATCTTTCTCGTGTGCACCTTTCATATAGTAAAATTATTTAGACACCATTTAAATTAGTGTACTCTTTGTTTAAATGCCCTAATCTTTCTTGTGAAACTATCTAATAGTGCAAGTTATATCTAATAATGCAAGTGATATATTTAAATCATAAGAAACATATAGGAGGTTTTTTCCCTGTACGGCTCGAAAAGAATCATTTGGTTAAATGTTGTTTGATTCATCAGCTGTGTTGCATGAGTGGTAGGGGTGTGGCCTTCTAAGGGTGGAGGTCTGGGGATCTAATCCCACCTGGGGTAAGGGTTGCAAGAGCCTCAATGCCCCAGCTGACTACTGACCGGCTGACAATACTGACGTAGGTAAATGATATCTGCCCCAGTGGGGTCCTCAAAAAAAAAAAAACTAGTGTACTCTTTGTTTAAATGCCCTAGTCTTTCTCGTGTGCACCTTTCATATAGTAAAATTATTTAGACACCATTTAAACTAGTGTACTCTTAGTTTAAATGCCCTAATCTTTCTTGTGAAACTATCTAATAGTGCAAGTTATATCTAATAATACAAGTGAGATATTTAAAGGCAGCAAATCCTCTCCGGTGATAACCGGATTTTGCAAATCCGGTTATCACCCCTAGAGGTCACCACGTGTCTCCTTTGACACCCCTTCTCTAAAGACAGTTTTTTAATTTTAAAAAAAGAATTATTATTTAAAAAAAAAAAACAAAAATAGGTGGGTGAACCCTAGGGTTGGGTGAACCTTACCCACGGTTAATGGGTGTCAAAGGAGACACGTGGTGACCTCTAGGGGTGATAACCGGATTTGCAAAATCCGGTTATCACCGGAGAGGATTTGCTGCCATATTTAAATCATGAGAAACGTATAGGAGGTTTTTTCCTCGTACGGCTCGAAAAGAATCATTTGGTTAAATGTTGTTTGATTCTTCAGCTGTGTGAGTACTTTTCCAATTTTCAAAGTGATACCTGTCATTGCAATGCTAGAGATGAGGTTATTATTATTATTCTTCTAATTGAGATTGGGAAACTTCAGTAAGAAAAAAATGAGCTTTCTCTTTAGAGAGAACTGAATTTTCTATTTCAATTAATGTTGTAGGTAACATCATCTCCCTCATGGTGTACCTTGCTCCACTGTAAGTTTTTTTTCTTTTTTACTTATCTTTTTTGACATTCTTCCTTTATGAGCTTCCTGCTTCAGAGAGTAGTAACAAGGATATATCAAATATTAATTTTACTGCAGACCAACATTTTATCGAATTTATAAGAGGAAATCGACCGAAGGCTTTCAATCAGTTCCGTTTGTCGCAGCACTATTCAGTGCCATGCTTTAGATATACTATGCATTTCTCAAATCAGATGCTTACTTTGTCATCATCATTAATGCCATTGGATGTTCCATAGAGACCATCTACATCGCCATGTACATTGCTTATGCACCAAAAAAGGCTAGGGTACTGAAAAAGAAAAAGATTATTCTCCATAAGAGTTTTTTTTTTTTTTAATAACAAGTATGTATATTTTTTTAGGAGTCATGGGATTTCATATAGTCTTCTAATTTAGGTTCGGATTCGGGATTGCAGATCCAGACTGCCAAGCTACTTCTTTGGTTGAATCTGGGGGTGTACTCTTTGATCTTTCTTCTCACTCTCTTTTTAGCAAAAGGATCGAACCGTGTCCGGGTTCTTGGATGGGTTTGTGCTGCCTTCTCAGTGATCACTTTTGCAGCGCCTTTAAGCATTATGGTGAGGATATAACATAAGCTTCCTTGGTTTTGTTTAGACCAAAATTAGAAAAATGCTCATATGGTAGATGGGTTTGTGTAGCATATATATTTTTGGTACATGTCACATGGTTAGGCCACACCCGGTTTGTGTGGTTAGTATATGTTTGAGCCACACTCATTCCAATAGACTAAATCCTTGGTCTTCTCAATGTGAGGGATACAACTCTACGCCTGAGTGACAAGGCTGGTGTTTGTGTAGCCTATTCAAGAAGAGAATAACTATGAATAGGAACTCCAGTTGAACAGATAAGGGAGCATCCCACAAAAAGCCTTTGACATGGGTATTTTAGAAATTACATAAAAAATAGTGATAGAAAATACTCTTCTTTGTAATTATAATAACCAAACTACTATTGCCATGAGGCTTTTTTTGGGTTGCTCCGGTTATCTGTTCAACTGGAGTTGCTGTTGATATAGGAATGTATCAATGTAGTATCATTTCTAGAATTCATTTATATGCTTCTTTTATTTGCTCTGTAGAGACTTGTTATACGTACCAAGAGCGTTGAGTTCATGCCATTTTATTTATCATTGTTCCTCTCATTGAGCGCAATTATGTGGTTCTGCCATGGTCTACTACTGAAAGACTTCTTCATAGCTGTAAGTGAATTATATATGTCAAAACCCTCTTCCAATTCACATCCATTTTTGTAACTAATGCTAATTTTTTCAATTTGCTCTCTCTCATCGATAGCTCCCGAACATACTGGGTCTCATCTTCGGGGTACTTCAGATGGTGCTCTATGCAATCTACAAGGACACTAATGTGAGTGAAGATCGAACGGTGCAAGGGCAAAGAGACAACAGTATTACAAGCATAGAAGCCCCAATCGAAGTCCAACAAACTGAATGTGTAGTTTGATTCACATGTACTTTCCATGGCACTAAACCCCCTACTATTTCCATCCAAACCTTAGTTCAGAGCCTGGACCAGTCCCAAGGGCTCTCTCTCTCGTAACCTAAAATAATACCCGAGGATGATATATACGAATTCCACAATCACACTCTCTCTCTCTCTCTCTCTCTCCCCCTCTCCCTCTCCCTCTCCCTTGTAATCTAAAATTATATATGAATTCCACAAACACTTGCTTAAATGCATTTTTTAGGTATTTCTTACCCTGAATGATATCATTTCACAAAAAAAAAAAGTATTTCTTACCCATATGTAAGGAGAGAAGAAATGCTACTAAGACCCTAAGTCATATGGTGTCGCGACCCAAAATCCCACCTATGAGTTAGAAAAGACTTTATGCGTGACTAACATATCATATCAAACCATCCTGTAAAAGATATAAGACATGCTAAAACGGAAACTAAAAATTTATTTATCCAACAATCAATTGTGAGCGTGGGTTTCGGTGAAACCCTGGTTTGCATCTCACGGGGTAGTATAGAGTCGCCACCTATTCATTCGGAAGGGATAAGTCCCCGGGATTTGGATAAGGTCTTGGTCTGTGATTAGAGATCAGGGTAAGAGGTTCGGTTAAGTCCGGGGAAGGGGTTAGTCACCCCGGCACTTTCACTTTCAGTGGTTTCCTACTTGCTAGGGTTAAGCCAAATTAATCTCAGATTTAATCAAATGCCTTAAGTATTTAAGATAATCCTAATCTAAGAAGGAGAAAATCCTAGACTAGGGTCGAACCCGGGTTGGACTGCCTATGTACTCACATATGGGTGAGATCAGACTGAGCGTAGTTTTGATACATGAGCCCGTGCCAAGGCTACAGGTGTGTGTGTGCACCAAGGGTTGCTTAGGGTTTAGCCGGGAGGCTAGGGGTGACTGACCGGGTTGGTCAAGTGCTTGGTATTGGGCCCGGTAGGCTTAAGGTAAGTTCGATAGACTAGGGTTGGGCCCGGTAGGTCGAGGGTGAAGCCCGGTAGGCTAGTTTGGGCCCAGTAGGCCGAGATTGGGCCCGGTAGGCCAAGGGTGAGCCCGGTAGGCTAGGGTTTGGCCCGATAGGCCAATGGGTGAGGCCCGGTAGGCCCAAGGTGTCTTAACCAAGGGTTAGGGTTGCTAACCGAGGTTAAGAAAGGTGATTAACCCTGGTCAGGGGTACTAACCATGGTTTAAAAAGTTCAATCTCAGATTTTTTGGTTTTTTTTAATTTTTCTGATTTTTTTGGGGTTTTCTCAGGTTTTTCCGGTCGGTCAAAGATGCTTAACCGCGGTTAAGGAGGGGAGGTCACCATGGTTAAGGGTCTTACCCATGGTTAAATGGCCAAAAGAGACCATTTTTGGGTTTCTCCTAATATTTTGGATTTTGTGAGCATTTGTTCAGATTTTTTCCGGTTAAGGATTTTTTGACCATGGTTAAGGGTCAAACATGGGGTTGACTCTGATTAGGGGTCTTAACCAAAACAAAAATAGTAATTGAAGATATTTCTAGATTCCATATAATATTTCTGATTTTTTGATGCTTTTTCCAGAATTTTTGCTAGGTCATGGGCCGCTTAACCATGGTTAAATGTTAACCACGGGTGAGTTTAACCATGGTTAAGGGGCTGACTGAAGCAAAAGTGGGCCCAGGTCTATGGCAGGGCCTATAATGGCCTCCTACCTGGCCTGGGCCCCCACAAATATCAGAAATTGCAAAAAACCCAAAATTTTGATCAAATGTTTAACCACAATTGAGGAGGGTTTAACCATGGTTAACGAGGAAACCATGGAAAACCAAGACTACCAGTGGGGAGCCTGAAGTCTAGTGATCGTTTTAAGCCTTTGTGGGGCCCAAGGGGAGGTCGGGTGTGGGCTCCACATAGGCCCAAAGTTGCCTCGTTGCACATCACATAAAATGACGATTTTTTTAAAAAAACAACAAAACAGATTTTTTTGGCAAAGTTTACGGCGATTTTGCCGCTGATTGACTCAACCCCCGGGGGATCCGAGACCATGGTCGCGAAGCCTGCTAAAGAGGCCTAAAGACGAGCCCTGCCAGAAGGTGGAGCTACTGTGGGGTTGGAGAAAAGCTTGATCGAATTTTTTTTGCAGAAATTTTTTTTTTGTTTGAGATTGTGGTGAAGATAGCAAACTGATGTGGAGGTTGAGAATGATTTGAGGATGGTTTGTGACCTTCCTAGATGGGGAATAAGGACTGAGATGGAGAGGGAAGGTGGCTGTGATGTTTTTTGGATTGGTTTTTTTTTTCAAAACTCCCCCCAACCGTGGCTGCTTTGGTGGGTTTTTAAGGGAGAAGAGGGGAGGTGGTGGATGGTGGAATGGAGAAGGATGAGGATGAGGTGGCTACGCGTGGGAGACCAAAGCAGGAGGGGCAGAGGAGAGCAGGGGAGCCAGACCAGGTGGTCTGTTCACTCGTCCCTTTGACAGGGACGATGAACAATACCGATTTAAAGATTTCATTTTTGTATTCAATTGTCCGGTTGTGTGGGTTTGGTGATATGAGTTGGGCCCAACCCGCATATGGGCCCAACCATATGGGGTTGGTGCCCAATCAATTTTTTTTTAAATATTATTTTTTTTTATTTTATTTATTCCCCTTTTTGGGCTAAAACACTACATGTGTAGGAAAAGCCAAAAGTGTTTTGCCCTAAAAAAATTTGAATTTTAAAAAGTAAGGTGGGTCCCACCTTAGATTGGGCTTAGTGGGCCCATGCTTGGACCCAAGCATAGGGTTTTATCCATTTTTAGAGTTTTGGACTTGAGAAGGGCCTTGAGCCCATGAGACTTTGCCTAGGGGTTGAGCTAGGGTTAGGCTAGGGTTAGACCTAGGTTTAGGTCTAGGGTTTAGTTGAGTAGGGTGTAAAAATTGGGTGCTTACAACAATATTTCAAGTGTTTACAAAATAGAAGTAATGAGTGAAAATCTTCACTCCACAAAATAATATGTCACTCCCTCTCATCACTCAAAACTCAGTAATAAGCATCATAGGACCACCTATCAAGGCTCCTCTCCTTCAAAGGATGATCCTAGACAAGCTCCTCCTCAATGTACTCCTCCTCGACCCATGGTCCCGGAGTATATATATCGAACCCTGACCTGTCGAAGATAACAATTCAGCTAAGCATTGAATACTCAGCGTATACAAACTACTAAATGGCAATGTTATAATCATAACAAGAGCAATCTTTAAAAGTCAAGTCAAAACAAGGCGGTTCAAAGTGAAACAAATCAAAACAAACATGATTTAATCGTTTTAACAGGTGCATACTTTTCAAAACTAAACTTTACAAGTACTTTAAATCAGAACTTTGAGTGAGACTTTACAAGCAAGGTGATGAACACCCTTGATGCGAAATGTTGAGTAATACTTTACAAGTAAGGTGATGAACACCCTTGAATTGAAACTTTGAACAATACTTTATAAGTAAGGTATTAAATATCCTTGAGCCGAATCTTATGAGCAAGACTTTACAAGCAAAGTATTAAATACCCTTGATGCGAAACTTTGAGCAATGCTTTACAAGCAAGGTATTAAATACCCTTGATGTGAAACTTCAAAACTTAAGAAGCAAAACATCAAGTCTTTGAGCATACTAGCATGTGATCATGTGTATCTTGTGAGCATCATAAGCCAGGAAATCGTTTAAACACATAGTTCATACCCATAATAATCAAGAATAAGGCCATAGACCTTAAGTTCATAAAAAAACCATGTATTCTATTTTACCTCAAGTTCATACCCATAATAATGATCATGTGTATCTTTTAATTACTCAAAATTTTGCTAATTTGAGTTGTACACAATCAAGGCCTGAACAAAATGGCAAGCTACTAGTGTTCATGAATTTTCAGCTATAACTTCTTTCCCTGTTGAAGGTATGTGAATTTGAGAAGATGCTTATCAGCCTATTGAAAATCAAGGTTTAGGTAAGCAACAGTCCTTTTTCCGTCTTTCTTTTTTTCACGTAGTGACAACCCTTGGTTGGTGTGCACTGGGATTATGTGGGCTCCATAGGAGTGGTGTTATCGGTCTCCTCGCTAGCACCAACTGGAGATGATCCAAAGTTTTTTTTCCTCCAAGCTCTAGCTAGTCTCGGTATATTGTTAGCACCAACTGGAGATGTTCCGAAGTCTTTCTTTTTTTCCTCCAAGCTCTAGTCTCGGTGTGGACTTCGTAGGGGTGTATAAGGGGCCATCAACCCTCCTTAAGACAGTCCCTTTTGGAGTGGTTGCTTGGACTTATCCTTATGGCACCTAGTAGCTAGGCTACCTTAGGTCTGGTTGTGTGTGTTTAGAGAGTGTGTTAGTTACATGATATTATTTCAGCACAAAAAAGAAGTACTTGAGATCCGATCATAGTCAATTGTGATTGAACTCTCCCTGAGTTCAATCTCACCCACATGTCAACACTTGTCTCCTTTAATCCCTATTAACTATGGTTAAGATTTACTAATCATTGGGGTTCAACAATATAACTTTGATTTTTAGAAAAAAAATATTAAATTTGGTTAAGAATTTTTAGTCCTTAAGGTTGATATTTTTTTTCTAAAAACCAAGGTTATATTATTGAACCCAAAGGGTTAGTGAATCTTAACCACATTTAATAAGAATTAAAGGGAACACGTGCTAATATGTGGGTATGATTGAACTTGGGGAGAGTTCAATCGCAATTGACTATAATCCTTTCTCATTAATTGACAGGAGTGGGTATCAAGCCGAGCGTGGTAAACAAGCTGAGCTTTTATCAAGTTTCTATATTTTCTTTGGTGTTCAAGTTGGCCCAGCGCGTTTATAAACGAGCCAAATCGAGTTCGAATCGAGCACGATCTTTTAACAAGCTCAATTAAATATAATTAATTTAAAAAAAACTTATAATATATGATTTATTTAAAAAATAACCCTATTTAAATTGTATATTTACATATTATATATATATATATATATATAGAATTTAAATATATATATATATATATATATATATATATATATATATATATTTTAGTATATATTTATATATATTTAAACGAGTCGAGCTCTTAGCGAGCTGAGTAGAAAAGGTCTTCGAGCTCGGCTCATTTATAAAACGAGCCTAAAAATTGTGTTCACTTGATAAGCCACCCGAGCAGAGCTGAGTTGACTTTTATTGAGCCGAGCTTGAGCTCAGACACCTCGTGCCCACCCGGGCCGCCCAGACATCTCGTGCCCTCCCGGGCCACCCCTAGAAATGGCAATGGGGTGGGGCGGGGCGGTTTTCTACCTCCACGGCCCCGACCCGATTATAAAGCCACCCAGCCCAGCCCCCCCCGACCGGGGCTTATATATGGTGAAACCAGCTCCGCCCCGCTTATAAAATCCCCACCCCGGCCCCGCCCCTACAGCCTTATATATATATATATATATATATATTATTTACTTTATTATTAAAGTGGTTCCGGGGCGTGGCGGGGCGGGGCAGGGTATACTAAAACTGCCCCCGCCCTGAATTCGAGTCGGGTCTTTATTTTTTATACCGTCCCCACTCCATCCTGCCTAGATTTATTTGAAAAAAAACCGCCCTATAGGGGCGAGGCGGGGCGGGTTGGGCACTTGGCCCCCTACGGTGGCGGGTCATATTGCCATCCCAAGCCACCCCTACTCATTGTACTAACCCTGCCCTGTCAACATTTAATCGAACTTGAACTTGGGAGAATTCAATCGCACCCACCGGTCCAAATCGTGTCCCTTTTAACCCCATTAATTGTGGTTAAGATTCATTAATTATTAGAATTAAAAAAATCCAACCTTAGTGTTTTTTTAAAAAGAAATTAAAAAAATTAACAGGATCTGGACGTTAAGACAGTTATTTGATCTCTCTCTCTCTCCATGCTGCAACACTACCAGCAGCACGAGCAGCAATGACCATTATTACCAACGATGCCCTTCCTGAACCCCAAGGCGCTCGCGTGGCTAGTCGAATCGGCCGTGTCAACTCATTCATCCCTCATCGGCCGAGCAGCCCACGCTCAAATCATCAAGACCCTCAACACTCCTCTCCCCTCTTTCATCTCCAACCACCTCGTCAACATGTACTCCAAGCTCGACCACCCCAACACAGCCCAACTCCTCCTCTCACTCAACCCGGTCCGATCCGTCGTCACCTGGACCGCTCTCATCTCCGGATCCGTACAAAACGGTCATTTCTCCTCTGCTCTCCTCCACTTCTCTAACATGCGCCGTGAGTCTATCCAACCCAATGATTTCACCTTCCCCTGCACTTTTAAAGCTTCCGGTTCGCTTCGCTCTCCGCTTACCGGAAGGCAGCTTCATGCACTCGCAGTTAAGGCCGGTCAGATCTCCGACATCTTCGTCGGCTGTAGCGCCTTTGATATGTACTGTAAAACGGGCCTTAGAGAGGAAGCACGGAAGATGTTCGACGAAATGCCTGAACGCAACATTGCCACGTGGAATGCCTACATTTCAAATTCTGTTCTTGATGGTCGACCCCGCGATGCTATTCGTGCGTTTATTGGGTTTCGATTCGAGGGTGGGGAGCCCAATTCGATCACATGTTGTGCATTTTTCAATGCGTGTTCTGATATGTCGGATCTCCGGCTAGGGTGTCAGTTACATGGGTTCGTGATCCGAAATGGGTCTGACTCAAATGTCTCAGTTGCAAATGGGCTTGTTGATTTTTATGGAAAATGTCGACAGTTTGAATTGGCTGAGATGGTTTTTGATGCGATTATTCGACCCAATGACGTTTCTTGGAGCTCGATGGTTGCCGCTTATGTGCAGAATGATGAGGAAGAGAAGGCTTGTCTGATCTTTTTCCGGGCACGGAGGGTAGGTGTTGAGCCAACGGATTTCATGATTTCTAGTGTTCTTAGTGCTTGTGCTGGTCTAGCGGGTCTGGAATTGGGGAGGTCTATGCATGCTCTTGCAGTTAAGGCATGCGTTGAGGGGAATGTGTACGTTGGGAGTGCACTTGTAGACATGTATGGCAAATGTGGAAGTATAGAGGATTCAGAGCGATCCTTTGATGAGATGCCCGAGAGGAATTTAATTACATGGAATGCAATGATTGGCGGGTATGCGCACCAAGGGCGTGCTGACATGGCTCTTGCGTTCTTTGAGGAGATGACCCACAGTGGCAATGATGTGATACCCAATTATGTAACCTTGGTGTGTGTTCTGTCAGCGTGTAGTCGGGCTGGATCATTAGAGGAGGGAATGGAGATCTTTGAGTCAATGAGAGTGAGGCACGGGATTGAGCCAGGGTCTGAGCATTATGCGTGTATTGTGGACATGCTTGGTCGAGCTGGGATGGTAGAGAAGGCCTATGAGTTTATAAAGAAGATGCCAATTCGTCCAACAGTCTCGGTTTGGGGGGCTCTTTTGGGTGCTTGTAGGGTGTATGGGAAACCAGAATTGGGGAAGATTGCCGCTGATAAGTTATTTGAACTCGATCCACAAGACTCTGGAAACCATGTCCTGCTTTCGAATATGTTTGCGGCTGCCAGAAGGTAATATTATTGCTTAAAAATTAGTTATCTAATAAAATGATAAAGAAAATATTGATGTTTGGTCACTTATCTCCAAGTTTTCTGCACTATCTTCAAAATTACAAATGTTTTCAAAATTTTCCCTTAAATAACTCGGCCTTCCAAAGGCCCTTAACGGCTAGAACGAAGTTTTATTTTATTTTTATTTTTTATTGTATTTATTTGTAAGTACTTGGTTGAAGACCTAAATAGAAGGGACTCCCTAGATTGTACACCACCTGTGGTGCATTTGCATGGCTAAGAGATCCGCTTTTTGATTGTTTCCACCTAGGAGGTTTCTGTGGCAAGAACAATCCAATGCATCTGATCTATTGATTTTCTTTTAGATTGGCAATCCTAACAATATTGGCGGTCGGATTTCTCACGACCAATCAAGGTTGATTTTAGGCATCATTACTCTTGAGAGGTCTCAATAGTCAATCCTATTGATGTGCAGCAAATCTACTTCACAAGAAGGAACTGATCCAGACTTTTCTTGTCTAATATTTGGGCTAGTAAATCTCTGCAGATGTGTGTTGTTTTTAGTTAACTAATTATTTCAAACAATTGATGTAGGTGGGAAGAAGCCACAGTTGTGAGGAAGGAGATGAAGGATGTGGGGATAAAAAAAGGTCCAGGATGCAGTTGGGTCACTGTGAAAAATGCAGTCCATGTCTTCCAAGCAAAGGGCACTTCTCATGAGAGGAACTCCGAGATCCAGGCAATGTTGGCTAAACTAAGAAGAGAGATGAAAGCCGCCGGGTACATACCCGACATCAATTTTGCTCTCTATGATTTAGAGGATGAAGAGAAAGAAACCGAGGTTTGGTATCACAGTGAGAAGCTTGCCCTCGCCTTTGGCCTCATCTGTATCCCTCCTGGGGTCCCTATAAGGATCACCAAGAATCTCAGGGTCTGCGGAGACTGCCATAGTGCAATTAAGTTCATTTCTGGCATCGTCAGTAGAGAGATTATTGTGAGAGATAACAATCGGTTTCATCGGTTTAGGGATAATCAATGTTCTTGTAGAGATTATTGGTGATGATTTTGATTTTTATCATGTTTTTTCTAGAGGTGTAGTGCTAGATTTTTTTTTGAAGATGCAATATTATAATTACAATTACCAGTTGAAGTATCCCCAAATTTAGAGGAACATATATGGTTATTTGTCAATTTTTTATCCAGGCAAATGTGTTCTGCAATGTTCATTGTATGGAAATATATATTTAACATCAGGTGCATCAGATGTTCTCAAAAAAAAAAATCAGTTTCATCAGAATTTATATATTCATTCAACTACTAGGGAACCTGTATCTTGAAATTTTTTCATGATTTGTTACGGAATAAATTAACAATTCGATCAATATAGTTTACTGATTAATTTGCTTAGAATCACTCATTAACTCACAACACCTGGTGTATTCAGTTTAGGATTCAACATAACTAAATTTGTGTGAATGTCCACAATTTCCAATGAATTGATTGAATTGTCTGTCCACAATTTCCTATGAATTGATTTATTTATTTGTTCCAAACCAAGGGAATCGAGTTAAGTTACGCTCCTGCTTCAGTGGGATCAACTTGCATTAACAATTGATTAAGCAATCCTAATTTTCCTTCAATTATCAACCCTATAGTGAATCAAGCTGCGAAAATGTCACAAATTTTAGTAAATGAAAAAGCTTAACTGATATGAAACTTGGGACTTACGGTCAAGAAATGATCTAAATCTCGGGATTCATTCCCCCCGGTGATGAGTAGCAAGAACTCCAATCTCCAATGCTAAACTCTAACCCTGTACTAACTTAGGTAAATGATATCCTCTAGCAAAAATTAAAAAAAAATAAAAATCACCCACTATAATCGAGCTCAAATCAATGTGGTACATAAGCTTTTGTTGCGTTTCCTTATGTTCCAAGTACTAAGTCGTTACACCCACGAGGGGTAGCTCAATGGTCGGCGAACCGTAAACTCGGAGGTCGGTTGTTCGAGTCCCTCTCTTAACGCCTCATGGGGCTTGTGGTGTGGGCCTCATGGGGGGTTAGGGGATTAGTTTGGCAATTACTGAGATACCCTAACTGAATCAAAAAAAGAAGTACTAAGTCGTTGATTTCATGGATCAAAATGTAAACTCAAATAAAATCAATGAATTCATGCAAACCTTCGAATCGAATCCCCAACTTCAAAATGTAACTTGAATCACTATAAGAGATATGAATAGGCTTCCTAATTTTTCAAGTATTATGCCATTCATTTCATGAATCAGTAGCATCTTGGAACTGTATTTGTTTTTCGCCATCCTTATATTTAATAAGATGATATTCAATACACAGCGATAAAAAATTCTAGTCAAGGTTAACATTCAAATTTTATATTTTTTATACAAGATGTCATTTATCAGCAGTTAGAAATAGCCTAGTAAACTTGTGTTTATCACATCACGAGAGTCAAATACGGATCCATTGACAATCTCAATATTTTTCTCACTTGAGGGCTTTAGTTTATGCTTCACTGATTATGAAGATTTACATGTTAGATTTTATATCGAGAAAGATAATGCTAGATCACTTTCCTTCTCAATCACTTTCTCATTTTTTTGATAAGAAAAAAAAATAGAAATAATATGCTCTCGAGTTGAGGAAGAGAGTTACCGTCTCACCCCTTTTTTGTGACATGTGTCTCCCAATTACTCTCTTTCACTGTGATTAAGATTCACTATGCCATAGGATTAAACCATCCAACCTTTCTTTTAAAAAGAGAAAATAAAAAATATTAATCAAGAATTAAAATTTGTTAACCATAGTTCAAAGAAGAGGGGATTATTGCTCAACAGAAAAAAGGAAAAAAATACCATCACATTTTTGTTTCTGTTTGGAAAGTGGGACATAGCTTTCCTTATGTCCAGAATTATTAATCTTGTAAGGGCATTCCTAGCAGCATCACCAAAATAACCTTTTGGTTATTTTGGTGAGCCAAATGGCTAAAAAGTGTTAAGAGCATTCCTAGCAACCTTTTATTTTGGTGGGTCAAATGGTTAAAAAGTGCTTAAAACCCATTCTAGTAGCCTCACCAAAACTCAGAAAAATAAATATTTGATTTTGGTGAGTGTACAGTACTCACGAAACTTGGTAAGTAATGTACACTCACCAGATCTAAAATTTCACATTCCTTCATTTTTTGTGGGCCTCACATAAATAATAAAATAAATATTTCTCTTTCCCTTCCTTCATTATGGTCTTACACAAATAATAAAATAATATTTCTTAATTCATTCTTTTTTCATTTTTCCGTACAAATAATAAAATTTTGTTTCTCTCGTGTTTTTTTTTTGGTTAAACTGGTCGACTGTTTCGAGTGTTTTAAAAAAATGGCTTACTACAATCACTTTTTATGAGTTCCGGTTATTTTGGTGAGTAAAATTCGGTGAGGCTGCTTGGAACGCTCTTTGGGGCTGAGCTTATCAAACTTGCTAGCACAGTTATGATAGGCTTGCAACGTGTGGCAAGCCTATGATTCTGGATATAAAAATCTGACATTTAAACCAAAGCCCCAAAACGAGAGAAAAAATCGGCAGGAAAAATGGCGGCAGCAAAAGGAGTTTGCCTCAACCACATAGCGAGGGAAACCCCAAATGTAAAACGTCTTGCCGAATTCTATCAGGAGGTATTTTACTTCACACTCTAAATATAGACTCAAAATTTCCGAATTTTTAGTTGTTCATGGGAAAATCCTGTGCAGATCTTAGGGTTTGAGATGATCGAAAGCCCTAAATTTGCAGAATTTGAGGTGATTTGGCTGAGACTTCCCCCTCTCTTCTCTCTGCATCTAATCGAAAGAAACCCAGAATCAAAGCTCCCGGAAGGACCGTGGAGCTCAACGGCGCCGGTAGCCGACCCCAAGAATCTCCCGAGAGGACATCATGTCTCATTCTCTGTCTCCAATTTTGATTCCTTCGTACAAACCCTCAAGGTATCTTTTATTTATTTTTATCTGTAACCTAAAGTTACCCTTTCTTTTACTCTCTTCTTTCTACTTTGGTTTTTCCGAATTTTTTTTTAAGGCTCAGTTTGTTTGCATGTAAATGTGGTTTTACTACGTAAATAATTTACGGAGGAAATGCTTTTCACAGTAAAAGTTGAATTTTCTACTCAGTTCTTATTCATTCTTATATGGATAATTTTTTTTTATAAAAGTAAAAAAAAAATTTATGAATAAGGGTATTCTTGTAATTTCCATATATAATTTTTTTTTAAAAAAATAGATTGGGATTTTACGGGAAAATTACTTGGGTTTTTGAGAAATGTAAGTCATTTTCGGTAAAAGTTGTAAAACATTTTATTTACCAAAGGGACAAACACACATATGACAACTGACAATTGCCACGGAATTTGTTTGTTTCCCCCTATTTCACGTGGAAACTAACTGACCATAACCCTATGTTTGGTTGTGGAGAAAATAAGCTATGTTTGGTTATCGAGAAAATAGGCGAAAACATGGAAAAGAAAAGAAAATTTTGAATTTCTAATACAATTTTTAATTGTGTTTTGTCCAATTTTCTTTTCTTTTCCATATTTTTACTTATTTTCTCGACAACCAAACATAGGGTAAGTGAAAACATAGAAAGGAAAAGAAAATTGGGCAAAACACAACTAAAATTCATATTACAAATTCAGAATTTTCTTTTCTTTTCTATGTTTTCACATATTTTCTCAACAACCAAACATAGCATAAGTGTAATTACCTTTTCTTCTAGTGAAAATTTTAAATTATAAGGATGATCATATAGTAGTCGGGGCACGTGAAGGGGATTCGGGGGGCTCCCCCGAAAAAAAATTATGACTATTTTTGGGTCATTTTGCTTGTATAATTCCTACATATCTTATGAATATTATATATTTCTCCTTGTTTACAGGCTAGCTACCACCTTGCCCATGCTCTCACCATTAAATAATTAAATAACATGATATAAAAGATATATTTGTTTTCAATAGTTCAGGAAACGCAGCTCCCTTGCCTTAATATAGTATATTTTAATAGGGACAACTGCCTCTTATCATAATTATGCCCAATAAAATAATACTTTCTTTTAAGTTCAACGACACTTGCACGGAGATTAGAACACAGATAAATTGTGATTGAACTTGAGAAGAGTTCAATTGCACCCACAGGTCAACACGTATCCCTTTTAACCTGTATTAACTGTGGTTAAGATTTACTAACTCTTGGGGTTTGATCAACAATAGACCCTTGGTTTTTAGAAAAAAAAAAAAATATTTAACTTTGGTTAGGAAATTTAAATCTTAGGGTTAATATTTTTTATTATTTAAAAAATAAAACTAAGGTTATATTGTTGAACCCAAGAGTTAGTGAATCTTAACTACTACAATTAACAAAGGTTAAAAGGGATGTGTTGATGTATTGACTAAGTGTGATTGAACTCTCCCAAAGTTCAATCGCAATTGAATGATCCGCCAATTCCCATGGCTTGCTTAAAATAAAAGAAAAAAAAACTTTTTTCAAAAAATCCAGTGGGGACACGTGCCCCCACCTGGCTCTGACCCTGATCATATATAGTTTGGACCCCCCTAAAGCTTTTGTATGAACAATGAAGTTATTGTTATTAATAAGTAATTGAATAATGTAGTAAAAACCTCTAATTGAGGCTAAATTATATGAATTTGTTTACAATTTAAGGTTTGAAATGCGGATTACACTAGCGAGTCCAAATTCAGGTAATAACATTACAAGCAGGGACTAATGTTCATTAAAAACATTACCAACCCAGCGACTGAGGTCAGTTTGCTACCATTGTGATGCAGGGTGATTGGGTAAACCACCCTAAATCACTTTAGTATAATAATCCTAAGAAAGAGAGTACAGGGTAGTGCCATTAACGAAGATACAATTGTCTCACATAAGTTAATAATTTCTCAAATTTTCACCAGTGTTCTTAGAAAAAGCAGAAAACAAACAAGGGTATGTATAGACTAAGGAGAGGTATTATTTCATATTTACAAGTTACAGCCCAAATATAGGAAGCACTTCTTAATTAAAATAGAACTCATATTCTAATTGTTTCACTATTAAGCAACCAAGTGCAAACTACTAAATTAATAGTCCTAGCTTCTAAATTTAAATACTTCCAAATTTTGAAATAAAAAACTAGCTAAGGAACTACGAAAATTAATCCAAAATTATTGTGGGAAAATGTGGCACCCACACTTGCTGCTATACGGTCCGAGGGGAAACACGAAATGGGTATCTCGCGTTAATCCCTCCAGGTTGGAAGAACTTGACCTCGATGAGTTAAATGGCTGGAACTCCACCTTTGGATCATCCAAAAATTTCCACTGATTTGCTTTTGTCAACTTCGACTAGAGTTAAGCTAGTCCTTCTAGCGAGATCTTCTTATGAGGTTCTTCTATATTCAGTGTCTTAGGTTGCATCAAATTCTTCTTCCTCCAATGTTTATGGTGTAGAAAATAACTTGACATTGACATACCATCTATGTTTAGATTTCATGGCTTTAGCACGATCTTTGTTCCTTCATACTTGAACAAATAGGTATTATCATGGGCATCATGTGCTACATGCCGATCATATATCCACATCATTTGGCTTGCATTTGTCACAACAACATCATAACAAACTTTTTTAGGGCAATGTCCAAGCAAGTCATCTTCGTGTTACCTTGAGCTTTGGCTCATCGATTTCCCAGTACAATGTGAGCGTGGTTGGAAACTTTAGTTTGTCGTCTACTTCTTTCACCACATTGTTTAACTCCCTTCCTCAATGGCTATGATTAATCTTTTATTCCCTCGTTTCATGGTAGTCGAAATTATAGTATGTTATTTTCAAACATCACTGTGATGCAATTACACAATCAGCCTTCCCTTGAGCAACAAAGATTCTCCTGTGTCTATGCTTACGGCTTCAAGTTTAAACAATCTCTGCTATTCTTTCTTCTCACCAATTGCTTCGTCTTTCATGTCTTTTAGAATCACAAACATTTTGTTCATTCAAAAGAGTAATGACACTTGCCTTTGCACTTAAGAAGATGGAAAATGGTTCTTTCATCAGATCACTTTGAACTTTCATAGGCCACAGTCTTTCGTTGGTCTGTACTAATTGAAGGCATGCCACTAGTTTTTGCTTCAGAAGTTTGCACAACGTCATAAAGTTTCATGAGTTATCAACTTCTTCACATCGTCCTCAATCTCTGTTGCATTGTGAAAGGCATCTTCTACTGGATACAGCCGGGTAGAGGAGAGTCTTATTTGACTCCTTGGTCTTAATCCCGACTTGTATAAGTTAGCAAGCACTTCATCTTTCCCTTCAAAATTTGACATGCCTAGAAAACTCATAGAACTTGTCGGTATGTTCCTCCAGAGTCATTGATTCGTGTTGCAATCATTGAAATTGCGCTGGTTATAATCAGAGGGTACGCTTGCCTTTCAGCTACTCATTCTTTTCTTCCCATGTCCTGACTTTATCTCGACTGATCTAATATGCACTTCTTGCACTTGTGCTACCAGCCTACCATGGTAAAGTTGGACCACTCAATTTGGCAACAACAAACTGGAAATTTCGCCCCTCAGTAAGTCTGCTGCTCGATAAATTGATTGAGGTGGATTGCCAATTCCAAAAGAGTTCTGTGTTCTAGTTTTGTGAAATTCAATATTTCAAGTTTAATCCCCTGAACAAATCCTTCTTAGGTGTTGTGACCAGTTCATTTAGGCTTTGAGTTCCTAACGGTTTGTCAGCTCGTCGTGAATGATTGTCATTATCAAGTATCAATAATTCTTATTGTGGTCAATCACATCCTCATTGCGAACAAGGATACTTGATCCTTCCCTAGTCATTGTTTCCCAAGCGCTGTATCACTTCAGCTGAACTCCAGCTAAGTTCCAAACAACCTAGATGACCATTTTACCCATCAACATATGATTATTTTATTCCATCATGTGATGACATTGCTCCATCTTTTAATCAGATTTTTCCATTGTCTCAATCATCTTGGCTAATGATTCTTTGTAGAGATTCATTATAGTGCCATAGGTTTGACCATTCATCTTGCTAGTTCAACACTTAAGTAGATTCTGTTTGGTGGTAACTGGTAAGATGAGAATACCTGGAATTTTTTGAAAGCATTGGTTTAATTACAACCAGATTATTAATCTTAAGCCTTCCTTTTTATTTGATCTTAATGGTAATGGTGATCAGGATGCTTACTTCTGCCAAGGGACAGATTCACTTTTCGGCTTTGTATATTGATATCTTTTCCGCATTGAAGGAGTTTCTCATTTGGAAGTAGTTTTGCAGGAAAAAGGGATCCAGGTTTTTGAGAAGACCCAACCTGATGGAAAGACTAAGCAAGCGTTCTTCTTCGATCCAGATGGTAAGATTTTATTTCAGCTGTTTTTATGACATCTTTCCTCCTAAATCACACGTACAATCCGCCTGGAAATTAGTTCATAACTTAAGAAAACACTCATAACACACTCACACATGCAGATATATATATATATATATATATATATATATAGTGTATAGGTGATTCTAAATGTGACTATGACTATAAATTAGGAGTTAGGTGTGAAGACTTTTTGGTTGAGGTTCTCTACTTCTGTATATTATGCGATGATAACTACAAGATCTGGCATTTTCGCCTTTATCAATATGAGAATCTTTGATATGCTTATATTGTTATGTGCAGGTAATGGCTTGGAGGTGGGGAGCTGGGAAGCTCCACAACAATGAAAAGGGACTTCGTACATGTAAAAGAAAATATAAATAAAGAAACAAAGTAGACGGTTTGGTTAGTTGTAATGACTAATAAGAATGCTTATGTAGATGGTTACCTAGTTGAAATGGGACTTTATTTTGCTTACTCAGGTATAGTTTGGTGATTTTCTTTCTATCCTCTTTTTGAGGAGTGCTATCCCTAGCTACTCTTACTCTCAAGCTATTACTGCTCTCAGCCCGGCCCAACAACCTGTCCAATTTCTCTGTTTAAAGCATTGGGATTAGTTAAAAAGTGTGTACTTTAACAGTTAGATTGGACTAAGTAGTTGGCACATCCTGAGGGTAGGAGCCAAGTAACCATGAATTATAAGCAGAATGTTAGGGCACACCCTGAGACCCATAAATAGAAGAAACCGTCCTAATTGGAGGAACCAAATACTACTCTTGTGTTATTTATTTACTGTGGCCTCGGTGTTTAAAAGTGAGGATCTTTTTTGCACTGTTTTCTAATCCATACAAGATGAGATCTTGGTCTTTAAACACTCAAGGTCACACTCAAGGTCATAGGACATACGATTTAGTTCCCTAATTGGTTGAACTAATTAGTTGGCCAGAGCCCGTACATTGTTAATCATTAGGTTAATGTTAGCAACACTCTCTTTTCGTGAGGATAGATTGTTGGCTCAAAACTCACGTCTTTTCTCAATAGAAAAGAATATCACGTCTTTCCCTGAGTTTAAAAGATATCATTATTTCGTGCGTATGAAAGAAAATATTCACCTCCTCCGGTGAGGAAGTAAATTGTCTGTGTTGTGTTTAAAGGCTAGGTCAAATCTCTTGTACGGATTTAACCGCTTATAATAGATCTGACCTTTAAATACCCATACTTGGGCCAGAGGGAAGAACCCAGGGACGGAAGAACACATACGATTTGGTTCCTCTGTTGGAGGAGGTGAGATTCCGTCTTGACCCCTTTTTGTGTGCCACACATCCTCCTTTTTATTCATGCTATCTGTAATTAAGATTCATTAACCCTTAAGATTAAAGAATTTAATCTTAATTTTTAGAAAAATAAAATAAAATAAAATTTTAATCACGAGAGAGTGAAGAGGGGACAATTGCTCTTTTCAGAAATGTGTATGATATTTGACTTTTTTTTTTTTTGAGTGGTTCAACAATATACAATACCCTATGTGGTTGTAGCCCAGCGGTCGGAAGATAAACCGTAGACCCAGAGGTCTCGAGATCAAGTCTGGGGCACAACTTTGTTATCGGTTGCCAAGGAAGGGTATACCTTGGCAACACATGGGGATTAGTCGGAGTCTTGACCTGCGAACACCTCCGAGTTTACCAAAAAAATAATAATAATACACAATTTGGCAACAACCCTGACTAGTAAGGTTAGAATCTCTTTTAGGTTGGTCATGAAACGGGAATGGAAGGGAACAAGGGGATATTTCAACCAACACACTCTCTCTCATGACAAGTCCGAACAGAGGAATGGTGACATGCAAACGCTACCGATAAGTTTGCAAGTCCCCCTCGGATTAGTGGTGGTATGCACATAGACAAGCAAGTCCCGATCAGATGAGTGGCGACATGCACAGACTACATCCAATGGGCACGAATTGCTCTCCCTGGGTGTCTGCTTACAAGGTCCTTACTCCTTCCATCGCAAATGTACTTGGACGTAAATATTACATTGTTCGGGTTGGATATTTTGGAGGGAGTGACTATTAGGGCTGTCAATGGATTGGATTAGGATCCAAATCCGATCTGGATTTGATCTGATTAATCGGATTTTATATATACCTATCAGTGATCCGCTGGATTGGATTCGGATCGCAAAAGTGAAATTCGATTATAATCGGATTTGGATATAGGGTGATCCAATTCAATTATAATACCTTTTAAAAATCATTTTAGATATATTATATAGATTTTCTATGCATAAAGTGTTAATTTTTTAAAAATTAACCTTAGTTAGAGTTAATTAAAGTCATATTAGATTTTTATATTATTAAAATTGAGTTTTTTAATAAAAAAATTAACATTAATAAGATCGGATTCGGATCTTGAAAATTTTCGGTCAAATTTATAATCGGATCGGATATGTAGCAGATCCGGTTGACAGCCTTAGTGACTACGTTCCCTCTTGAAATATCCGAATCCGACCCGTTGACAGCCTCTTGAAAGGTTTGGCACTGTAGTTTTTGACCCGCGGGTCACAAAATGTACTCTAATAGAAGAAAAAAAAAGTAAGTGGGAGCAAAACAAAATCCTCACCATTTTATAGGCGATTAGGGTTAGGGGCGAGTAGCGCTAGTAAAATCCCCGTAAGCCTACGCCCGTGTGTGTGTGTGTTGGTGTTGGTGTTGTGTTGTGTGTGATATAGTGTATGTGACAGTGTGAGTTTTTTGTGTTATCAACAGAGCTAATGCACCGAAGACAGACTTGGACACAAACTCCGATTGCGGCAGGATGCAAGGGCGAAGCTAACAAGTGGACACGCGTATCTTTACAACTAAATCGTTTGCCACGTTTCACTCTGAGAGATGCACGTGTCCGACCTATACTAAGTCAGGGACCTCCCTCATATCTCTATGTACACACCCCCGGACCAGTGACCACCACCCCATTTCAGTATTGCTTCTGCTTCGTCTACCAGAGTATACTCTGCCTTGAATATTCGGACTAAGAGACCCAAAATTCCCATCTATTCACCTAAAGATGAGCCAGGGACAACCACAAAGGCCTCAAGCTGATCAGCAAGAGCCTATCAAATATGGGGATGTTTTCCCAGTCTTGGGCGACCTCGCGGCCAAACCCATTGCACCACAAGATGCCTCTATGATGCAGTCGGCTGAGACTGTGGTCCTTGGTCAGACCCAAAAGGGCGGACCTGCATCTGTCATGCAATCGGCTGCCACCCGCAATGAGAGGGCTGGTTTTGTTGGTCACACCGATGTCTCTGATGCTGCCGGAGACCAAGGAGTCACCGTTGCTGAGACAGATATTCAGAGAAGCCGTATAGTTACTGAGTCGGTTGCAGGACAGGTTCTCTTCTCTCTATATATATATCTTATTTATTTGCTAAGATGATGCAGTAACATTACCGAACACCCATATTATAATCGTATAATATTTTTAGGGATACGTATTTTTGTTATATTATGGTATAATATTTGTTTAATACGTGAATTATGTCTTAAATTAATACAAATTTTTGTGCTATATTTTTATCCTGTTAAACGCGATCGTATTAAATGGTTATTATTTGTTAGTATCATGATTTTTTATTTATTTATATTTATATTTATAATTATTAATTATTTTTAAATTTTTTCATACTTTTACGAAAAACAGATTATTTTTACCGTACTTTCTAACGGAGTCAAATCCTCTACGGTGATAAATCCGGTTACCACCCCTAGAGGTCACCACGTGTCTCCTTTGACACCCCTTAACCGTAGGTAAAGTTCACCCACCCTTAGGGTTCACCTTCCTATTTTTTGTTTTTTTTTTAAAATTAAAAAACTGTTTTTAGAGTTTTTTTAAATTTGAAAAAAGAATTATTATTTTTTATAAGAACCAAAAATGGGTGGGTGAACCCTAGGGGTGGGTGAACCTTACCCACGGTTAAGGGGTGACAAAGGAGACACGTGGTGACCTCTAGGGATGATAACCGGATTTGCCAAATCCGGTTATCACCGGAGATGATTTGGCTCCATCATTATCATATTATTCCGTACTTTGTAACTGAATAATGTAGTGTAAAGGCCCAGGATTCTCTCAAGTTGATATTTAAACTGAATAACAAAATGATTGTGTGGTATTACTCGACAGGTGGTTGGACAGTACATCCAAGCAGCTCCGGTGGCGTTGACGAGACCAGGATCAGCTCTAGAACATGATGAAATAACGATTGGGGAAGCACTGGAAGCGTCAGCTCTAACAGCAGGGGAAAAGGCGGTTGATCAGAGCGATGCAGCAGCAATTCAAGCAGCGGAGGTGAGAGCAACAGGTCGTAATGTTATAACCCCCGGAGGTATCGCAGCCATAGCTCAGTCAGTTGCTACTCTTAATGCTCGGACCATGCGCGACCAGGACAAAACTAAGCTGGCCGATGTTCTCAACGTAATTAAATGATCTTTTATCTATACTTTTAGTTTTCTTAGTATGGAGGTTTTTTTTTGGGCTGTTTTCATGATGGGTGATGCAAGTGGTATTCCGGCAGGATGCAAGGGCGAAGCTGCCGGCGGATAAAGCGGCGACGCGTGAGGACGCTGAAGGGGTGGTGGGTGCGGAGCTGAGGAACAATCCGAACCTGACAACGTACCCAGGAGGTGTGGCGGAAGCTGTGGTGGCAGCTGCCAGGCTAAACCAAGAAATATAAGTAGAGACTTAAGAGGTTCTTGTTTTGTGAAATGGATAGTAATCACGGTTACTATTAGGGTCATGTAGATGTTTTGGTCTCTCTTTGGCTTAAATAATCTGTGATACATGGTTTTGTAATTTCTGTTCTCTCTCGGAGTGTATATATTCTTTTTAGTTAGGAATGTATAAGGTTGGCTATAATATATCACTTTCCTAATGTTCTCAAGTAAAGGGTTTGCATGATCTGCTAGCCATACTTTCAATATTCAAAGAGAGATGCTCAATACCTTTCTCCAGGACTACAGCGTCAAGGATTACGTTTACCCTATGTTTGGAGGAAACACCAGTATTAGAAATCTAATTTTTTTTTCTTTTTTTTTTGCACGTGTTCATATGTATTTTCTCGAATACCAAACATAGGTTTAGGTTTAATTCTTGACGTTTAATTGTTGACTCATATTCTTCTCCAGTTGTAATCAATTTTGCTCATACTGGTTACACCTCTGCGGCGGCCACATGTCCCTTTTGACACTTCGTAATTTTGGTTAAGATTCACTCACCGTTAGGGTTCACCCATTTCTCCTTGTTGTTTAGAAAATATAATAGAAGTTTTTTTTAACCGTGGTTAAAATTTATCTAACTCCTAGGATTAATTTTTGAAATATTTTTTTTCTAAAAACTAAAGATAGGTGGATGAACCGTAGGGTAGGTAAATCTTAATCACAGTTAAAAAGTGTAAAAAGGAACACATGTAACCGGTTTTGCCAAAATCCAGTTACAACTGGATTACGAGTCTTAATTGTTGATCCTATAAAAGAGTATTTAATCAAGTTAATTTTTTTAAAAATATTTTAATCTATAACCGTTGATAAAAGTCACAAGTTGGTGTCAACCAACATTTTATATTTTCAAAATACCCACCTCAAAATTTAAATTTCCCTTCTTAACTAATATTTTATATTTCCAAATATCTGCTAAAACTATGTCTTTAGCATCGACCTGTAGAAAGAAACCAACGGTTTATATCACCGCCGCAATGATAAACATAATACTGCCACATGGCCTTGGATTGTCTCTGGCGAAGCTAGAAAGGGCTTGTCTCCGGCAACCATAGAATAGGGGACAACTGGTGGAGAAGTCAAAATCATTGCCCCATGATTTTGACTTCTCCACCCACTATATGACACATGCTAATAAGGTATTGAGATAAAGGGTAAAGACATAAAGTGGGGAGAAGTCAAAATTAAGGAGAGAAAATGAAATGACTTCTCTACACATATTAAGACATGTGGCGATAAGTGTATGAGAATAAGGGGGATAGATATCAAATGGGGAGAAGTCAAAATCATGGTGAGAAAATGGAATGACTTCTCCCCATTTTTTTGTCAACTGTCGCATAATGTATGGAAACCGAGACCAGTTTCTGGCTTCGCCAGAGACAATCCGAGGCCCATCGTGCAACACCTATCTTCTATGTTTTATCCAATCATCTATACCCTCTATAACTATACAAGATCTTCATTCTTGCTCGTGATTTTGAGGAACATTAATGAGAGACCATTGGTGTGTTAATTGTGCTCAACGTTGTTGCCATCTTTCTTACTGGTGTAGGATCGCTTCTTATATCTGCTCTCATGATCGGATTGGCAATCGTGTGTGCTCACGATGGTTTTAGGGTTTTAGAAGATCTGTTTCTTGATGCTCAAGAGCCACCTGCTATCGGATTCCTCTCGTTCAGTCGCGCCACCTCCTCTACCTTCAATGCTACAGTAGTCATGCATCTGACGATCTAATCTAATATATAGAACGTGACAAGGTTAGTTAGGGCAACTTGGTTTGTTCAATTGATTTCTACCGTCTTTTGTAAGGAAAAAATTCATTAATTATATCTAATTTTCCAGTTTTCGCTTATGTATAATTGAAAATGTTTTTTTTTTTTGCTTCATATTGGCGTTTATGTAATTTCTGATGTGGAACTTCTGGTTGCTTTTTTATTTTTTTATTTTTATGGAAATATTATCATGGAACCAACACAAACTAAGCTCACACACAAGGCTAGACCTAAGGTACAAAAATTTGAAAAGAGTTTAAGGGTTTCTTTAAAGTAGAATTTGTCTTTTTTCTCTTCTATGGTCAAAAGCTCCCCTTCTTCCTAAACCTATTTTTTCTTTTTTGGGTAAAGTATTTATTAGGAAATATCTTATTGTAATAAAGTGAATGAGATACACTCTATCATTATTAGTGTATCTCTTCACAATTAGATAGTATCAATTAAATTAGAATTAGGATTCCATATAATTAGATTAGGATGATTTACTTTCCATAAAGCTTACGTTGTTATCTCTATTTAAACCCTCTTGGGTTATTGTAATTCATTCAAGAATTCTCAATAGATTCAGTTTTTCTTCATGGTATCAGAGCGGATGATCCACCGCCTATTTTGATTTTTAGTTTATTCCGCTTTTCCGACGGGTGGTGCTGCCACAGCCCACCGGGTGTGAACCCAAGCCCTATTCACATTCAGCTCTTGTTAACGTCTTGCCCCCACCCTTGGTTCACTTGAATTCTTGGAGATATCTGCAACTTCCTTCTTGGTACCTTTATGAGGTCTAACATCGCAAAAGATACTCTCCGCAGCCTTTTCCAGAGCTTGTCCTACTTCCAAAATTCGTCAGTAGAACTGTTGTACGAAAGCGTGCAAATCAAGATGAAACTAATCCAAAAACAGCAAATCAAACGAACGAAATAGAGAAAAAATAAACCAAACGGAGAGACACGATTTACGTGGTTTGACAATATGCCTATGTCCACGGGCAGCGATGATCGATCACTATATTCCACTAAAGAGTTTACAATACTCTTTCTCAGAAAACCCTCTTCCCAATACACCCAAAAAACGGCTCACTATATCCCTAAAAAACAAACCTTAAAAATTCTTATATCATTAGGATTACAACATAAAGACAATATGAGTAAAATACTCAAAACGGGTCGGGCCAATATTCGGGTCATCCAGGTTGCCAAACGGATTATCATGAATCCGGGTTGAATTCATGACAACATCCAACAAATCTCCACCTTGACTTGAATTCTACCAAACCATCCAAAAAAATACAAGAAAACAAATCATGCTGCCTCCAAATGCGCCCTTAGGTGTCATGCACCCAAAGGTGCTCAAACCTGAGAAATATTGATCAAGTCCAAACAGTGCTTGAACTTGACCCAGTAACCACCTTAGTAAGCATATCTGCAGGGTTATTTGTAGTCCAAATCTTCTGAAGAAGAATATCACCTTCATCCACAACTTCTCGAATAAAATGAAAACGGACATCGATATGCTTTGTTCGAGAATAATGAACCTGATTTTTTGCTAAACAAATTGCACTCTGACTGTCACAGTAGATATCAATGTGCTCCTGAACAATCCCCAAGTCCTCAATCGGCCCATGTAGCCAAATGAATTCTTTAATAGCCTCTGCCACTGCCATGTATTCTGCCTCAGTAGTAGACAAAGCTACTGTTGACTGTAACGTCGATCTCCAACTCACTGGTCCTCTAGCAAGAGTAAAGACATAACCTGTAGTTGACCATCGTTTATCTAAATCACCAGCATAGTCTAAATCCACATATCCAACCACGTGTTGACTAAGCATATCATCTCTCTCAAATATCAACCCAACATCTACTGTACCTTGAATGTATCTTAAAATCCATTTTACTGCTAACCAGTGTCCTTTCTCTGGATCATGCATATACTTCCTCACCATACTGACAACATGTGAAATGTTCAGCCTAGTACACACCATAGCATACATTAGAGCACCAACTGCGTTAGCATATGGAATTTGAACCATATACTGGCGCTCCTCATTTGTGCTCGAAGACATCAAAGCGTTAAACTTGAAATGAGGGGCCAAAGGTGTACTTACAGGTTTTGTTTTTTCATCCATATCAAACCGTTGTAGCACTTTCTTCAAATACTGTGTTTGTGACCAAAAAACTTTCTCCTTCATTCTGTCTCTTTTAATCCCCATACCCAATATTTTCTTAGCTTCTCCAAGGTCCTTCATTTCAAATTCAGTCCTCAACTGAGTCTTCAACCTGTCTATCTCCACCTTGCACTTAGATGCAATGAACATGTCATCTATATATAAGAGTAAATATATGAAGGAACCATCACGAAGCTTCCAAAAATATATACAATGGTCAAACTGACTTATGTACTTTTGCTCCATCATAAAACGATCAAATCGCTTGTACCACTGTCTTGGAGACTGTTTCAAACCATACAACGATTTTCTCAGTTTGCAAGCTCAATTCTCTTTACCAGTCACCTTGTACCCATCTGGTTGAGACATATTTCTTCCTCCAAATCACCAAGTAAGAAGGCAGTTTTGACATCGAGTTGTGCTAATTCGAGATCAAACTGAGCAACCAAAGCTAGCAAAATTTGAATAGAAGAATGCTTAACGGCGGACAAAAAACTTCATTGTAATCTATCCATTCCTTCTGTGCAGAGCCTTTAGCCACCAATCTAGCTTTGAATCTCACACTGTCCTTTCCTGAAGAACCTTCATTCTTTGTGTATACCCACTTGCAACCGATTACTTTCTTTCCCTTTGGAAGCTGTACTAATTCCCAAGTCTGATTTTTGTAAAGTGATTCCATGTCCTCATTCATTCTCTTCTTCCACTCTACATTTTTTGAATTTTTCAAGGCTTCTCTGTAAGTTAGTGGAACATCATCATTAACTACTGGAAGTGCATAAGCCACCAAGTTAGCAAATCTTGTAGGTTTTCGAGATTCTGTTCTAGGTCTACTGGCTGCAATGGAATCTGATTGCCATGGGGTTACATGAAGTGGAGCTTCTTCCTCGACTGAACCTTAGTCCTCACCACCTGAATCTCCTATGAGACTATTGACTGTCTGAACAATCTTTATTGGAACCACTGGAGCCTCAAACTACACCTGCTTCAAAATCCTATTTTTTATATTCTCTTTCTGAGAATCCTTCTGATTCATTTGATTTACCATCTCAGACTGCACAAAAGTCACATCCCTACTTAAAACAAATTTCTTTTCATCTGGACACCAAAGTCTGTATCCCTTCACACCTGTGCTAAAGCCCAAAAATATAGCTTTCTTGACTCTAGGATCCAACTTAGTTTATTTGATATGAAAATAAACAGGACAACCAAATATATGTAAGAAATCATAATTTGTAGCAGGTTTTTCAGACCATACCTCGATAGGCATTTTTCCATCATTAACAGCTGCAGGCAACCTGTTGATGGGATGACATGCATATATCACTGCTTTAGCCCAAAATGCCTTGCCCTATTCAGAATTGGACAACATACATCGCACATTCTCCAGTAAAGTACGGTTCATGCGTTCTGTCACTCCATTCTGTTGCGGCGTATCTCTAACTGTGAAGTGTCTAACTATCCCCTCGTCCTGACATACTTGCAAAAATGGATTTAACGTGTACTCACCACCATTATCTAACTTGAGCCTTTTTATCTTTTTGTCAGTCTGGGTCCCAATCATCTTCTTCTACTGAAGAAACATATCTAGAACTTCACTTTTATGCCGCATTGTGTACACCCAAACTTACCTTAAGAAGTTATCAATAAATGTGACAAACTAATGTTTACCTCCCAAAGATGCAACTTTGGTAGGTCCCCATACATCTGTGTGAACATAATCTAGAGTCCCTATGTACGATGAACTGCTGTCCCAAACTTGACTCTAGTCTGCTTGCTCATAATGCCATGCTCACAAAACCCAAATTTACCAGTCTTGGCGCTTTTTAACAAACCTTGCTCCACCAATCTTTGCAGAACCTTCTCTCTCGCATGCCCTAAGCGCATGTGCCATTATCTGGAAGTATCAGACACAATCTCATCTGGACTATCCGAAACTGCTGCTCTCCCTGTAATTGTATTCCAATCTAGAAAATACAAGTTTCTCTGTCAAGTACCCTTCATAATAACAAGTGCGCCAAATATAACTTTTAGTACTCCACCTTCCATAGTAATCTTGAAGCCCTTTGAGTCTAAAGATCCCAAAGAGATGAGATTCTTCTTCAAGTCAGGTACATAATGAATATCTGTTAGAATTCTAACTGCTCCATCATGCATTTTCAGCCAAATTTTTCCTATCCCCTTTGTTTTACAGGCATTATCATTTCCCATTAAAAAAATTCCTCCATCCAACTCCTGAAAACTCGAAAAACAGTCCTTATTGGGACACATGGTAGGAACAGCCCAAGTCCAAAATCTACTCATCAGAATGACCAACTGATGGTGAAACAGTCAAAGCAAATTCTGAATCATCATTTTCAAACTGTGCAACATTCATATTTGAACCATTCTTTTCCTTATTTTTCAATTTTGGACAATCCTTTTTTCCAATGCCCTTTATTACGACAAAAGGCACACTCATCATTTGCTAGAATTTTTCTTTCAGATGATGGTGCTCTTGACTTCGAACGAGATTTACCTCGCCAACCAGATTTTCTAGCATTTGATCTACCCCTTACAGTCAAAGCTTCTGATGTTGAGTGGCTTGTTGGTCCTTCTTTCGATACTCATTATTCATCAAAGAATTTGATACATCTTCAAATTTAATTTCATCTTTTCCATAAATTAAAGTAGTAGATAGATGATCATAACTATCAGGTAAAGAGTTTATCAAACATAATATCTTATCTTCATCATCTATTTTTACTTCAAGATTTTGTAAATCAGCAAGAATTTTATTATAACTATCTAAATGCTCAATGATAGTAGTACCTGGTTTATACCCAAAACGGAAGAGTCTCTTCTTCAAAGAGAGTCGATTTTCAATGCTCTTGGTCATATTCTTGTTCTCCAATTTCTTCCATAACTCCTTAGTCGAAGTCTCCTTCATCACAAAATATTTCTAATCTTTAGCGAGACAAAGCTTGATGGTGCCACAAGCCTGGCGATTTATTTTCTTCCAATCCTTCTTTCTATATCATCGGGTTTATCCTCCAGAGTAATATTCAACTCTTGTTGGATTAAAACATCCAAAACTTCGCATTGCCACATGCCGAAGTTGTTTCTTCTATCAAATTTCTCAACTTCGAATTTTACATTCGAAACCATAATTCTGGCCACTGATGCAGGTCTCGAAGACGAACCCTTAGCAACTGCTTCACTTGTTTCCACCATTAATCCAATCTGCAGAAATCAAACAATACCGAGGTCGTACCCTGGGCGTTCTGATACCAATTTGTTGTGCGAAAGCGTGCAAATCAAGGTGAAACGAATCTAAAAACAACAAATCAAACGAACGAAATAGAGAAAAAACAAACCAAACGGAGAGACACGATTTACGTGGTTCGACAATATGCCTACATCCACAGGCAACGGTGATTGATCACTATATTCAACTGAAGAGTTTACAATGCTCTCACTCAGAAAACCCTCTTCCCAATACACCCGAAAAACGGGTCACTATATCCCTCGAAAATAAACCCTAAAAATTCCTTATATCATTAGGGTTATAACATAAAGACAATATGGGTAAATTACCCAAAATGGATCGGGCCAATATTCAGGTCATCCAGGTCGCCAAACGGGTCATCATGAATCCGGGTTGAATTCATGACAACATCCAACAAGAACCCTCCACATCAGACCATTCCCCTACTTCTCCTTGGATAATTTGAGCATCTACAATACTGTTGACATCAGTGCCCAAATTTTTGTTTTTTCATCTCTACTTTATTTTGATATGCCATCTCATCACCATGGCCATCATTATTGTAGATCTGACATTGCTACCATTGCTGTTGTTGAGATTTCTCTCTATGGGCAATGCTTTCTATACAGTTATCAAGACTTTAATTGCTTCAGGGGTGGATTCGTACATCTTCATTATGTTAAATTGCTCCACTCCAGCAAAAGTTTTTTTTTTTTGTTAACTCATCCTTCATGTGATTTTTGGGGAAGATCGTGAGAGCCTGATCTAGTGGGCGGGCTCCGATAGACTCATAAATATGAGCGGGATGCGACAGAAATAAACTTCACAGACTGATGATGACTATCAAGCACAATTGGATGTTTTAGCTATTTATGCACAAAGGGAGTACTCAGGTTGCGACAAACTCATGAAGATTTTCAATCCACATGTGTTTGAGGGGGAATATTAGGAAATATCTTATTGTAATAAAGTGAATAAGATACACTCTATCATTATTAGTGTATCTCTTCACAATTAGATAGTATCAATTAAATTAGAATTTAGGATTTCATTAGGTATAATTAGATTAGGATGATTTATTTTCCATAAAGCTTACCTTGTTATCTCTATTTAAACCCTCTTTGGGTTATTGTAATTCATTCAAGAATTCTCAATAGATTCAGTTTTGCTTCAGTATTTTTTTTGTTTTATTGTTTCCATTTTTCATAGGACAATCACTGATCCTCTTTCTTAAGTTTAAGCAATACCATACTCATCTATGTTCTATCGGTTGAAGATCCAATTTTCTCAGTTATTTGTTTCACCTTTGGTGAAAGCTTAAGCCACGGAACACAACGTATCCCCTGTAGATCAGGTACATGCCATGTTCACCTATATGTGCTGGTTTCCTTTTTTTCGCTAAAAACAAAGAGCTCAACCTCTGCATCTCATTCTTCGTGTTATTGCTATGCTGCCATTTGATATCTTCGTCGTTACGGTATTGCTTTGTTACCATTCTATTTAGGACTTTGCTACTGAGACCGTAAAGGGTCGAGACCACACCGAGACCGTGCTTGTGATGCACGGATCTCAAAATTTCATTACATCTGTTTTTGAAATTTTGAGATCCATGCATCACATGCATGGTCTTAGTGTGATCTCGGCCCTTTGCGGTCTCTCTAGCATTTTTCTTCTATTTATGTTTGAATGCCTAGCTAACATATTGCGAAACAAAATGGAATATAGAATTTTATCAGATTTTGTAAATGTTTGTCGCATTGATTGATGCTATGGAGAAAGAATTAGTTTATGGGAACAAATTTTGAAATTGTACAGGGAGATAAAAGATTAATTTAAAAATTAAGACAAAAAATATATAACTAAATAATAAAAATTAGTTTGTATGATGATAACAGTTATTAAATGGAACTTGAAGTTTAATTTAGAAATTTAAGATAAAAAACATATAATTTACTAATAAAAGTTAGTGGTGAATGACGATAAAAGTTATTAATTGGAACCTATATTTAACCAAAGAAAAATCACATAATATTTAAAGAATCAAAATCTAACATTAATAAGTTCAATATCCAACTTAACAATGCCTATTATAGTTAATTATATATATATATATACTAGTGGGCGGCACGTGCGATGCATGTGAGAGAGAGAGAGAGGATGGGGAGAGAAACTGGGAAGAGGGACTCTAGTGAGAGCATTTTAGAAAAAAAATTAAGGAATATTTCAGGTATAGAAACTCGAGAGACATTTTGGATTAAAAGAAAATAATTGTGAGAGACACGTTGGTTATAGAAATATGACGTAAGGTCATTTTGAGAACTAAAAAGCTTTAGGGGTGTTTTGGATATAGTAAAGAAATGAGGCAAGCAGGGCCTTGGTGAGATGTTCTTTTTTCAAAGCGTTTTGCAAAGAGAGTGAGGAGTCCGGTTAGGCTACTGAGGTTGCTATGTGTCCCTTTGAACACTCCTTAACTGTGGTTAAAATTCACCCACCCTTAGGGTTCACCCACTTTTCCTTGGTTTTATAAAAAAAAATATGGAAAAAAAATTTATCCTAAGAGTTAGTGAATTTTAACCAAGATTTAAAAAAAATAATATTTTTTTTATAAAAACCAAGGATAAGTGGGTGAACCCTAGGGGTGGGTCAATCTTAACCATAGTTGGAGTCGGATTACACCCTTGAGGTTGCCATGTGTCTCTTTTGACACTCCTTAATTGTGGTTTAGATTCACCTCCCCCTAGAGTTCACCCACCTATCCTTTCTTCTTAGGGAAAAATATTAAATTTTTTTTGAAACCTTAGTTAAAATTCACTAACTTTTAGGGTTAATTTTCTTTTTCTCTAAGAACCAGATATAAGTGGGTGAATCTTAACCACAATTAAAGAGTGTTAAAAGGGACACATTGCGACCTTAGTGGCATAACCGGAGTCCAAGTAGTCCGGTTATAACCATAGAGAATTTCAAGTCTACTATATTATAGAAACCAAGAGAAGCGGGTGAACCTTAGGGGTGGGTGAATCTTAACCACGGTTAAGAGTATAAAAGGGACATAATCAAGCAAAATGTGTAGAATGGAAATTAAGTAAACTATCCAATTAAGCTTTAAGTAAGGGATATTATGGGAATTAAGCAAAATGAGTAAGGGGTAGAATAGAAATTAATTAGTAAAATATCCAATTAAGCTGTCATATTAGTAATGATTATGAAACGGTAGTTTGAGAATTTTAAAAAATCAGCTATGTTTTTACATTTTCTTCCGTTTTGTTCGGCTTTGCACATGCCTTGTATCGTGCAGGCCTAACTAGTATAAATATTTTTAAAAAAGCCATATTTTGATCTATAAACTAAGGATGGATGGGTAAATACTAGGGATGGGTGAATCTTAACCATAGTTAAGGAGTGTCAAAATGGACCTTAGGGAATCCGGTTATCACTATAGATGATTTGGTTCCAGATGTTATGGTAATTGTTCATGGGAAGTAATTTAAAACTCTCGAAAATACTTACTAGGTACTATGGTGTCAAGCATTAAGTAGGGCCATCATTTAAAACATGTATACACATGGCATCATTGCATGTTCAATGCAATGGTCCAGCTCTCCATTGTAGGTACTATAAATAGTTTGTAATCACTTTCCATACTTTCCATTGTTGATGCAATATTTGTTAGATCTGCAACAAAGACTCATAATCCAATCCTTGATAGCATTGAAATGATGAAGTCAGTGAGAACATCTCCAACCGTGCTCTATAACTCTAAATATAGAGTTTGGAAAATCCAAGTCCAACCGTGCTCTATATTTAGAGCTCTATATTTAGAGGAGGGCCTCGATATTGCTATAGTGACCCTCCATATTTAAAGGGTGGGAGAGAAAATAGAGATGGCCTTTATAATACTATTCATGTTCTTACAATACCATTTGTGTCCTCTTTTGTCTTTCAATCTTTGTTAAAATACCGATTGTGTCCATTTACCTTTTGATACCCTTTAACTGTGGTTAAGATTCACCTATCCATCCTTGGTTTTTTTAAAATATTAATTATTTTTTAAAATTAAAAAATTGTTTTTAATATTAAAAAACTCTAAAAACAGTTTTTTAATTTTAAAAAAAGAATTAATTTTTAAAAAAAACAAGGATGGGTGGGTACATCTTAACCATGGTTAAGGGGTGTCAAAAGGGACACATGACAACCTCAAAGGTATCCACCCCTTGAGTTTTGGAGTAGGAATAGTGATTTAGAGTTTCTTCCCATTGGAGCAAATAACTTTAAACTGGGCCGATGTCCTCTAAATATAGAGGAGATGCCGAAATGGAGGAGAGTTTTAGAGTATTGTGTTGGAGATGCTCTAAGTTTGAGATGCTCTAAGAAAAGTGCAGAATGAGAACATTCCCAATCCAATCCTTGATAGCACTTTTTTTTTTTCGCTAAGAATCCTTGGTAGCATTGAAATGATGAAGTCTGTAAAAAATGTGTAGATTGAGTACATTCCCAGAGCTATGAACGAGAGAGCCCATCGGTTGGTTAAATTGGTTTTGAATAAAAGTCAACGTATTGGTATGAGAGATGTAATACTATTGAGGTTAGAAGAGTGTTTGTTCCAGATCATGATCTATCTAGATAGGATTAGGAATTGTTCTGAATAGGCCTCGGATTGTCTCAGACGAAGCCAGAAAGGGCTTGTCTCGGATAACCATAGAATAGGGGACAAGTGGTGAAGTCAAAACATTGGGCCACTATATGACACATGGCAATAAGGTGTTCGGATAAAGGGAAGAGATATCAAGTGGGGGAGAAGTTAAAATTATGGGGAGAAAATGAAGGCCTTGGCTTGTCTTTGGCGAAAGAAAGCGCTTTTCTCGGGTTCCATAGAATAGAGGACAAGTGGTGGAGAAGTCAAAATCATGGGGCCCATGATTTTGACTTCTCCACACACAAATGGATATGTGGCGATAAGTGTGTGAGAATAAGGGGGAGAGATATCAGATGGGGAGAAGTCAAAAATCATGGGGAGAAAATAAATGACTTCTCCCCATTTTTCTGCCATTGCCGCACAATGTATGGAACCCCGAGAGCCCTTTCTGGCTTCACCAGAGACAATCTGAGGCCAAAAATGAAATGACTTCTCCCCTTTTTAACGCCACATGTCCCTTATTCTATGGTTGCCCTAGAGTCGTTTCTGGCCGAAGCCATGTATGTATTAGGTGTAGCAAGTTATTTTTTGTTTTAAGTTTCCCACAAAAAAAGTTATGGAAGAATTTACTTTAAAAAAATACCCTTCTTTGGGTTCATAATTACCAAACTACTTCTGCAAATTTTGGGCTGAGCTCCTGTTGATAGTTATTCTCGAGTTCGGATGGGCAACAGCTATCTGTTGCCCGATTGTGTCTGAAAAATATGTGGGGCTATCCTCTGTTGAATGTGGGATCTACCCTGTTGAATGAATGTGGGGCCAGCACAACAGCCAGTGCCATTGCCCATCCAAACTTATTATTCTCTTTAAAGAAGAATGGGTTTGTAAAACGACGCGCCGTTTTATGGAATTTTAAAGCGTTTTAAAATTTGGCTCTGGCTACTCACTCAGTATGTGAAAGTTTTTCTGATTCAGGTTAATTAACCTAAGGGAACAAATCCTCTATGGTTATAACTGGATTCGTGAATCCGGTTATGCCCCTGAGGTTGCCATATGTCCCTTTTGACACTCCTTAACTATGGTTAAGATTCACCCACCCCAATAGACAATTTAATGTGTAACCAGAGCTTGTAATTGGCCGTGGACAGACTATAGCACCTTAGTTGCTATAGAGAAGCTTTAGCATAGGTTCACGAGCCTTGATATCTCTTCTATCCCAGAGAAGCTAATAGCCGATTTTCAAAATAACTTCTTTAGGAGTTACTTTAAAGTAACTCTTAAAGAAGTTAGCGTTTGCTTTGCAGATGCAAAAAGTTACTTCTTCTCAAATTTTGCGTACGTACAAGAAATAACTTTTGTTAGTTTATGTATGCTAGTACATTATTATATATTTATTTCTATATAACAACTCTTTACTCATTCATGCAATTCTTTTTCCAACCAATGCCCTTGTTTATCTCAAAATCAACAAATATGAGGTAGGAAAAATCAAGTCCAATTCAAAAGTAAAAAAACTAAAGAACTTACTGTGACTGTAGCTTGATGCGGACCGACACAATCAATGGCGGGAGCAGCGAAGGAGTGTGTGGGGGGTGGGAGGAGGGGGGCAGACCACGAGCAGAGGGTTAGTGAAAATCCTAAAAGTTCGTTTATATACCATCGTTCCTCCCATTGTCCATCAACCTCCCATGGAAGCTACCTCAGCCTGCTTCCTGGGGAAGTCGAACTTTTATGAGCTTTTAACTTTTTTTGAAAGTCGAAATGAAAGTGACAAACCAAACGGAAAATTGCCCGACTTAGCCATGAGATTAGATTAGAGTACGCCACCCTCCTCGAGGCTCTCTGGCTAAAATTGTTTCTGAAGAGGGCAGAGGGTGTAATTTCCTCGTTTTGTTATATATCTTAGGGATCCACCTAACCCCAGCCCCCTCCTCCGCCCAAAAATAAAGAAAAAGTTTGCCTTAAGATTTATCTTCGCATTTTAAAAACCAAGGTTGGGCAGCTTTGATCTTTAGGTTAAAGTTGTCTAAATTAAAAGTACACGTCATAATTGTGTAAACGCCAGACTGGTTTTCACCTACCAAGTGCCGGAGGAAATCTCCTGTTTATTGGCAAAATGCTAAGCCCCAAAGGAGAGAAGGAACATTACAACATTAGTCTCTTAGACAATGTACCAGTTGGCTCCAGACTCCTAGATTCGAACCTAAGATCGCACCACTGATTCATACAATTGTTCGACAATTCCAGATCTATAGGTTTTGAGAAAAATACTGCACCAGTTCAAAATAATACAGATGCAGGATCTAGTTCTAATAAGCATATATGTATAAATCACATTGTTTCCTCTATGTGAGAGAAAATTAAGGAACCCACCAATATCGGCAAAACTACAATCAAGTCATGCTCATAAAGAAACATAGACAAGTCGAGATGTTAACACCAAAGAAATGTTTCCGACAGACCAAATTACTCAGTAGACAGCTTTTTTCTTTTTCTTTTTCTTTTTTCAAACAAAATTTCTATACAATGTACAAAAAATCAGATATTTCTTAGGCTAGTAAAGGGGGCTGTTTGATCTTGGAGAGAGGTTAGGGGGAAATTAGGATCCCGAACTATGCACAGTACCGGGCCTCGTTCCACATTTCAACTTGCTAAGCTGACCTTTTGGAGCGCCAATATTCTACACAATACTGAGTCTTGTTGATATCATCCTTCAGTGTGTTTCAACTTGCTTCACTAAATTTTTGGAGATCCAATTCTGTGGCAATGAGTCTAAGCAATACTTGCACTAGTTCTCGTACTCTTGCTTCCCTGCCATGGAAAGGATGACAAAATGTAAATAAACTGCCACTTGCTGAAAGTGAATGCAAGATGACACGGTTTCTACGTGACGACCATAAATGGATATTTTTGTTTTTCTTCACTAGTATTTAGATGGTGTTCGTATTGTTTGTAGGAATGTGTTTTATTTCAATGAGCTTTTTCTATATGAACTTTTAAGAGGCAATTATCTCTCTACCTTGAAATAACAAGCTCGCAGAAGGATGGATATAATACAAGAAGATGCGCACGCCTGTCGTGATTCTCATTCTTTGCTAGGCCTCCTTTCAAATATGGATGTAGAGGAAGAACAGACGCCGTTTCATAATGAATTACCATCCGAGCCAGCTCTTGAAGGACATAAATAATTTCTTCAATCCTCACTGTTGGAAACGGATGTTCCCCTGCAAGAACAGTTGGATGCTTCAAGAGTCATGAAAGTAATTTGGAAGGTGAAAAGAACCAAGGAGAAACACTAGAAACCCAATTCAGATAATCAGAATATAAAGCTACAGAAGCCATGCACCTAAGTCATTCTCATCGATCAAGAATCTGTTCAATATGTATTCGCATCTGCTCATGAGCACCATGATCGAGATTTTGCTAACTTCAGATCTTGTCGAGTTCCAATCATTGGCTTTGCTGGTGTAACTAAGAAGAATGGAATATTAGCAGCAGGTCAGATGTAATATAAAATTAAGATTGGAAAAACAAAACCACAAATCAAGCTGAAGGTTAGACACATAAAATATATATTCTGCAAAACCTGCACCGGCTTGGGATGTTATTACCAATTACACTATACGGGTGATGGTGTAAAGATGGCTTAGCAGGTGTGCAAAACAAGTCAGACAACTGCACTTATTTTAGTTAATGGAGAACTCATAGATCATCAAGGTATCTAACTAAATTCAAACATTTATTGGCTATCACTCATCAAAAACACTTTGCCACTAACTACGAAAGTTAGAACCCCTTGATTTTGCAAAGGAAGGGGTTTGGATTTACAGATCAAGTTAGAACCCCTTGCTTTTGCAAAGGAGAGGGGTTTGCCTTTCAGGCTCCTATGAAACATCAAGCTGATCAAGATATTTAAAGAAAGAGGACTGGGATATCATTTATTTGCCTTTAACTGTGGAGAGGCTGGGAGCGAGGATAATATTTCCAATACTCTTCACATTGTTAACCATTACAACAGTCAAGTAGAGCGATCTGTGGAGTTATGTCATTACTCTTCTCCAAATTAGAAGAAGGCATGCAAATATTGAGATTACCCTTCGCAATAGGAGCACTTACCTGCTCAAGGAAAATAACTTCTGTAAGCAGGTCAAGGAGAATCTGCTGCAGTGAGGAGGCATAAGTCCCACAGTTTCAACAGGTAAACTGCATGTCCGTGATGCACAGCGGTCCATAGTGGAAACTAGCCGCTCCAGAATCTGCACAAAACAGTTGACAGGCGAGTCTTGAAGCAGAACCAGTAAATAACAGAAGAAAATCAATGTAAAAGGAGAAACAGAAATTAACAGAAGAACAACAATGTAAAAGGTAAACATGTAGTCAAAGAATTGTAGATGATAACCTAGGAAGCACGGATACGGATACGGGTACGATACGATACGGGTACGACGAAACGGCAGAACCTAAAAAAACAAGATACGGGTACGGCCAGGATACGTCTGTAATTTTTTTTAAAGATAATAATAATACTATATTTTGTATTATAATTATAAAATAACCATTGGTTCAGTTCTGTTTATGTATAAAAAAGACCATGTCCATGCAAAAGCAAAAGAAATAGGGTCATCTCATCATCCACTAAGCAAAATATAGAGAAGGCCATGCCCATGCAAAAACAAAAGAGATAGGGTCACACCCCTAGGTCTCCAAAAAAAAAAAAAATCATGTCCGTATCTAGGCCGTATCCATGCCATATCGGAGCCGTATCCGAAATAAAAAAACTGATTTAAATTAACCGGATACGTCTAAGCCGTATCCTGTACGTATCCCACCATATCGGAGGCGTATCCATATCTGATACGGGTACGAGGACCTATTTGAAGTATCCATGCTTTCTAGATGATAACTAATTGACATGTGTTACACTTGCAGTGGGGCAAAAGTACATTAAATAGGTCACCCTAGGACTAGAAGATCTAACTCAAAATGGATGATCGCAACTGTACAATCTACTCCATTGCTTGAGCAATTGAATAAACTTGGAAAAGGTCAGACTATTTGTTTGATGCGTGCCATGGTTAGTGATCAACTATAAACCCCTTTCAGAGGCCCTCCAATGGATACTTGATCAAGGAGATACTAGGAGGGATCCCATCAAGGGATGGATAATGGCCCCCTGAATGTGCACGCCCTATTAGACTGGCTAATATTAGTAATTACTGTCTATCCTACTCCAGCTGGGAAAAAAATTACGTCTACTGGAGCATCAATCTGTGTCTTGAGAATCTTGTCACCCAGAACATTTAAAATGGTCATCTCAAGGGACTCATCAGCCTTGAGTGCCACAGACGAGAAAGCATTGGATGGAAGAGCGCGCCCACAAGAACCCACAAGGAATATCTCATAAACATCTGCAACATCTTTCCAAAGACGTGTTCTGGCAGGTCTACTTATATTATCCACAGCAATTCTGCTGACATCCTCGACCAAAATGCGGTTGTAGCCTTCAACAGCTAATCTCCAAAGTGCACCGTCTGGATTGTCTCTTCTTGTAGTCATACACCTTTACAAAAAATAAATAATAAATCAATCAATCAATAGTGCAAAATTGCCAAATCCTAAATATGATTAAGAGGATTTTAGATCCACAAGTATAATGATCAGGATCTTCTATTTTCTAACTCTCCCCCCCACCCACCTCCCCCACAAAAAGAAAAGAAAAGAGTACTTAAAATTTTAAATTTCACATTTCAAAAGACACCTGTCACAATGAAGACTCGGGTATTCTCTTTTATTCACCCATGGCAAACAAGCCACCTAGTCCATCTACCATGAAGAATGAGAAAATTTGAAAAGGGAAGGGAATATTTCGGTGGGAGACGATAGATATCACCGTACCAAAAGCCATGGTTGACCACCACACAAGCACCCAATTTTTCTACCATAGAGTATGGTGTCACCGGCCAACTTTAGTAAGGGAAGGCTTTAAGGGCCGTTTCATTTTGAAAGTAGGTACTAATGAATGAACTATTTATGTTTGGGGCATAGTTTTCAATCCAATGATACTTGCTTATGATCTATGTCGTAAGATTTAGACTCGGGACTATCTCATCACATCTTAGATACATAGCCCCCTTTGACAACTAAACGGTAAATTTCCTAGAAAGCGAGTCTGAGAAACAAGCTTCCCAGCTTATACATAGCTTCTCTGCAACTATGGTTTGGGGTGTATTTCTAATTAAAATTGTATCAAAATAAGCATGTGGGACATGCATATAAAAAATCAAAACATGTTTTTTTATGGATTACACACATATATATGTCTTCAGAGAAGGTATGCCTTATCTGTGATCTGCATCTCCCCGAAAATAGCTGAGAGTTTGGGCATAGGTGAGGCATAAACTTTTGACTGCTTATGGTAACAAAGCAGTTAATAGTGCTTCTCATTTACGGTCTCCACTAGACAAAAGATCTCATGTGTAGGAGACTCAAAGACTTTCTGGGAAGTAAAATCTTACAACAATTTTTCTTAAAATTCAGATGTATAAAAATCTTTATAACTTATCCATGTATAATTATTGAATTATCAATTGTAACCTTATGAGTATAAATCTTAAAGCCTTTTATTCTACAAGACAGAAGGTGTGAATGTTATGTATCTATGTTTTTTATCTGTCTGCTTGTGTGATGACGAAAGGAATATCCATCTTGTCTAGTTGTGGCCATGCGGCCCATGCCTAAGCAGGTTCAACACTGTGACAAACACAGGTTGTTAAAAATATCACCCAGCACTATTTCTGTTTTACAGTATTTGCTAGAGTGTTTCCACTAGCGAGTTAACAAGTCTACCATATCCTGAAAAGCACTCACTCATTTGCTCCAACAGATTTAGAGTCTTTCTAACTGCAATCAAACAAAACTAATATGAGAAATCAGAGAAACCCATACCTTCCAAGACCTTTAATAATTTCAGGAAATATGTTTTGCTTCTCAACTGCTGGAGCCAGTAGGAAAAGGTCTACTAGCACAGGAATAAGCTTTTCTGCAAACAGATGGCTTGAGATGCCTGCCGCTATGTCCTTAGTTGTGGATGAGCCAGAACTGACAAATGGAGATTCTGCTTTGGTTGGGGATATGGAAGCTATACCATTATGGATTTCAGACTTTATCATCTTTTGAGTTTCTGTGGGCATATTTTTTGAACCTTCAAAGTTGTGGTTGTTTAAAGCAGAATTAAAATCTATGTCAGATGCCACTTTTACCCCTTGAATATGGTCCATACTGCTGGCTCGTTCTGTCTCATCTTCCTTTTCTTGTAAAGGAGCTTCGGGTCCAGGAAGATAATGCAAAAGCTCCCGGAGAAGATGGGACCACATTGAAGATAGGTGTTCAGCTGGACTCAACTGTGGTAGAATTTCCAGCATAGTACGCTGCACTGGGGGAACATGTCCCTGGAGGAAATAAGTTGAAATTCCATTAGATAAGAAGGTTTCACCCATAAAGATAGATCAGATAGTGTATCAAATCATACATGAATAATGAAAGCCATTAAAACAAGAAACTAGGTTCATGTGATTCAAATACAGCAAAGGCTTTGACCCTTCTCCAAGGACTTGAATTTTTCAATGGTCTTACTAGTGGGTATAGCTTGAGAGAGAGAGAGAAAGAGAGAGAGAGAGAGAGAGGGAGGGAGGTTCATGTGATTCAAATACAGCAAAGGCTTTGGCCCTTCTCCAAGGACTTGAATTTTTCAATGGTCTTACTAGTGGGTATAGCTTGAGAGAGAGAGAGAGAGGGAGGGAGGGAGGGAGGGAGGGAGGGGGGAGGGAGAGAGAGAGAGAGGGAGGGAGGGAGGGAGGGAGGGAGGGGGGAGAGAGAGGGAGGGACGGAGGGAGGGAGGGGGGAGAGAGAGAGAGGGAGGGAGGGAGGCGGGGAGGGAGGGAGGGAGGGAGGGAGGGGGGGGGGGGGGGGAGAGAGGGAGGGGAGTGAGAGAGAGAGAGAGAGAGGGGGGAGAAAGAGAGAGAGAGCATTACTTCTTTGCTACAGATATGGAAGAAGTGCTCTTAGATATTATCCTATGTCATGAAAGAAATAAGGTTCTCGGCTCTTTCTTTGAACATCTTGTTCTCTTGTATGCCAAGATTGGCAAACAATATGGCGGATACTTGGTAAAGACTGAAGCTCATAGGGACATCTTGAATAGAGTGGTGAGTTTACCCTTGAAATTTTGTTCTTTCTTTCTGTTACTATTTTTTCTTCCGTAATACAACTATTTGTTGCCCAAATTTTTTTGTAAATGAGAAATAAAATGCGAGTAGCATCCAGTTCCATATAAAATTAGTGAGAAGATACAAGCAGACAAAAGAAAGGGAAAAAAATTCAAGTAAAATGGTACCAACTGAATGACTTACAATTTCTGCTTCAAAGTTATCACTAGTGCTCTTCGGTTGTCTGACTGCCAAATGTATGATCACTAACAACTGTGTATACATGCTATTGTCAAACATCTTTTGTGCTTGCACATATAGCTCTCCTGCCAAAATTATAAATAGACACATAAATATATAAGCAGGCACAAAAAATGGTTCCCTCACTCGAGCGAGGTACCGAAGTTTCAAGCTCAACAGTACTAGTCCATGTCTCCTAGCCAAAAAATGAAGTCTTGAGTATCTCCCAGTTGAGTGGAGAGCATGTATATCCAAATATCAACGTGTATATATGTACATATATGTGTATACGTGCAAAGACACAACCTAATTACAGAAGTTCACGTCACACTAGTGCATTACCAAGGCCATGTAAAATCTCTTGCTTCACTTTGCTAGCTGCATTGCCACCATAGCGTGGTGACCTTTGAAGAACAAGCTCATAAACATCAAGTACTGATTTGAGGTAAGGCATTGGCAAGTTCCCCTGATTAGAGCAATATTTTCAGTTCAAAGAAATAGGCACATGTAATTAAAAGTAGTCTCTTAGCACTATTGATCAAGAGTTAAACCATCAAGTTCTTTAACAATAATAACAGACATCTTGATGGACACTAGATGCGATTTACCACATGCTACTCTATAAGGTAAACAATGGCTCTGGCTGAAGACGATTTGATGCGTACCGTAGAAGAATGAGAAAGAACAGTTGTCTGTAAACAATTTATTGCCGCAAGAGCAACCTCTTTACTACCATTTAAAATACTATTCCTAACTAAAAGCAGCAAAGACTCCCATCCTGCAGAGATGAAAAACTCTCGATGATAACAGTGGAAATTCATGACAAAAGAAACATAAATAACTACAACATTTCAAATAATTATGCACAATATTTCAAATAATAATGCTCAAAGACTGGGCCTACCTGACCAAAAATTGCTTAAACTTCTAAGAAAAGGAAAAAATGATCGTAAAAGGCGTGCTATTCCACCTAAGACCAGTACAAGTGTCTCATCCCACTGTTTCTGAGCTGTGTTACGACTGCAAATTCATCCAACAAGTGACTATGTTGGTGTAAACACGAATGTATCTTCTGGATAAGAAAACCCTTAAAAGTGGAGGAATAGGTAGTTAGGTACCTATGATGAATGAGCATGTGAACTGCTTTTCCTCCTCGTGTTCCAAGTTCTTTCCCTTGCCATTCATCTGTGGATGAAGTTGCGGCCTGCAGAAAAAAAAATACAAACTTATTAAGGGAACAAAAGGCTCTTTAAATCAAATTTGACAGCCGTTTCAGCTTACCATGTAAGAAACACGGTTTAACGTCGGGAAAACATAATTCCAAAGACAATCCTCCCACATGCTCCTTGAAAGTTTCTGCCCACGACTTCCAAGAGTTTGAAAAAGTGTCCGGATGGCTGAGTTCCTAACCTGAAATATAGCATAGGCTCAAAAGCATAGTATAAAACAGTTTTGAAATCCAGTAGGTATAAGAAGAATTTAGAATTTCATATAACATCCTTGATGGGATAGGATTTTTTTGAGTGTAAAAGAAAGAAACAAAAAATCCATAGACCACCCTCTAACTGATAATAACATAGAGATAAGGAAATCACTCTTTTCTGGACCAAACCCTAGGAGGGAGAGTGAGAGAGAGAGATAAGAAAACGAGACTCTGGTGGTGTCATTAACTACCAACCTGAAGAAAGAAACAGCTCAAGCAACAAAAAGTTTGCCTCAAAATAGAACCCTATCGATCCCTGCCTAGCTCACATAAATTATCCATACAAGATGGCATGCTGAAAAACCCAGCAAGCTGTCTAGTCTAAGAACAATACAATTGTAAGTTGTAACTAACTTCCCCACTTCTGGAAAGGAGCACTAAGACATAAACAACCATAATCTGTAATAAACTTGAAAGACAGGAGGCCAATATATAGACACCATGGACCCAATCATGGCATGCCTAAGCCTCAATCTCCAGCTTTGTAGACAACAGATAATTAAGTCCAAATTCTGGAAAGATGAGGAAACAGGCCATGACAAAAGAGAAACTCGGAGTCAACCGAAACAAAGGAACAAAGGAGGGAGGATGAGTATCGGAGAGATAATCAAGAGGAACAGAAAAAACGCCAGGTTATTAAGTATTAACAAAGAATTTTGACCAAAAAAAAATCTAAGTAGGAGGCTCAGAGGTAAAAATAAAAGACTTAAATGAAATTGAAAAAAGATTTCAATGATAAACGGATGTTCCAAACTAGACTGAGACTATGAGTAATGTGAACTATATTCCTGTTATCTAGGAAGATATACTCAATGGAGAAAGTTCTTCATGAGTAAGGAGAAGGGAGGCACAATCACTGAAATTGTCAAATTGAAGGATAATTGGGAACTTTATCAAAAAGTTAATTAATAGATAAAGGAGGAAACTCTAGTGAAGAGGAAGAATGAAGAAAAGAACTACCTCATTCCAGAAAGTTTTTGAACATGTGATGCAAGAAGAGAGGTTCTTATCCTTGCAGTAAACAGAAAAAAAAAAGGAAAGAAACTAATTCGAGAGCATGATTCATCTAATAACAAATTCAGCGAAAGCCTACAGCCAAGTTTGATACAGAAGTACAACTCGAGCGAGTGTATGCAAATTCAAAATAAAAAAAAAAAATTAATCTCATTAACAAAGACTATGTAACTATGCATCAGTGTACTGTCATGATCACGTATTAGCTCGATTTTCTTGATGGCTTGAAGGCAAAGCCGCCTATTTCTTAGGGCAAAGGGTGCTTCCTCCTAATTCCTTCCACTTCTCCCAGGGATAGGGACTAGGGCTAGACCTTCGGGGAAGAACTCAGTGGGACCCTTCCTTCTAGGGCGCCTAGATAGTGAAAGGTTATCCCTTCCAAAGCTGGAAGCTAAGCAAAGTCACGAACTGAAACCGAGTTGAGTTGACTGAGTCGTATCAACTATCAACTCAAGTGAGCCTTTACACCTTGACAAGGATAGACCTTTTGGAATATTATGTTGCCATGTAGAAAATATTTGAAACCCATATGAGGTATACTCTATCATGGGTAGAGTCAAGAATTTTATTTGGGCTAATATTAACTTGAATTACGAAATTTGTACAAAAAAAATCAAGTCAGTCATGAATATCATGTTTAAAGCAAGGATTAGTTGAGCTTGAAGATAAGTGTTTTTCCAACTCCCAACATAGAGAACGAACTGAATATTAACATCAGTTTCTAGGAGAGAGAACCCAAATTTGGAATTGCAGACATCATTATATTTGAGGCGAAACATAGGACAAACCAACCATTTTTTGAGAATATATCCCTAGCTTTTCTTATTATTTCCTGTATTTTTATTAGGGATTTAAAGCCTAAGGGGATGCAAAGGCTGACATTTTCTCTCCCACGGTATTCCAGATCTTTTGTGAAAAGGCAGGGCAGGTGCTGCGTCTTGACAATGTAAATCATTTACAATTTTAGGGACACAGCCAGTCGTGAGCTTCCTATCACCAGGAAGAGGAGGGGAAAATTGCCATGGAAATTGAAAACATTTTTATCTGGCCGCACTTCAATAAACACCATTTGCACATTAAATCTACTATTTCGGCCAACAATACACTTCATAAACACCATTTGCTCTATTATTTTGGCCAACAATATTCTAATAAGTAATTACCGTCTTGTCAGGATCTCACGTTAGACCTATATAGATTGACTAATTAGCAATCTAGCCATTAACATTCTCCACAATCCGTCAAGTACGTGAATGTTCTGAGATGAAACTTGTAATGGTCAAGACATCCGTAGAACACTAACATGCACATCAAGTTTTCAATCAGAAATCATGCCACATTTTTTTTTTGTTAATAGGATAGATGCCACCATGTCAAAGGGTTTAGATATTTTGAAACTTTTTACATGTATATATTCCAGTACTGACCATAACAACAATAGGAGAAATTGTCAGTTATCAGAAGAAAAGACACCATACCTCTGGCCTCTCATCAGCTCCAAGCTTTTGAAGTAAAGAGAAAACAGAAAATAGCAGCTTATCACGATCAATTATATTCATCAAGGGAGCTTGATCATCAACTTTGTTGGTAGTGTAGATGGTCGGTTTTTCTTCTCTATTTTCTCCTTCTCTCTGCTTTGGAATAGATTGTATATCAGGTATTATTCCTGCAAGGTTACAACATACCGAAATGAATTTATTCGTGCAAGTATAGGCTACAGACAAGTTGATTAACTAGAAATAATTTTTAAGTAGAAATGAAACCTATTTCCTTTTCCTCAGTATGCCTATGAATAAGCCCCTTAGCAACAAAATCAGTTGTAGTCCATAGAAGGCCGATTGCAGTCAAGCTTATATTTAACTCAGTCTTTTGTGCACTGTATGCTCCTGTAACTTCTATACATCTGCAAAAGTTAGTTTAGTATGAGCATGATGTCAAAACTGGCAAGAAGTGCTAATAAGGGGCGTTCGGCATTATTCTTAGGGAACAGAAATGCAGAATCGTGTTTGGCATCAGTCAGGAACGTAATATTTCTTGGGATCGGAACGTTTCCAGTGTCGATCTGGAAAGATTCTCGAAAACGACCTTTAGATCGTCGACGCGACAAAGACCTCTTCTCATCCCTCATCTCTCTCCCCTCCGAAGGCAGACCCTCTTTCTCTTCTCAAGAGAGATCTTGAGGGCCGCTACCTCGAAGGCAAGGTAATGGTACTCCCCCCCCCCCAGCCTCTCTATCTCTCAACTTATCCATAATAGTCACCAGGATCTAGACAGTGATGGTGTCTCTGTACACTTTGAGGAGATCATTGATCTGGATTTCCACTCTTCATGTTTGGATTATGTTGCTCTCCCACAAAATGGCTATGTGAATTTTTGGTTTCAATGGTGCTTCCAAATTATGGTTCCTTGATTGCAGCACTAAGAAACGTATGAAGCTGTTCCAAGAAGCGATTTCTTTGCTACAAGAGTTGCATTTTGAGACAACTTAATTGAGTACTACAAAAACGACCATGTGAGTAATTTACAGAGGTTACCGAGAAATTGAAAGGGAAAGGAATGGAACTGGACAACAGAGGTTACCCAGAAATTATTCAAATTATTGCCATGACTATCATTTTCAAACAAATTAGAATAAGTAGTTTTGTCAGTTGCATGCAACTCAGCTGAGTTGTATCTGTTTCGAGTGCTACGGAGACCTGTCTTTTTGTGAGCTACTCACCCTAATCATGATAAACTTTATTTAAATGTGGCAATCACTGCGTGAAGTTGGTACTGAGTAGTATTGGTTTGTTTTGCCTAGGTGATACCAAATCTGAGGTGAGTTAAATAGAAGGGTGGCATAGGAAGAGACCAGTTCAGTTTGTCAATGTGTTAGGGGACTGATATCTCAAGATTATCATCAATAGCAGTTCTATCCCCCATGGGGGTGGACTTGGTTTGAGGCGGGTGATATGCCCACTAATATACTAACCTACTAACTTTAGACAAATGATGCCTTGTACCAAAAAAAAAGTCTGGATAGTGATATGTTTTTTCCCATCCAAACGTGATTTAGTTTTGGTTCTCTGTAATGGATTGTGACTGCCTACTTCCAAACGGGCCCTAAGGAACAAAATATCTTTTTATTTTATATCTTTTTACAATCCTACAATCAAATCCAGCATCTGCTACATAGAAAAATAAAAAAATTAGAAAAAAAACTTATAAAGAGGTGCATGCAGCATAAGGAAACAGATATTTGAGCTTGCATAAAAGGAAAAAAGGTTGAAAAGTTGAAACACAAAATTATAAAAACAGGAAATCATCAAGTTAATCAATTCCAAGGATAAACATCGAGCTCAGAGTAGTTTATGGACACAAAAAATGACAGATCCTGGAGCACTATAAATTTATCATGACCTACATGGAGATTAAAGCAAACACTATAGATATAATCCTCCAGCCTAAGAATTTAATGCAAGATATCCTTGTATTTTAAAACATGTGTTACAAGGAAAATACGTTTTCCTTCATGTAATTAAACGATGGCAAATCTATGGTCTGAGTGTTAGATTGGTTTCATGACTTATGGCATAAAAGTAGGGTAAAAGTGGTGGTCAGGATTGACCTAGGAGATCTCCATAGTTGGAAGTCAACACGATCTGATGCGGCGCTAACACAATAACTTTGACTCTCTGAACTTTGACCCAGAAGATCTAGATGACCCATTTGAATTGTTAGTCCTGACACCATGCGATGGTCCATGTCCTGATATTGTGCTTCTGAAGAAATAGTGGGATAGATTGTGAAGCAAACAGTACCATAAGCGAGGGAAGACTATTGACGCAATTATTGCTTCATGAAGATGTAGCCATCAGTTGCCATGACCCATTGAATTGTAAGTCCTGACACCCTGCATTGGTCCATGTCCTGATATTGTGCTTATGAAGTTAATGCACAAGAAATAGTGTGATAGATTGTGAAGTAAACAGTACCATAAGCAAGGGAAGACTATCGATGCAATTACTGCTTCATGAAGATGTAGCCATCAGCTGGCAAGGACGGATGTTTAACACTGTGTTTCTAAGTTAACTGTCAAAAGAGGGTGGATGCTAACTCATAAAGCACCAAAATGGATATAGTTGGAATTGGCACCTTTAACAATGCAAATTATCAGTATCCATGAAGGAAATGGAAAAGGCCTGTTCGTTATTGGGGATAGCTAAAACTTTCCAGCTGCAACCTTGCAATGTGGTCTTTGAATCAGTTCTGAGTGTTCCAAATATTCATTTGGGGTGTAAACATGGTTTGGTTTGATAACCATAGTGTATGAGGTGAACAAAAAGCAGATGTGTTTTTGGATAACAAGCTACAGAATTAGAGAACGAGGCCTGAGAATGAAGGATATGTATTAGGATAATGATAGACTCGCCACTGCGTAGTATGAAAAGGAAGGATAAGTGTAAAGAGACAATGATGAGACAAAAATGAAAGACATGAGCCAACGAGAACTGTATCTTACCCTATGTAAGCTTACATGCAGAGCCCTCCAAAGAAGTTGCACAAAGGGGATTAACTTTTGGTAGTTGGTACCTTGTGAGTACCCAAAAAAAAGTTGGTACTTGTGCAAGAATTGAGCATGCTGTTGCTCCAATCAGCTCACTTCCTTGCTCAATGAAATCTTGTTATATCCTCATGTTTTCCTTCATTTTCTCAAATTACCAACGAGGAACCAAGTGGGAGTAGATATTTGAAATTGTAATTTCTTTCTGTTTATTTTAATGATGGTAGGGATCATGTCATCTTGGTTATGTGTGTTTGTGTTGAATTGGTTATGAACTGCAATCAACCGATAGTTAATTGGAACTTGATGACCAGACTAGAGCTGTCTGACCAATATCTCAGTCCCAGAACCTAATTTGTCAGATTAGGTGAGACCGGGTCAAGGGATTGATCCAATACATTGACAGTCAACTTTCAAACTAACTTCACTTAGTTTCACATAGTCAAGAGCATAGTGACAAAGTCGGGGTTCGGGAATAATTTGGCAAAGGGTCAAGTTCGGGAAAATTCGAAAAAATCCGGGAGATATTCGGGAACAATTCAAGGAAAAAATAATAATTATAAGAAGATATCCAACAAGTTGATTAGATAATATACAAAATAATTAGTTTACTTCGTCAAACTAAACAAATTATTGCAAAATTCGCAAATAATTCAGGATTAATTCGCAAAATTCGTGAATGATTCGAGAAAATTCGGCAAACCTACAATTTGTGAATTATTCGGCACACCTAAAATTTGCAAATAATTCGAGAATTTTTCAAAAATTCAGAGAATTTTGTTACTATGGTTAAGAGTGGTAGAGAAGCACAATTTGTATGGTTGGGACTTTGTAAATTTCATTCAGGTGTAAGTTTATACATAACTAGTTGCTGAATATGACACTTATCATTCCCCATATATGTCCTTATTTGCTCACACCTCCAACTCCTCCAATATATATGGAAAAGAAAGGATCAAATTAAGGCAGTGGAATAACTAGGAGGCTATGCTTATGCACTTAATAAAAGTGTTACAATATCAATGGATGCTTATTAACACCATAATTTTAATTTTCCTATTTTAATTATATTACTAACTTGAACCAAAAGCTGCTTTAGGATGTCATTATTCTCGCCAAGGATAAAAAGTATTACATGAACCATCTAAAGAATTATTTGACCATCATACTTGTACAACAATCATATTTAGAGATAAGAGATAGTCTAGATCAATAAAATATGGACCCTGCAATCATAACGCCGGAAAAAAAAATGCAGATACAGAAAAAAATTATAGAGCAATAACAATAAGAGAATTTGATTGAGAATGCAAATATAGAATCTTACACATCAAGGCAGTGAGCAGGTATAGTTGAGAGCCCATCATTCATGATGACACGTAGACTCTGCATTAAAAAAAAAAGGCAGTGGAACTTAAAACTTACAAAACAACCTGTTAGTCTGAATACAAATTTAACACAGAATTGAGTCTATTGATGCTGAAGCATCTGGCATTGAATATTTACAGGAACTGGTGACATAAGGTTGTAATTTCCCCACATAATACATATGGATAAAACTAGCAATCACAACAGCTATACTAAATTACTAATGGAAGATATTTTCTTAAAATATATAAGATGTTGCAGTGGAAGACCATGCTATAAACAACTGACCTGGAATGAGCAGAAACAAAGCCACAAAATAAAAGCTAGAAGAAACATACAAAATAAGAAGACATATCATATTCTATGATTTATCAAAGTCTAGTACAAAATTTTATGTTCAAACCTGGAACCCCAGCGAGATAAGATCCTTCTCTGCTGCGTCGGCAACAGACCTTGGAAAAGGACAAAAAAAAAAAGAATGAATAGGTTGAGCTAAAGAAAGAGAACTAGAAAACAACATAAGGAACAGAAAATAAAGTACAAGACAAACCTCAACATATCAAGAATATCTGGCCAGCTATAGTATAACTTCTCTCCATGTCTCTGAAAACAATTTTGAAAGAAAAGAAAATATAATCAGAGACTAAAGTTCAGCATAATAAATATCTGTCCTTGGATGGAAGAAATTACCTCTAAAACATGCAACAGAATTTTCAACGATCCAGCACGGACATCAAGGTTTTGGGTAGAAAAATAGAGGACCCTTAATGGAGATATGACAGCACATTCAAATGATCTAAATTCTGTATCCTTGGTTTCCAACTGAAGCAAGAGAGAATGAGAACCAATGTCAATCCCTAGCTTCAACAGAACACAGGGCTCCCAAACATAAAGATGAAAGTTCTCACTTTGTGATCTGCAACATGGTGTCTAGATAGCGTAAAGCCCTGAAATTTGTCAGTGCCTAACACAGAACAAATTGATTGATCTAATGCATCAAGTGCCATATTTCGTAAGTGCTGATTAGTATTATCTGCAAGCTGCACAATATTCTTGTTAAGTCAAGGATGTAAATACTACCACCATATAAAATTAAAAGAAAATCATATTTAGTCTCACCTCAAGAAGATGGCCAACAACTTGATCCCACAAGGGCTCCACTCCTGGAAATATTAGTAGATAAATTCAGCAGAAAGAAAATTATGGAATCATTAACCAAGCCTGAACAATATTTATACATCCTGGCTTCATAAAAGGTGAAAGATCCAATCTGAAAATACATGACTTACAAATATTTTACATCAGCCACTAATAATATTTCTTTTTTGGTAACGGATGGTGTCCCAAACCCTTCAAGGCAAGGATTAGTCCATTCGAAGACAATTTCAAACAAAAAAAGACCCGCTAGCATGCCTAGGGACAACTGTCAACCTTTATTCCACTACAATACCTGGACGATACTATCTAACGAGTATTCTTCGATATGTCAAACAAAGAATAAAAATAACTAAATACACAATCAGCAAACAAGTTTAAAAACCGTGCTAGTGCAAAAGCCTTTAAGAACATTCAGAAACTGAAATGACAACCAAAGTTGATGACTCTGATTGAAGTAAGAAAAAAAATTGAAAAGAAAAAGCGACTGGATATGCACCAATCAGCTCCAGCCATCAAAGCTAATGACTCAGCCCAGAGATATGCTAGAGAAGCTTCCTTCTCTTGTATTTGTTACCTTCATACAGATCAAGTATTTGGCATCTCTACTGACAAAAATCAGCACTTTCAAGAGCCTAAAAGAAGAAGGTACACCCATTAACACTGCCACAGAAGAAGGGATTGAATAATCTAAATTCTACAGATAACTAATTAACTATTAGACCAGGAGGAGTCCTGATTCACCATTTCATAGTCTTTGAAGCTATGCAATATGAATTTTATACACTGCAAACTTTTATTGCTCAATAGAGCTACCAAAATTTATACATTGCAAACTTTATTTCCATAAGTTTGATGAAACAACTCCATAACTTTGCTACAGATGGATAATGAATGAACCAATGGTGAACAATCTCTTCTACATTACAACACATGAAGCAAGTATTTAATAAATCCATAAAGTGTAATAATGTCGGCTTTACCATTTGTTTTTAAAAGAAACATATCAATGGAATGATCTTAGGATAATCACTTGGGCTTGGTTGAAGACACTTGGCAAGACTTTTTTTTTCTCTTTTTAAAATGATTTCTATAGTTACCTGGCTGCTGTCCAATTTCCTAACCAAACTGAAACTTGTATGGAACTAATCAGGCTTTCTCTATACAAAGATACTCAGCAAGACCAGTTATATTTATCTAGATTCCAAACAATAATGGAATGCATTAAACCCTATTAAGAGTACAAAACATGAATTAGTCCATACTTATTGAACTTTGGAGTATTTGATCTGAAAGAAACTGAAGAATTTTTAAGGGTCGGAGTGCTCCTTGCCTAATCTCCGCTCCTCAGTGGGGTAGTATATTTGCAGCTGGTCATCCCATTTACCTGAGTTTGCAGACATCACTCCTTCGGACTTTATGTATAGATGGAGTCAATTAGTTTTTGTGACTCCTAAGTCCATAGTTGACTTTTTTAGGGCAAATATTTCCCAACCCTTCCCTCTCTTTTCTTCATGTACAGTTTTTCTCAATTAATGGAATTCTACTTGTCTATAAAAAAGGGCCCCCCAAACAGGGGTTTGATGGTTCCCAACAAAGGTAGAGGGTATGAGCAGGGGAGGAGAGGTGGGATGTAGAGGACACAAAACAAACGTGAGGATTTGATCGGTATGCTCTGGACGTGTTGAGGTTGAAGTCGAAAACAAAGAAGGGTAGTGGTCTGAGCATTGAGGAGATGGACCCCTACATATACAGGGAGAAGGGGGCATCTCATGAGAAGTTGAATGATAAGTGGTCTGAAGGGAAGGTAGTGAAGACAGTGAAGATGGCAGATCATTTTCAATCACATCCTATCTAACGTCGCGACATCTCTGTACCACCATACCATGATTGATGAGATCCAGAGAGCAGGGCCAGGCATAAAGGGACCTCCTCCTTACGAGATCAAAGGTCCGATACTTGATGAAGAGATTGTCGAGATATGCACTTACAATAATTCTTCTAAGAAGACATGTGATACATAAAGAATGACTTGTATGTGTGATAGTTGGACTGAGCCGACGAGGTTGTTGCTGATTAACTTCCTCGTCTATTGTGATGGTAAAAAGTTATTTCATAAATCTATAGATGTGTCAAATTTTATTAAGGATCATGTAAGCACTAGCACCCTAGGCCCAAGTAAGACCTTAAACCCTCGGATTTGCACCCAAAGCAATCATCCAAAAGATAGAGATGGGGAACTTCCCTGACCGCGAACTCCTCACTATAAAAATTAACCCTTAACCCAGATACCATCTCGAAGCAACGAAAGAGGCACCTCAAGAATGCCAACTGGTGGTAGGAAGCATCACAAAGAATCAGTGTGTCATCCGCAAATTGAAGGTGAGATATTGATCGAGCTTCCCTACCAACTGAGAATCCCTCTATGACAGACGTAGATGCTCTCCCAATCATTCTGCTTAAAACCATGGTAACAATGATAAATAGGAAGGGAGAAATCAGATTGCATTACCTAAAACCCTGGGAGCTCTTGAAAAAACTTGTTGGACACCCGTTAATCAGAATCGAAAATGGCACAGTCGAGTAACAGGCCTTCATTCATAACCTTCACTTGATGCCAAAGCTGATCCTGTCATCACATAGTCTTGGAATTCCCAATTGACATGGTTGTAGGCATTTTAAAAGTCTATTTTACATATAATACCTGGCCGACCCGATCACAGCTTTTCCTCTAGGCATTTATTAGCTATTAACGTCATTTAGGATCTAGCCACCGCCACAAAAGATCCTTGGGATAGGGAGATAATACTCATGATAGATTTCAATCGTGAGGCCAGCAATTTGGCCAAAATATACATGCCCTATTAAACCGATGGGGTGATATTGATGGATATCCTCGGCACCTTCCACCTCCGAAGTCTAAAAAATGCCAAAACCAATACGTATCGCCCGATACGTATCAGTTTTGGTAGAACTCGTTACCCGATACCTGACCTTTACAGATTTTTAAAGAAAAAAATAAGACTTGACCAAAACAGTTACGTATCACCCGAATCCTATGATACGTATCGGTTTCAGCGTAGGACTCGTTCAACATTTTCATATAAAAGGGGTTATGTAAACCACTAAAAACACCTCAAAACACTCTTTCATTTTTCTCTTCCTCTTAATCCATTCTAAGACCTAATTCTATGTGACTTTAATAGTATGTTTCTACTTTCGACTCATCCACTGCGTTATATTTCATTATGTTTCTATTTTTTTACTTGATACTGACTTTAGAAGAATGGTGTTACCCATCTACTGCTTTTTTTTTATTGTGATTTTTTAGGTTTTTTCAAATAAAATAAACGGCCAAACTGATACGTATCGGGGTTTCGGGGCCTTATTTCCATCTCAAGGAAAACTAATCTGACAATGTCCCAGCATTGTTGGAAAAAATCTTTAGAGAAACCATCTGGACTCGGGGCCTTATTTCCCTTCATGCCTCTAATTACTCCTAATATCTCCTCCTCCTCAAAAGGACTTTCCAACACATCTCTCTAACCAGTTGATAGCATATCAAATGGCTTCCCATCCATTTTGAGCCTAAATCTTTGGCTTTCCTATAAAGTTCAGTAGAAAATAATACTACAACTACCCTAATGTCCTCTTTCCCCAGACAAACACCCCTGATATTCATCTTAGTAATGTGATTGGGTTAATGTTGGCTATCTTGTGAAAGTATTTTGTGTTCCGGTTCCCCTCTTTTAACCATTTGACTTTGGATTTTTTGCTTCCAACTCATCACTTCATGGCTAAGCATGAGCTGAAATTCCGATTTAAGTTTGTTCCTGGCCAAAGCATCTTCCCTAGAGATTGGACTTGCGGACTCCTTAGCATCTAAAGTCTCTAACTTGCCCAAAATCCTTCATTTATTGCTGGTCAGAATTCCCAAAATCTCTTGTTTCCACTCTAAGCTTCTTTTTTAAGGCTTTTAGCTTTAGACCAAAAATGGTGCTACGTGGGCCCCAAAAACTCAGACTTCAAGACCACTTACCACCAAGAACCTACTCAATTTATTTAGCATTGGATCTGGTTGGATGTCGATTAGATACGAAAACAAAATCTTCAAATTTTCGCAACTTGATGAGGTTCGAGGGGCGCCCCTTCTCATGTGGGAAACGAAGAAATCTCCACCCAAGCACCAAGGTCTACCCCACCTAACACTCACATCATCCAATTCCTGCCAAAAAATATCCTAGTTGGAAGCCCTTGACGGCCCATAAACTCCTGTGAAGACCCAAGTGAACTCATCTAATATGGCACGACACATAATAGATATCGAGTATGCCCAACTTCAGATTCCAACTCATCCACTACCTCCATGTCCCAAACTAAGAGAATACCCCCAGGAGCTCCTATGGATGATGCTAACCAATCCGAACATGCCTATCCCTAGAGCTCCTTCACCATGAAATCAAAGATATTCTCTAGTTTGGTCTCTTGCGCACAAAATTGAAGGTTGCCTAGACTTGACAAACTCTTTGAAAGCCAATTAAAATGGCCTATTCCTCGAATATTCCAAGACAAGACACTAACATTCATTACTGAACACTATAGCCCTCCAACTCCCATTGTAGTTGACAAAGGAATTCAGCTTGCTTAATTCTTTAGTAGTCAGACGGTTCTCTACTGGAATCGAGGAAATTGAATTCCCTCCACCTGACTTGTTGGAACTTGGAACTATGTGTGGCTTGATCCCATCTCCATGGGTGTGAGTAGGCAGCACTTTGTAGGTTCAACTCCCCTAGGTTCATGGAAATAAAAATCGCCGAAATCGATACGAAACGGGCAATACATATAGATTTCGATAACCCCCTATGCGATATTTATACTGATACGAAAAGGGCGATACACATCTTTAATTAGTTATTTATGTTTCCATTCATTATGTAATTGTAATTGTGTTTGCTACTTTATCTTTGAATTGCTTCTCATAGCTTTATATCTATATTTAGTTCCTATAATTGAATTGGATTTTTTTTATAAAATTTAATTTGATTTTTTTTTGCTTTTTTAAAGAAAAAATTATATCTATCATCCGAAACCGATACGTATAAGTTTCAGTTGGGAAAAATACATCCCCCGAAATCGTATTTTTAATCCTTGCCTAAGTTAGAAAATTTGGAAGTTTCCCTTGTCGTTATATCCTACTTAGTCATCTTTGTGAATTAGCATGATCATGGTTTTGGGTGAATATTGGTTGTCTTGACATGTTTCCAGCTTTGTTTTATTTTAGCATGTTTCTATGTTAACATGATCATCCCAAATAGCATGATTTTAAATTAGAAATTTCCATTAGTCTAAGTTGGATTTAGGAAGTAGGTAACTGACTAACTGCTTGTAGCGGAAATCAAGGTGCCTAACACCTTCCCTTGGTTTCATTGAATATCTACCTAGATCTCTAAACATTGACTTTGCCTTATCCATCATTTTAGGGTTCCTAATTTTCCTCTAAATGAAATAGGTGGCTACTCTGTTTCTTGGGTAATTTTTCATTATTCCCCCTTGAAATTTTTCCTAATTTGGAATGGTATAAAATTTTTATGGTCACAGATCATCTATACCTCCATCAGTTAATTGATGAGGTGATAGAGGAGATTAGAAGGACTGAGGAGTACGTGGTGCAAGTTGTCATGGATAACCAGTCTTTAAACACCGTGTCGAGCTCACTGCATCGATTTTATGTCGAAGGATTTTGGAGAGAAAAAGTCAGTGACATGGTTGTCAAGGCGACAAACCCCATGGACGCCTGAGGCGCTCGAAGCATTGCCTAATGAACTTTTTCCTGCTGAAATTCCCCCTAGTATGAGATCTATATATGATGCATTTCCTTTTATAAGAGGTCATGCATTCATATAAATTACATTGTTGTCAAGATGCACTTTGATAGAACCATCCTTAGAGACAGTTTTAAGAATAATAATGGGAGATTTCAAGTGTTGGAAAAAAATGAAATAAAAAATCAAGTCTTACAATGACAGCTGAAAGGGCAAAAGAGAAGGATAAAAAATAGAAAGAAATAACAATCAATAGCGACATGAGAAGGCTCTTTTTTGTTATTGGGCCGCCTGAGCCCAACTATACTTTAACAGCCATACAAAAAAATGGGTACTTTATGGTCCACCCATAAACAGAGGGAGAGAATAATTGGTCAACCCATTAAGAGAGAACAGGTTAACATGAGAGAAACATACTTGACACTATTTATCCCTTCTTTCTTCTTCTATCTGTAAATTGTTTTGTTAGATATACAAATCCTAACATATTATATTGTAAAAGACATGAAAATATATAAAATAGCATACCAAACTATCATATTCAAATAAAATAAATTTTTATATCCTTAAAAAATAATAATCATATTAAATATATCGAATTTTTAATAATGATCACCAGATCGCCTGAGGCGGTCAGTTGCCTGAGCCCAGCAGAGCACCTGGTTGCCTAGGCGACGCCTTTAACAACTATGGACAGTGAAGACCGTGGTTAAGCAAACTTGAAAGGTGATGAATTATATATACAACCATTAATTGGTTTTGAGTCTAAAGAGAGCACACTACTGGGGAGCTAGTATAACCAGGGTTCACTCGATTCACTACTAACTTCATATCCATTTAGAGTATTTTTACACAAAAGGCAAAGCTAAAGAGAATGTTTTTTTTGATCCGTAATCTAGCAATATATCTTAATATCAAAACAGGACTAGGGTACAAGAGCAAAAGCATATGCATACAAAGAGTTCACAAGCATAAACTCAAAAGCAATATGAGGAAACAAACACAATCTTGCCTCCTAGCCTCGAAACACCATCCAATGGGGAAGCTTAACCCAACACTTCCCGTAGATCCTCCCCCCCCGTACCTTAAGCCCGTCCATTCTAAAATAACCATCCGAAAACGAGCACAAATACGAGAATGTGATGCCAAAATACCCTCAAACACTCTAAATGGATATGAGGAAGAATCCTCATATACCAAATACTGTAGGACAGTGCAAAAGCAAATGGTCCACTGACTCTTCCCCCTGAAGGCACATGAAGCACCGGTTAACCATTCTCCACCCTCTATGTTGTAAATGATCACAAGTGAGGATCTTATTCAAAGTTGCATTCCAGAAGAAAAAAGAGACCTTAGGGGGAATACCTGGATTTCTCACAAGCATAAACTCAAAAGCAAATGGTCCACTGACTCTTCCGCCTCCATGTCTGATGCTAACAAAAATATATGGCCAAATTCGTCCTGGAGCCTAGAGTCGCCACACCAGACATCTTTCCAGAATCTCACTTCTGATCCTTGCCCCACTCGAAACTTGAACTTAGGAACCACCAATCCGGCCATCGCCATGATTCCCTTCAAAAGACCTATACCATGAGAAATCTTTACCTGTTTCGGGATCCAACACGAGACACTCCATATTTGGCTACTATCACCTCTCACCAAAAACTAAACTTTTCCGCTTCAAAGCGCCAAATCCATTTTCCTAGCAAGGCTTTATTAGCTAGGGCCAGTGACCTAAGATTTTACCTCCCCTCTTCCTTCGGAAGACAAATTTGATTCCAAGCCACCAGATGGTATTTAAATGTGTCTACCTTCTTGTTCCACAGAAACTCCCTTTGAATTCGCTCAAGCGAAACGACCACTGACTTAGTCATGGTAAGAATTGACATATAATACGTCAGGAGGCTACTTAAAGTGCTTTGGATGAGAGTTAATTTGTCTCATTTTGATAGATAGTGCGCCTTCCATCCTGCTAACCGATTCGCGCACCTTTCTAGAATTGGAGCCCAAACCCCTTTAGCTTTGAAACCTCCCCCTAAAGGCATACCCATGTACATTGACGGAAGTGCTCCCACTGATCCATGTTAAGCACCTCACCAACACTGTCCGACTTGGCCAAGTTTACCCGTAGCCTGGATACTGCTTCAAAACATCGAAGGAGGCACCTAAGATATAACAAATTACTTGGCAAGGCATTACAGAAAATGAGTATCATCCGCAAACTGGAGATGCGAGATACGCCACTGAGCTATACTAATCATGGTTTAAAAAAGCGTCGAAACCATTACGTACCGCCCGTGACGTAATGGTTTTGGTGGCCTCCGATACCCGAAACCGTACATTTACCAGTTTATACCGAAATAAAATCGTAATGATAACGTTCGTAGGACTGGGTTCCGAAAATCTTTAAACTCATTCTAAAACCTCATCTTTGCTTCCTCTCTTCTTCTCTACCTATTCTTAGTACATTTTTTCCTAAAATCCATTTGTTTTTTGTTGATTAACAACTTGATATGTGATTTGATTAATAGATTTGAAGGAATCCAAAGCAAATTCTTTATTTCGGGTATGTTTCAACCCTAGACCCATCTAATTTTCTTATTTCTAAATTTTGAGCTTCATATTGGATTAAGAAGTATCTTGTTACTCAATTATATGGTTTTTTATTTTTTTCTATTTATTGGGATTTTTTGAATTTTTTTAAAGCAAAAAAGAAAAAAACTAAGTAAAGGCCGAAACTGTTACATAATGGTTTCGGTCGTGTCCGTTACAGTGTCCGAAACCCTTTTTTTAAACTATGAAACCAATCGAGAAACCCTCAAACACCGCCCCTTCTGCTCTAGAAAGCATTCTGCGTAAGGCTTTCGATCAATCACGAATAAGAATGGGGATAGCGGGTCACCCAGCCTTAGCCCCCTTGTGCTTGAAAAATACCCTACCGAACTCCCATTCAAAATAACTGAAAAAGAAACCAAAGAGATACACATCTTCACCCACTTCCTCATTCTGCCAAGAACATAGTCTAGGAATTCCCAATTAACATGGTCATATGCTTTCTCCATATATACTTTGCACAAAATGTCAGGGGATCTCGCCTTAATGCGAGCATCAATACATTCATTTGCTATTAGAATCTCATCTAGAATCTGACGGCCCCCCACAAGTGTTCCTTGTTGAGGGGAGATGATTGAAGCCATCAGTCTCTGAAGATAGGCCGCCAACACTTTAGAGAGGATCTTATTCACGCTACTCACAAGACTTATTGGCTGAAAATCTGCAAGTTTCACCGCACCCTCCTTTTTCGGAATCAACACCACAAACGTAATATTTATCACCTTATCAAACCGCCCTAATATATATAATTCCTTCATCACCTCCATCAAATCCCTCCCCATTATTTCCCAACAGGCCCTATAAAATTCAATTGTGAATCCATCCGGCTTGAGAGCCTTATCCCTAGTCATTCCTCGAATGACACCTAATAACTCCTCAAATGGCCCCTCCAAAGAAGTACTTTGATCTTGGGATAGACTTGAAAATGATAGACCATCCAACCTTGGCCGTCAAAATTCCCTCTCTTGATACAAGTCTTTATAGTAAGATACGACAATGTCCTCAAACTCACTATTTTCTTCCATCCAAACCCCGTTCACCCTTAACTTGGAGATAAAGTTCCATTTCCTATTGAAATTGGTTGTACGGTGAAAAATTTTGGTGTTCCAATCTCCTTCCTTGAGCCACCTTGTCCTAGCCTTTTGTTTCCAACTGATCTCCTCTAGGTTGAGCACCTCTATATACTCCATCTTCTTGGCCTCATAATCCCTGGATTCCATGTCTGTTAGATCACGAGATTCAACACTTCCCTCCAACACTGCAATTTCCCTGAGTATTCCCTCTAGACGACCTTGATATTCCCAAAAACCTCTTTGTTCCACACCTTTAGTTTTATTTTTAGTGCCTTCAATTTCTTACTAAATCTCTGACTAGCTGATTGTTGCCCAAGGATTGGACCCTAGAGGGGGTGAATAGGGTCTATGGCAAATTCAATTTTTTTTCCTAATCCCTTAAGCGGAATTTCAATTATATTAATTAAAAGATAATAGAAACTAAGCAATTCTACAAACAATACACAACAGAAAGTAAAGGAGAAGAGTTAGAGAAAAGCAAACACAAGATGTTGTTCTCGAGATTCGGCAATCCCGCCTATGTCCCTATCTCAAGCTATACCCACTTGAGGATTCACCACGATTTACTAATCGCACAATCTTCTTACGGGTGAAGATCAAACCTTACATGTGCAAGAGAATCCCCTCTCTTGACTTCCATGATCTTCTTCCGAGTGAAGATCCAACCTTATATGAAGCTTCTCACTTCAAGGACAAGAATCCACCGATTATTGATTTCAAGCACAATTTGTAGAAAGTGATTTTACAATCATAAAATGCCCCTGACTCGAGCTGGATGATATCTTTAGAACTCTCTAAAAATCTCCCAAAGATTGGTGTTGAATAGCTCAAGATTGGGCTTTTGGGATTTCTAGGGTATACTCAATAGATTTGAAAATCTAAGCTTGTGAGTGATTGATTGATCGATCTAGGATGATAGGAGTTCTTGTTTAGTTCATAAAACATCCCATTTTATAGCCCAAGAAGTTTCATGGCCGTTAAAGTAGCATTGATTGCAAAAAGAGCCATTGAAAACTAATCATTCGAGAGTAAAAACTTTGTCCCGCGCCATCTGGTCGACTAGATGGGTCATCCGGTCGACTAGATGAAGGCAATGGCCAAATAAAACTTCTGTGTCATTATCCGGTCGACTAGATGAGTGATCCAATCGATTGGATGACTGTTTTTCACCAGAAAATCCTTATTACTTAGCTTGAATGATGGGAATGAATTCATAGCTCTTCTACCTTATCTTTATCATGTTTGAGATAAAAATAAAACTTTAAACCTTCTTGAGAGTCTTCATTCTTCTTCAACTTGATCTTAACTTGATTTGTCTTCTTTGGCTTCATAATCAATCTTCTTCTTCTTCATGATATGATTTGGACTTGGATATGATCTTTAACATCTTCAATATGATCCAACTTGATCAAATGACTTGCTTTGACTTGGTAATGAATCTTCTTCATGGATGGAGTAATTTTCATGCTTTTGCCTTGAATGGTTTGCTAATGCTCTTAGTAGACTGATTTTCACATAAACTCAATAAAGACATTAGTAACATAAAAGTCATTACATTATTGTGTTATCATCAAAATCATTAAGGAAACCTATGGTGGAAACCTATAGGTTAACACTGATCCCCTCCCCCCTTTCCCTATCTATACTTCCGTCACTATCTCTTGAAATCTCTCATCCTTAAGCCACATATTTTCAAATCGAAACAGGGAAGGGCCTCCTTTGAATCCGCCGAATTCTAACACAATAAGCACATAATCCGGTATGGGCCTTGGAAGGAATGATTGGGTAACATTCGGGAAGTGGTTTTCCCACTCCGGGATAACTAAGAACATGTCTAATTGACTAGCTCTCTCACTCAATGCCGAATAAGACCACGTGAACTGAGCCCCCCGGGATGGATAATCTATTAATGCATAGCATCGGATAAATTCCCCAAACCTCTTCATTTTAGCCGTCAGCACACTACCCCCTTTCTTCTCTAAGGCTACTCTGATGCAATTAAAGTCTCCCCCCAAACACCAGGGGTCACCCCAACGCACTGACATCCTCCAATTCATCCCACAAATCTATATCACCCGACCCTCCCGAAGGGCCATATATTCCTGTGAACACCCAAGTAAAATCCTCTCCAACCAATGTACAGATGATAGAGATTGTATAAGCCCCTTGTTCGAACTCCAAGACCTCTACCTTGGCTTTGTCCCCCAAAAGCAAAATATCACCTGATGCACCTAAAGATGGAAGTGCAGCCCATCCCGGGGAACCCGCACCCCAAATATCCCGGATATGAACCTCCTGCACTACCTCAAGCTTTGTCTCCTGAAGACATAAAATCGATGGCTGTTTTGTGTGCACAAAAATGTTTGACTACCATTCTTTTCTCCACTTGCCCCAACCCCCTTATATTCCATGAGATGATTGAAAGATCTAACATCGGGCAACATTGTGTTCCCTGCTTGGCCTGGGACTGCAAGACACGCCCCAAAATGTGGGTCTATCGTAGTTAACGCCATTCTCCAACCGCCTCTTCTCCAGCTCGGAAAACCTTCTCCATCCTGCTAACTTCATTTTAGCTAATTTTACCACCCCTTAAGCCCCACTCTTCTCTATCTTCTAGAACAGCACCCTCACCTCATCCTCATGTCCCTCAATGGAGAGGCCTAAATACTTGCTCAATCCCTTCATATGCCTTACCACCCAATCTGACACCTCTTGTCCCGACTGCGTCTCTTTGTCAAGGCTCCCATTCCCAGGTTCCTTGGATATGCACGTAGACTGGTCTAGCATCACTGACTCTGGCCTCCAAACCCTCTCAGTAAGATAACCCATACCTACCAAGGCACTAGACTACAATTTTGTATTTGATCCCTCATTGGACAATGTTTGTCTAATTCCTGCAGGCTGCAGCAAAGAATAGTTTTCCACAACATGTGAATCCATTACATTCACTCTACCTACCATGTCCCTGCTCTGGAGCCGGCAATGGTGAGTGTAGTGAGAAGAGGGTTTAGGCGTACCTGACCAAGGAAGAGAAAGGGGATGGGTTTGCTCTCGGACTTCCGGACCCCCAAAAGAGGTAGTGCTAATGATGGAGTACTATCCTCCGCCGCCTGAGGTGGGGACCAATGCTTTGGCCCCCGTCTCATTGTCACTTCCTCAAAACAAGTTGGGCTCGGAACCGCTGAATGGCTATCTTCAGAGTCTATGTAGTTTGGGCGCTTCGATACATCAGCTAACGATTCTTCACTTCTCAAATTGTTGTCTCCTTCCGAATTATCCCTCTCACCTTGCTCCCAAAATTTCCCTTGGGGAGGAGACCCTAACCCTTTTGAAGACACCTCCACTGCCTCTGAATATTCGACTCCTCCGTTGGAAAAACCTACCCCTGTTTCTGCCCCTGATACCTTCCTCCTGACCTGCTATTGCAACCTTCCCTGCTCCCCTCTGCCCGACTTCCCTCCAATCAGATCCTCCTTTGCCCTTGGTAGATGAACTCTTCCTTCTCTCGAACATTTCTCCTCTCGACCTGAGGTCAGGACTCCTATAGGGTATTTAGCCAACTCCACAAACAAGTGTCATGAGTTTTCATATAGCCGCACTGCTGATGCGAAGATGGTAGAAGACATAATCTATAACAAGCAATTTTGAGACCAGGTGCGTCAGGTAGTAGAGAGATTCGTGCCCGTTATGAGGCGGGCGAAGTTGGGTATCCAAATTGTTGCCCCGAAGTCTTCTAAGGGCCATTGTGCAATTATATACAAGAGGAGGGACAAACAGCTCTTACATGACATCCACAGAACAAGTAACATTTCATTTGGGTATTCAATTATTCTTATTTTCATTCTTACCTTCCCTTCCAAAAAACATTTCATTTTTTTCTATGTGCTCACATTTATATTAAGTATTAGCATTTGAACCTTTGATTTATGTTAACCAATATTATGGATAAAACACCCTATTATCTTAATCACGTCTATCACTATGCGAATAACCATGACACTGATGAGTCCTAATTGGAATCCCTAAAGAACATTGTGCAGAAATTAGAGAGAGATTTGTCTAAAGCTGTTTTGGCACTCATGGAGGTGAAGACATTATGAAGTTATGTTATAAATGGATATTCATTATTGGGGACTATATATTATTATAAACTTGATATTTAAAATTTCTATTGTAGGGCAAAGTCTTCTGGGATGCCATGTATGGGTTCAGTGATAGAATGACAAGAAACAGAAGGAAGAAGACCGACCCATGTAATTTAATTTGTAATGAAGACATTACAATTTGATATTTAGCAAGGGGTTTAATAGAAATTTTTTCTCTTCTTTCAGCTGAATGGTGGTTCCTATATAATATGAATGCCCCTCATATAAGAAATATTTTCATAAGGATCTTATCTTAGACAGCATCATCTAGCAACTGTGAACTAAATTGGATCACATTCTCCTTGATTCATTCAAAGCCTCACAATTGGTTGAATCGTGAGAAGTTAGAGCGTGATTGGTGTACTCGCATTATAATATGAGGATGCACCTGAAGCACCTCACTAAGGATACTCGAAGGGGCAATGCACCATCTGATCTCATAAACCTAGCTATGTATTTGATGAGGATGATCCGTTGACTGAGTGGTTGGATGATCTGAGAGGCAGTGTTGGATGAACCAGGAGATCCTTTCAGGCCTAATACATTTGGGTAAGGTGCGTGGCTGAGTGTATGGTGGGATCAGGTGGAGTTGGGCTGAGCGAAGCAAGACGTAGTAAAACTGGGTATAGCGGCAACACTAATACTAGTGGGGCTAGACTCAGTGAGTCTAGGTCGAATGGGGCTAGGACTAGTGGAGGTAATGATGATGATTACGAGTTCAATGAACTAATGAGGACTCCGAAAGACTCCACGAGGATGAGAGAAGAGATGCAAATACTAGTCATGATGACGACGACGATGAAAATGACAGCGATAATGGTGATGATGATGATGACGACAACAATGGTGATGTTGGGGGGACGTCGCATAGGCAATCCTATGCACAAGGGTCATGAGCAAGGGGGCATGGTATGATATTTACAGAGGAACATTACTTTGACCATGCCACCTAGGACACTAGTCATGGTGTGCATACGCCCTCTCGTGGTCATGAAAAGCAAACGTAAAAGAGACGATAGCATGGTAGTGGGTGACAAGCTGGACAACAACATAGAGGTCATGCTCGTACAAGTGATTATAGGCAGTTACAAGGCATGGATGACAATATACATGAGATGTATAGAGTCGGTATTGATGAGCGTAGTCATTGTATCAATCGTGGCTATGGATATGAGAGTGCAACTTCGTCTTCATATGGTTATGGTCAAGATGCAAAATCCCACACATTTAGAGCTTATGGACATGATGCTCAGTCCTAAGCATCGAGTGAAAGTTATGGACATTCCATAGTTCTCAATTTCGCACCCGATTGGGATAATGTATGCCCCAGATGCTAGTCAATACCAAACCACATAAACGTTTACATGAGTTGGCCACGGTATTATAATCATGTCTAACACACTTATCATGTATCACTCTATTTAGTTTTTAAGTCCACATTGTTCGAGCCAACACGTAATTTAGTATGGTATTTAGATAATATCATGTACGACATTTGCTTTAAAGGTTGTAAAATGAATACTTTCTTATGTATTTCATTGAATGTAAGGTTTTCATATTTAGATTGTATTGCCTATACTAGGTTACATGACTATGATTTATGTTTTCATATATTTTTATCAGCATGCTCATTTTTCAGCTCAATGAAATTCTCAACTCTCATATGTATGCTTATAAATGTAGATGAGGGACTTCATTTAGTTTGTTTCTAGTTTATATTTGTGTTACAAGAAGTTTCATGTAAGGTGTCTAAGTTTCCTTGCGTATCCAAGCGTTTCCTAACGTATCTTAATTTTTCCAGTGTATCCATGCGTATCCATGATACAAATCCTAATATTGCCTGAACGATACGCCATTCAATACCGATATTTTGAACCATGCTCTCATTAGGAAAATGGGAAAAAATTGGGAAAGGGAGACCCATTGAAAAGGATATAACGAAACTCCCAAGAAATACATCCATGAATCTATTTCCTGCATCTAGATCTCAAACCTTGCATGTCTAGGGCGTATTCAAGAAACCTTCAGTGCACTCTATCATAGGTTTTTTCCAATGACACCCTGGATCATTCACTTCAGTGCAACAATCATCTCTTTAATAATGCCCACCCTAAATTCCTTCCTACATTCATTTTCAATTGTAATTATGGTTCAAAAACCCGAAAATTCGACTCAACTCAAAAGTTGGCCAGGTCAAATAACTCGAAAAACTTGACTCGGTCCAACTCAAAATATATATGTAATAACTTGAAAAAACTGGGTTAAAAAAACTCAAAGTACGCTAGTTTCACAGCCTCAAACCTAAAAACTAGGTTTAACAGAATCCATAGTAGGTTGTCTTTGCATACCAAAAAAAAAAAAAAATGATGCAAAACAGTAACGTTTGAATTTAGGTTTTAAAAAATGAAAAAAAAATACTCTTTTGTGACTCGACCTAGTCTGGCGAATCGAAAAACTCGGCTCAACTCAATCAAGTTACCCGAGTAACTAGACAAATAGTGTCTCCTTCGAGTTTTGAGACGACTCGACTCGAAATTCAGTCGAATCGGGTAACTCGGCCGAATTACTCAGCTGACTCGCCGAGTTTTCGAACTATGATTGTAACCAAGGCAGGAAATTGTCTTTCTTGAAGCCTACAACAGTATTCTGGAGACAAAGGCATTCTAATTGATTTAAAGCCCTTCATCCTCTTTTGAGTCACTGATAATAAAACGGTATACTACTTCTTTCTGTGTGTTGTTCAAACACATTGACAATTTGACATCCAAATTACATCTGCTTCACTGAGATTAATGAGAATTAAATGGAATGGGGCAGCAGGTTAACATACAAAGGAAAAAACAATGCCAAGCCTCAAAATCACTTCAATCAAAATGACATCAGATTCAACTGATGAAGAAAAACAAATTCACTATAACCCCAGACAATTTCCATTCGCAAAAACCATATGAATCATCCAAAGGGTTCGACAAACACAAAATTCTGTTCTTTTGGTTTAAGGTTTAAAGATAGCTCAAACAAACCCAAAATGTTACATAAAAATAATGAAAATCCTTCATAGATCAAGATATTTCATCGAACAAACAGATCATCCAGTACAACTACCTAAGTCAACAGTATTAAGTAGTACAGTATTACACCAATAAGCTCATTGAAGCAAGGAATAAGGCAAGAAATGGTGCAGAAAATAGCACATACGATTAACTAAATAACCCTATCTTCTTTCATCTTTATTAGAATGACCCAATGGCAGTATGCAGCAAATCCTTATTAGAAGAAAAAAAAAGTCGAATAATATGTCATCCAGCGAGAGAGCGGAGGAGGATGTTCACCCTCATTAGCTTGGAGTGTCTGGTCTTTCTTCTCTCTCTTTTTCCAGTCTCTAGTTCGTCTCAAAAGGAGGTTCGCGATATGATTCTCAGTCGGCTAAAAGGACATTTTCTGCCAAGTGAAATATTATTTGGGGGATGTTGTCATATGCAATTTGTTGTGGCCTTTTGAAATAGAGGAACAACAGGATCTTTGATGGGGTTGAGTCCACTGTACCCAAGTTATTCCAGCAATTGGATGGAACATTCTCCATTGGGCAGCTGCCATTTTCAATGTTGGGGATGTTCATACGTCTGACTTTGTGTTTAGGTGGGGTCAACTTACTTCTGATGGCTCCTGAATATTTTAGTAAGTTTATATCGGGGAAACCAGCCAGATTTTTTCTTGTATATACTTCTAATTCAATTCTAGTTATTTACCAAAATAAATAAAATACGTCGTCCAGCAATTGCTTCATTTTGCAGACAACGTTGATAAATATTACAAAAACATATTTGAATGCTTCCAAATGCAGAGCAGATGTCAAGAAATTATTGTTTCTGGTTGATAATTTATAAGAAATTTCATAACCTTCAGTTTGTCACCATGCAGACGAGAATGCAGACATGATCCACAAAAGAAAAATATACTTTCAAATTCCTGGAAATTAAAAAAAAAAATTATTGAATACGTACTGTGCAGATTATTTACAAGTATCAAAATCATTCTTTCCACTGAAAAACTAATGCTTCCAGTTTGTTGACTTGATGTTTGTCCAAAACCACTTGAAGTTCCAGGAATGCATTGATGTGATAACTGACGTAATGCAGAAAGAAGTGACTTAACCGCAGATATGTGCATCAGTGCTGAGCTCTCAAATAGCTTCTCAAACAGAGAACAAATAATATGTTAGAACATGTAGCTTAAGAGTGCATAAAAAAGGAATTCACAAGTTTCTTTGCTCACCTGAGAATTCAAAGAAGAGAGGATGTTGAAGTCACTGTAGTGGCCAGATGATTCTCTTGTAAGCTTTGGAACAGCAGTAGAGACCTCCTACAGACATATAAAGGATGAAGGCATCAGCTATTGCGGAGGATCTAAATTCTAAACAATGCTCATATTGGACTAACAAATCTTTCAAAGAGTAACTATTACATATATAATGTTACCAGGATCATCCCGACACTTATATATGCCTTTAATATGCTTAATTAAGCTCATAAAGGATCACTGACTCACTCATCTAGCGAAGGTGCATTTGTTAATAGATCCAAATGTGAAATTTTCATTGGAAGTCATTTGACAGATCAAACTAAACGATGGAAAATGTAAGTATAAAGCAAGAAACAGAAGAAAATAAACAAAGAAAAAGACAAACAATAAACTTAAAGGATTCACGTCTATATGAGCATTTCATTCGAAAATATATTCGATGTCCTTGAAAACGAGGAAAAGATTATCCGTTTATTCATCAATCATAAGGTGGCTATAGAAGTGTGGATTTTCTCTATGGAGTTTTTCAATATTGAATTCTAAGAACAAGGTCCACCTGTATGCAGGAGGCTAAAGTGGGCCCTTTGGTACTACCGGGGGGGCGGGGGGGGATTTTGGAGAACCGTTCCATATGCCATTTTGTAGGGGCAAGTGGAAAGAGCAAAATCAATGAATCTTTGAGACAACTTTCCTTCAACTTTGAAGCTCTAAAACGAATCATTGAAGGAATTCCATGGCGCAAAACATAGTAAAGCCCCAAAGTGGGACAGCATTCTACCACAGCAGGTCAAGAAAGGATATCAATCCATCTTGGAGAGAAACTGGAAAAGCTAAATTGTCAAGTTTAACTTTGACCAAAGCTCCCTTGATAATCAGGGGCCAACCGGTTGCGGATTCATGAATTACCAGGGCCATATTATCAAGATGTTTCCAGCTCTGATCGGTATCACATATTATAGTGAGGCAGAGATTGAAGCTTTCCTTTATGGACTCAAGATATTCAAGGATAATCAAATGATTCCTCTTCATCCAAATCAAAAAACCTTTTTAGGTCCTTCAGAAGTAGAAGGTGAGCCAATCGAGGCAGGAGAGGAAAGGCGAAGCCCATGGACACTTCCAATACAATTGATCATCTTAGAGAATTGGTGGGAGATGGAATATAGTGTTTTCTCATGCACCTAGGTCTGCAAATAATATCGTGGATACCCTAGTTAAAAGCCCTTTGCAAAGAAACTTTTTGCATATGGGGGAACTCTCTCCACTAATAGTTGTTCACCTTTTGTATTTTATACAATTAGTACAATTGATGATCAGGCAGAGAGAGAGAGAGAGAGAGAGACAGAGAAGAGCGCGATTATATTGAACTAAGATCTTGCTCATGATTTTCACGAAATATTGCAGCAATGGAGATTTGAAGTAAACATTGAACCTATTTTTTCAAATCTCTTCTCCTCCCATTTTGCTCCTTCTGTTGTTGTGCGAAACACACCGATATGACCGATAGGCCGTGGAGGTTTGACGTAAAACATTGAACCTATTTTTAAAAAACTTTACACCCTCTTCTCCCCTTTTTTGCTTGAAATATCAATCCAACCTAATTTTTGTGATACATCTCTTGGTGATCTCTCATGTCTATAGACTAACTGTAACTTTTGGGAACTTTCTTCTTATCTTTTGTAATTTAAAACTCAGAAAATAGCCAATCCAAAAATCAGGAATTCAGCAGCAACAATGCTACACTAACTAAGCACATCAGAGGAATCCACATAGCACGGATGTGATTCTCTAAAAAATGATATGACCAATGTGGGCATCCCTACAATGGCTATTATAGTTGTGGTCTTCTTATTCATAAGGCCTATGGGTACAGATTGGGCTACAATACTCAGTCCTACTTTTCCAATGCTTATGAATAGGGACTAATGGAAACTCAGCATCCTTATCCTGAGCTAGTGGGTTTGTTTATGCATGCACTGCTGTACAAGCAGTATATGAGTGAGTTCTAAACTTGGTACCACAAATAAATGAGATAGGCTCAGTATTACAACCAGATCTAGCAGAATGTACCACCTACAAATTGGAATTGATGAAGCCAATAATTTTGAACCCTTACATAACAAATGCACTACAGATACTATGTACGGCTTGGAGCGGAAGAAGCCAATCACTATATCTTTGTGAATTACCTAAATATAATGTTTTTATTAGTGAATTATGTTTATAATTGTCTAGCTTTGTGTTATATGGCACACCGCTGCATATAAACATTGCATATTCCCATTTTCTGACACAATGTATTGTTGTATTTCATATGTACAATCATAATGTTAAGTCAGTGGACTTTATAAATCACTTTTTTAGCTTATCTATGCATTGAAACAAGATTTGTTTAAAATTTCCATGTTTCCTTTGCATCTTTATTTTTTACGATGTTTCCAAGTGTTTCTGTGCACATCCACAATATGTTTCTCAGATCGGAATTATCAATATGCACATCGATGTTGATACTTCAAACCATATCGAAAACCTTGTATGATTCTTGCTCAATCTTGACTCCATCACATTTTATGTTACTTTCTTCAAGATTCTACAAAAACTTGTTTATGAATCTCCTATACAGCCAGAACGTCTCCACCACCTCTCATACTAACCATTAATGTTTCACAGTTTTTGTAAAAGCCTCAAAAGAGAGAGGGTTTTATTTCATTCACAGTTAACTTTGAGTAGACTCTTTTTAAACCCAATGCTTCCTTGTGTTGCTCATGAAGCTCTATGAAGGATTTTCAATGCTTCGTTTCATCACTTCTCCTGACGATCCATTGAGGGATGAAGAGCATTGCTACAATTCAAAGTAATGCCAGTCCCACTCCACAAGGTCACCCACAAGTGGCCCAAGAACTCCATATTCTATATGAATGACTCAGTTTTGAAGTAATAGCAACCTCACTTTAAAGTACAAACCAGAAAAATGAGAAACATAGGTGATCCTACAAAACTAATATGGTGACACAGATCAATGCTAACCAATACAAGAAACAGTGCAAAGATCTTCAAATAATCTCTGATCATTGTCAGAGCCGAGAACTCATTAAAGAAAGTTGGGTAAGACATCTTGCAAGTTACTGATCTGAGCAACCTAAAAGTTCTCAAAGAATGTAAGCCTAAAGCCATTTTTTCTCATTTAAGAAAAAAAAATCACCTTAGAATATTGGCATACAAGTATTTATAACAATAACTAGATCCTAGGAATTTAACTTAGCGCATAAGCAACCTATACCTAAACTATAAATAACTTCATCCACATACATTGCAAATGGATTATGGATGAATTGGCAGCTCATATTCAAGAGGAGGCCCCTTGGTATATGTTATTTGCAGATGATGTGGTATTAATGGAAGAAACTAAAGGGGTAAATGCAAATTTAGAATTGTGCAGGGATACCTTGAAATATAAGGGTTTTAAAATAAGTCGGACCAAGACAGCATATATAGAAAGCAACTTTAGTAAGAAAACAACTAGGGTGGAGATGGTTGTTAAGATAAATGACCAAGAGATACCCCAAAGCGACCAGTTTCGGCATCTTGGCTCAATTATACATAAGGATGGAGAGATTGAAGGAGGATGTTGTCAATAGAATTAGAACTGAATGGCTAAAGTAGAGAAGTGCTTCTGAAGTCTATGTGACAGGAAAATTTTATAAGACTATTATAAGACCAGCTATGCTCTATAGAGCATAATATTTTTTACCATACTAAGAAGCAACATATTAATAGAATTAGTACAACCAAGATGAGGATGTTGAGATAGAGGAGTTGGAAGACAAAAAAGGAGAAGATCATAAATGAGCTCATTCATGAGAAACTTGGAATAACTCCAATAGGTGATAATAGGTGATAAAATAAAAGAGAGTAGTTTTAAGATGACTTGGACACATTTAGTGAAGACCACTAATGGCTCCAAAAAGAAAAAGTGAATTGGTGCAAGTAAAAGGCTATAAAAGGAGGAGTAGAAGGCCAAAAATGAACTAGATAGAGTTAGTGAGAAAAAAATTTTGATAGGACACAACTTAGCCGAATCTATGGCTTTTACTAGAACGGAATCGAAATAGGATTCATATTACTGGACCCAAAATAATTGGGATAAGGCATTGATAATGATGATGATGATGAGACTTTGCAAGAAGGCCCATGGGATCCTCATGAACTACCACAAATGAAACAAGACAGCAATCAAACTGTTACAGTTGAATGGCTTCATAATTTAGAGTATTAATTTCCATGAATAGACTTCTCCTGCAGAATTCAAGTATACCATAACTTTTAATTGCTAAACACTGAATAAGTAAGGACTGTGTTTTCAACTAGTACCTGTGTGGTAGCATGTGGAGAATGGATTGCTCGATCAAGAGCTGCTAAAGTTTCAAGCACCTACAAATAATTGCCAGAACCAAGTGTAAGGAACAAATTTTATCTACCATTGTAGTTGTCTTTCTTTATGATGGGTATGAAAAATGCATCAATGTACCAAACACCAGGAAGGCCCCAACACATTATTTAATCGATGAGCTATGTTGAAGAGAGTCCTCAAGGCCTGAATTACAAAAGCAATTAGAATCAATCACATAAAAATTAGAAATAAAACAACTTCAGGAACAAATAAATCAAGCAAAAAGTATTAAGTCAACATCAAAAATTCAAACTGAATATACCATGAACAAAGCCAAACTTGATACCTGCACATTCTTAGGGGTAAGAACAATGCTATCCCGCTGATCAGCTATGGGTTCGGAACGCTTTGACCCAGGAGATTGTAAAGCACTGCTTAAAGGTCAAATAATAAGCCAACAACTCGACTTTCTGAGCTGGCTAAAATGTTGAAACATAGACAGCCACCATAATAATGTTGCAATAAAGGAAGACTAAGCTAGAAAAACGAAGTTTAATCAGACATGAAGGACAATACATATAAGGTTCGGAACAAACAGGAACCTGATCATTCAGTATACAGAAATAGATCAGGATACGATCAAATAATTTCCCTATCCAATATTCAGCCTGCCATGTAAATTCAACTAAAGCATTTTTCTATGATCGGTAAATTGTATTTTGTTAACACAAGCAAGAACAAGAAAACAAAAACAAACAAGAAACTCAAGAGTTCATGAGCACATAGACTCGAAAGCGGAAGAAAAAGGGAATACAACCCAACCACCTAGTCAAAAAGACAATAACAATTCTCACTCGAGCAACACTCCCAATTCCTCTCAACTGCTCACCGTATTGAGCATCACTCTAAGATAAGCAATTTGATGTGTGAATAAGTATGGGAGAGATGGAGTCCTCAAACACTCTTATTCATCTCTTTCTAAATTGACCACAAAATGACTCTAGGAAGAACCGACCACAATGCCTCCCAGGAACTATCCACATTAATCAGAGACTAATAAGATAAGAAGTTGTGAAAAGGAGAAAGAAAAACTCAATCCATGCCTACTCGAGAAAGGAAATACCCTTCAATTTTAGACGCAATAAGACAATGTAAGATCAAGTGATCCATCGACCCTTCCGCGAGAAGCATAGACAATAGCGGTTGGCCATCCTCCACCCTCTACTTTTCAAGTGATTGCACGTAAGAATTTTATTCAAAGTAGCGTTCCAAAAGAAGAACCATACCTTTGAGGGAATGCTGGGATTCCACAATCCTATGAGGAAAAGGGTCCAAAGGTACCATGCTGAAAGACTATAGAAATGATCTCACTAAATAACAGCCCTTGTTGCATCTAAACCAAATCCTATGATCCCTGTAATGAGAATACAGGGGCAAAGAATTGAGGCACTCCAGCAAGCAACCCATGTCAGCAATTTTCTAGTCATTCAAAATCTCATCTCAACTTCAGGCACCACACCACCTCATCAGCCCCGACTTGTAACAATCCGCTGTTGATGCATCCCTATCAAGAGCTGAAAGAAAATTAGTGCCAAAATCATCCTTGAGTTTCAAGGACCCACGCCACAAATCCTTCTAGAACCTAACCTCTAAACCTCTATCCGGCTTAAACCTCAAGTTGGGCAAGAGTAAACTTGCCACTACCATGATACATTTGCACAATCTCAACCCATAAGAGTTCTCAACCTCTCTCGGAACCCAACATGATGACTTCTTGTTTGGCAATTATCACAGATCGCCATAAACTCTCCATTTCCTTCCCAAATCTCCACACCCATAGCCCTAACAATGCCTTGTTTACTTGAACTAATGGCCTTCAAATTTAGGCCACCATCTCTCTTTGGACGACAAATCTGATTCCAAGCTACTGCATGATATTTAAATCTATCCTCTTTCTCATTCCAAAAAAGCCTCCCCCTACATTTTCTCAGTGTAGTCAAGGCGTCGCCTAGGCGATTTTGGGCCTGCGTCGCCTAGGCGCCCCTCTAGGCGAGCAATCCTAGTAAAAAAAAAATTTTTTTTTTTTTTTGCTTTAAAAAAATCCAAAATATCTCAATAAATAAATAAAAATAAAAAAACATGTAATGAAGTAATAAGATTTTAAATCGTTTTTTTCACTAAAAATATCAATTTTTTTTACTAAAAATATCGTTTTCGACCCAATCTGGGCCTAATAGGCCCAGATTGCGGCCCAGATTGCGGATGCACTTCGTGCGTCGAAGGGGGGCGTTGCCCCCCTGCCACCCCCCCGAGCAATCGTAGGGGGCTCTGCCTAATATTATACATGGACAGTGACACAAATTTGGGTATTTGGCTCAGATTTTGAAGTGTTTAATACTCCACTATGTCAACATGTCTTTGGTTATGTGATGAATGATTGTAATAGACATTTATTTTATATTTTTGTGGAATGTGGGTGTGGAGTTTTGATCTTTTGGATGTTATATATAATAATATATATATGTGATATATATATAATTATATATATATTTATATTAAATTTATCGCCTAGGCAACGCCTCGCCTAGCTGGGGCTAATCGCCTAGGCATCGCCTAGACGCCTTGACTACACTGCATTATCTCAATTTTAATGGCAATCGAATAAGGAATGATAAGGGTAGACATGAAGAAAGTGAGGAGGCTGCTCACGGTGCTATTGATGAGTGTTATTTTTCCCCCTTTTTACAGGAAAAGATGATTTCTAACCTGCTAATATGTTGGTCACTGCTCCAACACTGGGTCCCACACCACTTTGGCCTTCAAACCTAACCCAATGGAAATGGGCATCCCAAAATACACTGATGGTAGAGACCCCACCTTACAACCTACGCGGGCCACTAAATGCTCTAAATCCAAGACATCACCGAGCTTCAAAATCTTGCTTTTAGATAGATTGAATTTCAAAACATCTAAACAAACACCTCAAGAGGAAAAATTGTCGACTAGAAGCCCCACAAAAGACCAATGTGTCGTCTGCAAATTGGAGATGAGAGATGCCCAATTTCTCTTGCCCGGTCTAAAAGCCTTCAAAAATAGGTCACATCTACTTTAGACAACATTCTACTCAAGACTTCCAAAAATAGGATAAATAGAAATGGGGATAAAGGATCTCCTTGCCTCAACCCCCTAGAGCTTTGGAAATAACCCATTGGGCTCCCATTGATAACGATGGAGAATGACACAGAAGATAGACATGTCTTCATCCAATGACGTCATTTTAAACCAAAAAGTCTCAATTCACATGATCATAGGCTTTTTCAATATTGACTTTACATAGGATACAAGGAGCCTTAGATTTGATGTGTTTATCTATACACTCATTAGCTATCAAGATCCTATCTAGAATCTGTCTACCCTCCACGAACGCACATTGTTGAGGGGTTAGAGAACTCATCACGACCTTAAGACTAGAGGCCAATACCTTTGAGAAGATTTTGTAAACACTACTAACTAGGTTGATTGGTCGGAAGTCCTTAAGGTCCACAGCTCCCAATTTTATGGGGATCAACACAACAAAAGTATTATTGATACTCTATCAAAATGATTTGTGTTGAATAATTCCTTCATGACCGCTAAAAAATTTCTCCCCACAATCTCTCACCATGCTCTATAGAACTCTATAGTAAACCCATCAGGGTCGAAGGCCTTGTCCCTAGCCAAACCATTAATTCAACTGCATCCCCTAGTATCAAGCGTAGCATTTTCATTTGTTAGCCATTTTGTTCCTCTGCAATCAACAACTTGTTTTGGTCAGGGGCGGAGCCAGGATTTTCTTGTATGGGGGGCTAACATAACAATGGTTGATTGATAATGTTAGTAATTATTATTAATCAGTTTGTGAAAATTGAAGAATGATTAGGTGGGTAAAAAATATTCTTGGTCTAGGGAGGTGGGGGTTCGGAGGCATAGCACCCGAAATTTTTTTTTAAGGGTCAAGTTCGTGAGTAATCTCGTCTGTTTGTGTCCATTTGTAAAGAATACATTTTTTTTTTAAGTTAGGGGGCAGCTGCTCCCCTTGCCCATGACTATACTCTCTTAAATTAAAAATATAGTATAAGACTTAGCTTCTTTTTTTCAAAAGTTCAGAGAACAACTGCCCCCCTTGCCCCATGCCCTCTTAAATTTTTTTGATCGGTAATCAAGCAATAATATAAATAAAAAAGGGCATAATACAAGAGCAAGCAATAAAACAAGATAAAGAGTTTACAATATATTAAACTCAAGAACACTGAATCCACGCACTGCCTTGACTCCTGACCAACACCACCCCCGAAAGCAAAATTCAGCCTAGCACCACCCGAAGATTGTCCCTTTCCTTATAAATTCCTGCCCATTCCAACACAACCAAACGCACCCGAGCACATATCCGAGATTGGGACACCGAAATACCCTCAAAAACTCTAAGGTTTCTTTCTTTCCACACCATCCAAGCTATAGCACCTAACAACACCGACCAAATAGCCTCCAACACACCATCTTCACTGTCCCACGACCAACACGCTAGAAAACTAAAAAAGGACGTGGGAAATACCCAATCCACACCCAAGCGAATGATCCACTGACTCTTCCGCTTGAAGGCACAAGAAGCATTTGTTGGCCATCCTCCACCTTCTATGTTGTAAGGGGTCACATTTTTCTTACTTTTTTTTCCCAAATTTCAGGGAGGGCTACAGCCCCCCCTCCCGACCCACTCATGGCAGAAATCTAAATTGATTGATGGTGAGGGGAGATGATAGAATGTCTCATTAAATTTTAATGGCCCCATACATTTGGCCAATATTTCTTAGACGCTTCAAAATGAAATCAGTACTTGTCTCTAATACTTCACTCTTTAGAGTGAAATGCAGTACCTAGCTGTGACCGACATATCCAAATAACATTGCATATGGCAATCATTCAAGTGATATGAGTATGCAGTATAGATTACTAGCTAATCATCATAACGAACATATTAATTTCACCCAGATGTACTCAAAATGATTATCACAAAAGCAAATGTCTCATTAAATTAGAGACATACTACAGTCTCAATAAATTTATAATGGCCACATACATTCGACTTATATTATTTAGACACTTCGAAGTTCGGAATGAAAACAATACTCGTCTCTAATGCATCAGTGAAATGCGGTACCTTGCTGTGTCCGACATATCCATGTAACACAGCATTTGGCAATCATTTAAGTGATGTTGATCATGCAGCAGCATAGATTACTAAGCATATCATCATAAAGAACATATGAATTTCACCCACATGAAGTATTCTGAATAATTCTCTTAAATGTCCACATATTCCACTGGCTGGAATGCTTTTTAGTAACAACTCACTTTGGAATTTTAACTTTATTAACGTAAATGAGGCCAAAGACCATATTAGCACATGAGCAACCTCATCTTATGCTATCAATAATGGTGCAGCAATGTCTATTTAGTCTTTCCATCAAATATGACCAATATCAGGCAACTATGTTGTTTGTTTGGAAGCATTTTGTATTACAACTATGGGATCTTATTAAAAATTAAATATTGCACTCTAGAGTCTAGATATATTGCTTTCGGGGACAATACCTGGAAAAGGAAAACCTTTTAGCTCTGCTCTTGGGATTAAGGTAAGTTGGTAACTATAGACTGGAAGGTAATAATGAAATTAAGAAATTAAACTGAAAGGTAAGTAATATGTCCTCACAAAGCAATAAAATGCATTTTCTTACAAGTGAATGGATATGAAAATTTTGTTGTAGCTCAAATCTGACCAGGTGTATCCTTAATCATATGGTTTGATGGATGCAACCTACTAAATATCCCAGAGATATTATGCATAAATTAGAAGTACTCAATAACTGTAATCCAGACAAAAATGAGAAGTCCACAAGTACTAAGATATGCTAAATAAATCTGCACAATTTGTAGTCATCAGAGAAAATATAGAAAAACTAAGCACAAATACAGATTATATAAAATTAGCAGGTAAATTTCTTTAGCATACACATCAATGAATGTTTCACGATAATCGACAATCATTTTAATCAACTACCTCCTCTTTTCAGCTTCATGTGGAATACTGATCGTAAATTTGCAGAGGGATGCCAGAAAAGAGTTTAATGGTTCTACAGCACGAAGAACCCCACATGCCTGCACAGTCGTCATGCAAACCATCATCATCTAGTGTGAGATACATGGCAAGTCTGCTAATTCCAAGAGATAACTAGATAAGAGCTTAGGGCTATGTTGCCAGGATTCTTTAAGACTACAGGTGTGTCCGGTGCTGAAACATGTGGACATGGACACGCCTCGGACACGCTTGTTGCGACTCATATAAAAAAAGAATCTATGCATTTTAGATTCAAATGGACACAGACAACCTCATACCCATAAGCTTTTAGTGTTTATTATATGAAAAAACAAAAAAAAAAAACATACAATTGCATATAATTAGCATACGTTTATTCATTTGCTTTCAAAAAAATATGAGGAAACACCAATTTCTGTAATAGAAAAGAAAGGGGGGAGGGGGGAGAGAGAGAGGAATAGGGGTGTCAACGGGCTGAATTCAGCCTACAAAAACCTCTTTCACTTTGAGATTAACATTAAAATTTAGAATTATTATATGTCATTACTTCATTTGCTTTAATTCATATCTTGTTTATATTGTTCGATGAACTGTAATTTGAAATACATTACTTAGTGTTGTTTACAATAACTTTGCTTTCATATTTAATTTGTTTTCCTTTCAATCTTATATAGTATTATTCATGCAACCTTTATACCCTGTATCCAAGTACAACATTGACACACGTGTCCATGCAACATAAGCTTGGGGTATAATCACAATAACAGTTACATTACACCATGAACATGACTTGCAACAATGCTTCTTTCTTATCATGAAAAGCTTTATGAAATAAAAAAATCTGAAAAACAATCTTTATATTTTCTCAAAGTGTGTCTAATATGGTTACCTGAGTGAATGCCTGATAACCTTTCAATACTTCCAATATAATAGCTTCTCCTTGTGACCTTTTGAATTAATTCTTGTCAGGAGCGGAGACATAATAGTATGCAACTGTGTGATATCTATCTCATCCTTTAGGTTACTATCTCACCATACCTTGTCAAAATCAGGGACAAAGCATCCAGGATGGTCAACCACATAGAGTCAACCATTGATATGCAGAGAACTGCAGTTTGCCCAGTACACTTTGCTTGTGGATCACTATGACATCTAGGGGACTCAATCTGGTTATGCCAACAAAAAAAAAACAGTTAAGTTCACCGTACGAATCTTACCATAATAGGCAGGAGCAAAAAAAAAAGATTTAACTCTCACCTCCCCAACATCTACAGCTTCATCTGTCAAAGTAGCCACTGTAAAGACGACACCTAATAAACCTTCAACAGCCAAAGTTATTGCATGAGCTTCACTTGCAACCACGACAGCAGCATTGGATGCATCATTATCCAGGCTCCACTCTATTCCTGCAGGAAATAAAAATATAAATTAGTAAGGGCATCAAAGATGCTGATAACCATTTAAACCCATTAGTCGTAGGATTTGCTAGATAGCTCCAGATTAGCATATAAGGTTTAATGTTTTGTTTTTTGGATGAGTAGCCAGTTGAATGAAAACGAAAAATTAAAATGTTACGGAATTGAGTTCCCTATTACAGAAGGTTCTATTAGCTTCTCTATTAGAGAATCTCCTTTGCATCACTTAAAAGTACATGAAATCAATATTCCATCCTCACCAACTCACTGCCATGGCCTAAATTTTATTCCAGTCTCCATGGATTCTATCCTCACTTTTTGTCCAATGGATGATATTGGGCTTGAGAAGTGATCTTGAAAGATGTGAACACCTGAAGGAGACCTCTGAATTCTGCTCAACTGAAATCTATGACATCAAAATTGATTAAGAATCTTGCCACTTACGTTTCCAAAGGCAACTTAACTCCACTCGGTCAGTGAAATCGAGAGTACACCCATAACTATATTCAAACTTTTTCTCTTTTGCCTGTGGGATTAACAGTACAAAGAGTATATACATATGTACATATAATGTATACATACATACATATGTATTAGCTAGAAATTGTGCTACATCATCAGCTCTCCAAACTCCTAAGAGTATGAGAGAAGATAAGAGGCCATCCACTACAACCAAGCATTAAAATACGGGTGTTGGGTATGTAATGGTTTCAACCGAATCCTATACGTATTGCCAATACCCATAAGTATAAAGCAGGGCTTATTTTAATAAAAATTAAACTAAATGTATCGGCCGATACTGATACGTATCAGTCAAATCTTATTGATACATATCAGACAATATTTATAAATCAGGGGGCTTTTATAAGAGAGGAGTCAAACAAATCCTACGAAACCGATACTTATCGGTTCCAGACGAATCATATTCAACCCCTTAATAATATCTCATTATAAATAGCATAGTATCAGATACGTATCAATTTCTGCAATTTTTATTTTCCATGACTACAACTCCCTAATGTGATCTATCATGTTCAAAAGTTCCCAATGACATCCTTCGCCATTGAAAATCTTTGAATATTTGGAGCCCTTGAAGGAGGACTCTAATCTCAGCTTCACCGAAATTCATTATACTTTGAAAATTTGGCCATGAACCCACCCATAGAGCCATGAACATCATCATCAAAAGTAAGCTTAATACAGCCATCTCCTCCAAAAACAATTACGATGATATTCATAATGACAATCCCGTATCCCAAAAAAAAAATTCACTAGATGTCCATATCAATATCCAAATGGCCTAAAAAATTCTACAACTGACTGGCTTTTGATTTTAAAAATTCTTCAACCTTGATCTTTTCAAAATACCCAACAAAAAGTGCAGGGAAGGATTTCCAAAATACTTTGACCTCAAAGTGCCATTTGACTAAGGATTTCCGGACGAGTCACATTAACTCCTTAATAATATCTCATTACAAATAGCATATAGGTCATCAATGAAACAAATACGTATCGGTTTCTGCGATTTTTATTTTCCACGACTAACCCCCGAATGTAATCTATCACGTTCAAAAGTTCCCAAGGACATCCTTCGCCATTGAAAATCTTTGAATATTTGGAGCCCTTGAAGCAGGACTCTAATCTCAGTTTCACGGAAATCCATTATACTTTGAAAATTTACCCAAATAGCCATGAACATCACCATCAAAAGTAAGCTTAATCCAGCCATCTCTTCCAACAAAATTACGATGATATTCATAATGAAAACCCCGTACCCCAAAAACATTTCCACTAGATGTCAACATCAATATCCAAATGACCTAAAAAAATCTACAACTAACTGGGTTTTGATTTTAAAGATTCTTCAACCTCACTCTTGTCATAATACCCAACAAAAAGTGCAGGGAAGGATTTCCAAAAGACTTTGGCCTCTTTAAAACCAAAAGTGCCATTTGACTAAGGTCACTAAACCATAAAGATATCATCTAAGTCCTTCATAGATTCCATTTCATTCCAAAAAGATCCAAGAAATAGCTACAAATATAAGATTTGAATGATATTTTAAAGATGTTTCTTCAATAATTCTGGAAGTATAAAAAATGGCCTTAAGGAAATGGTATATAGATAATGCTCCATCCCAAAGAGTATTCCATCTCTAGAGTCTAGACCCTCTCGCTCTTTGTCAGAGAAGTCAATCTGCAAAAATGGTTCTCTTAATTAAAAGAGACCATTGGGATGAAATGTGACTTTGGAAATTTAATGGCGGAGAAATAAAGATGAGTAGGAGCCAAAACTTTTCCCATGGATGAGAAAGAGAGGGAGAGGCAACTGCAGACATCAGGTGGAAAGTTGCCAATATAAGATTGGGGGTCTATAACCCAATCAGACGAGACTGAAGACAGTGGCTGGAATTTATAGATTGGCTGAATCAACAATGAAATATCATGCTGATCAACCAAACGGATTCCCAATAGTTCTCAAAAAGAAGATAGAGAATGAAGAAGGTTCCGCGATGTTGCCATGGTATCCTCTTAGACGGTTGGGGAAGAATGAAGATTGTTCTTGCTCAGTCTTAAAGAATGGAAAACAATTGGAGTGGAGCAGAAAGGGTTAGTAGAGAGGGTTGAGTTTTTGAAGAGATGTCTAGTGTGTGTATTCAATGGGAAGGCGAACCCCCGATAACCAAATAGGTTCAAGAATGGGCAAATAAGAAATGGAGAGTCGTCCTATCTCTGTTCGTCAAGAAGATGAGAGGGGATTCTAATTCTCTTTTTTCTTGAAAAGGTAACGTCAAGTATAATTAGTCTTCCATTTGTCATGACAGATTATCAGTTGACTGACTACTTACTATGCCCCCACTTGAGGGGTAGTGTTATGATGGGCCTAAGCCACTAAGCCCATAGCATGTAATGTTATTATTAGTGTGTACCTCATTACACATTAGTAAGGATATTTAGGTCCTTACAATGATTTTTTAATAATATAAAAGGCAAAGAGAGTCTATCCAAAAGATACACACTCTTTCTCTCTCTTTTCAGAACAATTCTTCTTCCTCTTTCTCTTTTTAGGTCCTTACAATGATTTTTTAATAATATAAAAAGCAAAGAGAGTCTATCCAAAAGATACACACTCTTTCTCTCTCTTTTCAGAACAATTCTTCTTCCTCTTTCTCTTTCTCTACACAAGAAACTAGGGCTTCAATATCTCTAATCTATGAAAACACCAACTCCAATATGTCTTCCTTAAATGAACTCTCTTGATGTTTACTAATCACATAATAAATAATTTAGGTAGAGTTGGGAACACTTAAAGATTTGTAGCTAGAACATCTATAGCTGAATTGTTGATTGTCCAATTAAGACCGTTTGGTAACATGGACTGGAATCTAAAATAAGATCTAAAAGCTTTTTTGGTTAATGGATGGAGAATAGCTGATTTTTAACCCCCTCACCCTTTTTTCTATTTATGTACTATTACTAAAATGTTAAAATATTATTATTGCTTTCTTTTGGGTTCCAAAAAAAAGTAGCAATCCCAAGTTCACATCCATAAGATTTTCACAACATTTAATTAAGAGTATATACCATAGAAGAGAACAAAATTATATTATTTTCACTAAATTAAATAAAATAATAAAAAGGGCTTGGGGGTTTCAACTTCACATTTTTACATCCCATAACCGCTTGGTGAGCCACTCCTCAGAGCAAGGCTATCATCTGTGTGACATCACATCATTGAACCTTAATGATGCGGTCAACTTCTTCTCATGGGCATTGGCACACCCTCTTATTATTCTGAATTAACTTTATTTTAAAAAAGGAAAAATTGAGAAAAAAAATATTGGAAAAACCTCTACAATCGCAGGTCGGCAACCCTAGGGAGGGGGGGCAGCTACCGGTGTTTCAACGTCACGAGTCGTCAAGCATCCAATGGACGCCTTCCAGCAGCAACCCCCCCCCCCCCCCTTTCCAATGGACGCCTTCCAGCAGCAACCCCCCCCCCTTTCTTCTTTCTCTCGATAAAACCGCCCACCACTCACCTACCTTGTCGTTCCAAAACCTTAAGCCATCATCACAAACAAATTAAGAAATCTCCAATTACTCCTCTTTCCCTTCTTGTTTCCACCCCAACTCTACTAGCCACCAGAAACAATGACCATCTCTAGCAACCCCAACCTCAAAGTCTACCTCTAACACACCAATATCGGCCTCTTCACCATCATCTGGTGTCGCAATGTCATTGGCCGAGCTCTCCATATTGACCTCCACTTCGACACATGGAAAAAAACTCACCGAAATAGTAACATGACGGCTTTGGTAAAAACCGATATGTAACATACCATGTTACAATATTTATATAGGTATTACAAGAATCGGCCAAAATTGTTACATAATTTAAGACTCGGCAAAATCCTACCTGGTTTTTAATAATATCTCAAAAAAATAATTGGCCTCTTCACCATCATTTGGTGCCACAATGTCATTGGCCGAGCTCTCCATATTGACCTCCACTTCGACACATGGAAAAAAACTCACCAAAATAGTAACTTAATAGTTTTGGTAAAAACCGCTACGTAGCATACCATGTTACAATATTTATATAGGTATTAAATGAATCGGCCAAAATTGCTACATAATTTAAGACTCGGCCAAATCCTACCTAGTTTTTAATAATATATTTCAAAAAAATAATCGTATGGTTCGTAATGTGAGACTCGGTCGAAACCTTTATTTTAATCCTTACTTCAATGGCCATGACAACGATCTCTCCTCCTCAAACTCCAAATTTCCTCTTCTGGAAAAAAAAATGGTTCCAAGAAATTCAATCTCAACAAAACAATAAAGAACCACCCACGACAAGTTCGGCTCTGGTCGTTAACCCAATATGGATTCCACGTTGTTGTTATTGTCAACGGAGAAATGACTTTTCTCGTCGGAGAACAAAGCTTGCACAAGAACTAAAGCTCGGAAGCCTAAGAGAACCCAAATTTTGGTTCTAAGAAGATTTTTTTTTTATAGTTTATTAAATGTCTTACTGCTAGTCAAAACAAGCAATTGTCGTACTCACCGGTGCCATGTGGTCAGCCAGCAACCTCCCTAAACCTTCTACCCGAAATCCATGGTCAGGGTAGAGCCACAGCCCCTTAATTTTTCTAATGGAAATACTATGTATTAATATATTTCAACCCTCACTTTGCCACCTTCCCACCCAGAGCCAGGGTTAGGCCGGTGTAGTCGAAATCTAGGGCACCCAAGGGGTCTACCGGTGAAATTCTCCCACCAAATGGTGGCATCAATGACATGAGGTTTTCTTTTCCTCTTTTTCTATAGCAATATATTCAACAAAAAATCCAAAAAATTATCATTTGCATCTTCTTTCAATTACTAATACTCGTACAGAAAAATAATAATAATAAAACAACAAGGCTAGGTTACTTACCTTAGACTCTTAGTGATGAATCTCAATTAAAGAAACAAGAAGAAGAAGATGCATATAAGGATTGGACTTAAAATCTAAAAGGATATATTTGATATTTCAAATTGTTTTGAAAGATAAAATTGTCAATTTTTAAATTTTTTTTAAGCACATGGTGGCTAGAAGTAGCTCGGTTTAAAAAGCACACTAACCTACTCAATTAGGCATGGACTGGGAGCTTAAGCAAAATAGGTGCTTGGTTCAAACATGCAAACAATGTGTTCCTAAACAAGCTTAACTGCTGAAATTCAGCACTAAGCTATATTAAGAGCTTAAATTAGGTAACCTCAAACGCTACCTTAATCTACTTGCAAGCAGCCAAGCACCTCCAAGAGGATTTTCTAAAACTACAGACAAGGCAAATTGGCTTAAGATCTCTTACATCTTTTGCTCCTTGTTTTGGGAAGAGTGCAGTGGAGGTTACGTCATAGCATTGGTCCCACACAAAACCTTTCATCAAATTTTTGAAACCATCCATGAGATCTTCTTTGTTACTTCCCAATATTTATCAAAAAGTAACAGTGAAACCATACATCCTAGTGCAATATTTCCACTAACAGCTGTAATGGCTGATAAAACCACATCTTCAAACCACTTTGTCTTTGTGCTTTCTCAAGAAACGAAGTCATTGATATCAAGAAGCAATTTAGGATTTGTATAATTGTACCAGTCGTGAAGCTTTAAAAAAATCAGTAATTTACTTCTTATCACCGCTTCATTCTCATCAATGCACTCACGCACCCATCCATAGTCTTCTTATGGATATCGCTATTCTCCTTCATTGCCGACAAGATGGTAAAAACTTCATCTTTTAATCTCCCTCTTTGAGCCAATTGATTCTACATTTTACTTCTAGAATCAACAATTTACTTCCTACCACTGCTTTCATTCTCTTAGAGGCCATCACGCACCCATCCTTAGTCTTCTTAGTTCTTATGGATATTGCTCTTCTCCTTCATTGCCAACAAGACGGTAAAAAACTTCATCTTTTCATCTTCCTCTCTTTGAGCCAATTGAATCTAGATTTTCAAAGCCAATTATCTCCTCTTCAAGAAGACAAGGCTAGGTTTCTTTGTGATTCTTTCTTTGTTTTGGCAAGACAGGGCATGCACTGATACCAATAATACTAATGAGAATAAGATGTGTTATCAGGGAAAAGACAGGGTCAAAATTGAACATCTTGAGTTTTTATTTCAGTTTAGAAGTCGGGAAAAATATAGCACATTAAAATTTGCATAAGTTGTGACAGTCTGACAGAAAGACCAGCTGCCAATCAAAATATAAAATTTTAATTGACAAGAAAATTAATACCTTTAGCTTTGCTGCTAAACATTCCTGCAACAGCTGCAAGGCTCTCCTCACTTGTGTCTGGAACCTAGAACATGAACTGTTTTTTGTCAACGATGCCATTTTAAACCTTCCTCAAAAGATGTGTTTTCAACTACAACATTGTGTTTCTCCTAATGGCAGAAACTGTGCTTGTGCAGAACATTGAGCTGCAACTGATCTGTGCACAGTACAATGGTCAGAGAAACAAAGCTCATTAAGGCCTCCACTCTGGCCCCCATTTTTGTCAACAAAATGAGTAATTTAAGAATGGGGCTTCCACCATCTTTTCATTTCATTTTTTTGGTTATCTGTGACATGGAGAAGATGTTACGACCTCATAATCCAAGGAATTCCAGCAGAGATGACAAGTAAGAAACAAATATAACATACGAAGCAATCAAATGCAAAAGCAATATTATATCACGTCTAACTAGTGAATCTATTTACCAAGACAGACATAAAGTATATTTCCGCATAACTGTTGTGTATTGTATGACAATTCTCATAACTTCAAGATCTGATATTTATTTGCTAAGGTTAAAAGAAAACTTCAATAATGTTGGCAAATTATAATAATATAGTAAAGATGTTTCTTTTTCTCCATTCGAGTGTTGTGTGTGATTGTGGTGGTTGTCATGGGTTTGCAAAGAAGTAGGATAAAGGATATTCCTAATTAGTCAGGAAGTTAGGCGGAAAGGGATTAATATACTAGAAAATCCCCCCCTCCATATCGGAACAGACTTAGAAAACATTAAGCAGAAACCAAATTATGGTAATTCCACTCTTCGTAAAATCACATCCTATTTATGAATAAACTGGAAAATTGAGCATTGTCTCCAGCAATTATTTTCATATATATGAATTTGTAAACTTCGAGGTACATAGTCTTAGAAGAAGACCACTGAATACAGCACGTAAGGTAATGCTCGTCACAGAATTACACGCACACGGAATCTGAAGGCCAACAAAAAAACAAATGTATTTCTGATCAGGTCTGAAGACAAATGAAACTTGATTACATCATTTCCCTCCATGAACTAAAACAGATCATCATCATCATCCCAACTATTTTGGGTCAGCTAAATCTCTTGGTTGGGAAAGTTAAAAAATAATAATAAGTGGGAAAAAAAAAAAGACAAAATAGAGGGTCAATAAATAACTAAGTGTGATATGTTCTACCTGTATACTCGAAACAACTCGTGCAAGAGCTTTAACCATACCCTCCACAACATTTGTGTTCTTGGGGTGCCTACGATAACAAATAATTAAACAAGGTATAAATATGAAAACGTAATTCTTGACTGGGACTTTAAAAAACTCAAAGAAATTGATATTTTGTTTATAAAAAAATCCTCTTCACAGTTTATCATCCAAAACACAGCATCATAAAACACTGAACACTTGACCAGGATAATTACTCTACCAGTAACATCACTATAACAAGGTAGTACTGGATACTTTCTGAACATAACAACAAAACATTCTGGCAAGAAAGGACTAGAGGCAGTGTTACTTCAAATCAATAACACCGAATGAATCATCCCATAAAACATAACACATAACACAATAAGGAATATATCAAATTGTAATAGGAGTAAAAGACAATTATCAGTTAAAAGAAGACAAAAACAGAAGCGCGTGGAAAGTTTAGGGGACATAAAACATAAGTAAATTGTTAAATTATCAACAGTCCACCATGGTTTAAATACCGGTACGTATCGGCCAATCTGGGTTGATTTGTATCCTGTTTGGAGCTACTTGGTACGCTGAAAAAAAAAAACTCCCCTATATCGGTCCGATACGAGACTGATACGCCTGATACAGGGGGATTATTCAATTAATTTTTTTTTGTCTCCTATTTACACTATGATCCACAACACAAACCCGATACGCACAACTTATTTAATCAAATTCAACTTTCATTTACTTAAGATATTTATATCTAAAGAAGATTATACCTTCTATTTGAATTGAATAAAAATTATCCTGAATCCAAATTCTTGAAGAATAGAAGGTCAACTTTCCAATTCAAGAAACAAAATCCTCTTTTTTAACTTTAGCGCCTTTTAGGGATTATGTCAAAATTTCAACTTTCAAATGGTAATGTATTTCTCAAATATTTAGAATTTCATAAATTTTACTATATCAAAACATTACCAAAACTCAAAAGTCCGGTATAAAAGTCTCATATTTAAGTCTTTAAAAATATTTTCATCTATATGGTCAAAAAGTCAACTAACAGTGTACTAGTTAAGCATAAAAAGACTTACATTCAAGCATATAATTTATGGTTGTAATTCAATACATTCTAATTTAACTCATTGAATGTAAGGTTTTAATATCTAGATTGTATTTTCTATACTTGCCTAAGTGATTATGGTTTGTATTTTCCTACCTATTTATCAACACACGTGGCTTTTTTAACTTATAAAATTTTTAACTCTCATATGTATATTTATAAATATAGTTGGAGACCTTCATTTAGTTTGTTTTTAACTTATATTTGCATTAAAATAAATTTTATGCAAGGTATCCAAGTTTTTCCTTGCGTATCCAAGCGTTTATTATTTTTTTTCTGTCGTATCCATACAATACGATCCGATATGCCGATTGTATCTTGTTTTGGACATACCAATACAGCACCCAATACTGATAATTGAACCATGTAATCCGCATCAAACTGCAGCCCTAGAAATCTCAGACCAGATGTTATAGTAACATGCAAACAACAACCAAGGAGCTGAGATACCTAAACATTAGACATTTTCCGACACCTAACTTGTTGTAAGTTGTGTAATGTCTAAGTATGGTTTGGACCTTTAGTTGATTAAGGGCCCAACTTCTTGTATGACCCATTGGTCACTCTTTCCTTTGAATAAAATGTGATAATAGGGAGGAGAGACCAAAATTAAGTCTTTAACTCCATCAACTCTCTCTCTCCATCTTCTCTCTTTCCCTCTTCTTCTTTCTCTCCTCCTTCAAACCCTAAGCTCTAATTCAACTTGGTATTAGGGCCTGTGTTTTGAAAAAAAAAAAGCTTTGCACCAATTTCTCAACAGTTTTGGTGAGAAACATTCCTCAATATTGATCATTCCATGTGGGGGAATCATCCAAAAGTGGTCCCAAGCAATTCCATGAAGTTTGGGAAAAGTGGTGAGGGTTTGTATCACCCATAGTTGTTCTTGGTACCCTATAAAGCCTATTTTTTTTAAGGTCACCTCGTGGAAATGCTTTGTTAACTTGAGTTTAGCCCTAATAAATGTTAACAATGTTATGATGTTCTTGGATTTATGGTGTTGTTTTATGATTTTAGAATGCTACTTGAGTTGTACCTTGAAGATGGAGTCCTTGATGTAAATCATGTAAGGAAGAGTTGATTGTTTGATAGTAGGTAGTTGGTTGAAATCAAGTGGAGTGTGGACTCCTTGTTGTGTTCTTCGGTGTGTACCCATGTAGTGCTAAAGAACCATGTCCAAAGAAAATCAATCATCTAATGTCTTCTCTCCAAGTGTTGGTGTGACGACCATGGGGACACTTGAAGAAAACCTAAACCTCCAAATTACCTCCATTAAGTTGGATAGTACTAACTATTTAGCATGGGCTCAGTCAATTCGCATGAATATTGAAGGACAAGAAAGAATGAGCTACATCAATGAAAAAATATGGAGCCAAATGAGTCCAACACTTATGCAATATGAGAGTCGAAGAATTTGACTATGATATCATGGCTTTTTAATTTCAAGTTGTCTCATTTTGGTACCAGATTTCTGTAAGCACCCAATTTTTACACCCCGTCGTTAATCATGGTTAATGGCCCTAACCATGCTTAGTCTGCCCTATGCTTACCCTAGAACCAACCCTGACCTCAACTTGGGCCTAACTGTAGAGCCCTAGATCAAAGGTCAAACCCTAGTTGATTCAGGAAAATGGTCATGGGTATTTGAATGAAGGTCTGACTTCTTATTTTTCTGCTCATGGCATCATCCACCAAACTACTTATATTCACACAAACCCAACAAAATGGGGTGGCTAAACGCAAGAACCGTCATCTGCTTACTCGTTCATTGCACCTTACTATGCATGTGCCACCCCAAAACCGTCATCTGCTTACTCGTTCATTACGCCTTACTAGGGGTGGCAATTGGGCCGGGCTGGGCTGGCTTGAAGCCCATTTGTTTGGCCCGAAGTTTAGGTGGGCTAAGCCTTCCTTACTTTGGGCTGGGCTGAGTTTGGACAAGAATTTAGGCTTGATGTTAATATTGGGCTGAGCTTGGGCTGCCCTTAGCTCAGCCTGAATTCAGCCTGACCCGAATAAAAAATATTTTATATATTATAAATAATATATATATATAGAGAGAGAGAGAGAGCGCCCTTGGTTCATCTCTTTCACTCTTCTCTCTTCTCTCTTCTCTTTTCCTTTTTTATTCCCTTTTCTTCCCTTTCCTCTTCCATCTTCATAGCATAAATTGTATAGAGAGAGAAATTATTGCATGGCAGTAATCAAAACTTTAGACTATTCATTTGTTGTATCACCCTCACGAGCAAAAAAAGCAGATGGGGGCAGTAGTAGCCCAAGTGGGCAGCCTAAAAAGAGGCCCTATAAAAGGAAATACCTCATTTTTTAAGCATACTTTGTGCCTAAACTCAGTCTACTTTGAGCCAGCCCAAACTCAACCCAAACTCAGTCTGTTGGCCCGAACTCAGTCCACTTTAGGCCAGCATGAACTCTGCCCAAAGCCCGATATTATTTGTGAGTCGAGCTTGGGCTGGAGTGCTTGGGCTGGGCTGGGCTGGGCTGGGCTGGGCTGTGCTTGGGCTAAGGTTTTGAACTTTGGCCTGAGCTTCGGCTAACCCCAGCCCGACCCATCCCGGCCCGATTGCCACCCCTACGCCTTACTGTGCATGTTCACAAAACTTTCTAGTCTGATGCTTTGCTTATTGTTGCTTTCTTTATGAACCACGTGCCTTCGAGAGTTTGAGGATTTAAAATAACAATCGATGTTCATTCTCCTCACTCCTCTGGGTTTCCCATATCACCAAAGGTTTTTAGATGTGTGTACTATGTTCATGTTCACAAGTCAGCTCGCACCAAACTCGATATCAAAGCGCTCTAAAGTATCTCTTCCTTGGGTATTCCTCTACTCAAAAGGGCTACAAATGTTACCATCCTCCTACTCGTAACTGCTTTGTCTCTATGGATGTCTCCTTTTTTGAGGATACGTTGTTCTTCCCAAACTCCAAGCCTCCTCTTCAGGGGGAGAATAACAGTGAGGATGAGTTGTCTTCTGTTGTCCATCTAATGTTTGTTTCTGCTTTTCCTCATATCTTTGATGCTAGTAGTGAGAGTCTTATGAACAATGGTAAGAAGAACATGAAGTAGCAGGTTTATTCGCGAAGCTGCTTAATCTGATCCAGTTGAACATGGTGAGAAGAGGACGGTGCTAATTCTGCTCCTCCTCCAATTGATAATTCTGATCTCCATATTTCCATTAGAAAGGGAGTTCATTCTTGCACTTAGCATCCTATTTCAAATTGTGTATTCTATAACTCATTATCTCCATTTTACCGTGTTTTTGCTACTTTTTATCTTCTGTTTCTTCACCTCATAACATATCAGATGCTTTTGCTCATTCTAAGTGGAAGGATCCTACGTGTGAGGAAATGTGTGCCCTTGAGAAGAATGGCACATGGGAACTTGTGGGTCTTCCAAGGAATAAAAAAACTCATTGGGTGTAAATAAGTGTTCACAGTGAAGTACAAGTCAAATGGTTCTGTGGAAAGACATATAAAGCAAGACTTATAGCCAAGGGATTCACTCAGACTTACAAAATTGACTAGTATGAAACATTTGCTCCAGTGCCGAATGATTTCTATTTGTGTGCTCTTGTCTTTTGCTGCTAACCATGATTGACCCCTTTTATAGCTTAATGTGAAGAATGTCTTTCTCCATGGGACTTGGAAGAGGAAGTCTATATGACCGTTCCTCCTGGGTTCAAGTTTCCGTCATCTCAAGCTTAGTTGTGCAAGTTAAGCAAGGCTATGTATGGGCTTAAATAGTCTCAGCATGTTTGGTTTGAAAGGTTAAGTGGAGCCATGATCAAACAGAGGCATTAAACATAATCACAGACTCACGTGAAGACAACTCTAACTGTCTATGTGAATGATATAGTGATGACTGGAAATGACCAAAAAAATTGAAAAGGTTGAAAGCTCAACTTATTACAGAATTTCAGATTAAAGATTTGGGGCAGCTGAAATATTTTATGAGAATTGAAGTTGCTAGATCAGAAAGACGCATCTTCATCTCCCAGATGAAATATATTCTTGATCTTCTTGAGTAGATAGGAATGCTGGCTAATAAACTTTGGATGTTCCCATAAAGCAAAGCCACAAGTTGGCCGAAGAGTAGAAAACCATTTGTTGATGTTGGAAGATATTAGCGCCTAGTTGGCCACCTTATCTATTTGTCCCTCACTCATCTTGATATTGCTTATGCAGTACGTGTGGTAAGTTAGTTCATGCATGCCCCAAAAACTACCCACATGGAGGTTGTATACAAAATCCTTAGATACTTGAAGTCATCCGTTGGGAAGGGTCTCCTATATGCTCGTCATGAGCATTTGAGGGTAATGACATACACAGATGAAGATTGGGCAAGATCAACTTTAGATAAGAGATCCACCTCTAATTACTGTGTGTTTATTAGCAAAAATTTTGTGACTTCGAAGAGTAAGAAACAAGTAGTGATTGCAAGGTCAACTGCAAAAGTTGAGTTCAGGGATATGGCCCATGGTATATGTGACCTGTGGTTAAGGTGCTTTAAAGGATCTAGGGTTCCCTGTGCAAAAGCCAATGACTATCTACTGTGACAACAAAGTTGCTATCAATATTGCTCATAACCTTGTTCAACATGACTGAAACAAGCATGTTGAGATAGACAAAGTCTTTATACATACAAGAAAATATTAGCTCTGGTCAAATTTTCACTCCATATGTGAAGACCAGTAATTAGTTCGCCGATGGGCGATGTCCAAACCCTAGGTGTCCATAGTTCTCTCATTCACTGTTATACTGGGCAAGTTGGGCATTGTAAGTTGTGTAATGTGTAAATGTGGTTTGGTCCTTTAGTTGGTTAAGGGCCCAACTTCTTGTATGGCGCATTGGCCACTCTTTCCTTTGAATAAAATGTGATAATAGGGAGGAGCAACCAAAATCAAGTATCTAACTCTCTTTTCCGTTTCTCTCTCTTCATCTTTCTCCCTTCTCCTGCAAACCCTAAACTCCTAATCAACTCAACTATTCATTCCATTTCATCTTTTTTTCGTTTATGAGATCATAATGTTAATAGAATTATGGTAGTTATTTTTTTCTTAGTATTATGATAGTTATTTTTATTGATATGTGATAGGGAAATGCAAATTATGGAACATGGTCTTGAAGCAGTCAGTTTCTGAGACATGTAACTTTTTGCGCATGTCCGTTTTGGGTAATATTTGGCTCTTTGGAAAGATTTCTTTGAGACCTACAATGGGTATTTCTACCTTTTGGAGGAGATTTTATGGTTTTGGGCCTAAAAGTGGCCTAAATCAATGACGAAAATAGTGCAGAATTAGGGTTGCTTAGGTCATTATTAGGTTAGATTACATAATTATGTTTCTTGATAGAAAGTTATAGGGGATTAAGTTCAAATAAGGAAGTAAGTTATTCTAGTTTAACTAGAATTTAGGAGATATTACATCAACTCAACAGGTTGGTTGTTTTGAGTTCAGCTAGGAATCCTAAATTAGGATCAAGTGATTTTTGGTAGTTGGAATTAAATCAGGACATCGTTGTTGGACTTATAGAAAGACTAGATATCCCCCAAGTAATCAGTTATACAGAGTTTGCAGCAACAATCAACTACTTTTTCCAGCTTTAAACATGTGAGTTTTATTGATGATCTCTTGCATTTTCAGATCTTGACTGTGTCTATTCTCTAGCACAGTCGACGACCAAGTCTTCCGAGTTCCGATTCTTTTTCTTATATTAAGAACCAACTTTTTATGCAAGAGTGTTACAGAACATACCTATACAGCATGCCACGTTCACATATATAATCATAATATGTGTTGGGGATATTAATAATTCAATTCTTTTTTTCCTGATTGGTTATATTAATAATTCAAGTCTTATATTATTATATAATTCAATGATCCTTCCAAAATATCTTTTTTTTTCCTATGATTGGCTGCGCTGGATAAGAAACTCTATTGTGATCCTTTGAAGAATAAAGGTTGGAGGATGGCCAATGGTTGTTTTATGTGTCTTCAAGAGGAGGAATCAATTGATCACCTTCGCCCGAGATTTGAAATTTCACAAAATTTTGGTTTCGGCCAACCCCAACGACATCGAAACTGAGTTTATTTCAAAAATCAGATTTCGGCCAAAATTTCGGGTCAAATTTCGGAAATTTATTTTTAAATAGGTTTTTTTTTAAAAAATTAAAATTCCAAAATATTTCAAAATTTTTACTGAAATTTTGAAAATTTATATATTAATTTTAAAAATAAAATAATAATATTTATATAAATAAATAAAATTTAAATAAAATATTTTTTGACATAAATATTAATAAAATATATATAATTAATAAAATATTATTATTTTGGATTTCAAAATTTCGCCTAAATCCCGCAATTTTTCGGGATTTCAGTTTAGGTTGGCTTACCGAAATCGTCGCAAATTTCGAAATTAAAAACCTTGCCTTCGCCTACGTTACCCCTTTGCCTTTGGGATCTAGGTCCTTTTTTTTTTTTCTTATCCTGGATGGGTTTTTGTTGGATTTTACCCCGTACCTTACAAGGCTTCTTATCTTGTTGGTCCTCAACAAAGGTGGATGGTAGTTTGGTGGAGGCTTGGCTTCTTCTTCCGGAGGTTATAGTTTAGTCCATTTAAAAGGAGATAAATCGTAGAGTACTCGAGCATTCTACTCGACAAAAACATTCTGATCATATTTGTTCGAGGGCTAAACACCTTCTAGCTTTTTGGCTCTCTAAGAGCACTAGTAGTGGAGTGGGAGATAGTTAAGATGGATCATCAGATTGCAATTCATATAATTCTAACTTGTATTATTTTGCTTGTTGATGCTCTCTTTAATTCTAAGTTTAGATCTCTCATCTCTGTGAACTCTTTCTTGTATTCCATTTCCTACCTTTGTTGAATTAATGCAATTAGTCAATCACTCGTTTACCGATAAAAAAAAGTTAAATTATTATATAACTTGTCGCCATATCCAAGTAATATAAGTTTATGTAGTTTACGCCTCAGTCGCCTCTATCCATGTATTATATATTCATATAATTTACAACCATGTTTTTATAGATGTCCTATTTTTTTTGGTCTCAATCTCAAATGGATGAAAAAACACAAACTTGCACCCAAAGCATTTATTTGGATCCTACACATACACCCACGTACGCGGACATGCCAATGCCTCCACCCCTACCTCTGCCCCTAGATGTGTACATACAAACAATACACAAGTAGCACATCTCTTCACTGGATATGAGTCACATTAACACATTCCTTGCCCTTGCTACATACGAAAATCCACATATTAACACACACACACACAAGTAGCACATCTCTCCATTGAAAATCCACATATTCGCCCAGTGCTCCATGCGAAATGAGCTATTTGTCTTGTGCACCTCGAATCATGGGTGCATACAAGTTTCATTCTATTAAAAACATGGTTTATAATTCCGGTGCGTATCAACTAATATGGGCCGATGCGTATCCTGTTTGGAGCTACCCAGTACATTGGTACGCTAGAAAAAAAAAAACTCCCCCATATCGGGTGTATCAGGCCGGTAAGGGGATATTTCAGTTAAATTTTTTTTCTCTCCTTCCATTTACACTAGGATCCATAGCACAAACCCGATATGTACAACTTATTTACATAAAATATTATTTAAGTAAATGATTTTAAATTAATTTGACTTTTCTTTACTTGAGATGTTTATATGTAAATAAGGTTATACCCCTCATTTGAATTCAATAAAAATTATCCTTGATCCAAATTCCTGAAGAATAAAAAGTCAATTTTCCCGTTCAAGAACAAAATCCTCTTTTTTGTGCATTATGGGTGTTATGTCAAAATCTTAACTTTCAAATGGTAAGGTATTTCTCAAATATTAAATTTTCATAAACTCTACTATATCAAAATATTACCAAAACCCAAAAGTCTAACAAAAAAATCTCATTATAATCTTCAAAATTATTTTCATTTACAAGGTCAACAAGTCAACTACAAGTCAACTAACAGTATAACAGTTTAGCATAAAAAGGCTTACATTCCAGCTTATAATTAATTGTTATAATTTAATATATTCTTATTTAACTCATTGAATGTAAGGTTTTAATATCTAGATTGTATTTCCAGTACTTGGCTAAGTAACTATGGTTTGTATATTCATACTTGTTTATCACACGCCCTTTTTAACATATAAAAGTCTTTTTTTTTTATCAATAATGCAAGAATATACATATAACGAAAAAAAGATACAAAGAACACAGAAACGCATAGCTCACGAGATCGAGAACCAATACGCTAAAACTGAGCAGAAATACAAAAGCCCCATGAAACCCCTAAGCTCTGCCATGCAGGCTTGGACAAACATCATCCTGACAAAATATCCAGATCGACCCCTGCCTGTGTAGCATTACACCAAGCCCGAACCATCGACCTTGACCAAGAGCATAAGCATTGGATAAAAGAGGAAGAGTTCTCGAAAACTCTCTTATTCCTCTCCTTCCATAAAGACCAAGCTAGAGCACCCAGCAAGACCATCCATATAGTCCTCCTTGATCCACTCTCACTTACCCCAGCCCAACAGGATAAGAAGTTTTGAAGAGAAGAGGGAAAGACCCAAGCCACACCCATACGGGAAAAAAAGAAACTCCAAAGTTCACATGCTATAGGACAATGCAAAAGTAGATGGTCTACCGTCTCTTCCGCTTGGAGGCACAAAAAACAGTGATTAGCCATCCTCCACCCTCTAGATTTCAAGTGATCATTAGTGAGGATTGTATTCAAAGCTGCATTCCATAGAAAGAAAGATACCTTTGATGGAATTTCTGGATTCCACACAGTCCTATGAGGAAACTAGGCGGATGAGTTAGGCCTAAGTGACTGAACTAGAGATCTCACAGAAAAACGGCCCTTGTTGCCTTTAGACCAAACTCTACAATCTTGCCCCTGGTAAATCAACGGATGAGACTCCAGCCGCTCTAACAAACTGCTCAACTCAATGACCTCCCAATCGTTTAGCTCTCTCCTCAGTCTAGGACACTAAACAGGCCCCTCACCATCTCTATCAATGTATTCTCCAACTGACGCATCCCTATCTGTAGCTATGCGGAAAATGAAAGCAAAATCATCCTGCAATTTCGTGGTACCACACCACACATCCTTCCAAAACCTGACCTCGATTCCCCTCCCAACTCTAAACTCAAAAAATGGGACGACAAAACGCGCAACTGACATGATGCCTTTCCACAAACCCACCCCATGGGCCCTCCCAACTTCCTTTGGGACCCAACACGAGTGAGCCCCATCTTTGGCTACAATCACGGATCGCCAAAGACTCTCTCTTTCCTCTCCAAATCAATTTCCCTTAACTCTCATATGTATGGTTATACATATGGTTGGAGGCCTTCATTTCATCTGTTTTTAGTTTATATTTGCATTAAAAAAAATTATGCAAGGTATCCAAGTTTTCCCTCACATCCAAGCATTTCTTAGCGTATCCTGATTTTTTCTACCGCATCCATCCAATACGGTCCTATACGCTGAAACGTATCCTGTTTTGGACTTACCGATACGGCACCCAATACCTATATTTTGAACCATGAATAAAAATGACATAGACCCCAACCATAACACATGGAAATTATCATGTAAATTCCTTAGAAAAACAGCATTTACATGGAATTGGAGAAGGATGGCCCTAGGCATGAATCATTAATGAAACCTATTCACCAGCTATTATGTTAACAAAAACAACAAATGCTTTCTTTAAGGTAAGGTCCAAATTAGGTAAGGAATTTGAACGCAGCACATATTTACTGGAAACAGCATTGACATAGAAACTTGACCAAGGTACATAGAACTCATTATAATAACAGCATCAGCCAATTTGTATAGATCAAAACCAAAATGAATTTTTGAAAGCATCATCCATAAATTGCTCAGTACGAGAACTCAACCATATATATTCAACAAATAGCATTGACAAGACAAAAGTATGGATCGGAGCTAGAGAGCTTACATGTCAAAGTTCTGGAAAAGAATTCGCAATGTCCTTACCTCCACACAAAAACCCTGTAAGAACAGAATGACTTCTAGTTATCATATAAAGGTCCTGAAGACCACCATCCATGATACATAACGAAATAAACATAATATGCTGCACCCCAGGTTGTTGGTATTACCCTCAACACTTCAAGAACAAGAATGCGATGCCATAATGGCAAATCGAGAGAAGTAACCTTTACTAACATACTGAGGAAAACCTGCAGTTCAAAAAGATACTTATTGAGAGCACTAGTAGTTGCAGATTATGGTACATCAGATGCTACTTCATAAATAGGAAAATAAAAGAAAATAAAAAGTTACAGTAGGGAAAAAAATAAGGAAGCTTTGGTCCTAAAAAAAGGACACATAGCTTTGGACATACACCTCAAGATGAATTCAAAACGGGCTTCATAATGAGCCTTAGATATATAGTAGTGAAGATAACTTGTCCAAGAATTCCATTGTATATTTGTATAGCATAAAAAAACACTATGTCAAATAACATGCTTTTGTCGATGCACTCAGTCCTATAATTTTGTGCAACAAAGAAAATATAAATTGTGCTATCTGTTTCCCTAGTTTATAGTACAGTGGGTAAAAATTACTAGGAAAATGACACATTTACATCCTCTTTCAAGAATACACAATAACTAAAGATTTTTCATCATCCAAGTTTTCAGCTCTTCCAGATCAGGGAGTCTCCATTGCATATTCTACTTTCCATTTGATTGCAGTGGGTTAATAGGCAAGAATAAGTAGTCGTTAACTTGACATTGAGAAATGTCAGCACAACACTTACCCTTATTCATCTGCAGTAAACTTAAAAGATTACAAAATGACCACTACAATTTCCGCATTCTTCCTGCTTCCCTTGTCTGATATGCATTGAGTATAAACTTATCAAAAGGGCAAATTTGACAGATATGGTCCAAGGTTTTGAAATGGTGGGCAAGGTCCCACAACATCCCATTTTCAGTTCATGAACGATACTTTGGTCCTTTGTAAAGTATCAAATTCCCAAGCTTAATGAGATCAAACATGTGCAACTAGACTATTACATGGCCAAACTCGGCAAAAATACTTGAAATTTGTAGAAATTTCTATTCATAACATATGTCAATTAATAGACAAAGGAAAACTGATAAACAAATCATACCTCACATTCAGTGACAAGGGATAAACTGTAAAGCCTGATAACATGAGCGACTGACCGCAAGACCAAGCGACGGAAAGAAGGCTCTCCTGCTTCACCTTCAATCTGATTCAATGTGAAATATAATAAAGGAAGAAACAGAAAACCTTACAGAGGAAAATTCACAAGATAGGGCATAAAAGCCTCTAATGGATCAAACAATTCCAGCCACTACATTTTTTTACTAAAAATATTACCTCGACATTGGTACGAAGTGAGGTCATAAGAAGCGAACATATCTGATGACGCAAGACCTATGAGTTTTCAGGCAACATCTATTACTATAAGAAATAGTATACTACACCAAGAAGATCTTATCAAGTCAACTTATTTCAAATCACCTGTTCATATGAAACCAAGGTTCTGAAGACAGCCACATAATTTGACAGAATGAACCTGTAGAGCTACCAAGCATCAGCACCAATCTAAATCAAGTCACTCACAATCTATTTGTACATTTTGATTAAGCAGCAGAAACCTTCCACTTATATATTGCATACCCCTTTCCAAGCAATTTTGTTTCTTTTTCAATGGTATTAAGCATTAACTATTAAGACAAGCATGCAGATCAAAAGTCCACAGGCAATATAGTAATAGTAGGGAGAGATTTGGTTGGAGACAATACCAAAAGAGTAACTCCATCAGGGAAAGTTGGACGATCTTAGGTACTATAATACCTATGTTGAATACAGAAACATGTACGCACAAGGAGAAATGGCCTCCTCTGAATTCATTAAACCAAAAGATCTGAAGGAAGGTCCAGAAGCCAAGAACATGTTTTGGATTCATTTGTATGAGCTTCATAACCAACAGGTATTCATTTCGGATAAGTGCTTTTACTGCCAGATGGTGGGTCAGTGTTGGATCTGTCTTTTGTCATCAATGTGGCCGAGATGGTGTCTTAATTTAATCAATTGGCATCTTGAGGACACAATTTGGCTATGGACTAGCTGGTTAAATAGAAGATGCAGCCTAAGGTATTCGTGCCCAGTGTATTTGTGAGAGCACCAAGAACACTGAATCTGGATGATCCAAAATTGATCGTGTGCTACATTTTAGAAGACTTGGAGGTATTCATTTCACGGATATGGGAGATAAAAAGAGGCCGTGAAAGAAATAAGTATATTAGACTTGCTTGGCTTATAACTTCTTCCCAACCATTTGTGAATCATAGCACAAGATGGAGTAGGTAATCCAGGCTAGGTGTTCATAGAGAATGTGATCAATGGGCTAGTATCTGATGTGATGGTGCAAGCAGTCACATCGCATTGTGTCATAGGAATTTATCTTTTATTAGCACATTGATTGGTTATAGAACTGATTATTCAGCATCCTGGGCACTGAAGGACCTACTACAAACATATTCGTCGGCACTAATAAGCACAATCAGACAGCTCTACATGATTCGGCAAGGAGGAGGGGTGGATGCCGGTAGCACGCAAATAGGTCAATGCTCCTGAAGTAAAGTAGGCTCCTGGGGAATGGCAAACACAGAAGCTCTGAGATTTCAGGCACTACAGAATCGCTTCCATTTTATAATTGACTTTTGAGGATTGCTCAGTGTTAACAAATTAAGGAAAGAGGTTATGTTTACCTAAGTGTCGCTGCCCTGCTGCACATATAAATCAGGAACGGAACGGAACCACATGACATGAACAGATTATCAAAAATTAATAAGAAGAAGGAGGAAAAACATTTAGACTTAATCGAGATTGTGAATACAAGCAGTAAATTTTTTTTTAATAATGTAAAATGTTGAAATCATGCCCTTACCAAGGGGGGGAACAAAAAGATTACCAAGGTATAGGTTTCTATCTCCAGTTAAATTCAGCAGTAACTTATGATATTAATATTTTTATCGTTAAATCAGATGATATATATCAAGAAAATAAGCATATACACAAACAACAAGAAAGGTCACAGGAAAGTGAGCCAAAAAGCTGAAGCTAGTAAAAACAATAAATGAAAACAACTACATCAAAAGGAGAGCAAGTCCGAAAGGACACTCCCGGTAGGGGATCTGTAGTTTATAACTTTAACCCCGAATCCTCAATACCATCACACTCAGATAAACAAAATCCATCTAGCTTACGTACTAAACAATGGATAGGATGTCCCTACGGACACTTCTTTCTCTATTCTCTAAGAGAGAATGTGTATTCTTATAATGTGAAAAGCAACTGACTACCAAGTCAAGACAATGCAATAGATACAATTAGGCAATTTATCAAATATAACAAAATCTTTGAGGTATACAAACTTCCAACAATATTCAGTTGTGAGAATTTCAGAAAATATATGAATAAAAATAAAGGTTCACGAAATAACAAATAGAAGTGTCGCCTTGATAAACAAATGAGCATCAAATATGAACCCGCACTCCACAGACTGCATGTTAAAGGAAAATACTAATAGTAGGGGCACAGATCCTCACTCAAGTATGTCAAGTGCAAATGTCCGTTGAAGAGAACTGACGCGTAACCAGATTGCCTGGCAGCACAAAAAATAAACACGGTTTTGTAAATGAGAGAATCTGTAAAATAGAATGCAATTTGTATTTAGTAAAATGGCATTGTAATTAATGTATCGACACATGGAATCATAGACCAAAACTGCAATGGTTCGTAGGAGCAACAGAGAGTTTTGAACACTGGTAAACCAGATTTCAAGTAGATGAACAAATAAATACAAAATATGGTTAGAAAAAAAATCTACTGGCTTCCAATTAGCACATACGGATCCACCTGCAGCAAGAGCTGTCAGGTCTTCAAGCATACGAAGGCCAAGTTTTCCCGGATTAGTTAGATTCTCCCGCATTAATGATGGCCCTCCGGAGACAAATTCACTGTCCAATGACCTGTTGAAGGTTGAGTCAGCTGACTGACAAAAGAGGAGACAGTCTAAAAGTAAATTTTCATATTGTGTGTATAAGTACGAGGGTCTAAATAGCATATATGCATATTTCATATATATCAATATGTTCATTATATCGACCCACGTTTATCATATAGACATAAGTGGAATATGAAAGAAGGAAATGATGTTTACAAGAGACAACGTACGCTGAGCGATTGATACTGCGACTAACATCACCAGTGACAGAACTGGTTCGAGAGATGTAACTTCCAGAACCAACCTTCCCAGCAGGAAGTGACTCAGCACAAACCACATGATCAAATATCAAGGCAACAGCTTGTCTGAAGGTAGCTGCTGCAGTACTGAATGAAAGATTCACATAACTAAAAGACAACGAAGATTTCTAAAAGGAAATTTTAAAAAGCATCCTGTCATCTACTTTTTTAGAATAGTTAATAAGGGATGTAGATTTATAGAAAAGACAGTGAATATTTCGAAAAGGGAAAAGAAACAAGCCTCCAACAACTAATATTTGATACTAATTGATAAATTTCTTACTTGCGCACACTGTCGGAGGATCGGTTATTTTCAAGAAGCCGGAAACAGATACCAAGAGCTTGAGCCATATTGTCCTGAAATTTATAAAGTAGGCTGTTCATAATTCCATTATTTCCATATAACGAAGAAAAAGCAAAAGTCTTTTCCACTGGTAGAAGAAGAAAGAAAAGAAAAATCAGAAAGAAAGAAAAGACAAAAAGGTGATGATGCATAGTATAAAATAAAAGTAGTTCTCATACACATTCAGCTATCCTGGCTTGTAAATCCCTTCACATAAACCACCTTTGGGTTCCAAAGTCACAATGGTACATGAACCAAAAGAGAAAATTTTGTGAAGAAAAATATGCAAGCTCACTGGGGCATGGAGCAACAAATTTGATCAATCTAACTTCTGCTGAATCATCAATTTACAGTAAGGAAAATAACGCATTAGGCTTCTTATGTAGCCCCGCGGTTTTGAACGCTGATTTTACCATGGTGTGCACCCCCCTTATAAATTCCTAAAGAACATTCAGTATAATTAGGGTGGCAGATTGTTGTCTACCAAACCAAATCTTATTAAAGAAATCCATAAAACTAGTTCAGGACTCTAAGGACTGTAAGATAAAGTTGAAAAGTAGATGATGCTACAGAAAGATATCTTCTAACGCCACCTCAAATATCTTCCAGCAATAAGTATTTCATTAAGACAACTTTTTAAGAATTCAAATCTACTTCAAAACTAGAAAGATAAGAGTACAAAATGATCACCTCATTTTCAGGATGTAGACGTGACTGGAATATAATAAGTATAGTCTGTAAGGTCTTAAGTTGAACACTCTCATCTGCCATTTCAGCATGCTGAAACATTTTTAAAAAGGGACAAGTAAGATCACAGATAAAAAATGGATGTATCAACATCAAGAATATAGCAAGATGAGAAATGAAAGGATGCAAAGATTACAGGTGAGAGTGACACATCATGAAAAATATAGCAAGATGAGAAATGGAATGATGCAAAGACTACTGGTGAGAGAGAACAAATATCACATTCAAACTACCTCAAATGCATAAAGACCATGCATTCTTTAAATGGGAAGTTTACCGACAAGCACCAGTAAGGGATAAAGAAACATAGAAAAGATTTACACTGGCATTGTCTTAAGCTCTTAACAGTTAACACAATGCAAAGAATCCTTATGGATAGCCTCTTTAGCTAGATGTCAGCCTTGTTATTAGCTGATCTCGGTACAAGGGATACAAAAAAAAGTGTTCAGAGAAGATTATGCATCCCTTTTAGAGTAGCTGTGAAAATATTGGGGCTGCATTAAACATGAGAAACTTACATCTTTCAGAGTAGAAAGTATCTCCTTCAGAGCTGACGGAGCAACAGCATCATGAGATATGAGCTTTTGCATACAAGAAAGTCCAATAACACTCAGCTTCACATTTTTAACCTCACACGCCATCAAAAAGATATGCAGTATATCCTCATTATGAGCAATTTCATTAGGACTCGACAATGAACGAAGCTGCATGTCAACAACAAGTACACATAAATTTCAAACCCAACAGTCTATTATGCAACAGAACCAATGCCCAAGAACAATTGCATCCAATTTCTTACTCCATTGTTTTTCAAAGTTCGAATTATATTACTAACAAACCACAAAAATTCAAACTCCTCAACGAAAATTTCACCATCGAAAAACCCGAGAAGCTAGTACATCTCAGCCATGAATTACCAAGTTCTACTAGACGATGCATTGGGCAGTCTACCTATTGAAAAATTCTATAGGTATAGCCAGGGGGGCACGTGCCACTCTGAACATTTGAAAAACAAACATTTTTTTTATAAGGCATAGAATGGGGCATGGGGCAGCTGCCCCTCGGACTTTTGAAAACAAATAGTTTAATAAGGCATAGCCATGGAGCATGGGGCAGCTTCCCCCTTGAACTTTTAGAAGAAAAAAAATCTTGTATACCATGTTATTTAATTGGGACATGGGAGCAGCTTCCCACTGAAGTTTTGAAAAAACAAATTATACTATATTATTATCTAATAAGGCATAGCCATTGGGATTTGGGCAAAGGGGCACTTCTTTTTTCTTTCTTTTTTTTTCTTTTTTTTTTTTGGGGGGGGGGGGGGGGGGGGGTATAGGCATCATTTGTCTAGGTTAGTAGGTTGGTTAGGAGTTATGACACGGACGGCCCACCTGGACATTTTGTCAAACACCTTGTATGCATTGTACATATATAGAGATTATATAATAGTGTAAAATTGGGGTGTAGAGGGTTCACTATAAGCTTTCCAAAAAAGGTGTGGAAATTACCTAGAAGAGAGGTGGAATAACTCTCTAGAACATGGAATTCTAGAGAGGGTGATGGAGGATTATCCTATCTTCACTAGAACATTCTTAAGAAATGAGGTGGGAGAATGTTCTAGAAATCTAGAACATTCCCATAAGGGCTATATAAAGGGATAGCCTCTCATTTGTAAGCATCCACAAATCCTCAAGAGATGAGTTTTCTACCAAATTTGTAAGCATTGCTCTAGTGTAATTCATTGGTTTCTTTCCTCCATCTAGTGTGCTCTCTTTTCTTGTATGCTCTAGTAGCATAGGAGCAAGCTACTTATTAAGATTGACTTGTCTAGGACAGACTTTAGCACGAGTACTAGACGGACAATAGTTGGTGAAAGAACTAAGGGGGTTTGCCAGTTAGGTTAGTAAGAATGGGGGGCCTCGCAACTGCCATAAGGGGGCACTTTTGAAAACAAAATTTATCTTTTATATTGTTATTTAACTATTTAATGGGGCATAGCCATAGGCAAGGGGACAGCTGCCCCCATAAGCAAGGAGAAACAATACTCATAGGATATGAACAAAATGAATGGACAAGCCACCAACTTAATTGTCAAAAACAATTTTGGATAGCCCTCAAACCCCCATCCGCCTAGACCTAGAATATTCAGTACCCGCCTAATCATTCACCACAAATTCATCAACAATTACTAACATTTTCAATCAACCATTCCCTCCCAAACACACACACCCCACAAGAAAATCCTGGCTCGGCCTCTGCCTATAGCTAGAGTTTCCACCCATTTGCAGAACTTAGTAACAAGCAATAATCTTATCTTGAACGCATCCAACAACTCATTTACTCAAAAATCAATTTTCCTAATAAAAGATCCAATTTCACCTATTAAAGCTATTGTTTAATGAATCCTTTGAACTACTACAGTTATTAATTCTCATTTCACTTCGAATCTGTCAACAAAAAAAAAAAAAGACCCTTCAAACTGATTCTTTGAAAAAATAAATAAATAGAGAAAGAAAGAAAAGATGATTTACAGCATTCTCGCATAGATGACAGTGAATTACTCAAAATTCGATCCCAATAAACCACAGATCACATCGAATTGAAAGATCAGTTAGTATAACCGATACTAACCTTCAAAATTGCGTGCTCGGCGCCGTCTTTGACTGATGGATACCTTCGGCGAGCTTCTACGGAGAGCGCGCGTAGATCTGATTCAAGAACAGCCATGAAAGCCATTTCTAAAGCTCTGGTTTCGGTTCGTTAATGGCCAAATTTAGGGTTTCAGGCTTTCAGCATCGAAGAAAATATGAGGAGATAGTACAAGGAAATGGAGGGTGGCATTTGAGATCCAAAAGCTCGCGCAGTGTTTCCTCTGTTGTTTGGCTGAAAATAGCGAATTTTGTCAATTCACTAGAGATCTGTTCTCCGAGCCTGTTACACGTGCGAATGACACGAGGTAGCTGGGAGGGGAATACTTGCGGCTGGCTAGGGGGGCAATGTGCCGTGTATGGGCTTGGGTTTTAGTGATTTTTTAATAGGCCCGGCCTAAAGCCTGACACACTTACATAGGCTTTGAAGCCCGAACTTGGCCCAAGTGTTGCTCCTAGGCTGGCACTTGACCGGGGTGAGAGCCTGAGATGGCTGTCAACGGACGGGGCGAGGCTGTGCTGGCGATGGCCTGGCCCTCACTTCCAAGGGTGAGGCCCAATCCTGACTTCAAACCCAGAGCCGGGCCAAGCCCAAAAGATATCCAAAAACAAAATGTTGTCATGATATTTAGGGGATTAATTTTTAGATAACAACCGGCTGCTAACTTAACATTAACCCCCTCATTTATTCCGGCTTGTATAGATAATAATGTGTTGTTAAATAGAGAGATTTGAGATTTAGTTTTTAACTTTGAGAGGTAAGAGAGCAAAGGTTGTATTGTTTGCGTCTAAGCAAAAGAAATGAGAATAAAGAAACTAGGGTTAAGTTCATAAATTTCCTATTGTATATTTTTTGGAAGGTAAGGGTGGTAGAAATTACAATCGCATTTGCTTGTAACCCGTTAATTACTGTTACAAAAAAGATAATTTATTAGATCTTACTATACACTGCAATATATGCATGAGGGATGGGCCAGGCTCTACATAGTCTTTAGCAAGTCCAATCCTCAAGTGAGTGGGTTTTATAAAAACAGGCCCAACCTAGCCCTTGGGCTATAGATACTAGAAAATACCCTCATTCTTTGCATAGCATAGAGTGCAAGGCCGGCCGGTTACCATCACCAAATGGCCAAACTGATAGTCGAAGGGATGACGGAACTGTGAGTGGCGTCCATGTTTTGTCTGAGAGCACCAACAGCCAAATTACATGGGCTCGACTCTTTCATCTAGTGTTCAACAAATTGGTTTGATAAACAAACAAGGGTTTCTAATGGAGTAAAAGCAAGCATAGATGCATAAAGATTTCAGCTAACAAAAATGCATGACAATGGCCCATTGAGCCATGAATATAATGATAAAGCCCAACTCATTCAACTATCAGGCCTTGCAGTTATCTAGGACTAAAACCTGGCCAATTAACAGCTCTAATCTATACAGAATGAGAAACTCCAAAAATACACAAGAAGATAAAGAGGATCCAAAACAGGCAGGATGACATGAAGCAACCATTCTACGCTTAGATATTAGATTTTAGGACAAAGCTTCTGTGACCATCTTAGGGGCCTGAGACCACTGAGACAGTCGGGCAAGGGATTTTAGGTGGGCCCACTATGTGAAATCCACATAACTGAACTAAAACATAGAGACATCATCGAAATTATTTCACTCTCATCTTCTTTGTCATCAGTATCTCATTCAAAGTACCTGAGATCGGCAATCTGAATTATGTTCCGTCATTCTAGTCTATCAACAATCATATCTTCTATTAAAGCATGTGTTGTAAAAAAAAAATTCAACCAAGTTCCTGATCAGTTAAAACTAACTCAACACCCATTTATTTTAAGAGAGAGAGAGACTGCATTTGTGGACCTAAGTTTGGCTGGCTTGTGACTAAAAAATCAAACAAAAACAAATAAACAGCTCTGATCTAAGATACTGAAGTCCATGTTGCTCTGCATTGGCACACTAATCTTGCAGGGCATGAGCTTCCTAAGATATCGCTGGGAAAGTGCAAGAAAGTGGTATTAGATTATTTTAAGTGAAACAGAGTCAAACGTACCACGGATCTTGCATGTCGATCCAAAAACTGATTTGGCACTGGAATGCCCACATGAGTTAAACCACCATTTAAACAAGTCCCACTTCACACATGCTCCTCAATCTTCTATTATTAGATTAGATAATATCTAATTATCAAGTGGACCATAAAAATATCCTTCATATATTGTCGGACAGTATTTTAATGCTTACTGAGAAGCAGGAACCCTGTACTCACTTCTATTATATTAATACAATAATAATAAGTTCTATCAATAATAATAACAATAACTATCATTATTATTATTATTATTATTGAAATCATAATCCATCTAATTTTATGAATTATGAAGTAAAAGTCTATAATGGGGCAGCGCCCGTCATTGTTGATGGACCTTTACCGCCTGAAATCATATATGGGCAAGGTTTCAAATTTCGTTGAAATTTCGCGAAATTTCGGTTTCGTCTTACCCCAATGACATTGATACGGAGAAAATTACGGAAAACGGATTTCGGAAATTTCGGGGTCAAATGTCGGATTTCAAAGATTTCGGAATTTCGGCGATATTTCATAAATTGATTTTTTATTGTTTTTTAATTAAAATTCTGAAATATTTATGAAATATTTTGATACTTTTATTAAAATTTCGTGAAATTTCGAAAATTTATATATTAATTTTAGAAAGAAATAATAATATTTATATAAATATACAAAATTTAATGAGATATTATTTTTTAAAATATATGTTTAATAAAATATATATAATTAATAAAATATTAATATTTCGGATTTCGAAATTTTACCGAGATCCCGCAATTTTTTAGGATTTCGGTTCGGGTTGGCTGACCGAAATCTCTACAAATTTCAAAATTTCAAACCTTGTATATGGGTTGGAGCTTGGAAGAAAATTTTAATTAAATGATTCTAATTGCCTAACAAATGAATTTCCTTTTGCGAGCCTTTTCTTTTAGGACTTTGCTACGGAGACCATTTTTTTAGGACTTTGCTACGGAGACCATTTAGGGCCGAGATCACCGAGAACATGCTATAAGAGCACGGTGGTCTCGGCCCTAAGACGGTCTTAGAAACATTACTCTTTCTATTATTCTTGCCTTACTACTATTTGGGGTGGGCAATGGCCAATGAGAATCTTGTTTCACCATTTTAGCTATGAGATTAATTTTAAGCCAAAGCTCGCTTTGAAGCAGAGCTCCCCTTTTTTCACTATGGTCATGGCATGTTTGTAATTAGTATAAGAGATGGAGGCAATTTGCAATACAACATAATTACAAGATTACCACTGCGATAGTCTAAAAAGGGGAGCTCCGCTCAACATCAGCTTCTCTTTGTATTTAAACTGTTTTAGTTTATCAAGAATCAGATCTTTGTGTGTAATCAATTATGAAATAGTATAGATTTTGGTTGACCCTCCAAATAAATATTATACAATTTTTTGGAAAACTCTTTAACTTACAACGCATTTCCATACTTCTCCACCCTCATTTTTAACACTCATTAATTGTGGTTAAAATTCACTCAGCCTTAGAATTGTTCCATCTATCAGTGTCTGGTACGTGATTGTACTAATGCGTGAATTAGTTCACACTCATTATTCATAAGACTTATGCGATTGAACTCTGAGAGTTCCTTTGCACTTACATGCCCTCTTTTTTTCTTTTCTTTTTTATCCTGGTGAAGAAATTTTAACTCTTACGGTAAATTTTTTTAAAAAAAACTAAGATTAAGATTGTTGAACGATAAAGATTAGTAAATCTTAACCACAGTTAATGAGATTAAAAAGAACACGTGTTGACTTGTGGGTGTGATTGAACTCAGAGAGAGTTCAATCACGATTGAACTCTCTCTGAGATCCCAACTCTCTCTGATTGCAACTGGAGAGGAGACCGCCAATGCAATCAACCGCCACATACCCTTGTACACGCCTTTCAAGATGTGTGCACACCAACCAAAACACATACCCTGGACCAAATCTTTGGTTCTTGTACACACACCTTAAAAGGCATGCAATCAAATGTGTGGCGCTTCCTAGTTGAATGCTAGTGGTCTCTTCACTAGTTGCAACTGGAGAAGATCCCATGTCTATCCATTACGGGCGGATCAACCCGCGTATAAATGCAACCCCATTTCTTGGGATTTTCGTCCCTGCAGGTTGAAGCATATTTTTGAGGTTTTTCCCAGATTGCCCTTCTAATATGAGGTTCTTGTCTAAATATCCAGGTTTTGAAAACCCTTCTCTAAATGCCCTTATGATCCATTTTTCATAATTCAGTATTTATGTAAAGTCTTAAATACCCCTCCACTGATTTTGAAAGAAAAAGAAGAAGAAGAAGAAGAGGGATTTAGGTTCGTGGATGAGAGATTTTCGTTCCCACCCCATTTCCGGCGAGAGTTCTTCATTTGAAGAAGAAGAAGAAGAAAATACGTACGTGGATGAGATGAATGAAGCTCACCCACTCTCCTCATCTTCCAAATATCCCTCCATTAACATCTATACTGGTTTTGAAAGAATAAGAAAATATGAAAAAGTCTCAAAAATCTGAGTTTCCTGAAGTTTTGTGCACGCAGAGTCAATACAATGCATCGACTTCGTGCATTTTATGCATCAACCTAGTACAAAATGCATCGACTACGTACAAAATGCACTAGGTTGATACAATGCATCGACCCCGCAAAAAATGCACACATGTATCAACCTAGTGCATTCCATGCATCGACCCCGTAAAAAATGCACAAGGTCGATACATTGTATCAACCTTGGTCGATACAATGCATCGACCCCGTACAAAATGCATCGACCCAGTAAAAAATGCACGAACATTTCATGCATCGACCCCGTGAATTTTATACATCACCCCGTACAAAATGTATCGACCACGTACAAAATGCACTTGGTTGATACATTGTATCAACCTAGTGCATTTCATGTATCAACCTAGTACATTTTATGCATTAACCCAGTACAAAATGTATCGACCCCGTACAAAATGTGTAAACACCAAAATTTACCGCCTTTCCTCCCCTCTCAACTCTAAGTGTCGAGATAAGGTCCGAGAGTAGAGGAATAACGCTAAATTTATTCTAAGAGTCGCCACCTACTTAGGGGAAGTAGGATCTCGAGATAATCCAAAATAAGGGGGTCTACGGTCCAGAGTAGTCTAGGTAAGAGATCCCTTTAAGTCCTGGGGAAGGGGTTAGGCACCCCAGGACCTCCATCCAATGATGGTAACCTACTCATTAGGTCCAAGCTAAACATTTAAAATCACTTAAAATTTCCTAAATAATTATTAATTTTGCTAATCAAACACAAATCAATATGGGGTGTAAAAATTTTATTTTTGGTTGGGGTCGAACCCTGGTTTTGGGCTGCCTACTTATCCGATTAGTCGGAATCAGACCCTCATAGTAGTTCGGGGGTCCGTGACTGTTTTTATACTCGTTTCGGAGTATGGTCACTTCCAACTCGTGTTTGAGTTGGGGGAAGCGGAGTTGAGATTTATGAATCTCACTCCGGGATTTGGTTACGCAGCTAGGTGCTCATGGGGGAGCGCTAGGGGGCGTTCATTTATTAGGGTAGGTCTTTTTTGAATTTTGTGAGTTTTTTGAATGTTTTTGTTGTTTTGCATTTTTTGATTTTTTTTGTATTTTTTAACTAACGGGGTAGGCAAGTTGTTTAGGGTAAGAAATCACCTAAGCGCCCAAGGTAGGCAAAAAGAAAAAAATAAGCTACGGCCTAATCCTATGATTGCACACACATACAAGAATAAAATTACCAACAAATTACAAGAGGGCGACCAAATTAAGAATCAGGCTTGCTAGGCCTAAAGATTATAAAGATTTCAAGAATGAACTAAATAAAATTAATTAAATTATCATATGCTATCGAGGTTAAAAGTTATCCAGAGATCAGGTTGAGGTCTATTTAGAATTACTATGCCAGGGCCAATGGACTAATGAAATTAGCCAACCAACTTCGGCACAATAACACTATAAGAGAAATTGGATCTGGTGCGAATGAAGGATTTATTTAAAATTGGTATGACATGCTAACTTACGACCAGTTTAGAAGAAATAAAATGAAAAGAAAATGATGTTATGGCCAACACTTGTTCAATGGTTATCCCCAGCCTCAAACTAGTTATGCTCTAAGTAAGATTTCAGATCTATAACAATGTTACAACAAAAACTCCATCACTGGTTTTTTTTTTTAAAAAAAGAAACAAATGATCATGTTTTCAATTTATTTTTTTTTTTTTTTTTAGAAATCAAAACAAATTGAGACAAAAAATTTCTGTTCAAAACCCATTAAATCATAACCTGATCATAGTTTTCAATAGGAAATCCCTTATTGCCTCAGATCTCAAAGCAACTAAACCAAGCCTGATCCCTTTTTAACCAATGATCCCACAACAAAGATAAATAAAGGGGACCCCGACCATTGTCGGATTCCAGAAAACAAACCATACCAAGTTACTGTGCAAAGAAATTAAATAGACATGAATGGATCACACCTGCGATGGTTGATGGTAGATCGGCAATAATGGTGGCTGCTCCGTTGATCCGAGAAGAGGAAGAGGCAAGGGATCCGATGGGCTGCTGGTGGTTGATGCACCAAATCTGAGAAACAAGATGAGCTAATGGCTGGAACTGATGTTGAATCTCGCCGGAGAGGGTGATTGGAACTGATCTCACACTGGACTGGTGATGGGATGGCGGCTCCGGTGAACTGGACTGAACTAGATAGCTTGAAGTTGTTGTCGGTGATGATGGAGCTGGGATGTTTCTAGTCGGATTCATGGGAGATGGAGCAACTGATTTGATGGAGAAGGGAGAGAGGGAAGTTGACCGGAGGCACTGTCGTTGGCGGAGGTGAAGGATATAGAAGTAGATTGGATTTGGTGGAGTGAGATTAGGAGAGAATGGGGCGTAATCAGGTGACCAGCACTGATCGAGCTCGCCGGAGAAAAGCTGTTGGTTGGAGGTACTGGATGAGGTGAATCTTGGCCTGAGAAGATAACCGGAGCAACTGCCGAATTTGAGAAGAGAAGGGATGCTAGACGCCAACAACGCTGCTGATTGAAGAGATTTGATGCTAACTTAGTTCGCCGGAGCTTCTGGTCTGGCCGAAATTGGATGGCATCTGATGTTAGAAGATGGAGATGCACGATGGTGGAGGCCCTCATCAAAGGTGGTGCCGCTGGCGATAAAGAGAAGCAGAGGGAGAGAAGGTTGTTGCTGAGACGGTGGGGGCGCTGTCCTCGCCGTTGGACTGAGATCGGGAGAGAGAAGAGAAGGAGAGAGTGGGGGCTGCTGTTCTCAACCGAATGAGGTTTGGGATTTTAAACCCTATCTCTTGATCTTATAGACATGGGTATGGGCTTTTGGGCTTTAGAAGACCCTGGATTGAATTTGGGGTTTGGTTTTTAGGAATTGGATGGGGTTTGGTCTTGGTCTTGAACTTGGACTTGAACCCCTCCCCAACTCTCTCAATCTTTCTCTCTCTTGAGACCAAACAAATAATGTGAAAAATAAATTAAAGAAATATATAAAAATAATTAATTAAATTAAATTAGAAAAAGGAATTTTAGGGGTGTAAAAATGGGGTGTTCACAAAATGTACTAGGTTGATATAATAAATCAACCTAGTGCATTTTATGCATCAACCCCGTACAAAATGTATCGACCCCGTAAAAAATGCACTAGGTTGATACAATGTATCAACCTAGTGCATTTCATGTATCGACCTAATGCATTTATGCATCAACCCCGTACAAAATATATCGACCCCGTGCAAAATGCACTAGGTTGATACATTGTATTAACCTGCATTTCATGTATCGACCTAGTGCATTTATGCATCAACCCCGTACAAAATGTATCGTGCAAAATACATTAGATTGATACATTGTATCAACCTAGTATATTTCATGTATCGACCTAGTGCATTTATGAATCAACCTCGTACAAGATATATCGACCCCGTACAAAATGAACTAAGTTGATACAATGTATCAACCTAGTACATTTCATATATCGACCTAGTGCATTTCATGAATCAACCTCGTACAAAATGTATCGATCTCGTGCAAAATTCACCAGGTTGATACATTGTATCAACTTAATGCAGTTCATGTATCAACTTAGTTCATTTATGCATCAACCCCGTACAAAATGTATCGACCTCGTGCATTTTGTATCAACCTAGTGCATTTTATACGGGGTTGATGCATAAAATGCACTAGGTCGATACATGAAATGCACTAGGTTGATACAATGTATCAACCTAGTGCATTTTGCAATGGGGTCGATACATTTTGTACAGAGTTGATACATAAATGCAGTAGGTCAATACATGAAATGCACTAGGTTCATACAATGTATCAACCTAGTGCATTTTGCACGGGGTCTATACATTTTGTACGGGGTTGATGTATAAATGAACTAGGTCGATACATGAAATGCACTAGGTTGATACAATGTATCAACCTAGTGTATTTTGCACGGAGTCGATACATTTGGTACAGGGTTGATGCATAAATATACTATATCGATACATGTGCATTTTGTATGGAGTTGATACATTTTGTAAAGGGTTGATGCATAAAATGTACTAGGTTGATACATGAAATGCACTAGGTTGTATCAACCTAGTGCATTTTGTACGTGGTCGATACATTTTGTACGGGGTTGATGCATAAAATGTATAAGGTCAATGCATGAAATGCACTAGGTTGATACATTCGTGCATTTTTTACGGGGTCGATGCATTTTGTACAGGGTCGATGCATAAAATGCACGGGGTCGATGCATGAAATGCTCTAGGTTGATACATTCGTGCATTTTTTACGGGGTCGATGCATTTTGTACGGGATTGATGCATAAAATGCACGGGGTCGATGCATTGTATCGACCTAGGTTGATACAATGAATCAACCTAGTGCATTTTGTACAAAGTTGATGCATTTTGTACGGGGTCAATGTATAAAATGCACAAGGTCGATGCATGAAATGCATTAGGTTGATACATGCGTGTATTTTTTACGGGGTCGATGCATTTTGTATGGGGTCGATGCATAAAATGCAGGGGGTCGATACATTATATCAACCTAGTGCATTTTGTACATGGTCGATGCATTTTGTACGGGATCGATGCATAAAATGCATGAGGTCGATGCATTGTATCGACCCTACGCGCTAAAAACTTTGCGAAACTCAGATTTTGGCGATTTTTTAATCTTTTTTCTTCTTTCAAAACCAATATAGATGGTAATAGAGGGGTATTTGGAAGATGAGGGGAGTGGGTGAGTTTCATTCATCTCATCCACGTACGTATCTTCTTCTTCTTGGAATTGAAAACTCTCACCAGAAATGGGGTGGGAATGAAGAACTCTTGCCGGAAATGAGGTGGGAACGAAGAACTCGTCAGAAATGTGGTGGGGACCTCAAATGATTTGGATAAAATGGGAAAAATTCGCATGTGTGAATGGATGCACAAGTGTATGAGGACATTTAGAGAAGGGTTTTCAAAACGTGGGTATTTAGGGAAGAACCCCATACTAGAGGGCAATCTGGGAAAAACCCCTATATTTTTAATACAGGGAAACAACATTTTTAAGAATGCTAAGCCTACTCTCTTAATCCCTACTCTCACTATTTTCCCATAATAAAACTAAAACAAAGAGAAATGTTAGCCCCAATCTCAGACTTCCAAAGTCTCACGAGTCATGGTGGTAGCAACAAACGTCGCTACATCTCCCTATTACTTTGAGATCCGGTGCAAATCATAACATACTCTTGTTTGAAATTTTACCTTTTTAACCTATTGAAATGGGTATACAATTATTACCACGAGACTTTGAAAAAAAATTTAAATTTTGAGACTGCCACTAGCACTTCTCTAAAACAAATGACTTTGTATGAGTCCACAAATGGACTGACGCAAAGTCATTTGTTTTAGAGTCGTGCTAGCCTAACTCTTTTAAAGCATTCCCTACTCTCAACTAAAAATGCAAGTGTTCTTTTTTTAATTTTGCTACACCTCTTTGTTTTGTTATATAAGAAATGCGAGAATAGAGATTGTGAGGGTATTCTTAAAATTCCACACTTACCAAGTTAACTTTGTGTTTCATACCATAGGAGGGTTGTAAACGGATGCAGATATAATCCGTATATGATTTGTATCCGAATCCATTTAGTCGGATAATTATCCCAATAAGTATCCGGCAGAACGAATTAGGATAGTAAAATTACTATCCGTTTATAATCGTTTACGAATTCAGATACTAGTATATCTGATCCTATAAATATTCGTCTGATTATATATATATATATATATATTAAATTTATAAAATTAATATAATCTTTATAATATATTTTTAAATACAAATTTATATATTCTTACATTTTTTAAATATTAATTTATATTTTTAAAAGTAATCGGATAATCCGGATACTAGTTGAAATCGGATATTTTAATCGGAGTTGAATACGGATATCATATTTCACTATCCGCTAGATATTTATTCGGATTTGAATATTCGAATATATAATCAGATGCGGATTCGGATATATCACTATCTGCTTCGAATCCGCCCTATTTACAATCCTAACCATAGGAGATCTAGTAAGTCAAATGTCAACTTGATCCGATGATCACAACCACCCAATCGTTCACAAACGGTATTGATTGCGCGTTTACAATCATCCCATTTGATGTTGATTTATGATCTAGCAAACCTCATTATGTGATTTAAAAATAAAAAATTTGCAGTACATACACAGTAACAACTGTCTATAAGAAGGGGGACTCGTGGAATATCCCAATTATTGAAATAGAATTTGCAGGCAACACATGGTATGTCAGATGGGCCTACATCTGTCATGTGATTACGTTTCCATCAGCTTGATTTGTTACAAACACCAAGGAAGGAAGAGGTGGAGCGGGGGAAAAAGGGTACTTTTACTACTGAAGCAATGGAAGTCACAAGGAAATATTGGACCATTAGCAGTTTATGGGAAAAGTAGGACATGTTCTCGTGAGTGCTTTAAAGGACAATCATGCAGAAACCTCTTCTTTACAGGTGATCGACGTTGAACTCTCAGAGCCAGTTTTGTTCTTAATGACAGTCACACGCAATGTCACGTCTTAATTCCTTTATATGTACATGTAAGATATATATTCCTTCTTGTAGTCTTTGTATCAAAGAAAACAAGCTTTATATGCATCATGCAATGCAACTCGATGTATAAGGATACTCTCTTTTTTTTGGGGGAAGAAAAATATATTGATCAGTAGCTCAATTTGGGGTAATTTGCATGAATAGAGGATGGTTGTATAAGCATTAACATTCCATGAGCTGTATTGCCGTTCCAAAATCATGATAGAGGGATTTAGGAATTCTCTCAGCTGGCTTTTTTGCACAACTCAATATGTGTGTCTTTTTAATTTGGTTAAGAAGCTTGTAACTCTTAAGATTATACTTCTAACCCTAGTTTTTAGAATAATTTTTTTTAAAACTAATAGGTATGGTCTTTAATTAATTCTGTCACGCGCTTCTTCTAGAGAGCAGTGTTGTTAGAACCGAACCAGGCATCAAATCGGTAGAGTAGCCGGTTCCCGGGTCGCCGATTCAATCGATCCAGTTCAACCGTGTACTTTTTGCAAAAAAATAAATAAATCATTTTTTTCATTATTTCCTAATTTTTTCCCTGGGTCTAACTGGTTCCCAACCGGCTCTACCAGTTTTGACCGGTTTTGGCCGGTTCTTAAATTATACCGGTTTTAAGGGTTTTGGTAACCTCGAGGGGGCCGGTTCCACTGGCCGATCCGGTCCGATTCTGACAACACTGCTAGAGAGGATCCGGAATCCAGACTTTGATAGAGGTGGCTGTTGCATCAAGCAACCGGAGTTGTGGAAATGGATAAAGCTAGTGAGACCGGCAAAACCCTAATCTCATTCCACTCCTAATCCATTGGTTTGAGTTATGGAAACGGATAAAGCTGGTAAGACCGACAAAACCCTTATCTCATTTGTTTGTGCACCTCTACCATAATGGTGAGCAACCCTAATCTCATTTGTTTGTTCACCTCTACCATAATGGTGAGCATTTAAGAGGAGGGCATCCACCAATAGGTGGATGCCTTAGGTTAGGAAATGGAATCCATAAGATGAGATTAAATTTGTTTGACAAAAATATGAATTATTGTATTAAAAATCTTTTTTTTTTCTTTCTCTATTTTACTATTTTCTTGAAATTAGTGAGAATATATTTATTGAACAACACATGTCAACTAAAATTAAACAGCATTCCATGATAGGGGAAATAAGTCAAATAACAAGGTGATGGGATCCACCTTTCGATGCCAAGATCTCCAAATGGCAGAAGACCAACCTTGTTGAATGATTGCAATCGTCCAGCTCTATCAAATCCTTTTGTAAGATAGTTTACAAAAAGGTTGATAAAATTATCTTTTTCTTTGTTTTGGTTCATGGGTTACAGTTATCTGATTCGGTCAGTTTGAAGCTTGGCTTAGCACGCAAAAACAATCTCTTTGATGGAACGAACAGTCTCACCGTTGCGTCATGTGTCCTGAATTTGTTAATCTAATTCTTAAGGTTGCAAAAGCAAAAGGAAAAATTTTGGGTACGGTGGAAGTCCAAGCCAAGCACTCGGACATCCACAAATGATAGGGCATCTGGTGATAATTTAGGGGAGAAGTCATTTCATTTTCTCCCCGTGATTTTGACTTCTCCCCACTTGATATCTCTCCATTTTAAAATGGCACATGTCCCATCTGATGCTCGAGCGCTTGGCTCCGACAGTCACAGGGAAAATTTGAGGCCAAAACAAAATGGTAAAAAACAGACAATAGTACAATCTGTCCACAAACCGTCTAGAACCAAACAAAAAAAAAAATGGTTTTCAAAAAATTTTTAATCCATGCACGGTTTCAGGCAGTCTTTGTCCTAGGCGGTCTCGGAAGCAAAATCAAAAGATCATCGTCTCACATATATATATCCTTGGGTTTTCAACCGGAAAGAATCTGAGCGCTAGTTGAAATTGCCTAATGGTAGGTTATCCATTTACGTGCATCATATGGTTTTTTTTTAGTCGAATACAGTTAGGTTGGTTAGTAGTGGTTAGTAAGTTACACTCGACGGTCCAACTTAGAAGTAGACTAAACATGATGGCCTATCCACTCGTCACTAGATAATGTAACACGGGGATATGCAAAATGCCACATGCATTTAGGGGCGGAACCAGAATTTTTCTTGTGGGAGCAAGTGATGGTCAATTATATTAATGTTAGTAATTATTGATGGGTTTGTTGAAAATCATTAATTAGGCGGATACAGGATATATTGGATCCAAGGGAGTTCGGGGTGTAACCTTAAATTTTTTTAAGGGCCAAGTTTGTGAACCATATCAATTTGTTTGTGTGCATTTGAAAGTTTTTTTCCTATTTTTTCAGAAGTTAGGGGGCATTTGCTAATGAAGATATCAAGCAACAAGAGAGATTTTCATCAAATCACTGCAGAAGAAAAATGGGGGTGCAACATAGAATTGTAGGGTTAGGGTTCAAAACGTGCCTACAAAACCCTAACACCAATCCTTAACCCTAATTTTATAATCTTATAGATTGATGACTTTACTTATGGTGATTCTCTCATTTTGAAAAAAAAAATCATAAATTTTCAAATGACAGTTATTAGTCAAAATCAATAAATATATATATATATATACACACACACTTCACCTTTTAATGGAAAAAGAAAAGAAAATGAAACATAATTATTGTAACCATTAAATATGATTATATTCATCAACGTATTTATGATTAGTAAAATACTTAAGATTTTATTAAGTATATACTTCACCTTTTAATGAAAAAAGAAAAGAAAATGAAACATAATTATTGTAACCATTAAATATGATTATATTAGTTAAAATACTTAAAATTTTATTATGTCCTACCTATCTTATTCATTCAATCATTTGTTTCAAGCGTATTTCTCATATTTAATTCTAAGAAGCCTCCGTTTTTTTGTTAAAATTGTGTCGAAATAGAACAATTCTTAAGATCATTTTCTAAAAAGAACAAGTTACCGATGAAACGTTTGTTCTCTAAAAAATCAATTATTAAATGTATTTACATATTTTCTTATTCTCATCGTAAGAAAAAACATTTTCAAAGAACAATGTCAAACGACCCTTACTCAGCACACCCCACTTTCATCTAGGCACCTATTCCTCTCCAGTTGTAACCGGTTTTGCCAAAACGGGTTACACTCCTGAGGTGGCCACATGTCCCTTTTGAGACCTCTTAACTATGGTTAAGATTCACTCACCCCCTAAGGTTCACCCAACTATCCTTGGTTTTTTTTAAAAATATTAAAAAATTTGTTAACCGTGGTTAAAATTTACCAACTCCTAGGGTTAATTTATTTTAAACATTTTTTCTAAAAGCCAAATATAGTTGGGTGAACCCTAGGGGTAGGTGAATCTTAACCACAGTTAAGAGGTGCAAAAAGGGTCATTTGGTGACCATAGGGGAGTAACCGGTTTTGTCAAAAACCGGTTACAACCGGAGAAGATCACCAGTCTTCATCTATTACAGTCCCTCTGTAGTAGAATTCATCTTACGGTGGATCCTCATTCTTTTTTTGATGAACGGTGGATCCTCATTCATACTACCAAAATGCAACAAATTTCTTTCCTCTGGCAGATGCCCAAGCATAATACTCGGGCATATGGTTGGGCAGTACACACCTCCCTAACTCACCGCATATTCTCTTTGGCACTCATTAACCGTGATTAAATTCACTCATGAGTAGGGTTAAATAATCTAACCTTGATTTTTAGAAGAAAAAAAATTAACTTTGGTTTTGATTCACTTACTCATATGATTAATTTTTAAAAAATATTATGTCTAAAAACCAATGTTAGATTATACAATCATAAGGTTGAGTGAGTTTTAACTACAGTTAATTAATGAGTGTCAAAAAAGATACATGGTAAGTTGGGGAGGTGTGGGCAAGTTGGGGAGGTGTGGGCATACTGCCCAACAGAACAAACGCATGCATTCTATCACCTCCTTACTAACATCTGTCATCGCGTTAGGCAAAGAGGTTGTGCCTGAGTATTATACGAGATCGAATCACAACCAATTGTGATTGAACTCGAGTGTGTTTAGTAGTACCCACAAGTCAACGCGTGTCATTTTAACCTCTGTTGGTTAAATATTTTTTTTTCTTAAAAGTTAATGATATATCATGAAACTCCAAACATTAATAATCTTAACCACAATTAAAAATGAACATGTTCGCGAGTGCAATTGGCTGTGATTCAATCTCGTATTATACCCTGCAAATCTGTTGCCCAACCAAAATGCCTCTCCCTCTATTTTATTTTATTTTCTTTAAAGCTAAAATATCTCTCTCCTTTTTTTTTGCTAATTTTTTAGTAAATGGTAATTATAATATACAACTCACCCACACAGGCCAACCAACACACAAAAAATGTCTCTCTCCTTGTTAGAGCATTCCTAGCAGCCTCACCAAAATAACCCAAAAAGTTATTTTGGTGAGCTAAAGTACTAAAAAATGCTTTCAGAGCATTCCTAATAACCTCATCAAATTTTACTCATCAAAATAGTCAAAACTCACAAAAAGTCATGTTGGTGAGCCACTTTTTTAAAACACTCCCAACAATCTCACCAAAATAACTAAAACTCTCATTATTTTATCATTTGTGTCACTTTCACAATTAAAAAAAAAAGGAGAGAGAAACTATTATTTTATTTGTGTGGGCCCACAAAGAATGAGGGAAATAGAGATTTTTAACTTTGGTGTGTATAAGTGACTCACCAAAGTTGGTGAGTACTGTACACTCATCAAACCGAAAACATCAGATTGGTGAGGCTACTGGGAGTGTAATTTAGCACTTTTTAGTTATATGGCTCACCAAAATGACCAAAAAGTCATTTTAGCGAGGCTGCTAGGAATGCTCCTTACCAAATTTTACTCACCAAAATAGTCAAAACTTACAAAAAGTCATGTTGGTGAGCCACTTTTTTAAAACACTCCCAACAACCTCACCAAAATAGTCAAAACTCTCATTATTTTATTATTTGTGTCACTTCCTCGATTAAAAAATAAAGGGAGAAAGAAACCTTTATTTTATTTGTGTGGGCCACAAAGGAAGGAAAGATAGATATTTAACTTTGGTGAGTGTATAGTGACTCACCAAAGTTGGTGAATACTCTATACTCACCAAACCGAAAACGTCAAATTGGTGAGGTAGCTGCGAGCATTATTTAATACTTTTTAACTATTTGGCTCACAAAACTGAAAAAGTCATTTTGGTGAGGTTGCTAGGAATGCTCTAAAAGGTCTCCATCAATCTCTGTAAAATAACCATTTCGATTAGGTGAGTGCAAAGTATTCACTAAATAATAAAATAAAGGTTTCTTTCTTGATTTGTACTATTGTGATCTTACATAAATAATAAAATAATGTGAGTTTTGGTTAATTTTTGATGAGCTAGAAGTGTTTTAAATAAATGGATAGTCTAGGAAAAAGCGATTTTTGATTATTTTGATGAGTAAGATTTGGTGTGGCTGTTAAGAATGCTCTTAAGCAGCTGTTAGTTCATAAAATACAGCCGATCTTGATCCACCACCTCGTGAGTCAGCTTTTCAGCGTAACACGTACGCCTGACATACATGCAAGGCAAGTGGTGGTACCCAGACTAAGACAAGTCCACGTAAGAAAAGTCTATTGAACTGATAAGACCAGCACTATCATCAGATCCTTCAGCATTACTCAAAATAAAATAACGAATATACCCTTAACGAAGTAAGTGTAGGGCAGTAGTCTTCACTCCGCCCTCACCGTTTTCAACAAAGGACTATTATGTTTATGTTTGCTGAGGTTGATCTTATCGTGCACATGATCTTATCGGTGGACATGATTGTAGGGCTTGAGGGAAAAAAAAAGGGCTTATCTAATAGAAATATCAACAAATTCAGTCCGGTGAGTTGCGGGCTCTCGTTGCACCCTCCGAGATTAGTTCTGACCTGACCCAAAGGGGTAGGGACACCTAGAGTTAACAAAAAAAAAAAGTGGTCTTCACTCCATCCCTTTTGCATGTACGCCGTGTTTTTTTTTACTTTTACACCATCGTATTATCTTAAATTAGGGATGGTAACGGGTCAGGTTAATAGAGTAACCTATCCCTTTTGGAACGGGTTTGTGTGCTTTTAAACGGGTTTGAGAATGGAAGGTTAAACTTGATTTGGGTTCGGGCTGGAAATATGTTAAATTACCCGTCTCGTTTGTAATGTGAAAGTATTATTTTACCCTTAAATTAGTCTTAAAATCACATTAACATATTACTTATAATATGAAATATTGGCTACCCACCCGAGTAGTGCTCACCGAGATTAAGAAGGTTCTTGATAAATCATAACCGACCTGCCTCACCAGACCTTGGGTTAGGGACGAGAGGAGGGTAGGAGTCTTTCCATTAAGGGCGGGGTAGTGTTGGGAGCGCCCCGGCCCAACCCCCTCCCGTTGCCATCCCTAATCTAGATAGAGAGTGTTAACTTTATTCGTTGTCCACGACAAGTGATACACTACTACTCACTCGCAATCAGTGTGTTTCTACTTTCTACACAGATCACATGCTTGGGCACATGATTTGTATTTCATACCCATCAAATGAGAGTGTCTTAATACAATAAGAAAGTTCTTTGAATTTTTAAAAAATTTATGAATTATTCATGAATTTTATGTGTGATGAATTATTTGTTATTCAAATTTCTCAAATTAATCCTAATTTATTGGCAAAGTTCACAATAATTCATTTAATTCGATAAAGTAAATTATTTATTTTGTATATTATCTAATCAAATTATTGAATATCTTTTTATAATAATTCTTTTTTTCGAACTGTTCTTGGATTTTTTTGAAATTTTTCGAACTTGGCCCTTACTGAATTATTCCCAAACTCTAACTTTTGTCACTATGCTAATATCCTCTATTCAAGAAATGTTTAGTCGAGGGGCATTGACAATCTTAGATCTATGGAAAGAAAAATATTCGTAAAATTGTTAGTACATCTTAACATAATTACAAAAAAAACAAAAAAAAAACCTTTAGAAAGGGTATTTAAGAAAAAAAAAATAGTGATAAAAATAACCATATTTTTGTTCAAGGTTTTTTTTAAAAAAAAAAGATTACTCTAATTAGGGGTGTATCTAAACTAGGTTAGCTGAACTTCAGCTTGGCCCGATCAAGCTGGGCTTGAGCTCGAAAAATAGGCTCGATTGAGCCGAGCCGAACTATGAACTATTTTTTGAGTATGAAAATGTATTGAAGTTGAGCTCGAGCCAAGGCCTATTTGATTCGGCTCGACTTGAATATTATACAAAAATAATAATAATAATAATATATATCATTACTATGTATATAAATAATATAATTATTATATATATTTTTATAGATATAATAAAATATTATTATTTTTATTTAAAAGTAATTTTTTAATAATTCAATCCGAGCTCAACCCTACCGAGCTGATTCGAACTAAGCTTTTCGAACTACAATGGAGCCGAGCCGAGTCGAGCTCGACCATAGATGAAAAAATTCCAAACAGAGCCGAGCAGAGTTAGCCTATACACTCCTAACTCTGATTGCATGATCAACCGACCCGCTGTTCATATTTAATCTCAATTACCGTATTACTGCACTGTCAACTACACATTAAAAGGAGTTTTCCTCAAGAAACCAAATCCTCTCCGGTGATAACCGAATTTGGCATCAGGTTATCACCCCTAAGGTCACCACATATCCCTTAACACCCCCTTATCTGTGTTTAAGATTCACCCACCCTTAAGGTTCACCACCCATCCTTGGTTTTTAGGAAAAAATATTAATTTTTTTAAAAATATATTTTAAATATTAAAAAGCCCTTAGAATCTTTTTTTTAATATTAAAAGAGAATTAATAATTTTTTTCTAAGAACCAAAGATGGGTGAGTGAACCCTAGGGTTGGGTGAATTTTAACCACAATTAAAAGGTATAAAAAGGGTCATGTGGCTACCTCAAGGGTGATAACCGGATTTTCCTAATCCGGTTCTCTCTGTAGAGGATTTGTTCTCTTCCCTCAATGATATGAAACAGAGCTTTGTGCCTCTGCCACATATTAACTCTTGTGTTAAAATTTGATCGGAGGTATTAGCTTGGAAGAGGTCCTCAAATCGGAAATCTTTTTTTAACGAAAACATTGGGAAAGAGAAAATGACAAATAATAAAATACATTTTTTTTTATTATCACGTGTCTCTTAACAATTGGGTGGTCCATTTAGAAAAGGACCTCAGGGTGGTCCATTTAGAAGAGGACCTGAGGCCCGTTTATCATTTTCCTATTAAAAAAAAAGGGCAAAAAAAAAGAAGGGGAAATGGAAAACAAAGCTAACCCGGGATCTCCATGTCCCTTTTTTTTTTTTATCACTCATCAACTGTGGTTAGGATTTACTCATATCAGGGTTAATTAATTTAATCATGTTTTTTAGGAAAACAAAAGACACAAAAATTTAAATTTAATTTAATTAAGCTTAATCATGATTAAAGAGGTGTTAAAATGAACACGAGACACAGCAGTCAGCTTAGATAACTTCCTACCACAGTGAGTTTAGAAGTGTGCGTCTGGGTTGGCATTCCTCTCTTCCACAATGGTGCACAGTCGTATACGGCTGTCTAAAGCACATTAATGCAACAACAACAAGAAGCCTCTCTCTCTCTCTCTCTCTACACAACACCACAACACCACAAATAAAACCTCACCTTCCCTTCTGTTCTCTCTCTCTCTCTCTCTCTCTCTCTATCTAGAATCTAGAGAACAAGATCAGAAAATGCCCACTACTCTTGGGAAGAACCTCCATCTGTGTTTCTCAAAGCTCAAATGGCCACCCACAAGTCAATCCCCTTCCAAAAAAGATCACAGCCGTCCATCACACATCCCAACCACCACCACCTCATCAATCCTCATCAAGAACTTCAACTCCCTCTACGATCTCACCTCCGACTCCACCTCCAAATCTCCCACCCCCTCCACCGACGACGTCTCCTCCTCCGACTCCGACTACGGCGCCGAAACCACCACCCCCGACTTCGCCACCGTCTTCGCTTCCCAACGCTTCTTCTTCTCCTCCCCCGGCCGCTCCAACTCCATTATCGAATCCCCGGAATGTCCGCCGGAATCTGACAAACTTATCGGCGGAGGCGTTCCTATTCCGACCTTCTCCCCAGATCCGTACATGGATTTCCGGCGATCAATGCAAGAGATGGTCGAGGTAAGAGACTTGTTAGACGTTAGAGCTGATTGGGATTACTTGCACGAGTTGCTTTTGTGCTATCTTACGCTCAACCCCAAACACACCCACAAGTTCATCATTGGAGCTTTTGCCGATCTTCTCGTTTGTCTCATGTCCTCGACTGACGAAGCTCGCCCGGATTCTGAAGTCTCCGGCCGGTGTACGGATTCACGGCATTTTGTGTAACATATTTTGTCACATCATGAGATTATTACTACCGTTTTTTGTTCATCTATTTTCATCAATATATATCTGAGGAATTTCTGTTGTGCTTTTGCTTTTTATCTTCTTTTCTAGTGATTATCTATAACTTTATCCTTTTATTTAGTTTCTGGATTTTTCTTTTCTCATTTTTTTAATAGATGGGGGAGACAGACAAGGAAGATCCCTGGAGAGAGATGAAATACTACCATAGATGAGTGTGATGCTTTTGTAGTTTTATTTATCTTTTCTTTAAGAGGCATGGGTAGATGATTTTATCAAAATTCCCAAACTACCTATATATAAAAACATATGCCTTGCCTTTGATTTAATGTTTTTTTTTATAATTTCCAAACTAACTGTTGTTCATCAATCTATTTAGAATCACTGCCAATCATGATTGAACTCGAGGAGAGTTCAATCGCACCCACAGGCTCACATGTGTCCCTTTTAACTCTTATTAACCTAGGTTAACTCTTTCCACTCGCTCTCACGTGCATCGCACATGCCACTAGCGAGTTCAATCGCACCTGCAGGTTAACACGTGTCCCTTTTAACTTTTATTAACTGTGGTTAACTCCTTTCCCTCGCTCTCACGTGCCACCCGCTAGTTACACATAATAGTAAATAATTTGTAATGTTAGTTAGGTTTAGGTAACAATTACTCTAGGCCCATTGTCTCTAGGAGACTCCATTATTAAGATCTAGGAACTCCATAAAGGGTTCAAATCATGGAATTTGATGTAGTGAATAATCATTAGATCGGACGGTAGCGATTGTTTGGTCAGTTTTGGTTTTTGGATATGGGCCCCTTTGCTGGCGAGCTTAGGTTTGGCCGGTCTGGATAGACGATGATCATGTGGGTATGTATGTTATGATGTTATCAAGTAACTAATATACAGACAACGTTTGGATTACAATGAGCTCAAATGTACATGTTGGATAACAAGTAGAGCCAAACAAAAACAATAATAGTAGGGAATCTTAAATGTTGTCTTTGATTACCCGCTCAAAAGATTCCATGTGTTTTCTAAATATCCATTGGATTAACTCTTTATAACTTTCTTAACAAGAAAAAATCTCCTTATAACTTGAACAAGAGTGTTTTCTAAATATCCATTGGATTAACTCTTTATAACTTTCTTAACAAGAAAAAATCTCCTTATAACTTGAACAAGAGTGTTTTCTAAATATCCATTGGATTAACCCCTTATAACTTAAGCAAGTATATTTGTATTCAGGTTTCCTTTCATTATTATTATTATTATTATTCCGTTTTTTACCCATATAATTGCCAAAAAAAAAAAGTTTGGTATAATTATTAACAATAACTGTTGTGATTTATTATCCATACATTTATTTTAATTAATGATTTGATTTGATTGGATGACAATCTGCTTTTAATTTGATATATCTATAGACACCGGATAATTCATCTTCTTGCTTCAAATATCAACACAAATTATATTTCATCATCTATTTACAACCATATGTAAATCTAGGATTTAAACTCTCTCTTACAACTTGAGAAAATATATATATAGGTGTCAGCTAATTTAGTTGGTAAAATCTTTTGGCTACATCAGTGTTCCGGAGGTTTATGGGAGGGAGAGGACTACCTCTCATTATAGAGCCCATAGGTCCATGTGACCTCCAAAGAACAAAATAAAACTGAATAAGGTGAGTGAGATACATTATATTATTCAAATTTATCTAATCACAATCTTAAAATAACATCAATTAAATTAGATGAAGGAGTGAAATACACATCATTCAAGTTTATCTCTATAAAATATTACAATACTCCTAATATATTTCCTAATTATAGCGAATTACATAAAACCGCCATCCTGCAAATGCAATCAAATATAATAATTGATAGTGAAAAATTCTACCATGCTCTGTCGTATTATACTCATCAATCACGATATATAATTGGTAGGCCTAACCGAAGATATTTTCAAGCCCGAAGTTCAAAACAATCCATTTGGATTATCTTAACCATTTGAATAGTTACATTTTTACATATGATAAAAACCTAATATATGAGAAACTGTAGTAAAGAAAACCTTCATTAATTAGATGGGGTAGTGTAGCTCAATCAATTACTCAAAGATTTCATTCAAAAAAGGAAAGAAAAAGCCTCAAAGTGATCTAATGGGCCTAGGGATCTCTTACATGGGTCCCTTGAAAGATCCAAACCCACCTTCATATTTTCCTTGTTTACAGCAACAGTGCACATCCCCAAAATTACGAGTATAATTAACAGTAGTATAGTAGTATCTCATCATTCACGCTAACAGGCTAACAGTATGACAGAGACCCTTACTGCGGTAATAGTGCCCTTAGTCTTCATTCATTAAACACCTCCAAGAACGCAATCAGATGTCGAGTGGTTAGAGTGAGAGAGAGAGACCCACACGTTTTGGTCGTAATGCTCCTTTGAAAGGAAGCAACATAATCTGTCAAATTGTTGGTTTGTGCCTTCTGCCAATAGCCATCGTATGAGTCACACAACCCTTCTTATCTGCCCTCCTGTCTCCTGTTATTTCACCAAACGCGTTTCCTGTAAGATCCGTCCTGCAAATAAGTCTAGGGGGTCTTTTTATTGGCTCACGATTGTCACTGGCGATGACAAGAATTATTTTTCTGGCATCCTCAAATCAGCGGACATGTGGCAATAAAAAGGGAAGAAGTCATTTCATTTTCTCCTCATGATTTTGACTTCTCTCCACTTGATATCTCTCCCCCTTTTTATCTCCACATGTCCGCTGACTTGTGGATGCCAGGAAAAAAAAATTCTCGCATCGCCTAGAGACAATCCTGAGCCCTTTTTATTTGGGCATCGGATTACCTTTGGCACACACCCAAGGCCCAGCATCGGACGTCCATTCATCACCTGCCTTGTGGTGATAAAAAGGGGGAGAGATATCAACTGGGGAGAAGTAAAAAAACAGGCGAGAAAATGAAATGACTTCTCCCCTTTTTAGTGTCACATGCTGGGTGATGAATGAATGACCGAGGCTGGCCTCGGGCGTCCGTCAGAGGTAATCCTATGCCTTTTATTTGTATGCACAGCTGAGGTTGTAGCTCGAAAGGGGTCCACATTTTTCACCACTTTAGCCCCACCCTATTTGGCAAGATTGAGACTAATAGCTCATCTACTAGTAGCAAAAAAACTCTTAGATCACCCTTAAAATTGTAATTTATGGTAAGGAAAAAGAGTGAGACTTGACAATTATAGCCTTTGTAACCCATCCTACAAAAGACCAATAACATGTTGAGCAAAACTTTAAATAATAAAATTTCTTTAGTAGTAATGGGGGCATAGCCTGGGAGCAGGCGGAGTGGGGGGATGGGCAGCTCTACCCTGAACTTTTAAGAAAAAAATATATTTTTTACAAAAAAAGATACAAACAAACACGAAATGTCCCACGAATTTGGTCTTAGAGGCTACCCCCGATCCCCACCCTATTGCTAGCCCCTTGTAAGAAAATCCCCACTCTGCCTTGATGCTGACATTTTAAAAAAGTCACACAAGACAGGGGGATCATCTCTGGCATAAGCACGTGTTGACTTCTATGGGTTTGTTTGCACAACTCTTACATCACCCTTAAAATCTAGGGTAAGGAAATAGAGTGAAACTTGATAATTATAGCCTTTGATAACCCAGACTACAAAAGACCAATATCTTGTTGCGCAAGGGCCCTGAACTGGGGGCATAGCCTGGGAGCAAGGCGGAGTGGGGGATGAGCGGCTCTACCCCTAAACTTTTGAGAAAATAATATATCTTTTACAAAACATATACAAACAAACACGAAATGTCACAAGAATACAAAATGTCCCACAAACTTAGTCCTAAAAAAACAAAACCTAGAAATGTCACAAGAATACAAAATGTCCTGCAAACTTAGTCCTAAAAAAACAAAACCTACGAACTTGGTCCTAAAATTAAAATAAAATTGGAGGCTACCCCCGAACTCCACACCTATTGCTAGCCCCTTCCAAGAAAATCCCGACCCTTCCTTGATGCTGACATATTTTAAAAAGTCACATACAAGACAGGGGGATCATCTCTGGCATAAGCACGTGTTGACTTCTATGGGTTTTTTTGCACAACTCAACATGTGTCATTTTTGACTATTGCTCCGTTTGTTTTGAGGTAAAATAGGGGAAAACAAATGAAATCCATGGAAAATACCATTTTCCAAGTATACTTTTCTTTAGGACAACTGACATTTTCGGTGAAATTCATTTGTTTTCCTCTATTTTACTTCGAAACAAACGGAGCATATGGGTAAAAAGTTTTAACTCCTAAGGCTAGTACTTTTAATTCAAGTTTCTGGGATACAAATTTCAAAACCTGAGTAGGTGTCATTTCCTAGTGAAAGCTAGAGATGTTTTCACCCCCTTCTGTCAAGAGGTTCCCAACTCTTTTTAATAATAAAATTTAGTTGTGATTTATTTGAAAGGAAAATTGTCACCCCCTCGCTGGTGGATTGAAGGAGGGTCTCGGCCTCCCTTTTATAGTCACCTGGCCTATTTAACACCCTTTTACTATAGTTACGATTTACTCATCCTTAGGGTTAAAATATCTATTCTTGCTTTTAAACAAATGTTTTTCATAAAATAACCGTATAAGTTAAAACCTCTTCACCAGAGTTTAAGGCAGTTAAAGGGGCAGACTAGCACTTTCTTGATGTTGTCCGCATTCTAGTAGTCCTTTATAACCCTATAATACAAAAAGACCTTCTAACTTTCATTAGAAATGTCTAACAGGGTTGGATTGGATTCTCATTGTTCGGTCAAACTAATCCCAAACAAAAAAAAAAAAAGCAAAAATACTTGTTTAAGTGGGTCGGGTTACCAGGTTAACCCATCTTCTTCTTTACCGGTGGCGATTGGAGAAGTCATACATTGGCTGCTAAACCGTAACCCACTTTGGGCTTCAGAAATCAGACTGGCAATGCAACCGAGCTTAGTCTCCTGCTTTGATACAAAATTTACATTTGAGATGACCTCTTAACTTGACCCATTTCTACATTCAATAGTGTCCTACTCCTACATATCTATTCAGCACAATATAAATTAATTTGTATCGAGACTGAACAACCTTACTAAAAACACCCTCTCAAGCCTCGGGACCTTTGGGCTAGGGCCTCAAATATTTTTTTTAAAATTTTCTGTAAATTGTAGGAGATACTATTAATAAGGCTGTTATGGTCCTTTTTTTTTTTTTTTTACAAATTCTAGACACCTCCAGAAATGAATAGAACTTCATGATGTTTATTCCCAAGACGACTCATCCTTAATAAGTTTTCAATTTCTAACCTATTATTCAATGTAATGTCACCCATAAACTTATTGCAGAAATTCCAGTCAATTGTATGTGTCTTATTCTATCCAAAATCGTCTTCCCTCTTCGGGGGCATATTTGCTCCTCAATGACAAATCTCTGACTAGGGCTGTCAATAGAATCTTGACCCGGATCCAATCCGATTAAACGGATCTTAATCCTATTATCTGTCGGATCGGATACGGATCCAAGATCTTGAATCCGATTATAATCGGATCGGGTTTGGATCTATAGTGATCCGATCCAATTAAAATCTAATATAATAATAATAATAATAATAATACTAATAATAATAATAATAATAATAATGTTTATATAATTTTAGAAAAATTACTGTAGTACTAATTATAATTTTTATTATTTTTTAATTAAAATATATTTTTAAGATATATTAATGTCAAACGGAACGGATTTGGATCTTGAATTATAATCGGATTTAGAGTGGATAATTCATAGTCTGATAGATCTCAGATCTGATTTGGATCTGTCGGATTCTTAATCGGATCGGATTCGGATCTAGACAGATCTGATCCAAATTTGATCCGTTTACAACCCTATCTCTGACTATGACCTCCTCCATTCTTTCCATAAAAAGAAAGGCAAATACGTATTTAAAAAAAAGAAGAAAAGCACATCAAGATTGGCACTTGGAGGAAGATGAATAGTTGAGTATTGGAGAACTCTATTTCTCTTGATCGCCTTTCTGTCGATATCCTCTCCGTGTTATATGATTGAGTTTCAGGCCAGACTTTTTGTGTTTAGACTTTTTGTGTTTTGCACATTCTGGTTAATAGGGGTTCGTATCTATTTCAGGTGGAGTAACAACTATGCTCACTTCTCTCCCACGGGATTGATCCCAGAACCTCCCTCCTAGTGAGGGGAAACACTACCTCTGGGCTATTCCCACGGTGTGTTTCAAGCCATATTATTATGTTGTCTTTTTCTTGTTTTTCCATTTTTTTTTGAAGGTTCACCTCTAAACCCACCACGTATTCACTAACCTCTCTAAAGTCACCATGTGTCCACCCATTTGCTTGGGTTTCACCGATAGTAATTACAACTACAAACAGGAGTTCTCGTAGGCTGTTAATGGGCCAACTGGGGTCGAGCCAAGGTTTGTCTTGGCCCAACCCTCAGTCGTAAGAGTTCGGTCCAAGCCCTACCCTCAAGGTCAAGGCTAGGCTTCGTCTATGCCTGGGTTTGAAAAGCAAATAATTAAAAAATTGTCATAATATTTATCACAAAATAAATTCTAAACGATCACGAGCTAACAAGTGACGATAGGGATACTAGAATAACAAAGAGAATGAAAGGGAGGTAAATTAGATAATTTGAATTAGAAGTCTCTTGATGGTAGGTGGTCTTTAAGTAGGGGATATGATAGTGAAAATACTATGATAACCCGATAAATATTCTACTAAAGAAAGTTATATAGGTCATTATATATATATAAATATAATAAGGACTTGGACTTCAGCCGATCTTTACGGGCCATTGTCTAAGCCCGATACTCATGTCAATGGGCCCACTGGGCTTGCGGGCTTTATAAATGAGAAAAAGCCCTTGCTTTTGTGGACACTCTCACATGAGGTCCTAATTGACAACCCTAATTACAAGGGTATTTTTGGGGGTTGATAAATATAAAGACTGTATTTTGTTCATACAAGTATTTTTACATAATTTCCGTAGGCATAAATTTTATGAGCTCAAGTTATTTCTTAAACCAAAGCTTTTGTTTGTAGTTAATCTCTTTAATTTTTGACTAGTGCTACAAACACATCAATATTTACTGATTATACATCAAACTTAAAACTATTAGACACACTACTAATTAAAACACAATCTTTTTCCTATATCCTCTCCCTAAGGCGGTGTGCAAGAAATGATTATTTTCTCTAGAAAGCACAAGAAAGTTCAGCCCAGTTTTCCGGCACCTTCTTTTAAACTTTCCTTCAAAACCAGTGGTTATTCTGGGAGAAAGTAAAACACTTGGTTCAAGAATGATACAAATTTATCATTTTACCCATAAATGTACCTTACCCAATCACTTTCTTCTAAAATTTTCTTCCCAAACGACAAAGCCACTTTCTTTTCTTTTCCTTTATCTCTTTTTTTTTTTACTCTATTTTCTTTTCTCCCATCCACTTTCATGCCAACCGAACACAATACAGCCTAAAGATACAACAAGGCAGCAACCCCTACCACCTCTAGTCTCCAGCAATCCAATGGTAGGAGGCAAAAATGACTAAAATATGTAGGCAAAACATTAGAGATCGCACAGTAGTGGAACAATAATTACCATCATCGCCCTCAATGATGAACAACAAAAGCTGTTGGTTAAAATACTATCTCATATTGTCTTATTTATGTTAATGGAAGCGGTTGCGGGATGGAAGACCTATGATTGGGATTGGTTGTACAATAAAATAAATTTGTTTCTGATTCAAGGATGTTTGGAAAGGGGAAGCCTGGGTTTGGAGCAGAACTCACCTGAGGATGATTGTGAGAGTACACCAGTGGTGGTGGTAAATCATATAGTAAGAAAGGATTCCCTTCTGGCATTTACACTGGCGCCAGAGGTAAATCACCTACAAATTCTAGTTATTGTTGCCTCATACAATTTGGTTGCCAGAGATGAAGGTGGCAGGCGTTCCTACCTTGTGGATCTTTGAGGAAAGGAGAGAGGAAGAAGATAGTATTTTAATTAATGGGTGTACTCAGTAGTTTTAAGTTTTGTGTTTAATCAGTAAATATTGGTAAATATTGGTGTGCATAGCAGTACCTAGTTTTTTTTAGGCAATTCACCATGCAATTCGTTCCAAGAATGCTTACGTACGGCAATTTCATAGATTTCACAAAAAGTAAAATCACAATTTTTTTTTGTTCATTGGAGGCCACAGAGCTATGGGCTACACAATTGGGTTACCCAACCTTGATGTAGGTAGATTGGATCTTAGGTCTCTGGTACGACTACTCTTTAACAGTGGTCCTATTGGCAAAAGGTTTACTCTTGTGCTCACCAGAGAATCCCTCAGGTGAGCACAAGATCAGTGGACAAAAACGTCACCTCACCATAAGTTATTTTTTTTTCCGTTCATTTTTTGACTTCTTTCCATTCAATTTTTTTTCCTTTTTACTTATTTTTTTGTCCACTGATCTTAAGCTCATCAGAGGGATATTCAAGAGTAAACCTTTTGCCAGTCCTATCCAACCTCTTGCGTGGAAGATGACTTGGACAATGTATAGTACGAATCAGCATCCGTTTCAGGTAATGGTCAACGAAACAACCCAAACCCTATTTTCTATATGTTTTTGCTATTTTTCATGGTTTAGGTTAGGGGTGTCAACGGTCCGGGTTCAGACTGGCCTAGTTGCGGCCCAATTATTAAACAGGCTTATAGGTAGCCCAAGCCTAACCTATTATTGTCAATCACGAAGTTCTCACAAACCATGATCTAACACGGTCGATCTCTGTCAATTCTAGTTCACTCATAAAATAATGATCGTTGTCAATCTGAAAAATCTGATTTTTGATATCAAAATGATGGCTTTAGCTCACGCCAAACAACACACCACGAACCTACAAGTTCGATCTCCACCGCTGTGGCTCCGGCTCCTCGCCGGCCAACACTCAATGAATTGAGCTTGAAGGATATCTCATAATGGTTTAACAAACCTCTAGATGGCTTTCAACACACTTGAAAATTTTAGGAAAGTATAAGATCAATAGAGTTTAACATCATCTCTAGAAAAGGGGAAAAGAGAAGCAATGTATTTTCAATCAAGAGGTGTGGGAAACCGTAGAGCACACTCACATTTCTCAAATAAAATCATTATCAAATCTCTCAAATAAAATCATTAATCTAGATACTTCTAAAATGCAAGTCAATCTAGCCTTTGTTCATGGCTCTAGACAGGTTAAATTTTGGAGGAGCATTCTCTATGGTTCTTGTATATTAAAGCATGACTGGCACACGCTTACAAACACATTTTTGTTCTTCAATACTAGACTCCATATGCACAGCTTACAAATACTAATTTTTGTTTATCAACATGAAAATGGAGAAATTTTGATTATTGGCTCTTCTCCTCCCAATAATTCCAACAAAAACTGTTTTGGTGGTGATGGTGGTGGTGGAGGCATTTGGATTGGCGGGAAAACTGAAAGTCTACCGCCATCTAGATCTTCAAGTTCAAGGCTTCACACAGAGCTTAACAGATCTCCAAACTCGGAAATTAGCAAGAATAAATCACCCATTTGGGATCTTAGACACTTGGGTAGGCTCTAATGTATGTTCTTACAGAGGAGTCTTCCTTTGTGCAGATCCTTGAGAAGAAATGTCTGCACCATCAGGCTTATGCTGAAGAAAACATGATAACATGTTAAAAATATTGTATAAATTCAATTCATACAACTAATTGGCGATAAAAATCAGCTTTGCACAACAATGAACCAGTTGTGAGACTCCTAACTTTTGGAGTACTTTTAAAGAGTTTTAACATATCCGTAAGTATTGATTGACTCATTTTAATAACGTTAATATTTTTTACTGTAAACTTTTCAAATTACATTTCCTTATCCTTGCATTTTTCAAACTAACAAATTTCTAGTTGGACCTACTGGAATCCTGCCATCAAACGATTTCAAATCCAGAAACTGTTGAATTAGGTCGAATAATCAATCTTCATGCAATGTAAGTTGAAAGACATATTGCAATTGTGTTCTCCATGGCTTCCACCTCTATACAGGACCTCTTTTGTACGTCATGAATATTCCAAAGGCCTCTCTAGCAATGATTTCTCAGGTGCATTCCAGCTGCCATTGGTGATCTGGAGCAACTTCTTACACTGTAAGCCAATAATTAGTTTGAAAAGCGATAACTAATATGGTCACGTTCTTCGATAATATGACATATTTATATCGAATTTTTCATATATTGCAACTATATGATTGGAAATCTCAGTGTTCTAGAGTTCGATATTGACGTGAAAAACATGCATGGACCTTGCCCCCGTAAAACTTAACTAGTATATACTAAAGGAGCCAAATCATCTCCGGTGATAACCGGATTTGGCAAATCCGGTTATCACCCCTAGAGGTCACCACGTGTCTCCCGTGACACCCCTTAACCGTGGGTAAGGTTCACCCACCCCTAGGGTTCACCCACCCATTTTTGGTTTTTTTTTTTTTTTAATATTAATTCTTTTTTTAAAATTAAAAAACTGTTTTCAATATTAAAAAACTCTAAAAACAGTTTTTTTTATTTAAAAAAAAGAATTGATATTTTAAAAAAAAAAAACCAAAAATGGGTGGGTGGACCTTACCCACAGTTGAGGGGTGTCAAAGGAGACACATGGCGACCTCCAGGGGTGATAACCGGATTTGCCAAATCCGGTTATCACCGTAGAGGATTTGACTCCTATACTTAAAGCCAAATAATAGATGCACTTGTAGAGATAAAGGCTATATATCCATGACATAACCATCCCACACCTTGAAAATAATTAGGGCTCATTCGTACTTATTTGGAATTCAATCTCTTATATCCAGATTATGTTCCGATAATAACATTTGGTTCGATCCATCATAAGAGGTAATATAACACCTAAAACACACAATTAAAATTGTCAACACTTATATTCATGTTGCACTAACTGCCCAGATGGGCAATGACCCCAGAGGCCGAGTTAGTGAGGGAGTGGAGGTCCATGCCATGTTTATACTATTGGGCTTAACTTCATTTTTCTTTTATTTGCTAGAAAATATCTAAATTTTTGGTTTTCAAAGAGTTAAGGAGCATTTTTAAAAATTCATTTGAGATTATTTTTAATATGCATGTCATCTTTTTCGTGCAAAATAAACTTGTGATTTTTGTCTTTGCCTTTTTAGTAGCCAAACCTAGCAAAGAGGACAGCTGTAGACACCCTATTTGGCACGATCCAGGAGAAATATTTTGATCATTTTGGTACCTCTAAAATGGGTCCCGACCATAAGCAATATATACAAAATTTTAATGGACTCTTTTATTTTTTTGTTGGTAGTGAATAAACAATAGCAACAAAACACAAAGCTAAGGAACAGACAAGGCAGTCTCATTGTGAAGAACAGATGCACTGCCCACATTCCCCACATGCAGAGCCTGCTTAGCTAAATTATGGGCGTCTACATTTTTAATTCGACAAATATGACGAAATTGTATAGAATTAAAATCAGTGGCCAGATGTCGGATATCCATAATAAGCGGCAAAACCTCCCACTCAACGTCGCCGGGTCGAGACAAAGCATCAATGAGACCTTTAGCATCTGATTCCACCACGAGAGGATCCATGCCATATTCTCTTGCTAGCATCAAACCGTGCCGGATGGCTAGTGCTTTAGCCACTTGACTATAATCTCCACGAAACCGTTTAGAAAAAGATCTCAAAATTCGGCCACAGTTATCCAATATAATCCCACCTATAGCTAACAAAAAAGACAAGTGTCTACTGCACCATCAATTCGCAATATAAATTTGCTTCCGCCTTGAGGGTCTCGCCCTCCTAGTGATGGTCCCTGAGATGCTGCCTCACTCTGGATTCTGGCAATGTTGTCATTGGCACCCCAGTCAGAACAGTTGGCCCTTGTTTGCTCCCGGCCCATAGCTGAATTAAAATATTCAGATAATAATTTATAACTATCCTGAAGCACCAACACAGGGTTAAATTGTTTTTGAGCAAATACAATTTGGTTTCTTTCTTTCCAAATTCGCTAACAACAGATGGCCATAAAAGCCACTGTTAGAGAGTTGTCAGAAAGTGCCCCCTGGCCAGTATCCCACCAAGAAGAAATCCATTCTTCCATGAAACTATACGGTAAGTTGTCAGTACGCAAAGTTAGGTGAGAGCTGAACCATATTCGTTTAACCAAAGTACACTTTGTGAAAAGATGAAATAAGGTCTCTTCCTCACTACCACATAGAGGACATGTCCCCACATATATTTCTCCGTGCGAACTCTACTTTGAACGGTAAGGCACCTTTCATGCATCTCCAAAGAAAATGAGTTACCTGCAGATGGCATTTCATTTTCCATAATTGTTTCCAAACCTGGGAGGAGGATAAATTTTGCGCATTATATCTAGGAGCACAATCCAACTCCGTGAGGCAGTGATATGCAGACTTCACGGAGAATTCTGCATTTAATTTTAATGGATTCTAATGATACTTTTGTTTATCTTGAATGTTATTTTAAGTTATTTAAAACTCAATTTGTAGAATAAGGGTGATTTTATAATTTTGATGAAAACAAACCTTTTCTAGAATTCAAATGGTCTAAAAACTTAATTTGTAGGATATGTGTGATTTCAAATTTTTAATAAAATCAAGTCATTTCTAAAATGTTCTTTTACTTTGAATTTGACGGATTTTACCCTTAAGAAGCTGTTTAATTCATAGGTTTTGGACCTCTTATTTACAGAAGTGTCATCGCATGGTTAAGATACTCCTAAACCACTTTAGTCCCACATTGAAAGTGGGAGGATTTCTCCTCCCATTCTCATCCTATAAGTATCTCCTCCAAACCTATTTCCGCTCACTACTAAATTTTTCACTCTCTCAAGTATTAAAGGAGCCATAAACTTTTGTCAAGTATATTTTTTCTCATTAATTTTCTAGCCCCTTTAACCTTGTCTTAGCCCTTTAGGAATTCCTTAGAAATATCAAAAAGAAGAAAGAATGAGAGGAGCATTGAAGGAGATCTATTAACAGTAGTATAGGTTGGTATTGTTTTCAATTTAATATTTTCATTTCTTAAATTTTTACATTCTTATCTCCTATTCCTTTTTATTCTATTTTTATATGAGCCTCCAGTTAAGTATAAGACCTACTCTTCTTCCTCCCTATAATTTGATCTGCTAATTAGTGGCTCCTTATGAAGGGGGGGCAATAGGAACTTTTTAAGCTTGGAACGCACTTTTATTTTTCTAGTCTTATTATAATGAGTTTTATTTTAGTTTAAAATCACCAACTCATCTCCAAAATGTCACTAAGGAGCCCCTTTGACTTGTTTCGCCGAATATGGGGTATTTGTCATGAAAAAAAAAAAAAAGTCTTCTTCCTAGCTCTAGAAATCACAATTTGCATTTTCATATATCTTAAAATTAACAAACTTGAGCCTCCCACTACTAGGATCAGCTCGATATCCCTTAGAACTACTACTTCATTTTGAAGCGTCAAATTCAGCTGAGTTCTCAATTCTATATGAGGGCTTCTTTAATTTTCTAGTCTAGAACTTCGAGCTCGGTGCGCTCTATTGTTTTTTGGTTTCAGTTGACTTCTCAACTCTTTTTTTTTCCCTTCAACTTAGTCAAAGTTATAAGCTTTTAAATAATTTTGTGGTAAGCAAAATTGGAACAATGCAAGTTTCCTCTAATTGTTAAACAAAGATAAAGTCGTAAAATCCGAAAATGCCTTTTCATGTTTCCAAGTCGTAAAATCCAATCTTATCTCTTGTTTCGAGATCTAAACTGTCTTCAATGTGATAAGTAGTAAAGATCCTCCGACATTTTTGCTTGTATCACGTTAATCATTACATCTCCTATATTTTTCAATAGAAAACCCGTCTTCTTGGGCAAGTTAAAGGCCGTTTCGATCACGTCCTTAAGTTGAGTTGGAGAATCCCAAAGGTGAAATCATCTTGTCAGACCCGCAAATTCGACATCGATACATCGCCATCCATGCTCCTGAAAAGCAAATCAAACATTTGACAAGTTCAATGGATCGCTTGCATTAATCTATACCGGTTCTGCGTTGATCTGAAATATTGTTTCATCCGTTAGAAAGGTAAGTGGATCACTTTCATCGAACTGCGCCGGTTCTTGGTTAAACAGTGCATCTATTGAATCTTCTGCAATGTTAAGGTGATACATATTCAATTGAATATTTTCTTTTGTCAGTCAATTCATTTCCAAAATTTTCAGTTAGGTGATGCTCAGTAGCTCTCGACAGTAGTAGAGTTCTCAACTCTTCTTCTTTCATTTAATAGTGCCTATAATTTGGGGAAACTCGAGTGATCATTTGCTATTACCTCTATGAATTTTTATGGTTTTAGGTTTCTTGCTTTGTTTTTCAATAAAATAGTTTTTTGGTTAATAATAGTTAACGATCTTGATATTAGTTTTGAATTTTTTTTCAATCTTGTTTATGATGTTCAAGCTCTATTTTTCGAGGACAACTTTTTTCTAAGTAAAATTTCACATCGATAGGCTCTCTTCATTCTGATTCATACTATCAAGTGAGTTTTCTTCTATTGTATTTTTTCTTTTTATTCATCCCAACATGTAAGATTTCTTAGGTAATTTTGTTCTATTTTTACTCTTTGGTTGATAGAGTTTTTGATGTTCTTATGATTTAGTTGCGACGGCCATCTAGCGCGTTCTTTCAATAGAATTCTGATTTATATTACCATTACCTTTGTATTTCTGGTTTTAAGCTTCTTTGTTCTGTTTTTCAATAATCACATTATTTCTGGTTAATCCAATGATCTACTATTAGTCTATTACCTCCTGTTAATAACTTATCCTAGTTGGGAAGTGATGCTTGCCCCACTGGTTGTGTGTGCATATATAGCACCAAATGATAGGTCCGGGTTCTAGTTATGAAGGTGTGAATGGTTGATTTCTTCAAACTTCAGAACATATATTAACCATGCTAACTAGAGAGTCAAAAAATAATAATTGAGAGCTATTAGCTCCCTTGTAAAGTGGTCTTTTACAACTGAATTTTTGTTGGTTTTGATTTTTACTCATCTTAACAGTGTAATTAGAATTATATGAGTTTTCCTATTGTTTTAATCTCTTAACAGACCTTACGTTTATGGTTAGGACCGAGAACACTTTGAGCTAAGTCTGTTTTGGCATATAAATGGACAAGAGAATAATATTTTTGTCCATTCATATTATTATTTACCAAACTCATATTTCTTATTGCCGTATTTTTCATTCTTAATTATACAGGAATGTCTTCCCACCACCACGACTGCCTACATTAGAAGAACTTGAGAGAGCTTTTTTTTTTATGCTTTTGTAACTAATGGATTAGTTGTCATTGGATATCCCCAATTGCACCACCTCAAGGTACATGGTTGACTTAATTTTTGTTCTACTCTCAAATATACTCCTAAATCTTAACCCCTAATTTCAATTAATTAAGAGTCAATATTCGAGTTGATTTGACTTTAGAAAATGAAAAACATAAGTCAAGCCAAATCTAATTTTGACCCTCAATTATTTGAATTAAAGGATTAGGATTCAAGAGTATATTGGAGTATACTTGGGAATATATCCATTAACTATATATATATATATATATCATTCTACTAATAAAAGTATAAGGAGTATACTAAACTTTTTGTGGATGTATCAACCTTTATTTTAAATTATAATGTATACTATTACGTAACTTTAAATTATAATGTAGAGACTCATGAGAAGTTTTGCTTTAGATAAACTTCATAAAGTCTATCTCAATTATTTATGTTCTTTCACCAATTCCTTCATTGTCACTCCTTAAATTTCACTCGTATTTGTGTAATACATTGAAGAAGGAGGGCATCGAAATCGGTGAGGAGTACTGCCTGGACTCATGGATTCCTTACTGCCCGGTTGCATAGGAAGTGTCAAAGAGTTGGATAACTGATGTTTTCTGTATTTTACGAGACTTGAAGTTGCCTGTCACTGGGTATGCAAAGATATTGGATTGGTGGAATTTTTGCATGTTCATGAACTCTTCTCGTTTGTACTCAGAAATACATCTGAAATATGAGATAGCTGAGCCATTTTTGTATATATCTTTTTTTTTTAATTCCTTTTTTAGATGTTTAAATTCTTACTCAGATGTGTTATATTGGAGTTTAATGTAGATAATATCTAAATAAGTTTGATTGCGATGTGGGGGACTTCAATGAGAAATATCTACTAGGTTCGAAATTGAAATATCTTTCATGAAAACCTTACTAAGAAAGTGGAATGAGATTAGATTCTCCACCAAGAGCTTGTCTGTCACAAATTGTGAAATTCAAGTTTGTGTGTGTGAAAACCTTTCTTCTTTCTCTGCATATAATGACAAAATTCAACAACTTTATTGGAATATATTTGGCATTTTTCCATTGGTCCCAAGATTTTAAATGGTAATAAAAGTGGACAATCATGAATGTTTACTCATTAGTTAAGTTCTTCCTAAAAAAATAGAAAATTATAACTGGTCATTTGAATTTATTTTATTCCATGCAGGCTGTGTTGTAGTCTTCAAATTAAAAACCTGCCAAGTTACTGTTGAAAATACGTTTGAAGCTTTTCTCATCTCATCTTATTGTTGGAGTAGGGGATATCTCTCCCACGTACAGGCTCTCCATACAGGTTGTATTGTGGTCTTTAGGTTGAGAACTTGTCTTGCTAATGTTGGAAATACCTTTGAAATTTATACCCATTTGATGTTATTGTTGGGGGTTCTATTTGTAGATCATACTAGCTTTAGAGAACATCTCTTGGACGTTATTACCCTTTACTTAAATTATAATGTATACTATTATGTAAGTACGTAGTTAAAAGTTTTGATTTAGGTAAACTTCTTAAAGTCTATCTATGTAGTTATCTTATTGAGACCCAATTATTACCTTTAGTCTTTACAATAAAGTAAAACTCTACAAATTTTAATTATAAATAATTCTTAATAAATAATTAGTGTATATATCACTTACAAAAACTTTACCAGTACATTTATTTTGTACATAATAATATTTAATATGAAGATATTGTTATTAATAAGACCCTCTAATTAATAATAGAGACTTGGAAGGACTCTAATAGAAAGTTCTTCCTTGTAACAAGTGATTACTATCCAGTTTCACTCCATTACTAATCGCTAATTTCTACTAAAACACAATTTATTCTAATTAAAAATAAATTAGAAGATAACATTTATCTATTACAAACTATGTAGATATTTATTTCAGCAAAAGTATGTAATTAAAATTTTAACATAAGTAAACTATTTAAAAACTATTAATTTAAAATTTTTATTGTATTTACGTATTATTAATTATGTATTATCTACTTTATTAAAGAAACTACTACTAATTATATATTTATAGATTATATTATTTTTTAATATCATCATATTGAAGTCATAAAACTATAATTAATAATAATATTCATTTTTAATTTCATCTTATTTTATTCTTTAATATTTAAAATTTAAACTTGCAAAGCACGTGCATCTTTACTAGTATATGTATATATATACACTCAGATCTTTATTGCTAAGACTTTGAAGATGATATATAGGCACGTACGTAACCACTGATGTAGTTATGACAGTGAGCACCAGTGTGGCTGTGATGAACACCACTACAACTATTGGACGTCCATATTATATGGGAGAGAATGCTTGTAGATGCGGCATATTAGTTCTAAATCCATATTTGAGCACTACTATGACTGTTTGCGAGAGGAGGTACATATCATGTGTAAGGGAATGTTATTAGACCCGACATTATGACTGTTATGAGAGAAGGTGCATATCATCTAGGAGGGAATGTTACTGGAAATGTTAGAAATAACAATATCGAACTTGACATATAACAATATCGAACTTGACATATTAGTTTTGTGCACCTACATAAGAATCAGTATGGCTGTGACCATAAGACACCCATACCAAGTGAGAGGGAATACTGTTGGAGATGGTATATTAGGTCTACAACCTAACATAACTATTACCAGTAGCATGAGCACCCAAACCAATGGATCGATTAATATGTTAATGCCTTTTCCGATTGTTAGCGCGGGATTTCATTCCCTGAAATTAATCTCAAGGGGTTTGTTAAGTGTTTAGAGTCGCCACCTATTCATTCAGAATGGATAAGTCCTCCGGGATGTTGGATAAGGTCTTAGTCTCCGATCAGGGACCAGGGTAAGAGGTTCGGTTAAGTTTGGGGAAGGGGTTAGGCACCCCGACACTTCCGCTTATAGTGGTTCCCTACTTACTAGATTTAAGCCAAATCAAAGTTCAAAGTTAATCAAATGCCAAAATGTTTAAGTTAATTCTAAACGGAAAAAAGAAAAACTAACTAGGATCGAACCCGGGTTGGGTTGCCTACGTACTCACATAGGGGTGAGATCAGACCGAGCATAGGTCTAGCACGTGAGCCCGTGCTAAGGCTAGGGGGTGTGTGTGTGCACCAAAGGTGGCTAATTGACCTAATCCGGTGATTAGGATTTTGCTTGACCGGGGTTGGTCAATGTGTAAAGTATGAGCCTGATAGGCCAAGGAGAAGTCCGGTAGACTAAGGGTGAAGCCTAGAGGCTAAGGGGTGTGTTAACCCAGGGTTAGGGTCTCTAACTGGGGTTAAAATGGGGATTAACCATGGTTAAATGTGTTAACCATGGTTAAAAAGGTCAAAAAGTTAATTTTTTGGTCTTTTATATTTTTTTGATTTTTTCGGATTTTTCCAAATTTTTGTGAGGTTAAAGGGTGCTTAACCATGATTAAAAGTTAACCAAACATAGGGTTTAACCATGGTTAAGTAGTCTAACCAAAGTGAAACCAATCATGGAAGATATTTCTAGAATCCAAGGAATATTCTTGATTTTTGATGATTTTTTCAGATTTTCGTAAGGTTAAGGGGTGCTTAACTATGGTTAAAAGTTAATCGGGGGGCCACTTTAACCATGGTTAAAGGTCAAGGTCAGTCAAAAATGAGCCCAGAAGGTATGGCAGGGCCTAGAATGGCCTCTTACCAGGTTCTGGCCCAGTGCATAGCCCAAAATTAAAAAAATCAAGAATTGAGGTAATCGGATTACCTCAATTACAGTAACTTTTTAACCAAGGTTTGCACTAAGTTAACTAGGGTTAGGATCACCTCTAAGGAAAGTAAGCATATGTACAGATAGCCTGAAGTCTAAGTAAGAAAATGGGTCAGGTCTCAGCCCAAGAGCTGCTCAGGTGTGAGCGCCCAAAATTACAATAAAAACAGTCTGTAATGTTGGCAATTAAACTGTTGACAGTCTGAACAGTTTGGTTAACCCAAGTTTAGGGTCATGCTAACCCTGGTTAACCTTTGATTTGAGGTCTGAAATTTTAAAGGGGTGTAGAGGAGAGTCAGGGGAGTCCAATAGACCTTGAGTGGGCCACAGGGCATGAGTGGTGTGGGCCTACAAGGGCCCAAAGTATCTGTTAAAAAACTCTAAAATGTCGGTAATCAGACAGTCTGCTAACTTGGGTTTAAGGCTTTGTTAACCAGGGTTAGACCACGAGTTACGGTCTAAAAATTGGTAGGGAGGTAGCTAAGGATCAGGACTAACTAACATGACTCTCGAATTGACCAGGGCCTGAGTTAACCATGGTTAATGGGCTGTTATAGTCAAGGATAGATAGTGGCGGTAAAGAGATTACCGACCACTAGCATATTTAAAAAAAAAAAAAAAAACGATTTTCCCCTGCTGACCTTGAACCAGCAGGGGTCTGAGGGTTTCCTCATGGGCTGAGGGACCCCCAGACCCTTGTGGGGAGTAACCATGCAAGGGGAGAGGGGTGTTGCACCCGTGCTAAGCCTCGAGGGATTCCCCTAAGCCTATGAAGAAGGATGGGGACCCTGTCCTTGGCCTGGGACGCTACAGAACACCAAGGAATGCAAAAAGGGACCCCTGGAATAAGACTAGGGGTCGCTCACACTGATATGCAAAAGGGAAAAGCATAACAGTGGGGGGATTATCCTTACACAGAGGCTACGGTGGTGCCTGTGGCTAGTTGGAGCTTGGTGGAGTTTGGGGACAACCTAAGGTGGCCTGGTAGGGTTCTGAGACAAGGGGTGGAGCTCTGGTGAAGCTGAGGTTGGGCTGGCCGAAGTTTCTTGCACTTGGATAGGGTTTGGATGTGAAAGTTGGGTCCCTAAACCAAGGGGAAGTGGTCGGCTTATATAGAAGAAGAGGGGAAGTGCCCTGGGGCATTATTGGCATTAAAGGTTGCATGGGGGACTAATGGGAGCAGCCCCAATGTGCCAAGGAAGCTGCTGATATGCGATTCTGTAAATCTTTAGGGTGGCGGTAATCGAATTACAGCCACTTTCAAAGCTTTGGTTTTTTAGGGTGTCGGTAATCCAATTGCTGACACCTTGGGCTTTTACCTGTTTGGGCTAAACCCTCGCACACTTAGGCCGCAAGAACGATAGGGTTTGCTATTTTAGGGTTGTTCCCGCCTGACTTTGAACTATGAGGGTGTGGGCCCCACCCTAGTGGACCCTAGAGTGTTGTGGGCCCAAGTTTGGGCCCATAAAGGCCTTGGACCACAATTTTGGCTTTTGATTTACCTAGTGGGCCTTGAGCCCGCGAGGGCTTTGCCTAGGTTTTAGCTAAGGCTTGGGCTAGGGTTAGGTCTAGGGCTTGGTCTAGGGCTCTCTTAGGGTTAGATCTTGGGTTTAGCTAGGGTTACACTGGGGCTTAGCTAGGGTTTAAAGGTTCTAGGGGTAATAGGCCTAGAGCCCGGATAGCTTAGTTTCTAGGGTTTGAGGGTTTAGGACCTACCTAGGGCTAGGGTTTAGGGTATGCCTATGATCTAGCTAGGGTTTAACTAAGGCTTACCTAGGGTTTGATCTAGGTTTTAGGGGTTCTAAAGGTACTGGGCCTTGAGTCCAAAGGGCTTTCCTAAGGTTTAGGGTATACCTAGGACTTGTCTAGGGTTTTACAGGGGACTCTACTGGGGAAGGACTGTGGTTACAGGGTGTAAAAATTGGGTGCTTACATCGGTGGTGCGAAATTTTTTTTTCATAATCGTGGATATCCTGAGCCTTGAAAGCTTAGACTAATCCCACAGACTACATAGGGAATACCCCACCCCATGCAACCGTTAGTGAGGGGAGCCAGGAATCCAACTCAAGACCTCCGGGTTTACGGTTCGTTCAAGTGACCACTAGGCTACACCCTTGGGAGGGGTCGGGGGGGGGGGGGGGGGGTTGCGGGTGCAATTTTCGGGACTCCATTTAGATTGTGTATTGGATTAAATATTTAGGATTTTTAGGGAGTCATATAAAATTGATATCCTGTTAATCTACACGAGGATTGTCATCCAATGGGGTATGGCTACATGGTTTTAGGCTTTTAGCAACTCCGGGATGTCGAACATGCCCTCTTGAAGAATCGGGTGTGGTAAACTTGGGGTTTACAAGTGTGACAAGTGCGAACGCAATAGTTGCTGAAATCGAGCATCGTCGATGGATGGGGCTTTGAGGTTGCTATGAGAGTGCCAACATGTTATTTCATGTATGTCTCTCTTTTTCACTCCTAATAATTGCACTCAAGGGCATCATAATAAAGAAAGGTTTTCACCAATAAGCAATAATTAGTGGTGGTAATGGGTTGGTCTCTGATGAATAGGTCCTACATTCTCGAAAATAATCTCAGCATTTATAATGTAATATATTTTCATCTAAGATTCCATTAAATGTCTATTAAGAGCTAAGAATACTTTTTTTTATGTGGTTCATCCTCTAACTAGAGGAGTTGAGTGAATTCTTTTATTAGCTAGCTACAAACTAAAATCACACCATTTGACCACTTTCATTACGAAAACAAAGACTAATAAAATTGAGTAAAAACATAAAAATTGGTCATAAATCAATAACTTAAATCATATTCATGATCTATCCATGAGGTTGGAGCAATGCCTCATAAATCAATAATTTAAAGCATATTCATGATCTATCCATGAGGTTGGAGCAATGCGAGCGTAATAGAACAAATTAGGCATAAGAGACGATATCTTCATTGTAATTGTCTCTAATTTAATAGCACCAGTTTGACACATATTTTATCACAATGATATTATTATATGTTAATGACTCATCAATCAACTTTATAAGGTTCCTTAGGCAACATTGTAGAAAAATAATGTATATGAACCTGAGACAAGAGATATGATTTTTCAGTTCTTGTAAACCTAGAATAATTGTTCTAAACTATGAGTATTCATACTCTATTATGACTTACATTTATTAGGCTTCTATCAAATAGTATGGTGAATCTCAATCATATAGAGTAGAGACTTTCAAGCTGGCAAATGGGTACATGTAACTTACATGTACTGAATAAAATCAATAATGAACAATCAATGGAATGACCATCAGATTACAAAAAGGAAGTTCATTATACAAAGATACAAATTGTCCTAAACCTAAGAGATTGACATCTCTTCATGCATTGTGTGCATTACTTTGAAGATGTCAACCGATGATGTCCAATAGGAGACTATAAACAGGAACATTGGGTCATGTACATGGTGTAGGAGGAGTGTGCAATGCTTAACAAGGAATCCATCCTCCTCATAGGAGAGATGATATTCATCAGTATTTATTGGGCTTCTTTAGTATGCTTCTTGGCGTTTTAGTAATAATTAATTAATTATGTGTGAACATTTTAAGTCAACCATAGTTAATTAAAGAAACTCAGGGACCAAAATTAGGGTCCCAAAACCCCCCTTTTGTATCTCTTGTAGTATAACATAATAGTTAAATCTAATCCATTTGGAATTATAGTTGGATTAAGAAACATTTTCTATTAATGGCTTCTAATTCAAACTAATTAATTAAGTAGTTAATTAATAACCCAAAAGGGAGGGGATAATCTCTCTGCTAATCTTGGAGAATTGATTTGGATCAAAACATTTATTAGTTAGTTGACTTAGTTCCCGCCTCTAACATTATCTCTAAAAGAGGGAGAGCGGAAAGCAAAACTTAAAAATCTTTAAGAAACGGGAAGTGAGAAATGAGATATAGGTATCTCATTCTCATTATATTAGGTTGGCCGAGCATACATTTTACATGAGATATTTGTAGAGAAGTAAGTGGCTTAGGTTTCAATCCAACGATACTTGCTCAACACCTCACCCTAAGCCTAGGACTCAAACCTATCCAATCACTTCTTATACTAATAGTCTCTTTGACCACTAAATGAGACATAATAAAAGCAGGCTTCATGAGAAATGAGCTTCACCTTGTACATAGCTTCCTTGCAACAATAGAAAAAAAAAATCATCTGCACTAATTCATTTCATACTTGAGATTCAAGAAAAAATGGATAAAAGATTTTCCCAAAAATTCCATACGTAAAAGAGAGGAAAAAGCCTATAATCTTTGTTTTGACAAAAACCCTAGAAAACCACTGAAGAAAGAAGAGACAGGCCATCATCTTCTCGAAAGGAAAAGCTTGAAAAGGAAGGAGGGTTTGTGTGAATCAAGTGGAAGCTAGACACATGATAGCTAAGCAATGTAATATAAACCTCTCTTTTTGCGGGCTTTATTTGAAAATTCATGTTATTTAACATATTCCTAGTACATGAATTTAAAATTATTGAACCCCCAGGGTGTAGCCCAGTGGCCAAAGGATGAACCGTAAACTTGGAGATCTCGAGGTCGATTATAGTCTAGGGCTCCCCTCAGCTCTCCTTTTGGAAGGACATTTATTATCATCTAAAGTCATATAAGTAGATGATTTTATCACTCAACCTCAACTAATTTCGAGCACAAAAGCATTCGACAAATGGTCTGGCCCCAACTGTATATTACATGACTACATGAGAGTGTGATAGACTATCCAGGTCTCTGTTAGCAATACTCACTTGGTTTATGGGATTCTGTCTGTAGGACCCTAAAATTTATCAATTTTATACAAAGGTCTCTCTACACACTCGTAAAATTATACAATGAGCCTAAAATCATTTTAAAAGTCCTACACATTTAAATTAGGCCTAATGATAAGGCATGGGCCTCCTATGGCTCGGGTCTGGGCACGAAGTAGAAAGCCCATAAACCTAAAACTCAAGTCTAAATTCAAATGGGTCACACACTCAACAAATGAGTCAATCCGTTTATACAAGAAGCTGAGTATGGACTCAATACTCAAGAAGATGGGTGAGACCCATCAAAATCTCCTAAGTCCCTTAAACCACTAAATGAAGTGGGACTCTTGAGATTCGTATCTCAAAACGTCTATATATAAGATTCAAATTTAGAAATTTGGGGATGATTTAGAAATCCAAGAAGGAAATTCAGAAGAAGCCAAAGAAGAGGATTCAAAAAGAAGACTCAGAAAGAAGCATTCAGAAAATTCATCAAATAACACGAATCAAGCATTCTCCATAAAGAAGCAGTCAAGTCTTCCTTCTGGGAAAATAAATCAAAGTATTCTAGAGAAGACAAAGGTATAAAGAAGTCCGTTCTTCTCTAGAATCACTTTCCAGCTGATCAAGCGCGAAACCCGGAAGAAAGGAAAAGCTACATCAACACCTTCAAACAAGATCGAGTCATGCTTTGATCCGAGGATCTAGAAAATCAAAAAGTTAAGAAGGAAAAGAAATCAAAGGACTCAAAGCTCTCCAATAAAGAAAAAATATAAAGCAAAAAAGCAAGTCTTCCAAGGAACAAAATGGCACATTCCTAGCTAATATAGTGCGAAGCACGGAAGAAGAAAGCCACTACAACCTTCAAGGGAAATAAAGCCAAAGCAAAAGCCCGATCTTTGTCGAAGTGAAAAGAGTCACCCAAAGCTTAAAGAGGAACGAAGAACACGCTTTTTGGCCATTTGTACTCTTTATTAAATTTTATTATTTTTCAAATACTCTGACTGTTATTATTTTATTATTATTAAAATTTATTATTGAGAGTATTCCATTTTAAATTATACATGGTTATTTTGATCCTCATTATTTCAATCACGAAATTTTTGTGTCGACGCTATCAATGACTACAAATTTTCCACTGTCAACAAGGAGTGTCAACGAGTTGGGCTACAAAATCTTCTTTGTAAATGGGCCAGGCTTGTTCAAAAATCATGAAAGTACAATCCCAAACCCGACCGATTCATAGCCCAATGCCCAAGGTAGTAGCACATTTCCAGTTAAGGATGTCAAAACAGCCCTTAACGAAGGGTACCCAGCCCACCAAAGACCTTCCCTTCGCCGACCCTTGGGCCAGGTAGGGCCCAAAATCCCCAAACCCTTCCTTTGTAGGGCCGAGCTAGGGTACCCCCTGCCTGGCCCCTTGAAGCCTGACCCTTCTCATAAGTTGCTACACCGTAACTAATGTTTATAATCCTACACATACACCTGATATAAGTATAAATATATAATTATATTATATTAATGAAATTACTCATATAACCATCTCAAACGGTTTAATAGTAGGGTTTAATGGGACAAAGAACATTAATTACGTTTCTTCCAAGCATCTGGCCATAGGTTTTGAGCCATCTTTGTTTTTTTCTTCTTTTTCGGTTAAGGTAAAATGCAGAATTCACACACACATAGGCCAACTACACACGGACCACATGAGGCTTGGATCCAACTCATCTAATTACTAACTCTGGAGAGTTAGGCCCAAGGTTTTGAGTCATCTTAACCAGCCCAGATGAGTTCGTTGTAAAAGACTAGAGCGTAGACTTTAGTTTTAGTCCCACATCGGACAGGTAAAGAGGAGTTTGAAGCATAGAGGGATTATAAAAAAAGAAATGAGAGGAGAGGAAAAGCATACCTTTCTCGGCCTTTTGGCTAAGATCAAGTGTAGTATCTGTTCTTATCAGTTTAATATCTGATACGTGGGCCATCGGTCCACATGATATTAAATTAATTTTTCTTTGGGGGAGGTCCCACCACAGTAGCTTGCTATTGGGGTCCTCGAGCGTCGCCCTTGCGTTGCACTATTGCATGGGCCTGGCGCACCCCTCCCAAATCATTAAAAGAAGCATTTATAATGGTTGCCTGGGGTCCTAAATTGATCTTAATTCAAAGGCTATAATCATAATTCAAGGGTAGTTAGAAATCCTTGTAACTGTGATCAAAATCACTAACCCAGTAACCATTAGTACAAAAAAACAACCATTTTTGAAAATATAAAATAAAATTAATCACAGGATTAAAACTTGTAAGACGGTGAGGAGCAACGGTCCAGGAGAGAATTATTTGCTTTGTTAGAAAATCATGATTAAAAATATTAATAAAATTTTAAAAAACCAATCACATTTCAAAATAACACTCCTCAAAACGAGGGACGAGACGCTGGTTCTTGGGGTTCTTTCAAACTCACTAACACCCGTAGCCATTTTAGGAAATTGTCTCCAACTAAAATTCAAGAGCCATCACTAGTAGTCTCCTCGCCCACAGCTATTGGAAAAGATCCCAAGTCCTAGAAATTTGATCAGTTTGTACTTTAGACTAAAATCAAAAGAGTTGCATCCTTACATGAACAAGAGCGCATGCATGGGGTGGGATACCTACTATTAAAGCTTCATCAGTAATACCAACTCTTTGCAACAGAACAACCCTAAATGTCTGTTCCCACCATGAAAGTATGAAACATCATCTCACATTCTAATCACTAAACACCAATTACGAAAAACCTAATATATATACTAACAGGAACTAGAGAGGATTGTATAAAAGCAAAAAAGCCCAGGAAAGAAAACTTTAGAGAAAACAATATACGGGCCAATCATTCTTTTGCACTAGCAGGACCCACAAGAACTCCCTGAGCAGAACCTTCCTTCTGGCTGCCATCATCCTTCTGCTCACCATCAGATTTTCTTATTCTAATTTTGTATTTTGCTTCAAGCTCGGCAATTTCATTTTTCTTCTTTTCCAATGCCTCGTTCAGTCGAGAAATCACCTCCTCAAGACCCTCCTTGTTACGCTGAACTGCTGGCAGGACCTCTTTGATTGTTCTCTCCACCAGCATGCCTCCAATCATGCGGAAGCATCGCCTGGAGGGATCGAGTAGCTGTATGGTTCCAATCACCAAGGAATGCTCACTCATTTCCATCTCTAATTCTGTAATTTTCGAGTAAAGTTGGTTCATTTCAGCCCTCATGGAGCCATATAGGTTGGCGACTGCCTGCTCATTGATTTGTTCGTTACCATCACCATCACCTTCAGCTTTGCTGGTCATGATTCTGAATAATTAAAAGAAAAGGTTTCAAAATATTGGAGAGGAGGAAGCATTCAATGTATATTTCTTTGTCATTGCCACCGAATGCTCATAGTGTTTTGAAGTGCAAGGCACCATGCATACAGAACAAAGAAGGAAAAGGATGAATCTATGAGAGTCCAAGTCCAATACATGGAAAATATCTAATTTTCTGTTTGTAGTTTGTACATGGTGATTATCACTCATAGATAGTCTTCATCAATGTTGCCTGGTTCGCTCGGTTCAAATTTGGGTTTGCAGTTTGCCACTTTAGAGTGAACCCAATTCACTAGGAGTAGGATGAGACAATTTGTTTCTCAGTGCAATAGCTTGGTTCGCTTTTATATGTGTGTGTGTATATATATATGTATCATGTAGCCATCATAATACATTTATATAAAATATATGCACGTAACCATTTACAATCATCATACTTGAGATTTGCTTACTTAAGCATGTAAATAAAATGTATTATAAATACTTATTTTAAAAAACCATTAAAAAATAATCTTTTTATAAGCAGTTCGTGAACCCAAAAAAAATAAAATTCGCCGAACCCAAAGTACAAATTCGACGAACCCGAAGAAAAAAAATCGAAGAACTCAAAGAAAATTCACCAAACCCGGTACGATTATGGGGTTCACTAATTCGCTAATTTTCACTAAGGTGGCGTTTGGTAACACTAATCTAAATTGGTAGAGCTTATTTGAAAATTGTGCTTAGTTGGACTTTAGATTGTTAAGTTGAAGGTTAATTGGATGTCTACATCTTTTTAAAGTATGAGTTATGCCTTTTAAGAAAAAAATAGTTATGAGCTACTTTTTTCTTTAGAGGTAAAACCCCTACTTTAAAAAGATGTAGACATCCAATTAACCTTCAGCTTAACAATCTAAAGTCTCTACTTTTTTCTTTAGAGGTAAAACTACTACTTTAAAAAGATGTAGACATCCAATTAACCTTCAACTTAACAATCTAAAGTATCTACTTTTTTCTTTAGAGGTAAAACCCCTACTTTAAAAAGATGTAGGCATCCAATTAACCTTCAACTTAACAATCTAAAGTCTCTACTTTTTTCTTTAGAGGTAAAACCCCTACTTCAAAAAGATGTAGACATCCAATTAACATTCAACTTAACAATCTAAAGTCCAACTAAGCACAATTTTCAATTTAGCTCTACCTATTTAGATTAGTGTTACCAAACGCCACCTAATTGTAGAGCAAATCAGTTCGTGGTTCGGCATAGTAGGTAGCGAATCAGTTAACCCTAGTCTTTATCATGTAAAATAGAAAAAAAACTATGTATATCTATATATATATATATATATACATACATGACTCTAAATGTCATGTCATCTGAATCTTACACACATGCCATAAGATTCGGGGGCGTAGCCCCAGTATATTTTTTTTTTGAGGGCCAAGTTCATGGGTCATCGCATCAGTTTGTGTCCATTTGTAAGGAATTTATTTTTTCTCAGAAGTTTAGGGGAGCTAGAGCCCCCGGCTCTACCCCTCTCCCAGGTTACACCCCTATTAGTACTATAGGATTTTTTTTTTCAAAATTTCTAGGGAGGGCTTCAATCCCCCTGGGCCACATGTGACTCCGCCCCTGTGCACACATGAAGATAGCATTTATATGTCCTTATATAAAGGTCCATAAAGTTACTCAGTTCTCACACTTTTCCCAACTAGATAAATCTGTATACAGGCCTAAAGTTTAATATAGGACTATAGAGCCAACATATTTCCTTTGTGTATAGGACGGGAAAATTTTAATTGCATCGTCAACAATGCAAATGCCAATTGACATGAACAGAATCTCTCTAGTAAATGTAAGTGTATTCCATTAGGTTTTGATATTTGAACAACTGGTTTGGGTAAGTATTTCTTAATGAAGACTTAATTGTAATCAGAAGAGGCAAGAATCCATTAAGCAACGAAAATGGTGCCAAAACCAACTCAAAGAGGATAAACTCCTGACAATATTCCAAATATCAATTGTCTGCTCTGTCAGTTTTAAAATCAGTGGAACAATATTCTTCAGTTCTCGCTTTCAGCCTTTTCTTGCTTTGGCAACCTAACAAGCATTTTGATCAGAGTGTTTGGATCACATAGACGATCATCCAAAGTTTTAGGAATCTTAGTCATACATCTCTTCAAGCTTGTAGTTATAGGTTCAAATATTTTCTGAGAAAAATTATGCTGTTCCAAAGCCAAGTCTATTATCCCATTAAACATGACCCCAATATAAATGATGAACATCCCACATCTCCCTGAAGTTTGGAATGCCTCTTTTAAGCCATAAGAAGCAACTACCTATCAAAGTACCAAGTCCAAACCTCCCATCACTCCTAATTAGTCTTCCGCGCAAATGAATCCAAAGGAAATCCTCAAACGCATATATTCTTTCCTCAAGACGCTCATGAAAGCAAGGAAGCAATAAACTGATACACCAATCTCATCATATAAATTTTCAATTTTCCAATACTTCCACATTGGTAAGAAAGTGACACTCTTGCCTATGTTTTCAGGGTTTACTTATCATACTAATGGATAAGCCAATTATACTCTTCATGCAACATTTTTTAACAATGACCACGATGCTTGCAACACGCTCGCATTATATCTTGCCATTTGAGCATAGACAGAATTCATGCTCATAAATTACAAGTACTACTTAAGAGGAGGAAAACAAACAAAGGGCACCCAAATTCCCTTTGTGTAATTCAAGCTTGGTTTTTTTTTTCAAGCACAAAATATCCAATCAAAACCAGCATGAGGCAGCGTTCCTCGATTATGAAAGCACCCAGACATTAATTAAACTTGATTTTTTTTTTTTTTTTTTTCTTCCAAATTTAAGCAAATCTGAAAACGTGAAGCCCTAATAAATTCAAGTTGTTGTTGTTGTGAAATTCAAGCTTTTTATAAATCTAGCATGTGTTCTTCACCAAAACGAAACCCTTTCGGCCCAAAAAAAAAAACGAAACCTTATTTGTTTGGTGTAAAACCCTAGATAATCTGTCGCAAAATCGATTGTTAGAGAAGGCATTCAACTACGTCTGATTAAGGGAAAAGAAAAAATCAAGAAATAAACAGATGATAAAATCGAATACAGCAAGGAAGAGAAGCTGACCTTCGTTTCAGGTAAATGGTTTCAAGGTAGAGCTGCTACGATGGCATACATTAACCTGCGCCGGGGGATCTGGAAGCGTAGTTTAAGGGGGTTATGAATTATGCTTGCAGACTCTCTCACATTTCCTATGGGCGAATCTCAACTATAAATTGAATAGCGAAAATAACCCGCATGATTCTGGAAATTTTGTCTATATCCTCCTTATGTTTTGGTTGGGCTAGCGTTATGTCGGAAGTATTTTAGTCATCCCTTGTATTACTAATATAATATACATCTTAAAGGTGGTAGACCATAAGAACGGTCCTTTTTTTTTTTGCTGTCGATATCATTTACCTATGGTTAGTAGCACTGTTTAGTGGTTAGAATTGGGGAGTGAAGCTCTTGCTTAGTCGTCATCCGGTGGGAATGGATACCTAGACCTCTCTCTCATAAGAGAGGCCACACCCTACCATTGAAGCAAGCGGCTGGGTGCAAGAACGGTCCATCAACGACATAATATATTCAGAGTGCCCTAAATAGGGATGGGACTTTTTTCTTTTGGTTAAGTGATAATGTAACACATTAAATACACACACTAAGGTGCCATAAGGGTAACTCCACGCAATCCCTCGAAAAGGACTGACTGATGGCCCCTTATATACCCCTGCGAAGACTAATTCCCAACTGTTGTGGGATACCATTTGATATTTGCCACTGGAATGTATGATTTTCATCATCTGTTAAGCAATTTTAGATCATCATCATCAATGCTTTTTCCGGATTCTTATCCCAACTATTTGCATTTATGACCTATAAGAATGGGATAAATCTGATGATTATGGTCATTTGATCAGGTCAAACAAAGATCTCCTAAGCCTGATCTATTAAACTTTGTATTCCACCCTTCCATTTGCATTTAGTCCACCCACTTGTTCAATCGATTCATTCAATCAGATGGCCTGTAATCTTTTTGTCCAAGTTTTGCTGGAGTTCGAGTTCTCGATGGGGTATGATTTTCATTCAAGTAGTGGTCAACCGATTGTACGATCCAAATCGATGCATATGCAAAGATGTGAAGGCACACAACAAACCAGGGTTACCTAGTTCGCAACCACTAGTTCAAACAGCGAACTGGTTCGGAGCGAACCAGTTCGTGGTTCAATTCGTTCCGGTTCGTGAAAATTAGCAAACCCAATAGCTATGGTTCAGCGAATTTGTTTTGCGGATTCTACGAACTTTTTGTTTAGATTCAGCGAACTTCTTATTTGGATTTAACGAATTTGTTCTTTAAGTTCAGCGAACTTATACTTTGAATTTGACGAATTTGTTTTCTGGGTTCACGAACCGGCCATAAAACCTTTTTTTTTTTAATTTTAAATGTGTTTTTAATGCCTTTTTAAAAATAATTATTTATAATATATTTATTTACACAATTATTTATATAATATATTAATATTATATAAGCGAACCAAGCTAGCGAACCAAACTAAAAACCCAAGCGAACCGAGAAGCGAATCGACTCATCCTACCCCTAGCGAACCGGGTTCACTCTAGAGTGGCGAATTGCGAATTATGAACCGGAATTTGAACCGAGCGAACCAGCGAACCAGGTAACATTGCAACAAACAATGGTGGCATGGGCATTTGTTTCAGAAATAAAAGCTGTGATAGCATAAACCTGAGAAGAAATTGGACCACTGTGGTTTCAAGTGCTTTAAGCAGAAAACAAAATTATATAGCAATCAGGAATTCTTCTGAAACTTCATTTATTAAATTTTCATTAGCTTACGTAATCAATTCCAGCTCAAACATCAGGAATTGTTTCGATTTTACAAAGTACATTTATTAAGAGCAGCACAAAAAAAAAAAAAAGACAACAACCAACAACCAACAAAAAAGCAAGTCTGGAGCTGGGAACAGCTTAGGGCTCGAAAACCATGTTCTCTGCCTCCCGCCTCACAGACTCAAAGAGCACAGAGGACAGATAGCGTTCTCCGAAGCTGGGGAAAATCACCTGTATAGGTAGATAATTAAATGCAGTGTTTAGTGAGGTAATCAGATGGGCTAAACAAACAACAAAAACCAAGGCCGACTGGCTGAGTAATATAAATGTTAATGCTATTTATAGCTGAGTTTTGAATTAATGCAATAGATCATATGAGTTGGATCATCTGATGAGGTTGATATTTGGCCTAAGATATGTCAAAATGGTGTGCCTAGACCTCTGAGTCAATTGAAGAAACCGCAGAATTGTTCTGCAACCAGATGTTTCCCGTTTGCTCCGCCAAATACTAAATAGACTATAACTTGGAAGAAAACAATGAAACTTACAACAATCAGTTTTCCAGCATTTTCTGGCCTCTTTGCAACTTTGATCGCAGCAGCAGCAGCAGCACCGGATGATATCCCTACCTATAATCAATGTTTCCATAGGCATCATTAGAACTGGAAAGGAAAGGCATGCAACTGCAGGAAGCTAAATATGAATAGATTTAAAGATTTAATGTGATTGCCCAGAGACCAGAGTGTTGCAAATGTCTAAAAGATAGCCACTAATGGAGTTCTTGAAAAGGTGAGAACTTACAAGCAAACCTTCTTTCAGTGCAAGAAGCTTTGCAGTTTCAATAGCTTCATCACTTGATATCTGGGAAATTAAAGAAACATCAGAATTTAATAAATGGGAATACAAATGTATGTGTCGGTGGATAAATAGAGAATGGGCCATGACTGAGATACCAATCAGAGGACCATGACGGAGTATGTCTCTGCTTTCTTATGATACATATATTCATGACTACCATAGAAGCTAAGGAGATCACTGGGCAGCCAAACTTGACACACTTCAACCAGAAAAGAGCCCAATTTTAAGCAGACCTTAGACTACTGATCAGAAGCTCAACCATGTTCGGGTATAGGAATCCCAACTTATGCAGGCAATGGGTGGACCCACATATTCTATAGATTCATGGGTCTTATACGCTTACTTCCGCTCCAGGATCTCTCAATATTTGTTAATGGCAACTACTCACTCCATGGCAGTTGATAGGCTCATTTTCTTTGTAACCGTAGGCACAATAGGGCTCAACCTTGGACCAATATGAGGACCATGACTGAGTTACCTTATGCATGGGGTCCAAGCAAATTCAAGGGCAACTGTATTCAGTTGAAAAAAAGCACTTGAATGAAACATTCAAGGGCAATTTTATTCAGTTGAAAAGGCACCAACTGAATATGAAAAAAGGAGGAAGAGGAACAACAGATCCCCCCAAAATTTATTCATTGCAAGTTTGAACCACTCAGGAATTCATCAACAAATTAAAGAATGCAAATACATTTTCTGTTGTAGCGTTTTCTCATTGTACATTACATTCATTAATATTTTTACTTAAGAATACAATGAGTGATGGTTGAATGAACTATCACACTAGCAGATAATTTCATACACTTACTGAAAGAGAATTACTAAACAAAAATCTTAAGAGAATTACTTGAATAATTTCATCAATGATATTGCGTTCCAAAACACCAGGAATAAAACCAGCACCGATTCCTTGGATCTTATGCGGACCTTAGACATTAAAAAAAAAACAACGCATCAAGTTAGGGAACATCCAATATGTGAGGATACTGCTCATTTCAAAAGGGAATACATGATAATTAATACAAATCATGGTTTTTAATGCTGAAGTAAATTAATATAAATCACAATAAATAAGGGGAAATTGCCAACGACAAACAGGAAGACTTGTCTAGACAGAGGGTAATGTCAGAAACTCGGAAAATATGACTGTGAGGGACATATTACAGGCTTTAAGGTATTATGCAAAACAACATCTGCTCACCTGAGAGGGTCAACTGTGCACATAATGCTACATACAATATGATTTTCCAAATTCATCGATAAATTAATTTCAAGGCAGCATTGCCATGATACAACAATAAATTTGGAAGCATTGACAAAGCAATCATGAGCCTTATGCAACAACAATTGGATGATTTAAGAAACGGAAAACCAAATATGGTACATAAACAAAGCAAATACCAAAATGAATCACCGTCCATTCATCATTGTTATCAATGCCTTATCCCAAATATTTTAGGGTTGGCAAACCATCTATTAAGCAAGAACACAACATCATCAAGGAAAAATATAATGCATGAAAAAAGGTGTATGACATCCAAGATAACTCACCAGGCTTTCCTCCGGACAAAACTGCACTTTCAACTGGTTCTATACCGTACAGCTAAACGCAACCGAAAAAACGCACAGCAACGCAGGAAATAAGAAATTTTTCTTATCAGTAAAACATATGAGCAAACAACTGCAGCTGAAATGACTTATTATTTCTTCCTAATTCAGGATTTGAATGGAAATAAATAATAGTCTGTTCTTAAAGACCAAGCTAACCTTGATCTCGGGGTTCTTCTCTTTGAGGAATTTCCCTGCACCTGTTACCGTACCTCCTGTTCCTATCCCAGAAACAAAGGCATCAACTTTTCCTCCCGAGCCTTTCCAGATCTCTGGTCCAGTGGTCTCATAATGAACCTACAGACACCAACAAATAGATGAATTTTTCCAAATAGCTAGTCGCATCTATACAAGATATTGATTCAAAAGGATACCTTCGGGTTGGCAGGATTTTCAAACTGCTGAAGAATATATGCATTGGGTGTCTTAGCCAATATTTCTTCGGCCTTCTTAATAGCCCCATTGATGCCCTTAGCTGGATCTGTGAGGATCAACTCAGCTCCAAAAGCTCGAAGAATGATTCTTCTCTCAAGACTCATGGAAGCTGGCATGGTAATGATAAGCCTGTAGCCCTTAGCTGCAGCCATGAAGGCCAACCCTATACCGGTGTTACCACTGGTGGGCTCAATAAGGACACTCTACAGTAAAAACCATTATTAAAATGTCAAAACAAGGGAAATTAATTTGTTAATGCATAATTTCCTACAGATAAGAATGCCTGCTAGTTAGTTTCTCTTTCACCTCATAAGACTTCAAATCACAATCAAACTATTGGAGCTAACATAAATGTCAGAATCCTATCCCCTACATATCTGGATAACATCAATTCAACTACTAACCTCCCCTGGCTTGATAAGGCCCTTCTCCTCTGCGTCTGTGATCATACTATACCCAATCCTGCACGTCGGAATGTGTGATGGGATAACTATGATATGGAAATAACATATAATTCACAGATAACAATTCTGAAGATGGTGATCGCGCTCGCAATTCACAAGTAATATGAATCAAAATACTAATTTGACAAAACCCTTGAGAGGAAACCTAATCCATACCTGTCTTTAACACTAGAGCAGGGCTCCATCATCTCTAATTTGGCGGCAATCCGGGCTACACAACCATCTATAATGCTGTTGAGATATACCAACGGGGTATTACCTATCAACTGTATAACCAAAACCGATAAATATAAAGCTTAAGCAAGCCACTCTAATCTGAGGCAACAGAAAAAGAAAGAAAGAAAAAATTTAGACACTGATGGAGGCAACTTACTTCAGTAATATCTTTCGCGATTGAACACTTTTCCTCCACCATTTTCACAGATTACTGAAATCAGATAAGGAAGAGAAAGGATCAGAAAAAAATTGCTTCTTGCAATCTTCAGATGAACTGGAAAATAAAAATAAAAGGAATATAAACAAAACCATTTAATTTTAATTGAATAAAGCAGTAAGAACAAAAGGGTTTCACCAAAACCTAAGATTATCCACCAACCTAAAACAAAAAACACCATTTCTACATCCATTTATCCATAAAACAAAAATCTAAGCCAAACAAAGAAACCCATTTCTAATCAGAGCTGAATTTTTCAAATTCATGAAATAATCAAGCTGAAGCCATAGCAAGCACTAAAATAGAATCCACAAAATAAACTTACAAGCTCTGGGACAGAGGCAAAACTTTCAGACAAATCTTCAACTCTCACAGAGAAAACTTTTGTCTCTGCGAAACACTACCTTTCGAACGAATGCGAATTGAGAAGTGGAGGAATCGAAATGAATCGCCTTGAATTTATAGCTTAATCTGTTTTGACTGTTTCTCCATCTTTCCCGGGCCTATTATTTTTTTAAAAACGAAACGGTTAGAATTTAGAAAGCTAGCAATAGTGTACCTAGACAGATGCTTAGAGACAGGGGCCATCGCCGGCTTCGGATTCTCTCTGGCCCGTGCTAGAAAAGTGTTCTCTGCCTCCATACATGTAGGATTCTCTCTGGCCCGTGCCAGAAAAGTGTTCTTGGGCCTCCATACATGTAGCGCCAGCTGGCTGAAAAAAGGGAGAAGTCATTTAATTTATCCCCTATTTTGACTTCCCCCCTCGTTTTTATCTCACCATTTTATCACCACTTGTCAAATAAAGGTCGGAGAAGTCAAAATCTTGGGGCCATGAAATAACTTCTCCAGCCAGCTGATGTTTCATGTGTGGAGGCCAGAGAGCACTTTTCTGGCATGGCCAGAGAGAATCCGCCATCCTCCCACCCCCCTACACACTTGTCAAACACCCACACCAATTTTTTCTTGAATTTTTTATATTACATAGTAGGGAATTTGATTGTTTCCGTGCAAGCCTCTTTTAACGCCCACTAACTCTTGTTAAGATTCACTCACCCTTAGGATTCATTCATCCAACTTTGGTTTTTAGAATAAAATAATAAAAAATATTAACCTTAGCTTAGTTAAGTTTAATCATAGTTAAAGAAACTCTACAAGCCACCATGTGTCCCTTTTAACATCCATTAACTGTGGTTAAGATTCACTCACCCCTAGGGTTCATTCATCTAATATTCTTTGGTTTTTAGAGGAAAAAACTAACTTTAGGTGATTAAGCTTACCACAGTTAAAAGGAAGACCAATAGGACATGTGTAGAGGCACACGCGTTCCGTCCAACTAAACACTTCGCGAAAAGAATCAGGTCCCCCATGGTATTAGCAAAATATATTTTTACTATTGTGTATGTATAGTGCTCCCAAAATAACTTTAATTAGACATGGGAAGTTTGGTCCCTTAAAAGAAATTGTAATTTTCTTATATGTATAATTTAAATAATTAAAAATATAATTATTTAATTTGGAATTATAGTTAATTTTATTTAGAGCTGTCATTAGCAGACCGTGCATTCGATTGGATAGCCAAATGGTGGTCCATGACCCTTTTAACATTTCTTTTAAGGTTAATAATTTTTTTTTAAAACCAAGGTTTGATGGATGAATGAACTCTAGGGGTCTTAAAAAGGAGTGTAGACTGATAAGGACCGGCATTTAACTACATGGCTAAATGGGTAGTCCGATATCTATTATCCTTTCATTTATATAATGGCTCTCTCAAAAGAGACATGTTACCGGATCTTTATTGAAATATAACGTTAATGAATATTATCACCATGATGGACCCATTATTGGGAAAAAAAAAAATAAACCGGCCTTATACACCAAAACTCATTAGTTTTCTTGATACATGTATTTCAACCCCTCATGGAAAAATTCTTAGCACCATCCTACTTACAGGGTGTTGGCAACAGATTTCCTCTTGCAGAAATACACAACATTTAGGTTTGAAATCGTATCAGTAATTTTAATCTTCCAACCTGAATAAAAAATTCGAAAACTTTGGATTTATCAGTGAAAATTTAATATTTAATATTTCATTTTTTCCTAAATTTAAATATTTTCATGATATTTCACAAAATTCGACCGGACATTCAGAAAATTTTGGTCAAAAGAGTATTTCATTAAATTTTAATATATTTATATAAAAAGTATGATTTTTTTAAAAAAAAATCAAAAATTAGTGACAATTCGATAAACATTTCTGAATATTTTAAAATTTTCGCTATATTTTAAATTTTATTTAAAAAGTGATTAAAGAACTATTAAAAATAAATTTCTAAAATTTCGGCCGTAATTCTCTAATTTCGGCTGAAATTTGCAAATCTAAAATACTAATCATTTCAATTTGGGGGTGGTAACGAAACCAAAATTTCATGAAATATTTTCAAACTTTCAACAAAATTTAAAGCCTTGCTTGACATAATCTCTACAGTTGACATGTAAGAAATTAGAAGAAAATAAAAAGATGTGAAGGATATTGAAACTGTTTTTGATATTTTGATTTTTCCTTAAATTTTTTTCCACATGTTGGTTGAAGGTAAGAGCGGAGCCACACGGGGCCAGGGGTTGAAGCCCCCTTGGACTTTTGAAAAAACAATATCTTACTACTACTATATAACTATTGGTATCCACGTACTACTATATAACTGTTGGTATCCACGTGGATACCTTCAAAAGCTTCAATTTTAGCTTCAGGTTTTTGCCACGTGTCTACTCTAATAAATATTGGTTTGTGGACCCCACTCATCTATCTTATGATGCCACATAAGCACTGCCTCCACATTAATCTCTTCCCACCCCCCATTAATTCCACCAATTAAAATGCATTCTCTCTTTTTCTTTCCTCTTTGCCCACGTTAATCCCCCCTCATTAATCAGCCCCAATTTATATCTCTTCCTCTCTCCTCATAAAGAGTTGAACCTCTCTTCTTCCAAAATAAGATAGCTAACTATGATACGTTATAGTTTCAATGATACGCTATAGTTTCAATGCACACACTTAATTGTCAGCACAATCAAATCAAATAAATGGGACCCGCTGCTCTCTCCTCCTTCCAATATTATTGATACATCTATTCACATTCTCAACTAAACGATGGATTTTAGTCTTCTTTGTCTTTTCCATTTTACAACGGCATCTGAAGTCTTTGTCTTTCCCATTCTACAACGGCATCTGAAGTCTGAACTCGTCTCTCCCTCTTCTCTCCTTTTTGGCCCTTCGTCTGCCGAACGTCCCTCCCATTACACACAACTCCTTTTGTATATCTTATATCTTACTAATACTATATAGTTGTTGGTATCCACGTGGATACCTTCAAAAGGAGTTGTCTACTTTTAGCTTCAGGATTTTGCCACGTGTCTACTCTAATAAATGTTGGTTTGTGGACCCTACTCATCTATCTTAAGATGCCACATAAGCGCTGCCTCCACATTAATCTCTTTCCACCCCCCAATAATTCCACCAATTAAAATACATTCTCTCTCTTTCTTCCCTCTTTGCCCTCGTTAATCCCTCTTCATTAATCAGCCCCAATTTATCTCTTCCTCTCTCTACATAAAGAGTTAAACCTCTCTTCTTCCACAGTGAGATAGATAACGTGATACGTTATCAATGCACACACTTAATTGTCAACACAATCAAATCAATTAAATGGGACATACTGCTCTCTCCTCCTTTAAATATTATTGATGCATCTATTCACATTCTCAACTGAACAATGGATTTTAGTCTCCTTTGTCTTTCCCATTCTACAACGGCATCTAAAGTATTTGTCTTTCCCATTCTACAACGACATCTGAAGTCTTTGTCTTTCCCATTCTACAACGGCATCTGAAGTCTGAACTCATCTCTCCCTCTTCTCTCCTTTTTGGCCCTTCGTCTACCGAACGTCCTTCCCATTACACACACCTCATTTTGTATATCTTACTACTACTATATAGTTGTTGGTATTCACTTGGATACCTTCAAAAGCTTCAATTTTAGCTTCAGGTTTTTGCCACGTGTCTACTCTAATAAATGTTGGTTTGTGGACCCCACTCATCTATCTTAAGATGCCATATAACCACTGCCTCCACATTAATCTCTTCCCACCCCCCATTAATTCCACTAATTAAAATACATTCTTTCTCTTTCTTCCCTCTTTGCCCACGTTAATCCCCCCTCATTAATCAGCCCCAATTTATCTCTCTTCCTCTCTCCACATAAAGAGTTAAACCTTTCTTCTTCCAAAGTTAGATAGATAATTGTGGTACGTTATAGTTTCAATACACACACTTAATTGTCAACACAATCAAATCAATTAAATGGGACACACTGCTCTCTTCTCCTTCCAATATTATTGATGCATCTATTCGAATTCTCAACTGAATGATGAATTTTAGTCTCCTTTGTCTTTTCCATTCTACAACGGCATCTGAAGTGTTTGTCTTTCCTATTCTACAATGGCATCTGAAGTTTGAACTTGTCTCTCCCTCTTCTCTCCTTTTTGGCCCTTCGTCTGTCGAACACCCCTCCCATTACACACACCTCCTTTTGTATTAAATGCTGCTATTTAAACTCTAATAGGCATTTGTCCCTATATAAATCACCCTCTTTCTGTAACTTTTTTGCATCGCCAGTGTCTCTAACACACTACGCAAATCCTGCATTTTTGGATTCTTCTTTGTGTAGGAAACAAGACATCAGATAGAGTTTGTTAAAGGAGGAATCCGACTACAAAGATTTGCCTACCACTCTCGACCCTGGAGGATGGTGTCGGATTGTGCAAGGTAATAAGGTGAATGGAGGCCTCATTAGTCCGCCATCCTCTAATCAAACCCATACAGCCAATAGGGAAGCAACACTTCCTTGGATCTCCATTAACCCGAATTTTTTTTTTTTTGAAAAGCCCCATTGATGACATATATAAGGACTTGAGAATTCTGCTGTAAATTCAACCTACTTTTGCATTGGTTTGGATTCTATTTATAACAAAGGAGTACAAAATATGTGACTGGATATTCAAAATCTATGACAATATTACAAAAGATATGCATGTATTTAGGCTAATCTTTATAAGTTGGGGTTGGATATCTTCTTTTACCTATTAGTGTGATTATGTTTATCCAATAAAATTGTAGCTACTTGAGTTAATAGTTAGTCCAGCCGATTAAGAAATGGAGCAACACTTCCTAAGGTTTCAATTATTTTAGTAGGAGATGATATTGCTATTGTAAGTGCTGGATTTTAACATATATCTAAGGGGCATCAGGTTGTCTCTAGTGGATGCCAGAAAAATGGTCTTAGGCTCAACACATCATCCGACATGTGGCAATAAAAAGAGGGAGAGATATCAAGTGGGGAGATATATTTGAGACTTTTGGTGAGAATTGAAACTGAGATTCTATTTGTTTTCCGAATTAACTTAAATTTTTAGGTTCTCAAAAAAATCTATAATAATTGATTTTTCTTTCCAGCTCTCTATAGTTTGTCGTAGGTTAATGTTTATTAAATTGGTTGCATATATTTATTCTCTTTATATTTCTTATATTTGAATTATAATGTGATAAAATATAATTTTTAATATATTTTAAAATTTTCAGTTATTTATTCAACCTGTGCATCGCACAGGGGTTTTGCTAATATACTATAATACTAATAGGGGCATAGTGTGGAAGAATAACCGAGGTTGAGGGAGGGGGGCTCTAGCTCTACCTAAAGTTTTTAGAAAAAAATATATGTTCTTTACAAATAGACATGATGACCTTTGAATTTGACCCTCAAAGAAAATTGAGAACTACGACCGAACCCCAAGTGTTAACTCCCTTGCAAGCAGGGGCGGAGCCAGGGGGGGGGGGGGGGGGGCCATGGCCCCCCCAAATTTTTTGTAAATCCCTATTGTACTAGTATGACTAGTGGGCCCCTCAATTTAAAAAAAAAAATTTAGTATACTTGGCCCCCCAATTTTTTTGTCCTATATGATGTAGTGGCCCTCCCAATTTTTTTTGTCACATATATAGTGGGCCCTCAATGGAGTCCCCTTATGCTCATGTCCCTATTGACACCCCTTAACTATGGTTAAAATTCACCCAATCTCATGGTTCACCTACTTATCCTTGATTTTAGAAAAAAATATTTAAATAATTTTAATCTTAGGAGTTAGTGAATTTTTAACAAGGGTTCAAAAAGAAATTTGATATATTTTTTTTAAACCAAGGATAGGTGGGTGAATCTTAACGACAATGAAGGGGTATTAATAGGACATGTGGCGACCTCAAAGGTATTACCGAGAAAAAAAAAATTCAAAATAAAAAAATTACCCCAAAAAAATTTTCTCCCGAACCCCCAAATCCCATACCCTCAAACCAAATTTTTTTTTTATACATGTATTTTGGCCCCCCCCCCCCCCCCCCAATGAAAAATTCCTAGCTCCGCCCTGCTTGCAAGAGAATCCTGGCTCTGCCACTGGCTTGAAGATGATAAACCCGACTCGACCATTTATTAGAGGTATCAGAAATCTTGGGAGAGCTTGAAACGGCCTTTGATATTTGACTTGTTATCATCTCCAGTTATGACCAGATTGGGGGAGTTCGATTATGCAACAAATGCTGCCATGTGTCCTTATTTATATCTCTTAACTGTGGTTAAGATTCACTCACCCATAGGGTTCTCCACCAATCCTTGGTTTTTAGAAAATAAAAAAACCAAGTGAATTTTAATCAAGGTTAAATTTCTTCGTTATTTTTTTACTCCTAAAAACCGCTGGATGAAACCTAGGAGTGGGTGAACTTTAACCATAATTAAGGGTTGTCAAAAGGGATACGTAGTAATGTTAGTGGCGTAACCGCACTCCCGAGTCTTGATAATTTGATTTCTAGTTGAATTTCTCGACACATATATCGGTTGAGAGGAGTGGGAAGAAATCTGTTGCCTCGTCGGAGCTAGAATGCGGCGACCAGAACTGAGACAGATATGACGCGTTTGGGTGGAGAGCTGTAAACAGCTGGATCTGAGTCATCTGAGTATACTCCAATCCGCAATGAATAAAAAATAGAATAAATTTGAAATTGAATCTCAAGCGTCGAATTCAATTTGAATTTGTTGGAGATCTATTGAAGTGTCCAAATCAAATTTGCAATTCAACTATTCATTCAAATCTAAATTGAATTCCCCATTGATGTTAATGTTTAAAATAATAATCTTTTAATTTAAAATTTAAAAAATTACAAACAGTATCTAATGGCTTAGCCAGGACATTCTCTAATGGCTGCCATCATTGACCACACTATTCTCCTAATCTAACGGCCTAAGGGGGTTTTCCTTGACTGCCCCTTATAGTTTTTGGATTTGTTTTCAAAATATGTTAGATGAATGAACCTAAGGAAGAGAGAATCTTAACCACAATTAATAGATGTTAAAACGGATACGTGGCACCTTGTAGGTGTGCACATTAACTATAGTTTAGGTTTGTCAACCCATAGATAATTTTTTTTTTCTAAAAACTAAGGGTAGACAGATGAACCCTAGCGGTGAGTGAATCTTAACCAAAATTAGTGTGTTATGAAAGGGACAAGAGGCAACCTATAGGCATATACATTAACTATGGTTTAAGATAGTCAACCCAAGTTTAATAAAAAAAAATTCTATTAAGTAAATGTAGATGGATGAGTCAGGTAAGTAAATTTTAACCACGGTTAAATGGTGGTTAAAAACAAATACATGTCAACCGGGTCCGGGTGCGCGCTCCGCCTAATAATAACTTATCTTTAAAAAATAAAATAAACACCCATACAAAATCTTATCCGTTCCAACACCACACATTCCCTTTATGCTCCAAAGACTCTTTTCATTTCCTCTCCACTCCATAGTTCAAACAAAGCATGGCAACCCTTCACTTCTCTACTACATCTCCTGCCTTCACTCTCACTAAACAAAAACTTGAAGCTACCAAGCTCTCTGCTTTTCAGCTAAAGCCACAGCCACGTTCCGGCTCAAGCCGCCGGCGATATACAAGCACAATTCGGTCTTACAAAGTGGTGGTGGAGCATGAGGGTCGAACCACAGAGCTAGACGTGGACCCAGATGAGACTATCCTGTCCAAGGCATTGGACACTGGGTTATCAGTTCCACATGACTGCAAACTCGGCGTGTGCATGACGTGCCCGGCTCGGCTCTTGAGCGGCTCGGTCGATCAGAGCGAAGGCATGCTCAGCGATGATGTCATTGAAAGTGGGTATGCGCTACTTTGCGCGGCGTACCCTCGATCGGATTGTCACATTCAGGTAATTCCTGAGGAAGAACTGCTTTCACTGCAATTGGCCACTGCGAATGACTAGATCTTTGCACTTTGGTTCTGAATAATTTTTTTATATCAAGCACTCAATATGATCCATCAGTATGTTCTTTAATATTTTGAGTGTTAAATAGAATCATTTCCTCTTCTTTCTATGTTATAAATAGTAGAAAGTGCTGAAATTTGAATTTCATAGGAAATTGGAATTTTCATTCTGTGTTCAAAAAACTTAAGGCGTAGCCTGGCAGCTGCAACACAAGACCAGTTGAACAGAGCTCCTAAAGCTAGCCCTTGTAAACACAGCTTTGTTGCTCTTTATACTACTCTTTTATGTATTCTTTGCTTAGTAGTCACCCCTTCACATTAATTCCATGAACAGTAACAAATTGGAACTCAATCTGAAGCTTCTGCTCCAAATTCTCTCCTTTTCCTTGGTGTATAAACCACATCATGGATATCATCAGCTAGTGCCAGCTGAGCCAAATTCCTAAAGCAGCACAAGCAGTAAAGTCCTTGGTGGAGACATGAGACCAACTGGAATTTCTGTCATAAGAAATCAAATGTGTCGTGAAAGCAAACTTGCTAGTCACCCGGTGAACAATGCAGGCACAAATAGAGCTCTTTGACATGCAAATGTCCAAGGAAATTGGGTTGGGAAAAGGAGGGTCGGCTCCTTCCCAAAACTAGGGTTGTTCCTCACGAGATTTGCAAGTTTTTTCATCTCCAGAGGCTCAATTACGATTTTGGTTCTCATTTTTAGCTTTCTTTGAGGTCATCGTGGCAGAAGAGTTCATAGAAAAGATTGCCACAAATTCTGTCCACGATCCCATCAGTGCCTGGTTTATTCTCAACAGGTTGAGATTAACTATCCAGCTCGTTAACTGCTGCTGTTAAGGAAGATCATGTATCTGATAAAACCCGCCGAGTACCAATATCCAAAATAGATTTCAAGCTTCTAAATGAGTTATAGCAAGGTTAAACAAGGGGGGGAACATGAAGGTGATGACTCTTCTCAAGAATATAATGCATTCGGTCAATGCATTTCAGATTATCCATCATAGTTCTAAAAGGTTCACCCAATTTTGAACAAAGAATGGGAATGGGAATGGAAGAGCTTTCAAGTGCGGACAGTGTAGTGTAATTCTAAGAGCCAAATCATCAAATGCTGGCATTCAAAACTTAGCTAAATATGCTAAATCATCAATCGATGCTGTTCGAAACTTAGCTAAATAAGCCCCTGCCTCTCAGCATTCAAAATAGAGCTACTGAACGTTGGCATACCAATTTAGATGAAATGCCCCTGCCTTTCAGTAATCAAAAAATAAATCCAGATAGCTCCAGAATGCACTATATGTACAACAAATCTAGACCTGATTGGCATTGATCTAGACCTTCATTCATTATTTCACCAGCTGAAGGCCCTGCAACATGGAGTAAATTTCCCCCCTGCCTATCTACTAAACACCATCACAGTTATCATCTTCAATGTAACTTTAGCTAAATATGTAGGAAATCATTTACATTTTGAGGAAAAAAATTAGAAAAGCAAGGGTGTTTTATTGTTAATTCTTCACCAATTTATGCAACATGACGACTGAGCGGACATTATTTGCTTCATGATCAAATAACTTGGGCCCCTAATAAGTCACTTCATGTAAGAGGGATGAATCAGAAACCGTCTAGTTATGATAGATCATGAACTGCATCATTAAAAGCTAAACAGCCTGCTTAACTAAATACAGATTCCCTGTAGTCGTGAACCATAATCCAACCTTTTATCAACAAGGATGGAATTTGTTTCAATTGGAACCCGTTCTCTATTGTCAAATAAGATTGGATAGAGGCAATGGGGATAGGGAAAAGGTGCATTATACATGCAGAATTCACAAAAATGTGGTACCTAGAGTCCTCAAATTTGTCAAACTGCCTTCCTAACTACTTTTCACAACCACCTATTACTACAAGTTTAATCAATTCTACAAATACAACTTCACCTTGGTAAGGGAAGAAGCAGAACAGTAGTCATAATTAACACACAGACGTGGCTACCATAAGCGGTTAGTGATTACAAACAAAATATTTAAAGCAACGGAGATTGGGGTCATCATCAGTGTTACCATATTTTTCGAGTTATCGGCCGGAATGGTCTCTTGCATGATCCGACATCGTGTCTCTATCAGTATTCAGTAGTATGCCTGCTGATACACAGGTGCCAAACCATTGCCATAGCCTCCATATGCGGGATAAGTCATGGGAGCTCCTGGATATGACCCAGCAAGAGTAGGAGGGGCAGCTTCTGGTGAGTAAGCGTAATGGTTGCCTGGCGGGCTCCTGCTGCCATACATGGTGGGTGCAGCTGGCCTGTCATAAGCATAAGGCTGGACCACAGCTGGGTATTGGGCATGTGATGGCGACCTGATGAATGTAGGAGCTGTTGGGAAGGAAGATACATATGCATTTGTCAGGCGGCCAGCCTTTGCAGGAGGCATGGGCCCCCCATTACTAGCACGTGTTCGCTTATTGGCAGGGACTGCAGCTGGTGTTCGCTTGTTGGCAGGGACTGCAGCTGGCCTTTTCTTTTCGACCTTAACCTTCTCAAGCTGTTCCAGGCGCTTCCGGAGGCTTTCTGGGGGGAACTCAGCCTCAAGTTTGTATTCCTCAATGCACTTGATGACGGCCCGAAGAGCTGACTGCTCTTTGCGGCCAGCTAGGTGCTGCAAAAAATAATAAAATGAAGATCACTCACTTTAATTTGCCCCTTTCAGGAGAACATAGTGTATAGGGGTAGCAGTCTGGCCTAGCCCTCCTAAGCCCGCAAATTCGAGGGCTACTACACCATTATATAAAAATGTGTAGTATTGTATATTATATAGATTATCTACCTTACAGATATATTAGTTATATATACCTTACATGGTAACACTGCAATACTATGCCTTATGTTAATAAATTAGTATTGTGCCAAAATGTCTATATGTTAATATTGTGATAAATTTAGATACATACTAGTACTATGCCTTATGTCAATATGCTAAATTTATAATAGTAATATGTCTTATGTCAATACTTTATCAAAATTAGGTACATGTAATATACCTTATGTCAGTACTAATTCAAAATTAGTATTATAGCTTATTTTAATACTTTAAGAAGATCTATATTACACATACAAGGATCTATATGTCTTATGTTAGGACTGTGTCAAAATTAAATATATGGGAAGAAAAAGCATATAGCTAAACACAAAACGTATAGAGTATATTATATATGATTTCATTATAGAAGAATAGTAAAATCATAATAATTTATAGTATATTACACAATTTTTAACTTATGAAAAATATTATACTTCGCTGAGGATAAAAACAGAAAATAATAACCCCGTCGGGCTACTCTTTGTGTTGATCGCATGTCCCAAGATTGGATAAAGGAGAGGGGTCGATTTCAAATTGGCATCCAATGGTAGTGTATAGAAAAAAAACACACTCTTCTTCTAGGCCCTGTCCCTGCCCTGGCCTAGTCCTAACCCTTGAGGGTAGGGCTTGGGCAGCTGGGCCTAACTCCTTGCTTGATTTCTTTCTTTCATTTTCTAGTTTCGCCTCTAAAGTTAAGTCCGGTAAGTTGTTCCTTACCCTATGAGATCAGATCACTTTTATCTTTCGGAGGCCCTCCTAGGGCTAGGGTTGGGCTAGGATCAAACCCTTATCGGTGAGGTTCGGGCCTGGTAAGACCTAGCCCTTTAACAACCCTAGTGGTGTATGGGTGATTTTAACTGTCTCGAGTAGTCAAGACAAGCTAGGGGGTTGTCACCTATCCACTAGAATGGACAGGGACAAAATGTCACGGCCTAATGGGTTCTCAATAGAATTCTACAATAAATATTGGAATATTGGGGACCTAGATCTAGTGGTGGTTCTTAATGAGTTACACACTTCAAGATCCTTTGACCTGGTGTTGAATAGCACCTCCCTAGTATTAATCCTCAAAAAGGGAGATGTAATGATTCAAATATTTTAGTCCAAATAGCTTGGTAGACAATGTATAGAAAATATTGTCAAAAGTCTTAGCCTGCAAGCTTAGGTTGGTTATGTCTTCCATTATCTCTCCACCTCAGGGTGCCTTTGTGAGTGTAAGCAAATTCTTGATGACATTTTGATAGTCAATGAGTGTGGACGATAGATTAAAGTATGGCTCCACAGGGGTGGTGTTCAAAATAGATCGAGAAAAGGAGCATGGTCATGCAAACTGGGCATTTCTAGATTTTATCATGGGTAGGATGGGGGTTGGTGGCAGATGGAGATTATGGATGAGTAGTTTATCACCTATGTTGTTCTTTGTATTGATTTTGATTAACAGTGTCATGGTTGTCAAGGCGACTTGAAACGACAGACCACGTGGACGCCTGAGGCGGTAGCCTAAGGTGCCCGAGGCGTCGCCTAATGAACTATTTTCTACATAAATCCCCCTTCGAAATGAGATCTATATATGATGAATTTTCTGGAATAAGGAGTCCTAAGATTCATAAAAATTGCAAAATCTCTATTGTCAAAATGTTCTTTGATAGAACCATCATTGGAGACGGTTCAATGAATAATAAAGAAGAATTTCAAGTGTTGGGAATAAAAAAACGGAACAAAAAAAAAGTCTACATTTACTGTTGAAAGGAGGGAGAGAGAGATATATAAAATGGAAAGAAACAACAGGTGAGAGAGAGAGAGAGAGAGAGAGAGAGAGAGGAGGGAGAGTGTAGGGACTGATTAAAAAATAGAAAAAATAGTCACACAATCAATGTGATAGCAAACAAAGGAGAGAAGAGAGGGGGGAGATAGGAAGAGGTCATACCTCTTACTCTCATTTCTTCTTGCTTCCCAATTATACTTAAGAAAAGTAATAATAAAAAAAGTTATTAGTAAAGTTTATATAATTATGGGCCTGCACTTATTTAAATTATAAAATACCCTATTAGCTATTGATTTGGGGGCCTAAATGAAATTTTGGGTATTTAAAGGCCTTTTTTGTTATTAGGCTGCCTGAGCCAAGTGTATGCCTGGTCGCACCTTTAAAAACCATGTAAAAACAGAGGGGGACCATATGGTCCACCCACAAACAAAAAGTGAGAATGGCCAATTGGTCTACCCATTGAGTGAGAGAGATAACAGGTTCATATGAGCAACATTCTTGACACCGTTCGTCTCTTCTTTCTTCTATTTGCAAACCTTTGTTTTTGTTGAATATACAAATCCTAACATATTGTATATGGTAAAAGACAAGAGAAGGATATAAAATAACAAGCTTTTTTGTTTACCAAACTACCATATTCAAATAAAATAATTTTTATATCCTTAAACAATAGTAATATTGCATATATCAGATTTTTAATAATGACTGCCTAGGCGGCCAGTCGCCTGAGCTCAACAGAGCGCCTGGTCGCCTAGGCGACGCCTTTAACAACTATGTTAACAACAATCCAGCAAGTTACTTTAGGAGCTCCAAGAGTCTTTGCCAAGGTGACATGTTATCTCCATTTCTCTTTATAATGGTCACTAAGGCGTTGACAAGGTTGGTCAGTAGTGTAGCAAAGTCGATATTGGAGGGATTTTCAATAGGGAAAGAGGGGATCCTCATCTCACATGTGCAATTCGTAGACAACACTCTGGTGTTATGCAAAGCGTCCAGTACCCATTTGGCTTATCTCAGTTACCTGCTTAGATGCTTCGAAGCAATTTTTGATCTTTGCCTTAATCTAGGAAATAGCAGACCTTAGTTTTCCATTGGTGTCGAGTTTCAAGAACAAGATAGTTTAGGTTCTAGTGTGAGAGATTCCATAAAAGATTGCCAAGTTGGAAGTCCCTCTATCTACCCAAAGGAGGGAGATTGACGCATCTCAAAAGTACTCTTGAGTAGCATGTCCACGTATTTCCTATCCTTATTCACCATTCTAATTCAATTGCAAAAAGCTTCGGAGATATGTAAAGAGACTTTTCGCGGAACAATAGAATTGATTAAAAAAAGTATTTGGTTAAATGGTGATTGATATGTCATCCGATGGAGGTAGGAGGACTGAATGTATGAGCAGTTGGGCACTAGTGGAATTCAACAAGGCTCACTTGTGCAAATGGATGAGGAGATTTGTGTAGGAAAATGAGTTTATAGAGGCAAATAATTTCATGGAAATATGGGGAGCTTTCACAATGGGATCCAAAGCCAATCTGAGGCTCTCGCATATGTGGCTTATGTGAGGGTATTATAGGAACTTGTTCGGAGTTCTCGAAAAATTTCTTTTTGTGTGGGTAGAGGGGAGGAGGTTAGATTTCGGGAGGATAGGCGGAGTAGTCATATGCCTTTTAGGGATGAGTTTAGCAACCTCTAGTCCATCACATTCGATAAGAGTCTCTCGGTAGAGTCCAGTCTAGAATGGATAGCTAACTCAACAGTGTGATGTCCTCATACAGGCATAATTTTCAAGACTGGGAAGTGGATAGTGTCATTAGGTTGTTGGGGCACCTTAACTCAGTAGTGACCTTCCCTCACCTCACAAACGTGAGATTATGGTCTTGTGACACAAGGGTCAGCTTTCAATGAGATACATATACCATTTTTTGTGGGCTGACCATGGACTCTCATTTCCCCATAGGTCTGTGTGGAATCAAGAGTTTCCCTTCCAAAGTATCCTTCTTTTGTGGTTCAAAGCGTTGTACAAGATTCTCACATGCGATCATATGATACATAGGTCATTATCTATCCTGGTTGGGGATCGATTGGGTTTCCCTTCATACTTTTCAAGGCTTTTCATCTAGTTGGTCCTGGGTAGTGGTAGATGGTGGGATGTCAGAGATCCAGGTACTTATGCTAGGGGTGATAGCTTGGTCCATCTAGAAGGAACGAAAACATATCCATAAGGAGCATATCTGTACACAAGCTCCTCGTCGTCTCGCGCATTGGATCTCCACTGAGGATGATACTGACATCTAGGGGAGGCTATCATCTAGGGAGGGAAGTCCACTCCCGCCTGATGTCTCAGTGTAGGATGGCTGATTTGATTGGTCATATTTGGGTAGTATGGTTTTGTTCCCTTAGATTCTAGATTGGGCTGAGTAGCCATGGGCATTTTATAATTTTGTTGTTCTTGTTTTCTTTGCCAGCCTGGACTTCACTTTCTTGTGAACTAGTTGTGTAGATATTTACTTTTTTATGGTTTTAATATATGCATCTTTATTACCGATAAAAAAAAAACCAAAGCATGACAATTCAGGATGAATAATGAATAAAGGAAATACCATGGCCTTGCCAGAGTTGTTGTGATCCCCCAAAATAGACGTTGCAGCCTTCTTCGAATCCTTCAGATAAGCTTTCAGCAGGGGAACAGGGGGGAACTTGTCCACAAGGCCCACTTCATAAGTAAAATGCACTGCATCAACCTGCTGTCCCTTGCTGATTAATTCTTTAATCATGTCTGCAAGTAACAAAATCATAACAAACATTTAAGTCCGTTAAGTCCAATAATCCAGAATACAGATCCAACTGCATACTTCAGAAAAACCACAACTTATACAAAACTAGTACCCGCACAAAAAAGAAAAAAAACTATTACCTGTGCATGCCCCATCAGGGAAAGAAAAAAAAAACTAATACTTGCACATGCTCCTGATGAGAACCAGACATGGTTAAAATACAACAACAAGATTTTATGCTCTGAAGTAAAATTACAATAAGACTTGACAATACTAAGAAATAATGCAGATATGCATGTATGAACAGATCAATCAACTAGGATGTGTTATGCATGTGCTCATTTCATGATGTCTAGCGCAATTTAGAGTCTGTTGATCTGTCTCTAGCGAACAAGTTGGAACCATCATTAGCACTACTAAGGTCAATACTACAAAAAATGTCTAAGCCTTAACTAAGCTCAGTTATATGATTATATTAGCTAGTCTCTTCCTTATAGCCAATGCTATGATGTTGGAGTCACCTACCTCAACAGGCCTGTAGAAAAGATAACAAAAAGAAGAAGAATATAAAGAAACTTTCAAAAGCAAAGACAAATACTTCAGTCAAATCTTTCATGCCAATATGACAGACCACTAAAGTTTGCAACTTTATCATCCCCAAAAAATCCACCAGCATTCACAGGTCTAACATTACCTACTATAAAAACTCACCCTCGTTCTCCCACTCTCAGGATTCTTCAAACATAATTGTTACATTCCTTGGAATTACTATCTCCAACTATTATGTGCTCATCGTACATGAAATCCATAAACCTTTAAGTTGGAATTTCTTCAGGATAGAGGCACTAGTTCACAATTTTCAGAGTGATGTCATTAAAGGCAATTCTTGTCATCTTTCTTTGCTTTGAAAATAATCTTGTTTCTCCCATACACCACCAAAAAAAAGGCAAAGAAGACACTGCATAGAATGTTAACTAGCTCACCAAATGTCTGGGTAACCATGTAGCTAAAGATTCCAAACTTACTAGAAAATACTTCAATCAATCAAAACAAGGATTAGAAAGTGGTTGCATGGAAAACTTAAAACTGAAGATATGATGAATGCCCTTTTTGTCCCCATTTGCTTATAGTTTAACCTTTCACATAATCACAGTTCACCTTCTTGGCGATTTCCTGATGGGGAATCTAGAGAAAGAATGATAACTAAATTCCACTTTCTAGCTAACTGAAGGAAGATCCGACATAAGAGAAATTAAGAGCAACAGTCAGATTCGAATCAGCTCTTCCAATTAGATTCTAGAGATGGATTGACTCCTCGTCCAAATTGAATGTGGAGATAGAATGATCTTGTCCATAGTTACCAAATACTCGTATAATACTTTTAGGGGGAGGGGGTCATCGTTTAAAACTTAAAACAACGTACTTTTATCGTAGTACGTATTAAATGTGTATTGCCGTATAATACGCAAATTCTGTATTAAACATGTATAATACCCGTATTTTTTCCTTATTTTTACCGTGTTTAACACATTCTTTATCAAATGATTGTTATTAGCTAGTATCATGATTCTTATTTATTTATAGTTATTAAAAAAATTAATTTTCCCATACTTTTGCCATGTTTTTGACATATAACACAAGTACTTCCCTAACGGATCATTGCCGTATTATACCTGTACCCGTACGTGGTAACTATGATCTCGTTCAGTTCAAATCATCTTCGAACATAATTTGGCTATGGAAATAAGCTTCCTTGGTAGTCAAAGATGCCCTCTTTTACTCCCAAAAGGCTTGGTATTCCAGCAGGCAACATTCAGAATGTTGATTACCTCAGGTTCAATTGACAAGCACAACCCATTTCATGGAAGCAGTATTTTTCTAACCTATTGCTTTTCACGTGGATTAATCATCCAACTCTTCAATCTCATTGACGTGGACCTATACCACATGAGGCCACCCATTGACCTCAGATCTAATGCTTTAATAATAGCAAAGCAGCTCCAAACCTTTTGCGCAAGGAAATCCAGCCCTTTACTGAAATGGGAACCCCCAGATTCATTTTTCATGCCCAACCTTTTGCATAATAGCTTCAACGAAACAAATCTGAAACAAAACAACTTCACAATGGCCAACTTTATTCACTCCAAGGTTTAGTCCTAAGTTGAAAGCTCTGAAGGTGAGAATTAAAGCATGGAATAAGGAGATCTTTGGTGTTATTCATGTGAAAAAAGTGGCCCTCCTACGGAAAATTGAGGAAATTGATTTGGTGGGTGATAGTAGGTCCCTAGGTCCAAAGGAAGTTAGGAGGTTGGAATTGTGGAAGGCAAAGAGCCTCGGTTTTGAGCCTGAAGGAGATCAATTAGAAACAGAAAGCCCGTACCAGATGGCTAAAGGATGGTGATCGAAACACCAATTTTTTTCATAGAACGACAAATTTTCGTAGAAATTCTAATTTCATTTCTCGGCTTTCGGTGGATGGGCAATGGAAGGTTAGTAGGCACGAGATTGAGGAGTGTAGTGTCGTATTACAAGGACTTATATTGTGAAAACCACTTCTGGCGCCCAAAGTTAGACGGCCTTCTGTTTGACTCCATTTCGAGTGCACAAAGAGATGATCCAAAAAGACCAATTGGCGAGGATGAAGTGTTGCGAGTATTAGGGGCCCTAGTTGGGGATAGGGCTCCATGTCCTAATGGTTTTTCTCTAGAGTTTTCAGAGCTTGTTGGGGAATTGTGGGAGGAGATTTAATGTTAGTTATGAAGGATTTTTACGATATTCAGGAAAGTTTGATAAAGTTCTGAATAACACTTTTGTGATTTGATTCCCAAGAGATCTGAGGCCCTCGAGTTAAAGGATTTTCGCCCAATCTGCCTTGTGGGTAGGGGCGGAGCCACATTGGGCCCGGGGGGGCTTCAACCCCCTCTAAAATTTTGAAAAAAAATAATTTTCTATAATTTTTAGGGGTGCAGCCAGGGAAAGGGACGAAGCCGGGGGAGCTCTAGCCCCCCCCCCCCCCCCCCCCCTTGAATTTTTGAGAAAAATATATATTCTTTACAAACGGACACGCGATAGCCCATGAACATGGCCATTAAAAAAAAATCAGGGCTACGCAGCCTACGCTCCCGAACCCCCATTGTTAGCCCCCCCCCCCCCGCAAAAGAATTAAGGGTCTGCCCTTGCTTGTGGGGTAGTGTGTATAAGATCTTATCCAAGGTGTTGGCATCTCGCTTAAAAGGGGCCTTGGACTCTGTTATTTCTCCTCAACAGGGGCCTTTTGTGGGTGGTAAGCAAATCTTAGATGGAATTCTTATTGTGAATGGGTGTATTGATGATCAGATTAAAGCAAAGATCGCTGGAGTTCTCTGTAAATTGGATATGAAAAAAGCATATGATCATGTGAACTAGAAGTTGTTGGAGTACGTTCTGAGCACGATGGAGTTTGGGCAAAAGTGAAGTAAATGGATATATCGTGTGTTTCATTAGTGTCCTCTTATATTCTTTTGAATGGAAGCCCAGTGCTCTAAGGAGCTCTAAGGATTTGAGGCAAGGAGATCCGTTATCCCCCTTCTTATTCATAATTGTCACTGAGGCGTTACGTAGAAGCTACCCTGAGCGAATAGTGCTGTTTTGAAGGGATTCTCAAAAGGCCAGGAAAACTTGAAGATTTTCCATCTACAATTCGCTGATGACACCATGGTATTTTGTGAGGCATTGTGTCTCTCCAAGTGACCTATCTTAGATGCCTTTTCAGTTGTTTCGGTGCCGGATTTGAAAGTCAATTTGAGAAAGAGAGAATTGATTAGGGTCGGGGAAGTTCCGAATATTGAGAATCTTGTAGAGTGCCTTCGTTGCAAGACCGGGTCGTTACCATCCTCTTATCTTGGGTTGCCTCTAGGAGCACCGTTTAAATCAAAGCTTGTTTGGTCCCTTGTGATTGATAGATTTGCCCGTAGACTATTCAGGTAAAAATCCAAGGCTTTATCGAAGGGCGGTAAAAATCAAAGCTTGTTTGGTCCCTTGTGATTGTCCATTTGTAGGTAAGATTTGGGGGTTTTTCCTTTCCCGAGTAGGGGTGGCTTGGGTCTTCCCTTCTTCCTTTCTGAACTTTTTATCCTGTTGGACTTGGGTTGGTTCGGATAGTGTGAGGGAAGCAATCTGGTCGGCTCTCCCTGGTGCCATCTCGTGGTCTATCTGGAAAGAGCGGAATAGGAGGGTTTTTGATGACTCTCCTTCTTCCATGTCTCGTATTTGTCTTCGTATACGCATGCTAGTGGAAGAATGGCTTTCCATCCGTCGTGATACGGTGGATTTGGGTACTTTTTGGGCTTGAGCTTGCATAGGGGGGTTTTGACTCAGCTGATGGGGAACTTGTACCTTTTTAGTTTGAGTTTACTCTCTGGTAAACTCTTTTTGTAACTTGTTCTTTCTTGTTTTATTGCAATTCCAGGTTTATTGATCAAAAAAAAAAAGAGTACCCTTCGGAGTCTCTCAACATATTTTATGTTAGCTCTGTCAATTCCACATTCTATAGCTCACACTTTAGAGCGAATCCAGAGAAACTTTCACTGGCACGATAGAGATAACAGATTCAAATATCATTTGGTATCTTGGAGTCATATTTGTCATCCTTTTCAGATTGGTGGTTTAAATCTAAAACTTCTGGTTGAGGTCAATCAAGCTCTGTTAGGGAAGTGGGTGTAGAGGTTTGGGGTCGAGAGAGATAGCCTCTGGAGAAGGGTAATTGTAGCAACATATGGGGCTTCCTCTTGCTAGGAGCTTAGGTAGGTAAGAAGTCCTTATGGGTTGGGTCTTTGGAAAAGTATCATGATGGCGGCTAAGTTGGTCAGTCCTTTCATAAGGTTCAAGGTGGGTAGCTGTGCGAAAGTTAGATTTTGGAAGGATTTATAGTGCAGGCCGGTCATAATTAGTGACAAATTTGGGAATTTGTTCCTGTTGGCAACTGAAAAGGAGGCCTTAGAATCACAATATTTTGAGTTGTGTAATGATGTGGTGTCCAAGGTTTAGGCGCAATTTGAATGATTTGGAGGTTGAGGACCTTATCTGGTTTCTCCGATGGCTCCAAGAGTTTCCCCCCTACCCCCAGGTCTGGGACTCTAGGGTATGGTCTAGAGGTCACAATGGTCGTTTCTCGGGAAGATCTCCTCTACAGTCTTTCGCTCATGTCCAAGCTCCTCCATTTCCTTATAGGTTTTGTGTGGATCCCTGTTTTTCCATCTAAGGTATCGTTTTTCCTTTGGGTTATAGCTCTTGATAAGATTCTCATTGGGAATAATCTGAAAAGGAATTGGTGGAGGATAGCAAATTGTTGCTATATGTGCCTCTAAGTGGAAGAAACTATGGACAATTTGCTCTTACACTGCCCCATTGCTTTTGAGATATGGGATTATTTTTTATCCCTGTTGGGTTCAATTTGGGCTTTCCCTCTTTCCTTTCATAACTTTTTATCGTGCTGGTTGTGATCGTGGTTTGATGATGATTAAGGGTTGATTGCACAGTGCTTGTCGGGGGCGATCTCTTGGGTTATTTGAAAGGAGAGGAATTTGAGAGTGTTCGAGAACACTTCTTCTCTCCCTCGTTTGCGCTCAAGGATTCACTCCTTGATCATCGAGTAGTGTTCAGTTCGTTGTGACACTAGGACTTTGAGTGAGTTTCTTGGGTGAGATTGGCCGTCGCTTTTGATTTTGCTTTTGTTTGTGTTTATGTATCTACATGCCCTCGGTTTCAGTTTTAGGCTTTGTTGGTTTTTCATTCTTTGAGTTTATTTCTCAGTAAACTTCTATTAGTATTGCTTGCCTTTGCGTATTTATTTATTCTCTTGCTCCAGTCATCGAAAAAAAAAAAAACTAAAACGCAATTTACACCTTCCCCGAAAAATATAAAAGAGGTATCATAACAGCCCAATATTATTTCAAAGCTACACAACCTACTAAACAAGACAACACAGACATCTCATATAGGAGAAACCCAACAGAATCATAACATAATGATCACTTCATAGAATGAACATTAAGGAGGTTTACGCTTTGCAACATTTTGGCAATACGCCTAAAAAATGACGTTGTACAACTACAATCACAAGAAATTTAGATTTCCCACTAATTTTATGGGGGAGTCACACTTATAGTTTTAGTGTCCACTTGATTAACTTGTCGTTAGGGCTGTATTCGAGTCAAGCTGATCCGAGCTCGAGCTTGGTTTGAATAGGTTTAAGTATGGCTTGGCTCAGCTCAAGCTCGATTCAAACTCAAATGCCCAGGCTCAAAGCTCAGCTCAAATAGGTTTTATGATTTATCAAGCTTGAGCCGAGCTCAGCTCGAGCTTCGATACATCGTATTACAATATTAGAAAAAAGATACTCCTTCAGTTTTGATTAGGGATTCACGATGGAATGTGTTCAAGGCAAACACAAAGGAACTAGGCAAGAGTCAAAAGATACTCCCCCCCACCCCCACCAGAAAAAAAAAAAGATTAATTGACATGCAATTGCGAGTTCCATAACTAGTATGTCGAGAATGAGGCAACTACCATCTGTTGCAAGCCGAAGGTTGTAAGGAACTATCTTATGAACATTTGGCAGGTGATAGTGATACCATCATAGAACCTTGAGAAAAATTCGCTTCTACATTCATGTAGGAATGGATGCTAGTTCGGCAGTTAGGTTTGGGGTTTTTTAATTATAAAAGCACAGCTTTAATTAAAAGTTACAAACACAATTTCAAGCAAATAAAGGAAATCTCTTCAAACCATTGATGATTAGGGCAGAAACTCTCCAAAACAAAGAAGTGATATTGGTGAACAAAGAAGTGATATTGGTGAAAAATCCTTTTTTCTCCCTTAAAGTGATGAAAGAAAGGGTGAAGAGAAGCATGCCTGGGTCATTCAGGTTTAACAAAACACAAACAAGAGATGAACAAAAAAGACATCGCTGTTACCATATCCTCACATGCAGATTTCAAGCTAAGATTCTCACTTCTTTAAGATCACCTAATTGGTGGCGTTTACACCACCATTAGAAGATCATACCTCAAAATGGTGTTTTGAGATAATAGAGAAGTCCCACTTCTCTCTGGGGAAAGTGTATTGTTGGTCCGGTCGACGTCGCAACAAAAGCAAAAGGAGTAGAGCAGAACGGACAGAGGGGTTTCGTTTTAAGTTAGGGTTAGGATTTCTTTGGGTACTTATATTTATACTATATATAAAATATAGTAATATTATTAACAATATATTATATGTCAAGATGAACCGAGCTTAGACGAGCAGAGCCGAATCAAAAAGGGCATGGCTCAAGGTCGGCTTGTTTTAAATTTCGAGCTCAACTACAAGCTCAAATCGGCTCGATCGAGCATGATATTTTAGCTTGAACTCAGCTTGGTCGTGCCAAACTAAGCCCGATTGGGTGCAGCCCTACTTGTTTTGTTTAGATAAAAGTACTTCCATAAGTTACTTTCAAAGTGCAATATGTAGAAAACGTTTTTATTTTTAGGATACATGAAAAAGTAAAAAACTCTAAACAAGTCATAATTGTATGTTCAATGGGGTCATCACTAAGACTCTTCCGAAGGGAATGATCTTCATTTTTATCCACATGTAAGATCTTGGTTTGACAGGACAAGCGCTGCTCAGAAGGTTCCATGTTTAGATCTGCAACCTGCTACTTAAGAGGAAGTTAAGAACCCTAATTCACCTACCACAATTCAATCTATTTCCCCAATATACTGCATTCAGCTCAGGCACATGTTCTAAATATAATCAAGGACTTTGGACCTCTACTCCTACTTAATAGTGATTATTGAGGAGGTACCTAAAAGCAATTTTCCAACAGAAACTGACAAGATGAATTCAAGGAAGAATGGACTAGCATATGGCTCCTAATCACAAACTAAACATTGAGGACGGAAGAATTCAAACAAGAATGCATAAACTTTAACCCTAGAGCGAAAATATGAAGCCAAGAACATACCAGCCATTTTATCCCCCAGCCCGAGTGAAACAGCGAGCTTTGGCATCTGCTTCCGCCATGCTGAGCCAACCACGAGCTTCCGATACAAATTGGTATCCTCCTTCGAGACAATCCCGAATGTTAACAAGTGCTGCAGAAACGTGTGCACATCTGGCGTCTTCACATTCTCAATTCCCCCACGTTGATCCAAACTCTCCTTCCAAGCCTCCGCAATCTCCTTTGCCCTTCCCTTCACTCTCGGAGTCACCAAAAGCCGCGATTTCCCAAGAACCGGATCTGCCACAACCGGAATGAGCGACTCCAGAACCACGACACAAGCCCAACCCAAATCATTCGACCGATCACTCTTCTCGATCCTCTTATCAACAGGGAAAACCTCCGAAATCGCCTCCAAAACAAACTTAGCTGGATCAACACAATCCGCCAAAGCCAAAGGGATCTGAGCTCGAAGCAAGTCCAATTCCTTCTTCCTCGCAGTCACAAACTTCCAAAAACCCCCAGAATCCATCTTCGTACAGAAAGATCTCAGCTTCAACAGCAAACCCTCTTCACTATCACCAATTTCATCATCACTTCCTTTCTCCAGGGCGATCAACGCCGCCTCCCTTCGTTCTTCAACTTTAACAAGCGCGAGGTCCACATTTTCATCGATCGTAACTTCTCGCTTCACCAAAACATCTAGGGTTTCCTTGGTTTTGTGATTTAGGGTTTGGACTTTATCCTTCAAAGCTTGGGATTTCTTGAGTAGATCTTGCTCTAAAGAAGAGAAATGATCAGAGAGCTCTTGCCATAACAGAGTACAGCTCGCCATGAGAGAAGTCTGCCTCTGAAATTCTTCGAAGCTCGTCTGAGACATCTCGCCTGGAACGGCGATCGTCCCCATTGTTTCTCTGCAACTCTGCAAGAGAAGAAAAAAAGAGAAACCCTAGAAATGGAAATCAGGGTTTGATAAAAAAAGGAGCTGGTAGACTGACTGGTAAGTGTGTGGAGGGTTGGCTGGCGATAAAGCAAGACGGAGGACAAACTAGTGTGCTGACGTGGACGAATGTATGGATTACACGTTTTGTTGGCGTCTTTCGAAAGCTGGTGTGCCGGTCTACAAAAGCTGAGTGAAGGAACATGGGAAATTCTAGCGGTACTTGCTTTTATAGCGAGTGCTTATCGACTTTCTTGCAATATATGACACCTGGTCTTGCACCGCGAGTGTGTATCTGACAACTTTCTTTATAATCGCGTGCTAAGCATTATCCGAAAGCAACGGATTTAGTCTGACAGAAGGCAGAGTTTGTAAGACACTCGGCCGGCCGGCCCTAATTTCTCCTGTGGACACGTTAGAGAAATGCGTGGACACGTGAGAGAGAAAGACCTCGGTTTCTCTTGGCAAATACCAGAAAAGTGGTTATGTGACATGTGGCGATAACAAAGGGAGAAGCAATTGCAATTTCGATGCACCGCTGAGGCTCAGCGGAGTCTATTCAACATATTCAACATGGGCATCTTGAGCTAAAATTAGGGGGAAGTCATTTCATTTTCTCTTCCCTTGTTTTTAATCCTCCACAGCTGATGTCTCTCCCCTTTTTATCAACACGGCACATGATGAATGGACGCCCGAGGCATCCAATATCTTTCATTTTCTCTCATGATTTTGATTTCTCTCCACTTGATATCTCTTCCCATTTTTTTCACTATAGTTTCGTCACATGTCGCATAATTTGTACAGAAGTCAGAATCATGAGAGACAATGAAATGACTTCTCCACCACATTGCACACATTGTAGTCGAGACCACTTTTCTGGCATTTGCTAGAGAGAATCCGAGGCCGGAGAGAAATTGCATGATAAAAATTGGTGAAAAATCAAAATATCAAAAGGTTGTATAATTTTTCTAATTTTCCTCAATTTCTCTCTACGTGGTAGCTAGAGACTAAGCCTGATTTTCTTACCACGGAGTAAATCCGTTGCCATATCCGAAGGGTAATTTTTTTTTTTGGTAAATGGTGAACACTCACAATATATAGTAGGCTAACATACGCATAGGCTTATGAGACTTGGGTTCCAGCACATCTTTACAAAAGACCCATCTCTTGTAAAGACGGAGGAGCCTTATAAGTCAGAAGGGAAAGACATCGCTTACCAATGTGGGACTGAAGCAGTGAACTCAGCCTGTCCAAATGGTGAGTATAACACTTTCACCCCTTTAATCCTATATCGCTAACCGATGTCCTCCTTTTATGGCTTATAAGACTCTTCCTTTTTTACAAGAGATAGGCCCTTTTATAATGATGTGTTGAACCCAAGGCTCATAAGCCCGAGTGTGTGTTGGCCTACTGTGTGTTTATCATTTACCCAAAAAAAAAAATCAAAAGTACTATATTCACCCGTTGGATGAGCTGGGGTTCATCCTCTTAATCCCACATCGGTAACTAATGTCCTCCCCTTGTAGATTTTAAGACTCTTCCCCCTTTACAAAAGATAGGCCCTTGTGTAAAGTGTTGGACCCATGTCTCATAAGCTCGTGTGTGTTGGCCAACTGTGTGTATTGTGTTTGTTTACCATTTATCCGAAAAGTAATATAGGGCTACGGTTTCCTCATAGTGAAGACATGGCAAAATACTGGCGATAGGGTAAAATGGTGGAAGCGTCTCTCTGATGAGGAGCTTGGAAAGCTCTTGATTTATTAACATCCTGAATTGAAGTGAAAGTTATTTCTACAAAATCCTGTTTGATTTTTTACAAACTTATTTTAAAAGTACCTTCTATTGATTGCATCTAAGTTTTAAACTTTCATGTCACAGCTGAAATTTTGGGAAAAAAATATTTGTAGTATTAATAAGAGACTTGGAGTTCTCTACGTTTATATTGAGATTCCATAGTCCGGTTACATCCCATGAGCCAACAAGTGTCCTTTTTAATACCATTAACTGTGATTACGATTCACTAACCCCTATGTTTGGTGTAAGCACCCTATTTTTGCACCCCCTATCCCTCTTCCCACTTCTTCAAATGCTCCAAGGTTTACCCAAGCCCAAGCCCATTTGGCCAAACTTGTACCCAAACAACTCAATCAAGCCCAATTACTTAATTCCATTACCCAAGCCCAAGTAGCCAAGCCTAATTACCCAATTGTCTTAGGCAAAACTCAATTGCTTTAGTGAAAGCCTAATTACCATAGCCCTAGCCCAATTGCCATAGTTAAAGTCCAATAACCATAACCCATGACCCATCTACTAACAACCCATGATCCATAAGGTCTAGTCCACATACCCACATCCATTCAACCCATATCCAAGACCCACTAACCCAAGTCCACTTTCCACTTTCCTACAAAAGACCTTTTATTTTTTCTTCAAACCCCAAATAGCCCCATTTTTATGTTTACACACATTTTTGACCACCCAATCATCTCTCACCAAGTACACACCTTTTTGACTAACCAATCACCTCCCATACTCCCTTACACCTCTTACAACTCATTCTTACACCTCTTACAAAATAATTAATTCTCTTACACTCCTTTTGACCACCCAATCACTTCTCATCAAGTACATACCTTTTTGATTACCCAATCACCAACCATATCAATTTTAACCAACCAATTACCTCCCTTCTTCTCACCCAACCCTCTATTAATCACCAAATTGCCACAACCCCTTGAAACCTCTATAAATACAAGACCCTCACAAGCCATTTCTTCCATCTCCAAAATCCCAAGTGGAAACCCTAGCTCTTCCTCCTCTCACCCCTTTTATTTCTTTTTAGCCTTGAAGAAAGTTAGAAGAAGCCAAGGTTTAGAGTGTGTAGAGAATTCTAGGAGTAAAAGCCTAGAGTTTTTCACTAACTCTCTTCCTTTGTGGACTCTAAAAACTCATCAAATCTTGGAGCATTGGAGAAGTAGTCTTGGAGGAGTAGGCACTCTTCCTTTTATTCTTTATCTTCTTCTTTAGTTCATATCTTTTTTTTTATTTGTAGTCTTCTTCTAGAATAATTTGGGAAGACCTTTCTTTTCTCAAGTTTAGTTGGGTCTCTCTACACCAATCTAATGGTGTAGAGGGACCCCACCTCAAAAGAAAGGAGATGTCTTTTTTTTTCTCTCATGTAAATATTTCTTTCTTTCATATGTACCCACTAGTGTGGATATGGGTAGGCCCATAGAGAGTGGAAGCTAAAGCTATACCTCTCTTTTTTATTTTGTTTCTTCATTTTGATTCTAGTCCTTCTTCTAGAATCATTTGGGAAACTCATCATCACTCCAATTTTCATAGTTGAATCTCATTACATCATTCATAATGGTGTAAAGGGACTACATTAGAGAGAAGATGATGAGTTTTCATTTTCTTCACTTGTCACTTTTTCATTTCTTTCTTTTTTCTTCATGTTCTATTTTGAATGGATAAATGATGACTTAAGGACCTAAGGACTTAAAGAGGACTTTAATCCAAAATACATCATATCAAAGACAATGGTATTTGATTTATTATCAAAATAGGTGTTGGCAATAGATCATTTACTATTCACAATGCACACCCCTCTTTATGTCCTAAATATAATCTTTTAGCCTAACTTTTCCTTAGCCTTTCTCTTGAATTAAATTTGACTTTAGTTAAGTTTGCCAAAATCTCACCTATATGAAAATCCAAAAAAAAAAACATGATAAAATCTCAAAATACCAAAAACATTATAAAATCTCAAAATACCAAAAAAATCTAAAAATACCAAAAGACCAAAAACATGCTTGCTAGATCTTGGTTAGCCTACTCAACCATGGGTAACACCCTTCTAACCGCGGTTAGACCTAGACCTTGCACTTGACCAACCCGTTCAACTAAACCTAGCCCCTAGGCTAGACCCTTGACCACCTTATGCACACACACACGCACCCTTAGCCTTGGCACGGGCTCATGTGCCAGAACTACGCTCGGTCTGATCTCACCCCAATGTGAGTACGTAGGCAACCCAACCCGGGTTCGACCCTAGCCCATCTAGCTTTCTTTCTTTCTTGGATTAGCATTTGATTAAACATTTAGACATTTTAATTAATATTGAGATTAAATTTGGCTTAAATTTAGGGAGTAGGTAACCATTGCAAAATGGGGGTCTTGGGGTGCCTAACACCTTCCCCAGGACTTAATCGAACCGCTTACCCTAACTCTAATAGACCATTTGCCTTATCCAAATCCATCCGGGACCTATCCCTAAGAATGAATAGGTGGCGACTCTTAGTCAAACCACAAATGTGAAAGTGGGTCGAAAAATCCATGCTCACATTTGGTTGTTGAGAAAATAAGTGAAAATATAGAAAAGAAAAGAAAATTAGTCGATACATAACCAAAATTTATATTAGAAATTCAAACTTTTCTTTTCTTTTCCATATTTTCACCAATTTTCTTGGCAACCAAACATAACATTAGGGTTCAACAATGCATCCTTGTATTTTTTCCAAAAAAAAAATATTAACTCTAAAAGTTATAGGAGTTAATTCCTCTATTGTGATAATCGGATTTGGCAAATCCGATTATCACCCCTAGAGGTCGCCACGTATCTCCTTTGACACCCCTTAACCATGGGTAAGGTTCACCCACCCCTAAGATTCACCCAACCATTTTTGGTTTTTTTTTTAAAAAATATTAATTCTTTTTTTAAAATTAAAAAACTGTTTTTAGAGTTTTTTTAATATTAAAAACAGTTTTTAAATTTTAAAAAAAGAATTAATATTTAAAAAAAAAAAATGGGTGGGTGAACCCTAGGGGTGGGTGAAGCTTACCCACGGTTAAGGGGTGTCAAAGGAGACACGTGGTGACCTCTAGGGGTGATAACCAGATTTGCCAAATCCGGTTATCACCGGAGATGATTTGGCTCCAAAGTTATATCTGTTACTAGATTTAAAAAAAGGCTTTTGTGTCTAACCAAACTCCAAAGGAGTCTGGTTATAACCATGGCCTAACCGCTTATCTCTTACCCCAAAAAAAAAAAAAAGGAAAATGGACTTATTGCTAAAAAAAGGAGAGATTAATTTTCATGAAGAGCTCCGCACATGCGCAGCTCCCTTTTTACACTGTCCAGGGGTAAATGTGTAATTATCAATGATTACACATTTGCCCCTGATTACACATTTGCCCCTCAACAGTGTAAAAAGGAAGCTCCGCACATGCAGAGCTCCGCATGGTATTTAAACCGAAAAAAAACAAAAGATTCTTGTACCTCGAGTATAGTTTACCAGTGGCAGTGAGGCGTGTGAACGCAACAGCTACAGCCAAAGGCTAGAATAAGCTGGAGTGTTTAGGATAAGCTCGAAATGAATTTGAGTTCGATAACGTTGCTAAAACTAAAACTAAAAGTAAGTTTTGGCGATAACTGTAAAGTGTAAACCAGAGAAAGAACTCGAAAGGCCTGGAAAGTGGACTGAGCGTAACCCACTAGCAAACTAGGCCGGAAAAGTGGGGTTTGCATCCCCACAATTACCCCTACCCCTCGTGAGTCGTGACTGGTGAGGCTTATTGTAACAACAGGATCCACGATATTTTCGATAAGCCAATCCAAGAAATCTCTCCCATTACAAAGGTAGCAACACCTGGGTGTTTGGCAAATATATTTGCAGTTCCAGATTCACACTCTCAATCCTTAATATCTACACTTAAGATTACTAGAAGTGGATGTGATACTATTATAGATTAAAGTGAATCTCATTTTAATAGTTCACCTTCATGGGAGATGGTCAAACAACGATTTAATCGTAAGGAAAATAATCACCTCCTCAGTCGGTGATGCGATGAGGGGCGTCTCGAGGCCCTTTTCTTGCCACATGTCTCTCTTTTAACTATTTTTTATTTCATTTTAGATTAAAAAAAAATTTAACCACGGGGATTATAAAAGATTAACTGGAGTTCGGCAGTTTAAGTGGTTTCGTAAGAGCAAGGAGCAACAATTTCGCCGGTGGAGCGAACTATTGCTCTAATCATAATATCCTGATCGGGGAAATCCATATAAATGGCCTTGTAGCAAACTGTTGTCTAACATCCCCTTTAGTTCTAGACGACTATTAAGCAAAGGTCTTTAACTACTGTTAGAGCTACATATCTTCTAAACACTAGTCTTACCCATCAAAAAACAAAAAAAAAAACCTCTAGTCTTGGAGGTTCTTCTCAAAGCGATCAGATCGGGACTCCAAGCAGCTATTACCAGGGGTTGGCAACATAATCGGTTCGAATTAGACTCAAAAGAACTAATCGACCTCCTTAATGGCCTCTCTGTGGAAGCCATGCTGAAATTCATCCAATCGTCAAGGATATACGTCGAATTGTGGATCTTAATGGGGTGATTATGTTCACCTTCACTTTTAGACAAGCAAATGCATTTGCTCACAATTTGGCGCAGCAAGCTTTAAATGAGAGTGAAGCTCTCTCAGCGTCTTACTTTTTTGTTCCTTACCAGGATCGGGTGGGCGCTTCAGCCCCGCTCCTCCCTTTGTGTACTGAAAGTTTACCTAAATAGAATTGCCTTTTTGACCCAAAAAAAAATTTGTTCTAGCTGGATCCTGTAATGGCCGGTGCCTGCTGGTTCAATGCATAAACAAAATACAAAACAGTAAACTTTTGGGATCCGGACATCCACAATTATAGGTCCTCGTTTCTTCAATTTACGTTAGCAGCATCGGACTGTTCTCAGATTCCGCACGGCAATCACTAGTATGGCGCACAGGATTAACAGGAGCAGAGCCAGGTCAGGGCACCACCATAGTTAGCAATTCGGCGTACAGTAAAAATTCGGTAGGGGAATTATTCAAGTATAATTCGGAATAAGCGTTCAATAGTTCGATTAAAAATTCTGCGAAAAAAACGCAGAACGTCAAAAGTACGATATGAAATTAATTCGAGTATAATTTAGGCCAAAACTCAATATTTTTTTGAAAAATTCGTCTAAATATATACAATTTCTAAGAGAATGCATTAAATTTGTAGTTCATATTACAAAAAATGAAAAAAAGAAGTGCAATTGGAAAATTAGAGAGAGAGAGTCGAAAGTGAAAGGGAGACTGGAGATTGAGAGAGAGAGAGTCGCTTTTGGAAGGGAGAGTGGTAGTTGCTGGTGTTGACAATACTATAAAGTCGGATACTCAGTCCTCAACTGCTGGCGATTGGTTGTGCCACTGTGACAAGTGACGATTGTGTAGTTAGGGTTTAAGATTTATAGAGAGAGAGAGAGATCGAGAGAAAATTAGAAGACTAAGTAATTGCCAATGAGTGCTTCATAATTGGTGGCTGACGACTATTAGTGACGTTGTGACCAATGAGATAAGCACTAAGGTTAAAGATTGAGAAAAAGAAAGAAATCAAAAGAAAGAGAGTTTCATGCGCGTGCAAAAAAGAAGAAAAAAGATTTGAGATTTATCTTACGGGTTTGTATATATATATATATATTATTCGCGAATAAGTCGTGAATGATTCGTGAATAATTCGCATATAATTCGTCTTATTTAAAAAATTTACCTAGCTTTGATTAATATGGATGAATTATACGTATGATTCGTTATAGGTATTATTCGTGCATAATTCGCATATAATATGTGAATTTACTAACTATGGGCCCCACTGAACTTTTGGAGTGAGAAAATATATATATATATATATATCATATTATTTAAATTAATAGGGCATAAGCATGGGCCAAACTTTTTTGGGGGAAAAAAACTAAATTTTATACTATATTATTTAATTTAAAAGTGTATAGCCATGGGCAAGGAGGGCAACGGCCCCTACAAACTTGGCACTCAAAAAAAATTTACCATCAATGAAGAACAAGCTAAAACGGATCAGAGGTTTATCTATAAATTTGAAATACACAGCAGTACCTTGTATTGTCACCAAAAACTAATTAGACAGCTTCTCCCTTTTGCTCACAATCACAGCATTCTTTCTCGTATCCAAATTGACCAGGTCCAGCTCCGATGCAGTTCCTAGATAGCCAAACAGGATTCTATTCTTCACCCCCTTCCTCTCTCGCTTGAAAAGTTTCCAATTACTTTCGTCGTCCTTGTCCTTGTATGCCTTCGAGGATTCTGCACGGGCCCATCCCTTGCGCCCGTGCTTCTCCTTCTCGAAGAATTCTGCCAGGCGTATGGCTGTGTTCAGGCCATATGGGTGGTCTCCATTAAATTTAATCAAATTAATACCCTGATGACCATGATCCTTGTCATACAAGCACTTCGACCAGCCACCATTAAAGCCGAGACCTGAAAGCCATAAACAGAAAAAAGAGACAAAAGTGTATTAGCAATTATCTCCATTGGTTCATCATGGTTTTAGTTTCCATGATCATGGCTTCCAATAGCCATAAAGGGCAGCTGCCTTCACAATTACTCCCACTTTTGTTCTCCAGGAATTTCCAGGCTGCCCCAGACAATTAACTGATAACATCAGGAAACAGACAAAGATGGATTCTTCAGCGGCTATATGTTAAAATATCCCACATTAATGATGCAAGAGAGTAGAAACAATAAATGATAGATTAAGATAAATGGGCCATCCCTGTAGGTGAGTAACCTTCCCACAGATGGTGCAAGTAGCAAAGTTCAAGAACTGTTTATACTGACTGAAACCACAAATTCAAGCCCATGAGAGCAAGGCTGGCTTGATATTTAAGACCAGTTCACTGTATGATGTGTATTATTCACCTGTCTTTTGGGTAAGTGTAAACTTGAATTCCAGAGAGAGAATAGAAAGGATTTCCTCTGAAGAAAAGAATTCCAGGGTCTGTTCTTTTGCTGACACTTGTAAAGTCCAGCACTTTGCAATTTGTAATTTGACAATATGCATTTTCTTTTGAGAACTATATGCATTGTGTTTTTCATCTCTTGGGTTGCAATTCCCATAAGACTTCAAATGAAGCAAAATGAATGATTTCAAATCTCACAAAAATTTGTAAGACTTGAAATCCCATGATGGTAAGAATTAATTTTGTTAGAAACCTTGACAAAGTAACTCAAATTTCCCAACAATCACCGCGACAAAGTGCAAAGTGCCAAGCTTTATAAGTCTCACCAAAAGAACGAAGAAGAGAAGGGAAGAGTCAAATTTCATGTCGATACTACATTGCACACAAGCATTAGGAGAACAAAAAATATCAGTAAATACACGAAGCATTGTCTGTCATAGGCGAAGGACAACTTTGCAACAGGCGTAGCACAGAGAATATCAAATGCCAACAATACAACGGACTTCCACATATAAGCACCAAAATAAATTGTTCACAGAACAAACTATAACCCCAGCAATTTTGTGGCATCCACCTTAGCATGCAGAATCAAAAACTGAAACTCGCACAAACCAACTTCACATGAAAACATACTCCCTCAACGAAAATTGGCTCATGAAAGTCAACTTTTGAATCCGAAATTAAAATGATGAGCAACAGACATGCACAACAAAATTGGCAGCCTATTCATTTTGGGATGAAAGGATAGAGCAAATACTAGAGAACATATTCCTAGTCCAGTTTGAACTTTTGTCCATTATCAAAAAGAGAACCACATTCTCAGCTAAGATATTACACTTTTCAAACAAGACAAATTAGAAGAGAAGTTGGATGGCTACCGTTTAGAACAAGACACAAATATATGTAACTGGAAGAAGACTGAAAAAGAACTCTTGGTTAGTTAGATTGGACAAAAATGAAGATAACCACTTACTAGTTGCTATGACCAACTATTACAGAAAAAATTGGATCCATAAAATCTGGCTGAGATGTGCATATATCACCTAAATGGGTTCTTAAATGTATCAACACTATGTTGACAGATGATTTGCCTCCACTATGAGAGACATGTCAACAACTTTTTAATGGGGAGAGACATGGATTTTGAGTTTACACATGGTTTTTGAGTTTACACCAAGGGTTGGCCTTAAACCTGTAGCCTTCTGTATCGGTTATGAATGAACCTGCCATTGATATTCAAGAGCAGGTCTCTTGATTATGTTGTAGAAAACAACTTAGTAATAGTGGATAAAAAAAGAGGGGGGGACAAAAAAAAGTTAGAACTGGGGAGGATGTGGAACCCAAGAGCATTAAAATACATCAAATCAACACACAGTATAGAAGTGCAACTATAGTAAGTATATAAATAGAGATAGGCCCTAGTTATATCAATAGCTAAGGCATACCCCAAAGCGGCCAATTTCTATTGCGCTTTTGATATCCATTATGAGGGAGAGATAGGGGAGGATGTTTCCTATAGCATTAGAGCCGATGGCTAAGGCGTTGCTTCTGTACTGTGTTACTTGCCGTACGCATACTACTTGGACTCTTAGGAAGACTTTATAAGATGGTAATGAGACACACTATGCCTAATGGAGCAGAATGTTGGGTAACAATAGTAATGTGTTCATCGATTACGAGTAGCTAGAGTGAGAACATTGAGAAGGATGCCTGGAATAACATGATAGATATAACCAGAAATGAGGGCATCCGAGGGAACCCAGGAGTAGGCGCCAAGAAGCAATAGAACAAAGAAGATCGATTTGATAAGGCTTGGTCATGTGCAAAGAAAACCATTTACAACTCCAATGAGAAGGCTGCAAATTGAGGTTAGAAAGATAAGCAGAAGGCCGAATTGATGTGTGAGAAAGATTTGAAGGCTTACGCCATAGAGGAAAAAAAATAGAAACAGGAACCCTGCAGATAAGTTCAATTAGTACGTACATGATTTGGATGAGGATGACCAATAACACTGACACAAAGGTGGCCTAGAAAGGGAGGCAGGTGAGTGGATCACATTATGGGAAGATTTGGAGACTCTGCCCTTGAAGTTGAGTTTTTATTTGGACGACGGTACTGAATAGAATTCTCACGGGAGACTACCTTAGAAGCTGGCTATGACAATTCCGAACAGATAAGTGTGCAGCGACTTTAAGGAATTCGTGAGCCACCTTTATTGCATTTCTCAATGGCGTGGGGAGTTTGGGACTTCTTCATTTCTTTATGTAGGATCTCCTGACTGTTTCAAAAGAGTCCAAAGATGGTATTCTACGTTTGCCTAAGGGGTGTTCGGGAATTGGGATCTGGGTAATATCTTGTGAGATATGCTACCATAAGTTATATGTTTGTGGCTATGGAAAGAAAGGAATAGAAGGGTCTTTTTTTTTTGTGAGGAATAGAAGGATCTTCGAACGGTGAGAATCCTCCATTCCAAAGCTCTGCTCCTTCTTGGTTGGGATCATTCAATTGGATTACTGCTAATCAGGAATTCTCAGGGTTCCGTAGTTCTGATTGGTAAATAGTTGGAGTTGTATTGTTTTCAAAAACTCCTTATTAGTCTTTCCTTTCACGGGGAATTGTCTCATTCCCTTGTTTCCTATATTCTACTCATTCTACTACAATTCTCGTTGTTTCTTTAAAAAAAAACAGGATTTCTCACCAATCTCTTATGTTTGCAGAACTCTAGTATATGCTTAGTCAAAAGTAATATTTCACCTCTAGCCTTTTCATTCTTCTTCCAACCCCCCCCCCCCTTTTTTTTCTCTATTGGCAACAAAAGAAAATTATATCAAAAGTAGGATATTATAAGCTTTCTCCATAGTACAAACATCCCTATGGACAGGGACGGAGCCAGGGGACATGTGCCCCACCTGAACTTTTGAAAAAAAAAATATCTCTTATAATAAGTTGTTTAATTATTTACTTGGGCATAATCATGGGATAAGGGGGCAATTGCCCCCTAAAAAATTATACTAAATTATTTAATATGGCATAGCCATAGGGAAAGGGGGCAACTGTCCTCTGAACTTTTGAAAACAAAATATATCTTTATACCATGTTCTTTAATAGAGCATAGCCATGGGGTAAAGGGATATCTGCCCCATAAACAATGAGAAACACTACCATTAGATATGTACGAAATTGACCACAAACTTAGTCGTCACTAAAAAAATTTTGGGTCCATGCCCCCCAAACCCTCATCCCTCTAGACCCAAAATATTTTGTACCCACCTAATCACTCTCCACAAATCCATCAACAATTACTACCATCTTTAATCAACCATCACGTGCCCTCCTACTAGAAAATCCTGGCTCCGCCCCTGCCTATGGACCCCAATCTAATCAAGATTTTCCACTGTATCGCTGGCTGCTCTTGGCACTCAAGAAACCAAGATGTTCATAGAGAAAACCAAGTTACAATTTATTTGAGCACAAAGAACAATATCCAAAAAGAACCACCTTATCCCCAAGAGCCCAACAAATACTAATGTTAGAATCACCCTCAACCACAATAATGTCTTGATCAAATTAATTTGCAAATTAAGCCCATCAAGAATAGCTAAGGCCTTGATTTTATTATTTTCTTTTCCAATCAGACTCGAGAAAGCATAAATACACACTCCTCTATAAATGAAAAAAAACGCTTTCAACGCATGAAAGACATGGATTTCTCAAAGAACATCTATCAAAGTTTGGCCTTACCAACTGGTGCTTGCTTAGTTGCGATTTCTCAAAGAACATCCATCAAAGTCAGGCTTACCAATAGGTTCTTGCTCAGTTGGGATTTCTCAAAGAACATCCATCAAAGTTTGGCTTACTAACCGGTGCTTGCTCTGCTTGTACAATAATAACAAACCTGGGTTCCAAACCCTTGACTAATGTTTTTAAAACAGGATCGAACCGGACGGTTGGCCCCGTTGTGATTGTGAACCAGGATTCAAAACGGCTTTCCAAACTCTCCTAAATGGAATCCCTAGAAAATCGACAATGAAACTTTGAAACTGTCGAATCTAGCAGTTTAACCCACAATTGCAACCGGCCGATCCGACATATTTTAAACTGTATAATACCTCCCAACATTTGTTATTAAAAATAGAAAATAATCCTTAGTAACAGAGAATATTTATAGTGAGGAGCATAAAATCTAAATGAAAGAGTTATCTGCGTAGAAGGATGATAAAAGGCTGAGGAAGGTAGAGGGGTGGATGGGTTTGTTCAACCGAGACTCCCTTTTTCTAAACTTTGTGAAATGAAAATTTTATCGGAAAAAAAAAAAGAGATAAGAGGGAGACAAAAGGGTTCATTAGGGTTGAGTCTTCTTTCTTCTCAAGCTATTCTTCTCAGTAGCAGACCGCTCAATATAATACAGAAAACAAATCATCACCCAAAGCAAAGAAAAAAAAAAGCAAAAGCAGAGAGAGGGGAAAAATTATGAAATGATGTGATTTGCCTTAGAATAATCAAAACTTCAAAAGTATACCAAGGACTTAACAACCCTACTTCTAGACCTGACTTGTTTGACACATGTACCTTATTTTCTCGTATAAGTCTTGACGGCTTGACCGATTAAACCAGACAGTTCAACTGCCAGACCGTGATATCAGCCCTCTTACAGTTCTGTTCATGGTACAACATTCAAAACATTGCCCTTGACCAACAAGGCTTGGTTAAAAAGAGGGAAAAATTTTGTAAGCAACTTACCTATCAAAAAAAAGTTTAGCTTAGTCCCACCCATATCATGGGGCTACCGAACCAAGAGGGGAGAAGAAAAAAGGAGAAAGGACTGATTTACCACATTCCATTATGTAGCATCTCCTTCTGAGGTTTCTCTCAAACATCAGGTCCCGTGTCACGGTATCAGGCTATCAGCATATCATTATTCAGTTCAAAGGACTTAACCAACCTATATAGCCAAAGAAATGAATTAATTTTCAAAATTCCAACGTGTCGTGTCTTCCCAAAAATCTTAACACTCTATACCCTTAACCTAAACCGGAAACTTAAATTGGAATCAAACACCACACTTCACTTAAATCTGCCTCAAGCTTGATCATTGATTTCTACAAATACTTATGTTAGTCTATATCCTTTCAATACTACCACTTTTCCTGAGCAATCAAAATCGTACTCTAGAACAATGTTTTGTGTAAATTTATAGGAATAGATATAAAGTAATTAAAATAACTATCAAGAGTAGCAAGTTGACTACAATCTAAATAATTCATAAGAAAACAGTGATCCTCCTCGGGACATACCAGATGCATTAAGAATAGAACAAAAGGTAATCAAACAGAATCTTTGCATATACTCCCTTTTATATTCATTCATAAACTATACCACCCATGAACAAATTTGTCATAAGATACAATACGAATGATTTTAAATCATAAACTTTTGATATGCATATGAATAAAAAAAGAAAAATTAAAATGTAGCTTTTCATGCCTCTCTTAAAATTATCTTTTATGAATAAAAAAAGAAAATTTAAAATGTAGCTTTCCATGCCTCTCTTAAAATCTTCTTTTCCATGTGATGGTTGAATCATTTATATAGTATTTCTTATATACAGGGGCGGAGCCAAGATTTTCTAGTAGTCGGGGCACACGATGGCTCATGAAAAATGGTATTAATTATTGATGGATTTGTAGAGAATTATTAGGTTGGTACAAAATATTCAAGGCCAACGAGAATATTCGGTTGGAACCGTAGGGCCCAAAAAAAAAATTATGACTAAGTTTATTTCGTCCATACATTTTGTACATATCTTACAGGTATTGTTTCTCCTTGCTTACAGGATAGCTATTCCCGTGCCACATGTTATGTCTTGTCAAATAATTAAATAACATGCTATAAAAAATATATATATATTGTTTTCAATAGTTCAGGAAATGTTGCCCACTTGCCTTATGGCTATACCTATTAAATAATTGAATAATATATTATAATTTTTTTTTAGGGACAATTGCACCTTCCCATAATTATGTCCAATAAAATAATTAAACAACTTCGTATAAAATACCTTTTTTTTCTTGGGCACCTGCATGGAGATCGGATCACAGTCATCGCAGGTCAACAATATATACCCTTGGTTTTTAGAAGAAAAAATTATTTAAAAGATGTTCAGCTCTTGGTTAAAAATTTTAAATCTTAGGATTAATATTTATTATTAAAAAATAAGTTTTTATTATTGAACTCCATAGGTTAGTGAATCTTAACCACAATTAATAGAGATTAAAAGGGACATGTGTTGGACGTGTGGCTGTGATTGAACTCTCCATGAGTTCATGGCCCCATTCCCATGGCTACGGGTAAAAAAAAAAAAAATTTTAATCCAAAAGTTGAGTGGGGGCACGTGCCCCCACAGGCCCCCACCTGGCTCCACCCCTGCTTATATACGCAAATACAAACAGATTTTTCGTACTTGTTTTGAATCTTTTTATTGTAGTCTTTATCACTTCAAATTTATTTTCTATTTAAAAAATAGAGCGCATGATGAGGCTTTAGATTTCACAATGCTTAGGCCTCACCAAAAAAAAAGTCTACACACCCAAAATCCAAATAACCAGTAACTGTGTGATATATATATATATATATATATATATCACACACGCACACAGTTAAATAAATTACATGATAACCAAAATCTCTAGCAAAACTATTGCACCACAATAACTTGAATGCTTCCAGTTGAACAGATGAGAAAACAAACATATAGATGCATGGAATTTTCACGGCCCACTACTCATTTTCCAATAGGATATTCTAATTTCAAGCAGTATCATATGAAATAAGGGTTGAAGGAAAGCATTATACCTATAATTCTTTTATTCATAGCTCTATTTTTCATACCCTTCATGCGGCCGTCACTACCCCTTATGGTATATGTGTTATGAATAATTACCAAAGGAGGCCAAATTATCAGATCTTCTTTATTTGCCCTTGCTTCATGAACAGATAATGACTGGTATGCCTTTGAGTTTGCAGGAGATTTCTCATAATTCCAACCCATTAGAACACACAGAGCCTTGTGTAAGCCAAGATGATCTACGCGCGAATTCTGTGAGTTGTATGTGTGAATGATAAGATCGTGCATATCTGGAAAATCTTTCGAATCCCTGGAATTTGGCATGTCAAGCGCATTGAGAAACAAATAATTCAGAATTTGTCCTCTAACATCACAAAAACAATAAACTAGCAGGATAAATTTGCAAAATGCATTCACTGGTTCAAGCAGAAACCCGAGGACTAAAAAAGTAATCAATTGTACAAATCCAACACTTAACTACCGGTGGCCAACATAATCATGAGGAACCATCAAGTTTATATACCGTGCATCCAGTTACTTGATGATTCACTCTTATGTATCACACATGCAACCTTCACAAAGTGATTTACCACATAATCAGTAAATGGGAGCAAGTACATATGTAAATATATTCTTCTAAATATAACATGGGTACACAGATAAATTAAGTCTCCAACTTATACAGCAGCTAATATCCTTTTTTTCATTCACAACAAAAGGATGCTATTTACACAAATTAAATCATGAAGAAGAGGGTCGTTGATAAGGTAGACATTGATGGTCATGTGACCTCATGTCCCTTTACAAGTTTATTGCATATATAGAACCATGCAACTTATTCATTCAAAATAATGTCAATTAAATTTTCAATACACCTTAATATAACAGACAATTCTAACAGTATGGAATCTGGTCCAAAAGAAAACTGTGAACTATACGCATTCACAATGACACACAACATCATGCTCAAAAAAGGGTACTGAATAAAAGAAAGTATATTAGATTATTTAACTTCAAAACCAGCAGAGGCAATTGATGCAAAGTAAACATTCAAAGTCAAGGGCCTCAAGGCCTAACACCCTTACTTATTGAAAGCGGCCTGTCTTGGTATAAGGAAAAACCATGGAACCAGAACTCGAAAAAAATTAAGATAGTAACCCTAGTGCCCATTACAGTCTGCATACCACTTCAAACCACAAAGATACAAATGGATAATATTCTCCTCAATCTATTGGTAACACACTACTTAATCTGTCCATCCTTATAAATAATTGAGCACAGATAACAGAACCAGTCGCTTTAGAGTATCTCCAAGCCATCAATCTTAACCATTGCCTCGCTCCTATTCTTTTTCTTACTAAAGCTGCATTCCATGTATTCTAACATAGTACAACTTATTTTAAACCCTTAGGATCCAGGGTATCATCCACAATTCTGCTTTTGCATTAACTCCGCCTACAAGCAGGGCCACTAAATAGCAACAACAAACAAAATGCTACATTTTCAATACTAACCTCACTAACTCAACTAGCTTAATCTTTGACTAACAGATATAACTACTAAAAGGAAACAACAGCAAAAACTACTAAAATATGACATATAGCGAATAATTTAACTTTCTGCCCAAAGTAAGTGCTTCATAATACTCTTGTATGACTTCTATAGTTCTATAGGATTTGCAATGCCAAAAAGTTGGTTTAGAATGTCTCATGTGTCCTAAATGCCTATTAACAATGAAAATTCGCAGGATACTTATGCAGTTACAAAAAGGAAAAATAAGAACCCTCCATCCGGTCATATTAAACTCAGCAAAACCTAGAGGAGTTATACCATTACAAACTCAATGAAACCTCGAGGAGTTTTACCATTACAAACTCAATGAAACTTCGAGGAGTTTTACCAAGAACAAATTCATCCCTAACTGCACAACAAAAATCCCCTCTCCCATGCCTCCTCTAAAATCCTGTACTTTCATATATAAGCAGCTAGCAACACCAGCATTTTCTTATCACGAACATCAGTATAAAAAACATGATCAAGGCAACAAGTAGCAAAGAAGCATATCCGAACAAATTTTATCATACCTTCCACAGGCGAGGCAATGCAGAGGCTCATGCTTCCCATTCTCCAAATAATTCTTCTTCCGAGACGCATCCTCATTGACTAACTTTGCATACTGAAGAAATGCTTTCTTCAGCGAGTCAGGATGCTCAAGACTCACATCATCACTAGGTACATCAAGTTGGGAATCCTCAGAGTCTCCTCCAAACTTCATATGCTTTGAAGACCTCAAATCATCAATTTCCTGCCCAACGTCCAATGAATCTTGGCTAAATGGACTACTACTTGTTCCAACCGCATACTCATCCCGATCACCAGCACCCGAAGAACCCAGACTAGGATTAGAACTAGGGTTCCCATACTCCAAAAATTGCTGTTTTTGCTGTACATCCTCATCACCATACTTCCTCTTCAAAGAACCTTCCAGAGGAATAGGGCAAAACCCATCAAACTTAGGTGAATTACAGTGATCATACTCTCCTCCACCCCCATACATTTCATCTGGATCACAGCTAAACCCCTCAGGACTCGACGAGCCACTCGAGCAGAAACCCTTTTCAAACCCTAACCCTGGACTGCCCAATTCAAGCCCATGACTTTCAGTCTCTAAAGGTACGAATGGCTCAGCAGAATCCACCGGCAAGTCTTGATAATCAGGCGGGAGAGCAAAGTAAGATCGAATTCTGCCGTCAGCCAAGACCATTGTCCGTCGCTCAAGCATGTGAAACCCATAACCCACCGGAGCTGGTTGTGCTATACCATTTTGTCCCCGGAACGGAGATGGAGCCCCGTCGCCGACCGGAGGGAATGTACCGGGAACCGACGAAGGGATCGAATAGAGCTGGAGCTTCGACGGGGCTGTGATGGGAGAGTTTGAGGAGGATTTCGTGGATTTGGAGTCGCCGGAGGCGCCGGAGTTGTGAACGGAGGGAGGATTGATGCCGGATTCCGACCTGTTTTTCTGGTGAGAAAACGATGAAGAGGACTGACGGGGGGAGTACTTACCGGTATCTCCGGTCATCTTCCGGTCTTTCATGCAGAGAGAGGGTAACGATTTAGGGATTAAGAAAGAGAAGGAATGGAGCGAAGATACTGAGTTGAATCGGAGAGAAAGAGCTAATGATTTAAAGAAGGAAGGTCGTTATTATTAGGGCGGGGAGGGAAAGGTGTTGGAGATAACAGAAAAATGGATTAAAACGGCCTTCTCGCGAATTTTGATACCCTTTAAAGCTTTAACTATTGTTAAGCTTAAGAAGATTAAGGTTAATATATATATATATATATATATATATATATATATATATTTTCCAAAGTTAGATTGCTTAATCTTAAGAGTTGGTGAATGTTTAACCGGAGTTAATAGGTGTTAAAAAGGAAGGCATGGACCAATGAGGACCGAATGCGGTAAGTTCGGGCCTGTTTGGTCATGCAGCTAAAGCTTGTGTTGTTTGGTTAACCAGTTGAGCTCGATCAGGAATAATTAATTTGTTTAATAATATTATGATTTTATTAAGGGCAGTGATTAGCCTACAGTCATTTGACTATGTAATTAAAAGACATGTCCACGTATACCTTTTAACACCCCTTTAATTATTGTTAAGCTCAGGATCAGGAAAATTAAGGTTAATATTTTTGATTTGGTTCATTGGTCTAAAATAAAAGAATACGAACCTTTCATCTAAAAGAGTATAGAATATAACAAAAGTACTAAAAGTTCGAGTTTGAAGTTGGTTCATTTAGGTAAACAAATAGATCTGAGCCAAATTCAAGCTAATAGTTTTGTTCACTAGCAAAGCTTACACCCTTAGACCCTAAATAGAATGGTGGTTCTATTTCATTCGTCAATATACCTGAACATGCAATAATTTTTCTAGTTTTTAAGTTGATGTTTTGAATCCATATGTTGAAGTCGGGTATGGTTTTTCCCCAAGTGCTATACACAATCGAAGATACCGTGCATTTGTGGGTCGATCAGATGCACCGGACGACCTGATGTCGTTACCCGAATCCATAAGGCTAGTTAGTATTGCCCTAATTTTAAATACAACATAGGATTTTTAATAAAGAAAGTGAGTTTGAAAGAAAGTGTAGTTAGTATTGCCCTAATTTTAAACACAACATAGGATTAGGAGGAACGTGGAGGGGTAGCACAAGGGGATTTGCAAGGTTTTGATTACTAAGATCAAGGTGTAGACATCAAGAACCATGGACTTCAATGGTTAATTCATTCCTTCCAAAACATATTAAAGGGGTTGCATTGCACATCTTCAGTGTTACACAATTAATTGATATTATTTCTGACTCCTGCTTGTTCCAGTGTCTGTTTCAAATCTCATAGGAGTAAGGCAGTTGATAAATCCACCAATTTACTAACCTAACTACTAAATTACTAATCTTAGATATATGATGCCTTGTATTTTTTTTAAAAAAAATCATTTGTTTGCTGATTAAAATCCTAACAAAGGGGAAAATAGAGGGAATAGAAACCTGGGTGAAAAAATTTGCAATGGAGAGAGAGGTTTGCAGAGAGACACTACGCTAGAGCTGGTTTGTCACCCTTGTTGCCGTAGTTTATTACTAAAATGAAAACATTTCAGTGCATCTTCAACTTGTAACGTCACCATTTCGTGCATACATGAGGTTGCATCTAGTTCGCAACTGGAGGAAAAGAAATTACAAAATCCTGAAACTATATACACTTAATTTGCATATACTGCAGATTTGACATATTTTCAACCTGGTTTGCAAGATTGCAACTTGTTTGCCAGATCGAACGTGGTACACATTCTTGATTCTTAATAGCCAAGCCCATACACACCATGACTGATCAATTATTCTTAAATTCATACCCGCCCTTCTAGTTCAGAAGGCAACCTCTCAAGGGTCCTGAGATCAAGACCCGAGGAAGGAAGCTATCTCAGATACATGGCAAGCCAGAGGCATTTCTAACCCACTAACCCCAAGTACTAAATAGTAGATAAATGAAATGATGCCTACACTAAAATCTACCAAAAGGTGAAAATTTTGAACATAGAAAAATATAATACTACTAGCTACTATCATGCAATCCCACTCCAGTTATAGTTAAAGTGATTCTTTCTTTCTTATCTAAGCAAAAGCTTAAACCATTAAGGGAAAAACTGAATGTGCATGTAAACTCAATTTTACTGTTGGGAGCAGTGAACTGAGGGCAAGTCACATTGCAAGCATACCATCCCAATTCCACAGGAAAGAACTTGCATATAAAACCTGAAAGGAACCCCCTTATTGAGAATCCTTGCTTACCAATACAATTGTAAATTATTCCTGAAATTGCAGACTATCAAAACCATTTCCATCTAGATCAAGCAATTGCAAAGAAATCTAACAATTATCTCATTTTGCCTATATATATATATAAAAGCTACACCATTAAGAAGGGCACGATTCCACAATATCAGAACCTTTATAAAGAATACATAGGTCTAAGAACCCATAAGTTCATCAAAACTACAAGTGAAGAGGCCACACATGTAATAATCTTAGACATACTAGACCCAATACAAGTCAAAAGGCAAACAAAATTTGCGGCAAGAAAAGGAAAATCCCAGAAAAGATAACATAGATAATGGAGAACCAGGCTCATCGTTTTTTGGAGACACCAACAGTCTTTCCTCTGCGGCCAGTTGTCTTGGTATGCTGCCCACGCACTCGAAGGCCCCAATAGTGTCGGAGACCACGATGATTCCTGCCCCATTCAAAAATAAAATAAAACATTGTAAACCCTTTCAAGATGCAAAAATGAGGAACAGATGGGTGGTATGGCAAGAACACAAATTGTATATGTGGATCAAAATCAAAACCACAAAGAACTACAGCTTGCTCTTTGCTAAGTGGGTAAAATCTGTGTGCTAATACAACGATCTAGGTACAAAATCAATCTTCACCCCTTAATCAAAATCTGTTTATTCAGTTTGTCATTTGCTCTCCCTTGTGATTATCAATATGCCCAACTTCCCATTGCAAACCATAAGGAAAGACTTAAGGGACTTACATCATTGATTTTGAGTGCTAATAAGAACAACTTAATAGATTGATTTTAACTGGGGCAAAATGTCTGAATAAAGACAGTGAGAATCCAAAAATGTGAACTCCCAGAACTTCTCTACAGTGTAGATCTTTATTAAACAAATTCCAATTAAATTGATAACTAGCTAACATAATTCAGTAAATGAAGAAATAAAGCTGGTTATTCTAGGTGTTACGATGCATCCACAGCAACAAAGCTCTGTCCAGCTGAACAAATTGGGTAATGCAATAGGGCAGCTGCCTCCAGATTAGTGTCATCCAAACATTAGCTCAACAAACACACATGTTCAGATTCAGGTGGCCTATGTTCCCCGTGTGTGGCAGGGGCACAGCCCAGGTATATAACGCACACTGCATTTAAATTATTTAAAAGTACTTGTAAAAGGGTACGACTTCATGTGTTAACCCATTTGGGACCTAGGTTTAAAAACTTGGCCAAGTAGATGCCAACTATATTATATAGACATGCATTTTGCAGTAGTCAAGCTGTAACCTGGTGACTGGCATTAACAGTTATTGTGATTGTTAGCTAATAATGGTGTCAACACCCATTTTTTGCATGGTTAATATCCAAGATTTGAGTGAGTGCGAACTCCTTTGCTCACAAATGGCATGTGAAATGAAAAGGCAACATCTTCCGATATTCCTAATCAACCATAACAAGAGCTGCAAAAATCTGACATCTAATATTCATTAATATCAAAGACATTAAAATTATTGATGTTTGAATAAGATTAATATTCAGTGTTTGAATAACATAAATATTTATAGTGTTTGAATAAGTATTAATAATAAAGAATAAACAGTTTATCATAGAAGTTACAAAATAGATTAAGCAGAAACTGAAATGAGAGCAAACCTGATCTTCTTCAAACGCTCAAGATCATCCCTCAGTTTCATGTCCAACGCATTGGAAACAACCTGAGAATACCTGCCATCCTTATAATCTTTCTTCCTGTTCAAAAACCAGTCAGGGATCTTAAACTGGCGAGGATTGGCAACGATCACCATGAGGTTCTCTAGTTCAGCAGCCGATAGTTCACCAGCTCTACAGTGACCCATTAAGCCAAAATTTAGATCCCAGACAGAGAAAAAAAATGATCAAAACCCAAACTAGCTAAAAATCAGCTTATTAATTGATCTAAAATTAAAGATGCGATTTCTCAAATTCTAAAAGATTAGAACAGCATCAGATTCACACATTTCCTCCATCGAAAACACAGTTCCATATACCCTAATCCCCAATCATACAAACCTTAACACTGGATAATCAATATATAGTCTCCTTCAAGCTACCCAATAGATCTACAGACCAAAAATAATAATAACAATCAAGCAGCAACCCTAGTATATGATAAAAATATGAACCAACTTCAAGCATTTCTATCCAATAAAATATCACTAACAGATTAGTAACTACGACAAGGAGATCGCTACCAAAACCCTAATAATCAGAGATTGCATAAATTAAACCCTAATAGAAAACAATAGGATAAATATGAAAAGACCTTTTGTTCATATCCACATCGGCTTTCTTGCAGACGATGTTGGCAAGACGGCGACCGATACCTTTGATTGAAGTGAGGGCAAACATGATCTTCTGTTTCCCATCAACGTTCGTGTTCAGAACACGAAGAATGTGTTGGAAGTCCTCATTCGCGACCAGCGACTGCAGGTAATCAGAAGATAACGAATCACATAAAACGATAACAGATAGAAGAAGATTTGAGTGTCTGATCAGATAATTTGAATGGAAACGGAGAAGTCTACTCACCATTGCTAGGGTTTTGTGGTTTTGCTCTCTCTCTCTCTCTGCGGAAAATGAGGAGATGCGAGAGATGGCGGAAGAAAGCTCTTTGTTAGCGACGACGGCTTTAAAGGGTCCAGCGCCCAAAACCCTAAATGGGTGAATTACGGAATGTGTATAACAGGCCTGGGCCTGGGCCTGGGCCTGGGCCTGGGCCTGGGCCAGCCCATCCCAGCCCAGCCAGATATGTAGCCGGATTGACTAAATCACCCCTCAGTTTTTATGAATTAGAGTACACTCCCATATATACTCTCAAATCCTAACCATTTATCTCAATTATTAAACGGTAAGGATTCCAGCTGATATGGCAATAGAAAAGACAAAATAAGCCAACTGAAATCGTGGTCCTTAGTGGTTTGTAATAAACGGTTAAGATTAGGTAATATATTTGGGAGTATAATTGGGAATACCCATAGACTGACTCCAGTTTGTATCTGTTGCTGATTGCTCTGTGTGTGTGGAAAAAATCCAGAACCCCAGGAGCTGTTGGGGGTAGAAGTTGAGTAAGGAAGCGAAGGGACTCGAACCCAAGACCTCCGCTGCCCAACCCCTTGTTGGTAAAACTTTAAATAATATATTTAATTTTTTTTTGTTGGGTTTCTTTGAATCTCTCCTCCATTTCCACATCCTGAATCCCGAAATATAAAACATTGAAATACAGAGAATTTATCTTCTTCTTTTTTTTTTTACTGTTATTTTTTGTTTGCATATATTTTTGAGTATTTATTGTAATGGGGATTGCATAAAATTATTTCTCTCTCTTTCTTGTTTCACCAGGAGATCTCCCTGTATGTATGTTTTTGAATTGCATTTTTATTTCTCTATATCTATCTTTTGTGCTATCCATATAAATAGACAACATTTCCATTGCCCAAGAAATCACTTGTGATCTGGATAAAAAGGTTAGAGGAGGAAATTTCATTCTTAAGCTGGACATGATGAAAGCCTACGACAGATTAGAATGAGATTTTTTTATATTTGGTGTTAGAGAAATTTGGATTCTCATTCAGTTTATTGAGCTTATCAGCTTGAAGAATCCGTTTTTTTTTTTCATCAATGGGGCAATGTATGATTTTTTCAAGAACTCTAGGGGTCTGGGTAACCCCCTATCCCCTACCCTTTTCATCATTGTTGAAGAGGTGCTAAGTAGAGGGCTCAGTTGCTTGTTCTCTTCTCTCATAACCTTGTGGGTTACTACAGGCATAGTGATCCACATGTGCCTACATGCACACATATATATATATATATATATATAGATATCCATATATGAGAAATGTCTTTCGTGGTGACATTCTTTTAATGTGAAGGAATCTGCAACTTATTGATATATGGTGAAGGTGAAATCAGTGGTCATGGGGTAGCAACAATCAAGAGGTTCCTTCCCAGTTTTAAATCACTTGCATCATGTTCTTGACTGTTTCCTGCAACAGAACAGCTAAACTGCAATCAAGGCAACAAGTGATATTCCCTTCTCAAGAAACTTCGTTTAGTTAGAAGGCGTATTTTGTAATTTAGTGGAGCTTCACTGATTGTCATTTTGGCCCTTAACTGCAGCTTTATCCCATTGGTAGTTAGGGCGGAAGAGAACTCAAAAGGCGACCAAGAAGATGAGGATAAAGGTGTTATTGGAACCGTTAAATCCTTGTTTGATCCTAATGAGGAAACGAAGTCCGGAAACGTGTTGCCAAAGCCTACTTGAAGTCGGCAAGAGAGATTGTAAAGACACTTCATGAATCGTTAAAGGAAGACCCTAACCCTATATTTGATTGTTGAGAAAATAAGTGGAAACGGATAAAAGAAAAGAAAAGAAAATTAAACAAAACCCAACTAAGAATTGTTTCAAGAATCCAAAATTTTCTTTTATTTTATGTTTTCTCCTATTTTCTCGGCAACCAAACATACCCTAAAAGGGTATTGCTAAATCTAGGAGTACCACCGATGCAGCAAGGGAGTCAATTTGAGATTATTTGAGCAATTGGAAGGGCCAACAGCCAGGGGTAACTGAGGTATGCGCAAGTAGATGAATGCTTAAACAAGCTTTGAGTATTGTAAGAACACATGCCGGATCCAGGACTATGCTTATAACTTTGGCTTTCCAACAGTTTTGCAGACTAGTTACCCGAAGACCTGGCTCAGTGCAGAAAAAAGTGTTTTTTTGCTTCCACCATGTTGCTCAAGTCGGAAGTGATAGCGCAGTGTCTAATTAGACTTGGGTATCACAGACTAGGTCATAAACTTGCACATTGGTGATTCAAGACACTATATATTGGTCGCTAATCGCTATGCAAGACACTTTAAAATATGATAGGCTTCAGCATGAAACCCAATCTCAAAGAACCACAGACAAACAATAGCGATCTCCTGAAATAGAATATGGCAAGGATAACTTATTATTGATCAATATACTGTGAAATTTACAACATTACTATATTCCTGAAATTTCACACAGCTCATTAAAGATTTCAGCATTTAAAACTCCCTTGAGATCTGTCTGCTCTTTGAATTTCCGAGTTTGAGCATCCATCAACAGAGTAGCAAACACATCAGCAGTTGACCATTTTTGCTTGGTTTGATAATAACAGCTCTTCATCTGACAAATACAATAGAGTGCAAAACCATGAGAAAGCATCAAAGATTCAAAGTGACCTAATCCTTTTTTTGTAAGAAAATGAGGAGACTTAAGTTGTCTATTACTACCTCATGGATTGCATAAAACACCTACATGTTGATCTCATAATATCAAGAACGTGACAAGACCCCCTTGGAGCTGTGAACACCAGATGAAAGATGACATTAAAAAGATATTGTAGCCAATAATTAGACTAAGTCTCCATGCCATACTATTTTCAAATAATCCTACATCCAATGCATGAACGAAATAAATGTAGTGACTTATGTGCTACAGTTATTTCAACAAAATACGGGAAAATAAAGGTTTGTATCCAAGCTTTCTGTTTATAAATCATTTTATAAGCCACAAAAATAGGGAAGTGAATTCCTTAACTATCCTTTTACACCCTCTTCTGCCAAAGAATCGGCTCTCATGGGCGACAGATATGACTGTAGATCACCAAATTGAAAATATGATGTTTCTAGGTACCCAGCCTTTTTAAAGGACTAATGAAATCAATTCCAAAGTCAGATAGTAAATGTTATAACGCGGGAAAGAGTACAGATGTTTCAGAAGCTGTAAAATATCAAGATACTGAAAAGAGACCGGAGGAACATGTACTAAAAAAAAAATTGTCTTGCGGAAGAACCACATAGAGATATTACTAACATTTTGAAAATTGATTAAGAAAATCTAGAAGCATCAATTGATGAAAATGGAAGTATGAAAACCATCTAGACAAATTTAACCATCAAGAAGAAAAGGCAGGTGAGTTTTTTGACACCAAGCATGTTTTTTGAAGTATTTTATGATAGGAAAAAGCTTCTGAGACTGCATGGTCTCGGACCTACTCGAGACTGCACACCAAAATCCGGGATTTTAGGGTTTTGGAGAAAAATTATGCATTCGGTTTCATCAAAACCCTAAAATCCAGGGTTTTTTTTTTTCCTGAGACAGTGTGGTCTCTGAAGCCTTTTTCCTTTATGAAGCTTTTTTCCCTTATGATATTGGGAACTAAAGTCATACTTCTGGACCAACAACAGCAGAAATGAGGAAAAACTTTCCTATTTTTTTGTAATCAACTTCTTAGAGCTCAACTGTTTCAGGCTTGCCATCTAAAAGGATTTGCTGGAATCTTGAGGCTTTTAAGTGACTCAACTTCAATCAAATTCAAACAAAAATATTCCTGACAGACCTTGGCACAGTCCCGTGACGACGTGGGTCACACTCTGTTGCTTGTCGAAGAGCTCTTGCGAAAGCCTTAAATGTTGCCTCAATAATATGGTGAGAATTTTTTCCAGCAAGCTGCTTTCAGCAAAACATTTAAATATTCAGTTAAAATTGGAGAAAAGTACTCTTTTTTTGGTCAATCTTTTAACTTCCTGCCCTAAAAATGTTGAAATACAATTCATATTTCACTTTGTATATAAAATTTTGATGGGAAGTTAATTTAATTAACTTAATCAGAATTCCAGAGAGCACCGATCATTAAAAGTAAAAAAGAAGAAAAAGTTTAGAGAGCATGCATGATGCATATCATTTGGATGGAGTTCCATTGTCTACTAAATGAAAACAATATTTGGATGATGACTACCAACACATAAGAATATTAGAGACCTACATTTGTCTTTATTATCAATTATTACAAAAAGTCAAGAATTCTGAGTGGTATTACCTGCTGAATGTGAAGCGTCATACCAGAAGTATTCACCAAAGACTGGAAAAAGTGCTCCACCAGCTAAGGGAGTCAAAGTTTAAAAAGTGGGATCAATAAATTTCATTGAAAAAAGGCTAAAAAGGAACGAAAGAAAAAGAACTAATAGTAACAGCATAAATAATGTTGTGGGGATTTTATTAGATGCACATTTTGTGACATACTTCCAAATCATCATATATGCAGATTGCAACTGTTGGGATATCAGGATTTCAGATATTCAGTAGTCCTCACATTCTTATGGATACGGATCTGATGCACTATAAATCACAGATATGCCAATTGTGCATACAGCCCCTAAATCCTGAACTCAACATGCATGTTGTTTGATGTACATATGCAAAATATGAATGTTCAATGGGACGTCATATATCAAATAAAAATGTGTAAACAACTAAACATGTACATGATTTTTCAACTAAACAATCTATGCATAAAACCTCTTACAGTTTTTATGCAAGGAAAAACATGGAATTATAATCCAAGATTTTTCAAGGATAATTTTGATATTCATACAATTAACTCGATTTATTCATCAAATCAACATTCATGAGATTAGTCATTGACACCAAAAACATGAGTATGCCCAACTCAAAACATAGTCGTGGTTTCGTAGAATCCCAACCTCCAACAGAGGTAACCAGATGATAGAAATCAGGCCCAGATCAGAAGACTACGCTCCCACAATTCCTTAGTCTAGGTGGTGCACATGGCTTTAATGAGCATGGAGTCCCACATGAGGCGAGTGGGTGTCTTCCTTCTGTTGAAAATGCAACGAGGAGCCTGAATGGCCAACCAGGGAAAGAACGAAGGCGGGGGTTGCACTATTCAAACATGACAATATATTTGAGAGACAAACCCAAAACCCATATACAAGTTATAAACACGAGTAACAATGATTTTATAGTCTTTCAACAAAGGCCAACTGAAAGAAGCTTTGCTAGGATTCATTTGTCTCCCTTAGTCTATTAGAGGTAGACAAACGCACCCCAAGAACGTGGGATTACATCATTCAATTCCTTCTGGTCAAACTAAATTACGTATAATCCTCTGAACTACCTTAAAAGATCATCAACGAAATGGACTCACCACATGTAATACTTTTAAAAAGCACAGACTCCAAAGGTGCTTTATTTAGTAGATTGGTTAAAAGTTAAAACACCATAGGGGAGACCAGGATGAATAACAAAGGTTGAATTTTCAATCTAGTCTGCCATGAGGCATGGCTTCCTTATCATCACCATACATAAGATGGAAAGGAAACAAGTGAAGAGAAAAGCATGAAATCTTAATGTAAAAGTACTAGGAGGTGTTTTAAGTTGTTGGCCCTACAATTGCATGATACTGTTACTGCAATTGTAGGGCCAACAACTTAATGACCCTACACCACCACTAAAGAAATACACGAAGTCTCACCAAGAGCAAATATAAAGAGCACATTCAATATGTTCCAACTGCACTTTATAATTGGGAAACAAATTGAGGAAATTGAACAAGTTAATATGGAAGTAACACAGAGAGAAGAAAACTACCTGAGTGTCATATGTTCCGACTCTTTCGGTGGGTATGCATAAATCATAACTTAAATGTGGTCGCCCAGATAAATCCTGAAATGAAAATGACCTCAATTATGCAAAAAGTTCATGTTTGCAGAAGCAAGTAAATAGATAAATGCATAAAGCACCAAATTAAACCTTCTGAATATTAACTTCTACGTGAACAATTAGGTGTACAATCCACTTAATATCACAAAGAAAAAAATTGCAGTTTTGGCCTTTTGGGAGTGATTGCAATGTTTACGAGTAAAAAGCATGTCATGTAGAGCTGCATTTTTTAGAGCAATGTTTTCTAGTAAGAGGCATAGCAGGATAATTGGAGATCTATATCCTGAGCACAACAGTGTCAAAAAATATAACACTGATACTGGTGCAGTATACTTCATAGATTATTGTACGATGTAGCTCAATGATACGCTGTGATCTCAGCTCAGATTCTGATGTAGTGTTATACCAGTGAAACATGTATGAGAGCTTCATCAAGTGGAGCTGAAAAGTCTCCAAACCGGTTAATTCCTTTTCTATCCCCAAGCGCCTGAAGCAGTGCCTGTGTGACAAAGTAAAACAAATCTATGAATTCTGATAACCAAATCCATGTAAAGGCTAAATGAAAAACCAATCAAGACACCAAAAAATACAAAAGTGAATGCTATAACACTTTGGATGATCACCGTTCCGATAGCAAGAGCAACATCTTCATTTGTATGATGATCATCAATATGAATGTCACCAGAAGCCTTTACGTTCACATCAAACAGCCCATGCGATGCAATTTGCTAACATAAACATGAGAATACCAATAGAGTTACAATGAGTACACAAGACTATACCATTTCAAATTGCAAGACTAAATTTTTCAAGAAATTTCAGTTCAAGAACATAAAATTACAAGCAAGAGTAGTGAAATACTCACATCCAACATATGATCTAGAAAGGGAATACCAGTATTGCTATCAGCGATCCCCGAACCATCCAAGTTTAGATTCACATGTACATTTGTTTCTTTCGTAACCCTTTTCACCTCTCCAATTCGAGCTGCTATGACTACTAAGATCCAATACCATTTGTACAATTCATAAACAACTAAAGTTCAAAATTCTAAATAAGAAATTCAGAAACCCTAGAAGTGAAATCAGATCAGATTACCTGTATCGGGAGGTGATATTATTGGAGAGCCATTTTCGGTCGCTTGAATGGCACATGAAATGGTTCTCTGAGGTTTTATTTGTGTGAGCTGCTGCTGCTGCTGAGTGGAGAATAGAAGGGAGGATTGTTGCAGGTTTTTGGGGAGAAAAGTCTGAGAAACCCTAACCCTAGATTTCAGAGACTGATACAAGGGGCATGTCAGAAGACCAGAGGGGGCGAAGAGCTCCATCTACCTGGGGGAGATAATTGGGAGCGAAATCGACGAGAAATGAGTAACGTTGTTAATGGGGCCGATTAGTTGGAAGGCGATTTATTGAAAAGACTCGTGCTAACGTCACTGGGTGATGCACAACACATATGGAAGAGGTGCTCTCGGGCACCCATACATCATGCGGCAGGGGCTTTGGAGTCTCTCTGGCACACGCCAGAGAGGTGCTCTCGGGCATCCATACATGAATCGTCGTCTCCCGGTGGGGAGAAGTCACTTCATGGGCCTATGATTTTGTCTTCTCTCGTCAATATTTGACACTTGGTGATAAAATGGTGAGATAAAAGGGAGAGATATCAAATAGGGAGAAGTCAAAAATCAGGGGAGAGATGAAATGACTTCTTCCCACCAGGTGGCGCTTCATGTATGGATGCCCGAGAGCACCTCTCTGGCGTGTGCCAGAGATACTCCAAAGCCTACGACAGGTGGTTAGAGAAGTCATTTCATGGGCCCCACAAATTTTGACTTCTCCCCACATGATATCTCTTTTCCTTTATCTCATCATTTTATCGTCATGTGTCAAATAATGTAAAGAGAAGTCAAAATCATAAGCCCATGAAATGACTTCTCCAACAACCTGCCGCATGATGTATGGGTGCCCGAGAGCACCTCTCGGGCTGCTGCCAGAGAGAATCTCCAAATGAAGGAAATCGTGCATGTTCATCCCTAGACCCTAGGTTCTTCCCTATTTTCCATGAGTGATTAGAGCATCTCCAACCCAAAACTCTCTCTTTCCTCTATCACTATCCCTTTTGACACCCTTAACCGTGGTTAAGATTTATCCACCCATCCTTGTTTTTTAAAAATATTTAATTCTTTTTTTAAAATTAAAAAACTGTTTCTAGAGTTTTTTAATATTAAAAACAATTTTTTAATTTTAAAAAATAATTAATATTTAAAAAAACCAAAAATGGGTGGGTGAATCTTAACCACGGTTAAGGGGTGTCAAAAGATAAAAGGACACAATCGGTATTTTAACAAAGATTGAAAGATGAAAAAAGGACACAAGTGGTATTGTAAGAACATGAATAGTGTTATAGAGGTCATCTCTATTTTCTCTCCCCACTTCTAATTATAGAGGCTCACTGTAGTAATATTGAGGCCGGTCTCTAAATATAGAGCTCTTTCTCTCCCCCACCTCTAATTATAGAGGCTCACTGTAGCAATATAGAGGCCGGTCTCTAAATATAGAGCTCGGTTGGAGTTGGATAAACTCGATATTTAGAGTTATAGAGCCCGGTCGGAGATGCTCTTAAAGGTAAGGGTCAAGTGATCCCCCCCCCCCCCCCCCACACACACACAGCCTTCAAACACCCCCCCCCCCCCCCACCACACACACACACACATATGACACATGTAACACTCTCATCATCATTATTATTATTATTATTTATTTTTTATTTTTTTTGGATATAATCCAAATGTGATTCACATATTATTTATTTTTTTGATATAATCCAAATGTGATTAACATACCTTAGGATTAGCCCATTGGTAGTGTATCTGTATTAGGAGGTGGAGGTTTCAAGTCCCGAGAGGTGTGTTGGCTGTCTCGTCACCCCCTAACCAAAACTTCTAGTGCTCGGCCTTATTGATAGTTACTAATACTACTCACTAGAATTGTACTATAAAAAAAATAGTATTAGTGTTATGAGCGCGGGTTTTGGTGAAACCCTGGTTTGCATCTCACGGGTGAGTATAGAGTCACCACCTATTCGTTCGGAAGGGATAAGTCCCCGAGATTTGGATAAGGTCTTGGTCTGTGGCCCGAGATTAGGGTAAGAGGTTCGGTTAAGTCCGGGGAAGGGGTTAGGCACCCCGGCACTTCCACTTTTCAGTGGTTCCCTACTTACTAGGGTTAAGCCAAATTAAACTCAATGTTAATCAAATGCTTTAAGTAATTAAGATAATGCTAATCTAAGAATGAGAAACTCCTATACTAGGGTCGAATCCGGGTTGGGCTGCCTACGTACTCACATAGGGGTGAGATCAGACCGAGCGTAATTCTGGCACATGAGCCCGTGCCAAGGCTAGGGGTGTGTGTGTGTGCGCACTAAGGGTGACTTAGGGTCTAGCCGGGAGGCTAGGGGTGGTTGACCGGGTTGGTCAAGTGGTTGGTATTAGGCCCGGTATGCCTAAGGTAAGTCCGATAGACTAGGGTTGGGCCCGGTAGGCCGAGGGTGAAGCCCGGTAGGCTAGTTTGGGCCCGTTAGGCCGAGATTGGGGCCGGTAGGCTAGGGTTTGGCCCGGTAGGCCGAGATTAGGCCCGGTAGGCCAAGGGGTGAGGCCCGGTAGGCCCAATGTGTCTTAACCGAGGGTTAGGGTTGCTAACCGGGGTTAAGAAATGTGATTAACCCTGGTCAGGGGTGCTAACCATGGTTAAAAAAGTCCAATATCAGATTTTTTGGTCTTTTTGAATTTTTTTAATTTTTTTGGGATTTTCTCAGATTTTTTCCAGCGGTCAAAGGTGCTTAACCGCGGTTAAGGAGGGGAGGTCATCATGGTTAAGGGTCTTACCCATGGTTAAATGGTCAAAAGAGACCATTTTTGGGTTTCTCCTAATATTTTGGATTTTTTGAGCATTTTTCCAGATTTTTTCCGGGTCAGGATTTTTTACCCGTGGTTAAGGGTCAAAAATGGGGTCGACTCTAATTAAGTGTCTTAACCACAGTAAAAAAATGCAATTGAAGACATTTCTAGATTCCATGTAATATTTATGATTTTTTCATAATTTTTGCTAGGTCATGGGCCGCTTAACCATGATTAAATGTTAACCACGGGTGAGTTTAACCATGGTTAAGGGGCCGACTGAAGTAAAAGTGGGCCCAAGGTTCATGGCAGGGCCTAGACTGGCCTCCTACCCGGTCTGGGCCCCCACAAATATCCGAAATTGTAAAAAACTCTAAATTTTCATCAAATTTTTAACCATAGTTAACATGAACTTAACTATGGTTAATGGGGGAATCACGAGAATCCGAGACCACCAGTGGGTAGCCTGATATGTGGGGAACAATTTGGGCCCTTGTGGGACCCAAGGGAATGCCGTATGTGGGCCCCACAGTGGCCCAAAGTTATTCCGAAAAACACCACATAAAATGACGATTTCCACCAAAAACAGATTTTGTTTCAAACTTTGTGGCAATGTTTCCGCTGATTGGCTCAACCCCCGGGGGATCCGAGACCATGGTCGCGAAGCCTGCTATGAGGGCAACAATTTGGGCCCTTCTAGGGCCCAAGGGGATGCCGTATGTGGGCTCCACAGTGGCTCAAAGTCACCCCGTCGCACAGATTTTCACACTGTCGACCCTACTTTGGGGTCGATTTAACTATGGTTAGAGTGCGAGTTAGGGGATGAAATTGTACAAGGGGATAGCCTGGAGTATGGTGAATCTACCCATGGCCTCGGTTTTTGCCAAGACTGGGTCTAACCATGGTTAAACCGGGGTTAAAAGCAGCTATCCGAAACTGATTTTTTTTGAAATTGTTTTTTGAAAACTTTGTTTTGGCTTATTTGGATGGTAAAACCAGAAGAACCAGGGGGTTCCTCATGGATTGAGGACCCCCCAGTCATTATGGATGACCTTGAACGGGGGCCCATGGTGGTGGGGGCGTGTGCCCGTGGCCACGCATCAAAGAGAGACGCCCCGCCTATTGTTTTTTTGTTTTTGTTTGAGCTACTAAAAAAACAAAATGGGGACCCCTGGAATGGGACCAGGGGTCCCTTACAATGAGAATAACAGTAAATAAAAGAGGGGATCGAGGTGGGTTATGTACCCTGTGCCTTATGCTCGTGGTGGAGTCTCGGCGGAACGAGGCTGTGGTGGCTGCCTAAGGTGAGTTGGTGGAGGCTACACGGGGGTTAGGATGTGGTCTAAGACCTAGATGGATGGGATTCAGGAGCTTAGGAAAGGTGAGGAATGGGCTGGATGTTGGGCTACTGTAGAAAAAAAAACTGGTTTTCTTGTTTTGAACAGTAGAGATGGGTGATGACTATGGGTGGTGCTGTGAAGTTTGGAGAACTTTTAAGGAGTAAGGATGTTCTTAGAGTCAAGGTTGAAGACTAAAGGAGGTAAAAGTAAGGTTGGCCGAATCCGTAAAAATTTTGATTTTTTGAAAACCCCCCCCCCCCCTTCCCACAGTAGCTCCGGTGGATTTATAGAAGCATAGAAGGAAATGGATAAGGATGGAGGGTGTGGCATTAGGCGTGGGAGACAAAGTCTGGAGGTGGCAGGCAACAGGGGAGCAGGAGAGAGGACGGACTGTCATCGTCCTCCTGAGGAAGACGATGAATAGTAAAGTTTTTAAATTTTTTTTTTTTTTTTTGTGTTATGGTTTGCCTTATATGGACGGGCCAACACCCTTGTTGGCTTTGCCAAACAAGGGTGGCCACCTAAAAAAAATCCCCCTTTTCTCTTTTTTTTTAATTTTTTTTAATTTTTTACTTATTATTATTATAAAAAAAAATTTTATTTTCTATATATGTATATTCAAAATTCTTTTCTCCTTTTTTTTTTTTGTTTTGATTTTTTATTTGGTTTAGGGTGGGTCCCACCCCCCCTAAAAATAATGGTTTTTTTTTTGTTTTTTTTATATTTTTTGTGTTATTATTATTATTATTAAAAAAAAATTTATTTTGAATTTTAAACTTTTGTTTTGTTTATTTTTTTTGGGCCTAACCACCACACATGTGGGAAAGGCAAAAATGGTTTTGCCATTTTGAGAATTGGCTCCAAAATTTGAATTTTAAAATGAGTGAGGTGGGTTCCACTTGGATTGGGCTTAGTGGGCCCATGCTTGGGCCCAAAAACAGAGTTTTATCTATTTTTAGAGTTTTGGACTTGAAAAGGGTCTTGAGCCCATACGACTTTGCCTAGGGCTAGGCTAGGGTTAGACCTAGGTTTAGGTCTAAGGTTTAGTTGATCAGAGTGTAAAAATTGGGTGCTTACAAGTGTCACTTAGTGAAGGTTTAGCCTTGGAAGCTTAGGGCTCGTTTGGCATTACTCCCAATGAATAATTCTCTATTCTATGATAATAGAAATTTAGGCCCCATTTGACATCAATCCCAATGAACAATTTTTTATTCCCTACAAATAGAAAGTACTCAAAAGTTCCTATTTCTAGTAAATAGAGAATTGTTCCTTAAGAGTGATGTCAAACAGACCTTAGGGGCTATTTTACATCAATTCTGGTGATTCTCTCATTCTGAAAAAGAATTAATTCTTATAAGTTTTTATTCTTATAATCAATTTTGTAGTAGGAATGCATTTGGTAACTATCAGTTAACATTAATTACGAAGAAAAGAAATAACAAAATTACGTTTGGATGAAAAAAAGAAAAAAATATTAAATAAAATTGTATTAGGCATTAAATATGGTATCATAAAATACCAATTTTTTTTATTATGTCTCATTTATCTCGTCAATTTTGATGCTTATCTAGTTCATTTTAAATGTGTTTTTTAGAATTGATTCTGAAAATCAATTTTTTTTTTGTTCCCTAAAAATTGTGCCTACAGTAGGACGATTCTTAAAATAGTTTCATAAAAATGACTTATCAAATGCGTTTAGACTGTTTCTGTTCCCGGGATAAGAAAAATCATTTCCAACGAACGATACCAAACAGACCCTTAGGAAATAGAGAATTGTTCCTTGAGACTGATGTCAAACCCTTAGCTAAGGGTGGCAAGACAACCAACACACCCTTAGGATTGATCCCAAAACCTCATCCTACTAGTGAGGGGATACAGCACCACTGAGCTAAGCCACGGTGTGTGTGACTCTCCTTATAACTTCTGTAAACGGTTAATTTATATGGGAAAGTGATATTTAACGTTTGTTGCTGGGAGTTGAGGTGGGACCATAAATTTGTCCCATAAATGTGTCATTATCTAATTATTGTAAGATTAAATAAAGAAATGTTAGGCTACCAAAGTGTAAATCATAAATTTCTGGTTTGAAAATTTTGTTTTTGTTTTTGACATGGTTGAAGGGTAACAGCTAAAGGTGTTGCATTCACAATAAGAGCTAGGACAAAAATAATTCTGCATTGGGTTAACATTCAATTAATATGTTCACATTAGGGTAATGAATTAATGCCGGATCTCACCGTGGAACACCAGGGTACTTCTATTAGGCGACATATAATAATATCAATGAAATGAGGACAGTCGATCATCCAAGAACAGTAAAAAAAAAAACACTCAATTAAATCCCAACCCTCTTATGGAAAGTTGTTAAAATCAATACAACAATGGAGAATATATTAGTTACAATGAAAGAATAATAATTTGATAATGTAATTACAGATGAACACAGCTTAGCACCTTAATCATCTGCCTTATCAAGCTCTCTTCCTAGAAAAAATGACGGCAAGACCAGCAATTCGGAATCTGCGATTAACCAAATTAAAGGGTTCTTCTTCCATCCCAAGCTTCTGAAATCCCCACCGGCGGCGGACTCGTTGAGCCACACCGTAGAGGTATGGGATTATGCCGGTGTACGTCTCCATCGCCTGCCCTTGCATCCAAACAATTTTATTCCCAGATGTTCTCTGGAGTTCGTTCAGATATCTGAAACTGCAATAACTCTCTAGGTCATTATAAATTCACAAAGATGAACAGCAGTACTGTAAGGCTTCAAGGTTCAACATGCACACACGTCTCCTGTTAGTGGATCCCATGACCAAAAGAGATTCAAGAAAAACAATGACCAAGTAAACTAGAAAGGGGAGTGCTAACCACACTCTCCCCGTATTGCACTATCCCCTTTTAAGGGCATGATTGTGTGAAGCAGTTGTTTGCCCCACCCCAAAATTTGTCTTACTCTCCTCCTATTGCACTCTCTTCTTAATTTTAAGGGCAAGGAATTTTGTGCTGTGCAGTTGTTTGCCTCACCACAAAATCATTCTTTTTGCTGAAAAAAGGGGAGAGTGTGGTTAGCAATATCCAACTATAAAGAGAGGGGTGTTTTCGAGCTGAGCTGAGCCGAACTTGGTCATGTTTGAGCTTGGCTTGAACATGCTCGAGCTCAGCTTGTGCTTGATTCGAGCTCAAATGTTTATGCTGAGATTCGCTTGGACAAGCTTGATCGAGCTCGAGCTCTGTTCGAGCTCAAACTTCATTTAAGCCAAGCCAAGCTCGGGTTGGCTCAAGCTTGATTCACGTAATTATTTTGTTTAATTTTACATAATTTTAATAAATAATAATACAAGAAATTATAAAAAACTGATATATTCGTATATGAAAATAAGATTTGGGAGTAATCATTCAATTTAAAGAGTAGAGAGTTGGATCAGACTTACTTTAACTTATTTACCTTTTTTGTATTAATATAAGTACCATTGCTAAAATATATTGTATATATATTTCGAGTTGAGTCAAGTTCAAGTTGAACTGAGTCTTAAACAAGTCTTAAACAAGTCGAGCCGAATCAAATAGGGTCTGATTCGAGCTTGGATTGTTTAAACATTCGAGTTCAAATAAAATCTTGGCTTGATCCATTTGAGCCTGAAATGCTGGCTTGAGCTTAGCTCAAAGCCGAGTTGAGTTAAGCCATCAAGCTAGCTTGGCTTGAGTGCAACCCTATTAATAAACTATAATTATGTTTACAACACCCACAGACCATAGTGTGCCACACACACCTTCAGAAGGAACCTTAATTACCCCAATATGAGCTAGACCTAGGACCTAACTCCCTCATGGAAGGGTGGTTTGGAGCCTTGGACTGAATCAAACTCCATAGGCAGCCCAAGATACGCTTAGGGTTATTGAAGGTGGCAAATTTTAATCTTAGCAATGACTTTTCGGATTTGCCATGGTGGCTATATTTGGATAGGTTTCTGGGAGGACTTGTACCGATTTTTGGATCGGTAGAAGTGAAAAATCGACCGTTATAGTATATGGTTTGTTGTTCGATTTTTAATTTCCAAGTGAAGTCAAAAGTAAAAAAAAATAAAATTGAACTTTATGAAAAGTTAGCTGGAGATGACTTTTCTGGAAAGTCGGTAATCGACTTTGCAGGAAGTTGGCAGAATGGCAAGAGAATTTATGAACGGAAGTAAAAAAATGTTTTTAAAAGAGATTAGCTTTTTGTGAGTGCAAACTAAATACAAATTTGACTTCTAATTTTTGAAAAATAGATTTTCCTATGCAAATCAAGCATTCATTTATGCATCCTTTTTAAGGACGTATTTTGGATAAGTTATTGCTTAAAAAGTTTATGTTTTTAGAGAAGTTTATCCAAGCAGGCCGATGTGTTGGTACTGGAAGTAAGATTTGAATTTTGTTAATAGATCAATTGATCATATGCATGACAATCCTTGAGAACCAATCTAAGATTTGACACCTCCATTAGATATTTGGATATGCCCCCAAAGAAGAAAACTAATGTCGGTGCAGAGGATATGAGACTAAACAAAACTCAAAATAGGCGAACCAGACACCACTAAAATTGAACTGCTTTAGGGTATTTTCTCAAGCCTATATTGGTATATATTAAAGTTGAATTTTCCTATTTAAAATGAACCATTACACTATGTGTACACCAAATCTTTTTACTATCAATTTAACAAAGGTTTGTTATTTTGGGCCTCCCTAGTTAGGGTACAACTTTGCCTTTTTAGATAAGAGGCGGGTGTCATATTTAGGGCTAGGTGTTGTCCAACCCATTAATCCTGGGTGTGTTCGTTTGGCGAGAAAATAGGTTAAAGAAAATAAAATAAAATAAAATAATTGAAACTAAAATTTTCTTTCAAAATCAAAACAGCCATAAAAAAAGATACTAAAATTTTCTTTCAAAATCAAAACAGCCATAAAAAAAAGATACTAAAATTTTCTTTCAAAACAACCATCAAAAGATGGATGATGTTTTTAAGAGAAAATTTGTCATTTTTGAAAAAGTGCAAGAAAATGAAAGTGTGTTTCTTGCAGACCGAACGCAAAAAAAGTACAAGAAAACTCAATTTTCTTTTACTTTTCCTCACTTTCTCACCAAACGAACGCACCCTAATGTTATGTTTGTGTAGCGTCTCGTACCTAATGAACAGTGTTTTCATAACCAATTGGACTTTCACGTAATCCAATTAATAAATTATGAGGAAATTGGAGGTCGGTACTGTATGAACAGCATGAACAAGGGGGTTTAAGACCCTAAGAATGTTGAAAAAAAAGTTGGAAATACCCCAAGGGGTCTGCAGGTGAAAAGAGAGGAAAAAACTAGGTTTGACGATCGATCGCCACATGACGACGATCGATCGTCACGAGCCCAGAAACTTGGGCAATCTACTAGAACTTGGACGATCGATCGTCCAAAACTCGATGATCGATTGCCCTGAATCCAGAAATTTAATGGCTTTCGGGAAGCTGGACGATCGATCGCCCAACACCGACGATCAATTGTCTGAAGATAGAAATCTGAGAAAGCTTACTGGAGTGTGGATGATCGATCGTCCCAAGATCGACGATCGATCGTCATCGCGGAACTCTATTTTTTTAAAGACCCGAAATCAAGGGTTAAAACCGTTGGCTTATAAATAGAGATGCATTTGGGGGTTTTTGGCGAGAGTGAAAGAGGAGATTGAGAGAGGAAGAGAAAGAAGATTGAGGGTTGTGGTAAAAAGAAGGAGAAGATCAAGGGAAGATCCCTCTCACCATTGCAAGGTTTGATCATTTTTCAAATCAAGGTGGATCTTCCCCTATTTCAAGCTTGGTACACTGTCTCAAGTGGGACCTCTCTATCAAAGATTTGAGGGTTTTCTACCCAAGAGTTCTCAAGATCAAGCATTGATCTTCAAGTGTGCTTCCTCCTCAAGCTTGAACTCCAAATCAAAGGAGTTTTCTTTAACATTGGGAGAAATATTCAAGGTTAGTACACCCTACTACCTAGTTTAGCAATAATCTATATTCTTCTCTTGAAAATGATGATGTTAATCTTGTGTTCTTCTTTTCCCTTGAAATATGTCATTTTCCCTAAATATAAACAAGATAAATATGAATGGTGAGATGTATGAATGGATGAGGGGTTTAGGCGATTGGATGCCGTATTGTGTGATGAATATTGTGTGATGGAGAATGTTGGAAGGACATTGTACAAATAACAAACGCATGTGTAATGTTTGATGAAATGCACGAACTAAAAACTCGAATAAATGGTTATGAATAAGTTGCACACCAAGTATTTGATGAAATGCACATATGAGAAATTAGTAAATTTAAAGAATAATAATGCAAGTATGAATTGAGTAATCCTTCCTAAAGTGTTAACCTTGATTCAATGTTTTATTTTTTTGTCTAATTTCTCTCATTCATGATCATGTTGAGAATTAAAATGTCATATGCCTTTTCTTAAATTGTTTATGTCATCGTGGTCGTCACGATTGCCACACACACACATAAGTACACATGCATGCATTAATCGAGATTTTCCCTATATAAGTATATGAACACGACCAAGAACATGAAATGTGATTTACGATACGAATGATAAAGCTAGACATCGGACTGGTTAAGGGTAGGGCATATCCGTAGGATATGTCATACCTGGCTCACAAGAAAGACAAGCATGAATGATAAAGCCGGACATCGGGCCGATCAAGGGTAGGGCATAGCGTAAGATGCGTCATACCTGACTCACAAGAAAACAAGGAGGTTGGTGTACCATTTTCTATATTATTATATATTTCACTGAAGGGAACTTACGTTCCCGGCTCACAAGTCGCTTCAATGACATTAACATGTGGCTCACAAGAAAATAAGCAAGTTAAGTCAAGAACATGTCAAGTCATGACAAAAACAAGCAAGACAAGTAATTTCAAGCAAGACAAGACAATTATGTGTGATCCTTACGAACAAGACCAAGACAAGAACAAGTTTTCAAACATTGACAAGCAAGTTTTAAAAGAAGTACGAAAGACTATTTTCAAGAATAAGACATGACTTTTAAAGTACGAATTTTACCGAAGTTTTCGCATTCATCCAAGCATGTTAAGATTATTACATTGTTATACTTTCAATGCTATGAATGTCATATGTTACTGTTATTTTATAAATTGATATGATGAATTATATCCTGTTACCTTTGCATGATTGTTATTGCTGTGGTTAGCTAATAGCTTGTACTCGCTGAGTATTCCATACTCAGCCGTACTTTTATGTCGGCAGGTACCGTGGATGCCCTCAATCCTGAGCCTTGGGTTGAGGAACAGTATGTAGAGGAGAGAGAGCCACCTATCCCAATGCAGTCACAGGAGTATAGAGATCAAGACATGTGACCCTATTTAGACTACTGTTAGTAGAGAGAGTTGTGAGGTTTTTCCTATTTTGTATTTTGATAGGTGGGCATGTCCACCTTTGTATACGTAAACTTGGAATACTGAGATGGATTATGAAAAGAAAAAGTGGTTTACGCTTCCGTACTCATGTTTGAGTTTCCGCACTCTGATTATTGTCATTATTGTATTATGTTCCACTTTGTTCATCACAGGATGGTTTGACAGGTACGAATAGTCACCTCTAAAGTATCCCTTAACTCCTAAGGGGTATTTTGGGGCGCGACAGTTTGGTTGCCGAGAAAATAGGTGAAAACATAGAAAATAAAAGAAAATTTTGGATTTCTAATACAACTTTTAGTTGTGTTTTGTCTAAAATTTGTTTTCTTGTTTTTAAGCAACTAAACATAGGGTAAGTGAAAAGTATTGAGTCCAGGATCGGCCCAAACCTTGTAGGATCCAACGGAATCAAGTCCTAGTGAGAGCCAAGATCAAATCACAACCAATTGTGATTGAGCTTGTAGGCCAACATGTTTCCCTTTTAACTCTTATTAATTATAGTTAAGATTCACTAATCCTTAGGGTTCAACAATATAACCTTGATTTTTAGAACAAGCAAATGAAAATTTTTAACTTTGAATAAGAATTTTTAACCCTTAGGGTTAATATATTTTTTCTAAAACCCAAGGTTATATTTTTGAACTTCAAGGGTTAGTGAATCTTAATCATAATTAATAGGGGTTAAAAGGGACACGTGTTGGCCCGTGGGTTCGATTGAACTCTAAGAAAACTCTCTAAGTTCAATGCTGTGATCCAACCTCGTTAGAGGCCTAACATGAGTTTGATCAAGCTAGGGCTTATAAAATGGTAACATATTTTTTCTTCTTTTAAAAACATAATTAAAATATATATAAAATATTATTATATAAAGTAAAAAATACCCATAATATTTCTATCCTTAGATTTCAAAAATAAATAAATATTATTTTTAAAATAATTAATATATCAAAGATCGGGTTTTGTCAAGTCCGGGCTTCAATCATCCAAGGCATAGCCTAGCCCTAATTATGCAGGCCAATTGACACCTCCAAGCCATATTACAATTGTTTTTTGTTTTTTCGGTTGGGGGGGAGGGAAGGAGGGTAATAAAGTCATATTACATTTACAAACACAGTTTTTTTACACAAAAGGGTCGGGTTATGCCAATATATGGGGATGGGAGAATGCCTTGTTTGGGCCTCACCTTTGGAAAAAAAAACTGAAAATAAGTTTACTTTTCTATGTTTTATTTTTTTAGGTATCTGCACGTGTATATACGAAGTTAAACTATTTTTGGACCAATATACCCTTTTGTGCATAGAAAAAGGAGGAAGAAAATGAGAAGAAATACGAAGAATAAATAAAGAAGGAAGAAGATGAAGACTCTATCGAAACCAATATGCCCTTCTTCTACTCTACTATTCTTCTGGTAAAATCGAAACTACACTTTATTGTTCACAAAGAAAGGAAGAAGAAAAATAATTAAGAAGAAATAGGAAGAAGAAGGGTTACAGGAAGAGGATTGATAAAGCTAAATTTCGATTAGGTTTCACAAAAAAAAAATGATAAATCGAGAAAAACATCAATAAATCAAAGAAAAAAATTCGATAGATCTTTTTTTTTTTTATAGATATATCGAATTTCAAAATAAATATTCGATATACCTATCTTTTTTGGATATAGTAATACAAACCAATAGATTATCGAAATTTTTTAAAAAAAATTGATTTTTTATAGACATGTAAATCGAAAAAAAAAAATTCCTCTTCCCGTAACCCTTCTTCTTCCTATTTCTTCTTCATTATTTTTCTTCTTCCTTTCTTTGTGAACAATAAAGTGTAGTTTCGATTTTACTAGAAGAATAGTAGAGTAGAAGAAGGGCATATTGGTTTCGATAGAGTCTTCATCTTCTTCCTTCTTTATTTATTCTTCGTATTTCTTCTCATTTTCTTCCTCCTTTTTCTATGTACAAAAGGGTATATTGGTCCAAAAATAGTTTAACTTCATATATACACGTGCAGATACCTAAAAAAAAACAGTATATTAAACACACAAGTATACTGGTACCCATCTTTTTTTTTCTCTTCCTCTTCTTCTTCCTCTTTTCTTGTCTTTGTTTTTTCTTTATGTGCACAGGCCGCAGAGGGGTATTCTTGTCCGAAACGACTTTAACTCTCACTCATACACGTGAGACCTAAAAAAATAGAAATGAGTTTTTGCATATTAGATACTAGGTTCTTCTTAGTTTGCAAATACACTGTTATTTGTAAACCTTTTGCAAATTAACTCATGGTTTTCCAACAGTTAGACAAACAATCTCAAACCTTACTTCCGTTAGACTTTCGTTTGAAATTGTTACTAAAATGACTATTATGCCCTTAACAGATTTCATAACTTTACAAAGTTTTTTAACAGCTCTTAAACCATGGTTAATAAGTTTTGACTATCTAACTTTGGTTTTTAGAAGAAAAAAATTAACGTGCCCCCTTTTAACTCCCTTTAATTGTGGCTAAGATTCACCAATCCATAAGGTAAAAGCAACTAACCTTGGTTTTTGTTTTTTAAAATTAATGTATCCCCTTTTAACTCATTTTTAACTGTGATTAAGATTCACTAATGCATCTAACCTTCGTTTATATATATATATATATATATATATTTAAAATTAACGTGTTTCCTTTTAATTCCTTTTAATTATGGTTAAGATTCAATAACCCTTAAAGTTAAAATATCTAACCTTAGTTTTTAGGGAAATATGTTAAAAACATAATAATCATTTTAGTAACAATTTCAAACGAATGTTTAAGAGAAGTAAGGTTTGAGGTTGTTTGTTTAACTGTTGAAAATCCTAAGTTATTTTGCAAAAGATTTACACATAACAATGTATTCCTTAGTCTAAGAAGAACCTAGCAGCTAATTGAAGATGTTGGGCCATACTCAGATTGTCTAAATCTACTTGTCTTGATTCTGTAGACACCTAAAAGGTCATGCTTTGTGCTTTGCATTTTTATTACGGCATGCTTTTAACATATTTATCAAAAAAAAAAAAAAAGGCGTACATTGTATTTTTATTACCTTTTTTTTTTTTTTTGAAGATGGAGATATCATTTAAAAAACTAAACAAAAGATACATAGTCTACGGAGGTCTAGGCCCCCGTTCAGACATGAGACGTCGACACTCAAGCGCAGATAAGTGACGAACAAGAAAACATCCCTGAGAGCTAAGAGCCAAAGCCTTGGCTGCTAGGGAGTGAGCAAAGCCATTCCTACTCCTAGGAATTTGCTCCACTAAAAAACGATGGAAGTGCTGCAAATTGGATTTAATATCCAAAACAATGGACCTAATATCTGCCAACACGGTGGAAGTAGAAGACAGCACTTGATTCACCACCGTACTTGCATCGGAGAGAAAACGCACTGATGACCAACCATGCGCCAAGGCATACTCCGTAGCGGATCGTAACGCAACTACTTCAGCCACTATAGGAGAACAGCAGCCCTTGCATTTGGCCTCCTAAAATGGAACCCGAGGACGTTCTGGCCACCACCCCAACACCTGCCAGATGACCATCCAAACAAGAAGCCCCATCCGAGGATATGACATGCCAAGACCGAGACGAATATCCGGGTATTGAAAGAGCTTCCCCAACAGTCATATTTGGCACTGAAATACCCACTCTAGATGGAGGAAGCCATGGAATTCCTTCCGTTACAAGGCGAACTGACCGCTCCACAATTTGGGATGGGGAAGGCTGAATCTAATTGAACTTCAAATCATTTCGAGCTTTCCAAACGTGCCACACCAAACTGGTTATTAAAGACAGATTCCTCACCTTTTCTAGCTTAGTAAAATTACCGGCCACCCAAAAACTCCACCATTCCTAATAGGGTATTCTTTTGACCTATTAACCCCTCAGCCACGCATATAAAACCCAAACTCGGAATTGGAATTCACTGAATTGCATTTTTATTAGCTACGCATATCAATGGCCTCTTTTTCATTGTCGAATTCACTGAATTGGAATGCTCGGTTGCAGAGCTTTCCAACACAGCCAAGTCATCTCAAATCAATGAAGAACAACGCATGCTTCAACATATCCTCCAAATTTAGGGGTAAATGCTTGTTGAATTCGAACAAATGCAGTTCAAAGTTGCTGTATGAAGAGAGAAATCGGAATCCGCTTAAAGGAGCTGGGAAATTAGTCTTAAAAGCCCTAAAGGGGTTGCAGAAGCCGGCCATTGCTGCTGTTCTATTAGGTTTGCTTTTGACTTTTGATCTGAATTCGGCATTAGCTGCTTCAGGGGGGAGAATGGGTGGACGGTCGTTCTCTTCGCATTTGCCATCTTCTTGGTCGATGAATTATTCTACTCCGACAAGAAACCCTAGTTTTTCATATCCAGCGCCGTCGTGTTATGCTCCATCGCTGTTTAGATTTAGCTGCGGTGTTGTGGAATTTTATGTAGGCCTGGCTTTTGGGGTGGCAGTGGCAGTGGGCGCGGGATCTGTTTTCTTTTTTATTATGATGGGGCTTGCTGCATTATTGTCGGGATTCCTTTCGGATCGATCGGAGGGACGTGTTGTTACTGCGACACAGAAAACAAGTGTTCTCAGACTTCAGGTATGATGAATTTTTTGTTCTATATGACTTCAGTTGTTGATTGGTTGCTACAAATAGAAAGAGAAACTATTGTTTGAACTGGAAGCTTAATGAACTAATCAAATTGAGTTCTGCTCTTTTTTTTTTTTTTGCAAATAAATTTTATGTATATGAAGCATATCTATATGAATGTTATGAATTGCGAATTTGGTGTACTACAACATGAACTTTGTTGCATTTTCAGCCTAGCAGTCTTTTAAATATTTGTTTCTTTCTTGTGGATTGTCTTTTCTTAGGTTGGGTTACTGGGCACGGCATGGTCACTTCAAAGAGATCTTGATCGGATTGCCGAAATTGCAGACACTTCCACTTCGGAGGGGTTGAGCTATATATTGACTGGTAAAGCTGCTAAAAAGTTGTTTATTGTATCCTTCGGTTTTGTTTTACTTTTATGAACATAACTTATATCTTTTGATGGATAAGATAATCTCTAGCTTTTGATTGTGTTCTTTATTCTTAAATATTTTGTTTATCTAAAGACATGTTTGCATTTTAGCTCCGAGAACTTTAGTTGAGGTAACTCTGTCAATTGCCATATTAGTTTTCTTTCTAGGCAAAACAAACTAGAGCAGTGATAGGCGTACCCATGAAATCTATTTACAAACCTAAGGCTGGACCTCATTGGTCCAGCCCTCCCCTCTTAAATACTCACCACAGTACGTTAACTATTTCCCAAAAAACTATTATGTTGAAATCTCTCTGATTATTTTCTTTTCCATGCGTGCTCATCTTACGCGTTACGACTTACATCAAAGAACTACAAAATGCTCAGGGTCAGATTTCTTGTTTAATGACTAACAAGAATGGAACGTTGAGTGGTGAAACTTCAAGTTCCTGAATAAATGAGAACACCTTTTGTCAATAGTGTATTTTGTGGTTTGATCAACAACACTCACGCTGACAGTAATAGCCGCGTTACCACTAAGGTGTATCTGAGATTCCGAAGCAATAGTAATTGTCACCTCTGCTAGATCACTATGTCCTTCATAGCTGATTACAACACCATGGCCATTGTATTTTTTCCTTTCCTGTTAGTATACTTACCGTTGTCATCATCGCCTTCTTAGACTAATCTTGAGTTCCCACTTTGGACAGTTACTAGGAGTTTCTTTTCCCTCTAGGTTTCATTAGAGATCATTTTGGTTACATTAGAGTAGTGATCCTGTTCGACGCATATACATACTTGGTCTGTTTGGTTATCAAAACCTGCGGGTACGTGCTGCTTAGGTAAGGACATACTATGTCGTCATGAACCTCAAAAAACCAAATACGAAGACTATAACTGTTATTTCAAACAAATAATTCTGTGCCGCACTGGATTATTACTCTTCCTATTTTTTTCGGTTTTCATATTCCGTTTGCTTCTAACTCTTCCACAATGCAAGTGTTTCTAGACATGCCATAAGTATGATTGTATGAATTGGGTTAGGTTACCATACCATAAGTCAAAAGGTAGGTCACAAGGACTGCCTTCACATATTGAGAACCTGATTTGAAAGCTCAACAGCCAACTAGCCACAGAGTTTGGTTCTTTCTAAACACAAGGAAAAAATGGAACCTTATTTGTGGAGATATAAATAATGTCGTCAAATTTGTCCATAATCTTCAAAGTAGGTTAAGAGGCCATATCAACCCATTGAATAACAATAATTGAAAATTTAAAAGAGTGCCTACATTCACGATTTTAAAATTAAATTTGCTGGAAGTTTCATAGGTTAGGAAACTTTTGTCGAATTTCGCACTGACGTTTGGGATTTTTTCTGCAAAATTCAAAAAGTAGGAAAAGCTTGGAATTTTCGATTGAAACTTCAGGAAATGCTAAGCAAACGTAAATACACACTTGGGGATACAAAATGCATAGAAAACTAAATTACATAAGAGATACATGAATAGAATATAGAACATACCTGTATTGTCTACCAAGCATAGCAATAAATTCGCTGAAACTGTTAAAGGTTTTAGCAATAACTGGACTGATAGACATCACTTTATGTATGTAATGTCCGCTACACAATCTTTGATGCTAATATACACACTGCGAGTTTTGGAAACTTATTTAACTCACTTCTTTTGAAATTCTGACTTTCCCCCTTCTAGATCCAAAATCACCACTCTATCTTTTTTTATAATAAAAAACCTAGATCTATGTTACAAGTCGACAGATCAAAGCTTCAAAACCACTCCTAGGAGAAAAATCAATTTGGGGCCTTTTGAATGGATATGATTTCTTAACTTTTTACTATCATGTATAATTGCAAGTTTATAACATAGATCGTGTATTTTTTTCATCTCTCACTTTGTGTTCATTAAGCTTGATAAAGTATTATCTTTATGTATAATATGCATTTAATGCCAATAATTTTGATTGTTTATCAATCTTAAACCATTTCCCCCAATTTTACATTTTTTTAAATCTAAAAAGCAAAAATGGTGCGAGCATTTTGGGTTTCATCTGAAATCGTTATGTAAAGGTTTTGGTGAGACTTGTTACACATATCAAAACCATTGTTTAAAACATTGCTACCAACGATTGGAGTTGCTGAGTTCCTACTTTTCTCATTATATAGATTCAGAGTAAATCTTTCTGTATCTCTCTTTCTTAAAAAAAAATATATATATATTTGTATTTGTTCGGCCTTCGCGATTGTAGGAGTTGTTCCACATCACAAAATCTCCATATTTATGTACATGATATTTTCTTCTAAAAGTCCCAATTGCTTAATTGCATTTATTATGTCATCTTAATCTAGCTGTACAAGGAGTAATATTGTTCCCACCTTGTATGAGAAATAACTAAGAACAACTACATTTGCTGGAATAAAGGAAACTGGATAAGGATACAGATTAGATTATTCTATAGGATAACAAGATGGTCAAATGGGTCAAAATTTTGCTTTACAAGCTGGTTAAACATTTGCATCTTTTTTGGTGCCATTGCCTCTTCTGTTTCCGGTGATATTTCAATGATTGGTTTACTTGCTGTCTTATAGTTGTCTCATGTAGTTTCTCATATTAGTTCTTCACTTTTATAAATTGTCTTCTGCAATAGTCCTTGTTACTTCTTGTTGCTTCTATTATATCGCTCACACAATGTTTTCCTATTTTCTTTTTGCCTGCAGAGGCCACATTAGCCTTGCTTCGGCATCCAGATTTTTGCATATCCGGTTACTCATCTGTAAGTTACATATCATCTCCTTGAACACTTTCCTGGTGCATACTATCGCACAAAGAGTGGTACTGCGTAATTTGGGATAAGACATGATAGAATAGGATTTGTGTGGCCAACCCCAAGTATTTTGGGATAAGGCATTGATGATGATGACAACGACTTTAGGGAGGTGAATATTTATTACAGGGCCAATACTGCTTGTCTAGGATTGACTACACTTGTGGCCTTTATTCCATTTCAGATCTTGCTTCTTTCTTTTTCATTGCGTATCATTACATTTTGCTCAGTGTTTTAAGGATGCTCACATATACCCATTGTTGTTAGGTGTATCTGATATTTGTTGACAGGATGAAAACCTTAATTTACTTTTCTTTTCGTTTTTGGCAGCATCTATGTACAAATTATGAAGTTTTAGTGTATTTCTACTCATTTCAAGATGTCCTTACACTTTGTTTTTCTGTTAGTTGAATTTTTAAAAAAAAAAATAATTTTATCTTCGAATGTTATCTGGTAACTATATGTACATGATGCCATCTCAGCAGTTTCCATGTCTGATACCAAGACACGCATCCATGTGTAAGTTATGTACATCATAAGAATTCTTAAGATGACACTCTTCTATTTTGCGATGACACTATTCTATTTTGCGAAGCGTCCTATACAGAATTTGCTCTTGTCAGATGTCTTTTTCAATGTTTTGAAGTGGTGTCGAGAATGAGAATTAATTTAGGTAAGATCATCATTTTCGACATGGGTGAGTTCCCAAATCTGGGTGAGTTGGCAGCTTCTCTAGGTTGTAGAATGGGTCGTTTCCCAACTCGTTTCCCAACTTCTTATTTAGGATTACCCTGGGGTGCATCTTTTAAAGTTAAGTTGACTTGGAGCCCGGTCACTGACAAATTTTACAAGCAGCTTAAAGGTTGGATTTCTCGATTCCTATCCAAAGAGTGAAGCTTACGCTAATACAAAACACCCTGTGCAGCCTCCCGACATACTTTCTATCTTTGTTTAAGATTCTCGTCTCAATCGCATCCACACTTGAAAGAATCTAAATGAAATTCTTATGGAACGAGAAAGTAGTTTCTAGGAAGTATCATCTGGTGGATTGGAAGACAATCTTACAGTCCAAGTGTGGTGGCAGCCTCAATATTCATCCCCTAATAGGGGTGAATAAGGCCCTCTTGGGGAAATGACTTTGGCGTTTTGGTGAGGAGGTTGACAACCTTTAGATGTTGTGATAGTGGCTAGATATGGGGAGGCCAATAGGTGATGCCCTAAGCAGGGTCGAGGTTTGGGGTGTGGAAGGCCGTGGCGCAAGGTTGGGGTGAATTTTCTAATCACACTCGCCTTAAGGTGGGTTGTGGGGAGCGGATTAGTTTTTGGCATGATCATTGGTATGGTCCATCCCCGCTTAGGTAGAATTTTGGCAACCTCTTTCTCCTAACTTCAAATGAGGAGGCGTCGATAGCCGAGTATTTAGAATGGCGTGAAGGGGTTTTTGTGTGGACTCCCAAATTGAGGAGTAATTTACTTAATTGGGAAGTTCAGGACCTACTAACCTTGCTCTCCCAGATTTAGCAGGTTACCTCTAACCCCATCGTCAGGGATAGTCAGGTTTGGTCCCTAGACAACAAGGGGCGGTTCCTAGTGAGATCATTTTTACAAGCTTTGGAAATTGGGCTTAGTGTTCCTTTTCCTCATCAGTTTGTGTGGTACTATTCAATTCCCTCTAAGGTTTCATTTTTATTGTGGACAACGGTTTTAGATAAAATCCTAACTAGCGATCATCTCTTGCATAGAAGTTGGTGCTTGACCAATAGATTTTTCATGTGCATTGCACTAGAGGAGTCTGTGGATCACAAACTATTGCATTGTCCGGTTGCGAGAGAGGTTTGAGCCTATTTCATTTCCCATCTTCGCATCCCTTGGATATTTCCTGATCCTTCTGGAGCTTCTTATCTTGTTGGCTTTCAGTGTCGTTTCCTAGTTTAGTGGGTTTAGTTTGACCTTTCATTCTGGGGGCAATAACATGGGCTCTTTGGAAGGAGAGGAGTAGGAGGGTGTTTGAGGACTCATCCTTGACCATTCCTTGGATCCAAGCTCGGGCTCGATTTCTAGTTTCATCTTGGTGCTCTGTAGGGGGAGTTGGTGGTCATCCTTGGGGGAACATTTTCGCTTTGTAGTTATTTGGTAGTTGTTTTTTCGTTTTGCTTATGTGCACTCTTTTGGTTTACTTTTGGTAAACTGGGAGTTCTATGGTTCGCTCCCTCTTTTTAACACACATACACAAACACACACACACACACCCACACACACACACACACACATATATATATATCTGTTTACCGATTAAATTTAAAAAAAATTCTTAAGAAGTCAATCTAGTAAAGTACCTTCAATGAAACTTCTCAGCCTTTTGTGCCTCACATGCTATTTTGTAACTTATGTCACCCTCTTATCATGTATGACTTGTATATAACCTTTTGTACTCTTGTATTCTTTTACATATGTTTTATCAAGTGTAGTCAAGGCGTTGCCTAGGCGGTCACCTAGGCGATTTTGGCCTGTCATCGCCTAGGCACCTCTCTAGGCGGGCGATAGTCGCCTAGAACCTTTAAAAGTTAGTCTGCTTTACGGTTTTACAACTTAATTACATATAAATACCATTTATGTAAATGGTTTTACACTTTACTTTCATTTACTTAATATATTTATATGTAAATAAGGTTATACCTACTATTTGAATTCAATAAAAATTATCTTAGATCCAAATTTCTAAAGAATAAAAGTCAATTTTTCAGTTCAAGAACAAAATCCGCTTTTTAGTGCTTTTTCAAAATTTCAACTTGAAAATGCTAAGGTATTTCTTAAAATTTAAAATTTCATAAATTCTACTGTAACAAAATATTGCTAAAACCCAAAAGTCCGGTAAAAAAAGTCTCATATTTTAGTCTTTAAAAATATTTTCATCTACATGGTCAAAAAGTCAACTCATAGTTTAACAACAAAAGACTTACATTCAAGCATTACAACATTAAATGTTAATTTGCCTAAATTATTGTTAACCGTAGGAGGTTTTGAATTGTTATGTGTTTATATTATTATTAAATATATATGTATATTTAAATATAATATATATATATATATAATTTAATTATTTTTATCGCCTACTCCTAGGCATCGCCTCGCCTAGCCATGCCAGGCCTAATTGCCTAGGCATCGCCTAGACGTCTTGACTACACTGGTTTTATCTCCACGGTTTCTTCCTGAAAACCTCAATTTCCTTGCAGACTAACTTTTTTATTTCAAGAAGGACCAAATAACAAGACTCATAATCTGGTGACACCAGCATTCTAATGCAAGTGATGAAGCTCCATGATTTACCATATAAGCCATACACATTAATAGAAGTTATGCCTCTAATCTGGATAAAATGAAATTTTGGAACAGGATTTGTGTTGCCGGCACCAAATAGTCGGGATAAGGCTTAAATGGTGGTGGTGATGAATTCATTTAGACAGAGAGGTTGATAGAGATTGGCAACATCATTATATTGATGTAGTCCCAATTTCTGAATTAGGTTTCTTTCTGGGTTTAAATTGAAATTAAAAATCCCGTTGACTTATTTCTTGCACAAAATTATTAGTCTTGACGATACTTTGAGCATTCACTATTGGCTTATTTTTTAGCAACTCCATCGGAGAAGCTTGGATAGTTAATTTGTAATTTTCCTTTTCATGCTATTGCTTCCATATTACCATTAATTAATGCCAAAACGAAAATGGCTTGTGTTTAGGAGAAGTGAAAGGTAATTGCATCATTTTTTTTGGAAGTTATAGTAGTTGCGTCATACAAATAATAACTACAATTTTTGTTTCCTGCAATTGATTCCCCTTGTTTATTTCCTTGGACTTGCATTGGAAATTTCTTGGATTAGAATTTAAGAGTACTGAACGCATTCATGTGTAATTGTAACCATCCTTGCAGGTCGATGTGAAGAGGAGCATAGAGGATGGGGAAAAACGCTTCAATCAACTCTCCATTGAAGAGCGGGGGAAATTTGATGAAGAGACACTTGTCAATGTGAACAATTTCAAAAAACAAAGCACAAGAAGCCAGAGATCTAACGGATTCAGCAATGAGTACATAGTGGTAAAGTCACACCTTCAATGGATTTTCTAGTAATACACCCACATTTATTATGTTTCTAGTAAAACTATTTGTTATTAGATGATTGCCTCTGCTAATTTAGAATGAGTGATTGCATTATTTTTCCATTTATATTCTATATTTAGCTTCATTCATATATATTGTTTATATAATATTATATGTTTTGTATACTTAAATGCTTTAGGATGCAGGGATAAGATATTTGTTGTGTTATCTATGTTTATATTCATTAGGACAGCTTTGGAAAGATCTTTTGGCGTTGACTCACAATATATTTCATTGCAATGGATATCAAGTGATATGGTCACAATACACATTCTATTGTTATCTGTCATGAACTTAATCATGGATATTTGAATGATTTCTATTTCCTTAAAAATATATTATTTGTGGAAATGGGGCCTACTTGGGCCTGAGCGGAATGGGCTGACTCCAGCCCCTAGGCTTACCCTCACCTAGGGGATCCTTGGGCATGAGTTTTTGTATATATATATACTCGGCTTGAGCTGAGGTTTTTGAGGCCCAAATTTTACCCGGCACCCCTACCCTCATCAAAAGCATCCTGTGAGTTTGCCCACTTATTTCTTCTCCCTTTTCCCCATCCCCTCATCGGTGGCTTTTGTGATGGAGATGCTCCAAAGAGGTTTTTATGAAATGATCAAGAGGCTAGAAAGAATCATCTAGTGGAGTAGAAGCAAGTTTGTGAGCCCATTACAAAGGGTGGTTTAGGATTCTCTCAATTTGGGAATTCAACTAAGCTCTTTTAGCTAAATGAATCTCGAGATTTGGGTAGGAGAGATGGAGTCTATAGAGGAAGGTGATTGTAACCAAGTACGGGTTGGAGTCCGAGTGGAATCCTAAGGATGTGAGGGTCCTTATGGGGTGATTGTGTAGAAAGCCATAGTTCAGTTGAAGCCGCAGTTTAGCAAGCATATATAGAGTGGGGGCAGGTAGGGAGATAAAATAATTGAAGGATCCTTGGTTGGTAAATAAGCCGCTGAAGAATTCTTTCGGGAATGTTTACACCTTAGCTCAGGATAAGTCCAATTCGGTCAAGGAGTCTGATGACCTTTGCAATGGGGAGGTGGTGTGGACTCCACGTTGAGAATAGATCTTAATGATTGGGAATTGGATGACTTTCTAAACTTACTAAACTGTAGTTCTAGTAGCCACCCTAACCCTTTGGTGGGGGATGGTATTGATCAGGTTTGGGTGGGGGATAATCAGGGTAAATTTTATTTGATATTTTTATCAGTCCTTGAGGGTCAATCATTGCAGTTATTTTTCGTACAGAGCGGTTTGGAATCCTAGTGTTTCATTAAAAATATTCTTATCAAACAACACGCTTGGATAAAATTCTCCTTTGACCATTTTCAAGGTAGGGACTGGAGGCTTGCAAACTAGTGTGTTATGTGCTTTGTTGATGAGGAGTCAATAAATCACTTATTTTTTTTTGATCGGTAAATGAGGCAAATATATAAAAAGAAATTGTCACAAGTACAAAGAAGCAGAAAATGCATAGTTCATGATATCGTGAACAAATGCGAAGAACAAAAGAGAACAATCAAAGAAAAACAGATTCCACCCTTCTAATACCCGAAAAGAACCCCTTGACAGTACATCACTTATTGGTCCATTGTCCTGTGGTCATCAGTATCTTGGGTTTTTTCCTATCCCATGTAGGGGTGCAGTTGTTTTTCCCAAGGAGCTTCTCTTTCTTAGAGTTAGGGGGTGTTTGATAAAACTTAAAATATGAGCTTATTGACTTATTCTACTAAATTAAGCTCTTATTTAGTAATAAGACTGTTTGATAATTTTTAGTGATGTCTAAATATTTTAGCAATAAGTGATTTCACCACATTGAATAAGTAAACTAAAGCTACTTTTTGAAATAGAACTTATTTTACTTATACGGGCAACGTCGATTTTTGGACCATTCTATCATTATAAATAGTTCTTAATTTTTAGAGTTTAATTAGAAAGTACTTATTAGATAAGTTTTATCAAACGCCCCTTTAGTGTCCAACTCGTTCTTGGGGGTGGGGGATGCTGCTCAGAAGGTGATTTGGGGGCTTCTTCCGGGGACCATTGTTTGGAGCATTTGGGAGGAGAACCATAGAGTTCGATAATTTACATATCACAGTTCAAGGGATTGTCTGGGGTATTGCTAAGCTTATTTCCTCTTGGTGTGAGACTGAGGATGACTTTGACGTCGTGGGTCAGAATCCTTTCTCTCTTATAGTCCTTAAGTGGTCTGTCTCTTGCTCGAGTCCAATTTGATTTCAATTTGGGGCAGCAAGGGTGTTCCTTGCTGCCATTGTGCGGTCTATTAAAGACCCCATCTGATTTCATTTTACTTTGGGACAGCAAGGGTGTTCCTTGCTACCATGGTGGGGTCTATTAAAGACCCCGTTTGATTTGGTTTTAATTTAGGGCAGCATGGGTGCATTTTGCTGCCATGGTGGGGTCTATTAAGACCCCGTTTGTTTTAATTTGAATTTGGGGCAGCAAGGGAGCTCCTTGCTGCTATGGTTGAGTCTATTAGAGACCCCTTTGATTTTATTTCAATTTTGGGGCAGCAAGAGGTGTTCCTTGCTGCTAATGTGGGGTCTATTGAATTCCCCTTTTAACTTTTATTGCAATTTTAGGCAGTAAGGGTGTTCCTTGATACCAATGTGAGTTATTCCTACATCAATAACTCATTTGCTCGGTGTAAGGTAAGCATACTAATAGCTGTGCACCACATCAATTTTTCTTTGGGTGTGATGTGGGCATACTAAAATTGATACACTCCAATACAATTAGGCGTGGAAATTTCGCGGCCTACAAAGGCCCCTTCGAGATTTGTGCGATGAGATTTGATTGAGCTGTACGAAACTCGAACCCTGGCAGCGTTGACTCTGGCTTCTTCTTAGATCTTCCTTTTTGGGTTTCGATGTTTCGAGCTTTTTGAGTCACCAATTGTTCAAAGAACGTTTAGATAGTTTCCGTTCATATTCAGGAGGGTTTTGACTTGCAATTTGAGAACGAGTAGGTAGTTTCTGTTCGTACCTAGGAAGGTTTTGACTCGCAATTTAAGAACAAGTAGGTAGTTTCCGTTCGTACCCAAGAAGGTTTAGACTTGCAATTTGAGAATGAGTAGGTAGCTTCCATTCGTACCCAAGAAGGTTTAGACTTGTAATTGAGAACGAGTAGGTAGTTTCCGTTCATACCCAGGAAGGTTTAGAATCGTATTTTGAGAATGAGTAGGTAGTTTCTGTTCGCACCCGGGAAGGTTTTGAATTTTTTTAGTTAAGACATTTTCCGTTCATGTCTAGGAAGGTCTTGGACTTTGGTTTAGAGAGTTTCCATTCGTGTCTAGAAAGGTTTTGACAATTTCCTTGGTAGATGGTGGGACTGACGGATTGGGCAAGGAGTTTGAACAACTTATACCCTTCGGGGAGATGTATTTCGTTTGGGAGTGTGACCGAACCTAAGGTGATTTTCTTAGGTTGCCTATGTACCCTGGACGGGATCAGGTCCAACGTAGTTCGAGGGGGTGAACATTTTAGACTCGTATTCAGGAGCTTTTGTACATTTTTAGCTCGTATTCAGGAGCCTTTCAAATCGCTCTAATTTTTGTCTACACCACTCTTTGGGGTAATCTAGCAAGCTATTTTGTGCTCTAACTTTTACCCAAGCTGCTCTTTCGGGTTTTCAACATAGCGAGCCTTTTTTTTTGAGATATTGGTGGACAAATTTTGTTCGTGTCCAGGAAGGTTTAACTTTTGTGGATAGTTCATATTTGTGAGCTCATATTTGTGAGCATGTGGATAGTTTCCATTCTTATCCAGGAAGGTTTTAGACTTTGGTCTTGGATAGTTTCCGTTCATGTCCGGGAATGTTTGAAGCTCATATTTGTGAGCATGTGGATAGTTTCCATTCGTATCCAAGAAGGTTTAGATTTTGGTCATGGATAGTTTCCGTTCGTGTCCAGGAAGGTTTGGGCCCAGGTTTTGAGTGAGTTGATAAGATCCTTTGTAGATGGTGGGACTAATGAGCTAGATCTTTTGAGAGATATAGTTTGAACCCTTGGTCAAGAATTTTGGACAATTCAGATAATCTATGCTCCTTGGGAAAATGTATTTTGTTTTAAGATATGACCGTATTTAGGTGCAGTTGAACCTTTTTAGCACGTGTTCAGGAGTCTGTCAGATCGCTCTAAATTTTTTCTAGATTACCTTTGAAGGTAATCTAGCAAGCATTTTTTTGCGCTCTAATTTTTGCCTAAGCCGTCCTTTCAGGTTTTCAACTTAGCGAGTTTTTTTTTTTTTTTTTTAATTAGGGCCATGTTGATAGTAAGTACCCGGTTAGTGTTGCCGACTACAAGCCTCCAACCTTCTTCTTCGGCTGTGGGGCCGTGTTGATCGTAGTCTTCCGGTCGGTGTCGCTGACTACAAGCCACCAATTTTCTTCTTCGGCCGTTGGGCCGTGTTGATGGTAATCTTTCGGTCGGTGTTGCCAACTACAAGCCACCAACCTTCTTCTTTGGTCCTGGGGCCGTGTTGATGGTAATCTTCCGGTCAGTGTCGCCGACTACAAGCCACCAACCTTCTTCTTCGGCTGTGTGGCCGTGTTGATTTCTTTCCTTGAGGAGAGTGGTGTTTCTTTCGAGGGGATGACTGGGCCTAAGGTGGTATTCTTACACTGCCTACATACCCATGGTGGGATCAAGTCGAACGTAATTCAGGAGGGTGAACACTTTAGGCTCATATTCAGGAGCGTTTTGAACCTTTTTAGCTCATATTCAGGAGCCTGTTGAGTTTGTTTTAATTTATGCCTAGATTACCTTTGAGGGTAATCCAGCGAGCATATATATATTTGAGATGCTCTGACTTTTGCTTAAGCCACCCTTTCGGGTTTTCAACTTAGCGAGCATTTAGAGATCAGGAGAAGTATCGCTTCAGAAACCTTGCATTTGTAGGGGGATGATTCACTCTCCATCCATAGTTATCAGTTGGTACGCGCCATTTGAATAGACCTTTTCAATGACGTATGGTCCTTCCCATTTTGGCTCTAATTTCCCTCGAGTTCGGCGAGCGACAATGATGGGAGTTTGGACCATGAGTACAAGGTCTCCCTTCTTGAAAGAATGGAGTCTGAAGCGTTTGTTGAAGACATCGGCCATTTGTGACTGATATACTTCCAGATTTTTTGACATATAGCCACCTTTCATCTAGAATTTCCAGCTCTGCCAGGCGGACTTTTGTTGCATCTTCGTCCGTGATGGACTCTTGGATATCGACCCTTAATGAGGGTATCTGTATTTCCAGCGGGAGCACTGCTTCACCACCGAACACTAATGAATAAGGCGAGGCCTGTGTTGGTGTTCGATAGGTGGTCTTTTAGGCCCATAAGGCTTCAGGAAGGCGTTCATGCCAATCTCTTTTGTTCTTGTCAACTATCTTCTTCAAGATTTTACAGAGAGTTTGGTTGAATGTCTCAGCCAAACCATTTGCAACTGTATAATATCTTGTCTAATGTAGTTTCTTGATGTTGTACTTGACATACAATTTATGTATCGGCCTGCCTTGGAGGGGTTGCCAAGACATCAAACTTCCAAATATAGTGGTCGTCCCCCTCTGGCACGTGGCTTCAACATTCTTCAGGTTGAGGAGCATCACCTTGTAGCAGAATATTTAGGAATATTTCTTGCGTACTCATCCATGGAGGATAGAGCCCCAAAGCAAGTAGTGGCATCTACCATCAATTCAGTGATAGGGTTAGGAAAGTCGTCCTTTGGGCGAGCTTCATTCAAGTCTCTACATTCAGATTTGACTTTTTTTTTTTCTTGACCAAGACAGTGTTTGCTAGCCGTGTAGGGTATCACAATTTCCTTGTGAAGTCTGCTTTAGGGAGTTTGTCAACTTCAACTTTGATTTGTGCAACCAACTCTGGGCGAGCTCATCTTTGGGCGTATCTCATTGGCTTTGTCAGCACCCCATTTTTACACCCCTTTAACCTTGGTTAATTTAACCATGGTTAGTTTAGTCCAAGCCCTAGAAAAATCCTAAGCTGAAGCCCTTGGGCTCAAGGCCCATAGCATAACAATCCAAAAAAAAAAAATCAATCAAAAGCCCAAACCAAGGCCCATGGCCTTTTAGGGTGGGACCCACCTAAAGAAGAAATTAAAATCTGAAAAAAAAAAAAAAAAAAGTTAGAATTTTGGGTGCCAACCCCATGTGGCAAGGCCAGCACGCGTGGCCCACACACACGTGGGTTGGGCCCTAAATGGAAACCCAAAACAGCAAATAGTATACATAAAAAAAATTTCTACTGTTCATCATCCCTGTCTCAGGGACGGGCATACCAGCCTCCTGAACTCACCTGGCCAGCTGCCCCTGACCCCATTTCTGATCCCTCCTGCCTTGTCCCCCACGCCTAGGGTGACCCTTAGCCTTATCCTCATCTCCCCATCTCTTATTTAAACACCACCACGACCACCGTTAGAGGAGGAGGTTGATCCGAAAAAAATTTTGCAAGGAAGACCACCGAACCACCACTCTTAGCCTTAGCCACCACTCCCATCATCATTCACGGCCGTACCCCAGCGGCTCCATCATCAGCCTCTCCAAGAGTAGTGGTTACGACCAGCTCGCTACAAAATCTCCAGGCGTGGCCACCACCAGCCACGAGCAACACCAACAGTAGCAACACCATCTCCTGTGCAACATCGTTGTACTCCCCTCCTTCGTAGCAGCCACAGGTAAGGTTTTCCCCTCCTTCCACTTTTACATCCTAAAGTTATTTGATTATTTTAATATGTTCAATTAGTTTAGGATTAGTCTCTAGAATCTCTTTTTAGATTAGTTTCTAATCCTTTTAGCTAAAGTAAAACGTGAGTAACATAGTGTTTTTTTTTTAGACTAATTGCTAGATTAGAACCTAATCTTAGTTAGTTTTAGTCCAACTTGTGCTTAATGTCTAGACTAATTCTCATTAGATAAAGTCCCAACTCAGTTTAGATTAGATCAAGATTTTAAATTAGTTAAATCTAATTTGTTTAATTTCAATTAGTTTAGTTAGTGATTAGATAGTTCAAATTAGTGTGACCTTAGGTTAGCTTGTAATTTAGTTAAGTATTATATGTTAGACTATTCTAATGTTAAGTTAGCTTTAAATTTAAATTTGTTTCTATTGTTTGGTTAGTTTTTACAGTGGTTTTAATTTAAGTACAACTCTTGTTTGGTTTGTTGGTTAATCCTTTTTTTTATTTTTCTTGTAAGGTTAGAATAGCTTAATTTGTTGGCTTAATGCAATTTGTTAATCCAGACAGTAGGTTAGTTCCAAGATATTAGTTAATATTAGTTTAAACTTGGTTCTTAGGTTAGTAATAATTCATGACCTATATTAGCCTTAAGATTTGTTTGTCTAGGATTAGTCATTTAATTACGTTTTTCGGTACTATTCTTAGATTAGCTAAATCAGCCTTCGGTTAATTTTAAATGAGTTTTAGCTTGTATAAAGTCTCTTATGGCCAATTTTTCTAGGCTAGTTCTAACTTAGTCAAAATCTGGTTTTTAGGTTTAAAACTTAATGGTTAGGAGTTTTTTTAGGTTAATTCTAATTAGCTTAAATTTGATGTCTTCTCTACTTCAGGATAGTTTTTAGTTAACTAAAGTCTATTAGTCATAGTTAAACCCTTTTTATGGGCTAATCTTTAGATAGATTTTTAAGATCACCTTTAATAACCATAGTTAGTTTAAGCCCGTTGCTCCGCAACGAGCTTAAACTACTATTTAAAAAATCCAAAAAAAAATGAAAAACAATCATAAATACAAAAACAATACAAAATCAAAAAGACCAAAACATGTTTGCTTGCTTTCTTAACTGTGGTTAGGCTCCTTAATCACAGTTAATACCCTTTTAACTGCGGTTAGACCCTACTTTGCACTTGACCAACCCGGTCAGTCAAACCCTAGCCTCCGGGCTAAACCCCCGACCACCCTTGCACACACACACACCCCTTAGCCTTGGCACGGGCTCACGTGTCAGAACTACGCTCGGTCTGATCTCACTTTGTGAGTACGTAGGCAACCCTACTCGGGTTCGACCCTAGCCTATTTAGCTTCATTTTTCTCTTAGATTAGCATTGATTAAATACTTAGGCATTTTAACTAAATTTTGAGATTAAATTTGGCTTAAATTTAGGGAGTAGGTAACCATTGTAAAATGGGGGTCCTGGGGTGCCTAACACCTTCCCTGGGACTTAATCGAACCACTTACCCTAACTCTGATAGACCATTTGCCTTATCCAACCATTTGGGACCTATCCCTTAGAATGAATAGGTGGCGGCTCTCGGTCAAACCCATAAATATGAAAGGGGGTAGGAAAATCCCATGCTCACAGGCTTCACACCTTCATGGATTACCAATTTTGTATAGCAACCTTTGGGTCAACCCCGGACATTTTAGTTTAATTTCAGGCGATCCATGTGTTCTTTCAGGAATGCAATTTATTCACCATTTTCTTTGTCAGAGAAGGAAGCATTGATGAAGGTTGCCCTGAAGTCTTGCTGAGTGTCGAGGTTGATCTTGAGTAGTTGTTAACTATTGCTTGTCCTCCTGCTTCAAACTTTGGGGGGAACTGATCAAATTTCTACCTCTAATGGAGGTTTTCAACTTGAATTTCTTCCTCTTTGAAAGTGGAATCTAATTTTGCTGCATTTTTTTTAGACAGTCTTTCATTATCGGAGATAGAGGTAGAATCATGGAAGCCCAATCCTCTTAGCCCCATGCCTAACTATTTTCCAGTCAAAAGAGCCTTTCGTTATGTTGAGATCAAAATGGCTTCAAAGGCCTGTAGATCATCATCTTTGTCTTGTTTGAAGTCTTTCCCTTTTTTGACTTTCGTCGTCCCCTTCCTAATTTTGGTTTATCCATTTGCCCCAAGGCATGAAAATGGATAGACTTGCTTCATTTCTTCTTGGGTGGGCTTTGAGGCGAATACTGTATTGGCAGTTGCGGCCTCTGCTTAGTCTGGATCCATGATGATAATTTTATCATCTAACAGCTTTTTGATTTGGTCTTTCAGCACGAAGCAATCTTTCGAAGTGTGCAATGTGGCGGGATCGAATTTACTTTGGATTATCTCTCTTTCCAATTTTAGATAACCTCTTGATCTCAGGGAGAGTTATCAAGTTTTGACGAAGAAGGATCGTCGAAGAGGTCTTCAACACATCTTTGGAGAATGGGTAAACCCTTTCCAGTCTATTTTGCCTCATAGAACTTTTTGGTTCTTCTTTCTTTTGAGGCTTGTTTCTCTCAACAGTTACTGGTTTCTTCAGCTCTGACATGACAGAGGAAGGCCTTGCCGGAGGTGGATTCTTTGTTTCCACCGTAGTTACGATGAATGTTTCAAAATGGTTAGCAATCCGACCGTGTCTTCTTTTGCCCCAGTTCAGCTCCATGTCATGTGTCTTGGTGCAGAGATCATCAAACCCTTTAAAGGTTCATGAAATGAAGGAGGTAGATAGATTGTGCCTAAAGTTGTTCGAACACTTGTGGACCAACTTATGTCGTGAGAACTTTTGTGGACACATAAATGTTAGGGCTCTCTATTTGGCGACGAACCCCAAGACTAGCTCATTTCTTGTTGCTTGGTTTTGATTAAGTTGGGCACTTCCACTCGTCTTTGAGTGTCATAGAATTGCCTTCTAAACTTAGAAGCCATCGTCTCCCAACTTGGGATTTACTTCTCTGGGATGTCAGCATACTGAGTGAAAGTTGCTCCCATGAGAGACTATATAAACAATTGGAAGCACATGCCCCATTTGGTGTTATTGCGCCATACCTCTTCGCATTTGCTTGTGGATTGTCTCTTCGATTGCTGCGAACAAAGATGGTGCAATCCCTCTTGCGATTGTTGCTAGCTAAGGAGCCGACGAGGTTTTTGCGATATTCAACCATGAGGGTGGATTTGGGATTGTAAATAGGTGGACTTGTGCAACCGAGGTTGCCCCTTTGCTGCTTGCTTTGGACCCCTGACTGAGGATTGAAGGACTTGAAGGTATTGGCACCTGCTCGGGATATTTGGCCATCAAGATGAATAAATGTTTTCGCCATTTGAGTCATCCAGTTGAGGGGACGAAGGGCGATTAATGTGATCGCTTAATTCAATCATTATCACAACTGCAGCTTTATCAGGTCTGAGTGATGATACAGATGTTGATCCTTTTGAGGGTGGAACTTTTAGAATTCGTCTTCTGAGAAGAGAGCTTCCCGCAAAAGGGCTTTGTTGTATTTGAAATTTGAGGGGTTGCCTCAACTCTATTAATGATGTCATGCATCAGAGACCTTAGGATAGGTCTAGAACTTGACTTTTCTTGAGTAACCACCGCTTTTTCTTTGACTTAGATTAACCTGGTGAGCTTGGAAAAGGTGTGGAAGGTCTCTCGATCACAACCCTGTCATTGACTTCAATAGGTTCTAATATGATAGATTCCGTTCTCCTTTGGTAGAGCTTGATTTGCATAATTTGGTGAGGCAAACGGGGGTTTGGCCTTCTTCTTACTTCGACTTTGGCCTCTTGTGGTTCTCTTATTTTGGGGAACCTTTAGTAGTTAAGAATTGAGCTCCATATTTCTTAATGCATCAACTTCTTTGTCCTTTAGGGTTAAAAGGACGACAAGACTGGAGAGAGTGTGACCTTTTATGTTGTTCATCTGAACACATCATCTTTTTTTTTTGTCTTGCTTTGGCCTTGAGTTTGGTCATATGGATCAGGACCTTGTAATAATTGACATGTTATACTTCGATCCCTACACCTTTATGTGAAAGGTAGGACGTGACCGAAGAGATTCAATGGAGGGTTCCTCTAGTTTTGCTTCAGAGCTAGATGCCGGTTATGTATTGACATGTCGTACTTTGATCCCTACACCTTTATGTAAAAGGTAGGCAATCGAAGAGACATTTGATTCAATGGAGGGTTGTCTCTGGTTTTGCTTCAAAGCCGGATGCCGGTTATGAATCCTTTCTTGGCTGGTTGGAATGTGACTTGGTCTTCTTAGACTGAGAACCCAATTTATTTCTTTATTTGATTCGATCACATTAGCCATTATGTTGTCCATGGCAGGCTCTTTGGAAATTTGGCGAGTCTTTCGGCGCTCTAGCCTGATCCGATGGTCAATTAATTTAACTCCCCTTTCGGGTAAGTTAGAATGATAACGGTCGGCCTGAGGGCTTGACTGTTGTAGATGGGGTCCAATCCAAGGGTTGAACCTATAAGCACTCCCATTGGGAGTGCTGCCTTGACGGAAACAACCAAACTGAATGTCTGGTTGCTACGGGACGTTTCTGGCCCGAGGGTCAGGCACATAGGCACTCTCCACATGGGAGTGCTGCCTTGAAGGAGGCAATCAGACTGGCTGTCTGGTTGCCGCGACACATGGAAACGGGCCTGACGGCCTGTTTGTTGCAAATGGGGTTCAACTCGAGGGTTGAACCTGTAGGCACTCCTCTTGGGAGTGTTGTCTTGATAAAGACCACCAGACTGATTGTCTGGTTGCTGTGGAAGATGGAAATAGGCCTGATGGCCTATTTGCTGCGACTGAGGTTCAACCCGAGGGTTGAACCTCTAGGCACTCCCCTTGAGAGTGCTGCCTTGGAGGAGACAACCGGACTGGCTGTCTGGTTGCCGCGACACATGGAAACGGCCTGTTTGCTGCAAATGGGGTTCAACCCGAGGGTTGAACCTGTAGGCACTCCCCCTTGGGAGTGCTGCCTTGAAGGAGGCTACCATCCAGGAGGTCTAGTTGCTACGGGAAAGGTTCAGCTCAAGGGCTGGAATTATAGGCACTCCACATGGGAGTGCTGCCTTGAAGGGGGCAACGGGCCAGATGGTCTGTTTGATGCAAATAAGGTTTAACCCGAGGGTTGAACCCATAGGCACTCCACTTGGGAGTGCTGCCTTGAAGGAGGCAACCAGTCAGGAGGTCTGGTTGCTGCGGGAAAGGTCTAGCACAAGGGCCGAACTTGTAGGCGCTCCTAAACCTTGAAGGGAGAAAAGGGCTAGATGACCTGTTTAATGCAAATGAGGTTTAACCCGAGAGTTGAACCCATAGACATTCCTCTTGGGAGTGCTTCCTTGAAGGAGGCAACCAACTAGGAGGTCTGGTTGCTGCGAGAAGTGTTCAACCCAAGGGCTGAACCTGTAAGCTCCCCTTTTGGGGGGTGCTATGGTGAAGGAGGGGCTGTTGCCTTCTCTTTCTTTTGCTTGCTTCTATTTCGGGGAGGCAAAGCTTCGTTTCCTGCAACAATTAGAAGATGGATAGCACAATGTTATCTCTCTTGTATTTCTCTTCTTCAAAGATGGGAGGAGAAAGGAGTCCCACCGGGCGTGCCAGAAATTTGAAACCAAATTTCGGCCGCCTCACTTGTGTTGAGAGGCGCTGGAACTTCGGTGTCAAATAACCTCCATTAATGGAGTTTATTATTTTATGTGAGGGAACTCCATTTCCGGCATGGGTAAATCCATGCTGTTAATTACACCCTCTTGTAAGAGGGTCACCTCTGATTAAGAAGAAGAGAGAAAGAGACAATGTACAGTAGCTTTCATTCATTGATGGGGGTGCCCAATGCCCCATTTGGGTTGTTACAGTTGCCTCAAAAGAGGACTTTCAATGTAAAAGAGAAAAGAGGGAGGAGAAGAAGAGGGGAGTAGGGATTTTATTGCCTACCTTGCTGCCTTCATTCTTCAAGCTTTTGGTGCTCTTCTTTTGCTCTGAACTTTCCTTCTCTTCTGGTTCCTTTTCTCTTTTGGATTTTTTTCTTCTTAGATGGCCGATCTTCAATTCTTTTTTCCTCTTCTGAGAGTTATGGGAGGGAGTGGTTTGATAACCACTTCCTCTAACTGTCCTCTTCTTTGTGGAGAGGACATCTGTCCCATTAGTGGGAGAGTGAGGAGTGATTCCCCACCTTGTTGTTGCTGATCATGGCCGGAGAGATATTAGTAGGTATTATACCCACAATTGGACTGCCAAATGGCAGTGAAGATGGCCTCATGACCATCTTTGATTTAAGTCACAAGGCTTAACCCTTGCTGCCAAAGTGGGGTTGTCTGACAACCCGTTTTAATTTCATTTGGATTTGGGGCAGCAAAGATGTTCCCTGCTGCCGGGGGGGGTCTAATAATGACCCATTTACTTTGATTTCGAATTGGGGCAGCAAGGATGTTCCTTGCTGCCATGGTGGGGTCAATTAAAGACAACTTTACTTTGATTTAGATTTGAGGCAACAAGGATGTTCCTTGTTGCCAAGGTGGGGTTTATTAATAACCATTTTAATTTCATTTCGATTTGGGGCAACAAGGGGCCTCCTTGCTACCATGGTGGGTTCTATTAAAGACCCCTCTTATTTAATTTCAATTTTGGGGGAGCAAGGGTACTCCTTGTTGCCATGGTGGTGCCTATTAAAGACCCCTTTAACTTGATTTGAATTTGGGGCAGCAAGGGGGCTCCTTGCTGCCATGATGGGGTCTATTAAAGACCCCTCTTATTTAATTTCAATTTTGGGCAGCAAGGGTGCTCCTTACTGCCATGGTGAGGTCTATTAAAGACCCTTTTAACTCGATTTCAAATTTGGGGCAGCAAGAGTACTTGCTGTCATGGTGGGGTCTATTAATGACCCCTCTTATTTAATTTCAATTTGGGGCAGCAAGGATGTTTCTTATTGCCATGGTGGGGTCTATCAAAGACCCCTTTAACTTGATTTCAAATTTGGGGCTGCAAGGGTACTCCTTGCTGCCATGGTGGGGTCTATTAATGACCCCTCTTATTTAATTTCAATTTAGGGCAGCAAGGGTGCTCCTTGCTGCCATGGAGGGGTCTATTAAAAACCCCTCTTATTTATTTCAAATTGGGGTAGCAAGGGTGCTCCTTGCTGCTATAGAGGGGTTTATTGAAGACCCCTCTTATTTAATTTTAAATTGGGGCAACAAGGGTGCTTCTTGCTGTCATAGTGTGGTCTATTAAAGACCCTAATTGATTTTGTTTTACTTTGGGGAAGCAATGGTACTACTTACTGCCATGGTGGGATTTATTAAAGACCTTGTTTGATTTGACTTCAATTTGGGGCAGCAAGGGTGCTCTTTGCTGTCATGGTGGGGTCTATTAAAGACTCCTTTGACTTGATTTCAATTTGTTGCAGCAATGATGCTCCTTGTTGCAATGGTGGGGTCTGTTAATGACCTTTTTTTTTATTTAATTTCAATTTGGGGTAACAAGGGTGCTCCTTGCTGCCATGGTGGGGTCTATTAAAGACCCCATTTGATTTTGTTTTATTTTGGGCAGCAAAGTTATTATTTGCTGCCATGTTGGGGTCTATTAAAGACCTCGTTTGATTTGACTTTAATTTGGGGCAGCAAGAGTGTTCCTTGCTGCCATGGTGAGGTCTATTAAAGACCCAATTTGATTTGATTTGATTTTACTTTGGGGCAGCAAAGAGTATCCTTGCTGCCATGGTGGAGTCTATTACAGACCCCATTTGATTTGATTTCAATTTGGGGCAGCAAGGGTGTTCCTTACTGCCATGGTGGGGTCTATTAAAAGACCCCATTTGATTTCATTTTACTTTGGGATAACAAGGTTGTTCTTTGCTACCATGGTGAGGTCTATTAAAAACCCCGTTTGATTTGATTTTAATTTGGGGCAGCAAGGGTGTTCCTTGCTGCCATGGTGGGGTCTATTAAAGACCCATTTGATTTAATTTTACTTTGGGGGCAGCAAGGAGTATCCTTGCTGCCATGGTGGGGTCTATTACAAACCCCATTTGATTTGATTTTAATTTGGGGCAGTAATGGTGTTCCTTGCTGCCATGGTGTGGTCTATTAAAGAGCCAATTTGATTTGATTTTACTTTGGGGCAGGAAGGGTGTTCCTTGCTGCCATGGTGGGGTCTATTAGAGACCCCTTTGATTTAATTTTACTTTGGGGCAGCAAGGATTATCCTTGCTGCCATGGTGGGGTCTATTACAGATCCCATTTGATTTGATTTCAATTTTGGGGCAGCAAGGGTATTTCTTGCTGCCATGGTGGGGTCTATTAGAGACCTCTGATTTAATTTTACTTTGGGGCAGCAAAGAATATCTTTGCTGCCATGGTGGGGTCTATTATAGATCCAATTTGATTTGATTTCAATTTGACGCAGCAAGGGTGATCCTTGCTGTCATGGTGGGGTCTATTAAAGACCAATTTTTATTTAATTTCAATTTGGGGCAGTAAGAGTGCTCCTTGCTGTCATGGTGGGGGTCTATTATAGACCCCATTTGATTTGATTTCAATTTAGGGCAGCAAGGGTGTTCCTTGCTGCCTTGGTGGGGTCTATTAAAGACCCCATTTGATTTCAATTTACTTTGGGATAGCAAGAGTGTTCCTTGTTGCTATGGTGGGGTCTATTAAAGACCCCGTTTGATTTGATTTCAATTTGGGGCAGCAATGGTATTCCTTATTGCCATGGTGGTGTCTATTAAAGACCCCTTTAATTTAATTTTACTTTGGGTCAGCAAGGAGTATCATTGCTGCCATGGTGAGGTCTATTACAAACCCCATTTGATTTGATTTCAATTTGAGGCAGTAAGAGTGTTCCTTGTTGCCATGGTGGGGTCTATTAAATACCTCATTTGATTTTATTTCACTTTGGGGCAACAAGGGTGTTCCTTGCTACCATGGTGGGGTCTATTAGAGACCCTTTGATTTAATTTTACTTTGGGGCAGCAAGGAGTATCCTTGTTGCCATGGTGGAGTCTATTAAAGACCTCATTTGATTTTGTTTTACTTTGAGACTGCTAGGGTGTTCCTTGCTGCCATGGTGGGGTCTATTAAATACCCCATTTGATTTCATTTTATTTTTGGGCAACAAGGGTGTTCCTTGCTGCTATGGTGGGGGTCTATTAATGACCCCGTTTGATTTGATTTCAATTTTGGGCAGCAAGGGTGTTCCTTACTGCCATGGTGGGGTCTATTAATGACCAATTTGATTTAATTTTACTTTGGGGTAGTAAGGAGTATCCTTGCTGCCATGGTGGGGTCTATTATAGACCTCATTTGATTTGATTTCAATTTGGGACAGTAAGAGTGCTCCTTGCTGCCATGATGGGGTCTATTAAAGACCCCATTTGATTTCATTTTACTTGAGGGCAGCAAAAAGTATCCTTGCTTCATGGTGGGGTCTATTAAAGACCCTGTTTGATTTGACTTCAATTTGGGACAGTAAGGGTGCTCCTTGCTGCCACGGTGGGGTCTATTAAAGACCTTATTTGATTTAATTTTACTTTGGGGTGACAAGGAGTATTCTTGCTGCCTTGGTGGGGTCTATTACAGATCCCATTTGATTTGATTTCAATTTGGGGTAGTAAGGGTGTTCTTTGCTGCCATGGTGGAGTTTATTAAAGATCCCATTTGATTTCATTTTACTTTTCGGCAGTAAGGGTGTTCCTTGTTGCCATGGTGGGGTCTATTAAGATCCCGTTTGTTTTAATTTGAATTTGGGGCAGCAAGGGAGCTCCTTGCTGCCATGGTGGGGTCTATTAGAGACCCCTTTGATTTTATTTCAATTTTGGGGCAGCAAGGGGTGTTCCTTGCTGCTAATGTGGGGTCTATTGAAGACCCCTTTAAATTTTATTTCAATTTTTGGCAGCAAGGGTGTTCCTTGCAACCAATGTGAGTTATTCGTACATCAATAACCCATTTGCTCGGTGTAAGGTAGCTATGCACCACATCAATTTTTCTTTGGGTGTGATGTGAGCATACTAAAATTGATACACTTCAATACAATCGGGCGTGGAAATTTCGCGGCCTACAACCGGCAGTTCGTTACTTAGTGGGAATGCGCAGTAAGTTAAGCATTTTCCATTTGAATAATGCTTTGAGTAGTTAGAAATGGAATTTTTTTCCCCTCGTAATTATTTAATTATTTTCCCTTTGGTATTCTCTTTTAATACCCCATTTTCAGATAGCAATCCTGGTGGCTGCTGAAGGAGTACATAAACTGCCTGCCATCAATAGCAGTGCAGACTTGAAGGATGCCTTGCAAAAGCTGGGTTCCATCCCCTCCAGAGAAACTATGGTAACAATAGAAAATTCATTAAATAGTACCCTCTATTTTTTCTTATGCCATGTCTGATTTCTATATTGATTCCTTTGCAGGCAGTAGAGGTATTCTGGACTCCTCAGGATGAAAACGACACACTGTCAGAGCGGAAACTGCTTGAAGATTACCCTCTTTTGAGGCCTCTATAAAATTCCCTAAGGTGGTTTAGGATTCAAGTGGGGCATTGGTAGGAAAGAATAATGTCTATAAAATACAACAATTTCACCCATATAAGATTAGTTACACTTTTGCCTGTTGTACAGTATTTGTAAACTTATATGCTGAAGGGGTGCCTATCCTCTGGAGCTAAAACCTTTCTTTATGAACTTTTAGTTGTAAGTTGTAACCCACTCTTATCTTCCATTTAGAAATCTGAAAAGTTTACATAAGGGTTGAAATTTGAAATGCTCTTCTGTACATTGTCTACGCTAATTACTGTCAGGATCAACTGCTGAAATTAAAATTTTCATTTATATGATTTGGTAGAACTTGTAGGAATTAGTTCCCCAGTATGGTGTGGTCCAAGTTCAACTGCCTATAATCTTTAATTTAATTGTAGTTGTTTTAATAGTCCATTTACAGTTTGAATACATTTTTATGGGAATTACTGAACCAAAGTTCTCCCAAATAGCTAGTGTAAGCCCCAATTTTTTTTTTTTTTGGGTGCAGAAAGATAATTCATTCCATATCAAAACAACCATTCCTCAAAGAGGTACATCCAGCAACAGGAACCCTCTCCTCCCTACTATCATTCTGAACAGATGGACATGAAAGATCACTTAACTTCCGAATGCTCTACGCCAGACCTTCCTGAGTTGCTGCGTGGGCTTCTGAATTTGCTTCTCTTGGAACATGCTTAAACAGCACTATACTACATAGCTCTATACCACATAGCTCAGCCAACTTTTTAACATCCTCCATAATCATTCCCACCTCCCAGTGGGGAAGGATAGTCCTGCCGAGAATAAAATCAACAACTTCTTTAGAATCCGATTCAAGGATTACTTGGTTCCAACCACGCGCAATGGCCACCTGCAACCCCAGCCGGACCGCTTCCACCTCCGCCCATCTGTTGCTGCTCCTCCCCAATGATTTACACGATCAGAAAATAGTGTCCCCCCTATCCGACCGAGCAATCAAACCGACGCCCGTTGCCAGGCCTGATAGTAATGCGGCCCTGTCCACATTCACCTTTATCCAACCAGGGTCCGGAGGAACCCAAATCTTATTCAAAGGGTTACTAACCTTAGTCTTGCACTGAATAGGAGCATAGACTTCCGCTATAAAATACTCCAGATTTTGAACCTTAATGGGGTCAGGGAGAATACCTTTGAATACAACTTCATTGCGCATTTTCCAGATAAACCACAACGTTGAACATAAACGAATGGCAAGAAGACTTTTGCGGATTGAACTAAGGATGTCGGGACCACCATTCCCACCATTGCGTGAAAGAGGTGGCTCCATCGTTCGGTACCTAATGGCACTGATGGATCCGAACCAAATAGAGTGGGCGCATGGGCATGAGCTTTGCAAAGGGGGGCAAGCATCTTTCGCCGGGACTTTCTTTTGCTTCAAATTTGCCGCCACTGCCACGACATTATGGTACAATCTCCACAAGAACAACTAAACTTTTGGGGGAATCGGGATTTTCCAAATTTTGCTCCAAAAGTTCTTTGCCACACCTCCCTGGCCACTATGAGAGGCCCTCCCTTGGTCGAGGATGACTTTCGCCAATAATGAAGCTGAACTCACTTTAAAAACTCTTGATTTGGAAAAATGCCAAATGATCCTATCGGGGACACCCATTGAACTGATAGGGAGATTTAGAATTTTATCCACGGACCTTTGAGACAACAGACTTTCGAGGAGAGGTTTATCCCAACAGTGTGACTCCCGATTAATCCAATCCAAAACCCGAACGTTTGAGATGCTAACTCCCTCCAATGGAATAGGTTTAAATTGGGGGTGTAAAGGCAACGAGGGATCCAACCCAGCCTGAACTTGCTCCCCGGAACCAACCTGCCACCTAAACCCCTTCTCCACCACAGCCCGACTAGCAATGAGGCTTCTCCAAGCCCACGAAGGTCGAGAACCCAGTCTAGCCTCCAAAAAAGTAGATTTAGGGAAATATATAGATTTAAAAATCGATGCCCATAACGAGTGAGGCTGAGAGATTAGCCTCCAACCTTGTTTTGCCAATAGCCCTAGGTTGAAGGCTTGAAGATTACGAAGTCCCATGCCTCCTTCCGCCTTAGAAGTACATAGAGTGCTCCACTTCACCCAATGAGTTTTCCTCTCTTGCTCTGTAGTCCACCAAAAACGTGTTTGTAGCTGAATTAAGGTCTAGGAACATCTTCTTAGGGAGCTTAAAGCAGCTCATGGAGTACACTGGAATTGCTTGCACTATAGTCTGAATCAATAGTCCCCTCCCCACTTAAGACAATAATTTTCCTTTCCACCCTTGGAGACGTTTCATAACTCTTTACTTTAGTTGATCAAAAATATTTATCTTTGAGCTACTAAAATCAAGAGGAAGCCCCAAATACTTATGAGGGGCCGAACAATTCCGAATATTAAATACTCCGAGTGTTAGTACTAAAAAGCAACCCAGATTTACTTTGATTTACCTTCTGACCGGACGCCAATTCATATTGATGAAGAAGTTGGTCAAGTAATCTGCTTCCACCGTACTTGCTTGAAGAAAAACCATACAATCATCGGTAAAAAAAAGATGCGAAGTAATCGGGGCTCCTCCAGCCACCTGAATACCACTCAAGAGCTTCTGGTCCGTAGCTCTACGGAGAAGTTGAGAGAGGGCTTCGGCACAAATGAGGAACAAGTAAGGTGAAAGAGGATCACCTTGACGTAAACCCCTTTGAGGGGAGAAAGGGCTTTGAGCTTCACCATTAATAACTACCGTGTACTCCACTATTGAAATGCAATAATAAATCTAATTAATCCATTGAGTACAAAACCCCAATCTTTCCATCATAGCTAGAAAAAAAGGTCATTCCACTCTATCATACGCATGAATATTCATATCGAGTTTGACTGCCGGCTTTCTTTTTTAAGAAGTGAGCAATTTCATGCACGATAAGGATGTTGTCCACAATTTGAAGACCCTGAATAAACGCCGATTGGGCGGGATCAATGATATCCTCTAAACACTCCCTGAGACGATGAACTAATATTTTAGAAATAATCTTGTAGCTGGTCCAATTGCTTGGTCCACCAATCCAACAATCTAAATCATCCTTATGGATCTTCCCAAACGATCGCCTATGCCACACCATATGCATTGCCAAAGCGCCCGACAAGTACCCCTACATTCTGTCTATGTCTGATGCTTTATATTTGCTTTATATTTATGTGTTCGCTGATATCTCAATTGCCACATGACCACCTGCACGGTCACATATTTGATGACCTAACCGAGTACACTCATAAACGAGTACGCTCATCTTGTCATGCCCGAGTACACTCACGTGTGAGTACACTCATCTCGTGATGACCGAGAGCACTCTTATTGAGCACGTCTCCATCGCTCGTCCTCTAGAGCACGTCTACATCGCTCGTCCTCTAGAGAACGTCTCCATCGCTCGTCCTCTAGAGCACGTCTACATCTCACGATAAGTACCTCTAAACTTTAATGCTCATATGCATATGCCTTATACTGACTTGCTTGTCGGAGTGTATGACAGGTTGGACGATTGCTCACCTTGCGGAGGATGAACCCGAGCAGAACCTTGGACGATTATGTACGGAACGTCATCTCCTTCGAAAAGCGTGCCATATGACAAGGGTACGGATGACGTACGTATGCAGATGAATGTACAGGACCTTAACCATGCAGCCTGCGAGAGATATCGCTTGTCCTGGAAATTTCCCTTTACATTAGTTACAATGAAAGAATAATAATTTTATAATGTAATTACAGATGAACACAGCTTTGCAACTTAATCATCTGTCTTAGCATGCCATCTTCCTAGAAAAAATGACGGCAAGACCGGCCATTCGGAATCTGCCATTCACCAAATTAAATGGTTCTTCTTCCATCCCAAGCTTCTGAAATCCCCACCGCGGACTAGTTGAGCCACACCGTATAGGTAGGGGATTATTCCGGTGTACATCTCCATCGCCTGCCCTTCCATCCAAACGATTTTATTCCCAGATGTTCTCTGGAGTTGTTCTGATATCTGAATCTGCAATAACTCTCCAGGTCGTTATAAATTCACGCAGATGAACAGCAGTGTAAGGCTTCAAGGCTCAACATGCATGCATGTCTCTTGTTAGTGGATCCCATGACCAAAAAGATTCAAGAAAAGCAATGACCAAGTAGACTATAAAGAGGAGTGCTAACCACACTCTCTTCCTATACACTGTCCCTTTTAAGGGCATAGAAGACAAAGATTTTGGTTTGTGTTAGGCAGTTGTTTGCCTCACCACAAAATCTGTCTTACTCTCCTCCTATTGCACTCTCCCTTATTAAGAGGGCAAGGAAGACAAATATTTTGTTGTTTGCCTCACCACAAAATTCTACTCTCCTCCTATTGCACTCTCCCCTATTAAGGACAAGGGGACAAGGAAGACAAAGATTTCGTTTTATGCAGTTGTTTGCCCGACCCTTTTTGCTCAAAAAAGGGGAGAGTGTGGTTAGCAATATCCAACTGTAAACACTGGAAACTATAATTCTGTTTACAACACCCACGGATCACAGTGTGCAACACACACCTCTCAAGAAGGAACCTTATGAGCTTAGCCCAGGACCCAACTCCCTCATGGAAGGGCGGTTTGGAGACTTGGACCGAACCAAACTCCATAGGTAGCCCGAGATACCCATATTTCGGGGAAGAAACAGTTACATTACTCAACTTAGAGCCCAGAGAGAGATTCTGTAAGCTGATGTTGAGCGCATACTGGGCTACATCGTGAGCCGCTAAATTTGCTTGTCTGCGTATCCATCGAACCTTAACTTGATCTTGCTCCCGTCACAAGGAGTTAACATCGGCTAGTATTGAACTAATCCCTACCAGGAGTTTCCATCTAGAGCACAACTTGTGATCCCACGCCACCAGACCTGCACCTGCCACTTAGATATTTGGGAGCGTCATCCAGTCCACATTAATCTTCCTCTACCGTGGAGGCGGAGACAATCACTTGACCTGCTCAACACCCTCCTGCTCAACACCCTTTAAAATAGTAGCAAGAGGTTCTGGTAATACTCCATTGAATCTAATTTCATTTCTTGAAGGCGGCCAATTTTAATCTTAGCAATGACTTTTCCGATTTCCTATGGTGGCTCTGCTTGGATAGACTTTTGGGATGACTTTTACCGACTTTGGGGTCGCAAAAATCCACCGGTATAGTAATTGGTTTGTTGTTCGATTTTTAATTTTCAGGTTAAGTCAAAAGTTTTTTTTTTAAAAAAAAAACTGAACTTTGTGAAAAGTTAGCATGAGATGACTTTCATAGAAAGTCGGTCATCGAATTTTGAAGGAAGTTGGCGGAATGGCAAGCTGATTTAAGAACGGAAGTACCAAAAAATGTTTTAAAAAGAGAATTAGCTTTCCACAAGTGCAAATCAAATATAAATTTGACTTCTAATTTTTTTAAAATAAATTTTCCTACGCAGTTCAAGCTTTCAGTTGTTAGCTTAGGGATTGGAGCTCGTGAGGACTCATCACCCAGGAGGATTGGATCCCTAGACCTCCATCAACAGAGAGGCCACACCCCACCACTGCCTCAAGAGGTGGGGGTGTGCTATTTTGGATTTGTTGTTGAAAAAGTATATATCTTTTTAGAGAAATTTATCCAAGTAGGCCGATGTGTTATACTAGAAGGAAGATTTGACTTTTGTTAATGGCATGAGATTGTCTCCGGCAGATGCCAGAAAATGGTCTCTGGATTCCCACACATCATCTGACATGTGGCAATAAAAAGGATGCAAAGTCATTTCATTTTCTCACCATGTTTTGACTTCTCCTCACTTGATATCTCACCCTTTTTAGGCATTGGATTCTCTCTGGCAGGTGTTAGAAAAGTGGTCTCGGGCTACCACAATGTGTGAGACATTTGGCATGAAAAAAGGGGAGAAGTCATTTATTTTCTCCCCATGATTTTGACTTCTTCCCACTTGATATTTCTCCCAATTTTTTTCACCATTTTATCACCACACGTGACATAATGGCTGGAGAAGTCAAAATCATGGGGACAGTGAAATGACTTCTCCAACCAAGTGTCACACACATTATTGTAGCCCGAGAACACCTTTCTGGCATCGGCAGAGAGAATCCGAGGCCCCCTTTTTATTGCCACATGTCCAATGATGTGGAGCCAAAGACCATTTTTCTGGCATCAGAGTGATTGCCTTTGTTAATAGATCATTGAGAACCGATCTAAGATTTGGGACCTCCATTGGATATTTGGATCTGCCCCAAAGACAACTAATGTAGGTGTAGAGGATATGGGACTAAACAAACTCAAAATAGGCGAACCGGACACCACTAAAACTGAGCTGCTGTAGGGTATTTTCATAAGCCTATATTGGTCTATATTAAGTTGAATTTTCCAATTTAGAGTGAGACATTACACTGTCTGTCACCAAACCTTTTTACTACAGTATCAATTTAACAAAGACTTGTTATTGTGGGCCTCCTTAGTGAGGGAGCACCTTTGCCTTTTTAGCTAAGAGGCGGGTGTCATATTTAGGGCACCCAACCCTAAGTGAAAAGTATTGAGTCCAAGATCGGCCCAAACCTTGTAGGGTCCAACGGAATCAGGTCTAGTTAGAGCCGAGATCAAATCACAACCAATTGCGGTTGAGCTCGGGGAGAGTTCAACCGCACCCACAGTCCAACACGTGTCATTTTTAATTTTAACCCTCAATATTTTTTTTTCCTAAAACCCAATGTCATATTATTGAATTTCAAGGGTTAGTGAATCTTAATCACAATTAATAGGGGTTAAAGGGACACGTGTTGGCCTGTTGGTGTGATTGAAATCTCTCGGAGTTCAATGCTATGATCCGATCTTGTTAGAGCCCTAACACGAGTTCGATCAGGCTTGGGCTTATAAAATGGTAACATATTTTTTCTTCTTTAAAAACATAATTAAAAAATATTATTATATAAAGTAAAAAATACACATAATATTTCAATACTTAGATTTCAAAAATAAATTGATATATATATATATATATATATATACATTGTATAATATCATAAAGATCGGGCTGGGTCAAGTCCGAGCTTCAATCATAAAAGGCCTGGCCTAGCCCTAAATTATGCCAATTGACACCGCCAAGTCATATTACAATTGGATTTTTTTTTTGGGGGGGGGTTGAAACACGTTTATTTTACACAGAAGGGTTGGGTTACACTAATATATTAGGGGGGGGATGCCTTATTTGGGCCTTACGATTTGAAAAAACTTGAAAATAAGCTTACTTCTATAAAATTTTATTTTATTTTGTAGGTTTTTGCACGTGTATGTGCAAAGTAAAAACTATTTTTGGATCAATATGAATTTCTGTGTACACAAAGAAGTGGAAGAAGAAAAGAGGAAGAATAACAATAAGAAGAAAAGAAAGAAGGAAGAAGATGATATGCTCTTCTTCTACTCTACTGTTCCTCTTCTAAAATCGAAACCACACTTTATTGTTCACGAATAAAGAAAGAAGAAAAATAAAGAAGAAGAAAGAGGAAGAAGGTTACGAGAAGAGGAAGATTTTTTTTCTTTTTCTTTTCGATTTTATTGTCTATAAAAAATCAAATTTTTTTTCTTATTTCGATAATCTATTGATTTGTATCACTATATCGAAAAAAGCTAGATATATATAAAAATTTGATATATCAAATTTTTTCCTTTGATTTATTGATATATTTTTTTATTTATCACTATTTTTCGAAACCTAATCATAATTTAGCTTTATAAAAAATGTTCGTCAAATTTGTTTTCGATTTATCGATTTTTTTTCCAATAAATCAAACAAACAGTATATTAAGCACTTGGTACCCATCTTTTTCTTCATTTCCTTCCCTACCTCTTCTTATTTCTTCGTTTTCTTGTCTTCTTTTTTCTTCTGTGCAGAAGCTACAGAAGAGTATATTCGTCCAAAACGAGTTTAACTTTCACTCATACACGTGAGAGACCTAAAAAAAAATAAGGAAAATAGTAAACGCACCATAGGTTCCTATTTTATAACCGAATGGGAGGTCCTCATTGGTCCATGCCCCAATTTTAAATACTTACCTATTGTGGCTAGTATTTACTCACCCCTAGGGTTAAGCAATCCAATTATGGTTTTTCAAAAAAAAAAAAAAAACCTTAGTTAAGCTTAACCAGGGTTAAATGGGGTGTTAAAAGGGACACCGGGGAAAGACCCATGAGTCCCCTCAGCGCTCAAAAAATAAAAAACGCCTGTATTTAGATTTTAGACTTCTAAAAAAGGGTGAGTCCTAACTAGGGAATGTCTTAACAAAAAAAAATAATTAGGGAATATCACCAGTATATGGTATATCATTGTGGGTTTGTTTGTGGATGAGGTTCTAATTTATCGCCAGCTGCGTGGTTATAGTTGCTGATACTCGAAGATGTTGGGGCCATACCCAGATTTCGGTTTTCTGGTCTAAATCCACTCCTCTCGATTCTGTAGACAAAATATCTGAAAACCCAAATTTCGAAATATAAAACTACAAAATTCGATCTCTCTTATTCTTAGAAAAATCAAACAACGGAGCTCAACAAATCCAGAATCCATGGCGACCGCTTCTCTTCTCGAAGCGATCTCATTCGTCAGAGACTCGAAACCACCGTCTCTGAATTGGAATCCTCTGTTGCAGAGTTTTCCAACACAGACGGTTCATCTTCAATCAACGAAGAACAACTCCTGCTTCAACAGAACCTCCAAATTCAACAAAACCTCTAAATTTAGAGTTAAATGTTTGTTGGATTCGAAGAAATGCACTGTAGATTCGGTGGTTGAAGAGAGAAATCGGAATCCGCTGGAAGGAGTTGTGAATTTAATCTTAAAAGCCCTAAAGGCGTTGCAGAAACCGGCCATTGCTGCTGTTCTATTGGGTTTGCTTTTGACTTATGATCCGAATTCGGCATTAGCTGCTTCAGGAGGGAGAATGGGTGGACGGTCCTTCTCTTCGAATTCGTCATCTTCTTCGTCGAGGAATTATTCTACTCGGACAAGAAACCCTGATTTTTCATATTCAGCGCCGTATTATGCTCCATCGCCGTTTGGATTTAGCGGCGGCGGTGGGGGATTTTATGCAGGCCCGGCTTTTGGGGTGGGAGTCGGCGCGGGATCAGGTTTCTTTTTTATTATGATGGGGTTTGCAGCATTCGTTTTGGTATCGGGATTCCTTTCAGATCGATCGGAGGGAGGTGTTCTTACTGCGACAGAGAAAACAAGTGTTCTCAAGCTCCAGGTATGATGAATTTTTGTTCTAAATGACTTCAGTTGCTGGTTGGTTGCTACAAATAGCAAGAGAAACTACTGTTTGAACTGGAAGCTTAATGAACTAATCAACAACTAGCGAAGAGTGTATCATCATCCAAGTCTGTACATCTTAAAAGTAGTGAAATATTTATTTCTCCCCACTCCAAAAATAGAAAGATACAGACTTAATTGAAACTTCTTCTTTGTTACAATTTCTGTAAATGGTAATTAAAATTATCGAAAACTGCTATAGATGGGGGGATTAAGTCTCATTGAGATAAAGCTGAGTTCTGCTCTATATATATATATATATATATATATTTTTTTTTTTTTGGGGGGGGGGGGGGGGGGGGGGGGGGGGGGTTCTAGCTGCATTGCTGGTTGCAATTTAATTTATATGAAGCAAATCTAAATGAATGTTATGAATTGTGATTTTGGTGTACTACAACATGAACTTTGTGCATTTTCAGCCTAGCAGTCTTTTAAATAATTTATTTCTTTATTGTGGATTGTCTTTTCTTAGGTTGGGTTACTGGGCATGGCACGGTCACTTCAAAGAGATCTTGATCGGATTGCCGAAATTGCAGACACTTCCACTTCGGAGGGGTTGAGCTATGTATTGACCGGTAAAGCTGCTAAAAAGTTGTTTATTGTATCCTTCAGTTTGTTTTACTTTTATGAACTTAACTTATATCTTTTTATGGATATGATAATCTCTAGCTTTTGATTGTGTTCTTTATTCTTAAATATTTTGTTTATCTAAAGACATGTTTGCATTTTAGCTCCGAGAACTTTAGTTGAGGTAACTCTGTCAATTGCCATATTAGTTTTCATACGATTGTCTCTTAAATGATTGAGCTGAACAATTTCCTTTCTAGACAAAATAATGATATTATGTAGAAATCTCTCTAATGTGCCTATTTTCTTTTTTCCATGCTTGCTCATCTTACGCGTTACGTCAAAGAACTACAAAATGCTCAGATTTAGATTTCTTGTTTAATGACTAATAAGAATGGAATGCTGTGTGGTGCAACTTCAAGTTCCTGAATAAATGAGAATACCTTTTATCAATAGTTTATTTTGTGGTTTGATCAACAACATGCACGCTGACAGTAATAGCTGTATTACCACTAAGGTGTATCTGAGATACTGAAGCCATAGTAATTGTCACCTCAGCTAGATCACTATGTCCTTCATAGCCGATTACAACACCATGGCCATTGTTTTTTTTCCTTTCCTGTTAGTATACTTGCCGTTGTCATCATCGCCTTCTTAAACTAATCTTGAGTTCCCACTTTGGACAGTTACTAGGAGTTTCTTTTCCCTCTAGGTTTCATTAGAGATCATTTTGGTTACATTAGAGTAGTGATCCTGTTCGACGCATATACATACTTGGTCTGTTTGGTTATCAAAACCTGCGGGTACGGGCTGCTTAGGTAAGGACATACTATGTCATGAAACTCAAAAAACCAAATAGGAAGACTATAACTGTTATTCTAAACAAATAATTCTGTGCCGCACTGGATTATTACTCTTCCTATTTTCGGTTTTCATATTCCTTTGCTTCTAACTCTTCCACAATGGAACTGTTTTTAGACATGCCTCAAGTATGAATTGGGTTAGGTTACCATACCATAAGTCAAAAGGTAGGTCACAAGGACTGCCTTCACATATTGAGAACCTGATTTGAAAGCTCAACAGCCAACCAGCCACAGAGTTTACTTCTTTTTAAACTCAAGGAAAAAATGGAACCTTATTTGTGGAGATATAAATAATGTCGTCAAATATGTCCATAATCTTCAAAGTAGGTTAAGAGGCCATATCAACCCATTGAATAACAATAAGTGAATTTTTAAAAGAGTGCCTACATTCAAGGTTTTAAAATTCAAATTTGCTGGAAGTTTCATAGGTTAAGAAACTTTTGTCAAATTTCGCACCGAAGTTTGGGATTTTTTCCACAAAATTCAGAGACGTGGGAAAAACATGGAATTTTCGGTTGAAACTTCAGGAATTGCTAAGCAAACATAAATACACACTTGGGGATACAAAATGCAAAGAAAACTAAATGACATAAGAGATACATGAATATAATATAGAACAAAACTTTATTGTCTACCAAGCATAGTAATAAATTCGTGGTAACCGGACTGATAGAAATCATATTATGTATCTAATGTCCATTACGCAATCTTTGATGCTAATATACATACTGCGAGTTTTGAAAACTTATTTAACTCACTTCTTTTGAAATTCTGACTTTCCCCCTTCTAGATCCGAAATCACCACTCTTATCTTTTTTTATAATAAAAAAACTAAGATCTATGTTACAAATCGACAGATCAAAGCTTCAAAACCACTCCTAGGAGAAAAATCAATTTGGGGCCTTTTGAATGGATTTGATTTCTTAACTTTTTACTATTATGCATAATTGCAAGTTTATAACATAGATCTTATATTTTTTTCTTCTCTCACTTTGTTTCCATTAAGCTGGATAAAATATTATCTTTATGCATAATATGCATTTATTGCCAATAATTTTGATTGTTTATCAATTTTAAACCATTTCCCTCAATTTTACATTTTTTTTCTAAAAAGAAAAAATGGTGTGAGCTTTTTCAGTTTCATCCGAAATCGTTATGTAAAGGTTTTGGCAAGACTTGTTATGCAGATCAAAACCATTTTTAAAAACATTGCTACCAACGCTTGGAGTTGCTGAGTTCCTACTTCTCTCATTATATAGATTCAGAGTAAATATTTCATTATCTCTTTTTTTAATTATTATATTTGTATTTGTTCGGCCTTCGCGATTGTAGGAGTTTGTTCCACATCACAAAATCTCCATATTTCTTTGCAGGATATTTTCTTCTAAAAGTCCCAATTGCTTAATTGTATTTATTATGTCTTCTTAATCTAGCTGTACAAGAAATTACTAAGAACAACTACATTTGCTGGAATAAAGGAAACTGGATAAGGATATACTATATAGATTAGATGATTCGATAGGATAGCAAGATGGTCAAATGGGTCAAAAATTTGCTTTTCAAGCTGGTTAAACATTTGCATCTTCTCTTTTTTGGTGCCATTGCCTCTTCTGTTTCTGGTGATATTTCTATGATTGGTTTACTTGCTGTCTTATAGATGTCTCATGTAGTTTCTGATATTAGTTCTTCACTTTTATAAATTGTCTTCTGCAATAGTCCTTGTTACTTCTTGTCGCTTCTATTATTTCGCTCACACAATGTTTTCCTATTTTCTTTTTGCCTGTAGAGACCACATTAGCCTTGCTTCGGCATCCAGATTGCTGCATCTCCGGTTACTCATCTGTAAGTTTAATATCGTCTTCTTGAACACTTTCCTGGTGCATACTATGCTTGTTAAAACTACCATGGTTTCATTTCTCAAAATTTAATTGAATTGGAAATTGATCTTAATATGGTTTAATTCAGTGATCGATTTCAAAGCTTCTATGCAGAATAAGTTGGAATTATAGCTCTCTGTTTCCATTCTTTTCTCATTGGAATTTGGTAAGCTAGATAAAGTCTTGCGAACATCAAAGGGTGTTGTCTATATGATCTCAGAAACATGATTGTCCATATCATTTTGACTCTCTTATGTAATTGTCTTTAGAACATGGGTATGACAGGCATATCTTGGGTAACATAGATTTGTCCAGGCAAAGTTGTGACTAAGATAGGGTACTCAATGTGATGTCTTGTTGCCCGAGTTCATTTGGAGTAATATTCTGGATCTTTCGATTTGTGACATTACTTTAGGGTATTGAATGGTAATGTAGGATTCATGTCATCGGATTTGGCAGGGTTTTTACTTTTTACACCAGATGCAACCCTTCTCCTTTATCCGGGCTCAGGACCGACAATGCAACACAAAGAGTGGTACTAGGTAATTTGGGATAAGGCATGATAGAATAGGATTTGTGTGGCTAACCCCAAGTATTTTGGGATGAGGCATTGATGATGATGATGATGATGATGATGACGACAACTTTAGGGTGGTGAATATTCATTACGGGGTCAATACTGCTTGTCTAGGATTGACTACACTTGTGGCCTTTATTCCATTGCAGATTTTGCTTCTTTCTTTTTCATTGCGTATCATTACATTGTGCTCAGTGTTTTAAGGATACTCACAGATACTCATTGTTGTTAGGTGTATCTGATATTTGTTGACAGGATGAAAACCTTAACTTACTTTTCTTTTCGTTTTTGGCAGCATCTATGTACAAATTATGAATTTTTAATGTATTTCTACTCATTTCAAGATTTCCTTACACCTTGGTTTTTTTGTTAGTTGATAATTTTTTTAAAACATAATTTTGTCTTCGAATATCATCTGTTAACTATATGGACATGATGCCACCTCAGCAGTTTCCATGTCTGATACAAAGACATGCATCCATGTGTAAGTTATGTACACCATAAGAATTCTTAAGATGACACTCTTCTATTTTGCGATGACACTATTCTATTTTGTGAAGCTTCCTGTACGAAATTGGCTCTTGTCAGATGCATAGTTCAAAATATCGATACGGGCCGATACGTACCGGTTTTTCAGCCTACCGATACAGAGATACGCCGGAATGAAAAAAATACAGCGTATCGCAGCCGTATCGGTGCGTATCGGTACCGATACGCACCGATACATGCGATACGCAGCTGTTTTACGGGGTTTTTTTTTTTTTTCTTTAAGTATCGACCGATACTGTTCTAAGGGAGAGATTAAAAAAAAAAAAAGGGAGAGCTATTGATATTTCCGAAATTTCGGTCAAAATCTTTAAAAAGATTCAACACTGAGGAAAAAAACCCAATTTTTTTCGTTTTTTTTTATGCTGTGATTTTTTTTTGTGAAATCCTATAGGGTTTCACTTGTCTGTAACAGAAAAAGGAAAAAAAAAAAGAGCAAGAAGGAAGAAAAGAGGAGAAAGGAGGAAGAAGGAGAGAGGAGGAAGGAATAAGAACCTGTAGCCGACGCCGTCGCCACCATCGCCGTCGCCATCGCCATCGCCGTTGCCGAGGGTGAGTCTCCTCTTCCCCTCTTCTCTTCTCTTCTCCTCTGTTCTCTTTTCTTTTTTTTTTGATACTGGATCTTGATGTTACGATGGGTTATGAATTAGGAAAGTGAACGGTCTTTTACGACAAAAGACCCTAAGTATTGATTAATTACCAAAAGGTAATTATTTATAAATAGTTTTTTTTTTAAAAAAAATAAAAAATTTTAAAGACCCCTCCCTTACATTACTATTATGCCTTTAAAATATTTCATAACCTCATAAATCCCCTTAACAGTTCTTGAACTATGGTTAGTAAGTTTTAACCACTATGGTTAATTTTTTTAAAAAAAAATCAAGATTAGATGCTTTAACCTCAAGGGTTATTGAATCTTAACCATAATTAAAGGGAGTTAAAGGTAACACGTTAAATTTTTTTTTCCAAAAAACTAAGGTTAGATGCTTTAACCCTAAGGCCTAAGAGTTAGTGAATCTTAACCACAGTTAAAGGGAGGGACACATTAATTTTTTTATTTGTTATTTCTAAAAACAAAGGTCAGATGCTTTAACTCTAAAGGTCAGTGAATCTTAATCATAGACAAAGGGAGTTAAAAGGGGACACATCATTTTTGTATTTTTTTTCTAAAAACCAAGGTTAGATTGTTGAACCCTAAGGATTAGTGAATCTTAACCACAGTTAATAGGAGTTAAAAGGGACAGTCAATAGGTGTGATTGAACTCTCCCAAGGTTTTTTAAAAAATAATAATAACAGTAACCCTATTAAAAAAATCACACCCACTTGCCAACGTGTCCCTTTTAACTCCTATTAACTGTGCTTAAGATTCACTAACCCTTGGGGTTCAACAATCTAACCTTGGTTGTTTTTTTTTTTTTTTTAAAAAAAAACTAACTCTATTAAACTTGTAATCACCTAAACACCACTCAATAGATATAGAAGTCCTGCTTGTTTACATTTTTTTTTTATCAATAAAAAGTAATTTCATTAAAAACTAAGGATTCACAAATAGTGAATCATAAAGAGCCCAAACAAACAGAGTATAGACTAACAACTAACAACTACCAAATAAAATTACAGTCATCCTGCTTGTTTACATCGAAAATAAAAAATAAAAAAATTGAACAAAAGCCTTGCTTGTTTACATAAAAAGAATAAAAAATTATATTTACATCAACTTCACAGTCAAATAAAATTACAGTCATCTTCGTTTGATCTTGATGTAGGTCTTCGATAATTCAACAATTTCCTCATCTTCCCATATTGATTAAGTCCTGAAAAAACATCGAGCTTGTCAATTGCAGATAGAAATAAGTTTGGAAACTAAATTGCTAAATTTCAATTAGTTATCAACTTTAATGTGTATTCATAAATTCTTTAGATATCTAAAACAATTAAAATGGATAATCATTGAAATGTTAAGTATAGATAACTTAAATTTTCTACTCTAAGTTGATATATACTAATGATCATTAATTCTAGATTATATTTCTTATACTTGGTTGACTATTGTTGGTATTTTCATGCATATTTATCAACGCTCACGTCTTTTTTAACTTATAAATTTTTTAACTCTCATATGAATGATTATAAATGTAGTTGAAGGTCTTCATTTAATTTGTTTTTAGCTTATATTTACATTAAAAGAGGTTTTATGCAAGGTATCCAAGTTTTTCCTTGCGTATCCAAGCTTTTTTAGCGTATCCTGAATTTTTACGCCGTATCCAACCGATACGGTACCGATACGCCAATACGTATCCTATTTTGGGCTGACCGATACGGCGACCGATACCGATATTTGAACCATGGTCCGATGTCTTTTTCGATGTTATGAAGCGGTATCGAGATTGAGAATTAATTTGGGTAAGATCGTCATTTTCAGTGTGGGTGAGTTGGCAGCTTGTCCAGGTTGTAGAATGGGTCGTTTCCCAACTTCGTATTTAGGATTACCCTGGGGTGCATCGTTTAAAGCTAAGTCGGCTTGGAGCCCAGTCACTGACAAATTTCACAAGCAGCTTAAAGGTTGGATTTCTTGATTCCTATCCAAAGGGGAAGCTTACGCTAATAAAAAACACCCTGTGCAGCCTCCTGACATACTTTTTATCTTTGTTTAAGATTCTCGTCTCAATTGCATTCACACTCAAAAGATCTAAAGGACATTCTTATGGAACGAGAAAGTAGTGTCTAGGAAGTATCATCTAGTGGACTAGAAGACAATCTCACAGTCCAAGTGTGGTGGAAGTCTCAATATTCATCCCCTAACAAGGGTGAATAAGGAGGGCCCTCTTGGGGAAATGGCTTTGGTGTTTTGGTGAGGAGGTTGACAACCTTTGGAGGCTATGATAGTGGCTAGATATGGGGAGGCCAATAGGTGATGCCCTAAGTAGAGTCGAGGTCCTATGCGAGTTAGGGTGTGGAAGGCCGTGGCACAAGGTTAGGGTGAATTTTTTAATTACACTCGCCTTAGGGTGGGTAACAGGGAGGGATTAGTTTTTGGCATGATCATTGGTGTGGTTCATCCCTGCTGAGGCAAAATTTTGGCAACCTCTTTCTCCTAGATTCAAATAAGGACGCGTCGGTAGCCGAGAATTTAGAATGGCGTGAAGGATTTTTTTGTGTGGACTCCCAAATTGAGGCGTAATTTACTTAATTGGGAGGTTCAGGACCTATTGTGGTTTCTCTCCCAAATTTAGTAGGTTACTCCTAACCCAATCGTCAGGGATAGTCGGGTTTGGTCCCTCGGACAACAAGGGGCGGTTCCTAGTGAGATCCTTTTTGCAAGCTTTGGAAATTGGGCCTAGTGTTCATTTTCCTCATCAGGTTGTGTGGTACCATTCAGTTCCCTCTAAGGTTTCATTTTTATTGTGGACAACAGTTTTAGATAAAATCCTACCTAGCGATCACCTCATGCATAGAAGTTGGTGCCTGGCTAACAATCTTTCATGTGTCTCGCACTAGAGGAGTCTGTGGATCACAAACTATTGCATTGTTCGGTTGCGAGAGAGGTTTTGGTCTATTTCATTTCCTATCTTCGCATCCCTTGGATATTTCTCGATCCTTCCGAAGCTTCTTATCCTATTGGCTTTCATTGTCGTTTCCTTTTCTAGTGGGTTTAGTTTAGCCTCTCATTCCGAGGGCGATAGCATGGGCTCTTTGGAAGGAGAGGAATATGAGGGTGTTTGAGGACTCATTCTTGACCATTCCTTGGATCCAAGCTCGGGCTTGATTTCTAGTTTCATCTTGGTGCTCTGTAGGGGGAGTTGGTGGTGATCATTGGGGGAACATTTTCGCTTTGTAGTTATTTGGCAGTTGTTTTTTTGTTTTGCTTATGTGCACCCTTTTGGTTTACTTTTGGTAAACTCGGAGTTCTGTGGTTCAATCCCTTTTTTTAACACACACACACACACACATATATATATATCTGTTTATCGATCAAATAAAAAAATAATTCTTAAGAGGTCAATCCAGTAAAGTACCTTCGACAAAACTTCTCAGCCTTTTGTGCCTCACATGCTATTTTGTTACTTATGTCACTCTCTTATCATGTATGACTTGTATATAACCTTTTGTACTCTTGTATTCTTTTACATATGTTTTATCTCCACGGTTTCTTCCAGAAAACCTCACTTTCCTTGCAGACTACCTTTTTTTATTTCAAGAAGGACCAAATAACAAGACTCATAAATTGGTGACACCAGCATTCTAATGCAAGTGATGAAGCACCATGATTTACTATATAAGCCATACACATTAACAAAAGTTATGGCTCTGGCATCTGGATAGAATGAAATTTTGGAATAAGATTTGTGTTGCCGGCACCAAATAGTCGGGATAAGGCTTAAATGGTGGTGGTGATGAATTCATTTAGACAGAGAGGTTGATAGAGATTGGCAACATCATTAGGTTGATGTAGTCACAGTTTCTGAATTAGGTTTCTTTCTGGGCTTAACTTGAAATTAAAAATCCCGTTGACTTATTTCTTGCACAAAATTATTAGCCTTGATGATACTTTGAGTATTCACTATTGTCTTATTTTTTAGCAACTCCATCGGAGAAGCTTGGATAATTAATTTGTTATTTTCCTTTTCATGCTATTGCTTCCATATTACCATTAATTAATGCCAAAACGAAAATGGCTTGCGTTTAGGAGAAGTGAATGGTAGTTGCATCCTTTTTTTTTGGAAGGTATGGTAGTTGCATCATACAAATAATGACTACAATTTTTGTTTCCTGCAATTGATTCCCCTTGTTTATTTCCTTGGACTTGCATTGAAAATTTCTTGGATTAGAATATAAGAGTGCCGAACGCATGCATGTGTAATTGTAACCATCCTTGCAGGTGGATCTGAAGAGGAGCATAGAGGATGGGGAAAAACGCTTCAATCAACTCTCTATTGAAGAGCGGGGGAAATTTGATGAAGAGACACTTGTCAATGTGAACAATATCAAAAAACAAAGCACAAGAAGCCAAAGATCTAACGGATTCAGCAATGAGTACATAGTGGTAAAGTCACACCTTCAATGGATTTTCTAGAAATACACCCACATTTATTTTGTTTCTAGTAACACTATGGGTTATTAGATGATGGAAGGATTGCCTCTGCTAATTTAGAATGAGTGATTGCATTATTTTTCCGTTTATATTCTATATTTGCTTCATTTATAAATATTGTTTATATAATATTATATGTTTTGTATACTTAAATGCTCTAGGTTGCAGGGATAGGATATTTGTTGTGTTATCTATGTTTATGTTCCTCAGGACAGCTTTGGAGAGATCTTTTGGCGTTGACCCACAATATATTTCATTGCAATGGATATCAAGCGATATGGTCACAATACACATTCTGTTGTTATCTGTCATGGCCTTAATCATGGATATTTGAATGATTTCTATTTCTTTAAAAATATACTATTTGTGGAAATGGGCCCAGCTTGGGCCTGAACGGAATGGGCCGACTCCAACCCCTAGGCTTACCCTCACCTAGGGGTGTCAATGGGCCGAGCTTGGGTCTGAGTTTTTGTATATTTGAATAGACTCGGCCTGAGCTAGGCCCATTGACAAGAGGTTTTTGAGGCCCAAATTTGGCCCGTTGGCACCCCTACCCTCATCAAAAGCAAGGTTTGAAATTTCGACGAGATTTCGATATCTCGTACGAGAAATCTCGATCTCGGAGGGTCCCGACATATCTAGACGGGGTATTATAATTTTACAATTTTTCGAGAAATTTCGACCGAAATTTCGGAATATCGCACGATATTTCCGAAATTTCGGTCGAAATTTTAACAAAATCGCTACAGAGGAAAAAAACCAAATTTTTTTCGTTTTTTTTTTTTGCTGTGATTTTTTTTTCGTGAAACCCTATAGGGTTCACTTGTCTGAAACAGAAAAAGGAAAAAAGAAAAAAAAAGAGGAGAAAGAAGAAAGAAGAGAGGAGAAAGGAGGAAGAAGAAGAGAGGACAACCATACCTCTGTCATCGTCGCAGTAGCAGTCGCCTTCGCCGTCGCAGTCGCCGTCGCCGAGGTGTCTCGGTCTCTCCTCTTCCCCTCTTCTTTGTTTTTTTTTTCTTCGGGTTGATGAACAGATCTTACGAGTGTTTTAGGGATTTTAAAGAGTCAACGGCTTTTTACGAAAAAGGCCTAAGTTATTCATTAATAACTAAAATGTACTTATTTATAAATACATTTTTTAAAAATATTTTTTAATTTTTTTTTAGAAACCCCTCCCTTACATTACAATTTACAAACTAATGATATTAAAAAAAAATTTGTATTAAATAAGAGTGTTATTAGTGGAAGCCTAATAATATTTCATAAATTAAAAATTGCAAAACTTTATTTGGACGTAAATATCCTTCACTTTACTTTATTAAATAAAAATTTTATATTAAAATTTTCATGCTTTTAACAATACAGTATTTGCTAAAGAGTAAGGACTCTCTTTATTAGACTTAGAACTTAGAAAGACTCTATTACATATGTGATATGTTTACTAAAATAACAATTTATAATTTTTGCATGGGTAGATAATATATTTAAATTGATAAATTTATTTTTTAAATTTAATATATATTACTTTAATAGGCTCAACATTAATTGCTCTCCACCTTTTAATGGGTCATACTTATTTAAAATATATCCTTAAAAGCGTGAAAACTTTAATTCATAAAATTTTAAACCAAAGAAGAACACTACTCTTTTAAGGATATACTTTAAGGAAATATTTTAGTTTATCAAATATTTAGTTTAGTTTATCTCTTTTAAGGATATATTTTATTTAATATATCATAAATTGTCGTCAGTGTTAGCGCATGTCTTTGGCTCCCTTCTCATTGCATCTCTTATATACATTGTTGTTTTTGTAATTTTTTTGACTCTCAGATGTATATTAACATCTATTTTAACATTTCTTTAAGTTTCATTAAAAAATTCCATATTTTTCACTATTTTTCTCCACGTGCGATATTGTTCCCTCGATATCGATATATCTTGCGAAATATCCTTGATATATCTTTTTCCCACGGCTCGAAATGACATGCGAAATCGAAATTTCGAACCTTGATCAAAAGCATACTGTGAGTTTACCCACTTATTTCTTCTCCCTTTTCCCCATCCCCCCTCATCGGTGGCTTCTGTGATGGAGATGCTCCAAAGAGGTTTTTATGAAATGATCAAGAGGCTAGAAAGTAATCATCTACTGGAGTAGAAGAAAGTTTGTGAGCCCATTAGAAAGGGTGGTTTAGGATTCTCTCAATTTGAGAATTCAACTAAGCTCTTTTAGCTAAATGGATCTTGAGATTTAGGTAGGAGTGATGTAGTCTTTAGAGGAAGGTGATTGTAACCAAGTACGGGTTGGAGTCCGAGTTGAATCCTAAGGATGTGAGGGTCCTTATGGGGTGATTGTGTAGAAAGCCATAGTTCAGTAGTAGCCGCAGTTCAGCAAGCATATCTTCTATAGAGTGGGGGCAGGTAGGGAGATAAAATTTTTGAAGGACCCTTGGTTGGTAAATAAGCCGCTGAAGAATTCTTTCGGGAGCGTTTACACCTTAGCTCAGGATAAATCCAATTCGGTCAAGGAGTCTTATGACCTTTGCAATGGGGAGGTGGTGTGGACTCCGATGTTGAGAATAGATCTTAATGATTGGGAATTGGATGATTTTCTAAGCTTACTGAACCGTATTTTTAGTAGCCACCCTAACCTGTTGGTGGGGGATGGTATCGATCAGGTTTGGGTGGGGGATAATTAGGGTAAATTTTATGCGATATTTTTATCATTTCTGGAGGGCCAATCATTGCAGTTATATTTCATACAGAGTGGTTTGGAATTCTGATGTTCCATTAAAAATTTGTCTTTTCCTGTGAACAAGCATACTTCTCCTTGGACCATCTTCAGGGTAAGGCCTGATTGCAAACACATTGCAAACTAGTGTGTTATGTGCTTTGTTGATGAGGAGTCAGTAGATCACTTATTGGTCCATTGTCCTCTGGTCATCGGTATCCTGAGTTTTTTCCTATCCCGTTTAGGGGTGTAGTTGTTTTTCCCAAGGAGCTTTTCTCTCTTAGGGGGCGTTTGATAAAAGTTAAAATATGAGCTTATTAACTTATTCTACTAAATTAAGCTCTTATTAGTAATAAGACTGTTCGATAATATTTTAGTGATGTCTAAATATTTTAGCAATAAGTGATTTTATCACATCAATAAGTAATCTAAAGCTACTTTTTTTAAAAAGAACTTATTTTACTTATACAGGCAACTTCGATTTCTGGACCATTCTACCATTATAAATATTCTTAATTTTTAGAACTTAATTAGAAAGCACTTATTAGATAAGTTTTATCAAACGCCCCTTTAGTGTCCAACTAGTTCTTGGGGGTGGAGGATGCTGCTCAGAAGGTGATTTGGGGGCTTCTTCTGGGGGCCATTGTTTGGAGCATTTGGGAGGAGAACCATAGAGTGTTCGATAATTCACATATCACAGTTCAGGGGATTGTCTGGGGTATTGCTAAGCTTATTTCCTCTTGGTGTGAGATTGAGGATGACTTTGAGGTCTTGGGTCAGGATCCTTTCTTTCTTATAGTCCTTGAATGGTCTGTCTCTTGCTCGAGTCCAATTTGTATATTTTTCTGTCTTTGTTGTTCACCCATCAGGCCATCAGTGAGCTTTTTAAATATTTTTTTCTTTGATAGTGGATTTTTTAATCTATAGAAGAAGTGTAACTTGGTTGTAAATAAGGTAAAATACACACATACATACACATGCTAAACAAGTTTACATTTGTGACACCTAAAGTCAAAGTTAGACCAACATTGTACATAGGATGAAAAGTAAGACATGGGATTTTTCCCACTGAATTATGAATATAAAATGCTGACCTCCTCTCTCATGTTTTAAGTTTTCAAAGGCTGCTCCAAGAACCCAAAGTGTGTCTAGCCAGTAGCCTCTCCATTAAACATTCTTATGAGAATTCCTTTTCTTTTTTATCCATCCTAGGACAACAATCATTGTGACGTTTGTAGGAAACCCAGACGAATCGATGCTTTCCTCTTTATGATAAGATTTTTACATCATCTAGGACAATAAGATATGACTTCTGTCATGTTTCCAAGAACAGACTCGGGAAGGCATCCTGATGTGCTTTTGAATTTCTCTCAATTTTATAGATAAAACTAATTTAGAAAGCATAAAAAACATGAAAGATTGGGGCATTCCATCTTTGAGTGGATCGTATGATTCATGCCAGAATTTTACTTGTAGGATTGAATTTGAACATGAAATGGGGCCACGACTAGCATGATTGTTTTTGTATGGAATCTGACCAAAGTTTAGGATTTGAATAGAGCAGTGATTAGCCCACCCCACATTTGACTACGTAATCAAATGCCTTCCCATTGCATCCCCTTTAACCGTGTTTAAGCTTAACCAACTTAAAGTTAATAATTTTTTTTTCTAAAAACCAAGGTTAAATGGATGAACCCTAGGGGTGACTGAATCTGAAACACTTTTTTTTTTGATCGGTAATCTAAGCAATATATAAATATCAGAAAAAAGAAAAGAACAAACAAACAAAACGAAGAGAAACAGAAAAAAAACCAAGGCTCATGAGAACGTGAACCGAAACACAACACCTACAAAATAGAAATACAAACAAAATAATCCCTGAGCACCGCTGTGCGGCTCATTCCTCAAAATTAGACTAATAATAAGTCAACATCCACCCCGCCTGACTCGCTGTGCACCAGTCCACCACAGTTAATGGGTGTTAAAAATGGGATGGGGACCAATGAGGACTGGCATTTCGTTACTTAGTGGAAATGCGCAGTAAGTTAAGCATTTTCCATTTGAATAATACTTTGAATAGTTAGAAATGGAATTTTTCCCCCCTCTTAATTATTTAATCATTTTCCCTTTGTCATTCTCTTTTAATACCCCATTTTCAGATAACAATCCTGGTGGCTGCTGAAGGAGTACATAAACTGCCTGCCATCAATAGCAGTGCAGACTTGAAGGATGCGTTGCAAAAGCTGGGTTCCATCCCCTCCAGAAAAACTATGGTAACAATAGAAAATTCATTATATAGTACCCTCTCATGCCATGTCTGATTTCTATATTGATTTATCTGCAGGCAGTAGAGGTATTGTGGACTCCTCAGAATGAAAATGATACACTGTCAGAGCGAGAACTGCTTGAAGATTACCCTCTTTTGAGGCCTCTATAAAATTCCCTAAGCTGGTTTAGGATCCAAGTGGCAATTGTAGAAAAGAAAAATGTCTATAAAATACAACAATTTCACCCACCCAAGATTAATTACACTTTAGTCTGTTGTACAGTGTTATTAAACTTATATGCAGAAGGGGTGCATATCCCCTAGAGCTAAAACCTTTCTTTATCAACTTTTGGTTTGTAAGTTGTAACCCACTCTTATCTTTCAATTTGAAATCTTAAAAGTTTACATAAGGGTTGAAAATTGAAATGCTCTTCTGTACATTGTCTATGATAATTACTGTCAGGATCAACAGCTGAAATTAAAATTTTCATCAATGTGATTTGGTAGAACTTGCAGGAATTAATTCCTCAGTATGGTGTGGTCCAACTGCCTATAATCTTTAGTTTAATTGCAGTTGTTTTAATAGTCCATTTATAGTTTGAATACATTTTATGGGAATTACTGAACCAAAGTTCTCCCAAATAGCTAGTGGAAGCCCCAAATAGCTTAGTGTAAAATGATCAAAATAGTCTGCCATTCAAGTGAGAAAATGATCAAAGCAGTCTTGAAGTTGTTGGCAAGGTTTGAAATCACGATTATTTTGGTTATTTCGGAATCCAAACAGATAATGAAAGGAGCCAAATCATCTACAGCAAATCCGGTTATCACTCCTAGAGGTCGCCACGTGTCTTCTTTGACACCCCTTAACCGTGGGTAAGGTTCACCCACCTCTAGGGTTCACCTGCCCATCCTTGGTTTTTTTTTAAAAATTAATTCTTTTTTTAAAATTAAAAAACATTTTAATAATAAAATAACACTAAAAACAGTTTTTAATTTTAAAAAAAGAACCAAGGAGGGGTGGGTGAATCTTACCCACGGTTAAGGGGTGTCAAAGGAGACACGTGGTGACCTCTAGGGGGGATAATTGGATTTGCCAAATCCGGTTATCACCGTAGAGGATTTGACTCCATAATGAAATTGTGGATTTAACAAAAAATTATCTTAATTGATCGAAATTTTCTCCCAAAATTTCGTCTGAAATAACTTACTTTTAAAAAAAAATTGTTTTTTAATGATTTTTTTAATCTATTAAGAGTCCTCACTCTTAATAATTAAGTTTTCTAGTTTAAATAGATTACTTAGGTAGATTTTATAGCTAAAATAAGTTTTTTAAAATAGTTTTTTTAATCTATCAAGATTCAAGAGTCCTGACTCCTATAATTACTTTTAATTTGTTACTTAGATAGTTTTTCTAATTTACATAGATTATACTGTAAGTGTTCTTATTAAGGTTTTCTAGTTTAAATAGATTAGGTGAAGTGTTTAAGCTATTATCTCTTTATTTTATCTTATAACATTATTTTTCTAATATTTCTGTAAATTTCCTGAAATTTCAATCTATTTTTTGAATGTCAGTAAATTTCAATAAATTTTAGTTATTTTTATTAAAAATAATTAGAAATTTAAAAAAAAAAAAAACCAACTTGATCTTGATCTCAACAGGAATTTCAAAATTTCAGATTGGCGAATGTTGAGTTCAGGTTTCCAACAAGTGCACCACATGCAAGGGCAGAGCCGGGGCGAGGTGGAGCCATCCTTCCACACACACACAAATTGCTCCTATTGTATTAGGTCCAATTTTTTTTCTTAAAGTAAATGATATCTAATTTTTATATATACTGCCTCCCAAATCCTAATTAGGATGTAACGGTTAATTATATGGGGGAGTTTGGCGTCATAAAAATTTGTAACTTTTTTATAAGTATAATAGAAAAAATTAAAAAATATAATTAATTTTATTTATATAATTGGTCTCAAAAGACTTGGGATACTCGTCTACTGGGGCAAAGAGACCACCAACAACACTCAAAAGGCGCAACATGTGCCTGTGCACATCAATTGAGACGTCACATGCCCCTATGCGTACCAATCAAGGTGCTATACATGCAAACCAAGGTCAAACCAAGGTCTTGATTGACACGCACAAGAGTATGTGGTGCTTGCCGAGTGCTGCTGATGGTCTCCTTGCCATCAAACTACTGGAGAGGATCCCCTGACCTCCTAAAAGGGTGGTCCCTTTTTTCTTCTTGTATACTGGAATTTGAAATGCAACATTAACGAAGTTTATGACTACGAAACCCATTATTCAAAACAATAATGATCTCAGGGCTATGCCTCCGAATTCCCAAGCCTCATAATATTTCATGGACTGATATTTTCTACGAAAATTCGTTCTTCGTACATGTATTTCAGCCTCCCAAAAAGAATTTCCTAACACTACCCCTAACCACATGTATGGGTTTTGAGCCAGAGAAGAAGGAATTATGATTGCAATTGTGTGGGTCATGGAAGGATAAGGAAGCCATGAAGAGATCAAAAGGTGTGCACATCCATTCAAAGCAAACCCTAGCTAGATTATATAAAATAGTCATAAAGATATAATTTCATTGGTGGAGCCTAAAAAAATAGTATAAGAAAGGCCTCGGATTGTCTCTGGCGAAGCCAGAAAGGGCTCTCGGGGTTCCATACATTTTGCGACAGGTGGCATAAAAATGGGGAGAAGTCATTCTATTTTCTCCCCATAATTTTGACTTCTCCCCATTTGATATCTCTCACCCTTATTCTCACACACTTATCTCCACATGTCTTATAATGGGTGGAGAAGTCCAAATTATGGGCCCCATGATTTTGACTTCTCCACCACTTGTCACCTATTCTATAGAACCCCGAGACAGGCCCTTTCTGGCTTCGCTAGAGACAATCCAGAGCCTATGGCTAGAGACAATCCAGAGCCTATAAGAAAAGGCCAAATTTTATTATTATTATTATTTTATTTTTTGCTAGCGCAAAAGGCAAAATTTTCTATGGATGTATATTCCTGTTTGTACGGTAACCTTAAGGCTTTGGCTTGTGTCTGGTGAAGCCAGAAAGCCCCTCTCAAGGTACCACACCATAAGGGACATGTGGCGTTAAAAAGGGGAGAAGTCGTTCCATTTTCTCCCCATGATTTTGACTTCTCCCCAATTGATATCTCTCACCCTTTATCGCCATTTTATGACGATGTGTGAAATAATATGGGGAGAAGTCAAAATCATGAGGCCCATGAAATGACTTCTCCATCACTTGTCCCTTTTTGTGTGGTACCCCGAGAGAGCCTTTCTGGCTTCGCCAGAGACAAGCCAAGGCCTACTTTTCTTGATGCCGTTTGGTTGATTTGAGTCTATAAAGACTCTTTTAAAAGTGTTAAAGAGGAATCTGTCTCCGGGTGATGGAGTAAAAGTCATTTTTTTTATAAAAGACCAAACAAAAAACGTTTCAATTACTCATACGCAGCTCTGAGGACGCAAAGCATATACTGCTCAAAAGAGCAACTTCATATCATCTATCATCGTCACATTATTAAAAAGAGAGAGAAGAAACGTGAAAAACTTCACAATCATCCAAATGTGACTTCTCTCTCTCTCACCTACCTCCCATTTACCATTCAATCCCATATTTCCTTTCTTTAATTAATAACTAAAGCCACTATTAGCTTTAAATATGCTTATTTACAGTCACACTTTCAATCAGAAGTGTCACACTCCATTTCCTTCTCACCTTCATGGAAATTTCATGACCTTATGCCTCATTAATGGATTCCTTCTATTCAACTGAAAATCATGAATAAATGAAGTACCCTATAGTATTATAAGTGGGCACTTGCCAAATTGTTTTGGAAGATGGATATCACTCGCCAATTGAATCTTTTTTTTTTTTGGCACGAGGGTATCCGGGCCTTTCAGAGCACCCGACTAAGTCCCTCGGGCGTGTAAATCCCCTCATATTACACAACCAAGAAAGCCAGAATAACTTCCAGAGTGTGACCAACAAGGGAAAGGCACTTGAACTCAAGACCTCTGTTTCTTGAGGCGCAGTCTTGGCCAATTCCCAAGTGGTCAGGATCCTTTAATGACCATCTTTTATGAGCTATATATAGCATAATTATCAGATCATTGGGCTTATTTGTGGATAATTCCCTTAAATATGACTACCATTGGGCGGTGTCCAAAAAACCTCATAGGAGCATTGGGGGCCATAAATATAATCCAGCCAGAGTGGGTGTGCCAAATTGGGACTAGACAAGGGATAGTGAATCTGTGGTGGACCATCGTATTGTTGGTCTTTCAAAACCACCATATAATTGTCATGAAGTGGGGCCTCTTAAAAGGGGAGTATGCTCCCCATCCCATGGTATATAATGTGGCAAGTACAGGTTGTTCTTTTTCTCAGAAAACCTATTGTTGGCCAGCCAGCACTGACATCCCTAATAATTCACTTCATCTCTAGCAACTACAGGTCCACAATTCTCTATATTTACTCTCTCTCTCTCTCTCACAGACATCCTGTTATGGTTACTTGATCATGGATATTTGAATGATTTCTATTTCTTTATAAATATACTATTTGTGGAAATGGACCCAACTTGGGCTTGAGCGGAATGGGCCGACTCCAACCCCTAGGCTTACCCTCACCTAGGGGTGTCAATGGGCCGAGCTTAGGCCTGAGTTTTTGTATATTTGAATAGACTTGACCTGAGCCTGGCCCGTTAACAAGAGGGTTTTTAGGCCCAAATTTGGTCCGTTGGCACTGCTGCCCTCATCAAAAGCATCCTGTGAGTTTGCCCACTTATTTCTTCTCCCTTTTCCCCATCCCCTCATCGGTGGCTTCTGTGATGGATATGCTCCAAAGAGGTTTTTATAAAATGATCAAGAGGCTAGAAAGTATCATCTACTGGAGTAGAAGAAAGTTTGTGAGCCCATTAGCAAAGGTGGTTTAGGATTCTCTCGATTTGGGAATTCAACTAAGCTCTTTTAGCTAAATGGATCTTGAGATTTGGGTAGGAGAGATGGAGTCTCTAGAGAAAGGTGATTGTAACCAAGTACGGCCGAGTGGAATCCTAAGGATGTGAGGGTTGGTAGGGAGACAAAATTTTTGAAGGACCCTTGGTAAATAGGCCGCTGAAGAATTCTTTCTGGAATGTGTACACCTTAGCTCAGGATAAATCCAATTCGGTCAAGGAGTCTCATGACCTTTGCATTGGGGAGGTGGTGTGGACTCCCACGTTGAGAATAGATCTTATTGATTGGGAATTGGATGACTTTCTAAGCTTATTGAACTGTATTTCTAGTAGCCACCCTAACCCGTTGGTGGAGGATGGTATTGATCAGGTTTGGGTGGGGGATAATCAGGGTAAATTTTATGCAATATTTTTATCAGTCCTTGAGGGCCATTCATTGCAGTTTTTTTTATACATAGCGGTTTGGAATCCTGGTGTTCCATAAAAAATTGTCTTTTCCTGTGAACAACACACTTGGATAAAATTCTCCTTGGACCATCTTCAAGGTAGGGACTGGAGGCTTGCAAAGTAGTGTGTTATGTGCTTTGTTGATGAGGAGTCAGTACTCAGTAGATCACTTATTGGTCCATTGTCCTCTAGTCATCGGTATCTTGAGTTTTTTCCTATCCCGTTTAGGAGTGCAGTTGTTTTTGTTGGTGTAATTTGGCTAAATTTCTGCACACATAGCCACTTAGTAAATATAGACAGATAATAATGTAGTTAAATAAACAATTAATTATTTAATTAATTAAGGTAGAGAATCGCTTCGCTGAGAGGCGCTACAAGTGAGTCTTTCTTGAAGATAGTCGAGGCCTCCCATGTGCAAGGGATATGACAGCTCTATCTCTGGGATACAATTCAGCTCGGATTCTCTCCGGTCTTCCCAACGAGTTTGCACTACTTGGTAGAAGACGAAGTACTAATCTTTCTTTAGGATGCCCTTCAAAAGTCCCATCGGATTTACAGTAAGAGATAATCTAATTAATTAGATAATATCCAAAATTACCATTTTACCCCTTAGGGTTTAAGGGTCTGTTTGGTTACAGGGTTAGGTCCACTCTAGTTTGGTCTAATCCTGGTTTAACCTATTTCAGTTTAGGTTTGCACCTATTCTATTTGGTTACAGAATCTAGTTCTGTCTAGAATCAATTCTGCACATAATCTGATTCTGGTTTGGTCAGAATCAATTCTGCCTTAAGTCCCATTTGGTTACAGTTTTTAAGTTAATTCATTTTAACTTAATCCGAGTCTGTTTGGTGACAAGATTATACTTAATCTGATTTTATCAGTTCGAGTTCTGTTTGGGTACAAGTTCAGGCTTGTCCAGATTAACCAACTCCACGAGATACCCCTAATTGGGTCCTTCGTGTGGATATGGTAGGATCACCCGAGATCGGATGGTCACCAAGATTGTTCTGCCCATGTAGAACAGATCCATTGTTCTACTTGATCTGGAATCCCAGATCGGGCAACTGAACAGTATGGACGGTTGAGAAGCCCGAAAGCATTCTGCAACCTCATCAGGAGCTGGACAAAGCTGTCCATTTCCTGGTATCCATGGATCTGGATCGATCCGGATAGCCTGCTGGGTCTAGTTCTGGGTTTTGGGCCTCTGGATCATGGGTCATGGTCACCATCTTCTCCATCGAGCTCAAGGATCACCATTAATGGAGATCTCCAGGTTAGGGTCCTCCTAAGAGGTCCCTGGTACGGAGTCATTCTGATGGACCATGACTACTCGGAGTAGACTGGACCAGGGTGCACCTACACTGATCTGGTGGCTCACTGGACTGGGTCCACGGATCAGGCTCACTGGTCTCTAGGCTTCGTGGTCTGGGCTCACGGATCAGGCTACACACCACAGATCAGTCTCTGGTCTGAGTTCCAACAACCCTTAGGCCCTCCCCAAGCCCCTCTATGTATAGAGGACCAGGGTCTCCTTACATGCGCATGGGCTCAGCCACCTGGCTAGGCCCTCCTGCACCAGACAGGCCACATGACACATAAGGTCAGGCCTTGGTCAGAGCAGCCTATCATGGGCCTGCACGGGCCTGCACCTACTGACCCAAGGCACTCATGAGATCTGATCCACCTAACACACCCATGTGTCTCCTCGGATCTCACACACCCAGATCCGACGGCCCAGATCAGTCCTAGCCTGAGACTTAATCAGACGGCTCTGATCAACCACTCTGATCATCCGATCAACGTCAACCTAGATCTACGGTTGAGATTAGATCAATGGTCCTGATTTACTCAAAAGAAATAGCGACTCGCGACGATGCGCACATGCGAAGTGCGCCTCATAGCGCCCAAAGCCCTATGCCCTCACCCGCACCCGACCCCGAGCCTGTGCCCGTGTGTGTGTGTGCGCACTCGTGCTCGTTGCTCGCGTAGCTCGTGCACCATAGTTACCGTCTAAAGGAATTTGTGGGTCAAAGTCTCCACCTCACTCTTAGTTGTTGACAACTAAGTAACCAAGGAGGGTAAATAAACTCATTAGATTTTCCTCATTTTTCCGATGTGGGACTAAATAACTAAGGGAAATGCACTAAAAGTGTGTTTTCTTTCTTTCAAGAGATTAAACACCCAACCTAAACAGAGATTAAATTAATGGGGGGTTTTAGTCCATGATTAAAATCAAAACCCCGGATCCTAATGGTCCGGTTTTTATTAATTTAAAACAATTTTAAATCAAAATCAACAGTTTTTCCCAAGGAGCTTCTCTCTCTTAGGGGCGTTTAATAAAACTTAAAATATGAGCTTATTGACTTATTCTACTAAATTAAGCTCTTATTTAGTTTATAAGACTGCTTGATAATATTTTGGTGATGTCTAAATATTTTAGCAATAAGTGATTTTATCACATCAATAAGCAATCTAAAGCTACTTTTTGAAAAAGAACTTATTTTACTTGTACAGGCAACTTCGATTTCTAGACCATTCTACCATTATAAATATTCTTAATTTTTAGAACTTAATTAGAAAGCACTTATTAGATAAGTTTTATCAAACCCCCCTTTAGTGTCCAACTAGTTCTTGGGGGTGGAGGATGCTACTCAAAGGTGATTCGGGGACTTCTTCTGGGGGCCATTGTTTGGAGCATTTGAGAGGAGAACCATAGAGTGTTCGATAATTCACATATTGCAGTTCAGGGGATTGTCTGGGGTATTGCTAAGCTTATTTCCTCTTGGTGTGAGATTGAGGATGACTTCGAGGTCATGGGTCAAAATCCTTTCTTTCTTATAGTCCTTGAATGGTCTGTCTCTTGCTCGAGTCCAATTTGTATATTTTTCTGTCTTTGTTGTTCACCCATTAGGCCATCAGTGAGCTTTTTATATATTTTTTTTCTTTGTTAGTGAATTTTTTAACCTATACAAGAAGTGTAACTTGTTTGTGAATAAGGTAAAATACACACATACATACACATGCTAAAAAAGTTTACATTTGTGACACCTAAAGTCAAAGTTAGACCAACATTGTACATAGGATGAAAAGTAAAACATGGGATTTTTTCCACTGAATTATGAGAATTCCTTTTCTTTTTTATCCATCCTAGGACAACAATCACTGTGACGTTTGTAAGAAACCTAGACCAATCGATGCTTTCCTCTTTATGATAAGATTTTTACATCATCTAGGACAATAAGATATGACTTCTGTCATGTTTCCAAGAACAGATTCGGGAAGGCATCCTATGTGCTTTTGAATTTCTCTCAATTTTATAGATAAAACTAATTTAGAAAGCATAAAAAAAGTGAAAGATTGGGGCATTCCATCTTTGAGTGGATCGTATGATTCATGCCAGAATTTTACTTCTAGGATTGAATTTGAACATGAAATGGGGCCACGACTAGCATGATTGTTTTTGTATGGAATCTGACCAAAGTTTAGGATTTGAATAGAGCAGTGACTAGCACAGTACGCATTTGAATCAAATGCCTTTCCATTTCATCCCCTTTAATTGTGTTTAAGCTTAACTAACTTAAAGCTAATAATTTTTTTTTCTAAAAACCAAGGATAAATGGATAAACCCTAGGGGTGAGTGAATCTGAAACACAGCTAATGGGTGTTAAAAATGGGACAAAGACCAGTGAGGACCGGCATTTCGTTACTTAGTGAAAATGTGCAGGAAGTTGAGCATTTTCCATTTGAATAATACTTTGAATAGTTAGAAATGGAATTTTTCCCCCTCTTAATTATTTAATCATTTTCCCTTTGTCATTCTCTTTTAATACCCCATATTCAGATAACAATCCTAGTGGCTGCTGAAGGAGTACACAAACTGCCTGCCATCAGTAGCAGTGCAGACGTGAAGATGCCTTGCAAAAGCTGGGTTCCATCCCCTCCAGAAAAACTAGGGTAAAAATAGAAATTCATTATATAGTACCCTCTATTTTTCTCATGCCACGTCTGATTTCTATATTGATTTATCTGCAGGCAGTAGAGGTATTGTGGACTCCTCAGAATGAAAACGACACACTGTCAGAGCGAGAACTGCTTGAAGATTACCCTCTTTTGAGGCCTCTATAAAATTCCCTAAGCTGGTTTAGGATCCAAGTGGCAATTGTAGAAAAGAAAAATGTCTATAAAATACAACAATTTCACCCATCCAAGATTAATTACACTTTAGTCTGTTGTACAGTGTTATTAAACTTATATGCAGAAGGGGTGCATATCCCCTGGAGCTAAAACCTTTCTTTATCAACTTTTGGTTTGTAAGTTATAACCCACTCTTATCTTCCAATTTGAAATCTTAAAAGTTTACATAAGGGTTGAAAATTGAAATGCTCTTCTGTACATTGTCTATGCTAATTACTGTCAGGATCAACAGCTGAAATTAAAATTTTCATCATTGTGATTTGGTAGAACTTGCAGGAATTAATTCCTTAGTATGGTGTGGTCCAACTGCCTATAATCTTTAGTGTAATTGCAGTTGTTTTAATAATTCATTTATAGTTTGAATTCATTTTATGGGAATTACTGAACCAAAGTTCTCCCAAATAGCTAGTGGAAGCCCCAAATAGAAGGGTGTAAAATGATCAAAATAGTCTGCCATTCAAGTGAGAAAATGATCAAAGCAGTCTTAAAGTTGTTAGCAAGGTTTGAAATCCCGATTATCCAATTATTTCGGAATCCAAACAGATAATGAAAGGAGCCAAATCATCTACGGTGATAACGGGATTTGGCAAATCCGGTTATCACCCCAGAGGTCGCCATGTGTCTCCGGCACCCACCCTTGTTTTTTTTTTTTTTAATATTAATTCTTTTTTTAAAATTAAAAAAATGTTTTTAATATTAAAAAAAATAACGAGTCAGTCTATAGGTACTCCCAATTATACTCCCAAATATACTCCCTAATCCTAACCATTTATAACCAACCACTAAGGGTCAGGATTTCAACTGCCTTATTTTGTCTTTTCTATTGCCACATCAGCAGGAATCTTAACTGTTTAATAATTGAGATAAACGGTTAGGATTTGGGAGTATATATCGGAGTACACTTTGGGAGTATCCCTAGACTAATTCATTAAAAAAACTTTAAAAACAGTTTTTAAATTTTAAAAAAAGAACCAAGGATGGGTGAACCCTAGGGGTGGGTGAATCTTACCACGGTTAAGGGGTGTCAAAGGAGACACGTGGAGACCTCTAGGGGTGATAACCGGATTTTCCAAATCCGGTTATCACCGTAGAGGATTTGACTCCATAATCAAATAGTGGATTTTTTTAAATTATTATCTTAATTGATCGAAATTTTCTCCCAAAATTTCGTCTGAAATAACTTACTTAAAAAAAAAAAAAAAATTGTTTTTTAATGATTTTTTTAATCTATTAAGAGTCCTAACTCTTAATAATTAGGTTTTCTAGTTTAAATAGATTACTTAGGTAGATTTTCTAGCTAAAATAAGTTTTTAAAAATAGTTTTTTTAATCTATCAAGAGTCCTGAATCATATGATTACTTTAATTGTTTACTTAGATAGCTTTTCTAATTTAAATAGATTATACTGTAAGTGTTCTTATTAAGGTTTTCTAGTTTAAATAGATTAGGTGAAGTTTTTAAGCTATTATTTATCTTATCTGATAATATTATTTTTCTAATATTTCTGTAAATTTCCTGAAATTTCAATCAATTTTTTGAATATGTCATTAAATTTTAGTTATTTTTATTAAAAATAATTAGAACAATACTTTTTTAAAAACCAACATGATCTTGATCTCAACAGGAATTTCAAAATTTCAGATTGGCGACTGTTGAGTTCAGGTTTCCTACGTGTGCACCACATGAAAGGGCAGAGCCAGGGCGAGGAGGGGCCATCCTCCTCCCCCCCCGCCCCGCGACACACACACAAATTGCTCCTATTGTATTAGGTCCAATTCTTTTTCTTAAAGTAAATGATATCTAATTTTTATATAAACTGCCCCCCAAATTAGGATGTAACAGTTAATTATATGGGGAGTTTGGCCTCATAAAATCTTGTAATTTTTTTTTATAAGTATAATTGAAAATTATTAATTTTATTTATATAATTGGTCTCAAAAGACTTGGGACACTCCTATTGGAGCAAAGAGACGGCCAACAACACTCAAAAGGTGCAACATGTGCCTGTGCACATCAATTGAGACCTCACATGACCTTATGTGTGCCAATTAAGGCGCTATACATGCAAACCAAGGTCTTGATTGACATGCACAAGAGCATGTGGTGCCTGCCGAGTGCTTTGGTGCTCTCCTTGCCATCAAATGACCGGAGAGGTTCCCCTGACCTCCTAAAAGGGTGGTCCCTTTTTTCTTCTTGTATATTGGACTTTCATTGAAATTTGGAATGCAACATTAACAGATTTTATGACTACGATAAACCTATTACTCAAAAAAAAAGAAAAAAAGATCTCAGGGCTATGACTCCGAATCCCCCAAGCCTCTCATAATATTTCATGCACGGATATTTTCCACAAAAATTCGTTCTTCACACATGTATTTCATCCTCCCAAAGAAAAATTCCTACTCTACCCCTAACCACATGTATGGGTTTTGAGCCAGAGAAGAAGAAATTATGATTGCAATTGTGTGGGTCATGGAAGGATAAGGAAGCCATGAAGAGATCAAAAGGTGTTCATGAAGAAGCACATCCATTCAAAGCAAACCCTAAGTTAGATTATATAAAATAGTCATAAAGATATAATTTCACTGGTGGAGCCTAGTATGAGAAAAGGCAAAATTTTATTATTATTTTGCTGGCGTTCAATGGATGTATATTCCTGTTTGTACGGTAACCTTACTTTTCTTGCTCCCGTTTGGTTGATTTGAGTCTATAAAGACTCTTTTAAAAGTGTTAAAAGAGGAATCTGTCTACGTTTCATGGAGTAAAAATCACTTTTTTTTAAAGACCAAACAAAAAACGTTTCAATACTCATACGCAGCTCTTAGGACGCAAAGCATAAACTGCTCAAAAAAGCAACTTCATATCATCTATCATCGTCACATTATTAAATAGAGAAAGAAGAAACGTGAAAAACTTCACAATCATCCAAATGTGACCTCTCTCTCTCTCTCACCTACCTCCCATTTACCATTCAATCCCATATTTCCTTTCTTTAATTAATAACTAAAGCCACTATTAGCTTTAAATATGCTTATCTACAGTCACACTTTCAATCAGAAGTGTCACACTCCATTTCCTTCTCACCTTCATGGACATTTCATGACCTTATGCCTCATTAATGGATTCCTTCTATTCAACTGAAAATCATGAATAAAGGAAGTACCCTATAGTATTATAAGTGGGCACTTGCCAAATTGTTTTGGAAGATGGATATCACTTGCCAATTGAATTTTTTTTTTTTTTTGGTAACGAGGGTATCCGGGCTTTTCAGAGGACCCGACTAAGTCCCTCGGGCCATGTAAATCCCCTCATATTACACAACCAAGAAAGCCGAGATAAATCCCAGAGGGTGACCAACAAGGGAAAGGGACTTGAACTCAAGACCTCCGCTTCCTGAGGCACAGTCTTGGCCACTTCCCAAGTGATTAGGATCCTTTAATGACCATCTTTTATGAGCTATATATAGCATAATTATCAGATCATTGGGCTTAATGGTGGATAATTCCCTATATGACCATTGGGCTACGTCGAAAAAATCCCATAGGAGCACTGGGGGCCATAAATATAATCGAGCCAGAGTGGGTGTGCCAAATTGGGACTAGACAAGGGATAGTGAATCTTTGGTGGACCATTGTATTGTTGGTCTTTCAAAACCACCATATAATTGTCATGAAGTGGGGCCTCTTAAAAGGGGAGTATGCTCCCCATCCCATGGCATACAATGTGGCATGTACAGGTTGTTAAAGTTCTCAGAAAACCTATTATTGGCCAGCCAGCACTGACATCCCTAATAATTCACTTCATCTCTAGCAACTACAGGTCCACAATTCTCTATATTTACTCTCTCTCTCAGACATCCTGTTATGGTTACTTTATTTTTAATTTGCAATTTTATGTTTTTGTACTAATATATAATTGCGTTTACGCTAGGGGTTTCTATTGAGTAAAAACAGAAAAATGAGAAATTTGTAACCCTGTTTTTTCACAGGAAATAATAGAAAGATCTCTTGTTGGCTTGGCCGTGGACGTAGGCATCTTGATGGACCACATAAATTTGGTGTCCTTTGATTTTCTTTTATCACACGAATTCAAAAGGCACACCCAGTAGAAAGGCTTTTCTTTTTTGGAGGGACCATAGGATGGAGGACTTTGAGATGGCTTGTTTTTGGTATTTAAGGTAAATGGGTAATGTACATGGCCTCAACTTCATCCAAGTAATCACACTTGGAGATTCTACAATATGTAAAAATTACATCTCTGCTCATAATTACTGAGACCCATCACCTTCTCCATTTTGCTTTTCCCATCAATGGAGAGACAGGCAGAAGCAAAAGCCAGAAATGAATTGGAGGGTGGATCTGATAAATATAGAGCTTGTGTGAGTGTGTGAACTTAGAGAAATAATCAAAGAGAGCCTTACAGATTTAAACATCAACAGCATCAACTGGAAGGGATGTTGTCCTGTGAAGAGACAGTGGAAGCAGCGCTCCAGTATAGAAACTCTTGGCAGTGATCATGGGCTTTGGACTGGAGGAATTGTTGGTTGCCTCGCAATGTCGGGCTATTCGTGTCTCCGTTTTGGGGATGCTCTCCCCAACATGAGAGGGCAAGCAAGAAGTAAAATTCTTCCCAGAGGCAAACGATTTGAAGAGAGTTTCACTATTCTCTCCCTGTAGTGAGGTGGAAAATGAAGATAACGTGACTCCATTGTCTGCCTGGTGTTTTCTGTCCTCCAAACCTGGGGACAAACTCGAAGCTCTTGATATTACTCCTAACTGTTGATCTCTAAGCTCCCTCAACTCCATCTGATACTTTGCTTTGAGCCATCTCATTTCCTGCCTGATCTCATTCTCGTACTCGTCTGAAAGGGCAGAAGCCACTGAAGGAATTGTGGAAATAGAGAAAAAGCCCGGTAACTGGTGCACAAAGTTTCTTGCATTGGTTTCGCTTTGAGTGTCCATACCTATCACTCTCTCATCCCTGGCTGAGGTTGATTCCAATTGTTCATGTTCTTCATCAGAGTGGCTCTCTCCTGATCCTTGCGAAGTTAATTCAGGGACGTCATGTTGAGCCCAAATTCCTGGATACCGTATGAAATCAGATTGGCTGGATACCATTGGTAGGCCCTCTGTCACACAGTGCTCGGGCTCCTCAACTTGATATGTGATCTCTTCGAATCGACCGTGCAGAGCAGCACATCCATGTCTAGAACATTGAAGAACTTGTGAGTTCTTGGAACTTGGATTATTCAAGGACAAATAATCCGTAAGTGAACCATCGGAGGAACCTTTGGACGCACAATTGTGACACAAGCTTGCACTCGCAAAGCGGGGTGTTTCCTCTATGCCCGGCCCAGACTTCCACTCCGGCACCAAAGAAACAATCTCTCCATCGATCATATCTGCTATCTTAGTCACGTCTTGGTCAGTAATATCCAACTCCGCTACCATTTCCGTTGCAACACTCAATGCCGTATCAGTCTCAATGTCAAAAGGGAAGTAGATGTTCCGGATGCGGCCTGCAGAGAGAATTGTAGCTCTGAATTTGGTTTTGCTCCCCATTGAATAGTTCAATGTAATGTTTTAAAAAGCGAAGGCGTTGGGACCTCAAGATGCATGAGGCTTAAGCCTCACAAGAAAGCCTCATGGATATGTAATAATACTATATAAATTATTTAGCCATAAAAAAAATAAATTTAAAAGGAAATAAAAAACTGAAATTTAGATTTGCTTTGCAAGAAAGATGATGTTCACTCATCATGTGGTAGATTTTGAATTTCAACAAACAATTGCAAAGTAGTCAACATTCACTAACAATATATGTTAAGCAATGACTTCAAATCTTTGCAATGTCTACTATAATAATTAGAGTCAAATATACTCAACAAGTTTTTAAAAAGTTAAAGTGTTGATTTAAAGTTTAAACTAATAAAAAATGAAAATAATAATATTTTTTATCGATAAAAAAACTTACGTAGCACACACCTTATAATTCAATGTTGAAGTCTTAGTTAGGTGGCAAGAACCCTATTTCTATTAATGTATGAGGAACATGCCGTAAAAAACTAATGTTCAAAAGTCTTAGTTATGTGGCTAGCATCCTATTTTTTTAAATTAATTTATGAGGCACATGCTAGGTGTGTGACTCGTGAATTTCATAGTTTGTGGCATTAGCCTCATTAGATTTAAGCCTTAAGGTTAAAGCCTCAAGGTGTTTGCCTTGATCCTAGCCTCGAGGCGTAATTCTCACACGCCTTTCCTTTTAAAACACTGCTTCAATGTTAACAGGAAATAAAACTAAGAAAACCCAAGGGATAAATATTATAATTAGAAATAGAACAAAAGCAAGAAATTAAATTTCTAACCTTCTTTATCTGCAATTCTGAGCCTTAAAAAGATGCCAACATCTTCTCTCATTCTCCCCTTGATTGTGATGTCAACATTTGCAGAATGCTCGTCATCTTGATAAGTGAAAAGCTCGATTCCGTTTGGTTCAATCTCATTCGGATGGTACTCCCATCCATTCTCATGTTCGAAACCAAGATCATCGGAGTTCCCATTGATCAAGGAGTTGTTAGAGTGATGGAGTTCCAAGATAGGCTGCCTTAGGAGAGGGCCCATGTCATCGAGTTCTCTGTGGCAAAAATCTAATGGCCTCAAATCAGACCCAGAATGGTCAATGTGGAGAAAAGGGTCCTTCAGAAGCTCCTTTGCAGGAAGCCTCAGAGATGCCGTCGCCAAGCATTTCTCAACGAATTGCCGTACTTCAGGATCCTTCACTTTGTACAGAGCATCTGGTTTTTTCCCCTATATGGCAAATGGAGCATGTAAAGGAAGAGAGATGGGCCAAAATTCAATGTGAGATGACAACATTGAGAATTCTTACAGATATAACTTTCTTGTAGATCTGAGCAGGATGAGTGCATTCACTGTAGGGATATTCAAAGGTGACCATTTCTAAGATGCACATCCCAAAAGAATAAATATCAACTAATTCATTATATTCCTCTTCATACACCTCTGGGGCCATGAACTCTGGTGTCCCTGAAGAGAGAAAACCCCAAAAAAGTATAAACTACTAACCAAAATGATAGCTCCCCTTAAATGATTCATCCAATCAATCAACTGTTCCAATTAGATTTTAAAAAAATAAATAAATTTGGGAATCACATAAGTGTTTTGTGTTTATGATGAATTCCTCAAAAACAAAAGATCTCAAGCAAATTTTCATTTCTAGATGGTATGATTTTCAGATGAGATTTCAGGGAATTTGAAACAGTTGAACTCACCAACACAATGAGCAGCGTGGGATTTACGGAGGATTGCGGCGAGGCCGAGATCGCCGATCTTGACCTCCCCTTGGTTTCCATTGACAAAGATGTTGTCACACTTCAGATCTCTGTGAATTACAAGGGGGTCATGGCTGTGGAGATAGAGAAGCCCTTTCAAGATCTGCCTACACCAATGCTTCACTGCTCTAATGTTAACTCTCTTGTGTTTTTGCCTATACCTACCAAAAAAGAAGAAGAAGAAGAAGAAGAAAACCCACATAAAAATCAAAAATCTCAAAGACCCAAATCATGAAATCAAGAGAAAAAGAAGAAGCAACATCAGAAGATCATGAAATCCCACGATACTTACTGTCTGAGAGTACCAGAAGTGAACATCTCAGTCACAAAGTTAATGTTCCTTTTTGCAGTATCAACCCAAGAAGTATAAAACTTCATGATGTTCTTGTGCTTCAAGGTCTTGAGGAGATGGATTTCACAGTACAGCCTCTCAAGATCTTCAGGGCTTCGCAGGAAATCATAAAGCTTGACCTGGTTCCAAGCAACTTCAATCCCTTCATACTCATCAAAGGCTCTGTAACTGCATATCAATCAACACCCAAAAAAAAAAACACCCCATAAATTAAAAAATTACCAAACACCCATTTGACAAAATTCACCATTAAGTCCCAATAAAGTGCAAAATTTTGCAAGAATCTGAAAAGGGTAGGAACACAAGTATGGGAAAAGATTCTCATACACTGTCTTTGAGGCTCCTTTGCCAAGGATTTCATTGTACTGTAAAAATTGAACCCAATACTAGAATCAAAACTCCAAAAAGAAAACAGGAAACAGGAAACAGGAAATGGAAATCAAGGGGAAGCAGAAAGATTAAAAAAGTGGAAGAGAGAGAGAACTGTACCCTCCCATATCTTCCAGTGGGATCAACCTCAACAAACTCAGAGTAATCTGGTTCAAGAGGTGCACAACCATTCATTCTTTTATTTCTATTGGGTCTTCTTCTTTGTTATGATTATTTTTTCTCTCTACAGTGTTTCTTCTCTTTGCTTTTGAGAGAGATGAGAAAACAGGGAAAAACAAAAAAGTAGGAAATATTGTGGAGAGAGAGAGATAGAGGCCTCGGTGAGTCCATCAAAGGACAAGGTTTTCCAACTCATATACGAAGAGGCAAACATTTTCCGAATGGACTCACCCCCAAAACAAAACAAAATAAAATAAATAAATAATTAAACCATTTCTGAATGGGTACGGAGCATACAGTGGTGCACACAGAGGATCTGCATGGGCTGCTATGGGATTCTGGGCTTATTTTGAAGAGCTCCGCTTATCTTTTGAGGCGGAGCTTTGCTTCATATCAAAACTCCATAAAAATGGTTTCACTGTCATGGAGCTCCGCTTGAAATCTATTTATAATATAAAAAAATAAATGTCACCTACCCCCCCCCCCCAACAAATAAGTACCACCTAATCCTCTCTTTTTGCTTTCCAATCTTTAATACTAGAAATCCAATGAAATCTATTTTAAGGATGCCACGTGACACCCTTTTTAAAATCTCAACCGTTAACTCTTTCTCTCACTCATGTCTCATTCTCAATTTAAAAACTATTGGATAAATTTTAAGGAATACATACGTTTTCTTCATAATTTAAAAATCATTGAAAATATTTTAGGAGATTATGATAAAAGAGATAGAGAATGTAGAAAGAGATTTTAGGGGATTATGAAAAGGGATAAAACGAGAAATAAGAAGAATAGAGAGAATGTAGAGAGAAATTTTACGAGATTGTGATAAGAGGGATAGAGAGATGTAGAGTTTTTATTTATTCGCACCCGTGGTTCTCTACTAGTATTAAATATAAGGGAGCTTCTTTTCGTGTGTACTTTCTCCCTGTACATGGTGGGTGGGAAACTCATGCAAATCGACAAATTGGGATGGTTTTATTATCATGGAGAGCTCCGGATGAAAACATATACAGATAGGGCTGTCAAAAGGCCGGGCCTTGGTCTTACCAGGCAAGGGTGAGGCCCTAGCCCTCAAAGGGCCTAGGCTGGGTAGGCCCAAGTCCTACTTTCAAGGGTCAGAGCCAGGTCAAGGCCGAAAGAACCTCCAAAAAAATATATCTTGTTTTAGCAATTTTTTTTCTAGATTGGTTGTCGATCTAACTTGTAAACCTTCTCTTTTATTTGGGCTTAGGACCTACAAGATATAATGAATATTACTAGTCTCTTACACAATTATGTTGAATAAGAGGTTAGCTTTAATTTATAATGAGGGGGTGATGAAATTATCACTATGCACACACCCTAATTGTTAGGGTTAGATTTTTAGATTAGTACGGTTAGATTAAAAAAAATGAAAAATATTACAACTTATAAATAGATTATGAAAAAGATACTACACTTCTATTACACATATAACAATAACCTCTCTTAGATTTAAAAATATTTAAATAAGTGACTACACTACCATGGTTGTAGTTACACATGCAAGTAAGTCTTAGCCTTTTTTTTTTTTTTGGGTAAAGAGATAACTTCCATTCCATAACAAAGCAAAATTAGCGTACTTCAACAGGTTCCCAATTGGGCCTGTGCACTGGGAAAATTTGAGGGGTATCAAAACCCATGATAGGAAAATGCCTAGAAAGGCTTATAGAAAGGCCATGTTGAGCCAAATCATGGGCAAAGGAATTTAGAGTCCTACTGATAGCCTTGAAGTGGATCCTCTCACAACTGACAGACATAACCTTGATATTCGCAAGAATGGTGGAGATTTCCCAATGATGATGCTCAGAGATACCAATGAGGGCTTCCATGACCTCTTTTTGAGTCAGGTTCCAAGACCATCGAACTCCAATGGTTCAGCACGGTAACTTGAAGATCCTCCCTAACGACCTCTGCTTCGACTACTATTGCTGATCCACTTAGGAGAGGTTTCGAGTACTGAAAAAGGATTACACCTTCATGGTCCCGACCAACCACACCGACACCAGTAGCCTGCCCATTAGTCAAAGTTGACCCATCCACGTTGCCACCCTAGAGGAGGGAATTCCCATAGAAGGGAGAGGGACCTAATTGAAATAAACTCTGACGAAGCTGGGGCGCCTTTAGGTGGCCATCAAAATACCCAATAAACTCTCAAGAAAGGTGATCTATCGAAGCGCAATTAAAGTGAATATTTGGGGTTACCCCATTGAACATGTCGCAACCCAAAATACCTCATAAGAGTTAGGGATACTTTGGCTTGTGATGTGCCATATCCGATACCAAATCATCATGTAAAATGCACAAGATGTAATATAGCAGAATCATAATACAGTGCGGAAGCGTGAATTAAAATTTTCTTTCTATACATATGATTGTATTCCAAGTTTATACAATAATTAAACCAAAACAAGAGTGAATATACCCATTCATCAAAACACAGAAAGTAATATCCTTTCTCTCTCTCTCTTAGCAATCACCCTGGAAAGGCCAATAGTCTAAGTCCCTTGCACCCACCTGAGGCCCTACTACCGGCTCCATATATGGCTCCTCCTTGCCATAGTCCTCCTCTATCCAAGGACCCAGAGCACATATGTCAAAGGGGACACGTGTACCTGTCGAAATATAATGTACGACTGAGCATGGAATATTCAGCGTATACATACTACTAGCTAACAATGTTATAACAACAATAATATCACATGCGAGTACTTAAAAGAATACAGTTCATAATCCATGCTTAAAACCAACATAGACAATCATTCGTCAAATTTTATCTCGCGTGGAAAACAAAACATCTTCTATAGTTCTTATGAGTTCTTATGAGCTTATGAGTTCCTTATGAGCTTATGAGTTCTTGTGAGATTTCCCATGAGACTTTGAGTTCTTATGAGATTTCTTACGAGACTCTCTTGTAAGCAAGAGGTTAGTACCCGCAAAATCCTGGGCTACCAACCTCCTTGACTATCCACCAAACTTGTGAGAATTTCTTGTGAGTAAGAGATTAGTACCCTTTAAAACTGGACTACCAATCTCCTTGACAATCCACCAAACTTCCTTTCAAGATTCTTGTGAGTAAGAAGTTAGTACCCGTAAAACCCAGGTTACCAGCCTCCTTGACCATCCACCAAGCTTGTGAGAATTTCTTGTGAGCAAGAGGTTAGTATCCGCAAAACCCGGCTACCAACCTCCTTGACCATCCACCAAACTTGTGAGAATTTCTTGTGAGCAAGAGGTTAGTACCCTTAAAACCTGGGCTACCAATCTCGTTGACAATCCACCAGATGGTTTGGTGTTGTGATGATCTGCCAAGATGAATATGAGGAGCACCCTGTTGAAGTGTTTGATGAGATGGGTGCCCTAATCGATGATGCCAAACAGAACTAGATACCGTACTACTGGTGAATGCCGAAGGAGATGAATATGGCTTATTCTTGTCATGCGGTTGAAAGTGAAGTGGATAAAGGCCCTTACTGCTCCGTCCTTGGAAAAGGATCTTCCCCGATTTGTTGTCCTTAACAGAGAAACCAGAGGATGTGAAGACAAAATGACAATCATTATCTTTTGAAAATTGAGAGACAGATAAAATTTTTTTGGTAATACATGGAACATGAAGAATATCTTGCATGTGAAAAGTAGATCCATTTGAAGAGTAAGAAGTGGAACCAATATGCTCAATACGTAATCCCTTACCATTACCAACTGTGAAGTTGTCACTGCCTTCGTAGTCTGAATGTAAGGAAAGATTGTTTAAATCAGCCGTGACATGATTGGTTGCACCCGTGTCGGTGAACCAAGTGGAATCTTGCCTCATTGCTGCCATGGCTTGTAGCTTTGGAGGAGGTTGACGCCCCTGAAATGAAAGATCTAGACGGTGGAAGCAGTCAAGAGCCGAGTGACCGACCCGGTTACAAATTTGACATGAAGGGGCATTACTTGGTTTAGTGGAATGATTGTTGGATGGATTGGCTCGTCCTCCATGATTCCGACCTCGGCCACGACCACGAAAATATGAGCTTCCACGAGATCCACCATGTCCCTGTGCATGCGAGTGGGTAGACCGATTGGTGAAAAATGCAGTTGAAGGTTGTTCGAGTGTTGGAGTGGTAGTATGAGAGTCCAAACGTATTTCAAAGGTAAGAAGTTGTCCGAATAGGTCCTCAAAATTGATCGGAGTGTCACGGTTCACCACCGATGTGTGGACAGGATCATATTCCTGGTCCAATCCATTTAAAATCTGATTGCATAAATCATACTCTGTGATTGGCTGACCAATAGCTTCTAGAGCGTCAGCAATATGCTTCATTTTGTCGAGGTAATCTGTTATAGATGAACCTCCTTTCTTGAGATTTTGAAACTGTTGTTTCAATTGTAAAACATGAGACCTGGATTGTATGAGATGTAATTTCTCAAGTCTAAGCCATACCTCTCGAGACGATTGCAGGCCGATCACACGTTGGAGAACAGTCGGTGTGAGAGTGGCATTGATCCACAAAAGAACAAGTGAATCTTGTTCCATCCAGCGCTCATACTCTGGATTGATGTTGGTCGTCGGTTTATTGTTATCATCATAAATGAATTGTTCTGGGCACTGAGAGGATCCATCTACATACTTGAGAAGTTTGTTGGTGCGTAGAATTGGTACGAATTGGCTCTTCCATAGCAGATAGTTGTCACGGTCTAGTTTGATTGATACTAGATTCGTGATATTAGGAACAACAATATGACTGGTGAGCGATGAAGATCCAGCCATTGTAGAATGATCTCAGTTGACAGTGATCTTCCCAGGTTATGGCTCTGATACCATAAAAATATTGTTATTATTCAAAACAACTCAAGAATAAGTTTACAGTCAATTACAATTATATAAGCACAGCAATGGATGCGACAACTAATACAAGGAAACCGTGTGATGTTAGTTTGGAAACCGTGTAGGTGGATATGGTAACATGAATCTCAATATGAGACAATCACGAATGAAATATCTTTGTCTTGAGGTTTTGATTCCATGTAGTGCTTGTTCTCAAAGGATTGGTTGAAGATCCGATCACAGGAGAGTTGGTATCGTGTGTGCTATTAACACGCACATGGCGCACGATTACGTGCACTAGTACGGCGTTTTGAATCTACGCACAGCCGAGGAGAGAGAGCATGCCGCATGGGTATTAAACATCTTGTTCTTTTGTGTAAGGGCTTGTGGCGTGGAACCAAAAACACCTTGTAACATCCCATGTTTCCTTGCTTTTCTCAAGGGCCCAATTGAATTTAATAAAGGTAGAATATGGGACAGCCCTGCCTCTTGCGAGTGGTAGGGGAGTGGCCTTCGATAGAGGGAGGTCGGGGGATCTATTCCCCAAGAGTATGAGTTGCAAAAACTTCAATGCTCAAGCTAACATCTGAACCGTACTAATGTATATAAATGATGCCTACACCATTAAAAAAAAAAAAAAAAAAGACCAGTCTTCATTGGTTCCTACCCATTTTTTTAATACCTACTAACTGTGGTTAAGATTCACTCACCATTAGGATTAATCCATTTAACCTTGATTCTTAGAAAAACTAATAATTTTAAGTTGGCTAAGCTGAACCACTGTTAAAGATGATGAAATGGGAAGACATTTGGCACATGTCCCTTTTGGTAGTCATTAACCGTGGTTAAGGTTCACTCACCCCTAAGGTTTATACATCTACCCTTCGTTTTTATTAATAAAAAAACAACTCCTAAGATAAAAAAAATCTTAACTAGGGTTAAAAGGGTCACATAAGGAATCAATCCATTTATATTATACATATAAAAAAAATTTACAATTTTTTTTTGGAGGGGGGGAGGGGGGGACTAAATACAAAATTTATATATTATGTAAAAAGTCTATCCATACATTATTTTAAAATTTCAAAAAAAAAAAATTTCGCATGAATAAGGGTTCATCTACACCGGCTGGCTAGTGCAGGTGACGGTGTGTATATTCCCATGTGTAGGTGTTCTTATGCGAGGTGTTTAGGGTTGTATTGAGTGACGGTATGACAATTGATAGGCCCACCACGCTCAATTCTTGAACCCACTAATCACTAGGGTAGGAACCACATGGGGCCTGGGGGCTGAAGCCCACCCCTAAATCTTGAAGAAAAAAAAATTCATAGTATTTATAGGGCATAGCCTGGGAGAGGGACGAAGCGGAGATCTAAGAAAAATATATTCTTACAAACCGGCACAAACATACACGATGACCCATAAAAATTGGCTCTAAAAAAAAAACAGAAAAAAGATAATTGCCCCCATTGTTAGCCCCTCCCCTTGTGTGAAAATACTGGCTTCACACCTGCTAATCAATGTGGCGTGCCGCGTGACAACCTAACTGTATGCGAGTACCAAAAACTGGGTTAAGCTCACCACAACATTGATAAAATATTACTAATAAACCATCCCTTTGTTTTGCTTATTTCAGCTTAGTACATTTTTATAATTTTTTGATAAACTCGATCATTTGAAAGTTGCAAATCATTGAATTTGGTGTCATTGATCTGTGTTATCAAACCATTATGTATGACGATCAATTAAAAAAAGGAAAATAGTAAACTGGACTAGACAATTAAAATATTATGTATGATGATGAATTAAAAAAAGGAAAATAGTAAACTTACCCTGGGTTCCCATTTTAAAACCGAAGGGCAAATCCTCATTGGTCCACGCCCTAATTTTAAATACTTGTTATACCGGTTAGCATTTACTCCACCCCTACGGTTAAGCATTCAATCATGATTTTTCAAACAAAAAAAAAAAAAAAAACCAAAATCTTAGTTTTAATTTAGTTAAGCTTAACCAGGATTAAAAGGGTGTTAAAAGAGACACCATGACACGGGGTAAGATAGGAAATGGAGCCATGGGTCCACTTAGCAGTGCTCTTAAAAAAATATGGCTCTTGGAAACTCCTAAAATCGTTTCACCTTAGAAATCACTATCGAGTGGGAGTGTCCGATTCCATCCTCCCTTGGGAGAAAAAAAATGGTATTTGGGTCAGCAATCAAATTTCCCTTTTAAGACTCTGATTTAGTCATGGGTTATACAAGAGACCGCAATTTTGTTATTTAAAGAATCTTGTTCCATTTCTGTTTTGAAAATAGGAGTCAAATCATCTACGGAATCTGGTTATCACCCTTAGAGGTCGTCAAGTGTCTCCTTTGACACCCCTTAACCGTGGGTAAGATTCATCCACCCTTAGGGTTCATCCACCCACCCATCCTTCGTTTTTTTTTTTAATTTTAATTTTTTTAAAAATTAAAAAACTGTTTTTAGATTTTTTAATATCAAAAACAGTTTTTTAATTTTTAAAAATGAATTAATATTTGACAAAAAAAACCAAGGATGTGTGGGTGAACCCTAGGGATGGGTGAACCTTACCCACGGTTAAGGAGTGTCAAAAGAGACACGTGGTGACCTCTAGGGATGATAACCGGATTTATCAAATAAGTTGATTTGGCTCCTTTAAAATATATAGTTTTTAGACTTGGAATTACCTCCCGTGTTAACTAAGCAGGGAGCCGCCAGCATTTAGGAGAAACCGACACGGTCACACGAACCCTTTTTTGTTAGCTCGCGAGGTGATCCGAGTCAAAGTTCTAATGGGTCAAAATAAGAGTGATGAGTTGTTTTTGAGCTCTTAGGAGTCGCTGTCCTGTTCTAAACCCTTTTATAGACTAACTTATATGGTTTGGTTGTTCTACGACATTTCTGATAAGGACATGATAGGAGAGAAAATTAGTGCATATTACATCTTTGGATATGCAAACTCTCATCTCTGTAATCTGTAATTTTATTCTGATTTTTATAATTTTAAATGCTTCCTCTAAAATGTTTAAGGTGAATTTTTTTTTTCCAAATATATGTGATATTTATAAAATTACCTAATTTTTTTTTATTTAAAAGACGAACAAAAATTTATTTTAAGACAAGATCTCGGTTGACCTAAGGATGCCCTAAGTTCCTGCAGTGCAGTTTTGCTAGCAAATGGGTTTTACCTGTTTTTGTGGTTGAGAAATGTAGTTAAGCTTATAAATGTTTTTCAAAAACGCAAACAAATATGGTTTGGTTGTTCACTTGCCAAAAAAATACTATATGACTTAAGCAAATTTTTCGTACGTGTCATGGCTAATTTGAGTATTATTGATTAAACAAAAGAACTTAACATGAACATAAGATAATGATTATAATAATTCTGGTTATGAGATACCTGGCATGGTTTTTAGAGGGATTGAATGTGATCATGCAGTTATTTTCATATGTTAGGTAAGAATCATATAGAATTCTTGATTGTGAGGACCTTTCCTTTCCTCTACCGCATGCCATCATGGTTGTGATGCTGTACGTCAACTAATTTGAGCTATGAGTTCGAGTCCCAGAGAAGACTTGCTTTCTACAAAATTGAATTCTTGATAGCGGAGTTACGTACTAACATGGCCCAAACTCTTCAACCATTTAGGGTTACTGTATTTCAACAATTAGGTCACGTAATCGAGTCCAACTTACCCACCAAGCAAAGAGAGCAATACACACCACATGTATCCTCTTTGAGTGTCGATTCCTCATGCCTAACTTATACAGCTTTTGGTAGGAACATAGATTGTTTGAGGTGACTGTCTTGGGCATTCAGATAGAGATTGCCATATCATATACTTAGAACTGTTTTGACTTTTTCCATTTTATGTTCCGTTTGTTTTGACGTAAAATAGGGGAACACAAATCAATTCTATGGAAAATGTTAATTATGTGTATTTGTCTGTACGTAAAATCTTTTATAAGTGAAATATTTTACTGAAAATGAATCACTTTTTCGGAAAATGACTTACATTTCAAAAATCCGTAAGTCATTTTCCCGTAAAATACCAACCTTTTTAATAATATTTTAAAATTACAAAAAAACCATTATTCATAATTTTATTTATTTTGTAAATTTTTATAAAAAAAATTCCGCCTCATTTTCAAAAATGTAACCAAACAACAAAAATTGAGTGAAAAATTCATATTTTACGGTAATTGTTTTTATTTGTAAATGATTTACGTTGTAAAACCATTTGCGTGCAAACAAGCAGAGCATTAGTGTTAGAAGGAGTTTAAATTGCTTGTTCGACTTTCTAATAGTTGGAAACTTTTTTTTATTTTAATAGTTGGGAACTTAGGTAGTGTTTAGATAGATTTCTTAATTGATGTTTATATAGTGACTTTTGGCTCTTGAAGAATCAAAAGTTAGTTAAAATGATGTTTGTCTCGGCACTTAAGGCACTTAAGAGAATATTTTCTCAATGAGTCAAAAGTTTAAAATTTTTAAAATGTTAGCTTTTAGGAGAAACTGCTCCCAACTTGTTATTGTGGGAAGTTCCAAATTTTTTAAAATTAATTTTCTTAACTTTTCCCTTCTAAGAGAAGTTTACCTAGATAAGTTCTTATATTAGCTGTTAAAAGAACAATAATGGTGAATAAAGTTTTAAACCTACACGTCAAAAAAAAACTAAACATAAACCCGAATTCAGGACATGGCGTAGCGCCGTAGGCAACATTGGTTTGAAATTTCGACACTTTCTTGAAAATTTGGAAAAATTTTGGAAAATTTTTGTTTTCAGCGAAAATTTGGCAATTTAGACAACATACTTTTACTTAGTTTGTCGATGACTGCAAGGACGTACAAATTGTCATGCAATGTATCAATGTGTATACTGAAATTGATGCATAAATTGAAACATTAAGATCCGTTACAGCTGATTTCTCGATCATGTCCCCGACTGACAAATAATCTAAACTAATAAATTGATTGGCCACGTGTACGGTTTGGGGGTTAGGGTACATTGATGACAATGGACCTCACCTTCACATGTACACTTATGTACAAGGGTAGGGTCCATGACCTTATACCTAACTCTTAGGTGCACGACAATATGTTTCATTTAGGGGTGTCACCAGGCTGAGCCACCTCGGCTTGACTCAAAATAAACTGAGCTTGAGCTTTTATTTTGGGCTCATTGAGCCAAGCCGAGCCGAACTTTAAAGGTGAGCTCGAAAAATAAACGAACCTAACTTAACAATAGGTGGCTCAACTCGGCTCGATTAATTTTATAATAATACCCTTTAAAAGTTAAATTTATATTATATATTTAGTATATTTTTTTTTTGATAAAATATATTTAATATACATTAATATAATTATTTCAGTTTAAGTTTTAACTCAAGCTTTCACATGAGTCACATGACATCCCCCAAAAAATATCATTTCTATTTTTTTTTTATTGAATTTAGTGTTTATCAATGTATTAAAAAAAAAAAAAAAAATTATCAAGCTGAGCTCGAGCTCAACGATTTGTAGCCGAGCCGAGCTTGAGCATCTGTAAAATTCCAACGAGTTGAGCCCAAGCAATGCCCAACTCGGCTCGTTTACACCCCTAGTTTGATGTCAAGATATTTTTTACTTTTTTCCAACATAAATAACCCTTCTAGGAATGCTACAACTATGTGTCGGGAGGCGTCAGATTACCTCTAGCGCACGCCTAAGGTCCAACCTCAGGCGTCCATTCATCATCTGACATGTGACGCTAAAAACGGGGAGAAGTCATTTCATTTTCTCCCTTTAATTTTGACTTCTCCCCACTTGATATCTCTTCCTTTTTATTAATAACGACATGGCAGATGGTAAATGGATGCTTGGGGCTGGGCCTCAGGCATGCACTAGAGGTAATACGATGCCGTGTAGGGACACTTAATACGCCCACCACAAGCCCTTTGTTTTACACCCAAAATGGGCGAGTATGGTAAGGGAGAGTAGGGTTTTATCTCTAAAGCTTCCATTGATTTTGTTTTTGGTGAAATATCATTGAACAAACACAGATATCCATTTATTTGAGTCTTAAAGGATTTGGTCCAATAAGAGGGCTTGTTGCATATGAAGTGCTGCTTGGGACCCTTAAAAAAAACAAAAAACAAGGAAGAACCAATCTCTAATACATTAGTACAATATATTCAACCAAATCCATCATGCTCAAATGATAAGAGTTATCTGTTATCCTTTTACACAATAATTTCACAAAGATAATCCAACTGAGTTTACTTTTTAGGATGGCCTCTCAATGTTTGACACCTATGAACGAAAGAGGCAACCAAATCCACTACGGTTATAACCGAACCTTGGGGAGTCCGGTTATGCCGTTGAGGTTGCCACATGTCCCTTCTGAGCCCCTTAACTGTGGTTAAGATTCACCACCTATCCTTCGTTTAAAAAATTATTATTTTTTAAAATCGTGGTTAGGAAAAAATTAAAATATTTTAAATATTTTTTTTCTCTAAAAACCAAGGATAGATGGGTGAACCCTAAAGATAGGTGAATCTTAACCACAATTAAGGAGTGTCAAAAGGAACCCGTGGCGACCTCAATGGCATAACCGGACTCCCCGAGTTGTGAAATTTGGCTCGAGATCGGTAAAAACCCGGATGACTGATTGATCGGCCAGGTGGGGCCGATCGATCAGTGGGCGTAGACTTGCACGGATGGAAAATCGTGAAGGACCGATCGATCGGTCAGGAGGCGCTGATCGATCGGCGGTGCGGGAAAATTTTCTGGAAATTTCTAATTAAGCCAGTTTTGCTTTTGGGAAACCCCTATTCCGATTTTGGGACTTTTTAATTGTCTAAGACTTCAAGTTTAGGCCTATAAATAGGGGATTATGGGTCTAGGGTTTGTGCCTTTGATGATCATGGTTATGAGAATAAGGTGAATATTTTAGGGCTCCCAGGGAGAGCAGGGTTTGCTCTCAGGGAGAGCCCTGGTAGTTCTCAGGGAGAGTAGAAGATAATAGAAAGGGGTTAAAGCATACTAGAGCTTAGGAAAAGGTTGTAGAGATGATAGATAGGGATTATTCTCAGGGTTCCTTGAGACGGTGACTTGAGTGGAATGTACAAGGGGTTCTGGGCTTGGGTTGGGATTTAATCGGAGAGGAGAGTAAATATTGTACTGAGTTTCTCTGAGTAAATTAAGTAGAAGCAATCGGATCTTGACTCATGGATGTAGGCAGGTTGTTGCCCAACCACATATATCTATTGTGTTTTTCCTTTGTGTGTTGTTTGTGTGCGTGTTGGTTTATTTTTTTCCATCTGGTTAATTTCTATTAATTGTTTTTCCCACAACACGAGTCCCTTTATAAAAACACAGGGTTTGATTCTATAAAAAGGGGAATCCGGTCATAAAAACAGAGGGTTTGATTCTATGAAAGAGTTTTCTTTTTTAAGTTGAAATGATGAAAAGTTATACCATACATATAGGCGTGGAGATCACAGTCAATTAAGAACAATAATAACTATAGTTAATTTTTTAATGCATGTCAATTAAAATGCGTTGTTGGAATTTGGCTAAAATTAGGCAAAACCCCAAAAGGGGGATCGATCGCCGACGGGCACTAGATCGCCCCTAGTGGGGATTGATCGCCCAGAGAGCCGTGTGCGTGAATTTCTTTCGGGAAATTGTTATTTTAAGTGGTTTTATGTTTTGGGAAACCCTTATTCCGATTGGAGAACTTTCTATTAATTTAGGACTCTTGTTTAGGTTTATAAATAGAGGATTATGGGTCTAGAGTTTATATCGAAGGATCAATGGAATGCTTTTGTATTGAGAGTGGGAGATAATAAAAAAGGTTAGAGCATACTAGGGCTTAAGAAAGATTTAAAGGAAGATAGATAGAGATTCTTCTTTGGATTTTCATAAAGAAAGTAAGTTAAATGCTTTTGTACTGGTTCTTCAAGATTTCTGTGAATAAAGAAGTGATCGGATCTTGATTTATGGACGTAGGCAAGTTGTTGCCGAATCATGTATATCTTTTGTGTTCCTTTGTGTTTGTGTGTTTTTATTTATCTTTTTCGTCTGAATATTTCTATTGGTACTCTTCACACATCATGCGCATACATGCATTTATAAGTTTAATGAATATACCAATTGCAGCAAGATGCATATTGCATACAATGTAAGCACATCCATATTCTAACCCAAAAAAAAAAAAAAAACAAAGCACATCCACTTTCTTTTTTTGGACGGTGATACGACTTTAATTCGGAATATTAAAGGCATGTTTGGCAACAAAGCTAAAACTGCGCCGTAAAATACTCTGCTGAGCACGGTATTAAGGTCAGAGCAAATCACGTGTAGTTTCTGTTTGTTTCCAACAGTACTTGGGAGTTAACCTTTGCAACTTGCCTAATGCTTTCGTACTCGGAATAGACCTTCTATCGTTCCTTGCATGGGCTAAGATTTTGGCATGCAGCGTAGACTTTGCTGCCAAACACATTTTCAAAAGTCCAGTTTAAATACAGGGTTCATGAATATAATGCATGTGGGTTCACATGCCATTTCCATTTGCTATCCTTTTCTTTAATTTCTCTCTCTAGGATGGGCTCGACCCTATAATAGCCCCCTCGTGCTAATGCTATGCTTAGAATTCTCTGTCTTCTCTCTTCATCAACTTGAAAAGGTTGGAAAAAGAATCTAAGACGAATTGGCCCTAGGATGTGATGGACATGAGGTCCATCGTCCTAAAAGTGGACCCTATCATCCTATCTACAAGGGCCCACAAACTCCACCCTTTTGGAAAATCTGATAAATCCACTCTTTTCTTTTAGATGGATTGTCAATAAACGTTTCTGCTAATGGTCCACTAATCGGATGGTTGATCACTGGCTTGTGCCCCATCCAAGAGGTGCTCCATCTTCCATAAGCACATCCCAATGGCTGATGCATAGAAAGAAACAACCCATCTTGTATGGGATCTCAATTTCATCGTGTGGGCTTTGAACGATAATCAGGACTATCTTACTACTTTATCAATAGCTTAACGGTTGGGATCATCCGATCGTCATGGTTTTAATGGTTAAATCAAGATGCTTAGGGTGCTTTTGACTTTGATTATTCTGACTATAAACATTTCTAATATAATCATTAGACATATAAGACTTAAAAATAATTGATTAAATCATATACATGTTGAGCTGTTTAAGATGGTAGGTTAAAATGGTAATGAATCTATGAAATTGATTAAATCACTTATTATCCAAATATGTTTATGGAAAATTAAATATTTAAATCACTTTTCAACAATTAAATAAAAAAAAATCAAAGTCGAACGCACTCTTATTTAAAACATTTAGTGGTGAAAGCGATTAGCATTCCGATGAATCTATTTCACTTTGTTATTATAATGGCTTTCACACATCGTGGGAGTAGGACTAGCCCAGCGGTATATCCCTCTCACTAGGAGGGAGGCCTAGGATCGAACCCGTGGGAGAGAGGTGAGCAAGGTGTTTCCTCACTTGAAACAAATACTAATCGGCCTAATCCGTAAAGTTCAAAAAATAAATAAATTAATTAAATGGCTTCCCCGTTGAAATTTGGAGCCAATCTTTCACCTTTTTTTTTTTGTTCTTAATTTGAGTTCTCAAACAATCAAACTTTCCAACAGTTCATTTAAAATTAGTAATAGATAGAGTGAGGTTTCAACGTTACTCGTCACTATCAAAATTCCCACCACTCCAAGTTACTATTATTTTATTCATTTCTTTGAATTTTCTTGTTCAGCTTTGTATTTTTATTTATTTATTATTATTAGAATACAAGAGCTTCTTCCGTAAGGGTTATTACGTGTTAGGCATATTTGCCTAATGTATCAGATTAAGACAAAGATAATGGAAAGTTCTCACAATCTAAAATATCCTACTTTGAATATATAGTAGTCATCGATTCCGTGGAAGACCGTACCAATGGTCATAAGAACTATTGGAAATGCTAGCCCCACTCTCCCTAGAGTAAAACTTGGTTGCAATGACTTTTGTACCCAGGATTGCAATGACCCAACTAGGTGTTGACACATCATAAAATTATCAAAAATGTATTATTTTAAAAAATATTAAATTAACTTTTTATTATTTAAATATTATCTCTCATTTTTTTTCTAATGTGTTGGCAAAATGTTGCTCCTTTGTAGCCTAGGACTACTAAGGCCATTGCTGTCAAGTTTCTCAATTTTTTTTTATTGCACTATCTCTTCTTGGCCAGCCAAGAAGACATGAATTTTGTGGTAGATCCGTGTAAACCTTACCACAAAATCTTTACTTTTTTCCTCCAAAAGAGAGTGCAATAAGGAAAAGTCGACGTTAGCAAAATCCAAAAAACTATATACAAAAGCAAAACCTACAAATCAAGCTAAAACCAAATTAGTACTTGGGGATACCTAACTACAAGAAACAAAAACTTGCTTTGGATCACAGACTAAGGACTTAAAAAAAAAAACTGTAATAGGTACAACTCCCAAACTTTATTTTTCTCTCACTAGATTAAGTGACAGCTGGAGAGATCGTAGAGGGGCGAGTCGCGACATAATCCCGTGATTAAGAGGATGCGATTGGAGGGGAAAATGATGGGATTATGCTATAAGTAAATGGCATTGTAAAAATCAAAACTAGCAGTCTTTTTCTCTTCACACTCCCATGACCCAACCCACAGTTTCTTCTTGTTTTCAATATAACATGTACATCTCTTTCTACCAGCTCATGTGGACGTGGTGGCTTCTTGGGTGTATCAAGTTGGTTGTCATTTCTACATTCCCCTCTAGAAGTACTTTCTTTCTCTATCTATCTCATTTTTATGATCATCTTTCCTTTTCTCTTTTAATGACAAAAATGACACTTAAAATGCAGAGTCAAACATCACTTAAAACTCCATCATTATTTCAAGATCAAGAGATGTTTCATTGTCACCCAAAGCCCATAAAGATAACTTCAGATCGAAGATTAGCGATCTGTTTGGATGGTTATCATCACATTCTTCTGAAAGGTCACAATCATCGACTATGGCATATAATTTTTTTTTTTTGGGGGGACTAGATTCTTATATTCAGCGATTAGGTTTAATGTGATTATAAAAGTTAGGTTTCCATAATCAATGTCTTTAGAGTCTAATCTTTTTTTCCATTTCTCCTTTCAGTTTTGAAACTAGAATCTCTTTGTGATCCCACATCCCTTCTTTCTTTCATTTATGCTATAACAATTATGCACTTAGTTAGATTTCATTTCAGATATCCGAGAAATGTGTCCTACTAGATCTTTTTGCCGATCTTTATTCTTCCCTATTTATCAGAGGATGACGGTCTATTATTCCAATGAGAGATGATTCTATCATTAATGTATCTGTAACTATATATAGACGGAGTGACCAAAAAAACTATATATAGATAAATACATAGTGTCCATATTAGCTAGCTGTGGTGCTAATAGACGGGATAATCCCGTTTACGGATCATGGAAAAATTGTGCTGCTTCTGCAAAAGTAGGTGGAACTGATTTTTTGGTAGGAAGAGAGTAGGAGACGTTACTATGCCATTCGCTAACATCCACCTGTGGCATACAACACTCATGGGGCATCTTCCACCATCGTGCAATTAGTAAAATGGGGCGCATCACAGGTCCTAATCACCAAATCTTCACCTAATAAATGATCACACCCATAATGTCTGTCCATTTTCATGCTGCCTTAGGTGAGGAAGTTTCGTTTGCTCATATTTTTTAAAAATGAATTGGCTTTCAATATCTAGTATTAAACTACCTCTAATGTGATCTTTATTATACAAAACAAGGGGTGTCAATGGGCCGGGCTTGAGATTTCATTTTCATAATTTTTGAATAAGCCCGCCCAAAATTGGCCTATTTACATGAGTTTTTTGTAACCCAAAGTTCGTTGTCACCCCTAAACAAAACAGCTAAGCGTACAACAAAGCAAGGTGTAAAATTCTCTATATTGGCATGCCTTACTAATTTCTTAGGCAATGCATGCACCGATGCAAGTAAGACTACTCTAGTTAAGGATATAGTCGTAACCAAACAATGGTAATTAATATTAATTAAGTAATCAGGGTTACAAAGTGATCTTTAGTTTTTTTATTGTGTTAGGACTCTAAGGACTAATACTCTAGAAAAGCCAGCAATAAGCATCTTCCCTATTCAAAGCTTTAGAGTTGCTTTGTCATGATCATCACTAAAGATTCTTTTTTCAATCTTCATTGTCTTCAATGGTTGAACAGGACGCGATTTCTTGAATCATGTTTTACTAGATCCAACTGAAGGGGAAAAACACCGTCACGAACACGCGTCAGCTACAGCTCCACACACGCTCTGGTTTACCGGTAGAAGGTTGGAGTGGAGGGTGTGACACCCTGACCTGTACTCCGATGGTAAAGTAAGTAGATGTAGAAGATGATGAACAGTAAACTCTGAAATAGGAACTGAAAGTTATGCAAGATTCTGGGAAGCACTGAACAAGTATCCTCTGAAGTACGGCCAAAAACGTGATCTCAAGCATTGAAAATCACGGGGTATTTATAGGGTAAGGTTGGTATGGCCATCGATGACCATGGATGGCCATAGATGTCCATACCACGTGTCCTGCACTCATTGCCAAATATGTCAGACATATCTGCCACCTGTTGCATCACACGTGAGAGCCTACTATGAGTTCAGTCGGTCGGGATCTGACAGTACGCAGAAGTGACCAGCATTAAATGCCAAGACAGTGCTTTCGGCACAAAACAGTGCTTTCGGTACACATGTCAGAATTATGGATCGCCTCCTGATCACTTCCTCCTACAAGTCAGTCTCGTTATTGACTCGAACTCGGTTACGGTGTAGATGTCTTAAAATACAGCCAGGATATCGTTGTCGGTGAGACAACGGACTCGTTGTTCATGTAACGACAAAAACGTTGTCAAGAATACAACGGTTACGTTGTGCTTCAGACAACGAGCACGTTGTCAAGCCATAACGGAAGCGTTGTTCTACAAGAAAACAAAGATGTCGTAATGCGCACAACGTGAACGTTGTGCATCAGACAACGTGTGATCCCTCTATTTTAAGCACGTGACCCCAACTCGTGTCCACGTGTCACTTTCATGAACAAAACAACAAAAACGAGCTCGTTCTCCAACGCTAAGTTGATTTTACGAATTTTATCTGTTACACCAACATATAAAGTATTACGGATCAACGCAAGGAAGTTAGCATCAAGAGACAAGCATGAGACGTTTAGATTAAATAAACATATATATTAGCTATTAAAATGTTAAGATATCACCAGATATCTTGTAGAAACCCTTACATAAGATGGATATCTGGATTCCATGTTCGTCTCGAGTTCAAACCTCAGAATATTATATCTATGTTCATGATCGGATCACAAATGAATTGAGAATGTGGGGCAAAACCCTATCCTAAACAAGAGTTAGAATGTGAATGCAGAGACAAGTCTATGTCAAAGAGATTTAGGGGATATGTTGGGAGACTTGTGTGGGTTGGATCAACCAGACAACTTGTTACTCAATCCACAAGTCTTTGAATTTCAAAGAAATTAGTGAGCTATATATGATTATGATGGATGCACTTTTCGGCTACACTCACCAATGGGATGGTCTAGATCAAAGAGACGGCTCACTCATTCATTGAAACCAACCAATAAGCGCTTGCCAATTGATTTTCTCTCATTTTAATTCGTCCTCCGTCACTCTGACTTTACACGTGGACACTACGAAATACATTTCTCATTGGGTCCATACCTTCATTTAACTCCACATTCCAAATCCCCTCCTAGTAGAAGATAACTCTGGGAAGTTCACCAAAGTTCTTGGACCCCACTTATTTGTCACCTCTCTTAAATAAACTTACAACACTCATGTGAAATGCAGATTACACTTGACAAGTGGGTCTTGTTGTTACATGAAAAAACCAGTGTCTTCTTGCCCATAGATTGCTTTGAAGTCTACAAATTGACTTCACAAGGTCTGTCCATCAGCATTTAAGGAATTGCAAGCTTTCTGGGGCTTTGGCCTCATTAGGGTTTGGGTACCTCTATAAAGTGTAGGCTATTACTATCATCGAGAGCAAAAATATCAGCCATAGTACCCTGATATTGATGTAGATGCATCTTATTAAGAAATCCGGAATAGTACTACTTGAAACAGTCTTTTCTGTGAGATATATTTATTAAGTCAGCCAATGCTGTTAAAAAAAAAGATGGGGACTATGTTACTGCACACATGATCTTATAGCAAACTTAGCTAGTAATTGATTCAATGATCGATGATAAAATTAAGCTATTCTATCAAGAAGGCATGTACACACCTGCCTTGTTCTCAGACGTGAAATGACCAACTCATCGGAATGAGTGTGACAGTTCGTATGCCCACTCTGCTAACCAGAACATATACTAACCTAACTGCATCACACGTACCGTGGTGATTCGATCCCAAGCTCGGCCACGTGGTGCTAATTTTTATGTCAAACCATATCATTCTTATGCCCTAAGCATCCGATCAATCTTTTTTTTTTTCTTGGGAGATGTCATTTACCCTGATAAAAAAATATTTAACCATGGATTTTTACCGTCACTGAATGAAAAATACCCGTCACAAAATGAGGGGTTCGTCGCTGATGATTTGTGAATAGTTGTGGGTGAAGGGACAAAATTATACTCTATAGGAACGGATTTTATCCATCGCTAATTAACGGAAAGCAACATCAGGTAGTGGAAAGTAGCATGGGAGTTGATCACTTGCAAGTCATCACACACTGAATGGTTAGAAAATAAAGGAAAATAAAAGAAGTCATAAAGAAATCTGACAAAATTGAGTTATGCACATAAATCCTTATTGGGGAGTGGACCATAGTTCACAAGATTGTCTCACTTAATGTTAACCATTGAAATCTAATCAAATAAATTATTATTAGGGTAAATTACACTGGCCTCCCCTGAGGTTTGGAAAAATTATAGAAACCTTCTCTCTAGTTTATGAAATTACACTAACCTCTCTTGAGGTTTGGTAAAATTGTAGAAACCCCCCCCCCCCCCCCTCTTATTTATGAAATTACAGTGACCTCTTTTGAGGTTAGGTGAAATCATAGAAACCTTCCCTCTAGTTTCTGAAATTACACTAACCGTCCTTGAGGTTTGGTGAAATTGCATAAACCTCCCCTTTTGTTTATGAAATTATATTGACCTCCCCCGAGGTTTGGTGAAATTACAGGAACATCCCCTCTTATTTATGAAATTACATTGACCTCATCTTTACTTCAATTGTTTGTCCCTTCTGTTAGTTATTGAAATAAATGAATTTTGATTCAGTATTGATTGGAGGACCCTGTGGTCCTTTTAACTATGATTCAACTTAACTCAATTGAGATTAAGTTTTTTTATTTTCTGAAAAATAATGTTGGATGGATGAACCCTAGGGGTGAGTGAATCTTAACCACAATTAATGGGTGTTATAAGGAGGGTTGTGGATCAATGATGATCGACATTTCGCTACATAGCTAAATGCGTGGTCCATTAAGCATTTTCATTTTGATTATGGTTATACGGCGTCGTTTCCTCGAGTAAATCAATGGGGTAAAATTGTAAAAGAGCATCCTCCGTTAATGGTTTCAACTTGATGAGTTTGGTAGGGGAGGGTAGTATAATTTAAAAAACAAGAGGAAGGACAGTGTAATTTTAAAAATCAGAAGGGAGGTTTCGACAATTTCATCAAACCTTAGGAGATGGCAGTCTAATTTTAGAAACTAGAGAGGAGGCTTCTGTAATTTCACCAAACCTCAATGGAGGACAATGTAATTTACCCTTATTATGATTATTTTTGCTGGAAACTATCATTCACCTAAGTTTGTACAAGGTTAGAATTAGGGATTAGAGTTCTTGCACTAATCATAGGAATGGATCTCGAGACTTCTGTGTTGAGAGAGGCCACAACCCACTTGGCACAAGAGATAATTAGTATTTAAGGAACCAGATTTGTCTACAATTCTTGAAGTATATGGAATACAATAATGCCATTATGTTTCCTTTTGGTAATTTCATGAATGCAATTACCGTTACACATGGTCTAGTAGGTAACAATAGCCAGTCCAACCATAGATTTTTTTGGGCTTCCTTTTTATCATTTACCTACGTGAGTAGTTATTGAGTCCAATCAAGCAAGATACTCTCTCACCAAACTAGATCTATTGAGATTCCATTATGGACATAAACATAGGTGGACACATTCTACACATTACTCCCTCTCTTGTGTTCAATATCCTTCCAATCCAGTAATCATAGCTATCCAAATTCTGTTCAACTCTCAAAAAAAAAAAAAAAAAATTAAATTGATGAATGGTTAGGATGCAACAAGCAAATTTAAGGTTAGATGGTTATGTTCATCCAATCCGCAAAAATTTATAATATGTTTCAGTAAAATTTATGAGATGCTGCATGTTGTTGAATGAAATACATACATTGGTTCTGTTGAATCAGGCTCGCCAATGGTAGTGGCAGTGTGTATATCCCTCATGTGGGGTGTTTACGGTTTTATTCCCCATGTGACAGTGTGGTGGTTGAGAAACTCACTATGTTTAGTTTGCTTTTCAGTCAGGTGTTCAGCTCTCTAACCCACTAAACATTGCTAACCAATTCTAATTGGGGTTGCGGCCCAACCGTATTCGACTAAAAAAAATCTGAATTCTTATCTAAAAAAACTGTTGTAATAAAATTTAAAGGCTGAGTAATAGCATGAGTATTATGTATGTGTTGTGTGCTTGCTGATTGTCGTTGTAGTACATGTATTTTTGTTTTTGTTAGTTTGCTGATTCTCATTTCAGATTCTAATGGAGGCATCTTCAGGGGTTTTTGTTTGTTTGCTAATTCTCATTTCAGATTCACATAGAAAAGGGAGATATCTTGCACATTATTTTGCCTGATTATCTTCATACATTCTAGATTGCCTGATTGTACATAAGATAACTTTTTTTACTAAATTTGTAAGAATTTTGAAATGTTTAACTCTCCCATGTTTCTACTATTGAGAGTTAGTTTTGTGACCCTGCCCACAGGTCCCGTGTTCGAGCCTGCCCCTCCAGTCTTTCCCGATGAGTGTGGTTTGTGGGTATTGCACACATCCTCGGGGATTAGTCCTAATCTAAATGGGTTAGGGACACACTGAGTCATTAAAAAAAAAGGTTTTGTGACCCAATTCATATATATTATTTTCTAAGAACTTGATTATAGCAGGCTTAGTGAACAAGATTGTGGTTCATCTCATCAATATATCAGGCAAGACTTGAGGGCAGCTCATACCCATCCTATGTGGCTGCTTGGCATGTGGGCAAAAATGTTGGGTTGAAACAAGGTAAATTAACCTAAAGAATTGAATTCTATAGAATTGATAACTGATAGAGAATAGGGTAGGATAATTAAGTGTATTGTGATGAGATACACCGTATCTCATCAAAAAGTTATTTGAATTTGAATTAATATGATTAGAGAATATTAGATTTGATTTGATTGAAGTTTTCTTTTATTTTAGGAATCGTGAATTATTTATTTAAACCCTCTTTGGGTTTATACCAAATCTTGAAATCATTAATGAGTATAAGCTGAATCTTGAAATCAAACCCTTGAAATTAGACCCTTAATAGCCACTCGGGCGGTAAAAACACTGAACCCCGCAATGAGTTCTGGTCGTTACTGCTCGGGCGGTTTAGAGTCACTGCTCGGGCGGCCCGACGACCATTTGTTTTTTTGCTACTTTTTGGTTATTTTCAAATTCATACAATTAGATCATAAAAATGGCTAGAAACGAACAAAATTTTTAGGTTTCTACAATTATGTAGCTAATCTATTTTATGAGTAAAATATTTTTATGTGATAGATTTTTTTGGTGGGTAAGCTGGGGGTAGGTGGACTCTACCAGATTAGATAAATTAAAGGAGATTACAAACATATATACATCTTTTCGTATTTGTCAACAAAGATAATAGACTGGAGCTCAAAGGGAGCTCCAAGTGAACTTTTGGTCACTACTATAAGAATATTTAGATACAATTAATCTCTCTGTATTTATTTTTCTAATTTCAATTTTTTTTTAAATTGTAAAACAACTAATTTTACTTTGGTGTTACCGTGCAAGCTTTAAGATAAAAATGAAGAAAAAATAATAGGCAAAAACAAAAGATATTAAAATACGACCAATCAACAAAATCAGTCCTGATGCTTTACCCAAAATACGTCCACTGACATTTGGAGTACAATTTTTTGAGTTCTTGCTTAAATTGATAAATTGAAAGTAATGCTAAATTTTGAGTTTCTAATGAAAGTAATGCTAAATTTCATTGTCATCAATAAAGTCTCTAGATTTTTGTTTGTAGACTTTATCTTTCATAGGTAGTTCCAGCTAAAGGATGGATTCACTTGAACTGTTGTGCCTATCCTGTACTTCAAACCTTAATTTTGTATTGTCTTGTACTCAGCCTAGACCGTTGTTCCCGAACCGCTTGAATGAATATATGTTTTTTTTTTTTTAATCTTAATTTCAAAGGTGAAACTCTTACAATTTTGCTTTGGAATTTTTACATATTTGAATAAAGAATATCCTACAAAACTCTCCCAGATAAAGAACAAGATGGAGTCTCACAAGATTCATTCATGAGATTGGTGAAAAAGAAGTCATCATTAACAAAATATAATTAGAAACACTTACCGTTGTTGTTGTTTAGTTTTCTCAAACATCACAATATTTTGATGATTATTACCATCCTCATCATGCATTATCTCAATATTTTTATGATTAGAATCTGAAAAATTAAATATTAACTAGATTAACATTATGAAACCATAGCATTTATAATATAATAAATAAAGGGGAGTGATAGTTTGCGCATCCGCGTTCCTTCAAAGGAACGCAAATGCTTTCTCAAGCCTACATGCGTTAAGAAAAAAACTATCCCAAAATCGTGTTTACCCGTTTACTATTTTTTTTCTGATTTCTCTCACCTCATTTTTCTCTCTCTCCCTCTCACGTAGCCCCCTTTTACCGTATTGCATGTCTCTTTTAACTTATTTTAACCTTAGTTAAGATTTATTAACTTAACAGTTAATTTTTTTCGAATTATATTTCTAAAAACAAAGGGTAGATGGATGAACCCCAAGGATGAGTGAATCTTAACCACGGTTAGTAGGTGTTAAAAGGGACAGGTGGCAACCTGTAAACTCGCACATTAACTGTGGTTTAGGTCAATTTACTCAAGGTTACTATTTTTGTTCTTTCTAAAAATCAAGGGTAGATGGATGAACCCTAGGGGTGAATGAATCTTAACCATAGTTAGTAGGTGTTAAAGAGGACACCTGACATTTAGTCAGATACTAACCGTGGTTTAGGTTAAACAACCCAAGGTTAATATTTTATTTCTAAAAACCAAGAGTAGATGGATGAACCCTAGGGGTGAGTGAATTTTAACCACAATTAGTAAATATAAAAAGGACACGTGGTGACATGTAGGCACACATTAACTATAGTTTAAGTTAAGCAATCCAAGGTTAATATTATTTTATTTTATTTGTAGATGGATGAACTCTTAGAGTGAGTGAATCTTAACCACAGTTAGTTAGTGTCAAAAGGGACACATGGTGGCATGTGAAAAGATAATTGAGGAAAAGATGAAATAGTATAAGTGGAAAAAGAGAGTTGGATACGTGAGAGAGAGAAAAGGGATGAGGACAGAGAAATGAGAAAGAGAGAAAATAGGAAACAGGTGAGAAGATTTGGGAGATATTTTTTTTCTTTTAAAAATTACTACACATGTAGGCTAGAGAAACATCCGGGTTCCTGTGCAAGGAACGCGGATGCGCAAACTATCATTTCCCATAAATAAATGGATAATCTTTAGTAAATTTAGATTACATGATAACCATAATATTTCTCTACTATTATAACGAGAGAAGTGGGGTTCAAAAGTAAATTGATTTTTTTCTAATATTCCTAATGAGCCCCAATTTTATTGGATCTTACAGTTAGTAAGGGTGAATTTTTTTTATATTTTTCTTATTTTATCCATAACTCCATATAAAAAAAAATTAAGATATTTTGTTATCTTATTTTATATGAAAAAAGTTAGTAAGGGTATTGAAATAATATCAACTACAACTAACAATAATCGCTTAATATCTCCACGATTCTCTCAAATCTTTATCCTTATCTTTTTCTCATGCTTCCTCATTGGTTTTTCAACAAAGATGTGCACGCTCTCTACGTTGTAAATATTTTTCAAGAGAAAAAATATGAACATGTGTTATGAGGTAGTTTCAACCCTTCCATCTTTCTAAGTTAAAATTTTAAAATTCCCTCACTAGATTCCCTTTTCCCTGTCATTCTCCCCTTCCCTTCTCTCTCAAGTGCATCGCACGTGCCACCCACTAGTTATCTTTAATTTGAAAAAGTGGAAAAAAAAAATACGTCCGTCATAATATTCGAATTCCACATTATTCGAATTCCACATTTCTCTTTTACCAGGAATTCAACTTCTCTCATGATGTGCTCCAAATAGTATTAAATATTTATAAACTTAAATCTTGAACAAAAAAGGTAAGATTTTGGTGTTTCTTTTATCCAGGCACATAAGATAAGCATGACGACTAAAATCATAGAGAAAAAACTTGTGTTTCAAAAAGACAGCTAAAGCCTAACCCTATGTTTGGTTGCCAAGAAAATAAATGAAAACATGGAAAAGAAAAAAAATTGGACAAGACTCAACTAAGAATTGTATTAGAAATTCAAAATTTTCTTTTCTTTTCCATGTTTTCACCTATTTTTTCGATAACCAAACATAGCATAAAGGTTTTCAAATTGGATTTAGGAGGGTCTGTTCATCGACAGTCAAAACTTTACAAGCTTCCTTTGATTGATAAGAAATCATGAATATGATTTGAGGGGCAAATGAGAGGCAAACCTTGTCATATGGGCTAGAGGGGCAGGTATCCTGTATATATAATCAAACATATTACAAGTACCTAAATAGATTATTGCCCTTGCACACCTATGCTCTCTATTTATTTTTATTTTTTAGGTGACAAGGTTGTCCGGGCTTCTTAGAGCACCCGACTAATCCCCTAGGTACATGCAGACCCCCCAACCACGCGCACCAAGTAAGTAGGGATAGAACCCTGAGGGTGGCCAATAGGGGGAAGGGAATTGAACTCAAGACCTCCGCTTCTGTGACGTGATCTTGACTAGCACACTAACCCCCAACATACTGGAAAGACCTATGCTCTCTACGTATTATGTAAATGAGGGATCTCCCCAATTTTGCAGATATTTCAGGTTTGGGCTCTGTTGGGTTCAGCCCAGCCTGAAGCCAGGCTGGACAGAGTAACTGACATCTAAGCCCAATCAAAGCTATATAATTGGGCGAAGACCATTAATTTGGGCTGGACTTTAATTTATACTTGAGGTTAATCGGGTCTTAATCTGCCGAACCTTAACACCATGCTTGAATTCGGGCCTAAGATAAGTTTATTAAGCCCAAGCTCGTCCAAATACAGTCTTTTTAATGAGGCTAAAATTAAGATCAAATCAGGCCAGTCTTGCAAGAATTAGTCAGGATACTAGGGATACTCCCAAAGTATACTCCCAAGTATACTCTCAAATCTTAACCATTTATTTCAATTATTAAACGGTTAGGATTAGAGCTGTTGTGGCATTAGAAAAGACAAAATAAGCCAACTCAAATCCTAACCATTAATGGTTAGTTATAAAAAGGTTAGGATTAAGGAGTATCCATAGACCAATTCGTTTTGCAACGGTGTGTCACCCAAACAATCATATTCTTTAATTGGTTAGGTGAAAAAAAACGGAAAGAAGTGGAAAAAACGAAAAGTCGGATGAAAAATCTGACCAACTCTATTGAAAAAAACCTGCTATCCATAGCCGTCATAAATTCCAAATTTCTTTCAACTAATCAAATAAATTATGTTAAGACAATTATTATCTAGATCAGATGGTTCTGGTCATATAATCCGCTAAATTTTTTTTAAAAAAATTTGTACAGGGTATCTTCCAGCTGAGATTTATGGGATTCTTCCTTATATCCTGTCTCGTCATATTACTGGATATCCACTAATTTTTGGGTCAAAACTGAATTAGTGTTTCAAAATTTATACCTATACATAGACTTCAGTTATTTGGATGGGAATTGCTAACTTCACTAATAATAATCCTCCTACCAAAAAAATAATAATTCAAATTCATGTTTGCCAGTGTTTGTGGCTGGGCATTACTATCCCTCTTAGTCCCACATCGGCTGGGTACTTCGCAAGGGGTGTATAAGGGACCATCATCCCTCCATTAGTCAGGCTCTTTTAGAGTAGTTGTTTGGACTCACCCTTCCGATACCTTAATAATTACCTTAGGTCTGGTTGCATGTATGTTAAGGTGTTATATTACCTCTTACCAAAAAAATAATAATAATAATATCTTGAAAAAATTGAATGTGTCTTGCTTCTATCCTTTACTTATGCAACTGAATAAACTAGCACTTAAAACCCTTTAAGTAAGGATTTGAATTCATCAGGTATAGTCTCTAAAAATCACTTCTCTAATTCTTAAGGAATTGAAGATTTTAAATTCCACAATTTTATAATGTATCCTAAATAAGGGAATAAAGTAACACTTAAAACCCTTTAAGTAAGGATTTGAATTCATCAGGTTTAGTGTCTAAAAATCACTTCTCTAATCGCAATTGAAGATTTTAAATTCCACAATTTTATAATGTATCCTAAATAATGATGAAATCCAAATGTACCCTTTGGAATCATTTTGGGAAATGGAAATTGGACCCTCAACTTAGAAGTTGACCCCAATGACCTCATTGGTCCAAGCCCCTTTTTTTTACCATCCATCAATTGTGGTTAATCCCCTAGAGTTAAGCAATCTAACTAGGGTTTTTAGAAAAAAAAAATTTTACTAATTTTAATTTAGTTAAGCTTAATCATGAGGTCCGCTTCTCAAGACATTTTTTTTAAAAATATAATATATCAATAACACATATTATATTCACACACAAAACCCACCCACACGCCTCCAAGCCACAAGGCTAGTGCACCCACATAACCCTCTCATATTTTTGTCATTTTAATAAGAAGTATTTATGAAATAGAAGTATTATTCCAAATAAGGCTAGTAAACGAACCAAACTGTGTACGAACAGTTCGAGTTCTACTTGTTAAGAGGTTAGCAAGCCGAGCTCGAACATCCATATACTAGACTCATAAATCCTCAACTCGTTTAGTATTATATATATATATATATATATGATTATCAAGTCAAGTATAACATGTTAAGTTAATTATTTACTTAGGAATTTGTTATATGTATTTAAGTATGTTAAATACTTTTTTTTTTGGAAGGTAGGCTGGGTTTAGGCGAACCCTGACCATATATATTGAAAGAAAACGATTACAACCTTAGATATATTTTCCCAGACTTGTCCTCCTCAAGAATATTCAGGAGCTCCCCAGGAACTTTAAACGGGGGGAAGAAAAGGTAAGAGTTAACAAGACAAAGTTTGACAAGCCAGTCCGCCGCTCTATTAGATTCTCGCCAGACATGAGTAATGCGGCAAGATTCGAATGAATCAATCAACCTCAAGGCTTCATGATGTTCATTCTTCTATCTCAAAGGTGGCACAGATCTAGAACTGAGGGAATTCACCACCCATTTAGAGTCAGCATAGACTATCAACCGAACTGCTTCAAGGTCGTGAGCTATGGCAAGCCCACGAATAATGCCTTTTATCTCAAAAACATCAATAGCCTCCGAAGCACAACCTTCAGCGAAAGCAGTAAGAAAATTTCTCAAGTGGTCCCTAAGAACACCACCGAAGCCCGCAACATTCCCACGTAGAGACCCATCTGAATTTAAGGCCCAAGAACCTACAGGTGGGGGGCACCACGAACAACTTTTCCCCTCATAGATAAAATAATCAACGGTTAAGCTCCAATTATCAAAGAAGGCATGGTTTCTTTGACTATCTTCAACACGAGGCGTGGAGAAAGCAAACCTACTGCGGGTGTCGTTCCAAATTGAGAGAGAGATAGTAGCAGGATCCTGATATTGGTTTTTGAAAATCCTATTGTTCCTCTCTCGCCACAAGTGGTAGATAGTGGCATTGAACCCAACTTTCTTCACACATTGAACGATTCCCTTGACTTTAAACGATGATATTATCCAAGAGACTTCTTGATCCCAATCCAAGATCCTATGGGCGTTGTACCCACAATAGGAAAGAATATTTGTCAAAATAACCTTGGATAGAGGGCACTCAAAGAATAGGTGTTGAATGTTCTCCAGAGTGTTCTGACAAAGAACACAACAAGATGAAGAAATGATTGTGTGCCTTACCAAAGTTTCTTGAGTTTGCAAGCCATCCGAGAGAGCCAACCAAGCTATCAAACTATGACAAGGAATATTCATAGTGAACCAAACTAAATCAGTCCAAGGGACCAGAGGCTTGTTGATACGCAAAGCTTGCAAAGCAAACCTGAGACTGAAAAGACCAGAGGTAGAAGGCTTCCAGATAATAGAATCTTCAAATTGAGTGGAGTGAGAGGGAAGGGTTGGTAGCTCATTGCATACCTCAATAAGTTCAGCAGAACTTGTAGGAGGAGGGTCCCATCCGGCAATCCCAATCAAAATCGAAACTAAAGCTAAACACGAGAGGCCAGAATCAAATTGCAGCTTAGGGTCAAACCAATCCTGGAGAATACCCATAGGATGCCAGGGATCGAACTAGAGAGAAGTGGCCCTACCATTCCAATAGAATGAAAAATCATGTCAATGGCCATACCATGAAGCTTAAGGATATTTCACCAAGACCAGGAACAGGTAGAAGGAGCTTTCATAGTCCATAAATGATTATTTTTGATGACATTAGAATACGTACATCCAATCAACCCATAAGTCCTGGAATGCAATCGCCCAAGTTTGCTTTAATATGGCTGTCGAGTTCCAGTTAGTCAGACGACGAAAACCTAACCCATCTTCCTCTCAAGTGGTGCAGATCTGAGACCAACTAACAGGCAACAATTCCTTACTCTCAACAGATCTACCCCAAAGAAACCTGAAACAAATTTGCTCTATAGACTTATAAATTTTCTTGGGAAGAATGCAACAACTTGTCCAGTAGACATGAGAGTTCATAAGGACAACTTTGATTAGTGCAAGTCTACCAGCATAGGATAACAATTTGCCTTTCCAGGTCTTTACTTTATTAAGCATACGATCTAGAAGAGATTGGCAATCCACTACTTTCAGGTTACGAGAAGTTAAAGATAACTCAAGATATTTCACTGGCAACGATCCCTCTGAAAAACGAAGGGTGTTAGTAATACTTTGCTTGATATTGGAGGAGGTGCCTACAAAAAAAATCTGAGATTTGTCCAAGTTTGGTTGCATTCCCGACTGAAAATAGAACTTCCGAAGAACAACCAAGAGATTAGAAGCGGAGTGCATATCAGCTTTAATGAAAATAAGTAAGTCATCAACAAAGCAAAGGTGAGAAACTAGAGGTTTAACACATTTAAAGTGAGGAGAGATACCTCCAAACGAGATAGTGTTGTCAAGCATGACTGAAAGGCCTTCCATGGCTAAGACAAACAGGAAAGGGGGTAAAGGATCCCCCTGCCGGAGAAAATGTACATATTGTTTAAGTTTTGATTTTGACCGTTGATTTAAAATAAAAGAATTTAGACATTTGATTAAAAAATATATATATAAATGCCGAACCACTGCACATATGAATAGTGCAGCTCGAGTCAAGCTCAATCAACCTTATAACTTAAGTAGACTGAAAGTGAACACCTTACTCTCAGCTGGCTTACACCCCTAATTTCAAAGTCCAAACTTCACTTTCAAGAAACACTGAAATGAAAAAACACTGCATTATGCCAAAAGTCATTGGTTACTAGTTATTCCTTCACATTATATATTATACCCTAGGACTCTTAGCTATCCTCTCATGAGAGGGAGATCGAATCACAGCTAATCACGATCGCATCCACATGTCAACACATGTTCCTGTTCAATCATATTAATTGTGGTTAAGATTTACTAACCCTTAGGGTTCAATCATCTAACCTTGGTTTTTAGAAGAAAAAAAATATATTAACCCTAAAAGTTTAAAGCTTTTAATAAGAGTTAAAAAACAATTTTATATATTTTTCTAAAAATAGATATGAGATTATTGAACCCTAAGGGTTAGTAAATCTTAACAACCATTTACAGAGGTAAATAGGGACAAGTGTTGACCTATGGGTGTGATTGAACTCTCCTTGAGTTCAATTGCGATTGACTGTGATTCGATCTCCATAAGATTGGAGTCACAGCCAACCACGATTGAACTCGGGGAGAGTTCAATCGCACCCATAGGTCAACATGTGTCCCTATTAACTGTGGTTAAAATTCACCAACCCTTAGGGTTAAACAATCTAACCTTGGTTTTTAGAAGAAAAAAAATGTTAATTTTTTTTTAATTATGAGGGTTAAATGTTCCAAACTAGAGTTAAATATTTTTTCTAAAAACCAAGGTTAAATTTAATGAACCCTAAAAGTTAGTTTTTTTTTTTGGGCTTAACAGGGACACGTGCTAACCTTGGGGTGCGATTAATTATCCTTGAGTTCAATCGTGATTGGCTATGATTCGAACTCCCTTGCCATATGAGCTCGCAGATCGAATCACAACCAATCACCATTGAACTCAGGGATCATTCAACACACCTACATGTAACACATGTCCCTATTCACCCCTATTAACTATGTTTAAGATTCATCAACCTTTAGGGTTCAATAATTTAACCTTAGTTTTTAGAAGAAAAAAAATATTATTTTTAAAATGCTAATTAAGAACTTTTAACCCTTTTAGTAAAAAAAAATTCATATTTTTTTTTACTAAAAACTAACGTTAGATTATTGAATCGATAATTAGAGCTTAATCACAATTAATATGGGTGAACAAGGGACACATGTTGACTTGTGGGTGCGATTGAAGGCTCCCCGAATTCATTCGCGAGCACAAGAGGCAGGTGGGTTGAGGGCCCATCACCTTTTGAGATGGCAAAGAAGAAAAAGAAATACCACTTTTGAAAAAAAAGAAAGAAAACCAAAGTAAAGACTAAAGAACAGTGAACGGTGACCGATCAAGTAGTCCCAGTGCAACCCAGCTCACTTCCAGTGAGAAAGAGACAGAGAAAGACCCCTTCTTTTCATTATCTTTTATTCTCTTTCCATTCCGCAAATCAAGCTAACAAAATAACCCACTTGAATCCCTTTCATGATGATGCCCTTTTCAGGACCCAAAGCACCCTTCAACACTCCAAAATCACCTACTTCTCATATCACACTCTCATCTTCTCAAACACCCTCTACAACCCCAAAACTCAAGAACAACCCCATGAGAATCAAAAACCCACAAAATCTCAGAACCCCAAAACCCCATTAGAGCTTCTGGTTTGTAGTCTGAGAGAAACACAAGTAACAGAGCCATGATCCCTTCATGTTTCAGCAACCCCAACAATCTCACAAACAGCTCTGAAATGCCACAAAGCTTAATAACCTGCATTTATCAAACCCAACTCTGCAACACCCCGATTTATCTAACCCTCACCTGGTCCAAAACCCTCTTCTCCCACTCCTTAACCATTCATGCTGCTGATTCCTTCTCGATCACCCTCTCTCTCTACCCATCAACCTTCACATTCTTCCGAAACCGACCAGGCTCAAAATCCATTTCCCTGAGTCGCCATCAGCACCACCGAGTCAAGCTCTATTGGGACTTCACTCAGGCTGAATTCACCAAAAACTCAGCCGAGCCAGTGTCATGCTTCTACATTGCCATAGTTTCCAATTCCCGCATCAAATTCTTCCTCGGCGATCTCCGGGAAGATGTATTACGACGTTCTGGATTACCCCAAATGCATCAATCCGCCGATCCCACATTGCTATCCCGACGGGAACATGTGTTTGGACGTCGGAATTACACTACAACAGCTCAGTTTTTGGGGTCGAAACATGAAATCGGAATCGAATGCGCTGGAGGGGCTTTGAAGGTGAAGGTGGATGGAGAAATGGGTCTGGTTGTGAAGAGATTAGCTTGGAAATTCAGAGGGAATGAGAGAATTATGGTTGGTGGGGTGGACATAGATTTTTACTGGGATGTGTTCAATTGGGTCACTGGTTCTGGTAGAGATGGTAATGGGTATGGAGTTTTTGTATTTCAGGTGGGGGATGGAGGAGTTTGGCCTGAAATGGTGGGGCCGGAGAAGAGGTTGATGAGGAAGAGCATGTCGCTGTCGCCGGCTATGTCGTTGTCTCCTTCGCCGTCGTGTTCGAGTGTTTTGCAGTGGGCAGAGGATAGCAGTGATGGAGGGAGGAGTTCATGTTCATCATCTACAAGGTCTTGTGGAAGTGGAGGGTTCTCATTGCTATTGTACGCTTGGACTGTGTAAGGGATTGAAATTTGAATTTGAATTTGAATTTGAATTAATGGGATTTGTGAACTATTCATATGTTACCAAAATTTCGAATCTAAGGAGGATTCTTTATACTCTTTTGTATAATATCAATGATCTGTGTATGTTAGAGGCAGTCAGGTTTGTTCATTTCATTTCCATCAATTTTTTTCTCCTCCAGAGCTTGGTCTCAAAATGATTAATTTATCATTTTGCTATGCATATCCTTTGTCTGTCAAAGCTGAAACGGGGAGGTCCTGAGATCAAATCCTGTAAGAAAACTTTCAATAAATTGTCTGTCAAAGCTAAAATAGTTAAACGGGACTGAGATCAAGTCATATACGAAAACTTTCAATAAATTGTCTGTCAATGCTAAAATAGTGAAACGAGAGGGAGAGGTCCAGAGATCAAATCCTATAAGAAAACTTTCAATAAATAGATTGAAGTTCTAATGGCTAACCGCGACTAACCAGCTATCTTTGACCCGAGCTGAGAAAAAAAGATGCATATCGTTTTAGTCTGGAAAAGAACACCCACCCCATTGGCTGATCCCATCAAAGAGAGTGATCCATGGGCAGCAATGGATATACTTGTCAGACTAACCATTGCAGCTTATGAAGCTTGTTATCCTATATATTTCTTTCTTTTTTTACCCAAAAGGCTACATTTGCAATTAGTTTCGGGACATCAGCAGGAAAAGAAAAAGGCAGCGGATCATCTCGAGTTCCTACCGGGTGGACTCTCTCTGGTTGTGACATGGGCGACTTCGGCGGCGACATGTGGCCACGAGTTGGACGGGAAACCAAAGTTGCAACTCAGATTTTGAGTCTTGTTTCCTATGGTCACTACAAGGACTTGAGAATGGTGTATGTAGGTGATGCAAGGTAGGGTATGAAGTATTGAAGACAAGCTAATGGCTAGCATGATCATGTATACATTGGCAATCTAATCCGTAAAGAAAGAATGTTAGCCATATCTCAGTCAACCCCTACTCATAACTTCCACCAACTACCTGGATATTTTGGGGAGAGAATATTTTAAAGGTTACAAAATAACAAGTAGTTGGAGGAGGTTGAGAGTAAGAGTTCAATGAGAGTAGGGCTAGCACGACTAAGGTTGCAAAATAATAAGTGGTTGGTGAAGGTTGAGAGTAGAAATTGATTTAGAATAGGACTAGCACGCCTCAATCCATAAATGGAACGCATTACATTTCATGGGTTGCACCTCCTGATCTAAAGACCAATTGAAATGGTTAGGGTGATACATAGCATTGTATCCATTTCTGGCATGAATGGAATCCGAGAAAAATCTTTAATTTTAATTTCGGACTCAGAATCTTATACCCAACTCCAATTCAAACAACTATCTCATTCTACCTGAAACTTGAAATCTCCAAATCAACTCAAGATGCTAATTCAAAAGCTTATGATGTGCCCCACAAGATTGTCTATTAGAAATTCAAGCAAAGCAATCATGCTCGCATGCACCATCTCTCTTGGATTCTTTACGAAGCTCTCTCTCTCTCTCTCTCTCTCTCTCTCTCTCTCTATATATATATCTTTGTAGCCGTTGCATAAACTATGGATTCTCAATGACAGAGAGCATGAGAGCCTCTCATCACTGTCCATATTCTCAACTACTTTGATGATACATGATGATTAAGGCTCACCAGCATCATTAAAGAGGCAGTACCTTTAGAATAATAACTTTCCCCCCTTTAGGAGGAATTATCCAGTGTCTTATCATACAGGAACTTATTAGTGTAGACGACATTTTGTCACGTCAGATTAGAACCCATTGGGAGAAAGGAGGCTGGAGCACTAACCACTAGCCAGGCACAATGGTCTTTATTCTACTTTTGAAAAAATAAAGGTGGATCATCCATCAATGAGAGGGTTTGGATTCTAGGATATGCTATCCATTTGGAGGATAGCATGTTCAAATGCAGCTTTATTTGTTAGGATAGCATGTTCAAAGGCAGCTTTATTTGTTTCTCTCGCTTTGTGATTCAGTGGATGGGAAAAGTGGGCCTTTGAAATTCAGCCGTTGAGGGGCTTGTTCCCATGCGAAAAAAATAGACCATTTTCCGGGCGCTCCCTCTTGGGGAGTCGGTTTTGTGTGTGCAACTCAGCACTCGGATCTTGTGAGTCCCACTAATAGACATGACATATTAGTAAGAATATAAGTTATGAAGGGTCAAGTGTTTTTATTAATATACCTACAATTTGTGTACGCGTTGCATACACAAAATAAACCATCATTGGAATCACTCGTATACTTAAATTGAGTTGGCTAAATTAATATTAGTCCATATTCATTTATTAAGGTGTTAGAGTCATTAGTGGAGATCATTTCTCATATAACATATAATGCACTCGAAGTTAGATAATGAAATTGTAAGGCTATGCATTATGTTTGCATAAAACTCGAAGGAAGAATTAAAAAAGAAAACAAACAAACAAACGTTGAGGGAGGGGGTTTATGCAAGACCCAAACAAGTTTATTAAAACGCCAATTATATCAATGGGATGACTGAAACCTTACCCCTAAACAACAATCAATGAGACACTATAAAATTTTCCTTACATCAAGTAGGTTTCCTAACCTTCCTCATTGGTCTTCATTGAAAAGAATTTGATGTGTTGTTAGCTGCTTTATCTTTTTCTTATTTAACTTTGAAGTCACTGGTTGAAACGTCATCTTCTTGAGGCTCTTTATAACATCCAAATAGAGAATTGATTCGATTGTCTATTACTTGATGGTCTCTTCGAATAACAAGTTTTTTTCTTTCTTGATAAAGAAGAATAATGGAATCCACACTGACACTATGCATAAGAAATTAGAGCTTTATGTATATGCTGGTTGAATGAGCAATTACACTTTCATACTCAGGGAGATGCTTGAGAGCGATAGAAGGAGAGTATAGAGAGAAATTGCATACAAAGAATAACAGATAGTAGTTTGGGCTGCTTCTTGCGTCCCTTATTGTTCGTGACATCCCTCTTCGAGGTTACTCTTTTAAGGATTTTCGGGATGGTAATGGCGACTGCGTTGGCGTTTCTGCTTTTACTTTTTTGCGGAGTCCTATTTCATACAACACGTTCAAAATTAGAGTTAAAGTTTATGAAGAGGAAGATGACTGAACATATATACAAACAACACCATGTCCACTGCTACATTTTGGGGTGCAACACAAGCAGGTTGGATCGCGTTAGGGGCCAACCATAACCCAACCGGATGGCTCACTTATCAACCCTAGGCTCAACTCACGTTGATGCGGGTTGGGTTTGTATAATAAAGTTTTTTGGTTGAAATTGTTATCATAAATATGCCTATACCTGGACTTAAGGATTAATTTTGGTTTATGAATTTAATGAGTTGACTTGCTAAATAAAGTTATTGAGCCCTACAATAATTATGGAACCAAATCGCCAATGCTCTTCCCTGGGTTCTTCCATGTGGCTTGGGTATTTGATGGCCAGGATCTCTTGTACAATTGTTAAATCGGTACAGTCGATTTGATCCTAGCCTTCAAACACCCATGACCACACGGAAGAACCTAGGGAAGAGCACAGATGATTTGATTTGCTTCCAATAACTATAATCACTAAAGAAAACTTTTAGCAAAGTTTAAGGCATTCATAAAAGAACATTAATACTAAATGAAATATCCTTTTGGCCCTTAATTATTATATAAACAACAGGAAAATGCAACACATTTGACAACATGGAAAAATTTGTAGACATGAATTCGTAGTTTAATAACAACCCTTTGAATTAAGTGGGAAAACAAGACAAAATGAAGGATATACTTAGGCTTCTTCATTTACTTTAGTGTTTTTTGATATAGAATTCTCATAAGTTAATCATTAATTAATAAGTTGTAAAAGAGAAATTGAAGATGAAAAAAGAGAAATGTTGAAGACTTGACTGACTAATTGCTAGAAAATTCAATAATGTAACTAATTTTTTGATATATTTTCTAAGAGACCAAAACCAGATACACACGTATAATGCAGCTGTCACAAAAGATTCATCACAATGCTGCATAGGATAACAAGATTAAGTTTAGCTTTTATGAGCTTTTCAAAAGACGGTGATGTCTTTCACTTGTATTTTTCTAACAACAGTGAATGCTAATTAACCCTACCATTCTTTTGTATTTGGCATCGTGAAGGACCATTTGCAACATCCAGCTGCAAAGCATAGCTTGCAGTTGGTTATTGTTATGGAGAGACTTGAAAAAGAACATATATGGTTACACACGCATACACCACCCTTTTATGTGGTGTGATGGTGGTTGTTGAGGCTCCGGATCGTATGGTTGTGCGAGTGTGAACATGTGTTCTTTTTCATATGTCTCTCCATCCCTTTCCTTCCATTCCCTTCCCTTCCCTATATACATATATATATGAACTATGATCAGGAGCGTGATAACCAGAGCAACTTAAAAGAAAATAAAAATGCATTTTGTAGGGATGTTTTGAGAATTACAGAAAACAAATTTGTGATAGAAAATACCCTTTTTGTATTCGTAATTACCAAACCACAGGCCAAAAGCTTTTTTTGGATTGCTCCGGTTATCTATTCAACCAGAGCTCAAAGAGAGCCAACTAGTGTTGGGTTTGGTGATTCAATTCCTCAACCCAAGCTCAAAGCAAAATGGGAAAAGTTGAGCCCAAGCGTGCCCACTGGACGAGTTGGGTCGGGAAAAGCCTGCCCAAGTTGCAACCCCACACTATATGTTACAGTGCATGGCGTGGTAAATGAAGTGCAGTGCATGTAAGCAAGGTGAGCCATTACCATATCCTTCTGGGCCACCATTAGAACAACGCAAAACACAGAAGAAGAAGCATTTGAGCCAGGGTTTCTGGTATGCTTCAACGCACTCATTGGGGCATGTATCAATGCACAAACCTTCTGCCTCACGCATCTGAAATGTAACAACAAGAAGAACAAGGCACCACATTAGCACCACAGAATTCGACCTGCTGTACCCCATCTCTCTTTCTCTCTCTCTCTAGCTCTCTCAATCTGTGTCTCTCTTTCATCTCTTAGAGAGACTGAATTAGGTATTTGTAAGACTTGGCTGGTTATCTTGCCAAGTTCAAAATGGTAAAATTTGGTTACAAACATAAGAATTTTGTGGCATTGCAAAGAGATTTGCTAATTTGGGGTAAGTTTGTTGGAGACCTTTTGTGTTACTATAACAACTCCTCTCTGCTCATCCCTCGTAAATTGGAGACTTCTGCTGCAAGTTCGTTAGAAACCTTAGTGTTTTAAAACCCAAACCGGCGAGACCGGTTGACTGGCAAACTGGAACCTCCAACGTTGTTTCAAAGCCTTTATGGGTGTCAAGCGTCTAACTCGGAACGAACCAATTCGAATCGTTTGTCCCAGCATGACCTGTGAGAGTGTTTTCAGGGCCGGCCCAAGCCATTTGGAGCCTAAAGCGAAAATTCTAAATAAGGGTTTTTTTTTATTGGACTCATTATAAAATGAGTCTTTTTTTTAATTTGGATATTTTTTAAGGTTTCTTTTCACTAAATCAGGTTCATAAAGCCATCAAAGCCCATGCTTTGAGGCCTTCATTTTTTTGGGGCCTAAAGCACGGGTTTTGATGGCTTAATGGATGGGCCGGCCTGAGTGTTTTTACTAATATACCCACAGTTTGTGTACGTAGTACTTTAATCATGGGGTCAAACAAGATATGCATGTTGCGTTACACACACAAAATGGACTCCTATTAGAATTGCTTATTTTCTTATATTGAGTTGACTCAATTAATATTAGCCAACATTCGTTTATTAAGTCTTATTCACCTGAGTAGTTTGAGATTATTTATCACATAACATATAATGCAATTGTGAAATTGTAATGGTATGCATCACATTTGCATAAAACATGAGGGGAGAATTTTAAAAATAAATAACCCTCCCGGTGAGGGAGAAGATTAGGCAAGACCCTACCTGCTTATTAAAACACCAATTACATCAATAGAAGGTCATGAAACCTTACCCGTAAATAGCAATAGATGAGACACCATAAATCTATTCCCTAAATCGAGTTGGTACTTAACCTCTCTCTCCTTGGTCTTCCTTGTGTAGAACAATAATTAATGTGTTGTCAGTTGTTTTATTCTTCTTCTTATTTATCTATGAAGTCATTTGGTTGAAAATCGTCTTAACGGTTTTTTAGGCTCTTTAATAACATATAGGATAAAGCTTCTGAGACCATGTTAGGGCCGAGACCACGAAGACCATGCTCCCTGAGCATGGGATTTCGGGTGAGGCCTACCATGTGAAATGGGCCCACCTGAAATCCCATGCTAGGGGAGCATGGTCTCTATGTTCTCGGCCCTAACACATCTCAGTAGCAAAGTCCTAACATATAAGGTAGAATAGATTAGATGGTCTATTACTTGATGGTCTTTTCGAATAACATATGTTTTTTTTCTTGATATAAGGAAGAATAATGGAATTCAAACAGGCACTAAGGATACTATCATACATGAGATAGAAATAGCTTTATGTAAGTGCTGGTTGAATGAGCAATTACAAGTTCATACAGGGGAAATGCTTGAGAGCAATAGAAGGAGAGAACAGAGAAATTGCATTCAAGGAATAACAGATAGTAGTTTGGGCTGCTTCTTGCGTCCCTTATTGTTCGTGTCATCCATAGTCATCATCGAGGCTACTCTTTCAAGGATTTTCGGGATGGTAATGGCGACTGAGTTGGCGTTTCTGCTACTGTTTTTCTGAGTCCTATTTAATACAAAACGTTAAAAATTAGTTAAAGTTTACAAAGAGTAAAATGACTGAATACAAACAATACCTTGTCCGCTTCGCTTCTACACTTTGGGGTGCAGCTCATGGATCGCGTTAGGGGCCAACCATAACCCAACCGGATGGCTCACTTGGAGGGGCGGAGCCAAGATTCTCTAGCAAGGGGGCTAACAAATGGGGGTTTGGGGAAGTAGCCCCTGAAAAAATATATATATATATATACACACACGCACACACAAAATTCATAAATACCGTTTCTGTTTGTATCCGTTTGTGAAAAAAAAAAAATAACCTCAAAAGTTTAGTGGGCTAAAGCACCTGTTCCCCCGGCTCCACCCCTCTCCCCTGGGCCCCATGTAGCTCCTGCTCACTTATCAACCCTAGGCTCAACTCGGATTGATGCGATTATACATGAATTCATAGTTTTCGTTCAACTTTGAATTTAGCGTGGATGCTCACCCTTCTTTGTTTCTTCAAGTATTATTTGATTTAGAAATCTCATAAGTTAATCATTAAATAATAATTTAAAAATCTACCAAAAAAATAATAATAATAGTTTGGAAAATTAGCGAAATTGAAGATAAGAAAAATAGAAAAATTGGAGGTTGAGGACTTACCGATTAATTGCTAGAAAGTGTAAAGAAATTAAAATAACTATAATACTAAATATTTTATAGCTTTTCTAAGAGACCAAAACTGGACACATACTTATAATGCTAGATCATACATATGTATATATATAGGGGTGGAGCCACGATTCTTTATTTCTCTTGCGGGGGGCTAACAATGGGGTACGGGCGTAGGCCCCAAAGTATGTTTTTAAGGGAAGTTCGTCGATCATCACATCTTTTTGTATCCGTTTGTAAAGAATATATTTTTTTCTCCGAAATTTATGAGGGACTAGAGCCCCGTCCCACTGCTCCACCCCTCTCCCAAGCTACCCATATTTGTAATAAAGTTTTTTTTCAAAATTTCAGGAGGGCTTCGCCCCCTGGCCCCCATGTGGCTCCGCCCTTACTATACTATTTATACCTGAGAGAGAGGCGGACTGGGGAACGGGGGCTCTAGCATCCTAAACTTTTGAGAAAAAATATATTCTATATAAACCGACACCAATAGACACCATGCCCATGAACTTGGTCCGCAAAAAACAATTTCGGGGGCTACCAAACTCTCATTGTTAGCCCCCCTCCAAGAGAATAATTTTGGCTCCGCCCATATATATATATATATAGAGAGAGAGAGAGAGAGAGAGAGAGGGCCTCAATCCAAAAGCCCGCCCAATGAAGGAGTTGGGTCAGGACAAGCCTGGCCAAGTAGCACTGGACACATGGTGATAAAACAGGGAGAGATATCAAGTGGGGAGAAGTCAAAATCATAAGGAGAAGATGAAATGACTTCTCTTCTATTTATCGGCACATGTCCAATGATGTGCGGACATCGGAGCGCTCACCTCAGGCGTTCCGCCAAGAAAATCCGAAGCCCACCCCGACATAATATGAAACAGTGCATGGCATGGTGAATGGAAGTAGGGTGTGTGTGTAAGGGAGGTGAGTCATTACCCAATCCTCCAGGGCCACCACTTCCACAATGGAAAAGACAGTAGACGATGCAATTGATCCAAGGTTCCTTCCATGCTTTAACGCAATGTTTGGGGCATGTCTCCATGCACAACCCTTCTGCCTTAGCCTCACGCATCTGAAATGTTGCAACCACAAGTACAAGGCACCACATTAGCACCACAGATTTCGACCTACTGTACCCCATCTCTCTCTCTCTCTCAATCTGTGTCTCTGGATCTTTCTTCTCTTAGAGAGACAGACAGGTATTTGTAAGACTTGCCTGCTTATCTTGCTAAGTTCAAAATGGTAAATTTTGGTTACAAACATAAGAGAATTGCAAAGATATTTGCTAACTTGGGGCAACTTGGTTCGAAACCTTAGCTGTTACTAATAACAACTCATCTCCATTCATCCCTCATAAATTGGAGACTCCTGACCCAACTCTCTAAGCAAAACCTTCCAAAAAAAAAAAAAAGGTTGGTTGGAAACCTTACAGTACTGTTTTAACAACCAGCCCAACACGGCCGGCCGGACTGGTTGACTTGCAAATCGGACCACTCACCGTGTTGGCTCAAACCCTTTATGGGTGAAGCGTCTAAGAGCATTCCTATGAGCCTCACCAAATTTTACTCGCCAAAATAGCCAAAACTTATTATTTTGGCTATCCACTTTTTTAAAACATTCCTAGCAATCTCACCAATTTAACAAAAAAAGGAAATGAGAGATAAACATTATTTTATTATTTGTGTGAGAAAACAAAAAAAAAAGAAAGAGAAATATTTTTTTATTATTTATGTGAGACCACATAAAGGATGAGAGAGAAATATTTAGTTTCGTGAGGGTACAGCTAGGAAGGCTAAGAACCAATTCGATCCGCTTGACCTAGCAATAGCATGACCTGTGTGACCATGCCGGACGGTTTTCTTTTCTTTCAAAATCTATAGTCATATATAGCTTACCCAAAAAAAAATCAACTGTGCCTCATATACAAGGAGAGGCCAAGATTGAAAATAACATACTCAATTAATATTACTAAATACAAAAATAAATACATTTTAAAAAAGAAAACTAAGGGTTTGAAACAAAAGCTCTATGTACAAAGGAAGAAAGTGAAATAGAGATTGAGGTTGTTTTATAATAAAAAAAATATTGTCTTTTAAATCTTTACTATTATTATTGATTGTATATATGACATCACGTGATGTAGTTGGGTTACCCAATTGACCGGACGGTTCAACCGGTTATTTGTATATTAAATTATTATTATTATTATTAACTGTATATATGATATCACATGACATAATTGGGTCGATCCAATTAACCAAATGGTTCCCCCCTTAATAGGGTCAGTGCCTAGTCTGGTTTTTAATACATTTTAGCAGTCATCACTTTAATTTTAATAATGATTTTATATTACATAATACAAAGTTAATTTTGCCTAATAAAAATTATTTAAAATATAATTTTATTTCTAAAAATCTTCTTAAAAATTTATTGTACTTTTTATAGTAGAATGAGGTGTGGGTATATATGTGTGCGTTGAATGAACTTCCATTAGAGCTTCTCACTGGAGGTTATAGTAAGCGGCCCCTTTAGAATCTCGACATATGACAGGTTGTTTAGATATTCGACTACTTGATGTCAATGGCCTAAGGAGACATGTGATAAAAAATAGGCCGCTCAATCAATTCTAAACCACTTATTAAACCTTCATTTGTCAACATTTACCTTGTAGGGATCATTAAATCTTACCCAGTATAGAAATTTCATATTTTTTTTAACTTTGAGACATATAACAAAAAACAGGTGATCAATCATTCTAGACGGTTTCTTAAACCTTCATCTGTCAACATTTACCCTGTAGAGATTACTAAATCCTACCGGTTCTAGAAATTCTATATTGTTCAACTTTCAATTGGATGTGTAGAAATTTTCAATCATCTTATATTTTTGTCATGTCTTTCAATGGTCCACCTTCACATCCTATAGTCAAATTCATAAACAACCTTCCATGTGTCCTCTTTGCATGGCCGCTCACGTGTCTTTCAATGAGTGATACTGTTGGTTTTGATAAGGAGCAGAGTCAGGGGATGGGGAGCCATGGCCCACCCAAATTTTTTTTAAGTCTATTATTGTGTATGTATAAATTTTGGAAAAAAAAATACATAATATGTAAATTTTGTATATAGTAGCTCCCAAAAAAATTTTGATTTTTTTTTATATGTATAATATGAAGAGATTGATTCTTTATGTGTCTCTTTTAACCCTAGTTAAGATTTATTATTTTAGGAGTCAATTTTAAAAAATAAAAATAAAAACCAAGGGTGGATGTATAAATCATAGGGGTGAGTGAATTTTAACCACGGTTAATGGGTGTAAAAGGGACATGTACATACGTTCCACTAAACACGGAACGCGTGTGGGAAAATACAATCACCATAACATAAAAAAAAATATAGCTTATTTTGGAGTAGTGATTAGTCCACCCTGCATTTGACTACATAATCAAATTCCTTCTTATTTCATCTCCTTTAACTATGGTTAAGCTTAACCAATTATGGAGTTATTATTATTATTTTAAAACCAAGTTTAAATGAACCCTAGGGGTGAGTGGATCTTAACCACAGTTAGTGGGTATTAACATGGTGGACAGGAACGAATGAAGACCGACTTTTCGTTACATAGTGGAAATGCTTAGTAAGTCAAATATTTTTCTTAATTTTATTTATATAATGATTCTATCAAAAGGGAGGACCATGTTTTTCTTGTTTGACCTCTTTTTCGAATGCATCACTAACGAATTTTATGACTATGACGGATGCACTAGTCAAAAAATATTTCTCGGGGGCTACCCTCAGACACCCCGCCCCCCCCCCCCCCCGGGAAAATTCCTAGCTTTGCCCTGGTTTTGATTTAATTATTTAAGGCCTGTTTGTTTTGGATAATTATAAGCACTTGAGGCATGCTTGGTTTGGATAATTATAAGCACTTATTTGAGATATATTAGCTTATGTCCGGATTGTCCCGTAATAGCATTTGGTTTGACTCGTAATAAGCACTTATGTAATAAGCGATTATGAAAATAACAGGTGATTCCATAATCTCATCAGGACTATTTATTGTGGAATAACCACTTATGACCTTTAATACTATGAGAAAATTTAATCTCGTCGAGGGATGCATAATTATTGTGGACCATAACTGTTTATGATTTTTAATACCATATGAAAATTATTGTAAGCACCCAAATTTGTACTTAATAAGGTAAATAAGATTCATTAAGCTTGAAAGATAGATTTATTTTAAAATATTCTTCTATTTTTAAAAATGACTAAAATACAATTTTAAAAATAATTAAACAATTACATATCAACAAAGTGTCAGCCAAACAGGATGCTTATTGACAACATCGCTTATTCATGACAACACTTATCATATAATTGCTTATGCCTACAATAATCTGAACCAAACAGACCCTTAATTATGTTTGAAATTATATTTGTAATTACTTTATTTGTTCCCCATTTTAAGCGCAATCACAAGAAGAGGGTAAAAGATGCATTTAGCTATGATTATTTTTACCATAAATGTTTATAATCTAATCATTGGACATACAACCACTGAAAAAAAAATTGATTAAATTATAAACATGAATGTTTAGGATAGTGCTTGTTGAAAAGATAGTTGATTAATCACTTGTTATCTAAACAGAGTGGTTGAAAAATTAAATATTTTAATCACTTTTCAAAATCACGGAAAAAAATCAAATAAGGGCTTAGTTCAATTATCTGCTCCAGAATCTTTTTTAGATATTTTGAGGATGGAACCAAATCCTCTACCATTATATCTGGATTTGGCAAATCAGGTTATGCCTTGAGGTCATCATGTGTCCCTTTTGACACCCCTTAAATGTGGTTAAGATTCAACCACCCCTAGGGTTCACTCACCCTTCCTTGGTTTTTAGAAAAAAATATTACTTCTTTTTAAAAATATTTTAATTTTAAAATACTTTTTCTAAAATACAAGGATGGATGGGTGAACCCTAGGGTGGGGGAATCTTAACCTTGATTAAGGGGTGTCAAAAAGGACACGTGGTGACCTCAGGGGCATAACCAGATTCCCCATAATCCAATTATAACCGTAGAGGATTTGGTTCCTTAAAGGATATATTTTTTTCGTTCCTTAGAGGATATATTAACAACCATATATTAAGGTCCAGTGTCTTTCACGTTTAAGCGAGAGGGGAAGTCAATGGGCCTAATCAGTTAAGGCCCAGTTTCTCTCCGAAACGAACAGAAGAGTAGATGAGTTACTTCTCAAGATGGGATTGTAGGTGTAGCTAGCTCTTTAGATGTGTGAAACACAACTACCATGAACAAAACCAAATTCTTATGAAAACTCAGTGAGCCTCTTTTATAAGAAGAGACCAACCTGACTCAGGGAATTCCCTAATCCAAACTCAAGTTATCCTCTTAGCTTAATCGGACACCAACTTTGAATCACTTCATCCACTAATCATGACTAAGATGGCATTTGGTAACACTAATCTAAATAAGTAGAGCTTATTTGAAAATTATGTTTATGTACAGTTTAGATTGTTAAGTCAAAAGGTTAATTAAATGTAGAGGTTTTACGTCTAAAGAAAAAAGTAGCTCATGTCTCTTTATTACTTTTGAGGTAAAAACTCTACTTGAAAAAGATCTAGCTAGAAACCCAGTTAACCTTCAACTTAACAATCTAAAGTCCAACTAAGCTCAATTTTTAAATAAGCTTTACCTGGTTAGATTAGTATTACCAAATGCAACCTAAGTGGGTTGGATTTGATTCTTATTGAGTAAACAAATGTAATTTCAAGTTTCCTTCTGGAAGGAACATCATCATTAAGGTTACTTAAAAAAAATATATACATATAAGATGCTAGTAAGCCATGAAAATCATGTTGGGTGTCCCATCCATTTTATAATATTCATACGTTAACGTCCATAAATCTCCTTAAGCAAATGAAAACAACAAAACTGCCACCCCAACTGCTGAAAATGGACAGAGCAATAGTGAGAAACTATGAAAGATCAGGGGAAAAAAACTTCTACCAATACTTCTTTTTAACTAGGATCACCATTTTATAAACATGACTATGTGCTTGGAAGAAAGGTTCTATCATAGTAGAAACCCATGTACTAAAAGTCTAATTACAGATCATATGAAAACAAAGAAACAAAATATATATGTACATGATAGAAAAGCTCTCATTTTCTCTTATGTTTTCCTGTAACCTTCATTGCTTTGATGGCAAGGAAGGTGTGTGTGACTCTACTAGTATCGACCACATGACGTGCACATCTTCATAGGGGCAGGACTTGACGTCCTCGTAAAGAATATATATCCCTCTACCTGAAAAGAAAACAATACAGTTAGAAGGTGCAACTCTGAGAAAAATGTTTAAGTAGAGGAAATTAATTAAGACATTAATGGCTGGTTTCCAAGTAATCCACTGAAAATGCATTAAGAATAAAAAAGTTGAAATAGAAATTAGAAATGCGCGAATGAAGAGAGCTGGAGATGTGCTATTTGGCAGACGGGTTTTGAAATTTCCATCAAAACCCAGAAAAGAAAAGGAGAGCAAGAACAGATTAGTGATGGGTTTGAAGCAAAAAAAAACATGAATCATATAAGAGTTAGTCTTGAAAGTAAAACGAAAATGTAGAGAAGAGAAAGAAGGTGATGAAAATACTCTTATTGTGAGCTGAATGTAGTCGAACCCAAAGCTTCTTCAATGGAGAGAGGAGGGATTGAAGCCACCCCATTTGGAGAAATGGGGTTAGTTCATGGTAGGTGGAAAGAAGTAAGGAAATAGAGAGAAGCTAAGAGAGAAAACTGTTGGTTTGCTTAGAGAAGTGGGAAGTCTAGATCACTGTTCCTAGCACACACAACCATTCTCCATTAGCCCAATCATGCCTAAAACATCTTCTCTTGGTGTAGTGTCTCTGTCACACCTTTTATCCTTGAAGGAGAAGGAGCCATTAAACCCTAGCTACTTTCCCAGTCATTTTCACATTTGCACAACAGTACTTGTATCCCTTATGCCTCAAGCTACATAGCTTCTTTCTTATACTATCATTTGATACCCCACCCATTCGTGGGGTTTCTTCTTTACCATTTTTTTTGTGTCCATCTCTTGTGTGTCAAGTAAACAAGCATGAAGAGTCTCCAACAAGGACCTTCTTCTCATTCATTATAATTTTTTTTTCTTTACATGGTGGATATAATATTAAAAACAGTTTATTAATTTTTTTTAAAAAAAGAATTAATATTAAAAAAGAAAAAACCAATGATGAGTGGGTGAACCCTAGGGGTGGGTGAACCTTACCACGGTTAAGGGGTGTCAAAGGAGACACGTGGCAACCTCTAGGTATGATTTGGCTCCGGATGTAAGAGGCTTACAAACAAAAACGTGGCACTTGTAGCACCAAAGCCTTCTAGAAGTCCATGTGAGTTGTGACCCTAACGATTGGGGGTGTCTGAGGATGGTCTGGTTGGGGCCCAATTAATAATCAGGCCGGGTCAAGCCGGACTCTTATTAATTGGGTCAGGTCAAGCCCACCCCCAGACACACAAAAGAAAAAAAGAAAAAAAAGTTTTTTCGGGGGTTTTAATAGTTGGGCTTTATTAACCTGGTTAGAAGCCTAGTCTAATAATAGCCCACGGGCCTAAGCTTCTAAGTCCAAGCAGTGCCATATTGTTTTGCGGGTTTTAATAATTGTGCTGGGCCATCCGGGCCAAACCCAGTTTGAAGCCTAGTCTAACAGGCCCTTGGGCCTAAACCTCTAAGCCTTCCCAATTATGTAATCGGATAGGGTTGCGGGCCAGCCTAGCGCATTGACATCCCTACTAACCTCTTCATGTCAGGACCATGGTGGCTCCGCCGGTCGTGACGCCTCCATTTTTTTCTTTTTGGGTAAACGTGGGGTGTCCATGTTCAAGTTGTCAGAAAATAGCATAAGAATATGATCAAAATGTCAGAGAGTAAACCGCAGATGTAACAAACGGGTAATGGTCGAGCCGTTTTGAACCGGGTTTTTTTTTTTTGGTACTGGTTTTGAACAGGGTCTTGGTGATCTCAAGTGAGTATGAGTTCCTTTCATAGGGTGATTAGCATTCAGATTTGGCAACTCACTACTTGCAAGTAACCTTAAAGATGATATTAATAGTCTAGCTGCTTCATTTTTGCACATTTACTTAAGTATATTATAAGTACATCTATTGAACTCTCTCTAACTCATCCCATATTAATATAGGCCTCACAAATTGAGGCATCTTACCTAGGCCTAAAATATGAATAGAGCAACAGTCTCCTCCTTCGAGGAGGGGGGCCGAAAAGAAAACTATTCTTCTTCGCCCTCACAAAGCACCTTTGAACCATGGTTAACAAATTTTAACCGTGAATGATTTTTTTGAAAAAAAAACAATAGTTAGATGCTTTAACCTTAAGGGTTATTGAATTTTAACCACAGTTAAAGGGAATAAAAATGACATATGGCACAAAAGGGAGATACGGTAATTCACCTCTCAGATTGAGGAGGTGAATATTTTGCTTAGAGTAGTGAATGTAACCCTCGATTTATTATCTCACATACCACCGTGTCCTCTTGTCTCTTTTAACACTCCCTTAATCTTAGTTAAGCTTAACTAAGTTAAAGTTCAGTTTTTTGTTTTTCTAAAAACTAAAGTTGGATTGCTTAGCCTTAGGGGTGAGTGAATCTTAATCACAATTGGTGATTACAACTAATTGCAATTTTTTCAAGTCAATTCAATTGCATATGTGGCACACCCCTACCTCTTGCGTGAGTGGTAGGGGTGTGGCCTTCAATGGCGGAGGTCTAGGGATCTAATCTCATCCGGGTGCGAGTAAGCAAGATTTTCACTGCCTAAGCTAACTACCTTCTGACAATCTGACTCTATTAAGAATTTTCATCACCAATAAAAAAAAAATATTACATATGTGACTGATGTTGATTGGAATGCCATAAATACAATTGAATTGACTTGAATACGATTGCAATTAACTGTGATCCTATCTCATTTTGTTACATAATGTAAAATTGCCAATAAGTTAAGTATTTTTTGTTGCGCGAAAATGTGCAAATAACAATGAAACGAATCTAAAACAGTAAATAAATAACCTAACGGAAGAAAAACAAATCAAACAGAGATACACGATTTAACGATTTACATGATTTTTCATACATTGTTCATTTATCGGGTCATCATGAATTTGGATTGAATTCGTAACAATTTCTAACATTTTCCTTTTGTTTTTCTTAGAGCATTCCTAGCAGCCTCACCAAATTTCACTCACCAAAATAGCCAAAACCCATAAAAAGTGGTCTTGGTGAGCCACTTTTTTAAAACACTCCCAACAGCCTCATCATTTTAACCAAAACAAAAGGAAAGAGAAGCAATATTTTATCATTTGTGTGGGAAAACGAAAAAGGAAGAAAGAGAAAAATATTATTTTATTGTTTATGTGGGACCACAAAAAAGAAAGGAAGAGAGAGAAACCTTATTTTATTATTTGTGTGGGCCTAAGGGTGTGATTGGTGAGTACTGTAGACTCACCAAAGGGATTTCTTCATTCTGTTGAGGCTGTTAGGAGTCATTTTAGCACCTTTTTAGTCTTTTGGCTCACCAAAATAACCAAGGCTGCTAAGAATGCTCTTATGGAATAATGGGCATAAAACTGGGCATAAAAAAAAAAATTAACACCTAGGTACAGGACACGAATATGGAGGCAATGACGTAAGCGAATCTGGGGCGAAGGATACGTTAAGGACACAGCAGGCAATACTGTAGCGGGAAGTATTAAACAGTAATGTTGAGGTATAATGAAAATTTGGAAATGGTCAGGCATCTCACGGATACAATAGTAACGGAGTACCATATTACTATTCTATCTGGTCGGTCTGCACAGCTGGCCTCCGTCTGATCTACCAGTGTCCTAAATATGGTTCACATGCAATGGTTGTCCACTTGTCCCTGTCCCCCCATTGGAGAATTTAAAGTCCCTAGAGCTAAGAAATCCATCAGTCCAAAAAGTTGGTCCCTCTGAATTCTGATCTGAAATAGCGATTGGATCATATGCTTCCCTCTGTCCTTTGGTTTTGCAACAGTAGGGCAGTCATGAAGAGATCAAATCACAGCCAATCGCCACAGAACTCAGGAGAGTTCAATCACATCCGCATATCAACACTTGTCCTTTTTAACCCTATTAACCATAGTTAAGATTCTCTAATCCTTAAGCTTCAACAATCTAACCTTGGTTTTTAGAAAAAATATATTTTTTTAAAAATTGCATATTCAGCTCATGTAGTAGCTGCTACTTCTGTTTAACCCTAAGATTAAGAAAATTTAACCTTAGGGTTAGTTTTGTTTTTAAAACAAATTTTAGATACTAATGTTAAATTGTTGAATTCTAAAAATTAGTGAATCTTAACCATAGTTAATAGGGGTTAAAAAGGAAACATGTTGATCTATGGATGCGATTGAACTCTCCCAGAGTTCAATCGCAATTGGCTGTGATTTGACCTCAATCATGAAATCCCTATTGGGTAAGTTACACTCACCTCCAATGAGGTTTTGTGAAATTTCAAGAACTTCCCCTCTAGTTTCTGAAATTACACCGTCCTCCCCTGTCAGACTCTTAATATTAACATTGTTAGCTAAGGTTACTATTTTCCTATTTTACCCCTATTATATACTTTTTTTTTTCTTTTTTGGTATGAGCCACACGGTGAGGCCGCAACCCCAGTTAGCAAGTCAGTATTTGTTCTAAGTTAAGGCGGGTGGACAGTGCAACCCACTTTCACCCTCTCGGGATTGGAACCCGGAACCTCCTTCCTAAGGAAGTGATACACCTACCATTAGGCTATTCCTAGGGTGTGTACCCCTATTACTTTATTGAGGAGGAAACATGTCTTTACGGTTTGAAAGCTTAACCAAAGAAAAACATAAACTCCCAAGCCACCACGTGTCCCTTTTAATACCCATTAACTATGATTAAAATTCACTCACCCAAGGGTTTATCCATCTAACTTTAGTTTTAGGAAAAAAATAACATTGGGTTAGTTATGCTTAACCGCAATTAAACAGGGCTCTACAAGCCGCCATGTGTCTCTTTTAACACCCATTAATTATGGTTAAGAATCACTCATCCCTAGGATTCATTAATCTAACCTTGGTTATAAAAAATAAAATAAAAATATTAATTGTAGGTAAATAATGTATAACCATAGTTAAAGGATCTCTATAAGCCGCCACGTGTCCCTTTTAACACCCACTAACTATGGTAAAAACTCACTCACCCCTAGGGTTCATCCATCATACCTTTGTTTAAATAAAAAAAAAAACTTAGGTTGCTTATGCTTAACCACAATTAAACGGAGCTTATAAGCCGCCACGTGTCCCCTTTAACGCCCACTAACTATGGATAAAATTCACTCACTCCTAGGATTCATCCATTTAACCTTGATTTTTAGAAGAAAAAAAAAACCTTAGATTGATTATGCTTAACCATAATTAAAGAGGGCTCTATAAGCCGCCACGTGTCCCCTTTAACACCTATTTATTGTGCTTAAGATTCACCCACCCCTAGGATTAATCCATCTAACCTTGCTTTTAAGACAAAAATAAAAATATTAACCCTAAGTTAATTATGTTTAACCACAATTAAAAAATCTCTATAAGTCGTCATGTATCCCTTTTAATACCCACTAACTATGGTTAAGATTCACTCACCCCTAGAGTTCATCTATCTAACATTGGTTTTTAGCAAAAACATATATATATATATATATACTTGATTTTGGAAATATATATTTATTAACCTTAGGTTGATATTATTAACCTTGGTTAGAAACCAATTATCAGTTATTTTATTGAATTAACTAACCTTATGTTGAAAAAGGGTAATTTAGAAATTTTTAAATGTTGACATCATCAAAGTTCATCCAAAAAGTAAGGGTAAATTTAAGGAAATAGGATATATGTCACAGATAACCAAAGTTGAGGGGAGGACCGTGTAATTTCAAAAACTGTAGGAGAGGTTTATGAAATTTCACCAAACCTCAAGGAAGGTGAGTGTAATTTACCCATCCCTATTTTAGTAAAGACAAAACGGCTCTCGGGTAACCATAGAATAAGGGACATGTTGCGAGAAAAAAGGGAGAAGTCACTTCATTTTCTCCCAATGATTTTGACTTCTCACCACTTGATATCTCTTCCCCTTTATCTCAATACCTTATCATCATGTGTCATATAGTGTGTGGAGATGTCAAAATCATGAGGCCCAAGATTTTGCCTTTTCCACCACTTGTCCCCTATTCTATGGTTGCCCGAGACAAGCCCTTTTTAGCTTCGCTAGAGACAATGAAGGCCACACAAAACGGTGTCTTCGCGTTCCCCCAAAGGGAATAACACCCGTACCCTGCGTGGCTGCTTTGGGTTGATTAGTAACAGTGCCATTTGGCATTGTTCTTAGAGGATAATTTTCTTAATCGCAAGAATTGGAAAAGCAATGAAAATGCATTTGACAACTAATTGTACGGAACAATTTTAAGAATCATTTTATTTTACTTGACACTATTTTAACGAAACAAAAAAATTATTTCTCAAAATCATTTATGATAATACGTACCTAAACAAATGAGATAAATGTGATATAATTATATAAAAAAACTGATATTGTATGCTAATGAATATAATTATATTTAATAACCTATAATATATATTTTCTTTCTTTTTAATCCGAACAAAATTATATTATTTCTTTTTTTCATAATTGATGTTATTCATTGCACAAAATTAATTATAAAAATCAAATCTTATAAGAAATTTTTTTTTTTTTTTTTTGAGAGAATCGTTTGAATTGATGCTAACAGTCATGGCATCCTTGAGATAAGTTGATGTGGGCTAGATGTTGATCAACACAAAATTATGTTTTTTTTTTTAAGGATATCATCATCTCCACGGTTTAATTGTTTTTTTTTTTTTTTTTGCACAACTTCACTCTTGCCCTTTTAACTTAGATTAAGAAGCTTTAGTCCTAAGGTTATGCTTCTAACCCTATATATAAAAAACAAAAATTTAATTAAAAAAATATGTACATTTCCTTATAAAAGCTAGAGATGTTCGCTCTAGCTTCTATTAGAGAGGATTCTGACCTTTTTTTAAAACTGATTCGGTAGATTATTCACTTTAATAGTAAATGATATGAAGAAGAGTATATATGGGTTGTCTCTTGCTTTAGAATCCCCATTTATATGGTTATGTGTCGTGATACCAATTTAATTATTAATAATTATATACTTAATAGATATATATTTTTAAACTGGCATATTAGCATCGGATAGGTCAATGCTTATGGGTTCATATGGTCGATCAACATGTACGTCAATGGTCTTTGTAACTCAAGATTACAAAAGACCATTAATATGCCGACATAGAAGAAAATTTACAGATATACACTCCATTAAAAAAAGTGTGATTTTTTTTTTTATAATGTTTAAACATATTCTTGACAATTATTTTAATGTGTCAAATGGTTGTTAGTTGTGTATACATGTAATGACTCGAATTAAATTCCTTATTTTCATGTTATATGATTTAAATTTTCTAGGTAAACATGCTTGAATTATGCATTAATCCTATGAGAAATTAATGTGTTAAATCTCGAATAAGAAAATTCATTTATTTCAATCAATTTAACTCATTTGGAGAAATAAATTGCATTAAATAAAAGAGAAATAAAAAGTAGAAAAAGACTTTTTAAAAAAAACTGGAGATTGGAGCACTATCCGATCAATCGCCTGATGCTGGATTTTCCGTGTTGTGCGATTTTTTAATTCTTTTTATTCTATGGGGTCCCCAAACTCTATAAATAACCCTCCAACTCAGGAATTAAAGTTTCTATAGACTTCTAAACCTAAAAGGGAAAGCTTTCTGATAGATCAAAATGGGGAAACTTAAGGAGATCAAAGATTGGATCAGAAAAAAGAGGAAAGAGACTTAAAAATCGATATAGAGCCTTATTCGTAAACGATAGATCGTAGGAAAGCGATCAAGTGAGGTAAAATAACTAATCTAGTGATCCATATTTTAAATATTAACCTAAAATGATGAATAAAAATGAATAAACTTAAGTAAGAATGTAAGAATATGTAGGATGTATGAATATATTTATGATTCTTGTTTCATTTTTCTTTAATTGTTAAAATAAGATGTGAATAACTATATTTATGATTTCTGTTTCATTATTCTTAAATCGTTAAAATATGATATGAATAACCATATTTATGATTCCTGTTTCATTATTCTTAAATCGTTAAATTAGGATGTGAAAAACATATTAAAAATTGTTTATGATTCAATAAGGAGATTGAGAAATTTCATTGAATGTATGTAGATTTATGAGGAAAATGGGAGGAATGGATGGAGTTGAATGGATGAATTAAATGATTGAGATGAACTAATTATGTGATTTCAACAGTATATTAGTTTGAATTTGTGATTATAATTCATGAAAATTATTGTTGATGAAAGATGTGCTATAATTAGGATATTGATCTTGATTAAACAAAATGAGATTTTGATATTCAAATTAGAACGTAACTTATTTATATTTTAATATAGACTATGATTTTAGATTGTTGAATCATTAGAAATATAAATGATTGTGTGTTTATTTTATATTCTTTATACATGATATATATTTGGGCAAATAAACATTTGATGAGAGTTAAGTTTGCCTAGGCCTGGTTAACACAGTGGAATGAGACGCTATGGTGAGATGTCTTATAGCCCTTGACGGTTAGTCTTATGTGTAATTTAAACAAAATGTGTATCATTGTACACTCACAAATAAAAAATATACATATGAATGAAGAGTGAATTAAAGATACTAAGAATATTATAAGTAGGACCGAAAGTAAAGTAAGTAAGTGAGAAAGAAAGAAAGATACACGAAAGTGATAATGCATGTTGTATTTTACACCACAGAATATCATTAAAGGACGAGAAGTATGCCAAAATAAGTAAGTCATCGTACCGGACTAAGTCGTCCGTGCCAGACAATGTACGAAGGGTGGTATCTCAGTAAAGTAAAGTATAGTGACCCATTTTCTTATACGGTAAAACAGTATTTTAATTTATTACCAATGCATGTGAATGTGTTATTCATGAAACGATAAAGTGTGAAGTATAAAAAGTAAGAAAATAAGAAAGTAAGAAAAGAAAGAAATTGACATAATGTACATGTTTGTTTCCGCACTCTGATTATATATATGAACTGATGTATGAATTTGTAAAATACATGCAAGTTAATGTTCATTATATTGTTCATTATGGTCTTTTATATACGCGGAGTAACTTGTTACTCAGCCGATGACTTTTGTTGTCGACAGGTTCAAGTTTTGATATCTGTGCGTCCGGACTTTGGGACGATGATGAATACATCGAGAAACCCAAAGGTGATCATCCCGAAGAAGAAGGAGATCTTAATCGATGACCCTACTATTGAAGTTGATTTATTAGTAGTTAAATTTTAGGGATGTTTTGATTGACTTTATAAAGATTAATGTTCAGTTTAGTTTTATGATTTTGATCATGATGGATGATCAAGATTTTTTTATATTATATTGCAGTTATGGATTTTGGATTTAATTGATGTTATTAATTAAAGAAAATTTAGATTCGTGTTTTAGTATGCCTTAATTGCTTTTAACAGGATGGTTTATTAAGTAAGTCACGTGTCATGATCTCACATTCTCATAGGTAGAGTTTTGGAGCACGACAATAGCCTTGGGCTGCAAAATACCTTTCTTGTCAACTTTTCTTTCTTCTTGAAAAGGTAATCGAAACACACACACATCAGACCTATGGTAACTATAAGGATAAATTTACACAACCACTTTAAAAGAGTCTGACTTATGTAAGGTTTGTGGTCCCTTATTACGTTAGGTTGATACTTGTTACAAATCAAGATGAAACCGACCTGACACAGTTTTCATTTAAAAATTAATTTATCGGACCCAACCCGATACATTGCTACCCCAACTGAAATGAGTTGCAAAAAATTAGTAGGTGAAAGGGAAAAATCCCGTACATGCCACACGTCTGTAGCTGCTTTGCTGGTAGAGGAATAATAGCAAAACTCCACCTGTGAATGAGTCTGAGGGGGCGGGTGTGCACCCTGAAATAAGCTCCGATGATAAAGTCAGTATAAGGCACAAGCACATGAACATATGAACATAATAGTATAAAGATACTTATCGTGAGGTCACTGGGTATATGCACTTGAGGACGAGCTCTGGTGCTATGCTCTGGAGATTGTAGCTCAGGAGGCACAAAGAATATGGCTCAGACAACGTAGCTTTGACAACGTAGCTCGTATAAGGCACAGACAACGTAGCTCGGACAAGGCACAGACAACGTAGCTCTGACAACGTAGCTCGGATAAGGCACAGACAACGTAGCTCTGACCACGTAGCTCGGACAAGGCACAGACAACGCAGCTCGGATAAGGCATAGACAACGTAGCTCAGATAAGGCACAGACACCGTAGCTCAGATAAGGCACAGACACCGTAGCTCTGACAACGTAGCTCGGACAAGTCACAGACAACGTAGCTCTGACAACGTAGCTCAGATAAGGCACAGACAACGCAGCTCGGATAAGGCACAGACAACGTAGCTCAGATAAGGCACAGACAACGTAGCTCAGATAAGGCACAGACACCGTAGCTCAGATAAGGCACAGACACCGTATACGTTGTGCATCAAACAACGGGTACATTGTGCATCAGACAACGGGTACGTTGTACAGCACGACGGGTACGTTGTGCAGCTCACAACGGACAATGAGCTTGGGCACCATTCACATCGGACAACGCGACAACGGATTCGGCACTACTTACAGCACAACGCGACAACGGATTTGGTACTATTCACAGCACAACGCGACAACGGATTTGGCACTATTCACATCGTCAGACACAAGTTCAAGTGTGATTGCACTCAACAGCTAATCAATTGCAAAGCCCTGCAAGTGGCAGTGTGACCATTCAGGGAGGGCACCTGGCGGACATGGCCTATTTGAGAGAATCTGGTGGCCATAATCGATTGTGAGACCATAAAGAGCATCAAGTAGCCGGATAACACCAAAGGAAGATGAGAGAATCAGGTGAGTGACCGCCTGCATAGCCCTTCGGGGTAGGGGTGTGAATGACTCAAGCTTTCCAAATCTCCTTCTTCATCTTCTTCTTCTTCTCTTTATTTCCTCTCTTGCCTTTCGCACCATCCTCTTCTTCTTTCTGGTGATTCTTGCTTATTTATAGAAATTTTGAGTCATCATGACTTGTGTAGTCATGATGAGGTCACCTGTCAGACAACACTCAAGTGAGCCAGCACATAGCCCAAGTGGGCTAATGTCTGTTAAATTATTAGAATTTGCTAGAGTGAAAAATTTCTATTTTATCCTTTCTTTTTACTCTATTTTACGAATTTTATCCGTTACAGTAGGTCCTTAAGATCCAAACAATAATTTTTTTTAAACACTACAACACCACCTTAAATGGAGCATCTTGAGAAAAGAGAAGACTTTTGGTGGGATGTGGAAGAGATGGAACCCACTCCACGTGAGAATCGTTGCGCCGTAGTCAACATATTTCTACCACAAAGAATTATGTTGTAGATATCCTTTGTCTTTACAACGTAAAAGTCAGCAAATTATCATTGGACACCCTTAGTTGGATGCTCCATTACTTATGGGGCCAAAACGTTGCTTTTTATAACGTTTATAAAACACGTCAGTTTCACTTTTTGTTTTTATATTCTTTCCTTAAACACAAGAATTTTTTATAGGCAAAATGTGAAATAGGTTAAGGTAAAGCGGAGTCTAACTTAGCAGAATGTTAAAAAATTTATTCTACCAAGGACAGCTTCACATTCACTCAGTCTGTAAATTTATTACACTCAAACCCAGAAAAAAAAACTAAGTGAAGTGTCTATCGGGTTTATAATATATTATCTTTAGAGAACGAAGTTGTTTGAGAGGTTGTGAGAGAGAGCAATTTCTGTAATTGTAAATCCTGTGATTTTGTGTATTTTTTGTTTTGTATTTACAGATTATTTTTACCATTGTTAAATGTCTAACTTTTTAACAAGATCAAACCGTGAATTTTTCAACCAACACATTTACGTTAACTCGTGGAAATGATCCCAAACTTGGGTACACAATGCACAATAGGTGCTTATTAATAACTTACCGGTAAAAAAAATATGAGAAATTTTGTTTCTCAAAGCAATGCTACAAAGAACAGAGATATTCCAGCTACTTTTGTCGTGGCATATGCTTTGTATGGTCGCATGGAGAACAACTACTGTTAATTCTCCTCCATAAATTGTACATTTTGTCCAACTTGTTTGTCCTTGCCCTTTTCCCGTCAAAAAATAATGTGTAAAGAAGATTAAAAAAAAAACTATTTATTTTTATTGTGATATAAATATATTACATGACATGGACTTCTAGTCTTCTACCCAACACAACAATTTAACCCTTTTCACCTCAAAGATTTAAGTATATTTTTGTTTGTATATAGTCATGGGATCACCTACGGTGCTAACTGGTGGGGAGCCAATCGGCATTAGCTCTGGACCTACCACATACCCTCTTATATTTCCTGCCAAAACGAAGTGTTAAAAAGACGTGATCGAATAACAGCCAATTGCAATTGGATTCGGGAAGAGTTCAATCGTACCCAAAGTCACCACATTTTCCCGTTAATCCCAGTTAATTGTGGTTAAAATTCACTAACCCTTAGGATTCAATAATCTAACATTTGGACCTGGGTTTTAGAAAAAATCTTTAAAAAACTTTTACCTCTAGTTAAGAATTTATAAACCTTAGGTTGATATTTTTTTAATATTATTTTCTAAAAACTAAGGATAGAATGTTGAACCCTAAGGGTTGGTTAATTTCTACCACGGTTAACGGGGACATGTGGTGACTTAGGGTTCAATGATCTAACTTTGGGACCTGGGTTTAGAAAAAATCTTTAAAAAACTTTCAACTCTAGTTAAGAATTTATAACCCTTAGGGTTGATATTTTTTTAATATTACTTTCTAAAATCTAAGGATAGAATGTTGAATCCTAAGGATTGGTGATTAACCACGGTTAACCGAGGTTAAGAGGGACACATGGTGACTTGTGGGTATGATTGAATCCAATTGCAATTGGCTGTGATTCGATGTCAAAAAAACATAGGTTGAGTAACTTGCAAAAGGGTACATGTTGGATTTCAGCTAATGTTTGCAGGCTCGCAACCAGTTAAGACCGGAGGTGATCCCAAGTAGTAGTCGAGAGAAATATTACAGGCCAATGAGGTGAGCAAGAGATGTTTGAATTTGAAAAGTAATGATTCATCGTATGATGATAGTTGTTGTGGTGGTGATGTGTGGGTGTGAATCAGCTACAAAAAGGGATGGTGGGGTCAGGTTTCAAATTTTGAAATCTAAGGGATGGGTTAGGTTAAGTGGAAGAAGGACCAAGTGGAGAGTGCAACTTTAGTACACACGGGGCCAGTAGAAAGGCATCCAGCCAGACATACATGGGAGAGTAGAGAAGTGCCTTTTGAAAGATACCAAGATGTTTCGCTATATAACTATATATTTTATTCACTGCTAATGCTTACACTTTTAGCTTTGGCGGCCGAACTTCTCAGCCTAAAATAAGCAAAACTAAAAGAGTCCTCAGAAGAGCGGTCCTCTTCTAAGCTTACTGCAGTTGTCCTTTTAACACATTTTTAACCATCTTTTAACATCTCTTTAATCATGATTAAGCTAAATTAAACTAAAATTAATATTTTTGTTTTTCTATTTTTCTAAAAATTATTGTTAGATTGCTTAACCCTAGGAGTAAGTGAATCCTAACCACAGTTGATGGGTGGTAAAAAGGAGGTGTAGACCTGATCTGCTCTACCTATTTAAATTAATGTTACCAAACACCACCTAAGTCTAATATATGGACTCGTAGGCCTTTGCAAGTGTAGACCTGGTCTGCGCTGCGTTTTGATTTATAATCAAATTATCCATGACTAAATATTTAACTATTTTTACAATGCAAAATTTAAAGAAATGAACACTAGTTGATTAAATAAGAGCATTTTTAGCAAGCTCACCAAAATAATCAAAAAGTTATTTTGGTGAACAAAAAAATGCTTTAAAAGGGTCTCCACCAGCTTCTTCAAAATTCTTCAAAAAGTTTGGGAAGTACTGTACATTCATCTAAGCTAAATATTTATCTCACTTCCTTTACTATGGTCTCACACAAATAATAAAATAAAGGTTTCTCTCGATTCATTTATTGTGGTCTCACAATAAATAATAAAATAATGTGAGTTTTGAAAATTTTGGTGAGGCTGTTGAGAGTGTGTTAAAAAAGTGGATAGCTAAAATAGGAAAGATTAATCTAGGGATACTCCTAAGGTGTACTCCCATAGATATTCTCAAATCTTAAACCATTTATCATAGTTGTTAAACGGTTAGGATTGGAGCTGATGTGGCATTAGAAAAACTCAAAATAAGCCAACTCATATCCTGGCCTTTAGTGGTTGGTTATAAATGGTTACGATTAGGGAGTAGATTTCAGAATATATTTGGGAGTATCCAAATACTAACCAACTAAAATAGGAAAATGTGAGTTTTGGTTATTTTGGTGAGTAAAATTTGATGAGACTGCTAGGGAATGCTCTAAGAGACAAGGTGATTAGATTATTATTTTATTAATATTAAGGACTATGGGCCAGAAGAAACTAAAAACTGTTAACTTAACTGACGGGACTAAAGGACAAGACAAAATAGATCATCAACAAATGCTCTCTATCATGAACTACCCCCCTCAACAAATTTATAAACCTTGTCAACATTTTAGGTGTCTCTATGTTAGAGCTGATGTGGCATTAGAAAAGACAAAATAAGTCGACTTAAATCGTAGCCTTTAGTGGTTGGTTATAAACAATTAGGAGATTTGAGAGTATATTTGGGAGTACCCATATACTAACTAAAATAAGAAAAGATGAGTTTGGGCTATTTTGGCAAGTAAAATTTGGTGAGACTGCTAGGGAATGCTCTAAGGGACAAGGTGATTAGATTATTATTTTATTAATATTAAAGACTACGGGTAAGAAGAAACTAAAGACTGTTTACTGACGGGACTAAAGGACGAGACAAATTAGATCATCAACAAATGCTCCCTATCATGAACTACCCCCCTCAACAAATTTATAAACTTTGTCAACATTTTAGGTGTCTCTATGCCTCTTCCCCCCCCCCCCCCCCCCCCCCCAAAAAAAAAAAAACTTTGTCAACATTTTAGGTATTTTCTTACCGTCTAAAATGTCAGCGAGGCAACCACAAAGTCCGTGAAAAAGCCTTTTTTTTTTTCTCGTTAACTCTAAGTTAATCAGGGTACCATCCAAAAAAAAAAAAAAATTAATCAGTGGTGATCTCCTTAGCAAAGCTATAAAACTATTACTAAAGGTTGATTTTTCTTGTTTTCATGCTGTGGGAGTGACCATGATAATAAACTGAACAAATTGCTTTCTAACACACCGGGTTAGCTCACTGGTAAGTGTATCCCTCACTAGGAGGAAGGTCCGGGATTGATCCCACATGCAGGTTGCGTTGTAGCCCTTTGCTAACCCTGAACAGATACTAACCCCCAGCTAACCCAAAGTAGTGATATACCAAATTTAAAAGAAAATTGCCGTATAAATTTTATTGATTTTTGCTTTTTCCTGAGCATACATTTTTTAATTATAGAAATATACTACTGAATACATTTTAAAAAACTTGTTAGATATCTCGCGAACATAATATTTGAGATCTTGCCAAAGTCATATCAGTTCACCCGTTCACTGGATTGCTCACGATTAGTTCGAACCCTCTATAGGTCAAGCATTTAACTAGGAATGAACTAGTTTGAACTTTGAACCACTTGGTTGACCCGTGTGACTCCGGGTTTTCTGTAAAATTCAAATCTTTTAAAATCTATGGTACACTCATTTTTTTTTTTTTTGATACCGTGGATATCCCTGAGCCTTGAAAGCTCATACTAATCACACAGGCTAACAGGGAATACCCCCACCCCATGCAGCAGTTATTGAGGGGAGCTAGTGAATCGAAATCGAGACCTCCGATTTACAGTTAGTCCAAGTGACCAATGAGCTACACGCTCGGGGGTCACAGTACCCTCACTTACCACAAACAAATTCTATAGTGCCTCGTATATATAAGCCCAATATTCAAAATAACATATTACATTAATAATTACTGAATATAAAAATATAGAAAAAGGGGTTTAGAAAGAAAAATAAGAACAATATTTATGCACACCGGAAAAAAAAAATGAAATAGAGGGAGTCTTTAATTAATTTGCATTATTTCAAATTTTTTAAAAAAAATAATATCAACTACATATTTAACATCACTTGATGTAATTGGGTCAACCTAACTGACTCAGCGCTTCAATCGGTTTAGACCATCTCACTCCTTAACTGGGTTAATGGCTGGTCTGGTTTTTAAAACATTATTGCTATCATAATCAATATTTATAGGATGTGTAAGAGAAAAAAAAAAAAAAAGACGGAGCCTGTTGATGAAACACATATAAGTATATATATTTTTGGTCATTGCAAAACACATATTTAATACGCAACAAATTTGCTTAAAAAAACTTATAGACATTTGATATTAAGTCGGTTCCGCAAAAAGAAAATTTTTGTAGATAATAATTATTTTTTGAGGATTTACACGAAAACTTCCCTAGTTGCTCCAATGATGGGATTCTTTACCCCCGTGGGGTGGACTCAATTAGCTTGGTGTCCCTTTGGGTGAAGCCATTGATATGCCCACCAATTTAGTGACCTTGGATAAATGATGCTTTACTCAATTTTAAAAAAAAAAATTTGAAGTTCATACCTAACGTGAGATAGGTCCCACTTATAGATCTCTTAGATCAACTTGTTAAGATGATCATAGCCGTCCGATTTAGACTTTCCTTTTTCTTAGATCAAATGCAAACATTGGTTTAAGGAAATTTCGTGATTCGACCCCTTACTGAAACTAAAATGGCAAATTACAGTGGGAAGAAATTTCGTGATCAGACTCCCTTATTGAAATTAAAATGGGAAATATATTGGGTGGCACGATCTTGACAAAATTCAAAATAGTTCTAGTTTTTTTTTTCCTAATTTTGATTGAATTTAAATAAGTCAATATTTTTTGTTTTCTTAAGTGATAAATTCTGGGATTTTATTTTATTTATTTCAATAATATTTTTTCTCTAAATTTACATTTAAATTAAATATTTATCTCTATTATAAAAAATAATTAATAAATTTGGACCCTTAAACTCTTTCAAACTGAAATACTTGATAAATAATCCCTTTTAAAAGTAAACACTAAATTAATTAGGATTTAATACAACAATAAATTTTAAGATAAGTTTAAATATATTTTATAAGTCTAAACTTATTACATTTCATAATTTTTTTAAATATACAAATATTAAAATATATTATTATAGTTATTTTAAACTTTTCAAAAATAATCGGCAATTGATTCGGGGAGAATTCAATTGCACCCATAAGTCAACACGTGTCACTTTTAACCCTTATTAACTTTGATTAACAATTACTAACCTTACTGGATTCAACAACCTGACCTTAGTTTTTAAAAACTAATATTAAAATAAATTAAACTAGGTTTAAAAAAATTTAACCTAAGAGTTAGTAAATCTTAACCATGATTAATAAGGATTAAAAGGGGCACGTGAAAAAGATTTATTCCAATGTTTATTTTCTCGCAGGATAGATAAAGATGACTGATAAAATTGAGGGCAGGGACCGTAAAGTGGGGCTGGGCAACCCCGTTTTCCGTTACGAATGACGATCGTATCGGCCGAATAAAATATCGGTCGTTAAGCGAGTCGAATTTGGTTGACAAGAGGCTTAATTTTTGTCTGCTACAGCCCACATAACGGAATCCGTCTGTCGGCGTGCCGTCTTTGCTATAAATACGGGCTTCTGGTCTCTCTCTCTCTTCGACAGTTCAGTTTCCAGTTTCCACACTTCTCTCTCTCTCTCTTCTCGTGTGAGTTTTCGAGCTTTAATTTGTTGCGTGAGGAAGAAGTTAGGGTTTATTATTGTTTTTCTTCTGATTAAAATGGGAAGGAAGGATCAGAAAGATAAAGAGAGAGTTGAAGCTGTTCTTGAGCTCCTGAAGAAACAAGCTCCTCTGACACTAAGACAGGCGAGTGTTTCAGTAGCTAAGAAATTTTAATTTCTGGCCGATTCTTTTTTTCTTTTTTTAATTTATCTTCACTGATCTTTCAATCTACAGTTTTTTGGTTTTGATCGAGATTGTCGATATTTTCAAATGATTTGGAGTAGTTATGCGTTTTTGCTGTTCCTTCCTCTGTTCACTGTTTTTATTTCGTTTTAAACGAGGAATGTTCAAATTACGGTCGTATAATCAAAAGTATACTGTAGACATTCTCTTTTTTGCTGTTTTAGTTCTTCAGATCTCGTATGTTTCACTGTTCTCTTACGGTTTCCTTACAGTTCTTTTACTGTATTTCTTGATCATTTTCAAGGAAACATTTTCCGGATTTTGAGCTTCTCTGAATTCCAATCTGATACGAATTAGACTTTGTTAATTTACAGTTCAAAGCTACTGAATCTCGGTTTCGGGTTTGATTCTGAGGCAGATCAAAGAAAATTATCTAAGTTTAGTAGTCTAGTAAATGATTTTCCTGTTTATGTTTCTTCAATTTCTGATATGTAATTTCTATCGCAGGAGAAGTTCTGCAACAATGCTTGCGTGGAACGGTTTCTGATTGCAAAAGGAGATAGCGTGAAGAAGGCTGCGAAGCATTTAAGAGCTTGCCTTTCTTGGAGAGAGAGCATCGGCACTGGTACCATTACTTCTTCTTCTTCTTCTCCAACTTTTCTCCAAAGAATCTAACTTTTCGTATCTTCTAATGCGGAAAGGAACTGTCCTCTGTTTCTTCTTTTGCTTTCTTTTCTGTTCTTTCCCTATCTTGCTCTTTCATCTTCTACCAAGAAGCCGTTAAAGTAAAAGCATTCAAATTAATTAAAAATCTTGAGGCAAAAACTGAAATCTCTGGTTTTCTTTCTCTTTGAAAAAAAACAGAGTATTTGATAGCAGATGAGTTCTCTGCCGAGCTCTCAGATGGCGTCGCCTACGTTGCTGGTCACGATGAAGAATCCAGACCTGTAATGGTAATTTTACACTCTTACTGTTGTTTTTCCTGAAAGAAAAAAATTAAACTAAAAGAGCACACTGGAAGACATTATCGTACTTCTACTTTCTGCAGATTTTCCGGATTAAGCAAGATTATCAAAAGTTCCATTCACAGAAACTGTAAGTATTAAAAAGGGAAAATCAAAGAACTGTAATCTTCATGTATTTCTCGATTTATTTTTTTTAAATTCTTTATTTCAGGTATATTCGTTTACTGGTTTTTACACTCGAAGTCGCCATTGGATCCATGCCGAGAAACGTCGAGCAATTCGTCCTCCTCTTCGACGCAAGTAAGTCTACTCCAGATTCCAGATTCACAATATAGCCCTATTTTTGAGTTACTGATCTGGCACTTGCATTAAATGCGCGTGTAATTAAGATTCAGTTCTGAGACTCCAGTCTGAAATTCTTAACATGCTTCCCTGAAAACTTTGGTTATTAAGTAGACCAAAATAACCTTCTTTAATTTCCTAATTCACGCTTAAGCCAAGATTACTGAGAAATCAATTGGGAACAAGAGAGCGACCATGGTGAGGTTGTCTTCACCTCTCCTGGCGCACGTTAGTGAAAAGGTTAATGACAATGGTGTACCAAGTGTACGAGTACGAAATGTTTGAGAACCGGCACGTTCTGAGATTTACAGAAAGTACCGGAACTGCCCCTGAAATGTCGTCGATATGCTCAGTGAGAGTTGTAATGGTCGGGATGGAAGTAGGATATTATGCTCTGAAAAATGGTCAATATCAATGGCTTCCGCAAAAAGTACCGAGATTCTCTTTTGCAGAAATTATCATTTTTTCTGAAATGTACAGACGAGAAAAAGATAGCTCTTAACGAAATCGATTTTTTAAAAAAATTAATTTAAGCGCGTGCAATTGCAGGCCTTTTCAGATCAGCTTCTGGTTTTGTGAATCTATTGCTCGCCACGCTGAGGACCATAGCGGAATATTACCCTGGACGACTTCACAAGGCCTTCGTCATCGACCCTCCTTCGCTTTTCTCTTGCATTTGGAAGGTAATTTTGAAAATCTGTTTGATTTTGTATTTCTCGAGGCACCGTATTAAAATTAGTTTTGGATGTGTAGGGCGTTCGTCCGTTCGTTGAATTATCAACGGTTACGATAGTGGTATCGTCGATAGACTTCGACGAGTCATTGGATTACAACCATTTCCCATCATACCCACGAGCGTCGTCCCTCCGATTCGATCCTTCGTCTACTCCATCAACGGCTAAGATTGGTCCTTGCTCTTCGTCTCGCTTTTCATTCACCGTCTCTCATCATTTCGACTCACTCAAACCTTGGTATCTTAGCTTAACTGATACATCAGATTCAAAAGTAGGGCCCACTTGCCCTTGCCCTTCCCCATCTCTCATGGGTCCCACCCTAATCTCTCCACTCAATGCCCGTTCCTTCTCCTTCGCATCACCAGCAGCCAGAACACCACGTGGCAGCATCAACGGCTCTCATGGTAGGCCCACCAGAAAGAACAGCTTCTGCCCTTCAACACCATTGCCACAGAGAAGCACCAGCAGCGAAATCAACCATCCGAGAACGCCAAGACCATCGTTCCTCCAATCTCCTGCCATGTTCTTCAGGAAGGATTGCCACGTCAGCAGAACTGAGAAATCACGAGACTCGTTCCTTCCATTTTTGAAGTTCTACAGAAGACCGTACGATGAGATGATATACAGATCGAAGATGAGACCTCCACTCGGTGGTCTAATCTCCATCGTCTCTCCCCACATCAAACGGCGCCAAATGTCAGCATCTCAAAGGCTCTAAGACTAACAAGTACATATAATAACGTTACTGCCACCACCACTACTACTAGTACTAGTACTATATAATGTTATTTTTTTCGTAAAGACGAGAAGAAGAGACAACGTACTAAGCGGGGTATGAGGAGGCGTGCATGTAAGTCTACGTTTTGGGTTCCGGAGGGGCGAAGTATGGGAACGCGATAGCGTGGTCGCGACGAAGAGCAAGGCATTGAAAATCATTAGAGGGAGAACGAGCAAAACCAGGAAGAGATCTATGTTTTAGTCAACTTGCATATTTGTGTAGAGAGTGGGTTTCTGGGGAATCTCTGGGACTTGTTTGGTGGACTTGTTTGTTGATAATAAGAAAAAGGAAAGGAAAAGGGTTTGAAAACCTCTATATATTTTTCTTTAGTTGGTTTCGATTTTCAAGAATAGCAGAGTTGGTAGGAATATGTGTCTTGTTTTGTAGTTTGAGAAGTCAAACGGTGTTTGATTAAGTGTAAGGAAGTGAGGGTGTTGGAAATTGTAACTGCATCCACTCGCTCTCTCTCTCTGGACTTTGGAATCTACTGTTTGTCACAATTTGATTTGTTGTTATCTTGAGATTTGAACTACGATATGGACAAAGGAAAGGTGGTGTTGTACCGTAAGTGTATGTATCTTCGTAATCTAGTTATTGTCGTTGAAGATTCTCGTTTAAAATAGTGTTTTTTATTGAGAAATGCTAGCCCTAATCTTAGTCAAACTCTACTCTCAATCTCCACCAATCACTTGTCCATTCTTGATGAGAGAGAGTGCTTTGACCACCATAACTGATTTGAAAATGGATAAGTGATTGGTAGAGGCTGAGAGTAGAATTTGACCGAGAGTACGAAAACACGCCTCTTTTTTATTTGCTTTCTTCTTGGGAGGAACTAATGGGCAAGGCTTTGCTGTAGAGATCAAGTCGGCCCACTTAGTAATATGTTTAAGTGGGCTTGAGGTGGCGTTAAGTAGAGGGATCCATAGGCTGCAAGTCTCTTCTGACTCTCAATGGGCCTGCCTCTTGTATTACTAAGGACCTAAGGTTAGTGAATGGCCTTGGAAGCAAAGGTATATGCTTTCGTATTGCGGGCCTGATGGATCGGCTTGATAAGCTTCAGCTCTGTTTCACTCATAGAGAGTCTAACCAAGCCGCTGATTTTGTACAGCTCCAGGCCAGGAAGACCCCGGCTCCCTTAGCCTTCCCCCGGCTTGCCTTAATCATTAGTAAGGATTCTAGGCGGTGTACGTATATTAGGCTGTGAGAGTTTCTTTGTTAATGCCGGTTGGGGTCCGCCTTAACCCCTCTTTTTTCCTTACCCCAAAAAAAAAAAAGGGTCGGCCTGATTAGTTATCTTGTGGCAGCCTCAAGCCCATGCTAAATAGAACCCTCACCAGAAGCCCAACCAAATCATTATTGGTCAATTGGGTTTGGGTATGCGCAAAAATAATTCGCAGATTAGGAGAGAGCAGCCCAGACCCAAACCCGTCTTTCAATTGGACCAAAATGGACTCGGGCCCAGGATTTTAAGGATTGAATATATCAGCTGATTGAGTCTTTGTATACCCATTGGCAACTGAACAAGTGGGTTGGGCTGCATTTAACATCTACTTACTGGAAATGGGCCTAATCTGAGACTCATTATGCCAATGGGGTTTGATTTGGGCCTAATGCTTCTATTTAGATATCGGTAATCTTTAGTTATTATAGTAAATCGAATGCCATTATTTTGATTAAGAAATATGCAAGTTTGACAGTTTTCATCCAAACACCCCCGCCTCTTGCGTGAGTGGTAGGGGTGTGGCCTTCAATGGAGGAGGGTCTGGGGATCCAATCCCCCACCGGGTATGAGTTGCAAGAGCTCCACTCCCCAACCCTTCTAACATACTAAAAAAAAGACAGTTTTCATCCAAGAATTACAACATGAAATTTTCACAGGACAATCAGAACCATCCACTTTAAAGTGGCAATCCATACTTACTATTAGCTTATGATTCAAAAGTTTTGAGTTGTGGATTCCATAGCCATTTGTTCGACTTCAATGCATTAAGTGGTTTGGAATTGCCAAAGTTCTGTTAAACCAAACAAGGTTTTGAAGGTCTCATTGAACATGGGAAAAGTTCACTTCTCCAATAGGGCGTCCGGTCGCTTGGAGTCTCCTATGATTAGGGGTGTCAAATAGCCCTCTAGTGAGGGGGCCCGGCCCTAGACGAAGGCTTCTTTTTTTTTCCTAAGGGCTGGGTGTAATTAGAATATATTAACCTTAGATATTGTATGATCTTAGGGAAGATGGGTGTCTGCTTGAATTAATATAAGGTTAATTCATTAACCATACAAATAGCCCTTTTTTTTTTCCCCCTAAGGGCTGGTTCAAGCACACCAAGAAAAAGAATTGGTGCTTTGTTGAGCTTGAGCAAGAACACACCATGGGCTTGTCCCAGTGGTAGTGTATCTCTCCCTTTGTAGAGGTGAGACTCGTGTTCGAGTCCGACGCCCACCATGAGTGTAAATTCTGCAAAACCCATAACCCTGGATAAATGATTAGGACCAAGCAAAAAAAAAAAGCTTGAGCATGATGTTTGGGGAGATTCTGCTGGCCAAGGAATTATATGTTGGCTCAAGTTTTCAACTCGATTTGGAACCGTACAATTTACACAGTCGCCCACCGCTTTATAATTTCTTTATTTCTCCATTAGTAGAGACCGTGCGATGTACGGATGTAAATAAAAATAAATAAATCAGCAATGCACATGTTTTAATGAAAAAAAAAACTATCTACACACCCCTCTATATCCCTTTTATCACTTTGCCTTAAAATCACTCTCATAGATTAATATTTCTATATTATTTCTCTCTCCATTTTTCTCTTATCACAATCCTAAGAAATCCATCAAATGGATCAATACATCTTTACATTCTCTCAATCTCTCTTATCACAAGCCCCTAAAATCAATCTTTTTTAGAAGTGTCACGGGAGCACTTTTAGAATTTTAGGAATGAGTTTGGATATCAAAAAAGAGAATCTTATTTCTTTATATTATAGTTAGATGGGAGTGGGAGTGGGAGTTCAGTCGCGGGGGAGTTTGCTGACCTGCGAAGCAGCCTAGCATTCCCCAATTGGTTTTTAGCTATTTTTTTTGGGTTTTTTTGTGAAAACCCTCGTAACTTTTCAGCTATTTATAAATACCTCCTTATGTTTGTGATTTTGCATTATAGTTCACTAACTTTTAAAACTTTTGCAAATTCACCCTTCCACCCAAAAGTTATTTAACGGATGTTAAATATTTTATTAAATAACTTTTTTTTAATGGGTTGGATGATACGCTTTATCACATGTCCCATTTATCTCCCTTTAATTGGGGTTAAGCTTAATCGATCTAAGGTTAATATATTTTTTTTAAAAATCTAAAAATCTAGGTTAGATGAATTAACCCTAAGGGTGAGTGACTCTTAACTACAATTAGCGAGTGTTAAAAGGGACACATGAAAGCTTGTAGAGTCTCTTTTAACTGTGATTAAGCATAATAATCTGAAGGTTATTTCTTTTATAAAATCCATTATTAGATGCATGAACCCTACGAGTGAGTGAATATTAACCACTGGTAACGGGTGTTAAAAGAGACACATGACAACGTGTAGAGCCTCTTTTAATTGTGGTTAAGTATAATCAATCTAAGGTTAACAAAGGTTAGATGCATGAATTCAAGGGGTGAGTGAATCATAACCACAATTAGTGGGTGTTAAAAAGGACATGTGACGACTTGTAGAGCCCCTTTAACTGTGGTTAAGCATAACCAACCTATGGTTAATATTGTTTTATATATTTTTTCTAAAATCCAAGGTTAGATGCATGACCTCTAGGGGTGAGTGATATTAACCATTGTTAGTAGGTGTTAAAAGGGTCATGTGGCGGCTTATAGAGCCTCCTTTAATTGTCTAGCCTCCTTTAACTGTGGTTAAGCATAATCAACCTAAAGTTAATATTTTTTTTCTAAAAATCAATATTAAACAGATGAATTCTAAGGGTTAGTAAATCTTAACCACAGTTAGTGGGTTTCAAGCAGTTCTCTTGTGATAAGTTCTTACAAATTTCTTGTAATAAAAAAAGGTTAAAAAGGTAATTTCATGAAAATTTTAACATCTAACTTAATTTTGGTTAGAAGGGGGGATTTGTAAATGTTTTAAAAGTTAATGAACTATAATACAAAATTACAAAACATAAGGGATACTTATAAATAGCTGAAAAGTTAGCAGGTTTTTCACAAAAAAAACACTTTTTTTTGTTTTTATTTTTGGTTTAGGGACATGTAAACACAACACAATCACACACTACTAACTAAGGCTTCTCCTTCTTACCAAGATTTAGGCTCTTCTCACCTTATGTATAAGTGTGTTGTGTTTACCTATCACGAAAAAAATTCAAGAGGCAACAGTATATTTTTCTTCGGACTTTTTTTTTTGGGTACGGTCTCGGGACCTTCCTCCTAAGGAGGGGATCGATATACCAACCAGTTGGCTATTCCCAACGGACTCAGCTACCCAGTCAAGCATATTCATTTGCAATGCATGGTCAATAATTTAAACCTTGGCCTAAGTGACTTAGCGGTGTATTCAAACCAAAGCTGAGTTGAGTACCGAGCTCGAAAAGTTAGGCTTGAAGCTCAGCTACTTGATTCATTAAAAAATTATTTTATTATTATTAATAATAACTTTTTTATTATTATTATTCAAATTGAATAAGTCCTCAATTGAGCCGAGTCGAATCAAACAAACCTTAGCTTCAGCTTGACTTGAACTTAATTTCAAGCTCAATTAAAAGTTTGGCTGGTGCAACAAGTCAAAAAAACAAAAATTTGGCTTGAACTCAGCTTTATTAAGCTGACGAGCCAGCTAGTTTGAATACACCGCCTATCTAGACTCAGATTTCAAATCTATGCTTCGTCATCAAATTTTGGCCATAGTTGAAATGAAAAAGAACTCCAGAAATTACAAGATGTCTTCTTATTTTCGTCGAAGTAGTAAACTTTAGACAAAATTCGTCAAAATGTCTGCCAAAATTTTCAAAATAACGCGAAATCAAAGCAGAACCTTAAGACTTGTTTGTCGACAGACTCACTCACATTTAGGGTAAAAACAGGTATAATTCTTGTGGGCCCCATGAAAATTCATCCCCGGGGGGGGGGGGGGGGGGCGAGTCTGTCCACCCGTGAGCACTCCCCTTGGTCATTAAATGTCTCATTTTTGCATGCACAAGTAAGGAGGATAATTACTTTCTTTCTCCTTTCTTTTCATTTTCGCTAAGAAATAATTACTAATTAAATAGTTCACTGTGTAAGCTCACCACTAAAAAGAAGAAAAATGTAGGGTACTTGTCAAATGTCTATCATGTTCCACTGTTGAAAATTCTTGGACGCAAAATAATAATAATAATAATAAGAGGACGGATACTTTACGTTCCGTCCAGTGGAAACCGAACACCCCTCCTCTTGCCACATGTTTCCTTTAATCTCTTTTTAACCTTGTTTAAGGTTTATTAATTTAAGAATTAAATTTTTTTTCTTCTAAAAACCAAGGGTAGATGGATGAACTCTAGGGGTGAGTGAATCTTAACCATAGTTCAACTTAATTAACCTAAGGTTAATAACTTTTTTTATTTTTTTTATTCTAAAAACCAAGGTTAGATTGATGAACCCTAGGGGTGAGTGAATCTTAATCACAATTAGTGGGTATTAAAGGAGACACGTGGTGGCTTGTAGAGTCTCCATTAACTATGATTAAACTTAACTAACCTAAGGTTAGTATATATTTTTTTTCTAAAAACCAATGTTAGATGGATGAAAGGGTGAGTGGATCTTAACCACAATTAGTAGGTGTTAAAAGAGACATGTGGCAGATTGTAGAGCCCCTTTAACTATGATTAAATTTTACTAAACTAAGGTTAATGTTTTTTTAAATTTTTTATTCTAAAAACCAAGGTTATATGAATGAACCCTAGGGGTTAGATTTAGTGAATCATAACCACATTTAGTGATATTAAAAGAGACAGAGTTAGTGGGTATTAAAGAGCACGTGGCATCCGTAAATGTGTACACACTCCTGCTGCGCTTGGATTCAGTCTTGTTCGGTTGTTGATTAGTTCATCGGTAGTTGGTTAGATAGTCGTGGTGGATAGGGTGAATCCCTTCCTTAAATAAATCAATGCAGGTGAGTTGAGGGCTCCAACGTGTGCTTCAATCGGACTGAATCTGAGGCTAACCGTAGGTAGTCTCTCCGTGTTCATCACCTTCGAAGCCCTTCCTTGGCTATTTTTAGTATTTGCATCTCGCATTCATGCCCCATTTGACTGCTGAGCAAAACACCATCACCAAAAGAGAAGATAAAGAATCCTTTGGGAAGCTAAAAAGGTTAAGTATTCAACGGGAAATAGGGCGGAGCACCGGCCGAGCACCCTAACCCTATGTTTTTTGCTGAGAAAATAAGTAAAAACATGGAAAAGAAAAGAAAATTAGATAAAACAAAATGAAAAATTGTATTAGAAATCCAAAATTTTCTTTTCTTTTCCATGTTTTTACTTATTTTCTCCACAACCAAACATAGCATAAATGAAAAAGAAATGGACAGAGGGAATCAATATTGAATGAATGAAATTTCCCCTCTATCGTCAACGAGCCTTCACTGGTGCGCGCGGAAACTATCAATTCCCTAATAATAATAGTATGTTGCAGCTCTTCCTTCAAATGCAGTGGAGATAAAGTTTGTGACACGGAAATATTTGGTACCTTTGTAAATTTTAGTCGATATGAAAACGAAATATTTTGTGGAAGTTTATGGTAATACTGTAAAATTTACGAAACTATAACAAAAAATTAAAGAAACATTGAAAATCTAATATGAAACTTAATGCAATTATTAATTAATTTTAAATAGATATTGAGAACTCATTATATGATAAAAGTTACCATGACTGCGATATATCTGCAATTTTTGTAAGCTTATGTTTGGTTACGAAGCGTCGTTCATGTTCATAGTGATGTTTTATGCCTTGCTCGTACGGGAAATTCATAGAATAAAAATCAGAAGCTTTTGGATGCCCTCTAATGGCTATATATGGAAAATGGAGGTTTAAAAAAAAATGTGTTTTAGGAAAAATGGAGACTAGTTTGCCGTATGCTAGCTAGAAACTGCTAATACTATTCTTGCATCGGCTATCCAATTGTGAGTTTTACTAAGCATTTGTGACAAGGTTGATTTGTTTTTAGCTCTTTCACACAAATGTATCTGAAGGGCTAATCCTGGGGGCTATCTCTCTCTTTTGCCAATTTTGAATTTGAGCAAATTGGGTTCAACGGTGGCTAGATCTAACCCTGCATCCAATAACTTTGTAAATGGTCGGTGGACCGAGAAAATCAAAGCATAGTGAGAACCTTTGGGATCCAATTTGGAACATATAGGATTTTTCCGATAGTATGAATCTTTTGTTATGGCGAGTTTTTGGTTTTGGCCTACCATTTTGATGCTCTATAGACTGCCACATCTAATTTGTAAACGATGGGCGATGGCGATTTTTTTTTTTTAAATCAAAGTATTTAAGATAACATTAGGACTAAACCATTATATAAATCTTTTTTTTTTTTTTTTGTGAGATAGTTGAAAGGGGCTATCACCTTGCAAAATATTAGTGGATCAATTTTTGTATTAAAAACTGACTAAATCAGATCTTTGACCTTAACTAGATCTAATTGAATAAACATTCTTGTTCACTCGGAGAATCATTTTCTTAATGTTAGGATTCTAGATGACACGAAACTTTAAATACAGATTATGGGATTGTTTTGTTTTGTCTTCCTGGATGAAACTTTGTCCTCAAAGTTGAAATTAAGAAACAGGTTTTCCGAACTGACTAGTCAATTTTTCGGGTCGTCATGAGCTTTCAAAGGAAAAAAAAAATTCACAAAAAGAAGAAGGAAAAAAACTAAAAGATGATTAAGATAACTTGAAAATAGATTATTATACATTTAACCATTTTTTTTACAAACATTTAGTCACATTGCTTTGAGGGCCCAACATTATGACATGAACTCCTCACATTGTTAATAGAAAGATCTGATCTGCCAGGATCCTCTAGACTATTCTGATGATCCAATACAATACACTTACCTTGTATAAAAGATCCATACAGTTGTTTCCTCTGTATTACTTTCCATGTATATCCCATACAGCTATTCACACATCCTTGTACGTGTATAAATCCCCACATATTGTGAGATAAATGAGATAAAGAAAAACCCATTTCAAATCTTCTTCCTTCTGTTTGACATGGTATCAGAGCGCTCATTTTTTTCCAGCTATTGAGAAAGAAGGTTGTAGTCGTATCGTTTCTTAGACATTCATCTTTGGACAGCCGGTTACTGTTGTCTCTGGCGTATTAATTTGTTGTTGGGCGTTTTTTTTGGTTGTTGCCTCAACCATATCTGTTGCTGGGTGTTTTTTTGGGTTGTTGCCTCACGTACCTCTGCTGTTGGAATCCACAATGGGTGTTCTTGGACTGTCACCACCACCCACATTTTGAGTACTTTGCATACTAAATCTGCTGAGAGAGGTCTTTCTATTCTCAACCTAAATCTGCATTTTTTTTTTCCTTCCATCTTAATGGATTCTCATCGCTTGGCTGTAAAGCATGATGGGAAAAATTATTTCTTATGGGCTTCCTATTTTTGGAATTTTCTAGAAGGCCAAGAATTATGGGGCTATGTCGATGGTTCCATCTCTAAACCGTTTACTGATACAACTACTTCCAAGTGGGTGCCCCATAATGCAAAAATCAAGACTTGGATCATGGAGTCAGTTGACAACTCCATTGCTGTCAACTTGAGTCCTCTGAAAACTGCTAAGGATATGTGGGAATATCTTAAGCGGATATATCAACAATCCAATGAGGCAAGATTGTATCAACTCGAGCAAGAGTTAAGCTTTTTGACTCAAGGATCCAAGAGCATTTAAGAATTCTATTCCGCCATGATGCTAGTGTGAAAATGAAATGGATATGATGGACACAAATATCCCTGAAACAGCACTTTCTACGGTTCTCAAACTTCGACAACATTCTCGTTCTCAGCAATTTTTAATGAAATTAAGGCTTGAATTTGAGCACGTACGAGCTGCAATTCTTAATCGTGGTGGTAGCTATAATATTGATACAATCCTAGCCAACCTTCTTGCCGAAGAGACTCATTTGTAGTCACTCTCATCTCAAGACGTGCATACTGATTCTGTTCTCATTGCTAACACATATAAAGAGAAGAATCGGGATATAAGCCAAGTTCAATGCCACCACTGCTAGGAGATGGGTCATTTGCTAATCAATGCAAGAAGATGAATTTTTGCAATTATTGTAAGGAGAAGGGCCATCAAATTACGCGGTGCAGAAAATGACCTCAAAATAGGGGGCAATCTTACAAAGCCTACGCAGCCGTTGCAAATCCAGATGCACCAACCACCAACACATCCAAGTCTCCACACTCTGTTGTGCCTCCTACTTCCTCTGTTGGTTAACCATCGTCTCTTACGCCAGAAATTCTCCAACAAGTTATCCAAGCTCTCCATAGTTCTGGTTTTGGTAAGGCTAATCTTAAGACTTCTTGGGTTTTTGATTCTGGTGCTTCAAATCACATGACAGGTGACTTACAAGCCTTACAGCATGTTGTTCCATATCATCCCAATGAAAAAGTTTATATTGCCAATGGCTAACCTCTTTCTATAGAGAAAATTGGTTCATTATACATTCCTCTTCCAAATTCTACCCCTTTATCCCTCTCTAATGTTTTTTATGTGCCTAGTCTTTCCGCTAATTTGATTTCTGTTGGTCAACTTGTCAAACATAATTATATTGTCTCATTTTCTTCTTCTGGTTGCTCTATACAGGACCTGCGAACAGGGAAAGTGATTGGGAGAGGTCGTAGGAAAGGGGAGTTCTTTGTCCTAGACTTTGGATCAACCCCAAACCTCACCTACATGCTTTCTTGCTCCTTCTACTGAAATAAAATCTGCAAATAAGCTTTGGAGGCTCTGGCATTGTCGTCTAGGCCACCCCATGCTTTGAATTTGAATTCCTTGTTTTCTTCTGGTGTTTTATTAGATAAACTTGATCATAAGTTTGACATTAATAAGACTTGTGAAGATTGTGCTCTTGCTAAAGCTCATACTTTACCTTTTGTTTCTCGTCAACATCATGCCATTTCTGCCTTTGATTTAATTCATTCTGATGTATGGGGACCAACCCCCATTGGTTCCCTAACTGGGAAACACTACTATGTTTCTTTCATTGATGATTGGTCACGATACACTTGGGTCTATTTCTTGCGCCAAAAGTCAGAAGTTATGCAGATATTTAAACATTTTTATGCAATGGTACTGAACACCCAATTTGATCGAAAAATCAAAATTTTACGTTCAGACTCAGGGGGAGAGTACATGTCAAATGCCTTTCAGGAGTTCTTGGCCACTGAAGGTATCATCCATCAACGGAGTTACCCTCATCAATCACAACAGAATGGCGTCGCAGAGAGGAAGCACAGACACATTCAAGAGATTGCTCGGGCTCTTCGCCTTCACTCTAATATGCCAAAGGTATTTTGGGCCGCTGTTCTTATTGCTGTATATTTGATTAATCGATTGCCCACTCCCTTATTAAATAATGTCTCACCGCTCGAAAAATTATTTGGATATCCCCCTAAGTATTCTCTGTTTCGAATATTTGGATGCACTTGCTATGTTCTTGTATCTGATTCTGAACGCTCTAAATTGGATGCAAGATCTGTTAAATGTCTCTTTCTTGGATATGGGGACACGCAAAAGGGTTACCGATGTTATGATTGGAAAGCCAAGAGATTGAGAATCTCATGAAATGTAGTTTTCTTTGAACATATTCCATATTTTTCTAACATTACTTGTTCATCTTCCCCTATTTTGTCCTTGTTTCCTAGCATTGTGCAACCTATCCTTACCCATGATGCAAGAGAAAGAGCTTCTCCCACTACATCTCCTCCTACACCTCCTCTGGAACTAGGTAATGTTCTCAATCCAGCATCTCCTCCACCACTTGCACCTCCACCATCTCCTCCATTGGCACTTCGTCGTCCTATGCGAATTGTCAAACCACCAAATCGTCTTTCATTATTTTCAGCATATGATCCTTTCACTATTCCTAGATCTTATAAGCAGACTATCGAAAGTGCTGAGTGGAGTCATGCAATGCAGGCTGAAATTGAGGCATTGGAAGTAAACCAGACTTGGGAAATGGTCCCACTTCCCAAAGATCATTCCATGGTTGGTAGCAAATGGGTGTATTCAGTCAAGCTAAAATCTGATGGGTCTTTAGATCGCTATAAGGCTCGATTAGTGGCGCAGGGTTATAATCAAGAGTACGGCATTGACTATGAAGAAACCTTTGCACCTGTCACCAAAATGACCACTATTCGGGCTTTGATTGCAGTTTCTGCTATTCGAAAATGGGATATCTTCCAAATGGATGTCAAAAATGCCTTTCTCAATGGCGATCTATCAGAGACAGTCTATATGCGGCCCCCACCAGGATACTGCACTTCCTCCCCCAATATGATTTGCAAACTGCATAAGGCTCTATATGGATTGAAACAAGCACCTTGCACTTGGTTTGCGAAACTAAAGAGTGTGCTTCAAGCCGCTGATTATCAGCAAAGCCACAATGACTTCTCCTTATTCATTTCTTCTACTTCACGGGGACGAGTCTTTACCTTGATTTATATTGATGATATCTTGATAACGGGAGATGATCATCAAGGTATACAAAATTTGAAGCAGGTGCTCCAACACTCTTTTCATATGAAAGATTTAGGTTGTGCGACATACTTCCTAGGGTTGGAGATCTCGCGGAATTCACAAGGCAACTTTCTTAGTCAACGAAAGTACACTCGGGATTTTATGAACTTGATCAGTCTCACAAATGATAAAGATGTGACCACACCACTCGAATTGAACATAAAGTATGGAAAGAATGATGGTGATCCCATAGATGATCCAACACTATATCGAAAAGTGGTTGGTAGCTTGGTTTACCTCACTGTGACCCGACCTGACATCTCTCATGCCGTTCATCTTGTAAGTCAATTTGTTTCAGATCCACGAAGACTACATTTAACTGCTGTTCATCGGATCATTAGATATCTTCGTTCAACTCTCACCATGGGTTTGTCATACTTTCAATCATTCTCTTCGGAGTTGCGAGCCTATTCAGATGCCGATTATGCTGGTTGCCTTGACACACGACAATAATCTACCACTGGATATTGTGTTTTCCTTGGTAGTTCTCTACTCTCCTAGAAGTCTAAAAAGCAACCTACAGTATCGAAATCCTCTACCAAGTTAGAATATCGAGCTATGTCCTCTACTTGTGGTGAAATCATATGGCTGCAACGGCTCCTTACTGACTTTGGGATTGCTACCTTAGTCCTTACACCATTATTTTGGACAATGAAAGTGCTGCAAAAATTGCCAGTAATCTCGTCTTCCATGAACGAACCAAACACATTGAAGTAGATTGTCATTTTGTTAGGGAAAGGTTCGAGAAAGGCGCTATATCACTCCCTCACATATCTTCCAAGAACCAAATTGCTGACATTTTTACGAAAGCGCTGCCAAAGAAGCACCATGATTTTCTTGTCAACAAACTAATGATGCCCCATCATCAGTTTGAGGGGGAGTGTTAATAGAAATATCTGATCTGCCAGCATCCTCTAGACTATTCTGATGATCCAATACAACACACTTACCTTGTATAGAAGATCCATACAGTTGTTTCCTCTGTATTACTTTCCATGTATATCCCATACAGCTATTCACACATCCTTGTACGTGTATAAATCCCCACATATTGTGAGATGAATGAGATACTGAAAAACTCATTTCAAATCTTCTTCCTTCTGTCTAACACACGTGACAACAGAGTGCTATTATAATTTTCTTTCTAATCCTACTATCCCATTTGTCGTATACAACAAATAAAGCTAAAATGTATTTACTAACCTAATTAAATTCATAATCTTTTTTTAATCAAATCCCAGAATATGAGATTTCATGATTGTATGAAAACGTCGAACGTGTTATACTTATTATGAGTTCGTGACAAGGATCGAGAGTACTTGCATCATTAGAATCATTACTAGAGTGACAGTCCAAAACATAAATTCCACATGACATGTTCATGCTATATGAGCATGGACAGTGGGTTCATGTGCCCACCATGATTTGGAGGTTGGAATTCTAGAAGATAATGCAGCAAAAAGATGGGGAAAAAAGATAATAAAATTTCAACCTTGGATTTGAAATTTTCTATGGATGAGTGGAATATATAGCAAACAAAATGGATTGATATCTATGATTGCCATTGCCAGAGGAATGGAAGGAAGGAATGATGGTCACTCAAAAGTTGGAGAGAAACAAGGCAAAAAGTTCATAAAGCTACGTGCCTTCATTACATAACACCTTTTCACTTTCCCTTTTCATGTCATGTGTACAGGGAAACGTAAGAGTCCTAGGTGTTCAGTGAACTTGGTAAAGTCTATGTAGAAAGTTAGGGTTAGTACTAATGGCGGGCATCAACGCCACACTCCTAAACTCGAACCTGAGTCCTCCCACAAAGGGGAGATACGACCTACCACTGGAGCAAAGCCCGGAGGAATGAACTTGGTAAAGTTCACAAGACTCTTTTAACCTCTTGTATGGTGACTACGTACCTGCCCATCTAGCTACGATGTTTTTTTTTTATTGGTACCCTCTAGCTAGGATGTTAAAGGTGCGCCCCTCATGAGGAGGAGGTCTCGGGTTTAATTCTCAGGGAAAGACTCCTCATGGATTGATAGAAGTTTTCTTTGGATGATGTTGTAGAAGGGTTCACTCATCCCATTAACACTGACAAATAACAATAGACAGATCATATCGACACCCCATGGTGGACCATAAAAAAAACAGTGACAATGCTCATGGTATTTTATAAGAGATATAGGAAGTGGAAAAAAAATCAAAGAATCTTTATTATATCATTTTTTTTCTTTGTTGTTTCATTCATCTCTATGAACTAACCAAAATACTCTTATAAATCCAATTTGGTTATTGGAGAACAAGAAGCAAAAAATTCCAGTGAAGATTATCATATGAACTAACTCAGTCATCAATGGTGACAGGATCCATACATATAGTCTTGTTACCAAAATTTAAAAGGTCCCACCTATGATCACGAGGTCTCTAAGGCCGACCTAATCAAGTGATTGTAATTACAGTCTCATCTTCCTCAGTAGGACCCCCAAGTCGATGGGTCTGACCATGGTGTGTGCCCCTGTGGAAGACAGAGGTAGGTAAGTGGTCTTTCCAATCTATATAAAATTGATCTTTCAGAGAAAGACTTAAGTCACTTTGGAGCCCATCTTCAAGTACATGATTCCACACAAGTTGTTTTCAGACATTTAAACCAGTCGTCCATCAGCAATTTATGGTGTCTGGTTCATATACAAAACTCTTAAAAGTATCCTTGCCAAACCAAGATAACAATTCCTATTTTAGAGAGATAGAGTGAGGATGGGTCCAAACATGGGTCATTGAGAGAGAGATGGATCCAAATTAGGTCATGCATGATCTGTGAAAATTAATTAACAGACCCACTTAACGTGTAGATGCATTATCTATTTTTATAATATCCCTAAAGCCATGAATGATCTTTAGATATTTTTTGGCCAATGTCGACCCCCATTTCAGCCCAGCTAGATAAGGAGCTATAGTCCCTCCCCATCAGGGCCGGCCTATCCATTAAGTCATCAAAGCCTGCGCTTTAGACCCCAAAGCGTGGGCTTTGATGGCTTTATGAACATGATTTAGTGAAAAGAAATCCTTAAAAAGACCCCATTTTAAAAAATGCCTCATTTTATGGCGTGTCTAATTTTAAAAAAGCTTTATTTAGAATTCTCGCTTTAGACCTCCAAATGGCTTGGGCCGTCCCTGCACCCCATAGAGACTTGCACTCTTGCTCCGCGTCTTGGTACTTAGTGAATGAGTCATAATCGTCTTGGGCTACTCCCAAATACACTCCCCAATCCTAATCGTCTTGGGCTAACCACTAACCCTATGTTTAGTTGTGGGGAAAATAAGTGAAAAAGAGAAGAAAAGAAATTCGGACAAAATCAAACTAAGAATTATATTAAAAATCTAAAATTTTCTTTTCTTTTCTATGTTTTCACCTATTTTCTTTCTTGACAACCAAACATACCCTAAGCATCAGGATTAATGCTTATGTGAGGCATTTTTGAAAAAATAAAAAGAAATCAAGCCACACTTAGCCAAAATCTCTTAGGAGTACCAATAGGTAGGGCTGTCAACAGATCGGATTCGGACCGGATCTGCCTAGATCCGAATCCGATCTGATTAAGAATCCGATTGATCTGAATCCGATACGAGATCCGTCGGATCATGAAGTAACCGATCCGAATCCGATCCGATTATATATCGTCCAATCCGAATCCGATCCGAGTAAGGTTATTTTTTTAATAAAAAATCTATTTTAATAATAAAAAATCTAATAATACCTTAATTAATACTAATTAATGTTAATTTTTTTAAAAATTAATATTTTATACATAGAAAATCTAAATAATATATTTAAAATAATTAAAAATTATTATTATTATCGGATCGGATCGGATTTTAATCGGATCGGATCACCCTATATCCAGATCCGATCCGATTATAATCTGATTCCATCGATCCGATCCGACGAATCACATATAGGGTCCAAAGTCCGGCTAATCGGATCGGATCCGGATCATGATCCGGTCCATTGACAGCCCTACCAATAGGCTGGCTATTGATCAAAGTGGGTGATCTACTTACACCCAATTAATTACCCACCTCTTGCTTGAATTAACATGCCCCCCCCCCCAACTTCTAAAAGCCGTTTTTTATTTCAGAAATACATTATTATAGAAATTAATATTATTTATTTTCAATGAAAGAGGAGGTTTAATTCTCAAAATCTCTTTAACAAAAGAGAGAATCTGTTTCGTGAGTTCCATTGTGAAAGTTGGCATTATAGCTTTGATTTTTCAGGTCTAACGCATATGGTTTTGCCAGGTAAAGTTCTTTAACATTTATATATGCTAGAGAATATTTGAGCGAGGGCATACGAGAGATCTGCTTTTTTGCTTTTATTGTGTTGAGTTAAAGTAGTAGAAACAGCCTTTCCAGTAATACCCATTTGCTATTTTCCTCATCTGAGGCTGATCTTCCTGTTCCTTCAGTTTCCTTATGATTTCTGCTGTCTCTGTTTTTGGTATTCATCTCTTCTGTATTTGGGTTCTGGGGTTTATTTTTATTTGAAGATGGGTTGTTTTAGAGGTGGTTTTAGTGGAGATACTTACTTGTTTGTCTGCTTCTCCTAAACGTTTTTCAAGTTTTTTTTTTACTGTTCCTATTCCCCAAATTTGTCTCTAATTTAGAGGGGTTCTTGTCCTTTCTCTAAATAAGTGGATCTTTGGGTCTGTGAAGGTGGGGGCAAGAAAGGAACAAGACCCAGATCACATCAAGCCTTGAGAAGCAGAATTTGAAGGATTTGGAGATGGGTTCTTGAGTTTATCTTTTGATTGATTGAGGTAGGAGGCCCTTCTCCACATTATTTTTGTTATATATATATATATATATCTGTTCTCTCATATTTGAGTACTTATTTGTGCTGCAAAGGGAGAGATTGTTGCTCAATAATCTATAGAGAGAGAAGGAATTGGGGTTCCTCCCATCAGGATGAGGGATTTCCCTTCTTGTTTTGGTGAAAATGGAGTCCAAGTTGCTGATTCTTCATCCTCAAGTAGCAGTAGAACTGCTCAGAATTTGGTTACCTGCGTCTATCAGTGTAGATTACGCGGCCGGCATTGCTTGACTACTGTTACATGGAGCAAGAATTTGATGGGCCAAGGTTTTAGTGTTGGGATTGATGATTCGGCGAATCAATGCATCTGCAAAGTCGATATAAAACCCTGGTTGTTCTCCAAAAGGAAAGGGTCCAAGAGTTTAGAGGCAGATTCTAATAGAATTGATATATACTGGGACCTCTCCTCGGCTAAATTCCGATCGGGGCCTGAGCCATTGGAGGGATTCTACTTGGCAGTTGTCTCTGATCAAGAGATGATTCTCCTTCTTGGGGATTTGAGAAAGGAGGCATTTAAGAAGACCAATGTAACTCCTGCTCCTTCCAATGTCATCTTCATTGCCAAGAGGGAGCATATTTTTGGGAAGAAGGTCTTCGGCACCAAGGCTCAATTCTGCGACAATGGGCAGATTCACGACATAGCGATTGAGTGTGATACGGTTGGTCTCAATGACCCTCGCCTTTTGATCCGCATAGACAATAAGATGGTGATGCAGGTGAAGCGCCTCAGGTGGAAGTTCCGAGGCAACCACACCATTTTGGTTGATGGGTTCCCAGTAGAAGTGTTCTGGGATGTCCATAACTGGTTCTTTGGTACTGCTTTGGGAAATGCAGTTTTCATGTTCCAGACTTGCCTTTCAGCTGAGAAGTTGTGGGACAGCCAAACTCTATCTGATCCCACTAAATTGCATTGGTCTTGCTCACAGGGATTCAGGGATTCCCAATTACAAGGTCTTGGTTTCTCACTTATTTTGTATGCTTGGAAGAATGAATAGAAGTGTATTCTTCCTTGCTGAGTGCTAACAAATATTTATAGCGAGTCGTTTTTCACTTAGGATGTGCTTGAATTATATTCAATCTGATCTATAAATGGGTCCATTTGTTTTCCCTTCTTTCTCCTCTCAAGTAACTCGAGCAATTCGAATAGCTTAGAACAAAGTTGTTATTTTTAGTGGGTTGTTCTATGTGCTTCAGTCTTGCATTTTGAATTTGATGCTGATTCTTGATTCTCTGTTGGAAAATTCTATGTGGAGAATGATATGATAGATGCACCTGTAACAGTCTGTTTGCGACTTTGGTTTTGCTTGTTCATCGGACTGTATCAACAAGCCATATCTTTGCGACACATTGCAGTAAGATATTCCTTCATTTCTGCATGACTATGGTGCATGTTGACAGGAAAGGGCTAACCTTTGTTTTAAAGTAAATAAAAACATTTTCATGGAACTAGATTACGCCTGGATTTGTTTGTGGTTGCCAGATAAAGCTTGAGCATTAATTTCCTTTTTCTGCAGGAGCTTAGAGTACTGAGACCAAGATGTGATTGATTCTTGCCACTGAAACGAAGAGAGTGTAATCCCAGGATCTAGTTATCCATTTAACAAGTGGGTGGATATGTCCTCTGTTAGTTGTGGGTATTAGAAACGTAATCATTTTTTTTATCTGCTCAACACCGTGCAATATAGATTCTATTCCTTTCACAGGTATGGTGAATAGATCCTCTTAGTTTTACGTCTCCAAAACATAATAATTTCATCTCTTGTACATCAGATGCTGCAATGCTATATTTTTTTCCCAATATTATTGCATGTTCCTTTTCTTGTTATTTTTCATACTAGTTCTGCTTGTTTAAAAAGCTTAGAACTATTCTCTAAATAATGCAATTATGTTTCTTCTTCATCTTCTTTTTGTACTTTTCAAAGTTTTAATTATGTCTCACTAATTGATATTACATTATAAAGTTTGCTTGCAACTCGATATGGGGGTTTATGTTTGTAATATTCTAAAGTGGAATATTATAATCAGAAGCATAAACAGTCAATTGAAGCTAAATTTGGTTCTGCATGGTTGAATTGGGAAGAAGGAGCTAGGAGAAGAAAAAGAGTGGAATAAGGTTTCTTGATGGAAAGCACCATCCTTAGATTGGTGCTCTTTTGACTACAAAGAACCTAACACTTGGGGATATAGAAGATAAAGTCTGGAATGATTTTTTCATAAATGATGCTCCTGTCGGCAGAGAATAAGACTGATATTTTACGTAGTTACATAGCTTGTGTAATAGATCGTAGCCTGTGTAGGGGGCATCTACCAGATATTCTACTTCATCTAGACTGTATTGCTCTTTTATGGTGCTTGAATTCGGAATGGTGAACAAGGACGAGAAAAAGAGTGCAGTTAGGTTTCTTCTTAGAGGTCATCATCCATAGATTGAGATCTTCGATACAAATTCTACACTTCGGGTTTATGACTGATGAAATGCATGCTGTTTTCCTCGAATATGATACTCCTTTCTGTTGCGGAGGGTGCCTGCTTTCATGGTTGCATTACTTTGTTTAATAGACTGCAAAGTGTGGTGGAGAGCATGTACCACGTATTCTGCACCTTGAAGGGTAATATGACACTTTTGCAAGGATTGAAATCTCAGTTTTGTGGGAAATTTTGTATTTTGAACATGAGAAATTTTGCGGGATTTTGCAAGATGTGTAATTTTTCATAGTTGGAGGGAAGAATAGAAAAGAAAAATCAATTGAACTTCAAGAAATGGTAAATAGACATGACTACACACTTTGGACTAAAAAATATATATAAAACAACTGTATGCAAAATTAAGACGAGTTTAGGGGCAAAACTACTAGTTGATGGTTATTTATGATACTCTGTCATGTAAATCACATTCATAGCACTGTAAATCCAATAGTCATACAACTTTAGTAAATAAATTGAAATAATATATTAACCAATTATTCAAATTAATCTGATTTTTTATATTCTTCCTTTTCTTTAAAATATGAATTTTAACTAAAACTATTACTTTAATTCCTTAACTATAGAATGAGCCAGAATATCCTGATATCTTGAAAAATATGAAATATTGGCCAATATTTACAGAACTTTCGTATGAACAAATGTAACTTTAGGACTGCCTTGAGATTTTTAGTTTGCTAAGTGGAAAATGAACTTTCAACCATGCCAAGTGGAAAATGAACTTTCAGAACTTTCAACCATGCTCTTCTGCTTTGTGTGTACTTTATGTCGGACTGTATTTTGGTCTTTCATTGTCAATTATAGTTGTTTTTTGGGGTTTGTAATACTTCAGTCCAACCTCAATTATTTTTTTTGTGATTGGTAAATCAGAGCAGATACATTATATAAAATGAGCAAAGAGAGGTACATAGGCGGGTTCACAAGAAGGTGAACCAAAAAGGCAAAGAGCATATGGGAAGAAACTACTGAATTATGAAAAGAGGTACATGCATTAATTCATAAATTTGATTTCTAATCGAAAAGAAATTCCTAGTTTATCCATTATCATCATCATCATCAACAAGCCTTATCCCAACTATTTGGGCTGGCTACTTTAATCATCATCATTTTCACCCTATCTGGGTAGAACCCTATATTCAGTCAATACATAAGTATATCTAGTGGTAAGTGCATCAATCTGTGTCCTTTTAGACCTTCCCATCATCCTTTTAGAGAACGGAAAGTTCTTTTCTTTTATGTTGTCATTGGTTTTTGTTGTATGTGACCAAACTACTTACTAAAAAATGCACAGTGCTTTCTACCTTCTCACTCTAGCACTTGATGATTTGTAGTTCAGTCTTTTTTTGCTTTAAAGATGCTGTAGATGTATGTCTAGTGATAACTGATAAGTGCTGCGAAAGATGTGTTCATTGGGGGAGTGGTTTTGCAGAGGACATCTTTTCTTCATAAGAGAATGAATGAAGGTTATAAAAATAGGGTTGTGCTAGGTACAACCCCAATACTTAAATGACCACACCCCATTAAAAAAATTTCTTCTATTTTTAAAGTTTACCTTCCTATATGCACACCCCATTCCTAACCTCCTTCTGACTTCTCCATTCGCCAATCGACTCATCCATTTGTCATCACCTCTCTGACATTCACATATATTCTTCCTTTTGAAAGGGGGATGAGTTTCAAAATGGAGGAGCTCTAGTCTTGTGCCTGGTATTTACTTTCTTCCTTGATTGAAAGGCAACATCAATTTTGATAATCAAGTAGTAATATCAGTGGAGATTTTTCTGTCTACAATTGGCCGATGGATCTACTCTAATGGTTCTATTAATAGAACTTTAAAAATCAAGGGCATTCTTATTTCATACTGAATTTATAGATTGTGAACTGTTTAAATGAATCACACCAGTGGATATCCTTAAAGAGAATCCAATCCAAACTGGGTAAGAACCACTTGGACTACTATTAGGGATGGGAGAGTTAGGTATCAATGTCTTGACTGAATGATTTATTGGTGTAGTTAATAAGTTTGAAGTTTCGGGTGTAGTTATAAAATGTATACGTAATTTTTTTTTTTTAATTTCTTTTTAGTGTGCACATATAATTTTGTGAATTTAATGGTGTGTAATCATCAAGTGTTGGGGTGCATCTAACACAATCCTAAAAGTAAGCTTCATCTCAAAAAGGAACATCGGATCTCGGCTGTAGAATTCGATTAAGCAATGAAGTTCTGTCTGCTTGATAAAACCATCAGAATTAAGGCACCAAATACTTTAGTCAGTGTGCTCTACATAAACAATATGGGTTTTGGATACACAACACAAGTTGGCAGCTTTGAATTCTCAAATAAGGCAGTTTTCTCTCTCAAGACTAGGGAAAGACTATCTAAAGACTCCTCTGCTTGTGCGCTTCTTTTTTTTTGCAGCGGGATTTCGGTTGAGGTATGGTGTCCATTTCATTCAACCTATTCTTTGTTGGTGCCTGCTCCAATTCTCTCAAACCGAGACTCCGAGACATACTTTGATCATATTTTGGTGGTACCACCACTTCTTTTTTTTCTTTTTTTTTGGTGGGGGGTGAAGCTTTACAACCACATTCTCTTTGGTTTTTTTTCCTCCGGTACAAGACAGCATTGCATCATTAGTTGTTAGTGTTAGTGGGTGAGGGGACGCTATGTTTAGAAATCTAATTAGATAAAATTGAATTTTTGCCTTTGTCCCCAACGGCGTGCCAATCAGTTTGCATCTAGTCATTCCGAATTTAGCAAGCATGTTGTTGACGTTGTAAAACATACATGCCAGAAGCGAGCTTCAGAACCTCTATTCCAAGAAAATACTTTACTCTCCAAAGTTGCTTCATTTCAAATCTTTCAAAAAGGTCGCTAGCGGTCACGATCAGGTTGTCCACATAGATTATGGGTCTCACTAATCCATTCTAGATGTGTGAGAAAGGAGACCAGTAAATACTAAGGTCGATCGGATCCTGCGAGAGCTTGTGGTGTTCTCGGATACACGGATCGAGAGGTGCAGTTTGGTCATCTCCCCGAGCAAACTGCGAATATAATCGCCAAAATTGAGCTTGTAAGTAGGCATGGCATACATGAGATGCTAAGGACCCGGCATTTAATAGGTCCCATCAGGAGATTTCTGAATAGAAAAACAATATCAGCAAGCAATCTGATATGGTTTCTTCTTCAGGACCCTTCACCATAGTGAAGGCTGTGAGAATATGGCTGTGAGAATATGTTCATCCGGGGTTTTGTGAATTCTAGCCCTTCTGTAATATTTCACTCAGTCCACCACATGTTGAAGTTCCGATTGTGCGCCTAGTAGGAATTGCTTCTAATTTTGTATGAAGAAAGGGGAAATATCTGAGTTGCCAACAGTTAAAATGCATTAACAAACAAGTATTCAAGAGGATTAGGATAATGTGTTTATCCAAGAGACGAGATTACATCTGATAATATGTTTAGCCAAGAGAAAAGATTACATGTTTTACTCAAGGTTTTTAATTTCGAAATTCTCTACGATTTCGGCCAGCCAACCCGAATCCTGAAATATTGCGGGATTTCGGCAAAATTTTGAAATATTAATATTTTATTAATTATATATATATTTTTTATTAATATATATATTAAAAATATTATTTTATTAAAATTTTATATATTTATATAAATATTATTATTTTATTTTTAAAATTAATTTATAAAATTTCAAAATTTCAAAATATTTTGGTATATAAGAGGAACAGAACGAAAGTATAAGCTCTTGGGTTTCTGAATTTCTATCTTTTGCCGCACCAGCATGCATGGAAATAGTCAATCAGGCTTCAGGCCATGGCGTCCGGCCACTCCCTGCATTACAAAACGAAACGATAAAGGTTCAAAATTAACAAGAGAAATACTCTCTCTCTCTCTGCAATGACTTATTGCCGAGGCAAATCTAAACATGGTATCACTTGTTGTATTCTTTTTTTTTGATCGATAATCAAAATATAAATAAATCAAAGCAAAATACGAACCATTATTGTATTCTTTTTTTGATCGATAATCAAAATATAAATAAATCAAAGCAAAATGCGAACCATTACAGTTAGAGGGAGTTTACAAGTATTTAAACTCAAACAGGAAAACTCAGTCAGAAAACAACTGAGGGGACCCCCATCCTCAACTCATCAACGCACCCACATCCTCCCAAGTATTTAAACTCAAACAGCAACAGTCAGAAAACAACTGAGGGGACCCCCCATCCTCAACTCATCAACGCACCCACATCCTCCCCATCACGCCTTATGGAACAGCATTCAAGAACAAATAAACGTATTCGAAAACGGATGCACGTGGATGAAGAGGAGGAGTACTCTAAGACTTATTTCTCTCTTTCCAGAGAGACCAAGTTATAGCCCCTGACCAACTAGCATTTCGCTCCCCATCTGCATTTACCAAATATTAGCATAATAAGAAGTTTTGAAAAGATGACCCATTCTACTCCTACTCGAGAGAGAAAATCTCCAAATCTCGCTCGCTATAGAACAATGCGAAAGCAGATGATCACTGACTCTTGGTGTACGCTGATTTTAAGTGAAAATTTTGCTAAATTTAAATTTAGGCTCAAATTTGAACCAAATCTGAAACCCTCCTATATTTTCAGAGCCATGGTTGCATTCTTCTAATCACCTCCCATGTGGACTTCTTGACCATCTAGACAGAACCTCTTCAGCTACCAGACCATTAGCTCCTGATCAGACAATTATACTACCTACTTACCAACGCTGTCTCTGTGTTTCTGTCTTGAGAAAGAAGAATGCCTTAATGGGTGATAGTACCACTCTACAAATATGACAATATTAAGCACTTTTTCCACCCTCAAGATGAAATTTTCTGGTAACCCTGAGCATTCATCCTATATTTTTCTTGTCATTAGCCTTCATCCAATATGCTTGTAGGCAGTTACCAGTATTCCTTGATCATTGACAAATTGGAGAAATCCATTAAGGTTAGCGAAGATCTACTCAGTATGGTACCTGGATAACATTCACTCCAACTGGACCATCAACTGATACGACTAACGAGCATTTTTATAAGTCTAGCATGCAAACTTCAGAGATGGCAGTTATTAGAAGCATGTTGAAAACACACAAACTTCATGGGCAAATCATATTTCTAACGAGAAATCATATTATTAAAGACCTCAAATGTTTTTAGAAGCATGTTGAAAACGCATACTTCATTACAGACAAGTCTACATTCATATATATATATATAAACTTTTCATTATAACAGTCCTTTAAGAAAATTGTCTTTGTGCAAGATACCTAATATATAAAGACCCAAGAGGTCAAATGGTCATGAAGGTCGCTTACCAACAACTTCTCACAGCTGCAACTTTTTCTGTAATGTGGATATGTCTAGAATGGAACCATACATCTTAAGAAGAGCTTCGGCACACCAGCCATGGCCATCATCTACAGTTGGCATCCTAACTTCCATAAAAGGTGTCACGGGATGTTGAGTTCCAGGAAATGTAACCCCAGCCAAGACTCTCAGCACATTTGAAGCATCTATATCCATGCATACGCTAATCTCCGGAGTCCCTTTCAGTGCTGGGGGAATCCCTGTGATCTTGAAGTAGCCCAAGAGATGGTTCTCTTCCACCTTTTTCCCTTCACCTTCATAAACAACAATCAACGCCTCTCTTTGGTTATCATGGGCAGTGGTAAAACACAAATCTTTTCTTGCTGGCATTGTGGCGTTCCGAGGTATTATGGGTACAAAACTGTTTCCATCAGCTCGAATCCCAAGGCTCAGAGGAGTGGCTTGTATGGTTAACAGGTCCAAACTCCCTAATGGATCACTGATTCCTGAAGCTACCGCTCCTTCCAGTGCAGCTCCACACACTGCAGCTTCTAATGGGTTCATCTCCAAGTAAGAGTCCTCCCTTTTACACATACCCATAACCAGGTTCCTTACCTTGGGTATATTTGAACACCCACCAACGAGTACAACATCATTCACATCCTCCACATCAACCTTTGCATCATGCAAACACTGTAATATGAGGCCTTCACATTTCTCAAATACCTTCCTGTTTAGCTCCTCGAATTCAGTACGATCCAAGGTCCTACATATTTTTGACCCGTTTCCCAAATCAAAGTCAATAGAAACACTGGTTTGGGCCGATAGCTTGTGGATGGCATCCTGGGTTGCGATCCGAAGCAACCCCATGGATTTGATCTCATTCATTCCGTGGTTTGAAAAAAGACTGTCCAAATTGGGCAAGAGATGATGCATCAAATTCTGAAGTATATCCTCTCCCCCAATTGCACTTCCTGATAAGGCTTTAATCTGTGAAACTCCTCCAGCTGTAGCAGTTATAGCAACATCACAATACCCAGCACCCATATTGAATATAAGTGCAATCTTCTCGCTTCCACTCCCCATGTTCTCATGTACGGTCTGTTGCTGCTGTTGCGCATATAACAGTGCTACAGCCGTTGGTTCAGGCATCAATCTGAGGACATGTAGACCCGCCATTGCACAGGCTCGCTCAATGCGAGTCAGTTGAAACCTACTGAATGAAACTGGGACTGTTAGGACAACGTTTCTTATGGTTCGCTTTAGCTGGATTTCTGCCATGGCTCTTAACTCCACCAGAAATACTGCAAGGACTTCTTCAGGAGTAGTGGCTCTCCAGACATTGTTGACTAAGGATGCAATAAGTGGCCGCACACCGATGTCTAGAGGCTGTACCAGAAATGGGAGGGTTTTGCAGGCATGGACAACTGGGTCAGTGTCCACTCTCCCAATTAGGCGTTTCATGTTGAAGATTGCAGATCCTGAGAATATTTCTTGCTCATTTGCCAATCGATCAGTTACTCCACCTGAAGGAATTTCATCTTTGAAGGTGACATATGATCGCATCCTTTTTTGGTTTCTAGTGTTCTTAAGGAGTTCCACCTGGGACCCATTCCACACCGCAACACTGCATTGCGAAGTACCAATGTCGATTCCGATTGCAATTTCTGGAAAAGCAGATAAAGGTTTGTCTTCTCCGGTTGTTTCACTATCAGATACCACAGTGTATGCTGGTTCAGCCATTCCTGCATAGTTAAAACACTTTTTTGATGATGAATAATTGCTTCAAACTTCCACAACCAAGAAAAACATAGCAGAACCGCAAAATATACAACTCTACATACAGAAACAACAATTAGGGGCTTTTTGGATCCTATCCAAACATGTATTTAGCCAAGCATTTATTGGAAGGCAAAGAAATTGGAAGGTTCATTGTTTGTTGAAAGTCCTTGCCTGCTTCATTGATACTTCACTTCTCAATATAACATATACATTATATGGAAATGAACTTTCTGGTGGTGTTGATGTGCAATTTCTCTTAAGTGTTAATGCTGTTAAAACTTTGAAGAATTATAGACAATTCTAAATTACACTCTGATTAAGTCTTGATGGGGAATTTCTTGAAAGAAAATGCTGTTAAAAATCTTGATGCATAATAACAGACAATTCTCACTTACATTTTAAGGATGCCAGCACCCTACACTATATATGATGCACTTCCAAGCATGAAAGAGAATAAGGAAGTTTCACATCTTAGAATAGAGGAATATATTTAGAATGTACCATTTAAAACATGGGATACTGGGTAAAGACAAAAGAAGGACAAGGAGAAAATGAAACTTGAAAAAGTAGTCAAAGCAAAATTGATCTGAAGTTAGAAATCTAACTAGGTTTATTTTAATGCTTATTTTACCTAAGCTGATCTTTCCAAGTCTCCATGCATTGTAGTATGTTCAAGCCTTTAGTTTTAGTTCATTTTCTATTTATTGGTAGAAAGTTAGATATTTAACTAGGTTTATATTAATGCTTATTTACCTAAGCTGATCTTTCCAAGTCTCCATGCATTGTAGTATGTTCAAGCCTTTAGTTTTAGTTCATTTTCTATGTATTGGTAGTTAGCACCTTTTGTTGGAATCATAGCAGTCCTTCATGCTAGCTTGCCTATATAAGCTAGAGGAATGGTCTATGGCCAAATACGCTACGTCTTTTAAGATTTGAACCATTGCAATCTTTGAAGTTTTTTCTAAAATAAGGATTTAACTCTCTTTTTGATTGACCCCTCACCCAAGATCTAGTTATGTAATATGATACCACTAATATGTTGCAGTGGCACATTCTATAGCACTGAGATTAGTTGTTAATTTAGTTAAATTATTGACTTATATGGTGAAGGGGCTTAAGTCATGACAAATCCAGATCATCGGGCCATTCCTGTGTTAACAATCTGAGGTGGCCTTGAGATTCTTAGGGAGAAAAGCGAAGACGTGGAGTAGCAGGATCCACGCCCTCTGATCATCTTGTTTAATATATTATCATTTTTTTTCAAACTTCAGACTTGGAACAAGACAGATTTTTTATTTTTTTCCCAATAAAATGATCCAAATATGAACCAACAATCCATAACTCCCTAAACTTGGTAAAATAGTCCCCTTGCTGTTACAAGGAATCATTTCTACAAAAGCAGGGGCAGTAACCTAGGATACCTATATACTTCAAAGGTCAGTGAATTGGTCATGTAAAACTTGGATATAAACTGAAGTGACTAGTACCAAGATATGGATATTAAAAACAAAAAGGAAGAGGTTAAAAGGGCCTTACTAACTTTCAAGACCATGAAATTGGTTTTGAGCACTAAAACGACAATGGGACACGGATATCTCATAAACAATTCCAAAGGAACTACCAAATCAACTAAAGTATCCAAACTCTAACCAGTTTGTAGAATCTAATAAAATAAAAATGTAGTAAACTTTGGCCAGAAAATAGACATACAGAATTAACCCTGCATTCCTTTGGAACTTCAACAAGTAAAAGGAGAATATATGAACAAAGGAATCCAATATCTTGGCATACTAAATACTTAGAACATTGATTTTGTTTTAGCAGAGATTGAAAACCAAACAATTTTATTTTAATAAAAAATGAAACTTGGCGCTTGCGACAGAAGTGCAAGCTTAGGGACAGAGAATGAATATGAAACTTGAAAAACAATAAAGAAAACCAACCTTTACACTGAGCAGCAATATAGGAATGGTGAAATCCTTAAAAGAAAGGGATTGCAAAATTTCTTGCAAGATTTTTGTTGATAACATACAAGAAGTCTACTTAGAACCAAGATTAAAATTCAAATTGTTGGCCTTTACCCCCAATTCAAAGAATAGTTTACAACACTCATTTTCAGAGTGTTGTGTCTTTCAATTATGAGACAGTTCTCAATAAAATCATGAAGCGGCCACCTTCATGATGGTGGATTTTCATTCTCACACCCTTCCATTAATGAAGAACTATTACCTTTTGGACTCCCTTTGCATTCACCAAATGATGCTGACAGTGTGTGTAAAAAACTAATAATGTTTTAGCTTGGAGATGAGTCCTTCTCCAATCAAAGAGAAAACAAATGGGAAATCTATGGAGGTAAGGAGTTTAGTAACAGATGGCCATTGTTTTAGAAGTCAACACAATTCCTAATGTTTCCTACTAATGTGTCTATTTCCATTGGTAGAGATACAAAACCTATGCGTATCAAAATTACAATATTCTTCGACACATTTCCTAATGTTTCAGTGCACTTTTTGTCATTCATACCAAAATTTTACTTTTAGTTATATAAATACAATGTTTTGATAAACATGTATAGAAATGTTGATCAACTAATAACATTCCGATACCCGTGTGTGGAGTTCTTTATTGACATCATTTTTTTTATTATCTTTGAGCATTTTTTTACCACTCCTATGTGATTAACTTCTCAACGCAAATATATTAGAAATACATGAAATTATGCATGATATATGATTTATTGATAAAAAGAATATAATGGAAAATTCATTACATATAATTGTCAATAATTAGTGACTAGGGGCTTCAGTAGGATAGCTACCTTTATTAAACTATCTGCACCATTAAAATAATAAAAATATTGTACCATTAATGGAATAAAAAACTTATTAATATTATTTCAATTTTTTTTTAAAAAAAAATCAAGGGGGTCTTAAGGTCATGCATGCATCTTTTATGTATTTTAATATAATTTTGGAATCAAAAACTATTTCAAAATTATAAAATAAATTTTGAATCTTATGATTTATGTGATGTTCTCATATTATATTCAAATAGAGTAACTATTTCACATCAACTTTGTGAATATAAGCCCAGCAGCAACAAAAGTACAAAATTGTGAATATAAGCCTTATAATTCATGTGATGTTCCCATATTATATTTTATACATATATATTACTTTGTGACCATGACTAGACCATTTATGTATTACTTTGACTTTAAAAGCTTTAGAAATTAGACATGCACGGCAGTTTATATAACATGTCATTTATCTCACTTTTCCTGTTTCAAATAATTTTTTTTTGTTATGCAATGATTTTTTAGTCCATATTAACTATTTAACCAATTCCTAAAATATCAATGTATGTTTTCATCTTTACCCGGAATATCAATATATGTATATATTTCCATGGTTTCCAAAAATTTAGAATATTTAAATAAACATCTATAAACTTCCGCAAAATATATCCACTTTCTAGGAAACCAAAGATTATACCAAAGTTAAAGCTTAAAACGTTGCAGATGGCCATTAGGTGGCTTTAGAAAAGATGAACTAATGTTTCATTCAAGGACAAGGTTTTTAGGTTGGGGGAGACATATGAATGGATTAACAGCCAAATGTCACTAAGACTTTGATTGAAGGACTTCTAATCAGTTAGGAAGACGCGGAAGAGAACTTCCTTGTTGTAGGGAGATGTTTCAATGAACAATCATCTTTAGTAATTTCCCATGAACAAAGTTGTCATAGACTTTGAGTGAACGTTTTAATTATGCAGGAAGATGTTGGAGAGAACCTCCTTGACGTGGGGAGTTTTTTCAGTGGACTATCATCTTTAGGAATTTCACGTGAATAGAGACGCTCGAGTTCAATTTTGGTCTACCAACAACCTGAGCCAACTAGAAGAGATGGATAGAACACTACTATTAAGAGTGATATAGAAGTCTCACTTTAAAACTTGAGCATTATCTCAGATTTGAATGAAGCAAAGGTGTGAGCATTGCTCCAAGGTTATCATATTATTCCTCCCATCCTAACTGATTCTTTAATGGTGCCAACCACTGCCATTCAGAAGGTGTCATTAAGAAGGTTATTTGAGGCTTGAATATCTTATCAGAGAAATTGGGACCTCTTATCTACCAAGGGAACTTGGAGAATAATACCATCATACTCCTAGATGGCCAAAAGAGCTGATGAATTATCTTCTCATTCCGCACCTCGGCAGATCTTCCTTTCTTTCTCTTCAATAGAATGTTGCTACCAATCAAGAAAAGTTCCACCTATGCACAATGCAGATAAAGAAAAGGCCACCACATCCCGACATTAAGAATGAACTTGATACCTTGAACCTTTCCGGTCTTAAAGCTTATGTGCAGGAGCCTACTTGCAGATTTTTCAATGTTTGATATATCTTCCTAAAATGGTGGACTCGAACAACATGGATGTCTCCTATGTTTAACTGGATGGGTGGGCAACAGATCTCTTCAACATGTTGAAGCTCATAAGTGTTTATAAAAGTTTAGTTGGTCTGAAACACAGGTTACTCATTATTCTTTAGTAATAAAATTTACTACAGGCCATGATATTCACTAGCTCTTAAGCCTCACTGAAGAAATCCGCTGAGAATTCAAGTCTAGCCAATAGCTCATACCCCCGAAAACCCTCAAACAGCTATGAGTTTCCACAATCAGGAATCCAGTAGAACCCCATGCATTCAGGGACTTTTCACAAACAGTTGCAAAGCGTTCATGTACACAACCAATGAATGGGTATAGCTGGAAGATCCACATGCTACTTGTGTTGATCAATACATGCATTCATCAATAAAGAGAATTGGCAAAGCATTCATGTTCTCAACCAATGAATAGGAATAACTGGAAGATCCTCATGCTGCTCTTTTTTTTTTTTATCAATACATGAAGTCATCAATAAAGGACAATAAATAAAAACCCATTAATAATTTAGGCTAACTTTAAAATAAATAACAATTACACACAGTTCCATATGTCCATTGCTACCATCAGAAAAAAGCTGCTTCTTTTTTGTTCATGTTCATGTCCTGCTAATTCAATTAACCAGCTAATCACGCTTAATAATTTCCAAAAGAATTTCCAACTAAAGATGTGAATTTTTCACACTTAGCCCAGCTTTACAACAACCCACCAAAATAAGTCCAACCCACTTCTAGAAATGATGATTGGGTTCATATTAGCAAAGGACATAAACAGGAAAAAAAAAACAGTATTAAATCAAAACCGAAAACATAAAATGAACAGAATCTAGTAATGCTTCACAAGAAGCACATATTTATCTAGAACAATAAATAAAAGCAGAACCAACCCAGTTCTTCTAGTGATAATTAAGTTCATGGGTATCAAGTAACATTAGAAAAAAAAAATTATAAAGATTAAATGTTAGAGGGTTTTCCATAAAAATAAAGGGCCAATGTTCTTCATACAATAGAGGTTTATCAGCAAATAAACAAGATGTTTTGCATTTACAATCACATGAAGATCTAATAAAATAGAAGTATTCAAATAACCCAAATGAAAATATGGAAAGTGAAGAAAGAAGAATGGAGACTTACTGTTTGAGAGACGATGAAGACAGACAACAGAGGAGAAACAGAGAAACCAGCTCAAGAGTTCAGTAACATAAAGAGCTTGGAATTCTAGAGTACCCGAGAGACTCTTTTTCCTTCTAAAATTAGCAACGCTGAGTTTAGATCTCCTGCAGCATTATCTGCAGTGTAGTAGGCGTAACAACAAGGTGCTGATGCTGATCAGCTTCTTGTTTCTGCAGCTGATCTCTACTCAACACGTTTGGCTGCTTCGAGAAGCGTCAAGAAAAGGGCAGTCTATATTTGACGTGGCGGGGCAAGAAGTCGAACGTGTCTCGTAGTCATGCAGGGTAACGGGTCGGGTTTTCCAAAAAGACCATCAGAACCCATGTAACAGTTATCCGGGTTAAAGTCAAACGTGGCCAGACAGGCAACCTCGGCACGGACACAATCTGACAAATAGGGGAGCCTTGGCGGATATTTTTTGGTAAATAACGGACCGCGGGGTCAAGCTGATCCCGTGATCTCTTTGGTCCACGCCCCCTCTTCTACCACTCATCAACTGTGCTTAAGATTCAATCACTTTCTAGGGTTAAGCAATCTAACCATGGTTATTTGAAGAAAAAAAAATTATTAACTTTAATTTAGTTAAGTTTAACCATGGTTAAAGAGGTGTCAGACACGGGGATATCTGCGGTCCGCTTCTCAGGACTCAAATTGTTTTGGGTTGGGCTGAGGCTCTCAGTTGAAAATCCCAACTGGAGGAGGTCGGGTTAGATTTTGGTTGATGCCTTGCGCAACCGAATCAACCCGAACCCGAAAATGCATATATCACATTGCCCAAGGCCCGAAACCCCAAAGTGCTGGTAGGACTCCAAACCCGAATCCGATTGCATATCCGATTATTCAGTTAAATATCCTGTCAATAGAGTAATAAAATATTTGAATTTGTTTGATTACTTTAAAAATAAATTTAAAAAAATTAAAAATTGTTAAATAATATATAAATTTTATTTAAAATTAATAAATTAATATTTGATCTTCATCTATATTAAAAATTACAATTATATTTTACAATTAACCTCATAAACTTATAATATATAATATAATTGGTTGGATATTTCTCAAATCCGAATTTGTGTTTGATTATTAATAGATAGTAGATACGAATAATATTCGTTGACACTAGGGGTGGCAATCGGGCTGAGATGGGTCAGATTGGAGTTACCCCAAGTTTAGCCCAAAATTCAAAACTTTAGCCCAAGCTAAGTCCAGTCCTATATCAGCCCGAGCACCCCAACATAAGCTCAGCTTACAAATAATATTGAGTTTCAGACTGAATTTGGGCTGGCCCAAAGTAAGTAAAGTATGGGCCGAGTTCGGGTTCAGTTGGGGCTGACTCAAATTAAGCAGCTTGTGGGTTAAGTTTGGGCCGAATCAGGGTTGAATTCTCTTGTTGTTACTTGTTAGTTTTCTTTTAAACACCTACATGCAATCCACATGAACTTGTTTAGTAAACAAATTTCTAATTTAGCGAAATCTTAATCAATATTTTTGATACCTAATTCTTTTAACTAGTAATCAATTCTTGGAAGTGTTTGTCCAATAGCCAAAAAAATGTTTTGTAACCCTTGAAGCTAGGATTAAATTATTAAAAAAAACTACTATTAGTAACTTAGTAAAATTCTTCGATAGTAAATACAGAATAGTTTCTCCACATGAAGGACATCAATTCTAATCCAATGAGAACGAGATTAGGTCGTGGGCCTTCTTTATTTATATATAGTATATAACAAAATATAAAATATCTCTAATTCAGGTCAGACTGAATTCAGGCTGAGCTAAGGGCAACCTAAGCTCAGCCCAATATTTACTTTTGGGCCCTATTCTTGTCCAAACTCAGTCTAGAGCAAAATAAAGAAGGCTCAACCCATCCCATCCAAACTTCGAGCCAAACAATTGGGCCCAACCCAGCCCAATTGCCACCCCTAGTTGACATCTCTACCCAATTAGCTTCTTAGTATAAGTTCTTAGATTTATAATTAGATGCCTCACATATTAGTTTGGCCGTTGGTGGGCATTAACAACAACCACACCCCACGGGGCTTGATCTGGCTCTCACACTTGGGGATACACTGCCTACTATGTGTCGACACAAAATTTCACAAATGAAATAATGAGGATCAAAATAATAATTTATAATTTAAAGTAGAGTACTCTCAATAAATCTTCTAATTAACAATCAGAGTATAATAAAATTTAATAAAAAGAATAAATGATCAAAAGACATGTTATTCGCTCCTCTTTGAGCTTTGGGTGACTCTTTTCACTTCGATCAAGATCGGGCTTTTGTTTTGGCTTTATCTCCCTTGAAAGTTGTAGTGGCTTCCTCCTTCCGAGTTTCATGCTTTATCGGCTAGAAATGTGTCATTTTTGCTCAATAGAAGACTTGCTTTTGTTTTAGCTTTGTCGCTTGTTGAAGAGCTTTGAGTCCTTAATTTCTTTTCCTTCTTGATTTTCTGATTTTCTGGATCCACACTACTTCACTTGTATTTTTTAATCAGCACTGCTTCCTACTTCAATTGATGACTCCTGTAAATTTCTTTTTCTGGATTTCTGAATCTTTTGATTTTCCGGATCCAATCCCCCAACTCTTTAGCTTTGAATCTTATTTATAGACTTTTTGAGTTAGAGATTCCAAGAGTCCCACTTCATTTAGTGGTTTAATGGACTTAGGAGACTTTAATGGATCTCACCCATCTTCTTGGGTATTGAGTCCATACTCAGGCTTCTTGTGTTGATGGATCGACCCATTTATTGAGTATGTGACCTATTTGGATTTGGGTTTTGGGTTTATAGGCTTTCTACTTCATGCCCAGACCCAAGCCGTAGGAAGCCCATGCCTTGTTACTAGGCTCAATTTAAATGTATAGAGTTTTTTAATGATTTTAGGCTATTTATACAATTTTACGGGTGTGTAGGGATCTTTGTGTAAAATTAATAAATCGTAGGGTTCTACACCGTGAAACCAATGGGAAGGCATACTTGATATCAATTATTAGTGAATTGCTAATCATGGATATATATTATCGCTGTATGCAGATGCGATCTTGGATCAACAACAACTCTTGGGTCAACAACAACTTTACAAATAGAAATGGATGAGCAAAGGAGAACAGTTAAGGATGAAAAATAAAATCATACATGACAATATGTACATAGTTCTTACATTCATGCCAAAAACAATTTAGGAATTCTTGCTAACAAATATTAAAATGTACAAAGTTTTCACTCTCATCGTTGAGAGAATCTGCTTTTCATGAGTCTATTCGTAATTAAGGATTTTCTTTTCCGGTGAAATTTTGGTCTGAGTTCTCTCATCCAAAATCGATATCATAAATATGTTGGGTTGCATTGGCCAAAATTTTGAATGAAAAAATGTTTGTTTATTTTTTTTAATCATTAGTACTTAAATTTAAATAAAAGTATGTAACCAAAAAAATTTAATTTGCCAAAATTTTATAATTTGGTTACAAATTAAAAGAATAGTAGTTTTATTAGATTATAAATTTAATTAAATATTTATCCATTACTATAATAGGATAAGTTAGGATAATTAAGACCTTAAACACTTTAATTAAAATATTTAAACCATGAAATCTTATTAATATCACTTCCGGTAACCTATTTAAACTAGAAAAGCTATATAAGTAACATGTTTAAATTTATAAAAAAAATCTAATTATTGTTGGGATTAGTCTAGAATTTCATTTATTGTAAAACTCTATTATTATGAGGTTATCATTTAGGATTAGAATTTGAAAAAGTCATAGTTAATTTAGGATTTGATTTTATCATTCTATCTACTAATAAAAGTACAAGGAGTATACTAAACTTTATGTGAACGTAATTACCCTCACTTTTTATTTAAAAAAATTTATAATACATAGTATTATGTGGTCCCATGAGACCTACTAATACGTAATAATGGTCTATTAGAGAGTCCTAATTAGGTGAAGTTTTTAAAACATTTAGAAGTATTGGTGTTCGTAAACTTCTTGAAGTCTCTATTTACAGCACACACAATTTTAGAGAGACCTAGGAGAGGAAGTTTGAGGGAAGAGAGATTTGTTTTATGAGGAATGCATTGGAGATGCTGGTATAGATGTCCCATAGAGGTGCTTGTGGCTGTGAAACAAACACCGGTGATGGAGCCGGTATTCTTGTTGCTCATCCTCGTAACTTCTTTATGGAAGCATGTAATCTGTTCTTTTGTTTGCCCTCTCTTTTAACTTTGGATAACCTTTAGAGTAAAATTTTTTTATGGTTAGTTGAATCAAGTAATTATTGAGAAAACAGAAAACAAGAAACTTGAGAGAGTTGGTGGAACCTACTTAGACCATATTTTGTAGACCATCTACTATTTGACCACTTCTATGGAAAAAAGCTACAACAACCATCTGATCCGCATAACAATTAAATGGAGTCCACCTTTAATATCTATCTAGACTCTAGACTTATAGAGTTGTCTCAATTTTCTCTTTCAAGTATCTCAGTTATAAGTAATTTATTCTCTTTTCGTGTTTTTAATTTTGCTTCTTTCATATTTTTAAGTTAACAATTGTGATGATTTTATTGGCCAAATAGTTAATCGGCATTTATGGTAGTATTAACTTATTTTAAATAAAATAGATTAGAAATCTGTTAGATTAAATATTTATTAGCTTAAAATGTTTGTAGATGATTTATTGTTAATTTTAAATTAGGTTCTAGCTAAGGTAATTTTAAGTTAATTTTATTTGTTGGTTAGATTTAAGTTATATCATAGGTTGGGTAAAAATTCATTTTAGAATACAAAACGTGGTTAATATGTTAATTAGAGAGAACTATATTAGTAGAGACTTAGAAGAACTCTTTTACTATTATGTGGGATCCATGAGTTTGCTTTAGTTAAACTTTTTAAACTCTCTTTAATTATCTTAACTTTTACTGTTATGTAGGACCCATGAGAGTCCCACTATTACGTATGAGTTAAGGAGTTTTGTTTTAGATCAACTCTTTAAAGTTTATATATATTATCTAAGTGATTAATAACAGTAAGTAATTTCTTTTAACAACTGTGGTTTGACTTGTTCCAGAATTTCATCAAATATATCTAAGAGAAACTGTACGGCTAGGGTTGAGCTAGGAGAGAAGCTGAGTCATCTCTCACCTTTAGTCTGCTAATAATGTCCCGTCGGTTTTCTAAAGCGAATCAAAGGTTAGGTAGACTTAGCGAGCTCTGATTGATCAATTTTTTCATAAGAGTGAATTAACTCCGATCTGGACAGAATAAATGAAATGCAACTTTAGTAAAAACACGAAAAGAAATAATGTGAAACTGTAATTGATGAGTGGAAAATATGTAAAATTACTAGTTTTGGTTGTTGGATAAAATTTGATTAGATATTACTGTATGTTATACTAAAAACATGCTGATTACAGAATGCCAAATATAATCACAGAACACAATCTAAGATAGAATAGAAATAAAGAACAGTGCACTTTACTGTTTGAATGGACTGAGGCTTGAATTGAATTCAATGTCCTTAAGACAATATTGCCCCGCACAGGTGGTCACGGCCGACGGCAAGTTGTCTCCCAAGATACAACAGTCACGTCCTGGGTACTACCACTAGAAACCCAAGGACACAGCGAACCTTGGATGTTTAGTACTCTCTTTCTGGGAATGAAAAATGACTTAATGCAGAAGAAGATTCAAACTGGGGAGGAGAAGATTTTGGAAATTCGTACTTGAAAAATGCAATAGAATTCCTTAATATAAGGTTGAAAGGAGGAGACTGTTCCAGAAAGGTCATAACTGTTGGGGTTTCAGTTTAAATCCAACAGACATGACTGTTGGATAATTAAACTGCTGTGTAAGTTGAATGGGCTTTGGCCCAGCCCAAAAAAAAAATAAATATAAGGGCTTGGACTAGAGGCCCACAAGAGCCAAGGCAACCAACCAAACCAAGCCAAGCCAGCCGGGTCGGGGCGGCGGCACGCGCGCGTGAAAGGTTGGTTCTACCTTCGAGCATGGGCTCACTCCTTCGCAAAATTTGGGTGCCCCAAGGGCCCACCCTTAACTCCAAGGTAATAGTATATAAACCACACTATGATTTCAATAGTTTTCCAATGTGGGACTATTCTTTTCTACCATTCTTCAACTTACAATACATGTTCAAGTGGCCTACTTTGAGATGAATTTCTCATTCACCACTTCACTGTTTTGGACAAGTAACTATACCACGTTAATCTCCTCATGGAGGAGAATACGGATCCACTTGGACCCGCCTCAAAATCCTTGTGGGTCCCACTTATATTTTGGGTCAAAGTTTATAAAAACTGTTTTCCCAAAACACTCAGATTTTTCCAAAACAGATTTTTTCCCAACATTGGTATCTCGACTTGATTATTCAGATTTCAGAAGGATGGAGAGATTGAAGAGAAATAGATCCATGTGTATTTTCTAGTTTTATAGATTTCAGAAGCATTCAAGACTCTCTGATGCTTTCAGGCCTTTCTCTAATAGGAAGATCAAAGCGGTTTGTAAATGAAGTAGAACCATTCCTACTTGATCTAACCGCGGAGAGAAAAGGACTACATCAACAGATACCACAAATTCAACATCTGCATTAATCTTATGAAGATTTGGATAGATCGGACCAAAGAATTAGGGGTGTTTATGCTTCTAACCTTGGATTTTAGAAAAAAAATATATAAAAAATTTAACCTTAGGTTGATTATGCTTAACCATAATTAAAAGAGACTCTACAAGCCGTCATGTATCTCTTTTAACACTCACCTATAGTTAGTGAGTGTTAAAAGAGACACATGATGGCTTGTAAAGTCTCCAATCTATCCAAATCTTCATAAGATTAATGCAAATGTTGAATTTGTGGTATCTGTTGATGTAGTCCTTTTCTCTATGCGGTTACACCAAGTAGGAATGGTTCTACTTCATTTACAAACCACTTTGATCTTCCTGTTAGAGAAAGGCCTGAAAGCATCAGAGAGCCTTGAATGCTTCTGAAATCTATAAAACTAGAAAAAACACATGGATCTAATCTTCTTCAATCTTCCCATCCTTTTGAAATTTGAATAACCAAGCCGAGATACCAAAACTAGTAATTTTACATATTTTTCGCTCATCAATTACAGCTTCACATTATTACTTTTCGTGTTTTTACTAAAATTGCATTTCATTTATTCTGTCTAGATCGGAGTTGATCGACTCTTACAAAAAAATTGATCAATCAGAGCTTGTTAAGTCTACCTAACCTTTGATTCGCTTTAGAAAACCGACGAGATATTATTAGCAGACTAAAGGTGAGAGATGATTCAGCTTCTCTCCTAGCTCAACCCTAGCCGTACTGTTTTTCTTAGATATATTTGATGAGATTCTGGAACAAGTTAAACCATAGTTGTTGTGGAGCCTAAAACCTCACTAGAAAATTCAAGATACTTTCATGTCTAGTTTGATTTTCGGACACTCATTTAAAGTCCTAAAAAATTTAAGATACCATTGAATTTGTTTCTGTACCTCACTCCATCTGAGTACATCCATTGACGATGGGATTGAAATGGGGTGGATCTGAATTACTCCATTCGTTTCTAATCCAGAGCTTACTTTGCAATATGCTTAGGGGTGGGCCAAATTCGGGCCACAAAAACCTATTGTAAACATGCCAGTCTCAGACCGGGTCCAATCAAAATCACAAAAATACAAGCCCAAACCAGGCCCATTGACATTCCTAAATAAGCTGTTTAGAACTGAACCTGGGTCATGTTCCATATCTGAAATGGGTAAACCCACGAATCAATTAGGGGTTCCTATGTCTATTTCTAAATATCCTTGTAATTCCTATATTTGAAATTCCATTTGTATTAAAGACATGGAATTTCTTGGGTTCTCAGAGGAAACATAGTGCGATAAAGTCAAAACACGGCAAATAATAAGAAGAAGAGAAATGAAAAAAGAATTGCGGACACCCCAAAAGGACTAGTCCTTGCCTCCAAGGGATTGAATTGGGACACCCTCCATTACCAAAAATATATATTGCTAGGAGACACGTAGACTAATCAACAAACCTCTCTTTTCCATTTATGTTTGTTATTACAAAAGTTATTACCTTACTGTGATGATGCAAGGATCCAATCGAATTTAAACCCGAATACAGATCTGAGCAAGATCCAACCACTAGCCGTTAAGACCTGAATCTGAATCATTAACCTCAGTCCGAGTCACCGAATGATCAGTTTTCTCTATTGCATGCCCTAATTGGAGAATGTTAGTCATTCTCTTTGTATATCAAAAAGTAGAAAAAATAACCTTACATGTTCCTTTTGCCTATTGTATCTCCTGGTATCAATATAGATTTACCTAAGTAGGTTAATATGTGAGGACATAAATGCATGAAATCTCAATAGATGGTTGTCACATTTTTTCTTCAAAGTGATTAGACATGGTGGCATGAAGATACAGGTTGGTTAGGATAGAACTTTATCTTTTGGGGTGTGTTCAAGTGCTGTAGCATTTTCCTTTTCAATGTGAGTTGGGACCATTTGTGTCCTTTGGTCCTCACTTTTTGGAACAGTTTCTTCTCAATGGGGTGTTTGAGATATTGAGAACACAAGAGGGGAGGTACCCACAAACTCCTTTTTTCCTTTGAAAGATGAGTATTTCACTCAAGTGTTTGATGTTTGGTATCCCAACTGGGGAAGTACTATACTGTATTTCAAAACCCAAGCACTATACTGTATCCCACTTTTCTCTTGTTTATTACCTTTGGGGATCATTAAAGGAGGCTTCTTTGGGGATTTCAATTAATTTCACAAGCTTGTAGAAGAAAATTAAACTTCAATAATTTAATTTGAAGAAAGTTATGGTGTTTGTTATAAAATACACTCCAATTAGATTTGTGACAAAATCGCTATAGGGTTGACGATCGGACGGTGTTGGATATCAGACGTTACGCTGGGTCCCTCTTTAGATAAAAGATTACTGGCAGACAGTATTGTACATCCAACCTCAACCAATTTGAGATTTAAGAATTTATTTGGGTATTCTTGAAGATGCACTAATGAGTAGGAATGCAAATAAATGATTCAATTTCAATGCTTTAATGTGTAAAGAGATGGTTGAAATTTAAAACAACAAATGAGACAGCTAAGCCATGGCCCTTATGGAATCCAGAGCATCCTTTCATTCATATCTTCCTCTTTCTTTTAGGTTGGCTTGCAACATGCAAGTTGCTCAGTTTTTCCACTTTTTCCTCTTGATTCCTACTAGTAACATGAAATCTTCTCATCATACTTCTATAGAGAGAGAGAGAGAGTTAAAAAAACATTAAATCAAACAAAACAAGCTTATCCTTTATCAGGCTCATCAATAACAACCATACATTTCAATAAGAGGGGAGTTACAAACCTCAGGTCACTCCTCCCAAAACCTTCTAGAAATAGAGTACATAGCTTTTCATGTACAGACTCACTATTAAAATCATAAAACATTAGCATAAAGAATACTAATGTAATTAGTAGAAATTACTGAACTATAAATACTTCCTAATTAATTAAGCATCTCTTATTAAGACCTTTTGGAGTTAAAACAATTAGTAGAGGGATCAATACTATAGGCCACATTAGAAGCCCCTCTTGGTTTATCAGGCTGCCTATTGTTGTTGGATGAAGTGAATCTCCCTTGCCTGTTCTTCCTTCTCGGCAAAGCGGAACGGGGAATGAAAACTCCAGTTCCCTTGATTTCTCTCCTGCAAGTTTGCTCATACAACAAAGGAAATGGTGCAGATGGATAGCATGGCCTAGAGAAATCCTGAGAACACCAACATAATTATAGTAAGCCAGTCATTCATAATTGTGCTAGTTCTTATATATATAAGAGAGAGAGAGAGAGAGAGAGAGATGGAGATGAAGGTGAACCTGGAGAGAAGCGGAAGGACAACGAGCGACGGGGTCTTCGTCGTCGTCCATGATTAGAAGAGAAATCTGCTTGCTTAAGTCGGCGAAAAAGGCGTCGTCCTCTAGTACTTCTGTGGCTACTTCCATGTGAATTCTGGGGAAATGATGAAAGAAGGTAGAGTGAGAGTGAGTGAGTGATACAAGGTAGAGAGAGAGGGGTGTTTATGATTCTATCTATTTGCATTGAATAATAAAGGGTTTTAATAGGGGAAGGTAAGGGGATGGGAGAGTAAGGGGAAATGGGGTGGGATGCGTGGGAGTGGTGGGGTCGGAATGGCAGTTGGACAATCTGTCTAAGTCCCCCCACACCCCCAGCCCCACCCCCCACAGGAATCATGAAGTGGTGTTATGATATTATCCGGTTGGAGGAAGGGATGAGGGGCTGCCGGCAACAATCCATCCCAAGATATCTATTCCAAGATAGACTTCACATCCCTCCCACACATGGCTCTCAATGGGCCTCTCTCTCTCTCTCTCTCTCTCTCTCTCTTCTTTTAATTGTTTATCCATCCTTTGAAACGAAACAAGGTATTGTTCCCTCCACGTCAACTTATAATGTTTGGCTTCGGATCACCTCTGGTGGATGCCCGAGGTCCCACCTTGGGCATCCACACATCGTTAGGCACTGCCCATAAAATGGGGAGAAGTCATTTCATTTTCTCCCCATCATTTTGACTTCCCCCCCCCCCTCCCACATGATTTATCTCCCCCTTTAAAACGCCACATGCCCAACTATGTGCGGATGCCCAAGGTATCCACCACAGATAATCCGAAGCCATAAAGGGTAGAGATATCATTTGGGGAGAAGTCAAAATCATGGGGAGAAAATGAAATGACTTCTTTTATGGCACTGCCCAATGATGTGTGATGCCCCAGGTCTTACCTGGGGCATCCACTAGAGGTAAACCAAAGCCATAATCTTTTGTGGAATGAAATCCTCTACGGTTAGAATAGGACTTGGGTAGTCCCGTTACACCCTTGAGGTTGTCACGCGTTCCTTTTGACACCCCTTAATTGTGGTTAAAATTCATCCACCCTTAGGATTTACTCACCTATCCTTGGTTTTTAGAAGAAAAATAAATAAAATTTTCAAATCTAGGAAATAGTGAATTTTAAGCGGGGTTAAAAAATTATTTAATTTTTCTAACAATTAAGGATAGGTAAGTGAATCTTAACCACGGTTAAAAAGTTTCAAAAGGGACATGTGGCGACCTCAGGGGTGTAACCCTCCAAGTCCAGTTATAACCGCTGAGGATTTCATTCCATGTTTTGTGGATATACTACCATGAACCAAATCTTACCCATTTATAAACATGTTGGTAATTCCAAACCCAACCCTAAGTCCGCCTGCCTAACTAATGTAAAATTAGTAAATAATAATCTAATTATATTTGAATTATAATAATATTTAAATTTAAATTGGTATTTAATATACATTAATTTATAATGAATATAATAATTATTATATATTTGATAGGTGTCTGTAACAAAACCCAATTATAAATGGTTTGAGAAACCACAATCCAAATCCGATAAATGTCCAAAACCTCAACAATAACCAATGTAAAGTCTGGCTATTTAGACGGGTTTGCGGGTCGGGTAATGTGTCAATTGTAAACAACGGGTCAAAGTAAGCAAATGTGTATGTAGGATCCTCCAGTTCAATCATCAAGCTCTTCTGGTGGTTTAACTTTGACTACTCTGGCAGTCTAGTGGTGTGGAGCTAACATTGGGTGGAAGTTAGGCAACAATACGGATCATTCAGACCCCTTAGTGGGACCATTTGATGATTAATAAAGATCAGGATCGGATGGTGCAGCATTATCTTTTGTATTAGTACCAGAATCCATGAACCATAAGCCCATGGTTGTGGAATCGGGTTCCATAGAAAGGTGAGTAAGGGGGTGTTGGGCTCCACTACATTAACACCTTTCATCAGACTCTTGTTGGTGTGTCCTTGACACTTCATCAGCATGTACTTTGCTCTTCTTTAATTTTCTGGAAAGCAACTAAGTGAATTATGAGTATCATATGGCCCACGCGGTTTGCTTGCTGGCTAGGGCCCACCTTTTGCATGTTGATTTAACGGCTATAAATTTTGTGACTTTTTCTCAATTTTTTTTTTATTTTCTATTCAAATAAAATAAATAGACTTGGTGTCAAGATTGCCTTGGATACATAAGATTAATGTCTTGGACCCAAGGGGAATTTGTTTGATTTTTTCATCAGCTCGTGTCAATTTTAACCTATGTTTAACCATGATTAAGCTTAATTAAATTAAAATAAGAATTTTTTCTTTTTGTTTTTTGTTTTTTTTTTAAATCATGATTAGATTGCTTAACTCTAAGGGACTAACCACAGTTGATAGATGGTTAAAAAAAAAGGGGGTTGGACCATGAGGTCACTGGGGTCAGCTTCTAAGCTGACCCTGGTCCGTTTCCATTTCCTTATTCTATTATATGAATTCCCCATTCCTAGGGGTGGTAGCTTATGACCTCAACCTTAAACCTACCTGAATCTCTATTTTCCAACCCATTTATAATTGGCCTCGGATTGTCTCTGGCGAAGCCAGAAAGGGCTCTCGGGGTTCCATACATTGTGCGACACTTTGCGTAAAAATGGGGAGAAGTCATTCCATTTTCTCCCCATAATTCTGACTTCTCCCCATTTGATATCTCACACCTTTATTCTCACACACTTATCACCACATGTCTTATTATAGGTAGAGAAGTCAAAATCATGGCCCCATGATTTTGACTTCTCCACCACATGTCACCTATTCTATGGAACCCCGAGATAGCCCTTTTCTGGCTTTGCCAGAGACAAGCCAAGGCCATTATAATTAAGTTGGTTTTGATTTGGCCCCATAGTGACCTATATATGTAGAGAGAGACGAAGTTAGTCGATGGGTACTCCCAAATATACTGCCGAATCTTAACACTAAGGAAGCCAAGTCACACCTTTTTTAATTTTAAAGCAATAGTCTCCTAACAAGTCGAGGAGGGGATTATTCCTCATCGCTCTCACATAGCCGACCCTTCAACTCCCATTAACTCAGGTTAGTTTTTTTTAACCCGTTAGTTTTTTATTTTTTTCTAAAAACCAAGGGCAGATGGGTGAACCCTAAGAGTGAATGAATCTTAACCACACTTAAATGGGGTTAGAAGAGGGACACATGGCAAGAAAATGAGAGCCAAGGAGGTGATTATTTTCCTTATTTTAAACCTTTAATTGTTTGAATATACTGTATAGAGAAAGAATTTGCTACTCTAGTTTCTCTCTTTCACACTTTCTCTACTAGGAGGAACATGTGTTTTCATTTTTTCAATGTTTTTGCGGTTTTATACCAAGGGAGAGGGTTGAAATGTTGAATCTTTTTTCATTTGTGCAAGCATTTGGTTAGGCTGCAACTTCAGTTAATCAGTTAATTAATAGTGTTAGTATCTGTTCTAGGTTATTGAGTTAGTGCGCAGCATTCGAAGCTTGGCATAGGATGGATTTTACAGCCATGACACCTCTTTTAGAACCTACCCCAAAGTGGAGACCCGTGCTCTTCCCATATGGGAAGGAGAGATATTGGGGCTATAATTCTCAGATATGTGATATGTATGACAAATATCTCGATTTTAATGGGTTAGGAGAGCTGGTTAGTGTTTAGGGGTTCTTATAGCATTTTTTTTTTTCAATCATTCATTACCAGCTTATTGTTAGACGGAAGCAAATTGTTTGTGTTCTTTCCTGTGGCCATTGTACGGATTTAACAGTTGTAAACAGCCACACAAGAAATCTTGACTTCCAAACACTTTTAGCCATAGAGCAGAACATACACTATTTGGTTCCGGAACAAAATCCTGTGACCACCCCCTAATGAATCCTAACAGTTGAATTATCCTCAATGGAGTACATTTGTTTCTTTTTAAAGTAGGAAAACAGTAAATTTATCAAGGGAAGTGATTTAAACCTCTTCATAGTAGCTACTATCAAGAACCAAAGCTGTATGATTGAAAATAGAAAGGTGCAATCAGTATTGTGGGGCCCACCCTTTAAAGACGGCAAATTCTGACCTCTTGATTTTCAAACGTGCTACTGTGCTCTCGATTGTACCTGCTATTGAGAGTTTTCCATCAATTTCCATTTATCAAACAGATTTAGATTGATCTGATCTACCGCCATTTTCTAGCCATGCAAATCCTTGAAAGTGGGGCTTTCAAGTTCAACGTGAACTGCCATGTGCACCATGCGCTGGGGTGGGACCCCTATTATTGAGTACACTTGTATTTAGAGAGATTCATAGTAGCAAGTAGCAACACACAATGCAAAAACAAATCATAGTCCCACATCTACTTGCCTTTGAAGCTCTACCCTACACAATTCTATGTCACTGAGTTGCACCTTCAATCTCTCAACCTCTTGTTTCATGACCTTTAGCTTCTTCTGGGATTTGATCTTTTTTTTTTCTATCTCTTTACTTACTCTGATGATTTCCTGGGACTTTGTTCTTCGATAATTCGATCCATCCGCTATTATTGATCTAGCCATATTTACTTGCTCTAAAAGGATAAATTGAATTGTTATATTCATCGGCAATCGATCGTTCTTCATTGCGTGACTGCGTGCCTCTTTCGATAGTTTATGGTATTCCATGGCTCTACATACACTTCTTCTTTCTTCTTCTATCAGGCTAGGGTGTGACTACACAATGGTGCCACATATAGTCACATAGCATAAAATAACTAAAACTAGAAAACAAATAATGTTAGCGAACATCTGAGTTGACTCGGCGAGTTGATAAAAGAAATCTAGAATTCTTGTTAACGGCGCAAACCCAAATTGGGCCCAGGAATTGTCTACCAACTACTGTATGGTCATGGGGCTAACAGTTGCCTTAGAAATAATCTAGGTTTTTAAAATAATGTGAATCCTTGAATTTTAAAAAGAATCACCTGAAATGTAAAATTCCGTAAATTTTATAAGCATCACATAATATTAAACAATTCTTATAATTTTGAAGTTTATTTTTAAAAAATGTTAAAATCCTAACATCTTAAGATTCTTTCAATTTTCTGTGATACTTAAAAAATTACCTGATTCTTGTTATTTTTTAAAAAAACACGAAAATTTGGTTTGGGTTCTTTCTCTTGGTCAGGCGAAGCCAGGCTCGGTAAAGGCGTAGATTATTACTTACACAAAATTAGCTGAGGTTGGCCTGATACGTACCCAGAAGCTAGCTTTGCCCTCGCCTGAGATGTGCCAGAACAACCCCAATCAAGCCCATAAAAGACTAGTTTTTTGGGAAGGCCAATAATTTTTTTGTGGGGCCTAAGGTCATAATTCAAATGGTCCTAAAGTAGGTCCAGTAAAGGCCCATTAATGTTAGGTGAAGCCTAATCCTGGCCACAGCATGATGAGTACCAATCCATCTGGTCAGGCCCATTTAGATAAAGAAAGGTTTGAAGAAAAGTTTTGTATATCCTAATCCTACAAACACTATGCTTTAAATCTAATGGAAATATGGAAATGAAATCATACCTTGAGATACATGTCTATAGCCCTATAGAGGTGGTCGTCACAGTACCGGGCATTTTCCGGCAAGGCTTCTGCAAGTAACTGGAATCTTTTCACAGAGAGCTTGACATCCCTTGCCACTAGTGCTAGATATTCATCCACCATCCTCCCCACGACAAACATCCTCAATGTCGGATTACTCGAGGCATATGCAACATAAGCTTCCACCACTCTAGCGACGAGGCTCACGTCGTAAACAGTATCATCATTTCCATAATTCTGCACCATTAGATCTACTGCACCACAATTCTCCAACATCCTAGCGATTATTCGTTCAAGGTCCGTCAATAATGGCAGATCAATGTTCATCATTAACCCCGCCTTGAGAAGGTGAAGTAGGAAATTGCAAGAAATTGAACCTTCCTCTAATGGGAGTATAATCCTTAACAAACTTTCAACCGTAACTCTTAGTACCTTATCGCGATAATTATGGATCTGAGAAAGCCATTTTACAGCCCATTGAGTAATGCATCTTCCTACTAACTTTGATTGCATTCCCTTTCTCTTAACTGCATTAATTACCTCGACAAAATGATCAATTCTAAGTAATGAAACATCTTCAAACCACCAACTTTCAGCTACTGTGTTAACTTTATTTTTCGAGTTCTTTGTGTTGTTAGTTAAATAATTGAAGCATAGTACTTCATTATCACCAATACTGATTGCTTGAGGATCTGTACAGGCCTTCCAAGCGATTGATTCGGAGCATTGGTTTAAGAGTTGTAACTCTTTGGCCCATGAAGAGATGGTTTCACAGCTTCTGAAAATCCGAATTGTGTCTTTCCACGACGAAAATATGACAAAGCTCAAGAAAACCTCTGTTTTGGAAATGAGGTTCCCCTGTTCTAGATCATCAATCATCTCCAAGAAATGTGCAGCACAATACAGTGGGGCGATGTTAACCGCTGTCAGGTTGAACGTTAACCCGTAACAGAATTTGACTACTAACTCAAAGGTTTCGATGCCACCAGGAAGGTTTTCTATATGAATATTGAGGCCACTGTCTCTCTCTTCATAGCCTCTTCTCTGGAATACCAACCTATTCAAATATCCACTTCTTGAGACCATAGAGAGCTGGAAAAAAAAAATCGAAAAGAAGTTTGAATCATGAGAAATCAAAACAAGAATCTAGAGGGCTAATTTCCTTAGAGGATATCTTTTCTGACTTCTGATGGAAATTTGCAGGTAAGTTGGACTTAAACTCATTAAAATTGTTGGTTGAAATACTAAGAAATCACACCGATGGTATTATAAGCTTCCCCTTTCCGAAATATTTTGAAAGTTTCAAAGAATTTTAGAATATTGGAGTATAGTTTAGAAAAATTTAGAAGAGGGGCTGCATTTAGTTTTGTTCTCTCTCATCTCTCAACAAGTGTAGGATTTTCCATAGATTAAAATTCTATTGTGTGGAAGGCTCACTAACTTCTTATATCAAGAGAATTCTGAAAGGCCTAATCTAAGATGACTTTTTTTGTTATGTTTAGAAACTACCCAGTTTATATATATGTGGAATACAGATCCTTGAATTTCCTTCTGAAAATCAATTTATTTATATCTCTATTACATTGTTCTTGAATGACAAAGACATGGAAGTGCACCTTGTGCAGGTGGAAGTTGTTTTCTCCTATGCGTACGATCAAATCGCTAGGGATATTTGTTCGGGCAAACCTGCAAACAGCATGAATGTTATCATTTCCCTATATTATATATGTACATATATAGAGAGAGAGAGAGAGAGAGAGAGAGAGTTTACCAGCTTTGATTTCTTCTTTCTAGAGCTTCTGCAGTGATACACACATTGGCTGGAAAAATGATACACCGGTTACGCTTCCCACCGGATACTGACCGACGGCTGGGACGTTCTCTGTCGAGGCTTTTCCTTCCCATGGTAGCCTTGTCACCTACAGACACAACCAATACTGCGTTCTTTCGCAAGATTTACTGCTCACTACCCATGCTGGTCCAAGAAAGAGGCACACCAGTTACACCAATTGGATCCCAGCAACTCTCTTGCTTGGATCTAGCTCTTCTCAATTGTACCTCATGGCTTACAAAGATCTACACTGCAAGCTTTAGCTCCTTTCTTTCTCTTATATTTATTATGAATTTCATGGAAGTACCCCAGTTTCATATGTACTTTTTTTTTTTTGGAAAAAAGTTACATATGTACTTAAGAGGAAGGAATTAGGATAAAAATGTGATAGTGATGATCCTCTCATCAGTAAGATTTTGAGCTAGTCCTATAGCAAGAGATGGCCCCATCTGTTGACATATTTGCTTTCATGAGTTTCTATCAAGTGGATGACACTGTAGAGGAAATCTTCTTAAGGTGTTGGCTACAATTTGTCCACGCCTGTGTTTTTAATGATAGGGGTATCAAAGGAAACACCCTCTTAATGGCATAACTACTACTGAAAGAAACACCCACAAACTTGAGGAGGCTATTGCTCTCTGTGTGTGTCTTTACTTGATGCCAAGAGGCAGAAACTGTAGATTGAAGGGAACTCCTTGTATATGTGTATGTATGTATTTATGTAGGTATGCATGTATGTATTTGGATCCTTGATCTCTTCTGTTCTAATATCATTTGAAAACCATACTCATTCCTGTTATGATTGTGCTTTGTATTTTGGTTGATCGTTAGTTTGGACTGTTATTCCTCATACTCTATTACCCCAAATTTTTAGAGGGTTACGCAATAGCAATTTCATAATTTTACGTTAGTGTACACCATATATAATGTGTTATGATTAGGTTTTCTTCATTACGCAGAAAACAATAGAAAATGAGAGGTAATTGTAACCCTTTTTCACAAGAAATTAGTGAAAGGATTTATCTGCGGTCGTGGACGTAGGCACCTTGAATCTGTGTGTGAATCTTTGCTATTTTGTTTCGTTTTTCATGTTTCTTTCAACAATTCCAATGAAATTTTGAGAAGATAAGTGGCTGTTTGGATGCACCTCAAAATGCAATCAGCTTTATTCATCCATTCCTTTCAATCTGTACTAACTGCACTTTAAGTTTAAATGTGTTTCAATAGCAGCCATTCCTCAAATTTCTGATACTGGAAATTGCCTAGATGGGCCAGTTTAATAAGTCTGGATTAATCCAATCTATTCAGATAAGGCTTGTTTGACTGAGATCACTAAACTGCCTTTATTTTTTAAAGAATTTATTACATTGTCAAACTGGTGGAAAAAACAATACAAACCCAGTACAAAAGTCATCAAAATTCAGCTCTGACTAGCAAGGGAGAGAGAGAGAGAGATGGGTTCTCTTGCTAAGATGATAGCAGTAATAGTTGGATTGTTGGGGATGGTCAGCATGGTTACTAGTGATCCAAACACCAATGTGACGACGGTTCTCTGCAATTCTGGCATGTATGCAAAGAGCAATCCTTTTGCTACAAGTGTGGCTTATGTCCTAGCAGACTTGGAGGCTGTTACACCTTCACGCAAAGGCCATGATTAATATAACATCTCCCCTTATCCTAATGCTTTCACCTATGGTCATGCAGCTTGCAACTCAAACCTCTCCAGTGCAGACTGCACTACCTGTCTTGGTGCTGCTAAAAAGACTATGTTTAGTTCTTGTGAGAGCCACATCGGGCTCGATCTGTACTATATTATTGTATGATTAGTTATGAACAATACCCATTTACAGATTAAATAAACAGGGTTTTCTGTGTATTGTTGTTCTGGGGAGGGATGGCATGTTGATGAATTTGACAGATACATGAAGAATGAGAAAGTAATAGTTTGTTTTCTAGCACAGAAGTGTGAATTGCCTTGTCCAATTCAGTGTTTTCATTCCTTTATTGAGGAAATGCCTTTTCTCCTTTTAATCTGTTCCTGTAATTTTGGACTAATGGCAGTAACATTAAAGGAGAGGAAAGGAAAGGAAAGATGAAAGCATTTAATGGCATCTCTAGACAATTCTCGATTAGACGCCTTCTCAAAACTCCCTTTCTAGCTATTGGAAGAGAAGATGGTCTGAGTTTTGATACAGAAAGTTAAGACCTGCATATGTAATCCATAAGATTTGCCAAGCCATTGTAACTCAGTTTACAGATTGCACCCAATCTTCCCTTGCCTCCTAACTGCAGCTCCATAATTCACCTTCAATTCCAAACATTTCAAATACAATGACAAAGGGAATCTCAGAAGTCTGTTTCCTCATGGACATTATTATTTAGAGAAGAAAGGTCAATAAAATTACATCTCTATACAAATTAGAAGAAAAAAACACCATAGAATAAATGCCTAATTAGCTGATTTTCTATAGGGGAAATATATATATATATATATATATATATATTGTCAATCATGTTAAGCCAAGATCCTTTCCTACCTAACTGCCCTAAAATTGAGCATCCTTTGTGTATCAACAGCTAGTCAAAACCTGAAGCTGAGAACCAACCCCATAAGCTCTCCATCAATGGAAAAATCCCTGGTTGTTCACATATGACAGTTTTGTCATGGATTGAGATATCCTTGCTTTTGGGACCCTGTCAAATTCTTATCATTCACGTGTGCCTCATACCTTTTACCATGTGGGATAATCAGGCGGCTTTCTTCACCCATCATGCTTGTACTTGAGAAGGTGTGGTTGAATTCTGTGTGTGACTGGCCTCCCGCTTGAGGATGAGCGTATAGAGAAGCTCGTTCCATGTATCAGGAACCCCGGGCAGGCACCAATGGCTGCAGTCCTGCCTGTAGCGTGGGGCAGGGCCAATCTTGGGTCCCAGATAGTACACGGATGAATGGCCATCTTTTCTCCGTGATGTCATTATGGTCACATTCAACACATCCAACCCTATCACTTGTGACTTATTTGAGCGCTCTGATAGTACATCGTTGGCTAACTTGAAGTGGGGCCATTTTTGGGATGACACTGGGGATGAGCCCAGGTCCGGCATTGTCTCCACGTGACAGCTCCCTCCCGTCCTCCAGTCACCGCCTCTGTAAAATTCAGGTCATCTTTTAATAGCTCCTTGAGATAAATTTTTCTGAACCATGGTAAGTACAAGACTATATTGCAGAAACAACTAACAACATATCAATTTATCTACCTCTAGAGCGAAGAATAATACAAAATGGATACAGCATTCCTTTCCAAAGAAAGAACTCTGGAAGCAGTAATAAGCTAAAATTTCTACAGGATTATGTTACTAAACTCCCTAGATCTTGTTTGGTATACATTTGAGAAAGTGCTTGAACTATCACCAAAGATGTCATTATTAGCTTCTTCTGAGCCATTTCGAGGGATCTAATTCAGCAATGAATCTTAACAATATTAAATGTGAAGAATCTCTGGAGCAAATGGAAGGTCTAATGAACTAAATGAACTGGGTGGCTGAGACAACTACAAAACAATGAGGTACAGGAGAACTTTTTTGTTCTTTTAATAACAAAAGGACTGAACTCAAAATACGAACAGATTGAAAAATATATCCTGCAAAAAAGCCTCATTGATTATATTCAAGTTGAGCTTACTCTGCATAACCATTAAAGACAATATAGAAGTCCTACCAAACACAAATAGCAATAACCAAAGCATGTATATAAAAGTAGGCTCTGGAGATCAAGAACTCGGAAAGAAAGTTTGGATGCATTACAACTTAAAAAGTTCAATTCTGACCCATCTAAAGAAAGGGATGAATTAGAAATTGGGATGAGTTAATTGGTGTCATCGAGATCCAAACACAAAGGACCAAGCTCTTTAAGCCCTTTTTTTGAGGTCAAAGTCCACCAAAAACTAACATCCTTGTGATGTTGGAGCTGCGAGTTTTAGCAAGTGATAGAAATACATAAAGACATATATATATATATATATATATATATATATATGGTAGACGAGAGAACTATATGTTTGCAATAATACAATTATGAACCTTAGTCTTGAAACACAATGAATTACACTAGTTATAGGCAATGTCACTCAAACAATCAACAAGCTGTATTTACACAAGATGATCAGATAGAATATGATGCCATGAGTATGTAAACATACATTCTTGCCCTTTTCCATACAAACAGAATACCCCCATGATTCAAGAAAATAACAAGGTTTAGTTTTTCCTTTCTTTAGTAGAAAAAAGTAGTTACAACACCTATTAACTGCTGACAGAACACACTGGAAGTAAATTACACATAACAATGCAATATTGCTTTCAAACATGCTTTTTACAACCATAAAGGACCTCAAAAGCCCAAGAACTAGACAGAATCCAATCTAATAGAGAACTATTAAATGAATTAAAATCAAACACATGGAAATTACAATAAGACTATTAAGTAAAATAATTAGTTAATGGGACAAACCTGAAATGTATGGGAGCATAGGTGCGAAAGAAGACCTGGGTCTTGCTTGTATTCACTTCACTACCTATCCAGTTGACCACGGTCTCAATCGACCTCCGATAAGCACTCTCTACGCTCATATTCATCTTCACCTCCCTTCCTTCTTGGAAGTAACAACCCCTAACCAATAAATATATTATAAATTTTAGCTAAACTTGTGGTTACAAGTACATTTTAGCTTCCTTGACAACATGCAATCACTGTAATTTCTTGCAAACACTTAATTTTCTCTTTCATGATCCCCTTTAGCCTCTTTCCTGAGTGAATTCGCAAACATAGCGTCCAACATCCATTAATTGCACGCTCATATAATTTTCTCTAAGAAAAAAATTTCTATTTTTAAAAAAAACTCAAAATATAGATTAAAGAATAAAAAAGACAAAAACATCATCAAGTTATCATGGAAAGTTTGTATGTGAATCATACAGTATTAAATGGAATCACCTATATCACCTAGTTTGTCTTTGCGAATATAGAATAACAAGCAAATCCCACCAGTCTGATTTAAAGAAAGCTTGCAGTTTTGGAGAAGGATCAACTCCCGAACCACCGAATCAAGGTTCAGGACACTAAGGATCAAACCACCCCAAACTAATCAAATGGCTAACTACCCCTGAATTTCCACTAATCCCACTCCCAACCTCTGATAATAAAACTAAAGGGCAAATCTAGTGACACCGCAACAGTAGAGCTGTAAACAGAGCGAATCCGAAGTGGATGGTGGTATATTCGATTACCTATCCGACTGTCCAAGTTTGATAAAATTTCGGACAAAATAAAGTATTCCTATTCAACTTCGATGAAAAAAATTTTAACTTCCGATAATATCCAAATTACCCGATTATATTAATAAATGATTAAAAGGATAGAAAAAAATGCCAAAAAAATCGCAAAAAATATAAATTATATTAAAATTGAATTATAATATTATCCTGATTTATATTAAAATTAGAATTTCATGTCTTGGAATTATATAAAAAGTACATATTAATAATGGGGTAATTAGTCTTATTAACTTATAATATATTATATACATATAATAACATATTATATATTCGGTCAGATATTTATCAAATCAGATATATCAACATCTGAATTCATATCCAATTTTGAATGGATGGTAAAAGTACTATTTGAATTCGCTCTATCGGATACCTATTTGGATAATTATCCGAGCAAACAAATTCAAATATACGGATAATATCGGCACCGTTGACACCCCTCCAACCCTACACAACATGACTTGTTGTAGATTCTTGTGTCCCAATTGAGAGGCATCTGATCATGTTGTTAGGCAAGAGCCACCAATAACACAAGCTAGCTTTGTGGATCTTTGGCTTTGATTACTCTACTTACCCAATTTCAGATCTGGATGACGCACACCTGGAAACTTGAGGCCAATCATAACCCCCCCTCCAAAACACAGTAAATAGAAATTCCTAAAATTTCCAAAACCCACCCAGCCCTCCTATGTCCATAGAAAGAAAAAGAACAAAAAAAAAGGCGTAGGAAAAAGTCTATGAATTATTAAATTACCATCTAATAGTCTTCTCATAGTTCCACCAATGCCCAGTGTTGAAGACCAGCACATCCGCATCTCTCCACTGCACAGAGCTCCAATCCATTTGATCCAATTTCAGGGTCATCTTCACCTTTTTTGGTGATTCAGCCGGAGCCCGGCTCTGCAATACTAGAAAAGGAGCTTTGTAGTACTCCACGGTGCAGTTAAAATCCCTGAACTTGAACACCAAGAACCCCGTGTGTTTTGTTATCGGACTGCCATTCATTTCGTAGATTGAATCCTTGTGAGGAATTGCAGAAGAGAGCATGCAGAGGAGAGACTCCCATTGATTTCTCCCAATTGAGTCGCCAACAAATACTAGACGCCGGTTCCTCAGCTTCTCCAACATCATCCTTGCATCAAATCTGTTTTTAAAAGAGATGAAAGAATTTTCAAATTAGTTTTCTCTTTATTTTTCCACTGAAACTGATATACAGTATATCAGAAGCCAAACGAATCAAAATAAGTGAACAGATAAAAGTGTTATTAAAATCGAAATATGACTGAATTTTAACGCCTCGAATTAAACTCTGAAGCTAAACACAATTTAAATTATATATATATAATTATTGAATTACTCAGTATGAGAAATGCAACCATCCAAACAGCAAATGGAGTGAGACACAACATAGCCATTAAAAACTTCAAACAGGAAAATTTAAATTCGAATAAGAAATGAAAATACAAGTACTCATTTACACCCACAAATTCCCCAATAGTCAAATGCTAGAAACATATCCATAAAAAAAAAATTAAAAATTAAAATTAAAAAAATTAAAGATTCAAAGGGCAAAACACACTCATTGAAAATTCAACCGGGGAAAAAGTTACAGATCAATGAAAATAAAATAAAAAATAAAGGCAGGCAAAAGGCAAGATTTTAGGAACCTGGGCAAATTGCAATCTTTGGGTTGCCATCGCCACTTAGTATAGAGATTATCAGGCCTCCCATTCTCAGAACATCGAAAACCTTCATCCAAAAACCTGCAATCTTTCGACTGATACAACGGATACTTTTCATCCCAAACCCAATCCCCTTCAAACAAATCACACCCTTCTCCAAGAAATCCCACCCGTCCATCTCCACTCGACCCATTTATTCCCAACCATTCAAACCTCTCTGAGTCTGACTGCCCACGAACGCGAAGCCCTCTTGTAGCCGCTCTGTAATCCAAGTAAAAGAAGCAGCAGATCAAGCAAATGGTAACAAAGAAAAATCGAAGAATCCTCAAAGAGGGCTCAAGAGGTTTCAAACGCTTGAACTTGTTCAAGAACTCCGAGTAAGGTACGGTTTCTGGGTCTGGAATAGACGGTTTCTTAATCATTTTGAGATTAGAAAAATGGGTATTTGAATAAACACCGAAATGGGTTTTCTCTGTCGTTGAACCTTCAGATTACAGAAAGAGACAGAACAGTAGAAGATGAGATGAACAAAGGAGAGTTGTGATATGCAAGAAAAACAGCATTGATGACGTCTTTCTTTATCTACTCAGGTCTCAGGGGGTTGCTTTTATTTTTTTTAAAATAGAGAGAGAGATAGGTGTGACTCAGGGGGTTGCTTTTATTTTTTTTAAATAGAGAGAGAGAGAGAGAGATATAGGTGTGAAGGAAGTTATGGAGCATTAATGGCGGAATGCTTTTTCCAGGAGAGAGTAAAACAATGTCGTTTGTTGGAATTTGGGGATTTCTTGCGAGGAATTTCAATTTTCAAATGCAAAATCTATTAGAAATTCCAAAGTCCAAACAATGTCTGTTGTCTTTTTTCCTTTTTTAAGGATTTGAAACTGGGTGGTGGGGGGCCATGACGCGGTAAAGTGGGACTATTCTTTAGACTTTACAGATTGGAAAATGTCTAACTTGTTAGAGGACCTTAAGGTCACACGTGGTAATAACTTGTTATATAAAAATTATTTAATTTCTTCTCCACTTTTAAGTGTTGAAATTTAATTAATTAGGTGGGGTTAACTAAAGAATCCAGGGAAAATACAGCTGTAAAGTGTAAATACTCGTGTTGTAGGTTAAATTTAATTAGGTGGTTAACTAAAGAATCCAGGGAAAATAAAGGTGTAAAGTGTAAATACTCGTGCTGTAGGTTAGAGATGAGAGAGGTTAGAAATTATGTTGGTTTAATTCACCATATTGTTTTTGATAAAAGTGATAATGCACCATTCACACACAGGCAAACACAAGTCCAATTTTTTTAAGAGTCACTTTGTCTAAGAAAAAGACATGTGTAGCTCAAAACACGAAATAAAAGATAATAATTTTTTTTTTTTAAGTGACTTAAAAAACAGTGATTTCAATCATGTATGCATCTACACCCCGCCTCTTGCGTGAGTGGTAGGGTTGTGGCCTTCCCAGGGAAGTCCTCCCCCATGGCACGCGCGGGATACAACCAGCAAGAGCCCATGCTAACTTCTGACCAGCTAACTCTATTGGCGAAGGTAAATATATCGACTACCAAAAAATAAAATCATGTATGCATCTTTATATTATATTAAAAATAGAGTTAAAAATTATATTGGTCTAATACACCTTTGTTTGTTTCTTTATTTTAGAAGGAGTGGAGGAGGCCTAGTCGGTATCACTTGTGGGTGGAAAAATCTCACCGTCCGTAAGGTGGGTATATGATGCACCTGCCTATTCAGAATGACCACCTATAAAATGGGCGGTTAGGCTTTGCACATGTCAAAGGCATGCGCACCAGCTAGTCAAGGGCTGGCTAACAGTCAGTCCGCCTAGCATTTAATGCTGGCAATAGGGCAATGATGCCCCGCGGATACTTTTCATGTCAGTCTCATGGGAGTAACATGTGTTTAGGGCTTGCCCTTGCGGGTAGACCCTCATTCAAGCTCTGCAGACAGATTCTATGAGTCCAATTGCGAGTCAGTCAATGACTAGCCCAGTTTGTGATCATAAATGGCCAAGAACTCAACTCAGGCCAAAGGCAAGACCTATGGTCTCACTCTGTCTTGGTCCGCGGACTGGCTAAGGTCAGACCCCAGTCCGCAGCCCAAATAGGCTTTAGACCTGATCTAGGCCGCGTGTCACGACCTAAAATATCCCCTAAGAGTTAGGGATACTTTTGGCCCGTGACCGCCATGTCATGCCATCCTGTCATGACACATAAGGCGTACACACCATCCTGCAATAGCATATAAGGCACGCTAAAAGGCGAACTTGAAATTTTCTTAATAATTTACAGTATAATCTTCCACGTGCAATAATAAACAAAATACTTAAATATAAGCTAAATCTATACACAAAGTCAAACACTTGAGTTACCAACTCAATTCAATACAAAAACTCTCACAAGGTCAACCCAAATACATGTCTCTCCCTCTCATCACTCAACCATCACCGATGACTACCCATCGGTTTCTCGACATACTCCTCTTTGACCCCTGGTTCAGGAGCACAACCATCCAACCTGTGACCTGCCGAAGATAACAATTTCGGTTGATCATTGAATACTCAGCGTTTACAAACTACTAACTAACAATGTTATAAAACATTAACATGTTATACAGAGTACAGTTCATCAGAATATAAGCATAATCAGAGTGTGGAAGTGAAAACAATATAACATTTGCATATTCTCGAAAAGCATACTTTAAATCATACTTTGAGTTCATACTTTCACAAAATGTATTTCAAATATCTTATGAGTCTTACGAGTCTCTTATGAGCCTATAACTTATGAGATTTAAAACCATATGAGTCTTATGAGCGTATGAGAATCAAGTCTTATGAGTTTTTAGAGTTTCATAAAGTTCTTATGAGCATATGAAAATCAAGTCTTGTAAGTTCTTTCAGTTCTTAGAGCACTTATGAGCTTGTGAGGATTCCCTTGTAAGACTTATGAGATCTTCTGAGCTTGTGAGGTTCTTATGAGTTTTTGTGAGTCAGAGGTTAGTACCCGCACAACCCTGGGCTACCAATCTCCTTGATTTCTTATAAGACTTATGAGATTTTCTTATGAGTCAGACTTTAGCACCCGTAAAAAGACTTAGAGCCGGATATGTAAATACCCTTCAATGAATACATCGAAGTGGGCTACCAAGATCCTTGATTTCTTATGAGATTACTTAGAGTCGGGCATGATATATCCTTGGATATACCCTACATTTGACCAACCCGATGTTTGGCTTTATCAATGCTTATGAGCTTGGTAGCTTATGAGTTCTTAGAAATCTTTTAATATACCATTCTTATGAGAAATCATAGTGACATGCGAGACTTATGAGTCGTAGAGTACTTAGAAAACCATAGATTGCATAGAATGCTTGTGAACATAATTGTATTCGTGGAAGCTTGTAAATATTGAGTCACCTTATGAGCATCATTCTTCATAGTGAGTATTGAAAACATCAAAATAGATCATAGGATTTAATTCATAGAGTGATCATAGCATATACATGGGCTACTTAGCCTATTTTGTAAAAATCATAATTCTAAGCTTACTTTACGGTAAAACCATTCTTTTAATATTTATGCTTAATCCAAAACTCATCATAAAAGTATAGTGATAATATATATTATTTGTGATCAATAGGGTAAGCAAGGTCGACTCATTAAGTATAGTAAAATTCTCAATTTCATTTCATTCCTTCAATAGCATACACATATAAGATTACATGTCTTAGTATTCTTAAAAACATACATCAATACCTACTATTTTATTTCAATCATGCTAATGGTATATACATACAAAGTTAAAGCTTAGCTTTCTACAAATTTACATCCAAAATCATGGTTTACTAATACTAAGTATGAATGAATTATAACAAGGTAGTTAGTAGCTTGTTCTACCTTTGGAATGATTGATTTCCTTCAATTTCAGATCTTTTAGAAAGCTTGAGGAACACAATTCAAGCTTCAAAAGTAAGTTCCAAGCTCCTCCTTTTATCACCAAGCCAAGCTAAGAACAAACCAAGAAGAACCCAACCTTCCCTTCTTCTTCCTCTTTAAAAATCTCTCTCCAACTCTTTCTAGGGGTTTGGAACCCTTACCCATGAGTCCTTGGGTTTATATAAGGGTTTGGGGGTTGTCAAAACCCCAAACCACCCTTAAAATATCACTGGGAGTCGGCCACAACACAAATGAACAGTGCACCAGTCGACTGCTCACAAATCCGGTCGACCGGATTGATCCTCCTTCCTCCCGTTTTTCTCACCTTAGCATTTCGGCCATAACTTTTGACTCGTTTATCGGATTTTGACGATTCAACTTACGTTGGATTCGTCTTTCAAAGGGAAACGACTTTCATGTTTTGTATAAAGCCTAATTTTAAGTTCTAAATGATCTAAATGGGCCTACAAGTGGATTGGTCCAAAATGACGGCTGATTTGACAGTAGACCACCTTTTAGAAACCTCACAATTGACATACTTTACACTCAAAATTTGAAAAAACTCAAAGCATGAACCTTAAAGTGGTTTGAACTAATGGCTCAAGAATCACTCGATTCCGATAAAAGGTGACCAAACTAGAGCTTCCACAAGTTGAGGGAATGTAAAGACATCCCTTATTCTCGACACTTAGAGTATGTTATACCCTCATTTCTTCATCTCAATCATTCAACAACAACACTTAACCTAATTTAAGCTATTATTATCATGTCTTATGAACCACGTTACATAAATGACCCTCGGCCTTTACAAGACTTGTGCCCATGGCACTATTCACAATCTTGAGAAATGGGTTCCTGGGTTCTACATTCACTGTCGCGACCCAAAATACCCCCTAGGAGTTAAGGGTACTTTGACTCGTGACCGCCATATCATACCTCCAGTATGATACATAAGGCACACGTGGAAACCTGTCAGAGTACCTGCATATACATAGCGGAAACGAAATACAATGCACAGCGGAAAATAAAATACTAAACATAGCGGAAGCAAAATGAATACTCCTATAACTTGGCTCAAGTAAGAACCAACAAGTATACATGTGTGAGAAACCCAAAAGTGGAGTGGACAAACCCCACACTCACATAACTAAAAGACACAAGTTCTAAGTCGGTCGATCAACAGAAATCGAAGTCACGACTCCTATCTAAAGCACCATCGTCATGATAGTGATCCATGGAAGGCTCCGGGTCACGGTACTCTCCCTCGACCCAAGGTTCTTCGCCACACAAATCGAATGGAACCCGAGCACCTGCCGATCATAACAATATCGACTGAGCATGGAATACTCAGTGTATACAAACTAATCACAATAAAGCGGTTAGGCATGGAGCATACAAGACATGGAGAATGAAATCCGTAAATTCCTTAAAGCATGGAAACCGTGAAACGTATGTGAGATAATATTCGAAAACAAAACTGTAACCGTGTGAGTCAATCGATAATCATAGCCTTATGAGTTCTTGTGAGTTCATGGAGTTACTTAGAGTCGTTATGATCCGTAGAGACATAGAGCATAGAGCAATAACCTTAGAGCATTTCCATAGAGCATAACCTTAGAGATCTTAGAGCATTTCATTGTGATCCGTGGAGCTTGTAAGACGATCTTAGAGCATTATCATAGAGTTTCCTTGTGAGCATGGTATGATCCTTAGAGCTTGTGAAACGATCTTAGAGAAATCATAGAGTTACTTAGAATCATTCATTATTAGTCTTTTCGTGAAAAACCTTTGTTTGTACTTGGAGAAATCCATGGAAACCATCGGTTTATGCGAGACATGCGAGCATATGCACTTAATAAGAGAAATCATCGTATTTAAGCATAGAATCCCTTAGAGGTATTTTATCAAACACTTAGAGTGCATCATAATAGTAACCTTCATCCAAGTATATAATCACACATTTTCATACATAAAATCAATACATATAGATAGGGCATAGATAAGAAGAATCATAATTAGTAACTAGTAGGATTGCAAGATTGTAGTAGAGTGTATCTACCTTGGAGAAATCAATGAGTTTGACTCCCAATGGCTGGAACAAGCAAGAACAGTGAGTTATTGGTTGGAAAACTCCAAATGGAAAGGAAGAACTTGATCTTCCACAAGCTTGAACGATCACCAAGGTCCTCTCCTCCTTCTCCTCTTCAAATCTCTCAAAAACAATGCACAAAGGGTTTGTGAAACCCTAAGGCACGAACTCAGCCCTTTTATAGGCAAAGAGTGATGGTTAAAGTCTTAAACACCCTTAATGAAGAAAATCTGCGTATGACCGATCGATCAGTGGTATGGACCGAGCGATCGGTGGCTTACCGGTCGATCGGTGTTATGACCGAGAGATCGGTCAAAAACACACTCTCTGGAATTTTTCCCCATACAAAAAAGTTGACCGTGCGACAGCTATCGAGCGATCGGTAGTTGACCGATCGATCGCAGGTAATGACCGAGCGATCGGTCGACCCCTGCTTTGCTGAAAAACCTTGTTTACACCACTCGAATCTTCCCCAATGCACTTCCAACACTCTTTTATGCTTTCAACACATTCCCTAAGGACATATAGACCCATTGGAACATATACGCCATAATTCCAAACACATATATTAACATAAGACCCATAAGTGTACAAAACCACACTTGGGCACTATTCACACACTATTCATTCTTAGTGAAATGAAATTTCGGGGCTCTACATTCACACTTAGAATATTTTATACCCTAGATACTTGAGTATTATTATGCTCTTGTTTTAAGACTCAACATACACATATAAAGCCCTCACTTCACTTTTCCCAATATCAAGAATACATGAGGCCTTAGGCCTTAGGCCTTTACACGCACTGTACACTACCACTATTCACTGCACTATTCATATGAACAGTGCCCTCAAATCCTGGGGTTCTACACCGCGAGTGAGACCCATAGTCTCAGCCCTTTAATTTGCGGACTGACCAAGGTCAGTCATTTCCCAGCTGATATATTGACTGTCATGTGATAAAGAATCCCTAATAAAAAATTATTCTCGGTCAGCTTTGGAAGATCCCAAGATAGATATCTTTTTTTTTTCTCCAATAATAGTGTCATATGGCACCTCATTCGAATGGGGTGTAATTTCTCTCAAAAATTCTTGGAAGATAAGACTCTTTCCTCTCTTAAAGGAAAGTTTTATCCTCTCAAATTCCCTAAAAAGGTAAGTCAATTTGGAGTCCTTCAAGAAAAAAGACTTTCATTTGTATTCGGTTTCCCCAAGATAAAGGAAACCAATTGTCAAATGACATATGACTCTCTCTAAAATGAGAGAACCTTTTTGAACTCCACAAAAAGAGTAAGTCAAAGGGGAATCTAAAAAAGACTCTCCAAACGTTATAAAAAGAGAGTTTTTCACAAGAAACTCTCAGACACGAAAGACACACAAGAAACAAGTACGAATTAAAAATATAAGAATTTGTCACAAAATTTAGAGAGAGAAGAGAGAGAAAAATGACTTTATTTTCTTTTTGCAGGAAAACAACAACTAAGAAGAAAGAAGAAAGATCTCCCACCAATGGAGAATATTAGGTGAACCCTCCAATATGGTCACCTCTCTTTCTTTTTCCCTTTTCTTGATGCAAAGACCTCTATGAGGTATCTTGTAATGCCTACATGAGATCTGGGCAACCTCATTGAATAAATAAATAATTTATTCAAATATTTGTTCTTCTTTATTCTTCTTCTTAATTTGAGGTCCTTCCTCAAATCAGGAAGGTAATTAACAGTTCAGGTTTACTCGAATTGAAAGGATAGTCCCTCACACAAAATAATAAACTTCATACAACAATGAAGATAAATTGACAGCAACAAAATTTGTGTGTTACATCACCCAAAAGAACATAGTAACATATCCTCTGGAGAAATGACTCGCGATATTGACCACTTGACCTGCCAATTATTAATTGCAATTGGTAACCATGTGTCATTTTCACCATGTTGCTTGTGAATAGCTCATTAAAAGCTCACTCTGAGCTTGTTTATTTAATAAATAAGTCAAACAAGAACTAGATTTTCAAGTTCGTTGAATTAACGAGCTAAGCCTGAGCACGTAGATAATTATATTATATATATACATATATAAATACACTTGACATATTAGAATATTTAAAATTTACTTATTTTATATAAATACTAAAATTTAAATATATTTATTGTAAGCACCCAATTTTTACACCCTGCTCATCTAAACCTTAGACCTAAACCTAGGTCTAACCCTAGCCTAGCCCTAGCCCAAGCCTTAGGCAAAGTCCCATGGGCTCAAGGCCCTTTTCAAGCCCAAAACTCTAAAAATGGATAAAACCCTGTTTTTGGGCCCAAGCATGGGCCCACTAAACCCAATCCAAGTGGGACCCATACCACCCTTTTCAAATTCAATTTTTTAAGGGCAAAGCATTTTTGGCCTTTCCCACACAAGTGGTGGTTTAGCTCAAAAAGGAAATAAAACAAAAGTTTGAAATTCAAAATAATAATAACAAAAAAGAAAAAAAAAAGATTTTTTTTAGGGTAGTAGGGGGTGGGACCCACCCTAAACCAAATGAAAAGATTAATAAAAGAAAAAAACAAAAAAAAGCCACCCTTAAAAAAAAGAAAAAAAAGAAGGCCAACCCAATGTGGCAAAGCCAATAGGCGTTGGCCCATGCACATATGGGTTGGGCCCAAAATCAGTAAGGCAAAAAAAAAAAAAAAAAAAAAATATTTTAAAATCAGCTGGCACTGTTCATCGTCTTCTTCGTGAAGACGAGGACAGCCAGCACACTGCCACACCCCCTGTCGCCCTGCCCCTGCACCTGCCTTGTCTCCCACGCCTAGTGCCACCTCTTCTCATCCTTATCCATCCATCCTCCTCTCTCCTATTCTCCTATTTGAACCCCACGGCAACCACGGTTTGGGGGGGAGTTTTCAAAAAAAAAAAAATTTCTTATAGCAACTTCATCTCTCTCTTCCAGCTTCCAAGCCCATCTATCTAGGTCTTAAACCCTACCCCTAAGATCACCCCTAGATTTCCTAGGAGACCCTCAAACCGCATCAGTTCATACCACTCCACTGCGGCCATTATTGAGCATAAAGGGGGTATTCGGTTAAGGCATGGAGTAACCGTTCCTTTCTTTCTTTTCTTCTTCTCTCATCTTCTTCTTCCCTTGGTTAAGCTGTAGCAGTGAGTTCTCTCCCTCATGTTCTCCCCTTTCCACCTAATTTCATTCCATGGGAAACAACCACACCCGTGCCGTCACCGCATATCCCTTATCACCTTCCACTCCAGCGCCTGAACCAGCCCGAACAGCAGCCATGCCCCACCATTATTGATCTTCTCCAAGCTCGGTAGATAACTCAAAAAAAAAACACTCCTGAAGGCCCCTTACTTGGCACGCCCAAAACAGTAGCCTTGCGACCATCATTAGCAGCAGCTACAATTGCTGCCACCCATGTTCAACAGCGGGCAGCACCTGCAGTAGCAGCTCCAGGCCAGCCGTAGCAGGCCCCTAAGCGGCACCTCTATCCCTAAGCAAAGGTAGCTCGCACCATCTTCCAGCCACAGGTGAAAACAACTCTCCCATTCTTTAATACCGTGAACTCACTTGTGTTTAGAATTAGTTTGGTTTCAGAATAGTTCTAGATTGATTAGATAAAATCCTTTACTTTAGATTTAGTTTTTTCTACAGCTGCTTTAAATTAATCTCTAAATTTTAGATAGATTAAATCTTTCTTGGACCCCATATTAGTTTTAATCAGCTTTTTTGAGATCATTTTATGAGCCATTGCTATGCCTAGAATAAATCTGTTTTCTTATTAGTTTTAGCCTAGATTCAATGTCTTCGGGTCAGCTTCTAGATTAGATTAGAGTTAGGTTTGGTCAGTTTTTTAGATAAACTTGAACCTAGATTTTTTATTTTTTCTTTCTTTCTTTGAGTTAGTTCTAGATGAATCTTAACTTAGGAAAGATCTGGTTTCGGCTAGCCTTTAGATTAATCTTAAGTTAGGCTAAACTCTTTTTGTGGGAAGAAATCTGCTGTGGAGTTAGTATTAGGCTAGTCCTTAAGATAATCCTAGATTAGTCCATAGTTAGTCTAGGTTAGCCCTTTAGTTAGTCTAGGGTAAGCTTAAAGAGAGGCGTAGGATAATCTTTTAGTCAGTCTTAGTTCATTGTTAGATCTCAGTCTATTTAAAAATCTGCTCTAGGTTGATTTAGTTTTTCCTGAGTTGGTTTCACTTTTAGATTAATTTTAACATAGGTTAGGCATAATTTAAAGTTAAACTCCTAGGTTCTAGATTAGATTCAATTTTTGATTCTTAATTTCTTAGATTTTAGGCTATCTTCCAAATTAATGTCCTAGGATAACTCTGGTTTCGATTAGTTCTTAGATTAGTTATAACCTAGACAAAATTCATTTTTAGGGGTTAGTTTTAGACTAGTCAACTTAGATTAAATCTATCATCGGTTAGTTTTTAGGTAGACTCAACATAATTGGTTTAAACCGTTGTGGAGTAGTGGTAGTCTTAGCTTAGTCCTTTGTGGTTTACTTCTCTAGGATAGTTTTAGTTAATAAAACTATGTGAGGGCAATCCTTAGACAATTTTTTATAACCCTTTGTGAAGTAGATTAACTCTAGGATAGCCTTGAATAATCATAGTTAGTTTAGACCCGTTGCTCCGCAACGAGCCTAAACTACTATTCAAAAAATCCAAAAAAAAAAATGATGGAAAATATTTGAAAAAATCCCTAAAAAATCTAAAAAATCTAAAAAGACCAAAAAAAATTGATATTGGACTTTCTAACCATGGTTAGCACCCCTAACCATGGTTAATCTTTTCTTAACCTCGGATAGCAACTCTATCCCTTGGTTAAAACACCTTGGGCCTACCGGGCCTCACTCCTCGGCCTACCGGGCCAAACCCTAGCCTACCGGGCTCACCCTTGGCCTACCGGGCCCAATCTCGGCCTACCGGGCCCAAACTAGCCTACCGGGCTTCACCCTCGGCCTACCGGGCCCAACCCTACTCTATCAGACTTACCTTAGGCCTACCGGGCCCAATACCAAGCACTTGACCAACCCGGTCAACCACCCCTAGCCTCCCGGCTAGACCCTAAGCCACCCTTGGTGCACACACACACACACCCCTAGCCTTGGCACGGGCTCATGTGCCAGAACTACGCTCGGTCTGATCTCACCCCTTTGTGAGTACGTAGGCAACCCAACTCGGGTCCGACCCTAGACATTTAGCTTTATATTTTTTGGATTAACATTTACTTAAATATCTTGGATTTTTTTTCTAATTGAAATTTGAGATTAAAATTGGCTTAAGTTTAGGGAGTAGGTAACCGTTATGAAACGGGGGTCCTGGGGTGCCTAACACCTTCCCCAGGGCTTAATCGAGCCGCTTACCCTAATTCTGATTAGACCATTTGCCTTATCCAAAACGCGAACACCTGGGACCTATCCCTTAGAATGAATAGGTGGCGACTCACAGTCAAACAATATAATGTGAATTTGGGTCGGAAATTCCCATGCTCACATTTATTATAATAATTAAGATTAATAGTATATATTCTATTGTAAATTATAAGAATACCATTTATACAATTATAAACTTATACTAAAATTTTAGTTAACACCGTAATTTCTTTGCTTGAGATAATAAAGTAAAATTTTCACTTAGTATAAATAACTATATTCAATGAACCAAGCTGTTCGCGAACGGCTTGAACTTCACTCGAGTTCGTTTGTTAAAGCTTGAGCTTGTTACCTATTGCCCATTCCCCCCGTACCTGAAAAATATTTAATAAACAAGTCAAGCTCAAGCTTGATTTTCAAGTTCATTTAAATAGCCGACAAGCTTGAACACTCAGCTTGGCTCGGTAACATCTCTAATGATGTCACGATGATATGCCTAGTAAGGGTGTATCAAGTCGAGCAAGCTCGAATTCTCGTTCAAGCTTGAAAATTAGGCTTCATTGAGCCGAGCTGTTTTTTGGAGCTTGAAATGTGTTCAAGCCGAGCTTGAGCCAAAGCTTGTTTGATTCGGCTCAAAGCTCGGCTCGATTCGGCTTGAGCTCAACTCGAATATTATATATATATATATATATCATTATTATATATTTAAAAAATATATAATTAATATTTATATATTTATAATAAAATATTATTATTATTTGAAACTTAATTTTTAACAAGTCAAGCTGAGCTCGAGCCAAGCTATCGTATTTGAGTTGAGCTTTGAGATGAGCTTTTCAAGCTTAAGTCAAGCACTCGAGCTCGAGCTTGGCCCAACTCGACTCAAATGCACCCCTAATGCCTAGCATTCCCCTATTAAGTTGAGACTTGAGATTAGGAGTAGAAACGGGCTGAGTCATAGTTCAGATCAGATTGGATATAGTTTTTTTTTTTTGGTAATAGGATATAGGTTGAATAATAACATTTTCAAGTTTCAACTCGAATCCGCATGAACAAGTTTAAAAAAGTCTGAGTTCGTCCTAAGTTACCCAACAATGACTTGCTTTGAGTGAATTTTTGTATTTGTGTGAATGTGTCGCAAGTACGGTTGGGCCGTCACTAGGGTTATTTGTGTTAGATTCTCTTCATGGATTAGTGGGTTAGAGAGTCAATAATTTGAAGTTGATTTAGGATTTACGCTTAGCCAATTTTTATTTTGGGGAAAATATATTTTACACCCCCTGAGTTTGACAAAAATATAAATAGACCTCCTGAATTTTCAGAAAATACATTAGACCCTTATTTTTCAAGCAATGTACTATAATTTTACATCCAAAATTCTTCTCAGGACCATGTAAGTACCCAATTTTTACACCCCTGATTAACCACGGTTAAGTTCCTTAACCATGACAATCCTCGGTCAAAGTCCCCTTAACCCAAGGTAAACCCCAAGCGAACCCTAACCCAGCCTAGCCTTAACCATAAGTGAACCCGAGCCTAGCCCTAGCTTAAGCCCTTAGGGCTTAACCTCAAGTCCACAAACCCCATGCGGTATCAAGTCTCGGCCTAGGCCCATGCCCAGACCCAGTAAAATTCAAATGGGAAGCTCCCGTACCGCATGCTCAACCTGGGCCAGGCCCTCTGGGCAAAAACCTTGAATGTCGGTAATGGGATTATCGACAATCCCAATTTGCACTAGTTCTGGGATGTTGGTAATCACATTACCGACATCACCGGTCTTTTCTTGCAACAGCACGCCAACCCTCCTGTAGGGTTTAGGCACGCCCTGCACCCACTCCTCCGACTTGCAGGCGGTCACTTCGGCATCATGGCCTCCCCCCTACCACCGTCCTTATACCAGGGGTGTCCCCAACCCTTGGCCTATAAAGGAGACACCCCCATGACTGTAAAATCATCCAAGAAACCTGCTACTCGAACCCCTGCCAAGTTGCCGACCTTAACCATCAGCACAAGCCCTTCCTAGGCATCCCCTGAAGTCCACGAAGCCTCCCATAGCTTCCCAATAGCCTCACAACTCCTGTGCAGCGCCATCAAGCTCCACCGCCATCCATAGTGCTGCCACCGAGCTCCACCGTCCTCACCAGCACTCCAGCAGGGTAGGGCTTCCCCCTACCCCTCTTACTGTTCATTTTGTGCACGTTGTGAGCCCTTGGTCCATTCCATGAGACTTTCTCTTTTGTTTGCAGGTAGATACCCACTGTGGGGGTCTCTCCCACCTTCATAGGTGCGGGGAACCCCCTCCCGAGGGTAAAGCTCAACCTATAGGGATGTCTGGGGGCCCTCCACATCATGAGGGAGCCCCTGGTATTCCCATAGTAGTAGCCTCGCAGGGCCATTTGCGAGTTTTGAAAAAAAATCGAGGGTGTCGGCAATCTCAGTGCCGACACCCTGAGACCTTGCTGTTTTGAGGGTTGTAGACCCCACCTAGTGGCAGTTCAGGCCAAACCAAGACAGGGTTTTGTTCGTCTTGACCTCCCCCACATCTTCCATGATGACCTCCAGACCCGTAGATGAGCTTAACCGGGGTTAAAACCCACAAAACCACAAACTATATAGAATGTCGGCAATCACAGTGCCGATATTCATGATTTTATGTGACAGTGCAAACAGGCTATTTTGGCACACTATGGGGTCTACACCAGGCTACTCCTGAGGCTCAAACTAGGCCCATTGTCTTTCCTTCATCTCAGGCTTCAAAATAGTATATTATGGCCCCCCTAACTCCTTGTGCAACTCAAGTTACTGACTCTCAAAAATTAGAAAAAATCATGTGTACTGTCGGCAATTTCATTGTCAACAACTTGAAATTTTGGATTTTGGGGTCCACAGCACATGGGGGCCCTCCATTGGACCTCACCTGCCCCTGGGACCCAGCCCAAGTGTGCCTATGCCTTCCTTGGCTTTAACCATGGTTAAATTTGACTATGGTCAAACCTTACCCATGGTTAGTTAAGTTGACAAATTTGAAAAAATCCAAGAAAATCTAAAGAATCCAAAAAATTCTAAAATGATAGAAAATATCATTTTTTGGATCATGTTCATTGCCTAACCATGGTTAAATGAGCTTAATCATGGTTAACACTTGGTTTAACCATGGTTAAGCCTATTTAAAACCTTGGTTAAATTCCCAAAGGCAAAGATAAATCCAAATTTAATGTTGATTGTCTAACATTGGTTATCCAGATTAATCATGGTTAAAACTCATGTTTAACCATGGTTAAGCCTATTTAACTTAGACAATTTTGGGAACAACCCCTAAAATCCCTAACCGGACTTGGACCTTAACCCAAGGCCTACCGGACCGATCTAAGCCTACCGGGCTTAACCCTATGCCTACTGGGCCGATCCAAGCCTACTGGGCTTAACCCTAGGCCTACCGGGCCGATCCCTAGCCTACCGGGCTCACCCTTAACCTACCGGACCCAATCTCGGCCTATCGGGCCGATCCCTAGTCTACCGGACTTCCTCTTGACCTACTGGGCCTACGCCTATCGGGCTTCAACATTGGCCTACCGGGCCCTATCGAACCAAGCACTTGACCAACCCGGTCAACTCAACCCTAGTCTACCAGACTAGGCCTTGAGTCACCTTTGGTGTACACACAACACCCCCTTAGCCTCGGCACGAGCTCATGTGCCAGAACTACGTTCAGTCTGATCTTACTCCAATGTGAGTACGTAGGCAGCTCAACTCGGGCCTGACCCTAGTTTAGTTTTTCCCTTCTTGGGTTAGTATAAATTAAATCAAACGACATTTGACTAAAACTTGACCTTAAATGGCTTAAACCTAGTAAGTAGAGAACCGTTGCAAAACGGAAGTGCCGGGGTGCCTAACACCTTCCCCGGGTTTAATAGAACCTCTTACCTAGATCTCTAAACAAACCAAAACTTTATCCATTATCATGAGACTTATCCCTACCGAATAAATAAGTGGCGACTCTACACATAAAATTAACTGACCACATCGCCAGGACAGCACTACTCCTCGTGGGCGGGGACCGAAATCCTCGTTCACAGGCCCAAACAATTTTTATTAAAAATTCGGGTCTTTAAATTCGACCTCCAATTTGTGACATTTACGAATATCCCTCTAATTTTGTTTGATATATACTTCTACTTTTTTGGCGATTTAGTAATCAATCCATACATTCCAAATAATTTGTGGGGATCTAAATTTGTTCTAGCACCTCTTAAACATGTGTCTGTATTTTTTTGGTTGTTGTGCTCCACTTTTTACTTGATATGGATGTCATTTGACCTGTAAAGATATTCGAATGCTTAAGTTATAATATTCATCGAACTAGTTGGTGGAGGAAGAAGAAGAAGAAGAAGAAGCTCTTCTCACGGAGTGTGGTCTCAAGCCTTTTCATAGCATAGTCAAAAGGTCTCTTCATTAGTTAATCACCGGTTGACTCCACTTAATCCGTCAAGAGGCTAGTATGGCTATTGAGCAATACTGCGGACTGATTGCGCATGCCCGTCCACGTGGCTATGGATTGGAGGTCCATATTAGGTTGACAACACGTGTCTCCTGTTTGCATGGCAGAGTAATCTTAGTGCGATGACACATTAGATGGTTGCTCTCCTACTCGGATGCTTTACAGCTCGGCTAAGATGATCTAAAGCTCGGGTCGATATCCAATTCAACAATATTGGCCAGTTCTTGTCAAGCAAGCTTTGCTTGAGGAATGCTAACAAGTTGGCCGAGCTGAATGTCTTACCGATTTATTTTCCTTGCAAATTTTAAATTGATTATTGTGCGTGCCTTTTGCTTTAGAAATACTGTTTCTAGTGTGTCTTGCTCTTATTCATAACTAGTCAACTCTACTCTCTTAGATCTTACGTTAAAAAAGACAACAAAAATTTGTGGAATAAGAGCATTCCTAACAGTCTCACAAAAATAACTTTTTGGTTATTTTGATGAGCCAAAAGACTAAAAAGATGTTAAAATGAATCCCAACAGTCTCAACAGAATGTGGTGAGTACTGTAGACTCACCAAAGTTAAATCTTCTCACCCTTGGGCCCACACAAATAATAAAATAAGGTTTCTCTCTCCTTTTCTTTTTTGTGATCCCACACAAACAATAAAATAATATTTTTCTCTCTTCTTTTTTTGTTTTCCCATATAAATGATAAAATATTGCTTATCTCTCATCTTTTTTTTTTGGTTAAAATGATGACGCTGTTGGGAGTGTTTTAAAAAAGTGGCTCACCAAAACCACTTTTTGTGGGTTTTGGCTATTTTGATAAGTGAAATTTGGTGAGGCTGCTAGGAATGCTCTAAGGGGCTATATTTTGGGATTCGGTAGCCATTCTGTCACTGATACGACAATGGATCGTCAAACACCCTAAAATGTGCTCAAACTAAATCATATGAACAAGTGACATAGCCTTTGATACTATCATACATTTTTTTATTTTTGCAGGTATTATCATTATCTAAGTTAGTTGGTGTAGGTCTGAAGTTGAGCGAATACAACTAGTAGGCCTCTCAACTGCCACACTTCTTGAACCGGATTCCTCCCCTAAAAGGAACATACATCTGATCACTAGAGCAAGCCATGAGACGTGATTCTAACCCTGCATACTTAACCACATTATTACAAGTAACAAAACTGTCAAAATGAAGTACTTTTGGCAAAATGGGGTTGCTTTTTAATGGCACAGGATTCTCTCGAGTTTGAATCCCTAGAGGTCGCCACGTGTCTCCTTTGACGCCCTTTAACCATGGGTAAGGTTCACTCACCCATCCTTGGTGTTTTTTGTAAAATATATTAATTATTATTTTTTAAATTAAAAAACTGTTTTTAGAGTTTTTTTAATATTAAAAAAATTTTTTAATATTTAAAAAAGAATTAATATTTTAAAAAAAAACCAAGAATAGATGGGTGAACCCTAGGGGTGTGAACCTTACCCATGGTTAAGAGGTGTCAAAAGAGACACGTGGCGACCTCTGGGGTTCAAACTCGAGAGATTCCCTCGAGTTGAACTCGATCCTAAGCCTTTTTTAAACTGTTAGGAAACAAAGGGTATAATGTGAGAAAACCAGTGGTCTTTTAAATATTAAAGCATTAATTAGCGGACTTCAAAGGACAACATAATACCTCAAACGGTTGGTACCCGTTTTGAGGAGCTCTAGGGTGAAGCTTACCTGGGCTGCATGTGTGTGGTGTGTGTGTGTATGCTGTGGTGGTGTGAGTATTCCCTTGGCTTTGCCTTCAGTAATTGCCTTGTGGTATGATTGAGTTTACCGAAAAAGAAAAAGAAAAAGGACAACATAAAAATCTAGGCAGCAAATCCTCTCCTGCAAATCCGGTTATCACCCCTAGAGGTCACCACGTGTCTCCTTTGACACCTATTAACCATGGGTAAGGTTCACCCAACCCTAGGGTTCACCCACTTATTTTTGGTTTTTTTTTTAAATAATAATTCTTTTTTTAAAATTAAAAAACTGTTTTTAATATTAAAAAAACTCTAAAAACAGTTTTTTAATTTTTTTTAAAAAATTATTATTTAAAAAAAAAAACCAAAAATAGGTGGGTGAACCCTAGGGTTGGGTGAACCTTACCCACGGTTAAGGGGTGTCAAAGGAGACACGTGGTGACCTCTAGGGGTGATAACCGGATTTGCAAAATCCGGTTATCACCGGAGAGGATTTGATGCCAAAATCTACTACAAATTTCAATTGGGCCACATAGCGAAAGAGAAAATCAGATACCCACAAAACCGAACCTCTAAATATTATTTTCTTTTTTACCCGCGGAATTGCAAACCAGCTGAAGCCGTCTTGCATTTTAATTGGGTGGTCGTTTGGTAAGCTAGACCTTATGATCAGTTCTTCATTTTCCATTCCATAATACCATTATATTATGGTAAAAAATATCTTACTCAAAGGCCTAAATTATATGTAGGGATGGCAACGACCGGGCCAATTGGATAACCCGCCCTGCTCTTATTAGGACTGGTTTGGGGAGCTTCTAGGGATAGGGGAGGGTTTGGAAAAGAGATGTTAAATCCGAGTCGGGTTCGGGCTGGGTTTAGGCCGCCCCGCCCCGCCCCACCCCACCCGTTTATAATACCAAATCACTATTTTACCTTTAGTTTAATAATAAAATTATATAATTATACTAATTATAGTATGAAATATAGTTCTGACCCATCCCATCTAGTGCTTAACGGGGAGAGGCGGGACAGAGACGAGTTTAAAAACTGTTTTAAAAAATTAGAAGCGCTCTGGCCTGGGTTTGGAGTAGGAGTTTTCCATTAGGGATGAGGTCGGGATGAGGGTGCCCTGGTCTTGTCCCGTTGCCATCCTTAATTATATCTCAGAACACAGCCAAACACCCCCAAAATAATAAAAGAGAGGTGGAGCACCCTGATCCAATTTGGCCGAGCACTACTCGTGAGCTTGGTACTCGTGGAAGCAGGAGAAAAGGCTCACCCACCGTATAATGGACAAGTGTCGAAATGAGGGTATTTTGGTAATTGAGCAATAGTCCCCTCGTCCGAGAAGGGGTCTTATCCCTCCTCGCTCTCACATAGCCGACCTTCACCTCCCATTAACTAGGGCTAATTTTTTTTTAACCCTTTAATTAATTTATTTTTCTAAAAACCAAGGGTATATGGGTGAACCCTAAGGGTAGATGAATCTAAACCACAACACATGGTAAGAAAATGGGAGCCCAGAAGCCCCTCCTCGCATCACCCACCGAGGAGGTGATTATTTTCCTTTGGTAATTCGAGTGTCTTTGAAATGGGAAATAGTTCACGTACCTTAAAATCTATTTCCAAACCTAAGACACCGCTTCATTTGGTGAAGCCCCTCTTAAATACTTAGAGTAATGCTTTATGTTTGGAAATGGATTTCAATTTCCAAACCTAAGACACCGCTTCATTTGGTGATGCCCCTCTTAAATACTCAGAGCAATGCCTTATGTTTTATGTTCCATTGAAATTGTGGGGAGAGACGTATAGTCACATAGAGGAGTCAAGAGTGTTTGTGACACATTCTACCAGCAGCCATGGCGTCGTATGCGTTGTTGAAGCGATCGAGCTGCAGTTCAATGAAGTCGATGATGGTGGGTTGCCTTCGAATTGCTGCTTCGAGGGCATTCGCATCGGTTGCTGTAGGATCTGATATCGTCTCTGCCGCCCATGATGTTTCTCTTCAGAAGGCTCGAAGCTGGGACGAAGGCGTTGCTTCTAAGTTCTCCACCACACCTCTAAAAGATATCTTCAAGGTTCTTTCTCTTTGTTTTTACTCAGCTAATTGATTCTGAGTTACCCCATTTTCTTACTTTTGCGCTTTTTAGGGTTTCTAATATTTTCTGTTGTTTGGTTTTCCAATTTGATTTCAGGACAAGAAAGTCGTCATCTTTGGGCTCCCTGTAAGTTTTTTTGGGACCTTCCTGTTCTTCTTGCAATTTTTTTTTTTTTTTTGGTACATTCTGGTATTTGTTGCTGTTTATTGGTTTTTACTCAGCTAAAGCTTGGAACTTTGCACTTTTTCATGATAGTTGTTAATAATTTTGGGTCACTTTGTCGAGGTTTCTAACAAGATTAATTCTTACCATCATGAGATTTCAAGTCTTTTCATTTTTTATGAGATTTGAAACCATTAATTTTGCTGCATTTGAAGTCTTAAGGGAATTGCAACCCAAGAGAGGAAAAACATAATACATCTAGTTCTCAAAAGAAAATGCATATTGTTCAATGACAAAACTTGCAAAGTGCCAGACTTGGTAAGTCTCGGCAAAAGAACCAACCCTTAATATTTTGCAACAGATTCTCTTTTCTTGTTTCTTTATATTTTCTATTTGATTACTTTATTTAATGTGTTGATGAATAGCCTACAACTTACTGAAATGATTTCTGTATTCATATATCTGGCTTTAAAAGAAAATGACTATGCAGGCACTTTGATTTCCTCAGTAAAGTGATGTTATAGTATAGAATCTTAGAAATTTGCAATTTTTTTACTACTTGTGCTGCCGGGAGACTAATGTGACTTCAATTTGATGTAACGGGGGTTGATGAGTGGTGAGATTATTTTTTTCACCATGGAAATGTGTTTTCGTGAGATCTTTGTCTTCTTTATTTTGCATGGTTAGAATCATTGGATTGATGGGTTCCCACAATTTTATTGTTATTTTCAAGTGTCTTGAGGTTTGCATTACCATCTTCCAGGGCGCATACACAGGAGTTTGTTCGACACAGCATGTCCCTAGTTACAAGAAGAACATTGATAAGTTCAAAGCCAAAGGGATCGATTCTGTAATTTGTGTAGCCGTCAATGATCCATATGTTATTAATGGGTGGGCAGAGAAGCTTCAAGCCAAAGATGATGTAAGTTATCATCTTAACTTCAAGTCCTCTTATTTATTTATGGATATACTATGTAATTTGCATACTGTTTAACTGATTATGTTTGAGGTGTGCCTAATATTTTTATTTATTGTATTACTATTGGTAAAATCAGGTAGAAAATATATTATAAATGACTCACCAAAGAATGAAAAATAGGTTGTTGGGTTCACAATGAAATTGAACTAAAAAAGGCCAGGAAAGACAAAAAGAAGAGCGACTATAATATCCAAGAAATCATAGATCAATAGGACCCCAAAAAGAAACGCAGCCTCACTATTTTTTTTGATATGTAAATCATCAGGGGAAATATATATATGTGTGTGTGTGTGTGTGCGTGCAAAAGAGAAGACAACTACAAACTTGGGTTCGCGTGTGTGTGGGTGTGTGTGCGTGTGCGTGCAAAAGAGAAGACAACTACAAACTTGGGTTTGCGCACGCGCGTGTGTGTGTGCGTGCGTGCAAAAGAGAAGACAACTACAAACTTGGGTTCGCATGTGTGCGTGCGTGCGTGGAAAATAGAAGACAACTACAAACTTGGGTTCACAAGGAAGTGAACCAACAAATCAAAAGCAAAGCATATTTAAACGCTAACAATAACATGCTATATATACAACATAAGGGAGAGTAGGAAGTAAAGATCTGCAGGCCATAAACACCACGAGAAAGCCCTGTCAAATCAGCAACTGACGACCTAAGTCTTTAGTCACTCCTAGTTGAGCACGCCGAGATGAGAAGCTGGCGACATCTTCTGTCACGCCCCAAAATCCCCCTCAGAAGAATTGAGAACTTTGACACGTGACTTACTTGACTTAATCCCTTGAATGAGCTTTAAGGGCATACAAAATTCTGAACTTAAAAATTTCTTCAATGGAATAATATTTAATACTTCAACTGAACATCAATTAAAATCTGTAATTAAATTGAACCTACATAATCTGAATCATCCCCGTGATTCTCAACTCTTTAATTAAACACATCAAATCTAAATATCTCAATTTAAAACTAAACATAATAAACTAATTACAATCTCTCTGGAATTTAAACAATTTATAATAATAGTAAAACCATTCCTCGAAATCCCGTTCCTCTTTGAGATGATCACCTACAAGATCTTCCTTATGTACTCTTCAACTCAAGCCTCCTGGTTACACTTATCAAATCTCGAACCTGCCAACAACAAAAGTTATCGGTTGAGTAACAAGTTACTCCGCGTATATAACAATCCATAGTAAACAATATCATAACGATAATATGCATAAAAGTGACAGTTCAATTACAATTCTCATACATAAATCAGAGTGCGGAACATATTTTCTTTTCAATTCTTTCGTGTGTTCACTTATACATATCTTACTTATCTTGCTTGTCTTATTACTTGACTTTTCTTTTTTACCTTATTTTTCTTGACTTGTCTTTTCTTACTTTTCTTTGAAATCTTTCTTGAAGCCAGATAACTAGTATCCTTGGAAACTTATCTTGAAGCCAGGCACTAGCATCCTTATTTTTCTTACTTTTTATTTTATTTTATTTTATTTTTCTTTGATATCTTCCTTGAAGCCAGATAACTAGTACCCTTGAAAACTTATCTTGAAGCTAGACACTAGCATCCTTGTCACTTAGACTTGAAGCCAGATATAACAGACCCTTGCATAACTTATACTTGAAACCGGACATGATATACCATCGATGAACTTAGATTTGAAGCTGGGTACAATGTACCCTTGGTTACTTACTTTATTGGTGTCCATTATTGATGAGAAAACTCGTTCATGCAATCTTATTTCTGTCACTCTTACTTTTTTTTGTATTTATATTCACATCGTGCGTATGTATATAACATTGTTGCGATTGAAATCAGTAATAAACCCTCGGTTAAATTCCACTCTTGATCATAGGTTGAGGGCATCGTAAATCCATCATAGCAATTCACATCACCATGATAAAATCCTAAAACCACTAAAACCCTAACCAAAGTTTATTTACCCGAATGTATATTACCCATGCAGCAATTCATATCTTACATCCATTATCGATCATCGTGCATATAAATTCTATAGATTATAATTTAAACATCAATAAATCAAGGTTCTTACACTAACAATAATAGCATATGTTCATGAATCTTACTTCAATAGATCATACATCATCATGATTCTTTGGTCGTTAAAACTCATAATGGGTCATTCATCATACATTGATTTCAATCATAATGGGTCATTCATCATACATTGGTTTCAAGTAATTCATGCATAAAGTAGTAATCATAAAATCCTCACTTACACAAAAATATAAAAATCATCCTTTCTACATACCATCATTCAACTCAATCTCTGGCATACATCTCTTCTACTATATACATTCACATATTTCCATCATTTTCTTTCCCTTTATTCTTACATAAAATATAATATCAATAGGGTTATTCACATCCTACTTTAACAATTCTTAAGAAAACATACATAAGGAATCATAGAAATTCATAGATCTCATTTGTATTCAAGTCCTTACTTAGATCTACCTTTTTAAATCTTACTTTACATTAACATTCAGGAAACTAAGAATTAGGGATTATTATTTACATTATTCACATCTTAATCATATTCTTTACATAGATCTTATCATTAGATTCGTACTTTAGATAAATAGTTATAAAATTGAGAATTAGGGAAAGTTATTTACCTCACTTGATCGCTTCCCTACGATCTTACTATTGCGAATGAGGCTCGATCTAAATCCTCACGTCTCCTTCTTCATTCTTTAGTTGAATTCTTGAAATCTTTAGGTTTTTCCCTATTTGGATTTCTCAAAATACTCAATTATCTCTCTTTTTGATGTTTATGAGGCTCTAGGAAACCTAATTCACGAGTTAAGGAGGTATTTATAGAGTTGGGAACTCTAGGGAAGGTTAAAAAGGGCAAACATCACGTCTTTCCAGAAAAATTCCCGTTCTGGCAAATCGATCGCTGGTGGTGGGCGATCGATCGCCCTCCCCTTTTTTTTTTTTTCGAAACTCTTCTTCAGTATTTTGGCCGTGACTATTGACTTGGTTATCCAAATTGGATGATTCAACTTGCGTTGGACTCGTCATTCGAAGTGGAACAACTTTGATGTTTTGCAAAATTTCTAATTCTTCTTTATTCATATAATAATTTGTCCCTAAAGCTGACTGGTCTGAAAATGGATTTCAGTAGCCCAGATTTGCAGCAGACCCGGTTTCAAAAATCTAACTTTTAACCTAACTCCGACTAAGAATTTGGAAAAATGGTAAACATGAACCTTGAAGAGGATTCTAATACCTTTCCAAAAATTCAAGAATATCTTGATTCCAATTTGCGGCGATAAAACTATGGCTTCTTGAACTTGAGGGTATGTTAAGGCATCCATTTTAATTCATCTTTTAGGAACGCATGCATTTAAAATCGGGTACATATTTCAAGAAATCCATGTAAATTGCACGAATACCGAGGGACTAAATTTCGGGTCTCTACATCTTCGACGAACCCTATCTGATGAAGAAGGTGTATCTTCAAAAACACGTTTACTTCTCTCTTTCCAGATCAACCAAATTAAAGCCCCAGGAAGTAAGGCCTTAACCCCACTGATAACTGAGCCTCCAATTTATTGTAGACCAATAGGATAAGAAAGCTTGGAAGGAAAAATGGAGGGTCCAAGCAACCCTGAGAAAAGAAAGATAGTAACCCCAAATACCCAAAGCAAATGGATAATCCAATAGCACCGTCCACAGATTCCTCCTGATGAAGGCACCAGAAGCACCAGTTTGCCAACTTTTAACCTCTATTTTGCAAATGATCGCAGGTGAGGATCTTATCCAAGGAAGCCGACCAAAGAAAGAAACATGTTTTAGAAGGAACACTTGGGATCTATACAATCCGATAAGGAAATGAAGACCTAGGATTAGACTTTAGAACCTGAACAAAAGATCTCATTGAAAATTGACCTTCACTATCCATTGACCACATTCTCACATCCGTTCGAGGAGAAGAAGGACTAGCATTCACAAGATGGTTAACCAAAAACGCAACCTCAATATTCGCCAATCATTGATGAGATAAGTTCAACCATCTTACACGGATTGCACAACCCTGAACACTCTTACAACAATAACATCGGGGCACATCCTAGTATCCTACCCGATATCTCAGGGTTGTGACTCTTAGAAAGCCATTGTAAAAGAAGTCAATGAGTCCTCAAACAAATCTATTTTGAGTGCAATAGAGTTGTATGAAATTCAAGGGTTCCATCCAAGGTTGCTTTCTTTCTTTGGGAAGTTGTGTTAGATAAGATAATCATTTGCGGCCATTTTGAAAAGTAGATGTTGGAGTTTGGCTAATAGGTGCTTCTTGTGCCTTGAGTCGGAGGCATCGGTAGATCCTCTATTGTTGTGTTGCCCTTTTGCATCAGAGATATGAAGTTATTTTCTTGAGTGAATTGGTGTATCCCGGGTCTTTTTGATTTTTTTTAAAAGCTTCTTATCTTGTTGGCTCTCGGTTAGTTTGGCGGCTCCCATCTCTACACTTTGGAGTTTCCTCCTGGGTGCGATCGCTTAGTTGTTATGGAAGGAGATGAACCGCATGGTTTTGAAGACATGACGCTTCCCTCTCCCTAGATATGTCATATGTGGCGGCGTTTGGCATTTAATTTTGGAATGATGTTCAGTTAGTAATGGTTTTGAAGGTTTTGATCTTCTTCAGTTATGGTAATGTCGTACTGGTAGTCAGATCCCCTATCGGGATTGCCCCATCAGAATTGTTATCTTAGTTATGTTTCTATTTAGTTGTTTTATCTATTGCTTTTCTAGTTTCAGCTTTTGTGCTTCTTGGTTCACTATCTTGCGACCCTTTTTATTGTATTGTATATTCTTTTGCTCCTATATATCATCTAATTTAACGATAGAAAAAATGTAGCCCATCAAATACTCTGTGGTTCCATTACTTTCAAATTCAAGCTAGTGCCTTTGGAAGGAATAGTCGTGTGCTTGATACCCTACCATCCTTCTTGACTGATGAAGAGGACCAACTTGATACCTCTTACGTACCTTGATAAATTGAGCACCCAAGATGGATGCCCGTACACATGTCTCATACTGAGTCTTAAGTATAAATGTCATGATCATGATGTATTTTGGCCCTGTTTCTTCCCTGTCTCATTTTTTTTGTTACTTACATCCCGTACATGGTGTCACATTTAATATGTCTGTCCTTCTATCAATATTATAAATATTGGTGACCTAACTGTATTAGTTTTCTTAAGCATGTAGTTGCTACTCTTTTTTCTTTGATTAATCATGACTTTATTGAAAGAAAATATTCCATTATACCGAATCAAAGGGTAGAAAGTCCCCAAATCTCAACTAGTCTCCCTGCAACATTTTTTCTGGCCGGTTACTTTTACACATCATTGTCAAATTGTCGCCCCTAGAGATAATTTCAGAAGAAAATATTTTGTTTCTTTTGATTTCTTCCAAATCATTAAGTAAATAAATGATTTTCCATGGTTTAAATCTTTGAAACCTTCCTAATGGTGCTGACTCAGCACCACTGAGAGGACTTCTTCCATTATTGGACTTGAGAATTTGCAAACAGATGAATTCCTTCAACCATCTCTGCGAGTGCTTTATACATACTCCAGAAAGACATTCTTGTCTACATTTCTCATTTATATAACTATCGTTGAAGACAAAAGGATCAGTTTTTTTATTTAATCACATTGATAAGAAGTTTGATGGAAACATCCAATATTACTTCCATTTCACTTAGCTTATGTATGCCTTCATTCTATCATTAACAAACTCAACCTAGTGAAAGTTCTTAGTCTTATTTGTCAAAAGAAATAAATAAATAAGTGGTTCTTCACTGAAGAATTTGGTTCTTTATGGTTGGAAGACAAATTGAAAAGGACCATTGTCAAGAAGGAATTCCTAAAGATGGTTCAGATAGAAGAGCTATGTCTGGACCAGAAGTTTAGAGTCTTGGCTTAAAGAAGCGAAAATAATATTATATTTTTTTCATCAATTTGAAAATAGTAGATGATGAGGCATTACATTTCTATGCGTAAGGTGGATGGGGTGGTGGAGGAAGATCCTATTTAAGAGGATAAGATTAGTTATTTCAAAAATCTTTGCACCAATCATCATAAGTATTTTCTGTTTCTTGACGAAGATAAGGTTCTAAAAGTGTTGGGTAAGCTTAGAGAATACAAGCCCTCCCAAGCTAGATATCTTAGCCTTTTATAAAAGATGTTGAGGCATCATTCACGAACATTTTATGATAATTATGAAGGAGTTCCATGGAGAATCCACTTTAAATAGCAGCTCTAATGCCCATGTTGTCGCCTTAATTACCAAGAAGGATAGTGTAGATGAACTGATGGACTTTAGGATGACTAGTTTGTGGAACAGTACCCATTAAATATTGTTCGAGATTCTTTCTTCGAGGTTTTGGCAGGCGTTGAGTCCCATTATCTCTTCCATTCCAATAGCTTTTTCTTCTTCTTCATGGTATACAAGTCCTGTATATGGTATTGATAGCCAGGAGTTCATTGATTCAAGGCCTAGATTTGGTGGTCCCTTACGATCATGTTAAGTGGGAAAGTTTGGACCACATGCTCTTGAGATTGGAAATTGGAATGAGATGGAGGAACTGGATCAAAGTGTGTATCTCGCTGGTTTTCTGATTCTTATTTATGGGTCATTTGTTTCTCCTCTTTTCTCTCTCTTGTTTCCTCATTTTCTCTTTCTTTTTTCCTTTTTTTTAACACAAGGTATTCGTCAGGGGGATCAGGTCCAACCATTCTTCGATCAATATGGCAGGGGCCTTGAGTAAATGAATTGGGAGAGCAAAGGAAGGGTCAAGGGAGTGTTCGCCTCTCTGAGAATGTCTGTTAATTACTCATCTTTAGTTTGCAGATGATACAATCTTCTTCTTTATGGCAAGCCATAAATAATAAAATATCTTAGATGCACCCTTTGCTGTTTTGAGGCGGATTCAGGTCTCTGGATTAATCTCCAAAAAAACTAAAGGCAAATATGGGTCGCCTAGCCACTTTGACAACCATGGATGCGAGCTCACTTTAATTCCTGGCTCTCTTTCCAGCAACTCCCGACCTACTCTCTATCTTTATTTTTCATCCCAGTGGACCCAGTCTCTCTTATCCAATCTATAAAAGTTTGAAAGAAACTTCCTCTATGAGGGCATGCATGATAACCCAAAAATACCATATGGTAGATGACAACAGGGTTTTGTAGACCCAAAGAAGCAGGTGGTCTAGGTTTTAAGACCTTTTATGTTGCAGAAGTAGGTACTGCTAGGGAAGTGACTGGAGAGATCTGGTGTGGAACATGACAGCCTTTGCAGAATAGTAATTGAAAACATACATGGCAGCTAAAATTTTGTATGGGGCACCAATGAAGTTTGCAGTACATGCGCCATCAGTGTATGCGGAGCCACTACTAGTCTTTACAATGTCATCCATTACAAGGTGGGTTGTTATTATAAGGTGAGTTTTTGGGACAACTTACAATGTGGAGACATTATCCTTCATAAAACATTGCCAACACTTTTTGAGATGTTGGACACTAGAAAGGTTTTTCTTGCTAACAATTGTGAGATGATTGCGGAAAGATTACTTCGGTGCCCGAAATTCAGAATAAAGCTAAATGACTAGGCGGTTTGATCATCTTATTGGTCTTTTTAATTTTACCTGTGTAAAGGAAGCTCTCTCCAAGGCCTTTGGAGGTCAAATGGATGCAGAAGTAGGAATTTGGTGTGTTTCAATTGGACATAATCTATACAGAAGGTCCTGTCATTGTCAGAATCATTGACTTATAGAATCCTTCCACTTCAAGAATAATACACTTTCTTTTCTTGGCTCAAATAGATAGTGTGAGCACGAGTTTCGGGGAAACCCTGGTTTGCATCTCACGGGGTGAGTATAGAGTTGCCACCTATTCATTCGGAAGGGATAAGTCCTCGGGATTTGGATAAGGTCTTGGTTTGCGGTCCGAGGTCAGGGTAAGAGGTTCGGTTAAGTCCGGGGAATGGGTTAGGCACCCCGGCACTTCCACTTTTCAGTGGTTCCCTACTTGCTAGGGTTAAGCCAAATTAATCTCAGTTTTAATCAAATGCCTTAAGTATTTAAGATAATGCTAATCTAAGAAAGAGAAAATCCTAGACTAGGGTCGAACCCGAGTTGGGCTGCCTACGTACTCACATAGGGGTGAGATCAGACCGAGTGTAGTTCTGGCACATGAGCCCGTGCCAAGGCTAGGGGTGTGTGTGTGTGCACCAAGGGTGGCTTAGGGTCTAGCCGGGAGGTTAGGGGTGGTTGACCGGGTTGGTCAAGTGCTTGGTATTGGGCCCAGTAGGCCAATGGGTAGGCCGTTAAACTAGAGTTTGGGCCCGATAAGCCGAGAGTGAAGCTCGGTAGGCTAGTTTATGCCCGGTAGGTCGAGATTAGGCCCGGTAGGCCAAGGATGAGCCCGGTAAGCTAGGGTTTGGCCTGGTAGGCCGAGATTAGACTCGGTAGGCCAAGGGGTGAGGCCCGGTAGGCCCAGGGTGTCTTAACCGAGGGTTAGGGTTGCTAACCGGGGTTAAGAAATGTGATTAACCCTGATCAGGGATGCTAACCATGGTTAAAAAAGTCCAATATCAGATTTTTTGGCCTTTTTGAATTTTTCTGATTTTTTTGGGATTTTCTCAGATTTTTCCCAGCGATCAAAGGTGCTTAACCGCGGTTAAGGAGGGAAGGTCACCATGGTTGAGGGTCTTATCCATGGTTAAATGGTCAAAAGAGACCATTTTTGGGTTTCTCCTAATATTTTGGATTTTTTGAGCATTTTTCCAGATTTTTTCCGGTTAAGGATTTTTTGACCATGGTTAAGGGTCAAAAAATGGGGTTGACTCTGATTAGGGGTCTTAACCAAAACAAAAAATGCAATTGAAGACATTTCTGGATTCCATGTAATATTTATGATTTTTCCAGAATTTTTACTAGGTCATGGGCCGCTTAACCATGGTTAAATGTTAACCACAGGTGAGTTTAACCATGGTTAAGGGGCTGACTGAAGCAAAAGTGGGCCTAAGATCCATGGCAGGACCTAGACTGGCCTCCTACCCGGTCTGGGCCCCCACAAATGTCAGAAATTGCAAAAAACTCAAAATTTCCATCAAATTTTTAACCATAGTTAACATGAACTTAACCATGGTTAACAGGGGAATCGTGGGAATCCGAGACCACTAGTGGGTAGCCTGATATGTGGGGAACAATTTGGGCCTTTGTGGGACCCAAAGGGATGCCGTATGTGGGCCCCACAGTGGCCCAAAGTTGCCCCGAAAAACACCACATAAAATGACGATTTCCACCAAAACAGATTTTTTTTTCAAACTTTGCGGCGATTTTGCCGCTGATTGGCTCAACCCCCGAGGGATCCGAGACCATGGTCGTGAAGCTTGCTATGAAGAGAACAATTTGGATTCTTGTGGGGCCCAAAGGGAGGCTGGATGTGGGCCCCATAAAGGGCCAAAGTCGTCCCTTCGCACAGATTTTCACACTGTCGACCCCACTTTGGGGTCGATTTAACTATGGTTAATGGGCGACTAAGGGGCTAAAAATTTACAGAGGGGTAGCCTGAAGTGGGGGGAGTCTAACCATGGCCTTGGTTTCGACCAAGGCCGGGTCTAACCATGGTTAAACCGTGGTTACAGGGGGGTGGCCGAAACTGTTTTTCCAGATTTTTTTTTTGAGAAAAAAAAAACTTTTGCTCTGTTTGGATGAAAACCAGTGAAGGTCAGGGGGTTACTCATGGATTGAGGACCCCTTAGACCTTATGAACGACCCCGTGTGTGGTGGGGGATGGGTGGCGTGCCCCAATCGTAACCTCAAAGGAGCCCACCCCCGAGCCTATGGTTCAGGCGAGAGGGGGTCCTTATCCCCGGCTGAGCTGCTGTAAATTGGAAACTAAAAATGATATGGGACCCCTGGAATGGGACCAGGGGTCCCTTACAATAGCAAAAGGGACAGCAACAAGAGGGAGGGGTGGCCCTACCCACTTCCGAGCTTCACGTGTTGGGGATGGGTATGGCGACCGTGGTGGAGTGTTAAAGGCTTGGGGGACGGCCTGGGGGTTACAAGATTACCTGAGAGTGATCTTAGGTGGGAGCCTAATACTGGAGAAGGGGTGATTCCGGCTGGCCGAGCAGGGATTTGATAAAAAAAAAAAAAACTGGTTTTTCCCTCTTTTTTTTTTGCTGTTTTTTTTTTGGTACGGTGGAGAAGAAAAAACGGAGCAAGGATGGTGTAGAAGGCTTTTGGAGACGAGAGAGTGGCCTAAGGATGGTGGAGGGTGGGTTGGACACTAGTTTATCTTGACTGGTTTTTTTTTTTTTTTTGAAAAACCACCTCCAAACCGTGGCTACTGTATGGGTTATATAGAAGAGAAAGGAGAAGAGGGGAAGGACGGATAAGGATGGAGGTGGAGGGACGCGTGGGGGACACGGTCTGGAGGAGAGCAGGTCGCAGGGGCAGGTGGGGTGGCAGCACTGTGCACTCGTCCCATTGGCAGGGCGATGAATAGTAAGTTCTTAAATTTTTTTTTTTTTTTGCTTTGTTCAATTGTTCAGTTGATTGGATTGGGTCCAATCCACATGTGGGCCCTGCCACATGAGATTGGTGCCCAATCAAATCCCTTCATTTTTTTATTTTATTTATTATTTAAAAAAAAAAACATATTTCTTTCAAAATATATATATATTTATTTTTAAAAATTTTGTTTTGTTTACCTTTTCGGGCCTAACCACCACATGTGTGGGGAAGGCCAAAATGATTTTTGCCATAGAAAAATTTGAATTTTAAATTGGTAAAGTGGGTCCCACTTGGATTGGGCTTAGTGGGCCCATGTTTGGGCCCAAAAATTGGGTTTTAGCCACACTTTTTTGGAGTTTGGACTTGAAACGGGCCTTGAGCCCAAGGGGTCTTGCTTAGGGTTTGGGCTAGGGCTAAGCTAGGGTTAGGCCTAGGGTTAGGTCTAGGGTATACCTAGGGTTAGTCCTAGGGTTTAGCTAGGGTTAGCTTAGGGTTAGACTAGGGTTTAGGCACTTTTATTTGAAATGGGCCTTAAGCCCATACGGTTTGGTTTTAGGTAGGTTTTAGGGCTCACCTAGGGCTAGGCTAGGGTTTAGGATATACCTAGGGCTACTAGGGTTTAGCCGGGGATAACCATGGTTAAGCAGGGTGTAAAAATTGGGTGCTTACAGATAGCTCCTCACCCTGCCTAATGAATAATCTAAGATGAAGCTAGATAAGAGGAAGCCCATGTTCACACTTCTATACTCTTCTATCTGGCCAACCAGTTGATTAATTTCCCTAATAAGATTTCTTCTGAAATTCAGATTTGACCCAACTCTAAATACAACACAATTATTACTGTTGTATTTCCTTTTACTATATTACAAAGTAGCAGAATGGATACATCAGAGACTCAGTAGATATAGGTACATCAACTAATACAACGAATACCTGTTTTTGGTCTATTTCCATCACAACTATTATGCAGTTCTTTCACTTTTGTAAATAATGAAATGTTTCCTGAGTTAGATAACTTGTTCTCCATTGAGTTCACTTCCAGTGAATATGAGATCCAATTAACCCGGAAGCTATAGGAGTTATGGCTATATCTTTTGATAATAGCTGTCATGGTTAGGGAGACCCTCTAGTAATTCCATGGATTTACTATTAGGGAGCCTCCTCTCCCCCATGAAGTAGATTGTGTGGTGAAAATAACCTGCAACTATGAAACTGAAACACAGAACACATAGGATTTACGTGGTTCACCTGATGTGGGCTACGTCTACGGAGAGGTCGCCTTCTTCACTAGTTCAAAGCAAAGAGATTACAGAGATCACTCTCTCACAGGCCACAGCCTTTCAAACAAACATGTTCTCTGCAGAATCAAAAACCCTAGACCGAATATTATGTTATATACCCGGTCAGAAACCTAACTTGAAACAAGTGTGAAGTTTTGAATAGAAAAGGAATATGCTCCCCCTAATTGTAGTGTTGCAGCTGAAGAGAATTTCCTTTAGTTGGAATAGAAAAGTCACTCTTGCCTTAAAAAAAAGTACAAATAGCCATGCAACGGTCAGAAGATACTAGTGGGCTGTAAGGCTTAGAGCTCCACTATGACACCCCAATACAAATTAGAAATCTCCCCAAAACTGTACGGAGATGGATTTGAGTGTACCAAGAGGCCTGGATGAGTAGTACTTGTAACAAGTTGAATGCAAGACACTTTGCACAACAGATTGGTCATCTCATCTAAAGGTGACTAACTCAATGCTAGAAGTGTTAGTTCTCTCATAATGTCAGTTCAGATTTGGGCTAGCACACTCACTAGAATCCTCATTCTTGCAAAATGAGATTCTGAGTCTTCTTGACTGCTATTTCTTTCTCTTTGAAGGGAATCCTTAGAAATGCCCATCCATTCTTTACCAGGTGTCCAAACTACAAAAATACATCAATAAATTATCTTGTTCAAGATCTTTATGATGATCTTCCAATAACTGTTTTGTACTTTGCGAAACATCTTGCAAAACCTCAAGTTCTTAACTCCACTCCCTCGAAACAAGCTAGGAAAAGTGTCAAGCTCTGTAACCTGAGCTTCTAACCTCGAGCAGGAGCATGGTCACCAAATTTTGCAATTTTTTTTTGAAAAAGTCATGATTTAATCGTGACAACAATAGAAGGGTTTATGACAACTTGGTAGGCTCAATTGAGAGGATGTATGCAGACATTCTCAACCTGTTTTTTGAATGGATTGTAATCTAGGATGATTTCGTGGAAATTAGGGCATGTCTTTTTTCTTTGCACATGTTACATTGATGCTTACCTTGATTTTTGTCATTCTGTCTCTTTTGTTTACCTTTTTTTCATTTTTTTTTTTAAGTTCACCAATCAGTGTATCTGCTTTGTAGACTTTTGTTTAATACATTTCTTTAATCTGCTTTACTGTTAAATTTAAAAAAAATAAAAAATGATTAAATTGCGAGACGTGCTGTTTTGAAGAATTCCTGAACTAAACATGTATTTTTCAATGTTGATAACTTGGACTAAATGTTTTATATACAATAAAATATCCTTTTAAAACTATTAATATTATTTTCAAATTGAAAAATTTACAACCTTTCCCTTTTTTTTTTTTTGAATTTAGCCAATTTTTTAAAAAACTTTCCCACTGAATAATTCTTAAACCCGACTTTGTAATTATGGTGGGCGCATTAAGGTTGTCAGACTCTTTCTTGGGTTTTGTGGGGTATGGTCTAGTGGGGAACACTAGTTAATTAATCCAAAAAAAAAAAAGTAGGAAAAGTAGGATTCTAAAAGAATGTCAGTTGTTTTGCTGGAAACTCCGTGTAACTAACATAATGTTCTTAAATAAAAGCACACAAGTAAGAAAGAGGAAAATCCTTACACCCTTGTGAATTGTGATGGGTTTTTTTTTCAGTGCTATTAAATTGGTTGGTCAGGAGGATGTGAGCTGATGGAGAATAGTTGACGTGTTGGAAGATTCTCATGCTTTATATCTTCTGCTTGAGATTTCTTGCTCCCTGTTCCATGGGATAATGAGATTGCGATCGCATACTTCTCCTCCATGCTTCCGGTAATTTCCTAGTCTTCAAAATGTTAAAAATGACAAGCTTATCAAAATAAATGAGGATGTGAAAATTTTAAGAAAAATGATTAGAAAGGTTACAAAGAAGCACTTTATTGGGATGGGAAAACGAGCAATAGTATCTGATGATTGGAACGTTGCCATGAGTCAAATTCAGATGGCCAGACAGGAGAATGCCTAAAATCCGCCTATTTATTTGGTGTATCACTTTGAAGAGTGAAGCTGATTTTTAGTTTTGGCAGCTCGACTAACAAACTTGCCTGACACATTTTCACTTTCTAGATGCTTGGTTTGGCAAATTTTTAATCAAAGTGGTCTTCATTTGATGGATATGACTTACCATGTGCTGCAACTTTGTTGAGAATAGCATTAGATTTCATTGTTTATTTCTCTCTTTTGCCCAATAAGAATTGAGTTGCAACGGTTTGGCTGAAGGGAGCATCTTTAATTATTTATTTCTAGATTGAATTTTATGGAGACTTTGATGGGAGCTTCCACGAGAGCTTGGATTTGGGCATAGATCTTTCTGCTGCTTTGCTTGGACCTCGCTCTCAGAGGTATGTCTTTGCCTTTTCTCATCACACTTACCTGATGTATTTTCTCATTTCCCATAATACTCTCACATAGGAAGTTGTGTGATGATAGTCATTGGATCTCCGGATCCTACGGCCACAAGCATATGTGAAGATATATGTTTTATCTCATATGTCCCTCGATCCCTATGTGTATATATATATATATACACACACACTAATATAAAGGGGATGAACATGTTCAAAACATTAATTGAAGGTTTATTTAATTCCAAAACTACCCTTAATCATATGGATTCAAAATGTTAAATGAAGTTTACTTAATTCCAAAACTGCCCCTACACATATGAGTTCAAAATGTTGATTGCCGGACCGGTTTGATCGGGCCGGTTGGATCATGTCCTTTTATTTTTAATTTTGTATTTATTTTATTAGCCAGAACTTCCTTAAAAAAATTTTATTCTCAAAATGCCTTAAGTCAGGTTTCTTTACCCAAAATACCCTCATTTTTTTTTCTGTAGTCAAAATGTCCCGAATATTTTTTAGTTTCCAAAATGCCCCTAAGTCAAATTTCTATACCCAAAATGCCCCACACATTTTTTAAGCTAAGATGCTCCTCAAGTTTGCCCATATTTAATTTTCTTTATTTCTAAAATGTCACTCAAGTTTATATACCCATAATGCTCTTTGGTTCTCAAAAGTCAAAATGTCCCTATGTCATTTTTTTATACCGAATGTGTCTTTCAGAAATTTTTTTACCCAAAAGTATTCTTTAATTTTTTTTTCCAAATGCCCCTCACTAGGGTCCCTCTTCACAGCCTCTCTCCCCCTTGCCTCTCTTTGATGCACGTCCCACAGTATCTTTACTATTATAATGCAAGAGCCATGCATTAGATGAATTTTCCGAAATTCCCAAACTACCCTTATGTAAAAACAGAACATTGATTTAATGTTTTACTTTAATTTCCAAACTACCCCTTGCCTTTGATTTAATGTTTTACTTTAATTCCCAAACTACCCCTTGCTCATCTACTATTTAGAATCACAGCCAATTACGATTGAACTCGGGGAGAGTTCAATCGCACCCGCAGGTTAACACGTGTCCCTTTTAACTCCTATTAACTGTGGTTAACTCCTTTCCCTCACGCTCACGTGCATCGCACGTGCCACTAGTGAGTTCAATCGTACCCATGGGTTAACACGTGTCCCTTTTAACTCCTATTAACTGTGGTTAACTCTTTCCCCTCGCTCTCACGTGCATCGCACGTGCCACCCGCTAGTATATATAACAAAATGCACTAGGGCCTCCATTGAAGTTTATAAGTTGTGCTGCTTCTTGATGATATTGTTGTTATATATATAACAAAATGCATTAGGGATAACAAAATGCATTAGGGACTCCATTGATGTTTATAAACTGTGCTTCTTCTTGATGATATTGTCGTTGTTCTACAGATGGTCGGCATATGTCGTAGATGGGAAGGTTAAGGTTCTGAACATAGAGGAAGTCCCGTCTGAGTTCAAGGTTTCCGGTGGGGAGGTAATCCTAGGCCAGATCTGAGCTGAGTTTTGTTTCGGAATCCATCTGTTCTCGCTCTTATATAAGATATACCTAGCTAGCTTCAGTACCCAGTTAGTAAGGGGAGATTCTATGAGGATGCAATAATTTTTTTCAGAAGTAAAATGTACTATTATCTTATCATCCCTCATTTTAATAACAGAGGCTATCTTGGACTTCTCTTCTAAGTCTCCTTAAGCCACTCCTTTAACAAAAATTCACATCTTAAATGTAGACTCAAAGAAGTAAAAACAGATTAGAATAAATGACTTATAAGTGGTGGTAGAGGGTATGCTACATGATATAAACCATCCATTCAAGTGCTGAATTTGTATTGAATGACCAAATTACCCCTGTAACATCAATTTGGTCATTTAATAACTGGGGTTGTAAATGTCTTAGTGAATATTACTGTGTGCACTTGCAATGTGATTGGTAGGCGATCCAATTGACCTGTTAAAATCCGATTAGATTACAACAACCATAACAATAAATAATAATATATAACTTTGTAAATATATATACACTACTACAAACAAAATCTTTTAATTCAAATATTAATTTTTAAAGATGTCAACTTCAATCGTATTCGGATTGAATTCGAATTTTGAATAAATAATCAGATTCAAATATAGCCTGAATCCAATCCTATATAGCCGGTAGCAAGGCCTATATGTACCCGATGCATACTGTCGAGACTCCTGCATGTGAGCCACAGGCACCAAGCCCGAATGCTTAAAATTCGGGCTTAAAAAATGTGGGAACCACCTAATTGTAGGCATTGCTGGAATAATCATGCATTGTATAGGCTTTTTTCACACCGTGGGATATTTGACAATTTAAATGAATGGCTGAGATTGCTCGATCAAATTGCATTGCAGTTTTTTTTTAAAATTTATTTATTTAAATAAACATTGATATCGTGAGCCTTAACGACTCAGACTAGTCTCACGTGCTTAGTCTCATGTGCTGCATAAGGAATACCCTCATCTCATACAACCGATATTGAGGGAAGCCTAGGAATGACCTTGTGCTGCATAGGGAATACCCCCACCTCATACAACCAATATTAAGGGGGGCCCAGGAATCGACCTTGAGACCGCCGGGTTCGATTCGTCTTTCGGCCACTGAGTGGGGGTTACTGGATTGCAGTCTATGGTGCAGATTCATCGACAGTGAGACAGCAAATATCCTGCAAGTTATGCCCTGCTTAAAAATCCCAGAGGTAGGCCCCCATGAAATTAATGAATTAGTGGCCCATTATACCGATATCAAATCTAGACTATATAGTGGAGTAGTAGTGCTAGGACGCGGGGTAGATGTGCGTGAGGTTAGGATTCCCTCATTTGCATTAGATGTGTCTTTAACGCTGAGTAGATGCGCGTGAGCTTAGAATTCCCTCATTTGCATTTCATCTTTTTTTTCTTCCTCGATTTAGCGGAAGAACCCAAAAAAAAAAAAAGGTTGGAAACTTGGAACGGTAGGTGAAGTGGACTAAAACTTGAAATGATAAAATAAAGGGTCTTTTAAGAATACCCTATGTTATTAGAACTTTTAAGGAATTCACCATCTATTTCCTAATTCTTTACTAACGGAACCAAATTGTCTACGGTTATAACAAGATTAGCGGGTGGCACGTGCGATGCACGTGAGAGCGATTGGAAGGATTTAACCACAGTTAATAAGAGTTAAAATGGACACGTGTTAACCTGTAGGTGTGATTGAACTCTCCCCGAGTTCAATTGCAATTGGATGGGATTCTATTCCTTAAATAGATAAGGGATAGTTTGGGAATTATGATAAAACATTAACGCATTAAAGTAAAATATTAAATAAAGTTTTGTTTTATATAAAGGTATTTGGGAATTTCGGAAAAATCAGGCTACACCTCCCTCTCCCATTATAATAGTAAAGATTTGGTGAATTTACTAATATATAGGCCATCTGTCAAATATTTGTTTTTTGTGAGATATGCGGTTAGGCCGTAACCCAGGTTAGTATCTTTTATAAGTCATGGGCAGGTGGAGATGACTAAACACCCTCTCGGTAATGGAACTCGATCAATGGAGTGGCGACTAGGCCACACTACCGATGGGGCAAGCCCCTCTGTTACATGGAGTGTATCCATTTGTCATACACGTAACAGCTAGTTTTATCGAGGGCCACTCAATACTATTACTCAATAGATGGTTGGCTGGTTGCTACACACTCACGGCCTGCTACAAGCCTACAATGGTATGGTGTGCCCCCTTCACGAGGGAATTCCGTGAAAAAAGGATTATTGTTCATTTTCTATGACAACTGGTTTGTTCCTTTCATATTTATTATTTAGTTTTTTTTTTTGTTGCTTTTTCATTTTTTTTTTCTTTTCGTTTTTTGGTTGAGGATAGCCAGGGTTTGTCACACCCCTTGACCTGAACCCAAGTTCTCTCATGAATGAATAGGCCTGTCAAAAAAGCCCGGTTGGAAGGGTAACCGGCCCGGCCCAGCCCTTCAAAACCCGTCTCAACCCAGCCCTACTTCAGCCCTTGGGCCGGGTTGGGCCAAAAATTTGCCAGCCCGCCTCTAATAGGGCTGGGTCTGATCACGCCCCAGCCCGACCCTTACAAGCCCGGCCCATCCCGAGCGCCACTATACCATAAGTGTGGCATATAAGCGGAGGTATTAGTTTTAATTTTAAGTTTATTATGTTATACAATTTACATATATACCCTTCTTAACGTTTCTTTAACGAATTTAATCTGGGGTTAAAAACGTAATATCACAATTAATTTTATATATATACTCATTATAACCTTAACCCTAAATCTCAGTTCTTACGAATCGCCTCTCTCTGATCGTCTCTCCGATCATCTCTCCCTGACTCCCTCTCTCTCTCTCTCTCTCATATCTCAGACTCTCAGTCTCTACAGGCTACACCTCTACTCTCTCAGACTCTCGACTCTCAGTTCTCACGCTCATCTGAGAGCCTGATGCGAACTCGACTGTGCATCACTGAGTCCTCCATAGTTCGCCGGACCAAATCTCGCGAATGCCGGAACTGAAACTCCGTTTGGCTGATCAATAAACGGGAACTCGACTGTGCTACTGTCACGACCACGACTCCTCTGAGATTTCTGCTACTGTCACGGCCAAGGCTCCACTGAGATCTCTGTTACTTTCACGGCCACCGGGACACGGCTCCTCTGAGATCTCTGCTGCTGTCACGGACTCACGGCCACGGTCACGGCTCAAGCTCAAGTCTGGAGTCTGGACCCTGCAGCCACGCCCCACGGCTCCATCGGTTAGGCCAGTTCACAGCTACATCGGTTAGGCTATCACCACCACCACTTCTATTTTTGTTCAGGCTTCCAAGTCCCTAACCCCCTAACCCTTAGAAAATTCTAAAACCCTAATTTCGAAACCCTAACCCTAGAAAAATTTAGAAACCCTAACCTAAGTAGTTCATACCCTAAACCTTTAACAAATTCTGAAATCCTAATTTCGAAACCCTAACCCTTAGAAAATTCTGAAACCCTAATTTTCCCTGAATATTATTTAGTTTGATAATTATTTATTACAAAACCCTAACCCCTGAATATTGTTTAGTTTGAATCGTCTGATAATCTGTTTCAATTTTTTCTGTTCTGAAATCTTAGTTTGATAATCTGATTTTAAAGTTTAGTTTGATTTGATAATTTGATAATTTGCCAATACTCTGATTTGATAATTTGATTCCACTTTGATTTGATCTGAGTTTAGTTTCTATTCTGTTAATCTGATAATCTGATATGAATAATCCATAATATTAGTTTTGTTTGATTTGATAATTTGATAATCTGTTTCAATTTTTTCTGTTCTGAAATCTTAGTTTGATAATCTGATTTTAAAGTTTAGTTTGATTTGATAATTTGATAATCTGCCAATACTCTAATTTGATAATCTGCCAATATTCTGTTAATCTTAGTTCATATCCTAAGTTTAATTTAATTTTTATTAGGCTAAAATGTCAACTCCCGGTACTAGTAGTAATGCCAGTTCTCCTTTAGTTGATTTAACTCATACCGAGGACCCTAGAATTGTAGAAGTTAGAGAGGGGAACATAACAAATCACGACCCTCTTCATCCATCACCCTCTTCCTCACAGCCAGAGACTGAAGATCCTCAACCCATTAAAAAAAGATCTAAAAATGCCTCAATAATTTGTGATCATTTCACCCAAAAGACAGTAAGTAGAAAAGGAAAAGATGGAAAAAAAAAAATTGTACGTGTTGCTGTATGTCACCATTGTAAAATGGAATTGGACAATAGTGTTAAAAATGGAGTCGGTCATATTAAAAGACACCTAGAATCGACCTGTAAGAAAATGTCAAACCTTGACCCTACACAACCACTCATGACGTCTTATAAAGATAGTGGTCCTATGGCCCATAAATTTGACCCAAAGTTGTGCCGAGAAGCACTTGCATTAATGATTATTCAACATGAGTATCCATTTAATATAGTTTCTCATGAAGGTTTTATTTATTACAGTAGTGTACTACAACCTCTATTTAAGATGGTGTCACGTAACACCATCAAGTCTGATTGTATGGAAATTTATAAAAAAGAAAAATTAAAAATGTTAACATTTTTTGAAAGTAATTTATCGAGAATTAGTCTCACGTCTGATATGTGGACATCCAACCAAACATTAGGATATATGGCTATAACAGCCCATTATATCGACTCTGATTGGAACCTTAAAAAAAGAATAATTAACTTTATTAATGTTGATCCACCCCACACAGGGTTGGCTTTAGCTGAAACTATTAAATCAAATTTAATAAAATGAAAAATTTCTGAAAAAATATTTAGTTTAGTTTTAGACAATTGTAGTACCAATGATTATATTGTAAGAGTTATGAAAACTCATCTTACTAGGAAAGAAGCTCTTCCATTAGAAGGTAAGTTATTTCATATGCGTTGTTCTGTACATATCCTCAACCTTATTGTACAAGATGGGTTGAAAGAAATAAACCCGATTATTCAAAATATTCGGGAATCAGTAAAATTTATTAAAAATTCAACAACACGTACACATAAATTTCGAAAACTTATTAGTGAATTAGGGTTAAATAATGTTAAGGGGTTACCCCTCGATGTTTCTACGAGATGGAACTCCACCTATCTTATGCTAGAGGCTGCATTAGAATTTAGAGAAGTTTTTGCTCGATTAGAAACAATAGACTCAAACTATAAATGTAATCCTTTAGATGATGAATGGTATCAAACAAAGATAATATGCGAGCTTTTACAAAATTTTTATGAAGCTACAAATATATTTTCTGGAATTAAATACCCAACTATACATTTATTTTTGGAAGAAGTGGTTAAGATACATATTGAATTAATGGAGAAAATACATGGTGAAAATATTTTCCTCCGCGATATAGCTAAAAAAATGAAAGTAAAATTTGATAAATATTGGGAATATTATAATCCGATTTTTGAACTTGCTATAATTTTGGATCTTCAACATAAACAATTGTATTTAGAATATGTTTTGAGAAAATTATTTGGGGATAGTGATATAGCGAAGACACGAAAGGATAGAGCCCTTAAGAATCTTAAAGACTTGTATATGGAATATAGTGCTAAATTTAGTACCCCTAATATCTCGAAGTCAAGTAGGGAGAATATTGTTGCAAAAAGTTCAAAGAGAAAAAATGAAGATTTCTTGAAATTTGAAGAAGAAATGAGTCAAATTACTGATTTAGAAATAAGATCAGAATTAGATTCGTATTTGGAAGAGCTAAGAGATAAATCTGACGAGTTAGATTTATTACTTTGGTGGAAATTAAATTAAAAAAAGTATCCTATTTTATCAATGGTGGCTCGTGATATTTTAGCAATTCCAGTGACAACAGTAGCTTCTGAGTCTGCATTTAGCACTGGAGGAAGGGTACTTGACCAGTTTAGAAGTTGTTTAAAACCAGACACTGTAGAAGCCGTAGTTTGTTGTCAAGATTGGATTCGTACAACTAAACAAAGTGAGTTAGACTCGATAGAAGTGTCAAAATTAGATATATTAATGGATGATATAAATATTTAAACATATTTTAGATTATGCTTTATATAGTTTTATTACTCTATTTGTTTATCTATATTATGTTTTGTTACGTATTATTATGCCTAACTGTCACTAACAAGGGAATTTTTTTTTTTTTAACTCTGTCATTGCTTTTTTTTTTTTGCAATGCCGGTCCCAAGCCCGGATAAAAGAAGAGGGTATCCATTTCCTTGTTAGGTTGATAGTCGGTGTAAAAAAAAGTCTTGTCATCCCAAATGATAAAAAAATTCCCGCTCTTTCTTGGCCCTTTGGCCCGGCCCCGGCCCTTGAGGGCTGGGCTAGGGCCCAATCAATCCCGGCCCTTGAAGGGCTAGGGCCCTACTCTTATAGGGAAGGGTAGGGCTAGGGCTGACCCCGGCCCGGCCCCAACCCGGCCCCAACCCGGCCCTTTGACAGCCCTATGAATGAAAGATATAAATACACCCCTAGACTCGAACCTAAGTCGTCTCATGAATGAAAGATACAAGTACAACCTACCACTCGACCAGAGCCTGGAGGCGGCTTTATATTTGTTATTTAGTCCATAAATCCCTTTGAGGTCATTTGAGTATATCCTTGTGATTTCATGATTTTTTACAAAATTTTGGTTTCGTTTTATTTTAAAAGTCTAGAAGTAGTTGTCCATTGCTTATGGTTATGCCCTATTAAATAATAAAATAAAATTATTTTAAAAAAACTTAAAAGAGCACCTACCCTTCCTAATGACTGTCCTATTCCTCTTTGGGGTCAATCCCACCCGAATTTTCAGCTCTTACATGGTGGGGTGGAGTTGTAGGCTCTCGTCACACCCTCAAACTTAGTCCTGACCCAAAGGGTTGGGACACCCCCGAGTTACCAAATTTTTTTTTAATTGCCTCTCTTTGCCCCTTCTTCACCATGCTTAAGTAATATAATATATAGTATATATTATACTTAAAATATATAATTTTCTTGTAGGAAAGTCAATAAGAAATTAAAATTTTCAATCCCGAAGTTTTCGGTTTTTTGAGGTAACTGGCATTATTTACTTTGTTTTATTAAAATAATAAAAAAATTAAGTTTCGTGAGATTCCATCCGAAAGTCCGGAATCTCGTCCCCAAATTTAGGTCAATTCAAACCTTGGTATCACCCCGCCATTGAGCAAGCGAAAGACCTTGTACGTTACCTATTTTCAATTAGATGATGTAATGTTGCAGAGTCAAAAGTCAGCGGCTTGCACGTGCCCATTTCTTTTTTTGTATGCAGGCACGTGCGTTTTTCAGTTTGAAAAAATCCAATCATGGAGTGCCACATGCACAGTTAAAATTAATTTTGGACATAGACATGACAACTTTTAAATGGGCGTGGAAAGCGCGGATGTAGGATTGAACGCTGTACTCGGTACTTGCAAATCACGACTACCTGTTCGCTCAAAGCAAGGAAAATGCTTAATTTACCTTCCGTTTCCATTACGTAACGAAATGGTCGGTCGATCTATTTTTTACAAAACACAAATTGTTGTTAAAATTGCGTTAGTTTAATTGGTAAAGTCTCTTGTTCGTGTCGTATCAGAGACCCGAGATCGAATCCCACATAAATCAGGTTTCGGGGGTTATGAGAGGGGAAGGGCTACCCCTCATTGGGCCCATGTGGCCTCCAATGAACCAAAATAAAAAATTATTGTTAAAATTCACTCACTTCTAGGATTAGGCAATCCAACCTTAGTATTTAAGAGAAAAAATCTTAAATTTAATTTAATTAAGCTTAATTAGAATTAAAGGATAGTTAAAAGATACATGAAGACACATCGGTAAATTAAACAGCTGACCCTGGTCTGCTGATCACTGCTCATTCAACAAGGTCATGCAAAGGACAAGGACTGCGCGTCTTTGACCCTATTTAAATGAGCTGAACTTTGTTTCATTTGGCACTTGATCTGTTTAATGGGAAGTTGTGGTCTATGCTACTGTGATTTAGTTTGAGCATTAATATACTTGTCACTCATCCTCCATTTGATCTCTAAGTATCACATGGTCTGGGAACTGGGAAGGATACAATCATTTGATCATGTCCGTCCACTGGATCAGACTATGGGTGATAATGTGGGAGCTCCATACTGCCTTAGAACTGTAGTTGAGTCAAGCCGAGCTGGATCAATCTTGATTAATAACAGGGTTACTTTAATTAATTTTACATCATTTCAGTAAAAAATATTTATTATTAAATTACAAAAAAAAAAAAAACTAAACAAAATTAATCAACTTATCCAAAAAAATAGATTTCAAAGTCAGGTTTTTACTAACTTTTCAACTTTATTTTATTATTATTATTATTTTCTAAATTTATTTACTATAAGTTATGAAGATTATAGGATATGGTAAAGATAGTTAAAAGTATTATATATATAACTAAAAAAATATTATATGACATCATAAGAATATATATTTTGTACACCTTATTTCCTGGGAATTGTAATTCAATTAGTAAGAGCACAGCTTTGTCAAGGCGGAAGTTGCGGGTTTGAGACCCATCAATCCCAATGAATCCATCTATTCATCTCTCCATTTTCTATGACGTGGGAGGGGGCAAGAAGCAGATCTAATTATGGTCTTTATTTATTTGTTCTTTTCTTTTTCTTTCGCATTTCTCATCGAACTCAAACAAATATGAGAATTTTCAATCATTCCATTAGTACTGATTGATGGAGAGAAACATACGTGGATTATTACAATTGTTGGTAGCATCATATTCAGGATTCCTACATATATCGTATTGGCCTGCCTTTTTCAATTGCTCCTGATTCGTCGAATGTAATAGACTAGTAGTCATATGTTTCCCAAGAGTACATACTAAAATTGGACTCGTTTCTTGTACGATACAATTATGGATATAACATAGTTACCCCCAAAAAAATACTTTTCAGATTAAACCACTTTCCTTTTCTGACTTCGATTTTGTGTAACCTCAATTACTAATTGGATAGTAAGATCAAATAAAAATTTGACTTATTTTTTCAAGCCTGAAATGCTAGCTTGAGCTTGGCTCAACCGATGAGTCAACTTGATTTGAGTGTAGCCCTAATTCTGTGTTATAGTAGGTGAAGAAGAAGAAATGGTCAATGACTTCATCAAAATTGCAAACTTCCATCGATGCATGTTAGACTATTGAGTTTAGAGGAGTACTAGCTCAAGAAGTAGATTTCTGAACTCTCAATGTGGGTACAATACTTGCCGTTGTTATCTCTTCAACAGGTTAAAAAATAACTTTTTCAAATAAGAAAGTTATGGTTTCAACCGGATCTAAAGATATCAAGGAAAAGTAGCGACATGTGTTACACCCATAATGAGAGTTATCCATGTCTAGGTCTAGGATTTCACATTGAGTTTATATGCAATGAGATCCACTCATTTTTTACTTTGTAATTGTCAAATTTTAATATTAGGTAACACCGATATTGCCATTTGCATTGTACTTTAGTCCTCCACATTATTGTTCCATTTATGTACAAAATAGTATTTTCTTTTTAAAGAACTTTGCATTTTTTAGAAACCTCCTTCCACTTTATGATTTTGTGTTCTTAAGTTTGTCAATAGATCAAATAAGGATCTAGATTCAATTTGATTAGAGTGGATACGGATTTGGTTATATATTCGTTAGATAGGTTACTAATCTGAAATTTTGAATCTGATTATAATCAGATTGAATTTTGATCTATGGTGATTCCATATATATATATATATATATATATAGCCGACTTAAATCCTATTATAATTTTTTTAAGAAGATTTTTATGCTTGAAAAATTAATTTTAGTAGACTTGATGTAAGTCAGATCAGATTCCAACCAAATCTAAATCTTAAATAAATAATCAGAATCGAATTCAATATATTTACAACCCTAGTTTTTGTTTTGATACAAGCCATCATTTATCTACTGTTAATACAAATATATAGTTAGGGCTTAAGCCACATGATCACAAAGGAAAAGCCTTTTTTTAAGGACTTAATCTCATGATCATCTTCATGAGAGGGACACACCTTGCCATGGAGCTACAGGGGCAGGTGTTGTAGAGACCTGGATTTTCTTTCATGCCTTTAATAGAGTTAATAAGGGTAGTTTAGTCTTTTGTCATATTTTTATGCATATTTAATTTTATCTAAGTGGTGTGGAGTGATCTAAATGGTTTAAGTGTTAATGGGGTGAAGAATCAGAGCTAACGATCGATCGTAGGTGAGCCAACGATCGATCGCCCAGAACCTGAAACTAGGGTAAGCCCCTGTTTTGTGTGATGATCGATCACACTAATGTGACGATCGATCATCGGAATCAGGAAATTTAGGGAAGTTTCTATTTCTTGGACGATCGATCGCCAGACGAGAAACAATCGATCGCAATCACACCCAGTTCTTTTTAAAAAAAGAGTTACGAAAATCGAGGTTTTAAACCCTTATGCTGTAAATAGAGGTTCTATTTTGAGGGTTTTAGAGTTCCAACCTAAATTGGCAAAGAAGGGAGAGAAAACCTAGGGTTCTTAGGAAGAAATTGCTTGAAAATGAAAGAGATTTCTTGGAGATTGTAAGGAAAGCTTGGAAATCAGCATCAACTTTTATTGAGATGATTTTGGATCCAATGTAAGGATCCCTAAGGTCAATATATTATCTAACTCAACTCTATTTTGAATTTATGTGTTTAAAATGGTTTAAGCTAGAAATAAAGTATTATCATATTTATCGAAAGATTGTAGACTATGGAATAGGGATTATGGTTTATTTTACATGAGAATAGATTTGTGAATATGGATTGAGGTTCTATGAACTATTATGTGATGATTAATACTATGGATAAGTGAAATGGAGGATGAGAATGTATGAGAATAGATTTAATTGGAATGTTTGGTTATGGATAGATGTGGAATGGAGGATGAGAATGTATGTGAATAAAATTTATAGTTTGTATGATAGTTTGTATGACTTGTAGATAGTAAGAAATGGAGGATGAGTTAATGTAATGGAAAATGAATAACTCATAAATGAATAATTGTGAAATTAATTATGAATTATGCTAAGAATCATGATAAAATTTATATATGTGATTGTTTGTCAAATTATGCCTAATTATTTTGCATTATAATTGATATTCGGGTAACCCAATACTTAGAAGAAAATCTTTCAAACCGATACTTCTCTAACTATTTGGTATGGGACAGTATAGTGGAGTTTCTATGATAGGAAATCGGAATCTAAGCATTGACCGATTTGAATGTTAATTGCGACACTTATGCATAAACTCACGTGTATGTTAAGATAAGAGTCTCACAAGTCACATATGTGAACCATAAGTATAAGCATTACATACGCCTGATATACTGAATAACCTCAATGGAGGATTTGAATAAGTGCATGTTCTGAATAAACTGCTCAAGACTTATTAGCATAAATATAACATACGCCTGATATACTGAATAAGCCCAATGAGGGATCTGAATAAGTGTATGATCTGAATAAGCTGTTCAAGACTCATACGCATAAGCATCTCAGAAGCACGTGGTCTTATAAGCATAAGCATCTCATAAGTATGTTGTCTCATAAATCTAAGATTCTCACAAGTACACGAGTTAAGGTGATGATATGATGTATATGCGCACATGTTCTTCGGCACTCTGATTATGTTATTATGCTATTGGTTATGATTCTAATTAAGTGTAGGGATACTATGTTGTTGGTTGGATTTTATATACACCAAGTGCTTTTGTACTCAGCCAGACTTTTGTCTTGGCAGGTGTAGAGCCCGAGTTTGTAGGTGAGTCTTGGGTGGAGGAGGCTTACGGCTTAGAGGAGGAAGACGATCTTCTGATTGAGGGAGAACGAGAGTTGGACAGGTGACCTTATCATTAGACTTTTACTTTTGAGTTGAGATAATAATTGTAATAGACTTTTAGATGATGTTGATTCTTAGATTATTTTGTTTATAGTGAGTTGTTTATATTGAGCATAGACTTGAGCAGGATGATATAGTTTTATATATCGAAATTTTATTACTCTCATTTTTGGAGACTCGTGTTGTATGTCCTGTATGTCATGAAATTTAAGCAGGTTTAAGAAATGTGGCGACCCAAGGTCTTAATTTGGTCAAAGTAGGATTCGGGGTCGTTACAAGTGTACTCATCCATTGAGTTTCCAAACCATGCAAATAGACTTTCATATAATCTATATTACATGCAAATTTTTATTATTAAAAGACAATTGGGCTGGGCTAGCTTAAGTCTGGGTGGGCTGAGTCTTCCTCACTTTGGGCTGGGATGAGTTTGAACTAAAATGTAGGCTCGAAGTTAATTTTGGGATGAGCTTGATATGTGTGTGTGTATATATATATATATATATATATTTATATATATATATAATGTAATAAGGTTAATACAAATGTAAGGTTTTATTTTTGCATTCTATTGGAGGATTTATACTTGCCTTATATAATTCCTACTATATGTTTTGTACATGTATAATTTCATGTGTGAAACAGTAGCAGTCCCTTAGTCCACTACATTTTGGATTTCATCGCCAAGTTGAAGCGAAGTCAGGCTCAAGCATTGCTTGAGCTATTTAACATCTGTTGCGATTGCTGAATCTACCCCTTCAATTTAGATTTGCAAATTGTGGCAATTTTTTATGGTGTGTTTTATTTGGCGAGAAAGTAAAAGAAAAGTGAGTTTTCTTACACTTTTCTTGCGTTCGGTATGGAAGAAACACACTTTAATTTTCTTGTATTTTCTCAAAAATGACAAACTTTCTCTCAAAAACTTCTTTCATCTTTTAATGGTTATTTAAAGAAAATTTAAGTTTCTTTTTTTTTCTTTCACCCACTTTCTCTCCAATTGAACGTTTGGTTGCCGAGAAAATAAGTGAAAACATGAAAAATGAAAGAAAATTTTAGAATTCTAACAATTTTAGTTGTGTTTTGTCCTATTTTCTTTTCTTTTCCATATTTTCACTTATTTTGTCGGTAACCATACATAAAACATAGGGTTAGTGAATTGCTTCTTATCGTCCATCTAGTTTGAATCCCTCTAAAATCTTATATACATCTTCTTTGGTGTTTGTTTGTTTTATTTTCAAGTTGTAAATTATATATCAATTGACGTGCTAAACGGTGGCATTCATGATTAAGAGAAAGTGTACTTTAGGAGAATGAAGACGGTGACAACTGAATTCAGCCCCAACTCTTCTTAATTTCGACCAACCCTAACTGGGCCGTAGCCCGATGTTATTTGTAAGCCGAATTTGTGCTTGGGCTGAGAATGAGATGGGGTTTTAAACTTTGGGCTAAACCCAACCCGGTCAGATTGCCACCCCTATGTACATACGAAAATTTTTAAAGCCCGCGGATGAGAATATAAAATCAAAAAAGTAAGGGAGTGTTCACAAATAGTGAAAAGATTAGAGAATTCCTACAAGTATCAGAAGGAAATATAGAAGTAGAGGAATTTGGTTCTGTTGTCATCTGCATATTGGTTCCGCCAAAAAAGAAAATAAAAAAAAAATGAGTTTGGTGCATTCCACAGTCATCACTACCTAATCTTTCTCGCTTTTCCATCCGGGTGCAAATCCTCTCACGTGAGAGTTGAGACCATACCCACACGTAAGAACCTTCTGGTAGACCGGCCAGTCAAAAGTCAAAACCCCTAACAAGCAAGAAACAAAGGGCACAAAATCTCTCTCTCTCTCCATCCACTAATCCCAATGCTAACAACTATTCTGCAATCTTCCACCCCTTAGATTAGAAATATTGGAGGGCCCACACAACCCTCAAAGTTCTCTATCTTCTCTCCTCACCTGCAAATCTACATCTTCTCTCATCAAAACTATCTCTCTGTGCAGATTACTTATGGGTCAAGTAGGAAATTGCAGTATTTGATTCCTAGTTGATAGGTTTTGGATCTCAGTCTTTATTCCCTTTTTTTTTTTTTGCCTTTTTTTTCTTTTGGGGGACTGATAGATTGAAGAATCAAAGAAGAAAAAGAAGATCTAGAGCTGCACCAATCTACAAAAATGGCTTCCTCGATGAGTAGTCAGCTGCAACAGATGTTGCAGTCGGCGGTGCAAGCAGTTCATTGGACTTACAGTCTCTTTTGGAAAATCTGCCCGCAACAAGGGTAAGTTCAGGAGAAGCATAGAACCCTTAGTTATCCATTTTTATATTTTTAATTTGTCATCAGAAAATTTTAATTTTAATTTTAATTTTTTGTTTGTGTAATGGCGGTTCAGGATCTTAGTTTGGGGAGATGGGTACTACAATGGAGCGATAAAGACGAGGAAGACGGTGCAGCCGATGGAGGTGAGCACTGAAGAGGCGTCGCTCCAAAGGAGCCAACAGCTTAGAGAGCTCTATGAGTCATTATCAGCTAGTGAGTCGAGCCAGCCGGCTCGGCGGCCTTGTGCTGCTTTGTCGCCGGAGGACTTGACGGAATCTGAGTGGTTCTACCTTATGTGTGTCTCCTTCAATTTTCCACATGGGGTGGGGTAAGTCTCACTAATTTTACTATGTTTTCTCTCTAGCTAATTGAATTGCGGGATTTTTATTGGTTCTCTTGCTTTGTTGTTCTTCCATGCTAATTTCTTGAGCTATAGGAGCTCACTGCATGTATAATTTGGTATGCATAGATAGAAAGAGTTCTTGGTGAATGATTTCTTTGTTTACAGTCCAGTGATATAATTACCATAACAACCTCTCTCTCTCCTGTTCTTTCATATTTTCTTATTGTAGAGGAGCTCACAATAGTATTCCATATCCATAGATAGAAAAAGCTCTGGGTGAACGGTTTGTTTTGTTTTACAGTACTCTTGTGATAATTACCATACCAACCAGTCTCTCTCTCTCTCTCTTAAAGAGTTAATTTCTTGATTTGAAGTTTAGTCACAAATACAATTCAACACTCAACCTTTAAGGAGGGTAGAGCATTTGTCAAAGTTACACACAAAAATCAATTTTTCCTACCTAAATATAGTTGAGGAAATGTTCTTCAATAGGATGTGCTCTCTCTCTCTCTCTCTCTCTGGTGGTGGGTCTGTAAGAGTAATTACATACAATGAAGAGTATCTGAGTTTGTTTGGATTCTTATGAGTGTACATGGCATATCACAGCCATGTGCATTGACCCAGAGAGTTCTTAAAATTACACCCAGTCCTTGATACTTTCATCACATGAAAGTATACCAAGGACTGGGTGTAATTTTAAGAACTCTTTGGGACATGAAAGTACCAAGGACTGGGTGTAATTTTAAGAACTCTTTGGGTCAATGTACTTGGCTGTGATATGCCATTGGTACTTTCCTGTGATGAACCTTAGCAAGTCTGTCATTGTTTTTCATCACTGTTGAAGTTGATAATACCTAGCCTTCAAAGTGGTAGTTGAAGGAATTCATGTCTTCTTCTTTCTTATGATTCTCTTCGAGAATTAATTGAAGGTCGCTTGTATATATTATTGAAAAGTAGTACTTAAGAGGTAAGACTGTCAGAGAATCGATTCTTGAGGCTGCTTCAAACTTGAAGTGGTTGAATTAGTGACTACACTTGGCTCATTAATTTCCCTGACAAGGAAGCTTCTTCACTTGAAATGGAGAACCATCAAGACTATTCACCATTATAACACTGTTACAGCTACCTCTCTCTTTCTCTCTCTCGGTTTTTTTTTTTTTAATAAACTTAGGTGTCCGGAGCTCAAGACTACGACTAATCCCTAAGTTCTGTCAGGGGATACCCTCCCCCTAGTAACCAATAACGCGGGTGCTCCTAGACTCGATCTCGAGACCTCCGGGTCTATAGTTCATCTTCCGACCACAAGGCTACACCCCCGGAGGGTCTCTCTCTCTCAGTTAATCAATTGTTATTAGGTGAGTCCAGTTCTTAAGATGTAAGAATACTTTTAGCACTTGGATCATATTATAGGGCTATGAACCTTATGGCACATATGCATGTATGAAGCATACCCACACATACATATTTAAAAACTAGGGACCCTCTGGTTAGGACAATTAAGCGGCAAGAGTCATCCCCATACCCTACATGTATTGTAATTTCCCTTGTTAATGGTAGCTAGCCATTAATCTTTGATAGTTTCCCATTTTGTCATGTGGAGAGGGGGGAGGTTGAAGAAAAGGCGGATCCCTTTGCTACGAGCATCAGTTACCGCGTGTCCAAAACATGTCATACAATCACATACTCTCTTTTTTCATTACTAAACCGGTAGGGATCCATGCCAACCCCCGGCCCGGATGACTTATTTGAAAAAAAAAATACAATCATATGTATATTAAGATCTAATAGAAGTGTGATGTGTAGGTTACCAGGAAAGGCATTTGCAAGGCGGAAGCATGTGTGGCTTACAGGTGCAAATGAGGCCGATAGCAAAGTCTTTACTAGAGCTATTCTTGCCAAGGTACCCCATGATAATTTCTTCTCATTTTTTATTTTTCCTTTCTATATAATTGAGTCAATTTCAAATGAGTTGCATTCCCATTTAATGAACCCACCGAGCGATTTGGACAATCTCAACAGATGATAAAACTGTTGCAAATAGCAGAAACAGATGTAGTATGTCCATCCAAATAGTCTAAAAAAATTTCAATCATACCAGGTATTAATTTGTTTAGAGGATTAGGATCATTTGATAGTGTAATATCTGGGTTGTCAGCAATAAAAGTGCCCTATAAACCTTGGGGGGTACTCTTAATTGATGGGCATTGCTCTAATTAGAGCATTCCTAACCGCCTAACCAAAATAAGCCGAAATACTAAAATTTGCAAAAAAGGGTCTCCAGCACCTCTTCAAAATAACCATTTTGGTCCGGTGAGTGTACAGTACTCACCAAGTTTGTTTGGTGAGTACTGTACACTCACCAAACCAAATCTTCATCTCTCCCTTCTTTTTTGTAGTCTCACACAAATAATAAAATAATATTTCTCTCTTTCTTCCTTTATTGTCGTCCCACACAAATAAATAAAATAATGTTTCTCTCCCTTCTTTTTTTTGTTAAATTGGTGAGGCTACTAAGTAGGGTTTTAAAAAAGAGATTAATTTTCATGGGGAGCTCTGCATCATGCGGAGCTCCCTTTTTACACTACATGGGGCAAAAATGTAATTATTGATAATTACACTTTTGCCCCCATGTAGTGTAAAAAGGGAGCTCCACATGATGCAGAGCTCCGCTTGATATTTAAACTGTTTTAAAAAGTGGATAGCCAAAATAGAAAAAAAATGAGTTTTTGACTATTTTGGTAAGTAAAATTTGGTGAGGATTGTAGGAATGCTCTTATGTTGAGAGATCCATGGTTCCTACCTTTTCATTTAGGTGCCTTGTGTGGCCAAGTGAATGAAAATTAACAAAAAAATATTTCTACTTTATAAGTCTAGCCATTTGGTTAATTGTTCATTTAATTTCATAGCAGTTAACTAATTTACCTTCTTTTCTCTCATATTTTCAATTTGAATTTCACGCTGCTGCATCAGGGTGCTCGAGTTCAGGTAAATCTCGCTTCGATTCTATTTAAATTTTTGGTAAATGAAAATTTGACTGTAATTTTGTTCATTGAGGTTAAAACTTGTGCTTTAATGTCGCAGACAATTGTATGCATTCCTCTCATGGATGGCGTCGTTGAACTCGGAACAACCGAAAGGGTGAGATGAATTAATTTCTAGTATTAAGTTCTTTTAATTCCGTGATTATTCTCCTTTAACACGACAATAATCATGGTCATCCATCTAGGAACATCCACTACCTCCTCCTAAAATTGGCGAAGCTGGGGACATGGGTATTTTGTCCCGAGAGCCGAGAATTTTAAAGCTATGATGCATTAGAGAAATTTTCACTGAGAAATTCAAGTGTGGAAGACTTACTCTTGATCAAATTTTTGTATCAATGCAGGTTCAAGAGGATATTAGACTTGTACAACGCGTCAAGAGCTTCTTCATTAACCACCAACACTATCCAAAACCCGCCCTCTCGGAGCATTCGACATCAAGCCCGGCAGATTTGTCGGAGCAGCCTCAATTCCACTCTCCGCCTCACTCCGCAATGGAAAATACCAATCAAGCAGATGAGGAAGAAGAAGACGACGAAGATGATGATGATGATGAAGAAGACGAAGAAGAAGCCGAGTCTGACTCTGGAACTGAAATTGGACGTAACCAGCTCGCTCGGCTCTTCGAGCCGATCACCCAGGGTGCTGCTGCAGCTCAGGCGGCAGCTGAGCCGATCGAGCTCATGCAGCTTGAGATGTCCGAGGACATTCGGCTCGGCTCACCCGATGACGGCTCGAATAACTTGGAGTCGGACATGAACATGCTCGCAGTGAGCCAACCCATAGGCCAAGTGGACCATCCGCACCGTGATGACTCGTTTAGAGCCGAGTCGACTCGGAGGTGGCAGGACCAACTAAGCAACGGTCTTCAACCACCACTTTCAGGTATACTGGTAGTTAGGGTCTTGGGTGTTGATAGTTAGTTATCGTGAATTGACAAAAGTACCCCCACAGAAGTGGATTGTGACGATTGTCAACTTATTTACTCTAATTGTTATTTATTTGTACAGGAGCCCCTCAATTAGATGAATTGACACAAGAGGACTCCCACTACTCCCAAACAGTCTCCACCGTTCTTCAACAACAATCCGGCCGGTGGCCGGAATCTTCATCGGTCGGATACTCGCTACAATCGGCCTTCTCTAAGTGGAACAGCGACAATGATCAGCTCCTACTGTTGGAAGGCACGTCTCAGGGACTCCTCAAGTACATTCTACTTAACGTACCCTTCCTACACACCAAGTATCGTGATGAAAAATCGCCAAAGTACCGAGACGGGGACACGGAGACACCGCTCCGCAAGGGTACCCCACAAGAAGAGCTGAGCGCGAACCATGTCCTAGCGGAACGGCGGCGACGCGAGAAACTCAACGAGCGATTCATCATTCTAAGATCACTAGTCCCATTTGTGACCAAGATGGATAAAGCCTCGATCCTCGGTGACACGATCGAGTACGTGAAGCAGCTTCGGAGAAGAATTCTGGACCTTGAGACACGCCCAAAGGCAAAGGAAGCTGGGGCTATGCAGAAGACCAGGACACGGGTACTTCCCGTGTCGGACAAGAGGAAATTAAGAGTGGTTGAAGGGAATAGTGGTGGAGTAAAAGCAAAGGTGGTTGATCCACTTCAGGTAATCGGGAAAACTGTGGAGGTGTCTATTATCGAGTGCGATGCACTATTGGAATTGCAATGCCCATACAGAGAAGGGCTGCTAGTCGAGATCATGCAGATGCTCCGGGAGCTCCGGTTGGAGATCACCGGAGTTCAGTCTTCATCAACCAATGGCATCTTCGTAGCCGAGTTACGTGCCAAGGTACAAATCTCTATCAGTATGATCAAGTGATCACATATTTAAGAAGGCCATAAATTGCCTATTACATTATCACATAGTGAATCCAAATGAATCTAACGGTTGCATCTTTGTTAAGTGATGATCAGCCGTTAGATTTAATGTGGATCACCGATCGCGATCATGGATAGGTGGATAATCTATTGAATTCAATCAGGGACGTCCGATTTGTAATCACATCTGTAGCCCCTCCCGATGTTTCTGATAATGAATCGGACGGTGTTTCGTGCATATGCTATCAATGCTTTAGCATTTCTGGTCATGGATCTAAATCTTATTTGATACCATATATGGATAACAATAAGACACATTTAATATATATTTGAATTTTTCTTTTTTCCAGGTGAAGGAGAATGTTAATGGGAAGAAAGCGAGTATTGTGGAGGTTAAAAGGGCGATACACCAAATCATATCCTGATATTAGAATTGAGTTTAGCAGTAACTGGTCGCTCACTCACTAATGGCTGATTAGATGCAATGTACATTTTTAATTATAAAAATAGGAGATGATTTAAAACTCTCGATAGTACCTACTACGAGAGCTGGACAGTTAGATTCAAGATCTCAAGCATTAGGTGGGGCCCTCATCTAAAGCACTTGTAAGAACCATTGGATTTTAAATCCAACGGTCCACTCTCGATAGTAGATAGTATCAAGAGTTTAATCACTTTCCTATGAAAATAACTTTCTTCTTCTTCTTCTTTATTATGCTAATTTTAAGTTGAGTGATGGCGTCATAACCCCACCATCCATTTGGGTTAGTCAAACATTTAGAATGGGACCCACATTCCAAGTTGCCATCGGGTGGTTAAGGTAGGGTGTCCCAAACCTTAGAGGAAAGGACTAGTCCCCTCCGTAGCCCTCAGATTTTTTCTAACGGAAACCAGAGTAAAATGTATGAGAGATTGACATTATTGTTGTAATCAATGAAGCCGAACCAAGATGCCCCTAGAAAGATTAGAGGTGATCTGTATGATATGATGAAGGTGGGGGCTGATTCTATGTGCGAATTGATGTAAAACAGGTTACAGAAAAACGGATCTAAATGGTCAAATAATATTAATTCCGTTTATCCTAACTTTCGGAGAGCGCCATTAGGGTAATTAGAATTGTTATTATAATATACTAGAGGAAGGCACGCGTGTTGCACGTGTGTGTATAGTCCGATACACGTGAGAGACAGGGGTGAGGGAGAGCGACTGGGGTGAATCCTAAAAGTGAGTGAATTTTAATCACAGTTAAGGAGTGTTAAAAGGGACACATGTTAACCTGTGGGTGCAATTCATGAGAAATGGGTAGTTTGAGGTTGGTGAATTTTAACCACAATTAAGGAGTGTGAACAGATATAGATGAGAAAATGGTAGTTCGAGAATTAAGTAAAACATTAAATCAAGGTTTTGTCTTAAAGGTAATTTGAAAATTTATCAAAAATAGGCAACGGTTTGAGAAATAGGTAATTTGGTAGATTGTAGATGAAAAATGGGTAGTTTGGAAATTGAGTAAAACATGAAGTGAGGATTTTTAAAGTTTGTATTTAAGGATAGTTTGGGAATTGAGAAAAAATTAGGCTAGAGTTTATTAAGGGGGATAGTTTGGGAATTTCCATCATTAAGGGGGCTTCTCTCATTATAGTAGAGAAGATATTAAAAATCTGACAAGGAGACCTAGACTGTCAAATTGGATCTCAAAATCATTATAAAAAAAGCGTTTGGAGGGTCAAATTATAATTTGAAATGAAAAATTATTATTTTATTAATTTTATTTTATTATTTTAAGTTTTGAAACTCTAGTTTAATATAAAAAAAAAACTCTTTAATTAAGAATTATTCAAAATTTTAATCAGATTGCTTTTATTCTATTTATAAAAACTTTATTAGTTTAGATAAGTTCGCTTTTAGAAAGAAGTCTAGTCGAATTAAGAGTTTGAAGCTTTATTTAAACATTGGTCCTAAGGAATTAGGTATGTTATTATAATAAATTAAAATTTATTTTCTGTTTAGTTCTTCCTTAGTTTTCTTTTCTACATGCTTCAATTGCATCACTAACCCTTGATGAGACAAAGAGAGATGGGCGATTGGGACTAGTAAAATCCTAAATTTAGGACTTGAAATTCTGGTTGTAACTGGACTCAAGTCCGGTTACAATACAAAAGTCTTCTTTTAACTCTGATTAACAATGTTTGAAAACAGAAAAACATTGTTATTTGGGAAGTAGAAAATGTTTATATTTCATCCACTTTTTTATATTTTTGTAGAATAATTACCGTCATTCCATGTTCTTTAAAAACAGTTGGCTTTGCAAGGGCCCAGGCCTGGTAGGAGACCATTCTAGGCCCTGCCTAGCCCCCTGGGCCCACCTCAGACCTGTCCCAGCCTTAACCACGGGTTAACCCAATCCTAATTAAGTTGTAACCACGGTTAGTTGATCTAACCTCAAGGAAAAAATCCTGAAAATTCCCTAAAAATCCAAAATAATCAAAAAATTCAGAAAATGAGCAAACTGGACTCTATATCATACTTAAACCAAGGTAAAATAAGTTTAACCATGGTTAAGTCCATCTAACCTTGAAAAAATCCTTGAAACTGTCAAACAATTCATAAGGTCCATAAACATACATTGGACCTTCCCAATTATGGTTAGACCATCCCTTAACACCAGTTAAACCCCTTTTGGCATCCGGGACTAATCTTAAACTACCGGGCCCAACCCTAAGCCTCCAGGCTTCCCCTTTGGCCTCCGGGCCCTAACCGGCATACCGGGCCCAATCTTAGTGTACCGGACTAGACCTTAAATCTATTAGGCTTACCCTAAGCCTATTGGGCTTACCTCTTGGCCTACCGGGCTCAATACCAAGCCTCCGGGCTTATCATCAGCCTACCAGACCCACCTCAATTAAACCATACACTTGACCAATCCGGTCAACTAAAACCTTAGTTTACCAGACTAGACCATTAGCCACCCTTGGTGCACACACACACACTCCCTCAGCCTCGGCATGGCTCATGTGGCAGAACTACGCTCAGTTTGATCTCACCCCATGTGAGTACGAAGCAACCCAACCCGGGTTCGACCCTGATTAGCTTTTTTCTTTTTGGATTAGTATAAACTAAAACTGGGGCGTTTGAACAATAATTGACATTTTAATTGGCTTAAACCTAGGAAGTAAGGAATCATTGTAAAATGGAAATCTCAATGTGCCTAACACCTTCCTCGGACTTAACCGAACCTCTTACCTAGACTGAAGTAGACCAAGACTTTATCCATAACCAGGAGACTTATCTCTCCTAATTAAATAAGTGGCGACTCCTAATCTCAATCTCAAACTTAACCTAACTATGGATATGACTTAATCCGTGCTCACACCATTTATGCATTCCCCTCACATTATAATAGTAACTAGCGGGTGGCACGTGCAATGCACGTGAGAGCGAGGGGAAGGGGTTAACGACACCCGATTGAACTCGCTTGTGGCACATGTAATGCACGTGAGAGCGAGGGGAAGGAGTTAACCACAGTAAATAGGAATTAAAAGGGGCACGTGTTAACCCACGGGTATGATTGAACTCTCCCCGAGGTCAATCGAGATTGGTTGTGATTCTGAACAGATAGATGGCAAGAGGTAGTTTAGGAATTAAAGTAAAACATTAAATCAAAGGCAAGGGTAGTTTGGGAATTAAAGTAAAATATTTAATCAATATTTTGTTTTTATATAAGGGTAATTTTGGAATTTCGGAAAAATCATCTACTCATGCCTGTCGCATATAATAGTATTAATTACATAAGAATAAAAAAGGACTTGGTGAACATTAACATATTCACTAGTTTTAGTGAAGGTCAGTAATTTTCCAATAGATTTTACGATGTTCCACAAATAGTTGTTTATAAATTTTTTACCTTATTAGAAATTTCTTTTACGACAATAAACTAGCATTTCCTTTAAAGTGTGTTCATTTAGTAAGAAAGTGGATGAAAGAAAATAAAATAAAAGAAAGAGAAACTATAAATTCTTTTAAAACAACCATAAAAAATGGATGAAGTATTTGGGAGAAAGTTTGTTACTTTCGAGAAAATTGAAGAAAATAAAAGTGTGTTTCTTGCACACCAAACGCAAGAAAAGTATAATAAATTTTTTATTTTATTTTCCTTTAAGGGGGTGTTTTGCATTTCAGCTGCTAGGTTTATTCTAATTTGCAAATACATTGTTATGTAAAAAAGATTTGTACATTAACTTATCATTTTATCAATACATTGTTAGTAAAATGATTGTTATGCCCTTAAGATAATTCATAACCTCACAATGCCCCCCTTTAATTGGCCTAGTTAATAAGTTTTAACCTTGTGGTTACTTTTTCTTGAAAAAAAATCTAAATGCTTTAACGGTAAAGGTTAGTGAATATAAGCACAGCTAAAGGGAGTAAAAAGAGGACACCCCTATAACTGCCCTTGAAATATGGTTAACAAGTTTTAATCCATGTGGTTAATTTTTTTTTTAATCTAAAAATTAAGGTTAGATGCTTTAATCCTAAGGGTTAGTGAATCTTAACCACAATTAAAGGAAATTAAAATAGGATACCTTATTAATTACCCTTGAACTATGGTTAACAAGTTTTAAATCCTATGATTTTTTTTTTTCTAAAATAATGTTAGATGCTTTAACCCTAGGGTTAGTGAATCTTATGCACAATTAAATAAAAGGGGACACCTTTTTAACTTCCCTTGAATTATGGTTTATCGGCTTTAACCCGTGGTTAATTTTTTTCTCTATAAGCCAAGATTAGATGCATTAACCTTAAGAGCTAATAAATCTTAACTATAGTTAAAGAGAGTAACAAGGGAACATATGTCTCAAGGATATTATAGTTCACTAAATGTGGTAAGGATATTATAGACATTTATGAACTTTTTTTAATTCAATTCAACGGTGGGAGAATAAGGGTTTTTTGTCTATGGGTTGAATAATGATGAGTTAATTTGTAAATATGTAATACAGTGTATTTGCAAACTGGGATGAAATCGGCTGCTAGCAGCTAATATGCAAAAATCCCTTTCCCTTCATAACAAAATCACTATTCCTATGTCATGGCAAAACTTTAAAAATCCGACACCCACCTAACTTGAATAAATAATCTTGATTCAGTTTCTACTTTAAAGATGACATTCGCATTCACATGCAATAATGATAAAGCATTGCATTAGTCAAAATAAGCGACCGTGGAAAAAGCTTTTTTGTGGACGTCTATAAATAGCTAAATATTTATACATTTTCATGAACAAATTTTATTTAATGAATGAGGAGACAATTGCTCCTCGTTCTCACAAAGGCCCCTGTTTTTTTTGAAGGCCCACAAGATAGATATCATTTACCTATGCCAGGAGAGTCAACCGGTCATTAGTTAGCTTGGGTATTGAAGCACTAGCAACCCTTACCCCCTCGGGGATTAGATCCCCATACTTACACACATGGATGGCCACACCCCTACCACTCATGCAAGAGGGGGGGTGTCACAAAGGCCTCTTTAACTAGTCTAAACTATGATTAAAAAGTTTTGAGTCCTATTATTAAATTTTTTTTAAAAATTAAGGATAAATATTTGAATACTAATGCTATGTTTGGTTGCTGAGAAAATAGATGAAAACATAGAAAAGAAAAGAAAATTTCGGATTTCTTAGACAATTCTTAGTTTTGTTTTATCTCATTTTATTTTCTTTTCTATGTTTTCACTTATTTTCTCGGCAACCAAACATAGGGTAAGGGTTAAGAAATCTTAACCACATTTTAAAAAAATATTAAAAGGAAACAACTGGTCAAAAAAGGAGCTCGAGACGCCTCCCTTACTTCGGTGACTATTTTTCTTAATGTATTACTTAGAATAGTGGAGGACTGGAGGTGTGCCTCTCCTAATGCGTGACTCATTAACCAGCTAACCATCATCGTATTCAAAAGGCTCTCCATTTTCTTTATGCTATTGAAGTATTTGAAAAGTTGGAAAATAGTTAACGTACCGGGTTCCATTTTGAAACCGAATGCTCTCTTCATTGGTCTACACCCCAATTTTAAATATTCACCTGTGGTTAAGATTCACTCATCCTTATTGTTAAGCAATCCAACCATGGATTTTCAAAAAAAAAAAATCTTAATTTTAATTTTGTTAAACTTAATCAGGGTTAAAAGGGACACGAGGACACGGGGTAAGATTGGAAACGGACCCATAGGTCCGTTAAGCAGTGCTCTTTGAAGTTCATAGGGTTGTCCATCCCATGAAAAGCTTCCCTCTAAGCTACGTTTTGATCTTAGTGTCCAAAACTTCCAAGTCGCACCATCTTTTCAAACCTGGATTGGAGGTTTGACCATAGATCCTTCTTCAAAATCTCGCTTCCATAAAATTGAGAGTCTGGTTTAACTCTGCAATGTAGAATAAAATTGAGCACTGATAGGCGTACCCATGAATTGTATTTGCAAATCTAAGGCTAGACCAATGAGGTCCAGCCTTATGTTTGCAAATACAATTCATGAGTTCCAATAAAATTTTGACTAATGGCCGTCTGCAGTTTGTGCCGGCGAGAGACCGTTAGCACTAATGGGAAAACGCCCCTCACACACTATCTTTTGTATACTTTTAAATATATGCACACAACTCAATGTCTTGGATGGTGTGAAAGGGATGTGTGACCGCGGTTCAGCACCAACTGAAAAAGATTCCGGGTCCAAGATTTTCTCTATGTTGAGGAGTGCAGGCTTTGTTTGACAATACACTTAAGGTGACGATTGTTAACAGTAGTCTTAAAGAAATATTTATTTGAAAAATATGTTTAGTTGGATTTTAGATTATTAAGTTAAAAGGTTAATTACATGTCTACATCTTAAAAAATTTATGGGTTAAAACTTCTACTTTAAAAAATAGTTCCTTAGATATTTTTTAAAGTAAAGGTTTTTATTCTAAAATCTCTAAAATATAGATATGGAATTAACTTTTAACTTAACAATCTAAAGTTCAACTAAGCATAATTTTCAAACAAACACTTTTTTTTAGACTAGTGCTAACAAACACCACCTTAATAGGCTAGCCCAGACCAGTTATGTAAAATAAGGATTTCTGTATAATATATACATGAAACAACTAGATAATAGAAAAAAAATATTATAAAGTTAGGAGATTATGCAAAATCATAGTCTCAACCCACTTTTGTAAATATAATTTGATTACTTTTATTTAATATGATTTGAGTACTTTTATTTGGAGTACAAGGCGTCATTTTTTTTGGGAACTCGGGGTCTCCCCAACCCTTTGGGTCAAGACTAATCCTTGAGGGTGCGACATGAGTACAGAGTGTCATTTATCTAGAGTTAATAATTAAATTAGTAAATTATCTTCGAAAAAAAAAAGTCCAGATAGTAAATTGATAGGCATATCACCTCTCTCACTCCGAACTAATTCACCTATTGTGTGGAGATACACTCTTACTACAAGAGCCACTAAAGAGCTGTATGATATGAGTAGGTTGAGTATAATACGTGACCTTGCTACTGAGACCCCCTTAGGGCCGAGACCACCGAGACCTTATTCTTAGAGCACGAGATTTCAGGTGGGGCCCATTTCACTTGGTAGGCCCCACCTGAAATCATGTGCTCTTAGAGCAGGATCTCGGTGGTCTCAGCCCTAAGGGGTCTCATAAGCTTTATCCATATGAATTATTAGGTGCATGTGATGAGGAGTGCTAGCCTACTACCTTTCCACATGATCCTCTTCCAAACTATCCATCCAATTGTAAATTGACGCGTGACAGTGAAATTATTATTTTTATTTTATTTCTTGTTTCCAATGTGTTAAAATTTGATTGGTGTGATCAGCTTGGAAGGGGACCTTGGGGGTCCTCTAATCAAAACTCTATACAGATTATTAGGTGCATGTGATGGACGTCTGATTTTCTCTGGCATATGCCAAAAAAAATGGTCCGGGCATCCATACATCATTCGATATGTGGTGATAAACAAATGAGAAGTCATTTCATTTTCTCTCCATGTTTTTTATTTCTCCTTACTTGATATCTCTCCCCTTTTAAGACGAGACCATTTTTCTAGCATATGCAAGAGACAATCCAATGTCATGAGGAGTGCTAGCCTTACTTCGCTCAACTCAGCCTACCACCTGTCCATAAAGTTTGGGCTTAAGATTGTTTCTGATGAAGCGAAAGGTGGTCTCAGGCTACCACACATTATGCCACATATGACATGAAAAAGGAGAAAAGTCATTTCAAATTCTCCATACTTGATGTCTCTTTCCCTTTTTCTTACTATTTTATCGGCACATGTCACATAATGTATGAAAAAATCGAAATTATGTCGCACACATTGTGGTAGCCTGAGACCACCCTTTCTAGCTTCGCCAGAAAGAATCCGAGGCCTTAAGTTTGTGTGATGACTGAAAATGATACTTTTTAAATTTAGAATAGTGATAGACGGACCCATGAAATCCATTTCAAAACTCAAGGCACCTCTTTAAGGTATTCATGAAATCCATTTCAAAACCTAAGACAGCACCTCATGGGTGGATGCCTCTCTCTTAAATATTCATCACATTGAAATCCATTTCAAAACCTAAGACATCATCTCATTGGTAGATGCCCCATCTTAAATACCCACTAATTATGGTAATGTCTTAGGTTTTGAAATGAATTTTATGGGTGCCGTAACCATTTCCCTTTAATTTATGGACAGGTGGTTGAGTGAGTTTGAGAGAACGGCTAGCACTCATCAGCGATTCTCGCTCCCCGGAACTACTTTTGGGAGCAACCTACCACACCTTGCACGAGACCCACGAGGAATATTTTATTTTACATTTAATGAGCGAGGAACCATTGGATTCAACGAAATGTGTCAATCTTTTATTAAATAAAAACCAGTCTATCCAGGAAAAGGAAACGTATGAAGATGAAGTGTAAAGCAAATTCACGAGAGTGCCCGTAGCACTCTTCCGTTTCTGTAAGGATTTTTGTCTTCTCGTCTTTCGCTACTAATTAAAGCACTAACAAAGACCATTGTAAGTTGGACGATCCAAGTCTGAGAGAGACAGAGAAGAGAAAAATGGCGGTCAGAGCCCGAGCTCCCGGAAAAATTATACTTTCCGGCGAACACGCCGTCGTTCATGGATCTACTGCCGTTGCCGCTTCCATCGATCTCTGTACTCAAGTTTCTCTTCGGTTTCCGATTGATTCTGGTATGTGATTCGAATCGAAAAATCACTTGTGGTCATTGAATTTATTCCATTTTAAGCTGAAATAGAAGAAATTAATACTCTTAGAACCCAGTTCGTTGGATATTAGAATTTGGGTTCTCGTAGAAAGGTGATAGGAACAAACCCTTTTAAGATTTGGTGATAATTGAAATGAGCTAGAAAGGATGGTAGAAATTGTGATGAGTTTTTTTTTTTACTCACTTTCCTCATATTTGTCAATTCATGATTATGGTGTTGATTCAGAAATGTGGATTTGCAATTAGCAATACCCAGTTCCCATATATTTGATTCTGGGTCTGTTCCTCCATACTTTCTTATTTATTTTCTCATGAGATTGTCATATGGAGTGGTCGCATTCGAATTGTGGGAAATGCTATTCTCCAAATGTTTCCCAAAGATAACATTTTGAATTGCAGAAAAAACTAGAATTACTTCATTACACACACAAATTCAACCCACATGGGACGAGAGGGGTATGAACTCCTGATATGAGAAATCACTTTAAAGGGAAGAATACAGATCCTAAATATAACCCACTTTGAGGTGGCTCCTTCAAGGATTCATACATTTTTACATAAACTATGCTTTGAGATACTGGAGAAATTGATACTAGGTATCTACCAAACGAATCTGGGATACAGGTACTATCAATTTCTGGCCTGGCCTAAGATACCCTACTTTGGAACATTGTTACAAATCTCTCAAGAAATACTTTAATATCTCGTAAGAAATACTGAGAAAAACATCTAAAGTTTAAAACTCTGATTTTATAATGGTATTTTAAAAATCTCGCGAGCAATATAATTTCTCTTTTTATCATGTAAATATCTTTAGATTTAGCCAAGATTTTAAAGATATCGCGAAAAAAATATCCAATATTGCTGGGTTGATGAATTTATAAATTGGTGATATTTATTACTCTTTTTTTATTATAATTTTTAATTATTATTTTAATCATTGCCGAGATTTATGCAAGAAATACCTGGAAAAAAAACTCCAATTTTAAAAATCCCCCGAGAAAAACTCCAGCTGATAAAACCCAAGAACGAGATTTGTAACACTACTTTGGAACCATGGGGAGAGATAAGTGGGTGCAAACTTACCCAATTTGCAGCAGGCCATAATTTTAGTAGCATCCAGCAAATGTTTTCCAAAATAATCTTCCAAGCCTGTTACAGTTCTTACTGTCCCCTGTTCAGAACCTTCCAATAATGTCAATGGAAAAAATTATCAAATTAAAATAATCTAATCTTTCTCTCAAAATTAGCTTAATACTTATCTGATTCTCAGCTTATCTTACTAGATAGTAAGGGACGTTTCATTACCAAAAGTTTGTTGCAATTACTCATATTCATGGAATTAACGATGGCTTATGATTAAATGATGACTAATTCTTCCAAAATGCCATTTAATTAGTTGTTTTGATCTTGTGTACCATTTTTATCTCCTTTTTCCATATTCACCAATTAGTTCTAGCTATAACAATAACAGTTTTGAAGGTTCCTACAACCAATTCATCAGATTCTGAACTGTTCTCTCTCTGCTAGTTTTCTTCTGCTTGTGAATTTATATGGTGGAAAATGATGGTGCATCCTTGAAATATCCACACATTCATTTGATTTTGGGTTCTTTATTCACCGGATTTTCTTAGGAGTCTTTAATTTTGGCAGAGAGTGATGACAGTTTAATAAAACTTCAGCTCAAGGATATGGCATTAGAGTTTTCATGGCCAGTTGGAAGACTCAAAAAAATGCTACCTGAATTAGGTATTCCTCAGTCTTCAACACCAACGCCGTGCTCACCAGAAACCTTGAAATCAATTGCTGCTCTCGTCGGAGAGCATAATATCCCAGAGGCAAAAAGTGGACTTGCTGCTGGAGTTTTGGCCTTTCTCTATCTCTACACTTCAATCCAAGGGTATATATACAATATGGATCTCTGTTGGCTAAACCTGTTGTTATTATTATTATTTGCTTCAACTATTTTAATTATGTTGCTTTTGCTTGTCAGTTATAAGCCTGCAACCGCGGTTGTTACTTCTGACCTTCCTTTGGGTGCGGGTTTGGGTTCATCTGCTGCATTATGCGTCTCTCTCTCAGCTGCTCTGCTTGCCTTTTCAGATTCTGTAAGTTTGGATTTCAGCCACCAAGGTTGGTTAACTTTTGGGGAGAGTGAGCTTGAATTGGTGAACAAATGGGCTTTTGAAGGTGAAAAGATACTCCATGGCAAGCCATCCGGACTCGACAATACTGTAAGCACATTTGGTATGTGATCTTTCTGAGCAGTTGGTAGTTGAATTGATATTTGTTTTTTTTATCCTTTGTGTTTAAGCACTCCTTTTCCCCTTCTTCTTCATTATTCACATGATCCCTCCCCAATGAAAAAGGAAGGATCAATAATAAATTTATCAATGTCTTGCATTGTTATTAAATGCAAATTCTTCTTTAATCTGTATAATTTTATTGTAAGAGTAATGTGTAGTGTCTTTAGCTTGCAAGAGGATTACTATATTTGGAGATATATTAACTTGGAGTTTATGTATCAGGCAACATAATCATGTTTAAGTCGGGTAATCTGACACTCCTCAAGTCCAGGATGCCACTCAGAATGCTCATCACTAACACAAAGGTTGGGAGGAACACGAAGGCATTAGTTGCTGGTGTTTCAGAGAGGACCTTCAGGCATCCAGATGCCATGGCTGCTGTGTTTAGTGCTGTTGATTCCATCAGCAAGGAACTGTCTACCATTATCCAGTCACACGCTCCTGATGATCTCTCCATAACTGAGAAAGAAAAGAAGCTAGAAGAGTTAATGGAGATGAATCAAGGTCTGCTTCAGTGCATGGGGGTCACCCATGCTTCTATAGAAACTGTGCTTCAAACAACTTTGAAGTATAAGTTAACTTCCAAGCTGACAGGGGCTGGTGGTGGAGGCTGTGTTCTGACATTGTTGCCAGCACGTATCCTTTTTATCGTTATCCTGTTTATGCATGGTGTAGTGATACTCTTGAAGACTTTTACTATTTCCATCATTGCTAGTTTTAAGTTTCTATATTTTATGATGAATGCCATGATATGACACCAGTTTAGATGCCTTAAATTACTTCTGTTTAGGGAAGTAGGATTAGGGTAAGGTAAGCGGGGAAATTACGGAAATGGTTGAAGAGAGAAGATTTAGACTAGGGTCTAAAGTAGGAATCCTAAGGAATGTAGTTAATTGGGTCAGAATTAAGATAATGATCCCATAGCTTAGTTGATTGGAGTGCTGGACTAGTCTTATGAGCTGAAGATAGGTTTGGGGGGGGAAGAAGAAAGTAGAATAAAGGATAGAAAAAAAGGAGAATAAAACGAGAAAGGGAGAAGACATCTAGGAGATCAGATGATGAAGAGGAGAGGAAAGAGTGTCCTTGATAATGGTGGGTGCCTAGCGGAGGTCTATAGTGGGGCATAGGTTCTGTGGAATTGTGAGATGGTGTAGGTGCTAGGATACCCTAGTATTATTTGATGAATTGATGCTATGGAAAGACATTAACTAAGGACAACCCAAAATGATGAGTTTGGGTTGTCTTAGTATATCTAGGAGACTACATGATATTTAACAGAAATAGTTTAGTACAACAATTATAAACAAGGATAAAATCACGTACTACAAATCATCTCCTGGATAAAATGAGTTTAGAGCAGCGGTTATGTTGCTAATAGGATTTTATGTGTCTAGTAATTGTCTCTTGGAGATTAGTCCTTCTCTTACTCGCAAGGATTAGTGATTGTGATCTTGGGATATTTCAGTGAGATCCTTTGTACATGCTATGTGATCTAGTCCTAGGTTCCCTTTTCCTTATCAGAGCCTTGGTGTTCCATCTAAGGCATGTTTCTTTCTTTGGTCGGCCTCTCTCGATAGATTCTCACATACGTTCATTTGCAAAAAAGAGGTTGGCAGTTGGCAAATCGGTGCTTTATGTGCCTTGAGCAGGAGGAATCTGTGGATCATGTGCTTTTGCACTGTCTTTTTGCTATAGGGATTGAAACTACTTTTTTTCTTGCATAGGGGTTGCTTGGACCTTCCCTTGATCCTTTCAAGCCTTCTTATCTTGTTGGATTGGGGTAAAATGAGAGGCTTCGGTATTGGTTCTATGGGCCTTACTTCTTGGGGCTATCAGTTGGTTGATCTAGAAAGAGAAACAATCGTGTTTTTGATAATGAGGGCTCCTCGTGATCAAGGTGCGTAGGAGGTGTCGTCAGCTTCTTCTCAAATGGTGTGCAACCAGGAATGATGTGGATGAGTTGGGAATTCAGTTTCTGATTTGAGTGGTCCTAAGTTATGGCCCAGGGTCCTTTCTTCTTTCTCTGTTTCTTCCCTTGGCTATTTTAGCTCTTAGGTCTTAGCTCTTGCTTTCATCTTTGTAGTTTTTGCTGCTTAGTAGGATTTCCTCTTGGTTGACCACTTTGTGAAACTAATATTGTACTTTTGCCTCCTATTCCTTTATATATATTAGCTGATTTACCGATCAATTTAAAAAAAAAATATTGGGTGTGGGTTTCTTTAAGCTCTATCTATTCTTCTGAATAAAAAATATTTGTTTTTGGAGTTTTAATGCATATATCAAAAAGAGATGAATGGACTAGATTAGTGATTTGTCATAGAAGGGTGAAGGTAGAACAGGACTTGTGTGAACCTTGTTGCTGGAGCTCTTGAGGATAGGAAAGGAAAGAATTAGTAAAATTTCAATATCAAAGCCCCTATGTGGCAATCCTGAACAAATGAGTCACAAAACACACTATAATTACCAAAATTATTGGACAGTGTAAAATGATTTTTCTTAACTTGAAAATATTAAAAAATCAAGAAAGTTTGAATTTGGTTAGTGTAGTGTAATAAATGAATCTTAAAGCAGATATTTAAATGTCATTAAGGGCATCTTGACGCATATGAGGAAGTGGTAACTAGCGTGAGAAAATTTGATGGAGAAATGAAAGTGTTTCCAGTTATGGAAAATCTACACCATGGGTCGGCCATAAGTTATTTCCTTTGTATTGTTTATGGATGAATTAACTGTGCATATACAAAGGTTCCATGTTGTTTGGAGATAACAATGTGTTAACTAACAAGACCAAATGAGCGTAAATGCAAACTAGATTTAATAGGGGTACTCTAGAGTCCAAGGATTTTAAAAGAATTCAAACCAAGACGGTGTATGAAGAGCATCTTTAGTAAGAAAATTTGTAGAGTTGAGGTGTTGGTAGATTGACGGCCAGGATATATCTTGAAGCTACCATTTCTGTTTTCTTGGTTCAATATTCAACTGTGGGAGACATTAAGATTTTGCTGATAGAATAAATCTGGATGGATGAAGTGCAAATTTGCTTCTAGAGTGCTATGTGACCAACACAAATTGATCAAACTAAAGTGAACAAACTAATAAGATAGCAACTAGACCAGCCATGAAGGCCAATTGCTAAGAGTAGCCACAATAGGTGATAACCTGAAAGAGAGTCAACTGAAATTGTTTGGTCATGTGCAACAAGGACCGATGATGGTCCTGTGCCATCACATTCCCGAACCCCGACTTTGTTACTAACTTACTATGGCTGTGAGGGTTGGGGTGGAAGTATTGGCTGTGAGGGTGGAGGAGGTGGTGGCAGGAGTGAGGGTGGTCATGGTGGAGGTGGGGTGGCAGCATGAGGGGGAGGTGTTGAGAGTTATGCCTCTGAGAATTGAGAAGTGACTTATTTTCTTCCCAAAATTCTTTCTCAGAAGCATATTTTTGTCGGTATCGTTTCTCTCCAAAATGCATCCAAACTACGTTTCCTATTTTCTGTTCCCCAAAGAATAGAAAATACTCACTGAGTGATGCCAAATGGCTCCCTAGTGACTGATTGAGGTCTTAGTATATGTGCATTGAAAATAAATCTGTGTTAGGAGAATTCAGAGAGTTAGCATGAGAATTCCAAAGGACATGACAAGCAGAAGGTTGTTGCTTCATCAGGAGATTGTGGGCATCAAGGAAAGAAGATTGTCCTAAAGGGAAGTCTTACAGATTGTTTAATCGGGATTCTTCATGACGGTGGGTAATTTGGAGATGTGTGGAGTCTAGACTCAAATCCATCTTAGATGTCTGAAGTAATTGCCTTTACCTCTAAAGATGGGTTTTTCATTTGTTGACAACATGAATTTTATTTCTCTACTGTGTATATGTCATGACTCTATATGTATACATATCTGTGTGTGTATGTGCATGAATTTTATTTGTCACCGAAGCTCACAAAATACCTGGCTAAAGAATATGGCGAGTTATATTGAGAAGATATGAAACTGTACAAGAGAATTGAATGATATAATACCCCAATAATTATATATATGAACGACTTGAACAGTGTACGAGAGGGGAAAAACAAAGGAAAAATATCTCCTTAAATGGGGAAAGTCTCATATGGTTTCAGAAAGATAACATTTTGAGCTCTTGTCCCTGCAATGCTTGTCCCAAGCCCGGATAAAGGAGAATAGCACCAGATTGGCAACCAGTGTAAAACCGTTATGAATATTTCAAATAGACCTAAGCTGCTAATTCATGTTCATGAATTTTTGTCATTCTGATGGTTCTTTCAATATAGTCTATTCAATGCTGGAGTCCTTAACTGCATGAATCAGTGTTATCAGGAACAGTTGTTGATGAAGTAATTGCCGAGCTAGAGTCATGCGGATTTCAATGTTTGATAGCTGAAATTGGTGGGAAAGGCCTCCAAATCTGTTTTGATGCTTCTTCCTGAATTGTCCCCGGCAGCATTAGATCATAAGTAAGATCCAATCTCCAATCTTGAATGGTAAAGAGTATTGACATTTGATGTATGCTTTAGCTGCTACTTCGCCCTTTGTTCTTTCCTGTTGTTGTTTGTGTATTAATTTTCGATATTGTGTTGTTGTCTTGCTCTATGTAATCTTTGCGGTTTTGTTCAAGTTTGAATCTTCAAGTTTTGTTTAGTACTGATTTCTGAAACCTGGAAATCCAGAATGCTTCTTTCTGGTATCAATAAAAAAATAAAATTTTGCTTCTATATGGTGTTTATGAGACAAATGTTGAATGTGCATTAATCAGTTCAAGATTAAGATTATATGTTAGAAGATAGCCCTGCCCCTTGCAATAATCAAATATTTCGACAAAGACAAATGCTATACTTCGAAACAGAACGGAAAAATGCCGGGTGGGTGATAGGTGATCATTCAATTGAAGTGGGAACCATGGATAGTTGGTGGGTCTCTGTACATGCCCTCTCAGTACTACTGCTATCTCACTTGCAAATGTGGTTTTGGTTGCAGCTGGAGCCTGGAAGTCTATTGGGAATAGAATTATTGCACACCATTAAGAACTGTTCTCTGTTTGGCTTGTGTTTATACGGGTGCCAATGAGTAACCCTCCTTTAGAAAAACATGTTTAGATAGAATATGCAGTCTTCTTTTCCTTTTTTTTTTTCTTTATTCTTTTTGGTATTTTTGAACTAAGTTACCGCTGCAACCAAAGAACCCTGTATTACCGGAAAGTGTTTCATCCTTCAACTGCATATTTCAAAGGGAAATGGGGAACTAGCCCCAGTTTCTTTTTTCTTCACTTTCTCTAGGGGACTGACAAGTGTCCTTACAAGGCAGCTGGTTGAAGTTTCAACATTTACGCTTCTCTTTCTTAGTTTTAACCATTGCATAGGTAGCTAGCTGAGAAAAGTGAGGGCACTTGTTGGCATGCTTCTCTTTCTTAAATTTAACCGTTGCATAGGTAGGTAGTTGGGAATAGTGAGGACACTTATTGGCATTCTCCGGAGGAAAATAACACATAATAATCCTAAAAAATGGTAATTATGAAAGAGGGCTCTACACGAAATACAATTGCAGTTTAGAACCCCTCCGCTTGCTCCAATGGTAGAGTGTGACCTCTCTTATGAAAGAAGTCTAGGGATCCATTCCCACTGAGTGACGACTAGGCAAGAGTTCCACTCCCCAATGCTAACAACTATTATATTAAGGGTGTTATTCAAGCCTGGTGCCGCTAGAAGAAATGCAGCGGGAGCGGGAGTTGTCTTCATTACTCCACACAATGAAGTCTTACCTTTTGCCTTTATATTTACAGAACTATGTTCAAACAATGTGGTGGAGTACCAATCTCTCATCATTGAGTTAGAGCTAGCTCACGATATGCAACTTCATTAACTTGACGTGTATGGTGACTCGAAGCTTGTTGTAAACCAACTCTCGATGGAGTATGAAGTTCACAAGTCAGATCTCATCCCCTATCACATGTATGCTACTCATCTCATGAACCAGATCGAGTACATTACCATCAAACATGTACCTATGAATGAGAACAAACAAGCCGACATTCTGGCCAACCTCGTTGCAACATTGACTTTACCTGAGGAAGAAGTAATAATGGTTCCCGTTTGCCGACGGTAGGTAATACCAAACATCGACATTGAAATACAAACAACAAATGCCATCTAAGTGTTGGAGGTTGAAGTTGAAGATTGGAAACAACCCCTCATTGATTATCTCCAGTTTGGAAAATTACCAGACGACCCGAAGCACAGGACTGAAATACGGCGTCGTGCGCCCCGATTCTTGTACTTCAACAACAAGCTTTACTGACGTTCTTTCAATGACGTCTTCATGAGATGTCTTGGAAATGATAAGGCTAGAGAAGCCTTAGAAGAAGCTCACTCTAGTGTATGTGGTGCTCATCAGTCTGGACCGAAACTCCACGACCAACTAAAGAGAATGGGGTACTACTGACCAACTATAGTGAAAGATTCGCTAGATCATGCCAAAAGATGTCAAGCATGCCAACTCCATGGAGACTTCATTCGTCAACTGCCTAAACCATTACATCCCACAATTGCTTCTTGGCCTTTTGATAGTTAGGGACTTGACGTTGTCGGACCACTCCCGAAGTCATCTAAGTAACATCTCTACATCTTGGCTGCAACAAACTATTTCTCTAAATAGGCAGAAGTAGTTCCTCTTAAGGAAGTTAAGAAAGAAACGGTTGTGAACTTCATCAAAAACAACATTGTTTTTCGCTACGGAGTCCCTCGTTATATAGTAACAGATAACGGGAAGTCGTTCAAGAATGCTCTTATGGATCAATTTTGTGAAAAGTTTAACATCAAGCAGAGATACTCCACAATGTACAATGCACCGGTGAATGGACTCGCCGAGGCTTTTAACAAAACTCTTGGCAATTTCTCGAGAAGGTCGTTTTTAAGTCAAAAAATGACTGACATGAACGAATCGCCGAAGCACTTTTGGCATACTGAATGTCATATCGCACTCGTACACAAGCTACACCATACTCACTGGTCCACGGAGTTGAGGCAATACTTCATTTGGAACGTCAAATTCCATCATTACATATTGCAATTCAAGAAGGGCTCACAGATGATGATAATGCTAAGTTACGTCTCGCTGAACTCGAAGCTTTGGACAAGAAAAGACTAGAAGCGCAACAACGCATCGAATGCTATCAAGCTCGCTTGTCCCGAGATTTCAATAAGAAAGTCCGGCCTCGCTCTTTTCAAGTGGGAGATTTGGTACTTGCAGTTCAACGACCTATTATCCTCACACGTCGTTCCGGAGAGAAACTCGATCTCAAGTGGGACGGACCGCATGTGGTAAGAGAAGTCTACACCAACGGTGCTTACCTCCTCTCAACACCCAATGGAGTGCACCTCGGCCCTATCAATGGCAAATTCCTCAAACAATATTATCCATGACATTGTACACTCCTTGACATGAGCCTAAAAATCGAACTACATTAAGGCTTGATCCCACAAATGGGTACGTAGGCAGCCTGTAAAGTTACATCAGGTTTAGCAAAAAAGGGGGAACGATGATGCAATATATATTGAAAACTTATCTTTTCAATTCAAAAAGGGTATTCATAATACATTGATATAAAACTAAATGTCACTCAAAATATATTTAGAAAAAAAAGTAATTCCTTAATACATAGAGGCTAAACTCCAAATATCGCTCATCAAGGTATTCCTCAACTGCTCACAAGCAACAACTCTATTCTCGTTGACTATTGGCATCTTTCCAACCTCGGTTTGCTTTGCCTCAATAGAAGCAAGATTCTCATTAATGCGGCGAAGCTCAGCAGCAGAACGCTCCACCTAGCCAACAATAACTGAATGCAATTCTTCTAATCGTATCAGCTCGGCTCACAAGTCCTCTTTCTTACAGAGAATTGCAACCTCCTCCTCTACAACACTCTTGTGGTTGCCCTGTGCTGCATCATGCTCATGGCGACACCTCTCAGCTTCACTAAATAAAATAGTCAATTACTGGTTTCTCTCTTTGGCCGATAACTCTAAAAGAATGGCTCTTCTCTCAGAAAGATACTCGTCGACAAGTATCAAGAATGACTCCACCGCATCGACAAAAGGGGAAGGATCTACATGAAACAAATCCTGGAGGAACATATGCCCGACATTCTACGAGCTTGCCATTGTCGCATTGAGGAGAAACCTTCATTTGACATCCCTTGAATTTGCGATTTTATATACATATCTCGGGTCTTCCGTAACATTTCTCGGATCATATCTCGTGCAAGCACGTCACCGTCTAGCTTAGGAGAAGAAGTGCGCTTGGGGATAGAAGAAACAGTTGTGCCTCCTCTCTGCATCACAATTGACTTTGATGAAGGAAGCGGGGCAGTGCTATCATGTTTTTTAGCCACACCATCCTCTGAATCTTGAGGAGCCCGAGATGAAATTTCATCATCTTTATCACGAGTGACTGCACACAAAGAGTCGGTAAGGACACCGCCACCAAGAGAATTTATGTCATCAATATCTCTCATGTTAGAAAGAAGAGCTATTTCTTTATCTTCCTCCATCAAGTTATCAAAAATGAGAAATTTGTCGATAAAAAATTTTGCGGACGAAATAATGAAGGATCAAATAACAATTTATTATTAAAAATGATACACTTTCAAATAACCCTCTGATTAACAGCCAGAGTTTCAAAAAATAGATTTGATGACAAGAACAAGGGGTCGATGGACATGTTCCTCGCTCTTGAAGAAGTTGTTTGACTCTCTTTTCTTTGATAAGAACTGGGATTTGGCTTTGACTTGATCTTCTTTGGAGATTGTAAAAGCTTTATCTTTCTTTCCGTGTTTAGCGCATTACCAGCTAGGGAGGTGCGTTTCTCTTTGGAAGATTAGCTTTGGCTTTGGTTTGATTCTTCTTTGGAAAGCTTTGAGTCCCTTCTTTGATCTTTTCTTCTATTCTTAAATCATTTCTCTTCCATGATTTCTCTCTTGAGGTCTTGTCTTGATTGTCTGTGAATAACCCTTCCTTTGACTTGAAAGTCTTATTTATAAACTCTTGATATGGAGATCTTGTGAGTCCCACTCATTTTAGTGGTTTTAAAGTCATAAAGGCTTTGATGTTGGCGATGCCGACTCATTTGGTGGGTTTATGGCTTCTTCATGGATGGACCTAATTTGGTGGGTGTAAGGCCCATTTAGCTTTGACTTCGGATTTGTGAGTTTTCTTCTTCGTGCCTGAAACCCGGGCTGTCGAGGGCACATTTGGACTTGATCTTGAATTTTGGGCTTTCTACTTTGTGCTCAAATCCGGGCCACGGGAAGCCCATTTTCTACCATTGGGCTAAATTTAATTGTGTAGAGCCATTTTCATGGTCTTAGAAGTCCTTTTCCAACTTTACAGGCATGTAGGACCCATTTTTGTAAAGTTCTACGGTACTCACAAGTTAACATGTGTCCCCTTTAACCCTTATTAACTGTGATTAAAATTCAATAACCATTGGGGTTCAACAATATAACCTTACATTTAAAAAAAAAAAATATTAATCCTAAAGGTTAAAAGTTCTTGACTAGAGCTAAATATTTTTTCCTTCTAAAAACTTAGGTTAGATTATTGACTCTAATAGTTAGAGAATCTTAGGACACGTCAGTGCGATTGCACTCTCCCCGAATTCAATATTGGCTGTGATTCGATCTCAAAGTCAAATATATATATATATATATATATGCACGCTTTTCAAAAAAGTCACATTCATATTTTATGATTTAAAAATCTTTATATCTGGCAATATTTTTTCTTATGTTTTAGAGACGTAATCCTCTACGGTTATGCGTGGGAGTCCAATTATACCCCTAAGGGTGCCACATGTCCTTTTTGATACACTTTAACTGTGGTTAAGATTCGCTCATTGTAAGGTCCACTCACCTATCCTTCGTTTTTAGAAAGAAAAAAAAATTCACCAACTCCTAGGATTAATTTTTGGGAGCGAGGTCCTGATGGGGGAGGACAGGAGATTGCACCCTCCTATGTCCTTCCTAGCTGCAGCAGAGGACTTCTCTTACTTCACCAGCCAAGTCCTCCATCTAAATGGTATACTTTCATTCCTCCACTTCTCTACTCTTGGTTCTTAAGTTAGTTTAGCGATTATGGGGGCATTGGCTCTCTTGTTTTTGCAGGTGGGGTGAAAGTAAATGCTTGATGGGGCTACTACTTGCTTGCATTTGTTAGCAGGTTCTTAAGTGTAGATGTTTGAGTTCTTATATATAAAGAAACAATGAGGGATTGGTGTGGTCTGGTGTACAAAGCGTTTTGTGTATGCCCACTTGAAATCATGGCTGGTCAATGTTCTCAAACCCTGTTTTGAGGAAATGGCTTTTAGTGTATAGCTTATTGTATAAACAGGTTTATGTGCTTGAAATAATTGAAGGAAGATGTCTAAACAGCTCTTACCAATCCGCCCGAAAGTAAAGGACATTTCCTTTATTCTGTCCAATTGCAATTGAACTCTCCCAAGTTCAATGGCACTTATAAAGCCACTTTAACTTTAACTGTCCTTTAAAATCTGGTTAAAGAGAGTTTTTTTTTACTCTGAGGGGTAAATTTTTTTTCTTAAAACCAAGGTTATATTGTTTAACTCTATGGGTTAGTAAATTTTAACCACAATTAACAGAGGTTAATAGGGACATGTGTTGACCTAAGGGTGCAATTGAATTCTCCCAGATTGAATATGATCCCAACTCTTTACCCCTGGGAGTAGAAAATGATGAGTGAGACATCGTACCCATAACTATGGAACTTGGGCCTGTTTAAAGGTGCCTAGTTTGGCAGACAATCCATATTCATCTAGGAAATAATACCTCCTCCAGCGAGGAGCTAAGGGAGGCATCTCGGGGCCTTTTTCTTTCACGTGTCCCCTATTAAGACCCTTTAACTGTAGTTATAATTCACTCACCCCTAGGGTTCACCTCTCTACCCTTGGTTTTTAGAAGGAAAAAAATTACTGGGTAAAAAAATATGTAACCATAGTTCATAGGCAGTTGAAGGGGCTTTGTGAGAGCAAGGAACTATTCACCCATGGAGCGAACTATTGCTCATTCATCTGATCAAGTGTTTTGCTTTCAAGATCTAAGCCAGGACCCATTGAATACTGCACCAATTATTTAAGGAAAACACATGCCTTCAGCACAAGGCAAATGAGGCATCTTACCAAGTTCTTAGTAATAGGAAAAGCAAGGGGAGCAGGATTCATCCACTGTTCTATCTTGAGAGACATCTCCTCACACTGCTATTGATATTTCAGCAACATCAGGACAGTCACTATATATCTATATCCTATATTAAATAAATCAACTCTAGATATTCAGAAAGTTATTTATCAAAGTAGGAATATGGGTCAATCACTTCTCTGAATATGAGGGGTTGATTTCTCTGCTGTATGTCACCATATAATGCCTTCCGGAAGATAAACGTGTAGTTGAGTGCTCCATTTCCAATCTCCACAGCATCACAGGAGGTCCTGCAAAAGATTTGGGTATATCAGCTATGCAACAATGAGATGCAGACATTCTCAGCAATTTAACTAAAGCTTCTGATCTTGTAATAGTGCAGTATGTGGAACCTTGATGAGTCTTCTTCTGTATATCTACTTTGCATTTTGTATTGTTATCTAATTTATTCACAGTTGATAATAAATAAACAGACGAAGCATTAAACATAAAATGAAAACAATGCATTTTATATGTGATTCTACATTTCAAGTGGTAACACTGATTATAACTAGTTATAGTTAAGTCGGTGGTCGCAGGTATTTAAGTCTCATGGCTGGAAATGATATATTTCAAGGCATTAAGTCTTTTCAAATTAGGTGGGAGACATTCATTAGCCCCTAAGTACTGATATTGCAGAGCAGTTTATCTAGAATGTGGACAAATTTACTTCAAAATACAAATTAACAAAACCCGATTTTCTATTAGTAAATGTTAAAGAATCATTATACATAGCATTGGCAAGGCATTAATAACTCTGGAATGAAATGCTGCAGATGTTGTAAGCAATTCAAAATTATGAGTCTTCCTTAATTTTGGCATGGATGGCTTTAATTCCGTTAATATGACACTCCAATAGAAGTTATCTAGGTTTGACACTTACAAGTTACAAGCCCTGATTCTTAGTCATCTTAAAGCCTGTTATTCTCAACTTTCTTTTTGAGGTAGATCAAAATACCATGGAGTCACTATTCCTAAAATGGTTATATCTTGATAACCCATATTTCCCTTCCATCGTCATGAGGACTTTGTGCCATATACGTTACCAAATCTTTAAGTTGTTCCCTATCAATTCATACAATGTCAATCACCCAACTGATGGCAGGACAAGATGTCATAGCTCGACAAAGACAACTCAAACTAGTGATATATAAGAGTTGCAAACGAAGCCAGATTTCTAAAGTCTTGCCTACCTTCAGATTTCATTACATCTTCCAAGTTTCTCAATAGTTTTTGGCCCCACAGTTTCACTAAGCTACCTCTCTTCCATCAGCATTGATCACTAGGAGCTCAGTCAACCTAATGGACACTGAAGACAACCTTGTGTTTTCGTGTCACAAATTATATGTGAGTTCCTCAGACATACTACATTAAGACATTCTCCTTTTGGTTGTTGTAACTTGTAAATGTACAAAGGTATTATACTATTATCAATCATTATCTACTTGCGACATTACAAGCTACTAACTCAAGTGATATACTTTATCAAAATAATGTTACTAGCATAAGACGAAAAAAAATTATAAAACATTTTTTATGGTACAAGGCATCATTTATCTACTGTTAGTCGGTTAGTAGTTAGGTTAATAGTGGTAAGAGGTTGCCTATTTGCCACAGCACCGAGAGATATATTCCCTCCCCGGGACTCAATCCTAGGCCACCCTCATAAGAGGGGCACACCTTGCCATCTAAGCTACATGCGGCAGGTAAACCAACAAAAAAGTTGCTTAGATGACAAGGCAATAATCACATATATTCAAGGAAAGACATGAAGTAAGATATGTGAAAACTTGACACTTGTACAATATTAAAGGGAGTTCTGGACCTGTGCATGAGAAGTTTCCAAGTGACCTGGTACAGAAGGAGTGCCCGAGCCATACATGAGTGCATTTGAACTTGTACCAAGTGCAATTTGCCCATCATTTACAGGAGTTCCCAAGCCATATATGGGTGCATTCGAACTTGCATCATGTGCAATTAGCCCATCATTTCTCTTAGTTGACTGAGCAATCAGGTTTTCTTGCACACTCTTCCCATTATAGGAAAATTCTGAAGTCCCTCCAGTACCAGTGGAAACAGGATCAGAGCCTCCAGTTCGCTTTTGGGTAAGATCCAGGCGTTCCATCATTCGAGCAACACCAGCAATACCTGCACTCACCTCGCGCTGAACTTCTTTGCTCAGCTCCTTAACTGAGTTATTCTGTGCCAATAGCTTCTCCTTGAAACCTCGCGTGCTTTTCGAGATCGATTCTTTATATCTGTAGCAAAGATCTATACATGTCACCGATGATGAGATAAAACAAGTAAACATCAGCTCCAAAGGAAAATCAAGTTGCAATTTACTTACCTGGCTGAAGCAGCAGAGAATTTAGATTTAAAAGATTCTGATAAAGAGAGTAACTCTGATGGTCGTGATCTTCGTGGAGGACTACCAGGCGGTGTCTGACCAGAAAGGACTCTGAATAATAACCAAAGGTTAATTAAGATACTAAAGAATATACCGATAAAAAAAAGATACTGAAGAATGTACAAAGATAAACCTACAAAACAGAAACAAGTAGGTGCATATTGCAAACAACTTCTGTAATGGCATGCATCATAATCCATAGTCTCCACCAGGAAAATGATAATGAGTATTCAATATTTTATTTGTTTCTAGATATGAGAAAAGGAAGCAAGTGATACAAGAAGGAATGAAAAATGATTATATGGGAATCATGATTTTCATTATTGTGAGCTGCACGATGACAACCAACTAGGTGTGCATTTATATTGCTTAAATCTAATTAACTTGTTCTTGCATATGAATGACAATTCATGGAATGGAGATAATGACAATACAACTGCCACGTTCGCACATATACAAGTTTACTTAATATTCACGTACATCTGTTTATATGTGTATGTATATTTAAATGTATGACTACATAAACAAAATGTGTACTTGTTGTGAAAAGTCAATAACATCACAAGATAAGATATGAAATGGGCGGAGCCAGGATTTTCTTTGGGGGAGGGGGGGCAAGCAATGGTTGATTGATAATGTCAGTAACTGCTAATGATTTTGTGGAGAATGAATAGGTGGGAACAAAATATTTTGGGTCCAAGGGTGGGGGGAACCCAGTTTTCAACCCACTAGTTGGGGGCAGAGTACAGGGGCATAGTGTCCTGAGGAAAATTTATGAGGACCAAGTTTGTGGGTCATCTTGTTCATACGTTTTATACAAATCCTACAGATGTTATTTTTCCTTGTTTAGGGTTCATATTTATAGTCTTGTTATGGCTTGTAGTAGTGTTAATATAAAAGAGTTGCTCCTTTCGTTTTCAAGATTTATTCTTTTTGTTTGGGTTCATATTATAAAATATTTTTTCAAAAGTTAGGGGGGGCAGCTCCCCCCTCACCTGGTTGCCCCATGGCTATGTCCTTTATATAATTAAATAATAAAAAAAATCAAAAGTTCAGGGGGGCCAGCTGCCCCCCTTGCTCCCTTGGCTCTGCCCTAGGCAGTTGCCCCCCTTGATCCTGTTGCTCCCCTGGCTCCACCCCTGCCAATCACCATGTCAATACACGAATAATATAACATATTGAATAAAGGGTCCTTACTGTGCTGAATAATTTAATAATACCATCTAGATCCTTTTGTTCTTTTTTGTTTTTAATTTTCTTATTCATAAAAAAATAATAATAATATATAATTGTTAACACTTAATAGATAATAAATTCGTGGTGGAGATCCTTTATACGATGATTTAGTTTTATGAACGTACCCATGTCTGGAAGGACCATGTCTGCTGTCTGTAATGTTAGAGCCCACATTTACACTAGATGACAGCACAGGTGATGAAGATTGACCTTTGATGGCAGAAGGCATGAGAGCAGTTGGAGAATTACTCTCAGATGACATAGAACCTGAATTTTCACTTTCTGTTGGTGAAGTTGGACTTGTTTGCTGCATGTCCGATCCATTTGCAGGAGAGGCAAAAACAAGAACTTGAGATGGACCTAACCCAGAAGATCTTTGCCTCTCCCTCCTGCTAAAATAACTTGTCCTGCCTGTAGCAGCAGCAGCTAGATGCTGCATAATACGCTCATCGAAATCAGACTCATCTGTGTAGGGTGCAACCTGAAAAATCCAAGTTTCATTAGGCAAACGAATTCAGCATAAAGCAATTTGAAGAAGAATATAGCTTCTAGTCAAACCCAATACTGACATGGTGGATATCAAAGTCCTCGGGAGGAATGCGAAGAACTGTGGATGTATTGGAAGATCTGCGCCTTGTCCTTAATTTTCTTTCGACTTCCACAGCAGCAAGAAGCTCTTGACTACAGATTTAAAAAAATTGAAAAATAAAAAGGAAATAAATAGCAGGGATATGACAAAGCAATTTAATTCCGATTATGTCATCTTGCCTCTCTGAGAACCAAAAGCTTGGTGGTTCTTGGTTTGCCTGTGGCAAATTAGTCCATTCCATGAAAAATTTACAATCTACATGAGTTTTAAGGGATGTTGCTAGAACGAGATGATGTCATAAAGAAATCTCTTTTCAACAAGAAAAGTATCTACCTTGCAGTGTCCTTCAAGACAAGCAACTGCCAACATATTGGGCACTCTTTGCTTCTTTGTGACCTGGACAAAAAAAGTTTTTAATTCAACTTAAGCTCCCATTTTCAGCTTGGAATGACGACCCATATTATATCTTATACATACATAAACACACACACACACAACTATGTGTGTATTTATACCATGTGTGCATAAATACTAATATTGCGTCATGAGAAATCATGCATAACCTGAACATGATAGTAATTGAGCCTACCATTCAAGAATACACTGAAGATGATACTCGTGCTTGCAAGTGGTAGCCTGAAACAAGCAATCAGATCCAAAAAAGTTATCAAAGGTTGATATCCGCTTAAGGCGTCACATTATTATCTACAAGCTTTATACCAAAAGAAAAAAAAGAACATCTATAAGCTAATATTACTCTCAAACAAAGAATTTGCCATGGTGGTTACTGGTTACAGCCAATGTTTAGTAATTTTGTATGCATGAATAGGAGCATCCCACCGCGTGGGGGGCGCTGGAGGGGGAGAGGGGTGAGAGAGAGAGAGAGAGAGGATGAGGATAAGGATGAAGATGAGGAGATGCAAGAATATCTTTTCATTGTAACCATTCACCAATTCTTTTCCCCTCTGTTATCTTATTAATATCTCTTATTGCCTTGAAACGAAATCATAGCATTTTGATCGGTAGCATCCAAAGTCCAAACACTAATTGCAATACAATAATTATTTATCGAACCATTGGCAGAAAATACGAACATAGTTAGCAATCCAGTGCTGAAATCATCAAACAAAGAACAAGTGTACACAAAATAATCCCAATTAAAAGAACTTCGGTAAATTAATTTTATGATTTATTAAAATAAATTATATATATTTAAATGGTTTTAACACCCTTGTATGTGATACAAAGGAGATTTGAACCTTGGTTGGTTTGGGAGAGAAAACCCACGTTTTGGAACATTCCCCTTACTTTTAATTGTCTTACATTGAAAATTGAAAGGTCTTGAAGCTATCTAATAAAGCTTCACTCTCCTCTAGAGGATGTTCTCATGTGACCACATACACACAAATGTGTGTGCTCTAACAAGGTGCATATCACACTCAGTGTGGTGAGCGTGGGAGTGCAGGCAAGGACTTGGGCTTTGCATATTGGCATTTTAGGCGCACTTTGCACGCCACATCATCGCTTGGAGTCAAAATCTTTTGTAGATTGGAAGGGTCTGCCTCAGATTTGGTGCACCTCGTGACGGTCAAATCACCACCGTTGATCTAATCGTCACTTGAGGTGGGGGCGTTTTCAGATTTAATGATCCGTAACCGATCACTGGATAGCGTCCCTTCCAATCCACAAAAGATTTAATGATCCGTAACGGATCGCTGGTTAGCGTCCAAGTTCAATGACCCTGCTGGGTTCATGAATAGATTGTTGGCTGGGAAGTCCAAAGGGCTCTCAAAGGCTAGCCCTTGCCTATATAAGGTGGGGATGAGGAGGGGAGTTTTGCACAAGTGCAAACCACTGTCAAACCTCTATCAAACAGATTCCAGAGAGAACCCGAGTCAGAGGAGAAGAGGACTCAAACCGGACCTCCATTAGTGGAGATCTAACACCCCTCTCAAGGTTGAAGACAACTCCAACCAAGAGATCCATACCAGAGATAATCAATCCTCAAACACACTCCTATTCCTCTCCTTCCAAATGGCCCAAGCTATCGCCCCAGGAAAGAGAGGTCAAACTACACCTGTATGAGATGGAAACGACACTGAAAGCTAGCAAGATAAGATGCTCTGAAAGGATCTGGGGAGAAGATCCAAGGGATGCTAAAAGGGAAGAGAAAATAGGATCAAACCTCTCTCGCAACCAGACAATGCAGCAATAGGTGGTCCACAAACTCCTCTGTTGATAGGCACATGAAACATTTATTAGCCAAACACCAGCCTCTATGCATGAGGTGATCACATGTTAAAGATTTTATTTAAAATCGTTATCCACAAGAAAAAGGATACCTTAGAAGGTACTAGAAGATGCCACACAACCTGATGAAGGAATGTTGTTCGTAGCCCACACCCGACTATCCCTGTCCAATAATCTCAAGAGGTCCTGAATCTCCCAATCGAGTAGGTTACGTCTTTAGATTGGGGGTCCAAATAACTACCCCTTCTCTCCATTCTAAGTACTCCGCCACCGAAGCCTCCTTATTTGATGCTAGCATGAATAGGTTGCAAATAATTTGTCTATGAGGGACTGGGCCACACCAGAGATCATGCCAAAAGCTAATGCTCTCTCCATTACCTACCTTAAGTCGAGTATATTTAGAAAAATCAACACAACCTTGCAACAATGCCTTCCACACCCCTACTCTCAAAGGGCCTCGACCTTGGTTAGGACACTGGACACCACCTATTGGACTCCCCATGTCTAGCCACTATCATTGCCTTTCCCTGGCTATCCTGCTACTCACCAAAACGCCATAGCCACTTACCCAGAAGGGTCTTGTTCACCAATGATAAGGGTTGGATATTGAGGTCACCCTCAATCTTAGCCAAAGAAATGGTTTTCCAATCCACCAAATGGTACTTTCTTGAAACTACCATCTCATTCCATAAGAATTCCTTATGGATTCTTTCTAGAGTGGATGCAATAGATGCATGAATCTTAAACAATGATATGAAGTATGTCGGAAGACTGCACAAGGTACTCTTTATTAGCGTTAACTTCCCTCCTTTAGACAGGTATAGCGCTTTCCACCCTTGGAGCCGCTTAGAGAACCTCTCAATGATCAGGCTGCAAACCTTAGCTTTAAATGGAGCACATAATGGTAACTTGAGATAAGTTGATGGAAAAGATCTCACTCTACATCCCAGGCAACCTAGAGGGTGTTGTTACCAAACAGAACCTTCAGACAATACTGTTATGTAACCAAACAAACTGTATTTTAGAATCTCGTTAGTCATAATCTATTCTGACCAGAGTAGAAATACTCCTGTATTCAAGCAAATCCAATTCTGGATTTATGTTGGAACCACTCTCTTGAGTAACTTTGTTTGGCATCACATTTTAGTTATAGCCTAATCCAATTTATAGTTTACACAATCTATATAACCAGTTAATATCCTTTTTAAAGGGTAATTCCAGAACTGAAGACCGATCGGAAAACCTAATTAACATATAGGCATCCTAAAAGAGGTAAAGCTGCAGTTTTTGCAATATGGTACAAATTTACATAGGAATGGATCAATTACAAGCTAGGTTAAATCTCAGGGCTAGAGTTATCATGTCTCTTAGTCTTAGCTGAGTTGATTAAAATTTTATGAAACTTAAGTGGTTATTGTGTGCAAGCAAATTGTTAAATTGAACCAGTAAACCAACAAGTTATAGACTCTGTTAATGAAAAGAGATCGCAGATCATTGTCGCCGCTAACAAAAACAAAAAGCGATCCAAACAAATCCCTAAAGCACCAAATAGGAGATCATGATATCACACTCCATCCAAATCACGAACTGTGTTATTGCTACCGAAGATCAGTCAATAACCAAAACAAAACCAAATTGCATCACCGAAAGAGGACAACAAACAGAAATCCAACTCGAAAAACCAAAACCAAACGTCAAATTTATCGAATTCAGCTATAAAAAAACAGCAATCAGGAGCAACAGAAACAAAAAAAAAGATAAGTCATTGAGGACCATACAGTAGCAGGATCTCCACAGTTGAACGGTTCGAGACAGATACTACAGGCGTCCTCGCAACTGTCTTCAGCAGCTTCTGATGCTGCCGATGACAGGATCGGATTCTTCAACGGAGAAGCGAAATCTTCCATTAACAGAGCTCAGCTGAATCGAGGAAATTAATCAATAACAATGGAGAATAGATTAGATGAGAGATACAAGAACAGGAACAACTCTGTATAAAGAAGAGGTCCAGGAAACCCTAGAAAAGTAGGAGAGAGAGAGGGTTGTAATAGTCAAAGAAAGGAATTTTATTTAATATTTTTATATGAGCAATTGTAGTTCGCTCCTCGCTCTCACATAGCGATCCTTCAACTCCCATTAACTCAGGTTAATTTTTTTTAATCCTTTAGTTAATTTATTTTATTTTTCTAAAAATCAAGGGTAAATAGGTGAACCTTAAGGGTGGATGAATCTTAACCACAGTTAAATGGGATTAGAAGGGGATACGTGGCAAGAAAATGGGAGCTGAGACTCCCCTCCTCGCGTCACCGACCGAGGAGGTGATTATTTTCCCTTTATGATTTACTTTGACGAGAGAAAGGAGAGAGAGTGTGGAAAAAGCAGAAACAGCAGAAAAATCCGATTCAGACGGTTGAGAGAATCCACTTATTAGACTCATGCGCTTACCGCCAAATGCGGCTGATAAGTGGGTGTGCGCTTGATAAGCGTTGTTCACTCGCGGCGCAAGTTATAAAGTGGTTGTGCGCTTGATAAGCATTGCTCCCTCACAGCGCAAGTTATTACTAATTACATGACAGGTCAAAATTTGAAATCAGCACTTAGCATTCGATTCAGACGGTTGAGACAATCCACTTATTAAAAAGTTTAATGTAATATAATTATGTATTATTGGGCTCGTGAAAAGCTCGAGCTCAGCTTTGCCTCCGTCCAGTTGATTTTAATATTCATTCCCTCATTTGCAAACGAGTCGAGCCGAGCTTGAACTATTCCAAAAAATTGATACTTAATAAAAGCTCGGCTCAATTCGGATCGAGTACCACCCTTAGGGAGATCCCTTCGTTCCTTATCAACAATGATTTACAGTGAAAGAACGCCTATTAATGGAATGAGTTAATTCACCAAATATTTCATTACCTATCGTTTCAATTGAAATTTCGAGAAGAAAGCTTTGTTCTGTTAAAGTACTAACCACGAGTCCACGACTATAAAAGAATGCCATTGATGGAAGAAACACTTTTTTTTTTAGAGAATTTCTTGTGTTTTTAAAAATAAATGAATGTTTAACTTAAAGAAAAATGATTATAATCATTACATTTATGATTTTAATCCTTAAATCTCATGTTAGATAGTTTTACATGTGTTTTTGTACATTTATTATGGTTTACAGTATGCAGTCGATATTTCTTATCGAGACTGGTTGTGATCCAAGTATGAAGACGACTTGTATAAATATGTGTATCATTAATGGAAGTAAAAATTACAAAAATGTCACTAGAACTTTTAGAGCTGAAAAAGTGTCCCCAAAAACCCTTAAAATGAAAATTTGAGGATTGGAGAACCGTTTTAACAGTTCAATACAGATCCGTCTCGTCAAACTATCCAAAATTCATATATTATAATAGTCAATCAGACTTCCGGATCAAAAGTTATGGCCAAAACAAATTCTACCGTTGGGTATCGATATGTGTATTGAGTAGATGTATCGACCACGTGTATCAACCGGTATCAATATGCATTGATCATGCGCGCACAAAACTTCGTTAAAACTTAATTTTTTGTGATTTTTCATCTTTTTTCAAGATAATTTATATTAAGACATTCATTAAAGTAGAAAATGAGAAAGGAGTGAGGAGCTTCATGAGATGGAAAAATGAGGAGTGAAAAGTTTCTCCAATCTCATACGCACAAATGTAAATCCTTATTTTCATCTTCTTCTTCTTTCAAAATAATTCTTTAAAGTGTTGGTGGTAGTGGTGGAGTGCTTCAGACTTTTCATAAATAAGGGATTATGAGTAAATAATCATAAGTCTCTTGTGGAAAGGGTTTTTAAAAGGTGGGTATTATGATAATTACTTTTCATCTATATGTTAAAGGTTAAATGAGGCTCTATCTGTCCTGCGACCGTTCACTTCTATAGTAGGTTCACTTCAATGTGATATCGAGCCGAGCCCAATAGTGGGATGTTCATGCTTTATTCATTAATTAAACTAACTCAAAAATCAAAGCTTGAGCTTTGCTTATTTATTAAACTAAAAATAAACTAGAAAACTTTAATACACGATGCCGAGCCGAGCTCTAACAGATCTCGAGCAGCTAATTCATTAGATCTATTTATATTATGTGCAAATTCTACTTTATTATTCTGGTATAGGTAAATAAATTACCTAAAATTTTTGTATAAATTTATAATTGTATAAAAGGTATTCTAATCATGTCAAATACATTATATTCTATTATTCTTTATTAGTGTATAATAAGTATATTTAATATTAATACCTAAATGAAGTAAGTATATTTAACTATTTTAATAGGTTAAGTGTATATATATATCAGACATGCTAGCCTAGACACAATCTTCCCCGGATACAAGGTGGTGGCAACAAATGTCAAACCACCTCCTCATTAATTAAACTAGCTCAGAAATCAAGTTCGAGCTGAGCTTCAATGAGTCAAGTTCGAGCTGCTCACGATAACATAGGTTCGTTAATTAGTCCTAGCCATGTTGAATGGGGGCATGCAATGCCCCTGAACTTTGAGCCCGGATCCAGTCCAACTGCGATTGAACTTGATATCGCACTCGTAGAGCCCTTTAATTGTTATTTTGTTAAGAAGTTTTAACTCTTAAAGTTAATATTTTTTTTCCTAAAAACCAAGGTTAGATTGTTGAACCCTAAAAGTAAGTGAATCTTAACTACAATTAACTGAGATTCAGGATTAAAAGGGACATGTGTTGGCATGTGGTTGTGATTGAACTCTCCTAAGTTCAATTGACTGTGATCACAACTCCTCAACTTTTTTTTTTTAATGCGTCTTTATACTAAGTTGTTTAATTATTTAATTGTGCATAATCATGATCATGGACAAGTGGCTTTTGCCCCTTTAAAAAGTTATATTATATTATTTAATAGAGCATAGCTAGAAGGGTGGTTAGCAAACCATGTTGCTCGTGAATAACTTGAGTTCGGCTTGTTAAAAGCTCGCTCGCTTGAGCTTGTATATTTAATAAACAAGCCAAGCCCAAAATAGATTTTCAAGCTCGTTGAATTAATGAGCCAAGCTTGAGCACGGATGTGCTTGGCTCGTTAAAAGTTCGACTCAATTATATATTTAAATATTAAAATTATGTTTATTTATTTATAAAGATTAATAGTATATAATCTATTATTTTAATGAAAAGAATACCCTTTATACAATTATAAACTTATACTAAAATTTTAGTTAACACCGTAATATAATAAAATAAAATTTTCACCTAATATAAATATTTAAGCAAATGGAGAGTACAAATCATAATAAAATTTTATTCTAAAACAAATTTCGAAAGCTTACAGTTTTACATTCTAGTTCCAGTTTACTCCCAAATAGAGATTCTTCTCACTAATATTTTTTTTTATCAATAAGTAGTATGAGCACGAATCTACTCCTATAATATAAAGAAATAAGATATTTCTCTTTGCTCTCTAAACTCCAATCTCATATGTTCTATTTTAGAGATGACATGTGGCTTTTCTCTTTAATCTTCACCGTTCAAGTTTGGGACTCAGTATCTCATCTTAGAGTCCTCTCTATCTCCACTATTGTAGAGTCCTCTCTTATCTCCAACTCTTGCAGGTTTGGGATCCACTATCTTATCCTAGATGTCTTATCTATCTCCATTCTCCTCTAGTGTAGAGTCCTTTCATATGTCCAACACGTAGATGTATTAATTTAAGTTTAATACTAAGAAACTTATGATTTTCCACTAAATGTTATTAAAATAATATATTACTATAAAATTAATTAGTTAATACAAATAATAATGTATCAAATAAATAAAAAACTTATATTATTAAACATAAAATTTATTAAATATTTTTAGAATATATTACTTAATATTTCAATAAATAAATATAATTATTTATTTTAGATATTCTTAATTAAAAGGAGCCAAAAGCAGACAATTCAGATAGATGTTTACTGAAAAGTAAACTTGGAAAAAGAAAGTCTATCAAAAGAAAAGAGCAAGAGCATACAAATACAAAAGGTCTCCTCGGATTCTCTCTGGTAGCTGCCAGAAAAGTGGTCTCAGGCTATCATAATGTGTGCTATCATAATGTGTGCTTGCCATAAAAAGGGGAAAAGTCATTTCATTTTCTCCTTCATGATTTTGACTTCTCCCCACTTAATACCTCTCCCCTTTTTTCTCACCATTTTATCGCCACATGTCTCAATATATGTGGAGAAGACAAAATCAGGGGACAATGAAATGACTTCTCCAGCTAAGTGTCACACACATTGTGGTAACCGGAGACCACTTTTCTGGCATCTGCCAGAGAGAATTCGAGGCCAATACTAAAATATACACAGGCCGATTTCACCCAATACCCAAGAAGCCCAATACTAAAATATACACAGGCCGATTTCACCCAACACCCAAGAAGCTCACGCAAGTAAAACAATTTAAGCAATGGCAGACAATGCTCTCACTCAAAACATGAGTGTAGAGAAGGCTTTAATAACTTATATAGATGTGGTTACAATGAGATAAGTAAGGTTTCCTTTAGTTGAGGAAAACCTTCCAAAGAGATTACAAAGAAGATATACAAAAGAATCTTTACAATTAAATTCAAATCTATATGTTAGGAATGAGTTGTAACACCAACTCTTTCCATATCCAAGCTTGCATGAATATTGGATTTATCTTTAAGCTCAATATCTTCCTTTCCTTCTAGAGGTGCAAAGGTTGAGTTTAGAAACCGTCTATTATCACTCCCCCTCAAGCTGAGGTGTTGAGTAGAATTAACACCCAGCTTGACACGTAGACCACGAAAAACTTGCTTTGACAATGGCTTGGTGAGGATGTCGGCAAGTTGATCGGCGGAGCGAACAAAACGTGTGACGAGAGAACCACATGCAACCTTCTCTCGAACAAAATGATAATCCAACTCAATGTGTTTTGTCCTTGCATGAAAAACGGGATTGATTGACATGTAAAGAGCACTCATGTTGTCACAAAAGAGAGTGGCAGGACGAGGTAAATAAACACCAATATCTCTAAGAATAAATGATATCCAAGTCAATTCTGTAGTAGCAGCTGCCATGGAGCGATATTCTTCTTCGGCACTTGATCGAGCAACAGTAAGTTGTTTCTTAGCTGCCCAGGAAACACAATTAGAACCAAGAAACACACAATAACCTGTCGTAGACCTTCTAGTGAGAGGACATCCCGCCCAGTCAGCATCAGAAAAGGCATAAAGATCAATAGAGTTATGGCGAAGAATATGTAGACCATAGTCAAGAGTACCCTGAACATAGCGTAAAATACGCTTCACAAGTCGAAGATGACCAACTGTAGGAGCATGCATAAATTGGCAAACTAAATTCACGGCATATGTCAAATCCGGCCGAGTTAGAGTAAGGTACTGAAGAGCGCCAACTAAGCTTCGATATTCAGTCTCCTTGTTTAACAAATTAGGTGTAACACCATATCCATGTTTGAGAGCTAGAAGAGTAGATATGGATCGACACGTGTCCATAGAAGCACGAGAGAGAATTTCTCTAGCATATTTTCCTTGTGAAAGAAGGATCCCGGTAGGTGTAGGAGTAACTTCAATACCAAGAAAATAATGAAGAGAGCCCAAATCCTTCATAGAAAATTCTGAGCCCAATATAGTGATGAAGGAATGAAGAAAAGCAACGTTGCTCCCAGTAAGCACAATATCATCCACATATAGAAGCAATAAAATAATTCCATGTGATGATCGCAAAATAAGTAGTGAGGGATCATGCATGCTACAAGAGAAACCAAAATTTAAGAGAAAATTGCTAAACCTGTCAAACCAAGCTCGTGGTGCTTGACGAAGTCCATATAAGGCTCGCTTCAACTCACAAACATGAGTAGGATATTTGACATTAGCGAAGCCGGGGGGCTGCTCCATAAACACGGCCTCTTTAAGATGGCCATGGAGAAAGGCATTTTTCACGTCGAGTTGTCGAATATGCCAATTTTGTGACATAGCCACTGTCAGAACAACTCGAATAGTTTGAGGCTTTACAACCGGGCTGAAAGTCTCCTCAAAATCAATGCCTTGAAGTTGACTGTATCCCTTGGCAACAAGTCTCGCCTTTAATCGCTCTAACGAGCCATCGGATTTTAACTTGGTCTTGAAGACCCAACGACACCCCACTACATTCATGCTTTTGTCACGAGGGACAAGAACCCAAGTCGAGTTTTCTTTCAATGCTGTTAATTCTTCTTCCATTGCAGACACCCATCCAGGGTGTTTGAGTGCTGACTTCATAGTTTTGGGTTCAGAAGGAATAACTTCATCTGTGGCTGCCAGAGAAAATATAACTTTTGATTTTCGAGTGCCATCCCGTGTCCTAGTGTTCATGGGATGTAAGGATGTGGTAACAATATTGGAGGATGGAACCGGAGTCGGTACAGAGCCTTCAACACCCTCAGATAGCGAAAAGGGTGGCACAGGCGAGGGTTGCAAAGCAGGCGGAACATCAATAGTCGAGGAGTTAGAAGACGGTGAAGCAGATTGCAAGGCAAGTGGCAGAGGCAAAGCTGGTACCTCAGGTGGCTCAGGCGAGGCTGGTAGCTCAGGCGGCTCAGGTGAGGTTGGCGGTTCTATGAAATTGGCAGATATATCAGCCAAGTTTTCATAAGAAGTATTGTATCGATGAGAATCCCCATGAGGAACTAAAGAATCAGGTTGATCAATCCATGTAGAAGAATCTGATGTAGCAATATCATGAGGATCATTCCATAGTGCAAAAACTGTGACTGTAAGATCTTGTTGCTCCCCCTAAGATGAAACTGGATCCTGCATAGAGTGAACATCAGTGTATGGCATAATATTTTCATCGAAAACAACATGCCGAGATATATAAACACGGCCTGTGTCTGGATAGAAGCATCTGTAGCCTTTGTGGATCATACTGTAGCCAATAAAAACACATGGTAAAGTCTTGGGAGAGAACTTGTTCCTTGCATAGTCTCTGAGGTAAGGATAACACCTACAACCAAAAATCCTTAAAGAGTTATAATCAGGATCCTTGCCATACAACAACTTGAATGGGGTCTCCATCTGTAACACGGAGGAGGGAACCCGATTAAGTAAGAAGACTGCAGTTGAGAAAGCATCAACCCAAAGATTTTTCGGAATTTTGCTCGCGAACATCATCGATAATCCGAGTTCAGTGATATGTCTATGTTTTCTTTCTGCCACCCCATTTTGCTCCGGAGTGCCTGGACATGACATTTGCCTTGTTATACCATTGTCTTTAAGAAAATCAAGCAACTCTGTTTTAATAAATTCTCCTCCACCATCACTGTGGAAAATTTTAATTTTCCTGTCAAATCTATTTTCCACCATCTTCTTAAAATTGACAAAGCAGTCAAAGAAATCAGATTTATGTCGCAGTGGATATATCCATGTGTAACGTGAGTAATCATCCACAAAGACAGTATAATATTTAAAATGCTGCATAGATTGGATAGGGGCAGGTCCCCACAAATCACAATGTATTTTAAATAAAATATTATCTGATCTTTTACTAGTAGAAATAAAAGGTAGCTTACAGCTCTTTCCCATTTGACAGCTTTGACACAAAGACTGATTTTTATTCCATTGAACAACTGAAATAAAATTTTTATTACTCAATAGACGAACTATCTTTGGCTGTGGATGACCCAAACGTTGATGCCAAACTCCTTCTGTTGCCTTCCTTGACTGAATAGAAAATAAAGCTCTTCTTTTAGCTCCAAACGAGTACAGACTTCCATCTCTAGATCCCCTTGCCATAATTCTCCCTGTTTTCTGGTCCTTAATCACAAATCCAATAGATGAGAACTCAAAAATATAGGAATTATCATCAACCATCTGACTAACAGACAATAAATTACGAGCAATTTTTGGCACAAGTAGAACATTATCAAGCATAATTTTCTTAGACCCAATTGGAATAGTAGCACTACCAACATGAGAAATCTCAAGTGCTTGTCCATCACCAACAATAATTTTATCATCCCCTTGATACGGTTTGAGGGTAGTAAAAATACCTGGATCATTAGTCATGTGTGAGCTTGCACCTATGTCAGGAATCCACTCTGGATCTTGAGGGTCATCAATGTTCATTGCTGCCAATGCTTGGGGCATGTCTTCAGCTTGGTAAGCATGATTATACCTATTAGAGCACCGCAAGGCCGAGTGGCCAAACCGACCATATATCTGACAGGCTAAAGCGCCATTTTGATTTCCAGGGACTCGGTGTTGATTAGGTTGTTGTTTCTTGTCGCCTCCATTATTTCGCGGTACAAAATTGTCACGATTTTGTCCGGTTTGAGTAAAACCGCGACCTTGAGAATTAAATTTATGATTTCCTCCTGGCGTCCCTGGCCTTATCTCCAATTTTTTTCATTGTTGAAACGATTTCCCTTGCCTTTATTCTGACCCCAAAAGGCATGAGAATCTGATCCCCCATCTCCTTCAAGATTCTGAGCATGATTTCTATTCTCATAGCTCATGAGAGAGGAGACAAATTGAGACCACGTAGGTAATGGGGGCCTAGCTAGTACAGAGGTAGTAAAAACATTGTATTTTTTTCCTAGACCAATACAAGCCCAGTAAACCTTGTTTTCTTCCTCTACAGGTTTTTGAATAGCAGCTAATTCGTCACAAACAAATTTAAAATTTTTGAGATATTCAGGTACAGAATTAGTACCTTTCTTCATACTCTGTAGATCTCGAACCAGTTGAAGCTCTCGGTCCTTTGAGGCATCTGCAAATGCCTTCGACAAACAACTCCAGGTCTCTCTCGCAGTAGACAGACCAACCACCAGGGTTAACACCTCCTCGGATAGTGTACCCGTTATCAAGCTCTTAAGAAACCTGTCCTCTCGCTTCCAAGCGAGAAAATTAGGATTAGCTTCCTCTCCACCTTCAGACGAAGCTATAATCGGCTTGGGCTCATTGGAGTCACCCAAGATATGATCAACAAGATCAGTGTTCTCAATCAAAGGTAAAATTTGCTCCTTCCATAGCAGATAATTTTTAAATGTTAACTTCACAGACACCATCGAGGTGATTTGACCCAAATTTTGGAGTGTCAAACCGCTTGAGGAGGAAGATGACGTCATTAAAACAATTTCAGTAATGTCTACAACAAGATGAATAACACTACCACACAAAGAATTGTGGTGTAGCTCTGATACCATAAAACAATTTAAGCAATGGCAGACAATGCTCTCACTCAAAACGTGAGTGTAGAGAAGGCTTTAATAACTTATATAGATGTGGTTACAATGAGATAAGTAAGGTTTCCTTTAGTTGAGGAAAACCTTCCAAAGAGATTACAAAGAAGATATACAAAAGAATCTTTACAATTAAATTCAAATCTATATGTTAGGAATGAGTTGTAACACCAACTCTTTCCATATCCAAGCTTGCATGAATATTGGATTTATCTTTAAGCTCAATATCTTCCTTTCCTTCTAGAGGTGCAAAGGTTGAGTTTAGAAACCGTCTATTATCAGCAAGGCCCCAGCATCAAGGCAAACTGAGCCCCAGTCAAGATTCAAAGCACAGATCCTAGAACACAACCGAGTAAAAGAGGAGGTGTTCTCAAACACCTTCCAAATTGCCCCAGGATACAGCACGATCATTATCACAACAGTACTTAATGAAAATGTTTTGGAATTACAGTCCCATGCAAAAATGTTTTGTAATGGAGACTTAACAGTCTCATGTTATTTTTTACTCCTATATGGTTCTTCTCATTATATGTTTTGAGGAAATGTGTATCAAACAGGCAGCTGTTACTATAAACAGAGACACACCTACCCTCTACTCAGAGGGCCAACAATCATGCACTTCAGTTCACCAGGTCATGAGCAGCAGCCATGGCAAACAATCAGGCAACAAAGGAACTCCAATGGTAACACACCTCAAGAGACAAGGTTAAATCACAGTCAAAGCCAAAGGTCTCAATAAATTAAACAGCTTTGCACAAACATCTTTACTTGCATAAAACTCAAAAGGGACAATATGAAATCTACAAGGCACGATTCAAGAAAAAAAAAAAAAAGTTTACACACATACACACACTTGATCAGTTCACCAGAATAAGAAAGAACACAGACATGAAAGACAACAAGAGGTAGGTCAGGCCAACTTTGGAAACCGGAATGGCTCCATTCTCACTCTCAAAGCTTCCGTGGGGCGTGTTTGTGGTCAGAATGACGACGATCCAGTCCTCTTCAGAACCAATCCCTGCTCCACTGTACTTGGTACTATTGAGATACCGAGAGTGCTTGGTATGTGTGAAGTTGGAGAGTACGAGATCTCGGTCTCGGTCCTGTTCCAGCTCGGGTACACAAACCGACAATATAATCCCGTCTTTGGTGCTGGTGATGTTCAGATGGCATTTGTCTAGTTGAGGTATGAAGTTGGAGAACTGAAGCTCAGTGCCTGGAGCACTGTTGGCACCAGTGGATTTGGTACATGGTTGCTTCTTTAACTGGTCGGCGATTTCTTCAGCAATGCAATCTGCGTTGTCATTGTCTGCTAGGACCGACAGTTTCAGGGATGTCCGGTAGTTGTTAATATCGTCAAGAAGTTTATCATCCTCATCTGCAAAGAAACGTTGGAGATTGGAAGAATCATGGAAGAATTGATGTTAAATACTAATACAAAATCGAAAAAGAAAGAAGATATATGGCCACTCCAATGACTTTGGTAGTCAAGGGACAAAATAGAAGGCGCTCAATCTCATAATGGGTCGTTCATCTCAATCTTAAGATGGAGAGGAAGTTCATAATAAGGAATTTTATGAGAATTCGAATATCTTTTTGGGGACCAAAATCTCAACAACAATCAAGGTGCATTTCTAGTAGGCATAATTTGAACAAGAGTGAATTTATTAACTGTCAATAGAGACCCTACTGAGCTCTAGTCCCAAATAATAATTCAACTTGCATGAAGGGAATATTCTAAAAAAAAAAATCCTTAGTGCAGACTGATTGGAAGATAAGCATATATATTAATAAAGCCGATAAAAATAAATAAATAATGATTGTCCAAGAGAGGATAAATTTGTTGCTTTTTTATCAGTAAAAAGATTATACGAATAAATAGCAAAGGGTTATAAGGGTTATAGTACAATACAAGGTTCTCAAAGAATATGAACCAAAAAGTAGAAGACTAGACTAGCACAAAAAGATAAGGGAGAGGGGTTAAAAGCACGATAGCTAGAATAGCCATAACCCAGTGAACCACTCCTCAAACATTGGATTTGATATGAAGGATGGCTAGAAAATGGGTATTGTTTTCCACCATTGCTTTTTTTTTTGAGCTGATCAACTATTTGAATTCTTATTATAAAAGATGAAAATACAGAAAATTCCAGTACTGTTTCTGAGCATTCCTTGGCTCTTTTTTGATATCATGGACGAACAATAACACAATGCAATTGCATATGTAAAACCATGGGTATCATATGAAAAAAGACAAATTAAAAGGCTTCTTTCAGACCCCAGGTATTCAACTTTCTTCACCTACTATGTATGGTGACAACAGGGGTACCAAGAAGACCACATATAGTCCAATTGGCTCATAAGGGTGATTTCGATTTCATTTAGGAGAACTATCAAACCAGAAGAAGTTCACTTGATGCGTTTACAAAATATATTGACTGAATATCAGTGATCCATCTAGGGGGAGGGGGGTTTCAATCTACACGTACAAAAAAAATTAATGGATTCGAGGGAATGGAACTTGGGGGTTCAGGGGTGTAGCCACCGAGAAAAAAAATTTGGGGTTATTTTTTATTTTGAAATTTTTTTTCTTGGTAATGTCATTGAGGTCGCCACATGTCCCTATTGATATCCTTAACTGTGTGGTTAAGATTCACCCCACCTATCCTTAGTTTTTTTTAAAAAAAATTTAAACCCTAGTTAAAATTCATTAACTCCTAAGGTTAAAAAAAATAATATTTTTTTTCTAAAAACCAAAGATAGGTAGATGAACCCTAAGAGTGAGTGAATTTTAACCATGTGGCAACATAACCGGACTCCATTGGAGGGCCCACTATATATATGACAAAGGGGGGCCACTATATATATAAAACAAAAAAATTTGGGGGGGGGTCCAAGTATACTAAAAAAAATAAAAAATCTTGAGGGGGTCCGCTATTTTATTACTAAAACAAGAAGGGATTTCAAAAAAAAAAATTTAGGCGCGGGGGGGGGCGCCCCCCTGGATCCATCTGCTCTAGTTTCGCTGTATTATACAGGCAATTCGGCACTTATGTACCATGCACAAATATCCTTAGATTCCTCACTAAAATAAATATCGCCAATTCGGCACTTATGTACCATGCACAAATATCCTTAGATTCCTCACTAAAATAAATATCGCAAAGGATAACTAGTCTCATTTAAAAGCAATATGTTGCACCTTCTACAACTTCTGTAATAATATTCAGTCGTAGGATTTATCTGGAGAAATATAATTCTTCACTTCCAAGTCAATTGTCTTAGAGCTCTATATAGTTTCATGAACTGGACAGGTCCTTAGTCTGGATATGGTAGAGCATTTGCATATTACCAAATCAATGAGGTAGATAAACTTGTTTTTAGTACTTGTAGAGAAAGGTCCATTAAAAAAGAAACGCATCAGAATTTCTTTTTTCCTTCACAGTATGCATGCTAAGTTACGGGGCGAGAGGAAAACTCCACTAATGAGTTCCGATTTTAGGATGGAATAAGGGACTGAAAGGTCATTCAGCATGTTTCAAGGAGTTGAGAGTCAATTTCAGGTTTCAAAGGATAGAGTATGCAATGGCTTTATGTGAGGTCTCATTAGAGGCGTGCTTTCCCTACTCTCGGTCAAACTCTACTCTCAGCTTCCACCAACCACCTATCAATTTTCAAATCAGTTATGGTGGTTAAAGTACTCTTTCTCATCAAGAATGGACAAGTGGTTGGTGGACACCGAGAGTAGAGTTTGACTGAGATTAGGGCTAGCATTTCTCGGTCTCATTATCATATTCTTTCCCTTTTTCCTTCTTTCTTATTGGTTCTGCTCTTCTCGTGGGAATTGTCAGTTTTAGGTTGTTTTTTTCTAAAGCGGTAATCAAGCAGAATATATATTATAATTATGGAAAACTGAGATACAACTTGAAAAGCAATAAAGAGTTTACAAGCATATAAAACTAGAAAGCATAAGCATATAGAGCACCCTAGTCCAAAAGTGAAGCGGCCCATGCTGCTCAAAAACATAAAGCTTAACCTATCATCTCCCCCATACTCCGTGGAACTGCTCAAAATATGTTGAATCTGTTCTTTGAAATGACATTTGGAATATATTGAACCTTTTTCTTTTTCTTTTTCATTTCCTTTTTCTTTCTACTTTTTTCTTGTTACGTTGGGATGAGTATATTGATTCTTGAATTTTTTGGAAAACAAATTAAGAGAAAATCTGAATGCATGTTATTGAAGAGGGCCATGTAAAACAAACAGTGTACAGCCCATACTGCTCAAAAACATAGATTTGCTCAAAATATGTTTTTCTTTTGCTTTTCATTTCTTCTAATTGCAATCCCTACAAGACTTCACAAGCCATATAATGAGAGATTTCAAGTCTCACAAAAAATGAAGGGACTTAAAAGCAGGAGTGGATTGAACTCTCCTGAGTTCAATATCAATTGGACAGGGTTTGGACTCTTTGATAAGAGAAGGCATAGCCATGGCCCATGAGGAACTAAAAAAAAAAAATTACACTATGTTGTTTAATTAGGCATAGTTATAGGACAAGGGAGTAGATGTCTACCTAACTTTTGAAAAAAAATTACTATATTAAATAATTATTTAATAGGGCATATAGCTGTTAGGCAAGGAGGTCATGAACTTTTGAAAACAAAATATATGTTTATACTATGATATTTAATTGAGAAGTGCTAGCCCTACTCTCGGGTGTTTCCTACTTTCAGCCAGAGCCAGACACTTGTGCATAAAGCTGTATAAAGCTTTGTAATCAGTCAAAAAGTGTGTATGAGAATGCATAAGTGTTTGGCTAAGGCTGAGGATAATGGAGGAAATGGCCATGAACTTAGACGTTTTTGTCTTTTTCCCAGGAACCCTATCCCCTAGATCAATTTTTTTTTAAACCCATCTAATTATTCTCCACAAATTTATTGTCAACAAATTCATCATCAATTACCAATATTTTTAATCAATCATTTTGTCCCCTACTATAAAATCTTGTCTCCGCCTTTGTTAAGAGGTTTCATAATATGGTAGGAATTTTGTTTTATCTAAATCTTGCCCTCAAATAAGAACAAAAATAACGTCAAATGACTAGACTTGTAAAGTACCGAGCTTTGTAGGTCTCATCAAAAAAACAGAGACGCGGTCTAGGGTTCATCTAGAGACTTAAGAAACAACAAACAGAAAACTATATATGAGCGACTGCATATTTGCTATTTCTCTATTACGTCAACTAGGTAATTTATTTCTCTAGCAGAACCACCAAGCTCAGCCAGAGGTTTTAATACGGATTAGTTTTGGGTGAAGTTGAAAAACAGACTCTATCAATGTGTCTTGCATATAGACATAGTAAAGGAGGCATGTCTGCTACAACCCCTTAGAACTCTTTTTCCCTGCAAGTTAGCCGAGAGATCCAGATATGGCAAGCTAAGATTTTCAACATTGTTCTTACTGAATTTGCAAATCATGTGAGTCCTAATAGGACCAAACATCATAACAACATAGAAATAAAACCAACAACCATCTACAAAAGCAAATCTAGTTGATTGGTAGATTACACTGTTTGTTTTACATAGCCCTCTTCAAGAACATGCATTCAGAAATTCTCTTAATTTGGTTTCTAAAATTCCAAGAATCAAAATGCTCATCCCAACATAACAAAGAAAATAAAAAAACTTCAATATATTACAAATGTCATTTCAAAAAACAGATTCAACTCAATGACATCACAAACTCAGACCCACAAAGATCAACAAAAACCCAGAAATTTTAGAGAAAAGAAAACCCATTTGGCTTAAGATTCAGAGAAAGAAGAACCCGTGCCAACAAATATCATATAATGCACTAAAACAAAAACTGAGACAACCCCATCAAAGGAAAATATCTGAAAAACAAACAAGAGATTGGGAGAGTGATAAGAGAATGATTACCATCACATTTGACTGGGTGAGAGAGCAAGAGAATGGCAAGAGAAAGCACAAAGAGGGAGATATGAAGTCGAAGGGACGCCATTGTTGCTGAATCAAAGAAGCTGTGAGACCTGAAGAATATAAAAGAAGAGATAAAGGAAGTTAGATTCTTCTTTTTCTGTTTTAATCTCTTTTTTTAGGTTGCCTTGGTTCTGAAGCTGCTTCCAGGTGCCGGCAAGTATAACTGCATAGTATAGTAGTTAAAAGGAGGAGAGTCCTGCATTGCGAAGATCGGACAGACAGCTAACAAACCTTACATGTATCAGCGGTTGGCCGTACACGTGGTACCCATGCAAAGAAGTGGACCCACCATAGGCATCCCAAAAACTAAAATGATGGGCAGTTTATGACCCGACTTGTCGAACCCGCCTGATTTTTAAGTGTGTGGGTCATGGTTTGATCCATGGGTCAGTTTCAGATATTCTTGACACAAATCGTTTATAATTGGTTGAGAGGAGGTCGACGTGTCAATGGGCCGGGCTTGGGCTTGGATTTTGGTTATTTTTTAATAGGCCTAGGCTAGCCTGAGCCCGACACATTTATAAGAGGCTTTAAGTCTGATTGACAACGTACTCATGGGGGGTGTATTTGAGCCAAGCTTGAGCTCAAATTGATTCAAGCTTGAGCCGGCATGGCTCGAGTTTAGTTTGACTTATTAAAAAACTATTTTAAAATAATAATAATATTATAACTAATATATTATTTTATATATAATAATCGAGTCAGATCGAGCCCAACTTCAAGCCGAGCCAAATCAAACACGCCTTGGCTCGAGCTCCGCTTGAACACATTTTAAGTTTCAAAAAACAACTGGCTTGGCTCAAAACATTCAAGCTTGAATTCGGCTTGATCCACACCCCTGGGCTCTTATACTATCATACTCATTAATCATAATACCTTAATCATATTGTTTATAAAACTATATTAAAAGCCTGGAGTAATAAATATGGCATGCATAGACAATGTTGCATATGTAGTAGCTGGAAAATGCAACATATGTCTCACATTCTTGCAATCATCTTACTAAGGTGACGTTTGTTAACACAAATCTAAAAAGAAGTGTTTATTTGAAAATTATGCTTAGTTGGACTTTAGATTGTTAAGTTGAAGATTAATTGCAATTATCCTTCAACTTAATAATCTAAAGTCCAACTAAGCACAATTTTCAAATAAACATTTCTTTTTAGATTCGTGTTAACAAATGTCACCTAAGTTTATATATTTTAGTGAAATTTTGAGGTGGAACTTTACTTCAAGAGCGGAAAAGCGAGGCTCTCCTCTTTTAACGTAAAGTAATGATAGTGGCACTTTTGTAATTATAAGAAGAGATAGTAGCAATTTTACAAAACATTTATCTCCCATAATTATAAGAGTGTCATCTTGTATACTACAAATGAACGAGAGCTCCGCTATTCTGCCGTGAAGTAGAGCTCCTCTTTGTATTTAAACTTTATTTTTTATTTTTAAGGGATATTGGTGACTAACCAAAAAAAAAAAAATCTACATGTTGTTTCAGTTTTTCAACCGTCCTTTTAAGTGATCTCCTTACGGATTTGCTTGAGCCAACAATCTTCTCCCCAAAAATAATAATGTACCAATAACAAATACATTGACAATTTGACATGGATCTCATGGACAAGCCCAAATGTATATCTCCGTACCAAAAAAAAAATGGACAAAAGTGGATCCCACCTAGAAAATATCTCACAAGAAAAGCTGCCGCCAATGATTTGAATGTCTCCGACCTTGAGGCTCTTCTTCACTTGCACCATTATATGGTGCATGTGTTTTGGATTGGATCAAACCCCAAATTCCGCAAACTTACAATATTCCTTGATTTGTAAATTAGACCAAATAGGAGTTTAATGTAATTACATATTCGTCTCAAATGGGCCACATAAAAGCCCCGAAACTGGTGGATGCTGTTCTGTGAGGGACTCAGGATGATCAAAGTGCTATTGGGACAAGTACTCTCGTGCCAATTATTTAGTTAAGGAGCCGAGCTTGAAAATGTAGGACTCATTGTATATATGCGTTTAATATTATATATATAATTATCTAATATATATTTAAATATTTAATATATTGATTTAAGTATGTTAAGTATATCTAAGATAATACATATATATTTTTTATTTAATCAATTAATTGATCAAATAAAATAAAAGAATCTAAACATTTGATCTAAAAAAGATATAAAAAGTAACAAACCAATAAACGAGTTGTAAACAAGCCGAGCCCCGAACCAAGACCGAGCTTGAGCAAGAATAGTTTTAGCAACGGCTTTTGCTGCCAAGTTTCACTCATTTTTTGGGTAATATATATTGCCCCAAGTGATGTGGAACCTAAACGGGTTATGCACAGGTTGACTGTGTTTTTACCCGACCCAAGTAAGACCCGACCGATCGGTTCAGGGAATTCTAGCTGCACTCACACAAAATGCGCGTGCCAGACCAATCAGTTGGGGGGGGGTCTGTGGATGACAAGTTTGAGTTTGAATGTGGTGTGTAGTTGAGGGACTTGGAGATGGAGAAGCGGGATCCAAGGACAGTTGCGGCCATTATACTGGGAGGAGGAGCTGGGACTGGTCTTTTCCCTCTCACCAAGCGAAGCTGTGAGTCTTCTTCTCCCATCATTTCCCACCATATTTGCCAACTACATTTTGAAATTGTAATGATATATAACTAATAACTACCTTTTTGGTTTTGAGTTTTGAGCCTCTGTCTTCTTTCCTGCGTGTGTTTGTGTGCGAAATTTCATGATTATTGAAGCTTTTAGGTGCAAACAACTAGTTGGGTATGTGAATCCATGGAATTAAACTGATACCCACCATTTTAATTGTTCTAAATATACATAAAATTTGGTCTCTCACTAATAGTTGGTTTGCTTGATTTAATTATTCCTTACTCGGACACATAGTAACAAAATTCTCCAAATTTTTGGAAAATTCGTAAATTTTAGGTGTGTTGAATTTTAAGTTTGTCGAATTATTCGCGAATTTCACAAATAATTTGTTTAGTTCGATGAGTAAATTGCTTAATTTGCCAATTTTTTCCGAAGTCAGACCCTTGCGTTCTCGAACCCCGACTTTGTCACTGTGCTCGGACATGCTTATGGGTTTTCTTTAATTTGAGTTTTTTCCTTTTTCTTCTTTTAACTTCCATTGTATTTACATGGCAATTGTTTAGTTAGCACCTATGTTGATCATCCAAATCCCCTAAATTTCATTATTGGTGCAAAGAAACAGTTGATTGCGCAAAATTTGGAAAATAAACTGATCCAACAGCTCGAATTTGTATGAATTACCCTTAAAATTTAGTTACTAGATAGCACTCTGAGTGATGGATTTTTGTTTATGAAGAGATGCTTATGGGTTTTCTTCCATATAAATTTTCTTCATGAAGTTCCATTTTCACTATAACTTTAGTTTGTTTCTTTTAGAAGAATATATATTTGTGGTCTTGCCCAGTGATTATAATTAGTTTCATATATTGTTAAATGTCAAACCATTGATCTCTACTATATTCTATCACAGGTCCCCATTGGAGGTGCATACAGGCTGATTGATGTGCCAATGAGCAACTGCATTAACAGTGGAATCATCAAAGTTTATATTCTCACTCAATTCGACTCAGCATCACTTAACCGCCATCTTGCGCGTGCTTACAACTTTGGCAATGGAATAAACTTCGGAGATGGTTATGTCGAGGTACATTTTGGAGTTTGTTGATTTGATCTAATACCGTTTTCCACGATGAACATTTTTGTCTTTGTAGAATTGCAATTAGTTTCAATAGCTCAAGGGGGTATTCTCTTTTCATTCAATTTTTTGAATATGGAAAGGAAGAATTGTGGATGGAAGTGCCAGAACCATCCTTCACCAAATAAGCTAGATACAGGGGTTCTTGAAATTTTAATGAATTTGGATGTAAAAGGCATTTTTACAGGGAGATTACACACAAGCCTTCTTGTCCTATGCCAGGTTCTAGCAACCACTCAAACTCCAGGAGAGGCAGGTAAGAAATGGTTTCAGGGGACTGCGGATGCTGTGCGGCAGTTTCATTGGCTTTTTGAGGTATCCCAGTACACTTCTAGTTAAACTCTGTTAAGTTCGTGATTACATCGATGTAAGTTGCAGTGTTTGCATGAAATGAAGCCAATAGATCATTTGATTGTTGGAGTTCTTTTGCTTCTGCTTTAATTATAAAAAGAAAGCATGGCTTAATTTCCAAATTTCTTCTTCTTCTCGCCTTGCGCAGTTCTTTTCTTATTTAGATATCTCCAAGGGCAATAAGGTATATAGACTACATATTGCATCTAATGTTGGATTGGTTGGAGCTACATCTCAATTAGAAACTGCCTTTTTCTAATCCTCGAGTAAACTTAGCTGGAATTCTTGAACGATGATGAGAATGAGTTGTTAATGTGAAACAATGATTCTTTTGAACTGCATAATAGTCTTAATTAATACAGATAACAAAGTTTGAAAATTGCATTGCCCGCTTGATTGCCTCCATGAAGAATGTGTTTGCATCTTCAACATGTAAACTTAGGGGAAGTTTATGATTAAGAATCTTAATTCATCATCTGTTAAAAGTGAGTGTGCATGCTAGCCCCTTTTTAAATACAAAGACGTCGTATAATCTATTGTAATATATGTTTTGCAAAATCTGAAAATTTGCTACTCTCAAATGTTCAATATGACTGAACCAAAAAAAAATGTTCAATATGAGATAAATCAAAAGAACCTATATATACATTGACATAAGAGATTACTTGCATATTTCTCTCTTGTTCTATCTCCTGTCTTATTATTTTTTTATTCATAGAATCTTTGATGAAAACTTAATAAAACATTTCTTGGGTCTTTTCTTTTTATGGTTAATTTTCTTTATTGTCTCGTAACTGGCGATGGAAATGGAATTTTTTTTATACGAGTTGCGAGTAGATCAGCCCAGCCCAGTATTTGGAACAGAGTGAATATCCATTTCTATCCAATTTTAACATGTAAAAGTGCACAGGACTTTATATCACTAAATCACAAGATTATATGTATTGTTTAATCCCTTCCTGCTCTCTCGATCACCCTTTGTTCTACTTTCTGAATTCAGAAAGATAACTCTTAACAGTTTCGGTGTGAGACTGTCTAAAACATGAGTTGGTTCTAGGATGCCAGAAGTAAGGAGATTGAGGATGTGGTGATTCTCTCTGGAGATCATCTATATCGAATGGATTATATGGACTTTATTCAGGTTGGACACTTCATGCAGCTCACTTCTACATACTCTTTGTCCATCAAAACCTTATTTTACACATAAAAAAATGTACTAAATATTAAAATTATCTGCTTCATTTCCAGAATCATCGGCAGAGTGGTTCAGATATCACAATTGCGTGTCTGCCTATGGATGACAGGTAGGTAATTATTTGTGATCACTGATCAAAATACATTTCTCAATCCTTCAGTTTCCCAACTGGTCTCATTACCTGAATTTTTATTATCCAAGTACAAAAACCTCATCTGTATGGTCATAAATTCTTCTTGGTATTCCATCCTTTCTGAAACCCATAAGTGTAAATGCCTTTTGACATCATACATTACCCCCAAAAATGTAACGGTAATGTAATATTAAGCCAAATGAAAAGAAAATACTAATCATGGCAGTAATAATGATACTAACACTAATCTCTACTATTATAATGAGAGAAGCAGGGTTAAAAAGTTGGTTGATTTTTTTCTAATATTCCTAATGAGTCCAATTTTATGGTATCTTACAAAGGCAGTTTGTAAGGTGAATTTTTTATTTTTTTTTCTATTTTATCCATAACTCTATATAAAAAAAAATTAAGATATTATGTTATCTTATTTTACATGAGAAAAGTTAGTAGGGGTATTGAAGTATAACTAACAATAATTCCTATATATCTCCACGATTCCCTCAAATCTTTATCCTTATCTTCTCTCATGCTCCCTCCTTGGTCTCTCTCAATGAAGAGGCACACCCTTTCTACGTGGTAACTACTTTTCATGAGAAAAAGTATGGTTTTTTGGTTCTCAAAATGTCTCTTCTATACTAACGTGTCCCTCACAATTTTTTTTTTAATCTAAAAAGCCCCTCAAGTTTCTATACCCAGAATTTTTATTTTTTTTTCCAAAATGCCCTCACTAGGATCCCTCTCTCAGTCTCTCTCCCCTTCCCCTCTCTCTCTCACGTGCATCATACATGCCCCACTGTTACTAATAATAGTAATAATAATATATAATAACAATGGTAACAACCAACTTTGTTGGTACCCTCCAAAAACAAGATGATTTTTCTGCATCAACTTAACAAGGCAGAACAGTGAACCCTGATTCCCTATTAAATTTTATTGTTTTTAAGATAGCTGATTGCTCTGAGACTCCCCATACATGACAACATTGTTTATTCTAGAAAGATCCGAGATGCATACTTGTGTGTAGAATTTTAATCCATGACTTATTACTCACAGCAATATGGAAACTTAGATGTGGAATCATTTTCTTCAAGTAAATTCCCCTTTTTCATCTATAATATCTCCTGCTGCTTCATAATCGATTATAAAAATCATTTTGTTCAAGTAAATGCATAAGCATGTTCACAATCCCTTGAACCAAACCTACATATGGGAGCAGAAAATATAATGAGCAGCAGTTAGGTTTTGAAAATATACAAAATTGAACTTCAGTATGTTACCATCAGTTATTGCAAACTAATTTTAATTGGATAATTACTTTCTATTTAATGGCAGCAATTTTTACTCTACATTTAGCATGAAAAATCATAAATGGTGGGATAGGCCGTTCCATCCTCCTTTATGCACATCACACTTTTGACTTTTTAATAAGTGGTTCCATATGTATTTCCTTTTGTTTTGTAATATATCATTTAAGGTTCACTTATTATGGTCACAAGTTACCTATTTGGGTTCTCTCTCTGTTTCCATGATAGCCACGCCTCAGATTTTGGTTTAATGAAGATAGACAATAAAGGAAGGGTCCTTTCATTTAGTGAGAAACCTAAAGGAGATGATTTGAAGGCAATGGTAACCCTCTTTCTCTCGTATGGTATCCTTTCAAATAACAAATAATTATGCCATTAAAGTTCTGAGTGGTTGCACTAATTTCACTATGCTCTTTAGGAAGTAGATACGAAAGTTTTGGGACTCTCGTGGGAATAGGCAGAAAAGAAACCATATATTGCTTCCATGGGAGTATATGTTTTCAAGAAGGAGATACTTTTGAATCTTCCGAGGTAAGTGACCACTCAAGTTAGTTATGGATTATGAAATATTAGTGGAAAGAGAATGTTATGCAGTAAGATTAGCATTTTCATATGCATAAGAAACTATAAACAATCAGAAATAAATAATACGAAAGTATGGGAAGTCAGTTCAGTAAGAAGTATAATAGGGCAGTATAATTTCAGCTACTCCTGTTTGCCTTCATTCTCGATGTTTTTCAGTCCTGTTAGTTGCTTATGCCCTCAAAAAATATCTAAAAAACAATGTCAAAGTTCAAAGTTCAAACTCCTACAGGGTAAAATTTACTTGAAAAAAGGACTACAGGAGCATTTAGTATTATGTTTCGTTGTTGAATCAGATGGCGTTTTCCTACTGCAAATGACTTTGGATCCGAGATAATCCCTGCCTCAGCTAAAGAATTCTTCATCAAGGTCTGTATCCAATCTTGTCTGAGTGTCTTGTAATCAAAGCCTTATGATTTTGTTTGACTCGACTTATAAATAGAATCAGAGATTATCTGCCAACCCTTTCAATTTGAGACAACACCCTCACCCACTGACCCGTATGTATATATATATGTTGGATTTATGTCTAACTGAATTTAGATCAGAACCTTTGCTTGCTATCTCTACATTATATTGTCGCAAATAAATTTTCAGCATTCCTTAATGATCAATCTACATAAAGATTTTTTTCGCAGGCATATCTATTTAATGATTATTGAGAAGACATTGTCACAATCAAATCCTTTTTTGAGGCGAACCTCGCCCTTACTGCACATGTAAGCATAATGACATTTATATTACTTATCTTGGATTTCATTTTGAGCTACTAAGGTTCAAGAAGTAGCTCCTCTTATGTTTTTATGGAGATATAGGTTGTAATCCACAATCAATTTATTCAGTGTCAGACCTTTTATGACACAATTTTTACATTTCAGTGTCAGATCTTTATGAAACAAGTTTGACATGGTTTTGAGAAACTTCCTCTGGTTATTCACACCCGTTTCTGGGCATCATAGTATCATTCCCAGGACAGATATGAAAAATGTTTGCTACTTAGTTCTAGATAAGTTAGAAGCTAATGTATATTGGGTATTATTCCAAATTGGACAGAATTTTCATTTTTCACAAATTTGCAATGTTAATTTGGTACAGTACACAGCATATGTTTGAGTTCTATCTATATCATAAATTTTGCAATTTTAAGCTTTCTGAGCTGTAGTTGTGCCAGTAGAGACTACCGAAATATTGGAACTTCTTGCTAACAGGATTGTTCTTCTATGACTAGCTGGGATCTTGATTTGTATCTTACATATATTACGTTAAACAACTGCTATTTCTCTTGGTTATATTACAAGTACCGATTTATTATGAAACATTAGACTGAAGTTTGATGATTTTATAATACGTAAGTTTGTATTATATATCAGGAAAACTCAAGACAGTAAAACAGTGGTACATGTACAAATGTTATTATGCATGTTTTAAGAGTGTTGTGTGCAATTATGCATTCCTTGCTGCTTTCTTTTGGGGCTGCTTACCTGTTTTTGTACCCAGATTTTTTTTACCGGTAACTACGCTCATTGACCCCCTGCAATCAATGGATTCCCGCATGTATTCCGCGTGAACCACAAATCATGTAAATTGCATTATCCTCACGCTCCAGTCTCCAATCGCTAGGCCATTTTTTTTTCCTTCTGATCACCCTCTGGCAGTGACCTTATTGGTCATTTAAAGGTATAAAAACTACCTGGGATATCCAATTATTTTGATGGACAACACCAACACTACCCATCAATTAGATGCTTCAAACTAATAATCATGGAGACCGCTTGCATAGTAGCATAGCAACCTTGTGTCATAAATAATGACCCTGGTGCTCCCAGAACACTTCTTTTTTAGGATATGCAGTTGCCTTTCTGTTCTATAGAGCAGTTTTAATAGAATATTAGATTTTCTTGTGCAAATAACAATACTTCAAATGTCATTGGTTCTTATGTATCAATGTACTTTTTCAGCCACCAAGATTTAGTTTTTATGATGCAACAAAGCCGATGTATACGTCAAGAAGAAACTTACCACCATCAAAGATTGACAATAGCAAGGTTAGTTAATTTCTCAAAACTATTCAAGTTGTTCTTGAATCTTACTTGATACAGATGTGCTTCGTGCCCTTAATTTTCCTCTCTTCTGCAAATCTATTTATTTGTTCATTTCTTCAATTCTAAACAGAGTGATATTGCCCTGATAACCTTAGTTTGGTGTACAGATATCATGATGACGCACATGCAGGATACCAGGACCCACCATTGAATGACTTCCACCCGAAGAGCTGCTACCCCACCCCCCTACACACACACACAATGATCCTTACCACCTGATCTATCACAATCTTCTGGATTGTTTAGGAAAAAGATATGGCGAATGGTCCACCAAACTAGATTAGATGGTTAGGATTGTTCAAATAAGCCAGCTTTTTCCATAGTAAATTTCCAAATTTTTGAAATTTGCTGGTGTTTATTTCTTCAGTTTACTAATATTTTTATGATTTTAACAAGGGCCGTGAATATTTTATTGGCTTATATATTCTGAAGTGTAGTTTTGAAATTTTCAACTTTTCTTGGTCTCAGCTCTTTATCTCCTTGTAGGAACAATCATTCTAAACCTATCCCTTTTTCTGAAGCGTAACACTTCCTTTTCCTGTTTATTCTTGTGCAGATTGTTGATTCCATCATATCACATGAAAGTTTCTTAAAATAATTGCTTCATAGAGCACAGCGTTGTTGGTATCCGATCCCGAATAAACTATAACGTGAACTTAAAGGTCTGTTCTTTAGATTTAATCAGTCAAACTATATTAACTCAATTAGAAATTAAACATTACGGTGCACGTCAAAGTCAACTCAAACAGAACTAATATGCTGAATGCCATCACAGATAATGCAGCAAAGAGCTCATAGTATTTTAAAATCACAAAAATAATTGAGACAACTTAAAAAAAAAAAGGGGTTCAAACGTAAGAAAATGTACTTTCTTCTAAAGTTGAAATATGTTGAGCAGTCGTTTATAAACTGATAATGTTTGTAGCTCTTCCAGATTCTGCTTTAAAATCTTGAAACTTTCTTTTGAATCCTCTCCGTAAAACTAATTTGATTGTCTTATTTAAAATCCATTTTCTTAATTATGTTGATTAGCTTCTGCATTTTATGTACAAACCTGCAACATTTCCATCCATATTTTTATATGGATATGGGCATGATAATTTGTTAAAATCAGGATTGCCCTGTCAAATGAGAATGTGTGTTTGCACACCTGAGGAAGTTTGCATTTCCTGTACATTCTACTTATTTGTACTTTAAGTTGAAGTTTACCTTGATGAGGTAAAATGCATGCAGGATACAGTGATGCTTGGCGCTGACTATTATGAAACTGAAGCTGAAGTGACATCACTGTTGGCCGAGGGAAGAGTTCCTATTGGGATAGGAGAAAATACAAAAATCAGGTTCCAACTCCTTAATCCCATTTTTTTTCTTCTGAAAACTCTACTATTATCCTCTGAAGTCTCTCAGGGTTCTTCCTGTTATGTCATGTAGGGACTGCATAATTGACAAGAATGAGAGAATTGGAAAGGATGCCGGAATTTCTAACTCAGAGGTACATTTTTTTCCAATCATTTACAGTAGAAGATGCAGACAAGATATAGTAATTTTGTGTTTGGCATCAATTCTGGTGATTCTCCTGTTCTGAAGAAGAGTAGTTATTCTTGAGAATGTGTTCTAGAGATCAATTCTATACTGAAAACCCATTTGGCAACAGTCAGCCAGAATATGTTCTAAAGAACAGAAATAATAGAATCACGATTGGATGGAACCAAAAATTTTTTTTTTTACATTATAAAACTAAATCCATCAAATTTGAAATTTCAACAAAGATGCAGGCAAGCTACTTTATGTATATTCCCTTGTCCAAATCACTATATTGTATCTCCTCATCACTTCAAAATAACTTTTGAATAACCATCTCAGCTTTGTGTTTATTAATCCTTTTTTCTTTAAATTATTGAGAAAAAGAACAGAAAAGCAGTTGACAGTTGCTACAAATAGAACTAGATATTTGTTCAAAAACACTGTTTATCGCATGGATTGAGGTATAGAGAAATGTTCGTCGGAATGTGAATGTGAATGTGACAGTGGAATACGTGCATGTTAGAAGGAACCCACCAAAGAGATCTATTGAGACGAAATTGACCCGGTGAAATAATCCTAACCACCCAATATATCTTTCTCTTGTACGGTTGGCACAAAAGAGTCTATGGAGTCGGAGGTTACATTCACCCTATCAGGTCAAATTTTGATTCATAAAGACTTCCGAACTACTGAGGAATATGTGTGGCATGCACAAGGCAGAAGTAGCAAAGATGTATTTCTTCAATCCTCCGGTCCCAACTTGAATGTTCCTCTTGCATAGTACCTGTATGTCAAGAAAAATATTAACTTTGAACCCTAATAATTTGGCTAAACCTTGGAGCTTTCATTGAAGAACTCAACAATCAAAGATAGATTTGTGATATGATATTTTTTTTGTTCTTTACTCTTTTTCGTTCAATAAAAAGGATTAGGATCAAGAAAATAAGTATGGGGTATGAGCCAGTAGTTTCTTTTTTCCCCCGTTTTTAGGCATGCAGTGAGTGAAGCAGATCAAGGGCTATTTATCATGTGAATATTCTTTGTTATCTTGTAATAAAACAATTTTTATTTGAGTCACAGAGTCACCAATGTAGTTATGTTTCTTGTAGTCTGGCAGGGTAATCATCATGGACCCAGAAGCAATTCCGAAAATCACCACCGATCATATTAACCAAATTGCCATTCAGATATTATTGGGCCCAAACTCTTCCATCAAAATTCCTAAATTTTCTAACAAGGGGTATGGCCTCCATATATATGTAGACTTTGAAACTTTGAGGTTTTTAGTATTTGGGGCTTTCTCTAGGAAGTCCCATTGTAAAGAGTAAAGACAAATGAGCACTAAGGTGTCGAATTGTATATGCTGAATCAATTTTATATCAGGCGATATAACTCTGCTCATTTTTAGAAAATAAATAACATACCATTCTATTGATGCATTTATCTTTTATTGAAAGAGTGTATTGTTGAACACAAATTAGGCCGTTCATGAGCACCAATTTGGACCACATAGTCCAGCATGCAGATTGCAACTGCTCTTGAGAAACAAAGGAATCTGCAGTAAGGGCAGTTAGTTCTTGAATCTGATGCTCCGACTTATTCCTGCATTGATTCCAGAAATTTCTCCACCATATGGACCATTAGGCCTCCTGATTTCACGGACCTGCCCTTTCCAACGCACTACTGCCTTCTGGTGCTTCAACTGCAACCAAAAAGAAAGATTGGTGGATAATTCACAGGAAGCAGTGATTTGATCCATCAGAGATCTCAAGGTATTTAATTGTGTTAAATACCTTGTACTTCTTCCTTGGATTCTTGGTAAGCTTCTTCCGAGAACGAGTTTACCCTTTATACTTCTCCATCTTGCACCATAGGATACAATAATAGGGGTGAGCAGTGAACTGTACTAACCTGGTAAGAAATCTGTCGTTTTTCATCTACCATTTCAGTATCCAGTTCTGCAGAAACAAAACAGGCAGTGAGAAGGCAACAAAACAGGGTGAGGAGCGAAACGAAGTGCGTAACAAAGGCAACTCCTTCCGTGTTCAATTTTTGCCGTCAACCAAAATTACAACAATGACCAAAGGTTGGAAAGCTTGGGAGAGTAGAATCAGTGATTTAGATGAGCCATGGATTTTACTCAAAATATTAATTATGCTTGTATAATAAGTTTTAACAATTTACGCAGTAGAAGACACATATGGAACATTATAGCAAATTAGATCCATATTATCCGATACTTGCATGCAATAATGGCAATAAGAGGTATGCAAATCACAAAGTGTAGCAAGTTTCCAGTCAGTTTCCCTTACTTTTTGCAGCAAGCCCCGTAAGTTGGGTGTCATCATCATCGTCATCGTCCTGTATGCAGAACACTAGAAGTCAGGAAAAAAAAAAAACAAAAACATCACTCAGCATCAGTACACACAACATAATCAATGCTTCTTTCTACCGAAGCTTAAATTTGCGAAGCACAATTGAAAAGGGTTTCTAAATTGGACATTTAAACAGTCTATCTCCGAATTTTCCAAAATTTTAATAATGAAAAGGGTTTCTAAATTGGACATTTAAACAGTCTATCTCCGAATTTTCCAAAATTTTAATAATCATGAAATATGTTCCAGATCCCTTCAACCGGGAGATACAAATTTCGGAGCAGTTTATCGTAATTATCAAACAATAGTTGGATATCAGACTTCAAAGACGATATAATTACAAACCTCAAAAAGCAAAGACTGGTTGTACATTATCTTTGGATCGAAACACAATTGAAAAGGGTTTCTAAATTGGACATATAAACAGTCTATCTCCGAATTTTCTAAATTTTTAATAATCATGAAATGTGTTGCAGATCGCTTCAACCGGGAGATACAAATTAGGGAGCAGCTTATCCTAATTATCAAGCAATCGTTCGATATCAAGCTTAAAGAGGATATAATTACAAACCTCAAAATCAAAGACTGGTTGTACATTATATTCATCCGATGCCCCAATATCTCCATCAAGGTCCAGTGGAATTATATCTCTCTGTTTATGAACTGCAATGATAAAACACGTCAAAAACAATATTTTTATAAACCGAAATCCAATTATCAAATTAGGCTTTCTTATTTCATGAAACTGCAATTGAAAAAACAGCAAAAAAAATTAGTGAATTCGAGAAAAACATAACTCGAGCCTCCAATAATTGTTGAAAGCTAAGCAAATTAACAAATTGAATTACATGCCTCTATTTCGTCGTCCATATCTTTCTCCACAAAATCATCATCACAGGTTCTTCTCCTAGGCTTTGTAGGGTATTTCTTTTGCCGCTTTCCTCCCTTGCCCATTTGCTTAAAAGCTTGTAAGCAGCAGATTACAGGGATCTGTGAGAGGGAGTATGTTCCAAAGATGATAAGTAGCAGAGATGAAGAACTACCAAATAAAACACAATTTTTATTTTTATTTTTATTTTTATTTTTAATTTTGTGTTATTTCCTCTCGTTTCACCTCATAAACCCCAGCGCTTGATAAACCCTAAAGCACAGAGTTAGAAATGGATCGGATCCTTGTGGATCAAATAGTCCGTAGACCCGATACTGCATTCAATTTATTCCTAAATAGGCCCGTCAAAAAAAACCTATTACAAGGGTATCCTGTCTAGCCTGGCCCAATCCGACCCTTGAGGGCAGGGTTAGGGCTTAGTTAATTCAAGGCCGGCTAAGGCATGGTTAGGGTCTTGCCCATATGAGTAAGGCAGGGTTAGGGTTGACCCCTACCTACTTTGGCTTCAACCGATTAATTTTTTTTATTACAACCTTAATTTGTTGCCAAGTTTTATCTAGTTTTATTAGTATACATGTTTCACTTTATTTTTATATTTGTTTTAAATAATTTCAACTTAACAATCTATTGGGTTGCCTTAAATGATTTTTTTTTAAAAATTCTTCAAACCCTTAAGGACAAGATTATGGCCTAATTGCGACTATGTATTATTATCCCTCTTAGTCCCACATTGGTTGGGTACTGACGAGGGATGTATAGGGGCCATCAACCCTCCATTAGTCAGATCCTTTTGGAGTCATTGTTTGGACTCACCCATATAGCACCTTAGTGGTTACCTTAGGTATGATTGTGTGTGTGTGTTAGGTGTTACATTACCTCTTACAAAAAAAAAATCATTTCATGTTTGTGGCTGACTATTATTACTATCTATCTTAATCTCACATCAGCTGCGTACTAACTACGCAAGGGGTGTATAAGGGGTCATCAACCCTCCATTAGTTAGACCCTTTTGAAGTGGTTGCTTGGACTCATCCTTATGGTCTTTTAGCAGTTACTTTAGGTCTAATTGTGTGTGATAGGTGTTATATTACCTTTTATCAAAAAAAATCCAGGTCCTTAAAAAGGTATGACAAAGTTATGGTTTCACCCATATAGGATAGAATTAGAATTGCCCATGCCCTGCCCTGCCCTGCCCTACCTATTGACAGCCCTACTCCCAAGGGCCTTGAACTCTCTCTGGCATATGTTAGAAAAATGATTTCGAGCTACTACAATGCGTGCGACATGTGGTGGATAAGTCATTTCATTGTCTTTTATGATTTTGACTTCTCCACATAATATGCGACATGCGACGATAAAGTGGTGAGAAAAATGAGAAGATATATCAAATGAAGAGAAGTCAAAATCATAAGAGAAAATGAAATGACTTTCCACTTTTATGTCACATATCACATAATGTGTGCGGCAACCCGAGACCATTTTTTTTGTCATCTTGTCACGGTCATAAGTTGTCCAGTACTGCCATGACCATGATACAGGGCCGGGATGGCCTGAGCATGGGCAAAAGATGCCAATGCGGTGCCTATGAGATAGGCGAGGCACTATGCAAGCGATAGCGCAGCGTGGTGCAAAGTTCGTGTCTTAGTGTTGGGTACCGAAGTGAAAGGACATGGAGGTGTCTTGATGTTGTATACGAGGTACTGTGGTTTGGGTGAAGTGCACATGAAGAGTTATGGAATGAAGCTTGAGTTTGGTGCTTGGTCGGACACATGTGGGCAAGTGTTGTGGGGCCCACATGGTATGTTGGAAGTAGGGCCGATAGTACCTTCATTCGAAGAGAAAGTTAATACGAGTTTAATGGTACAGACGGTTTGTGGATATCCAGGATACTGTTCCGTAAAAGACCAGTATGACTCCACCGGCAATGGTGATGTTTCCTTCTGGTAGAGGGTGAAAGGTTTATCATCCACCTTGAGGAGAAGGGTGTAGCTCTACCTTCCCTTGTGGCACATTTGGGGCCACCTAATGAGCAACCCCAAAGGAGTTGGGGGCGGGCTCTAGGATCCTGAAAGGGATCTTGGAGTCTCCTTGGATGGTTGTTGGAGCATCCAAGGACGGTGCAAAGGAAATGGACTTCCTAGCACTGCGCAAGAGCCTTCGGGCAAGAGGTTTTCATCCTAGTATGACCTTTAAGCGTGCGGTATGCATCATAGTCATCTAGGAGGGATCCGTGGTATGGTTGGGATACTCGGTCAGAGGACCGAGGATCGCGTTGTGGGCGTCATGTCCTCAATGCTAGGTAAACGGGGCAGTGATGTTCCTAGCTATCCGCGATGCGTGGGGATGACCGATAGTCGTGTTCGAGAGTATCGGGCCGTGTTGGATGTTCGACTTGATCGGGGAACCTTGGCATCATGAAAGATGCGCGAGACGGAACGTCGATGACGCGGGAACCTTATGTGTTGGACGAGTGTCGGGTGCGACACGATGAAGTGATGCGTAAGCCAGCTGAGCGTAGCTTAGCGGATGGGACTCGGTAGCGGGTCGTACCTTGTCATAGCATTGTAGCACGAGATGTTGGGTCAGTTCAATTGATGGATAGTGTAATGGTGTAAGGCTGGCCAAGATCATGGGATGATTGAGGCGCCGCACGGTTGTTCCGCAAAATCAAAAAGTTGACCGTGACAGTTGGTATCAGAGCATGGTTGCTCGTGAGAGCCTGAAGCGACAGGTTGCAACAGGTGATCAGGTTGGAATGCACTAGATGTTTCTACTGTGGTTCCGAGTAGTGGGAGTACTACTGGCTACAGAGTTTGTTGGCTTCTAGAGAGTGGACTTGTTACGGGAGAGACTTGTCTAGGATCGAGATGAAGTTCGACAATAATATAGGTGTTGGTCTCTAATGCAGTGGTGTGTTGGAGCAAGACTACTAGTAGATAGTGGTCGATGAAATATTTAGGGTCAAATATGTACTCAAGCTGAAGACAGTGTTGGGACTTGAAGAGCACAGTGTTGGTTCAAGATGAAGACTCCAGGAGTTGATGTATCAAGACCTCACGTAGTGAAATAGCACAGTGGTGCGAAGGTCGGGTGAAGTGTTCTCTCAGTGAAAACATAGGATGTTGAGGTACTAGAGTCACATAACTATGTTGGCAAGGTGTCAAAGACTTGAGTAATTAGATACTCTAGTCAAGGTTGGAAGCTCAATTGTATAAGATGATGCAATAAGAGTGGATGAGTGTTATCTCGGGTACTCAAGGAGTTGAGGTACTAGAGAGGCACCACAAGGTTACAAGATGCAATGTAAGCTTGAGTAGGGGAACACTCGGGCAGAATATCAAGAGTATGATAGGAGTCCTCAAGAGTGAGGCAAGCAGGGAAGACCTCAAGAGTGAGGCAAGTTGTTAAAGGGTTGAAATGATGCAGTGGTTTCAGACAACTTCATAGGTTGTTGGCTATGGAAAGTTGAGCTCGCCGGATTGAGTTCAGCACAAGTGATGGAGTTACGAATCACAAGGAGAAGTGTGCCAATGGATTGGTACACAACCAAGGAAGACGTGAAAAATGGTTTTGCACCAAGGAATGGTGGAAACAAGATTAGTGTGTCAAGGACTTGATGCACAAATAAAGAGTTTCACAAAGATTTGGCGTAGTGGACGTTATTGCGGTTTCGAGTAATGTATAAGGTTGCTGGCCGTGTTACATCGGAGGATATGTGATGTGTGTTTGCGACTTTGGGTAAATGATGTGGATGTCGGTGCTATTATGGGATGGCTTTAGTGTTGAAGTGGGACAACACACCGATGCTCGCATGCGTAAACTAAGGAAGCAGACTGTGGAGGAAGTACCGTATGAGATGCGGTTGGCTTACGAGCCTCGTCATGAGTGACGTACTTCATGTTCAAGGTGAACGATGAGTGTAGTTCGACGGAGTGAACTGCAGTGGATGAAGCTTCAAGGGTGAAGTGGATGGCAGCTGAATGTCTAATGAAAGCTGAAAATCAAGGTTGTGAGACCGAAGATCGAAGTTCATGGTGACAATCAGTGTCAGCGTAATGCTTAGGACAGCCAAGTGATGGTCCTGGGAGGACCAAACATGCACATGGAGATGTGCACTTAAAGAAATTCGAGGAAGATTACCCCTCCTAGCAGTTCAGGCAACGTGTTAAAGACAGAAATGTTGAAGACAAAGGCAATGTACAGAGTCTCTAAGGCCAAGTTCAGTGTGAAATTGGGCGAAGTGTGGTGAATGTTTCAGACAAAATTCATAAGAAGGTGAAGTTTGAGACAATAATTGATACGTTAGGTCATCAGAAGTGAGTTCTGATCTGTGGAAGGAGCAGGTGTGCAAGCTGTGTTGTGGAGCTGATGGATACTCGGTGAGAGTCGATGAGGACATCGACCTAATCAGGTGGGGGAGAGTGTCATGGTCATAAGTTGTCCAGTACTGCCATGACCGTGATACGGGGCCAGGATGGCCTGAGCATGGGCAAAGGATGCCAATGTAGTGCCTATGAGATAGGCGAGACACTATGCAAGCGATAGCGCAGCGTGGTGCAAGGTTGGTGCCTTAGTGTTGGGTACCGAAGTGAAAGGACATGGAGGTGTCTTGATGTTGTGTACGAAGTATTGTGGTTTGGGTGAAGTGCACATGAAGAGTTATGGAGTGAAGCTTGAGTTTGGTGCTTGGTCGAACACATGTGGGCAAGTGTTGTGGGGCCCACATGGTATATTGGAAGTAGGGCCGATAGTACCTTCATTCGAAGAGAAAGTTAATACGAGTTTAATGGTATAGACGGTTTGTGGATATCCAGGGTACTGTTCCGTAAAAGACCAGTATGACTCCACCGGCAATGGTGATGTTTCCTTCTGGTAAAGGGTGAAAGGTTTATCATCCACCTTGAGGAGAAGGGTGTAGCTCTACCTTCCCTTGTGGCACATCTGGGGCCACCTAATGAGCAACCCAAAGGAGTTGGGGGCGGGCTCTAGGATCCTGAAGGGGATATTGGAGTCTCATTGGATGGTTGTTGGAGCATCCAAGGACGGTGCAAAGGAGATGGACTTCCTAGCACTGCGCAAGAGCCTTTGGGCAAGAGGTTTCATCCTAGTATGGCCTTTAAGCGTGCGGTATGCGTCATGGTCATCTAGGAGGGATCCGTGGTATGGTTGGGATACTCGGTCAGAGGACTGAGGATCGCGTTGTGGGCGTCATGTCCTCAATGCTCGGTAAACGGGGCAGTGATGTTCCTAGCTATCCGCGATGCGTGAGGATGACCGATAGTCATGTTCGAGAGTATCGGGCCGTGTTGGATGTTCGGCTTGATCGGGGAACCTTGACATCATGAAAGATGCGCGAGATGGAACCTCGGTGACGCGGGAACCTTATGTGTTGGACGAGTGTCGGGTGCGACACGATGAAGTGATGCGTAAGCCAGCTGAGCGTAGTTTAGCGGATGGGACTCGGTAGCGGGTCGTACCTTGTCGTAGCATTGTAGCACGAGATGTTGGGTCAGTTCAATTGATGGATAGTGTAATGGTGTAAGGCTGGCCAAGATCATGGGATGATTGAGACGCCGCACGGTTGTTCCGCAAAATCAAAAAGTTGACCGTGACAGTTGGTATCAGAGCATGGTTGCTCGTGAGAGCCTGAAGCGACAAGTTGCAACAAGTGATCAGGTTGGAATGCACTAGATGTTTCTACTGTGGTTCCGAGTAGTGGGAGTACTACTGGCTACAGAGTTTGTTGGCTTCTAGAGAGTGGACTTGTTACGGGAGAGACTTGTCCAGGATCGAGATGAAGTTCGACAACAATATAAGTGTTGGTCTTTATTACAGTGGTGTGTTTGAGCAAGGCTACTAGTGGATAGTGGTCGATAAAATATTTAGGGTTAAATGTGTACTCAGGGTGAAGACAGTGTTGGGACTTGAAGAGCACAGTGTTGGTTCAAGATGAAGACTCCAGGAGTTGATGTATCAAGACCTCACGTAGTGAAATAGCACAGTGGTGCGAAGGTCGGGTGAAGTGTTCTCTCAGTGAAAACACAGGATGTTGAGGTACTAGAGTCACATAACTATGTTCGCAAGGTGTCAAAGACTTGAGTAATCAGATACTCTAGTCAAGGTTGGAAGCTCAATTGTATAAGATGATGCAATAAGAGTGGATGAGTGTTATCTTGGGTACTCAAGGAGTTGAGGTACTAGAGAGGCACCACAAGGATACAAGATGCAATGTAAGCTTGAGTAGGGGAACACTTGGGCAGAATATCAAGAGTATGAGAGGAGTCCTCAAGAGTGAGGCAAGCAGGGAAGACCTTAGGAGTGAAGCAAGTTGTTAAAGGGTTGAAATGATGCAGTGGCTTCAGACAACTTCATAGGTTGTTGGCTATGGAAAGTTGAGCTCGCCGGATTGAGTTCAGCACAAGTAATGGAGTTACAAATCACAAGGAGAAGTGTGCCAATGGATTGGTACACAACCAAGGAAGACGTGAAAAATGGTTTTGCACCAAGGAATGGTGGAAACAAGATTAGTGTGTCAAGGACTTGATGCACGAATAAAGAGTTTCACAAAGATTTGGCGTAGTGGACGTTATTGCGGTTTCGAGTAACGTATAGGGTTGCTGACCGTGTTGCATCGGAGGATGTGTGATGTGTGTTTGCGACTTTGGGTAAATGATGTGGATGCCGGTGCTATTATAAGATGACTTTAGTGTTGAAGTGGGACAACACGCCGATGCTCGCATGCGTAAACTAAGGAAGCAGACTGTGGAGGAAGTACCGTATAAGATGTGGTTGGCTTACGAGCCTCGTCATGGGTGACGTATTTCAAGTTCAAGGTGAACGATGAGTGTAGTTCGACGGAGTGAACTGCAGTGGATGAAGCTTCAAGAGTGAAGTGGATGGCAGCTGAATGCCTAGTGAAAGCTGAAGATCAGGGTTGTGAGACCGAAGATCGAAGTTCATGGTGACAATCAATGTCAGCGTAATGCTTGGGACAGCCAAGTGATGGTCCTCGGAGGACCAAACATGCACATGGAGATGTGCACTTGAAGAAATTCGAGGAAGATTACCCCTCTCAGCAGTTCGGGCAACGTGTTGAAGACAGAAATGTTGAAGACAAAGGCAGTGTACAGAGTCTCTAAGGCCAAGTTCAGTGTGAAATTGGGCGAAGTGTGGTGAATGTTTCAGATAAAATTTGTGAGAAGGTGAAGTTTGAGACAATAATTGATATGTTAGGCCATAAGAAGTGAGTTCTGATCTGTGGAAGGAGCAGGTGTGCAAGCTGTGTTGTGGAGCTGATGGATACTCGGTGAGAGTCGATGAGGACATCGACCTAATCAGGTGGGGGAGAGTGTCATGGTCATAAGTTGTCCAGTACTGCCATGACCGTGATACGGGGCCGGGATGGCCTGAGCATGGGCAAAGGATGCCAATGTAGTGCCTATGAGATAGGCGAGACACTATACAAGCGATAGCGCAGCGTGGTGCAAGGTTGGCGCCTTAGTGTTGGGTACCGAAGTGAAAGGACATGGAGGTGTCTTGATGTTGTGTACGAGGTATTGTGGTTTGGGTGAAGTGCACATGAAGAGTTATGGAGTGAAGCTTGAGTTTGGTGCTTGGTCGAACACATGTGGGCAAGTGTTGTGGGGCCCACATGGTATGTTGGAAGTAGGGCCGATAATACCTTCATTCGAAGAGAAAGTTAATACGAGTTTAATGGTACAGACGGTTTGTGGATATCCAGGGTACTGTTCCGTAAAAGACCAGTATGACTCCACCGACAATGGTGATGTTTCTTTTTGGTAGAGGGTGAATGGTTTATCATCCACCTTGAGGAGAAGGGTGTAGCTCTACCTTCCCTTGTGGCACATCTGAGGCCACCTAATGAGCAACCCCAAAGGAGTTGGGGGTGGGCTCTAGGATCCTGAAGGGGTTCTTGGAGTCTCCTTGGATGGTTGTTGGAGCATCCAAGGACGATGCAAAGGAGATAAACTTCCTAGCATTGCGCAAGAGCCTTCGAGCAAGAGGTTTCATCCTAGTATGACCTTTAAGCGTGCGGTATGCATCATGGTCATCTAGGAGGGATCCGTGGTATGGTTGGGATGCTCGGTTAGAGGACCGAGGATCGCGTTGTGGGCGTCATGTCCTCAATGCTCGGTAAACAGGGCAGTGATGTTCCTAGCTATCCGTGATGCGTGGGGATGACCGATAGTCGTGTTCGAGAGTATCGGGCCGTGTTAGATGTTCTTCTTGATCGGGGAACATTGGCATCATGAAAGATGCGTGAGACGGAACCTCGGTGACGCGGGAACCTTATGTGTTGGACGAGTGTCGGGTGCGACACGATGAAGTGATGCGTAAGCTAGTTGAGCGTAGCTTAGCGGATGAGACTCGGTAGCGAGTCGTACCTTGTCATAGCATTGTAGCACGAGATGTTGGGTCAGTTCAATGAATGAATAGTATAATAGTGTAAGGCTGAACAAGATCATGAGATGATTGAGGCGCCGCACGGTTGTTCCGTAAAATCAAAAAGTTGACCGTAACAATCTGCCAAGAGAATCCGACGCCACTCCCAAGTATCCCAACTTTACAAGCTCAGTCTGAACTGGGCTAACGGATCGGGTAAAAAACAAGTCCCTCATGTCTAGGACTAGCATTGATATTGACACGTACTTACGGTCTCCACCAGATAGGCAGGGAGTAGAGAAGAAATGTTGGTCCGCTGCGTTCGCACAGCCCTCGCTGCCGGGCGGTCGTTTTCGGCAGCATCGACGACAGAGGTAGCCGTGAAGCGCAACGTTACCGGCACTAGCACCAACACCGGCGCCGGAGATTCGATAGGGCGAAGGCTTCTGAGCCTCATATACCCAAAACGCAGCGCCGTCGTTACTATTCGAAAATGGATGGAAGAAGGGAAAACAGTACGTAAGTACGAACTCAACCGCGTAGTTCGAGAGCTACGAAAGCTCAAGCGCTATAAACACGCCCTCGAGGTTCTTTCTTTCCCCCTGTATTTCTTATGATATTCAAGATTCACTCTTTTGTTGTTTTGATTTCTGGGTTTTTGGGTTTTATAGATTGAATATGTTTATCCATGAGTATGTGAAATGGGGTTTTGAGGTCTGATGGAGCCATCCGGGGCTATTTTGAGTTCTTGATTTCACTATGTCGTGTTTGGTAGTTTGGATTGTAATTGAGAAGAGAAATAAAAGAAAATTAAAGCTTGAGCATGTAATTGGGTTCTATTTGGCAAGAATCCTAGGAAGGAAGGAAGATGTAGTTGAATTTTTAAGATGGGTTTTAGTTTAAAGGGATTACTTTGCCTTGCCGCACTCTGGGCTGCATTGCCAGTCCCAAGTCCAGATAAAGGAGGAGGGTTGTGTTGTTTTACAGTCGGGTGCTTTTGATTTATGGACTTGAGTAATGGAATTGTCAATTACATCACACAATTCCAATCTCATCATTTGGCCGCCATTATCTCCCCTCAACAAGCTGCAGTTGTGGGGGGCGTCAAATTCTTGATGGGATTTTGATTGCAAATGAATTTATCGACGCCCGCATCAAATCCAAGATTTTGGGCCTTATTTATAAGATTGACATGAAAAAGGCCTATGATCATATTCACTGGGAGTTCTTGGATTACATCCTAGGTAGAATGGGTTTTGGGTCGAAATAGAGAAATTGGATGAGGGTTTGTTTGTCGTTGTTCTCCTTTTCCGTTCTTCTGAACGGGAGCCTGGTAGGTTATTTCCCTAGTTCCATGGGTCTTAGACAGGGGGACCCGCTGTCTCCCTTTTTGTTTGTGATTGTGTCGGAAGTCTTGAGCAGAATATTGTCTAGCGCGGAGGAGCGTTTGTTTGAAGGCTTTCTGATTGGTCAAGAGAGCCTTTGTATATCCCATCTTCAGTTCGCCGATGATACTCTCATTTTCTGTCGAGCCTCTAGTAGCGACCTTCTCTATCTTCGTTGTATTCTTCGATGCTTTGAAGCAGTGTCAAGCCTTCGTGTGAATTTGGGGAAATATGAGATTGTGGGTGTCTATCAAGTCTCTGACATAGCCGACCTATCTATATGCCTTGGCTTCTCTGTGGGGCCACTTCCTTCCATCTATCTAGTTATGTCTCTGGGGGCTGATTTTAGGTCTAAAACTGTGTGGGTCCCAGTATTGGATAGAGTGTCAGACGATTATCAGGGTGGAAATCTTCTTTTTTATCGAAAAAGAGAAAATTGACGCTTATCCAAAACACCTTGAGTAGTCTTCCTTCTTATTTTATATCTACCATTACCATCCTCCATTCGTTGGCCGCTTCCCTTGAGAAACTCCAGAAGGACTTATTGTGGAATGAGAATGCGACAAATTCAAATACCATTTAGTCATCTGGAATCTCTTGTGTCGCTTAAAGGCAAATGGGGGTCTGAAAAATGGGGGTCTGAATCTCAAATCTCTAATTCAGGTTAACAAGGTTTTGCTAAGAAAATAGATATGGCGTTTTGGGGTAGAGGGGATAGTTTGTGGTATTATGTGATTATTGTCAAATATGGGGCTTCGTTGTGTTGGGTTCCGAGAGAGATGAGGGGTGCTCATGGCTAGGGTCTCTGGAAAGGTATTATGACCAATGCTAGTTTGGTAGTTCCATATTTCAGGTTTCGAGTCGGGAGGGAGTCTGAGATCAGGTTTTGTTCGGATGTGTGGTGTGGGGATTCTAGGTTGAAGGATGACTTTGACAATCTTTTCGTGTTAGCGTTAGATAAGGAGGTTCTAGTTAGGGACTCGTATGAGAGTTTAGGTGGGGCAGTGATGTGGTGTCCTAGTATGCGTCGAGACCAGAATGATTGAGAAGTTGAGGATTTTTCACGACTTTTGGTGCGGGTCAACTCGAACACCCCGTGGGTTGATATTGGGGACAACAGGAGTTGGTCTAGAGACAATCATGGTCGGTTCTCGATAAGATCTTTACTACATTCTTTGGGTCTTATATCCGCTGGGCCGTTTCCTCATAGGATTATGTGGGATCCTGGTATTCCCTCTAAGGTATCTTTCTTCATTTGAACTGCGGCTTTGAATAAAATTTTAACTTGTGATCATTTACAAAGTAGAGGGTGAAGGATGACCAATTGATGCTTCTTATGCTTCCAAGCAGAAGAATCTGTGGATCATCTATTGTTGCACTGTCCTATTGTGTTTAGGATATGGGGTTACTTCCTTTCCCGTGTGGGGATAGGTTGGGTCTTTCTCTCCTCCTTTCACAACTTTTTATCTTGTTGGGCGTTGGCTAATGTGGATGGTGCTAGAGAGGAGATTTGGGGAGTTCTCTCGGAAACAATTTCATGGATGATTTGGAAAGAAAGAAACCGTCGTGTTTTTGAGGATTCTTCTTCTTCAGTGGCTCGTATCTGTACTCGGATTCGGCTGGTTGTATTAGAGTGGGTGGGGTTACAATACAATATGGAGGATCTGTGGGAGGTGCTTTGGTGACGACTTTAGTTTAGATGAGTAGTTTATTTGGGATGGTTGATGTTCTGGTGTGGTCGGGTTTATGTACTTGTAAACTCTCCACTTGTTTTTGTGTCCTTGTTGTAATCCTTCTTTCCTTTTATTATATTGCGTGTGCTTACTTATCAAAAAAATAAATAGGGTGGAATTAGAATTCTCTAATTCCATAGAGAATTAGAGCAATGATTTTAAAGGTAAATATGTGGGATTCAATTCCAAAGTAAAAAGGTATTATTTGACAAATCCACACTACTGTAGAATTTAAAAACGAAAGAGAAGCCTGATGGTTTCATTTCTTCATGAATTTAATTGTGGATCCAAACGATAGAATTCTGAATTTCGTGGAATTTAATTCAGTGGATTTTAAATCCATGGAATTCAATTCTTTGGCTCAATTCCAATTCCATAAATCCAAACGGACCCGTGAAAATTTTGCAAAATCCTATATCATGAAATTTTGGTCGGAAATTTCGAGGGTTTTTGATAGAATAGAATGACGAACCAGGATTCATGTCTCCGGTCCCAAGTACTTGAGATAAGACACTCATTATGATGAGGGTGATGAATTAGTAGAAAAGGATAATCTTTTGGCGATTTACTCTGGTGGAGAGAACAAACAAAAACATACAGAACAAGTGGGAAACTGGAAAATATGAGAGTATGTGCATATTGGAGCAAAATGGCATAAAAAAGCCTCTAGGAAATACCTGAACATAAATTTTATGACATAAAAGCCTCTAGGAAGTGCAGGACTTATAAGCGGGAGTCTAATCCCGTGTAATAGATGTGTGCAATTTTGGTCTGCATCACGATTGCCGGGAGCTTTTAATAGCTTGTTGGAATGCTATGAGGACACAAATTTTTGAACTTGTCTTTAAGTATCTGACATTTATGCCTACATTTTGAAGTATCCAGGACCTTTTTTTGAAGTCTCCAGGACCTTCCAGGTGATGTAGCAACTGTCTTGCATATAGAACCTGGTAGTTGGGTTTGCAGAAAATAGAGAACCCAATATGTGAGAACTTTATATTTCTTCAACAATAAAAATATGTAAAAAATAATGAGAAATCAACAGATAAATACATGTGGGCTCTTCTAGGGGAATTACAAGCTTGGTGTGTGGTACCAACTACCAGCCAGCTAAATAGTCCTTAAAAATACTTAATTGCATAACTTTTAAATTGGTACAGTTTAGGAGAATTGGGTGTGGGATTTGAAGAAGACTTCAGTCGGTGGATCATGGATGCAGTCAGGGTTCTGTGGGAGTATATGATCTTTTGTAGTAGTTGGAGCTAGCCAAAACCCTAATTGACAAGGAAGCCAACACAAAATGCAGATTTAGGAAATTTGGGGATCTTACGTCTGCATCATTAAAGATGGTAAGTTCTTCCTTTTCGTAGGCTTGAGGATCCTACATTCTTGTTTTCAGATTTCTTGCTCTTTGGAACTCTTTGTACTGGCTTATTTTAGTTTCTTGGTTGTGCAAGTGGCTCATGGTAGATAAAAGGTCTTTTTAGAAAGAAGAAAAATGAATGGTATGGGTCTTACAAACATGGGGAAACAGTCAACTACTCACTGAAATTATGTGTAGTCCGCAATTGCACGCATTAAGAATCAGTACCGTTTTCTGATTTCTGCTTTAGGGTTTCTTTTGACTATAATTGAATTATATACTGTATTGAAATCAGCTACATGGTACTGTTTGAAAGCCGCAGCTATTTTGAGAGATTTTTGTGAAGTACTAAATCCTATTAAAATTGAATGGTACATTTATCTTACTTGTGAGATTTTTTTCTTGATTTTGAATCGCAAAGAAGTTGTCTTTCAAGCCACCCAAAAAAAAAGTGCCCACTCATGAATCGATCGAGGCTGTTCATCAGTATAAACCTCAAGTCATACAAGCCTAACATCTTGAGACTCGTAACTCTCCAATCTATTGCCGCCTTTATTCTGAAAGTAGTCAAGGTACTTAATGAGTTTTAATTTAACCAGCCAACCAAATATTGTTTTTGGATTATATCCAGATCCAGAGGCCTTCAACTGATTTAATAAAACATGCATGGGCCACCTAATCAGTATGATATCTGGCACCCTGATTAAAGAAAATCTAACCCTCATAACTATTTTCATTCCTTATGCAGATATGCGAATGGATGACAGTTCAACAAGAAATCAAGCTGTTACCAGGGGACTATGCTGTCCACTTGGACTTGGTTGCAAAAGTCCGTGGATTTTCTAGTGCAGAGAAGTTCTTTGAAGATCTTCCCAACCAGATGAAGGGACAACCTACCTGTTCAGCTCTTCTCCACACCTACGTCCAGAACAAGTCATCTGAAAAGGCGGAGGCGCTGATGATAAAAATGACAGAATGTGGTTTCCTGAAGAATCCTCTTCCTTATAACCACATGTTATCTTTGTACATTTCAATTGGGCAGGTGGAGAAAGTGCCAGGAGTTATACAGGAGCTAAAGAAGAACACATCTCCAGATGTGGTTACATACAATCTATGGTTAACTGTATGTGCTTCGCAGAATGATATTGAGGGAGCGGAAAAGGTCTTCCTCGAGCTAAAAAAGGCAAAAATAGATGCAGATTGGGTAACATACAGCATTTTGACCAGCTTATACATAAAAAATTCCCGCCTTGAGAAGGCATCCAGTACTTTGAAAGAGATGGAGAAAAGGGTTTCTCGAAAATACCGAGTCGGTTATTCCTCCCTCGTTAGTTTGCATACAAACATAGGCGATAAAGATGGGGTATACCGAATATGGAACAAGATAAAGTCAACCTTCCGTAAGATGAACGATGCCGAATATACTTGCATTATAGCTGCTCTTGTAAAACTCGAGGAATTTGAAGAAGCTGAGAATGTCTATACCGAGTGGGAGTCGGTATCTAGCACTCGTGACACTAGGATTCCGAATTTACTTCTTGGAGCTTACATTAACAAAGATCAGATGGAAAAGGTCGAGAATTTTTATGAGCGGATGGTACAAAGAGGCATTCCACCTAGTTACACTACTTGGGAGCTTCTGACATGGGGTTATTTAAAAAATAGGCAGTTGGAGAAGGTCCTGGATTGCTTTAAGAAAGCTATTGAGAGTGTCATCAAATGGGATCCCAATGATCATATGGTCCGAGAAGTATTCAGTGGCCTAGAGGAGCAAGGTGATGTGGAGGGTGCGGAAAAATTATTGGTTACTCTTCGGAATGCAGGCCATGTGACGACTCAGATTTATAATTCGCTGTGGCGCACATATGCGAAAGCTGGTAAGATGCCTCTGATAGTTGCTGAACGCATGATGAAGGACAAGGTTCAGTTGAATGAAGAGACTCGCCAGCTTATAATATCGACTGGCAAATTATGTGTTGGTGAAGTTTCAAGCATACTTTCTTAAGTAGATGGGAAATGGGAAATGAGTAGAAGAGTTGATGATTTGAGACATGCAAGAGTGAAGAGGCAGTATCTGGATCAGGTCAAAAACATGTATTTTGATGGACATGGGTGATCCATGATTTGGGTCCATGTAGGACACACCCTGGCCCTGAATTCAGATGATAATAATCTGCATGCATTAAGATGGATATGAGTTCAACCCTCAACTTTTCACCTGTTCAAGTTGAATTTTTTGGACCCAATGGTCCGGTCGGGTTTTGTGTTCTGAACATATAATAGTTCGGGTTTGGGATCAAATATAATCTATGTATACCATCATATATTGATCATATTTTGGGATCGAATATAATCTATGGAGAGAAAATGAAAATTAACTAAAAAATGTCTGCATGTAATAGTTCAGGTTTGGGATCGAATATAATCTGCCGATACCATCATACTTGCTATGTTTGTTAAATATTAGAGGAGTGCTAGCCCTGAGGCAGAATTCAAACTTTTTTCAACTGAATATGGATGCATATTTGGCTTTTTTTTTTTTTTTTTTGAGAGATAAATAAGAGCTTCATTAGTAATCTAAAAAAGTACAAGAATTCACAACCAGTAGAAACAAAAAGAGATTAAAATTTATCTGTTACGCACTTTCTAGATTGACCCTAATAAGACCTACAGAAGGAGCGCTCACAAATGATCTAAAAGAGGACCCAATGAGCCCATTTGCCAACAAGATAGGAAGCTTTGGAAAGAATAAAGAAAAACCTATGCAGCTCCAAAAAAAAAACTAGAAAATAGCTCTAGAAGGTGGATGCAAAGGGGGAGAGGATGCACATTTGGCATTGCTACCCCTTCAACAGATCAAAGAAATCAAAAATATTTTCAAATGAAGAATTTATGATTTATGGTCATTCTCTAGACAATAAGAAAAAATAGCAACACTTGTGGCTAACACTTTGAGAGTTTGGTTGTCTATCAAGCTAGCATTTGCTTATATATTAATTCTTACCAAAACTGGTATTATTATTTAAAAGGAGATTGGTTGTGAATTGTTGTCAATCTTCATGAGACATTTTTTTTAGTTACAATTTTATAATTAAAAGTGACATAATTGTAATTTTTTTCTTTTTGTTGGAACATGCTTGTAATTATAGAAAGAAAATGATGTCACCCATTCTCTCCATAGTTATAAGAATGTCACTCCACTTTAGGAGCAACATGATGATTGCATTTGCGTGTGTGACCGTTAACACCCACTCGTTTAAAAATAAATTCAATTACAGAAATACTAGCCCTAGTTGTAGTCTTCTCCAAACGTTATCCCATATCCGTGTCAGTACAACTCCACGTGTGGCACCCACTGCTTCTGTAGAAAAAAAGTGCGTCTGCGCATAGCACTCCTCAATCTAAGATGATGTAAAAGATTGGGCTCGGGTTTAGAAAGTGTCGGGTGTTATTAGCCACTATGGATACCCGACCCGATCCAACCCATTGCCGCACTTGCACTGGTGTCTCAACTCAACTCAAAGAAAAACAACATAACCCGAGTCGCGACTCGTTGCTTGATGTAGTACTAAAGCGTTTCTGGACTCGATTAGGGTTTCGGCGGATTGGTGTTTATAGATCTTCATCATCTTAGATTAATCAGTGACTGATCGTTGTAGCAAAGAAGATGTTGGACATCAATCTCTTCAGAGAAGACAAGGGCAACAATCCCGAACTCATCCGTGAATCTCAGCGTCGGCGATTCGCAAATGTCGAGCTCGTCGACGAGATCATCCACCTCGACAAGGAATGGCGACAGCGTAAGTTTCGAATTAGGGTTTTTATTCGTCTCTTTCCGCTTTCTATACTTCACATTTCTGAGGGATCTGGATTTTGGTTTTTTTTTTTTTGTTCATTTGAGTTTTCAGGCCAATTCGAGCTTGATAATCTGCGGAAAGACTTCAATAAGATCAACAAGGAAGTTGCCCGGCTTAAAATTGTGAGTTTTTGGGTTCTTCATTTGCAGTTTCTTAGATTTTTTTGAGGTTTGGTTGGTCGGATACTGAATTACGGTGTTTGATTTGGAAGGCGGGCGAGGATGCGACTGGAATGATTAAGAATACGGATGAGAATAAGCTGTCAACAGCGAAGAAAGATGCCGAAGTTCAGGAGGCTAGAGCTGCATTATATTCGAGATTAGAGACGATAGGAAACCTTGTGCATGATTCAGTTCCCGTCAGTAATGATGAGGTATTTGACTGTCATAGTTCAGTCCTTTTAGTGCGATTTAATGTTAAAAATTTCGACTTTTTTTTGGTTGAAAATTTTCCTCTGATTTGTAGGCCAACAATGCTGTAATTCGATCTTGCGGGGAGAAACGGATGGATCCAAAACTAAGAAATCACGTTGAGCTTGTTGAGCTTCTTGGAATTGCAGATCTGAAAAAAGGTACATGAAATGAACTTATTAGGTTCCCTTTCAAGAAAAAAATATCCAATTTTTGGTTACTGGATGTACATTTTGTACTGTGAGATAGATATGCTTTTTTTGGAAAAAATAATTCTTAAATAAGCTTGAAAAATACATGATTTTTATTAGGAACTCCTATGGATAGAGGATTGTATACTGTTGGAGATCCTTTGCACCTATATGGCTATATCTGGTCAAATAAAAATGTAATTAGCTTGAATTTTGTGTATTGGATGTGTTTCATTGTTGATGTTTACTCAATGTGTTTATTGGATTCATGCTGAGATAAATTCGTAAATGAAGCACTACATTGCTTCTAACTGAAAACATGCAGTTGATACAATTCTGCACGCAAATGATTGTGGGGTCACATATTGATTTGGTTTATAAAGACTACACGTATTGAGTTAATTCTCACCCACATATTCCCTCCAAAGCCACATGGATTGGGTGGGCATATTTCAAGTTTGTGTTTTCTATTCTTGCAAGCTTTACCATTGTTACCATTTAACAGATGGGTCAGATTTGTGGTGTCCTTCTTTAAGATTTGAAGAGCTTTAAGATTTGAAGAGCTGTATTATATACTTGATGTGTTTCTTAGTCTACCCCAATGTAGTCAAAACGTTGCCTAGGCAACATCTAGGACATTGCCTTGCTTAGTCAGGACCCCTATTGCCTTATCATGGTCTGGGCTGGTACTCGTTAAGATGAAATTGCCTAGGTGATGCTTAAGACTCATATCCGGCATACTTAATCGCTTGGACGTACGAGTGTAATCAAAGTGAGTGGTAGGGTGTTCAAGCTCAACTTGTCAAATTACAAGGTGATCAAGCTCGACTTGAGCTTCACAATCCATGTTTAAGCTCGGCTTGTAAAAAATATTACAAGCTCGAGCTTGGCTATATATATATATAATATAAATATCTTCAATATATATGCGTTTAACGAATCGAGCACATACATGCTCAAGCTCAGCTTATTAACCAATCGAGTTTGAAAATCAAGCTTTAGCTTGACTGGTTCATTAAATGGAGGAGTTTTTAACGAGCCGAGCTCAAGCTATCCATATATTATAGTTACCAAACCGAAAAACAAAAGAGAAGTAAGAAGCGAGGCTCAAAAAATCCTTTGGAAAAGCCCATATACGACGAAGATTTTTTGTTGCTATCGGAAAAAGAGAAGTCCCACTCCTATTAATATAGGAACTGGAAGTGGATCGAAAGGTCTAACTCATGCATATTGATATGTATGTTCCATAGCAAAATCCTTTTTTATTTATTATAATATTATTAAGGAAAACAAGAAATAGATATAGGTGCCTCTTCCCATTATATTAGGGTGGTCAATCATACCTTAAATTCTATCTTACATGAGATATTTGTGGAAAAGTAGGTGCCAAAAAGCCTTAGATTTCAATCCGACAATACTTGCTTAAGATCTATGTCATAGGCTTTAGACTCAAGTCTATTCTATTAATTCCTAAATAAATAGCCCCATTTGACCACTAAATGGGACCTAATGGAAGCGAGCGGAAGCGAGTTTGGGAAATGAGCTTCCCACCTTTTACATAGCTTCCCTACAACTATGTTATTTACCACCCCGACCTATACATCTTGAATACACAAGTCTACCCCTAGAGTAGATTTTTCCTTCAATATGAATGTGTCTACAATTCGGTTGGAGGTTAATATTTGTTTGTTCTACCCACAACTAGTAGACTTATTGGATCATATAGTAGAACTGGTTTGATATATGCTTGGTTTATTTTCTGCTGCTATTGTCTCATATTTTTATTATATGCTTCATTCTAATTGTCCATTAATGCAAACATTCCTGATACGTGTAGGTGCTAATGTGGCGGGAGGCAGAGGGTTCTACTTGAAAGGAGCTGGTGTACTTCTTAATCAAGCTTTGATTAACTTTGGTTTTGCATTTTTGGCAAAACGGAACTATACATTATTGCAGACACCATTCTTCATGAGAAAAGACATCATGGCCAAGTGTGCACAATTAGCTCAATTTGATGAAGAACTTTACAAGGTAACTTTTATGAGTTTTTAAAGATTTGCTTAGTCGCTTAGGCTCATGCTTATATACAAAAAGGTTTACTTGTAATCTTAGTCACCAAATTTGAGTTCGGTAATTATTCGGCCATGGAAGAATTTGGAAATAATCGAAAAAATACAAGAGTCAAGAAAATTTGGAAAAATGACAAGAAAAAAAATCATAAATAAGATTATTGTGTTTGGAAATTTACAAAAAATATATATATTTGTTTGAACCTTTTTGTATTTATCTTATGTATAGTTCGAAAACTCGGCGAGTCACCTGAGTAACTCGACTGAATTTCGAGTCAAGTCGCCTCAAAACTTGAAGGAGGTACTATTTGACGAGTAACTAGGGTACTCGGTCGAGTAAACCGAGTTTTTTTAACTCGTTGGACTAGGTTGAGTAACAAAAGAGTATTTTTATTATTTTTTTAAACCTAAACTCGAATGTCACACTATTTTTGCATCATATTTTTTTGGGTCTACAAAGATAACTTACAATGGGTTTTGTTAAACCTAGTTTATAGGTTTGAGGCTGTAAAACCAAGGTACTTTAAGTGCTTTTAACCCAAATTTTTCAAGTTATTACATATATATTCCGAGTTGGACCGAGTCAATTTTTTTTGGAGTTTTCCGACTTATTCGACCCGGCTAACTTTCGAGTCGAGTTTTTGGGTTTTTGAACTATGATTTTATGTATCAATCTTTTAATTAATTTACTACCTTTTGAATTTATAAGAATTATTTCAAAATAAATCGCAAATAATTGTATTTTATTTCCAAAATTCATGATTGAATTTTTTTCAATTTTTTTCAATTTGGTGAATAATTTGTGAATTTTTTTGGTGAAAAAAGTCGTGGATTATTCATAAGGTTTAGAGAAGCACCATACTTTGTGACTATGCTTGCAATCACAAACAATTATGTTATATTTATTTTTTTGTAGAACTAATAGTGTCCCATAATTTGTTGATCAAAAAAAAAATGTGTCCCATAATTTGATCATCATTAATACCTTATCTCAAATATTTTGGTCGGCAACATGAATCCTGTTTTGTCATTCCATTCTATTAAATACAACAACTTCGGCTAAGTCGCGTGTTATTAAATTTTTTTCATTAATTTCATGTCATTTTTGGCATTCCTCCCTATTTTATAGCCTTCAATTTGTACAAATTCACTTCTTTTCACTATAATCGTTAGTAGTCTTGTTTGAATATATTCAAACCATCTCAATCGACTCTCCCTTGATGTACGTTACATCTTTCAACCAAACCTTAATATTTTGTCTCATATTGGAGCTATTCCTAGATTCTCTCAAATGTGCTCATTTTTGAATTTATCTTTTCTTCTTTTTCCACTCATTTGTCTCAACATCCTCATCTTAGCTGCACTAATTTTATTAATATATTGCTTCTTACTAGCTTAATATTTTGTTTCATAAAGAATAGTTGGTTTTATCGTTTTCTTATAAAAATTTCTATCTAGTTTGATTGGAATGCGTCGAACACATAGCACTCAGGAAGTACTTCACTATATACATTCAACTCTAATTCTATGGGCAATATCCTCTTCAATCTCTTCATCATTAGGAGTAATGAGCCAAGATATCGAAATTGGTCGCTTTAGGGTTATATATTGATCATTTCTTTTAACAATCGTCTTCACTATATTTGTGTTATTATTAAAGTTGCATTACATATATTCTGTCTTAGTGTGACTTATTTTGAAACTCTTAGATTCCAAGGTATTTATCCATATTCTAGTTTTGCATTTACCCCTTTTAGTTTCATCCATTAATATCACATCATCTACAAATAACATGTCCCAAGGGACTTCGTTTGGAATATGAGCTATTAATTCATCCATAAGGACCATAACCAATGTAAAGAGATATTGACTCATTGTTGATTTCTTATGTAACCATATTGTCACGGGAAACTCATTTGTCTTGCCACAAATTGTTGTCATTGTAGTTACTCTCCCTCATAGAAGTTTCTAATAATATCAATATTTTTTTGGAACTCCTTTCTTCCCTATAGTCCACTAGATAATTTCTATAGGGACTCTATCATATGCTTTTTTTAAGCCAATAAATACCATATAGAGGTCTTTATTCTTTGCCCCAAACTTTTTCATCAATTGTCTAAGAAGATTGCATCAGTTGTAAACCTTCTCGGTATTAATCCCAAATTGATTTTTGAAACTCCTAGTTGTCTTAATCTTTGTTTCATTGTTCTTTCTCGCAACTTCATAGTATGACTCATAAGTTTTATTCCATGATAGTTTGTATAACTTTGAACATCTCGTTATATTTCATTGTTAGCGTCTCCATCTACTCTAAGGCGCTGGGTGCAGTCTTCATTCAATAACTTTTGAAAATACTCTCCGGAGAGTATTTATCAATATTCTCTAGTCATCCCACTTAATGCTAAAATGATTTAGGTCTCTAGTTTTCCTCTCTATATCTTTAAGTTTATATACTTTTTTCTTACCCTCTCTTGTGCCTAACTTACTGTATAAGTCCCATGTCTTATATTTAGCTTGAATTATTACTTTCTTAGCTTCTCTTTTAGTATTTTTATATTTTTCTAGGTTTTCCTGATATCTAGTTCTTTGTCAAAAGGGTGTTTGGCAACATTACTATAAGCTAATAAGTAATTTTTATAAATATAAAGTGGTGTTTGGTAACACTAATCTAAAAATAAGAGCTTATTTGAAAATTATGCTTATGCCCCCCCCCTCTCTAAACTTTTGGAAATTTTTTTTATGTATACATATATATAGCCTAGCATAGCATGGCATGGATGTGAATGGAAATCCAATCACATCCAATTGCAATTGAACTCAGCGAGATTTCAATCGCACCTACATGCCAACACGTGTCCCTTTTAACCCCTATTAACTGTAGTTAAGATTCACTAACCTTTGGGGTTCAATAATATAACTTTAGTTTTTTATTTAATATATTAAAAAATATTAACCCTAAGGGTTAAAAATCCTTAACTAGAGTTTAATATTTTTATAAAACTAAGGTTATATTGTTGAAACCCAAAGGGTTAGTAAATCTTAACCACAATTAATAAGGGTTAAAATGGACATAGTTATAGGACAAGAGGACAATTGAACTCTCCCCAAGTTCAATCACGATTGGCTGTGATTCGGTCTCAGGTGGGCGCCCTTCAGCTTTTGAATTTCTTTTTTAAATATAGTTTACTAAGGATTTAGAATCCTTATAACGGACTCCTTGGAGTCGATTACAACTTACAACCCACATGTCAACATGTCCTTTTTAAAACCTTTTGATTGTGATTAAGATTCACTAACCCTTAGGGTTAATTCTACCACCTAACCTTGGTTTCTAGAAGAAAAAAAATTAACTCTAAAGATTAAAGTTGTTAACTAGAGTTAAAGACTTTTGTGTTGTAACCGGACTCTTAAGAGGACAACTGCTCCCTAAACTTTTCAAAAAAATTATATTATATTATTTAATAGGGCATAGTTATAGGACAAGAGGACAATTGCTCCCATAAACAAGGAGAAACAATTCTTGTAGGATATGTGCAAAATGTATGGATGAAATGACTCATAAACTTAGTTGCCAAAAAAAAGTTTCAGGGGGCTCTGCCTCCGAACCCCGTCCATTAAACCAAATGTGCCCCTCCTACAACAAATTCCCAGCTCTGCCCCTGCATAGTTGGACTTTAGATTGTTAAGTTGAAGGTTAATTGGATGTCTACATCGTAGAGATTTTAGAGGCAAAAACCTCTACTTTAAAAAGTAGCTCTAAAAATCTCTAAGATGTAGACATGCAATAATTAACCTTTAACTTAACAATCTAAAGTCCAACTAAGCATAATTTTCAAATAAGCTCTACTTTTTAGATTAATGTTACCAAATGCCACCTAAGTGGTTTTTAGAAAACAAGTACTTTTTTTAAAAGTAGGTATGGTTAGGGCTACACGCAAGCTTTAGCTCGATTCAGCTTGGCTCGTTTGAGCCAAGCTCAAGCTAGCATTTTAGGCTTGAATGAATCAAGTCAAGCTTTATTTGAGCTTCATTGCTTAAACAAGCCAAGCTCATGCTAGACCCTATTTGATTCGGCTCGTTTAGGGCTCAGTTCGGCTTGAGCTCGACTCAGCTTGAAATATTACATATACACTATTTTTTGGCAATATTATTTATATTAATATAAAATAATATTTTAAACCTTTTTTTTTTATAGATTGTAAAAAACTTTAATAAATAAGTTTAAGAGATAGGAAGAACAAAAATTTTAAAGAAATTAAAAGCAAAAACTCGGATCTAACTCTTAACTCTTTGGATCGAAGGTCTACTCCCAAATCTTATTTTCGTATAAGAATGTATTATTGTTCTTTAGTTTCTTGTATTATAATTTATTAATAAACACTTATTAAAATCATGTAAAGTTAAACAAAATAATTTTGTGGATCAAGCTTGAGCCAACCTGAGCTTGGCTTGAAATATTGAATAAAGTTCAAGCTCGAATCAAGCTCAAGCATGTTCAAGCTCGGCTCGGCTCGGCTCTGCTCGAGGCTCAGCTTTGCTCGAATTCACCCTTAGGTATGTGGTTTACTTATTTCCTAGTGTTTTTTTTTTTTTGGACCTTAACCACTTTTACTTATTACTTAATTATTATGGGGTTTACTTATTTATAAGTACTTTTTTTTTTGTCCTAACCACTTTTACTTATTACTTATTTATTTGTACCAAACAAACTTATTATTTATAAATAAGTACTTATTTTGACCAATAAGTAAATAAGTACTTAATGGTAGTGTTGCCAAACACATGCCCTCCAAGTCTTGTAGTAGAACATCTTTTCATTACCGGCCTTTAAAATCTCATCATCCCACCACTAAGTTTATTTATGCAATTGAGTTTTTATTTTAGATTCTCCTAAAACCTATTTTCCCTTTCTTTTAATACAATTGATGTCACATTCTTGTAGTTTCTTCTGCTTCTAAGTTCGATGTTCCTTGATCAATCAATCCTTAAAAACAATCGCTTCACCACCTTTGTTTGGCAATTTTTTTTATTTTATTCATTCTCTTCTAAGTCTTAATACAAGGATTGATGACCACCAACCTATGTTGTGCTGTTAGGTTCTCTCCACAAATAACTGTACAATCTTTGCATGTATATAACTCATTCATCCTAATTCCTAAGTAGAAAAGATCAATTTGTTCCACTTTGTAAAGTCACCAGATGCTCATCTCTCTTTTATAATGATGTATTTGTTATTGCAAGGTCATATGCCATCGCAAACTCAAGAATCTCATATCTCATCTCATTGCTATCACTATACTCCCGCCCTCCATGCACCCTGTCATACTGTCCACTTTCTTTTCCTATAGGTGACCCACAATTTGATGCTTTAGAAATTTTATTTAGATGTGAATATACTATGCCGAGCTTGACTTAATGCTTTGTTTGGCATTTTAGGGCCTTTGGCCTCAGATTAGTTTTTTCTCCTTTTAGGTTGCTTTATGTAGAAGTTAGTCTTTCAAAGTTTATGAAAATTATTCCTCTTACAAGTACCATTTAGTACTTCATATCCAGACTTTGTATTTGATTCGTAACTCTTTGGAACGAGAGAGTACTCACATTAGTGCCTTAGATCCAGTTCTGCTCATAAAATGCTGCTGGGATGCATAATTAAGATAAAAACTCCTTAACTAAATTTTTAATCAATATAACTTTGTAGAAAGATAAATGTGTGCTTACACTGAAATCATCCTCCCAACCAGAAGATGCGCATTGTTCGAAGAATATCTCTACTTGTCACTGATTTAGTTGGTGTTCAACAGGTAACTGGTGAGGGAGAAGATAAGTATCTGATTGCCACAGCTGAACAGCCACTATGTGCTTATCATCTAGATGATTGGATCCATCCTTCACAACTGCCCATAAGGTTATAACAATTTCTGTTACCACTATCGCCACATTGGCAACAAAAGAACAGGGTTGCTATTTGCTAATACATATTGGATAGTTTGCCAGATATGCTGGATATTCGACTTGTTTCCGTAAAGAAGCCGGTTCACATGGTCGAGATACTCTGGGTATTTTCCGAGTCCATCAATTTGAGAAAGTGGAACAATTCTGCATCACCAGCCCAAATGGCAATGACTCTTGGGACATGCATGAGGAAATGATAAAAAATTCAGAGGACTTCTACAAGGAGGTATAGAAATCTTGCTCAGAAATTTTCAAGAAAGCTGCATCTTATTTCTGTTTTTATCGTCGTTTTATTTTCTCTCTTTATTTTGTTTTTTCTACCTGAAGGATGATATGCTAGACTTATTAATTTTTTTAGCCTGATGTGGATTTTTCTTTATTACAGTTGAACATACCCTATCAAGTTGTGGCTATTGTTTCCGGTGCTTTAAATGATGCAGCCGCAAAAAAGTACGATTTGGAAGGATGGTTTCCTGCATCCAAGACGTATAGAGAGCTAGTATCCTGTTCAAACTGTACAGACTACCAGTCCAGAAGATTAGAAATCCGATATGGGCAGAAAAAGGTATGTTTACCTCCTTTCCATGTTTCTATTATTTGATACAAGACTTTATGCTGGCTGGTCTGAAAAGAGATTAAAACTATCAAAATCTATGTGTGACCTGACACTTGACTCAATCTCTGTAAGTGAAGATTTTGCTATTTTTGACTGGTTATATTTTATTGGTTTGGGTTGCAGAGCAATGAACAAGTGAAGCAATATGTCCATTTATTGAACTCCACCCTCACTGCAACAGAGAGGACTATTTGCTGCATCCTCGAGAATTACCAGAAGGAAGACGGCATTGAGATTCCGATAGCTTTGCAACCCTTTATGGGAGGCATTACCTTCCTTCCTTTTCAGAGCATCCCAGCCACAGAAGCCAAAGGGAAGAAGTCTAAAGCCTAGATCTCTCTCTTTCATTTTAAAACAAAATGAAAATGGGGAGAGATTTTAGTTGAGAGTTGCTAATTTAAGTTTTTGACAAGGGACTTGAATTTGACCCCTAAATGGTAAAAGCCAAAAGCAAGAGGCTTACCCACACAAACTTCGGATATTTTATGATGTACGGCTGAAAGCTGGAAAGTTCATTCGAACATTGATCCTGGCTACTACATGTAGTTATCCATTGATGGCTAGTACATTACTCTAAATGTCTTACCAATGCAGTTACTCCTAGAGTAAGATAGTGGCTGTATTGAAAGTGTTTCTCTTGTTAAGCTCAGCGCTATAGTTTAATTGTGCTCTGAATTTATGACTGTCCTTGCATTCTATAGGCAATTGTCAAGATTTGATTTTGTATGTGCTTTCCAGTGGAAATGCTTGGCTGTGGGATTCTATGTATGATAAGATAGGGCAACATTTTTCCACTTTTCCACTGCTTTGATCAGGACTATGAATCCATCTTTTTTTTTTTTTTTTTGATGAACGTGGATATCCTAAGCCTTAAAGACTCGGACTAGTCTAGCCCCACGTACTGCATAGGGAATATCTCCACCCCATACAGCCGATATTAAGGGGAGCCCAGGAATCGACCTTGAGGCCTTTGGGTTGAGGCCTTCGGGTTTACTGATTGTCCTTCTACCATTGGGCTACATCCCCGGGGTAATCCATCTACTTTAGATCGCATTGATTGTACACCCCGCCCCCTTGCGCCAGTGGTTGGGGTGTGGCCTCCAGATGTGGGAGGTCAGGGGGATCGAATCCCCTCGGGCATGAGTTGCAAGAACTCTCCTGCCCAATGCTATCCCCTAAGAGCCTAACCAATGCCTAACCAATTCAAGATTACCAATGCCTAACCAATTCAAGATTACTAACAACGTAGGTACATGATTACTCCACCAAAAAAAAAAAAGAAAAAAAAAGATGGCATTGATTGTGGATTTCTCAAATCCAAAATCTTAATTTTCAGACTGGGTGATCTTGGGAGTGGAAGCCGTTAAGATCTCGACCTCTCTGATTAGACAAGCATCCATATAGGGTGGTTTGGACTTTGTAGACAAGGGACTATCAAACGCCTACTAGTTCTTGACCAGTGTGGGTAGACGAACGTATCAAAACATGTGTATACTGATGTGATTGTGTTTAGTTCTGTTCTATGATTCCTTTTTTTATCTTTAATAATTAGATGACTACGTGGGTAAACAAAAATCTTTAAGACTGTTTGCTATCATTGATATAAACTTCAGTCGTGAGAGAGAGAGAGAGAGAGAGACCGCTAGCCCCCGAAAACAGAATTGGAAAATTGCGTTTGACAAAGTACTGTCGTCTTTTTGGAACATAAAAAATTCTAGAAGGTACCAATCAAATAAAAAAAAACTTTACAAAAGTGCTAAGATAAAGACTCATCTCTCTCCAAAACTCTTTTCAATTACGGTAACTTTTTTCTCTCACCACCATTATACCGCCGCCACCAAGACGGGTTCAAGCCATTTGGAGCCTGAAACGAGAATTCTAAAGGAGACTTATAAGAATTTTTTAAAATTGGGCTAGTTATAAAATGGAGCCTTTTTTTTAAGGTTACTTTTCACTAAATCAGATTTATGAAGTCATCAAAACCCATGTTTTGGGGCCTTTGGGGCCTTCATTTTTTTGGGGCCTAAAGTACAGGCTTTGATGGCTTAATGGATGGGCCAGCCCTCGCCACCGCCACCACCCCCACTTTTTTCCCACTGACACCACTCCCCCACCTCTAGGGAGGGTGGGGAGGGCCATGGCCTCCAAAATTTGAAAATTATTATACTATATATATATATATATATCTAATTTTTTTTATATAATGGTCCCCAAAAGTAGGATGTAATTAGGGATGGCAACGGGTTGGGCTAATCAGGTAACCCGCCCCGCCCCGCCCCGCCCCGCCCTGCCCCTATGGGGACGGGTTTGAGGAACTTCTAAACGGGGTAGGGGCGGATTTGGGAAAGTGATGTTAAATCTGGGTCCGGTTCGGGCTGGGGATGGGTTTAGATCGCCCTGCCCCGTTTATAATGTCAAATAACAATTTTGCCCTTAATTTAATACTAAAATTACTTCATTATAGTACTTATAGTGCGAAATATAGTCCCGACCCATCCCGCTCACACCATCTAGTGCTTAACGGGACGGGATGGGGTGGGAACGAGGTTAAGAACTATTTTAGAAAACCGGAATTATTTGACTATAGAGGAAGTTTGACCTCCTAAAAATTTTGTATTTTTTTATATGTATAATTTATTTAGATAATGGCTCTCCCAAAAGGGAGGCCCTTGTTTTTCTTGTATATTATACCTTTATTTGAATGAACATTAACCAATTTTATGACCACGATGGACCATTACTCAAAATGATAATAACAATAATAATAATCGTCATCATTGGGGGCTACGCCCCAAAATCCCAGGCCCCATAATATTTTGTGCAAGCATAATCATTCTCTACAAAACTCATTAGTTTTCTTAATACATGTATTTCGGCCCCCCAAGTAAGAATTCCTAGTTCTACCCCTACGCACCACCCTCAACTACCCCCCCCCCCCCCCCCCCCACTCACTAAGTAAGCATGATATCCACAATTTAGATAATTTAATGAGATTTTAAAATTGAATGGATGAACATTTAATTATAAAATCCAATTGAAAAAGTATAACAATTATCTTAGTTTTTCGCATCTAAATGTTTTGGTATCTATGATTGATTTTGATTGATTCTTTCCAAATGGATTCTCAACACAAGCTCCAGGGAAGCGAAATTGATTTTTTTCTTAAGAATCATTGAATCACCATGCCTATCGTTTAGCCATAATACTCCTTAGAGGTTCATGAGCTTATTGGCTGAACAACAACAGACGCGGTGCTCAGAGTATACTGACCTATATTTGGGACTTCCTTTGTGTTTAGAAAGAAATAAATCTACCCTATTTGCTGATTTGAAGCGGAGGACTTAAAATCGCATGGCGGGTTGGAAGAAAATAACTCTTACTCAGGCTGGTCGAGGCATTCTTATAAAATTTGTTGCTTAGGCTTTGCCTAGTTATGCAATGAGCTGTTTCCTTCTCCCTTTAAAGGTCCCTCAGGAGTTGAACACTTCGGCATCAAAGTCTTGGTGGGGACAGAATCAGAGTGATAATAAGATTCATTGGTTGAGCTGGTCCAAGCTTTGTAGTGCAAAAGGCGAGGGAGGAATAGAGTTTAGGGAGCTGGAGTTGTTTAATAAAGCCCTCTTGGCAAAGCATAGCTGGAGTGTTCTTAAAACCCCAAATTCCCTTCTGGCTCAAGTTCTTCAAGGTTTATATTTTCCCCAATGTTCTTTTTTGGAGGCTTAGTTAGGATACCAGGCATCATGGGGTTGGCGGAGTATTTTAGCTGGAAGGGAAGTGCCGCTTAAGGGCATTCGTTGGCAAGTTGGTAATGGCCAGTCCATTCGAATATGGTCTGCCCCGTGGATCCCCAAGCTTCCAACTTTCAGATTATTCTCACCCTATAGTGCGAATGAGGAGGCAAATACAGTGAACTCTCTTATTGATTTTCAAACTGGCTCTTGGTGTATCCAGATGATTCGAGCTCGTTTTTCTGTGGCTGAAGCCAAACCAATCCTCAAAATTCCGTTTAGTACACGGGGAGCTCCAGATATTCTCCTATGTCATTACCATAAATCGGGCAGGTTCACGGTGAAGTCAGCCTATCACATGCTGAAAAATGATCAACGACTTCACTCCAATAGTCCGGGTCCCTCAACGCCATTAATTCAAAACTAGGTCTGGAAGCTTTTGTGGAAGATTCCCATCCCCCCCAAGATTCGACTTTTAATTTGGAGAGGTTGTTTAAATACTCTTACAGTAGCTAACACACTCTTCAAGCGTAGGATCCCGGTTGATCCTCTATGCCCTCTGTGTAGCGAAGCAGTGGAATCCGTGACTCATCTCTTTCTCCTTTGCCCATATGCTCGTGCTGTATGGCTGGGTAAGGCTTGGATATGGCCTTACAGTGCGGACTTTGGGTTATCCGGGCATAGTTGTTCAGTACTGTTGATTGTGATTCCCAAATCTTGGTTTCGGCTATTAACGATGGTTCCTCATATTCGATCTTAGAGGTCCGTCCAATTTTCGAGGATATTCTCTCGGTTTTAAACCTACTCTCTATTATGAGGGTAGTGTTCATTCGTCGATAGGCGAATTCAGCAGCTCATCATCAAGCTCAATTAGCAGTAATAAATCCGTTTTACTCCTTCTCCAGAGGACCCTGATGGTTTTTGGTTGAGGGATCGGTCTTTCCCTTTCAACCCAAGTATTCCTAGGGCTCAGTAGGGGGCTCGGGTTTAGCTTTATCTTTCTAGCTGTTTTTGTGCTTCTTTTCACAATATGAATGAATATACCAAAAAAACACACACACACAATTTGCATGGACCCATCCCCCCACTCCACAACACACACACACACACACAACCTTACTATCCCTTGGGTACAATTTGTAAGCATGATATGCACAATTTAGATAATTTAATGAGATTTTGTAATTGAATGGATGAACATTTAATTATAAATTCCAATTGAAAAAGTATGACAGTTATCTTAGTTTTAAAAGGGCGTTTGGATTGGATTTTTTTTTTGCCAAAAATCACTTTTGGTAAAATTGATTGTGTAAAAATTAATGGTCAAATAATCATTTTTTCAAGTAACAGTGTTCGGAGAATACTTAGGTGAGTCTCTCAACTTCATATTCTCCGAACACTATTATTCGAAAAATGATTATTTGATCATGAATTTCTACACAATCAATTTTATTATAATTGATTTTTGGCCAAAAAAATCAAATCCAAACGCCTCAATGTTTTGGTATCCATGATCGATTTTGATTGATTCTTTCCAAATGGATTCTCAACACAAGCTCCAGAGAAGCCAAATTGATTTTTCATAAGAATCATAGAATCACCATGCCAAACGACACAATTTGCATGGACCCATAGGTAGTCCAATCTGATTGAACTCTGGAGAAAACCCATCCCAGACGTGACACTCGGACTAGGAACCTCAACCCTAGACCGGAACCTAGAAAGGATTCGTAAAATTATATTTTGGCCAATTGCTTAGTCAATAGCCAACATATAGGGTGCAGACCAATGAGGTTGGCTATGGTGTGTAAATTTCTTGAGTGCTTTTAGGAGAACATGATGTTCTGGCCAGTCAGATCGGATATGCCACTCTACCTAGAGAATTGTTCATTAGTGTGAGCAATGAGAGATTGTAGGCTCTATTTTCAACTTAAGAGTCCTTTCTAGTTCCATTAAAAACACTAGTCCCTTGACAATTGCTGGGAAAAGTCCAAATTAGGGATTAGATTTCAATGATAAAAAGAATCTATTGAAACTCGAAGTGATCTTCTATATTTTAACTGTTTATTTCTCACACTAGTAAAAAAAAAAGTTATGTAATTAAAGCACCATGTCTTTTATTTCTTCAAAGTTTACCAGTATCTATAATTTTAACAACACAAACATCCCGTACAGACAATCTAACTCAGCAATCCGAGTCTTGACTCAGATTCTGAACTAATCTCAGGTTTGTTCTATAATCTCATTTCAACCAAACCTGAGTTTGTTCTACAATCTCATCTCACCCACCAGGGGTAGGTCATAGGTGCAGTTGGCTAGCATCCCGTATTTACTCTTAGTGATCGTGTGTTCAACTCCCACTCCTCGACTTACCCTGGCATCTATAGGGAAAATTCCAAGTAGGTTGGTGCAGATACCCGAAGGGACTAGTTCTTGGCTTGAAGGCTTTGGGACACCCTCCGTTAAAAAAAAAAATCTCATCTCATCTGTGTGTGTGTTGAGAGAGAGAGAGATTAATACTTGTAAATCAATACTAAAAAGGCCCCCAGTTTCTTCTTCTATCTTCATGATGACTTAAGTAATACTCTCACTTGACTAAATTTATATAATTGATTACCAGAATATAAGAGAAAAATATAATACCCCATCTCACTGGTTTAGTCCAAAGCTCTCCAATTGCAAGATTGATCGACGACCTCATGCGATTGACAGTAGTTTATATACATACATCTCTTGGTTCCTCATGCAACCCTGCAACTCGACTCCACGAGCTTTAATCTATCTGTTGTGTAATGGATCAGGAGTTGAGGGTACTTGTCTTTTGGAGGTTGTAACAAAGTCCTCATCTCCAGAGTTTGAATTTGTCCTCCAGACCTGTTGCTCTTCTATCTTTACCACTTTCTCTTGTAGATATCTACCATCCAAGACTCTTGTCTGAAGAGCTGAGACACTAAGTAAGATCACCAAGAGCAACCCAACTCGACTCCTTGAGATTAGCATGGCTTCCAAGGCTCGAAATCTCAGCTTTGTTTCTCTTCAACTCTTCTCTAAGCCAAAACAAAACAAGAACATTAAAGCTCCAGATTTGAAGTTGAGAGTACTGCAACAGCTTAGAGCTTACACTTCAAGTTGGTATAGTTCGAAAGGAGAGAATAGAAGATCAAATGGGGAGTGTGAATGTGAGCAGATGTAGTCAGGTTCTCAAGCCAAAACATTGGTGCAGTCTTGCGTGGGAAGTGAGGCTCATAAAAGGCTCTATATTTTCGGGGTTAAGACTAAGAGGGGTCCCATTTCCACGTGATACTCATTTCTGGAGAACCTGTTTAATAATACAATACTCTTCCTAATTTGCCCCCTAAAATTGTAACAATACCCAATGTGCTAATTTATACACCTTTGTTTTTTGGTTAACGAGGCCCAAAGTCTTCTAGCCGGACTAGTCCCTTAAGGCATCCGGCATCGACCTATTCAGAATTTTCCCACAGATATACCAGGGTAAATTGAGGAGTGGGGTTGAACACACGATCATAGGGAGCAAACTTGGGACGCTAGCCATACTCTACTGAGCGGCTGTATGGCATTACCACATCATTAGGAGAATCCAAAACTATATTCAAATGCATTTAAAATGTCAACTCATGATGAAATCCAAGAACTCCCACAAAAGCAGACTCACACATCCTTCCCAAAGGGCAGTAATGTTAATTGATGGTCATCACCATCTATTGCATTTTGATCATGGAAATAAAAATTGTCGAAACTGATAAGAAACGCTCGATACATACAGGTATCGGTAGTCCCCTATACGATATTATATCAATACGAAACGGACGATACACATCACTTATTAGTTATTTATGTTTTAATTTATTGTGTAATTGAATTAAGTTTACTATGTTTTTGAGCCACTTTCCATGACTTTATATTTGGTTCATATTACTCATTTGATTTTATTTTAATTATTTATATTTTTCTTTAAAAAGAAAATTTTATATGTATCGTCCAAAACTGTATAGGTTTCGGTTAGGACCGATGCATCTCCCGAAACCGTATTTTTAATCCTTGATTTTGATTATAAATCATCGGAAACATAATTATCATCTGTTTACACTTCATAATCACCGATTTGATTAGCTGTGGGACCCAGGCCAGCGTCCCATCCCCGGGCATGCTGTGCTGTGAACACTAACTTTAAAAAAATTATTGGCATTGAAGGAATGTAAGGGTTTTTTGGTCCATATATTTTTTTTTACCTTGGGGTGATGAAAATATATTACGTCAGGCTGAGTCCCCCTTATAGTCTCAGTCAATAACACACATCTTTCATTTAAATAACAAGATGTAATCTTCCCAAAGACCCCAAAATCAGGATCAAACGGTTGAATATTTTTAGGGCTTATACTATTTGTTTTCTAATTTAGATCTCTCTTCTCTCCTAATCTCAAACATAAATGCAATGCAGTTTTCAAAGGCTAATAGTATTTGTTTGGCTTCGCTTATAATTTTTTTTTAATTAGTTAAACATGTTCTTGTCTCTCAAAACTATGGTCTTCCTCTTTGTAGAAACAACACATTGTGTTTTAACATATAGTTTAATAGCAATTCTTTTGGTGGGTTTAGGTTTCTTCTACTATAAGTTACTCGGGTTTTGTTCCTCATTTTGTTAAAACTTGTGGGCAGGCCTCTATTGTCAAAGCTATTTTCTAATCGCTCTCTCTCTCTCTCTCTCTATATATATATATATATATATGCGGTCAGGCCTCTATTGTCAAAGAGCTATTTTCTAATCTCTCTCTCTCTATATATATTTATTATAACTATGGGCTTAGACATCAATTAGGCCGAGTAACATTATTTGATCCCAGAAACATGAAGGATTAAAAAAAGTTCAATAAATGACCGATGGACATGATACCCTTTGTTTGACAAAAGCTTTAACCATGGCCTCCACAAAGTCCAGAATGACCTAACAAACTAATCATCACTTATAGAACTTGAAGCTGGTAAGCAACATTAGTCTTAACTCATAAGTAGCCCACATTTTTTTGACTAAAATAGCTTTTAAGCACTCTATTTTGAGCTAACCAAATGTGATATCAAAGGTCGAGAGTTGTCACGGACTCACTGCTTGATGATTTCCCATGAAAACAACCTTGTCCTCAATGTGGGAAGTCTAGACATTGTTCTTCAATCTTTCTGCCATTGTCTCCCATATAGCGTCTTCAATTGATTGGTTCACACCTCAGCAACAGCCCCAGGATCGTTTCCAACACAAATTCAATGAGTCCCATGCCAAAGAGCTGAAAGAGAAAAACTCATAAAGAAGGTAATTGTGACATGCAAGAAAGAGGTTGTCATTAAGTTTGTATTTCAAAAATGAACGAATACAAGTCAGGAATTTCCCAGGTGCAAAATATTCTATTAAAGGTTGAACAATGAAAGAGACAAAGGACCAAATGCACTCTTTTCTGTGATCTGTATTTGTTTCATGTCGCAGATGAATTTCATCTATAATCTTTAAACTGTAACAGTGAACAGGTAGAGCTTAAGTACGACTGCAAGGGCCAGCTGCAACAGAAAGATCCCTGCCACAATCAAGAACCACTTTTCGCCTGCTGATATAATGTGGGTGCGGAGATTAAGAGCAACAAAGGTCGCTGACATGAACCCGGCAACACCTGCAACCACCCATCTAAACAATTCCACAGGCACAACAGATAGACACTGCAGCAAATGTAGAAAAAAAATAAATTCAGCAACCCAGACACTTGCGTTCAGCTATCGCCTTGTGATGTAGTTGAGTTAACCCAAAAAAAAGTTGCAGTGTAAACTCGAAAATTTTAGAATATTTAGGTATAATTCAGAGGTTCACTGCAAGACTAAATGATAATCAGAAAAGTTGGCTGACAACAGGACAGGAGGAAGCCCTCATCCTTGCTAGAGCCATACATGTACAGATATCAGGGTGACTAGGAACCACCATCTGATTGGTCCCACGTAGGAGTCTCTCTTAGGCCAAAAGTTCACCCAAATACTGATCTGACCATCTAAACTATGAGATGTACAGGCAATTGGGAGCCTTCTCCCTATCCCACCATCATAGTGCAAACATTCTAATCACAAGCAGACGACTTTCTTTAAACCCATATTGCCATTTTTATAAACGAATTATATAGACAAGATCTGTATATAACCCTCTGACTTCTCCATAAAATTGTTCATTGGAGGGTTTATTCATGGTGCAAAGAGCAATTTGGAACTCGAAGAACTTACCAAGGCAGGGATGAAGATAAAGAGGGAGTATCCATAAAGACAAAACAGTTGAATGAGACCCGATGGTGCTGAGAAATATTTGAGGAGGATATATAATCCAAGAGGAATGATGGTGACGTAGCCATAGAATAAACCAGCTGACCACGTCACAAGTTTTATGTCATAGACCCATTCTTTCTTCTGCAGCTTGTGCGCCAGGTACGTGACGAATGTACCAATGGATGCTGCTACAAATATTAAGGTGGTACATATCCAAAATGGCCCATACCTGCTCAGTATTATAGTAGAAATTAATTGTCATGTGCTTGAACATGAGATTTGATCAAGAGAAAATAACAAAGAAATGAGAATGAAAATGAACATTCTATCAAGATGGATTGCAGATATAATTATAACAATTAATTCGTAAAGCAAATTAATGAAAGAGTATCAAAACTTTCAAAGAAATAATACAAATAACCAGTGTTACCTAGGCACTTCGGTTTTCCCAATTTTTGCTATGCCGACACTTGGACACGACACGACACTCAATGACACGACACTCTTTGGTACGTGCCTATACCGTGTCATGGTGACATCAATATTATGATTAGGCACATGGCGTTTCAAGTATGTCGTGTCATTTTAAAAATACAATTGGAATGAACTTTTTATCAAATTGTGTTGCTTTTTTTGAAACATTGACGGAATTTTACTAGGAGAGCAGCAGCAGCAGCAGCAACAACAACAATCAATATGTATGGCTCTCTCTTCTCTTCTCTGCTCTTCTCTCTCTTGTTGCTCATTTCTATTCCCTATATAAGTATTTTTTATAACTTAAGTATATACTTTTTAAAAAAAAATTGGGGACCGGTGATCCCTCTCTTTTTATTATTATTTTTATATAAAAATTTTGAGTTTTAATATATATATATATATATATATATATATATCTATTTAATCATTTTTTAAAAAAAAATTGTATGTCTGTGCCACCGTATTGGGATTTTCAGAGCTTACCGTGCTGAACACCCCTAAACACCTGGACACTTGGCACTCGTACCACGTGCCTAGGTAACACTGCAAATAACAAAAAAATAAAATGTACTGTCCTGATGTCAGGAAAACATGAATCATTTAAAAAAATTCAAGTCCAAATTTATCCTTGATGGGGACATGAGATTAAATCAGTTTCATAATCAAAATAAATTGTCTCATATAAAACCACTCGAATGAAATGACATTTGAAATCCAAAGTGAGGACAGTTGAAGATCCATCACATGCTCGTTGTCAAACATATGAATACGACTTAGCTCGAACTAACAAGAAGAAAAGGCCACGGTTGATTATCCAAACTGATTTTTCCATTCTACATTGTTTTAGAAAAGTAATCCTCTTTTAATGAAAAAAACAATTAAAAAAAAAACATAAATGGAGAAACGCTAAGCATAAAAAAAGCTAGAAAATGAATATATTGATTGAAAAAAACATGATGGAGCAAAGATAGTATTGTTGTAAATTACAAACAAAACACGCGCATATTTGGGATAAAGTATCAATGATGATAATGATTATAATTTGTTTTTCTTTTGGTAATGGACGATGACGACGATGAACACACGCCTAACAGCATAAGGTTTCTTTTCCACTTTTCTAATACAATTTATCTTATCAAGAAAAACCAGCACAAGGTTTCTTAGATTTTGATGCATAAAATCAAGAGGAGCTAACATCATCTTTACATAAACAATGTTCTATAACTCAATAGTTTGACTAGAACATCCGTAAAAATTACTAATGAATTACAAAAGTACAACTTACAAGTCGGGGTTGCCAGCGGTCTTTTCAGTAAAGCTTCCTTTAAATGGGAAGAGAGAGTCTTTAATCCTCTCTAAGACATCTGAAGTGTCTACATCGAAGTATTGTTTGTAAGCTGCAACTGTGAATGTCCGCAGCCAACCACTTGGCTGAGTTTCATCAGTACCAAGAGCTGGTTTTGAGAATGTATCTACAGCAATTCAAATTAAATACCAATTACAAGAAAATAACAGAAAGATAGTAAAGAAAATGAAGCACACTAGCCACTAATTATGAAAATATAGATTTCATTAAATAACTCTTTTAGTAACCATATAATAGCACTCTGACTGAAATATTAAATTGTGAGAAGTATGTTCTTTTTGGTCGGCAGAGATTTTATACATATAGAAGATCAAGACCAAAGGAAATACAAAGAAAAGAATGGTTCACAAGGGAGTGAACCCAAACAAGAGAGCAAAACAAGGAAAAAAGCCATCGCCCCATGAAAACAAGCCCAAAACTATAAATGATCATATCTGAGAGTACTGCCATGACGCCATCTTATATCTCCTGATAGAACACCACACTATAAAACGTTGAAGAATCTTCAACTAAACCCTTTGAGAGGAAGAAGAAAAAAGTGTCATTCAATACTTTCCTCTCCTTCCAAAGGGCCCAACCGACTACCGCTAGTAGGAAAGCCCACACAACAGAGAATGGAGCATCCAGCTTAACTGAAAGCTAACAAGATAAGAAGTCCTGAAATGAGTTAGGAAAGACCCAAATGGCCTAGCTGCAATAAGTTATATCTCCAAAGCCCGATGCGAAGGGCGAAGGGACAATGCAACATAAGGTGATCCACTGATTCCTCACCTCAAAGCACATAAAACAACGGTCGGCCATCCTCCGCCGTCTATTCTTTAAATGGTCGCATGTGAGGATCTTGTAGGGTTACTATTTAGAGGAAGAACGACACCTTAAACGGAACACAAAGGTTTCACATAGCCCGGTATGGGAAGGAGGTCTTAGGACTAACGTGCAAAGATTGTAACAAGATAAATTGACTTTTGTTGTCCTTGTCCATTACCACTCATTCCTTCGATGGGGGCAGGGGAAGACTGAATTAATACGAGATATCTCAATGGTTGAGATTATGTCTCAAACTATGGGGCCACATAGAAACATTAGCCACCCACTAGAAAATAAACACAATGGACGCTTTCTTATCAAAGTTTATGGAAAACAGGTTCCCAAAGGCCTCTTTAAGAGTTGACTGTCCACACCACAGATTCCCAATGGGGAGAAGTATGTTGCGGAGAATTTCTCAACTTTTTCAACACCATTCTAATAGAAGAAACTTCCATTCTTCCACCAACTATATAACATATCCATGGTCGTATCATTAGCGGTTTAATAAGAGAATGAGAAAGAAGAAATAATTAGGAACAATTCTATGTAGAACAAACATACTCTATTTGCAACATCTTTAAAGCACAAGGGACCCATCCAGTTACAGGACATTTTTTTAAGGAATTCAAAAGATTTTTGTTATACTATACTTTTAATCTTTTATGGCCTTCAAACATAATTTCCTTTGACGAGTGATTTGAGATTGATCGTTTCCTTGCTCTCCTTAACCCCCAGTAGCCTAGATGGAGAAAATAGTCGGATTTAGAGGAAGACAAAACGATATATTGTGGGAATAGAAACTGATAATGCTAGCAACCTCAAGGAAGTAAATATTTCCGGAAACGAACAAGTCGTTATCAAATATCAATTAGTCCCTTTGTGCATTTGTAACTTGTAACTAGGGGCAAGATCCTAGGATGGTGCTTCCATTTTCCTTCTATTGGGAAGTTTAGAGACAGGTAATAATCTTATCCACTAAAGCAAGAAAAGGTCAACAAATCAAATGCTCAAAAATACTCAATTCATGGTTACCATTTATGAGAGGACGATGGAGATGTTAATCCACCTTGGAAGAAGCAGGAAGTTTGGGAGAACCAAATTTAACTTCGGGCAGACCAATGAACTAAATCTGCTTAGGGCCGTATTATATGCATATATGCAGTGACTGCCTCCTTACTATGAAATAATACAGGAAACCTTTAAATGATTATTTAAATCGTCCACGCCCCTCAAATATTTTATATTTAATTTGAGAGTTTCATGTCTCGAGGCAAGCTACAGAAACAAATGAAAGTTTGATATTAAGAGCATTAATCTTTACACCCCCACCTTTCATAATAATTTTACAACAAAGAATTTTATCCCCGGACAACCTATTACTACTAATTAAACCCAAGCAGGTAGGAGGACAGGTGACAACTCTACAGCGATTGGAGGTATGTGTACCACATGTCCTTCCTTAATTACTACTAATTTTTGTAACAATTAAGAAAGAGGTGAGGGGGGGTGGTTCTAGAGATGTATAGTTCCACCCCTAGAGATGTAATGTTCCACCTCTTTAAAACAAGATTTCGGTTTATCTACTCTCTCTCCTCTTTAAAGAAGAAACTCTGTGTTACCTAGACACTTCAGTTTTCCTAAATTTTGTCGTGCCGACACTTGGACACGACACTCCATGGCACTACACGACACTCCTTGGTATGTGTCTACACTGTGTCATAGTGACGTCAATATTATGGTTAGGCATGTGGTGCTTCAAGTATGTTAGCCATTTTAAAAATACAATTGTTAGGAAATTTTTGTCAAAGTTGTGTCGTTTTTTTGAAAACATTGAGGAAATTTTACTAGAAGAGCTGCGGCAACAACAACGATCAATATGTGTCTCTCTCTCTTCTCTTTCTTGGTGATCCTCTCTCTTTCTATTATTATTATTATTATTATTATTATTATTATTTAAAATATTTGAATTACAATATATATATATATCATTTTTAAAAATTTCTGCGTCCGTGCGGCCGTATTAGGATTTTCATAGTTTGCCGTGCCAAACACCTCTAGACACCTAAACACTTGGCACCCGTACCACCTGCCTAGGTAACACTTCAAGAAACCCGAAAGCCTAAACGACTTCTGATTTTTTTCTTCTCCTCCACAACCATCAAATATGTCAGATTCTTCGCCTTGGGAGTTTGAAGATTGAGAGAAGAAACAATGATTGTTCCGTGGGCAGTGGACACACGCACCATGGGTTTGCTACAATGGGCTTCTTACAAAATTGATGATTATTGGAGAATTGTGGAGATTCTGAACAAGTGATTTTTTGGGATTAATATTTTGCGTTTTGATTGATCGCTCTTCATAAAGGGAATGACGGATTTATATATATGTCCTATTTATTTTCTGCCGGTTAAGTTTGATAGAAAGAACTGGCAAGTCTCTTACAAGGCTCTGATTTTACTGAAACACCTCCTGACTCATGGACCAGAGAGTGTTGCGAGGAGTTTCAGAGCAACAAAGATATTATTCAGGAGATGGGTACCTTTCAGTCTATTGATGAGAAAGGGTCTACATTCTTTTTCTCCTTTCCAATAAACAATTCTATTTCATTATTAGCAATAAAATTGGTTGTGACAAGAATAGATTTGTTTCCTGAGCAAATTCACCTGGTGCCTCATTGTTAGAAGCAATGTTTTAAAATGTGAAGGCGTAAGGCAAGGCGTTAGGACTTCAAGATGCGTGAGGCGTAAGCCTCATAAGAAAGCTTCATGCTCTCTAATTTTGACAAATAAATAAAATATAAGAAAATTTGCAAAAAAAAAATCAAAAAGTTAATAAAATATTAGAGTAAATATATATATATGTGTGTGTGTGTGTGTGTGTGTGTTTTCGTGTACATTGTGTGTGTTCGTGTAGGGCATTCGTACACATAGGAAATACTATATAAATTAATTGAAACAAATAACAAATTAAAAAAATGACATTTAAGTATCAGTTGTGCCTAGAAACTTAATTTTAGTTAATGTATGAGATGTACACCATAGACATAAAACAAGTTTCAAGGCATGAGGCGTGTGCCTCATGGGAGCCTCATGGGGTTTAAGCCTCATGGTTGAGCCTTAAGGCGTTTTCGTTAAGCCTCGTCTCGAGGCGAGCCTCGATGCGTAACCTCACACGCTTTTTAAAAACACTGGTTAGAAACAAATCTGAAAGAATATTGAAGCAGCTCGAAAAATGGTAGTTTTTCCTAATTTTCTTTGCAAGTCCCTATAACTTTTTTATTTTGTAGAATGATTTGTACGTTTATTTGTTTTCCCGTTTCTATTCGAGATTCTCAATTCAGGAAACACTAATTTCTGAACTGGGTTGCCGTTGTTTTTTGGAAGTTGTCTTAGAAAAGTGATTAATGAACGAGGAAGAGAACCATCGACATGGTGGATAGGTCTGGGATCGGGGTTTATCTGGCTTCCTCCTTGTTGACTTAAAATACTTGCTGTGGGAATATAGCGTTGAAGTTTAGTTTTGGGGTTGGTCGTCATTAATGATATCCATTAGGGATTGGGTGGTGGTTTGGGTTGTGTTCAGGGGCGGAGCCACATGGGGTCCACGGGGGCAGAAGTCCCCTTTGAACTTTTGAAAAAAAAAATTATATGGTACTTATAGCGGTGTAGCCTGGGAGATGGGTGGAGTTAGGGGGAACGGGGGGCTTAGCCCTCCATAAACTTCTGAGAAAAAATATATTCCTTACCAATGAACACAAACAGATGCGATGCACAATGAACTTGGCCCTCAAGAAAAATTAGGAGCTACACCCCCGAATCCTCATTGTTAGCCCCCTGCAAAAGAATCCTAGCTCTGCCCCTGGTCATGTTGGTACAAAGTATTACATGAGTGATGTTCAGAAAGTGCTGCTCTTCAAAGCACGGGTTTAGTTGGTGATGCCCTCAAGTCCTCAGATTATCAACCTTCTCCCCTGTTGTTGGGTATAGGAGAAGGTTGTATATTGTTTTGGCAGGTAAATAACACACTTATATTTTTTCATATCTATTTTTTGGAAAATTATTGCTTAGGACAATGAGATGATTAATATGTATCATGTTTTTCTAGGATGAATTCCATTTATGGTAATTGTGCTGTCATTTCCGACTAGATTATCGACCTTTTTAATTTTGTTATAAAAAGTCACTACAGTAGATATTATATCAGTTGTCAAATATTGTCATAAGCTATAGATCGCGGAGTAGCATGGGAGATTGACAGAACCGGGGGGAACGGGGGGCTCTAGCCCTTCCTAAACTTCTGAGAAAAAATATATTATGTAAAAACAAACACGATGCCTAATGAGCTTGGCCTTAAAAAAAATCAAGAGCTACGCCCCCGAACTCCCATTGTTAGCACTTAGCCCCCCTGCAAAAGAATCCTGGCTCTGCCCCTGGTCGTGTTGGTACTAAGTATTACATGAGTGATGTTCAAAAAGTGCTGCTCCTCTGAAGCATGGGTTTATTTGGTTATTTGGTGATGCTCTCTCAAGTCCTCGGATTATCAACCTTGAAGGTACCATTAAATCTTGAGCTCGTGTTGGTACTAAGAGCTCGTGAAGGTACCATTAAATCTTGATTATGTGAAATCCTAAACAAAATTTAAAGCACTATCATTAATATATATATATATATATATATATATATATATATATATGTGTGTGTGTCTGTGTGTGTGTGTGGATAATAACTCTCTTTTTTTCTTTTGCTATTTTCCGTGCATGGCTCGGGCTTCTTATTAGAATTCCAAGTAAAAATCTTGCACATGGAAAGGATATAAAAACAGAAGTTCAAAGATATGCATTGTCTTTGATGATGAAATCTGCTAAACAACAGATTCTATTCGAACCCACAGGGAATCCAGAACACGAACCTAAGAATGCATCCAAAAAATCAATAAAATGCATCGAAATTGAACCAACTAAAACAGAAAAACTGGATCTCTGTCCTCGTTTCGAACTACTACTATTAAGATAGGGTTTTCACTAGTATTGATGTTCAACAAAAGTTCATCACTATCTCCTACTCAAAAATTTAAAAATCAAAACTAAATCAAGTAACAAAGTGCGCACCATCAGCATCGCGCGGCGGTCGAAAACCACCAGAGATCTTCCCTTGTGCTTCGGAAGGCGGAAATGTCTGAAGATTAGAATCTGCAATGCAGAAACCATCAAATAAATCACAAAATCTCAAAGATAATATAAACAAGGAAAACCAGCCTTAAAAAAGAGAGATGAGAAACGAAATTTCATGAAAACCAAACCCTGACCTGCGAATTTGACAGTAACTTGACCTGGATCTGAAGCCGCCTGCTATTTGAGGAAACCAGTGAGTGAGATCTGAAGACTTAGAGAGAGAGAAAACTAAATCGGAAATAAAAATTCTGTAGAGAGAATTATTACAGGAACGGATCCGGAAATCTTCTGGTTATCGAGACTGGTATAGTTTCCAGACATCATTTTTCCCGAATGAAAATCGCGGGAAAACCGATAGACCTCGTCTTCTCTGTTTCCTCTTCTCTTCTGTTAAGACAGATCTCTCTCTCCAACTCGTGCAGAAAAGTAAGCATTAAGAAATGAGATAACTCGTGCAGAAAAGTAAGCATTAAGAAATGAGATTGGCTATTTGGCTGTGATTCGATCTCATTGGACTCTCAATCATCATAGGAATGGATTTGGTCTGGCCCTTTTTACAACTTTTAACTATACTCTCCACCCGCCCACTAACTCAGAACAGATTCTAACACCTAACCGGGGTTGCGGCCTAACCGTGTCTCATACCAAACTATGGTTAAGATTAACTAAAAAAAAGATTAACTAATCTTTAGGGTTCAACTATATAATTTTTGTTTCTTAAAACAATTCTAGTGGGTGGCATGTGCGACACCCGTAAGAGAGAGGAAGAGGAGAGAGATTGGGAAGAGGGACCCTACTGAGAGCATTTGAACAAAAAAATAAGGAATATTATGTGTATAGAAAATTGAGGAACATTTTGGATATCCCCTATGAAAAAAATTGTGAGGAAAAATTGTGAGGGACATGTTGGTTATAGAAATATGCAGTAGGGACATTTTGAGACTTGGGTATAGCAAAGAAAGCGGCGGGCGGGGCCTTGGCGAGACCTTTTTCTTTCGGAGCATTTTGTCAAGAGAGCGAAGAGTCTAGTTACGCCACTAAGGTCCCATGTGTCCCTTTTAACACTTCTTAATTATGGTTAAGATTCACTCACCCCTAAAATTCACCCACTTATCTTTGGTTTTTAGAAAAAATATATGAAAAAAAAAATCCTAGGAGTTAATTGAATTTTAATCAGGGTTATAAATTTAATATTCCTAAAAACTAATGATAAGTAGGTGAACTTTAGGAGTTAAGATTCACCCACTCCTAGGTTTCACCCACCTATCCTCGGTTTTTGTGAATAAATATGAAAAAAAAAATTAACCTTAGGAGCTAGTGAATTTTAAATAGGGTTTTTAAAAAAATAATATTTTTCTAAAAACCAAGAATAAGCATGTGAACCCTAGGGGTTCCATGTGTCTCTTTTGACACACCGTAACTGTGGTTAAGATACACTTACCTCTAGATTTCACCCACCGCTAGGATTCACCCACTTATCCTTGGTTTTTAGAAAAATTAAATCTTGGTTCACTAACTCTTAGGGTTAATTTTTTCCCCTAAAAATCAAGGGTAAGTGGATGAACCCTAGGGGTGGGTGAATCTTAACCATAGTTAAAGAGTATATAACTGTAGAGAATTTTCAGTCTACTATAGATGAGTAAGGGGTAGTATGGGAATTAAGCAATCATTCAATGAAATTTTTTTCTTATATACACTAGTGGGCAGCCGTGCGATGCACAGAGAGAGAGAAAGGGAAGAGAGAATGAGAGGATGGACCCTACTGAACACATTTCGATAAAAAAAAAAAAAAATATATATATATATATATATATATATATATATTTTGGATATAGAAACTTGAGGGACATTTTGGATTTTAAAAAATTGTAAGTGACACATTACTTATTGAAATATGATGTTGGGGCATTTTAAGGATCAAAAAGCTTTAGAGACATTTTGGGCATAGCAAAGAAAGGGGGTGGGCAGGGCTAGGCGAGGCGTTCTTCTTTTGAAGCATTTTGCCAAGAGAGCGAGGAGTCCGGTTATGACACTGAGGTCATCATGTGTCCCTTTTAATACTACTTAACTGTGATTAAGATTTACCCACCCCTAGGGTTCACCCACTTATAATTGGTTTTTAGAAAAAAAAAATATATATAAAAAAATTAACCCTTGCAATTAGTGAATTTTAATCAAGGTTTAAAAGGAATTAATATTTTTTTTTCTAAAAACAAAGAATAAGTGGTTGAACCCTAATGGTTGGTGAATCTTAACCAGAGTTGGAGTCATGTTACGCCCTTGAGATTGTCATGTGTCTCTTTTGGCAGCCCTTAACTGTGGTTAAGATTCATCTACCCCTAGAGTTCACCCACCTATCCTTAGTTTTAGAAGAAAAATATTAATTTTTTAAAATCCTAGTTAAAATTTACTAATTCGTAAGGTTTAAATATTTTTTGAAAATCCAATGATAAGTGGGTGAACCTTTGGGGTGGGTGAATATTAAACACAATTAAAAAGTTTTAAAAGGACACATGGTGACCTCAATGGTGTAATCGGACTCCAAGAAGCCCAGTTATAACAATAGATTCAAGCCTAATAGATAGATGAGTGAGGGGTAATATGGGACTTAAGCAACATTTAATTAAATGTTTGTCTTATATAATCATTATGATTATTATAAGGGTAGTTTGAGAATTTTGCAAAATCTCATATACGTTTTCAAGAGCTTATTTTGTGAATGGTAGTTTTGGAATTTTACAAAATTTCATCACGTTTTAAGAGCTCATTATGCAAATGGTAGTTTTAAAATTACAAAATATTCCATCAACGTTTTGAATATAGGGAATCCTCTTTATATAGGCTCATGATCCTCCCCGAGTTGGAATCCCTAGAGGTCGCCACGTGTCTCCTTTGACACCTCTTAACCATAAGGTTCACCCACCCATCCTTGGTTTTTCTTTTTTTAATATTAATTCTTTTTTTTTAAATTAAAAACTTTTTTTAATATTAAAAAAACTCTAAAAACAGTTTTTTTAATTAAAAAAATAATAATTAATATATAAAAAAAAAACCAAGGATGGGTGGGTGAACCCTAGGGATGGGTGAACCTTACCCATGGTTAAGGGGTGTCGAAGGAGACACGTGGCGACCTCTAGGGGTTCCAACTCGAGAGAATCCTGTGCCCTTTATATATATATATATGGATTTTGCTACCCTGATCTTAAATCTTCCAAAGGGGTCATACAAATGCCAAAGATTCTAACTTTTGCTTTTTAAACCATTACAATAATAAAACATCTCCAAGAGTTAGGCCCATCTTGCATCTATGGAAAAATTTCAAGTGTTAGGCCCATCTTGTGTCAATGAAAAAATTTAGAGTAAATGCGATTAGGTCTAGCACTCCTCTTATATATATAGTAAATAAAAGATGATTATGATAAGGGTAATTTGAGAATTTAAAAACTAAAAATACTGTTTTTTAAGGGAAGCATTCTCATTAATAATGTAATAGATAGATAGAAGTCCAAGGATATTTTTGAAATTAATACAAATATCAATGACGTTTTTTGAACAGAAGAATCCTCTTTATATTAGTAGAAGAGAATGATATTTTTGAAATTAATACAAATATCAATCAACGTATTTTGAACAGAAAAATCCTCTTTATATTAGTAGAAGAGAGAGATTTTTAAAAACTAATCCCAGGGGTTAAAAATTTTAACTGAGAGTTAAAAGGGCAGTTAAGCTCTGTGAATTATGGGCCAAACGGTTTTGGTCTGGCAAGGGCCAGACCAAATCCGTTCCCCAATCTCACATATGGCCCGGCCCACCCCATACACCAAACCATAAAGGCCTTTCAGTGGAGGGGGCCCAGCCGTTGATGAGGGAAAGGTGATCTTCTGATCTAGATACCCAATGATTGCACTACGCGCGAACCGACACAAAAAACAGGAAAAAAAAAGATGCATAATCATAGGACTTGGACGGCCAAAAGAGAATGTCTATACATTTGTATATAGGGGTTGGAAAATTAGAATTATCCAGACCGTCTGATCATACTCATTAAAGATCGAGAAATGAACAATGTGGATTCATGGGGCCATACATCTCAACCGTTAGAACGTGCTTGTCAGTAAGTTAAGGGTTAAGATCAATAGAATAGGGATCATCTACCTAACTGCGTATCTGATTCGTATCAAATTTATTTGCTCCGATAATTATCCAAATATATATTCAACCGGGTGAATTCAAATAGTAAGTTTACCATCCCAAATTCGTATATTGACATATCTAATTCAATAAGTATTCAACTAATTATTAAGACATGTTAATTTGTTATTTTTAATATAAATGTGAATAAAATATTAGTTTGTAATTTTTAAAATAAATTGAACTTATATATATATGCATTTTTATTTTTTTTTTACAATTCTTCCCTTTCTTTTTAATTCGGATATTATCCGAATTCTAATATTTTAATCAAAGTGGATACAAATACCCTATTTCACTACCCGTCTATCCGCTTTGAATTCGCTCGGTTTACCGCTCTAAACTGAATTACTCACAAGTGTAGCTTTGGCTTCAATCATCAGAATCTTTGCACCATTCAGAGTGCAGCATTAGTAGAACCAATGCAAGGTCGACTAATGTTAATCTGAATAATTGGATCAAGATCCAACAATAAAAATCAGCCATCCACCTATTTTAAACGTCAAAATTGCAAAGGATGAACTACATTGCATAATCTCAAGTCTGGTAAAGGTCTAAATCATGATTCATGATTATTGTTTGATAAAGAAATAACAAACCTTGTCATAACAAATAAGAACTTTCTTCCCCCCCCAGCTTATAGTTCCTATTGACGCTTATTGGCATCACTACAAAATCCTTTCCTTCCTTTTGGTTTCAAAAGGGTGTTATTTATATAGGATTCATGCTTACAACCATTATCGTAATTACAATTATGCGCTCTTTATTCTACTACGGGTAACCAAAAGATACCTCTGGAGTGCAAGCATTAGGACCCATGTCGTCTTTGTGATCTTCTCCTTTATCATGAGAAGCAATGCCGAGCTTATCACAGTCTTCAGGATCTGAGCGTGCAGTCCTTTGAAGAAGCCCAGTAACCCTTCTTTCTTCCAAATAGCGCACAATGTCCCGGACACCGTTTTGGAGGATTTTTGTTGAGCTTCATCAGTCCCATCATTGTTTGATTCTGCAGCCTGAATCATGACCTTACACCTGTCCGCAGTTCATATCATGATTTGTTCAAAATACAAAGCTGTGATATGTGATGAGAGGCATGAGAGAAAATTACTACACACCTGATTGCCGGATATGTCAAGAAGGTGGCGATACTCTTTGAGACTGCACCCAACACAAAAGCTGAAGACGCAGAAAGAGCTTCCGGGGACGAATCTGTACCTGTTTTATTGCTCTGTTGCCCCTTCAGTAGTCTTTGTTTTAGCTGATCAAAGACAGTGTACTGAAACACAATAGTTTTGGTTTCAGCTTGGTTCATTACAAGGAAAATAATCCCCTTCTCAGGGCGAGGAGGGGATTCACCATCTCGTCCCCTTTTTGTGACATGTGTCCCTTTTTTACTTCCTTTAACTGTGGTTAAGATTCATTAACCCTACTGGATAAAGCATCTAACCTTGGTTTTTAGGGGAAATTTTTTTAACCACAGGGGTTAAAACTTGTTAACCATAGTTCAAAAGATTTCTGAGGACGAGAAGGAATAGTCCCCTCCTCGCCTCGAGGAGGGTGCTACTGCTCACAAGGAAAACCTCCATTTGTTTATAAAAGTGGTAAATCTATCGTTCAGTAACTATAGATGGTATGGGATGGACCCACAGTTCAACAGGTCCCACCCAAGGAGATCTTCCCAAGTCAAAAAATCAATTGCTTTGAGTATCGGATGGTTTAATTACCCTCTTGCACTAATATTGATTTCATAAATCTCTTAGCAATCTAGCATCAGCCCAGCCCATCTGCGACTGCGTATGTACCACACACACACAAACACAAGCTTTGTTATAGAAGAAGGCATGGTCAAGTACCTGAATAGCAGGGTTCGATGTCAAAAGAAGAGAGATGCCAAGGCCATCGAATGCCTCAATCCAAGTGCCTTCCGAAATGGTTTCCCAAAACCCTTTGGATTTCCCAAAGGCACTTGTCTGCATCTTTGAAGATGCTGTATCCAGGGGCTATAAAGAAAAACCAGAAATTAGAAAAATGAAATCACGAAATGGAATAATAGTCGAAACTATTATAAATAATAAATCAATTAATTTTGAACTGGAGAGTTGCCATACTAAATGGTACTTACAGATTCCAAGTTTCAATAAAGAGTTTCTCATAGTCAATCTACTTTTCAGTTACTTGGTCAAAAAAGTGAACACACCACGCCCTGTGTCGTGGGATCAACGGTTTGGGAACCCCCCAAGTATCAAGTAATTTATGTTTCCTAAACATAAGCAAAAGAACATGCCAAAAGATAACTTACTTGTGTCAATATGGCAGTGCAAGCCCCAGCCGCTGCAGCAACAATCAAGTTTGCTTTTGTTCCAATGGATTTGGTTCCACTCCTTTCCAGATAAAGCCTTTTAAAGTAGCTGTACCCATAGAAGTAGACAAACTGTGCAATGAAGGATTGCAGGTTCTTTGTCCCGAGCCCCTGGTATAACGAAAGAAACTGACGCGTAGAAATTGCTTCCCAAAAAACATCCGAGATTTTCCTACATATGCCAGAGCAACTGAATTATATAAAACTTATATAACGAGTGACTCACTCCTATAAATCTGTTTCCACATACAACGGTTTGATTTGGGGCTATAAGCCATCCAAGAGGTGGTCACCGATTGAACGGTTCATGTTGAGAAGAAAGTGTTTCACTTGAGAAGAACAAAGTAGGAAATATCTTTCTCAAATTTCCTGAAGAGCATCATCTACCCTCGTTCTTTCAATAGAGGGTAAAATTAATTAAACAAGAGAAGAGAAAATATACTGGATGCAGGAAGTATACCCTCAATGCTTCAAGGGTCCCCAATAAAGGAACCAATTGAAAAAACAGGTCCAAAACCACTTCCATCAAGTATCCCATTCTTCATGGTAAATGTCACATCAGTTTATCCAACTACTAACAAAATGGAAGTCGACTGCCACTGGAATTGGCCAAACAGAAAATGAGCATCTGCAAGAAGCCCTAGAGAGTAAAGCTCACACCTCCATTTAGTTCAGTAGATCTTTCTTTAAAGTAGTTATGCATATTTAGCTCACTACAAGATATTATCATCATGTACCCAAAAAAAATTATCATTTTAACTTCCCAGTCAAAAAAATCATCAACCGACAAGCTCGTTGACTGAACCAGCAGTCTTTTGGGTGCAAAAATATTAGTTTTTGAATATGGTGACAGAATGATTATAGCCAACGATTTTGGATGTGCTGATTGGGCACTGCAAGTACACAAATATCATCATATAAAACATACTTATCAAGGAAAAAAATTAAAGAAAATATGTGACAAATCAAAGGTATTCAATGCCCCTTGAGGTGATGCCAAAGACAATTTTTAGACTTGAAGAACAAGGAACAATTTACAAGACCACCCAACTAACTGCCTAAGAACATGATGGCAGTATTGCAGGTACAGACTTGCAGTTAGGTAGTCTCCCCTTCAAGGGACTCATGGAAAGGCTAAAGTGAGGGGCCTCTAGAGAAGCATTGAGAAACAATTCCGGCCCATGGATGACAGCAACGTCAACCAGTTAGTCTGTGCTAGGTCAGGCTGCATGCCAGGACACCTACATAAAATAACGCTAAATCCCGTGGAGCCTATCTATGGCTTTGGCCATGAATATCAAGCCATGCTACCCAAAATCTAATAAGCTTAATTCATACTTCTACTGATCATGTGATGTGAATCGTTGTTGTGTCTGACCTGACCTGCTCTGTGACAGCATTGGCTTGGAGCACAAAGAAGACTGAAGGAGTATCACCTTTCCATCGTCTGTCTGATTGCTGCCTGACCACTTGTGATACCCATTGCTGTGCATCAGGTCTCCGTGGTCTGATCTGATGTCACCGGATATCTGTCAATGCAACCAGGACTCTCTTGATAAGGGTGCTGGATCTATTCTGATCTGGAACCTCACCATCCTGTCTTCTATCTCTTTAAGTCATCAATGACCTTGACTTTTTGCCAATTCACCATCATGACCGGTTATTCTAGTTCGAAAAACCACCGCTCTCGGTCATCACTGAATCTTTGTTTTCCATAGCACCTTTCAGCCCATATCTGCTACCACATGACTGTTTCTCATTGCTCTTTGACTTCCGGCTGAATCTGTTATCACCATCTGATATGACACTGTTGGAGATCCATTACATTCCAAACAAAGTAAAGCCCATTGGTCAAACTGTTTGCCAAGAAGCCGATCTAAACATTCGCGGTACCTACAATCTGAAGCCCCATTTGGTTGTTTGAGGGTTTGTTGGCCAACTGAGGCCACTTGTGGACAATCTGGATGCTTGTAGGCCAATTTGTCTACTATCTGATATGGGGGCTTTCATGCCAATCTGTTATCTAGGGTGAGGATCATCAGGCTTATCACTAGAAATCTGAAAGCCTTCAAGCCCGTCTTCTACTATTTCTTATCCAAATCTACTAAAATTTGGAAAGCCACCAGTGAATTCACATCTGCCTCCTATCTTAGGAGCCCACCAGTGACATCGCCTAGTATGGATCCATGTATGTTTAACAAACTCTAGATGATGAATCATCATGAGCTTGAGAGAGGGTGTGAAATATATGGTCTACTGGATGAATTTGGTATACTAGAGATTTTGTATATCAAAATTAGAATGTTTTGTTGTCATAGTCATCCTTCTTGCTTAGGCTAGATTTAGGTAAGATTTCCTTTTTTCTTTTTATGGGTGGGGGTGGGGGGGCAGCCTCCAACTCAGAACAGAACGCTCCTTCCGCAACACAAGGCCGATATGTTTCCTAGCAGCCAAGGATGACTTCGATCCATTAGGTTCTTCCATTTGTTCTAGTATTGAATGTACTTGTAATCCATTAAAATCCATCATACTTAAATGGATTAAAAGTAAAACGATTAGAAACCAAATTGAAAATCAAAATCCTTGAAATATAACCCAAGTCTGGCCTAATGTAGAAGGATAACTATAGTTCTGAAAACAATGAGCCTAAAGGGCCTCAAATAATAGGCATCCGAGCTTGAAAGCTCTTTAAAGGCCGAATAATGGGCATTAAGGTACTCAGAGAACAGACAAATGGGCATGAAGACACTCAAATGAGCTATTAAAATCCTCAAATGGTTAGATGAGCTTTTCGACATTAGAACCAACGAACAAACAGAATTTAAACAAACATTTTTGGGCCAATAGGATTATAGATTGGCAGAAAGCCCATTTACTATTTACTTTCTTGGCAACAAAGTAGATCACTAACGAGCCTGATCCAGTGGATATAAAATAATCAAGAACCAAACAAATCAAAAGGGACGACAAAGTCAAACGATTGCTAGTGGTAACAGAAGTAACTTTGGGTCAAATTAAAATAGAATTGTAAATCATTTTAGGACCGATTCGATTCTAATCGGGATCCAAATAGTGAATCGTAGGATTCTTTTCATTTTAAAAAATTTTAAAAATGAAAAAATACAAATAATAGGATAATCAATCATCCAAAAACTTTGAATAAACATGGGCAGGACTGGGAAAAAAATACTACTCGACCAGCGGAATAAGGCTGACAAGAGCAAGAGCAATGGCTAGCAAGCTGGCTAGCCGATAAAGTGATTGATTCTCTTCTTTCACCTTTCACTGACCAAATGAGGCCTTGGGACTCCGAAGGCAACTTCAGAATTGCTGGCTGACTAACCCCTTCTACTAAAAAACAAGCAATAAAACCAAGTAACAAGTGTTTCATTCCATTCCATATATGTATACGAAATGCAAATGAAGTCCTTCTATTCATTGAATAAAACCCCCCAATATCATCAAAAAGTGAAAAATAAATCAAGAAAAGTGAACTCAGACAATCATATTGACATAGACTCAAAATGTAACAAAAGAAAAATCAGGAACTAAGTGCTCCAACTCCATCCCCAATCACAATCTGAGTCCCCGTCCACATCAAGACCAATATCATCCCCTTCTTTTACATCCTCAAATTTTGATGTAGCAACATACTCTACTTCTTGAACCTTTCCTTTACCTTTTCTTTTCTCTACCAGTTTCCAATAAAGCATTCTTCTTAGACTTATAAGCGGAGTTATAATATTCTATAGGACTATAATGTTTTTGGAATATAACTATTCATTATTTATAGAAATTAATTGTAAAATACCACATACTGCATCTCCTTTGGCTAGCTCTACTGGTAACACTCATTAATATTTAACCAGATGTATTACCAGGAAGAGAGCTGGATCCTCATTCTCATTGATCCAATCATCATCAGATTCCATATCCGATAAGCATATTGTGCCATAAGCTTTGTCTCACCTCTTCTCTTGCCGAAGCTTTAATTGCATTTTGTATTTCCCAAATACATGTGCATTCGGCCTCTTTTGTTCAAGTATGTTCCTTCTCTTCGAGTGAATTTCCATACAATTTGTCAACAGTAAGGATATAAAACATAATGTATAATGTGTAAATTTAAAATTTCATAAAGATATAATGTATAGTATATGTAGTTACAAGCTCAATTGTGCCCCCAGTTACGTTCACATCCACTAGAGCTATACGTAAGGCTTAGTATACCTATAGACAGCTGCTGTAAATCTTAGGCAGTATCCACATAACTCTACTCTCACCAAGGGCTACAGATTTCTTAGAAAACATGTAGATACTCAAGTATCAGATACTTAAAAATAAAATAAAGTGACTATAAATGAACTAAAATACTCAAAATACCTAGTTGTTTAGATATTCTCGTCAACTTAGTCATCTCTCTTCTAAATAGGCCTTTGGCACCCTTGAACAAGTCCATCTGCTCATCAATAATAACTCTCTTGAAGATGGGGACCATCCTCTCATTGCATTCATACAATCCTTGCTTCAACTCTATGTTCACTTTGAGCTTAGGATCATAGTGGAAGCGTGAATTCAAAAAGTAACGCATGTAATGTTTGTACATATGAAGGTCCCACCGCTCCTAAGTTCAAGACGTAGAGGTAAAGCAAAGGTTGTATGACACTATGATTACATAGAGAGGATAATCCCAACTCCTACCAATGATGTCCTAGATTGGCTTATATTTGTTCTTCTTTCGCCCTAACTTCTCTGCAATGACCTCTTTAGCTCAATCCATCACTTCATAGATATATCTCATTGCCGGCCTATCATCAGAATCAACCAACCTGAGCACTTTGACAAGAGGAATTGCACTTTTTATACATATATCATAGCCGGCCAAAATTCAAAATCAGCTAACACTATATCTCGAACACAGATCCCATCAAGCTTCTTTGCATAAGGACTCCTATGCTAATCTTCCGATCCAAACATAGTGATCAAGCCGGTCTTTATTGGTAGACATTCTCCAATGTCAACAAGCATGTAACAAACCAGGTCACCACATGACGGATTAAGTCACGCCTTGTGGTGTGCACACACATTAAGTTAAATACCCAACAATGTTTGTAAATGTAGATGGTAAGTTCCCGTCATTTACTACCTGTATCTGCATGAATGGGAAATTGACCAATATCTTCAAGAATTAGGTCCAAGCAATAGGATGCACATTGTGACCAATATAGCTTCTTTCTGTTCTCCAAAAAGAATAACCCGACATTCACATAACTAGAAAGCCTCATCTATGATCCCTTGGACAACATTATCTTCACCAACTTCTTCAACAACACAATTAAAAAATTGGAAGAGGTTATTTGTATTTTCATAATATTGGAATGATCAACTGAGCGAATAAAGCATATTCCCATAGGGCTACATTGTGTTCTCTTTTCCCATCTATCCAACCATCTAACATATAAGCACATCCTGTCTTCCTACTCTCTTCTATATTCTTCCATTTGGGTTTGTAAATGCTCAACTAACTTTTTGAGAAAGGTATTTATCAATTCAAGAAAGTGGGGATCTTAAATTCAAGAAAGTGGGGATCTTAAGCCAGGGGCCAAAGGTGGAGATGTACTTGACCATTTCCGTAAAAAAAAAAAAATGTTCTTCATCACAGTGAAAGTGATAGTATTAGCATAGAAAAGTGTGCTATCATTTGGCACATTTTTACAGTTTATATCTGCCCCCCTTCTTCCATATTCGGTTTAAGGTGGTTTACTGAATGGTCTTTTCTCTAAATGGTCTTTTCTCTTCCCGTTACTCATTTTAAGACCAACATCTTCTTGGTCAAACCTTCTCACTCTACTATCAAACATATAGTCTTCATTTGCTTGTAACCCTTTCTCCCTTCACCAATAAATCACTCAAAATTTGAATCACATTTTGAGATTTTTATACAATCTTTCACATTCTTCCAAGTCCTAGCAAGATGGTGTTTCATCTGTAAAACATCACTATGGTACTCCTTCCCACCATAGTTACATTTTGTTATTGAGATAGACCATGCTGCAATGTTCTCATGTAATGTTCGATTTCCTATTATTTCAACCAAAATATACATATATCCACCCAACAAATTTGAAAAACAAAGGAAAAATTAAAGACTGACTTACTAGGTTGAGAATGTGAACAAGGCTCTATCTTCCCCAAAAGTGTTGTTTCTTTCATCCCAATTGATCCTTCTATGATGTAGTGTCCATGGCTTCATTTGCAAAAGACAGAACTGATATATGTTGGGTATCGAAGGAAAATGTTCAAATCTTCAAAGTAGGGTTTTGAATAGAAGCAAATCCAAAACTCAAAAGATTTAAAAATAAAGCTCTAAAGTGATATAAAACTAGGTAGGGTAGTTTAAAATACCCCAACTTAAAATTTAAGAAATATATATACAACTTTTAAAAAAAATACCCCAACTCAACTTTAAAAAACTAAATTATATATATATATATTCATAATGCTAAAAGGAAAAAATTATGAAAAGAAGTTTTAGTGCCCGTTTCTGTAAAGAACCGTAACTTATGACTTGGGTTCGAATCAAGCATTGTACGCAATTTGAATCCCTACTGGCCACAATTCGAGGTTTACAATTCAATCCAATTAGATTTGATAACTATGATCAGAGCCATATTATGCAACGATAGAAACAAATCGGGAAACGGTTGACACTAGGACTGATGGCATCAATGATTAAAAACTCGGTTTTGGGGACCGTAACGGTCCTAACCGATACGTATCGGTTTCGGTTTTTTTTTAAAAAATTTCAAAAATCACAATAATTTTTTTTTTAAATGCAGTGGATGGATAACAACATTCTTCTAAAGCCAATATCAAGTTGAAAATGTAGAAATAATGAAATATAAAGTAGTAGATGAGTCAAAAGTGGAAACATACACTGCTAAGTATTAAAGCCACAATGCCATGTAGAATTACGAGTTGGCTCATCATCATCATCACTACTAAGTACTAATTGGGGTTGTAATAAACATATTTGCATAAAACAAATTGAGAAAACTTACCCGATTTTGCTATCTAAAAGAGTTTATCCCGAAATGAAGAACTTGGCGTAGATTTATTCAAATCGATGATTCAAATCAAAATCAAGTTTCCAATCACAAAAAATAAAAAGGTTTTAGGGTTTAGAATTGATAGAAAGGAATAAAGAATTGAAACAAATGATTTTGGTGTGTTTTTAGGGGTTTACGTAACTCTTTTTAACCAAAAAAAGTAGGTAGAGTCTTACGGTTGAAACCGTTACATTTCGTAGGACTCTGGCGATACGTGACTATTTCGGCCGAGTTCTATTCCTCCCCGCCCCCCGCACAAAAAAAAAAAATTGTAAATGTATGGTTTCGGGTACAACCGAAACCGATACGTATCAGTTCGGCGATTTTTTAATCCATGGATGGTTAAGAAAAATAAAAGAAAGAGAGATGCACATAAATTTTGGGGTGCTAGCCTCTCAATACCTTATGCTCATATCTCATCCTCATGTGCTCGGAATACACGACATATTCCAAGCAAGAACTCAACCAGCACAGGTAGATCACCATCAAGAACAAGCAATTGCCACGTCTTTTCATGTCACGGCCTCACAACAAGCACTTCAAGAGACATATGTACCTCAAAGATAATTCAGCCTCGTTAACAAAAAATCATCCTACTCCTCGATCTCCCAGATGCTAACATGTGCCTCAAAGAACTTCCACTCCTCAAACCCTAAACTCCAAAAAGAATGCCCCACTCTCTGATTGCTTGAGGAATAAGAAACTAACGATACTGTCATAAATGGCAAGAGAATGTTCGAAAGCAAGAGAAACGAGAAACAATAACCAAACTGCATATGGAAACCATTGAAATCGAAGAACAAGGACGAACAGATGGGTTTGAAAAAATAAAATAAAATATAGGAATCCCACTAGAACGGCATGTTACGATCCCCAATGGTTTATGAGCCTAACTTTCTGCTCCTCACCTTAGGGCTTTTTCGAGTATTGGTTAGGTCCGTAACATTTGGTATCAAAACTGGCACTATGCTTCGAGTTCGAGTCTCGGAGGGGGTGAACTGGGGAAAGGGATACCTAGACGCCACGGGCTGGAGTTCTTGCCTGCAGCAAGATATGGAGGAGCCAAACAATGCCCATCTCTGTGAGTCCTTGTGTGAACAAGTTCAAAACTTTTGGACAAAAACTGCCCATCGGAGGGCACATCAGATCAGATGAGTGTCAATGTTTGATCATTAACTAGAAGCAGAATAATAAAAAATAGAGGCAACATTAGCGCCATAGTAATCCATATTGGCTCTGCTACCATGTTAACTCGGAGAAAATATTAACAAGCTTAAAGTGATATCACCATAAGCAAACTAGGTTTAAATAGATTATTAATAAAACTAATATTAGAAACAAATTTCAGAAATTTAACCTAAATACAGCCTAACGTAGAAAGATAACTATGAAAACCAATCTTGTTAATCTTGACATAAACATTCTCTACAATACAATTAGTATCAAGTGGACCATATATCTACACACTATGATTCTAAATCTCTACCTTTGATTCGTAGGATGGCAAAAAAGGTTTTGGACTCTCCTCCAAAGTCTTCAAACAGATTCCTTGCTCACCTATTCAAGTAGTCTTGTATTGCACTAATTTGAAATTTTGAACCACAGAGAGGAGTCAAGGTGTTTCAACTCTCGGGTTTCAAGGAACTTTCCAAGGAGAAGTTGTATTGGCAAAAGACTTGTTTTTTCTATAGGCAATCCAGACAAATACTCAGGGATTGTATGGCTAAATGTGGAAGAGTTTCCATTACGTTGGAGCTTAGGTGATGACGTGTTTCTAGGGAATCTGACTAACTAGAGTTGAGTATCAAGTGTGTTCAAACGAAAAGGTCAATGGTGCAATGTTCAAAAGGCATTGTAGTTCATCTAAGATTGAATGAAGCAAACGTGATGGACAAGAAGGAGGTTCTGTCGAAGTAGGAAGAAATATATATTTTGACTTGATCTTCCATTTTGAATGTGCTTAATTTGTCTACATAAAAGATATATCCTTTGGTTCTTTATCTGAAAGCTCATTGGTAAGGGCCAACGACAGCAATTTTGTCAGGTGTTGCCTAGTATAACTCCACATATTACATAAAAGTTCTTTCTTCCTTATCTCTAAAAGGTAGTGGCATCACCGATAGTGAAGAGAATGATAGACGATGGGAATGACCTAACCTCCTTAGATATTTTACATTGTTATAATGAAATCAAGAGATAATGATGCTTCTAAAATATTTCATGATGTAGATAGTCTGTATTAATAATCGGAGGAGCTCGGATTCAAGAGAAACAAAGGCACAACTTGGTCGAGGAAGAGAAACTGGAAGTAGTCCTCGTCCTAGTAGATAAATTTGGGAAGGGAAACTTGTTATGTTGAAGATGGATGATTGACTCTTGAAGTGAACCAAAAGAAGTGTTCATTTTGTCAGCATTCCCTTTACGAGAAGAACTAAGGGAGGTGCACAAATTCCCACACGAGAAGAGAGCAAGTAAATGCATAGAAGAGAACATTGATCTCACAAAATCTCCTCTACCTCGCCGCAATTTGTGACAACAAAAACAAGAAAAAAAGGGAAAATTCTGGTGGGGGGCAAAGCAAGGGGTGTATTATTGTTTTCCAACTCATAGGGTGGTCAAGGAGCCTACTAAAGATATAGAAGTAGATATAATTTTGTGATAGGAGACCAAATCAGATCAGTCTTTAAGGATTGTGACTACATCCATTACTCACCAACCAAATGTAATTCACATTTCTACAAAATTACAAATATTTGGATAGGGTTTAATGTATCCCATTTATAATTTAGTCCAGCCTACTATGCACGGTATAGCTTCACAACCAGGAACTGATAATCAAATTAGCCTATTGGACACAGTGTGAGAACTGAGAACCATGCAAGTGAAAATTCTAATTAACATACCCACAGCTTGTGGCCAACAAGTCTACAACAGAATGATATCAAGAGCTTTACATGTTGATCTCTGAAGTCTGAATGCTCTACTGGACAGCACCGCATTTGTGCTCTAAGTACAAGTATTTTCGATAATTAATAACAATAAACAGATGAATCTATAATTATTTATCCATTATACATAAAAGATTTCACTTTAATTTTACAGCGCAATGAACAACGTTTAATTGGTCTACCTGTAAGGCTGTAATAAGTAATAACCCAGTGTTGATGATGGTTAATAAAAAGCGTAATTTATGGAATTTAAATTTAAAGGTGTTGTTCATAACCCAATAAGATGATAACACGTGGCTCAATAGATATCCTGATAGATCACAAATATATTAAGTGCTGAAAATCTTCCTTTGAGATTTTGCCAACAGAATTCCGTGAAAGGCGGCACAGATAAGGATGAGAAGATAAGACATGATATTGTTAAAGCTTTGAAAATAAGATACATCTGATAAATGATGATTATAGCCATTGCGCTTTTGATGATTGATTACGGCTCTTACGCTGTTGATTTTAATTTTAGGCTCTAATGCCTTTGGATGCTGATTTAGGCTTCAACGCCTTTGGATATTGATTTAGGTTTCAATGCCTTTGGATGCTCAATATGGTTTCAGTGTCCCTCTTTTGGCTTTCAATACCTTGATTGATGATAATGGGCATGGTATGGATTAGTACCTCCCTGTGTACCTTTTTGACGATCTATACCAAAAAGAGGATATGCTTCGTCAAGGGTGAATGGTATGGATTGTTACCTCTCCGTGGAAATGAGTGTGGCTGTTTCCCCTCATTACCTATTCCAGTGAAGCATGGATTACTTTCTGGGCTGACAGTCAGGGAGAAAGTATTGGGGATGGATTTTTCCCCAGTTTCTCTTAAGGCCTGACGGGATGGGTGTCCTCGTCCAACACCTCCGTTTTCCCTATTGGACTTGAGATGATTACTATAATAATTATTATTGTTATTTAGACGAGTGTTGCTATTTGAACACTTATATACTATCTCAAAAGGACAGTACATCATGAAAGCGTATGACCCGCTTTCACAATATAACCATCAACAGCTTTGGAGGAGGATAATGAGTTGTGGTTTGGAGGACTTAGATAGAAATTGTTAAAGGATGAGTATAACGAATACCGCCTTAACCTTTGAAGAATCTATCCGAAAGTTTTGATCATAAAAACTTAAAAGGAGTTGTAGTGAAAGACGCCTTTCTCTTGACGAAATTCAATATTTTTCTCCCTAAAGATGGTTACAAAAACGGTTATGACAGCTGTACAAGTCGGTTATGATCCCTGTTGATCACCTATAAATAGAGGTAAACCCCGTCCCCCCCGGTTTTAACGAGAATTCTTCAAAAAAAAAAAGAATCTGAGAAATAAGTTTTTGCAAAAAGAGAAAGTAAAGGATTTGTCAAAAAAAGTCATTTTTCACCATTGTTCTTCACTGTTCTTTCTTCTCTCCCTCTAAATCACCCTCTTCTTTCCTTCTCTCTTTCTTGTGATCTGGTACTTTATTCTCTGAGTCACATCTTTCAAAATAATTCAATTTAGAACGACCTGGACAACAGATTTAGGCCGAATTGAAGTTGGAGTAAACCCTATTAAACTCAAAAATCAAAATTACACTTCTTCACCCAGTAATGAGTACCTAAGCTAATCAACTGTATTAATTTAAAAAGAGAAAAATATAGGTAACAATATTTCAAACCTGGAAGGGAAGATAAAATGAAAATTAAACCAGAAAAACAATAAGAGAAGAACATAGAAAAGATTCATAAAACAGATAAAATGTTTAATAAATAAATAAATAATCACATACCCAGTAATGAGTACTGTAAACGTAACAGATCCCATCAAGAGGCACATATAAAATTTAAGATCCAGCAACAGACCCACATAAGCTAATCAAACAAAAAATCATAACTTTAAAAAAGAAAAAAATAGGAAACAAAATTTCAAACCTGAATGGGTAGCTAACATGAAAATTAAAATAGAAAAACAATAAGAGAAGAACATGGAAAATAACAGATAAATGTAAAATTTTCCTAAATAATCAACAACCCAATCATGAGTAATACAAACGTATCAGAATCCCATCTATAAGCACATAAAAAAAAAATAGAATCCTGCCAGCATACCCACATAAACTTATCAAGAAAAAATAAGAAATAACAAAGAAGAATAAAAGAACATAAACTAATTTATTAGAACAAAAATACAAAATTATGAGAAAAAAACATGAAAAAGAAGAAATATCTACCTGTAGCGTTGCTGACCTTGAGCTCCAACTTCTGCCTGGTACTTAGTCTTACAAGTATCAAGGGGATATAAGATAGTAGTGCTCAACAGAGCTCCAATGGCGCCTGAAGTCGCCTCTGATAAAGATTCGAAATCAACAGCCATGTTACGATATTTTAAGAATTTAATATTAATTAAACTCGGAAAAATAAACGAACTCTACTGAGTCTACTCAGATTTCTTCGATCCTGAAGAAGAAGAAGAAGATATGAAACCAATTTCGTGAAGAAATTAAATTTTTCGGGAAGGTTGCTGTAAGCACCGTGATGTGATCAATTTGTTTACGGGTTCAAAGAGTGCTAGACTTAGTCGCGCTTTCTTCCTTAAAACAGCCAAATTCAAGATAAAGACATGTACTTTCGAGGTGGGCCCACAGGTGACATGTTTGTCTTTTCTTTGTTTGAAGCGATTAAGCCTAACCACGAGTAGGTGGTGTAGGGATGTACAAAAGAGATGATTCGGTGATTTTCAGGCCTATGATGAGCAGATCTTGACAGCATTGGACATTGCGGGCAGGGCTGCAAATATCATTGGGCGTTTGATAAAACTTAAAATAAAAGTTTATTGACTTATATTCTATTAAATTAAGTTCTTATATTACTAATAAGATTGTTTAATAATATTTACCACTTATTCAATTAGCAAAACTATTAAAAAAAAAATTTGGAAGATAAGTTGGGGTTAGGCAGACCCGACCAGATATAGTGATAGAAAGAACATGCAAATTACATATGAAGATACACTTTCCCCTCTCTATCTTTTTCAAGGATACCTAGAAGATCAAGATGGAGGTCAGGAGATTCAAATTTAAAACTAGCAATTGACCGACAAAATTTAGCAATAGAGTGACAAAATTTAGGCAAGAAATCTGAGCCCTATTGGATTCCCTCCAAACATGAGAAACCACACACCCTTCAAAGGAATTAATACGATGAAATGCATCACAAAATTCAGATTTCCATCTCCAAGGCAGATCAAACTGGCCATTGAGACAACTCACGACCCATTTAGAATCGGGAAAAACCTGCAAAAATTTGATCCCCACTTTCTTCAGCCAAAGACATCCCACGAATAATGACATTCAACTCAAGCAAATTTATAGAAGACGACTTGCAATCAACAACAAAGGCAATGATGGGATCATCCAGATGCAACAAGACACACAACTCGAACCATCAGAATTTAGGGTCCACCATCCAGTTGGAGGAGGGTGCCAAGAGCAAGACCGTGTCATAGAAACTGAGAATTCAACAGGGATACACCAAGAATCCAAGAATGAACGGTTACTGGAATTGTCTACAAGTTTATGGACATCGAAGGAGAAGCGATGGCTAGCTGTTGAAAATTCTATTGTTTCTCCCTAACCTAATATGGCAAACTGAAGCATTAAAGGCAACTTTCTTACCGTGTTGAGGAATGTTGTTTCCTTTGAAACCTGAAGCAACTCATTCTACCTCAAGACCCCACGGGAGGATTCTTCTGTTCCTAAGCCACAACAAGTGAGAATTTGAGACCAAATAGAGTTGGAAAAGGGGCATTCAAAAAATAGGTGTCCCAGATTTTTAGCGGAGGACCCACGTAGAACACATTGAGAGCTGGAGACTATTGAGTGAAGCATTAAAATATTTTGAGCTTGCAAAGCCTTTGAAAGTGTCATCCACGTGATAAAACTATGACTTGTTACTTATTAGAAAAGAACTTATTTTACTTGTCTGAGCAAGTCGATTTGTGGACTATTTCATCATTATAAATAATTCTTAAATTTTAACTTTTAGAGCTTAATTAGAAAATCCTTATTAGATAAATTTTATCAAACGCACCCCTAGTTTTTATAGGTACTATGGAGAGCTCAGTCGCCCAATTGAAAATCTAACAGCCCCAGGTGCACATTCATTAAATAGTAGGCCCCAGAGCGTTATTGCAACATGTGGTGTTGTTACCCTATAATAAGGAGATCGGTTACCATGACTTTGCGTCCTGGAATGATTGCGATTGGACCTAACATTTTTTACACCAGAAGGGAATAATAGTCCATAGAGCATCAATTTGAAAATATTGGCACGCTTTGCTAAAGATATCCACAACTGTTTGTGTGAGTGAGATCAAGTATGGTAAACTCATAACACCACATCATTATGAAGAACTAGTGCTTGATTTTCCGTAAATTCTAGATCGGAACAATTTGGGCGACACCAGTATTGTGCTGCACGCAGGATGATCGCAGAAACACACTCTAAGGTCATATAAAAGTTTTTTTTTTTGGTTATTCATAGCTTCAGTAGAATATAATGTTTAAAGATGCTAAATTTTTTTTTGTATTTCCAAGACATAAGAGTCCCTAATAATATAACATAAACCCTAGTACGTGTTCCTTGGATATGGATATGAGAACATGCCGAATAGGGGGATTTCGTGACATTTTTAATTGACTATCTTGTGTTTCTAGCAAGGTTTAAAATTTCGAAATTTCGGTCGATTTCGGATGTCCCATTTGAAACAAAATTTTCCAAAATTTCGGCCGACATCTCACCGAAATCGCATTTAATAATAAAATATTATTCCGAAATTTGATCCAAAATTTCGCCGAAATATTCCGAAATTTCGGGTCCGAAATTTTGAAATATTCCGAAATTTTTATTTTTTATATAATATTAATTATATATATATTATTATTTTATTTTTAAAATTAATATATAAATTTTTCGAAATTTCAGTAAAAATTTCGAAATATTTCGGAATTTTAATTTTAATTTTTTTAAAATTTATTTAAAAATAAAAAATCAGATTTCGGCCGAAATTCTGAAATTTTCGAAATCCGAAATTTCACCCGAAATTTTCGAAATTTCAGTCAAGATTTCCAAAATAAACCCAGTTTCGATATTGGTGGGGTTGTCCGAAACCGAAATTTCACGAAATTTTAAACCATGATTTCTAGTAAGTTGTTTGATAGTTAATATGTTTGGTAATTTTTAAATAGGCCCATCTGAAGCCCGAGAAATTTAAAAATGCTTTTGGGCCTGATCTCGGCCCAATCTGCAAACCCTAAATATACTACAGTCTATGGTGGCAAAAAGGCGACGTTGAGGTGCCAGACAAATACCAAGATAACTGACTCAACGGTTAGGGGTGGCAATGGGCTGAATTCGGACCTCAAACACCTCTTATAAATGGGTCAGGCCTATTAAAAAATCACAAAAACTCAAACCCATATCCGACCCATTGACACACCCTACATGCAAAGCCAGAGTTATGTAAAGATAAAATTGAGTTATACAAAACCCATGTAGATGAATAATGATTGATGAATATCAATGGACCAAGGATACTTTGGCCGGTCCTATCATGGCCTTGAGGGCAGGGTTAGGCCCTAGTTAATTCAGGCCCTTGAAGGACTAAGATAGGGTTAGGATCTTTGGCCTTTTAAGGGCAGGGTTAGCCCGACCCTACCCTTTGACAGCCATATTGAGAAAATATACAGTTAGTGGTAGTGAGATAAATAAGCTTAACAACAATAGATAAATTTTAGTGTCGGGTCAAATAGGGAATCTTTATCATCCTTCATACACTTGACGTTAATCTTCATGGATGTGACAACAATTTTGTTGCGCGTCAGTTATGCTTAGATTGGGTCTATTGGGAAGCAATGCGTGGCCCATTGGTTGTGTGTAATACACCACACTTTGATCCGTGATCAAGTTTCAAGAGGTGAGGTTGTGATGATTGATATGTCCACCTGTTTATTAACCTAAATTAAATACGAACCGTACTAATCAGGGTTGCGACCTATCCGTATATGTTGAAGAAGAAAAAAAAAGGAGTGCTAGCAACCTAGTTGTGAGCATGGATTTTTCTACCCACTTTCACATTTGTGGTTTGACTAAGAGTCGCCACCTATTCAGTCTTAGGGATAGGTCCCGGATTGATTTGGATAAAGCAAATGATTTATTAGAGTTAGGGTAAGCGGTTCAGTTAAGTCATGGGGAAGGTGTTAGGCACCCCAAGACCCCCATTTTGTAATGGTTACCTACTCCCTAAATTTAAGTCAAATTTAATCTCAATATTAATTAAAATGTCTAAATGTTTAATCAAATGCTAATCCAAGAAAGAAAGAAAGCTAGATTGACTAGGGTCGAACCCGGGTTGAGTTACCTACGTACTCACATTGGGGTGAGATCAGACCGAGCGTAGTTCTGGCACATGAGCCCGTGCCAAGGCTAAAGGTGCGTGTGTGTGTGCATAAGGTGGTCAAGGGTCTAGCCTAGGGGCTAGGGTTTAGTTGACCGGGTTGGTCAAGTGCAAGGTCTAGGTCTAACCGCGGTTAGAAGGGTGTTAACCATGGTTGAATAGGCTAACCAAGATCTAGTAAACATGTTTTTGGTCTTTTGGTATTTTTAGATTTTATAATGTTTTTGGTATTTTGAGATTTTATCATTTTTTTTTTTTGGATTTTCATATAGGTGGGATTTTGGCAAACTTAACTAAAGTCAAATTTAATTCAAGAGAAAGACTAAGGAAAAGTTAGGCTAAAAGATTATATTTAGGACATAAAGAGGGGTGTGCATTGTGAATAGTAAATGGTCTATTGCCAACACCTATTTTGTTGGATTGGTGTTGATAATAAATCAAATACCATTGTCTTTGATATGAGGCATTTTGGATAAAGTCCTCTTTAAGTCCCTAGGTCCTTAAGTCATCATTTATCAATTCAAAATAGAACATGAAGAAAAAAAAAAGAAATGAAAAAGTGACAAGTGAATAAAATAATTCATCATCTCCTCTCTAATGTAGTCCCTTTACACCATTATGAATGATGTAATGAGATTCAACTATAAAAATTGGAGTGATGATGAGTTTCCCAAATGATTCTAGAAGAAGGACTAGAATCAAAATGAATAAACAAAATAAAAAGAGAGGTATAACTTTAGCTTCCACTCTCTATGGGCCTACCCATATCCACACTAGTGGGTACATATGAAAGAAAGAAATATTTACACGAGAGAAAAAATAAGACACCTCATTTCTTTTGAGGTGGGGTCCCTCTACACCATTAGATTGGTATAGAGAGAATCAACTAAACTTGAGAAAAGAAAGGTCTTCCCAAATTATTCTAGAAGAAGACTACAAATAAAAAAAAAGATATGAACTAAAGAAGAAGATAAAGAATAAAAGGGAGAGTGCCTACTCCTCCAAGACTACTTCTCCAATGCTCCAAGAGGTGATGAGTTTTTAGAGTCCACAAATGAAGAGAGTTAGTGAAGAACTCTAGGCTTTTACTCCTAGAATTCTCTACACACTCTAAACCTTGGCTTCTTCTAACTTTCTTCAAGGGTAAAAAGAAATAAAATGGGTGAGAGGAGGAAGAGCTAGGGTTTCCACTTGGGATTTTGGAGGTGGAAGAAATGGCTTGTGAGGGTCTTGTATTTATAGAGGTTTCAAGGGGTTGTTGCAATTTGGTGATTAATAGAGGGTTGAGTGAAAAGAAGGGAGGTGATTGGTTGGTCAAAATTGATGTGGTTGGTGATTGAGTAATCAAAAAGTATGTACTTGATGAGAGGTGATTGGGTGGTCAAAAGGAGTGTAAGAAAATTAATTGTTTTGTAAGAGGTGTAAGAATGAGTGTAAGAGGTGTAAGAGAGTAAGGAAGGTGATTGGTTAGTCAAAAAGGTGTGTACTTGGTGAAAGATGATTGGGTTGTCAAAAATGTGTGTAAACATAAAAATGAGGCTATTTGGGGTTTGAAGAAAAAATAAAAAGACTTTTGTAGGAAAGTGGAAAGTGGACTTGGATTAGTGGGTCTTGGATATGAGTTGAATGGATGTGGGTATGTGGACTAGACCTTATGGATCATGGGTTATGGTTATTGGACTTTAACTATGGCAATTGGGCTTGAGTTATGGTAATTAGGCTTTCGCTAAAGCAATTGAGTTTTGGTTAAGACAATTGGGTAATTAGGCTTGGCTACTTGGGCTTGGGTAATGGAATTAAGTAATTGGGCTTGATTGAGTTGTTTGGGTATAAGTTTGGCCAAATGGGCTTGGGCCTTGGGTAAACCTTGAAGCATTTGAAGAAGTGGGAAGAGGGATATGGGGTACAAAAATAGGGTGCTTACACTAGTGTTTTTAAAATTTTCCAAACATTTAAGAGGAAGTTATGGCCTCAACTAGATCTACAGGTAACAGGAACATGTGGCCACAATAAGAATTTGGAAAAGTTGCAATTGGGGTAGCATTTATTAAAAAAGAAGAATTAATGGTTAGATTCATTATCACACAAATTTAATCAAAGGTATGGTCTTTAATAGAAAAAAATAACATAAACTAAATCGTGTTGTAGCCTTTAGTATTTTAGGACAAGACATTGATGATAATACTAAAGATACCATGTGTAAGAAGAAACTTGGAAATCTAAAAGTAGGTTATGGAGGAACCAAGATCATTTATACAAAAGTAAGACTTAAGAAACCAGTTGAGATGAGTGAATCAATCAATCTCATTTACAGTGATGGTCATGTCATCAAGACCACACACCCAGTATGCGGTGATCTTGAGTTCGAGTACCGTCCCCTTGTTGGCTATCCTCTGAGATTTATCCCGACTTTCTTGGTTGGGTAGTATGAGGGGATCTGCATGATCCGAGAGACTTAGTTGGGTGCTCCAAGAGGCCCGAATACCCTTGTTTAAAAAAAAAAATGATCAAGCATTATAACTTTGGTAGATAAATATAAGTCATAAGAGCGTTGATGAGACTCGATATTGTGATTAGTGATTCATAAATTATCAAACCATAATTCAAAAGCCTACTTTTAACCCATACAGTGATTTGTGAAGGCAACAGATAACATTTTGATCAAATACTAGGTAATATGGAGATTACCAAGTTCAAGTACGCATTTTGCTTACTATGCTCGTATTTCTATACTCTCAATCTTGTTTTACAGATAAAAATTTGCTTTATCATCAAAAGAGGGAGAGAATAGAATTTTTTTGAATTGTGAGAGTATAGCTAGCATTCCTCATGTATATAAAGAGGCACAGCTGGTGTGTTGGGTCGAAATGGGGCAACTCGAGCCCAATCCTATGTATAAAACCCCTAGCCCAAGCCAATCTTATGCAACCCCAACCCAACTTGACCTCCAGTCCAACCTCCCTCAATCCAAGGTCTTAAAACCTCAACTCTATCATTACATGGGTTGGGTTGTGTTAAGTCGAATTGGTCAGGTTGTAGTGTTAAAAAAATATAATAAACACAAATATTGCATAAAAACACATATTCACACCTAAGTAAAACTTAGTAAAAGAAACATATTAGTGTAAGAATTACTATAGGATCGTCGATCCAAATCATTGAGAAGAAGCAGTAATGGATGTAAACCAACAATATAGGTCGATTCCCTTAAACTAGATCCGAGTGATAGAAACCATGAGAGAGTAGCACAAAACATGTCATTGTCTCTATTATATATAGAGAACCACCCGTAACCGATGCCTTTATGGCTATCAGTAACTGACGCCTTTATGGCTATCGTTACACTATCTGGCCAAGAGTTTCGGATCCTTTCTTGATGATTAAATCAAATGGCTATTGCATCTAATCATTCTAATAATTAGTACCCCGTGCGTGTGGTGGAGGTTTTATTCGAGGTCATAATGAGAATCTAGTTGCATGTTTTTATTTCTTTTATGACTCAAGTTCTGTTATGATATTGGGGGATCTCATGTGGTTGTTGAGTCCGACTCCAAATCCTTGATTGAAGCTTGGAATGGTAAGACTAATCATTCTTGGAAAGTCTGGAACATAAATTGATAGTTTGTTGAAATTGTGCTCCTCCCTTTGTCATGTTTACAAAGAAGCCAATATGACAATGGATTTCCTTGCAAAATATGTGTGTGATCTCCAAAATTCAAGAATATTATACTCGAATCAAGATTGCCCTTCTAATCTCTGAGATTTTATTATTCTAGATGAAACAAGTATTGGTCATGTAAGACAGTCCAATGTTAAGTTTATTTTTCGAGTCCTTGTAGTGGTTAGATTTTATGTCCTTCTATTCCGTTTATTATTAACAAAACCAATAGTGGTATGCAAAACCCACCACTTTTGAGTGGATTAAAAAAAACAGCAAAGACAAATCTTATATCATTTACACTAATATAAGTTATAACACTAGGCAACACTACAAAACTACAGGCCTTTAGCAGCGGATTTGTAGTGACGATTTCGTATAACCGTCGTCAATTATTGATTGATGCATCATTTTAGTGGTGGTTTATGATTAACTATCATACAAATGTCATTTTTAACAGCAGTTATTCAAGAACTGCCGCCGGTATGACGTTTGTAATGGCGGTAAGTAATAAACTTCCATTGAAAATAGTTCTCTCCACCAATTTTGGCTTCCCGCCTTCATATTAGTGACGGCTTTCTAATAACCGTCTTTGATTAGCTCAATATTAGAGGCGGTTCTCTAATAACTGTCGTCTTTGAACTGCCGCTAAAAGTTTTGAATTTAGTAGTGCAATCAAGAGTTCTAGACACATTATAATGTCATCACTGGCACATTCACACCTAAAGCATTCAAAACACATGTAAACTTAATTGATATAATAATTAAATATATAACCTAGCATCATCATTAATCAATACATGCAAATCTACAACCATACCTCAAAACAGTCAAAACACGTGTTGGACTTTGGAAGAAAAGAGAAATAGAGTTTACTAAAATGATTTTGGATACTTGGAGATGAAGACGCAACAAAGATTAAGAGAGAGCTGAGAGGGGTGCACTTACAATTTTTTTTAGAATGAGAGAGTGAAGATTATGAGAGAAATAGAAACTTAGAATTCACTAGAGAGTAGAGACTGAATAACCATGATGGCACGGGTGCCCTGGAATTGTTTTTTAAAAACAAAATCTTATGTTTTCATTTGTTTCTTAATACATAATTGTAATTATAACTTTTAATTTATATTTTATTATATGTGTGAGTATTATAAGAGAGAGAGAGAGAGAGAGAGAGATTGAGATTGATTGATTGGTTTTAGGTTGGTTTCGAGCCCATCCCAAGGAAGGGCGGGTTGGCATTTCCAACCCAAGCCTAACTCAAAATATGAAAAGTCAAATCCAACCCATAGCAAGGACACTTTGAGTTAGTTCGGATTAGCCAGACCCAAGTTGAAAAGTAAAAATTGTTTGACGCCTTTTCCTTTATGGGATTATTAACGGGTGACTGTGATTAATGCTAGCATTCCCTTACACACGCACGCCCATGCATACACATGTTTAACGTTATAATAAAAGAGCTTATAAGGGGGTGTTGTACAATTTTTTTCTCCCAACTTCTTTTTGTTTTATTCATTTTATGTCCTTTAATTAAAAGAGTTTTATTTTTTCTCTTTCAAGCTGTTGTTTCCAAGTATATGTTCAAAGAACACTTTTGTGACATTTCAACCCACCGCCTTTCTCTCTCTTACAAAAATCGGATGGGTCAACCTATATTCCACGTGCCAATGCTACATTATTTTCATCCCACCGCCTTTCTAAACCTATCATCTAACTCTTTCACTTCAGACACATCCATACTTTTCCACCCAGTCTTCCTTATCTATGTGTCGATTGCAACAATCTTTTTCCAACTCTATTCCAAATCTTTCATTCATTTGTAACCTTTTACATCTCTTTTTCTTCTTCGCTCTAGACATTAGTTGTTCCTTCTTTGCTCACTGTTTTACTAATGCTCTTTGAGTGTTTTCCACGTATTTTAATTTTTTCAATAACTCAATGCGTCAATGCTACAAAGCTGATCACTGTGCTTATAATCACACAAAGCATCCTGACTTTGATCTCTTACTCAACATCAAACACTATCGTTGCTACATTATTGTGTTTTCTTTAAACATATCATTCTTCTCTTTGGAATGAAAACATGTATGGATATATTGTTTCCATTTCTTTGAGTTTTTCTTCTATAAAATTTATTATCTACTTCTTTTATCTATCCTCTCTTATCTTTTCTATGGTATTCTCTCCCCCGCCCCCAAACCAAACACAAATACACACACACGTACTAGTAAAAATGCACGTGCATTCCACGTAATTTTTTTTCAATAATTTACCTTTCAAAAATTCTATATAAGTTAACTACTAAGCAACTAATGCTAATCAACGCAAAAAAATGAGAAATTATGTTAATCTAAATATATATAGTTTTTCAAATTTAAATTATTAATTTATAAAAATTAAGCTAAGCTAAATAAAAAATATAAAATGATCATTTTTGCAATTTAATCCAAATTGCACTTATCACATTAAAAACTATATTTAGGAAAACTAAATTCACAAATAATCAAGTAAAATTAAACTAAAATCTATCAAATAACAACATAAAATGTAGAATGCGTTGATTTTGATTTAAAATTCAATTTTAAATTAATAAAAACCGGATCATTAGGATCCGGGGTTTTGATTTTAATCATGGACTAAAACCCCTCATTAATTTAATCTTTATTTAGGTTGGGTGTTTAATCTCTTGAAAGAAAGAAAGCACACCTTTAGTGGTTTTTCCTTAGTTCTTTAGCCCCACATCGGAAAAGTAAAGAATAACTAATGGGTTTAATTATCCCATTTTTGTTGCTTAGTTGTCAACAACTAAGCATATGGTACAGAATATTACCCACCAAATCCTTTAGACAATATCTTGAGTGCGCGAGCGCACTGGCTCAGGCTCGGGTGCGGTGTGGGCATAGGGCTTTGGGCGCTATGAGGCGCATTTTGCACGTGTTGCGAGTTTCTTGTTTCGCTATTTATTTTGACTAAATTAGAACCGTAGATCTAGGTTAACCCTAATCGGATGATCAGAGTGGTTGATCAAAGCCGTCTAATCGAGTCTCAAGTTTAGATTGGATCTGGGCCATCGGATCTGGGAATGAGATCTGAGAACCCACTTGGGCTGTCAGGTGGATAACAGGAAATTGACTGTTGTCCAGCTCCTAATGAGGTTGCAGAATGCCTTCGGATTTCTCAACCGTCCATCATAGATCAGTCCACATGTGGACTGTTCGATTGTCCGATCTGGAATTCCAGATAGAGTAGAACAATAGATTAGTCCTACATGGACAGAACCATCTTGGTGACCATCCAATTTCAAGTGATCCTACCATATCCACATGATGGATCCTATAAGGAGCATCATACCCAAACAGGGGTATCTTGTGGAATTGGTTAATCTGGACAAGCATAATCTTGTAACCAAACGATTCTAAAACATGATAAAATCGGATTTAACCATAGTCTTGTGACCAAACAGACTCGGATTAAATTAAAATGGATTAACTTAAAAATTTAACCAAACAAGACTTAAGACATAATTGATTATGGCCAAATCATAATTAGATTTTGTGCACAATTGATTCTGGACAGAACCAGATTCTTTAAACAAAACAGAATATGAGTAAACCTAATCTGGAATAGGTTAAAACAAGATTAGACCAAAACTAGAGTGGACCTAACCCTGTAACCAAACAGACCCTTAAACCCTAAGGAGTAAAATGGTAATTTAAGAAATTATCTAATTAATTAGATATTCTCTTTCTATATATTCGATAAGACTTTAGGACATTTGGATTAATGACAAATCCTAATTAAAAAGACATATATAAGTATTTATTTAATTTTAAAGGGCATCCTAAAGAAAGATTAGTACCCTATCTTCTACCGAGTAGTGCAAACTCGTTGGGAAGACCGCAAATAATCCGAGCTGAGTTGTATCCCAGAGATAGAGCTGTCACATCCCTTGCACATGGGAGACTTCGACTATCTTCAAGAAAGACTCAATTGTAGCGTCTCTCAGTGAAGCGATTCTCTATCTTAATTAATAAAATAATTATTTACTTAATTATTTATCATTATTATATGTCTGCATTTGCTAAGTGGCTATATCTGCAGGGATTTAACCCAATTACACTAAAAGAATGGTCATCTCATCTGCTTGATTAAAGAAAGGAGATGAAAAATGATAATAAATTCAACATTACAAGTTGTTAACTATGACACAAAACCCAGTTAATTACACAACTGGTAATACCCTAATTGATTTTATAACCAACTAGCGGTTGGCACGTGCGATGCACGTGAGAACGAAGGGAAGAAGTTAACCACAATTAATAGGAGTTAAAAGGGACACGTGTTAATCCACGGGTGCAATTGAACTCACTAGTGGCACGTCCAATGCACGTGAGTGTGAGGGGAAGGAGTTAACCACAGTTAATAGGAGTTGAAAGGGACATGTGTTAACCCGTGGGTCTGATTGAACTCTCCCTGAGTTCAATCGCGATTGGCTGTGATTCCAAATAGATAGATGACCAAGGGGTGGTTTGGAAATTAAAGTAAAACATTAAATCAAATGCAAGGGATAGTTTGGGAATTAAAGTATAAAATTAAATCAATGTTTTGTTTTTATATATAAGGGTAGTTTGAGAATTTCAGAAAATTCATCTATGCAAGGCTCTCCCGTTATAATAGTAAAGATAAATTGTTAGCCAATGTTTATTAATAAGTAGATGCAACATCTAAGTATAACCCAAGTACTCTAAAATTTATATAGGGCTTTTAGAATGTCAAAATATAGTACTTGTCTTACAGTGAATATATGTAAGTATATATGCATGTTTTCTACTATTTACCCCTCCATATAAGTTATGATAACTTAAGTTTAACATAGAATACATACAACTTAAATTTCCTTGTTCACATCCCAAAGTAATCCTATGTTGAGAGTTTGATCAATAAAGCAAAACAGGAGATGAAAAAATGGAAGATTCGAAGAAAAACGATATTTTTCTTCTTCTCTTTGCATTCGTAAACTTTAGTAAAAGTTTTGCAGTTGAAGTTTTGTCTTGCTTTGTAGTTTATCCAGCTTTGGCCTAATGTGACTACCTTGGCTAATTAGAACGGAAGGCCCCATGCACTCACCACTTTGGCAAAGAATGACTCATACAAGCATCTCATGGCCTTTTGATTTGATTCAACAAATAAGGAATAAATCGGTTGAACCTTATTTTCTCTAGATTTTAGGCATAGGATCATCTCCAACAAGTAGATCAACTGGAGGGTTAAGATTTACCTATATGTAATTTCTACTTCACGCAATGGGATTCAAGGTTTACCTCTCACATTTACTTCACAATCTTGTAGTTTTATCATCTTTATCTCTTTAAGCACCTATAATTTATTTCTCTAAGAGGTCTTTAAACACCTATAATTTATTTCTCTAAGAGGTCAAGAGTTGCATAAAGGATGATGCACCTCAGATCCATCATATAAAGCTCAAAAGAGAGAGAGAGTAGATAACAATAGCCACTTCAGTTAGTACTGTTGGTCTTCATGAGTGAAGCCAATGTGCTCTCATGCATTTACTCAAAATCACCATAATTCTTCATTCCCGAGAAACCTTCAAGGACCCAGATTTTTTGAGTTCGGATGGGCAACAGCACAAGCTGTTGCGGTGTTGCCCCTTTGTATCTTACATAGGAGGGCCCCACATTCAGCAGGGGTAAACTGGGAATCAAAGATATGGGCCCCATTTTTTGTAAGAAACAAAGGGGCAACAGCGCAACAACGTGCGCTGTTGCCCATCCAAACTCAGATTTTTCTGGGTCGTAAATCGATCAGACCAGCCTTTCAAGGTGGGTCCAATCAACATTCATCAGTCGCAACGATGGCAACACTACCCTAACTATTACGTCACCGAGAACATGGTTGAGATCTGGTCCAGACGATGGTCAAGAAAACGGTCAAGACAACAACTATTCCCTTTAGCCATTGTCAAAACACTAAACCTGAAATAGCTATCTATCCTTTCAACTTTCTATGCCATTCTTCTCTCCACTAGCAAAGAAAAATTATTATATTTTTAATAGCAGGAAATCTGTACTTATTTTTCTCTACTAACTAATAATAGATAGTCCAACGAAAAGAGAAAACAAATTAGAAGTAAATTATTGGAAGACCAATATGTAAATAAGTATGATTCCACATACTCTTATAAGAATTCTAATCAAATTATAATTCCTCCATCAAAAAATTAACACAAGGGTTTTTTATTGAAGGGTATTTACGTCTACATAAATTTGGTATACTCCTTATACTTTTATTAGTAGAATGATATATATATATATACTAATATAAATGCACGTGCCTTGCACGTACAATTTTTTCATTATCAAAATATAATTTAGAAAAAATGTTTAATTTTTAATATATTTTTATTAGACATCACGTTACTCTTTTTATATTAAATAATTTTTAAATATAGTATTATATATTATTGAGTAATTAAATTTAATATTTCTTATATTAATTTAAATTTAATATTAGAAAAATTATTTATCTTTTCTTCGTTGCTCTCCGGGTAAGGGTCGATCAATCGGGGGTGGAGATTATAGGAAGATACCATTCATGGTTGTCTTCCCTAAAATATGGTAGAGTCCTAAGCCAACTCTCCATTATGAGAGACTCTCTTTCTATAGAAATAAAATTCTACCATAACATATGGTAGAGTCTTAAACCAACTCTTCTTTAGCATTCTTCCCTAATATGGTAGTGTTCTAAAACAATTCTATTTTAATAATGGGTCCCACATAATATTAAATAGTAACTTAATTAAAGTTTGGTTATATTATAAGTTATGTATTAAATAAATTAAGTTAAAAGGGTATTTATGTCTAAATAAAGTTTTGTGTACTTTTATTAGTAGAATGATATATATATTAATTATATTTACTTTTAGTTAAACTTTATGAAATATCTTATTGCAATTTGCTCAGTAATTAGATGTAATTTTTTCGGCCTCGAAGGTAAATTGGGCATTCTTTGTTCACAATATAATTTTGACTTGAATTTATTATCCTATCTGCTAACTAAAATTGGGCTTTCAAGGGCTATTCTCTTTAGGGGCAACGGAGTAAATTTAAAAAATTCTAAACATGTTCTTGCACCCAAACGCCCCCCTTAGAAATAAAGGAATGATCCAGTAGCCCGACAAAACCAATTCTTAGATGGGCTGGCCCCTCAACTTCAAGTTCTTAGTACCCAGCCGAGTTAGAGCCTTTCACCAAAACCTAGGTCTCAAGTTCCAACTAGGAGTGGTAGTCGGCCCGGGGTGGATGGGTTAGCCCGAGCTCAACCCGAAGTTTAAAATTCCAGCTCAAGCTTGGCCAATAACATACCACCACACTTCGGGCCAAGTTTGAGCTGTCTTGAGTTGAACAACTTGTGGGTCGAGTTTGGGCTGAGTTACAGGAGACTTTAAGTCACCCCAAGATAAATTAGGTATAGGCTGTGTTTTGGTTAAATAATACACACCATTAATAAATTATCAGTAACATTACAAAAGGAGTTTAAATATGAGGCGGAGATCCACTTGAAAAAGTTTTGGCAGAGCCCCTCCTTATCTTAAACACAGTGGCAAGTTTGTAATTATAGAAAAAAACTTTACAAAAATACCCCTCTATCTGCCAATAACTACAAGCTTACCACCTTATTTAGGCTTAAAAGGGGAGCTCTACCAAAAAAAATTCAAGTGGAGTTTGCCTCATATTTAATTAATCAAAAGGGGGGGGGGGGGGGGGGGGGGGACCATGCCTTAGGAATCAAAGGTTTTGAATTCGATCCCTTCCCCTTGTTGGTCACCCTTATCCTATGTTTAGTTGTCAAGAAAATAAATGAAAACATGAAAAAGAAAAGAAAATTGAACAAAACACAGTTAAAAATTATATTAGAAATCCAAAATTTTCTTTTCTTTTCCATGTTTTCACCTATTTTTTCGACAACCAAACATAGCATTAGGGATTTATTATTTAATCCTATTTGCCCAATACATGTGGATGGAGGTGTCTGCACGTGCTTGAAGGATTGGTCAAGTGCTCTAAGAGGCCCAAACACTCTCATTCAAAAAAAATAAAAATAAAAATGCCTGCTTCATATTTAAACTCTTAAACAAAATGGAAAACATCTCATTTGATTATCAATCACGAGGTCCCTTCAAAATTTACATTGAAAAAAAACTTATGAAACCTATCATTCATCAACAATTAAATTTATAAAATTTTCGGTTGAGATGTATACAAACAAGTAAATAAAGGACTTTTTACCTATGACATTTCAAGCCCGGCTGAGTTTGGGCTGAAGTAAAGCTCAGCCCAAAATTTACTTCGGACATAAATTCTAGCCTAAGTTCAGCGCAGTCTAAGGCCTAACAAGCCAGCCCGGCCCCATTGCCACCTCAACATTACAGGGCCCAGCCGCAACAGTAAACATTATATATATATATATATATATATATATATATTTTTTTTTTTTCAAAGCACTTTCCAAATTTTTGTAGCTCCTCTTGCGAGCATACGCAGCCACGACCACCATTGAATTAGGGTTTTGACGGTTTCTTAAACCGTCGAGAAAACCAGACAAAGCTTTTAGAGCTCAATCGACTATTTTGATCTTCAAATCACCCATTCAATCTCATTTTTCATCTGTAAGATCTAGGGTTTCTGTTCTTCAATCTATTGCCATTCTGCATAAAAATCGATGGATGCAGTCTGTTCGAATCATATCGTGTAATTAGGGTTTGATACACTACAGATTTATCTTTTCGCAGTTTTTAATGGCGGGTGGTTCTGCCGGGAATGCAATCTCAGGCGGTCGAACTAATGTTCGTGTTGTCGTTGCCGGAGACCTCGGCACCGGAAAGTCGAGCTTGATTGTGACAGCTGCGGCCGAAACTTTTCCGGGCAATGTTCCTCCTGTGTTGCCGCCTACGCTCCTGCCGGCTGATTTCTACCCTGATCGCGTACCCCTTACAATCATCGATACTTCATCCAGGTTTCAATTTTTGTTTTTGTTTATTTATTCTAAAGTTTCAATGTTCGTTAATGCCAAATGCAGGAAATTTAGTTTAATTTTGGATGATAAATGTGTTACTTAGCTTGGAAAATAGAGGTAAGCTAGCTGAAGAATTGAGGCGGGCCGATGCAGTGGTACTGACTTATGCTTGTGATCAGCCTGCAACGCTTGATCGATTGAGTACCTTCTGGCTCCCAGAACTTCGTCGGCTTGAGGTTTGCTTATTTCACATTAATGATATTTTTATTTATACTGTGTTTTGAATATATGTATATATATTTAAACTGAACTTTGTATATTATTTCTATGGGCAGGTGAAGGTGCCAGTGATTGTGGTTGGTTGCAAGCTGGATTTGCGAGACGAGCAACAACAATTGAATCTGGAGCAGGTGATGTCACCGATCATGCAACAATTTCGGGAGATCGAGACTTGTATAGAATGTTCGGCATTTAACCAAATTCAGGTACATTGTATTGGCTTATTATATTTTTCTATTCGGTTTTGTTTATTTTAGTATATTTTCTGAAAATTCAATACCTGTTATGCATCATGAATTTGAATTGCAAAAAATTGTCTCTGCAAGGCATTCAAGGTTAATTTTGTGGGATTCTGGCATTTGTTGCCTGTTTAATAACTATGACTTTTGGATTTCTCAATTGATCTTTTGGCGTTCTAGTACTTATGCTACAATTTGTCAGAAACTAAAGAGGTAAATTTCTTTTTTGCAGGTTCCTGAGGTTTTCTACTATGCTCAAAAGGCGGTGCTTCATCCGACAGCCCCACTATTTGATCAAGAAACACAGACTTTGAAGTCACGATGTGTGAGGGCTTTGAAACGGATATTTATTCTGTGTGACCATGACAGGGATGGTGCCCTCAGTGATGCAGAATTGAATGATTTTCAGGTTTATTATACTCCATTGTTGTTTATTTGAGGTGTAATGTGTCTTCTTCTTCTTCGTCCTCAATGATGCAGAATTGAATGATTTCAGGTTGGAAGATTCTTTATGTCATTTGAAATGATTTATGATGCTTGAAACAGGTTAAATGTTTCAATGCTCCATTGCAGCCTTCTGAAATAATGGGTGTTAAGAAGGTTGTACAAGAGAAGCTGCCTGAAGGAGTCAATGATCATGGTCTTACCTTGACCGGATTCCTTTTTCTCCATGCACTTTTTATAGAAAAGGGGCGTCTTGAGACAACATGGACTGTCCTTAGGAAATTTGGATACGATAATGATATTAAACTTAGGGACAATCTACTTCCAGCTTCATTCAAACGAGCTCCAGATCAGGTAACTCTCTCATTGAGCTACAAATCATGACTTAACTTGCTTGTGATGTTATGAAGCTTTTATTATGGTATGACATGTTCTTCTATCTGTTTTGGACTTTGGTGGAAGAGAATGGAGAATAGCTCAAATAATCTTCTGTAAGATCTTGAAGATTCCTTATGATATACCAACAAGAAAAAAATTATTGATATTTGATTATATGAAATTTTAACATAAATTAAACCTATCTATTTGAAACTGGAAACTGGATATTTGTCGAGTGGTAGAAGTTGGAGAAAATAAAGCATGGGGTTGTAGGTAGGGGTGCAACTTGGGCAGGTTGTATCGGGTTGAGACCAACCCTATGTATAAAAACCCCTTGCCCAACCCCAACCCCAACCCCAACCCCAACCCCAACCTGCCCGCCAGCCCAACCGAACCCAAGGTTTTAAAACCTCAACCCTGCCATAACTTGGGTTGTTTTGGGTTAGGTCGGGTTGTTTTGAGGGCTATCTCTCTTCGCGCGATCGTATATGTTCTCGTATTCAATTGCTTGTCATTGAATGATGTTCAATTCGGTGAGCTAGGGAGGACGTGGGAGAGGTTTTGGGCTGAGTTTTTTTATGTGTTTTGGGAGTTCCGGGGATTCTTTTTATTTGCTTATCACTTTCCTTTTCGCCTTTTCTCGAGTTTACACACTTATAAACTTTTATACTGTAAAATTTCAATTTCTGCTTCATTTTAATACAATATTGGATTACCAATAAGAAAAGAGAGTCAAAAATTGGTAAAAAACAAAAAAGTTTAAAAAACACACATTCACACCCAAGTAAAAAACTAGTAGAAACATCATATTAGTATGTAAGTTGAAAATCAGCAAAAAACGAACCATCTATCATTGACACATTCACACTAATATAGATTGCAACATTTAGGCAATCAAGAGTTCAAGACACTTTCAAATTTATCCTATCATCCATGTCACATTCACTCATAATGCATTCAAAACACATGTAGACCAATTATCACCATTCAAGACTTGTCTTAGCATTATCATTGATCACCATATGCAAATCTACACTCATTCCTAAAGTACGCAAGACATCTGTCAGACTTTGGAGGAAAGGAGAGAGATAGCTTACTCGTTGGACTTTGGAGGCTTGAAGATAAAGATGAAGTAGAGATTCAGAGAGAGCTGAGAGGGGTTAAGTTTTTTTTTTAAAATAAAAAAACTAGGGTAGAGACTGGGTGAGAAATACCATAATTGAGTTTCACTAGAGTAGAGATTGAGATATCCAAGAAGGGTGCCTTTGGTTTCCTTAAAAACAAAACCTTATTTTTTTTAGTTTGTTATGCTTGTAACTTAATTCTAAATATCTATTATATATTTTACTTTATTTTTATACTACTATATATTATTTACATTATATATATAGGGGATTGAGTTTGGGTTAGGTTTGGTTTTAGAACCTCAACCCTGGGTAAGGTTAGGTTTGCATTTCCCAACCCAAAAGTATGAAAAGCCCAACCCAACCCAAGGTCAGGTTGGGTCAGGTCTGGTTCAGGTTAGCCTGATCCAAGTTGCACCCCTAGTTGTATGTGATATTTTGAACCTGCTCTTATGTCAAGCTTATAAAGTATGGGGTTGTAGTAGGTGTTAATTTGAACCTGCTCTCAAGTCTAATTTGCAAGCCACAAGGATGTATATGAACTTTCATGGCGTCTAATTGTACTACAGAGCAAGACACATCAAGCATCCTCACTGTTTTGGCATCCATATGAACATGCATTGTTTTGCCATAGACTCTGGTCCGTTAAATTTTTGGGGCATACCTCGGTGATATAATATCATCAACAACAGCTTGTCTGGATTCTAAACCATCCAAATAGAAAATTCGTTTTGTTCTTTCCTTTTTTTATTGGGCGCTGAAACAGTTGAGCAGGAAGAAATGTCCATTGGTTTGATGGGTCTGAATGCTTATTGCGATTACATATGTGGTCTAACAATTTATCTATTGGCTCTTCATCATATGCATGCCATGCCATGTGGATGGTGGATGTGAGGAAGCAGGAAGTGTCGTGCTGTACCACATTTCAAATACAACCTTCTACCTGGTTTCTCTAACTATTTCAGTTTTGTCAAACCTATCCTATTATCCTACTATGTATTGTTGTTTTAGCACTATTTTTTCTATATGTTTTCCCTTTTATTGTGAAATATCCAATGTCTTTTTAAAATACTTACTCCTAGATGTTGTCTTGTAGAGTGTGGAGCTGACAAATGATGCTGTGGAGTTCCTGAAGGGGATCTTCTTCTTGTTTGACATCGATGGTGTATGCAATATTCTCTGCTTTGTAACTTTATTATGATGTGACATATAGATTCTATACGATATTTCAACTTAAGATATTCCTAATTAGCTTATGTTAAAGATATTTGAAGGGAATTTTAATCATATATGCTTATGCCTTATCTTCCTTGGTCATCTACCTTCCATAACTACAGATGATTGGTATTAGTCTACTTTAAATTAAAGATCAGACTTTCTTCATGTTTGTGGCTGCATGCGGATGGATGCAAACACTGACACACAGGCAAAACCAATTAGGGATCTAGCTGGTTGCAACGGTCACTCTGGTAATGTTGTGAAAATGGATGGTTGGGGAGGATGGATGCAGAAAAATTGGGTCTCTTGTTTTATCCTATTAAGAGATGTGCTTAAAAGAGATGTAGTTTAGATGGATGATGAAAGGACTAGATCGGTGATGAAGACAGACCCGTGGGCCTCAAAGTGTACAACTGTAGGCCCAAGAAAACCAATGACTATCCATAAAGCCCATGAAATGGGCCCGCAAATTTGAAAATCCAACAATGCATTAAAGGGGTCTTCTAGAAAGACCAAAAACCTTTTTGGAAGTTGCTATTATTAATATGGTTTTTTATGAAGACTAAGAATGCTCTTGAAGCTTGTTTTCATTAATTAGTTCTAGAAAGTTTTGGGACATCGAATTTGTTATGTATTAATTATTCTTAGGAAGTTGAAGTTTTTTACATTACTTAAGTCTTAGCATTTATAAAGGAGGATTCTACATTTATGTAGAATGTTTTATTAATGCTTATAAATAGAGGATCCTATGGCAATGTAACTCCATTCAGAATTGAAGTAAATGAAAAGTTCTTCTTTAGTAAGGTGTGACTCCTTACATTGGTGGTATGACTCCATCTTCGGATACCGAAGTTGGTGAGACTTAAACACTAGGTAATCCATAGAAGAAATGAGACAGGATTTCTCTTCTCCTTTTCCCCTTATTTCACTTCCTAGTAAACCTTCCATTCCCTTAATTAAAATCCAACATCATTCTTCCTTCGTAGTACAATCTTTGGTATCAGAGCAAGTTCCGACTTCTTGGCAATTTTGTGAAAAAATGTCTACTTGAAATAGACGACCATATGCTCCTAAACTCACGCAATCTCAGCGAGATTAACTTCTTTTGGAGTTAGTTCAAAAAGTGTAGCAACTGTCCCAACGTACTAACATCCTATGGTCTCGTATATTCCTGGAGCAGTCGGAAGAAGTTCAACAAGAACCCAACAATGGTGATACAAATTTTAATGAAATTTTTCAAAAGAATGAAGACATAGGTGGCATTGTTGAGGGCATGGTTGTTGAATCCTTCTGATTTGCGATTCAAATCCTACGATTTGAATCAAATCTCAGGCAAAACGATTCAAATCGCAGGTGAAAATCTTAATTGGATAAATCCCATTCGATTTAGGATTCATATTGCGATTTGCGATTCAAATCATATGATTCATGTGATTCACGCGATTCAAGCACGAAACCCCTTTCACAAACCGATACTTAAAACAAATATTTGTTTAATGTTTTTTTATTTTTTCAATTTACTAAAGGTACTTTATGTTTTTTAAGATGAAAAAAAATGGGACAACCCTTGTTATGAACATGCCAAAACCCTTATTTGGTATGTCTCTTTGTTGCTATGAAATGGAAAAAAAAAAGAGGAAGAAGAAAGAGGATGAAGTTGGAGAGTTCGACTCTAGGAGAACTTGATAGTTTATTTTATTAGTTTTTTTAATTATACAAGTCTTTGATACTTGATCTCATATAACACGATTACACAAGCTTACTTTTGTTGATTTATCTTTGATGATATTGGGGTTATGTTTCGTTTATTTAGTTCGTTTATTGAGTTCATTCGCATTTTGTATTGTGTATGCAATGAAATGTTCATTACTATCTTTTACCAATATATATGAATGAAATCTTCTGGATAATGAATTATTCCATTTTTATGATTTATTAAGTATTTTTTAACAACTTTTTAAAAGATGGATTGAATCTTACGATTTACGATTTGAATCCCGATTTGAATTGAATCTATCCTAAAACGATTTTATGATTCAATTACGATTTAATAACCTTGGTTGAGGGTACGAGGAACATCAGCCCAAAGCATCAACAACTCATACTCCAACTCGCGATGGCTTTACTTTGCATCGACAACTTCCACAAGGTAATTTCCGTCAAATCTTGAAGCACCACGATAATTATAGAGAGCGATTTGATGATGGATCGATGGGAGTTAATGTTGAAGTTGCTGATTTTTTCTGAAAGCTAGATCCGAATGCTTTCCAAGACTAGTTAATTTCTTTGGAAGATTACTTTGATTGGTTTGACATGTCTGAAGAACGATGGGTCCGTTTAGTGAAAATGGAACTCTAAGTGACAAACTCGTATATGGTGGCATAGTATAAAGGATTGACTCTATAGACTTGGTCAACCTCCTATCAATGATTGAGAGGAGATGAATTTGAAGTTGAAACTTGAAAGAGAAGTAGAGTCTCAGTATTTTTATTTAGTAACTAGGGCTGGAGTCTCACCAACTTAGGTGTCCAAAGATGGATTCACACTACCAATGTAAGGAGTCACACATTTCTAAAGAAGAACTTTTCACTCACTTTAATTCTGAATTGAGTTACATTGCCATATGATCTTCTATTTATAGGCGTTAATAAAACATTCTACATAAATGCTAGAATCCTTCTTCATAAATGCTAAGACCTAGGCAATGTAAAAGAAATAAACTTCCTAGTAATAATTAATACATAATAAATTCAATGTTCTAGGACTTTTTATAACTAATTCATGAAAACAAGCTTCAAGAGCATTCTTGGTCCTCTTAAAAGACCATATTAATATTAATGATAACAATTTCAAAAAAGGTTCTTGGTCTTTCTAGAAGACCCCTTTAATGCATTTCTGGATTTTCAGATTTGTGGGCACATTTCATGGGCTTTATGGATAGTCATGGGTTTTCTTGGCCTACAGTTGTACACTTTGAGGCCAACGGGGAAATGATTATATTATTAGATTGGTTTCATATTTTTAGGGTTTATGTAATTGCCACTATGGGGAAGATGACCCATTTGAAGTTCAGAAAGAAGCATGGATGATCATCTTCTTTGAAGGGTCTCTGGTATGGCAGAGGACGACTAAAGTGTTGATATACTGAGTTTCTAATGTCCACATTTTGTTGTTTTAGTTTGTAGTTTGAGCATTAGAGGTATTAGGAAGTTATTCCAGGTCTCCAAGTTTCCTATCTGTAGGCCTTGTCCACAATTTCATCATTTTAGTTCTCAAAACAACAACTTTGTTCTAATTGCAGTGTTTAGGACAAGACCAATGCGGGTAGTTAAGTCATTTTGAAGGTTAGATATAGGTTATTTGGGTGGGTGATTAGTGAGATCCATTGCTTCATCTTTCAGCTATCCGTTGTGATTTTCTTTTAGAAATTGTTATGTGATCATTGTAAGGGAAAATTATTTTAATGTTTGGATAAGTATGGTTCTATTTTGGTTTTAGTTCTTATGAGAAATTTTATGTGATGTTATTGCAAAAATCCTTGTTGGAGTAGTTTTTTTTCCCCTCTATACCTTGGAGATTATTCTCCTCGCGCTATCAAGCATTTTGCCTTGGACTGGTCTTTGCTCTTGTTACAATTTCTAATTGCATCATCAATTGGTTTTAGATCAAGTCTCCTTTTCAAGGGATGATGAACAATGAAGCTTGTTGTAATGCAAATATAAATATCGAAATGAAGAAATGCAAGATGTGTAATAGCTTTCCCAAGCCACAACACTAGTGGCAGGAATATTTGTGGTTGGTAGGGGCAGATTTTTTTTGTTGATTGATAGTATCCATTCATTGACGATGAATGATAATGTGAGAAAAGCTGTCAAGTTATCTTAATTTTGGTGGCAAGAGATATTACACTTTTAGTGGTGGTTTTTACTGTGGATTTCTATATTCTTTCTCGATAGATGCGAGAGTAAAGTGCCAATGGAAATGACGATCAGTGGCTAAGGAAGGAGTATCCAAGATATTCTTGTTCATAGGAGGTTCTTCTTCTTCTTATCACTTGTCTAAAAAAAAGGGTTGGCTGAAGGGTTGGTTCAAACAAAATTGAGTGATTGAACTAGGTCAATGTCATTACTAGCTGGTTGAAGCCTTAAAATTTGATAGGCACATGTAGTTGAACTGTTTACATAAATTTGATTCTACATGTGTTACTGTTACAAGATTTGAATATCTTTGGTTATATGTATTTGTGAATTCTTAATTGTGGTGCTTTAGTACTTTAAACTTCCATCCGTTTTGCGCAGTTACAAGATTCAGTTCAATCTAACTTACAGTATTCTAATTAGGATGGAGCCCTACGACCTGCTGAGCTTGACGATCTTTTTTCAACTGCACCAGAAAGGTGAATTTGGTTTTTTTAGCATCAGTGATTATTTGTTTGTTTCCTTTATTAGACTGCCATAAATGCTTTATCATGCTTTCTACTAATAACATAGTCACCGTGCTGCTCTTGTTCATGCGATGGACAAAGCAACACTTTACATACTTTTGTTCGGTTGATATTTGAGTATTTTTTACTTCCGATGACTTAATGAAGCTGCTGCAGTTAATAATGCTTAGCTTGCTGGATGGGATGCTTTGAGTGCAAAATTTATGACGTTTGCTCATAAATTGTGTTCCTAGTGGCACCTGCTTCTGCTTTCACTTGGGCATTTAAACTTGCTATTACATGTGTTCATTATGTGGTACTAAAGCAGAAACAAACATCCACATGCGTAATAGTTGTACATCTGTGATTGGCATCATACATCATTTATACAGTCGTATCTGCTGCCAAACTAATTGCTTGCCAAAATATTAGTGTTTGTTGTTAGATATGATAACTTATCTAACAACATGAACCGGTGGTAAATATTAAACCTGAAACTAAAATGAAAATTTTTGTACTGGACTCAATTTTGCACAATACATTTGGTGCCACAGGATAAGACATAATCAGTCTCCTACAACCAAATTATGAAAAATATATGCATATCTACATATGCATGCACATTTCCATAAACATGAAGGCATGCACACATCTACATGTGCATGCCTGCATGCTTCTATTGCATCTCTACGTCTGCTTGTATCAGTTTTTGTGATTGTGACCAACTTTTGTCTGTATATCTGTTACCTACAATGTGATATTCACATGATTATTAACTGGATCATGCTCTTGTTTTATGAATATAATTCTAATCAAGAATTTTGAAACTAGGATTTATGCAAAATATTTCACTTCCTGGCTCAAGTAAAAATAATGTTAGATAATTATCTGTGTAACTAAGGACAGGAAAATTTTGAAGTATTCTTGATTGTGGTGCTCAAACCAATCTTTTTCTTATAGTGTTACAGATTATTTTCCTTGTACATTGTCAATTTGAATAGATAGTCAAATTGATGTTTGCTCAATTTCTTTGTATTGTACAATTGCTCATGGCTCATCTTTTTTTTTTTTAAATTTAGTCCTTGGGGTGAAGCTCCGTATGCGGATGCTGCAGAGAAGACTGCATTAGGAGGCTTATTACTTGATGGATTTCTGTCAGAGGTGCGTATTTCCATTAGTTTTCCATGTCTTTCAATTTATATTTGTCCTATTATGATGGCTATATAACCTTGTTTCACACATTCTAACATATTCTGAAAGATCCTACAGTTTCAATTGATTTGATTAGCACTTGGAACTTCACATGAGATTAGTATATTTATTTTGATATTCACTCTTAGAAGGCAAAATAGTGTAATAGCTGTTGTTTGTAACCAACTATTTTGTTATTAATACTAGCTCTGGATTAGCATTTTAAGTGCAGTTCCTTTTCCTTTTTTAGTGGCTGTTTAGAGAATGAGAAAATGTTTGTTGTAGTCGTTATGTTTCAGTAGAAGAATTAGACAGTGATTTTACCACTGTGTTATTGGTGTAAGAGGTGCGTGCAATTCTACTTGATATATAATTGGGTCTTTTGGACTATCTCAATGCGAATAGAACATTTTCCTGATATTCATTCTATAAAGGAAAAATAATTGACAAATTGGAAGTTGTTTTCCGCAACAACTATCGTTTTATTAGCATCAAGGTTTAAAAATAGGGTTTCGGACACCGTAACGGACACGGCCGAAACCTTTACGTAACGGTTTCGGCCTTTACTTATTTATTTTTTTTGCTTAAAAAAAATCCAAAAAAGTCCAATAAATAGAAAAAAAAAACATATAATAAATGAGTAACAAGATACTTTTAAAGCCAATATGAAGCTCAAAATTTAGAAATAAGGAAATTAGATGGGTCGATGGTTGAAACATACCCGAAATAAATAACCTGCCTTGGATTCCTTTAAATCTATGAATTAATCCCCAAATCAAGTTGTTAATAAACAAAAAACAAAAAGATTTTAGGAAAAAAAAGGAAATAGAATAGGTAGAGAAGAAGAGAGGAAGCACAAATGAGGTTTTAGAATGAGTTTAGGGATTTTCGGAACCCAGTCATACTACTGAAACCTTTATGTATTGGACGTAATGCCTGTTACGTAACGGTTTCGGGCGTTATGGTTTTGTTTCGGGATAAACGGGTAAATGTACGGTATCGGGTATGGGAGGCCACCGAAACCTTTACGTAACGGTTTCAACGATTTTTTAAACCATGATTAGCATTAGCCATGAAAATGTTGTTCAAGAGAAGTCCCTTTTTCTTTTATTTGTGGGGGATGAAAGGCTTAGTACAATAGTTATATTGAGTGGAAGATTGTGGTGATTTTACTGGTTCGTTTTTGGTGCAAGAGGTGCCAACTTCTAATTGTCCCTTTTTCTTTTATTTGTGGGGGATGAAAGGCTTAGTCCTGTAGTTATATTGAGTGGAAGATTGTGTTGATTTTACTAGTTCCTTTTTGGTGCAAGAGGTGCCAACTTCTAATTGTCATTTATTGAAAACTTAACTTGAAAGGTTTATATATGCATTGGCTGAGTCCCTTATTATAAAGCATTTTGACTTGCTATTGTTGCTATGTACTGCCCTTTTGTTCGGCAGCACCATGAACTTTTTTGTTTTACTATTGACTTTCATCCATGTACCATTTGTTTGAACAATCATAAATTTTCTCCTCTTTTTTCCTCTTTTTGAGCTAATCGTGCATCGACTTTCTGACAAATATGCGTGGTTGCAGTGGGCCCTTATGACATTGCTAGACCCAGCTTGTAGCTTGGCTAATTTGACATACATTGGGTATGCTGGTGATCCTGCTTCAGCATTCCGTGTAACTAGGCGAAGACGGTTAGATCGTAAAAAGCAACAATCAGAAAGAAATGTTTTCCAGTGTTTTGTCTTTGGACCTAAATATGCTGGCAAGTCTGCATTATTGAATTCACATCTTGGAAGGTGCACCTTTTGGACCTGTCTCTTGTTAACTAACTTATATATATTTCGATTTGATTTGATGGTTTCTTGAATCAACCTTCTTAATTCTCCCTGTTTACTGCATAGTCCTTTTCTTCCCTCATTAGTCTATTGTGACTATATATCTTTTATGCAAATTTATTGTTGCTTGTTCCAAACACAGGCCTTTCTCTGACAATTATATTCCAACAACTGATGAGTGTTATGCAGTGAATGTTGTTGACCATATTGGGGTAAGTACAATTAGAAGAAGCACCATGTGCCCTGATAATCTGGTATTCTCTCTCTCTCTCTGCAGTAGTGCTCAATCAGAGAGGGTTTTGAGATTGCGGGTTTATACTTTTTTTGCTGTAATCATTTTGGTTCTTTACTTTTTTTTTTGTAATTCTTCCATTGTTCTCTTCTGGGCTCACTTCTCTGTGACCCCTTTGTATTAGCTATCGTTTCCCCCCTTTTATATTATTTCTCTTTTACTGATAAACAAAGAAAGATATTTGGGGCACATTTCAGTTTTAGACTTTACTTTTTGTTTGAAAATTTTGATTTTGTTCAAATGTGACCGTATTGGTCTTTATTCATGTATTGATGCCCCTAATATTGTTTTATGCAACAGCTAACACAGTAACACGGGGAAAGATTCTATGAAATAGTTGAAATTGTAATGGCTATCTTAATGTATCTATGATTCATGCTTTAATCTGCATTATATACACTCAATGTGTAACCAAAATGCAGTTACATTGTCATTTTCCTTGTTTGTGTTTAAATTCAAATGTTTGTTTTTCTTTTTGACATACTTAGGTGATTTGGGCTCTTTGACCAAGCATATGATTTGTTAATGTCTTTGCAGGGAGCTAAGAAGACCCTTGTATTGCGGGAGATACCAGAAGTTGGAGTTGGAACATTTCTGTCTAATAAAGAGTCTTTGGCAGCTTGTGACATAGCAGTATTTGTCCATGATAGGTGATTTAAATGCTGTTATGATTGTTAGATTTAAGTATTTCATAATTAATTGATACTATTTGTCCTTAAGATGATCATAATGTTTTGTCTCCATAACATTGAGATGCTGTTATGTTTATAATGCTTGTTGATTAGTATCCATCCATTGTTGGAGTAAACCCTTTTAACTAGCAGTCTAGCTGGTTTATAACTAGGTAATTGGTTGCTTATCTTCTCATATATATATATATAGCAATTTCATTGTTTATTTATGTGCTATTTTGAGTATTTTCATTGACTCTCTTTAGAAGCTGAGAGATCAAGATCTGAAGAGAACTTCTGCCGTGTTCTTAAAGTTTATTGGTAATTGGACGCATGCCTATGTGCGGCAAACTTTATTTTGCCTTTATAATTTTCACCCCTATCTTGAGCAGCAGTGAACAACATATCTTGTAATCGCATTTTCTTTTCTTCGTATTTCCATGGTTAATGACATGAAACTGTTTTTGCATTGTCAGTTCGGATGAAAATTCGTGGAAGAGAGCAACGGAATTACTTGTGGAAGTTGCTAGTCATGGAGAAGAAAGCGGCTTTGAGGTGCCTTGCCTCATTATTGCTGCCAAGGATGATCTGGATCCATATCCGATGGCAATACAAAATTCAACAAGGGTATTTACTTTGTCCATGTGCTAACTTGCCTTTTGTTTCCTCGCATCCATAATTATGAACTAGCTGGCCTCAAGTCAGTATTATGATTTGTCTGGCCTGAAAAGTTTCGACTTGCTAATGAATTTCAAATGGTCTTACAGTTATTTTGAACAGTGAGATATGTAGATTTTATATATTTTGTGTTGTGTTCTTTTTTCAAGATTTTACAGTTTTCTAGATTAGGTTTTGTACAGTGAGATATTTGGCTTTTACATATTTTGTGTCATGTCCTTTTTTCAAAATTTTCTAAATTAGGTTGAAGTTTGAAAAGTGTCCCACTGCTCCTGGTGTACATTCATTCAGGTGCTATGCATGGTAATATGGTAGATGAGTGATTTTTGAAGTTATTATACATGTTTTGCTACATTACATTTAACTTGAGGACTCTAGAAGTTCCCTGTGAAATTCCAAATACATTACTTTTAGCCTATATTTTCTCTTCTATAGTGACGTATTATTCAATCTATCCCCATGTTTATCCTTTTATCCCGTTTTTGTTCAGGTTCACAATAATTAATGTGGTGGTTTGCAAAAATTATTATTCTGGAACATATACTAATCACTCTTATTCCAATTTTGTTGTTGTAGGTTAGTCAGGATATGGGAATTGAGGCACCTATTCCTGTGAGCATGAAGTTAGGAGATTTCAATAATGTATTTCGTAAGATTATCAGTGCGGCAGAGCACCCTCATTTAAGCATTCCTGAAACTGAAGCTGGGAGAAACCGCAAGCAATACCACCGTCTTGTTAACCGCTCTCTAATGTTTGTTTCAGGTATGTTTGCTGATTTTAGAAATCAAAATTTCTTATTGGTTTTCAGGGGAAAAAATTAGTTATTGCATGGTTCTTCTTGGATTATCTTAATATTTTCTATTTGCAAGCAAATTCTTCTATAATTTCTTAGTTTCAAAAAGAATTTGTTAGCTAATTTTTTGGTACCCAAGAAATCACGCTTAACTGCTTAATTTGCTTGAAGCCTTTGTCCTAAGAATCTGGCATTGCATTCGCTCTGATTATTCCCCCTCCCCCATGGTAAAAAACCTATTGCTCTGGCATAAATATTCTGTAGCAATTCTCCAGAATAGCACACACTTTTTTCTAAGTATTGTGCATATATTATTTCTCTCTCATTCTCTCGTTATTTTTTCCTGTGTTTGTATCTTCTTGACTGAGTTTCTATTTCACAAAAACAGTTGGGGCCGCGGTTGCTATTGTTGGACTGGCAGCTTATCGTGTCTACATTGCAAGAAAGAATACCTCCAGTTAAGGAATAAGGTGTCCCCATCAATTGGCTGCCGGTTTTGCCCACCTCAACAACTTTATATGGTTGGTCGCATCTAGTTTTTCTTCATATTTAATCACCACCTCACTCGTTGAGTGATCTTGACATGGCAGTTGTGTACAGTGTTTTTGCAATTTTCTATTAGGCTTTTTGATTGCCTTGTGTTTATTCAGTAACATCTTAGATTTTCCCAGTCGCTTGTCTATTTTTATGCATCTAATGGCATGATCTTATTGTCAGATCGTCGTGGATGGTTTGACTTGACATTAGTGCCAACCAGTTTAGATCAGATCATTAGGATGATGTCCCTGCGAAAATCTATTTTGGTTCATCAATTGGAATGATCTGATGGATGGATGGGCTGACCAGCGGGATTTTTTTTCTACAATGCATTGAAGAGTAGATTTTATGAATGTTTGATCTAAACTAACCAAGTAATTATTAAATGAGAAGTTCAGGCATCCCGCTTTACTGAGAATTCATGGCTTCGATCCCATGGTATGATTACCATATAAAATGGCTGATCTACATCCCTTCTCATTAACCAGCTTACTGCTGTTAAACCAACAAAAACTGTACCTTATTTCTCTAGCCCACTGGGTTGACCTTTATATTAGAGTTCATCATCATCATTGCCTTATCTCAAATATTTGCAATTATAGAATCATGTTATGATTTTGCAAAATTTTATATCAGAGTTCTTCATCATCATTATTGTCTTATCCCAAATATTGTGATTATAGAATCATCTTATGATTTTGCAAAATTTTTATGTCGCCTTCAAACCTGATGTGACCCTCTTTACTTGGTCTTGGAACCGCAGAGAGTTCCAGCTATCAAAGATGGATCCTAAAATAAAAAATCTCATTGTTGGATTAATGTTTCAGTAAAAGTATACATAACTTTTCTGATTCATAATGGATGATAATGGTTTTCAATGCACACTTATAAAATGATATTTACGGATCAAATTCCAAGGCCAAGATGTAATTTCAATAGATTATAACTCAGACCAATTGTCAAATTCTATTGACACTGATTAAAATCAATAAATCAAATCAAAATGGGTAAGGGTTGTCTAATCACAGCGATTCTGATTTTTCACTATTACTGCGTGTGGCCAGTCATATGGTGGACCTTGGTTTGCTAGGTAGATTTTTGCAAGTGCAAACTAAACACCAAGGGCTTGGCCCATAGCTAGCGTGTCTCCCTCAAAAGAGGTAGGTTCCTGGACCAAATCCAGAGGAGAGTGCAGGATGGTTGTCATATCCATCTTCTAGCTTCAAATGCTATACATTAACCCACTAGTCTGGAACAGTTACTAACACTACTAACTGGATTGCGGCCTAGCCCTAACCGTATGGCTTGTACCAAAATCTTTTTTTGTTTTGTTTTCAGAATGATTTTTACATATTTTAAAGAGTTACTTTTAAGTAACTCCTCAACCCCCGAGGGTGTAGCCCAGTGATCACTTGGACGAACTGTAAATCAGGGGGTCTCAAGTTTGATTCCTGGCTCCCCTCACTAACAGTTGCATGGGGTGAGGTATTTCCTATGTAGCCCATGGGATAAGCCTGAGCTTTTAAGGCTCCGGGATATCCACGGTTATAATAATAATAAAAAAAGGAAGTAACTCAAGAAAATTTTATTCTATCCAAGTATGGATAGTGGCCCCGCCTTACCATTTTCTTTGTCATATATAGTAGGCCCCCCATTCTGGTTATGCCCTTTAGGTTGCCATGTGTCCCTATTGACTCCCCTTAATTATAGTTAAAATTTACCCACTTTGGGTTCACCTACTTATCTTTGATTTTTAGAAAAAATATATATATTTTGAAACTTAAGAGTTAGTGAATTTTAACTAGGGTTTGAAAAAAATTGATCTTTAAAAAAAAAACCAAGGATAGATGGGTGAATCTTAATCATAGTTAAGGGGTATCAAAATGGACACGTGGTAACTCCTAGGACATTAATGGAAAAAAATTCTCAATATAAAAATTACTACCGCAAGGACCTCAAGGACATTACTAGTAAAAATGCACACGTCAAAAATTTTAATGTTTTATTTTTTTAAAATTCCAAAAACTTAGTCATAAGTATTTATTGGTTTTAAAAGATATTTCGCCTGTAGAGCAGATACTAACCCCCAACCCTAGACCGTACAAAAAAAAGACATTTCGTAAAAGCATGTGATTGGTCATCGAATGATTATATTAATGTTTTTTTTACATAAAATAAAACGAAAGACTATATCCTTAAATATTAATGCTAAATATATTGATTAAAATATAATTATTAAGACGAACTTAAAATCATATCAAGACGGTCATTATTATTATTATCACTTATAGTTGCTCTGAAATAAAATAATTTTTCAAATTTTTCAAAAAGTAATTTTTTTTTTGGTAGGCAAGAATGAACATATATATATATATAATAAAAGTTGATAACTTTTAATAAATATGATGCAAAAAGTATATAGTTTATTCTATGCTTCATTTTCAATTAAAATTTAAAATTATTTTTAAAATAAAAATAAAATGAAGGACGTTGCAGTTACTTGAATACTTGAAGTGATATTTAACATAAAAAAAATAATTAAATTAAAGTTTAAAACTAAGCAAATAACGCTAAGCTAATCAACACAGGTGCATCACCTACAATTTTAACTTAAGCATCACCTAACTTTATTTAACATTTCATAGACCCTAATCGTGTGTTCGTTTGGCGAGAAAGTGGGTGAAAGAAAATAAATTAAGGGTGATGCTACGAGCACACCACTCTTTACTAACTGGACCCCAAATATATCACTTATTAACTGGACACCATTAAAATATAATAAATTCTATGAGCACACCAAGAGTCAAAAAATACCAATATATTTTCTACTTATACACCATTCTAATCTTAAAACCTTAAAACATGATAACTCATTATCCTTTCATGCTAGAGGCTCCACCTCCTATTGTAAGAATCGAAACATAAATAAAAAATAATAATATTAAGCTTATAAGAACCCAAAAAACTCTTCATATAATTTGACCCATAATACATCATCCATGACCCTAAAATAAATCATCCACTAACATATGTAGCCTACAGTTTTTAAATATGATTAGTGTCTAAACCAAAAAAAAAATTGCAGATGCTTGTTTGTTAATAGCCACATGTACAGCCTACTGGGCGTGTTGGGCTATAGTGTTTATCTCTCAATTGAGTGAACAAACAATAAATACAGATATAGATTTACCAATTATTTGTTTATGCATATGTGGATGAACAAAAAAGTAATTTGCTTTGCTTCTAAATCATTGCTTGTTATAGTAAACTATTATCAATTAGCTTTGGATTAAACAAACATATATAGATTTACAAAATACTTCTAGCATCATTGTATGCTACACATTAAAGCCACTGTACCTCCAATTAAACAAACAACATATACATGTTTTAATCAAAAAATTGATTTATATTCACTGAAACTTTATATTAAATTGTAAAAGGACATTAAAATCATTGTATCTCCACAAACTTCAACTTAAAGTCAAAGCTTGCAAATCTATGAGGTAGTAAAATTGGAAGAAAAAACTGCAGGATGACTGCCGTTACCGAGAGAAGAAGTTAAAAAGACAATGTCCATTGAGAAGATGTTCCTTCTTAGAGGGAGAAGAAGTTGAGAAGACAATGTTCCTTGAGAAGAGAAGACAACATTTTTAGATGAAGAGGTCTTAGAAAGAGTTTAGGGATTTTGGGGATGAGTGAGCTTAGAAAGATAAACTATAAAGAAATAGTAAGTGTTTTTTTTAAATGGTGTCCAGTAAGTAAATAGTGGTGTGCTCGTAGCAGCATCCTAAATTAAATTAAAATTTTCTTTTAAAACAACCATCAAAAGATGGATGAAGTTTTGGGGAGAAAGTTTATCACTATTAAGAAAGTGTAAGAAAATAAAAATGTGTTTCTTTACAAATCAAACGTTAGAAAAGTGTAAGAAAACTCACTTTTCTTTTACTTTCCTTCACTTTCTCGCCAAAGCAACCTAATTTGGTTGTCGAGAAAATAAGTAAAAACATGGAAAAGAAAAGAAAATTGGACAAAACACAACTAAAAATTGTATTAAAAATCCAAAATTTTCTTTTCTTTTCCATGTTTTCACCTTTTTTTCTCGGCAACCAAACATAGCATAAGTGGTCATCATATCTTAGAAAGGTATTAGTGCCCAACCTCTTTTTCCTTACCAAAAAAAAAAAAAAACCCCTCTTTTTGGGGAGATCAAATCACAGACAATTATGATTGAACTTGAGGAGAGTTCAATCGCACCCCTTCTATTAACTGCGACTAAGATTCACTAATCTTTAGGATTCAACAATTTAATCTTGGTTTTTTTAAAAAAATATTAAATAATAAAACCCTAGGTATAATTTTTTTAACCTGAGTTAAAAGTTTTTTCTAAAAAAAAGGTTAGATTATTAAACCCTAAGGGTTAGTGATTCTTAACTATAGTTGACCGTACGGGTGAACTTATGGTTTCTTTTTATTTTATTGTTCTATCCCGGGCAAAATAGGGTGTCTACACCAGCTTACTACTGTTAAAGCCAACAAAATTTGCCTTATTTCTCAATCTCATTTAGTTGACCTTTTATATCAGAGATCATCATTGCCTTATTCCAAATATTTGCCATTACAGAATCATGTCAAGACTTTCAAACATTTTATGCCGCCTTCAAACCTGATACATGCGAGCCTATTTACTTGGCCTTGAAACCAACAATGCAAGGGATGGGATTTCGTCTGCCCTCGCCAGACGAAAACCATTTGGCTCCCGCCCCACAAGTCAACACGTGTTCCTTTTTGACACCGTTTAACTATGATTATGACTCACTAACCTTTAGGGTTCAACCATGTAACCTTGGCTTTTAGAAAAAAAATATTAAAATTGTTTAACCATAGGATTTAAAAAAATATAACCAAGATTAAAAGGGCAGTTAAGGGCACTGTGAGTTAGCTAGAGGGTTTTGGTCTGGTGAGGGCCAGACTAAATTCGATCTCACAATGTAGTTTAAAGAGGGCACGATAGAGTTCCAACCATCAAAGAGGATCCTAAAATAAAAAATCTCATTGGGGGATTAATATTTCAATAAAAGCATGCAATATACATAACTGTTTTTGAGCAGCAGTGAACAACATTTCTTGTAATCACGTTTCTTTTTCTTCATATTTATATGTTTAATGACATGAAACTCTTTTTGCATTGTTAATTCGGATGAAAATTCGTGCAAGAGAGCATCAAAATTGCTTGTGCGAGTTACTAGTCATGCAAAAAAAAGCAACTTTGAGGTGCCTTGCTTAATTGTTGCTGCCAAGGATGATCTGGATCCATATCCAATAGCAATATAGAATTCAACAAGGGTATCTACTTTATCCATCGACTAACTTGTCTTTTGTTTCCTCGCATCCGTAATTATGAACTAGTTGGCCTCAAGTCAGTATCATGGCTTGTTTGGAGTCTGGCTTGAAAAGTTTCTTCTTGTTAAAGTACTTTAAATGGTCTTACAATTATTCTGAACAATGAGATATGTGGCTTTTACATGTTTGGTGTTGTCTCTCTTTTTCCAGAGTTTACAATTTTCTAGATTAGGTTGAACAGTGTCTGACTGGTCATGGTGTACATTCATTCAGGTGATATGCATGGTAATACATTATTTGCAACCTATATTAATCACTGTTGTTGCAATTTTGTTGTTCTAGGTTAGTCAGGATATGTGAATTGAGGCACCTATTCCTGTCAGCATGACTTTAGGAGATATGAATAATGTATTCTGTAAGATTATAAGTGTGGCATAGCAGTCCCATTTAAGCATTCCTGAAATTACAGCTGAGAGATACCGCAAAGCACTCTCTCATGTTTGTTTCAGGTATGTTTGTTGATTTTGGAAGTCGAAATCTCTTGTTGGTTTTCATTGAAACAAAATTACTTACTGCATGGCATCGATCCCGTTGTATTACATCTCTGCCATCTTGAATTATCAAAAAAGGAATACAGAAAATACTCTGAGGATCAGAAGATGGGCATGATATGCATTAAAAAATGGCTGATCTACATATATTTTCATTAACCAGCTGTGGTATAGCAACTTTTTTTGAAAAATTAGAAAAAAAATTAATCCAAAGCATTCTCCACATTAGCATGCATAAAGCATGCTAATATGACGAATACCGAGTCGCCACCAATCATTGAGTTGTGGTGTGATTGGTCACCAAAATTCATTTTTTGGAAAATAAAGACTGTGAAACTAAGACGAGATTTTAGGAAGAGAGGTTTTTTTGTAATTTGGGGAAGGTGTTAGGCACCCTAAATTAGGGGTGTCAATGAGCCGAGCTGAGCTAAGCTGGGCACTACTTGGACTCGGCTCGTTGGAATTTTACAGATGCTCGGACTTGGCTCGTTGGAATTTTACAGATGCTCAGGCTTGGCTCATTTGAATTTTACAGATGCTCAAGCTCGGCTTGGCTCGGCTCGTCCACAAATCGTTGAGCTCGAGCTCGGCTCGGCTCAATAATTTTTTATTTTATTTTAAATACATTCATAAGCACTAAATTCAATTTTAAAAAAAATTAAAGGGCATTTTTTTTGGGGATGTCATGTGACTCACGTATAAGTTTGAGTTAAAACTTAAAACATAAATAATTATGTTAATGTATACTAAATATATTTTACCAAAAAAATGTATACTAAATATATAATATAAATTTAACTTCTAAAGGGTATTATTATAAAATTAATCGAGCCGAGCTGAGCCACCTATTGTTCAGGCTAAAGTTTAAAACTAAGCAAATAACGCTAAGCTAATCAACACAGGTGCATCACCTACAATTTTAACTTAAGCATCACCTAACTTTATTTAACATTTCATAGACCCTAATCGTGTGTTCGTTTGGCGAGAAAGTGGGTGAAAGAAAATAAATTAAGGGTGATGCTAGGAGCACACCACTATTTACTAACTGGACACCAAATATATCACTTATTAACTGGACACCATTAAAATATAATAAATTCTATGAGCACACCAAGAGTCAAAAAATACCAATATATTTTCTACTTATACACCATTCTAATCTTAAAACCTTAAACATGATAACTCATTATCCTTTCATGCTAGAGGCTCCACCTCCTATTGTAAGAATCGAAACATAAATAAAAAATAATAATATTAAGCTTATAAGAACCCAAAAAACTCTTCATATAATTTGACCCATAATACATCATTCATGACCCTAAAATAAATCATCCACTAACATATGTAGCCCACAGTTTTTAAATATGGTTAGTGTCTAAACCAAAAAAAAAAATTGCGGATGCTTGTTTGTTCATAGCCACATGTGCAGCCTACTGGGCGTGTTGGGCTATAGTGTTTATCTCTCAATTGAGTGAACAAACAATAAATACAGATATAGATTTACCAATTATTTGTTTCTGCATATGTGGATGAACAAAAAAGTAATTTGCTTTATTTCTAAATCATTGCTTGTTATAGCAAACTATTATCAATTAGCTTTAGATTAAACAAACAACATATATAGATTTACAAAATACTTCTAGCATCAGTGTATGCTACACATTAAAGCCACTGTACCTCCAATTAAACAAACAACATATACATATTTTAACCAAAAAATTGATTTATATTCATTGAAGCTTTATATTAAATAGTAAAAGGACATTAAAATCATTGTATCTCCACAAACTTCAACTTAAAATCAAAGCTTGCAAATCTATGAGGTAGTAAATTTGGAAGAAAAAACTGCAGGATGACTGCCGTTACCCGAGAGAAGAAGTTAAAAAGACAATGTCCATTGAGAAGATGTTCCTTCTTAGAGGGAGAAGAAGTTGAAAAGACAATGTTCCTTGAGAAGAGAAGACAATATTTTTAGATGAAGAGGTCTTAGAAAGAGTTTAGGGATTTTGGGGATGAGTGAGCTTAAAAAGATAAACTATAAAGAAATAGTAAGTGTTTTTTTTAAATGGTGTCCAATAAGTAAATAGTGGTGTGCTCGTAGCAGCACCCTAAATTAAATTAAAATTTTCTTTTAAAACAACCATCAAAAGATGGATGAAGTTTTGGGGAGAAAGTTTATCACTATTAAGAAAATGTAAGAAAATAAAAATGTGTTTCTTTACAAATCAAACGTTAGAAAAGTGCAAGAAAACTCACTTCTATTTTACTTTCTTTCACTTTCTCGCCAAAGCACCCTAATTTGGTTGTCGAGAAAATAAGTAAAAACATGGAAAAGAAAAGAAAATTGGACAAAACACAATTAAAAATTGTATTAAAAATCCAAAATTTTCTTTTCTTTTCCATGTTTTCACCTTTTTTTCTCGGCAACGAAACATAGCATAAGTGGTCTTCATATCTTAGAAAGGTATTAGTGCCCAACCTCTTTTTCCTTACAAAAAAAAAACCTCTTTTTGGGGAGATCAAATCACAGACAATTGTGATTGAACTTGAGGAGAGTTCAATCGCACCCTCAGGTCAACACATCCTGTTAACTTCTATTAACTGTGACTAAGAGGGAGATCAAATCACAGACAATTGTGATTGAACTTGAGGAGAGTTCAATCGCACCCTCAGGTCAACACATCCATGCTAACTTCTATTAACTGTGACTAAGATTCACTAATCTTTAGGATTCAACAATTTAACCTTGGTTTTTTTTTTTAAAATATTAAATAATATAACCCTAGGTATAATTTTTTTTAACCTGAGTTAAAAGTTTTTTCTAAAAAAAAGGTTAGATTATTAAACCCTAAGGGTTAGTGATTCTTAACTATAGTTGACCGTACGGGTGAACTTATGGTTTCTTTTTATTGTTCTATCCCGGGCAAAATAGGGTGTCTACACCAGCTTACTACTGTTAAAGCCAACAAAATTTGCCTTATTTCTCAATCTCATTTAGTTGACCTTTTATATCAGAGATCATCATTGCCTTATTCCAAATATTTGCCATTACAGAATCATAAGACTTTCAAACTTTTATGCCGCCGTCAAACCTGATACATGCGAGCCTATTTACTTGGCCTTGAAACCAACAATGCAAGGGATGGGATTTCGTCTGCCCTCGCCAGACGAAAACCATTTGGCTCCCGCCCCACAAGTCAACACGTGTTCCTTTTTGACACCGTTTAACTATGATTATGACTCACTAACCTTTAGGGTTCAACCATGTAACCTTGGCTTTTAGAAAAAAAATATTAAAATTTTTTAACCATAGGATTTAAAAAAATATAACCAAGATTAAAAGGGCAGTTAAGGGCACTGTGAGTTAGCTAGACGGTTTTGGTCTGGTGAGGGCTAGACCAAATTCGATCTCACAATGTAGTTTAAAGAGGGCACGATAGAGTTCCAACTATCAAAGAGGATCCTAAAATAAAAAATCTCATTGGTGGATTAATATTTCAATAAAAGCATGCAATATACATAACTGTTTTTGAGCAGCAGTGAACAACATTTCTTGTAATCACGTTTCTTTTTCTTCATATTTATATGTTTAATGACATGAAACTCTTTTTGCATTGTTAATTCGGATGAAAATTCGTGCAAGAGAGCATCAAAATTGCTTGTGCGAGTTACTAGTCATGCAAAAAAAAGCAACTTTGAGGTGCCTTGCTTAATTGTTGCTGCCAAGGATGATCTGGATCCATATCCAATAGCAATATAGAATTCAACAAGGGTATTTACTTTGTCCATCGACTAACTTGTCTTTTGTTTCCTCGCATCCGTAATTATGAACTAGTTGGCCTCAAGTCAGTATCATGGCTTGTTTGGAGTCTGGCTTGAAAAGTTTCTTCTTGCTAAAGTACTTTAAATGGTCTTACAATTATTCTGAACAATGAGATATGTGGCTTTTACATGATTGGTGTTGTCTCTCTTTTTCAAGAGTTTACAATTTTCTAGATTAGGTTGAATAGTGTCTGACTGGTCATGGTGTACATTCATTCAGGTGATATGCATGGTAATACATTAACCTATACTAATCACTCTTATTGCAATTTTGTTGTTGTAGGTTAGTCAGGATATGTGAATTGAGGCACCTATTCCTGTCAGCATGACTTTAGGAGATATCAATAATGTATTCTGTAAGATTATAAGTGTGGCAGTCCCATTTAAGCATTCCTGAAATTACAGCTGAGAGATAACCGCAAAGCACTCTCTCATGTTTGTTTCAGGTATGTTTGTTGATTTTGGAAGTCAAAATCTCTTGTTGGTTTTCATTGAAACAAAATTACTTACTGCATGACATCGATCCCCGTTGTATTACATCTCTGCCATCCTGAATTATCAAAAAAGGAATACAGAAAATACTCTGAGGATCAGAAGATGGGCATGATATGCATTAAAAAATGGCTGATCTACATATATTTTCATTAACCAGCTGTGGTATAGCAACTTTTTTTGAAAAATTAGAAAAAAAATTAATCCGAAGCATTCTCCACATTAGCATGCATAAAGCATGCTAATATGACGAATACCGAGTCGCCACCAATCATTGAGTTGTGGTGTGATTGGTCACCAAAATTCATTTTTTGGAAAATAAAGACTATGAAACCAAGATGAGATTTTAGGAAGAGAGGTTTTATTGTAATTTGGGGAAGGTGTTAGGCACCCTAAATTAGGGGTGTCAATGAGCCGAGCTGAGCTAAGCCGGGCACTACTCGGACTCGGCTCGTTGGAATTTTACAGATGCTCGGACTCGGCTTGTTGGAATTTTACAAATGCTCGGACTCGGCTCGTTGGAATTTTTCAGATGCTCAGGCTTGGCTCATTCGAATTTTACAGATGCTCAAGCTCGGCTTGGCTCGTCCACAAATCGTTGAGCTCGAGCTCGGCTCGGCTCAATAATTTTTTTATTTTTTTTAAAATACATTCATAAGCACTAAATTCAATTTAAAAAAATTAAAGGGCATTTTTTTTTGGGGATGTCATGTGACTCACGTAAAAGTTTGAGTTAAAACTTAAACAGAAATAATTATGTTAATGTATACTACATATATTTTACCCAAAAAATGTATACTAAATATATAATATAAATTTAACTATTAAAGGGTATTATTATAAAATTAATCGAGCCGAGCTGAGCCAACTATTGTTCAGGCTCGGCTCGTTTATTTTTCGAGCTCACTTTAAGGCTCGGCTCGGCCCAACGAGCCCAAAGTAAAAGCTCAAGCTCAGTTTATTTCGAGTCGAGCAGAGCTGGCTCGACTAGTTGACACCCCTACTCTAAATCACCCGTTTAACGACGGTAACCTATGCTTTCAAGATTTCCTAAAAGTTTAATTTGAAAGATCGGCTTAAAAAATCAAGATTAATGAGATATCCCTAAGGACTTTAACTTGGCTTTAAAAAAAAGGACTCTAGATTCAAAGTTTTAGAAAAATGATGGGAAACCCAAATCTACTAAAATTGCAAATCTAAACACCTTAACATTTCCTAAATTAAAAATATGATAAAAGGTCTAGACTTATGAATATAAGAAAATTCCTAAATGAAAATAAAACAGTAAGACTCGCCTTAAATTTTCTAGGAGAAGACCAAAAATCCCTAGGATGGACTTTAAAACGACAAGGAACCTAATGACATGTTGGGAATTTCTAAAAAGATGACTAAAAGAAGAAGAAGGGTTCTAAATACCAAATTAGTTTTTTTTTCTTTTTTTTAAGTCACTATACTATTAAAAAAAACGGCATTAAACGACTCTATTCTAGGAAGATTAGAAATCACCATGAATGCAAGAAAATGATATTTCTTACTTTTTTTTTTTTTCTGTTTTTCAGCAAAATGTAAATTTTGAAAGGAAAATTTATGGATCCTAAAATGAAGGAAATACCCTCATTTTCCCATTTCTCACAAGGTGCCCCAATTTGGTGAAACGAGTCATAGGGGGACCTTAGTGAATTTTAGGGAAAAAGAGGGTAATCTAAGGTTAAAAATGCTATAAAAAAAGGGAAATTGATCAAGAGTTCTAAATTTAGGGAGCACCTCTTTATCCCTATTTTTTTTAAAGGAGTCCCAATTCGGCAAAACTCGTCATAGGAGATCCTTAGTGAATTTTAGAGAAAGGAGAGGGTGGTTTTGTAAAAAAATTGATTCACATCAAAGAAACTAAAAATAAAATAAAATAACCAAAATGGGTTCTAAAATACCTAAGGATTCCTACCACTCCTCCTTTCATTTGGAGCCCCTTAAATCAAGGAAACACATCATAAGTGGGTCCAAACTATAGTGGGAGAGTGATAGGTCTCAAATCCTATCTCAAGACTCATATTAACAAAATAAAATGGAGGGTTAGGAGACTAATTGACATAAATGTAAAATTAAAATTTAAACTTACCTATGTGGGTTGGATTACCTTTGCTTTTTCTCCAAGTTCTTCATTATAGAAGTCCTTCTTCCAGAATTCTTCTTCTCTAAAGCTTCATTTCCTTCAAGGCTTCTTTTCTCATAAGGTATCGAGACTTAGAGAATTTTGGGACTAAAACAAAGGAAGGGCTAAAAAAGTTTTTTAATTCCTTACTAAATGCATATCTTCTTTAGTCTTTTGGACAAAGGTTAGGCTAGTAGAGAATTCATGTTTGAAATGGGTAGAGAAATTGGGTTTTATAGTGTGCGAATGGGAGGTGAAACTTTCTCACTTCCAATGTGGGACTAAACTAAATTAAGGATATAGATGTCATTTTTGGGGTTGATGGGGATGAATTCCCTGAGATCTCACAAATTATGGGGTATTTGGTCCAAGAGGGGTTAGCAGACCATAAGAGTTGTTGGATCAAAGTTTGAGTACTGGTTCAATCATTTTTTATATAAACGGAATTAGTGCAAAAAAGATTGGTCATTTATGGGAGACATGTCCAAAAAGTCCTTACTATAACAGAAAGGATTCTCACGCACATGGTTAGTTACGGGTTCAGACTTAGGTCGTTTTTGGCATAAACGACTCTTGAAATAAGGCCACAAAGATGTTGTCGTTTATAACAAAAAGAGGTTTTTCCCAAAATACACCTAGGGTTTACTTAGAGGCCGTTTATACACCCCCTTTTTAAAATTTTACTTTTAACTTTTTTTCCTTGACATAAATGTCCGTATCCCTACCAAAAGAATCAGTTTGGTTTTCTTCTCCCATCTTACGGCTAAAAGAAACCCTAGACCCTAATCTCATCCACAAATCCACAATCCCCACAATTGGTAACCCTAAGATTTGATGTTGTAATCGATTCTCTCTTGATTAATGGTTTCGTGAACAATAACTAAACTAACAAGAACAGTTGCAAATGAGGTCAAGACCAAAGAGGCGCCAGAGGTCCTTGGATTTGGAGCTGGAGCTTTGCTGGAAGTTCCTCCGGTAGAGATTGGAGTGGGTGGTGGTATGTTGGATATTAAGATCGGGGTGGCTACAATCCCTCGATCGAACGGCTATGATTATTGATGGGTAAATCTAACCTCAATAATGTGAATTCCCACATGCATCACACACTCATGCACATCATCACATGCATGTTTATGCTTTACAAATATACTATATGATATTTATTTATATTCAAACTTCATGCATACATTTGTGCAAGAGCATCGGATCATCTCTAAGCCAGAGTGGGTATCTTGACAAAGGATGACCGTTGGATGTCTTAGATTTAGTCAAATGGCCTAATAACCACTTTGACCAAGTCATTAAGACTCAAAGAGCCGTTAGTACTGTTACATTGAGCCAAGGGAGCTAAGGATTAAAGTGGTTTAATCTAGACCGTTGATCTAGATGCCTTTAGCAAGAATCAAGGAATGGAATCAAGGAATGGAGTTATGGAGTCTAAAGACTCTTTTCTTGGTGTATAAATATCCCCCATGTTAGAGGAGTAAAAAGGCAAGTTATTGTCCAAAGAAATACAATTTCCATTCTTGGTAAAGAGAGAATCGTATCTGTCAAGGAAATTCTTGTGTGTCTCTTTTGAGACTTGTTAAGGTACACCACACTACACCCAATTGTTGTGCAAAATCCTGTAGAGGAGAAAACCTAGCTCAACTTGGTTCATAATCGACGCTTAAGGTTCAAACTCATGCTCTTAGTTCCACTTTGCTAAAGTCACGGGTCACAATTCCGCTGCTTATACGTGTCCCTACATTGGTATCAGAGCAAGGTTCACGGTATTATATTGTGTTGAGAAACATTAGATCAAAAATCATAAGAGATATTCACTTTGTTCTCTCTTCCATGTACTGTTTGAAGAAAGTTTCTCCAAAAAGCTTCAACCCATAAGACTATTTGTCTCTTAATGAAAAAGTGTGTCAACACCCTTTTTGCTTAACCAAGGTTCACCATATTACCTTGTGTCGAAAAACGTTGGATCAAGACTCATATGAAACTTGTCTACGTTTTTGCCTTTGGAGAAAGCTTCTCCAACAAGAAACTGTCTCTCTGAAAAAGCTTCACTATTTTGGCCTCTGTTACGTGAAGTGCGAGATCCTTCACCTGTTCTCTTTACTCTCTAAGGACAGTGTCGATCTCACTGTCAGTTGTCTATAAAGTGCCGATCTTCACTAAGTCCATATTCCGGCATCCCTCTCGTGCATTAACTAGTCGTGTAATTTGAAGATGAGCACTCGATCGGAATTGGATCACAGAATCAGGTGCATTCATTCCATATTACTAATTGATTGATTATTAGTATATTTCTGAGTCATTGAATATTGCTAGAACACCCATAAAAATCTGCTATTTGCTAGAAAATAAATAATATCATTTATTTATTGAAAAATCAGTAATTTTGAGAATTTGAAATATATTTTCATTTTATTTTATTGTGATTAACAATGAATAAAATACAATATAGCAACATATCGAATTCTATATAACAGATTAACATACTGTTAGAGCAAAAATTAACATTGCAAACATCTGAGATTTTTTCGTGATCTGTTGAGACATATTATTTGGTTCATTGATTATATTTTTAGAAAATTATGTCTTCTCGTGTAGTAAGCTCAGAATTGAGTAAAACTGAAAAACTTAATGGCAATAATTATTCAACTTGGAAAAGGAGAATAAGACATATTATTTCAAGATAAAGTGGAGTATGTAATTGATACTCCTTATCCTGATGAAAAATTTGTAGAGAATGATAAATTGGCAAGATCCATAATGCTCACATTCATGGATCCTGATATTGAAATAATATTTGAAGAACATGAAACAGCTAAAGAAATGTTTGATGCTATTAAATTTGCTTATGGTAGTGAATCTGAGACATACATTCAATTATTAATAGAACAATTTAATACTTCTATGATGAAAGAATGTGAAAATATAACTGAGCATGTTAATAAAATGATTGTAATATCTAAAGAATTAGCTACAGTGGGAAATCCAATACCAGATAAAATACAAGTCTCAACTGTTTTACATAGTTTACCAAATTCTTGGAAATCATTTGTGATTGCCCTTAATTTATCTGGGCAACAAGTTACAATGAAAACACTCCCTATGCTATTAGGAGTTGAAGCTGAAAGGAGACTTAAAAAGAAAATAAATAAAGTCAACTTAGTTGATGCCCTACCATTATCTTCTAAGATCAAACCTAATAAGCCTTACAAGAAATATTTTAAACGTAAACCTTTTAACTTTGGTAAGAGAAATGACAAGAATAAAAGAATATTTGATAATTGCTATAATTGTGGAAATCCAGCCCACCACATGTTTATCTGTCCTCAAACTAAAAATAACAAACAAGAATCTAAAGACATTGTTTGTGTGGTGTCAGAATCGCTTCTTGTTGATAGCGACTCTCAAGCCTGGTGGGTGGACTCTGCTTCATCAAGGCACGTGGCAAAGACTAAAGAGAACTTCATAGAGATGAAGGAGATCAAAGCCGGCGACCATAAGCTCTATATGGGCAATAACACTTACTGTGAGGTTCTAGGAATCAGAATTCTCAAGTTGGTGTTGCCTGGAGAAACAAACCTCATCCTCACTGATGTATTGTATGCGTCCGGAATGAGGCGTAATCTTTTGTCTGTACCACGTCTAGATGACAAGGGTTTTAAAATACGTTTCTGTTCATCAAAAGTGTCAATTGGGAAACACGGACATAATCTAGTATGGGGAACTAAAATTGATGGCTTGTATCGTTTAAATGTTTCTAATAAAACTTGTAGTTCTTCTGCTTATATTGATGAGTGTTATATGAATGTTAATTCTGCCTTGTGGCATATGAGACTTTGACACATAAATTATAATAAGATGAAAAAAATGGCTAATAATGGTCTTATACCTAACATTGATGAAAATCTAAAACCTTGTGAATCTTGTATATCTGATAAGATGACAAGAAAACCTTTTGGTAAATGTGAAAGATCTAAAGAATTATTAGAAATAATTCATTCAGATATATGTGGACCGATAAATGTAAAAACTCATAGAAATATGATATATTTTATAACATTTACGAATGACTATTCAAGATATGGTTATATATATCTTATGAAACATAAATCTGAAGCTTTAGAAATATTTAAAGAACATAAGATATAAATAGAGAATCAATTGGGAAGAAAATTAAAAGTACTTAGAACAGATAGGGGAGGAGAGTATGTATCAGATAACTTTAATAATTTTTGTAAAGAGAATGATATAATTCATCAACTCACGACCCCTTATACGCCTCAACAGAACGGTGTATCTGAAAGGCGAAATAGACATTGTTATATATGGTGAGGTCAATGTTAAGTCAATCTAATCTAAGTACAACTTTTTGGGCAGAAGCACTCTAAGCTGCAACATATATACTTACTTAATAAAGTACCAACCAAAGCAACAAGTCTAAGCCCTTATGAACTATGGACAGGTAGAAAACTAGACCTAACTCATTTAAGAGTTTGGGGTAGTTCAGCCCATGTAAAAATACTAGGACCTAATAGAAGTAAATTAGATCCTAAAACAATAAAATGTAATTTTATTGGATATTGTGAAAACTCTAAGGGTTATAGATTTGTTGTACATCATTCTAATGGTTCTGTAAGAGTAATAGGAAGTTAGAGACGCCTATTTTCTAGAAAATTATTTAGAACAAAATAAATCAGATAAAATAGTAGAGTTATTTGAAATAACTAAACAAGAAAGTACAATGCATAATAAAGAAGAGGAAGTTATAGAAAAGCCTACACCAGAAGATACTATAACTAGAATATAAAGGGAGAGAAAACCTCCTAGTTATTTGAAAGATTATTATGTAATGATAAATGAAGAAATACCAGATGATCTTATAGATTATAAAATGGCTATGGAATCTGTTGATTCTTCGGAATGGAAACATGCAATTTCAGATGAATTAAAATCTATAGAAAAGAATGAGGTATGAGAACTAGTAGACCTACCTAAAGATAGAAAAGCTATTGGTTCCAAATGGATTTTGAAAAAGAAACTTATATCAGATGGAACAGTAGATAAATATAAAGCCAGACTAGTAACAAAAGGCTATAATCAAAAAGAAGGTATTGATTATGAAGAGACTTACTCACCCGTCGCAAAATTCACATCTATTAGAATTTTGATATCTCTTATACCTCATTTAGATTTAGAACTTCATCAAATGAATGTCAAGACGACATTCTTGAATGATGAACTAAAAGAGGAAATCTATATGAAACAACCTGAAGGATATCAAATTGAAGGAAAAGAGGATAAGGTATATAAACTGAAAAAATCTTTATATGGACTAAAACAATCCTCTAGACAGTGGTATTATATATTCCATAATGCGATAATGAAATATGGATTTGAACCTAATAACTTTGATCACTGTATATACACTTAGATTAGTAGGAGTTATTACATAATAATATCTCTTCATGTAGATGACATACTAATGGCTGGAAATGATTTAAATAAAATCATGGAAATTAAAGAATGGTTGAAAAGCCAATTTGAAATGAAAGATATGCGTGAAGCAGATTATGTTTTAGGAATTAAAATTTCCAGAGATAGAAAATATAGAAAATTAAGTCTATCTCAAAAACCATATTTAGAAAATGTTTTGAAGAAATTAAAAATGGATTTATGTAAACTTCTTGAGTCTCCTATATATAAAGGAACAAAACTATCTAAGAATATGACACCTACAAATGAAGAAGAGATAAATGAAATGAAAAATAAACCTTATGCTCAATTGATAGGTAGCCTAATGTATGCAATGTTATATTGTACTAGACCAGAGCTCGATTTTGCAGTAGGTTTAATTAGTAGATTTCAGAGTAATCCTAGATTAGCACATTAGATAGCTGCAAAACGTGTATTGAGATATATTAAAAGTACATTGAACATTGCATTAACCTTCCAATCAGATGACTTGGAAGTTGTGGGATTTTACGATGCAGATTTTGCAGGAGATCCCGATGATAGAAAATCCACCTCAGGATATGTATTCTTGATGAGTGGTGTAGCCATTACTTAGTCAAGTAAAAAGCAAGGATGTATTGCTAGATATACTATGGAAGCGGAATACATCGCTTGTAGTACTGCAGCAACAGAAGCTGTATGGATAAAGAGATTCTTAAATGACTTAATAATTGATGTAATAATTGATAGACCTATTCACATATATTGTGATAATGAGGCCGCGATAAAAACCACTAAGAATGGGGAAATCGGTCCAAGAAGTAAACATATAGAACTGCAATATCATTATATAAATGATGTGATCCAGAAAAATCAGATCACAATTGGATACATTTCCACTAAGGAAATGATTGCAGATCCTTTGACCAAACCCATTGGTACTGAAGAATTTAGAAGGCATGTAGCCTCTATGGGTTTGATATAGAAACATCTCGGGCTTATAGCCAAGTGGGAGATGTTGGATATTAAGATCGGGTGGCTATAATCCCTCGATCGAACGATTATGATTATTGATGGGTAAATCTAACCTCAATAATGTGAATTCCCACATGCATCACACACTCATGCACATCATCACATGCATGTTCATGTTTTACAAATATACTATATGATATTTATTTATATTCAAACTTCATGCATACATTTGTGCATAATTTCATGTTAGTATTGTAGGATGAGGAGCATCGGATCATCTCTAAACCAGAGTGGGTATCTTGACAAAGGATGACCGTTGGATGTCTTAGATTTAGTTAAATGACCTAACAACCACTTTGACGAAGTCATTAAGACCCAAAGAGCCGTTAGAACTGTTACATTAAGCCAAGGGAGCTAAGGATTAAAGTGGTTTAATTTAGACCGTTGATCTAGATGCCTTTAGTAAGAATCAAGGAATAGAGTTATGGAGTCTAACAACTCTTTTCTTTGTGTATAAATATCCCTTATGTTAGAGGAGGAAAAAGGCAAGTTATTGTCCAAAGAAATACAATTTCCATTCTTGGTAAAGAGAGAATCGTATCTGTCAAGAAAATTCTTGTGTGTCTCTTTTGAGACTTGTTAAGGTACACCACACTACACCCAATTGTTGTGCAAAATCCCGTAGAGGAGAAAACCTAGCTCAACTTGGTTCATAATCGACGCTTAAGGTTCAAGCTCATGCTCTTAGTTCCACTTTGCTAAAGTCACGGGTCGCAATTCCGCTACTTATACGTGTCCCTACATGGTAGTACTGGTGCAGGCTATTTATGAGATTTTGGAGATGGAACACTCTTTAGTGATGAAATTCAGGAGCAGCCCTAGGAGAAATAGAAAGTCCACAGTAACTAAAAGGAGGAGCAGAGACCCCTTTGAAAACCTCTCTCAAGTGTCATCTCTTCGAATTGCGATTCTTTAACATCCATTTGAGCCTCCACATTACTCCACAAAACCATCAATCAAGAGAGAATTAATTGGTGATCAAAGGAATGTCATGGATTTGCTCTATAGCTCTCAAAAATCCCAACTGAAATCAAGAACTTATTGTTCTGTCTTGCAGCTCCGTGCGAATCTTAATATGCTACTAGATGGCAGGAAGGTTAATTCTATCATTTCCTCTAATGGTATCGAGGTCAATGGTGTTTTGGGTTTGAAACTAGTCTTTATGTATGTGAATTGCAGGGATTTAGGGAAAGAAAACCCAAACTGGTTATTTGGTAGGGACGAGGGCAATTATGTCAAAGAAAAAAAATAGGGTGTAAAAAAGTAAAAGTTTTTAAAATGGGTGTATATATGACACCCCATTAAAACCTGGGTGTATTATGGGAAAAACCCTAACAAAAATGAAGTTTATAATGTCTTGCAAATGTTTTGGTCGTTTATATGAAAAACGACCGCACTGGTAATGTCCAAATAGGGCTGGTCGTTGATGTAAAAAACGACCCATATAATGGCTTGCAAATGCTTTGGTCATTTATTTAAAAAAAATGATCAAACTAGACTTCTAAAAGAAGCACTTTGGTGCATTGGTATGGTCCCACATGAAGCTGATGAGTTTGTAAGCACCCAATTTTTACACCCTGTTTAACCATGGTTAACCTCCGTTAACCATGATTATTCTCGGCCAAACGTTAGAAGCCTTAGGTAAACCCTGAACCCTAGCCTTAACCCTAGAAGCCCTAGGTAAATCCTAGGCTAACCCTAGGTAGACCCTAGACCTAACCCTAGGCCTAGGCCTAGCCCTAGCCCAAGCCCTAGGCAAGACCCCACGGCCTCAAGGCCCATTTACAAGGTCCGAGAAAAAAAAAATTTGTTTGGGCCCACTAAGCCCAATCCAAGTGGGACCCACATCTCCTCTTTTTTCTAAATTCAAATTTTGGGAGTCAACTCTTAAAGTGGTTAAATCATTTTTGCCTCCCCACATGTGTGGTGGTTAGGCTCAAAAGGGGAACAAAACAAAAGTTTAAAATTAAAAAAAGTATATAGCAAAAAATAATAACAAAAAATAACAAAAATAAATAAATAAATAAATAAAAAGGAGTTTAATTTTTGGGTAAAAGGAGTTTAATTTTTGGGTACCAACCCCATGTGGCAGGGCCCACATGCAGTTGGGTCCAAATTATAAAACCCCAAACAAATCGAATTCAAAAAAAAAAGGGGAAAGAAAATTAAAAAAGAAAAAATAATAATAAGGAAATAAAATTTTAAAAAGAAATTTTTTTTTTTTTGATTGGGCACCAACCCCATGTGGTAGGGCCCATATGCGGGTTGGGCCCAACTCATATAACCGAACCCACACAACCGGACACAACAACAAAACAAAAAAAATAAAAAATTTAAGCTTTACTGTTCATCGTCTTCTCCAAGAGGACGATGACAGTCAAGCTGACCCCCCTGCCGCCCTGCTCTCCTCCGGGCCGTGTCCCCCACGCATCCCTCCACCTTATCCTTATCCTCCTCCACATTCCCTCCTCTCCTTCTTCTTTAAAAACCCAAGACAACCACGGTTTGAGGGAGGTTTTTAAAAAACAAAAAACTGCAAAAGTCTTTGCTAAGTCCTATTCCCTCACCCTTAGACCTTCGTTTCTACCCAAGGAAGGATCCTAGCAACTCCAACACCTCACCACAACCCTCAGCCGACCTCAATCGCCACCGCAACCACCACTAAGTGCTTCACCATCTATCACCACCGTAGCAACATGGCAGTGAGTACATATCCCACCTCAACTTTTTATTTACTGATTATTGAGTTGTAAGGGACCCCTGGTCCCATTCCAGGGGTCCCATGTCTTTTTTTTCTGCGTGTATTTTGCACCATCACAGCTAATGATAGGGTACCCCCATTTTCATCTTCTTCATAAATGGGAGGTTTTCTCCTTGAAGCAATGTGGGTATCACCACACCTACCTCATGGCAGCCACGCCCGAGATGTCTGGGGGTCGTCAATACATGAGGGAAGCAATGTGGGTATCACCACACCTACCTCATGGCAGCCACGCCCGAGATGTTTGGGGGTCCTCAATACATGAGGAAACCCCTGGATTATCATTGGCTAAGCATCACCGTCCCAAAAACAAAATTTCAAAAAAAATTTCAAAAAAATAATAATTCAGTTTCGGGTCACCTATGTAACTCACTTTTAACCACGGTTAGGGTAGGCCCTGTTGGAAACCAAGACCATGGTTAGACTTCCCACATACCCAGCTACCCTGCTGTAAAATTTCAGCCCTTAACTCTGCCATTAACCGTGGTTAAATCGACTTCAAAGTGGGGTCGACAGTCTGCCAAACAGCCCAAGTAGCCAACTTTGGGCCTCTGTGGGACCCACATACAGCCTCCTATTGGGCTCCAAAAGGGCCCAAATTGTTCCTCTCACAGCAGGATTCGCAACCTTGGTCTCAGATCACCCGGGGGTTGAGCCAATCAGCGGCAAAATCGCCGCAAAGTTTGCAAAACAATCTGTTCGAAAAATCTCAAATTTTATGTGATGTGCAACGAGACAACTTTGGGCATTTGTGGGGCCCACACCCGACCTCTCCTTGGGCCCCACAAAGGCTCAAAACGTTCCCCGGACTACAGGCTACCCACTGATAGTCTCGGTTTTCCATGGTTTCCTCGTTAACCATGGTTAAACCCGCCTTAACTGTGGTTAAAGTGAAACACTTTTTTTGGGTTTTTCTTGCATTTACTGGACTTTGTGGGGGCCTAGACCGGGTAGGAGGCCAGTCTAGGCCCTGCCATGGACCCTGGGCCCACTTTTGCCTAAGTTGGCCCCTTAACCATGGTTAAACCCACATGTGGTTAACCCTTAACCATGGTTAAGCAACCTATGAACCCGGAAAAAAATCTGAAAAATGCTCAAAATTTTCAAAATAATATGAGAAGCCCAAAAATGGTCTCACTTGGTCATTTAACCCTGGTTAAGACCCTTAACCATGGTGACCTTCCCCTCCTTAACTACGGTTAAGAATCTTTGACTGCTGGGAAAAATCTAAAAAAATCCTCAAAAAATTAGAAAAATTCAAAAAGGCCAAAAATATTGACTTTGGACTTTTTAATCATGGTTAGCACCCCTAACCATGGTTAATCACTTTCTTAACCCCGGTTAGCAACCTTAACCCTTGGTTAAGACACCCTGGGCCTACCGGGCCTCACCCCTTAGCTTACCAGGTTCATCCTTGGCCTACCGGGCCAAATCTCGGCCTACCGGGCCTAAACTCTAGCCTACCGGGTTCACCCCTTGGCCTACCGGGCCCAAACTCGGCCTACTGAGCCCAAACCCTAGTATACCGGACTACCCATTGGCCTACTGGGCCCAAATACCAAGCACTTGACCAACTCGGTCAACTACCCCTAGCTTCTCGGCTAGACCATAAGTTACCCCTTGGTGCACACACACACACCCCTAGCCTTGGCACAGGCTCATGTGCCAGAATTACGCCGGGTCTGATCTCATCCCTATGTGAGTATGTAGGCAGCCCAATCCGGGTTCGACCCTAGTCTAGCATTTTCTCATTCTTGAATTAGTATCATCTTAAACATTTAGGCATTTGATTAAAATTGAACTTAATTTGGCTTAATCCTATCAAATAGGGAATCACTGAAAAGTGGAAGTGACGGGGTGCCTAACCCCTTCCCCGGACTTAACCGAACCTCTTACCCTGATCTTGGTGAAAGTATGCCACTTTTTAATTTTAGAAACACAGTTCTTGGGGGGCATACATCGAATCCCAAGATCTGACTAAGATTCTAATTGATTTTATTCAATGAAGGTTAGAATAACATTCACCTTTGCGACTTTGAAATTGTTAAGTCAAATCCACGTTAGAATAGTACTCGCAAAACTTCACAAGTGTCAAGTCTCCTGTCGATTCACACGAACCTTCTTTTTCCTTTAAAGCTTTCTCTAATGGAAGCTAATGGCCCTTCCAAATTTCCAGCTCTAGGAATCTTGAATAAAGATCCAATCTTTATTGATTAAGAACCTTTCTTGATGAACAAGATGAATTCTTGCTTTTCCTCAAGATCCAATCAAGAAGACAAAAGAAGAGAGAGATGGGTGTGACCGTACACCTCAAGGAGAGAGAGGGGAGGGTGTGAGGTTTTTGGAGAGGGAGAGAAGAAAAAACTCTGGAGAATTATATATCATAAAGGGCTGGGCATCCAATCCTTTATATATGTTCCCTCTTGGTTGCTTGAATTGTAATCCAATTATAATTCATTAACCTTATCCTAATCCAATTAGGATTCCTCAATAGTTTCCTTTATTGATTATTCTCCTAATCCAATTAGGATTAATCTTAAAAGAAACCAACCTTATCCATTAGTAACTAATCTTATCCTTATCCAATAAGGAATCTTGAATTAGTAACTAACTAATGGAATCCCTAACAATTAGGAAATCTTTAATTAGTAACTAACTAACTAACTAACTAACCTTATCCAATAAGGTGTTAATTAATTAGAAACTAATTAAAATAATAACAATTATTATTCCTCCTTGAAGTGGGCGTCCCACCCTACACGCCTAAAGGGTTTCCAAAACCCTCTTGGTCACTTGAATTATTCTTTTATAATAATTCCCAATGGGTCCTACCCATTTGGTTTTTCACATCTAATGTGATTCCACCTTTTAGAGCTTCACTATACCATATAGTGATTACTTAGAGAAATTAATTAATTTAATTATAAATTAAATTAAATACTTTAAGAAGGTCCTTGTATGTGGGATCTAAAGGGATCTCCTATTTCCGGTTGTGGGACCAAGTACTTCACCTTTTTGGTTGAAGCATTGTTACTAGGAAACACCTTTCCTAAAACTCCATTAGGATCATAGAATGTTATCTAAGTCCCTGAACTTCCACCAATCACAATTAATGTCCATTAACACAATGTGATTAACCTCAAGAAATTAGAGAATTGCTTGTAAGTACCATCTCACAATATATTTACAAATAAATCCTTCCACATTCCGATATCACTTGTAAGCTTCCGGGATTGGAACTATTCCACTGTCTTAGTCCCTAGCTTATGAATAGAACTCTTTCTCATGATTACTTTTCATTGAACTAAACCTCCAAAACACTTTTGAAGAAAACATTAGAAAAGAACTGAAATATATATTTATATATACTTTTCCATATTAAAAATATCAACTTCGATAAAGACCATTTTACCGAAAAGCACCAGTACTGGATTTAACAGTTCAGTTCAACAAGTATCACCTTGATATCATTATCTCCAATTAAGGAGTTGTGGATTCCTTATTGAGTGTTTACACACTTCTCCAAACATAGTGTACATGACCCAACGTACCCGGAGTTAGTCCTGTGTATTGGACATTGCCGATTGGCACATCAAAGCCATATAGACAAATGTCTGAGAAAATGTTAACCTCTCAGGTCTAAGGACAATTTGTCAAATGGATAACCCTAATACAATCTGACAGTGTATTCCATAGGGTATCCACTAGTGACCCCGTTCAGTATTATGTACTTGCTACATATACTCACATGTTAGTCAAGAGTCACCACTCTCTGTGAATGAGATTCATCACACTATCTCATAGAACTACACATGTGCAAGCCATGATGAAGTACGGCGCCCAACCAGTACTCTAGAGGCTTCGAACAATATTAGGTTTACAAGGAACCGAAAAATCATATCTCCTCGCAACCTTTGCATGATTTTCCTACAATGTTACCTATGGAACTTTATGTCATCATCATATGAGACAGTAATTAATATAAATACCCTTTATAGTTGGTTGTGTGAATATGATGTTTGTCTAATCAACATAGAAAAGTCTCTTATTGGCTTTCGAGGGCATATATGTCCAACAATCTCTCACTTGCACTCTAAGCCAATTAGATGTAATGCCCATCTTCTCAGTGATGTTTCTCAAACACCAATTAAGACATAACTTAATATGTATGGGTCTGTCATGTCTGCTTTACCACAACTATTGTAGTGATGCAATAACACTTGCAACTCTTGCAAATTTATTATCAATAACCATAGTCTTAAAAGACTAAACAAAAATGATACTGTCCAACAGTCATTTTCAGAAGTTAACATGCTTGTGCTTTATCATTGTGCAATGCTCCGGACTAATCTGATCAATATCTTATCACATCAACATGTGATGAATATCCGGTCTAGTACAAGTATATTTTCTCATGATATCATATATCTAGGAGAAACAGATTCCATCCCATAAAGGTAGAAACTCTTTTCTTCGAATCTTACTTGCACAAAAACATGATTGTTATTGGGACAATAACAATATCATTTTCCTTTTGTCTCTAAACCATTTAGGACTAAGAAAACATGTTGTCAAAGTTTTTGTCCTTCATTGCATAATTGCTAGATCAAATCTAAGAGAAGAATAATATTCATACTTCATTCACAATGAAAAGAATATTATCTCTGCATAGAGCCAGGAAAGTAATTATGCTCCCACTAACCAATTTGCACACAAATGATACTTTCATTCTTAGATGAAAATCAAACATTTTGATTACTTCATCCAAAATAAAAGTTAGTTCATCTACAGATTCTGGGACCTGTGGGTTCTAGTGTACTATTTAGGTATAGTGAGAGTGGAGAGTTGATCTCTATCAATTCTCATAGTTATTGGTCTATTGGGCTTCCGCTTCTAGAACAATTCTAGATTCAGTTTCTCTACTAGGAAACTTGTATTCCTGTTTACAAATATCTTTTGTTATCCAGGAATAGAGATTAAGTATCTCTAATGCGAATCCCAAGCTCATCTTCTATCAAATCATATCCAATATAATTCGATTTAACAACACCATCATGCTATGGTTTGTTATGAGAATTATCTGAGACAGATGTAATGAGAGTAAATTATGAAATTTCTATTAAGAGGTACTTTTCTCAATCATGGAAGACTTACCTAGCTGTTTATTTATTTCAATGCGGAATTCCTTAAACTTTTCAAAGAATGTGAAATAAAGTTAGCTATCTCTTAATGGAAGATTCATATGGTTACGATCATCAAACTTTTGTTCCATTCCTAAGTAGAAGTTTTATCTACTCGGATTTCTCCTTCTCCTTAACAAACATGCAACTATTGCACTTATGCAAGATCATACCAAGCATTAGGAGCTGGAGGTTCCAACAATTAAGTTGGACTGGATGAGAATACAAGCTGGACAATCCTTCCAAAGGTTTGTCTTGTATCCAATGACCAATTGCTTCACTATGAAGCACAATCCTTATACTTTCCTTTCTTCTCAGAAGAGCCTTTGTCCATACTACTAGAATACATTTCCAATGGAAAATCTTGGATTTCTTTCCTTTGCAGAAATGCTCGGGATTTCGAAAATCCAATTCTTTTGAACATCTTTGCAAGTAGCATTGAACTCTTCAAAGGTTCTTAGCCATATGCAACACGTGGGATTTCAGACAATCTGATTTCCTACTTGTTCAACATAACCATATTAAAGGACTGCGGGAGTTTGTCGAAGATCATATCCTCTAATCCCATAAATTTATCTCAGCACCAAGAATTGGGATTTATGAATCCAATGATCTCTATCATATTCTTTGTGACTGGATTTCCCTAGTCAACTTGGTGTCCACTTGTCCTTTTATATAGTAAGCTGCCTAGCAGCCCTATTGCATTCTGTAAACATCTCATATGAGATTTAACATCAGTAGTGAGAACTTGGGCAATTCTTTAGATAGTAAGCACAAACTTGAGATTCCTTTTCCATTCCAAACACTTTGAATTGGTCAAGAGATTCTCATTAAAGTTTTGGTAAAGTGGTTATAGAATGACATGAAAATAAAACATACATCATAATATTTCACACATTATAATATCATTAAATCAGGGCTTTCGATCTTTGATGATATTGCGCATCATTTAGTCAAATTTTATAGACCCCTCAATCTATAAAATTAGGAAATATGCTACTTCATATTTCTGATGAGCATTGGGTGCCTTATAATACACATGCAATCTTCCATGCTAGGATAGTACCACACATGCACTACAAGGTGGATAGTAACTATCCATCACTGAACATCTCATGCATAACTCCTTATGTTAATCAGTGATTCCCAATTTTCTTGTGACCTCCAAGGACAACATGACTGTCACTGTGTCAGCCGTCATGTTCCTTGATTAAGTGAAACCCATTATTCTCGGTTGTCATATGATCAAGTAGGAATATGCCCCCATGCTAGTTGACACTCCCTATCAGGCCATACACATTCCTATCTACTATAGAAATAAAACACTAGGAGTTTAATTTAGACTGAATTATGTCCGATTCCTGTCAGAGAGACAAGACTCAGGCTAATTAATTCCTAGTCTTATTGATAATGGAAGGTCATAGGGCAACATTATCCCGTAGGATAGATTAGCCCATTTAATTCACTTAATATTTTTCTTGAGGGAAAACAGAATATCTTGAATAAATTATACATCTAATGCATATATCAAAAGCATTCACAATATTTATCATTGTATCACATGTATAAAACAATATACAAATATCATCACATGATAATAAATCAAATTTCATTTAATTAGATCAAACTAATTCCAATGAACTCCCACTAGCCCCAGAAATCTTAATGGATCTAATCCAAGGGTACAAATGTCATTTTTAACATCAGTGGGCTTTAGATGGTTCATTCATCCATATGATGGACCATTGGTCATACCAAGCACCATGGGCCCAGAATAACAATTATAAAGTGTCCATGTGCATCACTAAAGCCCATAAGTCAAAATGGACTATATTACCCTTTAATTCTCTACGAATTATTCTTAGCACATTAGGGTTCAACAACCTTAAGTCTAAAAGAAATTATGGAAGTCTTTAAACAACTCTCTAAGACCTCTACTAGGGTCTATAAGTGTCACTCAAGCACTTCCCATAATCGTGAATATTGTTAGCTCACATCTATGCCAATTAAGACATAATTATCTCATAATCATGCAAGTAACATATTTCACGTAAAAATTTCAACATGGACTACATGAATCATGTCCAAAAGGGCTATAATAATGTGTTTTATTTAAACACAAATCTTTTATGTTTCAACAAAACACATATTGTGGGGTTTGATCCAATTATCCAAAATTTGCACAAAAACGATAATCACATTATCACAAGGGTTATGGACTTTTCTAAACAACTAAAAGCTATAATAAATCATCACATGAAATACATAATATTGCCACACAATGGGTCAACATGATCATGCTATCTTAGAAATCCTACAACTACTCTTGTAGAACACCTTCTAAGATTTATTCTCCATGCGATTACCATCATCTTCGATCTTCAATTTGATTTCTCCATAGAAAAATCAGCAACTCCTAATACTAAGATTACATCATATTCAAAATAAGAAACCTTGAGAAACCACCCAAAATAGGGTGCTCAAGGGGAGTACATCTCATAAGAAGAAAGAGAAGAGAATAGAGAGAGAAGAAGAAGGCATGATCATTGAACCCATTCACCATTCAACAAGAATATTTATTAACAATTCATCAACTATGAATAATAACATGGCATGACAAATTACTTAGAAAGTCCATAACCTCAACAAGGGTTTTGTTAAACTTAGGGAAACTCTTTCCCATATGGTTAAGGTCTCTATTAACATTTAATAGAAATACCCTAGAGCAAAGAAAACAAGCATGACAAGAATGAATTCTTAGGATTTTTAGATCATCATTAAAAGAAAACAATTTTTCTTTAATGCTTAGAAAATCATTAAGAGAAACAATTTCTCTAAAATTTAATCTAACCTTAAAATTCATCCTCACATTCCTCAATTGATAAACAAATAGAAAACACCATATTAAATTCGGCTAGTCTAGGGATCTAATCCCTTCTATATTATTTTGATCTAATAACTATTAAAAGACCAAAATAAAAATCAGCAAATTGCTAATTTTTAATATCACTTTATATTGATTCCAAATCAATAATAGGTGAATTCAAAATTTTCCATAATGGCCAACTGCTTTAGGGATTATTTGATTTAACAATTAAATAAAATAATACCCTAAACACTAGTATTAAATGTCCATAAAATAATTGATCTCTATCAATTAAAATTTACTTGAGATAAAACTCTGTATCTCAACCAATGGCATTTATGTAATTACTTGATTAACTATTAATCAAATAAAAACTTATAAATACTATGCAGGCAGTCATTCTGAGCACATGTAATTGATCTAAATCAACTACAATAATTATGGTATTATTCTCATAAACTTTTTAGGGAACCATAAAAGATATCATAATTAACATTTAATTAAATGATAGCCTGTGGACTCGAAGAAGATAATTAAACAATTTAATTAAATCTCAGCTCGTGCTCTCGAATCAAATAATTAAACTATTTAATTAATTGATAGCCCATTAAACGATTTAATAGCATCCCATGCTCTCAAATCAAATAATGGACTTTAGGAAAAATTTGAAAGCCTCTTGGAAAATTAATTTAGAAAACTCTTTTTCCCGCTTTAGATTTTCGACTCAAGTTTTGACCCTCAAAACGATTGATTCTGGAAAAACTTTCTTCACGAAAGTTGTAGATCTTTTCGACGGCTTCGAAACGATATACTGACGGACCTAAATCGGACTTACGGTCACAAAGTTATGGCCGAAATACCGAAACTGTATCGATTCTTCTAATCAAATACAAATCCGAAAATCCATGAATCAATTTTAATCGAAATAAGCTTTAATCTCCAAGAACACTTAAGCAAGGGTGTCTAACACCATGACATTTATTAATTAACATTTAATAAATAAAATCTCATCTATTTATGCTAGCCAAAATATCAATGGGTATCTAAGTGGTATATATCAAAGGGAAAACTTGTCCTGGGCTCTCTAAAATAAATTAAACAATTTAATTTAATATTCTAAAAGGATTTCCAAATCCTTGAAGGCTATAATCAAGATTTGGATATCTCTAAATACCTATCCCTTATGAAAAGATGTTTTGAAAAAATCCAAAACCAAAATTAGTATCACACTAATTTATAAGGGATTGATTACTCCCTCAATAACTAGAGGGGGATCCCTTAGGCCTAATAATGATTATCCAATAATCAAGAATCTAGAAGATTGATTCATTAGGGCTACCAAAATTCATAGGGGAGCAATCTGGATATAAATCTTGATTAAACTCAAAAAATCAAAGAGAAGCATAGCCCTTACCCTGATCTTGGTGAAAGTATGCCACTTTTTAATTTTAGAAACACAGTTCTTGGGGGGCATACATCGAATCCCAAGATCTGACTAAGATTCTAATTGATTTTATTCAATGAAGGTTAGAATAACATTCACCTTTGCGACTTTGAAATTGTTAAGTCAAATCCACGTTAGAATAGTACTCGCAAAACTTCACAAGTGTCAAGTCTCCTGTCGATTCACACGAACCTTCTTTTTCCTTTAAAGCTTTCTCTAATGGAAGCTAATGGCCCTTCCAAATTTCCAGCTCTAGGAATCTTGAATAAAGATCCAATCTTTATTGATTAAGAACCTTTCTTGATGAACAAGATGAATTCTTGCTTTTCCTCAAGATCCAATCAAGAAGACAAAAGAAGAGAGAGATGGGTGTGACCGTACACCTCAAGGAGAGAGAGGGGAGGGTGTGAGGTTTTTGGAGAGGGAGAGAAGAAAAAACTCTGGAGAATTATATATCATAAAGGGCTGGGCATCCAATCCTTTATATATGTTCCCTCTTGGTTGCTTGAATTGTAATCCAATTATAATTCATTAACCTTATCCTAATCCAATTAGGATTCCTCAATAGTTTCCTTTATTGATTATTCTCCTAATCCAATTAGGATTAATCTTAAAAGAAACCAACCTTATCCATTAGTAACTAATCTTATCCTTATCCAATAAGGAATCTTGAATTAGTAACTAACTAATGGAATCCCTAACAATTAGGAAATCTTTAATTAGTAACTAACTAACTAACTAACTAACCTTATCCAATAAGGTGTTAATTAATTAGAAACTAATTAAAATAATAACAATTATTATTCCTCCTTGAAGTGGGCGTCCCACCCTACACGCCTAAAGGGTTTCCAAAACCCTCTTGGTCACTTGAATTATTCTTTTATAATAATTCCCAATGGGTCCTACCCATTTGGTTTTTCACATCTAATGTGATTCCACCTTTTAGAGCTTCACTATACCATATAGTGATTACTTAGAGAAATTAATTAATTTAATTATAAATTAAATTAAATACTTTAAGAAGGTCCTTGTATGTGGGATCTAAAGGGATCTCCTATTTCCGGTTGTGGGACCAAGTACTTCACCTTTTTGGTTGAAGCATTGTTACTAGGAAACACCTTTCCTAAAACTCCATTAGGATCATAGAATGTTATCTAAGTCCCTGAACTTCCACCAATCACAATTAATGTCCATTAACACAATGTGATTAACCTCAAGAAATTAGAGAATTGCTTGTAAGTACCATCTCACAATATATTTACAAATAAATCCTTCCACATTCCGATATCACTTGTAAGCTTCCGGGATTGGAACTATTCCACTGTCTTAGTCCCTAGCTTATGAATAGAACTCTTTCTCATGATTACTTTTCATTGAACTAAACCTCCAAAACACTTTTGAAGAAAACATTAGAAAAGAACTGAAATATATATTTATATATACTTTTCCATATTAAAAATATCAACTTCGATAAAGACCATTTTACCGAAAAGCACCAGTACTGGATTTAACAGTTCAGTTCAACAAGTATCACCTTGATATCATTATCTCCAATTAAGGAGTTGTGGATTCCTTATTGAGTGTTTACACACTTCTCCAAACATAGTGTACATGACCCAACGTACCCGGAGTTAGTCCTGTGTATTGGACATTGCCGATTGGCACATCAAAGCCATATAGACAAATGTCTGAGAAAATGTTAACCTCTCAGGTCTAAGGACAATTTGTCAAATGGATAACCCTAATACAATCTGACAGTGTATTCCATAGGGTATCCACTAGTGACCCCGTTCAGTATTATGTACTTGCTACATATACTCACATGTTAGTCAAGAGTCACCACTCTCTGTGAATGAGATTCATCACACTATCTCATAGAACTACACATGTGCAAGCCATGATGAAGTACGGCGCCCAACCAGTACTCTAGAGGCTTCGAACAATATTAGGTTTACAAGGAACCGGAAAATCATATCTCCTCGCAACCTTTGCATGATTTTCCTACAATGTTACCTATGGAACTTTATGTCATCATCATATGAGACAGTAATTAATATAAATACCCTTTATAGTTGGTTGTGTGAATATGATGTTTGTCTAATCAACATAGAAAAGTCTCTTATTAGCTTTCGAGGGCATATATGTCCAACACTTGGGCCACAGATCAAGATCTTATCCAAACCTTTGGGACTTATCCCTTCTGAATGAATAGGTGGCGACTCTAAACTCACCCTATGAGATTCAAACTAGGGTTTACCCGAAACCCGCGCTCATAGAGTTAAGATTGAAATGAGTTTTTAAGATGAGAAATCCTATAAGCCTTGGAGAGTTGGAAGGTGGAGAATTAAATAATTAAAGTAGAAAGGAATTATGAACCCGAGTAAAATAGGGTGTCTACACCAACTTACAACTGTTAAGCCAACAAGTTGACCTTTACATCAGAGATTATCATTGCCTTATTCCAAATATTTGTCATTAGTGAATCAATCATGTCATGATTTTTCAAACATTTTATGCCACCTTCAAACATGATGCGATCCTATTTACTTGGTCTTGGAACCAGCAATGCAAGGGATGGGATTACTTTTTTTTGGATGGCAAGGGATGGGATTACGTCTCACCTCAACAATGTAACCTCGGTTTTACGAAAAATATTTAAAAAATTTGAACCAATATAACCAAGATTGAAAGGATAGTTTAACGGCTCACTCAGGCTCTGTGAATGAGTCAGGCAGTTTTGGTCTGGCGAGAGCCAACCAAATCCGATCCCGCAATGTAGTTTATAGAGGGCACGAGGGCTCGATAGAGTTCCAACTATCAAAGAGGATCCTAAAATTTAAAAATCTCTCGGTGGATTAATATTTCAATAATAGTATGCAATATACATAATTGTTCAAATTCCTAAAGGATGATAATGGTTCTCAATGCACACTTATAAAGTCAACGAATTTCCTCTGGCACGAGTATCGATCGCACTTGGGCAAGTCTCTTCCCACTTATTTTCTCTAGCAGATGTCCAAATATCACACTTGGGCAAGCCTCTAGTCTCTTCCCACTTATTTTCTCTAGCAGATGTCCGAATTCCCACTTATTTTCTCTAGCAGATGTCTGAATATCACACTTGGGCAAGCCTCTAAGTCTCTTCCCACTTATTTCCTCTAGCAGATGTCCGAATATCACACTTGGGCAAGCCTTTTCCCGTGTGTAATGTTGTTTCACTAAGGAGGTGATACCAAGCATCTCGGACGTTAGGTTGGGCACTACATCCGAGATGCATGATATCACCTCCTTAATGAAACACCATTGCACGGTCAGCTAAAGAGGCTTGCCTAAGTGTGATACTCGGCATCTGTCGGAGGAAATCTGTTGCCCTTATAAAATGATATTCATGTCCAAACTCCAAGGCCCAGATGTAATTTCAATAGACTATAACTGAGACCAATTGCCAAATTCTCTTGACCAACTGATTAAATTCAATAAATCAAATGGGTAAGGGTCGTCTAATTGCAGCGATTCTGATTTATCACTACTACTGAGTGTGGCCGACATATGGTGGACCTTGGTTTACAAGGTAGATTTTTGCATGTGCAAACTAAACAACATGTGCCAATGGTAGTGTGTCTCCCCCAAAGAGGGTAGGTTCTGGGATTGAGCCTCGAGGGGGTGCGATGGTTGTAATATCCACTCTCTACCCAAGCTTGAAATGTTAGGCATTAACGCACTATCCTAGAACATATACTAACACTACTAATTGGGGTTGTGGCCTAATCGTATGACTTGTAGCAATCTTTTTTTGTTTCGTTTTGAGATTGATATTAACATATTTTTCCAGGAGTTGCTTTTACTTCCTCCAAGGAAGTAACTCTCGAAGAAAATTTTATTCTCAAAGAAGTATATCCAAATATGGTTAGTCTGCTTTGTTTTGTTTTACTTTGGAGAGTTGGAGAAGAGACAGAGAAACATTTTTCGCCACATTAATTAGGCCCATCACAAGTTTCTATTCCCAGGAAATAGAGAATTATTCATTGGGAGTGATGCCAAATGCACTCATGTCTAAAAAGGAACTCAAATACTCATTGTCCTCCAAATAAAAGAAGGCTCATTCGTATGTCGAATTTGAGGAAGAGATGTTACCTGATAATTGCTGGAGTTTGCTTTTAAGAGTGCCGTGGATAATTTTGTTTTTTGGGTAATAGAGGGTGTCCCAAACCCTTCGAGCAAGGACTAGTCCCTTTAGGTATCCGCACCAACCCGGTCACTCAAAATTTTACCTACGGATACCAAGATAAGTCGAGGAGCTGGAGTTGAACATACGACCACAGGGAGCAAACCCTAGACACTAGCCAACTGCACTAACCCCTGGTGGGTTAAATCCGCCTAAAATTATTGAAATTGGTATCTTGTCAACACAGTGGTCGGAAGCAGTATTACCTAATTTGCGACCTACTAGAACAAACCGCGAAATGGTTCGAAGCGAACCAGTTCACTATTCAATTCGTTTGAGTTCTTGGAAATGAGCGAACCCTATACCCAAAGCCAATAGCTTTGGTTCAACGAATTTTTTGTTTGAGTTCATCGAATTTGTTATTTAAGTTCAGCAAACTTATACTTTTAGTTCGACGAATTTAACTTCTGAATTGGCAAACCATTTATAAACATATTTTTGATACTTTTTTTAAAATAAGTATTTGTAATTTTTTTTGCATGATTAAAATATATATGTAATAATATCATAGAAGCGAACCATGTTAATGGACCAAACTAAATAACTTAAGTGAATCGAGAAACGAATTAACTCATCCTACCCCTAGCGAACTGGTTTCACTCTAGAGTGGCGAATTGCGAATTAATTGTCAACCCGAATTTGAACCAAGCGAACCAAGTAACATTGGTCAGAAGCTCGAGTTTTTGGGTACAAAAAAATTCAAGTGTTGAGACAAGAAGCAAGGAAGGCCTATCACATTAATCTCAAACGCTAATCATTAAGTGAGGCCATCCAAATTGGAAAATGGGGCTCCACAATTTATATACCGTTGATCGACCGTATTTGACTCCTTGTATTTTTTTCATACATTTTCTTTGATACTAGACTGTATAATAATCATTATGATTTTTTATTTTTTTTGGGTTTTTGCATATCAGCTGTTGTGTTCTACCAGCTTTGCAATTACACTGATATCATGGTTTTGCAACCGTTAGACAAACAACCTCAATCCTTAGTTTTGTTAGCCTTACGTTTCTTATTGTTAGGAAAATGACTATTATGCCTTTATGATATTTCATAACCTCACTAACCATGAACTATGGTTAATAAGCTTTAACCCTTGTGATTAAGATTCACACCTTTAGCTAGGGATAAAGCATCTAACCCTGGTTTAAAATAAAATAAAATAAAATAGGGTAAATTACACTCACCTCCCCTGAGGTTTGGTGTAATTTCAGAAACCTCCCCTCTTGTTTCTGAAATTACATTGACCTCCCCTGTCAGGCTAATTGGGTTAATGTCGTTAACGGATTATAATCTTTTACAATTTTAGCCCTCATTACTCTAGCAAACACATACTTAAGAAAACCCAAATGTCCCCAGCATTTCAGCGGGAATATAACAGGAGTGTGTATCTTCAAACTAGAAAACCTATCTAGGGTTTCTCTTCATCTTGTTTCTCTCACGTATCTCATCAAAGGCTCTCACGGTCTATTGCCCTCTTCTCACTGCACAACTTCTTCTCTATTACGGGTTTGCAAGAGGGGAGGGTTCATCGTCTTGGGCGGATTCATCATCTTGGGAAGCAAGTTTTCCAACCACGGTTTGCAGTGAAGGAATACTTAGAACGTTGGATGTTGATAGGTGAAATCTCTAATGTCTCTAAGTTATTGCCATGGAAATTTCTGGATCCTTGATATGAACCCACTGTGAATTCGAAATTAACAGTAGGGTTGCCAATCTCTCAAGTTTCTTAGTTATTGCATTGTTTTTGCCTTGAATGCCAATCTCTCAACTTCTTCTCTATGCTTAGATATTAGGAATTCATTTTCCTGAAACTTTGTATACAAAGCAATGTCATTTATTTTGGGGGGTAGGCAATGTGGTTAGGCTACAACCCTATTAGCGGCACTATAGACCACTACAAGAGTTTGCCATTGCTTGATAATGTGCTATTGCGGGATATATGCACCTGCTTCATTCATGCTGCTCTAAATTTTGATGTTTTTACTATACTAATGCATTATTAATAAGATTTCATCATTTCCCAGTGGACGTAGCATGCATCTGTTGATTGTTATAATGCTATGCACAGGTTAAAAACAGAGTATAGTCTTGTTTTTGTTTCAAATTAAGCTTGAAACCTTCAAGAGTCATTAGGTTGTGGGATACCCAACCTGGATATTGATAGTTATAACTCCATTTGAAGCTAGATGAGTTTGAGATCTAATTTGTTGGAAATAGTCTTGAAAACTTCTGTGATATATATATATTTAATTTAAAAATTGTTCTTTGTGATCAAAATTTAGATTTCACAAGCATAAAAAAAAATTACAGGTTGTTGTTTTGATCACTGACCATGCAATTGGGCTTTTGTAACTTCTTTCAGGTCTCAATGTCTTCAATTTGTTTGCATGATTTGATTATCCACTATATGGACAAGGTTTTTACAATCATGAAAGTGGACCCAAATCAATACTATTACATGGACATGCTCACTGACGTTCGTGGAGCAGTGTTGAAGAACCAACCTTCCAATGTGGGCTTGTTACTCACCATGCATTGTGCTATACCTGGGTCTGCTGATTTGATGGATGTTACTTCTACTACTGACGTGTTACGGATGTTCGAGCTATATCAAAGAATAAAAGATATACATGTCTTTCTTAGGGCTTCGGATATGTATATCGGTAATGATGTGATGTTTGATGAAATGTATGCGTTAAGTGATGATGATTATGAATGGAGGGTTGGTACTGATAATGGGAGTGATGGTGCTTGTGAGATGGTTGCATCTGATTTAGATGGTGAAGAGAAAGAGAGCAATGATGGGTTGTCTGATTACCAATCCAATGATGATTTTGATCTTATCTCTAATTCTGATTCTGAAGATGAGGGTGTTGATATTAATAGGTTTATGTGTGGGAAAGAATTTGAAGTGCAAGATGGTAGAAAGGTTTCATTGGAGGTGGGCATGTTGTTTGGGAATGTGACAGAGTTTAGGGAAGCTTTGAGGGACTATGTCATTCAAGAGGGTTTTGAAATTGTCAGAGATAAGAATGAGAAAACACGGGTAACTGCGCATTGTTCAGCCGAGGGATGTCTATGACGCATCCATGCATCCCCTTTGCCAGATGGGGTAACTTTTAAGATCAAAACATTTCAGTTTGAGCACACATGTGTGAGGGGTACTAAGAATACTAATGCTACCTCGACGTGGATTGCTAAGAAGCTTGCTAAGTGGTTGCGTGCTAATCCTGATATGAAGATAGATGGCATAAGATCTGAAATTCGTGAGACTTATGGGATTGAACCAAGCAACATGCAGTTGTATAGAGCAAGGGTGAAAGCAAGGGATGAAATTGAGGGTAACCATGAAAAGTCATATGATAAGTTGCTTGTATATGCTGAAATGGTTCGACAGACAAACTCTGGTAGCTTGGTGAAGATTCAATATGATAGAACCAATCTTAGTGTAAATCCTACATTCAAGAGGTTCTTCATTTGTTTTCAAGCCATGAAGAGTGGGTTTTTAGAAGGATGTCGACCCTTTATAGGATTAGATGGGTGTCATCTAAAGGGCCCATATGGTGGGGTATTGTTAGCAGCCATTGCACTTGATGGGAATAATGGATTGTTCCCCGTGGCTTTTGCTATTGTGGAGGGTGAAACAAAGGAAAGTTGGTCATTTTTTCTCTATTACCTGCATAGTATCATTGGGACAAATACAGATCGGATGCCTTTATGTTTCATGACCGATCGACAAAAGGTATGTAATGTGTCTATTGTATGTTTATTATGTTAATTTGGTTTTCAAATATGAAATGTACTCAACGTTTATAGTTTTGTGATGTAAATCTTTTCTACAGGGTGTTGTGGAAGCCATTAATAAAATTGTCCCAGAAGCTACACATCGAGTATGTGGTAGACACTTATACAACAATTTCAAGAAGAAGTTTCCAGGGTTGAATTTGAGAAATCACTTTTGGGTTGCTGCTCGAGCATATAATAGTAGAGTTTTCAATTTTGCTATGGATAAAATGAAGAGAGATAAAAAGGACGCTTATGAATGGTTGATCGAAAAACCTTTGCATTCATGGTCTAGGCATGCATTTGACCCCCGGGTGAGAAGTGACCACGTAACAAATAACATGACCGAGTCCTTCAATCAGTGGGTTGGTGATCTTAGGGGCAAACCAATCCTTACTTTGGTTGATTCTTTACGGGTCAAATTAATGGGTAGAATCCACTGTAGGTATGATAAAGCATGTGCTTGGGAGAGCTTAGTGACCCCTAAGATAAGACAAAAATTAAATGTCATCAGGCAGGACTCAAGGATGTGTATAGTTGTATTTGCCGGAGGTGAGGAGTATGAGGTAACTGAAGGTGTTAGTAGATTTGTGGTGAATCTTCATGCTAAATCATGTGCTTGCCGAGCTTGGGAAATATCTGGACTTCCTTGTAAGCATGCAGCTGCATGTATTGCACGTAAAAGAGCCAACCTTGAAGAGTATTGTGATGAGTACTATTCCAAAGCAACATATTTGAGGGCATATGGTGGTATCATACACCCTATATCTGATGAGAGCATGTGGCCAGTAGGAAATCATGAAGTAGTAGAACCTCCACCCATTCGTCGCTTGCCTGGTCGACCTAAGAAAAATAGGAGAAGAGAACTAGATGAGCCTACCCCAGGGAGCCAATCTCGCAGATCAAGCACTATTAGGTGTTGCATTTGTAAGCAATTCGGACACAACAAACGTACATGCCAACGAGGTCCTGTCAAAGGCAAACCATCGTCAAATGCAGGACACCAAGTAAGAATTCATTACTTTGTTAAGTTTCTTATTGCTTATCATTCTCATTCATAACTTTATATTTTAAGTATTTATTTCTCATGTTTGACTTTTTGTGTAATATAGGGAGAGAGACCTCATGTATAGGGCTATATTTGTTCTAATAGCATGTCCTATGGTGCACATAAATAGGTATATAATCATACTTGTTCTAAGTAGCATTGTAAGGCAATTTTTTTCTTATTTGCATGATGATGTTTGTAACATTTCTAATATAATAAATTGCTTGTGTTTGTAGTTGTTTTGATACCCTTGGAGAGAGGGCCAACTTGGAGGGAAAACTGTTGGTTTTTAGACATTATACAAATATCATACGTCAGATGGATAGGTGGCCACATGTTTTTTGTTGCCTGTGTGGCTTTATAATTTAGATTAAATGTTTATTTGGACATGTATATTTTTTGGATGTTGCATCTGAGATGCCAAATTATTTTTGTTTGTGTGGCTCTAGCTCTATACATTGGATGTCTTTTGAACATGCTTATTTTTTGACATGTATATTTTTTGACATATTGGCTAGTTAATGAGATTAAATGCGAATGGTATTTGTGTCGACATGAATGAAAATATGAAAGCAGCTATATGATCTCATAAACAGGTATAGAATCTTACGAAGATTCATGTATGGATAACACCCAGGATAGATCATTCATGCACTCTACAGGCAACACATCTGGTTTTGTTCGGGCATGCAATAGGCTAACAAGAATAAGGATTGAGCAAGTCTGACGCTTGAACCTGAACTCATTAGTATGAAATTCATTTATGAAGAAGCCTAAACAATACCTTCCAAAAAATTATAGTAGTCTACTCATTACACCATCATGAACTCCCTCACATGTAACCAAGAGTAGGAAATGATCTCTAGAGCCTTATTTTTTGAGATTTTGCATTATGTTTTGTACCCAAATCTTCCAACCAAACACACTTTAGATAGTTAAATAGCCATACAGCCACATGACAGATGCATTGAGTAAGGTTCAATGTCATCTAAAGAAGGGTGTACGAACCAGAGCCGAAGCCAGTAAAATTAAACTCATGTCATCTATATTGGCAATGCAAAAATGTTGTTGGAAGCCATGGACAACCCCATTTGAAACTCTTTAAATATGCTAAACTCAAATAGGAAACCATAAGCTAAATGCCTGAGAAGATTGTCAGACTCTGGTTACTTTGCCATGAACAAAATCAATTGACTTTAGCTTGCTCTTTCAAAATTCTTGGTAATCCAGATTTTTTTTTCATGGCAAAGTAAAAGTTGACTCTGTTTTGTGATATGAGTTGAGAGATCAGCGTTAGGTATGGCTTGGTTGAGAGATCATTCATTTAACCTTAACTATGGTAATCCAAATTTTTTTCATGGCAAAGTAGATGTTTAGGTGATACTTCAAAAATTTTATATGGGTACCTTTCAAACAAAAGAAGGCCATCATCTGATTCTAGGGCTGGAATCCCTTGGTAAAGATGGTGTTGGGATGTGTCCCCTTATTGGATCACCGATCACTGAAGATGTGTAAGTGATCAAGCCTCTAGAGGGGAGAGGAGGGAGCTCCCAAGGAGAGTAGGTTGCTTTCCGGGACTGAAAAAGTAGCTACAAGGGAAAAGTGGGCTCTCTGTGTTCAGAAGTGAAAACCCCCAGTACCTTGTAATTCTAAACAACAAGTTCTTTGCTTGTGGGGTTTGTTCCTTCTCTATTATTTTCATCGTTATTGGCCTTTTGATCTTGTTTCTATTGATCCAGCAGGGTTTATACAAAGTTACTGAAGGCAAAGAAGAAGGCATTTAACACAGAGAACTTGATTGTCCAAACTTTGCTTGTACCTGATCAACGATAATTGGAACACTCCAAATAGTGTTTGTTTGAAAAAATTTCCGAAGTTATAATCATGTACAGTTACCATATTATTTAAACAAGTATAGGAAGACTAGATTGTAATTTACTCAATTCTAAAACTGAATGCCGAGATGAAGATTCAACAAAATTAGTATATGCACAAAAATTGATGTGTTGTGCTTGCTACTCAATTCAGTATATACACAAAAGTAGACAAATATTTAATGCTCATTTTACAGTTGAAGCCACATCTACCAAGTTACAGACATTGGATTGATCTTTTCAGCTTTGGGCTTCAGGACTTTAGGTGGGGAAAAGTTAAAAGGGCTATACCCACTTTTCACTGCTGGATTTATGGTGAAAGTTCAAAGTTATAGAACAGTCATCTAAAAATATTGGAGTGATTGCAGGCTATCCAAACACTTGTTGGCTCTTAAAGAGTTGCAGAATAACCACCTTAGATTTAACAAGATTGGATGGTCCAGACTCCAGATCAAAGCCCCCCACAAGGAGGTGGTGTTGAGGAGCACCATGTTCAGTGCTCTGAGTGAATGAGTGAGGAGCAGAGTAGAATGGGTGAAAGTTGGAATGCGGTGAGGGATAAGAGAGGAAGGGTTATTGTCGTTAAGAGTTGCCCAACTTAGGGGAGGTCGTTTAACTTTAAGAAGGGTACTTTGGACATTTTAAATTATTTAAATCATGACATCATCAAAGTCCATCCATGTATCTAACGGCAAACTAACAGAAGGGGGTATCTGTTACAAATAATTGAAGTTGAGGGGAGGGCAGTGTAATTTCCGAAACAAGAGGGGAGGTTCTTGAAATTTTACCAAACCTCAGGGGAGGTCAGTGTAATTTACCCAATAAAATAACATAACTTTGCCCCTTTTAATTCCCTTTAACTTAGGTTAAGATACACTAACCCTTAGAGTTAAAGCATTTAACCCTAATTTTAAAAGAAAAAAAAAATTAACATGTCCCCTTTGAATTCCCTTTAACTGTGGTTAAGATTTATTAACCCTTAGGCTACGTTTCTATTTATGGAATTGGAAGTGACCTACAGAATTGAATTCCATAGAATTAAAAACTACTAAATTGAATTTTGAAGAATTCATAATTCTATTGGATGCATTTGATTTATATAGTTAGTTTATTATGATTTAATTTATATAATGGGGCCTTCCTCAGTAGAATCGTTAAAACGGGGTTAGGGTTCCTCTTGGGAGAGCTTTTTGGAACTACCCCGTCATTCTCCATGTTCAGCCCCTCTTTCCACCTATCTCCCTTATATTAGGTGTATGGCAAGTTACATACCCTCCATCTACCACTATTCTCTCCAACTCTACCACCGCCCTCCATCTACAGCAGCATCTTTGCAGCCTCTCTCATCACTTACAACAGCAGCATGTCACTCTTTCCTCTATCGTCCACAACGGCTACAGTAGGTAACTGTTTCCTCTAGCTTCCACCACAACTTAATTAGATACCACGGTTGAAGGGAGTTGAAAGGGAACATCTTAAAGATGCTTTAATCTTAAGGATTAGTGAACCTTAACCACCGTTAAAAGGAGTTAAAAGACAAGTTAACTTTTTTATTTTATTTTTTCTAAAATCCAAAGTTAGATTTTTAACCCTAAGGGTGAGTGAATTTTAACCACAGTTAAAGTGAGTCATAAAGAGACACGTTCATTTTTTCTAAATTTTTTTTCTTTCTAAAAATCAAGGTTAGATGCTTTATCCCTAAGAGTTAATGAATCTTAACTATAGTTAAAGGGAGTTCAAAGAGGACACGTTTAATTTTTTTCTCTTAAAACCAAAGTTAGATGTTTTAACTCTAAAAGTTAGCATATCTTAACTAAAGTTAAAGAGAGTTAAAACGAGACACATTAATTTTTTTTTTTTTTAAACCAAGGTTAGATACTTTATCCTTAAGGGTGGGAATCTTAATCACAATGGTTAAAATTTATTGACCATAGTTCAAGGATAGTTAAATGCTTGTAAAGTGATAAATATCATGAGGGCATAATAGTCATTTTCTAACAATAACAAATGAAAGCCTAGCAAAATAATTAGGAATTTAGGTTATTGGACTAACAGTTGCAAAATCATGAGTTAATTTACAAAACTTTTAATCATAATATATTTGCAAAGCTAATAGAACACAGCAGCTGATATGCAAAACACCTTTTTTTTTTTGTTCTTTCAAAAAGAACGTCCTCCTTTTCCCTCCTTCCAAGTCTCCACAGTAAGCACACTCTCGCTATCGAGAAATGAAACCCAAAGAACCCTAATTTTCTGAACAGTACTGCACATAATCAAGGAGAAACCCTCGTTTTTCTGACCAACAACAAGAAGAATTACGCCAGTGATGCAATACATCTTCGGATCAGTTCGTCGATCCTTGGTTTTCCGAAATTCAGACGGAGATGAAGGAGGAGTTGGAGGTATGGTTGAGAAGATCGGATCTTGCATTCGGAAATCGAGGGTAGGGCTTTTCTCTAGACCATTGCCTCCGGCACTGCCTCCGATCGTGAAAGACAACGCGCCTCCAATCCGATGGAGAAAAGGCGAATTGATTGGTTGTGGCGCCTTTGGTCGAGTTTATATGGGGATGAATCTCGATTCTGGCGAGCTTCTAGCCGTGAAACAGGTCCATTTTTGTGTTTCTTTTTTCCTTTTTTGGCTCTTAATTTGGGTTCTTAGATTGTTTAGGACTATGATTTTGAAATTGTTCTTGTTTCTCATTTTAGGTTTTGATTGCCACGAAAAATGCTTCAAAGGAGAAAGCTCAGTTGAGGATTGTTGAGTGTTGTTTATCGCCTTCGCTCCTGGGTGTGGCGAATCGTGCCCCATTTGTCCCGTGACCCTCTTATATTCATTGTTACTACTCTCCCCATAAGATCGGTCTTTTGGAGTAGTTGATTGTTAACATGGTATCAGACCTCTGGTTGCGATTTTATCACGGGTTCGATTCTTTCCACCCTTTGGGTGAGGGGGAGTGTTGAGTGTTGTTTATCGCCTTCGCTGGTGGGTGTCGCGTATCGTGCCCCATTTGTCCCGTGACCTTCTTATATTCATTGTTACTACTCTCTCCATAAGATCGGTCTTTTGGAGTAGTTGGTTGTTAACAAGGATCAGATTCTACTGTTTCGATACTGTTATGATCTTTATTTAAGTCCTGGTACTGACTGTGGTTCTTGTGTGGTTGATTCGTCCTTAATTATTTCAATCCCTTGTGTTATTGGTATAAATTAGTAGATCTGTAATTCGAGTTCCCAGAGTTACTGTTCTTGGTATAAATTAGTAGATCTTGAATTTTGTGGTTGAATTTTGTTTTTATATCCAAAAGATTTTCTTGAGATTTGTTTGACTTTGCATGTTTTACTTAAAATAGGCTCATATTCGGGAGCTTGAGGAGGAAGTGAAGCTTCTTAAGAATCTGTCTCGTCCAAACATTGTTGTGAGTATGATCTTCTAGTGTTTTGGTAAAAAAGTGATGGCTGTCTCTTGTCCAACTGTGTTCTTTTTTTTTTCCTCAAGAGATATTTGGGAACTACTAGGGAGGAGGGAACCTTAAATATTCTATTGGAATTTGTTCCTGGCGGATCCATCTCAGCGCTTTTAGGAAAATTCGGATCCTTCCCCGAGGCTGTAAGTCAATGCCATTGTTCAAACTGCAGAATTTTGTTGTTTTGTAATGCTGATGTTTGTTTCCATACCCATTTGTTAAACAGGTTATAAGAATGTACACGAAACAACTGTTACTAGGGCTGGAATATCTCCACAAGAACTTAATTATGCACAGGGATATTAAGGTGCATATTTCTTTCCTGCAAATAGTACTAGCTGAGAAGAAAATCTGTGCTCTCTCTCTCTCTCTCTCTCTATGCACTTTTTCAAACTAATAAAATGCATGTTTCATCAACATTCAGGGGGCAAACAATAAAGGTTGCATCAAACTTGCAGACTTTGGTGCATTGAAGCAAGTTGTTGAGCTGGTATGAACATTATTTACTCTTTTATTTTCTATTTTTCTTTTTGTAGTTGGTTTCTTTTTTAGGTCACTCCTTGGAAATGACATTCTAATTGAGGCTTGTGAACTGCCATAGGCTACTATATCGGGTGCTAAGTCAGTGAAGGGCACTCCATATTGGATGGCTCCTGAAGTCATCCTCCAGACAGGGCATAGCTTGTAAGGACCACAAGAGACATCTCGATATTATTATATACATGCAGTTTGTTTTTTCCAACGTGCTTAGGAAAAAAGGGTGTACCCTAAATTATTATCATGACAGCTTTCCCCCCTATTTTAACAGTTAATGTGTCTTATTCTGCCTTGAGAGAGTAGTATAGGTTGAACTTACTGGATTTTTGAAACCTAAATATCTTCATCTGAGATCTAAGGTAATGTAGTATGCTTTCAAAGTCTCATAATGAACTTTCAGAAATTGATGCAAGCACCATGTCAATCGATTTACTGTTAAGACTTTTTGGCATTGTCTTTTGTCCAGTAATAAAAAATACTATGTATTATTCAAAGCAATTTGCTTTTGTAGCTTGTTATTTTTCTGAAATCAGTATCTTATATGTACATGATAAAGCATAACTTGGATTATATAACGATCTTTTCTCAATGTTATGATTGTTATTATTATGGAAAAAGAGAATCATACGATTATCTTTTATTATATGCTTCATGATTGATCATTATGTACATTATGATTCACCAGGATTCTATTATATTCAGTTTTTTTTCCTACTTTGCTGCTTTATTTATTTCTATCTGTGACAATTTTTTCCGTCTTTTAAGTTAAGACATCAATATTTTGAAACAGAAACTTTCATGCCATAAGGAGCTCCCAAAAGAATACACGGAAAAAGGACTTTGCTTGCTTTTTAGGGTAGAAACTTCAGTATCAAGGAAAATTACAGCTAAGATGAAATATTCATGTGTGGAAATTGGCTAGATTCACTCCTCAAAGGTGCTCAGGGCTTGCTAACTGAGTTCGTCTAAACAACTTAAAGTAGTCGGACCTTTAATATTATGTGATTCATACTAGTTTCGTGTTTCTTTGATTGAAAATTAACTCCTTGAAATCGTCCATAATCCATTCCAAATGTTCTTATTAACTCTCCGAGGTTATTGAGGTGGCAGTCACAATAACATCAAATGGCATGTTTAGCAAAGTCTGACTAGTAGAGACTTTATGGATTGATGATTGTTGGAGGCGTTTGAAGGAAAACCTGAGAATTTGGCTTCTCAAACATATGGGAGAGGCACATAGTTCACCTTTATTTTATCTTTTTTTTGAAACTCGTGTAGTTTAAAGAACTTCTCAATGGAGTGATCACGCCCACTGATGTTATTAAAGAAACTAAAGTGTGGGTGACGGTGTGTCAACGCTAGGACTGATCCATTTGAAGCTTATACTAACTTAAATTATCATTGCACATCTTGTTATTATAGAGGAGGGTGTCCTGCTGTAGTAACTAGCAGTCTAGCATGTATGGGTGACGGTGTGTCAACACTGGGGAGAGGAGGCATGGTTCAAACTTCAAAGTAATGATATTGGTGGGTGTATTGGTAGGCCAAATTTAAGTAATCATTGAGGAAACACTTGAATGTGCAAGGAAAGTTTTTAGACACGCCAAGATACAAACGAATTCTTTTAATAAAACTTATTATAGTGCAAAAGAAGCTATATAAAGTCCTACTCCTACAACTATCATTACAACCATTGGCCCTTATCCTGTTGGCATTTGGCCTCATTAGGCCCTCGCTACCATCTATGGACTCTCTTTCCGAGCATAGTAACAAATTTCTCAAATTATTCCCGAATAATTCATTTTTATACACGGTGTGTGATAGGTTGGTTCACGAGTCACTGACACATTGCAATGGTCTCATGTTCAAGCTTGCACTCCCAGACTTTGTTGGTGTTGGCACTCGGTAAGTCAGCGTTGCACCCTTGGGGATTAGTTCTAGCCCGAAAGGTTGGGGACACCCGAGTCACCCAAAAAAGTATTAAATGGCACACTTTTCCCAAATTGCTAAATTATTCTTGAACAGTCGAATTGTACGCGAATAATCACGTTCTTATTTTTATAATTATTAATTGTTATTATTTTTCCAAGCTTATTCCAAATTTGCCAATTTTTTCCAACTTAACCCTTGCAGGCTAATTTTTGAACCCAAAATTTGTTACTATGATTTCGAGGGCTATCTCTTGGTCCATTTGGAAAGAGAGAAACATGCGTATCTTTGAAGATTGCTCACTATCCCAAGTCCAGATTAGGCAGCGGATGAGAAATCTCATTATTGTTTGGGCCTCAATCATGGATGATTTTGAGGAGTCAGGGTCTCATATCTTCTTGCCTAACTTTGTGGATGGTGACTTATGCGTTGGAAATTCTTGGTTTAGGTGTTCTTGTGCTAGGTTCTTATTTGCATTTTGTTTTGGTGCTACATCATTACCATTTAAATTTTAAGATAAAATAAAATAAATATTTTTTTATATCGAAACAAGGATTTGTTTATGGATCTAATAGATCATCTATAGAATAATGATATATATATATATATATATATATATATATATATATATATGTCAATCCCACATAATTATTATTTAAGTTAAAGATCAACAATTTTATTTAAGGATTATTGTTTTTTTTTAATTAAAAAATTAGAAAGATACTATATTTCCCAAAATTAGATTTAGGGTACACACACATATATGAACCCTAACTAGTAGTATTAGTCTTATTAAGTGAATTTATTTTGTATTTATGAAAGAAAAAATGAAAACTAAAGATTCAAATCTTCTTATTCAAGGTCACATATTATTGGATTTAACCACCAATTCATAGTTCTATGAATCAAACTTTTGGGTAGCATTTACTAAGATCTACAACATTTATATTGAAACATGTATATGTGATTTTCATAGAGATCTAATTTGTGTTTTGATGAAATGAAAGCAAAAAGTGGTCGTTTTTAAGGTTAGAAGAATGAATTTTTAGGGTAGAAGAAAAGAGACGGAATGGGGGATTTTTAAGCTTGAAACAAGCTTTTGGTTCGTTGAATTACTCATGTCCTTGAGGATCGAGCTCATAATGTTTAAGACTGAGGTGAGTGTAAGATCGGCGAAGTACGCAGGTGAGTTCGCCAAATCAGAAATTACAGATATTAAAAACATTGTGAATTGACTGACTGATTTCACTAACCTTTTGATTGTTGGTTCTGTTGGACTATCTTCTTCTTCCACCGTATGTTTTCTTGTGCAAAGGTGCACTTCTGTTTGCTTCACAAATACTTTAATAGGAGCTGACTAACTATTGGGTGTGTGATCTGGCTTTACGATAGTTTTGTTGCTCCTAGATGTGCACATTCTTCTATAATTTCATATTTTATTCTCTGGTCTGTATTCTTGGTAGAGCATGTAGTGTTTGGGTCTCCGCTAAATCTGATTTAGCGGAGATAGGGTTTGATGAGTTTATTTCCTAGAGTCAGCAGGGGAGGGTTTTGTGTTGTGTGTCTGTTAGCTAGTTCCTGATGTTTGTTTTGTATTTGGGTGATTCACAATTTGTGAATTTTCCTTCTTTTTAATGAAATTGTTATTACCGATAAAAAAAAAAAATGTAGTGTTTCTTTTTACTCCACATACTTCATAAATTACTTCACTTGAGAAATATGCATGCATATTTATTTTCTCGAATCCGAATCCTCAAAACAAAAGGTTAAATTTTTTTTAATTTCAAGGGAAATTAATATGCTCACCAGAAATTGAAATCTACTTTCTAGCAATAGTCTTGTGACATTGTTGCCTATTTATTTGGATAGCTAAAATATTATTCTAAAGAACATTTTAATATCACACTCCTTTTAAAATTGTTAAAATTTTAGGAGATTTTCAAAATGGAAATATTAAATAAGAAAAATTAAAATCTTCTAGGATATTTTTCCAATATTGAAATTAATGGCCATGCTCTCTTGTAGTGTATGCTTGCACTCCTTATTGCACAATCTCGGGTTATGCTTTTGCATTAGTGATGGTCTTTTATAGATAGTGGTGGCCTTCCATTTGTTGCTATATCAACCCAGATTACTCTTGATGAACTGGGACTTTGCTGAATAGTTTCCAAATAAATTTGCTAGCTCTGCCGATATATGGAGTGTTGGATGTACTGTTATCGAGATGGCTACTGGGAAGCCTCCTTGGAGCCAGCAGTACCAGGAGGTACACACTCAAAGCTACTTTGGTTGTCACCTTTTTTCCTCCCTTCGGTTGCTTTTTAAGAATTAAGATTTTGTATAATTTCACTAGAATCTTCCGAACTTCATAAGGTAGTGTCACCCATTTATGACAACATGTGTTCTGTGCAGGTTGCTGCTCTCTTTCATATCGGGATGACAAAGTCTTATCCCCCCATCCCTGAGCATCTCTCTGTCGAGGCAAAGGATTTTCTGCTGAAATGTTTACAAAAGTATATCCATGATTTCATATTTTTCATCTCTTTCTTTGGAAATAATCAATAACACAGTTATAGATTTTGTTCGATCTGCTAAGAATCCCAAATTTCATTTGCACTCGTGAATCATTTCCTTTTTCTAAGTAACTTTTATCCTTTCTCTTACTGGTAAGAAGCTTGAAATTGTTACAATAAATAGCACTGCCTATATAGGCTTGACTCTTCCAGAACTTCCTTTGAAGATTGATAGTTTTGGTTGATCGAGGGAAAATGTGACAGAAAAATACTTTAATGGTTTGTAATATGGCTATATTTTCACTCAGAATTCCAATTTTCAAGTAAAAAGAAATTTTAATCTAAAGTTATGTTTATTGCCTTTTCTTTTTCTGTTGTACTCTATGCAAGATTGACATAATCTGTTGCAGGGAACCAAACTTGAGACCAGCTGCATCTGAGTTGTTGCAGGTGAACTGAAAAATATTTCCTCTTATCAATTCTTAAAAGATAAGCTGCAGGATTTGTTATATGTCAACTGCTATCAAAGAAAGCAGCTTTCTTTTATTACTGGTGAAAAGCTTGATGATTTAATAATTAGCTTCTATGCCTATTATTCATTTCTCGCTCTGCTAATTACATGCAGCATCCTTTTGTTACTGGGGAATATCGGGAACCTCATCCTGTATTTCACGCTTCAGTTGTGGTGAGTACAATTGCACCAAGTTTTATAATATTTGGGGCATTACATTCTTCTTCCAACTGTTCTTCTGTTAGTCTCAATAATCTTATTACCATCAGGGAAATTCTGGAACCCTGTTGCTTACATCTGGGACAATCCTGAAGAACTCGTAAGTATTATTACCATTTGATGGCTTAGGAACTTATCAAGATTGTACAGTGTCTGAAAAAATATGACTATAGAGGCTATTGATGCTTCAGTATTAATCCTGTGGTCAGACCCAAGTCAACTTGCAATGGTCTGAAGGACATGGGTAGTGTGAGGTGCTCAACTATATATCCTGAGAAGTTCTCAGAAACAAGATCTTATTGGGGAACAAGCAACCGTGAAGATGACATGTGTCAAATAGATGATAAAGATGATTTTGTGGTGGGTGGATCAGTAAAGTTCAAATCTGCTTTGACGTCAGATGACTTCAATAAGGTAAGGAACTGTTTTCACGTCCCTCGCATGGATCAGAGATTCCTTAAGCATTAAGAGCTTCAGTAATTAACCGGTTGTGAATTTTTTTTCTTTAAATTAGAGTTTTAATCCAATGTGTGAGCCCTCCGATGATTGGCCATGCAAGTTGGATGAAAGTTCGGAACTGGAACAAAGTAGAATGAAGTTGGCTTCTGGTCAACCAGTGGATAGGGCTGCTGGAAGCCCTGGAGCGTCCGTTACCGTGAACAACGACTTCACATTTCCTTTTGGGCCATCAGTATCCGAGGATGATGATGATGTTACTGAGTCAAAAATTAGAGCCTTCCTGGATGAGTAGGTGTCATTTTTTTTTTCTTCCTCTATAAATCTGCTTTTCTATTGTTTTTAAATGTTGAGGCTGTCATGTAATTGGGTTTTTCTCTTGTATCACTACTTTCTCTTATGGCATTTTCCAAGGTAGATGTGTAGCTGTTTTAGGCTTTTTAATTGCTTTGTAACTACCTCAGGCTATAGATCTGAAGAAGCTGCAAACACCTCTATATGAAGAGTTCTACAACACCTTGAATGTCACTGGACCTCCAAGTGTTGTCAGGAACTCACACACCGAGAATGTTACAAATTACTTGAAGTTGCCTCCTAAAAGCAGGTCCCCTAGTCGGCTTGCAAATGGATCACCGTCTGCGGCAGTTGACAATGTGAATATTTCGAGTCCTGGGAGTTGTAGCAGGCGTGTATCAAATATTGGAAGTGTAAACAGCCACATTTTGCGGGAAATTCCATCACCCCAGCTTAATGAATGGAAAGGGATTCTTGTTGATGCTGAGCAGGAACTCGCAAGCCCAAGGTTCGTTAACTGCTTAATACTTGCTTTAGCTTGTCTCTCCTCATTGAATTGTGTGTATTGATCTTGTGTAATCTGAAGACAAAACAATTTTCTACTTGCAGTGCGGGCTTTTCTGAGAGACAAAGGATGTGGAAAGAAGAGCTTGAGAGGAAACGAGGTATGTTTTACTGTTTATGTATATGATTTCAAATGCCTTCTGTATGCTGTTTCTGTAAGACACTAAGACCTGCTGGTGACTACCTTGGTGGTCCATGGTCCACCCCATTGGATCCTGGATCCTGAAACTGCGGATCACTTTAAAATTGGAATGGAAATGCCCAACCCTTGTATTTAGGATCCAATAATGTGAACTACCTTGGGGTGGTTTTCAATGCCATCATAACGGAGATCTTAGAAAAGAGGGGTATGCATTAATGACAGAAGCTGTTTTTACTTCTTGTGGCACAGGTGCTCAGAATCCACCATTAAGTGGGTCCCAACCAGAGGATATTGTTGGTCTAACTCGGTCCATTTTTTTCCTTCGGACTATCAGACAATATAATGAAATATTACTGAAAAAATTCCCATACAGCAGATGTTTAAGATAGTGTTGATATTTGGCTCAAGAGATCCAGCAGGTGGTAACCTCATCAGACAAGGAAAGAAAAAGAGAACTAGGCAGTTTTCACATACTGCAACTAGCCGATTGGGGATTTATGCTGTGCATGGTGGGAAGATTTCATTATATGGGAAGAAAGGATAGCCACACTAATATTGCTATGTAACAGGGTCGGCTGTCTGTGACAGACATGTATAGAAAGTGTCAGCCACACTGACCACAACAAACACGAAAACACCACTGGCTGTACAGCTTATTTGATATAAGGATGCGATTTGTTCGTAAAACAATTTGTAGATATGTAATATAGAAAGAATATATCCTTTAGATAATGTATGTATATTATAAAAATGGTAAACAACATAACAGCTAAGATTAAGACATGTATGATAAATTAAGATCTTGCTGATTTAAATTGTTGCCATTTGTCTGACCCAAGTATGACAGTTTCTGACATGGGCAAAATTTCTAAAATTTCCTTACAAAATAGTTTATTTGGAATCTAGGGTCACCATCCTCCATGCATGAAACAATCTTTCATGCTGAGTTTGCAAGTTTGTCCCTCTTCATATGGGTTACTTTGATGATTTTATCCCCCCAAATTGTAAGAGAATTTATAGAATTTAGATTTTCATGATCAATAAGATTGTTCTAATTAGTGATAGCTGAAGATCAACCAACTTTGAATAGTTTCATGTCTTTTGGAAGCATGACTGAATACTGTATCTGCAGAGATTATGAGCCAGACTGGTATAGGGGGGAAGACATCGTCTCTGAAGGATCGAGCTTTAAATCGGCAGAGAGAACAGTCACGGTTTGCATCCCAAGTCAAATGAATATATGTATATTTGTATTTGCGCCTGTTCTTAACAGAAAAGTTCCATTTTCCTACCGAGAGTGTTAATGTATATGTAGGCTCTATTTTGGTGAAAACGGCCTCTTGGCCATCTCTTCATAAATATCAGGCAATGCCTCAATGCACCCCATTGTATTCAGTTTCTTGTTGTTTACCCTGAAAGTCACACACAAACAGTATATTTGTAGCCTTTTTTTTTTTCATTTTTAAACCTAAGCTTGTGTATGCTATTGCGTGATATGAAGCATAGATATAAGTATTGGTTGGAGATTTGTATGTGGAGTCTGGGTTGAATATTCAAAAATATTATTGTGCTATATGTAAAACAGGAATTGCATGGCACTGCATAGCCTTGAGAAACTAAATTGATTGCACACCATTACAAGAACTACAAAAGCTCCTGTTCTTCCCATGGTGTTGCATATAAAGTGTATAACTCATCTTGCTACATTATGTGTAATTAAAAAATGATATTAAAAGATTTAGCTAAAATAATTATCGAAACTGGTTTATTGCGCATCTCAGAATCTCATATATGTATTTGAAATATTTCAGAAACAATATGGAACATTCGAAACAGAAGATTCATGCTTTTCAATTCCAGATAATTCATTAGCTTGTTAACCCCATTGGCTTGCATCTCTCATTTGACACTCTATTTTGTGCTTCTCGTTGCCTTCAAAAAATATTGCTTGTGCAGTGTGCACTCATTCTAAAGATATCTGCTCTGCAAGAAGTAATTTTGATTGTTGTGACCATAGTGACAAAGTCGGGGTTGGGGAATAATTCGGCAAGAGTCAAGTTCAAAAAAATTCCAAAAAATCGGAGAAATGTTCGGGAAAAAAATAATAACTATAAAAAGACAATCAACAATTTAATTAGATAATATACAAAATCAGTAGTTTATTTTGTCGAACTAAATGAATTATTGCGAAATCCGTAAATAATTCGGGAAATTTGAGAATAATTTGTAAAATCTGTGAATAGTTCATGAATAATTCGGCAAACCTAATATTCATGAACAATTTGGGGAATAATTCGGCACGCCTAAAATTTGCAAATAATTCATGAATTTTTTTTAAAATTCGGAGAATTTTGTTACTACTCGTGTCAACGTAATTAGCTCCTTTCTTCATGGAATGATATTTTCTTTTTGAACCAAACACTCAATATTCCAAGGATTAGGTGAAGCCCTGTGTTATCTGTTTGGTTGTTTTTTTTCTTACTTGCAAAAGAGCTATGGGTGATGCTACCAAGAACATGCACAACACAGGAGAGATAGCTTCATGTACATTCTAAAACCTCTTCAGGTTCTAACGTTTTCATCTGAATAACTGCAAGCTTTTCAGCTTCCTCATCTACAATTCTTATCACACTTTGTATCTAGAATTTGTTTTGAATCTCGGAGAGTAGTTGTTTGAATTTCCATAGTATCTACTTTTGGGTTAGATTCATGGCTTGCTGTTATTTGTTGCTGTTTTCAGTCTTCTTCCTTTTTTTTACTTGTAGCCTTACTTCCCCCCCCCCCCCCCCCCCCCCCTTCCTTGTTTTTTTGCACTTGATGATTTTTGAACCCTAGTCCTGCTTCTAATTAGGATGCCCTTAACTACCCTTTCATGGGGTATTGGCAAGTATTCTAGTTATTAATAACACAAATTATTTTAAAATGACTTTCCTACTAAAATAAATTTAAAAGTTCTGACTACATCCTTAAAGTTTTAAGTAAATAGCTTACTTATCTATTATATTGTCGTAATCATCTTAAAAGTGAAGGGCATTGTAATCTTCGAGAACTTGTTATGATCTTTATATTACCAGTGACTTTTGCTCAACAGGTATATTTCATGTCTACGTCTGTAAAACTACACTGTATTTGCCATTCACCGGCAAATGAAGGTGCTCTAAGAATTATTTGTAGATGTGGGAGCAATTCATAGCTCCCCCTGTTTTGTACAATATATACTCTAAACTAAAAATAATTATGATCTTCAAAATAATACCAATGCTATAGTAAGTAATTATAATCTAATAAATCCCAATAAAATTGGAATGTCGGAGATTAACTTATCCCTCATGCACAAAGAACATGCATTATTTACTAGAATTCTTTTAAATAAAATAAAATAAAATATTTTTGAAAGTTGTTTTCTATTATATTTGCCGTTTAAGGAGTTATTGTCTTATCTAAAGCTAAAACTTGATTAGCCAAATACATTAAAGGGATATTGATTGGACAATTTAAATTTACAGGAACGTTGCATATTTAGGTAATGCACTTGCACTGTTTGAATGGTCTGAATCTGAGCTGGTGGGCAACACATACCATATGGCATGGAGAGAGCGAAATCTATATTTTAAGTACAAAATATGTAGATGAGTTTATATGATAAATCTGAGGTGAATTAGCTATCCAATTAGGTGGGTCTTGAGACTTGGCTGGGTCAAATGAGATCAGTTCTGTGCATATGAAAAATCCATGGAGGTCTCACATTGTCGATCTTGATACTAGTTTGGGCAGACAAATGATCGGTTTCAGGTGGACGAAGCTCAATTCACTTTCAGGAAATTGTATATTATTATCATTTGCTGCCATGTGGGTTCCAATGACTCAGTGTTTCCCTATAACTGGAAACGGAAGCGAAATCGCCAAATTTTTAAATATCGTAAGGTATATATGTACATATGGTCCATCACCCCTTTACGCGCGGAGGCATACTTATGTGTTAATCATTTTTATTTGTTTGAAATTACTTACTAATTTGTATAATATATTAGGAACATGTATCACTGGTTTCTCTTTTACTGATTTTGACCATTCCTATAGGAGTTTAGTCTAGTGGAATCTACCTTATTTTTGCCCGTCTAAACCATACTTATCAAAGTTGATCTAATGGTATGAATTTACAGGTTCTCTCAAACTCTAATATTTCTTTTACCTCATTAAAGCTACATTGTGACCAAGCCATGTACATACCACATATGATAACTTCGTTTTATTAATTCATATCTATTCTATAGTCATGAGAAGTCCTTAATGTTAAGAAATTGATTTATTGAATACTTGGATGGATTACAATGACCCTATAGAAGGGTTTAAATAGATAATCTAAGACTCCTAACTTGAAAATATTATCTTAAAGATAATTGTAATCTACTAAAGATAGTAATTCAAGATTGTGATTGTGATAAGATATATTGTATCGTAAGTGTATCTCATCTTACATTTATTTCCCTAATACTTAACACTTCATTTGTGTTCAGCACTTCATTTGTGTTCAGCTAAATACTAATTCTTTATGAGAGTTTTGCTCTGAACTGTGGGAGCACTAGCTAGGATACTGAACTGTGCTCCCAACTTTGTACGAGCAAGGTTCAGTGAAGGATCACTCCAGGTAATTTTCCTACATATTTTTTTAAAAAGTTAAGGTCAAAGAGATAAGATTGCTTAGAAATGATTGTATGGGGTAGCAGGGGAACATGGACTTGTTGAGCTCACCTGGGTATTGCTCAGGGGGCCTGTCCATGAGCCTTTCACATGTTACCCACAGATGTACCTGATGGAGCCTGTATAGCATAGTTTTCTATCAAACAATCATCAAAATTCAAGACCCAAAAAATTCTGTGTGCCCTAGACAAAGCCACAGTATTATTAACTACCAAACCTAATTAAGTTGGTTGGTAATGTTAAAAAGAGAAAAATTTGAACTTTTTGGGTAACGTAGAAGAAAGGCAAAAAGTTTGATATGCGGTTGGTTTATCTTTTGAATGATGAAAGAGAGATTTGAGGGGCATGATAAGAGATCTTTGTGATAGATGAGGTGTGTATCTCTTCTTATCTTCTGTGATAAGAAGAGAACCTCTTGATGTGAAAGGGTAGGATTCTGGAAGATCAACATGGTGAAGAAAATATGAAATAATATCATCTGATTCATATCCATCACTCCCAAGAAGAACCTCCTAAAGTCAAGTCCCTCTCTCTCTCTCTCTCTCCAATATACAGATATCAGTAATATTCTCTCTCCAATATACAGAAATCAGTAACATAAGGACAAAGTACTTGGGCTTGATGCTTGGAAGAAACAAACCCAAAAGCGCATGTGAGAAAAATGACTTTATTCTTGATTAATTATGAGATAAAAAAAGATGACTTAATATATATATATATAGAGAGAGAGAGAGAGAAGGTTTGTCATGACACAAAATGTGTGTTTTGAGCAATATTGCATACACCAAAAGAAGAAGAAGAAGCGATATTTCAAGGATTGCCTACCTAATCATAATCAAGACGTTCTGATTGGCAGCCACCACTTGGATGGGCTATTGACCAGACGATAAGAATATTGCTAGCTATACTCATACCCTCAGCCCTTTCTTATAATAAAAAAAGAATGATCTTATATAATAATGTAGGCAAAATTACAACTACAACAAAGAAGTAAGCTTAGGGCAAATTACAAAACTGTTTACAAATGCATAAAGATAGCCTTTAAATAGAAAACTAAACCTTAATATTGATTGATTTTTTTGTGGCCCTTGAGGAATTGTATGAATCTGAAGTCTAATGTACGGTTTTGTAATAGCGATGGAAACAGTGATGTTATCACCGACTATGATTATCTAACAGTTCAAGTACAATTAATATAGTTGAGGCGTGAGGGTGAAATTTGTGGTGTCTTCCAAGAACATAAGGATTAACCATTCAAGATGCAAAAGAAACCCTAAAGAATAATTACAAAAATACACTTAAAGTCAAAATTTTTGAAAGTAACATTAAAAACATAAGTACCAAAGCGAGAAGGGAAAATGGGAAACAAATCGAGAAGTGGCAAGTGAGGCTCCAAAAATCCTTTAAAAAAAAGGAAGCGGGAAATGAGATATATGTGTCTCATTCCCATTATATTAGGATGACTAGCCATACCTTTGATTTTATTTTACATGAAATATTTGTGAAGAACTAGGTGTCTTAGGTTTTAATCTAACAATACTTGTTTAGAATCTACACCCTATGCTTTAGACTTTATTTTATCTAATTACCTCCAATATATATATCCCTATTTATCACTAAATGAGACATGATGAAAACCAATTTTCTGGGAAACGAGCTTTCGGAGAAGCGACCTTCTCACCTTGTATACAACTATGCTTAAAACAAAAATTGCTCAAAAAATAACCAAAAATGATCTCAAAATATGAATCTAAGCATTAAAGAACGGCATAACTATAATGTGGGTCCACAAGTGGTCTAACTCAAAAAAGAAAAAGAAGAAGAAAAAAAAAGAATATGGTATTCTTAAAAAAATTATGAGTATGGCTAGCATTCCTCAACTTCATATATACCCATAAATCTTAACCGCACAATTCTTATCTTCAAAGAATCTGTTTAGTATCTACCAACAACAAGAAAAAGAAAAGGAAAAACTGTTTAGTAGGCAGGAAACATGGATGGTTAGGGTTCTCCAATTTCATGATCTTTGCTCTTCAAGCTAGTCAAGCTATAGGTGGGCCATTTTCAGTGATAAAAGTGAGAAGGAAACAAAGATCCCTAATATTTAATACTAATAATTGCAAGAAGACAAGAATTTCATGATTCCCAACCCTAAGATTGGATTTCCAGAATCCACATAGTCATAGGGGAGGTGGGTCCCTCTTTGATTCCCTAAGGATCCTCTGATTCGATCTCGTCATCCATTTACAGGGGACCCTACCTAGTCAGCCCTATCTGATGAGTTATTTTTTTACTCTTTTTTCATCTTGTAAAACTGCCACTCATTGTCTCTTTCCATGCATGCATGATTCATGAACTGGTCTATTGTCATAATCTCTTAAGATCATTAGGGTTTCCTTTTCTTACCTTTTATGTCCATATTAATAACACATTCATTTCAAAGGAATACAATCTCTGATCTCTCTGGTCCTGTGAGTTCCAATAATGACTAAAGTCTAAATCATTCCTTTCCATGTCCTTCACAATTTTGTTGAGATGATTCCTAAGGCATAAGTGTTCCATTTCTTTCACAACCACCACCAAGAAATCAAAATTTTAAAGATAAGCTCAGAACTCTGGTGGTCATGGTTGAACACTGCACTGTATGGGACCTCTCCATGACCTGTAGTCCTTATCAGCTTCTTCTTTACTACCTTTGGCTTTCTTCTTTCTCATAATTCAAGAAAGTTAATTTTGATCCTTTGAAATACTTATATACAGCTTAATTATACATAAATATTGATTAGAGGGTAACGATTTCTCCGATAGGACCGATACCCAACAAATTATGGGACATACCTGTAGAAAAAGAGACATGGGAATTGGGTGGATGACATGTATGAGCAACAATGAAAGAAAGGAGCTAGGGGTCGAAGTCGAACACAGGTCTATCGGTTACATGTGGAGAGAAATGCGCGTGACCACATAGGAGAGGTCACAGCATGAGTGGACGACCACAAAAAATGATAAATCGTCAAGTTGGCATGATGAGGCCGACCATATATACCCATATTTTATGTGTGGGTTATATATTGTTCCCCTTAATATGTAACATTTTTATGTGTTACATGATGCGTGCCTTTCCCCTCAAGTGCGATGGCACGCCGTCCACATGTGTGTAATCGACATGTAGGACAATTCAACCTTAGCTATCAGCTGGGTTGGATTGGAAGAGAAGAGAGAGAGGGATGGAGGAGAGGGGTGGGGGTCCATTTAAGCTAACAAGGTATTATCCATAAGCAAAAAGGGAAGAAGTCAACTTCTATGTTAAACTTTGAGTTGGTTTTGATTTGTGTCTAAGTTTGGGTGGACAGGGTGGAGGGGTCGAAGGGGGTGATAGTGGGTGGGTTTGTATGACAAGGATGTCTCTTTTGTTGGTGGTGATTGCATAGTTGGCTAGACCCAACAAAGACAAGCTTTTCATTTCTTATTTTTCTTTGTTCTCTATATATACTTCATATGTGGATTGCACTATCACTTACCCACCTTCTTCTACCTAATGCATTATCACTTAGCCACCTTCTAAGGCATAAGTAGGTTGTCGCTTCACTCCTGAATTTTTGGGAGGATAGACTTCTTTTCTCTCTCTCTCTGATACTCATTTATGTAACTTTACAACCTTGGCAGTGACTTAAAGTGGGTTTGAAGAAATGAAGAAGGACAAAATAGTGAGAGATAGAGTGAAGCTTTGAAATTTAGACATGAATACAACAGGCAACCTTATGACTGATCGTATATGTTCTTCCACTTATTTCTATATATACCTTCTATGTTTGTATGTCTAGTTATATATATATATAGTCATTACTCGTTCCCATATTACTGCTCCACTCTGATTCCTCCATTGTTGCATGTTGGTTGATAAAGAGAGTTTTTTTTTTTTTTGGTGGAAAGATAATAATTCATTAAGGAATCTCAAATGCAGATGGAGGGCTCCTTGAAGCCAAAATCCTCCGGCATGCCCCGGGGTTTAACAACTTAGTACAATAATCTTATGTACCATGTAAACTCATGCTATAGCGAGCAAGTTTATGCACAAAAGTATTTTCACCACGGTTGATGAGGATGATTCGGTGGTAAGGGATCTTAATAATTTCTTGTCTGATAACTCCCATAATTGCCACAATCTCGGAAGGTTCCTTGAAGTGAGGGTGATGAAATAGCTTAACGATGACCTCGGCATCCATGGCAAACTCTACCTGTTGCCATCCTTGGGAGATGCCTAAGGCAACCGCAGATCGAAGGGCAGCGGCCACTAAAATCAATGCCGATCCTCCTGGGTGGCCAAAACTTCTTTCTTGACTTTTCTTTTATAAGCAAAGATATTTAGTGCATGATCCAACATTATAATGGTGTATAGTGGGTTGTATGAGCATTATACAAATTTATGACAGTTATAACCACTGTTTTAAAAGGTGCATGAGGAATAAGCCTTGAGGTTCGACCTAGATACTCAAATTCCCTAAGGCTCATGCCTCAAAGTGGAAAGTTGATCATATAAGGCATAAAACATACTCCTCATGCCTTGAGACTCGTCTTATGTTCGAGGCATGTACTTTAAACATCAACCAAAAATACGAGTATGGAACAGACACTTTAAATTTTTATTTATATTTTTTTAAATTAACAATAGACTTTTTTTTTTTTCTATTTTGGATTTTTAAACCCTTTAATTAAGCTTCTATTTCATATAATGGATTTCCCTAGTAGACGTGCCTATGATACAATTTTTTCAACTTTGCAACTGTTTGTTGGAATTGAAAGTCCACTGCAATAAATAAATGAACGAACATCATTTGATTTGCTTTTAAATATGTATATGGGCAAATGATAAATTTAAATTGCACTTGAATATACTCAATATGGAAATTAAAGGATATTCTAGAGGTGAATTATTAAAACATTATAGTATAAAGGATAATATATTAAAGAATCATTAGTCTTAAAGCTTCCTAATTTGACCCATATAACAAAAATTAAAAAGATCAAAGAAATGTAAGCCTAATACCTCATTTATATAATGTGTGTGACCCATATGGTTTACCTACATTATTCAATAACGATAATATTTTGTGCTTAATTAGATTTTCATGGAGAACATGGGAGTTCCTCTCCGTAAAGAACAGTCTACAAGGCCATTAAAAACAACCTTTAATTTGCAGATTCATAAAATTATAGGTGGATCCCACCTGGTATTTTCCACATGGTGCACCACTTGAGGATCTTAACCTGATTATTGGTTTTTTATTTTATTTTTTTCATTTTTAATCCTAAAAGAATGAGATGGGCAAGAAATAAGCATCCAACTCTCCTCTCTAATTTTTTTTTCAGGCGAAAATTACATAAACTTCCCTTGAGGTTTTCGAACCTGGCCTACATTGAGGTATTGAGATTAGTAACTTACCTCCCTTACATAAACTCCTGCCATTTGAATGATGAAAATCAAGTTGTCATGCACAAAGTTATAGACTGTTTTACAGTTAACTAAGTTGTGAACAATGAAAAGCAACAAATCCAGACTTTTTTTTTTTGGTAGATGGCGATTTCGATTTAGAAAAAAGGATATTCATCTATCTATTTTCTTTAGAGCAATTATGATCGAGAAGTTGATTCAGAGCAAGTGTTGGGATCTTTTACGACATAGCCATGAGGCGCTCAATGATATCGGCCATTTTAAACGAATCTGAAAAAGGAATTGCTGAGAGAAGAGAATAAAGTATGTCTGATATCAAAACCTAAGGAGAATCAGCAGGGGTGGTTTTTTGATATTGCCCTTCTCTTTAGAGGGTACATGAGAGCTATGCAATTCTTGTCCTCTCCAAATGGGTGGCCCTAATCACATGAGTCAGGACTCACATGTATATGTATAGTGACCCGTCGTCCCTCTAGTTAAAATGGTGAAGGTGTCCCCCCTCTCAGTGGGAGGAGGTTTTTGGTTAAATTTCTCTCATTGAATTGGTAGAAGTTTTCATTGGATAACGTGGTAGGAGGCTCCACTCACCTCCACTAATATAATCAAATAACTGCAGGTAATGTATGGATAAGTAATGATAGCAATACCCTTTTTGAAAACTTTTTTTTTTTTAAATTGGGTAGAGTGATAGTTGAAAACGCATGTCTTTTCCTTAATGGAATACAATAACACATCTTCCTCTTGAAGAAAATGAGCTTAAAAGAAAGCAGAGCTAGCATTACCCATATGTGTATAGTACATGCACTTCTCCTCCTTGTTCATATGTACGTGCATATGCATGGAGAAGTGTTGATGAATGATGGAGATATAACTTCATGCGAGATTATAGGGAAGCAAAGCTTGCTTCATTGCCCATTGGTGGTGTGTGCCACTCGGCTAATCTAGGATCAAGTCCTTGAGAGGTGTGGTGGTTGAGATATTTGCCCGCTAAACTAAAACAATAATGGCCATGCTAAATAGGGTTGCGGCCTATATCGTGAACCAAAAAAAGACTTCATGTGATGAGAGTTAAATGGGGAGACAAATCCTGATTGTCCTAAGATCCTGCTTATTTGTAATGTGATATGGTGAGAGAAGATGTGCTTAGATGACTTAAGGTTTTCAAAGTACATGATCTGGGATGGGACACAATGATGACAAGCACAACCCAATCTCCCCATCTTCCTCTAACCCTAATGAATGGATGCCCTAACTCCACGATCAGACACTGCCCTCCTCTCTTTTTTTCCCTCTCTTTTTTTTCCTATTTTTAAGGAACATTACCCACATCCCATGGCCCATGCAACCATTTTAAAGGGTTATAGTACCAGAAGAACCCTCCCCCATTAAAATTTTGTCGAATATTCCAATCAGATTGACCGTTGTACCAACCCCATCCCCACCACCCCCACCACACCCACTACCACCCTCCTCATCTTACATACCACCCTCCTCATCTTACATAGAAGTGACTGATCAAATGGGTTGTGTATATTAATTTTTTTAAAAAGAAGATAAGGACTAAAAAGAATAGTTTAAATACGAAGAAGCGGAGCTCTGCATCATGCGGAGCTCCCCATGAAAATTAATCTCTAAAAAGAAAAAGTATAATGCTAGCAACTCTCTTTATGAGTGGACAAAGTGTTCAACATTTGTCTTTCCCTTCTCTTAATGGAAGACAATAACAATTAAGACGTGCCTTTCTGTATTTTCCTTTTAAAAAAAGGCGAGATTAAAAAAAAAGAATAGTGCTAACAACACTCTCTTTATGAGTGGACAAAGTATTCATCATGTATCTTTTCCTCTTAATAGAAGACAATAACAATTAACAAATGCATTTCCATTAAAAAAAAAAAAGATTAATTTTGAGTCGGAGCTCTGCTTCATAGTGTTAAAGTGGAGTTCCTCTTTATACACTGTAGGTATGACACGTTTGTAATTACTGAATTCTTCAGGGGTAATTTCTCAACATGCCAAATTATAAGTTTTTCACTCTACTAGTGTAAAAAGGGGAGTCCGCTCAACACCGTGAAGTAGATGGAGCTCCTCTTTTATATTTATAATGTAGAAAAAAAATGAAGTTTAAAAGAAGTGTTTAAATATGAGACGGAGCTATGCATCACAATGGTTGAGCAGGGCCTCTCTTTTAGTTTAAATCAATGGTAATCTCATAATTATGAAAAAAATCTCTTCATAAAACTGTCATTATCTCTTTCCATGGTTACATAATTATCAAAATTTATCTATGAAAAAGAAGAGTTTGAGCTCAAGTTGCTTGAAGCAATTCTCCGGCTCATATTAATATAAGTATACGGTAAGGATGTTTTGGCTCCTTTGGTAATTTACAGTAAGTAAACAGAGGTAATGAAAAGGGCATTTCTGGAATTTGATGGAACATAAGCGTAAAGCGAGCACATGCTGCAAACGGTGGATTACCTGATGAGGTCATTGCACTTTTGTACATGTGGGACCCACTCCTGATTGCTACCGGCCATTCGTACTCTTTCGTACACCGCAATTTGCATTTTATTTGCTCTCGCAAAACCAACAAAACTTCCAAAATGCCACTTCCCGAGGATGAAATCGAAATTAGGGGAAGGATAGGAAACCAATGTAAACCTTTTCCTCCATTACAACTATGGATGGTGATTGGTTGCTCTCGATAGAACCTTCTATATAGCACTGGCCGTCGGATCGAGAATCCAACGGCCCATAAATAAATGGCGTGGGGCCCACTGTTAATACATATCATGCCATTATTTATGGGTGGTTGGATTCTCGATCAGACGGCCCAATACTCGATAGCACCTGAAACACAATCACTATCCTACAACTATTTACCTTTCAGACAAGATCTTGTAAAGATTTTTCTTTTCTACTAGGTATCATTTATCATTTATTATGTTAGTTGTTTGTCGGCCTAGTGGGGGTGGGGGGTGGAGGGAGGGGGAGTGGGTTTTTCTGTCACATCACCTAAAGTTTTTTTGTTTTGAGAAAAAAAAAATTTTTGAAAAAGATATCTCGAAAGATTACTTGTTATTGTTCAAAGAATTTTTTTACTTATATATAAATAATATTAGAATTTTATTTTATTTTAAAACTAATTTTGACTCATGCCAATTATAAAAATTAACTTCTCTTTAAAAAAAATAAATTAATTAATAATAATGCAAGTTTTTCCCTCCAACCAAACGCAGCTTGAAGGAAGCTTCTAAGAAAATATTTTTATAGAGAGAGAGTGAACTCTCCTCTCCATTACTGTCAAAGATTTACTAATGAGGGGCATACCTTTGACATCCTAACTTTAACATCCTAACTTTAAAGGGCAGGTGTTTGTAAAAACTTATATGCTTTCAAATTTGGTAGAGAATCCCTTTTCATAGACAAAATTGATGACATCTATTGACAAAATTGATGACATCTCAAATTTCGTAATTTCTGTTAAAGTTTTTTTTTTTTTTAAAGTATTTGAATATAGAAGGTATTATCTTTACTATTATAATACGAGAGCCAGCCAGCCAGCCGTAGATGATTTTTCTGAAATTCTCATTCTATCCTTATATAAAAACAAAACTTTGATTTAATGTTTGTTTTAATTCCCAAACTACTTCTTGCCTTTGATTTAATTTCAAAACTACCCTTGCTCATCTATCTATTTTGAATCACAGTCAATCGCAATTGAACTCAGGGAGAGTTCAATTGCACGTGACCCTTTTAACTCTTATTAACTGTGGTTAACTCCTTCCCCTCGCTCTTACGTGCATCACACGTGCCACTAGCAAGTTCAATCACACCCATGGGTTGACACGTGTCCCTTTTAACTACTATTAACTGTGGTTAACTTCTTCCCCTCGCTCTCATGTGCATCGCACATGTCACCCGCTAGTATATAATTTAAAATAAATAACAAAAAATTTCATTTAGAAAGTTGTGAAGGTTTTTTCCTTTGCACTTCTTTTTTCATTTGTTCATTCACTAGTTCAACTCAAGTTCAATTAGGCCTTTGGCAGAGTGAGACTTTATTATGGCTTTTTTCATCATTTGGAAATTCAAATGGATTTGAAATTTCCTTTACCCTATGTTTGGTTGCCGAGAAAATATGACAAAGAAAAGAATATTTTATATTTCTAATATAATTATTAGTTGTGTTGTCTAATTTTGTTTTCTTTTCACCTATTTTAGATTTTACATATGGTCTTCAAGAGAGGAATTAATGTAGGAAGAGTAAATAAAAGTGTCAAATACTCTAGCTTTCATAAGCTATATCCTCCCACAACCAATAAAAAGGGGGCATTTGATAACTTATCGAATAAGTACCTTCTAATTAAGCTCTAAAAATAAAGAGCTATATATAATAGAATGGTCCAAAAATAGACATTATCCATATAAGTAAAATAAGTTTTTTTTAAAAGTAGTTTTAGATTATTTATTGAACAAGTGATAAAATCACTTATTGTTAAAATATTTGGACATCATTAAAATATTATCAAACAATCTCATTTTTAAATAAGAACTTAATTTAGTAGAATAAGTCATTAAACTCTTATTTTGAGTTTTGTTAAACCCCCTAACTACTTGGCATTCGAAGTATGGAACATTCATTTAGGACCCAAAACTTATGATTATGTACATACCGTTTTGCACAATTAAATGACCATGGCTAATGAAATGAGTAAATTAAGCTTTTTTCCTAATTGCCTAACCAATCAAATTGTTAAAATCATCTATACTTTAGAAATGTAGCACATGAAAAAATGGACAATCGATTGGTAATTATGATGAGAAGATGGTTGCATGTGATTGGTTAGGTGTGTGTGTATATATATCCATATATGAAGTCAAAATCCGGTCATCACCCCTTGAGGTCACCACGTGTTAGTGTCTGTGTTGGTGTCTCCTTTGACACCTCTTAACCGTGATCGAGATTCACCCACCCATCATTGGTTTTTTTTTAATAAATATTAATTCTTCACACGGAGCTCCCATTTTTACACTAAAGCTATGGCATGTTTGTAATTACTAAAAGTGGCGGAGGTAATTTTATATTACACGTAATTACAAGATTACCATTGTGACAGTGTAAAAATGGAGCTCCGCTCAACACGGTGAAACAGAGCTCCTCTTCATATTAAAACTCTCTCTCTCTCTATATATATATATATATATATATATGTATATAGAAAAATTCTAGGTTCCAGCCTTCCATGAGGGTATTGGCAGGTGCCAATGTCCCTGTATCTTTTTAACTTGAAATAAAAGGGTATTTTGGACTTAGGATAATGCTAGTATCAGTTTCTTTCGGAACTTTTCTACGGGGACCGTCTTAGGGCCGAGACCACCGAGACTGTGCAGTTGAGCTCAGGATTTCAGGTGAGGCCCACTTTCACATGGTGAGTCCACCTGAAATCCCGTGCTCAATAGCACGGTCGCGGTGGTCTCAGCCCCAAGATCACGGAGACGGAGATGATGGATCAGTTGGGGCTGAAGAATCTCAGAAACATTTCCCTTTTCTTTAAGACTCCCTCTTCTCTTTTTGATTGGAGAAAGTGTTAGTTGAAAACACATGTATTAGGGGTACTTTGAGTAATAAAAAGAAAATAGAGATTTTTGCAAAATCAGACAAACATGGAGAGAGAGAGACAGAGGCCATATCCAATAACCATAATAACTACCATAAGCATATTTTAAGAAAATCAAGGTGGAGAAATTCAAAAGAAAAAAAAAAAAAAAAAAGGAGAGAGAGAGAGGGGACAAAAGGTCAAAAAAATTGAAGAAGATAAATTTTGAGACCCAAAAGAAAGCTTTAAGAAGTAGTAGACACCCAAAGAGGCTCCCAATCCAACAGCCCTTTGTTCCCACATCCACCTTCCTTGCACCTGCTTGGCCTTTCAAACTCTCCAATTGTCATTTCACCACCAATATTCCCATTATTTCCATCCATCTCCTCCCCCAAATAAACATCACTCTCCTCCTCTTCTTCTTCTTCTTCTTGGGATTCTGGAGAATAATTCTTCAAAAAGCGAAGCCGAAGGCGGCCATCGCCTCGTTCAGCTTCAAAGTAAGTGTGCGAAGACGGGACGGTGACAGCTTTGACTACTAACCGCCCGCCTTCACGGTGAGACCTAACATGAACACGTCCGGAGCCGCTTATCGATGTCAAGGGAGGTGGAAAATTGCGACAATTCACCTTCCCATTTCCCAAAAGCTGTCGGATTTTCCTCGTCGGCGGCTTCCCGCTCTCGGAATCCGATGTAGAGGATGAGAAACCGCTGTTTTCGCTAATGTCGGTACCCGTCTCACAACCCAAATTCTCAGTGCACAAGTCCAAGCTTTTCTCGCTAAGTGTCGACGAAGAATGCTTAAATAAAGGATGGACATAGAGGCTTTCTTTCTCCTTTGCTTCTCTAGGAGTCTGAGAGATGTTGGTGAGAGCTTGGATGAAGCTCCACTCACCCAAATCGCCATTCGAGATGTTGCTGTTGGTGTTACAGTCAGTCTTGCTTTCATCGCTACTCATCATGTTCTGGTACTTCTCTTGATCATGATGTTCCTCGGTGTTAGAATCCGGCACGCCAAAACTCCGGGCGCATACAACGGATCGAGAAAAATGTGGTCTAGGTGAAGCCAGTTTGAGTCTCAAAGCCCATGGTTCGACAAGCCGGGGCTCGAGACATGACTGTAGCCCTTGACATACAATCGACGACATAACGATAGCAGCTGTGTCGCGAAAAAATATACAAAAAACAAAGGTAGAAACTAGAAACAGATCAGGCAAGGAAGAATAGAGGAGTTGGGTTTTGGATTAGAGTGAATTTATGGAGTGATTATAGTTGTTGAGAAAGGAAGGGTTTTGAGTGATACCCATGTGTTGGTTTGGGTGGAAATGAAGATAGGTAGTCAAAATTCATGAGAGAAGAGGAGACGAAGAGAGAACATGAGAGATAAGTGAGAGGGGTGGGTGTGTGAATTTGTAGTCTCCAAAAGTGCTCATAGGGATCAATACTGTATTTTCATGCCACTAGAATTGTACAATTACTTTGCCACACATATTTTAAAGAGGAGTAGAAAATAGACAAAAGTTTTTTTTTCTTTTTTGACTAATAAGATTTTGCTAGCCACACTCTCCTTATTGCTCACTCCCCTTTTATTGCTCACTCCCCTTTTTCAGCGTAAGAAGATAAGGATTTTATGGTGCAGTCTAGAATACGTTAACTCAAAATTCTTGTCTTCTTGCTGCCAAATGGATAGAGTAGAATAGGAGGAGAGTATGGGAAGCACTCTCCTCTTACTCATAATCACCTCCATTTTTTTTATTTTTTTATTTAGTAACAATCACCTCCATTTGTTGCTAAGGTCTTTCACACATAAATGTGAAATGTGCCCAATAAAAGTAATAACGGAGTTCTCTCTTTTACTATTATAAAATTGAGAATAACTATGAACAGGAGCTTATCAGTCAACCAGAGCAATCTAAAAATTTGACTTGGATAGTGTTAGATTGGTAATTATGAACATAAAGAAGGGTGTGTTTCAACCCTGTAATTTTTTCATAAATATCCCTTCTCAAGGCACTTTTTGGATTGTTCCAGTTGATTGTTCAAACGAAATCCTTATTCATAGTTATTCTCTATAAAAAAATTTGGTTTGGGAAGGAACTTTAAGAAACACATGTCGCCTCTTGCAGTGTGTTGGTGGGGAGCCTGCCAGCAAAAATTGGAGGTGATTACAAGTCCTTTTTTAAAAAAAGTTTTTTTAGGGGGTGCATGGAGCTTAGTGAGAGAGATTCAAAAATGGGTTTCTTTGATTCCAAACAACCAGCTTTCCTATTCCCATCTCCTGCCCTTCCAAGAGAAAGCCAACAAAACATCCAGAAAAAAGATTCTCCCGAATATTTATTGAAAATGATTGATTCTCTCCTCATTTTCATTTCATTATATTAGATGTCTAAGGGTCAAAACCTAAGTAGGTTGTTTTTTTTTTTAAGGGAATAAAACATCAACCAATACCCATTAAAGTTCTAGGAATTCGGCTCAGAAAAGCCCTCAATATATGTTAGCATTCAAAGATAGTATTCCTGGTCCATTTTCTCTTCCGTGGCGAACTTATCTCAAAGGCCCAGTCACTCTGATGTAACTGAGGAATTCTAATGAAATTTGTAATTTCAAACAAAACAAAATAAAAAATTACTCAAACCCCATTTCATGCGCTCAAAACATGGTGAGTGACCCAACTACCCTTCTCTCTCTCTCTCTCTCTCTCTCTCTCATGGCATCTCATGGCAAAATGGTACTAATGCTCCGTTTGTTTTGATGTAAAATAAAGGAAAACAAAAGAATTCCACGGAAAATATCATTTTTCGTGTGTATTTTCTTTAGGACAATTGACATTTCCCATGAATTTCATTTGTTTTCTCCTATTTTACATCAAAACAAACGGAGCATAAATTGTAAAGAGAAAGGTAGCTTAATCCAATTTCACAAGGGATGTGCACAGAACTCTACTTTAGTTATAAAAAAAAAGGGGGAGGGAAGATTTTTCTTTTTTATATTTGTACAACCGACCAAAGGAGAATAACCCATTAATATAAATATTAAACAAATGAACCGCCAAGCCAACCTCCTTTGATTTTTTTCTAAGGCACGAGGTCTCTCTTTTCATTTTCTCATATATATATATACATACTAGCGGATGACACGTGCGATAAAGGAGTTAACCATAGTTAATAGAAGTTAAAAGAGACATGTGTTAACCTACAGATGCGATTGAACTCTCCCCAAGTTTAATCGCGATTGGCTGTGATTCTATTATTTAAATAAATAGATGAGAAGGAGGTAGTTTGGGAATTAAAGTAAAATATTAAATCAAAGTTTTGTTTTATATAAGGGTAGTTTAGGAAATTCAGAAAAATCAGGCTACATTTTATATATATATATATATATATATATATATATTGCAGGCAACCTTGAATTCAGAATTCTACTTTGGTTTTTGTAGTTTTTTTTTTCTTTTTAATAGGAAGGAACAAACAGCTCTCCGCTTTTGATGTGGCTTCCATTGGCCAACCTTGTTAAGAATACCTAAATTGTACGGGTAGATACACGGAAATCCCTTTTTGACAGAAAATCAAGCCATTTAAAAGGAAGAAAATGACCTTCCACTAACTCAAAACACCCTTTTATCCGTCAGCAAAGTTTTTACCTAACGATAAACTTGCTTGTGCGAGTAGCAATGTGTGTCTCTCTCGTGTGAGTGATTTGGGTTCCATTTTCATGAGTTCTAGTGTACTGGTTGATATGCCTATTATTTGGCGAGCTTATAATGCTAGGTAATCTAACCTTACACAACTAATTGGGGTTGCTGCATACTCGTAATTACCATAATAATTCAAAGACCTTTTTATTTTTCGGCTAATTTTTAATCTATGAACACCCTCCCCCTTCCTCTCAGTTACGAATTGACACCCTAAGCCATGTGAGTACACAAACAAATGACCTTCCCTCTATGTTAAAGGAAGCCACCTACCTTGGTTACTGTTAGGACTTAAAGCTATATATGTGGGCTTGTGGATATCAAATATGGAAATGAAAGAACATTGCACCATTAGAGGAAGCCTAATGCATTTTAAATTGATGAACAGAACATTTACACCTCTAAAATGACTCTCTTTTAAGTAAGTTTGTGGTCAAAGCTATGTCCTCAAGTAGCAACACAGATCATCATCCAATTAATTCTCTTTTGATTAAGTTGTGGTCAAAAGGAAATGATAAAGAAAATGTTAGTAAAAAACCAACCATATCGGTCACTGTAAACACCAAAGATAATTTCTAGGTCAAAAACCAATAATCCAATGATCATGATCACCTAAAGAATCAGGGTCTGATTTAATATATTCTGGCCATTAAAAAGAATGATACTGATTAGAAATTACGATCATCGTTGTTCTTGTGTTCATGATCCATTGAATGGTGGATTCATGTGTTTCAAGGGAAGGATGATGGATCCTTCCCATCTTCTAGTCCTGAATCCTGATCCAAGCACTCCCCATTTAATTATGGTTAAGATTTTGAAACCTAAAACAAAGTATATTCAAAAGCTCACTGTGGACCCAAAGCAAATATCAAGAAACAAAAAATATGAGCTTAGTACCCTTTGGTGACTCTAAGTAAGCATGCTTTTCAGCCTTCCCATTAAAATATAAAAGCCTCTTTGTTGGTGAGGCATGACGATAATATGCGCAACCCTTAAAAATCCAATTATCAAATTTGCACTCACAACCCATCTTTGCTTTTGTATTACTCTAGCCATCCAAGGAAAATGAAGACTCTTTAAAGTTATTAAAGTGAGATTGTGTGTTTTGTCATGTCCCCCTGGCTTCAAATGAAATCCTACAGTTAATCCTGATTTTTCTCTTTATTTAATGCAATTTTTTTTAAAGAATCACTGAGAAAGAGGGAATCCAATTCATGGCTTACACAAGCATGTAAAAGTAAACGCACTCATCCCTACCTTTTGACCATGTTAGTGCCACCTTTTCCTTCCATTTTTCATACTAGTTTATTTAAAAATCTAGGAGGAGTCTACGTAAACCATGCAAACATGTCATGCGGCTAATGGTCGCTTCAACAATAATTACAAGATAAACACAAAACTAATACATCAAGCTGACGAGAAAATTTATAGGAAGTATGTAAACATCACGGTCGAAGCTTCACTTTACAGATAAGTACTCAAGTATCAACTGGCATGCATGACTGCTATGTTTCTTAAGGAAATAATGAATCATTTTCTTGCTTGCGATGAAACATGACATGCGGCTAATTGTCGCTACAATGGTAATTACATGATAAACACAATTAATGCATCAAACCCACCAAAAACTTTATAGACGTATGTAAGCATCATGGTCGAAGCTTCACATTACAGACAGGCACGCGAATCTCAACTGGCATGCACGACTGCTATGTTTCTTGAGGAAATAATCAGTCATTTTCTTGCGCGCGATTACTGTTAAATGTTGAGGATTTCCAAAGCCTACCAGAATGTTAAGTTTTTGGATGAGGTTAAAATACTATAGAAACCGCCATTAAGGAATAACTGTCATCGATAAAAAGAATATATCAGACATGGAGCATAATCTTTTACAGATTCCTGTTACAAGCTTATGGACGTACGATATAACAATTATTTATCATGTTAATTAAATAAGTTTTTGAGCACTTATTGGTTATAGTATGGTAAGCTCGCAGTATATTCTGTAAATAAAGTGACAATCAACCTCAGTATACTCATTCCCTTCATAATACATACTCAAAATACAAGCACTATCACTAAGGCTCTGTTTGTTTGCACATAAATTATTTTATGACGTAAATCATCTACGGTGTAAAAGCTTTTACGGTAAAAGACGGAATTTTTACTTATTTTCTGTTGTTTGGTTGCATCCTCGAAAATAAGTTGAAAAATTACTTTATTTTTACTTGCTTGCATTTGGATTAAAGGAAAATTGAAAATCACATGTGTAAAGAGAGACTTTTTTTGTTATTCTAATATATGTAAAGAGGGTAACTTTGACAACTCCCTAGTTGAACAATTGTGTTGTTCAAAATACATGTGAAAAGGGGTATTTTTGTCCTTTTAAAAATTCATAAATTCTTATAAAGGAATTCTTTTGTAATTTTGGAAAATACATGTGAATAGTTTTTTTTTTTTTTTTCATTTTAGATAATGCGTGTAGATAAGGTCATACATGTCATTTTAAAAATACACGTAGAGAGGGTATTCATTTTGTCATTTAGGGTGTGTTCGTTTGGCAAGAAATTGAGGGAAAAGAAAAGAAAAGTGTGTTTTCTTGCACTTTTCTTGTGTTTGGTGTACAAGAAACACACTTTCATTTTCTTGCACTTTCTTAATTGTGACAAATTTTCTTCCAAAAACTCCATCCATCTTTTGATGGTTTTTCCTTTTTTTTCTTTTCTTTCACCCACTTTCTTGCCAACTGAAAGCACAGCGTTCATTTAGCGAGAAAGTGGATGACAGAAAAGAAGGAAAAAAGTAAATAAACTTAAATTTTCTCTCAAAATAACCATCAACAGATGGGTGAAGTTTTTGCGAGAAAGTTTGTCACTATTGAGAAAATGCAAGAAAATGAAAGTGTGTTTCTTGCAAACCAAACACAAGAAAAGTGCAAGAAAAAACACTTTTCTTTTACTTTCCCTCACTTTCTTGACAACCGAACACACCCTTAGGACTTATATGTCGAGGGGTACTTCTGTCATTTTAAAAACTAAGTATAACGAGAGGTATTTTGTCATCTTGAAAAATATATGTGTAGAGTGGTATTTAAACTGATATTTGTTAGGTAATCAATTAAAACGGGAAAGATTTTAACTGACATTCAACGTCTCATGAAACTTTGAGCACATGGACAATTTCAAAAATTCTTAACTTCAAGGTCTATCCTCGTCATCTTCACAACTTATCAAGGAAAGCTCACAAAATATGAATAGGCCTTTATACTTACACACTGGCAAAGGTTCAGTTTGTTCAAGGGATACTAACAGGTTACGACTTACAAGGATCGGTACGAGAGACCATTTGAATCAATTATAGTGATGACTACTACATTTTTTCACCCTTAAAGCCATAAAATCAAGTTACTGAAAATATGAAGGAAAACTCATGTCTCCATAATTGCATCAAATAGATGTGATTAATGCTTCCTTCCCTAGGATCCTAGTAATAAGTGTACATGCCTCCTCCTGGCTATCCCACATTGTTTCAACCTACATTGTGCCATAACTGAAAAGCCTTACGCAATTCAGATCAAGTTTCTGAAGAAGTTAGAGATATTTCAAGATGTTCTCTTTGATGGCACATAAATTGTAAAATGGGGAGCACTCTCGATCATTCAACTTTCTCCTTATCAGCTTGCCATACAACTAGCCTATGTCCATGATTGTTATATCTTTGCTATATCCCTACTTAAGAAATGAATCCTTCAATATTGTGCAAGTCATTGACATCGTCAATAAATTCATCACTGATCCCGTTCTCCCCCCTTCTGGCTGTTGTCACAAATTATTTTACTATTTTTCATTTATAAATAAAATTTCTTCTCATGGCCTCAAATACAGTGTACCCTCCATTGAGTAGTTTATTTCAATTGGGAATCATATGTGATGAATCTAATCCCACCAGCCTACTAGAAGTTATTGTGCTCATAGAACCCATCATTTTTTTTAAACGATTAAGTACAGTGTTGCATCTAAATATATAGGGCCCTGGATACTTCAGACTTGCACTCTTCACGTGATATGGACATGCTTTTGACAGTACACCTTTTTATTCTAAAAGTATATTTGAAATCAATTACCATTTCACTTGCGAGAAACTAATCAATAAAATATCACTTTACATCAAAACTCCTAAGAATAGCAAATAGAAAAATTCACTTACTGAATATGTCACCTCCAAGCGACATTAATTTTTTATAGAAGGACGATCAATAAAGGGTGTTGGTATGCTTACATCTTCAAACAGTATTTTAGCTGTAGGGTGGTTGTATCATCTGAAACCCTTTTGTTCTTTATATAAGTTTATTTGCACAAGATATTAGCAATAACAACAATTCTGTCATTCCAGATCTATAGTGTATACAAAAGAATGTGTACTAACAAGGAGCTAATGAGAAACAATTCCTTGCTCTCCTCCATTGCATGATTTTCAAGATAACAAGCAAATTTTGAGATACTTGCAGCAGCAAAGATAAATAACAATAGGGCATACAATTACAACATCTGGCAGTCAGTAGTTTCTTACATAAAAGATCTGAGATCAGTGAGAACAAACAAAAAAAAATCTTTCCAGTACCCAAAGCCACTTTAATATTAAACTGCACCAAAGATCTATTAAGAGCTTATTTGAAATTTAGAGCTAATTCCAATGTTTATTTTGTGGAACCAGAACTTTGAGTTCAGCACAAAGTTACCATTTTATCCAGCAAATATGGCTCATCAAGTTGAAAACTGCATCAGTGAGAAGTGAGACATCCATCTGCCATTCAAGACAATAAATCTTATATTCAGTGTCAAGTGCATATGGAAGCAATTAAAAAATCACTGAATCAGCTGAAGAGACACTTCAACTACCAAATGATAAAATCTGTTTTGAGTCCACTTTATTGTGAACTTGTGTGTAGTTCTTTTCATTTGAGAGTTATAATACACTCCCTTCATGATTACTGGTAAATAAATAAATAAAAATTAAATCATCAAATGTGAGTGGTGCAGCTTTTCATATGACATTGATTGCTTCAAGTAAAACAAATCTCTCATTTTTATGAATTGTTTTTCTCTATCCTCCAATTCAGAAACCTTTTTTTCCCATTAAACCCTTTTACCATATCTAATATTTTAAATTTATTGGAGCTTTGAGGTGTTAGGCTTTAGGTTACAACCTAAGGTAACATCATTAATTTTGATGATAACACAATAATGCAATGTCCATTGTGTTACTAATGTCTTGTTTGAGTTTATATGAAAATCAGAATACCAAGAACATTAGCAAAGTCATTCAAGGAAAAAACATGAAAAAGACACCATTTAAGAGAAGCAAGCTTTTGACCAAGTTGAATTATATTGAAGATGTTGAAAATCATATCAAAGACCAAGTAATGAAGATGAAGATTGAAGAAGGAGAAGTTGATCTTAAAGCAAAAGAAGACAAATCAAGTCAAGATCAAAAAGAATGGACAACTCTCAAGAAAGTTTAGGGTCTTAGTTTCTATTTTGAGAGTGCCTAGGACTTTTGTAAAAATTCTTCAAAGTTTGGTTGATTGAAAAGCTCAAAGCGTAGAATGAACATAGGAGTTTTAGACCAAAATTGAATAACTTTATAGGGCCCTAGGATATCATAAAGAATGATAAAAAATAAAAAAATGATAAAAATGAGTCAAGAGTCCTTGCAAATCATTCTTATCATTTAGACAAGGTAAAGATGAGTTTTCCGAGAAAATCCAAAGAACTCGTTGATGAATTTATGGAGACATTGAAGACTCATCGACGAATTCAGTCGTAGAGGCTATTGTCTTTTGTTCTGGCCTTGATCTCGTCGACGAATGCAAAGAGTATTCTCATACTCGTCGACGAATTCTTGCGGAAAGCTAAAAACTCTATAATGGCTAGTTTTGTTATCAATGTTCTTCCAACGGTCATAAAACCTCTTGGGCTATAAATATGGATGATTTATAAACTAAAACGACAACTCAAATTCTTCCAATCATTCTAATACTCACTCTATCATTCATTGATCAATCCTTTGAATAGAAAACCTAGAAACTCAAAAGAGTCCGAATTTGAGTTATTCAACTTCATTCTTTGAGAGACTCTTAGAGAGCTTAAAAGTGATCATCCAGCTCGTGTAAAGGAGCAAATAGTGATTGTAATCCCCTTTGTTATTAAGTGTGAAAGAAATCAAGAATCGGTGGATTCTTGTCCTTGAAGTGAGAGCATTGTATAGGCTTGATCTTTGCCTGTAAGAAGATTGTAAAGGTCCGATCCTCACCCATAAGAGGATTGTAAAGGTCTGATCTCCACCCGGAAGAAGATCAGCGATTAGTGAAAATCGTAGTGAATCCTCTAGCGAGTATAGCTTGAGGCAGGGACGTAGGGGGGATTGCCGAACCTCGTGAACCGTCTTTGTGTTTGCATTTTCTCTAACTCTTCTCTTTACTTATTGTTTTGATTGTTTGTGTAGAATTGAATAACTTTTATTCTCTTTTAATTAGTAAAATTGAAATTCCACTTAAGGGATTATGAAGAAATTTTAAATTGGCATAGACCCTATACACCACCCCCTCCCCCCTCTAGGGTCCAATCCTTGGGCAACTTTGAGGGTCATCCTGTGTTCATATATTCATCACATATACAGCATAACATAATTTTCTCAGAACATCATTATTAAATAGCTTCAGATTTTCCTCTTAAATAACTATAGCACTAACACCTGATTGGGGGAGCTTTGATGTGTTGGTGAGGGTTCTATCCTCTCCTAACAATCATGGTAAAAATTGCAACTTAAAATTTGGGAAAACATTTTTTCCGCAACAGGTAAAAAGACAATATATTCCATTAAAAAGTTAAAACAGGGGACACAAAGGATGAAAGAAAAAAGAGGGCTCCACCAAGGACTGAAGCACTCTAGAGAAAAGAAAAGTGAAAAATATAACAAAAGCTACAAGAGCTAGAAATTACAAAGGATATACTCCAGAAACAAGGACATCCTTCAAAACACATTCCCTAGCCAAGGAATCCGCCATCTCATTTGGCACTCTAGGGATTCAAAACCCAACTTATACCATGAAGAAAAACACATATTTGGGACTATATGCAATCAACATACTATGATTTTTGTTTTTTGCAGTAGTACTTATCAAGAGAAGCAGAGAACCCCAAAGCAGATTTTTCTGGGAATTTGAAGAGCTTCACTACTCGCCACTACTGCTATAGGTGGAGGTCAATATGAATAATTCAAGCATATCCTTTGTGTAACTTATTTATAAGACAACGATACATCATGGAAGTCAGTTGGAGGTACTGTAGAAGCTGCTGAAGTCACTGATTCTCCCTAGTTAAAGGTTTGGGTTTTTGCTAATCTGGACTACTTTGCAATCAGTGCCTCCAATTGATGCCTCACCTACAAAATGTTCACTAGGTTTAAACTATGACTCTGAATTGGTTCAGAGAAGTTATATTTGTGAACAATTCTTACTACGATCAAAATTAGAACACGTTGGATCGACAATTTTCTCAAAAGTAAATTGATGGCGCAAATGCAATTGAGGAGGCATGAATATAAGCTTATAATATCTGTGAATTAGATACATGCTATCGATCCATATGTAGGGAGTGTAATCTACATATTAAGGTTTCATATTTGGGAGAGTTTTAAGGAATTTACCAGATCATTTTGTTTGTGACTCGCCCTTTACCAAATGCATCATGAAGTCTCCTCTTCTCTTTAAGTTTGCTCTTACATGAACCATAACGGATTTTTTTGAGTGGTGTTCAATACGGCAGGTCGGTGAGGATTTGGTAAGCTTGGTGGGCTGAACATATTACTTGTCAAGGCGATTCAGGATGCCTTCAGTTCAGTCCAGTAAAGATATCAGTATTACTGCATGTTTCTTTCTTTCTTCCCTTGTTTTCCTGAGTTATGTGCTTGTAAACTCTGTTTTGTTGGTTCTTATAGTTCTACTATTATAGCTTCATTATATTTATGATATGGCATGAGATTTACCGATCAAAACAAACAAACAAAAAAATCTGATTTTATTGATTTCAAGTCTCTTTCAAGCGCAGAGATTGCCAGCTGCAACAAAGCATAAGAAATAATTAGCTTTACAGATGCAGATGTGGAGGGTGATGATAGAAAATCCACTTTGATTCAACTTGTATTTCTTATTGTAGCAAAAGGCAAGATAGTGTTTCTATTTCCATTACTGAAGCCAAAGATACAAGGGTCCTCTCTTTCAGCCCAAGAATGTGTGGGGTTACTAAGAAGATTGGTCAGCGATGTTTTCAAGAAAATCGACTACCCAATCATCATCCATTGTGCTAACCAAAGTGATATGAAGTTGGCTACTAATCCAGTATGTCACGTGAGGACCAAACATATTGAGGTAGAACATAATTTCATTCATGAGAAGGTCCTCGATGGCAAGATTAATGTCGTTGAAGTTCATACTCAAGACAAAATAGCTGGCATCTTTTCCAAACCACTCTCTAAAGAAAAGTTTGAAGAATTTCAAGCACGACTCGGTTTAATTTCTCACAAGCATGCATTAAGGGGGAATGTTAAATTTTAATGCATCTTGCTAATTGGAATCCTTTTTTTTAAATGCTTGATGTTGGTGGTTGTCTTGGAACTTAGTATGGTTTAAGTTTGCATATGTTAGTTGGGGGTTGTAACTTATGCCTATAGAAGTTAAGGGTTGTATGCACTCACTCCATATTATCTCCTTTCATCTTAAACAAGCACATATAAGATCTTCTGTACAAGTTAAAGGTATAGATTTGTGTTCTTGTTCATCTTGAAATCTCTTTCTCTTTCTCTCTATTTGGTTGAACAATTTTTGGGCTCCTAATTTTGATTAAGATTTGAGAACTTGATTGGGTTTCCGGTATCTTTGGATAGGAAGCTGGATTAACTTGTTTTCCCACAACTTATGGAATCTAATTGACAAGAAACCCATAACCCATCTCCTCCAAAGTCTTAAAAGTAGGCTATGATTCTATTATTCAAGCAATCATAATCTTTTATTAAGACAATGAGGAAGACCCTTACCTACAGGGCAGTGATTAAAGTCCAATTAAGCTGAGACAGAGAAGAGGCAATCGAATCGAATCCTCTGAGCAGAAACAAGGATTCATCTCTCAGCGCTTACCACGTACAGATATTCCAATACCCTATAAAAAAACCATAATTTTCATTTTAGTGGAGGGCAAGAAATATATATGTAGCAATTATTCAGGGAAAAAAAAAAAAAATAAGCCTAGACACTCACAACCACAGCTGGGGTGTGTGAAGAGAAGTCTGATTTTGGCACACTTCCTATTCTTGAGAAGGGTATCGACCAGGCTGTGGAGGACATGCAAAAATAGTTTATCTGAGGAGGGGATGAACAGAGGATATGATCCATGGAGATAGGCGAATCCTGCAATGAGATTAAAGAGATGAATAAAAAAACAAAGAAACAACAACACAGAGAAACTTGACCTACAAGGTCGTTTTAGTAGTTCTATAAGTAGAAGAAGAAGAAGAAGAAGAATAAACTTTGTGGAGGTGATGAGTATCCAATGAAACTGCCATTAGAGACTCTGAAAGTTGCAGAGGGAGAGAGAGTCTAGTTTGGAGGTTTTGCAGAGGGAGAGAGAGAGAGAGGGGTTTAACGTCTAGTTTGGAGGTTGCGAGTAGCGACTGGGGCCAGCATTTCTCATTTTATGGTAGTAACCGGACCGTAGTTAATTTCTCTCTGGTTTGTAATTATTTCAAATCTGATTTTAGGTTAATTTTTTGACAAAATATTTTTAAAATGTGAGACATCAATACTGCTCTTTCTCCTCTCAATTTTAGATATTTATTCTCATTTTTACATTTGAAGATTATTGTTTCTATTAAAGGTAAATCAACACTTTCTTTTTCGAAGTTTTAACTTTTAAAAAAATTATAATTTTTAGCCAAATCTCTTTCGTTCTCTTTCTCTTGATTGATTGAAGACATTGTTTTTCTAAAATTTAAATGTGATTTATTATCACTAATTTTGTTCGGAGATATGACTTTGAAAGACTTCAAATTTTTGGCAATTGATGTCGATTAGAGCATTTTCTCATAAGATATCTCATTTCGTTGTTGGAATATTGGCCTTTTAAGCTGATGATAATTTGTAGTATAATAGGATTGTCCATTTCTCTGATTTAAAATAAAGAAAAACAAATGAATTTCATAGAAAATATCAATTGTCCTCAAGAAAATACACATGGAAAAAAGGCATTTTCTTTGGAATTAATTTGTTTTCCCTATTTTATACTGAAACAAAGAGAGCATTAAGGTAAATAGAATAATTTCTGATGTTCAAAAATCTCAGCTGTATAACAAGTGTGCTGCAGTTTTAGGTTAAGTTACTTAAAGCTATTTGAGGTTTTTTTTATTGAATTAGTCTAGGGATACTCCCAAAGTGTACTCTCATATATACTCCCAAGTCCTAACCATTTATTTCAATTATTAAATGGTTAGGATTCCTGTTGATGTGGCAATAGAAAATACAAAATAAACCAATTGAAATCTTAACCCTTAGTGGTTGGATATAAATGGTTAGGATTAGGGAGTAGATTTGGGAGTATAATTGGGAGTACCTATAGACTGACTCTTTTTTATTAGAAGTTAGTTAAGGAGAATATCCCATCTTGTGGTAACTATAGTTTATTAAAGGTCTAAGGAAGGAAATGTCCAGACATTCTACTATTGGTTGAAGCTTGCCGCTCCCACCTAAAGACTAATCTCTTTCGTAAGATCCAGATTGGCTTACAGCTCCCACCTAATTACTAATCTTCTTTTGTTAGATCCGGACTGGCTAGCAACTCCCAAATTATAATTAATTTTCTTTTGTAAGATCCAGATTGCATTTAAGTTTGTCAAGGAAAAGAAGACGTTTTCTATATATTTCTCTCTTCTTTTCATTTTCATGAACTCAGTTCTTAGTGGATGCCCTTAAATCAAGCACTTCTGGCCGTATTATCATCAGGCTAATATCCTACTTAATTGGAGCTGCTAATAGATTTGATCGTCGCTTTTAATAGGTCCCGTCAAGGCCTCACTTTAACATCCATAAGGTCCGAGTTTCAGCTCATCTACTTGCCTTTAGGACCAGCTTTTAGCAGCTTTTGTTAAAATAATATACTCTACCTACACTCTAAATTCAGTATTTGGACTGTTATTAACAATTTCCAGCACTATTTTAGGAGATATAGATTAACTAATTAGTTTCGATTCTGGATCCAACTTGAGCAAGAAAAAGGTTTGGTCTAGAGTCTAGACTCCCTATGATCATATCTATATATTTGATGATAAGTACATATGAGCTAGGTTATCTTGAACAATAAGTTCTTATACAAATTATGCAAACCATATGAAGTTTTCAGATATGAGGACACCCAAAACAATGGAAGCCACCCAATCGTGTCCTTGAATGATGGGTTATAAGTGCTTATTTCTTGTCTTTGTAGCATTTCTATGTGACATGAATTTATTTGGTGAAAAGAGTGTAACATTAACAATTTAAGTTTCTTGGTTATCTCTGTATTTTATGTTAGCTTTTTAGAAAAAATTCTAGATTTTATGTTATATTAATGGAAAATGCTATTGAGACCACACTCAGTAGTAAAGTCCTATATTAATTAGGTTAGTTTGTAATTATTTTAGATCTGAGTTTTAGGGTAGTTTTTTGGGTTAGTTAAAATCTAATATTTCGTTAGGGTTAGGGTTCCTATAGTTCCTAATAGGAACTAGAAAATCATGTTGTTTTTTTTATAAAAAAAAAAATCATGCCCCAACAGGGTATTTTATGTTACTATTTCAAGATGATGATAGGGAAGCATGTTGTTTGAATAGATTCTTGTCCTAATAGATTGTTCTATTCCAGTATACATAAAACTAGCATCCTGTTTGATTTTTGTGTCTTCTATTTCAGTGTCATTGGCATAGCTAAACTTGGGAAAACCATTATGGACAAGAGTTGGGTTAGTTTAAATAGACTGAGCCTTACATATGTAACAGGTGTCGAACGATTCTTAGACTTTTCATTTGATAATTCAGAGTTCAATGAAACGATCAAATAGCCGTGTAGTAAATGTAGTAACGTATATGGAGGATCTCGAGTACAAGTTAAAAAGGATCTGATAGTAGATGGATTTGTAAAGGGTTATGGCAGCAACAATTGGTTTTTTCATGGGGAATTACCATGCCGTACGTCCTCTACAATAGAGCCTCACAAAGATGAACCGTATGAAACTAATGATATGCACGGGATGTTGCATGGGCATTCGGAATGACAAATACCGATAGTAGGACCAGTGACAGTAGCATTGCCCGAAATGAGGTCTTCACTCAATACATGAGTGCAGACAAACATGACCACGTTGAGATGTACGGGTTGGGTGTCACTCCTACTCAGCTTCGTGGAGCAGCCGCTGCAACAGATACCGTACACTAGAAGAGGGTCGCCTTGGATGTTGATGCTCGTATCACGACTGTCGAGGCTCGTCTTATGGCAGAGATGGATGCGTTAAGAAGCCAAATGACGAGAATGAACCAAGCAATCTAGAGCTTTAGGAGGCATCTAGGCAGTACATTTCAGACGCCCGACATTGACGCAACTCAGCCTCCAAATGACACTCAACGATGATTGGGTCGAGCTACTTTTTTTTTTTTTTGTCCAGACTTATGTTGTTACAGACTTATGTTCATATCCATTTGTGGATTTACATTATGTAAATTAAACCCAAACTTAGGGTGTTTAATTTTTTGGTTTTTCAGTTAATCCATTTTTATTGCATTATATATTGTTAAATGTGAATGTGAACAAGTAACATGTTAAGTGCTACTTTTCAAATAATATTATATAAAAAAAAGCAGTAGCGACAGTTTCCTGCCCATCGCTAAACCCTATTTTTAAAAATGCATTTTAGCGACGGTGTTTATTCTGTAGTCAATAGCTAGTAGAGACGATAATTATCTATCAATAATAAAATTTTAGCAATGCTTAAAATACCATCGCTAAATGTAAGATTAATTACAATGAGATGTTATTATGTTGCTAAAACATGTTATACCGACGGAATTAAAACCATCGCTACATGTTTATATAGCGACATAAATATTACCGTCACTGATGTAGTCGTTATCGTTACTAGTGCCTACGTTACAACGATGGGTTTTCAGCTATTTAACGATGGAAAAGGTTATCTATAGCGTCGGTTTTTTTCCGTCGCTGGGTTAGCGACGGATTGTAATTACCATCGCTAATACCTTTAACCTCAGTAGTGTTTCCCATGGTAGGGTGACAGTTTATTTTCCATCGGTAATGGTAATATCGACAATAATATGAGCAATAGTGACAATTTATTACCGTCGCTAAAAGTGAGATTTCTTGTAGTCTACTACTGTTAGATCGCATCTCTGTAAACTCTCTTACTCTTATTCATAGTGAAAATCTCAGTGACTCCGTGGACGTAAGGGAACCACGTAAATCTGGTCTTCTTGTGTGTGTTCTTGTTCTTTATTCTGTTCATTTTCGCATCTCATAGATTCTATTAATTTAGGGTTTATTTCCTAACAGCCAAGAGTGCTGGTGTGAAGCAATTTCTGTACCTCAGCTAGCAGTGTTGGAATCTATAAGCCAACATGCCTCTTCAATCCTCATGTTGAAGGGGTATGTTTTATGGTATACTTCCACTATGATTAAATATATTACTTTAATTTGTGTAATGTATTTTGCATATTATAGTTTAGATTATGTTCCATTGCAAGGTACGCAATTCACAAATTGGGCGCTGAACCAATTTTAGCTGATCGATCTGAGTTCAAATTCGTCCCAACTTTCAGAAGATTTTACAATGGTGTGCCTTGCTCGCAAAGGCTTTTTGTTGAGCGTGGTACTAAGACCCTTCAGGTTTAATATTTTCCTTGGATATTTATCAACTCCACGAAAGGATACTCATATCTTCTACTAAATCATCTTTTCAGCCTCTAATGAGTTTCATTCCACTTCTTTCATTTTTTTTGTTCTTAATGGAATTCTGGCAACTCGTGTGACCTCGAAGACTATATTCAGCCAATTATCCTTGTATGAGCCTATATTCAGAATTTCCTTCCACTTTCTTCGTATTTCTGTTCCTAAGCCTTATTCAGCCACTTTTTTCATTTTTAAAATCATCCTTGCAGTCTATATTGAGCTAATTATACATGGTGATATACTTCAAATAACTAGAGTATACTGGACTCTAATTTACTATACTGTGTAGGACGTGATATGTCAAATTGAATGTAATTCTTGCCTTAAATCTTTGTGTACATGGACATGATAACCTAAATCAAGACCATTTATGCCAAATGTGCATTTATTCAACATAATCATATTATAGTTTCCACCAACCACACGGTCCAACCACAAATTTCGTATGTCATAAAGAAGTATCATGAATGTGTAACTCCTGTTTATGCAATCCTCTATGAAAGACTCACTGATGTATTGGTCTCCTTATCTCGTGAATCTTAACCTTAGGTGCTCCTAGCTTTTAATCCTGTGTTCATTGCGTGTAACTTGTCTGTTACTTGACAGTGAGCAGGGCCGGCCCATCCATTAAGCCATCAAAGCCCACGCTTTAGGCCCAAAAAAAATTGAAGGCCCCAAAGCGTGGGCTTTGATGGCTTTATAACTTGATTTAGTGAAAAGAAATCCTAAAAAGACCCCATTTTATAGCGAGTCCAATTAAAAAAAAAGCCTCATTTAGAATTCTCCCTTTAGGCCTCCAAATAGGAGAGAGACTTAGTTGGCTCCCCTAATCTAAATTCTCCAATGTTGCAGAATGTCATTAAAGCTGATGTTAGTCATGTAGCAGTGGAAAAATACATTGCAGAGGTTTTCAGTAGTTGGGCAATATTCTGTCCACAATACATGATTGGATTTGTTAAGAGTCATCACCAAACTCTAACTTATCCACAAGATAAGTAGAGTCTAATTGGATAGGGTTAAAATAGTTTATCTTGATAAGAGCCTTTTGTAGTTATCTTTTAGGAGTCTTTATCTTTACTTTATCTTTATCTTATCTTAAAAGTTTTGTCCTATATATATAGTGAGAGAGGTGAAAACGTGAATAACAAGTGTGGCTGTTTTTGTTTATATCTCCTTTATCAATAAAGCCCTTACTTCCTCTCTCTTCTCTATAGTGAAACCTTATTGCTTGGTATGTATGCTTTATGCTTTAGATAATTGAAGTGCTTAGTATTTTGGCTGATACATCTCCAACAAGTAGTATCAGAGCCAGGTTCCGGGAACGGGCGTAAAGATCTCAAAACGGTGAATTTGAAGATCTCATCAAATACCTTGTATTCGTCAACTCAGATCAATGGAGCATGCAAATTCTGTAAGCGGTATAGAGAAGTTGAACAATACTAACTATGAGTATTGGAGATCCTGTTTGAAATCGTATTTACAGGGCCAAGATCTTTGGGAGGTGATGAATGGCGAAGATATCATCGCACCACCTAAAACTGAAGAGAATGCTGAGAAATTAAGGAAGTGAAAGATAAGGGCAGACAAAGCTTTGTTCGTATTGAAAGCTACAATTCAGAAAGAACTGCTTGAACATATTCGAGAGGTCAAGTCTCAAAATGAAGCGTGGAATGCGATATCCACACTTTTTACCAGATCTGATGATGCAAGGTTGCAATTGTTGGAGAACGAGATCAGTTCAGTATCTCAAGGAAGCATGTCGATTTCTCAATACTTTATGAAAGTAAAAGGAATCTGTCTTGAGATATCGCAACTTGATGATGAGTCGAAAATTACAGATGCTCGTATGAGAAGAATTATCATTCGAGGTCTAAAGCCTGAGTAACATGGGTTCATGACAGCAATTCATGGATGGCCGACTCAACCAACACTCTTGGAGCTTGAAAGCCTTCTAGCAAACCAGGAGAGTCTAGCAAAGCAAATGGCTAGTTTTTCTACGAATGAGAAAGAAGAAGCCTTGTACACTGGTAAAAGTAAAAAGTCTTTTAATGATAGGAGAAAACAAAAAAATTCGAAGTATCAATTGAACTCGATTCAATGAAGAGCGATGATAGTTTCAAGGAATGTGATTCTCAGGATCCTAGAACCAGAACGTGCTATAATTGCGGCAAGCCAGGTCACTTTGCCAGAAATTATCGAGCACCCAAGAAGAAGAAAGATGAAGGGAATGCAGCAACTTCAGAAGACCTACTACAGAAAATTGATTGTGAGGAAGAGAAGTGGAGTGCTTATTTTTCAATCACTGAAGAACAATTCGATGCACTCGGATTGACTACTACAGTTACCATACCTATGAGCAATAATAATCGAATAAACTATTCTACTGATTGGATAGTTGATTCAGGTTGCTCAAATCACATGACTGGAGATGATCAAAAGTTCTTTCAAAGAAATAATATAATGGCCAACGAGTAGTAGTGACAGCAAATAATGCGAGGCTGCCAATCACTCATGTAGGCAGTGTTGTATGTATACCATAAGGAAGTGAGAATTCAACGATGCTTCAAGGCGTATTCCATGTCCCAATGATGATGAAGAACCTGATGTCTGTATCTCAATTGACGACATCTGGAAACACCGTCGTGTTCGGAGCCGATTGTAAAGATCTACAAAGAGATGCAGACCGAACATACTCCCATCATGCAAGGCAAAAGAATTGAATCCGTCTATGTCATGTCAGCTGAGGCTGCTTATGTAGACAAGACTCGAAAGAGTGAAACAGTTGATTTGTGGCATGCTCGGCTTGCTCATGTTGGATTTGTCAAGTTAAAGGCTATGATGAAGAAGAACATGTTGAAAGGGCTTCCTGATCTGGAGATCTGAGATGATTCAGTATGTGCAGGATGTCAGTATGGCAAGGCACATCAGCTTCCCTATACTGAGTCGAAGTTTCAAGTCAAGAAACCTCTTGAATTGGTGCATTCAGATGTGTTCGGTCCAGTGAAAGATGTTTCACTTGGAGGTATGAAATACATGCTCACATTTATCGACGATTACTCTCGATATACTTAGATTTACTTCCTAAATGAGAAAGGGGAAGTACTCAACAAATTCAAGGATCTTAAGAGTAAGGTGGAAAAGAAGCTTAGACATTAGATAACATGTCTAAGATCGGATAACGGGGGAGAGTATACTTCAGAAGAGTTCAACAAGTATCTACAAGAGTATGGTATCCGAAGACTACTGACTTGTCCCTATACGGCACCACAGAATGGGGTCTCAGAGAGGAAGAACAGGCATCTAGCCGAGACATGCAGGAGCCTATTACATTCGAAAAATGTGTCAGCTCGTTTTTGGGCTGAATGCATGATGACTGCAAATCATGTTATTAATCGCCTCCCACAACCAAAGCTCGAGTACCTTTCACCCTTCCAGAAGCTGTACGAGATGAAGGCTATAGTAAGTCACTTTCGAGTATTTGGTTGTGTAAGTTATGTATTTGTGTCTAACCATCTTCGCAGCAAGTTTGATAAGAAGGCGATCCGATGTATCTTTGTGGGATACGATTCGGAAAGGAAAGGCTGGAGGTGTATTGATCCAACTTCAGATCGAGTACATGTGTCGAGAAACGTTGTGTTCGATGAGTCATCATCATGGTGGTCCGTCGATCATGTCGATCTTCCAGTTGATCAGAAGTTTGAAGAGGAACTAGAAGAGGAAAAGAGACTTAAGTGTCCTTCCAATCAGAAGACACTTGAACCAAGTGTACAGGTTGATGAGGATGTGTCACAGATGACATCTAGTGCAAACCCTTGGAAAACTGAAACTTATCAACAGACTGTTATAGAAGAAAATTGGCATTCACAACTTGAAGAATTTGAACAAGAAGATGAGCATGTCTTAAGGAGGTCACAACAAGTACCAAAGCCAAATCCAAAGTATGCAACTGAAAAGACGAAACTAAAGAATGTGAATGCAGATCTAGCGTAAGTAATGATTGGCAAAGATTTGATGATTGAAGAACCAAAGTCATTTGAAGAAGCTCGAGGGGTTCCTGAATGGGAGGAAGCTATGGCAGATGAGATTCAAGCCTTAAAGCAGAATGAGACTTGGAATCTAATGCCAAAACCAGATGATATAAAACCTATTTCTTGCAAATTGGTATATAAGATCAAGACCTGAGCAGATGGTTCAGTGGAGTGATTCAAGGCTCGATTAGTTGCCCGGGGTTTTTCAAAACAGTATGGAATAGATTATGATGAGACTTTCAGTCCTGTGGCTAAGATAATAACAGTACGGGTTCTGATTGCTATCGCTGCTAGCAAGGATTGGAGGTTGTGGCAAATGGATATGAAGAATGCATTTCTTCATGGTGAAATAGATCGAGAAATCTATATGGAGCAACCCAAGGGATTTGAAAATCCTCATTACCCTCAATATGTTTGCAAATTGAAAATGGCTTTATATGGGTTGAAGCAGGCTCCGAGAGCATGGTATGGAAAGATTGCTGAGTTTCTCACAATCAGTGGTTATATTCTAGCCCCAACTGATTCAAGTTTGTTTGTAAAATTTGTAACAGACAAAGTTGCAGTTGTGCTAGTCTATGTTGATGATTTGATTATTACTGGAGATGATCTAGAAGAAATTAAAAGAATTCGTATGAATCTTGGAATTCGATTTCAGATGAAGGAACTTGGAGAGCTGAAGCACTTTCTCGGACTTGAGATAGATCGAAATAAATATGAAATATTTTTATGTCAACAAAAATATTCCAGTGACCTGTTGAAGCGGTTTGGAATGTTTGATTGCAAACCGATGGCTACGCCGATGGATGTCAACACTAAAGTTCGTATAGATGAAGTTGAAGAACTTGAAGATTCTTGCATGTATAGACAGTTAGTGGAAAGTTTGATCTACTTAACTCTAACTCGTCCTGATATCTTTCAAGCAGTAGGGGTCGTGAGCAGATTTATGCATAGTCCAAGAAAGCCACATCTTGAGATTGTTCGAAGAATTCTAAGATATGTAAAAGGAACAATGGATCTTGGTGTTTGGTATGGAAGAGCTGTCGAATGCAAAATTGTAGGATACTGTGATGCAGACTACGCAGGTAATCTCTCGACTCGAAGATCAACTATAGGCTATATGTTTAGTCTTGGTTTGGGTGTTATTTCTTGGTGCAGCAAAAGACAACCAACTGTGTCTTTGTCAACAACGGAAGCAGAATATCAAGCTGCAGCTATGGCAGCGCAAGAAAGTGCGTGGTTAATGCAGTTAATGTTTGATTTGCATCAAACCACAAATTATGAGATCAAACTATATTGCGATAATGAAAGCGCAATTCGACTGACAGAAAATCCAGTATTTCACGCTAGAACGAAGCATGTTGAAGTTCATCATCATTTTATTCGAGCAAAAGTGCTTCGAGGAGAAATTGATCTTATGCCAGTAAATACAAATGAGCAGGTGGCGGACATATTCACAAAAGGGCTTTGTTCGTCAAAATTCACAAAGTTCAGAGATGCACTTGGCGTCATTAGTAGAGATTTGGCGTTGTGGGGGAGTGTTAAAAGTCATCACCAAACTCTAACTTATCCACAAGATAAGTAGAGTCTAGTTGGATAGGGTTAAAATAGTTTATCTTGATAAGAGTCTTTTGTAGTTATCTTTTAGGAGTCTTTATCTTACTTTATCTTTATCTTATCTTAAGAGTTTTGTCCTATATATATAGTGAGAGAGGTGAAAACGTGAATAACAAGTGTGGCTGTTTTTGTTTATATTTCCTTTATCAATAAAGCCCTTACTTCTTCTCTTTTCTCTATAGTGAAACCTTATTGCTTGGTATGTATGCTTTATGCTTTAGATAATTGAAGTGCTTAGTATTTTGGCTAATACATCTTCAACACGATCTAGTAACAACAAAGATTGCGAGGAGTGATTCTTTGATCAAAAGTAGATACGTCAAGCAAAATAGTGAATTTTGAGTTACTTTTTGAAGTAGACGCTTTTACCCCTAAAATCTCTAAAATGTAGACATGCAAAAACCTCCAACTTAACAATCTAAAGTTCAACTAAGCATAATTTTTAAATAAGCACTTCTTTTTAGACTAATGTTAACAAACGCCACCTAAATTTTTAATCAAATATAAGATATTTTGCTATCAGGCCTTGCTTCTGTTTGGAGCTGATAGCGAGCCTTGACTTGCTATCAGGCCTTGACTTGTTTGTATTGGATAAACAGTAGTTAGTTGGATATAACTTGACAAGCTGGGTGGCCCTCAAATGAGTCATTGTGAGTTAAGTTCTAAAAACCTGGGTCTGCTCTGGCTGACTCAGACAATGTCTCTCCTGATAAAAATCTGACTTGGACTACACTTTCTGCATTTTAAGACTAGTCCCGGATTTGAACAAGTATGAGGTGACTCAGACAATACAAATCGGTATCATTAGAAGTTTTAATTTTTTTTTTCCTGAACTTATAAGGCATTCAAGTGCTAATGTTCTATCATATTACGATATGATAATGCAAAAATGTGTATATTATCCTTATCGTGCTTTTCATGTTGTAACCTTTTAAACTGATTTATCATTTATGAATTATGTTCCATCATTGAAAAGGATTGAAACTCTAAAAACACACTTAGCCATCAATAGCATGGCTAAGTGTGTTCAACTATCTCCCAAATGTATCTGTTTTTGCTTCTATACATGAATTTTGACACATGATCTACCCTCCACAAGAATTGTTCATGACAGACCAGTCCCAATCTCTGGCTCGGGAATACAACTCACCAACATCTCCCATGTTAGGGACTTATCCTGTATGCTTACTCTAGCTGTCGAGAATTCAGCTTCTTCAAGTAGCAACATCTTCAATGTGTAAGCGACTGTGCCGTGACTTTGGATGGAATGGCCAAACGCTGTGCTCAAACTGCAAGTCGCGCCTGCACCCTCAAGATCGTGCATTCTGATCCAAATGCTGTTGAAATTGACGCAAAGAAAGCATTTCCTTTCCATAATATGGTATTCCCTTTTCATCTACTTGGCATTAAGAAGGGGAAGAATGTAGTGGACCCATGTGAAACTGGAAGGACCCTATCCCTTGCATAGTGGTACACTGGAATTCATGAAGGGATTTGAAATCCTTCCTTTGATGGGTGTCACTTTGGGTATCTCTCACAATAAAACCGTCCCATCAAGATGATCCTAACTATGAAAAAATGACAAACAGTATTAAGAACTTAATAAATCAGATGATCAGGCTTATAATCATCCAATTCGGTCAAGCTTATCTCGAGACCATCTCCTAGGCGGTATATCCTCGAATGGTGAGTCCCGATTTCTTGTATTGCTTATGCCATTGTAGACTCTCCTTTAGGTCTTTCGAGGGACACCTTAGATTTCTTCTAAAATGTGATGTTTCTTGGATTATAATACTGTCAACACTCAGATATTTTGTTTGGACAATGTGCTATGTGTTGGTTAAATTGCATTAGATGTTACTGTATGTTATACTGAAAATATGCTAATTACAGAATGTCAAATACAATCACAGAACACAATCTAAGATAGAACAGAAATAAAGGACAGTGCACTTTACTATTTGAGGGGACTGAGGCTTGAATTGAATTCAATGTCCTTAAGACAATATTGCCCCGCACAGGTGGTCACTGCCTACGGCAAGTTGTCTCCCAAGATACAACAGTCACGTCCTGGGTACTACCACTAGAAACCCAAGGACACAGCGAACCTTGGATGTTTAGTACTCTCTCTCTGAAAATGCAAATGACTGAATGCAGAAGAAGATTAAAACTAGGGAGTAGAAGATCTGGAAATTCGTAGTCCAGAAAAATGCAATAGAATTCCTTAAATAATTGAAAAGAGGAGACTGTTCCAGAAGGGTCATGTCTGTTGGGGTTTCAGTTTAAATCCAACAGACATGACTGTTGGATAATTAAACTGCTGTGTAAGTTGAATGGGCTTTGGCCCAGCCCAGCAAAAAATAAATATAGGGGCTTGGGCTAAAGGCTCACAAGAGCCAAGGCAACCAACCAACCAAACCAAGCCAGTCGGACCGGACCGGGGCGGCGGCAGCGCGCGCGTGTGAGAGGTTGGTTCCACCTTGGAGCATGGGCTCACTCCTTCGCAAAATTTGGGTGCCCCAAGGGCCCACCCTTAACTCCAAGGTAATAGTATATAAACCACATTATAATTTCAATAATTTTCCAATGTGGGACTATTCTTTTCTACCATTCTTCAACTTACAATACATGTTCAAGTGACCTACTTTGAGATGAATTTCTCATTCACCACTTCACTGTTTTGGACAAGTAAATATACCACGTTAATCTCCTCATGGAGGAGAACACGGATCCACTTGGACCCGCCTCAAAATCCTTGTGGGTCCCACTTATATTTTGGGTCAAAGTTTATAAAAACTGTTTTCCCAAAAACACCCAGATTTTCCAAAACAGATTTTTCCCAACACTATGCAACACTTCTATGTAGAACCAAGAGCTTTCAAGGAATTCTGTGGTGGAGCAGCACCACTAACCTTCCCGAAGACTTAAAGGAGCGGTTTGATGAGAACCTGAAGATCGGTAGAGACAAGAAGCCAATGAAGTTTAAGATTGATGGTGAGATACTGGAGTCACTTAAAATTGGCATTTAGCCATGTGATCGACTAAAACCATGTATTGCTTGAAGTTCATGTACCACATTTAAGTTATTTTTGTGTTTCATTCTCTTATCTGTTGTTGAAGATGTATCCGCCAAAATTTTAAGCACTTCAATTACCAAAGTACAAAGCATACATACCAAGCAACAAGGTTTCACTATAGAGAAGAGAGAAGAAGTAAAGCTTTATTAATAAAAGGAATAAAAAAAAAAACAGCCACACTTCTATTTTCGTTTTCACCTCTCTCACTATATATATATAGGGCAAAACTCTTACTTTAGATAAGATAAGATAAGATAAGATAAGATAAGATAAGGACAAAGTAAAGATAAAGACTCCTAAAAGATAACTACAAAAGACTCTTATCAAGATAAACTATTTTAACCCTATAAAGACTCCTAAAAGATAATTACAAAAGACTCTTATCATGATAAACTATTTTAACTCTATCCAATTAGACTCTACTTATCTTGTGGATAAGTTAGAGTTTGGTGATGACTCTTAACACTCCCCCTCAACGCCAAATCTCTACTAATGACGCCAAGTGTATCTCTGAACTTTGTAAATTTTGACGAACAAAACTCTTTCGTGAATATGTCCGTCAACTGCTTATTTGTATTAACTGGCATAAGATCAATTTCTTCGAAGCACTTTTTCTCGAATAAAATGATGATGAACTTCAACATGCTTCGTTCTAGCGTGAAATACTGGATTTTCTGCCAGTCGAATTGCGCTTTCATTGTCGCAATATAGTTTGATCTCATAATTTGTGGTTTGATGCAAATCAAACATTAACTGCATTAACCACGCACTTTCTTGCGCTGCCATAGCTGCAGCCCGATATTCTACTTCCGTTGTTGACAAAGACACAGTTGGTTGTCTTTTGCTGCACCAAGAAATAGCACCCGAACCAAGACTAAACATATAGCATGTAGTTGATCTTCGAGTCGAGAGATCACCTGCGTAGTCTGCATCACAGTATCCTACAATTTTGCATTCGACAGCTCTTCCATACCAAACACCATGATCCATTGTTCCTTTTATATATCTTAGAACTCTTCGAACAATCTCAAGATGTGGCTTTCTTGGACTATGCATAAATCTGCTCACGACTCCTACTGCTTGAGAGATATCAGGACGAGTTAGAGTTAAGTAGATCAAACTTTCCACTAACTGTCTGTACATGCAAGAATCTTCAAGTTCTTCAACTTCATCTATACGAACTTTAGTGTTGACATCCATCGGCGTAGCCATCGGTTTGCAATCAAACATTCCAAGCCGCTTCAACAGGTCACTGGAATATTTTTGTTGACATAAAAATATTCCATATTTATTTCGATCTATCTCAAGTCCGAGAAAGTGCTTCAGCTCTCCAAGTTCCTTCATCTGAAATCGAATTCCAAGATTCATGCGGATTCTTTTAATTTCTTCTAGATCATCTCCAGTAATAATCAAATCATCAACATAGACTAGCACAACTGCAACTTTGTCTGTTACAAATTTTACAAACAAACTTGAATCAGTTGGGGCTAGAATATAACCACTGATTGTGAGAAACTCAGCAATCTTTCCATACCATGCTCTCGGAGCCTGCTTCAACCCATATAGAGCCTTTCTCAATTTGCAAACATATTGAGGATAATGAAGATTTTCAAATCCCTTGGGTTGCTCCATATAGATTTCCCGATCTATTTCACCATGAAGAAATGCATTCTTCACATCCATTTGCCACAACCTCCAATCCTTACTAGCAGCGATAGCAATCAGAACCCGTACTATTGTTATCTTAGCCACAAGACTGAAAGTCTCATCATAGTCAATTCCATACTGTTTGAAAAACCCCGGGCAACTAATCGAGCCTTGAATCGCTCCACTGAACCATCTGCTCGGGTCTTGATCTTATATACCCATTTGTAAGAAAGAGGTTTTACATCATCTGGTTTTGGCATTTGATTCCAAGTCTCATTCTGCTTTAAAGCTTGAATCTCATCTGCCATAGCTTCCTCCCATTCAGGAACCCCTTGAGCTTCTTCAAATGACTTTGGTTCTTCAATCACCAAATCTTTGCCAATCATTACTTGCGCTAGATCTGCATTCACATTCTTCAGTTTCGCCTTTTCAGTTGCATACTTTGGATTTGGATTTGGCTTTGGTACTCGTTGTGACCTCCTTAAGACATGCTCATCTTCTTGTTCAAACTCTTCAAGTTGTGAAGGCCGATTTTCTTCTAAAACAGACTGTTGATAAGTTCCAGTTTTCCAAGGGCTTGCACTAGATGTCATCTGTGACACATCCTCATCAACCTGTACAATTGGTTCAAGTGTCTTCTGATTGGAAGTCTCCTCTTCTAGTTCCTCTTCAAACTTTTGATCAACTGGAAGATCGACATGATCGATCAACCACCATGATGATGACTCATCGAACACAACGTTTCTCGACACATGTACTCAATCTGAAGTTTGATCAATGCACCTCCAGCCTTTCCTTTCTGAATCGTATCCCACAAAGATACATCGGATCGCCTTCTTATCAAACTTGCTACGAAGATGGATAGGCACAAATACATAACATACACAACCAAATACTCGAAAGTGACTTATTGTAGCCTTCATCTCGTACAGCTTCTGGAATGGTGAAAGGTACTCGAGCTTTGGTTGTGGGAGGCGATTAATAACATGATTTGCAGTCATCATGCATTCAGCCCAAAAACGAGCTGGCACATTTTTCGAATGTAACAGGCTCCTGCATGTCTCGGCTAGATGCCTGTTCTTCCTCTCCGAGACCCCATTCTGTTGTGGCGTATAGGGACAAGTCAGTTGTCTTCGGATACCATGCTCTTGTAGATACTTGTTGAACTCTTCTGAAGTATACTCTCCCCCGTTATCCGATCTTAGACATGTTATTTTATGTCCAAGCTCATTTTCCACCTTACTCTTAAGATCCTTGAATTTGTTGAGTACTTCCCCTTTCTCCTTTAGGAAGTAAATCCAAGTGTATCGTGAGTAATCGTCGATGAATGTGAGCATGTATTTCATACCTCCAAGTGAAACATCTTTCACTGGACCGAACACATCTGAATGCACCAATTCAAGAGGTTTCTTGGCTTGAAACTTCGACTCAGTATAGGGAAGCTGATGTGCCTTGCCATACTGACATTCTGCACATACTGAATCATCTCGGATCTCCAGATCAGGAAGCCCTTTCAACATGTTCTTCTTCATCATAGCCTTTAACTTGACAAATCCAACATGAGCAAGCCGAGCATGCCACAAATCAGTTGTTTCACTCTTTCAAGTCTTGTCTACATAAGCAGCCTCAGCTGACATAACATAGACGGATTCAATTCTTTTGCCTTGCATGATGGGAGTACCTTCGATCTGCATCTCTTTGTAGATCTTCACATCATCGGGTCCGAACACTACGGTGTTTCCAGATGTCGCCAATTGAGAGACAGACACCAGGTTCTTCTTCATCATTGGAACATGGAATACGCCTTGAAGCATGGTTGAATCCTCACTTCCTTTTGGTATACATACAGCACTGCCTACATGAGTGATTGACAGCTTCGCATTATTTGCTGTCACTACTACTCGTTGGCCATTATATTGTTTCTTTGAAAGAAACTTTTGATCATCTTCAGTCATGTGATTTGAGCAACCTGAATCAACTATCCAATCAGTAGAATAGTCTATTCGATTATTATTGCTTGTAGGCATGGTAACTGTAGTAGTCAATCCGAGTGCATCGGATTGTTCTTCAGTGATTGACAAATAAGCACTCCACTCCTCTTCCTCACCATCAATCTTCTGTAGTAGGTCTTCTGAAGTTGCTGCATTCCCTTCATCTTTCTTCTTCTTGGGTGCTCGATAATTTCTGGCAAAGTGACCTGGCTTGCCGCAATTATAGCACGTTTTGGTTCTAGGATCCTGACAATCACGTTCCTTGAAACTATTCTCGCTCTTCCTTGAATTCGAGTTCGATTGATATTTCGAATTCTTTTGTTTTCTCCTGTCATTAAAAGACCTTTTACTATTACCAGTGTACAAGGCTTCTTCTTTCTCATTCGTAGAAAGACCAGCTATCTGCTTTGCTAGACTCTCCTGGTTTGCTAGAAGGCTTTCAAGCTCCAAGAGTGTTGATTGAGTCGGCCATCCATGAATTGCTGTCATGAACCCATGGTACTCAGGCTTTAGACCTCGAATGATAATTCTTCTCATACGAGCATCTGTAATTTTCGACTCATCATCAAGTTGCGATATCTCAAGACAGATTCCTTTTACTTTCATAAAGTATTGAGAAATCGACATGCTTCCTTGAGATACCGAACTGATCTAGTTTTTCAGCAATTGCAACCTTGCATCATTAGATCTGGTGAAAAGTGTGGATATCGCATCCCACACTTCATTCGGAGACTTGGCCTCTCGAATATGTTCGAGCAATTCTTTCTGAATTGTAACTTTCAACACGAACAAAGCTTTGCCTGCCCTTATCTTCCACTTCCTTAATTTCTCAGCATTCTCTTCAGTTTTGGGTGGTGCGATGATATCTGCACCATTCATTACCTCCCAAAGATCTTGGCCCTGTAAATACGATTCCAAACAGGATCTCCAATACTCATAGTTAGTATTGTTCAACTTCTCTATACCGCTTACAGAATTTGCATGCTCCATTGAGTTGGCGAATACAAGGTATTTGATGAGATCTTCAGACTCACCGTTTTGAGGTCTTCACGCCCGTTCCCTGAACCAAGCTCTGATACCACTTGTTGAAGATGTATCCGCCAAAATTTGAAGCACTTCAATTACCAAAGTACAAAGCATACATACCAAGCAACAAGGTTTCACTATAGAGAAGAGAGAAGAAGTAAAGCTTTATTAATAAAAGGAATTAAAAAAAACAGCCACACTTTTATTTTCGTTTTCACCTCTCTCACTATATATATATGGCAAAACTCTTACTTTAGATAAGATAAGATAAGATGAGGACAAAGTAAAGATAAAGATAAAGTAAAGATAAAGACTCCTAATAGATAACTACAAAAGACTCTTATCAAGAAAAACTATTTTAACCCTATAAAGACTCCTAAAAGATAACTACAAAAGACTCTTATCATGATAAACTATTTTAACTCTATCCAACTAGACTCTACTTATCTTGTGGATAAGTTAGAGTTTGGTGATGACTCTTAACAATCTGTATCATCTTGTTTTGTATCAAGATCAATGCATCGCCTTTTGTTCATTCAAAGTAAAAACAAAACAGAATAAAACTTATATTCTTATTATAACCAAATCTTAATAATATAAATGTTAAATAGTTGGTAATGATTGTAGATTAGAGCAAGAAATCATTTTTTTTAAATGGTTCATGTAACTTTCATACCTGCAAATAAATTACTGTAAGTAATACAGAGCATCCTATATTCTACATGCAGGATCAACAGTAGTTGAATCTTCATGACCTTGAAGTAGTACACTAAATAGATAAAATGAAGACTCAAAACAAGTAGGATTGCTCTCCAACCGATAATCTTATAACTGTTATATTCAATATTAATATAACTAATATGTAATCAACTTATATGTGATTTAACATTGTTCGATCATGAGTAGACATTGGTCATACAGTGGCTAGAGTTGCTAGACATGATCGAACAAATGGTTCGTTCATTTTTCTAGCAAGCGATGTAACAAACTGGATCCTGAAAATGGATGGCCATTCACCATATACCTCGCGATCGAAGGATGTTAAATGTTTATGTTTTAGTCCATTAAAAATGCACGAGACGATTCTGTATCTTTGAATGCAATAAGAAGTTTTCCCGTTGTCCATACTGACCCCTTGGCCCACCTTTGGATATCTAAACTGCTCAGTATGTAATTTAACTATCTGTCCTCGAATGAAAGCAAGAACAAAATATTTGAGGATTTTTTTTTTGGTAAACATGGGTATTCTGGCCCAAGACTAATCTCACGTGATGCATAGGTAAACCCCAACAAAGATGCTTGTTCTCTTGATCTTTGAGACAAGTATTGGTATGTTTTAGATCAGTATATCATAAGTACTGGTTTCATTCTTCAACTATCTCTTAATCTGGTCTTGGTATTTCAATTTGCTCCAATTCTCTCTCTCTCTCTCACACAATTCTTATTATTCAAGCTAAGGTCTGAAACTTTCATGAGGATAAAATCTTGCATCTAGCAAGATCATGAGTAGACACTTTCAGAACAGTTTGAGCTCATATGTTATACAATGTAGATAACAGAATCTGTTCTGAATAATGCACTTGAAACTGGTAGCTTCACTGGTGTACATGTGGCGCAAGGAGGAGATCATCAGAGCATCAGGGAAATATGAGCTTCTTGATCGCTTACTCCCTAAACTCCATAGAGCAGGACATATATAGAGATCTGTTTTTCTCACAAATGACCCGTCTCATAAACGTTCTTGAAATATATCTGCAACTGCATGATTTTAAGTATCTTAGACTGGATGGCAAAACAAAGACAGAAGAAAGAGGGACACTACTAAAGCAATTCAATGCTCCAGACTCTCTTTTCTTCATGTTTCTTTTTAGCACTCGTGCTGGAGGCCTTGGTCCAAACTTACAAACAGCAGATACTGTGATAATCTTTGACAGTGTTTGGAACTAGGGGTGCACATGGGTATGGGTCAAACCGTGAACCGGACCGAACCGAACCAACCACCATGGTTTGGTTTGGTTCGGTTTTTTTTAAGTCTCGGTTCGGTTCTAGGTCCTATTTTACTTAAACCGATTTTCTTCAGTTCAGTTCTGATTTGTTCCAATTTGAAACCAAACCGAACCGAACTTAGAACTGAAAGTGGAACCCGCGAACCAAACCGAACGAAGAACCGAATGTAGAGCTGAACACCGTATGAGAACCGAACCAGTTCTGGGTCTATAATTTATTTATTTTTTGAACCTAACCCTAATAAGAACCAACCCATGGGTAGAACCGAACTGAACCGAGGCTCTACGGTTCGGTTTTGGGTTGATTTTTTCCAAACCGAGGCTCTATGGTTCGGTCCTGAGTTGGTTTTTTTAGAACCGAAGTTCATTGGTTCGGTCCCAAAAATTCTCAGAACCGACCCAAATCGAACCCTGTGCACCCCTATTTGGAACCCCCAACCCAAATGGACCAACATGCAGAGAATCGGACCCATCGTATAGAGCAAATCAAGACTTATGGAAGAACATGAGGTACTCGACTGGGCATATTCTGTCCCTGATAATAAGAGAGATAAAACCAAAGTTATGGAACATGAGGTACTCGACTGGGCACATTTATTTTTCGAATGCGGATTTATATCCAAAATGATTATTCAGTAATCAAATAAAGTATTCCAATCTCAACTGATTTCTTTACTTTCATTTCCTTCTCTACAGATACAGTTCTGATAGATAACCCCATGAGATTTCTGCAGAGCAATATGTAGAGAATTAAATTTTGTTCTAAATTCGTGGGACTGTCGGATCAAAATTTTAGAAATCAGGAGATATGCAGTCCACTATTGGGCTAGGCCGTTGGGGCCGGGTGTTTTGGAATTGGCAACCTAGCGAACATTGTGCCTAATTAAGGCACAAATATAGCACCAACACACTGCAAATACAGCCCAGGCCTCCATAGCTTTTGTCAAAATGGTATTGTACTTGGATTAGAGCATAAAGGTTTACCTGGAGCTTAAGGGGATATTTGGTTCAGAATATCGGAAGCGATTTAATTGCTTATAACCGCTTAGCCTGGGATTTCACTGGAGCATGTTGGGGCTGTGGCTTGTCCATAAGGCCCATTAATTGGACAGTCCTCATTTACAGTATTATACCAATGAGAAATGCTAGCCCTACTCACAGTCAACCCATACTTTCACCCTTAACCAATCAAATCGGATCGTCGATCCAAATCTTCGAGAAGAGGCAATCATGGATGTAGACTAACGGTTCATGATCGACCTCCTTGAACCAGATCTGAGGTATCTTTTTGAATACTATTGTCTCTTTTATATGGAGAGAATCATCCGTAACCAATGTCTTTATAGTTACCTAATGCCTTCGTGACCGCCATTACACTTTCTGGTCAAGGGTTTCAGATCTCTTCTTAATGACTATATTAAATGGCTATTACAGCCATTACTTCCAATAATGCAATAGAAGTATTGAACCTGGTAACCTCAGAAGTCTTTTGAGAAAAAGTGATCAGATGGCACCGTTGCCGTTATGCATGTACCTGTGCCATTTCTTTGCCAAGAACATTGATGTAGGGCTGTCAACAAATCCGAATCCGCCGGATCATTAATTAATTGATCAGAATCCGATTATATTGTTAAGATCCGAATCATCCGATCCGATTAAGGTTAGTTAAAAAAAAAAATTATTTTAATAATATAAAAATCTAATATTACCGTAATTAACTCTAATTAATGTTAATTTTTTTTAAAATTAATACTTTATCCATAAAAAATCTATTTAATATATTTAAAATGATTTTAAAAAGTTAATATAATCAGATCGGATTTTAATCAGATCAGATCATCCTATATCCGGATCTATCAAATTATAATCGGATTCCACCTATCCAAATCCGATCCGACGGATCACATATAGGATCCAAAGTCCAGCTAATCAGATCCAGATCATTGCCTTCATAGCAGTCATAAAAAAAATAAGATAAGAATCGTACCCTCATTTGCTTGCCAATTCTCTTTTTAAGCAATAATATGATCTCCCTAAAGCTTGGGAATTGGGTTTCCATTTCAAGTAACGTGAAAAAACTACCAGGGCATAAAAAATTGTTATCAATTAACCCTCTGAAAATCCTTGCATATCCTAGATAAAACCAGTGGAGGAAGAAAATGGGTTGGTGAATTTGATGTCTAACGGATGGCGTCAATTTGAAATTAGTGTGGGGGGTATTTTAGAGGATGATCTGCCGTTTGATATGATAGATTGAAGCCATCAACACAGCTAGAGAATCACAACCATCAGATTTGTTGACCATGATGCAACCCATGCATGCATGATGCCAAACAACTAACCTGTATTAAAATACTCTATGCTATAGATATTCCAATTGCATCCCCTAACTGTCAATTGAAAGCATACAAAATGGTATGCCAGCAACAAATCACCAAGCAGTATTCACAGATAATAGAAAGATTCAGGGGCTTCTACTTCTGCAACTTTCAGGACTTTCCAGGAGTAGTATTAGCATGCTCTCTTTTCCCCTGGTTCTGATTTTTTGAAGTGCTTTGAGTATCTTCTCTTCATTTGAAAAAAAAAAAAAACTAAATTTGATGGAAGAAGCAGAAGTTAATTTCTCATTTCATAATGTTTTGGGGGGGGAAATGAAAATATTTGATATGGTAGACAGATTTAGTAATAACCCAAAGAAATTGTCTGCAAAGTTCAATTTTATTCAGATGAAATCGTTGAGACTTATCATAATAATTATCAGCATAGTCTGCAATAGTCAGATCGAGTTGCCAAGGTAATACCAAAACTAAAACCTTATGGGTTCTAAATCTCACCTTGTTTAATCTATCATACCACAAAAGATGCTTTGAATGTGTAGGAAAACTGGCTGCAACTCAACTACAAATAACATATCACATAAAAAATAACTTTCCTAAACGATGCCTGGAGCAGAATCAATTCTCAAGTATGCTAGACCATTAAAATGAATAAAGTACGTAGGATCCGAACTGTAGGATCCGAACTAAAAGATACGGTCCCATCAGTAACCTACTGATAAAAGATCTGCTACACATGCTTGAGTTACCGCATCAGGTCTTACCATAAATAGTAGGACTGAACAAGGTGATGAATCCAACTTTGGCCATAATAAATTAAAAATGCTTTTAAGAAGTGTTTAGTCTTCCACAGATTTGATTGCAGTCTATCTGAGAAGCGATACCTGACATAAGCAGGTTCCTATTCCTCTTGGCTGACTTCAAGATTCTTAATTTTCGATTCCAATTCTTCTTCAGTATTGTCACCCTCCTCTTCGGAATCCTCATCATCGTCTTCTCCTTCAGGGTCATTCTCATCCAGAGGCCCAAGCGCATCAGGTGATTTCTTAAAGATATCCTTCACCTCATCAACACCTTCATCAGATATGAAATTGCCATTGATGTTCAGCAATTTAAAAGAGGGCTTATGTACCACAACCTGTGCTAGGACCCTGGCCCCAGCCCTTCTTATCATGTTGGTGCTCAGATCGACTTCCTCTAACTTACCATGACCCTCTTCTAATGCCTTGCTGATCACAATAGCACCTTCATCCTTAAGTTTGTTCTCAGCCAGGTTCAGCTTAGTGAGAAACTTCTTTGCCACTATACACGCAGCTAAAGTAGGTGCAGCTTCAGCCGTGATTTCATTTCCATCCATCTCCAAGACTTTGAGTGAAGGAGCAGACTCTTTGAGAGCATTAGCTAGAGCAATTGCCCCCTCATCTTCCAAGTTCAAGTAGCTCAGGTAAGCCTCAGAAAGACCTATATGCCCAGTAAGAGCTTTACTCAGGGCAAGTCCAGCATCCACACCAAACATGTTGTCCCGCAGATCAAGCTTCTTCAAATAAGTACATGTCCCAAGGGCTTCGGCTAGGGCAACTCCTCCTTCAGACCCTACCCTTGTAGAGGAGCATTGGAAATCCTCCAACACAGGAGAACACTTCACGACCTCAGAAATAGCAATAGCCCCTTCATCTCCTGTCATATTATTATGAAACTGAAGGACCCTAAGCTTATCTGTGGAAGGAATTAACTCGCACACTGCTCTTGCAGCTTCCTCTGATATACCATCATTCAACAAATAGAGCTCCTCCAACCTACTCTGGGATTTCAGGAGCGCCCCAAATGCCCTGACACCCTTTTCACCCAAGGCATTGTTTGATAGGTTAAGAGACTTCAGAACACAACCTTCCAGGGCCAATGAGAATATCTTCATGACTTCAAGAGCTTCATCCTCTGGCCTTCCTGCAATAAAATCTGACAGGTCTACTTCTGTCAGCTGATCCTTAAGGGATACCAAGATGGGCTCTGCAACATGAGCTGCATCTAAGCCAAAACTTCTATTGCTGAAGCATATCTTAGTGTACGAATTTCCTGGCTCTTTTAATGGCCTGAAGAGTTCCTCAGCCTCCTCTGCAACAATAAAGGCTCGACGACCTCCAGATATATCAAAAAAAGTTTCATGTGGAGCAGTAAGTTTCTTGGACATCGGCATCTCCTCATCCTCCTTGGTTCTAGGGCCTCTTTTAAGAACTTCCAGCATGAGCCTACTGGAATCCTTGGCATAAAGTTGCACTGCAGAACATCCATCACCATCTGGCTCTTTCTCGTAGTGTTGGTTTGCAGTAGCAAAAGCCACATCTTCTATTTGTTTGGCATTCTCCTCAGCCTCTTCTTTGCTCTGGATACCATACTTCGTGGAGAAAATAGATGGAGTGGAAAGATTCTTGGTCATTCGCTCCACGAGCATCAGCCGTGTGTTCTGGCTAGGGGGCCAGAGTTTAATCGAAAAGGCGTGGTGCTGAGAATTCTGTGTTGTGGCATCCATGCTAAAGAAACCTGCAAAAATGCGTTGCAACTAATTATTAGCTTTTGCAAACTCTAAATAGGAATCTAAATAAGGAAACTAAGATATAGCAAGTATTTAGATAAAAAACTACCAATAGGTGAACAGAAAGAAACTTCCATGTCCCAATTAATTAAACTTCTAAAAATACATATGCACTATCTGACTATGAGTTCAGAAATTCCAGTATTTGCAGGCTCAAATGAAGAAAAACAGTCTATTGTTCAGTCGACAAAGTTTTCATGGTTTCTGAACTTCCAATCTAAAATTGACATTACAACTTGCTCAACACCAATTGTCATACTCAAATCCAAAATTATTAATAGATGGCATTCATCAATTACTAGGGTGCATGTGCCAGGGAGAAGCTCCAATGGATTTTGATTATACAAATGCAAAAAATTGTCTCTACTGGTGCCCTATGAAGTTAGAGAGGAGAGGGGCATGGTTTATGAGAAAATTTACTGTCCAAACTCCAAAGGAGGAAACTTTTAGTTATAAAACAATGCAGGACAAATTAGATATGAAGAAATTAACAAAATAAAGATCAATATCGCAACAATCAAATTAAAAGCACTCCAAATCTTCAGGAAAATACTGGACTGAGGAGAGGAAGGTATCCTTAGACGATACTCAAAAATTTCCCAAGAAATACTCATCAAACCATTGTTTACATCAAATGTAAAGTTCTTCCTAACAAAAACTATGCAATCTCAACAGGTTGTCCCTTTATTTATACATTTCAATTAATCTGAAGAGGCAAAAAACACATTCAAACTCAACTTAAAAATATTTCTAAAAAGTAAATTAAAAAAAAAATCAAAACTAGCTTTCATCATAGATGTGCACCTTATTCATACTTCGTTCATTAATTCACTCAATTCTTCTTAGTTGTGCAATCTTATGTTCATCTAAAAACTGGTCAAATGAGCGATCTAATAGGTACCATATCAAGGCATGCAAGCATTTTTTTTGGCACAAAAAAGCTATAGTTGATTAACTATAAATGAAGTAATGAGACATGGGAGCATCTCAAAAAATAAGTTACATATAAATTACAAGAGTTGGAGACATGGAACACCATGCTGTGAAGCACTAATAGTTACCATAGAGCATAGAGTGCATTGACGAAGATTAGGGAGAATGGCCATAATTAGGCTGTACATTTCTTTTTATCTAATATATAAGTAGGGATGGCCAAATTGTTACTCCATTTTTCTTTATCTAATACTGATGCTCCGGAGGGATCTTGATGATCTGCAAATTCATCATTTCCTTTGACTTTTATAATTAGATTCATTCTTGAACTATTTTTTTTTATGTTTACCTTCTTTCTAGGCTCACAATCATGTGATAATTTTTTGTACATTTCCTTTATTACATACCTCAGCTCCAATTTACCGATAAAAAAAAACAAAAAAATAAAAGAGGGGTGGCCAAATCTCTATCCCTCACTGGGTGCCTTTGAAAGAAAAAAAAAACAATTGAATAAAACCCATGGAGTTAGAAATACTCGGGAAAAAATATTACAACCTAAGCCAAACTTGTTGGGCAAGGTAGATAACCAAAAGCATATGCCGTTGCATTAATTAAGGAAGGAATATTCGTAACTTTTGAGTTAGAATAGAGCTCCCCCATGTCATTGAGTCTTTCAACACCTCACATCAATGACTAGCAGAAGGAAGTACAAAATTGTATCCCAAGGAAAAGATGATTGTTGATGATCAAGAGCAAAATGAGTTGTTTTCTCAAACCCATTTGGTGAAACAGCCTGGAGTTGATTTCAGATCAAAAATCAAACTCCAGTCTGCTATGATGCGAAACAGCAAGACAGAGAAAAAATGTGCAGCAGAAAACAGCGTTAGTAATACACAAAACGAGAGCTAAAAGTCACGTCCCAAGAAAGAATAAGTGGTGGAACATCCACTGCGCTCTTCGTCTAACAGCAAGATCCACTACCAAAGGAAAGAAGAGAGCTACAACCTACCACACGATAGGTCAGCGAAATACGGAGAAGGAAACGCCAAACACTTCAGCCTAACGGGAATGAGCAATGACGAAATGACAAGATGAGGTGCCTCGGGCAAGTCCCTATTTAAAATTTCCACCGGCCTTAGTCCGATACCGGATTAACAACCCAAAAGGCGTTCTTTTCTGTGCACATTCGGGGCCTACTTCCTGGCAGAAAAAGGTTAAGTTTCACCTAAAGTTTGAGTTCTGTCAGTACCTCCTCAATTGTAGCTTTCACATCAAGCTGTTTCCAGGGGTTCCCAAGGACCGAACCTACAGGCGGGGCATTTTCGGGGAGTAGCCCGCTTCTTCAGACACTTCCTGGCACATACAACAGCCGGCCAATGGCAGCTGAAAAAAAACTCGGGTGGGCTCCGAACCTTCAACCCCACCTGTCACCTTTACCGCAGCCACAACCGAAAATCAAAGGAGGTATTCTCAATCTCAGGAAACCTTATGCTGCTTGATTAAGTGCTCGGAGATAGGGGCAGCTATGCTTGAAGTTGTGGACCAACTGATGGGTGAGATCTTTCGGTCCTATCACTTCGTAGTCGAAAGAAGCGCAATCTGAGATCGCTTCTAACCCCTCTAGGGAGGAGTAAATACGATAGACTTCAAAAGTATAAAAAGAATGCTCTCGAAACAACTTCGATTACGACATCAAGTGTCTATCTAGACAAACAATCGAGAAAGACACATTTCCCCCTCCCCCACCCCGGGATTTGTAACGTGACGGGCGCTTGGTCACTTGTGAACTCTTCTTTCCTTGGAGAGGAATAAAAACCTTTACGAATTGGTGGACTCGAAAGGCGTTCAAGACACAAACTAAGAGAAAGTGGGCAAGACTTTAACAGACTTGAGCACTTTTTTCCGGCTGGGCTTGAATTTCAAATTTCGAGGATAACCGGGTAAATCTGCTATAAATTTTAACTACAATAACCAACAAGATGACTGATGTTCCATTATATAGATACCATCCAGTCCCTAACTTTGTGTTATAACCTGAATCGTTCACATATATGATATAACTACAAGTCTACAAGTAATAAAACCATATTACCTTTACAACATATGTGAAGCAAGTAAACAAAATAAGCATTAAAGTCTAGCATTTAAAAAATTAGAAGAAATTATAAGGCAACAGAGACTGCCTTAGCTCCTGCGATTCTTGAGGGCTGCATCATTAAGAATGTCAGAAATCAGAATATGGTATCTGAAAACTACTAGCCTGAAGGTTAAAACCATAGGTACCCTTAATAATTTTGATGATAACACAATAATGAAATAATCATTGTATTACTAATGTCTTTATTAAATTCATGTGAAACTCATATTACAAATAGCATAAACAAACCATCCAAGGCATAAAGCATTGAAATGACACAAAGCATAAAAAGGATCCACAAAGCAAGCCATCTTAAGTTGAAGATTATATCAATCCAAAGCAAAAGAGTTAAACTCATGACATGAAAAAGAAGGTCCAGAAGCAATCTTGGTCATGAAGATGAAATCAAAGAAGACAAATTAAGATCAAGTTTGAAGAACGTTGAAGACTCTCCAATTAGAAGATTAAAGGTCTATATTTATAGTTTGAGAGTTCTTAGGACTTTTTACAAAAGTCCTCAAAATTTGAAGTTTGAAAGCTCACTTACCTAGATTGACCATAGGAACCTTAAGAGCAACCTTGCACATCGTTATAAGGTCCTTAGACATCATATGGTAAATCAAATCATCTAGGCTTGTATAGAGAAGTTTTATGTGAAAATCAATAACCAGTTGACTACTTCTCCAAGGCATTCAAATCCAGTCAACTGATTTAGCCATGTGTCTTGTTTAGGCACTGTTTTCAAAACCAGTCGACTAGTTCTTACTGGCTTAAAAAATCAATCAACTGATTTGGTCTAAACTTTCGAGAAATGGTTGGTATAAAACCAGTCGACTGATTTATCAAAACAAGTCGGCTGATTTGCTTGTTGCAAGCATTAAATGCACTTAGGGCTGTAAATGGAGCGGATTCCGAGCGGATATTGGTATATCTGAATCCGTATCCGATTATATATCCGAATCCAAATAAATATCCGGCAGATGGTGAAATATGATATCTGTATCCAATTCCGATTAAAATATCCGGATTCGGATATTGTCCAAATTATCCGATTAATTTTTTAAAAAATTAATATTTAAAAAATGTAAAAATATATAAATTTTTATTAAAAAAATATATTTTACAGGTTATATTAATTTTATAAATTTAAAATATATTATTTATATATATTATATAATCGGACGGATATTTATCGGATCGGATATAACAGTATCCGAATCCGCTCCGTTGGATACCTATCCGAATAATTATCCGACTAAACGGATTCAGATACGAATAATATCCGCATCCGTTTACAGGCCTAAATGCACTGTAACGGCTAGTTTTCAAACGGTCATTCTTGCATTAAATGCATCTCCAACGGCCATAATTTTTCTTGGGCTATAAAATGGGATCATTTATTAACAAATGAACTTCAATCATTCCATTGAATCTCATTAATCACACTCAAGCATTAATTGATTCATTCATTGAGAAAAACCTAGAAACGCAAAAGAGTATATTGAGCTTTTCAACTTCATTCTTTGAGAGACTTTTAGTGAACATTCAAGTGATCATCCAGCTTGTTTTAGGAGCAAATTCAGATTGTAAATCACTTTCATACTTCCATTGTATTTGAAATCAATAATCGGTGGATTATTGTAGCTGTGGAGTCGAAGAGCTTTGAGCTCGTAAGTGAAGATGCGAAAGGGGGTTTCTTAGTGACAATCATTGAGAGGGGCCGTGGTTTTTGTTGTTCTATTCAGATTGAGGAGAGTGTGTTTTGGTGGTTACTCAGATTCATTGCCGATTGTGTGAAGCTGAAGGAGGATGGATACAGAGTGGAGAGGCGATCCTAGGCGTCGAATGTCTTCATTCTTGAGAGGAAGAGTAATGGCTTTGGGGTGTTCATCTCGTTGATGGTGATACCCTCGGCGGGTGGTCGACGGCGTTAGGTTATATTTCCAATGGGTAAAATAGGATGTGGATGGAAGATGGTGTTGGAAGCTTCGAACGATATCATTCCCCAAGAGTTGATTCCAAAGCATTCTATAACGTTGAGGGAGCTAGAGTTCGTTGTCCAGAAGCAGCATGTTGTCGAAGTTCGACCCTCTCCATTGTTAGTTTCTTTCAGGACGGCAGTGGATAAACAAAAGGCTCCGGTAGGTAGGTGGGATTTGGCCGTGATCTGTACCTTTAACAATGCGTTGGCTAGTTGGTCGGAGCTGGAGAGAGAGATTAACGAGGTTCTTCCGTTAGATGAGCGTTCTTTTCTAATTCCTTTTGAGAATAGGCAAGGCATAATTTTGGTGAAGAGGATGTCTACAATGAGAGACCTGTGTGCTAGGGGGTCGTGGGCACTTCGGAGTGGCAGGAAGATTGTTGTATCTTGGTGGTGGCCTGAGTCAAACCAAGTCGGCGAGAGTGAGCTGCAGGATTCATTTTGGATTGGTATTTCTGGCTTGCCTTTGTACTTATGGAATGAGAAAACCTTGTCTAGTATCGGTGATGTCTGCGGTGGAACTAGGTATATTGATCCCCGCTCTTTGGAGTTTAAGGACCTTCGTCAAGTGCGAGTTCGGATTGTATCGACAAGCAAAGACTGTATTCCTCGTTCGTTGAGGATTCCAGATCGAGGTGGCTTTATTTTAGTTGTGATTATTGTGTTGAAGATTGATGAAGTAGGTCTGTCCGACAACCTAGGTGTTTTCCTTTGCCGGAAAGGGAAGGAGATTTCAAATTCCTTACCGGACAGTCCAAACCTAGACTGATTCAGGCGGCAACCTCTGGAGTAGTGGCGCGTGGACTGGAGCAGGTCAAGAAGTCGTTGGTTACGGCAGATCGCCTGGTCTTGTCGAGTGGGCAACAATCTGAGTTTGTGTTTGGTGGTGCAGGAGGCTCAAGCACCCACAGTGGAGCAGAGTCATCTCGAAGTGAAGGCAAACTTCAGCCTCTCCTGGAATAGGTAATGTTGGGCCTGAGTTGCCTAAAAGAGGATGTAAGCAGAAAAAAAGGAAAAAGAATTTGCAGAGGGCAATATGGAGGAAGAGAAAGAAGATTTGGATTAGAAAGATCTCAAAGGAAGGGGTACAGGACCCTGATAAAGATGAGGGTTTGGACTACCGAATGGATCCCAGTCGCTCATTGTTGCAGGGGGAAGGCCCAGTGGTTGGGTGGAGACGTGGAGTTAGTTGTCCAGTTGCCTAGCGGGATGGACCCAGTAAGTGTGGAGGCCCAAGGTGAAGTAGAGATGTGCAACGAGGGGGTGGTTGGGCCTAAGGCCTTCGTAGCGATTTTCCCTAAGCCCATAGGAATAGACCCAGAGGATCCCTTTGGGCTAGAGTAGATTATTGGGTGGGCTGGTTCTAAGAAGAGAAAAGGCGTTCCTCTTCCCTTTTGTGATCCGAGCGTAGGGCTATTCAGAAGAGGGGGAGTTGGTGTGTCGACAAAGACTGCTCGAGAGCCTGGTGTGCGAGCTCCGGTGGAGTTAGGGGGTGGCGTATTCGGGGAGGAGTTACCCCAGCAATTAATCGTCAATATCTCGAAGGTGAGGAGATTCGGGCAGCCTTCTATTGAAGACATGGTAGGGCAGCAGGAGTTTAAGGGAGGGATGGTCCCTGAGTCTAACCTAGAAGATGCTTCCATTCGGGTGGCAGGCAGTAAGGGGGTGAGCTCTGTGTCGTCTCCACCTCGGTACCAGCGAAAGAGGGTGGAGAGAAAGTGGCAGAGGTCAGTGGTGGTGTAGCGAAGGCATCAGTAGTTGCAGTCGGGGAAGTGGGGTCGTCTGTAGGGCTGTCCGTAAGGACAGAGGGGAGGGCTTCTCCTAGTGGCGAGCCTCCTCTAAGATCAGGTGAGTCGGGGGATTATGAGTTAAAGTATGCCTAATCCCTCCTCTCCCGTACATAGTAGAGAGTTGTCGGGTAAAGAGATTTCTCCTAGTTCTCCCAATCTAGTCAATTGCCTTAAGAGTAAATTCTACAGATAGAGGATGCTCTCTCCCAGTGGAGGAGCAGGATGCCGGGTTGGGTAGTTCTTCCAAGAGAGGTGGACAGCCGCAGCACCGACTCTGTTAAGGATCTCAGCAATGGGAGCGTAGTGATGGAATCGCAGCTGGGCCCGGAGGAGGCTTCCGAGTGGATGGTTAATCAGATGGAGGGGGTGAGTAGATTCCTGTGTATCTCACTTGAAGGGCATGAGGAGTAGGCAAAGGTTCAGTTCCAGAAAAGTGAGCGGAGTGGGGTTCAAGAGTAGGTGCATGTTGTTGTGAAGAAGTCCGGGACTATGATCAGGGGGGTATCTTGTAGCCCCAGGCGTAGTAGGGGAAGTAAAGTGTTCCGATGAATGAGTTCTCCATTTTGTCCTGGAATGTGAGGGGGTTGGGTCAAGTTGAGAAACGAAGGGCAATTAAGCAATTTGTGAAAATGAATCGTCCGACTTTAGTTTGCATTCAGGAGACGAAATTACAAGAAGTGCTGGAGATACAGATTCGCGAGACGTGGGGTATGGCTGTTCCAAGATGGTGTGCAGTTCCTTTGCTAGGTTCTTCAGGAGGCATTCTACTGTTGTGGGACGAAGAAAGGGTGGAGGTGCTGGATTCTGAGCAAGGGGCTTACTCGCTATCCATTCCTTGCTGGTTGGTTGGGGATGTTTTTAGCTGGGTGTTTACGGGGGTTTATGGGCCTTCAGGTGGGTCGGATGACCGGCAGTTGTGGGCGGAGTTAGAAGATGTTAGTGTGAGATGGTGTCAACTGTGGTGCTTGGGAGGAGATTTCAATAGTACCCGATGGGCGGTCGAGAAGAAAGGGGGTCGAGGGCGATCGACGAAAATGAAGAGATTTGGTAGGTTTATTGACTTGCACGGTCTTATTGATTATCCCCTTAGGGCGGCCCAATTCACGTGGGCCCATTCGGCTTCTAGAGGGCAAGCAAGTCCGTTAGATAGATTTCTTGTGAGTCCGGACTCCGGAGTGGGAGACTCATTTCCCAAATGTGGTTTAGGTTTCTCTTCCCAAACCCGTATCAAATCATGTGCCTATTATGCTTAAGGCCGGTGGGTTTAGGGGAGGCCCTTCCCCGTTTCGTTTTGAGAATATGTGGCTCAAAGACGACCGATTTAAAGAAGTAGTGGCAGAAGTGTGGAGAGGAGTTAGGAGGTGTGGTTCAGCAAGCTCGCGGTTCAGTATGAAGTTGAGAACCCTGAAAGTTAGACTCAAGGTGTGGAACAAGGAGGTTTTTGGGGACATTCGGTCGAGATTAGACGGGTTGTTGCAAGAGTTAGCGGTGTTCGAGGTGAGGGCCGTAGATGCAGACTTATCAGATTTGGCAGCCAGGGGCTATGAGGATAAAAAGTTGGAATATTTAGAGTAGCTTAATCTTAAGGAGATTAGTTGGAAGCAGAAGGCTAGAACGAGATAGCTTAACGAAGGAGATCGCAACACCAAGTTTTTTCATTGCACCGCTAATTTTAACAGGAAACACAATTTCATTTCGAAGGTTAGGGTGGATGGGGAAATACTGGAGGACAGTAGGGACATCAAAGGTGGAGTGGTGGCTTACTACAAAGGGTTATACCAAGAACAGGAAAGGTGGCGGCCGAGGCCGGATGGGTTGTCGTTTGCCAAGTTATCCCCTGATCAGAGTGCTTCTTTGGAGGGGCCTTTTGAGGAGGAGGAGGTGTTAGGCATCATTCGTGATATGTCAGGGGATAAGGCCCCCGACCCAGATGGCTTTACCATTGAGTTTTACAAGGCTTGTTGGGATATTGTGGGGAGTGATTTCATGGAAGTGATCCAGGAACTTTACTCCTCTGGTTCCTTTGATAGAGTGATCAATAATACGTTTATGATTTTGATTACGAAGAAGGAGGGAGCGGTGGAGCTATTGGATTTTCGCCCCATTAGTCTTGTGTGTAGTGCCTACAAGATTTTGTCTAAGGTGTTGGCGGCCCCGTCTTCAGAGGGTATTAGCTTCCCTCATCTCTCCTAATCAAGGGGCGTTTGTGGGGGCTAGGCAGATAACGGACAGGATTCTGATTGCGAATAAATGTATTGATGCTCATCTTAGGTCCAGCTCCCCGAGAATTCTATGCAAGGTGGACATGGAGAAGGCTTATGACCATGTAAACTGGAGTTTTTTAGACTATGTACTCAGCAAAATGGGCTTTGGCTATAAGTGGAGAACGTGGATTCGGAGGTGTATCTCTTCGGTGTATTTTTCGGTGATTTTGAATGGTAACTCGATTGGTTATTTCCCCAGTTCTAGGGGGTTGAGATAGGGTGACCCATTATCTCCGTTCCTTTTTGTGCTAGTTTCGGAAGCTCTGAGTAGGATATTGTCTAGAGCTGAGGGGGAGGGTTTCGAGGGGTTCTCAATCAGTCAAACTCATCTTCGTATTTCGCACCTCCAGTTTGAAGACAACACCCTTATCTTTTGTAACGAGTCGAAAGGGAATCTATTGTACCTGCGGTGTCTCCTTCGGTGTTTTGAAGTGTTGTCTGGGTTGCGGCTTAATTTGGCCAAGTCTGAGATTGTGGGAGTGGGGAATGTGAGCATCATGGACCAGTTGGCTACTTGTTTTGGGTGTAGAGTGGGAGTGTCCCGACGAAGTACTTGGGTGTGCCTATTGGGGGAGGATTCAAAGCTAAAGCGAGTTGGGCGCCGATCATTGAGCGGTGTGCCAAGAGGCTAGTGGGGTGGAAGGCTCATTACCTTTCCAAAGGGGGTAAGATCACTCTTATTCAAAGCACGCTAGGAAGCATTCCGACGTATTTCATGTCCACGCTTACCATTCCAAAGTCAGTGGCCATCGTGCTTGAGCGGATACAGAGACAGCTCTTGTGGAATAAGATGGATTCTTTTAAGTATCCCCTGGTGGCTTGGAATCATATTTGTCGTCTCACTCCTTAAGAAGAGGGGGGTTGAATCTAAAGTCCTCGGTTTATATCAACAAGGCCTTGCTAGGAAAATGGATATGGCGATTCGGGTAAAAAAGGAGCAGTTTGTAGAGGGCGATAGTAGTAGCTAAATATGGGGAGCAATCAAGGTGGGTCCCAAATAAGGTTAAGTCAACTCACGGTGTGAGTCTGTGGAAGGGGATCATGGCGACGGCAAGCTTGGTGGTGCCGAAGTTCCGATTTATTGTGGGTCAGGGGACAGAAGTCAGATTTTGGAAAGACATTTGGTGTGGCAATTCGAGGCTTCAGGAGGTCTTTGGGCTTTTATGCTAGCCATCAATAGGGAGGCGGTGGTTGGTGACTACTTGGAGAGGAGGGGAGAGGGGGTGGTGTGGTGTCCGAAGCTTAGAAGGGATTTAAATGACTAGGAAGTGGAGGAAGCGTCGTGTTTATTGGTGAGAATTAATTCTTTTTCCCCACGAATGGATTTGAGGGATGGCAGGGTTTGGAGTGGCAGTAAGAATGGGCGTTTCTCAGTCAGTTCTCTATTTCAGTTGTTGAGACCGGCTCGCCGAAGTGTGTTTCCTCATAAGGTAGTTTGGCATTCAGGCATTCCCTCCAAGGTATCTTTTTTCTTTTGGAACGCAGCTTTGGACAAAGTGATCATCTACAGCATAGAGGATGGAGTTTGGCTAATAGGTGTTTTCTATGCCTTCAATCAGAGGAGTCAGTGGGTCATCTATTATTGCATTGTCCTATAGTGGGAGGCATTTGGGGGTTTTTCTTTCCCGCCTGGTGTGGATTGGGTCTTTCCCGAGTCTTTCTTTGACTTCTTAGAGTCTTGGCATAAGGAGGAGGAGAGTGTGGTGGAGGCTGTGTGATTAGTGTTGCCGAGAACTATCGCTTGGATAGTCTGGAAAGAAAGGAATCGTCGAGTTTTTGAAAACACTTCGGCATCTCCTTCTCGTATATGTGCTCAGGTGCTATTGGTGGTGTTGGATTGGCTAGGTCTAAACCATGATAGGGAGGAGATTCGGGGCGATGCTAAACTGAGGTTGTTATCGGGGGGCGTGTGGCCAAGGGTCGTGGAGGGTCTTCAGTGCTGAGTCTTCCTTGAGTTTATTGTCTTGTAAACTCTCGGTGCTTTGCTTGTTTGTAGTCCTTGTATCCGGGTTCTTTCTTATTTATATTATTGAGTGTTTACTGATCAAAAAAAATATCGAGAAAGGCTGTAAAGCAGAATGACAAAATTATTGTAGGACCTGGATTAAGAGCTTTTCTAATTAGTTATAAATGCAACAGACTAAATCAGCCTAAACACTTCTATCCACAACAGAACATTATGCGGTTCTATTTTTCCCTTTTTTAGGTACAGAGGAATTTCCTAGGCCAGCCTAGCCATTATTAAGAGAAGATTTGAGTCGAAGACACATCCTAATGGGGATGCCCTTAAATAACCTTCTTTAAGGACGTTGGCAGTATTTGATATTAAAAAAAGGGAAAAATAGTCTTCATGCATAATATGCATTTAATATCAATTACATTTATTTGACATTAAAGTATTATCCTCATGCATGATATGCCTTTAATAACAATATTGTGGGTTATTATCTTGATGCATAATACGCCCTTATAGAAGGTTATTTTTATAGTATTTAATATTAATTATCAAGTTCAATTAACATATGATGAGATTAAAATGAAAATGCTTAACCCAAATCATTATAGATGATGGGATTTAAATCCATGAATCTATATTCTAAACTTGCTAAAATGCATTAACTCGCACACATTAATTGAAAAAAATTGAGAAAACTTACCCAATAAAAAAAGACCTCAAATTGGTTTTTCCCAAAAGTGGGTTTTGAAGATTTGAATTGTTGATTCATAGTCTATATCTAATTTTTAACCCAAAAAAAAGATATAGTGGTCACTTTTGAACTTAAAGGAGGAAGAAAGTGAGAATTTCAAAAGAAGTTAGATTGGGTCTCTAAAACCTATGATATGTAATATAGTGTCAGACATCCCGCAACGGCCATTACCTAACATAACATGGCTCATATTAGATCGGGTATCACTGAAAACTTTACATAATGGCTGTTACGTAAAGGTTTCGACAAGATTTATCACCATGCTACCAGCATAGCTCTCTACCCCTTTCCAGGTTCTTTCTCAAGGCAATAGAGCAATATGGCTTACCTCCAAGTTTAAACTGTTTTCCAAGATGGTGCCATTCTACTCAGCCCTAATATGGCACCACCTCATTCTTCCACACCAGCTCTCCCAAAACACACTACAACAAACATTCCCAAAGACATCTAGTAAACCAAAATATGCAGGACATAGCCAAGCAGAAAAATAAAATGTCAGATAGAAGCACCAAATTTAAAGACACTGAAATTTAAATGAAAGCATCCAAATATTGCAGCTCTATCATCATTGTTGCTTCAATTCATCTAAATTCCATCACTTCTGGTGCTAAGCTTGATAACAATTCATTATCCCTCAAAAATCCTAGAAATTTATTCTAAATCAAGTTCCCTCATTTGTAGAACTAAGCTTGTTAGAGCCTTTTCATTATCTAATGATAACCATACGACTTCATTGGATTTAACGAACAACTAAGATACAAAGAGAGGAAAAAGATAGCAACAAAAGAAGTTCAAACTTCAACACCAACTCTAAACCAATATGGCCTTAAGGTAAGAGAAAACTCTAAACCAATATGGCCTTGAGATAAGGGAAAACAAGATGTTCAAAATCAACGCCAACTCCTTTTTTTTTCATAAAATGAGGGAGTTTTCAAAACCTTTCTTTCTTTCTTAAAAACCCAACCAATAAAGTTACAGGTACAGATAAAGTGATTTAACCATTGATTCTATAGAATACGATCCTGTTGACTCAGATGCTTGGGATGAAGGTTATGCTTCTTCACTTTCATAATGGGCATTTCCACTCATCGGAATGTCATACACATATGTATGTCTAAAACAACAACATTCAACAAAGCTCGAGATTTCCCTACAAAATTTATGATGGGCAAGAAATCCTTTCCTTCCTCAATTACAAACCATTGTTCCAGTTTCCAAAATGAAGAGCATTGGACACACCATGACCATAAAAGATATTGACCTTTCACAAAGAAAGACGTCCTAAGAAAATAAAAAGTGAAAAAATACATGAAACGGGAAAAACAAACATACCAAGAGAAAAGAATTACTGAAAACTATAGCAATAGACCCACCATGAGTAAAGTCACATTATTGCAAGTCATGAATCCAGTTTTCTAACAAAGTTGAACTCATAAATTTTTACGAATAGGAGTAAGGATAGATAAGGTTAATTTGTAGACATAGATATGCACATATTCAGGGTTCTGAATAGTCCAAGACTCCAAGGAGAACTAGAGAAGTATGAAAAACATTACGGTCAAATGTAAAGTCACTCGAGTCATTTGACCATCAATGTTATGTGCTTGAATCAAGTAAATTGATCTTTCGCCCATTGTCACTCCGGTCTTTTGAGTATTGATCGAGACACTTATCAATGGTATCAAGAAGGCACCACATCCCAAATTCGAGTCGCGTGGGGAACTTTTTAGTAAAGCCACCTAGGGATGGGTTCAGGGGTGGAACCAGGAATTTTTCATTGGGGGGGCCAAAATACATGTATAAAAAAAATTATTTGAGGGAATGAAATTTGGGGGTTCAGGAGCGTAGCCCCCGAAAAAAAAAAATTTGGTAGTTTTTTAATTTTGAGAATTTTTTTTCCCCAGTAATGCCTTTGAGGTCACCACGTGTCCCTATTAATACCCCTTAATTGTGGTTAAGATTCACCCACCTATCCTTGGTTTTAAAAAATATATATCAAATTTCTTTTGAACCCTAGTTTAAAATTCACTAACTCCTAAGATTAAAATTATTTAAATATTTTTTTCTAAAAACCAAGGATAAGTAGGTGAACACTAAGATTGGGTGAATTTTAACCATAGTTAAGGGGTGCCAATAGGGACATGTGGCAACCTCAAGGGCATAAGGGGACTCCATTGGGGGGCCCATTATATATATGACAAAAAAAATTGGGGGGGCCACTATATTATATATGACAAAAAAATTGGGGGGCCAAGTATACTAAAAAAAAAAAAAAATTTAATTGAGGGGCCCACTATTCATACTACTGCTATAAGGGTTTATAAAAAATTTGGGGGGGCCATGCCCCCCCCCCCCACTCCGCCCCTCCCCTGGTTGGGTTATGGGGCCCATCCTTAGTGGCGGCCACATGGCTGAAAATCCCATAAATTGCCACCGTGGACGTCAGTTCAGACATGTGGCGGTTTGTTATGTGCATGAGTTAAGTAAATTGATATTCCGTCCCTTGTCAGGCTGGTCTTTTCAGGAGTATTGGTCGAGGTACTTATCAATCAATGATTTATCTCAACCAAGTCAATACAACTCCATCCATTTATAGATACATAGAATGAAAAAAAAAAAACAATGTGTTGCTATCTACACGTGTTAGCCCTTCAAATTATCGAACACAAGAGGATCAATCCATGTTTGGAAGTCTATGGATGTGCCTATTGATTTAATCCGCAAACCAGATTTAACAAACCAAATACAATGTAATTCTCAGTTTGCGTTAGAACGCTCCACTATTAATACCAAATATCACAATATGATACGTTCACCAAACTACAAACAGATTTATTTTATAAAACGATCATCATAAAGATTCAATCTTTCTGCATCAAATGTAATAGATCCGCCAAATAAGGAAACATTTCTAATAAACGTGAAGATTGAAAGGCAATGGAAGGCAAGAACTTTTGATATCATAATAAATAACAGAGATTAGGCGTAACAATGGGAAGGACCCTCATCCATCAAAGAACCCTAAAAAAAGGGAAGTCCAAGATCTTCTCTGAGACGAACTGAGACCCTGAAAACCCTAGAAATGCAAGCCGAAGTAATGTAACGAATACCCGGGGAGAAAAAAAACTACCTTTTTTTGCTCTTTGTGAGATTCCTGTGTCCTTCCAGTTATGAAATCATCAAATGTGAGGAGAGAGAGGAAAAAAAAGTGTTTTGGGGAATGGAGGGAAAAGGAGAATTCAACTGAAAATGAAGGAGCGAAATGTAAAGTTTTTCGTTTGGGCAATGCTACAATGAAGCGTCCTCATCCTAAGACTTATAAACCTACAAGGTCTCGTCCTCAGCCGTCTGATCAAATTACAAGGCCGACACGTGGTTTCATCTGTGGAAAGGGATACCCAGAACTCTCACCTTTCAAACAAAAACCAAATTAAAAGCAAAAGTAATTCAAAGAGAATACGGAAAAAGCGACTCTCTCCCTTTCTCTTCGGAGTATCTTCTTGGTGCCTGACGCTCTTGTTAGGGCATTTTATTCTAGATGGGTTGGAAATAGGAATAAAAATAAAAATAAAAATATGAAAGTAATTTTAGTATCAAATTCTTGTTACGACTTACTTAGATGTGTTAGAAATAAAAACAATCTTGAGAGGTATTTTCAATATTCAATATCAAATTAAGAATAAGAAAACAATGAGGGGTATTTTGGCTATCAAAATCTTAAAAATAAAAAAAAATCATGAAGGTTTTTTTTTTTTAAAATCAAATTCTTGTTACAGGATATGATGGGAATAAAAAAAACATGCGGGGTAATTTTGGTATCAAATTCTTGTTAGAAGACATGTTTTGAATAAAAACAATTATGAGGTTTTATTTTGATATCAAAATCTTGTTAGAGGACATCTTTAGAATAAAAACATTTATAAAGAATCAATGGGAGGTATTTTTTGTATCAAAATTTTGGTAGATGACGTGTTTGGAATAAAAATAATCATAAAGGGTATTTTTGGAATCTAACTCTTGGTTGAATAAGTTTGCCTTTTTTAATTATGCACTTTTATAATACAGTATATAGATATTTCTCTGAGTTCCTTTTTTGTTTGTTTGTTTGATAAGGTGTTATTTAGATGGGCTTAATTTAATTTCTTATTTTCTTCATTTGGAGTAATGCTAGCACCTTATGTTATCGTCTTCCGTTAAGAAAAAGACATGAAATTTTGTACTAATACTATGTCAAATAATAGAGTGAGTGAATCTTGAAGGAAAATGGTGCTAGCATTATCCTTATATTTAATTTACTAAGATGGGTTTACTTTAATGTTCTATATGTTTCGATGTTAAATAAGGGAAAACAAATCAATTCCATGAAAATTGCTAATTATGCTTATTTGTTTGTACATAAAACATTTCGTAAGTAAAATGTTTTACATTAAATGAACAATTTTTTCAGAAAATGACTTACATTTTAAAAACTCGTAAATCATTTTTCCATAAAATACCAACCTCTTTAAAAATATTTTAAAATTATAAAAATATCCTTATTCATAATTATTTTATTTTATTTTTTATTTTTTAATTTTAATTCTAATTTTAAAAAAAAACATTTTATTTTAAAAAATGCAACCAAAGAACAAAAACAAATGGAAAATTCACCTATTATTACTGTTGAAGTTTTTCCGTAGTAAGTAATTTACATTGTAAAGTCATTTACATGCAAACAAACAGGGTCTAAGTGTTTTACTCTCTCTCTTGAGTTTGTGGGGTTGTGAGATTGGAATGAAGCATGGATTGTAGCTGTCCGCTCACTCTATTTATTGTTGGAATGGCTTCGGGGCATTTAATAAAGTAAAATACAAGCTTATTGACTTATTTTACTAAATTAAGCTTTTTTTTATTAATATAAGACTCAAGCAATCTAAAGCTACTTTGAGAGCACCCATTCAGCATTCGTCAATACATTGATCGCATCTTCAAGTACTCAAGTTGTAGCCCGTCCATCTTTGTGTTTGCACACATATACATGGATAGATTCCTTCAACAGATGGATGTTCATCTAACTTCCCTTCACCGAGTTCTAATTACGATATTGTAAACTTTTCTGTGTACTATACTCTTATGTATGTGCACTCCTATTTCCTCTTTGATTAATACATATGCTTGCATTATTGTAAAAAAAAATTACAAGTGTAATGGTCGCGGCAAAATTTGTTGAGGACATGTAAGTACTTTCAAATAGGCAGATGTGTTTTGAGCTAACCATACCTGATTAGAATTCTTGTTTGCAAAACCATAGAGCATATATGTGGATCAAAGATATTTCATCCTCAGTGAACCTTAGCCTTGTATCTCAGAATTGGTCACCCCAACTAATCAACCTGATCTTCCATTCAGAAGTCTTGGAAGGGCAATAGCTCTATAATGAGGCTGATCAGAGGGTCCAAACCTTCTAAATGATTTAAGATATATTATCCTCACAGGTGTTTAGATTTTGGACTTCCCATTTCATTTGCACAAGATAGCCCATACATGACAAAGAACTTTTCATAGGGTGTTCTGGCTTGTTGAAATGTCTGAAATGATATTTGGGTCCACTTCAATTAGGTTTTATGCATTCATCTAAGGTCGCTGGGAGTCTCAACGCCTTTGAGCGCTACACCAATTTCAATGTTTGTATTTGTTTGACAATCGAGAACATTGTTAACAGAACAAGTAAAAACGAGAAGCAAGCCTAAAAAATTCATAATGACTGATTTTTTCAATCTTTTCGACCTTGGTTCCTTGGTTCCGTAGGAACAAGTCAAAAAGATTGAGGAAATGAGAGACAAGAAATAAGATATGGCAGTCTCACTCCTATCATATTAGCAGGGTGGAGCCAGAAATTTTTCCTTGGGGGGCTAAAATACATGTATTAAAAAAACACTAATGAATTTAAGTGAATGGTGCTTGGGTTCGTGGCATAACCCCTAAGTTTTTTTTTTTTTTTGGATAATGGATGCATCGTGGTCATAAAATTCATTAATGTTACATTCTAACAAAGATCTAGTAATATGCCCATTTTGAGTCATTATATAAATAAAAGAGAACAAGATAGCATACAACATACGTACTACACATTCAACTATGTAGTTGAATGTCGGTCCTTATTGGTCCATGCTCTCCTTCTTAACACACACTAACTATGGTTAAGATTCACTCACTCCTAAGGTTTATCCATCCAACCTTGGTTTCTTTCTCTTTCTCTGTTTTTTTTATTTTTTTTATTTTGTAAATGGTATAGCACAACCCACACACACCAGGCTGGCTAACCGTGTACACACAGGCCAACACAAGGCTAAACCCAACCCAGCTCCACATAAGGGCCTAACTCAAGGGAAGAGAGTGGAGCCTTCTATAGTACCAATGGAATCCATCATTAACTGATGTGGGACTAAGTTGAATAGTAGCACCAATCGTCCAAGGTAGGGAAAGGATAACCCTATCTATTTTTAGAAAATGGTATAACAACCCACACACACCAGGCCAACCAAACTTAGTTGTCTCAAAATTCTCTCAAGTTGTAAGCAGACTACTTGCTTATGACCTTCGTCACATGTCCCTATTGACACCCCTTAACTATGGTTAAGATTCACCTATCCCTAGGGTTCACCCACCTATCCTTGGTTTTTAAGAGAAAAAATTTGAACCCTAGTTAAAATTCACTAATTCCTAGTTTAAAAATTTTCACAATTTTTTTCTAAAACCAAGGATAGGTAGGTGAAGCTTAGGAGTGTGTGGATTTTAACCATAGTTAAGGGGTGTCAATATGGTTAAGATTCATTCACCCCTAAAGTTCACCCGCATATCTCATTTAAGGCAAAATTGGATGTAAATCCGTACTAATATGAGGGGCGGAGCAGGGAGGCCATGCCCTCCAATGTTTTTTTGAAATTTCTTCATAAGGTAGCATTATATAGTGTGCATCTCACAATTTTTAAATTTTATTAGTGTCCCCAATTTTTGTCGTATATATGTGGGCTCCTCAATTGTTATGAATATATTAGTGTTTAGACATGACTTATCTAAATGGAATCAAAGTTCTTTTCGTAACATTCAAATCCGAATTGCTAATATCACAAAGCACATTGCTGAATTACAAGAGGTTGTTCACCTGCTCCCATCATCACGAAGCTATTCAGGTGTTAACTTCTGAACAGGCTATATCTCAAGAGGAGACTCGGTGGCCACAAAAGTCCAGGGTAGATTGGCTCTGTTTGGGAGACAAAAATACTGAATTTTTTCACTCCATAGCAATTCAAAGAAGGCACCGAAATCGGTTACGAGCTATCCGAGATGACCATGGTAACTGGATAACTGAAGCAAATGCCATAGACAATCTTGTTATCAACCACTTCACAGCCTGTTTTCCACATCAAATCCTACCGAGATTCAGGAAATTCTCGATGAAGTTCATCCTCGCATTACAGAAGAGATTAATTTAGATCTTTGTCGTGAAATGACTGAAGATGAAATCAAGGCAGTGGTTTTCTAAATAGGCCCCCTCAAAGCTCCTGGGCTGGATGGAATGTCCGGCATTTTCTATCAAAACAATTGGGAAACAGTCAGTCAAAGTGTTTGCAAAGCAGTGCTCGAATTTTTCCAGAAGGGCTTTCTTCTTCGACAGGCTAATTTCACCAATATAGTTCTCATTCCTAAAGTTCCTCATCCGGACTCATTGAGCCAATTCCGTCCTATAAGTTTGTGCAATTTTATCTATAAAGTTATAGCAAAAATTTTGGCTAATAGAATGAGAGGCTATCTTCACGAGGTTATAAATCCTTCCCAATCGGCCTTTGTAAGCTGGAGACAAATCTCAGATAATATAATGGTGGCTCATGAAGTTAGTTGTTACCTAAGAAAGAAACACAAGGGTATGGATAGGAGGATGGCAGTGAAGCTAGATTTGAGTCAAGCTTATGATCGGGTGGAATGGGATTTCTTGTTTGCAATGTTGGCGAAGTTAGGCTTTTGCCAAAAATGGATACACCTCATTCATCAGTGTGTCACAACAGTTTCCTATGCAGTGGTGGTTAACGGTGAACCTAAGGGGTTTATTAAACCCGAGAGAGGTCTTCGACAAGGCGAACCCTTATCCCCCTACCTCTTTCTCTTCTGCACGAAAGCATTATCCTGTCAATTGCTCAAGGCACACCGGGACAACCAAATCACAGGCATTAAGCTAGCTCAGACTGCCTCGAATATCTCCCGTATTTTGTTTGCCGACGACTGCCTTGTGTTCCTTAAAGCTGATTTGGAGGAGCCCACCAACCTTATGCAAATTCTTAATACTTTTGGGACAGCCACAGGCCAAAAAATAAATTTCAGCAAGTCGGGTGTTAGTTTCAACAACAATACACCTCCCAAATTCCGACGAATGATTGCTAGACTGCTGTGGATCCGAAACCTTACCCCGCCTCACAAATATCCGGGCCTTCCAATTGAGTTTGGTAGATCAAAGAGTAGCTTTTTTGATAATTTAAAAACTTCGGATCTTCAATAGAATGCAGGGTTGGAAAGGGTCGTTCCTCACTCAAGCCGGTAGAGGTGTTCTTATTCACTCAATTGTTCAAGCAATCCCATCTTATTCCATGAGCTATTTTAAGTTGCCTAAGAAAGGGATTGATGAGGTAAATTCAGCAATTGCTAGATTTTGGTGGAGTCATGAGGATACTCCTAAGATACATTGGGTGAAATGGGACACTCTCTGCCTCCCAAAGGTGAAAGGAAGATTGGGGTTTCGCAATTTGCACAAGTTCAATTTGGCTTTGTTAGCTAAACAAGGCTAGCAGCTGATCACTCAACCAAATTCTCTGTGGGCTCGAATCTACAAAGCTCTCTATTTCCCCCATTGTTCCTTCATCGAGGCGAATCTAGGCTCCAGGCCCTCGTGGGGCAGGAGGAGCATTTTGGAGGGACGAAAAATCCTCTCGAATGGGTTGCAGTGGCAGGTTGGTTCGGGGGAGACTATTCTCATTGGGAAGGATCCATGGGTGCCCAATACGACTTTGTTTATTCCTCAACTTATAAGACCTCTCCCATCGTAAGATATGAAAGTTAATCATCTGATCGACCGAGCAAATGGAAGTTGGAATACTGATCTTTTGGGCGCATACTTTTCTTCAAACACAATAGCAGAATTTCGAAAAATCCCCATAGTTTATTTGATGCGCCGGATAGATTGGTATGACACTATACCAAATCCGGACAATTTCAAGTCAATTCGGCAACCCACTTGGCTATTCATCTATCAAAAAGCATGAGGACGTCTTCAAGTCGTAGTCCAACAGTTTTGGAGGACATATCGTGGAATAAAGTGTGGAAACTCCCCATCCCCCCAAGTTGCAAGTGTGTGTATCACAAAGCCCTTGCTACAACTTCAAATTTGCTTGCCTGAAATTTTCAAGTGGATGAAGGATGTCATCTTTGCAAGGCTGCAGCTGCAGCTGAAACTGATACCCATCTCTTCTTGGATTGCCCTTTCTCTAAAGCAGTATGGTTGGATTGTCCACTCTCCATTCATATTCCACCTATTATTGATTTTTCCATTCAGGATTGGTGGCAACGCTGGCTGCGGCATCCAAAATTTGCAAAAAACAATTTCTTCCTGGGATTTAATATTATTATTATTCTTTGGTCGATCTGGAAGACTAGGAATGTCGTGACTTTTGAAGGAGTGGTTCCGGATCTCTACATTACTATTAGACAAGCAAGGAGTTTGGGTATGGAGCTGCTAGATCGGGACTCCTCAAGTGTCATCACGAAGGATCTGCAGTGGACGCCTCCAGGCACCAAGCGAGTTAAAATTAATGTGGACGGGGCTGCCCTTGCCAACGTTATTGCTGCAGGAGTGGGTTTAGTAGCTTGAAACCATCTTGGTGAGGTTATTTCCAGGCTAAGCAAAGCCCTACTTGGTGGCTCTGCTCGGAGGACCGAAGCTGAAGCCATTCGGGAAGGTTTATCGTTGGCAATTTCAAAAGGATGGGTTCATTCAGTGGTGGAGTCTCATTCAAAGGAATTAATCAATTTTCTGATAGGTAATAGCTTACAGGTCCACACTGAAATTTATCCTATTATAGTGGACATCTTCTCTCTTTTGCGAACACGAGGATCTATCACCTTTAATTTTGTTAACCGAGAGGCTAACTCTCTCACCCATGATTTGGCTCATAATGCTCTAAACATGAGTTTGCGTTGTCCTACAAGTCCTAGTTCTTCTAATGTATATTCGATGTTTTCTTCTTCCAATTATGAAGTTGCCTTTCATACCAAAAAAAAACTAAATCCCCTCAAAAAAAAATTTCAAGTTGTAACCACTCCTTAGAAAGTACTCTTGTTCCAATTTAACAATACTTGCTTAGGGTTTACAACCGGGGCTGTAGAATTAGGTCTATCCCATCACCTCCCATATACACAGCCTTCTACGAACAATAAGTACCATCGTTCTCTTTTGGACTCCCATATACACAGCCTTCTACGAACATTAAGTACCATCGTTCTCTTTTGGATTGGTTGCTTGGACTTACCCTTATGGCACCTTAGGGGGTACCTTAGGCCTGGCTGTGTGTGAGTTTAAAATGAGTGTGTTAGTTACATAATAACATTTTCCCACCCAAAAAAAAAAAAAAACTAATCATTGAATAGCCAAGTTGATCCCACTCACATTTTTCCTTTCCATTTTCTCATTTATATTTTAGTTTCACTCTCTGTCTCTATGATTAAGTGGGATTAAACTTTAAACAATTGAACCCATTTTTTTTTTTTCCCTAAATCAGATTCTCACACTCCTAAGAAGGTTTTGGGATGCATTCCTTAGGTTGGAATTAAGAGGGAGGTCTTGAAGTGGGAATGGTTTTCCTTGGTTTTGTAGTGAAGCCCAGGTGCCCTACTCCTTGTAACACAGCCCATTTGGACATCCTCCCTTAAGATGGATGGTGAAGTAATTTTCAGGTCTTCTAGTGGGTAAAATGTACACAATTTGTGCCATCAGAACCAAACTGCATTTTAGAGGTCCATCCAAACGGAGCCTAAATTAACCTGACCTACCATTTTTAACATAATTCATACATTCACTTCCATAATTATTTTAATACCTGCTAGCATTCAAGCCAGAGCAAGCTCCAGCACCAGTGTTCTTCAAGGCAGGATGCCTCCTTGTACACCGAATAGTTGGTTTGGTAATACATAAATCCATCTCTAAAGAGGAAGACAGACAAAACCAAAACCAACTCTAAGAAAAACCCTTTCCCCGAAATCTCCAGAACAATATATCTCTAGAGAAGGGAAGGACAATCAAGAGAGTGCTAGCCCTACTCTCAAGTGTTTCCTACTCTCAACATGAACCAATCACTTATCCTAACAGAGATCTCTAATCAAGAAATCATGTACCCTGCAGACTGCCTAAATATAATCCTAAAAAGTAATCAAAAGAACATTTGAGTGTTTCTATTTTGTGTGCAATTATGTTTGATCTTGGACTCTAAAACTTTAAAATGCCTAGAAAACATTAACAAGATATATACAAATAGTAAATTTAACAAGATTACTGCAGTACACCTTAAGACTGAGCAAGAGAAGAATATAAATAAATAAAAAAAGCACAAGGAGATAGAACGCCTGAAAACATAAGATGATAACAAATATCTATTAATGCTACTAATGAAAAACAAATGGTGAGTCTCAATGAAGAATATGTATATAAATATGATATTAAAATTTAAAAAAATATTGTACGAGACACATCAATCTTATTGTTAAAATTGAATTAAAAAAATAGGTCTGGTTACAAGCCTTCTTATTCTCCTTCAGTGTCTTATCCCAAATATTTGGAGCAGGCAACACAAACCTTATTCAACAATAGATACAAAACAGTAAATAAACTACAGAAATATTAAAGTTAAGGTAGTGATCAAAATCTACACTTGATGTCCATTACAAAGACAAAGAAATTATATATTAAATTAAATTGGATTTTGGCATATAATCATTTTTTATCGGTAACAAATTTAATCACTAGCCTTAATGAACTTTATTTGTGAGCCACGCAACTTGGTTAATAAATTTTAAAAAAAATAACATGAAACTTTGCCATTATTATTATTTATACTTAATGCATCTAAATTTTAAAGATAATGCTCAGGAGACCAAAAAACCATAGCACCCACTTGTGTGCACGCCTCTGCTCCAACACATTAGCATTACTCTATGGATTTAGAAAATGCTGAAATGGTGAGTTGTTGCACACGCGCACGGGATGGGGCAAGGGTTTGAGGGCTCCTTAGCACGATCCAAAGTTTAAATAGCATACTTAACTAGATGAATAAACTCCAATTTTGCACGTGGAATCAAACACATCATTTTCATGATGATCAAGAGAAACCATCTTATAACTACAAACCACCAAATTTGTAAAATGTGGTGGATTAAGTAATCCATAATTCAGTAGATGAATAACTGCAATTTTTCAAGTGCAAGCTTGTCATTTTTTAAGATGATCATAAGAAAACATCGTTTAACTCACAAGCTACCAAACAATTATTCATATGCAGTAGAGTAAGTGACCCCTAACGTTTGAAACACATTGTTCAAACCAGAGTGTTAACAAATCCACATTTCCATCATTCATACGATTATGATATTCCAATCAAAGTGGTGTCTAGAAACAAAGTTCATATTCCACACCAGTAAATGAGACCTTTCTGACCCAACAAACAGTAATGTAGTGCATATCTCACTGGAAAGCTCAAAGCATCACTTCTCCTTGAGATTTTGAATAAATGCAATGCCCAATGGTCAAATAAGCAGTAGCCTAAACTTACATTGTTCATCCTACCACAGAAAGACAATGGTACAGTTTCTTTCAAAAAATAAAAATGGCAGTCTCAAATTTAACTACCTAACAAATGGTTTTGATTCGTCAAACAAGGCAACTCTAGAAGTTCAGATCATAGCCACATGTATCTAGGGTAGTGCTTGTATACACTTCTAAATTGACTTTTGGCTCTTGAAGAGTCACAAGTCTGTTAAAATATCGTTTGGTTAATTGGTTAGGCACTTAAGAGAGTAACTTCTCCACCAAGTCCAAAGTTATAAGTCGGAAGCTGCCCCCAACTAGCTTTGTGGGAAGTCCCAAATTTATTTTTCTTAAAAGTTATACAGAAGAAGTCTTCCCTTCTCAGAGAAGTTTATCCAAAGTTCCAAACAAGCCCTAGGTGATACTCCAGGTGAAACCCAGAGAAGCTAGTTAGACCCTAGGTGAGGAAAGTGGAGCTAGTCAGACTTACACTCAAGGTGAAACTAGTAACTAGGAAGCAAACCCAGTCAAACTTAAGAGCAAAAACCTAAACAATCTCTAACGAATTCAAACTCAATCAAAACAGTAAACTCAATATCTTATCTAATCTAACCAGGAAGATCTCTGCAATTCAAAACCCTCATCATTCACGGTTCAACACTATCAATAGTCAAACAAAAATAAGTGGAAATCCAACAAAATTTAGCACCTTAATCTTTCCCAATCGAATTCATTTACTCAACACAACGAGATAGAAACCCTAACCAGTCTCAAGCAAAAAAAAAAACTTTCATCCAATCCAACAAAAGCAAATCTCTCCAAACCTCATTTTAACGGTAAGATTTCTGGAACCTGGAACGAGCTCCACGACCACCGAACTTCTTAGGCTCGCACCGCCTCGGATCTGCAACCAAAAGCGTCCGATCGTACCTCACGAGAATGTCCTTGATCTCCTTCTTCGACTGCTCGTCCACATACTTCTGGTAGTACGCAACCAAGGCCTTCGCGATGCTCTGACGGATGGCGTAGATCTGCGATGTGTGACCACCACCTTTAACCCTAATCCTCATATCGACTCCGGCAAAGCGATGGCGTCCGAGCAGAAGGATCGGCTCGTACGCCTTGTAGCGGAGGATCTCTGGCTCCACCAGCTCGATAGGACAGCCATTGATCTTGATCAAACCTCTCCCGCGCTTGCAGTAGGTAACGGCTACAGCCGTTTTCTTCCGCCCAAAGCACTGTACTGATTCGATAGTGGCAGCCATGGCTGAAACTCCTTTCTCTCCAACTCTTAACCCTAGACCAGAGAAAGGGGAAGGAGGAATATTTCTAGGGTTTGAGAGTTTAATGCATACCTAAAACCTAAAAAGAAAAGACTTGAAATTCTCTATGGTTATAACCGGACTGGAGGAGTCCGGTTACGCCCTTGACGTCGCCATGTGTCCCTTTAGACAACCCTTTAAACTGTGGTTAAGATTCACCCAACCTTAGGATTCATTCAACTATCCTTATTTAAAAAAAAATATTAACCCTAAGAGTTAGTAATTTTAACCGGGGCTAAAAAATTTAAATTTTTTCTAGAAACCAGTTGAGTGAACCCTAGGGTGTGTGAATCTTGACCACAGTTAAGGAGTGTCAAAGGAAACACGTGGCGAACTGCAGAGAATTACAAATCAAAAAAGAAAAAATGATACTGATAAGGGACAAGGATTCGCTGCAAGAGGCAGTATGCAAAAGAACGTTGCAAAATATTGGAAGTACCCAGCCTGACTTGGCCCGTCTCAGCTTGACTCCAAATAGCCTGCAAAACTAAGGTTTTATTTATTTATTTATAAAGCCTGCAGCATTAGATGGGCCCAAAAAAACCTACAACCATTGTCATGAGAATCGGCCTTAGGCAACACCATATAAAGCCAAGCCCATGCCCTCATTATATGAGATTGATTGGATCCTGTTCAATTGAACTCACACGGCTCCTTTAATTGTACTTTTAACTCTAGTTAAAAGTTTTAACCCTTAGGATTAATAGGTCGTGTTATGAACGAGCTCTATATCCACTTAAGAAAGGCCTCGGATTGTCTCTGGCACCCCTTGTCTGGGGGCAACCATAGAATAGGGCTTCGGATTGTCTCTGGCGAAGCCAGAATGCCCCTACATCCATACATTGTGTACCATGTGGCATTAAAAAGGGGAGAAGTCATTTCAATTTCCCCCTTGATTTTGACTTCTCCCCCCTGATATCTCTCTCCCCTTTTTTCTCATAATTTATCGCCATGTGTTGAAACATGTGTGGAGAAGTCAAAAATCAAGGGGACAATGATTTGACTTCTCCCACCACATGGCATACAATGTATGGATGCCCTTAAAAGGGCATTCTGACACGAGAGACTATCAAGAGCCATAGAATAGGGGACAAGTCGTGGAGAAGTCAAAATCATGGGCCCCATGATTTTGACTTCTCCACACACTATATGACACATGGCGATAAGGTGTTGAGGTAAAGGGGGAGAGATATCAAGTGACAAGAAGTCAAAATCATGGGGAGAAAATGAAATGACTTCTCCTTTTTTAACGCCACATGTCCCCTATTCTATGGTTGCCCGAGAGGGGTTTCTAACTTCGCCAAAGACAATCCGAGGCCCTTAAGAAAACTCGCTCGAAGTCGTTGTGGTTTGTCGACCATGACTCGTGGTAGATGACGCTCTTTTGAAGTGTGATGACGTAGTGTTTTGAAAACCGGATCAAATGCCAGACACCCAACTGATTCGAACGATTGATCCAGTTATGAAAACATGGATATTCCTTATCTCATTCATCCATGAATTTCTATCCCATGCAGCCCAACAGTGTATGTTTGGTTGCTTGTGAAAATTGACGAAAACAATTTTAATAAAAAAATTGGATTTCTAATTCAAATTTGAATCTACAAATTTTAGTTGAATTTTGTCAAAAATTTTATTCTTCTATCTCATTTAATTTTTTTGGCAACCAAACATACGGTAAGAGTCACTCAATGCAGGCGTGCAGTTAGCTGTTAGTGTTAGACGGATGAGTGGTACCTTGGACTACTTCACCCATGAAGAAATTCTACCAATCTATTGGGAGTTTTCGGAATTTTTCATTGAAGGTCCGTTCTTTTGCTAAGGCTTGTATAAAGTTTGGCGTTTTGTAAGTTTTGTCATTTGACAATATGCATTTTCCTTCGAAAACTAGATAGATATATGGTGCTTTCATCTCTTGGGTTGCAATTCCCATGACTTCATATGCAACAAAATATATGCTTTCAAATCTTATTAAAAATTATAAGACTAAATCTTATGATGGTAAGAATTACACTTACCATTATTACAAAGTGCCAATCTCTATAAGTCCCTGAATGGTGATTGTACTCCGCCTTCTATTATAAAGTGATTAGGCTTCAACTTCTCACTGCTCAGGTAATCTCTTTAAATTATCATTGACCCCAAGGTTCACAGATGCAAAAAAAAATAGTTTGCTTAACCAAACTGAATTGTGTTTCTTCTCATTATTTGTTATTTTTATGCAATTTGAGTGGCTGAACAAAGCTAAGCTCATAACCAAAGGTCGGTAACTATTCATCCAATCAAGAAGAAACTTGAACATAACTATGAACCAAAATAACTAGGATAGATTAACTACCTACACCCGAACAATCTCATATAAAGAAACTCTCAAAAGATTGTTCTACTGATTGAGAAACAAAGCCAAGCGCTTGATCATAAGCGCAGAATTCTCACTAGCTAGATTGAAAATATGGTAGCAATGGTCTTCTCCTTCCACTTCATATAACTCCACTTCTCCTTCCCATCCACTCTTCCTCAGTGCATCACAATAAAGACGATCTCTATCCCTCAGTATATCTTTCCCTGCAACACATACCAGCACCCTCGAACACCCAAGCATGGCCAAGCTAGGCGCTTCAGGTCCGACCGGATTGATCATCGTTACCACGGCGCGATAAAGGATAAACAAACTTCCAGATTCGATCTAAAAATGATTTTTGCACAGGATCCCCACTCAACTCTTCCCCTATAGGCTCTGAACCCCAGAAATGAGGATGCACCAGGAAAGCCCCTAGAATTTTTGAGTTGTACAGCAAACCATGTGCCCCAGCGCGCATGGCTACGTTGTGGACGATGTTGGCTCCGGCACTGTCACCACCCAAGAAGACTCGGTTCAAGTCGGCGTGGTTTGTTAACCATGGTTCGCACCCAGCGGCGCCGCCTCGTGAATGGGATGAGACCCATTGAAGTGCGTTGTAGCAGTCATCATAGGCTGTGGGGAGAGGATGCTCTGGAGCTTTTCTGTATTCTACTGATACAGCAATTACGTTGGATTGGGAAACTAAGATGTTGAGATAGTTGTGGTCTTGAGATGAGAAAGCAGACTCGATGCAGAAGCCTCCTCCATGGAAGTAAACGAGGATCGGGAGTTTTTGTTGATTTTCTGTGAGTTTGGGGAGGTAGAGTCGATCAGAAACGCCAGATTCAGGTGAAATGAGGATGTCTTTGGAAGAAACTCCAGTTTTTGGGTCCTTGGGCGATGGTGGCACAAAGGGGGAGTCGAAGCGCTCGACACCTCCGTCTTTGTAGACACGGAGGAGTGGAAGGAGCTCGGAGGCCACCTCCTGATTGACGGAATCCATTGAGAGAAGTGGGTAGATTGGAAGAGAAAATAAACAAAAAGGTCGGTGGCCCCTTATGTTATGTTATGTTATGTTATTACTGTGGATAATATATATATATATAGAGAGAGAGAGGAGAAACTAAACAAAAAGGTAGGTGGCCCCTTATGTTATGTTATTGCTATGTGGAGAATATATATATAGAGGAGGAGACTTTGGACACCTCCAGGAAGCCCACAAGGGTGGCTTGGATACCGGACATTGATATGCATTACCTCATTGGTTTGAAATTTTGACAAACAATTCTTTTTCTTTTTCTTTTTCTTTTTCTTTTTAGGTAAATTAATAAATTATACACTATTCTTTAAAAACTGCACCAATAAATTAAGATTGTATTGTTTTATTATATTTTGCCTTGTTTTTCTATGATTACAAGGACAGTCTCCTTATCTTCTTGGGAGAGTCAGATTTTCTTACCTTAGGGGTAATGGTGTTTTCCTTTGAATGCAGGACCAGAGTCAGTAGGTTTATGATAGCCTATCTTTCTTTGAAATTAGCTCCAACAATAACATATTTTCTGAATTGACTTTTTTTATTAAAAACTTGGAGAATGTATAGTGAATAAAGCCTAATGATTTATGTAGTGCACATTTCTGGCCTTCTAGGGAAGATGATGGTTGAAATTCCTTAAGATGTGAGTCAAAGAAGATAATGGTTGCCAGCAAAACCTAAGAATGGCATTACATGAGGAACTACAGAATTTATTTACAGAAAACAGATTTTTTTAAGAAGAGATTGTGCACCATATTTCAGCCAACCATCTTGCTCCTTCCATTTGCTTGAAATGACGACCGCTTTCTATACAATAGTCACCACCCATCTTTGTAGTTAGTTAGAGACCAGCTATTCAAAACCACAAGTTATGTTGGCTAGGCTTAGTTAGTGCTCTTGCAAAGTAATTGCGGATCTCCGGTATTATATGTTGGATAAGATGAGAGTTCCTGTAAAGTTTCAGCAATAGAAGAAATTTATTCAGATGATGGGAGAAAATTTTCAATCTACAGGCTCGTTCAATGAAATATACATTTTTTTTTTCATCATAGCATCAAAAAAATGCTATGATACAATATGGGCTGACGGTAAAGGCAAGTTTAAAATAACAATAATAACCTGCATGACAGTAGTGGACCTTGCCACACAATTAACCCTTATAATTTACAATGGCTGTAATAGAAATGTTTTTGAAAAAAAAATATATCTTCTTACTATATTTAATTTAACTTATTAAATATGATATTTCATATATTTGATTTAAGAAAAATATTAATTATACTAAATCATTAAAACGGTCCTTAAGTAGTGGGATAAGAAAAGAGTGAGATAACAGCCATTATATTAGAAGCATCAGTTACGTAAATAACATGACGGGTATGAATGAAAACCGTTATAGTGCCACCGAAAAAAAAAATTTGGTAAATTAATATGTTCAGTAGAAAATTTCAAAATATACAACATAGTCCAACATTTAATAAATTTAAGAATAAAACATGATCAATACAAGTGATACTAAATCTTTAAAAATTTTACCATCTTCCCCTATTTATTATGGTATCCACATCAAAATTCATTGATGTCGAGGAATATTTAACAATACCTCTAAAGTTATAATGGATATCCCCTTTTCGCGCAGACTCCTCAGCACGTTTTACCTAGTCCCTTACAATGCCCCCTTCATTTATTGTTACATTTATTATTCTTATAGAATAACCCTTCAAGGAACATAGAGTAACAAAAAATAATTGTTTTAATGTAAGTACACCTATAGTTACCAAACTCCTGTATAATAGCCGTTAATACTTTTAGAAAGGGTAACCCTGATTAAAATAACATACTTTTGCCGTGTTACATATTATACGTATTTCTCCATGTAATACGCGTTTAATACTCAAATTCAGTATTAAACCATACTTTTATTGTGTTAAATGCATATTATGTATTAAATGATTGTTATTAGTTAATATCATGATTTTTATTTATTTATAATTATTAATTATTTTTTAATTTTTTCATACTTTTGCCATGTTTTTGTCATATAACACCCGTACTTCCTGAACCTAAATGGATCATTGTCGTATTATACCCATACCCGTACTTCATAACTATGGGTACGCATACGCCACAAAGCCGAGTCCGAACTTACACTTCATCATTGTAGTGCAATACGTCAACCTATTGAACTAGGGCTCTAGTCCATTGTAAGAATTGCTTTCATAGAGTCAAACTCAAGACCCAACTAACCAAATTTTTTTCCCAAATAACCAAATTATTCTCAAGACAAGTAACTAATTTTTAACGAATTTCTTAGGACAAATATTTATTTTTATATATTACCCATTCAAGACTATTGACATCTTCCAAAATATTTCCAAAACAATTTAAGAGCTAAAAATCCAAATGGAGAAGTTTTAGTTTCACTCATACAGCCTTTAGGTTGTTTGTTACTTTGGAGAGAGAGAGAGAGAGAGAGAGAGAGCATACCCTGGCCTAGCACTCAATTTATCAAACTGCTCCAAAATAAACATGATGCAAGTTTCCCTTAATGAGATAGCATGGAAGGCTTCTGAAAGTTCGTACATGCTTGAAACATTCTCCAAAGATATATCCTTAACAAAAGATATATATATAAAATAAAAATGTCATCAGATATCCACCTGATACAAAAGATGAACATAAAACAACTACCAAACTCAACTACTTAGCTCACCTGTGCAATGGCATACTCACAGGGACGCTTGAGTCCCTCCAAGAGATACTGATCAGCAGCTCTCAGGAGGTCCCGTGCAATATCCAATGTAACATCTACTGACCCTGTGTATATGAATCTGAACCAAACAAATAGCCAGTAAGTTTTTAAAAATTGGGCAAATTTTTTCCATAATACTTGAAAGGATAAAAAATCACTAACCTCATCATCAACTCAAAAACTTCCCATCTTATATTCGGAATCTCTATGTCTCTTGCATCCTTCTCCTGTAATGCATTCCACAGAATTCTGTTAAAATATAGACCGAATAAATATACAGCCATCATTCATAGCAACCCATAGTTGTAGCCTTGTAGGAAGCTATGTCCAAGGTGGGACGTTCGCTTCTCAGATTTGCTTTCCAGGAAGCTCGATTCCATTACGTCCCATTAGTGGTCAAAGAGAGTTGTGTATGTGGGACGTGATGAGATAAACTGAAGTCTACAGTTTAGGTTGTAGACCCTGAGCAAGTATCGATAAATTGGAACGTGAGGTGCCTACTTGTCCATACATATCTCATGTAAGATCAAATCCACGGTATGGCTACTCATATTAATTAATGGGAGTGAGTCACTTATATCTCATTTCTGGCTTCTCGTTTGCTAAGAAATATTTAGCCTCGCTTCCCACTATAGTTAGCCTTACGAAGCTTTTCGAAAAAGGGAAAGGATGTTATGGAGGATGGCTCCTTTCGCGATACATAGGAGCATTTGGAAGGAGAAAAACATGGGAATATTTAAATCAAGGTCGAGCCAATTCAGTTGCTAATAGCCAAATAGACAAGACCATAGTTACCAGAGTGAGGAGCGAGGAGCGGGAAGCAAGGCTCAAAAAAATCTTAGAAAATAGGAAGCGAGAAATGAGATATAGGCTCTTCATTCTCATTATGTTATTATGGGTAGCTATATCTTTAATTTTATCTTACATGAGATTTTTGTTGAAAAGTAGGTGCCTTAAGTTCCAAACTGACGATACTTGCTTAAAGTCTACACCCTAGATTGTGGTCTACCCCATCACTTCACACATACAGCTCCCTTTGACTACTAAATGGGACATGATGGAAGCGAGCTTCTTAAGAAGCAGGTCTGTCCAAGGAAGCGAGTCTGGGAAACAAGCTTCCACCTTGTATATAGCTTCCTTGCAACTATGGACAAGACTATTATGCTCCTTCGTGTCCTCTCTTCTCAACGACTTTAGGGAGCTTAGCCTACCTTTTTTCCAATCTAATTGGTCCCCTTTATCAAAGAAAATATGTAGCAGACCTTCTTGCTGTCTGTTCTGTAATATGGGGCTTACCACTTTTCTTTTGAATGACATCATTATCTACCAAAAGTAATAAATACAGCCATCCCTTTCTATTGCTGCATATCTGTGTTTAGATAGGTGGGTGGGGGTGTGGATAGGTTGGCAGAAACACTGGGTAAATTGTGGCATACACATTCAAAATTGAATAGATGAATCAGTATGATAACAAATAACAAGAGAAATCGATGCTGAAATAAGTTCTCAGGAAATTCCAATAAATATGACAAAAATTTACATTTACAAATTGTGTGTGCATATATATTTATATGTGTGTGTGTGTGTGACACTGCCATAACTATATTACCAGACACTTGCGTTTGTCTTTTGGATTCACAGATAGAAAAGAGAGAAATTTTTAGCATATTCTACATAATCATCAAGCACTGGAGAGCATCACGAAGCTTAGTAATTATTTGAGGAGATCGAGCCCATAGCTCATTTGGCTGACGTAAATGAATTGCAACCAAGAGGAAGCATGCTTGAGTCTAGCTTAAGCTTACCCAATTAACAAAATAAAAAATAAATAAATAAATAAAAGGAGAATCATAGGGACAAATTTAAAATATTTTATTCTCACCCTGTAACCACCATCGAACATTGCACGAAATGCATCTGAAGAAGCCAGCAGACAAATTCTGTGAGCACAGAATCGTTTACCTGAAGAGAAAAAGAATAACAAAATAAAGCTGATGATTTCTCATTCAAAAAGTTAAATAAGTTGACTGTCTCTTGTAGGGGTGTATCCAAGCCGAGTTCAAGCTTGAATATTTGGTTAGATCGAGTCGAGTCAAGTTGATTTTTCGAGCTTGAATTGTGTTCAAGTCGTGCTCGAGCCAAGGCCCGATTGATTCAGCTCGGCTCAAAGCTCTGCTCGTTGAGGCTAAATTCGGCACAAATATTATATATAAAAACTAATATAAATTATTAATAATATAAATTTTATTATTTAAAAATAAGTATTTATAAGTCAAGCCGAGCTCAAGCTTGAATTAATTTGAGTTCGAGCCGAGCTTTAGCGAAGCTATTGTATTGGAGCCAAGCTTTGAGCTGAAATTTTCGAGCTTGAGTCGAGTTCGAGCTTGGCTTGAAACAGTTCAAGCCGAGCTCGAACTTAGCCCAACTCGGCTTGGTTAGGCTCGAATACATCCCTAATCTCTTGAATATATATATATATATATATAACATGAAAAAATGCAGACTGAATTTATCCAGGGCAAGAATAAATTACAACCTTCAACAAGAAAGGTAACATCGGACAGTGTAGCATTATTTACATATAGCTCACCCAAATAGACCTGCAGCAAGAATTGCTTGTCATCATAGGCACCCAATTTTTGAACCAAGAGCAAAGGTAAAATTAATAGTTGATCACTAAATACTTGAAAATAAACAATCAAAAGTATACCAATCAAAAAAGGAACATCTTCATTATTTCTTTCTGTTTCAAATATGATAAAACTATATTCACAATTTCATGATTGCGACTTAAAGAACCATCCAAGAAAGCAACAGTATCAATCTCAATAGGCAAGCATGTAAAGAAACAAACAGTTTCATCATTAAGCTTCTGTTTTACCAGAAGAAATGTCGATGCACAGTAAATGAAATTTCATACATTCAAGATAAGAACGTCAGATCTGAAAGACACTACACTAGTCTTGATCTTTATAATAAAGCTAAAATGTTGCACCAACAAGTACAAACTACAAGAACTGTTACCTAAAAATTAGAGTAGCTTACCAAGAAGGAAGGTCAAGGGACTCGGCATAATGAGAAAAAAAAATGGGGAAGTGATGTCCCTAATCAAGACCAATTCCTATTGTTGCTCAAGTTGAGGAAATGGAAAAAGTAGATATACGACCACTTCCATGACCACCATGCAGACCCAAGGCACATTCCTGCTAGCATCAGTAACAGGAAAGATCAATATACATTGTAGGCTATTACCAAACAAACTTTGCTACCACGCCTGAGGATCAGGTCTAGCTACAATCAGCTTGTATGAGTGGGGACACTACATAAAGAATTTAACCACCCCAAAAGATCCACATGTCTAGAAAATGAGCCTGTCCACCCAATTTCACCTGATCCAAAAATTTCTTCAAAGTATCCTCGTAATCATTTTCCAACAATGCCAAATTTTATAAATTATTCTTTGCAACATCCAGAGTTTGAAATAGGACTATACTTGTATCATAAATACAGGAACCATTCAATGAAGTAGAGAAGTGATCAAAAGTTGACATTGATTTCTCTTGTATCAGGAGCCAACTGGCTGCATATTAATCACTCCAAACTACTTGAATATTGTCCTTTATACTTCATATATTCATTTTTACTACCCCATGCTGTGATAGCAAACAAAGCCTATAATCCCACCTTCTTTGCTTTGTTGTTGGCTTTATATTTACTACTTGAATAATACTTCATTAATCTGGTGTTGACAACACCAATAAGATGATAGATTTTACGAAAAATTTAGATGTTTTAAATAGGAGCTAAATTTTTTCTTTCGATAAGATAAGCTTAGTTGGAAAGTTTTTTGTTTAATATGAGTTATCCTTTTATACAAGTTTACTTTCTTATAGATATGTCAACAAGATGTTTTAAATAGGAGCTAAAATTTTCCTTTCCATAAGAAAAGCTTAGTTGATAAGTTTTTTGTTTGATTTCATATTGAGCTCCAAATATACGCTATTGGGATGGGATGGCTCCTACTAGCTCTCCCCCCCTAAGAACCGCACAACGAGGCTCCTGTTACAAAATGAACTCTACCTCGAGGAAGCCGACGATGAGAATTTCTAATCGTCGGCATATGTCAACAAGCATTGTTGAGCTCTATATTTTTTTCGTGTAAGAGAATTTTTTTCTATAAACAGGGTACCAAGGAACATGAGCTGAATTGTGTGTGCAATGTGGAATTGATCTAGAGGGTCTTGACATAAAAGTCTTTCCTTAGTTTTTGCCCTTCAGTGGTATCCAATTTTTCATAGAAGGTTTGCTTCTAAGAGATAGTAAATATCTCACAGAAATTGATTTTGCTTAAGCAAGTGCACAAAAATGAATTTCACTTCAATATTTAAGTCTGTAAGCCCCCTTTTTTTTCTATCAGTAAATCATAATATGAATTGAAAACACAAGAGGGAATATACAGCTGGTTCACAAGTAGGTGAACAAAAAGGAACAAATATGCTACAAATCCCCCCCCCCCCCCCCCCCAAACAACGATTAGGCATCCTAATCCTCTTTTTTTTTTTTTTTGATCGATAAGCAAGCACCATACATTATTAACCAAAAAAAGGCGTTACAGGGCACGAAGAAAGAAAAGAAAAGGGGAAAAGAGTTTACAAGTACATAAACTCAACCCACATAACCGCCAAGCACCCAATACAATCTCATTAACCAACACCTCCCTTAGAGCCTCTACTTCGAAGTGAAGCCCTGCCCATTCCAAAATCACCATACGGATCCGAGCACAAATACGCTCCACTAAGGATGAATCCTCAAAAACTCTAATATTTCTCTCCTTCCAAATCATCTATAATATAACCCCCGAGAGCACCGCCCAAATCGCCTCCCTAGCGCCATCCTCATTCATCTTCATCCAACAAGATAAGAAGTTGAGAAAGAAAGAGGGAAAGACCCAGTCAACCCCCACCGGGGAAAGAAATAAACTCCAAATCTCAAACACAATAGGACAATACAATAAGAGATGGTCCACAGTCTCTTCCGCTTGAAGGCATAAGAGAGAATCTTGCCCAATTTTCAGGGATAACGTCCAAATGAAGAACGATACCTTAGACAGAACTCCAAGGTTCTATACATCACGGTAAGGGAATGGAGAATAAGGGATATACCAACAGGACTGTACAAATGATCGTATTGTGACGAGTGAGATGAGCTTTGTTGTCCCTAAACCATATTCTGACATCCATAGTTGTCAAGGCGACCAGGCGACAGACCCAATGGACGCATGAGGCGGTAGCCTGAAACGCTCGAGGTGTCGTCTGGTGAACTTTTTGTTGCAGAAATTCTCCCTAATATGAGATCTATGTATGATGTATTTTATTTTATAAGAGGCCATACATTCATATAAATTACACCATTGTCAAGATGCACTTTGATAGAATCATCGATAGAGATAGTTGTAAGAATAATAAAGAGAGATTTCAAGTGTTGGAAAAAATTGGAATAAAAATTAAGTCTACAATGACTGCTGAAAGAGTGGAGAGAGGGATTGTGACAGATAAAAAATAGACAGCCCAACAGGAAAGAGAGAGGAAGGTTAGGGGGGAGATGAGGGAGAACATAAGACTGAATAAAATGTAGAAAAATAGTCTAACATTCAAATGTGACGCTGAACAGGAGAGAAAGAAGAGAAGGGGGCGGGGAGAGGGAGATGTTGTACCTCTTATTCTTAATTCTTTCTTTTTCTCGATATACTCAAGGTAATAAAAATAATATTAATAAGTAAAATATATAACTATAGGTTTTACACTTATTCAAATTATAAAAGACCCTTTAAATATGAGGTTATGAGAGTTTTGGTGGTCTTAGAAAGAATTTGGGGCATTTAAAAGCTCTTAATTTGTTATTGAACCGCCTAAGTTAGTTGTAATTTAACAACCATGAAAAAAAAAACAAATGAGGACTATATGGTCCACCCTTACACAGAGAGGGAGAGACCAATTGACCCACCCATTGAGTGAGAGAACAAGTTAACATAAAAGAAACATACTTGATATCATTCGTCTCTTCTTTCTTCTTTTATTTGTTGGATATACAAATCCTAACATATTATATTGTAAAAGACATGAAAAGTATATAAAATAACATATTTTTTTGTTTACCAAACAATCATATTCAAATAAAATCAATTTTTATATCTTTAAACAATAATAATATTACATATATCAGATTTTTAATAATGATCACCTGAGACGGCCAGTCGTCTGAGCCCAACAGAGCGCCTAGTCGGCTAGTCGCCCAGGCGGCCACCTAAGACAACCCCTTTAACAACTATGCAGTGACATCTTTAGAAAGAATATTGAAACTTGAAGGATTAATTTGATTTAATAAACATAAGAAGTAATCCTTCCCCAAATCCTTGAGGTTTCTTCTCAACCTAGGAATCCAAACCACTATATTGTCCTACATTTCAAAACTGGAGGAAACAAAACAATTCACTGCTATTGAGTACAGATTACCGAAATCATTTTTAAGCGTCTACTAAGAACTAACCACACCACTAATCCACCCAAAATTGTTTCTCAACTGCTCGACCGACTTTAGACTTGAATGTTCTTATTGAAGTCATCCTTAACACTAAAAATGGCTTTCCACATCCCCACTCCATGCGACCCTCTAACCTCCTTTTTTTATTGGTGACCCTCTAACCTCCATAGGGTCCCAACTAGAATTTGCTCCATACTTTGGCCACTATAACCCTCCTCCGCAGGTTCTTTATTTCTTCACCAAACCGCCACAACCATTTTCCCATCAATGCCTTATTAACTTCTGTCAAATGCCTCATATCTGAGCCACCTCCCTTCAAAGGAAGACACACAGTTTCCAATTGACCAAATGGTACTTCTTAATGTCCACCATTTCATTCCATTAATAAAACTAATTGAATCATCTCTAGAGTGCTCGCCATTGACACCAGGATAGTAAGAATGGGTATGCAATAAGTGTTTAAGCTCCCTAAAGTGCTCTTTAAAGTGTTAATCTATCCCCTTTAGATAATGAGTTTTCCTCCTAGATAACTTCTGAAATCGTTCTATCACCGGGTTTCAAATCGTTGAGTGAGTTTGGATTCAACATCACAAATCGAAATCTAACACACTAGATGGATGACTCTTGCAAGCCCAGGTGATCCTAAAAGAGTCACTGCAACATAATGCAGCGAAGGAGGCAAATAAATTGGTAGGAGACTTCTGAAGGCATAAAGAGAGGTGAATATGATGATCAAAGTTATCTTTCCAACATAGAAATGTGTGTAGATCTTATATTTCTATTTGTTCATGTTAATTGATTAACAACAAGAGGATATGGAGAATTTGAATACTGGAAATTACATGTTTTGGACACCAAATGTTTGTACATTTCCCAAAGCTTGAGACCTAAGACATATGGTCGTCGAACTACTAGAAAGAGGCATTTGCAATAGATTTTGGGAGAAGAAAGATGAATAGGGAAGAGGTTCAAATGTGCATTAATGACTTGACTGTAACTCAAGAAATACTTAAATGTAGGATCATGTTATTGTCCGTCCTTTAAAATCACCTAGGCTTGAGATAAACCTCCTTCATATATTTCCCATCTCAAATCAAAGCCATTCAAATAATATCGATTCACTTTGAGATCATCCAAAGGAAATAAAGTGTCCAAAAGATTATAACCATCATAATCAAGGTTTAAAAACTTGGTTTTGGCCACCATAACGGTTTCGGCCATTTTTTTTAATTAAAAAAATCTAAAAATCACAATAAATAGAAAAAAATAAAAATAATGCAATAAATGAGCAACAACATACTTCTAAACCCAATATCAAGTTGAAGATGTAGAAATAAATATATATAAAGGTAGTAGATCGGTCAAAAGTAGAAACATACACTACTAAGTGCTAAAGCCACAGAAATTGGGTTGGCTCATCATCATCATCATTTCTATTTGGCTGAATGTAAAGCTGGTGGTAGAGATTTTCATAGCGTTGGGCTTGGGCTTTAGCCGTGTGGGACTGGATTTTAAGTGAAAATAAATAGAAAGTGTTATTTAGTTTTAAAAAGTAAGAGAAAAAAAAATGAAACTCTACTAGCCTACATCAAGTAATTTACTAATGGTCATGGATTTTAAGTGAAAACCATGAAACTCGCATGCATTTAGTAAGTTTTGGTTGAAATAAACATGATTTGCATAAAAAAGAATAAAGAAAACTTACCCGATTTAGCTCTCAAATTGAGTTTTCCCTGAAATGAAGAACTTGGCGTAGATTTCTTCAAATCGATGATTGAAATCCCAAATCAAGTTGTTAATCATCAAAAATCAAATGAATTTTAGGTAATAGGGGTTAGAATGGGTAAAGAAGAAGAGAGGAAGGAAAGAGGCATTTTCAGAATGGGTTTAGGATTTTTAGAACCCCATTAAATGTTAAAACGCCGAGTGAGTCCTACAACCAAAACCGTGACGTATCGTAGGACTCGGCTGATACGTAGGACTCGACTGATACGTCATGGCTTCAATCAAATCTTATTTTTTTAGGGAAAAAAAAGGTAAATGTACGGTTTCGGGACCCGGGTGCAACTGAAACCGATACGTATCAGTTTCGGTGAGTTTTAAAACCATAACCATAATCTTGCTTTGGTAAAACTTACATGAATACAATCAAATTCCCCACGATATATTTCATATCTAGTATATGCTTAACTAAACAATTCACACCCGCGCGCATACACTCAAATTCTCAATAAGATATTCAATAGCCCATATATGCAAAACCAAACAATTTACACGCACGCACCGACACATCAAATCGCACTTGAATCAGATCATGATGAATTCAAGTTCAATCCGACAAAACATGAGGAACACTATTTTACAAAAGGCTTTGAAAGGAGAGATAAAGTAGATTTTTTTAACTAAGACTCTAAAATCCAAATTCGATCTGAATTTAATTTGAGATTGGTGTTTAAGAGAGGGATAACATTGGATTTTGAGAAGAGGAAAAGTAATTTTACAAAAGGTTTTGAAAGAGGCGAGTGAAACTAGAAGTGTCAACTATGCTACTGTCACCTCAATCAAACCACACTTTTGAATCTCATGCTTAGTCGGAGAGAGAGAGAGAGGCAAGCCCTCTCATGCCGGAATGCTGGAAAGCGAAAGGGCAAGGGTTGGAAAGAGGGAAGGAGGAGATATGAGATGGTACATTTTTTTAAGTAAAGCTTTTAGGTACTCTATTCTTAATGATTTAATAGAATATCTATAATTTATTTATTCCATTAATCATATATGTGTGTGCTTTATCGGATGTTAATTGAATTGAATCGGTACATATCCCAATTCAACTCTATTACCAACGGATCCTAGCATCCACCCAGGAATGTTGGAGGTTAGCTATGCAGCAAGAGATTCAAGCTCTCGAGAAGAAAAATCTGAATTCAATCTGATGGACCTAATTTGGTCCTACCAACTATAATTGAATTGAATCTGAATCATGATTTGATCCATCGACAGCCCTACACACAAGTCTCAAAACAAGTTCCTATAGTAATTAGTCGGCAAAATCATTAGCAAACAAAAACTTATCAACTAAGCCTAAACCAACTTGTTACGAAGAAAAGTTAAGTTCCTACAAAGTTTGTTTGGATATTAAAATATATCAGGATCCTCCCTTAAACTAACATTGTGGAATTTGTCATTCCTATTATGTTTTTCAAATTTAAAAAGCACCACCAAATCTGAAATTTTGGACTTGTAAAATTCATATTTTTTTAATCTCTCTCCTTGAAAAAAGCCTATATGTCAACAGAATTTGATATTAATGCACTTGCTTTTCCATTGAACAGTAGATTGATTGTCGTTTACTCGTCTATAAGGGGATTTTTGCTCCAATTGTTGTAATTAACTATCATTGAAACTCTCAACGCAATTGCATCATGTAGCAAATACAAACCATTTTCAAGAAATTAGTAACTTTCTTCATGGGTAATTGAGAAGAGGACGAGTTCCAAGACACAGCTACCTACCTGCATTTCCTAAGCCATAAAATTACAGCTCATTGTGAAGAAAAGTGTTGTATGACCAAGACAGCTCCTTGAGCATAAATTGAAAATTTTGGCTGTGCAGCAGTTTAAGCAGGACTTAGGAAACCCTTGATATCACTTACAAGACAGTTAAAGTAAGATAGTCAAAATATCAGTTAATTTGATCAATTCACCTTAGTTGGAGATCAAGTCTAAACTAAATTCTTTATGTAGTTTGAAAAGTATTTTTAGAGACATTTCCAATAGATCTCTGAAGAATTAATCATGTATTCCTAAGATAAACATTTTAAGCTTGTAAAAAGGTTGGCAAAGATGTCATTCCCAGCTAAAAAATGAGCCAAAGCTCCAAGGCTAGAGCTAAAAACCAAGGAAGACTGGAAGAGTAGGAATCACATGTTATGGGAAAGAAAACAATGACTAACACAATTGAACCAAATCATGTACAACCCCACATACCGAAAGATCAACAATCCCAACTAAAAGAAAATGTGTTCCCAGCATAAATCTAAACTACACATAAACCCAAGAATGGTCAACTTTATAAATATTGAAACGGTTGCAATGAAATGTCTGCCGCACTCCTAAAAATTGTTGAATGTGTAGTAATACTTTATCTGCCCATATGAAACCTCATACCTCAGCATTTAATTACAAAAAAATATTTCAATAAAGTCAACTACATTAACAGTCAGAATAGCCTAATTGCACCTGACTACCCCACAATTGGAATCCCCGAATCTTTATTAGATACATTTAACTCCGTAAAATAAACCACTAAAAGTACTAAACCACAAAATCCTTTGACTGCATGAGCAACTGATAATTATTTGCTTACGCAAATCAATATCTTCATTCTTAGTGAACAATTGTCTGTATCTTATGCCCACGAAACAAATCAAATTTGAAATATGAGAACATGTACATAATAAAACTAAGCACACCTGTGGTGTCGGAGATGGAGGAGCTGCATCCACAGGAGAGAGTGATGTGGCTTTGTTAGCCAACTTGTACAGGGCCACAGAACCATCTTGTTGCTGCTTTACACTTGTGGAACCAAGAAGCCCTAGAAGCAACTCCAACCCTGCAAGAACATAATGCACAATAAGCTCTATGAACAGTATGTGATTAAAGCAATCTCTTATAAGGGAAGAAAAAAAATGGATGATTGATAGGATTAAAAAGGATTAATATTTGTAAAAAGATGGTATATCATTTTTTTTATCTGTAAACAGGAATAATATAAAAATCAAACAAGAGAGCCTTACACCACGAGGTTCACCAATAGTAAACCACGAGATCAGTCAAAAGGGAAAGCAAAAAAGAAGCATATACAACAAAAAAAAATGAGACAAAAATGGTCCCCCAAGGGCTCCACCCTCTATCCAAACGAACCCCAGGCTGAAATAAGAAGTCTGACCCAATCCTGTAAACAGCGAATGGTCAAGATGGTATACCATTGTTATCAATGAATATTGTTCTTTGATCATCAGGGGAGCAAAGATGAGCAAGAGCCAAAGCAACTCGTCTTTGAACAGCCTTCTCTGCCACGCGCATCAGATATAACAAATGGTTCAATACCTATTAAGAGGAAAATCAATTGGGGAAAATTTGATTAGGAAAGGCCAGTCATGCTGAAAATCAAACATTCTGAAATAGAAATGTAACTATTTGCATGATTAATTTTCCTTCTTTCTTTTTGATTGGCCAGACAATTTTATCTAAGAAAATAAATTAACGAATTAATTCCACATTGATTTAATATGAAGGGTTATGATATGAAACAATATCCACAGGGTAGGTATGATAATGTCAAAAGAAGGATGATAGAAGACCCACCCGTCCATGAATCTTCTCCTCTAATCTTTTCAATGTCTTGGCTACACAATCTTTAGTTGCCTGCAAGTACATTCATCAATCCATATCGGAGATTTTTTTTTTTTGGGTATGCATATCGGAGATGTTAGGCCCAACATATTGCAATGGGCCAGGGAAAAAAGATTAAAGGAATTGATGATCATTAACTCTAGCAATGCACCCCCACCTGCAAAGAGCATTAAAAAAGGACCTAAACACAGCAGCAATGAATTAAAATAAATAAGGACAGACAACCGTACTTGAACAATGAATTCTCCATCCTGCAGCTTTTGAACACCTCCCACCTTGATAAAATCGGACACGTTATCCTATGGGATGAAGAAGAATAAGTTCTACTAATTGTGTAATCAAGTGTTTAAACCAAACTGCATATTGAGTTTTGATGAGGATCCATGAAACTTCACCATACCTCATTATCTGCAAGACCATAAAGAGCAAATGCAGCATTATGTTGCAGAGATTCATTTTTTGAATCAAGAAGCTTCAACAATGGCACTAAACCACCATTATGAGCAATGCCAGCTTGGTTGTGTGTGTCCTGAAATGAAAGTTTCCTGTAAAGCCAACGAAGAAGCTATTTTTTCCATAAAAGATGTATCAGAAGATCCAGGATAAATTATGAAATTAACCGTGTGCAAGTATTTGGTTTCAAAGAAGAACATTAGCAAACAGCAAACTAAGCCCGGGAGGTGTTTGTTTTTTTATGCACAGCTCATACTTTTGTATAATGTTATTTTAGGCAGTTGTAAAAAAAAAATAGTCTGCCCTTTGTTCAGCCTTTCTTTTATTACAAAGTTCTCTTCTAATACAACCATTTACTTACCAAAAAAGTTTGTGCTCACCAAAGATATAAAGATAAAAGGGAGAACAAGCATATCAAGACCAAGACAGGCATGCAGGTGACCATGAATGAACGCCCCCACCAACCCATATGCACATGATAACACACTGCCTACTAACATGTTGTGAACCTAAGCTGTGGATATCACAGAAATGCTACGATAAGAAAAGTAAGTAAATGCTGCAGGATATTATACCCATCTTCTTATAATAACATAGAAAACTAAATGACTTGTAGCAATAAGAGGAAGTAGCATATTCCTCTTGATCTGAGTTTTAAGAATTGCCTTCATCCCGTCAAAGCATATAACCTCGTAATTCAACCTAGAATTTTAGGGGATAACAGAAATTGAGCATGCAAATGAAGTTTTCTTAAAAAGATGGACCCAGCAATCATATTAGGGAGAAAAGAGACAGCTCATTGATGTGATGGCTGAAGCATGTTCTAATGTCAACTGATAATTATATCTATCTATCTTGAACAAGACGCGAGAAGGTAAAAAAATAATGACCTGTGCCAGCCTCCCCAATGCAAAGGCCGACATTTCCCTAAGCTGTACATCTGAGGACTGAAGCATCTCAATCAAAGGTCGGACAGCACCTCTCTGAACAATGTGAACCTGCAAGAAACTCACTATTCAGAAATAATAGAACATATACAACACTAAAACTTAGAAAGGTTGAGAGGATGCACGCAATGGATCCACCAGAATAATACTCGTCCTTAACAAGTTAGCACAGAAATACCAATAATAAAAAAGTTATCATAAACTAGAGAACAAGTTTCTCAATTCATGTCATGAAGAATAAATAAGGAAAAATATGTCTAGTCCACCTTGCAATCTGAATCTGTTGCAGCAAATTGCCCAAGTAACAAAGCAGCCTCCCGTTGGCTCTCCGAACAGCAGGAACTGCCATCCAAGATATTTCCTTTAGAACTTGCTAAAGGGATGCATGGATGCATTTACTGTTCATGGACAAGTTGTACTGAACAATAACAACTACACGCAATAACTATAAAGAACTCGTATTCTGATAAACAAATATGGGAAGACAGTGCAAGAATATGAGTCCAAAATTCAGTAATACCTGAGTAATCCAATAACAGGTTGTAGAGCTCCAGCAAGGATAACTTCTCTTTTTATGTGTGGGGACGAATGGACCAGATTCCCAATCACACCAACCTGACAGATACATGAAAAATCATCTGATGCTACAGGATATGTGAAGACCAGATTCACACTGGTGCAAAGTCCAATGGGTAATTACAAAAGTTGTTCTAAGATAAGAGCCTACCGCTTCATAATGTATGGCAGAATCCTCAAATTGAAGCATTAGAATCAGGGTAGGAAGAGCATTGCATTGTACAATCTGGAAAATTTAGAATTCAATGCATCAACTGAAGTTCAAACTGGATCTTCCTTCAATAAATTAAATGTCCACAGAAAGTTCATCACCCTGATGCTTGTTTTCGTCGTTTTTAAATGCCAAAGTTCGCAGGGCCCCAGCGGCAGCTCTCTGTACCTTCGTATCAGTGAACTCAAGCAAATCAACAAGAGGTGGGATCCCGCCTTCAAGCCTGAATATCTAGCCCAAAATATCACAAACAGGATATGATGCTAGATATGCAACTTGGAAGTAAAGTACGCAACTAAGCAAACCTGACACGAGTTTTAATGCTGCTGTTCTCGTGAGCGAGGTTAGTAACTGCATCAGCTGCTCTCCGAATAACACTATTGACTGCCCGAGAGCTAGAACCAACCTTGTGCCTCCATAACAGATGCACTAGATGAGACAAAGCACCAGCATCAACAATGAGTTGTTGATGCTCTGGCTGTTAACAGACAATAACAACAGGCTCAGCAATTCAGAAACAGATTTAAATCAAGGGAGGAAAAACAGAAAATGAGAAAGAACATGTCTACATCTAAAGACTTGGTTTTGGAGTGCACGTCGGCCAACACCAAACATAAATTCAAGAACATGTCAAAGTGGTCAGGCCAGTGCCAACTAGGCCATAGGGCCACACACCATAAGGCCGAGCACATCCAAACAACTATTGCATTAATGGACAGGCTCCTTATTCAGTAAGAAGAAGATTGTTTGATACATTGAAACACAATGGAACAAGAGCCACTGCATAATGCTACTCATATGAATCAAGGGTAAGACTAGTTACGAGGGAGACAAATAGGTGAGAAACAACAATACAGATGCTTAAAAATCATGTCATCTCTAAACCTGAACATCAACCAAATACCTTGTAATCCATGCTGAAAAAGGATAACGCAGCTGGATTGAAAAAAATGGTGATTCTTTGTGCTGAATCACGGGAATGGGCTAGGATTGTTCTAGAGCTCCAAGCTTCAGTTTTTACACTCCCAAATCTCTCAAACCTTAGCTGGAGGGGGATCATGCTCTCCAAAACCAAAATCTATAGAATAGGGATGGGACGCACCCAAATTATTTATATAACAATCCAAACCCCAATCACAATAAGACCCAAAACCACTAAATTAATCCCAAGAAGACTTGTATAATACCTCTATTTGAAACCTAAACAGAGAAAAACTCAATATTAATATTTCCTTTCACACAAGCAACTAGAAATAATACAGGTAAAAAACGTCATGCACCCTAACCAGAATCTCAATCAAGATAAAATGACAAAATACCCCTGATCCAATAAATTTTCAAAATTGTTCCAAATCTGCTTCAGTGCTAGAAGATATATGGCCCAAAACAAAGTCCAAACCCCAAAAAGAAGGAACAAAGAAAGCTGGGCTGCCTCGCAGTGTTTCAACCCAACTTTTTTGCATCATTATCCTCCCAGTAGAAAGAAAAACTAAAATGAAGGTGCAAGAAAATGAAGCTGCTTGCACCAAAATACCATTTCTCAGCAACTTTTTGACTTTTCTTTATTGTTACAATAAAGTATTATTAAAAAAGGGAAACAAGAGAGAGAGAAATCACTAAGGCGTGTATTCACCCCCCACAATATGACACACACCCCTTTGAACACCATTTCTTGGCCAGAACATCCACAAATTCATTAGCTGAGACGAAACTTATGGGAATAGGTTGTTCAAAATAAGAGGCAAGTCTTGAATTCTTGTGGCAACATAGATGAATATCCCAAGACCCTTCTTCTAATTAGCCCAATAAATTGTGTTATTAGTATCGTCTTCTACAACTACATTAGCTAAATTGAGACTTTAGAACCACCTTCAACCAGCACTAGAATTCCCTTTTCCCCAGCTACTTTTAGGCCTTCGAACCTAATACTACTATACTGACTAGCCTTATTAAATTTGCCAAGGATTACTAACTTTTCCGTGTTCTAATAAGAATATTGATTTTTTTAAAGCTCAAACATTTCTCTTCTTTTCCTAATTAAGAAAACATGTTTATAACTATTTCTCTTACGATATCTTAATTTACTTACATATTATTAAGTCATGTATAATATAGTTCGCCACATCTTTTGTTTAACACTTACTTCAATTGATTACCTAGGATTACATCGTGTAAAATGGTTTGCAAACAACCTATATGTAATTAGGGGGGACAAGTATATATTGAATACCCAGAGAATTTGCCCAAAAAAATCACCGATTAATTCCGAAAACTTAGAAATATAAAGATTACCAATAGAAATAGTAGAGGAATGTTAATCTAGTATGCACATGATGGAATAAGTGAACTTGAACTAAGTGTTTCATTTACACATGCACATTCTAGAATTGATTCTGGTAGTTTCTAGTTGTTTGCAAAACCTGTACAGCTTAGTGCATGTCAAACGACTTAATACAATTTATTTCATTTTTTTTAATCAGTAAAGAGACAATATATATTAGAAAAGATAAAATCTTGAGCAAATGGGTCACGATGACTTGAGCCTAGAAGAAAGCATAAGAAAATACCAAAAATAAAGGAAGAACTAGAAGTGAAAAAGGCGACAATTACATAATATAATTCATGTCCGCCATATCAAACCCCTCTCGAATAGAGCACCGTTGTCACGTTGTGGCAAGAGCTGACCAATCTTGAAACAAACTCTAGCATGCGAAGAAAAAACTCTTTTTAACACCCTAGAGTTCCTTTCCTTCCAAATCAAGGATTAAAAATACGGTTTTGGGGGATGTATCGGTCCCAACTGAAACCTATACGTATCGGTTTCGACCAATACATGTATTTTTTTTCTTTATATAAAAAATCCAATTAAATTTTTAAAAAATAAAATGAGTCATGAGAGCCAAATTTACCAAATATAAAGTCATGGAAAACGACTCAAAGACAAAAGTAGCAAACACAATTACAATTACACAAGATTGAAAACATAAATAACTAATAAATGATCACTTAACTCATTTCGTATCTGAATAAATATCGTATAGGGGACTACCGAAACCTATACGTATCATCCGTTTCGTATCGGTTTCGGCGATTTTTATTTTCATGTTCCAAATCGACCATACAGCCATAGCAGTAAGAAGAACCCCAACTTAACCCTCTCATCGCCCTCTAAGTGTGCGGGGAGATGACAAGATAAGAAGTCTTGGAAAGAGTGAGGAAAGGCCCAATTGATTCTTGATACGAGATAGGAAATAACTCTAGATCTTAGTGGCAAAAGAGCAGTGAAGCAGGAGATGATAAACAATTCCTCCGATTTAAGGCACATGAAGCAATCATTGGTCATCTTCCACCCTCTACTCATAAGGTGATCGCGGGACAGAATCTTATCCAATGCTGCCAACCAAAGAAAAATATATCTTAGAGGGCAAACCTTCTTTCCATACCACACTGTAAGGGAAAGGGAGATATGGAGAAGCTCGAAGAGCATGATAAAAGGATCGAGTTGACTTAGCTTATCATGAAATCAGAGGGGCCTGCCAAGCTTGGCATGTTCTAATTTTTGACCTGCACTTATTGCTTTTTCCTCTTTCTGGGTTCACCCTCTTGTGACCTTTTTTTGTTACCTGTCTATGTATAATTGCCTTTATCTTTCAATACATCAATGCATATCTTTATCGATCAAAAAAATTGGCCGTTGTGGTCACAGGACCACAAATAGACATTCAAGGGAAAGGGATAAATAGAGATCCCATTGAGCCTACCCAACATATTTAGAAGACCCTCGGCCTCCCAATGGTTGAGACTGCGTCTCAATTTGGGACACCAAACCCTAAATTCAGTTGGGTAGTCGACACAAGACTCCACAATGGCGTTCCTATTTTCTGCTAAGTAGTAAGCACTAAAGGAACCTAGAGTCTTCCCTAAGCTCGATGTTCCCACACCACCTGGCCACCAAAAAGCAAATCTCGTTCCCCTTTCCCACTCGAAAACTAACAATTTTTGAAAATTCCTCCCACCCTAACATGAGGCCTTTCCACAACCCAAAGCCATGGAGGTGAGTAACTCGTTCGGGTCCCAACCTAAGACCTTCCCATATTTCGATGATATCGCTTGGCGCCAAAGACTATCTCTCTCATAACTAAAACGCCGGAGCCACTTGCCCAATAGAACTTTGTTGACCACAGTTGTTAAAGGCGTCACCTCAGGCACTTCAAGCGGTCGCCTAGGCGACCAGACGCTCCGCCAGGCTCAAGTGATTGGCCGCCTACGCAGTCATTATTATAAATCTAATTTATGTAATTTTATTATTGTTTAAGGGTATAAAAAAATTGTTTTATTTGAATATGGTAGTTTGGTGACAAAGCTTTGTCAACAAAAATACGCTATTTTATATGATTCTCGTGTCTTTTATCATATAATACATTAGGGTTTGTATATCTACAAGAAAAGGTTTGCAGATAAATAAATAAATAAACCGTACAGTGTGAAGCATGTTTCCTTCATGTTACCCTATCCTCTCTCTCGCTCAATGGTGACCAATTGATTGTCAAGCTATTTATTTGTTTTTTATTTAGTCCTACTCTCTCTTTTGTTCGGCTGTCACTGTAAAAAAAAATTCTTGTTTTTATCCCCTACAGTCTCTTTCTCTCCCCCAGTTCAACAATCATTGTAAACATTTTTTTATATTTTTTTTTTTCATTCCCAAAACTTGAAATTCATCTTTATTATTCCTAGAACTATCTCTTAGGATGATTCTATCGAAATGCATCTTGACAATAGAGATTTTGAGATTTATATGAATTGTATGGTCCCTTATTCAAAGAAATGCAACATAAATAGATCTCATATTGGAGGAAATTTCCACTGCAAATGAGCTCATCAAGCAATGCCTCGGGCGCAATTTGAGATTAAATATAGTGCTAGTTGATTCCCAAAATGTAGACTCCTCCAAAACTTCCTTAACCAACCTCTTAAAATATGGGTGGAGCATACACATATTCTCAAATTTGAAAGGTTGGGGGCCACCCCCAATCCCCACTGAGGGTGTGGTCCGAGGTTGGCCTTGGAGAGCTAATAGAATAACGGTGGGGAACTTATCTTCCCAACGACCGCAAAGAGAAATCTGTCTAACTTACTTAAAATGGGGTATTCCTGCAGATTCGACCAAGTGAATAAAGCCCCTTTTAGGGGGTACTCGGTGAGACAATGCTGATAAATAAATTCCTCAAAATGTCTCATTCTAGAAGAAATAAGACAACCTCCAAATTTATCACGAGATTAATGAACACATTTATAGCCGTCTCCAAAGTCCTACATCCTAAACACCAAAGGTCCCCCCATCTGACCGCTACATTATCTAGTTCTAGCCAGAAATCTTTGAATTCGGCACGACAAGTAGGGTCGTATATCCCAGAGAATACCCACAAAAATCCATCACTACGAGATCTACATTGGAATGAGAGTAAGAACGCACCCAGCTCAGAATCTAAGACATCAATTACCTCCTTGTCAAGGACCACTATGATGCCTCCAGAGGCCACAATAGAAGGCAATGCCCTCCAGTTGAATCGACGATCCTCCTACAATTCCCTGACAAGACCTCCATTTTGGTTTCCTACGCACACAAGATTTAATGACTTTTTGGATCAAACCAATTGTTTAATGACCAATCTCTTGAGTGTTGACCACACTACCCAATCCTCTTATTTTCCAAGATATAAGTTGTATAACCATTAAGAACCTCTAGCATCCCTTATCCCCGAAACTACCACCATCGGAAGACACCTTGCTCTTATCCCTAGCATATTTTACAGAACTCTCCAGTCTTCTCAATTTGCTAGCTAATCTCATAACTTCGAGATTGAGAACCGATCACTTTCCTTAACCTGAACAATACAAAGGTTTTGATTTTCTATACTCAAGAAAAGAGCCATGACCTCCTCCCCGTGGCCATCAAAGGACAGCCCTAAGAATCTTTCAAACTCCTCTATCCTATTATGTACCCATTTTGATACTTTTGAGTATGGAAAAGGGAGGGAACTCCCAATATCTCTACCTACCCCCTCCTCACAGGAAACTTGTGGGTCAAGAATACACTGACTCAGGTCTGAGTGAGTCTAAAGCGAGATCCCCTATCAAGGTGAGGCTACGTATTTCCAAAATGGTATTCGGTGGCTGTTAATCTCATTTGCAAAGATGCATTAAAGAAACAATTGCTTATGAATTAAAATGGGACTAAGCTTGTTTATTGAAAAAAATAGGATTATGAACACTTAATACATATTAAACCCATCTTTGCAGCAATATCTGCACTTGGATATGTTTCTAGAACAAATTCAATGTTTCTTCTTTTACAATAGCTGATTTATTAGCTGCAACTTCTGATGGTATAGAAACATCTGAAGAGCGAAATTGTTAAATGAATATTAGGCGAGAACACTATGTTAGGATCCCAATTGTACCACATCGGTTAAGTATGGGCTTGGCCTTGTGTATATAAGCTCTTGGGCACCCTTCCCTTGTAAGCCGGTTTTCAAGGGTGAGTTCTACCCATGGGTTCGTATCATTTGGTATTAGAGCCAGCACCACGTCGAGTATGGGCCCGGATGCAGTATGGGTTGCAGTTCTGTGGTCGCTGTCTTGGAAAGGGCTACCTGGGGAGGGCTACGGGAACAAAGGCCCCTAAGAAGTGCCCCGCCTTAGAATGAAAGTCGTCGTGGATGTCGGCTGCGAAGCGTGGTGGTATGTTAGGATCCCAATTATCCCACATCGGTTAAGTATGGGTTTGGCCTTGTGTATATAAGCTCTTGGGCACCCTTCCCTTGTAAGTCGATTTTCAAGGTTGAGTTCTATTCATGGGTTCGTATCCTTTGGTATCAGAGTCAGCACCACGTCGAGAATGGGCTCAGACACAATATGGGTTGCGGTTCTGTGGTCGCCACCTCGAAAAGGGCTACCTAGGGAGGGCTACGGGAACAAAGGTCTTTGAGAAGTGTCCTGCCTTAGAGTGAGCCATCGTGAATGTCGGTTGCGGAACGTGGTGGTTAAGATCTCAATTGTCCCACATCGGTTAAGTATGGGCTTGGCCTAGTGTATATAAGTTCTTGGGCACTCTTCCCTTGTAAGCTGATTTTCAAGGGTGAGTTCTACCCGTGGGTTCGTGTCATTTGATTTGTGTCGTCTCGGAAGGGCTACCTGGGGAGGGATACGGGAACAAGGTCCCTAAGAAGTGCCCTGCCTCAGAGTGAAAGTCGTCGTGGACGTCGGCTGTGGAGCGTGGTGGTATGTTAGGATTCCAATTGTCCCACATTGGTTAACTATGGGGCTTGGCCTTGTGTATATAAGTTTTTGGGCACCCTTCCCTTATAAGTCGGTTTTTAAGGGTGAGTTCTACCCATGGGTTCGTATCATTTGGTATTAGAGTCAGGTTCATGTCGAGTATGGGCTCGGACACAGTATGGATTGCGGTTGTGTGGTCACCGTCTCGGAAAGGGCTACCTTAAAAGGGCTACAGGAACAAGGTCCCTGAGAAGTGCCCCGCCATAGAGTAAAAGTGTGGTGGGCCCATAACCCACAAGTCCCAGGATCGAAACTTGGTTCTGATACCAAATGATTTGAACCCATGGGTAGAACTCACCCTTGAAACTTATAAGGGAAGGGTGCCTAAGAGCTTGCTTATATACACAAGGCCAAGCCCATACTTAACCAATGTGGGACAATTGGAATCCTAACAAACTAATATCCTCCTATTACAACATAACAACATGACAATTAAAACTTACGTAGTTTTTGAAAATTGAATTACACAAGCACGGTACACAGATCCAACAGAAACTTAAATAGGTTTTGCAAATTGAATTACACAATATAAGGCATGGCATGGCATGCATGCCGAATTACCTTTACGGCGAGAAGCCCGAGAGCAAAAGCGCTCCCTTTCTCGACCTCGTACTCGAGAGGCTTCGGACCGTTTGCACATTCTATCGAAGGTGGGGGCGGCTGAAGATGCTTCACCAGAACCGGAACCGCACCGCAATCCACAATAACATTCACAACTTCTTCTGCATGCAGATTAGATAATCAAAACCCTAAATTCCAAAGAAACTCAGTACGTCCAAAGATCGAGAGAAGTAACACAAACACTAGAAATCGCAGAAGCCACTGAAAGAAATGAAAAAAATTAGAGAATACAAAAGAGAGATAAAACGAGATCGAGTGTTTGGTAACCATTTTTTGCGAGCTCGGCGAGAATATGAGTGGCGCGCGTGGCGGCCGCGCGATCGGCTTCCCTCCAAGAGAAGGTGGTGTTGAGGATTTTAACCTGCGCACTCACCTCGTGCAATAGGGTATGGCGAGCTTCGGGAGATGTGAGAGAGATCTCTTGTACTTCGTCGAATTCTTCCTTCAGTTTCCGTTTTTGTCCTTTCCTCTCGGAGAGGGTTTGCTGTTCTCGGCGATTCTGCTGCTCCATAGAGACGCCGTAGAGGAGTCGGAGAAAGATGAAGTGGAGTTTAAAGAGGCGAAAAGTACGGAAATAGCCTTCAATTTTTGAAGAATTACGGAAACCAGCTCCCTTTTCATGGAGTTATTTTTTCCAGCCTCCACACATGTGTAGAGCCGAAGCGTGCGGGAGGGCTTGTGAGAATGTCCAAAATGCCCCCATAAAAACTTAATAGTTTATGCCTAACTCCCTATTCCATCGAATACCTTACCTACCCATTTCGAACGCAAAGGAAGAAGAAGGAAAAAGAGGAAGAAGGAAGAAGAAGAAGGATCCTCACGCACTTCAGGCGTCAAATTAAGAGGTATATTGAAAATTTCAAAATCGAAATAGCCTTGTTCATTATTCTGCATTTCAAACTCATTATGGATTGAAACCATAAAACCTAAGGAAGATAAATACTAAACCCCTGTAAGAATAATCCAAAAAATCCTTAAACATCCCGAATAAGATTTATAGTCTTGAATTCGAGATAACTGTCTCGAATTCGAGATGGTTATCTCGAATTCAAGACAATCATCTCGAATTCAGGACTGTAATCTCGAATTCAGAGCAACCATCTTGAATTCAGGATGGTTATCTCGAATTCAGGACAACCATCTTGAATTCATGAGGGTTTTCTCGAATTCAAGACAACCATCTTGAATTCAGGATGGTTATCTGGAATTCAGGACAACCATCTTGAATTCAAGATGGTTATCTCGATATTGCATAACACATTTAGTGAATTCGATACACATTTTATCCGATATTCGAATTATTTTTAATATTGTAAGTCTTTATTGTAAAGCATTGACATTGTTGAGTTTTTGCGTTGTTTTTTCTTGATGTTACAGATAATAAATGTATCAGTAATTTGTTGTTATGATGGAGAATGGAAGATTCTCCCTGACAGGTTCCACGTATATGAGGGTGGAAAATCAAAATTGATACAGTTATTTAGTGGAATGACACATGAGCAACTTTTAAGCAGAGTTTATAGATTGACTAAATCCCGGGGGGAAGAAACTGAGATGAGAGTGAGATCTATGTTCTCTACATACCCGACAATTCCTCCTGCTACTGCTATTGAAGATGATGAAGACTTGTTAGTATTTATTTCAGAATGTGAGCGAGCACGAACTCATAATGTACTTTTGCCAATATATGTAACCGAAGTTGCAAAGGGAGTACAACAGTGTGGTCCACCCTCTTTGAGTTACGAAGGTTTTCCTGGTCACGAGACTGTCGTTCCCCATGTGAACGAGGGTGATACTTGTCATGTCCTTCAGCCTTCTATGGTCTATGTTCCCGATCATGTCCTACCAACCGTACCTTGGCCCTTTGAAGACTTGACAACAGGACCAAGTCAATATACTTGCTTTGTGCCTAACACATGCAGATTATGATGATACCAGCAGGGGCGACAACTATCATAGTGAAGAATGTGGTGTTCAGGATAATGAATGTGCTAATGTTGGTGAATGTGCTGATGCTGAAGATGAAGATGATGATGATTATTCAGTGGAGGTAGATGAAGATGTTGCCATAGACGATGTTGATGAGGGTCCTATCCGCTCAAATATCCCAACGGTTGATATCCGTAGCTCCTCTAGGTCTGCTTTTCGGCAAGTCAGTCAATGCCCTTCAACAAATGTGATTGAGAATGATGACTATGTGAATTTCGATCCTTCAGGCTTTGTAGCTACACTCGAGAATGCGGATGATATTTCACTTGGGCAATTGTTTAAAGATAAGAGGTGCCTACAGAATGTGTTGGCAAAGTATGCAATGACAAAAAAATTCAAATACAGGGTTGTGGATTCAAATAAATCAAAGTTTGTAGTTAAGTGCATTAGGGGTAATTGTACTTGGAGGTTGCGTGCATCAAAGGTAAATGAGTCGGGTGTCTTCAAAATAAAGACTTATAATTCACATCATTCGTGTGGGTTTCTCTTAACTGGACTCGATCCGACAAGCATCTAGTTTGGTTGTTAGTGACATGGTCGTGGGACGAATCGAGGGTCGTGTGACATCTAGGCTCAAAGAGATTATTCATGATGTTTGGAAACAATATGGAGTGCAAATGAGTTATCGGAAAGTGTGGAGATGTAGATAAATTGCAATATAAAATGTTAGAGGATCATACGACCAGTCATACGCTGACCTCCCTGCTTATTTGTACGAGCTACGTAGGACCAACCCGGGAATAGTAACTGCAGTATTGAGTGATCCAGATACTGGTGCATTTGAAAGGTGTTTTGTGGCGCTTGGACCTTGTATCAGAAGTTTTCAACTCAGTTTATGAAGAGTATTAGCCGTTGACGGGACGCATCTAAAGGGTAAGTACAAGGGGATCTTAATAATAGCAACATCACTTGATGGTGACAACCACATATGTCCAATTGCTTATGGAATAGCTGAATCAGAGAACAATGACAATTACAAGTGATTTTTAAAACAATTAGCTGACTCACTTGGGTACATGGAAGGGTTAGTCATTATAACTGATCGACAAGCTAGTTTGATAAGCCAAGTCTCCATTGCATTCCCACATGCAGTTCATAGTTATTGTTCATATCACATTAGCCAGAATATGCATGCAGCATTCAAGGATGAGGGACTTAAACCGTTATTTTGGTTGGCCGTAAAGACATGCATGTTCAGCAAGTTCCAAGAGTTTATATCACGTCTTGCAAGCGCAAACCCCGAGGCACATGAATGGTTATCTGTAATTCCAAAAGAAAAATGAGCATTTGCATACTTTCCTAGACTGAGGTATAATATTGTAACTACTAATATAGTTGAATCGATCAACAGTTTGCTTAAGGAAGCGAGAGAATATCCAGTCACAGTGCTTTTAGAGGATGTGCGCCTTAAGATCCAACAAATGTTCTTTAACCGACGTAACAAAATGATGGAAATGAATGGAAGTCTAATAACATGGGCTGAGGGTAAATTGCAGAGGAGACTTGCTAAAACACGTTATTTGGAACGTGACGGAATCGCTCGGTATGAGTATTATGTAAGGGGAGAATTTAATGCTACAATGAAGCTTCTTGAATGTACCTGCACCTATAGGAAATTTGATGTTCAGGGGTTGCCTTGTGTACATGTTTTGGCTGCCTGTAATAAGTATCGATATGATCCGTATGCATACTTTTCTCCCTACTATACATCTGATATGTATCGAGCCACCTATGAAGAGTCAATATATCCGGTACATGACAAAAAACATTGGGATCTCCCAGATGAAGTAATAGCCGAGACCAAGCGGATGAAACCCCCTGTATAGAAAAGAAGCACGGGAAGATCGAAGAAGAACATAATTCTTTCACAACGCAAAGAAAAGTCTACTGTAAGATGTGGTAGATGCAAACAAAGTGGTCATAATAGACAAACATGTACTAATGTAATCCCACAAGTATGATCATTTCATAATGAGAATTCAAAGAGTTTTTGTATGTTCGAATATTGTATTACAAATCAATGCATGATTTTCCTCTTTAGTGGGTCAGTGCTTCACTTGTAATCTACAAATTATCAAATTTCATATGACTACTTAAATTAACATGTTAAAAATCAGCCCTTGGACCATGTACTTGAGTTGTATATAAAGGGGGACAAATGGCAAAGAAGTCTCAAGACACAACCTGTAATTTAGAACTTGAGATTTAATGTAAGCAACGATCTCGAATTCGATATTGGTTAGCCTGAATTCGAGATAACCATCTCGAATTCGAGATTGGTTAGGCTGAATTCGAGATGGTTATCTTGAATTCGAGATAATTTGGAGATAATAATCTCGAATTCAGGCTTAGACCCTGTTGTACTTGAGCTTCTATAATGCAAGCAACAATCTCGATATTGAGATAACAATCTCGAATTAGAGCTTGGTTAGGCTGAATTCAAGATGATTATCTCGAATTCGAGATTGGTTAGGCTGAATTCGAGATGGTTATCTCGAATTTAAGATGGTTATCTCGAATTCGAGATTGGTTTGCCTAAATTACAGATTGGTTAGCTTGAATTCGAGACAGGAATTGTAAATGAACTGTAAATGAGCTATATTGATCCAAAGCATTAAATCCATAATAATTCTATTATAAATCCAGTACATACATCCAATGTCGGGTGAGAAGCTTTAAACATACATCTACAACAAAAGATGAATTTACATATGGGTGCCCCATGATATTCTTTTGATCCCCCTCATAATCCAAGTTGTAGCATTCTGGTTTGTCTACAAATACTTCTGTTCCAAACTTATCAGGGCCTTGCAATACATAAGATGAATTTACATATAGAATTTGCCTAAAGAAACATGAATGATGAAGATTGCCGTCCGGGAAATAATCACTTCCCATTTGAGCACTAGGTGCTTCTGGCGGTTGGATGTTCTCCCTCCCTAAATAACCACTTCCCACTTGATCTTGCAATTAAATTTTTAAAAAATTAATAGATAAATGTGATTGAATATGATATTGAGACTAGCTAGTATTAGATTTTTTATTTATTCTCTTAAGTGGTATATAATAAAAAAGAATGGATATGAGAAGACTTTAGTTTTACTTGATAATGTATATTTCTTTCTGTATATACGAACCATCAATTTCCACTCATATTGATCTCCATTGTAAACGGAAGTATTGGTGAAGGCTTCACCGAATAATTGTGGAGACACCTGATATATCCAACAATGAAGTTCAAATTTCTATTAGGAACAACTGATAGTTAGTAAGGCTTGGCAATCTCATCCATCATCTCGTAAGCTATCCGCTTTCGGAACTTGTTAACATCAATCTATAAATTAAAAATACGTTGAGCTTCAGATAAATTAAAAATACTGTGAGCATGAATAATGAATCAGAGGAAAATGTGTAATACCTGCTTAAAATTAATCTCTAAATCGGAACATAGGAAATCCACATATTTCATCATGAATATTCCGCAATCGTGCCTGATACACATAGACAACACATTTCATCAGTGCATTCTAGGTAAAAAAAGTGAGGTACATTACAAGTAAATTACTTATTTTCATATAAACGTACGGATTAGTCTGTTTCGATAAGTCAATGACCTCCCGCACCGCCCACTCATGTCCTAGAGCCTCCATGTCGCCGCACATATGGAAGAGGGCAGAGATGCAGTCTTTCAGTCCACATAGTTCTGGTTCATATCTTGTTGAGGCATTGTCGAAGTATGAGTCCAGAATTAGGACCTCCCTTCTTGGAGGTTCCAACACCACCAAAACCCAATGGTGGCAACTAAGAAACGAGATGTACACCCTTTCAACCGACCACGTGGCCGGTCGCCCATCCACCCCCTCAACAATGAGTTTAATGTTATTGTTTAATTGATTCCTTAACAAGTCACGCATCGCAGAGTCATTTGCATTGATATATGATCGTAAAGTATCTGCTTCTATATGTAGGAATTCCTGTGAAGACACTAAATAATTAGAATACCGTCAAGAGTGAATGTAGATAATGAATTAATAAATACCCGTCTTACCATAAACCACGTAGGTACAAAGACACAGGACTTGGCGTAAAGATCAGGATGTCTCGCATGTCGTTGCGCTAGTAGTTCTATCTATATGTCAATATGTTATGTATATTGTATTAGTGTTAGATTTTTAGAATTACAATTTAGATAGACAACATTAAATTAAAGTTGGGAATAGTCAAATACCGATGAATCGATCTCACTTTTGCTTTCTGACACAATACTAAGCATCTCCGGAGTGATTTGAATGCTATATATCGGCCTTCACAATTAGAATAAGTAAAGTAAGGAAATTTGATCATCATTAATTCCTCATTTATGCATGCACTTTTCAATTCACAATTAGAAATATTACCTCGTATTATTTGGATCAGCTTCCGTATTCAAAAATTCTCGTAGGGCCTTTTTTTCAGCTGCTGTAGCTGCCCTCATTGGATTTATAGCGATCACGTCCTTGGCCATTTGTTTCCTCACTCTAGTATTCAAGTAAGGGGAGCAGAGATGCTGAGAAATCATTGTAAGTCATTGTGGCATTCCCTCAACTCTTGTAACGGTTCCATCATCATCATCTTGAAAAACTGTTATTGAGGCATTACCCACCTCTCTCCATGAGAAGGCCGTTCTAACTTCATTACCTACCTCCCCCCCTGAAATGGTCGTTCTTACTTCATCCCCAACCTCCCTCCCTGAGAAGGCCATTCTGACTTCATCACCCACCTGCCCCCCCTGAAAAGCCAATTATTTCTTCATAACCAACATTCATATACTTTTTGCCTTCTCTTTCTCCTTCTCTTTCTCTATCTTCTCTTCTTCTTTCTCTATCTTTTTTTTTTATTCTTCTTTCTCTTTCTCTATCTCTTTTTCTCATAGCGACCATTTTTGATACATAATTATCAAACCTCTCGGTCAGGCAATCCATTTTCATGTCTAAGGCATTAAACCATCTGACAAAATAACGTTTGAGTCGCTTGTATAAAGATGGGTGTGATTTCGTTTGTACATCGTGTACCTGAAATAATGGTAAACATTTGAATATATTGAATAAATGGGTCAGAATTCGAGATTACAGTCCTATATGTGCTATTTTTAGTACGAATTCGAGATAATAAGGTCCTATTCGAGATAACAATTCCGAATTCGAGACTGTTATCTCGAATTCAGGATACTAGTCTCGAATTTGAGATTGTTATCTCGAATTGGACATTATTATCTCAAATTCACGCTAAAAATGGTTATCTGGACTGTAATCAGGTTGTTTAAGAACATTCCTAGCAGTCTCATCAACATGACTTATTGTAAATTTTGGCTATTTACATGTTTTGACCTTTGCTCATGTACCGGGGAGAGACTATCCTCCTCCTCGTCATCATCCAACTTATCCTACTGTACTTCCTCCTCCTCATCACCATCCTCATTGGGACTATACTTCTCACCATCCTCATCATCACCTTCATCATCATCATCCTCATCATCATCATCCTCAGATCCCATTATTGCAAGGACACCCCTTACTGCTTCTTGCTCCTTCTCAAGAGCAGTGACTTTTAACTTAAGAACATCAAGCTATGAACATAAAATTAAGTTAGGATTAAGCAAAAAAATATATATATTGTACTAACTTTCGTATCTCTTCAAAATTAAATATCTTCTCTTCTAATGTCTTGTAGGTTTTATAAGTAGTATCTTTCCAACGTAGAATACGAGGGAACATATCAGTAGTAGGGGGAGATCCATGGGGAACATAATTTTCCAAGTGCGGGAATGCACTCAAATATCCAAACCTGTCATCATTAGAATTTGAAATGAGAATAAAAACAGGAGTGTAATTACAAATTAAACATACATCAATGATATAATATACCTGAAAAGCAATACAACATCCGTTAATGTTGTATTGTGGAGTATCTATATGTGTCATTTCAATATTTTTCTTAAATATCAAGTACCCTACAGTGCCCCAAGGGTATCTGTTGAAGGTATCGAGGTCCTCTACAAGATCCAAGTAGTCAATCTCAATGTTCGAGTGTGTCTCTTTTGCAATGATCAATAACTCCACATATAAGACTAATGCAATCTTGATTGCGTCTATATCATTGTCACACGCTTCTAACACCCTAATCAGGTCCAATTTCTTTATAAGTTGTACTTCATCAAACTTGCGAACCTTTAGGGAGGTTGGAGAACTGACAGGTACTATGGCAGGAGGGACACCTATACTAGTATTTAAACCCATTATCAGGGTGAAGTCTAACAACCTAAACCGCATAACACTACCAGCTACATCAAAAGTAAGTGCATCCCTACGCCTCTGAAATAAGTGGTGCAATGCCTGACCGCATTGGAGATTTTTGGGCAAATCATAAAGATGCCCAAAGCAAGTCTGCATCCACAAAGACTTCCTCTCAGGATGGGCCTCCAAGTGCGGCTTTATTTTTTCAAACCATCTTTTCATGATACATTTCACAGAGGGTTGAGCCTTTTCCACCTCTTTCCCTTTACCTCTACTTTCTCATTTTTCTTTGTTTTTTGGCATCTTGAATCTGCAAGTATTAATAAAATTGCTTAGTAATACATAGAAAGACTGAATTCCAAAATAAACAGTCCTGAATTCGAGATTATCTTGAATTCGTGAAAACCATCTCGAATTCGAGACTGTTATCTCGAATTCAGGATGTTGAAAGAAACATTGAGTTTTTCTTACAGGGTTTAGGGTTTATCTTTGTTAGGGTTTTAGTTCCTTAGGGTTTAGGGTTTCAATTTTGTTAATTTTAAGGTTCCATAATCCTCCAGGGTAATACATAGGAAGAACCAGTTCATATTGCATCAGAAATAAATACCTCAGTTTGTAAATATTTTCAAGTGAAGAAGAACCAGTTCCTTCTTCACACTAATAAATATTAAGGCTTAATTCTGAATTCGAGATTGTTAGGTTAAATTCGAGATAATCATATAGAATTCGAGATAACCATCTCGAATTCCAGATTGTTATCTTGAATTCTATATGGTTATCTCGAATTCAACCTAACAAATTTGAGACTTATTATCTCGAATTATAACTGTTTAAAGGAAGTTTGATTTCGATATTTACGCATACTTCTTAATCTAAAGGTTGTAGGGAATGAGTGACGAAGAATCAGTTCCTTCTTCTTCTTCTTCCTCTTATTCTACTTCTACTTCTTCTTCTTAAATTAAACTATGATGTAGGATTAATCTACTTTGTAGGGAACCGGAACCTCTGATGCAATGGTGTTCTTTGTTCGAAATGGTGATAGGGTTATCTGTGTTATTCGTTCGAAATGGGTAGGGTAATCTAAGTTGTATTCGAGATAATGAGAAAGAACAGTGAAACATAAACTGTTAAGTTTTTACGGGGGTATTTTGGACATTCTCACAAGCCATCCCACACGCTTCAGCTCTACACACGCGTGGAGGCTGAAAAAAATAACTCCCTGAAAAGGGAGTTGGTTTCCGTAATTTTTCAAAAACCGAGGCCTATTTCCGTACTTTTCCCTTTAAAGAGAGGAAAAAATAAGAGAGTATTTTAGGAATAAATATTTTGTCTTTTCTTTTCCAAGTGACGCGTGTTGATGAATGAGATGAAATGATGAGGCAATTTGTTTTAGAGCAATGATTAGCGGACCCAGGGACTACTTCTTATCTTACCCCGAGTCTTTGTGTCTCTTTAATCTTGATTAAACTTAACTAAATCTAAGTTAAGATTTTTTATTTTTTTTTTCTTCTAAAAACTAAGGTTAGACTACTTAATCTAAAGGATGAGTGAATCGTAACAATAATTAATGACAGTTTAAAAGTAGGCGTGGATCAATTGGACCGGTCATTTCATTATATAATGGAAATCATGCATTAAGCATTTCCTTTTTGGTTTTATAAACGGTATTACCGGTTATAGAGGTAAACGTCAACGTGCACTAGGCTGTCCATTTCCCATTGACGAGTGCTAGTCTCATATGCAGAATTATCGATTGTGATTGAATTCAATAACATATGTGGCACACTACCATAGGAGGAAAGCAAAATAGAGGAAAAATTCAAATTCAAATTTTTTACTCTACTCCGATAGTGGTGTGCCACATATGTGATTGAATTCAATCACAATTGACTTAGATTCAAACTCGAAAACTAACAAGGCTAGTGGTTAACACGGGATAATAGATTTTGTCTGCCTCTATCCCACAGGTCAACACATCCCTTTTGCCACTCTTTAATTGTGGTTAAGGTTTTCTAATCCTTGGGGGGTTCAACCATGTAAAGTTAGTTTTTAAGAACAAATATTTAATTAATTTAAATAATTAAAGGTGCGTTTTGGATTTATGGGATTGGAAGAGGAAATTCTGAATTACATCTTATAATTCTAATTTCATCGTCTGGACACATTACAGAGAGGATATAATTAAACTCTCTAACTCTATAGGGAACTATAGCAATGATTTAAGCAGCAGGTTTGTGGAACTCAATTCTGTAGTGAATAGGCTTTATTAGGGAATCATGGAATTGAAAAACAAAAGAGCAGTGCTCAGCTGACCCATAGGTCCATTTCATATCTTACCCTCATGTCCTCATGTCCCTTTTAACACCCCCTTTAACCCTAGTTAAGCTTAACTAAATTAAAATAAAGATTTTTTTAAACCATGGTTGGATTACTTAACCCTAGGGGTGAGTGAATACTAACCACAGTAAGTAAGTGTTTAAAATTAGGGCATGGACCAATGAGGACCCTGCGCTTCCGTTATAAAATGGGAACTCCGGTACGTTTACTTTTATTCCAAAACAAAATCATCATGATTTCATCTCTACATTCTATTTCATTTTCCTCATTCTCTCTTTCAACCTTCGCTTGCGAAAAGTTGTCACTAGATGCCGAAAAAAATGACTTAGGTAAGGTCTGCTGCTTATCTTATCCCTTGTCTTTGTTTCCCTTTTGACACCCTATTAACCCTAGTTAAGCTTAACTAAATTAAAGTTAATATTTTGATTTTTTTTTTCTCTACAAACAAGGTTGGATCAAGGTTTAAAATCTCATTGGGATTTTGCGAAATCTTGGTTTTGTCCAACCACATTGAGACATGATGGATTTCAAAAAACACAATTTCGATTGGGATTTTTGAAAATTTCGGGTTAAATTTCAATATTCTGGGATTTCAGAAATCTATGATATTTCAGAAATTCATTTTTAAACAGGTTTTTTAAATTAAAATTCCAAAATACTTTGATATTTTTATCAAAATTTCACCAAATTTCAGAATTTATATATTTGTTTTAAAAAGTAAAATAATAATATTTATATAAATATATAAAATTTTAATAAAATATTATTTTTTAACATATATATTTAATATATATATATATATTATTATTATTAAAATTCCAAAATATTCAAAAATATTTCGATATTTTAATCAAAATTTCACAAAATTTCAGAAATTTATATATATTTAATTTTAAAATAAAATAAAAATTTATACAAATATATAAAATTTTAATAAAATATTATTTTCTTAACATATATATATTTAATGAAATATATATATATATATATATATATATAACAAAATATTAATAAATCGGAATTCAAAATCCTGCCAAGATACCGATTTTTTTTGAGATTTCGGTTTGGGTTGGCCGACTGAAATCACCTATAATATCGGGATTTCAAATCTTGGATTGGATTGCTTAATCCCAAGGGTGAGTGAATCTTAGCAACAATTGATGAGTGTTTAAAAGTGGGACGTGGACCAATGAGACCGACCATTTCATTACATAAGGGAAATCGTAGGTACATTAAGCATTTTCCTTGGTTTTATAAGCGGATTACCAGTTCTAAAGGTAAACACCAACGTGCAGTTGACTGTCCATTTCCCATTGATGAGTGCTAGTCTCATATGTAGAACTATCGGAGAAAACTAACAACACTAATGCTATGTTTGGTTGTCGAGAAATTAGGTGAAAATATGGAAAAGAAAAGAAAATAAATTTTCATATTTCTAATACAATTCTTAGCTATGATTTGTCTAATTTTCTTTTCTTTTCCATGTTTTTACTAATTTTCTCAGCAACCAAACAAAGGGTAAAGGTTAACACAAGAGAATCCTTAATAAATAAATAAAACACAGTGGAATGCAGGGGTTTGTCTGGCCTCCGTCCCACAAGTCAACACATGTCCTTCTTGACACGCTTTAATTGTGGTTAAGGTTCACTAATCCTTAGGATTCAACAATGTAATGTTAGTTTTTAGGAAAAATATTGAATTAATTAAAGGTGCATTTGGATTTATAGAATTGAAAGAAGAAATTGTGAATTCCATCTCATAATTCCAATTTAATTTTGGGACACATTATAGAGAGGGCCTAATTAGAATTCTTTATTTCAATAAAGAATTATTATAAATGATTTCAGCAGTACAAATACTTGGAATCATGGAATTGGACAAAAAAAAATAGAATGCTTTCTTTTTTCCATTCTTTTTATTTTCCTCATTCTCTCTCCCCATTCTTTAACCCTAGTCTAGGACAACAAAAGTAGAGTTGAAAATTTATAAATATACATATTTTTTATTCATTCAAACAATAGACATTGAAATGTTGCAATCCAATTCCTTGAATTCACCCTAGGAATAGCCCAGTGGTAGGTGTATCTCTTCCTTAGGAAGGAGGTTCCGGGTTCCATTCTCGCGAGGGTGAGAGTGGATTGCACTCTCCACCCACCTCAACTTAGAACGGATACTGACTTACTAACCGGGGTTGCGGCCTAACCGGTGTGTCTCATACCAAAAAAAAAAAATTCCTTGAAATTTTTTTTCTTTGAATTCAACAATACATCTAAATGACGGAATTGTAAACTCTATGAAATTCAGTAATTTTTAATTCTATAAAATTCAATTATTTAAGTAATTCTAATTCCATAAATTTAAACACACGATTAGACAGCCACAACACAAGTCCCTCTTGCTAGCTGACTGACGATCAACCAATTGGAAGGTCATTAACAGCACCCAATTGGAAGGTCCTTAAGTCAGTTATTATTTTCCTTACTCAATTCAAAATTAACATAACATATTATGATTAGATACAAGAAAAATGCTTAACCTCTTGCTAGCTGTCGAACCCAATTGGAAGGTCCTTAACCGCACCCAATTGGAAGGTCCTTAACCGTGTGCAGTCAGTTATTATTTTCCTTACTCAATTCAAAATTAACCCAACATATTATGGATTAGATACAAGAAAAATGCTTAACCTAGCCGTGATTTCCATTACTGATGTGTTTGTTTGCACATAAATGGTTTTACGACGTAATTCATTTACGATTGAAAAGTTTTTATAGTAAAATGTGATTTTTTAACTCAGTTTTTGTTGTCTGGTTGCATTCTTGAAAAAAAGGTGGAAATATTTTTATAAAGAAAATAAAAATAGAAAAAACAAATAATGAATAAGGGTATTTTTAAAAATTTGAAAATATTTTTAAAGAATTTCATATTTTAAGAGAAAATGAATCACAAGTTTTTGAAATGTAAGAATTTTTTTTTTGAAAAAATGATTATTTTTTGTAAAACATTTGACTTACCCAAACAAATACATATAGTTTTAACATTTTCTACTGAATTGATATCTTTTTTTAATATTTTCTGTCGAAACAAACGGAGCGGAGCATATGTAATAAAATGGCCGATCCTCATTAGTCGACACTCCACTTTTTAACACTCACCAATTGTAGGTAAGATTCACTCACACCTAGGGTTAAGCAATCCTACCTCATTGTTTAGGATAAAAATAAAAAATAAAAATCTTAACTTTAATTTAGTTAAGCTTAATCAGGGTTAAAGGGTATTAAAGGGACGCGAGGACACGACGGTAAGTTAAGCAGCAGACCCAGGGTCCACTAATCACTGCTCATATAATGAAGAGTAGTGCTCAACGGACCCATGGGTCCGTTTCATATCTTACCCCCGTGTCCTCGTGTCCCTTTTAACACTCCTCTAACCATGGTTAAGTTTAACTAAATTAAAGATAAGATATAAATATTTTTTTGTAAATTACACTCACCTCCCCTGAGGTTTGGTGAAATTTTTGAAACCTCCCCTCTTGTTTTTGAAATCACACTCCTCTCCACTCAACTTTGGTTGTCAATAACATATACTCCTTTCCGTTAGTTTGCCGTTACTTAAATGGATGGACTTTGATGTCACCATTTAAAGATTTTAAAATGTCTAAATTACCTTTCTTAAAGACAAAGTCAACTAATAGAATAAAATAAATGATAATTGGGTTTGGTGGTTTTATAGTATCAACTTGAGGTTAATATATAGTCATAGTTTCAATGTAATGTGAATACATATTTTTTTTCTCTCAAAACTAATGTTAGATACATGAAATCCAAGGGTGAGTGAATCTTAACCATAGTTAGTGGGTATTAAAAGGGATGTGTGGTGACTTATAGAGACACTTTAACTGTGATTAAATATAATTAACCTAAGGTTAATATTTTTTATATTTTTTTCTTAAAACCAAGGTTAGATGGATAAATCCTATGGGTGGGTGAATCTTAAACATGGTTAGTGGGTGTTAAAGGGAACACGTGGCGGATTTTAGAGCCCCCTTTATTTGTGGTTAAGCATAATCAATCTAAGGTTCTTTTTCTACAAACCAAGGTTAGATGGATGAATCTTAGGAGTGAGTGAATCTTAACTACGGTTAATGGTTGTTAAAGGGGACACATGACGGCTTTTAGAGCCACCTTTAATTGTGGTTAAGCATAATCAACCTAAGTTTTTTTATTTCTAAAAATCAATGTTAGATGGATGAACCTTAGGGGTGAGTGAATATAACCATAGTTTGTGGGGTGTTCAAAGGTATAAGTGGCGGCTTAATTACAGAGATCCTTTAACTGTGGTTAAACATAATTACATTTTTTTCTTAAAACCAAGATTAGATTGATGAATCCTCGAGATGAGTGAATCTTAACCATAGTTAGTGGGTGTTAAAAGGGGCACGTGGCGACTTGTAAAGCCCCTTTAATTGTGGTTAAGCATAATCAACCTATGATTATTTTTTTCTCTAAAAACTAAGGTTAGATGGATAAACCTTGAGGGTGAGTGAATATTAATCATAGTTAGTGGGTGGTAAAAGAGATACGTGGCAGCTTGAGAGGTTTATGTTTTTTTTGGTGGAGCTTTTTTTTGGTTGAACTCTATTCACTTAACTCACTCACATAAACGGTGAGGCCAACATACACCATAAATGTGTTTCTTCTAAGTAATAAGGTTAAAATAGGAAAAAAAATCATTAATTAATGTAGTCAATATGATAAGCCTTCGAGGTCAGTGTTGTTTCAGAAACAAACAGGGAGGTTTTTAAAATTTCACCAAACCTCAGGGAGGTAAGTGTTTACCTTTTAAAATTTTTTTTTTTTTAATTATTGAAAAACCATGGTTTGAATGCTTAACCCTAAGGGTGAGTGAATACTAACCGTAGGAGGTAAGTATTTAAAATTGGAGTCACTCTATGGGTACTCCCAAATATACTTCCAAATCTACTCCTTAATCCTAATCGATTATAACCAATCACTAAAGGTCAGGATTTGAGTTGGCCTATTTTGTCTTTTCTAATGCCACATCAGCTCTAATCCTAACCGTATAACAACTGAGATAAACGGTTAGGATTTGGGAGTATATTTGGGAGTACACCTTGGGAGTATCCCTGGACTAATTCTTAAAATTGAGGCGTGGACCAGGTTCGTTTACTATTTTCTTATAATTAAAGTGGGGTGGTGTTAGGTGCACACCAATATTTGATGATTATACCCCATTTTTTAAAATTGATGACTGCACACCATTAGTTTCTTAAAATTTTAAATGCACACCAAAATCAAAAAAATACTTATAAAATTTATAGTTACACACCAAACTCTAAATTTATTAATTATAAGAATAGAGGGTAATGTCAGCTTCATTTTCACTTAAGAATCACTTTACCTAAGAATAAATAATGCAACCACCACTTGTTTAATTAAAGGTTAGAATTTCTCATTTAATATTTATGGGTAATAATCTATGCAAGTACACTATGGTGGTGTAAAAATTTTCAATAATACTAATTTATTTATTTTTCTCTAATTTTATCAATTTCTATGACTTAAATAGAGGGAATTTCAAATAATCAACAATTTTCAAACAATAATTGAATTTTCAATAATCATCGACTAAACAAAAAAATCAAAGGCATATGAGAAATTATATAATTAATTCTTAATAAAATAAATAAAATCTTAAGTAAACAAAATTATCAAACTAAAAACTTAGACCATGAGAATATTTTGATTAATGGAGAAATAATAACTAATTGAGACTGTACAAAGAGATGAGAATAGAGAAGAAGTCTGGTTGAAAAATAAAAAAGTTACGAATGGTGCACATAGAAAAACTATAGAGAACTTTAAAATATAATAAAATTTTTAAATAGGGGTTGTAGTAATCATGGCTCAGGATTACCTCTGTCACCCGCCCGAGCTTAGCGCTCGGGCATCCACCCACAATAAGGCACCTGGGAGAAAGTCATGGGCAGAAGTCATTTCACTCTGTCCCATCATTTTGACTTCTGCCAACTGAAATTTTTTTCGTTTAAAAATAACAGGTGCCTTATTGTGGATGGATGCCCGAGCGCTAAGCTCGGGCGGGTGACAGAGGTAATCCTGAGCCAGTAATCATATATCGGTGTGCACATAACACCACCCTTAAAGTGGGGAGGTCCCTGTCTTTTCCATTTTCACCAACAATTCCATTTCCTTTCCGCAACAATCTTCTCCGAGCTTCGCTTTCACGGACGCCATTGCAACTGGAACGATTTATCTATCACGTTCACCAATTCATCATCCCTAAGTTGGTTTTAGTTTTTTCATAATTTCTTCTTTGGTTGCTTGTATTTTGTAGCGTAATTCCCTTCGATGTCTCCAAGCTATACATAGCCAACCTTGAATCCCTATTTCTTCCCCTTGAAGCTTCTCGTTTTCCTCAAGCGTAGTTCCTCTGCTCGTGAGGAGGAGAGAGAGAGAGAGAGAGAAAGGGGTTATCCGTTATAGTAAGAAAAGTGGAAGAGCAAAAGCAACGCTAGGGTACGCCATTTTCTCTGAATATCGATTACTAGGGTTTCGAAATTATTTTTTTAGATCGGAGAAGTATATACTCTATGAACAAGTTCAATGATTCAAATTCCTTGCGAGAACAAGAGTAAGTTCAAATTCCTTCGCTTCTGCTGTTCCAAAACTTCGTCGTATGTATCACAAATATGTTGAATCTGGATGATGGATGTTACTATTGTGATAATTATGCACCTTTTTTTTTTTGGAGAAGTAAGGAAAAAAAATTGTAGCTTATATATATAGAACAAATAAAAGCTTCCATTGCCTCTGGATTTTTTCCACCAACAAAAGTAATGATATCTGAACATTCCAATATCTGCAATAGTGAATTTAATCATATTTCCCGTCTTTTGTGAAGAACTGTGAAGCCACACCATCCATTCCTATTTTGATCTGCACCACATGTTGAAGTTCTTTGTAAATGCTAAAGAAAATATGAAGAACAATGTCTACCTTGCACGTGTAACCTGCTTTTTCAATTGAATCAATACTTAAAACAGGCCACCCTTCCTGTTATCCTGAACATTGGGAGCGAACCCCTCTTCATCTCCGACATTGCGTGCATCTTGTTCATAATTTGCCCTAATGATGCCTTTCAGTATATGGTAAACTGTTCCCACAAACTAAAACAGTCATTCCACTTTGAACGATCTTTTAATAGAAATTTTAAAAGATGAGAGGAATAAATTGTTGGGGAAAAAAGTGCGCGGAAGCGATTGCTATCAAGGGGTATTCACGAGAAAATAAGACAAACACACAATACACAAGATATATAGTAGTTCACCCAATCCGGGGCTACGTCCACTCTAGAAACGGTCCAGATATATTTCTACTAATTAAAAAAAAGATTACAAGAGAGAAGATAAACAAGAATACACACACTTAAGGACTCTACCACAATTCTTGAAAGGCTCTCACACAACCTACAATTTTTTGTTCACTTTCTCAACCTAAATCTGACCTAAACCGGAATCATTTTAGGACAAAGGAAACACAAAACCCGAACCCTTCAAAACCGAACCAATACTCTCCACCATGAGAGCACACCGGGATAAAGCCGTGAGAACACTCTCCTTTCTTGAGAGCTAACAAGGGTTGTCCATGAGAGATCTCTCGTTCTCCATGGAAGCCCAACCCACACCTCACATCTTACTTTCTCTCTCTCTTAAGGTTCTTATTTTTTAGGTTATCTCTATAAGCCTCCACCTTAGGCTTATTTATAGCCACAAAACAATCTCACTCTAATTAGGACTTCCCATTTCAAAATAGGAGTCTTCAAAAAAACAACTTAAAATCCAGCCGTCTAAAACGCGTCGACCACAGATCGATAGGCCATGTTTGGCCGATCGATCGCCCATTATGGGTTTGCTCTAATTCGAGTCCAAATCCTCACAGAAATGAAGTTGGGGGAACACTGAGTGGCTGATTCGTTCTTTATTGGGAGCCTAAAATATTTCCCACTTGCATGAAAATTGAAGTCATTTTTGGGTGGAAATTGAAAACCTGCATTTCACGAATTTTTAAATGGCGTGAGAATTGAAAAATCGAGAATTCTTTACAAAAGAACAACAATTTCCTCGAATTGTTAATTCCCCCCTCCAATTCTAGTTCCTAAAACTACTTTCAAAAAAAAAATTCTAGTTCCTAAAACTATTTTTGGCTTGGGCACTTAAGTTCATTGTTGTACATAAACATACACTTGGAAGCTAACAATGGAGTGGAGACACTAGCCGCAGAGGAAGCTAACAATGGAGTGGAGACACTAGTCATAGAAGTCTTGTTAGATATTCGTTATATACTGGAAACATTCCAAATTTATGTTTAGCAATCAACAAAAATAATAATGTTTGCCATAGTGAACCCACAACTCTTTTTCTACCCAAATTGGAGAAAACCACAGAAGTTTATTCAACAACGACATTAAAACCTTATTAAAACACCACCTATTGAGTTTGTTTATTCTCTATTTTCATATTTTGTGTTTCGAATCACATTTCTGACCAGACCTTCTCTAGCTTTTGTGCGGCCGAAGAAATTGAGGGACGGTTTTGCGGGTTGTCTTCTGTGCACATCAACCCTGTGTCAAGAATATGGATACAGCATTGCTCGAGCATTTGTGCAGCACCACTGACACCTCCCATATCTGCCTCCTGCTTTAAGGAGATGTCAATAATATTCAAAACATGATTAGGATATGCTGAGCTCACCCATTTCCTCAGATCAAGCCCATCTGAGAACATGTCATCTGTTGGTCTCTTCCTTGTTATAATTTCTAACAGCATCACCCCAAAGCTGTAGACATCTCCCTTCTCTGATACCTCAGTCCCTTGTCCATATTCTGTTCACAATCATTAAGCTTTATTAACGCAATTAAGTTGCTTCCTCTATCTCAACGAAAATATCAGTTAGTTATCTAACAATGCAATGGAATATATGGATTGAGTTATAGTAGCTATCTTAATCCACGAGACACTCTATTGCTTTTATTTTTTTTTGAATTTACGATATTATTTAACAAACTACACGAATACGAAAAGTCCCTACGGGGGATGAGGGCCTCGCTCAGCAATGAGACGGCGACATTCCATAGCCGATAAATGACGAACAGTATAATAACCCTTGGAACTAAACTCTAACGCCCTTGCGGGGCAATATTATGTGCAAACTCATTTTGGTTCTGGGGAATGTGTTGCACCACACTACACGAGAAGAGAGCTAGATTATGCTGAATGTCCTGGACGATAGGACCAATTTCTGCAGATAAGGAGCAGGAAGGGGACGATAGTTGAGCCACTAAAGAGCTCTACGTCAGTGTGATGGAAATAAAGTTCTTAAAACCATGGTCCTTGGATTGAGCCCCAAAGGCACTTAGGTTTTGTTTTGACTAAAATACGGGCTAACCAAGGCATATTAAGGAAATAAACACTAAAGAGCTCTACGTCAGTGTGATGGAAATAAAGTTCTTAGAACCATGGTCCTTGGATTGAGCCCCAAAGGCACTTAGGTTTTGTTTTGACTAAAATAGGGGCTAACCAAGGCATATTAAGGAAATAAACAGACAACCATATGTTTATTTATCTCGGAAGAAAACAGAACATCTGTTTTGATAGAAAGCTTGACTCCCTATGGATTTTCTCTTTGTTCAACATATGCTTATTCCCCCTTAATTCTCCTAGCACCATAGTCACAAAATCAGAGTTGGAACTTTATTTGGCTATGAAAAAATTCAATGAAAATTGACAAAAATGCGGCAAGATATGAAAATAATAATAAATAAGATTACTAATTATGAAAAACTATAAATGAATATATTTTTTATATATTAGTTATTTATTCATAAGGAGCATGATGGCATATGTTTCTTTTTCACTCTATCACTTGATGCTCAGGGAGCATGATGTCAGTTATCGAATCAAAAAAATAAAATAGGTAACCAGAAGCATACCTGGGGGAATATATCCAATTGATCCTCGAAGAAAGGCTGTGGTGGTGGTACTATCTCCTAGTGGTTTCTCAGCCGAAATGAGCCGTGCAATACCAAAATCTGCCACATGCCCCACCATATCATTGTCCAGAAGCACATTTTGCGGTTTCAGGTCACAATGAACAATTTGAACTGAACAACCTTCATGAAGATACGCCAAGCCATGGGCCACATTGATTGCTATTCCTATTCTTCCCCTCAATGTCAGTTCACAACCCCCTCTCTCTCCTGACCCACTAGGATAAAGATGCTGCTCCAAATTTCCATTTTCTAGATACTGCAACACAAGAGCCTTGAAATCTGCGTTCCAGGTTGCTCCTACGATTCTGACCAGATTCCGGTGCTTAATTCTAGACAATATCTGGCACTCCCTCTTGAAGCTTTTGTAACCATGATTGCACTCCTGGTGCAGAACCTTAACCGCCACTATGGTTTTCCCACTGTCCATGGTTGCTTTGTACACTGACCCAAAGCTTCCACTTCCTATAAGATTAGTCACTTGGAACCCACCTGTTGCAATTTCCAACTCCCTTTGAGTTAAAGCCCGGATTCCATGATAATTGGGGAAGGCCATTGAAAATGATCTCACATATCCTGCATTTTGTTTTTTGGAGAAGCACCAGCGAACTATGACAGCTACCAATACGCAAAGCAAAAGAGTACAGCATACAGAAATTGCAATCAGGGAATAGACCCTTTTCTTTTTCTTGTGTTTCTCTTGCACCTCACATGGGGGTAGACCCATCAATGCAGAACCGCCACACAAACCAGCATTCCCCATGAACGAGCTTCTTCCAAGATTTTTGAATCTTCCTGTCTTTGGAACTTCTCCTGTTAATCTGTTATACGATAAATTAAGATTCTTGATCATCTGGTTCTTTCCTATCCAGATTGGAACTTGACCAGTTAAATTGTTGAAAGCCAAGTCCAGAACTTTTAGATACTTAATCTGTTTCAGGGACTCTGGTATTGAACCTTCAAGCATGTTATTGGAGAGGTTCAAATACTCTAATGAAACGCATCTCCCTATCAAACTCGGCATCACACCAGAAAACTTGTTTTCTGACAGGTCAATTTCCTGGACAGATGCCAGATTTCCAATACTTGCAGGTAATTCTCCCCCAAGAAGGTTGTTTGAAAGATTGAATGAAAGAGCCAAGTTTGAAAAGAGGCCTATATCTCTAGGAAGAGAGCCTTGTAGTTTGTTAAAAGATAAATCAAGCAACATTAGAAGAGAACAACGGCTGAGTTCTTTTGGAATGGTTCCTGATAGGTGGTTATGAGACAGGTAAAGATACCTCAACTGTGAGAGATTGCCGATAGAAGATGGGATTGACCCACTAATTAAAGTATCGTTAAGATCCAGTAAACCAAGGTTAGCCATTTGCCCCATTTCATCTGGGATCAACCCTTGCAGATTGTTCCTCCCTAGGTACAATCTCTCCAACTTCCTAAGCTTCCCAATTGTTGCAGGAATTGTCCCGTTCAAGTAGTTATACCACAGGCTTAAGAAGACAAGGCTACTTAGATTTCCAATACCTTCTGGTATCTCTCCTGTTATATGGTTATTTCGAAGGTTAAAGTAATATAGATCTTTGGAAAGATCACCGATAGAAACTGGTAGGCTTCCTGTGAACAAACAAGAAGCCAAGTGCAGTTTCCGTAGCAACGAACAGTTTGTGAGAGCTGTTAGAAAATGGAGGGAAGTGTTATTGGAGCCACTGACCAAGTCGTTGTTGTGAAGGTAAAGGATTTCAAGTTTTTGCAACTTCCCCAACACCATAGGAACCTCTCCCTGTAATTTGTTGACACTGAGGTCAAGCAATGTCAGCTGAGAAAGATTTGAGAGGGTCTCTGGAATTCGCCCTGAAAGTTGGTTATCCCACAGATACAACTTCTGCAAGTTGTGGAGTCTAGCCCCGAATTCTACCGGGATTTGTCCGGTCAAACGATTCTCTATCAGCGAAATTTCACGCAGAGCAGTGCAGTTACCTATTGATGCAGGTATTTTCCCCTCAAAGTAGTTGCCATGGAAATACATGATTTCCAACTTTGTCAGTGCTCCGAGTGCTGTCGGGATCTTTCCGGTGAAGTAATTATTAGCCAATACAAAATCCGTCAATTTTGTCAGGTTTGATAGAGATTCTGGTATGACACCTGTGAGTCTGTTGTTGAAGAGCGACAAGACCGTCAAGTTCTTCAGCCTACCGAGTTCACCAGGAATGCTTCCAGATAGATTGTTGTTATTCAAGTTTAGTATTTTCGAATTCTGGCAACCTTGTAACGAGGCTGGAATGCTGCCTTGGAGCTTGTTGCCACTCATATTCATGTAGGCTAATTCAGAAAGCTCCCCTAAGGAGGTTGGAATGCCTCCATACAAGTTGTTGTCCTGCAAACTAAGGGTGGTGAGGAGGGAAAGGTTGGAGATAAAGGGGGAGATCTTTCCTTGTAAGCCCATGTTTACAAGCTCGAGAGCGACAACCCGGTTTTTGAGATGTGGGTGGCATTTTATCCCAGTCCAGTTGCAGAAGGAAGTGGTCTCACTCCAGCCTTGCAGATAATTATCAGGGTCACTCATTATGCCAATTTTGAATTGGAGAAGTGATTGGCAATCGGGGAATTTGTCGCAGAGAGAAGATGAAGTTGATGGAAGCGCAAGGATGGTCAGAAAGAAGAAGGTTTTCATTGATACAAGGGATCTTTTAGTGTATGCCATTCTCTCACTCTCTTTGTTTCCTTTCTCTGCTCAGTTTTCTGGAGGTCTTGATCATAAACTGTTATTTATGTTGAAGGTGAAGGACCGGCTCTTTTGCTAGTTTGCTTAGTACATGTTCTAGTTAGCAAGTAGACATATGATAAGTTACACTTATTTTTTTAAAAACAATAATATGCCCCTCGGGGCGAGGAGCAAATGATTGTTTCTCGCCCTTACAAACAAAGCTCCTTTAACCGCCATTGAACTAAGGTTAACAAGTTTTAACCTTTATGGTTGTTTTTTTTATAAATTTCCCTAAAATATAAGGTTAGATGTTTTAATCATAAGAGTTAGTAAATATTAATTATAGTTAAAGAAAGTTAAAGGAGACTGGTGGCAACGGATGATTTTCAAATTGGAAAATAATCACCCTCATCAGGAGGTGATTTACAGTCTTGCCCCCCCCCCCTTTTGTCTCTATTTTTACTCATTTTAACTATGATTAAGATTCACTAAATTCTAAATTAAAACATTTAACCTTGGTTTTAAAAAAAACTTTATCACCAGGATTAAAATGTGAACCATATTTTAAAGAGGCTTTGTGAGAGCCTGGAGAATAGTCCATTGTGAGAGTGATGCTCGGTGGAAGTAGCCGCGTAGCAAAAGCGGAGGCCATCCGTTTGGGGTCTTCAATTGGTAGTCTCTTATAAGTAGCCGAGAGCCATCATCGAATCAGATTCCAAAGAGATCATTGATTTTCTGCAAGGCCATTCAAATCATATTCATTGGGAAATTCTCACAATTATAGAAGACATCTATAAATTACAAGATCGATGGGGTTTCACCTTACGGCAGAGTAATTATGTGGCCCATAATATTGCCCGGGGGCTCTAAATGCTTGTATTCGAAGATTATCCCCTTCTCTTGAATGTTTTAATTGATGGCCTCCTCCTGATGCTCGTAATTTTTCTCTTTATCGATATACAACTTCCTTTTGACCAAAAAGAAATAAAAAAATTCCTTACTTATGTGATGTGACTTGAGAGTAGGAGGGTTGTGAGACATTAAGGTAAGAGAATAAGTCAAAAGTGTGGCTTGGTCCGAAAGAGGCCACATGACCACAAGAAAGGTAATTGGCCTGTTAATAAATTAAAAAATTAGAGCAGTGATAAGCGTACCCCTATTATCTTAAATACTCACCTACTGTTGTGATAAGTATTTAAGACCGGGTGGACTAATAAGATCCAGCCTTGGATTTCATGGGTCCGTGTAACTATTTCCTAATAAATTATTATATGGTTGGCCCACTTCTCATAAATTACTGTTTAGACTTAAGGATCCTGACGAAAGACCGCCATCAAGACTCAAGATGCACTACGTATTTTTTTATGCACGTCAATCGAGGTGCTATGTATGTAAATTAATGCATTGGCTGGCACACGATGATACGTGGCACCTTCGGAGGAGATCGGATCACAGCCAATCGCCCAAGAATTTGGACCAGTTCAATCACACCCACATATTAACATGTGTCCTTTTCAACTTCTATTAACTTGTGTTAAAGATTTAGGGTGGTGTTAGGCGCACCCCACATTTTGATGACTACACCCCATTAGTAAAAATTACTTATTATACACCATTAAATTAATAAAATTACTTGTACACCCAACAATAAAAAAATAGCTATAAATTTTATATATACACACCGATCACAATTTTAAACATTACCTGTTAGGCCAAACCAACCAGAAACAACAGGCTAAGCAAGGACCCAGTAGTTTACAGATTTGTTGGTCAAGCCTAGAGTGGCATCTCATGGTTTGAGGCTGGTGCTGACCAGGTGCAATTGCACCATTCTCTTTGAGCTCTCTTGAGTACCCAACTCATCTTCATGGGATGAGTAGAGAGCAAGAGGTGGGCAGATTTCTTCAACTTCGAGTAGCAATCCGTCGAGTGGGAAACACCATGAGTAAGGCTACCCCGATGGTAAATTCTGACCCATTGTCATTTTTTGGCACGATCAAGGCCAACGTATACATCCCAGACGATGAGAAGTTTGAGAGACTGAAATTGACTGGAATCTTTTTATTATTATTATGGTCTTGTTGGTGGATTTGAAGTCTCCATGCATCATCAAAGCAGGTAGATAGTTGAGACAGATCTTCAATACATTGAAAAGAAAGCCCATAAAAAAATGTTTTGAAAAAGAGAAGAGCATAGGCAAACAGCAACGCAACAATGAAGTATTTGTTCCTTAAAATGGGCTCCTTCGGTCTGAACCCAAATTTAAAACGCCCCAAAACCTACTAATATATATCGTTTCATTCTGAAATGGAAAACTGTGAGCTGTTACAAAAATCTTCTTGCTAAAAATTGCAACAGTAAGCAACTGAATGAAGAATTACTTTGGACCAATGTCCTTGAGGCCACAAATTTGCTCTTTCCCCATTGCAGACATCACAGAAACAAGCAGGTCTTTTCCCTCGCCAAAACCTTCCTTGATCTGGGAGAGCAGACTGTCATCGTTTTTAAGGACCGATCCGACCTGCTGAGGATAAGTCTTCGAAGCTCTTGCATCGACCTTAGACTCGAAGTGATGTTCTTCATCCGACATGAATGAGCTTTGAAGACTGGAAGAGACGTGAGAGTTGAAATTGTAGAGCTTGAACGCGGGTTGGGGTGTGGCTAATAAAGTAATCGAAAATTGAAAACGGGAGAAAAAAATAAAAATGGGGTGCCATCATCAAATAATGGGGTGCGCCTAACACCACCCAAGATTTATTAAAGGATTCAACAATCCTTCCTTGGTTTTAAGAAAAATATTTTAAAAAATAAACTTGGGTTAAGAATTTTTAACCCTTAGGGTTCATATTTTTTCTTTTATAAAAATCATGATTGTTTAACTCCAAGAGTTAGTAATAGGGATTAAAAGGGATATATGTTGACCTATGGATGCGATTGAACTCGAGGAGAGTTCTATCGTCATCGGCTCTGATCTGATCTCCCTTCCGTGGATGTTGACAGTCTCCTCTTCAACAACTACGAGAGAGGATCCGGTGTTGTTTGTTTAATGTCACTTTAGTAGACACTTACGAGAAAAAACTATTGAGCCGTGTAGCCCTACTCTGTGGACTCTGGCATTCCCTACTCTCAAGCGAAAATAAACACCTGTCCTTACTTTCTTTCTGCATTTGCCATTGTTTAAACAAGTATTATTTTGGGATGAGAGTATAGAATACCTAAGAGTAGGGTAGCATGCTTCAAAGCTCTTCTGGTCAGGCCAGCTGTGGATAAAATCTTTCTAGTGGGACATGGGATAGTTAGGCCCACTTCCAAAGAGGTCGAATTCTTTCTTGTAGTTGAGCAATAGTTGCTCCACAGGTATTGCTTCTCGCTCTCACAAAGCCCCTTCAATTCTCAGAACTCTGATTAATTTTTTTTCTTCTAATAACTAGGGTAGATGGATGAACCTTACAGGTGAGTGAATCTTAACTACAGTTAAAGAGAATTAATAAGGGACACGTGACTAAAAAAAGGGCCTCGAGATGCCTCCCTTCGCTCCTCACTCTAGGAGGTGATTATTTTCTCCGGTAATTAGGTGCAATGAAAGTATACACCTACCCATTAGTATCGTAGCAGTGTGTATATTCTCGCTTGGGTGGTTGGGATTGTTTCTAACGAGTTGATCTAACGGTTGAAAAATTCACTGATTGGCCAGCTAACATGTTAGACTTCTAACCACTAATGGGGTTGCGGCCTAACATTCCTCACGATACTAAGAAAACGAAAGAAAAATAATCACCGAGAGCTAGGAGTGGTGTCTTGCCCCGTCATTGACGACTCATGTCCCTTTTAACTCCCTTCAACTGGAATTTGGATCATATTCAATCATGATTGAACACGGAGAATTCAATCACACCCACTTATCAACACGTGTCCCTTTTAACTCATTAACTATGGTTAAGATTTACTAATCCTTAGGTGTGAGCGCGGTGTGAACACCCCACTTTTACACTCCTAAAATATCATTTACCTTTTATTTTATTTTATTATTTTTAATTAATTATTTTAACTTAACTCATTTTTATTTTATTTTATTATTATTATTATTATTTTTTACAGTAGGGAGAAAGGGAAAGAGGAATTCCTTGTCCAAAGCCCATGGCCAAAAACCCAGTCCACGTGATCCACGACCCAATGGCAAAACCCAAACCCGTGTGTGAACCTAATGTTCAAAATCCAAGTCAAAAGCCCAAGCCCAAATGCAACCAAGCCTAGCCCTCAAGGGTTTAAACCCCAAGGGCCTAAGCCCATGAATCTTTTAAGCCAAACTAAAGCCCATTACTGTAGCATATTGAAGTCTAGGTTGGTTTTGAAAAACCCATTTTCTTTCGGTTGGAGCAGCCGACTCCCTTCTTCTCAATCTCTCCCTTCTCCTTCTTGATTTCGGCAGCAAGGAATCATCCCCTCCTTCTGCTGTTCTATTTCCGGTGGAGTTCCAGCTAGCAGCCCCCATCTCGGCGTTTGCTACGTCATCAGTAGCAGCCATTCATCATCGCACCTCTCCAACATCTCCACCTCCGGCAATTTCCATTTTCCGGCGAGTTGCAGGACTGTGGAGACCTTGTTCTTCAATTATCTTCCCCGGCGAGCTTGGACCCTCACCCAAGGCACCACCCTTCATCTCCGGTTACGAGACTCATCTCCGGTAAGCTCCATCTCCTCGCCTCTTTTCTAGATCTAGATCTAGATCCGGTTTATTTCGGTTTGTGTACATGCTGTATTATTTTATTTTATTTTATTTTTGATATGGTTATGATTTTCTTCTCCGATCAAAACAGACTTCCGGCATTGCAGTCGAGCTTCACCGTCAGCAGCGGCCCTCTCTCCTCAGGTAATCAATTGAGTCTCCTTTTGTTTCAATCTCTTTTGATTTTGAGCTGAAAATTCCAGGTCTAGATCTGGAATTTCCAGATCTAGATCTTTAATTCTTCATCTGTAACTCCTTTAATTTTGGCCACCATGGCTCTGTTCATAGCCTCCTATCTTTCCCGAATTCTCATCTTGTATTTATTATTTTTGTTTTTGTTTAGTTGCTTGATTAATCTTGGTTCTGCTTTTTTCCCTTGTTATCTTTTCAGATCCTTATTCCATTTCAGCTTGTCGGCAAACTCTCTATCTCCAGATCAGAGAAGCACCTCCGATCATTCTATCCACCATAACCGTATTCCATTCCATTTCAGCTTGTCAGCAACTTTTATGCCACTGATGCGCCCAGCACTTTGCCTTTATAAATTAATTAATCACTTAGACCTTATTTTCATTTTTTTCTTACATTGGACACTTAGGTAGTTCTTTAACCCTAAATAATTGGTCTACCCCCGTTAGTTAGTCATGTTAGTTAATCTTACAAAAAAATCAAAAAATATAAAAAAGATCAAAATAAATTAAAGGCACTAGTCTATCACCCTTGGAACCTAGAGCAATGTCCGTATTTAAACCATATCATTTTTTGGTTTAAGGCCGCTTGATCCGCCCCACTCTTTGCCTTTCAATTAATTAATCACTTAGGCCTTATTTTCATTTTTTTGCCTACATTGGGCTCCTAGGTTAGTTCTTGACGGGTTAAACTTGCCAAAATTAAAAAATACAAAAAAATCGAAAAACACAAAATAACAAAAACATTCAAAAAAAAATCTAAAATGAAAAAGAAGAAATCTACCATAATAAATGAACGCCCCCTAGAGCTCCCCCACGAGCACCTAGCTACGCAACCATCTCCTGGAATGAGATTCATAAATCTTAATTCCGCATCCCCCCAACTCAAACACGAGTTGGAAGTAACCACACCCGAAACGAGTATAAAAACAGTCACACCCCCGAACTACTATTAGGGTCTGATTCCGACTAATCGGATAAGTAGGCAGCCCAAACCAGGGTTCGACCCCAACCTATGATAAAATCTTTACACCCCATTTATGATCGTTTGTGTTTGATTAGCAAAATTAATAATTGTTTTAGGAAATTTTAAGTGATTTTAAACGCTTGGCTTAGACCTAGTGAGTAGGTAACTGTCATTAGATGGGGGTCCTGGGGTGCCTAATCCCTTCCCCAAGACCTAAATAGATCTCTTACCTAGATCACTCTGGATTGTAGGCCCCTTATTTTGGATTATCTCGGGATCCTACTTCCCCTAAGTAGGTGGTGACTTTTAAAGTGAATTTAGCATTATTCCTCTACTCTCGAACCTTATCTCGACATTTAGAGCTAAGAGGAGGGGAAAAACGATAAATTTATACGCTTACATGCGGGTTTCGGGAACCCTAGTTTGTATCTCATGGGTGAGTATAGAGTCGCCAACTATTCATTCATAAGGGATAAGTCCCCGGGATTTGGATAAGGTCTTGGTCTACGATCAGAGATCAGGATAAGAGGTTCGGTTAAGTTCGAGGAAGGGGTTAGGAACTCCGGCACTTCCACTTTCAGGAGTTCCCTACTTGCTAGGGTTAAGCACAATTAAGTTCAATTTTAATCAAATGTCTAAATGTTTAAGATAATATTAATCCAAGAAAGAGAAAATCCTAGACTAGGGTCGAACTCGGGTTAGGCTGTCTACGTACTCACATAGGTGTGAGATCAGAATGAGCGTAGTGCTGGCACATGAGCCCGTGCCAAGGCTAGGGGTGTGTGTGTGTGCACCAAGGGTGACCTAGGGTCTAACAGAGAGGCTAGGGGTGGTTGACCGGGTTGGTCAAGTGCTTGATATTGGGCCCGGTAGGCCAATGGGTAGTCCAGTAAACTAGGGTTTTGGTCCGGTAGGCCGAGGTTGGGCCTGGTAGGCCAAGAGTGAGCCCGGTAGGCTAAGGTTTGGCCCGCTAAGCTAAGGGTGAGCCTGGTAGGCTATGGTTTGGCCCGGTAGGCCGAGATTGGGCTGGTAGGGCAAGGGGTGAGGCCCGGTAGGCCCAAGGTGTCTTAACTAAGGGTTAGAGTTACTAACCATGGTTAAAAAAGTGATTAACCATGGTTAAGGGTACTAACCATTAATAAGTCCAAAGTAGTTTTTTTTGTCCTTTTGAATTTTTTTGTGATTTTTTCCAATGGTTAAGGAGGCTTATCCGCGGTTAAGGGGGAGGTCACCATGGTTAAGCATCTTAACAAGGGTTAAATGGCTAGACGAGGTCATTTTTAGGCTTCTCAGATTATTTTAGAATTTTTGAACATTTTTCAGATTTTTTTCGGGTCCATGAGCTGCTTAACCATGGTTAAGGGTTCACCACAGGTGGGTTTAATCATGGTTAAGGGGCCGACCGAGGCAAAAATGGGCCCAGGGTCCATGGCAGGGCCTAGACTGGCCTCTTACCTGGTCTGAGCCCCCACAAAGTCTAGTAAAGGCAAAAAACTCAAAAAAAGTTATACTTTTAACCACAGTTAGCATAAATTTAACCATGGTTAACGAGAGAACCATGGTAAACCGAGACTACCAGTTGGTAGCCTGTAGTCTGGTGAATGTTTTGAGCCTTTGTGGGGTCCAAGAGGAGGTCGGGTGTGGGCCCCACAGAGGCCCAAAGTTGCCTCGTTGCACATCACATAAAATGATAGATTTTTCGAACAGATTTTTTTGCAAACTCTACGGTGATTTTGCCACTGATTGGCTCAACCCCCAGGAGATCTGAGACCAAGGTTACGAAGTCTGCTGTGAGGGAAACAATTTGGGCCCTTATGTGGTCCAAGAGGAGGTCGTATGTTGGCCTCACAGAGACCCAAAGTTGGCTACTCGGGCTGTTTGGCAGACTGTCGACCCTAATTTGGGGTCGATTTAACCACGGTTACCAGCGGAATTGGAAGCTAAAATTTTACAGGGAGGTAGCCGAGTATGTGGGGAGTCTAACCATGGCATCGATTTTGACCAAGGCCAGGTCTATCCTAGGTTAAATCAGGGTTAAAGGTAGCTGCCCGAAAATGATTTTTCCAGAATTTGTTTTTTGACAAAACTCTTGTTTGGGGCTGTGGTGTTCAACTCGTGAAGGTCCAGGGGGTTCCTCATGGGTTGAGGCCCCCCAGATGTCTGAGAGTGACCGCTATGGTGGTATGGGGGTGGAGAACTCGTGGTGCTTCAAGGGAAAACCCCCCCATCAATGAAGAAGGTGATGGGAGGGGACCCTGTCCTCAGCCAATAGTTACTGAAATGTTTTAAAAAAATCGAAACGGGACCCCTGGAATGGGACCAGGGGTCCCTTACAATGGTGGAACTAAGTTAAAAAGGGAGAAGAGGTATACCCTGTCACATCTTCGAATTTTAAACTTTTGTTTTGCTCCCCTTTTTGGGCTTAACCACCACATGTGTGGGGAAGGCTAAAAGTGTTTTACCCTAAAAAAAATTTGAATTTTAAAAGGGTGATGTAAGTCCCACTTGGATTGGGCTTAGTGGGCCCATGATTGGGCCCAAAAATAAGGTTTTATTCATTTTTTGGAGTTTTGGACTTGAAATGGGTCTTGAGCCCATGGGACTTTGCCTAGGGCTTAGACTAGGGCTAGGGCTAGGGCTAGGGTCTTCCTAGGGTTAGACCTAGGGTTTAGCTAAGGTTAGCCTACGGTTAGGCTAGGGCATAGGTTTATTTGATTGAAATGGGCCTTGAGCCCATAGGGGATTTAACCTAGGGTTTGCATTAGGGTATGGGCTAGGGCTAGGCCTAGGGTTAGGTCTAGGGTTTACCTAGGGTTAGACCTAGGGTTTAGGTAGGGTTAGCCTAGGGTTTGGTCTAAGGCCTAGGTGCTACCTAAGGTTAAACTAGGGTTTGTTTAGGGTCTACCTAGGGCTAATAGGGTTTAGCCGGGAATAAACATGGTTAATAGAGGTTAACCATGGTTAAGCAGGGTATAAAAATTGAGTGCTTACAGCTGCTCCTCTTTACCGGAGGGTGCTAGGATGACAATTGAACGGCAAAGGCTGGAAACATTCTATTTTTACACCGAGATGGATGTTAGGAGTGATAATATGCATGCTGTGTAAATGGTAAGTGTGGTGAAGTGATGAAGACTACTGCTAGAGAATAGCGGGTTACTGGGAAAAAACATGATGCAAGGATGGCGTGACGCTGAGGTGCCGGCCGAAAGAAAACGTTGCTTAGTAGCGGCAAGGGGGATTGATTGAAGCAGTGTTTCCCGGAGGATATTAACCGAATCGATCGGAGCACACACGGGGTGTCGAGAACACACAGGGTGTTGGACATTCCAGGTGTCGACAAAGTGTGTTATGTCGATGCTCACCTGGGATGCCAAGGATACACGGGGTGTCGAAGCGGAAGACATGTAGGTGGTGTCCACTGTAATGGTGCACACGGGATATCGGGCATGCGAGGTGTCGACAAAGTGTATTATGTCAACGTTCACCTAGTATGCCAAGGACACATGGGGGTGTCAAAGAGGAGGACATGCAGGGGATAGTGCTGCAGTGTGACGAGGTTGTCACGGAGAACACAGAATGTTCGGCATGTGAGGTGTCGACAAAATATATTATGTCGACGCTCACCTGAGATGCCAAAGACATACATGGGTGTCAAAAAGGGGAACATGTAGGAGGTAATGCTGCGGTGTGACGAGGTTGTCACGGAGCACACAAGATGTTCGGCATGCAAAGGTGTCAACAAAATGCATTATGTTGACGCTCACCTAGGATGCCAAAGACACACGGGGTGTCACAAAGAGGGACATGCAGGAGGTAATGCTGCAGTGTGATGAGGTTGTCACGGAGTACACAGGATGTCCGACATACAAAGGTGTCGACAAAATGTGTTATGTCGACGCTCACCTAGGATGCCCAGGACACACGGAGGTGTCACAAAGGGGACATGCGGGTGGTGTACACTGTCAAGGTACACACGGGATGTCAGGCATTTGAGGTGTCGATAAAGTATGTTATGTCGACGCTCACCTAGGATGCCCAGGACACACAGGGGTATCACAAAGGGGACATGCGGGTGGTGTACACTGTCAAGGTACACACGGGATGTCAGACATGCAAGGTGTCAACAAAGTGTGTTATGTCGACGCTCACCTAGGATACCCAGGACACACGGGGGTGTCACAAAGGGGACATGCGGGTGATGTACACTGTCAAGGTACACACGGGATGTCGGGCATGCGAGGTGTCGACAAAGTGTGTTATGTCGACGCTCACCTGGGATGCCCAGGACACACGGGGGTGTCACAAAGGGGACATGCTGGTGGTGTACACTATAAAGGTACACGCAGGATGTCGGGCATGTGAGGTGTCGACAAAGTGCGTTATGTCAACGCTCACCTGGGATGCCCAGGACACACGGGGGTGTCAAAAATAGGATATGCGGGTGGTGTACACTGTCAAGGTACACGCGGGATGTCCGGTGGTGTACATTGTAAAGGTACCCACAGAAATTTCAAAGATTTGAGGCATGGCCTGGAGGCACTAGCCGGATTGATGTTGATATGGCCGAGAGGTGCTGGATTTTGATCAAAATGATTGATGCTGAGGTGCGCGACTTGATTAAATCCATGCGGCTAAAGTGCAATGTGTTGTGCGACTTGAATGTATTGGATGAGGCTTTCACCTTGTATGCAGCTAATATTTAGCTAGGATGTATTGAGTGCAACTTGATTAAGTGCAGCTAGAGTGCAGTGTGAAATTTGGATGCAGCTAGTTGGAGTGCAGTGAATGACTCGATTGAGTGTGTGCAACTAGTATGTAGCTGGATTTGAGTAACTAGAGTGTATTATGTGCGACTCGATTGAGTGTGTGCAACTAGTGTGCAGCTGGATTTGAGTAGCTAAAGTGCATTATGTGCGACTCGATTGAGTGTGTGCAACTAGTGTGTAGCTAGATTTTATGTATGCATCTAGTGTGCTGTTTGACTGGATCTGTGTAGCTAGAGTGCATTACGTGTGACTCGATTGAGTGTGTGCAATTAGTGTGCAGCTGGATTTGATTAACTAGAGTGCATTATGTGCGATTCGATTGAGTGTGTGCAACTAGTGTGCAGCTGGATTTGAATAGCTTGAGTGCATTATGTATGACTCGATTGAGTGTGTGCAACTAGTGTGTAGCTTTGTTTAGTGTATGACATGCATGACTTGACTTATGCTGATGCATGCGAGGTTCAACTAGTCTTGGTTTCCCTAGTGCGACATGCAGCTTGAAGGAGGGCTGGGTATATGACTCTTGGAGACCAGTCCTTTGCTATTTGAAGATTCCGGAGGCATTGAATCTTGCTCTCGCTTCTTACTGGAACCGTGATGCATCTCAGGCGATTGCTGAGTTCTGTTTAATCTGGCCAAGCCGATGGATAGACACTTAGAGGGTGATTGACCTAGTGAGTATTGAGACTCTGGCGGTGATTGGGAGACGTCGGAGGATTTGACAGACTCGGAAGACTTCGAGGATGGTTGATCCGATGAGTATGGGAACTCTGATGGTGACCAGAAGGAGACTTAGAATTTGAAGTTGAATGCTTCCTTTGCTAATGTGATTTAACAAGGAGATCACTTTCACAGGGTGAATGAATTTTCTCCTTGGGGGTAGAGTACGATGCTAAGCAGAATTGTCCTGTTGTGACATTGATGAAGTCATGTTTTGCATCTTTCGGAGTCGGGCTTTGCCGGGGACCTAGGGTCGCTTTTCCAATAAGAGTTGCTTTGCCTTGCTGCTGATTGAGTATTCCAGCTGGGGAGAAGCTTATTGAAAAGTAAACTGGATGCTTTTAGATTCTTATAGGGGAGAACGTTTGTAGAGGGCAATTGGAGACTTCTACTAGGGATCCACTGGGGAATGTGTCACTATTGTGGACCACTACTGATGATTTGTTGTGAGTGGCGCTTTGTTGGGGATTATCAGCTGGGGAATTAAGCTCTGCTGGAGGCTATTGCCGGGGGATCTGTTTCTCCGGGCCATCTGTTAGTGACTTGTGGCGGATTGTCGAGAGTTTGACGAGCCTGATTGCTGCTGGATTCTGTTGCCGAACTGCTATTCAGCTTTTCTCCATTTTTTACCCTTGGAATTACCAAGTCAATGAGGTTCGCATAGTTTTTGCGCAATGAGGCCATTACCGATTTTCCTTATGCCTGCGAAACTGATGAGTTTTCTTCCCCTTTTTGCCCCTGATCTCGAGACTAGGTCTGGGGTTCGCGTAACTTTTGCGCACCAATGCCATTTCTGGTTTTCATTGGGCTCGTGATGGATTTGAATGGAGTTCTGTTCCCGCTGTCTTGGATATTGGTATCTCGCTTTCGGATGCTTGCATGATAAGTTGCTTGCACCTTCAGTCTCTTGGGGATCTAGGAAGACTTGTGATAGGATGAAATGTAGGCTGGGGGACCAAAGTTTGGGACACCCTGGGATTTCTCCTTTGTAGATACTATTTTGGGGATCTCTTCTATTGTACTTGTTGTACTCTCTTGAGGATTTGTACTTTTGGATTTCTAGTGGAGTTTTTTTTTTTTTTAGGTTTTCCTTTGATGAAATTTTTTTTACACCCTTGAGAGTCAACTCGGCTGGGGAAGTTGAGGGGATTTTTGCTCTGTCGGACTCTATGAGGAAAAGATTAGAGAGGCTTTGGTTCCACTGGGGATGCTTTGACTCTGCGTAGTGGAGATTGGGGGAGGTATGATCCATTTTTGTGACCACACCTGATTTGTCAGGCTGCCTACGTATCCTTTGCAGGATCAGGTCATGATGTAGTTCAGGCAAATGCCTTGGCAAGGGAGGGTGTCCCTGAAAAGGCTATATAAAAAGAAATCTGTTAGGTTTAAAGGGGCTAACTAGCGGATTTCATTGATCCGCAAAACAGGTTTATATTGAAGGGGATGAAGGGGCGCCAAGGATGGCTTCCTGTCCTTTCCTAAAGCGGCTAAAAGTGAAAGCGTTATCAAATAAGACCTTAAGCGTTGTACTTTGATTTTGCCCATTTGATTGGTTCGGGATCCAATGGTTAGTCCGATATTGCCCCTTGCTTTGTCGGGTGATGCATTTCCCCTAGCAAATCTGTGCAGCTTTTCCTGCAGTTGTCAGTCACTTGTTCGGGTGTCTGCTTTGCTTCAAGTTGCCCCCTGTTCCGAGCATTGTCTTGGGGGAGCTTTGATTGAGATTATGTCGGATAACCGGAGATGGGCTTGCCCCTTGCTTTTGATTGCCCCCTGCCCCTGGCGCGGCGAGGTTTTGACCTTTGTATTTAGGGTTGCTACCCGACTCTGTACGAGATGGAGTTTCTGGATAAGACTCTACTCTTCATCATATTCTACCCCTGAGGATCGTGGGTCTAATTATCTGTTTAAGTGACCTCTTGTTAAAGCAAATGAACTTAAGAAACATTCAGCTATGCTAGTCAAGCATGACAAAGGAGATGAAACTCTTGAGGGAGTGATTTCATTGAATTAAAAGAGGTAGACTCTGGACTTGGACTCGTACAAGGGCCATTGCGGCCGACTCTTACAGGAAGAGAAACCTAATTAAGACTCGGCTTGGTTCTGATCAACCTAAACTCAACATTTTGTTTTCAAGTCTCCCTCTTCAGATGGGCTGGTGAAGGCACTGCTTTGGGTGGCACAACGACGGCTGGATGATGGGCTGAGCAGGGTTTTTAGGAGCACCAGCTACCAGACACATAGTTGAGTTTGCCCTCGTCGATTAGATCTTCGATTGCATGTTTTAGAGCAATGCAGCGATCAGTGGAATATCCAGGGCCTTGATGAAAGCACAGTGTTCATGCTCCCGGTAATTGTGGTTCCTTTTGGCTAAGGGTAGTAACGGATTAGGTCCGCGGAGTGTGATCAACTTCCTTTCAACAAGAGTCGATAGGAGTTAGCCGAGTGGAAGAGGGGTGAAATGGTTGGGTGGTGTCCGCTCTTTCTTAGGCTTGAGGGGCGGATGAGATGGAGATTTTTGTGGTTGTGCCACTGGGTCAGATGTGTTTGTCTGAGATGTAGGGGGCGGGTCTGGGTTTGCCTTTGTGCCACCCGAAACTTGTCGAGAGCGGTAATCATATCTTGGAGGAGGAGGGTTGTAAAAATGATTTCTTGGTTGTTCAATGATTCTCCGTGTTACATCGCTTGAGTCCTGAAGTTGCCGCTTTAGTAAAGTGGGATTTGGAAAGATAAAGCAAGTCAATACCGGCGGTAAGGTATGTGAATCTAAAATGCATGAATATGCACGGGTAAAAACCCAATGAATGAGGTGGGACTCAAAAAGAGAAAAGACTTGACCCTAAGCAGCACTCCTGATGGGATAGAGTGAAGGATAGACATGGTCTATGGATTCTTGTAGTTGGGTCACTTCTAGGAGTGTTGTCGGCTACATGATGTGTGGGCTGTACTCTACAGATGCACGAGTGATGCCTGAGCTAGGATAGACTGGACTCTTACAGCTTGGGGGCGATGTCTAGATTAGGATAGATCGGTATCCATGCTTTCTTGTGTAGGTGCAAGTGCAGTGCCCTAGTAAGGCAGATGTGATGACAGTGCATGTGTAAACACCTAGTGTAGTATACCGGTGTTGATAGTGTAGCGTACCGGTGGTGCAAGTGTAAGGTGCAGTGTACCTGTAGTGTATGTGCAGTGACCCTAGCTGGTGCAAATGTAGTGCACAGACCATGATGAGGATGCATGAATGATGCAATAATGCCGGAGGGGCATAGTGCGAGTGTTTATGGCTAATGCTGGGTAGCATCGCGAGAAAAAAGATTTTGCATTTGATGTGCGGGAGGAGAGTACAGGACTGTGACTCAAAAAGAGAAAAAAACTCGATCCTAGGCAGGTCCGTCAGGGATCGTGAAGTCAAGTGGTCGGGGCACACCGTCTAGGCCCATGATTTATTGTTGGAGGGATGTGACCTTAACCTCCATGTTCTCAATGACTTCAACAACATTGAACATCCGAGAGCTGAACTATCGGATCCGAGCGGTCATCTCAGCCTTTGTACTGTCGAGCTGCTCTTGGATTATAGTAGTTTCCCTGGTTTCGCCTCTCCGTTTCTTCTGGTAAAACTAGAGTATTTGCTCGAGATGCTCGATCGGCTCCTGTATGGCCTGAGGTTTGATGTCCCGCTCTGCTTCCTGTAACCTGGATGCCTATTGAGCTTTCCGTAGCCTTTCTCTTTCATCTGGATTTGGAGCTGTCTCTCCAAGAAGATGTCTCTCCAGGGAACTACCTTTTCAGTTAAGGGTATGGTTCCGCGAGATGGAGCCAAGATTGGTGTGGGTAGGTCCCTGAGTGTGGGCATGCTGGATGGAATGTCAGGTTCTTCCGCTCAAAGCCAGTATGCTGCAACTGTAGGTGGTCCTGATGTAACCACGAAATCTGGCCACTGATCTCGCCTGAAGCTTTAGCCAATCTGACTAGAATCGACGTGTGAGGCTGTTGGAGTGTACAATGAAAGTGATCCAATTATTTTCCTGCTGGTCTATCAATGGCATACGCTGAGGGAATCTGAACTGTCGAAGGACTAGGAGTGGAATGTAGACTATGGAGCTCGTAAGTCCTACAAGGATCATACATCGCCTTCTGGTGATGACAATGCGATGTAGCTTTTTCGGTACAAGCTATTGGCACTGCCACATGATCTCCTTCTCTGTCAGCGTTTGGCAAAGCTGATAGAGCTTCCTGACGTCCATAGTCGTTATCGGGCCCTGATTCTGAAAAATCTTCTGAGGTAGACTGTAGGCTTCATAGAGGTTGACTGGTATGGCTATGATCGTAGGCAGGTGTCCTACCAACCATAGGTGCAGGAGGGATGTACTGGCATGGAAGATGCCCCTTCTGCAGTCTGTTGCCTGGTTGAGAGCCCTGAGAAGCTTTGCAAGGACGACTAGTATGATGGTTTCAGAACTGCAGGTGTCCTTAATAATCCCCACCAGAACTGACTCGACAAGCATACGACACATCGGGAACATCAGCTGAGATATGACTATCAGTGCAAGGGCGTTGAGACCAAGAAGTTCTGTTGTAATGGAGTCAGGATTTCACTTGTGCTTGTATTGCTTTTCAAGATATGATACGGGTATCTGGTGAAAAAGAGCCGTTAAGACTGGGCTACAAATAGGTAGGCTTGATATGTAAGAACCTGGATAGGTCTGCCTGATATGTTGTCTTGTAGTGCGGTATTATTGCTTCGCCGTCCATGTTTAACCCCAAGATATGCTAAATCTCTTCCAGTGTTGGATACAGTTCGTCCTTACCGAAATAAAACACCATGTGAGATGGGTTCCAACACTGGATAGTTGCATACATTAGGTGCGGGTCCAGTTTAACCATGGATAAGTTTAGGATAGTCCCGGTTTCGAAGTATTGAGCCTAAGCGATACACTGACTCAGGGTGAAGACCTCAATTGCTTTCTGGAGGTTGTGATTACATGTCTCCTAAGAAGTCAAATGCACGGGTCGGGCTGGTTGACCAATTGACTGGGTTATCCCTAAAGGACCTACCATCTACACTCGATGTGAGTGCACTGTGTATGTAGATGAAATATGTAAAAATGATGTAATATTTTTTGGGTGTGACAAAGCACATATGATCTGATAGGGCAGACGGACAGACTTCCGACATGCTTTACCCGGGTTGTTGGGAACCGGGGGCCTATCAGGTTAAGGTCGGGGATAGGTCTGGTGAAGACCTAATCGACTGAGATTTGAACCCCATATGCTATATCAGGAAGCAGGGTATGATGCGTTTTATTACAAGCACAAGTTTGGTTCATTACATGCCCCTGATGGGTGGTTATTCGGGTAGAGCGTGCCCGGGTAGTCAATCATGCCTGGGGATAGGTATAGGGTGCAAGCAGGTTATGGTTTAGAGTATCATTCCAGGTGGGCTGCTTGTAGACTATACCTTAGCCTAGGCTATATGTATGCATGTTGGGGTGATGCAAGCGTGTTCCTAAGGGTGAGGGGATCACTTAACACCGTATATGCGACTCCCTAAAAGGGACTATTGGTGTAAGCGGGAGTGTTCAGAACCGTTTCCTGAGGATAGTCACCCAAAAGGTAAAGTTCCGCGGACCTCCAAGACTGTTAAGCCTCTGTTACTGAGGATAGTCATCCAGCAACCGTGAGCGTAATAAGCCTGTCTAATGGGTATTGGGCTTATTACACTACTATATTATGTATGTTATGCACAGTACACAAATCAACAAAGAGATGAAAAAATGATTAGTATTAAGTTAAATAATAAGACATTTGATTAATTTGAGGTTTATTTGGAAATCTAGGTTCCGGGTTGAACCTTAATGTCCTCAGCAGAGTCGCCAGAGCTGTGAGCACGGGTTTCGGAGAAACCTTGATTTGTATCTCACGGGTGAGTATAGAGTCGCCACCTATTCATTCGAAAGGGATAAGTCCCTGAGATTTGTATAAGGTCTTGGTCTGCGATTAGAGATCAGGGTAAGAGGTTCGGTTAAGTCCAGGGAAGGGGTTAGGCACCCTGGTACTTCCACTTTCAGTAGTTCCTTACTTGCTAGGGTTAAGCCAAATTAAGCTCAATTTTAATCAAATGCCTAAATGTTCAAGATAATACTAATTCAAGAAAGAGAAAATCCTAGACTAGGGTCGAACCCGAGTTGGACTGCCTACGTACTCACATATGGGTGAGATCAGACTGAGCGTAGTTCTGACACATAAGCCCGTGTCAAGGCTAGGGGTGTGTGTGTGTGCACCAAAGATGGCTTAGGTTCTAGCCAAGAGGCTAGGGGTGGTTGACCGGGTTGGTCAAGTGCTTGGTATTGGGTCCGGTAGGCCAATGGGTAGTCCAGTAGACTAGGGTTTGGGCCCGGTAGGCCGATGTTGGGTCTGGTAGGTCAAGAGTGAGCCGGGTAGGCTAGGGTTTGGCCCGGTAGGCCGAGATTGGGCCCGGTAGGTCGAGGGTGAGCCTGGTAGGCTATGGTTTGGCCTGGTAGGCCGAGATTAGGCCCGGTAGGCCAAGTGGTGAGGCCCGGTAGGCCCAAGGTGTCTTAACCAAGGGTTAGAGTTGCTAATCGTGGTTAAAAATATGATTAACCATTGTTAAGGGAACTAACCATGGTTAATAAGTCAAAAATAGTTTGTTTGGTCTTTTTGAATTTTTCTAATTTTTTTGGGTTTTTTCAGATTTTTCCCAATGGTTAAGGATGCTTAACCGCGGTTAAGGGGGGAGGTCACCATGGTTAAGCATCTTAACCATGGTTAAATGACCGGAAGAGGCCATTTTTAGGCTTCTCAGATTATTTTAGAATTTTTGAGTATTTTTCAGATTTTTTTCGGGTCCATGGGCTGCTTAACCATGGTTAAGGGGCCGGCCGAGGCAAAAGTGGGCCCAGGGTCCATGGCAGGGCCTAGACTGGCCTCCTCCCCGGTCTGAGCCCCCACAAAGTCTAGTAAAGGCAAAAAAACTCAAAAAAATGTTATACTTTTAACCACAGTTAGCGCGAGTTTAACTATGGTTAACGAGGGAACCATGAAAAACTGAGAGTACCAGTGGGTATCCTGTAGTCCGATGAGGGTTTTGGGCCTTTGTGGAGCCCAATGGGAGGTCGGGTGTGGGCTGTACAAAGGCCCAAAGTTGCCTTGTTGCACATCACATAAAATGATAGATTTTTTTGCAAACTTTGCGCCGATTTTGTTGCTGATTGGCTCAACCCCCGGGAGATCCAAGACTAAGGTTACGAAGCTTGCTGTGAGGAAAACAATTTGGGCCCTTGTGAAGTCCAAGAGGAGGCCGAATGTGGGCCTCACAGAGGCCCAAAGTTAGCTACTCGGGCTGTTTGGCAGACTGTCGACCTCACTTTGGGGTCGATTTAACCACGGTTACCCAGCGGAATTGGAAGCTAAAATTTTACAGGGGGTAGTCGGATATGTGGGGAGTTTAACCATGGCCTCGGTTTTGACCAAGGCCGGGTCTAACCCGGGTTAAATCGGGGTTAACGGTGGCTACCCAAAAATGATTTTTCCAGAATTTTGTTTTTTGAAAAAACTCTTGTTTGGGGCTGTGGTGTTCAACTCATGAAGGTCCAGGGGGTTCCTCATGGATTGAGGACCCCCCAGACGTCTGGGAGTGACCGCCATGGTGGTATGGGGGTGGAGAACCCACGGTGCTTCAAGGGGAAACCCCCCCATCAATGAAGAAGGTGATGGGAGGGGACCCTATCCTCAGTCAATAGGTACTGAAATTTTTAAAAAAAATCGAAATGGGACCCCTGGAGTGGGACCAGGGGTCCCTTACAATGGTGGAACTAAGTTAAAAAGAGAGAAGAAGTATACCCTGTCACAGCTACAGTGGTGAAAACGGGGGAGGTAGCTGCGCGGTGGTGGCGACCTGTGGAGCTCGGGAAGGGGTTAGAATGGATTCGTGGAGGGCCTGAGAGGTCTATGGATGGCTGCAAGTGGAATGGAGCAGGGCGGGAGCTGCTTGCAACCGAAAAAAAAATCTTCAGATTTTTTTTTGAACTCGTAGAGGATGGTGTTAAAATGGAAGTTGCAAGGGTGGTATTGGGTGTGGTATATGAACTAACTAAGTGAAGATGAGAGTCTTAGCAAGATGGAAGATGGGCTAGCTGAATGGGAAGATGTCTGAATTTTATTTTTTTTTTATTCGCCCCCCTTCAAACCTTGGTTGTTGTGAGGTTAAATAGGAGATGGGGAGGTGGCTAAGGGAAGGGATAAGGAAGAGGTACGCTTGGGGGACACGGCATAAGGGCCAGGCAAGGCTGCAGGGGCAGCTGACTGTCATTGTCCTCTTGAAGAAGACGATGAAAAGTAGCAAGGACTTATCTCATTTTATTTTTTTTTGCTTTACATCTGGTTGTTAGGTTGATTGAATTGGGCCTCTTGTAGGGTTTGCCAAACAAGGGTTGACCCCTAAGTTTTGGATTTTTTTTTTCTTCTTTTTTTTTTGGTTATTTTTTCGAATTTTAAACTTTTGCTTTGCTCCCCTTTTTGGGCTAAACCACCACATGTGTGGGGAAGGCCAAAAGTGTTTTACCCTAAAAAAAATTTGAATTTTAAAAAGGTGATGTGAGTCCCGCTTGGATTGGGCTTAGTAGGCCTATGTTTGGGCCCAAAAATAGGGTTTTATTCATTTTTTGGAGTTTTGGACTTGAAATGGGTCTTGAGCTCATGGGACTTTGCCTAGGGCTTGGACTAGTGCTAGGGCTAGGGCTAGGGGTAGGGCTAGGTCTAGGGTCTTCCTAAGGTTAGACCTAGGGTTTAGCTAGGGTTAGCCTAGGGTTAGGCTAGGGCTTAGGTTTAGTTGATTGAAATGGGCCTCGAGCCCATAGGGATTTAACCTAGGGTTTGCATTAGGGTATGGGCTAGGGCTAGACCTAGGGTTAGGTCTAGGGTTTACCTAGGGTTAGACATAGGGTTTAGCTAGGGTTAGCCTAGAATTTGGTCTAAGGCTTAGGCGCTACCTAAGGTTAAACTAGGGTTTGTTTAGGGTCTACCTAGGGCTACTAGGGTTTAGTCGGGAATAACCATGGTTAATGGAGGTTAACCATGGTTAAGCAGGGTGTAAAAATTGGGTGGTTACATTAGGGTTCAACAATCTAAATCTTGGTTTTAGAAAAAAAATATTAACCCTAAAAAGGAAATTAAAGGGGCTTTGTGAGTGCGATTGAACTCGGGAACTCTCCCGAGTTTAATTGCAATTGGACAGGATTCGGCTAATCCTTTGGGTTTGGTTTTTATACTAAAAAATCATGGTTAAAAATATTAATCATAGTTAAAGGAGTTAATCACAGCTGAAAGGGACACGTGTTGGGGATGAGGGGCGAGACCTGTAGGGGCAAATTAATGCTAAAAAAAGTGCAATAGAAGTATGTAACTCGAGGCTGACAAATCAATGGTGCAAGTAGGGATGTCAACGGAGCGGATAGTGCTCCTATATGATTCGATAATCCGACCTCCTATCCGAATCCGCTCCAAAATCTGCCAGATAGTAAATTCAAAATACCGAATTCAATTTCGGTTAACCAATCAAATTCGGACAATCTCTTAATTCAATCGATTAATAATTGAATTCGAATACTCGAATTCGGATACTATCCGAATTCGATTGGTTATCCTAATAACCGAATTCAGATACTGGAATTCGGATAATATCCAAATTTGACCTATTACTATCTAATCGAATGGTGTTTGATTACTATTCGAATTTGAATTTAGAGACCTGGAGTATGTATACATAGAATAAGAATTCAAATATCAATTAAGGAAGGAATATGGTGTATTCTTAGTGGCTCATACTCCACTTCTCTTCATTCTCAAATTACATGTATGGTTAATGGCTCATGTCATAATACAAATCAAAACCAACAATTGCCTACTGTCAGTACCAGTCTCTTCAACTTCATCCTATTTTATCTGATATAACAAAAATTAGGGAAAATAAAGAAAATAAAAGTTTAGAAATCAGAATTGATGCCTTATAATGAAAGAAATCCCAAGATTGTCTATAAAACAAAATGGGTGTCAACTGTCAACACTGTTATGTATCAGGAGACTAAAAGACCACTTTGAATTGTGCTGTATAGCCTACCAAATTTTTATTTGTGCTGTATATACAAAAGGAAAATCCTCTTTTTTCATGTGTCTCCAATCTGCATGTATAGATGTGCTGGGGTGGGGGTGGGCTGGGTATTTCAATGGCTCTACAATGAACAAACTTAAACATGAAGGTGGTGTTTGGATCAGATTTTTTTTCTTCGATTTAATCACTTTAAATAGATTCTAAGCCATTTTAAACTCGAGAATCTTGTTTGGTTCACTCAGAAAAAAAATCTATTTTAAGCGCATAACAGAAGATAGATAGCAACCTGACCACAATGATAGTAGACCAGAAAGAGTAAATGTAGATAATTTGATAGTACACCATGATAAAGTGTCTATTTTAAAGTTTGATGGGCCAAAATGAGTAGGAGTATATCTGTGTAAGTCAAAAAACTTTAGGATTTAAAAAACCAAACATATGAGAACCAGATTCGTGGATCCTCTTCACCCCTCCTTCAGCATTAGAAGAGCTGCATAGACACCAAACAGGGCATACAAGTAATAGAAGAGCTGCATTGACACATAATATAATTATAGTACTGGATCGAGTAAGTGTGAAAATCATTATTTGTCTGACTCCTCTACTTGTGTTTGCAATACTTAAATTAAAAGAGGCAAAATAGTCAATAAAAAAATGTTACTGAAAAAAAGTAGGACCAACTGTACTTGTAGCATGTCAAAAGTAGGGGTTAAATTACTAAAAGACTGTCATCCATCTAATCAAATTATAATCATTTATCTATCAATTGTGTGTATGTCGGGTGTTATATTACCTCTTACCAAATTTTTTTTACGGTGGTCCATCTAATCAAATAACCCAAACTCCATCAAGTGAGAACATCTTAAATCTTCTAATAGTTCCCTAAGGGACTATTAAAATCAAATTAAACAAACAATTTTACTGAATTGACTTGTGCAAACGCACAATTAATGAACTCCATCATCGCAAAAAAGCCTACAAAAATATATATGTGATATAATTAGAAGTCACATTAAGAAACTAGTTAGCTAACTATTTAGAAAAAGATAAAACCAATTAGAAAATGCAAAAGAAAATATATGTCTGATTTACTTGCATATTGTACAACCAAATTTCGAGCGGTCTCAAGATGAGAAGACCATTCCTGAATTACCTTCACTGTTATGTGAAGTTTATTATTTGTGGGGAGAACTATCCTTCAAATGCGGGTAAACTTGGATTGTTAATTACCTTCCATTGTTGTAGGGAGGAACCTCTAATTAAGGAAAACAAAAACCAGGGAAGATGTGGGTGGCATTTTATCCCAGTCCAGTTGCAGAAGGAAGTGGTCTCATTCCAGCCTTGCAGATAATTATCAGGGTCACTCATGGTTTTGAAAATGGGGGCTGTACTTGTGTTGATTACTGGTGATGATTGTGAAGGACGTATCAGTCAATTGCTGGTGTATTTTGTAGAAAATCACTGTCTTGAAGTAGAGGGGTTAATTATGCTTTGCCACACCAAATAGGCTTCTACAATACGCTGAGCTTCTTTTGGAGGTCGGTTTCACTTGCACGCCATGTAAGTTTCAGAATCAAATTTTCTTTTAGCTGTTTGTGAGTTTCTTGTGGCCCTACTTTCCCTTATCAGTTTGATGTGAATTGTTATGAATCGATTTCTTTCGATCTTTCAGGTCGCAAAACTTAAAAGACGTACCTGAATCATTCTATAGACCTGACTAGGTTACTCTTGTAGTCCTAAAGCAAGGTTGAACTACTAAATGGAGAAGGAGAAGAAATTGGAAATAAATAAAGTATCCAGTGGGATCTAAAACCTCTCAACACTTGTATCAATAATTTTCATTGCGGGGTAAAGCTTGAATTAGGAGTTTCCCTTACTCCTACAACAATAATCTACCAAGGCTTTAGCAGCACCTGTTAGTGCTTCTAAAGGTAAACTTTGCCTTAGACTTCTCAATTTCTTTTAGGGCTTGCATTGATCTTCTTCTAACCATATTTACTTTTTTTGCCTCTTTATAATGGCAGTTATAAAAAAATAGATTTAGGAAAGAGGTACAGGATCGATCATGTATACTTGTTCAGTTGGCTAAGAAAGAGGAAAGGTGTTCGTTTCATGGAAGCTATTTTTTGCAGGAAATAGGTGTTGATGTTGTGCTTTGAAACTAGTCCATAGGTAATTTCCCTTTTTAATATGCTTTTTGTGTTCTAATTTAATTATATTTATTATCAATTGAAAGCAAATCTTGTATTTGCAGTCTCAAGGATATGTCATATTAGAGGGAGTTAATAATATATTTTCTATTTGGCATAACCTAGGAAGCACGGATACGGATGCGGGATATGGGTATGATACGGATACGGCGCTACGTCAGAACCTAAAAAAATAGGATACGGGTATGGCCAGGATACGTCTGTAATTTAAAAAAAAAATAATAATAATATTATATTTTGTATTATAATTACAAAATAACCATTGGTTTAGTTATGTTTATGTATAAAAAATATCATGTCCATGCAAAAGCAAAAGAAATAGGGTCATTTTATCATCCACTAAGCAAAAAAGAAAGTCATCCTATCATCCACTAAGCAAAATATAAAGAAGACCATGTCTATACAAAAACAAAAGAGATAGGGTCACACCCCCGGGGTCTCCAAAATAAAAAATAAAAAAAATTCATGACCGTATCCCCTCGTATCCATGCCGTATTGAAGCCATATCCGAAATAAAAAATTATTTTTAATTAACGGGATACATCTAAGCCGTATGCCGCCATATCGGAGGTGTATCCATATCTGTATCCGATACGGGTACGAAAGCCTATTTGAAGTATCTATGCTTTCTAGGGCATAACATTGCAGCACATTAACAAAGTTCTTCTATATTTTCAAAACCTTCTAAATAATGCACTACTTTTTAGTTGAACAATTAATTCACAAAGTATTAACAACTTAATATTTTTTTTTGGCATTTTTAAACGTCGCGGGCATATTATTCACTTCTTTGGAAAACTTAAGAATAAATATTTAATATATGAAATATATTTATTTATAAATTTTCATAATTAGTAATCTTATTTTTGTAATTTTTTCATATCTTACCCAACTTTTCTTCAAATTTTGTCATTTTTTCCTAATTAAATAATTCCCGAACTCCGACTTTGTGAATTAAATTGATTATGCATTGCAAAAGTATGGAATTCCAAAGAAATTGGAAACCAGAGTTATACTTGGTTTTTGATTCTAAAATTTTGGGATGTGTGGAGACAAATCTCATATACTCTCTTTTTTGGAGTTTTATAATAATAAAATGGGTGCAAATCCTCTCCAGTTATAACCGGATGTGGCACATCCGGTTATAACCCCTAGAGGTCGCCACGTGTCTCCTTTGACACCCCTTAACCGTGGGTAAGGTTCACCCACCCCTAGGGTTCACCCACCTATTTTTGGTTTTTTTTAAAAATATTAATTCTATTTTTAAAATTAAAAAATTGTTTTTAATATTAAAAAAACTTTAAAAACATATTTTTAATTTAAAAAATAGAATTAATATTTTTTTAAAAAAATCCAAAAATAGGTGGGTAAACCCTAGGGGTGGGTGAACCTTACCCACGGTTAAAAGGTGTCAAAGGAGACACGTGGCGACCTCTAGGGGTTATAACCGGATGTGCCACATCCGGATATAACTGGAGAGGATTTGCCACCTAATAAAATATATATGACTCGTTTTTTTATCTCTAGGATTAGGATTTAATAGCCCTATTTTTATTTTAGGATAATACTATCAGCAACCTCGTGATATGCACATGAAATAAATTGAGGGAGAGAGGGAGGTATGGTGGTTTTCGTTTGAGAGAGAGAGAGAGAGGCTCCTTTGGGGAAACAAATGGGGAGAGAAGGGAATGAGATTCGGTCTGGCCCTCGCTTGACCAAAATCATGTGGGCCCTCATCCCATTGGTCGACATGTGTCCCTTTTCCCTTTTAACACTACTTAATTGTGGGGAAGATTCACTAACATTAGGGTTCAACCACATAACATTGGTTTCTAGAAATGGACATTAAATATTCTTGGCAAAATGACAAACACATGGGGTGTAGGCTTCAACCCCCAAGTGTTGGTCATTTAGCAAAGAAAGGACCCGGCTAGCACTCCTCTCACTCTTGATAATTAATAAAAACGGCATTATCTTAGAGTTCTAAGTTACCTATTTTAGTGAGGTGTTGGAGCATCTCCACTTCAATCACATGGGTTTTCTCAGTATTTGCATTATTAAAATTTTTAAAAAAATCTAAGAAAATTAAAAGAGAAAAAACAGATGAAGAGAACAATAATCTCAAGAGATGAAGATCCAAAAGCACAAATAATTTTTTTTTAAAAATGGTTTATCGTGAGCTATAAAAGCAAATGTGAGAGCACTAACCACCACGGGAGCTAACGGCGGAGCAATTGTGGGATACGGCGGAGGTATACAGCGACGGGAGATGGACGGAGCCGATGGGAAGAACGGTGAGGAAGAAGAGAGGTGGGGAGAAGAGGGTTTACACAGTGGTAGGGAAGACTCTTGAGTTTCTTTCCTTTACTCTTTATTTTAGTTAAAGGGTATAATAGACTTAATAAAATTTTGAGATATATTTGGGGAAGTTTTTAAAAGTTGGGTGTATTTTGGGGGTCTCAAGAAACCCTGGGTGTATATAGGGAAAAATCCCTTTTGGTAGTTGTATGCAGTAGAGCTGTCAATGAGTGGATCCACCTCGTCAGTCGTGAGCCAAGCTTGAGTTGGGTATTTGATCTCGTTGAGCCAAGTTAAATGATTGAGCTCCTTTGTTAATCAAGCCGATCACAAGCAACAAGCAGCTAAGCTCGGCTCGAATAATTTTACTATATCTTTACTATTATAAAACGGATTGGTCCGTTCAAAACGTTGAATGAAACCTTTTAAATACCAAAACTGCCCCTTAATACAATAAATACAAAAAAAATTATAGTTTCTAAAAGGTTGAAATATTTTAAGGGTGGTTTAGTCATTTCATCCCTTTCTCTCTCTCACAAGTCCAATCAATTGCACACGTCAAAGTTCCTTTACTCTTACTCTTTCTCCTTTTTTTCACCCCTCTCTCCACCTTCTAGCAATACATATTGCGATTGAACTCAGGGAGAGTTCAATCGCACCTACAAGTCAACAGTAGTTATTTTTAATCCTTATTAATCATGGTTAAAATTTATTAATTCTTAAAGTTTAACAATTTAACCTTAATTTTTAGAAATTGTTTTTAAAAAAAATTAATCTTAGGGTTCGTGGGTCCCGTAGATTCCTCTTACCCTTATCTTTCTTTGGGTCCCAAATCCCAATCAATTGGAATTGTATTTACCAAAAAAAATTGGCATTGAACTCTCCCCAAGTTCAATCACACCTCAGGTCAACACGTGTCACTTTTAATCCTTATTAATTGTGACTAAGATTCACGAACTCTTTCTATCTTTACTATTATAATGCGAGAGGGGGGCGTAGCCTGATTTTTCCAAAATTCCCAAACTTCCCTTATATAAAACAAAACTTTGATTCAATGTTTTACTTTAATGTGTTAATGTTTTACTGTAATTCCCAAACTACCCCTTATCTATTTAAAGAATAGATTCACACCTAATTGTGATTGAACTTGGGGAGAGTTCAATTGCACCCGTAGGTTAACACATGTCCCTTTTAACTCCTATTAACTGTGGTTAACTCCTTCCCCTCGTTCTCACGTGCATCGCACGTGCCACCTGCTAGTTACTAATAAAATGAGAACTACCCTTAAAAACATAAGCTGATTTTTTTCAAATTCCCAAACTACCCTTACCATACTCATACTACCCCTTACTCATTTTGCTTAATTCAAATACTATCTCTTATTTGAAATTCTATACAATAACTAGACTCTTTGGAGTTCGGTTATGCCACTGAGGTCGCCATGTGTCTCTTTTAACGCTCCTTAATTGTGGTTAAAATTCACCTACCCATAGGGTTCACCCACCTATATTGGTTTCTAAAAAATTAGTAAACTTGAAATTTATACGATTATAACCAGACTCATTGGAGTCCGGTTACACCACTGAGGTCGCCATGTGTCCCATTTAACACTCTTTAATTGTGGTTAAGATCCGCTGCCCTAGGGTTCACCCACTTAGCCTTGGTTTTAAAAAAACTATACGATTTTTTTTTAACTCTAGGAATTAGTAAATTTTAACTAGGGTTCAAGAAAATTAATATTTTTTCCTAAAAACTAAGGATAGGTGGGTGAACTCTAGGGGTATGTGAATATTAACCATGGTTAAGGGTTTCAAAAGAGACACATGGCAACCTCAAGGATAGAACTGGACTCCAACTGTGGTTAAGATTCACCCAACCCTAGGTTCACCCAATTATTCTTGAGTTTTTTAAAAAATATATTTAATTTTTTTAGACCCCGGTTAAAATTCACTAACTCATAGGGTTAATTTTTTTTAATATATTGTTCTTTTTAAATCAAGGATAAGTGGGTGAACCCTATGGGTGGGTGAATCTTAAACCACAGTTAAAGAGTGTTAAAAGGGACACATGGTGACCTAAGTGGCATAATTGGACTCCTCGCTCTCTTGGCAAAAAGCTCCAAAAGAAGAATGTTTCGTCAAGGCCCTGCCCGCCCCCTTTCTTTGCTATACCCAAAATGTCCCTAAAGCCCTTTTGTTTTCGAAATATCTCTATGTCATATTTCTATAAGCAACGGGATGCCCCATGTTCAAAACGTTGAATGAATCTTTTGTAATTTCAAAACTACCATTTACTCTTAACTCATCTTCTTCCCCATCTTAGCTTATACATTATAAACCTTGAAAATGTAGATGGAATTTTGCAAAATTTCCAAATTACCCATATCATAATTATTACATAAGACAAACACTTAATTGAATATTTGCTTGATTCCCATACTACCCCTCACTCATCTATCTATTAGGCTTGAAATTTTTTACTGTTATAACCGGACTCCTTGGCATTCGGTTACGCCACTGAGGTTGTCATGTGTACATTTTAATACTCTTTAATTATGGTTAAGATTCATCCACCCCTAAGGTTCACCAACTTATCATTGGATTTTAGAAAAACAAAAGAAAAAAAAAGTAACCCTAAGAATTAGTGAATTTTAACTAGGGTTTAAAAAAATAATATTTTTTCTAAAAACCAACGATTGGTCGATGAACTCTAGGGGTAAATGAATCTTAACCACATTTAAAGGGTGTCAAAAGAGACACATGATAACCTCAAGGGCGTAACAAACTCTAATTGTGGTTAAGATTCATTGACTCCTAGGGTTCACCCATATATTCTTGGTTTTTAGAAAGAAAAAAAGTAATTTCTTTAAGGGTTTTTTTGAAATTAATGCCCTCATTAGGGTCCCTCTTCCCCGTCTCTTTCCCTTCCTCTCTCTCACGTGCATTGCACGTGCCGCCCACTAGTTACTTATAATACCCTAATAATATTAGTTTTCCCATTCAAGTTTAAAAACTTAAATATTTTTTTGTTAAGGTAAAACTTAGAGTCGTGAGAAGAGGACCCTGCGGTCCTCTTCCAAGCTGACAACAGTGTCCCCGTGTCCCTCTTAACACTTTTTAACCATGGTTAAGCTTAATAAAATTAAAATAAATATTTTTGTTTTTAAAAAAACCATGGTTAGATTAGTTAACTCCAGGAGGTTAACCATAGTTGATGTATGGTGAAAAAGGGTCGTGGACGAATGAGATCAGCGGGGTCAACTTCTTCACGAGAATAATTATGTTCAGTTCTTAATTTATTTTTTTAAGGGAGAATTTGATGGAAATGTTTAACAGGATGGGTAGGCTTGATAAAAAATAAAAAAAAAACTCATAATTTTGATTTGAATTCTTTTTGTTAAAATTAGGGTGAACGAGCCTAAAATAACAGTGCAAGCTCGCGAGTCGGCTCAAGCTCGATTCTCTATAGACGAGTGGAGCTCAAGCTAGCATTCAAGGTATTGAATTGAGCTTGAGCTAGCGCATATATGTCACGAGTTGAGCTTGAGTAGCACTCGGCTCGAGTCAATTCAGCTCGTTTACAAACCTAGTATATGGTGAGCCGCAACGGCACAACCAATTGGTGATGTTTATGGGGGGCTTGGATTGGATTTTTTTGGCCAAGAATCAATTCTGATAAAATTGATTGTGTAGAAATTAATGGTCAAATAATCATTTTTTCAAATAATAGTGTTCTGAGAATACGTAGGCGAGTCTCTCTACTTCGTATTCTCCGAACACTATTATATGAAAAAATGATTATTTGATTATGAATTTCTATACAATCAATTTTATCAGAATTGATTTTTGGCCAAAAAAATCCAATCCAAACGCCACATTAGTAAGTTAGAGAGTCGAGTCATAAACTTAATGTTACAATTATTTATTTAATTCTTGTGTGTCCCACATGTCTTATCGAGTTTTGGTTTCCTAAATCAACTTGGATTATCTTAAGATAATTCAAATCCTGATGATATCCTATCTCCTAATTAATGTGAGAATTATTAGAGTCATTACGTATCTTTCCTTGATGGATTAGGGAAGCCTAATGAGACTAGGACTCTTGGCCCTCCCTCTCCACCTTTATATAAAGACTTTGAAATTAAGTTAAGATCCATGATTAACACGTCTTGGAAATAAATGGAAGTGAGAGATAAGGTAAGTTAAGAGGAAAAAATTGTTCGTGTTTGCTCATGAATCCTAGTTCGTTGAACATCGAAAGCGTTGGTGATTCTTCACGATAGCACAATAAGGTAAGTATGATGATGCTTTATTTCTTTATGTGGAAAGCATGTAATTGAAGATCCTTTTGATGTTGATCGTTTGATAGAAAAGAATAAAGAAAACATATTATGAGTTTTACACTTAAAACTAGGCTTAAATATAATATATATATCAAACGCCACATTGTCACTTGAGAGAATGGAACCAAACACCTTACTAGCACAAGCCGGCTAGTGTTAAATTTGTATTAGGAGACAAAAAAAGGAAAATATCCACCTTCTCGGTCAGTGACGTGAGGAGATGCGTCTCGACTCCCCTTTTATCGTCACATTTTCCTCTTTTAACTCTATTTAATCGTGGTTAAGATTCAATCATCCCTAGGGTTCACACATCTACCCTTGGTTTTTAGAAAAATAAAATAAAAATAGCGCAATTAATATTTTATAACTTTTTTTTATTTTGATGATAGAATTAATATTTTATAACTTAATAATCTCTAATAATTAATAGATTTGTAAGGAACTAACTTGATTCTATATTGTATATTTAATAATCTCTTATACTTGCTATTTAATAATTTTATAAAAAAAATTCTAATATATTATTAGTTATTAGAGATGTTTTTACACTATATTAATACAGACTTATATGAATCTTACAAATACTTTATGTTGGTTTAGGTATTATGAAAAGAAAAGGATAAAATTATTTTAAATATTTTAACTATGTATAATAATTTATCATACATATACAATAGTATAAAGGTTTAGATATTTTAGACAATTTTTTTAAAAAAACAATTGTATGATGTTTTTCATAATAATTAACAAAAATTAATGGGAGAATCTCACGAAAAGAAGAGTTCAAAAGAACTTTTGTCTCTTTCCAAAATAAAAGATGTTTCTTCTTCTCTTTGAAAAATGGGTTAACTTCACCAAATTGAAATTACCATATATTAACCTTATACATTTGTATTTACATGAATCTTATTTAAAAAATACAACACATTCAAAAGAAATTATGAAAAAAAATAAAAATTGATGGGCCAATATAGTGATTCTTATATATAATATTCTCTTATAACTAATATAATTTCTTTTCACAAGAGTTATTAATTAAAAGAGGGTTTACTGTATATGTTTTAATATTTCTTTTGTTTTAAGATTTTTTTCAATTTTTTTTATTTGTTTTCATTGTTCTACAATCAAGAGCTTCTAGGTAAAGAGATAATAGGAGCTCTCCACATTATGCCTTAATACAAGGCATTCTTGCATTCCACCAACAGATTTTTAATTTATCAGAATAAATAGGGAGCTAGGATGCATTTTGGATTTTCGTATCTACTATATATTGGGCGAAGAGGAGTACTAGACTCAGACGTAGATCTCAGTTTTTTTTCTCTCCAAACTCTCACTATGAATGTAACATCAACAAGCTAAGAAAATAAAAAATAATAATTTAAAGGAGGAAGTTATGATTTAAACATTCCGGGTCTAGCATTTGTTATTGGACGAATTTGATCCCTGGACCATCTACGAATATGATTTAAACAATGACGAATGCCAGACCATCTACTTATGTTTTTCCCTATTCTAACTTATTCCACAATGCTCCCCTAACTGCCAAATTTCAAGTAGTTCTCCATACAGTTTTGCCAAGCAATGCAAATTATAGGGAAAAAGGGTCAAATTTTTTATTTCAATAAAAATATTAAAGGCAAATATGTTTTTTTTAAAAGCGTGTTAAAGTAGGAAAAACAATTTCTTTCATTTTTTCTTAATTAAGTGGACCAATTACCAATAACATGTATTGTACTTGAACGGTTGCATCCAATGTTTTCATAACTGGACCGGTCATCAAACTAATTGAGTGGCCGGTTCCCGGTTCGACCGTGTCCTTAAAAAAAAAAAAAAATCATTTTTTCTCATTTTTACCTGGTTCTGACTGGTTTTGGCCAATTCTGATACGTTCTCAAGTGGTTCTACCACCAGTTTCTGGTTCAACCGACAGATTCTTTCGGTTCTTTTTTTATAAAAAAAAACGGTTGGTTTTTAATATGGTCCAATTTTGAGGGTTTTGGAAACCGGTGAGAGGACCGGTTTCCAGTTTTTTCGATTTGACTGCCGGTCCAATCCGGTTTTGATAACACTACTTATACCCCTATAGACTACAAGTGACTATTGCTAATCAACATTCGTGTTTTCTCCACCCATATTTATTATTATTATTATTACTAAAATTAAAGGTATCATGCAACTTATTGTAAACCCACACATAGCCAGACCTATGGTAACCGCTAAAGTGCCATAAGCACTCTTACTCCAAAAGGGCTTGACTAATGGAGGAGTAGAGATACCCTGTCTCTTGCACCAGTGGTGGGGTTTGGCCTCTCTGTTGAGACAGGTCTTAGGATCCAATCCCCTTGGGGTAGGGGAGGTTATCAAACAAATGTGTTCGCCAACAACTCGTGCTCGTTCATTTATTTAGGGAACAAGGCAAGCTCAAGCTCAATTTTCGAGCTCGTTTAGTTAACGAGCCAAGCTTGAACACCCCTCTACTCGGTTAGTTAAAAGCTCAGCTCAATTATATATATAATTAATCTACTAAAATATTTAAATATATTTACTTCATTTAAATTTTAAAATAAATATATTTATTATATACTAGTAAAGAATAATAATATATAACGTATTTTACATAACAACAATATCTTTTCTTCAACTATAATTTTTCCTATCATTTTAGGTAACCCTGTATTCTTTTTTTTATCTATATGAGAATAATAAAATAAAAATTAAGCATAATAAATAACTTTATACAATGAATGAAGCTACTCGAGCCCTTAAAGCTTGAGCTTGTTTATTTATTAACAAGCCAAACTCAAACTTGAATTTCGAGCTCTCATATTTAAGGAAATGAGTCAAATCCTCTACCTCACCCCTAGAGGTCGCCATGTGCCTCCTTTGACACCCCTTAACCATGGGTAAAGTTCACCCACCCATTTTTGGTTTTTTTAAAAAAATATTAATTCTTTTTTTAAAATTAAAAAACTGTTTTTAGAGTTTTTTTTATATTAAAAACAGTTTTTTAATTTTAAAAAAAGAATTCATATTTAAAAAAAAAACCAAATATGGGTGGGTGAACCCTAGGGGTGGGTGAACCTTACCCACGGTTAAGGGGTGTCAAAGGAGACACATGGTGACCTCTAAGGGTGATAACTGGATTTGCCTTATCCGGTTATCACCGGAGATGATTTGGCTCCTTAAAGAAAATAGTAAACAGTTCCCAAGGTCCTCTTCTAAATGAACCACCCAATTACTACGAGACATATGACAATAAATATTTTTATTTTATTTTTTATCATTTTCTCTTTCCTAATTTTTTTCAGTATTAAAATTTGATTGGAGAGGTAAATTTGGAGGATGACCTTGCGGTCACTGGTCATCTACTCAGAGCTATGTACATAATAAACAAACTTGAACATCCCGCTGCTTTACTGCCGGAGTGATGAGTTGTAAGAGCACAAGCTACCACTAAAAATTAAGTAAATAATATTCAAAGAAAAACCAGGAAAAAGGGAGTAAGGTCCTTATACACACCACACCCACCCCAAACAACCCCTCCCCCCTCCCCCTATGCCAGTGGCGGGCGGGCGGGCGGGGGGGCGAGTGGTAGGGGTGTGGTCTTCCATGGACGAGGTGGAGGGATCTAATCCCACCCGGTACGAGGACTGGGATATGAGTTGTAAGAGCTCCTGCGCAAGCTAACCTTGACCAGTTGACTCAACAAATGTAAGGTAAATGATATCTCTCATCAAATAATAATAAGTAAATTAAAAAAAAAAATTGGCCCATGTACACACACCCCTGCCAAACCTAGAGTACCCAAACCGATGTGGGAGCCACCCGTAGTTAATGCTACCCATTTGATTGGTTTGTCAGCTACCCTTACTGCCCCACTGCATCATTGGTGGGACCCTTTGTAATCAACGTTAGATTTCAAATTTCCGAGTCGGTTTATGATCTGTCTATTATATCCGCTCACGTCCAAGAACCGGCATTAACAAACAACAGTAATATTGAAATACGGCTCTGAATGCCCATCATATAATCGTACATGAGCCGTATCAGATCAACATAATCTCTGGATGGTAGCTACCAGCTTCTCTTTTTTTTAAAAAATAAAATAAAAATAAATTAAATTATTTCAATATTTAAAAAGAGGAAAAAAAATATCAGAGAGCTTCATACGATGCTTCGTAATTAAAGTTTCATCTAATCCAACGCACAAATCACATGGATGATTTCTTGTTGACCCATGATTATTATTTTAAAAAAAATCAAAAACCAAGAAGAAATGAAGAACAGATGAGAAACAGACAAACAGCAATGCAAATTAGAGAGAGAAAACAGCTTTTCTCGTCAGTCTCAAAACCAAAAATCTCTGAACCCAAGGGCTGTAACTTTAATTTTTGAATCAAACTAAGTGAAAATCGAGATGGGTTTTCCATAATAATCATTAAAAAAAAAAAAACAGTTCTTCATGTTCTTCATAAACACATCATAGTTTCAGATCTTGAGATTCAAAAAACCAGAGATATAAATACATCACAATCAAGCAGATTTGAGCACAAAAGTCTCAAATATCATCACTCACTGAATCATAGAGTTCTTGCAATGAGCAATGGCTCCTTGAATTGCACTCTGCAACTCCTCCATTGACGATGAATCCGAATGGTACGTACCTGCAACTCTGGTCCCACCGACACCACCGTTCCGACAAAGAACACCGGAGTGAGTCGGCGACGACCGCATCGAAGACGGACAGCTTGAAATACAGCTTCTCCTTCGTGGGTATCTCAGATTTCCTGAAAAAGAGTGAGAAAATCCACCATTGCTGTCTTTCCTAGAGTTGGGAACACAGATTTCTCCATCTTTCTTCGATGTGGCCATTGTCCCTATCTTGATCTGTTGTTGCTTCTGTGATAATTTCTCATAAAGAGGCTTCACCTTCTTCAAATACTTACTTATAACCCGTTTCACCGACGACCCAGAGACGTTCTCTTGATCTCTGCTCTTAGAATCCTTGCGAAAAGCAGAAGAGAATCTCGCCAAAGAGAAGTACTTGGGCTTCTTGATCTGTTGGTTTTGGTTTTGGCTTTGGTTAGGACGCTTCAAATCGTCTTCCTCGGTGACAGAACTCGGGCGAGACGAGTCGCACTCGGCGAGTAAGACAAGATCGCTGGAGAAAGATGAGTGGGAATCGTTGGAGCTGCCGGTGGAGTCTCGAGAGGCGGTGGTGGTGGTGTCGGAAGAAGAGGAAGTGCTGGAAGAAGCGAGTAAGAGAGTTCTAACCATGGAGAGACGAGGAGAGAGATGGAGAGGGAGAAGTTGGCCTTTGTAGAAGAGTTCGTCTGCAGGGCAGAGATTGGAGGAGGATTTGAGAGGGGAGAGAGAGATTGTGAATTCGAAGTCAGAGGAAGAAGATGATGAAGAGAAAGAGTGAGAAGGAGATGGTGGGAGAGTCTGAGATCTAGGGTGTTTCTCTGATCTTCTTCTTCTTCTCCCCATTTTAGTTACTAGCTACATTATTTCAGTACAGAGATTGAGGTGAAAATGAGATTTTGGGTTCCTTTGTTATAATGGTGGAAATAATGGCGGAAGTGAGTTTTGAGGGGTCACATGGGAGTTTGTAACGTCTAGTTATATCTTTCTCTCTCTCTCTCTCTCTCTCTCTCTCATCTCTAGTACTACTGTTATGTTTCAGTGCGAGGCTCATGTGTGTGTTTTATTTCAATAGGTCCACGTGCCATGAAAGTGGAAGAGGGTGATTCAATTTGATTTTCTTTCTAACCAAATCATTTTACGGTGACAACTGGATTAGGCAATTTTTTTTAATTTTTTGAAAGAAAAGCTGGGGTTAGTAGGAATGGCAACTTGACGGGGCGGGGCGGTTTTCTACCAACCCGACCCGACCAGACATACATATGCTGAAACCGGCCCCGCCCCGCTTAGAAAATCCCCGCCCTGCCAGCCTTTTATTTATATATATATATATAAATGGAAATATAAAAATATACATATATTTTAAATAAAAAATACATATATAAATTGCAGGCGGGGCATCGAAGCGGGGTATACTAAAACCGCCCCCGCCTTGCCACGAGTCGGGTATTTGTTTTTTTATATCATCCCCGCCCCGCCCCCGATTTTTTTGAAAAAAAAACATCCCTATTGCGGTGGGGGCGGGTCGGGCCCTTACGGGGGCGGGTCAAATTGCCATCCCTAGGGGTTAGGCAGACGCCGACCTGCATTCAAAAAGCTAAAGAAGATTACATACACAAAAAGGAACAATCAGAGCGATCTTCAACATCAATTTTACTTAAGCCCTCCAGAAACTCTAAGGTTATCACCCCTTGTAGGTCTCCACGTGTTCCTTTTGACACCCTTTCACTGTAGTTAAGATTCATCCATCCTTAAGGTTTATTTATCCATCCTTGGTTTTTAGAAAAAAAATATTAGTTCTTTTTAAAATTATTTTAATATTAAAAAGTCCTAAAAATAGTTTTTTAATTTTAAAAAAAGAATTAATATTTCTTTCTACAAACCAAGGATGGGTGGGTGAACCCTAAGGAAGGGTGAATCTTAACCACAATTAAGAGGTGTCAAAAGGGACACCTGCAGACCTCTCGGGATGATAACCGGATTTGCCAAACCCGGTTATCACATGTGAGGATTTGGCTTCTTTCTTATATGGGTTTTGGTAAAATTGATTCAGATGGTACTTATTGATATACAGCCCGTCTCTTGCTCCAATGGTGGGGTGAGGCTCTTTTAAGGGAGGCTACTTGGGATCTATTTCCCCTCGGCGATGAGTTGCAATGGTTCTAATCCCCATAACTGTAGGTAAATAATATCCCCTACGAAAAGAAAAAGAAATACTATATGTTTTATGTTATATGTAGAGTAATTTTTTTGTACTCAAATACATGGGCCTTAACCCAGTTAGTATTAGTTAATCAAAAGCAGATTAAATGTAGTCGGTCTATCAACTGTCACATCATAACTCAAAAAAACATATAAAAGATATATACACTACCAATGGCACAAGTGAGTGATAAGCCTATATGTAGAGGTGGTTATCAAACAAAGGTGCTCGTAAATAGTTCAAGTTTGGCTCGTTAAAAATATAAGTTTGTTCGTTTATTTAGTAAACAAGTCAAGCTCAAACTTGATTTTCAAGTTTGTTTATTTAACGAGTCAAGCCTGAACACACCCGTACACTCAGCTAGTTAAAAGCTTAGTTTGATTATATATATAATTAATCTGAATATGCTTACTTCATTTAAATTCTAAAAGTATATTTATTATATCCTAGTACAAATTAATAATATATAATATATTCTACATAATAAAATATTTTTTATATGATTTTAATTTGTTTTTAAAATTTTAGGTAATACTGTCTTTTTTTTTTACCTATACAAGGATAATAAAGTAAAATTTAAACCTAATAAATAACTATATTTAATGAATCAAGTTGCTCTCATACTTCCCGATTGAGCTCGTGTGTTAAAGCTAGAGTTTGTTTATTTAATAAACAAGTCAAGTTCAAGCGATTTTTAAACCCGTTTACTTAATAAACAAACTTGAACATCCTATTGCTCGGCTCGGCTCGGCTCGGCTCGGCTCGATAGCACCCCTACTTATATAGGGTAGAGGTGTTAATGGGCCGAATTCCTGCAAAAAAAATATCTCTGCCTAGTCTATTAAAAAATCACAAAAATGTAATTGGGTCTTGACACCCTCTAACTGGAAGGCATTGTAATCTGTATAAAGGGGTGATGGATTTTAATTTTAATAATATCCTTGGTAGGGGGTGAGGGAAGAAATCTCGTCCAGATCAACTCAGTAGAATAACTACTGCTTTGTAACCTAATGATCTACGTATCCACTCTTCTAGATTGTCGTATAGAATTGTGATTGTTTAGGTGGTTATGATCATCAAATTGAACGGCAGATGCTTTCCTTTTCATCTCTTCCACATATACATCCATTCTACATATAGGACGTAGTATTATAGTATGGGACGTAGAATTATAGTATAGGATGAGTCCACTTTGTGTGTGAAAGTTGGTGTACAGATCTTGTATGACCCAAACACTACACATGATATGTTAGTAAACAAAACATTATAAGTTAGGGAAGACGGATTTATCTCATTGCATAATTAGTATTTTTATTGATATAGCAACAATTAGTGTACAAGATCTGTGTGCCCACTTGCACACACATAACGGAAGCATATAGGATTAATAACATAGATCAAGCTTGATTTGATTGATAAACCTATTTAAAATAATAATAACCATATATCCCATTAGGAGTAAGGTTTGTGAGGTTGGGACAGGATCATGTGAGAAAGGAGAGTTACCTTAAGTACACCGAAATAAAGTAAAGTTAGCCAAGTAATCGAGATTGACAGCTTCGAGGCGTCCAAAACCTAACATTACCGACAAGGTTTGGACCTTGTGAACTGATTAGAGAAGAGTGAGTCGGGACCAGTACAACTGTATAAAGAGGAATGCTAGCTCGTGCTAGCTTTTTCTACGCCTTAAACAAGTGTCCTCCATCTACCCCCCAAAAAAAGAAAAAAAAAAAGTGTCCTCATTTTTCTGGACTACCTATACACCGAGCTAAAGCTTCAACATTCAAAATTTTCTCTTTCTTAATTTTAACTGCCTGCTTAGGTAGTCAAAAAAGTAAGGGAATTAGGATCTTTTTCAATTCTGTTGGTGAAGAGATTGTCACCAACACTCGAAAATATCCCATATTTTTATGTATGTCAATCAAAACGTTATGATATAAGTTAAAGCCTCAATTAACATGCATAGGAGTATATTGGCTCCTCCAAAATTTTTGGAAATACTTCTTGGGGTGGTATGGAATACTGGGCCTCAATATTTTATTTTATTTTTTTAAATATAGTTGGCCCTCCAAATATTGTCTTACATATTACATATATAGTGCCCCCAATTTTTTCGTCATATATATAGTAGGCCCTCCAATGGAGTCCGGTTATAACCTTGAGGTTGCCACATCCCTATCGACACCCCTTAACTATGGTTAAAATTCACCCACTCTTAAGGTTCAAATACTCATAAGTGGTTTTAGAAAAAAAATATTGAACTTTTTTTAAACTTAAGAGTTAGTGAATTCTAACTAGGGTTAAAAAAATTGATATTTAAAAAAAAAACCAAGGATAAGTGGGTGAACCTTAGGGGTGAGTGAATTCTAACCACAGTTAAGGGGTATCAAAATGGACATGTGGCAACCTTAAGGGCATAACCGGAACAAAGAATTTCTTTAAAAAAAAAAAAACCCAAAAACAAAATTTCTTAAGGGCTATGCCCCGAACCCCAAGCTCCATACCCTTAAATCCATTTGTTTTTTTCTACATATATTTCACCCCCCAGTGAAAAATTTCTGCTCCACCCCTGCGCTCAAGTAGATGTTGGTGGTCTCATTTCCAACATCAACTACAGAGGATCTTGTGTCAAAGTGAGGACACTTATTTGGTTCACTGAGGAATAGAGAAACTAAGGCGAGCATTCTCCACTAAATAAAATATCTCTCTCATTCATTGGCCCCTCGGAACAACTTGACTAATTTATGGATTGGTAAGGCTCTTTATTGAAAGTTTAAGAAGAATGACAAGATTAGATGTCCACAGTTTAAACTTAGGACTCATTCAATGGAACAGAGAAGCTTTGCATGTGCATGTGGTCCTCGTACATGCATTGCTTTTGGAGGACTCTCTCTCTCTCTCTCTCTCTCTTTTCGACACTTGCAAGTACTCAACGCCTCTCATTCCGTGACGTTTTATCAAATCTTAATAAGGTTTGACACTGCACGTCAAAATTTAAGAATATTTTAGTGAAAAAGTTTGTCTTAACTTTTTTTTAGAATTCATCAAAATTAGGGCTGCGTTCAAACCAAGCTGCGTTCAAACCAAGCTACCTGATCGACTGGTTTGAGCCAAGTTTATGACTCAAGCTGACACTTCAGGTTCAGGGCCGGCCGTCCATTTGGCCATCAAAGCCTTTGCTTTAGGCTCCATTAAAAAAAATAAAACAATAATATTAAAAAGGCTCCCATTTAGAATATAAAAAATAAAAATACAAGGCCCATTTGGAATATTAAAAAGGCTCTATTTATAGTTAATTTTTTTAAATAATATTAAAGAATTAAAAAAAAAAAGGCCCATTTAGAATTTTCTCTTTAGGCCTCCAAATGGCTTGGGCCGACCCTGTTCAGGTTCAAAAGGATTAAGTCAAGCTTTTATTTGAAATTGAATATTTAAACATGCCAAGCTCAAATCATACCTTATTTGATTCAGCTGACTTGAATCTCAACTCGTTTTTGGCTCAAGCTATTTTATATATACTATTTTTGATATTTTTTTTATAATGATACAAAATAATATTCTTACTTTTTTATTTTAATCATAAATTATAATAATTTTATTTTTAATAAATACATTTACGAGATGATAATAACAAAAGGTGTTAAGAAGTTAAAAACATAAACTCTAATTTAACTTTCTACTAATTGGACCAAAGAATTGCATTTCTTTTAAATCTTTTTTTTGTATATAAGTGTATTAATTTTATATGGTTTTTTATATTATAATTTATTAATTAACATTTTATTAAAGTCATGTAAAAAAATAAACAAAGTAATATTTTATATCAAGCTAATTGAGTTAACCCTAGCTCGACTTAGATTGATTTGAATAAAGTTCGAGCTTGCATGAAGTTGAACAAGTTTGTTCAAGCGAACATTCAAGTTCAAATCAAGTTGAAGCCAAGCTTAAAGCTCGAACATGTTCAAGCCAAGCTCAAGCCTAAATATTCGAGCCCGAATCAAGTTGAAGCCGAGCTCAAACAATATTCATACCAAGCTCAAAGTAGTCAAGCTCACTCGACTTGAGTACACTCCTAATCAAAACCCTAAAATCTCATATTTTGATGTGCGGTCTCTGATTGGTCTGAGACAGTCTCTGAAGCTTTTTCCTTACCATTATGCCCATATGACTATTGTGTGTTTTGTATGAATGTAAGACCTCTGTTGAGGGACTCTAAGGTGTTCGATAGATCACAAAGATAATTCTCATTGTACATCTTGCCAATCATAAAGATTCTAACTCTAGATTATAACCATTCATTTGTTAAGCACTCCCTTTAAACCTAATTTTTAAATAACAAAAAGAGGAATGCAAAGAATACTCTCATAAACCCTACTCTCACTCTTTACAAATGATTAATCAAAAGGATTTTGTGTTAGCTCACTTGCGGGACCATACTAATTCTTTGTTTTATCATCTAAAAATGATGGGAGTTGGAATTGTAAGAGTATGCTTAGCATTGCTCTAGTAAAAAAATGAGCAAAAAGAGAGGCATAAAATATAATTTTTCTTAATTGTTTGTGGAATGAGATATATGTTCTCTTGCCAAATGGAGAGTTGATATAGCATTAAGTTTTTTTAATCCTAATTTGATTAAGCCGTAACCTTGATTAATTGGATTAGTATTTGTTCTTAAGTTAGTAATTAGATGCCCACATATGTTAGCTTGGCGGTCGGTAGCATTAACAATGGCCACACCCTGTAGTGAAAGGCTTACTTCTAAATGTAAGCATGAACGGAACGAATTCCATAAATTAAATTTAGTATCATTTTTAGAATATTTTATCATGTTCAAAGGAAAATGTAACATAATAAAATGATCAATCATTTATAAAACAGCCGTGATTAAACATCGTCATGTTACGTGTCGGGAAAGATGCGGTAAAGCATTGACCTTGACGTTAATTGGAACACAATACACTCTCTAGAAGGTCTTACCATGTGTATAAATGGTACAATAATTAGTTTAAAAGGGCGAGGATTCATTGATAAAGTGGAATGAAACCAAAGGTTATTTGTAAATATTGTCAAAACACACATGGGTATGATGGCCATTTGCCTTTATCTAATGTATTATTTATTTATTTATGATGCGGGATCTTCTCGAGTTGGTGCTAGTGAGGAGACCGCCCACACCTAATTCCAAAGGTCACTTATCAATGTTGGTTTATGTACACGGTGGTTGGTAGGTGTGCATAAAAGGGTAGCAAAGTTTGTCTTTGGCATAGTGTTGGCGGTCTCCTCACTAGCACAATCGGAGAAGATCCCGAGTCTTTATTTATTTATGCTAATTGGTCATTGGATTAATTTGGGTAATTGGATCCAATTGTCAATATCTCCAAGGAAAATTGCTATTGCGAGCTATTGAGAATTCTCCGAGATTGATTCTTGGTAGGGGCTGAGCTTCCATCAATGAGGCTTACACCGCCACCATATGAACTGGGGCGGGTGTTAAGGGTAATATGGTCACTACACACGGCCACGGGAGAGGTGTGGAAACAAGAGCAGTGGCGTGTACAGTACTAATAGGTTCACATGGTACCTCGTGGGCGGTCTCATGGACCAATGTGTGAGGAGATGATCAAAAGAATCATTACTTTCTATTGAGATTCCCTCTATTATTACCAAGCACCCTCTATAATTACCAAGTTTTCGGCTTTTAAATTAATTAAGCCAATTCATATTCTATTTTTCCATACATCCCCAAACCCAAAGGTCAAATTTTGGTTTTGTTTGGGAATTTTGTTAATTCTCAAATGCGTGAAGGATTGGGCTGGGCTGAGCCCAAACATGAGTTTGGGCTTGCCTAGTTCCAGCGAATTGTATTTGTCCAAAAACTCAGCAAAATTTTGGTTGAGTTTGACGGGTAGAAATTGGGCCTAGCCTTGCTTAGGAAAAGTGTAAGACTAGGTCCAAATCCGAACTCAACTTGGATCAGCTTAACCTAATGCGCATGTAGGGTTGTAACTAGTAACCGAGTCGAACCGAGTAAGGTGTTCTCGTTAAGTCACAATGGTGCTCAAGCTCAACTTGAGCTTCATGAATCTTCTTTAAGCTCGGCTCCTAAACAAAGCTATTAGGTTAAGCACCATTACTGTGTATGTTAACTTTTAGATCAAAGGTTTATTTTCTTTTAATTTAAATCAACGGATCAGATCAAAACTTAAAATATAATGAAATAATCCTCTCCCTCACAAAGCCCCATGCGCACTTAAAACTATGGTTAGTATGTTTTAACCCCTATGGTTAACAAATTTTATTTAATTTTTCTAAAAAAAATAAGGTTAGATACTTTAATCCTAAGGGTTAGTGAATCTTAATCACAATTAAATAGAGTTAAAAAGGGGACACGTGGCAAGAAAAGGGGGGATAGAACCCCTTTCTTCGCTCTACTACCAAGGAGGTGATTATTTCCCTAAAATATGTGTATTATCGTAGATACTTATATACTTAAAGAAATATAATAAATATTTAACTTATTAATTATCTTGACACATTTCTTTTTTTTTTGCACACTCTAGTTAGTAGGGGTTAGTATTGTTTCTAGATGGAATCAACAACCATGCACACCCTCATTACATGATTGAACTGGGGACCTCCCTCCTAGTGAAGGGATACACAATCATTGGGCTAGCCCCACAGTGTGACACACTTAAATACATATAATAAATACTTGACTCTTTATATATATATATATATATATTAAATAAGCCAAGCATTTAACAATCCAAGTACAAACATGTTCAAACTCAAAAAGCTCTTAATGAGCTGAACTTAAGTTGTTCATGAGCAGCTCAATTTATTATTAGCCTATGTGCATCCTAAACAAAGTTCAACATAATCTTATGTTTAGCTCCATAGCAGACAACCTAGGGCTCATTTAGTTCAGATTATTTTGAACGCTTATTTGGTACATAATCGCTTATGTATTGTATACAATATATGGATTATGTTCGACAAATGCATACAATCCTTCTTGCTAAATATTTTTTTAGCCTTAATTGTCTTTTTTATGGTTGCCTTGATAGAGATTATAAAATAAAATTGCTATAGGTGGTGCTCACAAGTAACCTATCTGTCCTTTGACAAAATGCATTTTCTTTTGAGAATAATATGCTTTTTCTTTTTGAGAATTGTGACAAGAGGGATGGGGAGAGATTTTAGGATTTTTTTATCTTATGAGTGGTTAATTTTAATATATTTAATTTTTAAATTTTTTTATTCAAACTTCTATGCTTGTTTTTTTATTTTATTTTTTAAAAAAATATTTTTGTCCTTCTATAATAAGCATGTTTTAGCCTGATTTTGTGATTGGGGAGCGTTTCAAAGCACAAACGGTTTTTTTCAGAAATTTAACCAAACACATCTTAAATAAATATTCAATCGTGTTGTGATTCTTAGGCTCCGTTTGTTTGCACGTAAAATAGGGGAAAACAAATGAATTTCTCGTAAAATTTTGTTTTCATGTGTTTGTTTGTACGGAAAATATCTTCCGGGGAAACCACTTTCCAGAAAATGAACGATATAGTAGGAAAGTGACTTCCATTTTAAAATATGGGAAGTTGTTTTCCGGAAAAAGGAAGAAAAGTGTCGGGGAGAACTTTTAAACCCAAACTAGTATCATTTTCTACACAGAGAGATTGAATCTCGTTCTTGTAGAGCTCTCGTCGCCGTCGCCGTCCTCATCACAATCTTGCGGATCTCTCTTCGCCATTGTCTTCCCTACACAACGGTAATCCCAATCTATCTTCTCTGATTGCTTTTGAGAAAAGAATAATTTCGAGTAAACCCTAGAAATCTCCCGCTGTTTCCTCTTGAATTTCTCATATCTACGGTCTCAGATGTATATACAGAGTAGCGAATCTCAGAAAGAACAGCTTCAATCGACTGTATTTTCTATTTTCTGATTAATTTCTGGAATTTCAAAGTAGATGTAATTCGAGTGTGTCTACGAGTATGATCTCTGTGAGATCCGATCTACTACTGTATTTTTATAGGAATTCAGATCAGATTATGAGGATTTTTAGATCAAAGGTGATTGAAAAGTTAGAATCTTAGGAAATTCGATGTTTGAGAGTTTCAGAACTGCTGCTGTTCCGTTTGAAATGAACAGAGTAACTTTCAAGGAAAAAGACAGAGATTGAGTTACCTTTGCCTTTATGTTATATAGTTAGAAAAGTTGTTTTAACATGCAGATTGATGTTGATAAAAGAGGGAGGAACGTAGAAGTAAGAGTTGGATAGAAAATTGAAAGTGTAAACTGAACACCATTACCTTTAAATTTCTTAAACAGGTAGCAATGCAACATGTTAGTTATTTTAAATCTCACTGGATCAGGATTTGTGGTGGCTGGGCTATCTAAATGTCTGTTTGAGGAGCACGTTGTCCATATATGTGGAGGGTTTCTATTTCCATTTCCTTGAAACAAAGCTAACGTGCAGGTACTGAAATTGCAATAGAAAATTGCCTTGATTTTTGACAAAGATGGTCAAGCATATTCCTGATTTATGTCTCCCTAAGCTACCTGCCCATTAATCTGGATTCTGGACTATAAATGTTGGCAAATTCTTAGATGAATAGCTTTAAGGGTCTGTTCATGGACTCTGCTTGAATGTTCATCTGATCATCTAATCAAGATTGAACAAGGGATTTTTGGGTTATTGTTTGTGAAAATACATTGTTGCATATAATTTGGTTTAATTATTTAGGGTATTACTGATATTTATGAAATAATATATATATAAAAAAAAAAAGATTTACTAGGCAAGGATCACATTGTTATGAAAGAGAGTTGATTGAGATGGATAGTTCATATTCATGAAATAATATATAATCTTATATATACACCCGTAGAATGAATGCATTTTCAATGATGAGAAATCTCATAAAGTTATTTAAAATTTTGCAATTTTCTATCTCAAAATATAGATGGGCTAACTCCATCACAAGTATGGTAGATCTGAGAGATCAGAAAGCTCGGGAAATGATTAGATGACCATCCTCCCAAACCCCATGGGCGAAACTGAATTTCGATGGATTCGGTCTACATCAATGGGAACGTGGTTGGGTGTGTGATCACAAGGGGTGTATAAGGGTCCACAACTCTTCCATTAATCATTCCCTTTTGGAGTTAGTGCTTGGGATTACTCTTATGGCACCTTAGCGGTACCCTTAGGCCTAATTGTGTGTGTTTAGCATGTTACATGATACCTTAAAACCAAAAGGGGTGTATAAGGGTCCACAACTCCTCCATTAATCATTCCCTTTTGGAGTTAGTGCTTGGGATTACTCTTATGGCACCTTAGCGGTACCCTTAGGCCTAATCATTCCCTTTTGGAGTTAGTGCTTGGGATTACTCTTATGGCACCTTAGCGTTACCCTTAGGCCTAATTGTGTGTGTTTAGCATGTTACATGATACCTTAAAACCAAAAGGGGTGTATAAGGGTCCACAACTCCTCCATTAATCATTCCCTTTTGGAGTCAGTGCTTGGAATTACTCTTATGGCACCTTAGCGGTACCCTTAGGCCTAATTGTGTGTGTTTAGCATGTTACATGATACCTTAAAACCAAAAAAAAAAATAGTGCTCCATAACCGTTGCTCGTAGCTCGGTTGGCGATCAAGAGTTTGATCGGACAGAAAGAGATAAGTCATTGGCATCAAGTGATGCAAATTACTCAGTGAAGCCTTCACTTCCCTTGCCCAAGGCTTCCAGCATCGCCACATGTTGATGCAGACATTTTGGAGTGGTTGCTTGGACTTACCTGACACCTTAGCAGCGACCTTAGATTGCTGTTTATTTTGGGCACACATATTTGGTTGCTTTTATTACTAATTGGTGATCCCTGTGGTAATGTGTCTGTATACGATCTTTTCGTGACGATTATTCACAACAATTTACTATTAATTAATACAAATCGAGCTTGTGTTGTGGACTGAAGGCTCCTATCTGGTTTAGATATGTTGGTTTAAAAAGATCACCCTAGTATATGCTTTTGGGTTGCCTTTTATCTCTATGAGGCTAACAAGTAACGATGCTTGTTAATCACTATATCTGTTGCATCTCCAGTTACTGGGTCTGAAAAATGAAAATATAAAGTATACTCTTTTGGTTTAGCTATTCTCGTAAATAAAATAGAAGGTTTCCTGGTGTTTTTAAGACTTGTAACTTTTTTTTCTCGAAATCACAAGCTTACTAGTTTCTCGATCTTTATTACTTCTAACTTGTTCTCAGGGTTTGGAATAGCACAATAGAAGTTATATAGTTATGTTGAATGCTTATCAAAGATGGAAGCCTTGCTCTTTTGAGAATTTTGCATATCCAAATGATATTACATTAGACATGAGTCATTAAGTTTGTGATCTTAATTGGTGACAGGTTTCACAAAGATTATATTTTTTCTCCACCAAATATTTAAATTGGTATTATTTCTCAGTGTACAAGTTTCTGTAACTGAAGAAGAATCACTGAATCTTTATCTGGATGATCATGGAGTACAAGGTCTTTTCTCGTGAAAGTGGATATTGGAGTTATCAGTCCTTTCCAATATTGGTACATGCTTTGGTGTAGATTTTGCCAAATCATTTGATGTAGATTCAGAATCGACAGTACCTCCTATTGATACGAATGAAGTGATGGATGATTGTATTGGTCTTGAAGGGATAGGAGAAGGGATACATACCGAAAAGCGAAAGTTTCTTCGAATAGTACATCATCCAATGTACGACGACATGGAAAGAGACTTCGTCGAAGTGAAGAGATGGAAAATAAAATCGATATGATGGCGCAACAAATTGGAGAGATGGCTGCTGCAATTAGGGAAATGAATCAAGATAATTTTCCTAAGGAGCTTTTTAGGGAAGTGATGAAAACAGAAGGCTTTGATTCCTCATTACTTAACTTAGCCTTTGATTACTTATTAGAGCGTCGTGTAATTGGAAATGGATTCATCGCCAAGAGTGAAGAGTTTCGCCACCAGTGGATGCTCAAGTTTTAGTCTCAAAAGGAGGGTTCTTCTAGTGGTGATTGTTCCTAGTGAATATGTTAGTAGTTGTTGGATTGTTTTGATGATGCTTTTTTTAGGAGTGAACATGTTTATATAACTTTTTCTACTTTTAGGATGATAGATTATTTTATGGTATATTTTGTTATCGGTGGATATAGTCGATAAGTACCATTTGAACATGTCAATTTTGGATAACATAAATTGATAAAAATGGATGATAATTTGTTATATGGTTTAAGATATGTTTGTAGGTATATATTGATTTTAAGATTGGTTTGTGGGTTTATTGAATTGAGAAAATCATTTATACAGTTATTATGGAGTATGTTTTCTAAGAGTTATTAGGGAGTATGTTTTCCTTTATAAATTTTCCTTCCAAACAAACATCGGAAAGTAAAATAAAATCATTTTCCACTACATTTTCAGTATTGCAACCAAACAGTACAAACAATCTTAAAAATGATTGTTTTCTTGTAAAATGTTTTCCATATAAATGATTTTACACCGTAAAATATTTTACATGCAAACAAACGGAGCCTTAGTGTAAATGCTTTTCAAAGACTGTTTATTAGGTTGCTTGGTTGCAGTCATAACTCTAATCAATGCTTCACATCTATCTAATTTTTAACGCATTGATAAACTGCAGCTATATTTTAATGAATTTATTTAAAGTTATTCTAACAACCAACCCACTTGCACCATCCACATGTGGAGTTAGTATTTAATAATGACCAGCCTTCCAATGGCGTCTTCTGTTTAGCTTATCTGAGACACTAAATCGTTTTTATATTGGAAAAAGGCATATGGATTAGCGCATTAATACTGTTTTTGCAGCAACAGTAAGATTAGATTAAAAATTAATTATCTAGTATCATTTTTTAATTAAATTGCAGAAATTGTTTAAGCTTTTACCATATAAATGAATTATTTAAATTTTTTTTAAGAATGTGTTTGACAGGTTTTGACGAAAAAGAAACACGTGCCATGCTCATTTATTTTTGTTAGCCTAAATTTGTTAAATTAGTTAGTATTGGTTAGTAGAATAGAGCTCCATACATGAGGATATGATAGGCAAAACAACTTTCACATTGAGATGAGATCAATGTTACCTGGTTAGTCAGTTCGAATTCAGGTTCGTGGTTCGCAATTCGCCACTCTAGAGTGAAACCGATTCGCTAGGGGTAGGATGGCATAATTCATTTTTCGGTTCACTTAGCTTCTTTAGTTTGGTTCGCTACTTAAGCATGTAAAACAAAATATATATTTTATATTATATTATAAAAATATATATCTTTTAGGCATTTAAACAATATATTACAAATACTTGTTTAAAAAATTAAAAAAAAAAAATATTTTTATGAACGATTTGTGAACTCAAAGTATAAATTTCCAAAACTTAAAAAAATATATCAGTGATTTTAAATAAAATTTTTGACAAACTAAGATTGTTTTGAAACCACTATATAGTTCGGTCAATTTTACGAACCATTCCGAACCGAGCCACGAACCAGTTCGCTCGGTTCGCTATTGCATGTAACAAACTTGATAATCCTGGTTGAGATTGAACATGTAATCACCCACATGGAAGAGGTACATGCTATTTCTGACACAAGCAAATGTGTATTTTCATGAATGAAATTGTACAGATAAATTATTTTTTGAAAATAAATAAAAATCAACTAGGTTAATTTACAAAAAGAATTTATTTCATTAAGTGCTTCTCTTAAAAATGTTTTATGAAATGAACAAAAAAAACAACCTAGATCAATTTACAAAAATACAGTAGATCAACAATTACTATGATTTGATCTCCATGTTAGTGAATTATAATACTTATTTTTGATTAATCAATTAATAGTTAAGTTATTAAGGGTGAGTAAACTTATCTTCGTCACATACTCGCTTTCTTACTCATCCCAGGTCACCGGCCTTGGCTTGTCTTTGGCGAAAGGGCTCTCGGGGTTCCATACATTGGGCGATAGTTGGCATATAAATGCGGAGAAATCATTTCATTTTCTCCCCCTTTTTTTTTTTTTTGACTTCTCCCCATTTGATATCTCTCCCCCTTATTCTCACATGTCTTATTATGGGGAGAGAAGTCAAAATCATGGGCCCCATGATTTTGACTTTTCCACCACTTATCTCCTATTCTATGGAACCCCGAGATAAGCCCTTTCTGTCAGAGACAAACCAAGGCCCAAGTCACCGGGGAGAGACGGGTTTTGGAGTCTGTCTGTCACATGCTAGAGAGGTGCTCTTGGGCATCCATACATGAAGCATCACCTAGTGGGGAGAAGTCATTTCATGGGTCCATGATTTTGACTTCTCAGACCAATATTTGACACTTGGTGATAAAATGGTGAGAATAAGGTGAGAGAGATCAAATGGGAAGAAGTCAAAAATCAGGGGAGAGATGAAATGACTTCTCCTCACCAGGTGGCGCTTCATGTATGGATGCTCGAGAGCACCTCTCTAGCGTGTGCCAGAGAGACTCCAAAGCCGAGGAGACGAATACACCTTGCCATATAAGGTACATTGGCAGGTTTTTGTTAGAGAATAGTGATTGGATGTGTAAGCACCCTATTTTTACACCCCCTATCCCTCTTCCAGCTTCTTCAAATGCTTCAAGGTTTACCCAAGGCCCAAGCCCGTTTGACCAAACTTGTACTCAAACAACTCAATCAAGCTCAATTACTTAATTCTACTACCCAAGCCCAAGTAGCCAAGCCTAATCACTCAATTGTCTTAGTCAAAACTCAATTGCTTTAGTGAAAGCCTAATTACCATAGCTCAAGCCCAATTGTCATAGCTAAAGTCCAATAACCATAACCCATGACCCATCTGCTAACAACCCATGATCCATAAGATCTAGTCCACATACCCACATTCATTCAACCCATGTCCAAAACCCATAAACCCAAGCCCACTTTCCTACAAAAGACCTTTTATTTTTTCTTCAAACCCCAAATAGTCTCATTTTTGTGTTTACACACCTTTTTGGCCACCCAATCATCTCTCACCAAATACACACCTTTTTGACTAACCAATCACCTCCCTTACTCTCTTACACCTCTTACAAAACAATTAATTCTCTTACACTCCTTTTAACCACCCAATCACCTCTCATCAAGTACATACCTTTTTGATTACCCAATCACCAACCACATCAATTTTGACCAACCAATCACCTCCCTTCTTCTCACCAACCCTCTATTAATCACCAAATTGTCACAACTCCTTGAAACCTCTATAAATATAAGACCCTCACAAGCCATTTCTTCCACCTCCAAATCCCAAGTGGAAACCCTAGCTCTTCCTCCTCTCACCCATTTTATTTTCTTTTAGCCTTGAAGAAAGTTAGAAGAAGCCAAGGTTTAGAGTGTGTAGAGAATTCTAGGACTAAAAGCCTAGAGTTCTTTACTAACTCTCTTCCTTTGTGGACTCTAAAAACTCATCACCTCTTGGAGCATTGGAGAAGTAGTCTTGGAGGAGTAGGCACTCCTCCTTTTATTCTTTATCTTCTTCTTTACTTCATATCTTTTTTTTTATTTGTAGTCTTATTCTAGAATAATTTGGGAAGACCTTTCTTTTCTCAAGTTTAATTGGGTCTCTCTACACCAATCTAATGGTGTAGAGAGACCCACCTCAAAAGAAAAGAGATGTCTTATTTTTTCTCTCGTGTAAATATTTTTTTCTTTCATATGTACCCACTAGTGTGGATATGGGTAGGCCCATAGAGAGTGGAAGCTAAAGCTATACCTCTCTTTTTTATTTTGTTTCTTCATTTTGATTCCAGTCTTTCTTCTAGAATCATTTGGGAAACTCATCATCACTCCAATTTTCATAGTTGAATCTCATTACATCATTCATAATGGTGTAAATGGACTACATTAGAGAAGAGATGATGAGTTTTCATTTTCTTCACTTGTCACTTTTTCATTTATTTTTTTTTTCTTCATGTTCTATTTTGAATGGATGAATGATGACTTAAGGACCTAAGGATAAGAGGACTTTATCCAAAATGCCTCATATCAAAGACAATGGTATTTGATTTATTATCAACATTAATCTAACAAAATAGGTGTTGGCAATAGACCATTTACTATTCATAATGCATACCCCTCTTTATGTCCTAAATATAATCTTTTAGCCTAACTTTTCCTTAGTTTTTTTCTTGAATTAAATTTGACTTTAGTTAAGTTTGCCAAAATCTCACCTATATGAAAATCCAAAAAAAAAGAACATGATAAAATCTCAAAATAGCAAAAACATTATAAAATCTCAAAATACCAAAAAAATCTAAAAATACCAAAAGACCAAAAACATGCTTGCTAGATCTTGGTTAGCTTACTCAACTATGGTTAACACCCTTCTAACCGCGGTTAGACCTAGACCTTGCACTTGACCAACCCGGTCAACTAAACCCTACCCCCTAGGCTAGACCCTTGACCACCTTATGCACACACACACGCACCCTTAGCCTTGGCACAGGCTCATGTGCTAGAACTACGCTCGGTCTGATCTCACCCCAATGTGAGTACGTAGGCAACCCAACCAGGGTTCGACCTTAGCCCATCTAGCTTTCTTTCTTTCTTGGATTAACATTTGATTAAACATTTATATATTTGAATTAATATTGAGATTAAATTTGACTTAAATTTAGGGAGTAGGTAACCATTGCAAAATGGGGGTCTTGGGGTGCCTAACACCTTCCCCAGGACTTAATCGAAACGCTTACCCTAACTCTAATAGACCATTTGTCTTATCCAAATCAATTCGGGACCTATCCTTAAGAATGAATAGGTGGCGACTCTTAGTCAAACCACAAATATGAAAATGGGTAGAAAAATCCATGCTCACAAGATGCGCTCGATAGCATTTGCTGTCGAGTGTTAGGCCATTCTAGAATCCATCAGTTCAACATTGATGAACTAAGTCCTGACATGCATTGGACAGTAGGCCCACACCATCAATTGTTGAACAGTTAAAATGATATTTAATTGGTCTGGCCCTCACCAGACCAAAACCGTCTGGCCAATGCTTTGTAGACAGCCTTGTGTCCTTCTCAACACCTATTAATTATAGTTAAGATTCAACTCTTAGTATTCATATATCTGACCTTATTTTAAGAAATATATATTAAAATAATTTGACCGTAGGAGTTAAAAAATCTCTTAGTCAATGTTAAAAGGGCAATTAAATGGGTTTGTGAGTGGGCAAGCCGATTTTGGTTTGATGAGGGCGGACGAAATCCGACCATGAACAATTGGATTCTTGATTCTCACATCAAGTGCTATTGCCACCCCAATCTCTATCCATCCTTAGATTTTGGTTTGATGAGGGCGGACGAAATCCGACCATGAAAAATTGGATTCTTGATTCTCACATCAAGGTCTATCGCCACCCCAATCTATATCCATCCTTAGATTAGGATTTTTATGGTGAGCAATAGTTCGCTCCACAGGTGAGAAGGTGCAATAGTCCCTCCATGCTCTCTCACAAAGCTTCCCCTTTAACTGTTATGAATTCGAATTAATTTATTTTATCTTGTGGTTAAAAAAATTTATTTTATTTTTTTAAAAACCAAGGATAAATGGGTGAATCTTAGTGGATGAATCTTAATCACAATTAAAAAGAGTTAACAATGAGACACGTGGCAAGAAAAGGGAGCCGAGACGCCCCTCAAGTGATTATTTTCCTTTTATGGTAGGATTTAGGATTATAATTTTTGATAAAGTAGCAACTTTTTGTACAAAAGTAGCTGTACCGTACGAGCAGGACGAGGGGAGGATGGCGTATTACGCACACATGCGCATCCTATAAGTGAAGTGGTTGGAAACGTGGATACCGAACATAAAACTAGGACTTTTTTGTAGAGAGATATTGATATTCGGTGACACTTTTTAGACCTGTTATTTTCTGTATTTTTCTTCGTTGAGTTCCTTTCTCAAACGGGTACGGGTTTCTCTGCAAAAACAGGTGATTTATTTTCTCCATTTTTTTTAGGGTTTCTGTACATGTATGTGATTTTAATTGTTCAACTACAATTCAATATTTACCTTTTCTGTTTCTTGAAACCATATGAGATACAATTGGATGAGTAAAATTAGGTTTTCTTTTTAATTATTTTTCTTAGTTCTACCATTGAATTTCTGTAGATTCCAAGGTTTGACCAAGAGGAAGGCTTGGAGTTTTCATGATCTAGGTTAGAAAGATCTGAAATTCGCAAAATTCTTAATTGCGATGCGCCGATGCTTTAATGTTAGCGTCATCGGAATGTCTTGATTTTCGATTTGTTTTGTTTGGATCTGACAAAAACAGAAGAATAAAATGAAAAGAAAAGATATTGTTTTGAATTTTCTTTGATCGAGAGTGAAATAGATATTGTTTTGAATGAATTCATTGATTATAGTTTGCTCAATAATAGCAAATTTAGATTTTTAATTGCATAATTTTCTTTCTTCAAGTTTAGTTGCATATTCTGTTGTCAGACTTTATGAAATTTCATGTTGAAATGACAACTATCATAAAAAATTTTAGATTTTTTTTTCGTTATTTCTTGAATTTGAAACCTTGTTTTTCATAATTCAGCAGAACCATGTCCTTCCATCGGTCTAGACGTGTGCACGGAGGCATTCTCCGAAAAGATTATTGTTCTTGGTTCAGTACACAAACCTACAACAATAACATCAACCACAGCAGCAACCATAACAATCCTCATGATTTCTCAAGGAAGTCTAGAGAAAGAATTTCTAATGTTAGTTATGATTGGGCTGGTGGTGCTCCTTCGTTGAAGAGGAGAAAATTTTCAGCCTCGGCTTGGGAAGACAGCAAGAGACACTACCAGCAAACCAACACATATACCAATGGCCCTTCAACCAGTAATAGTTCATTCCCTGCCCCTACAAAACCTGAAACCAGTGCTTGCACATTTACTAGCTGTAAACGTGACCGGTCGAAATTGGAGGATGATATGGTCTTTATGTCGAGGGATGAGATTGAGAGATGCTCTCCATCAAGGAAAGATGGTATTGACTCACTTGGTGAAACGTATCTGCGGTACTCATACTGCGCCTTCCTTCAGAATCTTGGATTGCGTCTCGAGTTGTAAGCTCTCTTATCTTGCATGTGTGTATTTAAAGCAGTTACTTTTTCTTAAGCATCTCTAGCGAGGTTTGTTGTTTTTATACTGAATCGCTTTCTATAACTTTCATTTGAACTTATTGTGTATTGATTCTTCATTTCCCGATCTTATGTAGTTTTCTTCTAGGTTGGACTTACTTTGGGAACTGACTTAGATATCGGGAATAAAATGTTTTTTTACCAGTTATTTGTTACTAAAATTGTGTGATACAATTTTTTTCATACCGGACCGACCGTCAAACCCATTGGGTGACTGGTTTGACTGTCTTTTTATTACTAAAAAGATTTTAATTTTTTTTTTTAGCCCGTTCTTCCGGGTTTTCCCGGTTTTATCACCGGTTCCCCGATTGAACCGCCGATTCTTCCTGTTCCTAATTTTAAGGCCGGTTTAAAACAGTCCGGTTTTGGTGGTTTTGGGGACTGGTTTACTTGCCGGTTCCGGTTTTACCGGTTCAAAAGGCCAGTCCGGTTTTCAAAATACTGGTGTGATATTTACTGATGGAATGTAATTGGTTTATTTTGCAGGCCACAAACTACCATTGGAACTGCAATGATTCTTTGCCACCGTTTTTTTGTTCGGCAATCTCACGCTGGTCATGATAGATTTGTGAGTTTCCAGCCTCTAATGTTCTAAAATATTCAGGGCCTTCATATTGGTTTCTTCAATAGGGCGAATGGGTTTTTGGCGAGTGGAGAAAAATTATTCTGTTTTATAGATTCTTTCATTTGTGCTTTCTTTTAGTGGAAACAATTTTTTCTTTAGATGAACATGGGTGTTATCTTTGGTTTATGCGGAGGATGTTGCTAATCTTTGAAAGCTTTTGCAGTCATTATGTTGTTTTATGGAATGAGCTTTCCTGGACTTTGTCTGTCTCTTTAGTTTGTAGGAATTTTTGAATTCCTCTATCGACAAAAATAGACCATATCATTTATATAAATTTTTTTAGTATATGTTCTGATATTTTCTAAAGTTTGTGCATTTTTTTTTTGCAAATGGAAAATATTGTACTTATTTATCTATCATGTATACCTAAGGAAGATCATATTTTTTCATTTTTTTCTTTTATCATTTATAATTATATTTCTTTTTTATGTGCCTTCAAGCGGAAGAGTCGGTATATCACTTGCTATTGCATTGCCCTATTGCATGTGAGATTTGGGGTTTTTTTTCTCTTTCGGATGAGCATGGATTGGGTCTTTCCTTCTTTCTTTCACAACTTCTTATTTTGTTGGTCTATGATAAGTGGGGATAGGTCTAAGGTGGCTGTATGGTCAGTTTTTTCGGGAGCTATAGCACGGTCCATATGAAAAGAAAGAAACAATACAATGTTTGAGGATTCCCACTCTACTCCTTCTCGCATCTGCTCAAGGATCCAGAATCTCATTATGAAGTGGTGTTCCATCACTTCCATCTATGAATGGGGAGTGGATGTGGGAGGAGTGCTAACTTGACCGCTTTGTCTAGCACAACTTGGATGCCTCTAGCGACGGGGTATTATGGTTGGGACTGTTAATTTTGGTTGTTTGTTTCTGGGTTCATGATCTTGTGAACTCTTTGCGTTCTTGTTTCTGTAGTTCCTTTCCTTATTAATATACATGCTTGATTACCGATAAAAAAAATAATATTTTAAAGTTATTTTCTCTCAGTGTTCGTGATTGTTTAATCAAAATTTTACTTACTTCATCTTGGTCTCATTTATTTTTTATTTGTGATGAGTTCACTACCCTCTTTACCTTGACATCTGCTCATATAGTTGCAGTTTGTTATCTTAGTGGTATCTTCTGCATAGATTTGAAATTTCTTCATTACTAATTATAGTTATTTTGCAGTTGATTGCTACCGCAGCTCTATTCCTTGGCGCAAAATATGAGGAGACACCACGCCCTTTGAACGATTTATTGAGAACATCCTCTGATATTTGCCATAAGCAGGATCATGCATTCTTTTCATATTTGCTCCCTGTTGTGAGTATTGCTGGACATTATTGCTTTTGTTCCAAGTTTTTTTTAGTGGTTTGAGCATGAATCTTCAAGGCATTTTTTTAAGTAAAAAAAAAAAACTAAATTTCCAACATGAGCAGATTCTGGCTGCAATTACTTATTGCTCTAAAAGGATTTCTTCAACTAAACCATGTTCGTATTAAAATGGCTACATCCCAAATATTACAAATTTAAGATTATGCATTTGTATTGCTAAACACAGCACATGTAGAACTGTCTGGACTGTGTTTGGGGCGTGTCTGTATCTGATGCGTTCAACATGGTTGTGCCTCTAAATATAGTGTTAATTCAAAACTTATAAACTGCAATTTCTGGTTTTTGCTTTTATATTTTGTCATGAATTGGTGTAGTCTTTGACTAAAAGGTATACTTTCGATTTCTAATCTTTTTGCACTTGTTTTATTATGGACAGGACTGGTTTGAGCAGTATCGAGAACGAGTGCTTGAGGCTGAGCAAATGATACTAACCACTCTAGATTTTGAGCTCAGTGTGCAGCATCCATATGTTCCTCTTACATCTGTCCTTAACAAATTAGGGCTTTCCCAAACTGTTTTGGTGAATCTGGCATTAAACTTGGTCAGCGAAGGGTAAGTTCTTGAATTGCATTCTTTCCATGGAGTTTGAAATCCTTTACTGGATGCTCTTCTTTTCCCTTTATTGGATGTCAAGATTCTATTGTCTTTCCTCTATATGATTGTTGGCATCAAGGTTTAATATCTTGGCAGAATCTGCCTGACTTGGTCAAGTCGCTCAGTTTTGAAAAATTGTAATGACTTAAAATTCCTAGGACTAACTAATAAAAAACAACTTTCAATGAAGACTCTTGGACCCTCGAGAAGACTCTTTTAATGACAACAAACTTTAATAAAGACTTTTGACTCTCTAGAAGACTGACCAAACTTCAATAAAGACTTTCGACTCTCTAGAAGACCCTTTAATACCCTTCTGTTGTGATAATTAGTGGGCCCATTTCATGGGTCTCATGGACAGCTGTGGGCTTTCTTGGGCATACGGCTATACACCTTGAGACACATGGGCGTGTCTTCATCAAACATACCCAACTTCACCTAATTGCGTACAATGTGAATCTGATTTCACCTTATTTCTTGCATAATGATTTGTTTGTGTCTCGGCTCCCTCTTCAGATATAATTGGGTATGGACTATTCTGCTATAAATTTGTTCCTAATATGGTTCCTCATTTCAAACCATGGTGTAGGCAACACTCTTGTAGTCATGGTGCTTAATATTTCTTTATGTGGACCTTTGAGTGTTTCAAATATATAATAGGGTGCAGATTAATTAAGGTTTTAAGACAGTAATTCATGACAGTTGTTACTTGTTTCTCAGGAGTAATTACTCTACCTAGTCCTTTTTGTTTTTGTTTTTTTGGTGTGGCATATTGATTATTTGGCATGGCATATAATTGCAGGGTCTTCACAGAATAGCGTGCTCACCTGTATGATATTCTTAGCTTGGCGGATTGATATGCTGTTCATGGAAAGTTTTGTTTTACGTGTGAAGTTGAACTGCCGATGTTTTGTGGATACCTTTACTGTGAAAATTCCCTACTAACTTGTCCATTGGTTGTTGGAAATAGCCACAGACCTTCCATTACCACTCTCCCCCTACCTTTACCTTTTATTTTAGTCTGGGATGATTCCTGCAGAAGCCTTATACAAACTTTTAGTTTATACAAAGTTGGCTGCCTGTCCGTATAGTGCCCATTCCCACTGATCTGGAGGATCATCAATGGATGGGTCATAAACAAGAAATATTGGGTGGATTACCTTAATCATGTGTCCATTAGACATTTAGAATTTTGTGTGGACCTCTGCCAATGATTTTATTGACCCAAAGCAGCCAAATGATCGGATAGCTAGGGCAATCTGTTGGTTGGGCTATGGCCCGCCCGTCCAAGAGGTGGCCTGTTGCTTGGATTGCTTCGATTAATGGTCATGTTGGCAATCGTGGATAGAGGCGAGTTACAGTTTTATGCAAATTATTAGCTTGTATAAGTCTTCTGATGGATTTATTCCCTAATTTTAGTTTTGAAAGTTACTTTTACATAGAAGCTCTTTCTTATTTATTTATATATTTTTTCTACACAATTCTTTTTGTCACGATTTAGCCATTTTTGTTTCAGTTTGATGCAGGTCCTGACTCCCATTTTGGATCCTCCCAAGCTTCCGATATTATTAAATTATTTTATAAATTTTAATACTTTCATATCATCAACTAGGTTCGGAAAAAATTCCTGGAAGATGTGAATTCAACTTCCACTTTTCTCCTTTAATGTTCGATTCGTGGTAAAGTTTTGTCTATATATGTGTAATTTTCATTCTAGTTAAGTTGATGTTTAGTGACCAAAAAAAAAAAAAATTGATGTTTGGCACTTGTGTTAAGGTTTTCTCTGGGCCTAGCAGGGGCAAGGATTTTAAGACTGAGGGATCTATTAGAAGGTTTGATTTTTTTCGGTCTTTCTGTTCGGTTTTTTATATTGGCAGACAGCCTCCATTTAATGTTATTTCTTGGGTGTCTAAGAAGGTGCCAGGATCCCTGGTGGCTTGCAAATATCTTAATCGATATTACTTGAGTATGGAACTGGACGTCTCATTCAGCCATTTTCCCACAAGTTTGATCATGTTTCCAATTTGTTTTCTAGAAGAGCTGAGTGTACTAGACCATATGCCTCTTTTCTTTTTTCTTATTCTTTTCATTTTTTTTTTGTTGTTGTTGCAGAGTAGCCATCTAGTGGGGGATTACATAAATTCAGAACCTACCAGACTCTATGTTGGGATTGTTTTCTCTGTTAATTTCCTTACTCATTTTGATTCTTCAATATTTAAGAGAAGAGGAAAAGGTTAGAACTTAGAACCTACATAAGGTCACTCCGTTTTCTTTGCAGAGAAGCCATCTAGTGGGGGATTACATAAATCCAGAACCTACCAGATTCTATGTTGGGATTGTTCTCTGTTAATTTCCTTGCTCATTTTGACTCTTCAGTATTTAAGAGGAGGAAAATGTTAGAACTTAGAGCCTACGCAAGGTCACTCTGTTTCCTGAATGGGGGAGGAAATGTGTCATTTCGAAAGGGATTTTAGGTGATGAACCACTAAGAGTGAAGAGTTCTATTCATACCTTTTGGTTTCCTTTTAAACCTTTCACACCTCCATTTCAAATACCGTTTGTCTTTTTTCTAGCATTTCAAAGAATTGCACCTCTTTGTCAAACCAATCAGACTGTTTGAAGTTATAGGTTTTGAACCATTACGGCATTACGTTCTTCCACGCTTAGGGACGCCACTCTTCATTGGGTTTTAGTGATTCAATTAAAGAGGCACAGGCGTGCTTGGATGTTCTACACACCTCCTGTCTTTGTCTCTATCCTTCAAACTGCACCCCTGATTTGGCATGATCGCATACTCCTGCAACCGACACACCGGTTCACGTTGCAGCTTTAGGAATTCTCTCTTCCTCTTCCTCTCTACTAAAGTGGCCTCTAGCCGTCCTTCTATCTTATCCACACTAAACAGATTTGGAAGCTGTGGATATGATTCTTATTCTACAGATAAAGGTTGGGAATGAATGTATAAAGGAGATTGTTGAGGATGAAATGGAAGCGAGTTACTAATTTTTTTTTGGTTCAACCTGTTTTCTATGTGAATATCTCTTCCATTCTCAATTGGCAGAGATCTTCTCTCTTCTATTCTATATCTCTTCCATTCTCAATTAGCAGTGATCTTTTTTTTTTTTTTCTGGGTACAATCAATCTGTCTTCTATTCTCATTTGGCAGTGATCTTTACTTATTTATTTTCTTTTTTGGGTATAATCAAAGGTGATCCACTTGAACCAGAACCCCTGCTCTTAATTAAACTTTCATTTTTTTTTATTTTTTATAGAAGATCAATGCCCATTGAATGTAGTTTGCATGGAATTTTGTGTCATTGCAGGCAAAGGAGGGCATTGCATCTTATTAACCACTAATGATATTTTCATTAGGGTTTTCTATTTATAAAAGAGCATGCAAATATGCAATTAGATTCAAATCTAACATTAACATTTTAGCTTCCATGTTTTTTGTACAAAATAAAGTTAATAAAGGTTTTATTTGCATAAAATAACGGGATAAGTTTAAAATCTCTTATTTGAATTTGATCATTTTTGTTTTGTGTACATTTAGGTTTATCTTTGTCATTTTGCTGTCCTCATAATCTAAAGGTCTAGAGGAATTCAATTGTGTATTACATTTGCAGTTGCAAAGCATTCAAAAAAAAAAAAAAAATCTCCTTTTCCCATTGTTTCTTGTATCATGTGGTGTTAACTTTGATGATAGTTACTTTAATTGTTTTTCAACAAAATTTTTATTATCTTTTACTGAATTTTAAATTATGATATTCTTTATTTTTATCTTTTCGACATTTGCCCTGCATTTGCATGTGTTCCTTGCCTTATCCATTCTATTACAGCCTTTTGCTGTAATTGGATTACATTGAACTATTGAAGTGTATTTGTTTATATATCAAACTAAGTTTAGTTCATTTACAGTTTTAATTTGAAACTTTCATTGTTATGTTATGAAATACCTTAAGATGATTAAAATTTAACTTTTAACATTATTATTATTATCATCATTTTATGGTCATCTTAAAATTATCGCCTTGGATTCAATAACTGGGCATCGATCGCACGGGCTGCTTGCTAGCAGTACTCCCATGTCTTTTAGTATGCTTGGTGAAATCCTATGCCTTATGAAAATATCTTTGGGAAACTATGAAGCCTCCACTTGAGGAATGCAAAAGCAATATTTGGAGTATTGTATCAGCTTGCAATGGAGATACTGACCCCATTTATACATTTATTATCTCCTTATTTTTTAAGCTGCAACTACGTTTCGAATGGACTGCTCAAAGCCGCCTCAAACTAAAAATCATTAGCTCCCTCTCTTGAGGTTTTATTCTATTTTACTTTGTTATTTTTCTCTCATTTCATACAACTATTCAATTTTTTTTTCTTTTTACCATTTCCATGCATCGCACGGGCCCGTTTCTAGTTTGGATGAATACATATATATATATATATATATTCCTTTTCTTATTTTCGGCTATTATCAATATTACGTACAAGGTTGTTAAATCGTAATCGAATCGTAAAATCGTTTTAGGACCGATTCGATTCGATTAAAATCGGGATTTAAATCGTAAATCATAAGATTCAATCCATTTTTTAAAAAATTGTTTAAAAAATACAAAAAATTACTTAATAAATAAAAAAATAGAATAATCTATTACCTAAAAGATTTTATTCATATCTATTGATAATAGAAAGTAATGAATATTTCATTGCATACACTATAAAAAAATGTGAATGATTTCCATAAAATGAAAAAAAAATCCAATATCATTAAAGATAAATCAATAAAAGTAAACTCATATAATCATGTCGTATGAGATCAAGCATCAAAAGACTAAAATCCAACTCCATTTTCTCCTTCCCCCTTTCTTCTATATTCTTTCTCTCCGTTTTACAGCAACAGAGAGACAATCCAAATAGGGGTTTTGGCATGTCCGTAACAAGGGTTTTCCTATTTCTTCTCTCTTCTTAAAAGACATAAAGTACCTTTAGAAAATCAAAAAATAAAAATATTTTTTGTAAGTATTGGTCCATAAAAGGGTTTTCGTGCTCGAATCGCATGAATCGTACGATTTGAATTGCAAATCGTAATCTGAATCGCAAATCAAATGAGATTTACCCAATTAAGATTTTCAATCCTGATTTGAATCGTAGGATTTGAATCGAATCGTAGGATTTGAATCGCAAATCGCAAGGATTTAACAACCATGATTACGTATACATATTTATTAGTGTTGTTTATCTGTTGAGGGAGGTCTGGGGATCCAATCCCCCCGGGTGATGAGTCCGCAAGAGCTTCAATCCCCAAGCTGACAACTAACTGACTAACGTATGTAAACGATATCCGAAGCAATTTTTTTTTTGAGGAATGATGTCTTCATATTGTTAATTAACTGTGGGAATGTCAGCATATGAACTTCCCACTGTCAACGTGTATGACACCATGTGTGGACATGTTTAAAATACCCATTTATATTAACTAATATTTTTGAGTAATAATGTCTTAATATCATAAAGTTAATTGTTCTGTCATGTCAACTTTTCATCTTTCCCATGGTCAATGTGTCTGACCCCCTCAAGTTGACTTGGATACACATGCCCATGTCTAAGTTACATGGGTTATATCTTATAGAAGTTCAGTAGCTCTGGATTTTCCAACCCATGTGTCCTCAGTTTCTGTTTATTTAACATAGAAATTAAGAAGCCTAGGACATTCTTAACCCCTTTCTCTCATTTGACAGGGATGTAATATGCATACATTAAGCATGGGTTCTTTTGGTCTGGAATCACTGTCAGACATGTGAACTATGTCGCATGGATTTTTTAAACAGGTTCTGGTGCTTATGTTGACACGTGTCAGATTTCAACAGTCCAGAGTCTTTTTGCGTGACTTCTATTGGGGGGGGGCTAACATTTACTAATCCTCACCCTAGATAATGAGTCCTACCCTTCTTAACAAAAAACATCTATGTGGAAAATATGACTATATTGATATATGTTTTTGCCACAAGACATGACGTTAATACTTCAATTGACTAATATGCATGCTACGTGCTGTGTTACACAGATACTTCAATTAAACCAGTGTATTGGTATCAACTATAAAGATATTAGATACTTAATTGAACTACATGCTAGTAAATAGTGCATTCTATTCCTTCAATTGAACTAATGTATTGGATTTGTGTCACTTATACAAGTACAGCAAGTCTTCCACATGGCTAAGTACTTCACATGTGGATGAATCAGGTTGGAAGCTGGGAGTGAAACTCAATTGGCTATAAAAACTTGACTTGGGCCTGAGGCGTTAATATTGATTCAAAATATTGGATAATATCTATATATTTTTTTTATATTTAACCTGTTATAATAACGCTAGTCTTTGTACTTCTTTCTGTTGAAAAACATGATGATTTGGAAGTTGCCGGTTTGCTAAGTTGGTAAAGTTTCTTGGTGTTGATACTTGATACCAGAGACTTGTTTGCTAAGTTGGTCCAGTTTGCTAGTGTCGATGCCGCAGACTTGTGTTCAAAACCAGTCTTTACCGCTAATTCACTAGCACCCTTACTTAAACAAAGGGAATAAAAAATCCATGACTCAGGCTATCACCCTATAAATGCAAAAACTGTGCTGATTTAATGCATTGCCCAGTCCTACCCAAGCAACCTTCATTGTTATTATCATCATCTTGATTATTATTGTTGATGTTAATATATTATTATTGGACCCGGTTAGGCTAGAAAATGGCTATGGGATCTATATTCTTGTCCCATAATATTCAGAAAGATACCTATTTCTGGAAGCTTTCTTTCCCCTAATGTAGAGAAATGTCACAGTAATTGTTAGTAGTAAGAAGTAACTTGCAGGTAAAAACAACTTGCATTTCCTATATCCAGCCTTGTCCCTATAAATTTTGAATTTTTAAACCCTATCAACTTTATTGTATTTTTAATGCTATTTCATTTGATATATCTTGTGTATACATTTAGACTTAGGGATGCGTTTTTGTTTGGCGGGCCTGTCCAACGAAGAGTTCTGGACAGGCGGGTTTTTACCCTAGGTAGCTGAGCTTCTGAGTTGTAGGCCAGAAAAGGTCTACGTGGTTGCCACTTTAGCCTCACCCAGTGTTACAAATCTCGTTTTTGGGTTTTTATTAGCCGAAGTTTTTCTCGGGAAATTTTCAAATCTAAATTTTTTTCGGGTATTTCTTGCCTAAATCTTGAAAATGATTAAAAATATATCAAAATTACAGAAAATAAAAATAAATATCACCAAGTTATAAATTCATAAAACCAACATTCTCATGATATTTTTAAAGTCTTGGTTAAATATCAGCTAAATCTCGCAATATATACCGGATAAAAAGAGAAAATTATATTTCTTACAAGATTTTTAAAATATCGCGATAAAAACGGAGTTTTAAACTTGAGATGTTTTTCTTGGCTTTCTCGGGAGAAATTGGGTATTTCTCGGGAGATTTGTAAAAGTGGCCTCACCTAGGAAGTGTCATTTATACATGTATTATGCTATCTAATTTAGTTTCAATATGCATATAAACATTTATAGTATTGTGAGCGTGTCATTCCCTATCATAAAAGTGATGCATATGGTACAATTCCGCTCCTGCACTATTCCTTTCTTTAGAGGTATTCTTCAGTCTGCATTACATTGTTATACATGGTTTTCCATGAGCACGAAAGCATGCATGTCGGCATACCTCTCCATGTCGCACTACGGAGAAGAAGACACTAACAAGCACTTTGAGGAATCATATTTTTGCAATGCATTGCAACTTCCTAATATGTTTCCAGTTGAATTGCCAATTTACTGGATTCTGAACGCCCCTGAAGCAGAACTTGGCCTGGGAGCTGATGTGATTTCCCAATGGGTATTTGCATATTTGCTATACTTTTGGTACTCTGCCAGCATTTCTGCAGAAGATTCTTGGAAAATATTCCACCTTGGTTGCTGCTTTCTTAGTTGGTAAGGAAAAGAATGCTCAGGGACTTAGCTTGCTTTGCTAGTTTTCATACTCGAAATTTCAATTTATTATTATTATTTTTTCTCTGAAATTGATATGAATTGTTTAGATGTCGAAATATACCATGTAGGCATGTACAAGACATTGCCTGTTCATATTATTGCTGCTGCAGATGATTGGTTTGGCCACCCATTTATTTTTCCATCCCTTGTGAACATTGCTTTGTATACTGCCTTTTATATAAAGCCTTTTAATGCAATTTTTAGCAAGGAATTAAAAAGGGCAAGTTTTTTATTTTATTTTAGGCTTCGTAGCTCACTTTGGCTTCAGTTTAAGCCCCATCAAATTGCTGCTGGAGCTGCATACCTTGCTGCCAAATTCCTCGATTTTGATCTTGCTTATTACCAAAGTATGTGGCAGGAGTTTCAGACAACACCATCTATTCTTCAAGGTAGTTTACATTGACATTCTTGTGCTTATCGGACCCATTTACAAGTTTATCCTTATCATTTACGGATGCATTTTAATTCTTTGTTTAGTAGTGAGCAATACATTCTGCATAAGTTGTTGTTATCCGTTTTCTCTGGTGGGTAAGATAAGTATGGATACTGTGTATTATAGTTGTTGTAATTTTTTTTGCCATTTTAAACGCAGATATCCTGTTTGTTTCTAAATGAGTTTTGATCTGATCCTTATTATTATGGTATCATTTGGCCCTACATTTAATTAAGGCACAAAATAAGCATTTAGGGCTATATTTTTGCTTTATCCTAGTAATCATGTTTTCTGCATTCTTGTGATTAGATAACAAAATGTTTCTTATTGTAGAGTTTATATATAAATGGACTGAATCAAATCAGTGCCAAGAAATAACCGCCTATGATCTTGCAAGGAAATATTAGTTCTATTTTATTTATCTTTTCCATACTAATCTACTACAAACTAAAGAAAAAGGGAAAAAACCAACTTTACCTTTTAACGCCTTTAAATTTCAAACGAGACTTGAGGTGGACATTTAATGGACTGAAAATCAAGGTAACCTAATTTAACCTAGAGATATCCTACTCTTGGTTAAAGCCATAGTCACCAAGTTGGAGTTTGGGAATTATAAGTCATTAAGTCTACGGTAAATTTTGGAAATAAATTGGGAAAATGTAGGGCAAAATATGAATAATATAAAATGATAAGGTTACTAAAATTATGAAAAATTATAGGGTTAATTCCGAATCAGAACCTAGGTTATCTTAAAATGACATATAAGTACCTGCTTTTAAAAAAAAATTCCTTTCACAGACCCTCTATTTCAAGATTTGGACAAATAGGAGCCTGCCGCCTAATCTGCTTAACAACCGTTTGTGATTTCAATTCAAATGCCAAAAAGGCCCCTGGTCACTTCCAAGTGAGGCTAATCAGCTCAGTTCAAGGTTCTGATTCGGCAACATAGCAAGATTTCAGTAAAGAAATATAGGCTCGTAATCATCTTTAGTGGTAACCGGATTCGGGGGAGTTCGATTACGCCACTAATACTGCCACGTGTCCCTGTTGACAACTCTTAACTGTGTTTAAGATTCAGCCACCCCTAGGGTTCACCCACCTAATTTTTAGAAAAATTATTAAAAAAAATTAACCCTCGGAGTTAGTAAATTTTAACTGTGGTTAAATTTCATTTTTAATATTTTTTTTCTAAAAACCAAGGATTTGTGAGTGAACCTAGGGGTGGGTGAATCCTAACCACAGTTAAGAGGTGTCAAAAGGGACACGTGTCAGTGTCAGTGGTGTGACCAGACTTCCCGAGTCCGGTTATCACTTTTTTCCTTGAGTTTATCTAGATTAGATCTTCCTTATTCGAAAGTTAAAAAGGTGACCTCGTCATTCCTTGAGAGTTTATCTAATCTAGATTAAAAAGTTTCATAATTTCAATTATGAAGAAATGTTTCTTTTCCTCTAATTAGTAATTTGAAAAGAACATAAACACCTTGATCAAAGATATAATAATCCGTAGCTTTAACGTACAATTTTAGTGAAGCTTTAATTCTTTAAATAAAAAAGGAAACCTTGACTGAACTGATGAACTAACCTGGAGCTATGATTCCAATCACCTAAGTTTTTGAAACTAAATTTGCAAGTAAAAACCGGCTGCCGGATGTTTCCTTGGATTTGAGAAACCTGAAGTCTACACTCCGTCTCTCCATCAAACTAAAAGGCAAACCTAGGATCAGACTTTTGCTAAAGGAATAAAAGGGACACGTGTCAGTGTCAGTGCCGTGACCAGACTCCCCCGAGTCCGGTTATCACTTTTTTCCTTGAGTTTATCTAGATTAGATCTTCCTTATTCGAAAGTTAAAAAGGTGACCTCGTTATGTTCAAACTAATACTAAGATATTTTGATATTTAATTCATTTTTTTAGTGGATTTAATAACATTTTATATTGAAAACCTTATCTCAGTCTTTTGATATTACACAAGAAAATCTCTTGCTTTCATCTGTAATTTTTTACTGATCAACATCCAACATTTATTTTCTATTAAAAAGATATTTTCATGTCCCAGAAAATCTTTTTGCATCTGCATTTTAGTTTGTCGTTGATTTTTTCTCGAACTATAATTCTAACAGCATGTATTGTCATCTGATTGCAGATGTGGTCCAGCAGTTGATGGAACTCTTTTAGAACATAACAAAAATGACTACTACTGGTTTTCAGCTTGATGGTACGTATAAGAACAGTGAGATTGTATCATTGTTCTATTAAAATCAAGGTATGTATATACCTTTAGAACCATGGCAATAAAGAGTGTTAATTCTGTTAAAATTAGGAGTTTGAGAAGGCTAGGCAGATGAGATAGAGCAGTCGATCTAATCTTTGTCCCAAAGATAAAAGGAGTCTGTATTTAGAATGGGCATGCACTCACAAATAAAGTGGTATATTTGTGGTATCACACAAAATTTGCTGAAAATTCCATGTTTTCCCGTATCTTTTGCTTTTTCAACAGCAGCGTAGCAGTTGTTTGATTTTGGTTCGCTAACATATAAAGCAAAGCCTGAGTAATTTCATTCAGGGCTTTGGTACCTGGAGATCAAGGCGGATTCTGAGTTGGGCGTTGAAATTGCACCAGTGACTTGGCCCTGATCATATATTATTAATATGGAAATGCTTTGGGGAACTTGATGATGCTTATGCTATCTTGTGGATGGATGGTTTCTTGTAATCCTTACTATTGTTGCTGACTTGATAGAAAACTGCTGCGGGAGTCACTGATGGAGCAATGTGCTAATTGATATGGTTCGACTCTCTCATCTCACCGGCAACCATCCAAATGTGAAGTTTTATGAACTGAACATAATTTTTATTGAATATTGGTTCTAGGACCGCACCGACCAAGGCCTCGCCTTGGAACAATATAATAAAAAACGAAGCCAGGTCTAGGCCCTAGGGCTGTTTGTGCGGTCCTGCTAGTGGAACTCATTTCTAATTGAAGGTTAGCCTCTACTTTTTTTTTTAAAGCATGAGACTTGGATCAAGCATGTTTTTTTTTTTTGGAGGGTGGATCAAGCATATTGCAGTTGAAGGTGAAAGAAATGGGGGATAGATGGTCTCTCATACAGTCACATATGTTGTATCAATCATTTGCGGTGGAAACGAGTATTGAAATGCTAAGAGGTGCATTTGATCTTGATGCCTCGATCATCTTAGACGCTTTAATTGGAAATAAAGTTGTTGGATGATATGGTTGAATGTCCGGTATTGATGGCTTATTGAAAGTTTAATCAAATGTTAATGGCTGCAAGGTCTGACCCTTGGTGTAGTACAGGGTAGGGCTGACAAAAGGTTGATCTCCTAGAACTGACTCGCAACTTAAAATTTGAGAGTTTCGGAACCCAGAATCCGCTATTGAGTCTTGTCAATAGAAGGAACAAAAAATTCGTTATTGAATCTTATCAATAGGAGGATTTCGTTAATTAAGAGAAACTGACAAGTACAAAATTTGGTTATGATTTGTAGCTTTTTTGAGCCGCCTAAAAGATCATGTCTTCCTAGAATTGTGGTTCTTAGACCTGATCAATGGGAAATTATAGGAGAGCGGTCCATTGGCCACTGATAAGTAGCAAGGACATATCTACTTTCTTAATGGGAGACTGATAAACTATAATCATGAAGCTTGTGAAACTTTTAAGTGAAGAGGTTGTACAATCTCAATAAAGAATCTCTATCCGATGAGGGTTGACATTGATAGTGATAGTGTGTGAAACTGACCATCCAGTGAATGTGATCTATCTAATGAGGGTTTGATATTGATTGTGTGTGAAACTGACCATCCAGTGATTGTGATAAAACAATGGCAATTCCATGTGGCAAGTAGGGACTAGGGGTGTATTCGAGCCGAATTGAGTCTAGCTTGGCCCACCTCGGCTCGGTTTGAATTGTTTTTATCTAAGCTCAATCTTTTGCTCGAAAAGCTCGGCTTGAAGTTCAGCTTGAATCTAGTTAGCTTGGCTCGAGCTCAAATGGTTCAAGCTCGGATTGATTTTTTTTAAAAATAATTTTTTTTAATAATGTATAATATTATTTACTATTATTTTTTATATAATATTCAAGCCGTATTGAGCCTCAATCGAGTCGAGTTTCAAGCCAAGCCGAATCAAATAGGCCTTGGCTTGAGCTCGGCTTAAATACATTTTCGAGCTTGAAAAATCAGTTCGGCTCAATGAAGCCTAATTTTTTAGCTCATGCTTGGCTTGATAGAGCCAAGCTTCGAGCTAGCTCGGTTTGAATACACCCTAATAATGACAAAGCTCCATGTTTATTGATGTAACTCTCATCATTGGCAGAGCCACATAAGACCAGGTGTTACGGTCAAAAGTTGTCAAGTACTGCCATGATCGTGATACTGGGCTGGGATGGCCTGAGCATGGGCAAAGAATGTCAATGCGGTGGCTAGGAGATAGGCGAGACACTATGCAAGCGATAGCACAGCGTGGTGCAAGGTTGGTGCCTTAGTGTTGGGTACCGAAGTGAAGGGACATGGAGTTGTCTTGATGTTGTGTACAAGGTACTATGGTTTGAGTGAAGTGCACACGAAGAGTTATGCAATGAAGCTTGAGTTTGGTGCTTGGTCAGATACATGTGGGCGAGTGTTGTGGGGCTCACATAGTATGTTGGAAGTAGGGCCGATAGTACCTTCATTCGAAGAGAAAGTTAATACGGGTTCAATTGTACAGACGGTTTGTGGACATTCAGTGTACTGTTCCGTAAAAAATCAGTATGACTCCACTAACAATGGTGATGTCTCCTTCTGATGAAGGGTGAAAGGTTTATCATCCATCTTGAGGAGAAGGGCGTAGCTCTACCTTCTCTTCTGGCACATCTAGGGCCACCTAATGAGCAACCCCAAAGGAGTTGGAAGCGGGCTCTAGGATCTTAGAGGAGATCTTGGAGTCTTCTTGGATGGTTGTTGGAGCATCCAAGGACGGTGCAAAGGAGACGGATATCCTAGCACTGCGTAAGCTTCTTCGGGCAAGAGATTTCACCATAGCTCGGCTTTTAAGCGTGCGGTATGCATCATAGTTGTCTAAGAGGGATGCGAGGTATGTTTGGGATACTCGGTCAGAGGATCAAGGATCGTGTTGTGGGCGTCGTGTCCTCAATGCTCGGTAAACGGGGTAGTGATGTTCCTAAGCTATCCGCGATGTGTGGGGATGACCGATAGTCGTGTTCGAGAGTATCGGGTTATGTTGGATGTTTGGCTTGATCGAGGAATCTTAGCATCATGAGAGATGTGCGAGACAGAATCTCGATGACGGGGGAATCTTATGTGTTGGACGAGTGTCGGGTGCGACACGATGAAGTAATGCGTAAGTTAGCTGTGCGTAGCTTAGCAAATGAGACTCGGTAGTGGGTTGTACCTTGTCGTAGCATTGTAGCACGAGACGTTGGGTCGGTTCAGTGGACGAATAATGTAATGTTGTAAGGTTGGCCGAGATCATGGGATGATCGAGGCGCCGCACGGTTGTTTCACTAAATCAAAAAGTTGACTGTGACACAGGGTTGAATCCTTTCGACTTTTGAAAAACACAATCTGGTATTATTAATATTGGGGCATAACCTGGGAGCAGGAGTGGAGCTGGGCAACGAGAGGCTTTAGCTCCCTAACTTTGAGGAAAAAAAAACTAAAATTTACTTCTACTATTTAATTTAAGAGGGTAAAAGCATTGGCAAAGGGCAGTTGTCACTCTAAATTTTAAAAAAATAAATAAATTTTATACTACATCATTTAATTTAAGATTAAATAGTCATGGAGCACACCCCATGGACCTGTCCCAATGGTTGGGAATCTCCCTTTGGAGAGGTTGACTCGTGTTCGAGTCTTGTTGTGGCTGTTCAATGCTATCCCCATAGTCCTTTAGATAAATGATTAGGACCGAAAAATAAAAAAAAAGTCAAAGGAGCTGCTCTTTATTTTTGGTCACTAAAGGAGCTGCTCTTTCACTAAAAAGAAAAAAAAAATATTCTTTACAACGAGGGTAAGGGGCCAAATCCCCACATCCCATCGTTAGCCCCATTACAAGAAAATCCGGCTCCACTCTGACTCTTAGAAAAGAGTTCGGATGGGCATCAGCGCTCGCTGTTGCGCTGTTGCCCATATATGTCTTGCAAAATGGCCCCATTTTTATCATTTGGTGATTCCCTGTAAACAGTAGGTGGGCCCTCATTTCATAAGACACATGTGGGCAATAGCGCAACTTGCGCTGTTGCCCATCCGAGTTCCTTAGAAAAGCATGTAGAGGAAGGAGTAGTTAAATTTTTTTCTCTTGAAAGTCAAAAACTTACTGTTATGAAGAAGGAAATTTGGATGATGTTACAATTCATACAACTGGAGAAGCAGCTTCATATGGGCTTTCCTACCGACATTTTCTCAGATTCCCAGCATTTGCACCCATTTTATCTATCTATTTCTACTTCCCCTGTCCTTTCACCAAGTATATTTAAAGTCTCTTCTCTCTAACCCATCGGCAGTACTAGTCAGGAAGGAGTTTGTCTTGAGGTAATAGAGACCCCAACTCGGACAACCTTCCCAGGTCCACCAAGGAATACATAATACTCTCTTGTTCATTAAGTAGAATATGTTAATTATTTCATAATAATAACATTAATATTAAGGTTATTGTTTTTTTTTTTTTGATCCTTTTGGTTTGACTCTGTGTCAGTTAAGGACCTACAATCCTCCAAATATGGCCCCTACACGTGGTGCACGTGGAAGGAAGGAGGTCTCTTAGGTCAAAATTCAACATATGATCCGAATATCATGCACCATCCATGCAATGAGCAAAAACAAATCTATACTGATTACTGAATAAGCTGATCATGGTCATGATCCAATCAAGCAACAGTTGACCTATACAGATCTTCCACACGAAGCACATTGATTCGCGTGCTTGCCGCCCCGCATGTGCGCCAGGTGTTGCTCGTGCAACAAGCCCAAGTAGGAGACCCGAAATCCCAAATATGGAATTCAACAAACCCATACCCGAACCCAAAATTCCACCACCTCTTTAACAATCTCAAGATCCCAAGCAAGATAATAGATATTCTCGAGACACTCATCACTTGAGTCTGACTTGGGGGAGGAGACAAAAGTGTGGTTTTCCTTGCTGCTTCTCATTTTTATATGAAGCTAGGTATAGTACTGAAAGAAACAGAAATGTGGTTTTCAATAGGGCACCTATTCCTCTCCAGTTGTAACCGGTTTTGCCAAAACTGGTCACATCCCTGAGGTGGCCACATATCCCTTTTGAGACCTCTTAACTATGGTTAAGATTCACTCACCCCTAAGGTTCACCCACCTATCCTTGGTTTTTTTTAAAAATATTAAAAAAATTTGTTAACCATGGTTAAAATTTACCAACTCCTAGGGTTAATTTTTCTTAAATTTTTTTTCTAAAAACCAAATACAGGTGGGTGAACCCTAGGGATAGGTGAATTTTAACCACAGTTAAGAGATATAAAAAGGGACATTTGGTGACCACAGGGGAGTAACCGGTTTTGTCAAAAACCGGTTATAAATGGAGAAGATCACCAGCCTTTCAATAGAGTTTGTAAATCATAGTAATATGGAATCTCATGACATTGCAAGTGATTTTGTAAATCCTTACTGGCTTTTATAAAACTACATTTTTTCTGCTTATTTTGCAGAAGCAAACAAAAACCATATCATGGATTTCTCAGCACTTCTTCAGTTGATTTCTTGGAAAGAGATTCCCAATACAAAAAAAAAAGGCAAAATGACAAGTGCTTTCTTCTCTACCTCGTCAAGGGGAAGAAAATAAAATGAAATGCCATTAAGAAAAAAGGAATAATATAAAATGTAGTACTATTTGCCATCATTAACATGATGGAATCTAGACCATCCAATCAAGTGGGGCCACTGGGGTATGTCTCATCTAGCTGATGGACGGTATTGATGCATCAATTGATTGATGTGTAGGCATGAGGATATTGTACGGTTCCCCTAGAAAAGAGAATAGGAATAATGTTAGGATCTTGTGAGAAAGGAGACCATGATATAAATGTGATGAGACATAAGACAGTTTCGTCGTTATTGTGTATTGGGAAGAAAACAAGTGAGATGAAATGCCATTGATTGAGTCAAGAGATGCAGGAGACAGGATCTTATCATAATCTATGACCTACACAGAAACACACACACGCACATACATAGAGAGAGAGAGAGCATGAGCCACACGTGTGCATGAGCTGGAGACATGGCATGATGGGTCGATCTTACTTCCTTCTAGTTTTACACCCCTTTTTTTTTTTTTTTTTAATGAAAACCCCCACGACATAGAGAATCGAGTTTTGAAAGATGAAAAGTTCCACAACCTCTTTTTTACTTTTTTTTAATGAAAACCCACGAGGTAGAGAATCGAGTTTTGAAAGATGAAAACAAGTCTCTCCTAAGTCCAAGATCGAGAGACTATCTTTCACTTGATTCATTAATGACAGCACATTGTACAGAGGATTGAAGATGAACGATATTCACTTGGCTAAATTTACTCCATAGATTGTTTATACGCACAAACTAGTGACAAATGCTTAAAAAAAAAAAAAAAAGACTCTGTAATCTTCTCCCGTTGTAACCGGTTTTATGAAAACCGGTTATACTCCTGAGGTGGCCACATGCCCCTTTTGACACCTTTTAACTTTGGTTAATTCACTTATCCCTAAGGTCAGTCACCTATCCTTGGTTTTTATAAAAAAATATTTTAAAAAATTATTAACCTTGGTTAAAATTCACTAATTCCTAAGGTTAAATTTGTTAAATATTTTTTCCTAAAACCCAAAATAGGTAGGTGAATCTTAACAACAATTAAAGGGTGTCAAAAAGAGACACGTGGCCACTTCAGGGGCGTAACTGATTTTGGCAAAACCGGTTACAACTGGAGAAGATTACGAGTCTAAATAAAAAAAAGAGGGATGCTAATACATATAAAACTTTTTTAAGAAGTCTTTTGCATGTTAATCAAAACTTTGATTTATATAAACAAATCTTTAAAATGTACATGTAAATATCCCACACATAAGAGAAACGAGAAAGTTGTTGGTTTCCTTACCCGTTACTACCATAATATTGAAGTGGCATCAAATCCTCTCCGGTGATAACCGGATTTGGCAAATCCGGTTATCACCCCTAGAGGTCACCACGTGTCTCCTTTGACACCCCTTAACCATGGGTAAGGTTCACCTAACCCTAGGGTTCACCCACCTATTTTTGGTTTTTTTTAAAAAATAATAATTCTTTTTTTTTAAATTAAAAAACTGTTTTTAGAGTTTTTTTAATATTAAAAACAGTTTTTTAATTTAAAAAAAAGAATTATTATTTAAAAAAAAAACCAAAAATAGGTGAGTGAACCCTAGGGTTGGGTGAACCTTACCCATGGTTAGTGGGTGTCAAAGGAGACACGTGGTGACCTCTAGGGGTGATAACCGGATTTGCCAAATCCGATTATCATCGGAGAGGATTTTTTTTTTTTTTTGGTAACGAGGGTATCCGGGCCTCTTAGAGCACCCGACTAGTTCCCCCGGGCACTTGCAGAGCCCTCTCTCCACACGCACCAGGAAAGTTGGGATAAATCCGGAGGGTGGCCAACGAGAGCAGGGAATCAAACTCAGGACCTCCGCTTCGTGAGGCGTGGTCCTGGCCATCAGCCCCAACCCCCGTTGGTTCACCGGAGAGGATTTGATGCCGATTGAAGTAGTATTTTGTGAGAAATGTGATTATTATACTAAAAGGGTAAATTTTTAAGTGAGTACAATTTTTGTATATTTTTTGGGATACTTTCCTTAATAAATGGAAAAAAAATCTCAAAAGAGGTAGTGTTACAGAGAATTTAATGCTGAGAGATATACGATTATTTTTAATGGTGATTATGATAATAACCAAAAGGTCACATGAATTCTCACTATCTTAGCTGTCCTGGGCTCTGAAACAGGCCTGGCTCAACTCTTAATGCTCTTTGCAAGTAAGTACTCGGAAACTTCATGGACAGCCAATCTGCCTCACTTTTACAAAGTCGTACTCAGGGGCGGAGCCAAGGGGGGCCTGAGGGGGCACGTGCCCCCCCCCCCCCCCCCCCCCCCCAACTTTTGGGATTTTTAAATTTTTTTTTTTTTTAATGTATATAAGCCTATTGGATGGAGATCCAATCACGACCAATTGTGCTTGAACTCGGGGAGAGATCAAAATCATCCACAAGCCAACACGTGTCCCTTTTAACCCCTATTAAATGTGGTTAAGATCAACGTACCTTTGGGGTTCAACAATATAACTTTAGTATTTTAAAAAATATATATTAACCCTAAGGGTTAAAATCCTTAACTAGAGTATAATATTTTTTCTTAAAACAAAGGATTATATTGTTGAACCCCAAGATGTAGTAAATCTTAACAACACTTAATAGGTGTTAAAGAGACAGTGTTGTCCTCTTCTGGGTGTGATTGAACTCTCCCTAAGTTCAATAACGATTGACAGTGATTCGATACCTATTATAATATATAATTGGGCATAATCATAGGGTAAATGGACAGTGCTCCCGTAAACAAAGAGAAACAATACATGTAGGATAGGATATGTACAAGATGTATGAATGAAATAACCCACAAACTTAGTTGTCAAGTTTTTTTTTTTTTTCTTCTCAGGGGGCTCCGCCCACGAACCCTGCCCTTAAACCAAATGTGCTCCCTCTACAATAAATTCCTAGCTCCACCCCTGGTCATACTGTCACTCAAGTTGACAACTCTCACTCACTCTCTCTCTCTCTCTCTCTCTGAATATGGATGAACTTAAGAAAGCATGGTGTGTGCAGGAACTATTTTTTATATGTGAATCATTAAGGATTAAAGAGAGCCTCTCTATGCTTAAGGTTGGTACAAATGGGTATGATTCTTGGAGTATAACGTGGGTCATAATCAAATGGGTTCTTCCATTTCGTGGGTCTTAATCAAGTGGGTTCTTCATTGGCCCACCAAACACTTACAACTTACACCTCTCTCTCTCTCTTCCTTAGATTTTTAATGGTAGCTTCGGTCTTAATCAAATGAATACATTTGATTGTGTTGTCCTCAAATGGATAGGGTTGCCGACCAACCACTTCAGCTCGCACTTCCTCCCTAGTCCCTCCCTCTCTAACAATGTAGTCCTTGGGAAGTGTGGCTTGCCCCATCAGTAGTGTGAGCTAGTCACCACTCCATTGATCCGGGTTCCATTCTCGAGAGGGTGTAAATGTTGTCATCTCCACTTGCCCATGACTTAGAACAGATACTAACCTAATAATCAACCTAATCCAGGTTGCGGCCTCACCACGTATCTCTCACACCCCCCACCCCCAAAAAAACAAACAAACAATGTAGTCCTTAAGAAAATGGGTTTTTATGGGGCAAATTGAAACAGTTCTCTCTCTTAATTATTTAGTTCTCACTCATCAGATATCATCTTAAAGACTGGTTTCTCAAGTTTAACTTGAAATTATTTCAATCCCACTCAGAAAAGCTTCACCCTTTTCAACATGGCGTAAGAGTAAGAGCTTTGAATCTGCTTTACCAAAGAAGAACAAAAACTTTCTTAATTTAAATAATCATAAGAGAAGACCCCAACAAGTGAGAAAAGCCTATAACTAAAAAAAAAAAGTGATCCTATACTCTAAGCTTTATAATAATCAACTAGAGAAAGATGGAAAAGACAAAAAGCTTCCCAGCCTCTCTGAGGTAGGATCTAGGTATACTAGCTTTAATACATATATAATATAACAGTGGCAGCAGTACACTTGAAAAGAAGAAGAAAAAACCCTAAGTATGCTAATCTATTATACCTAAAACCCTAAACTTAAACAGCACTGAGCCATGCGTTTGAGTTTCCTTCTTGTTTAATACATACAAAAACAAAACAAGCCAAGTGTGGGCATTGTGGTAGGTCCCATCCCACTAAAGGGATCACCCTGAGATTGACCGCTTCCCAACCTTGTCGGTCCAGGTGGTGATCAACTATATCAACACGCCACGTGGCAAATTAGCGGCTAGTATGAGCCGGCTCGGAGCCAGTGAGCTGGGATTATTCTTCACCAATAACAATCTTTATTCGTCTATTACATTTCCTTGTTGGGTGGGGTCTTTTGAATTGGGCTTGAATGATGGGCCTATTGTGGGCTTTCATTTAAGCTCTTGTGATTGTGAGCTGAAATTATATCCCTCAAAACCCTTCTTAAGTCAAAGTATCAAACCTCTTTAAGGGGCACGATGAGCTAGCTAATTTTTGAAATTCAATGTAAATTTTCCAAAAAAATTGTCATTAAAGGTCTTGCTAGAAGATTTTTGGAAGAACAAGTTGAACCGTACAAAATTGGGTGCTGACATTATCTTAGTGTGATATATGGGGATCAGATTTGGTCTGGCGCACCCACAAAGCCCTTTTAACTAGGGCTGTCAACGGTTGGATTTGGACCGAATCTGCCTAGATCCGAATTCGATTCGATTAAGAATCTGATAGATCCGAATCCGATCCGAGAGCCGGATCATTAATTAATCGATCCGAATCTGACTATATTTTTAAGATTCGAATCCGATCCGATCCGATCCGATCAAAGGTTAATTTAGAAAAAAAAAACTCAATTTTAATAATAATTTTTTTTAATATTACCTTAATTAACTCTAATTAATGTTAATTTTTTTTTGAAATTAATACTTTATCCATAAAAAATCTATTTAATATATTTAAAATGATTTTTAAAAGTTAATATAATCGGATCGGATCATCCTATATCCGGATCCGATCCGATTATAATCAGATTCCACCAATCCGATCCGAATCCGATCAGATGGATCACATATAGGGTCCAAAGTCTGGCTCATCTGATCGGATCCGGATCATGATCCGATCCATTAACAGCCCTATTTTTAACTGCTTTTTAAACCCAGGTGATGAAATTTTAACTCATAGTATTAAATTTTTCCTAATATTTTCTTCTAAAAATCAAGGTTACATGGTTGAACCCTAAGGGTTATATATCTTAACCACAATTAAGGAGTGTCAACAGAGACACGTGTTGACCTGTGGGATGGAAGCCAGGCAGGCGAGGGCTAGATGAAATTCATTCACGTGATATTTCTGTGCCCTAGATTGTTTAATAGCTAAAGTAATTGTAACCTAAGAGAGGTTTATTTTACAGAAAGGAATCTATCATCTTTATTGAACCCTAGGTCCCTAACCCTACACAAGCAAGTGGCTAACACACTTATCCAATCGATGGTCATGTGTATGATGGATAGTCTCACATTTAGATTGATGGAAGATCCCTACCTTGTGACCTAAGCTTAATTAAATTTGGAATAGCTAATAGGGTGAGATTAACATATGAAAGTTAAAAAACAAGAATCATAGAATATAACTTGCTCACCGACAATGATTTGGATCAATGAGTTGGTGGGCCATGTGGTACTATGGTCTATGGGTCATAGCATCCAATGACCACGATGGTTACCTCATTGTCCATACTCCATCCCTAACTGTACCAACTCAAGGGAAGGCTATCGAAAAGGAATTTGTGGTCCCCACCCACTTTTTGTGAGAAATTACTATGAAATTACCTGATTCTTTTCCATTAGGTAAGCGTTGAGCCCTCACAAGGACCAATCCGGCGTCGGGCCTAAAACCCAATAGAAATAGCATTTATACACTTGCTGATCTGTAACTTGTCCTACCTATTCTTGGAAGGGAAGTGATTCAAAACTCTGGATAGTACCTACTATCGAGAGTTGGACCCTTAGATTCAAGATCCAATGGTTTCAAGCATTAGGTGGGACCCTCATTTAAAGCACGTGAAGACATGGAACCATTGGATATTAAATCCAATAGTCCAACTCTCGATAGTAGATACTATTGGGAGTTTTTCATTACTTTCTTCCTTGGAAAATAATTAATGCAACTTGGAAATGGATATCCAAACCTAAGGCTGGATCTCATTGGTCCATGCCTCACTCTCTTAAATATTCACCAATTGTGGTGAGTATTTAAAAGGGGGGCATGGACTAATGAATTTCGTCTGGCCCTTCCACAGGTTAACATGTGTTCCTCTTGACAACATATACATTGTGTTTGGATAAATTTATAAACTGACTTGACTTCTTTCTTTATGAAAGTTAGGAGTTATAAACAATTGCATTTAGTTTATTATTCATTTTTATTTGTTTGAGAAATTAGAAATGCATAAATGTTCAAATTTTTATTTTTAAGGGAAGCTGACATGGGTGACTTCCACTTACAAGGAAGATTACAAGGAATTCAACTTTTGAGGAAAGTCACCACACTCTCATTGGCTCACATTTTGCAAAGAATGGAGTGAAAAAAACATTTTTCTGAGAAGTTTAACAAAACAAGGCCTTAACTATGAATAAGATTCATTAACTCTTTTAATTATGTAACCTTGATTTTTTTTTTAAAATTATTACAGGAGTCACGATATCATAATGTGGATTAAAAGGATAGTTATGTGAGTGCTTAAGACGGTTTTGGTATGGAGAGGACGGAACGAAATCCGATCATGTGAAATAAAGTTTTTCCACCTAACTCAAGCCTCCGGTCTGAAGATATCACAAAAGCAAGGACACAAGTAACCAACGGGGGTGGGTTGATGGCTAGGACTACGCCGAAGCGGAAGTTGGAAGTTCTGAGTTCGATTCCCTCCCCTCATTGGCCACCCTCTGGATTTATCCCGACTTTCTTGACATGTGTGGAGAGAGCGCTCTGCGCGTGCCCGGTGTACCTAGTTGGGTACTTAAGAGGGCCGAATAGCCCGTCACCAAAAAAAACAAGGACACAAGCCATTGAAGGAGTGATCACTATGATTGCCGATAAAAAAATTAGACAAAACACAACCAAAAATCATATTAGAAATCTAAAATTTTCTTTTCTTTTTTCATGTTTTCCCTTAATTTTTCGACAACCAAACATAGTTTAAATCCCTACGAAGAAATCAATAGGAAAACCAAGCCTCATGCAAATTGCCAACTCTATCGGAGAAGTACGCTACTCTTTATCTACCAATCTAAGCTACCGAAAGGTAGGAGAAAATTCACAAAAGCAAAATGCCTTAATTAGAACGGTTGGTTTTAGGAGATAAGACTGTCAGATCAATTAGATTGTTTGGGCTGGCCATAAAAGATTCTAACCATTTCATGAAGAGGCCTACTTGTTATGTTTTAATGAAAATTACAAATCTATCCCACAAGACATAAGATCTTCTCCAAATTGGTGCTGCTACAAGACTGCTAGAACCAATGGGAAGACGCCACACACAACTTTTGAACCCTTCTCAAGTTTGCAAATTAAGGAATGCCTTAATTAATGTGAAAGAAGTGTTTGGCATCTTCCCATTGGATGTTGACTGACTTTTTACAGGTGCCAATGGGAGAAGATCCCAAGTCATCCTAAATGTTAAGAAGATATGGACATGAAATTCTCTTGCAGTTATAAGTGGACTCTTTGGAGTTCCGTGTCCCTTTTAGTACTATTTAATTGTGATTAAGATTTATTAGCTCTTAGGATTCAACCTTCTTACATTGGTTTTTTTTTAAAATTTAAGAAATAATTAACTTTAAAGATTAAAATTGTTAACTAGAATTAAAAAGAAGGCTTTATGTTATATTGGCAGAGAATTTTAAGTTGGAAGATATAAGATCGTACCATGAGAGAGAGATTTAAATTAAGCAGACTATTATTAGATATTTGATTCGGAAATAGAAACAAGTAAACCTGCGTAGGTTAACTGTAAAAAAAAAACTAACGACCGTTAGCTAGAAGACTAACGGCGGTTTCCTTGCACGGGCTCGGTGGTAGACTGCTCTTCCCCGAAGCAACAAGCCGTTGCACGAAGCTCTCGATTCTCTGTCCGTTAGTCTCCGTCATTAACCGCTTCCCACTAAATGGCAACGACTCCACTCCTCTCTCCCTCAGCACTTCATCCAAAGCCGGCTCCACTCTTTCCGTTATAAACCCGTTAGCCTGCATCATTAACGGTGTCATTAACTCCTTAGTTAATAAAAATCGAGATAAAATTAAAATTTTAAAAATAAAATAGTCTAAAGACCTGGATTCTCAAGTAATCAGTACGATTCCAACAGAATGCATTTCCGAGCATCTGGTCGACGGTTTCAGAAACGCCGTCAAAAACGATATCAACGACTGACGGCGTCGAGCATTCTCCATTTCGTTGCAGTTGCCTGCGAGACGGACTGCTTAACTGTCCGTTGCCTAGCGACAGAACGAGCAAGTCTTCCACGCCGTTAACCGACGGGAAATCACGTTTATTGTGCAAGACGTGAGTAACGGCTGCGGCCGTCGGGTTGTTCATCACGAGACCTCCGTCAATGGCTAAACAAGACGTTTTACCGTCAACGGACGTTAATGGAAATGGTTTGAACAGGCTCGGAGTGGCCGACGTGGCACGGCATACCTTCCAAAGCTCGAAATCGAAGCTTGGAGATTCCGAAGCGTCGGCTCGGGAGAAAACAAACGGCGCAAAGCTGTTCAGATCATAGCAAGGAACAAGAAGAGGCTTGCATGTGTCTTTCAACGTCAAAACCTTACCGTCATCTCTGCGTAACGCCTCTTTCAGGACTTTGTCGATGTTTTTACCTGAAAATCTCTTGCGTCGACGTAGAATCCCTACGTGCTTGATCGTGAACATCTCGGAGTGTTTTTCCGTCAGATATCTAACTGCGTCTCTAGCGGTGAATAGCGGACGTCCATTACCGTCGTCGGCAGTCAGCATTGCAGCGAAAACAGCACCGATTCCGGTACCGGCGAAGAAGTCGAAGAAATCGGAAATTCTAGAATGAGGATCGCCGGTTCTGGCTTGGATCTGGTCTTCGAGATGGATTAAAGCTGCTCCGGCGATGAAGCCTTTGGTTCCGCCACCGTCAATGCTGAGAATTCTGGTTTTCTTGACTTCGCAATGCGAGAGCCATTTCTGCTCCAATTTTGAGAAGATCTCCAACGTGATGTTACTAAGCTCCATTTCTCGCTCTCTCAGCTTACAGAAGATGAGCAAAGAAGATCTCTGGCTTTGGTTTTTGAGTCAGTTTCTGAGAAGGAATCCGTCAAAAAGGAATTATATCACGCTTTCTTCCTGAGAAGTATTAATGGCAGAAATAATGCCCCTCTATCCTCTCTCTCTCTCTCTCTCTCTCTAAAAAGCAAGCAAGTCCTTTCAGTTTCTCTTTATTTCTCTTTACTTCTCTCTCTCTCTATTTCTGCGCTGCGTTAGAACCTAGTGTGACTGTGAAAGAACGCTTGGATATTTATAGACGCGATTACGAGTCCTTCTTTGTCCCTTGCTCTATTTTCTTCTCTCTTTCATTTTTCACCGTTCTAACTTTTACATTTACTTCATATCTGCAAACACGTGTAAGCTTCCCTCTCTCTTTTCGCACGTGAATCTGTGCGCCGTCTGATTGGCTGACAGGAGCGCGGTCTCCGGCTTTATTTTCGGCTCGGCGCGTGAATTATAAATTATTTTTAAATTTCATTTTAACTGTATGAATTCGGGTTGTTAGGCTGTTAGCCCAAACCGAGCCTGAATTCATTTCCGGATCTGAAACTGAACCAGGAGCCAGACCAGTCTTCTGAAACAATGGCAAAACCTGTCTTTTAACTCGGGCCAGGGTGTGGACCAGGGGATGGTCCGGCCCAGCCCGATATGCAGCCCTAGCATGAGGATTTCCTCTAGAGGAGTGTTGCCTACCGCACCCTTTAGAAAATATGGCACCTGCTTGCAGGGGCGGAGCCAGGAATCTCTTGCAGGGGGGGCTAACAATGGGGGTTTGGGGGTGGAGCTCTCAAATTTTTTTTGAGTGCTAAGTTCGTGCATCAACACATTTGTTTGTATCCGTTTATAAAGAATATATTTTTTTTTCAGAAGTTTAGGGGGGGCTAGAGTACCCCGTCGCCCCGGCACAGCCCCTTTCCCAGGCTGCACCCCTAGTTTCACAAAAGGGATTTTTTTTTTCCAAAATTTCAGGAGGGCTTCAGCCCCCATGGGCCCCATGTGGCTCCGCCCCTGCCTGCTTGATTTGGAACGCACAATCAATGGACCATCTTGACCAATTGAATTAGTTAATTTTGTTTTGGCACTAATGAGATTTTTATGATCTATGATCAACTTGTTTCATTGGATTATGAATGCCTAATAAAAATGCGAAAAGCATAGGCAAATGTTCTATACGTGTCACGTTAAAAAAAAAAGAAAAAAAAAGAAATGGTAGGTTTTTGGTCACACAAATTGTGCGGTCAACCTCGTTTAAGCGGTATGACAAAAAAAAATAGTCTAATGGTCGTAGGTGTCACAAATCGTGCGACTCATAGATAAGACTACCGATATGTCACAGCGATAAAACCCATCTTTCTCTCTCTCTCCAAGATCCACGTTGAACTACCTGTACGGCAAACATAAGCGTCAACGTCGTTGATGCGTATATGATGCAACTGCTGAGACATTAAGTCGGGAAGCATGTCATTGCTCTTGTTGAACGCATAATTTAGTAAAACCATTGTCTCTAATGACCAAAGGTTTGATAAGGTACATGTTAGTCACTCTGGGGCCAGAGAGCTGCCAAACAATCTCCTCAATTCGCTTAAAAGTTATATCAGACTTCTATTTCATTTATAATGGGCTAAAATTAGGGGTATGAACGGGCTGAATTTGGGCTCAGGAAAAGGCTATTCAAATTTCACAAAAACTCATGCCCAAGACCGGCCCATTGACCCCTAGCTAAAATAGTTCAGGCCCAAACTGACTTGAAGCTGCATTTCCGGTGCTAAAATAATCCATTTTAGGGGCTTTATCATTTTCTTCTCTCTTTTCAATTGTCAGGTCCAACTCCAGCCCGTCATCAGGTCTTGAAGTGAAGACAAAGCCCAGATTTATAGGTATCTCTCTTTTGCAATTAGTGGGCCTCCTCATTTCCCGACCGATACCACCACTTCCGCGACTGGTCTTTGCCTGATCAAATAGAGGTAGCATTACCAAATCGAGAAAAAAGGTCATGGTATTGGCCATCTATCAGACATTTCAGAGGGGAAGTCATAGCGCTCCCATAGAGTTGAGCAGCACGAGATACATGGCAATCTATACTATATTATCTCTTTGATCTCCACCATTATTTAGATGTAGTTTATTTCTCTCTAGATCACTCACACATTTCGCGTCTCTCTCAATAATGGTTTAAGGGAGTCCTTCAAATCACCCAATATCATGTCTCACGTTTCTCCTATTTTTTACTTTATTACTAATTATCTCTTTCCTTTTTATTTTGTGAATGGCATGGGATGTTTGTTAGTATATAATAACAAGAGAAACGTTACTAAGAACGTACATGGGACAATTCGAGACAAAAAGGCCTAATTATTTTTAGTATTCTGCTTCTTAAAGTAAAATAATTTGCTTAAAGTAGAGTTGTAAATGGTGCGAATTTGAAGTGAATAATGGTATATTGAAATTTGTACCTGATTACATATTTGATTAAATATTGAACGTATAATGAGATAGAGTGTTTGTATTCGTTTCCGATAAAAAATTATATATAATATTTGAATTATTTGATTATTTTAATAAAATTTTTAAAGAGAGATGAAATCTAAAGAAATATCTTTTTAATTAAAAATAATAATTTATTATTTTATTAAACAGGACAAATTACTATTCCATTCCTTGTTCATGTAAAAAAAAAAAAGACTTAGAACTATATAAAAAGTGTATATTGGTAAAATTATTTTAGGCTTATGAACTTCTAATATATTATATACATTTATAGTTCATATAATTGATTGAATATTTTTCAAATTAGATATATCAATATATGAATTCATATGATTATAAATGAATAATAGAAGTACTATTATCATATATATGATCCGTATTCGTTGAGGCCCTTATCTTCAAGTAATATTAGAGAACGAACAACGGAGTCTCAAATAGGGCGGGCCATGATTTTTCATGCCTAGTATCGCTTAATCTCGAATAGGTAAATGGATTTAGTTATTATCCGGATCCGATTCAAATCTGTATCCGAATAGTCGAAAAATTATTAGAATAAATATATAGCAGATCGAATTTTGATAGTAAAATGATATTCATTTAATAATTGGACTGAATACGGGAAGTGGTGTATATTTGCTCCACTAAATATCCAATTGATTATTATTTTATATGTATAATTAATATTATTATATATAGTAATTAGTCTTTACAAAACTACCCTTACATATGATCAAGTTCGAATCTTTCGAATACTGTAATAAGATATTATTTGAATTCGGTTACTGGAATTGAATGATTTCGAATAATATCAAAATTTGGTTGGTATAATCAAAAGGATTCGAATGACATTCGAATTCGGTTATTGTGGATATGGATATGAAAATTAGTATTTTTAGTATCCACCAAATAATGAAGAGTATACGGTTAGGAGATGTTAGTAATCGAATCAGATAAGTATAATGTGGTATCCGGTATAATGTGGTATCCGGTTCGAATTTGCTCCACTTACAACCCTATCACGGGAATGAGAATGAAGACTCTAAGGGCTTCTCATAAACAAGCGCAACTTGTCTAATCGCAGCCTAATACTAGAAATGGTATTAGGCAACCTCTCCCCCTTTAAAACTCGCCATGCATGTGCCCCTCCTTTTTAACACTCTTTAACTATGGTTCAGATTCACCCACCCCTAGGGTTAAACAATCTAACCTTAATATTTAGAAACTAAATTACACCCTTTAATTGTGGTTACGATTCACTAACCCTTAGGGTTAAATTTTTTGTTTCTTATTTTTAATGATAGGGTCAACATACCGACGATTGTCAACCTCTCTACCAATAACTCGAATCCTTTACTCAAGGGTCTCTCTACCAGCCAAGGCCAGGGGAGCGTGGTAGAGAGGTTGACAATCAACCCTTCGGTAAGGATTTCTAGTAGTGGTATGAGAAAAGGGGATAACGAAAGTTAATGGTCACGAAATGATGTATAACTCTGATACCATGATGAAACTTAATATTTATAATTCTTGAAGAATGAATTTACATTGGGTATTTTTGATATTGTCTTGCCTTTAGCTTCACCTTGTGGTGTAGTTGAGTTAACCGAAAAAAAATGGTATTTATGAATACATTCAAATATGAAAATATAACTAAATCTCAATCTAATAAAATCTAATTACCAAATTTATCTAATATAAATCTTATATACGATGATATACAATATATATCGCATCTTATGATATTACTCAATTCTTTATCTGTTATCTTTTTGTTGGAAAATCCATGTAGTGGTGAATGAGAAATTGACCTAGCAAAGATATCCGTTGTACAAGGTCCGGGGGCAAAGCTCCCGGTTGATATTTTTGACCCAAACCAAACCGGGCCCGGGCCCCAATCCTGGGCCTGGGCTTGGGCCTGGGTTTGGGTTTTACCCCGTTTTGATCTATTCTTTAAATGAGTTTTCCGTTAGTGTTTCAAACTTCTAGTAACTGTTTTTATTTCTCTTTTTTGTGTTTGTTCCAAACAGCCACATTTGTTCGAACAGACACAAGAGAAGTCTATGAAGTGGAATTTCATTTCTGCATTCAAATCATCGTTTTTAAAATCTCTTTCTCTCTTCTGCATTGTTATTGGTTTGAGTACAAACATTGGTTGGTTTGTTGGGTTATGTAGATTGAAGTAGTGGATTTCCATAACCGAAATTCGTTTTATCTTGGGAGAGGATTACTCATCAACTTTGAGGAAATTGTGATTCACAAGGCTCGAATTTGCTGTTTATTCCTATTTCAGTTTATTGTTAATTCTCATTACAAAGACAGTGAGTTCTTTATTTACTGTTTCAATTTCATTATTCATTTTATTAATACATATAAATTCTTTAATTATTTTCTAAATAATGAGAACTACACTTTTGAAGAAGTTGTTAGCGAGAAGACCACCAACAATCTCCTTGGTAGCAACTACTAGAGAGAAGATCCCGTGTCTTTGGAGATTGAGGATGAAACACCCAACACTTCGTAGGATGAACAAGGTCTTCTAGCTTATCAATCAACACTCCGATGGGTGGCCATCTCTGAGATAAGGTATAGCCTCAGATTGCAAACAACCATAAGAAAAAAACCGTCTGATCCGGTCCGATTTGTTCCATGAAGGAACAAACGAGTAAATGGTCAGGTCGAGATCGTTGATAATTGGGTCTTGCTATTAGTATATCTGGACTCCATCATGATATGGTCCTGACTGAAAGGGAGAAGGGACTCTCCTGGGTCAAATGCTGAGAATACAGAGTAGCATGAAGAGATTCCTACGTATAAGGAAAAGCCTTGTGAAAATGCCTTAGGCCTCTTACGTCCACGTAGTTTCTCTTTTATCAGTTTTATCTTCCCTATTTAGATTTCTATTATTAACAAATTATCTATTATTTATAATCCATGCACCCTTACACACTCATCCAAACCTACCTTTCTTCCATTCTTTCTTTCTTTCTTCAACTTTACTTCCATTAAATTACATATTTTCCATTTATTCTCTAAGAAGCAAACATGGCCGTCGTAGTGAGTGGCGGCGACATGCAGGAGTTTGAAGGGAGGATAATGTCTTACATCGTGTTATGTGCGATTATTGCAGCCTTTGGAGGCTTAATGTTTGGTTACATTGGAATTTCTGGTACAACATTTAATCTCTCCCATTTTCATGAGATTTAGTATATTTAGGGAAAATGTGTAAATATAAGACATTGTTTGTTCAACAGTTTTGGGCTGACTAATTGGCTATCCCTGACTATAATCAGAGGTCAAGATCACATTAGCTAGGACAATATGGCCCATATTGACCGTTTCTTTTGCTGAGACATAAAGTTTGACACTTTGCTAGTCTCGAGACTTTAAGTACTGAGCTTTGCAAGTCTTATAATTTGACAATATTTATCTTCTTATATTCTTTTGATTTTAGGAAACCCGGGTAAATTTCCCTCAGGGGCTTCTAACAAAACCAATTCCTACTATCATAAATAAGATTTCAAGTCTTACCATTTTTTTAGGCCGCTTCACCTAAAAGGGCATGCCTTGTAATTTTATTATCTAAAATGGCATGATTTTGACATATTTATAAAATAGGGCATCCTTTATATTTTAATTATTAGAAAGGCCATATGTTTGACATATTTACACTTAATTCATGAATATAAAAGCCAAACACTATAAGGGTAAAATTGGGATACATACGCTCTTTGGTAAAAAAATTTAAATCATGCCCTAAGCAATAGTTTAGGGCAATAAAATGGTACTTAACTCTTTTTTTTTATGATACTTGAAATCCCTCATTTTGTGCCTTTTGAAGTCTTGTGAGAAATGTGAAGCAAAAGAATAACATAAAGTTGGCAATTCTCAGGATTTACGAATTATTACCTCCAATTCTCGCAACAAAAAAAAAGTTCTTAGAGAAAACTGGTGAATTTCAAAAGAAGAACTGAGGGTTAAGGAATTATTAATTATTTTATTATCTAAAAAAAGATTTCTAATTGTTCATTTTCTATGGGTTTCAGGTGAGATGACATCTATGGATGACTTCTTGGAGAAATTCTTCCATGCTGTTTATGAAAGGAAGCGCAGTGTTCAGGCAAACAACTACTGCAAGTATGATAATCAGTACCTTCAATTGTTCACCTCTTCCTTGTACCTTGCTGCTCTTGTAGCAAGCTTCGGAGCAATGAAGGTGTGCTCGAAATTCGGCCGGAGGCCCACGATGCAGCTAGCATCTTGCTTCTTCTTGGTAGGAGTCATCTTGAATGCAGCAGCGACAGATATAGCAATGTTGATATTTGGAAGGCTTTTTCCTGGGGCCGGAGTTGGATTCGCTAATCAAGTATGCCCATTGCCACCCCTATTCTAGTGTCTCTGCTACTTGTTGATCCTATATAACCTGTTTCACATTATTTTAAGACTGGTGATCTTCTCCAGTTCTAACCGGTTTTGGGCAAAACCGGTTACAACCCTGTGGTCACCACATGTCCTTTCTTACACCCCTTAACTGTGATTAAGATTCACCTACCCCTAGGGTTCACCCTCCTCTCTTTGGTTTTTAGAAAAAATATTTTTAAAAAATTAACCCCAGGAGTTGATAAATTTTAACCACAGTTAACATAAATTTTTATTAATTTTTTCTAGAAACCAAAAATATGTAGATGAACCTAAGGGGTGAGTGAATCTTAACCATAGTTAAGAGGTGTCAAATGAGTCACGTGGCCACCTCAAGCGTAACCGGTTTTGGCAAAACCGGTTACAACTGGAGAATAATACGTCCCTTATTTTAATTGAATCATGTTATTATTTTGAGTGAACCAAATTAAATGATTCAAGTAAAATAATTGACCTGAATCATATTATTTTTCTTGAATCAAGTTGTTTGAGTTAACCATACAAATTAACTTATTCAAGTAAAATATCTCAATACAAGTAAAATAACATCATTCAGGTTACAAGATGGATGGTCTCGCGGGCGTGCTAGCGGCCATTCTATGCTTGGGCTCCTTAGTCATCACTGAGACCCCTGCAAGCCTAATTGAGAGGGAGAAGTATGAAAAGGGAAGAACTACTCTTAAGAGGATTAGGGGTACAGAAGATCGATGCTGAGTTTGATCAGATTGTAGCTGCTAGTGAAATGGCCAGACAAGTGAAGGACCCCTTAAGAAACTCATGAAGCGCTCTAGCCGACTCCCTCTAATCATAGCCATTATGATGCAAGTTTTCCAGCAATTCACTGGAATCAACGCTATAATGTTCTACGCTCCGGTGCTGTTTCAGACTGTTGGTTTCAAGAACGATGCTTCTTTGCTATCTTCGGTCATTACAAGACTTGTGAATGTTTTTAGCACTTTGGTTTCTGTTTACGTTGTCGATAGAGCTGGTAGAAGGGTTTTGCTCCTTGAAGCTTGTGTTCAGATGTTCATCACCCAGGTAACGAATTCAGTCCTCAGTTCTTAACCATTATTTCGAATAGTTTTTACACATTCTGTAAGGTGCTGGTCGGAATCTCTATACTTTTCGTCTAATTTTTTACTAGCGGGTGGCACGTGCAATGCACGTGAGAGCGGAGGGGGGGGGGGGGGGGGGGGGGAAGGAGTTAACCACAGTTAATAGGAGTTAAAAGGGACACGTGTTAACCTGCGGGTGTGATTGAACTCGCTTGTGGCACGTGTGATGCACGTAAGAGCGAGGGGAAGGAGTTAACCAAGGGTCACGTGTTAACCCGTGGGTGCGATTGAACTCTCCTAAGTTCAATCGCGATTGGCTGTGATTCAAAATAGATAGATGAGCTAGGGTAGTTTTGAAATTAAATCAAAGGCAAGGGGTAGTTTGAGAATTAAAACAAACATCAAATCAAAGTTTTGTTTTTATATAAGGATAGTATGGAAATTTTGGAAAAATCATCTACAGCTGCCTCTCGCAATATAATAGTAAAGATAATTAATAATCAAGGCTAGAAATGTTTATGACTTTAGAAAATGGCAAAATAAGCCCAATCAAATAAGTGAAGCCAAATCTAACTTTAGCTACTAACAGCAGGAAGTGTTATCAACCCTAGTGATAGTGATTAAAAATCAACATTTTAAGATCTATTAATCGGCCCTTTTTGGAGTGATTGTGTGGAGTTACCTTATGGCACCCTAGTAGTTACCTTAGTTTTGGTTGTATTTGTGTTTAGGGTGTTACTGTTACATTATCACCTAACAAAAAAAAAAACATCTATGTTTTCGTTAGTGAAGAAGATAAAGAAGAAGGATAGAGAGAAATTGAATCAAAATCACTATTGAACTCTCTTCGAGTTTAATGACACCCAAAGGTCAAAATGTGCCTTTTTTAACCTCTATTAATTTTGGTTAAGATTCATTAACTTTTGAGGTTCAACCATATAAATTTGGTTTTAAAGAATATAAATTATAAGAGTTAAAAATTCTTAACCAAGAGTTATTGAATCTTAACTATAATTAATTAAGATTGAAAGAGAGATGTGCTTACCTATGGGTGCAGTTGAATTCAGGGAGAGTTCAATCGCCCTTTTTGTTTAAATCAGTGAGGAATTAGGGACTGAATTCCCTTTTACTTTGTACACATACTATTTTCCTAGCCATACAACATTCCCATAATCACTCGTTGGAAACAGAAGCGAGCAAGTTGTTGTTTAGATGAGCCCATAAAATGAGTGGGCCGTGGGCCGAAACTTAAAATTGATTGCGTGATCCTACCATCTGATCAATTTGCATCCTAAGGGGTCTTCCATCCATATTTTGTGGTCATTCAATCGGCCCAAAATATTACCAAAACAAAAGGGCCCAAAATCCGGTTAAAGCCTATTTAAGGTGGCCTTTTGATCAGGGCCACTCTAAATCAAAACCACCCAAAAGTCACTAAAGCCCATCCACGGTGGGTGAAAAAAGAATATGGGCTTTCAACCAGGCCTACTATCTACTAACAATGAAATGCCCCCAAAACTCAGTAATTCAATCCAAGATTAGATAAGTGGCCGATACAAATGCGTTTTTAAGAATCGTGGGCTTTTAGCAAGGTCCACAATAATCAAATAACTATTAAAACTTTCAATTCACCTAATGCTCCGTTTGTTTTGAGGTAAAATAGGGGAAAACAAATGAATTTCATAGAAAATGTCATTTTGCAAGTGTACTTTTGTTAGGGCAACTGATATTTTCCGTGAAAGTCAATTGTTTTCCTCTATTTCACTTGGAAACAAACGGAGCATAAAAGGTCATGCATGCATTTTTATTATCTAAAAGGGCATGCTTTTAACATATTTATCAAAAAGGCATACTTTGTATTTTTATTACCTAATAGGGTATGCTTTTGACATATTAACCCCTTAGCTATGCATATAAAAACATGGATAAGGGTAATATTGGAGTACATACCCGGTTTGGTAAAACTTTTCAAACCAAGTCCTTTCAGGTGATATTTTTTATTTAGGGTGACTATTCGGTACATCTCTTTTCAAAAGTTAACATCCATAACAACGTATGGGTCTATCGAATACATAAAATGATCATAATACCCTCCCTTATTGATGCCCAACAAGTCCCATTGAATTTGCAATCAAACTACCAGAGACTCCGACAAAACCGATAAACTCAGACATTCCCCTACTGAACAAAACCAGAAGCACAAACTGCAAAAACGGTCATAGCCATCCCAAGCTTACCAAGAAGCCCCATGGAAGGAATAGAAGGAGCACTGTTGTTCTGAGAAGTCGCTGGTGCCACTACGCGAGAAGGAGAAGGAGAAGAAGAAGAAGGAGAAGGCGATACGGAAGGAGTTGGCGCCACGGAAGAAGAAGCACGAGCGATCCTGATGTCAACCTTCTGTCCAGCTTGGCAGTGACCAGGAACGCCGCAGAGGAAGTAGTAGTGGCCGGTCCTCGAAATGGCGATAGAGTCGTTGCCGGTGGAATGGGTAGCCATAGGGGTCGTAATGTTGCATGATTTGTAGTCAGTGTGGTTCACTTGCATCACATTGTGGAATTGGGAGTTGTACTCGAAAACTACGCATCATCAACAATAGCAAAATATCATTGTTTCATAGAGGAGAGACCAATAAGTCACTACTGAACATATAGTCATATATGCATCTAAGCTAAGAAGTTCGGGTCGGTTCATGTTTTGAGGGTAATTTATCTTCAATCCAACTTGCCCATTAATAAACGGGTTGTGACAACCCATAAACCAAGTTAATGTTAACCTAAACCCACCCGCCTAACCCTTTTATAATAAATATATAAACTAATTTAGTTAAACTACAACAACATAAAACTCAAAAAGGATAACAGCATTGAATAACGTCCCCCATTGATGTAATTGGGGTTTTAATAAACAGGTAAGGATCTGACACCCGTGAACAAAGCTTTTCCAAGTTATTTTACTTAGTCAAGTTAATTGAACAATACAATTCTATATATATATATTTTTAAATTTGGCTAACAATACTATTAATTTTAGTAATATTACTTGAATTGAGTTATTTTATGAGACAGGACTGGGCATCTCAAAATTTTTGAAACCCTTTACATCCTTGTCTCGAGTTGCTACAAGCATGGGTGGAGCCACATGGGGCAAGGGGGGCCTCAGCTTAAATTTGTAGCATCCTACAAAGGGTTGTAGCTTGGGAGCTGGGGCGAGGGGCTATAGCCCTACAAACTTTTGAGGAGAATAAAAAAACTAAATTTATACACATATTATTGAATTTAAGAGGGCATAGACATGGGGCAAGAGGGAAGTTGCCCCTATACTTTTTTTTTAAAAAAATACTTAGTTTTATACATATAATTTTATTGAAAATGGCATAGCCTAATGAGATGGCCAACGAACTTGGCCCTCAAGAAAAAAAAAATCAAAAATTTGAGGGGTTGTTAGCTCCCCTACAAGAAAGTCGTAGCTCCACCTCTGGCTACAAAGGTCTCCTAATTCTCTTATTTATGTCATTGTGTTACTTTAACATGTTACAAAAGTGTAGGTCAAAAAAGATAGATGTGTAATGCTAACTGCGAAGTAGGAAGCAGATATGTAAACGTGACTTCTGTAACTATTCCCTCAACTGAAAGTCCTTTTAAAAAAAAAAAAAAAAAAGATATCATTTACCTACATTAGTAGAGTCGGATGGTCAAAAGTTAGCTTGGGCAGTAGAGCTCTTGCAAATCATACCCCTATGGGATTAGATCCCTAGACCTCCTCCATGAAAGGCCACACCCCTATCACTCACATAAGAGGCAGGGGTGTCCCTTATCTTAAAGTTAATATATAATAAATATGTTAAAATCTATGTATATAACTACATACATTTATTAATTAGTTCAAAATGGGGAGCTCTTTTGGTTTTTGTTATCAAAAAATACATGGGGAGCTTTTTTTTTTGTTTTTTTTGGATGAAGTTTTTTTTTAAACACACTACTCACACCAGACCAAGTCTCAACCTAAGCGCCTAAGCCACATCCACACACACCTCTCAAAAAACGAAAGGCATGATGGGAGTACTTAAAGGAAACCCACCCTACCATCGGTAAACGATGGTAGCTCTTCATTAGGCCTATTTTGGGACGATCCCATCTCTTTCGTTTAATAAAGTAACAAGGTATTATGGGCATAATAAATGACCAAGATGATTTCAAAACTGAGGATTCTCAATCCAACGGTGACAAAAATCTGACAGCACGGCCCACATAAAGTGTGGGTCTCTGACATTATCCACTTAACAGTTGCCACGTGGAACTAAAGACATGCGCTGCTCAAGCGTTAAAAGTGTGATTTCTTGTTAGTAAACAAGTGAAGCCAAAAGCATGTGAATGCATAATAATAGCTGGTAGACACTTCACATTACACGGCACGGGGTCCAGAGTTAGCGGTTTTTCTAAGCTAAACAAAAACTGCCAAACAAATCAGTAAGGAGGAGAAACAGGAAGCTAGAGGCAAACATATTGTCGTTTTGAGAAATAGACATGAAACTAAGCTACAAAGGAGAAATCATAAAAGATCAAAACGACAAGTAAGAAAAACCCATAAACCCAGAAAATAGGGTCTCCTCTGTTAAATAATAATAATAATGGGAGATTCTTTTGCCCATTCAATTGAAAGAGTAACAAGACACAGAATCAAAAAGGGAGAAAATCACGAGAAACACCACTGCATTCAATTGAAAACAGCAGAGACGTAAATCAAAGGAACTGTGGCCCTTCGTGAAGGAAGAACCATAGAACAATAGCTGGAAAAATAATTCATAATAAAGTAAAAGTTCATGAGCTAGGTAGATCTTGAGATCTCAAATACAGTTAGAAAAAAAAAACAAGAACACAGAACCAATATGAGAAAACCCCAGATGGAAAAATTAGAAGAAAAAACAGTAAAAATATAGGAGCAATACCCAAAACCCCAATAATCTAGATGAGAATTCTGAAAAGAAGAAAAGAAAGGAAAAGGAACGTACGGACGGTGTCTCCAACATGGAAGGTTTTGGTAGAAGCCCACTTCTTGTAATCGACATTGCCGATAGTAGTCCAACCAGCAGAGTCTCCAACCTTATAAACAGTAGCAAAGGAGACTCGCAAAGCAGCCATAACCAAGAACAAAACCATGGCTCTCTGTAAAAAAGCCATGGCTCAAACAAAAAGTCAGGAGGGTTTGAGAGACTCTTTGAGTTCTGTTTTGTGGCCGTATTTATGTTTCTACAATGGAAAAAAGGTTAGGAAAGTATTGTGGTTTAGAATAATTTAGAAAGTTCTTAAGAGTAAAGTAGGTTTTAAAAAGGGACGGCTTATTCACTGTACTGACGGTCCTAGCTCAGTTTCCTGTTCCTTCTGTTTTTTTTAATAACTGGCCCACTTGGTAATCTATCTGGACAGTCCAGATGGTAGATCAGCTTATCTGTAGACTGGGGTGCATGCAATTTATGATCCGACCACAATCAAAACGATCAGACCCTTCTGTTTTTGGACTCGTGGATCGGGTTTGTTTTCAGTAACCCGTTTAAATTGGGTTGGGTTTTGATTGACACTTGACAGATAATAATAATAAAAGGGAAATACGTAACGTATTGGAAAGGGATTTTAAAATTCAAGGTTGGACCTCATTTCCGGTATGCTAATCACTACTCTAATAATAATAATAATAATAAGTAACACCATATGTAAGGGTAACTGTATTTCATTCCCAAGGAGTAAGGGTGTATTCAAGCCGAGCTAGCCAGTTAGGTCAAGCGTGAGCTCGCTTGAACTGTTACAAGTCAACCTCGATCGAGTTCCAAAAGCTGGTTGAATACAAACTTAGTTCGACATCAGATTGATTCAAGCTTTAGCCAACCTTACCTTGGTTTGAACACGGCTTAACTTATTAAAAAACTATTTTTGAAATGCTAATATTAATATTATAAAGGGCGCTTCACCTGAATGGCATGCTTTCCTTTGTTTTTTATTACCTAAAAGGGAATGCTTTTGACATATTTATAAATTAAAACAAACAAGTTTTACATTTTTATTACAAAAAATATATGCTTTTGACATATTAACCCCTCAACTATTCATATAAAACCCAAAAATCCCTTATAAGGATAATATTGGAATATATATATCCTATCTGGTAAAAGATTTCAAACCATGCCCTTTTAAGTATATTCTTGATTTAGGGTTACTAAACAGTACTTATACCTATTATAAATAACATATATTATTTTTTTATTACTTTATATATAATATTCGAATCAAGAGGAATTGAGCTGAGTCAAATCAAACAAGTCTCGGCCAAAGTTTAGCTTGAACATATTTCAAGCTCAAAAAAACAGTTTTAAGCCAAATATTCAAACTAACTCAGCTCAATCAAGTCAACGAGCTGACTTGGTTCGGATAGACTCCCATCCCACGACTTTCAATGTGACTATTGAAATCTTCGCATGCTTAGGCTTCAACCACTAACAATGCACACATACTAACTCGGTTACCTAACCGTCCTCTATAATGTGTGTGTATCATTCTACTAATAAAAGTACAAGGAGTAACCTAAACTTTACTTAGACATAAATACCCCTATTTTATTTATAACTTATAGAATAACCTAAGTTTAATAGGTGCAAAAAAAATAAAAATAAAAACTTTTTAAAGGAAGTATAACTCACGTAGAGCACTCCCATCTTGAGAAGAAGTCTTTCTCCAGCTCACTTAGAGCACTCTCATCTGCACTAGAACTCCTCCACAAGAACTCCATTTTCTCCAAAGAACTTTCTCCTTTATTAAAGACTCTCGTTTACTAAAGAAATTCGATTCTTAAAGTTAGAAAGTTTCCTCAAGTAACAGAAAAATATTTTAGCTTGAATTCATTCGGTTCTTGAAAATAAGAAAATTTTCATCATGCGGTTGACCAGATCAATGGTTAGTTTTTGATTTCTTTTATGTGATTTCGTTTCTTCAATATCGAATATCTAGGGTTTAGGTTTTCTCTCGATCTTTTCTTGTTGACTTCTCAATTGCCTACTCTTGGTTTTTCGATCGTGAATTTGTAATTCTACAAAATTTTCTATTGTTTATATATTGCAATAATTTAAATTTCTGTTCTTATCTTATTGACCTAAAAATATTTTTTTCTTGTTTAGTTCTTGTTGTGTCTGAAGTGCTTATTTATTTCATTCGTCAATAACATCGCGGAATCCGAATTCTCTGCAGGCAGGTATGAAAGTTTTTTTTATTTTTTTTATAAAGGAACTGAATTTTATTGTTGGCAGAGTAATAGGCATGTGTTTTGTATTGGTAGAGAAACATGAGTGGAGAGGAATTGACCTTTTATTTTGTAATTTCGTTATTAAGTATTATTAGCTAGGGATCATGATGCCATCTTCCTTTTTTTGCACTTCGTTTGAACAAATATTTTTTGTATTACAATTCTCAGCTCGAGTTACAGACAAGCAATGCTTGTCATTGCTTCCTAGATTACATTATCTATTGGGAATATAATTTTCCTCAAGTATTGTGCATTTTGATGTGAAGCCATATGACTTATTCCACATTGATTTGAGATAGAGCCAACTCCTGTATTGGTTGATCTCCAAACTCTTCTATTGAACCAAAGAAGTTTAATTTGATTTCATTGTCGACAATGAAAAACCAGTTTTAGAAGATTTCTAAAGAATCAGTTTTGCATCATGACAGTTGACATCCTGAAGACGACAATGGTCGGCAAGCTCCCCAATGACTTGGAAGGAATGGAAGCATCGATGAAATGCTTGCTCGCTCTGATTGATGATGTGTACAAATATGTCGATGATGTTGTGGTGAGAGATCTGACCCTGATCCTACTTGATTTCCTTCATTGCATTTTCTTGTATGTGCAGCACATAAATTTTTGGTACTTTCACACCATCATTATAATATCTACCATTTCAGGTTAAAAAAGGACTAATTCTCTACTTTCATTGTTGAGGCCATTTAGCTGATTTTTCTTTTTATTTTCTTCGGTTTGTTGTAGGATCATTTGCTATTACTTTACTTGTCAAGCATAACAAGGACACAACTCGGCTTGGCAAAAAAGTTGAACACAGCTGCTCAGATCCTATAACTATGACCCCTGAACCTCTGTAAGTGAAGGGAAGCAGGTATGCTTAGGAGTTTATTACCTTGCAAGCTGCTATTGTTAGCTATCAGTACTGGGAATATTTGCATTTCATTTCTGGCAATGGTTGTAATATTTTGCATCAGAGGGAATTGAGCTGCAAGGCTAACCCTTGACCCTTCAGAACAAATTTAGATGGTACATGCAGTGTATTGATTATGAGATCTCTGTTATTGAAACTTGGAACCTGTAGCTGCAAGTACCATTTAGTATGGCAATTCGCTAGTTCGGGCGTATTAGTTATAAAAGTTTCGACTAATTATTCCATTTCTTGATTTCAATATTTTAATTTCTGATTTTTCTATATAGCCCCTGGATACAGGATTCCTCAAGGATGCAGACAAGTGCATTTGGGAAAATCCAAAGGGTTTTGGAAAACCATTTCGGAAGGCACTTGGAGTGAGGCATTCGATGGCCTTGGCATCTCTCTTCTTTTGACATCGAACCCTACTATTCAGGTACTTGACCATGCCTTCTATTACAAAGCTCATGTTTGTGTATGTGTGAAACATGCAAATGGGTCTGGTCTGATGGCTAGAAGATTTATGAAGTCAATATTAGTGCAAGAGGATTTATAACCATCTGATACTCAAAGAACTGATTTTTGACATAGGAAGATCTCCTTGGGTGGGACCTGTTGAACTGTGGGTCCATTCTATACCATCTATAGTTACTGCACAATTAGTTTTCCTCTTGTATAAACAAATGGAGGTTTTCCTTGTGAGCAGTAGCTTCCTCGAGTGAGGAGGGGACTATTCAGGACTATTCCTCCTTGCCCTCACAAAGCCCCTTTGAACTATAGTTAACAAGTTTTAACTTCTGTGATAATTTTTTTCCAACCACACCCCTTGCTCTTAGTATGCTGATTTTAACTTCTTGTCATACTTATTTAATTAATAGCAGTAGTAGTTAGATGTTTTGGCACATAAAAAGAATATTGTTATCCTTCCATTATAATTTAGAGTAGTTAAATGATTCTTGTCTTTTGCAGGTGAGCTTCAAATGCCAATGTAGTTGCGATCATCACTCTGAATCTATCCAAGGAAGGGGAATACTTTTGATGTTCTTATCCATGTTCTACAACTGAGATGGTTTTTTTAAATACTCAGATTTTGAATTTTCTGTCAGCTACCTTTGTTTTGACTTCAATAAGAAAAATTACTCTGATTTCATTGATGGAATTACACTGTAGTCCTTAGACATCCTCACTGAAAAACATAACTAAGGTAATGCGATACTACCATGATAGTGAATAGTAAAGTATTTCTGTCTTCAGTATACACAAATTTGGACCTGACCATCCAATTAGTGTGACACGAAGATAATCTTTCTGTTCCAACCAACTTAATTGGATCTCTAAGTCATACATATATATTATTTGTTGTTCAGTTTGCACAAAAACTATCCAGAAGAATGCAATTGGTATTTGGTAGTTATTCCATAAAAAGAATTTGCTCCCAACAAAGGTTTTTTTTTTTTAAAGAGATAAGTATTAGTCGAGACCTTTTATTAGTATGTCTTAATATTGATTAATATTTATGTGTCTATAAGTCTAGCTTGTCTTGATGACAATATATATGAGCAACATATAGATTTTTTATACAGTAATTAATTTTATTAAAAATATTTTTTAATTTTATTTGTAAAAAATTAATACGTGCAACGCACGTGCACCTTCACTAGTATATATATATATATATATAATGTATGATTAAATTTATGTATAATTTTATATTTAATATATTTATTGATTTTAAGTTTAAATGGTATTGTACTTAAAAAAACAATTAATCAATTAATTATGATTTATTATTTATTTATTCCAGAACAAGCAATGGTTTAAGACTCAAGAGTCCCCTATAGGGCTGGGTTTCTCAACATGATCTTAAATGGGTAAGGTTGGTGAAATGTATTCTTATCTAACCCATTTCATCCCGGATCGACCCGACCCGTAATATACCAAAAGACGTACTACAATCATCCCGAGTATTAGAGAGCACTAAAACCCTTGTTTTTTTTTTTCCATGGTAGGACATTGTTCTCTTGTTACATTGCTTTCTTAATTATCATAATGCTGAAGTGGTAGTTGGTCATCGTAGTGTTTAGTTGACGTACACATGTAGTGGTAAGACGGTTGCCACATCATCATTAGACTTAGGATTACAGTTGAAAGACTTGAAAGGGAAGAAGGTTCGAGTGGAATAGTGGGTTTGGCTTTGGATCCAAGAGAAGTGGCGGAGTACCATTCCATCATGATAATTGCCTATTATTATTTCACTCTTGTGGTCGTTGAATCTTATTGCCTTTTCCCCGTCTTTTTGGATTGGGATTTGGTCGGGCTCTCACCAGACCAAATTCGTCTGGCCTTCATCTTATGTTTGTTTCTTTTTTTAATTGTGATTAAGATTTACAAACTCTTAAGTTCAATCATGTAACCTTGATTTTTAAAAAAATATTTAAAAATTAATCATGAGAGTTAAAATTTCTTAATCAAGGTTCAGGGTTAAAAGGCAGAAAAAAGGCTCTCAGGCAGACGGTCACCAGGGCCAGACCATAGTCGTTCTCGTCTTTTTTCCTTCTTTTCTACATTTGAGCAACGTGGGATTTGAACCCAACCCATGGATTGATATATTCACCTGTTTTTTCTTTTGAAAAAATTTAGTAGAGTTTTCTTCACCATACCTAAGAGAAGAATTAAAAAGTTAAGAGCAATGCTTAGCGGACCCATGGGTCCGTTTCTTATCTTACCCTCGTGTCCCCTTTAACACCACTTTAACCTTTGTTTTTTTTTTTTTTGAAAAATCATGGTTGGATTACTTAAACCAAGGGGTGAGTTAATCTTAATTACAATAAGTGAGAATTTAAAATTGGGACATGGACTAATGAGAACCGGCCATTCCATTTCAAAATAGGAACCACGGGTTCGTTAACTATTTTCCAAAAGTTATGGTATGGATACTAGATTTAGTCCATTTGATTTGCTGTAGTGGTTGGACGTGAGTTTGACTTTTGAGTTTGAATGTAGTGATTGGGATTGCAGCGAACCGTAGCGAAAAAAAAAAAAAAGGATACTAGATTTCCCCTTCATATATGGGTACTTTTTTTTTTTTTTTTCTTTTTTCTTGTAGGGTTTTTATAGGGTGGTTATTTATGAGTCTTTTAAGTTAAGATTAAGAGAACCCTTTTAAGGCGACTAGTGCTTGTCTAGCTGTCTTTCCTTGGTTTGAACTCCCCAAGCATATGAGAATTCAGGTATAATATCAAAATACCGAGTTGTTGAAAAGAACTTTTCCCTTATCAAAGGAAGAGTAACCTTAAAGCTTAAAAGAGTGCTTAAGCTGTACCATTTTCAGTTAACTAGCATGTAAGCAACTCATATAATATAGCGCTTTAAGAAGAAAAAAAGCAGCCTAAAAGGACCCTCTTTTCACTGCACCAAGTAAACGTTTTTATGCACTATGCACTATGCACTATGCACTACCTCTTCACTCTTAGCATTTCCTGACCCAATCTTGCCCTATATACTTATAATAAGCCTTTTCTCTTTGGTAAATTATCCTCATGATTGGGCTGCATTACGTCAATCAATTGATATGTGGGCTTCAGGCCCATTCAGTAAGCCTGCTCGTCACTTTGGGATATCCTAATCCTGGCATATGACCTAGGAGGGGAAAACCCTCGAATGAAGAAAAGGAAAAGGGTTTGTTTATCTGCAATGGAAAGGCGTGGTCTATTTAGGGATGGCAATGGGCCGGATTAGGGCTGGTATTTGTCGGGCTTCGTTGAGCCTTCACAATTATGCTGTCCTCATATGGATGTCCATAGACTATTTTAATTTTCTAAATTAATATTTGGCATATGAATTATAAAATATTCTCAGACAGTAATACTATCTCTTCCTCACTTTCTTTATGGGGTTAACAAGTGTTCTCACTTGTCCCCACATATTTATGCTGAAAACTAAGAAAGCAGTTTGAATGTTGAAGCTTTAACCTGAAAAAAAAGGAAAAAAAAAGACACGTGTTGGTCTCGTAGAGAAAGTGAGAAAGAGAGAAATTGGAACTAGCATTCCCCATAATGTAAACGGAGCCTTGTCACATTGTTCCGTAAGTGTTTTCAGCCCGGTAGACATTGGTTCAATCCTCTACATGGCGGGGGCAGCACCGATTCGGGCTTGATGGGCCGGGCTCTCTGTTGTCAACCCTGTTGGGATCAAGGACAAAGGAGGTGTCTGGTTGAAGCCATAAATATAATCTTAAATTGTCTACCAGCTCCACTAGCCATTTAACCCTTAGAGTCAACATTTTAACCTTTAGGGCTAATTTTTTTTTAAAAAAAAAAAAAAACCAAGGTTAAATATATTAACCATAAATGTTAGTGAATCTTAACCACAGTTAAAGAGAGTTAAAAGGCACAGGTGTTCGCTTATGGGTGCCATTGAACTCTGCCAAGTTCAACTGATTGGATTTAATCCCAACTCCTGGTCAAGACTATTACTATATATCCTTGGAAGAATAAGCTAACACTCCTTAATTGAAGGCGAGAATGAGCGCCATGCTTCCATAATGCCCACAAGCCAAACAACGATTAGCCCTACTGGAAGTTAGAGCCTATTTAGATTTGATATAAGGTTGCAACCAAACACTCCCTAAAGGAGTAATTTCAGCAGTTTCTTGAACAACACCTCATTAATTATGAGAGAACATAAACTCTTTAGATCTCCAACACCATTTCGCACTACTTAACGAAAAAACAAACCAAACCAAGGAAGATAAGATAGAATTACAAGGCGCAACATAAGCAGACTTAAGCTTGCACCATGTGCGAATTTATAGCAAACAACAAAGGAACTAGTAGAATGAGAAGCTATGTAACCTACACTAGTATAATTAAACACCAGCTTTTTAAATTGGTTTTTCACTAGTAGAATGAGAAGCTAAGTAACCTACACTAGTATAATTGAACACCAGCTTTTTAAAATGGTTTTTCTCCATTGATTTTGTCATCTTTCCTTGTAGTCACAACCTTAAGATCAATTTCTCCCTTGTAATCATCCTCGTCGTTCATGAATCTCTTCCAGAACCAGTGCTGCTTCCATTCTCGCTCCGTCATCTCCTCAATAGGTATGTTTTTCGTCTCCGGGAGCAGAAACAGCACGAAGAATGACATGATGAACACCCACCCTGAGAAGAATGCGAAGATGCCGAACTTAAAATGGCAGAGCATTGAGAGAAAGGCCTGTGCAATCACGAACGTAAACAGCAGATTGATGCACACTGTTACACTCTGGCCAGCTGACCTTGTCTCCAGTGGGAATGTTTCACTAGGGATTAGCCATCCTAATGGACCCCATGACCAGGCAAAGGCAGAAACGAACATGCACACCATTACCACAACTAGGATTGCGTAGCCATGGCTAAGGTCGTCTGAGTGGTCCTTGACCTTGATCCCTAATAGTATTGCTATCACAACCTGAGAGAAAAACATCTGGATTCCGGCTTCAAGTAAGAGCAAGCGACGGCCCACCTTGTCGACGGAGTAGATTGAGATGATTGTGGACAGGACATTGACGGCTCCTGTGATGACGGCCGAGTAGAGGGATGCATCATTTTTGAATCCCAGTGTGTTGAACAGCACCGGGGCATAGAACATGATTGCATTGATACCCGTAAATTGTTGAAAAATCTGTAGTACCAGTACCAACAATAGAAACAAAATTTAGCATGAACTGTATGTTGGGATTTGCTTCGTATTCTATTTATTGGAAAACTCCATTTTAATGGAGTTATCTTTTAGGATTAGAATTTGGGAAAATCATAATTGGTTTATGATTTGATTTATATTTATAAATAGGCTCAGGGTGTGGACTTATTAGGTAAGCTTATAAGGACGTGAGTCTTTAGGGCTTTTAAGAAGAAGTGGGTTGCTCTCAAAGAAAGCCCTATAGTTCTCATAAATAGTGGTAGCTATTGGGAAGGAGAGTAGTGGCTCTTAGGAGGAGCAGCAGTTCTTGGAAAAAGAGTAGGCTTGCAGTAAATCCTAGTAGCTTCATAAAGAGCGAATAGGATTGAACTAAGTATATCTTGTGTTTTGTTTTGAATATTTTCATATTTATTTGTCATATTATCTTCAAACGCAATATCAAGTGTATTTGCACAACAATGTATCTCTACCACACCAAGTGATTAAACTGACAGCTTAGACAAGTCATTTCTGACATCTGCTAATAGAATTGAAGCTGAATTGTGCTAGAGAACGTTTATTCGAGTACAGAAACAACTATTCTAGTGATGTTATGCCTGGTAGTGACTTTGATAAGAATGATATGAGTAGTACTGACCTGCAAGGCCATTGCAATGATCAATTGTGGTCGGTTTCTCCGCTTAAGCAGATTCCTGAAGGGGTGCTTCACTTCTTTAGCCACACGACTAGCTTCAACAAGCTCCAAGAACTCCGGTTCGATCCTGTCAGTGCCTCGTATCTTCCTGAGTACTGCTTTCCCTTCTTCATAGCGACCACGCTCTATGAGGCTGTTAGGGGTATCCACCACCAGAAGGGCTCCCACGGTTAGGAGGAGAGCAGGGATCCCAGCCAACCCCAGTGAGATCCTCCAACCCCACCCCCCTTTGATTCTACAGTTGCAAGACAAGTGGTGATGATGGTCAGCATCAAAGCCGGAGATCATACATATTAAGCGAATTTAGAAACAAAGGTAACAAACAAAGACTGTAATTCCATCCAATTACGCATCTTAAATTGGATTTTTAAGTTCAATGTCAGCACTTAAGCAAAGATTGAGGAGAAGTGCCAAATAAGGGAGGAAGGCCAATAGTCTAAGATATTAAATATGGCTTCATAGATGTTGTTTTTAAAAGGCAATATATTTGACACATTTAACAAAAGACAGTAGAGACAAAAGGGGTCATCACATTACTAGAAATATAAATAAATAAATAAATGAAATGAAGAACATGGCCGGGAGGGGGATATAGATAACAGGCTTAACAGCTTTAGCTTACTTTGCGGTTCCGTAATTGACAAGGTTGGCGAAAAGAATGCCGATGGTGACATTAAGCTGGAACAGTATGTTTAGTCCTCCACGTATTCTTGTAGGTGCTATCTCCGATAGGAACAGTGGAACGGCCTTTTACATGTGTTTAACAAACAAAGAGACCATGCAAGAGAACTGGATTAGATAAAGATGACGACAAATTCGCCATCCCTAAGTAGGTTTACACCAAAAAAATAAAAAACTACAGGATTAGAAATTTAAGCAGCTCTCTATATTTCAGCATTATTGTATGAGCACCACTTGAAATTTAATAGCAGAGAGGAAAAATCACCCCATCTACGCATTTTAGCAAGACCTAACTGTTCAAGTCCCACATCAATTTATGGTTTTTAGTAGGGCTGCAAAAAGCCCGATCAGCCCGTTGGTGCGACTCGGCTCGGCCTGGTTTGGCCCGAGATCGGCCCGGCCCGGCCCGAAAGCTAATTCAAGCCAAGCCAAGCCTAAAAAAAAAGCCCGAAATCTAATTCAAGCCGAGCTCAAGCCAACCCTTGTGCGGCTTGGCCCAACTCGATTGAGGTTCGGCTCGGCTCAAATATTATTATATATATATATATATATATAATTTTATTATTAAAAAAAAAAAAAGGATTCAAGCCAAGCCAAGCCCGGCTCAAGCTTGAATCAATTCGAGCTGGGGCTTCAAGCCAAGTTTTTTTTTTTTTTCAGGCCGAGCTTTGGGCCGCACAATCAAACATGATTTCGGGCCGAGCCGGGCTTCGGGGCCAATCCCGACCCGTATACAACCCTAGTTTGTAGCTTCTTTTAGAAATGGACGCGACCTAGAAATGAGAAAACGTTGAAAACGCTAGAAAGTTGGAAGAAAATATTGAGTGCTAGACCTACTCTGAGGTCTTCTCTACTCTCAAGCTGAACCAACCACTTGTCCTAATCCCCCGTTAAAGCATTGCAAGCACTAAAAAGTGTGCACTTTTACAGAAAATTTGGACAGGTGGTTGGTTTAGCTTGAGAGTAGGAGCATCTTGAGAGTAGGGCTAGCATTTCTCATATTATATTCGGTTTAGAATACAAAAGCAAGTACTTTTTCTTTTATGTGGCCCAAGGTACCATTACCATCCAACCCTCGACTTCCCCGGAGTAGGGGCAGACCTTTAGGGCTACACAGCTCGAACGGCTTGTTGGTGCGGCTCGGCTCGGCCCGAATTTTAAGCTTGAACGGGCCAAGCCAAGCCTGAAAAAAGCTGGAAAACTCAATCAAGTCGAGCTTGGGCCAACCCCTATGCGGCATGGCTCGGCTTGATTGAGGTTCGGTTCGGCCCAAACTCAGCTCGGCTCGGCTCGGCTCGGCTCGGCTCGAATATTATTAAAAAAATATATATTATTTATATATATCATTATTATGTATATATATATATATATAAATAATATAAAATATTTTTATTAAAATAAAATAAAAAAGATTCAAGCCGAGCTCGAGCCAAGCCAAGCCAAGCCCGGCTCGAGCTTGAATCAATTCGGGCCGAGCCGAGCTTCGAGCCACGATTTTGAATTCGGGCCGAGCTTCGGGCCGCACTTTCAAGCTCCATTTCGGGCCTAACTAGGCTTCGGGCCTCGATCAAATCCATTCAAGCCAAGCCCGGTCAAGCGTGGCCCAAATACAGCCCTATAGACCTTAACCATCTTTACCTAGATGAGCTGTGTCCATTGAATTTGCCACCCCTTCAAAAGCAAAGGAAACAAAGGGAACACAGGTGTCACGTTGATGTTTTGGAATGGATAGGGTCATGTTTCTAATGAGGAAAATTCATAAAAACTCCTCTGAAAAATCGATGGTAGATGTCTTAATCATATGTAAGAACGTGAAACGCTTGAATTGTTTGAAGAAAGAAAAAACAAAGGTGGTGAATGAAAGGTGATTTGAGAGTGAGAGAGATGATATTTTCTTATATATAATTCATCATGAGCCCACCTACCATCCAATTTTTCAAACAATAAACGATACACGCCAACCCCACATCCCACCATCATCTGATCCGATCGGATTCGATAATGAAGTAGTAATGGTTATTCTGTCCGATATAAATAGAGAAAACAATATAAAAAAAGTGTGATTTCATTTCTTGGATCAAACCAATTAACTTAAACATTATAGTTACCACAACTGAAGGCATTGGCCAAGCCACATGCCCCCCGGCTAATGCCCCATGAAATTTTGATTAAAAAAAAAAAAAACAATTCTAGTATTAATAGGGGCATAGCCTAGGAGTAGCGGTGGACCCAGGGACAGGAGGGGGCTTCAATCCCAAACTTTTGATGAAGAAAACTAAATTTATACTTATATTATTTAATTTAGTAGGGCATAGGCATGAAACAAGGGGCAATTGCCCCTAAACTAAATTTATAATTGCATTATTTAATTTAATAGGGTATAGGTATGGGGCAAGGGACAATTAGCCCCTAAACTAAAAAGACAACTAATTAAGTTTTATAATATAATATTTAATTTAAGATACATAACCTTTGGCAGTTGCACCCGCACCCTAACTTTAAAAGAAATTTTTTTACAAACAGACGAGATAATCAATCCATGAGCTTGGCCCTCAAAAGTAAATTTCTGGGATCAACACCCCCGAACCCTAGCCCCCTACAAGAAAATCCTGGCTCCGCCCCTAATGGAAGGATAGTAAGAAGACAATATCAACAACCACCATTTTAACATAAAAGGATCATAAAGTTAAAAGAGTCATATAAGAACCTTTTTTTGGATAGGCAAGCCTGGAAAGTGATTGAAGCAGGTATAAAGACTCGTTTTTAGCTATGATTTCAACGCCCAACAACTTTACCAACTCAGTATCTTGAATTGTAAGTGTGTGGATATAGATAGACATACCTGATTAGCAAAACCAACTCCACACCCAAGTAAGATCCTTCCAATTATGAGCATTGCGAGGTCTTGAGCTGCCGTGTTCAGTATCACTCCAATTATGAAGAAAATCCCGGCAATGAGCATGGTAAGCTTCCGGCCGAGCCTTCTGGTGGTATAAGATGCAAAGAAGGTCGCGGTTAGACCGGCGAGATAGAGAGAGGAGGTGAATAGTTGCAGTCCTTGATTATCATATTTGCAGTAATTACTGTTAATCCCCGGCTCCTTTGTCCTTCTGTAGACCACCGGGAAGAATTTTTTCAAAAATGGGTCCATGGATGTAACACCCCCTGCAATAATATCAGCAAATTCACATCCTTACTGAAACAATTAGGGCCAAAAAAGTCATTTTCTAAGGTGGAAAATTAAGCATCGGGTGTAGGTTAGCAAAACAAATTGTAGAAAGATTCTATTAGACGGGAACTGGGCCAACTGACGAACATCATTACAAACTTTCATCAACGAAAACTGCCGAGATTGCCCTCCAATCATGAGAAGGAGGCCAAGGATATTTCAGTATTTTCACTACAACTCTCTTGTGTCTGCTCGAACTTCTTTCCGGCGGGAGAAAGCCGGTTCTCTTCATCCTTTTTATTTTATTTTTTAATCTTTAATAATTCAGAATTGATTCTCTCAAGAAAAAGTTCCTTGTAATTTTCTTTCTTTTATCTTTCATTTCTGCTTCTAACAAAACTAGATTTACTGAATTCCTTATTCTCCAATAAAACGGTTTCCCGCCATTTTTTTTGGAGATGTCTTTTGTTTTTCATGAATTTCTTGCTGCGGGTTTTATTTTCACCTTTCAGTACACTAATCAAAATTTCATCAAATACAAAAACCATAATTTTAGCCAAAGAAGAAGATTATCCGATCTAAAAAAAATCAGATAAACGCGTCTTTCTTTGATAATTTTAATTCTTAAATCTGCTTTAGAAACCGAAAACAGAAATTCGTTAGAATTATTACTGTTACAAAAAATTATAGATTATTTTCACCTAAATCATATGAACTAACAAGAAGTAGAATCAAGCAGAGAAAAGCTAGAATTTCGAGATCCAAAGAAACTTACCTGAAACTCCGACGTCGTAACCGAACATCAGACCTCCGGTGGCGGCCATTATACAGGAAATTATAACGATCGGTGTAATCCGAGCTTCGAACTCGCCTCCGGCGGTTGTCGAAGCTGAGAATCCTCCGGCCGGCATGATGAAGATAGCGAGGAACTCCGGCGAGTTGTAATGTGAGAATCGCCTCGTACAGAGAAAAATAATAGGCACGAGAGATGATATGGATGAAAAGAAGCTTTGTTTAGACCTTTATATAGACGAGACTCGAGAGAGGGACGAGCCATACTACCTTTACTAAGCTACGATTAAAAGGGTGGGGATCACCGTATTTGAACACGTGGAAAGATCTCGACGATAAAAACATTTAATAAAAAAATCATAAATTTCTTAATATTAAACTTAAATTAATACGACCAAGAGACGGAGATAAAAGAGAATTTTACATTAATGGAGATAAAAAGGTCTTTTAGGATAAGATAATGGATCCCAATCATGCAAGAGTTATGGATAAGAGAGGATTCTATAATAGTGGAGATAGAGAGGATTCTAGGATGAAATAGTGGGTCCCAAACCTGAAGGGTGGGGATTAAAGAGAAAATCCACATGTTATCTCTAAAATAGAAGTTATAAGATTTGAGGGATGGGGTTTTGAAGTGCAGAGAACTCTTAATTTCTTTATATTATAGTACTAGTAGAGATCTTGTGCAATGCACGGGTAAAAATTTAAGAATCTTTAAAATTAAATAATATTATTTATTTATTTAAATATTAAATAATATATTTTAAAAATATTTAATGATATAATTTTTAATAAAATAATTTTATTTAATAGACATTATTATTTGTATTAATTAACTAATTTATAATAATAATTTATTCTTATTTTAATAATATTAAATAGAAAATTATAAGTCTTTTAGTATTAAACTTAAATTAATACTCTCAAAAGTTAAAGATAAGAGAAGACTCTATAATAGTAAAGATAGAGAGGGATCTAAGATGATACAGTGGGTCTCAAACATACTTACAAGAGGTGGAGATAAAAGAAGACTCTACAATAGTGGAGATAAAGAGAGCTTTAATTAAGATGAGATAGTGGGTAGGATGAGATAGTGGAGTCCCAAACTTCAATGGCGAGAATTAAAGAGAAAAGTCACATGTCATCTCTAAATATAAAACTTTTAAAATTAAAGGGATATGAGTTTAGAATGCAAAAGGAAGAAAGTATTATTGCTTTGAGATTAATTTTCATGGGAAGCTCCGCATCGATAATTACACATTTATCCTTGGGTAGTGTAAAAAGGAAGCTCCGCATTATATTTAAATTGTATTAATTTATAGTATAAGTAGTCGATGAATTTACGCCAAGTTCGTACTTCCAAAACAAAGTGTGGACTGTAGAGTGTGGACAATTTTTGACGAGCGAAATATATGGTGATAATGTAGGGACCACAGTATCACTAGTCACTGGTCAGGTGATGCCCATAAAACCTCTACCTGCAACCGGCTAGAAAATGCTGTGCTGTCGCAATTAAAGAACTTTCAAATGTTTTTGGAGAGATCGATCATAGCTAATCGTCATTGATCTGTGGACAATTTTTGACGAGCGAAATATATGGTGATAATGTAGGGACCACAGTATCACTAGTCACTGGTCAGGTGATGCCCATAAAACCTCTACCTGCAACCGGCTAGAAAATGCTGTGCAGTCGCAATTAAAGAACTTTCAAATGTTTTTGGAGAGATCGATCATAGCTAATCGTCATTGATCTCCTAGTTTAATCGCACCCACAAGTTAACACTTGTCATTTTGACTCTTATTAACACCGATTAAGAGTCATTAACCATTAGGGTTCTAGTGACCAAAAAAAACCATTAGGGTTCTACAATCTAATCTTAGGTTTTAGATAGAAAAAAAAAATTAACACTAAGGTTAAAAATTCTTAACCCTATGATTAAACTTTTTAAAATATATTTTTTTTAAAGCCAAAGTTAAATTGTTGAATTGTAAAGGTAAATGAATCTTAACCGCGGTTAATATGGGTTAAAGGGGACACGTGTTGACTTATAGTTGTAATTGAACTCCCCCCAAATTCAATTGTGATTGGGTGTGATTTGATCTCTCTTTGGGGAGACAAGAAAGAGGGATGCTAGCCTTACTCTCAGGTTTTTCCTACTCTCATCCCAAACCAACCACTTGTCTAATATCATGATTAAAGTACACAATTTTTAACTATTGCAATGCTTTAACAGATAAATTAGGCAAGTGGTTGCTTAGGGTGAGAGTATGAAAGGCATGAAAGTAACTAGCACTTCTCTGCAGGAAAAAGTTTCTTCTGAAAATGCGGTCTGTGCGGTGTTACGCGCACCCCAAATTTTACTGAAATGCACTACAAAAATACAATTAAACAAAAAAGACAAAAATGCCCTCTTCTCTCCCTTCTTCTTTCCTGTCATCTTCAACCAAAAAAACACTGTAACTCCTCTCTTCCTCTCTCTAACAAAAGAGAGATAGAGGCATGGGCTGTGAGCGCGGGAATCGGGGAAACCCTGGCTTGCATCTCACGGGTTGAGTTAAGAGTCGCCACCTATTCATTCGGAAGGGATAAGTCCCCGGGATTTGGATAAGGTCTTGGTCTGTGATCAGAGATCAGGGTAAGAGGTTCGGTTAAGTCCGGGGAAGGGGTTAGGCACCCCGGCACTTCCACTTTCAGTGGTTCCCTACTTGCTAGGATTAAGCCAAACTAATCTCAATTTTAATCAAATGCCTTAAGTATTTAAGAAAATGCTAATCTAAGAAGGAGAAAATCCTAGACTAGGGTCGAACCCGGGTTGGGTTGCCTACGTACTCACATAGGGGTGAGATCAGACCGAGCGTAGTTCTGGCACATGAGCCCGTGCCAAGGCTAGGGGAGTGTGTGTATGTGCACCAAGGGTGGCTTGGGGTCTAGCCGGGAGGCTAGGGGTGGTTGACCGAGTTGGTCAAGTGCAAGGTATTGGGCCCGGTAGGCCTAAGGTAAGTCCGATAGACTGGGGTTGGGCCCGGTAGGCCGAAAGTGAAGCCCGGTAGGCTGGTTTGGGCCCGGTAGGCCGAGATTGGGCCCGGTAGGCCAAGGGTGAGCCCGGTAGGCTAGGGTTTGGCCCGGTAGGCCCAGGGTGTCTTAACCAAGGGTTAGGGTTGCTAACCGAGGTTAAGAAAGGTGATTAACCTTGGTTAGGGGTGCTAACCATGGTTAAAAAAGTCCAATATCAGATTTTTTGGTCTTTTTGAATTTTTCTGATTTTTTTGGGATTTTCTCAGATTTTTTCCCAACGGTCAAAGGTGCTTAACCGCGGTTAAGGAGGGGAGGTCACCATGGTTAAGGGTCTTAACCATGGTTAAATGGTCAAAAGAGACCATTTTTGGGTTTCTCCTAATATTTTGGATTTTTTGAGCATTTTTCCAGATTTTTTCCGGGTCAGGATTTTTTACCCGTGGTTAAGGGTCAAAAATGGGGTCGACTCTGATTAAGTGTCTTAACCACAGTAAAAAATGAAATTGAAGACATTTATGGATTCCATGTAATATTTATGATTTTTTGATGATTTTTCCAGAATTTTTGCTAGGTCATGAGCCACTTAACCATGGTTAAATGTTAACCACGGGTGAGTTAAACCATGGTTAAGGGACCGGCTGAAGCAAAAGTGGGCCCGGGGTCCATGGCAGGGCCTAGACTGGCCTCCTACCCGGCCTGGGCCCCCACAAAGTCTAACAAATGCGAAAAAAACCCAAAATTTTATCCAAATTCTAACCATGGTTAACGAGAATTTAACCATGGTTAAAGGTGAATCCCGGGAATCCGAAAATACCAGAGGGTAACCTGAAGAGTAATGGAAAATTTGAGCCCTTGTGGGGCCCAAGAGGAGGTCGTGGGTGGGCCCCACATGGGTTCAAAGTCGGCCCAAAAACGGCCACATAAAATGATAGATTTTAACAAAAGGACCCGAACAGTTTTTTTTTTCTCAAACTTTGCGGCGACTTTGCCGTTGATTGGCTCAATCCCCGGGGGATCCGAGACCATGGTCGCGAAGCCTCCTGTGAGGGGAACAATTTGGGCCCTTGTGGGGCCCAAGAAGAGGCTGTATGTGGGCCCTACAGAGGCCCAAAGTTGGCTATTTCACCATTTTTGCACACTGTCGACCCCACTTTGGGGTCGATTTAACTATGGTTAGAGTGCGAATTAGGGGCTGAAATTGTACAAGGGGATAGCCTGGAGTGTGGTGAGTCTAACCATGGTCTCGGTTTTCACCAAGGCCTAGCCTAACCATGGTTAAACCATGGTTACAGGGGGCTGCCTGGAACAGAATTTTTTTTGCAAAAAAACTTTTTTAAAAAAAACTTTTGGACTGTGGTACTATACCCATGAAGGTCCAGGGGGATTCCTCATGGATTGAGGGCCCCCCAGACCTCTAGGGAGTGTTGGATACGCTGAAAAGAAAGGAAAAAAAATGATAAGAAAGGGGAGGGGTGTATACCCTCGTGTTGTTGGCAGCCGCGCAAGGGATCCTGGCGAGTGGGTGTTAGGGTGGTTGCAAGGGCCGTGTAGGAGGCTGTTGGGGAAGACGGCCTGAGGGGGGGTGTGTAAGGCTAGAACGATTTGGGACAGCAAGAAAAAAAATCTGCAGAATTTTTTTTTCCAAAATCCTCCCTTGAACCGTGTCTTTGGTGGAGGTTTTAAAGGTAAGAAAATGAGGATTGGGGCAAGGGATAAGGATGAGGACGAGATGGCCTAGGCGTGGGAGACAAAGGCTGGAAGGGCAGAGGAGAGCAGGAGAGCCAGCACTGTTCACTCGTCCCTTTGACAGGGACGATGAACAGTGTCCTTTTGAAAAATTTTTTTTTTTTTTTTTTTTTGCTTTGGGCCGGTTGGTTTGGTTACGTGGGTTGGGCCCAACCCGCATATGGGCCCTGCCACATGGGGTTGGTGCCCAACCACACCCCTCCAAAATTTTTATTTTTTTATTTTTTTATTTTTTTTTGCTTTTCTTTGGTAAAAAAAACTCTTTTTTTTATTATTATTATTATTTTTTTAATCTTTAAAAAAAACTACTTTTTTTTTTTTTTTTTTTTTTTATTTGTTTTGCTTTGTTTGTTTTTTTTTTGTGTGATCTTTTATTTGGTTTAGGGTGGGTCCCACCCCCTACTACCCTAAAAAAATCATGGTTTTTTTTTTTTTTTTTTTTTTATTATTATTATTATTTTTTGAATTTCAAACTTTTGTTTTATTTCCTTTTTGGGCTAAACCCCCACACATGTGGGGAAAGCAAAAAGTACTTTAATCTAAAACAAAAATTTGAATTTTAAAAAGGGGTAGTGTGGGTCCTACCTTAGATTTGGCTTAATGGGCCCATGCTTGGGACTTGAAAAGGGGCCTTGAGTCCATGGGACTTTGCCTAGGGCTTGGGCTAGGGCTAGGCTTGGGCTAGACCTAGGTTTAGGTGAGCAGGGTGTAAAAATTGGGTGCTTACAGCTGCCCCTCTTTGCCGGAGAGTGCCAGGATGGGGATTGAACGGCAAAGACTGGAAACATCCTATTTTTACACCGAGATGAATGTTAGGAACGATGCATGCTGTGAGTGTGGTGAAATGATGAATACTACTGCTAGAGGATAGCGAGTAGCAGGGGAAGAACATGAATGTAGAGATGGCATGGCCGGAAGAAAATGTCGCTCGGAAGCGTCGAAAGGGATCGATCGAAACAACGTTTCCCGGGGGATATTAGCCGGATCGATCGGAGGACACACCGGGTGTCGAGAACACAGGGGATGTTAGGCATTCCGGGTGTCGACAAAGTGTGTTATATCGACGCTCGCCTGGGATGCTAAGGACACACAGGGTGTCACGGAGGGGGACATGCAGGAGGTAGTGTTGCAGTGTGACGAGATTGTCACGGAGCACACAGGATGCCCGGCATGCGATGTGTCAACAAAATGTATTATATCAACGCTCACTGGGATGCCAAGGACACACGAGGGTGTCACAGAGGGGGACATGCAGGAGGTAATGCTGCAGTGTGACGAGATTGTCACGGAGCACTCAGGATGTCCTGCATGCGAGGTGTCAACAAAATATATTATGTCGACGCTCACCTGGGATGCCAAAGACACACGGGGGTGTCACAGAGGGGACATGCGAGTGGTGTACACTGTCAAGGTACACGCAGGATGTCGGGCATGCAAGGTGTCAACAAAGTATGTTATGTCGACGCTCACCTGGGATACCCAGGACACACGAAGGTGTCACAAAGGGGACATGCTGGTGGTGTACACTGTCAAGGTACACGCGGGATGTCGAGCATGCAAGGTGTCGACAAAGTGCGTTATGTCGACGCTCACCTGGGATGCCCAGGACACACGGGGTGTCACAAAAGGGACATGCGGGTGATGTACACTGTCAAGGTACACGCGGGATGTCGGGCATGCGAGGTGTCGACAAAGTGCGTTATGTCGACGCTCACCTGGGATGCCTAGGACACACGGGGTGTCACAGAAGGGACATGCGGGTGGCGTACACTGTCAAGGTACATGCGGGATGTCGGGCATGCGAGGTGTCGACAAAGTGCGTTATGTCGACGCTCACCTGGGATGCTCAGGACACACGGGGTGTCACAAAGGGGACATGCGGGTGGTGTACACTGTCAAGGTACACGCGGGATGTCGGGCATGCGAGGTGTCGACAAAGTGCGTTATGTCGACGCTCACCTGGGATGCCCAAGACACACGGGGGTGTCACAAAAAGGACATGCGGGTGGTGTACACTGTCAAGGTACACACGGGATGTCCAGTGGTGTACACTGTAAAGGTACCCACAGAATGTTCAAAGATTTGAGGTATGGCCTGGAGGCACTAGCCGAATTGATGTTGATATGACTGAAAGGTACTGGATTTTGATCAAGATGATTGATGCTAAGGTGCGCGACATGATTAAGTGCATGTAATGTGTTGTGCGACTTGAATGTATTGGATAAGGCTTTCACCTTGGATGCAGCTAATACGTAGCTAGGATGTATTGAGTGCAACTTGATTGTGTGCAACTAGAGTGCAATGTGAAACTTGGATGCAGCTCGTTTGAGCGCAGTGAATGACGTGATTGAGTGTGTGCAACTAGAGTGCAGCTGGATTTGAGTAGCTAGAGTGCATTATGTACGACTCGATTGAGTGTGTGTAACTAATGTGCAGCTTGATCTGAGTAGCTAGAGTGCATTATGTGCGACTCGATTGAGTGGGTGCAACTAATGTGCAGCTGGATTTGATTAGCTGGAGTGCATTATGTGCGACTCAATTGAGTGTGTGTAACTAATGTGCAGCTTGATCTGAGTAGCTAGAGTGCATTATGTGCGACTCGATTGAGTGGGTGCAACTAATGTGCAGCTGGATTTGATTAGCTGGAGTGCATTATGTGCGACTCAAGTGAGTGTGTGCAACTAGTTTGCAGCTAGACTTGATTAGCTAGAGTGCATTATGTGCGACTCGATTGAGTGTGTGCAACTAGTGTGCAGCTTTACACGGCTTGACTTATGCATGAGAGGTTAGACTAGTCCTGGTTTCCCTAGTGTGGCATGCAGGTTAAAGGAGGGTTGGGTATATGACGCGCTCTTGGAGACCAGTCCTTTGCTATTTGAAGATTCTGAAGGCATTCGATTTTGCTCTCGCTTCTTGTTGAAACCGTGATGCATCTTGGGCGATTGCTGAGTTCTGTTTGACCTGGCCAAGCCGGTGGAAAGACACTTAGAATGTGATTGACCTGGTGAGTATTGGGATTCTGGCGGTGATTGAGAGACGTCACAGGATTTGACAGACTTGGAAGACTTCGAGGATGGCTGATCCGACGAGTATGAGAACTCTGATGGTGACCAGTAGGAGACTCATAATTTGAAGTTGAATGCTTCATTTGCTAATGTGATTTAACAAGGAGATCACTTTCACAAGGTGAATGGAATTTGTCCTTAGGGATAGAGTACGATGCTAAGCAGATTTGTCCTGTTATGCCATTGATGAAGTCATGATTTGCATCTTGCGGAGTCGGGCTTTGCTGAGGACTTGGGGTAGCTTTGCCAATGAAAGTTGCTCTGCCTCGCTGCTGATTGAGTATTCCGGCTGGGGAGACGCTTGCTGAAAAGAAAACTGGATGCTTTCAGATTCTTGCATGGGAGAATGTTTATAGAGAGCAATTAGAGGCTTCTGCTAGGGATCCGCTGGGGAATGTGCCCCTGTTGTAGACCACTACTGATGATCTGCTTTTAGCTGGGGAATTAAGCTTTGCTAGAGGCTACTGTTGGGGGATCTGTTTTTTCGGGCCATCTGCTAGTGACCTATGGGGGATTGTCGGGAATTCGGCGAGCCTGATTATTGCTGGATTCTTTTGCTAAACTGCTCTTCAGCTTTTCTCCTTTTTTTACCCTTGGAATGACCAAGTCAATGGGGTTCGCATAGTTTTTGCGCAATGAGGCCGTTGCCGGTTTTCCTCATGCCTGCGAAGCTGATAAGTTTTCTTCCCTTTTTTGCCCCTAGTCTCGAGACCAGGTCTGGGGTTCGCGTAATTTTTGCGCACCAATGCCATTTCTGGTTTTCATTGGACCCGCGATGGATTTGAACGGAGTTCTGTTCCCATTCCTTGGATGTCGGTGTCTCGCTTTCAGATACTTGCGTGATAAGCTGCTTGCACTTTCAGTCTCTAGGGGATCTAGGAAGACTTGTGATAGGATGAAATGTAGGCTGGGGGACTGAAGTTTGGGACACCCTAGGATTTCTCCTTTGCAGTTACTCTTTTTTGGGGATCTCTTTCGTTGTACTTGTTGTACTCTCCTGAGGATTTGTATTTTTGAATTTCCAGCGGAGTTTGTTTTTTTTTTGGAATTTAAAAGAGGTTGTCTCTGCTGGGGAGAGTTTCGAGAGAGGTTGTCTCTGCTTTGGGATTTTTTTTTTTCTTTCGCGAAAGATTTTCCTTGAAAGGTTTCTGCTGGGGACAGAGTCCGGAGATGTTGTCTTTATGGGGAGTTTCTGACTCTTAAAATGTTTCAACTTCTTTTTTGGGTTTTCCTTTAATGGAATTTTTTTTTTATTTTTTTATTTTTTTTACCCTTGACTGGAGAAGTTGAGAGGATTTTTTGCTCTATCTCTGCAGGGAGACATTCCAAAGAGGCTTTGGTTCCACTGGGGATGGTTTGACTCTGCGTAGTGGAGATTGGGGTGGTATGATCCCTTTTTATGACCGCACCTGATTTGTCAGGCTGCCTACGTACCCTTTATAGGATCAGGTCATGACGTAGTTCAAGCAAATACCACAGATTGGCAAGGGAGGGTGTCCCTGAAGAGGTTTTATGAAAGAAAGGCTGTTAGGCTCAAAGGGGCTAACTAGCGGATTTCATTGATCTGTAAAAAGGGTTTACATTGAAGGGGACGAAGGGGTGCCAAAGATGGCTTCCTGTCCTTTCCCGAAGCGGCTAAAAGTGCAAGCGTTATTAGGCAAGACCTTAAGCGCTGTTCTTTGATTTTGCCCATTTGATTGGTTTGGGATCCGGTAGTCATTCTGATATTGTCCCTTGCTTTGTCGGGTGAGGTATTTTCCCCTAGTAAATCTGTGCAACTTTTCCCGCAGTTGTTAGTTACTTGTTCGAGTGTCAGCTCTTGTTCAAGTTGCCCCTTGCTCCAAGTATTGTCCTGGGGGAGCTTACGTCGGATGACCGGAGATGGGCTTGCCCCTTGCTTTTGATTGCCCCCCTGCCCCTGGTGTGGCGAGGTCTTGACCTTCACATTCAGAAATGCTACCCAGTTCTGTACAGGACAAGGTTCCTGGATGAGAATTTTGCTTTTCATCGTATTCTACCCCTGGGGATTATGGGTTTGATTATCTGTTTAAGTGATCTCTTGTTAAGGCAGATAAGCTTAGGAAGTATTCAGCTATGCTACGCAAGTATGAAGATGAAACTCTTAAAAAAGTGATTTCATTGAATTGAAAGAGTTTGACTGGACTCATACAGGGCCACTGCGGTCGACTCTTACGTGAAATAAATCCTAACTAAGACAGACTTAGACTGGGCTTGGCTCTGATCAACCGAACTCAGCATTTTGCTTTCAGGTCTCCCTCTTCAAACGAGTTGGTGAAGACACTGCTCTAGGTGGCATGAAGGCGGCTTGATGATGGGTTGATGAGGGGATAGGGTTTTCAGGAACTCCAGCTACCAGGCACATAATCAAGTTTGCCCTCGTTGATTAGGTCTTCAACTGCATGCTTCAAAGCGATGCAGTGATCAGTAGAGTGCCCAGGGCCTTGATGAAAAGCACAGTGTTCATGCTCCTTGTAGTTGTGGTTCCGTTTGGCTAAGGGTTGCAATGGGGTAGGACCACGGAGTGTGATCAATTTCCTATCAATGAGCACTGGTAGGAATTGGCTGAGAGGAGAAGGGGTGAAATGCTTGGGTGGTGCCCACTCTTTCTTAGGCTTGGGGAGCGGGTTAGAGGAAGGTTTCTGTGGTTGTGCCACTGGGTTGGATGCGTTTGTCTGAGAGGTAGGGGGACGGATCTGGGTTTGCCCTTGTGCCACCTGGAGCTTGTTGAGAGCAGTAGCCATATCTTGGATGAGAGACTTGATTTCCTTGATGTCTTGCTCTTGACGGAGGAGAGTTGTCAAGATGATTTCTTGGCTGCTCGATGCTTCTCCGCGTTCCATCGCTTGAGTCCTTAAGTTACCGCCTCAGTAAGGTGAGATCTGGAAAGATAGAGCGAGTCAATACCGGGGGTAAGGTATGTGAATCTAAAATGCATGAGCATGCACGGGTAAAAACCCAATGAATGAGGTGAGACTCAAAAAGAGAAAAGACTCGACCCTAAGCAGCACTCCTGATGGGATAGAGTGAAGGATAGACATGGTCTATTGATTCTTGTAGTTGAGTCACTTCTAGGAGTGCTGTCGACTACATGATGTATGGGCTGTACTCTAAAGATGCATGAGTGATGCCTAGGCTAGGATAGACTGGGTTCTACATTTTCTAGATGGGTGCAAGTGTTGTGTCCTAGTAATGCAGATGCAGTGACAGTGCATGTGTAAATGCCTAGTGTAGTATAGCATACCGGTGATGCAAGTGCAAGTGTAAGGTGCAGTGTACATATAGTGTATGTGCAGTGATCCTAGCTAGTGCAAATGTTGTGCATGGACAATGATGAGGGTGCATGGATGATGCAATAATGTCAGAGGGACCCAGTGCAGGTGTTTGTGCCTAATGTCATGGTACAATTGTGAATAGAGTGACTTATCGGTTATGCACGTTTATGATGTGAGGAAGAAGATGCAAGAAAAGACTTTGTGCGGGAAAAGAGTACAGGACTGTGACTCAAAAAGAGAAAAAGACTCGATCCTAGGCAGGTCCATCAGGGATCGCGAAGTCAAGCGGTCGGGGCACACCGTCTAGGTCCATGATTTTCTGTTGGAGGGATGTGACCTCAACCTCCAAATTCTCAATGGCTTCAGCAGCATTGAACGACCGGGATCCGAACTGTCGGATCCGAGGAGTCATCTCAGCCTTTGCACTGTCAAGGTGCTCTTGATAAAAGTGTAGCTGAGCCCTAATGACGGTTGTTTTTCTGGTGTCGCCTTTCCGCTTCTTCTGACAAGACCGGACTGTCTGCTCGAGATGCTCGATCTATGGCCTGAAGTTTTGCTGTCCCGCTCTACATCCTGAATGTTTGTTGAGCCTTCCGTAGCTGCTTCTCTTTCAAATGGATTTGGAGTTGTCTCTTCAGGAAGATGTTTCTCCAGTGGACTACCTTTTCAGCCAAGGGTATAGTCCCATGTGATGGAGCCGAGATGGGTGTGAGCAGTTCCCTGGGTACAGGCATGGGAGATGGAATGTCAGGATTTTCCATCCAAAGTCGGTATGCTGCATCTGTAGGTGGTCCTGATGTAACCACAAAGTCTGTCCGCTGATCTCGTCTGAAGTTTTTACCAATCTGACTGGAATCGACCTGTGAGGCTGTCGGAACGTACAGTGAAAGTGATCCCATCATTTCTCTGCCGGTCTATAACTGGGATACGCTGAGGGAATCCGAACTGTCGAAGGACTAGGAGTGGAATGTAGGCTGCGAAGCCTGTAAGTCTGGCAAGGATCATGCATTGCCTTCCAGTGATGACAACTCACTGCCGTATGATCTCCTCTGACAGGGTTTGGAGAAGCTGGTAGAGCTTTTTGATGTCTGTAGTTGCTATCGAGCCCTGATTCTGAGAAATCTCTCGATGTAGACTGTAGACTTCACGGAGGTTGATTGGTGCAGCTATGATCGTAGGCAGGTGTCCTGCTAGCCACAAGTGTAGGAGATATGCACTGGCATGGAAGATGCCCCTTCTGTGGTCTGCTGCCTGATTGAGAGCCCTGAGAAGCTCTGCAAAGATGATTGGTACTGTGCAGGAGTTGTGCATGTCCTTGAGGGTCCCTACCTTAACTGGTTCGACAAGGGTACGGCATCTCGGGAATGCCAACTGAGGTATGGTTATCAGTGCAAAGGCACTGAGGTCGGGAAGTTCCGCTATACTAGAGTCAGGGTTTCCCTTGCACTTGTACTGCTTTCAAGATACTCTACTGGTATCCGACCAAAAAGAGCTGTTAGGACCGAGCTACAAGCAGGCAGGCTTGATATGCAAAAACCTAGACAGGTCTGCCTAGTATGTGGTCTTGTAGCGCGGTACTTATGGCTACGCCGTCCATGTTTAACCCTAAGATGCGCTGAATCTCTTCCAGTGTTGAACACAGTTTGTTCTTACCAAAATGGAACACCATGTAAGATGGGTTCCAACATTGGAAATCTGCGTTCATGAGGCGCAGATCTGGTTTAACCATGGATAAGTTTAGGATAGTCCCGGTTTTGTAGTACTAAGCCCAAGCGATACCCTGACTCGGGGTGAAGACCTCAATTGCTTTCTGGAGGTTGTGATCACATGCCCCCTGAGAAGTCAAATGCACAGGCTGGGCCGGTTGACCAATCGACTGGGTTATCCCTGAAGGACCTGCCATCTAAACTCGATGTGAGTGCACTGTGTATGCAGATGAAATATGAAAAAATGATGCAATATTTTCTGGGTGTGACAAGGCACATGTGATCCAATAGGGCAAACGGACAGAGTTCCGACATGCTTTACCCGGGTTGTTGAGAACCGGGGGCCTATCAGGTCAAGGTCAGGTATAGGTCTGGTGAAGACCTAATCGACTGGGATTTGAACCTCATATGCTATGTCAGGAAGCAGGGTAGGATGTGTTTTATTACAAGCACAAGTTTGACTCATTACATGCCCCTGATGGGTGGTTATCCAGGTAGAGTGTGCCCGGGTAATCAACCATGACTGGGGACAGGTATAGGGTGCAAGCAAGTTAGGGTTTAGAGTATCCCTCCAGGTGGGCTGCTTGTAAACTATACCCTAACCTAGGCTATATGTATGCATGCTGGGGTATGCAAGAGTGTGTTCCTAAGGATGAGGGGATCACTTAACACCGTATATGCGACTCCCTGAAAGGGACGATTGGTGTAAGCGGGAGCGTTCAGAACCGTTTCCTGAGGATAGTCACCCAACAGGCCAAGTTCCGCGGACCTCCAAGACTGTTAAACCCCTGTCACTGAGGATAGTCATCCAACAGCCGTGAGCGTAATAAGCCTGTCTAATAGGTATTGGGTTGATTATACTACAATGGTATGAATGAGATGCACAGTACACAAACCATCAAAGAGATGTAAAATGATTAGTATTAGGTTAAATACTTAAGCATTTGATTAATTTGAGATTTGGTTTGGCTTAAACCTAGGTTCCGGGTTGGACCTTAAAATCCCCAGCAGAGTCGCCAGAGCTGTGAGCGCGGGAATCGGGGAAACCCTGGCTTGCATCTCACGGGTTGAGTTAAGAGTCGCCACCTATTCATTCGGAAGGGATAAGTCCCCGGGATTTGGATAAGGTCTTGGTCTGTGATCAGAGATCAGGGTAAGAGGTTCGGTTAAGTCCGGGGAAGGGGTTAGGCACCCCGGCACTTCCACTTTCAGTGGTTCCCTACTTGCTAGGATTAAGCCAAACTAATCTCAATTTTAATCAAATGCCTTAAGTATTTAAGAAAATGCTAATCTAAGAAGGAGAAAATCCTAGACTAGGGTCGAACCCGGGTTGGGTTGCCTACGTACTCACATAGGGGTGAGATCAGACCGAGCGTAGTTCTGGCACATGAGCCCGTGCCAAGGCTAGGGGAGTGTGTGTATGTGCACCAAGGGTGGCTTGGGGTCTAGCCGGGAGGCTAGGGGTGGTTGACCGAGTTGGTCAAGTGCAAGGTATTGGGCCCGGTAGGCCTAAGGTAAGTCCGATAGACTGGGGTTGGGCCCGGTAGGCCGAAAGTGAAGCCCGGTAGGCTGGTTTGGGCCCGGTAGGCCGAGATTGGGCCCGGTAGGCCAAGGGTGAGCCCGGTAGGCTAGGGTTTGGCCCGGTAGGCCCAGGGTGTCTTAACCAAGGGTTAGGGTTGCTAACCGAGGTTAAGAAAGGTGATTAACCTTGGTTAGGGGTGCTAACCATGGTTAAAAAAGTCCAATATCAGATTTTTTGGTCTTTTTGAATTTTTCTGATTTTTTTGGGATTTTCTCAGATTTTTTCCCAACGGTCAAAGGTGCTTAACCGCGGTTAAGGAGGGGAGGTCACCATGGTTAAGGGTCTTAACCATGGTTAAATGGTCAAAAGAGACCATTTTTGGGTTTCTCCTAATATTTTGGATTTTTTGAGCATTTTTCCAGATTTTTTCCGGGTCAGGATTTTTTACCCGTGGTTAAGGGTCAAAAATGGGGTCGACTCTGATTAAGTGTCTTAACCACAGTAAAAAATGAAATTGAAGACATTTATGGATTCCATGTAATATTTATGATTTTTTGATGATTTTTCCAGAATTTTTGCTAGGTCATGAGCCACTTAACTATGGTTAAATGTTAACCACGGGTGAGTTAAACCATGGTTAAGGGACCGGCTGAAGCAAAAGTGGGCCCGGGGTCCATGGCAGGGCCTAGACTGGCCTCCTACCCGGCCTGGGCCCCCACAAAGTCTAACAAATGCGAAAAAAACCCAAAATTTTATCCAAATTCTAACCATGGTTAACGAGAATTTAACCATGGTTAAAGGTGAATCCCGGGAATCCGAAAATACCAGAGGGTAACCTGAAGAGTAATGGAAAATTTGAGCCCTTGTGGGGCCCAAGAGGAGGTCGTGGGTGGGCCCCACATGGGTTCAAAGTCGGCCCAAAAACGGCCACATAAAATGATAGATTTTAACAAAAGGACCCGAACAGTTTTTTTTTTCTCAAACTTTGCGGCGACTTTGCCGTTGATTGGCTCAATCCCCGGGGGATCCGAGACCATGGTCGCGAAGCCTCCTGTGAGGGGAACAATTTGGGCCCTTGTGGGGCCCAAGAAGAGGCTGTATGTGGGCCCTACAGAGGCCCAAAGTTGGCTATTTCACCATTTTTGCACACTGTCGACCCCACTTTGGGGTCGATTTAACTATGGTTAGAGTGCGAATTAGGGGCTGAAATTGTACAAGGGGATAGCCTGGAGTGTGGTGAGTCTAACCATAGCCTCGGTTTTCACCAAGGCCTAGCCTAACCATGGTTAAACCATGGTTACAGGGGGCTGCCTGGAACAGAATTTTTTTTGCAAAAAAACTTTTTTAAAAAAAACTTTTGGACTGTGGTACTATACCCATGAAGGTCCAGGGGGATTCCTCATGGATTGAGGGCCCCCCAGACCTCTAGGGAGTGCTGGATACGCTGAAAAGAAAGGAAAAAAAATGATAAGAAAGGGGAGGGGTGTATACCCTCGTGTTGTTGGCAGCCGCGCAAGGGATCCTGGCGAGTGGGTGTTAGGGTGGTTGCAAGGGCCGTGTAGGAGGCTGTTGGGGAAGACGGAATGGCCTGAGGGGGGGTGTGTAAGGCTAGAACGATTTGGGACAGCAAGAAAAAAAATCTGCAGAATTTTTTTTTCCAAAATCCTCCCTTGAACCGTGTCTTTGGTGGAGGTTTTAAAGGTAAGAAAATGAGGATTGGGGCAAGGGATAAGGATGAGGACGAGATGGCCTAGGCGTGGGAGACAAAGGCTGGAAGGGCAGAGGAGAGCAGGAGAGCCAGCACTGTTCACTCGTCCCTTTGACAGGGACGATGAACAGTGTCCTTTTGAAAAAATTTTTTTTTTTTTTTTTTTTGCTTTGGGCCGGTTGGTTTGGTTACGTGGGTTGGGCCCAACCCGCATATGGGCCCTGCCACATGGGGTTGGTGCCCAACCACACCCCTCCAAAATTTTTATTTTTTTATTTTTTTTTGCTTTTCTTTGGTAAAAAAAACTCTTTTTTTTATTATTATTATTATTTTTTTAATCTTTAAAAAAAACTACTTTTTTTTTTTTTTATTTGTTTTGCTTTGTTTGTTTTTTTTTTGTGTGATCTTTTATTTGGTTTAGGGTGGGTCCCACCCCCTACTACCCTAAAAAAATCATGGTTTTTTTTTTTTTTTTTTATTTATTATTATTATTATTTTTTGAATTTCAAACTTTTGTTTTATTTCCTTTTTGGGCTAAACCCCCACACATGTGGGGAAAGCAAAAAGTACTTTAATCTAAAACAAAAATTTGAATTTTAAAAAGGGGTAGTGTGGGTCCTACCTTAGATTTGGCTTAATGGGCCCATGCTTGGGACTTGAAAAGGGGCCTTGAGTCCATGGGACTTTGCCTAGGGCTTGGGCTAGGGCTAGGCTTGGGCTAGACCTAGGTTTAGGTGAGCAGGGTGTAAAAATTGGGTGCTTACAGGTTTGTGAGCAGATTTTTAATCTGAAAAATCTTTTAACTCCAAATTAAACAATACGAATTCTTATGCAAATGGATGGTGAAGAAGAAAAACAAATACTTTAAATTGAAACAATCTGTGCTATGTTTTGTTGTTTATATATGCTGGAAACAAACGAGTTCAAGCTTTAAAACCAAATTGCATCATAAAACAACCATATATAAAGGGCCTTCTATTCTAGAATATTCATTTACCAACAACAACCAAGCTATTGGCGCCAACAACATGAACAAACAAATGAAGATGTGTCACTCTTCACCAACTGATACCCTCTTCATTGATCACAAGTTCATCGGCTACACACTTCCCATACTGGTTGGTCCAGATTTTTCGGCACCATACATATGTCGATGGAAGAGTTTGACGTCTCTGCCAAGTAAGTCATGCTCGCAAACGATCTACAATTCATTCTTCCATGATCATCATCAATTTGGAACCCGAAAATAAAACCCGACACAACTTATTTCAATGGGAAGTTTTTTATTTTTCACCGCACATTTACACAAGAATTCAGCTCTTCTGTTTGGAGCTCCAACCTCTTCTCCTTCCGCCACCGACACAAAAACCTGCTCGCACAAGAATTTATTTCAGAATTGCTGGGTTCTTCAGAACAAAATCTGCTCGCAAATCCATCTACTCCATCTCTTTTGTTAGAGAGAGGAAGAGAGGAGTTACAGGGATTTTTTGGTCGATGATGACGAGAAAAGGGAGGAGAAAGGGCATATTTGTATTTTTTAGGATAATTATTTTTGTGGTGTACCGTTTGGGGTGCGTCTTGCTCCACCCTAAATAAATAAGAGGAGTGCTAGCAAGGGAGGAACCAGGATTCTCTTGTAGGAGGGGCTAACGTACAATGGGTTTTGGTGGCGTAGCCCATGAAAAAAAAAATTGGGCCAAGTTCATAGGACATCGCCTCTGTTTGTGTCCATTTCGTAAAGAAAATATTTTTTTCTCAAAAACTCGGGGGGGGGGGGGGGGGGGGGTAGAGCTCCCCGTCCTTCGGCTCCACCCCTTTCCCAGGCTACACCCTTATTATTGGTAAGGTAAAAAAAAAATTCAAAATTTCAAGGGGGGCAGAAGCCCCCCCGGCCCATGTGGCGGAGTGCTAGCCCAGCCGCATTTATTCCAAAGTTTTCCACAAATGCAAGAAGGGGGCTTACAAGTTGAGATGTTTCATTATTTTAACAGTTTAAAGAGTAAAAGTCAAAGAATGTTGGACATTTGTAGTGCCCTAGTTGCGCCTTTGGAAGATTTGCGGCTAGAGCTAGCAAAATCCAATAAATAAATAACCAATAATCTCCAACGAGGAGGGAGGGTCTCACCCCTCACAAAACCCTTTTAATTGTCTTTGAACCAAGATTAGGAAGTATTAACCCTTCCAGTTATTTTTTTAGAATAAGATTAGATTAGATTCTTTAATTTTAAGAATTAGTGAATCTTAACCGAGTTAAAAAGAGTTTAAAGGGGGACACATGGTGAATTTTAAGAGGGCGAGACACTTCCATCCCCTCCTCGTATAATATAAGGAGGGGGTTATTTAAAAAAAAAATACCAACCGATAAAAACTAAAACCCTAATTTAGTTCACATTAACACCTAAAGTTAAAGCCAGCAAACTTGAATTCTTAAATAAAGTTGAGGATCAAGATTTCCTTTTAAGGCTTTTTTTTTTTTTTTTGCAGGATTAGGGGTTAGTATATGCTCAACTCTAAGTGTGGGGAAATCACAATGCCCACCTTACGAGACTTGATCCCAAATTTACCCTCATAAGGAGGGGATACAATACCACTGGACTACTATTTATAATTGTTAAATTTGTACTAATGATTTGATCCTAGTCTTTAAACACTCATGGCCACATGAAAGAACACATGTTAGAGCACAAACTATTTGCTTCCCCAACAAATGGTAGGCTCTCTAACCTACTAACCAATGAACAATATTAACTAACAAAGCTAATGGGGTTGCGGCCTAAACATATTTGTCATGCTTTTTAGCATACCAATCAAATTGAGTTATTCTCCACAATGCTTTATTGAAAAGTTGATTCGTGCAAGATCAATTATCACATGATAGACAGTGGCTGAATAAATCCAAATCAAACCAGGCCTTAAAATAAGATAACATTAGTGGAAAATGATTTTTCCAATGGTCCATCCAAATTTCATTGTTAGCTGGCTCCCAGATCAAACATTTAATAGGGGACTCTCTGATTAGCCATGTCTACAGTACCCAGTCCACATCATTCATATGTCTAGATGACCTAGGGGGGGGGGGGGGGGGGGGGATTTACTCTGGCTGGGCCACCTTTAATTAAACCTCAGGTTACAAATTTAGCCTTTACGGTTAATCTTTTTTTAAAAATGAAGATCAAATTCTTTAACTTTAAAGGTTAATAAATTTTAACCACAGTTAAAAAGAGTTAAAAAGGGACACGTATGGGTATTGTATTATTCTCCTGGGAGCGTCAGTCATTGAAATATAGGGAATGCTAACCCCAGCTTCTCTATGTAGAAAAGAGAATTAATTAAGAATTCTTAAGTGGATTACACTGACCCATAGAGAGTTTAAATAGATAATCCAAAACTCTTTAATTTGGACAGACAATATTAAAGATAATTCTAATATACTAAAGATACTAATCTAAGATTATCTAAGAGATCATATGTATCTCATATATATTATTATTTTCCTAACATAATATTTTTCTAATACTCCCCCTCAAACACATGAGGATCAAGAAATCGAGTACTCCTCATCTTTGATCTTCTTTGATAATTTGTTGACAATCCAACAATTTGTTGACAATCAAACTATATTTTGTGGTCACCGTCAGTCTGTGAAGTTAATCTCTGTCGCATCATGCTCATTTTGAATATGTCGGAGCCAGTGGCCCGCTAGATCAAGCTATCATAATCTTCTCCTAAAGCACATGAAGTATGACCCATGATTTAAAGAAAAAACTCTCGTTGAAAAGTTTTTCAATAAATGAAAAAAAAAAAAAAATTTAAGAGTATGATGCTGGGGGTGGTAAAAGTATAGAGTATGATAATAGGGTTTTTATTTAAAGCAAAAAATAAAATTAAAAGTTTCACACCCGACAGGATGTGGCGGGCACTACCCGCGGGAAAAACGGAATAAAAAAAATAAAAATAGGTGGTGGATTACCGGCTCTGATACCATCTTTCTATGTTGTGATTGTCTGATGATTTCGAGCATCTTTTGTGCAGCAGCATCACACAAACTCTTATCTCTCTCATTTACATCTTCCAGTTGCTTAATCTGTTTAATCTACGGAATGTTCTTCACAGTTTTTGGGGATTCAAATTTCAATACACAGGCAAGGATCATGACGAGCTTTGGACAAGATCTTGTTTGAAGATCTGCCATAAAGTTCAAGTCAAAGATCCGTCTATACCTCCACATCTTTCTCTTATGTAAGATCGACTGATCCTTCATATAGCCTAGAATTGTGATTATGGCTGTTATTTGTTTAGTATACTGCTTTGTGTCCAATAATGTGAGGAGCTTTGCCGTTGTGCAGTTCATAATCTGCACCACTCTATAGAATAATGGAAGTATGTGCGTTCCTGTGTTTAACAAATATATGTAGATAGGAATCTCTCTCTTTACACTGGAGGCTTTGTTTTCCTCGTTTGACATATAGAGAATCCTATACAATGTTGCCTTTGTACATGTTGCTCAAAGAGAAATTTTTGTGAAGGTATCAACTACATCCTTGTTCGGAATTACGTTCGCAACTGGACATGATCGTGTATTGAAATTTGAGTATCCTGATCATATGTGTTGCTAGGCTATTATAAAGTTTTCTAGTGATTTTGTGAACAACCTTAATGAGGCTGCCGCAAGAAATGCGTATGCTCTGTGATCGGTGCTAATGGATCACATTTAAGCTCCTCAAACTAAACTTGTTAGTTCCTTAGAGTTTTATTTTAAACTGTTTTACGGTACTTGGTCGTTTTTATCATTTTTAAATTCATGCAAAGAAAATAAGATAAAATGAAATATTAGATATTTCAAAGACTCATAAGAATCTCAGAAAGGTGAAGAGCAAAAGAAATAAGAATAAAAGAGAGCAAAATCGTAGAAATCTACTTTGATGGATCAATTGGCCAAAACTGTCTTTCTATCAATAGAGGGGTATTTTGGTCATTTTTCTTATTCCAAAATTTATGAAATTTTTTAGATAGATTCTAGATGACCTAAACAAATATTTTTCAAATTTTAGGTCAATCCGATAAGAATTGAGTTCTATAGAATTATTCAAAGTTCAATGACAAAATTATAAATAGGATGAATAGTGTTACGTGAATAATGTTTCGTGAATAGTATTTCTATCATTTCTAAACACTTCCAAACTCTATTATTGTCTACATAAGTGAGAGTTTGATCTTCATTCAAGTCTAAGAGACTTTAGAGAGAAAAAAAGAAGAGTTTAACATCAATTAGAATTTCTAAATTAATAAGGATTTTCTCTCTATATAAATAGAACCCTTGGCCATTATCAGTATGTAGAGATTTTGGGATTTGAAGAAGAGAAACTCTGGAGATCAAGGAATTCAAAAGGATGATTTCTTCATTTTTGTCTATTAAGACGGCATACTCCTCCCTCGCGATGAACAAATTTTCCATTATAGGATTTCAATGAAAGTCTAGTCAAATAACTGTGTCGTTCTTTGTTTTTATTTAGATTTATTATTTGTATGACATTGATTGCATAATGAGAGAGTTGTTTTAACAATCGGATTTATTGGATTTAAATTTGATTTCATTGAAATTTCTATCATTTTCTTAGGTGTTAGAAAATTGGAATTGAACTCATTTGTGTTAATTTTAGGTAAAATTTTAATATAGTTTTATGCAATGGTTTTAATAGTTCAAAAGAATAAATCTAAAAATAGCCTATGCTAAGGGAAAATGAGTGATCATACTACCCTAATTTAATGTATATCACTCGTGTCAACTGAAGATACGATATGTCTAGGATTTAATCTATTATATTTTTCTTGATCAGTTGAGATGAGACGTGTAGTCATTCTCAAGGTAATATTTGTAAATCAAGAGGTCTTTTAATAAAATCAAAGTAAGATTAGTTATAAAGATAGTGACGGATTCAAACATCCTGGATTTTCTCAACTGATATATAACCAAAAAATCTTAGTAATTATGTTAAATAAAATTTGATAGTTTAATGAGGTTATAATCAATCAATCAATTAATTAATCTTGTTACTCATTAGTTTAAAATTAATTTTGATAAAAGACAACAAAACTAGCGCAGTCATCAGAGGTTCAACACTCTATGGAATTATTACTATAAGGAATAATTAAATTGAGTACCGATCACTTTGGCATGTGATCCTCTGTTCTCTTCAAGAGCCGGGAAGTCAGCTTGTACTCCTACAGATACCAGTTGCTCTCTGTTAAGATCTTTGTAGTCAAAATCCTCAAGATTGATCAGGGGACACTCTAAGGGAAACACCCTATCAACGGATTCATCTCCTGGTGCATACAATTGAGATGCTAAGACAAACAAAGATCTGATGTCATACTGTAACATTCCTGTTCCAAACTTCGGGATTACTTTCCTCCCTAACTCCACGGTTTCAATGTTGGTCATGTGTTTCTCTATCATTTGCCCATTCATCATCTTTAAAATCTGTTTTTACAGCTCCTTCTCTTGTTATTTCGGATAGATCTCTAGAATTGTCCTTCGCTTCCGGCATTGTCATTGGGGTTTCGAGAAATTTTCTGATAGCTTCTTCTTCTGGAAGTTGCTTTGTAGCTATCATATCTGGAGGCATTATCCCTTATCTCAGTATAGGTGTAGCCTTTTCCATAGTTTGACTCTAAATCCCCAATGCATCCTGGATCTCCCTCATCCTTTAAGCCATCTCTTCTTCGTTATATCCTTCCATACTACGCATTTGTGAAGATCTATAAGATCGTCGAGTACACTCTGACAAAATCAAGTACTCTTAAGATGAATTCATTGGAAACTAGGGTTGTCTTTCTGAATTTATTAAGAATTCTTAAGTGAATTACAATGATCATAGAGGGTTTAAATAGATAACCCAAAACTCTTTAACTTAGAAAGATAATATTAAAGATAATCCTAATATACTAAAAATACTAATCTAAGATTATGTATCTCATATATATTACATGCTTTGAAGTCGTGGAAAAGTGAGAACATGTGTTCCTCCCAATAAAGAAAGTTAAAGAAGAAGAAAAATGGGCTAGCATTCTCCTTAAATTTATTATTTATATATTAAAATATGGCAATGGCAAAGAATATATAGGAGTCCATGGAGCTCTCTTTTGAGACACCCCGCCTCTTGCGCCAGTGGTGGGGTGTTGACCTATCTGTTGAGGGAGGTCTGGGGATCCAATCCCTAGGGTGACGAGTCCACAAGAGCTCCAATCTCTCAAGTTAACCACTAACCATTGTTCTAACCTCTAACCGTAGTTAAATGATACCCTCACCAAAAAAAAATGGAGCTCTTTTGAGACACCACCTAGGTTACCACATGTATAATAAATTGGACCCTCCAAAACTCATTCCCACCGAAAACACCCTCCCCAAAATCCCCATTGAAACGTATGGAATATGCTGGGAATAAGGTATCATGAATTAAAGTCGTTAATGCTGAAACATGTACTATACTAAATACATTATGAAGGACCCCAAAACTTGATTTGGTTTGCATTGACGTTTTGAGGGTCGAATCGAAAGAGGCGTCGCAAACAATTTTATTTATTTTAATTAAGATACATAAAAGCAAATTAATCTACAAATAGCAACCAAAGTTTCTCAAAACCCAAAGTGACTACGAGCGAATTACTTATTTACTTCACCAAGTGGAGAGAGAGAGACTTTCATTTGAGTTCTGATTAAGGGGCACCAACGTCGACAGCAATGCAATGCAATGCAATGCAATGAATGTGTACATAAATGCAATGCATGTCTACATATCGCTTTGATGGTAATGGAATGGAAACTCATTTTGGTGTTCTGAGGTCACTGGAAACAAGAACCAAGACTAAAATAGGTAAAAAACCACAATAGATCAAGATAGCTCGTTCCCTCGTCTTACCTTATCAGCAAGCACACGATGCATGTGTCCGCGGATGTCGTGGCTATGACTCTTACCTACACCTTAAGCTAGGCGAGGAGTGCTCCTTACTCTAAGTCAACTCCTACGTTCAGCCTCTATCAACCATCCATGCATTAGAGAGTATTGCAGACAGGTAATTGGTGGAGACTGAGAATAAGTCTATCATTGCTCTAAGTTATAATGGGAGAGCCAGCATTAAAAAAAAATGAGGCTTATAAATTGAGATTAACTATGAACAAGAGCTCCCATTACATATAAGGGTGGCAATATATAGGGCTGAGTTCAGGCTTCAAAGCCTATGTAAATATGTCGGGCCGGTCTATTCAAATCACTATAATTCAATCACATACCTAGGCCATTTCCACCCTTAGTTACATTAGATGACCGGAGAAATCTGAAATATGCCTTATGACGAGTATTTTGGTAAATATAAAAATAAAAGAAGGGTTTTTGTGCCAGTAATTATTTCCATAGTTCCTAAACTACCCTGTCAAGTTTTTTCAATGAATTTCCATGGGCAGATGTCCAAGTATTACACTTGGGCATAACCTCTTCAGCTGACATGTGATGAGAAATTGGAGGAGAAATCAAAATATCAAAGCGTTTCAAGCTCTCTCACCTTTTTTTCTCTCATCACATGTCGGCTAAAGAGACTATGCCCGAGTGTAAAATAGTCAAGCATTTGTTAAAGGAAATTCATTGCCTTTTCTATTTGCCCCCAGTTCTATTCAACCGAAAATCTTGTTAGTCTAGGAAGCACGGATGCTTTGAAATGGAAACGTAACCATATTGTTGTACCCATATCGCCATATCGGATACGGTGCTAAGGTAAAACTTAGCTGCTTTTTCATAATTTTTGTTGTACTCGTATCATATCGCCGTACCAAGGGTGGAGCCAAGAATTTTTCATTGGGGGGGCCAAAATACATGTATAAAAAAAAATTATAGGATTTGTAAGTATGAAACTTGGGGGCTTCGGGGGTGTAGCCCCTGAGAAAAAAAAAATTTGGGATAATTTTTTTTATTTTAAGATTTTTTTTTTCTAGTAATGTCCTTGAGGGTCGCCACGTGTCCCTAAGGTTAAAAAAATCTAAATTTTTTTTTAAAAAAAAAACCAAAGATAAGTGGGTGAACTCTAAGTGATTTTTAACTAAGTTAAGGGGTGCTCAATAGAGACATGTAGCGACTTAAATGGCATAAAGGTCCATTTGAGGGCTCCTATATATGTGAAAAAAATTAGGAGGGGGGAGGGGGGGGGGAAATCCCCCGCCCCTGCGCCGTACCCGTGCTTCCTAGTTCACAGTTAATCTTTTATAAATAATGTTGAGGTTGCTGCTTCAATCGACTTTAACGTTAAAGAGAGCCACCTTCTAAGGCTAGCATTCCTAGACAAAAATACAAACCTAAGGCGGAATGTGGTTAGGGCTGTCAAAGGGCCGGGTAGGGGTAGGGCCGGGGTCAACCCTAGCCCTACTCTTCCCTATAAGAGTAAGGCCCTAGCCCAGCCCTAGCCATTCAAGGGCCGGGGTTGATTGGGCCCTAGCCCTGCCCTCAAGGGCTAGGGCCGGGTTGAGCCGAGCCAAAGGGCCGGAAGAGAGCGAGATTTTGTTCAAGAAAACTATTCAAATAGGTGATACAATCATACAACATATTGTACTCGTGAAAAATTTTGCGATGACTTTCAAAAAAAATTGGTATATAAAGAAGTTTGGTTATGAATTTATGAATATACCCCATGTTAATATCATTCATGTGGGCTATATTAATAATTTTAGAACTTAAATTAAGTATTCTTAAAGAGGGGAGGGCTGGCATGGCCTGGAAGTGCTGGGTAGGGGTCAGCCTTAGCCCTACCCTATTGAAGAAGGGCTTCTTGGTTTTGGACCCTACTCAGCCCAAGGGCCGAAGAAGGGCCGGGCTTTGGCGGGTTGGAAGGGCCGGGTCAGGCTGGGTACCCTTTGACTAGGACTTTTTTGACAGGCCTAAATGTGACCGATTTTTTGTTTTTTTCTTTGGGGGGGTTGAATGGTTAAACACATACACACGAGGGTAAATATTATTTGAGACAATCACGTGAATTTTGGATTACGATGTAATAATAACCTATATAAGGTTGATGCACCATCTCTTACCTTCAACGCAGACACGAGAATATAAATTTTAGCCTTTCTCAAGCTTAGGAATTCACAAAGGTGGTGTGTGGTTAAAAGCTTGAGTTGAGATTGAGGGCTCTATCTGAGTATGGTGTGCGTCTTCTTGTATGTGTTTAGTATATTATTAAAATAAAAAATAAATAAAAAAGCTTAGGAACTCACTTAAGTTTTAAGTTGAAGATGGCAGACTGACCTTCCTCTTTTGAAAGAAAAAAAAAATCCATTAGAAAAATGTCCTATCCATAAGTAGCTTCAAGTTGCAAATGAAATGAGACGTCACCTTTTCTCAGTGAGCCTCATGTCTTTTTTGTATTTGGTGGCTTATACAATTAACAAACACCACTTTATAAAAAGTTTTGAAAAGGTTTGTGGAAAAAGAAAATGTACCGAGTTCACACTAATCCACTGACCACACCATATCGTGTTGCATGTGGTTTTTGGACCTCTTGGTTACAGTTATAACTCTATTAATGTTATAGTCTTGAACTTTTCAGAGAACGTGCTTATCCACTCTACGCATGCCCCTAAAAGGGAAAACTAGTTTTGGAAGTAGATGCGCAATCCGTACTAGGGGTGTCAATGAGCCGGGCTAGCACTTCAACCCGTTCTTAAGGTCCATAGGGTTAGGACCGGGCTTGGAAACTTAGGTCCATATTTATTTGGGCTGGGCTAGGGTGTTATTAGTACTTGAAGCTCAGCCCCGGCCTGAAGCTATAATAAATTATATATATTAGTGGGCCCAGCACGTGCAAGGCCCGTGTGGACTGAAATTGCACACAGCATGAGAGAGCAAACATGTTCTATTGTGGGGAAAAAAAAATTTATATGGATATATATTCATCCAAAACAAAGGATATCACTCTCACATTAAATAGGAGGATAGATTCAGCCAAAACAAGGCTTAACAAGTTCACATAATACAAACCCAAATAGGAAGCTTTTTATGAGTGGAAAAATACTGGAGCTTCACAAGGTTCAAAAGGTGGGGAGTATAGATAAGACTTTTAAGTGTCAACAGTAATTTTAGTGTTGAAATGCTCATAAGAATGCTTCACATTATCGACCACACACATTCCTCTTATGTTGTGCATTGATAGTTGTAGCCCTTACATCAATTGTGCAGACCAATATTGAACAGATGGTTGAACCACAGGGCATGTCATTGCAGACCACAAAATTCTGCAAACAGAGAAATTTCTCATAGATGTTTCAATTGTTTTTAGATGATTGATTTATTGAAGGAAGAAATTAGACTAATTAGTTTCAAGCAGTAGACCACTACTTCCATCAATGTAACATATTTATACTAGCAGTAAGTGCACCTAACACTAGGGGTGGTTATTGAACAAAATGTTCGTGAGCTACTCGGGCTCGGCTCGTTAAAAGCTCGAGTATCGTTCGTTTATGTAGTAAATGAGCCAAGCATGAACACACCCCTGCTCGGCTCGATAAAAGCTCGGTTCAATTATTGATTATATATACATTTTAACCTACTAAAATATTTAAAATATACTTATTTCATTTAAATATTAAAATTAAGTATATGTATTATATACTAGTAAAGATTAATAATATATAATGCATTTCATATGATAAGAATACCATTTATATAATTATAATTATAATCTTAAACTAAAATTTTAGTTAACACCGTGATTTCTTTGCCTAGGATAATAAAGTGAATTTTTTACCTAATATAAATAGCTATATCCAATAAAACAAGTTGCTCATGAACCACTCGAGCTCGGCTCGGGTTCGGCTAGTAAAGCTCGAGCTCGTTTATTTAATAAACGAGTCAAGCTTGAACATGATTTCCGAGCTCGTTTAATAAACGAACAATCTTGAACACACCACTACTCGGTTTGGCTCGATATCACCCCTACCTAACACTATATTTATTTGAAGGCATAGATTTTAAATGGCCTCAGCCCAAAGATTTTATCAATCACTATCAATCCATTAAAATTACTTAATCACTCAATCAAACTTCATTTAAGATGGATAATATCAAAAATGAGACGAGTCAACTATAAAGCTAATTTTAATGGGATGGTTAGGACCGTGAAATCAGTATAACTTTGGCAAGTTATGTCATCGATAGATGACCCCATCAGATGAGAAGATTAACTGATTGGAATGTATCCCTACCTTCAACAGCCATGTGCAAAAACTTGAAATTGCATACTACCATGAAAGAGCAAAAATGAATTATGAGAAAAAATAAACTTTTCAAAAATTAATTTTAGTATCAAATTAAGCAAATAGAAAAATATATATATATATATAGAATGAAATTAAGATTCATGTCCACAGAATGTCAAATTATGTTAGTGAGAAAATGACTAATTAAAAGGGACTGAAACATAACTGAAAATGGGTGATAGACCAAAAAAGTCATTAAACTAAAATGATAACCTTTTCAAAAAAAAATGAACTCATTATATCAACAGAGTGAGAAAGACATAAATGGAATTATTTTAAAAGGTGTTCCACGATATATAAAATAAGGGGCATTTTAAGCCTCTTATAATATGGTTATAGGTAATCAAGAACTTTTGCTGCACTGTAGGCAATTTTAACTCATTGCTTCTAACTAAGAATTGGACCAGGTTCTGTCCCTTGTACACCTTTCCTCCCTGCACCAAAAAATAACCAACCATGATCTGGCTTCTAAGACATAAAACTAAAATATGGAGTGCAACATCTTGAATGTGGGTAATGGAAAGGAAGTCTCATTAACAATACGTTAATACCTCATAATATGTCATGTAAATAACCCATTGTTGCAAAACTGATTTGCTAATATTCAATTGTTTGACTCCAAACAAGAACCCAACAACTCAACAAAGTGCTCATGTTTAAGCCTCAAAACCATTGATTACTGCATAACCCATTATAAGAATGAAACACATTGCATCAGCATGAAGTCCCAAGCATATAGCCTCTTAAATATTCCAAAATTTTACCTGAGCTGCAGAATAAGAATTTGGTTCTTGTGAAGACCTGGCATCCATATTTTTTTATTGCTGCAGCCTGGCCAGTGCTTAATGTTGCATAGAAAACCCGACCATCAGAACCTTCTCCAGCCAAAGAATGGGGCTAGCCAAATATCCAAGCAGATAAAATGCACTTGGATGCATGCTTTTCAGCAAACATTCCTCACACCTGATAAGGAAAAGAAAAGGAACAAAATAGTACTTATAATTGAAGGTTTCTTTGCCAAAACCATAAATTTTATGAAGTTACCTCCTTATTTTGGCAAGACCATAACTCTTATGAATTTACCTCCCCATTTTGTAGGATCTAACAGAAACTTCTAATGTCCCAAGCATATAGTCTCTGGTGAAATATTCCTAAATTTTACCTGAGCTGGAAAATCAGAATTTGGCTCTTGTAAAGAACTGGCATCCAGCTTCTTCATTGTTGTAGCCTGACCAGTACTAAATGTTGCATAAAAACCCAAAGATAAGAACCTTCTCAAATCAAACAACAGGGCTAGCCAAATATCCAAGCTGATAAAATGCACTTTAGAAGGATGGTTTTCAGCAAACATTCCTCATTCCCGCCCGATAAGGAAAATAAAAGGAACAAAATAGTACTTATAATTGAAGGTTTCTTTGCCAAAATCATAAATTTTATTAATTTACCTCCCAATTTTGGCAAGACCATAACTCTTCCCCATTTTGCATGATCTAACGGAAATGCTTCTAATTTACATTTCTGACATAGGGACTCTGCCATGCCAATGTAACTGAAAGGATGCAGGTCATGCATTTTTACATCAGATCAACCATGAAATCCAAAAATGTAGGAGAACCGAGAATAAACTTAGTGAAAACGCTAGAGGACATCAGGAACTAATTAACATTACACAAACCAAAAGAAGTGTTAAAAACAAAATCACAGTGGCTTCTCATACTTGTTTCCTCCATGGTATCCAACACCAGGATATCCTTCACTGTATTTATCGGTCGTGACAAACCCAACTGCTTTCATAACAACCACTGTGATTGGAGTCCCTTTACATATACAAAATGAATTACTAATAAGGAATTCGCCAGGGTATCCTTCACTGTATTTATTGGTCGTGACAAACCCAAATGTTTGCATAACAACCACTGTGATTGGAGTCCCTTTACATATACCAAATGAATTACTAATAAGAAATTCGCATTATAAACTAACATGGTTTTTCAAGGATAATCACCAATATTAGATGAAGTAATGCAGATTTAGCAGAAGTCTGGTTTAAAAAAAAATGATATTTTGGGTGATATTCTGGGGAGAGGAAATCAACTAAAAGTGGGAAAAAGAGATTGACCCGCTGCAAGGAACTCAAGCTTTGGTGCCATTCTGACAGATTCCTTTCCACTTTGATGGATTTGATCTCATACCTTAATCGATGTCAACCATAGTAGCAATTGACAAAGAGATTGTGATGTATATCAACATCAATTTCTTTTCTTTTTTTGGTTATATCAAAAGAAAATTTAAATTCAAATATGTATATTCAATGTTATTTTGGTTCTTGGCCTCTTAAATGACTCGCTTTATTGTCAATGCCATGTGAGTAACCATGATGAAACACACAATTGCATAGATGCAGTTGGAAAAATCAAGAAAAATTTCCTTGGACTTGATTTGAAATCAGGCAGTTGTTTATCTACTCCTTTAAAATCTAGTTTTATTTTTGCTAAATTTCAGCATGAAAAATTGTTTTATACATGATGATCTCATCTAGCATGATTTAACTCATTAGCTAAGCTTTTATGACACAAACCTTTTTTGTAATACATGGAAGCCAGTTAGTCTTATGGATTAGTAATTAACAATACTTCGCCATCATCATTTCTTTTAATTTATGGTATTGGTAATGATCTCATCTAGTATGGTTAAGTCAAAGATCAACATGCATAACATAAAGGTATAATTAAAAACAATTTTAATTAGTTAAAAAAACTAAACTAAATAACTGGTTCTCTCATAGGGATATTCTCACATTTCTTGTTTCCCACCGGATCAAGAGCTAAAAGGAACTATTTTTTAGCAGGCATTCCGAGTTGACAATGGAAGTCTAATAATGAAACCTTTACACGTAAGGCCCATCATGAAACCCCCAAAAGTGTCCATTTGCTTGAGTTAACAAACATTCCTATTCTCATATCATTCATAGAAGACAATGCAAATATAAGAATAAAACATTTTAGACAGAGGACACCTCCTGAAATGGTCATGAACCTAGGGCAATAAACCCCCCCCCCCCAAATATGCCCATGTGCTTGGGTTAACAAGCATTCAAATTCTTAGCTCATGAAGTCAGATCATTCAGCAAGAAATGGAATAAAGCAATTTTGACACCTATAATCCTACTAATCGTACAGTTTTAATTAGAAACAAAGATGATAACAATTAAAGAAGGAAGGATTAAAAAAAAACTGATAAAAATAAAATGAACCATCATACTTGAATAGAACCTTAGAGTACTTATACCACTAACAACTGAGCTTCTTCAAATGTAGTAACCCTTATTGCAAATGTATCAATAACATGAAATTCTAACCACTCCTATCTGATGAAAATATTGTATGTTGATCTATAAATGCTATAAACCGGGCTTGACAATTACTTCATGGCAACAATAAACTAAAAAAAGGGAAATCTAAGTACAAATCTATGGAAAAACAAAGAGAAGTAATTGCAGGTCCACATGACTATGAATTATACCTCTTTATATATGTCTCTCAAGAGTCCATATCATATTTCAGATCTTGGAACTTCTTTAGCAAGCTTGAATTTGTCGCTCATGATTTCTACATTCTCTAAAAAATCTGGAGAAGATTTAGCAACTGAGAGTGCTCCAGCTTAGAGTGAGTAGAGAAGGGGGGGACAAAATGCAATCATAAGAGGAATAACCAAAAAGAATTTTTTTTGAGGGGTAATGAAGGAGACACAATATTCAGCAGATCACTGCAAAGTCATTGAAGTGAGTAAAGGTTTTAACAAGTGGAAAACTCACCTTGAATCTCTCCAACTCCACAATCAAACAACGATACCTCGCATAACATATGTGATGGGTTTTCTTGGATTTTCCACGTGTCACTTGCTCATTAGCTTCTGGTTGACTGGTAGAAGGAAGAAGGTAGGTTCACAGTACATCCTTTTTTATGCGGGTGGGGGGCCCTCCTGTCAAAGTCCTTCGACGATCAAGTCAGTACATACAGAAGATGAGATGAGGTGCAATAATCTTTGAGCAAGAGAATGTCTTAAGGACTTTGAGTTATTCAAGTATGATTTTCTCAGTGACGAGGGGTTCGAATGATTGAGATTCAGTAGTATTTTTTGTATATCCTTCAATAGTCTTTTCTCAGGGGAGGTCTAGGGTATTTATAGGCTTGAATTCGGATGTCTCTTCATGCCCATCTATGCTCATGCATGACCATGCAACTTGTTTTATGATTATTACCAAATATGTCAGACAGATCTTCATGATACGTGTCACACGTGTGAGCCTACTATTTCTAAGGTCAGTCTTGGGTCGAAAGCAGGCTGAGATGACCAACATTAAATGCTAAGACAGTTCTTTTCACCTAACAACAGAGTAAATTGATCGCCTCCTGATTATTTCGTCCTACAAGGCGGTTCCGTCCTCAATGTGAGTATGGGCTCGTCCTTATCATGACCACGATGCTTGAAATCGTCCTGATGACATATCTAAAATCGTCCTTCAGACGACGATATCTGATATTGTTCTAGAGACGACGATATCTAGCATCGTTCTTTAGACGACGATATCTAACATCATTCTAGAGATGACAATATCTAGCATCGTCCTTTAGACGACGATATCTAACATCGTTCTAGAGAGCACGAGCTCATACCAGAATTGGAGCACGGAGGCCTCATTCGTCATTTCCAAGGACGAGGATTTTTCTTGCCCTTGCAATACTTGCTCAATTACGAATTTTATCAATTACAACATGCTTAAGGAGAGTAGAGAACGCCATTGAAAACAACAGAAACAAACCAACAACAACCATTAAGTCCCTAAACAGATTCATAAACAACCAAACCCCATATTTTACCATAAAATGCACGATTATCCACTATAAATAAAACACTATACCAATCAAAATTAAAATTCAGGTAAAAAAAACAACAGATTCAAACCAAACTAACACAATGAGCCTCTCAAACAAAAGAACAAAATGTATTGGTCATTAGGTTTTGATATTCAAAACTTTAGACGAGTAGAGAAGAGAACGGAAAGAAGTAAGAAGCTTACCCGCGGGTGGCAACAAGAGGCTAGAGCAATAAGGTTGTATTGGTGAGAGCAAGCGGTTGGAGCAATGCGGTGTTGAACCTAAGAATAAGTGGAATGAAGAGGAGGAGGAGAAGAAAAGAACCCTAAATTGGGTAGAAGACCGAAGGAGTAAGGGAAAGTGGGGAACATTTGAGAGAGGATTTAAATGGAATTTCATTAAAATTATTAAACAAGAACATTGAAGAGGTTTCGTTATGTTTCTAATGGCTCAAGAATCATTGATTCCAATCAAGGGTTATCAAACTAAGGTTACCTAAAATTGACTGTTCAGAAAATCGATGTTTGACCTAACTTTGACTCAAAATCTGGAAAAATGTTAAACATGAACATCGAAGAGGGTTTCGATACATTTCCAATGGCTCAAGAATCATTCGATTTTGATCAGCGGTGACAAAACTAGGATTTCCTTAAAGTTGGTTGTTCCTGGGACGAATTAAAGCAGACCAGTCTTCAATTTTCGGTCATTTGACCTCACTTAGACTCAAAATCAGGAAATATGTTCAACATGAACATCAAATAGGGTTTTTGTATTTTTCCAATGGCTCAAGAATCATTCGATTTTTTATCAGTGGTTACAAAGCAAGGCTTTCCTAAAGTTGGTTGTTCCTAGGATGAATTATAGCAGATTAGTCTTCAGTTTTCAGCCATTTGACCTCACTTAGACTCAAATTCTGGAAAATGTTCAACATGAACATCGAAGAGAGTTTCCATATCTTTCTAACGACTCACGAATCATTCGATTCCAATCAGCTATTACAAAACTAAGCTTCCCTGAAATGAATTGTTCTTAGGACGAATTATAGCAGACCAGTCTTCGGTTTTCGGTCATTTGACCTCATTTAGGTTCAAAATATAGAAAAATGTTCAACATGAACATCGAAGAGGGTTTCTGTATCTTTCCAACGGCTCAATAATCATTCGATACCGAGTTTGGAACACAAAATTACAGTAGTTTAAAGTTAACTATTCATAACAGGAAAAAAAGAAAAGAGGAAAAGGGTTTTTACCTCTCTACACGCAAACCGAGGCTTCTGCTCTTGAAGAAACCATGAGAAATGAGGGGGGTTGCCCCTCTATATAGGCAACCAACTTGCCTATGTCGCGCCACATGGGCAGAGCCATGTGAACGCCCTGTGCCTCGGTTAATCGGTTTGACCGATATCCCCTTCTTCCACGCATAAGTCTCCCCGTAACTCCACGAAACGACGCCCGATGGCGACAAAAATTCAGGTGACTGAACTAGGAGCAGTCTGACACCCACTTTACGAATTTTGAGGAAACTATTAAGAGATAGTCAAAAGTAAGTCTGGAAGAAAACTGTAAAACCCACAAATTTCTTGCTTTTGGATACTAAACACGCGACGGTTTCGCGGTTTGAGTTGATAAATAGCTGAGACGACAGGCGGTCGTCCAAATGGTCGACCGACACACGGTGTGCGATTTTTGAAAATTTCTATTGGAGCAATCGGTAAATATCGAGTCCCGACTGAATTTCGAAAATCTGGAGATTTTCTGATTTTCTTACATACGAGACCCGCGGCTTTGTGAATCGATGCATGATGGAGTCGACACGATGGGTAATCATCTAGGTACTGAACCGACACGTAGTACGAGAATACTGGTAATTTATCAGACACCGAATCCGATAACTAGAACTCGCGGTTAAACTCAAACACTTTTCTGAGATTCTACGAATTCTTATTAGGGAAAAGTGACACCCTAATATTTTTATATTAATTATACTTAATTAAAGGTCATTTTGGCCTCAAGATTTTCTTTCAAAAATTTGGGTCATTACAATCTCCCCCTCCTTACAAAAATCTCGTCCTCAAAATTTGATTAATTGTTCTACGAGCGATACTTCTCAACATCTATGAAGAGGAAGAAAGAGATGAAATTTCTATAGCTGACCCAAGGGAACCTGTCCATTAGCGAGTACGAGCAGAAATTCAATCAATTATCCAGGTTTGCTGCTAAGTTCGTAGAGGACGAATAATGGAGGGTGGAAAAGTTCAAGAAAGGATTGAGGCCTGCTATCAAGGGAAAGTTAGAGGCTCAGAGATTTACTTCATTTTCTGAAGTTTTAGATAGGGCACTGAGGATAGAAAATGTGTATGAAGAAATGCGAAAATTTTCTGGGGAAGAGAGTAAAGCAGAAGGTAATGACCGAAAAAAGAAAAATTGAAAATTTTATCGAGTTTCATGTTACAGAGGAAGCTAAACCTTGGAGTTGTGGGCATTGCGGTCAAAATCATCGCACTATAGACTGTAGAATTGCATCTTGCTATCAGTGTGGCAAACCGGGACACATCAAGAAGTTCTGCCCATAACTGAAGCAACATGTAACCGAAGGTGGAAAAGGACATGCTTTCACCACTGCACAAAAATATCGCAATGACAGAAATCGTAGAAGAAGGGAGAAACAAAGAAAAATAAAGAAATGAGAAAAATATCTCATTGAATGACCTTTTTAATTTTCATTCTTTATGACTAATTTTGTATGTATGATGAGTTAAGGTAATAGTATGTAGTTGGATATTCGCTAATATGAAGGTTTGAGAGGACTAAATGAATGTTTATTTGGTGTACTGACTAACAAATGAATGACATGTGGTATTTGTTGATATGAATGGTGATTTAATGACAATTATAATTACTATTGTTTGTGAACTCATGCTGTAATGATGACAAGATGAGGAAGTTAAAATATTTTATGAATACCTCTGATTGCAGAGCTTCTTCTAAGGACTCCATTGTTGATAAGCCTCTTTTTCAGGGTTATTGAAAAAATATTAATGAGAGGCAAAATAAGCCTCTTTTTAAGGGTATAGATTACTCAATACCAGTCTTGATTTCTCTTATTAAAAAAAAAAACCTTGGTCGATATTGCATAAGACCGAATTTGACCCGAGTCAGGCCCAACATATATTAGGGTAGGGCTTGGGCTTGACTTGCTTAGGCCTGGTTGGGCATCGGCTCAAGAATTTCCTTGGTCGGGCTGGCTTGGACAGCATATGGCCCGACCCAAGCCCTGCCCATTGACAGCCCTAATCAATTCTGAATGGACTCATTTTTACAGCAAAACACACTTTGTTCTATTGCCAAATTATAGCATTTAGAACAAAAAATTTGGCTCTCATGGCTGAAAAATAGTTGTGCCAAATTATAGCATATGCTATATTTTGGCACTACCTTTGACTCATTAACTTTTGATAGGTTTTTAATATTTTACCCTCCAACGGTTATAATTTTTTTACCATTTATCCTTTAACGACTATATTTGATTTTTTACCATTTTGTCTTCCAACGACTATTTTTTTTACCATTTTACCCTCACAAAAATTCATATATGGCATTGGCATAATCAATTTGGCAAAGACCATTGGAACAGCCTATGCCAAATATGGCATTTTGGCACTGTAATTGTGTCAAATTTGGAATTGGCACAACCAATTTGACTCAGACCATTAGAGATGCTCTTACTATTTGTAATTATCAAACTATCATTACTCATTGGCATTTATTTCTTTGTTGTCGGAGCTCTTTTTTTTTAGAAATGCTAGCCCTAGTCGCAGGCTTCCCCATACGCAAGGTGGTGACAACAAGTGTTAATCCATCTTCCTATTATAGGGTAGCAACACCACGTGTTGCGCCCACATTGCGTCTATAGAACATTTTTGACTTAGTGTGTCTCACACTAGCACTTCTCATGATATAACCAGTCTTATGAAAGATCCCAACTCATAAGAACATGGGCTGGGCTAGGCACGTATCTTGGCCTTGTAAATACAAATTTTGGGAATCTTACCATGTCTATACCCTCAATAAATACTGGACGGTGGAGATTCACGTACATGCTTTTAACCCTCAAGTTTGGGGTTGTTCTCCAAATACCCAAGTTTTAACAATATTGGGAATCTTACCAACTTACCATGTCTATACCCTCAATAAATACTGGACGGTGGAGATTCACGTACATGCTTTTAACCCTCAAGTTTGGGGTTGTTCTCCAAATACCCAAGTTTTAACAATATTTCTCTTAATGCCCCCCCCCCCCCACCACACACACACACACACACACGTGAAGGTGTTCGTATATACGAACTTTTTTTTTCTTTTTGGACCAATTTATGTAAACCATTTGATAAAAAGACATTTGTATCCCTTGAAGTCCTTATCAACAATGGAGTCCCCTATGTTCCTTCTCAACAATGGAACATCTTTCATTGATCAATAAGAACCCCAATATTTCATTGTCTACCATTTCAATTGGGATTTGACGAAGAGACCTTCGTTCCAATAAACTAATAGCGACGATTGTGAGAGAATGCCATTAATAGAAGAAAAAACACTCATTATTGGGTTTCATGTGCTTTTTTAAAAAATAAACTAGTTTACATGTATGATTAACCCAAAGAAAATAGTTTATAACCATTACATTTATGATTGTAAACCTTAAATTCTATATGAGATGGTTTTATAGCTTTTCATTTTTCATGGTTTACAATGTACAGTCTTGAATTAATACTTCACATCGATATCAGTTGTGTTTCAAGGTTGAAAATGATATGTTAATACATGTATGAACAACAATATCAACCTAATGTATCAACCATGTGTATAGACCACGTGTATCAATAAGTACCGATAGGTATCAACTTGGTCGATCCTGTGTGCAAAAACTCTATTAAAGTTTAGAATTTTGCATTTTTTAATCTTTTTTTAAGAATATTTCTATTAAATTTGTCATAAAATACTTATTAACCATTATTTTGTATTGTGAAATAGTATAAGAATAATGAATGTGAAGAAAAATAAACAAACTAATCTTTTAGGGTAATGTAAATCATGAACAAAAAAATATAAATATTTACAAAAAAAAATGAGTGAGAAACTTTGTGAGAGTAAAAGATGAGGAGAGGGAGGAGCTTCTCCCATATCATACACGTACGTAAACTCATTTTTTCATCTTCTCATTCTCTTAAAACTAAAAGAAACTCTTCTTTATAAGTGTTGATGATTTTGGAAGAGTATTTAAAACTTTTTATAAATGCCGAATTATGTAGAGTTTTTTGAACTTGGGTATTTGAAGAAAAATCTGAAACTAGGGTAATTAGGAAAAATCCATTTTCTCATATTCTCATCAACACAACATACTATCAAAATACCCACACGAGTAGCTCAGTTGGTTTGGGTTTTGGGAGAGATCCTTAAGGTTTTGAGTTCAATTTATCCTGGCTTAGTTGATGCGGCCTCAGATTCTCTCTGGCAAAGCTAGAAAGGCTTGTCTCGAGCATCCACAAAATAGGGGACATGTGGTAGAAAAGTCAAAATCATGGGCCCTATGATTTTGACTTCTCTCATACTGTGTGACACATGACAATAAGGTGGTGAAAAAAAGGGGGAGAGATATCAAGCGGAGATAAGTCAAAATCATGAGGATAAAATGAAATGACTTCTCTCTTTTTATCCTCACATGTCCCCTATTTAGTGGATGCCCGAGCCAGCCTTTCTGGCTTCGCTAGAGAGAATCCTAGGCCACTTGATGCATGCATCCGAAGGATTAGTAATTCCTTGTCAGCATTTGGTCCCCTCGTTACTCCAAAGAAAGACTTAGGATAGTCTATAGTTGGTGCTTGCGAAGAGATCCTCACAGCACGTAATCAGAAGGCGTCACACACTCTCTTCACACCAATCAAGCATTGATTTAATAAACTCTTTGGTAAGCGTGCAAAAAGAATGTGTGGCACCTTCCCATTGGTGCTGGCGGTCTCCTAGCCAACACCAACCGGAGAAGATCTTAAATAAAAACACGATCAAAATCTTCTTATCCACATCCAAGGCCTTCTTATTCTCTTCGTGTTGACAGGTCGAGAAACCGAGCTCCCCTACTAGGCTACTACTCATAACATTCTTCTTCTGCACTAAATAACCATATTTGTCTTCCTTCAACAGAATAGCTTTCAACACGAGCTTCCATCGATTTCCTCGTCCGAGCTTTAATGGCGACGCCGTTCTCATCTGCAGCCTCCGTACGATCCCTTCATCAACCGAGATCAAACCCTCCCAAATCCCTCCTCTCACTTCGAGGTCTGTAGCTAAATTTAGAACTTTAATCAATCCTTTCCAAAACGTTTCTTATTGCATTTTCTTATGAGATTTCTGTTTAAAGGTTTGAACTTTGATTGAAACCTGTAAATTAATCTCGGCGAAATCCAAATCATATTTCCTGTTTTAATCGCCTTTTTTCGGATTCTCGTTGCGTCTCCGCCGATTCAATGGCAAATCGTTAGTTTTGGATTTGTTATTGGGAATCCGGAAACCGAGTCAACTCGTTCGAGTTGGTTGAACGCTCGCCAAGCCCTGTTCTTGATATGATCTTTGCGCATTGTAATATGTAACTACATTTTAGCTTCTTATGTGTTAGATACCATGATTGTAGTATATTATATAAGCAGCTTATTAATGGCGAAGATTTTCAGGTTCTTCCACACATACGAATGTGTTTTCATGGAGCTCAGCTGCAAATTACGTTGGACTTCAGTATGGCGCGAGGAAATTTTCCGCCAAGGCCATTGTTGGAGAACATTTGATGCAAAAGAGGCAAGTCTATTGCCTCCATTGAGTTTTAATTCATGGTTTATATCTGTTGATACGTTCTATTGGTTAATTGGTTGTGTTTTTTGTGGATTCTGATTTTATATACATACCACAATTTTGAAATTCTTCAGAACAGGAGTTTTGAGGTGTGCAACCAATGAAGAAATTGAAGCTGAGAAATCTTTGATTGAGAACGATGTTGTAAGAGTCTCAATAAAGATTTATAGTTTATGGTTTGTTTGGAAAAGTTGCTATTCTTATTGGAATTTTCTTCTAAATGTTCTCATGGTAAGCAATTTCAGTGCATTTTCCATGATTTTCGTTGTTCTTTAGAAAGAAAGGATGGAAAAGACTATTGAAACAGTGCGAGCAAATTTCAATGCAGTAAGGACAGGGAGAGCAAACCCGGCCATGCTAGATCGAGTTGAGGTATGAAATCCAAGTGGAGGTTCGTGTTGTTACTTTTGTTATTCTGCTCATTTATATGTATGATGCTTCGAATTAGTGCAGGGAGGGAGTGACTGTTCACTGATACCTTCTTACCAAGAGATGTCCACTGATACATATATGAATATGAAGTTGAAACTGTGGCACAGAAACTGAGTCTGATTGAGCTCACCTGAATATGAAACTTGATTTCTTGTTTTTTTGTCCTCTTAAGTATGAAATGTGTCCAACCAAAAATAAATAAATAAAATATGAAATGTGTAAAACCGCATGAAATCTGGAAAGTTCTCATTTATTAAGATAAAGGGTCCGAAGTGGTGTTCATAAAGTGTTTATCAAGAATGCAAAATTGAGAACCCGAATTATAAAATAAAACTATTGAAGTAAAAATTGAAGCATAGCCTAATGCTATTATGCGGAAAGAGTTTTCTTATGGAGTTCCAGAGATAAATCACATGATAATATTAGAATATATTGGCTATCATAATGCACAGATAGACTCATTGTACTTGTCATGCTAGTTTCATGGTTTAATAAATCAGTGTGTGAACTTCGTCCTAGGATGAGTATTGAGCTTCTTGTCTTTTGCCACTTGAATCTTGATTTGAAAAGTTGGTGACTACTACTTTTTGAGAAAGTTATAACCTAAACTAATAATTTATATTGCTAATGTAATTCCACCTCATTTGTATTTTTTTACATTACTATGAGGACCATCTAAAAAAAAGCGGCAAATTGGCTGTTTATAATTGATACTTGTAATGCTTGAAAACTGAATATCTTCTCATTGAAATAACTTTCCGGTTTTCACAAGAAAAAAATTTGTATCCTTTAACTTCAAGAGATTGAACGGAAAAATCCCTGGTGACTGGTGATCCATGTCATTCATTGTGTATGATCATTATAGGAGGACTCTCACGTATATCAAATACCTGCTAGCAATCATAAGGGGATCACTTTCAATGTAACAGTTCCACACAAGATTTACCTTGGAAAAACGAGAGGAATGGCCCTAAGGAGTCACTCCGCTTATGTCATCCCAAATATTGTTTTAAAACCTTCATCTCCTTAAATCTTCCCATTTCAAAGGATCACAATTGTCCACAAAAACTTTTCCTTATACTCCATGAAATAATCTAGGCAAGAAATTCATGTCTCAAATTTGGCTCAATGTAAATGAGAGATTATTATGTCTCATATTTGTCTCAACTTAAACAAGAAATTCTTATGTCTCATTTATTCGTATGCCAAAGAACTTAATCAATCTTGCATGTCTATTCATCAGCAATAAAAATAAAGTCTGTTTATCTGTTATTCTTTTTGACTGGTTCACGTCTTCATTTAGGTGGTTTGCAGTTGAAATCCGTTTTAGTTTGGCGAAAAATATGTTTGCTTTCCTTCCCACCTTTGTACTTTCTCCGTACATTTATTATTGTTTATTTTTTATAGGTGGAAGTTTTTTTCTTTCTTTTAAACTAATAATAATGCAATTATTTTATAGGTTGAGTACTATGGAAGTCCAGTAAGCTTGAAGAGCATTGCACAAATCAGTACTCCGGATGCAAGCTCTCTCCTGGTTCAGCCATACGACAAATCTAGGTAAAATGTCCAAAAGCCGATTTTATATTGAGCGAGTGATTTTTTTTTTCCCGATCAATAATCATGAGGATATATTAGTCAAAAGAGAGCTACAAGATAGGCAGAAATATAATACAGTAAGAGAGTTTACAATAGCATAAACTCAATGTAAGAAGCACTAAAAGACCATGGAAATAGTGTGAAGCATGAATTCCTGTTTCTCCTACTCCTCTGAAATAGATAAGACATACATACATGGGGGTGGGTCCTGCAACTCCATGAATCCCAACAGAGAGAATTAGCAGGGAAAAATCATACCAAATTGGATGACCATACCCAGTTAATCTAGTGAATCTTTTCTGGACTATTGACCATCCAAGAGGGAGATTGGATGTAAGTAACGATTCCAATTGAATTAAATTAGGGAAAATGGAATTCCTGTCTTTGCAAGAATACCCCGTGTTTTTTTTTTCAATTATTAGTCCTGGTGATCCATGTTAGTTTTTCAGTCTTTCCACTGTTTTCCAGTTTAAAAGCTATAGAGAAGGCCATAGTCCGCTGCGATCTTGGTTTGACTCCAAACAATGATGGGGAAGTGATTCGTCTATCCATTCCACAGTTGACATCTGATAGAAAGAAGGTGTGTTTTTCTTTTTCCATCTCATGGGGAAAGGTAGTCACACTCAGCACAGTCTGAATTACCCTTTTAAGTTATACCTCAAAGTTTGCTTTAACCTTATGAACTGATTTTTATTTACGGACTTGTAAATGTATACAATATGTATATTGTATATAGATAGATATACATAAATATTACACACACACACACTTGTATATATACATTCTATGTTACAACGATGCTATAAATTTTCAAAATACCTCCCTATACCTTGGATGCAAAATTGCAACCCATTCAAAACTCCTGTCCCTACCCTAAAATGCTGTCACCCATTAGAGATCAAACTACTGACTAGGAAGCCTGTATAATACTTCAGTATTTTTGTTTAAAATCTTTTTCCTAGTAAATTTGTTGTTCTCTTTCAATTCTTTTAATCCTTCTTGATTCTTCGATGTTTATTGTAGGAGTTGTCAAAAGTCGTGGTTAAACAGGCCGAGGAAGGGAAGGTATGTTTGCTTCTTTGGTAGTAGGCCTTTGGAAATACTCTAGCTCAATGGCGTGAATTCATTCTAATATCTGTTTTTTTGGGTGGATAAGCTGGTGGATCCCTAGCCGACCTTACCAAAATGGAGCCTACAACCATAATATATATACATTCATAGCATCATCGGAGACGATACTCTTTTCTGAACTTGTTTAGAGGAATAATTACATCAGGAAAGAGGAGGGGGGGAGTAGAAGCCACCCTCACTTATTTGCCACATTGTAAACCATAGTTGTCAGGAAGCTATATACAAGGTGGGAAGCTCGTTTCCCAGACTCGCTTCCACTAGCTTCTCATTTAGTGGTCAAGGGGGTTATGAATTTCCTATTTAGGAAGTAATGGGATAGACCTGAGTGTAAGGCCTATGACATATATCCTAGGCAAGTATCGTTGAATTGAAACCTAAGACTCTAAGACACCTACTTCTTCACAAATATCTCATATAACATAAAATTTTAAAGTATAATTGATCATCCTAACATAATGAGAATGATGCACCTATATCTATTTCTCGTTTTCCGTTTCCTAAGGATTTTTTGAGCTTCGCTTCCCGCTTCTCGCTTTCGCTTCGTTTCTCGTTTTCGCTTCACGACTTGGTAACTATGTTGTAAACATTTGATATTGTGATGTTCCATTATTTAATAAACACTAATCTCCATATCAAAATTTGGCCTGATCAGTTTTCCTAGTTATCTAATCTATGGAATATTGTCCGACCAGTGACATACTTTTGAGCATCCAAAAGAACATTTCAAATTTTGATCTAGAGCTTGAGGCCATCAAATAATAGGTTCACTCCATTGATTTTTAACATCTTATGGAACATGAAATGACAAAGGTATTTGTGTTGATTTTGGTCAAGACAATGTCTAAATTACGTAAGAAGTGTATGCCGTAAGCCCTTTTGTTAATTATTCCATAAACCATCCCATTGGTATAGCTTTTGAGTTGTTGTCTCATCCCAAAGGTTCCGAACTGATTCAACAATCTGGATCAATATGTAGGCTACTTATATAATGCCCAGGACACTAAACTATTCTCACAATATATTCTATGTTATGAACTCTCTGTTGCACTATAAACCTTTGAGATACCATTTGCAGGTGGCATTGAGGAATATAAGAAGAGACGGCATAAAAGCCTACGAGAAACTTGAGAAGGTTTGCATCTCTAAATGCTTCCTCAAGTTGTGAACAATTTCTTTTTTCTTTTTGAGTTATCATTTCTTTGCGAGTAATTATTTACTAATTCTTGTCTTCTGATCTTATATATGTTTTGCAGGAGAAAAAGCTCTCTGAAGACAATGTTAAAGACTTATCAAGTGATTTGCAGGTGTGGAATTAACTTGATGCACATTATTATGCGAACCATTGTTTTAAATAATTGTAGGATTGATCCACATCTATTTTTCTTGTCCTGTAATGGAAATGTAAAAAGTACTTCTTTAATACTCAAATCCTTCATGCTTTGTTCTTTATGCAGAAGGTAACAGATGAATATATGAAGAAGATGGACTCCATCTGCAAACAGAAAGAGAAGGTATTGTATGCTTTCCTCAACTCTATACAACTGGAGAATACCAATGCATTCTTGAGATTGGAATATGTGAGGCATGCTTGCAGATGGTCGGACCAACCACACAATGTGTTCCGCCCAGCAGATCTCTTTTGTAAAAACTTACCCTCCAAGCAGATATTCTAACCATCCAATATATCACATTCTTGTATTGGAAAAAGATAATATATACATACATACATATATATATATATATATGAGATGTCCTGGCTGGATCTGTTGAATGGTGGGTACTGAATCCTCCATGTAAGTGCCACTGTACGGCACAAAGTGGCAATTTGAGGATGATACTGTATTACAAATGTGCATAACTTCCCATGTTTGAATCTGTGCTCACAATTTTTTGCCAGGAAACACCATTGTGATATTTCTTTCTTTTCCTTTTACGAGTTATGAGCAATTCAATAAGGAGTATATTGCATTAGTGAGAAGGTGCCCATATAAATTTCAACATATTAGAGATGCAAATTTTCGGTACATTCAATATATATTACTCATTCGTTAGTTTTCAAAACCATTGAAAAGGAAAATGGGCAAAGGCATATGAGTTATGACTTACATTTATTTTATTCTTTGGGTAGGAAAAACCATAGCTACCAAAGCGAGAAGCAAAAAACGAGAAATGGGAAGTGAGACTCAAAAAATCCTTGGGAAATGGGAAGCGAGACTCAAAAAATCATTGGGAAATGGGAAGCGATAAATGAGATATAAGTGCCTCATTCCCATTATATTAGGATTGTCAGTTATACCTTAAATTTTATCTTACATGAGATATTGGTAGAGAAGTAGGTGCCTTAGGTTTTAATCAAACGATACTTGCTTAGGATCGTTGGCATAGGCTTTAGACTCGGATCTATCCCATCACTTCTTAGATAATAACCCCCTTTGACCACTAAATGAGACATGATTGAAGTGAGCTTCCAAGGAAGCGAGCTTCCCACCACCTTGTACATAGCTTCCCTGCAACTTTGGGAAAAACATTGGATAGTCCTGAATCTCCTGATACTACCATAAGCACAGTCTTCCCCTGTTTACATGAGAAGAAATGGTATATATTCGTTCCAACCTAACTGTACACCTATGTAGGTTGCCTCTTAGAGAGATACCTACTTGATTGATGATTCTAACAATCTGTAGTCTGTAGACCTTTCCTGAAGATTTCTGCCCTTATTTCTGGCCTTCCAATAAGGATTCAATTAGTAATGTGGTTAAGATCATTCTGTTGGGCTGACTTTTAGAATATCTTCTAGACGAGCTTAGAAAATACAAATTGAACACTTTTGATTAATAAGGATATGCAAACCTTGTATAGTAGGGGCCTATACAATCAAAAGTACGGTGGTAGAGGGACTAGCTAATGTGCACCCTCTTTGGCAAGAGAGGTTGTTGTCAGTTGTCACTTTATAAGGCCTATGTGACAGTTGGGAAAAATCTAAGATACCTGTCTGATTCGTGAAGATGGTCTATAAGCAGCATAGCTTGCACTTGGCATATACACAACCTTGGGACCCACCTTTCTGTGGATACTACCTTCAATCGCCTACTCTAAAATCCGATGCGATCAGCTCATTATAACTTGCATTCTTTTGGACAGCCTGAAAAAAAGTACAGCAAATGGTCCCGAATTTTTTTTTTGCAAACCAGTTCTTTACACCCATATGATGGGTTGATATTCCAAAGAGATCTCTTATGTGTCACTAATAATAGAATGGTAGGTTATACTCCTATTATAGGATCTTGGATTCTCGTATACTAGTATTTAGTGGTGACTAGACAAGATAGGTGCTAACCTCGTGTGATTTATAATATTATGCATGAGATATTTTATCACGTCAGAGAGCAAAAAAAACCCATATATATAAGCCCATATTATAAATGGAGAAGGTCAGAAATGGTGTATGCAATCACCCTAGACAAGAACATAACCATTGAAAAGGCTCAATATCTTTCGTTTTTTTGGAAGGCTCAATATCTTTACTACAATTATCTGCAATTTTTCTTGTATGAGATTTTGTTTCTGTTTCAATGTTTGAGATGTACCCATCTTGTGTTTGCTTTTCAGGAATTGCTGAAAGTCTAACGGCTCTCAATAAACAGATGTAAATGGGTGAACCCCCTCTTGTCTGAACCTTAAGGGTAACTTCTTTCCTTTTTTTTCGCGATAATTTGCCATACAGAGTCACGCAGTCAGATTTTTGTAAGAAATTATTAGAAGAGAAAAATGTATATTTTTTCATATTTGTTTCGTGAAAAATTGAAAACCCTAAAATAGTACAACAGTTTCTCCTTTTCAATGTGCACTACATTTACTTTGCACATAGAGGGAAACTCAAATGTGGCTGTTAGGTAGACAGTAGATTGCTTGCCATCCTCATACCAGCACTCACATGTAGGAGGTTAAGACATGATCAATGATCAGATGACTAAAGCCATCCAAATTTCGGGGTCAGTTACATAATGTGACTGGTCTGAAATCTATATTGGAGGTTTAAATTATCTTCTAAGATTGAAATGGGTAGATGGTGGGTACCATCCATATTGCATGGGATGCATGGATGCCCATGATAATTCCTTCAGCTATATCCGCATCAAAGTTGAAGCTAAGTTGCATTCAAACATTCTCTTGAAGGCCTTTGAAAGAAAAGAAACGAAAACGCCTCTGAGATCTCCAGAAGCACCTCTGTTGAAGAGTTCACAATGATATTTATGGGTTTTCCTAGGAATCTTAAAGAGTACAGGTTCTAGCTAATTCGCTTGTCAGAAAACTGTTATTATAGACGTAACATAATAACAGTTTTTGGACAAGTGTTCTTATGCATACATGTATGGTTAAGTATATACTCCTATACATAAAAATAGTGGACTATAGTCAACATGTTCGGATGATTACAACCATCCTGATTATGAACTTTATGTGGACCATTATGGTTGTGTGGCTATGATCATGGCATCCCATCCATCTTCGACTTCCCCTAGTCTAAAAATAAATTAATCCTTAGATGTTTGGTATTTTCATAGGAAACAAAAAAGTAATTTAAGAGGGATGTGACCTTTAGCCATTTATTGGCATCCTCAATAAGGCAGTTTATGCACTCCTCCCCGGTGCTCCAGTTAGGGTTGGGCGATAAAAGCTCGACTCAGCTCAGTTTGCTTATCAAACAAGCTTAATCCCATTTAGTAAACCAGCTGAGTTCAAATACCTTTGTACTCGGCTCTTTTTATTTTTTTTGAGGGTATCATTTAGCTACAGTTAGTTGTTATAGCAATGGTTTTATTTTTTTTGAGGGTATCATTTAGCTACAGTTAGTTGTTATAGCAATGGTTAGTGGTTAGCTTGGGAGATAACTCGACTTATTTATATGTGTGTGATTATACAATCTAAATACTTCAATTAAAAAGTTAGTTTTAACTCAAATTAATCATATATTAACATTTTTTTTTATAAAAATTAATCATATTTTAATTGAGCTCGTTAAAAACTTGATTTCCTCATTTATAAACACGTAGTTTGAAACCCCTCAAAAAACACCTTGCTCAATAAAAACTCGACTTGATACCCAACCCTAGCTCCAGGGGTAGGATGTGGATCCGCGTAGGATGGACTCAAGTTCGAGTTTTGTGGTATGGTCGATTGATAGGCCCACTTGAGTTCTAACCAAACACCTAACCCGCTAATCTAGATAAATGCTGCCATTGACTAAAAATAATAAAAATAAGGTAGTTTATTTATTTCTCTATGTTTTTTTAGAGGGGAAATGCATAGATTTGTAAGGCCTGGAAAGTACAATAACCATCTCATTGCTCTAGTAATGAAGAGCACCTCTCATGTGATGAAGATCTTTAGATAAAGTGCAATTGGTTCATCCAAAAAAAAAACGAGTTAAATTGCATCGTAACCCTACAAGGCAGCTCTAAAATACCAACTTTCTTCTTGGTACAGCATAGTAAGGGCATTCTTCATTAGAATTTCATTTTCATGGTTTCAGAAGGTGTCCTAATTAACCATAAAGCCTTGTTTGTTCTTATAATTGTCAATGAACTGTAGCCATTTATGTATTTTCCACTTTCAGACCCATTTTCTGTCTGGTTCTTGTGTGTCTAGAAAATTCGACGACGATGATGGCAGATCTCTCTAGTTAATATGTAAACTGCTGTAACCTGATTTTTTCGAATTGACAAACCAAATCTATTCAAAGATGGTGCTAGGTACATTGTTCCTTTTACTTGAACCCATATGGCATCATCAGTGTAGCAATTGAGTCCCAACCCTTGGGAAAACAAGCAAATGTAATACTGTTAGCATTTGTAACCAAAGAGTAGTTCAAAATAGCGTTTGCGTGAATTGGATGGATCTCTATGATGACAGAGATCGAAATGGAATGGAGCGATCGATTTCCCAAAGTTTACTATTTTAGGGGTGTTGTGCCCTATTTAGCACTGTTTTAATCCACATTACTTAATTAATAATCTTGATGTACGAATTCCAAAGATTCTCCAAACAAATATTTTGAAATCTGGTTTGGAAGCTAATGACCCTCTCCCATTTTCCTTTCTTAGTAGGGAATCATTGACAAATATTAAATTTAGTACCCGCTTATATCAAACTAAATCCAGCAGAGCAGATTTATCCTCACAACCAAACATGGCCTAGAATCCAACCCATTAGTAAACTGCAAGGAGGAATGATTTAGGCAAGCATTGAATAATTGTAATCTGCCCATACAGTAATTACCTACATGTCATTTGAAGAACATACACACATATCAATTAATTTTAAATGCATTTCTAATAGGCTTTCAAATTATATATATCATCTACTATACAACATTCTGTTTAAACATTGTGAATTAATCAATTTCTGCATTATATACATTAGCAGTTGACATAAGAGAAAACCCACTGAGAGTTTGGAGAATTACAGTACAAAGATAACAATCACATAAGAAAGTAATCACTGTTTTGCGAGTGGCCGTGTATTGTTCCAAAGCCATTGAAGTGCAGAACCATCCAGCAAGGGTGAAACCTGTGAGACCATGCACAGATCAGATTGGATCAGTCTTTGGGAAAATTATGCAAGAATGACGTAGTTATCAAGAAAAAGACAATACTGAATGAATAATTGACAAGAGTGGACAAATTGTTTTCTAATTTCCTTATGTGCTAATTAAAATTGAAAACTTGTCTTCATTCATTAATGCAAATGATTTTGTGTTTGTTTATCAATTTAAACCATTTTCTCACAATTTAATTTTTTTTAGATTTTATAAATATTTTTTATCCCAAAAAAGGTGTGTACGTTATGGGTTCGAGCCATCACGGGCGTTACATAACAATTTTGAACAGACCCGTTATATACATGGAAGTTGTTTTTATTTTTTAACCCTTCCTAGGAATATGCTAAAATAAAGGAGAATCGGTTTGGTGTCATTTGCAATGAAGATCATTTAAGCCACAAATGAGGAGTGTCCTAGTGAATGTTGAAGGCGCTAAATGTACAAGGTCATGAAGACCATAAATAACGTGGATCAAAATATAAAGAAAAGATCTAGAGGCGCAAACTATAACAAAAGATATAGCCCTATGAAGAATGGAATGGCAGAACACAATTCGTGTGCCCAATACTTCAACCCCCCCAATAATTAAGAAAAGAGGCTCTGATGATGATGATGGTGACACAAGTCATATCTCTAAATATTTTTCTTTTTTGATTGGTAAATAAGATCGTTATATAGAGAATCACTACATGAATTAACATTTGTTAATTGCATATTGTCAAGTAAATAGTCATAAAGGATAAAACATAATCTGTGTCAGTGTCAGAGCTCAAGACTGTGTCAGTGTCTGTGTAACACAGCTAATGATCAATCAACGGTTTTTTGATGTGTAAATATTCTACAAATTACCTTCTCCCAAACTTGTGAATGGTAATCATTGAGCCAATCAATCTCCGCAATGGACAAGAAAGATAAGTCAACCAATTTACTCTGCATAATGAAACCAGAAACAATATTTACAAGTGCAAGCATTCAAGTTAAACAAAGTTTTGAGAAATAAACTCTCAAGATGAACTGATAAAAGACACACAACAAAAGAAGAACACAGAAAACACAATATCTTAAACAAAAGGGGAGGAAAAGGAGAATTATTTAAGGTGTTGAACGTCCTCTGCATCAATTTCGTTCACGGATTCGCCACCTTATTCTCGATTGGTGTTCTATCAGGAGAGATCTTGTAGACATGGGAGTAGCTTCTTTGCTCTTAGCTTAGGAGTTTTCGCCCTGGTTTAGTTACTTTGTATTAGGAGTCCACGATATCCTTGTAATTGTTTTGGTTTTGTTGGTCTACTTTGGTTCACTTTTTGTGAGCCCTTATCTGCTTGTATATTTTTTTGTTCCTCCTTTTCAATGATATTCTGACTACCACTAAAAAAAAAACAGTAACAAAATAGTAGAAATAGTAGAACACAATGGAACATTGCAGTCATCCTCTTCTACCAATTTACAGTCACTGACAGGAGGTGCTGACAGGAGGCAGTCATCCTCTTCTTAACAATCTCCCAAAATTTTCAGGCTAGCCTGCCGACAGGAGACAGCTATACATGAGACAGGAGACAGCTATACATGAGTGTTCCAAAATTTCAAAACAGAGGAAAAATGATTTTCAAATTCATCTTGAGAAAAACTAAGATGTCCCTTCCCTAATCATAATAGATTTTATTTTCAGACAAAATTTGTAGGTGCATCCTGAATCCTCCTTATTCGGTAAAGCATATATTTTCATTTTGCTTTGCAACAAGTTCCTATATTGTTGGAAGGACATCATTCCAACACAACTTCATGTGTTATTCTCCCATAGATTCTTTCCATTTTCCTGTTGCTTCTTGAAATCTTAATGAGTTCTCCACATAAACTGTAAAGCTGTTATCAAAATAAGAAAGGTAAATAGCAGAGTTCGCATTACTGATCAATAAATAAATAGTAGAGTTTGCATTAAAGCCTCAACTTTCTAGGGTTAGTGGATTTAGAATTTTATGACAAATTGTATTGTTATATGTTAATATTGTGCATAAAAGTCAAATAAATGGTGTAAGCCTGAAAAAGATTACAATATCTGTACTGGTTTAGAGTCAGTAACTGCTTTAAGATCGAATGAGAAAAGGGTACCCTTACCCTTTCATTTTCGTATGAGTTTAAGCTGATCACCACCCACTGTATCCTTATCAGTGTATTTTATCACAAAATCACAATCTTATTCTACAGTAATACTTTAGTTCTCCAACATCATTCACACATTTAAAGCACAAAATGACACAAAAGCTTCCTCCTGAAAGCAGAAGACCATAATCAAGTAGAAAGGTGTTGTTTTTAAATTGTGTATCAAGCAAACCTTCATTGGCAGTGCTCGGAAGATATGGTCTACGTGAATCCTTAGCTATTAAATAATTCTCTTTTTAGCGAAAGCGTTGCCTTCATATAAAAAACTTACATAGTAGCAGACCTTCCCAGCATACCTGAATAGGAACAAAAGTGAGCTTCTCAAATCCCAGATATCCGATCCCTCCAAAACGATTTGGTGTGTCCACCTCTTTCACAAAAAGAAGATTCTGCAGGAAGAAGATGAATGGAACAACGAGACCACGTGAATAGCATGCACAAGATTGAATACGTTCAACCAACTACCTATATTGAATGTGTACTACAATAAGAAACAGCACCAAAACGATAGGATTCATCCGTGTCTATGAACAAGCCAAAATTTCATGCCAAACCGTGTATCATAAAACAACAAGCTTCACCGTAATAACACTGGAAATTGAACATCCTGTGATCTAACCGATGCAGTAGCTAATTCAATCACCATTGAAACTAGAAGAGAACTTCAGTTGATAGTTTCTGAAGTAATTGTCCTCGTGAATCTGAAGTTTCCTAGGCTCACTATCACTGTTATACTTCGAAGTTTGAAATTTGAATCTTGTTTAGTAACTGACATATAAGGAAGGAGCATTCAATTCCAAAACGGAAAACCCAAGCCAGACTCGTACCTAAGAGCTTGATTCAACAAACTAAGAGATGCAGAAAAACTTACAGCTTAAGTGCAATTTCGAGTAAATTAGTGCATATCTTAGCAGAATGAAAATGGTACCTCAATCCGAATGCCAAAAGAATGGTCTTCATAATAGCCAGGTTCATTACTAATAACCATGCCCTTTTGCAAAGGATTCATATTTCCAAATCGAAAGCTAATACTCTGAGGGCCTTCATGGACATTTAATGCAGCTCCTACACCATGGCCAGTCCCTAATAACACAGGAAAAGAAACCTGATGTAAATGAGCACCATTGCATATTGTCACATTACATAATAGGTGTCTGTATGGTCAATAAGAATACCATGCCGATAATCAAGTCCAATCTTCCAAAGGAAAGAACGGGCAAATGCATCCAGTACGAAACCAGGAGTATTTTCAGGGAATACTGCCTGATCAAGAGCAATATGACCCTGTAATTGGACACTCAGTCAGAAACAAAAATAAAGTACAAGTTCTGAAAAGTGGAACTTGATCTTTCTGAAAAGTAAATATTATAACAATTAAGCTATTTTCCAAGCCATTCTATCTATTGCATTCTTTCAGATGAAAAATCAAAATGGCGTGCAGTGCAGTCCTAAAAAGATCTACAGAATGGGTCATTAAGGTCATTCGATTAGATCACTGTATGGCAGAGACAATCTCCTCGGCAAGACATTAATAGTGGATTCCATCATGATATAATGTTTACATATTGCAGACTCACGAGTGTAGAGCATCTCTTTTACAAATGTTCATGTTGTCCGTCAGATGGTTTTCATGTTTTAGTCCAAAAGTGCACCACATACCATCAAGGCATTGTGAGAACAGCCAAATCTGAACAAACTGACCACTAGAACAAAATTGAAATCTATTTATAATCTTTCTACAGCCAATAGCAAAGATAGTTCTCAAAGATCCAACACCTGTAAGACTCGAGTGAAGCATTCTTTTTGTCGTGAGGTAGGTTCACCAAAATGTACCGTCCGAGTTATGTCGGTTGTACCATCAACATATTGAGCGCCACTGTCCAACAGGAAGAGTTTTGTTGCATCCACAACACTACAATTCTCTAGTTCTGGTTTGTAATGTATTATTGCACCATTTGCACCAGAACCTGAAAAAGCATTCTAATTGTGATTACTGAATTGGAAGAAGTAAAGATGAGTCCAACATTCTCACAAAATTAGAGGCTAGAAAATACGGAGCCAAAACTTGTCTTATGATTTATAAATTAGCTGATATATTGGACCTCTTTTTCTTTCTTGATAAGTAACCAAGGGAACTGAAACTGAGATTCGTAAGTTTTATAAATAACAATATAAGCTTTATCAAGAAAAAATTTGATATTACAAAGAGTTCATATCATAAACAAGCAGAAAATAAAAGAGATCCAGGGGATTCTCTGTTTAATAGTAAACCCTTTCTAGAGAAACACAGGATATCACAATTTCTAATTCTGAAGGGGAACATTTATGGTAAACAATCCCACTAGGAAAAGTCTTGGTAATGAAAAATGAATGTGGTTTTTTTCTCTCCAGGCTTTTTTTTTTTGGGGGGTAGGGAGGGGGGTATGGGGTTAAAAAGAAAAGAGAAAAATCTATACTAAACAACATTTAACTTAAAATATTGTATTCATTATATTACAAACACCATGTCTCATGAGGAAAAGAAGTTCAATATCAAGAGAGCTATTTAATTCCAATACAAAACTGAGGTCTTCAAGTCTCAAACATGTGTGTGTGTGTGTGTGTGTGTGAGAGAGAGAGAGAGAGAGAGAGAGAGAGTGATAAGTAATATGTGAAGGTTGCCTATGCATTGCGCATTTGAAGGTCTCGTGGCTAGTCTTTGAGCCCATAAATAAGTCCCGAAGTGCAGGCCCCTTTGCTTGCCATCTCACAAAAAATCAGCTTGATTGGACCTCTAGGCTATCCAATCGTACAACTTACAATCATACGATCAGAGTGACTTTCTGCGAAGAGATGCAAGAGGGGACTTGCATGTCATTTTTTTTTGGGTCCAAAGACTACCTACGTGGCCTCGCAATGCATGGTGCATAGGCAACCTTGATCATCCCCTCTCTCCCTACGTATATAAGGCCAGGTAGTATATGTGTGATGCATAGGCGACCTTGCCTATGCGGAGCGACATGGGCATTCCTTTGGGCCCACCTAAAAATGATGCTGATCACCCTTCCCTTATCATTGGGGTTTTTTGTGGACCCAAAGAAGTGCCATGTGTGACTTAAACAAATGACACAGGCAAGGTTGCCTATGCGGCATGGATATGCTACTTATTCATTTGTATATATTATTACAAGAATTTCAATGGTATTTACGAGAAAGTAGCAACTATATTCAGATTCAAAATGAATGCCATACAAAGTAATATATAATCATGAATCTTGAAGAAAGTATACCACTAATAGTATCGAAGCTTGTATCCATAAAACCAGCCTGTTTTGCACGGAATTCAAGAAGTCTGTCCGCAACATCTACTTCTGTTAGTAACACATTCTTATGGACTTGCTCTTCCAGCCAAGACCAAAACTGTGTTAAAGCAGCTGCATCCCTGCAAACAAGACATCCTGAGTTATCTGTACCCTAAGATATTTTGGCTATGATCTGTTTTTATAGCTGTTAATGTTGACACAATCTCCACCCAACGGTATTTTCCTCAAGAAGATAATAAGGTATGTCCATGAACACCATTTATATTTATGCTCATGCCCTTTATTTCGTGTCATTACTTTCCTCTAAAGAACAAAAATGCACTGTTCTCATCACAAACCCCAAAAGACTACCTTGGTCTACACATGCTCAGACTGTCAGAGACAAATTTTAAATCTTCAGAAAAAGGATAGATTATAGTCTATAGACCAATGAAAGAACTGGATGGTTAAGCATAGTGGGAGGGTCCACGAATGACACAGAAGGAATGATAAAATCTTCCACTAAACCAACCACTGAGCAAGAAATTACTTTCATGGAAACCATATGCGCAAGACCTTGAATTTATTTTTATTCTTTCACAGGATGAGTGCAGTATTGACCTTAAATTAAGCTAGTCATGACAACACTAGATGACTCTCAGAATATCCTCACAATTTCTCAGCAATCAATTAAATCTACCAAAATAACAAATACCTACACTTTTCAAAATTACAAATTCAGACATGTCACCGTGTCCATATCTGACTCAGATACTTGTGTCTGTGTTAGCGTTAGATAATTATTACATGGAAGTTCAAACCATATGCATAAGTAGATAGACAGCTAAAAGCTATTCTGTTACCACAAAACTAAGGTTCCAGTAGAGGAATTAGTTACCTCAAATGAGAATTTTGCATCCCTTTGAGTTCTGCATTATTTTTCACTGCCTTAGCCAGAGAAATTGGGGAAATCCTGTACAGTACAGTGGGTCCCTCAGGTCGACCATTAGGCCCTTCATGTGTCTTAGTCTTACTTTTGCTTTTATTCCCAAGACTAGCAATATATCTATCACAAGCTGACTTATAAGTGTTGACAAGTGCAACATTCACAGATGATGTATCCAACCAAAGTTGTGTCCCCTTTGCTGCCAAACTGAAAAGAAAGTTACATGTGAGAGTACAATGATAATGGATGTTTATTCGTGCTATATGTGTATGTTCGTGTGCGTGTGCGTGTGCGTGTGCGTGTGCGTGTGCGTGTGCGTGTGCGTGTGCGTGTGCGTGTGCGTGTGCGTGTGCATGCATGCTTGTGTATGAAGTGTATTTGGAACCTGGCCGCAAGAGAAACTATCGGCTATCGCATATTTAGAGGGTACTCATGTGAAATGTGCTGCATTTAACATAATTAAGAGGAAACTCTGACAAATGGCATAGAATTAGGGCTGCACTTAAGCCAGGCTGGCTCATCGGCTCAGCTCGTTTGAGCCAAAGGTCAAGCTGGTATTCAGGCTTGAACAAATAAAGCCAAACTTTTATATGAGCTCGAATGTTTAAACAAGCCAAGCTCGAGCCAGACCCCATTTGATTCTGTTTGGCTTGAAGCTTGGCTCATTTAGGGCTCGGTTCGGCTCAAAAAATTACATATACATGTGTGTCAGTGTCGTATATATATAATGTTTTATTAATGTTAATTTTGTGTAGTTTCTTGCATTGTAAATTAATAATAAATGATTTTTTTAAATCATGGGAAATTAACTAAAATAACAAATCACGATTGAGCCAACCCAAGCTCGGCTCAGCTTGAGTCAAGTTCGAGCTCGAGCATGTTCCATCTTGGCCAAACTCAGCTTGAATACAGGTCTAAATAGAATAACCCTAGTTGTACAGATTAGGGCCAACTTGACTATAATAGCTGATACATGCCATGCCAAATCAGGAAGAGAAACTTTATGCGCTGAAAGGCAACTTCTACTTGGTAAAAGTACAAGATTAAACGTCTGATGTGTTCAATATAAATGACTACATAATATTTTTAAAATTTTGAAATAATAAAGATGAGAAAAAAAAAGGTACTCTGTTTTTGGAACACCATAGACTTTTAACACTAATTGGGAACTTGAATAGCAAGATTAAAAAAAAAGTCATTGATGGAAAGATAAACAAGTTGGAGAACATACTTCTTAGCACACAGAAGTATACTTGTATAAGTTTATCATGATTGCTTCACTTTATTTCTTGTTTAGCGTTACTAAATATCTTTAATCAAGAGGTGTTTTGTCTTTTGATTTGTTTTTATGGAATTATAGACGGGGAAAACATTCAGATCAGCTAATCATCTAATTTCCTCCATGAGCTTCATCTATTCTATTTCCGTGGAACAAAATCTCAAAATAGACAATAAAGTGACCTAATGCAGAATTTTTTTGAGTTCCCAAACTTACCTCTCTATTTCGGAAAGAATGGATTCATAAGGTTTCAATTCTACACCAGAGCTTGTCAAGTGATCCATCACTTTAGTGGTGACTTTTGCACTATCCACAAATAATTTTGCTCTGTCAATCTCGACGATTAAATATGCATACATTACGGGTGAATGCGGAACATCACTTCCTCTCTAAAAACAAGACACAAAGTACTAATAAAATCAGAACAGTAAAAGATCAAAATTGGAGAAACCAACCCAATATTGAAAAAATAACATCTTTTTAAGGTAATATTGAAAAAAACAACAGGGCATTAAAGACATTAAATGTGTAAGAAATAAAGTAAAAAACTCCTTTACCAAAAGAAAGAGAGTAAGAAAATCCAAGGAAAACCAAAGTATATCATACTAAAACTTATTAAATGATTTGAATGTAGCTGGAGGAATATAACAAGATTTCAGGAGCCATAAAAGCATTCACTTAATTCTATATGGTTTTCATGCAGCCAGCATTCAAATGACTCCTGGCGTTCATGCCATTAGAAGCATCAATGCCACTATGCTAGTAAAATCAATTTAAGCACATTCAAGGGAATTGTTTATAGAGTTTACCAAGTTCAGCAGCCAAGCAATTTCATCGAGCATAGAAATAACAATAGCTGAACAACCAACTTCTAAGAGATCAGATCTTAAGGAAGATAATTTTGATGAGACATCCACACCAGCATACTTGAGGTCGTGCACTCTAATTGCTCCTTGTGGAGCTTTTGGCCTTGATTGTTTCCATATTTCATCCACAAGATTTAAATCGTATAAGTATACCAACTCATGATTCTTCCTAGAAACGGCTTCTTTCAGTTCTTCCGCTGCATCAGAGGAAAAAAGAAACTGCTCCCTTCACAAAATTAAAGACAAGACGGCATCAGACACCATGTAATTATAAAGAAGAAAGCTATTGAGATTCTACATTTTGAAAAATAAAAACAAAAACCAAAACCAAAAACTGATGAGAAAATAGAAATTAAACTAGAAATAACTTTTAACATTGAATTGGTAATGTAAGCTCTTAGACAGGAACAGAACATAATGTGGTCAATAATATAATTCCTTTTATTTTAGCGGCAATCATAAACTCATTTTATAACTCGATTAAATATGAAAGGTATACAATGGGAGTTCACAAGAATGTAAACTCAGCAGCGATACAAGAATAGTAAAGGCAAAAAACAATTCCAAGACCACAACAAATGCCCAACCTCTATCTCAAAAAGATAGGTCACCCAAGTCCTCAATCTCCCTATGGGAAGAACACCTGAGTAGAATAAGATCCCTAATATGGACACACAAAAGGGCGGGAGAGGTTGAGATATCATCAAACACTCTTGAGTTCCTCTCTTTCCAAATAAGCCCTGAAATGGCCCCCAGAATAAAAGACCAAATAACCACTCGAGGAGGCTCCAAACTAAGGATCAACAAGATAAGAAGTTCATATGGGAAAAAGGAAAGACCCAACACACCCCTAGTCGAGAAAGAAAAGAATCCCCAAATATCATTGGCAAATGGGCAATGCAAAAGAAAATGGACCACTGATTCCTCCACCCGATGGCACAAAAAAAGCGATTGATCCTCCCACTAGTCCACCCTTTATTTTTCATATGACCAATCGTAAGAATCTTAATCAAAGTAGCAATCCAAAGGAAGAAAGATACCTTGGACAAACTTCCAGAATTCCAAACCGTCTGATGAGGAAATGTGAGAGAAGCACATGAACGAAAAGATAATACAAATGATCTAACTGTAAATTGATCACTGTAGACCTTAGACCCAATCCTGGCATCTCTATTTTGGCTACATGGAAGCAATTTACTCAAACGTCTCAAAGCTTAAACACGTCCTCCAATTCCTAATCATTCAATGAATGCCTCAACCTAAGACACCACACTATCTCTCTAGCTACTCTGTCTAGAGAGTTTGCACAAGAAAAGATTCCCAAAATCATCTTTTAGTTACATAGTGACAAAGTCGGGGTTCGGGAATAATTTGGCAAGGGTCAAGTTCGGGAAAAAATAAATACTTATAAAATGATATCCAATAATTTGATTAGATAATATACAAAATAAGTAGTTTACTTTGTCAAACTAAAGGAATTATTGTGAAATTTGCGAATAATTCGTGAAATTTGCAAATAATTCGGCACACCTAAAATTCGCAAATAATTTGTGAATTTTAAAAAAATTCAGAGAATTTTGTTACTATGGTCACAAGTCACAACTGGCCACACCATAGATCCTCCTAAAACCCAACCTCTGTCCCATTCTCCACTTTATATTTAATGTTGCTCAAAGATGACCAAATCATGATGGACTTCCACAATCCCAATCCCAAAACATGAAAACCCTTCACCTCTCGGCTGCTAGCAAGACTTCACTCCATATTTAGCCCCTATAACTCTCCTCCAAAAACAATCTCTCTCCACCCCAAATCTCCACAGTCACTTCCCCAACAAGGCCGTATTCACGTCAATTAGTGGGTTCAGATTAAGCCCACCCACCTTAACAGGAATGCACATCTGCTCCCAAGCCACCAAATGATATTTCTTTTTCTCCACTTTTTCATTTCATAAGAACTCCCTCTTCAAAATAGACAGGATGGTCAAAATAGACAAGAACCAATTACAAGGACTTCACCAGGTACATTTTGTAAGTGCTAGCTTCCCTCCTTTTGAGAGGAAAGACAACTTCCAACCCACTAGCCTACTAGAAAATCTGTCTATAATCGAATCCCAAGCTGATTCAAATTTAAAACTAGACCCAAGGGGGCATCCTCAGATATTCGAATGGGAAGACCCCGTCTAGGATCCTAAACAGGCTGCTAACTCTACTAAATTTGGCACCTCCCTAGCCCCCACAACCTCATGCTTGGCTAGGTTAATCTTCAGTCCCAACACCTCTTCAAAGCATCTAAATAGACACCAAAGATGAACCAACTGCCAATAGGATACCTTACACATTATTAACATGTCATCTGCATATTAAAGGTGTGAGATACTCGGACCTTTCTAACCTACTACGAAGTCAATCTCCACTCCCTCCACTCTAGAAATCATCAAACTCAAGGCTTCCATAACCATGATAAAAAAGAAACAGAGAAAGGGGATCCCCTTGCCTTAGGACTTGAGAATTCTTAAAATACCCCGCAAGACTCCCGTTGATTAAAACTGAAAAGGATATTGTCACAAAGCATACTTTCATCAACTCCCTCCATCTAACTCCAAAACACGTATTGCCCATCAAATAATTCAAAAAGTGTAGCTAACGTGGCCATATGCTTTCTCCATGTCTTACACAAAATACTAAGTAACTTAGACCCAAGAAAGGCATCAATACACTCATTAGCTATCATAATGCCATCTAGAAGTCTTCCCCCTAGCAAAGGCACGGGGAGATCAGAGTCCCTAGTACAACCTTAAGATTCGCGGCCAAAACCTTATATAGGATTTTATACACTCCCTACCAAACTGAGTAGCGAAAGCCCTTTAGTTCCTAGACTCCTGCCTTCTTTAGGATTAGCGCCACAAAGGTACAATGTAGAACCGTCAACCCTGTTAAAAAGTCTTTTTTCACACAATTCCTGGACCACACCCATGAAATCCTTCCCACAATATCTCAGGAAAATTTGAAAATTTCAATGCAGAACCAATCAGGACCAGGCACCTCATCACCTTTTGTGGCACTCCAATATGCTTTTTCACATAAAATTCCTCGACCACACCCATGAAATCCTTACGAATAATATCCTAGTAGGATTTGTAAAATTCAATGGAGAACCCATCAAGATCAAGCGCCTATTACCTTCCATACCTTTTATGACACTCCACACCTCTTCCTCATCAAAAGGTCTCTCTAAATTATCTCTTTGTTCATCCGACAATCCATTAAACGCTACCCTGTCCAACTTCGACCTCTAATTTTGTCTATCCTTATACAACTCTTGATAAAACGAGACAGCATTCTCCTTCATTTCCACCTCATTTTCCTTTCATTCTCCATCCACCTAAGTCTGCCTCACAAGTTCTTTCTCTAAAAATGTGCAACCTTGTGGGAAAAAAATGTGTATTACAATCCCTGTCCTTTAACCATCTAACCATAGCCTTCATCTTCCAACCTCAATAGCTTCTCTTCAATTTTCTCTTGTCCCTCAGTTTGACCTCCCCCCGAAAGTGTCCCCAAATTCTCTTTGGAGTCGAACTCCTCAACTTCCTCAAATATCTTGGACTTCCTCACATGAATATTGCCCAAAACCTCTCTATTCCACACCTTGAGTCTCGTCTTTAGAGCTTTTAGCTTAAGATCGACTACAATGCTGGTAGAACCCAAACAGCCTAATTCTTCCATACTTCTTCCAACACTCCCTTAAAGCCCTGGTCCTCCAGCCACATATTTTCAAATCTAAAGGGGGTAGAGCCACCTCCAAAATAATTTGATGCTAACAAAATTGGAAAAGGATATGACATGGGTTTGGGGAATGATTTCAGGAAAAAATTCTGATGCTAACATAATGGAACATGATATGACATGGGTCTAGGGAATGATTTCAGGAAAACACTGCTCCCAGTCATTAGAAAATAAAAACCTATTCAATGTACTCGCTACTAGAGAAACTTGCGATCTTGACTAAATGTATTGAGCCCTTTTCAAAGGGTAATCTTGCAACCCATGTCTGAATATAAAATTCCCCAACCTACACATTTTGTTGTTAGAAGAACAACCCCACCTAACACTCACATCCTCAAGTTCCTATCAAAAGTTTATGTCGTCAACATCTGAAATCCCTGTTGGCCCATAGACTCTAGTAAACACCCATACAAACCCGTCTATGATTGACCGACATAGAATGGAGATTGAATATGAAACCACCATCACTAACTGCACCTGCCCCCCGCAATTTCCTAGGACTACTCCCTACTACCCTACCACTCTTCAAGTCATAGTTCACGCTATACTCCAAACACTTAAGTTCCTTCACCGACCTCCTCTGACCTCTAGACACTCCTCTCATACTGAACACTAACCCGTGAACCCTACCCTCTCTTTCTAGACTTTGAAAACAAAGATCTCACCTCTTCCTCATGCCCCTCAAACAATCTCGGGAATTTCCCAAACCCTTCTATCTTACTTAGTACCCATTCGGATACCCCCCTTGGTTTCCAGAAAACAAGGAATCTGATTCCTCCCCCCCATGCCCATCTAGGTCTACTAGGGAACACTTAGAGGTCACTAATATTGGCCTAACCTTTTTTTACAATAAGATTGTCAGCACATACTAATTGGATTAGACCTTCCACGTTCTCCCTTTCCTCATCCGCTTGTAGTATTTCAACCAATGTTTTAAAATGCGAAGGCGTGAGGCGAGGCGTTAGGACCTTAAGATGCGTGAGGCGTAAGCCTCACAAGAAAGCTTCATGCTCTTTCATTTTAACAAATAAATAAAATAAGAAAATTACAAAAAGATTCAAAAAGTTAATGAAATATTATAGTGTGTATATATATATATATATAGAGAGAGAGAGAGAGAGAGAGAGACTATATATATATATATATATATGCATTTGTGTACATTGTGTGTGTTAGTGTGGGCGCACCCGTACACATAAGAAGTATTATAAAAATTAGTTGAAACAAATAAAAAACAATATTTAAGTCTCGGTTGTGGCTAGAAACCTAATTTTAGTTAATGTATGAGATGTATGTCATAGACATAAAGCGAGCTTAAAGGCATGAGGCGTGTTCCTCATGTAAGCCTTATGGAGTTTAAGCCTCATGCTTGAGCCTCAAGGCGTTTTCCTTAAGCCTCGCTCCGAGGCGAGCTTCGAAGCGTAAGCCTCACACGTTTTTTAAAACACTGATTCCAACTACTTGTGAGGGCATACATTATCCAAAATACATACAATTGGAACCAAGGAAAATCTTTCTACTCATCATATTCTTGCTAACTTGCCGAATATAAGAGATAGAAAGAAAAGGATTGAAGCATACCTTTCAATTGAGTAATCAATACTCACTTGCTAAAGACAACCCTTGAGTACAATTTGCGATTGCTTTGGAATCGACGTTCTATACCCCTCTTACCAGTGATCGATTGGTTCTGACAATCTCTTCTTGTCTTAGCTTCCGCAAAACAATGTGGCCCTCTTGCAAGCGGATGCTGACCAAGCAGGCTCCCGACATAGCAAAGATCTATTAAAACCTTGAAATGCGACGACTGGATCCCCTTTGACCCATCCCAAAATCTATCCTAGTATTTGACCAAGAATATGGGGTCATAGATATCCCAACACGTGTGACAGAATGACTCTAAACATCTATCCCTTTGTGCGACTGCTCTCCAAGTCCCGAACCTTCGGGGAAGGACCTTTTGCCCTGTTACTCTTGTTCCTAGCTATATGGGCCACCACCACCACCATTCCCATCTCCCCAACCTCCTATTGATTCGGTATTCAATAATCCACACCATCGTCCGGGTCTGGTGCTTGAACCACTATGCATTCCCAAGCCCAACACATTGTCTTGTCATCCCAATGTCACCGTTGGCATCCACATCTTGCTCTATCGATGTCAAACCATGCACTCCCACCTTCGCACTGGTCAATCGAAGCTCCTCCACGTGGCCTCCACCACTCCTTGTAACCAAATGAACAAAGTCGATGGAATCCTCTTTTGTTGATTGTGCCACTGATAAGATACAAGTGTTGTCTGTTGGAACCCTCAGAAGACCAATATCATCTCAACTTTTCAATTTTCTTAATAACCATGGAATATTGCCATTGATTTGACGCACATGCAATGTCGTAATGTCGTTAAGATTAATGTTATTCTTTCCCTTGGAAAAAATGCTTTCGGGTACTTTGTCATCACTTTTCAACTGAGATCCATTATTGATAGTCAAGGGGAGGAGATTGAATTGATCTCCATTGTCTGCCGAAGAGATTGGTTCTTCTACTACCATCTCAACTTCTCAATTTTCCTAATAACCATGGGATATTGCCATTTATTTGACGCACATGAATCGTTGTAACGTCATTAACATTAATGTCATTATTTCCCTTTAAAAAAATGCTTTCTAGTACTTTCTCATCACTTTTCAGTTGAGATCCATTGTTGTTAGTCAAGGGGAGGAGGGTCGAATAGATCTCCATTGTCTGTGTTCTGCTTCAGCCTTTTCACTGCTCTGGTTCGAAATGAGGGAAGACTCCCTAATACCACCATGTGCAACCCCCTTTTAACTTACTATGTCCACCTAAGAGTTGTTTCGGGTCGATACCTTTGTTCGTCCATTGAAGTCCATCATCCTTTCTTTCATTAGCTTTACGGGCACTGTGAGGCTTACATCCATTGAGGACGAAGCCGAACTCACATTTTCGCTCAATGTAGGCCTACCATCACTCTGACTTAGATCCAACCCCATACAAGAGCCCCCAAGACCAAGCCCACAACTTATGTCCCATCACCCGCCCCCCAACTATACTCTCCATCGTTTAATGCATCACTAGGTTCGTTGGAACTACTTGGATTTGCTTCGGGATACTCATATCTAAAGTGAACGATCAACAACTACTCCTCTCCTGTAATATGTGTCGTTTAGTTAATAAGATCCCTCCTGATATAGTAGAGGTGTCATAGCCCTGGCTACCCTTTGATGCCAATCTCTTTTATTTCTCCTCCCCCTACGTCTCTTGGACCTATTAGCCATCAGAGGCCTACGCCTAGTAGAAGAAAGAGGACAATGGGTTGACATAAGTAGCCTGCACCTTTTCTAAATTATACTTGCCTCCTTTCGTATTTGGGTACAAGCACTCTTCCCAGGGATAATTTGCGGATGGGCCCCAAGAAAAGAGGAGTCAACCACTTGGTAATCGATAGATTATACCTTTCGTCTACTTCTGCCTGATACCTCCTCCAAATCGTGCCTAGTAGACTCGGTCTCCTTCGTTTACCGAGTAGCCTCATGATCTTCAATGATCAACACCGGAGGAACCAAAGTGAGGCTCACTTGCTTCACCTTGATAGAAGCTTCTACCAAGTAAGACTGATCCCTTGTTCTTGGGTCAATTTCCTACAATTCGCCACACACGTCTCTAATTCGTAGAAACATTTTATCATTCCATAGGTGAAAGGGTAATCCTTTAAGGCCTAACCAATAACAAGCCCAAAGATCATGGTTCGAATTGTTGTTCACTCTAGGCCACCACCGGTTAATGAGGACAGATCCTCTCAAATCTAAAGAAAATGTGTTAGCCAATGTATCGTTTCAGTACCAAAATTATACATCTCCCATATTGAAATGGAATGAGAAGGGAGTAAAGGACATCTCAACCGGCGGTAATTACTAGTTCATCTCCTTCTCTATTCCAGCCAATATGAGTTCTGGTTGAGAAATAGGCATACTAATTCTCTTCCCCAGCTCCATAAGGATGATATGCACTTGCTTCCGTTTTATGCTGCTAGCCCCTCGATCTCCCCAAAATGGCTAACGCCTTTCCTAGCCATTCTTAATTTCCTATTTGAAGCACCAGATTCCTAGAAGCAACACGATGTGGCAGCAAGGGGCCACGAGCATAGTTACCAAACACCCGTATAGTACTCGTATAATACTTTTAGGGGGGTCAGCGTTTAAAACTCCGTACTTTTGTCGTGTTAAGTGTTATACCCATATCACCATTTAATACGCGAATTACGTATTAAACACGTACAATACGCGTATTTTTACCGTGTAAAATGCATATTCCGCATTAAATGATTGTTATTAGTTAATATCATAATTTTTATTTATTTATTTATAATTATTAATTATTTTTTAATTGTTCTCGTATTTTTGTTGTGTTTTTGTCGTATAACACCCGTACTACCCGAACGGATTATTGTCGTATTATACCCATACTTGGTAACTATGGCCACGAGGAATAAAAACCGTAAGGCCCCCTTCATCAATTTCAAACCCCACTTGCGGTTATCCTGTGGGCCTGTGGCACATTCACCCAACACCTACGACCCCCAGGCTGCGTGAAGATAATGAAGGAGATTAAGCTTCCTAAGGTATTACTCTTTCGTTTCACTACTAATCTACTATAATAGATGATCTACAATGCATCCTTTCAACATAATAGTGATCGGAGGTTTCCTTAAGACATGTACCAAAGTATTTAAACAGCCACCAGAACGCATCTTCCACCCACACCTCTGTTATGTAACCCCTACCACGCTCAATAACTCTTAAGGTCACACCCTCACAACCTTCCTATTCTACCAAGTCAAAGGAATTTGACCTTCCTCCTCATGTCTTCCTCCACCACAGAACTGGAGAAACTCAGATTCAATAAATACTAGGTCTTTTGGAGTTCAAGACTTGAAGTCCTGGTTCTTTATTCCTCCAGGAATCAGAATGCATTTGCAATGATCATTTTTCCTTGAAAAATTGGAACAGAAGATATTCTTATGTGTAAATAGTAAAACTTTTTGAAATAGTAATTGATAAATAGGAAGGTGAATCGGATTACAAGGAAAAAAAATTAGGGAGCTGAAAATTCTGCCCTTAAACTGAGAAGCAGTTTACAACTGTTTGAAGAGATCATTTCACATTTCTATACTACATACTAAAGAAATAGGGATACTTCCTTATGCTTCAAAGTGTTTCAAATGAATTTTAAGATGGATCCAGAAATGGCTCATATATATAGACTTCATGTTACTACTTACTACTGTAAACATGAAGATGAAACCCTGTCTGAGAAGTTAAAGTACGCAAATTTGATGACTGTTCAGAACCTAAATACAAACAAAACATAAGGGTTCAGCCCACAATAGGGCGTTAAACATAACTCACAGGATCAATGCCAATTCGGCAACCAGGGGCCAAAACATCATTAAGCCATTCACTAGTTGTGGGGACTCCATAATTTCCAGCCCGCATAAGAATCCAACTGGGGCTTAACTGCTTCTCAGCCTAAACATAACAAAGATCCAAGTATCAACAAGACATGAATACAGCAAGCTAGAAGATGCAACAATACACAAAAAGATAACACATTAATCATAAAATAAACACATTTCCCAACTAAAAAACAATTTACCCAGCATACAGAGATAGTAAAAACTAGGGTGGCGTGCCTACTGTGCACCTCATACATGTATGTTGAAGGACAAAAAAAGTACTGCAACATACATGGGTATGGCCCTCCTTGCAAAGTGAATCTAAAGTATTTCTTTCCAAATTCCAAACCTGAAGAAAATACCGCCCATCCGTCCAAAGAGCAGCTTTATCCTTTGTGACAACAGCAGTGCCAGCACTACCGGTAAACCCCGATATGTAGGACCTCCTCATGAAACATTCAGCGATGAATTCACTCTAGAGATCAAAATTAAAGACAATTAGAAACGGGTATAGCCTCCATTTGACTTGCTGATTCTATTAAACACTAGTTTTATACCACTATTGTAAACCACATATATGTAGAAAGCAGCAAGAGACCCGAAAGTTCCTTAAAAATCTACCTAAAGCTCGAAATTTCAAAACAACTGCCAAAAATCAGAGAAACCCCAATTGAAATTTAACCTTCATGCGCTATTACAGAAGTAAAAATTAGGCAAACTAATCAATACGTTGAAGTGAATAGAAAATTTTCACCTGATGAGCGTCTTGAGAAGGGATTATATAGGCGTCGATGCCGATTCCTGGCCTGGAGAATAGCTCCCGGAGAGCACGAAGCTTTTCGTCAGGCTTCGAATCGATGCGCTTCTTCTGCATCTCCGAAGAGGGTTTTGCTGTGATTGAACTGCAACTTCGGACGATCAAGAGAGAGGGAGTTGGGGATTTTGTAGGGATTGCTTGGTGGGTTCTGAATTTCTCCAAAAATGGGGCTGAGAGAGAAAGGAAATGGAAGCAGCGAGCTTTTAACGGAGAAGGACGAGCTATGGCTACTGAGAGAGGTCTGGGGCGAGACATAAAAGACATTGCTGCCACTGCTTCCATTGTAACAAACCTCCAAAAAAATTTGGAAGATAAGAAGGCTTTTCTTTCTTTCTTTCTTTCTTCTCTGTGATGGAGCTCGGTGAAAATGTAGGGACAGGAATATTTCCTGCGTCGCACTCGCAACCCCACCCTCAATAAAAAGGAATTTTATATAAGTTTTGACTTTCTCCTTTCCAATGATTTGGCGAACACTCTTGTAGGATACCAGAGCTTTGTTTGTGGTAGTGTATCTCCTGCTTTGGGGGAGGTACCGGGTTCCATTCCCCGGAGGGTGAGAGGTTGGAAATACTCTCTACCTGCCCATTAACTGAACAGATATTAACACCTCACCCATGTTGTGGCCTAAATGTATATCTCAAACCCAAAAAAAAAGTCTTGTGGGAACTTTTTAAATTTAAAAAAAAAACCTCTATTAGGTATCACAAACTTCATGAGTTACCTCTTGAAACTTATGTTGGCCATTATCTTCAGTTTCATTGGTGATCCAATCACTCCTCTAATCAGATGTCAGGAGCAGTTTACAGTTGTTGACCCTGAACCAATGGATCCTGTGGATGTACGGAGACTTCACTATGTACCATTCCTCCATTCCCGAACCGCTGTTATGGCTGCTTCTAGTGGAGTTATTCTGTTATTCACGGTTTGTTAAGAAGTGAGTGTGTCATCTGGGCTGCTTGTTGCTGCTACGTTAGCCGCTATTGGAGAGCCTTCGAAAGGTCGAAGTTGCAGCATAATTTTCTTGCTTATATTTGTTAGATTTTATCAGTTTCTTCAATAGTTAGAAAATTCCTATTTTGGTAAGAATGGTCCTGATTTGGGACAGTAGTGATATTTGTAAGCTTAATGTGGAAAGGCACAATTTTAGGTTTAATAGCTTATAATTACTTATGATGAGACCGTGATGGGATAATAATGTTTTATTCCATCTGTCTTAAGTCGTTATGTAATTAATGATTATGAAAATAACCAATTATTAGAATGTCCATACTTATCAAAAGTAATTATTAATAGTAAGCACTCTCTATTAGTATGGATTCTATTAGAAAGTCCTTATAGGAAGTAGAAGAGATGTTTTCAAGAGCAGGGGCTACGCAAGTCATCTCCTCTCCTCTCCTCTGGTAAGCCTATTTTTGAATCCACAATAGTTTATAATATAAATCTGCATCCTAATTTTGCACATTTGTATTCATATACAGAAGACCAAATATTTTATATTGTTTATTTTACCTGGTTGTGGAGATCACAACTTTTCCTATTGGCCTCTAATAGAAATGGACTATGTCAAGGTGAAAAGCTAGAGAGGGTGCTCAGGTCTAGCCCTTCCATTTGAATGTTTTTTTGCTTTCTCATGCAACCCTATTTGATGTATTTAATCCATCATATGTACGTATATTTATCATGAATAGAAGTTTATGATGTTGCTCCTACTAAATATTAGTTGGCCCACTTTTGAGTTATAGACATGTTTACCTTCTTTCAAATTACAATTTTAGAGGCCATTTAGCCTAAAGGTATTGTAGGCATGGTTCATGTTTTAGATTATTATTGTACCTAAAAATATGTTTCAGATTATTAGCTTGAAGCAACTCACTTAGTGCCAACATATTTTCTCTATTTCGACCTTTTGTTATCCTTTATAATTATATTTCTTTTTTAGTTATTTTATGTTCGCGTTAGAGTTTGTTTAGCCAAAATTTTATAATCTCATCTTGGTCTCATTTATTTTGTATTTGTGATGAGTTCACTACCCTCTTTCCCTTGTATCTTCGTCCATAGTCATTTAGGCAAAGTTCATTATCCGTCCCTCATCACTCTTCATACATGCATCAACTAGTTTCCCATTAACCATATTTCTATTATTTCAACACATGAGTGATTGTTTGTGATGCAGTGACAGAACAAGAGAATTCAATTTTTTCTTTGGCTTTGACTACCCCATTTTTAGAGATAGTAAATATATATTTTTTAATTTGTCAAATTTAATATAAAACTAATGATGAAAATATTTTACTTCATTAATGAAAAACTAATATGTGCATCTTTACGAGTATATTTAAACGTACTAAGTATCTTAGGTAATACATATATGTTTTAAGTTTAAGATAATACAAATATGTTATAAGTTTTTGATCTAGCCCATTGATTTAAAATAAAAGAATGTGGAGCTTTGATATAAAAATTTAAAAGATAACAAACACAGTAAACCTACCGACCCTTTTTGGACTAAATCGGTCCCCCAAAGATCCAGTTGCTCCTGTGGCGCTTATGCCACAACGCACTCGTCGTCCCCACAAATCTTAGGCGAAGGCACATTCCAGTTGAGGATTTGTGCCCGCTGTGTAGATTGGAGCCTAAAACTATTCTTCATTTGTTTCTGATGTGTCCTTGTTATAGGATGCAATTGTCTCTTCGTCTTCCCGATACCGCCCCTCAATCCTTTCTTTCATGGTGAAGCGAATGGTCTTGAAATCCCAATTTCATAGCTGAAAGGTTCGAAGTAGCAATTAAAATGAGTTCGGTGATTTGGAGTATATGAAGCTCCGAAATGAGACACTGTTCCAAGGCGTAAAGCCAAACCCCTCTTATGCAATCAAGATGGTCAACCATTTGCTGAAGAGATCGGTTCCACTGGAGGAATGCGTAAAGCCTTTCAGTACTTATACCCGTCTATTAGGCTTGTGGCTCCTGGTGAAGTGTGGAGATCCCCAGATCCATCTTGGATTAAGATAAACGTGGATGAGGCTACTTTACCGTCTGGGTTAGCAGCAGGAGCAGGTATGGTGGCTCATGATCAGGAGGGAAATAAGCTCAGTTCTCTGACTCTTCCTCTTCCTCTTCCTGGGGGATCAATTCTTATGGCAGAAGCAGCAGCAATTCGTATGGGAATCATGACACTTCTTCGAAACAACTGACAAATGTGACCATTGAATCAGATTCTGAAGTGATGATAGATCTTTTAACCATAGACAGTCATCTCATCCCTTGGGAAATTCATGCACTAATCGAGGATATCCTTAGAGTACTGTCTAGATTCCAAAATGTTTGCTTTAATCATGTGAAACAAGAGCTGAACTTGGAGGCGCATCTGAAAGCCCAATCTGCCCTGGATAGAAGCATTTTGTTGCTATCTTCTCTTGAGTCTTCGAGGGGTGGGGATGACCCCTCCTCCGAATATGTAATCAATTTCCACTAGTAATGAAATTATCTTTTGATTTAAAAAAACAAAAACTTGAGTTTGGTTCATTTAGGTAAATAAGTCATGTTGAGCAAAACTCAAACTAATAGTTTTAGTTTTATTCATGAGTCAAAACTTAAATAAGAATAATGAAGTTTGAGTCAAGCTTGAGCATCCGTGTTATTTAATGAGGCTTGGCTCGACTCGATTACAGCCCACGACCTACTACTACTATTATGTAAGACACAATTAAGGAGGGTAACAGATTAAATCAGCTAGAGGGCTCCCTTCACATAAGTGAGCAACACATGTTGCTGACTAATTCTAAAACAAATACCAAGCTAACTAAGGTTTTTTTTTAAAAAAAATGGAGAGATGGCTGAAATTTTTGTAGACAAATGTCTCTTTCTTATTGGTTGACGTGGGTTCACTCCAAAAAATTGGAGTTGCTCTTAGTCTTAGATACAGGGAGGGAAGCTAAGCAGAGCCATAAGTCAGTCATTTTTTTTTAAAAATCTTTGGAAGTCATCTTAGCATTGTCCATCGTTTTTGTGATCATTTTTTTAATCTTAATTTCAAGTACATAAGCAAAAAATTTGTATTTGGTAAGATGTTTATTTACACACCTGGGCTTTGTCCCATTGGTAAATATATCCCTTCCGTAAGGAAGTGTTTCCGGGTTCCATTCCAGTCAGGGTGCGAGTTCTCCACCCGTCCCACTAACTTAGCAGATATTAACACTCTAACTGTGGTTGGCCCTAACCGTATAAACTGTACCAAAAAAAAAAAAAAAAAATGTTTCTTTGAAACAAGGTGTTCCCACCATTAATATTATTATTTGTAAAGTATTTTAGAAACTTTTTTTTTTTTTTGAGAAACGGACAAGAGAAGGGTGTTTACACATAAATTTAATCTAATTTCTCTCCAGATATTCTTCCTCTCCCTCCCATTGCCACTGCTCTCCACCGCCACCGTCACTGCCAACACCACCCCACCCCCGCCACCACTAATTCACACCCCCACCACCTCCATCACAACCAGCTCCAGCTCCAGCTCCACCTTCATCACCACCATCATCACTCCCCACTTCCAACCCCACCGCCACCGATTCATTTATGTTTATCTTTTCAAAGGAGTTCTCAACACAATCTTTTCAAAGAATCTAGAAATCAGGAAATCACATGAACGTTGCCAATCTGAATCCCTTCCCATCAACAGCTTCGTATCCCACGGCCTCCCATCAAAGTGCACTACATGTGGGGTGCAAATGAGATTTGATAGAGAATATGGTTGGTTAATAAAGTGTGATGAGTTACATCGTAATTTATTATAAGATTATTTGAATTTGAATTAAAAAGAATAGATTATATTTGATTTGATTTGATAAAGATTTCCTTCTATTTCTTTTTAAGATTGAACCATAGCCATTCACGACTGATACATCCACAGCTCGACATGTGTCCAATTTAGCTCTTATCACCCGTGGTTAAGATTTACCAATTATTAAGGCTCAATAACTTAACTTTGGTTTTTACAATTTGTTTTTAAGTAAATTAATACTAAGGTTAAAGTTTCTTAATCCTAGATTTTTTTTAATTAAGGTTAGATTGGTAATGAATCATAATTATAATTAATAAAGGTTAAAAGAGACAAAAATGTGATTCGATCTCCGTGCAAGTTAGCTATATTTTTTTTTTTTTTTTTTTGGTAATCCAAGTTAGCTATATTTGTTGCCGACATAAAGGGACTTGACACAGTAAGCCTTCACGGTTACCTGCGTCAATCGAACCTGGTCCTCAAGTCTTTGACCACTCCATTACGCTACAATGAAAGCAAAACAAATTATAAAACCAAAAAAAAAAAAAAGCAAAACAGATTAGAGCAACCATGGCGATCTTATCATTGTATTATGTTTTTGGGAATGAAATCCTCTTATAACCGGACTCGGGGAGTTACCATCTTATCATTATCATTGTATTAGTATTTGGGAATGAAATCCTCTACTGTTATAATTAGACCTGAAGTCGCCGCTTCATCTTTTTGACACCCTTTAACTGTGAACTGTGATTAAGATTCAAACAACCTTGAAAGTTATACTTTAACAAAAACAAAAAATCACACAACCAGGGTTCATCTATCTATTCTCGTTTTTTAGAAAAAGAATATAAAAATAATTTAATATATTTTCTAGCCACAGTTAATATTTTACAAAAACAATAATAAGTGAGTGAAGCATAAGGGAGAATCAATCTTAACCACAATTAAGGAGTGTCAAAAGGGGCGCGTGGCGACTTCAGGGGCATAACCGGTTATAACTGTAGGGGTGCGTTTGGATTTATGGAATTGAAGAACGAAATTATCAATTCCATGAGACAATTCTAATTTCATCGTTTGGGACACATTATACATAGGGTGAAATTAAGATTTTCTAATTCCATAGGGAATTCAAGCAGTGATTTTAAAGACAAATTTATAAGATTCAATTCCATAGTAAAATGGTCTTATTTGACAAATTCACACTACTGTGGAATTTAAAAACAAAAAAGAAGCTTGATGGTTTCATTTCTCGAGGAATTTAATAATACATCCAAACGATAAAATTTTGAATTTCGTAGAATTTAATTCAGTATGTTTTAATTCCATGGAATTCAATTCTTTGGCTCAATTCTAATTCCATAAATCCAAACGCACCCTAGAGTTCATCCCTATTATATGACTCCATGCCTAAGTGCTTAACTACAATTAGGACACGTGTTATAACTACAAAAAGCAAGAGAGATGATCTGAATCACGAGTTATTGACACATGGCATAACAGCATGAAATCCAGATAGTCTTCCTCCGGTTGGGCCGTGTTCTCTCTCTTCCTCTCTCAATGGGTGGTTGTGGCGATGAAAGACGATGACATCCTTAATCAGCTAATCCTCAATCACTCGTCCTCCCCCGAAACCCTAAACCTACAAAACCTTCAAAACTCAGTTGAAACCCCGAATTCTTCCGGCTACCCAATCCGCCGGCGCCGCAAACGCCATCGACATTGTCATCTCTCCGATGAACTCTGATTTCTCTGCCCTAGTTTCCAAGGACATTCTTCGAAACATCTTGGAGCGGTTACCGGTCTCTGACCTCGCTCGATCGGCCTGCGTTTGCCGTCTCTGGAACTCGGTTGCTTCCGTTCGAGAAATTCAGATCAGAGCTTTTAAATCCCCATGGAAATTGAAGGATGTGCTGGGAAATCCGAGCTCGGGAAGCTTCTGGCGTGATAACAGTCTTAGTCGATTCGCCATCTCTCACCGCCTGGTGCGCGGTGATACTGTTGCTAGCCTTGCTGTGAAATATTCTGTTCAGGTTTAGTCCTTTTACTTTTGTGAATTGTGATTAATAATGTGATTTTCGTTGGAACTTTTTGAATTGAGAATGAATGGATGTTTATAAAAGTAAAAGATTTCCTAGAATTGGGTTGGAACTTCTGGATTAGCGAAAATGAGTTATGAAATCTCTTTTTTGAGGTTCGGTTGTTGAAAAGATCTACCTTATACTTGATGTCTTTAGAGTATGTGGCTGTAGGATACTTGGATTTTTCTGTAGTATAAATTTGAATTAGAGAACTCATTATATTTTAGTCATGGTGTTGTAAAATGATGAATCTTGATCTTTAACTGGATTGAAGGTAGGTTGCAAAGGAGATTTGACATAGATAGGGCACATTTTTGGGTGTGATGGAAATATCTACCAGCTTCTTAATTCCATTCTGGATTGATTGCTTTCTGACATTCTCATGGAGATGTTAAATGATAATTAGGTGGTTAGGGGTTAGGGTGGGGCAATGACCTTCATCAATTCCTTATTGGTGTGGCTCCCCATTTCTTATACATCTCTTTGTCACATTTGTTCTCCGGTGGCGAGAAAGTTGATGATATTTAGGAGAGAGAGGGGGGGGGGGGGCAGTATTGTAAAAGTTGCACTTGGTACATGGAACGAACTGTATGAAGGAAATTTATGAATTAGGAATCTTAGACAGAGAAACAAGGTTCTTTGCAAATGGTTCGAGATTTTGGGAGGTGTTAGAGAATCTTTTCGAGAGGTGTAGTTCATTTTTCTTGACAGTTATGGCTGTATGGAGGGTGAAAAAAGGGACAAGAGTATAATGCTGACCTTACCAAGTGAGAATCAGGGATTTGGAGGTCAATTTACTAAGTTGAGGCTACTAGGAAAGAAATGGGTTATCGAGTGGATGTCGGTGAAAGGGCGAGGTTTTGAGGAGATCCTTCGCGGGGGATTGAACTGCTTAATCGGGCGTATGCTTGAGTGCAAAGGGCCATTTGTTGTAAGGAGTTAGTGGCGGAGAATTGTTACCTTAAAATATGTAAAAGGCGGTCTTAGAACCCTAAGTTCCAGAGAAAGAAGAAGATTGTTCAATAACAATTCTTTTTTGGAATTTTGAGAAAGTTATCCCTTGGGTATGGCCAAGATAAGAGAGATTAGCAGTTAGATCTTATGGTTGTTTTCTTTTAGTTTTTTCTTGTAAAATTCCTCACTAAGGAGATTCCCCCTGTCCAAAGTTTCACATGCAACCCCCCTCCTTAGATTAGAAGCTTTTCTAGTAGATTGTTATATTCACTAAATTATGATGTTTAATACTCTCATGATGGTTCAAAAACACGAAAACTCGACTTGACTCAAAAGTTAGCTGAGTTGAGTAACTCGAAAGTCAGATTACATGAAAAAAAACTCAACTTAACCCAGGTTTTTAAAGTTATTAGTGGTTCAATATTGGATAAAATGTCAAAAAATTGTTAATTGCATAATATATATATATATATATATATATATTTATATATATATATATATTAATTGGGCTAGTGGACAACCCCTACTAGTTGGCATCAAATCACACATTTTTTCATCGAAAAAGACCAACAAACTCTTGAGTGTGGTGGTGTGTAGTGGGTGATGATGCGAGTGAGTGGATGAGTAAAGTGAATGGTGATGTGAGTGGATGACCAAGTGGATTGATGAAGAATAATGGTTGTGTGGTGGATTATGATAGACATGATGTGAGGGGATGAGTGAAGTGGAGACATAATGGTTGTGTGGTGGATTATGGTAAACATGATGTGAGCGGGTGGTGATGGAGTGAAAACTTTGAATTATGGGGTAGTTGGTAGAGCGGTGAAATGGTAGAAGTAAAAATGGTTGGTAAATGGTAATAGTAAAAATGGTGATGTGGTGCACAAGTCCTTTTGCTTATGCCGATGTTCCGTGTCTTAACGTTCCTGCCGATGTTGTCGTGCCATATGCCAGTGACGGGTTGGAGTATCCAATCTGGCTAATGACGATGATGACCCATGTAATGACTGAGACATTGACCCACATTGTGACTGAGACATTTTTGGCTTGGCTTCTAGTCGTCGTTGGGTAGATGCTTGGAGATCGTCAATTGTTGCGCAAACGTATTCTTCCTCATCATCTGAACTAAGGTAGTTCCCTGTCTCTGGATCAATGTATTCGTAGAGTTCTCTTTCCGTGTTCCAAATGTGTCTTCGTAGGAGCTCTACTTCGTACTTATCTTCTAGTGCTATTTCATCATCATAGAGTTCTACCATTTTCTGTGAGATAGTTTCAATAAGATCGTAGTATCTTGGCTTCTCATATCATCTTCCCTGTTGTCGCCTGACTAGATCAATGATTTTATCATCAGAACTTTCTAAGGCGTATCTCCACTTAATTAACCAGGATCGTTGTTGTTGAGCAAAAAATTCAATAAGTCGGCTCGGTAAAACATCTTGGATGTGTTCCGCTGCTTCCACATCTTTCCTGGTTGCCATGTGGATCCAACTTTTCGGGATCATATGAGCATGGAGACCAAACCTCCTCCACCATTCCCGATTGAACTCCTTTTGGCCAAAAACTTGTTGTGGAAAGAAATTACCAAGTGTGGGTCTTCATTTGGTTGTTAAAAGCGAATGCTTCGAAGAAAGCTGCTTTGTAGCTCAGTAACTGCAAGTAATATTCCCAAACCCCTTTTGTTCAGTCATTTTCATCTTGGGTCATGATGGATACGGGCTTATGGTAGTACTTCCTTGACGATTATACTGCATCCCTCTCGTTCATGCTTGACCATATAACTATTAGTTGTTAGGGGAATTTTAATGACATCTTTCCAGGACTTCACTTTTGACAACCAAATGAAGTCCGAGTGGTGAATCAACAACCTTGTTAGGAGACTTGGCATTTTAATCCATTGTTTCGAGATCTTGAATTACCAACTCAGTCTGAGTGTAATACCACTTCATAAAATCTCGAGAAGCGAACCTAGTCGAAGGTGTATCCCGTTTCATAATGGAAATTTTTTTGTGGCACATTGAAGAAATTCTCGAGTTAAGAAGTCGGGTATGAAATTTTCACATCATGGCTTGTGCTCGACATCGAAATCGAACAATGAAAAGATACCTTGCCATCGCCCGAAAGTTTGACACTGAACGAGAAATTTTAGGTCGTTCTTCAATGTTCATCTTAATGAGCTGCAATTAGTTCGTAGGATAAACTTTGAAATTTTTTTACCTCATTGAACGTGACTAATACTTCCTTTTTGACTATGGAATAGTTCGTCTCAGACTTTGACAATGTTTTAGAAGCAAATTGAATCGGCTCTTCTTTGGCACCTCTTTGTTGTAAGAACATCTCTCCACCTGATGTCAGAGGCATTAGATTCAATGATCTTGAGTAGGTAATCCTTCAGAAGAGCGAGTACGGAGAGATGATGAATTCTTTGTTTGATTTTTTGTACTGCCGTAATATGTTTCTCGTCATTGCTCCTTGTAGTCTTTCTTTAGTAGGTTTGACAACACCTTTCTATCTTTGGCGAGTTTCTTGTAATAATCGAACAAGTAATTCAGGTTCTTGAAGTTTTTGGTTTCAGGTTTAGGGTTTCGGCCTTACCTTTAGGGTTCTGTGACTATATTGTATCAGAGTATCGACAACGACATCCTTCTAGGGAATCCATTCCTATCCGTCGTATAGCCCATTATCATACGTAAAGATGGAATTAAGATGATGCTAAATGGACGAGAAATCTTCTTTAAGTTTGCCTTACCATCGAGATCATTTTTGATCCAAGTGTTTCAACGCGAACAAGAAACCACTCAAAAGACAATTGCCAGTATGCAACAAGAAATACCTACTCTCAGAATCGCCGAGCAATTGCGGAGTGAAAAAATCAAGGAGTGCATCAAGGCCATTTGAAAGAAGTTCGAAGAGTGTTTGTTCTTTGGACCCAAAGTTATTCTGGAACCGACATTCTTGGGAAGTAAAACTCCCCTATAGGAAAGACTTTGACGAAAGAAAGATACCCACCAAGTCGAAGGCAACCAGATGCCTGAAAGATGCGGTGGCTCAATGAAAATGAGATAAACGACCTCAAAGGGTTGATACGACAAAGCAAAAGTCCTTGGTCATGCCTGGGATTCTACGTCAACAATCGCAACAAACAAGAACGAGGAATGCCCCAGTTGGTTATCAATTATAAGTCGTTGAATGAATCCTTAGAATGGATCCATTACCCAATCCCAAATCGACATACACTACTCACTCGCATAAGCGAATCACACATTTTCAACAAGTTCAATATGAAATCTGAGTTATGGCAAATCATAGTGGCAGAAGAAGATAAGTATAGAACAACCTTTGTGGTTCCTATGGGACACTACGAGTGGAACGTAATGTCATTCGGACTTGAGAACGCTCCATCAGAATTTCAGAGAATTATGGATCAAATCATTAAACCAATTGGAGATTTTGCGATTGTTTACATTGATGACGTCCTCATCTTTATCAAAGACCTTGATGCTCATTTCAAGCATTTGGAGATTTTTCGGAAGTTAATTGAGAACCATTGGATGGCCCTCTCCACCAAAAAGATGAAGCTGTTCCAACAAGAAGTCGAATTTGTTGGACCAAAGATTCAAAATAGAAAGATACAATTCCAAGATCACTCCATAGCATTTCTCAATAAATCACTAATCGAAAGCAACTTCAATGATTTTTAGGATGCCTCAATTACTTGTCCGATTATTGCAAGGGTCTCGCCAAAGATAGAAAGATGCTATTAAACCTATTAAAAAACCTACTAAAGAAAGTCTGCAAAGAACTATGGAGAGAAAAGCATACTGCAGTAGTACAAAAAATCAAAGCAAGAGTTCGGCATCTCCCTGTACTTACTCTTCCGGAGGATGACCAACTCAAGATCATTGAATCCGATGCCTCTGACATCGGGTGGGGAGCTGTTCTTAAACAACGAAGAGGCACCAAAGAAGAGCCGATTCAATTTGCTAACTAAATGGATATAGCAAATAGCCCAAGCCTGTAGACACTGACCTACCCAGTTTTATGATATGAGATACTCGTGTTTTCTCACCTTTTCAGCAAAGAGCCCAAGCCTGTAGAGATTGGCTAACCCTCAGTCGAAAAATTAGGAAAAGGAAAAACTAGTCTTTAGTACTCAGATAGCCCTTTAGCATAATTCTTGTGGACATGTGGCTGGCTGTGGAGGATCAGGTTCCAACAATTAATGGGTCCCTCCCAAGAGATTCTACAGGGCTAAAATACAGTATCTTTGGGTGATCCCAGCCGGTGACTTTTACTCTCTTTGGACGGTGAAATTTTTCTAGAATTTTTAGAATGAAGTCTACATATGGTTAAATTCTACAGATTGTGCTCAATTTTGGCCTAAGAAATTTCTTAGTGAGGCCCATGTGGTGACGGGTCATGATTGAGGATTAAAATTTCGGTTTCAGGGGACCATATTGGGTCCCACCGAAACCGATATATATCGCCGATACGTATCGGTTTTGACATTTTTTTAATTATTTTTATTTTCATTTTAAAAAATTCTTAAAATTTACAATAAATTTTAAAAAAAAATGCAAGAGTGACAACATTCTTTCTAAAGTCAATATCAAGTAGAAAATATAAAAATAAGGAAATAGAACGCAGTAGATGAGTCAAAAGTAGAAACATACCGCCAAAGTCACATAGAATTAGGGCTTAGAATAGGTAGAGTGGAAGAGGAAAATGAAAGAGGAGTATTTTGAGGTGTTTTTAGGGGTTTATGTATCCCCTTTTATATGAAAACGTCGAACGAGTCCTACGCTAAAACCGTTACTTATCATAGGACGGGCGAGACGTAACGGTTTTGGCTGAGTCTTATTTTTTTTTAAAAACTTTAAAGGTCAGGTATCGGTTAACAGATTCTACTGAAACTGATACGTATTGGTTTGGGCATTTTTTAAAACCATGGTCGTGATGGGTCCTGAGCTACATACTTGAGAGTTGGACACTTGTCCAGGTGCTTAGCTAAAGATGGTCATTTTGTTGGCAAGACACTCAGGAAAATCAGATTTATTGCATATCAATCTTAGGCATATCATCATTGAGCTTTACGTGATCTGGTGATTGGCTGATAAGTTGTTCAAGTCATGTTTAAAGTTTCTCTATCAACTGGATTCAGTTCCCTTTTGTAGCAATTTTTCCTCCTTTTGGTTATTCATTTCCCAATTGTTTAAAGATACCTTTTCTTCTTTTCCACAAATAAAACTTTCAGCTCCTAGAAGAAAAGAAAGTTATATTTCCTTAATAATGAACTGTAGATTGATCGAACGCAATGACATGCTGAAAATATTCTTCCTATCTGCAGGTTATGGACATAAAACGTCTAAACAATATGATGAGCGACCACGGTATATACTCAAGGGAGAGGTTGCTAATCCCTGTAAACAAACCAGACCTTCTTGTCAATGGCACGTGCTACATAGAGTTGGATACCTGTGCAAAAAGGGAAGTGGCAGTGCTGTATCTGGAGGGCAGCCCTGATGGAAAACTCAGCTGTTTTTCGAATAGGATGAGAAGCAACCAAGACAAGAGGGTAATTGACTCCTTGAAGAGAAGCATGCAAGTTGATGATGGAACTGCTGAATACTACTTTTCTATTTCAAATGGTGACCCTCGCGCTGCATTCTCAGAGTTCTCTGAGGACCTTAGGTGGGAGAAGGAGGCAAGATAGTGCGAGTTTCACATGTAAAATAAGTGGTAGGGAAGGCTGATACAAGGTAAGCAAAGAATGCTGCTTGCTTCTGTTTCATGAGGTTGGAGTGTGATGTTTATCTGAGGATTGTGTATAAGTTTATAAAACTTCTTAAATGGAAGTTGTAGATGATGGTATTATCATGAATATGACTGCAATTCTCTAAAAAAACAGAGGAAGCTAAAGTTTGTCTTATTTTTATTGTAACTGCTCCAACTTGATTTTAATCTTTTTTTAGGAACGATAATATTATTACCCTAAAAAAAAACCCTGAGAAATCGGTTGGATTTTTTGACATACTCAAGTGAGGTAAGTATGGCCCAAAGGGCAATTTGAGATTGCTTTCTACACCTGGGATTCCAGTTGAAATGTTTATGCTTCTAAAGGCAAACTTACTTGGATATTAGAATATTTTGATAGAGTCTACTTATTTGGAGTAAACACGACTAAATACTTGTCCTAAATGAAGAACAAATGTAAGTCCCCTTGTTGATCATTTCTATACCCTCTAATAAAAGAGAGAGTTGGTCGTCCAACACTCCAACTTCTCCTAATTTTGTATTCCAAAATTATCCTCTATCTCATTTCGTTTACCTCCATTAGAAGTAATGCTGGTGGGATCCGTTTGCACATACATCATACGCTGGTGAGACCAGTTACAAGCAACGCTGGTAGCATCCGTTTGCGCATACATCATACCCGTTTGCCTGTGATCCAATCTCCCCATATAAGTATAGCGGGTTAGGGACATCTCCATTCATTTTTTTCACATTGACTTTATTATTTTATTTTATAACTGTGTTGATTAATTTTTTAAATTACATTATTCATTTAACATTATTTTAAGAACATTGCACTTGCAACTCAACTAGTGTAATGAAATATGTTGCCATTTGATGGAGGCATTTGGACAAAATTTCCATTAACAGAACAATGATTTGTTGGACCCCATTTGCTACAAGACGGGCCTGTAACACTGGCCCTCTAGCTCAGATGGCTAGGAGGTCCAGGGTTCAAGTCTGATGTAAGGAAGTTTCCCTTGGTGATTAATATATATATATTTTTTTTCATTTATCTACTTAGGTCAGGGATTAACACTCATGGTGGGTGTCAACAGTCACACCAAGACTCGAACACAAGTCACACCTCTCATGGTGGGTGTCAACAATCACACCAAAACTGGAACATGAGTCACACCTCCCCAAAGGGAGACACAACCACGGGACACACTCATGGTGTGTCCTGGGTGATTGATTGACAAGAGGAACACTTGCCATTTACATACTCTAACTATCAACAATCAATAGTACATAAATGATGCATCTTTATTATAATGTGAGAAGCCCCCCAAATGATGGAAATTCTCAAACTACTCTCATAGCCTGATTTTTGTCAATTCCCAATCTACCCTTATATACAAACCTTACAAATCTTCTTTCATTTAATGTTTTACTTAATTTCCAAACTACCCCTTTCTCATCTACAATCTACCAAACTACTCCTTTCTCATACTGTAGCCTTTAATGTTTTATTTAATTTCCAAACTATCCCTTTCTCAACTACAATCTACCAAACTACCCATTTCTCATCTATAATCTACCAAACTACTCATTTCTCAAATTGTAGCCTGATTTATGATAAATTCCCAACCTAACCCTTTCTCATCTACAATTAATTTAAAGTTATAAATTTCCAAACTACACTTAAAACAAAACCTTGATTTAATATTTTACTTAATTCCCAAACTACCTTTTTCTCATCTACACCTTTTGACACTCTTTAACTGTGGTTCAAATTCATCTACCGACCCCTTTCTGATCAATTGCACCTTAATTGTGGTTAAAATTCACTCGCCTCTAGGGTTCCCCAGTCGCTCTCCCCCACCCTCTCTCTCACGTGCTTCAGACTGTACACAAGTGCAACGAGCGTACCTTCCACTAATTGTATATAAAAAAAAATGTTGTTGAATGTTGTTACTGCTTATATAACAAACTCAAAGTAATACTTCGTGCATGGAGCTTGCACTCGGGATATTTCAAGGTCAGACTATTACGTACAACACAACAGTACCATTCACAGGTCTCCAAGAAGCAAATATCAAAGACAACTAAGCAAATAGCTTCTGTTGCATTGCCCAAAGAAATAATAAGATTCCAAGGTCCCAGTTCCAATAGTAGTTTAAAATGGCAATAATACACCTCCCCAAATATGGCTTCCCCAACACAGGATAAATGAACCTGCAAATTCCCTACTGATTCCTGTCTTGTTTGTTTGCTATACATTTTAATAGGGACTTTTAATGCAGGGATAGAGCTTTTGGGTGGCTTCAACTGTGACAATTAGGAAATTGGCTGCCATTCAAATTCCAATTACCTCTACTCATGACCCTGAAAAAAAAGGAAAAAGGGATATGAAGAAGGAACTTCAAGAAGGTCAGTCAGACACTCGGCTGGACTCGCCATTTGAGTATTCTGATACTGATGACTTGTTTGGCAATGTAACCAATGCCGCCTCCTGCTGTTCCTTAAGAAACCTCTGTGCAGTTGATGTCACAATCTTGATAAAGAAGTTCATGAGCATGAGCCACACAACAGTATTCCAGATTGAAGTAAATGACAGATCCCATTTCTTCACCTACAGAGAATGAGATGCAAAAAAAAGGAATAAGAAAAAAAATTGGAAATTAAAAACACAGGATTCAGCCTCCAATATCAACAGAAGCCTTTGTGCCCACAAAAAAATCACCTGATAAACCATGTTCAACCAGATCTTTTAGAAAACCCCTAAAATACCTTGGCAAGAGACTGTTTTGCATATGGGGCCCCGTGTTGGGAATGGTTCAGGTTTACCCAAATAGTTCTGTTGAAATTATTAGAAGTGTTTTGATGGTAAAAAATGAAATACACAATTATATCCAGAGGCATAAAAATTCTTAGGAAAAGGGAGGCAAGAAATGAAATATATATGCCTCATTCCCATTATAATAGGATGGCTAGCCATACCTTTGATTTTATATTACATGAAAAATTTGTGGAGAACTAAGGTGGCATTTGGTAACACTAATCCAAATAGGTAGAACTTATTTGGAAAATTGTGCTTAGTTGGACTTTAGATTGTTAAGTTGAAGGTTAATTGCATGTCTACATCTTTTTGAAGTAGAGATTTTAGAGGTAAAAACCTTTGCTTTAAAAAGTAGCTCATAGTTACTTTTTTACTTTTAGAGGTAAACCCCTACTTCAAAACAATGTAGACATGCAATTAACCTTCAACTTAACAATCTAAATTCCAACTGCGCACAATTTTCAAATAAGCTCTACCTATTTAGATTAGTGTACAAAAGGCCACCTAAGTGTCTTAGGTTTCAATCCAACAATACTTGCTCATGATCTACACCCTAGCCTTTAAACTCGGGTCTATCCAATCACTTCATACATACATATCCCCTTTATCACTAAATGACACATGATGGAAATGAGCTTTCCTGGGAAGCAAGTCTGGGAAACGAGCTTCCCAACTCGTACATAGTTTCCCTGCAACTATGTACAGAGGTGTATCCACCAATAGAGGATTTCAGGAATCCAGCAAGTCTGAAACCTAGACCCATGCCCATACTTGACAATCATAGCCGTGCTTGTACTAAGTCAATATAACAAGTATGCAGAACGAAAAAGGAAAAAAGAATGCATGCATGCATGCCTTATATAACCTGAGGCCAGTACCTTAATATTTGAGGGCACCGGAGGTGGTGCTGTCAGGTACTTCTCCTTGACCAAGTGCAGTTTGGCGATGAGGTTGGGCAGGATAGAAGTGAGTCCAGGGATATGACTAAGCACCCAAATCAACTCATTCTCCATCCAGTTGAGAAGTTGATTATTGCAAATTGAGATGATAAAAACTGTCTGCAATAATGGAGGCAAAATGACCACCTAAATCAGGAGCCATTACAAATAAGGGCTTAAAAGCATAAAAATGGACCTACATCTGCATTTATAGTCATATGATATTGACAGCAAGCACTTATTGATCATGATCTTTTCTGCTCTTGTTCATTTCCTTTTTATTTAAATTATTAGGCTGCATTTCTGTGAAAAAAGTTTTTGGACCTGAAAAATTTCTTGCTGAAACATTTCTGAAAACCTTTTCTTGAAAATTAACTTGTTAATGTTGTTTGTAGGAAAAAAAATTGGGGCCCACAAAACACTTTTTTGGGCCAGAGATGCGGCCAATTAACAAATTAGACTAAGGCACGTTTTTGGTGTGTCTCATACTCATAAAAACAAAGAAAAGAAAAACATTTTTCAAAAATACAAAAACAACTCAGATTTTCTTTTCTGTTTTTGATAAACCTTTTTATCCTTTTACAACCAAACATGTTTTAGCCTATTTTTGTGGCCAAGAAACATATTCAACCCCAGAAACGCAGCTCTATTTTAGGATGCTTTTCAGTTAAATGATTGCAGAAACTGCGCTTGAAATTACAAGAATCTAAACATAGCATAACTCAAGTCAGTCCCCAAAGTGCAAAGAACTCAAGAGTAGCCACCAAGCAGCAAATGGATTGAGGTCCTTTGGAGTTAACTGTGTCCGAGATCTAAAGAATGAGCATAGGAACTTCACAAACCTGTATGTGGGTCTTGATGATTGCCTTTCCAACCAATGTTGCAAGGAAAAACTTCCAAAATGGAATGCCAAATTGTCCGCACATGATTCCAGCAAGGTCAAATAGTGGGTTTGGCACCTGAAAAATACTTCAGATAAACCACTAGAATGCAATTTAACCTAAAATTGTGCGTGTATGTCAGTGAAAGCTCTATATCATTTTTTTTTTCTTCTAATTATTAGAAAGTAACTGCAAAAGGAAAGTAAAACTTCATTGCCATTTTTTGAAAGAAAGTTATAACTTAAATATTTGCTTGTGTTTCTGAAGCAGTAGCTTGTAAGATTCATAACGTTGTGCTCGTATACCAAGATTTAGTATTTTTAGCTGGTTAGAATGTTTTCTTTTTATTGGCAAAGCAAGAATCAATAATATCAATAACGAAGAAAAGGAAAGTACAGGAGCAAAGCCATGGGATCACAAGAAGATGAACCAATGATTCCACCAACACAAAAGACGCAGGGAAAAAACATAAGCTAGAGCAACCTTAAGAATCCTAAAGAAAAGAGAAGGTAGACCCTGGTTACAAAAAATATACAACCCTGCTGCATCAAACCCCTCTGAGATAGAGCACCAGTAGATTGCCAATACTGCGGCAGACTCTTCAAGAGGGCGAGGATACTCTCTCAAGCAATCTGGAGTTCATTTTCTTCAATAATAACCATTCTACAGCTGCCAAAAGTAATGCCCCAACTTCGTCCCCCCTACTCCCCACCTTCATCGATGGTTGACAAGATAAGAAGTCCCAGAAGGAACAATGGAAGACCCAACTAATCCCCAGACGGTACAGGAAACAACACCAAACCTTAGAGGCAAAAGGGCAGTGAAGCAGTAGGTGATCAACTGATCCCTCTGCCGCAAGGCACAAATAACAACCATTAGCCATCCTCCATCATCTACTTATCAGGTGGTCACATGTAAAAATCTTGTCCAGGGCTGCTGATCAAAGGAAGAAAAATACTTTGGAAGGCATGTTAACTTCCACACCGATATGTGCGGAAAGGGAGGCCTGAGCTCACAAACAAAACACAATGAAAGGATCTCACTGAGAACCAACCCTTGTTGTCGCATGAAGAAAGATACTTTAGAATGATTTTCCCTACTTACGACAGCTATTTCTACAATTTTTTGGAGATTTTGTCGTTTTGGGCCTCAAAATGTGGTATGCAAGTCAGAGAAAATAGTTACTATGATTAGGGTTTAGGTCAGCATTAGCCTAGATAAATTATTAGGTGTTTTCTTATTAGACAAGAAAGTGAGAGCTATAATGAATAGAAATCCATATCACAATAAGTTTTAGTAAGAAAGGATCTTTACTTCGAGTAGTAGGTAGAGTAGTCAATTGATAGGGTTTCTTTATGTTGTATAAGTAGGAGTCACAATTACTATTTTGGAAGTAGGATCCTAGTTACTATGTACCTTTATGTCAAAACTCTATAAATGAGTCTTGTGAGCAGTAAATATCCAGATTTGACTAATTGATTATTTCCTCTTCTTTTCTAACTTGTGTACGAGATTGCTGGAACACTGTTATAATGATTAACAGCAACCAGTCCCTTTTTTTAGCTTGGAAGAAGTTAACTGGTACTGTTCAGAATATCACTTGTTGCTACTGCAATTGCTATCCTCCGCATCGAAATTGATCCACCATAAGCCTGACTGGATGAATGGATCCAGGAGTGGGGGGGGGGAGCAGGAGGGGGAGGGGGGGGGGGGGGGGGGGGGGGGGGGGGGGAGGGGTGAGCCTGTAAGGGCACGAAGCCTCTCTCCCAAAACCCCCACTCTCTCGTTCGGCGATAGACAACTGACGATCAAGCCTTGAGGAAAGTCTTTCCTCTCACTCTCTTCTCTGTCTCTTCCCTCTTTCTCTTCCTAGATTCAACACAACAATCATGTTTAGGTCTCTCTTCTCTCTCTTCCCTCTTTCTCTTCACAGAATCAACGCAATAGTCGTGTTTAGATTTGCGTGTAGACTTTAGAAACCTCCTTGTTAAACCTCCATTAAAATCATAAATAATTAGTTACAATTTTTATTTTTTTTATCAATAGCGAATTTTATTAAAAAACCGGAGCAAAAGAAAAACAAGAAAGAAACAAACGAACATAGAGTTTACAAGCAAGTAAACTCAAACAACTGCAAGCCACACCACACAAAAACCCCCGAGGGAACCCCCCAACTAAAACAAAATATCTTGGATATCCTCCCTCGAACAAAGAAACCCTGCCCACTCCAAAACTGACAACCGGATATGATCACAAAGCCGGGGCACGGTAGACGAAACATCTTCAAACACTCTACTATTCCTCTCTTTCCATACAAGCCACGAAATAGCCCCCGGAAGGACTCCCCAAATCACTTCCCACCCACTCACACCTCTATCCCAATACCAACACTCTAGGAGATCCCAGAAGGAAGAGGGAAAAAACCAAGCCACCCCCAAGCGAGACAGGAAAAAATTCCACACCTCCTTCACTATTGGGCAAAGCAAAAAAAGATGGTCCACCGTCTCTTCCGCTTGGAGACACAGAAAGCACCGGTTTGCCAACCTCCAACCTCAATGCTGCCAATGATCCCCAGTTAGGATTTTATCCAAAGTGGCAGTCCATATAAAGAAACCTTGGAAGGTATTCCGGGATTTCACACTACCCTATGGGGAAACAATCCCCCCAAAGAAGGAGATAGAGACTGAAACAAAAGTTTTACTGAGAACCGTCCATGACTGCTTCTAGACCACAACCACCTCTGGGCAAAGAGCAGACAAGGAAATACGATCCAAATGTCGAGACAAATCACTGATTTCCCAATCATTAAGATCTCTCCTCAACCTCAGGCACCAAACCACTCCCGCTACACTCCTCTCATAAGAATCCTCCACCAACATGTCCCTGTCGGTCGTGAGAGCGAAAAGATTACCAAAGTCATTCATTAGTCTAGACTGTCTAGTAGACCCTGCCCAAATATCTTTCTAGAACCGAATTTCCGACCACCTCCCCGCCCGAAAGCGAGAAAGGCACAACCAAACCAGCACTAGCCATGATCCCCTTCCAAAAACCCAAACCATAAGAATCCCTGACCTCCCGAGGAATCCAACACGAATTTTCCCCATACTTGGCTACTATCACTTCCTGCCACAGACTATTCCTCTCCTCTCCAAATCTCACAACCATTTGCCTAGCAAAGCTTTGTTCATTTGAATAAGAGATTTTAGATTTAAACCTCCCTCTTCCTTAGAGCGGCACATGTGGGACCAGGATACCAAATGATATTTGACTTTATCCCCTCTTTCGTTCCATAAAAACTCCCTCTGAATCTTTTTTATGGTAGATGCCACCGACCGAGGGATGGTGAGAGTAGACAAGAAGTAAGTTGGTAAACTTTGTAAAGTGCTCCGGATCAAAGTCAGTTTCCCCCCCTCCAAAAACCTCCTTATTCCAAGCTTTTAATCAAGATTTTAAAGATTTAAGTTTCATGCCAAAACGAGTGCTAGCTGACCCCCACCCTCTAGTTTGGCTTCACACCTCGCCTACAAACTCTCTAAACTGCTCATCTTCCAACCACAACATGTTCTCAAAACGAAAAGGACTAGGTCCTCCCACAAACCTCCCTGCCGCTAATAAGAGAGGCACATATCGGATATGGGATGAGGAAGAAAGGATTGAGTAACATTAAGGAAATGGGCCTCCCAATCTTGATCAACCAGGAAACGATCAAGACGGCTCGCTATACGATTATTTCCCACTTGCGACCAGGTGAATTGAGCTCCCCTCAATGGATAATTCATCAACCCATGACGAAAAACAAAAGCTCCAAAACGTTCATCTTAGCTGTGATCGCACTTCCCCCTTTCTTTTCCGATGAGAAACGAATACTATTGAAATCCCCTCCCAAGCACCATGGCTGGCCCCATCGCACACTAACATCATCCATTTCAACCCAAAAGTCCACATCCTCTGCCCATCCTACCGGACCGTACACCCCAAAGAAAACCCATGTGAAGTCCTCCCAAATCAACTGACAAAGTATGGATATCGAGAATGCTCCAACCTCAAACTCCAAAACTTCCACTCTCCTTATCCCACATTAGCAGGATACCCCTTAAAGATCCCAACGACAGAAGCTCAATCCAACCCGGGTACTGACTACCCCACATATCCTTGATATGGTAATCCTTAGTGACTGAGAGTTTGGTTTCTTGAATACAAATGATCGACAGTCTCTCTTGGTGCTAATATACTTTTTTACAACCACCCTCTTCTCCAACTGCCCTAAACCCCTTATATTCCATGAGATAATGGAAAGACCTGTCATCTACACATTTGACAATCCCTAGCCGACTTCGAACTTGCATACTCCCCTCTTTTCTTGACCCGGTCGTAATTAACATTGCATTCTAATCGCCTCACCACCATCGCCGACGCCGAGGCCCCTCTTCGACCAACCAATTGTTTAACTTCGAGACGACCCCTGCCCCCCTCTTTCCCTCCTTCAATCCTTTGAAATAGACCTCTCGCCTCTGACTCATGCCCTTCCATCGAGAGACCCAAAACCTTACCCAAATCCTCCATCTGATTCACTACCCATGCCGAAACATCCTCCTGGTTCATTTGAGGAAGCAAATCCTGCTTCTTCCCTTCCTACTCAGAACTCGACCCCGATACTGGCTGAGAAGCTGGCAAAACAACGGACCCTCCTATATCCGGCTCCGCCTGATTCGAAGGAACCTTTCCCTTATCCACTGCCTCCACCCCAACCGGATTCTAAGTCGAGAAAACCTCAACTAAGGATGACCCTGGTTCTGCACCCACCTCACTTGACACAGGCTCCATTGAACTTCCCTGGTGCAATCTGAGGCCTCGAAGCATAGGCCCCACCATACCCTCAACACCTGCCACCAAGGAAACTGGGGGAGAGAAAGAAATCACCCCACTGTCGGCCTTCTTTAGGAAAAGGTCCTCCCCCAACCCCCTGACTTCGAGACCAAATTGCTGGTAGAAGGCACTTCTGGCTCCTGTGCTCCCGACGAAGGAATGGAAGCCCACTCAGAAAACACCAATGGATTGTACTGTTGAATCTCTGAAGTCTCCGAACCCACATCCCAGAAACAACCCTCCAAAGGAATACTCGAAGAAAGAAGGGAATCTAACCCCTGCACTCTGCTACTCCCCTCGTCGTCTCCGAAGAACACGGATGTGGGCTCCGACTGATCTCCCTGACTCGTCTCTCTCCCGGTAAAGGAGTTACAAAAGCTCTGTCCTCCTCCGAAATCACTAGATCTCTGATAAAAGAGACCCTAGCCACCAACGAGATGCGGCTATCCTCCCCGATCCGAGTTCGCAACTTTCCATTGAACTCTAAAAACCTTCATTCGAACCAGAGCCGGCCTGAGGAATAACAAGGTTCTCGAAGTCCCGAGCAGAAGGCAAATGGAAGCCCTCACACTCAAGCCCATCTCTCAAAACCACCCCATTAAGCCCCACTCCCTCCTCGGCTTCTAAAAAACTTTCCTTGGGCCTCTCTCCCAAACCAACATGGTCGGGCCCTGGGCCGAACGACGAATTAGGGTCCACTAGCCCTAGCAAAACGGGCCCTGGAGAACCACCAACTTTAGGGTCAAGCCCCTCCATGATGGGTTCTAGCTGGCCAACACCAACTTCTTCCTCACTGGCACACGCAACCCCAGAGCCTAAAATAAGGTTAACGAAGTCAACAGAGACTCTACCTCCCTCAGGAACTTTCCTTTCCCACCTGAGTCTTCTCCTCCTCCAATTCCTCTTCTGGTTCTTTTTCAAAAAACCTCCTCTGTCTCTACTGACACTTGCCATAACAGTGTTAACCTTTGGAGTTGCCTCTTTGGGAAGAGGACTGATAGCCGACCAAACGCCTTCCCTAATAGGGATTTCTGTTGCACCTCGACCGACCTTGAGGGTCCTTCGAAATCTCTACCCTTCTCTTCCAATGGTCTACAGCCTTGTCACCACCAATCTCTGGAGACCCCCACCTATCTGCCTCCCAATAGCCGCCCCTTGACCAACCTGCGCATCTGCCTCTGAGATCCTCTCCCCCCGAAAATTAGAATACGCCTCTGCTGAACCTTGCAGGAAGAACCTCCCGTCGCTGGAAACACCCTCCTCCCCCTCCAAAAGCACTGAAATAACAATCCTATGAACCAATCCTCTATCTGGGACGTTCATAATGCGAGGGACACTCTCTTTTAGATGAAACAATCTGGAGCCGAGCTTGCCGAAGGTCCGATAGCGACGATGTGCGTTCGTCTACACCCCTGATCCCATCACAAGTATCCCTTATACGATTGAAAATTATCATATTCCATAGATGCAAAGGGAGACCTTGGATACCCAATCCAAAACGACTCTCGAAAAGACGCCTTAGGAAGATGATTTGATTCAGGCCACCATCAATTACAGTTCACAAATCCTCCACCCGGAACCGGCCAAGGAGCCCCCCGCACAAAGATCAGTTATCGAGGACAAGCGATTCACTACTATGAGGCCTTTTCGATCACCATAGGGGATCAAAGAGGGATGATCATCACTCGGCAAGAAAGAGTGAATGGCCTCCTCCAAACTCGACCAACTGGCTAACGTTTGAGAGAAGACACAAACGATAGCCTTATCCCACCATCCCTTTGGCACTATCTTCTCACCAACTAAAAGGGGAAAAGAAACGGGAGAATTATGGAGAGGAAGCAGAGGAGGGGTAGAGGAATCCTCCACTGAAGGCTTATTAGATACTTGAGACCTTCCGAGCATAAGGTGTGGCAAAATGATGATTTTCAGAGAAGCCAAAACCCCTTTCCAACCAAACCCCTGCTTAGCCATATGGAAGATGATCCATTTTCTACGCCCACCCTCCAGGGGTATGGCATATAACGAGATGAATACCCCACTCAAATTCCTCTTCCTTTCCAAGATAAATACTTTGGAAGAACATTGACATCTCTCCACCCTATAATTGACTTCAGCAAGTCTAAGAAGCCACCAGAAACTTCATTCTCCCAGCTGCAGCTCCACCGAGCATCCTCTCCCGCGCTCAATGATCTTCACCAGAAATCCATCTCTTACCTCCTCACTAACAAACTCAAAAGTCTTCGATTCAACAACAATGATCTTCTTTCTCGACATCTCTTGAAATTATAATGTAAGACTTTATAGCTCAAAGCTTCATAGTTCATTGTGAAATTATGTATCTCATTTTAGGCATGCTTTTTTAATTTATTTTGAATATATAGTATTAAAAAAATTCCATATGTTCGAGTTTTAGGGATCAAAACTCGGTCGAGTCAAGACTGAGTTTTCGAGTTGACTCTACTCGGCAAGGTTTCGAGTCTAGCCAGGTTTTCGGGTTTTAAAACACTGGATCCAGGTATCCAACAACAGATTTGTTCCATTGAAACTTCACCGTCCCACCTTAGGAACCTGATTGGCCTCCTCCGGTGATGGAAACTTAAAAAGAAAAAGGCTCCACCAAATCTCTTCACTCTGACATTGAATGGAGTCCCCCCAAATCTTCAAAGATTGGTCGATAATCCAAGAAATCCCTGGCTCATCCCCTATAAATCTCCCAACCAAACACGATTTCAGGAATCCAAATCTGTTTTTTCACTCCATTTTCTGTGATTTTAGAGAAGAAGAGGTGTGATCCTTCACCAACCTACTATATGAAAAGGATCAAATCTGTGACATTTAAACTTTTACAACCTTTTTCATGGCCTTGCCTTGCCTAAGATGGCCCATGCGTGAGGCACTAGGCCCCCTAGATTCCCAAATGTCTTGGAAGATGTTGGAAAGAAATAAGGTAAAAATAAGTTTTTTTTTTTGGAAGGTAAGCTGGGGTTAGGCAGACCCCGACTAGATAGATAGATATGAAATAGGACTACTAATCCTAAAGTACACTTTTCCGGCCCTATCATCCGAAATGATAGACTGAAGGTCTAAGGGAAGCTCACTAGGGTGGAAAGAGAAACTAGAAAAGGAGTTAACAATAACTTGCAAGTGTTGGAAAGAAAAGAAAAGAAAAAGGTAAAAGCACTAAAACAGTAGTAAAAAAAAGCAAAAATCATAACAGCAATTAAAGGTCAACTAGTCATGAATTTGACAATAAAGGACATCCTCATCTTCACTTTCTCCTCCAATGAAATTCCCTATTGTCTGCTTGCTGTTTGATGTGAGTTCATCTGGCATGAAGTTGATAAATAATCATTTCTTTCCACAAGCATATACATGCGTGGGAAGTGAAAATGCTAAATTAGACATACTCAGCTAGATGAAGCTGATTTTGCAATGGATTACTTGAACCTGACGTCACAAAGAAAATCGATTATGAATCATATTGTCAGACATGTATGATGTATAATCACTTTTATCAGCGATCATACGAGATTTCCAAAAGTTGTTACTCTTCCGATGGCTAATAACAGATGGAAAGAGCTAAAATAAAGTCCAAGATGCTCAAACAAAAAGACGAGATTTACTGAATGGAAGTATTAGGCAAGTCAGGTAGAAAGATTGTCACTCATGTCAGAAAAGAAGAAATCTCTTCTGTTACCAGCAAAATTAGGCTAGAAAAATGAAGCAGGAGATATTCCAAACTCACCGAAGCAAGTACTAAAATTGTAAAAAAGTTAAGATGTTGTGAGTGTAAAAGGAGCCAGCGTTTTATTCCTTTTAGACGACTGGCAATGACTCCATTATCTTCTGTTGAGGAATCATCCAATTCTTCCATGGAATCCAATCTGCTGCTACCTGGCACGCGTGCTGCACAGAGGTATAAATTAATCCAAATTCAACTTAATTCTAGTACTACAATTTACTAAACCATGACTTGAGCCTACTCATGTCTAATGCATCGTGATCAGTACCAAGTAATTAACAAGGACAACCCACCTTATAAGTATTTCAGAATTGATCATCAATGGCACATACATATAGCACATCTATCCAGCAAAACCACAAATAATGTATCTTTCATCTTTTCTGTTATTATTTACAAAACCACACATGTAAACATAGCTACAGATCCATGAAATGACCCATGGATCACCCACTCATCCACATCCAACCTCTAACCCTATCAGTTTCTCCTAGTCTGAAGAACTTGCAATAGAATGGAAGTTACCCACTTAAGATGTACTCCAGCCTCAAAAGAGCCATCTGACGAAAACTCGGACCAAAACACAAAAATATTTAACAAAGAAAATTCCCTCTTGTACGGTAGCTGTGCCTTTCACGTTGTGCAATAGACTACATTACTATGTTCCAGAAAATACCATCCTCTGCGGACTTTTTAAAAAAATAAGATTCTCTACAGACATTAGCTTGTCAAAAATAAGAGCACCACTACACCAATCTCCAGGTACAAATATGCCCTCAAACAAATTAGGGTTCACACTGAAATCAAGATTATGCCCCAGCCAAACAATTCATGATTGGATTTAAACTTTAAAGTTAAGAACCGTTTTCTATCAAAAATGAAGCTCCCACAACCAATGTTTTAAAACGTGAAGGCGTGAGACATTAGGACCTCAAGATGCGTAAAGCGTAAGCCTCAAGACGTGAGGCATAACTCATAAGCCTCACAAGAAAGCTTCATGCTTTCTCATTTTAACAAATAAATAAAATATAAGAATTTTTTAAAAAAGATAACGAAAGATTGTAGTATATATATATATATATATATATTTGTATTTGTGTACATAGTGTGTTCGTGTAGGCACATGCGTACACATAGGAAAAACTATATAAATTAGTTGAAACAAATAAAAAAAAAAAAAAATGACATTTAAGTCTCAGTTGTGGCTAGAAACCTACCTAATTCTAGTTAATGTATGAGACGAACGTCATAGATATAAAGCAAACTTTAAGGCATAGACGTGTGCCTCATGTGACTATGTGAGCCTCATAGGGTTTAAGCCCCATGGTTGAGCCCTAAGTAACCAAAGCGGTGAGCGGGAGCGGGAGCGAGAGAGCGTCAAATTTTAATTTAGGATAGGGTCGAGAGCACCTCCGGAGCGCCACTACATAAATAATATATTAATATTTTTTCTAAAAATTAAAATTATATTCTTAAATTCTAAAGATTAGTGAATTTTAATCACAATTAATAGGAGTTAAAAGACTCTAATATGAACTTTGGGTGCGATTGATCTCTCAACTCAGGGAGAGTTCAATCACAGTCGTTGCGATACCATCTCGTCTAATATATAAAAAGTATAAGAAAAAAGAAAAAAAGTTAAAATAAATAAAGTAAACAGGTTGAAAAGACCGAATGACACATACTCATTACCAATGTTTTAAAACACAAAGGCATGGGGCGAGGCATTGGGACCTCAAGAGGCGTGAGGCGTAAGTCTCAAGGCGTGAGGCTTAAGCCTCACAAGAAAATCCTACGCTACCTCATTTTAACAAATAAATAAATAAGAATATTGCAAAAAGTTTCATAAAAACAATTAAGTGTAATATATAATTATATACATTTATATATATAGGTGTGTCATGTGTGTGTACACACACACATATGTAATACTATATAAATTATTCAGCTCTAAAAAAATTAAGAGGCAAAAAAGCTAAAATTTAAATTAATTTTTTTCGTCATATATATATATATATTAAAAGGCATATAGTGTTCAATCATTATGTGGTTGATTTTGGATTCCAACAGACAATTATAAAGTAGTCACCAACTACATATGTTAGACAATGGCTCCATATCTTTGCAATGTCTACCATGAAAATTAAAGTGAAATATACTCAACAAGGTTTTAAAAAGTCTAAATTCATTAGACATAATAAATTAAGTGCTAATTTAGTCTAATAACAAAATTTAAAAATTATTTAATATTATTGAAATCATGAAGCACATGTCTTAGAAATTCTTAGTTATGTGACTCGAATCCTATTTTTATTAATGTTGAAGCACACACCTTAAAAACAAATTTAATGTTCAAGTCTTAGTTATGTGGATAGAACCCTATTTTTTAAAATTAATGTTGAGACACATTCTCCGGGCATAAAGCGAGCTTTATAGTTTGAGGTGTTAACCTCGTGAGATTTAAGCCTTTAGGTTAAGCCTCAAGGCGTTTTCGTTTTCCTTAAGTCTCGCCCCGAGGCAGCCTTGAGGCGTAAGCCTCTCACGCCTTTTAAAACACTGCTCATTACTAATAGTACCAAGTACACTGTAAGAAGATTCAAATGACTTAAAAGTCTTTCCCAAATCTTTTATAAAACCATCGGACTGTTTAAACCGCGCTCCACTTTTATTGAAACCGGCACTCTATATTCACTGAAACCGCGCTCCCATAACGGTTTCGCTCTCAAACCGTGGGAGCAAGGTTTGAGAGCGGGAGCGGATAGGGCAAGTCACGGTTTGGGTTACTAAGGTTGAGCCTCAAGGCATTTTCCTTAAGCCTCGCCCTGAGGAGAGTCTCGAGGCATATGCTTCACACGGTTTTTAAAACACTGCACACAGCACACCATACTTGTCAAGGTCTCCTCACTTATATATTTCTTGTTTGTTGCTTCTTAATAATTTTTTGCATGCCTCACATACTTATCAAAAACATATTTTCTTAAATTATTGCAGATGTATTCCTATCTGTCTGCTAAGTTATCTGCAATGGAGTTATTAACTTGAATTCAGATTTTTAACATTGTCAAACACAGAAGCAGTTTTCCAAACTGTAGCAAAAATTGAAATGGGCACAACTTCCAGATATAAAAAAATCTCCTTTGGTTACAGACTAACAAATTTCAACTGGAAAACCCTGACACATCTAAGCATGAAGAAGTATCTCTACATATGAACATGCACACTTTAACACACTGACAAAGTGGGAAAAAGGTAGCACACCAATTTCAAATTCATCTACCAATTTCAAATTCATAAGGTTTTTTCTAATTTCCCGTGGATAAACATTTATAAGTTTTCAATTCGACCAGAAAGCACCATCTAAAAATATTCTAAACCAGAAAACATTATATTTAACATGAGGCATGCTTAAATCAGGCTTTGAAACACAAGATGAGGTCATCCAAATGTTCAGGTCCACTTCGAAAGGTTTTCCATAGGCTAATAAGTATGTAAGAGTGGCTGGGAAGGACCCTAGTGTCATTCATATGTATTGATAAGGTCAAACCACCTCCAAATACAGTCTATAGAATCATACTAAGTTCTTTTATTCTATATAGAATTGTTAAGGATCTTACGAAACAAAACATGTTTAAATCAACTTTGACACATAATGAGGTCACCTAAATGTCTGGGATAACTGCTACGAGTTTTTTATCGGGTTCACCCTGACAAAAAGTTCTTTTATTCTATATAAAAGTGTTAAGATCTTAGTTACCAAACATAATGTCGATATTTTTTTTTTTGTCTTTAATCAGTAAATAAAAGAATGCATTAAATGGAGTAGGTACCTGCTCTTGCGATAAAATACGGGGGAAGCTCTCCAAGTGCAGTTCCAATACCCCATAGTATAGCCTCCAACTGAACCTGCGGCAATATGCTGCTGAGTGGAACCCTCAATCCATGTAATGATGAAAACACTGGGGGGCCATATTCAGAGCAATCCTTATCGAGCCATGAAGGACCTCTTTTCAATTGTATTGTATCATATGGAGCACTTTTCAAATCAACCCGGCCACACTGCATGGCTTTTATTGTGAACAGGGCAATGTGTGGCCCCAGATATACCACAAACGTGTGCAAACCAGATCCTGGAAAAGAAAAAGAAACATGGTTAGAAGTATTGCTAAATATTTACTTCATCAGATCAAGCACTATCAATCAAGATCCGGACACGAAATACAAATACCCAGTTCTGAGACGAATATTTATTCATTTTAATGGAAAAATATTTGAGGTGTTATGAGATTAAAACAGTTTATGAATCTAAAAGGTTTCCTAGATGCAAACCCCGTAAGTAGTATCTCAACAAAATTATATAATATTTTGAAGAATCAGACTTCACGAGTACGATGGTGTATATCAAATTGAAATAACTTCAGAGGTTCATGTTGTTAGTTTATCAGGGAAGAAAGAGGAAGGAACCCACCCCTCATACTACCAGTTAACACCTCCGGACATGAGAGTGTATTTGCACATACATAAATGTAATACATTCAGATACTGAATGAGAGAGAATTTGTTACAAAATATCCAAACTAAAGTTCAGCTCATCAAGAAAGTATTAGATAGTTCACTTGGTATCAATTCATAATCAGTGCCGTCAAAGCGTCCAGGGGACGCCTAGCCAAGAGGCCCTAGACGATAGGGGCTCTGTTAGGGGAGGCGATGCCTAGGCGACCAAAACTTACATTATTTATTTATATTATAGTAATTTAAGATATTTCATATATATATGTGTGTGTGTGTGTGTGTGTGTGTGTGTGTGTGTGTGTGAAATTAGAATTAAAGCATACATTAGGATGTGTGTGTGTTATTTTTTATATTTTGGAGATAACATCAAGCTTTATGTGGGTCTTGGGTGCCTTTGTCACTTACGCTTTAGTACCCGCGAGATGAGGCTTAGGCACCACTAGTCGAACTCATCTTAATGAGTGCCTTCCTATACCCTGATTATAGAATATGAGTTTTGGCTGGGCCAGGTGGAGGCCTAGGCGTTGCCTAGACGGCATTTTGACTACACAATTCATAATGTCTTTGAAAGCAAAACTCTTTCTTACAGATTTCAAAATCCACATTGCACCTGAAACTTGGTTACTACGCGTCCGTCAAAGGAATCAGGTCTAGGATTTAAATGACAAACAACGCTCCCTCACCAATAATTTCGCAACTACCAAGCTATTTAAGGGGTCGTTTGGTATTGTTCCTTAGGAGCGTTTTTCTACTCCCAGGAACATACATAAACGAAAACTTGTGTTTGGCAAGATGTGTATTTGGAATGTTTCTTAAAAACAGGGTCTTCCCAACACTGTTTCTTGGAAACAAAAAAAGGCTTTTCTAGAACGCTTCCAATAAAGACTCTACAAGAGTGTTGTTTACACAAACTAGGTGTTATCTCTCTCCCAAACTCCTTCCTCTCCTACTACCAACATCACCACCACCTCCCACTCCCAAAACCTCCATAACGACCATTCCCCAACTGCTACCATCCCCACCCCAAACTCCATCCGCATCGCCGCCACCACCACCTCCACACTCACCCCCACGCCCCACCAAACCTTTACCCCACTACCACCACTCCCCACCTCCATCAAAATGTCCATAGTAACAAAGTTCTTCGACTTTTTCATAAAGTTTCAAAAAAATCAAGACTTCTTTCGAAATTTTGCAAATTTCGCATATCGCATATTAAACACGAATTATTTACAATTTTAAAAAAATAAACCCCCCCAATAAACAATTAATATATGAAATATATTTTTATAAGCTTTCATAAATAATAATTTTCCATATTATTTTTATATCTTGCCCGACATTTTTCCGATTTTTTTGCCTTCATTTTTCCTAGCTTTTTCCCTAACCAAATAATGCACGAATTTCGACTTGGCCACCACCCTCATTACAACTACAACCCTCATCGTCACCACCACCATTATGACCAATCCCCCACTGCTACCTTTCATAAATAATAACTTTATTATTTTTATATCTTACCCGACATTTTTCCGATTTTTTTGCCTTCATTTTTCCTAGCTTTTTCCCTAACCAAATAATGCACGAATTTCGACTTGGCCACCACCCTCATTACAACTACAACCCTCACCGTCACCCCCACCCCCACTCTCGCTGCCACATCCAAACCACCCCCACCACTTCACCGCCACTTCCCCACCACCACAACCATTGCCACCATCACCCTCAACCCTACCAACACCTCCACTACCACCACGGCCCCACCCCCACCAACACCACCTCCCATACCAAGTCGGGCATGGGAATTATTCGTCTTAGAAAATTTTTGGAAAAAAAGGGCAAATTTCGGAAAATAAAATTGGAAAAACAAAAAGAAATTTTTCAAAAAAAAAATTTGGCAAAATTCGAAAATAAATTGAAAAAATGTCGGGCAAGGTATGAAAAAATATGAAATAAGATTACTAATTACGAAAATTATAAATGTATTCTTCATATATTAAATATTTATTCGGGACTTCTTGAAAAGTCATCCTTTTTCGATTTTTTCAAAAGTCACAAATACTTCATGAATTAATCGTTCAACAACAAAGTTGGGTATTTTTCAATAATTTTAAAAAAAATCAAAGAACTTTGTTACTATGCCACCTCCCACCCCACCACCACTCTCCAGCCTCAGTGCCAATGATTAAAAATTTTATTTTAGGGACTGTACAAGTCCCAATCGGTTTCGACCAATACTTATTTATTCGTTATTATTTTGGAAAAATTTTAAACAATTAGATTAAATTATAAAAATAAACTAAGGCAGTAGATGAGTAGAAACATACTTCTAAATTCTAAAGCCAATACCAAGTAGAAAATGTAGAGGTGGTTTTTAGGGGCTTTTAGGGTTTATGGTAATCCTTGTCTTTTAAAGGCATCGAATGAGTACTACGACGGAAACCGATATGTATCAGTTTCGACTGATTCTCATGAAACCCCGAAAAATACTTATCGATGATAAAACAGAGCGCCTCTTACCAAAACCGATACATATCGGGCGGTACGTATCGGTTTTGGCATTTTTTTCAAACCATGCTCATTACCACCATTGCCGCCACCACCACTTCCACTTTCACTTTCACTGTCACCATCACCTCGACCAATTCTCTACAAGAGGGGCACATTACAAAACAAAAAGAGAGTAAAGTATGGCATAATATTGGACATTTTGTAAAATTTGTAGCACGACGTGTATAATTTAGGCAATTTAATTAAATTATAATTGGATGGATGAAGATATTATTATGTAATCCAGTTGGAATAGTATAATAGCGATCTTAGTTTTTTTTCCATCCAAACGTGATTCAATCGATTGTGTTCTCTATATTGGATTTTGATTGACTTTTTTCAAACAGGTTCTCAACATAGAATCGCTTCAAAGAATCTAAATTGATTCGTTTCCACAATCAAAGAATCACTAGAATTGGCACCAAAACTAAACAAACATAGCTTTCTTAATATGATGCACTAGGATTACCAGACAAGTGCAAAGTGTTCCCTTCTACTATGGGCTAAAAGTCTGTCACCACCTTTCGTTTATGCCATTAGACATGGTTCCCAACGAGCCTTTGAATTTTTCCCACTGTGTGCTTGTTTTCCTACTAATTTGGATAGTGTATGAACTGAATCTCCTCATGGAGCTCAACTTAAGCATTCAATACCGTGAAAAGATAAAGAAGTTCAACATATTAGTTATAAACGAAAGGTTCTAATAATTCTTTTTCAAACTAAGAAATTCTATTTCTCTGAGAGCATGACCTTGCTTCATGATGAATTCATTTATAAGCACCATTCCTATTTGTGATTGTCTCCGAAGCATTGAGTCAGATGTTGACCAGAGCTGAGGGCCTTGTTTTTTTCGATGGATATTCGATAGGCAATGATCATTTGCGAATCACTCATCTCCAGTTTGCGGATGATACTCTGATTTTTTGCGGAGCATCGTGTCAAAACTTGTTCTCAAATGCTTTAAAGTCATCTCCAAGTTGAGGGTTAATTTGGCCAAGTCAGAATTTGTGAGTGTTGGGGAGGTGAGGGATGTACAAACCCTAGCTTCATGCCTAGGGTGTAAGGTGGGGGCCTCGCCATCAACCTATCTTGGTATGCCACTTGGTGCAAGCTTTAAGGCCAAGTCGGTATGGGCACCGGTTCTGGAAAGATTTACCAAACGCCTATCAAGATGGAAATCGTCATGTTTATCAAAAGGTAGAAAGCTAACTCTGATCAAGAGTGTGCTAAGCAATCTCCCCACATGCTACATGTCCATGTTTACAATCCCTCGATCAGTAGCTACCTCCTTTGAAAGGTTGCAAAGGGACTTCCTATGGCATGAATAGGGGGATAGTTTCGATTATCATCTTGTAGCCTGGAATAAGATTTGTCATCCAACAAACTGTGGGGGTCTAAATCTGAAGTCGTTAACACTCGTGAATAAGACTTTGTTAGGGAAATGAGTTGGGCGTTTTGGTAAGGACCGAGAGCACTTATGGCGATTTGTTATAGTGGCCAAATACGGTGAGAAATCCTACTGGGTTCCTCGGGTGGTCAAAATATCCTAAAAGGTCGGTTCGGTTTGTGGAAGGGCATTAGGGATGTCGCCAATCTAGTTGTACCCAAGTTTAGATTCCAGGTAGGCAGAGGGTTCGATAGTCGATTTTGGACAGACGTATGGTGTGGGTCTGAGCAACTAAATGATGAATTTGACAACATCTTCCTCTTAGCGGTAGATAGGGATGTGCGAGTAGGGGACTCATTCGAGTTGCAGGATTCGGGGGTAGTGTGGTGTCCAAAGTTGCATCGAGAATTGAATGATTGAGAAATTGGTGAGATGTGTCATCTCTTTCTTCGGCTTAGGAGTGCCTCTTTGAGGCTTCATGGCAAAAATGTTCGAATTTGGTCTAGCAGCAACAACGGTCGATTTTCAGTTAGATCACTGTTACAATTTCTAGGGTATGTTCCTCATGCATCATTACCCCATTGAATTGTGTGGTATCTAAGAATTCCATCTAAGGTATCTTTTTTTCTATGGAATGCAACTTTAAATAAGATTCTCACTTGTGATCATCTAAAATCTAGAGGATGAAGTTTGACTAATCGATGTTTCATGGGCCTTCAAGCGGAAGAGACAGTTGACCACTTGCTTTTGCACTACCCTATTGTGGGTGTGATCTGAAGGTATTTATTATCCCATGTAGGCGTGGATTGAGTCTTTCCTCCTAAGCTTTTTATCCTGGTGGGTTTTGGTGAGTGAGGATAGTGCTCAGATGCCAGTTTGGACATCCCTTCTTGGGGTCATTTTGTGGGTAATATGGAAAGAGAGGAACAAGAGAGTTTTTGACAACTCACATTCCTCTCTCTACCATATTTGTTCTCGAACCTGCCGAATGGTCTTGGAATGGGAAGCTTCCCGACAAGGGGAGGCAGATCTGCGAGCCTTGTTGGGTTGATACTACCCTCACCATACAAAGGAACCCTATACCATGACTGATTTTTGTTTTGTTTTGCTTTTACTTCTTTATGTCTTTGAGTTTACATTCTTGTAATCTCTTCTTTTGTAGCTCTCTTTTGATTTATATATGGCTCTCATTATCGATCAAAATTTATAAGCATCAGCTAGACAATGGTCAATAAAAACCAGATATTCAAGAATTATGTCAATGCCAGATATAGATACATTTGTGCATGCTGTAAGGGATAAAATTCGTAAAACGGTGTAACGTTGGAGAACGAGCTGGCTTTTGTTGTTTTGTGCACGAAAGTGACACGTGGACGTATGTTTGAGTCACGTGCTTAAAATAGGAGGATACACGTTATCTAATGCATAGCGTTCACGTTGTACAAATTAAGACGTATCCGTGGTCTTGCGAAACAACGTTCTCGTTGTGGTTTCGACAACGTTTCCGTTGTCTTGCGCACAACGTAGACGTTGTATTCTCGACAACGTTTCCGGTGTTAATTGAACAACGAACTCGCCGTAATTCAGATAAGGATGTCCAGGTCATATTTTAAGACATATACAACGTATTCGAGCTCGAGTTAACAACGAGACCGACTCGCAGGAGGCGATCGATTGTTCTGACAAGTGGGCCGAAAGCACTGCCTCGGTATTTAATGCAGGTCACTTCTGTGTGCTGTCAGACTCAACCGACTGAACTAATGGTAGGCTTTCACGTGTGATGCAACAGGTGGTAGATTTTAGTGACATATTTGGTAATGAGTGCAGGACACGTGTTATGGGCATCTATGGTCATCTATGGCCATACCAAAGGTTAACCTATAAATACCCCGAGAATTTCAGTGTTACAGGGATCGAAAGATAGACATATTTTATCAATGCTCCTACTTACTTTACTGTTCATCATCTTCTTCTTCATCTACTTACTTTATCATCGGAGTACAGGTCAGGGTATCACACCCTCCAACTTCTACCTTCTACCAGTAAACCAGAGGTGAACATTTGCAGCTGACGTGTGTCATTTCCGGTATTTTTCCCCCTCACATGCAATTATGAGCTTGATGCAAAACGAATTAATTTTTCAATAGAAGTTTCAAAAAAGATTATTTGATGTCAAAATGGCAATAGCTCTCAGAAGATCCATTGACCTATACTACCAATAATACTTAACCTTAAAAAGGCAATAGAATGCATGGTACTCCCAGATAGAAATTCCACTTACCTAGACCAATTGATGATGCTACACCAAGGGCCATCCACCAGACTCCAAACCAAAAATAACGAAGAAGCTCCTCAACATGCTGCAGAAATGTCATCAAAGTAGATATGTTAATCACTATCATTCAAGTATTTGAACAACACTAACAAGATGTGTGTTCAAAACTAGACTAAAGTTTGTAATCTACTCAAAAAAGAGAGGTTAAAGTAACAATGCGTGAGGAATTTATCATCCTTACTAAAACGATAAGGAATTTCAAACTTCAAGTAGTTTGTCAAATGACCATATGAATTGTTAACGATTACCATTATAAATGTTCTTATTCACATAGCAACATATATGTTGATTAGCCCTACACAATACACATAACATATTACTGGATGAAGAATAATACCTTTTCATGAGGCCCATCAATGGTCATAAGAAAAATTCCAAGAGTCACTACCAGGGTACACAAAAGCATAAGCCATCCACCTATTCCCAATAGGTATAATATGGATCTTTTTAGATATTGAATAGTGGCCAAAATGAAAAGCCATAATGTTTTCAAGGGTTGTGTTGTTAATGTCAAATTTTCGAGCTCCTCTTGATGCTTCTCAAGAAGTCCTGCAAAAATTAACAAATCTATCAGCTAATGGGAATGAATAGGACTTTAATAAACTTCGATTATAACTTCAAAATCTGACATCTCAATGTGTGCTTTCTCATTTAATTTCTCGTTTTCCTGGTTGTAAAGGAAAACCATTACAGATATCAATACCAAGGTCAGAGAAAATAGCAACTCCAAACAATAGAAGTCAAAGAAGAAAACATAATAATAGAGAAAACTGCAACTCCATTATTAGAAAAGTCAAAGAAGAAAACATAATAATACTCATAAGTGAATATAACGAATCTATTCTAATTTCTAAAAGGACAATTTTGTTGCCCAAAGTTTGGACCCTAGAGGAGGGGTGAATAGGGTCTATGGCAAATTAAGAAATCTTCATAATTCCTTAAGTAAAAAACCTAATGGTTAACAAATTTTTCCCCTTTTTAAAATGACATGTTCTAACTTCTAATAGTCACTAGATACTCCAGCTTCCTAATACCACAAGCAGAAAAAAACACTTGTGATCAATCTACTGAAACAACAGAACATCCTCAGGGAATGTCTTTTCTTTTTTATTTCCCTTCTTTCAGTACTCTCTCTCTCTCTCTCTCCCTCTCTCTTAAAAAAAAATTGTTTGGGAGGGGGATGATAATAAAATATAAGTAGGAACGCACAATAAATATTGTAGGCCTTAGAGCAAAAGGGATAATGTTAATGGTGTTCACTGCTACTCAATCCAGGCCTTGAGCATTTCAAATCCCATATCTGTGCTAATATTGACCCCTAAATAAGGCACTTTAACTTCACCGGACAAAAAAAATTGCCATTTTCATTGAAGGTGGTGATTATCTACAAAAAATATTGCCGTTTTCATTGAAGGTGAAATTCGATCAATTGGGACCCTCATCATCCCCAATCCTCTACTCCACTTTCCAATGGAACAATCAGATCAAACTTCTGGTCAGTGGTCGCCCACAACCCCTAATGCCTATACAAATTCCCTAACAGATAGCAGCATAAAAAGCCCTAACTTTTCATATCCTAACATTTTCCCACTCAAAATTGATTCATTTTCTGCGTATCATGTACATCTCATTAGACAATGATTCTCTTAAATAAAAATGACAATAAGATAAAACCCTACCCTATTTGAGCATGTTAGGGTTTCGAATTCAGTTACCAAATATTATAATGAAGCAGAGAAAAACCTAATCGAAATGATGAAAATCAATACAGCAAATCGAAAATTGAATTGCTCACTCGAAATCGACGCATCAACATCTTCAGACGGAACACGGGAAGAAGACGGAGACGTTATTGGTGTACCCGATCCCATTTCTCTTAGATGCTATAATGAATACGATACCCTAGAAATATGCTTTCTATCTGTACAGATGCTGCAGAGCGCCTCGAAAACCGCAAATCGAGCTCTCGAAAACCAGAGATCCAGATCGTTTGGATCGTTTGGATTCAAAGCAGACAAAAAAAAAAAAAGCTGCTTTGCTGATTTTGACCGAATTGCAGATCTAACGAAGCAAAAACAGAGAAGATCGCTATTTGCTTGAAGATCTCTGCAGAGATTTTAACGCTCCGAGTGCAGTGGGAGACGAGAGAAACGAATACTTATATTGGGACCCAAAATAGAGGTTTTTTCCGTTATAAGAATAATAAAAAAGAAAATAAAAAAGTTTAGGGCAGTTATGAGTTAATTACTGAAAGGCCCAAGGAATTTCCGTATCCCAGGAAAAAAAAATATGGAAAGTAATCACTTTTTCTTGCCATGTGTTCCCTTTTAAATCTATTTAATCATGGTTAGATTCAATCACCCTTAGAATTCACACATATACCCTTGGTTTTTTATAAAATAAAATAAAATAATTTAATCACAGGATTAAAAAAATTATATACCCTTAATTTTTAGAAAAATAAAATAAAATAAAATAATTTAATCACATTGTTAAAAAATTTAACCCAAATTCATGTTGAGTTGAAGGGATGACTATGTGAGAGGAATGAGCCATAGTTCCCTCCTCGCCTATGGAGGGAACTATTGCTCAAAAAATATTCTCATCCGTTACCATGTGTGATTGAAGGATTGTTATCCGAGGTGTGTTTCGATGTAGGCATAGCTCTCTGTTGTAGATAGTCAAAATCCAAGAGCTATTTCATTTTGCTTTGCTGTTATGCATCATGGAGCAATGCTGAAACCAATTTAACTGTCATTATTGGGACTTGTGAGCAATTGATAACCTTATATGGAATAGTCTAGTTTATTCTAATATTGCTGTAAAGGTCTTTGTGTATGATTTTTTTTTTTTTTTTTTTTGTGTCAGCAACATTTATAAACAGCGTTAGTTGTTAGTAGGTGGCCGATGAACTGTTTCTAAATCCATTTGAGACGCCCCTCTCTGGGAAGAAGCGGCTCTGGTTTGGACTTGAATTTTTGTAATTTTTTCAGTAAACAGGCTTGATACATTTATAAAGGCATTGATGCCTCAACTAGGCCGTTTGCCACGTCTATATCTTAGGCAAGGCGGGTTTTTTTTTTTTTTTTTTCAAAGGCATCATCTAATTGATGGGTGCTTTGTGTTATTATTTGAAGTGAGTGGGGCCTGATTGTCGCGCTAGGAAGATCACTATGATTCTATGGGAGTTCTCTTAGAACTTAATTGTAATAAAACCTTCTTAGAGCAATGTTATGTCTATTTTTTAGTTGTCTACTCTCTCTTATTTTTATATAAGAAGACAAAATAGTATGTCATTTTTTTTTTTTTTTTTGGTCCTATCACATTTATTTTGTTTTCTTGTATAAAAATAATAAAAACTATCCCATAGTGGACAACGGAAAGTGGACCTAGCATTGTTCAACCTTCTTAATGAGAGACACACCTTCATACTTTGATCCGACGTCATCTTGGATGAGTATTTATAGGGCAGTGATTAGTACACCCAGCATTAGACTATGTCATGGTCACGTGTCCCTTTTAACACTCTTTTAACCATGGTTAAGCTTAAGAAAATTAGAATTAATAATTTTATTTTTTTTGCTTTTTAAAAATTAAGCTTAAATTGCTTAACCATAGAAGTGAATGAATGTTAATTGCAGTTAATTTATGGTAAAAAGGAGGTTGTTGATCAATGAGGACTATATATTTGACACTACATAATCTACTGCGGTAGGAAATTAAGTATTTCTCATATTTATATGAGCATCACTCCTTTAACTAAGGTTAAACTTAAGAAAATTAAAGTTAATATTTTTTTTTTTTTTAAAAAAAATAAATTAAAAATCAAGTTTAAATTGAGTGAGTGAATGTTAACTAAGTTGATGTGTGGTAAAAAAGTGGGCGTTGAACAATGAGGATTGTACATTTCAGTCTAATAGTCTACTGTGGCAGGAAGTTAAGTATTTCCCATACTTATACAAGTATCATTACATTTACTTACTTGCGGCAGGAAGTTAAGTATTTCCCACATTTATAGGAGTTTCATTGCGTTTACTTTCTTTTGAGTTTTGACACCCAGGGTCATTTTAGTCAATTCATAGTGCTGCCTTTGCATTTCAGAAAACGAAGTAACGTGCTTAAATGCTGTTTGTATGGGCAAATTCCAAACGGGATGTAGTTAACGGTCAGCGTTCACTTACCAAAATAAAATAAAAAATGGTCAGCGTTCAACGACATTACGTTCGGTTTATGCATAACGTGAGAGTGTCTTCTACTGCTGGACTCCAATAATAGTAGGGTTCTTATACCATACAACGTGGTGCACGGTGTTCATTTCCATCTCAATTCAAACCGTTTAATAAATGGACCCATTTAGAATATTTCCTCGTCTGGGAGTGGATACCCGTAAAATGTTGGATCTAGATCCACTACTTTCCCGCCATGTGTCCACAACATAATGCTAAGGTCAATTAGAGGGTTCATAAGTCACTTTCATCATAGGTGAAATATATCAATGCCTTAACAACAAATAAACAGCATAATATATGATCATTTAAGTTGTAATCAATATCTATTCTATAATAATTGATAGTTTCATTTTTCTTTCCTTTTTTCAGTAACAAAAAAAAAAAACTTTCAAGAAAATAATCCCCTCCTCGAGACGTGGAGAGGATTTACCGGTCACCCCCACTTTTGTGTCGTGTGTCCCCTTTTTTATTCCCTTACATGTAGTTAAGATTCACTAACCTTAGGATTAAAGCATCTAACTTTGGTTTTTAGAAAGAAAAAAAATAATCACAAGGGCTAAAACTTGTTAACCATAGTTCAAAGGGGCTTTGTGAAAATGAGGAGGAATAGTCCCCTCCTCGGCCCAAGGAGGGGACTATTGCTCTTATTTTTATTGAAGAGATAAAAGGCAACTGTTTTTTAGCTAAATGTATAGTGCAAATTGCCATTTTCTTTGAAGTAATTGTAGCTTAATTTGTAACTTATTTGGAGCTATCTAGTATCTACTACAAAACAATGATATTTTAAGCTGCTTCCATTAGTTTAGACACAAAAAAAAAATTTAAATATATATATATATATATATATATCATTCAATTTCTTAATGGACAACCAGGGGTGTCAATGGGCCGTGTTGGCCTGCAGTCTAGGCCCGGCCTGGCCGGTCTGATTGGATAGCTGGGTTGGCTTGGGCTTGGAGTCTTAGACCAAAAGTCTGTTTTGATATACTTTTTGGCTTGGTCTCGGTCTCTTAAGCCAAAACCCATTTTAGTATACTTTATTTGGGCTTAGCCCAACTAGACCGAACCAACAAGGCCTATTTATTAAAAATCCCAATCAGGCCTAGCCCAACTGGACCGGCCCAACAAGACCTGTTTATTTAAAAATCCCAAACAAGGCTTTTTTTTTTTTTTTTAATCACTCGAGTCCTTAACCGAGTCAAGTAGCCACTGACACTCCTCTACACATTATTTACTGTCTATACACCAAATTTAAAATTAAATTTTCCACTCTCGTTTTTTAAGAAAAAAATAAATAAATCTACTTATATAAACCATCTACTTCCTCTCTCGCCTTTGGCCAAATATCCTAGCAAAGATGACCAAAGTCCTCACCCTCCCTTTTCCTCCATTATCTCCAGCCAAAGACCCTGACAATTCTATAGAAAGAGTCAGAGACCCCTCTAAATATTGATCTTAGATCCTCACTGGTTGAGCGACACCACCTTATTCTATACTCTTCTCCTCCATTCTCTCTCTAATTTTAGTCTTATGATCGAATCTGAGCTCCATGTTTGATTCTCATAGGGTAGCCGAATTTTCAATCACCAAAGGAGGAATTTGAGAAAATCAGTATTCTTAATTTATATTTTTATCGAGATGAGAGCAAAAGAAGATGGTGTTTGATCCCCATTAGAAAACTACCATTTTCCGTAAGACCTAAGCAGAGATAGTTGAATTTACAATCACCAATGACTGAGAAAATAAATTTTTTAAAATATATACAAAAAAAAAGAGTTTGAGAAAATCATGAGAAGAAAGAGGAAGAAGATGGTGTTTAGTGGTAATTTAAAGTTTGATGTTTAGTCAGTAAATATAGTAAATGTTGGTGTGTGCAACCACCCTATATACATGTGTGTACAAACTACAAACAAACTTCCATCCAATTGATTTAGGTGGTGTTTGGTAATATTAATATAAATAGGTAGAAGTTATTTGAAAATTGTGCTTAGTTAGACTTTAAATAGTAAAGTTGAAGGTTTACATCTTTTTGAAGTAGAGATTTTAGAAGTAAAAACCTCTATTTTAAAAAATAACTCATAGCTACTTTTTTATTTAGAAGTAAATCCCTACTTTTTAACTCTTGGCAAAACAAAAGAATCCATGTCTGTTTTAAGGTTTTCAGGTCCTTTTTCTTCATTAAATAAGTTTGGCTAAGAACATTGAAATGGAAATTTTTAGGTGATAAACCTATCAAATATGGCAACCTAACCATGGTACATACAAGAGAAACGTGTTTAAGAATCAAAGAAACCAACCCCCCAAAGTAAAAGAAGATCATAATTATACGGAAAGCTGATTCAAACCATCTTAAACACTTGACAACGATGTAATTTCAAGTTCAAACAAGCTACTCCATCTTAGATCGTCACAATACGTTTTTGAAATTCGGGTGGATCACACATATCATGGAAATTCTCTACCCAACCCCGAGGTTGCTATTTAAGACCAACCCTGGCCCAAATTAAGCCCGTTTCTGCCCTAACATGGGGATTCTCTGACTAAGGTGGTGTTTGGTAACACTAATCTAAATAAGTAGAGCTTATTTGAAAATTGTGCTTATCTGGGCTTTAGATTATTGAGTTGAAGGTTAATTGCATGTCTACATAACAATCTAAAGTCCTAAGCATAATTTTCAAATAAGCCCTACTTTTTTAGATTAGTGTTAGCAAACACCACCTAAATGACGCATGAAGACTAGGGGGGTCAATGGGCTGGGCTTGAGCTTGAATTTTTGTGATTTTTGAATAGATTCAGCCCAGACCTAACATGTTTAAATAGGGTTTTTAGGGCCCAAATTCAGCCATTGACACCCCTAATGAAAACGGTACCTTCCATCTCCTACTCCCTGTCAAAAGACATCCCTCTGACTGTTATCCATCTGAATGAGTGCATCGTCGGGAGGCGTTCCTGATGAAAAGGCACAGTATTATTTATTCCATATGGTTGAAAATGAAGAACTGTTTTGATTCAGCTTGCGATATACCCAACTCATCGGGTCTTCCTCATCGAACTAAAGAAAATCTATTTCTGCGTTCACCCACTCTTTCACAAACAACGGAACTGCGTGTCCCTTCATCAATGACAAGGAGATCGGATCATATTTTAGATCCATTGCCAAATGTATTCCAAAGCCATGGTAAGTGTCAGAGCCATCACAGAGTTATTTTACATCAGCCTTGAGCTTTAGAATAAATTGCGGTTGTGTATTGTCAGTCAGTGAGTCTCCTATTGAGCTCTGACACCAATAGTTGGGATTAAATCAGAATTGATGATATATGCCATTCGTGCCCTGATTGAGCTATGAAACCATAAGATCAAACTCAAATGTATAAAATTAAAATACTATGAGAAGATAACAGGTCCTTTGAGGAGGATGACATTTGTTCTTGACTATTTCATAAAAATGAAATACTCGCCTACAATATAGATCCCAACAACCCTCTAATCTCATAGAGCATATGCTCTAAGGAATCTACTAACCTTAGCTATGTATCTTATTACCAAACAACATTAAAAACGACTTCCTAATATGCACATATGACATAACAATGATCTTTGTTTAACTATATTTTATTCTCAATAATTCATTGACTGAACTTTATTATCACACAATCTCATTTGAGCTCTTGGAAATCTAATGAGGTGTCCGGTGTCCCTGCATTAATTTCTAATAAGCTGGTGATCACCCATATAGGAACAAAGATTAAATCAGAATTCATTAGCTTATAAATGAAGAGGCATGTAAGTGAAAACATTGAAATGTAATGCAAAATAACCTCTGGTTCAAATCACCGAAGTTCAATACAGTACAATCTGAATTGAATGCCAGCATTTTTATTCATACATATTTTCATGGCAGGGAAAAAATGTTAAAACATCTTTTACCAGATTTGCAATGACTACTTACCTACTTCTGAAGGAGAGACGCCAAATGTAGCTCAATATCTTCTTTAGCTTGTCTATCAAATGGGTCTTCACCAATATAAAGATCTAATATAGACCGACATAAGAGTTTGCTCTGGATGCTTCCCACCTCTTTTCCATCAACTAAAGAAAGAATGGAACAGGAATACCAAGTTTATATTATTATAAATAAGTAGGAAAAAGTAGAAACCAAGATGATTTTCATTCATGTCAACCATACAAAACATAAAACTGTGACCTGAAATTGGCAGTACATCAAAGCAAGAAATAAACCTAAGACTTTATCCTATCTCATATATATGGTACTTTAACAGACGGAAAATATAAGTTGTCTAAGCTATTTTGAGTTTTATGTTTCTGAGGCCCATTTGGATAATGCTTTCAAAATGTGTCTTTGCGTTGCGTAAAGCCGTAAAGTATAAACTATACACAGGCTCAAATATAAAGAGATGATGGAAGCAGCACTTTAGGTCTAATCTTGAAACTTCTAGTGCTCACATTGTGAAGATTGAAATTGTGATAATCTTTAATCATGAATTGAAACTCATCTCAAACCTTAAACAACATATTTTTCATCTTTCTTATTTATTTATTCTGTTAAATTTACGGTGGAGTAAATTTAATTCAAAAATTAATTCCTCCAAATCATTTAGAAGTGTAATGCAAAATATAACAGGAATTCTAACCATATACCTCCCCCTAGGATTTATGGATAAATTAAGAGAAAAATATAACAGGAATGCTAACCATATACTCCCCCCTACAATTAATGGATAAATTAGGAGCAAATTTAAATAGGGTGAGATTGAATATCTTGATATTTGATCAGTCATAGGGTTTTCATGTGATTGTAACACCAGAAACTGAGAATGTATGTCAAGGAATTGAATCAACTGACAACACACAAAACACCAAGTTTTAGGACATTGAGTTCCACTTTGTTGGGAAGAGAAAGGTTAATATTTTTTCAATCGGTAAATTAGATCAAATGTGTTATCCAGTTAAAAGACACACTTGAAGATTAAACTCTAGAAGAAAAGGAGAGAGGAAGAAGTATTGGAAGAGAATACGTGATTAGAGAGATCTGCTCTCTAATCCCTTCATCTTATATTATAATAACCCTAAAGAGGGGCAATTACAATAATACCCTTAATGAGGAATTTGGTGTATCACACCTCCATAACCAAACATATCTCAACACTCTCCCTCAAGATGGGCATAGATATTCAACATACCCAGCTTGTTAAGAGCACCTTCTAAACTTCCCCTGGCAACTCCCTTTGTGGGTACATCAGCCAGTTGGTTTCCCGTTGTAACAAATAGTAAGTAAAGATACCCCGAAGCAACTTGCTCTCTGATAAAGTGCCTATCAATTTCAATGTGTTTAGTTCGGTCATGTTAAATAGGATTCTAGGCAATATTGATGGTGCCTTGTTATCACAAAACAACTTCATAGGAATATCCACCTTCATCCCCAGATCTTGTAGTAAAATTTTCAGCCACAATAATTCTGCTACCCCATGAGCCATTGTCTTGTACTCTGCTTCAGCACTTGACCTAGCCACTACACTTTGCTTCTTGCTTCTCCAAGTGATAAGGTTACCCCCAAGGAACGTACAATACTCTGTGGTAGATCTCCTGTCATCTACACTTCCAGCCCAATCAACATCAGTGTAAGCTTCCAAACGAGAGTGACCATTGCAAGCACCCAATTTTCACACCCCTATCCTAACCATGGTTAAGGATTCTTAACCATGATTACCCCAGCCGAGTCCCCTTAACCCTAGTAAGCCCTAGGTAAAGCCCTAGCAAACCCTAGGACTTAACCCTAGTTAAACCTAGGCCTAACCCTAGTCAAGACTCTAACCTTAGGTAAACCCTAGTCATAGCCTAGCCCTAGCCTAGATCCAAGCCCTTAGGGTTTAATACCTTTAAGTCCAAGGCCCCTAGGGCCTAAACCCTCAGTTTGGGCCCAAGGAGGCCAAGAAATTCAAATAAACCCCCTCCCGTACCGCATGCTCAGCCTGGGCCTAAAACCCAGGCCTGGCGGTAATATGTTTGCCGACACCCTCAACTTGCAAAGGCTGGGGAATGGCGGTAAATGCATTACCGCCATTCCCTGAGTTTTCTTTCTACTGCACACCAACCCCCCTGCGCACAGTGCACGCCTCTGGCCACACCCCTCCGCCTGCATACACTCCTCTCCGCCACCTGAGAACCCATCCACCCTGGTACTAATACCAGGGGTGTCCCCATGGCCTTCACTATAAATGGGACACCCCCATAGCCTTCTGGTTCACCTGCAAAAATACCCCAGTCGAACCCCTATCCATTTCCGAAGCCCTAGCCCTCTCCTCAAACTTCTAGGCACTCTCAGAAGCTTCCCCGAAGCCCCAGCAGCTTCTCCAGCCTCCGGCAACCTCCCTGCCACCACGAGCAGCACCGCTACCAGGCCACCCACGCCTCTACCAACATCAGCAGTAGGGTAAGGCATCCCCCTACCCCTTTTTGTTACTATTTCGATCATGTTGTGAGCCTCTGGTCCTTCCAGGGGAGTTTCCTCTTTTAGTTTTGACAGAAAACCCAAAGTAGGGGGCTCCCCCACCTTCCTCATAGGTGTGGGGAAACCCACAGGGGTATAGCACCATTTTGAGCAACCTCAAGACCTTCTGGGGGTCCCTCATGCTATGAGGGAACCCCTGGGTACACCCCCCAGCAGTCCCGTAGGGCCTTTTCATACTTCTGGAAAATTTCATGAGTGTCAGTAAACTCAGTACCGACACTCCTGGAGGTTTCTGTTTCAAGGCTTATGGGCCCCACTTGAGCAAACCCTGGTTCTATCTAGGGCATGGGTTGACACCCTGAGGCCTTTTTGAGTTAAACATGGGCTTTATGGACCCTCCCCTTTAACCTAACCATGGTTAAATTGCAAAAAAAAGAAAATTGCCAGAGTGTCGGTGAACTGATTACTGACACTCTGTTATTTTATGTGCACAGGACTGTAGGCCCACACCAGGCCCACATGAGGCATCCCCTAGGGCCCACAACAGGTCTAGGGCATTCCTCTCACCGAGATCTTCTTGACCATGGGTTCAGGACCCCCTAACTCCACCCCTAACCATAGTTACGGGTGCAAACCCTGGTTAAAAATGTGTCATATTAGCGAAAATCCAATTACCGCCCATATTGATTTTGGACTTTTTTGGGCTTTTGCAGGAGCCCAGCCCTCATGGGAGACCCCTGCCAGACCTGACTTGGCCTCCTAGGCCTATTCCAGACCCCTCCTTGGCTTAACCACAGGTTAACCTAACCCCGGTTAAAAACTAACCATGGTTAGTTGGCCTAACCGCATGTAAAAATCCCAGAAAATCCAAAATATTCTGAAATTTCATAAAATATCAACTTTGGACTGTGCAAGCATGCTTAACCACGGTTAGATGAGCTTAACCATGATTAACACTTGGTTCAACCATGATTAAGCCATGGAAAAATTCCAAAAAATCATGAAAAATCATAAATGACGGTATAATTCCAAAACCAATTTTGTAGAATGCCTAACCACGGTTAAACGGACTAACCATGGTTAAACCCATGTTTTAACCATGGTTAGCCCCATTTAACTTTGGGAAATTTGGAAAAAGTCCCCAAAAATCATCAATCAACTTTTAAGGACCATAAAAACTAATTTGGACCTTGTCCAACCTTGGTTAGCACCCCTAACTGTAGTTAAACCCGTTTAACTCCAGTTAAACCCTTTTGGCCTACCGAGCCCAATTCATGCCTACCGGGCTCACCCGGCCTAACGGACCCAACCCAAAGCCTATCGGGCTTACTCTTGGCCTACCGGACTAAACCTTAGCCTCCAGGCTTACCTCTTGGCCTACTGGGCCCAAACCCTAGTTTACCGGACTACCCATTGGCCTACCAGGCCCAATACCATGCACTTGACCAACCCTGGTCAACTCAACCCTAATCTACCGGACTAGACCCTTAGTCATCCTTGGTGCACACATAACACTCTCCTAGCCTTGGCACAGGCTCAAGTGCCAGAACTAAGCTCGGTCAGATCTCACCCTAATGTGAGTACGTAGGCAACCCGGGTTCAACCCTAGTTTAACTTTTTCCTTCTTGGATTAGTGTAAACTAAACCTAAGGCATTTGACTAACAACTTAACATTAATTTGACTTAAACCTAGTAAGTAGGGAACCGTTGTAAAACAGAAGTACCGAGGTGCCTAACACCTTTCTCAGACTTAACCGAACCTCTTACCTAGAACTCTAAGCAGACTAAGACCTTATCCATTACCTAAGACTTATCTCTACCGAATTAATAAGTAGCAACTTTGATCATAAATCAGTGAGTAAAAATCTGTGCTCACAACCATGGTTAACAAATAGAAAATCATTCCCTGGAGTGGCCTTCAAGTACCTCAAGATTCTCTCTACTGCCTCATAATGAGCAATCCGAGGTTCATGCATGAACTAACTGACAACACTGACTGCATATGCGATATCAGGTCTAGTGAGAGAGAGAGAGATGAGACGACCAACTAGTCTTTGGTACATCTCTTTGTCCTCTAGTAACTGGCCATCACTCGAGTTCAACTTATGATTCTGCTCAATAAGAGTGTCTGCTAGTCGTCAACCCAATTTTTCAGTATCTTTAAGTAAGTCTAAGGTATACTTTCGCTGCGACATAAAAATGCCCCTTTTTGATCGAGCAACCTCGATACCCAGAAAGTATTTCAAACTACCCAATCTCAAATTCCGTTACTAGGAATTTCTTTAGGTTTTGGATCTCTAGTGGGTCATTGCCAGTCGCCACAATGTCGTCTACATAGACAATCAATGCTGAAAGTAACTCCCTTTTTTTCTTGACAAAGAGAGTGTGATCAGCATGACTCTGTAGATAATCCATCCTCTCCACAGCTTCACTGAACCTCTCAAACCAAGCTCGTGAGGACTGTTTCAGTCCATAAATAGATTTTTTCAATTTGCAGACCTTTCCTTCACTGTTAGGTAACTTGAACCCAGGAGGAGGGGACATATACACTTCTTCTAGTAGGTCTCCATGAAGAAATGCATTTTTTACATCTAACTGATGTAGGGGCCACAAGTGATTAGCTGCCAAAGACAAGAGAACTCGTATGGAGTTCATTTTAGCAACCGATGCATATGTCTCTTTGTAGTCGATCTCGTAAGTCTGAGTGTACCCCTTAGCTACCAGTCTTGCCTTGTACCTCTCAATTGATCCATCTGCATTATGTTTAACGGTGAACACCCATTTACAACCTACTGTCCTTTTTTCTTTGGGTAACTCAACCATTTCCCATTGTCATTCTTAACTAGAGCTCTCATTTCTTCCATCATAGCATCACGCCACTTATAATCAGAGACAGCCTCCTGAAACCTGGAAGGTAAAGACATAGAAGAAACGGAGGACAAGAAAGCAAAATAGAAGGGTGATAAAGAGGTATATGAGATGAAGTTAGAGATAGGGTGAACCGTACACTTACGCTTCCCTTTGCGTATGGCAATAGGAGCAGTATCATTATCAATATCAGGATCAGAAATAGACACCACAGGAGGCAATAAAACATTGTTACCTAGTTCAAAGGAGTCAGAATTGGGAGATGGCCTTATCACAGTGATACCCTTCTTTTTGCATCTGGTATAAACCTGTAGGTCCTTCGTAGTAATAGACTCAGTAGGAGTAATAAAAACATGAGGGATAATATCAGGAACTAATGGCCGGAAGTGGTACGGAAGGCAAACTCTCTTCCAACAATGCACTATTCTCCCCCTGAAGAGAGGTAGAGGCAAGGTTCAAAATCTCGATGAGATCTCGCATATTTCGACGAGATATCTCGATCTTTGAGGATCCCGACATATCTAGACGGGGAATTATAAATTTTACAATTTTTTGGGAAATTTCGGAATATCGCACCATATTTCCGAAATTTCGGTCGAAATCTTTAAAAAAATTGCTATTGAGGAAAAAAACCAAATTTTTTCATTTTTTTTTTGCTGTGATTTTTTTTTTGTGAAACCCTATAGGGGTTCACTTTGTCTAAAACAGGAAAAAAAAAAAAAAAAAAAAGAATAAGAGAAAGAAGGAAGAAGAGAGGAGAAAGGAGGAAGGAAGAAAAACCTGTAGCCGCTGTCGCCATCGCCGTTGCCGAGCAGTGACTGTCGGTGAGTCTCTCCTCTTCCCCTCTTCTCTTCTCTGATTTTTTTTGGATCTCGAATCTGATGTTACGAATGGTTAGGATTAGGGATTTTAAAGTTATAACGGTTTTTACGAAAAAGAACCTTAGTTATTCATTAATTACTAAAAGGTACTTATTTATAAATAATTTTCATTTTTAGATTTTTTTTAAGAGAGCCCTCCCTTACATTACAATTTACACACTAATGATATTAAAAAAAATTTGTATTAAATAAGAGTGTTAGTAGTAGAGGCCTAATAATAATATTTCATAAATTAAAAATTACAAAAAATTTCATGTTTTTCACTATTTTTTTAATTTTTTCCTCCACGTGCGATATTGTTCCCTCGATATCGATATATCTTGCGAAATATCCTCGATATATCTTTTTTCCATGGTTCGAAATGACATGCGAAATCAAAATTTCGAACCTTTGGTAGAGGAACAAGAAAAAAATGGAACATTCTCAAAAAATGTGACATCCATGATTACAAACCATTTGCCCGACATGGGATCAAAACATCGATATCCCTTTTGTGTGGAGGAATACCCCAAGAGAACACCCCAAATGGATTTGAGATCCAATTTTGTTCGATGAGGACCCAAGAAATGAATGAAGCAAGGGGGATAGGGAACAGAGGTTGGGCTGGACAGAGTGGTTGATACGGAGATTTCAACTTCAGTACCAAAGATGGCATGCGATTAATCAAATAGGCAGATGTGTACACTGCTTTAGCCCAAAACTTCTTTGGAATATTCATACCCATCAGTAAGCTGCGAGCCACCTCCAACAAATGACGGTTCTTACGCTCGGCCACCCCATTTTGTTGGGGAGTATAAGGACATATGCTCTGATGGATCATGTCATGATCAGCCAAATATTGCCTTAAGTCTCCCTCGAGGTACTCCTTTGCATAATTGGATTGTAAAATTTTAATCTGCTTCTCGAATTGGGTCAATACCATTCTGTGAAACCGCTTGATGAGGTCCAGGATTTTAGCACGAAAGTAAATCCAGGTATAACGAGAGAAATCATTCACAAAAGAAATAAAATACCGATAACCATGCATAGATAAAGCAGGAGCAGGGCCCCCGACATCAGAATGAATCAGCTGAAACGGAGACACACTTTTATTCATACTCGAAGGAAAAATAGTTCTACAATGTTTGGAGAGTTCACACACTTCACATTGCAGACTATGACCAGGAACAAACTTAAACAGGTCCAGAAAAACCAACTGCAAAGACTTAAACGATATATGACCTAGACGATTGTGCCACAATCTGATTTTGGTATCATTATTACTACTACTAGGAATACTACTACTCTGTAATGCTCAAGGAGAACCATCAACATCTAGGAGATAGAGACCATCTGCTTCACGACCATTCCCAATTGTTTTCCTCGTCACCAAGTCCTGAAATACACAATGAGTAGGAAAAAATGTCACACAACAGTTAAGACTCTTGGTCAAGCTGCTAATTGATAACAAATTTGAGGATAAATTGAGAACATGAAGAACATATGTCAAAGAAAGGGCATCAGTAAGTTTGACAACACCCTTGCGAGAGATAGAGGAAAGAGCACCATCAGCAACCCTTACTTTATCCCTTCCAGACAAGAGACTATAGGAGGAAAAAATTGTGGATAAACTAGTCATATGATCTGACGTACCTGAATCAATGATCCAAGTAGGGGCTGGACTGTGAATGAGAAATGAAATTAGCAGAAGTAGTACCTGACTGAGCAAATGAAGTAGAGGCAGAAGAACCTTCTATTTGACTCAAAAACTGGCGAAGACGATCAATATTTGCATTAGAAAAGTTCTCGGAGGTGGCGGAAGATGGTCCAGTGAGAGTATCCGATGCCATCAAGTTACCCAAGGAAGGATGCAAGAAGGTTGCAGTGTTGCCTCGATGATTGCCCATCTGCTGTCCGGAACGAGAAAACTTGACGGGTCGGCCAATGAGATCCCAACAAGTTTCCAGAGTATGTCTAGTCTTCCCACAATGGTCACACTTCAACTTATCTTTGTCATCAAGAGGCCTATTCTTCCAAGGAGGGTATTTTCCACCTCAAGGAGCCCTGGAAGCTATCGCAAGGGCGAGATGATCGCTGGTCTGAGTGATTGTCATTGCCCTTTTTCTGCTTTCCTCACTTTGGACTAGGGAATAAACGTGGTCCAAAGAGGGGAGCTCATCTTTCCCTAAAATTTGGACTCGAGTGACTTCAAAGTCCGGATTCAAACCCGCCAAGAAGTCAAAAATTCTGTTTCGTTCCACCTGTTTACTGTGCCGATCGCTGTCTTTATCTGTGTCTCATTTGATGACCTGAAAGTGATCCAACTCTTCCCAAAGACCCTGAAGAGTGGAGTAATAGGTAGAGAGGCGCTCTCCCTGATGAAACATAGCTATCTCTTGCCTCAACTGATAAATCCTGGCGATGTTCTGACGCTAGGAATATGTTCTAGTCTCCTTATCCCAAATTTCTTTCACTGTCCGAATGAACAAGAAGCCTCTACTAATGGAAGGTTGCATGGAGTGCAATAACCACGACATAACCATAAGGTTCTCTTGCTCCCACTTGTCATATGTCTCGGCCTCTATAGCTGGCTCCTTTACTCGGCCTGTCAAGTACCCTAGCTTCCCTCTTCCACCGATATACATCTTAGCGGATTGAGACCACTCAAGGAAGTTGGTGTCATCCAACTTAATGGTTGTAATAAACACCCCGGGGTTATCACCATAGCCATTCGTGACGGGCTGAGTGACCATACTCCTTGATACCGTCGATGTAGCTTCAGATATCCCTTCAGGCCCACCATCATTGGCCATATTTGATACTGCTCTATGCCAATCAATTCAAAAAAGGAGTAAGCAACTGCTGATCCACACAAACCAGCCCCAACAACTTATGCCGGGATTCACCAAAAAACGACAAAATTCACATGAGGCAAGTGTCTGTATACAAGAAGCATCAAGGATCAAGTTCACGGTGGTAACCAACCATCAAATAACCCCCAAACAGTGATATGGGGTTTAGCAAGGCAAAAGGATTTTAAAAACCAGGGATACGATCACCACAGATTACATCCACATGAAAAACGTGGGTAATAGGAGTATAAAAATACTCATAAAGTTCTCAAATCTCAACCAAATCCCGTGAGATCACTTCCAATAGATGGGTAAGTAAATTTCGACCCAAACCCTCTTGGATTTGTGTTACAAAAAACCCCAACCAGATCGCAGGATGCGATTTACAGGAAAACTGATTTTTCCAAAAATTCTTGAAATAATTCTGAAAAACACATTTATGTATGTCAAAAAATTCCAAGAAATTAACCAATATTCTCTACGTAGGGAGATCTCTCATGCGGCAGCATCATCCATCCTATGGGGTTGTACGGATGTTGATGTCAGCACTGTGCGTGGAGAAACAAACCAGAAAAAAAAAACAAAAAAACTTACTTCTGTTTACTCTTCTTCCCTCTTTCGTTCTCTGAACCTGTGCTTTGATACCAACTTGAAGATTAAACTCTAGAAGAAAATGAGAGAGGAAGAAGAAGTATTGGAAGAGAATACGTGATTAGAGAGATCTGCTCTCTAATCCCTTCATCTTATATTATAATAACCCTAAAGAGGGGCAATTACAATAATACTCTTAATGAAGAATTTGGTGTATCACGCCTACATAACCAAACATATCTCAACAGATACAAAGGTGCTCAATGATGAGTAAACTAAAAAAAGCTACTACAACATGATAGAAAAGAAGAAAACAAAGAAACTATGCCATCCGTAGTCAAAAAAGAAAGTGAGGGTAAGATCATCGATATCCCTCCCTCCTCAACACACACCAAAAGTGAAGAGAGTGAGATATCTCTTTACCAATATACTCAAGAGGAACAAAAATGTTGTACAAAAATCCTGCTAATTATCTCCTCCCACATACTACAATATATGGCACCCGAAAGATAATCACATCCGTCGTGTTGTCCACATCCTTCAAGAACCAACTGGAGATTCAGTCTATAAAAGTAGAAAGGAAAACCCAAGACACCCATAACCGGGATAGGACATGTCCCCACATCTTGCTAACTAGAGGACAATGAATGAACATGGGATCCACTGATTCCTCATTGGACTTACAAAAAATAACTGTTAGCATGTCTCTAGCTCTTATTCTTTGGTCCAATGTGAGAATGTTATCTAGAGGAAGACGAATACCTGGCTTCCCTACTGTTCTAAAAGGAAAAGCCAAAGAGTATCTCCTTTTGATTGGTAAAATGAACTCAAAGAGAACAGCCCTTTCCTATTCCTAGACTAGATTCATCTATCTCTAACCTGAGGGTTTGGCTTCACCAGTGATAAGAGTCTAAGCAGACGAAGGTAGTCCTCCAACACCCAATCCTTCATGTCCTTTCTCAACCTAGGTGTCTTCATTGTTTTGCAATTGATCTACTCAACACAAGCTGTCACTGACCAATATATTTCAGACCATCAACCCAAATATTGTAATGGATATTACCTTGAAGGCTTGAACCCAAGGCTTGAACCCAACTACCTTTTTATTGAATTAAAGAGAGCTTTGAAGAAAATATTCAGCATGGAGGTAAGAAGACAACATAGATACCTACCTATGATTCCCTTTACTCTCGTAGAAGTAGAAGTTGAGGTGCGTAGCATTCAAATTGCTGAGCAATGTGATTTTCAAGATCTTGCATTGGTTGCTATAAATGCATCAGTCCCTAGCATAGTAACAAAGTTCTCAAATACTTCCTGAATTATTCTCAAACTATTCATTTTTTAAAGGGTAAAGATTAAAACGGCCTTTTTTTTTTTTTTACAAACTAACGAATTATTCGTTAATTCGCGAATTGCCGACTTATTCTAAACTTATCCCGAATGGGGATTTCTCACAAATTATTCATCCAGTCTTATTCAGAATTCTAAAATAAGAATGAAGGCAAAATAGACTTGCTATTATCAATAGGGTTATTACCAATAACCCGAGACTTATTTCACATTGATAAATTCACATTTAACTGAAGTCACCAACTGAGTGAAGAAGGGAGAAACCTCCATCAAGCAAGTTTTTTAGGGGTTTGATATCCATTCAACAGAACTGGGAGAAAAATATGGTTTTGCACGCTAATTAGTCTACTGAACTCCAACCAAACTAAGAGTAAAAAGATGGTTTGTACTATTTAATCTGAGTTATTTCTATATTGTGCTAAATAAATATGTTATGCCAAATAAATACACTCAGATATTGCTTATTTGATTTTATCTATTTAGATTGTTATTTTTCCCGATTCTATAAATCTCTGAATTGGTTATGTAATCTGAATTGCATATACAAAATGTAATCTATATTCTTCTTCTTTTTTAAATTATATAAGGCTTTGCTTAAGCCTTATATGATTTTTCCTTAAGTTTGCTTGTTTACACATTGGTTTTTTTAGGAATTAGGATAAGTGTCTAATATAGTAAGCCAATCCATCCTAATTGGTAAATGGATTAGTTGGTATCACGTTCCTATTATTATTATATTTTCCCGAATTTGTCGAATTTTGCCAATTTTTTCCGTATATAATCCCCGATGAATAATTCCTGAAAGCGAACTTTGTTACTATGGTCCCTAGACTCCCTACGTTCCAATTCTTTCAAATTGTTGGCCTATATGCGAAGTTTCCATTAATATATGGAGTAATAGGGTCTCCTAAAAGTACCTCATGTATGACCCCCCTTTCCCTCTCCTTGAGGGAGTATAGGAGCTCAGGTTTGAATGCAAGAGGGAATCTTGGGCAGCAAGTGACTAGGGAAACTTTGGCCAACAGGATCTTTAGAATGTGATTCAATATGTTTTTGGGACTAAAAATATCTTTCATTTAAGCATCAAGGGTGCTTGGAGATCATCTTGATACCAAAGCAATCACGTTCATAAAATCACCTTCATAATTCATGAGAACTAAAATGATCACCATAAGATCTCAAGCCCAATAAAAGGTGCTTCCGGCCTGGCCCTCATTTAGTCATTTATGCCATTGGAGGCTTGCAAATGTTGTGGATAAAATTTGTCTCCTTGTTGTAATCTCAAGATAGTGAATAGACACACTTTGTGAAATGCCAGTGGTGATGCCAACTCTTTTGATAAAGAGGTTGTTATCTGGCTTTGTTTTTAGCTTCCTTCCTCAATTTCCTTCTTGAGTATAATTCACTATCACTTAGAAAGAGAAGAATCTCTCATGCAAGCACAACTGATTTTTATGTACACTATCGAACTCATAACATCAAATTGTTATAAAGCCTTCATTCACACTGGGACAAAAATTCAATGGCTAAGAGTTTCAGTAGTAATGACGTAAAGTGCCAATGTACAATAGGTCTAGCCCAAACCTAGGTCAGAATTTGTGTTGGATCATGTGGTCGAAAGTCGAAACTGTCATGGAGGTTGGCTCTTCAATTTTATTTCAGAAAAGTGTTATCAATCATAAAGACCATAGCTAAATCTAAAACCAAAGCACCAATGACCAACCAACTGACCAAGCATAAACAAAAAGAAGTGATAAGCCTTAGTGAGAAAATGTAGAATAAATTGAAATTACTCTAACCTGCTGCGGGATAATATTCTAGAACAAAAATTAGAAACAAATAAAAAGTCTTACTAGTTGTGCAAAGTACATGGCCCCTTTCCCTTGAAAGATCTATTATAGATCCCCGTGGTATCTTATATTCATCTTTAAACTGGGAAGTGAACCTGCAACCATAAGGCTGTTAGATTACAAATGAGTTACACTAATAATGGAACATGCAGATGTTAAGAAAAGTTTCCTCTCAAATTAAGAAATATGAACTATTTGGTTCTCTGTTCATGAATCTATTAAAAGACCACACATGTGGGAATTACTAAGGTCGAATATGGAAGAAAGAAAATAAGATAAGCAGAGAGATATTAGTGACAGGACAAATGGGATGAGATGCAAGTGACAGAGATGATCCTCGAACTCTTGAAGGACCACATGAAGAAACAAGATTGGAAACACAATAATCTGCTATGTAATACAAATCATGTGAGACAAACAGAAAGGAAAGAGCTCTCACATAGTCACAGTCAAGGTTTTAAATTTCCGTAGAAATTTCGATATTTCCATTCGATTTTGAGCCATTACGGAGTTTTCAACATTTCAAAATCTACACCAATTTCAGCTTCTTCCTATATGAAATTTCCAGTAGTTTGATGAAATAAGGAAGGAAGTTTGAGATTTGAATAACTCATTTTGATTTCGAGTTTTTTACCATGGTCAAAACTGATGTCAAATTAATGAAATGAAGTGATTTATAATGTAAATAAGTATAAGCAAAGTAAAGTGCAAATAGTTCAGAGATAAATATAATAGAGAAAAGTAACATCAATACCTCTACAAGGTAATTACCTCCAAAATTTTGACTTTCTAAGCATTAGAAATAGGTCACTTCCTACAAAGATTTTGCTTCCATTTATATTTACCAGCCAAATGGTATGGGTAACAAAGGTCAAAAAAATGATACCTTTGAAGCAGTTCCTTGTTATCAGATCCCCCAAACTTTTGTAGTCTTTTTCCTACAGACTCTTCAAAAGCACTGCGTACAGAATGAATGCTTAATCTTCCATACACTATTTGTAGTCTAACAGTCATGCATAGATCCTTTTCCAAGACATCTTCATTGAACTCCTTATTTTCCTTTATTTCAGAAACTGAAAGTTTTCCATATTTCTCACTGAGCAAGTTCTTTATGTCACTATCATCAGCATAAACACCTGTGAAAATGGCACACTTATGTTAGAATAGATTTCAACAGATTAATGTGGAGTATGTGTTTTATAATGCTAACATGTAGAGCTGTGCATGCTGTCAATGGTGTGCAACAACAGAAGTGTTTGTAGTACTACTAGGATAGTACATAGTTGCCAGGAAGCTATGTACAAGGTGGGAAGCTCGCTTCCCAGGAAGCTCGTTTCCCAGACTCGCTTCCACTTGCTTCTCATTTAGTGGTCAAGGGGGTTATGAATTTACTATTTAGAAAGTAATGGGATAGACCTGAGTCTAAAGCCTACAACAAATATCCTAAGCAAGTATCGTTGAATTGAAACCTAAGACTCTAAGATACCTACTTCTCTACACATATCTCATATAAAATAAAATTTAAGATATGATTGGTCATCCTAACATAATGGGAATGATGCACCTATATCTATTTCTCGCTTCCTGTTTCCTAAGGATTTTTTGAGCTTTGCTTCCCGCTTCTCGCTTTCGCTTCACGGCTTGGTAACTATGGGATAGTATATGTTTCTGCAACGATTTCTAACTTTAATTAAATGATTGGGAGCTTCTAGTGGCTATAAAGAGTGTTTAGTCGATGTTTTCAAAATGCCATCTTTATTGTGAAATGAAGGCCTAAGTGGTTCATCTCCAAGAGATAAAAGTAAAGGAATGATCACCTTCCTGGAGAAACATACCTATTCAATGGAAGAAAAAAGGTTAACTATCATGTTATCTGACCTTCCTAAATCACAAGATATAGGAAATATGACGAGTTGAAGAAGGTAGACCAAGCTAATAAAGATGGAATAAGAAGACGTGAAACACTCTATGGGACTTCTGAATAGGAGAAATGTACTTTATGCATGTTAACAGACAACATGTCATGAATAGTGATGCAAATATTCGAAAATATAGTTACCTAATTCACAGTCAAGTCCGACGAAGTGGTTCACATCATATGTCATAACATTTTTTTTCCTTGGTTCGATTGCATAAAGCCATGCCAAATGAGTTTACGGAAAACTAGCGATGTTTGGTCACATTGAAGATAATCATGTACACTTTCTACTTTGACGAAGATTGATTGTTAATATTATGGCGATATGCCCCCTCGTAATTTCTTTTTTAATAGGTAAATATCATGTCATTTCATAAATAAACAAGAAACAGTAGCAATCAAAACACAACAAAAGAGTTTACAAGCACACAAACTCAGTATAAACTATAAACATCAAGAAAGGGCAGAAATAGAATAAATATCTTATAAGAGCATCTCCAATGGTCTGTGCCAATTCCAAATTTGGCACAACTACTGTGCCAAAATCCCATATTAGGCGAAGGCTGCTCCAAGGGTTTGTGCCAAATTGGCTGTGTCAATTCCATTGTTTTCAACCAGTATTTTTTCATCCGATTGAGGCAGTAAAAGATAGTCTAAACTCTACAAGTACAAGAACAAAAAAGTATTTGAACACAATAGAAAGTGTGTAGATAAGTCTGAAATTTATAGGAATTTTGTGAGGGCAAAATGGTAAAAAAAAAAATAGCCATTAGAGGGCGAGATGGTAAAAAAAAAATCAAATATAGCTGTTGGAGGGTAAAATGGTAACATTGGAGGATAAAATAGTGAAAAAGTGGAATTAAAGCATCAAAAGTGAGCAAGGGGTGTGCCAAAATGGAAAATAAACACCTCCTCGGTCGGTAGGCTAGGAGGGGCGTCTCGGCTCCCATTTTCTTGCCATGTGTCCCCCTTCTAACCCCATTTAAATGTGGTTAAGATTCATCCACCCTTAGAGTTCACCCATCTACCCTTGGTTTTTTTTTTAATAAAATAAAATAAATTAACTAAAGGGTTAAAAAAAAAACCCGAATTAATGGGAGTTGAAGGGTCGGCTATGTGAGAGCGAGGAGGAATAGTCCCCTCCTCAGCCAATGAGGGGACTATTGCTCTGCCAAAATATAGCACTGTGCTATACTTGTGCCAAATTTGGCATATTTAGCACAAGCAAATACAACTATTGGAGCACCACATTTTCATCCAAATGCTATAATTTGAAACTGGAACAGGGAATAGAGCACTGTGATGCTCTAAGTGCTTCTTGTATAAAAGTATCATATCAATGAAATTCTACTACCGTTTACTCTAATTCTAACACCATCAATGAGATATCACACAGTCCTGTCATTGGCTAACAATTCCACACACTACACATCATTTTCTCGTCAGAAAATTTCAAATAGCTATCAGAGTCTCAGAGATTCAGACCCTTGCTTGAAAGAGGGCCTTGTAATAGCCATCTTGAAAACTAAGAAAAATTCCATTCAAGCTTTAGGGAATTCACGAATCCGTCAAGAAACTTCAAATGAGAAATGTGTTCAAAAGCTTTTAACGGGTTTTTGGTTTGACTGTTTGAGTATAAAATGTAGAATACCCCAGTTAAATGAACACCAAATTCAAAAAACAATTTTTTTAAAGAATGAAATAAGAACTCATATACCGAATGCATAGACGTCGATGTTCTTCAATCCAAATACGCTCTTCTTCCGCAACCCAATTCCAAGCAGTTTCTGGGTATCATTCAAAATGCATGGAAACGAAACACCGGCTTTTGATTCGATGGCTTCGGAATATTTATCAGCAAGAGAGAGAGAACCCCACATGGGAGATAAGCAATTGAGTGGGTAATCAGAGAAGAAGAAATCCAAAGCTTTTTTGAGAAATGGGTCTCTCTGGTTTGAAGGTTTATGGGAAATGGCGGTACCCATTCCGATTCCAGCACCCAAAACAGCTGCAACGGATCCCGCCATGGCTGCTGCAGAGAAGGAACGAGAGGAGCCATGGGAGCTGTGAGGGAGCTTTGAGGGCTGAGAAAACAAGAAAGGAAAACGCAGAGAAACCATGGTTGGTTTTTCAGAATCAGAGATTGGAGAATTTCAAAGGGTATTGTTATTTATGGTCATGGGCTGAGCATGGCATGGCTCGGCCCATGGATAATTTAAGTGCAGTCTCAGTCAGGCCCAGAATAAGGTTGCAGGCCTACGCCCTATACGAACTTGGTTTGTAGGCCACAAGAATTGACCTAGCTCTCCTCCCTCCCTTTTTCAAAATTGTATTTCTAGGCCCGAGAATAATTAAAATTAAACACTTAAGAGTGCATTTGGTTTTTTTTTTTGTTAAAAAGTGATTAAAATAATTACTTTTTAATAATTCTGTTTGGATAACAAATGATTTACTCAAATTTTATAAAATCAATATCATTTTAACTAGACTGTCTAAAACAATTTAGACATATTTATTTATTTAAAAATTATTTTTTTAATAGTTATATGTCCAATGATTATATTAAAAAGGTTTATGGCTAAAATAATCACATATGACATCATGGGATTTTGGTATACGACAAAAATATCTCCTTGTGTATGATAAGCAATCTGATTAATTTCTTTAAGGGAAGTGATTTAAAACTCTTGATAGTACCTACTATCGAGAGTTGGCTCGTTTGATTCAAGATCCAATGGTTTCAAGCATTTGGTGGGGCCCTCATTTACAGCACGTGAAGACATGGAACCATTTGATATTAAATCCAACTATTCAGCTCTCGATAGTACGTACTATCGAGAGTTTTTCATCACTTTCCTTTCTTTAAAACGATTCTTTTTCACTTTTGAAAAAACTGTTTCCTACCAATTGGTGCCAACAAATTCCATGTTATAGGTGTAAATAACAACCATGACTAACCACTATCCCCATTATAATAATAGTTATCATATTATTATGGGACAGTCGCCATTATAACATTAACGGTTCATCAATAGTATCCTCCTTGTTACTTTCAAAATATATAATTATTATACGGCTTATGAATGTATGAGGATAATATTATAAAATGGAAAGTGATAAAAAAAACTCTTCATAGTACCTACTATTGAGAGCCTGACCATTGGATTAAAAATCTAATGGTTTTCTTTCGACATATGCTTTAAACGATGGGGCACATACCCTTGGATTTTTAATCCAAAGGTTCAACTCTCGATTAGTAGGTACTATCGAATTTTAAATCACTTTTCTTATAAAATACCCTTCTTTGAACTCATACTTATCAGACTATCACTTCCCAATGTAAAATTTGGATTGCTTCAGTTGATTGTTCAGCTAGAGTTAGAACTCCTGTTCATAGTTAAATCTCTAAATTTATATACATTTAGAATAGGCTATATCAAGGAGGCTTCAACAGATATAATATCAGCTGAAATGTTAGCCCTAGTCGCAGACTTCCCCAAGCGTAAGGTGGTGGCAACAAGTGGCAGCCCATCTTCTTGTTATAGGGTAGCAACACCATGTGTTGAACCCATATTGCGTTTGTGGGGAAAAAAATTGATTAAGTGCATCTAGGGCTAGCACTCCTCATATAATATTAGCATTTACAAGCAATTGTACTTTGGCCTTAGCAAAGGTTGACCAGTCCATTACACCCTGCGTCTTGCACTGTGGTAGGGTGTGGCCTCTCTCAGTAGAGGGGGCTTTGTTTTCAATCCCCCGGCGATGCGCAAGACCTCTAATCTCCAAGCTAAACACTAACACAATACTAACATAGGTAAATGATATCTACAACCAAAAAAAAAAAAATTTGACCAGTAAGCCCAGTTAAAAGGCAAAGTATGTTGGATTTGTGCTCAATTTTGAGCCCAAAATTAAGTAATGGCTGGTTCAGATCAACTGTAGCCCAACCTGAAGGCTTGGTTGGTAATTAATTTTTTTTTTTTAATAAACACAACTTCAACATATTTTGTGTGTATTTAATTTATGGCTTAATTTCACATTGACTAAATTTGTGTTTGAGAAAATTTCTAAAATTGAGCTTACAATACTATGGAATTTCATAAAAATTCCCATGAATTAAAAGCTTAGATGGCTAACATGTGAACATTACTACAACAATGTTGCTCACGGGCTAATAAATAACATGAAGAAACTATCCCATCAAATAAAAGAAACAAACATTATGATCTAGAAAATCATTATATAACATAATGATTGTTAAACACAGATTATTAAGGATAATACTTTTAAATGTTACATTATTATAGAATAAATAAATAGCGGTTTTAGCTAATGTTGTTAAGCGCTAGGGATCGCTCCAATTAATGACTACAACATGGACCGCATGGTCATGAATTTGAATTAATCAAATAAAAGTTTGGCCACCCTAAAATACATATATGAAAAAAGAGTTTCCCATATGATGGAAAGAGTTTTGTGTTATAGTGAAGTGCAAAAATATTTGAACCAAAAAGAAAGAAGTCAATTTTTTATTTCATATTATATTGCAATAACAAATGCTATATCTAGCAACCACATATCAACACGTGTTCCTGTTCATCCTATTAATTGTAGTTAAGATTCAATAATTCTTAGTAGTGAGTTTCCCATGGGTCCCACATAACCCAACACAGTAGTAAAAAAGTTCTATGTTTCTACTTAATAGAAGTCTCCACTAACATCGACTCTTATTAAATTTTATATATAGTATTTTTATTAGTTAAATGATAGTTATAATGAAATTTTAATATAAACCAGTTATATAATAAAGTAAGTTGAAAGATATATATATATATTTATGGTTTTAAGGTAAAACACTAAACACACATGCATTCAGACCTATGGTTATCACTAAGGTGCCATAAGAGGAAACTCATGTACAGGGGAGCTAGGGGGGAGGGGGGCCATGGTCCCCCCCAAATTTTTTGAAATTTTAAGAACTTGTATGTAATTTTAAAAAAAATACATGATATAAAAATTTTGTATATAGTGGCCCTCCAAAAAAATATTGTAAATTTATATATATATATATATATATATATGGATTGATTCTTTATGTGTCTCCCTTTTAACCTTAGTTAAGATTTAGTATCTTAGGAGTTAATTTTTTAAAAATAAAAATCAAGGGTAGATGTATAAACCCTAGGGGTGAGTGTTAAAAAGAGATGTGTTAAGCAGGGGAGGCGCGCGTGTTCCACTGAACACGGAACGCGCTTGTGAAAAAATAATCTCCATAATATAAAAATAAAATATAAAAAAATATAGTAATTTTAGAGTAGTGATTAGCTCACCCCACATTTGACTACATAATCAAATGCCTTCCCATTTCATCCCCTTTAACCGTGGTTAAGCTTAACCAACTTAAAATAATTATTATTTTCATTTTTTTTTCTAAGATCTAAGGTTAAATGGATGAACCCTAAGGGTGAATAAATCTTAACCACAGTTAGTAGATGCGTGGGAATTTTCCGGGGAGTCCACACGTCACCTGATGCTCCAAAGTCTGGTTTATTAGTCGATGGAAGATAGCAAAAGCTCCAATTGCTGATGAGGTAGAGGAGAGAAGGGTGTGCACCCTGTAATACACTCTGATGCTAAAGTTGATATTTGAAGAAGATGATGAACAGTAAGAAAGTTGAAGCAATATTAGTGAGCAATATGAAATTTTGTGATCATTGTGCATTGAGTTTCTAGGGGTATTTATAGGTTTAGCTTTGTATGCCCATAGATGACCATGACACTTGCTTTATATTCATTACCAAATATGTAAGACAGATCTTGAGTCTCACGTGTCACACATGTGAGCCTACTATTCTTAGGTCGGTCTGAGGTCGAAAGGTAGCTTGAGGGGACTAGCATTAAATGCCAAGATGGTGCTTTTTACCTCACAACAGAGTAAAATGATCACTTTCTGATTATTACATCATGCGAGTCGGTCTCGTTGTTGACTAAAGCTCGGGCCCTTTGTATATGAGAACACGGATAAAAATAATCGTTGTCTAAAGAGAGCGGATACGTTCGTCCTTTGAATAACCAATTCGTTGTCATGAAGATAACGTGTCTGTTGTCTTGAAGAGTACGAATTCGTTCTCTATTTGGATACATGTCTCTCATCTGTTGATATAACAACGAAAACTAGCTCGTTCTTCAACACTTAATCATTTTTACGAATTTTATCAATTACAGTAGGTATTAAAATTGTGGGTAGGAACCAATGAAGAACTGTCCATGTCTTTTTACTTTTTCTTGTTACTAAATCCCTTTTTGGAATGTAACATTAAATAATTTTATGACCACAATGGACCCATTACAAAAAAAATAATCTCGGGGCGTAGCCCCCATACCCTAATCTCATTAATTTTCTTGATATGTGTAATTTGGTAGGGTTGTTAAAGGACCGGGTAGAGGTCGGGTCGGGGTTAGCCCTTGCTCTACCCTTCCCTATAAGAGTAGGACCTTGGCCCTTCAAGGACGGGATTGATTGGGCCCTAGCTCTGCCCTCAAGGGCTAGGGCCGGGCCGGACCAAAGCACCAGAAGAAAGAGAGAGTAGGGCAAGCCCGGACGATATAAATGGGCATTTTAAACAAAATAGTTCTTATTGATTTATTCATTCTTCATTGCCTCGTGAATGATAAAGAGGTTCTCTGTCCATTTTTTTTTTTGTTGAGTTCTTTCTCCATTGAATATGGCCTCAAAATAGTCATTTATGTTTGACAAATTTTTGTTGAGTTCTCTCTCCATTGAATATGGCCTCAAAATAGTATTTATGTTTGACAAATTAGCTCTTAGCTTACTATTATAGAAGGGTATGGAAGGAATGCTTTCTTATATGGATTAGCTCTTAGCTTAATTTTCCCTAAAAGAGCTTACTGTTTGTGGAGATTTCCTGTCCACACCTCACACACCCAATCTTAGATATAAAAACTGAGTTAATTTGAAGAAAAGAAGGTGGTAGGGCTGGCCCCGGGTAGGGATGGGTCAGGCAGAGGTCAGCCCTTGCCCGTCCTTATGGAAGAAGGGCTTCTTGGTTTTGGACCCTACCTAGCTCAAGGGTAGGAGAAGGGTCGGGCTTTGACGGGTTTGGATGGGCCGGGTACCTTTCGACCTGGGCTTTTCTAATAAGCCTAAAGTTCGGTTCCCAAGAAAAAATTTCTGGCTCCGCTCCTATTCATGCACTCACTCTAAAAAGGCCTGACTAATGAAGGAGTTGTGGACCTTTATACACCCAATGACATTGCTATTTAACGCACATAATTAGGCATTAAATATCTTCGCATGACGTGCCAAAAAAGTGGTTATACATCGGACTTCATACTTACAATCACTTTCGTAATGAGATGTTTGGTCGGAGTAAGTTAGGGCCCGTCCCCTATTTCCTAACTTTCTCAGACCAAACATCTCACCAAAAAAAAAAAAAAAAGTTAGGCCCCGCCGAGTTCAATCAAACTCAAAAAAGCTTTGATTGTGGAGGCTTTGGGCCCAGTGGTTCGCCCCGTGTTCGGTAGAGTTGGGTACATGCCTGTTGTTGAAAAGACCATGCTGGGCCTATATTGGCAACGTCCTGGCCTGATGAACAGCCTAAGTTACAGGGACCTAATTATTTCTTACAGCGACCTGATCCCTGATCCCAATTGTAGAGGATTATGGGGATCCCTGGTGCAAATCCTCTCAGGACTATGGGGTTCAACAGTACTATAATATTTTTTAAATAATATATTATAAAAAAATATTTAACTCTGGTTAAGAATAAGGGCTAATATTTTTTTTAATATATATTTTTAAAAACCAAGATTATATTGTTTAACCCCAAGGGCTAGTGAATCTAAACGACAATTAATAGAGGTTAAAAGGGACATGTGTTGACTTGTGAGTGCAATTGAACTCTTCTCAAGTTCAATCCAATCAACTATGATCTGATCTCCAAAAGAACACAATATGGGATGGGCTTGGATACATTTTGGGTTGTCAGATGGGCAGTTCATACATCTAATAGAAAATAGTGGAAGCTTGCAAGTAGGTGTGTATGTCCGGCCCGGGCCAAACCAGCCCAAACCTATCTATGCTAGATTATTAAATGGTCTGGGCTGGGCTTGGGCCAAGCCTCACTTAAGGATGAAGAAGGGAAAAAGGCTGGTTTGCTTTTATTTTTTAATAAATGGGCTTTATTGGGTCTGGCTAAGGCCGGTAAGAATTATAGTCTTAACGGCCTTGAGCCTATTGTCACGGAGCTCTTGCCAACTGAAGTGACTAGCCAATTCAGATGCTGCCTACTCCCACACCAATAGCCCGGAATGCCCAATACCTGGCTGGTGTGAAACTAAACATAAGCACGTGACACTATGACTAAGCCCAAGACTGTTCAACTATTTAATTGAGCTGGGCCCCACTTGCAATGTAACCCAACTCAGCCCATCTACTGAATGGACTCTGTAGGTGTCGCCTGAGTCCATGCCAACGCATGTCTCACCCACAGCATTAGATATCTCGCCTAAACCTATCCCAATGATCAATGAGCTAAAAAGAGTAAAAGACCATGGAATTGGCTTTCCCTACCAGAAGCTCATGAATCCTCAATAACAAAATCAAGCCCATGCACAGGAAAACAGTTTTTTCCCCCTTTTCTAGTTCATTAACCCTATGTTTGGTTGCCGAGAAAATAAGTGAAAATAAAATAAAATAAAATAGGGCAAAACACAACTAAGTATTGTACTAGAAATGTCTAAAGTTTTCTTTTCTTTTCTTTTCCATGTTTTCACCCATTTTCTCGGCAACCAAACATACCCAAGGGTTCGTTTGGTTCGGATTAATGTAGTCACAATTGATAAAATAATAAGTGTTCTTGTGAATAAGCAATGTGCTGCGCAATACATTCCAATTGTTAAACAAGGTGCATGGATTGATATTTAGAGGTATAAAGAAAAAAAAATTTAAAAAAAAAAAAGAGAAAAAAGAGGCGTGGTAGTTCCATCCCAATTGTTATCTACTTTCTCTCTAAATGTGTGGCGCAATACATCTACTGCTTAGTTTTAATGTAGAAATAATAATTAAATTATGTTCATACCCGTGAGTAATTGTTTAAATGCAATAATAGAATAATATAACTATGGGGTATTTTAGTTAGGAAAAAAAAACAATCAAAGCAATCTAGCCCTCATTCTGACATTATAATAGTAGAGATATGCCCTTTTTTTTTTTTTTTGGTAATGATAGAGATATGCCCTTGATACTCAGATTAGTGATAAATATAGGAATATGGGGAATGCTAGCACCAATCGTGTCAGTCAACTTTTATTCGCCCCTTGTAAAAAATAGCCACACTTTTTAGGGGGGCCATGTTTAGTAGTCAACTATTTCCTTTAGAGTAGGAAACACAGTCAATCGCGATTGAACTCGCGAGAGTTCAATTGCACCTACAAGTCAACACATGTCCCTTTTAGCTCTCATTAAACGTGGTTAAGATTTACTAACCCTTAGGGTTCAACAATCTAACCTTGGTCTTATTTTGCTTGCCCAAATGCTACTTTTAAACTCTTACTATGGTTACAACATGTGCCGCTAATTTACTCGATTAGCTTTAAAATCGATGAAGATTATAACATTCTCCATTTAAAATATTATTTTATTAACTCATGGAAGGATAGCAACGACAAGAATTGCACCCCCGATGATAGTTTGGAATTTTTTTGAAATGTGCGTATGGAGCTAGTAGCACTCCTCTTTGGGAATTTTTTTGAAATGTGCCTATGGAGCTAGTAGCACTCCTCTTTGGGTTACAGTGAAGGAGATTAGATAAGTAAACACCATGACTGCATGACGTAGATTGAAACGTGAGATCGAAACAAAAAGAGATCATTGTCTTCCTTCAAAAACCAACCTTGATCTGCAAGAAGAACAACAAATAATTTCTAAAGAAAACATAATTTTGTACTCACAAAAAATTGAGAAACTTTTCTAAGCAGAACTTAAATACATCCAAAAAACTAATTTTTTCTTAATAGTAAAAACAACCAAAAATATTAAAAAGTTAAAAAAATTTAACTCTTATTTTAACCTTAATTACTAAATTAAGGTCTTCTAAAATAAACTAGACTTCAAAATCCTAAAAATATGCGAAAACAAAATTTACAAAAAAATGGTAAGTTTTTCTTAAAATTGTGAGTTGACCCTCGAAATGACCTTGTTCGGTCTGGAAACAACAATTGACTCCTATCAATTGTTATGTCAGAGGTCTCGTCGATCTGCACATTTTGAGTACTCGTGGCCATGTGGAGATATCAGGATCACAACTTATGACCATTTGAAATTGGTGCTACGCCTTTTGATTTGATTTCCTTTGATCTCGACTTTTCAGAAACTATTTAGAAACACTCGGCTACTTGTTCTTAGGGCTGTGTATTGGGCTGGGTTGGCCTGTACGACCCAACCTGAATTAGGGGCGGGCTGGACTAAACTTTGGGTTGAGTTTGGATTCTATCTCTATTAAGTGTATGTTTGCATTTGGATTGGGTATAGGTAAACCGTAAATAAGCTCAGTTAACCAGGTCTAGCTCAAAATTTAACCTCTTTCTTATACTCAAACTACCTCACATAATAAAACCCTTAGTTATCGAATTCTATAGTCGGATCTACTCTGCCTACTTGGTTTCTACAATTTGATTTACTCTCCATATTTTTCTATTTCTTTGGTTTCTATAGGTAAAGATAGATTTTGATAGAATTACTAAGTTAGAGATTATCAAGTGAAACCCTAGTTCTTCCTAGTTCCCACCCGTAGAAGCTGAATCTCAGCTCTGATATCTTGTTTATGGTATGTTTTTCTTTAGTTAGAGTTTTTCTTTTTTTACCAAAGCTACTTCCTCAAGCATATTGTGAATAAAATAAAACGCATATCTCTTCGCGCATAATAGTATTAACACTGGGCTGGCTCAAACCCAGTCCAGCCTTATAATATCATACATGAGCTAAGTTTGAGTTTCATGTACATATTGTAATGAGTTTTGGTTTGGGCTGGGTTACGGATGAGGATAAATAAGACGGGATGAACCCAAACCGCATTGAGCCCAACTCGCCCATTGCACACCCCATTTTCTATATCACTTCAAAGAAAACCTGTTCTAAGATTTTTGTCATGGAAAGCTAATATATTAGCCGAAATGGGATAATATCTACAGATAGAGGGAAATTTCTGAGCGCAAATTTGCAAATTTCCAAACTATAACTGTAGTGTTGCACTTGTTTTGATATCTGTCAACTTTTTCAAATGAGGAAATTATGATTTTGACCATTTGAGAAGGTAATAGGAGAAAGCAGCGACACGTCACACTAACAATGATAATTTGGAAGTCTGTGACTCAGTTATTATTTCTCAAAAAATGGAAAGACGACCTCCACAATTAAAGTTAATATGCTATAATAATTAGATAAATGTATTAAATTATGATAATTGAAATATGATATGAGTTGAGAGGAAGTAAGAGAGTGATTTGATTAATGAGAACACTCATGTACTCATGTAGTGCGGCCATGCTAAGAAGGCATCAAATGTTTAATTCCTTTACCTCGTTCAACTACTGATACCACAATCTCACTGTACATATGCTTGGAAAGCAATTTGAAAAGGGAAGGAAGTATTTGTATGTTATTGGGGGTTTGGATTTGTTGTGTGATGAGATGTTGATTTTAATTAAAAATTTTGGCGATAACCTTGAGGTATGCTGTAGTACAACCTAAGATACATTAATAAATATTAACAAACATATAAGGGTAGTGTGTCAAGCCATAATATTTTTATAGAATTGAAGTAGAAGAGTAAACTCACACCCTCTCAAGAGTAGAATCCGAATCAATAGAGTGGTGACCAGCACACACTACTGATGGGACAAGTGATGTTTCCCTTGAGAGTCCTACTTCACATATGTGAAATTAAGAAAAGGAGATAGATGCCACAATTTCTGAACCAATTTTTGTTATTACTATCTTATCCATTAGATAATAAAACAAATGTCCTTGTGTGAGTTGTTTTGTTGTCAAAAGAGGCAGAATATGAAATGGTTTTTGAAATTTGAGAGTATCAAAAAGAGGCAAAGTAACACCCCTGCCTCTTGCGTTAGTGGCAAGGGTGTGGCCTTCCATGGAAGAGGTCTGGGATCTAATCCCACCCGTAAGAATTGCAAGAGCTCCAATGCCCAAACTAACTTTTGACCTTTGACGTGAATTATGAATTGTGAGAGTAGGAGTAGCATTTTCCTCTTTTAATTTGTGGATGATCCATGCAACTATTCGCGGGAATCTCTTGGTAGTCGTTTCTGTCTGCTTCTTTCCCCCTCTCTCCTTTAAATCCTTTCCTTTCACTACCCCACCTTTCCACCGCAACCAAACATGTCTTCTCCAGCCACTCTCATCCGTCTTTCTCTGTCGCTTCTCCTTGTTCGCTCCTCTCCGGCGTCATCTCCTCCGGCACCTTTATCATGTAAGTTTTCCGGCGAGAAATCAGGTATTCGGGTCATCTTTCTGCTTAATCTAGACTGATTTTAATTTCCTTTTTTCTCTTAACAACAATGGACAAGATCTACTGATTACACAATCTTCATGAATATCTTGATATTTTCAGCAAAGATTAGATCGGTTTTAGAACTGTTGATTAGCATTAGCTTGATTTTTAGCTTCATTGCCAAGCGCTTTGATCGGATCATTCTTCCATAAAAAAAATCTACAGAAAACCTTCTGTTTATCGATTGTATTAGGGGCTTAGGAAAATGAAAAAAAAGCAATTTTCTGGTGAACCATCGTAATTTTCTTTGTTACAAGGGTTTTGAAAATATCTTTATTTCAACTTTAATTTTTGTGGTTGAAAATACTTAAGTAATTGATTAATTAAATTAATCTCCATTTTTGTAGGTGTTTGGTCACTTGGGGCGAGAGATAAACAAGCCAACTTCGGTCTTCATTGTTGTAGAAGCAATGCTATATCCAAACCTCACATTCAAGGTAACCCAGAAACACTAGACCCCATATACATACATACGTACGTTCATACATACATACATGATCGCTTGTGCAGTATACACGGAGGTGATACAAGAGGGTCCTCCAGTTATAAACCTGCATGAAATTCTCCAAGATGACAGAGAAGAGGAAGTTCTTGAGGTGATTAATTTAATTAACATTTGTTTGAGATTTTCATAAGGTACATATATATAGGAAAGTGGGATTAAATTCTGGATATGAAATGCTTAGGTTTCAACAGTGAATGATATAGCTAAGCGGGTAAATTCCATTAGATCGATGTTGGGTTCAATGGAGGATGGAGAAATAAGCATTTCTGCCTATGATACAGCATGGGTTGCTCTAGTTGAAGATATTAGTGGAAGTGGTGCTCCTCAATTCCCTTCCAGCCTTCACTGGATTGTGGATAATCAGCTCCCGGACGGTTCGTGGGGCGATCCGTATATATTCTCGGCTCATGATCGAATAATTAACACACTGGCTTGCGTGATTGCTTTGAAATCATGGAAGATTTATCCTGGAAGATGCGAAAAAGGTATACAAAATAGTATTTTAAAACTAGTTTAGTGTTTAGATTATAATTTAAAATATGGTAGTTAAGCTAACTTTAGCTTTTGCTTTGTCTTAATAGGATTGTATTTTATTCGGGAAAACATGAGTAGGCTCACAAATGAAAGCTCCGAGCACATGCCTATAGGCTTTGAAGTTGCCTTCCCTTCATTGATCGAAATTGCTCGAGGGCTAGACTTGGAAATTCCTGATGATTCTCCTTTCTTGCAAGAGATTTATGCCAAGAGAAATCTAAAGCTCAGAAGGTACTTTTGGAAACAAAACAAACTGGGCAGTGCTAGCTCCACTCTGTCCCATTTGTACTCTCCTCCTTAGTTGTGGGCCTACCACAAATTCTTGTCTTCTCACTCGTGAGTGGAGAATGCAACAGAACAGAGTTGAGCTAACAAAATCCAAACTTCATTTATGATTACAAGTACACCGGCTGCCTAGTGCCAATTGCAGCATGTATATACCCACGTGAGGAGTAGGGTTACATTCATTCGAGCCACGTGAGAGTGAGGAGTAGGTTACATTTTTTCGAGTAATAGTATGGCGGTTATTAAAACTCGACATTCAATTCATTAACTATTACTCACCAATTCTAACATGTTGCGGGCCTAACTGTATTTGATGACCCAAAAAAAAAAAAAAAAAATTAATAATCTCCTCCTCGCCCTCACAAAGCCCCCTTTTAATTGTCTTTTAACTATGATAAACAAGTTTTAATTCTTATGTTTAATTTCTTTTCTTAAAATCTGGGGGACGGCTTCTCTCCTCCTCGTCCCAAGGGGGAGGATCATTTTTTAAAAATAATTATGAGAGCAAGTTTCTGCAATTAAGGGGGAAAAAAGTTAAAAATACTTTTATCTCAACTTAGTCTATTCTCAAGTAATTATTATGTGTATGAGATAGGATACCAAAAGACATGATGCATTTAATGCCCACAACACTACTCCATAGCTTGGAAGGAATGCCTGGTCTGGATTGGGAAAAGCTTCTCAAGTTACAGTGCAGAGATGGATCATTCCTGTTTTCGCCATCCTCGACCGCGTTTGCCCTTATGCAGACAAAAGATGATAAATGTCTAAAATATCTCAAGAAAGCTGTTGAAAGATTCAGTGGAGGAGGTAAAGCACCTCTTTTTTGTCTCCATTACTAGAACTTATTCTTTTACTTTTCATCAGAACTGTTGGGCTACTAATATATGGTATGAACTGTTGGGCTACTAATATATGGTTTTATTCTTCAGTCCCCAATGTTTATCCCGTGGACTTGTTTGAGCATATTTGGGCTGTTGATCGCTTGCAACGCCTCGGAATTTCTCGTTACTTCCGATCAGAAATTAAAGAATGCCTTAATTATGTCTACAGGTATAATCAATCATTGTAGAGTTTTCTGTAGCAACAATTTTTTTTTTTTTTGTGACGATGGTGTCGGGCCTCTTAAAGCACCTGACTAAACCCAGGGCACACGTACCACACGCACCACACCACGTAAGTAGGGATAAATGCCTGAGGGTGGTCAACAAGGGAAAGGGAATAAAACTCAAGACCTCTGCTTCTGAGCCTTGGACTCTAGGCCAGCACACCAACCCCCCATTGGTTAGTAGCAACAAGTTTACTAAATTAAACGTTTAAATATTTTAAATAAAATTTCAGATATTGGACTGAAGATGGAATCTGTTGGGCGAGAAATTCACCCGTTCATGACATTGATGACACAGCTATGGGTTTCAGGCTTCTTAGATTACATGGCCACGATGTTTCTGCGGGTAAGTTAAAATACGAAACTCCGAAAGTCAAAACTTACAATATTTTTACTGTATTTTTATCCAATCTTTTTGTTTACTATACAGATGCTTTTCGACATTTCGAGAAAGGTGGCGAGTTCTTCTGCTTTGCCGGACAATCGAACCAGGCCGTCACCGGAATATTTAACCTCTATAGGGCATCTCAGGTGTTGTTCCCCGGAGAGAAAATTTTAGAAGAAGCCAAGGCATTTGCATCCAAATTTCTTAGAGAAAAACAAGCTTCCAAACAGCTTCTAGATAAATGGATAATAATCAAGGACTTGCCTGGTGAGGTAGATATTAGAATACTTTTATGTCCATTATTAAGTGTATTATTGTGTTTTAACAAGACCCATTTGATAAAAGCAATCCCATATTAGGTGGGTCATGCTCTCGACCTTCCATGGTACGCTAGTTTACCCCGTATAGAGGCGAGATTCTACATAGAACAGTATGGCGGCGAAGACGACGTATGGATCGGGAAGACACTGTACAGGTTCTTACTTGACCCCACCCACAAGTACTAGCCCTTACGCACTAAGTCAAATCTTTTCCAAAGAGGCAGAGTGGGTGCAACACAGCTCTCGTAAAACAGGGAGATTGTTCGACACTTGTTGTCACTACCTGCGTCTTTGGAAGACCGCGACTAGGCTAACATTTTTTATTACGTTCTAGTTGAAAGAAGAAATGATAACTGGAGCAGCTCAGAAAAAGCATTGCAAAAAAGCCGTAGTATAAATATAAAGCTTCTTAGACCCCTTAGGGTTTGAGAGTGCTCTATGAGCACGAGATTTCAGGTGAGGCCTATCATGTGAAATGAGTCTCACCTGAAATCCCGTGCTCTTAGAGCATGGTCTGGGTGGTCTCGACCTTAATGGTCTCATAGCAAAGTCCAAAACTTTCTTAATGTGCTCCCATGAGAAGTGCTAGTCCTACTCTCAAGTGATTCTACTCTCAACATGAACCAATCACCCGTCTAATATCATTATTAAAGTACACACTTTTTGAGTGATTGCAATATTGGACAGGTGGTTGGATCATGTTGAGAGTAGAGTAGGTCTAGCACTCCTCATGCTCCCATATGGTGGGCTAGCTCGTTTAGGTTTTTTCCTAACTTAGGTTTTGTGGGTCGTCTTTGCTCCGTTTAACTACTCTTCTTCCACAGGATGCCTTACGTAAACAATAACGTATATCTCGAACTTGCAAAAATAGACTTCAACAACTGCCAAGCATTACATCAGCTCGAGTGGGTCGATATTCAAAAGTGAGTGACGAAAAGATCCCAACGCTTGACCAGCAATTACATGATGCCATTCCACATAAAATTAGCTTAAAGTATCCTATGCAGGTGGTACACAGAATGCAATCTCAGAGAGTTTGGGGTGACCAAAAGAAAGCTTCTCCTTGCCTATTTTCTGGCAGCTGCGAGCATATTCGAACCCGAAAGATCGATAGAGCGGCTCGCATGGGGTCGAACCCAAGTCCTCGTCGAGGCGGTCTCGTCTTATTGGAATAATGAAGGTAGTTCTATTGAGCAGAGGAGAGCATTTGTGGATGATTTCAACAGCTATAGTATTAACAGTGAGAGTAATGAAAAAAGGTAAAGTAACTTAATCCCTTAAACTACGTATAATAACGTTACTGGGTTTCTGTGAATACGACCATTCTCGTTGTTTTCTTATGTTGTAGTAGAATGTACAGACAACAGAAATTCCAAAGTGATCTTTCCAATATTTCCCAAATTCCGAAGTGTCTTTCCAATATTTACTTAGCCTGACCTTTGCCGGCTCTTTCTGTTGGTTATTTGTATTTGTCTAGGTATGTCTTCACGTTCACTAGGCTAATAAATTTGAACTTTTGTATCATTGTATTAAATATCAAACCCTAATTTAGTTTTTATAAGGACTACAATCATTAAATACAAAAAATTGATTTTTTTACTTAATGTCTCATCCATTTAGGTGAGTTGTTTTCTATATAAAGTATCAAACTATATATATATATATATATATATATATATATATATATATATATATATATATATATATATATATATATATATATATACACACAGTACATAAAGAGTACAAAAGACTAGCAAACATTACTATAGGTGAACAATAATGCCAAACTATGACTTTTAGTGGTTAATCATAGACGGTTAAGATTCGGGTTATATTTGCGAGTACGCCTTCCTAAATAAGTAGGATGTACACCGATACAAAATTAAGTGGTCACGGATAAGGTGTAGACTTTGAAATCCCCTACTAAGGGTGCTCACGGAAATCACTTTAAATGCACTAACATTAACAAATACTTCAACAAAAAATGACACTTAAATTTTCTGTAACCGAGGATTAAAGCAATAACTAATTAACTCTCTATCCTTAAAAGATTTATTAGGTGTTCTCCTAAGTATGAATTAGAATCTTCTTTAGCGACACTATGGTGCATCAAATATTTTTGTGCACGCTAACTAAAGCGTGCATAAGGGTATATAGTGCACCTGACATAGATGATGACAGTCTTCCCGTCAGCAACTAGCAACTATTGTAGTAAAACAAAACAACACATAAGCAGGACCGGAGATAGAATTTGAGGGTGGTGATGTGGCAGTGGATCACAATGAAGCCATGGTAGAAAAGTTAATGATCATTTTATGAGGTTTGACTGGTCTCAAAAATGACCCCCTAAGAACCCGAAAAGTTGACTCTTGCAGGAAGTCGGGTTCGAAGACGACAGGACAGGGACTGGTAAGGGCATTGCTCGGAAACCTAGGCCACCTTTCATTGGATGTACTGGTGGCGCATGGTAGAGACATCCGCCACCAATTACGACGCCTTGTGAGTACTCCCATTTTTTTTAAATTTTCATTGAGGAAGACCAATCGAATCCCTGCTGGAGCCCTCAGTGCTACAGTAAGGGCAGTTGCTAATCCAGACTCCAAGGTCCCTCATTTGGTGGTGAAAAAGAGAAACCGTATAAACCACCAAAAGTACTGATCGATCCCAAAGGCCTCGGATTGTCTCTGGCGAAGCCAGAAAGGGGCCTCGGGGTTCCATACATTCTGTGGCAGCTGGCAGAAAAATGGGGAGAAGTCATTTATTTTCTCCCCATGATTTTTGACTTCTCCCCTTTTATATCTCTCCACCTTATTCTCACACACTTATCGCCACATGTCCATTTGTGTGTGGAGAAGTCAAAATCATGGCCCCATGATTTTGACTTCTCCACCACATGTCACCTATTCTATGGAACCCCGAGATAAGCCCTTTCTGGCTTCGCCAGAGGCAAGCCAAGGCCGATCCCAAAGTGTTTTTATTTTGTTTTCTTTTTCTTAAATAAATATATATTTCTTTTGGGGGGTGGCAGTGGGAAACGTGGATGCTGACATGGCATGGGGAAGAAGAAGAAGCAGAAGCAGAAGTACTCATAGTGCGCACGATAAACCTTTGCGCAGGGAGGTCGCAGTCGGAGGAGCTCTTGTCCCATCCCCAATACCAGCGTCTCTCGGACCTCACCAACATTATCTGCCAACAGCTTCGTCGTATTCAAAAACTAAAGGTGAGTGAGACACCCCTCCCTCTGCTAAAATCTCTGAGTTTGATACTACGAATACCTCCTGCATTTGTTTACGTCAGTTTTTGGATTTAGTCTCTTTTGTTTATTTTCTCCTTTCCAATCCAAGGGTAACTCCAAAAAACACAAAAAAAAAAAAAAGATATAGCACTTCCTAGCTAGACTCGGGGGAGTTAATGGGGCTTGGGCTTGGGCTTGGGCTTGGGCTTTTGTGATTTGAGGTCGAGTCACAGCCAATCGCGAATCACACCTACAAGTCAACACGTGTCCATTTTTAACCCTTATTAACCATAGTTAAGATTTGCAAATTCGTATGGTTCAACAATCTTGCCTTGGTTTTTAGGAAAAAACTATTTTTAAAAATTTAACTATAGGGTTAATAAGTTTTAACCCTAGGGTTAGTTTTTTTTTTTTAAATTCTAAAAATCAAGGTTAGATTGTTGAACCCTAAGGGTTAATGAATCTTAACCATAGTTAATATGAGTTAAAAGCATATGTGTTGACCTGTGGGTGCGATTGAACTCTCCCCAAGTTCAATCATGATTGGATTTGATCTCTTTTGAATGCACGGTTCTTATAGAGAGGAATGCACTTTTACACATTCTTAACCCCAAAATGGCTGTGATTTGATCTCTTATGATTTTTGAATAGGAAAATAATCACCTCTTGGGTCAAGGACACGAGGTTGTCTGGGGGCTTTGTATGTCACGTGTTCCCTATTAAGTCCCTTTTAATTGTGGTTAAGATCTACTCGTTCTTTGGATTCACCCTTCTACCCTTGATTATTAGAAAAAAGATTTAAAAAAATTAACTACAAGAGTTTATAAAATTTAACTAGAGTTCATGAGCCATTGATCAAGGGGCTTTATGAGAATGAGGAGCAATAGTTCCCTCTTCGGCCGTGGAGCAAACTATTGCTCTTTTGAATAAACTTGACTTGAGTCTGCCCTATACGAGCAATAGTCCTATCATTGGGGTGAGGAACGGACTATTGCTCCTCGCCCTCACAAAGCCCTTAAATTGTCTTTGAATTATGGTTAATAAATTTTAATCCTTACTATTAATTTTTACTCAAAACTAACATTAAATGCTTGATTCCTAAAAGTTGGTGAATCTTAATCATAGTTAAAGAGAATTTAAAAGGAGGCAAATAGCAATAAAAGAGGGGCCAATTAGACGTCAAAAAAAAAAAAAGACGTCTTCGTTTGTTCCACAGTGAGGAGGCAATTATTTTTCTCTCTCTCTTGAGAGATATATATATATATATATATATGTGGCCATTGGCTCGAACTAAGCTGGTTGACACCCTTAATATTTACCTTCTCAAAGAATTCATCACGTCGATTTAACTGAAATAGACAAATAACACTTATCGTTGTGCTATTTTCCTCTAAACAACTTGTTTCTTAAGTGACCAAGGCTAGCATTTCCTGATGGACGAAATTAAAGCTAGTATTTCTTTTTAGTATTGGGTTAGTAAATCTTAATTATATTAGTATTTCTTTTTAGTATTTCATTTTTAGTATTGGGTTGAGGGTATTATTGCTCAACCTAAATCCAACCCAACTAACAAGTGAACGAGAGGACTCGCCATTCGTATGAAAATAAAAATAAAAAATCAATATCAAAGAACCATGTGAAAACGATAGGTCCATCTAGCATTCCGCCTCAACTATTGTTCAGATCTTTTAAATGCATGGTATTTATGAAATGAAAATAATTATGACCAGAAGCTCCAATTGAAGAGATGAGGACATATTTATGGTAGGGGTAGTTTGAAATTTACAAAAAGAAAGATATTTCTATCAATTAAATCTTTTTCCTTGTAATACTCAAACTATCCCTCCAAGCAAATTTTGTGATAATTGCTTGCTTTTAATGTTGGCAAAGGAAGTCTATTTTTTTTTTGTTACCCCCTCTTTTTTGTTTTGTGTCACGTGTCTTGTTTTTTTTTACTCTCTTTAACTATGGTATTAGAATTTACAAGAATCTAATATTGATTTTTAAAAGGAAAAAAATTAACTGCAAAAGTTAAAAAAATTTAACCATAATTCAGAGGAGCTTTGTGCGCGCCAGGAAGAATAGTCCACGACTATTGCTCATTTCTTTTTGCCAGCCTGTTAAATGAATGAAAGAAGGGGCTTTCATAAATAATTGGAGAAGCAAGCCTCACTTTCTCTCTTCCTCACTTTCTCAACATGATTAACAAATGCCCTTACTTTTTATACTTTTATAGGCCGCTTGCAGTAGTTAAGGCTTCATCATTTAAACCTTCTCCTCTCCTTAGTTTTAACCGATTGGTTAGTTAAGTTGGATTTAGGTGGAGTAATCATACCCTCAACCAATCCATAAATGGGTTTGAATTGGCAAACCCAAACCCATTCTTCCCCAATAATAACTCCACTCTAAACATGAAAAATGAATAATAATAATTTAGTTATAGAGGAGTGCTAGCCCTATTCTCATACTCTCACTCTCGACCAAACACCTGTTCATATTTTAATATTTCAAAATGGACAACTGATTGGTGGAGGGTGGGAGTAGTAGTTAACAGAGAGTAGGGCTAACATTCCTCTTTAGTTATCTAATCAATTGTAACTATTTTAACTGATGCACCTTTTTTTTCCGCTTCAGATATCATTTATCTACGTTACGGTTAGTGGTTAGTGTGGGATTGGAGGACTTGAGGACTCATCACCCGGGGGGATTGGATCCCCAGACCTCTCTCGCCCCACCACTGGTACAAAAGGTGGGGTGTATACACATAAATATTTTAACTGATACACATTTTTATTTTATGTCATCAGGAACATAGAAATGACAATCATGGTATAAATACGGGCAGCCTCTCAATCGAAGCAGACATGCAAGAGCTGGTGCAGTGTGTGCTAGGAAGCTCGGATGGAATCGATTCCGATATCAAGCAAACGTTCCTCACCGTTGCCAAGAGCTTCTACTACACAGCCTACTGCACACCAGCCACCATCAACCTCCATATTTCTAAAGTACTGTTTGAGAAAACGATTTCATTAAAATGTGATTAAACATTTACTTTAAAAAAAAATAATATTATTGCTTTACTCTCAGCCTCAACCAACAAAGTGTTTCAACTTCTTAAAAAGTGTGTACTTTAATGTTAAAAAGTGTTTTAACATGTTGGTTTTTGCACACTTGATTGGTTGAGACTGAGAGTAGAAAAAGCTCGAGAGTAGAGCTAGCACTCCTCTCATTTCATTATAATCTCTCCCTATATATAATTTTTTTTTATGGTAATATGTTCATTGGTTAGAACTTAGAAGCTAAAGTATAGAATTAGAAGCTGGGCCATACGCGAAACGGTGGGCTTTTTGACTGTTACACAAACTCCGGAGACTAGGCTTGCACCAAATTGGGCTGGGCACAAGCCCTCGTCTGGCATGCCATCAGGCACGCATTTAGGCATCTCTAGGGTTTTTTAAGATGCCCTAATGCACGCCTTGTGGTGTGCACAGAGTTGGAGCGGATTTTTGGTGAGTCATATTTAGGGCAAGCCTGGTCTGTGTAAGCAGTTTTCTTTCAAATAGTATTAGATACAAATAAGGATCCGTCTATGGGTACTCCCAATTATACTCCCTAATCATAACTGTTTATAACCAACCACTAATGGTCAGAGACTTCAATTGGCTTATTTTGTCTTTTCTATTACCACATTAGCTGGAATCCTAACGATATAATAATTGAGATAAACGGTTAGGATTTGGGAGTATATATGGGAGTACACTTTGGGAGAATCCCAGACTAATTCTATACATAAACATATATATATATATATATATATATAAGAAATTATACAAAGTTCTATCCCAATTGAAAAAGAGTAGTGCAACCATTCATTTGAGGAAGAAGATGGACAACTTTCAAAGTAGTTGAGATAATGGGTTTCCTTCTATGCCTGAATATGGCAGACAAGGTCCACAAGAACATATGTCAAGGTGAAGTAAGTGGTGGATCACCCAATCCCACATCCAAAAGATTTGGTATCCCAAGTGAGATTGAGAAGAGAGAGTAAATCAAAGATTTGGGAATCACCATTGTTTTGAAATAGTCATGGGAATGGCGCAATCTACATGGTGCAAATTACTTGTGCCCACATCCAATGATTCATGGAAATGGAGATCGAAAAATGGCAATTGCGTTTGCTGAAAAATTAAACAAAAATGAGCCCACCATCTTCTACTGGTAAGAACATGGGTATGGGTTCAGGTTTGATCCATCCCTAAACTCATTGTGAGTGGAACACATATCGTTGCTACCTATTTTACAAGTTATTAAAAAAAAAATTTCAATGAAAAAGTTATGATTTCAACCGATTTTAAAAGAGATATAGTTAATTTACTACTGCACATTATATTAATCTAATGTGCAGTTCTCGTTGGTCCATGCCCCCATTTTTACCACACATCAACTGTAGTTAAGATCCACTAATTCCTAGGTTTAAACAATCTATTTCCTTTTTTAAAAACAAAAATATTTACTTTAAATTTCTTTATCTTAACCTAGTTAAAAGAATTAATATTAAAAGGGACAAATGGTCATGACATTAGCCTACATAATCTAATGGGTGGTGTACTAGTCATTGCAATTCTAAAAATAAAAATAACATGGAAAAGTAGCGGCACATGTTACAACCGCAGGGGTTTGGTCTGGAGCTAGCATCTCTCTTATTCATTCTTAATATTAGAAATGAGACCCTAATGTCACATCATCAAATAGAAACTAATTCATTGAGAGTTTTCTTGTAAGGGAACCTCGTCTTAGTGACACCTACATGTGTTTTTGGGGTAGGACTGTTTTTTTTTTTTCCATGATATGGGTTGGCTTCATGGCTAGTATGAGGGTGGGACCCTACCATATGCTTTAATAGGAACAGCAATTGAAGTTGAAATCCCAAGTTAGAGAAATGTTGGACAATCATGCATCTTCATGGCCGGCATCTTGTATGCAAGCCCACACAAAAGGGCTTATCCCTGTAAAACTAAGCTTTTCTCAGTGCCTAGGCTGGTGGAGAGAGAGAGAGATGGGCAGGAGAGAGAGAGAGAAAGAAAGAGAGAGAGCAACATGGTGTGGCATTAGGAATTGGATAACTGAAATCTTGAGATGGGAACTTGATAAGAAATTGGAGTGGAAGCCTCTATTGCAAACACAACACAATTTTAAAGGGGCATGAGCATGAGCATGACAGATCAGAAGGAGACTTGATGAAAAAGTACAGAGACAGGAGTGGAAGTACTCAAAAAAGTGTGTTTGGACTGAACCCAATCTCGTATGGGTGGGTGTGTCTGTGGGTGTCACTCATATGCTTTTTGCTTCATCTTCAAATCACGACAAGCATACGTGCTGCCTCCTGTGGGGCTATTGAGGCCTATTATATATCTATGTTGCAAGTGCCAAGCTGACAGATGGCTCGAGACTCACTAATGTAAATGGCGGGTCCTACTACTACTAGATAATCTCCTGGCAGAATAAATGATATAAATTTGATGCTCAAATATGACCTAATTAAACAAACCCCAAAGGGGTGGACCAATGGTTCCTGGGGGGCCTTTCCCCAAGTGGGAGGTCCTGGGCCATTTCTCACTCCCCCTTTGGGGCCAGTCCAACACGGGTTTACCCAATTACCCGGACTTACTTGGTTATCGCAACCTCGAGGATTAGTCCTGATCCAAAGGGTTGGGGACACCCCGAGTTCCCAAAAAAATAAAAGACCTAATTAAACAGTACAGTGGTTATGGAAGGACTCCCAATAAATTGTTGGTGGAAGAGATTCCCAAACAAATTTGGTATCCATTGTAAGTGGGGCTGTTAATAACAAGGCCAGTCTTATCAGGCCCGGCCCTCACCTCCCTAACCCTCAAAAGGTCGGTCCTGAATGCCAACTTAAATCAACCATCATCCTTTATCCAGTTTTGAGACGAGAGCAATGCAATGCTAAGAGCAACATGATAAAGTGTTTTTATTTTTCTTATTCGGTTGCAAAATAAAATATTTCTTAAGTTATGTTCTTTTATAAAAAAAAAAAATCATCTATATTTTGTTATATGATTTTTCTTTCCATATATTTAATTTTGATGTAGTAATAACATAAGGCATATATAAATTTCATAGGCATATATTTTATCAATGTGTTAACATAAGTTATACTATGTCAAACAATACTTAACTATTAGCACGTATCTAATTTTGATACAATATTGACACAAGGCATAGTATATATCTAAATTTAAGATAGTAACATAAAGACATTTTGGCAATACAAACATATATACAGTATTAAAGTGTAAATATATAACTAATATATGCCACTAGAAAAGAAAAAAACAATATATGCATAGTATAAATCTTATATATAATATACACTACTATACATATATATTGTGATATAGTAGAGCATGCAAAGGACCGGGCCAAGCAAGGCCAAGTCTGGCCCGAAACCATCTAATTTGCGGGTTTAGGGGGGTTGGGCTGGATACCCTCATCAGAGGGCCGGATTGCCACCCTAGCTGAGATCAAATGATTGACTAATCAATCGCAATTGAACTCTCCCCAAGTTCAATCGCACCAACATGTCAACACATGTGCCTTTTAATCCCTATTAATTGTGGTTAAATTTCACTCATCCATAGGGTTCAACAAACTAACCTTGTTTTTTAGAAGAATTTTTTTTAAAAAAAATTCTAACCTTAGGATTAAAAATTCTTAACCCTAGTGTCAATTCCAAGGTTGGATTGTTGAATCCTAAGGATTAGTGAATCTTGACCTAAGTTAAGAGGGCTTAAAAGGGACACATGTTAACTTGTGGGTGCAATTGAACTCTCCCCAAGTTCAATTGCAATTGACTGTGATCCAATCACCCCGAGTTCAATTGCGATTGACTGTGAACCGATCTCCCCCTAGCGGCTTCGGATTATCTCTGGTGGATGCCTGAGATGGGCACTTGGACATCCACACATCATCCACATGTGGCAATATGAAGGGGGAGAAGTCATTTCATTTTCTCCCAATGATTTCAACTTCTCCCCCAGTTGATATTTCTCCCATTTTTTATCACCACATGTTGGATGATGTGTAGATGCCCAAGCGCCCACCTCAGGCGTCCGCCAGAGATAATCCGAAGACCCCTCCTGGCAGTAGGCCTACTCCACGCAGTTACTAAAACTAACAAGCTATCTACCAGTGAAGACAAGCAGGCCACCAAAAATAGATAAAAGTGACCGAAGTGACTATCCAAGTGGACATGATTACCAAAAGAAAAAAAAAAGTGGACATGAGAGATGTTAGGACGTAAGGTTAGCTCTGACCCGTGCAGGGGTTTTATTTTTGTTTGGCTTGCATAGGTGTAAGGAAACAATGGATTTGTGTATTTCATGCAGATTTTGCTGTTCAAAATCAACCATTATAGAAAGACGTTTTCTTGCACAAAAGACCACCCCTGCAGCCACACATTTGGCAATTAGTGAACCATTCGCTGCCCAACCAGTAAGCCATCGATTCAAATCAGGACAGCTAACTGTTGTTCACTTTAGCTTAATTAGATTCTTTGAAAACCCAGAACAAAAAAATAAAATAAAATAGTAGATGGCTAGGAATTAAAAATGGGCTGGGCTAGCCCTATGGGCTTTAAGGCCCAGCCCACTTGATACTATTTTTGGGCTGCCCAATTTGGGGTGGGCATTACTCAATCCTGGACTTTGAAGCACAGAGAGAGTCAAGCTTAGCCTATTTGCTATGAGGAATATTGAATGAGTATTTTATTCACTGTCAGAGTTTCAGAACTGCATATACTCCAAAGTCCAAACGCCCTCTATTTGTTGGCTTTGGATTGTCTCTGCCGGACGCCTGAGGTGGGCGCTCGGGCATCCACAAATCAATGGACATGTGGCGATAAAAAGGGGGAGAAGTCATTTCATTTTCTCCCCATGATTTTGACTTCTCCCCACTTAATATCTCTCCCCTTTTTATCGCCATGTCCAATGATGTGTGGATGCCCGAGTGCCCACCTCGAGCGTCTACCAGAGATAATCCAAAGCCATATTTGTTCTGGTTTTGGGGGAGGCGAATTTACCGTCCCAACACTGGAATTATCATTGCTCTGAAATACTGGGGACATTGATGGAGGATAGGAATAGGATCAATGAAGTGACCAGATCCTTCAAGAAAATGATCACAGCTGAAAAATGTCAGGTTTTATGGAGAAGAATAAGTAGGATTTCCTGGTTCAAGATGCATTTCTAGGTAACAGAGATAGCAGTTCCTTTGAAAGCTAAAATGGTACTCATGCATGAATGCAAATGTTAAATAGTCTTCATCCCAAGTCCTAACAAATTGACATTTCATTACATAAACGTAAATACATACATGTATGCATGTCCAGATAGTCATCTGAGAATTAAAATTCTGTAAACACAGAGACTGTCAAGAGTATAGCCTACAAGACTTAACTGTTGTTCCATTCTCATTCTGTTACCAGTTCAAGTAAAAGTTCTGACCTCCAAAACTGGAAGAGTCCTACTGCCTGCTTGAACTGCTGTGCAGAAGGAGCTATTTTAATATCATCCGACCGCCTACTTGGAAGTTGAAGTTGTTTTGCTAACTGCCTACTCGACTGCTTCGGAAAAAGAAAAAAGGAAAGATAGATTGATTGAGTTGTCTAATGCCTGTTCAGACCTAAAAAGAAATAGAATACCTGTTATGTGGGAAGGGAGGCGCATCACAAAACCTATTGACCTTGCTTGTCCCAAAAAGGTCTTTTTATAATTCCCCCACCAGAGACTACACTTTGAGAAGGTTTCGAAAGCAATGGCCAGAGAAGGTTTTGAAAGCAAACAAACATGACAAAGAAGCTCTAGAGGTCATCATGAGTTGGGATTTCCATGATCATGGTAAACAAATATAAGCATTTATATGGTAAGAGGAACTCATTTTTGGTGTTCTGTTTGAAGGTTTCCAAACTTGAAGAGATAAATAAGCTTGTATTAGGACGAATCTACATTCGATGAATAATGGCGACATAAGCATCCAAGTCTGATACAGCCTGGGTTGCACTAGTAAAAGAAATTAATGGAACTGATGCTCCTCAAATTCCTTTTTAGCATTGAATGAATTGTCATGAATCAGCTATCTTGTGGGATGATCGCTTGTTCACCACTTAATTAGCACTTCGGCTTGTGCAATCACATTATAATAGCGGAATATTTCCCAGAAGATGTGAAAAAAAAGGGTACAAAACTCACCCATATTGTAATGTGCTTTCAAGTTACCACTTAAAATGTCATAAAACTAAATCATGGTCTCTTTCTTTGAGAGAAAATAAGCGCAAACTCACAGAAGAAAATCCCGAGCACAAGCCAATAGGATTTGAAGTTGCCTTTATCTTCCTTGTAGAACGGGCTCAGACATTTCACCTGGAAGTTTGTCAGGATTCACTCTTCTTGTTTTTTGAAATTTAAGTTCCCATTGTGATTAAAATATTATTTCATGCTGATTGTTATAAACTAAAACAAATATATAAGAAACCAGGGGATGCTTTAACAGCATAATGTAATCAATGTGTATGTGATGTAGAATACCAAAAGAAATGATGCACAACTTATCAACACCATTATTGTTCGGTTTGGAAGGGAGGCCTGGTTTGGATTGGGAAAGGTTCTCAAGCTGAAGTACCCAAATTCGTTATTCTTATTTTCGCCATCCTCGACTGCATTTACTCTCATGCAGACTAAAGATGAAGAATGCCTCAAATATCTCACTGAAGTAGTTGAAAGATTCAATGGGGGAGGTAAAGTAAAATATTTGTTATTTTTCTTTGTAACTGTTCATCCTATGCTTATATGTTTAATTTTTAATAGTGCATTGGTATTTTTTTCAGGTCCAAAAACTTACCCGGTTGACTTATTTGAGCATGGTTGGGATGTTGATCCTTGAGATTTCTCATTATTTTATTTGAGCATGGTTGGATTATTGATCCTTGAGATTTCTCGAAATTTAAAGTGCGAAATCAAACAATGTCTCGATGATGGTAATCGGTTTGGTCATAAACATCTACATCTGATTAGCATCTTATTGTGTTAATAATTTAAGATCAATTATTTAATTTGAAGTTTTATTATTTCCTTTGCAACAGCCACTAAATGTCTAATATTGGACCCCTAGAGGAATTTTTATTGGGCTAGAAATATAAGAGAGCTAAGTGTGGATGAAACTTCCATGAGTGGTATTGCCACTGGTAAGTCTACAAAATATTTATCAAAATAACAACAAAACCCGACTAAATTTTTGCATATTCTGCAGACGCATTTCAGCATTTCGAGAAAGTGGGAGAGTTCTTCGGCTTAATTGGACAATTGAGCCAAGGTTTAACTGGAATGTTAAGCTTGTATAGAGCTTCTCAAGTGCTGTTTCCTGGAGAGGAGATACTAGAAAAAGTCAAGAAGTTTAGATCTAAATTCCTCGGAGATGAGCAGGCCTCTCAATTGATTAATAACTGGTATGGGTATCCATGTTGATGAAACCACCCCCAATACTTCATAATCTGCTATTAGCAGTAGAAATTCCCCAGTCCATAATTTGGGGATGTGATTTTGAGACCATGGATCAACAATTACACTCCGGATCTATACAATCAGCACCAACGATATGGAATATTTCCCACCATACAATTTACAAAGGGCAAAAGATTTGATGATCCACCATTGAGGATAAATGAATTATTTTAATTATACTTAAAAAAAATTAAATTCAATGACAGTTAGGTATGCGCGCGAGCCTACCCAGTATAGAGACAAGTTTCTACAAAGATCATCACAGTAGGGAAGACAAAGTAACTAAGGCCTATAAACCATTTAGGCCATTGACTACACAAAATTAGGCCTGACCCAAAATGTCAGACCTAACTACCAGCGATAGGGACTCCAATCATAATGACCAATGCCCAACCCATATGTACCCTGGTTATAGGGTAATAAGGGATATGTAATCTGTGGATGCTCGAAAGTTGGTAAAAAAATTCCTAATATTACAAAGATGTCTGTAATTTGTAGAATTAGCAGGACCACCCTTCCAACCTAACTTTTCTAGTTTTGATCATGCAGGTGATATGAAAAATATAATCCAGAAGAGTTTGGGTGGAGGAACGAGGAGTCGCACCAAGCCTACTTACTAGCAAAGTAGCAGTGACGTGTATTTTTGAGCCAGAATGGGTGACTGAGTGGCTTGCCTGGGCCCGAACCGCGGCCTTGATGAAGGCCGTCACCTTGAATTTCAGTGAGAAGGCGAGTACAACTAAACAAAAGTGAGCATTTCTCCAAGCCATCAGTAATAACAATAATCACAGGTATATATTTTAAGGTTTGGCATTTTGTCATTATCTTTTTCTCTTTGCAGTGCACTGCAACAATTTTAAAGAATTCTAATAAGTTCTAAATGCATGAAGTTGGGTTGGAAAGGGACCGGGAATGGACTCATCAACCCCATGCCCGATACCTTGCACTCTATCTCATTGGAGGTCTGAGACATGCATGGCAGAGACGCACACCACCTACAATATGCTGTAAGTGCATATAATGATGCTTAAATGCAAAGTAGTCATATGCTGTAAGTGCATATATCTCCCAGGGAGTAGAGAAACACCCCTCAGGAACGATGCCAAATGGTTCCTAATAAGCTCTACAAAAACGTAACTGTGAGAAATGCAACCAAATGCGCCCCAAGATATCTTTCCCCATTTCGGATTACTCCTGTTTCCATTTTCTGTAATTATGCATACCTCAACGTAATATGAGTGTAAACTGTTTATGGCCAGGTTGGAAAAAAGGAAGGCCATGCAGATACAGGGATGATCTACCTCTCCAATGTCAAATGGAGTTAGATATGCAAGAACTTGTGCAACAAGTTATACAGCTTGGATTATGAAATCAAGCAACTATTTCTAACCATTGCTTAGAGATTCTACTACACTGCCTACTGTGGAACTACCACTCTCAACCTCCACATTGCCAAGGTACTCATTTAGAGAGTATCTTGATCTTTTAATGGGACAAGAAGCATACATCAGTCTAGAGTTATGACCCTAGACAATGTGGCACAAACACAATCCCGTAACTATTTCCCAAGTGAGCAAGAATTATGTGAATGAAGTTTCTCAAATCCAAGGACTGTATGTACTACACATCTAGCCAGTGATTAAGCTCCATCATGGTTGTAATGAAATATATGCCTGTAGAAGGCATCTCCACCATCAACAAATGCATAATCTAGTATATCACGTTAGACAGTCTCCGTGGATCATCTGATAGCTTAGTGGCCAAGTCATGTTAAAAGAGTGCCTCAACCTTGACAGGACTGCAAGGAAAAGCAAATATTCAATCCTTTAAGAAAAGCAAAAAACTTTTGTCAGGGTTTGGTAACAAACCCATTTTGCCCGAAAAGTGCTATGTGGAAACTGTGACAGCTTTCTGAAATTGAAGACTTCTGTGACTTCTCCTGAATTTGTTCGATCATTCAGTTGGTAAAGCCTAGAGGTGTTCATACTTTAGGCTTGAGTTCAAGTCCCACCCTCACCGATTTTCTCCAAAGGATTATATTATGTGTGTTGAGGTTGATCCTTGATGCATGCATGACTGTAGGACTTGGCAAGTAGCTACCAACCCTCTGAAAAAAAATGGGCTTACCTTGTAGAAATACCAACAAATTTTTACCCACTAGGGGTTGGTGCAGTTGGCTAGCGTCCCGGGTTTGCTCCCTGTGGTCGTGTGTTCAATTCACACTCCTGGACTTACCTTGGTATTCGTAGGGAAAATTCCAAGTGGGTTGGTATAGATACCCGAAGGGATTAGTCCTTGGCTCAAAGGCTTTGGGACACCCTCCGTTACCAAAAAAAATTACTCACATATCCTGTACCACCAGATAAATTTGACAAATAATCATAAAAAGTTTCTAATTATAAATGGTTAATTGTAGAGCAATAAGTGGAATTATGTTGAAATATCCCACTTCTCCCCCTTCTATAATGGAATTGATCATTACTTGATAAGTTTTTCTCACACTCAACAACAGAATAACATTTTAGAACCAGTCATAATCCCTTCCCTCTGCATCTCCAACAGTAGCCGCCTAGCAGGCGCACACAGAAGTTTTACCAAATTTTAGTTAGCAGACATACCTGAAGAAGCACTCTTAGTCGTACTCCAGCTCATCTGGAGTAACTGGTCTTTTAAGGGGGATCATGGACTTCTTCTCAACATCCCGAGATAATGCTTTCCTCATATCTGAAAATAGGACCCACAAAAACAGGTGAGGGACAAGGATAAAACGAGCAGCTACCAACGTTACATGGGGGATGAGGAGACTCACCTAACCCATCTTCCTCACCGGAGTAATATCGCAACACCCGTCTATAGATTATATATCCAAGCTGAGGGAGGAAAAAAAACAGATAACATGAATATGATTGCGTTTATAAAATACAAACTAACAGTGTGAAACTATAAAGTAATCTCTCCATAAGACTAAGTGATGCCCACAATCATCGAACTAGATGGCCCCATCCACGAACCAACACTCTGATGAATAGTAACCTTAAACTCGCACAAATTGAAATTTCCTAAATGTCCAACCAATAGTCCTTTTAGCACAAAAAATTATGAGCAACTGTAAACAAAAAACTCATTATCAGACAGCCAGTAATATCCAACTTTTTCAATGTTCAGCCATGGCTCATGGACTCAGCAGTCCGGATTGATGAGCATGCTGATTAACAGAACGCGAAATGGTCTTACACACCGAGTCTTTGTGCAAAATTACTGCAGAAAATTACAATTCATTATAGATATACTGGCATTTAACTCACACCATGACATGCTGACATTTCAGATGTTGCACATGGTAGAACAGTAGTACAGCACGAAAAGTTGCCAATGTTGAAATTAGAACCTTCCAAAAAAAAAAGTTGGAGAAACAGACCTTTTCATACATCTTTATGGCTGGTGTATTTGATGCTCTCACAAAGAGGTCCACAAAGTAAGCCTTATCACTGCAAAAAAGAAAGCTTTTTCAGTTGCCAAGGCAGGGATCACAGACCTCCAAAACAACTAACAAGACCCAGCATGGCTATAGCATAAGTGCATAACTTTGCATGCTCATCCTTGCTATGACGCTTTGGTGAAGGGACAAGCCAAAACAAGTCGACATGGGAAGATGTAGCCTGGCATAGATTTTATCATTTGGTCTCATCCAAGAAATACAAATTGCATAGATCAGAATATAACCCCAATGTTAACAGCCTGATTTACAGCGATAGGAACATGGCCAGCTATTATACAGAGTTGACTTGGAAGTTATCTATGATGTCAAGATGTAGGCGAACATGGGAGAACAGAACAAGATGTAAAGAGAGCCATAAGCATGTTAGCCAACAACATTACTTAACTGAACACTACTTCCGTTTAATCTTGCAGTTAACTACTGTTCCCTAAGCTTTATGGTGAACTTTCAAAGTAAAAATTCAGTTCATGCCCAAGTGAAAACTAGACAATTTCCTCAAGTTCACTATTGTAGGCTAATGTTCAAAAAAGCACTCAATGTGCCTATAGGAGGTGAACATGTAATCCACATGTAATGTGCATTACCTGAAGTATACTTCAACTGAGACACAAAATGACATTGTGCCCAGCTAAAATGATACTGAGTACTGACAACTTTGTAACCAAACACTCCTTTAGGCTTTTCAGTTAACTAGACATCAAATTATTTGACTTTTTTACTTCATTTATGTTTCCATTCCGTCTTGAAAAGGCTTGTATAAAGGGTCCATTAACTCGATTAGGTCATGTCAAGGCAAAATTCATCTTCAAGCTATATTCAAGATATTTTACATATGAGCACCTATCAAAACAGTTATACAGTTACTCGGTAATATACATCTTAAATGCTCATAATTGTAAGATGTTGCAGACGTAAAGCCAAATATTAGGAAAATCAACCAAAAGCAATTCATTATAGAATGATCTCATCGAAAGAGGAAAACAAAATCATTGCTATATAATCAAGCAATAGTATAGACAGGAAAACGAATTTCTAGAGTAAGATGGACAATGAAACACATAATTGGGTTATCTCAACATCATAACTGACACAACAAAAACCACAGTTATATTAAGTTTCCACCAAAAGAGCAACAGCTGATTTGCAACAAAAATTGTTATACTTGAAACATATCATGCTTACATCTTGTCACTGATATCTTCCAGCATGTGCATGAGTTTCTTGGCTAATTGCTGTCTCCGGTATTCTGGAGCAACAGTTACTGCAGTTACATGACCATGCCAAGATTCACCTTGGCCTTCAACTTTTCCCATAACTGCAAACATATAAGATAAAGTTTTGAGCAAAAGGTTGCGCCAAAATTCAAGGAAAGAAAGTTTCATATAAAAAGAAGAAATCATTCAGCAATTATAATTATGATAGAGATCATCATAAATGAAATATAAGAGACTAAAAGTATCTTTCTTACATGCATTTGATCCAGAACTTCATTCGTCATCTGAAAGGGGAAATACTTAAATAAAGTAAAGAGATACAAGGCAAAAGAGGGTTTGATCATGAAGTGGTTCCAGTAGCTAACAATAATACCAGCTTGTAACATTTACCTCAAGGTAAATTTGGGTAACTCACCGAAGCCTGAAAGACGCCAGAACAGGAGCCATCTCCTCGAATTTTAAATAAATGAGGATAGTATCCATAAACAAACATAGCCATGTCTGTTCACCTTTGGAAAATAATGATTAAAAAAAAAGCAATATTGCCCTTCATCAATAGCATTATTTCAGCAAGTTGGTTCAGCGGAGACAAACAATATTACCCCTTCCCGGAAAAGCAAATTCCTCAAGGTCCTGATGATATGTGAATGTCCGCTGCTCATAAACTCTGTTCCCTTTTAATACCACAGACATGGGTTCGAAAACTGCCCTCAGCTCTTAACCCACTAACCAGTGTTTTAAAACCCGAAAACTCGACTTGGAACCTTGCTGAATAGAGTCAACTCGAAAACTCGTGCTAAACTTGTTCGAGTAATAACACCTAAAACTCGAACATATATAATATTTCTCTAATACTATATATATGGTATAAATTCAAAATTAATAATAAAACATGCCTAAAATGAGATATATAATTCAATCTATACTAAACAACCCTGTTTGTTTCGTATTTATACTAAGGGTGGGTGGGGTAAAAAAAACATAATTTGATCACTCGGGTAGGCCGGTTTACTTTATTTTTTTGTTACAACAAAAAAAGTACATGACTTGAGCAAGTCGGGGCGAGTTACTCGGTTTTCTGTGTCACTTCCGAATATTACCTCAAACTTGACCCAAAACCTAGCCGAGTTGAGTCGACTCGGCCGAATTTTGAGTCGACTCGTCGAGTTTTAATACAGAGCCACAAACCACTACCCACTTGCAACTCAAGGAATGGGAAAAAAAGAAGAAATTCTAGTGGGATATAAACTAGCGAATGGTGAATCTAGAAAACAGTTTTTTCACTTAAAAAATTCGATCTAAAGATAACAATAAATTAGCAAACTAGGATGTAATAACCCAACAATAAATTAGCAAACTAGGATGTAATAACCCAACTGAACTGTTCCAAGTGAGTTTTTGGAAAGAAAAAAAATCTCAAACCCAACTGAACTGTTCCAATCACAAGTTTTTTAAACCTGTGTCGCTTATCCCAATTACATGTTCCAACCCACTGAGCAGAAGAAATTCAAACCCAGTGTAATGACCCTTATTATTTAGATCCGATTATCGAGAATTAGAATATTTATCTACTAGTTAAGGAATAGTTATCCAATTGATTTAATTTTCTAAATAAAGAGGTTACTTATTAGCATATGAGACTTTTGTTACCTAAGTTGCTTTGTTAGGGACCTAGGGTTCGTTACGAGTCTATAAATATGAATGTAATATTCTTATTCAAAGCAAAGGTAAGCAATGAAACCAGATAATTCTTAGTTTGAGAACCAAGGAGTGCCATTCTCTCTCATATAGAGATCAAAAGGTCTGGATTTCCCTTTAACGAGATCCATCTTCGCTCTTTTTCTTAATTTGTTGTTTTTACTTTTTAATCACGTAACATCCAACTTAGGGATCTAATAGAAGAAAAATGCAAAATCAATGGAGAAGGTTGAACCTAAACTCACTGAAATTGTGATTATGATGAAGGCTTGAAGGTTCCATTGAACAGCTTTTGGTTCAAGACTTCAAGTATCCTTTATGGCACATTGACGTTTCTCTTTCTCTAATGCCAATTGTTACGATCCCCAATAGCTTAAGCCTATGTTTCCACTCCTTAATTACCCAGGTGCCTTTTGGAATATCAATTAGGCTCGTAACATTTGGTATCAGAGCTGGCACCATGTTTTGAGTACAAGTCTTAGAGGGGGCAAGTTGGGAAAGGGCTACCTGGACGCCACAGGCCAGAATGAGAGCCGCCATAGAGAAAGGACTACCTGAATGCCACTGACTATTAAAAAAAAGATGCTAAAGTGAAAGCAGCCACAGAGTGGGCCGTTGTGGACGTCGGCTGCAGAGCGCGATGGTATGTTACGATCCCCAATAGTTTATGAGCCTAACTTTCTGCTCCTTAATCACCCTAGGTCCTTTTGCAATATTGGTTATTTTCCTAACATTTTCCTTGTACATGTATGCATGCTCTCTTACATGGAATTCTCTTGTGATAAGATCTATTAGTTAGGTATAGTAGGGGTATGTGTGAAGAGGGTAGTGATTGTGTGTATAGTGGGAGAATGTGGGTGGTTAGTATGTACATAACAAGGGGCGAGGCTTAAGGAAAATGCCTTGAGGCTCAACCATGAGGCTTAAACCTCACAAGGCTCACATGAGGCACACGCCTCATGCCTTGAAACTCGCTTTATGTCTATGACGTACGTCTCATACATTAACTAAAATTAAGTTTCTAGCAACAACTGAGGCTTCAATCTCATACATGTTTTTTAAACCTGTGTCGCTTATCCCAATTACATGTTCCAACCCATTGAGCAAAAGAATTCAAACCTAGTGTAATGACCCTTATTCTTTAGATCTGATTATCGAGAATTAGAATATTTATCTACTAGTTAAGGAATAGTTATCCAATTGACTTAATTTTCTAAATAAAGAGGTTACTTATTAGGATAGGAGACTCTTGTTACCTAAGTTGCTTTATTAGGGTTCGTTATGAGTCTATAAATATGAATGTAATATTCTTATTCAAAGCAAAGGTAAGCACTGAAACCAGATAATTCTTAGTTTGAGAACCAAGGAGTGCCATTCTCCCTCATATAGAAATCAAAAGGTTTGGATTTCCCTTTAACGAGATCCATCTTCACTCTTTTTCTTAATTTATTGTTTTTACTTTTTAATCACGTAACATCCAACTTAGGGATCTGATAGAAGAAAAATGCAAAATCAATGGAGAAGGTTGAACCTAAACTCACTGATATTGTGATTATGATGAAGGCTTGAAGGTTCCATTGAACAGCCCTTGGTTCAAGACTTCAAGTATCCTGTATGGCACATTGACGTTTCTCTTTCTCTAATGCCAATTGTTACAATCCCCAATAGCTTAAGCCTATGTTTCCATTCCTTAATTACCTAGGTGCCTTTTGGAATATCAATTAGGCTCGTAACATTTGGTATTAGAGCTGGCACCACGTTTCAAGTACAAGTCTTGGAAGGGGCGAGTTGGGAAAAGTCTACCTGGACGCCACGGGCCAGAATAAGAGCCGCCATAGGGAAAGGACTACCTGAATGTCATTGGCTATTAAAAAAAAGATGCTAAAGTGAAAGCAGCCACAGAGTGGGCCGTTGTGGACGTCGGCTGCAGAGCGCGGTGGTATGTTACGATCCCCAACAGCTTGCGAGCCTAACTTTCCGCTCCTTAATCACCCTAGGTCCTTTTGGAATATTGGTTAGGTTCCTAACATTTTCCTTGTACATGTATGCATGCTCTCTTACATGGAATTCTCTTGTGATAAGATCTATTAGTTAGGTATAGTAGGGGTATGTGTGAAGAGGGTAGTGATTGTGTGTATAGTGGGAGAATGTGGGTGGTTAGTATGTACATAACAATGTTTTAAAAATCATGTGAGGCGAGCATTAAGGAAAATGCCTTGAGGCCCAACCATGAGGCTTAAACCTCACATGAGGCACACACCTCATGCCTTAAAACTCGCTTTATGTCTATGACGTATGTCTCATACATTAACTAAAATTAAGTTTCTAGCAACAACTGAGACTTCAATGTCATTTTTTTGTTTCAACTAATTTATATAATATTTCTTATATATATGTGTGCACCCACATGAACACACACATTGTATACGTATACGAATACATATGTATCTCTCTACATATAAATATGGATATATACTATAATCTTTCATCAACTTTTTGAATTTTTTTTACAATTTTCCTTATATTTTATTTATTTGTTAGAATGAGAGAGCATGAAGCTTTCTTGTGAGGCTCACGCTTCACGCATCTTGAGGTCCTAACGCCTTGCCTCACGCCTTCACGTTTTAAAACATTGGTACATAGTAATTGGGTTGTTGAGGTTAGTATTTAGTAAGGGGTTGCCACATGTTTTGAGTTGGGTAGTTATGTAATTTCTTTATATATAGTTTTATGTACTCTTGTATTTGTGTGTACAAAATTTTAATTAAAATACTCCATTGTTGGAGCTTACTGCTTAGTAGACCAACCCCCTCAAAGTGGTTAATCTTCTATTCTCTTTTTTTTAATTCTTATTTTGTGTATAGAGAATTTGGTATCAGAGCAAGATTGGTCCAACATGGCTATGTGACATCAATAAACGAGTAATCACTTAGATAACAAGTTGGCTATGATTCGAAATAGCAAGGTAGGATTAATCAAATTATTGCATCAATGAACGAGCAACAAGCTAAAAGAGATCACAGGATTTCTTAGATGAAGACGAAGCACGATTAATACATGGCTGATATAAAAGGAATGTTGCAATGCTTACTTGCACAAGATGTAGGAAAGACACCCGTGTCTCCAACATCTCAGCCGAGTGTCTTTACCTCGGATCCAATAGTTTCTTTTGCAAATCAGGCAATCCCAACCCCTAATACATAATATCCAGCATTGTCTCTTCTTACTAATTCTCTTCTTAATTAAAATACTCCTTTGGAATTATTTTATGCATTGTAAAGTTTTGGGCCATCTCGTATGTTTGTATCCACCTATGCCCTCTTAAATTAAATAATATGAGAACAAATTTAGTTCTTTCTTTTCCCTGAAAATTTCAGGGGGGTCTTTAGCGGCTCCACCCCTACTCCAGGCTACACCCCAGCTGATACAGTACAAAATTTTATTTTTCAAAAGTTGGGGGGGGGCTTCAGGCCCCCCCGGCCCCATGTGGCTCCGGCCCTAGTTGCCACATGTCTTTGATAGTTATGTAGTTACTCTATATCAGTGTAGTCAAGGCGTCGCTTAGGCATTTTTGGACCATCATTGCCTAGGCGGGCGGAAGTCACAGAGCCCTCTAAATTGTAAGTCTATTTACCGCTTATTTACATAAAATATAGTTTAAGTAAATGAAAGTTAAAATTACAAATCTCATTTACTAAAGATATTTATATATAATTGAATTCAATAAGAATTATCTTAAATCTAAATTCTAGAAAAAAAAAAAAGTCAACTTTTTAGTTCAAAAACAAAATCCGTTTTTAGGGATTAGATTAAAATTTCAAATTTGCAAATCTAAGGTATTTCTCAAATCTTAAAATTCAATTAATTTTACTATATCAAAACATTCTCAAATCTTAAAGTTCCATAAATTTTACTACATCAAAATTCAAAACTTTACTAAAACTCAAAAGTCCGCTAATAAAAGTCTCATAATTTAGTCTTCAAAAATATTTTTATCTACAAGGTCAAAAAATCAACTAACAGTTCAATAGAAAAAGACTTACACCACTTAATTTATTGGACATTAATCTTGTTCCAGGAATTGGGAAGGAGATCGGAGCATTGCAGTTAAAACTTAAAAGAATGTTGAAAACTTCTCCATGATATTCTCATTTCTGTTACTGGTGCCAGATTAAACTAGAACCACCATAGTGATAGGAAAATAAACTTGCTACTGAGATAAACAAGAAATGACGTGGCCAGGAAATGAGGTGGGCTATATAAATGTTAATTTGCCTAAATTATTGTCAAACCTATGAAGTTTGAATTGCTATGTGTATATACTAATATATATATATATATATAAAATTTTCATAGCTTTGGCGTTGCCTAGGCAGCAACTCGCCTAGCCAAGCCTAATCGCCTAGACTCTTTGACTACACTACTCTATATATAGTTATGTAATCCTGTATTTGTGTGAGCAGATATTTAATTAAAAACTCCATTGTTGGAGCTTAGGAGGACCAACCCCCTCAAAGGGGTTAATCTTCTCTCTTATTCTCTTTCTTTTATTCTTTATTTTGTGTGTGGAGAATTTGGATTCTATCACCAATGAATTAATTGGGAACTCTGCACCAACTCTCATGCATACACTATGCACTGATGAATCATCACATGTTGTAATTGGCAAGAGCAGAAGATAGGATTGACTTCCCTGGATTCAAGCTTGGGTCCAACAAAAAATATAAGACTTCTCGGATTATCTCAAAAGCCTGCAATAGACAAGATTATTACGTGGTAATCAAACAAAGTTTGAGCATTTTATGTTTTTTTTTTTTTCAAAGGATTAACGAAAGAATCTGTTCCACCATATGGGATCCTGGTACAGGGTTGTTGATAGGGGGAAGGAATGTAATAACCCTTATTATTTAGAATTAGAACATTTTATTAGTTAGGGAATATTTATCGAATTGACTTACTTTCTAAACAAAGAGGTTACTTATTATGAGAAGACATTTTTTGTTACCAAAGTTGCTTTGTTAGGGTTCATTACAAGTCTACAAAAATGAATGTTATATTCTTATTCCAGGGTAAGCAATGAAATTAAGTATTCTTAGTTTGAGTTTGAGAATCAGGAGGTACCAATCTCTTAGATCAAAAGGGTCCTAATCTCCCCTTAACCAGATCTATTTTCTACATTTTTAGATTAAATTTCTTGTTTTTAATCACTATCCGGGATCCTTATACACACAGTTTTTCTATTTGGAAACAATTTTGAGAAATCTTCAATTTTAGTCTAACAAGGGCATAAAAGAAACGCATATCATCTGAAAACTAATGGAGAGAACAAGAGAGAGCGAATTTGAGAAAAAGAAAAAGTGGGTAAGGAAAGGAGGGCGTACTGTATCCCATGATTCGATTTCCAGGGGCTTCAGCGACATGGAAATAGTCGGGCCATCTCGCCAAGTAGGTCATGTAGAAGGACATGTTGAACTGCACTCGTTCATGTGAATCATATAAGGAATACAGACAAACATACAGATAGAACAATGAGTTAAACGACTTACAGTTTCAGTGAGGTGGTCAAGATTTACAGAGGAGAATCGAAGAAGATCGTTGCAGCAAAACCTGCGAATCGTCGTCATAGCGAAAGCCTCTCTCTCTCTCTGCGTTTGTTTTGGATGAAATGGGTAATTTTAGCACGGGAAAATGAAAATACTGAGGGAGGAATAGCTCCATATGAAACATGCACAGTATTTCCCAATTCCATCATCGTCTGATTATCGATCAGCCTTAATAGGCAGTTGGTCCCACACTTCTGGCCAATTAAGATCAAGGATTTGTAGGAACTAATTTAAGAGGGCCCAAGTTTAGGGATGTTCCTCAAATCAAGTTTTAAAATTTCGAAATTTCGGTCCATTTCGGATGTCCCATTTGAAATGAAATTTTCCGAAATTTCGGCCGACATCTCACCGAAATCACATTTAATAATAAAATATTATTCCGAAATTTGATATGAAATTTTGCCGAAATATTCCTAAATTTCAAAATATTCTGAAATTTTTATTTTTTATATAATATTAATTATATATATATTATTATTTTATTTTTAAAATTAATATATATAGTTTTCAAATTTTCAATAAATATTTCGGAATTTTAATTTTAAAAATAAAAAATTATTTAAAAATAAAAAATCAAATTTTGGCCGAAATTCTGAAATTTTTAAAATTTTGGCCGAAATTCTGAAATTTTTAAAATTTCGGCCGAAATTTGATTTCCGAAATAAACCCAGTTTCGATATTGGTAGGGTTGTCCGAAACTGAAATTTCAACGAAATTTTAAACCATGCCCCAAATACCCAAATTTTATAACAATTTAAATATAAAGAGGAGCACTGCTTCACCACGTTATGCGGACCTCCCCTTTTTACACCGGTGGCAAATGTGTAATTAAGGTGTGTTGCAAAATTACCCCAACCTCCATCAATAATTATAAACATGCCATACTTGTAGTGTAAAAAGGGAACTGCGCTTCAACGCTGTGAAGCAGAGCTCCGGCTCAAAATTAATCTCATTTTACAAGTCAGGCTTATGAAAATTCTCATAAAAACAGAAATACTACTCCGTCATAGTCTTGTTTGTGGCAACAAGTGTCAAACCATCTCCTGTTATTGGATAGCAACACTGTGTTGCACTCACGCTGCCTGTGGATATTTTTTGACTTACTGAGTTTGGGGCAAGCACTCCTCTTTATATAATTTTTTTTTAATATCCCTTACCTGTCACCGACACTTAAAAGAATAATGATTTATTCTAATTTAAAAAAAGAATGATTTCTTCTAATTAAAAAAAAAAATGAGTTTATGTAGGTACATGAGAGGGAAAACTTCCAAAGTGCATGATCTGAGAGAAGTTTCAATGCAAACAAAGCTGGTGCCAAGTTCATTACTCTCTCGTCTTTTTCTTCCACGAAACTCCTCAATCTTTTTTTGTGTGAAAATACATGTTTGATTTACAATTTTTTTTTGCTAGTTTGGTCATACCCTCATTTAGTAGTGTTAAGACTGTTAGTATGTGTTGTAAGTTAGTGGGTTAATGCCTAATAGGGGTGAAAATCGGGTTGAGTTTACGCTTAAAAGCCTATGTAAATGTGTCGGGTATCGGGCTAAACCTATTCAAAAATGACTAAAATTCAAGCTCATACCCAACCCATTGCCGTCCCTAATGCCTAGCATTTGAAGTTTGGCTAGGTGGAAATTACGAAAGGGAGAGAAACACTACCGACAGGACAAGCCCATGATAAGTGAGTATTTTATGATAACTTTAATAAAAGCGTTCTTGAAAAAGCATAACAAATCTCAAAACCTCGAGAATTAATGGAGTTTTTGCGCGTTGGAACTTTACATGTTGATACTAGGCCACAACAAGTCAATACCAAGTTAATACAATTGTCCATACATGTAACAACCGAATATATTTTAATTAACGCGACCTGTATCGACATGAAATATCAACTTATTTCGGCCCAATTTTTTTGGTATCGACCTACATCATAAACCATAAAAAAGATATAAAAAATATAGATGATTCTTGAACTAATCATGCATATATAATGATTCTAACTAATTTATTTTTGACAAAAAAAAATACAAGAAACCCGATAATAAGAGATTTTCTTCTATTAAAGACGTCCTTTTAATTCAAAGTTCCAAATTTAGAGTTCAAAAGAAATTTGTTGAAGGCGTTCTCTTTGTTAATGACATTTTCTCACGATCTTGCTTGTTATGGTCAGAATGAATACCTCTTGTCGGAATTTGAGGAAATTGGATCACAGTCAATCACGATTGAACTCGGGGAGAGTTCAATCGCACCTACAAGCATAGGTCAACATGTCAACACGTGGCCCTATTAACCTCTATTAATTGTGGTTAAGATTAAGTAATCCTTAGGGTGCAACAATCAAACCTCAATTTTTTTAAATAAATAATATTAACCTCAAGGGTTAAAATATCTTAACCAGAGTTCAATATTTTTTAATAAAGAAAATAATATGCCCTTATTTAAAATTTAAAAAAGACGAAAGTGAATGCGAAGAAAGATTGATCTAGCATTATCCTTCAAGGAACTATGATATATATATATTCATTTTTATTATTATTGTTATTTTTCATTTTTTAATAAAGGACAAAGAACAGGCCCTTTTAACTCTACAAAGTAAAGTGGCAGTAATTAAACTTGTGCAAGCCATAAATAAAGACAGTAAAGGGATAGAAATCTCTGACTACTAAAGAGAAATAGATATATGGAGAGTGGACAAGAACTAGGTGTGGGTAAGACTACGTATCAAAATAACACATCCTCATTGGTCCAACCCATATCACCTTATCCAAACAACATTTCCACCACCCATCTAAAATCCCATTCACAATACACACCCTTCTCTATGATCCTCCACAGCCATTACCATTACCACTACCCCTATCATTTGCACAAACCATCATGGCCATGGCAACCCAAGCCTCCCTCTTCACCCCAAATCTCTCAAACCCCAAATCAGGCAACCGTGCCCTTGTGCCACTGAAACCATCATCATCAGTATCATTCACTAGCCCAAGGCAATTCAACTTTTCCGTGGCACAACGAACCGTTAAGGTTGCGGCCGCAGGGGAAAAGACCGAAGCGCCGACAAAGGAGGCTCCAGTGGGCTTCACCCCACCTCAATTGGACCCCAATACTCCGTCTCCGATCTTCGGCGGAAGCACCGGTGGCTTGTTACGAAAGGCACAAGTGGAGGAATTCTATGTGATCACATGGGAATCACCTAAGGAACAAATATTTGAAATGCCTACTGGGGGTGCAGCTATAATGAGGGAAGGGCCTAATTTGCTTAAATTGGCTAGGAAGGAACAGTGTTTGGCACTTGGGACTAGACTAAGGTCCAAGTATAAGATCAAATACCAATTTTACAGGGTCTTCCCTAATGGGGAGGTCCAGTACCTTCACCCAAAGGATGGTGTCTACCCCGAGAAGGTGAACCCGGGCCGTCAAGGGGTTGGCGTCAATTACCGATCCATCGGAAAGAATGTTAGCCCAATCGAGGTCAAGTTTACTGGCAAGCAAGTATATGACTTGTGAGGTGACTATGTCTCTGTGGTTATGTTGTTATATTAAGTGGTGTTTGTTTAATTTGGATTTCCCTTTTGAGAAGTTGTTGCAGAAAAAACTCATAGTTTGGATTATTGTGTAATTTATTTAATGTCCTTATTGGCTTGTCATCAAAACATATACATATATTTTTTTTTTTGAACTGCTGGCTGTTATGAGGGGCATTGAAGTGACCTTGAGAAGAGGATACTTAAGGCCAGTCAAGTGTATCTCAGAAGAATGTTTCTGGCCTTGGGATTGTGGTTTTGTTCTTTTGAGAATTGTAGACCTTTTCGCTAGTTTTGAAAATGTCGAAATCTGTTATACTCTCTGCGAAGCTAATCGCATGGCAGATTTCCTTTCAAAACTTAGCACCTTCCATGGTGAGTCTGCGTTTAGTCTTGAGTTATTCCCGCCCTTGTTAGCTAGGATTGTCTCTAATGATGCGCGGGCCTGTAGATATATTCAAGTGTAATTGCTAGTCCTTTAATTTTATATGGACGAGGTCCACTTAATGCCAGCTTTCCAGTTCCAACAAAAATATACATATTGTTCAATTCAAAACTGAGAATAATGGTTGGAGAAATTCTTGAAAGAGTAGAGGGAATCCCTGAGAAAAGGATTTACTAAGGCAATCTCTCTGGTTTGACCTGAAAAACTCTGGCCTTAACTAAATAATAGCTACCATTTATATGTTTTCTTCATTGATCATGGATTCTAATTCATAAGATGTTCTTCCATTTCATACGAAAGTTCCAAACTCTTTTGCGAGAACATCCCGTTACTTAATTTGGGATTTGGAATTTCTTGTCCCTCAGTTGAAACTCTCGAAGTGGTCTTTCTTCTAAAGCATTTGATTGGTTTTGAGCAGCTAGTTCATTGCATTCCTTTGTATGTTTCTTGCTCAATCTAAGTTCACCTGCACATTCCCATTTGAGCTTTCCTTTTATCGATATTAAGTCGTTTATTTTAAACTATTTCATTGATTTTTCTTTGATCTTTTTAGGCTTTACTTCTCAACCTTTCCAGTCTTTTGAGTGTAGTAGAAAACAGTATCTATATCCATTACAGCTATTTGTGTTCAGCTGTCTAAGAACTGTTTCCCAACATGTCTCAGCTCTACCCATCTAATTCTTTTTACCTTCATCCTCTTCCAAAATCCAACATTATATTCTTTCCATTATTCATAGTTGGGTCGATTAGTAATCTAAATGCTCAAACTAATTTTTAGATCCATTGGTATAACCAATTTTTTTTTTAAGGGTCCATTCTTTTGTTGAGACTTATAAATTCCGGCACTTTGCAAGTTTTTCCATTTGACAATAGCATTTTCTTTTGATGAACCAGATGTATCGTGCTTCTCATCTCTTGGTTGTAATTCCCGTAAGACTTCAAATGTAGAAAAATGTATGATTTCAAATCTCACAAAAAATGGTAGGATTTGAAATCTAATGATGATAAGAATTAATCTTGTTAAAAACCTTGACAAAGTGACCCAAATTTCCTACTAACTATCATGACAGAGTGTAAAGTGTCAAACTTTATAAGTCTCAGCAAAGAACGGACCCTAAAAAGGGACTTTGTTGAATGTTTATGGAAAAAATTTATATTGAAAAGAGTAGAGTGAATTGGAGAAGATCCTTTTTTGGACCTCGCGGAGAGGGAGGCTCCTCGTTAATGAAGGATTAGCTTGAAGTTTAATATTTTATCAAGAGCTGAACAAACAATTAGTAGTGACAGTTTTCTTCATCTTTGGATTAATTCTACTTCTCTATTATTTGATTTATTGAATCGACTTGTGGGATTTAGTTTCAACTAAAATTCAGGCCTAGTTTGTACTCAGTTCATGTAGCGACTGGAGCTCTAGTTTGGTACTCAGTTCATGTAGCGACTGGAGCTCGGCTAATGTATTTGGAAAATAGATGGGAATTGCATTGGAGGGGAATATGTTTGATACAATAGAAGAGCTTTGTCATAATCATGTCTTACTATGTCTCGAAACAACTTGAAATTACTTCTCTCTGGTTCTTTATGACCTTTTCTCAATCGAGCAATTTAATTTGTAATGTTGGAGAAATTTGTTTCAATACCCTCATGGTTGTTCCTTCTTCTCTTGTTATGAGGCTTAATGTAAGAATAATAATAATAATGATAATAACAAGAAGACTAATCTTTATGTAGATGACGCAAAATGCGTTCTTCGCCAAAATTGAGAGCTATATTACGGGCATTGCACAAGGCTAAACAGACGAAATTTTGAGGCTTAATGTAAGAATAATAAGAAGATGACTAATCTTTATGCAGACAGCGCAAAATGCATTCATCGCCAAAATTGGGAGCTATATTATGGGGGCATTGCACAAGGCTAAACCGATGAAATTTTGTTATTAGATCTCTTGAATGTTTAGTATGTCCAAAGACGGGTATTAAACCATGTTTCTGACAGTGTTTGTGAACTTAAAATCGGCAACCAACTTGAGCAAGGTTGGATATTTGCCCGTGGAGAATGGCTACCAATCTATTTGGAATTCTCCTCCTTACTCGAGATCCTCTACAGTTATGTGTAGTCCGATTGTTTCCTAGGTAAATTGTCCTTTTTTTTTTAGGTTAACTGAACTACACCACAAGGCGATAGTTGAAGGCAAGACAAAGGAAACACACACACCCCCATTCACTCAAATTGTTACCCCTTTTTAAGTTGTTAGAAAAATAAATAAATAATTAAACGTTGTTTAATTTGTATGGATGATAAGATATGTAGCAGAGCCACATGGGGCCAAGGAGCTTCAACCCCACCCTGAAATTTTGGTAAAGAAAATACTATAGGATTAATAGCCTGTGAAAGGGCGGAGCTGGGAACAGGGGCTCTAGCCCCTCCTAAACTTTTGAGAAATTTTTTTTTACAAAAGGACACAAACAGATACGAAGGCCCATGAACTTGCCCTAAAAAAATTCAGGCGCCCTGAACCCTCATTGTTAGCCCCTGCAAGAGACTGGCTCTGCCCCTGAAGTCATGTACTTATATTTTATAATAAAAGCCCGACTTAACCAGACGAGACATAATGGTAGAGCATCTAGAGTCTCTCTCCCTCCATTTTGTATCTACACTTATTTGTCCCACAATGTCAAATGTCAAAACTTTTAGATGTGATTTATTAAAAGTGTTTTGACTTATTGCCTATATAAGACCGGCATAAATTTACGCAAATAGATTAGCACTGCCCCCAAATGAATTTGTCATCATCATCAGCGTTGTCCTCGATCTCTTGTCCTAGCTATTTGAGTTTTGGTAGCATGAATCCTTTTCAAGCTCTTTAATTCATTTTATCAGAAGTCATATAACTTTAATCAAGTTATAGGCTATTAAAAATTTCCTTGTAATTTTCATCCATTTTGGCATCGGATTACCTCTTGTGCACTCCTGAGGCCCAACCTCAGGCGTCAATTCACTATGCGGCATTTGGAGCTAAATGGGAAGAAGTCATTTCATTTTCTCCCTGCTTTTTGACCTCTCATTAGTTGATATCTCTCCCTTTTTATTCACCTTTATATCCCCACATGGCACATGATGAATGGATGCCCGAGATTGGGCCTCAGGGGTGCACCATAGGTAATCTATTGCCTTTATTATATAGTTTTTCCTTAAATTTATACAACCAACATCTATTTCCAACTCACACTTTTCACTAATTTCGGCCATTAATCTTTGTTAAAGCTATTCAAATTCGCTACCCCCTTTGATCCATATTAAGTAATAGGCTGTCTTCAGGATGAGATTGAATCACAACCAATTGCGATTGAACTTGGGGAGAATTCAATTGCACCCATAGCCAATGTGTCCTTTTTACTCTTATTAATTGTGTTTAAGATTCACTAATTCGTAAGGCTCAACAATATAACATTAGTTTTAAAAAAAAATCTTAAATTCTTTTAAACTCTAGTTAAAAAATTCTAACTTTCAGGGTTAATATTTTTAATTGGACATGAATATGGTGTGATTAAGGTCAAGTGTATTAGTGTAAGCATTCCATTCTACCCGTTTCATAAAATGAAAAATAATCACCTCTTCAAGTCGGTGAAGCAAGGAAGGGAAGTTTAGACTCCTATTTTCTTGTCACGTGCCCTCTTTTAACAACTTTTAACTGTGGTTAAGATTCAATCAACTACCCTTGGTCTTTTAGAAAAAAAAACATTTAACCACTAGTATTGAGAAAATTTAAGTTCATGACAATTTTTTTTTTGGTTATTTTTGGTTAAGAGATTTTGTTTTTTGTTTTTTTAGCAAGTTTTGGTTAAGAGACTAATCATTTAAGTTCATGACAATTGAAGGGGCTTTGCTTATAAAGTAGTCGAGGCTCTGAAGAAGCGAAAAAGAGAAGTGAGGAGAAAGAATCGAATGGCGAGCGGCGGCGGAAACCAACCTCCACCGTCACCACCGTACCGACCGTACAGATTACTCCGAACCCTAAGAGCCCACAATCGAGCCGTCTCCTGCGTCAAATTCTCCAACGACGGCACTCTCTTAGCCTCCTCCTCCCTCGACAAAACCCTAATCGTCTGGTCCTCCCAAACCCTAGCCCAACTCTCCCACCTAATCGGCCACTCCGACGGCGTATCAGACCTCGCCTGGTCCTCCGACTCCCACTACATCTGCTCCGCCTCCGACGACCGTACCCTCCGCATCTGGGACGCCCGCTCCGGCGAGTCCGTCAAGACTCTCCGTGGACACTCCGGCTTCGTCTTCTGCGTCAATTTCAACCCTCAATCGAACCTCATTGTCTCTGGATCTTTCGATGAAACTGTTAGGGTTTGGGATGTCAAGACTGGTCGCTGCGTTCACGTCATTCGAGCTCATTCCGAGCCCGTCACTTCCGTTCATTTTAATCGCGATGGATCGCTCATTGTTTCGGGAAGTCACGATGGTTCTTGCAAGATTTGGGATGCCGCCACCGGCGCGATCTTGAAAACGCTGATCGACGATAAGGTTCCGGCAGTCTCGTTTACCAAATTCTCTCCGAATGGGAAATTCATACTCGTCGCGACTTTAAATGATAATCTTGTAAGTTCTTGATTAACGATTAGAAATTAGAATCTCTGTTTGAGGATTTGAATCTATTGTCGTGATTTCTTTTAGTTGGGTAAATTTAGAAAATTTTGATATTTTAATTTTGATTTCTCACCTTCTATATTGATTTGCAGAAGCTTTGGAACTACTCGACCGGGAAGTTCTTGAAAATTTACACCGGTCATGCCAATACAGTATATTGCATAACATCCACATTTTCGGTGACGAATGGGAAGTACATTGTTAGTGGGTCGGAGGATCGTTGCGTATACTTATGGGATCTTCAAGGGAAAACTATGGTTCAGAAACTTGAAGGCCACGTCGATACTGTCATCTCTGTATCGTGCCACCCTACTGAGAATAAAATTGCTTCGGCGGGCCTGGATAATGATAAAACAGTGAGGATCTGGATTCAAGATATGTGAATCACTAAGCAATGTGCTATATAGGTTAGTTCATTTCTCGCTTAGAATTGTTGTAAATTTTGATCTGGATTCATGATACGTGAATCACTAAGCAATGCTATATTATATAGGTTAGTTCGATTCTCTCTTATAATTGTTGTAAATTTTGAGATGTTCTTCAATAGAAAATTTATTTGATCGAGTTACAAATGTGCAAGCTGAAGTTTATCTCCATTCAATCATTTTTAAAAAATTCATTACATATCCCACTGCAAAAAAAATGTAGTTCAATTACTGTTGGCTTTGTGGTTCAATGTAATTGGGTATAACTTGTTGAGAATCATGTTCCCCATTTCTTGGATAATTTTAGAACATTCACACAGACCAGAAAACCATTTTGATCACAACCAACTAGTCTGAAAACCTCACTTATGCAAATTTCCAACAACAGTTAACAGCTAGGCAAATCCAATGCTGCTATACTAGTATACCAAAGACCCAGCAATTTTTTTTTGGAAGGATAGAAAATTAAAGAAACTCCAGATAAAAACACATTGAAATGGGTGAATTTAGATGGCAAATACCCATCAAGGGAAAAGCTCACCATGATGGCTTGGTGTCCCAAACAGAGTCATACTCCAGGGCGAGGTGATTCAGATAACCGTCCATATCATGGACTAAACCACACCATACACTATTTTTTTCATGAACATAGATTCATGCAAATTTCGACTGCTTCGAAGAACTATGGTTTTGTTGCAAAATTTTGTTGATTTGAACTTCATAGAAGAAATCTCCAGTAAGAAAATTGGATTGGAAGAGGGGGAGGAAGAGGGGGGGGGGGGGGGGGGGGGGGGTCTATAGTGGAGAGTGTGGGGGGAAAATATGTGTTGTACGGACCTTGATACCATGTGTTGCCTTCTGAACAACTGCAGCAGCCTTGATCCTTTGGAATAGACAGACAGACAGTCTTAAAACTCGGCGAGTCGACTCAAAACTCGGCCAGGTTTCGAGTCGAGTTTGAGGTAAAACTCGGTTTTGACACTGAAAACTGAGTAACTCGCTCTGACTTGCCCCAACTCGTCCAAGTTTTATATTTTTTTTTGTTTAAAAAAAAATTGAGTAAACTAGCCTACCCAAGTGACCAAATTATGTTTTTTTCTTTTTTTATAACACATTTCATCCACTCTTAAGTATAAATACGAAACAAAAGGGGGTGTTTAGTATATATTGAATTATATATCTCACTTTAGGCATGATTTATCATTAATTTTGAATTTATACCATATATATAGTATTAGAAAAATATTATATTTGTTCGAGTTTTAGGTGTCATTACTCAGACGAGTTTTGCCTGAGTTTCCAAGTTGACTCTACTCGGCAAGTTTTCGAGTCGAGTTTTAAAATACTGGGCAGGGTGACCTGCGCATGCAATGATTCTTGGTATAGGTAATCCAATAAATCTTTTGGTTTTTTTGGATCGGTAATCCAATAATTCTTGGTATCTTTTTTCATGGACACTTTGAGCTGGGGTCGAGTTGAGAACATGCACTCCGATGTGCTTCTAGCCTCGGATCTGAAGTGGAGGTTGGAGTCGGATTGATCAATGAGGACATGAGTCTCGATGTAACCAAGGTCGTCGATGATGCTGACAGCTGTTTATACTTTATACGCATGTCTTTACCGTTTTTTATCCCTACAGAGAGTAAGACTTCTCTCAGCATAGAAGAATCACAAGATAGGGAGAGAGGAATTGGCCTAGAGCTCCTATTTTGACTGAAATGCCTAAAGTAGACCAAAACCGAAACATTCGGAGTGGGGAGTGGTGGACCTACTTCCAATGGTCTACCCCACTTTTGACTATCTAGATGTCTTTTTGTGTTTTTGGATGGTTATAGACGAAGTATATAGTTATTCGCAGGAAAGGAAAGAATTGAAATCTAAGTAATGTAATCAATGGACCTTCATGGAATACCAAAACGGAAAAATATGATGGCCTGAATTGAACTAATTTTCTTAGACAGCCCTGCCTATAAAAGCATCCAGAATCAGGTGTTATTTTTGAAAATGACACCAGTTGTGCGTGGCGCTCTGTGCTCCCATAGGCAGGGGTGAACCCATACAAGAAAATTTATGTTCTTGACAAGTGACAACCTGCCTAGGAATCAGGTAATGGACCCGCAACCGTGGGTTGGTTTAGGTTGTTTCAATCCAATTGTAAAATCGTGGCAGGTTAGGGATGGCTCACAGACTCAGCAGTATAATTAGGTCTGTAAACAGAGACTTCGAATTGTATATAGGTATATTCTAATTCTATCTTAATATCCAAATTTGTTTGAATTATTTAAAATTAATATAAAATATTAATTATATGTAAAACCCGTAAATAGATATACTATTAAGGGTACTTGTTCTTCGGATCAACGTTCATGGTATCCTCAACAAGATTGCAGCAAAGGGTGAGGTCAATCAGACAGACAGTCTTAAAACTCGGCGAGTCGACTCAAAACTCGGCCAGGTTTCGAGTCGAGTTTGAGGTAAAACTCGGTTTTGACACTGAAAACTGAGTAACTCGCTCTGACTTGCCCCAACTCGTCCAAGTTTTATATTTTTTTTTGTTTAAAAAAAAATTGAGTAAACTAGCCTACCCAAGTGACCAAATTATGTTTTTTTCTTTTTTTATAACACATTTCATCCACTCTTAAGTATAAATACGAAACAAAAGGGGGTGTTTAGTATATATTGAATTATATATCTCACTTTAGGCATGATTTATCATTAATTTTGAATTTATACCATATATATAGTATTAGAAAAATATTATATTTGTTCGAGTTTTAGGTGTCATTACTCAGACGAGTTTTGCCTGAGTTTCCAAGTTGACTCTACTCGGCAAGTTTTCGAGTCGAGTTTTAAAATACTGGGCAGGGTGACCTGCGCATGCAATGATTCTTGGTATAGGTAATCCAATAAATCTTTTGGTTTTTTTGGATCGGTAATCCAATAATTCTTGGTATCTTTTTTCATGGACACTTTGAGCTGGGGTCGAGTTGAGAACATGCACTCCGATGTGCTTCTAGCCTCGGATCTGAAGTGGAGGTTGGAGTCGGATTGATCAATGAGGACATGAGTCTCGATGTAACCAAGGTCGTCGATGATGCTGACAGCTGTTTATACTTTATACGCATGTCTTTACCGTTTTTATCCCTACAGAGAGTAAGACTTCTCTCAGCATAGAAGAATCACAAGATAGGGAGAGAGGAAGGGGCCTAGAGCTCCTATTTTGACTGAAATGCCTAAAGTAGACCAAAACCGAAACGTTCGGAGTGGGGAGTGGTGGACCTACTTCCAATGGTCTACCCCACTTTTGACTATTTAGATATCTTTTTGTGTTTTTGGATGGTTATAGACGAAGTATATAGTTATTTGCAGGAAAGGAAAGAATTGAAATCTAAGTAATGTAATCAATGGACCTTCATGGAATACCAAAACGGAAAAATATGATGGCCTGAATTGAACTAATTTTCTTAGACGGCCCTGCCTATAAAAGCATCCAGAATCAGGTGTTATTTTTGAAAATGACACCAGTTGTGCGTGGCGCTCTGTGCTCCCATAGGCAGGGGTGAACCCATACAAGAAAATTTATGTTCCTGACAAGTGACAACCTGCCTAGGAATTAGGTAATGGACCCGCAACCGTGGGTTGGTTTAGGTTGTTTCAATCCAATTGTAAAATCGTGGCAGGTTAGGGATGGCTCACAGACTCAGCAGTATAATTAGGTCTGTAAACAGAGACTTCGAATTGTATATAGGTATATTCTAATTCTATGTTAATATCCAAATTTGTTTGAATTATTTAAAATTAATATAAAATATTAATTATATGTAAAACCCGTAAATAGATATACTATTAAGGGTACTTGTTCTTCGGATCGACGTTCATGGTATCCTCAGCAAGATTGCAGCAAAGGGTGAGGTCAATCAGATCCATGGGCATACGGGAATTTTGATTTTATGAGTTTCGAAGGGTGAAGATGATATACGCATTAGAAGATTCAATGGAAGAGTTAAGAGCAGAATTGGAGGTAGGTTTACTCAAGGAATCGTCAGTTGTGAATCAGAAGTTTGGATTCTACATAGATTGGAGAATTTGAAGGGTTGTTTTGAGTTCTTAAACTCTGGTACAGGGAATATGATTGAGCAGCTTGATGATTTCTTTGATGAAATTGTCGAAGGAGGAAGAAGCTCATAGGTAGATATGAAACATAGTTGTTAAAGGCGTCGCCTCAGGCGGTCTCCTAGGCGACCAAGCTCTCTATTGGGCTCAGGTTACTGGCCACCTCAAGCGGTCATTACTAAAAATTTGATATATGTAATATTATTATTGTTTAAGGATATAAAATTTATTTTGTTTGAATATGATTGTTCGGTAAACAAAAATATATGTTATTTTATATATTTCTCATGTCTTTTACAATATAATATGTTAGGATTTATATATCCAACAAAAAAAAGTTTGCAAATAGAAGAAGAAATAAGAGACGAACGGTGTCAAATATGTTTCTCTCACACATTTGACTGTCGGGTTATTTTTCTACTTTTCATTTAGTCTTATATTCTCCATCCTCTCCCCTCTCCTTCCTCTCTATCAGCAATCATTGTATACTTAATTTTTATTCTAATTTTTTCCAACACTTGAAATTCTCCTTTATTATTCTTAGAACTATCTCTAACGATGATTCTATCAAAGTTGACAATTGTGTAATTTATATAAATGTAGGGTCTCTTATAAAAGAAAAATGCATAATACATAGATCTCATATTAGGGAAAATTTCTGTAACAAAAAGTTCATCAGGGGACGCCTCGGATGTCTCAGGCTACCACCTCAGGCGTCCATGGGGTCTGTCGCCTCAAGTCATCTGGTCGCCTCAACAACTATAATATGAAAGGTTGAAGAAGAGAAAGAAGGGGTAGAATCACTTAATAATGGGATTGTAATTTTACCTTCTCTTCTTTTCATCTTCTTCCCCTTTAAACATTCAAAACAGTTTCATTGTCTTGGAAGCTTTTCGGGTTGTGTTGAAAACAATGCCTTTGTTTATGAACTCATCTCAATCACAATTTCACTTTTTGAGATTTTTTTTCCATCTAACCAAACAACGGAAAATAGAAGTTAGGAAAAAAAATTCTGAAAAAAAATTCGGTTGAAAATGTTTTCTTTTCCATCCCATGCAAACAAACACAGCCTTATTGCAAAATAAATATGTTCTCGTATGTTTTCATTCACAGTTCATTTGATATAGAGCAGTGCTTAGTGGACCCATGGGTCCGTTTCATATCTTACTCCATGTCCTTGTGTCCGTTTCATATCTCACCGAGTTACTAAGGGAGATTGAAGTTTTGGATGGGTTGGCCGAGATGCGGGATCTCTCCCCTTCAGAATCGAGGGAAAGAGAGGCGAAGAGAATGGATTACATTTCGACTCTTAAACTAGAAGAAATTAGTTGGAAGCAAAAAGCAAGGACGCGGTGGCTCAAATAGGGTGATGGAAATACAAAATATTTCCACAGAATGACAAGTTATAAAAGAAAAAAGAACTTTATATTCAAGTTAAGGATGGATGGGAGATGGATAGAGGAGAAGGGAGAGATTGAAGATAATGTAATCTCTTACTATAAGGGATTGTATCGAAAAAGGGAGAGATGGCGCCCAAAGCTGGATGGGCCCTCTTTTGGAGGGTTGTCGTCAAATCAAAGAACGGCCCTTGAGGTTCCTTTTGAGGAAGTGGAAGTGCTTGTTGCTATGAAGGGGTTGGTGAGTGATAAGGTGCCGGGGCTAGACGGGTTTTCTATTAAATTCTATAAGGCATGTTAGGAGATTGTGGGCCGAGATTTTATGGAAGTAATGCAGGAGTTCTTTGATACAGGACGGTTTAATCGAGTCATGAATAGCACATTTCTTACTCTGATTCCAAAAAAGGAAGGGGCGATGGAGCTCAAAGACTTTCGGCCCATTAGTCTTGTGAGCAGTATGTATAAAACCCTCTCGAAGGTATTGGCAACTCGTCTGAAGGTAGTTATGGCTTCTCTCATATCCTCTCAACAGAGTGCGTTTGTTGGAGGACGCCAAATCGTAGATGGGTTTCTTGTGGCCAACGAAGTTATCGATTCCAGAAAGCGAGAAAGAAATCCGGGTGTCCTTTGTAAGGTTTATATGGAGCATAGTAACAAAGTTCTCGAATAATTCCCGAATTGTACCCGAACTATTCATTTTTTAAGGGGTGCTGTTTAAAAAGGCTTCTTTTTCCCGAACTAACGAATAATTCCCGAATTGACGAATTATTCGCGAATAATTCCCGAACGAACGAATTATTCCGAACTTATGCCGAACTTATTCCGAATGAAGATTTCTCACAAATTATTCGTTCATGCTCATTCAGAATTCTAAAATAAAAATGAGGGTAAAATGAATTTTCTATTAGCAATAGAATTATTACTAATAACTCGAGACATATTTCACACTGAGAAATCTTCATTTGATTGAAATCGCCAACTGATAGAAGAATGAGAAAACTCTATTCGAGTAAGCTATTTTAGGATTTTGATTACATTCGATTGAATTGAGAGAAAAAAGATAATTTTGCAAGCTGGTTAGTCTGTTGAATTTCCACTGAACTAAGAAAAAATAAAATTTGTATTATTTATTCTGAGCTATTTCAATATTTTGCTAAATAACTATGTTATGCCAAATAAATACACTCATATATTTTTTTTCTGATTTTATCTATTCAGATTATTTTTCTCGTTTTTATATATTTTGTAATTGCTTATATAATTTGATTTGCATATACAAACATGTAATCTAAATTATTCTTTTTTCTTAAATTACATAAAGCTTACTTAAGCCTTATGTAATTTTTTTCTTGAGTTTGCGAATTTACATAATGCTTGTTTTTTAGAAATTGGAATAAATGTTAACATAATAAGAGATGTCAATACATATAGATTGGTAGATGGATTAGTTGGCATCACGTTCTTATTTTTTATAATTATTCATTTTTATTTTTTCGAACTTATCCCGAACTTAACCCGAATTTGCCGATTTTTCCCTTTTTTTCGAACTTAACCCCTGCCGAATAATTCCCGAATCCGAACTTTGTTACTATGATATGGAGAAGGTCTATGACCATGTTAATTGGGAGTTCTTAAATTACTTACTGGGTAGGATGGGATTTGGGCTGAAGTGGAGGATGTGGACTTGTGTATCGTCGGTTTCTTTTTCTATCCTGCTGAATGGGAGTTTAATGGGGTATTTCCCCAGCTCTAAGGGGTTGAGGCAAGGGGATCCCCTATCACCTTTCTTGTTCGTCATTGTTTCGGAAGCGTTGAGTAGAATGATAGCGATAGTAGAGGGGACAAGTTTTGAAGGCTTTCGGGTCGGTTACAATGGGTTGAGGATTTCCCATCTCCAATTTGCGGATGATACTCTCATGTTCTGTCGAGCATCGAGAAGAGATCTTCATATCAGATGTTTGCTGGGCTGTTTTGAAGCGGTGTCTGGTCTGCGAGTTAATCTAGCTAAATCTGAAATTTTGCAGGTGGGGGAGGTCCCTATACTAAATCACCTTGCAATATGTCTCGGATGTGGAGTGGACTCTCTCTCTTCTGTGTACCTAGGCTTGCCGCTGGGAGCAAATTATAAGGCCAAATCAGTTTGGAACCCTGTACTAGACCGCATGGCAAGGCGATTGACAGGATGGAGGTCATCATACCTATCAAAAGGAGGGAAATTGACTTTGATCCAAAACACGTTGCAAAGCCTTCCAACTTACTTTATGTCGGCCCTCACCATTCCCCGTTCGGTAGCTTTTACCATGGAGATGATGCAGAGGGAGTTTTTATGGAATGATAAAGAGGATCAAAGAAAGTATCATCTAGTAGCTTGGTCAAAGTTGTGCCAACCCAAGGAAGTTGGGGGATTGAATCTCAAGCCGCTCATTAAAATGAATAAAGCTTTGCTAGGGAAATGAGTGTGGCGATTTGAAGAAGACTGAGAGTTTTTGGAGGGCTGTGATAGTGGCCAAGTATGGGGAGACATCTCGCTGGATCCCCCGGGAGGTTAGGGGTACACACGGTGTGGGAATTTGTAAGGGGATCATGGCCAACGCCGGTTTGGTAGTGCCTGTCTTTACTTATCGGGTGAGAAGAGGAATGAAGATAAGATTTTGGAAGGATATCTGGTCAGGTTCCACGTGCCTCAAGGATGATTTAGGAAAAATGTTTATTCTTTTTACTGACAGGGATGCCCTTGTGGTGGATTCTTATGAGGTGGGTTCGGAGGGAATCGTTTGGAATCTAAGGATGCGTAGAGATTTCAATGATTGGGAATTCAGCGATTTCTCACGCCTTTTGGAGTGTATCACTTCGACAGGAGTGTGTCCAGATCTTAGGGACTGCAGGCTATGGTCGAGGAGTAGTCATGGGCGCTTCTCGGTTAGGCTTCTGTATCAGTCGTTGTCTCCTTTGATGGGAATCGCCTACCCTCATAGAGTGGTGTGGAACCCCGGTATACCATCCAAGGTTTCTTTCTTCTTTTGGTCAACTTCGTTGGACAAAATTATAACCGGGGATCATTTGCAACATCGAGGATGAAGTACGGCGAATACATGCTTCATGTGCCTTCAAGCGGAAGAGATCGTGGATCATCTTCTATTACATTGCCCAGTAGCGTCGGAGGTGTGAGGTTTCTTTTTATCCCGAATGAGAGTGGCATGGGTTTTCCCTTCATCTTTTCGTAATCTCCTTGATTGTTGGTATTGGGATAAAGGATCGGGAGTTTGGGAGAATATTTGGGGAGTCCTTCCTGGGGATATCTCTTGGTCAGTATGGCAAGAGAGAAATCGTAAAGTGTTTGAAGATAAAACATCTCCAGTGCCCAGGATATGTGACCGCATACGGTTGGTAGTTTTGGAGTGGGTTGGTTTGCATTGTAATAGGGAGGAAATTCAGGACATTTCGTAGAGTAGTGGAGGAGGTTTGTGGTTGGCAGTTTGGTTGGGACTGAGTTTACTTGCTGGTGAACTCGGTAATCCTATGTTTTTATGCAGTCTTCCTCTTTTTATGAATAAAATGAGATATTAATAAAAAAAAACTAAGTAAAACTAAAATTTTGTTTTTATTTTTCTCGAAAAACAATGGTTGGATTGCTTAACCCTAGGGGTGTGTGAATCTTAACCACAATAGGTAAGTATTTACAATTGGGGTGTGGACCAATGAGGACTGACCATTTCCTTTGAGATACTAATCACAAACGCATTAAATCAAAGTAAACAATACAAACAAGGAAAACATTAATGAGATTTCCGCACTTAGTTTCCTGGTATGACCTTATTAAGAAGACATGAATCTCAATAAAAACTAAGGTCTGGCGGTGCAATTAGGCCAGTGTACATGCTTAGGAGATTTTGTCTTGAGCACCGGATTGCTCTCAAAGAAATTGGTCGGCCGGAGCTCGAATCCACCACTTAACGTCGGCATCAAAGGAAAATCCTCCTGGCAAGGGACATGATGAAATCCCAATGTGTACCATAAGACGATGTCCTTATTGTCGATCTCCCTATCCCTGCATAATCGATAAGGATCGAGTCATCGTAATGGAAGAATGATATAAGTTTGAGATCATAAACATCTTAGCATATCAATTTGGATTATTGAAGTGATCACACTGCTAACACATTCTATGGGTGTTCCAGTGGGAAAGACTAGGTTCGAGTCTTCGGAATGAGTGTGATGGTTGATATGCCCACTTAATAAAGAGAAATGATAATAACCAAACTAAGCATAGAAAGATTTTTATACCTCATAGACCAGGCAGCTAAGGTATCATCTCCTCGGCTCTGATCAGCATATAGCCCTCCTACCCATTTCTCAGACTTGTTATAGGGAGTGACCCACAAATTATACTTACTGAAGGCTCCCCGGATCTGTGGATAGTCATCGTCTGATAAAAGGGATGTTGCCGATGACCCTGGAATCAGACGGTAACTGATATTATTCCCTACCTTAGTCTTCTTATTGGAATTCACCACCGACAGCTCTGCCGCCTCTAAGCCGAGTAGAATTCGTGCGTCAGATTCTGTTTTTGCCGTTTCCTTCACCAGTGTCCAGTAACTAGTCCTTGGTGAGCTTTTGTCCGTTACTCTCTTAGTTTGCAGCTTGGTCTTGACGAAGGAATTGTCGTTGCCATCAACATCCAGGTCGAGGTGGTAGGTAAGGAAGTGGTCGTGGTATACGCCGATGGTGTTTTCCGCCAACAGCGTGCCATAGACGTCCTCCTTTATCTGGTCTGTGTGGCTGTATGTCACAGCCTTCACTTCTAGCAAACCAGTTAGCCCAACCTGCAAGGGAGGTTGTGATTTACATTCAAGGGCATAATTGTCATTTTATAGAGGATAAGGGTCTGTTTGCAATGAATTCGAGTGATTCTCACATTGAGGAAAAGAATTAATTTTTATAAATTTTGATTCTTATAATCAATTATGCATTGCTAAGTGTAGTCAAAATCAATTATGAAGAAGATAAACAACCGCATTATGTTTGAATGAAAGAGAAAAAAAATTATTGTAAGCATTAAATATAATTATATTGATCAACACATATAAATACAAAAAATTTATTATGTCTCATCTGTATGATCCATTTTCAGGCTTTTCTCATTCATTTTAAGCAGGCTTCTCATATTTAATTGTAAGAAACGTCTTGTTTTTGTTCCTGTATAATTGTGCTCAGAAAAATTATTCTGAAAGTCGTTCTATAAAAATGAGTTGCCAAAAGGATTTATGCCGATTCTGTTCTAGGGATAAGAAAAATTGTTCTCAATAAACAATACTAAACAATCCCTAAAAGTCTCTTATATGTTTGGAGTATGAGTCATACCACAGCTTTGATGGAGCCACTCTGCTTGAATTCCCAATCAACTATATAATCATAGTTCCCTACAGTGGAGACCATCCTCACCACTAGGGTCACCTCTGGTCTAACCTCCGTTATCTGCAAAACCACCAATTTCTCATTAAAAACCTAGTCTAAAACAGAATCAGAAAACCACTCTCACAATTGGAAAAATACTTACAACTTTTCCGGGAATCCCAGTTTCTGTGTGTCGCCACATGATATCTCCAGCATATCTTTCGAACAAGCAAAACACGTTCGATGTCTTAATGGGTTTCCCGTCTTGCCCGACAACGTAGCCGTCCATGAAAACTGCATTGGCCGGGCAATCGGTCAAGGGCTCGAGTGAAATCGCACATAGCCCGAACCCGAATTCGCCTGAATCAAAGAAGGTCTTGTAGTACCATTCCTCTGTTGGATCCATATAAGGCACGAACATCTCTGATATGTATCCTCTATACAAAACGCGACGGTATTTTTGCTTCTCAAGGTCGTAAATCGATGCTAGAGATATGATTGCACCTGCTCGCATGTCAAATCCCAGGTGGAACTCCCAATTGGCCCACCTAATCATATGAGAATGTTAGTTGTACTTTTTTTTTAAAATTCACTTTTTCCGAAGAAAAAATGACATTTTGTTGAAATGACTCACCTAATCATATGAGAATGTTAGTTGTACTTTTTTTTTAAAATTCACTTTTTCCGAAGAAAAAATGACATTTTGTTGAAATGACTCGTAATCTTCTCCGGTTGTAACGGTTTTGCCAAAACTGGTTCTGCCTTTGAGGTCGTCACGTGTTCCTTTTGACACCCCCTTTAACTATGGTTAAGATTCATCCATCTTATGGTTTACCATCATTAGTTTTTAGAAAAATTATTTAAAAAATGTTAACCTTAGGAGTTAGTGAATTTTAACCACAGTTAATATTTTTTAAATTTTTTTTCTAAAATTCAAGAATAAATAGGTGAACTCAGGCGAGAGTGATCTTAACTAGTTAATCGTGGCAGGTTAGGGATGGCTCACAGACTCATCAGCTATAATTAGGTCTGTAAACAGAGACTTCGAATTGTATATAGGTATATTCTAATTCTATCTTAATATCCAAATTTGTTTGAATTATTTAAAATTAATATAAAATATTAATTATATGTAAAACCCGTAAATAGATATACTATTAAGGGTACTTGTTCTTCGGATCAACGTTCATGGTATCCTCAACAAGATTGCAGCAAAGGGTGAGGTCAATCAGATCCATGGGCATACGGGAATTTCGATTTTATGAGTTTCGAAGGGTGAAGATGATATACGCATTAGAAGATTCAATGGAAGGGTTAAGAGCAGAATTGGAGGCAGGTCTACTCAAGGAATCGTCAGTTGTGAATCAGAAGTTTGGATTCTACATAGATTGGAGAATTTGAAGGGTTGTTTTGAGTTGTTAAACTCTGGTACAGGGAATATGATTGAGCAGCTTGATGATTTCTTTGATGAAATTGTCGAAGGAGGAAGAAGCTCATAGGTAGATATGAAACATAGTTGTTAAAGGCGTCGCCTTAGGCGGTCGCCTAGGCGACCAAGCTCTCTATTGGGCTCAGGTTACTGGCCACCTCAAGCGGTCATTATTAAAAATCTGATATATGTAATATTATTATTGTTTAAGGATATAAAATTTATTTTGTTTGAATATGATTGTTCGGTAAACAAAAATATATGTTATTTTATATATTTCTCATGTCTTTTACAATATAATATATTAGGATTTATATATCCAACAAAAAAAAGTTTGCAAATAGAAGAAGAAATAAGAGACGAACGATGTCAAATATGTTTCTCTCTCACATTTGACTGTCAGGTTATTTTTCTACTTTTCATTCAGTCTTATATTCTCCATCATCTCCCCTCTCCTTCCTCTCTATCAGCAGTCATTGTATACTTAATTTTTATTCTAATTTTTTCCAACACTTGAAATTCTTCTTTATTATTCTTAGAACTATCTCTAACGATGATTCTATCAAAGTTGTCAATTGTGTAATTTATATAAATGTAGGGCCTCTTATGAAAGAAAAATGCATCATACATAGATCTCATATTAGGGAAAATTTCTGCAACAAAAAGTTCATCAGGTGACGCCGGCGTCTTAGGCTACCACCTCAGGCGTCCATGGGGTCTGTCGCCTCAAGTCGTCTGGTCGCCTCAACAACTATGATATAAAAGGTTGAAGAAGAGAAAGAAGGGGTAGTATCACTTAATAATGGGATTATATTTTTACCTTCTCTTCTTTTCATCTTCTTCCCCTTTAAACATTCAAAACAGTTTCATTGTCTTGGAAGCTTTTCGGGTTGTGTTGAAAACAATGCCTTTGATTATGAACTCATTTCAATCACAATTTCACTTTTTGAGATTTTTTTTCCATCTAACCAAACAACGGAAAATAGAAGTTAGGAAAAAAAATTCTAAAAAAAAATTCGGTTGAAAATGTTTTCTTTTCCATCCCATGCAAACAAACACAGCCTTAATGCAAAATAAATATGTTCTCATATGTTTTCATTCACAGTTCATTTGATATAGAGCAGTGCTTAGTGGACCCATGGGTCCGTTTCATATCTTACTCCATGTCCTTGTGTCCGTTTCATATCTCACTAGGTTACTAAGGGAGATTGAAGTTTTGGATGGGTTGGCCGAGATGCGGGATCTCTCCCCTTCAGAAGCGAGGGAAAGAGAGGTGAAGAGAATGGATTACATTTCGACTCTTAAACTTGAAGAAATTAGTTGGAAGCAAAAAGCAAGGACGCGGTGAATAGGGTGATGGAAATACAAAATATTTCCACAGAATGACAAGTTATAAAAGAAAAAAGAACTTTATATTCAAGTTAAGGATGGATGGGAGGTGGATAGAGGAGAAGGGAGAGATTGAAGAGAATGTAATCTCTTACTATAAGGGATTGTATCGAGAAAGGGAGAGATGGCGCCCAAAGCTGGATGGGCCCTCTTTTGGAGGGTTGTCGTCAAATCAAAGAACGGCCCTTGAGGTTCCTTTTGAGGAAGCGGAAGTGCTTGTTGCTATTAAGGGGTTGGTGAGTGATAAGGCGCCGGGGCCAGACGGGTTTTCTATTAAATTCTATAAGGCATGTTAGGAGATTGTGGGCCGAGATTTTATGGAAGTGATGCAGAAGTTCTTTGATACAGGACGGTTTGACCGAGTCATGAATAGCACATTTCTTGCTCTGATTCCAAAAAAAGAAGGGGCGATGGAGCTCAAAGACTTTCGGCCCATTAGTCTTGTGAGCAGTATGTATAAAACCCTCTCGAAGGTATTGGCAACTCGTCTGAAGGTAGTTATGGCTTCTCTCATATCCCCTCAGCAGAGTGCGTTTGTTGGAGGACGCCAAATCGTAGATGGGTTTCTTGTGGCCAACGAAGTTATCGATTCCAAATAGCGAGAAAGAAATCCGGGTGTCCTTTGTAAGGTTGATATGGAGCATAGTAACAAAGTTCTCGAATAATTCCCGAATTGTACCCGAACTATTCATTTTTTAAGGGGTGCTGTTTAAAAAGGCTTCTTTTTCCCGAACTAACGAATAATTCCCGAATTGACGAATTATTCGCGAATAATTCCCGAACGAACGAATTATTCCGAACTTATGCCGAACTTATTCCGAATGAAGATTTCTCACAAATTATTCGTTCATGCTCATTCAGAATTCTAAAATAAAAATGAGGGTAAAATGAATTTTCTATTAGCAATAGAATTATTACTAATAACTCGAGACATATTTCACACTGAGAAATCTTCATTTGATTGAAATCGCCAACTGATAGAAGAATGAGAAAACTCTATTCGAGTAAGCTATTTTAGGATTTTGATTACATTCGATTGAATTGAGAGAAAAAAGATAATTTTGCAAGCTGGTTAGTCTGTTGAATTTCCACTGAACTAAGAAAAAATAAAATTTGTATTATTTATTCTGAGCTATTTCAATATTTTGCTAAATAACTATGTTATGCCAAATAAATACACTCATATATTTTTTTTCTGATTTTATCTATTCAGATTATTTTTCTCGTTTTTATATATTTTGTAATTGCTTATATAATTTGATTTGCATATACAAACATGTAATCTAAATTATTCTTTTTTCTTAAATTACATAAAGCTTACTTAAGCCTTATGTAATTTTTTTCTTGAGTTTGCGAATTTACATAATGCTTGTTTTTTAGAAATTGGAATAAATGTTAACATAATAAGAGATGTCAATACATATAGATTGGTAGATGGATTAGTTGGCATCACGTTCTTATTTTTTATAATTATTCATTTTTATTTTTTCGAACTTATCCCGAACTTAACCCGAATTTGCCGATTTTTCCCTTTTTTTCGAACTTAACCCCTGCCGAATAATTCCCGAATCCGAACTTTGTTACTATGATATGGAGAAGGTCTATGACCATGTTAATTGGGAGTTCTTAAATTACTTACTAGGTAGGATGGGATTTGGGCTGAAGTGGAGGATGTGGACTTGTATATCGTCGGTTTCCTTTTCTATCCTGCTGAATGGGAGTTTAATGGGGTATTTCCCCAGCTCTAGGGGGTTGAGGCAAGGGGATCCCCTATCACCTTTCTTGTTCATCATTGTTTCGGAAGCGTTGAGTAGAATGATAGCTATAGTAGAGGGGACAAGTTTTGAAGGCTTTCGGGTCGGTTACAATGGGTTGAGGATTTCCCATCTCCAATTTGCGGATGATACTCTCATGTTCTGTCGAGCATCGAGAAGAGATCTTCATATTAGATGTTTGCTGGGCTGTTTTGAAGCGGTGTCTGGCCTGCGAGTTAATCTAGCTAAATCTGAAATTTTGTAGGTGGGGGAGGTCCCTATACTAAATCACCTTGCAATATGTCTCGGATGTGGAGTGGACTCTCTCTCTTCTGTGTACCTAGGCTTGCCGCTGGGAGCAAATTATAAGGCCAAATCAGTTTGGAACCCTGTACTAGACCGCATGGCAAGGCGATTGACAGGATGGAGGTCATCATACCTATCAAAAGGAGGGAAATTGACTTTGATCCAAAACACGTTGCAAAGCCTTCCAACTTACTTTATGTCGGCCCTCACCATTCCCCGTTCGGTAGCTTTTACCATGGAGATGATGCAGAGGGAGTTTTTATGGAATGATAAAGAGGATCAAAGAAAGTATCATCTTGTAGCTTGGTCCAAGTTGTGCCAACCCAAGGAAGTTGGGGGATTGAATCTCAAGCCGCTCATTAAAATGAATAAAGCTTTGCTAGGGAAATAGGTGTGGCGATTTGGAGAAGACTGAGAGTTTTTGGAGGGCTGTGATAGTGGCCAAGTATGGGGAGACATCTTGCTGGATCCCCCGGGAGGTTATGGGTACACACGGTGTGGGAATTTGGAAGGGGATCATGGCCAACGCCGGTTTGGTAGTACCTTTCTTTACTTATCGGGCGGGAAGAGGAATGGAGATAAGATTTTGGAAGGATATCTGGTCAGGTTCCACGTGCCTCAAGGATGATTTGGGAAACATGTTTATTCTTTCTACTGACAGGGATGCCCTTGTGGTGGATTCTTATGAGGTGGGTTCGGAGGGAATCGTTTGAAATCTAAGGATGCGTAGAGATTTCAGTGATTGGGAATTCAGCGATTTCTCACGCCTTTTGGAGCGTATCACTTCGACAGGAGTGTGTCCAGATCTTAGGGACTGCAGGCTATGGTCGAGGAGTAGTCATGGGCGCTTCTTGGTTAGGCTTCTGTATCAGTCGTTGTCTCCTTTGACGGGAATTGTCTACCCTCATAGAGTGGTGTGGAACCCCGGTATACCATCCAAGGTTTCTTTCTTCCTTTGGTCAACTTCGTTGGACAAAATTATAACCGGGGATCATTTGCAACATCGAGGATGAAGTATGGCGAATACATGCTTCATGTGCCTTCAAGCGGAAGAGACCGTGAATCATCTTCTATTACATTGCCCAGTAGCGTCGGAGGTGTGAGGTTTCTTTTTATCCCGAATGAGAGTGACATGAGTTTTCCCTTCATCTTTTCGTAATCTCCTTGATTGTTGGTATTGGGATAAAAGATCGGGAGTTTGGGAGAATATTTGGGGAGTCCTTCCTGGGGATATCTCTTGGTCACTATGGAAAGAGAGAAATCGTAAAGTGTTTGAAGATAAAACATCCCCAGTGCCCAGGATATGCGACCGCATACGCTTGGTAGTTTTGGAGTGGGTTGGTTTGCATTGTAATAGGGAGGAAATTCAGGACATTTTGTAGAGTAGTGGGGGAGGTTTGTAGTTGGCAGTTTGGTTGGGACTGAGTTTACTTGCTGGTGAACTCGGTAGTCCTATGTTTTTATGCAGTCTTCCTCTTTTTATGAATAAAATGAGATATTAATAAAAAAAAAAACTAAGGAAAACTAAAATTTTGTTTTTATTTTTCTCGAAAAACAATGGTTGGATTGCTTAACCCTAGGGGTGTGTGAATCTTAACCACAATAGGTAAGTATTTACAATTGGGGTGTGGACCAATGAGGACCGACCATTTCCTTTGAGATACTAATCACAAACGCATTAAATCAAAGTAAACAATACAAACAAGGAAAACATTAAAGAGATTTCCGCACTTAGTTTCCTGGTATGACCTTATTAAGAAGACATGAATCTCAATAAAAACTAAGGTCTGGCGGTGCAATTAGGCCAGTGTACATGCTTAGGAGATTTTGTCTTGAGCACCGGATTGCTCTCAAAGAAATTGGTCGGCCGGAGCTCGAATCCACCACTTAACGTCGGCATCAAAGGAAAATCCTCCTGGCAAGGGACATGATGAAATCCCAATGTGTACCATAAGACGATGTCCTTATTGTCAATCTCCCTATCCCTGCATAATCGATAAGGATCGAGTCATCGTAATGGAAGAATGATATAAGTTTGAGATCATAAACATCTTAGCATATCAATTTGGATTATTGAAGTGATCACACTGCTAACACATTCGATGGGTGTTCTAGTGGTAAAAAGTGGGAAAAACTAGGTTCGAGTCTTCGGAATGAGTGTGATGGTTGATATGCCCACTTAATAAAGAGAAATGATAATAACCAAACTAAACATAAAAAGATTTTATACCTCATAGACCAGGCAGCTAAGGTATCATCTCCTCGGCTCTGATCAGCATATAGCCCTCCTGCCCATTTCTCAGACTTGTTATAGGGAGTGACCCACAAATTATACTTACTGAAGGCTCCCCGGATCTGCGGATAGTCATCGTCTGATAAAAGGGATGTTGCCGATGACCCTGGAATCAGACGGTAACTGATATTATTCCCTACCTTAGTCTTCTTATTGGAATTCACCACCGACAGCTCTGCCGCCTCTAAGCCGAGTAGAATTCGTGCGTCAGATTCTGTTTTTGCCGTTTCCTTCACCAGTGTCCAGTAACTAGTCCTTGGTGAGCTTTTGTCCGTTACTCTCTTAGTCTGCAGCTTGGTCTTGACGAAGGAGTTGTCGTTGCCATCAACATCCAGGTCGAGGTGGTAGGTAAGGAAGTGGTCGTGGTATACGCCGATGGTGTTTTCCGCCAACAGCGTGCCATAGACGTCCTCCTTTATCTGGTCTGTGTGGCTGTATGTCACAGCCTTCACTTCTAGCAAACCAGTTAGCCCAACCTGCAAGGGAGGTTGTGATTTACATTCAAGGGCATAATTGTCATTTTATAGAGGATAAGGGTCTGTTTGCAATCAATTCGAGTGATTCTCACATTGAGGAAAATAATTAATTTTTATAAATTTTGATTCTTATAATCAATTATGCATTGCTAAGTGTAGTCAAAATCAATTATGAAGAAGATAAACAACCGCATTATGTTTGAATGAAAGAGAAAAAAAATTATTGTAAGCATTAAATATAATAATATTGATCAACACATATAAATACAAAAAAATTATTATGTCTCATCTGTATGATCCATTTTCAGGCTTTTCTCATTCATTTTAAGCATGCTTCTCATATTTAATTGTAAGAAACGTCTTGTTTTTGTTCTGCTATAATTGTGCTTAAAAAGTCGTTCTATAAAAATGAGTTGCCAAAAGGATTTATGCCGATTCTGTTCTAGGGATAAGAAAAATTATTCTCAATAAACAATACTAAACAATCCCTAAAAGTCTCTTATATGTTTGGAGTATGAGCCATACCACAGCTTTGATGGAGCCACTCTGCTTGAATTCCCAATCAACTATATAATCATAGTTCCCTACAGTGGAGACCATCCTCACCACTAGGGTCACCTCTGGTCTAACCTCCGTTATCTGCAAAACCACCAATTTCTCATTAAAAACCTAGTCTAAAACAGAATCAGAAAACCACTCTCACAATTGGAAAAATACTTACAACTTTTCCGGGAATCCCAGTTTCTGTGTGTCGCCACATGATATCTCCAGCATATCTTTCGAACAAGCAAAACACGTTCGATGTCTTAATGGGTTTCCCGTCTTGCCCGACAACGTAGCCGTCCATGAAAACTGCATTGGCCGGGCAATCGGTCAAGGGCTTGAGTGAAATCGCACATAGCCCGAACCCGAATTCGCCTGAATCAAAGAAGGTCTTGTAGTACCATTCCTCTGTTGGATCCATATAAGGCACGAACATCTCTGATATGTATCCTCTATACAAAACGCGACGATATTTTTGCTTCTCGAGGTCGTAAATCGATGCTAGAGATATGATTGCACCTGCTCGCATGTCAAATCCCAGGTGGAACTCCCAATTGGCCCACCTAATCATATGAGAATGTTAGTTGTACTATATTTTTTTTGATTCACTTTTTCTGAAGAAAAAATGACATTTTGTTGAAATGACTCACCTAATCATATGAGAATGTTAGTTGTACTATATTTTTTTTGATTCACTTTTTCTGAAGAAAAAATGACATTTTGTTGAAATGACTCGAAATCTTCTCGGGTTGTAACGGTTTTGCCAAAACTGGTTCTGCCTTTGAGGTCGTCACGTGTTCCTTTTGACACCCCCTTAACTATGGTTAAGATTCATCCACCTTAGGGTTTACCATCATTAGTTTTTAGAAAAATTATTTAAAAAATGTTAACCTTAAGAGTTAGTGAATTTTAACAACAGTTAATGTTTTTTAAATATTTTTTTTAAAATCCAAGAATAAGTGGGTAAACTAATGCGAGAGTGATCTTAACTAGTTAAGAATAAATGAGTGAACTCAGGGGTGAGTGATCATTACTTAGTTAAGAGGTGTCAAAAGGGACACCTGACAACGTCTTTATTGTAACCGGTTTTGACAAAAGGAGAAGATTACTGGTCAATCAAAATGGAATCACCTATTGCACATAAACCAACACCTTGGTAGGTGTGCACAGATTTATTGGCGCCTTCGACTCCGTGCAAGGAGAAGATTATGGTAAAAAAAAAAATTGATTGGGCACGTGCATAATGGTAGGTGTTGATCTCCCTTTAATGCTGGTGGGATCCCTACACTAGCATACACCGGAATATGTAGCGCCACATCCCTCATGTACACGCCCTACCAAGGTGTTGTACACGCACACCAAAGCGTGCAGGCTATGTGGCGCATGAGAGTGGGTGCTGACGGTCTCTTTGCCGGCACCAACGGGAGATGTACCGTGTCTGTTGAAACATGTCATTTTTTTTTTGTTAATTTGTGTCATTTTATTAAAGAAGTATAAGTACATGGATCTTAAGAAAGTGTATAAGAACGATAGTATTGTAGAGTTAGCTTTCCACTGGTCAAAATATTAAAAGAAACTTCAAGATCCTCCTAAATTGAGCTCACTCCACCCAATAGCCCCAGGCCCCAGCCACTCTGGATGATCACTCATGCCATGAGAAATTAATTTGACAAATGGATGAATCAGACTTCAAACTATTAAAAGTAAAGAAATGATGCCTTAGATTCGCTCCTCCCAAAGAATAAATAAATAAATAAAGAGAAAGAAAATAATAGACCGTAAAGGGCCGAGACCGCGCATGTGATGAGCGGATCTCAAAAAATAAAACCAAGTTTATGAAAATATTGAGATCCGCTCATCACATGAGCAGTCTCGATGTGGTCGCCGCCCTTTGCGGTCTCAATGGCAAAGTCCAAAAGAATAAGTGAAAAAAAAAATTATAAGGAACACATTCAAGAAAATCTATGAATGATTTCAAAGAGATGTTTCAACGTAGACTACTTAGTGCAAGTTGGAAGCCTTTTTCCAGCTTGCCTTCCACAAAAAAAAAAAAAAGTTGGAAGCTTTAAGAAGATAATGCCGACCCAATAGAAGGAGGTCCCACCCAGGCCTAAAAATTAAAATCAAATTGAGCCCAAGAATACGTGACCTTTTTTTCGACGGCCTATTAATGCTAACTTAACTCTTGTGTTGGATTTGTTGGTAAAAAGATGCAGGTTCCGGGTCGAGGGTTTGTGACTTTGTGCTCCATCTAAGTGTCCCATAGAACTAACCGTGTCAGGTTCAGATAAACCTTACCCGACCCAGATACACCCGTTTACACCATGATCACAACGTGTCCCCACATTACTGAAGCTATTTCAATGGGAAGTGGAACAAGTAACAAGTCTTAAACACGTGCTCGCATCTAGACTACTTGTAGCAGTCTCTATCGTTGATTAGTCTAAACTCATAAACAACGGAGGTAGAGATATAAACCAGTTTACTCATCCTTGTTGGGCCAGCCTATGGTGAATGAACAAATACCCTAATGTAAAATGCCATTCTAAAGTGATTGATCATTTGGATCACTCAATTTGGCTAGCCACCTTCATTGACCACTATATGAACGGCCGTGATTATAACGTGTATGGATCAAGATATCACTGTCAACCATATATTCATTCCCCCTTTTGACTCGTGATTCTCTCCAGTTGTAACCGAACTCGGGAGAGTCCGGTTACGCCACTGAAGCTGCCATGTGTTCCTTTTGACCCCTAACTGTGGTTAAAACTCACCCACCTATAGTTAGTTTTTAGGCAAAAGAAAAAAATTGAAAAAATAAATTTTAACCCCGGTTAAAATCCACTAACTCTTAAGAGAAAAATCGCCGCAACGTTTGAACTCAATCTCCATCCGACAGTAAAGAAGTAGACTGACCTGACTGTGTGCCCGTCGATCTTGAAACCCGGTCCGTCCGGTTGCACCACCGTTATAGCATTTGGACGTGGACCAAACGGCGGCTTCTGCTTGGATTCTTGGTATTCCGTTCCTTCAGCTTTTCCCCGTTAACCAGTTTAGGTATGCACCTATTCTGTTTGGTTACAGAATCTAGTTCTGTCCAGAATCAATTCTGCACAGAAACTGTTTCTGGTTTGGCCAGAATCAATCCTGTCTTAAGTCCCGTTTGATTACAGATTTTAAGTTAATCCATTTTAACTTAATCCAAGTCTGTTTGGTGACAAGATTACACTTAATCTAATTTTATTAGTTCGGGTTATGTTTGGGTACAAGAACAGGCTTGTCCAGATTAACCTATTCCACAAGATACCCCTGATTGGGTCCATCATGTGGATATGGTAGGATCACCCGAAATCGGATGGTCACCAAGATGGTTCAGTCCATGATAGACTGATCCACTGTTCTACTCGATCTGGAATCCCAGATCGGGCATCTGAACAGTATGGACGGTTGAGAAGCCCGAAGGCATTCTGCAACCTCATCAGGAGCTGGACACACTGTCCATTTCCTGGTATCCATGGATCTGGATCAATCCGGAAAACCTGCTGGGTCTGGTTCTGGGTTCTGGGCCTCTGGATGATGGGTCAGGGTCACCATCTTCTCCATCGAGCTCAAGGACCACCATTAATGGAGAGCTCCAGGTTAGGGTCCTCCTAAGAGGTCCCTGGTACGGAGTCATCCTGATGGACCATGGCTACTCGGAGTAGACTGGACTAGGGTGCACCTACTCTGGTCTGGTGGCTCACTGGACTGTAGGCTCCGTGGTCTGGGCTCACGGATCAGGCTCACTGGTCTGGGCCACGGATCAGGCTCTAGTCTGGCTCACTGGTCTGAATTCCAACAACTATCAGACCCTCCCCAAGCCTCTCTATATATAGAGGACCCAGGTCCCCTTGCATGCGCATGGGCTCAGCCACCTGGCTAGGCCCTCCTGCACCAGGCAGGCCACATGGCACACAAGGTCGGGCCTTGGTCAGAGCAACCCATCATGGGCCAGCACGCATGGGCCTGCGCCCACTGACCCAGGCACTCATTAGAACTGATCCACCTGACACACCCATGTGTGTCCTCGGATCTCACACACCCAGATCCAACGGTCCAGATCAGACCTAGCCTGAGACTTGATCAGACGGCTCTGATCAACCACACCGATCATCCGATCAAGGTCAACCTAGATCTACGGTTAAGATTAGATCAACGGCTCAGATTTACTCAAAAGAAATAGCGACCCAAGCGACTCGCGACGATGCGCACGTGCAAAGTGCGCCTCATAGCGCCCAAAGCCCTATGCCCGCACCCGCACCCGGACCCGCACCGCACCGCACCCGCACCCGCACCCGCACCCGCACCCGAGCCCGTGCCCGTGCGTGTGCGCTCGCGCTCGCGCTCGCTGCGAGCGCAGCTCGCGCACCCTAGTTACCGTCTAAAGAAATTGGTGGGTCAAAGTCTACACCTCACTATTAGTTGTTGACAACTAAGCAACTAAGGGGGTAAATAAACTCTTTAGATTTTTTTTACTTTTCCGATGTGGGACTAAAGAACTAAGAGAAATGCACTAAAAGTGTGTTTTCTCTCTTTCAAGAGATTAAACACCCAACCTAAACAAAGATTAAATTAATGGGGGTTTTAGTCCATGATTAAAATCAAAACCTCGGATCCTAATGATCCGGTTTTTTATTAATTTAAAACAATTTAAAATCAAAATCAACATGGGAGAAGCTTCTCACTCTCCTCATCTTTCCATCTTACAAAGCTTCTCATTCCTTTGTCTTTTAATGAGTGTTTTAGTACAAATTTAATAAAAGTGTTCTTAAAAAAAAGAAAAAAAATCCAAAAATTCTTGGTTTTAAAGAAAGTTTTTATGCCTAGGATGATACCAATCAATACCGGTTGATACATCTGCTCAATACCATATCAATACCTATCGATACACCAAGTATCGATATACACCGTCTTCAATCTTGGAACACAATCCGTATTGATATGAAGTATCGACCCGATTTGTTGAGTATCGATCGCACACTGTAAACCATAAATTAAAAAAAAAAAAAAAAAACATATAAAAGAATTTAATATGGAATTTAAGATTTAAAATCATAGATGCAATGATTATAAAACAAAAATTCTTTAGGTTAATCATACATATAATAATTTTAACTAATTCATTTTTTGAAAAGTATAAGAAACCAGAAAATTGGTGTTTTTCTTCGGTTGATGGTGTTCTCTCACGATCGTGATTACTAGTTTAGCAGAATGAAGTTCTCTTATGAAAATCTCAGTTGAAATGATAGATAATGAAATATTGGAGGACTCTTCGATCAACAAAGGGGTTCCATTGTTGATAAGGAAAAGATGGAGTTCTCTATGGTTGATAAGGAATGAAGGAGATACAAATGTCTTTTCTTCAAATGGTTTGGATAAAATGATCTAAAAAAAATTGCATGTGTGAACTCTTTCACATGTGTGGCGACATTTTGAGAAGTGTTTTTTTTAAAAAAAATTTTAATTTGGGCATTTGGGGTTGTGTAGAGACATTCAAAGAAGTGTTTTTTTTTTTTAATTTGGGTATTTGGGGAACAACCCCAAACTTGAAGGGGAATTATGGAAAACTCCCTTGTGATTTTATACACACTTTTACAACCTTGTTGGGCTTGGCTCTCTTTTTTTTTTGGCAAAAGAGGATTTCTTAACCCCTTTTAGTTTCAACAAAAAAAAAACCCTTCTACTCTAGTGTCTTTCTTTCGTCTTAAAACTGGACTATATTCTGTGCCATATATAAGAATTTTGTGGCAGGATCGGGACACTCTAAAGCATCACATCTAATTTTTAGTATTAAAAACCTTGATACTATTACTTTCTTATGGGATAGCATGCTATTAGTCAGTCTTTTGTAGGCATGAGCTACGATCACTATGATTGCCAAGTTTTGCTCAGGGGGAGTGTAAAGTGTAAACACATTGATTTTTACAGTTTATTGGAAGAAAAATGCTACTGAGACTACAGATATAATGAGCATATAATGAGCGTCAAAAACCTTGGAATGTCCTAATATATCTCTTATTAATTTATCTATAAAGTCATTTTATTCAAGTCATATTAGTTTACTAATCATTCAATTCTAATGATTTAAGTTAGTAATATTTAGCCTAGGTCGGGTTGCCCTATGACCGTAGAGACTACTTAAAAGGTCCCTGCAAATCACGTTCCTTAGCTATGTTTGGTTGCCGAGAAAATTGATGAAAACATGGAAAAGAAAAGAAAATTTTGGATTCTTAATACAATTTTTGGTTGTATTTTGTATAATTTTCTTTTCTTTTCCATGTTTTTACTTATTTTCTCGACAACCAAACATAGGGCCTGGGAATTCTATATGATACAGGATCGGCTCAAGTAGTAACTTGTTGGATTGATTTTCTCATGTAAATCAATAGTTGCGACATGTGTTCCATTAAGCCTAATTAGTAAGTATTAATCGATTAATACTAACTCAAATACAATTATTTTTAATAAACCTAATAGCTGATATGCAAACCACCCCCTCTTTTGTTTTCTCTTTCAAAATGAAACTTGTCGTTTCTCCTTTGTCTTTTATTTTATTGCTTTTAATTACTTAAAAAATACTTCTGTAGTGGTGGTTAACCTAATCCCAGGCCTTGGAAGAGCAACCCACTTTTCCTTCTTAAAGAAATTGTGGGGGAAGCATGAAAGGCAAGAAATGATCCAAAGAGTTTTGTTTTGGGATGAAAACTTTGAGAAGGAAGAGAACAAAAGAAAAAATAGGAAAGTTGGGAGTGTGGGTCCCAGCCATATGGATTTCTAGGTCAAAAATGCAAAGAGATCGGATGATTTTGACCATCTGATCTAACTTGATTTCTGCCAAATGTCTCAGATCATTCGGTTGTGTCGAAAGAGTTCGACTATTCGATTTTATTGATTTTGACTTAAATAGATCTCCTTGGTGGAGTTTGCATGCATGCCATGTTTATTCAAAATGGAAATCCACTTTGATGGTCTCTTACAAAATGGAAATCCACTTTGATGGTCTCTTACAAAATGGAAATCCATGGACATAGCATCTTCAGAGATTACCATATTCCGCCAAATCTATTAAGACCCTCTTTTCTTCTCCACTTTACTTTTCTACGAAGCAAATAGAATGATCTATTTAGAGTCCTTTCATTCTCCAATTTTGGTTTTTATGAAGAAAAAAACGATCCCTTGAGAGCCACCTTTTCTTCTCACATTTTGCTTTCTATGAAGAAAAATGAGTTGCGGCACTTCCAAGTAAATATTTCTCTTAGTCAAAATGAGGTCCCCATCAGAGTTTTCTTCCATACAAAGGTAAATGACTCTGTTAAGGCTCATATATATCTAGGTTTGGAATACAGTTGAGCTTATGATCATGATTAGCAGCCTAGGATTGAAAGCTGAGTGAAATGGTTGACATTTTCACTATCACACCGCTATTCATGCAAATGGGTCCCAAACCACTCATATCGTATGGGGATACACATGGCCATTGGCACAAGCAGGCGGATGACTCATATATTTTTTTTTTTGGTGGGCCACACAGGGCCAATCATTTACCTTAGTCATTAGAGTCAACCGGTCAGAAGTTAGCTGGGGGAGTAGAGCAGTTGCAACTCTTACCCTTGGGGGGCTTAGATCCCCAGACCTCCCCCTTGGGACTTGGGAGGCCACACCCCCTACCACTCACGCAACAGGTGGCAGATGACTCATATAATGTTGTATAAAACACACAAAGTTCCATACTCATCGATTATTTTATTTTATTTTTTTTTGGTTCGAGATATACATTTAGGCCACAACGCCGGTTAGGTGTTAGTATCTGTTTATAACTGGTTACCTTTATAAGTGGTCAAAACAACAATTTTCTCCATCTTTCAAAGAGGTTACTTCAACCATGATATCAAAAATCGACTCAATTCCGTCGAAGTTGACCGAATTGAGTCGACTTCCGTTGTGTCCAAAATGAAATGCACTAGTATTTTAAAAATATTGGACTTTCCGGTAAACTTCCATAAACTTTGACCGAAACAGATAAAAATTGTTGAAAAAATGTAGAACTTCAATGGAAGTAAACCGAAGTGTATAGAAAATATTTGTAAATTGAAGGACTTCAGGTTTTAACTTAAAAGGATAATGCTAGTTTTACTCGTTTTAAATTTACTTTCTTCATAAGGAAAGACATGTGTACCTAGCATTAACTTTATTATAAATATAATTAACTTTAAAAGAGAGTGTGTAAACATTAACCTTATTATAAATTATAATTTTATTATTAGAGTGGATAGCATTAACCTTACTATAAATTATAATTTTATTATACTAATAATCTTGTTATTAGTATATTATGCCCATAATGACTTTTTAGTAATATTAAAAAAATCAAATAATTTCCTAATATTATTTCATAAATTCAAAATTATTTAACTACTCATCTCCTCTTCTTCACATATTGATTCAGTATTGTAAAAACATTGAGCTCATCAATTGTAGAACAAAATAGGTTTAGAAACTAAATTGAATTTCAATTATTTATTGACTTCAATGTGCATTCATAAGGTTTTTAGGTTTCCAAAACAATTAACATGGATAATCATTAAAAAATGAAGAGAATACATACCCCTTCACTTGACAAAGAAGATGAAATATAGTTTAAAAAAATTAACAATCCAGAGAAATACCAAGAAAAAATTACTGCTCAGACAAGCAGACAATATATGTCACTTAATATGATTCTCACATTTGTGTTTTACATGCTTGCATCAGTAATATAATGAATTCTAAATGTGTATTTAGGCTTAAGGATTGAATTTCTAAAGTTTCATCTTAGATTTCCAATGTTTTCTTAAAGTTTCTTAGACTTCTTTAATTTTACATAACTTTATTGGACTTCTTTAAACTTCCTCGAAACGTGTCAACTTCCTTAACGACCGAAGTTTATACCAAAACTGAAGTTTAATACCTTGACTTTAACCCGTTGTAAACGTAACAAGTTAAAATAACATCACGTGTCTGCCTATCCTTATCTGTGGCAGTTTGGAAGTTTGCATCTGGGGGTACATTCCTCTTCCAATGATATGCTTATAATAATGCTAGATACATGAGCTGTAGAACACATGTATAATTGAGGCAAGAATAAGTAACATTGTCTCTCTTTCCCTTTCTAAAATAGTGTAAGGTGCCGAAGGATTATCAGAAGTTCAACTGGAAAATAATATTAGTTCTTGAATCACACCTCGTGGAAAGATAAGATGGAAAACAATATTAGTTTTTGAGTCACACCTAGTAGAAAGTTCAAATAGAAAACAATATGATTTCTCAAACCCCTTCATGTGATGGTCACCATTAAGGGTTCAACCAAGGTACTGAAGCAAATCAAAAGTTCAGCTGGAAAACAATATTTATTTTTTGAATCATACCTAGTCAAAGTCCAGATGGAAAACAATATTAGTTTTTTGAATAATACCTCATTAAAAATTCTGGAAAACAATACCACAATGACAGAAAGGCAGACTAAGGTATTGAAGAAAATCAAAACTTCAGCTGGAATACAATATTAATTTTTCAAATCATACCTGACCGGCTGATTGTCAGATGGAAAACAATATTAGTTTTTTTGGATCATACGACGTCAAAATTCAAATGCAAAACAGTACTATAAAAGATGGGGTATGTTGTTGAAGCAAATCAAATGTTCAGTTGGAAAACAATGTTAGTTTCTCAAATCACACCTGAAGAAAGTTCAGATAGATGACAATATTAGTTTTTCCAACCATACCTCATCAAAAGTTCAGCTGGAAAACAATAATACAATATTAATTTTAGTTGTTTGAATCATACCTCGTCAAAAATTTGGAAAACAATACTTCAGTGTTTTTAAACAAAAAGATGGACCAAGGTATTGAAGCAAATCAAAATTTCAACTAGAAACATTACTAATTTTTCAAAATCATACCTTGTCAAAAGTTCAGCTGGAAACAAGATTAATTTTACGAGACATACCTCGACGGATCAATCAAGGGAGTATCAAGATTGAGGACAAGACACCTAAAACCAAGATATAATACGGTTTCGAGGGATGTATCTATCCCAATTAAAACCTATACATATCGGTTTCGGACGATATATATAATTAAAAAAAAAAAACCAAATGAGTTATAGAAATCAAATTTACCAAATATAAAGTCATGAGAAGCAACTAAAGACGAAGTAATAAACACAATTGAATGAAAACATAAATAACTAATAAACGATATATATCGTATGTTTTGTATCAGAATAAATATTGTACAGGAGGCTACCAAAACCTATATGTATCGCCTGTTTCGTATCGGTTTCGGCGATTTTTATTTCTATGCTTTTGAAATATATTTATTTATTAATCAAGGAAGGTGAAAAGCCACAACATTTGTTTCCTAGTGCATAGTTACCAAATTGTGAAGTGGCTCAAAAATCCTTAGGAAATGGGAAGCGAGAAATAGATATAGGTGCCTTATTCCCATTATATTAGGATGACCAGTTATACTTTAAATTTTATTTTATATGAGATATTTGTAGAGAAGTATACCTTAAGAGTCTTAGGTTTCAATTCAACGATACTTGCAAAGGATATATGTCGTAGGGTTTAGACTCAAGTCTATCTCATTACTTCCTAACTAGTAAATGCATAACCTCCTTGACCACTAAATGAGAATTGATGGAAGCGAGTGTAAGTGAATTTGAGAGACGAGCTTCTCACCTTGTACATAGCTTCCCGACAACTATGTCCTGGTGAAATGTTGTTGCTTCAAAAACCGGCTTTGTTGAATAATTTGGACTGTCATGCCTCAAAACCCCACCTAGAAGGATGTGAGATCTTGGTACGTGACTTACTCAACAAACTATCCTGTTAAAGCATTTAAGGCATATTAAAATACGAACTAAAATTTTTTTTTTAATTAAAACGTCACTAAATCCATAATCTCTACTACAACTGAAATAAAATAAATACTGACACTCCATTCATTTTTTTACTTTCTTACTTTTCTCACTTTCTTACTTTTCTTTTCTTTTTCTTACTTTTTCTATATTCTTACTTTTCTTCTTTTCTTACTTTTTATACTTCATACTTTATCATTCTATGAACAACACATTCACATGCATTAATAATAACTTAAAATACCGCTTTATCGTATAAGGAAAGGGGTTACTATACTTTACTTTACCGAGATACCATCATTCGTACATTATCCGGTACGGATGGCTTAGTACATTTTCCGGTATGACGGCTTACTTACTTTGGCATACATCTCGTCCTTTGTAATGGTATCCAGTGGTGTACAACACAAACATGCATTATCACTTTCGTGTCTTTCTTTCTTACTTACATATTTTTCTTACTTTGGTTTTGGTCTTACTTACATTTCATTAATGTCTTTAATTCTTTATTCATACTTTTGCATATTCTTCATTCGTGAGTGTACAATGATATACTTTTTGTTTAAATTACACATAAGATTAACCGTCAAGGGTCATAGGACATCTCACCATAGCGTCCCATACCACTATGTTAACCAGGCCTAGGCAAGCTTGACTTTCATCAAAGGTTCGTTTACTCAATGGTATATTATGTAATAAGAAGCATAAACGAACATACAAAATCTTATATTTTCAATGATTCGATTATATAAAATCATGGTTTATATTAAAGCCTACCGAAGTCACAATTTAATGTAAATATAAAATCCCTTTTTATTTTATTTTATTTTAAATCAAGATCAATATCTTAATTATAACACTTCTCATCAATCATAATTTTCATGGATTGCAACATAAAATCACACTCACATATAATTAAATCCATAATAATTCATCCATTCAATTTACATTCATTCATCCCATTCTCCTCATAAATCCACACACTTCAATAAATTTTTCCAATCCCCTTGTTGAATCATAATTAATTTTTAACAGGGTTCTTCACATCCTAATTTAGCAAATCCATAGTTAATAAGAGAGATCAAAATATGGTTCTTCACATCTTATTTTAACAAATCTATCAATAATAATGTAGAAATCAAAATATGGTTCTTCACATCCTATTTTAACAAATCTATCAATCATAATATAGAAATCATAATATGGTTCTTCTTATCCTATTTTAACAACTCCATCAATAATAATGTAGAAATCAAAATACGGTTCTTCACATCCTACGTATTCTTACATCTTTACTTAGGTTTACTCTCTTTTTATTCATTCTTTTAGGTTAATATTCAAAATATGGAATACTAGATCTGTTATTTACCTCCCTTGATTGTCTCCCTACGATCTATCGCTTGCGAATAGAGTTCTATCTTGATCCTCGCGCATCTTTTTCCTTTTTCTTTTGTTGAATCATTGAAGTCTCTAGGTTTTTCCCTCTTTGGATCTCTCAAAATACTCTATTTTCTCTCTCTTTTATGTTTATGAGGCTCTAGGAACCCTAACTCACGAGTTGGAGGGTTATATATAACATTGGGAGCCCTAGGGACTCAAAACCCACGAAAACGCGCAACATTGCCGCCCAACCGGCGTTTTGGGCGATCGATCGCCGGCGCCGTTTTTTTTTTTATAAAAGTTTTTTGCTACTTTTTGTTCTTATTTGATTTAGTACAATTTATCTTTATAAATTCACTAAATCAAATGAATTAAATGAGTTTTGAAATTCAAGATTTTTAATACATTGGTTTCTCCTAGGATTTACACAACATTTTATGTGCATTTATTTAGGAATTAACTCATGAGATTATGAAACCGGTGAATTTAATGCAGGTCATTACATTGACAAAGAAACTTTTGCAACATTCTTCAATTAGAAGGCCACTTCTCATATTGCTTCTAACTTAAAACCGAGTGAAATGTAAATACAAAGTTCTACTATTCTAGAAAGAGTATCCATGATCATGAGAAGCACCTAGAAGGCTACTTCTGGCTAACAAGATACTATGGCCTTGTTTGGATAAACTTCTTTGAGAAGGGAAGGACTTCTTCGAAATACTATAAATACAAAATTCTAGAAAGAATATCCATGACCATGAGAAACACCTAGAAGGCTACTACTGGCTAACAAGATACTATAAATACACAATTCTTCGGAATACTGCAATCACCTTATGAGTAGAGGGTGACAGATGGCCAATGGTTGTTTCATGTGTTTGGACTTTGAGGAGATGGTTGATCACTTAGATGGAGATAGATGACCAATGGTTGTTTCATGTGTTTGGACTCTAAGGAGACAGTTGATCACCTCATGGTACACTGCCCCTTTTTTTTTATCAACAATTTATTTTATTAAGAAGAAAGAGGAAAAACACAAGAAAGAAACAAAAGACCACAAGAAACAAACAAACAAACAAACTAATACCTCCCCCCAAGGAACAACAAAACTAACACAAAATATCCTGAATTTCCTCCTTAATACAATGTAAGCCTACCCACTCCAAAACTACCAAACGGATACGGTCACATATCTGAGACACTGAAGACGAAACATCTTCTAACACTTTGTGGTTTCTCTCTTTTCAGAGAATCCAAGAAATAGCCCCAAGAAGGATTCCCCAAATCTCCGCCCAAACTCCAGTTTCTTTATCCAAATACCAACACTCAAGGAGATGACGAAAAGATTAAAGGAAAACCCATGCCACTCTCATACGGGATAAAAAGAAACTCCACACCTCCAACACTACTGGGCAATGCAAATGAAGATGATATGTTGTCTCTTTTGCTTGTAGGCACATGAAACATCTATTAACCAAACTCCATCCTCAATATTGCAAATGATCCCCCGTTAGGATTTTGTCCAACGAAGCTGCCCAAACTCCATCCCCAACCAAGCTCTCATGGTCACTGCCCTTCCGCATCTAAAGGTCTAGAGTTATTTCCTCTTCTGCTTAGGAATTAGCTAGGTCTTTCCCTACTCATTCTAGGACTTCTTATCCTGTTAGCTTCTAGTGCATCCAAGGGAAGAGGGGCTTGAAGGAGGTTCGATGCTGGTTGCTTGGCCTCTATGGAAAGAAAGGAACTCAAGGGGGGTCTTGGAGGGTTACCCCTCACCTCTTGCAAAAACCTGCCACGGGACAAGTCATCTCTTGTTGCAATGATAGTCCATTCAGGATGATTTTGATATAGCACGCTTGTTCTGCCTACTGTAATCCCGTATCTATTTCACCTCTTTTTATTTCTTAGTTTGTCTTATTGGGCTTCAGTTCATTCTCTTGTGACCCTAGCCCCCCATGTACTTTTCTTTTCTCACTTTAATATATCTCTCTCTAGTACCAATAAAAAATACAAGTATACTGTTTTAGACGAGAAATGCAAATCAACTTGTTGGCATAGTTGCCAAGTCGGAGTCAGGGCCTTATTAAAATTGGCAAAATTTAGAAAATAATCTAGAAAATGTCAGGTAAGATACAGAAAAAGTAAAAATTAATATCACCAATTATAGAAAAATTAATCCATATATTCTATAATTACTCGCAATTTTTTAAAGAATATACGAATAATTCACATTTAATACACAAAATTTGTGAATTTTTTAAAAAGCCGCGGTTTTTTTCAATAAGTTGCAAATACTTTGTGAATTAATCATTCGGCAAAAAAGTTGCGAATTCTTTTGAAAAAATCGAAGAACTTTATTACTATACTAGTCAATACTGTGGTGGAATTTTAAATAGATCAAGTGAAAATTTTATAAACCTAGGGAGTCATTACTTGGGGGCAAATCTCGACCACCAAAAGTTGTGTACCCCTCTTGGCTCAAGGGATGTCCATCAACCAAGAGGGTATTTTCAGATAACAATGTTAGAAAATAAAAGGCTGCTCCACTTTATAAAACAGAGTACAAGAATGTGACAAATGCAGAAATTCTACTTAAGATATGTCTAACCAGCTTTCATTCTCATGCTCTCCTTAACTGACTCCACACTTTCAAGTACAGATGGCAAGACTCTAGAACTAAACCGTAATTTTTGCTCCTACAGCTCGGTGCTTCTTTAAGAACAAGGTAACTGTTTCTTCCATTACCATGAGCACCTCCCTTGTCTTTGAACTTGCATGCCTAGCTCTGTTAAGTTGAGCGTTGTCTGACTACCCTCTCCTAGTATAAATCACTCTAAACTTCACAACTAGGATGCCATTATGCTAACTGGCATGGAAGGATTTCCTTGGCAATAAGCATGGATCCAAACCATATTAATAAATCCTTGTCCTTTGGAAAATTCCATTTCCCGCAAGAGAGCTCCAGCTAGCAATGTTAGCAGCATGCTTTACCCTTTTGTTCAAAACAATCCAACTGGACCTGATTCTATAACAAAGCACCCTCCAGATATATGGACATAACTGGCGGCAGACCATCATCGATAGAGAGGGTAACTCCAAGCACATTCATCATTTCTATTTGAATGGCCAAGGTCAATCTGATTTGGGAATGCCCAAAGGACCTTTTATAGTTGCTTTATCTTAATTTTCCCCCCTAATCGGTAATAGTTTGTTACATTTATCTTTGAGGTTCACAATAGAAACTGAAGATGAAATACTTTGAAATTCATCTGTCATCATAGTAATCAGTCTCAGCCCATTCTTCAGGGCATTCGAAAGGAGTCTCTTGAACCAGATTCAAATCAGTGTTCACAATAAGTGGGAAATAGTCTGCACTGAACTTTCAGAATCGGATGAAATCAAACTCCTCATATCTTCCCTGTTGGTTAGAGGCCATAAAAAACAACATACATTATCATATTTTCTCTTATTTTGAGATGGAGCTGAATGCTACACAAGCACATGGTTTTTTTTTTTTGGTATGAGATATAAGTTGAGGCCCCAACGTCGGTTAGGTGTTAGTATCTGTTCAGTTAGTGGACGGGTGGAGAGTATATACAACTCTCACCCTCTCGGGAATGGAACCCAGTACTTCCCCCCAAAGCCCAAAGCAGGGGATAAACTACCACTGGGACAAAGCCCTGGTGTGTACACAAGCACATGCTTCACTAGACAAAATCGTGCCATCAAGATGCCTCCATATGTTATAGAAAAGTTGCTGCTCAATAATGCCATACTTCCACCTGTGCAATCGACATTTCCAAAGTCCTCTGAACATCTGACAACCAAATCCCCGATGCAGAATATGAAGTAAATGTATCAAATAACAGACAATGATCTGACCAAGATCTATCTCAGTAAGTTTAGAATGCCCATATCTTAAAAAGTCTCGAGAATACTTCTTTTGAAGTCAGTGACTCAGTGGTCTCCTAACTTTTTCTTAGTAAGGAAATAACCCCTTTAAAAGGGAGATTACGAATGCACACATTGTTGAAAGCCTTCACAGATTGTCTTGGGCAAATTTTACCTACTTTTCTACAAGATAAGCCCCAAAGTTATTCCTAGATGCTAGAAGTGGGAATCTTCTCCAGGCTACCGGAAGTCCCTAACTTTGCACACATGTAATGTAAGGCAGCTTACGTTAGGTGGTAATTGATCTCAGTTTTCCTTTATCAAATGAAATGATCAATTTCTGTTAAGAAAGAGCAAAGCAGGTTGATGTTTTGGTCCCTCCTATTCTTTATTCTTAGCTTAAATGATCTGCTATCGATGATTTTAACTGTTTCTTTTCTAGATTCTTGGTCTGAAGTGAAGATCACAGGGTTTCCCTACCTTTAATCATTCAGCAACTTTCTGGAGAAATTACTTAGTGTAAAAAATAAAGAAAAAAAAGAGAGAGCTTTGTTGACAAATACTTCCAGCCCAAAAAGATTAAGCAACCAATGGAAGTGGTCTTTAACACTTCATCTGGATGAGAAGTTTTACCAGATAGTGCCCACAATAGAGCACTATGGTTGCACGGTTGATCTCAGTCAAGCTGTCCATCTGAGAAAGGCTGAGAGATTAGTGGGGGCATTATTGATCCAAACCAATACCACCATAAGGGCATTTCTCATTTAAAAGGTTGTGACATCCACGGCAATGTACGGATAACTGACCACATAGGTAACTACATAACATAGTTATAACCTCACGGCACTCAAGGATGGCTAGAAAGCTAATGAGGCATAAAGGGACTTTTAAAAAAAAAATTAAGCTGTTAAGGTGCTAAAACCATAGTCACCAAGTACGGGTACGGCCGTATGGGTATTAAATGACAATGACACATCCTGGAGGTACTGGTTTTAAACGGTAAAACACGGGAAAAGTACGGGGAATTAAAGAATAATAATTAATAATTTTTTTTGATCGGTATAATAATTAATAATAAAAAACAAATATAAACATAATACCAACTATGAATCATTTAAAAGCATCATTCATTAAAAGATTTCAAAGATATTAAGCATTAAAAAAGAAATCCTGATTCATAATTAAAAGGTTTCAAATTCAGCATTCATCGATCACCATTCACCATTCATCATTCATGATTCCAAAAACCACTTCTAGTAATAATTATAAAATTTGATGTTCACAAGGACTGTAATCACATAACCGTATTTGATTCCACAAGCATGAACTGATTCACCGTATTGGCTACTGGTAGAATCGAAGCTAGTCTCTCCTAGGCTCCTAAAAAGAGAGAGAGAGACTGACTTACCGTTGCCGGAGGGCGAGAGTTGAGAGGTGAGACTTGAGAGCAGGGCGAGAGAGTTGAAAGGTGAGACTCGAGAGCAGAGAGGCTTTTGACATTTTGCCCTAGCACACTCCTCTTTAACTCTTAAGTCACGTTTTATTTTTTATTATTTTTTTAAACGAGATATGTTAAAAGAGTTAAAAGCGTTCTATATGCGTTTAAAACTGAAAACGCGTTTTACCATTTAAAACGGATAAACCGTTTAAAACTGAGTTTAAAACAGCAACCCCCTCCAAAAATTTTAAATGCGAACTTTATGACTATGGTTAAAACTCATGGGTGTAGTTAGATTGAAGTTAAGGTGTTAAGTTCATAGTTTTTCCTTCAAGAGAATATAGGAGACGAGCTCCTTCTTACATTTTGTACAAGATAGGACTGTCTATAAATCATCAAGCACTAAGAATGTGGAAAATTCATAAGCAAGCAAGAAAAGGGGTATTCCAGCAGTACGCAGTGATTATAACAGGAGACTATATTTGGATTCTTAGTCACTTACACTAAAGACGACTTCTCTTTTTTCATTTGGCTAACTTTCTCGAGGATGATGGCGATGAATTGATGACAACTTCTTCTTCTTGTATTCTTAACTAACATTGATAGATTGTTTAGAAAGATTTTCAGAGTCAACATCACTGAATCTTGTACTTTTTTATTATTATTATGTAAATTTGTAGTGTCATCACTAACAGTTACAAATAGCCAACCAACTGCCATTTGGATATTTGTGCATAATACCATAGTTAAGCCTCAGAATGTGCCACCTATCCAAATAACCTTCAAATCCGTCTTGAGCAATCTCATTTCGAACTATCTAATACACATAAAATTACAAGTGAACAAATATATAGTACTGAAGCAAAGATATGGTGGGGGAGGGGACATTGTTTTAGGGACAATTTGAAATGTTGGCAGAGATAGAACTGCACAATTGCCAAATTCCCCAAAAAGATGAATAGCCCAAAAGCACCTGAGGCTGAGACCAAACGGTACTATGGTAATGAATAATATAAAATACCAAAGTGGATGCCCAAATAGTCAAAGAGGCCCTTAGCATAATAACTTAAAAAATCATCAAAAGTAATACCTGATAAACCTTTGTATTTGGCATTACTAATCTATATTATCGAATTAAGGTTATCATCTCATAATCCAAACCCTCTTAGAACACAAAACAAGCCTATATATGTCACTGCAATCTCATCTCAAAATCCCTTCTTTTAAACACAAATCATCAAATACCCAAATGGGTATCACCCAATTCAAAGCTCAAAAGTAATTGATCATTGCAACAGAAAATCCTAATCAAACAAACAAACAAACTCTAAGCAAAATACGGATAGAGATGGAAAATGCTTTTACTTCATGATAAATCGCGGTCTGAAAAATCTTCATCTGACGGAGACTTGGGAGCTGTGTCGGCGTCGAAGTCGTCGGGATCGCGAGTAGGGTCGGATTTGTCGATAGCGTCTCGAGCTTTATCGAGAAAAGGCTTGAAAGCAATCTCCAAGGTTAGCCACCCGAAAGCTAGGGCTCCAAACACCACTATTGCCGATTTCAGCGAATTCGCCTTCGTTGTTTGCCCCATTTTCCTTCCAATCTAATCTCAAAACCTTGGTGGAAACTGGAAACTGGAAACTGGGAGAGAGGACGAAAATGAGGAGTTTAAAAGAGTCCTGAGAAGAGGAACATGCGGTCCTCTTCTCAGCTGACCGCAGTGTCCCCATGTCCCTTTAATACTTTTAACCACGGTTAAGTTTAATTAAATTAAATCAAATAATTTTGGGTTTCTAAAAACCTTGGTTAGATTGGTTAACCCTAAGGAGTTAACCATAGTTGATGTATGGTGAAAAAGGGTGGGTAAGGGGCAATAGACCAAAACAACTGTCTACCCTAGTCAGACCATTTCATTGTGCTTGCATGAAGAACACGTGTCCAGAACAAGGTTTAAGCGTGAGTAGTTATACACATTATATCAACCTAGCTTGTTCTAGTAGTACTGACTATTTTCACTGGTTCTTTGTGTTGATTCGTTCTCAACTTCTGCTCGCGCAGGTGATTAGGTATGTAAGTTTGGTTGTTGAATCATCTCAATTTTATTTACGTTTTTAAGGTAAATTTCAGTTCTTCAGATCTTGCAAAGAACTGTTTTAGGTATAATTACAGTTAGGGTTATTTGTTATAATTCAATGGAAATAGATTCAATTTTAGATTGTTTTGATTGAATTTTACAGATTCATTAAAGATGAGTTAGAATTATGATGTGTTCTTCTGATCCATAGCTGTGCTCCTTCGAATCGACTTATATTAGACAATGTTGTAACAGAAACTGAACTGGATAGATGGAAAATTCACTCAATTAGAGCTAGTTTTAGAGGTACCATTTCACAGCAACTTGGATTAGGTTTTATGCATTCACAAGCATTTCTTGATTAAATCACTCATACTCCCTTCAAAAGGGAGAATAATCTTATTTTGGTCTTCATAGAATCATCAATCGGAAAATCTGTTGAGAATGTGACAATTCTGTATTTTTTTTTTCTATGCCCGTTACATTTCGGCTGTATTTTATGTAAATTAAATATAAATTTAGGGATCTCTTTGATTATTGTTTGGTTTTCTTTGCTCATTTTCATTTTGATCAAATTGAAGCTTAAATTCATGTCATTTAAGTTTGCTTGGGATTTTAAGTATTTATTGAAGTTTGGTACATTTTGTAGGTTCTAGGGAAGGGTGTATGCCGTTTGCATATGCTAATTAAACATGACATGAATCCTTCCTTCACCTTCTTGGATAGCCCAAACAATTGTATGCTGTCTACTTCAGCTGTCTTTAGAAGACAACAGTTCTTGTTAAGATCTTTAGGAGGTTACAGCAATCAAATCCATACGAAAATAATACAAGAAGCAAAAGCTATGAGTGGAACCACTTTAGAGGCTGATGCTGAGAATATTTTGAGAAAGATTACTCCAACCCTTGACCGAAGTAGGCATAAAGGCCAAGCAGGTAAGCTCACTACAGGTTACTTATGTCATTTCTATAATTTATCCGCGTATTCACTTTATCTTATGAGAAGACATGTCTGTAGTTCATGCAGGGTATTGTATCTCTTATTTTTTGTGAAGTTCTCTTTCTCGAATTAGGAAAAGCACAATTTTTTTCATAAAAACTCACTACCTGGTGTCTAGCAGGCCTTATCCAACATCTTTCAAAACAATTTACTGTTGTTCATTTTATATCCTCAGCCAAAATTTTGTGTATATCTTCAACCAAAATGGTTGATGCTGCAAATCTTGTCAGAAGTAAGTGGCTTTACCTTGGCCTCCTAATTTTAAAGGGAAGAAAATGGTTCAAAGACACCTAATAGAAATTTGAACCTCACCAACAAGTAGCCCGATTACCAATTTTGACCCAAATTAAAGGCTAGATTTGTCCTATTTCTGCCCTCTTAACGTGCTAGTTTTCTTTGCAATATGTAGGCGTCATCTCCCAGAATCCTAGGCTTTAGAGCGCTAGTTATAAGGTGATCCCCTAAGGCTCTCAGAACGTTAGACATTATTTAATACAATATAATTCTATAAAAAAAAATTGATTGTGCTTTATATCAAGTGTACAAAAGGTAGCTTAGTAGGAAGAAAAATGAAAGAAATAGTACTGAGGTTTTAGGGAACTTTGTTTAGCCGCATCTGGCTCTTTCTTTGTTAAAGAAGAAGTAGTAAGTCAAATCCTCTATTTGTTTTCCTCTTTTTTAGCACTAAGACACTAGACTATTTTGTTTTTTTAATATTTATTTGTGCATTCATTACTTCACTACTCGGTAGTGTCAATGCTTTACCATTTTTAGTTTTATTTTCAATAACAAATGAATATTTTTCAATTTTATTAATATAATGATTAAAATAAATTTGGGTTACCTGGGTGATGCGTTGCCCATGGACCCTATTGCCTAGACCCTTTTTAACTACACTACTGTATATTCACTATTGCATCTTCATCATGACCTTTGTTTGCCGTATCTGGCTTTTTCTTTGTGAAAGAAGAAGGAGAAGGTTGAATCATTTTCACCTTTTCTTAATTTGTTTTCCTCTTTTAACACTAAGATTTTTTTTTCACGTTTATTTGCCATTCATTATTTCACTACTTGGTAGTAAACTGTGTTGTGTAATTTAGGCAGTAACATCCTGGTCTTATCAATGCTTTTCTAATATAATGAATTACAATAACCGATTGCCTGGAAATGCCTGGGCAACGCCTATGGAAACCCTATCAGTTATGCATCGCCTTGATGCTTTTTGACCACACTTATGTATATCCACTTTTTCATCGTTATTATGAACTTTGTGTAGCCGCATCTGTCTCTTTCTTTGTCGATCAAAAAGGAGAATGTTTAATCCTCTCTCTCTCTCTCAGTTTTTTTTCCTTTTTTTTCACATGGAGATACTAGAATTTTTTTGTTCATGTTTATTTGACATTCATTACTTCATAAGGTAATAAACTGTGCTTTTTGCAGCGACATTCTGGTCTTATTGCTGCCACATTTTCACTAAACACATATATGAATATCTTTAGTTTTATGAAAATATAAAATTTGTTTGCTTTGGCATTGTTGCCAGTACTGATGTATATTCACTATTCTCCCTTAATCATGAATTTAAGAACGCACGCCAAGTCTGGGGCTTTCAATATCCAGTATGATTGGTTGTATCTTCTTAATGCATAAATAGTTGGAGAATTTGCAGATTACCCTTTACAATGCCTATTTGGCAAGGAGAAGTTACTGTCCATTTCCAATGGAAGAACTTTCAAGCTAACTGGCTTAGAAACCAAGTGTAGGCATTTTGTGTGACTGAATCCTGAAAGTCATCTAAAACCCAAATACCCAATATAGCTCGCATCCAAGGAGGTCACCCACCTTTATCCCACAACGGATGCTTTGTTGGAGGATTCATTGTATCCTTTAACAGGTTTGGTGTGTTGTTAGATCCCCAAGGTCTTGAGTTCAACTCCCCCCTTAAAAAAAATAAAAAAATAAGTTTGACGTGTTGCACAAAAATCTTACCAAAGAATGTTCATCGATCATTCTTATTTCTAGTATTTGCAAACAATGTTCTCAGAATACACTTTGATTTGTTATTTGCATGTTAGACAGTTTTGCAGGCAAGATACATGACCACAAAAACAATATCTAGCGCGCTTTCCAAAATCTTTGTACAAGTTATTCTGTTCAAAGTAGTGCTAGTCATTTTCTTCGTTCTTTTTCTGTTTGCAAACAATATCCTGAGAATACACTTGTGATGTCTCGACTCTCATCTGATTGTCAGCTAGTTCCACAGACAAGCTACATGACAAATACCATTACAGTAAATGTCCAAGGAATGCATGTTATTTATTTTAAACAACATATGAATTGTCAAGAAATTTCAGATCTTTTTAACAAAAGGTGAAGCCAAAGGCAGTCAATAAGCTCAAAGATGTCCTGAGGAAGTGATAATAAGTTGGCTAAAATTAGGGTTAGCTGATTCTTGAAACTTGATATATCTCATTCTTATTACTTATTTAAATATTCAATATGAAAAAAAAAAATGTAAAATGAAAAGTTCAATCAATCTAAATCAACGAAAGGCTTCAGATGCAAATTTCTCTAATCTGTGCCATGGGAGATTAAATAAGCTTGTTCTGTTCTTCATGTTACTCCCAAATGTTTTATTGTTCTCATTACTCTTCACAATCTGTTTAATGTTTTCTTGATCGGTTAAGCTAATAGTTTTTTTTTAATTAAATATATTAATCACTTAAAAAAAAATTCTCAGGGAAGGTAGCTGTTATTGGTGGGTGCCGTGAATACACAGGTGCTCCATATTTTGCAGCTATTTCAGCCTTAAAAATTGTTAGTGTTCTGTCCCTTTTCTCTTGTTTATTTTTCTATTTCCCAAATGTAGCCTAATCATCTAGTTTGTGTAAACAATTATTTTTTCTACAATTCTGAATTTTTTTTCATCACATTTCTAGCCCATCAGTTTGAATGGAGTCTATTATTCTATTTGTCAAGCAGGGTGCTGATCTATCCCATGTTTTTTGTACAAAAGATGCTGCTCCAGTCATAAAAAGCTACAGTCCCGAGTTAATTGTGCACCCTGTTTTTGAGGAATCTTACAGTGTAAGGTGAATCTCTTTAACTAATCCACTGTTACTTTTCAACTTGCACTTCATTATCTAGTATGGTTCTGATTTCTGTGAAAGTATATGTTCAGGGATGAGGACAAAGGATCTATCTCTGGCAAGGTTCTTTCCGAGTTTGATAAGTGGATGGAAAGATTTGATTGCCTTGTTGTTGGTCCAGGCCTTGGAAGGGACCCGTTTCTTCTGGTATGCTTTTATGACTTGGTAGTTTAGACATAAAATTTATTTGTGGAGATTGATACAATCTCTGTACTCTTACATCTAAAAGGTCGTCTCTATATTTCTTTATTCTGTATGAGATGTGAGCATATACTTTGGTGTGATGCGGATCAACTCAACCTTTTTCCCTTGCATTGATTTGATTTTCCTAATCTCTTAATAGTTTTTCCAATATATTATTTTTTTCTCTCTGGATTCTACATTATATATATATATATATATATATATATATATACACATACACTTTCTTTTATATCACCGATCCTCTCAATTGTCATCACTAAAAACTTGCATAATTTGTCCAGGACTGTGTGAGTGAAATCATGAAGCATGCAAGACGATCAAATGTCCCATTCGTCATAGATGGGGTATGTCATCACCAATATACAAATGAGTACTGTTCTTTTTTTTTTTTTTGTGCAAGTTAAGAGATGTAGTTGATCATTCTCTCTTTTAGTCGTTTCTAATGTATTTTACTTACAGCATGGTGTTAAGACTTTTTTGGCTGATACTGGTCTTTCACAGGATGGGCTGTTTCTTGTTACGAACAATCTGGATCTGGTTAGTGGCTATCCCTTAGCTGTCCTAACTCCGAATGTGAATGAATATAAGCGCCTTGTTCAGAAAGTTATGGATTCTGAAGTGAATGATCAAGATGCTCCAAAGCAATTACTCTCTCTTGCAAGACGGTAATTATTCTTCTAGTCGTGTCAGAAACTAATATACATATATATATATATATATATATATATATATATATATATATATATATATAGAGAGAGAGAGAGAGAGAGAGAGAGAGAGTGGTGTTCTAATGGGCGCCATTCACTACAAGTTGTATTGAGCGCCCTCCTTGAAAAATGGGCCTGTGGCAGGTTGTTTGAGATTCCAATTGTTGGTTGTCAGGGTGGGTCCTCCGAGAGATGTGACAAAAAATTAGCATGATTGAATGTTTATAGACCATCTTATCGAAAGTGGGAAAATGAGCCATTTTAATAGGCTAGGTATGGTCTAGTGAACCCTAAGGGGTTAATGCTGACAAACTAGGGTCTAATTGGGTGGTTTAGAGTCGTCCGATCGGACTATTTTTTTGCCACGTATCTCCTATGGGACTCATCTTAACATCCAATGATCGAATCTCCAAAAGAATTGTCACGTGTTGATTTTTAGAGGGCCACTCACTACAACTTGTAGTGAGACGCCTTTTAGACCCACTCTCTACAAGGCACAAGGCACAAGTCACAAGTCAGACCGGCGGACTTATACTGTTGTAAATTATCATCCTTGTCCATTCCTTTTATATGTATATATATTATATGTCAGTGAGATATGGCCATATTGTTTCTAGCATTGCTTTGTGAAAAACTGATACATAATTGGATTTGGGATGGTTTCTTATGATTTAATTTTTCTTAACCTTATGAGATTGAAAAATGGGTAGAATCTCTGCTTGGTCAGGATTGGCGGCACAACTATCCTACGGAAAGGAAAAACTGATCTCGTCAGTGATGGTGAGACAGGTAAGAAATAATATGATTTGAGTAATTAGCTATCTATTTGTGGTTCAACATTCTTTCTAGTCTTTTGGAGGTTGATGAAATTGTTTGCACTAGTTCCACTCATAATAATATTTGTTTATTAAACGCATAAGTTGATCGTACAGTATCTGATCAAGGAAATTTGCAGTACTCTTCTGTGAGATTGCAAATTCAATCTACCAGTGCATTGCATTACATTTGAAACACTTTTTTTGGGATCATACATTTGAAACACTTCCAGTGCAGTTGGGACCACCTGACAATGGATTTTAGAAGGAAATCCCCAAGGACCAAAATTGATATGATATGATGATCCTAATCTTGCATGCTATCACATTATTCTGGATTCCTGAAAATCTACCAGTGCATTGTATTACATTTGAAACACTTTTTTTGGGATTGTAGATTTGAAACACTTGCAGTGCAGTTGGGACCATCTGGCAATGGATTTTAGAAGGAAATCCCCAAGGACCAAAATTGATATGATATGATGATCCTAATCTTGCTTGCTATCACATTATTCTGGATTCCTGAAAATAAGGGAAATAACTCAAAAGAATGCCAATTGATCAAATGGTTCAATAATCTGGCTGGAGCAACAATCATGAGAAAAATTTATGGACTGGTGGTTACAATCATCCAATGATCAATTCTTCTAAGTGAGGTCATTGAATGTTGGATCTTGCTCCCTGCATGTGCACCTTGTGCATGGCTAAACGTAAATACAACTGTTATAATGGTCTAACAGATGGGTACTTTATATTTCCTTCATCCGATAAATGGCTATCATTCTATTGTTCTATTTTCTCTAGGATTTGAAAACCCCTTTCTGCTTCCTCTAATTGTTCAGTGCTCTATGTAGTCAATTCAGTGAGCATATTTGGATCTCCTCGACGGTGTGGTGGCCAGGGTGATATACTTTCTGGAAGGTGAGTTACTACTGGGTGCTTATTACCGATTTCTGGTCTGACTGCTTCCAGTTTTACATCAAGTTTGTCTTCCTCTCGATACAACCTGTGAATTTCCTGAAGAATTGGTGGTTTTCTCTTTCTTTGCCATGCTATAAACCAGTCCAGAATGATATGATTGTGATTTAGGCTTTCTTTTTCCCTTTCACTTTTTTGATTGAATGAAATTTGTTCAAGGATGTTCTTTTATCTCATTCTTAGGATCTACAGGGATCAATTTGCTTCTAGCATGGACAAGTATGAATCCCACCTCCCCTCCAAAAGAAAGAGAATAAATTGGAAGGCCTGTATCTGGGATTGACATAGGTGGCACACATGTTAACTGGTGACGTACTGTGGTTTAGGATTTGGTATCAAAGGCCAGCTGTGCCAACTCAAAATCCCGGGAGTCAAGTATGACTTGCAGTCTGTTGTGAATAGATGAACTTTAAGTGCAATTTCATTCAACCAGGCTAATGCACTCTGCTTGAATGAATCACATGCAATTATTGTGCTGGTTCCTTCTGTGCAACTCAGGCATGATCGTATTCAAACCATGCCAAAGTACTAGTCTTGTCACACTGATAGGGTTGCTTCATGTTTACCAAGTTGAGCCTGGATTCTGGAAAGCATTGTTATATCAAATTGCTTCAGGTTTTCTGTTATTTGGTATACCTGTTTTAGAGTTCTGAGTCATTGGTTTATAAGTTCATTTTGATTCGCATATTCTTCTTCCTTTGCAACTTTTGTAGTTTCCATTTTTGTAAGTTCAACTTAGTTCTTATATAAGTTACATCATGAAGTTGTGCATCTATGTTAAGAAATTCAGCTGTTGAGAGCTCGAAATGCTTTGTTCAGTCTACTGATGGCATTTTCTTGTCAAATTTTATTCCTTTCGGGTTCCAGTGTAGCAGTATTTTTATCGTGGGCACGTCAACACATATTGGCTGCAGAAGGGGACATAAGTATCAGGTTCTGGAGTAGGAACTCCCCTATCACCTCCTTCTTACCTTAAATTACATAATTGCTTACAGTTGCGCGTTTTGACTTTGACGATTGTCTCTTTCTTCTGGTTTGTGATTTGTTAAAGTCCATCAAACCCCATGGTTTTGGGGTGCATTGCTGGTTCTACACTAATGAGGAAGGCTGCATCACTTGCCTTCGAGAATAAGAAAAGGGCAACCCTCACCGGCGATATAATCGAGTGCTTAGGAAGAAGGTTTTGGCCCCTGTTTTTAGAATAGTTTTTGTTTCTAGATATAAGAAACTGCATCTTCTAAATCTTTGCTTTGCTTGTTGCAGTTTGGAGGATATCTGCCCAGCATCTTGACTTTTAGGGAGTGGAATTCACACCTGATGCAACTGATTCTAGCACCCCCCCCCCTCAAGTCTTCTTGTTGTCTATAAGCACTTGTTTTGTCAAAAAATGCTGATGATTTCAGAATCATGGTATCGGAGAGTAGGTTATGTGACTACTATAGCATCCACAGGTCAAAACCCATTAGAAACTATTCTTAGAACAGAAAATTTGAGGATTTAAATATAAATTTTGTGGCTACCATCTAGAATCAGCCACTTCGAGTATAATTTGTACATGTTCTTTATTTTTGAAAATCAGCATTTGAGAAAAAACATTAACACAATCTTTTTGATCAAATAAGGAAGACTAATATTGGAGCAATTTGTACACTAATCCAAAGAAAGGGCCAATGTGACCACCTCATGAGAGCATTGAATCCAGACCATACAAAAATCCCGGGATGGTAGATACCAGCTATTGCTACCACACCATTCAACACCGGCACCAGGATTAAGTCTGGGCAGCTGTTAAAAGGTTTTTTCTACTATGGAACTGTAATATCCTTCATGCAGAGTACACTAGATTAGAATCCTCGGGTGAGGAACTATCCCAAATAGATGGACTTAATGATCTCATTTGATATCTTCACTGCCTACAACAGCTGAATATCAACTTTGCCATCTTCAAATACTCCCAACACAGAACAAAAGATAAGAAGCTCTTGCTCCGAAAACACCTTAAGATTATTTGTCGTGATGATCCTCCACTCCGTCCCGGAAAGAGGGAGTCTTTTCCGTGGACCATTAGCAAATTTGCAAACTATTAACTCTGTCCTCTTTGTACACCATATTAGTATCGGCCCCTCTTAAGAAGTCTCAGGTGCTGGATGCTAATAATGTATATATAGATAGAGGTAGCTTCATCAAATAATTTCCTGTGATTTATGAAAAGAGATTTAGATTGTTGGCAAATCCATTTTGTAAATCACGCAGGCTTGCTCTCTGAAAAGAACATCAAAGGACAGTTAACCATTTGAGTACAACACTTTTCTATTACCTATTTTCCAAGAAAACTAAAGTAACATCCAAAAACTGGTTTTGATTTCATATGAAAAATACAAAGAGACCAAGCCCAACACTAATCCTCAATTCATAGTCAAAACATTCCTTTTGAGATCCCTTCTTCAAGAACAGTTAGCTTCGCACCACAGCAGTTACGATTCAAGAGGGTCACCAAATTGAGATTGGGGGACTAGACTCATTATGATCTTTGTCTATCTACCTTTCAACAAAACCCCCTCGAGAATCCCATTTCTGAAACTACCAGAGAACTCTCGAGGTATTACTGGACCTGGCAGCTGGAACGATACAGAGAAGTCTCCCGATGGACAAAGATTCTGCGATTGCATCTCAATGACTTGTGAGTCCTTGTACACCGTTTTCTCACCTGTTGTAGTTACTCCCTTCACCAATACCTTCCCATCAGTTTCGACTTCACAACTGAACTCCCCTGTAGACATATAAGTCAGATCAATCAAGAGCTGCGAGATTCAATAATCAGTTACATGAGGGAACATTACTGTGAGCTACTAACTCCAATTCCAATACCAATACAGAATGACTGGAAAAATCGAACACATTTTCCTTTTGTGTTTGTCTAACATTATGAAAGTAGGAAAATAATGTCCAAAGATCACAAGAGATCTCATTCTAAGACACTGATGAAATGGCATTTTGTCTGTCGAGAAGAAATTCCATGACTAAAGAAAGCAATTATGATTTATGAAATTAGTTAAGTGAACAAATTTAGTCCCAGCCTGACTTACTTTCATCATTTCTCACCCCTGGAAGGGATACTCGAAACAAGTACGCATCCTCTGAAACACCAATGTCTACGAGTCCAATAAGTGGTCCCGCCTGTCTCTTAGCTGCACTCCCAGTCAATGCGATTCCACTCTTGGTGGAAGCTACAATGTTGTTCCACTCTTCAGTCGTCGGGTGAGAAGGAAGAAAAAGCATTGCTGCTCCTACTCTATCCACAGGCCTGGCTTCCACTTCAGTGAGTAAAGATACCATATGCCTGTCTGACACAGGTGGACTACTATATGGTACAGTATTAATAGGTGTCACATCATGAATAAGTGGCGAGGACAGCTGGGGTTTTGGGTGAGCATTTGCATGTTTTCTTTTCTGAGAACTATGAGAAGACCTCTTGGGGGCCAATTTTCCATTAGAATTCACCTCCTGCAGTGCCATGTTAGCATCTAAAAGCCCAATGACCCCAACATTGGTGTGCAATCTTGCAGCATCCCTATCCAGCAGAAAATCTTCAAGCCCAGTAAGCCTCTTAAACCTTTCAACATCCTCTGGCTTAATGTAAGAAATTTCTGGATTGTTAATGAATACAATGTTCTCGATGATTCTATACCGATTTTTGAACCGTGACTGGGAATGCAAATGGGGAGGAAAGAGAGCAGAGAACTGGCCGTTATCAATGATGGGATCCTGCGATGGTGTAAAGAGCTTGTCTAGGAAAAACTGCTGTAACAAGGGTAGCTTCACAACAACAGATTGATCTGCCTTCCGAAGCACATAGTAGTATATCCGCTCTACTTCTACCATTTTCATTTGGGACCCAGCTAGTTGATCAGAATCATATGGCGGATGACCCTCGGCTAGTCTCTGCAAAACCGATCTTTTGGGCTTCTCTGCTTTGAGATCAGGCCCAAAGTAGGTTCCCATGACGAAGTACAAAAGAAAACGCTGATCATCGTTTGTCATCATCCAACTGGGTCTAATGCCTGGTTCTAATGTAGAAGGAGAGAGATATTGTGCAGCTTGAAACAAGCTGTCCATGTTGCGGTTGCAGATAAACGTTGATAAAAGTCTGCAAGAAAAAGTAGCAAGGTCTTGAGAGACGAACAAAAAAGAGCTTCTTGCAAATGCATGTTTTGGTTGCAGCAAGGTCTTAAGATGCCAATTCGATAATACAGACCCATTCAACACTAACATTAGTACACAGTATAGACACTCTGTTAAAGATCCATCATAGGATCACAGAACCAGTATCAATTTTTGGTTGCAGCCCAACAAAGAGGTGCATAAAATCATACAAAGGTGAGTTACATGCACCATGTGCAATGAATACACCAAAACCCTCAATGAACATCGCCGCCGCCATATATTTGCTCTCATACTTTTATATACTTTTGTGATTCCTCAGATTGAGGAAAAAATGATTGTGATTGTGAGACTTCAGCTCCCAGATAGACAGTAATGGACTTAAGTGGGATCACATAAGTGTTTCTTAGTTTCTCCATTAGGAGTCGTGTCTTTGACTCCATAGGTGCCGGTTTTCTGTTCAGTGACCCCATTTTGCCATGGTATGTTCTAAACATGTGTTTTGGGAATCAAATTTAACAGAGTTCTGATTATTCCATAAAAGTACTTGGAAAGTAGAATGCATCTCACTTTTAAGTATCATTAAGTCTATCAATCTGCATGGAATAGTCAATATATAAAACAATGACACTAAGAGCTCAAATAATCAAAGCGTACATAACCAAGCATCACTATGCACAATAGTGCAAGAACTATCCTTTCTTGGGACAAAATCTACAAGATCAAGTTAATATGAAAATTCACACTGCAATTGATTCATGAACTAAAGTCCCCAAATGAATTAAGGTAGGATCCATGAACGACCAGTGTCCCAATGGCCACACCTTAGCTTTTAGCCTATTAGAACTAGACACCTAATGACAAGTAGGATTATCAACAACACATTGTTCTAGAAATCGATACGATCTGAAAACTGGTGCCACTCGAATCAATAGCTCTTCAACCATGGTTGTTAAATCCTTGCGATTTGTGATTTCATCCTACAATTTGAATCGAATCCTAATCAAAACAATTCAAATCGTAGGTGAAAATTTTAATTACATAAATCCATTCGATTTGCAATTCAGATTGCAATTTGCGATTCAAATCATAAGATTCATACGATTCGAGCACGAAACCCGTTATAGACTGATAATTAGAAAAAATATTTTTTATTTTTTCAATTTTCTAAAGAAACTTTATATCTTTTAAGAAATAGGAGAAACGGAAAAACCCCAGTTACAGACATGCCAAAACCGCTATTTGGGTTTTTTTCTTTGTTGTTATGAAATGGAAAAAAATGAGAGAGAAAAGAGAAGAAATGAGAAAACGTTCATTACTTTGGCATGATATATGAGAACTTGATAGTTTATTTTATTAGTCTTTTTAATTGTACAAGTTTTTTGGAGGTTTAGGTTGTCTTTATTGTGCGGGCTCTGTAGCTAGTTTTTTAGTTTTGTATGCTTTGTTGTTTGTATTGTTCTTTGGTGATTTACAATTTGTAAATCTTTTTTCTTTTTAATGAAATTGCTATTACCGATAAAAAAAAAAAGTCTTTTGAATTGATACTTGATCTCATACAACATGATATATGAATTTACTTATGTTGAATTTATCTTCAATGATATTGGGGGTTATGTTTCGTTTTATGGATTTCAATTGTATTTTGTATAGTGTATGTAATGAAATGTTCATTACTTTCTTTTATTAATAGATATAAATGAAATCTTTTTGATAATGGATTATTCCATTTTTCTTATTTATTAAGTATTTTTTAAAACAATTTTTCTAAAAATGGATTGAATCTTACGATTTACGATTTGAATCCCGATTTGAATCAATTTAACAACCTTGTCTTCAACCAATAAACTAAAACCAATTCTATAAACCACTTGATAAAGTTTTTATTCAAACTCAACTATTCAGTTAGCTAATTTTGTTCACATAAGGCATTTTTTAGTCCATATGCAAAGAATTACTTAAAAACAAAAGAAACCTATTATTGGGAGCAAAATTGATTCCATCAGACTGCAGAGAGAATTTGTTATTGGCAATAAAAAAATGGAGGGAACTTGTAATGGCAATCATTTAAATTTTAAACCTATAGAAAAAGGGGCTTCAACATAGGGCATTGATTTCTTGGCATGGTTTAAAAAACCGAAACGTTTTGGTTAAACTTCGGTAGAAATGTCATTTGGTAGCCACCAAAATGATGTCCACTTGAAATGTAAAATAGTGCAGCTTTCAGTGACATTTTTCGGTAAGTTTCAATTACAACCATCGAAATGTTACTAAACCTTTATATGAATTACATGACTTCAGTTGATTGACATGAACCTAAGTCATCTATTTTTGTTGATAAAACTCTATTTATCCCCAAACCTCATTTCCACCCATTTCCTAAATCCCTTTTTACATTTGAGGTTTCTAAACTTACTTTTTGTAATTCAAATCCATTTCGCATAACACTCATTCTGGGTTGGTTTAAAAGATCCACGAGGCTTCCTCAAAATAAGGTACAATGCTTTGAGTGTAATCTAATTACATCATTTTCCTACAAATATGTTGTAATTGATCTAATTGTGTGAAGATGCATCAAATTCACGCATCTCCAAATGATTTTAGAGGAAAGAAATTTATTGCCGCCGCCGCCTAAACTCTTGTATCTATCAAATTCTTTGAAAGTTACAAGACTTGTTGCGGTCCCAAACCACAAACAAGCAGAAGTGATAGAGTTAGTACATATTGAACGACTAGTCCACCATAGACATTTACTAATAAAAAGTTAAAGGACTATAATCTGCATCATTTTCTTTATTACTGGTTTATGTATTTGCGGCGGATTCATTGATTGTAGAATTTACATTCCCATTTGTAGATATATAATCCTTCATTATTTAACAATGCTACCCAAAACGTTACCTAAGGTGAGAGGCGCGCTTCCCAGGAAACGCGTTCCGGAAGCGAAGGCGATGCGGTTTTCCCATTTTCGGGAAATGCTTGGGAAACGCCTCTAAACGTTTGGAGAAACGCCTCCAAGGCGATTGGGGAAACATTTGGGAAGCGATTGTAAAGCGCCAAGAAAGCGAGGGGTAAACGACTAGAAAGACGGGAAACGATTTCAAAATAAGAAAAGAAAAACTGACTGTTTTTTTTAGGGCTGGGTTGCATAGTTTTTTTAGGGCTTTTGTAGAAAGGGCTGTTCATATTATCCAAGAAAAGAGACCAATCAAAAAATGGAATTGAAGAAAAAAATTCTCCTGCTTGTTGCATGTTGCTATTACTGAAGAAAGAAAAAAAAAAGGGTTTGAAGAAGAAGAACTTACCTGGGTACGCTGCTCTCGCATGCTCCACCTCCAGCCTTCAGGTACACTGCCCTCGCATGCTCTCGCCGTCGCCTTCGCCTTCGCCGTCGCCTTCGCCGTCGCCGTCGCCGTCGCCGTCGCCGACCGCAAAAACCAGTTCCCCACTTCTCCCTCTCGTTCTCCCTCTCCCGTCTTTCTTTTGTTTGGGTTTGCTCTGGCCTTGAGAAAGGATCGAGTGGTTTCGGTTTTAAAACCTTAAAAGGGTATTGCTAAAGTCATTCTTATTACGAACTCTTAAAAGATAATGCTAATGTCACTATTTTAAACCCTTAAAAGGGTAATACTAATACCATTCCAAAAAGTCTACTAAATATACTTTCATACCCTAAAAAGGGTTAGATTCTTAATCCTGAGGATTAGTGAACCCTAAGCACAATTAAAGGGGGTTAAAATATAAGTTTAATTTAAAAAAAAAAACAAATCAAGGTTAGATGCTTTAATCCTAAGGGTTAATTAATCTTAACCATAGTTAAAGTGAGTTAAAAAGGGACACCTTTAGGGTTAGAGCATCTAACCTTGGTTTTTAGATTTTTTTAAATGAACATGTCCCCTTTTAACTCCCTTTAACAGTGGTTAAGATTCACTAACCTTTGAGGTTAAAGCATCTAACTTTGATTTTTTTAAAAAATTAAACTTATCACCTTGTAACTCTCTTGAACTGTGGTTAAGATTCATTAACCTTTAGTAGTCTTGCTTCCCGTTTCCCAAGGTTTTTAGTAGCCTCGCTTCCCGCTTCTCGCTTTCGCTTCGCTTCTCAAATTCGCTTCTTGCTCTGGTTATTGCTACCAATATCTGTTACTTGTTCAAGATCAAGGGATTCAGTTTCTTTAAATGAAAAAAACGAATACCTAATGGTTCCTCCAAAGTATTATCGATTTACTCACATTCAAGGAGAATAACCATAATTGTTAAAATCAAATTGAATCGCATAATCGTAAGATGATAGTTGATTCAAATCGGGATTCAAATTGTTAATTGTGGGATTCATTTTGATTTTCAAAAAATTTTATAAAAAAAAATGAGAAATCGAAGACAACAAAACAATCTATTATCCACCTAATTTTATGCATATATTAATTTGAAACCTCTCCATTTCATACATTCCCACGTATTGCTAAATGAAGTGTGTTCAGTTATTACAAGCATCAATGCCAAAGTGGAATTGGACCATAAGAGGAAGGGGTATATTGGAAACAAATTGTGGATTAAATCCTAAATCACAAGACTTGGATAAACTTTAAAATTGATCAAATGAAAAATATCTCAAAATAAATATAAACATCCCCAAATTCTTTCATCATTCTATTATAACACCATATTTTTCCATTTCATATTTCCATAAACTTATTTTTACGTCATATCCAAACCAATCCTCTAATTTAAGAAAATACATTTAATAGTGTCTTGACTCTTAACTAAGCAGGCTATCATCAACTTATGATTTAAACAACTTCAAAAAAAAATGGAAAACATCTTCTCAATTCAAAATTCCAACTTTAAGCAAACAAAACAATTTTAGACTCTAATCAATCAATGATTTTGATATCATAATCAATTTCATCTCATTCTTCATTTTTATATTATTATATATTTTTGTAAATAACAAGGATTGTATTAAGAATGAAAGGATGTACAAATTTTATTTAGTTTGGTCATCCTAATTTATTTTATATTTCTCTTTTGTTTCCATACTTTACTCCTTATTTTGCCATTCATCCCAATGATTCAACAAATCTTTTGGAATCCAAATGTCACGTTGTTCGAACATATCTGAAAAGGCATGTCATTTGCATTGTTTGCAGAGGTGATTTCAGATTTCCAATTAAAAATGCACCACTGATTTATAAGTCCCTATAATAATAACACTGCAGGTTCTGTTTGCATTGTCCACCTAACCATTAAGAAAACCAAAGTAGACAAAATAATTGTCTACATTGTTTTGCTTCAAACCGCGATAATTGTTCTCAACTCAAATTGTATGATTTGATAGGGTTTAGAATTGAGACTATGAATCATAGGATTGGAATTAAAGATGTAGAATTATTCTCAAAAGGGATTCAGATATTTTGACTTAAAATTCGACTTGAATCGTAGGACCAAAATTGTAAATCATAAGATTTTAGCAATAGTGGTCATAAATGTTTAAGTGTTAGAAAAAAAATAAAAAAGTACTTTGTAAATATAGAATATATTGTCTAAAATTTATTTCAAATAAGTAGGCAAGTGCTTGAAGAAGAAACACATTTTACAGTCAGGCTGCCCATTAGAGAGCAAAGTGTCAAGCTCAAATTTTTTTTTGTTTTCTGGAAGGTAAGCTGCTTGCAAGTGAACTTTTCATTCCCTAAGCCTTATTGGTCAAAGATTTTGAACCCAGCTCTACTGGCATTCCATAATCAGACCTAACCAAATGGGCAAGAAACAGTTGGAGTCAAACAGCTCGAACCTGTAACGTACTCTAATGTAATTTTGTAAGAACTTTTTAGCAGCAGTTACAAAAGAAGCATCCATGCAAATGCAAGGAACATCAAATGCTAGATCAAAAAAACATGTTTTTGCATAGATCCACATAAAAGTTGATAGTTTTGAGCCTACAATTTAGTGTCACGATAATGTCGAAGAAGCATCATCGTATATGTACAATTGTCAACCAAATAAAAAGCAACATCATATTTTTTGTATCCTCCTTTTATACATAAGAAGGGTCTGAATCTACAACCTCCAGGATGCGGAGAACAATTTGATTGAGCTACAAGATCGATTCCATGTGATCCTAATGCAAGGGGAAATCATAGCCCATTGTCTTACAAATTACAATACTGGTCACAGTTAAGGCACAGTTGAACATGTGGTATACTACAGGTAGTCAATGGGACCGAACAAGGAAATCTACCACTTTTGGATTATCAAAGACCGAAGATATGACATAATTTAGAAAATAAAAATTATAATTACAAACTTGGATTGATTCTCAACATGGAAAGATCTCATTGAATAAACCCTCTTGCATGCTTGTGTTGTAGTACAACTGGGATCTATCAACCATCAACTGTCCCATTCTGTAACTACGTATCTTCAATCAGACATGAGACAACATTCATATTTTAGAGCCATTTCCCCATTTGGGATTTTGGACATTAGAAGAGTAAGGATCTTTCACAAATTGGAAGATTTAGTAATACATAGATTCGCCATTTAATTACAACAAAGCTGTACTTTATAAATCAAAAGTAGAAATATCAGGGCAAGTTTGGCGGTACCATCTATCTTCATACTAAAGCTAAGCTTCTAAAATTAGAATGCTTCCCTCATTGATAGCTTGGTTATATAAACAAACCATTACTCAATAGAAAATAAAACAAATAGTAATATATGCTTCATGAAATCAATTTCAATGCATCAACAACTCCATAATCAAAACTACAATTAAAACGTGACAACTTGAACAGCAAAAAATTAGTACCAAACTACACCAAATCTCCCTAAGCCTAGTTTTGTAACAACACATAAATTATCTACATAAAACCAAACCCTACACCAAAAACATAAACATATATCACAAACTTAACATGCAAAATGAGCAAATAGTCCTACTGTAACTGCTACTACTGGCTCATACAATCACCTAAATCCATTAAATTAGCCAAAAGAACCACAAACACAAACAATCAATTCTATAAAGTTTATACAAGATTACATAACCAAAATCGCAACTGAAGCGTTGAAATTTTCTAGAAAAATCTAGTAAAAATGAATCTAACCAGATCAGACAGCGACTCATTGCGAACAAATTTCGGAAGATGTAGAGATTAAGGAGCCCTAAAACAGAAGAAATTGTTCTTGAGATTGAAACGGAAAGAGGAATCGAAATACCTTTGGCCTTACAGAGCTTCGAAGGTTTTGAAAATTGAAACAGACAAAAGGGAGAGAATGTCGGAGGTGGGAAATTGGGAAACGAAACTTGTTATATATATCATCTTTCCGTACAGGATGCATAGGCTTTTGGGGACTATGGGTTTGTGATGGTACCGACCAGTCTTTTCGAGATTCATGCCAAATTAGTCGATCCTCACCGTACGATTAAGGACTCCAGAAAACCCTACACCAAAAACATAAAACATATATAAAAAACCTAACATGTAGAATGAGCAAATAGTCCTACTGTAACTGCTACTACCGGCTCATACAATCACCTAAATCCATTAAACCAGCCAAAAGAGCCACAAACACAGACAATCAATTCTATAAAGTTTATACAAGATTACATAACCAAAATCGCAACTAAAGCGTCGAAATTTTCAAGAAAAATCTGGTAAAAATGAATTTAACCAGATTAGACAGCGACTCATTACGAAAAAATTTCGGAAGATATAGAGATTAAGGAGCCCTAAAACAGAAGAGATTGTTCTTGAGATTGAAACGGAAAGAGGAATCGAAATACCTTTGGCCTTACAGAGCTCCAAAGGTTTTGAAAGTTGAAACAAACAAAAGGGAGAGAATGTCGGAGGTGGGAAATTGGGAAACGAAACTTGTTATATATACCATCTTTCCGTACGGGATGCACAGGCTTTTGGGGACTATGGGTTTGTGATGGTACTGACCAGCCTTTTCGAGATTCATGCCAAATTAGTCGATCCTCACCGTACGATTAAGGACTCCAGAAAACCCTACACCAAAAACATAAAACATATATCAAAAACCTAACATGTAGAATGAGCAAATAGTCCTACTGTAACTGCTACTACCGGCTCATACAATCACCTAAATCCATTAAACCAGCCAAAAGAACCACAAACACATACAATCAATTCTATAAAGTTTATACAAGATTATAGAACCAAAATTGCAACTGAAGCGTCAAAATTTTCTAGAAAAGTTTGGTAAAAATGAATCTAACCAAATCAGACAGCGACTCATTAAGAACAAAGTTCGGAAGATGTAGAGATTAAGGAGCCCTAAAACAGAAGAGATTTTTCTTGAGATTGAAACAGAAAGAAGAATCGAAATACCTTTGGCCTTACAAAGCTCTGAAGCTTTTTGGAGGTTGAAACAGACAAAAGGGAGAGAATGTCGGAGGTGGGAAATTGGGAAACGAAACTTGTTATATATACCATCTTTTCGTATGGGATGCACAGGCTTTTGGGGACTATGGGTTTGTGATGGTACCGACCAGTCTTTTCGAGATTCATGACAAATTAGTCGATCCTCGCTGTACGATTAAGGACTCCAGAAAACCCTACACCAAAAACATATAACATATATCAAAAACCTAACATGCAGAATGAGCAAATAGTCCTACTGTAACTGCTACTACCGGCTCATACAATCACCTAAATCCATTAAACTAGCCAAAAGAACCACAAACACAGACAATCAATTCTATAAAGTTTTTACAAGATTACAAAACCAAAACCGCAACTGAAGCATCGAAATTTTCTAGAAAAATCTGGTAAAAATGAATCTAACCAGATCAGACAGTGACTCATTACGAACAAAGTTCGGAAGATGTAGAGATTAAGGAGCCCTAAAACAGAAGAGATTGTTCTTGAGATTGAAACAGAAAGAGGAATCAATATACCTTTGGCCTTACAGAGCTCCGAAGCTTTTGAAAGTTGAAATAGACAAAAGGGAGAGAATGTCTGAGGTGGGAAATTGGGAAATGAAACTTGTTATATATACCATCTTTCTGTACGGGATGCATAGGCTTTTGGGGACTATGGGTTTGTGATGGTACCGACCAGTCTTTTCGAGATTCATGCCAAATTAGTCAATCCTCACCGCATGATTAAGGACTCCAGATAAGGGTTGCTTGGGCTACGGTTGAAATCGATGGACGCGATTCTTTGGAATGAAATGGGGTCAGGAAGTAGATTAGTCGATGGGCTAGGTGTTTGCTATCAGTGCTCCATGACTATCATATAAGAGTCCGCTCCATGACTATCATATAAGAGTCCGGATCCTGTCCAATTGTGATTGAGCTCTCTTTACTTGCCCTTTCAACTCTGGTTAGGAATTTTTAATCCTTAGGGGTTAATATTTAGATTGTTTAATTTAACCCTAACTCTATATTTGGTTGCCAAGAAAATACGTAAAAACATTGAAAATAAAATTGGACAAAACACAACTTAAAAAATGTATTAGAAATTCAAAATTTTCTTTTCTTTTTCATGTTTTCGCCTATTTTCTCAACAACCAAACATAGCATAAATGTTACTAAATCTTAAGCATGTCAAGGGTTAAAAGGGACACGTGTTGATCTGAATTGAGCCTTTTTTTCTTTGGTTCTAGGTTACATAATGAGAGGTAGCCCTCCCCCTCTCATAAACCCCTCAACCCTGATGTAGGTGGGATTCGATATCAAGTCTCTTGTATGGTGCTAAGAGATTTTATCAATTAAATTAGCTGTCACCTACACCTAAGTCTGAGTCAAGCCTTTCATGGTACATTAATTGGTTACTAGATTCTTAGTGTCGTACCTTCTTGATAGTATATCTCCAAATTGTAGGAAGATGCCTATAGTGATGCCTAAGATTACCTAGGTCCAGCCCAGCCCAGCCCACAGTTGTATCTTTAGCAAAGGTTCAAACTGATGAGGTAAAAATAAAATGTGTGGCGTAGACACTCCAATACAGGTGAGGATATCTTCCCATTAATAAGGTTGTAGCAGCTTTAAAGTCTACTTCTTAATCTGTGATTACTTGCACCACGTTATTAGGCCAAATTTCTTTAATGACTTCGAAGAATAGATGATATGGATACTCTCCTGTCACCCTCTCCTTTCCAACACAAATAGACTTAATATAAATAATTTTACTGAGACAAAATACCAGAAAGTTGATTAGCTTGTTACCTCTACCTCTACTATCTCTCTAGCTATCGGTCATAATAGTACATCCATTTTTCTCTCACAATCTTTTATTTTTACTCACAATAGTTTTTTCTAACTTCGCTACCTCATTTTTTTTAGTAATTTTCCAGAAATTCAAATCGCCGAAAGAGGCTGATACATGCAGCCATAATTGGCAACAACATTAATTCATAAAAGAATCTTCCTACACAGCTATCTACAAACTCCTTGTCTTTTGGATCAACGCAGTGTCCCATCGTGCGTTGTGTGACCCTATGCATCAACGACATCAGGGGAGGGCCATTGCTTGACCTTCTACCAACGATATGACCCTCACTAGTCGATCCTCTTCTACTTGAAAGAATTTAGATGGAGTACGTGTTGGGAATCGCACAACAACTCACAATACGATAACTGAAAGAATAAGAACAGATAAATCGGAATCAAGATGCATAAAAGTACAAACAAGACAATAATTTACGTGGTTCGGCGAATGATACTTATGTCCACGGATCCACATCACTTCACTATGCTCAAAAGCAAAAGTAGATCAAGCATGTAATGTTCTCTCTCACACAATGAAAACCTCTCTTGATGTCTACAACAGATAATTTGAGCGAGTATAGGATTGCCCTTTCAACTTTGGTTCAAAAGCTTTAACCTTAAAATTAATATTTTTTTAAAAAAAAACTAAGGTTAGATTGTTTAACCCTAAGGATTAGTAAATCTTAACCACAGTTAATAAGGGTTAAAAGGATATTAGTCAGGGCCTTTTGGGAGTGAGTGTGTGAATTTACCCTTATGGCACCTTAATAGTTACCATAGGTCTGGCTGTGTGTTTAGAGTGTTACATGATAACTGCAAGCCATAAAAGCATTGCGGTTGGTGATACTGTCCCACTTTAGTCCCACATCAGTTGGCTATTGGCTATTACGCTTCGCAGGGTGTATAAGGGGCCACCACTCGTCCATTAGTTAACTTGTTCATTTAACAAGCACTAAAATTAGGCAAAGCCTAAACTAAGAAATATGTTGCTCAGCTTCAAATTATGACAAATGGGTTAAATAATTATAATGGCGTGCACAGCTTCAATATCCAAAACAGATTCATTTTCTTTTTATTAAATGTGGAGATTTGGAGGATGCTGAACTACTGATTAATGGTGACAACTGCAATACACTGAGTATTAGAGGCTGTTTGGAAACGAGCCAAATGCCAGCCCCTCCCTTGGAGCCAAAAGTCAGCTGCCTCGGTGAATCTCTGGTTTCAGTTTTTCCTTTCCTACTTTCCTGTTTTTGGAAATGCTGTGCATAACTGGTGCAACGTTGCAAGCACAAAATGCAGTGTTTTGCCACTTACAAGCTTGTGTGTCCTAGTTAGGTTCAGGGACAATTTCAGCACCAGCTTTTACTTTCACAGAATTACCAAAAGGGAGAGCAGTCCAGTACCATGATAATTAATAGAATGATGATGTGTTATCCTGAAAACCCATAATATGAAGAAAAGATACACAGAATAAGCAGCAAAGCACAAGTTGGTTTTGACTTCTGCCAAGAGGTGCATTACTTTCAATTGTCATTTCTAGCCTCTTTATACTGCATTGATCATGTAAACCCTCATCGACAATATAGAAAGAAATATAAGAAAGACGGCACAGCCAACACCCGTTTCATTCATATAGAATCAGCTGTATTGTAAAAACATTTAGAGGTATTAATGCTTTCTCCATACAAATCAGCTTTGCATCAGCGCACAACTTAACCATGTTTTAGTACTGAATGTCTCTTTCCATCACTACATTTGCAATATAATTCGACGCCCCAATATTCTGCAAACCCAATTCACCAAATAACAGTAAGTTAAAACAGAAATGTGAAGAAAAAGACACTGATATCATATGCCCCAACAACCCAGCTTATTTCTTGGGGGAAAAAAATGTATCTTAAACATGGCATAACAACCATTTTCCCAAAAATTTGAGGCCGAATGGTAAATCAAATGATCAAGACATTCCTGTAATATATCTATTGCAGTCTTTCTTATGTTCAGATCCCCTTTAGTTCAAGGAAAGGCGCAGGAAGGGTACATGCTGAACTGGTCAACAAATATAGCAATAAGCATAAATAAAAGTTCTACCCTAAGTTGCATCTTACTAATTGAAGGGAAAAAAATGAAAGAAGCATAAAACTCATCCATGTTCAAAGGATGAACATAAACATTGAAGACTAAAGACAAACACCTTCAAAAGACCATGATAACTGATTATCCAAGTTATTAGAGTCCACACCTTTGACTGGATTAGGAAAGATAGAAGACAAAGCATGATGAAATTTCATAACCGAAGAAATGGGAATGGAAAATGTAGTTAAGGATATAGAATGGAGTAGATCTTTCGAAACATGCAAATCAAATTAGCACTCCAACTTTTCAACCTTCAATCACAAACTAGTTACTCACATTGTTCTTCAACTTGTCTGCTACAGAAACTCTTCTCCATCTCAAGAATCTGTGGGTGGCTGCTGTTGCTGCGGTGGCTGCGGCCACATCTGCTGAGACATGTAAGGGCGAGGCTGTTGGGCAAACATAGCTTGATCCATCACAGGCTTACCCATGATCATCCCAGGAGTTACAACCTGAGGCGAATGCTGAGGTGGCATATAGTAGTAAGGAAGAGCTTCGGCTGGACCTCCAACAGGCAGGGTTCCTCCTCTCGGGATTGATCCAAGTACATCATCTTTCAGATCCTCCCTTGGCACAATGTCAACCAAGAAATCAAATATATCAGTCCTCGTGATTGCCGCTGCAATGTCATTCTTTTGAAGTGTCCGCCGTTTGTTCTCCTCTGTGTGATTCCATGAGCGCAGTGTCAACTCTAGGATGAACATCTCACAGGCCCTGGCGAATATGACTGGAGCCTCAGCTGATATCATCCTTACATCCTCATCCGCCTTCATAATCTTCTTGATCCTTGCCAAGGGTAGGCTATGGTTCTTGAAATCGGTAGTTTGCTCGATTTCTTGATACTGGTTTGCCCAAAAAGTCTCAAGTTGTTGCTGCAGTTGCTGCTGCTGTTGCTGGTGGATGTGCTGATATGCAAGTTGGTGTTGCGCAAGCTGAGCTGGCTGACTGGGAGACTGAATGGATCCAGCTGATGTAACGACTGATCCAGAGGGAGTGGCCCCAATCATTTGGTTAGCTTGATACGGGTTCACACCATATGGCATTTGAGCTGAACTACCAACCACACCCATTACTGGAGGTTGTCCATGCCCTTGCTGATCCATTCTGGTCTATGTATGCTTAGAAGACAATCTTTAGGCTTCTGCTTCTAATGTAAACAAGACAAAAGCGAAGAACATTTTAGTAGATAATAACTATATTAAGCGAATGGTAATTAGGACGGGGGGAGCCAATAAACCCCTCCTTCCCTCTCCCAATTTCTATGTAACTTTTGTGATGCTTGGACGAAACGACCAGAGACTAAAGAAACTTCAACTACACCGAATAAATAATAGAAAACCTCGCATAAGCTGATACTTCAAAAGCACAAGTTTGATAAACCCTTTGAAAGAGTCTCTCTTATCATAAATCCCCAGATTGATTGCAAAATCTGAAGCCTTGCTACAAGCACCAACATATCGCTACCTCTAGTTTCATTGAAAAATTACTTAAAACTCCATAACTTCCAAAAGCTCAACCCATACAACTCTATTTCGAGTATCTCTAACAAGTAACACCTACCCCTTCAACTTCAGCCTTAAACTTTCCAAATTCTTTTAACCTCTAAAATGTCTTGAATTTCTATGACCTTTTAGACCAGCAAATCTAACATCGAAACCTTTTGAAGTCTAATGATCCATTAATTGTTTTTCTAGTGATTGTTGACTTGGATATTTAGTTTCAAAAGAAATAAGTGTTCACAGGTCATATCTTGCTAACATGAGAAATGAAGTTAGTGAACTGAGGCATGTGTAGTCAGTTCATTTCAAATCATTTTGGTAATCCAAATCCTTTGTTATCGCTTTATTGGAAGCCTAACTCAAAATATTAGTATCAATGTGTGTATTGGTAATTTAGTTTTAAGAGACTTATGTGGATAAACTATGAAATGCCGGAAAAAATTATGATATGCATGTAAATGCATAGAAACTTTAAACAAAACTTTTTATTAATTTATAATAAAAAGACGATAACCCGCAGATTTGAACAAAACAAATTAAAGAAGAGTGATTATCATGGTTTTAATCTGTTGACTGTTTAAACTTTAAAGAAAACTGTGGGTGAATTTTGTAGTTTTGAATCTGATGGAGCTGCTTAACTTCAATCAAAGACGTGACAACGCAGAGCACCTGGCCCATAATGTATTAACGAGGTCCTATCGTAGCAGGACCTCCAGTAATTGAAAGACACGTCGCAGTCAATCTTGTAGCCTCCCTTTGTTAACTGACACATAACAGCTCAAAAGATACCATGTGTCCTCCGCTCTCTCTAAACAGATCTTTCTCAGTAGGCCGGTCTTCCTGGCTGAGGAGGATGACATGTGGCAAATCAACACTTGATTTACTGTTTAAAGATAACTGTGGGTTTTGTAGTTTTGAATCTGATGGAGCTGTCTAAACAAAGATGTGACACCCTGGAGGGCCTGGCCCATATTGCATTAACGAGGTCTTATCGTGGAAGGACCTCCATCAGTAACTGAAAGCCATGTGGCAGTCTGTCTTGTAGCCTCCCTTCGTTAACTGACACAGAACAGCCCAACAGCTGCCATGTGTCCTCCGTTCTCTCAAAAGAGATCTTTCTCAGTAGGTCTTCCTGACTGAGGAGGATGACATGTGGCAAATCAGAAGACACTCAGCAGATTCGCTGCCTTGAGGACACTAAAACCTACCTCCCGAAGACAAAAAGCATTTACTTGGCAGAGGCGCCAGTATTAAACTCCATTCGTATAAAAATGGAGAAAAATCCTCCTTGAAGATGACTTTTGAACCATTTTTTGAAGAATGAGAAGTATTCTCACGCAAAAGGAGACCCAAAGAATTCAGAAAGCCACAAAGACTCAAAGAAGTACACAAAAGGAAGACAATGGGGAATATAAGTAAAGCATGTTAAAGGAGAGCCTGCTACTTCACTCTTTTTTTTTATCAGTTCCTTTACTTTCATATTTTTCATCATGATATGCGAAAGCGCTCCTCCAATAGCCCTCTACGGGTAAAAAAAAGCATGGAGAAATATATAAATATATACTCCTCCAAAATATATCTAACAGTTTTTAGTTAACCAAATATATGGCCTACAATTTTAAATACTCCCGACTCTCCCTTTCTTCTCTCCATAGTTACTAAACACCCGTATAGTACTTTTGGGGGGGTCACCATTTAAAACTGCATACTATTACAATGTTACGTATAATACCCGTATCGATATATAATACTTGTTTAATACACGAATTACGAATTAAACGCATACAATACACGTATTTTTGCCATACTTTTACAGTGTTAAACGCATATTCCGTATTAAATGATTGTTATTAGTTAATACCATGCCTATTATTTATTTATCATTATTAATTAATTTTTAATTATCTCGTGTTTTTGTCATATAACACTCATACTTCTCGAATGGATCATTGTCGTATTATACTCTTACCTGTACTTGGTAACTATGTCTCTCTAACTAAAACCCCCATTTTCTTCTCTCCTCCCTTCCCTTAACTGAGACCCCTTTCTTCTCTCATTTGTTTCCCTTTCTCAAACCCATTCGAAACCCCTGTTGTTGCTGCTGGCCCGCTACCCGGTGCCGTTGCAAAGACAGCAACTCGTGCCCCTATCGCTGCCAAGACCCCCTTTCCTCTCTTATCTTTTCCTTTTATTAAACTTAATCAAAACCTAGCATGAGCGTCGCAATCATCTTTGTGTATCCTATACATAAATTACAACATAATCAATTTAACAAGGAACTATCAATTAAAGTTGAGAATTCAAATCATTATCATTTCCAGAAAGAAAAGAAGAGGGAGATATAGATGGGCTTTGTTTCTAATGTTCACTTTGTTGAGACCTAAGTAACCAGAGCGCAGCGCGAGAGCGAGAGCGGGAGCGCAAGCGCGAGAGCGTTAAATTTCAAATTAGGTTTGAGTCGAGAGCACCTCCAGAGCGCCGACTATATATATATATATATATATATTGATAGTTCTTGAAAATTACTTATAAACAAATATAAAAGAACAATTATTTCCACTAATTAGAATTTAATGTCAGATTTTTAATAAACAATAAGAATCTAAAGTCACAAAATATGATACAAATTAGCAATTTTAATAGTAAATCCCCAAATAATGATACTCAAAATTTCTAAAATTAGAGAAAAAACAAGATACTACAAATAAGGGGTTCATTAACCCTTAGAATTCAATAATCTAACCTTAATTTTTTGAAGAAATATTAACCCTAAGGGTTAGTGAACAATTTTAGAAAAAATATTATATATTTTTTTCAAAAACTAAGGTAAGAGTTGAACCCTAAGGGCTAATAAATCTTAACCACAATTAGCAAGGATTAAAATGGACGCTTGGAGGTGCAATTGAACTCGAAGCAAGTTCAATCGCAATTGGATCTTGAATACAAGAGGATATAAAGTACAGTCATTTAAAAGTGAAACACTTGACCGGTTGTTGACCCACTTTAAATGAAACCAACCAAGGGTAATAATGTGATTTCACACAAAAGGGACGAAAGGGAAAGTGGGTTTCGTCTTCCCCAAAACTGAGTTTCAGAGAACAGAACAAGAGAACAGCCATTAACGCTGTAACACCATAACTGCTCTCGCCATTGGTGAAACCACACTCCAATAACTCTGCAACCGCGCTCCCTAAACTATGCAACCGCGCTCTTATGGCGATTTTGCTCTCAAACCGTGAGAGTGAGGTTTGAGAGCAGGAGCGGATAGGTATATACACGATTTGGGTTACTAAGGTTGAGACCCAGATCTTGTAAGTTGTAGGAGGCAGAAAGATGTTTTCATGGATTTTATCTAATTTTTATTTGGTTCTTTGTATTTGAGTTAGTCTTCTTGTTACCAAGAGACTGACAATGAAATTAGTTTCATCCAACATGTGGAAACATGAGACTAAAATAACCTAAGCCATTCAAGTGGTTCTCTTCCATAGTTTTGTATTTCTCGCACTTAATTTTTAGAAAAGAAAATACCTCTATAGTAGTTTTGTATTTCTCCAAGTAATTTCTAGGAAAGGAATGGAGTTGAATGTAACGACAAAATCAAAAAGCTTATGTGAAAAGCTTCCAAAGTGGGCTAACATAATCCTCACTGAAATCATCAGTTCCCTCACAACAGCTACGAGAAACCTCTCACACAGAATGGAGGAAGAGAAAAGGAGGCGGTCATTCATGACAACGACAGCGGAAACAATAGCGGCAACTTCCTCTCGTGCTAGGGTCATGAACCAGGATCGTGAGGGACTGCGGCAACCTTCACTCGTGCTGGGGTTTGAGAGAAGGGGAAGAGATAAAAGAAGAAATGGGGTTTCAGTTAGAGGAGAGAAGAAAAGGGGAGTTCAAAATTGGAGGTTTTATATTGGTTAACTTAAGTCCGTTAAGATCTCTTTTGGAGGGCGTAGATTAGGACTGCCCATTTAAACCTTCAATGAGCAATGCCTTCCAAAACGCTTCCCTATATATTATGTTTCTTATACCCTCGTCTCTTTTCCTTCTTAATCAAATGTGTCCTAAATTGCGTAGCTAAAGCATAAAAGGAAAGGAAAATGCACATGAAACTAAAAACTCAAACAAGACGTCTAGGCAAACCCTAAGGCACAAAAAATGAAAACACTTGTTAAATTGGAAATCCAAAAGGAAAACCTAGGAACAAGTTAAGTGATATAAAGTTCGTTGGACTGAAGTCTAAATAATAACTAAAGCATAAATAACAGTCTCCTCAACAAGAGTTTAAATTGTTTACTAAGTCTAAAATGCTCCAACACCGAGCCTAAATTGTTCATCCAGTCTAAGACGCTCCTTAACACAAGCCTAAACTAATCATCCATTCTAAAACACTCGGTTGAAAGCTAGCCCTGTGTGGTTTAGGACGTCACAACAAAACCCTTGACAGGACCTGGTATGCAAAGCATTTTCTTTCCTAAATATATTTCCAAGGATGTTAATGAGAACCTTTGGTTCGTCTAACAACTTGAAGTTTAGTAAGATTCCATGTTGTTTCATTCTTATCTGGATATGGTAGAAAAGCTCAAACATGGCAGAGTATTGAAATATTAAATAGAAAGAGGCCTGGTGTTGTGCACACATGAGCAAGGCAAGAGCATAAGAGAATGACTCCAAATACTTTGAATGACAGTATGAATATAACTATAAAATCGAACCCAAGATCATTGCATATTTGCATCCTATGTTCCCTATTAAAACCATACCTGAAACAAGTATTCGAGTGTCCTTTTATTTGTACATCGGACAATTTGTTCTTATATAATTCATTTTCTAATTTTCCTTACTAAGTTCTTCAAATTATTGCTCCAATTATCAATAACTGACCTTTAAAGTATGTAAAAGCCATCTAGCATTAACCTACTCGGCAAATACATGTCACAAGAATATTAATTTTTTAATACGGAAACAATTACAACAACTAAGTAAAAACGAAGAGAAAATTGAAATAAAGCCACCTCTGGTGAGGCAGGTGAGCTAAACACCAACTCACCGCGCCATCTAAGCAATGAAAACTCTTCATGATTGTTAGCTTCGGAGTAGAGGAATTAAGATATCTTAATCTCTCATGCAATATAAATAAAAACCCTTTATCAGAGCTACCCAATTCGCCTATGTAAACGAAACTCTTAAGTTTCTTGTTTGTTTAACATGTAGAGAACCGGAGAGAAACCGACTACAATGATATTGATCACCGAAAAGCATAAGATCATTCAATCAAAATTCAAACAAGTCAACTCAATAATGAATAATAAAATTCTAGGGTTTGTGAAACCCTAAAGATCAGCCCCCAACAACATATCTAACAAGAAACCATACAAATAAAATTCAAAAGCAAAATAAAGAAATAAGAACAGATCTATGGATGAATTTCTACGGAAACAATAAGTACAGTTATGATTAAAACAAAAGGAGATACCTTTTTGGTGCATATAACCTTAGAGTTTGGAGCTATTAGCTTAGATTTCCTGCTGTTCTTGCCAAATTGAAACCCTGAAAGTGAGAATTTACTGACCAATCGTCCGAAATGGAGAAGTAAAATGGAAAAGAGCAGAAGAAACGAAAGAGAAAGAGGAAATTTGTTGCAGAGAACTTAGAAGAAAACTACGTCGCACCTCTTTTTGGGTATTCCTGTAGAGTGGAAGATCTGTTAGCGTTTCGAGTCTGAGTTTGGAATGAATGTTTCTATGACTAGAATAAAGGCGAGGGTTTGTCTCGTTTTCTGACGACTTTGTCCTTAGGGTGTGTTCGGTTGAGGGGCAATTGGGAAGGGGAAAAAAATTTATATAGTTTCTTGTGTGCATGGTTTCGGAGAAAAGTATAAGGGGAAAGTAAAATTTTTTTCAAAATTACTATATTTTTTTTTTGGTCACGTTCAAAATTACTGTTTGCTTTCTTTAGAAATATAAGCGTACAAAATGATAGAATTGAAATAGTAGGGTTTTTACTTCACTTTCTTTCATAATTTCTTTATTTGATTGAAATATTATTTAGGTGAAAATGAGAGAAAATGATGCTCTTTAGAGAAAAGTGAGATTTCACTTTCCCTCAAAATCCCTCAAGGCCGAACATAGTGAAAGTGGGTTATCTCCCACTTTCCCTCACAATCCTTTCAACTGAAATTAGGGTGTGTTTAGCAACACTACAGTAGCTAATAAGGATTTTTATGTAAATAGCTCTTGTTTAGTAGTAATAAGATTTATTTATAATATTTTAGTGATGTCTAAAAATATTAGTAATAAGTGATTTTACCACTTATTAAATAAGGAATCAAAAGCTAATTTTTGAAATATAACTTATTTTACTTATACGACGGATCATTTCATCATTATAATAATTCTTAATTTTTAAAGCTTAATTAAAAAGTACTTATTAGATAAGTTTATCAAATACGTCTTTTAAGAAGCTGTTTTTTTACAAGAAAAATGTCTGGTAACATTACTATTTTAGAATTAAAAAATATATTTATTTATAAACAAAGTTGGCATTGGAATCTCACTTTAGGAGACATTTTAAAATAGACTTGGGATCTTCTCCAGATGGTGTTGGTGAGAGACTGCCGACACCACTCCAAATGTGACAAATACCACAGCGCACACCTACTAAGATTGTATGCACGCAAATCAACTTTGGTTGGCTGATGAAGTACATGTGTGTTGCCTCCGGAGTGGATGTTGGTGGTTTCCTCACCATCACCAACTAGAGAGGATCTCGTGTCTTTGAAATTTTATAAAAAATTTGGGGACAAAAATGTTTAACTAAAGGGACATTTTGACTAAAAACTACTTAAATTGTATCTTTTTTAAAGAAGTATACCCTTGTGATTTTTTTGTTGGTCCTAATGACTTTTACTTATTATTATTTTTTATTTAGTATATTTATTTATTAACATGTACTTTATTTTGATCAATAAATAATAATTTTTAATAGTATTGTCAAACCCCCTTTAATTCTTATCCACAAACTTTATCTTGCCTTTGATAATTGTAATGGTTTTTTTCAACTTTTAAAACTACTATTAATTATATCTAATGACTAAGGCATCATTTTATCTACTGTGGTGGCTAAATGGTTAATGGTTTAGTAATTGTAACTGATGAGTGCTTGCCACACCGACATCAAAAGTTTCCCTCGTAGGATTGGATCCCATGATTACCTGCACCATGAAAAGGGGTAGAGGGCAGGTGTAATATCTCATGACCAATTTACCACACCTTTTCTCTTTATATAAAGTAAAGTACCTTCTGATAAATCCCTGGTATAACCCAGTGGCCTATGGACAAGGAGGTCTCAAGGTCAATTCGTGGGCTCTCCTTAATATCGGTTGTATGGGTGGGGGTATTCCCTATATAGCACTTGGGACTAGTCCAAGGTCAGAATATCCACGTTTATCAAATAAAAAAAATACCTTCTGATATGAATCTTTCCTTGAATCATACTAATGACTGACGCTTAACTAAATAAAATTTTACTATTGTGTTATGATGGATCATCAGGTGTAGGAGATCGTGTTAGTCAGTTGTATGTTAATGAAGATTACTACGAATCAGTTAAGTATTTGTGGTAGTTAATTGAATTGTATCTATGTGCAATTAAATAAATCACTGAAAATATAATCTAATTCTTAAGCTTTACATGGCATATAGGCCAGAGAAGAACATTGTGGTGCTTTGGATGTATACATCAACTTCCTGTACAGTGGTTCATTAAAATTAATTTTAATATTGCTTTGAAATCAAGGACTGTTGCAACCGAGATAAGCGTGATGGCAAGATGGAGAGAGATAGTAAGGTGTGGCCTCTCTTATGAAAGAGGTAGTGGGATCCATTCCCGCTGTGACCACTTGCAAGTGGTCCACTTCCCGTTACTAAAACACCATTAATTGATGCTACTCACCAAAGGTAAATGATTTTACCAACTAAAAAAAAAGATGTGGAGAGATGTAATCCTAGTTTGGCTATGTCGAAAGGATTCATGCTTATGGATTGTGGAGACTCAGCGGGACCATGGGTTAAGGTCAGGGGCGGAGCCAAGCGACAAGAAGGGCACGTGCCTCCCAAACTTATGAAAGAAAAATTGAGCATAGTCAGAGGACATGGGATAGTTACCCCTGGACTTTTGAAGAAAAAAATAATTGTTCAATAAAGCATAGTCATGGGGGGTATGGGATGCCCCTTAAACTTAAAAATATATATATAGGAGTGCTAACCCTACTCTCAGTCAACCCCTACTCTTAGCTTCGTCCAACCACCAGTCCACTTTCTAATGATTAAAGCACTCTCTCATGTAGAATGGACAAGTAGTTGGTTGAAGTTGGGAGTAAGAGTTGACTGAGAGTAAGACTAGCATTACTCACAAAAAAAATATTTTATACTATGTTATTTAATTATTTAACATGACATTGTAATGGGACAAGGGACAGTCACCCCACCCAATTGTTGGAAAAATTGTACTTTATTATTTAATGCTGAAAAAAAAATTATATTATATTATTTAATAGCCACGGAGTAAATGGGGGCAGTTGCCCCCGTAAACAAAGAGAAACAATCCTAGTATGATATGGACGAAATAGCTCATGCAATTAGACCCATAATATTTTGTATCAATCCAATCATTCTCCATTTATTCATTGACAATTGTTAACATTTTCAAACAACAAATGCTTACCCTTTACAAAAAAAATCCGGACTCCACCCCTGCTTAAGGGTACAATCGACTCTGTAGGGGTCTAAAATGTCAATTTGTAATGCTTGCTTTGAATAGAGCCCAGTCGACACTTACTCCCCAAGCATTTTTCTAACTAGAAACTCTACACGATCATTTAAAAGCAAAATGTAATCCATTCTGGTTGCTGAGTCCCTTAGCACTTCACCCATCTTCAGTTGTAATCTTTCGTTGAAATCAACCATTGAGGCATAGTTACCAAACACCTGTATCATACTTGTATAATTCCCGTATCACTATATAATACCCGTTTAATAAACGCATGACGTATTAAATGACATACAATATGCGATTTTTGATGTACTTTTATCGTGTTAAATGCATATTTCATATTAAATACTTGTTATTAATTAATACAACGACTTTTATTTATTTATAATTATCAATTATTTTTTAATTTTCTTATATTTTTATCATATTTTTTACCGTATAATACTTATAATTTCCGACCAATTCATTGCCGTAATATATTTATACTCGTACTTGATAATTATGCATGCAAGAAAGGTTACAAAGGTAAAAAAGCGGAGCTACTGTTCCCAAATTTATCATGGAGGCGAGAAAATATTAGTTTTTTGTGATTAGAAGAAGGAAAAAAAGAGAACAATTACAAGATATATCAAATCAAAACATTTGGGTTTAGCATAAGTGAATGATCGAACGGAATCGTCAAGAGAAATCATCAGAAAGTTGAAGCCATTTTCCTAATAAGAAGAATAAGAGGGATCAGGATAATGAGAAAAATATAATTATAAGAAAAGTAGTTGTCTTCATTAAGGTCGTAATACTGCATTTGCAAGGAAAAAATCATAAAGAAATATAAGGGCCAGTGAATTTCTCGATGTCGTCGTCACCAAATGTTTGGTGAACACTACATACTCACTAATGACTAATGGTGTGATTGGATGTTGTCATCACTGCAAAGAAAGAATGTTTGGTGAACGCCACTACCATAAAAACAGTTTTTTAATTTTTAAAAAATAATTAATATTTAAAAAAAAACCAAAAATAGGCGGGTGCACCCTAGGGGTGGGTGAACCTTACCCACGGTTAAGAGGTGTCAAAGGAGACACGTGGCGACCTTTAGGGGTGATAACCGGATTTGCCAAATCCGGCTATCACCATAGAGGATTTGACTCCATTCGCTAATGGTGACGAAACTATTTGAAAATGACAAAGTATTACCTCTGGTGCACACCTGAGGCCCAACCTCGGGCGTCCATTCATCGTGTGTCATGTAGGGATAAAAGGTGATAAAAAAGAGGGAGAGATATCAACTGGGAAGAAGTCAAAAATCAGGGGAGAAAATGAAATGACTTCTTCCTTTTTTAACCATGGATGCCTGAGGCTCAGTGGTGATAATCCGATGCCTTTGAGAATAGCTTCTATTTGCGTGAGACATACACAGAGCTGCCTTATCTGTGTGCAAAATGCCACGTGGTTGGGTCTAAAAGGATCCTTTGTCCCGATGCCCGAACCGTTTGATCAGCCACGTCACTGTGCCCAACGACTACATCACAAACATGAGTCATGAAAACACGGCCAAAATTCATTGGCTTTGTCTTTGTGGCCCACTTAGGGGTGGTTACGAACCATAGTGTTCACAAACTACTTGACTCGTTAAAAACTCGATCTCGTTCGTATATTTAGTAAACAAGCTAAACTTGTCATGATTTCCAACCTCATTTTAACGAACCAAGCTTGAACACACCTCTACTCTCTACTCGGCTCGATTGTATATACATATTAACCTAATAAAATATTGAAAATATACTTACTTTATTTAAATATTAAAATTAAATATATGTATTATATATTAGTAAAGATTAATAGTACATTTTATATGATAAGAATATCATTTATATAATTATAATCTTATACTAAAATTTTGGTTAACATCGTGAATTCTTTGCCTAAAATAATAAATAATAAGTAAATTTTTTACCTAATGTAAATGGCTATGTCCAATAAGTGCTCGTGAACTACTTGAACTCGAGCAGCTAATAAAGCTCAAGCTCATTCATTTAATAAAAGAGTTTGAACATGATTTTTGAACTCGTTTAATAAACGAAAGCTTGAACACACCACTACTCCGCCTGGCTCCATATCACCCCTACCCACTATATGGACGTTGTGCCTTCAATTAGAATCAGATACCCATTAGTAAGTCATACCATTCAAACCCATGGGTCCGGATCCTATCTAATCGCACTCACAAGTCCCTTTTAACTGCCCTTTACCACTTAAGAGTTATTATTTTAACCTCTCTTTTTTTTTCCTATTTGGTTTATTTAGGTCAGTAAATTGGTTAGGTTGAAGCAAACTGTAAGGCTTCTCCATCGCCACACTGAGACTACAAGTCAACCAGGGATTTAAAAAAAATCATTCTAACACCATAGATACTGTACCAATATTGAACCTTAAGAGTCAATGAATCTTAACCAAAAATTAAAGAGAGTTCAAAGGTACACATGTTGACTTATGGGTGCTATTTAGATTTGGCGATTGGATTGGATATGATCCCCAACTCCTGAATTTATGAACTGTAAGACTGTTTTCCTTGGAATCACAAAGACAAAGCATATCAATTAAATATGGAGGTTGGAGCCTCCTGCCATCAGTTTAGGGGTCATTTGGCATCAATTCTAACAATTCTCTCATTCTGAAAAAGAATTAATTCTTATAAGTTGTGATTCTTGTAATCAATTTTGTACTGTGAATACATTTAGTAACTGTCGGTTAAAATCAATTATGAAGAAAAGAAATAACAGAATTACGTTTGGATGAAAAAAAATAAAAATAAATAGAATTATTTCAGGCATTAATATTTTTATATCATCAACACACATATAAGTGTCATAAAATACCAAATTTTTTTTTTATTATGTCTCATCTTTCTTGTTAATTTTGATGCTTACCTCGTTCGTTTTAAGTGTGTTTCTCAGAATTGATTCTGAAAAGCAACTTTTTTTTTGTTCCCTAAAAACTATGCCTAAAGCAAGACGATTGTTAAAATCATTTTCTAAAAATGATTTACCAAAGGCGTTTAGACTGTTTCTATTCCCGGGATACGAAAAATCGTTCCCCAGGAACGATGCCAAACAGCCCCTTAAATACACAACAATTTAAAGTTCTTAACCCTCCAATGGATGGAACACTCACCACTCACTACAGTTCAAAAATCACACAAATAGGACTATCCCAGCCGTCCACTCAATTGACTTCTATCCACAAAAGACGCTCCCCCAACAAAATTGGGTTGACATTTGATTATTGGATTGGGCTATTACCTGTCAAAAAGGATCTCCTCTGATTGCCAGATCAAAAGGCATCTATCTGTTGAAGCAATTGCCATTTAGGTGTTTGTCATACACTATATGCTGCACCATATCTGGGAGCAGCGCCAGCATCTCTATGCGCTAGATAATGACTAAGGAAGAGTAGCAGGTCCAAATCATATGGCTGTCAATTGCATAAAAATCAAGACTTGCAATAATAAGAAATCACATTTGAGAACACCAATCCCGACTTGCTAACTGAAATACTCCTTTCTCCCAAACATTGCGAAAGATATGATAATGATCTAAAAAGGAAATGGTTAACACTAACAACAGTTCACTGAAAATTACATATTAAGACGAGAATTTGGATAGAATGGCATTAACTACTAGAGAAGAAACAAGAAACAAAATTGACCTTAGGAAAAGTTGGAGAGAGGAATCTGCCATTGGTGTACCCATGACAACTCTAATAGAAGGAGATGCTATATAGGAGCTTTCTCCTGTGCTGCCTCTCAAATGCAGCAACAATGTCATCAATGGAATCCTCCCATGATTCGGCTGCTTCAAGCTGTGCATAAAACAATTACCATAACAACAGGTATCAACATTATGTATATCCCAACAATTGTAAATGCATAACACTACACACCTCTTGGCATAAATCCAGAGTAAGCCGAGCTCCTACGGCAGCCTCCTCGTGATTATCTTTTACATCCAAGTTGATCACTAGCACACTTTTCATCAGAACATGATCCCGATTGTGGATATCTGCATAATTGTTATTTGTTACCCACAGGTGGGACATTTTCATACACCAATTATCTCGACCATAAGCATCAAAAGAGTATTTTCAGAATGTTCTCCTTTAGACATATTTCTTATTCTGAATAGATCGATTGACCGAGATATATACAACATTAAATAATATCTAACAATTACAATGAGTGAATTATTATCCAAAAACATTGTCTATGTAAGTCAAAAACTGAGTAATACACTAAACTTGCTGCATGTACAGTTCACCCTCAGTTTTCTGTACGGGAAGGGGCATTTTGGGTTGTTAAGAGTCATCAAGTTTGTTGGTTTAGAGCTTTGAGTAAGAGTAGGAACTACTAAAAAATGGTATAACGCAGATTTCCAGTAACGCTTGTGACAGTTATTGCAGATACAACTGGGATAAGGTACCCCAAAGAATCTATTAAGTGTGTGCTCAACCTCTCCCAGAGCATATTAGTTGTCTTAATGATTATGCTGTGATCATTTGGTGCCAAAGAACTAAATAAGTGATTAACAACTGCAAGAGCGGCTTTCACCTGTGAATATCAGTGGTATACAGTGAAATCTAACTCAAATACGACAGCTGTGTTAGTTTGGTGCCAAATAACTGAGGGGTGATGTGTTGCTTGTTCAACTATGCACAATCTTGAGGTTATATAGGTTCAACATGTTAGCCTCAAGGATACAATCTTGTGTAGCCCTAATAATTTTGATGATAACTCAAATAATGAAATGATCTTTGTAGTACTAATGTCTCCCTTGAGTGTTTATGAAAACCAGGATATAAGAACATTAGTCAATCATTCGAGAAAGATAGCCTGAAAATACCATTCAAGGTTGGAAAATAATCATTCAAGTCACAAAGATAAAGCTCAAAGCATCCAAAGTCTAAGAGAAGAAGCAATCTACTTGAAAATCATGCCAAATTTCTTTAGAAGATGAAGTCTCATTAAGAAGAGCCCTTGGAAAAACTCAAAGCTGATATCATCGAAAATCCAAGATCAAAGTTAAAAACTCTCAAAGAAGTTTTTTGGTTCAACTTTTTAGCTTTGAAGGGTGCTTAGGACTTTTGTAAGAAGTTCTCAAAGGTTGGTTGTTTGAAAAGCTCACAAAACCTAGATTGACCTTAGGTGCCTTTAGAATATATTGAAAATGTTTCTAAGGACCTAAAATATGGTAATCATCAAGATTAAAGTAAGTTAGAAGGCGCATGGAATCATCCCAGAAAAAATAGAATTGAAAAACAATTTTTCTGGTGAAATTGACCATTCGGACAACCGAATGACCCATTCGGACGACCGAATAAAGAGATAAAATCTCAGTTAGCTATTGTTTTTCCAATTATATCCATACGGACGGCCGAATGACCCATTAGGATGACCGAATGACGAAACCGAACTTTGAGTTGGTTACTATCATTTGATTAGGATGTCCCAATGGAGCATCTGAACGACCCAAGAAAGGGGATTGACATTTGTCACCATTCAGACGACCTAATGGCGCGGAACGCGAATTAAATGCTCTGTAACGGCTATTTTTTTAACGGGCGTTTTTGCATTCAATGTTCCACCAACAGCCATATTTTCTCTTGGGGTATAAATAAAGTTCATTTATGAACAAAATTCAAGAACTGAACTACAATTGATTGAATCATTAACTCACATTTATTCCAATCAATCCAATACTCTGAAAAACTAGTTTTCCCCAAAGCTCTGTGACTGAGCTGTTCAACTCCTACCTTTGAGAGACTTTGGTATATTGATATTCAATCTTATCCAGCTTAATCAGAAGCTTGGAAGTCATTCTTATTCAGCTCATTAATGAGCCTTTGTGTAATTCAAAATCAAATCATTTCATCACTCTGTAAAATCTCAGAATCTTTAATTCGAGTGTATTGAAGCTGAATGCTTTGTAAAGCAAGGAGAAGATTGTTCTTTTGCTTTGAAGGTGTAATCTCGACGCGGAACAGAGATTGTAAAGGTTTGATCTTCACCCGGAGGAAGATCGTACGATAGTGGATCATAGTTTAATCCTTGAAGCCGGAGAGCTTAAGGCGGGGAGTAGGTGGGAGTGTCAAACCTTGATAACAATTCTCGGTGTTTGATTCCTTCACTCTTTCCCTTATTCTTTACTGTTGAATCATTTAGAATTGGTAGCTTCTTATTCTTGGTTCATTTAACTTAGTTTAAATTCCACAAATGAAACTAAGATATAAATTTTAGTTTTGCCAAGACCTTATTCACCCCCCCCCCCCCCCCCCCCCCCCTCACCTTGGGTCAATATACTTGGGCAACACAACAGTGATTAATTCATAACTGCAATTGCTATGGGGGAACTTGTGCAAATGTAGTTATATATTCCATCACCTTGAAAATGTTTCCGAATCTCCTCCAGGCTCCAAAGTAGCTCCTCCCTTCCCCAAACCAACAAGGTTTGCCACTATCAAACAAATTTATTAGGACATGGGTAAAATAATGAATGGATGCTTCAAAATTCATTGAATTTAGGTTATTTAGGTTGATAAGTGAATTCAAATGGATGCTTTAAATTCAACGTGAGGAAAGAACTCATGGAAATCAAATGAGTATGAGGATTTGGATAAGAGGGAGAAAGAAATAAATGGCTAAGAATAGGTGGTCCACTACCCGTGCCATCTAATATGAACTTCAAAATTTTGGCCCGGATTGAGAAATTACAGCTAATAGTTCTCGCCAAGTTTCCCAAGAAAACAAGTCAAACACTAGAGTTAGTTGTGAAAAGCTTATATTACCCTTATGCCTGGAGTACTCGTGTCGGTATTAGTATTACAAGGACGTAATGTTCAAACCTACCCAAACACGCTCAATAATGGGATTGTTATCAATTCCTAAAAGAATTCATTGGGAGGTACAGATTTTGATATCCCAAAACATATGTACTTTATACAATTATTGCCACTTTAGCATATCTACAATTACTCTTATACAGCTGTTTAAAACTTTAAATGTACTAAAGATTGCCTAGAAATGTCCGAATATAGCAGTAACCAACTAACCATTTTCCCCAATTTCTTTTGCATGATCCATTCGTACCCACATTGTTACCATTTTCCCCACTTTCTTTTGCATGATCCATATGTACCCATATTTTTGTCTGTTAATTTGTCTAAACATCAGTCACTCTGTCATAGCCCATAGGCAGTTGGTTAGCGTCCCAAGTTTGCTCCCTGTGGTTGTGTGTTCAACTCCCACTCCTCAACTTACCCTAGCATATGTAAGGAAAATTCCGAGTGGGTCGGTGCGGATACCCGAAGGGACTAGTCCTTGGCTCGAAGGCTTTGGAACACCCTCCGTTACCTAAAAAAAAAAAAAGTGGACACATGTACCCTACCAGGGTAACAATGAAGTGCTCACTGTGTTGATAGTCCAGTGTTTTAAAAAGCGTGTGAGGCTTACGCCTCGAGGCTCGCCTCGGGGCGGGGCTTAAGGAAAACGTCTTGAGGTTTAACCATAAGGCTTAAACCCCATGAGGCACACGCCTCATGCCTTGAAGATTGCTTTATGTCTATGACGTACATCTTATATATTAACTAAAATTAGGTCCCTAACCACAACTGAGACTTAAATGTTGTTTTTTTTTAATTTGTTATTTGCTCTAACTAATTTATATAATATTTCTCATGTGTACGCGTACACCTACACGAATACACAATGTACACGAATACAAATATATATATATATATATATATAATCTTTCATTAATTTTTTAAATATTTTTACAAATTTTCTTATATTTTATTTATTTGTTAAAATTAGAGAGCATGGAGCTTTCTTGTAAAGCTTACGCCTCACGCCTCGAGACTTTTGCCCTACGTATCTTGAGATCCTAACACCTCGCCTCACACCTTCACGTTTTAAAACATTAGTTGATACTTATTCCTAGTATTAATCAAGTTTCCAGAATGTCCATCTAACAATATGTCATCTATTTATACCAAGAGAAATGGTATATATTGTGCTCAATTTTCTCGATACATAACGTTTCATCAATGGTGGCTATAAGAACACTCCTACAAAAACAATTGAAATGAACAAATCAAACCATATGTCTAAAGTTATAAATGGTTTTCTGTAAACGGTTGACCCAAAAACACTTCCTGTTCTAATTCACCAAGCAAGAATGCATTCTTCACGTAATTTGATAGCAATTTTTTTTATAAGCAACAGATATCTTAACGATGATTGCATTTATCATACCGTCTGGAACAAAAGCATCTTCATATTCCTTAATCTTTTCTCTCAGATTTAGCCATCAGATGTGCCTTTTATCATTCTACTGAAACTTCTTCCTTCAGATTAATAGTCCTAGTACATATGCATCTGCACTTGCTTCTTCTGTTCAGGCAAATTCCAGAAGAGTCCATAGGAAATTTTATGATCAAACCTACAGAAATCTTGAGAAGGATAACTAAGTTCACCTAGAATGAAGGACCAATCAAATCCAAAATAGAATATTTCGGAGGGGGAATCTAGACACAACTAAGTATAATTTCTCAAAGGATGCAGATTGAACAATCTGCTATACAACACCAGGCAAATGAAAACACAAACTTCACCTGATATAGATATGGGACAATAGACTTGCAGTCATCACTATCGACATCTACATACCAATAGCAAAAAAGAAATATCCTCATGACAAATCCCATGGTGAAAAATGAGATTGTCAGTTGAAACTAATACATTTATCTTTTTATTTTCCTATTTTCCAATTTTCAGGATATATAACCAATAATTTATCAAATGCAAAATTAAGAAGGTCAATTAAAGACAAACAGAAGGCAGTTACATAGACCATGCACAAAATCCCATCATCATTTTTTTTGATATGTTATTCCCAACGGATTCAACACCCAGTATGGACACATAAAATTAATTATTCAAAACTAGGACTGTGGCAGAGCCAATATGGACTTATAAATTATATTTGAAGCAAAAATCAATACGTTATTAAATGAAATCATACGCATATTAACCTTCAAGAACCATATCAAAGACCTTCTCTTCAAATGTAAATACCACATCAAAGGAACCATCAGCAGCATTGTCTTGCCAACGTTGAGGAGCGAGTTTGACACTTGAATTTCTTTTCAGCATTGGCAGGATGCCATTACGCTTGTAGCTGTACTTTTGTTAAGGATGTATTCCGCTTTAAAATCAAGAACATATTTAAGAATGTAAAGGAGGTTAGCACTAGAATTCTAAGTCTTCCAATAAAAACATTGAAACTCGCAACTACTTTTAAAGGGGTTGGAAAATGCAAACACTACCCATCAACATATCTTCCAAAAGGAATCTTTTCCCCATTTGTTTTTTTTAATTCTTATAAGGGTCCGTTCTTTTGCCGAGACTTATAAAGTCCTATACTTTGCAAGTTTTGTCATTTGACAATACACATTTTCTTTTGAGAACTAGATGTATTGTGCTTTTCATCTCTTGGGCTGCAATTCCCGTAAGACTTCAAATGCAACCAAATGAATGATTCCAAAACTCATAAAATTTATAAGATTTAAAATCTCATGATGGTAATAATTAATTTTGTTAGAAACCTTAACAAAGTGACTCAAATTTCCTAACAACTATAATGACAAAGTGCAAAATGCCAAGCTTTATAAGTCTCAGCAAAAGAATGGACCCTACAAGATAAAGGCTTCAAGGAATAATTTTGGTTCATTCCACATAACAGATCCAGTGGACACCCATAACCAAAATCAAGGTCTGCCCCAACTTTTTCTCTACAATCACAAAACCTCACCAATCAATTCAAGAGTAATGTATGCGGTCACGCATCTCTCCTACATCTTATCGGAAAGAGAAGAATTTCGGATCAAGATTTAACTAAAATTTTAAATCAAGATTAACTCAAGCCCCCCCTAATTTACAATGTCTAGTCTTCTACTCGGTGCAGCTTGAAAGCTAACTTGCATATTTTTGTTTTACTAAAACGGATTAAACAAATGATAAATATCAGAAATAAAAATAGTTCTGCAACATTACATGGCCTGCAAGCAAAAGAGTCAAAAACCCTAAATTTAAATAAACAGCAGCATGACATGATTTTAATTTTAGTACATATTGAAAGCTAAAGGACAATTTTTTTACAAACCAACTGCAAAATTAAGATAACAAACCCAGATTTGAAAATTAACATGGGAATATTTACTCAAACAATACCCTAGATTCACAAAAACTATTTTTTTAAAAAAAAAAAAAACCCTAGAATCATAAAAGAAGGATACAGTTCAGGGTCTTTTCGTCTAAGTTCATCGAACATTTGCTTGTACGGTGTTCCGAAGTCGTAAACATTGGGTTCCCTCAATGAAGGACCAGGAAGCTTAACATGAGCTCCGGTACCGTACGATGCGACATCGAAGCCTTGTCTTTTGAGGAGAGAGTGAGCTTCCATACTTCTATTCTGGTTTGAAGAACAAACCATGGCATATCGAAGTTTCATCTTTTCTAGCTTCTCCTGTATCAGAGCTGTGGAAAGTTAGGTTTTAATGGCGGGAGTTGCAGAGCAGAAAATAGGATTCGAATGGCTTGAACGAACCCCTCGGTCGAAACTTTTCTACAATAATTTACAGTGTGATTTCTATTATGTCAAATCAATTGTCAAACGGATGATCACAACCGTAGAATTCGGAGACTTTGACAGTCTAAATCTGAATAACCAAAACCGAATGGCCCAATTTTGGGCCTGTGACTAGATGTATGTTTGGTGCCTAAGAACGGGTTATAAGTCGAGCCGAGTAGCTTGTATATTAATATTAAGGGTTGTTTGGGAGATCTTTTATGATCTTCTCTATTTCAAACATATCTAATCCAAAATAGATCTTGAAAAAAAATTCTCATATGTTGACAATAAAATTGATTGGCAGCCTACATCAATAAACATAATTTTACATATATTTTTTTTTGTAAAACTGTGTTTGGCATCATCATCTTATTGCAAGGGTAGTTAATGTCATTTTAAAAAAATAGCTCCTCGATAAAGATCTCTCTTTTGATAGATCAATCTCTGATTGCAGTAGACAATTGTCGACCCAGAAATCGGTCTCAATGCAATGATAATTGATATGTGCATTAATAGGCGATTACACCCCCCACACAAAAAAAAAAAGCACATTCTCGAGTCTCCTATTTTCCTTCTTTGTTAGGAAGGCCTCTGCGGCTCTAGAACAAGGAAGAAGGGGGAAGCATAAGAAAATGAAGAGAAGGAAGAACAAAGAGGATTACCGGTGGGAGGTGGCGGGCCGTCGGCAACAGCTGGCCAAAGGAGCTCGTGGTGGGAGACGACAACAGTTGGAGAAGAAGAAGAAGACAACCGACGGTGAGGATTGAGGAATAACCCCTCTTCGTAGCCCTTTGTTCTTTCTTTGGGTTGGGCTGAAATTAAGTAACATTTCAAGGGGCAAATTAGTAATTAAAATTCCGAAAACATTGAATTCCGACTTCCGTCATCTACCCGCAAAAGACATGTCGATCTTTTAAAAAATGAGAATTTTTATTAGAGACACTGGCGGGTGGCACATGCGATGCACGTGAGAGTGAGGGGAAGGAGTTAACCACAGGAGTTAAAAAGGACTCATGTTAACCTATGAGTTCTATTGAACTCGCTAGTGGCACGTGCGATGCACGTGAGAGCGAGGGGAAGGTGTTAACCACAGTTAATAGGAGTTAAAAGGGACACGTGTTAACCCACGGTTACGATTGAACTCTTCCCGGGTCAATCGTGATTGGGTGTGAATCTAAATAGATAGATGAGCAAGGGATAGTTTGGAAATTAAATCAAAGGCAAGGGGTAGTTTGGGTTTTAAAGCAAAACATTAAATCAACATTTTGTTATTAATAAGGGTAGTATGGGAATTTTGGAAAAATCATCTACGCCAGCCTCTCCCATTATAATAGTAAAGACTAGCGGGTGGCACGGGTGATCCATGTGAGAGCGAGGGGAAAGAGTTAACCATAATTAATAGGAGTTCAAAGGGACACGTGTCAACCTATAGGTCCGATTGAACTCGCTAATGGCACGTGCGATGCACATGAGCGCAATGGGAAGGAGTTAATCACAGTTAATAGGAGTTAAAAGAGACACGTGTTAAGAGGCGGGTGCGATTGAACTCTCCCTGAGTTCAATCATGATTGGCTGTGATTCTAAATAGATAGATGAGCAAGGGGTGGTTTGGGAATTAAAGTAAAACATTAATCAAAGGTAATTGTAGTTTGGGAATTAAAGTAAAACATTAAATCAATGTTTTGTTTTTATATAAGGATAGTTTGGGAATTTCATAAAATTCATGAACGCAAGGCTCTCACATTATAATAGTAACTAGCAAGTGGCACGTGCGATGTACGTGAGAGTGAGGGGAAGGAGTTAACCATAATTAATAGGAGTTAAAAAGGACACGTGTTGACCCGCAAGTGTGATTTAACTCTCCCCGAGTTCAATCGCGATTGGGTAGTTTGGGAATTAAAGCAAAACATTAAATCAAAGTTTTTTTTTTAATATAAGGGTAGTTTGGGAAGTTTGGAAAAATCAGGCTATGCCTGTTGTATTATAATAGTAAAGAAGATTTCATGTCTTTTTGTCTTTTTTTCTATATCAATTAGAAGCAACAATCTAAAATGTTAAAACGTCTACCCGCAATAGACATTTAGACAACTAGACTCAAAATTAAGAGATTCCAAATGAGATCTTAACTGGAGTTGTGGTAGATAACCTAAAACAAATAGGAAAAGTCCTAATAAAATGAACCAATAGGAACATCAGGAGGAAGATAGCTTAAAACCAATAGGAAGAGTCCTAATAAAATGAACCGATAGGAAGAGTACTAATAAAAGGACTCTGGCTCGTAGGGTTCAATTCCAGTAGATGATACGTACTCTTAGAACTTGCCATGCATTGTAACAAGTCTTTACTATCTGATTAAAGAGTTTATTATGTCTTTCAAATTTCGAAACCTCTTTGAAATCTTCAAATATCATTTAAACTCCAAACTAGAGTTATCCATTCAAATTTAAATTTCAAACAAATACCAGCCCCTTAATCGGGTATTCTACCCATCCTTTCATTTTTTATGATTAGAGGTATTTCTGAAGACAAGATGAAGGGAAAGAAGAGGGATAGGGATTCAAGGATTTCCATGGTTCTTGTTCTGGTTTTCTTTTACCATTTCACCGTGACTTCTTTGCAAGCCATTAATGGAAGCTGTGATTCAATTTCAAATGTGCTAAAGGAGAATTTTACTACGAATCTATATGGGATTGAAGTGGGTTTGAAGATGCTGGTGCAACAAGAACTGACAGATGTGAGTCAGGAGCTTGATGAAGTTCCTAAAATCATGCATAGTTTTTTATCATCCAAATATGTGGAAGCTGGAAGTAGCTTAAACACCCTGATTGAAAATCTTTCATTGCAGATCAATCTCACTAATTCTGTAAGTAATTCTCTAATCTGGGATTGGTTTATATCTCACTTATTAAGGTATGATTTTTACTTTTTACTTGTTTTATTCCTTATATATTGAAAGAAAGTCAATGATTTTTTTAAAGGGGTACGTATGTTTCTTCTATGATTTTTTAACAGATTTTCACCTTTTTCTTAAACCAAGTAAACTAGGAGAAATTGCCAGGAGTAATGGGTAAATCTACTACACACTCATTGCTAACTTTGATATCTTCCATGATAGAAACCCGAAGCAACAATAGATTTCTCCGAACATGCGATGGAACAAGCGAAAGAAGCTCAAAGCTCAATTCAGCAACTCATTCAATGCAAAGAGAATACAATTACTGACCACAAACAATTGTTCCAACCATTAGAATCCTCGGGCGAAAAAAATGATAGTTGTTTAGTGGATGGCACTAAATGCCAGTACTTAGCATGTGCACAGGGCAACAAACTTCCTATATGTGCCATTGGCTTTGGTTCAGGAGTTACGGGCGGTGCAGCTGGGGTGAATTACATAGTCACCCGCTCTGACGATGCTGATGACCCGAAAAACCCAACCCCGGGTACTATTCGTTTTGCCATTGATTTAGCTGGAAAAAACAAAGGCGGAGTTTGGATAACTTTCAAAGAGAGTATGGAAATTGAGCTGAAAAGTAAGCTTTGGATTAATTCACATACAACAATCGATGGAAGAGGGGTAAATGTGACCATCACAGGGAATGGCCTAGTTCTAAGAACTGTAGAGAATGTTATATTGCATAATTTCGAGATTGTTTCAGCTGGGAACACTGATGCTATCCATGTGTTTGATGGTACTCAAAATGTATGGATTGATCACCTAACTTCGAGAGACGCCAAATCAGGATTAGTCACAGTCATTCAAGGATCCACTGATGTAACCATTTCTAACTGTTATCTTTCAAATCAAGATTACATTATGTTGTTGGGGGCATCAGACCAAGATACTGTTGACCAAGTTCTTAGAGTCACAGTCTATCGGAATTTATTCGAGTCATCTACACAAAGAATGCCTCATTGCAGGTACAACTCCTTACATGGTCGTTAATTTTTTGGGTTCATATACTAGTTTCCATTTCAAATGATGGTCTTAACATCATTTTGATTAGGTGGGGTTACTGCCATGTAGTGAACAACTACTATAAAAACTGGTCTTACTATGCAATAGGTGCAAGGGTGCATGCTAGGGTGCTTTCAGAGCTAAATGTGTTCGAGGCAGGGAGTCACCTAGAGGTGACACCATGGTACAACCAGTTCAACTCCGACTTGACTCCAACGATAGTGTCGTCCAAAGACCTTTTCTTAAAGGGGGCTACATTCCATGAGTTCATGAAGTATGGCACATTGAGGGCTACTCAGGATGACTACCCTGCATACAAGGTTCCTACTGTTGCCACAAACTCGCTAGCAAGCCTAGTTTCCAACTGTTCTGGTGTCTTGTTTGGATCCAAACTAGATGATTGCTTGGCAAGCCAATAAATTAAAAGTTCTCAAACTTTTTTATCTCCATCATGTACACATATTGTAGTGTTTTCTTTTAGTTTGTTTGTTTCTTTTTTCTGTTGCTGTCGTTGTAATAATGAGGGAACTTCTCTATTTCCATGAATTTGTATTTTGAAGAATCTGCTAGAGCATTAGTCTGAAGATTGCTTATCAAAGGAACCATCAGCAACATTGGCAAGATTCCATTACCCTTGTAGCTGTACTTTTGTTAAGGATGTATTCTGCTTCAAAATCAAGAACATATTTAAGAATAGCGCTTGAATTCTAAATCTTCCAAAACAAGCATTGAAACTCACAGCTACTTTTAAAGAGTTGAAAAATGCAAACACTACCCATCATCATATATTCCAAAAGGAATATTTTCCCAACTTGTTATTTTAAATCTTATAAGGCAAAGGGCTTCAAGTAATAATTTTAGTCCATTCCACATAACCAAAATCAAGGGCTGCCCCAACTTTTTCTAAATAATCACAAAAACTCACCACTCAATTCAAGAGTAATGTACACAGTCACTCATCTCTCCTACATCTGATTGGAAAGAGAAGAATTTCATAAGAATATCAGACCAAGATCCACTAAAAATTTTATTTCAAGACTAACTCAAAAGGCATCTTTTGAGGCAGAATCCATTTAGGTGTTCGTCGCACACTATATCTGCTGCACCATATCTGGGAGCAGCACCAGCATCTCTACATGCTAGATAATGACTAAAGAAGAGTAGCAGGTCTAAATCATATGCCTGTCAATTTCATACATACCAAGACTCGCGGTAATAAGAAATTTCACATTCAAGAACACCAATCCTGACTTGCACACTGATATACTTCTTTATCACCAACATTTTGACAGATATCATAATGATCGACAAAAGAAAATGGTTAATTCTAACAATAGTTCCCAAAAAATTACCCAACAAGACAAGAATTGTGATAGACATGACATTAACTACTAGAGAAGAAACAAGGAACAAAATGGACCTTGGCAAACTTGGAGGGAGGAATCCACTATTGGTGTACGGTGTACCCATGACATGTTTAATAGAAGGAGATGCTGTATAGGAGCTTCTGCATGTGCTGCTCTCAAATGCAGCACGAAGTCATCGATCGAATCCTCCCAGTCTCCCACCCCTGCTTCAAGCTGTGCAAAAAACAATTACCATAACAATAGGTATCAATATTATTTATATCCCAACAAGCATTACAATTGTAATGCATAACACTACACACCTCTTGGCATAAGTCCAGAATAAGCCGAGCTCCTACGGCTGCCTCCTCATGGTTATCTTTTACATTCACGTTGATCACTGGTACACTTTTCATCAGAACATGCTCCCGATTGAGATCTGCATTATTGTTATTTGTTAACCACTGGTTAGACATTTTCATACACCAACTATATTGACTATAGGCATAAAAGAGTATTTTCACAATAGTCTTCTCGTATAGACATATTTCGACTATAAGCATAAAAGAGTATTTTCAAAATAGTCTTCTCGTTTAGACGTATTTCTTCTTTTGAACAGATCGATTGACTGAGATATATACAGCATTAATGAAAATCTAACAATTATAAGGAGTGAATTATTATAAAGAAACATGGTTTTTGTAAGTCAAAAACTGAGTAATACACTAAACTTGTTGTATGTACGGTTCACCATCAGTTTTCAGTACGGGAGGGGGGGTTTGGGATGTTAGAATCATCAAGTTTATTCATTTAAAACTTTAGTAAGAGTAGGAACTACTGAACTGGTATAATGCAGATCGCCTGTAACGCTTGTGCCAATTATTGCAAATACAACTGTGATAGGGTAACCCAAAGAATCTTTAAGTACACACACCTTTTGTAGAGCCCCAAAATTTAGGTTCATTGTTCATGTGAATAATGCACTTGCCTAGTGTATGTAAAGGCCTAAAACCTTTCATGTGTTCTTGTTTTGGGGAAAATGTCTCAAAACAAGAGTTTAATAATATGCTAAGTATCAAAAGAAATAGGGTATAAAATACCTTAAGAGTGAATGTAGAACCCCGGGAACCAAGTTCAATAGGCTGTGAATAGTGTTGTGAATAGTGTTATGAATAGTGCTGTGACTAGTGCCTTTAAGGCCTAAAGCCTTAGTGAAGTTATGGGTTCATGTTTTGAAATGAAAGGAGGTTTTGAATGAATCAAAATATGTATGGAAAGTGTTTTGGGGGTTTGGGATAAATGGAAAATGAGAGTATGGTATACTCTAAGTGTCAAAGAAAGGAATGCCTAAACATACCCTCAACTTTGTTGAGCTCTAGATTTCTTACCGCAATTGTTTACAGTGTTTGCATGTGTATTTGATGAACTGCCATATGAAAGCATGTTATGTTATGACATTGTTATCTAATGGTTTGTAGACGCTGAGTATTCCATGCTCCGCCGAAGTTGTTATCTTCGGCAGGTTTTGATGAGCGTGCTCCTGAGCCTTGGATAGAGGAGGAGTACTATGATCCCAAGCCTACCATGGATCATCCTCATGAGGATAGAGTATTGGATAGGAGGCCCTATTTAGATTATTGGTGAGGGAGAGAACATGTATATTTTGATAGTGGGCATGTCCACTTTACATTTATATGTTTTTTTTTATGTCATGACAGTCGGGACTTAGAATACTTATGGTTTTATGTTTAAAGAAATGTTTGCTTCCGCTATTATGTGTCTTGTGTATTGTACAGGATGATAAGTACACCTTATGTGTCATCACTGGATGATATGACACGGCAGTCACGAGCCAAAGTATCTCGAACTCCTAGAGGGTATTTTGGGTCGTGACACCTTTCCCTGCGCATATTAGTTGTCCTAATGATTATGGTGTGATAATTTGGTGCCAAGGAATTAAAGAAGTGATTAACAACTGCGAGTGTGGCTTTCCCCTTTCAATATCAGTGGTGGACGATGAAATCTCACTCATATAAGGCAGAGCTATATTAGTTTGGTGCCAAGAACTTATAGGTGATGTGTCGCTTGTTCAACTATGCACAATCTTGAGGTTATATAGTTTCAATTCAACAATGATTAGTTCCTAACTGCGACTCTTAGGGCGGCTATTGTGCAGTGGCCATGTATTCCATCACCTTGAAACTGTTGCTGGATTCCTTGAAATCAGCTCCTCTCTTCCCCAATCCAACAAGTTTGCCACTATCAATTAATTTACTAGGACATGGGTAACACAATGAATGGATGCTTCAAAAATCATTGAATTTAGGCTGAACAGTGAATTTGAATGGATGCTTCAAATTCAACAGGAAGAAGAAAAAAAACTCATGGAAATCAAACAAATTTGAGGATTTGGAGAAGGGGAAAGAAACGAATGGCTAAGAATAGGTGGTACACTCACCAATTTCATCCAATATGAACTTTAAAATTTTGGCCAGAATTTAGAAATTTCGGCTAATAGTTCTTGCCAAATTTCACAAGAAAACAAGTCAAACACTTGGGTTAGTTGTGAAAAGCTTATATTACCCTTATACCTTGAGTACTCATACCTAACACATTTAAGGAACTAGCATTACTAGTACATGATGTTCAAAGCTTACCCAAACCAGCTCAAGAACAGAATTGTTACCAATTCCTAAAAAAATTCATTGGGACATACAGATTTTGATATCCAAAAACTAGTGTACTTTCTGATATTCTTGTCACTTAAGCATATCTACAAATTACTCTTACAGAGCTGTTTGAATGCACTAAAGATGATGTCCCAGAAACGTACGAATATAGCAGTAACCAACCAACCATTTTCCCCATTTTCTTTTGCGTGATCCTTACGTACCCAGTTTTTTTCAGTTAACTTGTCTAAACAGCAGTCTCAATGTTTTAGTGGACACATGTATCCTACCTGTGTAACAATGAAGAGCTCAATGAGTTGATACTAATTTCTAGTAATTAATCAAGTTTCCAAATTGTCCATATAACAACATTCATCTATTTATACCAAGAGAAAGGGTCTATATTGTTCTCAATTCTCTTGATACATAAGGTATTATCAATGATAGCTATAAAAAACTCCAAAAACAATTGAACTGAAAAAATCTAACCATATGTCTGTGGGTGTAAATGGTTCTTTAAAGATTACATACCAAGGTATCGTTTTCTTCAAATTTCATACCATATTATTGACTCAAAGACATTCACTGTTCTACTTCACATATTTTGATGGCAATACTTTTATAAGTAACAGATATCTTAACTATGATTGCATTTATCATACCATCTGGAGTAAAAGCTGTTGCTGTTTTTCTGTTTTTGCTGTGTAAAAACAGCATAGTTAGTTTTCAAAACAAGTTGTAAGTGTTTGTGTTTTGTTTGTGGGAACTCTTTAGTCCCACATCGGAAAAATAGAAAACTTTTAAAGGACTTATATATGTTTTCTCTCTTAGTGTGGTGTGTTAAAATGAGAAGGGCTTAGCCCTCGCGCATGTGGGGGCCCAAGGGGAGGTCCAAAGGTTTCTAATGAGAATTTGGCGAGTCGGGCCGAAAACCCTTCATGTGCGCGCGTTGCGGGTCGCGGCGGTGCGCAAATATCAAAGACACACACGCGCGGCCGGCCGAGCCAGGTCGCGCGTGTGAGTCCTTGGATATGATATATTTTATTTCTTATTTTTATTTGTCGTCTCTTGGGTTGCTCTTATTATTTCCTAGTTACCGTTTTTTTTACCGTTTAAACTTTTAATTCGTTTTAAGAGAATTTATTCTCTTACGTTATAACTTGGAAGGTTTCCTTTAGCCTCTTTATTTTTCTATAAAAAGAGATTTCGGGTTTCTAAACAGATACAGAAAATCATCACAGCACAGCTTGTCTCTAAGCACAGTATTTCTGGTTCCTAAAACTGTTCGATTTTTCGATTCAAGATTTTTGGGAGTCGTCGAGTTCGTTGCAGACCAAAGGAAAGCTAGTGCTCCATTCCTTTGGGTAGAGATCGTTGAATCCTGAAGGTGACCGCAGTAGAACCTGAGAGCATCGTAGTTGTTGAGGACTACCAGGGGCGTTTTTCACCTTAAGGACAGCGTGTTCAACACGTGCCTCGATCTATCCTTTTCGGCTAAGTTCTATCTCTTTTCTTATCACTATACAGAATTTTATGCTACAGTTATTTTGGATTGAAATCGTCTGCTGCTTTACATTGCTTCGGTTCTAGTTATATTTGAATTGCATACAGAATTATTCCAACAAAAGCATCTTCGTATTCCTTAATCTTTTATCTCAGCTCTAGCCACCAGATGTGCTTTTTATCATTCTACTGAACCTTCTTCCTTCAGATTAATAGTTTAAGTCCATATACCTCCGCATTTGCTTCTATTTATGCAATTCCAGAAGAGTATTGGGAATTATATGTTCCAACCTGCCGAATCTGCCTAATTGGTAACAACATCTTGAGAAGGGTAATTAGGATCACCCATAATGAAAGACTGATCAAATCCTAAAAATAGAATATTTCGTAAGTGGAATTTAGACATAACTAAATATAACTTCTTAAAGGTATTATTTCTTTTTATTTTCATCTTTTCCAATTATCATGATATATAACCAAAAATTTTTCAAATGCAAAATTAAGAAGGTCAATTAAAGACAAATGATAAGTTATTCCAAACACATTCAGCAACCAGTAAGGACACATACAACCAATGTTTCAAAACTAGGACTGCGGCAAAGGGTGGATTGAGCCAATATGGAGTTATAAACTATATTTGAAGTAAAAATTAATACGTTATTAAATGAAATCGTAAGTATATTAACCTTCGAGAATCATATCAAAGTCCTTTTCCACAAATTTAAGTACCACCCGAATTTCATTTCAGCATTGGCAAGATGCCATTACGCTTGTAGCTGTACTTTTGTTAATGGTGTATTCCGCTTTAGAATCAAGAACATATTTAAGAATGCAAAGTATGTTGGAACTTGAATTAGTTAAAATTTAGGGTTCTAATCCCTTGATAATATATTCTTCTCTATGAGAGGTATATTTATAAGAATACAAGAGTGTAGGGCAAACCACCTTTACAGGAAACTAATTACAATGAGGAAACAACTAATTACAGTATAGGAAACTTCTAATCACAGAGTTACTAATTACGGAATTAGTATCCAGCTAATAATAGCCTGTTTAACACTCCCCCTCAAGTTGGTGCATAGATGTCGCTCATGCCCAACTTGTCGAGATGGCTATGAAACGCTTGACTTGACACTGCCTTAGTGAGTATGTCTGCAAGCTGATCTTCTGATCGAACATGAGGAATTTCAATAAGCTTTGCTTCCAACTTCTCCTTAATAAAGTGCCTATCCACCTCAACATGTTTAGTCCGATCATGTTGAATTGGATTATGGGCAATATCGCATGCTGCCTTATTATCAGAATATAATCTCATTGGATCGGTCGGTTTAATTCGTAAATCTTGCATTACATTTCTGATCCACAGTAATTCGCATACTCCCTTAGCCATTCCCCTGTATTCAGCTTTAGCACTGGATCGAGCTACTACTTCTTGTTTTTTACTTCGCCAAGTAACTAAATTTCCTCCTACAAATGTGAAATACCCAGACGTAGAACGTCTATCATCTATTGACCCAGCCCAATCAGCATCAGTATAACCTTCAATATTCAAATTACCTCCTTTTGTAAACATAATTCCCTTTCCAGGAGATGACTTCAAGTAGCGCAATATACAAATTACAGCATTCATATGTTCCTCACTAGGGGAGTGCATGAACTGACTGACGACACTTAGCGCATAGGCCAAATCGGATCTAGTATGTGTGAGATACATCAATCTTCCTACTAATCTTTGGTAACGTTCCTTGTTAGCAGGAATTTGATTCGGATGCAAACCCAGTTTCAGATTTTCTTCCATAGGAGTGTTAATCGGGCTACAAGCTGTCATACCAGTTTCCTTCAACAAATCTAAGGCATATTTTCGTTGGGAAAGAAAAATACATTTCTTTGACCTTGAAACTTCAATTCCTAGAAAATACTTCAATGGACCAAGATCCTTCATTTCGAACTTATGGGCAAGGTGATCCTGTAATGCTTTCTTCTCTTCCGGATCATTCCCAGTCACTACCATATCATCAACGTACACAATAAGAGCAGTGATCTTTTCTTGATTGTGCTTTAAGAAGAGAGTGTGATCCGAGTTACTTTGTCTGTATCCAAATGCCTTCATAGTATTCCTGAACCTTCTGAACCACGCTCTAGGGGATTGCTTCAAGCCATACATGGACTTCTTCAGCCTACACACCTGTTTGGTTTTTTTAGTCTGCATATTACATTCAGGAGGCATCTCCATATATACTTCTTCTTTGAGATCTCCATGCAGGAATGCATTCTTCACATCAAACTGGTGTAATGGCCAATCAAGATTCACAGCCAGAGATAACAAAATACGAACTGTGTTAATTTTGGCCACTGGTGCGAACGTCTCTTCATAGTCAATTTCGTACGTTTGTGTGTACCCTTTGGCAACTAGTCTGGCTTTGAATCTTTCGATGGTTCCATCGGCTTTATATTTAATGGTGTAGACCCACCTACATCCAACTGGTTTCTTCCCTTCAGGTAACTCAACAAGTTCCCACATTGAGTTCTTTTTGGAGAGCCTTCATTTCTTCATTCATTGCTTCCTTCCACCTGGGATCACTCAAAGCATCCTGCACACTAGTAGGAATAGATACAACAGATAATTGATTCGCAAATGATTCACATTCCTTTGACAGTCTATGGTAAGATACAAAGTTACTCAAGGGATACTTAGCTTTAGAACTAAGAACAGGTTCATAGGTTACTTTAGGTATTCCTCTAGTGACTCGATTAGGTAGCAATTTTATGTGGGGTTCAGAACTCACCTGGGGCTCAGGAGTGCATTTGGCTTCAACTTCAGAGAACAATTGGTTAAATGGTACAGAGGGAGTTGGCGCATGTGACAATGGAGATACTGGCGGTACTGGGTCTGGAAGTTGCTCAGTTGAAGTTGATTCTATCGGATCTTGACAAATTTCCTCTTCTAGGCATTCACCACTTATATCAAAGTTGTCACCAATTTCATCCAAGGTGTCCAGAGAGTAATTCAGAGTCTGCACTTCATTGCTACTCTCCTCCCGAAGTGGAGACTCGGGGGCAGAGTAATACATTTCATTCTCATGAAAGGTAACATCAAGAGTGACATATATCTTCCGAGAGAGGGAGTGATAACACCGATAGCCTTTCTGGTGCGAGGCATAGCCAACAAAGACACACCGTAGGCTCGAGGTTCCAACTTACTTCGCAAGGGTTTGATTGCTACTACAGGTAACCCAAATACTTTAGGTGGTAAATTCGGCACAGTAGGAGCACGTACAGCCGCATGAAAGGTATTATAGGGGGTCTGAAATTGTATTGAACTGGAAGGTACACGGTTGATGAGGTAGGCTGCAGCAGTGACAGCTTCACCCCAGTAGCTGGTGGGCATGTGGGCCCCAAACAAGGAAGCATGAACAACCTCAAGAAGATGACGGTTCTTGCGCTCTGCAACCCCGTTTTGTTGAGGGGAGTAGGGGCAAGTCATCTGATGAGCAATGCCATGTAAATGCAGATACTGTTTCAAGTCTTGATTAACAAATTCTCCACCATTATCAGTGCGAATAGCCTATATATGAGACTGATACTGAGTGGCTATTATCCTGTGAAATTGCTGAAAGAGAGAGCTGACTTCATTTTTTGATTTCATTAAACAGACCAAAGTCATACGAGTACAATCATCAATAAAAGAAACAAACCACCGAGCACCACTCAGAGAAGGGATCTTTGCTGGACCCCAGACATCAGAATGAATAACCATAAATGGTACTGGACTTTTATTCATACTTATTGGAAAGGAAACACGATGACTCTTAGCCAGTTCACAAATATCACACTTGAAATCAGAAATATTCAACTGACAAAACAACTTCGGAAACAATTTTTTTAAGTAGCCAAAAGAGGCATGGCCTAAGCGCCGATGCCACAACCAAATTTCTGAATTCTGTAGATGTGTCGACCTATCAACTGAGAAAGCTTGAGCCAACTGACTTGAACTTGTCGGTGTCAGATCAAGATAATAGAGCTTTCCCTTTCTAGTACCATAACCAATTGTCCTCCGAGTCCGGATGTCCTTAAAAACACAAAGGTTAGGCCAAAAAATCACAATACAATGCAAAGCGCAGGTTATTTGAGCAACAGACAATAGGTTATAGTTGATGGAAGGAACAACTAAAACAGAGTTCAAATTTAAATCCTTAGTCAATGTAACTGGACCTTCCCCAATCACAGGAGATGGAGTACCATTAGCTGTGGACACTATAGGTTGTTTGGATGATTTCATAGACTGAATACGATTAATGTCAAAGGTCATGTGATCTGTAGCACCAGAATCAATAATCCATGTACTATTATTATTAGATGCAGAAACATTAAGAGCTTTACCAGGGTTACCTGTAGTAGCAATCAAACCCGATGCCTCTTCCGGAATGGTAGATGATTCAGCAACAACAATAGAAGCACAGGGATTTGGCTTTGAATTTCGTTTGCTAGGTGCCTTGGCCGGATCCCACCATTCTGGATATCCAATTAACTCATAGCAACGTGACTTAGTATGTCCGTTTTCACCACAATGAGTACACAAACATTCTGACCTTACAGCTCTTGTCTCATAGCTGCGATTCTGGGAGCTAGAAGACCTGTTCGGGTCTGTAGTATGGTTCGGTGGGCCAGGCGCTTGCTCCGGCCCACGATTGGGTCGTCCTTTGAATCGGCGAGCCAACATTGCAGATAATTCCGGGTGATCAGATTCTCCATTCAAAGTAGTCCTGCGAGTTGCATCCCGGCGTACATACGCATAAGTTTCTTCAAAATCCAGTGCTGGATCTTTCCTAAGAATCTCACCTCGGAGTTGTTCAAATTCAGCATTGAGCCCAGCCAGAAAGATATGCACACGCAGTCGTTCAACTAATTTCTGATAAGTAATAATATCGTCTGGATCTTTCATGACGATTTTATCGCGATGGTCCAACTCTTGAAAAATTTCTACCAGTTCACCATAATAGACTGAGAGAGGCCGACCCTCCTGCTTGGTGGAAAAGGCTCGCTGATTCAATGCAAAAATCTGTGATTCGTCAGACCCATCATAGAATGCTTTAGCAAGGGTATTCCAGATTTCACGTGCGGTACGCAATCGAAGGTAGCGCTTCATAATTTCAGGTGACATAGATGTCAACAACCATCCTTTGACCTTTTGATTTTCTGCATACCACTTTGCATAGGAAGTATCAGTGGCTTTTGGTTCGGGTGTTTTACCCATAATATACTCAAGTTTTTCGCGTCCTGCAATCTGCATCTCTATGATTTGGGACCATACATCATAGTTGGATTCGGTAAGGATGATTCCGGCATTGAAACCAGAACCTTCGGATTGAATGTGTATGACTGATGAAGGTGTAGATGTAGGTGCGGATTCGGGTGAATATTCCATGGTTGGATTTGGTAAGGGATTTGGTAAAGAGTGCTTTTGGCTTTCGGTTGGATTCGGTAAGGTACGAACGACCAAGGTGAAACAAACAGACTAAGTGAAGCAAACAACTTCTTGCTTTAGAATAATGAGATATGGGACAAAATAGCTGATGGGGAGATAACTTTGGATTGTTTTTTTTTTGTTAAAATCAAAAGATGATGGGATGGACAGTACACACGTGAGGGGATGTATGATGGAAACAATAGGTGAGTAGTAACGGTATGGAAGACTAGACAAACAAGACAGCAGTACGTGGTCTTGATTGAGAACATACATCAGCGGTATATGATACCACAAGGCAGCAGCAGCGGTATGGATGATCCGGGCGGCAATGGTTCAGTGGTGGTCCTAGGAGCGGCGGCCACAATCTTGCTCTGATACCAAGTTAAAATTTAGGGTTCTAATCCCTGGATAATATATTCTTCTCTATGAGAGGTATATTTATAAGAATACAAGAGTGTAGGGCAAACCACCTTTACAGGAAACTAATTACAATGAGGAAACTACTAATTACAGTATAGGAAACTTCTAATCACAGAGTTACTAATTACGGAATTAGTATCCAGCTAATAATAGCCTGTTTAACAGAATTCTGAGATACAAGCATTGAAACTCACAGGTACTTTTAAAGAGTTGGAAAATGCAAACTCTACTCATCAACATATCTTCCTATTTATGAGAAGCTAAAGAGATGACGACGTATAGGATTTCAATGATTTTCATGGTTCTTGTTCTGGTTTTCTTTAATCATTTCTCTATTGCTTCTTCTCAAGCTATTAATGGAAGTTGTGATTCGATTTCAAATGTGTTAAAGCAGAATTTTACTACGAATTTATATGGGATTGAAGTGGGTTTGAAGTTGCTGGTACAACAAGAACTGGAAGATGCAAGTCAAGAGTTTGATCAATTGTGCCAGATCAAGTTTCTTCATGTCTGGTTGAATCCATAGAGACTGAGCTCCTAAAATCTTGCATGTTTTTCTATCATCCAATTATGTGGAAGCTGAGAGAAGCTTAGACACCCTTATTGTAAATCTTTCATTGGAGATCAATCTCATTAATTCTATAAGTAATTTTCTAATTTGTCACTTATTATGGTATGACTTTTCATTCTTACTATTTTTTATCTTTATATACTGAATGAAAATCATTGATTTTTGAAGGCGAATGTCTAGTTCTTGGATGCGTCTTTAAATTTTTTTTCACATTTTTCCTTAAATCAAGTAAACTAGGAGAAATTGCCAAGAGTAATGGGTTAATCTACTACACACACTCATTGCTAACTTTGACAAATTCCATGATAGAAACCATAAGCAATGGTAGATTTCTCCGGTCACGCAATAGAACAAGCTAAAGAACTCAAAGCTCGATTCAACAACAAATCCAATGCAAAGATAACACAATCACTGGCCACAAACAATTGTTCCAATCCTCGTACGAAAAAAGATGCTAGCTGTTTAGTGGATGGCACCAAATGCAGTACTTATCATGTGAACAAGGCAACAAAACTCCTGTATGTGCACTCTGTTGTGCAGAAACGCCATAATGGGATCAATGACTATGCAAATTAATAGTGAGAAAGTAAATAGAAAAATATAGAAAAGATAGAACACCACAAAAACAAGATATACGTGGTTCACCAACCAATGACTACGTCCACAATCGAAACTGATCCAAAACCTTCACTATAATGGAGAAGATTACAAAAGAGAGGAGCAACTAAGAAGACAACCCAAAAGCTTTCCCAAAGCTCACACAAATTTTCTTTGTTCTAAGTTCTTACTAAACAAACTGTAAACCGAATATACACTTATATGTAGAAACTCAATTGGAAACAAATTCCTACACAAATTAAGTTTTTTTTTATAAAAAAAAAACAGAACTAATTCGTCGATTCTCACTCAAACCAACCCAGACTCTCTCGAGCGAGTCTAGAGTGAATTGGCTACGGGTTTTGTACTATATTGCACAGTCAAAACAAAACACTAGTGAAAAAATACTTTCGCTTGAGCGACCTTAATCCCGCTCGACTGAGATTCCCATATTCAAGAAAAATTCCATTACACTTGACTTTGGTTCAGGAGTGACAGATGGTGCAGATAGGATGAATTACACAGTCACCCGCTCCGACAATGCTATGACCCATAGTGACAAAGTCGGGGTTCAGGAATAATTCAGAAGGGATTAAGTTCGGAAAAATTAGAGAAAATTTGGGAAATAATAAGAAAAAATAAAATATAAAAAAATTAGTATAAAAATATACCGAACAATTTGATTAAAAAATACAAAATAAGTAATTTTTTTGCCAAATTTCAAAAAATAGTTGGGAAATAATTCAGAAAATTGGCGAATAATTTGGGATTCCAATAATTTGTGAATAATTTGGCAACCTAAAAATGCGCAAATAATTCACAAATTTTTGAAAAAAACAGAGTTTTTTGTTACAGAGCTATGACCCAAAAAACCCAACCCCGGGTACTATTCATTTTGCCATTGATTTAGCTAGAAAAAGCAAAAGCGGACCTTGGATAACTTTCAAAGAGAGTACGGAAATTAAGCTGAAAAGTAAGCTTTAGATTAATTCAGATACTTAAATTGATGGAAGAGGGGTAAATGTGACCATCACAGGGAATGAACTAGTTCTAAGAAGTGTAGAGAATGTTATATTGCATAATTTTGAGCTTATTTTAGTTGGGAGCACTGATGCTATCCATGTGTTCGATGTTACTCAAATGTATGGATTGATCACCTAAATTCGAGAGACGATAAATTAGGATTAGTCACAGTCAGTCAAGGATCCACTAATGTAACCATTTCTAACTGTTATCTTTCAAATCACAATTACATTGTGTTGTTGGGGGCATCTGACCAAGATACTACTGACCATGTTCTTAAGGTCACAGTCTACCAGAATTTATTCGAGTTATCTACACAGAGAATGCATCGTTGCAGGTACAACTCCTTATATATAGTCTTCTTTTATTTTATTTTTTGGGTTCATATACCAGTTTCCATTGCAAATGATAGTCTTAACATCATTTTGATTAGGTGGGGTTACTGCCATGTAGTGAACAACTACTATAGAAACTGGTCTTACTATGCAATAGGCGCGAGGGTGCATGCTAGGGTGGTTTCAAAGCTAAATGTGTTCGAGGCAGGGAGTCACCTAGAGCTGACACCATGGTTCAACCAGTTCAACTCCGACAATAGTGTCATCCAAAGACCTTTTCCTAAAGGGGGCTACATTCCATGAGTTTGTGAAGTATGGCAAATTGAGCACTACTCAGGATGACTACCCTGCATACAAGGTTCCCATTGCCACGGACTCCCTAGCAAGCCTAGCTTCCAACTGTTCTGGTGTCTTGTTTGGATCCAAACTAGATGATTTCTTGTCAAGCCAGTAAATTACAAGTTCTCAAGCTTATCTTTATCTCCATCATGTACATATATTGTAGTTTTTTCTTCTAGTTTGTGTTTCTTTTTGCTGTTGCTGTAGTTGTAGTGTAATAATGAGAGAACTTCTCTATTTCCATGAATTTGTAATTTGAAGAATCTGCTAGAGTATTAGTCTAAAGATTGCTTATTTAGCCAAAGTCCTTATCAGGTTATAATTTGGAGAAGAAATGGCTTTTGCAGTAGGTCAAATCCTCAAATTTTTTAGGGCATTGTTTCAAGCTTGCTAGACAAGCCTAGGTAACTTGTCCCAAAATGCTTGACTTCCTTGCTTAAGGTATCCGGAATCCCAGCTGTGAGCTTCATGTAGAAGTGCTTTGGAACTTCTTGGAGAACATTGGTTAATGCAGTTGGCTAGAATCCTGGGTTTGCGACTTGTGGTTGTGTATTCAACTCCCACTCCTCGACTTACTCTAGTGTCCATAGGGAAAATTCCAAGTGGGTCGGTGAGGACACCCGAAGGGACTAGTCATTGCCTCGAACGGTTTGGGACACCCTCCATTACCCCCAAAAAAACATCTTGGAGAACTCCTCCTATAAGAGAGGGCTAGAAGGAATAAAGGGAGCTCGTTAATGAGCTTTCCTTCTCCTAGGTCAAGCTTGAGTCTTCTAAAGAACACCCACTACATAATGGACTCAATGTCCAACAATCTCGCACATTCTCCGATCTCTGTTTAACAATCCGTTATTCGACAACCATGTTGCAATCGCCTCTTAATCATTATACTCAACCACAAAAAGTAAAAATGTACATTTGGTGGATTCAAAGCTTATTTCAACCTTTATTAGACTTGAAAGCAGAACTGTACATTGATAGAAGCAACAGGCAAACCTAAGTTAAACAGCAACCTAAGAAAGTAGACACTCCTATATATACAATATTGCACCCTTTGTCACATACCCACTCTATCAACAGTCGCTTGATATTTACATGGTACCCCATGCATGTTTTGCATTCACAACCATATAGAAAAATTCCTCTCCCATGTGGATAAACTAAAGTTGTGAAATCTAGCTATGAAGAGAAGAGCTTCTTCTACTTTGTGGCTGCAAAAACTACAGGTCCTTCCACCTGAAATATTATCCCAAAAATTTTCAAATTAGTTTTTTTTATCGGTAATAAATTTCAAATTAGTACAATAAAATGAGAGAATATGTGGTATAGTAAATCTCATTGTTAGTTGTGTTGGGCATTGCATGATGGCCTATATGACCAAAATTCACGCCAACGACAAATATTTTACCATTCGATCTGGAGGGGCTCACAAAACGGAAATGAATGGGATGGAATGATGTTGCATTGGATCAATGGAATTATCTAAATTTTCATGTGGGGTTGGATTAATCAAGTTCTTACCTTGAATGTAGCACCCCAGATCTCTTCATCTTTAGCGGGAACGGCAGTGATCTTGCTCTTAGGATTCTCAAAGCTTCTCAACTCTCCTACTGCTGTAGAGAAGAAGCACCCTGATATCCAATCCCAATTCATCAAACCAGAAAACAGAAACATAAGGGAACTGATTAGAGCTTTTATGTTGACTGTGTTGCCATTGTTACAAAAAAAAAAACTACAGCATTGCCTAAATTGCCATTGATAAGATGGAATCTCAGACAACATTGCTCATGTTCAACAATTTGCACTTGGGAAGCTGTGACCTCTTTCGAGTGTTCACGGCCCCAGAACTTGATTAGAGTTCTTATTGAATGTTATTATACTACAAGTAACTGTATTAGTGGAGGAGATTTTCATTTTTTTAGAATAAGTGTAATATATAGCTAACAAAAGTAGTTAAACCAATAACCAAGAGTTATGAAGAAGATGGTTATTACCCTGAGGAAAAGAAGCAAGTGACTTCCCACAAGCACCTTTAAGCAATTCAGCATCATTGGCAAAGGCCACGAATCCATCAGCAGTGATTCCCCAGTATAGAGGAACCTTACCAAATTGATCCTGTAATAACCCAATTGTTAGGAATGAAAGCAACTTAGCTAGATTGTATTAGTTTATGTGGTTGTAGGCCTTAGTTGTTCACTTACAGAAGCCACGAACAATGTCGAGGTGGACTTGTCGAATACTACAAAGGCGAAATTCCCTTCAAGGTGTCCGACCACATGGTTTGGAGGGTAAGGCGCCCGATCACGGAGTGCCTTGTAAGCCTCGATCACCAGCACCACCTCGTTCGCGGACTTGGCTAGGCCATATTGCTGCCTCAAGCTCCCTAGATTATCGAGCACACCCTCGAACAAACAGAATATCTCATCCTTCACAGCAAATGATCTGCACCCACCATCCACAGATGTTACATATTACGTTAATGTACGAGTCAGTCCATGGGCTCTCCCAAAGATACTCTCAAATTCTAATCATTTAATTCAAATAATTAAGGGTCAAAAATAGAGCCTATGTCGCTTTAGAAAATGACTAGATAACCAAGCCAAACGGCCCCAAATCTAATCGTGACGCCTAATTATTGGAATGAAAATGTTAGGATTCTGGAGTATATTTGGGAGTATCGATGTACATTGGATGATTCTTCTCGTTGGTATCATCGATCACGATCTAATCCCGACCGCATTCAGGATCGAGCTGAGGTTGGTCAATAGCATAGCTATTATTGACCAATGGGCCAAATTTGGGCCAAAAAAACCTCTTGTAAATGGGCTGGGCCTATTAAAATATAAAAATAAAAGGCTTAAGCATATCTACAAATTTTAGGCTCAGTCCAAAATCGGTCCGAATTTTAGGCTCGAACAGGTCAAATCAAGACTAAAAAAAAGCCTGAAAACTCAATCAAGCTGAGTTAGGGTCAACCCATGTGCGGCTCGGCCTAGCTCGATTGATGCTCGGTTCAGCCCGAACTCGACTTGAATATTATTAAAAAAAATATAAAAATATTATTTATATATATCATTATTGTGTATATATATAATAATATAAAATATCATTTTTTTTAAAAGTATTCAAGCCGAGCTCGAGCCAAGCCGAGCCCGACTCGAGCTTGAATTAAGCTGAGCTTCGAGCCAGACTTTTGAATTCGGGGGGAGCTTCGGGCTGCACTTTCAAGCTTCATTTCGGGCCGAGCTGGGCTTCAGGCCTAGATCAAATCCTTTCAAGCCGAGCCGAGTCGAGCTTGGCCAAGCCTGGCCCAAATACAGCCCTAATTATTGCTCTATTTGTAAAAACAATTTAAATGAATTTACCCTTAAACAACTTGTATTTTACTAATATGCCGTAACTATTGGTGGCCACACAAGATTGTGTGCCGCATAAATAAAACTGACTTGTTTTTGGGTAGGAGTTCATATAGAAAAACCGTCCGATCGAGTAATCTAAACCGTCCGATCAATGAATTTTTTTTCAGGTCCACATACCATCCTTTGTACACCGTCCAATAAGGATGAATCTGATCAGACGGTTAAGATTATTCGCTCGAATGACGGTTACAATCATTCGATCAGACGCTTAGCAACGAGGCCGCATGGCATCTTAGTTTCAGACTACCTTAGTCTGACACATGCCGGCAGAAGCTGCCGGAAAATGACACCTAAGGTGGAGGAGAGACGGCGTGACTGACGGCGTTCCTAGGTGGTCTTTACCTGGGTTGCAACGCCGACTCGTTCTGGTGTGTGTATGCTAACTGAACGTCGTCGCCGATCTGAACACACACTGCAGAGGTGTTACTCTCGACAAACCGATTCACTAAGGCCGTCGCCGTTATCTTCGGTGACGGAGTCCGGCTACCGGCGGCTACTAGCTCGTCCGGCGGCGAAACAATAGAGCCGCTGAAGACACCCAACATGATTTTTTTTTTTCTTTCTAGAAATGTTTAGAAATCGGACATGGGAGAGAGGATATGGAGAAGAGGGTAGTTCTATTTATAGCAGGAAGGCGAGGGTATTATCGACATTATCTCAGGCTTGTGGGCATTTTTGTGATTTTTGGTGCTTTTTAAAATAATAAACGATTTATCCAATAAAGAGATGGGAGGCATGTGGCATGGGACCCGCCAGTAGGCGATGATTCTCGTGTGTGTCACACACATAGTGACAGGTACAGGCCCACCAAACGGCTCGGCTTACGAGGCTTTGATGCCTCGTGTCAAGCGTCAATTTATCCAGAATTAGGAACCATATTAGGGAAAGGTCGGGATAGTGTGAATCTGTATCCACAGCCTATAGCTGTGGACTCCACACATCCACATCCTTTGGATCCGGGATCCCACAAGTTCAAAAACAAAGTGAGAGGTGAGCTGGCTCAAATCACTCACCCCACGATCAAGCCTTCTCAACAAACCCTAGCTGCATTTGGTGCGGGCTTTTAAACCCTGCCACGTGTAAGGGTATAATGGGCTGGGTTGGCCAACAGCCCAACACGGTTCAAATGTTGGGTTAAGCTAGTCCTAGGCTCAAGGTCCTGGACAAACCAATTATATATAAAATTTTATTATAATCACCCTATTTACTTTTTTAATCAATAATCGTATGGGACTTAAGCCTGACCCGATTAATAATCAGATTGGCTCAACGTAGGCACTAATAGCTCTAGCCATATCAACATTTACTTCCTTTATAAGGTTTTAGAAAATGATGAGATGACGGGTTAAGGAATGGGAATGCACGATGCAGTTTAAAGTTTGTTCAGAGATGAACATGATTCAAATACTAAAAGATTAAACTCCTAGGATTTTGAATAAAAGGATAAAAACTTTCTTCTTTGGTAGAGAAAGAGAGGGAAATATAATTAAGGAAATGATTGGGGATTTCATTTTGTTTACTTTATTTTAATTTTTGAACTCATAAAATTTAGGAACAAGTGTGGTGGCATATTTGAGTCAACTTACAAATCACTTTTTGAGATATATTCGAGCCGAGCTTGGTCAAGTTTCAACTTGGCTTGAATATGCTCGAGCTCGGATGTTTAGGTTTGAACAAGTTTGTTCCAGTTTAAACATTATTCAAGCAAGTTGGCCCACGCTTGATTTAGGAAATCATTTTAAGTAATTTTACATGATTTTAATAAAAATGACTCTTGATAAATTATAATACGAGATATTATAGAAAATTAATATATTCAAATCGAAAATAAGATTTGGCAGCAATCCTATGGTCTAAAGGGTTAGAGTTTCTACTTTTAACTTCTTACTTCTTAACTTTTATTGTTACTATAATCTCTTAAGTATATTTATTAAAAATTATTACAATTTATGAGAAAGAAAATCACAAATATTATTTTGTATTAATATAAATAACATTACTAAATAATATTGTGTATAAAATATAAATATGTAATATTTTGAGCCAAGTCGAGCTTTAGCCGAACCGAGCCCTAAATGATCCAAGCTTCGAGCCAAGCCAAATCAAATGGGTTTTGGCTTGAGTGTGACTTGTTTAAACATTCGAGCTCAATAAAATCTTGACATGATTTGCTTAAGCCTGAAATGTCAGCTTGAGCTTGGCTCAAATGAGTCGAGCTAAGTTGAGCCAACATGCTAGCTTGGCTTGAGTATAGCCTTGCTTACTTTTTTTTTTTTTTTATACTTGTGGAGATTGCTAAATAAAGAGGAATATAATGGCTGTTGTAATGGAGAAAATTGAGAAATGTACAAGTCTTGGGGGCGTGGGTCCGTACCCTAATTGGAGACAAGCCTGTACACTATTTCAAGACAATTTCATAACTCGTGGTCTACAGAACGATTTCAGAACTCGTGGTATACAAGAAGATTTTAGAACTCGTAGTCTACAGGATGATTTCAGAAATCGTGGTCTCTAAGACGATTTCGGAAATCGTGGTCTTAAGGACGATTTCAGAATTCGTACTCATAATGACGAATATCAAACCCGTACTTTAATCAAGGACGAGACCGACTTGAAGGACGGAAGTATCAGGAGGTGATCTACTTACTCATGTGTTAGGTGAAATGCACTAACTTAACATTTAATGATGGTCACTTCGAACTGCTTTCGGTCGAACCAACCTGAGAAGAAGTAGGCTTACACATGTGAGAGAAGATTTGTCTGACATATTTTGTAATGATCACAAGGAAGGATGCATGACCATCTACGGAAATGATTAAACATACACACCTGAGTCTATAAATACCCCTCGACCGACAGTAAGATGGAGACTGTGAAAATTGACCATTATACCACTCATTTTCTTAAAACTAAGAGCAAAGGCCCTAATTCATAAACTCTCAACCTCTATTCTAAGTTCACTTTCTGCATTCCATCTTCTTCCTATTTTGATTTCATAATCGGAGTGTCTTGACAGTGCAAACCTCTTCTTCTTCAACAAACGATGATCTCTGCTACCATCTTCTTTCTTCTACCAGTTAACCTGAACTCAAGAAGCAAGTGACACGTGTAGCTTCCGAAAATTTCCCATCACAACTGTGAACTGGTTTCACATCCCTGAGTCTACACTATTATAACCCTAATGAAAATTGTGATGAGTAAATAACAATGAACTTGGATTTTCATTATCGGGATGGGATTACCTTTGGCAGATGCTAAAAAGGTCTCTGGCTTACCACACATCATCCAACATGTGGCGATAAAAAGGGGGAGAAGTCATTTCATCTCCTCCCTATGTTTTTTACGTCTCCCCACTTGATATCTCGTCACTTTTTATTGCCACATGTCCCATGATGTGTGGAGCGAGAGACTATTTTACTGGCATCTTCAATCCCATGCCCTCATTATCACAAGTGGGAGAGCCTATTGTGCCATTTGTCTCAAACAATTATATATAGCACTATATTTTTAATTAAGTTAGCATTAATGTCCTATGTCCCAATAATCATACATAACATTATATATAATTTTTCCTTCTAAAAACCATAAATGGGTGAGCATTAATCTTAATTGTTAAATGTTTACTAGACTTAATGGGACACGCGGTCGCGACACAACTGTAAGAAAGGCTGATATTTTTTTTAAAAAATTTTATTTTTGTAATTTACTAGTTAGTCGGGGTTAGTACCTGTACCAAGTGAAAGGCAGATAATGACTTTCATGATTTTGTTGGTGGAAATCAGAGTTTGGATAACTGTCAATTTAGGATTGAACTCGTCACACATGTGTCCCTTCATGAACGGGAGGAGAAAAAATTTTGAATTTTGATTTCCCATATTTTTTCACTTTGCGCCCATCTGCCCTTTTTTTTTTTTACCAAACAGGCTTAATGTTAAGCCATCAAAGCCCGCGCTTTGGGGCCTTCATGTGCTTTAGGGCCCCGAAAAAATGAAAGCCCCAAAGCGCAGGCTTTGATGACTTTATGAACCTGATTTAGTGAAAAAAAACCCTAAAAATAGTCTAATTTAAAAAAAGACTTCATTTTATAGCGAGTCTAGAACCTAATTTAATAAAAAGAAATTCTAAAAAATGTCTCATTTAAATAAAAAGCCCCATTTTATAGCGAGTCCAATGAAAAAAAAGTCTCTATTTATAATTCCCGCTTTAGACCTCCAAATGGGTTGGGCCGCCCTGTGAGACACTTGTCCTAACAATGCCGAACTTGAGAGGGCCTCTCAAGTTCTAAGTCGAGGGGGAGATAACTGAGAGATTAGTCCTTCGGATTTGTCGTCAGGACATACATGGGTAGAGCTAGTTCTATTTAGATGAGTATTACAAGTCCAAATCTTAATTTAATCCATTGATCAGAACCATCCAATTGGTGGACCTCTTTCCTTGCTGGAAATATGCCGTCATCAGTTATCATATTCGTCATCATCAATGGCTTCTCTCAATTTTTTGTTAAATCATCTCCTATTAAATTATTTTATTTTATTTTTTTTGTATAATTTCAATCTATGACATTTTTAAAAAAAAATTTCTCTAATTTTAAAGCATTTCCGCGCATTAATTCAATTACTCTCATTGCCATCGTCATTAATTTTGCTGAGCTTATCAAAATTACTACCGAAAGGGTAAAAATAGTATACAAGTTGCAACACCTTGCCACACACACGGACTTCATCTCTTAGAATATTTCTGTCTTATAGATGATCATTCTGGCTAACCTTCAACTCGGATAGCAAACCCAACCTTTTACCTAATTTTTAGTTTAACATGATGTACCACTACCCATCGTGGACGCTAATTCCCCAGGTTAGAACGAAGACCTCCTAACCTGTGTTGGAGATCATTCAAATTGTAATAACAACACTCAAACTATTTTAAGAAGTTCCCAAATGCCGATGGATCACACTCAATCTCAAAGATGAAGATCACGCAAGAGATTGCATTGCTCTCTTATCAGGAAAGAAAGATTGACTATCAGCCCAATTGAAATTATAACATGCCCTATAAATCCTTGCCACGTAGATAAACGTGCATGAGAAAGATTTCTACCACGATTAGGTGTTGGAATGGAATGACAACCGGCCAACCCTAATCTCAAACCTATAAATAAGATTGATTCAGACAGAAAAAAATGATCCGAATCCAATTGGCCCGGAACTCTCTATTAGTTCTCGATATGTCATTCTCTTCCCCAACCATTCTACAATCACCAACCCTTATGCTAATTTGATCAGCGGAACATCTTTACAGGTCAGATGACTAACAAGTGATGAAGAGGAGAACATGCACAAATCTCCATAATATCAAATTAAGTATTTTTCCTATGAATTCAATCTACTCTCATTTAAAAAACAAAACAAAAGTTACTTCAGGAGGTAATCCCAAACACATATTTTTCTATATTGACCTTCATTTTTTTTTTTCCATTCATCTATCCCATTAATATTTTTTTCCTGGCTATACTAATTTTATAACTATATTGGTGTATATCTTGGTTTCCTCAGCCCGCTTGCCCAAGCCTAATCTAACACGCCACCATCTATAGTTCTATACATGCCCCCTCACCAGCTCCAATCTTTGGGGGAACAGTCTAATAGAAGTTGTCCCCAGCTCTTGCGTTAAGATTTCTTGTATTTGTTCTCGATTTTGAATTTTGATTCAAGACCTACCGAAGCCGACTACAAAAAGAAGTTAGAAGCCAACTACAAATATGCAAGTTTCAAACTTTTTGTGTTATATTATATTACAAGCGGGTCCAAGCTTCTAACATCCAAAAACTATGGATGGAACCTAAGCTTTCCTGTGTATTGATGGTTACTTAAACCTAACTTTGTGAGACACATAGATGCTAATTGGTTGAAGCATCAGAATCTCCCGTGACGAACGCTTTTTAATAATATCGGACATTTCGTGTCGGACGGGACAGGCAACCAATAAATTCTACTAATATACTTAAAAAATCTATAAAAAAAATACCCATAAAAATCATAAAAAAAATATTAAGTGCAATCCTAGTCATAACAGAGTTTTTTAAAAAATGAAAAACAAAAGTTTAGAAGATGGTAAAAAAAATGAGGAATATAAAGTTCCTTCGTATAATTGTGCAAAAATTAAAAAATAACATTTCAATAGTGCTGATGGTGGCGATTCAGTAATATGTATTATTTGTTGGAAATATTGTAAATAAATTAAAACATAGAGTATCAATAACATGTGAATATGATGATCACCATATCAATTCCAGAAAATAAATCTAATATGTAAATAAAAATAATTATATAACTAGAAACTTATTAGAATTTCATATCGAAGCATGTGTTAGACACGCTGCTTTAAGGTGAGATTCTTCTCCTACTGATCTTCAACGACCTTGATGCTTACAGGAACAATGGTGGATACTTCCAAGATTCAACAATCAATTCTAGAGAAAGAGAGCATTCTCTGTTCTTTCGTCACAACGAACTCAACCTTGTACAAAGTTTCAGAAATATGGATAAAACCTGTATGCAACAAAAAACAGTAAAGTATTTTGTAATTCATTTTTTGTATATAGGATAGACAAGATAACCCAATTTATAAGAAGGGAAAATCTCTTAAACTCCCAACAAAAATAATATTTAATAAAAAAAATATTAGTAAAATGAAACTAAGATTAACCACCGATTAAGGCTCTTAAAACGCTCATCCAATGGCAACAAAAAAATTACATGTTTCAAAAAGAAAAAACATATATAGGCAAAGCCACCCACCCACCAATGAAAAAGGTAAAAAAAACTAGCACGGTCGATCGCGCATGCGTGTGTATTTGATACATCACATAGGACGCGACCCGCAATGCGTGCATATAATTGTTTTCCGATCCGGCTTGTCAAATTTCCATTGGAAGCCATTGGGCCCCCACACGCGTAAGGGCTAAGCTCTTCTCCTTATAAAAAAATTCATATAAGAAGAGTAAACATATATAAACCATTTCTTCCTTTTTTGTAAATATCTGACGTGAGACTAGAACTAGACAACCTTTTGGTTTCACCCACAAGCTGTTTTACCATTTGCAAGAACTATTTACAAGAACCATTTTATAACAAAACAAAATTATTTAGTGAGGGGCGTTTGAAAAATATTATCTGATTTAATAAACTTTAATTTTATGAAAGTTATTTTATAGTTATTTTATTCTTTTCATATATTAAATTTATTTGATAAAAAAAAAATAAAAAAGCTCTTGTTCTTCCTTCTATGGTCGCTCGAATAAAAAGACCTTTCATCAGTCGCCACCCACTTTCCTTTTAATAGCCTATAGTAATACATACAAATAAGTATTTATTTTAAGAGTATTTATGCCTTTTAAAAAAATACACCACAAGTTACATGAAACAAGCTAAATATATGAGTATAATAAAATAAAATAAAACACAATTTCAATGGACAAAGTTGTCTATAAAATCAAGGTAAATGGCGATAAAATGAATAAATGACTACACACGTCAATAAAATAAATTATGTTTTATTTACTTTTTGAAATAGATGTAAAATGTCCAATATTTAAAAGAGAATAACTATCAACAGAGCTCCGGTTGAATAACTGTTTATCAAACACTCTTTAATTTCAATTTTTTTAATAAATCAAATATGCTTTTTTAAAAAAAATTTGCTAAAGACTACAAGCAACTATTATTACCAAACCTTACCTTTTATGGGCTAACATTGGTTGTAGAGTTATATACTACAACACTAGTTGCATTGCGAACATTCCTTAATAAGTATATGTTGACGAACATTGGATGTGGACTTTGTCAGTAGAATAAATGGTTCATTTACAATTGGTAATATATTCCTGCATTTGATATACACTTGATATAACATAAATCGCCTTACTGACGCTCAACATCAAAATTATTCATTTGGTGTGGGGCATCTACATTTTCTTTTTCTTTTTGGAAAAGCATATGAGAAAGTGGTCAGCATCATCTGCTTGTTATAAACATTGGATATGTGCCCGATCCAAGAAGTGGGATCATTGATTTGAAGCAATCTCAGTTGATTAGCAATAATTAGTGGGTTAAAGAATATAATAGTTTAAACATAATGAACTTATCAACCACCTCATCATCAGTAAATGAATGGAATCCATAACACCTCATAGTATGGGAGATACAAGGGCAGGGCGGAGTCAGGATTTCTTCTAGGGGTTAACAATGAGGAGTGAGGGATTAGGTGGCGCAGTCCCCAATTAGGACCAAAGTTTGTGGGTCATCTAAGTCTATTTTTCAATTTATAAAGAATGCTTTAATTTTTTTTATACAGTGAGGGGTACTTGTTCCCTTGTCATGGTTATGCCATCTCAAAGTAAATAACATAATATAAAATTTAGTATTTTTTTTAAATATATTTTTTTAAGTTAAGGGAGGCAACTGCCCTTGCCCATCCTTATACGATCTTAAATTAAATAATATAAGTATAATTTTTTTTTTTCTCCTCAAAAGTTTGGTGGGAGAGGGGCAAAGCCCCCACGGCCACCGGGCTCCGGCCTTGCTCACCAGTTACGCCATGGTATACTTTACATATTTTTTTTCCTAAAGTTCAAGGGGCTCCCATATGACTCCGCCCTGGGGAGATATACACCCAGAAGTGTAGTGGCACAAACCAAACGGTGTAAGAATGGTGAATTCGATATACATCACATATTGCTAAAGTTGAAAGCAAGAGTGTCCAGTCTTAAAAGAATAATTGGATAAGAAATTAAGAATCCAAGGCCCCATACATGACGTGTAAGGAAGCAGAACTAATTTTAAGGACAAGTGGGGGGTTTGAACCCACGACGATGACAGTGACGCCCATGGTATTGGATTTCCGAAGTGGTCTACAGTATGAACCTGCAAGTCCTGCACTAGTGGCTGGAATCTTGTACTTTGACTTCTAATACAAAATGGAGTCAAATCCTCTACGGTGATAATCGGATTTGGCAAATCCGGTTATCACCCCTAGAGTTCATCACGTGTCTCCTTTGACACCCCTTAACTGTGGGTAAGATTCACCCACCCCTAGGGTTCACCTAGTTTTTAGATTTTTTTTAATATTAAAAACAGTTTTTTAATTTTTAAAAAAGAATTAATATTAAAAACAAAAAAAACCAAGGATGGGTGGGTGAACCCTAGGGGTAGTGAGCCTTACCCATGGTTAAGGGGTGTCAAAGGAGACACGTGGTGACTTCTAGGGGTGATAACCGGATTTACAAATGATTTGGCTCCAAAATGCATACAGAATTGAGCTAGACACATATATTATATACACATATATTGTTAATGTGCTTTCACAGTCAAGCGGCCCCACTAGTAAGACATAATAGTTGGAGATCAAGATGTTGGCAGTGATCAGATGGTGATGGTGCCAGGGCTCACCGCAATACCTTACTACTAGTTATTATACCCAGAACAAGGAGAAGGGAATGGTGGTTGGTAGTTGGTCGTCGGTGGGGCCGAAAGCCTTGCGTGTTTGAGGTAAGAATCTAAAGTCTAAAACAGATATGAGTGGATGATGTGAGAAGGAAGATTGATTGCTTCAAAAAGTGAACGTATTGTGAGTAAGAATTGAGAGAGATTCACAACCACTACCACCAACGATTAGGACAATTTAGTCCTACTTTTTGTTAGGCGAAGTCACACCACATCCTCCCCTACTTGGACTCCTGCATCTCTCATTTGGAGCAGCTAGATGGGATAAGGTTCTCGGGACTTACGCCTCGTGAAGCGGAAGCTCATGAGTTTGACTTCTCACTCTCCCTTTGAGCTAGTTCCGCATGAAATTTTCCTAGACTTACACGATGTGGCGTGTTGCGGGCTCTCATCGCACCATCAGGGATTAGTCTTAACTCAAAGGGTTGGGGACACCTCCTGTTATATATATAAAAAAAAATACAATGATATCCCAAATGTAGATTGGGGTATGTTCTTTTGATGTGATTTACAGTACTCGAGATTTGATTTTCGATTTTTTTAAACCCTCTTGGTTAGTAAGTTAGTATCTGTTTTAAGTCAAGGAAGAGTAGAGATTTCAAATCACAACCCTCATGGGAATCGATCTCGTAACATCCCTCCTAGTAAGAGGATACACACAATTCTCTTCAGTTAATAATACGACTCGATCCTGCAAGTCTCTTTATTTGATAATATTTTTATTATTTTAATTATGTATAATATTTGGATAAAATAAAATGTTTACCATCATCATGTTTGAAGTCTGTAAAATTTTTTCCCGAGGCATGAAATTCCTTATTTTACAACTTTTGAAGTTTCGTGAAAACTGAAATCTCAAGAAATCATCAAAAATAAAAGAACAGCATAAAACTAACAATTCTCATAAATTATTAATTTTCATCTCCAATCCTAACAAAAAGAATCGGGCCTTATGGATGTAGTAGTGCAGGGAAATTGCCCCCCACTAAAGATCCCCCCGTCTAAAATTGTCTTGACATATATATATTTTTTTTGGTTAAGAGATAAGCTTTGATTAAAAGAGAGTAACTACATCAAGGGAATGAGGCGGAACTGGCCAAATGGACATGCTGAAGGAATATAAGTGGTGATAATAAGGATTAAGTGCTTGTTGGGCAAGTTGTGAGCCATACTATTTCCCTCACGAAGGATGTAATTTATAACTATGTTGAAAGTTGGCTTAAATTGAGAAGGACCGGGATGGGCGATCAATTGCCAGTGTGCTAATTTCCTGAAAAAGTCCGGTTTTATGCTTTTGGAAATTTTTAATTCGTTTGAGATTGTTTTTAATTATCTAAGACTTTTGTTTCGGCCTATATATATATTAGGTATGAGTTTAGGATTTGTATGGAAATGTCTTTGCTTTGGGAGTGGGAGATAATAGAAATGGTTAAAACATAATAAGACTTGAAAAAGATTTAAAGGATGATAGATAGAGATTATTCTTTGGATTTTCATAGAGAAGGTGAGTTAAATGCTTTTGTACTGGTTCCTCAAAGTTTCTGTGAATAAAGAAATAATCGGATCTCGACCCGTAGATGTACACAGGATGTTGTCTAATCACGTATATCTCTTGTGTTATCTTGTAAATGTGTTTTAGTTTATTTTTTTCCGTCCGGTTTCATTATTTCCCCAACATCACATTCTGGCATTGATCTCAAAGGAGGACAAGTTTCTGAATGGCCTTGGGTGTTGGAGCCATTCAGTAGCTGAACTAACTCCAGTGAATCAAATTCAAAACATATCTACTGCCATTGGTTGGTTACCATTTGATCGTTTGCAGGGGCATAGGATTGTTCCGGCCGATGCCAAAAAAATGGTCTCTGGTTCCACACATCATTGGACATATGACGATAAAAAGGGGTGAGAAATCAAGTGGGGAGAAGTAAAATACATGGGAAGAAAATGAAAACTTCTCTCCTTTTTATTGCTAGTCGTCACATGTTAGATGATATGGGAGAAGCCAGAGACCATTTTCTGGCATCCGCCAGAGACAATCGCATGCCCATTTGTAGTGTCCACGTGTTCATTTGTCGTGTCCACATGGACCCACCAATTGAACAATCCAAATTAATTCATTGGTGCACCACCACCAAGTGTGTGGTCAAGATTCCTGGTACCGCGCGTATATATTCCTTCACAACTTAAAAGCTAAAGTCTCAATTAAGGTCGTCAATGTCATTACCAAATTTACCTTGGTATATATAAAATCTGAGACTATCATCCACCTCAGGCTTATTTGTGCCTCATAGTTTTCCAGGGTCTATGAAGGAGATAAATAATTTATTTTATCGTGTCATTTCTATGGTCAGTATATAAGATGGACCTAGCTACCATCAATCATTCTCGGTGGACCCTACCCTAACTCATCAATCTCACACGTTCGACCATCGTGCATCTAGAGATATGCCTAGAATTAGTATTCTGATTCTGGATTTCGGACATTACACGCTGAGGGTAGAGAAGGTTAATATTCTGATGATTTTGGATTTCCTACAGCACAAGCCGGAAGCTATATTTTACAAGAAATGTTAGTACCAATGTAAACTTCTACATTCTTAATTGTGGTTGCAGCATCTGTTACTTTTCCTTCTTATTTTTAGGACAAAATCAGATTTGAGATCATTTATAACTTCTTTCTTTGAAAAAGATTGTTTTCTTAAGTCGGTAACAATGACAGGTGTTGCAATTATCGTGAGGGTAGATAATTTTTTCAAAATCCAGTCATAAGTTTTCTTCAAAAGAAAATAATTACTTCATCCATTAGTGACGCGAGGAGGTGCGTCTCGGGCCCCTTTTAATGTCACACGTCCCTCTTTTAACTCCATTTAATTATGTTTAAGATAAACTCACTCCTAAAGTTCATTCATTTACCCTTGTTTTTTTTTATAAAAATAAATTTTTTTAACCACACGAGTTAAAAAAATTAACTAGAGTTCATATAAGTTGAGTTAGCTTTGTGAGAGCGAGGAGCAATAGTTCGCTCATCGCCAGTGGAGCGAACTAGCGTTCTTCTTCAAATTATAAGTTGAGTTAACAATAAATGTAAAAATTAATGCTGACTACTTAGGATTAATGGGAAACATAATGCAATGGCATAGAAGCCTGAGAATCATTCTCCACATATGCATGAGGAAATCTGAGTTGTAGTATTCTCCAATTGATTTGATTATTTGTGGTTCCTCATCTGCTAGGACCCCACCAATTGATCTATCGGGCGGATCAATCATATCATCTACAAGGATTTGTGAAAGAGAATGATGTGATGTTTGATTGTCTATCCGCAAATCCTGTGTTTGATTGGATGTCTCAAAAATCGTGCCGACCAGATGATGCTCTCTGGTCCTATGGCCAATTATCGAAATGAGTGGCAGAAAAGGTTGGAAAGTCCATCGAGGATAAACCATCCCAGATCCATTCAGATTAATCCTAAAGAGTAAAAAAAATCTAATCAGAGTTAAATATATTTTCTAAAAGTCATAAGTTTTAGTGAATCTTAACCCCAATTACTAAAGCTTAACAGGGACACGTGTGGGTTTGATTGAACTCTCCCCGTATTCAATTGCGATTGGCTGTGATTCGATTTCTTCATTACAAGTGTAGATTTTTATTTATTTTTTGATAAAAAAGTTATCATGTAACACATAGCCACACCTAAGATAGCCACTAAAGTGTCATAAGGGTAAGTCCAGCAATGATAACAAAAAGGTCTGTCTTAAGGAGAGTTGATGGCCCCTTACCAGTGTAGTTACAGAGTTCTCAAAAATGCAGGCCCATGAATATCTTATATGATGAACAACGCCTATATGTCACAGTGTAGCTGCCAAAGTCCCGGGAATGATAATAACATCAGTGCTTGGGTATGAGCCAACTATGGGAGGAACACACCTTGGTAATCGAGGTTGACTGCAGGGGTGTCAATAGAGCAGGGCCCCGCCTGGCCCGGCCCAATAAATTGTTGGGCTGGGTTCTGCCCAAAACCTTAGGTCCCGTGGCCTGTTATTCTAAACTTTTAATTGCCGTTTGTCTTGGCATTGTTATTTTAAGGGTCCGTTTGATTCAGATCATTGTAGTTATTCTAATAAGCATGTCATGAATAAGTGTGTTTATCAATAAGTATTCATAAGTGTTTATTCTGATAAGCATGTCATAAGTGATTATTCTAATAAGCATGTCATGAATAAGTTTGTATGTCAATAAGCAGTCATAAGTGATTTTTCTGATAAGCATGTCATGAATAAGTGTGTTTGTCAATAAGCGTTGATAACTATAATCCGGTTTGGTTGACACTTTGCCGATAAGCATGGTAACAAAATTTTCTGATTTTTTCAAAAAGTCTTGAATAATATGTATTTTTTCATCGAACAATTAATTCCCGAACTATTCATTAATTTTTTAAAAAGTGACGAATTTCACGATTGATTTAAGTTTTTTTTTTTGAAAAAGTCCCGAATAAATATGTAATATATGAAATATGTTTACTTATAATTAGTTATCCTATTTAATATTTTTATATACCTTATCCAAAATTTTACCAATTTATTTTCGAATTTTCCTAATTTTTCCAAAAAATTAAACTTTTTTAAGACAAAAAGTCTAGAACTCCACCTTAGTAACTATGGTTAGTATCAAGTTATTTTTTCTTTATAATTATTAAATTTATTTTTTATTTTTTACATTTTTTTCTTTGCCAAATTTTGTCAATTTTTTTTCCAAACTAAACCCCTACTGAATTAGTCCTGCACCCCAACTTTATTACTATGCCGATAAGCAATTATCTGATCTTTCTAAAAAATAAGTGTTTTGATCATTTTATAAAAAAGAAATGAATATTTTGAAGAATCACTCTCGAGCTTGTCTTATAAGCTGTATTGGATGCAAATTTAGGCCACATATAATCTTAAAAGGTATATAAGCGGTTATGCTCTACAATCATCACCTCATGCCAAGATTATGGAATCACCGATTATTTTCACAATCGGCTATTATATAATTGCTTATGACGAATTAAACCAAACACTTTTATCAGGGCATAATACAGACATAAGTGATTAAGTCCCAAATAAGAGCTTATGATAATTTGAAAAAAACAAGTTCTAAATAAAAATCCAACAATTTTATCTTTGCAATCAATGATTGGCTAGGTTTGATCTGGCCTAGACTCGGTTGGTTATTAATCCGGCGAAATGAAAATGTCCCTCAATTTATATGTGAATTTCTTAAAGTACCCTGACATGAGAACATGTATTGCTTTGTGAGGAAATCTAATAAGGTTTTTTGTGTTAGGTGTATCATTTGCACTCCATTTAGGGGACAACTAAAATTTAATGTTTTAGTAACTTGTAATTAGAAGCATAAGCAAAGCTTTACCTCAACTGCAAGGATAAATGGTTGAAACTCAATTCAGTGTAGGTAAAATGTCATTTTCTTCTTCTATATTGCTCACATTGCTTAGCAACAATTGTATTATCTATCAATTGCCCAGTCTACAACACCCTCTCAAATGGAACTTTTACATTTCTGCAACAATTTTATCTAGTCTCACTTATCCTCTTCCCTTCTCACTATGAAGGTATGAAGGTAACATATTCAAGATTAAAATAAGATATGAAAAGATTAAAATAAGATATGAAAGAGCCGCATACCTGTGTTGTGCGATACTGTTAATGAGAGAGCTTCGATAGCACACTCATCCTATATGTCATCCACATCATAAGCTGCATCCTTAAGTATCTTAAGCCAACTTCAACTGCTTTATCCTTAAGTTGCTTCACATAAATTGAAGGATATGTGGCGTGAGTTTTTCAAATTCGACAGTTGGGTGTAGGATATGTGGTCCCTTAGAGAGATATGACAAAAGATCAACCTAATAGGAAGTGTGTAGACTATCTGATTAGAAGTCAGAAAATCAGCGATTCTATAGACTAAATAGAGTAACCTTAAGATATTACTAACCCTCCTTAGGTCCCACATCAGTTGGGTACTAGAACCCTCCTTAGGTCCCACATCAGTTGGGTACTAGACTCCGCAAGACGTATAAGGGAGTTCGGATGGGCAACAGCGCAACTGGTGGCCCCCATATTCAACCCACATCCAAAAATGGTAGGCCTACTTTTCTCAAGACACAAAGGGGCAACAGCGCAACAGCATGCGCTATTGCCCATCCAAACTCGTGTATAAGGGGGCATCCACTCCTCCGAATTAGTCGGACCCATTTAGAGTGGGTGTGTGGATCTACCCTTAAGGCACCTTAGCAATTACCATAGGTTTGATTGTATGTGTGTGTGTGTTAGATGATGACCTTAAACCCAAAAAAAAAAAAACTTAAGGAGTTAATACTTTGCATGGATCCCACAAGTTGGTTGTGACATAAAATATATATTTTAGAAGAGTGCTAGCCCTACTCTCAATCAACCCTACTCTCACCCTCCACCAACCACCTGTCCATTTTGTAATGATTTAAAAGACTCTCTCACCAAAAAAAAGGGATAGGTGGTTGGTAGAGAGTGAGAATATGGGTTGGCTGAGAGTAGAGTTAACATTACTCTATATTTTATTATCAAAGGAGCTAGGTAAAGTGATGAAAATTTTTTGACTTGTGGGAGTGTGCTTAGCATTCCTCCCTCTAAAAAAAAAAAAAAAAAAAACAGAGGTGTGAAAATTCGTCACTCAAGACGATTTTCCCCGTATGAAAGTAGGAGAAATGCTTGGGAGGCCCGGCCCGTTAAAGTTAGGGATGGGCCGGATGGAATTGATGCGGGTAGGGAGATATTGATTATTTCTTGGTCGGAAATGTTCCTGGTGCTCAGCACCAGCCACCAGCCCTTTCTCCTAAGGTGGACAATCCCTAACCAGACCGATCAATTCCCCGAAATACTAGGTCAGCCTAAGGTTAAGATATTAAGAACATCCCATGACTAGATAGTATATATGAAACAGAGTTGAAGAAAATATTCTAGTTATTCATATACCTTGATTGAACTAATTAGGTTAAAGAATATATTCTAGACACATACCTTAGAGAACATGTTACAAAACAAACGTCTGAATTGTAAAATGAGTTGGAGAACTCTTATTTCTGATGATCTTAATAGCAAAAATTTGCAGATGCTAGTGATTGTTCTTATCTTAAATAGTAAATTTTTGTGATTTATATATTCTAGTTTGGTCAGCCTAACCCCAAGAAAAAGTGGTATAATGAACTCCGTTGTCGTCTATTATATGTGCTTCCACATTGCAAATGTTGTCATCTATATGCACATGCAGAAGCACTACTGACCTTATGCTATGTTTGGTTGTCGAGAAAATAGGAGAAAACATGGAAAAGAAAAGAAAATTTTGGATTTCCAATACAATTTTTAGTTATGTTTTGTCCAATTTTCTTTTCTTTTCTTTTTTTTTCCATGTTTATAATTTTTTCTCGGCAACCAAACATAAGGTTAGAGTATTTCTAAATATATGTTAATTTACCAATTACTGGAACCAAGAGCTTTAGTCGGAGACATATCGCGAAATCGGGTGGCAATTACTACCAATTGCCTCATGTAATTCTTGCGCCATTGAGCATGTTCCTGGTTAAATTGTTGCTCCATATATGAAGCTTGAGGTGCTGATCTTAATGGAAACATGGTTGTTTAATTAAGTTGGATATGCAAAAGGAGAGCTTAGGCCATCACAGACAAGGACTTCCATCTATTAACAATATAACTACTCGGAGACATAAACATAAGATTGCATGTACATATTTATATTATCAAGCTCTCTCTAGGAATTGGATGTAAAGTTGAAGTTGGCACAACTAGTTCGCCTGAACAAGAGTGATGAACTGAACCCCAACGATGACCTACTCAGATCAAACTGTAGAAGATTATCCTCCAGTTGGTGTCCCCCTATAACGATCGAAGCCATAGGGTGCGGCCCTCCATCCACGAACCCCAAACACAACACATCCTGCCCGGTCCGAACCATGGAATTCACTCCAAAGATCCTCCAAACCACATTTTCATTCTGCAACACAAGATCGATGTTCGGAACACCAGGCCCAACTCTTGTACTTGTGATATTAGTCGAGTTAAAGCATACACCAAAAGGTGCCACAGGTGCCACTCTATGGACCCAATAGAGCTCATTAGCGAAGAATTGTGTAACAGCCTTGTAAATGGAGGTTTCAAGAATGGTATAAGGAACAACAGTGCTGATCATGGTTCCACTGAAACCATATATGTTCTTGGACAACAAGGATGTATTGAGTGGAACAAGCTTGTTATTGATTCTTATGGATCTCACTCCTATATAGTACTCTCCTTGAGGACTTATGACCAGTGGGGTATGGCCAATTGCCTGTGAAATATCGATACCCGGAAGCATCATATAAGGCCCATCGCCGAAGAAAATGACACCATTGCTGGCCGAGGAAGTAAGACATAAGGCGAACTTTGGTCGAAACCCGAAGTGGGAGGCAAGTTGAGTAGGTAATGCAATTTGAGTCCTTCCTAGTCCTGCTATTCCTTGAACACCAATTGGAAGTGGTCCTTGCAATAAGAAGGCTGGTGCACAAGCAAAGAGGAAGCCAGGGACAGTAACCATGGGACCGGAGTTCGACCCGTCTGTTAATTGTATTGAGAGGACATCTTGTGCAAGCTCCCCATTCCCACTCTTATTAGTAACAGGGTTCACAGGTACTAGGCTACATGTATTGTTATGGCACCCGGGCCTAGCCGGAGAAGGACATGTGCGGCACCGGTGAGTATTGGCAATTGAGCATTGCGCTGAGTGGCAACGGGGAGCGCGGTAGGTCGATGACAAGTACTGATGCTCGCAATTTACCCATAAGAACAGGCCATTGAGGTCTAGAACAAATGGTACAGGCAAGAGGGGAGTTCTCTTGTGGATGGTAGTCACATAGAGATGTGTCGCCCCATCTTTACTGACGGGCAAGACGAGTGTGTTCGGCTTCAAGTGTCTTTGGGCATGAGAGAGAGAGATGAGAAGGAGAGAAAATAACAGAAGAAAACTAAGAAAAGAAGCCATTGAAGGAAGACGGGTTGTGAGGAGAAGATAGTGTAGTAGTAGTAGTAGTGACTGGTGGATGATACTGAGCACGGTGCGTATTTTATAGGGTGGTGGAGTTTTGGTGCTAGTGGGGGGTACGCGGCTAGCGCAAGCAGTAGCGACATGTTTAGATCATTTGTCTTTAATATTGGCTTGGTCGTTTTCTTCCGCATGGGTTGAGAGTGACGTTGTAGTGAGATGGTGTTGTGTGGACTTAAGCTCATTTTAGCAAGTAACGATGGGGATGATCATCCTAAAAGAACAAAGGCAGTTGGTAAGAGAGAGCACTTGGCTATGTTAGAGAGAGACACACTCGCTTAACATGAACTCTTACGAACAAACAAATTTTTTTTTTGTTGTTGTAACATAAGGTGTACAAACGTCCAACCCTAACAAGGAAGGACTAAGTCCCTTCATATGCTTGGAATCCCCTCGCAAATGAACAATGCCAACATGATATACTCTTGAGTTCGGATGGGCAACAACACTCGTTGTTGTACTGTTGTCCGTCCTGTGTCTGACAGGGGAAGGTCATACATCAATAAGGGTGGACTCCATGTGAATAGAGGGTGGGCCCCAATCCAAGCTAGACACAGATGAGAAACAGCGCAACAACAAGCATTGTTGTCCATCCGGACTCTATAATCTTAGAGCAATGCTAGCATCATGCTAGTAGGACAGCATGGCCTTAGGGCGTCGACTTAGCGATAACCAAGACCTCGTTCTCCTTGGAACAATTTTCGATTGTTCTTTAAAAAACAAGAATATATAAGACAAATTTATAAAAGAGTTCAAATATAAAGCGAGCTCTACTTCATCCAAAAAGAGAGCTTCCATTTTTACCTATGAGGAGTGCTAGCCCAATCGCATTTACTCCAAATTTTTTCATAGACATAAGACTAAGTATAATGCAAGACTAAGTATAACACGTGGAGATGTTTGATGTTTTTAACAGATGAAAAAAGTAAAAATTAGGAAATGTATGACATTTGTAGCCACCAAGTTGGTCTCTAGAAGATTTACCAATATGGCTAGCATTTCTGTTTACCTATTAGGGGTGACAATATATTTTGTAATTAAAGAGAGATTGTTTTGCAAAACTGACACCGTCTCTCTTCACTGCCTTACACAAAAAAAGAGGAGCTCTACTTTTCCATTGTGAACAAGAGCTCCACTGTGTAATTAAACTCTGTTATAAAAACGAAACACAAAAAATTTAAGAAATCCTTTAAAATTTAGGAGTTTTTAACATTTTACAGAAATTCTTTAAAAATATAAGAATCTTTTCTTTTTATCTGATAATCTTTTCTTTTTATCTTATACTTATAAAATGTTTGGGTTTTTACATTTTATGTGATTCCTTCAAAATTCAAAATTAAAAAAATCCCATGATTTCAAAACCCTAGACATTTTAGGGCCCTAAGTTAATGTGTTATAAGGCATGGCCTTTGGTTCACCCTAGGCTGGTAAGTGGTACCACCGACCCAGAGCTTATCCTGTATATATTTATATATTTATTTGTATGTATATATTGGCGGATGCTAATATATATCACTCTCTTTTGATGTTTTCGAATAATAACGTGTAGCATTTATATATTTACACACAAAAAAATCTGGGTTTAGAGCTACATTCTCCAAACAGTTGCATTACCATTAATTGTCAGATAAATGAGAAATATCAAAATACTTTTTAATAAGCTCCAACCAAACTATTTGATTTCTCTCTTTTATATGTGTTGATGGTCACTTTTGCTAGTGTGACATGGAGGAATAGTGTATATGTGTTGATGGTCACTTTTGCTAGTGTGACATGGAGGAATAGTGAGACGCGTAGACTCTTTTGGGTGCAGTGTTGGTGCTAAAACATGTTCGACAGGTGACGTGCCTCCGGACACACTCGGTCCTTTCAGGTGCACTGTCGGTGCTAAAATATGTTCGACAGGTGACGGTGCCTCCGGGCACACTCGGCTCTTTCGGATTCGAAAGGTGACCGTGCCTCCGAGCACCCTCAACCCTTCCAGATGCATCCTGGATGCTAAAAATGATTAATATTTAATCTTTAGTTAATCTATCCATTTTACGGACCTTTGCGTCTTGGGTATGCAATTACAAATAAACTGTTTAACTAAAGGAGGACAAATGCCTAAGATAAAGTCCTTTACATGTGGGTTGGCACCTCGAACTTTAATATTATGCCTTTGTAATAACACTTGTTATCTGTGGGTCACAACACTTCGAACAAGTATGAAATCCATGGTTAACAGGCTGCATTGCCTTTATAAATTATCAGTCAACTGTGAGTTATTGCACCTCAAGACATGGTAATATCTGTCGTTTGCAAGTTATGACACCTCACGATTTGGTAAATATTCGGGAAAAAAAATGAGAATTGTGGTTTGGTGGGTAGAGAGGATCGCTGACAAAGGCAAACACCTTCGTTTTTGCGCGTCCGGCAACAAGACTGCAAAGTGGGGTGCCGCCTGTGTCAGACCACTTAGTGTATGAGAAAGAGTAAATGTCGTCATGGGCACTTGAGAAAGTGACGCGAGATATTCGTGATTAGATAAGGCTTACGCCTGAGATATCCAGATTTGATAACATTAATTAGTTAAATAATGCTTATTATTTTCGGGGTATGAAGTGCTTTTGCCAAGTCTATAAATAGGGAACACTCCCTATGGAAAAAATAGCACAATACTGGACTGAGATTCCGGACCAGGAACTCATCTTCTCCAACTTGCTCTCCAGTCCAGCTAAGACTGCTCTCGGTACTCTTCTTGTAGCATCTTGAAACTTTTCGTACCTAATGAATAGCGTTCTCATCCCCAATTGGCATTTCACGCAGTCTAATTAATAAATAAAGAAGAATTGAAAGATTCTAAAATACCAGAAATGTTCATCTTTGAATGACAAGTCCAACGCAAGTTGAATCGTCAAAATCCGACAAACGAGTCAAAAGTTATGGTCGAAATATCAAAGTGGGAAAAATGAGAGAAAACAGCAAAATGGATAAAAACATAAGGAATCGGTCGACCGAACAGTCACCGGTCGACTGATACCCATTACCGATCGACCGAACATCGCACTTTTTGTATGGGCTTTATTCCAGAGAGGTCATTTTTGACCAGTCGACCGATCATGCGGGATTTTGCCCTTTTGGTTGGTTTTTGCCAAATCATTGAAGGTAAATGGGTCTTTGACTCCCTTTTCTTCTATATAAGCCCAAAATCGTGGGTGAAGATTTCATAAACCCTCAAAGCTCATACTTGAGGATTTTGAGAGAGAGGAAGAGAGAACCTAGGGTTCCTAAAGGTTCTCCCCATTTGAGAGAACGATCAAGGGTTTGAGAACCCTAGATCATCCAAAAAGCTTGAATTTCTCAATTTAAAGCTCAAGCACACGTGGAGTTCCTTCTCCAAGCTCGGCAATGTCTTCCACGACATTTCCCAAGGGTTTTCTTTCATTTTTCAAGGCCGGTACCCTATGCTACTCTTCTACTTCATCTTCTTATCATTTTCTTCATTTTGTGGGTTTTCCCCAAATTTCAAGCATAAGAATGTGATGAAATTGATGGATGAAGAATGTGATGGGCGATGGATGCCATGTGGATGTTGTAATGAATGAAATGGGAAGGGTATTTTACCAATAATGAACACACATGGATGATAGATGGATTGGATGAAACATTGATCAAGAAAAACATGATTTAAGGCATATGAAATTTCTAGGGTTTTATGATAGTGTGTTACTCGTTTTTTTATAATGGCATGAATATTCTTATGTGTTGAAATAATATTATTCCATGTATTATTATTTTCAATGTCGCGTTTAATTCCAAGATAAAGTATGTACACGGCTTCACGAGCACAACATGCATGACATGGTTTATCGGGTTTTTCAAGAACAATGGTTTTATTCTCGATTCACGAACACCATGACAAAGTCAAACCTAAGGGTTGGTAAATAGAGGTAGGACATATCCTAAGATATATTTTGCATCGCTTTTGACAAGAGCAAGAACCTAAGTAACCAAAGCGGCGAGCGGGGGCGAGAACGCGAGAGCGTCAAATTCCAATTTATAATAATGTTAAGAGCGCCTCCGGAGCGTCTATATAGATTTTTGAAAATTATTTTAAAATTAATAAAACATACAATATCTAGTCAAAGCAAATAAGATGTAGAAAAACTTTCATTTATTTTAATTCTCAACCATAAAATATATTTTAAGAGATTTGAAAGATCTATTGATCGATTGATATTCAATCGGTTAATATTTATGTACTTGTGGATAGAGATAGACGTAAGGATTGGATAGGTATAAAAGAAAGAAAATAAAAATTTTTAAATAAATGTGTGAAGTGACATGATGAAAGAAAAGACCTTTGCAGCTTTCGCACACTTAATAAGGGTAAAATATAAAAGAACAGTTCATCATCTTCCTTCCGCCCTCTTCTTCTTTCGACGCTACTTACAGTGGTTAAATGATTCCAATAACTTCAAAAATAACGATTTTCTGCCCTTCAAATCAACCGAGATTTTCACAATTTGAAACCGCGCTCTCCAAAATGGCAAACCGTGCTCTCATGGCGAATCCGCTCTCAAACTGTGAGAGCGATGTTTGAGAGCAGGAGCGGATACTAAGGTACACGGTTTGGGTTATTAAGGCAAGAACACGTCAAGCAAGATGTTAGTGCGCCTCCAAGCATGCATGTTACTTTATTGTATTTTTACAAAAGAGGGGGTTTACACTTCCCTCCATTCAAGTTGCTTCATTGCATTTTCGTAAAAGATGAGGTTTTACACTTCTCTCACTTCAAGTTGCTTTATTCCATGTTTCGCAAAAGAGGGGGTTTACACCACCATCTCTTCAAGTTGTTCAAGGGCACTAACATCCCAAGCGCATGAGCATGTTTAAATTCCAAGCAAGCAAGCACGAACAATTTAATTTCATGACATGACATGCACGACACGACATGACACGCATAACACGACATGACAAACATGACATGACAAGACAAACAAGACAAGACAAACAAAACAGACCATGACACGATAAGTTTTCAAGCACGAAAAGAGTATTTCAAGTCAAGTCAAGCACACGATGATTTCAAGAGTTTTCTTGGCTTTGATGTGATGCAAGCATGAAATATAAACTGTTTATCTTCCTGTTATGACATGAATTGCTTCTGTTTTATTTTCATTATTATGTTGCTATGACTATTGGTTAGTATTTGGTACCCGCTGAGTGTTTCAATACTCAGCCGTACATTTGATGTCAGCGGGTGTTAGTGGAGCAGCTGCTCCCTTTGACATATGTGCTCCCGGTCTATGGGAGTGAGAGAAGTACTTCGAGGAGGTCCCTGTTGAGGAGCCTCATGTAGAGGGCCATTATTAGGTGGTAGATTCTAAGTGAGTGTGAGTGAGCATGAGAGATTTTATACCCATGTATTTTGGCGGGCATGTCCGCACCTTGTTTTTGTTGATTTCACTTCTGTATAGAACTTGAATTATATATATAAATAAAATGTTTTGTTAGACTTCCGTTGTGCCATGTTAGTATATGTTTACACTATTTTATCCTCTATTGTATATGTTCCGTGTGTTTTGTAGGATGGTTTGTTAAGCATGTCATGTAGGTCATGATAAGTCGTTCGAGATTTACTCTAACTCTTAGAGTGAGTTTTGGGTCGCGACACTTCTCTCTTAAGTGTGCTTTATTGTCCTCCATTTCACAACCATTTATCTCCTCAAAACTGTCCTAGTCAGTATGGTTATACTCAAGTTTAGGCTGACTTAGTGATCATTTCCACCTTCATCCTTGTAGTCTTCACATGGCTGTCCAACTCAGCACTTGCAAAATCCACAACTTACAATAAGCAAGCAAGGGGGCTAGCACTCCCTTAGTTTTTATTTTGTATATTTAAAGATTTTATGAGAATAGAAAGATAAAGGACACTAAGACAAAGATTAGTACATTAAGATAAAGATTAGTACCGCAAATTGTCCTGAATCACCATCTACGGTAATGCATGCTTTTGCTCGCACAAAGTGCTCATTGTCAATATTGCTCTCCCAAATATAGAAGGAAAGTAGTGATCGAAAACTCTTGATAGGACTTACTAAGGAGAGCTGTACCGTTAAATTTTAAATCCAACAGTCCACACGCATATATGCATTGAATGGTGGGCCCTACCTTAATTCTTAGCTCCATTAGATTATGAATCAAGTGGCTTAGCTTTTGATAGTAGGTATTATCCAAAGTTTTCAATCACTTCTCAATATATAAACCGGTGTGCCAAAAACCACGGATGCAAAATTTCAAACTCGCAGAGATAAACAACACGTGTTTTTTGATTTTATAAGTTGCTTTTACATTGGGTTAAAGCAACAACGGTAAAACTTTGCTTTTGAGGCTAGCATTCCTCATTGAAAAATTATTTGTTTAAAAAACAATGGTTTGACATAAGAGTACATAATTTTTTTTGTTTTTGTTTTGGTTACACATAATAGTACATAATTACTCTCGATTTATCTATCTGAAAGCAAAGCCAATTTCATTTCACCCAAAACACAAAAGAAGAAACTTAGTTTGCAATTATATTTAATTTTAATCTCAATAATTAACATTATATATAAAAAAACAAAAAAACTCAAAATCTTTTGAAATACTTCAGGTGCATGATCTTATGAGAACAGTAATTATAACAGGAATTTTGTACCCGACCCACCAACCGTAGGGTTATTATTTGAACCCGTGAAAAGTATCGGGTTTTGTTTCATAAACCCATTATATAATTAGATCAGATCCCCTGACCCAACAGGTCATGACTTATGAGATGTAGCTAATTTATTATTATGCATGTTTAATTATAGACTTGAGATTCTCTCAGGTTTCCTAAGTCTTAATTATATACAGAGTAAATTCAAGTTCACATGTAATTAAATTTTGGAATATGATTAATAAATTTAAATGGGTTTGGTTGAGGACGCCGTCGATGGTCCGGGTTTGCCCATTTCTACCCGTTTATAACCAGGTCCGATATTTGTTTACAAACCAAAATCTACCTGACCCGAACTAACTCTTAGTCAATCTAATCCCCCCTGCTAAAAAACTAGGTCATTCAGGAAAACTGAAAACCTAGGAAGAAGGGTGAAGTGGAAGAAGAGTTTCAACTTTCAAGCAAGAAGAAATTCCTCATCAAGTTCTCCAATCTCAATTTCAAAGCATTTGAATACTCTGTTTCAGGTAAACATAATATCTCTATAATTACTTTATATAGATTTGAGTCAACTTAAATTCCTTATCAGGTTCTGCTCTGTTCTTGCCATTTATTGGATTTTGTTCTGTTTGAAGTTAAATCATTTTTCTTCTTCATTTTTATTTTCCAATTATAAAATGATGAATTGACTGCAAAACATTTCATAGTGTGCTGCAATGGCAGAAACATAATTGTTAGGGAAGATATTGGATGAGATCAGAAGGATTAAAGATCCCATTTTTTTTCAAAAATCAGTATAAATTGTAGTACAGCAGTGCATTCAATGGGCTATTTGTGGTTGAGTAATTGATAATTAAAAAAGAAAGATATGTTAAGGTTCAGTGAGAATAGTGCATAGCTCATGTTTTTCTAATCCTGTTTTGGGTCTTAGTAGAAATTGTTAGGGTTTTCGTTTAGCTTGTTTGTTTTGATTGTTCTTCTATCATGGATTCATGACACAGTCATTTACAATTGCCTCTTTGATATAGAAGGGTGTAATAATTTTTTTTTAATGGGTAATAAGTCCATGTACTATTTAGTGGAAATTAAATAAAAAGGGAGTTCACGGGTAAATGAACTCACAGAAAACAAAGAGAAAGAAAGCACCTCCTACCTACCCCCAGTGAAAATGTTGTAATATCCTAACATAAAAATTTTGGAGGTTTATAAGCAAAATTGTCTGCCTACTTTTTTTTTTTTTGGTAACGGAGGGTGTCCCAAAGCCTTCGATCCAAGGAATAGTCCCTTCAGGTATCCGCACCGATCCAATCGGAATTTTCCCTACGGATACCAGGGTAAGTTGAGGAGTGGGAGTTGAACACACGAGCACATGGAGCAAACCCGGGATGCTAGCCAACTGCACTAACCCTTGGTGGGTCTGTTTGGATACGTAGTTCTTAATTATGATGGCAAAATATACCATGTAATCTTGAAATATGGTGATTACTGTGCATCTGAACTTATACTATATGTTTTCTTGCTTCTATTATGATTTACTTGTTACAGAGATGTCATTTTCGTTGCATTTGCACTATTTAGTTAAATAAACTTGTGATTGTAGGTGTAAACCATCATTTTTCTCAAAAACATACTTTGTGTGATTATTAATGCTAATTTTTTTTTCAAGGATTTTCAAGGATCAAAATGGATGAACACGAGGGAGCAAATTCAGTATCAGCAGAGAATCCATTTTTTGAGGTTGGAGACATTAAGGATGAGCCTGGGGAGCTAACACCTACCCCTCTCAAAAGATATGTAACATTTTTTGAACATAGAAAGGAGGGGAATGCTTGCAAGTGGATTTGTAATTTTGGGTGCAGGTCCGAACCTTATACAGGGACATATTCTCGTATTAGAGCTCACTTGATCGGATTGTTACCTGGACAGAAATCGCAAGGAGTGGCATTATGTTCTAAGGTACATGAAGAAGAGAGGGAGAAAATGAAAAACAAAGAAGACGAAGCTAAGAGAATTTTCGGAGGTTGTTCACGCAAAAAGCTAGTTCCGAGCATTTCAGTTGTTTCACCAATATGCAAGACGAACAGGAGTATGAAGATAGCAAAAAGACAGAAGAGCATCCCTGATATGCTTAGAATATCTCATAGAGATGATGTGGATGGGGTAATTGCAAGATTTTTCTATGGGAATGGGATACCTCTTAATGTAGCAAAGTCCCCTCTTTGGTCTGATATGGTGAAGGCAATTAATGAAGCACCTAAGGGGTATGAGCCACCATGTGTAGAGAAGATAAAGACTACGCTTCTTGATCAAGAAAGAACTAAAGTTGATCAGGCATTAATTTCTTTGAAGCAACAATGGCCAACGTATGGGGTTTCAATTGTCTCATATGGTTGGACAAACCTCAAGAATAAACTATTAGTTAATGTAATGGCAGTGTCAGGAGGTAGGACGATGTTTATTCGTGGCATTGATTGCCTTGGAGATGAAAAATCAGGCGAATATATAGCAGATTTTTTGCTCAAAGCTATTGAAACTGTTGGTGCATGTAATGTCGTGCAAGTTGTAACTGATAGTGCAACCGCATGTAAGACTGCAGGGATCATCATTCAAAAGAGACACCCTCATATCTTTTGGTCTGGTTGCATGGCTCATACTTTGAGCCTCTTGATAAGAGATATTATAAACTCAATGCATCCATGTTTATCTTTTGTTGGTGATTGTTATAGGAGGGCAAAGGGCATCATGAAATACATTAAAAATCATAGTTCGGCTCTCTGTATATTTCGAACATTTTCAGCATTGAATGTTATACAAGTTAAAAAGGCAAGATTTGGACATCATTTTGTTGTATTAGACCGTATTGCTCGGGTGAAGAATGATTTAGTGAGCATGGTTTTGAGCGAGGAATGGGAAGAACTCAAGAGAGGAGGTTTAAATATGGAGCATGAAGAGGTAAGAAAAACCATATTGGATGACGACTTTTGGAAGAATTTAAAGATTATATTGGCATTCACAAAGCCAATTTGGGGGATGATTCGCTTTTGTGACTTAGATAGAGCTGTAATTGGGGAAGTTTATGGGAGGATGGAGGACATGTTGGGATGCATAAAAGTGGCATTGTTGGATAATGTTGAGATGTATCAAGCCGTTCAAAATATTGTTATGGGGCGATGGGAGAAGATGGATTTTCCTTTGTATACTCTTGCATATGTGCTTACTCCTTATTATTATTCAGAGTCTTGGTTGATGAGTGTGGCTCCGGGGGGAGAGAAAAGGAAGAAGCCTCATGCAGATCCTAATGTTCACAAGATTTATTTGGATGTAGTGGATCAACTAGTTAGGGATCCAAGGGAAGCGTCTTTAGTCCGGCAACAACTTAGTGACTTTGTCAGTAACAGAGGTGTTTTTACTCGTCCTCAAGCAATCAAGGATAGAGAGACAATGCCTGCAATATCATGGTGGGATTTATATGGTGTAACTGCTCCAGAGCTTTACAGTTTGGCAGTTAAAGTGTTGTCCCAATGCGTTAGCACCTCATGTGTGGAGAGAGCATTGAGTACTTATGGGTATATCCATAGTGTTAAGAGGAACAAGATGAACGCTGATCGTGCAGATACTTTACTATATGTCCATTATAACCATCGATTACTGACGCGATACAGGGAGGATTATGAGGGAACCTATAAGAACTGGGATAGTTTTGTTAATGATGACAATTTAGAGAATGACATGGAAGCCATTGAAGAGAGAGAATATGGCGTACTTTATGCTGATGAGATTGATGCTCCGCGGTCCCCACCTTCTAGCATTACAACAATTAGCTTTCCTCCTCCAGGATTCTCCAATTCGTTGCAAGCACAAAAGCATGAGGAGATTGCACGTGCTAAAAGGCTACGCATGGGATAATTATGTACTCTCTTCCTCTTCTTTGTTCATAAAAGATTATGTATAAATTAAGATGTGTTAGAATGGACAATTGTTTACTTTGTGAGCTTAGAATTGTTAGATGCTGAAGTTGACATATTAATTTTCCTTTTTTTGTTTGTATAGTTGAGCATATTGATAGGGAAATGTTTGTGAATTAACTCATGAAGTTAATTTATCGGAGCTTTTAAGGAAATCCGTTCATACATATATGTTTGTGCATGCGCGTGCATGTAAGCTCCAAACTCTAAGATATAATTAAATCTGGTGCTATCGCTCCTGGTTCTAGGCAGACTAACAAAGATGAAGTTGATTATATTAACATCATTTATTGCCAGAGTTGAAATTTTGTTTTATTTGTCTAAAATGTTGGGACTTTGAGTTGATCAGATGATTCATATACTTCGTGGGGAATTTGGTTAAGTCTCTCAATTGATGATAAGATGGATTTTCAACATAGTTGGAAATTTTATCATGTTGAATTTTATTTTATATATATATATATTTGGGCATATATGATTTGTTTTTTGTGTGAGGTGAAGGATGTGGATTAACGGGGGTACTATATCAGCTTTCTTTTCATATATCAACAAGACACCAACAAAAGACCAATTTTTTTTCCCCCTATCGTTTTCCTATTTATTTTAGTTGGTGACATGATAAGCTGGATGTTGACGAAGGTGGAGAACTGTCATCTCAATATAGGTGTTGCAGTTGGTAGGAGGGATGTTTTCTAACCTCACATTCCAGATGATACCATCATTATTTGCAATGCTGTGGAAGAGCAAATCTATAATTTAAAGCTCATTCTCAAGTGCTTTGAGGTGATTTCCAGGTTTAAGATTAGTGTAAGAAACAATGGGCTAATGAGAATCAACTTGATAAGACGAGAAGTGAATGACCTTGCTAATTATGGTATCTAAATTGGAAGGGTGGCGTATTTTCGTATTTTCAACCTTGTTTATCCCCTCAGGACAAACCCGAGATTGCTTGAGTTTTGGGATCCAGCTGTAGGGAAGTTTCAGAGAAAGAATGACCATATGGAATAAGAACATCTCTTGGACAGAAAATTACTCACTAACTCTTTCTAATCTACCTGCCTATTATTTGTCCTCATACGAAATCATCTGCACTATGGCAGATAGATTAGTGAAGATCAAAGGTACTTCCTCTAGGAGGCAACGCAACTATGTAAGGATCATGTGGTAAAATATGTGTAAGACAAAGGGAGCTGGTGGGCTAATGCGGGGAAATTTGGGAGCGGAATATGAAGGTAGGCTTAGGAGGATCACTTCTGAGACCAATAGCCTTTTGGTTTTCCATCGTTAAAGCATTTATTATATGGATCCAAATGATTGCGCTTTCAACTTAAATCCTAGAAACCATTCCTGCTATTTTGAAGGTTCATTAGTGGTCTTAACTCACTACAAATTTCTCTCCTTATATCTGGTATAATGTGGAGAATGAGAGCTAGGTTTTGGGCTGATCTTTGTACGGTGAAAGACCTTTTTGTGTAGCATTTCCTCATTTTTATAGATGCGCCTCATCAAAAATATTTTTATTGCCAACGTTGCTTCCTTTTATTACATTTTGGAATCTTAAATTGGGTTAGTTGTCTTTGACACGCAATGGCTTCAGGGAAAAAAAAATTCTTTTGGAATTCCTTTAAGATTTCTGTTTACACCATTTTGGTGAGGGCTAGAAAATTTGATCTCTTGAACTAAATGGGTCATTCCCTTCTAAATTTCATTTTGATGTCTAGTGGATTCTAGTTCTAGTCCTTCGTCCTCCCCAGCTAAGATTATTTAGAAGTTGATTGCTCCTACTAAGGATAAAGTTTTTACCAAGTATGGGTATAATACGACAATGATCCGTTCAAGAAGTATGAGTGTTATACGGCAAAAACACGGCAAAAAAATGGGAAACCATTTGACACCCTAGCACTAGACCAAAGAGGGGAATTAGAAAAACCTTTCCAGGAGGAAGAAGCTTGGAGTGCTATTAAAGCAATGGTAGGAGATAAATCTCCCGGTCCAAATGGCTTTTCCATAGAGTTTTACCGCTTATGTTGGGATATTGTGGGTTCGAACCTTCTTGCAGTTCTGTAGGAACTCCATGAATCGAACAAATTTGATGAATCGATTAATAATACATTTGTGGTGTTGATTTCGAAGAAATTTGGAGTAGAGGATATCAAAGATTTTAGGCCAATTAGTTTGGTAAGCTGTTTGTATAAAATCCTTACCAAAATCTTAGCAGCGCATCTTTGACTTGTTTTGGGTTCCATCATCTCACCCCAGCAGAGTGCCTTTGTTAGTGGTCGATAAATCTTAGATGGAATCCTCATCGCTAATTAATGTGTGGATGAGTGCCTGAGGTCACAAAATCCGGGATTGATTTGTAAATTGACATGGAAAAGGCCTATGATAATGTGAATTGGCAGTTCCTCCTATATTTGATGCAAAGGATGGGCTTTGGACCAAAGTGAATAAAATGGATTTTTCTCTTGTGTATGCTTCCTTCTCTATCTTCCTAAATGGTAGCTCCAAAGGCTTTTTCAGGAGCTCTAAGGGTTTAAGATAGGGGGACCCTCTCTCCCCTACTCTTTTTATCATTGTCTCAGAGGTGCTGTGTCGGTTGCTTTCCCGAGCAAATGGGGTGGGTTTTGAGGGATTTTCCATAAAGCTGAAATCACCTAAATATCTCTCATCTCCAATTTGCTAACGACACTAGTATTTTGTGGAGATTCAGCCTCACAGCTTCTTTATCTCAGATGTGTGCTGTGTTGTTTTCAAGCGGGCTTTCCCAAGCGAATGTCTCAGGTTTGAGGGTTAATTTGGAAAAGTATGAGGTTGTGAGTGTTGGAGAGGTATTGGAAGTTGCGAGGTTAGCGAATAGGGTGGGTTTTGAGGGATTTTCCGTAGGCTGAAATCACCTAAATATCTCTAATCTCTAATTTGCTTATTACACTCTATTATTTTGTGGAGATTCGGCCTCGCAGCTTCTTTTTCTCAGATGTGTGCTACGTTGTTTTCAAGTAGGCTTTCCCAAATGAACGTCTTAGGGTTGAGGGTTAATTTGGCAAAGTCTGAGATCGTGAGTGTTGGAGAGGTATCGGAAGTTGCGAGGTTAGTGGCCTGTTTGGGGTGTAGAGTGGGTTACCTTCCTTCCATGTACCTCGTCAATCGTCACGCCCCTTTGGGCTGGTTTTAAAGAAAAGTCGGTTTGGGCCCCAATTCTAGAGAGATTTGCCAATCGATTGTCAGGATGGAAATCGTCCATCTTATCTAAAGTAGGGAAGTTAACCTTTATTAAAAGCACTCTAAGTAGTCTTCCCACATATTTGATGTCCATCCTCACCATCCTTCGGTTAGTAGCCACATCTCTCGAAAAGATGCAAAGGGAGTTTCTTTAGAAAGGAAAAGGCAATAGTTTTAGGTACCATTTGGTAGCTTGGGAGAGTATCAGTCGTCCAATGAGTGGTGGGGGTCTGAACCTAAAGTCATTAGTCCAAGTGAATAAGGCCTGCTAGGCAAGTGGATTTGGAGGTTTGGGGATGAGAGAGACAGTTTATGGCGTTATGTGAGTGGCAAAATACGGGGCAACATCATGTTGGGTACCTTGGGGAGTATGGCCAATCACTATTTTTTGAGCCTTTAAGCGGAAGAGATAGTGAATCACTTGTTGCTGCATTGTCCTATTGTAAATGTTATCTGGGGGCATTTTCCTATCCCAAGTAGGAGTGGATTGGGTCTTCTCTTTTTCCTTTCTAAACTTCTTATCTTGCTGATCTTTTATAAGGGCGGATAGTGCACAGAGGGCAACCTGGTCGTTTCTTATAGGTGCTATCTCTTGGTCGCTTTGGAAAGAGAGAAACAAGAGAATATTCGAAGACTCTCCCTCTTCCATCTCCTTTATTTGCTCTCGAATCTGCCTCTTGTGTTTGAATGGATGTCCATCCGACAGGTTGGGGTGGATCTGGGAGACCTCTTGGGTTGATTTTGTTAGCTTTGCCCCATGTTTCTTCTATCCTTACATGCTTTTGTTGCTTGTTTTTGTTTTGAGTTCACACACTTGTGAACTCTTTACTTGATCTCTTTTGTAGATCTCTTTTAGTTAATATATCCTTTTGATTACCGATCAAAAAAAAAATTGATTTTGGTTTTAAAAAACCTGATGTCAACCAAGTAAAATCCAGAGTGTGAAGTTTGAATGTCTGAAGTGAACTGACAATCTATAGATATGTTGGAGTTTAAAATTTGATAATTTACTAGGATCTACATTGCAGTGTGACAATTGACAATTGTTGTTGCCTATTTGATGAAAAAGCATGGTATGTGTCAATCTCAAATTTTGGAGTGTGACAATTGACAATTGCTGTTGCCTATTTGATGAAAAAGTATGGTATGTGTCTATCTCAAATTTTGGAGCATGTGAAGTCAACGACAATGATCGGCTCCTAATTTTGGTTTCATGTTACACCTACAGAATTTTGAGAAATCCCTCGAGGTGGATTATCCTTGATACCGTAATCTTTTTTTAAACATTGTTTCCTTTGAGCTTTGAAGTAGTATCTGCTTGAAGTGTTTTTTTTTTTTTTGATCAATAAAACAGCAATTGCATTCAGAAAAAAGTAGCTACAAAGGAGAGTTTACAAAGGTGTAAACTCAAAAGAAGAGAAAAGAGAAGAGAAGGATAACAGGCTCCCTCCAAAACCCAAGAACACATCTTGACATAGATACACTCAAACCAACAGAGGACCCAAGTACCCAAGTCCACATCTGCTTGAAGTGTTGGGGAGCTCAAATTCATCAATGTAGTCTTTGGATCACTTTTAAATACCGTAAATTCCTAAATTGAAATTTGATGTTCACTGTTTTGCCTTATCCTCCACAGGACACTCATGACTCATGATCTCCTATTTGGACTTTTCGGTTATGAGCATTATAGTTATTTATTACTATCTCATTTGTTTATTGTTAAAATTTAGGGTGAACAAATGAATAGGTCTAATAGCTTAGATGAAAAATGTATCTACATTTTGTTATATAAGAGCAAGGTATTAAACGTTGGTGTCGGTCTAAACTTCGGTCGCTAAGGAAGTTGACACGTTTCGTGGAAGTTTAAGGAAATCTTAAGAAATCAATTAAAAAATTAAGGAAATTTTGGAAACATTAGGGAAACGCTAAAATCTTATATGGTACTTTAGGAATTGAATACTTAAGCATAAATACACATCTAGAGTTCACTACATAACAAAATGCAAGCATGTAGAGTATTAAATATGATAATCTTATTAAGTTACATGTGTTGTCTCGCCTTAATTTAGTTATTTGACTATATTTTCTTCTTGATATTTTTCTCTATTCGCAAATATTTTTAACTATACTATACATGTTCTCTTTAGTGGTCTTAAGTTGATACAAGGATAAAATGGTCTTATAAAAACTTTTTGTGAAGTAGGGGTATATTACTAAAGTATTATTTTGCCTTATACTAAATGTAGGCCATTACTACTAGATGTCAAAGGAATGAAAAAAAAGGTTTACATAAGAGATCTTTAAGAAGGCCGCACCTTGTTCTTGGATCTCAGAGGATGCTTAGATGACTTCTTCTCGAAGTAAACTCCACGGGTAGGTGATATTTCCCCCTCAAATTTTCTTCAATTATCTCTAAGTTGTTTTCCCAAATCTCAACTTCCCAACAATTTGAATGTAGATTTATAATGGATCTCTCTCTCAGATTTCAAAATTCAAATTTAAAAGAGCAAATTTGGAAAGACGTGGGTGATGTATTACTATGAGGAGTTACATTGCTTGGAACTGTTTCGTGGGCCATTTGGAAAGAGAGGAATAGTCGCGTCTTTGATAATTCATCTCTTCCCATTCCCCGTATTTGAGATCGGATTCGTCGCTCTATTGTGGAATGAGTATCTATTTGTGATAGGGGGCAAACGTGGGTGATATATTACTATGAAGAGTTAGTTTGGATATGTTGTCTTGATATATTACTATGAATAGTTACTTTGGATATGTTGTCTCTCTCTGTTGATTGTTTCTATTTTGTTTTCTTTTTGCTATTTCAGTTTACCTCCTTGTAAACTACTTTTAGTTCCCCTGTTTATTAATATATTCCACATTACTGATAAAAAAAAAAGAGAGCAAATTTTTCCCCAAAGCTTCACATGCTTTGTTGTACTGTAGGTAGAGCTGTAAACTGAGGGAATTCTAAGTGGATAGTGGTATATATGAATTGGTAACCGATTGCATACCCGACTATTCTTATTCGATTAAATATCCGTCGGATAGGGAAGTTGAGAATACATATTTTATTTCAATTAAAATATTCGTATTTGACTTCGATTAAAATATTCGAATTCGGATAATAACTGGATTATGAATTATAGGATTATTTCAATAAAAAAAATAAAAAGAAAGAACAATGCCAAAATTGTAAATAAATATATAGATTTTATTAAAATGATAAAATTTTATTTTAGCCTTCTTTGTATTAAAAATAACAACTTAATGTCTTAAACATATGTAAAAATTACATATTCATAAGGGTATTTTAGTTTTATGAACTTGTAATATATTATATAACGGTTGGATATTTATCGAATCAGACATCAATATTTGAATTCTTATCCGATTATAAACGGATTGTGAAAGTACTATTCGAATTCGCTCCACTGGGTACCTATTCGTATACAAATACGAGTAAATGAATTCAGATATGAATCAGATAAAAATAATGTATATTTACTTTAAAACCCCTAACTGTATGAATCTAATTTTTATGAGATATTTCAAGTGTACTTTTAAAAAATTAACTTTCTTGTTTTATTTTTACAGTGCTCAATTATTGAGGTTGTATTGGACTTCGGTTGACTTCGATAGAAGTCCATTATTATTATAACTAAATATGTATAATTTCAATTAACACCAAACGAAATCAATTGAAACTGTACGAAATGTGTTAGGAAGTCTTGTACTGTTTATACTTTATATAGCATAGAAGTTGTGTTTCGGTTGCCATCAATATCGACATATTTCGGCCGAAACAAACCGAAATGTGTCGATTTTTAATACCATGGGTATTACTGAACTGACTCAAACATGTTGCCGAAACCATGCACTATTTATACTTCAAAATGATATCATTCATCAATAATGAAACCGAAACATTTCCATCAAAGTTTAACAAAATATGTTGATTTTGCATGCCACACAGGTAGGTTTCATGCCGGTATCCGTGGAAAGGAAGATTTTTATAGGAAACAATGGGAAATGTGTAGAAAAATACTGTTATTTTGATGTCACAGGTAAATTTCGTGTCGTTACCCAAGGAAACAAAAGTGTTTCGTAGGATACATTAGGAAATGTGTCAATGTTTTAAACCATGTATAAGAATAAGAGAAAAGTTCACCTTGCTCTTCATTTACTTGGCAAAAGAATGCTTATGAATAATAAGGACATTTAAGGGACATAAACCACAAAAATCCTTTATATAACTGCATGTTCTAACTTTAACCCCAAGTTGAAGGTTGGGTAGGTCCGCCGAAGCCCAACTTTCTCCTAAAAAAGGATTGAGGAATCAATATCTTTTACCCACCTTTCTCATCCTTTGTGTGGTTTCCTAGGTTTAGGCAGAATCTTAATGATTGAGAAGTAGTTGATCTCCTTACTTTTTTGAATCATGTGTCCTTTGTCACCCCTTTCTTTCCTCAGTTGGGGGGGGGGGGGGGGGGGGGGGATGTTTGGTTATCAGTGAAATCCCTTTTTGAAACCTTGCGGACCAATTCTAGCTCACATTCTCCCTATAGGGCTGTGTGGAATCCAGATATCTCTTCAAAAATATCCTTCTTCCTCTGGACAGCATCTTTGGACAAGGTACTCAAGTGCGACCACTTGAAGAACAGAGGGTGGAAGTTAGCTAATTGATGCATTATGTGCCATAGTTTAGAGGAGAGGAGTGGAGTTGGTGAACCATCTTTTGTTACGTTGCTCCTTCACTTCTACTATTTGGAGAAGATTCTTCTCCTGTTTGGGGATCATTTGGATCTTTTCTTGGTTCCTTTGTGTCCTTATCGAGTTGGTTATCAATTCCATCAGAGGCACCTATTTCTATAGTTTGGGCTATGTTTCCAAGTGCTATTGGGCGAATTATTTTGAATGAGTGTAATAGAAGAGTTTTTTATGGTTTAGTCTCATCTGATGAGTGTGTTTAAAATCTTGCTCGACGGTTTCTTCGGCCCTGGTGTACCATCATAAAGGATTTTTAGGAGAACTAGTTCGATGGATCGGATTCGGATAGTAAAATCCAAATCGTTTACTAATTGGAGTGCATACAAATAGTGGTGCATCCACTCCGCTAAATATCCGACCGATTAGTATTAATATATAATTAATATTATTATATCTTTACAATAATAGAAAATTATTTTTAGGGTATTGAAAAATCAAATTTGGTAATAGGATGAATAGATTCAGATATTTCAAATACGGTAATGGAATATTATCCGAATTCGGTTGGTATAATCGAACAGATTCGAATAATATCCGAATTCGATCGGATATTGCGGAATACGGATACGGAATTTGTTTTTTTAATTATCTGTCAGATAACAAAGCGGATTCAGATAGATGGCAGATATTAGTAAATGGATCGGATAATGTGGTATCCGCTTTGAATTTGCTCCGTTTACAGACCCACCCACACAATTTGTCACATCTAAAAGCCTTTGTAAATATATCAACAATATGGTTGGTGCAAGCTGCAAACATGGTGATGTGTCTGCTTATGTGATGTAGGACAAGCCCAATTTCAATATTGAGGTTGCTGGTCACAGAACAGAACCTAATTAGTAAGATTGGGCGATTAGGGCTTGTAGGCTTGTAAAGTACTCAGAAGTTGAGAATATGGCTGCTAATTATTGGGACAGCAGTAATTTTCTTTGGTGCACAAATCACAATTATAGCCAATGGGCAAGAGAACTACGATCCAGAGAGTGAATCTTTTTTAAGAGTTCAACTTCCTGATTTAAAATAGTCAATAAATAACAAAACTCAACACTAAGATTCCAACTCTCATACCTAGTACTATTGAAACAAAATAGAATCAATTTTAAGAAAACAATTGAAGTCAACACTTCAATGATCAAAAAAATAATGCACTTTGCTAAAGACTATAAACTAATCCTTATAAACTAGGAGGCAAATAAAGAATAGAGGCTCATGAAGATTTCTACTTGTGAACTACTAACAATAGAAAAGCACTTAATTTTGATCATAAACTTACTCAACAAAGTAAATTGGAGAGACCGATCAAAAAAAAAAAAACTAAGTGAAGATAAAATAATAAACTAAAAAAGGTGGCTAGGGCACCAGCCTATATTGTGTGATAGTGGGTCTCACTCATCTCCTAGTACATGGAAAGAAGATGTATACCAGTGCTCGTTGTACCTGTGGACATACGAAAGACCGTCTTTAAAAGTGTAGAGCACTGATATTTCTATTATCTAGATAGTGGAATCGTTGGTTTTGCTGCATCCTCTAAGTCACCATCAAGGTTCTGAATGTTGATATCGCGGGATATGTTGCACATTGGAAAAATACAAATATCGCAGGATATATTTTTTTGTGGGGAATATATTGCACATCAAGGGAAAAATTGGAAATTTTGTAAAAAATTCAATGAAACTCCAGGAAACGTTAAAATAGATATTAATATACATTTGAGAATAAAAAAACATTGTACATAAGAGATGTAATGGGAAGGGGGCGAAGATGTGCACTGATAACAATGTATAATTGACTAATATTGATATAATTTACATGAAATATTTCTTTCATTTCTCCATTAATTATAACAATAAAAATACACAATCAGTGTTTTATACATAATATATTCATGATCCAACCCACTCTAAGAACTACAATCAAAGCCACATGGAGTTAAGTTGAAAAAATTAAAATTTTTATTTTCCCAAAATTTTTCCTCCCTAAAATAAAAAAATTTGAATTTTGAACTTAGAAATTTAATATAAATGCATCAAATCGATGCATTTGTGCCTAGTTTATGACTAATGACACTAATTATGCAAAGGCTCATTCTAGTTTGAAGAAAAAATTTACCTTTGGGAAACTTTCGCCAAAGGTAATGCAAATAGGGTTGTCAATAGATCGGATCTTGATCCGATCCGAATTCGATCCGATTAGATGAGATCCTAATCCTATTATAAATCTGTTGGATCGAATATGGATCTGGGCTGTTGAATCCGATTATAATTGGATTGGTTTTGGATCTATAGCGATCCGATTAAAATCTGATTATATTATGTAATAAAAACAATAATATAATTTTATAAATTTATTATAGTATTTCCCATAATTTTTTTGATTTTTTAATTATAATATTGGATTTTAAAGGTATTAATATAATAGTTCAAAAACTCGGTGAGTCACTCGAGTTATGGGACTCGATCGAGTTTCGAGTCGAGTTGCCTCAAAACTCGAAGGAGACACTATTCGGCAAGTTACTCAGGTGACTCGGTCGAGTTGAGTCGAGTTTTTCGGCTCGCCAAACTAGGTCGAGTCACGGAAAGGTATTTTTATCATTTTCATTTTGTAAAAAGACCTAAATTCGAACTTCACATTGTTTCTGCATCATATTTTTGGGGGGGCTGGCAAAGTCAACGTACTATGGGTCATGTTAAATCTGGTTTTTAGATTTGAGGCTGCAAAACCGGTCTACTTTGGGTTCTTTTAACCTAGGTAGTGTTACCGTTATTCCCAATTGTTTGGAATCAGCAACACAAATCCTGTGCCGCCATTCTATTCTATCCAGATTCCAGAGCTATATTCGAAATAACAGATTGCAATCTATTTGGTCAATAGAACCATATTTGAAATAACAGATTGAGTTTCATGTTATAAATGTAGCTAAGTTTTTTCACTGGCAATCAGGATTCATGTTATCAGATTTAGCAAAATTTTACACTGGCTGCGAACCTGACACAATCCTCCTATATCCGGGCTTGAGACCGGCAATGCAGCACATAGCATGGCAGGGTGGAGTTACCTGAATATTTGTGTCATAAACCCAAAGAGAATACTATTAATATTTGAGAAACTGCAGGAAGCTGCATCCTGTGTTGTCATCCTGAGCTTAAAATTGTACTGCAACACCATCTTCCACCTTAAACTTCCTTTTCCTCTAACAATGACTGTCAAATCCATTTGATGAGGTTATGTAAATCCTGCATGATAACTTCCATGAATTGCATGTTTGTTCGTTATTACTCACTTTTATTTGGATTCAGTTTCACATCTGTTGCGCATCTTAACTCAATAATGAGCAATGGTTAAAGTCTATAAGAAAGTTATTTTACTTTGATTGCAGATTTTTTTTGGGAGTCGTACATCTTTCTATCATCAATTGCCCAAGCAAATATTACATGATTGGGGATTGCTGTTTTTTTTTTGTTATGGAACAAATCTTTAGTGATGAATGTTATATTTAAGATTTCACCCTACTTCATTTGAAATTTGTCTTTGAGGATTTTTCTTTCTTATATAGTGGATGGATGAGGAGACTGAGTGAATGCATGTGCAAAGTTTAACATGGAATGCGTAGTTCGACGGTGCAATTATCCAAATTTCTAGGTTTTTTCCCTTCTCTTGTAAGGGTCCGTTCTTTGTTGAGACTTGTAAAGTCTTGCACTTTGCAAGCTCTGTCATTTGACAATATGCATTTTCTTTTGAGGACTAGATGTATCGTGCTTTTCATCTTTTGGGTTGTAATTCCCTTAAGACTTCAAATGCAGCAAAATGAATGATTTCAAATCTCATAAAATATTGTCAAACATGAAATCTGAAATGTGAGTATGTGACTCAAATTTCCTAACAACTACCATGACAAAGTGCAAACTGCAAAGTGCTAAGCTATGTAACTCTCAGTAAAGGAATGGGCCCTAATTGGTAATTAAAATTGGGTTGAACCCATAACAGACTCAATAGTTAATCACAGATTAGACCTTTCATTTAAGCAGTACACATTTCCTTAACGTAAATGGGTGTAAGATTAATCAATGCAAATACGTAAATAAACTACAAGTGTTCTGGCTGCTTGTATTGTTCGATGGTACTTTTGGTTCCTAACTGGACTTTATAATTTTTTATTATATTGGGATGCAGGAACAACTACCAGTGTTACAAGATTACGAATGGCTGGATCTGTGTCAAACCATTGACTCTGGTACTGGATGTGAAGGATTGAATATTTGAACAGTTCTATGAAATGGGTATGGCGTAATTCACTCACAATTCACATGACCCCAACCCCGACTTAATGCTATCAAATAATTAAACATGAAGGTTATTTTTCATTAAGTTACATAATTTAGCATTTTTTTTTTGTTTGGAGCCAATTCAACTGCTGTGATAATTACAAGATTGCCATCAGTTACTGTTACTTCAAACCAATATACCAGATTAATATGTTTGATCAAGAGTTTCAGATTACTTTCCAAAGACTTAAATCTGAAGTTCATTTGATGTCAGGAAAATAAAATACATACCAACCACAGGCATTGTACATATTTATTGCAGGGGAAATTAATGCACATACCGTTTGCTGTGTATGCAGATAATCAGCCATTTCTCGGGTGGGTTGCAGCATTGCAGCCAAAAAGTTCATGGTGAGTCGGATCATGAACTTTCCAAGTTTCGAATCCTTCAGCTAGTCTTTGCGTGATCAGCTTAAGATATTGGCAATAGCCCTCAAAGAAGTCCAAAAATGTTAAATGTGATTTTTGGGGCATATCAAAAGAGTTAGCACTAATCAACTCTGTTCAAGGATCAAAGCCATCATCAATAAATCAACAGATCAACTATTTATTAACAGGCTATGGCATAGAGTATCCCTGTAAAGATCTCAATGGAATCTTATTATCATCCTGCTTTATCTTATAATCTTGATGAGTAGAATATGAATTGTCATTACAGTTGCTTTTTCTTACAGAATTTCTTTTTGTTGGTAGTTGTATGGTTTTGAAAATAAGGGGGTGTTTGGTTATTAATTTTATGTTGTCCATCTCTGTTTTCAAACTCAATGGCATTGTAGGGGCACATTTGGTACTGCTGTGAGAAAACACGATAACCCAAGAACATAAGTTCATTACATGATGAAAACGAGCTGAAACATTGTGCTATACAAAAATACAATAAAATTAAAATCCATTTTCTTTAAAAAAAAAAAAAAATAACACAAATACAAAACGGTGCAACCTAGGACTAAATTCCATTCCTCACTTCTCACCCAAAATCGAAAACAATGGGACTTGTACATGGATGGATAAAAATTTGAGACAAACACATCTGGTACCGGCTTGATTTTGGGAGCGCTGATAATGGATGATTACTTGTTTGCCTCTTTTTTGAAAGAACTAAGCTCAATTGAACTCCCTGAAAGAGATTGCTACTCGCTTGCGCCAATAACTTAAAAATCTGTAGCCAAACACCCTCCCAAGGGAAGTAAGAGTCCAAGAAAATAGCCATAAATGATATTACAGCACTTGTGTGTGGGGACTGGGGAGTTGGAATGTCAGATATCCTTTTAGTATTCATTCCTTCACGGGCATTAGCTCGCGGCTACTTTGGCTTATACATTCACCTATTAGCTGTGATCTACAGGTTCCACTATCATGCACCTCTTCTTCATCAGCTTTGCCTTGAAAACTCAATGGCCAGTACTAGTTGTTGCCTGATTTTCTCTAATGGTGATTTGGCTATATAAAGGAGTGCACCATTGGATTAATTGGCTTATTTTTTTTAGCTCAATCTAACAGGGGGCCTAATAGTGATGGGATTGGGAATATGAAATTTGAGCCCTTAACCAGGAGGTCACAAGTTCGACTCCAGCTTTCCTCTTGAGAAAGGAAAAAAAGGTCATGAATTCTAAGCCGAATAGAATTCAGTACTGTTACTTAGTGAAACGACATGTGTTGTTGCTTCAGCGGGTTTCTTTTTGCAACTAGTTCAAGTAACAATTTTAAAAGAAAAAACTGTTTAAAACAATACTAGTAAGAGTATGACCTTTATGAGAGTATGACTAGCATCGTCGTGCATATATTATTAGGTGAATTTGATGTTATATATGAGGCTATAAACTAATGTCAATTACTGTACTTTAGGAAAAGACAAAACTGATTAGGAGTAGAAGGTATATGCTGATACAAAAATGCCCCTGATTTCATATAAGATGAGCGATCTCTTAAAATGAATTAAAAAAAGCCTAATTTTGGAGCCATGATGTTATTGGCAGGCCGTGCTATCACATTGAATCAGTTAATATTAGTTAACATTCGTTAATTAAATACTGACCAATAGATGGTTGGTGGAGGCTGAGAGTAGTGGTTGATTGAGAGTAGGGCTAGCATTCCTCTTAATTAGTAGGTTTGAGTGATGCATGGGTACTGCTACGAGCACACCAATATTTACTTACTAGACACCAAATATATAATTTACTAACTTTACACTAGTAAAATGTAATTAATTCTACAAGCAAACTAAGAAGTTGAAAAAATACCTAAAATTTTTCTAATTATATCATTCTAAACTTAAAACTATAACACATAATAATACATTATCCTTTTGGTAGACCCAAACCCAATTGAAGGTCCAATAAATTGGTATCGAATGAATCATACCCAATTCTTTATATATTGCACTTCTATTTTGTGTGGGTTAAAGAGCTTACAACAAATTAAAAATCATATGAAACTCAACGTTGAAAATGGTGTGGAGGAAATCAAACTATTTGAAAATGATCAGTAGGATGTTCATTTCACAATGAAGAGCATGAAGTAACTGTTTATTATTGAGAAGGTTTCAAAATATAGTAACTTCATAAACTCCATTAGAATGGAACGAAAGGGACAAAAAGATACTCATAAAAAAAAAAGAATTGATTTGATAAACTTACTGTAATTTATATTTATGTAACTTGTCTGCTCTTTGAAGGTAAGGTAAGAGGAGCTTCGGGTTCATTCTTACAAGAAAAAGAAGTTTTTAGAAAAGGGTTTAAGGGTATGGGTGCAAATAGGCAAGTCTTTCTTTTTTTAAAAAAATTGTTTTTTTTAAAAAAAATGGTGTCCAGTAAGTAAATAGTGTGCTCATAACATCACCCTTAAATATCAGTGGAGCTTTGCTTCAAACCGTTTTAAAAGGGACATTTTAGTTAGCCTTGTTATCAAGAAATGTTATTTACAAAACTGTCACTTCCATGCTCTAATTACAGGACTGCAACCATGTTTTTCACTAAATGGGAGATCCATCAAAACAGCTTGAAGCGGAGCTCCGCCTCTTGTTCCTACTCTACTCAAATAGTTATCTTGTTTATTCTTCTCTTGTTAAGCCAAGAAGTTGGCATGTATGTATGCATGTTTTTTTGGTACTCTACTATATGGGTAGTGGTGTTAGTATATGTTGTTAGATGCGTACCGGATCACCCAATTGGGTATGCAAGCCGAGTAGAATTAAAGTTAACAAATTTTGACATATCATATACATGTATAAATGTATCACATGCATCATTATATCTACATGCATTCGGCATATGATTTTACCTTGCATCTTCGTATATTATATATTAGAATAATATTGTTATTTACGAAAATTATTTAAGAAAAACTCAATAAGAAGACATTTTGATAGCAAATCCTTTGATCCTGAATCTCTTGGAAAATCCATTAGGCTTCAGAGCTGCGCATGGCGTGCATGATAGAGGGAAGGAACAGGTGATGTGCATGAGGCATATGAGTAGAACCTTCCCTTCTATTGTCTCACGCCGGGGCACGTAAATGAAGCCAAGGTAATAAGCGTGAGAGGAAATATAGTTGAGATAGAGAGAGAGAGAATAAAAGTGACCTCACGAGAGTGCAACATATGCATTTAATAAGAACATAGACGTAATTCTAGAGATTGCTCAGAGAGTAGTTATCTTCTCATATTGTTGTTTATAAATAGATAGTGTTGTGTTCATGAGATGGAAGAAAGAAAGGCAGCCACAGAGAGAGAGAGAACATGTCCCATATAGCTGTGGAGAGAAACAGGAGAAGGCAAATGAACGACCATCTCAAGGTTTTACGCTCCTTGACCCCATGTTTCTATGTAAAAAGGGTAAATCTCTCTCTCTCTCTCTCTCTCTCTCTAGAGACACACGATACCATTTTAACAATTTCATTGTGTATTAGGGAGATCAAGCATCAATTATAGGGGGTGTAATAGAATTCATCAAGGAGTTGCACCAAGTTTTACAATCACTGGAATCCAAGAAACAAAGGAAGAGTTTAAGCCCTAGTCCTAGTCCTAGTCCTAGCCCAAGACCATTGCAGCCAACTCCTCCACCTGATAGCCCTTTGGGATTTGAAAATGTTAAAGAGTTCTGTGCATGCTGCAACTCTTCCGTCGCAGACGTTGAGGCCAAAATATCTGGATCAAATGTCATTTTACGAACAATTTCAAGGCGTATTCCGGGTCAAATTGTGAAAATAATCAGTGTCTTGGAGAAACTTTCATTTGAGATCATTCATCTCAACATCAGTAGCATGGAGGACACTGTCTTATACTCCTTTGTTGTTAAGGTATGAATACAAACTATTCCAAATTTCCTTACTGTTAAGTTAATTAGTACTTGTCCTACTCCATATCTGAAAAATAAATTGTTACACCTCCAAGAATAGTACTTTAAGTGCATGTAAAGGTATCATTGCACTTAAAGGGGCATCCATGCATCTTTGGATTTTCTTAATGGTTTAGGACTGGTTGATAATTAGAGCTTATTGCCATAAAAGGCGCAATTCAATTTAATTATAGAATTCAAAGACACTAACATAAAAAGTTTTATTATTGAGAAAACTATACCTATACATACAGATTGTTACAAACTAATTTTTAGTAATCGACGCGGAACTCTTTCCCTCCCCCCTCTCTTATTCTTTAGGATATATAAGTGATTAACTTTCTATGTACTGATTGAGTGGTAAATGGCGCTGTCGGAGTCTGTTTGACACCTATTTTACTTCTCCTCGGGGTGCTATATCTCTCTAGGCTTCTCTAAGCCTGGGGACCAGCCCAATTGCGCAAACAAAATCCTTAGGTGACTCAGAATAAAGAATGATCATCTAAGGGCAAGTGAAAGATAGAACGATCATTTCTTAAACTAGTAGTAACATTTTTCTCCCATTTCGTGGATGATTGGATTGGATTCAAGGGAAACAATCCATGACTAGTTGATTTTTCTCGCAGAATCTAACTTAAGTACTAGTGATTTTTCATTATCACCACAAATAATATAGAACTACAGTAACTAGTGGTGCAATTATATAAACTATCTTGTGTTGGAACCACGTTTATAAATATTTATGTACATTTCCCAAAAGATTTGAAAGTTAGAGATTATCAACTATCAATTTTCAATTGAAATATTAACGTTTTCAATGTACCTTGAAAATTCATAGACAAATGTGGGTTATCATCTAAGACCTAGTGTTTATTATCCAACAGTTTTTTTTTGGCATTTAGAAAATTAGTAAAAAATAATATTGTAATCTTCTTTTACTTAAGTTATGAGTGTGTGAATTTAATGATAAATTGGTTCCTTTTATTCTTGTTACAGATTGGGCTCGAATGTCAGCTCAGCGTGGATGAGCTAGCTCTCGAAGTTCAACAAAGCTTCTACTAAGATGTTGTGAACAAAGCTTCAACTAAGATGTTGTGTATGTCAATCATATAGAGTTTATGAGTGCAATCAAACTATAATGGTTATGATAATCTTGTGTGTGTGAAATGGAAGAAATCCATTTTCTATCTTGAAGAAGATGTTAATGCATGTGAATGAGGCTAGGTTTTATAAATGTAATCAAACTTAAACGATGAAGGAATTAGTTTACTTTTCTTGAGATTGTTTTTGTTGGGAAGTTTTGGAAAAATCTGGTTTTTTGAAAACTTTGATTCAAAATAAATGTGGGACCCACATGGGTTTTGAGGCGGGTCCAATTGGATCCGTGTTCTCCTCCACGAGGAGATTAATGTGGTATATTTATTTGTCCAAAACAGTTAAGTGGTGAATGAGAAATTGACTTTAAAGTTGGTCACTTGAACATGCGTTATTAGTTGAAGAATAGTATAGAATAATAATCCTACATCGAAAAATTATTGAAACCAAAGTTGGTTTATATACCATTGCCTTGGAGTAAAGGATGAGCCCTTGTGGCACCCAAATTTTGCAAACGGGTGAGCACCTATCTAAGGGTGGAACCATGCAACCACACATGTGTGCCGCCGCCACCCGAGCCGTGTTCGAGTCCGGTCCGGTTGGTTAGGTTGTGGGCCTTAAGCCCAGGCCCCTATATTTTATTTTTTGTTTGGGCTAAAGCCCATTCAAGTTCAACTATAAACCCAATAGGTTTTTTATCCAACAGTCATGTTTGTTCGGATTGAAATTCAAACCCAAAAGACATAACTTTTCTGAATAGTCTCCTCAGCCTATATTTAAAGGCTTCTCAGTTGCATTTTTGGAGTACGAAATTATTCTTCTGCTTCCTAGTTCCTGTCATCCTTCTACATACAGTGAATCTGCATTCAAGAGAGAGTTTTTCACACCTTGGGTTCGCTATGCTTCTAGGTTTCTAGTGGTAGTTACCAGAAGCGTGATTGTTGTATCTTTGGAGACAAGTTGCTACAGCACCATAGTGGAGCAATATTTATCTTAAGGACATTGAATCTAATTCAAGCCTCAATCAGTAAAGTGCACCACATCTTCTGTTTTGTTATTTTAATTTGCTTGTTTTGTAATTTGCATGTCTTAAATATAACATACAGATATTTTACGAAATATCTCCAACATGTTTTTCATTCCTTTTAAGAAATATTAGAGAAAATAATTTTGTTTTGGAAGGCAATTCAATTAGTTATACTTACAAAAACAATTGCTATGGCACTTCTACTAGAGAAGCAATTGAAGAAGAAGAAGAAGATTAATTAAGAAAAGGAGCTTCGGTTGAAAAGTCAACCGGAGCAACCCAAAAATGGCCTTGGGAAGTGGTAGTTTAGTAATTATAAACACAACGATGGGCCCGCCCGATTATTAATTGAGATGGGCTTGGGTTTAGAGTCCAAAGCCTGTGGCTCGTTTCAGTAGTCTTAGAACCTGATTTGGCTCGTTTAATTGAGAGGAATTAACGTGTTCAATGTACATTGAAAATTCATAGACAGATGTGGGTTATAATCTAAGAACTAGTGTTTATTATCCAACAAATTCTTTTTGGCATTTAGAAAACTATTGAAAACAAATATTGTAATCTTCCTTCATTATGAGTATGTGAATTTAATAATAAATTGGTTCCTTTTATTCTTGTTACAGATTGGGCTGGAATGTCAGCTCTGCGTGGAGGAGCTAGTTCTCGAAGTTCAACAAAGCTCCTCCTAAGATATTGTATATGTCAATCATATAGATTTTATGAGTGCACTCAAACTATAATGGTTATGAGAATCTTGTGTGTATGAAATGGACGAAATGTACTTTCTTATTAAGAAGATGTTTTTTTTTTTGTTCGGTAGTCAGCTAGATCATTTATCTATCTATGTCAGGGTTAGTGGGTTAGAGCTCAAAGGTGGGTGCTCAACGGTCACACCAGGACTCGAACACGAGTCACTCCTCCCCAAAGGGAGATACTCTACCACTGTGACAAACCCAAGCGTGTGCTTGAAGAAGAAGTTAATGCATGTGAATGAGACTAGGTTTTATAAATATAATCAAACTTATAGGATAATGAGAAATGCGAAACAAAATTGATTAAGTTATACTTACAAAAAAAATAATTATTAAGCTATGGCCACCCCGGAGGTCTCCAGGTCGATTATTGGGCTCCCCTCAATATCAATTGTATGGGGTGGGGGTATTCCCTATGCAGCTGAGACTAGTAGTTTTTAAGACTCAGGATATCCACATTTATCTTTAAAAAAAAAAAAAAAAAGGCAATGGCCACTTTTACTACAAAAACAATTGAATAATAATAATAATAAGGATTTTTTAACGTACTAACAAACACACATTTAAACCTGTAATAAAGATGTGTGAGAGAGAGAGTAATGGATAACCAGTTGGAGGAGATCTTGGTTTCATTTCCTACGGAGAGGGGCACTCTAATTGGATCTTATTTGTAGCCATATTCCCTTTTTTTTTTTGTTTTGAATTGATAGCACACAATTTGATTGATGTCATCACCTTCTTAATAGAGTGAAACTTAGCCCAGGGATACATACAACCAATGAATACATTAAAAAATGTGTCAGATTTACAGTATATTGCACTTATAAAAAGCTTGTACTTGACACATTTTTTGGTATTTTTAGAGGGCAATATTTATTTGTAACCTTGGGCTACAACGAAATCATATCATCTTTACTATTTGGTGTGACCTTCCTTGTGTTCTTAAAGGTTGAAAGGCTAAGATCTAGTCTTGTATGTTAAAATAGTTGGTATAGGAGATCTTGATCTTTAAATACGAAGAACACAAGGAAGGTCACACCAAATAACACAGACGATTTGGTTCCAGCTATAGCGAGCATTGTTGCTAATTTCACTCTTCAGTAAAGTGAAATAGTGAGATATTATTGTATTTAGCAGATGTCAAGGCCTTTTAAATTGAGAAGAATGACCAAAAAGTTCAAAAAGATTGTGTTGCTCACCCTCACATTGGGCTAAAGTTCGTTTGTATCCAACCAGACTCAACGTTGAACCCAAAATTGAGCCCAAAACTGGCCCAGCCCGCCCCAGGGGCTGGGCCGGTAGTTCTCCACTGGTGCAGCCCGATGTAAATAGGACACATATGTCATTTATAAAAAGTTGAGAGTAATTTAGGAACTCCCAAATAAGTGCGTGAAATTCGCTCTTTCTTTTAGAAAGCCCTAACCGCCTCTGAAGGGAAAGGTTGACCAGCTATATCCCCATGCAAAGATGCAACCCCATCTGACAAGGGGCGTGTCTCCTTACTTGCGCGTGACGTGAGGCTATCGTCATCACATCCATGTCCACTCGCGGAGTAGGCCTCGGATTCTCTCTTAGTGGGATACTATAAACGTGTTCTCGGGCTACCACAATGTGTGCGACACTTACCGGGAAAGGGAGAAATTATTTTATTTTCTCTCATTATTTAACTTCTCCTCATTTGATATTTCTCCCCCCTTTATATCATCATTTTATCGCCACATGTCACTTAATGGTTGGAGAAATCAAAATCATAGGCCTATGAAATGACTTCTCCAACCATTTATCGCACACATTGTAATAGCTTGAGAGCACTTTTCTGACATTTGCCGGAGATAATTTGAGGCCACGGGGTACTCTTAGAATGAAGCCACGTGCATGTTGCAAAAATGGCGAGAGATTTTTTCTTTGGCCTTGGATTCTCTCTGGTGAAGCCAAAAACCTGTCTTGGGCAACCATAGAATAGGAGACATGTGACGATAAAAAGAGGAGAAGTCATCTTATTTTTTTCTCATGATTTTGACTTCTCTCCACTTAATATCTTTCTCCCTTTATGTCACCGTCTTATCAAAATGTGTCATGTAATGTGCGGAGAAGTAAAAATCATGGAACCCGTGATTTTAACTTCTCCACCACTTGTCTCCTTTTATGGTTGCCGGAGAGAACGGGGTTTCTAGCTTAGAGAGAATCCGAGGCCCTTTTGGTCTTTTCATTCTGGCCGCTGCTGGAGAGGCAACAATAATTAGGCGTGTGGGTTTGGGCGTGGGGTCTCTCCACTCTGAGCCGTACAGAAAAGATTCCGCTTCAGAGGGGAGCCCTCTCTGTCTGCCAGGCTATCTGACAATCCTTTTCGTTAAGGAGTTCCGTCATCTTTTGCTTTTTCTCTCAATTTTTTTTTTACTCTTTTACCCTTCTTTCTTTAATTTTCTACAGTTTTATCATTTTACCGTTCCTTTTTTCGGCTTCGCTCCACTCGGTTCGGCTCGGCTAAATAGAATTACTGCTTCATTTCTTTTCTTTGTTAGTTTTTTTGGGTAAAGAAAGCTATATATGGATAGAGCATACGTTAATGTTCGGTGTCTCACAATCTGGACGTATGCTGTGTTTTGACGTGGAATATCTTTTTAAGATTTTGACATGATACTGTCTTAGTGTCAACAAAGTCTCCAGTCGAGATCCTGTCCAGCTGCCATTGAACTCTCCCCACTTCAATCCACTCACAAGTCCAAAAAGGTATTTTTAACTCTGGTTAAAAAGTTTAACTCTACTTTACCAAAAAATAAAAACAAGTTTAACTCTTACTATTATATTTTCTTTTTTTTAAAATTGAGGTTAGATTGTTGAATCCAATGAATTTGTGAATCTTAACCATAGTTAACAGATTTTAAAAGAGACCTATTGACATTTGGGTGCGATTGAACTTGGGAAGTTCAATCCCAACTCTAAAGTCTTAATTGTATTAAGATTCTCTAACCCTTGGGCTAAATAAATTAACCTTAATTTTTAGGGGAAAAAAATACAAACCTTCAAACTTTTTAACTAGAGTTAAAAGGGGATTTTTTTAGTGTGCCATTGAACTCTCCTGAGTACAAACGTGATAGGAGAGGATTTGACTCCTTTTTAAAATTACTGATATCCTTATCTTAGCTTTATGATTATTTAAGACTAGCGGGTGGCTCGGGCATTGCAAGTGGGAGCAAGGGGAAGGAGTTAACCACAATTAATAGGAGTTAAAAGGGACACTTGTTAACCCGCGAGTGCGATCAAACTCGCTAGTAGCATGTGCGATGCACATAAGAGCGAGATGAAGGAGTTAACCACAGTTAATAGGAGTTAAAAGGGTCACGTGTTAATCTGCGGGTGTGATTGAACTCTCCTTGAATTCAATCGCGATTGGCTGTGATTCAAAATTGATAGATGAGCAAGGATAGTTTGAAATTAAATCAAAGGCAAGGGGTACTTTGGGAATTAAAGTAAACATTAAATCAAAATTTTGTTTTGATATAAAGGTAGTATGGAAATTTGAGCAAAATCATCTACGGCTGTCTCTCGCATTATAATAGTAAAGATTTTATAGTAATTCTAAGGGTAGGTTAGGGGTGTCAATGAGCAAGGCTTAGGCCTGCATTTTTGTGAGTTTTAGACCGGAGCCTCGCTCATTTACATGATGTTTTTGTTGTCCATATTCTATATTTTATACACTTAAAGGCTGTCGATGGATTGAATCTCAAGATTTGAATTCGATTTATGAGTTTTAGACTGGAGACTCGCTCATTTACAAGATGTTTTTGTTGTCCATATTCTATAGTTTATACACTTAAGGGCTGTCGATGGATTGGATCTCAAGATTTGAATTCGATTCACTTGATCATATATTAAATTCATCAAATTAAATATGGATTTGAGGCATTGAATTCGATTATAATTTGATCAAGTTTGGATTTATATCAATTCAATTAAAATTCGATTCGATTACATTATCTTTACTATTATAATGGGAGAGGCAAGCGTAGCTTGAATTTCCCGAAATTCCTAGACTACCCTTATATAAAACAAAACTTTAATTTAATGATTTACTTTAATTCCCAAACTACCCTCATCTATCTATTTAAATAATAGAATCATAGTCAATCGCAATTGAACTCGGGGAGAGTTCAATTGCACCCGCTGGTTAACATGTGTCCCTTTTAACTCCTATTAACTGTGGTTAACTCCTTCCCCTCGCTCTCACGTGCATCGCACGTGCCACCTGCTAGTATAATAATAATAATAATAACTTTGTACACATATTACATTACTATCAATATATTTTTTAAAATTTTAAATTTAAATATTAGTTTTTAAGGATATTAATAATAATAATAAATATTAGTAATGTTATTCATATTTCAATTGGACAATTTAGAATCTAAGCGAATGGAATTCGAATATGTGGAATTTTAATCAGGTTGGATTCAGATATCACCATATATATCCGATACAATTCTGATCCGTTTATAGCCCTAGACATGCCTAGGTAGATTAGACAAGTTGTTATCTTTTGGCAAATTTTTTCGTTCCTTTTCAGTATATCTTTAGACCAAATTGATAATTGCATAAATGCACTTCCAGCTGAGATGAGATGTTGTGCTCCTTTTAATGAGAATGGTACCGGGATCAAGTCAGTGAGGGAAGATTTTTTGCAATTGAAAAAATTACAGGGAAATTAAAAGTTTGGCTAAGTTGAGAGGGATAAATAAAAAATTTATGAAAGAAAAAATTTGGTAATAAAATAAATGAGAGTTAAGTGAGATGTTGTAAATATACTCAATGAAAACTAATAACTTAAAAAAGGCAAGAAGGAAGAAATTCCTCATTAAAAGTTATAATTTTTATAAAATGGAATGGATATGGTCAAGATCGCAATTGAACTCTCCACGAGTTTAATCACACATTCACACCCACATGTCAACAAGTGTCCTTTTTAGCCCATATTAATTGTGGTTAAGTTTCACTAACCCTTGGACTTCAATAATATAGCTTTGATTTTTTAAAAAAAAAATAAACTCTAAAAGTAAAATATTTTTAAAAAAAAGAAAACTCAGGTTATAATATTAAATCTTAAGAATTAGTGAATCTTGGCCACAGTTAATAAAAGTTAAAATGAACACGTGTTAACCTATGGGTACAATTGAACACTGGGAGAGTTCAATTGCAATTGACAATGAACCGATCAGGATATCGTCATGTCCGTCTATTCCTACGTCTGGCTCCAATTAGTAGCAATGTTGAAGCGTCCCAATCGGGATGACGAAGTTGATAAAGATATGCATAAACTTCAAAGTCAAAATAATGGAGTGAAGAGAAGGTAAACAGCTCCTTTATAGGGTGATAGTATTAGGCTAATAGCTATAAGGAAAACAAGGTAATGTAAGCAGCACAAACTGCGAGGAGTATTGACCAAAATTGTGGAAGAGAGAGAGAGAGAGGGTCTAGTGGGTGTGGTGTGGACGAAAGCCAGAGTGAATGAGGATTGGGGGCGGGGAACAGCACCCAACATGGCTCCATGTGATGGCCAACTCCTCGGCCATTGGGTTTTGAATGTGGAATTTCCTCGTAAACACCCCCACTGTTACAATATTTTTCATTTTTTGACTTCTCAATATTCTTGATTATTATAATTAATTCTTTATTATTTCTTTTATAAATTTCTTACTTATATAACTATAAGAAACTATATATGGAAGATTCATTCAACAGGAAAGATTATTTCCTGCCACCTTTCGTTATTAGATCTCGATCTCAATATGATAATTAAATGCTTTAAAAGTAGCATAATGCTAGTTTTTTTTTTTTTTGGGAGTACGGTTAGGCCGCAACACATGTTGTTATACAGTGTTAGGGTGTTAGAGCCCTTTGCGCCTATTGTGAAGTTGTGTTAAATGGTGCACTTATCAATCGTCATACCTCAATTCAAAGAATTGAACCACTTGAAATAGACATTACCACTGACACAATCATACCAGTCTATTTGAGAATGGTAGTCATATTCACCCCTAAATGGTAATAGGATAAACAAGTGATTGGGTCTCTTAAAATGGTTTGTTCTATTATCCCTTTTTGAGTAATTAAGGATGAGAGAAATTAAGTCTAGCTTTTGCTTGCTTGAAATTTCGAATATTTGAGAAAATATAAAAAAGATCCAAAAACATGCCTTGTTGGCTTATCCCAGTGATTTGGACCTAGTAACATGAATTGTATTGTATTATGTCATTTAATTATATTCCACATCGATATTCCGTTGCCGGATAATAGGTACAGAGATAGTTATCAATGGTTATTGATGGTTTTTAAACTTGAAATACTTTGAGGATAACATTTTTTGAGATCGAACTTTGCAAATGTAATTACTGGATGGCAGGTTGCAAGCAAATTAAGCTAAATAATGGATCTCTTTTTCTTCTGGTTTCATAATAATTCAAATGTATCTAAGTCTAGGCATGTTGAACCATGCAGACTGCTAGTTAAATGACAATGCTGTCTAGAAAGAGCAAGCAGAGTTAGGGAGGCTTTTTCTTTTTTGTTAAATTATATATAATAAATTTTTTGATAAATAACTAGTCTCCCATGTTGGTTCTTGAAGAAATGGGAACCTTGATTTTCTTTTTTTCCTTTTGAATTTCATATAACGATAGAAAAAACATTGAGATTTTTTTGGATAAAGGCGTAATCTATTATTAGTAAAGTTAGTGTTAGTAAATGGTGTGAGTAACTCTCGGAGACTAGCTAGAGCCCGAGATCTCTCTAAAAATTAAGGGCATAATTTCACCATGGTAGCCGGAGGGCGAGTACTATATAAGCTTGAGTTGAGGTGAGGGTATAATTTTCAGATTGTTTGTGATCAGGACAGGTACCTAATATACGTGCATGTGGGCGTATTAGGCATGTTATATTTTAGTTTATATTATCCTCTCTTCTAATAATGCACATAAGCTTATCTAGATAATGATATTTTAATGGAGATCTTGAAGGATAAAAGATCACTTGTCCTACAACATGGGCCGTGCGCCACTAGAACCACTCCTCTCTCAGTCCCACTAGTATTAATCTAACCTAAAAGAAGGAGTTTGTCTCCCCACTCATTATTTATAATTGTCCTCCACCATGTCGGTCCCCTTCCCACCCAACCCAACCCAATCTCTCTCTCTCTAGATCTCTCTCTCTCTCTCTAGATCTCTCAACGTGATTTACTCACCTTCATCATTTTATCATTGGTTTAAACAAAATTTAAGAGGAAAATGAGGGGGTTATTTGGCAAAACAGATGATTTCTCTAGTGAGTGTAGTCTCTACAGGTATGCTTGAATCATTTTCTCTCCACTACCAAGGAAAAAAAAGGGTTTATGTCCCAATCCTCCACCTTTTGCTTTTGTAATTCTTTCTAGGTTAGGCCAAATTCCCACACTCTTAATTATGGGTGTTTCTCTAAGAATTTTTTTTTAAAAATGGAGTGGTGGAACTAAGAAGTTATGTGAATTGAGTAGATATATAGCACAAATTAGAATATGTGGAATAGGTAATCCTAAAGTGCAACTTTAGTATTTACTGTGTAGTACTCATGATTTATTGATCGACCACGGACATAGCCAAACTCGTATAGGTCAACATCCGCGGATCAAGGAAATGCTTCTTTAATTCAACTTGGAAAAAAAACTTGAGGTTAAATTAAATTATCGGTAAATGTGTTTGCAAAAACAAAGTAATCGCTAATATTGAAAACATTAATTGTGATTTTTGAAGAAATGGCAATGTTGGGGCTTTGCCTAATGATGAGGATAAATCCTTTTGGGTGTAATCATATCAGCACTAGTATATCGGATCCCTATGAACTCTCAAAATTAATTACACTGCTCATGGAGAGTAGTACTAGAATGGGTGGCCTCCTGAGAAGTCCTGATCTTGTATCACTTGTAAAAAGAAAGGTTTGTTTTTGTTAAAGGCTTGCTTTTTTATTAATTACCAACAGTTCTTCTCTTTATAAAAGGGAAAAAAAATAGAGAAACAGTCTAATTGATGATTCCATGTTTGTTCTAGTGATTATACAGTTTGTTTAACATGGTTCTTCCTTTCCCTTTTCAAACTAATCATTGTTGCTTCACATCCCACCATCATTAATCCAGATGACATGTGAAAGAACACTCATCAAAAAAATAAGATATCAGTGAAACAGCTTTTGTTATCTTGGTTGAGCTTGGTAAGATCTCAAAAACATCTTTATAAAAAGCTCAAGATGGCTAACGCTACAGTATATTTCTAACCTGTCTTAGAAATTCAGAATCCTCTAAAACATGCTCCTTTATTACTTTATTTTCAACTTTAGTTCTGATTATTTTAGAGGGAAATTTTTTGATTAAACAATGTTTATGCGCATAATCACTGAACACATGGGATCATAAAAAATCACGCCTAACGCGAGAACGATGCGTAAACCAATGCTTTAACTCGATGACAATTCCTAAGTCGACGTAGTACTAGAATCATCAAAAAAGATAAAAGAAACTAAACCAATGCTTAATCAATTATGGGCGGAAAAATATAGTAAGAGTATTAGGCTCACCAACTCTAGCACAAGTTGTTTAATTATCCTTGAACCACTCAATTAGGCGTCCACTGGAGATATTTCAGGTTTTTTCACTTGTGGGAGTACTCTTATATCTTTATTATGGCAAATATTAAACAACATACCAGGCATGTTAAGCAATCATGAGTGTCGTTCCTTTATAATGCTCATGAAATTAACAGATCCTTTTAGCAGAATATATGGTAAACAGATTAGATTGTCAGGACCTGTGTTCCTGATCCTTAATAATCTTGACAAAGGACTGAATATGATGGTGATGATACTAATGAATTTGGCACGTCGATTTCTATTATACAGTGAAATAAATGTCCGAGAAGTCGGTGCATAACATCAGTTGATGGTGTAAGATGCTAGGATAAGTCATGGAACCATTTTTTATTTTGTTTATAAATAATAAATTTTTTTGATTATATGTAACTAAAGTCATAATTAGATTCTTTTTCATGTCAATAAAGTCATGATACTAGAAAGATAAGAAGAAATTTAAAAATAATAATTTAATTGATAAAACTAACACCAATAACATTTTATAAGAAGGAAAAATAACTTAAGCAAGGGAAAATTATGTCATTTTATCATCAGCATTAATTTAAATCTTAACTGAAGTAAAAGTAACAAGGATATATGCAAAAGAGCACTGATTAGCGGACTGTACGCTCCACTTGCTAGCTGAATGCGCAAGTTTATTGGGCCACTTGTCTTTAAAAAATGGGTTACTTATGTAACATGTTGCCTCTAAAAAATAAATGCTTACCTACTTCTAAAAAGCAATCTTAAATTCTTTAACCCTAAGAGTTAATGAATCTTAATCACAGTCGAAGAGAGTTAAAAGAGAATTTTTTCTAAAAACAAAAGTTAGATTCTTAAACCCTAAGGTTTAGTGAATCTTAAGCATAGCTGAAAAAAAAAAATTTAAAAATAAAACTTTTTTTTCCTAAAAATTAAAGTTATATTCTTTAATCCTAATGATTAGTGACTCTGGACTAGAGTTAAAGAGAGTTAGATTTTTGTGGCTTCAATTTTAATCACAGTTAAAAGGGGCACATGAAATAGCTACTTAGTTTAATGCCACGTGCCAATTTTCTATTGATGATAAGCTTACTTTGGTGACCTTGTTCTTCACTATCTTTTATTCTAAGCAAAACTTTGCATAAATCACGAGTTTCTACGCAAAACAGAATTCATGCAAAGAGAAAAACTCAGCAGCTGATATGAACCTTATAAAATATTAATTATGAAGGCAACAGATTTTCTCTTGGAGATGCCCAAGTGTCACAATCGGGTAAGCCTTTTCAACTAATACGAGCAGTGATAATTAACTAAGGAGATGATAGTTATGGTTGTTAAATCCTTGCGATTTATAATTCAAATCTTATGATTTGAATCGAATCCCAAGTAAAATGATTCAAATCGCAAGTAAAAATTTTAATTGGATAAATCTTATTTGATTTATAATTTAGATTATAATTCAAATCATACGATTCATGCGATTTGAACACAAAAATCTTATAAAGGATCAATATCTTTTGAATATTTTTCTACTCTTTCAATTTATAAAGGTTATTTATGTCTTTTAAGAAAAGAAAAGTAATAGGAAAATCTCTCTTAGGAACATACCAAAACTTCTATTTGGATTTTCTCTATATTGTTGTGACACGGGAGAAAAAAGAAAAGAGAAAAAAAAAGATGAAGTTTAAGAGTTAGACTATGGGAGAACATAATAGTTTATTTTATTAATCTTTTTAATTGTATAAGTCGTTTGATACTAGTTATCATACAACATGATTATATGAGTTTACTTTTGTTGATGTATCTTTGATAATTTAAGAGTTAAGTATGTTTCGTTTCATACATGGAGTTTATTCGTATTTTGTATAGTGTATGCAATGAAATGTTCATTACTTTCTTTTATCAATAGATATGAATGAAATCTTTTAGATAATATATTATTTTATTTTTATGATTTATTAAATATGTTTTAACAATTATAAAAAAAAATAGATTGAATTTTATGATTACGATTGGAATCCGATTTGAATTCAATTGGTCCTAAAACATTATTACGATTCGATTAGCATGCATCTCGCATATTTCATTTAGCAGTATACACACACCTTCTGAGCTCACCAAATTTCATGTTTAACACTTGAAAACTGTGGTTAAGATTCACCACCCTTAGGGTTAAATGATCTAATCTTAGTTTTAAAAAAAATAATCACATGAACGAGTGTATCATAACCAAAGTTACTTCTTAAAAAATATTTTTCCTAAAAACTAGGGTTAATTTATTTTACTTTAGTGCTGAGTAAATTTTAATCATAGTTAATAAGTGTAAAAGAGGAGGCGTGGCAATCTGGGAGGTGTGCACGTACTGTAACAAAACGTGCGAGATGCATGGAGGGACAGAGCCAGGATTCTCTTGGAGGAGGGCTAACAAAGGGGGTTCGAGGGGCACAGCCCTTTTTTTTTTTTTGAGGGCAAGTTCATAGGCCATCGTGTATGTTTGTGTCCATCTATAAATAATAAAATTTTTTGCAGAAATTTAGGAGATCCATAGCGCCCCAACCCCAAGCTCCATCCATCTCCCAGGCTACGCCCTTATTAATATTATAGTTTTTTTTTTTCCATAATTTCAGGGCTGGCCCCCATGTGGCTCTGCCCCGGATGCATAACATCACCTCCTTAATGAAACACCATCTCACGCGTCAGCTGAAGTGACTTACCCAAATGTGATACTTGGGCATCTGTCAGAGAAAATCCGTTGCCATTGTAAGGGCAACTGTTCATACGCACATACAGTCCAAGTGGTTGAAAAAAAATCCTCCAATTCAAACTTACATCAAGAGAACAGAGGCTGTCATGATCGTTCCTTCCCTTTTTTTTTTGTTTTATTTTTTGAAACAAATAGTAAATTAGGGGCCGACGACGACAAGGACACCCACCCTCCATTGCGCAAATACGAACGAGACGTCCACTACATGTCTAGTCCGTGAATTTCTCCTTTAAGTCATTTCCAGATAACTGTTTCAATTATCCGCATCTTAAGCAAAAAAAAGTATGAAGTGTTGCAAAAATTACAATCATTTAAACGGAAATGATACAATGCTTTACTCAAGCTCACTTTAGGGCTGTAGAGAGAAAAACGGGCCTTATTTGTGGTTGGTTTCACGTACCCTTTACATTCCATGTGTGTGATCCATTCCTTTGAATTGATGTGCAGCGATTGACATAGCCCTTCACCTCATTCTGGGGCTTAGACCATCTAATTTTTATTGGCAATGAGTGTATTCGGGTCTCTTAGAGCACCTGACTAAGTCCCTTGCAGTGCAGATCCCCTCATACTACACAACCAAGAAAGTCAGGATAAACCTTGGAAGGTGGCCAATAAGGGGAAGAGGGGCATTTCGGCTTCCATTTTCTTGCCACGTGTCTTCCTTCTAATTTCATTTAACTGTGGTTAAGATTCATCTACCCTTGAGGGTTCACTCATCTATCTTTGGCTTTTAGAAAAATAAAATACAAAAAATTTAACTACAATTAAAAAAAATTAACCGGAGTTGATGAGAGTTGAAGGTCGGCTATGTGAGAGCGAGGAGCAATATGTCGCTCCTTGCCAGGAGCAAACTATTGCTCTATTAGTAAAATCAAATTATCCTATATCCTATAATAAAACAAGAGCAATTGTTCGCTCCACGGACGAGGAGGGCACTATTGCTCCTCGCTCTCACAGAGTTGTGCCTTGACTCAAGTTAATTTCTAATCCTGAAATTAAGTTTTTTTTAATTTTATTTTTCTAAAACAGTTAAACTTTTTTGATTTTATTTTTCTAAAAACAAAGAGTAGATGGATGAACACTAGGAGTTAACGAATCTTAACCGCAACTAAAAAAAAGTTTAAAGAGGAAGACGTGGCATGAAAAGGAGACCCAAGACGCCCCTATTTGCATCACCTACCGAGGAGGTGAATATTTCCCATAAAACAGTTAAATTAAACTATAATGGAGTATCTCCTTGATCGCACATGCGTTTGAACTTTTTGGTACTACATGCGTTTGAACTTTGATGGAGGTTTTTTTTGACTAAGATGTACGTTTTTTTTTTGGTACTGAACTAAGATTACTAATATTACTTATTACCCAAAAAAAAAAACTAAGATTACTTGGACAAGACAGAATCCCCAATAACAATGACAGAACAAGGTTTCAAAACTATTCCTACAGACTCGTAATCATCTCAAGTTGTAACCGGACTCTCCCACTCTGGTTATGCCACTGATGTTGCCACATGTCCCTTTTGATACTTCTTAACTGTGGTTAATATTCACTCTTCCCTAGGGTTCACCCACCTACACTTAGTTTTTAGAAAAATTATTATTAAAAAAGTTAACCTTAGGAATTAGTAAATGTTAACCGGGGTTAAAATTTCTTTTTTAGTTCTCTTTTTCTAAAACCAAGCATTAGGTGGGTGACCGAAAATCCTAGGGGTGGGTGAATCTTAACCACAGTCAAGGAGTGTGCAATGGGACACGTGGCAGCATCAATAGCGGAACTGGACACCCCGAGTCCAGTTACAACTGGAGAGAATCACGAGTCTTTCTACAACTTGGAACTCATGCCACTTTACCTAACACACGCCCTAGCCACATCAATTGTATATGGCCTGTAACCTGACCGGACCCGACCCGACCCGACCCATGACCCCTGAGCATTTTATGACATCTGATTTGAGTTGTGTTGCGTATGGGTAGATATCGGATTATTTTCTCCTTGCCTCGTTCATAATCAGGTTGGGCTCAAAAGTCAAACCAATGTTTTCATAATTGGATTGGCCATCGAACCGTTTCAGTGACCAAATTCTCGGTTGAATCAGTTCAACAAGTTTGACCGGTTCGATTCTTCTGTTCCATGGTTTTAAGAATGGCTTATAAAATTGTCCCATTTTAATGGTTTTAAAGACTAACTGACGGCCGATTCCTGATTTTACCGGTTCAATCGGCCAGTTTGAACCGGTTTTCAAAACAATCGTACCCTTAGTTGATTTATGGATAATTAATTACATATAACTGTTTACTTTTTTTTTTTTGCAATTAGGCTGGATTCGGGTTTGCCTTTTTAACAAGTTTAAAACGGGTTAGGGTAGGTGGTCGACCCCACCTGTACCACCCATAACCATGTCTAGGGTTTGGTTATGATGGACATTTGATTTATGAGAAGGGCACTGAGAGATCAATCATGTTTGTGACAAATTGCACTTAGAAATGAAATGGTAGGTGGTCATCGGTGGAGCACCGATCCATTACTAAACATAGGGGCAATTTCCCAAAGTTCTAAACCTCAAGACGTGTGTGAAAGATAGGAACGAGCACATATGATAATAGGGTGTTGGATTTTGCTAGCACCAGTCACAAATTTTCCAAAGACGCAACTGGGCCATCCAAATGTCAAAACATTCTTTGAATTTTGCTTTTTAAACCATTAAAATAATAAAACACTTCTAAGTGTAGTGTTAGGCCCATCTTGCGTCTATGGAAGGTTTTGGAGTAAATGCGAAAAATTAAAAATTAAAGTATTTAACCTTAATTTGTAGGAGAAATTTTTTTTAATCACAGAGGTTTTGAGAAGAATTTTTTTTTTTAATCATTGAGGGTAGATAAAGTACTATAGTCATCTCCTCATTTGAGATGGAATTAGTACTTAAAAAAAAAATTAATAATCAGCTCTCGTTGTTGGAATGAAGGAAGGCATCCTGTCCCCCCTTTTCTCACCACATGTCGCATTTTAATTCCTTTTAATTGTAGTTAAGATTTATTAACATTTAGGGTTAAAGCATCTAACCTTGGTTTTAAAAAAAAAATTCAAAACCTTTTTTAATCACAAGGGTTAATAACTTGTTAACCATAGTTTAAAGGCGACTTTTTGAGAAATTGAGCAATAATCTGCTTCTCACCCGAGGAGATGACTAAAAAAAAGTGTTTAAATATGAACCTCTCCCATTACAATGCAACATTCGGTGGAAATTCTATAACTATGGGGAAACACTATGGTAGTTTTGTTTCCTAGAATTTTCATCATTTTAATAGAAAAGGGGAGCTCCACTTCAACCATTCAACGTAGTGAAGCATAGCTCCCACTCATACTAAGACTAAAAAAATATTCAATAGTATAAACATCGATTCTCCTATTTGTTTCTAGTAATTAATAGAGTTGTGTTGGCCCTCCTCTCATCCAAAAACCAACACTCAAAACCAACATTATCCTTATTGTCATGGGCGGAGCCACATGGGGCCGGGGGCTAAAGCCTCCTCAACTTATGTAAAAAAAAAAATATATATATATATATAGGGGCATAGCTTGGGTACAGGGGCAGAGCTGGGGGCTACGGGGGACTATAGCTACCGAACTTTTGAGGAGTAAAAAAAATAAATTTATATTTATGTTATTTAATTTAAAAAGACATAGGCACGGGGCAAGGGAGTAGCCACTCAACTTTTAAAAAATTAAGTTTTATATTATGTAATTGAAGATGATGTAGCCACGGGTAAAGGGAGCAGTGGCCTTAAAAATTTACAAACTGACATAAACTATCGAGATAACCCACGAAACTTGGCCTTAAAAAAAATTCGGGAAAACTTGGCTCCACCTTCACTTATTTTAATAAGTCTTGGTTTTAGGTTGAAAGTAAGAAGGCCAACAGGAGAGCTAGCATGCTTCTTATTAAATTAATAATAGACTAAGGATCTTCTCCGGTATTGTTGACAAGTGGCGAGGAGATGGCGAGCATGCATTGTGGAAGGTATTACACACTCCTAAGTACGTTACACAAGATGTTTTATACACAAGCAAAGCCTCAATTGGCGTATATATGACTATGTAGCACCTCCCGAGTAGGGGGTGGGGAGGAGCAATGGCCCCCAAAATTTTGAAAAATTTATTATTTTGTTGGTGTAATCTAAAAGAATGTTAAAATTTTGAATATAATGTCCCAAATAAGGATGTAATTGTTGATTACGTAGAAGGTACAAAATAAAGTCCTTTAAAATTTTGTAATTTGTTTATATGTACAAAGCAAAGAATTGTGTGCGATAAAAGAAAGGGCAATAAAAGAAATGGTGGTCTCGGGCTTCCAAAACATTATATGACATGTGACAGAGAAGGCATTTCATTGCCTCACATGATTTTGATTTTTTTATACATTATGCGATATGTGGTGATAAATTGATTAGAAAAATGAGAGATATCGAGTGGAGAGAAGTCAAAATCATAGGGAGAAAATGAAATGACTTCTTTCCTTTTATCGCCACATGTCGTGTAATGTGTGAAAGCCCGAGACCACTTTTCTGGCATCACTAGAGACAGTCATTTGCCTATGTATAATATAAGAAATTAAAAATATAATTAATTTTATCTTTACTATTATAATGCGAGAGGCATGCGTAGATGATTTTTCTCATATTCCCAAACTACCCCTTGCCTTGATTTAATGTTTTACTTTAATTTATCTTTTTTTTACTATTATAATGTGAGAGGCATGCGTAGATGATTTTTCCGATATTCCCAAACTACCCCTTACCTTGATTTAATGTTTTACTTTACTTTAATTTATCTTTTCTTTACTATTATAATGTCAGAGACATGCGTAGATAATTTTTTGATATTCCAAAACTACCCCTTGCCTTGATTTAATGTTTTACTTTAATTTACTATTATAATGCGAGAGACATGCATAGATGACTTTTCCAATATTCCCAAACTATCCCTTGCCTTGATTTAATGTTTTAATTTAATTTATCTTTTCTTTACTATTATAATATGAGAGACATGCGTAGATGATTTTGCCGATATTCCCAAACTACCCGTTGCCTTGATTTAATGTTTTACTTTAATTTACTATTATAATGCGAGAGGCATGCGTAGATGATTTTTCCGATATTCCCAAACTACCCCTTGCCTTGATTTAATGTTTTACTTTAATTCCCAAACCACCCCTTGCCCTGATTTAATGTTTTACTTTAATTCCCAAACTACTCCTTGCTCATCTATCTATTTAGAATCACAGCCAATCGTGATTGAACTTGGGGAGAGTTCAATTACACCCGCGCGTTAACACGTGTCCCTTTTAACTCCTATTAAACGTGGTTAACTCCTTCCCCTTGCTCTCACGTGCCACTAGCCAGTTCAATCACACCTATGGGTTAATACGTGTCCCTTTTAACTCTTATTAACTGTGGTTAACTCCTTCCCCTTGCTCTCACATGCATTTCACGTGCCACCCGCTAATTTATATAATAATGGTCTTGTGCACTGGAACTTCATTGGAATACAATATTAACGTATTTTATAATTATATAGAGCAAATACTCTCACACACACAAAATTCTCCCTCAACCCCTATAATATTTCCTGTACACCTAATTATTCTTCACACAAACTTTATTAATTTTTTTGATACATAAAATTTCCCCCACCCCGCAATGAAAAATTCTTGACTTTGCCCCTGCTCTCGACCTTTTAAAATTTGATAAGAAATCCAGGTTTCAATGTTGAGGCTGAGACATTAATTTTCTATAAGGGTGATTAATTTGTTTATCATGTCAATCTCTGTTATCGGAAAATGGATACACCAAACACATGAACATTAGATAATTTTTTAGGAATTGATATTTCACACGCTAATTTCTTGCGAAACGAACACACACTTATCGATCAACACTTAGTGGCGTATTACATGTTGGTTTGATGGTGTATTGATATTTTTAAAGAACAAAGTTTAACAAATTGTGAATTCCAAAGTTCTCATTGGTCCACCCCTTTTTCAACACTCACTAATTGTGGTTAAGATTCACTCACTCCTAGGGTTGATCCATCCAACCTTGTATTTAGAAAAATAAAAACTAAAATAATAATATTAATTAACTTAAGCTTAAGTTAAAAGGGACAGGGGACACGGCAATCCGCTAAACGCTGCTAAATTTTAAATTGGAGTTTTCCCTCTTGCTACTTGTTGTGGGCCTTGGTCCCATGGAGGCCTCGAATTCTCTCTGGCGAAGCCAGAAAGGCTCTCTCCGATCGTGGACGCATCTGGATCTTTTTGGGGACTAATTAATTTGGGCCTCGGATTGTCTCTGGCAAAGCCAAAAAGGGCTCTCGAGGTTCCATACATTGTGCGATAGTTGGTGTAAAAATGGAGAGAAGTCGTTCCATTTTCTCCCCTTGATTTTGACTTCTCCCCACTTGATATCTCTCCCTCTTATTCTCTCATCCACTTATCACCACATGTCTTATTATGGGTGGAGAAGTCCAAATCATGGGCCCCATGATTTTGACTTCTCTACCACTTGTCCCCTATTTTATGAAACCTAAGATGAGTCCTTTCGGGTTTCACCATAGACAATCCAAGGCCATTAATTTGGTATATACTTTTCAGTACACTGAAACTTAATGTATTCTAAAAGGTCTTAGGCTTATCTTATCTCGGGGTTCAATAGGATAAGAGACAAGTGGTGGAGAAGTCAAAATCATGGGCTCATGATTTTGACTTCTCAACTCATAATAAGACATGTGACGATAAGCGTGTGAGAATAAAGGGAGGGAGAGATATCAAATGGGGAGAAGTCAAAATAATGGGGAGAAAATAAAATGACTTCTCCCCCATTTATTTATTTGCCAACTATCGCACAATGTATGAACCCCGAGGTGCCTTTCTGGCTTCGCAGAGACAATCCGAGGCCATTCTAAAGCTTGCAGCATCCAAATCGATAAATCACACCAATCAAATCAAACCACTCCTTTGATGAGAAAAGATTTTCCTTTAAAACTTGGGAACTTGTAATGAGGACAGCTCAGTGGGCATCAACTAGTACCGGTAGATGAGACGTGCTTAGTCCTATTCTCAGCCATTTCTTATTTTCAGTCAAAAAGCAAGATTGTTAAAACAAGGACAGGTGTTAGTTGGGACGTGCTTAATCCTATTCTCAGCCATTTTTTATTTTCAGTCAAAAAGCAAGACTGTTAAAACAAGGATAGATGCTAGTGTTTTTTTTTTTTTTGGCAAGTAAGGAATGAATGAGAATGCGGTAAGCACGGCTTACTGCTAGATTTGTCCATATGAAAATCAGACGGTAAAGATCATCCCATAAATGGGTCCCACCTCTTAATTGGTCTAACCACACCAGAGAGAGAACCTATCGATTTAATGTTGTCAAAATCGGTGGATCCCACACACTTGCATGATTCCTAGTCCTCCTTACCTAACACGAGACTTTGAGAGTAAGCAAAGGCTTTAAAATTTGTCCAAAATTTACAACAGATGAAAGGTTGCATTTTGTCATCATTCAGCTACTGTAAAAGTGTAACTTAGAGTTGCCCACATGCCCCAAAAAACAGAAAAAAGAGATGGCCCCAAATGATATTTTGGGTTTCATTCCAAGTCAAATAAAGGAGCAGCGCCAGAGTTGGTCGTATATCTCCCTGACTCTTAACTTACGTAAATGATTACCGGGTGGAGCCATCAATTTTTTCTTAGAGGGAACTTTTTTTTTTTTTTTGGATGGTAAGCTGGGGTTAAGGCAGACCCCGATCAGATAATATTGAAACCACAAACGATATTACATTCTAGTATAAATCTTTCCAGCCCGATCCTCCTCAAGAATACACTGAGTCACTAGAGGGAGAGGGAGAGGGAGATGAGGAAAGTTTAGAATAGAAGAGTCCGAGCAGAATTTCGCTAGGGAATCAGCAGCCCGATTGGATTCACGCCAAACATGCCGGAAAACACACTCTGAAAAGTCACTGGCTAACGTGAGGGCACCCTGAAACTCAGCCCTCCATCTCCACGGAGGCTTAGAAGCACCATTAAGACAGTCAACGACCTACTTAGAATCTACAAACACCAAAAGTTTAATTGCTCCAAAATCCTTAGCCATACGAAGACCTCTAATAACTGCTTTCAACTCTAGCACGTCAATATGTTCAAGTAAACAACCCTCAGCAAAGGCAGCACAGAGGGCACCCCTATGATCACGCAATATCCCACCCATCCCAGCTCCATCATCGCGAGCGGACCCATCCGAATTCAAAGCCCACCAACCTTCCGGAGGAAAGCACCATGAACAAACTTTAACGTTGGAAATAAAAAACTCAACTTCGATACCCCATTTGGCGAGCAAAGACCTATTCCTATCTGAGTCTTCCACTGTAGGTCTATCAAATGAAAACCGACCTCTTGAATCACTTTTAATCAGCTCCGATAGAGAGTGGAAATCTCGAAACTGGTTTTTGAAAATTCTGTTGTTTCTTTCCTGCCACACGTAGTATAGGGTCGCGTTGAGAGCCACCTTCCTAACACATTGGGTGGGGGTTCCCACACGTAGAGGGAACTTACATGTATCAAGAAAATTAAAAGGGGGGTGGGGGGGTGGGGGTCCCAAGTAATGTTAGTAATAAAATTTGTAAATGTAGCATTTCAAAAAAGGTTAACTAACAAGAAAAAATGAAAAAGATGGGTTCAGTGTTCATTAGTTTTTACCTATCAATTTAACACTCATTCATTGTGGTTAAGATTTATTCACAGTTAGGGTTCATCCTTTTAACTTTGTTACTTAGAATATAACAATAATAATAACTTTAAGTTAGTTAGACTTAACCATAGTTAAATAAAATGAAATGGGAACACATTTGATTATGTAGTCAAATGTGGGGTGGACTACTCTAAAATTACTATATTTTTATATTATGGAAATTGTTTTTTCACACTTGCGTTTTGTGTTCAATGGAACGCGCACCTTCCTTACTTGACACTTGTCCATTTTAACATCCATTAATTGTGGTTAAGATTCACTCACCCCTAAAGTTTATATATCTACCGTCATTTTTTATTAAAAAAAATTAACTCATACATCCGCCCCCCCGGGGCTCCACCCTATGCCTATGTAGATACTGCGATTGAACTCACCATTTCTGTTTTTATTATATTCTATAGGTATATTTTAAAAAATAAATAAATAATATCCACTTTTGTATATAATTATTGATTACATGGAAAGTTTAGCCCTCTCAAAACTTTGTAAATATATAACAAAGATTATAATATAAAAAATTAAAATTTTAATTAATTTTATTTATATAATGACTCTCCCAATAAAGAGGGCTGTTATTTTTCTTGACTTTTATTAGAATGCAACATTAATAAGTTTTATGACTACGATGGACTTAATACTAAAAAAAGAGAGTAAATTATACTGACGTCCCTGAGATTTGGTGAAATTATAAAAACCTTTTATCTTGTTTATGATATTACATTGTTCTCCCATGAGATTTGGTGTAATTATAGAAACATTTTATCTTGTTTATGATATTACATAACTCTCCCCTCTACTTCTCTTCTCAGTAACATATTAATTTACCCTTCCATTTGTAAGCCAATTTTCCTATTTTTTATCGGATGGTATGTCTAATTGAACTGATTTTTTGTCACATATCCCTCAAGAGACCATCTTGACATCAAATTGATGAATTCTGAAACCACACTAGGTGTCATGGTATTAGGGGCTGCTTATTGAAGGTTTTAATAAGCATGATTTATCAATAATGTGACCGGTTGTTCTAGAATCCAACCTTTAGATGTCAAAACAGATCTTCCAAGAGACACGTGATAAAATATTAGTTCGATTATACATTTATAAGTGAGTCATACTCACTAAAACCTTCAATGAACAATGTCTAATAACGTGACACGCAACAGGTTGTTATAAAATCCAATTGTTGAATGTCAAGATGGGTATCCTAAGAGATAATGGCAAAATATTAGCTCAATTGAAAATTTAATGGGTGAGTGCATGTTAATCACAATTAAAGGAAGTAAATAAGGGTCAAGTGGCATAAAAAGGCCCCGAGACTCCCTCCTTGTGTCACTGACCAAGGAGGGGATTATTTTCCTTAATTGTTTTCATTCATATACTTTTGCCACACCAAAGAAAATTTAAAACTCTACTATATTCCCAGCCCTTAAAAAAAATAAAAAATTGCTGTACTTATCAGTGGTTTCCATTATGTAACGAAAGGGTGGTCCTCATTGGTCTACGACCCACTTTTTAACACTCACCGGATTAAGATTCACTCACCCCTAAGATTAAGCAATCTAATCTCGATTTTTAATTAAAAAATAAAAAATTTAACTTTAATTTAACTAAGCACATCAAGACATGGCGGTTAGTTAAGCAACGGACTCTGTGGTCCACTAATAACTGCTCAACAAAATTTTGAGGTAACAAAGAGAAAGGGTCCCGTGTTTAGCAGCCAAATCATCTCTGGTGATTACGGGATTTGGCAAATCCGGTTATCACCACTAGAGGTCACCACGTGTCTCCTCTGACACCACTTAACCATGGGTAAGGTTCACCCACCCTTAGGGTTCACCCACCAATTTTAAGTTTTTTTTTTTTAAATATTAATTCTTTTTTTTTAAATTAAAAACTGTTTTAAATATTAAAAAAACTCTAAACCGCCCTGGTCTGTTTACGCGTGCTTCCACATATACCTCCAAACAAATGCCAAAATTCCAATGAACAATCCCATCTGATTCCTCCTTTTAACTCCTCAAAATTCTTGCTGCATTTACACGTGCTAATGCGGTGAGGTTGACACTTGTCCATGACCATGATAAACTAAACCGCCCTCGCAGCTAAGATAATGAAAGTGTCCCTCACTTTTTATATTACTAGTGGGCCTTTTACACAGGCACGTGCAGGTTTTAGTTAAAGTTTGGTTATTGCGAGAAGGGCTTTCCACAAACCCAAATTAACTCATCATTGTTCACCAGGTTCACCAGGTTGACAAAGAACCTTATTCTTCCGCTTTCGGTTAAAATGCATTAAAAAATCGTTTACAATGTGATTATAATACCCTCTGACATTTAATTTGAACAATAATACCCTTTTGACATGTATTTACTTTTAACTCATTTTTTTCACTGTAGTTAAGTTTTATTAGCCTGTAAGATTAAAGCATCTCACCTTAGTTTTGTAAGAAAAAAATAACAATATAAGTTAAAACTTGTTAACCATAATTCAAGGACAATTAAAAGAGTTACTCATCTTAACTCCCTTTAATTGTAGTTAAGATTCATTAACCTTAGGGTTAAAGCATTTAACCTTTGCTTTAGAAATAAAAAAATTAAGCACAATGATTAAAACTTGTTAACCATAATTCAAGGGTAAAGGGGTGTCCCCTTTTAATTCCCTTTAATCGTAGTTAAAATTTACTAACCCTTAAGGTAAAGCATCTAAGCTTGGTTTTTTTAAAAAAAAATTACATTGCTGAAAACTTGTTAATCATAGTTCAAGGGGTGGCCCCATTTAACTCTATTTAATTGTGGTTAAGATTAACTAATCCTTAGGGTTAAAGCATCTAACCTTGGTTTTCAAACAAAAAAAATTAAAGTAAATTAACCATATATAGGGGTTATTACTTGTTAACCATATTTCAAGAGCAGTTAAGGAGGTGTCTCCTTTTAACACCCTTTAACGGTGATTAAGATTAACTAATCTTTAAGATTAAAGCATCTAACCTTTGGTTTTAGATAAATAAGATAACAAAAATTAACCACAAAAGTTAAAACTTGTTAATCATAGTTCAAGGACAGTTGATTTAGCTTTGTGAGGTTATGAAATAAAATCTTAAGGGCATAATAATTATTTTACTTTCAGTTATAGACGGAAGTTCAACGTAACTTAAGAGATGAGGTTCAGCTGTTAAACAATAATGAGTTCAATTGCAAACCTCTGATACATAACAATGTATTTGCAACTGATATGCAAAACCCTTTCCTAGAATTATGAGAACCCGAAATGTGGCAAATAGAGCTTTAAGGGATGGGCCCACAAAATTAACCCAATTTGTGATACAGGTTTGTCTATAGTAGATTTTTGACATGTAAAAAGGGGGATGGGATTTGATCGGGCTCTCGCGGGATCAAAATCATATGATCTAAGGCCTTTATCTGGCATGTGACGATAAAAAGGGGAGAAGTCATTTCATTTTTCCTTTGTTTTTTGACTTCTCTCAATTTGATATTTTTTCCCCTTTTTATCACCACATGTCATAGGCAAAGGAGAATATAGATGATTTTGATCCGGAGAACCAGATTTAATCCCATCCCGTAAAAAGGTCAATTGGAAACCGAAACCGTAAGATTCTAAAATAGTAAGCGACGCCACGGCCGTATGTTGAAGGGGCCCACCATAAAAAAAAAAAAAGTTCTTTGAGAGAAGCTCTTCTCAAGCGGCGTTTGTATCACATGCAGATAACGGTAGTAGATAGGACAAGTTGGGAATATAAAAAGTTGAAGCTTAATCAAAAGGGGTATTTGCGAAATGAGTAGCACTTCAATACCTTAGTGTAAGGAAAGCTTAAGTACCTTAGAATCGTGGCCATTCATTTGGCTACGACTGTGATTGGTTACCAGCAGTAACAGGTCACAAGAATAGCGTGAAAAACCGAAGAACCTTGTAAAAATTAGGAGATAAGTATGTCTTCATATGAACACATCTAAACCGTCCATCTTTAGATTGGAGATTCATATCTAAAGATATTGTATGTTAGATACTTTACGGGTATTGAAAAAAAATCCTTGCGAAATTATCAAAAAGCCATCCATGAGTAGGGAATATAAAAAATATAGATAGAAAGGTAGTTTCAAAATTTTACATATGAATTTGCGACAGGTACTTGTTTATTCACACTTTATATATATATGTTATAGATTTTTGGAATTTAAGAAGATGTGAGATCCATTTCTGTAAAACAAAAAGTGTATATTACACTCATTTCCGTGAGGTCTGAAATTACACTACCTCCCATATCACGTCCATCCTAGTGAATCCGTTAACTAATGATAATATTTTCTAATTTTACCCTTATTACTTAACGGAAACCCCTAAGCTCAGTTTGAAAGCTCAACCAAAAAAATGCATAAACATCTCAAGCTGTCACATGTTTCTTTTAACATCTACTAACTATGATTAAGATTCACCTATCTAACCTTAGTTTTTAGAGAAAAAGTAACTTTAGGTTGATTATGCTTAACCATAATTAAAGAGGGCTCTACAAGTTGCCACATGTCCCTTTTAACACTTATTAAATTATGGTTAAGACTCACTCACCCTTAGGATTCATCAATCTAACTTTGGTTTTAAGAAAAAAAAAAAAAATATTAATCCTATGTTCATTATATTTAACTCCAGTTAAAGTGTCTCTATAAGCCTCCACCACGTGTATCTTGAAATACCCACTAACTATGGTTAAGATTCACTTACCCCTAGAGTTCATCTATCTAACATTAGTTTTTGGAAAAAGAAATATATATTTACCTTCACAGTTGATACTATTAACCTAGGTTTTGGAAATGTATATTAAACTTAAGTTGATACTACTAACCTTGATTACCATACCCAATTATTGTTTTTGTTATTGTACTAGTTGATTTTGTAAAGGGTAATTTAGACATTTTAATATATTTAAATGATGACATCATCAAAATCAATCTATAAAAGTAACTACCAATTCTAATGGAAGGGGGTATTTATTACAGAAACCAAAGTTGAGGGGAGGTTAATTTAATTTCAGAAACAAGATGAGAGGTTTTTGAAATTTCACCACATAAGGAAGGTGGGTATAATTTACCCAAATAAAAATCAAGCAAAAATTAAAAGGTTAATAATTTAAAATAACAACAGAATTCAGTCACTTATCGCTAAAATGGTGAGTGCCTAGAAAGCCGGGGTTAGGCATACCCCAATCAGATATATTAAAATAGAAACAAAAAAAGCAGAGCCAAAACACATCCCTAATTACAGCTTAACATATTTACATCCCTCAACATTATTTTGAACAATGAGATTCATGGAAGAAGGAAAAAAACCATCTTCCAATATAGACTCGGAAGGCAGTGAGACAAACTTGGAAAGGAAATCAGCCGTCCTATTGGCTTCACGAAGAGTATGTCGGATTTTAAATCTATCAAAGCCTTGTGCAAGAGTTAAGATTCTTGAAAATAAATACAATTGTTGCCACGGCCAATCATGGCCAGTTGAAATGCATTGAACAGCCCGTTGAGAATTTGATTCAATGATTATATTGCGAAAATCACATTCAAGGGCAATCTCAAGGCCTTTGACGATCGCTTCCAGCTCGGTATCTATAACTGAAATAGCCTGCTTACAACCTACTATAGCCAACAGAGCATTACTATCTGAGTTATGAAAAATGCAACCATATCCACATAATTGATCTCTAATAGACCCATCAGTGTTGATTTTAATTCAACCTAAGTCTGGAGGCTTCCAAGAAGTCCATTTGATATTCTTATGAACCTAATTTACATCTAACCCCCAACTGGAAGTCATATCTTTGTTAAGAGCACAGTCAAATATAGATGAAGACAAACCATTCATCTTCAAGAAGACATCAGCATGAATGAGACGAAGAATTGTCATCGGCGGCTGCAATTTGCGTTGAAATAACCAATGATTTCTCTCTGCCCAGATGTGGTAAATGAAGGCACAAAATGATAATTTTCTAACCGAAGCTGCAAAGTCATCATTTTTAACTTTAGGAGTGAATCAACCGATGGCATGAGCAAAAGAGCTTTGTAACTCGTACCCCCCAAACCTCTCTCAAGAAAGGTTGCAACTTGTACTCGGGGATTCGATCCCCAAACCTCTCTCGAAGAGAGGCCACACGGGGATACCAACGGGGGTTGGGGCTGATGGCCAGGACTACGCCTCACGAAGCGGAGGTCCTGAGTTTGATTCCCTGCTCTCGTTGGCCACCCTCCGGATTTATCCCGACTTTCCTGGTGCGTGTGGAGAGAGGGCTCTGCACGTGCCCGGGGAACTAGTCGGGTACTCTAAGAGGCCCGGATACCCTCGTCACCAAAAAAAAATAAAATAAAATAATAATAATACCTCAACCACTGGCGCAAGAGACGGTGTGAGAGTGCCTTATCAGAAAGGACTTTACTACTGAGAGCATGGTCTCGGCCCTATGAGGGTCTATTCGAAATATAGAATGTGACACGCTTGGATTTGTCCCGTATCTCCCTTTGGGGAGTGGCGACTCGTGTTGAGTCCTAGAGTGCACCCACCCTCGAGTTCTAACCCCAAACCCCTTACAGAGCCAAACGCCATGAGTTCTAACCCCAAACGCCCTAAAGTAAATGAATGTCCCAGGTACAGGCACCAATCACTATCCGATTTAGATGGATGTGATTATATTATTATAATGTGTGAGAAACCCTGGAGAATATCTTAGCATCCAAGATGGGGTTTTAACGGCCAATCAAATTTAAAAAAAAAAAAACCATTCGGGTTGATTAGACAAGACACTTCTCGAATCCGTGTCCAGTGTCAAACGCCGTTAGATTTTCGCTGTAAGCAGTTAACTCGTCTTTGTCAGACAGACACTGGACGCATTATAGGGTTCTTCTTTTGATTTTTTGTCTTGTAGTGAGGAGTTTTTTTTTTTTTTTTTTTTTTTTTTTTTTTTTTTTTTTTTTTTTTTTCAGTTGCTACACTCAGAAGCAAACACGAAAGGTTGGAGCCCGGGGGGTACGTGGCCCCTCAACCTTTGAAAACTTCCAAAAGAAATATTGGCAACCAATATCTAGTCTAGAATATAAAAGAATAATGTAACAAGGTGAATGAGGTATATTACATTATTCAAGTATTAATTAAGGATATAATAGATTTGATTAGAAATGATTAAATTAGATTGATTTAATTTCTATAAAAATTATTTTGTTATTTCTATATCAACCCCTATTGTGAGTTATTATAAATCATCTAAATCAATCAATAAACCATTTGAATCACTACGTTCCGTTTGATGGCCGTTTGATGGTATGCACCCACCACCTTCTTAGCTCACCATGTGCTCTCTTCAACGTTTATTAAGTGTGGTTGAGATTCGTTCATCCTTAGGGTTCATTCATCTATCCTATCCCAAGTTATGAATCATTCACTCAAGTGATTAATTTTATTTAGTATCTTTTTTTTTTTTGAGTAGTAATAGGCGGACTTATGAAATCCATTTCCAAACGTAAGGCACCACCTCATTGGTGGATGTCCCCCTCTTAAATACTCACCAACAGTAAGGCACCACCTCCTTAGGTTTGGAAATGGATTTCATAAGTACGTTAACTATTTCCCCTTTTTTTTTTTTCTAAAAACTCATGTTATCTTATTTAACCCTAAAGGGAGTGAATCTTAACCAAAGTTAATGGGTGCAAGGACACGTAGCAACCTAGGAGGTGGTCCCATACCACCCAACAACACATTGTGATGTATACTATCACCTCTTTAGTAAAATTAACACCTTTGCACACGTCCGCTAAAGAGGCTATGCCAGAGTGTCATACCGGCATTTGCTAGAGAAAATCGGTTGCCAAAATTTATTTGTAATGCATTAGCATGGGTAGTTGTCCTACTAAATTTTGGAAAAAAATTATGGAGTATTTCTACCACTTGAACTTATATATATTTTATACTAGTGGGCCGCACGTACGACACATGTGAGAGAGAGGGAGAGACTAGGAAGAGGAACCTTAGTGAGGGGTATTTTGGGAAAAAATTAAAAAAAATATTTTCGGTATAGAAATTTGAGGGATATTTTGGATTAAAAAAATGTGAGAAACATGTTGGATATAGAAACATGAAATAGACACATTTTGAGAAATAAAACGCTTTAGGGGCATTTTGGGTATATAAAAAAATTTAAGATAGCATGGGTATATAAACTTGAGGGACATTTTAGAAATAAAGAAAATAATATATAGGCAAACTTAAGGAACATTTTGGGTTAAATAATTTGTTAGATGCAGTTTGGCTATAGAAATTTGACTTAGTGACATTTTAGGAACTAAAAATATCCGGGACTTACTATAAAAAAAAAAATTGAAGGCATTTTGGCTATAAAAACCTGACTTAAAAACATTTTGAGAATAAAAAGCTTTAGGGCCATTATTACCAAGAAAATAAAATTTTTTGTATATAGTGCCCCCCAAAAAATTATTATAAATATATATATATATATATATATATATATATATATAAAGGGATTGATTCTTTATGTGTCCCTTTTAACCATAGTTAAGATTTAATTTTTTTTAAAATAAAAACCAAAGGTAGATGTATAAACTTCAGGGGTGAGTGAATCTTAACCACAATTAATGGGTGTTAAAAGGAACATATGTGAAGCAAGGAAGGCACGTGTTCCACTAAACACGAAATACGCGTGAGAAAAATAATTTTAATAATATAAAAATATAGTACACACACGGAATAGCCCAATGATGATTTATCTCCCCACTAGAAGGGAGTTCCTGAGTTCAAGCTGTGGGATAGAAGTGAGCGTGGTGTTTCGTCACTTGGAACATATACTAATCCCAACTGATCAGAAAAGAGCAAATATATTTGAAGGTTAACAATTTCACACATTGAGTGGTCGTTAGCATTTCCTATATATATATCGTTAATTTTAGAGTAGTGATTAGCTCACTCTACATTTGACTACAAAATCAAATGTCTTCTCATTTCATCCCCTTTAATCGTGGTTAAGCTTAACAACTTATGTTATTTTTATTTTTCTCAAAAATAAGCTTAAATGGATGAACCCTAGGGGTGAGTGAATATTAACCACAATTAGTGAATATTAAAAAGATGGACAGGAAACAATGAAGACCGCCATTTCATTATAAAGTGGAAATGAGCGGTAAGTTAAACATTTTCCGTATTTTTATTTGTATAATGACTATTAAAAGGAAGGGCCCATGTTTTTCTTGTTACTTAACCCGTTGTTGGAGTACAATATTAACGAATTTTATGACCACGACCTATTACTCAAAAAAAAAAAAAAAAAACTTGGGGCTTTGCCCCTGAACCCGCAAGGGCCTATACCCCAATCTGATTAATTTTCTTTATATATATACTTCGTCTTACCCCGAGTAAAATTCTTGGCTCTGCCTTGATTAGGGGCGGTTCCACACGAGGTAGGGGACCAAAACACCTCTCCTCTCAAAATTTGGGGGGAAAATATTTATATTATGAGGCCATAGCCTGGGAGCAGGGGTGGAACTAGGGGACGAGAAGGGCTAGCCCCTAAACTTTGGGAAAATAAATTAAAAACATGAATAATGGCCCATGAACTATGTGAAAAAAAGCTAAGTTTTGTAGGGTGGTGATTTTTTTTTTTTTTTTTGGGGTTAAGGCAACTGCGGGTGGTGCTTCACACACCCCCTTTTAAGTGGTATACACCAATCGTTATAAAATTTTAATTAGTCCTTGGATCGTCTCTGGCGAAAAAGGGCTTGTCTCGGGTTCCATAGAATAGGTGACAACTGGTGGAGAAGTCAAAACCATGGGCCCATGATTTTGACTTCCCCACCCATAATAAGACATGTGGCAATAAGTGTGAGAATAAAGGTGAGAGATATCAAATGGGGAGAAGTCAATATTATGGAGAGAAAATGAAATGACTTCCCCCATTTTTATGACAACTGTACACAATGTATGGAACCCGAGAACCCTTTCTGGCAAAGGCCTTTTAATTAAACAATAAAAAGAGTAAAAAATGACAACAAAAAAAAAACTCCTTACAGTAAGGAAAAAAAAAAAAAAAACCCCCCTCCCCCCCGGCACTCCCTCTATCTCTCTCTCTCTACTCTATCCCCACGACAATACATCAATTAGAAAAAAAAATTGGAACCCCCTCTGCAACTCTCTCCCTCTCTCCACTACAAGACAGTAGTTAGATTGGTAGCTACACCCTCCCCGAAACTGCAACTAAAAGAATTTCTAAGAACTTATCCATATATCACAAACCTCATGAATAGTGGCTCCGCTTGTGCCAACTGGCACTCGAAATAGTGGCTCCTATTGTCTCCATTTTGTCTCTGTCGGTGGTGTCAAAACCCTTTGCTATCATGGAAAGAGGGTCAAGAATATAGTATCCAGAAACGGATTGGTTTGGTAACAGATATAATGATACCAATCAGAAAAGATTTGCATGATTCAACAATTGAGAGTAAAATGATATCTCAAAGGACTTTGCTACTGAGACCGGAAATGGCCGAGACCACATCGAGACCGTGCTTGTGCTGTGATCTCAAAATTTCATTAAATCCACTTTTGAAATTTTAAGATCTGTGCATCACATGCACGGTCTCGGTGTGATCTCGGCCCTTTGCGGTCAATTTTTTAGGTGTTTAATTGGAGATTTTTTAAAAATTGTGTATATTAGTAAATAGTGGGTTGTGCATAGCACCACTCGTTTTATATTATATTATTAAAAAAAAATAAGAGCTATGCACCCGAACCCCAACACCTCATACATAAAGAATATTAGACTTTGCTACTGAGACCGCAAAGGGCCAAGACCGTGCTTGTGATGCACAGATCTAAAAATTTCATTAAATCCGTTTTTGAAATTTTAAGATTAGTGCATCACATGCACATTCTCACTAGCATTTTCCAAGAATATTTCATATTTGCCTATCAATAGTACCCACAACGCAACAGTATTTTGGTTAAAATGTTTTAATCTTTAAATTAAGTAAATGTTTTTTAAAATCTTTATTCTACCAACTAAGTTAAAAGTTAAAATTTTTTTTTACCACATTTAAAAAGACTGTTGTACATTATTGTGGGTGCTACCATATTAACTAAGTTATCTGATTATTTCAAAAATTCTCGAATAATACACGATTTTTTTGTCAAGAGATTAATTCTCGAATTATTCACAACTTTTTGAAAAGCTTATAATTTTTTCTAAAAAGTTATTTATTTTATGAATTAAACATGAATTTTTAAAAGAAAAAACCGAATAAAGATTTAATATATAAAATATGTTTATTTATAATTTAATAATTAATAATCTTATTTAATATTTTTTTTTATATGTTACTCAATATTTACTAATTTATTTTCAAATTTTGTCAATTTTTTCAAAACTTTAACTTGAGGGATAATTCTCAAACTTTAACTTACGATGGTTAGTGTCATTGCACTTTTTCTTTATAATTATTATATTTATTGTTTTTTTTTTTCCAAAAAATTTTCAACTTTATTGAATTTTATTGATTTTTTTTTTCTCATTATACCCCCTATATAATTATTCCCGAACCTCGACTCTATAAATATGGGTGCTACTAAAATCTCCAAATTCAATCCCTGTGGTACGAACTCACAGCTATACACTTTTACTTTTGTGGTGGTGGTGGACCATAACTCAAATCACGAGCAAAATTTTTCCCAAATGATGGTACAGATGAAGGTGATGGAGCTGAGCCCCACCATTCTCCATATATTCTTGCTTAATTATATCAATTATCCGACAAAATAATGCCAAGGAGCACGTATTTGGCGTGCACAGCTCCTTACCCTTGCCATGTTTTTCTTTTTTGTTTTTAGTTAAGCTTGCCATGTGGTTAAACCTTGTAGGTTTATAAATCTTTATGGAGCGCTAACCTTACACTCCGGCCTTTTTTACTTTCAACCTTACACACTTTTTCAGTGATCGAAGGCTTTCCCATTAAAAATGACTTAGGTGGTTCATGGTTAGCTCAGGCTGAGAGTAGGAGAGCCCGGAGACTAGGCCTAGTACTCCTAAATCCTCTACACCTCATTTTTTTCTTTCTTCTTTAGGATTGACTTGGAATTGGGGGTGTAATTCGTGCCGGCGATAGTCTCGAGCTCAATTTGGTCCGGCTTGAAATGTTCTAATCTAGGTTCGAGCTTGGCTTGGCCCGATCTATGGCTCGAGCTCGGTTGGTTAGCTCGGCTCAAGCTTAAATTGATTTATTAAAAATTCTTCTAAATAAAAATAATAATTATTTTTATTGTGTATATAAATAATAATTATATTTTTTTATATAAAATAATGATATATTGTTTTTGTATAATATTCAAGCCGAGTGAGCTCGAGCTTCAATTGAACTGAGTCGACTCAAACAGGCCTTGACTTGAGCTCAGTTTAAACACATTTAAAGTTCGAAAAATAAATTCTACTCGACTCAATTGAGCCAAATTTTTTAGCTTAAGCTCTACTTGATCCAGCCGAGCCTTTGAGGTCGATCAGCTTGGCTACACCCCTACTTGGAATCTTCTGGGTGTTGGTGAGGAGACCACCAACTTTAAGCCAAAGGCGCCACATGCAAGTTTTGTACGCCTATTAAGGTTATGCACGAGGTTGTGCCCGCAAATAAATATGTTGATTGGTTTGAAAAAGAATGTGTTGATGCCTTCGAATTGGATGCTGGCCGTGACTTAAGAGTTTAGTTGAATTGACATGATCATTAACAACAATTCTAAGGGTTAATACATTTTTTTTTTTTTTTTTTAAGACGTGCCAACCTATTTTCAGTCAAAAACAAACATCTTTCTAAAACAAAGACGTGTTGGTTTTTGGTTGAGTAGGAAATTCCTAAAAATAGGCCTTGCACAAGTGCACGTCTTGCTTTTTGGGTAATTGAATACGTTTAAGCTGTAATTCTAGTTAGCATTGATTAGCAATGGTTAGTGACTAGTGAGCCAGAGAGCCAAGAGCCCGACTTAGACGCGGGCTAAAAATGGGGGCCTATCAACCAACACACCGTCACTCAAGATAATAAACCCTAAATACACTCATGTAGGGAGATGCACACTACCACTTACACCAGCCAGTTGATGTCCAGTGGTTAAATTATTTTTTGGTAATCGAACACGATAAGACCACAACCCCAGTTAGATTTGGTTAACAGTATTTAATGGGTTAGAGAGCCATATCAATCCCACTCCAGAGAATGGAACTGATCACCCCCACATGAAATGATCCACTCTACTACATGCACAAGTGAACCGGTGTCTAATGGTTAATACTTAATCAATTAGACTTTTAGAAAATTCTGAGGAGATTTGTCATTTGTCACGTTTCTTTTGGTATGAGTGAATTTGATAGCAAAGCTCGTATAATGTTGTGCGTAGATGATATCCTTAAATATAAAAAAAATGGGATCATCTCCAGTTGGTACTGGCAGACTGCCAGCGCCACTCTCATGGTGCCACTTACACCTAAGAAATGTATTGTGTATGTAACCCGACACTTTGATTGGCGTGGCATATGTGGCATCCTGAGAATGGGTGCTGGCGGTCTCCTCGCCAACACCAACCGGAGATGATCCCAAAGTCTTTTTAAAATGTTGACATTGGGAGATAAGAGCACATGCTTTGACATTGGGAGCTAAGAGCACATGCATAAACTTAATCCCCGTGTCCAGTGACCTAGGGAAGGCAAAATCTAGAGTAAGTGCCATAGCGGCAACAGACTTACTCTAGCTGAAGCATCTGGTCTCGTTTTAATTGTGGTTAAGATTTATAACCTTGGTTAAATAATTTAATCATATTTAAAAAATTAGAAATTCGTAAGAAAAATTTAAATCTTAACCTAGGTATTTTTTTCATCTAAAAACCAAAGTTAACCACAATTAAAAATTTACACACATACATAAAAGGAGGCTAGTCCCGAGTACCTTACTCGCCATAGATAGAAGACTAAAATTTATTACGTTTAAAAATAAAAGCTCTTATTATACTTACTTTTTTGCATTACCATTCGTCCAACAATTTCATTTCATTCCACTTTTTTTTTGTCATGTCATTTACCTACTACTCATCACTTGGGAGAATGGATCCTAAGACCTCTCTAAGATATGCCACACACCACCACATTTGATTAACCACATAAATTTTTGTTGATTAACCACATAAATTTTTGTCCACTTAAATGGCTTCTCTACTAATTTTCTCCTGCATGTTATTTCATGTTCCCATCAACCCAACAATCAGGCATAATTTATATCCTTTGATCACTGTATTTTTACTTTCTGTTCGTGAAGTGTAATTTGTCCGTGTTTCTATTTTGTTCCGATGTATCTCTTACCATATTCCCCGCCTATTTTGTAACGACAATGTTTAACCCCACCTATTTTTATAAAGACGCTTCACCTAATAAGGCATGCTTTGCATTTGTTTTTTTTCTTTGGAACTCGGGGTGCCCCAATGCTTTAGGTTAGGATTAATCCCGAGGGTGCGATATGAGCCCGTAATCCATCACACCAAGTAAGTCCGAGTAAACCCGTGCGGGGCTGCCCCAAAGGAGAGTGAGAAATGGAACCAAGACCTCCCACTTAGGGAAATGGCAAAGAATCACTAGTCCACCCCTCCGGGGTTAAATGCTTTGCATTATTATTACTTAAAAAGGCATGCTTTTAACATATTTAGCAAACTATACATGATTTACATTTTTATTACCAAGATGGGTATTCTCCATCTTAGTTATGCATAGAAAACCAGAATGAGGAGTGTTAGCCCTACTCTCAAGTGTTTCCTACTCTCAACCTAAGCCAACCACCTGTCCAATTTCTATGTTAAAGCATTACAATCACTTAAAAAGTTAATATTTAAAGTGAGATTGGACAAGTGATTGATTCATGTTAAGAGTAGGACTAGCACTCCTCAATACTAATAAGGATAGTATTGATATACATACCCTATTTGGTAAAACAAATTTTTTTTTTTTGGTGAGAAACACGCGGTTAAGCCGTAACCCCGGTTAATAGGTTAAGATATGTTCTAAGTCATGGGCGGAGGGAGATGACAACACACTCACACCCTCTCGGGAATGGAACTGGATCACTAGAGTGATGACTAGCACACACTACTAATGGGGCAAGCAATGCTTCTTTGGTAAAACTTTTCAAACCCAAGCATTTTTGGCAATATTTTTGATTTAGGGTGTGGAAATGGTATTTATCCCCAAAAAGAAACAAATTCTTAGCTCTAACTTAGTTAAGTTTAAGTTGTGTTAAAAGGGACACGGGGTAAGATAAGCATCGGGTCATGGGTCCGCTAATCACTGCTCTCTTTATAATAATAGCCTGTCTACAAAAATCACTGTTTACAAAATGAATAAAAACAAGAGCAGGAAGTAAACAGTGGAGAGTAGTAGGACCAAGGATGGAAGGGGCGTTGCTGCCTTGTCTTTTTCTTATTTGTTTTGCAACTTATAAACAGAGGCATAAATACACACACCTCATAAGAAAAGTTACAAACCCTCACTAAGCCCACACCCTTACATCTCATTCCCTGTGGAATCATTCCAATTCCCACAACTTCTCTTAAACTACTATATTATTTATAAATACTTCACATATAAACCCTAATTTCATCTTAGAAAAGAAAATTAAACCACCCCACAAAAAAAAAAAAACATAAATAACCCATTTCCATGTATAATATGCATCAGAATTTCTAGTCTCACTCCACCAGAAACACTACTACCACCCCCCACAAACTAAAACCAAAACAGAGGAATATTCCTGCAATTCACATGACATTACAACTGCTGGGGTTCTCATCACTGAAGTAGTGGGCGTAGTAAGGGTCAGCAGAGGACGGATGTGGCATTTGTGGATAGTTTGGTGGCATTTGTGGGTAATTTGGTGGCATTTGTGGATAGTAATTCACCGCCGGCGGCGGCCGGGCGTACATCATCGGCTGGAACCGTTCATTGCCGTTGGCTCTCTGCTGGTTCATGAGGGCTGCCAAGTACTGTTGGTGGTAGGGGTTGCCGGGGTTGATTTCAGGCCCTGCCCCTTGGAAATATCCGCCGGCGCCGGCGTTCATTGCTGTCGCCGGTAGTCCTTGTACGGCCGGAATATTTCCCATCGGAGCCCTTGGAATCTGACCCACATTCCCACCTCCTGCACCATGAGTGAAGTCATGTTGCATGTTTTTCATTACTTGACCCCCATCATTTTTCCCTCCTCCCTTCTTACCCCCATTGCTATTATTAGCAACTTTGTTATTTCCTCCATTACCACCATTGTTTCCATTTTTAGCATCTGGTTTTGATCCACTGTTTCCACCACCACCACCCTTTTTCCCTCCATTGTTGTTCTTTCCTTCATTATTTCCACCCATGCCCTTCCCATCACCACCACCACCACCACCTTTCTTTCCATTCCCACCACCACCACCACCACCACCCTTCTTATCATTCATTGCATGGGCATTTCCTTGAGGTCCAAGGTTCATCTTGTTGAGATGATGATGGGGGTCATCAAGGTCATCATCAAGCTCATCATCATCATAATCATCATCATCATCAGAGTAATCAAATTCATCACTCAAATCATCATCATCCTCAGGCAAGTTGAACTTCACAGATTTCTGGTCCTTGAAGGGCATCTTCAAGTCCTTGAATTGGGGGGGTAGCTTCAGATCTTTCATCTGTTGTAGCTGTTGTTGTAGTTGTTGCTGTTGTAGCTGTTGAATCTGTTGTGGTTGTAGCTGTTGCCCACCCTTTTGTTGGCCTTTTCCACCACCATTTTGAGGCTGCTTGTTGTCTTTGCCACCTTTGCCATTCCCCATTTGCTTCACCTGGTTGTTGTTGTTGCCCTTTTGAGGCCCCCAGAGCTCTGCATATTTCCCTGATTTCCCAAGTTTCTTTATCAGAGTAGCTGGGTCAACATTGCCTGAGACTGTCACCTTCCCCTGTTCTGCATCTATAGTGGTCTTGTACACCCCTAGCCCAAAAAAATGAAGGAAAAGTTGGAAAAAAAAATGGATATCTACAAATCTGTGGAAATAAGTAATTTTTTGAAAAACAGGAGCCCCAAAATGAGGAAATACCTTCAATTTTCTGCAACAGTTTCTTCACCTTCTGCTGACATCCATCACAGTGTATATTCACTTTGAGAACACAGGTCTGCAAGTACAAGTAACCAAAACAACAAAAACAGAGTAAGCAAAAAGCCTGCTTTGACATGGGGAGTTCATTTTATTTAGAAATAAAAGAAGATTATATGGATAGAGCAGAAAGAAAAAAAGAAAAGGGCATACAAAATCTTAAGTTCAGAACAAACAAAGCCCATAAAGATAAATGAATGGATTAAACGGTACCTGGATCTTCAAGAACTCTTCTTTACTCATTTCTTACACTCAAACAAAACAACCAGCAATGACACAACAATGGAAACAAAAAAAAAGAAGGAAAATGTAGATCTGAGTAGCAGAAGCAGAGGAAACAGAGAAGATGAGTTAGAAAAAACCCCCACAAAGGGTCCTTCTCTGTTCTTCCTTTTGGGGCTTTTCCAACCAAACACAGATCAAAATGAGAAAAAACAAATGGGTCCGAGTCTCTGAGCAGAGAAGAAGAGAGACATCAATGTTAAGAGTTTTTAATGGAGAGAGAGAGAGAGAGAGTTCAGAGGTGGTGGGTAGACATTATACTTCTGTATATCTCTGCTCCTCTATTTCAGGGTTGTGTACACTTCTGAGAAAGAGAAGAGAGAGAGAGAGAGAGAGAGGCTTTGCACGGCATGGCCAGCTCTTAGGTTTGTTCTTCCTTTTCCCTTTATTTATCTTATTGCCTTTGTAATTTCTATTTATTTAATTTTGGGATAAGTACCCTTTTTATTTTGGTTTAACACAACACCACCTCAAGGCGAAGCTGTAAGGCAAATGGAAGGAAAACTCACTTGTACCGTTTAATCACCATAAGTTAAATGAGTCAAATCCTCTACGCTGATAACCGGAATCGGCAAATCCGGTTATCACCCCCCAGAGGTCATCACGTGTCTCCTTTGACACCCCTTAACTGTGGGTAAGGTTCACCCACCCATTTTTGGTTTTTTTTAAAAAAATATTAATTCTTTTTTTAAATAAAAAAACTCTTAATATTAAAAATAGTTTTTTAATTTTAAAAAAAGAATTAATATTAAAAAAAAAAAACCAAAAATAAATGAGTGGACGAACTTTAAGGGTGGGTGAACCTTACCCACACTTAAGAGGTGTCAAAGGAGACATGTGGTGACCTCTAGGGCTGATAACCGGAATTGCCAAATCTGGTTATCACGGGGGAGATGATTTGTCTCCTAGGTTAAAAATAACACCTAAAAGGATATGGTTTGAAAAGTTTTACCCGCATGTATCCTAATATTGTCCTTATTAGGGTTTGGGTTTTATATGTATGGCGGGGTAAATATTTTCAAAGCATATCCTTTTAGGTAATAAAAATGCAAAACATGTCTTATTTTTTTGTTTGATTTTTTTTTTGGTAAATATATCAAAATCATGCCATTTAGGTAATAAAAATGAATTCCCACTTAGGTGAAACGCTTAACTTTTTAATGTCCATAACTTAGCCCAAGTGGGTTCAGCTTTAATGTCCATAAATTAGCCCAGGTGGATTCAGCTTGGCTTGACTTCGGCTCAGCTTCCTAAAATGAATATCCGCGGTAAGAATACAAATAAACATTAGGGACGTTGAAAATGTCCAAAGATTACACGCCTCGGTGGATTCAGCTTTAATGTCCAAAGTTTACACGCCTGGGTTTGTCCCATTGGTAGTGTATCTCCCTTTGATGAGGAGAGACTCGTGTTCGAGTCCTAGTGTGGCCGTTGAGCGCCTACCCTCGAGTTCTAACCCTCTAACCACCCTAACCTCTGGAATAAGTAGCTAAATGATTTAGGACTACCAAAACAAAAAAATACAAAGATTACATTAATTATAATAAAGGTAATGAAACTTGTCACATAAAATCTCCCAAATTAGGTGGTTTAATAAATGAAATAACACCCCCACCTCTTGCGTGAGTGGTAGGGGTGTGGCCTTCCAATGGTGGAGGCCTTGGTATCTAATCCCCCCCAAGGGGTAAGGGTTGCAAAGCCTCAATGCCTCAACTCAGCTAACTTTTGATTGGTTGACTCTATTGACTTAGGTAAATAATGATTAGGTCTTATGGGGCTTCCAAAAATAATAATAATAATAATAATAATAATAATAAATAAATAAATGAAATCATACCCCCGCCTCTTGCATGAGTGATAGAGGTGTGGCCTTCAATGGAGGAGGTCTAGGGATCTAATCAAACCCGAGTAAGAGTAATCAAGAGCTCCATTGCCCAAGCTAATTACCTACGACAGTCTGACTCTACTAAGAATTTCCATTAAAAAAAAAAACCATGAAGTCATTAAATTACCCTACCTGGCTCTGAAATTACCTAAAACCTAGGGTATTATATATTGAGTGAATCTAAAAATATTTTTTTTGTTGATTAGTTTGTTAAATTGATTCAAAATTCCCTCTCGTGATCTTTTGTGTATATGTACATTACATAGTAGATAGTTTTAGGGTTCTAGGGATTGTCCATTCACTCTAAGAAGAGAAGGGATTTCTCTAGGAGAATTTTCAAGAAAAGTAACTTTTGAAAAAAATTAAATGACTTCTTAGGAAGTTTCCTTGGGATAGCTTTCTAGAAAAATAATTTTCTGACCTGTACTATGCAGAAAGTCAAAAGTTAATAAAAGTCAATTTAAAACTTAATCTAAACACGACCTTAGCTAATAAGTTGGTTAAAACCATCATGGAGTTTAAAGACAAATTTAGTTGCCAGGTATAATTTAGTAGCCATGTATAAGTTTGTCTCTAACTCATAAACCCCATTGGGTTCCCTTTTGGCTCATTGAAAAGAATAAGGTGAAAAGTAATCTAATTAGCCCTTTGATGCAATGCAATCAAATTATTGATGTCCCTCTTAAAAGCCTCACCCGTGAAAAAAAAAATCGTCCTTTTATCCTCTTTTCCATTGGGAGAGGTCCCTTTGCCTGTAAAAGAGACATGAATAGTGACAAAAGATCCCCACAACCCTAAAAGATTTCCTTCACAAAACTTTCGAGGCGATGGGATATGTCACATGAATAACTTCCCTATCCAAGCTTAGACTAGCGTTTGAGAAATCTCATAGAAATAAGCTCTTATTTTTTCATACAATTTGATTGATAAAAAAAATTAGAAATAAAGTCTTCTTCTTTTTAATAGCCTTTAGTAATACATATACATAAGCACTTATTTGAAGAGCATTTGCATCTTGCCGTTTTTTTAAAAATAAAGACTACATTGCTAACTTTTAACCAAAATTAGAAATAAGTATAATATAGGCAATAACAATATTTTATAGAAAATAAGCTTTGTATAAAAAAAAACTCACTTTGGGCATTTGACACCATTACCATTAAGTATTTATTGGTCAAAATAAAGTACTTATTTATACATAAGTTTGTTTGAATCCCCCCCCCCCCCCCCCCCCCCCCCCCCACACACACACACACACACACACACACACACACACACACACACACACACACACACACACACACACACACACACACACACACACACAAACAGAGCTTTAAAACCATGCTTATGGGTCTCTTTTATTTAGACATGTCAAACGCTAACTCTTTTTTACACTAAAAAAATTCGATTGAGTTCACCCTAGACCCATTGCAATCCGAATTTGAACCAGGATATATAACAGATCAATTAAGCCTCAACCCGGTTTCATGTCCCCTAGTTCAAACCTGACCCGAATCCAAACCAGTTGGGAAAAAACGAGAGCCAGGGGCACATTTGATTTGAGGCCCGGGCATTGTTTGCGGGCGAAAAAAAAGGCCCGGCCGTTATGTCTTGCAAGAAGGCCATGCTGGCCATGCTCTCTAGCAACCAGTGCGAACCTTTTGTACATTTGTATAATGATCAAAATGCCATTATCCTTTTCAAAAAATGATCAGATCCCAAGAGCTCTAGAAGTATATGGTATCAGCATTCAGTTCCCAATCCAATCTTTATTAAAAGATTTAATAAAGTTCTCTTATTTGCAAAGAGTAAGGAAGAAAGATAATGGAATCTCCCAAACCATAGTTTGAAAATTGAAACCCTTAACTTAACCCCAAAAAAAAATAAAAATTTGAAACCCTAAATATTAGATATCTACTTTGGTAGAAAAGGAAAGTGAGAATTCTCTCATGGATAAGCAGTACTGGGTTTAAAAAAAATGGCTAAATCCTAAAGGGGCTCTTTACACTTTCAATGCTTCTTTTAAGAATTGTAAGAGACAAGGTATAGAGTGAAAGGGCTGTGACATGTTCCGACATCAGAGTTGCCATAAGGGACTTAGATGGGCTCAATTAAATCCCTAAAAGAAGGGTCAGGAGCCTGTAGTTAAGGGACATTAACACCCTGGGGTCAGGGCTTTATGTGGGGGTACATACCAGTTGGCGGCACGACAAGCCCTAGCAACCACTACATGTGGTGGCATGGCTGTTGAAGGCTGTATGCTTATGGTGAATTATAGAGGCAACTGGCCCCACCCCTTTTTAGCCCATGATTCATAAGCTAAGGCAAGTAGCGTGGCAGCAGAAGGTTGGGTATTGTTTGGGATGGGGTCACCCCTAAATCGACTCTTCGGGGTCGGATCGGGCTAATGTTGGGGTAGGTTTGAAACAGTAAAAACTGGTCCACCTGCACAGACACACAAGTGAAAAATCCAAGGTTTGGTTGCACCATGATGCACGCCATGTCGCTGAGAGTGCAACAGCAGCTTCGGCCCAAACGAACTAAATTTAAAGCAAATTGTCCTCACCTGAGTTCATCAATTCAATGGCTCTTCTGTTTTCTTCTCTTCTCACACCTTCTCCCCTTTCTTAAGGGTGATATGCAGTAGACTTGTTGCAATTTCTCATTAAGGAAGAAAAGATTAAAGGAAGAAAAAGAGGAACAAATAAACAAAGATAAAAGAAATGAAAGAATGTCTTATGCTTTAGCCCAGAATGAAAATCCATGCTATGTTGAGCGTCGACCCCATTGGCACAAGAGCATCAGAATCATGCCGTAAGGGTTGCTGTGTGACTGACTCCACAGCCCCATGAAATTGAAATATTTCATGTTAGTCCAACAAGAAATAAGCAAGTTTAGTAAATGGCTAGAATCAATTTCTAGACATCGTCGCCACCACCGATTGGGCACAAAGTTGGACAATTCCTAGACACTGTCACTGCGTTACCGCTCTTGAGCGTGCACAACATTGGCCAATTAGGAAGGATGAGTACGCATGGCCCCAACTCCTAAACTAATCATCAAATACTTCAATTTCAAGCAAACAAATATAATACAACACCCTTTTGTTTTGGATGAAACTTCACAAATATACTAAAACTGATTGGTTTTATTACAAAATTTTGAAGACATTTCATAGAGTGTAAGTTAAAGCTTACAAGTTAATACAGTTAGCATGAAAATAAGGCCAATCCCCTCCATATTTTTTCTGTTAGTTCTGTACTTGTTTTCTTTTTGTTTTAGCTTTGTTCAGTTTGGGCCAACGATTGTTGGTGGCACCTCTTTTGCTCTTTTGTATCCTATTTTATTGGACCAATAAAAAAGAATCTGGTGCAATGTGGTCTTTCCTTCCCAGGTAGTCTCTTGGGAGAACTGGAAGGAGAGGAATCAAATAGTGTTTGATAACACCTTCCACTCTTCTTTTTTTGTCGATTGGTAAATGCCAAGAGATTTCATATAATGAAGAGAAAATCAACAGTTTACAAGGATATAAACTGAAAAAAAAAAAACGTAATAGAAAATACATAAAAAGAAAGCAAAGGAAATTAGTTGTGATGTCTCTCACAACAAAATATCCCTCACTTCCCCAACCCATTGAGAGATTGAGGACCATGCAACAAGCATGCATCGAATACGAGCTAAGATGTGAGGGTTGGAAGAAGAAGAAAAATTGTCAAAAACACAACTATTCCGCTCCTTCCAAATACCCCAAGAGATAGCTCCAGGTAAGCATAATCCAAAGGGCTTACTTATCCCCCACCAGTGACGTCAGTTACCGTCCCAATAAGAAGCTCAACAACAAGAGGGGAAAGACCTACTCCACACCTAACAGAGACAGGAAGAAAGCCCATACCTCCACTCTTCGCAAGAATAATTACCAGGATCAGAGGTGCTAGTTTGGAATGCTGCTCTATTAGGTAGGAACAGGTTGATTTGAGGGCCCTTGGTATCCTTCACTCTGGCCATGGGTATGTAGGCAGGTAGGGCATTCGTAGACTTTACCATTGTAGTGTTTTCTCCCACTGTTGTGTTACTTCTGTTTGTATTTTTTCTTTTTAGAGATTACTATTGTGAACTCATCTGTACTCTCTCTCTCTCTCTCTCTCTATATATATATATTATTCTTGTTTTATCGATAAATAAATGAAAGTAAAGCCAATCCTTTCACCTGTCAAGTTTTGGACCATCAAACTTCACCAAGATTCCAAGACTTTCAATAAGGATAATTACTTCTCCTTTACTTAAAAACGTTTGACACAACTGCAGACCTTACTTTTGTCTCCTCTTATGCTTGGTTGCTTACAAGTCACAATTTCCAAGCCCCACTTAAGCTCTGGAATCTAAGGTGGCGTTTGATAACACTAGTCTTAAAAGAAGTGCTTATTTGAAAATTATGCTTAGTTGAACTTTAGATTGTTAAGTTGAAGGTTAATTGCATGTCTATATTTTAGAGATTTTAGGGGTAAAAACCTCCACTTTAAAAAGTAACTCCATAGCTACTTATTAAAGTAGAGGTTTTTATCCCTCAAAAATCTCTAAAATGTAGACATGCAATTAACCTTCAACTTTTAACCAAAAAAAAAAAAATTAACTTTCAACTTAACAATCTAAAGTTCAACTAAGCATAATTTTCAAATAAACACTTCTTTTTAGACTAGTATTACCAAGCACTACCTAACTTAATTTGTCCCCAATAATGCTGACTTGTATCGTCTGGCAAATATTCCCTCTCCTTTTCCTCTTGGCATACCAAACAAAAAGAGCATTCCCTATTCCTAAAATGCCCCTCCAAACCTTTACCTTTAAATACTTCTCTTTTCCTTGCCTTTTGCCTCTCAAAATTTTCTTCCATAAACACACATTCCCTCCACCATAAAAGGGGCTGGGGTTTAAAACATCAATTAAAAGGGAGAAAAAGTGTTTCTTCACTTCCCCGAAAAATGTTAAGTAATAAAAAAAAAAGGTTTCACCAACTATTGACAACCTCTATAAATCAACGATACAATTACAGCCTCTCTCGACTTTTAAAACCACACTTCTTTAAGGCCACATGAACGGCACCCATCCAAGCTTGTGAAGGACAATGCAAAATGTTCACGCTTGTAAATTTCACTCCTTTACTAAGGTCTAGTAGAGGCCACGCTAAACCTCAGCTTATCTACCTAATAATGAAAATTAAACTAGAAAGGAAGCAAAGACTTATATTTTCATAAGGTAAAAATGTAGACAAACAATAAAGCATGTAAGAAAACCACCTAGATGGGTATATATACAGTCAAAGTTCATCCAAAGAAAAACTAGAAATTTGGATATGATCATCTCTGTAGTAGGTAAGATTGGGAGTTCAAAAGAATGAAGATATGATGACCACTCTTAGGAAGAATAAAAATGTACGTAAATATCAGGCATAGACACATTGACACAAACAATAATACAAGAGCCTTGCCATACAAGCAGATCCAATATGAAAAACCGGCTCTCAGTGATCACCTTTGTTAAGCTTGATCTCCATAAGTTCCTGGATAGGCTGGCGACAAATCGGACACTTATTCGATTGCAGCCTCAATGCTTTTGCACACTCACTGCACATACACTGAAAGTGCAACATATTCAACTTGAGAACAGATAAATTGAGACGTAAAAAGAGAAGAAAGCAAAAGATGTAGTGACAGGAATGTTGTGCAAGTCACTGCCATAGGCGCTGTCTTACGAATCTCCAATGTCTTTTTAAGACCTCGGTTACCAACAGATATTTTCATGAAATGATGACCAAACTCCAGGACAATAGCTTCAGAACATTTGGAGTTTATCATTATTTACGAGAAATCAGATATCTTGCAATAAGTCAACTTTTTTTTTTACCTCTTACTGTGAAAATCCCCATATAAGTAAAGTAAATTTTCATGAAGTTTTGATGCTTTGAATTAGAGAATAAAAAATTTAAATTTTCTAGTTTTTGTATCTATTTTCCTCTAAAATTTTGTCCACACTTTCTGGGCAAAAAAAGAAACATTAATAGCTCCCTACAACTTCTATTGCCTCAAATATCCCAAGAATATGTGAAAATGGCCATATGGTCCCCAACGCAGGTCTAAAGCTCTTGACGAGTTCTGAATGAAAGGAGATGAGAACAGAGACAAGAGCTGAAATCAAAGTTACCCACGGTACCATTTGACCGACCCAACCATCCATTCTACTCTATTTTTCTCCATATCATTAGGTTAACTTGCTCACCATCCTCAACATTCCAATAGCTTGGATGGTTGGCAAAACTCCAAGGTAGGACCCATTGGATGGTGTCTTAATCACTCTGCATATGTGCCATATGCAAAAGCATGCAGTAGCTATCTGATGGTCATCTTGGATTTCCTCTAAATGTAAGGGATAAGTTCAAGATGGACTCTCACCATATGTCGACAAGGTAAAACGGCTGTATCCTTTGGTTCGGTCAAGCAAATCACGCACTCTTTCCCTGTATCATTGTCGTCAAAGTCTGCTTCCCCTGAGTTGCTAATTCCATAAATCTCACGCAATTCATAGCGAACTGCATCGACCCACAATATCTGCTTAATTACTCGCACTTGGAATGGGGCTCCAGTGTTCTTCTCTAGGATGGCTTGAGTAATCTGTGCATGAGAGGATGTAGTTGGCAGAGGATGACCAAGCTGTTCATCAGTATGCAGAGGTGACAAACATGTTTCAGCCGAGATAACAAGTGGGAATACATCTTCTCCCGGTGAAGGTTGCGAGAGATCATCCAACTCAAAGAAGCCTAAATCGATGCCGGTACCTGAAGGCTGACAGAATTTCTGGCCCAGTCCTTTCTGAAAGGGGATTCTCACCGGCATATAGACTTCAGGATATACCGGAGTGAACCTACAGTTGGGCTCTTCCTTGGCAAAGTAAAAAATAGTAATGCTGTCAATAAGAAACAGAAAAATAACAGCATTATATATATATATATATATAAATAAAACACATTTATGGTCATAATTATTTATCATTAAGTTCAAAAAATGTGCTCTCAGTGACCACCCAACCAAATAAACATGCAACATGCTAATTCTAGCCTATAAACCAAGTGCTCATTCTGCTCTGCATGTGGTTCTCAATGTTCATTGCTTCCTATCCCCAAGTAATTTTCAAACAAGTCAAATTCGTTTCATCCTGCGCCTCCTCAAATTATTTTATACGGATTCTTTTAAATGGGTGAAGTAGCAGAGTCAGACATGTGACTCTGATACTCTACAGGATTTGGGTGTAATCGTCTTTGTTTTTCATTCCATATTTGCATGACTTAAATTTAATAAGATTTTTGTCATTTGTAGTCATTTTAGGTACTATTGCAGGGTATAATTCATTAAAGAGACAGAGGTGGACCCCATGTGCAAGAGAATAAATAAAAAGGCCATCGAGACAGCTAATCGATGACCCAAAACTCTGTGTTGGACTCTGATACTCTACTGGACTCTGGTGTAAACGCCTTTGTTTTTCATTCATTACTTGCATGACAGAAATTAACATAAGATTTTTATTTTGTAAGGCTATAATTCATTAAAGGGAAAATAGGTGAACCCCATGTGCAAAAAAATAAACAAAAATTTCGTCAAGACAGCCAATCGATGACCTGATATCTAATCTATATGTTATCATGAATTACAGCAAAATAACTAGAGAGAAAAAGATGCTAGCTTAATTTCCTTGAAGTCCCTATTCCCTAAGCACTAAAGACCATAAGAATAGCAGCATCAAAATTTTGTCAATCACCAATTGGAAGAACTCAAACTTATCTTCAAAAATTCATACAACAGCATTTCGTGAAATGAGATCCATGAAAATCAACACTGGACAACCATCCATGAATGAGATCAAGAAGGGTTCTTGGGCTAACCCATCAACACCAAAATGTTGCAAGAAGTAAGCCAAACTCTGTTTGAAAGTTCAGTGTAAGAGAAGGTGACTCACTGGATCTCCCTAAGCTTTGCAAAAGAAAGCAGATATTAGGCATTATTCTTCTCCTGCTAATGAGGTGGTCCACCATTAGAATCTTGTCGAACAATACCGTCGCGAGAGAGAGAGAGAGAGAGAGAGAGGCAAAATTAGAAGAGCTAAGAGTCCCAGAGACAAGGTTTGCTAAGTAGAGATCAATGGCCCCAAGGGGCCATAACAATGAACAAACCGAGAACACACCTCTCCCATCCCACCTCTAAATGCGTCTGTACGGTAAGCAAACTGAGACAGAGATCAGTTCCAGACAAGTAAAGAAAATCAATCTCTTAGCCGAGCTTGTCGTACTACAGAAGAGTTCCAACCAGCTCACCTTACCAACAGAGAAAGAAAAAGGGTAATGAGGAAATGAATTCATACTTTATAATAGAATAGTATCATCCCTTCGGCAATGGTCGACCTTACAAAAGGAAAGGGACTCCAAGAGGTTCCTTCTTGCCCTTTGTTGAGATATGATCTATTATGTAGGTGTGTTACATCGAATCACCCCTCAGGGATATACTTGTATCTTTTCTCATAGAGTTTGATCTTCAAGTTGGTATCAGAGCAAGGTTCATACAACTAAAGAGAGAAGAAAATATTTTTTTCTCCAAGGAACAGTTTCAGCACACGTTTTTTTCCCAGAACATTGCTAACGTGAGCATGACGTCATGCTGATGTTAGCATCCATACAACCACAGTGGATGGATGTTGATACCGGGTGATAGATCTCCATGAGTCGTGGTTTGTGGTGATTTTTTTGGGACTTTTTTTACACCCGTAGATGTGTTTTTCAGATTTTTTCCATTATTTTCTGAAAAACACTTTTCTGTAAATCATGTGGTGCGATCTAGTTGGAAGTTTTCGAAACCCCAATCCAGTTAGGTTTGGCTAGAAAATCAGTCCTTCGTCTATTGGGAGTGGTCCCGAGTGATTTGGAGGCAATTTGAGGCGTTGGTGATCACTTATGTCCTCCCTATTACCCACGATTTTAATGTGGCGGGTTGTTTTTTGGGCTCCGATCAGTTTTGTGGCAGATTTGTTGGTTTTGAACTCACTTTATCACTAGTTGTAAGATGAATGAAGTTTGGTTCCCATCGTGGTATTTGACTTGGGTGGTTCTCATGTGAAGAAGGTTCCATTTTTTGAGTTTAATTGGTGACTCCCGACATCATCTGTTGGCCTGCTTTTTTGTAGATTTTCCTTTCTGTATTGAGTTGATTGGAAACAAAAAAGAACTGAAAAATGGCTAATGATGGTGTGCCTGAAGGAATTTCTGATGCTACATCGAAAGTTTCAAACATTAAGATCACTCCGCTCGTCACTAGTAGCTATGAAAATAATCCCGATGTGCTAATCACAATCATAAAGTTGGATGACACCAACTTCCTTGAGTGATCTCAATCCGCTAAGATGTATATCGGTGGGAGAGGGAAGTAAGGGTACTTGACAGGTCGAGTAAAAGAACCGGCTATAAAGAGTGAGACATATGACAAGTGGGAGCAAAAGAACCTTATGGTTATGTCATGGCTACTATATTTCATGCAACCATCAGTTAGTAGAGACTTCTTATTTCTTCGACTCGAACCTATTCCCAGAGTCAAAACATTGCCAGAGTGTACCAGTTGAGGCAAGAGATAACTACTCTTCGGCAGGGGGAGAGGTGTCTATCTACCTATTACTCCACTCTTTAGGGTCTTTGGGAAAAATTAGACCATTTTCAAGTCATCAAGTGGGACAATAATAAAGACAAAGATAGACACAGTAAACAGGTGAAAAGGAACAAAATTTTCGACTTCTTGGCGGGCTTGAATCCGGAGTTTGAAGTCACTCGGGTTCAGATCTTAAGGAAATATGATCTTCCTTCTTTGGACCAAGTTTGTTCTCTTGTCCAATGTAAGGAAAGCAGGAAAAAGGCAATGGTACCTACTCCGAGCAGAGATCATCTCGCCTTTGTCACATCCTCTAGTGCTCCTCAAGGTAGGAAATATTCTCCTCGGAAGAATAGGCCTCCTGATAACAAAAATAGGGTTGAAGTGTGAGCATTATGGGAAGACTAGATATACTCGGGACACTTGTTGGGATCTTATTGGTCGACTTGCCAAGTTTCTCGTCCCAGACAACAAATGGGTACCTTTCAAGGAAACACTGCAGCTTTCATGCCCCCTCCCTTGGGTACCTCAATTGCATCGGCCTCTCCCACCAGACCATCTTCCTCTGAGAGCTTCTCTAATACAGATATTGATCGTCTTCGACGCCTTTTGAGTTAGATGGAAGGTTCTTCTGCCTCTACTTCCTTTGCTTAGTCAGGTACTCATGCATATGTTAATCTCGTTTCTCATTCCCAGTCTAGCCCGACCTGGATCATTGATTCAGGTGCGTCAAATCATATGACTAGTTTATCTATTGTGTTTTCTTCATATAGTCTCTTGTCTAAAAGAGATAAAGTTAGGATTGCTGACGGATCTATTTCCTACATCTCTTGAAAGGGTGATGTCCAACTTACTGATATCCTATCTCTTTCATCCGTACTTCATGTTCTAAATTTATCCAAAAATTTATTATCAATTAGCAATCTGACCAAAAGTCTTAACTGTTGTGTGACCTTTTTTTCTACTCATTATGTGTTTTAGGACTTGGTGACAAGGAAAACGATTGAGAATGGTCGTGAAACAAATGACCTCTACCTCCTGGATGTGAATGGTTCTCATTCAGCATTACAAATTAGTAGCAGTGTTACAAATCTCGTTCTCATTTTTTTATCAGCCAAAATTTTTCTCGGGAGATGCTCAAATTTGAATTTTTCTTAGGTATTTCTCATCTAAATCTCTACAATGATTAAAAAATATATATAAAAAATAAAGAAAATAGTATCTCCAATCAAGTTATAAAATCATAAAACCAACATTGTGAATTTCTCATGATATTTTAAAAATCTCGGTTAAATTTTGGCTAAATCTAGCAATATTTATGTGATAAAAAGATAATTATATTTCTCACAAGATTTTTAAAATATCGCGATAAAAATGGTGTTCTAAAATTTAGATGTTTTTCTCAGGAGAAATATCCTATTTCTCAAGCGATTTGCAACAATGATTAGAAGTAGTAATAATGATGCCCAAACAGATTGTGGTACAGTTGTTTAGGTCGTTTGTCTTTTTAAGTCCTTAAAGTTGCTTTCTGGACCTGTTTAAATTTGTTTCTGGTTATAGTCTATAGTGTGAAGTGTGTGAACTCTCCAAACATTGTAGATCTACTTTTTCTCCAAGTATGAATAAAAGTCTTATTATCAACTGATTCATTCTAATGTCTGGGGTCCTACCCTTGCTTTGTCTATGCATGGTTATCAATACTTTATTTTTTTTGTGGATGACTTCTCCCGTCGTAACTGGATTTACTTGATGAAGTCTCGTGCTGAAGTCTCGAACCTCATCAAGAAGTTTCATAAGATGGTGTTGACTCAATTTGATAAGCAAATTAAAATATCTGATCCGATAACATAAAGGAATACCTCAAGGGCGAGTTAAGACCATATTTGGCAGAGCACGGGATGATTCATCAAAGAATATGCCTTTATACCCCTCGACAAAACAGGGTGACCAAGCATAAGATCCGTCACCTTTTGGAAGTAACTCGAAGCTTACTGACAAGAATGGATATCCCAAAGAAGTTTTGGGCCGAAGCAGTGCTCACATCCGCATATTTGATTAATCGCATGTCATCTCGAGTACTGCAGTTGATATCTCCTTATCAAATCATATGTTCAAATCAGCCTCTATTTACTATCCCCCACGTGTCTTTGGTTGTATTTACTTCATTCATATTTTGGGTACTCATCAAACCAAATTGGATCCAAAATCCATTCGTTGCGTCCTCTTGGGGAATTCCTCTACACAAAGGGATACAGGTGTTATGCTCTCGTGTAAGGAAAATGATTTGTTACCATGGACGACACTTTTTTTTAGCATGTTCCTTTTTTTCCTTATTCATCTACCTCTCTTCAGTGGGAGCATAGTGAATTGTTGGAAGAGAGTTTGTCTTCTGTTCTAGTTCCAACGTTGGTCCCTGATGTTATCCATTTTTGTGCTCCTACTAAGACTACTGCTAAGAAAGACCTACAGTTTATACCAGAAGCGAAAATGAGGGGACCATTGTGCTACGGTCATCTCTCTGACTCCTTTGAACCAGGTAAGACTGCTCCATTGTCTTCTTTGATTCCTATTTATGTTCCTGATATTGATAATGATATTGCTCTCATTATCATATGCAAAGGGAAGCGTCAGTGTACGATTTAACGTATCTCTAACTTTATTTCATATGCATCTTTGTCACCCTCCTATTCAGCTTTCTTGTCTTATGTTTTTTTGTGTCTTTACCTTCCAGGTTTGAGGAAGCTAATTTTGATCCTAAGTGGCGCGATGCTATGATGGAAAAAATGAGAGCTCTCATCAAGAATGGTACATGGAAAATGGTTGAGTTATCCAAAGGAAAAAAGAAGAAAAATAAAGCAAATGGATCGATTGAGTGTTCACCGTAATAGGTGTTCACCGTGAAACATAAAGCAAATGGATCGATTGAGAGGTACAAGAAAAATTGGTAGCTAAGATGTATACACAAACATACGAGATAGACTATAAGGAGACATTTGCACCGGTTACAAAAATGAACTTCATACGAATACTCTTGTCTTTAGCTGCGAATCAGTCGTGACACCTACATCAGTTAGATGTAAAAAAATGTGTTTCTCCATGGAAATCTACAAAAAGTGTATATATGTCTCCTCTTCCAGGATTCAAGCTTCCTAATAGTGATGGTAGGGTCTGCAAGATAAAGAAATCTATCTATGAACTGAAACAGCCCCCCGAGCTTGATTTGAGAGGTTCAGTCAAGCTGTGAAGAGAATGAGTCACTCACAGAGCCATGTGGATCACACCCTCTTTGTCAAGAAAAAAGGACAGTTACTTACGACATTGATTGTCTATATTGACGATATTGAGGTGATTGGAATTGACTCTTCAGAGATCCAAAACCTGAAAAAATTCCTAGCAACAGAATTTGAGATCAAGGATTTGGGCAGTTTAAAGTATTTTCTGGGTATTGAGGTAGCTCAATCAAAAAAGGGCATCATCTTATCGCAGCGAAAGTATGCCTTAGACTTACATAAGGATATTGAGAATTGTGTTCTTGGCTAGCAGACACTCCTATTGAGCAGAATCGTAAGTTGAGCTCGAGTGAGGGCCCATTATTAGAAGACAAAGAGATGTATCAAAGACTGGTTAGTCATCTCAGTTATCTCTCTCTTACCAAACTTGACATCGCATATGCAGCCAGTGTAGTCAGTCAATTCATGCATGAATCTTGAATTACTCATTACGAGGTAGTTGAGAGAATTTTGAAGTATTTGAAGGCTACTATAGGGAAGGGCCTTCTATTTGGTAATCATGGTTATTTCTGAGTAGAAGCTTACACCGATGTTGATTGGACTGAAAGTATAAATGATAGGAGGTCTACCATATGGTATGGTACTTTCCTTGGTGGTAACCTCATCACTTGGAGAAGCAAGAAGCAGTGTGTAGTGACTAAGTCAAGTGTTGAAGCATAATATAGGGCAATGGCTCATTGGGTAGCAGAATTATTGTGACCGGAGATTTTACTGCGAGATTTGGAGAGACGGATGTTCCTATGAAGTTGTTTGTGATAATAAGGCGGCCATCAATATTGCCCAATTTTCTCATTCAACATGATCGAACTAAATATATTAAAATTGACAGACACTTTATCATAGAACAAGTTGCTTCAGGAAATATTTGTTTGTTGTTTGTTACAACGGGAAATCAACTAGTTGATGTACTTATTAAATGAGTTACTAAAGCTAGCTTCGAGGGTGTTCTTAACATGCTGGGCATGTTGAATATCTATACTCAGCTTGAGGGAGATTGTTGAGATATGATCTATTATGTAGGTGTAATCACCCCTCAAGGGTATACTTGTATCTTTTCTCCTATGGTTTGCTCTTTAAGTCCCTTCAACCTACTTAAATCAGCATTTGAATCACCTTCCACAGCGATGCACCTTTATGTTCAAATCTTAAGCTAAATTCAGTCTTTGTAAGAAGGGTAAGACCTTAGCCCTGTTAAAATCACCTATCCCAACAGACCCGAGTTACTTGAATAATGTTTCCCTCTTTATCTCAGAAAAAGGGCCATCAACACCGGACGAGCCCCGGATTACAAAAAGGGAGCAATCATCAAAAGCAAATTTGATAAAATTATTAAGAAGCATGCACCACGAAGGAATGGAGAGAAGAATAAGCAATTGTCCTTCATTCCCTTAATGTGTAATTACAAGCCACCCCCTTATACTCTACTTAGATAAAAGGACCCAGGCGTGACTTTCACAAATACTTATTAGTTATCCTCAAAACTTCTCCTATTCATCCCCTCCCAAATTTCCATTAAATTGCAGAGAGGGAGAGAACTACGACCCAACTTTCCAAAGTCCAAACGCCCCCTCCCTGGGCCAATGAGCAATCAAGTCACCAATGTTAGAAGGAAACACCCAAGAAATACAAAGGCCTTGTTTGGTTAAACTTCTCTGAAAAGTGACTTTTTAACTCCATTCTTTGCAAAATGTGAGCTAATGAGAGTGTGGTGACTTTCCTCAAAAGTTGAAACCTTCCCTTACAGTGGAAGTCACCCTTGCCCAGCTTCCCTTAAAAATCAAAATTTTAACTTCAATGCACTTTTGATTTCTATAAAAAAAAATAAAAATGAACAACAAACTAAATGCGATTTTTTACAACTCCTAACTTTCATAAAGAAAGAAGTCATTTCAGTCCAGAAATTTATCCAAACGCAACGGAAAGATAATAAGGAAGTGACTCCAAATTGTCCTAGCCCCTTCATAATGAATAAAGAGCTGACGTACCGACTTACAATTCTCGTCATACAAATATAGAGAGATACATCTTATAGCCTTGTTCCTTCTCTTTTGAAGCATGTCGCATATAATTATTTTCTTGAGAGCCTCCAACCAAATAGAAGTCTAGATCTTTGGAGTAAAAAAGTGGATTCCAAATCTTTGTAATGGACTCCCACCAATAATAAATGTCACCTAAAGACTCCATAACCAAATACAAAGTACCGAACATCAGCCATACCAAAGAAATACATCCCAGTTTGTCAGCACTTGATATTATTGCAGCACCAACTTTCAATCTGTTCATCTAGTCTTCAGTATATGAAACTGACATAGTTCCTAGTAATCACTTGCTTTCTTTTTATAGTCTGTTTATGTTCAGATTTTCAGTTAAATGATTGCAGTTACTAATTAATTATAATTCTTTAGGGGAATTTAAAATTTCAAGCCCCAATTCACAAGGAAAAACATCTTCTTTCTCCCCACCCCACCAGTCAATTTAAAACCCACGAAGAATACCCCAACTAACAATCAAAATCCAGCCCAAAAATCACATAATCAATACCCAAAATTCAATTCCAACAGAGGAGAAAAAAAGACACATACCTCCCATCAACCATGGCGTCGAAAGTGAAGGAAACCAAATGATAGTCGGGGTTCTTCTCATCGACTTGAACCCTTATCGATTCCTTTTTCACATTCACGTCATTCCTGACCTTCTTGGCATTCTGATGGTCCACGTAAAGAGGAGGAGGCTGCATAGGAACCACCGGGGGCCGAATTCCGGACCACCCATTGCTCTGAATCTGATTAGCGTAAAAAGGAGGGTAATTGGGGCGGCACATCATCGATCCACCGTGTCCGCCGGGATTATACCCACCTGAATACTGATAGTGTGACATATGAGGAGGAGGAGGAGGGAACATAGGATAAGAATTTTGAGGCGGGTATGGGGGTGTAGGAAAAGGCGCGTTTGCCGCAAAAACAATGTTCGGTGGAGGTGTTGGTGTAGGTGTAGGAGGAGGAAGAGAAGGAGAAGAAGATGGAAGAGGAATTGAAGATGAAGAAGGAGGAGGAGGAATTGAAGATGAAGAAGAAGAAGAAGAAGAAGGAAGAGGAGGAATTGAAGAAGAAGAAGAAGGAAGAGGAGGAGGAATTGAAGAAGAATTAGAGAGGAGAAGAGAGGGAGATGGGTTTTGGAGGGGATTGTTGTGTCTTCTTCTACCGCTCCATGAAATCCCCATCTTTTGGGTGTCTGTAGAGAGAGATCAAGAACCAGAAACAATTGAAGAAATGAGTTTTTGTATGCTTGGACAAAGTTGCAAGTCAGACCTAACCAAACGGCACCCACCCTCTCTCTCTGACTACTGGTCGATTGATTAATATTGTCAAAATGACGACGGCAGAAAACGGATATTTTTTATAAAGAATTAGAGAAATGCTACTAAGACCCCTTTTAGGACTGAGACCGCCGAGACCGTACTCTACGAATACGGGATTTCAAGCGGGACCTACCACGTAAAGTGGGCCCCACCTGAATCCAGCGCTCAGAGCATGGTCTCGGTGGTCCCAGTAGCAAAGTCCAACAAATTATGAAAAGATAAAATATTGAGAACCAAGATGCTTTTGAAATTGTGACATTTTAATAACTAAATTTTTTTTTTGAGATATTCTGGATTTAAAAAGGAAAGGCGGCGATCGGGGCTTTACACGTTCTTCGCGAAAAATCCGGTTACTCCACTGAGGTTTCCATATTTCCCTTTTAACACTATTTAAATTGTTATTAAGATTTACCATTCATCCCTATTTTTAGAAGAATAAAAAATATGAAAAAAAAATTAATCCTAAAAATTAATGAATTTAATTAAGATTTAAAAGAAATTAATATTTTTTTTTCTTAAAAACCAAGAATAAGTAGGTGAACCCTAGGGGTCAGTGAATCTTAACCACAGTTAGAGTCCCGTTATACCCTTGAGGTTGTCATGTGTCGCTCTTGACACCCCTTAACTGTGGTTAAGATTCATCTATCCCTAGAGTTCACCTACCTATCATTGGTTTTTAAGAAAAAAAATATTAATTTGTTTACACTAGTTAAAATTCACTAATTTTTAGAGTTTTAAAAAAAAATTCATATTTTTTTCCTAAAGTCCAAAGATAAATGGGTGAACCTTAGGGGTAAGTGAATCTTAACCACAATTAAAAAGCATTAAAAGGAAAACATAGTGACCTCAGTGACATAACCAGACTCTAGAGAATTTCAAGTCTAATAGATAGATGAGTGGGATAGTATGAAAATAAGCAAACATTCAATTAAGTGTATCTTATACAATAATTATGATAAGTATAGTTTGGAAATTTTGCAAAATTTCATAACCGTTTTCAAGGCTTTATATTTATGATTATTATGGGAGAGGCAGTAGCCTGATTTTTCCGAAATTCTCAAACTACCCTTATAGTCAAACTTTGATTTAATGTTTTACTTTAATTCCCAAACTATCCCTTGCTTATCTATTAATTCAAAGAATAAAATCATAGCCAATCACGATTGGAGAGTTCAATTGCAGCTGTAGGATAACACATGTCCTTTTTAACTCCTATTAACTGTGGTTAACTCCTTCCCCTCTCTCTCATGTGCATCGCACATATCACCCCGTTAGTTATATTATATTAGATAAGAAGGAGAAAAAAAATGAGATAAGAGCATATGGTAGTTTTGAAATTACAAAAGACTCCATCAACTATTTAAACATGGGCATCCTCTTTATATTTGTTTATATTGGTACAGAAAGATAAGTTTTATGGACCCTAACCATGGCAGTATATATACATTTTGAGGTTTTATGGGACCCATTTTTTTGTAATAGGGTCATTCCTCATCCAATATGTATCTCCGGGTTATAACCGGTATCAAATCGTATGATTTGGAGTCTTTCTTGTAACTTCTGATCATCTCAGGTTATAAGGGGATGGGATTTCGTTTGGCCCTCACTAGAAGAAAACCATCTGCTCCCATCCCCTAGGTCAACACGTGTCTCTTTTGACACCCTTTAACTATGGTTAAGACTCACTAATTCTTAGAGGTAACCTTGATTTTTTTTAAAAAAAAATATAATCATACGAATTTAAAAAATATATAACCAAAGTTAAAAGTGCAGTTTAAGAGGCACGCTGAGTGAGTGAGTCAGACGGCTTTGGTCTAGCGAAGGCTAGACCAAAATCTGATCCCCCCGGTATAACCGGTCTTAAAGGTTGAGATTGGTTATTACCTACAATTTGTTTTGTTAACCATTAACAAAAATGTATAGATGTCATCTCCAAGTTATAACTGGTTAACAAAGAGAAACTTGAGATGATCCAAGTTTTTATTGTATTGTAAGGGTAATGCTGGCTTCTATCTATATGTGGAGTTGGCGTATCTAAAATGGGTGAACATTTATCAAACCAAAGGGCACGACGATTTTGATCATTCAAAGTCTAAGGAAAGTCTAAAAAAGGCAGAAGCTTCTAAATACAATAATAATCAAGATTATGGGTGAACATTTGTCAAACCAAAGGGCATGACGATTTTGAGCATTCAAAGTCCAAGGACAGTCTAAAAAGGCATAAGCTTTGAATACCATAGAAGCTTCTCTTCCTGGAATGTATATGTGCCCATGTACATCACAACTAAGACAAGTGTTCAAACGTGTACGGCCTCGGATTCTCTCTGGCGAAGCCCGAAAGGTTTCTCTCAGGTGTCCACAAAATAGGGGACATGTGGTGGAGAAGTTAAAATCATGGGTCCCATGATTTTGACTTCTCCACACACAAAAGGACATGTGACCATAAATGGGTGAGACAAATGGGGAGAAATATCAAGGACATGTGACCATAAATGGGTGAGAAAAATGGGGAGAAGTCAAAATCATGGGGAGAAAAAGAACTGACTTCTCGCCTTTTCACGCCACCTGTTGCATGATGTATGGACACCCGAGACCACCTTTCTGGCTTCACAGAGACAATCCTGAGCCAGCGTTTACGGCCACCACCCACAAGATGACCAGTGAAATTGGTTTGCCTCAAGTAGTACTGAGTTCTAAGGGCCCATTTGGACTGACCCATGAACGGCTGTAAAGAAGTCTTTGTAGGGCCATGAAAGCCACCAACAATCACCAATGTAGGAGATAGGATCAGAGCTTAAGGGCCAATTGAGAATTCAATTGCATATGTGGCACATGATGATTTTATAGATGGCGCCAAGGTGCACATGCTTTAAATAATGGCCCCACTTAATGCTTGAGACTATTGGATGTTCAATCAAATGATATAGCTCTCCATAGTACCTATTATCTAATTATCGAGTTTAAAATCACTTTCCTCTGGGGCTTTAATTGGGGATATTCAGAGAATTTCGGATAAGTTCATTGGCCTTCTATTTTAATTGGGGCTTGGGTTTCTGAGCTTATGCCTCATCTGAATAGGAAATTCAAAAGAGTACTAATGAAATACTGATATCAAGCTCCCAACCAATTAACCCCATATGTTTGAAAAAAGTTCTCAAACTTACTTCTATTCTGGCTTCTTAACTACTGGTCAATGGGAAACTCACAAGTCTTGGTTGGGAGATACTCACTGCTTGTTTGTAGGTGCTAGTAGTAGCAGAAAAGAGTTCTTGGATACCAATTACATTGTTTTAATCTTTTTGGGTTATATTATCGTTAAGTACTGTAATATGAACTAATGTTTATATAATATAGGTCGATGATCATACAAAAGTATATTTTGCCGGTTTCCTGGAATCCTTGCGCCGAACACTAAATACATGTCCCCTCAAAGATTTCACATTGAATTGCATTTTTACTCGAACTCCTACATTACACTATTTTCTACGCTGAAAACCATTTTCTGATGCCCAGAATATATCATACCTCTTGATATTGTTGAATATAATAGCAACAGAAACCTGAATAAAGAATTTTTTATTGATGCACTAATTTAGAAAATGTACAACACTCAAGGGACACTCAAGGAAAACTCAAGAGACACTCACACTAGAGCCTACTCACACACTTAGGACTTCACACATTAGAAGAGCTTGTGTGTTTCTTCAATGTTCAAACAAGAGCACTCAACCTCTATTTATAGTAGGCATGAGATTTCTAAAACATTCTCTTACCTCATTTCTTATGAAATTTTTATAGAATAATACTATCTCTTTTTCTAGAGAGAAGATTCTAGACAAGAGAGAAGCTTAGAGAGAGAAAGAAAGAAATATCTAGAGGATGAAGAGGGAGAACCTTAAAAAGATAGATAGAGATTTCTAGAAGTGAGAGAGTTGGAGTTTACTCTCTCAACAGATATCACATAAGAGCCTTTGAACTATCAGAACTTTCATGCATTTTTTAATAGTAATATTGAGCTCACATATCTGATCTGCATACTTTTTCTGGACTATTTGCATATATATATATATATAGATTTCAGAAGAGTGCAATGGAGGGCTATCCTCTTGTTTGATTGAGTCTTGACTTCGTAGTTGTAACGACCCCAAAATCCAACAAGGCTAAAATAGGATTTTGGGATCGTCACATTACTTAACCTGCTTAAAATTCATGCATACAAAGCTTACTACAGGAGTCTCCAAAAATGAGGATAATAAAATTCTAGTATATAAACTATAATCAAATAGCAAAAGTCTACGGTAAACATATACAATTCACTCTAAAACCAAAGAGTCTGATACACAACTATAAAAGTCTACCGAGCAACATCCTCTAAAAGTCTATTACAAAACTCTCTCAACTAAACAAAACATAAACTAAGAAGTATAGACACCCAAGACTCCGGCTCCTTCCTCGATGGGCTCACCTTCTCCTCCTTCCTCGATATAAGTTTCCTCAACCCACGGCTCCGCCGTGTACTCTTGCTCTAAACCTGCCAAGACAAAAGTCCGGCTGAGTACAAAAGTACTCGGTGTATATAAAATCCAACCAACATTAATAATACACCAGCATTTAGTTAGAAACATATCCAATAACATAATAACATAATTAGAGTGCGGAAGAACGTGTACGCATATACATCATATCATCACCTTGACTCGTGTACTTGTGAGAATCTTAGACTTGGAAGACAATACACTTATGAGTTGCTTATGCTTATAAGATCACGTGCTTGTGAGATGTTTATGCTTATGCACTTATTCAGATCATACAATGATGTGACATGCCGTTCTTGGCGGATACGGACCATGTCTAAGAATCAAATGGTTGACATGCCGTTCTTGGCGGATACGGACCATGCCTAAGAATCAAATGTAATTGACATGCCGTTCTTGGCGGATACGGACCATGCCATGCTTATGCTTATTCAGAATGTCATAAGTATGTCATGCTCATGCTTGTGGTCCACATGTGTGACTTGTGAGACTCTTATCTTAACATACACGTGCATATGTGCTTAAGTGTCGAAATTAACATTCGAGTTGGTAATTGCTTAGATTCTGATCTCCCACCATGGAAACTCCACTATACTGTCTCATACCAAATAGTTAGAGAATTCCCGATTTGAGAGATGTTCCTCTAAGTTCTTACCTTCCCGACTATCAATTTCCATGCAAATAATTAGACATACTTAACAAACAATTCACATATACATATCTTATCATAATTCATATCGCAATTCATAATCAATTTACCACCCTTTCATAAGAGTATAATAGCATTTATCCTTTCAAGCATTTTCACAAACACCTTATGTACGCATAATATGAATCCATTTCCCTTCTATATTTTCAAACATTCATCAAATCATAATTCATCCATACAATCAATTCACTATTCACATCCATATATTAATCTCATCCTCCATACATTTCTCATCTTCCATACATTTCTCATCCTCCATATATTCTATCCACATCCAATCCACATTTCCATCAATAATTAGCTTACTTCATAGAAAATTTGGGAAAAATGCATTTAATCTCCATTCTATCATTTCTATCAAATTAATATTCACAAAACATTAAAATAGAGTTGATTTGGATAGTTTATCGACCTTAGGAATCCTTCTCTTGGATTCAAAACGCTCCCGAGGAGATTTGGAGAAGCTTTGAAGACGATCTCCAAGCTTTCCTTTCAATCTTTTAGCAACCTCCTTCTTCTCCAAGCAACCATCTCCCTCAAATCCTAGGTTTTCTCCCCCTTTTGGTCAAATTAGGTTAGAAATAGGTAGAGTATTTTAATATTTCGAGTAGGACCCTCTATTTATAGCCCTAAGGTCTGAGAACAAAAGACCAAAAAGCCCTTACTAAATTTCTGCAAAACACGAAGGACCGAGCGATCGGTGGTTATGACCGAGCGATCGGTTCTCAACCAAGCGATCGGTGCTCTTGACCGGTCAATCGGTCAAAAAAGCACTCTCTAAAAATTTTCTCCATACAAAATTCTGGACCAGTCGATAGATACCGATCGATCGGTTTTGGACCGATCGATCGCTACTTCTGACCGAGCGATCGGTTGCCTACAGATTTTTTACCCGCTTTACTGTTTCGGCCATAACTTTTGACTCGTTCGTCGGATTTCGACGATTCAACTTGCGTTGGATTCGTCTTTCGAAAACGAACATTTCTAACGAAATTCCACTTAATTAATAAACTAAATTGTCCCCAAAGTTGACTGATCTGCAATTCCATTAGATAAAACCCAACATTGACTTGACTTAAACTCAAAATAAGGAAAAACATTAAACATGAACTTCGAAGAGGGTTCCAACACCTTTCTAATGGTTCAAGAATCACTCTATTCCAGTAAACGGTACCAAAACTAGAGCTTCCTAAAGTTTAGGATGTGATATGACATCCCTCCGTTACAAGTTTGATTAAGCCTAGTTTACACCACACCAAATAAATATATAATACAATAAACATCAAAACATCACAAGGGCAATAATACCCCTAATACAATGAAGTAAAAACATGAAAAAGATTCGGGGTCTCTACAGTAATCTTCCTTGGGATTCATTGAAGTTAGTGGCTTTGCATGAGTATGATTAGGAACTAGAGATATCGATTCCATGGTCTAGTTAGAGAGCATTGGAGCAACAAGAGTAGTTGCTAATTGCTTTATCTCTTGGCCTTAGTAATCTAATTCTGCAAAAAAAATTGCACCTGATCACTTCCCTTCTCACCATTACTTACAACAATAGTTGGTAATAAGAAATAAGAATTGTCCATATCAAACTGATTCCAAGAGCCAAAAGGGTAAAATATATGCTTAACGTGGGAGCTTGACAAGCTTGCAACCTTACAAATTAATTAGCAAGTTCAGCAGATGGGCTTGTGATGATCTTCTCATTCCTCTTTCAATCGACTATGATTTTCTGCCATTTCTATGATTAGTCTGTGTCATTCATTTTCGTTCCTATCCCGTTAATAAATAGTTCATTTTAGGTTGAGTTTTCTTTCCAAACATCACTCGTTCCTGGGGCGCTGCTTCATAAATATTACTCTCCGGGCTCTTTTGATTTCATTACCTCTGGAATCCAGAATTTCTGTAAAAACATTTAACCACAGTTGTGTCTGATATCATTTTTGACCAATTAATCTGAGAGTTAGTAGGGATTGAAATCTCATTTTTGGAATGTGGCTTCTTTTGGAGACTCTACTTTGGTTAGTCGAGTGAAGCTTGGTTGAGTAACGTATTCCTGAAATGAGTCATACCTTTGTACTGTATTTTGCATGCAATAGGTACACTTACTAGTGACATAACATAAGTTGGGAATGCAAAAGCATCTTATAATATGTTCAAGAAGATTTTGCATCACAGGTTTGAAGTGGAGGCATTTCATATAATCAACAGCCTTGCAGGGCCGGCCCGTCCATTAGGCCATCATAGCCTTTGCTTTAGGCCCCATTAAAAAAAATAAAAAAATAATATTATAAAGGCCCCATTTAGAATATTAAAAAATATAAAGGCTCGTTTAGAATATTAAAAAGGTCCCATTTATAGTTAATTTTTTTTAATATTATTAAAAAATTAAAAAAAAAATCCCATTTAGAATTTTTGTTTTAGGCCTCCAAATGGCTTGGGCCGGCCCTGCACCCTTATCAAAAATCAAGATAACTCCCTAGGAAAAATCTCATTTCTTTCAGTTGGACTTCTGAATGCCCGGGTGGTAGCAGAAGTCCTATAATCCTATTTCCATGAGTAAAAGAAACTTTTAGATACACTCAAACAATGTATGAGACCTATACTTTCTCTTGCAGTGTTGAAATGTGAATGGCCTAGGATTAGACAGTTTATTAGAATTAGAATCTGTGCAGGAGAAATGTTTGGAGAATGAGGCATAGTTTGTAGAACCCATTATCAATGCCTTTGTAAATTTTATGTCCAACAATCGTATGTTGAACAAGAATGAGGCATAGTTTGTAGACCTATACTTTCTACTTACACCTTTCAGAGACAAGTTCTGAAGAGGATATGACAGAGAACTGGTATGAATATTCATCAATTGGAGATAAGTTCTGAGAAGGTTAAGACAAAAAAAATTTGTCCTAGACTCAAGAAATGAACAATTGTTTTATTGACATGCTAGTAGTGCAAGCACAACTTGGTCTAAAGGTTGATAAGGCCTTTAAGGGGCTTACACATCAGCTTATAAAAAAATGAATAATAAATTCCAAATAAATTGCATAACTCAACATATTTCAAAAATCGCTTAAACATGATTAAGAAGAATTTTGCAACTTTAAGAGAACCTATGAGGAATAGTAGCGGGTTCCCTTGGAATGATATGAGCAAGACATTTGATGCCAAGAGCCTGTTGTGTAGAGGACATACATAGATGTGAGTTTTAAATTTCATTTATTTATTTTTAGTTTGAATATGATGCTTATAGTAACAATATTTGTATGTAATCATTCTACTAATAAAAGTACAAGGAGTATACTAAACTTTATGTTGACGTAATTACCCTTCACTTTAGCTTATTAAATAAAAAGTTTATATTAAAATTTAATTCGTATGTATTCACATTAGAATTTTTCTTGATGTCAAATTCTAACGTGTTCACAATGATAGGGTCCCACTGTCTTATATCTCTTCCATCCTTGTAACCTTATATTCTCATCTTAATCCTGAAAGAGTCCTACAATGTAAAGAGTCCTACATAATTGTAACTGCAATTGAGAACTCTGTATATATATATTTTTCGCATACCCACGTAGAGAGTAGTCATGAGTTGTTGCACACAACTCCTATGTCTTGTATGTTAAGATTTATGTAATTGTATGTACTGTAATGTCAAATACTTCCCATGGGTATTTCATTGAAGCCATGGATTCTGTAGATTCTTGGTAAGAAGAGTGGTTGCTAGGGATCACAATTTTGAACCCGAAAACCATGCCAGAGATGCATTTTATTCAGTTTTTCATTCTTGCTGCTATTTCTGGTGTATGGAGTTGCTTTTCGAAAGTGTCATGAATATGGTGAGTGTTTGCTTTGATAGTATACATTATTGGGTTTCTTTGATATGTTCAGCAGTGATGTCCATGGTTCACATTTTGATGTTTTGTTATTTGTATTTGTATTTAGCGGCAAGATTTTGGTACCACCTCCTTGGGAAAATCTCTCCTTCACGTATTCTATTTGCTAGTTTCTTCTTTGGTCTGGATACTGGGATTGAAGAATGCTCTGGTACTGGCATTACTGCTTGTTAATAACAGTGAGTTTGAAGTTAAACTGATGCTCAGTAGTTTGTTGTAGCTAAAATATGACATAGAATTGTAATTTATAATATTTTCAATCTTGAATTAATCCATGCTCTTAGTTGTATCTCAAATCGTAATATATTGGTTTTATAATTTTCTTCCAAAGTGTTCCTATGCATAAGTTTTAAGTAGTGCTTCTTTCAGGGTTTTATAATCTTCTTTAGACCATCCTTGGTTTTATAATCTGATTGGTTATTGAAAAAAATTAACCCTGGGAATTAGTAAATTGTAACTAGGGTTAAATTTCTTTTTTAATTTCTTTTTTTCTAAAAATCAAGGATAGGTGGGTGAATCCTTAGGTGTGGGTGAATCTTAACTGAAAGGGAAATTTCCCGTACACGCCACACGTCTATAGCTGCTTAGTTGGTAGAGGAATGTTAGCAAAACTCCACCTGTGAATGAGTCTGAGGGGGCGGGTGTGCACCCTGAAATAAGCTCCGATGATAAAGTCAGTATAAGGCACAAGCACATGAACATATGAACATAATAGCATAAAGATACTTATCGTGAGGTCACTAGGTATATGCACTTGAGGACGAGCTCTGGTGTTATGCTCTGGAGATTGTAGCTCAGGAGGCACAAAGAATATGGCTCAGACAACGTAGCTCGTATAAGGCACAGACAACGTAGCTCTGACAAGGCACAGACAACGTAGCTCTGACAACGTAGCTCGGATAAGGCACAGACAACGTAGCTCTAACAACGTAACTCTGACAACGTAGCTCGAACAACATAGCTCGGATAAGGCACAGACAACGTAGCTCTGACAACGTAACTCTGACAACCTAGCTCGGACAACGTAACTCGGATAACGTAGCTCTGACAACGTATACGTTGTGTATCAGACAACGGGTACGTTATGCATCTCACAACGGGTACGTTGTGCATCAGACAACGGGTACGTTGTGCATCAGACAACGGACAATGAGCTCGGCACTATTCACAGCACAACGTGACAACGGATTTGACACTTATTCACAGCACAACGGACAACATATTCGGCACTATTCACATCGTCAGATACAAGTTCAAGTGTGATTGCACTCAACAGCTAATCAATTGCAAGGCCGTGCAAGTGGCAGTGTGACCATTCATGGAGAGCATTAGGAGGACATGACCTATTTGAGAGAATCTGGTGGCCATAATCGATTGTGAGACCATAAAGAGCATCAAGTAGCTGGATAACACCAAAGGAAGATGAGAGAATCAGGTGAGTAGCCGCCTGCATAGCCCTTCGGGGTAGGGGTGTGAATGACTCAAGCTTCTCAAATCTCCTTCTTCTTCTTCTTCTTCTGCCCTTTCTCTTGCCTTCCGCCCCATCCTTCTATTCTTTCTAGTGATTCTTGTTTATTTATAGGCATTCGGAGTCATCATGACTTGTGTAGTCATGATGAGGTCACTTGTCAGACAACACTCAAGTGAGCCAACACATAGCCCAAGTGGGCTTATGTCGGCTAAATTGTTAGAATTTACTAGAATGAGAAATTCCTATTTTACCCATTCTTTTTACTCATTTTTACGAATTTTATCCCTTACATTAACCATAGTTAAGGGATGTCAAAAGGGACACGTGGCATCGTCAGTGGCCTAACTTGAAAGGTTTTAGGTATTTTATGTTTCTTATTAAGTAAGTATTTGCAATGTTGAATTTGTTCTTATTGTTCATGAAATTAACTTGATGAATTAACCATTCCAAAGTCATGTATATTCAGACAAAAACATTTCTTTTAATGCTAAAATGCTTCTTTGAGTATTTGTTTGTGTTAAATATTAATCTTTTATATTAAGAAAAGTGGACTTTGAGTCACCAAGCATCAAAAATAGAATATATTGTTGCCGACTTAGATGCATCCTCATTTTAAGAGAGTTTCATAATCTCACTCATCTTAAATTAGCTTAATTTTTTTTTAATTGTTTGTAAAATTTTCATAGATTTAAATCAGTCGATACATTTTATGTGCGTTGCACGTACACTTTACTAGTGTCAATAAATAGGTGATGCAAAACAATTTCGCTACAAGCTTATCCATAATTACGACAAGCAACTTATTATTTGTGGCATGGATCAAGCAACTAGGGTTGGTGCATTTACACCCAAGGAGACATCACGAAGTTTCAGGGAAGAAGAGGCAAGGACATTGACAAAATGGAAGAGTTCATTTCACTCAATAAAAAAGTTGAGGGAGAGACAGGTGATGATTTAATCGATACTTGTACAAACCGGTGTCTGCTTCTCGAGCTACATCTTTTTCAGGCTTAAAGCATAATAACAAGAGAACTCAAAGTTCAGATGTTCTTGCTAAGAAAATTGAAGAACTTGGAAACAAGATTGAGAAATTGTCCGAGTCCTTTAGTAAAAATAACATCAATTATGATCAACTATATGAAGAGATAATGAAGATTGAGGGAGTAGATCGTTCTTTCTTGATGAGAGCATTTGATTATGTAGCTGAGATGTGACGAGAGCGAAAGTCTTCCTTGCTTACCCACCTGAATAACGACTAGAGTAGTTTAACATGAGAATGCAACAGACATTATAGTTGTTACGGTTGAGAGAATTTATGTTATATTTCTATTACTTGGCTTTGATTTTATACGTTACTCTTTTTTTTTTTTACATTTTACTCATATACTATTATGACTTGTTAATGTTATATAGATGGATTGTTGGTACATAAATATTACCGTTAGAGGTTGTGATATTCACTTTGATATGATAATTTTGACAGGTTATTCTACAAGAACATAATGCGGGCAAATAATTGTTATGTTGCATAAAATTAATTACAAGTCTTATATGGTTGAAGGTGTTAATTGATAAGTACTTAATTGGGCTGGCCTAGCTCGGGCACAACTTGGCCTAATTAACAAATGAGCCGGGCCAACCCACCTAAAAAATTGTATGTAAAATTTTGCATATGGTCTAACGTGTGTGTGTTTAGTTTACCCTTTAACCAAAAAAACTAATTGGGTTGGGTTAGTCGGGACAAGCCCGATAACCTGCTAAAACGGGCCACGAGTTTTAGACTCTAAGCTCAACCCAACTAATAATCTTGTCAGACTGGGCGGGCCTAGAGCGGGCCAGCCTGGTCCATTGACACCCCTATTGACAGAGATGACATAATAGAAAACAATATGAAAATAGTTTGGTTTTTTTAAAATCATAAATAACATTCTATGATGATGTATATGTAAATTATAATAATTATAAATATCTAATTTTATAATTAAGAATGATTATTGTGATTAAAAAAAACACAATTACACTTTTTTTACATATTTTCTTGGCAACCAAACAATAGAAAATTACTTTCTCGGTAACTCTCTCTCTAATTTTCTAGACAACCAAACAACCGAAAATTTGAAGGTTTCTTTTTCTTTTCTCTTCTTTTCTTTTCCTTTTTTTTCCAAATTTTCTCGGCAACCAAACACAACATAAGGGTGCGTTCATTTGGCGAGAAAGTGAGTGAAATAAAAGAAAAGAAAAGAAAGGAAAGGAAAGGAAAAGAAAGGAAAGGAAAAGAAAAGAAAAGAAAAGAAAGGAAAAAAGAAAAAAGAAACTTAAATTTTCTCTCAGAAATAACCATGAAAAGTAAAGGAAGTTTTTGGGGAAAAAATTATCACTATGGAGAAAGTGCAAGAAAATGAAAGTGTGTTTCTTCCACACCAAACACAAGAAAAGTATTAAAAAACTCAATTTTCTTTTACTTTCCCTCACTTTCTTGCCAAACGAACACACCCTAAAGATTAGATGTCTTGTTTGGTGGAAAGAAAGTGAGAATTTTCTCATGGATGAGCAGTACTGGGTAGAAAGCATTGGGAGGGATAAAGAGTCATAAATTCTAAAGGGTGCGTTCGTTTGGCGAGAAAGTGGGTGAAAGAAAAAAAAAAACTTAAATTTTTTCGCAAAATAACCTTGAAAAGATAGTTGAGTTTTGGAAAGAAAGTTTGTCACTATTGAAAAGTGCAAGAAAGTGTTAAAAAAATGAAAGTGTGTTTCTTGCAAACCAAACAAAATAAAAGTGCAAGAAAACTCACTTTTCTTTTACTTTCTCTCACTTTCTCGTCAAAAGAATGCACCTAAAAGGGCTCTTTACTTTTAATGCCTCTTTCACAATTGTAAGAGGCAAGGTATAGAGTGATAAAGAGCTGAGACATTTTCAGAAATCAGAGATGCCCAAAAGGGACTTAAATGGGCTCGATTAAATCCCCAACAGAAGGGTCAGATGCCCGTAATTGAGGGACATTTATCCCCCGGGCTCAGGGCTTTTATGTGGGGTACGCGTTGGTTGGCAACACGACGGGCCCTACCAGCTAGGGGTGTAACTGGGTTGGGTTCGGGCCAGTCCAACACAGGCCCAAATTGGCCCGAATAATAAATGGGCCAGGCCATCTAAGAAATTGTATGGAATTTACCTATGAACTAAACGGACCTGATCGGGACAGGCTAATTAGGTCAAACCCGTTTGCAGCCTACTAAAACGGACCATGTATTTTAGACTCCAAGCTTAAGCCCAACCCGTTTGCAGCCGACTAAAACGGACCATGTATTTTAGACTCCAAGCCTAAGCCCAACCCAACTAATAATCAGGCTGGTCTGGGAGCGGGCTTGCAGGCTAATCCGGCCCACTAGCACCCCTACTAGCAGCCGATACATGTGGTGGCTTGGCTGTATGTTTAAAGTGAGTTATAGTGGCGACTGGCCAGTCTGGCCCCACCGCTTTTCAGCCCATAAGTCATAAGCTAAGGCAGTAGCGTGGCTGCAGCAGTTTGGGTATTGGTTGGGATAGGGTCAACCCTAAATCGACCCTCCGTTCAGAACGGGTTGGGCTAAAGTTGGGGTCGGCTTGAAACAGTAACAAGTGGTCCACCTGCACAGAGACACACAAGTGAAATGTCTAACGTTTGGTTGCACCACTATGCATGCCATGTGGTTGAGGATGCAACAACAGCTTTGGGCCAAACGAGCTAAAATTTAAAGTCAAATACTCTCAGTTGAATACAATTCAATTCTCTGTTTAAACTTCTTGCAACTTCTCATTATGGAAGAAAAGAATGAAGGAAGAAAAAAAGGATCAAATAAACAGAGATAAAAGAAATGAGAGAATGTCTTATGCTTTAGCCCAGAATGAAAATCCATGCAATGTGATCCCATTGTTGAACACATTGCAAGAGCATCAAAATTATCCCGTAAGGGTTGCTGTGTGACCCTGACTCCACAGCCCCCATAAGGAGCCCAAGAACAAGAAATATTCCAAAACGAATTGATCAAATACTTCAATTTCAAGCCAACAAATATAAGACAACCCCCTTTTGTTTTGGATAAAACTACACAAAACATATTAAAACTGATTACTTTTATTACAGAACTTTGTAGCCAACTCATAGAGGATAAGTTAAACCTTACAAGTTAATATAATTAGTATGAAAATAAGGCCAATGCCCCTTCTTTTTTTTTTACTTTTTTTCTGTTGGTTCTTTACTTGCTTTCTTTCTGTTTTAGCTTTCCGTTTTGGCCAATGGTGTTGGTGGCACCTCTTTTACTCTTTTGTATCCATTTTTATTGGCTTAATAAATTATCTTCACCAATAAGAGGGGGGAGGGGGGGAAGGTGGTGTGGTCTGCTCGCTCCTTCTCAAGCAGTTTCTTCCAAGATTTGGAAGGAGAGGATTCAAAGAGTGTTTGATAACACCTCCACTCTTTGCGAGGATGATTACCAGGATCAGAGGTCCCAGTTTGGAGTGCTGCTCTACTAAGCAGGAACAGGTTGATTCTAGGGCCCTTGGTCTCCTTGACTCTGGCCATGGGTATGTAGGCAGCTAGGGGAAGGGCAATCAAAGTCTTTACCATTATAGTGTCTTCTTCCACTGTTGTGTTACTTCTTTTTGTAGTTTTTTTCTTTTTACTTTTTAGAATTTAATATTGTGAACTCATCCGTGTGTGTATCTATATATATATATATATATATACATATTTATATTAGCATTCTAATGAGCCATGCTCATTGAAGCTTGTAATGAGCGGTCCCTAATAATGTGACAACCTCTATAAATCAACAATACCTCTCAATCCATCCAAGCTTGTGAAGGACAATGATAAATGTTCACGATTGTAAATTTCACTCCTTTACTAAGGTTAGTGGGGGCCATGCTAAACCCCAGCTTATCTACTTAATAAGGAAAATTAAACTAGAAAGGAAGCAAGTAATCATATTTTCAGAAGGAAAAAATGAAGACAAACAATAAAATTGAAGCATTTAAGAAAACCTCCTAGATGGGGTATATATACAGTCGAAGTTCATGCAAAAAAAAAAAAAACTGAAAAATTGGATATGATCATCTTTGTAGTAGGTAAGATGGGGAGTCGAAAGAATGAATATATGATGACCACTTTTTTTTTTTTTTTGATCAATAACATTTAATGACCACTCTTAGAAAATGTCTACATATATCAGACATAGACACATTGACACAAACAAGAATATAAGAGCCGTACCATACAAGCAGATCCAATATGGGGGAAAAAAAAGGCTCTCAGTGATCACCTTCGTTAAGCCTGATCTCCAAAAGTTCCTGGATAGGCTGGCGACAGATCGGACAGTTATTCGATTGAAGCCTCAATGCTTTTGCACACTCACTGCACATACACTGAAAAGTGCAACATATTCAACTTGAGAACATATAAATTGAGACGTAAACAGAGAAGAAATCAAAAGATGTAGTGAGAGTAATGTTGTGCTAGTCACTGCCATAGGCTGTCTTAAGTATCTCAAATGTATTTTAAGTTTTAAGACCTCGGTTATTTTCAGAAATTTTCATGAAATGATGACCGAACTCCAGGAAAATAGCTTCAGAACATTTGGAGTTTATCATTTCTTACTAGAAATAAGATATCTTGCAACAAGGGTCTGTTCTTTTGCTGAGACTTATAAAGTCTGGTATTTTGCAAGTTTGCAAGTTTTGTCATTTGGCAATATACATTTTCTTTTGAGAACTAGATGTATCGTGCTTTTAATTTCTTCGGTTACAACTCTCATAAGACTTCAAATACAGCAAAATGAATTATATTCAATCTCATAAAAAATGATAAGACTTGAAATCTCATGATGTTAAGAATTAACTTTGTTAGAAACCTTGACAAAGTGACTCAGATTTCTTAACAACTATCATGACAAAGCACAAAGCGCCAGGCTTATAACTTAGAAGTCTAAGCAACAGAACAGGCCCCAAGTGAACTTTTTTTTACCTCTTACTGTGAAAATCCCCATAGAAGTAGAGTGAATTTTTCATCGAACTTTGATCCTTTAAACTAGAGAATGAAACATTTACGTTTTCTTGCTTAAGTATCTATTTTCCTCTAAAATTTTCTTTATTTTCTCTACATTTTCTGGACAAAAGAGAGCATTACTAACTCCCTACAACTTCTATTGCCTCAAATATCCCAAGAGCTAGATACGTGAAAATGGCCATATGGTCTCAAACTCCGGTCTAATGCTCTTGATGAGTTCTGAACGAAAGGAGATGAGAACAGAGACAAAAAACGAAATCAAAGTTACCCATTCTACTCTATTTTTCTCCATATCATTAGGTTAACTTGCTGACCATCCTCAACATTCCGATAGCTTGGATGGTTGGCAAAACTCCAAGGTAGGACCCATTGGATGGTGTCTTAATCTCTCTGCCTTTGTGCCACATGCAAAAGCATGTACTTGCTATCTGATGGTCATCTTGGATTTCCTCTCAGAGCAATAGTTCGCTCCACGGGCAAATAGCGAACTATTGCTCCTCGCTCTCACAAAGCCTCACCTTCAACTGCCATTTACTCGGGTTAATATTTTTAAACCCAGGTAGATGGGTGAACCCTAGGGGTGAAGGAATCTTAACCACAATTGAAAGGGGCTAAAAAAAGGATACGTGGAAACAAAAGGAGAGCCGAGACGCCCCTCCTCGCGTCACCGACCGAAGAGGTGATTATTTTCAAGATGGAGTCTCACCATATGTCTGACAAGGTAAAACGGCTGTATCTTTTGGTTCGGTCAAGCAAATCACGCACTCTTTCCCTGGGTCATTGCTGTCAAAGTCTGCTTCAGCTGAGTTGTGAATTCCATAAATCTCACGCAACTCATATCGAACCGCATCGACCCACAATATCTGCCTAATTACTCGGACTTGGAATGGGGCCCCATTGTTCTTCTCTAGGACGGCTTGAGTAATCTGTGCATGACCAAGCTGTGTTTCAGCTGAGATAACAAGTGGGAATACATCTTCTCCCAGTGAAGGTTGCGAGAGATCACCCAACTCAAAGAAGCCTAGGTCGATGCCGATTCCTGAAGGCTGACAGAATTTCTGGCCCAGTCCTCTCTGAAAGGGGATTCGCACTGGCATATAGACTTCAGGATATAGCGGAGTGAACCTACAGTTGGGCTCTTCCTTGCCAAAGTAAAATATAGTGATGCTGTCGATAAGAAACAGGAAAATAACAGCATTAGATAAATGAATAAAACCATTTTTACGGTCATATTATTTATAATTAATTACAAAAAATGTGCTCTCAGTGACCACCCAACCAAATAAACATGCTAATTCTAGCCTATAAACCTCTACATGTGCTTCTCAATGTTCATTGCTTCCTACTGGATTCTGGTGTAAATGCCTTTTCATTCCATATTTGCATGACATAACATAAGATTTTTGTTTTGTAAGGGTATAATTCATTAAGACAGCCAATCGAATAAACAAAAAGGTCATCAAGACAGCCAATCGATGACCCAAAAATCTGTGTCGGACAATGATACTCTACTGGACTCTGGTGTAAACCCCCTTGTTTTTGCATTCCTTATTTGCATGATATAAATTAACATAGGATTTTTATTTTGTAAGGGTAAAATTCATTAAAGGGAAAATAGGTGAACCACATGTGCAAAAGAATCGATGACCCAAAATTCCATGTCGTCTATATGTTTTCCTCAATTACAGTCTTCAGTATATGAAACAACATAGTTCCTACTTATCACTCGCTTTCTTATTTTAGTCTGTTTGTGTTCAGATTTTCAGTTAAATGATTCCAGATACTTAACTTATAGGGGAATTTCAAATTCGAAGCCCCAATTCACAAGAGAAAATACCCGCACCTCTAAATTTAAAACCCACGAAGAATACCCCACTTCAGAATCAAAATCTAATGCGTACCCAATGCAACCACTGATCCCAAAAGTCTGGACTGATGGGAAGAGCGCAATTTAAGTATTTATCATTTGGCACATAGACCACCACACATCCGCAGCCAGCTTTCACTCTAGGGGCGGGGCACTTCTCCAGTCTTTTTTCCATAGCTCTTCTGAGGTAGCCCTTTCCGTGACTCGAACTTGTGACGTGGTGTCTGGCTCTAATATCAATTAATGTGTAACCACTGATCCCAAAAGCCCGGACTGATGGGAAGGGTGCAAATTAAGTAATTATCATTTGGCACATAACAAAAGCCAACCCAAAAATGACATAATTCAACTCCACCAAAACAGAGAAAATGCAAAAAAAGAAATTAGTAAAAAAGAGAAAGAAGACCCATACCTCCCATCAACCATTGCATCGAAAGTGAAGGAAACCAAATGACAGTCGGGGTTATTCTTATCGACTTCAACCCTTATCGATTCCTTATTCACATTCACGCCATTCCTGACCTTCTTCGCATTTGCATTCTGATGGCCCACATAAGGAGGAGGTGGCTGCATAGGAACCACCGGGGGCCGAATTCCGGACCACCCATCATCGCTCTGATTAGCGTTAAAAGGAGGGTTATACCCACCCGAATTGGGGGGCCCCATCATCGATCCGCGGGGGTTATACCCACCCGAATACTGACTCTGTGACAAATGAGGAGGATAAGAATTTTGAGGCGGGTATGGGGGTGTAGGATAAGGCGCCCGTTTGCCGCAAAAACAAAGTTCGGTGGAGGTGTAATTGTAGGAGGATAAAGAGAAGGAGGAATTGAAGAAGAAGAAGAAGCAGAGAGGATTTGAGAGGGAGATGGGTTTTGGGGGAGATTGTTTTGTGTTCTTGTATCGCTCCATGAATGCCCCATCTTTTGGGTGTCTGTACAGAGAGACAGAGAGACGAGATCAAGTGCAAAAGAAGAGGAATTTGTATTACAATGCAATGCTTGAAGAAAAGTGTGGTTTTTTGAATATTAAACGGCTCTCTCTTTCCCTCCGACTAGTAATTGATTGATTAATATGGTCAAATAAATGATACAGTGACCCCAAACATGGCAGCATATATACATTTCAAGGTTATGGGACCCATTTTTTTTTTTTTTTGTTCTAAGGTGTCATCTCAGGATGTAAGCGTGTCTCAGAAACTGAGATGACCAAGTCTTTCTTCGTAACTTCAAGTCATCTCAGTTTACTTAGTAAATACCCTTGTCATGGACATGGTTAGCAATTCCGCGTACGGTAAAAATTCGGTATAGAAATCATAGAGTATAAGTTGGAATCTGTATTCAATATTTCGATTAAAAATTCAGTGAAAAAAACACAGGACTTCAAAAGTACGATATCAAATTAATTCAAGTATAATTCAGGCCAATACTCAATAATTTGTTGAAAAATTTGTCTAAATATATACAATTACATATATAAAATTTCTAAGAGAATGCATTAAATCTTTACCTCATTTTACAGAAAATGAAAATAAGAAATGCAATCGGAGAATTAGAGAAAGAGAGTCGAACTTGGAAGGGAGATGAGAGATTAAGAGAGAAAGAGAGAGAGTCGCTCTTGGAAAGGAGAGTGGTAGTTGTTGGTGTTGACAATACTATAAAATAGGATACTTGGTCCTTAATTGCTGGTGGTTGGTTGTGACATTGTGACAAGTGACGATTATGAAATAGTTAGGGTTTGAGATTTAGGGAAGGAAAGAGATCGAGAAAAAATAAGGGGACTAAGTAATGACTAATGAGTGCTTCATGACTAGTGGCTGACGACTATGAGTGACGTTGTGGACAATGAGATTGAGACTAAGGTTAGAGATTGAGAAAAAGAAATAAATAAAAAGAAAGAGAGTTACGTGCGCATGCAAAAAGGAAGAAAGAGAATTTGGAATTTATCTTACGGGTTTATATATATATATATATATTAGATAGAAGAGTTTATCATGATTTCATCTTTGATAAGGTTTATCATTACTTACTTAGTTAGGTTTGTAACTATTATAAATAGTGGAGAGGTGAACGGTTTATGTATTGAGAACTTTTGATAATTCATTAAATAAAGTTGCTCTCTTCTTCCTTTACTCTAGTTTTATATATTTGGTGGAGAGTTTGAATACTAAGGATTTGTGCCTAATTTCCGCTGCGTTAACATACTCTCAACACATACCTTTTAATTTCCTTTTACATATTTCACACCATTTGTCTTTCGGATTGGATACACACCCGTTCGGCATCTTCTCTTTTGATTTTTTCTAGACTTTTATGCTACATGGGGAAAATACGCACCTCTTCACACAACATGTCAAAAGACACGTCTCTTTTGAGTTATTTCCCTCAAAAGACACCTCTTCACATAATATGATTAGGTAGGGATTGGAAAGAATGTGATATATCCATCAATTTCTGCACCATCATCTTCTTTGCAGGTCGGGAGAGGTTTTAGGCGATTGGGTTTCTGATATTCACAGACTCTTCTAACAAACGGTTGGATAAGAGAGAGACTAAGGGCGTTTTGAAAATCCTTTAATCCAACACGTCATTCGAATTGATGTGTGTAGTGATTGATCCAAGCACCGGTTTATAACTGCTGAGATATGGCCAACACACCATAATTTATCACGACTTTTTGAAAACATGATCGAACCTGTTGGTTGATGACCATTGAGATTGATCCAACGCGTTCTTTCAGCGGCTGACTATTGAGATGGATCATGATCTACTATATAAACGAAACTATGTGTGTTAAGCATAGCCATTTCACGGCTTCCAAAACACCCCTTCTCAATGGTTTCAATTTCAGTGACCCGTCGACGCCTCCAATGGCATCCGTCTCGCTCGAAACTCAGACAACAGTGGCGTCGATAGCTCAAGGCGAAGCATGGTTGATCTTACTAGGTTGATTGTGGAAGATAAGCGATGGTCTCCTGACATGGAGAGCTACTTAACTGTCTATGGGGACGCTCTTCCTCTCCCCATGATTTATCCCTATTCTGATATTCCAGTCCCACCAGATGAAATCGATAGCCCCCTTCGTTGTGATCTCCAAGTTCAGGTATGCTTTTTTTTTCCCCGTGTTTACTACTTGAATTACATTGAATTAGGAGCAAATCCACCCTCCCTTTTTTTCCTCCTTCTGTTTGGATTTTTAATTAATGGTTTGTATTTTGGAGTTGTAGGACTGTAAACATGTGTTATACAAATGGACTAGAAAGTGTTGGAGTTGTCATGGATCAGCATTACTAGAATCTCATTCTCCTTTCTTTTTGTTGGTGATATCTCATTTCTCTTGATTTATCATTATGAAAACGATTGGGATGTAGTCAGATGACTGTGTGGCTTAGTGTGGTTCTTACCATCATTGTAACCTATAAGTACCTTGGATTGTTCATGAATGGTAGCCCAGAAACACATTTTGAACCTTATCATGCTTTTGGTTTATTTTATGTTTGTTGCGGGCAGTCTCCCCACTTTTTCTATGAGAGCTGCACCATGCTTCATTCTTGACTATTTTTGTTGTCCGTTAAACTGGAGGGTTAAAATTTATATTCCAATATTGGATGCTACAAATTTAAGAAGAAATATGGCTATAAATAGGAGCATTAGGCAATCACAATTTTTTAACTTTAGGACAAAAAAGTGAGGGCCATTACAGTTGTGATCGTGGTGCCGCTGATGATGTTGCTGATGAATGCTGGTATTACATGGTGGATGAGGTACTAAGAATACTAACCATCATTTCAATCCATCAAGAGAAACACATGAAGTTTTCTAGACTTCCCTCTTCGGACTAGTTGATGTGGTTGTTGACTAATCATCCTTTCAACCCATAAATTTGTGAATTGTATGTATCTAATTGTCTTAAGGATGTTTTTTTTTTTTTTGCTGTTGTGTTAGGTTGAGAAATATTCGTGTTGATAGATATACCTTAGAATGTTCTTCATAACACCAGGATTTTAGGTCCTGCATTCCATAGTAAATCAAGATATTAAATTCTTTATAGAATTCAATTGAGAATGCAATTGAAAGTGCAACCCCAATGGAGGGGGACAGACTAGGTGGAGGACATACTCATTGAGTATAAATAGTGGTAAATACACTAGCTTGATACTCATATCAATACACATCAATACCCTGTATCGGTAATATCGATACACATCAATACATATCGATACAGATTGTCTTCAACTTTGGAACACAACCAGTATCGATTCGATTTGTTGAGTATCAATCACATTGTAAACCATAAAAATGCAAAGGAAATACATGTAAAACCATCTAACATAAGATTTAAGGTTTAAAATCATAAATGCAATGATTATAATAATTTTTCTTTAGTTAAACTAATTCATTAAAAAAAATATAAGAAACTCGAAAAATGAATAATTTTCTTCGGTTAATGGCGTTCTCTCACAGTCATGGTTACTAGTTTAGTGGAACGAAGCTCTCTTGTGAAAATCTCAATCGAAACGATAGGTAATGAAATGTTTGGAGACTCTTCTTGATCAACGAAGGGGCTCCATTATTGATAAGTAACAAATGAAGCTCTCCATGGTTGATAAGGATTGGAGAGGACACAATGTCTTTCCTTCAAATGGTTTGGATAAAATAGAAATAGTTCACATGTGTGAACTCCTTCATATGTGTGTGGGGGCATTTAGAGAATAATTTTTAAAACGTGGGTAGTTTGAGAACAAACTCATTCGTGAGGGATAATCAGGGAAAAACGCCATATATATTAATTATTCTAAGGTGAGTGCTAGCTCTACTCTCAAACATTCCATATTATGAGCCGAAAACCCACACCTATTCAAACATAGACTGGTATTGATTTTTGGTTGAAATGCACAATTGTTAGTGTTTTTTTGGTTGAGAGTAAGTAATGCAGGCTACCACGACTCTTATTTTAAAGGGTAAAAGATAGCAGACTAACCGTGCATTAGGCTATGTAGCCGAATGTTGGTCCTCGTTGGTCTACAACCCCATTTTAACACTCATTGAATGTGGTTAAGATTCACTCACCTCTAGGGTTCATCCGTCCAATCTTTTGGTTTTAAGAAAAATAAAAGGATAAATTATACCGACCTTTCCTAAGGTTTGGTGAAATTGCAAAAACCTCCCCTCTTATTTTTGAAATTACATTGCCATCCCCTCTATTTCAGTTGTCGGAAATAGATTCTACCTTTCGTTAGTATGTCGTTACTAACATGGGTGGATTTTGATGATCTCAAAGATTAAAATTTTAAAAAACCTGAATTACCCTTTTTTTTAAAAAAATACATGAATTACCCTTCTTGAAATCAAACCCAAAAAAAAAATTCAACAACTTGGTTACTGGTATTTAAGTGAAATGAACTTAAAATTTATGCGAGTTTCATTTAAATTTGGAATTGCCTGTTAGGGCTCATCTCTTTCGCTCTCTCTTAGCGGATCCAACTGAAACCTTTTGCTTACATTTGGGTTTTCCTTTCGTTGAGTTTTCAAACCAAACCAAAACAAAACCACGTCGTTTCTTCAAATAAATAAATGGAATAAATTCGTTAAAAGAGCATCATCTGTTAACGGGGAAATTTGATGAGAATGATAAGAGAGAACAATGTAATTTTAGAAACAAGATGAGATGTTTCTGCAATTTTGCCAAAATCTCTGGGCAAGTTAGTGTAATTTTCCCCAAAAAATATTAACCTTAATTTAGTTAAACTGAACCATACTTAAAAAGCTGTTAAAAGGGTCATGTGGATTGGCATTTGGCTACATAGCCGAATGCGAGTATGCTAATCATTGCTTAATTTTAAACGTGTTTGGGGCAGTAGGCGTGCATGTTCGGGTCAGGGATTCCTTATTGGGTGGGTTTGGCCGTGAGGATACTTGACGGTTTTTAGATAAGGGTGGCAATGGGCCGGATATTAGGCTTAGCTTGAATTTTAGTGATTTTTAAATAAGGCCAAAACCCAACACATGTACATGGGCTTTGAAGCCCGAACTCGGTCGATTGCCACCCCAAATTAAGGAAAACAGTCACCTCCTCGGGCTGAGGAGGTGAGTTACCGTCTTATTTCCCTTTTTACTCCCATTAACTGTGGTTTAGATTCAGTCACCCCTATGGTTCACACATCTACCCTTGGTTTTTAGAAAAAAATTAACCACTGGAGGTGGTTAATTTTTTAACCATAGTTCAAAGGGTTTGTGAGGGCGAGGAGGAATAGTCCCCTCCTCGGTACGAGGAGGGGACTATTGCTCTTCAAGAATAAGCATAGTTCTTCGACTTCGACTTCGACTTCGACTTCTTTCTATTTATGTTTCTATTTATGTCCAGCTGCCGCTCTTCTTTCTTCTTCGCTTTCCCGAGTTCCTCCCTAACCCTAACCCTAACCCTAACCGAGATCAGCTCTGAAAATGGTGCTAGCGAAAATGGAGAGAGGACAAAAGGCGAAGAAGAAGAAGAGAAACAGCAACGACACAGAGATAAGTGGAGGCTTATCGAAGAAGAAGAGAGGCAGCAAGGACACAGGGATAAGAGGAGGCATATCGAAACTCCCAGGCGACATCATGATGGACATTCTTTCGAGATTACCGGCCAAGGTCCTCTTCAATTGCAGGTGGGTATGCAAATCCTGGCTCACTTTAGTTCGCGACCCTCATCTTGTTAACATGCACCTCACTCGAGCATCCCTGAACCAAACAACCCCTCCTAGTATTCTTTTCCATTCCTCTCTTAATCTTTATCTCCTCCATAACTTAGAGGAAAGTAATCCGCCCATAAAGCTTAGATTTCCCTTCATGCCCCCTGGACTCTCCCTTGAGTTAGTTGGTTCATGTAATGGCTTAGTATGTGCAAGGGACTCCTCTGAACCTAATCCCTTTATTTACATATTCAATCCTGTTACCGGAGATCACGTTCAGCTTCTCAAACCCATCATCGATCCCAGAACTTGTCAGTCCGAGCTTGCTTTCTGCTACCATCCCCCGACTAATGACTACAAGGTCTTAAGATTTGCGAGAGATGATGGCTGGTGCGAAGCTGAGATCTTTACTTTGAAGTCGAATTCGTGGAGAAAAATCAAGGGTCTCGAGTCCTTGTGTTTTGTGCCAGCATCTGTAGTTGTGAATGGAGCAATTCATTGGTTTTCATATGGTCTTAAGATGTCTACGCCCCCTCTAATTAAATCTTTTGATGTTGGGGAAGAGGAGTTCCGAGTATTTGAGTGTCCTGCTCAACTCCCCCCTGGTTATGGTTATGAAAAGAACTTTGGAGTCTTGGGAGGGTGCCTGGCTATATTTTATACTTGTCCTTATGATCAGAACATCTTCGTGGTATGGGTGATGAAGGAATACGGTGTGAATGAGTCATGGACAAAACAAGTTTATATCAAGGAGACAGGAATGCTTGAGGGTAACTGGAATAACATACGGCCGCTGTGCATTTTGAAGAACGGGAAATTTCTACTAGCTCATTCTAATAGATTGTTGCTTTCCTATGACCTGGAAAGCAAAGTGGTTATGCCTGTTGAAATTCCTGGGTTTCCCTTTTATCCTTTGTGGGATGAATATAAGTCAATTACTCATGTGGGAACCCTTGTTTCGCCGAGGACAAACAATGGTGGAGTGGAGGGGCAATGATAAGGGAAAAGAGGAACACTGACATATGACTCCGATCTTCTCTCTCATGTTGCTTGGGTCATCTCATATTCTGAAAAGTTATAGTTATTGTAGAGGTGTTTGGACATTAATCTTTTAAAGAGTTTTTGATAAAGAAAATTCAAGATGTCTTCACGTTCCAATTGTTAGTTACTATTCTCAAGAATATGTCTAACTTCTTTTTTTTTCCATAAGGAAATCTTAGGTCATGGAAAAGCACAGTATGGTTAGTGGTTGAGCAGTAAGTAATTGGACTGTAACAAGTCCAAGGCAACTTGAACAATATGATAGGTACACGGTCTTAATCTTTACTACTTACTTAATAATGTGCATGTATATTGGACATAAATCTGGAACAATTTCAGTTGAGCTTGCTCAAGAACAAACTTTACATCCTGGTACTTGTCTAGTTGGTAAGGTCTGATTGTGGGACACCGACAAGACTTCTGTCCAAATTTTTTTTGTAAAGAAGTCTTGGGTAAAAATAAAAACCCACCTTGATGCAAATGGAATACCCAAAAACAGCAAATCTCTGTGTAGATTTCTTATTCCTAGTCATTAGGAAGAAAAACAAAATTTACATCCAATAGATCCAGGTGTAAATCCTCTACAGCCACAATACTCAAAATCAATGTTACTTGGTTCGCCGGTTAGCTCGGTTCGAATTCGGGTTCGCGGTTAGCAATTCGCCACTCTATAACGAATCCGGTTCGCTAGTGAAAGATTAGACAATTCATTTTTCGGTTTGCTTAAGTTTATTAGTTCGGTTCGCTTTGGTTCGGTAATTTAGTTCGCATATATATATATATGACTACAGTAAGTTATGACCATAATTTTAATGTCTCCCACACTTTTTTAACCATGGTTAAGCTTAATTAAATTAAAATAAATATTTTGTTTTTGTTACTCTAAAAACCATGGTTAAATTGGTTAATCCTAAGAGGTTAACCATAGTTGATATATGGTGAAAATGTGTTGTGGACGAATGGGATCAGCGAGGTCAGCTTAGAAGCTGATCCCTGCTCCGTTTTCCATTTCTCTTACCCAAATGAATAAAGGGACTGACACGCTGACATAATAAAATTGACAAGATTGACAATCTGTCCCAATTGATGAGAATGACAAGCTGCCCCCAATTGTTTACCTATTTACACCTATGCCATACCTTTATGGAACTCCAACACAGCGGATTACAAAATCCAACACACCTGCTTATATAATACAGTGCACTCGAACCGTTTAACATATATCAGTGGTTGGCCTCAAACCACCGAATTGGACCGAACCGAACTGCGAACTGGTTCGTGGTTCGTATTAGTACCCAGCGAATTGGGTTACCCTGCTCAAAATTGCTCTGATCGTTGACAACTTCACAACTTGTGAGAAATTTGTAAACTCAATCATTGTCTTATGCTGAAAATCTTTCACCATCAATTTGCCCTCGTATCTCTTAGAATCGTCATGTTCTTCATTCAACCTATAAACTCACTTATTGTGCAAAATCTTCTTCCTTTTAGGTAGCTTCACCAAAAGTTCATGTCTGGTTGGTAGAAAGAGAATTCAACTTATCATCAATAACAAGCTCTCACTTAATCCTAGTTTCTGCTTGCAGTGCTTTCTGATAGTTTTTTGTTCATTATCTCTCCATAGTAGATAATGTAGAGAAGGTGAATAGCAAGCAGGAAGTCTAATCGTTCTAGGTGATCTCCTCTCGGGTACCGAAGTGTGCGGTTTTGGCTGCATATTCTCATCTTGAGACTTCAAAGTATCCTTGATTTAGATTTGCTCAAGCACCACAAGCTCAGAATTATCCTTCTAAATTTTCTGTCCATCTCCTTCATTGATTTTTGGCATCCCAAAATCTGTAATCGAATTCATTCACCTCATATCCAATGAATGTGCACTTCTTGGACTTAGGATCCAACTTAGCCCTATCCTCAGAATCGATGTGAAAATAAGAGGTACACCCAAATATTCTGAGATGGAATAGGTTTACCTCTTTTTGAGTTCATGCTTCATATAGCAATCAATGATCCAAAGCGACCGAGACTCTCTGTTAATTAAATAGACTGCAATGCTCACAACATCCGCCTAAAATTGTTTAGGCTAACACGCTCCATGATGGTCATGTTCATACATTCTACAACGTTGTTCTGTTGTGGCATCCTTGGAATCGTTGTCTTCCTTCTGATTTCATTGACTGAGCAATACTCTTCAAACTTACTTGAACATTATTCTCCTTCATTGTCTAATCTTAGACATTTTAGCTTTATACATGTTTCAGTCTCTACCAAAGCTTTCTATTTCTTGAACACATCAAATACTCTTGATTTATGCTTTGAAAAATATACCTATAACTTTCTACTAGCATCATCAATGAGTTATAAAGTAAACAGTACCTCCTAAAGAAGGTACCTAAGCTGGGCCCCTTACATCAGTATACCAGATCTAACCTTTCGGCTTTTGGAGTCCTTCTACTCTTTGAAAAGTTGACTTTCTTTTGCTTCCCATTGATGTAATATTCAGAGAAATCCAAATCCACGGATTTTAAACCTGATAGTTTTTCTTTTACATGCATAATCTTCATTTCTTTCTCACTCATATGTCCTAGTCTGCAATGTCATGTGTTGGCATCTACACTTGTAGATGCAACTATAATCGAGCCATTTGTGTCAGATGTAAAGTAAAGAGTGTCATCTTTCTTACCCCGAGCTACCACTATAGATCCATTGGTGACCTTCCACAAATCATTCATGAAGGTTGTCTGAAGCCCGGATTCTACAAGTTGTCCCATAGAAATCAAATTCATCTTCAGTTTAGGAACATGTCTCACATCTCTCAACTTCAGAACTGTCTCATTTGACAGATTTGTCTGAACATCACACTTGTTAGTAATACTACAAGGTCCATCGTTACTTAAGTAGACCTTCCTGAAATTTCCTTGTACGTAATTGTGAAGGGTGTCCCTGTACCCAAGATACTCCTCGTGCATTACAGGAAAAAATAAAGGCATCATCACTTTCATTAAAAATATTTGTCTGATATTTTCCTACCCGATTTCCTCCTTGGTTACTACTCTCTGCAGATTTCTTTGCAAAAGTACAATCCATACTGAAGTGGCCTGACTTGCAATAGTTCCAACAACATGTACCTTTTCCTTTAGATTTGTCTCTTCTGAACTTTGATCTATCATTATTTTTGTTCTCTCTTTGATGATCGCCCTCTATTTTCAAATTTTAGGGCATTCTCTATTGCTTTACCCAAAGATTTTCTGCAAACTTTTTTGCTCAGAACAACCCCACAATATCACCATTTTTAATATACCTTTCCCTGAAGAATTATTTATGGCCACAATCATGTCATTCCAACTTTTAGGTAATGAAGAGAGAATTAATAAAACCCGGTCATCATCTTCAAAGGTGATCCCCACCGAACTTTATTTGATGGTAACTATGTTGCACTCATTCAGATGTTCAATCACTGTCCCGCATTCTACCATCTTCATATTACCTGTCGTCATCTTCAAAGGTGATCCCTACTGAACTTAATTTGATGGTAACTGTGTTGCACTCATTCAGATGTTCACTGTCCCACCTTCTACCATCTTCATATTAAATAATCTCTTCAATAAGAATACTTTCTTTAAAGCAGAGGGTTTTTCATACATACTCGATAGGGCTTTCATAAGATCTACCATAGTCTTCTCTTTCAAGATGTCGAAGGCAACAGATGCAACAAGTGAAAGTTGTATCATGCCCAGGACTTTCCTGTCTAATACATCTCATTCGTCATCTGTCATCTTCTCCGATTTCTTCGATTTTTCTCTTAAAGTTCGATAGAGATCCTTCTGATAAAGGTAATTCTCTATATGCATCTTCCATAATTCAAAGTTCGAACCATTGAACTTATTGATTCTCACATTTCCTTCTTTCGTCATGCTCCCACTCAAACTTAATGCTCTGATACTAGTTGTTAAGAATTGCGCAACAATCCACAAGAAGAAAATCGAAAGAATAAAGATTAAAAAAAATAGGAAACAAGATGCAACTATCAAAGAACATACAATATTGACGTGGTTCGGCTAATGATGCCTACGTGGCCCAGGCCCCCCTTGGCTCTGCCTCTGTGTGTACATTGGGGGCATGTGCCCCAAACCCCCTTGGCTCCGCCCCTGAATGTATGTCAGAAGAAGATAACTAGTAAGGCAATCGATTGGAAGGTCAAATTGGTTTGCCTCAAGTATTACAGAGCCAATTGGACTGGCCCCAAAAGGCAGTTGGCTCCATGCGCGGTTGTAAAGAGGTCATTGTAGAGGGCCATGGAAGTCACCACCAATCATCAATCTAGGTTGGATGAACTCAAACAATAGAAATTCTGAAAAAATAATTTACATCAAATTTTTTAAAAAAACCATTCAATATTGTAGATCATATTTATCCTTTCCTTTTCGCATTCTTTTTGGTTAAAGAAATAATCTAAACACACACACATCAGACCTAAGGTAACCGTTAGGGTGCCATAAGGGTCAACACACAACCACTCCAAAGGCCTGACTTAAGGAGGGTTTGTGGTTCCTTATACACCCCTGCGAAGGCTAGTACCGAACCAAGGTGGAACTATAAATGGACTCAACACCCAACCGCTAAGCGGAATTCACTTTTTGATTTTATTTTTTTTTGGTTTTGTTAGAGAGGTAATCTAAACACACACATAGACCTAAGGTAACCGCTAGGGTTCTATAAGGGTAAACCCACACAACAACTCTAAAAGGGCCTGACTTAAGGATATTTTGTGGTCTTTCTGCATTTTTCTTAGTAACCGAATAAAGCCTAGGATCCCTTTAATTTGCAAGAAAATGCAAGGACCGGATTTCTCTAGAAAAGAAAGTTTTCAGGATCCTAGAGTTGGTTTCCAATGGCTCATTTTTTCTAAAAACCTAGGTCGGATGGATGAACCCTAAGAGTGGGTGAATAGTAACCATAGTTAGTGGGTGTTTAAAAAGGAGGTGTGGACCAATGAGGACCGTGTGAAACGTTAGATAGTGTAGCTAAACATTTTCCTCTTTTTTTTTCTCTCTTTAAAAATGGGAGGCAGACTTGCCCGAGCGGGCGTTGACACCCTCCCAGTGTAGCAAAGACTCAAATTTCTCTCAAGTTGTAATCGAACTTCAGTGAGTCCAGTTACGTCCTACAGGTCAATAGATGTCCCTTTAAAACTCTTTAAATGTGGTTAAGATTTACTAAGCCTTAGGGTTCAACCATCTAACCTTGGTTTTTAGAAAAAAAAAATGAATACAAATATTGACTCTAAAAGATTAAAGTTGTTAATTAGAGTTAAAAGAACAATTAAAGAGGGTTTTGGTGTTGTAACCGGACTCCTTGTATCCCATAATTAGAACAAGAGTCTTTTTTATTTTAATTGTACTTTGCAAAATTACGGTTCAATAATTACACAGCTTCCATTATATTTTAATGGGAAATGAGAAATGGACTGTTCGGTCAACTTTCAACTTGACCGCGATCTCATTGGTCTACCGTCCACCCTCTCCTTTCTATCACCCTTAAGTTCATCCATCCAACATCCATCCACCTTGGTTTTTAGAATAATAATAATAATAATTTGGTTAAGCTTGACATAGTTAAAAATAGGTTAAAAGAGACACGAGGACCCTGCAGTCAGCTAGGAAGGGGGACCTCGCAGTCGCCTTCGTAAGACTATTTTAATCTGAAAATGGGAAGCATCGGATATCTCTCCTGAACCGGCTCTGATCAAGGTTTAAATAAAATAAAAATATGCAAGAAAATAATTATTGCTGATTATTTTATATTTTTAGGAAAATAATTATTGTAGATTTTTTAACTACAGTGATTAAAATTTTTTAACCAGAGTTTAAGTCAGATAAAGAGGACTTTGTGAGGAGCAAGGAGTGCGAGGAGCAGACTATTGCTCATATTTTTATTTTCGTTCCGCCCCTCCCCATCTTTGACTTTATATTATATTAGTGGGTCGCACGTGCGATGCACGTGAGAGAGGGAAGGAGCCAGGAGGGTAAGACCGGGAAGAGGGACCTAACTGAGGGGCATTTTGGAAAAAAAATTAAAGAAAAGTTTAGGTATAAAAGCTTGAGACATTTTGAGTAAAAAAATTGTGAGAGGCACGTTCAGTATGGAAATATGTAGGGACATTTTGAGAACCAAAACGTTGTAGGGGCATTTTGGATATAGAAAAAATTGAGGGCATTTTGGGTATATAAACTTGAGGGACATATTAGAAATAAATGAAATATGGGCAAACTTAAGGAGCATTTGGATTAAAAAAATTTGCGAGGAGTATTTTGGGTATAGAAATTTAACTTAGAGGCATTTTTAGAAACTAAAAAATATTTGGGACATTTTGATTATAAGAAAAAAAATTTGGGCATTTGGGATATAGAAACTTGACTTAAGAACATTTTGAAAATAAAAAAACTTTAGGGACATTCCGGCCAAGAAAATAAAAATATATATTTTTAATAATAAAATGACATTATCTAATCAGGCCGCTCAAACCAAGATCTGATCATCCAATCGGTTCAACGACTGATCTGATTATGAAAACAATGTTTTATATATAAGAGCAGTTTTAGAATTAAATTAAATTTCAATCAACTTTTTAAGCCCTCTTTATTTTTTGACGAAAAAATCCCTATATTAATAAAAGCTCAAATTAATAAAGGGCAATCTTAGAATCAAGCTAAAATTTAATTAATTTTTTAAAATATCATTCTCTTTATATGTTAGCAAAGTGTAATTTTGAAATTTAACTAAAATTCAATCCACATTTTAAAATATCATTATCTTTATATATGAGTAAAAGGTAGATCTAGAATTAAATAAAATTAAGTCAATATTTAAAAGCCAAATGTATAAAGGACAAATTTGAAATTAGATAAAGAACAGCATTGAAATTAGCTAAAATTCAAGTAACGTGTATTGAACATCCTCTTTATATTAGTAAAGAAGATTCTATTTCTCCTATTTTTTTTCCTTGCTTAACAAAAGGGCTCCGAGAAAATGCAAGAACGGTCACTTTCTCTTGCAACCTTTTCTATTTTTCCTTGCTTAACAAAAGGGCTCCGAGAAAATTCAAGAACGGTCACTTTCTCTTACAACCTTTCTTCCCAACCAGACAGATTCTAGAAATGGGACCACAAAGATTTAAGTCACGCCCTTTTGTAGTGGTTGTGTAGATTTGCCCTTATGGCACCCTAGTGGTTACCGTAGGTCTGGAAAAAAAAAATCTAGAAAACCACACCCTTTTTTTTCTATTTTCTTTCCAACCAGAGGGGTAAGTGCCAATTTGGATGTATGAAAAATTGATCAAGATAGTATTTGTCAGTCAAAAATATTCAATTTTCATTTGTTGCGCTTATGTGATTGTTCATGCTGCAAAACTATTCAATTTCAATTGTTTGCGCTTGTGTGATTGCTGCAAAACTATCCTAATTTCTATTTGTTTAAGCAAATCACTTTTGATAAAAATAACCACCCACCTTCTCTGCTTTCCTGCGAAGGTGGAGGAAAAAAAAGGCAGTCCTGGTAGACCCTAAACTCCGCCATTAACTTTAAGGTTTTTGAAGAAGACAACATTCCACACACAAAGGTATTTAAAAAGATGCAGGGACCATTGATTTACTATCATGACTGAAACAAGAGGCTGAATAACTGAATTCTTTACATTCTCAACTAAAAAAAATTAGTACCAAAAAAAAACACTAAATGAAACCATGAACAATTTTAGTTTACAAGCATGGCAAAAAACCCCTGGCAAACAGAATTACCAGATTCCTTCCTTAGACAATTTGAGGAAATGGGATAGAGTGATATTTGGGAGATCTTCAGAACCCGATTTCTTCTTCTTTATCCTCGTCATCTTTGATGAATTCACATCCTTTGATCTTGTAATGGTTACCGAGACTAAGTTGTAGAACTGTTCAAAAGGTTTATACTACTACCGTTAGATACTTACAAGAGGAATGATTTCATCCTACATGGTTACATGCATTGGATTGGGACCCCCCAGTAAATGGTCAGAACTCAGACGCCTAGCCGATTTTCTGGGCCTATTAATAAACTCACTCAGATGATGGTATTTAATTTACAAAACTTTTTCTGGATCATTCGTATGACTTTAAATAATCACAACCATCCAGTCGGGTCCAGTTTGCCACATACCTCCCATTTGGGAACCATTAATGGTGGGTCCCAACTCCCACATAAAATACTGCCTCCTTTAAATAGAAATATTACAAGGGAAAAGTTACCTCGCAGACACCATGCAGCAACAATCTATGGAAAGGGTCTTGAACATGTAGCACGAGAACATCTCCCTCTCCACCGTCCTTGACAAAAGCCCGTATACATTCCTAAGAGAGAGTGAACGTTTTCTCAGGGAAAATAAAATAAGAGAAGAGTAACATCAAATATACCAGCTGAGTCGATAAATAAATTGATTGAGCTGATTAAATAGATTGAAAGTTATCTATTAAAAAAATCAGAATAAAAATGAATAAATCCATGATCTATCTATGACCTTTATATGGGACCGAAGCAAGGAAAAAGGACACGCCTACTACAAAAAAGGAGATCAAAGATCCAAGATAGGAGAGGGGAGTAAAAGGGGTAGGTAATACCAGGGATGACGAACCTTCAGAGAGGTCTCTGGGTTGAAAGTAGGGGCAAATTAACTGCCTCAATAAATTGGCTAGCAGTTCATGAAAGTTAAGAATATTGGGCAAGCTATGGTCTTGAGAAATAGAGGGTGAAGAGGAAAAGTGAAGAAAGAGGACATCCGAATTTCACAACTTTGAGAGCTAAAAAAAGACAAAAGACTAAAAAAATGGAATTTACCAAAAAGAAAAGCGAACTTTATATTTCTGGACAAATTCTCTTCCTTCTATTACTAAACACAAATGGAAGCAAATCTACATAATAGACCATCAATAAAAGAAACCTTTCATTTTATTCCTTAATGGTTTAATGTACCTCATAGCCCTCAATAAGTTCTAAAAGGAAACTTCGCCGAAGTGCCTCTCTTGTTCGACAATCTACTCTGTGCCATGCATTCAGTACAGCCATCTTATCTGCATCAATATGGCCTCTCGTCTTCCTTGAAGAACTTTTAAGGGCCTCAATCATGCTAGCCTACCACAATGAAAAAAAAAAGTACTAATTTAGAGCATGGTGTGACATTTCATGTCCTGACAGCCATCTATAGGCTCAAACAGCATGAGTTCCACTGCAAATTGCATGAATTCAAAACATGAAAGTTAATCTTAACCAAAGCATTTCAAAAAGGGCATGTATATCACATAAAAAGCAACACAAGGGGTTTCCCTCTTGAACCTAAATCATTAGCATTTGATTTAATTTCAAGCGTAAGAAATTGTCAATAGGAAATTTCCTTTTAAACTGCAGAAAGGGTGATAATACCATCTTGTAATTGTGATTGTAGGTAGCTATGTTGCGCGGATTCTTCAAGACAACATGCGTGTCCTGTGTCGAAATGTGTAGACATAGACACGCCTCAAATACGAATGTTGTTGACTCATATAAGAAGAATCAACGCATTTTGGAATTTGGACATAGATGGACAAGAACACGGACACACTTTATACCCATAAACTTTTGACAAATTTTTCTAACTCTCATCGTCAGAAAAGAGAAGCTGGTAGTGAAAGAGGGGAAGAACTGCAGTCCATTTATTTTCAATAGAAGAAAAAAAACAGAAAAAAAAAGAGGAATTATCGATCCCTGTAACAGAAAATGGAAGAGAGAGGAATAGGGGTATTAACGGGCTAAATTCGGGCTAGAAAACTTTTTTTTAAATTAATCTTCTTTGAGATTAACATTAACATTTAGAATTAATATATGCTCATTACTTCATCAATGCATTAGGTTATTTGCTTTAATTCATGTCTTATTTATACTGTTTGATGAACTTTTAGTTTGTAATAGTAATACATTACTCTGCAATAATTTTGCTTTAATATTTAATTTTTTGTTTTTTTATTCTTATATAGTATTATTCATATAACATTTTTAAGAAAAAAAAAATTAAAATATCCTCCCATGTCTTCGAATATTATTTTGGGGTTCGACGTATCTGACACCCTGTATCCGAGTCTAACACTATCACCCGTGTTCGTCTGTATAGCATAGATGTTCACATAAAAAAAAACTACAGATTCTATAAAGAAAATAAAGCTTTGTAGTTAATATCATGAATTCATGCAATACCACAATAAGATTAGAGATTAACGGTGATTCTCTACTTTATACCAGGAAATAATAACAACATATCTAATGATTGATCTTGGAAAGTCTCATCAAATTTTCTTACGAACAAACAATGAAACTATCTTTGCTAAGTAAATCTTTCACGATATTTATAATTACAATATAAGGTTCTGTGTATATTTGTAATGGAGTTAAGAATCAATCACCACTTTGCAGCTTGAAGAGAAGTTAGATAATACTTTACAGTCGGATCCAAGGTTTCTTAGAGGAAAACCAATGAAAAACTCCTACGAGTTGCTACTCTAGCAACTAAAAACTAGCTGAAAGAACTAAATTCAAGAAAATCTGTCAAGTATTGTAGTTGTTCTTGTTGTTACATTTCATGACCCCCTTACACCCTTTAAATAGAGATCTCTAAATCAAACACCCTAGTAATGACATATATTATAAACAAAAGTATTTACTCTAGTCATCCTAGAAAACTAAAACATTCAATTCCCTATGCAACTAACTTAATTTAAACTTATCCACCAAGGAATCAAAGTAAACTTTGGAAAAACAAACTTCAAGTCACAAGGCATTAATAACAACTCTTTGATTCTTTTAACTTTTGATCTCTTTGATTCTTTGACTCCTACTAAAGAACTGTTTGGATACATCCAAAACTTACTCTAATCAAATATCCAGATTAGGATATTCCTTCCACCAAATAGTCAAGTTGTCTATCTACTATTCGGATAAGGATATGCTTGTTCCCAAATAGCCTAGTTACTTATCCACAGTCCAAATAAGATCGAACCTACCTCCAGACATTTAAACTATTTTCTTCTTGCTCTTATTACTTTTCTTACAAATGTTTGGCTGAACTTTGTCTGCATCAATTTGATTTATGATGTGAGATTGATTTATCTTTCAAGTTCAATAACATTTCCAATACATAATTTTTGCATCATAAATCTCAAATTTGCAGTAAATACCAAATCACATTAAATAAATACCAAATTTTGAACTATAAAAGCATTTTCCCGCTAGGGTTTCTTAGTGTCCTCTCTTTCTACATGATATGACTTTAAATGTTAAACTCATGATAAACACCCAGCCAAGAGCAATACTAAAGATTGCGGCAAGAAGAGAATGAGCAGAAGAGTAACCCACAACACACTATATATGTTCCCAATATGTGTGCCTCATAGAATTGTCTTCCAAAACTTGTTCCATAGGCCAAGATGTATGGAATGCCTGATTCATAGAAAAGAAGTGCATGCCACAACAATTTATGAGAAACTTCCAATGATCTCATGCAAGATATACCCATCTTCATTTCTATAGACTATCAAGCTAATCTCCTTCCTCCCCAGACAAGCCAGGTCATCATATAGCCCTGAATCCACAATCCCATCCACTTCTAGCTTTGCCAAATCTTTGAATCTATAAGTTATCATAACTTTTTTTTTTTTTGATTGGTAAATTATCATAACTTTAAAACTCATAGGTCAAATGTTTCCCTTGAAAATCAGGTTAAAAAATTATTAGCAGTATTGGGACAACGATTCATCTTAACTTCTCCATGAACATCCCAATTATTACGTTAAATGAGAATCATGCTTTGATGAGAAAGGGAAGCAAAAAAACCTCTTTATCCATGTCAATATTCCTAAATTTGTCCCACTCTCCCACATTTGACATGCAAAATGCTGAAAACCGTACATCATCACCTGTAAGATTGAAAGAGTCACCAAGACAGTAATTCAAAGGAAAACGAAGAATAATAGTTATCATAAAGGTCAATCAGTTAAATTTTTACCAGTACAATTATGATTATATGCTGATGATTACAAAAAAAAAATTCATAGAACCTAGCACGTCAAGGTCATCTGATGTCACAAACTTGAATGGCATATAGTTTCCACAGCTTAGTCATGGCTATGGGTATTGGAGTCAGACAGAGAAAATGTGTCAAACACTGGCCCTGGGAAACTCAATAGGGCAATACATCATCTTTGATACTTCCAACTGACATCTCTAGCCAGATGTAGATGGCGTTTTTGAAGACCATATGCTAGCCTTAATAACATTCCCAATTAAACCAGCATTTACAGATTTACCATTGGAAGGGAGTGGGGATCCTTCCCAACCTCCAATATTTACAGGAATGCAGGTGGCTCAGTGGGCAATGATCAGAGATACATCTTGAAATTTTATTTTACTTAATAACTCACTTATTTTCTGTGACTGCGGTTTCAAATATCTATTTCATTAACTCAATCCTCTTCATTTGCATTTTATAGAAGCACTAATTCTTTTGTATGTAGTAAGTATAAACATTGAAAGAATGTATTAAATAAAAGGACATAAATCAGTAGCTGAAAGCAATAACAGGTAAAGTGCCGAAGCCAGAGAAGCTCTTCATGAGCCTGTGGTGTTTGAATCACTCCAACAATAGACATGTACATTTATAATACTTCAGATCTAACTTATTTCTAGTGCTTGGAAATATAATTTACTACATGGTTTGCAAGCATAACAGTGCCACATATTTCTTTGATAAATAAAGTTGCCAAGCATAGCAATGTTACAGTTTTTTTTTTTTTTTTATCGATAAACCAGAATATGCATTAAACTGAAAAATATACAAGCAGCAAAGAAGAGTTTACAAGAGAATAAACTCAAAGCAAAAAGGGGACAACAAAGTATGGGAAGGACTCCCCCAGAGCCAAGCATAACAATGTTACAGTTATCATAGATAAATCTAAATCATAAATATATAGAAATGATTAAATTAGTAATGATCACACATAACAATAATGGTAATAATAATAATAATATATTATTATTATGATGAGGATGATGATGATTATGATTATGACGACGACGACAATATTTCTAGGGATAAATCATTACCAAAAGGTGGTGGAGCAAAAAGGCCTCTAATTTCTTCTACATTTAAACGGGGAACAAGTTCGATCAATAAACGATCATTTAACCATCTGCGAGACCGCCGGTTGCTAACCTGCAGCATGAAAAAAGATCAGCCGTGATATAATTTGCATAAAATTACTTAAGTGGATTCAAAATAATAATTTTCCCATACCCTCCGTGGCCAATAGATGTAAATACAGTATGTAGCTACAAACTCCTTGAAATTCATAAAGGAAATCACTGCTGAAATATATTGGCCAAGCATACAATTTAGCTACAAGATGATTATAACGAAAACTCGCACATGACTCGTCAGGTGATGAAATAAGGTTCTCTCTATCTATATCCAAAAGTAATGCAAGGTTCCCTCCATTTCCAGACAAGTAGTGGAAGGCTCCCTTTACCAACGGCCAATATATAGTGCAATTTTTTCCTCAAAGGCCCTAACTTCGAAATTGGAGCAATGATGGTGTGGGTACTAAGACAAGATCTGGCATTCCTACCTACACTGGCTCAGGAAGTGAGGTTGAGATCAAGCTAGATCAAGACTCAAGAAGAGGAAACTTGTACAACCTTTAAGGATAAGGTATTAAAGGTCGAGAAAATGGAGAGAAAAAACTAGTAATCAAGAAAAGAGTAAAGGGAATATACTATACTATATACCATTGGGGAATGTCAAAGAGCTTCCCCTGATGGAAGAGATAAAATGCAAGATTAACAGGATTTGGGACAATATTGACCAGGTAAAAATTAAGGCAGATTGAAATTGTTTCCATTCTTTCTTTGGTTGGAGCAAGAGATCACCAAACTGTTGAGTGCATCGGCCATTCAATCTCATCTCTAAGAACCCTGCCATTCAATTATCAAGTTTATCATTCACAATAGGATTGGCACTTGGATTCCTTCAGTTGCCATCCAACTCCATGCTAGGAATTTTCTTTCCATCCTCAACTCCAACCAATGGCTTAAGGGAGGTTGGACTTTGCTTGTATCAAGGTAAGATGATCACACCTTGTATTGAAGGATCCACCCTTCAGTCCCATCTTACACGAAAGGCTTCCTGCCCCATCACGAAGCAGAGTCATGAGAATTTATTCAGTAAATTCAATTGTAGACCTAAGAACCACAACCGCTTTGATGTATACCAAATTAATAAAACAACCCCAACCATAGCGCTACGTAATAATAAAAATATTGTTTATAAGTAAAGGTTCCATGATTTGGGAGGAACATGCTCCCTTTAGGCCCCATTTGTTTGGAGGGAAAATTGAGGTGGAAAAGAAGGGGGGAAACAGAAATAACTTCTCATTTTCTGAAAGAAAAATTTTCTCCACATTTTTAAAAGGAAAATTTTCCTCAATACAAGGAAAAATAAAGTAGTATTGGGAAAAAAAAAATCTGGGGAAAAAATTCATTTACAAGCATGCCAAACACTTGAAAAATAATTTTTTCCATCAAAATATTTTCGAGAAAATAGATGAAAACAGAGAAAAGAAAAGAAAATTAGAAAAAAAAAAATCAGATTTGAGGGAAACCAAATTGTCTTTTATTTTCTCTGTTTTCACCTAATTTCTCCTCACGAGAGTTTTTCTTTCTCATCTTCTCTTCCATCTTAGTCAAATTAACCAAAAAAAATATAAATTTTCTTTCTGTTTATACACATTATGAAAACACCCAAAAAAAAAAATAAAAAAATCAATGCATATATCGCAGCTCAACAATTAGTTCCAAGCCGTTTAGAACTGATTTCAAAAATAAATGGTGATTTGAGTGTTTGAGACAATCCCCGCTATCGCAATAGCACCAATATGATTCAAGTGAAGGGAAAATAAGCGAAACAACAACCAGCATAGGGTTTTAGTCTAAAAGGAAAAGAATTAAAGAAATACTTGAGAAGAGAATCCAAAATATATTACCCCAAAAAAGAAAATTCAACTCAAAATTCAAAGGAATAAAAGAATACCCTTCCGGCCAAACTCTCGAGAATTTCAATCTTCTTCTCTAACAACAAACCACGTGATTTTATCGATGCTCCTGCAAAAATAACAGAAATTTTGTAACAAAATCAAACGAAAAATCAAGAAAATTAAATTTCAACCAGGCAAAGCAGATCTAACAACAATCCCATATTCCAGACAAAGATCCTTGCTCCGAAAATCCATGAAAATTTTATTTTAACAAAAAAAAATGTGGGATCTGTGATTTTTTATCAGAATCTTGAGGAAAAAATTGCAAAAAAAAAAGAGCGGAATCTAAAGGAGATAAACCTTTAGGTGGGTCAAAGATAGAGGAAGAGATAAGGAAGTCTTCTTCTCTCTGGAGAACTTCGGAGGTCGCCATGGAAACGAAGAAATCTGAACTTTCGCTCTTCCTAGGGTTCTTTAGCGCGAAGATTGGACGAGTAACGTAACGGAAAGCGAGGAGAGAATAGTTTCTAGGTTTTTGCTTCTTCTTTTAAATAAGAGCAAAATTATTATTATTATTATTATTTTTTTATTTTTTTTAAGGGGGGAAGGTAATCTGGGTTTAGGCAGACCCCGACTAGATATATTGAATAAAAACGATTAATTACAACCGTAGATACATTTTCCCAGATTTGTGCTCCTCAAGAATACTAAGGAGCTCCCTAGAAACTTCAGACGGAGAAAAGAAAAAGAAAGAGTTAACAAGACAAAGTTTGGCAAGCCAGTCCGTCGCTCTATTAGATTCTCACTAGACATAAGTAATAAGAGAAAAATGTTATTAATCTCTCAAAGCTGAAAAGATTTAGCAAAGGAACAAGGTGTCCGAAAACATAAGAATTCTAATTCTAAAACATTAAGTCATCAAAGCCTTTGCTTTAGGCCCATTAAAAAAATAATATTAAAAATGCTTCATTTAAAATATTAAAAATAAATAAAAGGTCCACATTTAGAATATTAAAAAGTCCTATTTATAGTTAATTTTTTTAATAATATAAAAAAATTTAAAAAAAGTCTCCTTTAGAATTTTCGCTTTAGGCCTCCAAATGGCTTGGGCTAGCCTTGGTGAAATAGTATAAGTTTTTAAGGCTCAAGATATCCACATTTATCCAAAAGAAAAATAAAAATTAAGAAATAGAATACTCTTATAATTCTATTTCGAATTATTATATTTATAAATATATTTTTTAGAAGTTGATATATAACACACACTTACACTCTTGTACAACCTGTAACACAAGTTACTGCTTCCACACAATCTCAAAAAAAGAGTGAGATGGTGCTTTACAAAGGTACACAAGGAGACCTAACCTATAGATGTGGGACTAAATTTTATAAAAAATTTTAGAATATTTTTTTTCTCTCAAAGAAGTCAAACATCACTCAAGAACAGATTTCATTTGAACCTATATCATCTATCGATTCAGAATTCCAAAAAGAAGATTTTTTATTTGTTGAAATATAACACACATTATCATTACATTTACAACTAATTACACGATTATTATGAATTATTGCATTATAATTGATAACTTATTGTGAATAATTCTATTTGATGAAATCAATAAGTAATTATCTAATTATTTAAAATATATTTAGAAGAAAAAAATACTCCATCAAAAAAAAAATTTATTTTAATCAATTTAAAAGAAAAATATATATATTTTAGAGAATTTCTCAAAATTGTTAAGAATCTTATAGTTCTTATGAGGTGCTTACACTACTCCCACATAATTTTTTTTAGGTGGTGCTACAAGCACACCACTACTTACTGAGAGATGCTGGAAGATATCATTTACCAACTTGGCATTGAGAATTTGAGTTATTGGTACTCATCACTTGGGGAACGAATTTCGAGACCTCTCTCTTGAGAGAGACTGCACCCCACCATTGGTGCACAAGTGATTATACTCCTCTATAACCATCTTAAAAAGAGTAAAAAATTGTTAATTATTTACATAATCACTTATGATTAATCCAAACAAATTATATTATTTAGTCAGGCTTCCTACATAAGCAGTTATAAATGCGACTTTTTAAGTCTTGCGAGTTGCGCCCTATCTTATTTGACGCACCCCATCCTTCCTCGAATTTATCTAAGAAATCATCCTTCCCCATATCATTTCTGTATCCTTTATGACACAATATGAATGGAATTTTTTTTATTGCTTATGTCTATGCAACTTATTAAAACAAGATAATTTTATATAACAAACTTATTTTTTTATTATTTATATGTAACTTAAATTATTGCAACATAACTTTTTCAAGAGGAGTGCTATCCCCAGTCGCACTCACTGCAAAAACTTCCACAGAAGCAATATTAGCCATATCACATGGAGTTGTTGGATTTTTTAAAACATTAAAAAAATAAAAAACAGAATATGTTTGACATTTGTAGCCCCAGACTTGCATCTATTGAAGTCTTGCGACTGATGCTAGCAAAATCTATTTTTCACTAGGAAAGTGATTAAATACTTTCGATAGTACCTACTATCAAGAGTTGGACCGTTTGATTCAATATTCAATAGCGTCATGTTTGCACATACTTTAAATGATGGCCTCACTTAATGCTTGACACTATTAAATTGAAAGACTTTGCAATTTAGACCGCAGAAGGGCCGAGACCACCAAAACCGTGCATGCATGCACGGGATTTCATGTAGGGCTCACGTTCACATGGTAGGCCCCACCTGCAATTCCGTGCATCTATGCACCGTCTTGGAGGTCTCGGCCCTTTTGGGGTCTCAATAGCATTTCCCTAAATTGAAAATCCAACAAGTCCAGCTCTTAAATCACTTCCCTTTGCAATAAAAACTTTCTTATTATTGTAAAAGCAATAGTTCGCTCCACTGGCGAGGAGCGAACTGTTGCTCCTCGCTCTCACATAGCCAACCCTTCAACTTCCATTAACTTGGGTTAATTTTTCTAACCCTTTAGTTAATTTTTTTAATTTTATTTTTCTAAAAATCAAGGGTCGATAGGTGAACCCTAAGGATGGATGAATCTTAACCACGGTTAAATGAAGTTAAAAGAGGGACATGTGGCAAGAAATTTGGAGCCAGGACGCACCTCCTCGCGTCACCAACCGAGGAGGTGATTATTTTCCTTATTGTAATTAGATATAGTGAATGGCAGTAAAAATAGCTTTCCATTTGTCACGGAGTTTATTTAGAAAGCATTAAGGAGAAGAGGATGGCCATTGGCCACACTTCCCTAAGTAGAAGGAATTGACACACATCCGGCATCCCTACTTTATATTCCATTTAGGTGTTCCATGTGATCTGGGATTAATTCTCATAATTTGTGATCTTCATTATTTTTGGCTAATTGAAATATCTCTAACCATTCAATCCAATAAAGTATTATCTAGATGGTGACTTTTGGGTCATGAACAAACACAACTGGCAGTGCATATTGAATGGACCAAGGTTGATAAAACGTAAGGTGGTACACTTGATAAGTCTATTCAATTTAGATTTTGGTATGCGTATATACACGTACTAGTGGGCCGCACACGTGAGGGAGTAAGAAGAGAGATCCCAGTGAGACCCACATGATGCATGTTTGTGAGAGAAGATATAAATGGAATGGTAATTTTATCAATAGTAATTACAATAATAGAGATATAGGATATAAGTGCAAATATAATTTTGTTATTCTAAAATTATAGGAAAAAAAGATAAAGTGTAAGGATAATTTTGCTATTAGTAACAAATTTCAATGTTTTAAGGGCTCTATTTTGATTATAATAATAGAGAATGATAATTTTGTCATTTTCATTATACTAGTAAACAAAAATGTAAGTGTAAGGATAATTTTATCAATAGGGACAAAATTCAACCCAACATTTTTTAAGGATCTTAATTCTCATTATAATAGTAGGGGAGAAAATAAGAAAAGCATAACAGTAATTTTTTAAAAATTGACAAAAAAATTTGGTTGATTAGTGATAAAATTCAATCAATCTTTTTAAGGTCATATTCTCATTATAATAGTGGAGATATATATGATTATTGTTCTCCTTTCCAATATTTAATTATTGGTCCCTACAAACTAAATTATCAACTTTAGTTTAATAATTCAAACAAGGTGAAAATGTTTCTGTGAGGATTATCGAATTTACTTTTTTTTTTTTTTGGTGAAGTAGTATTAGTATCTGTCAATGCAGGCTTAGCCTTGAAAGCTTGGCTAAGGGTGGCTACTGGCTACTCACCCCTCGGGATTGATAAACCTCCCCCAGTGAGGGGATACACCACACAGGACTAACCCACAGTGTATACCAAATTCACACTAACAGCACAAGATTGGGGCGCAGCCACAGTGAGGTGGTGTTTGGTAACACTAATCTAAATAGATAAGAACTTATTTGAAAATTGAACTTATTTAGACTTTAGATTTTTAATTTAAAAGGTTAATTGGGTGTTTACATATTTTTGAAGTATAGCTTTTACCTCTAAAGGAAAAAGTAGCTAGTCTCCTTACTTTTGAGGTAAAACCTCCACTTCAAAAAGATCTCGACATCCAATTGACCTTCATACCCAAGCCCAACCCAAACCCTACCAAAGGTTCAAAATAATAATAATCTGAACACATGAAAAGTCGGAAGGTAAGAAATTCGCACCCTTATGCTATGTTTGGTTGCCGAGAAAATAGGTGAAAACATGGAAAATAAAATAAAATTTTAGATTTCTATTACAATTTTTAGTTGTGTTTTGTTCAATTTTCTTTTCTTTTCCATGTTTTTACTTATTTTCTCGGCAACCAAACATAGGGTTAGGGTGTGTTCGGTTGACGAGAAAAGAAAGTAAGTGAAAAAAAAGAAAAAAAAGTAAAGCAAAAGAAAAGAAATTTAAATTTTCTTACAAAACAACCATTAAAAGATGGATGAAGGTTATGGAAGAAAATTTATCACTTTTGGGAAAGTACAAGAAAATGAAAGTGTGTTTCTTGCAAACCAAACGCGAGAAAAGTGCAAGAAAACACACTTTTCCTTTCCTTTCCCCTACTTTCTCACCAAACGAACACACCCTTATAGAAAGAAATCCAAATTTCACATTTTCCTTCACCTCAGTTCGTATTGATATTTATCACACTGCTGCATATAAATATAAATTTCTGCAAATACCCTTTGATTTGAAAAGCATATAATTAGATTTTTCTTTAGTTAAAGAGGTAATCTAAACACACACATCAGACCTAAGGTAACCGCTAGAGTGCATAATAGTATTAATACACAGTCAATAATACATTCATCTTCATTTTTTTTTGCCAGTGGATACTGACTATATGATATGACAGATACCAGTGATGAATATAAATGAACTGAATGATACTCTACAAATAATTCCAAGTAAAATCGATTAAAATTCCTGTAAGCCAGCCATTTCTATATAAAATTACACGTGTAAACAGAAGATTGGGATATTTGTCAAAGAAATGCAAGCACAAGTGCTGCTCATTAATGCCGATGATAAATGCAAATCTTTTTTATTTTCCCCACTTTTTCATTTCGACGATTTCACATCTAAACAACTTAACGTAAGAACTAAAAAAGACAGGGTAGATAATTTACAAAGGACAATGACTTATTTTTCATGATTGTCAACAGAGGGATCTATCTTGATTATGAGAGGCTGGTGGAGATCCGAAGGCGGATCAGCTACGATGGGTAATTGCGGCGAGGCTAAAATGCCCTCTGTTTCTGTGTTTTCAGCCAATGCCTTGTCCAAAGAAGCCTTTGCGACTCTAGTAACGCACCCAATCATAATAACTACATAGAAGGCAATGAAAAAAGGACAAAAATAAGTCTTCGTGGATGTAAGGATGTTTCAAACTAAAATAATCAAAAAATCGGTGCCTACCTAGTTGTGAGTTCTTCTATTTTATTTTCATCTTTATATTCTCAAGTTGAACATATATAAGTGTACAATGTATGAGGGCATTTTGGGTATTTAAATTTGAGGAAAGCATGCTTAGGCATTAACTTCTTGGAATTTTCATTGAGCATATGAGTTAGTCTGTTACACAGGTCAGGAACTTTTTTTTAATATAGAAAACATATATATATTTTTTTCGGTAACGGAGGGTGTCCCACCCGCTCGGAATTTTCCCTCCGGACACCAGGTAGAAAACATAAGTTTGTCTAATTCTATGCTGAACAGACTAGGAAAATGATTTGCTATTTCACTTTCCTTCTTATCAAGTCATCTCTTTGTTGGACGAAATATTTTAAAAAGATATTTAATCTTAACTGTACTTTATATTCAAAAGACAAATCACTTTTTGATGCGGTAATGTTTAGTACCACTTAGTTAAGTCATGTAAATGAATTATTCAAAATTATTTAGATAATAACATACTTTTGTATTCCTCTTCTGGTCTCTTATTTTAAGTCCATCTCACATGCTTTAAGGTATAAGATTATTTTTCAGTGTTTAACATCTTTTAATACGAGTAAAGTTTTTTATTTAGACCCAAGTTGTTGAAGGATCAATCTTGTCAAGTGGGATTTAATCTGTAGCAGTCTAAATTTGAGACTTTCTCAAAACATATAAATATGCCACGAGTAGGAATAGATAGGGAAGTAAGGTAACTAAATGTCAATTGTGACTTACCGGATACAAGAAGGCCCAATACAATAAATACCTGCATCCACAAAAGAGCAAATGTCAAAATAAAAAGATGACAAGCAGGTAATTATAGCATCAAAAAGATCCCACTCTGATCCAGGAACTAAGGTATTGTTGATGGTAATCTCATGCAAACAGTTTCCCAGGAGTACTTAAAGCCCGTATATCCCTTGGTACAAGAACTTTGTCTGATTCAAAAGTAATTAATATATATATATATATATATATATATATATATATATATATATATATATATATATCAAGCCATCATCTGAGAAAGCAGCTGTGTATTCTGTTGCTGGTATTCTTTTGCATTAGGGGTTTTTTTATTTTACAGTAGAAGCTAAAACCATGACAGTTCTTAGCATCGCAAATCACAAGGAAAAAAGACTATTGCAACTGTTTTGCACCGAGATGAAATATAAGGACACTGAAGGCAACATGCAATCTCATATGATTAATGTACAAAGATTACATAATTATGCAGAGTGTTTTTTTTTTTAAATCGGTAAACCAGAATGATATATATCTATCAAAAAAGAACAAGGACTCGGACAAAATCAAATGCTCAAACAGAGTTTACAAGCAAATAAACTCAAGAGCAAAATGAAGAAATAAACAAACAGTCCCCATCAACATGACACCCGTAAATAAGAGCAGAAATAAGAATGCTGGAATAGAAGTGTATAAAATGGCTAGTATGCAAAACTATCAGAACACATGATTAAATCAGAGGCAAATTGTCAATAGGCAGCTTGGTTAGACAAATTAGTTCATTTTCGCCAGGATAGGTGATTTTCTGCCACATGGAATGGCTGTCGTAGCAAATCCAGACCATCCATCTGATAGGGGACCCTGGATTGGCCACGTGGACAGACCCTCGCTCATGTCAGCCTCATACCCTAACTATATTGGGTGTTTTCTCATGTGAATGGCTTCCGGTATTTTTTTTCTTCATTTTCTGTGCTAAAAAAAGGCAAAAGAGGGACTCTCATTTTGCCACATAGCAGATTCGTAGGACTGAAAAATGGAGCAGATGAACACCTTTGGTCCTGCCACATCAGCTTCCACGTCTAAGAACGCTGTCAACAAAATTCTGTTTTGATAGAACAGCTTCCAGTCTTTTAACTAAAGCTCACCTACTAGTGAATCAACATAAGGGAGGACCAAAACTATTAACCAATGCAAAATATATACTTCATCAACCATGAAAACCGTACCAATGAAGCGAGCATCAACTGAATCTAACTTCTTCCATCACAAGAAAAATATCCTACAATTCCCATTGGCTCGGGATATGCCTTTTACTATTGACACATTCAAGAGCTATTGAATGGTTTTTCTTAAAAACTCCGAACATGTTTAAAGTCTAACAAACACCAAGAGCAAGTGAATCCCATTGAAGACTTTGCTCCCCAGGCTCCCAGCTACATGTATGTTGCCCCTTGAACAAACTTCTGAGCATTCATCTTAGCATCATATTACTAAGTAGTCATTATCCGTTAAGCTTTTCCATCTCTCTAAAACGTGAACTTCTAAGTTCTAACATCATTTTACATTGAATAAATTATTCAGAAAGGTGTCACATAGAAAAAGAGATTAATAGAAGAGGCCAAGCATGAATGTTACATTTTCACATGTCCATATTATATGAGAACAAACTGTTTAATGCAGTAAATTTGACAGAATACAGGACTAGAGAAATAACAAGCCACATTCAAAACTTTGAAAGAGATTTCAACCAGAGAAAAAAAATCATAACAAGCTCCTTATCAGCAGTCACACTATGAAAATGATACTGTTGTGCCTTCAGAGCATCCACCCTCATTCTCAAGCACGAAGGAAAGTAATGATGCAATCACAAAGTTATTAAGACTGCATATGATGTCATTTCATTAAAACCCTTTACTAGTAGAGAGAGCAAAGCGAGCTTTTATCAGAGAAACTATAGTGCACTAGCCATCTAAACTAGCTCGAATGTGGAGGTAATCCAATCAACTTTCAGTACAGGTCAAAGATGCCAACATGTAGAGAGGCTACTAGGGAAAGCATCTTAACACAGACAAGTATTGCTCCTGTCAATGCGTGCCTGTACTGTAGTAAGCGTCATCCCAAATACATAAAACTGGAACTCTCATTCGAAATTGGGAATGAAAAAACTAGATCATACGAGAGATTTAAATTCACCACTATTTTGGAGATAAACACAGTCAAAACTGAGATAACTAAAACCAAGGTTTGAAAAACCCGACTTGGGGTGAATAACGGTTCTGGCAGAAACCATTTCATAACGCTAACGTCAATCTTGCTTTATTGCCTGATTTCCATGTAACAATTTGCTTATTTGTTAACAGTTATACAATGCCAACAGTGACGCCCGTTACATAACCAAGTCACACTTAACACGTTTAAATATCGTGTCAGTGTTATGCAGTTGTTCGGGTACTGGCAAAATTGTCACATAACTTAGGCGAATTTTTAACCATGATAAAAATTCAAGGCCCCTCCATGTTCAAAACATAAATTGGTTGATAATCAATAGTGAAACTTCATAATATATATCATGATGATGAATAGATGTGAACAGAAGCATTAAGTGGCTTCACAATTAGATACTGGAGTTTCACCATACTAAACCTTGACATTAACTGACTTGAAGAGGAAAAAAAAAAGAGGAACTAGTGCAGTATGATTAAGCCTGAACAGAAAAATAGATGACGTAGCTCTTACCCAACGAGTTGTTGAAACCTCATTCCATCCATGTGTCACATCAGAAAGATCCTTGAGAGTTGTTCCAACATATACTAGTGCAAATGTTATCGGCTGCAAATAGGAACCAGATCACTGAAGAAATTAGTCAAATCACAAAGCAATGCATATAAATTCTATACACAAAAACGTATCCACATGTCACAGCATGGCTTAACTATTAGAAACAAAAGCGTTACATACTCCATACAGGGGTAACCCCCAAAAGGACAAAATTTAAAAATTCACCAAAACAGCACAAATTGGGGCGGCCCATATTTTTGGGTAACACTAATCTAAATAGATAAGAACTTATTTGAAAATTGAACTTATTTAGACTTTAGATTTTTAATTTAAAAGGTTAATTGGGTGTTTACATATTTTTGAAGTATAGCTTTTACCTCTAAAGGAAAAAGTAGCTAATGTCTCCTTATTACTTTTGAGGTAAAACCTCCACTTCAAAAAGATCTCGACATCCAATTGACCTTCATACCCAAGCCCAACCCAAACCCTACCAAAGGTTCAAAATAATAATAATCTGAACACATGAAAAGTCGGAAGGTAAGAAATTTGCACCCTTATGCTATGTTTGGTTGCCGAGAAAATAGGTGAAAACATGGAAAATAAAATAAAATTTTAGATTTCTATTACAATTTTTAGTTGTGTTTTGTTCAATTTTCTTTTCTTTTCCATGTTTTTACTTATTTTCTCGGCAACCAAACATAGGGTTAGGGTGTGTTCGGTTGACGAGAAAGTAGGTGAAAAAAAAGTAAAGCAAAAGAAAAGAAATTTAAATTTTCTTACAAAACAACCATCAAAAGATGGATGAAGGTTATGGAAGAAAATTTATCACTTTTGGGAAAGTACAAGAAAATGAAAGTGTGTTTCTTGCAAACCAAACGCGAGAAAAGTGCAAGAAAACACACTTTTCCTTTCCTTTCCCCTACTTTCTCACCAAACGAACACACCCTTATAGAAAGAAATCCAAATTTCACATTTTCCTTCACCTCAGTTCGTATTGATATTTATCACACTGCTGCATATAAATATAAATTTCTGCAAATACCCTTTGATTTGAAAAGCATATAATTAGATTTTTCTTTTGTTAAAGAGGTAATCTAAACACACACATCAGACCTAAGGTAACCACTAGAGTGCATAATAGTATTAATACACAGTCAATAATACATTCATCTTCATTTTTTTTTGCCAGTGGATACTGACTATATGATATGACAGATACCAGTGATGAATATAAATGAACTGAATGATACTCTACAAATAATTCCAAGTAAAATCGATTAAAATTCCTGTAAGCCAGCCATTTCTATATAAAATTACACGTGTAAACAGAAGATTGGGATATTTGTCAAAGAAATGCAAGCACAAGTGCTGCTCATTAATGCCGATGATAAATGCAAATCTTTTTATTTTCCCCACTTTTTCATTTCGACGATTTCACATCTAAACAACTTAACGTAAGAACTAAAAAAGACAGGGTAGATAATTTACAAAGGACAATGACTTATTTTTCATGATTGTCAACAGAGGGATCTATCTTGATTATGAGAGGCTGGTGGAGATCCGAAGGCGGATCAGCTACGATGGGTAATTGCGGCGAGGCTAAAATGCCCTCTGTTTCTGTGTTTTCAGCCAATGCCTTGTCCAAAGAAGCCTTTGCGACTCTAGTAACGCACCCAATCATAATAACTACATAGAAGGCAATGAAAAAAGGACAAAAATAAGTCTTCGTGGATGTAAGGATGTTTCAAACTAAAATAATCAAAAAATCGGTGCCTACCTAGTTGTGAGTTCTTCTATTTTATTTTCATCTTTATATTCTCAAGTTGAACATATATAAGTGTACAATGTATGAGGGCATTTTGGGTATTTAAATTTGAGGAAAGCATGCTTAGGCATTAACTTCTTGGAATTTTCATTGAGCATATGAGTTAGTCTGTTACACAGGTCAGGAACTTTTTTTTTAATATAGAAAACATATATATATTTTTTTCGGTAACGGAGGGTGTCCCACCCGCTCGGAATTTTCCCTCCGGACACCAGGTAGAAAACATAAGTTTGTCTAATTCTATGCTGAACAGACTAGGAAAATGATTTGCTATTTCACTTTCCTTCTTATCAAGTCATCTCTTTGTTGGACGAAATATTTTAAAAAGATATTTAATCTTAACTGTACTTTATATTCAAAAGACAAATCACTTTTTGATGCGGTAATGTTTAGTACCGCTTAGTTAAGTCATGTAAATGAATTATTCAAAATTATTTAGATAATAACATACTTTTGTATTCCTCTTCTGGTCTCTTATTTTAAGTCCATCTCACATGCTTTAAGGTATAAGATTATTTTTCAGTGTTTAACATCTTTTAATACGAGTAAAGTTTTTTATTTAGACCCAAGTTGTTGAAGGATCAATCTTGTCAAGTGGGATTTAATCTGTAGCAGTCTAAATTTGAGACTTTCTCAAAACATATAAATATGCCACGAGTAGGAATAGATAGGGAAGTAAGGTAACTAAATGTCAATTGTGACTTACCGGATACAAGAAGGCCCAATACAATAAATACCTGCATCCACAAAAGAGCAAATGTCAAAATAAAAAGATGACAAGCAGGTAATTATAGCATCAAAAAGATCCCACTCTGATCCAGGAACTAAGGTATTGTTGATGGTAATCTCATGCAAACAGTTTCCCAGGAGTACTTAAAGCCCGTATATCCCTTGGTACAAGAACTTTGTCTGATTCAAAAGTAATTAATATATATATATATATATATATATATATATATATATATATATATATATATATATATATCAAGCCATCATCTGAGAAAGCAGCTGTGTATTCTGTTGCTGGTATTCTTTTGCATTAGGGGTTTTTTTATTTTACAGTAGAAGCTAAAACCATGACAGTTCTTAGCATCGCAAATCACAAGGAAAAAAGACTATTGCAACTGTTTTGCACCGAGATGAAATATAAGGACACTGAAGGCAACATGCAATCTCATATGATTAATGTACAAAGATTACATAATTATGCAGAGTGTTTTTTTTTTTAAATCGGTAAACCAGAATGATATATATCTATCAAAAAAGAACAAGGACTCGGACAAAATCAAATGCTCAAACAGAGTTTACAAGCAAATAAACTCAAGAGCAAAATGAAGAAATAAACAAACAGTCCCCATCAACATGACACCCGTAAATAAGAGCAGAAATAAGAATGCTGGAATAGAAGTGTATAAAATGGCTAGTATGCAAAACTATCAGAACACATGATTAAATCAGAGGCAAATTGTCAATAGGCAGCTTGGTTAGACAAATTAGTTCATTTTCGCCAGGATAGGTGATTTTCTGCCACATGGAATGGCTGTCGTAGCAAATCCAGACCATCCATCTGATAGGGGACCCTGGATTGGCCACGTGGACAGACCCTCGCTCATGTCAGCCTCATACCCTAACTATATTGGGTGTTTTCTCATGTGAATGGCTTCCGGTATTTTTTTTCTTCATTTTCTGTGCTAAAAAAAGGCAAAAGAGGGACTCTCATTTTGCCACATAGCAGATTCGTAGGACTGAAAAATGGAGCAGATGAACACCTTTGGTCCTGCCACATCAGCTTCCACGTCTAAGAACGCTGTCAACAAAATTCTGTTTTGATAGAACAGCTTCCAGTCTTTTAACTAAAGCTCACCTACTAGTGAATCAACATAAGGGAGGACCAAAACTATTAACCAATGCAAAATATATACTTCATCAACCATGAAAACCGTACCAATGAAGCGAGCATCAACTGAATCTAACTTCTTCCATCACAAGAAAAATATCCTACAATTCCCATTGGCTCGGGATATGCCTTTTACTATTGACACATTCAAGAGCTATTGAATGGTTTTTCTTAAAAACTCCGAACATGTTTAAAGTCTAACAAACACCAAGAGCAAGTGAATCCCATTGAAGACTTTGCTCCCCAGGCTCCCAGCTACATGTATGTTGCCCCTTGAACAAACTTCTGAGCATTCATCTTAGCATCATATTACTAAGTAGTCATTATCCAGTTAAGCTTTTCCATCTCTCTAAAACGTGAACTTCTAAGTTCTAACATCATTTTACATTGAATAAATTATTCAGAAAGGTGTCACATAGAAAAAGAGATTAATAGAAGAGGCCAAGCATGAATGTTACATTTTCACATGTCCATATTATATGAGAACAAACTGTTTAATGCAGTAAATTTGACAGAATACAGGACTAGAGAAATAACAAGCCACATTCAAAACTTTGAAAGAGATTTCAACCAGAGAAAAAAAATCATAACAAGCTCCTTATCAGCAGTCACACTATGAAAATGATACTGTTGTGCCTTCAGAGCATCCACCCTCATTCTCAAGCACGAAGGAAAGTAAATGATGCAATCACAAAGTTATTAAGACTGCATATGATGTCATTTCATTAAAACCCTTTACTAGTAGAGAGAGCAAAGCGAGCTTTTATCAGAGAAACTATAGTGCACTAGCCATCTAAACTAGCTCGAATGTGGAGGTAATCCAATCAACTTTCAGTACAGGTCAAAGATGCCAACATGTAGAGGAGGCTACTAGGGAAAGCATCTTAAACACAGACAAGTATTGCTCCTGTCAATGCGTGCCTGTACTGTAGTAAGCGTCATCCCAAATACATAAAACTGGAACTCTCATTCGAAATTGGGAATGAAAAAACTAGATCATACGAGAGATTTTAAATTCACCACTATTTTGGAGATAAACACAGTCAAAACTGAGATAACTAAAACCAAGGTTTGAAAAACCCGACTTGGGGTGAATAACGGTTCTGGCAGAAACCATTTCATAACGCTAACGTCAATCTTGCTTTATTGCCTGATTTCCATGTAACAATTTGCTTATTTGTTAACAGTTATACAATGCCAACAGTGACGCCCGTTACATAACCAAGTCACACTTAACACGTTTAAATATCGTGTCAGTGTTATGCAGTTGTTCGGGTACTGGCAAAATTGTCACATAACTTGGGCGAATTTTTAACCATGATAAAAATTCAAGGCCCCTCCATGTTCAAAACATAAATTGGTTGATAATCAATAGTGAAACTTCATAATATATATCATGATGATGAATAGATGTGAACAGAAGCATTAAGTGGCTTCACAATTAGATACTGGAGTTTCACCATACTAAACCTTGACATTAACTGACTTGAAGAGGAAAAAAAAAAGAGGAACTAGTGCAGTATGATTAAGCCTGAACAGAAAAATAGATGACGTAGCTCTTACCCAACGAGTTGTTGAAACCTCATTCCATCCATGTGTCACATCAGAAAGATCCTTGAGAGTTGTTCCAACATATACTAGTGCAAATGTTATCGGCTGCAAATAGGAACCAGATCACTGAAGAAATTAGTCAAATCACAAAGCAATGCATATAAATTCTATACACAAAAACGTATCCACATGTCACAGCATGGCTTAACTATTAGAAACAAAAGCGTTACATACTCCATACAGGGGGAAAAAATGAGGTCAGCCACCTACTAAATCATGGGTTTCCTTCATAGGCATAGACCATCTAGAGAGCAAATTTTGGTAAGGGAGCTGTGGGGTCTACATACATTAAATCATTCTAGTCTAGTTGATTGGATTGGAAATGCAACTAAATAAATATAATTTGAGAACTGAAAAATTCATAGACGTACCAAAGAACGGAACATCACATATTTTCTAGAAATACATTATTTAGTGATGCATATTTTCTAGAAATACATTATTTAATGATGCTTAAATATCATTTCAGACAAACATATTGAATAGAGCTATAAAATCATAGACCCCCAACTTTAACTCTTTTGGTGGATATCAACACTCTTGAGGCTCCAATCCTGACAGCTAGGGCATTAAATCTGAACGGTAGCTCAAATTATAAACATAACAAAGTGACGAACTCCCTAGTTTGTGTAAAACTCCAGGCCATTTAGTAATTATGATTACGACACCATGATGACCATCCAAGAATTGTTCAACCAAAATTTTCCTGCTTCATCAATGTTTGGGTCCAACTATTGCGGTCACAAATTGTTCAACCAAAATAAGAACAAATGAGAACACCCATCTTCGAAAGTATGTCTCGCACTATCCGAAACAAATATAACGGAAACTACTAGGAGATTGAGTTGTTTTGTTCAGGTATTATAAGGTTACTTAGTTTCACAAATCTAAATGAGTATCCTGTTTTGACAGAAACAACCCGGAAAAGTACCTCTTGAAATTAGAAATTTATTTTCCAAAGTTGTCTCTTCATAGTTGTAGAAAAATTATCTATAACCAGAAAACTTATCCATTCATGTTATTCAGAGAGCCAGCTCTGCCTTACAAGATTAAAAATCCATCAGACTTTATCCATTTACAGGTAAACACAATGACTATCAAGGCATGCCCATTGATGCAGATAGAATAACATAACTTGCAAAACTATGAAACAGTACCAGATCTTAGCTTCTATTATCTAGTAGATGTACAAAACATACTGACCCCAGTAAGACCTGGGCAAGCCCAAAATATGTTTATGTTTAGAAGTATGAAAAAGAAGATGCAAGCATGGATTACTCCATATTTATTCTCCAGGTAGATGAATGATTCACCAAACTGGAAACAAGTGCATTTCTTCCAGTTCCGTAGATATGTGACAACTATAATATAATATACTTATCTATTATATTTAATATTTATGATGATTATATAGCATGATTAACACATCTAATCAGTTATTTGCAGATAATCACTGAAGTAGTGGATAATTAAAATGTGGAGAGTATACCATCATCCCCAACCAGGAAGCTAGCATGTACTCCCCTATGCGAATAGGAGTCACAGACAGGAGGTAGTTCAACATGTTAAATGGAAGTAGGGGAACAAACCGAAGCAGCAGAACAATCTGTGGGATCAGAAAAGACGAGAACTACAAATTTTAGCAAACACATTAATACATAGAAAAACGATAAACAGACAGAAAAAGCTCAAGTAGTAACTTCTTATGAATGAAATCACCACAGCGTCTTAAAATATCAACCCTTAGAAGCAAGATATAAAATGGAAAATCATAATTGCATGTCAAATTATAGAGAAGCTTTTCAAAACCATTACTAAACATTGCTTACTCACAAAAGAAAAATCTTCTAAAAGTTACTTTACTATACTTCCTATTAGGCGCAAATACTCCCAACCTAATCTGTCAAAACTTTGTGAGAAACACATTCCTAATTAGAAGCTGTCTCAGTGTTTTTACAAGATGTCGGCAATCGGGTAGCCCCCAGCAGTGCTGAGGATTTTGGGTGCTGGCATGTCTAGAGTACAACTACAAGAGTTACCACATTTTCTCAAATGCAAATTTATCACATTTTCTTTCCAATGATTCTAACATGTCCATCCATTTGATTACTGGTGCATTTAATATTTTACACAACTAGTGGACAGCACGTGCGATGCAGTGAGAGAGAGAGGAGGGGGAGAGAGACTGAGAAGAGGGGCCCTAGTGAGGACATTTCAATTTAAAAAAATTAAGGAATATTTTAGGTATAGAAATTTGAGGGAAATTTTGGGGAAAAAATTGTGAGATACGTTGCTTATTGAAATTTGATGTTGGGACATTTTAAGAACCAAAAAGCTTTAGACATTTTGGGTATAGCAAAAAAAGGGAGCAGCCGGGACCTTGGCGAGACGTTCTTCTTTTGGAGCATTTTGCCAAGAGAGCGAGGAGTCTAGTTATGCCACTGAGGTCGCCATGTGTCCCTTTTAACACTACTTAACTGTGATTAAGATTCACCCACCCTATGGTTCACCCACTTATCCTTGGTTTTTAGAAAAAAAATTTAACCCTTGGAGTTAGTGAATTTTAATCAAGGTTTAAAAGAAATTAATATTTTTTCTAAAAACCAAGAATAAGTGGTTGAACCCTAAGGGTCGGTGAATCTTAACCACAGTTGAAGTCCTGAGGTAGCCATGTGTCTCTTTTGACACCCCTTAATTGTGATTAACATTCATCTATCCCTAGAGTTCACTGTTCAGCCACCTATCCTTAATTTTTAGAAAAAATATTAATTTTTTTAAATCCTAGTTAAAATTCACTAATTCCTAGGGTTTTTTTTTTTTCTAAAATCCAATAAGTGGGTGAATCTTCACCACAGTTAGAGAGTGTTAAAAGGGACACATGGCGACCTCAGTGGTGTAATTGGACTCCAAGAAGTCTGGTTATAACTTATAACCATAGAGAATTTTAAGGGTAATATGGGAATCAAGCAAACATTTAATTAAGTGTGGCTTATATAATGATTATGATTATGATAAGGGTAGTTTGAGAATTTTGCAAAATTTCATCTACGTTTTCAAGGGCTTATTATGCAAAGGGTAGTTTTAAAATTTTGCAAAATTCCATCACGTTTTCAAGGGCTCATTATGCAAAGGGTAGTTTTGGAACTACAAAAGATTCAATCAATGTATTGAACATGAGGAATCCTCCTTATATATAGTAAAGATATGCATATGAATATCTTATCCGAATATTATGTATGTTCATACATAATCTGCCAGTCTGCCACCAAGTAGTGCCTAGGCATTCTGACAACCTTAGCACGTTATACTTCAGTTGAAAAACTGAAGGAACAAAGACATGAATGAAAGAGAAACCAGGTCGTGTGGTCGACTCTCACCCATAAAAAATACAAAATAAAAGATGATCTCAAAATCACCACCTCAACACACTCATAGGCTCAAAGACATTGTGATAAGTACAGACAAGTCACAGCTTAGAGAGATTCCCTCAAGTTAAGGAAAAAATTACTGGCTCTCTGTCCCGAGGCAATTTAATGCATAGTTGCAGGGAAGCTATGTACAAGGTGGGAAGCTCGCTTCCATCATGTCCCATTTAGTGGTCAAATGGGGTTATTTATGTCGGAAGCGATTGGATAAACTCGATTCTAAAGCATGGTTGTAGATCCTGAGCAAGTATCATTGGATTGAAACCTAAGAAACCTACTTCTCCACAAATATCTCATGTAAAAGGTTTGGCTGTCCATCATAATATAATGGGAAAGAGTTACTTATATTTCATTTCTCGCTTCCATTTCCAAAGGATTTTTTGAGCCTCGCTTTCCGCTTTGGTAACTATGATTTAATGTATGAATATGATAATATGATAAGTGGTTTAAACATTCAAACTATGTTACAAGACACAATTTGACATTTTGTTGTACATGTTCACCAAGGCATTATCCAAAAAGCCTATGAATGGCTACACAGCAAGTTAAAGTGTGTCACTACCTAGCTTGAGGTTCATTTTTAAGGAAGGGGGGGGGGAAGGGGGACTTGCACACATTTCTGTTTGTATCATTACTATCAGTCTGGTAATGTTTTATTGTTTTCTAATTTAACCTTGAGTATTTAAGTTGTAGAGAAACACTTTAGGCTACTTCTGTCATTGCACTCACTATCAGTTTCTATTATTAAGAAACTCATCACCAACTCACTTTCATGAGAGCACTGAAGGGATTCATAAACTTTTAACTATCTGTGAAACTGTGAACTAGAATGAATAGATAATACAGTATCTATCTGAAGTAGGAGAAATAGAGTTACCAAGTATATTGACTACAAATTCAAAAAGACGGCCTACTTTGAGGAAGTTTAAATATGAAGTATTCAAACCTTAAACCCAGATCTCTGAATTGCAATGGCAACAGCCTGAAACTTTGGATAATCCTTTAACTTGGAAATAACATATGACCTCCCAATCTGTACAAGAGTACACGAAATGAGATATATAACATGAAATCTCCAAGTCAAAATAAAAGGAGGGCCTATTGGAGAAAGAAATGCATTTGTACTCAAGCCAAAGGAGAAAACTACATAGAAAAACGCAGATACAAATCCAAAATTTTGTTGTCAAATACAGAATTATTCTTTACACAATACCAGCAGGATCCTATTCATGATTATGGTTCAACTGTTCAAGTAAGGAAAAAAAATTATTGGTAGACATCCTAAAATGGAATTGATGATAAAAGGACAAGGTACTTACCTGTATGAAGAACATATCTATATTAGGAGTCAGGAAGTAGATATAAACCAATCACAGGTTTTAGAGACTTACTGTTCTGCCAAGAAGGAATGCAGCTGTTGCACCAACTGTAGCACCAATAGAATCAGCAACAAAACCCACGGGTAACCCAAAGAGATAACCACCTCCAAGCTGGAACATGGATAACAGATACCACATAAGGTTGCAATCACCGATAGAAGGTGATAGAAGAGAAAAAGCAGTTTACCATCAAATAACATATTTATCAGAAATGACCAGTTTTATACAAATACAATCTGGTATAATGAAGGATAGGGGTGGGGGGGAGAGTGAAAAAAGGAACGTGGAATAAATGTGAAGATTATTACCAGCTAATTGTTTGGTATTCAAAGATATATCTTTCAAGTAATTCAATGTGTCCCCTTCAAAAATGAGAACCAACATTACCAGCCTGGAGCACTTGGAGTTTCTTCCTATCCCTCTAGGCCACATGGAACCTTTACTTTGGAGTATGCTGCTTTTTGCAATCATTTGGGAGATATGGAAGGAGAGGAACAAAAGGATTTTGGAGGGAATTGTCTCTTCTCTGCTCGAGTTACAGTTAGAAGTCTAAGGACCTTCAGAATTGGGCGGGGGTTCTTAGGGAGTTCAGGGATGTTAATACTTATGATTTTTTGTTTCAATGGAGTCAATTTTTTTTTTATGACTCAGTTTTTTCAGTTTGTATTGCTAGGGGAATAGTCTCATTTTGTAAATTGTTCTCTTCTTACTATAATTAGTGCTATTCATTAAAAAATCAGTATGTATTTACAACGAATATGGTTATAATCATGTATTAATTAGATAATAAAATTGGCTCAGAGGAACAAGTAATCATAAACTCAATATAGGTGTCTGTTAAATTCAAGAGAGGATCCTAACGTACGTGCACTCATATTTCCTTGGTAGCAGGCACCATCCTGTTGTTAGATCTAGTGGAAGATAGAAATGGTCCAAAAGGATGAAAGCTATCTGGACAAAACTATCAGTTTAATAGATTAAATTATATCTGATATGCTACTAAAGAAATTCTGGGAAAACTTGAGCATCAGTTTTCTCAGTCAATATAGTATTGATTATTGAAGGTTTCTTACTTGGTTTGGCAACAAATCCGGTGCAATACTAGGATGTATCCAATGGTATACCAACATACCGTACTAATTGTCCAGATTGTAAGGGTGTCAAGTAAAACAAAAACCTCAACCTCACTGCACATGTGTTCAATTAATACCATCACCTTCGAAAAGCTTTTTCCATTTCATTGCGACATCTATGACAGTGGAGCTCCAAATATATTGTCTATACGTTGTGTGGGCATTGTAAGCATAGTAACAAATTGTCCGATTTTTTCAAAAGGTCCCGAATAATACCCGACTTTGCTGTGAACGATTAATCAAGAGGTATTCACGACTTTTTGAAAAAGCGTGAATACCTCGTGAATTAAACACAAATTATTTACAATTTTTTGATAGTCTTGAATAAATATCTAATATATGATATATATTTATTTATAATTTTCATAATTAGTAATCTTATTTTATATTTATATCTTGCCTGACATTTCCTGCTTTATTTTAAAAAATTTGCCGATTTTTTCCGAAATTTTCCTTGTACGAATAATTCCCGAACCCCGACTTGGCAACAATGATTGGAAGTAGTGAGATCTTTGACCTCCACTTTCTCCACCAAGCGCATCAAAAGGAAAAGGTATTCAGGTTCCTCATTACCATTTTGATTGAACTTAGTGGAATGCGATAGTCAATTGTATCAGTTGATCTAATCCTAGGACTTGTCCGAAATTTTCCCTAAACGAATAATTCCCGACCCCCGACTTGGTAAAGATAATTGGAAGTAGTGCAAAAATTTGACCACCACTTTCTCCGCCAAGTGCATCAAAAGGAAAAAAGCATTCAAGTTCCTCATTACCATTTTGATTGAATTTAGTGGAATGCGATAGTTAATTGTATCAGTTGATCTAATCACTTGTCCTTAGTTCGTACTTTAGTGCTTTACTGCCATTTTCTCACATTTGAAAACCACCTTGCCCACATATATCGGTATCTTCTTATCAACAGTTCCCTGCTTTATGAAGAAGAAAAGAGGGCATTGCCAATCAAGAAAAAAGTTCAAATCTATTTTGACTGTGCATAGTATTACAAGTAAAATGAGTATAATTCTTATAAGAAAGAGTAGAGGGTAGAATACATGGTTTTCTTCAAAATGAGCAAGTTAATGGGATTGGTAAAAAGGGACATGAAATTTGTGTTGGGGCATGAATGTAACTAAATAAGTTGCTTTTCTTTTCCCTTTTTCGCTCTATAGAGGAAATGGAGAAATATGAAATAATGCCTACCTTGTAAAGGGAAAACTAATATTTGAGAGAGATGAATCTATACACAATAGGAATTGCAAGCACCCAATTTTGCACCGTCCTTTTCAGGCCAATTCCTTAACAAGCTCAGTTCAGCCTTAATAGCAGGAATGGGGATGCTGTCTAGAGCAGCGGCCTACAGCCGTTGGTTGAACCAGAAAGTATAGTCTAAAGAGTTGGTTTTCAAAACCCTAATCCTAGATCCTTCATTAGGCCTCATGTCCCTTTACAAACCAAAACCCTTTCCACCTTTAGAAACCCCTTAGTGGAGCTTTATTAAAATCTTCCCTTTACTTTGTGTTTGGGGTCTAAATCTGGAGATTTTATCGGCTTTATAATCTGCTCCTGAAATTTCAGTCCCTGACTATCCGGAACCCATATTTTATCCCTAATTCGTACTTTTGAAGCTCCACACCACTTTCATCCTATTCCCAAACTTTCCCTAGAGCCCCTATAGGGCTATAACCTTTGGACAGTAGGAGATTGGTGTATTGTGGGGACATTACAAATTTTTACCCCTGCAGCCAAGATATTACAGATTTGTTGCTCTTTAAATTTGGGTTCGGCCTATGACGTTAGCTATTCCGTGGCTACATCAGTCTTATGGCTAACACTGAGAATCCAATTATATTGGAAAAATTAGTTCAACGAGACACCAGAAAAAGCCAAAATTTTTACTAAGAGCTTCCAATGAATAATTGATATTCTGAAACCAGACATTTTTTTGGAGATTACAGGTTTCAATTTGGAAAACCGTTCTACCATTCACATGATTGTCACTTGAAATGAGTTTTTATGGCTTAAGATTCACTATGATGTGTAACGCTAAAAGAAGATTCAATGCAATGCCATCGATCAAAAAAAAAGATTCAATGCAATGCCTCGTTAATTTCAACAATCAATGCCTCAAGCTTTCACACACCTAAATAGATTCAATCTTTATCATAGCTTTAGACATCTAATCATAGTTCGAAAACTTGGCGAGTCACCCGAATAACTCGGTCGAGTTACTCAACTCAACTGAATTTCGAGCCGAGTCGCCTCAAAACTCGAAGGAGACACTATTTGCTGAGTTACTTGGGTGACTCGGTCGAGTCAAGCCGAGTTTTTTGACTCGCTAGACTAGTTCGAGTCACATAAGGGTATTTCTATCATTTTTTTAAACCTAAACTCGAACGTCACACTGTTTTTGCATCATATTTTTTAGGGTCTTCAAAGATAACCTATTATGGGTTCTGTTAAACCTAGATTTTAGGTTTGAGGCTATAAAACCAGTGTATTTTGAGTTCTTTTAACCCAGGTTTTTCAAGTTATTACATATATTCTGAGTTGGACCGAGTCGAGTTTTTTTCAAGTTTTCCGAGTTACTCGACCCGGCTAACTTTCGAGTCGAGTCGAATTTTCGAGTTTTTGAACTATGCATCTAATATTAAAATATCGATTATAAGAACTTTCGGATTGTTGCGAGAAATTCCTTCCGTCCACATTTGAGTACACTGTCTAATGCCACGTGACCAGCAATCGGTATATCAAAGCTACCTACAGGTCAATAGCATCGATTCATGTAATCAACAGCATGCTAGGTTGATGCTAATGTTATTGCCTAGTTAACTTTTGCACATTCAGCTCTTTGTAATACAAAATTTTGTTATTATAGGAAAATAGTAAAGAATCTATCTGCAATGACAATAGCTCCAACCACATTGTTTAGTACCAAAGTGCATGGATTTTAATAATTTAAAATATTTAATACATGTAGAGGAAGAAAGTAGCCTGGGTCATAGATTATGGGCTTGATGCTGCAAAAGTAAAATAATAGAAGACTATCTTAAGTAAATAAATAAATAATAAAGAATTAGGGAGCATTATTGGACTAAAAATGGATAAACTATCCGCATATTTCATGAGAATTACAGAAAGTTGGTTCACAAAAGACAATAGAAACAAATTTAATCTCCACGAATAGGTATTCAATACTTACAGTAAGTATTGAAGCTGGAACTGCCAGAACTGTTAAAGGAATGTACGCGAAAGCCCTGAGAAATTCCCAAAAAATAATAATTTAAATGGTGTAAAATTGAAGGTACAAGATTTAATGTTTCAAACATCAAGAAATTTCATAGACATCCATGTGCATGCTTCCATTTAATGCAGTTCAACTTACATTTTCCTATTATATTTCTTTGTTATTCACCCCCCCCCCCCCCCCACAAAAGAAATAATAATAATAATACAGTAAATAAAATAATTAAATTAACTCTCTCTCTCTCTCTCTCTCCCTCCCTCCCTCCCTCCCTCCCTCTCTCTCTCTCTCTCCAACGGACAGCATAGGCAACATCCAAAAGAATGTTACCCAAACTACCAATGACTCCATCAGGCCAGCCAAGAATATCCCCATTCGCTTCCTTTGGGAGGACCCAGGTGATACTTGATAAGGACAGAAAGAAATTGTATTCCTAATATGTACTTAAATACTTTACGATTCTATGCTCATGGGAAAGAAGGCTGTGGTCTGTGGAGACTGTAGACAATATGTTATTCATTTGATTCCTTGCAATAAATCTTTGGAACCGTTTCCTTCTCCTTTTCAGTATGGACTGAGTATTCCTCTAAAAAATGGCTGAGCTTTTCAGAAATGGTCTATGGGTAGCACAGGTGTGAGAGGAAGAGAGATTGGAATTTTCCCTCTTTCACATTGTGTGGTGTTATATGGAAAGATAGAAATTGGTGTTATAAGGGGGGAGAGGGGACACAAAGCACTTTATTCCATCTACTGTATGTATAGATGGCATACAAAGACAACTATTAGTAGCTTTCCTGACCCTTAATATCGATCATTAAAAGAACCTCCATCGCTGCCACTTGCCAGGTGAATAGGAAACGGACTGATGGGAGAGCAAAAGTGGGATTCGACAATACCGAGGCCAAGAACTTACTGGCCTGGGAAACACACCTAAAGCATTGCCTGGAATAAGCTCAGTAATCATTACATTCAAAACCCATTTGTTACCGTCCAATAACCATTTGAGACCCTACGTTAAGTCACAATTTTTCTATCAAATCCATTGGTTTTCCATGTTTGGTTCAGATATTTAGCCACTCTTCCCACTAACTGATTTTGGCTTCCAATGCCATACCTTGACCTCAATAAGTTTTCTTCACTTTCAATAAAAGGAGAAAGTTCAAAGGGTGATCAATTAGTTACACCCATGTTTTTATAAATAAGTACCAATGGGCATACACCGCTGGCAGAAATGATAGCTATCTTGGATACGCATGCATGTTAATACACATCTAAGACAACCTAGAAAGTTTAAGAAAAACGCTAAACAGTTTTCAAAAACCATAAAAGGCTAAAGGAAGAGTATTTTTAATTAGATCACATAATGAACTTCGGCAAGCAATCCTTTCACATGCTCAATAAAATAATGAAGTGATTGCAATCAGACTATTCCCTTTGTAATGATGTTAACCAAGTAACCAACATGAAACTACAGATATAGGGAGATGAAGATCAAGTGCCCAGAGATGGAGGTTCAATGCTAGACAAAATAATATTAGCACGTCAAAGTTGGCTTACAATACAAGTGGACCCCAAGGTCCAAGATCCTGCTCTATCCAGGTCAAAAAATCCTTCAAAATCTGCAGAAAGCAATCATTTTAATTAGTACATAAAGATATGAATCAATAAAAGATAGAATTCACAAGATAAATGGAAATTGTAAAGTTATTGCTAATACTAGGTTCAGAATGGTTGGTATTATTGATGTCAATAAACAGCCAGCCCCAAAATAAAATATTTTTGTCAACCAAAAAACTAACAAGCTAGTGCTGTCAAGAAAAAAAAAAAAGCATCACTGTAAAAGAATTCCAACCCGGAATTTTTTTGATACATAAATCAGATTATATATATATATATATATATATATATATATATATATATGAGAAGCACAAGCCAGATTACAAACCAGTAAAAAGGGGTCACAGGAAATTGAGCCCAACTGCTGAAATAAGCTATATAAAAGAGAAGAGAGAAAAAAAAGATAGAGAGGGCAGAACTACTAGATTACAAACCAGCAAAAGGGGTTACAGGAAAGTGAACCCAACCCGAAATTACAACAACCTATAACGAAAAGCCGAAATTCCAACAACAAATCATCTAAAAAAATTCCCAACAGATCACTAAAAAAACCATTGACCCATTAATCCAATCTAAAAGGGGAAACATACAAATGGAAGTAAAACAAATGGGGGGGAAATGCCATGTCTTAAAGAATCAATTCAGCCCCACAGATCATAAATTTAACATGTAAACAAACAAATTCAGCTTTAAAAACATAACAAGACTGCAGAAGCATGTAAATTAAAACAACCCCATCAATCAAAAGTGTCGTAAATCAAAATAAAAACAGACCCAGATGAGAAAAGCGAACCTTTTCTATGGGGAGAGTAATGCAAGCAGTAGTAATGGCGGCCAAGAGGACGAGAAGGAGGGCAATCCTGAAGACAGAACCCCATGTGACCGCCATGGATAGCCTGCGGCGCCAAGGCCTGCACTCTTCCTCGCCGTCCTCTGCTATGGCTTGCTTCAACGACAAGCGTGCCCTCAACCCTCCAAGATTTGCCAGATTTAGCCAATTCAGCGCACGTTAGCCCACCAACCTAACACCTCTATCTATCTCTTGGTCTTGGACAAAAGCTTCACCAAATTTGCAGAACAATCTCACTTCCTTCTAATCTTCTTTTCTCCTTCTCCTCTTTTGTTACCAACAAATCGTAGGCTTGAATTACACGCGCGGCTGATACTCTGATCTTCTTCTCCTGAGATTTAATCAAACATTAAATGGATGTTGTGGAGCTGTGGCGTGTAGTGTTACATTCATCTTCCATTTTTTTTTTTTTGTTTTGTTTTTTTGGATATCTCTCTCTCTCTCTCTCTCTTATAGCTGATTAAGAAAGGAAAAACAAAGGGACGAAGTCTTCTTGGGCCTGTAGAGTCTTGGCCCTGGTGGAGACACTGTTCTTTCGGAAATTTTGTCTACCTTTCCAAAAATATATATATTTTTTATTCGAATAAAATATTCTAAAATTTTATTGAATTTCAGCAGAATTAAATCAACTTTTTCACTTATTTTATGATATAAAATTATTAAATACAAATCACTTATTTATTATTATTAAATTAATAGTATTAAATATAATATTATTGAATTAATATAATTTATTAATAGAAATTAATTTTAAACATAGCATTTTAGATTAAACGGTTCAGACTATTCCTACTAAAAGATAAATAGTTATACTTAGCAAGTATTCTAAATCCTAATATTTAGGGGTTAAGATTTTTTTTTGTTTTATGGAAAGATACGTGGTTAGGCTGCAACCCCGATTAGTAAATTAGTATCATTTCTAAGTTAGGAACTGGTAGAGATTTCAACACACCACCCCCTCAAGAATAAATCGATCTCAGACCTAATGAGTGGTGCCATGCACACTATGGGGTGTCAACGAGCCGAGTTGGGCATTGCTCAGGATCGGCTCGTTGGATTTTTGATGTTGCTCAGGCTTGACACAGCTAGAGCTTGAAAAAATCAGCTCAAGCTCGGCTCGTTCACAAATTATCGAGCTCGAGCCGGCTCATTAAACTCTAATTTTTTTTAAAAAAATTGTATAGTGGGGATAATATTCTAACAATTAAGGGATTAAATGGTGGGGTACAAAGAAAATGGAAAGATAAAAGAGTGATTTCACTAACCTGATAAACATTTCATGTTCTTAATTTTAAAACTTATTTCATTTTCTTATACTTTTTAATGTAAAACTCAATATTGGTAAGGGTATAACTGTACATGGGTATTCATTGAATTTGTCGAGCCTAGCCGAGTTGAGCTACCTCTTACTCGAGCTCGACTCGTTATTTAAACGAGCTCACTCACTTGGCTCGGCTCGACTCGATGAGCTTTTCAATCCTGCTCAAGCTCGGCTCGTTTTAAGCCAAGTCGAGTTGGCTCGGCTCGTTGACAGCCCTAATGCACATGCTACCAATGGGAACAAGCATTGCTTTTCAGGTAGAATACTCCATAATTATAATTATTTGAATAAATTACTTGAATTAGGAAAAAAAAATTAAGGATTATAAATTTAATTGTTTTGGAATTCACAATACAAAAGCTTGTATAAGAGCATGTATTTTAAAGAAAGCCAGGTTACACAGACATGTTTTACATGCCCCAATATGTCCCGTATGTCAATGTACATATTTTAATCATATATAAACATGTCTAATTATATATCTCTACTATTATAATAAGAGAAGCGGGTTAAAAAGTTGGTTGATTTTTTTTCTAATATTTCTAATGAGTCCCAATTTTTGGTATAAGGGTGAATTTTTTATATTTTTTCTATTTTGCCCATATCTTATCTACTATTATAATGAAAGAAACATGATTATCTCTACTATTATAACGAGAGAAGCGGGGTTAAAAGGTTGGTTGATTTTTTTTCTAATATTTATAATGAATCCCAATTTTATGGTATAAGGGTGAATTTTTTATATTTTCCTATTTTTGCTCATAACTCCATATAAAAAAAAAAAAATTTCTGTTATTTTATTTTACATGAGAAAAGTTAGTAATTGTATTAAAGTAATATCAACTACAACTAACAATAATCCTTCAATATCTCCACGATTCCCTCAAATCTTTTATCATTATCTTTTCTCATGCTCCCTCCTTGGTCTCTCAAAGAAGAGGCACACCTTCTCCACGTCATAACTATTTTTCAAGAGAAAAAATAGGGATATGTGTTACGAGGTAGTTTCAACCCACTACTCCATCCTTTTAAGTTAAAAATTTTTAATGAAAATTTTTAAAATTCTCTCACTAGAGTCCCTCTTCCCAGTCTCTCTCCCCTTCCCCTCTTTCTCACATGCATCGCACGTGCTGTTTACTAGTATATATATATATATAGATCAAATGACAGCCAATCATGATTGAACTTGGGAAAAGTTCAATCACACATGTCAACATGTGTCCCTTTTACCCCCTATTAACTGTAGTTAAGATTTACTAATCTTTAGGATTCAACAATCTAAGTTTTTTTTACATATTTGAAAAAAAAACTTAACCTTAAGGTCAAAATTTCTTAACCTAGGGTTATTTTTTAAAAATATTTTTTCTTAAAAACCAAGGTTTGAGTGTTGAACCCTAAGGGTTAGTGAATCTTATCCATGGTTAAATTAAAAGAGACACATGTTGACCTATGGGTGTGATTGACCTCTCCCTGAATTCAATCGCGATTGGCTGTGATTCAACCTCCCTCAATATTCGAAAATTATAATTATCAAGTATCATAACTCCTAATATTCTTATAAAAATAACTATCCTCACTCCTAAAAATATAAGAAATTATTATTTTAAAAAGATAAACAACTATAATTATCAAGTATCCTAACTCTTAAACATTAGGTTTTCTAGTTCAAAAAATTATGATAATAGCTAGTTTAGCACACTAGAAAAACCACATATATATATTTTGGATAGTAAGCTGAAAACCACATATTATTACATATACAGGGAAAAAAATAAAAAAGGTGATTCTTAATGCAAATACAAGGGGGGGGTCAATGCTGCATTAGTCCTTGTTCATTTCTACAAAAAAAAGTTTCCAATACGGTTATGGTTATAATGGTGCTCTTTTTTTAATCATTAGGGATGTTTATGTGTGTGGGTAAGTGTAGTGTGCATTGTATTTGGGTGTTATCAAAATACTAGTGGACCACACATGTGATCCACGCGTGAGAGGGAAGGGGAGAGAGGGTAGAAAGAGGAACTCTAGTGAGACTCACTGATACATGTGTGTTAGATGGGAGACGTGAAAGAGAGAAAATGTATTAGAAATGTGAGTTATGTTGTGCAGCAGTTCAAAACACATGGAGAGTAAAAGAGAAAAAAATATAATTGAAGGAATCAACCTTATCTAAAGTGATTGAAATTAATATATTTGAAATGACTTTAATAACCTTAAATATCTGTTTACTAAATTATTTTTTTTTTGTCATAATAAAAATCAATAAATGTTACCTACCCCTAATTCTCTCATTGTGTATACTATTACGCTGTGATGCACGTGTGAGAGGGAAGGAGAGATAGAATGGAAAGAGGGACCCTATGATGCACATTCTCTCATTTTATACCACATGATGCACATGTTAGAGGGGGAGAACTGGGAAAAATAAAATGTGTTAGAAACACTGAATTTTGGGAAGTCAGTCCCATTTAAGGAGATTGGAGTTAAGGTTTGAATTGGCTTTAATATCTCTAAATATCTATTCATTAAATAGTAATAGAATAATCTATGTTTTTTTCCAAAGTTGAAAAAAGTCAATCAACGTTACTTAACACTCCTTATCTCATTATAATAATAAAAATGAATATATATGATTAGAATTAAGGCTGCACATGATTGGGTTTGAGCTTAATTTTTGGTGATTTTTGAATAAGCCCAACCCAAACTCAATACATTTAGAAAGACTTTTAAGCCCGAACTCAACCCGACATGCAACCCTAATTAAAACGTTTACATTGACACATACTGGACCTATTGGGGGACGGACATGTAAGACATGTTTGTAACCTGGGCTTTCCTTAAAATGTAAGCTTATATTCTAAGCATAGTTCATAGTGTCCTATATATTATCTATTTTTGTAGTCACAAAAGTTTTGTATTGTGAATCCCAAAAAATTAATAATCAGTAATTTTTTTTTTCTAACTCAAGTTTATATAAATTGATCAAGTCACGGACATGGTCAGAGGATGAGGACATAGATAGGTAGCTCGCACACACATAGAGGAGGCCGGAGTGGGACATGGGTTTGTGGATTGTGATTTTTGTTTTCCACTTTTCCCTTGTTAATGTTGTGGGACCCACAATGGAAAAGAAAACCAACTTTGTGGGTTCACCTCTTCTTACTCAACCGCATGAGAATGAGTACAAAGAACTGGTACATAAATATGGCAAAATAGTATCATACATAAAACTAACAAAACTTATTTTATTAAACAATAAATCTTTTTTATCATAAGTGCAAACCAAACACAAATCTTAATTTTGAAGGGTATTCAAGTATGGAGAAGTAGCCCTAATATTTCGCATATGATATTCGTCGACGACTGCATTCTGGTTGCCCAAGCAAGTAGGCATTACACCTTCAGGGTAAAGTAGGTTCTTGAAGATTTTTGCACGGCTTTGGGTCATAGGATAAACTTTCAAAATCGGGCATCCCCTTCAGCCCCAATACTCCGCAAAAATTCCATTATGTTGTCCCGGATTTTACATATGAAAATTTTGGATCACGTGAGAGTTTACTTAGGTCCACCAACTGATTTTGTTCGGTCAAAGAGGCACTTTTTCCTCCTCCATCATAGATAGGGTGAAGGCTAAGCCAATGTTACCTGATTCGCTCGGTTCGAATTCGGGTTCGCAGTTCGCCACTTTATAGTGAGTCCGGTTCGCTAGGGGTAGGATGAGATAATTCGTTTTTCGGTTCTCTGAGGTTCTTTAGTTTGGTTTGCTAGTTTGGTTCGCTATGCCACTCTATAATGAACCCGGTTCGCTAGGGATAAGATGAGATAATTCGTGTTTTGATTTGCTTAGGTTCTTTAGTTTGGTTCGCTACTTAAGCAAGTAAAACAAAAAATATATATTTTATATTATATTATAAAAACATATATATTTTAAGCATGTAACCAATATATTACAAATACTTATTTTAAAAAAAAATGTCCTTTTATGAACGGTTTGTGAATTAAAAGTATAAATTTGTCGAACCTAAAGCAAAATATAAGTAAATTTGAATGAAAAATTTGACAAATTAAGATTGTTTTGAAACTATTATGTGGTTCGCTCAATTTCATGAACCAATCCGAATCGAACCACAAACTAGTTCGCTTGGTTCGCGGTTTGCTTTAGCATGTAGCGAACTTGGTAACCATGGGCTAAGCTCCAATCTTGGTGGGGGAAGTTTCTAAATATGGCAGTGCGGGAGGTGCTCTTGAAGGTGGTAATTCAGGCAATTTCATCTATGCTATGTGTTATTTCAAACTCCTTCTGTATGTGTGCATGGAGGGGAATTTTCTAAATATAGCGGTGCGGGAGGTGCTCTTGAAGGTGGTAATTCAGGCAATTTCATCCTATGCTATGGGTTATTTCAAACTCCCTTAGTAAGTGTGCAAGGAGATTTCATCTCTCATGACCGATTTTTGGTGGAGGCAGGTCGAGAGAGGGAAGAAGAAGATGCATTGAGTCAATTGGGAAACCCTTTGCACCAGTAAAGCCCAAGGAGGGGGCGGGTTCAGAGAATTACCCACCTTCAATTTGACCCTCTTAGCCAAGTAGGATTGACAAATTATGCAAAATCCTCACTCTGTGGAGTAGGTTGGTCAATAGTATCTATTATTCTCGGGGTGAATTCATGGAGGCTACTCACGACCATCATGGGCTTGGCAGAGCTTAATTGCCGGTTGATCCACTTTAAACCTGGGGCTTAGGAGACAAGTGGGGAACGACAAGATGCCTGGATTCCATCCTCGACGGGGTTTTCTGTTCACTCACCTCAACCACCTAATGTCTTTGGAATAAGGTAGCAGACTTCATTTGTAGCGATTCCAAGGAGTGGAATATTCAACGTCTATCCCATGTTTTCCCTCAGGAAACTATGGAGCACATCAGGCGGATTCAGTGCAGCAGGGCTAGTGTTGAGTTTGGCATTTTGAGAAGAGTGGAGAATATTTAGTCCGCTCGGGTTATCATCGGTTAAAAGAGCTTAACCCATCGGGAAGGATGGCAAGGCCTTCTTTAGTGGTTTGGTCTCCTCCTTGTTGGAAATGTATTTGGTCTCTCTCAAGCTCTCTCACATGATTGCTTTGCTTGGTTCATCTAGCGTTGTATGCATAATGCCCATGCCCTCGAAGTCACTTGTGAGCTTCATATAGAGGGGGATAGGTGCTGCCCTCTATGCGGTAAGGGAGAGGAATTGCTTTTACACATGGTGGTTGAATGCGAGCATGCCCGGTGCACCTGGTTGGGCATAGGGTCCTTTGATCGATTTGCAGAGACAGGAAGGTTTGGCTGCTCAACTCCTTCTTGGCCTCTACAACCTGGAGTAATGGGAAGGCAAGGAACTCTCTCTCGTCTTTTCCGTTTAGATCCCCACCGTTGTATCCTTGAAGCAGACGAATTAGTGGTTTAATCCTTGTGGGGGGTAACAATCCCTCGTTTGAGGTAGGTTATTCTTTGCATCCTTCTACTCCTTCCCCATGGATCAAGGTTAATGTTAATTGTTCGTCGACTGATGATGGATGAATAGTGATTAGGGGCCTTACACCGGATCACCGCAGTCATATTTTGGGAGGGTTTGCCCAAGCTTTGCGGGGAGGCTCTCCACTGGTGGCCGAAGCTGCTGTTGTTCGAAGCGCCATCCTATAGCCTCGATCTTCCGGTTGGAAGCAAGTGATGGTTCTGTCCGATGCTAAGGTTGTTGTGGACTCTCTATCTGGCAGGTGCGGGTCGTGGTTGATGATATCCGGGTTGAGTTAGGGGAGGAACCCGACTTTTTTGTCCTACATATTCTGCTAACTGCTAATGCGCATCAAATAGCGGCTTTCGGATCATCGCTTGGAAGCCAGGGCCTTTTTTCTGGAGATGCCTCTTCAGCCATGGAGATGTAGGTGGCTTCTGGGCTCTCGTGTTTCTAGTGTTGGGTAGAGTGTTTTGGTTGGTTGGTTGGTTGTTTGTTTGTTTTTCTAGGATTTCTATCAGCTAAAAAGAAAAAAATTACTTATAAAAACCAAATGCCATTTTTTTTTAATTGGTAACGGCCATTTTTTCTCTTAGGAATCCATTCTTTTGCTTAGACTTATAAAGTCAAATCACTTTGTAAGTTTTTTCATTTGAAAATAAGCAATTTTTTTAAAAAAGAACTAAGATACTTGTTGTCTATTGAGTTACAATCAATGATTAAAAATACGGTTTCAGGGTATATATTGATCCCAACCAATACCTTTACATATCGTATAGGGGTAACCAAAACCTATACGTATTACCCGTTTCGTATTGATATCGACGATTTTTATATCCATGGTTACAATTCCCATAAGACTTCAAAAGTAGCAAATAATTGATTTCAAATCTCATAAAAAAAGATAAAATTTGAAATCTCATTATGACAAGAATTTATTTTTGTTAGAAAGTGACTCAAATTTCCTTGACAACTATCATAACATAGTGCAAAGTGCCAAGCTTATAACTCTTAGCAAAAGAACAGACCTAGAAAGACTTTTGTAGGCTTCTTCAATGTTACTTTTATTGGAAGTTCTCTTGGAGAAGTCTTTCTCTTTGCAAAAAAGTTTATCCAAACAACCTCTAACTGTATTCAAGATTAACTATAAAATTAAATAATTATAATTACCAAGTATCCTTATATTCAAAATTTTTAATTTAAATAGGTTAATAAAATTATTTAAGGGTTTTGCATCCTCACTTATTAGGCATCCTAGATTATAGTAATGGATACTTAATTAAGTTAATAATTTAATAAAAATATTACTTTTAAAATAAAATTGTAAAATTTAATAAATATCAGCAAATTTGATAAATATTAGTAATATTTATTAAAAATTTAATATACAAATTAAAAAACACTACTTCAGCTGAAATTGATATAATATGGATATCGATTTTGGAGGGAGACCAATTTCATAGGAAGACGGAAACGAAATTTCGTCTAAATTGAAAAACATGGACTGGGTGGGGGACTCCCAAATAAAATTATATTGTGTCAAAGAGGGTGAGGCACAAGCCATTTACAGTGTATATGCTCCACTCGTAGGCATCATGTAGAGTCACCCCCAAGAACCATATGGACACCCCGAATTATACAACTCTAACTCCACAAGGCAGGTGCAGATGAGAGAAACCAATACCAGGAAGGTAAATTACACTCTTAAATGAATGTTTGTCTCAACACAAAAAGAGTAATGAGTAATGTGAATCAACACCACATAAATTACTCGAAAACATAGGAACTAATATAAGGTTGAAATTCACTCAGCCTAAAAGAAAAAAACATAGCATGAATGGATACAATAACTTTTTTTTTTAATGGGGGAAAGACAAGCATAAGCACAAAAGGAAGGGTAGGTGAAATTAGTTCCATGGATCATCCCACCCTTTGGGTCCTTCTATTTTAACAAAGTCTATTATGGCCTGAGCAGCCTCAGCAACCCTGTTTGAGAGGGAGTGGTTTCCCCATTCAATTTCAACTTTCTCTGCTCCTCCCATAGCTCTGCACAATCTGCAAACCACAACTGTTCATGTTGGTGGGACAAACAACACACACATAAACGTGCGACTGAGATCTAATCTGTTAAAAAATGGTTGCCCTAAAGAGCACCATTCAAATAGGTAGAATTATGACCATACTTGCAAGGATTTCCCCTCAAGATGGACAATAAGTTCTGTAAAACAAAATTGTACATGTTTATGTGAATAGAGTCTTTGATCTTACCTTTCAACCAATGTTTTCTTATCCACATACTCGGGCACGTATTCATCCGCCATTGAGTAAATAACCTGTATAGAATACAAGTTGTACTAACTGTTATCACCGCTAGGAACTAACAAGATAACATTCTTCTACATTCAAGTAAGTGACACACCATGCTTATAGTTAGGGAGGTGTGGCTGGTCATTTTAGTTAAGGGCGAGTCACCATGCAATGCTCGGTAACGATCTTATTGACTGTTTTGTGCTTATTTTGAAACAATTTCCCTGATAATGCTTCTATGGCATTTCCATAAATATTTAAGAACGTAAAAATACCATTTTACCCTTAAATAGAACGCTCTTTAAGTTTTATATAGAATGTTTTCTTATATTCAACGAATGCCATTAACAACGTATAGCACAATAATACAAGAAAATATAGAACGCTTTTAATAGTTCATTGAACGCTCTTAAGTCTTATATAGAACATTTTCTTATAGTCAACAAACGCCATTAACAAGGTATAACATAATAATACTAAAAAATATAGAACACTCTTAATAGTTCAATAGAACATTCTCTTATATTTTTTTTATAATGGTCTATTGAACTATTAAGAGCGTTCTATGTATATAAGAAAATGCTCTATAGTCTATACCGATTTAAGAGCGTTATTAACGGTATAAAGGACTTTTTATATTTTTTCCTAATTACGAGAATGTCATTCGAACACTGCATGGTAAATTATTTGGAATTACATCTGTTATGGAGATTAACATCAGTTCAAAGCATTCTGTGGTATATGACTCTTTAGTTAACCAGGAATTGAGAGTGCTGACTTGCTCGCTTGGAAAGTGCTCCTACACCTCTGTTTTGTTCCTTCTCTTTTCTTTTTAAGAAATATAAATTGGCCAACTGCATTATAAAAATTACCTTATTGCAAATACGAGAAATGAGGTTCTCTATTATAAACCTCTGGACATGGGGTTTTGTGATCACCATTTATTAAGAAAGCTTCTTCTTTATTATCACAAAGAAATATAGCCAAGATATGCTTTACCTGGCACGGTGTGTTTGACATGTGGCCAAGTCTCATTGTCAACTGATCGTCACTAAGATCAGAACTGAACATGTCATCATCCCCCATGTACGCACAAAGGGAGTGAAACCTACGAGATACACAGTATTTCAGATGAGATAATGAGAATAAAACAAATTACATTAAATTATTTGTGGTTCACCAGAGAATATATACTTGTTGCCTAATATATCTTGGACTGTTGGACAATATCGTGAGATTCTGAAGAATAAAAAAATGATAATGGAGGTATTTGTGACAGCATAGTAGCAGCTTCAGTGAATATTTAGCAAGGAATCCAATTAGCAACAGTCTTCAATATTATATTATTATTGGATGAGTGGAAGGAGATGCTACAAGATGAGGGCATCACCACGAAGCACGAACGCTACTGCGCATCAGATGGATGAGTGGAAAGAATTGGATAGATAAAATCAGAAATGAGCGTATTTAAAAGGATCTAGGAGTAGCCCTAGGCCCCTAACAGGTGATAAAAAAAAAAGTCAATGGAGATGGGCTGGACAAGTTCACTGAAGAACAATCATCAGTGAGAAAGTGAGAGTTGATGCAAGTTGGATTTAAAGAGCGAGGGGAAGGGCATAAAGTAAGTGGATAGAGCTATTGGTAAGATCTGAAATATTGATGGATTGAAATGGTGGAATAAGATTTGTGCTGCTAACCTCAGAGTTGAGTAAGGCACTACTAATGAAGAGAATTTTGAAAAGGATAGTGCTAAGGAGTGTGGAAAACTCTGGCACGGACTTTGTGTGCACACCCCTTAGCCTTGCCACGCCAACATTAATCCCTAGGGGTTTACAAATCCCTACCGAGGGTTTTAGAAATGCTAACATGGCGGGACTATGGAGCGCGAGCACACGTGCGAATTAGGGTTTGCTTGCTCCTTAGCATGATCCTATTGAAAATAATTTGATATCATGAAAGATAAAGTATGAGGTGAATGCCAAAGCATTGATGGAAGTTCAATGTACATGATAAATGCATGGATTAAAGAAGTAAATAGCAAGCTCCCAATGTATAATAGAATAGTGAGGCTAAAGAAGACATGCACAATCTTGCAATCAAAATAAAACTATTCTGTCTTTCCCTACCTACCCACTTAAAACCAACAGAGTGAATCAATAACAGCAGGGGCAATACATGTTTCTATATAAAGAATCATTAGTGTAAAACAATTCCAACAAAATACTTTTGCTAGTTCAGAAAAACACATTGTGGTGACATACCACCCACCTATAGGCAGTTATTGGGGCGTCTGGATTTGCTTCCCTTGGCATTAATTCCATCCCTCGACCTTCATGTATCATGGTTGAAGCCAAATCAATCATTGCAGCTGTTTCAGGAAGAGTTGCTCGATATTCCCGGTCACTAACTGGAGCCTGATCATCATTCCAATTGGTATTATCACCCAAGCTGCAAGCAAGTGCATTACATTTATGCAATAGCAAGATACAAATTGTTTCTATAAGCATAGATTAGATATTAGGAACCTTGATATAGAGCATGAATGAGCTAGGAAAGTTTGTGATTTTCTTCCAAAAATAAAATATAATTTTCAGGTGAATCGTGTGGTACCATACTATACCAAATTTACAAGGGACCTAGTACTCTCAAATTATACAGAAATATCACACCAATGGACCGGCAAATAGAATGCGAGGAAACAAGTGATGAACAAAGTTAGACATAGAAAATCCAAGGTAAATTTATAATGTTTAGAAAAACAATTCAGTAGATACTGTTACATCTTTGATAAAAATATAATAAAAGTGAAAGTTTAGCTAATGAAATCAAAGAGTAACCCTACTCAAGATTACGAATTAATGAAAAGTTTACATTTTAGCTATTTAAAGTTATCCTCTCACTGCCGTATCAGAAAATTGATAGAGAGACCATTATGTCAGCAAGGTGATATGTGGAAAGTCACCTGATCTCTTCAAGCAAAACTTTTCTTGAGTTTCTTCCATTAGAATGATGATAGATTTCGATGTTCTTATTTCTTCCATGAAAGACTGAATCATGGACTGGGTTACAGGTGAAAAGAATGTTTTGAACACCATTTAGTGGACAAAATAATGCAGTGTAACAATTTATGAGAGTGATTCAAAAGTCTGATAGAGACATCTATCAATTACAGCAATATCGGCACCAGAATGTCAACTAGCTCCTACTACTTTAGTGGTGCATACATGAATCTTAAACTTTGTGCACAGAAATACCAGGATGAATAACTTTATATTGAAGATGAGCATGAGTACCTGCAAAATGGCTGCACGAACTGCTCTAGAGCATGCGGCATTTGTACGCATGTAATGCACGATATCCTAAATTTGTTTCCAAACAAAAGTAATGTTAGATATTGAGAAGTGCTCGATTGAACTTTGATTAGCTATTACTTTGCAGTGCAGAACTTACACACCTGACAGCCAGTGCTATGCCCAAGTAGTACCACGCCCTCAGAATTTTCCTTATTGATTAAGTAACTGACCAGCTGATCAAGCTCCAGGGCATCCTTTAGGATATAGTGCAAGAATATCTTAAATTAGAGGAGATAAATTAACAAGTTCCAAAAAACACCGCATGGAAACGTGATAATCAAAGATCTAACAATGTTATCCTGAGATAAGAGACGATGATACTGGATAACATGAGATACTACTTGGGAGTTGGGCTCATGCACAATTTATTCCAAGTTACAAATAAATCTTCCATTAAAGTAATACACATTAAAAGGTTAGAAGAAGAACCTTATCAGAGATTTATGGAGATAGTAATGAAAAAAATTGCTCCATGACAAAAAAACATAAAATAAGATAAAGTGTTGCATAACCATGCAACAATTTCATTGATAGATGAAAATAAAATACCTTGAGGGAATAGAATCTCTCATATTAAAAAAAAAAATCAAATGAAAGGATTGACGAAATCAGTTCTTTCTCTTAAGACATTTAGAAGACACTTTTGTTCACAATAACCAAGATATCACCAAAGAAAGGCAAAGCTAATGTCTGAACAATTAATGTCTTTATCGCCCATTTGGTCACACACTCACGCTTAGGAAAACGAGCACAGACATGCGGGTTTGAATTTCTGCAAGCGACTTTCTGGACTTTGCTTCACTTCCAATACTGCTATTAGTACCACCTAAAATATCATCTAACTTAGAAGTTATGAGGTTCCCAACCAAATTACCATCAAAATTCAATTTCAGAGGACTTTCAAGCATAGTCACAAAAATCGGCGATTTTTTGAAAAAAATCGCGTTTAAAACGCGAATTATGACCCTAGCAATTAAATCGCCGATTAAATCGCGTTTTATTGATTAAATCGGCGATTCGCGATTAAATCGCGAAAAACTCGTTTAAAACGCGAAAATCGCGTTTAAAACGTTAACCGGTTTTTTTGTTTTATTTTTAACTCTTAGGGGCAAAAATGTAATTTGCCTGTATATAAAAAAAAAAAAAACCCTCGATTTCGGTTTAGGTTACCCGATTCAGAAGAAAAAGAAGACAGAAGAGAAGAAGGAGAAGAGGAAAAGAAGGAGAAGAGGAAAAGGAGAAGAAGAAGGGTTACCTGTCACCTCTCGCAGCCTCTCGCCTCGCAGCCTCTAGCCTCTCGCCTCTCGCAACCTCTCACAGCTCGCAGCCTCTCACAGCTTGCAGCATCTCGTCTCGCCTCTCGCTCTCGTTTGCCTTCCTCCACCGCAGCCGAAGCCCTCAGGAAGTGCTAGCTCTCGCAGCCGAAGCCCTCCACCGCAGAGGAAAAGGCACTCAATCATTTTGTTTTTCCTTCCTCCACCTCTTCCTGTTTCCATTTCCATTTCCTATTCTTGTTTTTCATACATTTTTTTTTCCAATTTCTCATAGAATTTTACTCATTTGTAAGGATTTATAAAAGATTAATCTACAATGGTAGTCCCATTGTAGATTTGCTCCATTCTCTTTTACTTTCTAATTAAAATTTGGGGGTTTTTTCTGTTCATCATAAGATATTAGAATATATTTTATATGGGTTGCCATTCATTGGTATAAATTGCAATACATGATAGGAGAGGGTTTTCTTTCACAGTAAGTTCGGGCATGGGAAAAATATGATACTTTGTCTTTCACAGTGACGTTCAAGTATTATATGATACATGGGAAAAAAAATATGATACATGATAGGAGAGGGTTTTCTTTCACAGTGACGTTCAAGTATTATATGATATTTTGTCTCAAAATTTTGGTACAGAAAAATGGAAACCCCAAAAATTTGGAAACATATATATATTTAGGTATAATATTAGTATGCGTCAAAATTGCATGATAAAAAAATTGCTATATATATATACATATACCTACACTGCTACACATACACTGTCCTATAATAGAACTTCTGATTGTGTTGTTTGGAATTTGGTAGTTTTAATCTTTGTTAATTTATTGTATTTTTCTTCAATGTATATTACTTTTCTGCTGTAAAATTTCCAGTAAAGGGATTAGATGAGCTTCTTGGGTGTATTTGAAAATATGGTAGTTAGGCTATCTTTTACATTTCGTGCAACATAACACATATTGTTGCTAAAATTTCTGTTGTGCATCTTATTTGGTTGTATTTTAGAAGTGTTTGCTGTACTTTGGATTTTATGAGTGTTCTATGGATATGGAATAACAGATTTTGGGTTATTCTGGGGGTTGAATAATTTTCTGTTTATGATCCCATGTTACTCTCTATTCATTTTTTTTAAAAAATATTTATTATTATTATTATCAGTAATCTCAATTCTGTTTATCACTTCTCTCTCACCATCTCTCTCTCATGCAAACAAACTCACTGAACTGGTAAACCATTTCACCTGTTCTACTGATTGTTTATTTATTTTGGAAGGCCTGAATAATTTGGAACTAATTCAGAAATCAAATCATCCCATATTTATGTGTAGCTTCCTATATCTTGGATACCTTTTTTTTTAATAGCTAATTTGTACTTTATTTTGGAATACCTTATTTTGAATGACTGTATTACTATATGTATGAATTATGATCATGCTTAATTACTTATATTGTGAATTATTTTGTGCTTTTTCTTTTGTTTAGGGACTAGGGTTTGAAACTTTGAATCAAAGTATCAAAGTTAACCATGCCAAGAGCTAGAGATCCTTTTTGGGAGTATTTAACTGAAGAAGAGGGGACAAAGATTCGATGTAATTTTTGTCAAGAAGTGTTTGTGGGTGGAATTACCCGGCATGAAGTTTCATTTTTCAAAGTTATTAGGAAGAGATGTGCGGCCTTGTGCTTCAGTGCCTGATTTTGTTAATGAAATGGCACTAGAGGTCGTACAAGAGATAGATTCGCGTAAAAATGCAAAGATATTACGAACATCTAATTCTCAAGTTGGTGGTGCTAGTGGAAGTTCTACGGGATCAATTGGGCATGCAAGCACAACTTGTGGTAGCCTAGGTCCTCTAGGAAAAGGAGGTCAGCCAAAGGTAATGCAACTCGTAAAGAAGAAAGAAAAAGAGCTTGCAGATCATTTGATGGCAAGGGCTTTGGTGGCGAATAATCTTCCGTTTCAATTGGCAAGATCGCAAGAGTTTCAGGATGCCATCACAGCTGTTGCGAATCATGGCCCAGGTTATGTTCTCCCAAGTAGTGAAACCTTTAGGGTGAAGTTATTGGCAAACTTGAAGGAGGAAGCAGAAGAGTATGTTAAGAACATTAAAAAATCTTGGGAAACAACTGGGTGTACTATCATGTCTGATTCTTGGACTGATGGAAAGAAAAGGCCACATGTGAACTTGTTAGTGGCGTGTCCTAAAGGGACAATATTTTTAAAAAGTGAGTGTACAGTGGGGAAGAAGAAAGATGCGACATTCATTGCGAATTTCATCTCATCTGGGATCGAAGAAATTAGAGCAGAAAATATTGTCCAATTCATATCAGACAATGCTTCCAATTACAGTGCGGCTGGAATTATTATCGAAGATAGATATCCAAATATCTTCAAGACATCATGTGCAGCACACTGTTTGGATTTGATTTTGGAGAGTATAGATGAGCTTCCTCATGTGAAGCCAATTTTGGAAAATGCAAGACTTATTGTGAAGTTTTTGTACAAGTTTCAACATGTTCTTGATTTGATGAGATTACACACACAAAAGAGAGAACTAAAAAGGCCCGGTGCTACTAGATTTGCAACACAATTTCTGTGTTTGCAATCTATTCTTAAAGAGGAACAAGCTTTACGGTTTATGATTGCTTCAGCTGAATGGAGAGCTCTTCCTCAAAGCAAAACAGAGGAAGGACTAGAAGTTACAAATATAATACAAGGTAATATGTTTTGGGAGAAGGGTAGAGAGATAATCCATACAGTAGAGCCTCTTGTTAGGGTTCTACGAATGGTAGATGGTGATGGCTCTACTATGGGATATTTATATGAAAGCATGGATAGGGCGAAAGAGGTAATTAAAGAAGTATATAGAGACAACTCTGAGAAGTATATGCCTTTTTGGAAGATAATAGATGAAAGATGGAACAAGACATTGCACAGTCCCTTGCATGCAGCTGCCGCTTACTTCAATCCTTACTTGTTTTATAATAAACTTGTGAAGATGGATAAGGAAGTGAGGGTAAGCATTGAGATGATAATTAATAAGATGATCCCTAGTTTTGAGGAGAGAAAGCAGTTTAACAAGGAGCTGAAAAGTTACCACCAACTAGATAATGACATCTTTACCACATGGGCAGTTGATTCCCTTTTGGATTCCCATCCAAGTAAGTACATTACATTTATTTTCAATTTTGAAATTTGATTAAGATTTTAAATTTTATAGTTCAAATTTTTTTAATTATGTATTTGTATTGTAATTAGGGGTTTGGTGGGATATGTGCGGTAGTCCAATTCCGACCATTCAGAAGGTGGCAATCAAATTGCATAGTCAACCATGTAGTGCCTCGGGTTGTGAAAGAAATTAGAGTGCTTTTGAGGCCGCACACACGAAGAAGCGGAACAGATTAGAGCCAAATAAATTACATGATTTGGTGTTCGTTCGTATGAACTTGCATTTGATGAAGACAAGTGCAAGTAAAGAAAAGAAGGATTCAAAACCAATTAGTCTTGAGAAAATTTTACCATTCCCAGATATTCCTGAAGCTGAAGGGGATCATGACCTTGAAGATGGAGCATCATCTTCCAATGAAAGTTTAGAGAATGAAGAGAGTACAGGCTGTGCAGCTCTTGATTATCTAGATTATGATGTAACTTTTCTGTGATTGATAAATTCAAGTGACATGATTTTATTTTGTAGTAGGTTGATACTTTTTTGTTGATGGAATTGTAAGGTTAAACAATCAGTCTTTTGTTTTTAATCTTAAGGAGTTGATGATGTCTTGGTAAATTTTGATGCTTTAATTGTTGGAATGAAGTGGATGTTGAAATGATATTATGAATATATTATTATTGATAATATTAAGAGTTGATGATGACTTAGATATATTAATTAATATCATATTTATATTTTATATAATTATTAAAAATCTCCGATTTTTTCCAAACTTGAACCCTACCGAATTATTCCCGAATCCGAATTATTGCCCGAATTTTTCCCGAATTTTACCGAATTTTTCCCGAATTTTCCGCATTTTTCCGAACTTGAACCTTGCCGAATTATTCCCGAATCCCGACTTTGTGACTATCCTTTCAAGGTACATCTTCACTTCTCAATAGGTTTCTCATTGATAGCTCGACTACTCAACTCCTTCCAAGATCCAACTAGAGAGAATAAACCACCTTCCAATTACTAATGAAGTCTTAACCTCTCAATTTACGGAATTTTTCCAATAACACAATCCCAATAAATGATTAGCTTCAAAATACTTTCAATAATATTTTCTATACAAATCAATCAAGAAATAATAATTTTTTTATGAATATTGAATACCCACTCCAGAATGTTGATCTTCCACAATCCCAATAAGTTGACCCTCCATGCATATGTCCCCTTATTCCATAAAGGACCTCCCCGCCACTTCCACATTTTATTTAAACAAAAGTAATATCTAAAAAACAAGACATGCCAAGAAATCAAATTGTTCCAAATCTAATTTCTGATTGAGCAATGGATAAAGCTGAACAATTGTGTCCTATATCTCCCTCATAAATCATACAATATTGGGCAAATGGATCACCATGTGCTGAAAGAGTAGGAACACACCAAATCTTTGCACATGAAAGAATCTAGGCATGTTTAAGATATGTGTGTTCAAGCAAGTTGCAAATAAATGTTATACCAAATACGGTATTATCGTGATCCAAACCTTGTCCCATCTATTTGGGGTTGGCTATATGAAACATATTACGCCACTCTATTAAATTCTGTGTCACATCCTCCCTCGACACATACGCCTAAAATCATTTCACACTATCTCAATCTGCATTCTGCACCCATTTTGGCATATCCTTCCTCTTTTTAGAGTTTTCGACCTGCACCAGTATGCTCCTTCTAACAAGTGAAGTCAATGGTTTTCATTTGTAATGAAAATACTAATATTTAATACATAAAATCTTGCAGTGCCAATATGCAGGATGCAGCAACACATTTGCATTATTTTTCACCTTTCTTCTATTTAGAACTATCCTAGTTACAAAAATATGCAGCATTTTAGAAAATCCATACTAGACATCTCTTATTTATGCAAAGGAAAAAGAGATTGTGTACTTTCAAAGCTACCATTATGTTTAGTTCTCTCTTACTTCAGGTTCGTACACAGCAAGTGTACCGAAAATACATTAAAAACCTCCAAAAAACGAGGTGATCTTTCCATCCTGTAGTTCCTATAAAGCCCATATCAACTTCTTAAGAATGCCCATATCAACTTCATTTTAAAAGAGATCAACAAAATGAGATGCCAGAAAACTTAACAAGAAAGATAAAGTTTCAACAAACATTCAACAGTGAACAGTCTGAACAATAACTAAGATATGCATTTAATCAAATTGCTTTTAACAATTATTAATTTTTCCCGATCGGTATTCTCAAGAATGTTTTAACACTGATGAAACTTATAACACATTAATGGAGGAAACACCCACTCCAAGAATCAAGAACATATTGCTTTGCCAGAAATAACAACATAACCCTAAAAAACATAAGTTACTTGTTTCAAGCTGGAGGTGCCATATCCACTATATGAAGATGAGAGCAATAGTTGAACCAGAGACCATTTTTCATTTTCCAAAGCAATTGATAGAGGTTCTAAATACCTGCAAAACAGTAGAAAAGTTACATTAAAACTTTAACAAGGCTTTAAATTAATATGCGTTTCGGTCAAGTATTCAACAATGAATGTACATATATCTATACCAATCACAAATTAGTGATTAATGTAGACATTTTTTCCCTTAGTAATTAATATACATAAGGGTATTTCAATCAGTCTATAAAAATTCACTAAAGTGGAGAGAATACAAAAGGAAATTAGTCGTACTAAAGATTCATTGATTCTCTCCTCTATAGAATGACCCAAACGCTCCCACTAGTAAAGAGCTTAGTCATTAAATTAATGGGGGTAACAAAGTCAAATGAACGTTACCAAGTTTAGTAAGGTGCATGATACATACTTACAAGCATAAAACGGATACCCCATATGCAATACAATACACACATACAATGTGTGTGTATTATATTGCATCTGGGGTATCTATGTTATGCCTGTATGTATGCATGCATGCACCTTAGAGTCTTAGACTAATTTCAGCCAATTACTATTGTGTTAGCAAATAGAAAAATATCAAACTAGGGCAGTACTGCAGTAGCTCATTATCTCTTCGGACATTTTGAAAACAACTACCAAGTATTAACTAGCTGACAGTATAACACTGACATATTTCCCTAAATCACAAACAAAATCAAACCTAAGCTTAATGGGCCACATCTAAGGGGGAACATTCACTTAAGCAACCTTGCAAAGTACCTTTCAGCAATCTGTAAGAAGAAGATTCTCATTGCAAAGGAATAAAAGGAAGGAAGATAATCACAGCTCAAAAAACAGCATTGCCAATACTCCAACATGATTGCCTATTTGTGACTCACACAAACAAGGTGCAATTGGTATGATATTATATAGTCATAGGAAGAGGAGGAATCGTATGTTGGTAGAGTTTCCAAGTTGCATTTGGCCATTTGCAGATTCAGTTGGTCCTATATACCTTGGTTTCTCTTTCCTTCCAGAACAAAAAGCAAGCTTCCCTTCAGTAACTCCTACCTTGCTCATCCGGATATTCTTTCAACGAGAGAATTGTGGACACCATTCACTGTTCATAATGTAGTACTGTCCACCAAAACCATAAATTCTTAAAATATTGAAATGCTAGATCTCCATCCATTTCAATTACAAAAAAATCATCTTCACGACCATGGATCCTTCATATACGATGACTCACCAAAGAGATATGATCCCCATAGGTTTTAAACTCTTGAATCTATATAGATGATATCGCCAACGGATTTCTGTAAATAGGCATAAGATAAGACATATTTTAGATGTGAATAACACCTCAGTTTGATCTAGGATATTACTTCCCAGATTCCCACAAGTTCTCAAACAGTTCAATGTTGGGTCTTATCCCTGAGCTCTAAATGTGGTAAATTGTCACCAAAGTTGCACCAAGAACATAAGAAAAGAAGTCGTAGCTAATCTAATGCAGTCCAACTCTACATTAGACTGATCCACCAGCCACCGTCTATCGAGCAATGACGTAAATTTCACCTTAAAGGCAGATCTGACAAAGGGCATCCTGTCCTTCTAAACAGCATTTCCTGGTTCAAGGGGAAAAACCCATAAAATTTCTCTTAACTGGGTTTGGCAGGCTCTCAAACTGAACAATTATATAAGAAAATGCAACCAGATGGCACTAGTTGCACCCTATAGAAAAATCATAATGCAAAACTGCGATCCAAATCTACGGTTATCTCAGTGTAGTCAAAATGTCACATAGGAAATGCCTAGGCCATCGCTTCCTCTAGTTAGGACCCCTATGCCTAACCAGTGTCTAGGCGGGCAGTCTCAATAGTTAAGAAGAGGTCGCTAAGTGGTGTTTACACCTCGTCTCTCGGGAACTAAATAGTTATTTACAAAGGCACCCGAGAACTACCTACAATTAGATGTTATTTACGAAAACAATAACAAAACATTTTTTAATTAAAAAAATTTTGTCCCAGCATTTTGTATCTGACTCTCTCTCCTCTTTCTCCAAAGTCCAAACTATGCTCCTTGTTGTTTTTAGTGACATTGTGATATTATGTATGCTTTATTCTATTTTTTAGTATTTATTTTCAATAATCTATAAATATCTTAAATTTTATAATTTTAATAGAAGCAGTAAATTTTGGTCTACTGTGCATTATGAAATGCCCAAACAACAACTCACCTAGGGAATCCCTATTGCATAGATGTCACTTGGACACTTTGAACTACATTTATTTATCTCAATCAAAACCCAAAAGGACAATCTCCAGCAAAAAGCAAAAGAACACCAATAGTTTTTCACTTTGAGGGCCAAGATTAACAAAAGAAAACAAACATGAACCTTTAAAGAGTGGACCCAGTTCCCATGCTCCCTCTTAAGCTAGTAACTAGGGCAAGTTATAATATATAGTTGTATCAATTCGGGTGTTCCTACAATTTAGTGCAGTTTGTTTTGGATAAAAATGATGATTTAAACTATGATGTCACCTAACTAAACTGCTTGTTGATTGTTTATTTGGATACAATGTGCTGGTGGAAAAGCATGCACTTTCCAATTGTTTGTGGATTTTATAGCTATTTAAGGACCTATTTTCATTTTCAAGAACGGTTTGCAAATTACTCACAGATTGATGCGTGTGTGAATGGATGAGGAAGGCTCCAAATGAACAACTCATGAAAGATTAGAGAATCTCATTTCAGGTGCATAGAAACCATGGAAGAAAAAGCAAAAACTGAATAACTCAAAGAGTGTAATGATGATAGCAAAACTACAAAAAGAGAGCCTGATAAAATATAACAATGTAATACATACTCAGTGGCCAGAAAACCATCAGTCAATCCACCAATGAAAATGACTTGTTGCTTGAAATCTCCTGTTTTGAATGCAACCTGCACAACAAATAGAGGAAATATATAACAGAAATATTGAGATAATACAGAAGAGATTACTGAACGGTGCAGGATCACATGCAAGCACATCTTAACTGTCATTAAAATGAGCTCCAACAACTCTTTTTTTGGGAAACAAGTTTTGTGCAAAAAAGAATTGATGATAAACACAGGAATAGATGATTCATTTCACAAAGTTTAGGTTAGACCAGAAACTCCCTCAACCTATAGCAACTCTAGGAAATACCCTCAAGGAAGAGCCCATTATTTCCAAAATATGACAAACATATACCCCTAAAAAGTTAAGCCACCACCACCTAACACTTACAATTTAAGTAGTCCAATTACTGATGGGAAAGTTCCTACAGAACATCGTAACCATACACTGAACTGAAACCAAAGAATTAATAACTCTAAAGATCTGATAATAGAACCCCAGAACAACTGCAGATAGAATAAAGTGAATCAAATTAGACCCTGTAGTGAAAAAGCGAAACAAAGTCTTTTTACATTCAAACTTGTATTCAATTTTCAAAATAGACTTCTCTGCAACATCGTAAGTTAAATATCCTAACTTATTTACAACTGAACACTTGTTAATTCTTTGTGTGCATAATTAGTCACTTCATTAGTCATCACTAGTAACATGATCACGCACAAACACTCCTCACAAAGCTAATCAAAATAAGGTCTTTTAAATTGAGTAAAACTTTACCTTCAGGCTAAACCATAAATGTCAAATCGAGAAGCGAAAATGAGAAACAAAGCAAAAGCGAGAAACGGGAAGCGAGGCTAAAAAAATCCTTAAGAAGAGAGAAGCGAAAAATGAGATATAGGTGCCTTATTTCCATCATATTAGTACGGGCAACTATTTCTTAGATTTGTTTTCATTGATATATTTGTGGAGAAGCATGTGCCTTAAGTTTAAGTTCCATTCCAACGCTATTTGCTCAGGAAACTCGGATCTATCCCATCAATTCTCAGTCCCCATATAGCCCCCTTTCACCACTCAAAGGGACATGATGGATGCGAATTTGGGAAACAAGACTCCAGGGAAGCGAGCAGCAGTACATAGCTTCCTTGCAACTATGGGCTAAACTAAGGTCATACCGAAAATGGTCTTTAAATCACTTCACAATGGTTTTCCTTTAAGCATTACGTTAAACCACATTACACTGAAACCCCCATTGTGATAACTCTGTACACAAAGTAATGTGCTCTTCGTAGTAGATTAATCAATACAGAGCTTTCATCCAAAATGATGACATTATACCTTCACTTCAAAGATTTATAACCATTTAAAATTTCAAAAACAAAAGAAGTAACAGTGATGTTTCAACGTGTTTTCAAGACCTAGGCCTTCCGACTAACCATTTCCTTTTAGCATTACCTACTCATCGTTCAAATTAACTTAGAAAATTAAAAAATTTCTTAGAGGATCGCGAAGGAAGGAAATTCAAACCTGAGTGGGGTTTGGACCGTACTTAAAGAGAACGCCTCGGAACTGCTTCTTCCGATTTACAGGGCCACCTCCATCGCCTGCGCTAACATTGTTAGCCATCATAGGGTTTCCAGGATTACTAGAGCGACCGCGAACAATGCCTGAAAACCATGAAGTGGTTGAAAATGATGAAGAAGAGGAGAGAGAAGAACGAGAAGGAGGAGGAGGAGAGGAGGGATTCATGACAGAGGCTCTGATTCATCCATCACAGCAACTGCATTTCTAGGGTTTTAATTTGGTCTGATTAGGGTTCTTCTGGATCAAGCGCACAGGAGGTCAAGATACTCAATACTCAAATAGTGAAGAATGTCTCCCTGTCTCTGCTAGACATTTCTAGAGAGAAAATTTGGTTATAAATACTAGCGGCTGGCACATGCAATGTACCTGAGAGTGAGGGGAAGGAGTTAACCATAATTAAACCATAATTAATAGGAATTAAAAGGGACACGTGTTAAGGATTTAAAAGGGACACTTGTGTTAACCTGTAGGTGTGATTGAACTCTCCCCAAGTTCAATCACGATTGTCTATGATTTTACTCTTTAAATTGATAGATGAGTAAGAGGTAATTTGGAAATTAAAATAAAATATTGCATCAAAATTATGTTTTATATAAGGATAGTTTGAGAATTTTAAAAATATCGGGTTACACCTGCCTCTCCTATTATTATAATAGTAAAGATAAAGATAGACTCTTTTTTCTTTTGCTTTTCTTTTTTCTTTTTAGTGAATATATCAAACGGTAGGCAGCAACGAAAAAAAAAAGATGAGGTAGGTAGCAAAAAATATAAAAACATCACCAGTTGAAACATACAATCATATGGTGGAATTTTTTAATTTGAGGTTTGCCATTATTACTCCTAAGATTTGGGGGTTGTTCTCTAAATACCAAAGTTTTGAAAACTTTTCTCTTAATGCCAAACACATTAACTCATCTTGAGTTAGAAGGAAACTTGGCTTCCCCAATCTTTATATTGAACTCATTCCTCTTCCTTCTTCAAAGATTTGGACTATTTTTGAGAACTTTTAAAATGATGATAAAAAAGAGGCTAAGGCAAGAAGAAAAAATAGTTCTTTTAGCACAAGTGTGCCCTGCAAAATACTAAGCTCCTTATGCTTGAGAGATGAACTTTCAAGTTGGAGAACCCTGATATTTGGATCCCTGGAAAGGGAGAGCTCTACATGAGCTAATTACTAAATGATCATTGCAATTTCTACTAGTAAAAATATGTAGTCATGATATACAAATCTAGGCTATTTGTCTAGAATTGACATTTCTTTCAATTGGCATACAATTTTTGCTTTCTTAAAACATTGAAAACTCGTTCAAGATGGCCATACCCATATCTGAATTTTGGTCCCATAAAACCTTCTAGAATATTGATCCTTCTAGACCAAAGTACCCCATCATTTTCGGAAATTTTAAGCAATTCATCCAAACAAGCTAAGAAGTTCCACTTGAATCCTAAAAAGTTTAGTCCCAAATTGGATAGAATGAGAATTCTCATCTCATCCACATCCTATAAAAAGCCCCTTATAGTGACCTTGAATTATTATTTAAGCTTGTAGGGTAAATTTTTAACTTCCAGCTAAAGGGCAGGTTAGTAATTTCAAAGTTTAGTGTTAACCATAATAATATTACCAACTTGAAGTTAAAATAAAATAAAATAAAATAAAAAGAAAAAGAAAATGAGAAATAACTCTTAAACTGGTTTAGTTAGAACTTGTAGACAAACACATATCATTAATGGCAATTATGTAATTATAGATTAGAATAAGTATATAAGCAAAGAGATAACCTAATTAGGGGGGAGAGTCTCAAACGAAACTAAGAGGAGAGGAGGGGATACGTAAAACACAAGTAGAAGAGGAAACGGGTGCAAGTTTTGGTGGAGGAATTCGAAGTTTGGGAGTAAAATCCAAGGCTCCAAAATTTGGTGTGATCAAGAGTTGTTGATTGATCTGTGCAAAGGATCCTCTTGCGATTAAAATATATATATATTTTTCTGATTTGATCTATTTGATATTGGAGGCAAGTGAACACTCTCCCTTAGATCTAGGTTTTCGTTTTTGTATATATTTTTGATTGTGATTTAGATATGATGCTTGATTGATTTTAGGTTAAGAACACTATCTTTATATACCATGTTGAAGATTTTATAAATCTGGGTTGACTGGCCTGGTTTTTGTTGCTGTTTTTGGGTATTTACTAGTTGGATACTTGCAATCTTATGGTGTTTACGAATTGGTTTAGTTGATGTTTTCATGGTGTTACATGTTTGGTGGTTAATCTCGAGGAAGTTATTATAATGTGAATAAATCTGGGTTGACTGGTCTGGTTTTTGTTGCTGTTTTTGGGTGTTTACTAGTTGGAAACTTGCAGTTTTAGGGTGTTTACAAATTGGGTTAGTTGTTGTTTTTATGGTGCTACATGTTTGGTGATTAATCTCAAGGAATAACTTTTCAAATTGTAGTAAAGGTATTAAATCAAAAATGTATTTATCTACGTCTGTATTCATGTTTCACTATCATGACTCATAGGAATGAACATTTGAACTTGCAAGCATGTTAATATTGTTAACCTTGATATATGTTGAAACCATGATTAAGTTATTATGCATGTCTGAAATTAACTGTTTTTGTGTAGACTAAAATGGATAACTAATGGTGGAGACCATGTGTAAGGTCCACTTGAGGGGTGAGTTAAGTATGATCTCCAAGGTGGATCCTTGGGTGACTAGGTGTAACCCCAAAGTGAACTTCGGCTATCAAAGAAAGATTAACCAATAGAGTGAGATACTCTTTAGGTCAATCAATGGAAGGTGAGCTATGTGCGATCCCAACTGAAAGAGCTAAGCGCTATTAAATTATTGTCAATTGGGCGAGCTACGTGTGAACCCCATAGACAAAGAATAAGACCACAAGTGTACCGAGAAAAGAATTGTGACATTCTAGTATGATGAAATAACTGCATATGTTTAATAATGAAACAACTGCATGATGGATGTGTTGATTTGCTGAGTTTAGTGCTCACACTTGCTTTGTTGCTATTTTCAGGAGATACTTGAAGGACCTAGAGATACTTCGAAGGCTTAGTTAACTAGTGGAGCATTCTTCTTTTGATTTCTTTATTTGAGTTTAGAGAAAATTGTGGTGAGACTTTTAAAAGAACTTGAATTATTCTTTAACTTTGTTAAACACTTAGTTAGCTCGATATTCACATCTGATAAATGGATTTTAGTATATTGATTTCCATTTAGCTTGAGATTTGTTCCAGGTTCACGCCTTGGAATTAGTACATTTATGATATATATTTTGTGAGAATTTTTGGGGCGTGACACCTTACCCATTTCCATCTCTCCACATCTGTAAAAAATATTCTAAGTCTTAGAAGAAGAAGGAACAAAGGAAAGAGCTCAAAATAAGATTGGGGGAACAAAGTTTCTTTCTAACTCAAGGCTTGAGTTAATCTTCTTCTAGTATTTTCTTTTTTTTAGTTCATTTCTTCTTCTTTCCCTCCATTTTTATTCTCTTTTTTGACGTGAGACTTAGATAGTGGAGTAGACCTCATTCTCTCTTAATGTAGTTTAGGCCCTTTAATCAGAGACTCTTACTAAAAGATGAGTGGTAGGAACCATAGATGTAGAACCCTTCATTTTAACTGCATTCATACTTGTGCTATTGTTTAGATTTAGGATTTTCATAGTCTCATATTTCCATTTTCATTCTAATTTGAGCTAAGTTTGAGGATGTTAATCCAATGGGATTAGGCTCAAATTCATTCTCTGGACCTTATTTTGGCCGGGGAATGACTTTGTCCACACTAATTTTTTCTTGGGTTAAGATCCACTGTTAATCTGCCTTAGTTTGTATCTAAATTTTGTATGCTTTTCATGACTTGATGGACCCTCTACAAAGCTCAAAATATGATGCAATTTGGACTCTAGACTAACTTTGCCCGCTGAATATTGGGCGAAATGCCAATCTCCTATTCTGAGCCCAGATTCGAGTACTTGTAGTGCAAACCCGGACCCCCTTTTTAAGGATAATAAACTTAACATTTTTCAGAAAAATCTCAACATATATGTTGTTCCTGTTTTAATTTGAAGAAGCTAGGAAAATCTTTGGCTCAATTTCTAAGTTCGGAAGCCTTGTTTTTGGAACAAACTAATTGCTTAAGTGGATGTTAACCAAGATTTTAAAAAATTAATATTTTTTTCTAAAAACCAAGAATAAGTGGGTGAACCTTAGAGGTTAGTGAACCTTAACCACAGTTGGAGTCTTGTTACGCCCTTGAGGTTGTCATGTGTCTATTTTGACACCTCTTAAATGTGGTTAAGATTCATCTAACCCTAGAGTTCACAACATATCATTGGTTTTTAGGAAAAAATTTTAATTTTTGTAAACCTAGTTATAATTCACTAATTCTTAGGGTTAAAAAAAATTCATATTTTTTTCTAAAATCAAAGGATAAGTGTGTGAACCTTAGAGGTGGGCAAATATTAACCACAGTTAAAGAGTGTTAAAAGGGACACATGGCGAACTTAATGGTGTAACCGGACTCTAAGGAGTCCGGTTAGCCTAATAGATAGATGAGTGAGGGGGTAGTATGAGAATTAAACAAATATTCAATTAAGTGTTTGTCTTGTATAATGATTATGATAAGGGTAGTTTGGAAAGTTTGCAAAATTTCATCTAATATAAGAAGGAGAATAAGATAAGATAAGAGCAAATGGTAGTTTTGGGATTACAAAAGATTTACATCCTCTTTATATTAGTAAAGAAAGAAGATAAAGAAAGAAAGAAGATATATTTTTATGACATTGTCATTAGTTAACTTAAATTGATTTGATTGGAGTCTTGGACCGACCAACCCCTTATCGAACCAGTGTCCCTTCAGATGTACAGTATAAAAATGGAAAACTGAAGTTGTCTTTTGAGAATTGGAGAAAACTGTTGTGACTAGTTAGAAAAAGAAAACATTTTCTTCTGACAAGAAGCCTACCACCTACACTTTTGTATTTGACATGGATCTTTTCCGATTAGTGCTGGCCAAGAACCGCTAGCAATCTAAGGGGTGTTATCAAGTCGTGCCGAGTAGTGGAATATTCAAGCTTGTTTATTAAGTAAACGAGCTCGAAATCAAGTTTGAGCTTGACTTGTTTATTAAATAAACGAGCTCAAGCTTTAAAACACGAGCTCGAGCAGCTTGATTCATTAGATATAGCTATTTATTAGGTTTAAATGTTATTTTATTATTCTCATATTGGTAAAAAAAAATTGTAGTGTTACCTAAAATTTTAGGAAAGGTTAATAATTTTATAAATGATATTCTTGTTATGTAAAATGCATTATATATTATTAATCTTTACTTAGTATATAATAAATATATTTAATTTTAGAATCTAAATGAAGTATATTTAGATATTTTAGTAGGTTAATTATATTTATAATCGAGCCGAGTAGGGGTGTGTTTAAGTTTGGCTTGTTAACTAAACAAGCTTGAAAATCAAGCTCGAGCTTAGGGGTGATATTGAACCGAGCCAAGTAGTGGTGTGTTCAAGCTTGTTTGTTTCTTAAACGAGCTCGAAAATCATGTTCAAGCTTGACTCGTTTATTAAATAAACGAGCTCGAGCTTTACTAGCCGAGCTTGAGTAGTTTAATGTTTTATTGGATATAGCTATTTATATTAGGTAAAAAATTCACTTTATTATCCTAGGCAAAGAAATCACGGCGTTAACTAATATTTTAGTATAAGATTATAATTATATAAAGGATATTCTTATCATATAAAATACATTATATACTATTAATCTTTACTAGTATATAATAGATATACTTAATTTTAATATTTATATGAAAGAAGTATATTTTAAATATTTTAGTAGGTTAATATGTATATATAATCGAACCGAGCTTTTATCGAGCCGAGCAAGGGTGTGTTCAAGCTCGGCTCGTTTACTAAACGAGTTTGAAAATGATGTTCAAGCTTGGCTCATTTACTAAATAAATGAACGATACTCAAGCTTTTAATGAGCCGAGCCCAAGTAGTTCACGAACATTTTGTTCAATAACCACCCCTACTTGAGCTTAGCTTTGTTTATTAAATAAATGAATGAGCTCGAGTTGTTCATGAGCACCTTTGTTTGATAACCACCCCTAGCTAGCACCCACTCTCAAGGCACCACTTAAGCTTGTGCATGCCAACCAAGGGTGGAGCCAGAATTTTCTTCTAGGGGGGTTAACAATGAGGTGTGGGGTTTCGGGGGATGTCGCCCCCAGGGAAAAAAATTTTAGGGCCAAGTTTGTGAGTCATCTCATCTCTTTTGTCCGTTTGTAAATAATATATATTTCTATAGTTAGGGGCAACTGTTCACTTGCTCATGGCTAGGCCATCTTAAACTAAATAATTCTCATGATTACGCCCTCCTAAATTAAATAATATATAAGAGTAAATTTATTTTTTTCTCCTCAAAAGTTCCCCGGGGGTTATAGCCCCATCATTACCCTGTGTCAGGGCTTTAGTTATTTTCTCAACCTTGACCGTGCGGCACTCGTGCTAGAGTCCGTCCTAGACGAGTCAGCCTTACCCTGAAGCTAGTAGGACAGAAGTAAGAATACTCTTAGGAAGAATACTCACACTCTCATTACACAAGAGAGTATACATAATTGGATGGATACTTGGATACTTTGGATGATCCACAAATGAGGGGGTCACTCCCCTTTTATAGCCTCTCATGGGAATGTTCTAGACTCTAGAACATTCTCACCTCCTTTGTAGGATTTCTCTAGAACCCCTTTCTAGAACCCTTATTCTAGACTACTTCTCTAAGAAGCTTCTAGAGTATCATCTACACAATTCTTCCTAAGATTCCTCTAGAATCCCTACTAGTATATATACAAAGCTCCCTACCAAAATTTGGGGTGTGACACTCTCCCCCACCTAATTTTGTGACGCCCTCATCACGACTACTTTCTGTGCCGTCTCCTTCGCTTTCTTCGCTTCCTCCACTTCAGTGTCTTCCATTCATGCCCTTTTGCAGACTGTATAGTCACGAACCACTTTAGACGTATCTTGGTCCTTCACACCAATGAGATCATGTATGATGACTCTTTCCTCAAAGAGCTAACACGAGGCATAGGTGCCGCTTTCACCTTGCCCAATAACTTCATCACCGAGTTGAGTTGGTAGCCATCCATCCCGACTACCGACAAGCTTGCCTTCCCCCTCCATGCTCCGCTGTGCAGTCTTGCTCCCTGGACCACACCATGAATGGGTTTGGCATCCATTTCGACCACCTGGATCATCCCCGATCCCTTGACCGTCTTTACCTCCGCTTTCTTTGTCTCTTCCCCTGAGACAAAGTTGTTTTTAGCCTCCATGTCCCCCTGTGCATGTAAGGCATCCCACCGAGGTGCTCCTCCACGACCCTAAGCCCTTCACCCTTGGGCTTGGACGTATCCACCTCCTCCATTGGGTTGAGAAGCTGCACTGATACCGTGCTCAGCTCCTCATCACCTTCCTCATCCGAGTCTTCATCTGACCATTCTCTGCTCAACAACTTTGCTAGTCGGGCCTTGCGCACTTTGCAATCTCTAGCATTGTGAGCTCCATTACAGATGAAGCACCAGGAGTTGATCCTCTGTATCCTCCTTTCCGTAGCAAGCTCTCTCTCGGCTTGTCGTTTTTCCATCCACTCCTTCCACTCCTTGATGGTTTCTCCCAGTCGCCATTGAGTAACGAGCATCGCACTCCTGGTGTTCGGCATTTCCCCTTTGGGTTGCTCGATTCCCCTCTCCAGTCCCGTCATGCATAAACCCAGCTCCCTCGCGCGATCTCCCTTGCTCGCCACGACAAACACTCCCTCGGTAAGTCGTGTCCCCATGGCACCTTGAGCATCCCTGGATTCGCTCCACCTTGGCTCGTCCGCTCCAAGGTTGAAAACCATAGCATTGCCTTCCATTGCACCAAGTTGTTCCACCACAATCCTAATTGTTGTGGCCTCCTAAATCCCACATGTTACGACCCTCTCGTAACCCGCTCTAATACCACTTGTCATGACCTTAGTTATTTCCCCAACCTTGACCGTGTGGCACTCATGCTAGAGTCCGTCTTAGACGAGTCAGCCTTACCCAGAAGCTAGTAGGAGAGAAGTAGGAACACTCTTAGGAAGAATACTCACACTCTTATTACACAAGAGAGTATACACAATTGGATGGATACTTGGATACTTTGGATGATCCACAAATGAGGGGGTCACTCCCCTTTTATAGCCTCTCATGGGAATGTTCTAAACTCTAGAACATTCTCACCTCCTTTGTAGGATTTCTCTAGAACCCCTTTCTAGAACCCTTATTCTAGACTACTTCTCTAAGAAGCTTCTGGAGTATCTTCTACACAATTCTTCCTAAGATTCCTCTAGAATCCCTACTAGTATATATACAAAGCTCCCTACCAAAATTTGGGGTGTGACACCTGGCTTCACCCCTGCTCCCAGGCTAAACCCATGTTAACACTATACATTTTTTTCCCCAAAGTTGAGGAGGAGGGATTCAGCCCCCCTGGTTCCATCCCTGACGCCAACCAAAGCATTAGTTTGCATGCACACACCTTAGTTGGCGTGTACAAGCTTATGTGACGTCGGTCTCCTAGCCAACACCAACTGGAGAAGATCCTAACTCTTTGTATTTTCCCACCAAAATGAAGTATGGAGAATGGGTTGCATGGATATCTCTTCATTTTGGTGGGCCCCCGCCAGATAACCCTGAAGGAGAATGAGATCCAAAGTCTATCCTTTATAGTTAAAAGTTGGGCTACCAAAGGTCTATCAGAGCTGGGCCTACAATATCTGAGCATGGCCCAAAGCCCATCCTTGACCTTCACAGTCAAGTACCATAGGTAATCCATAGTCCAAAAGATAGTAAGCCTTTTATCATGATATCAGAAGCAACTACTACGATATAAATCACTGTTAAGCTTTTAACAGCGCAGATTATGGACCTACATCTCAAATGATTGCTACATTCGTGGCACTACGTGTCGATGCATAAAATTTGTATCGGGCTCTTATAATATTCCATCTGATGGCCCTTTGATCTCAATGCACGACATGTCGAGCCCATTCAGGTATCCAAATACCCAAATTTATGACGGAGTGTCCTCGGAGAGCCATTGGAGTATTCTTGAACAGGCCAGCTTTGGATCAGAATAGGGCTTGCCTAAGCTCAAACAAAGAGACAGGGCTTAGGTCAAAGCCCACACCAGGTTTATCGGTCTCAGCCCACTTAAATTTTTTGAAGGGCCTAAAAATCAGTAGGCGTATTGGACCATTGGTAGGTGTCAAGCTCGAAAGCTTGTGGTGGTAGCAGGCAACTCCAAGATGCAGCACTTTTGGGGGCAAAATGGCATGGGCCAGAAGTATAGGGCATATGAATTACCTATGGTGAGAAAATTGATTGGCAGAGGGCCCAAACTATCCTAACATTATTGCGTAACAACATTTGACAAACACATGGTCTCTGGTTCTAGGGCGCAAACCACAAGTTCACCATGGTGACACTTGATGGTCTTCTGAGTGTGAATCACCCCACTAAATACTGAGCCAACACTATGTGGTGCCGAAAGGGTTAACCCAGGCCTGGCGGCACCCTTTTTTGTTTGAGGGTAAACACCCCAAGATAGGACTGTCAATGGATCGGTTCAAGATCTGGATTGATCCGATTATACGAGATACTATAGATCCGTAGATCGGATACGAATATGAGATGTTGAATCAGATTATAATTGGACCGGATTCGTATCTATAGAGATCTGATTCAATAATAATACTAATAATAATAATAATAATAATAATAATAATACAATTTTATAAATATATTGCAGTACTATTCACAAATTTTAAATTAAAATCTTCATTTTTAAAGATATTAATATTAATTAGATTGAATTTGGATCTGACGGAATTTTAATCAAATTCGGATCTAGGCAGATTCGGAATCCGAGCCGTTGATAGCCGACCTACCCCAAGACATGCTTAAGGTCATCCTAAGTTTGAGGAGTGCTAGCCCTAGTCTAGAATTCAAATTTTTTCAAAACTCTCATTGTGAATGTAACATCTGACATTGTTACCATTTCAAGATGTTAAAAAACAATTCTAATAAAATGAAGGTATGATTTACACCGGTTCTTAAGGTAATGGGGAGATATAGTGTTACGTGTTGCTATTCGTACCTGAACTGGTCTCTCAGGCATTTCTCAAAAATGAAAACAGGACTGCCCATCTTGGCCAAATTTAGACAGTTTGTTAGTTGATGTCTTTGACATGGAAGGGAACTGGCCAAGTTGACATGTGATTTGATTCAAGTATTCAATTATAGTTGGCAAATGGAGGTTTGTTGAGTCAAACTAGATTCACCCCAGTGAGATTTTGGAGGCACTACTTCTTAAGTCCTGGAAGGCTTGAACCCTGTAAGTGACTTTAATGTGATAGGGACATGTACAGAAACATGTGCAAAGTAGTCTCAAAAGTCAGTTGTGTAGTTCTTTTGCAATATGGTATATATAAACAACCAGAGACTAAGTGTAAATACCAAGACATTTTTTTATAAGAAAAGGAAGGAAGCCCGGAAGAACTTCCTCTGATCCCACTTGAAAAATACACAGTCACAAAGAAAAGAAATAGCAATCCCATAGTAAAACAAAGTTGACTCTTTTTGTTTATTTGACAAAATATTTTGTTGTTATCCTAAGTATGTGTCTAATGAGATAATAAGCAAAGGTACAAATGGGTTTTGATTATTTTTACACGCGACAGATTCTCTCTCCTATTCGGTGGGACCGGACCGCAGGTGCAATGATTTAGTTCGCAAGAGGTTCTTGTTTTATGACTGCGATGGCCCAACTAGGCCAAGGGAAATAATGATGAAGCATCTGACTCCTTCATGCACGCTCCACTTAATTACATTAGACGACTTTAAGATTTAGAGAGCTTCTTCACTTACAATTAGTGGAATAAATAGCTTAAGGCTACACTTTCAACACTGTATTTGTTGATAGAGTTCCCCTCTTTGAACATATTTCAATCATATGTATATGCCTAATTTGGCCAATACAGTGGTTATTACTTGTTAGTTCTTGCATTATTTGGATCAACTGAAGTTTGATTTGATTAAATAAACAAACAACCTCAAATCAAAAGAACTGACATTTAAGTTCTAGTCCAATATAAAGCCTCTAAGAGACACTATCTATCCGGATTAAATTCGACTAACCTGTGAGTTTGGCTCAAATTCAGCAAATGAATTTGTTGGGGAGTTGGCATGGATCTTACCCAGATTCTTGATGATCCGGTGTCGACCTGAAAGTTTGGCCCGATCAATTTTGACCCGTTTTGTATCTTATGTTGTAACCGTAGGTATATAAGAGATTTTCTTTAAGGCTGCAAATAAGGGGTTTTTTCTAGGGTTTTGAGAGATCTTGGAACCACTGTAATCTCCCTTGTTCTTAGTGGATCTTCTTATTGTTTTCTCCCTTGAACGTAAGTATCTTGCTGAACCACGTAAATCGTTGTCTCCATTATGTGATTGATTGTATTCCATTTTTTCCTATTTCTACAGATTTGTCGAACTAATTATAACATAACATATATTAGGTCCTCATTTTACATTAAAGCCCTATTCTTTTTGTAGGAATTAGAAGTGAGAATTCTTAATTTCTAGAAATTGTCAAATTTTATGTTGTTCTTTTGCTTCTTAGTTTTCCGTCTTCATTTTATATTAACATTAAGGCCTTATTCTTTTTGCAGAAATTGGAAGTGAGAATTCATAATTTCTAGGAATTGTCAAATTTTATATTGTTCTTTTGCTTCTTAGTTTTCAGGAATACAATTCCTGCTAGATTTCAAAAGTCTCATGAAAAATTAAAAGACTTGAAATATCATGATGGTAGGAATTTTGTTTTTTCCAAATCTTACACTCAGTAGTCAAAAGAATAAAATATTGTCAATGATTAAGACTGACATAACCCAATACTTAAAATCTCTAGACTTGCAAATCTTATACTCAAGAGTCAAAAGAATAAAATATTGTCAAAAATATTGTCAATGATTAAGACTAACATAACCCAGCACTTAAAGTCTCAAGACTTGCAAAGTGCCCATCTTTGTAAGTTTCAACAAAAGAACGACCCTAATTGAATTTGATTCTCATCTGAAACCCAAACTTAATTACTCATTAATTGACAGTCGTACTTGCAGGGGTCTAAAGTTTCCATTAGTCATCGATAATCTTAGCGACTTTACAAGATAAATATGTGAATGTGTATAATTTTTCAATGTATTCGAGTACATATGTATACAATATTATGCGACTTTTGGTGGATGCATTGATTTGATGTGGTCTTCCCCTCCTCTCACATTAATCTCATGAACAAGTCATAATGGTAGCCTGGTAGGGTTATCTAGAATCAAAAGAAGGAGGCCCCAAATGAGCACAAAAAACCCCTTTTAAGTTAATAATTATGTGGTTATAATTAGGTGAACCCCACCATTATTGACTTCCTCATGATTGCTAATGAGTTTAGTGTGAGAACAAGGGAAGTAATGAATGAATAATAGATTCCTAGAAACATAGAAACGACTTAAATCCAATAGACAAAAGCTTCTTTTCGAGTAAGTGAAAGGTTGAGCCGCTGCCCCCTAACCCAATGATAATATATTTTTAAGCAATGGAATGGAAAACCATTAAAGAAATCTGGCTTAGTGGAAGTTCTTCTTTTTATCTACCTTAGTTTTTAAATGGCACTTAGTTTTGTTTTTATTTAAAAAAGACTTTAATTGCACGCACATACAAATCATATTTTAGAGGGGTACTAATCATTTTCAGTGTATACAATTTCTCATTCAAGATCAACTCAAATTCCCATCAAGGTAGATAGAACCCTTTTTATAACAATATTTTTGTATTTTTTTTTTCACGAAAAATATGCGTGATTGGATGACAAAGACAATGCTGAAATTCATGATGCTACCTGGACAAGCAGACTAAATCGTACATAGTCACTGCAGTATTCTTTCGAAGGTCAATTGGTCTTCGACGGTCATTTGATTAAAGTAGGTGAGAGGGTGATTTGAATTTTGTCAACTGCTTGATGGTGATGATGGGACACAGTTTTAACTTCTTAGTTTTTTTTTTTTTTTTTTTTTAAAGGGGTGTGATCTTATGCAAGGGAATTGTTGAACTTTGGTCGACTTCAGCTTAGAAGTAGGGGCGCAGCTACGAGTTCGAGCGCTTAGCCCCCGATTTGTTTTTGGGGGCTAAGTTCATGAGCCATTGTGTTTGTTTGTGTCTTTTGTGTTCATGTCAATCCAGTTATTAATACTATAGTATTTTTTTCCCCAAAATTTCGGGGGGCCTTGAAGAGTTCCCCAGGCCCCATGTGGCTCTACCCCTGCTTACAAGGGCATACTTGATATTACCACATCAACTATGGTATTCTAATTCCCTTGAGTCGACTAATTAAGGAGATCTTCTCCGTCTTCTTATTTTTCTTCTTTATTAAGGCCTTATCCTAAGGGTGTGTTCATTGGGAAGAAAGTGAGGGAAAGTAAAAGAAAAAAGAGTTTTGTTACATTTTTTTTTTTGACATTATTTGTGCAATTCTTACACTTTCCTTTTCTTATACTTTCAAAAAAAATTTGTTGAAGGATATCATTTACCTACGTTAGTACATGATTAGCGGTTAGTATTAAGGATCGGATTTCTTGCTACTCATCACCAGATAGAATGAATCATGGGATCAATCTATTGAGAGAGGTCACACCCTACCATTGGTACAAGAGGCGGAGTGTTCTTATACTTTCTCAATAGTGACAAACTTTCTCCAAAAAAAACTTTATCAATTTTTTTAATAATTATTTTGCAAAGAAAATTTAAGTTTCTTTCATTTTTCCTTTCTTTTATTTTCTTCACCCACTTTCTTTTCAAACGACCACACCCTAAGTATTTGGGTCGGCAACACGACTACTGTTTCACTGTACTTCTAGCATATCAAGAGCCATGTCTATAATTAAATCAATTCACTAAATAATATACTTGGTTGTTCAGTCTTAATTTCATTTTTGTAGAATTTATTTTAGTCTTTCATTTTTTGTAACATTTATTCCTGAATTAACCATGTCCTTTAGATCCCATAACAATATTCACACCCCAGTATTCCTGAAGTTCCATTAATATTTGCTCTCCTATTCTATAGTGTTGTTCCCGGCTCGCCCTTGTTCATCAATTCTCTTAAAAAAATAGTTCATACCCTAAAAAGTCATTAAAATTTGTGCCCTTTTTATAAGAATGTCCTGCCCAAAATCCTCACTCAGTTTAAGGTATTCTCGTACTTATTTTGGTGAATGTGCATTGATTAATATTGGATTAGTTGTAGACCAACAATACAAGATAAAAAATTAGGTTTAATTTTTCCTTTAAATTTTAAACAATTGAAATTAGGATTTCTTTCTTTTCATATTTTTCTTTCATTTGTGGTTCCATTTGTCCCATCTCGCGCGATTCTAATCAAGAAAAGACAACTAATCACCTAATGATGCCAAGAATGGACAATAATTAGTGACATGATAATCAAAAACTTGAACCTTAATCAAATTATATTCCCATTCAGCCCCCATATTAGCTAGTCCCCTCACAACAAAAATATAATATAATATAATATAAAAGTATCACTAGAGAAGAACCTCTTTTTTCGAAAAGAAGTTGTCCACCCAGATTGTTGGTTATGTGGGTGTTCTTTATAAAGATAGGCACATCAACATGGAGTCCGCTTTGTGTGTGCAAGTCGACACGCGATCTTGTGTGCCCCTAACAAGAGTATGCCACGTACACCAATTATGGATATTTCAGTAAAAATACTCCGTGTACAACGAGATAAATTTGACCTTCATTATTTATACATTTACTAACATACCCTTATAGGGTTAAGAGCACACAAGATTGGTGTGCCGACTTGCACACACAAAACGGACTCCATCAACATAACCCCTCCCAAAATTTTTTTTTATACTAATTAAACAAATAAATTAAGAGATTAAGCTTAAGAGAAAAACACCTCCTACTGTTAGACTGTTAGTTGATTAGAATTAATTCATTTAATATATTTCCTTGATTACGAGTGAAAAAAAATAACATCAATCGACATAGAGATCGAAATGAAACCCTAAATTTCTCATATATATATCAAGCTCCATCCCTCACTAGGGATTGTGCAAGTGTTTGATAGCTTTGAGAGGAGAAGAGCATCTATCCTCAGTCCTCACTCATATATATTATCTCAAATTCCCATTTCAGGTTCGTTCTTTCGTTAGAAGAGACAAGAGACAAGTGGTATATATCTTCTTATGTGGTTTTGAAAATAGTGGGGAAAAAGTAGCTATTTTCCAATACCTTTGCTTAATATTCATTACAGCCATTTGCAATAATCAGCTCTTGCTGGATACCCATTATAGCCACTCTGGTGAGGCTTGGAGGAAAGAAAGAGGTGGTACGGATTTCACATTTTCTTCTTCAGGTCGCCGCGTCTGAGATTTTATAGGGGTAAGTGATACAAAAGGATACGTGGGGGTATTTGTTTGGTTTAAATTACGTTTATCATGGAGTCTTATATATATTTTTGTTTTTAATCTATTTGTAGCAGGTGTATGATGAGCATTTCCTTGTCTGTGTGCAAGCAAGCTCTTCCCCTAGTGAATTTCCCGGCCGGCAGGCTGAAAATGGATTCATTCGATCCCCGGCGTCAAAAAGAGAAGGTTGTGGTGGTGATGGGGGTGACGGGAACTGGAAAATCAAGGCTCTCGATCGACCTTGCAACCCAATTCCATGCTGAAATTGTAAATTCGGATAAAATGCAAGTGTATGAAGGACTAGATATAGTCACAAACAAGGTCACTGAGGAAGAACAGTGTGGGATTCCTCACCATCTGTTGGGAGTGATAGACCCAGAAGTGGACTTCACGGCCACTGATTTCCGTCACCGAGCTTCACTTTCCGTCGGATCGATTGTGGGGCGCGACAGGCTCCCAATTATCGTTGGAGGGTCTAACTCATATATAGAGGCGCTGGTGGACGATGAGGATTGTGAATTCCGGTCCAAGTATGATTGTTGCTTCCTTTGGGTGGATGTGCCATTGCCTCTACTCCACCCATTTGTGTCGAATCGAGTTGATCGGATGGTTGAAGCGGGGTTAGTGAACGAGGCGCGACAAATGTTTGAGCCAGATGCAGACTATTCGCGAGGAATTAGGCGTGCAATTGGGGTCCCGGAGATGGATCGATACTTTAGAGTGGAGGCAACTGCTAATGAAGAAACTCGCGCAAGCTTGCTCGAGGCAGCAATTAACGATATTAAGGCCAACACATGCATTTTGGCATGCCGCCAAATGCCGAAGATTCATCGACTTCGAAACTTATGGAGACGGAATTTCCACCGTCTTGATGCCACTGAAGTGTTCCTAAGGCGAGGCGAAGAAGCTGATGAGGCGTGGGAGAAGCTGGTGGCTGGGCCGAGCCACATGATTGTGAAGCAGTTCCTATATAGTGAATATCCTTCTCGCACCATCTCCGCCACCACTGCCGTTGCTAGGACAGTTGTGGCAGCTGCAACTCACTAGTGGATTGGGTACAAGCCCAATCCACTAGCTAGTTGTGGTAATAACATGCACCACGGGGAATGCTAGTCTTAATTTCTCTCTTCCCCTACTTTTTCTTTGAGAAAGGAATACGTGTCCTCGTTCTTTCCTGCTACTTTTAGAGCATATTAAGGGAGAGAGGTTTAGCTTAAGCAATCGTTTGTGCTTATCCCTGAGTTCTTCCTTGTAGCCACGACTGTTTGAAAGCTAAGATTAAATGAAATGTACGAATTTGATAATTTTATAAGAGATCTAACCATCAAATACCAGACGACGAGAAAAACGGGGATAAGCACAAACAATTTGGTTTCTAAGAATAGAGACGCTTGTTTCTCTAAAATAATGGTGATGTAGAGGGAATTTAGATAGCATTTTTCTCTGCTTAAATAGTTGCCATGTGGAATTATACCACGTGTCAAATGGAGGCCTTTTGTCTTTTTGAAGTTTCTGTCACATAGTTTAAGCATCCGTATTTATGGCCGTACAGTTGGGGGAAGCATTTTAGAAATTCGTGCTGGCTATGTGGCTGCGCTGCATAAAAAAAGTTGATGGGTCCCGCACGATATGTATGGTGGAATGCGTAGGGCCACTAGTGCGTAGTTTAGCGGAGAGTCGGTGTTTTGGTATTGTGCTTTACCTTTGACGTGAGTTGTGCTGCTGTAGTAGTCTCATCCATGATAACTACGTATGAAATGGGAATATCTTATTTCTAAGACACTACATACAAAATAAGTCTATATGGTGTTACTTATACTACCTTAATAAGTAGTTCATATGTTCAATCACCGTGGATCCCATCTAGGATCAATGGTGGCGATTGATCTTCTCCATGGTGATCAATTACCTAATCATTGGTTATAAAAAGAGTATACGGCTTGGCCTGTCCATTAAGCCATCAAAGCCGGCTCTTAGGCTCCAAAAAAATAAAGGCCGCAAATCATGAGCTTTGATGGCTTTATGAACTTGATTTAATAAAAAGAAATCCTAAAAAAAATCCTATTTAAAAGAAGACCTTATTTTATAATGAGTCTAATTAAAAAAAAGTCTCATTTAAAATTTTTGCTTTAAGCCTCCAAATGGCCTGGGCTGGCCCTGGTTGGAATCAGGAGGAAATGGACAAACAGTGACTTGGTGGGGTCTATCCAAAGAGGGTTGTCGTCTACATGCTACATGATTCCAACCATTTATTATAATGTCTAAACGCACTCACATCCAATAAAGAAATGCTTATGGACCCATATCAGAAAAGAAAAACAACTTTTTACCTTCAAGCGTGCGTCTAATCTAATCTATCTATAGAAAAGTTCGATAATGATCAGAAATCAGAATCAACTTTGGTTATGGAAAAAGGGATTCATGATTTCTGATCTCTTTTTCTTTTTTAAGTAGTATTTCTGTTCTCTTTTTCTCTTTTAGTAGTATTTCTGATATCTTTCAAGGATGCTATCTTTAATTTCACGACTGGTTAATTAGTGCGCGCACACACGTGTGTGCTAGTGTGTCAACCAATGAAATTGGTAATGGTCACTAATGTGATCTTTCTTACCCTTATGTATATATTGATGGAAAATAATTACCTCCTCCGTTGGTGTCGAAGGAAGGGCATCTTGGCTCCCATTCTCTTGCCACATGTTCCCGTCTAATCTTATTTAACTATGGTAAAGATTCGTCCACCCTTAAAGTTCACCCATTTATCCTTGGTTTTTTTTTTTTTTTTTTAATTTAACTAAAGAGTTAAATAAAACTAACCGAGTTAATAGGAGTTGAAGGGTCGGCTATGTGAGAGCGAGGAGCAATATATAGTTCACTCCTCGCCGGTGGAGCGAACTATTGCTCTATATTGAATATCTTTCATGTAGGTAAGCAAAGCTTGCCCATTGGTTGATGTGCCTAGCATCACTGGGTTGATCCGAGATCAAGTCTCGGGAGAGTGTGATGTTGGAAAATCCGACTGCCCATTAACTTTGAACGTATCATACTAACCTTGTTAATTGGGATTGATCGCCAAATGCACCAAGTCTTTTTTTTCACAGACGTAGTGTGGGTTCAACATGTGGGTTGCTACCCTGTAACAAAGAGATGGGTTGACAACCTAGCACTTGTTGCCACTTGGGGAAGAGGGTTACACATGAGTAGTATGATGTTTTCTATATAAAAAAACAAGTCATTATTGAAGACAAATCATAAGAAAAGAACAAAAGAATGAAAATGCAGGGAAAAGATAAAAAAAAATTTAGATTTTATTTTCTTTCAACTCTTTTCACTAATTATTATTATTATTATTATTTTTAATTATGGGACTTGGAGGTTCAGTGCAAGGCCCTGACGAATATTTTTTTTTTGATTAATGGGTTAATCGTGGTCATAAAATTTGTCAATATTACATTCAAATAAAGGACTGGTCATAAAAAAAAAACAAGGGCCCTTTTAAAATTTGATTAAAATCTTACTTCCATGAACTTAGGATTTCATATTTTTCCGCTAAGAATACCAAACACCCAAATCAAGCAATCAAGGAATCCTTGAGATAAGGAAAAAGATTGATACAACTTACATGGTAAGTTGGGAAAAAATAGGGTTGAAAAATGTTGATACATGATAAATTTAAAGGAGGAAAATTTATATTGCTGAAGAATATGATGCTTAGGGCTTGAAAAAATGATGTAAAATAGTAAATAAAAGAATAAAAATTATCCGTTTGGCTTTAACAAAAGCTTGAACAAGTAGTATAGAAGAATATGGGCTTGAACATGGTCCTAAATAGTAAATTCCTAATATCCCACTGCTAGTGCCAGAAAAAGGGAAAAACAAACACAAACCAATGGCATTACCCACATGACCTCATCATCATTTAGTATTTACCAATGCAAAATTTCAGAAAATAAATCACATAGATAAAATCATAGAACCAAATACCTGATGGAATGGAAACAATCGGCACTCCCAATGGCGGAGCCATGAATTTTTCTAGGGTTTTAGCTAGGGTTTTCAAGGGTTCAATTTGAACCCTTTGGCGTTTGATATAGATCGATAGCCATGAGCGGAAGCTGAGCTATTTGGCTTGTGGGCGAACTGGCGAAGCATCAAGCAACTGAGTCGTGAGTCTGTGAGTCTGTGAGACTCTGAACGCAGAGTCTGAGACTGAGAGTGATAGAGGGCTTCGTGTCCTTTCTTTCTCCTACAGCCTATTTTACTTTCTAACCAAGTAAACCAAGAGCCAACCAATAAAGTAACTTTATTAGGTTTACTATTCACAAAAGTAACTTTTAGATTGGGGGGCCACTGTATAAAGTAAAACTCAGATTTTGGGCGGGGGCCATGGATTGTCTCTGGCGATGCCAGAAACTCGTCTCGGGTTCCATGCATTGTGTGACAGTTGGCAAAAAAAAATGGGGAGAAGTCATTCCATTTTCTCCCCATGATTTTGACTTCCCACCATTTGATGTCTCTCCCCCTTATTCTCATACACTTATCACCACATGATATGTGTAGATGATTTTGACTTATGTGGAGATGATTTTGACTTCTCCACCACTTGTCACCTATTCTATGGAACCCGAGACAAACCCTTTCTAGCTTTGCCACAGACAATCCCGAGGCCGGGGACCAAAGTACAGAGACTAGTAAAAAAGGAAATTAAATATATATTTTTAATACTATATAACAAATGGAAATCAAAAAAATCGCCTGGGGATGGCCTCACCCCTGCCTGCAATCAATTAAAAGTGTGCACTTTGACAATGAGATCCAACAAGTGGTGGGCTCAAGCTAAGAGCAGGAAAGACCTGCGAAGTCTAGTACTCCTCACGCTTACCAAAGATTACTGGTCATCGCTCTCTTTATATTAATGGGTGGCACGTCGGATGTCAAAAAAAAAAAAAACATTAAAGAATTTTTAGGTATTGAAACTTGAGGGAGATTTTGTATAAAAAAATTGAGAGGGACATGCTTATTGAAATATGATGTTGTTACATTTTAATAACCAAAAATCTTTAGAGACATTTTGGATATAACAAAGAAAGAGGATGGGCAGGACCTTGGTGATATGTTCTTCTTTCGGGGCATTTTACCAAGAGAGCGAGGAGTTCGGTTACACTAATGAGGTCGTCATGTGTCCCTTTTAAATACTTCTTAACTGTGACTAAGATTCACCCACCTCTAGAGTTCACTTACTTATCCTTGATTTTTAGAAGAAAAAAAATATGAATTTTTTTAACCTTAGGAGTTAGTGAATTTTAACTAAGGTTTAAAAAAAATTAATATTTTTTTTTCCTAAAACCAAGAATAAGTGGGTCCTGTTATGCCCTTGAAGTTGCCATGTATCTCTTTTGATACCCATTAACTGTGGTTAAGATTCATCTACTCCTAATATTCACCCACCTATACTTAGTTTTTAGAAAAAAATATTAAAATTTTTAAACCCTAGTTAAAATTCACTAATTCCTAGCGTTAATTTTTTTTTCATGTTTTTTTTTCTAAAATCCAAGGATAAGGGGTGAACCCTAGGGGTGGATGAATCTGAACCACATTTAAAGAGTGTTGAAAGGAACACATGGTGGCCTCAATGGCGTAACCAGACTCCTATAACTGTAGAAAATTTCCAGTCTAATAATAGATTAGATGAGTGGGGGTAGTTGGGAACTAAGCATAATTTAAGTGTTTGTCTTATATAATGATTATGATAAAGATAGTTTAGGAATTTTGCAAAACTTCATCTTGGTTTTCAAGGGATCATTATATATAAGATAAGGAGAAGAAAATGAGATAAGAGCAAAGAGTAGTTTTGGAATTACAAAAGATTCAATCAACATTTTGAATGTGGAGCATCCTCTTTATATTAGTAAAGATGAAACGATATATTAAGGCTATTGAACTTATAACATTCGCTAGTCTTTTTTACTTTTACATGTTGAATATCATTTATTAATTGAAAAAATATTTTAATATTTTATATTTGAAATTCTCTCAAGTTGTAACCGGACTCCTTGGAGTCTAGTTATGCCCCTGAGGTCTCCACATGTCCCCATTGACACTCCTTAACTATGGTTAAGATTCACCCACTCCTAGGATTCACTCACCTATCCTTTGTTTTAGAAAAAAATATTGAAAATTGTAACCATAAGATTCAGTGAATTTAAACTAGAGTCAAAAAAAAAATTGATATTTTTTTCTAAAAACCAAGGATAGGTGGGTGAACTCTAAGGGTGAGTGAATCTAAATCACAATAAAGGAGTGTCAATAGGGACATGTGGTGACCTCAGGAGCTTAATCGGACTCCAAGGAGTCCGGTTACAACTTGAGAGAATTTGAAGTCAATATTTATGAGATAAAAAGTAAAAGAAAGATAAAATTGTACTTCTGGTCAACCTTTGATGAATATGTGAATTAATAAAAACTAGTGTACAGCATGTGCGATGCACGTGAGAGATAAAGGGGAGAGAGATTGAGAAGAGGGACCTAGTGAGGGCATTTCGATAAAATAAATTAAAGAATATTTTGGGTATAGAAACTTGAAGGATATTTTGGGTAAAATAAATTGTGAGAGACACGTTGCTTATTAAAATATGATGTTGGGACATATTAAGAACCAAAAAGGTTTAGAGATATGTTAGGTATAGCAAAGAAAGGGTGCGGGCGGGACCTTGGCGAGACGTTCTTCTTTCGGAGCATTTTGCCAAGATAGCAAGGAGTCCGATTATGCCACTGAGGTTGCCATGTATCCCTTTTAACACTACTTAACCGTTGTAAGCACCCTATTTTTGCACCCCCTATTCCTCTTCCCACTTCTTCAAATGCTCCAAGGTTTACCCAAGGCCCAAGCCTATTTGGCCAAACTTGTACCCAAACAACTCAATCAAGCCCAATTACTTAATCCCATTACCCAAGCCCAAGTAGCCAAGCCTAATTACCCAATTGTCTTAGGCAAAACTCAATTGCTTTAGTGAAATCCTAATTATCATAGCCCAAGCCCAATTGCCATAGTTAAAGTCCAATAACCATAACCCATGACCCATCTACTAACAACCCATAATCCATAAGGTCTAGTCCATATGCCCACATCTATTCAACCCATATCCAAGACCCACTAACCCAAGTCCACTTTCCACTTTCCTACAAAAGACCTTTTATTTTTTCTTCAAACCCCAAATAGCCCCATTTTTATGTTTACATACCTTTTTGACCACCCAATCATCTCTCACCAAGTACACACCTTTTTTACTAACCAATCACCTCATTTACTCTCTTACACCTCTTACACTCATTCTTACACCTCTTACAAAACAATTAATCCTCTTACACTCTTTTTGACCACCCAATTACCTCTCATCAAGTACATACCTTTTTGATTACCCAATCACCAACCACATCAATTTTGACCAACCAATCACCTCCCTTCTTCTCACCCAACCCTCTATTAATCACCAAATTGCCACAACCCCTTGAAACCTCTATAAATACAAGACTCTCACAAGCCATTTCTTCCACCTCCAAAATCCTAAGTGGAAACCCTAGCTCTTCCTCCTCTCACCCAATTTATTTCTTTTTAGCCTTGAAGAAAGTTAGAAGAAGCCAAGGTTTAGAGTGTGTAGGGAATTCTAGGAGTAAAAGCCTAGAGTTCTTCACTAACTCTCTTCCTTTGTGGACTCTAAAAACGCATCACCTCTTGGAGCATTGGAGAAGTAGTCTTGGAGTAGTAGGCACTCTTCCTTTTATTCTTTATCTTCTTCTTTAGTTCATATCTTTTTTTTATTTGTAGTCTTCTTCTAGAATAATTTGGGAAGACCTTTCTTTTCTCAAGTTTAGTTGGGTCTCTCTACACCAATCTAATGGTGTAGAGGGACCCCACCTCAAAAGAAAGGAGATGTCTTATTTTTTTCTCTCATGTAAATATTTCTTTCTTTCATATGTACCCACTAGTGTGGATATGGGTAGGCCCATAGAGAGTGGAAGCTAAAGCTATACCTCTCTTTTTTATTTTGTTTCTTCATTTTGATTCTAGTCCTTCTTCTAGAATCATTTGGGAAACTCATCATCACTCCAATTTTCATAGTTGAATCTCATTACATCATTCATAATGGTGTAAATGGACTACATTAGAGAGGAGATGATGAGTTTTCATTTTCTTCACTTATCACTTTTTCATTTCTTTCTTTTTTCTTCATGTTCTATTTTGAATGGATAAATGATGACTTAAGGACCTATGGACTTAAAGAGGACTTTATCCAAAATGCCTCATATCAAAGACAATGGTATTTGATTTATTATCAACACCAATCCAACAAAATAGGTGTTGGCAATAGACCATTTACTATTCACAATGCACACCCCTCTTTATGTCCTAAAAACAATCTTTTAGCCTAACTTTTCCTTAGCATTTCTCTTGAATTAAATTTGACTTTAGTTAAGTTTGCCAAAATCTCACCTATATGAAAATCCAAAAAAAAAACATGATAAAATCTCAAAATACCAAAAAAATCTAAAAATACCAAAAGACCAAAAACATGCTTGCTAGATCTTGGTTAGCCTACTCAACCATGGTTAACACCCTTCTAACCGCGGTTAGACCTAGACCTTGCACTTGACCAACCCGGTCAACTAAACCCTAGCCCCTAGGCTAGACCCTTGACCACCTTATGCACACACACACGCACCCTTAGCCTTGGCACGGGCTCATGTGCCAGAACTACGCTCGGTCTGATCTCACCCCAATGTGAGTACGTAGGCAACCCAACCCGGGTTCGACCCTAGTCCATCTAGCTTTCTTTCTTTCTTGGATTAGCATTTGATTAAACATTTAGACGTTTTAATTAATATTGAGATTAAATTTGGCTTAAATTTATGGAGTAGGTAACCATTACAAAATGGGGGTCTTGGGGTGCCTAACACCTTCCCCAGGACTTAATCGAACCGCTTACCCTAACTCTAATAGACCATTTGCCTTATCCAAATCAATCCGGGACCTATCCCTAAGAATGAATAGGTGGCGACTCTTAGTCAAACCACAAATGTGAAAGTGGGTAGAAAAATCCATGCTCACAACCGTAATTAAGATTCACCCACCCTATGGTTCACCCACTTATCCTTGATTTTTAGAAAAAAAATATGAAAATAAAAATTTAACACTTGGAGTTTGTGAGTTTTAATCAAGAAAAACCAAGAATAAGTGGTAAAACCCTAGGGGTTAGTGAATCTTAACCACAATTGGAGTCTCGTTACGCCCTTGAGGTTGCCATGTGTCTCTTTTGACACCCCTTAATTGTAGTTAAAATTCATCTACCCTTAAAGTTCACCCACCTATCCTAGGTTTTTAGAAAAAAATATTAATTTTTTAAACCTAGTTAAAATTTATAAATTCCTAGGGTTTCATTTTTTTTCTAAAATCCAATGATAAGTGGGTGATTCTTAGGAGTTGGTGAATCTCAACCATGGTTAAAGAGTGTTAAAAGGGACACATGGTGACCTCAATGGTGTAACCAGACTCCAAGAAGTCGGGTTATAACCGTAGAGAATTTCAAGCCTAATAGATAGATGAGTGAGGGGTAATATGGGTACCAAGCAAATATTTAATTAAGGATTTGGCTTATGTAATGATTATGACTATGATAAGGGTAGTTTAAGAATTTTGTAAAATTTCATCTACATTTTCAAGGGCTCATTATGCAAATGGTAGTTTTGAAGTTTTGCAAAATTTTATCATGTTTTCAAGGCTCATATGCAAAAGGTAGTTTTGGAATTTTGTAAAGATTTAATCAAAGTTTTGAACATGAAGAATCCTCTTTATCTTTACTATTATAATGCGAGAGCCTTGTGTAGATAAATTTTCGAAATTCCCAAACTATCCTTATATAAAAACAAAACATTGATTTAATGTTTTACTTTAATTCCCAAACTACCCCTTGCCTTTGATTTAATGTTTTACTTTAATTCCCAAGCTACCTTTGTTCATCTATCTATTTAGAATCACAGCCAATGCGGGTTAACACGTGTCGCTTTTAATTCCTATTAACTGTGGTTAACTCCTTCCCCTCGCGCTCACGTGCATCACACGTGCTACTAGCGAGTTCAATCGCACCCACGAGTTAACATGTGTCCCTTTTAACTCCTATTAACTGTGGTTAACTCCTTCCTCTCGCTCTCACGTGCATCGCACGTGCCACCCGCAGTATATAGCAGAGAAAGATGTATAGATGAAGGTTACCAAATTTACTAGTCATAATCAATGTTAATTGCGGTCATTTCAAGATGTATTTTTTGTTGAATGTTTAGCACTATCCTTCACTTAGGCACTAGTGAACTTGTTAATCTTTACTAGTATTTTTTACCCATGTGTATGGAATATTATTCTATTAAGGATATTGCTACCCCAATCGCAATCTTTCATAGACGCAACGTGGTGGCTACAAATGTCAAAACAGCTTCTGATATTTATTTTTAATCTATTAAAATATCAAACATCTTCACTTGTTGCTCTGCTTTTTGTGTCTTTTTGTGTCTGTAAACTTTTGGAGTTGTTACGATAAGGGTTAGTACTCCTCTTCTAATAAATATAAAAGTATTTTGATATTTTCATTGAAGACAATTCACTTAATAGAGGAGATAAGAATATAAAAAAAATCAAACTATATTTATTATCTCTTGTATTAATGACTAATGACTGATCTCCTATAAAAAGACTAAACTACTCTTTACTCATTTCATAATTAATTAATACATGGGTAAAAATATCAATATATATATAGAGGTGTTGCTAGTAGTTCAGTCAATTAATGAATTTGTTAAGCTTCATCAAGACATTTTTATCCCTGTATTAATTATCAAACTAAGTATAGATAATAGTAGGATCCATTACATTATTCTACAGACAGGAGGAATGTGACCTAAACTACATAGAAATGTAAATAAATTTTACAATGAATGATGCCATTGTCATTCGGCGCAACGGCTTCGATTCCCATCCCAAAAAATGGATTGTAGTGCAGTGCAATGATTCTAATTATTTACCTAATTAATTAATTGATTTTGAACTCATCAGAAATGATTACATAAACAAGTGAAATAGAAAAGTTTTATTAGTTGGGCCACGAGTACCGGATTAGGGCATATGTTGTTAGGGAATAAACCCAAAACAAGATATATGAGATATGCAAAATAGACAAAAATAAGAACATGAACAGACACACAAGAAACTCCAAATTTACGTGATTCCCTCAAGTTGAGGTATATCCACGGAGTCGCTGAGATTTCACTATGATCTGGAGCTAGAGAGGAAAATACAGAGTTATGATCTAAACAACAGTAGCCACTCATCACTATGCTTAATTGTATTAGGATGTTCAGTCCGAACAGGCTCCACACTACCTATTATATGTACCCTAACTAAGAAAATCAATTAATTTCAAGGTATTCCGTGGGAACGATTTCTTGTTCCGTTTCTAGGAACTCATTTGTTATGGTGCGCACGTTTCTTTCGCAATCAGTTTTCAAGTAACCAAAAAAAAGTTGATCCTCCTTATGGAACAGAATGAAACTCTCGGGCTTGATAAGTAAAAAAATTTGAGCATTAAATGGAGAATCTTACACGCGAGTTATCCATTTTTAGAACAGTTTAAATACAAAGAGGAGCTTTACTTCACCGTGTTCAGCAGAGCTCCCCTTTTTACATTATCTCAATGGCAATCATGTAATTACGTGTGTTGCAAAATTACCCCTGCAACTTTCAGTAATTACAAACGTGCCATGGGCTTAGAGTAAAAAAGGGTGTCCACTTCATCACCGTGAAGCAGAGCTCCGGATGAAAATTAATCTCTTTTTAGAATCAGTTTCTGATTCGGAACAATGCCAAACACCACCAGTTACCCAAAGTATGTCTTCAATAGCCAAATTTATAAGATCAAACATAACTAAGATAATTGTAGCATTAGGCTTAGTAGTCCCATTCTAAAACTTGCAAACCAAAACCATTTGAAAACAGTTTAGTATCAACGTCCGGTACACTGAAAAGTGACGTTGCAGTCGTCGTTAACGACGACGGTGTACTCATGAGCAGGCCTCGAAAGGAATGTCGGTAGGCGCCCCAAAATCCTACAGACGCACATATTATCCACCTCCTTCCACCACCTACAGCAATCCTCAACTGGCCCTGAATTATGGTGTCTATGTCTGTGCCTATGCCCATGGTGGTGCTCATGCTCATGCTCTTGCTCTTGTTCGCCTTCAACCTCGCGCTCCGGTTGAACGGGAGAGGGTGGCTCTAATGGCAGCATTGAACATGCATGGCTCACAAGTGCAAACTGGGAGATGCAAAGTGGTCGCGGCGGTAGCACCGGCACACACTTAATACTAGTTATCAGAACTAGGAAAACCGCTAGAAATGTCAATGTATGAGTACTAAGTCTCTCCATGCTCGCTATCCCGACGAATTGGGATGATTCTGCAACTCAATTGCTCTACCTTAGCTGTTACTTATACCTGTATACTCATAAGCTTCATGTTTCCCATACTTTAATGGCTGTCAAGAGGTTAAAGAAACTGAATGATTCAAGGGAATGAGGCACATTTATTAGTAGGTTATCTGGAAGAGCTTAGCTTTTGAAGAGTTAAGAGGTTCTTCATTCATCTGGTGTGAGGTGTATTAGGTGATATACTAGTTATCTTTCACATGGGTATTGTAGCAACTACAATGTTCCTACTTCATGCAAGAACAAACTAGTATTCTGTTGGGCTCATAGCTATACAGGGTTTTCCCACATTGTTCTGTGATGGACACAATTGTCACAATTATAGAATGGTTCGAAAAACACAATCCGAGACTTTCCAACAACAAAAAAAAACCTGTAAAAAGGTGGGCAGGTAGATCGTTCTTGCTCGTGCTCCTCCCGACCCTATGCTATATAAAGCCAATATTTAAATTAAATTAGGACTTTATTAGTGAGACCATCTTAGGACCGAGAGCTTGCTCCCGGAGCACAGGATTTCGGGTGGGGAAATAGGCCCTACCTGAAATGTCGTGCTCGAGGAGCATGGTCTCAATGGGCCCCACCTAAAATCCCGTGTTTGGGATCGAACACTGTCTCAGTGGTCTCGCCCTAAGACGATCTTAGAAGCTTTGTCCTTAAAATTAGGAAAAAATACATTCACACCCCCTTAGATTTGATGAAAATACACATAGACACCCTCAGATTTCAGAAAATATATTAGCTACCCCTACTTTTTAAAATATTGACCCTTACACCCTTTCCATCAGTTGACCGTTAGTCAACTGACAGAATGGTGAATGGTGATGTTATGTGATAAAGTGGTATGAACTATCAAAAATGTCATCTACTAAAGTTGTCATTTTCCACTTTTCACATATACCAAATTGCCCCCTCCTTTTTAAATGAAGCCAAATTCTCTAGGGGTAGCCATGTGTCCATTTTGACACCCCTTGAGGTGGCCACGTGTCCTTTTTGACACCTCTTAAATGAGGTTAAATTCACCCATCCCTAGGGTTCACCCGCCCATACTTGGTTTTTTTTTTCTTTCTAAATATTAATTCTTTTTATAAAATTTAAAAACTGTTTTTAAGTCTTTTTAATATTAAAATATTAAAAAAAATTTAATATTAAAATAAAAACCAAGGATGGGTGGGTGAACCCTAGGTGTGGGTGAATCTAACCCCATTTAAGGGGTGTCAAAAAGGACACATGGCTACCTTAAAAGGTGTCAAAAGGACACTTGGCCACCTCAAGGGTTCACCCGTCATCCTTGGTTTTTTTTTTTTTTAATATTAAAAAAACCTTAAAACAGTTTTTAAAAAATTAATATTTTAAAAAATAATTAATATATAAAAAAAAAAACCAAGGATGGGTGAGTGAACCCTAGGGGTGGGTGAATCTTAACCACAGTTAAGGGTGTCAAATGGGACACGTAGCTACTTCAACGGGTGTCAAAAAAGACATGTGGTCACCCCTTGGGTTCACCAGCCCATCCTTGTCTTTTTTATAAAAAATATTAATTCATTTTATTTTAATATTAAAAAAGCTTTAAAAACAATTTTTAAATTAAAAAAAAGTTAATATTTAGAAGAAAAAAAACCAACGATGGGCGGGTGAATCTAACCCCATTTAAGGGGTGTTAAGAAAGACACGTGACCACCTCAAGAGGTGTCAAAAAGGACACGTGGCCACCCCTAGAGGATTTGACTTTATTTAAGAATGAGGGGACAATTTCGTATATGAGAAAAGTAGAAAATGACAAATTTAGTAGAGATGACATTTTTAGTAGATTATACCATTTTATCATATGACATCATCATTTTTCAATTGACTAACAATCAACTTATGGAAGGGGTGTAAGTGTCAATATTTTGAAAAGTAGGGGTACTTATGTATTTTTTGAAGCCTGAGGGGTTTATGTGTATTTTCGTCAAACCACAGGGGGTGGGGGTGACCGGGGGGTGGGGGTGGGGAGGTAAATGTATTTTCTCATTTAAATTAACACCCTCCTACTTTGCTTAAATCATGCTCTTATGCAGACGACAAGGCAATCAATGACACATTCATATCGGACGAACCACACCAAATTTTTTTTTTTTTTTTTTTCTGGAAGGTAAGCTGGGGTTAGGTAAACCGCTACCGGAGAAACATAGGCGGGATTTGATCCCAGGTACCTGATACAACTCCAAGGGACTTTACCAACTAAGCTAGCTAGCACCTATAACCTCACCAAAATAGCGAAAACTCACTTTTTTCTATTTTAGCTATATACTTTTTTAAATCACTCCCAGCAGCCTCACCAATTTAACAAAGAAAAAAAAGGATAGAGAAACATTATTTTATTATTTGTGTGGGACCACAAAAAGGAAGGGAGAGTGAAATATTTGGTTTGGTGAATGTATAGTATTCACCACACCAAATCAAAATGGTTATTTTAAAGAGGTTGCTGGAGACTCCTTTTTGCAATTTTTAGTGTTTTGGCTCAATAATATAACTAAAAAATTATTTTGGTGAGGCTATCGGGAATGCTCTTAAAATAACAAAAATACTCCACTCCACATTTATTAGTCACAATAACAAATATACCCATTTTCTATGTATTTTTTATGATGACAAAAACCCTCATCATATTTTCTAAAATGATAAAAATATTCAATTTCACTACCCTTGTTCAACTAAAATTTGTAAACCCTATTTTTACACTTTCATTTGATAAAAACAGTACTCTTCCATGTGACTGTGATTGTTAATGTTTCTTTACTTCAAACCATGGTTCAAAAACCCGAAAACTCGATTCAACTCAAAAGTTAGTTGAGACGAATAGCTCGGAAAACTTGAAAAAAATCCGACTCGGTCTAACTCGGAATATATATGTATCAATTAGATAATGAGGAGTGCTAGTCCTACTCTCGATCAACCTTTACTCTCACTATCCACCAACCACTTGTCCACTTTAATGAAATTAAAACACTTGTTCACAAAAAAAAAAAAAAAGTAGACAAATGGTTGGTAGAGAGTGAGAATAGTGCTGACATTCCTCATTAGACAATTACCAATATTTTGACATTTTATACAAGATTGAAACACAAATAATTTTAAAAAACTGAATTAAAAGAATCCAAAGTAGGCTGTTTTGCAACCTAAAACCTAAAAACCAGGTTTAACAAAACCCTTAATAGGTTAGATTTGTAGCCTCAAAGAAAAATATAATGCAACAATAGTGTAACGTTCAAGTTTAGGTAAAACCGAGTCATGTAACTCGGGTGACTCACCGAGTTTTTGAACTGTGCTCCAAACATAAGAAAAAGAGACTGGAATTTTTGCAAAGTTTTCAAGATTGCAACCCAACAACAACAAATAAATTGATAATTCATTTTTCACATAGTAAATAATTTACATTGTAATACTATTTCGGTGCAAAGAAATAGACCCTTACTTTGAATTATCACTTTTCACATAAATGTGTCAATCTGATTATCTGTTCTGTTCATCGTTTAAATGAGCATATAATAATTTAGTTTTTCCTTACTATTATCTCTTTTGTTACTCCACAATTCTACATAACAACTAAAATAAATGTAAAATGATAAAGATCAAATGGCCGAGTAAAAGCTTTCAAATGAATACAGGGGTTGATAGTAAATGCAACATTTCTGTGTATGAAGGGCACAGTAAACCCGACTGAAGGGTTCTTTCCTACTGCCCATCTAACCAATGTATGTACACCAAAATATTGGATGGAGAAGATGGCCGAACTCCCAAGAATGTCCCCCTTCTCTTAGAACTTTTTCCCTCACCTCTTCCATTAGAAATTTCCTAACAATGGATCCCATATGGATTACGAAAGGGAAAGGGCCTCGCAATTCCCAAACAGGAAATTCATCCATTCAGTGCTCCTGCAGCCAAGACTTCTTTAGCTGTAATTCCGTAGTATCTCCAAAGCACTTGGCCTTCACCAAACAAAAGTGGGTACAGAACCCCAGTGACGAGTGGACTCGGCATGTCTTCAGAATGTAACAAGCACTGCAGGCAACGCCTTTACCTTGAATGAGTATCCCCCATGCTTTTGTTGAGTGAAGCTGGTGGCTGTTGTTGTTACAATTGCACTTGTCTTGATCTGCACCAACTCTATTTTCTTCGTCTTTCAGTTCTTCAACTAAGATGATGCCATCTGGGGTAGATTTCCCTTCCGTCCATCTCTTTCCAATGAGGGGCCAGCTCTCAGCCCCAGCTTTCTCTCTCTCCAGTCTGGTTGTGGTGGTCGCTGAAGATTCTGATCTGTCCTTGGAGTAGATATGCACCAGGAAAGGCGCTTCCTCTATGTTCCTCACAATCTGTTTCACAATGGTACATAAAATGCAGTCAGATAATAAGAAATTCATAAGAACGATCATAAAGTAGATTGACTCTAATAATTAAGAAAGAAAAGGCAAACACAAATAATAGAGCAAATCACAATTTTGTTTCCTTTTTGCCATATAGATAAAGTTATGACTAACCTCTACAACGGAATCTCTTATCCAGTCATCAAGCTTTTCAGAGGAGATGACCTCCTTATTAACAACCTTCTTCCATGCATTGATATTTGTCTCCCTCCTGTTGGAGCAGGTCTCTTCCTTGAAAAAAATGGGATCCAAATTGATTGGATGGCAACTCGTCATGTTCGCTGCTCTACTACCATTATCTTGATTCACAACTAAGCAAGCTCGTGCAGTATACTGATGCTGCTGACGAGACTTGGTCTTCACTTCTTGAAGGAAAGACTGGGTCCGTCCCAAATGTCTCTGTTGCTCATCCGCATTTCGATATGAGAATAATGCATTTCCACCACCGCTACCCAAACATAGCCCCAAAGACTCCATCTAAGAGGAAGAAAATATTGCCTGTTTTCTACACCAGATAAATCATTAAGATTAGGTCAAAATCAAGACCAACTAAGAAGCTTTATATGTTGTAGTGAATAAAGACAAAAAAAATGACTAAAGATATAGGAAAGATAAGAGCGAGCAATGTTGGAGTGGGTTTCGTCCCCCGCATGTGCATCTTATAAACACAATCTTATGTTCTAACTTGTGGAGCGAGTCATATCCCATGGGCATCAAATAAATACATGTTCAGGTCTAATTCCATCCATTTGCATCATATAGACGCCTTCTTATGTACTAACTCATGCAAGCCACCAAAAAATTTGTAAGGATGAAGCACTAACTTCAGTAAGCAAAAGGTGTGAGGGTCTCAAATAAATCCTACAACTCATACCAAATTAAATACATAAGATTTCTAAGAAATATAAAGCTACTATGAGTATTATGCACCTTGATGCATCCAGAAGACATACTCAAGTTGCTGTTGGCTACACACATTTTGTGGTGCAAGCGCGGGTCGAGGCCACTATTTGGTAGCCCCACATCTGATAAAAAATTAACCAAATCTTCTTATCAATTGCCTTATTTTGGTCAAGAAAAGAGATCGACCGTTTAAAAAAAAAAGTCAATAAATAATGGATGGTTAGAATCAACTGATCAGGACAATTCTTTGTCGACATATTTCCTTCGTGGGACGAGTGACGACTAAATTTTGTGCAGATCCTATGCATGTGCGCCAAGTATGTGGCATGTGTGGGCAAGGAAGGTTTCTTATGGTCCACCCACTCTGTTCCAGATGTTCCTCAACTTTTAGTAGCTCTACATATTTGAAATGAGTAACCTCAATATGCCTTACTTTTCTTCCCAAAAAACGTTTTCAAGGGGAAAAAATCTAAAAATTTTTATCCTGTAACTCAGTTTTCTTTCCGATAAAAGAATTTGAATCCGGGTTTTTCAGTACAAAATGTACTTTTGCGTTAATCTTACATCCAGTTAATGGATGGAATGTGGACAAACAATCTTCAACCATAAATGGGTAGGAGGCCCACCAACCTGAACATCCAAATTGATAGGTCATCTCTTGAGCCATCCATAGGCCAAAAGTTCGTTGATCAGAAGATCCTATCCCTAAAATTCTAATAAATCGATCTTTCTCTATTATACAGGTTCAACAAGTAGAGTGTAGTCTACAATTCTGTACTTAGCCATGGTTCAGCCAATAAATTGCATGTGCACCATTGAATTATTGAAGAAAGGGAATAGAATCAACCTACAAGTAAAAGGCAGCACTACCTTGGTCATCATGTAGTCAGAACACTTAAACAGTTGGAATTTTAAAGTGATAAAAATTGATGCAAATTGGCCTACAGGATTTTACCCATAAAGACTGTAAAAATAGGCTATTGTCCCAATATATGTAACATTTTTTTTCTTTTCCTAATATTCATTATGAGTTTTATGTTATAACATAAATACAATTTGTATTCACTAGTTTACTTCAGACAAAAGTAGAATTATGACATTAAATTACATGAAAGGGACTCTGATTGAATTGAGATGTAGTAAATGTCCATAAATTCCATCCCACATGATTTACTCTTCAGTACTTTTATATCATTTGTTCATCCATGAGTTATCTATATTCTATAAGTGGTGATTTTATAATTCAGTGAATCGATATAATCTAATTCTCCACCTTGATTACTATAAAATTTTCCTAATGTATATAATGTTTAGAAAGCACAATAAATGCATAAAATTCTAAAAACTTCTATTCCCAGAATGTTTTTTTTTTTATAATTTCTCCCCCAGCCCTTTTCTTCCCCATCCCCTTTCCTATAAAGTCCGGATACCTTGATCTTGATATTCAATTACAAAGTTCAGTTGATTCAACTGATAGCAAACAGTACAAAACCAGACAAACAATTCCTTAAAAAAATTGGGTGGTGCAACAAGCAGCCCAATTTTTACTGAAATACACCAATCTAAAAAAATCTCTAGTTAACCAAAAAAAAAAGTTATAAAGACCAAAAAGTCTTCTTTGAAAAAAAATTAGATGATCCCTTTTGGATTTAAGGGGAAGAGACAGTGGTGGTAGAGGCAGATGGTTTGGTGGCGGAAGGCCTTACAGCCAAGGCAATCCACAAGCGCTTAGGGGTTGGTTACGGTTTGGAACAATGCCATAAAGGGAAAAGGGGCTTCGTATTGGGCACACCTTGAGCCTCTACTGGTTCAAAATTCCAATACCGGACTCGTGAGGTCAAGCTCAGGTGCTCGCCTTGGGATGCTGTGTTTGCGGCTTCAAACCCATCTCGAAATGCTTCCGAGCATCTAAAGAAAGGAATTTCCCCCAATTTCAGCTCTAGCCCAACACCCCTTTCTTCAATTTCACCTTCCTGAATCTCGTCCAGTGCTTTGCCATTTTGGCAACACCATAACAACCTTAAGCGTAGTTCTGAACTATCTTATGGGGCGTTTGGATTGGATTTTTTTGGCCAAAAATTAATTATGGTAAACTTGATTGTGTAGAATTCAATGGTCAAATAATCATTTTTTCAAATAATAGTGTTCGGAGAATACGTAGGTGAGTCTCTCAACTTCGTATTCTCCAAACACTATTATTTGAAAAAATGATTATTTGACCATTAATTTCTACACAATCAATTTTACCATAATTAATTTTTGGCCAAAAAAATCCAATCCAAACGCCACCTTACTCTTCGGTTATTGTTTCTTCAAATGCTCAATATTTGATGCTTACGAGTGGGGATGTGGATTTGGGAGCTTTGGCTATGTTGGAAGATAGAGTAAAGAAGATGAAAAGTCCCAAGCCTTCACCTGGATCAACGCTTAGCAAGACCCAGAGCAATTCTGCTCCAATCATGAAACAAAATCTAAACCTACACAACTCTAGCAACCATTGATATTGGTGGAAGACCCCTTCGGGTTTATCTTTGCCCAGTAGTATTTGGTGTTCTTGTGTTCTTGCTTTTTTTTCTCCTCTTATATTGCATAAGCTATTTATTTCCTACTATATTGCATATGCTATTTACCAATTAAAAATAATAATAAATTGACAGTTACATTCTTTCTCTTTTTCTTTATTATTATTATTTTTTTTTGGGGTAGGCAAAAGGGTTCGTGGTTAGTTAGGTAGGTCTTTGACATCATTATTCAAAAAACCTCACCAAATCGCAATTGCATACGGCAAAGTTACTGTCGTTAAAGCCTATATGCCGAGATCAAACCAGAATCCATGAAAGCATCATAAAAAACTTAATAAACAGAAAAATATCGATCAGATTTCTAATAAACACAAGAAAATCCCTAAAAAAATAGAAGCTTTAGGGCTTGTAAAGTAGAGACAGATGAGATCCTCAAGAAAAGAAAGCTAATCTTCTCCAATAACGCAGAATCGAAATCAGAATAAGCAATTTAATCAAAATACGAAGAACAATGTTGAATCGAGAAAAGGAGATATGAAGATCAAACCTGTAATCAGTGATGTGAGAGAAAGAAGGCCTATTTTCTCTTCCTCCTCCTTCAGGACAAAAACTGATAATGGGGAGAGAGATAAAGCTGTTTCCGTGTTTTTCTTTTTTTTCTTTTCTCGTACATTTATAGGATAGGAAGGGTTACGTGGCATAGCATGCCTTTCACGCTTGCTTCCACGTTCCCCCACGCGAATTCCTCACACTCTTATTCGCCTACCTTCTTGACCACGTTTTTCTTTCTCCACGTCATCTCCTTCCTTTAAGTCCTTCTCGGTAATTCAGTTATCAGCAGTGATTCCTGATTAGCGGACCTTCGGTCCGTTTCCTATCTTGACTGGTGATCTTCTCCAGTTGTAACCGGTTTTGGGCAAAACCGGTTACAACCCTGTGGTCACCCCATGTCCTTTCTTATACCCCTTAACTGTGGTTAAGATTCACCTACCCCTAGGGTTCACCCTCCTCTCTTTGGTTTTTAGAAAAAATATTTTTAAAAAATTAACCCCAGGAGTTGATAAATTTTAACCACAGTTAACATAAATTTTTATTATTTTTTTCTAAAAACCAATAATACGTAGATGAACCTAAGGGGTGAGTGAATCTTAACCATAGTTAAGAGGTGTCAAATGAGTCACGTGGCCACCTCAGGGGCGTAACCGGTTTTGGCAAAACCGGTTACAACTGGAGAAGAATACGTCCCTTCGTTCTTAACCCGTGTCCCTTTTAACACCACCACCACCCACCAACCTTGGTTAAACTTAAATAAATTAAAGTTAAGATTTTTTTTGTTGAGAAAAATCAAGGTTGGATGGTTTATTTGTGAGTTAATCTTAAGCTCAATGAATATTTAAAAATAGGATTTTGGCTACTGAGACAACAAAAGGGTCGAGACCATGTATGGGATTTCAGGTGGGGCCCACGTTCACATGGTAGGCCCACCTGAAATCCTGTGCACGTATGCACGGTTTCGGTAGTCTCAACCCTTCTACAGTCTCAAAATCATTTCCCTTCAAAAATAATGGCAGGTGTGGATCAACGGGGACAGGCCATTTCATTACGACAACCATGCATTAAGCATTTTCCTTCGAGTATCAATACGGATCTGCTACCGCCTATCAGTACCAGCTACTTTTTTTTGGAAGGTACCAGCTACCCTTACCCCTGTTTGTTCTAGAGAAAATAGGGTGTGGGAAAGAAAACTAGAAAAGTGAAAGAAAAGATAATCTAATTTTTTTAATGTTTGACTAGAAAGAAAACTGTTGTGGAAAAAATGTGAGAAAAACCAATCCTAAAATTTCAGTTTCTTCTAAATAGCTTAATTTTTTTTTTTGTTTGAAAGGCCCCACAGGATATAGATATCATTTACCTACATACATCACTAGAGTCAACCGGTCAGAAGTTACCTAGGATAGTAGAGCTCTTGCAACTCTTACCCCTTGGGGAATTAGATACCCAGACCTCCACCCCACCCTTGGGGGGGATTCTAAAAGGCTTAATTTAGGACATGAAATAAAGAGAAAATCTCCATTTTATATCTTGTCACCGCCACCACATCAACTCCCTCCACCATCGCCACCTGCCATCTCCATCGTTGCCACCACAATTTTTTTTAAAGATTTTTTTTTCTTAGCACTGGAGAAAAAATTAATTTTCTTTTTCTTTCTTTCTCATATTTTTTTATTTTCTCAACAACCAAACAGTAAGTGAGCCAATCTGGTTCATTTCATGACTTCTTTTTCTATCCTTTTATTTTCTAACCATCCTAAGACTCCGATTGATCACATGTTTATGCTGTTTTTGGTTGCCGAGAAAATAAGGGTTGGAAAAGAAAATTGAAAGATCTGATTTTCCTTTGTTTGGTTTCAAAGAAAGTGAAAAATGGAAAAGGAAATTGGGAGAAATTTTTTTTGATGGATTTAGAATCTTTAAAAAAACATTAGATTTTGAAGAAAAAAGAAAAGAAAAAGTAATCGGGTTCTAATTTCTCTCATCTCTTGTTCTTCCTCACTCCAAGTCTCCAATACTAATTTCTAGCGGTGGCACCGGTAATTCCAACGATGACAATATCATATTCCTCCATCTCTTTCTCACCTCTATATTTCTCTCTCCCGAACTCACGGTTTGGGGGCTTTGATTGATTTAAACAAGTTAAAATAAGGTTTTGATAGGTTGTAATCTTGATTTGGATAAGGATTTAAGTTTTGAAATGAGTTTTAAAAATTCCACGTTGGATTTTAGTTGAAATAAGTAAAGTTTTCTAAAAAAAAACTGAAACAGTAGATGGGTGTTTGGATTGATTTAAAAATAAGATTATGATAAGTTTTAATCTTGATTTAGATAATGATTTAAGTTTTAAAATGATTTTTAGAAATTCCATATTGGATTTTAATTGAAATAAGCAAATATTTCCCAAAAAATAAATCTAAAAACAGTGGTTGTGACGTCCCTGTCGTGAGGAAGAAGACAGAGAGACAGCCGGTATTTTTTTATTTGTTTTAGATTTTTTTAAAAATAGGCTTTAAAAAATGTCTTAAAATATAAAAAAAATATTTAAAAGTGTAAAAAAAATTGGAGTAAAATTAAAATTTTTGAAGTTATTTTAAAGGATTAGGCATATTTTGATAATTAAAAAAAATAGGGGCATTTTGGTAATTTCTAAAAATGAGCAAAATTTCTCTCTAATTTTCTAGACAACCAAACAATTGAAAATTTATAATTTTCTTTTCTTTTCTTTTTCACATTTTCTCGACAACCAAACACAGCATTAGTGATTGTAGTTTCCTTTTTCCTCACGAACAAGATGAGTTGTCTCAACTTAACTCGAGCAAATTGAAATCATGGTAACATAACACAAGAATTTGGAGAATTCTCTAGTGATCTATATTTATCAGTGTTGTTAGAACCGGACTGAGCAACAAACCGGTAGAGTGGCCAGTTCCACCGGTTCAACCGGTCTGGTTCGATCGTGTACGTTTTTGTCAAAAAATTTCATTTTTTCCCTTAATTCTTTACGGTTCTGATCGGTTCCAATCGGTTTTACAACTGGTTCTACCGGTTTTGACCAGTTCTGACAATTCTGGCCGATTACCGGTTCCACCGATTCAACTAGCTGGTCCGATTGGGACAACACTGTTATTTATCTCAATCAGATTTAATAGTAGAACAATGATATACACAGTAAGTTAAGCAAGAAGAGAATGATTCGATTATTGAAAAAAAACTCTTCTATACAATTAAAAACTGGAGCATTTTATACAATCTAAATAAGGAAACTATTAGTCTATAAAAAAAATATAAAGAAACTATTATTACTACAGCTATCTAAACACCCACCATTTGTGTAACAATTATATGATTTGACCTTAACCTTCCTCCCATACGAATTAGGACTACATGTACCGAGCTTTGGCTCGAATTTAAGCATGATATAAATGTTTGGTAGAGTTAAGTCCCATATACCACCAAAGCAAAAAGTCCCTTTCAGATTCTTTTATTTCAAATCAGACCTAATGACCATGAAGTGGTTTAAAACTCTCTATAGTACCTTAGTATAGTGAGCTGAGCCGCAAGATTGTAGGGCCCACTTGATCTGTAGTGCCGTTCGATTTTTAATCCGGCGGCTCAGCTCTTAGTAGGTACTATCAAGAGTTTTAAGTTAACTTTTGGTACCAGTCACGCGGTTTGGCTGCAATCCTGATGGATTGATTGATTAGTGTGATCAGTATATTCTATATATTCTAATCAACTGAGTTTCTTTATCAGTGGAGCATGGATGATTAATGATATTTATACTATTGATGATAGCAAGGCATAGCCAGGAAATCAAAGTATATATATGAGGAAAATTAATGGGGGGCGTAACCCCCAAGTTTTTTTTTTGAGTTATGGGTTCATCAAGGTGATAAAATTCGCTAATATTGCAGTCAATAAAGGTCTATAAGAAAGAAAAATAAGGTCCCCTTTTTAATTTAGAAAGTCATTATATAAAGAACAATGCTTATATTATCTCTTGGTATGTTATCTAATGTACCGCCACGTCATCCTATCCCTTTTAACACCCCTTTAACCCTGATTAAGCTTAACTAAAATAAAGTTAATTTTTTGTTTTTTTCCCACAAAACCAAGGTTTGGTTGCTTAACCCTGGAGTGAGTGAATCTTACAGTTGGTGAGTGTTAAAAAGTTGGGTGTGGACCAATGAGAACCCCAATTTCATTACATAGTGGCAATAGGCCGTAAGTTAAGCATTTTCCTTATATGAATAAAATTTACTATATTTTTATATTATAGAGATTGTTTTTTCCCATGCACATCCTACTGGGTGGAACGTGCTGGCCTCCTCTGCTTGACATGTGTACCTTTTAACACTCATTAATTATAGTTAAGAGTCACTCACACTTAGGGTTTATACATCTACCCTTGATTTTTAAATAAATTAAAACCTGAGCTATTATATCTTAACTAGGTTTAAAAGGGACACATGAATGCCTAAAGAATCAATCTCTTTATTTTATACAAATAAAAAAAAGTAAATAGTTTTATTTGGGGCTACTATATACAAAACATAGGTGTTAAGTACTTTTTTTTAAAAAAATATACCTATAATATGAGTATTTTGAAAGAACATTGGAGGGCCATGGCCCCTCCCGGCCCCTAGCTCTACCCCATTGCCTACACGTTATAAATAGAGCAGTGTTTTGGGACTTGGATCAGAATCGGCCAGTCAACCGGTCCCAAATGTTGGGAATGCAGACAACTTTCAGTAGATTGCTCGAGAGATGACAAGGGGCAAAGCCCCCCTATGACGCACGAAGTGGCCGTCATTCTACAAGGGTATTTTCGGCCTTACGGTTTTAACCCTAAACTTATAATAGTTTGCGATTTTTTTAGGGGTGTGTGTGAGAAGTGATCGACATTCTTACTGTGTACTCTTTATCTTATAGTGAATTGGTGTGGCTCCCGAGGATGTAGGCATGTTACCGAACCTTGTATATCTCTGTGTTCTGTCTCTATTTTATTATCTACAACTTTTTTTATTTGATGTGTGATTTATGTGATTCATAGTTAGTTCAAATCCCAACACCAAAATCAAACTGAACGGGTGATAAAACTAGGAAAATTGGAAGAATCGGCCCAAAAAAATATTTGTTTAATACTATAAAAAGGCACGGTCAAACAAACCAGTTGAAATTGGAACCGGTCACCCAACCGATTTCACAACCGGTCCGATTATGAAAATATTGTAATATAGAGGTAGTCAAACTTTAATGAGGCCAAAGCCCTAAAAAGATTGCAATGCTTTGAATGTTGAATGCTGATATCAGACCTTGTCAAACCAAATTGTAGGCCGTAAGCAATTTATCGGCAAGAAGACACTGTGTTTTTTCTTGTAACAACAAGACCCACTTGTAGACTCTGAAGACTAGGCCTCATTTGTCAATCGGCATTTGGCTTGAGTGTGTTAAATTTGGTCAAGAGAAGCGACAAATAAGAGGGGATCCAAGAACGTCAGAAAGGTGATTGGATCTGTGGAGTAAAATGAAGGTATGGTCCAAGAACTTTAGAAAGGTAATTGGTTTTTAGAAAAAAAAATATTAAAACAAAAGTTAATCTTAAGGGTTAAAAAATCTTAACTATAGTTAAATAATTTTAATTTTAATTTTTTCTTCTTCAAAAATCTAAGATTATATTGTTGAACTCTAAATATTAATGAATCTTAATCACAATTACTAGGGGTTAAAAGTGACTGGTGTTTACCTGTGGGTGCGAGGAAACTCGAGGAGAGTTCAGTCGTAATTGACTGTGATTCAATCTCCATAGAATCATGTTTTCTTTCTTGGTGTTGAGAAGGTATTTCATTTTGAGTAGTGCTTCAGCGGACCCACGGGTCTGTTTCATATCTTACCCCGTGTCCTCGTGTGCCTTTTAACACCTTTTAACCTTGGTTAAGCTTAACTACATTAAAACTAAGATTTTGGTTTTTTTTCCCGAAAAACCATGGTTGGATTGCTTAACCCTAGGGGTGAGTGAATACTAATCACAGTAGGTAAGTAATTAAAATTGGGGGCGGACCAATGAGAACATGCCCTTCGGGTATAAAATGGGAACCCCGAGTACGTTTACTATTTTCCTTTCAATTTATATTAAATTGCCAAGCTTTTGTTATGAAGAATAATTGTATACAATTTTAGAACCCTAAAATTTTCGTACCTAAGCTTCTTGTAAAGGCCCTTTTATCCTATGGTATAGGAAGCTTTAACCAAAGAAAATTATGCTTTCAAACACAAATAAAAAAAAGGTGTTGAATGGAAAGGAAGTAACTACTTACATCAAATAGAGAGCACTTAAAATAGGAAGAGATTGCTAGCCCTAATCTCTCTTATAATTTTCCATAAACGAGAAAGTCAATTACGATTGAACTTAAGAAAAGTTCAGTCACCCCTACAAGTCAACATGTGTCCCTTTTAACTTTTATCAATCATGGTTAAGATTCACTAACCTTTAAGATTCAATAATCTAACCTTAGTTTTTTTAAAAATATATTTAAAAAAATTAACCCTAGGGTTAAGCATTTTTTTTAAAAAAATCTAAAAACTGAGGGTAGAATGTTGAGCCCTAAGGTTACTGAATCTTAACCATGGTTAATAGGAATTTAAAGAAGCATGTGTTGACTGTGGGTGCGATTGAACTCTCCCCAGTTCAATCGCGATTGGCTGTGATTCGATCTCTCATATGTCTTCTCATGCCTTCAATATAGAATTAGATGGGCCTTCGCCTGCAATCTGGGACCTACTTCTTCTCGCTCCATGGACCCCTACCCCTTGGTAAACATCCCTGATCCTTTGTAATTCTGTCAGCACATCTCCCATCTCCATTCGATCTCTTGGCGATTCCACGGAACATGCAATCCCAATTTGTAGTACCGTGACCAAACACTCCTCCATCCCACCTCTCGTGTCTTCTTCTGATTCTGATAATAGTAGAGGGTCCACCACCTCCATTACTTGATCAGGCAAAGCCATCTGAACGGAGTTATGAAGATTCAGACCCTCCTTGAACATCTCATCCATTGGCCTCTTTCCTGTAAACATCTCCAGTAAAAGAATTCCGTAGCTGTACACATCTCCCTGTGCAGACACCTCGCCACCCATACCGTACTCTACAAAGTGTAAAACATTCATCATTTTAGCCTTCTATAATAATTGTAATTGTAAATCCTTCATCACTCCTGCCCGCCCGCCCCACTGGAGAAAGTGGGGGAAGAGAGAAATCGGGGCTAGACCAACAACTGCCCTTTTCTCGGTTGCTTTTGCAGTCGGTTTTATACCCTTTCCCTCTTCTTTAAATTTAACCTGCTGCCTTAGTAACTAAGAAAAGTAAGGGCACATGTTGGCCATGTAGAGAAAGTGAGGAGGAGAGAAACTGAGGTAGCAATGTCAGCTGTGTTAGGCGTGCATAGGATCTCCATATACTCTATATACAAACTTAAGCCCTACTCTTAAATACTATATACAAACTTAAGGCCCTACTCTTACATACTCATCAACCGTGGTGAGTTTTTAAGAATAGGGCGTAGAGCAATGAGGATCAGTCTTAGGTTTGCAAATGGAGATCCCAGTTAACTATTTTCCTATATTAGGTTTGCAAATGAAGATCTCAATTAACTATTTTCCTTACTCAGTTAACTATTTTCCTATATATGTATATGGGGTTGATCATTTATGCGTGTGCATTCCGCTAGGTAGAACATTCATGCCACGTCCCCTCTGCTCACCACGTGTCCATTTGTTTCTAAAAACCAAGGTTAGACTCATTAATCCTAGGGGTTAGTGAATCTTAACCGCAAGGGGTGAGAATTAAAAGGGACGCATGGTGAGCAGGGGGTGTGCGCGTTCCGCCTGTACGTCGTAAACTATCATTCTTCATATATATATATATATATATATATATATATATATATATATATATGGAAATTGATATGAACTTATTGGAGCCTTATTTGTACAGTTTAAATATAGGCACAGGATTCTCTCGAGTTCAAACCGGGGAGACTCTCTCTGGTTTGAACCCCTAGAGGTCGTCACGTATCTCCTTTGACACCCCTTAACCATGGGTAAGGTTCACCCACCCCTAGGGTTCACTCACCCATCCTTGTTTTTTTTTAAATATTAATTTAAAAAAATAATAATAATTAATATAAAAAAAAAACCAAGGATGGGTGAGTGAACCTTAGGGGTGGGTGAACCTTACCCATGGTTAAGGAGTGTCAAATGAGACATGTGGCGACCTCTAGGGGTTCAAACTGGAGAGAGTCTCCCCGGTTTGAACTCGAGAGGATCCTGAGCTTTAAATATAAAGAGGAGCTCTTCATCATGCGGAGCTCCCTTTTTACACTACCGGGTGATAAATTTGTAATTATGTGTAATTACACATTTGCCACCCGGTATTTTAAAAAGGGAGCTCCGCATGATGCAAAGCTCAGGCTGAAAATTAATCTCTTATTTATAAATCAAAAGAAAATTCATACCTGGAGCAACATAACCGATAGATCCCTTTATAGTAACTGAGCTACTTTGATTTTGCCCGGCATTACTGGAAATGCTGCTAGAAATAACCTTTGCTAGCCCAAAATCACCCACATGGGCAGTCATGTCATCGTCGAGAAGAACATTGCTTGGCTTGAGATCGCTATGAACAATCGTTGCTTGGCAATGATAGTGAAGATACTCCATTGCTGAAGCAACATCAATGGCGATATTCAATCTTCCGATCAGATTAAGATTTCTCAACTCATGTTCCCCATCTCCTCCTCCATCTTCTTCTTTTGGATGTAACCACTTCTCTAGACTCCCTGGAGGCATGTACTCGTAAACTAGAGCTTTGAAATCATTACCTTGAAAGTCTGAACTCGAGCATACACTCAAGATCTTAAGGAGATTTCGATGCCGGATGTTTTTCAAGGCTTTGCATTCAGATATAAAACTCTTTGAAGCTCCTCTTTGACCAAGATTGAGCACCTTCACTGCAACGACTTTCTCATCTTGTTCAAGAACTCCTTTATACACAGAGCCGTAACTTCCAACACCAACCAAATTTGCCTCGGAGAAGCCATTAGTAGCTTTAAGGAGCTCTGCGTAAGAAATCCTCAAATACTGATCATGTCCGAACAATGGTGTGGAAAAATCCTTCTTTCTTGACATTCTTCTTCTCCGGTAACCCACGACAAGAAAGCAAGCCAAAATAATTAAGCATAGAATCGAAGCAATCACCGGAATTAGTGCTTTCAGGACAGGAGACATGCCCTTTTCCTTAGTGTCTTGGATGAGGCATTTGGGCAGCTTCAATTCTGAAATACCTCCACAAAGCTTCTTGTTTCCAACCATAGAAATCAAACTTGCATTCCCGAAGACCCCCACCTTTGGAACTTCACCTTCAAGCTCATTGAAAGACAGATTTAAATTTTTTAGGAGAGGAAACTTGGAAAGATATTCAGGTATCTGTCCAGACAAGTTATTATGCGAGAGATCCAAGTATTGTACACCTCTTAAACTACTCAGATCTTGGGGAATGGATCCTTCCAAGAAGTTTCCCTCCAAGTGAATTTGATCCAAGCTCACACACTTCCCTAGTGTGTTTGGAATACCACCTGACAATCTATTGTTAGACACGTCTAGTTCTTCAAGTTGTTTCAAGTTACCAACTTCAAAAGGCAGTGATCCAGACAAGGAATTGTGAGATAAGTTTATAGAAATCAATGAAGGAAGGCCAAGAATCATACTTGGTATGGTGTCGTTGAGTAGATTTTGAGAAAGGTCCATGACCTGTAATTGTCGACATTGTCCAAGACTTGGAGGTATTTTTCCTGCCAAGTGATTTTCTTCTAAAGCAAGATCATACAATACAGTTAGGTTACCAAGAGAGGATGGGATTTGTCCTGTCAATGTATTTCCTGGGAAATACAGCCGTAGCAACCTCTGTAGCTTCCCAATACCACTTGGAATACTGCCTGTCAAGAACACATATTGCATATCCAAAAGCTGCAGGTTGACAAGGTTCCCTATCCCTGGAGGGATGGTTCCATGTATTTCATTTATTCCTATTGATAGATACATGATGCGAGTGGAGAGATTGACTATGGAGTTAGGCAATGAGCCTCGGAGACGATTACCCCCCACGAACATCCTCTCTAGTTTTGAACAGTTTGTTAAAGAATTTATAAAACTCAAATCATTTCCTTCTGCAGTTCCTAGCATGTTACCACTGAAACCTATCCATGAAAGATTCTGTAACCTTCCTAGCTCCCCAGGAACTGATCCACTGAACTTATTATTGGTAATCGAAACAAGTTCGAGTTGTGAAGCGTTCGATAAAGAAACAGGAATGGGTCCTGTGAATTGGTTTTCCCCCAGAGCAAGTTGTCTGAGATTGGGAAGAGAGAGGCCAATATTGATAGGAAGGCTTCCCTGTAGTAATTGGTTACTTGCTACCGAGAATACAGTGATGCTTGAGAGGTTGTAGAGACTAGAAGGAATCGTACCCGATAATTTGTTACCAGAAAGTTGAAGATACTCTAAACCTAAGATGCGACTAAGATCCCCGGGAATTGTTCCCTCCAACAAGGTATTTGATAGAGAGAGGACGACGAGAGACGAAAGATTCCCAAAGGATGGTGGGATGTTTCCTGTGAAATTGTTCTGAGAAAGGCCTAGTGCAGCAATCCTTGGTAGATAAAATTCACCGGGGATTTTTCCGGTGAGCTTGTTATCAATCAAATTCAATTCTCTGAGACTTGAACAAAGGGTTAGATTGATGGGAAGTTCCCCACTAAAAGAATTGTTGTTCAGATAGAGGAGGCGTAGCCGGAACAAACGACCAATCTCTGGTGGGATTTTGCCATGGAAGGTGTTGTTTTGGAGAAAGATGATCCTAAGGAAGGAAAGGTTGCCTATGTGGGGAGAGAGAGTGCCACTCAATCTCTGTGAGCCTAGATCTAAGATGGTGACCCTTTGTCGATGCAGGCGACTGCATGAGACTCCTGGCCAATCACAATAGTGTATTGAATGGTTCCATGAATTCATGACTCCGAGTGATTCTTGAGTGATGGCATCCTTCAAGGCAAGCAGAGCGAGTCTGTCCGTCTCGTTTCGATTCCCACCAGCAGATGCCAATGATCCAATAGAGGAGTTGATGTACCACAGCAAGATGGCATGAAGTGTGAATGACCCAAGTCCCCTCATGTTTTTTTTTTTTTTTGCCTCTTTTGGAAGGAGGAAAGCTGGGGTTAGAGAGATCCCGACCACAATATATAATGCAACAACACCGCACCCACTGGCATATGTAGGGTATCAACAATAGGGATAATATCCATATCCAGTTCATATTTCAACAATAGGGATAATATTCATATCCAATTCATATTCGAATCCGTCCGATGACTGGAATATAAATGAAGGAAGGTTTGGGTAATGCTAGCCCCATGTTTTCAACTAACGACTCTATCCAATCAAAAAGATGGTGAGTTTTCAAAGAAAGTGATGCTAGCATTATCCAAAAATTAACCTCGTTTATAATTCATTCACGTGGTTAATTTTTTAAAATAATTTTATGAAAACTAAGGTTAGATTATTGAACCTTAGGGATGAGTAAATTTTAACCATAGTTAATGGGTGTCAAAAAAGATATGTGATGAGCTTGGGAGGTGTGCATGTACCTCTCACGCGTCATGCATATAGCGATGCCCAAGTACATCTGCTAGAGAAAATTCCAAACCCAAATACAATGGTTTGTACTTTTGGAGTGCTCTTCTAGGATTGTCAATGGATTGTATCTTGATCCGGATCCAATTAAACAGGACCCTAATTCTTTTATATATCTGTCAGATCGAATACGGATCCGAGATCTTAAATTAGATTATAAATGGATCAGATTTGGATCTATAGTGATCTGATTAGATTAGATTAGATTATATATAACAATAATAATATTTTATATAATTTTACAAATATACTACAATACTAATCATAATTTTTAATTTTTTAATTAAAATATTAATTTTACATATATTAGCGTTAAGCGGATCTCAAATAAGTAGTCGGATTCGGATTGGGTCATTCATAATCCGACGGATCTCGGACCGGATTTGGATTTGGATTCGTTGGATTCTTAATCGGACCAGAATCGGATCTAGGCAAATCCGATCCGTTTAGAGCCCGGGACCTCGCAAGACCAAAACCATCTGACCCGTCCCATAGATCAACATTTCTCTCTTTTACACTTTTTAATTCTGGTTAAGATTTTTAGGATTTAACCATCTAACTTGGTTTTTAAAAGAAATTATTAACTCTAAGGGTTAAAAAAAATTAACCATAGTTAAATGTGCAGTTAAAGAGGCTTCGCGCTGGACCAAATCGCTGTCCATGCCGTGGCCGGGTATCCTTGGCTGTCGCCAACTTGCCACAGTAATTGTTCTTATTGTCAAAGACATCATTTATGAATTATGATCAGTTTCTTCCGTAACTTTCATGCCTTTAAAAGTCGTCCCTACAGGTTGTTGGGTTCTACGGCTATTTGCTTTGTTCGAAGTTTGGATTTTCTTGTGAACACGGCGACCTTGAAATGTACAGTGGTACGTACGTACCCTACGCCCTCACCAATGAATTCTTATCTTTGAAGTCCACCGCATGAAGACTTGTGATTTCTGCATCCACCAAAATGACTCAAAAATCTTCAGCCACAGATCAGACATGAATAGAAATTACTCTTAATCTTCCCACGCGACTTTTCAAGTGGTCAGGTTCTATCTGCAATATCTCTTTAATTTATTAATAAATAAATGAAAATATTATCAATTTTGAGGAATGCTGCCCTACTTTCAGTCAATCCTTACTTTTAACCTCCACCAATGACCTTTTTTCTTGTTTTTTTGAGTTTTGGGTGGAGTAGGAATTGACTGAAAATAGGTTAGCACTCCTCATGATTTAAGATCGTCTAGGGCCCAGACCTGACCGAGACCGTCTAGCTCAGCATTGGATTCTTGGCTAGCACGAGACCCGAGCTGTTTTTTCTAAACACCTTTAAAACTGTGTTGGGTGAGATGGTGTCCTTCCTGGGCCGGCTCATGTCAATTGGAGGATAATTTTAAATAGGGTTTTTTTTCAATTGGATTTTGCTATAAAATGAGGCTTTTTTAAATGAAACATTATTTTAGGATTTCTTTTCAGTAAATCAGGTTCAAAAGTCATTAAAACCCATGTTTTAGGGCTTCATTTTTTTGGGACCTAAAACGCGGGATTTGATGGCTTAATGGACAGTCCAACCCTACCTAGACGATCTTAGATGGTTTATGCCTAGGCTAAGGATTTTTGTTCTTTGGTGTGTGTTGAGTTCCCTTATTTGGTCTGGTTGAGTTGTTCAATTTTTTTTTAAAAGTGGTCAAATTTTTAGGTAACGTGCATGGTTTGCCATCCGTCGACTGTCCACAACCTACACAAAAGTCTAGTCCAAGTCCCCCTCATTTATGGATTTCTTTCAATGATATGGAGAAACACATCGTCTTTCCTGTGTTATTAGGACGGAAAAAAAAGATTTTTTTTAGAATCAATCCAACAATTATGGTTAATGGGACAAATGCCGGAAGGGTGTTCAAGAAGGAGGAAATCTAACACTCTATTTGTTTGTTTAGCGTGAAAATTGACAAAAGCAAAGAAAGGAAGAAAATTTTGATTTTCTTAATTTAACTAAAGAGGAAATACATTTGCACCCCCTAGGTTTGACGGAAATACACATACACCCCCTCACTTTTCAAAAAATACATTCAGTACCATTTCTTTTTAAAATAATTACACTTAAACCATGACTGCCAGTCAACTCACAGGAATGCTGATGTATGATGATGTCATGTGATTTAGTATATACACTTCGAAAATTGCCCTTCAATTTTGGAAAAACACTATTCCTATTCCAAAACACTATTTATTTATAATTTAAAAATCTGGTAATCACCCGTTGAGGTTGCCACGTATCCCTTTTGACACTCCTTAACCCGTAGTTAAGATTCACCGACCCATCCTTGGTATTTTTTTTATATTAATTCTTTTTGAAAATTAAAAAAAAATAAAAAAAATTTAATATTAAAAACAGTTTTTTAATACCACCCCTGAGGTCACCACGTGTCCCTTTTGACACCCCTTAACCGTGGTTAAGATTCACTCACCCATCCTTGGGTTTTTTTTTTAACTACTAATTCATTTTTGAAAATTAAAAAAAATAGAGTTTTTTTTTTAATATTAAAAACAGTTTTTTAATACCACCCCTTGAGGTCACCACGTGTCCCTTTTGACACCCCTTAACCGTGGTTAAGATTCACCCACCCATCCTTGGGGTTTTTTTTTTAAAATACTAATTCATTTTTGAAAATTAAAAAAAATAGAGTTTTCTTTAATATTAAAAACAGTTTTTTAATATCACCCCTTGAGGTCGTCTTGTGTCCCTTTTGACACCCCTTAACCATGGTTAAAATTCACCCACCCATCCTTGTTTTTTTCTAAATATTAATTCTTTTTTTAAATTTTTTTTAAAAAAATAGAGTTTTATTAATATTAAAAACAGTTTTTTAATACCATCCTTTGATGTCGACAGGTGTCCCTTTGGACACCCCTTAACCGTGGTTAAGATTCACCCACCCATCCTTGGATTTTTTTAAATATTAATTCATTTTTGAAAATTAAAAAAAAAGGAATTAGACTTTTTATAATATTAAAAACATTTTTTTAATATCACCACTTGAGGTGGCCCCGTGTCCCTTTTGACACCCCTTAACTGTGGTTAAAATTCACCCACCCATCCATGGTTTTTTTTTTAATATTAATTTTTTTTGAAAATTAAAAAAAATTAGAGTTTTTTAATATCACTACTTGAGGTCGCCACGTGTCCCTCTTGACACCCGTTAACCGTGGTTAAGATTCACCCACCCATCCTTGGTTTTTTTTTTTTTTATAAATATTAATTCTTTTTTGAAAATTAAGAGTTTTTTAAAATTAAAAACATTTTTTAAATATCAACACTTGAGGTCGCCACATGTCCCTTTTGACACCTGTTAACCGTGGTTAAGATTCACCCACCCATCCTTGGTTTTTTTTTTTTTTTTTTTTAAGATCTTAACTCTTTTTTGAAAAAAAAAACTTAAAAATTAGAGTTTTTTAATATCACCACTTGAGATCGTCACGTGTCCCTTTTGCCACCCCTTAACTGTGGTTAAGATTCACCCACCCAACCTTGTTTTTTTTTTAAGATCATAATTCTTTTTTGAAAATTTTTTTAAGAAAAGAGTTTTTTTTTTAATATTAAAATTAGTTTTTTAATTTTAATATTAAAAAACTGTTTTTAATATTAAAAAAACTCTAATTTTTTTTAATAAAAAAAAACCAAGGATTGGTGGGTGAATCTTAACCACGGTTAAAGGGTGTCAAAAGGTACTCGTGGCGACCTCAAGGGTGAGAACCGGATGTTTAAATAATAAATAAATAGTATTTTGGAGTAGGAATAGTGTTTTCTCAAAATTGACAAAATCAATCAACAATTATGGTTAATGGGACAAATAATGCCGGAAGGGTGCTCAAGAAAGAGGAAATCTAACACTCTATTTGTTTGTTTGGCGAGAAATTGACAAAAGCAAAGAAAATAAGAAAATTTTGATTTTCTTAATACTACTTAATTGCATTTTTCATTGTTCTTTATTTTTTCCTATTTTCTTGGCAACCAATTAGTTGCCAAGAAAATCCTTAGTTGCCAAGAAAATCCGATCGGATAGAAAACCCAAATAGCTATACTACTTCATTTAGATTAGATTCAAATGTACCTATTAATTAATCCAGTCCTGACATTTCGTTTCTTTATAGATACTTAGGTGGGTCATGGGTGTGCATGTGCAAGAAAATAAGAAAATAAATAGTATAGAAATTTGTGGACATGTACCTTTAGGGGTATTTTGGGAACAGCAAGACTTTAGGGGCAGTTTAGGAACAAAAAAGATGGAGGGACATGTTATATAACAGTATAAAATATTATTGAAACTTTGAGACATTTTAGGAATAATAGAAATTTGTGGACATGTACCTTTAGGGGTATTTTGGGAACAGCAAGACTTTAGGGGCAGTTTAGGAACAAAAAAGATGGAGGGACATGTTATATAACAGTATAAAATATTATTGAAACTTTGAGACATTTTAGGAATAAAAAAATTTGATGGGTCCCATAAAATAGTATAGAAACTTGAGGGACATTTTAAGTATAAAAACTTGATCAGTGTGTTAGGATTTAGGAACAAAACGACATAGGGGCATTTTGGAAAGAATAAAATATTATAAAAATTGGAGGGGTATTTTGGCAACATTATAATTTAAGGGGTCCCATAGAATAGTACTGAAACTTAGTGACATTTTGGGTATAGAAACTTGAAGAGTATGTTTCGAACAAAAATAAGACTTCTGGCATTTTGGGTATAGCAATGTGAGGGGTATTTTGGGTATAGGTGTAGTTGATGACATGTAAGGGGAATATATATATATATATATACACACACACACACTCACTCACTGAGAACAAATTTCGCTTAGATGCCCTATATACGAGGACATGCAAGAAATTATAGAGGGACATTATTAAAAAAAATGTAAGAAATCTAAGAACGAGAGTTTTTCTTTGGTTAATAGCATTCTCTTCAATTAATGGTGTTCTCTCACGATCTTGTTTGTCATAGTCGGAACATATGAAACTCTAGAGCAGTCTCCACTGCTCCCATTTATATTGATACATGGATCCGAAAAATGGAGCTAGGATAGCAAGCATTTTCAAAATTCAAAAAGTAAAATTAAAGATAGAAAATGACTAGACTAGCTCTTGTGATATCAAATAACAAGAAAAGAAAAATCAAACCATTGGCATCTAGATAATCTCTTCGCCAAGATATTGACTATAATTCATTCATTGTTCTTGAAGACTTCCCAACCAGAAATATCCATCCTATCATGCTTAGTTGCATTTCCTTTATTGTTTTGTCTGACTTTGATCACTCCGGGTCATTCTTTTGCTAAGACTTTAGCTTGGCGCTTTGCATTTTATCCGGGTAGTTGTTAGGAAATTTGAGTCATTTGATTAAGATTTCTAACAAAATTAATTTTTATCATCATGAGATTTCAAATCTAATAATTTTGTATGTGATTTGAAATCATTCATTTTACTGCATTTGAGGTCGTACGGGAATTGCAACCCAAGAAATGAAAGCATGGTATATCTAGTTTTCAAAAGAAAATCCATATTCACAAATTGCAAAACTTGCAAAGAGTTGGAGCAAAAAAAATGGTACGGAAAAGGGAAAGGAAGGGAGCTAGTTTTTTTGCGAGCAGCCCATCAAAACAAGTGGGGAGGGATTTCATATTAGGGAATATATTAGGAGATTGTAATAAAGTAAATGAGATATTACATCATTCAAGTGTATCTCATCACAATATTAGATTAACATCAATTAATGATAAAATATATTTGATTAGATAAGGTTACTATCTTGAGGTTCATGTAATCTCTTTATAATGGAAGTCATTATAATCATCCAAGTTTATCAATAAATCCATTTTCTATCATGATATCAGAACGGGTTGATCCGAGAATCCGAGTCTTATTAAGGTCTCTCTTGTTGAATAGCCCTTTTGGCGGGCGGGTGGCATGGTGCCGCCCGGGACTTTTTTTCTTTATTAGTAGGCATCCTTTCGCTCTTGCAGTACTTAGTGGTCGCAATGTATCTGCATGCACGGTAACAAGTTGTGAACCTGGCAATTCAGTTGGGGAAGTAGACTTTGGTTGTTGGGAATATAGGCATCCACCTCCTTGTTGGTTGATACAGCAACCTGCTCGCTATGACCATTGGGGAAGTAGACTACGGTCTGCACGGCTTCCAACAGCGGATAGAGAACCCCGAGGACCCACGAGTCCCTCTCCTTCTCCTTCTCCTTGACCCCTCTCTCACGTGATCACCCTTCTCCTTCATCCCTCTCTTACATGATCACCTGTTACCTCTCTATCTCAAACGTCCTTTATGGAAGAACCTATACACCCTCTCTTCTTTCCGATCCAAATGCTTGAGAGAGGTCTTTGGGAGCACATCAGTACACCACCATCTCATGTCGTTAGAAGCTATTATCTGTGACGTCTAAATCTGCCACATGAAGCAATTGTTGTCATTCCCGCTAAACCCACTATCAAAAGAAAAAAATTATTGCAATCTTTGATGCAGAAAGCAACCATTATCGTTCGATTGTTAGAGCCAAAAAAGTGGTTTGTTTGTGTGATGAAGGCCCATTTCGAAGCCCACGGAGGCTCTCTTTATTAGCCCATAGAGGCAATCCTTAAAGGCTCACGAGATGAATTCAAGTCCATAACTGCCATGTTCTCTGGTCCATAAAGACCAATATTTTAGGCCCACGGAGGCCCAGTTCAAGCCCATTGATGCTAATTTTCTTGGTCATTGAACCATATTGGCACTGCATTTTTTTAAGTCCATAAAGACTTTTCTTTTGGTCCATTAGAGACCTATTTTGTTTGACCACATCCATCAAGAAACAAGCGATTGGCTGACTCAAACAAGCGTGCAACGAAGATCAAATGTGTCAAGCGGAAATAAAAAAAGTTGCAAGCAGATTTCCACTAGAGGAAAACACATGGAGATTTTTCAGAGTACTATATTACGGTGAGTGAGATACATTACATCATTCAAGTGTATCTCATCACAATATTACATTAACATCAATTAAGGATATAATATATTTTATTAGGATTTGATTAGATTAGGTTACTATCTTGAGATCCATGTAATCTCTTTATAAACTCCAATGGAGGTCATTGTAATCATCCAAGTTTACCAATAAATCCCTTTTATGTCATTTCGGTCCGTGAGAATAGAGTAGGACAAAATCATAATTGGAGAACAATTTTAGAGTTATGAGTGGATAGCGGAGGGAGGCGGGTTTAAAGAGCTGATTTTCCCTTCCATTTCAAGTGAAAAAGAAAAAAGAATATATGAAATGTTGCATTGTGGCATGCTGAACCATTGGCAATGCATGATTAAATTATATTTCACCTCACATCAATGTGATTGCTTATCCATAATCTTCACCAGCGACCATCGGTATAACTGTTTATCCATGCTTAGTTCTAGCCACTTGACATATGTCTTTTATGATTATTTTTCATGGTGCAACAGAAACAAAATTTACTTGGACAACAAATTAGATTATCAATCTCTTTCCCTATTAGATTCGTTTATTTGCTTCTTTTCTTTTTAGTTACTCTGATTCTTTGCTTCTTTGGCTCTTCAAACGTAGACAGACATCCAGAAAGTACTGGGGAGGAGAGATATGAGACACTTTGTATTCAATTTGGGTCTTTGTATCATTGGGGACAAATATATGAAAGACTCTAGTTTTATCACCCAATCATTTCATAGTTATTCATGTATCTAGTACTCTGCTATATTGATTGTGATATTCCAGTTCTATGTTTTGGACACTCCAACAATTTATGAACTTCTTAACACTGGATGCAGACTACTGATACATGGTTGTGGCTCAGAATTTTAGTTAGGAGTTATTCCCCGAATACACCCACAGTTTATTAGAGGCCCTACATACACCCCTCTTTTAAATCTTTACTTTTCTACACCCGTATTAACTTTGCAAGTCAGCAGTCAATGAGAGGGGCTTAGACAAAGTCCATTTTACCCCCTCAATACAAGAAGTATTCCTTACCTTTTTTTCCTTTCCGTTTTTCCCTTCTTTTCCCTTCCTATTCTATTTCCTCCGTAAATCCTAACTTGAACTTAGGTCTGGCTGTATGCGTTTAGGGTATATGTGTGTGTGTCACATGATAACCTTTCTACCAAAAAAACCACCTTGCTCATATGTCATTCTTTTACCTTTCATGACATAAATTATCATATGTGGTCTTCCTAATTTTTTTGAGCTTCATTTTTAAAGGTGTGGTATGTCAACAATTTTTTCACTAATCTTGTTTTTAAATGTAAAATTGAGATTTATAAACAGTTTTGCCCCCTAGAACCAGTGGGGGCCACGTTCTTGCCCATGCAGCAACAATCATGTCGATGTTTAAGAAAAGCAAAGGGGAACAACGCGTTTGCAAGGTATTCGATGCCCCTAATCTGCCTGAGGCTGAAGCAATATCCTCCCTCCAATTTTTCCTTTTACTAACATTTGGAATCTGGATTATGCTTCATGAAACATTTCCCCTACTCGGAACTGTTGGAGATAATTAATGTACAATGACCCAACCCACTCTCACCTGAACCCCTTATGTTCATTGATTGAGAGCAGGTCGGATACCCATTCAAGACTAATAGCACCATCATACATTGTTGGATGTTGTCATGAATTCAACAACGGATTCATGATGGCCCGTTTGGTGACCCGGATGACCCGACCCGTTTTGGGTTATTTTACCCATTTTCTCTTTATTGTAACCCTAACATAAAAGGGATTTTTTTTTAAAGAGTTTTGTTTGTAAGAAAAAGAGTGATAGGGTGTCCTTTTTTGAGTTTAGGAAGAGGGTTTTTTCTAGGGAGAGTTTTGTAAAAATCTTCTATTGAATATAGTGATTGATCGCTGTTACCCGTGGACGTAGGCATATTGCCGAACCATGTAAATCGTGTCTCTGTTTGGTTTGTTTTTTTTTTCTTTATTTCGTTTGTTTGATTTGCTGTTTTTGGATTCATTACCTTTGATTTGCACGCTTTCGCACAACAAATTGGTATTAGAGCCCCCAGATTGTGACCTCGGTATTGTTTAATTTATGCGGATTGAATTAATGGTGGAAACGAGTGAAGCAGTTGCTGAGGATTCGTCTTCGAGACCTGCATTGGTGGCCAGAACTATGTTTTTGAATGCAAAATTCGAAGTTGAGAAATTTGATGGAAGAAACAACTTCGGCATGTGCCAATGCGAAGTTTTGAATGTTCTAATCCAACAAAAGTTGGATATTACTCTAGAGGATAAACCCGATGATATAGAAGAGAATGATAGAAGAAAATAAATCGTCAGGCTTGCGGCACCATTAGGCTTTGTTTCGCTAAAGATCAGAAATATTTTGTGATGAAGGAGACTTCGGCTAAGGAGTTATGGAAGAAATTGGAGAACAAGTATATGACCAAGAGCATTAAAAATCGACTCTATTTGAAGAAGAGACTCTTTCGTTTTGGGTATAAACCATTTACTACTATCACTGAGCATTTGGATAGTTATAATAAAATTCTCGCTGATTTATAAAATCTTGAAGTAAAAATAGATGATGAGGATAAGGCATTATGTTTGATAAATTCCCTACCTGATAGTTATGATCATCTGTCTACTACTTTAATTTATGGAAAAGATGAATTTAAATTTGAAGATGTATCAAATGCTTTAATGAATAATGAGTATCGAAGAAGGACCAACAAGCCAATAGAGGCTCAACATCAAAAGCTTTGACTATAAGGGGTAGACCAGATGATAGAAAATCTGGTTGGCGGGGTAAATCTCGTTCGAAGTCAAGAGCACCATCATCTGAAAGAAAAATTCCAGCAAAGGATGAGTGTGCCTTTTGCCGTAATAAAGGGCACTGAAAAAAGAACTGTCCAAAATTGAAAAACAGAGAAAAGAAGGGTTCGAATGCGAATGTTGCTCAGTTTGAAAATGATGATTCAGAATTTTCTTTGACTGTTTTACCATCAGTTGATCATTCTGATGAGTGGATTTTAGACTCAGGTTGTTCCTATCATATGTGTCCCAATAGGGACTGGTTTTTACGTTTTCAGGAGTTGGATGGAAGAATTGTTTTAATGGAAAATGATAATGCCTGTAAAAAAAAGGGGATAGGAAAAATCTATTTGAAGATGCATGATGGAGCAGTTAGAATTCTAACAGATGTTCAGTATGTACCAGACTTGAAAAAAAATCTTATCTCATTAGGGTCTTTAGACTCAAAGGGCTTCAAGATTACTATGGAAGGTGGAGTACTTAGAATTATATTTGGTGCACTTGTGATAATGTAGGGTACTCGACAATGAAATTTGTATTTTCTAGATGAGAATACAATCACAGGGAGAGCAGTGGTTTCTAACAGCTCGGATGAGATTGTGTCTGATACTTCCAAACAATGGCATATACACTTAGGGCATACAAGAGAGAAGGCTTTGCAAGGATTGTAAGCATTGCATTATGGGCAAGCAGACTAGAGTCCAGTTTGGGACAACAATTCATCGTACTCAGGGGACTCTAGATTATGTTCATACAGATGTATGGAGACCTATCAAAGTTACATCTTTGGGAGGTAAACATTGGTTTGTCACATTTATTGATGACTTCTCTAGGCGAGTTTGGATGTACACAATGCGGCATAAAAGTGAAGTTCTAGATGTGTTTCTTCAGTGGAAGAAGATGAGTGAGACCCAGACTAGCAGAAAGATAAAAAGGCTCAGGTCAGATAATGGTGATGAGTACAAGTCAGATCCATTTTTGCAAGTATGCCAAGACGAGGGGATAGTTAGACACTTCACAGTTAGAGATACACCGCAATAGAATGGAGTGGCAGAACGCATGAACCGTACTTCACTGGAGAAGGTGCGATGTATGTTGTCCAATTCTGGATTGGGCAAGGCATTTTGGGCTGAAGCAATGACATATGCATGTCATCTCATCAACAGGTTGCCAGCAATTGCAAGTGATGGAAAAACGCCTATCGATGTATGGTCTGGAAAACCTGTTACAGATTATGATTTCTTGCATATATTTGGTTGTCCTGCTTATTTTCATGTCAAAGAAACTAAGTTGGATCCTAGAGCCAATAAAGCTATATTTTTGGGCTTTAGCACAGGTGTGAAGGGATACAGACTTTGGTGTCCAGATAAAAATAAATTTGTTTTAAGCAGTGATGTGACTTTTGTGGAGTCTGAGATGGTAAATAAAATGAAATAGAAAGATTCTCAGAAAGAGAAAATAAAAAATGGACTTTCGAAGTAGGTGGAGTTTGAGGCTCCAGTGGTTTCAATAAAGATTGTTTAGACAATCAAAAGTCCCATAGGAGATTCAGGTGGTGATGACTTAGGTTCAGTTGAGGAAGAAGTTCCAGTTCATGTAACTCCACAACAATCAGATTCTATTACAGCCAGTAGACCTAGAAGAGAAGCTCGAAAACCTGCAAGATTTGTTGACTTTGTGGCATATACACTTCCAATTGTTGATGATGATGTTCCCTTAACATACAGAGAAGCTTTAAAAAATTCAGAATATGTAGAGTGGAAGAAGGGAATGGATGAGGAGATGAAGTCACTTTACAAAAATCAGACTTGGGAGTTAGTACAACATCCAAAGAGGAAAAAAAGCAATCGGATGCAAGTGGGTATACACAAAGAAGGAAGGTTATTCAGGAAAGAACAGTATGAGATTCAAGGCTAGATTGGTGGCTAAAGGCTACGCACAGAAGGAAGGGATAGATTACAACGATGTTTTTTCTCCCGTTGTTAAGCACTCCTCCATTAGAATTTTACTAGCTTTGGTTGCTTAGTTTGATCTCTAGTTAGCACAACTCGATGTCAAAACTACTTTCTTGTATGGTGATTTGGAGGAGGAAATATACATGTCTCAGCTAGATGGGTACAAGGCGATTGGTAAAGAGAATTGGACTTACAAACTGAGAAAGTCGTTGTATGGTTTAAAACAGTCTCCAAGACAGTAGTACAAGCGATTTGATTGTTTTATGATGAAGCAAAAGTACACAAGAAGTCATTGTGTGTATTTTTGGAAGCTTCGTGATAGTTCCTTCATATATTTACTATATGCTCATTGCATCTAAAAGCAAGGTTGAGATAAACAGGTTGAAGACTCAGTTAAGGACTGAATTTGAAATGAAGGACCTTGGGGAAGCTAAGAAAATATTAGGTATGGAAATTAAAAGAGACAAAGTGAAGGGGACAATTTGTTTGTCACAGACACAGTATTTGAAGAAAGTGTTACAGCGATTTGGTATGGATGACAAAACAAAACCTGTAAGTACACATTTGGCCCCTCATTTCAAGCTTAGTGCTTTGATGTCTCCGATCACAAATGAGGAGCATGAGTATATGGATCAAATTACGTATGCGAACGCAGTTGGTGCTCTAATGTATGCTATGATGTGTACTAGTTCGGACATTTCACATGCTGTTAGTATGGTGAGCAGGTATATGCATGATCTAGGGAAAGGACACTGGTTGACAGTAATATGGATCTTAAGATACATTCAGGGTACAATAGATGTTGGGTTAATATTTGAGAGAGATGATATGCTTAGTCAACACGTGGTTGGATATGTGGATTCGGACTATACTGGTGATTTAGATAAACGCCAGTAGCATGAATGATAAGCATGATGTATAATGGGCGTGAACACACGTCCGCTCCAATAGAGTTGAGGTGACGGATGCACATACAACCATTTCACCGGGATTTAAGCAGAGCAAAGCAAGCATTATGAATGAGCATGAATGATAAGCACGATGGATAATGGGTGTGAACACACGTCCGTTCCAATGGAGATAAGGTGAAGGTTGATCACATAACTATTTTACTGAAGATAAGGGGAAAGTTGATCACACAACCATTTCATCAGAGATGAGGTGAAGGTTGATCATACAACCATTTTACCGGAGATGAGGTGAAGGTTGATCACACAACTATTTTACCAGAGATGAGATGAAGGTTGATCACACAATTATTTCATCGGAGATGAAATGAAGGTTGATCACACAATCATTTCACCGGTGATCTCACAACCATTTCACCAGAGATGAGGTGAAAGTTGTTCACACAACCATTTCATCGGAGATGAGGTGAAAGTTGGATCACACAACTATTTCACCAGAGATGAGCATAACAGAACAAGATTGACTTCACAAGAGGCTATAACTGAAATCCGATTACACGGGCGTTTCAATATACTCCTTGATTAGTGAAGATAGCAAAGCAAGATTGTAGACGACCGCCCGATTGTCTGACAGAAAAAACGAATGGAGGGTAAAGACAGCCGTCTAACTGTTTTGCACGGATGGAAGCAAAGGTGATGAGGGTGAAGATAGCCGCTCGACTGCTTTTCCTGTGAGAGCAAGCAAAGAAACAAATGAAGGGTAAAAACAGCCGCCTGACTGCTTTTCCTGGGAGAGCAAGTAAGAAAGATAAGAAGGTAACGACAGCCGCCCCACTGCTTTACACGGAAGCAACCAAAGGTGATGAGGGTGAAGACAGTGACCCGACTGCTTCACCTGGGAGAGCATGCAAGATTGTGTAGACAACCGTCCGATTGTCCTAATAGGGTAGGATGCAAGATAGTGCAGACAACCGCCCGATTGTCTCACTGAGGGAAAAAGCGAGTGTGTAGACAACCGCTCGATTGTCCTACCAGAAAAGAAAAGCAAGATAGTATAGACAACCGCCCGATTGTCTTACTGGGGAGTGATATAAGATAGTGCAAACAACCGCCCAATTGTCTCACTGAAGGAAAAAGCAAGTGTGTAGACAACTACCTGATTCTCCCACCGGAAAGGAAAAGCAAGATAGTGTAGACAACCGCCCGATTGTCTCACTGCGGAGTGATATAAGATAGTAGTTAGGAACGAGAGAGGGTTTCGGAGATTGTGAAAGTAAGATGAGTTGAATACGAGAAATGAGAGTGGTGACCCTGAGTCTTAATACGAATCTCTGTCTCTCTACACATATGGAGTCTGACGGACCTGAATTAACCCCTGACTCGGGTGATCTGATTGTTGGTACTTGCCCCTCGAGACATGCCAATCTTCTTCAAACATCTGTGTTGCCAATGATAGTCTACTGACTTCGCTTTGCCCTGGTCTCAATGCTTTCTTTGCTCTAGTGGGAATGAACAGTCAACTTTGAACTGACTTTACTGGGGGTTGAAATTTGACTGAAAGGATGCGTTAGGTGGCAGATTTGTCTGACATATTTGGTAATGAGTGTTGGGCACGTGGTATGGTCATCTATGGTCATACATGGTCATTCTGAGCCAAACCTATAAATACTCCGAGAATTTCAGTGCAAAGGGATCAAGAAATTATTCTACTCTTCTTTTATTTGCTTTTGTGCTTGCTGCTGTTCATCATCTTCTACATCTACTTACTTTGGCATCGGAGTACAGGGCAGGGTATCATACCCTTCAACTCCTACCTTCTACCAGTAAACCAGAGACCATTATAGCTACTGACGCGTGGCAAGACCGGGAATTTTCCCCTTCAAGACCCATTTACCACCAAAACAAAAAGTCCCTTTCAGATTCTTTTATTTCAAATCAGACCTCGAGAACATGAAATGGTTTAAAACTCTCTATAGTACCTACTATGGAGAGCTGAGCCGCAGGATTGTAAGGCCCACTTGATCTTTAGTGCCGTTCCATTTTTCATCCGGTGGCTCAGCTCTCAATAGTAGGTACTATCAAGAGTTTTAAGTTAATTTTTGCTACATGTCACCCGGTTAGGCTGCATTCCTGATGGATTGATTGATTAGTGTGATCAGTATATATTCTAATCAACTGAGTTTCTTTATCAGTGGAGCATGGATGATTAATGATATTTATACTATTAATGATAGCAGGGTGTAGCCAGGAATTTTTCCTTGGGGGATCAAATTACATATATGAAGAAAATTAATGGGCTTGGGGTTTGGGGACGTAGCCCGCGAGATTTTTTTTTATTTTTAAAAGTAATGGGTTCATCGCGGTGATAAAATTCGCTAATGTTGCAGTCAAATAAAGGTCTATAACAAAGAAAAATAAGGTCCTCTTTTTAATTTAGAAAGTCATTATATAAAGAGCAGTGATTAGATTATCTCACGGTATGTTATCTAATGTACCACCATGTCATCCTATCCCTTTTAACACCCCTTTAACCCTGGTTAAGCTTAACTAAAGTAAAGTTAAATTTTTTTGTGTTTTTCCCTGAAAACCAAGGTTTGGTCGCTTAACCCTAGGGTGAGTGAATCTTCTAGTGAGTGTTAAAAAGTTGGGCGTGGACCAATGAGAACCTCCATTTCATTACATAGTGGCAATGGGCTGTAAGCTGAGCATTTTCCTTATATAAATAAAATTAACTATATTTTTATATTATAGAGATTATTTTTTCCCATGCGCATTCCACTGAGTGGAACGTGCTGACCTCCTCTGCTTGACATGTGTACCTTTTAACACTCATTAACTATGGTTAAGATTCATTCACACTTAGGGTTTATACATCTACCCTTGGTTTAAAAAAAATTAAAACCTAAATTATTAAATCTTAACAAGGGTTGAATAGGGTTAAAAGGGACACATGGATGCCTAAAGAATCATTCTCTTTATGTTACACAAATTAAAAAAATTACCTAATTTTATTTGGGGGCCACTATATACAAAATATAGGTATTAAGTATTTTTTTTAAAAAAATATACCTATAATTTGAGTATTTTGTAAAAACATTGGAGAGCCATGGCCCCTCCCCGCCCCTAGCTCTACCACCATTACCTACACGTTATAGAGCAGTGTTTTGAGACTTGGATCGGAATCGGCTAGTGAACCGGTCCCAAATGTTGGGAATGTAGACAACCTTCAACAGATTGCCCGGGGGGTGACAGGGGGTGGAGCCCCCCTGCAACGCACGAAGTGGCCGTCATTCTGTAAGGGTATTTTTGGCCTTACAATTTTAACCCTAAACTTATAACAGTTTGTGATTTTTTTAGAGGTGTGTGAGAAGTGACCGTCATTCTTACTGTGTACTCTGTATCTTCAAGATAGTAAATTGGTGTGGCTCCCGAGGACGTAGGCACGTTGCCGAACCTCATATATCTCTATGTTCTGTCTCTATTTTATTCTCTGCAATTTTTTCTATTTGTTGTGTGATTTTTTTTATTCATAGTTTTTAAGATTCAAAGGGTTCAGGGATGAAACGCGTAGTTCAAATCCCAACACCAAAATCAGACTATTTTAAAAACCAATCTGAAAATTGAGAACCGAAAGAAATGGCCGGTTCAACCGAAGAACGGGTGGTGAAACCAGGAAAATTGGAATAATCGAAAGAACCGGCCCAAAAAAATATTTGTTTAATACGATAAAAAGATACGGTCAAACCAGTTGAAATGGGAACCAGTCACCCAACCGATTTCACAACCGGTCCGATTATGAAGATATTGTAATATAGAGGTAGTCAAACATTAATGAAGAAATATTGCAATGTTTTGAATGTTGAATGCTGATAGCAGACCTTGTCAAACCAAATTGTAGGCCGTAAAGCAATTAATTGTCAAGAAGAAACTGTTTTTTTCTTGTAACATCAAGACCCACTTGTAGACGGTCAAGACTAGGCCTCATTTGTCAATCAGCATTTGGCTTGAGTGTGTTAAATTTAGTCAGGAGAGGCGACAAGTAAGAGGGGATCCAAGAACTTTAGAAAGGTGATTGGATCTGTGGAGTAAAATGAAGGTATGGTCCAAGAACTTTAGAAAGGTAATTGGATTTTAGAAAAAAATAATATTAAAACAAAAGTTAATCTTAAGAGTTAAAAAAATCTTAACCATAGTTAAATATTTTTAATTTTTTCTTCTTCAAAAATCTAAGATTATATTGTTGAACTCTAAAGATTAGTGAATCTTAATCACAAATACTAAGGGTTAAAAGGGACTGGTGTTTACCTTTGGGTGCAAGGAAACTGGTGGAGAGTTCAGTCGTAATTGACTGTGATTCAATATCCATAGGATCATATTTTCATTCTTGGTGTTGAGAAGGTATTTCATTTTGAGCAGTGCTCAGCGGACCCATGGGTCTGTTTTATATCTTACCCCGTGTCCTCGTGTGCCTTTTAACACCCTTTAACCCTGATTAAGCTTAACTAAATTAAAACTAAGATTTTTTTTTTTTTCCTGGAAAACCATGGTTGGATTGCTTAACCCTAGGGGTGAGTGAATACTAACCACAATAGGAAAGTATTTAAAATTGGGGCGTGGACCATTGAGGACTTGCCCTTCGGTTATAAAATGGGAACCCGAGTTTGTTATGAATAATAACTGTATACAATTTTAGAACCCTAAAATTTTCGTGCGTAAGCTTCTTGTAAAGGCCCTTTGACCCTATGGTATAGGAAGCTTTACCCAGAGAAAATTATGCTTTCAAACACATGAAAAAAAAGGTGTTGAGTGGAAAGGAATTAACTATTACATCAAATAGAGAGAAATTAAAATAGGAAGAGATTGTTAGCCCAAGTCTCTCTTATAATTTTTCATAAAGGAGAAGGTCAATTGTGAAGGAAAGTTCAATCGCCCCCACAAGTCAACATGTGACCCTTTTAACCTTTATTAATCATGATTAAGATTCACTAACCTTTAAGGTTCAACAATTTAACCTTGGTTTTTAGAAAAAAATATAAAAAAAATTACTTCCCCCGATTGTTCTTCCTCGACTCCCTCTTCAATGTACTCTTCCTCCACCCACGAAGCTGGAACACATATATATTAAAAGGAGGACCTGCTGACAATAACAGTTCGGTTGAGCATGGAAGGCTTAGCATATACTAACTACTAAACAATGACGTTATAACAATAATAACAATTCATAAGCAGTTGATATCCATCTAAATTTCATAAGCATGACATTCTTCATTTCAAACATACAGAAATCATAGCATTTGATATTCATGTGCATACTTTTCAACAAACATATACTTTACTTTATTTTCTTCAAAAACCATATCCTATTACCGTTCACTCATATCTTTCACTTTTACTTTCTCATCTTTCGTTTTTTCACTTAACTTAGCGGATTCATTTCTTCTAACTTGGGAATATCAGGTGGTTAGTGGTGTACCTTGTGCTAACACACTAAATACTCACTCAATAACATCATTACTTGAGAATATCAAAATAGATAGTGGTGTACCATGTGCTAACACACTAAACACCCACCCAATAGCATCATTAATTGGGAATATCAGAAGATCAGTGGTGTACTTGATCTAAACACACTGAACACCCACCAAATAGCATTCCTTACTTGGGAATATCAGGTGGTTAGTGGTGTATCTTGTGCTAACACACTAATCACTCACCCAATGACATTCTTTGCTTGGGAATATCAGGTAGTTAGTGTCGGTACCAGGTCTGACGTACACTAAGTACCCACCTAATACCTTTCTTTCATCTTCTTTTCTTTTCTTTCTTTCATCTTCTTTCTTTTCGGACACACGTACTTATACAGAAAATTTTAATCATACCTTTACAAGTGCTCATAATAATCATTTGTGAGTGACATGTTGGCCATAAGTCCTTAACATCATGGCATATGCATTTCAATTGTCAATTTATAATTCTAAACATGCTCACATATCATTTAGATACACACTTACATAATCTAAGCATCTTCAACAATTCAATGCATAGTTAGTTCTCCTTTTCATAATTAACTTTCACATAAGCAATCTAATAAAAATCTATTTAGGTATTTCATCAAACACTCAATTTTCATCATTTGCTTGAATTTATAACTCATACAAGTCTTTCAATAGAATTAAACTATTTCATTTGACTATATTCATACTTTCTTTTTCATTTCTCATAAGAAATTCATACTAAGGATTACTAACGCAAGACACTCTTCAATTCAATAAATCATAGAATACATGCATTTCATTCAATTAAAGTTAAAAGTCACAACAAGAAATTTTTTTTAACCTTTTAGGGTTGAGCATTTTCTTTTAAAAAATCTAAAATCTACGGGTTAGCGAATCTTAACCAAATAGGATTATAGGAATTAAAAAGAGGCATGTATTGACCTGTGGGTGCGATTGAACTCTCCCCAGTTCAAATTGGCTGTGATTCCATCTCGCATATGTCTTCTCATGCCTTCAATATAGAATTAGATGGGCCTTCTCCTGCAATCTGGGACCTACTTCTTCTCGCTCCATGGACCCCTACCCCTTGGTAAACATCCCTGACCGTTTGTAATTCTGTCAGCACATCTCCCATCTCCATTCGATCTCTTGGCGATTCCACGGAACATGCAATCCCAATTTGTAGTACCAAGACCAAACACTCCTCCATCCTACCTCTCGTGTCTTTTTCTGGTTCTGATAATAGTAGAGGGTCCACCGCCTCCATTACTTGCTCAGTCAAAGCCATCTTAACGGAGTTATGAAGATTCAGACCCTCCTTGAACATCTCATCCATTGGCCTTTTTCCCGTAAACATCTCCAGTAAAAGAATTCCGTAGCTGTACACATCTCCCTTTGCAGACACCTCGCCACCCATACCGTACTCTACAAAGTGTAAAACATTTATCATTTTAGCCTTCAATAATATTTGTAATTGTAAATCCTTCATCACTCCTGCCCCACTGGAGAAAAAGGGGGGGGGGGGGGAACCGGGGCTAGACCAACAACTGCCCTTGCTTTTTTCATATGAAACTTAACCACAGTTAAAATGTGTCAAAAGGGACATGGCCACCTCAGGGGTGTAACCGGTTTTGGCAAAACCGGTTACAACTGGAGAAGATTACGTCCCATATATGGAGATTCATATGAAACTACACCTTTAAAATTGTCATAACGTTATAATTTTATTTGTAAATCAAAAGAAAATTCATACCTGGAGCAACATAACCGATAGATCCCTTTATCAAAACTGAGCTACTTTGATTTTGCCCAGCATTACTGGAAATGCTGCAAGAAATAACCTTTGCTAGCCCAAAATCACCCACATGGGCAGTCATGTCATCGTCGAGAAGAACATTGTTTGGCTTGAGATCGCTATGGACAATCGTTGCTTGGCAATGATAGTGAAGATACTCCATTGCAGAAGCAATATCAATGGCGATATTCAGTCTTCTGATCAGATTAAGATTTTTTAACTCAGGCTCCCCTTCTCCTCCTCCTCCATCTTCTTCTTTTGGATGTAACCACTTCTCTAGACTCCCTTGAGGCATGTACTCATAAACTAGAGCTTTGAAATCATTACCTTGAAAGTCCGAACTCGAGCATACACTCAAGATCTTAAGGAGATTTCGATGCCGGATGTTTTTCAAGGCTTTGCATTCAGATATAAAACTCTTTGAAGCTCCTCTTTGACCAAGATTGAGCACCTTCACTGCAACAACTTTCTCATCTTGTTCAAGAACTCCTTTATACACAGAGCCATAACTTCCAACACCAATCAAATTTGCCTCGGAGAAGCCATTAGTAGCTTTAAGAAGCTCTGCATAAGAAATCCTCAAGTACTGATCATGTTCAAACAGTGGTGTGGAAGAATCCTTCTTTCTTGATATTCTTCTTCTCCGGTAACCCATGACAAGAAAGCAAGCCAAAATAATTAAGCATAGAATTGAAGCAAATACTGGAATTAGTGCTTTCAGGACAGGAGACATGCCCTTTTCCTTAGAGTCTTGGATGAGGCATTTGGGCAGCTTCAATCCCGAGATACCTCCACAAAGCTTCTTGTTTCTGACTATAGAAATCAAACTTGCATTCCCGAAGACCCCCACCTTTGGAACTTCACCTTCAAGCTCATTGAAAGACAGATTTAAATTTTTAAGGAGAGGAAACTTGGAAAGATATTCAGGTATCTGTCCAGACAAGTTATTACGCGAGAGATCCAAGTATTGTACACCTCTTAAACTACTCAGATCTTGGGGAATGGATCCTTCCAAGAAGTTGCACTCCAAGTGAATTTGATCCAAGCTCAAACAATTCCCAAGTGTGTTTGGAATACCACCTGACAATCTATTGTTAGACACATCTAGTTTTTCAAGTTGTTTCAAGTTACCAACTTCAAAAGGCAGTGATCCAGACAAGGAATTGTGAGATAAGTTTATAGAAATCAATGAAGGAAGGCCAAGAATCATACTTGGTATGGTGTCGTTGAGGAGATTTTGAGAAAGGTCCATGACCTGTAATTGTCGACAATTTCCAAGACTTGGAGGTATTTTTCCTGCCAAGTGATTTTCTTTTAAAGCAAGATCATACAATACAGTTAGGTTACCAAGAGAGGATGGGATTTGTCCTGTCAATGTATTTCCTGATAAATACAGCCGTAGCAACCTCTGTAGCTTCCCAATACCACTTGGAATACTGCCTGTCAAGAACACATATTGAATATCCAAAAGCTGCAAGTTTACAAGGTTCTCAATCCCTGGAGGGATGGTTCCATATATTTGATTTACACCTATTGATAGATATATGATGCGAGTGGAGAGATTGGCTATGGAGTTAGGCAATGAGCCTCGGAGATGATTACCCCCCAATAACAACCTCTCTAGCTTTGAACAGTTTGTTATAGAATTTATAAAACTCCAATCATTTCCTTGTGCAGTTCCTAGCATGTTAAAACTGAAACCTATCCATGAAAGATTCTGTAACCTTCCTAGCTCCCAAGGAACTGATCCGCTGAACTTATTACTGATAATCGAAAGATGTTCGAGTTGCGAAGCGTTCGATAATGAAACAGGAATGGGTCCTGTGAATTGGTTTCCCCCCAAATAAAGCTGTTGGAGATTGGGAAGAGAGAGGCCAATATTGATAGGAAGGCTTCCCTGTAGTAATTGGTTACCTATTACCGCGAATACGATGATGCTCGAGAGGTTGTAGAGACTAGAAGGAATCGTACCCGATAATTTGTTAAGAGAAAGTAGAAGATACTGTAAGCCTGAGATTCGACTGAGATCACCGGGAATTCTTCCCTCCAACAAGGTATTTGATAGAGAGAGGTAGTAGAGAGACGAAAGATTCCCAAACGATGGTGGGATGTTTCCTATGAAATTGTTCTGAGAAAGGCCTAGTGCATCAATCCTTGGTAGATAAAATTCACCGGGGATTTTTCCGGTGAGCATGTTATTCATCAAATTCAATTCTCTGAGACTTGAACAAAGGGTTAGATTAATGGGAAGTTCCCCACTAAAAGAATTGTTGTGCAGATAGAGGAGGCGTAGACGGAACAAACGGCCAATCTCTGGTGGGATTTTGCCATGGAAGGTGTTGTTTTGGAGAAAGATGATCCTAAGGAAGGAAAGGTTGCCTATGTGGGGAGAGAGGGTACCACTCAATCCCTGTGAGCCTAGATCTAGGACGGAGACCCTCTGTCGATGCAGGCGACTGCATGAGACTCCTGGCCAATCACAATAGTGTATTGAATGGTTCCAGGAATTCATGACTCCGAGTGATTCTTGAGTAATGGCATCCTTGAAGGCAAGCAGAGCGAGTCTGTCCGTCTCGTTTCGATTCCAAACAGCAGATGCCAATGATCCAATAGAGGAGTTGATGTACCACAGCAAGATGGCATGAAGTGTGATTGACCCAAGTCCCCTCATTTTGTTTTTTCCTTTACTTTTCTTTGGGAGGAGGAAAGCTGGGGTTAGTGATATCCCGACCAGAATATATAACACAAAAACACTACACCCCACTGGCATATGTAGGGCCATATGTAGGGGTATAAGGGAATTGGATACGATTCTTATCCGATTCATATTCAATGCCGTTGAAAGAGGGTGAGTTATTAAGTTTTCATTGATGTGTTATGACTTGTGTCAGTTGTACGTGTTCATAAATTCTTCTTTTTCAACTTTTTTCTTCCACATTAATTTTTTTTAATATTCTTTATTTTTTTAATCTACGGACGAGATCATGATCTTTGCCAAATCCGATGAACTCAATCACACTCAAAGGCCAACACAATGTCTTTTTTAATCTTTATTAAGTTTGATCAAGATTCTCTAATTTTTAAGGTTGAATAATATAATATTAAATTTTTAAAAAATTTAAAATATTATTTATACATATACCGGCGCTCCGGAGGCACTCTCAACGATATACCGACACTCCGAAGGCACAATTAATGGGTATCATAGAAGACATGTAATGAGCTTGGGAGATGTGCATTGTACCTCTCCCGTGTCATGCATATAGATATATCCAAGTACATCTGCCAAAGAAAATTCCAAACCCAAATACAATGGTTTGCACTTTTGGAAGGCTCTTCTAGGGTTGTTAATGGATTGAATCTTAATCCAAATCCGATTAAACGGGATCCTAATTCTATAATAGATCCGTTAGATTGGATACGGATTCGATATCTTGAATCATATTATAATTGGATCGGATTTGGATCTATAGTGATCTAATCAGATTAGATTATATATAACAATAATAATATTTTATATAATTTTACAAATATACTACCATACTAATCATAATTTTTAATTTTTTAATTAAAATATTAATTTTTATATATATTAGGGTTAATTGGATTCGGATCTCGAATAAGTAATCGGATTCGGATTGGGTCATTCGACGGATCTCGGATCGGATTCGGATCCATTGGATTCTTAGGGGGTGTTTGGCAGCGTTCTTAGTGATTCAATGATTCTAAAAACAGAACATTCTTGATTTTTTACGATGCTTATGTGCTAGGCACTCGTTTGGCAACACTTTAGAATCATTCTTAAAGAACAAAAACTATGGAATCACGTTTGGATGGAGTACATGGTGAGATGCAAATGGCTAACATATAAATCGTGAACCACTGATCCCTTGGACCAAACTCTATGAACAAGTTTCAAATTTCCCATGTATTTTTAAGTTTGTTTATCAAATTGCAGAAGTGATCTCTTTTAGTTATTTCTAAAATTGCAACTGTATATTCATCAAAATTTTCTACAATCTTCCACCCCTCGATTCATCTCCTACTCGTTTGTTCTACGTCATTCCTAGAGAAAAGTTAAAACCTTAAAAAAAAAATCTAAAAAACCCACTGTTTGGGTTAGGGTTTGTCTCTAGAACGATTTAAAGAGATACCACTAAATATGGCGAGATATGTGTGTGTGTGTGTGTGTGTGAGAGAGAGAGAGTGTGTGAGTATCATGCTTGTCGCCGACGAAATCCCTGCAAGATACTACAGTTTAGGACGAAGAAGAATCCCCGCAAGATACTGCTGTTTGGGACGAAGAAGATTGTTCAGGGGAGATGTTCGATGGCGCACTCCCTTTTGCACTCGAGCTCCCCGACGTTCTTAAAGAATGCTCTACGAGACCTAAAATATTTTGTTCCCAAAAAAATGTTGAGAACACTTTAATCCCAAAAAAGTGTGTCGATTTTGTGTCATCCAAACGCGTTTTTGGGATTCATCCTTGGGTAAATAAAACAATTCCCCCGTAACAATGCCAAACACCCCCTTAATCGGACTAGGCATTTCCGATTCGTTTACAGCCCTAGGCAAATGGGATTTGGTCGGGCCTCGCAAGACCAAAACCGTTTGGCCTGTCCCATAGGTCAACATTTCTCTCTTTACACTTTTTAATTTTGGTTAAGATTTTTAGGATTCAACCATCTGACGTTAGTTTTTAAAAGAAATAATTAACTCTAAGAGTAAATTTTTTTTAACTACGGTTAAATGTGCAGTTAAAGAGGCTTCGCGCTGGACCAAATCGCTGTCCATGCCGTGGCCAGGTATCCTTGGCTGTCGCCAACTTGCCACAGTAGGTGTTCTTATTGTCAAAGATATCATTTATGAATTATGATCACTTTTCTGCAGGGAGGACCGTACCTTTGATGCCTTTAAAAATCGTCTCTACGGGTTGTTGGGTTCTACGCTTAGTAATCCCACCCGTCTGTTTACCCTGCTCCTCCGCGGTTTCCATTTTTGTAAACCGCGGTTTCATTTTTGTAGAGCACGGTGAATCCACATTTTTTCATCACAGTAATTCATAAAAATAACGAAAGATAAACCGTGAAATCATCGAATTTACATATTTACCCTTTCTCATGGGTTTAAGTTTTAATGCATATGGAAAGACAAAGTCTTTTCAGTTTCATTTATTTTTTCATTGATGTGTTGTGACTTGTATTAATGTATGTGTTCATAAAGTCTTTTTTTTCAACTTTTTTCTTCTACATAAATTTTTTTTTAATATTCTTTATTTTTTTAATCTATGGACCAGATCATGATATTTGCCAATTGCGATTGAACTCTATATGAGTTTAATCACACTCAGACGCCAACACAATGTCTTTTTTAATCTTTATTAAGTTAGATCAAGATTCTCTAATTTTTAAGATTCAATAATATAATATTAAATTTTAAAAAAAATTAAAATATTATTTATATATATATATCGAGACTCCGGAAGCGCTCTCGACAATATCCTAAATTAAAATATGACCCTCTCCCACACCCGCACCTTGACCCTGCTTTGGTTACTTAGGTTCTACAGTTATTTTCTTTGTTCAAAGTTTGGATGTTCTAATTGTGAACACGGTGACCTTTAAATGTACAGTGGTACGTACCCTACGCCCTCATCAATGAATTCTTATCTTTGAAGTCCACTGCATGAAGACTTGTGATTTCTGCATCCACCAAATTGACTCAAAAATCTTCAGACATGAATATAAATTACTCTTAATCTTCCCACGCGACTTTTCTAGTGTTCAGGTTCTATATGCAATATCTCTTTAATTTATTAATAAATAAATGAAAATATTGATCTATTTTGAGGAATGCTGTCCTACTTTCCCTCAATCCTTACTTTTAACCTCCACCAATCACCTTTTTTTTCTTGTTTTTTGAGTTTTGGGTGGAGTAGGAATTGACTGAAAATAGGGTAGGACTCCTCATCTAAGACCGTCTGGGGCAAAGACCTGACCGAGACCGTCTAGCTCAGAATTGGATTCTCAGCTAGCACGAGTAGCTCAGAATTGGATTCTCAGCTAGCACGATTCCTGAGCAAATTTTTTTAAACACCTTTAAAATTGTGTTGGGCAGGATGGTCTATTTCCTAGACGTAGGACCGGCCCAAGCCATTTAGAGGGCCTAAAACGAAAATTTTAAATAGGGTCTTTTTCAAGGTTTCTTTTCATTAAATAAGGTTCATAAAGCTATCAAAACCCATGTTTTGGGGCTTTATTTTTTTGGACCTAAAGCATGGAATTTGATGGCTTAATGAACGGGTCAGCCCTGTTAAATATTTAAATTAAATAATTACTAATTGAAGTAAGACCCCTAGGCCGAGGATTTTTGTATTTTTGGTGTGTGTTGAGGTTCCCTTATTTGGTCTGGTTGAGCTCTTTATTGTTTTTAAAAGAGGTGGTTGAGCTCTTCATTGTTTTTAAAAGAGGTCAAACTTTTAGGTAGCGTGCTTGGTTTGCCACCCGTGTCCATTAGAGCATTCCTAGCGGCCTCACCAAATTTCACTCACCAAAATAGCCAAAACCCACAAAAAGTGGTTTTGGTGAGCCACTTTTTTAAAACACTCCCAATAGCCTCACCATTTTAACCAAAACAAAAGGAGAGAGAAGCAATATTTTATCATTTGTGTGGGAAAACGAAAAAGGAAGAAAGAGAAAAATATTATTTTATTGTTTGTGTTGGACCACAAAAAAGAAAGGGAGAGAGAGAAACCTTATTTTATTATTTGTGTAGGCCCAAGGGTGAGAAGATTTAACTTTGGTGAGTACTGTAGATTCACCTAAGGGATTTCTTCATTCTGTTGAGGTTGCTGGGAGTCATTTTAGCACATTTTTAGTCTTTTGGCTCACCAAAAGAATGCTCTTAGCAACACAAAAGTCTAGTCCAAACATCTAGTACTTGATGCCTCAAATGATTGGTACCCATTTTGAGGAGCTCTAGGGTGAAGCTTATTTAGGTTGCATGTGTGGTATGTGTGATGTGTTGTTTGCATGCTGTGCGTGTGTGTTTGCATTGATGGTGTGAGTCTTTCTTTCAATTGCTTTCGTAATCACCTTGTAGTGTTATTGAGTTTACCAAATAAGTCTCCCCTCATTTAGAATTCTTTCAATGATATAGAGAAACACATCGTCTTTCCTGCGATATTAGAACGGAAAAAAAGATTTTTTAGAATCAATCCAACAGTTATGATTAATGGTACAAAAGCCGGAAGGGTGTTCAAGGAGGAAATCTAACACTCTATTTGTTTGTTTAGCGTGAAAATTGACAAAAGCAAATAAAAGAAGAAAATTTTGATTTTCTTAATACAACTTAGGAGAAAATACATTTATACTCCTTAGGTTTGACGAAAATACACATAGACCCCTCAGTTTTCAAAAAATACATGAAGCACTCTTACTTTTTAAAATAATGGCACTTAAACCTTAACTGTTAGTCAACTAACAGAAATACTAATGTATGATGATGTCATGTGATGAAGTATATACACTTCCAAAATTACCCCTTCAATTTTGAAAAAACACTATTTATTTATAATTTAAAAATCTGGTAATCACCCATTGAGGTTGCCACGTGTCCCTTTTGACACCCCTTAACCGTGGTTAAGATTCACCCACCCTTCCTTGTTTTTTTCAAATATTAATTCTTTTTTGAAAATTAAAAAAAAATTCGAGTTTTTTAATATTAAAAACAGATTTTTAATATCACCCCTTGAGGTCGCCACGTGTCCCATTTGACACCCCTTAACCGTGGTTAAGATTCACCGACCCATCTTTGGTATTTTTTTTATATTAATTCTTTTTTGAATATTAAAAAAAATTAGTTTTTTTTAATATTAAAAATAATTTTTTAATACCACCCCTTGAGGTCACCACGTGTCCCTTTTGACACCCCTTAACCGTAGTTAATATTCACCCACCCATCCTTGGGGTTTTTTTTTAAAATACTAATTCATTTTTGAAAATTAAAAAAAATAGAGTTTTTTTTAATATTAAAAACAGTTTTTTAATATCACCCCTTGAGGTCGTCTCGTGTCCCTTTTTGACACCCCTTAACCGTGGTTAAAATTCACCCACCCCTCCTTGGTTTTTCTTTAAATATTAATTCTTTTTTAATTAAAAAAAAGAGTTTTATTAATAATAAAACAGTTTTTTAATACCATCCCTTGATGACACCATGTGTCCCTTTTGACACCCCTTAACCGTGATTAAGATTCACCCACCCATCCTTAGATTTTTTTTAATATTAATTCATTTTTGAAAAAAAAAAAAGAATTAGACTTTTTATAATATTAAAAATATTTTTTCAATATCACCACTTGAGGTGGCCCCGTGTCCCTTTTGACACCCCTTAACCGTGGTTAAAATTCACTCACCCATCCCTGGTTCTTTTTTTTAATATTATTTTTTTTTGAAAATTAAAAAAAATTAGTTTTTTAATATTAAAAACAGTTTTTTAATATCACCATTTGAGGTCGCCTCGTGTCCCTTTTGACACCTGTTAACCGTGGTTAAGATTCACCCACCCATCCTTCGTTTTTTTTTATATATATATTAATTCTTTTTTGAAAATTAAGAGTTTTTTAATATTAAAAACATTTTTTTAATATCAACACTTGAGGTCGCCACGTGTCCCTTTTGACACCCGTTAACCTTGGTTAAGATTCACCCACCCATCCTTGGTTTTTATTTTTTTTAATATCTTAATTCTTTTTTGAAAATTTTAAAAAATAAATAAAGTTTTTTAATACCACCACTTGAGATCGTCACGTGTCCCTTTTGACACCCCTTAACTGTGGTTAAGATTCACCCACCCAACCTTGATTTTTTTTTTAAGATCATAATTCTTTTTTGAAATTTTTTTTAAAAAAAAGAGTTTTTTTTAACATTAAAAACAGTTTTTTAATTTTAATATTAAAAAACTGTTTTTAATATTAAAAAAACTCTTTTTTTTAAATTTTCAAAAAAGAATTATGATCTTAAAAAATATTTAAAAACTGTTTTTAATATTAGAAAAACTCTAATTTTTTTTAATAATAAAAAACTAAGGATAGGTGGGTGAATCTTAACCACGGTTAAAGGGTGTCAAAAGGTACTCGTGGCGACTTCAAGGGTGAGAACCGGATGTTTAAATAATAAATAAATAGCATTTTGGAGTAGGAAAAGTGTTTTCTCAAAATTGAAGCGGCGGTTTTGGAAGTGTATACAATTCATCATATGACATCATCATACATCAGCATTTCTGTGAGTTGACTAATGGAAGGGGTCTAAATGCCATTATTTTAAAAAGTAAAGGTACGTAATATACTTTTTGAAAACTGAGGGGTCTATGTGTATTTTCGTCAAACCTCAGAGGTGTAAATATATTTTCTCCTACAACTTAATTGCATTTTTCTTTCTTCTTTATTTTTTCCTATTTTCTTGGCAACCAATTAGTTGCCAAGAAAATCCGATTGGATAGAAAATCCAAATAGCTATATTACTTCTTTTTTTTTTTTTTTTTTTGGGGTAAACTCAATTATACCACAAAGCAATGACTGAAGGCAAATACAAGGAAATACTCACACCACTCATGCAAACCCACACACACATAGCATGCAAACTCTCACACACACCACACACACACATGCAGCCCTTGTAAGCTTCACCCTTAGATTACATTCAAATGTACCTATTAATTAATCAAGTCCTCACATTTCGTTTCTTTATAGATACTAGGTGGGTCATGGGTGTGCATATGCACAGCATGTGCATGTGCAAGAAAAATAGAAAATAAATAGAATAGAAATTTGAAGACATGTACCTTTAGGGGTATTTTGGGAACAACAAGACTTTAGGGGCAGTTTAGGAACAAAGAAAATTGAGAGACGTGTTATATAACAGTATAAAATATTATTGAAACTTGAGACATTTTAGGAATAAAAAAACTTGAGGGTCCCATAAAATAGTATAGAAACGTGAGGGGTATTTTAGGTATAAAAACTTGATTGGTGTGTTAGGATTTAGGAACAAAACGACTTAGGGGCATTTTGGAAAGTGTAAAATATTATAAAAACTTGAGGAGTATTTTGGCAACATAAAAATTTAAGGAGTCCCATGAAATAGTACAGAAACTTAGTGACATTTTGGATATAGCAACTTAAGGGACATTTTAGGTATAAAAACTTAAAGAGTATGTTTGGAACAAAAAAAAAAAGACTTAGGGAATTTTCGGGAAGTCATAGAAGCTTAAAAGATACTTTGGAAACAGAAAAACAAACTTGAGGGTCGAATAGAAGGGTATAGACGGGGGGGGGGGGGATAGCATCGTGAGTGGCATTTTGGGTATAGGTGTAGATGATGACATGTAAGAATAGAAGGGTATAGACGGCGGGGGGGGGGGGGGGGGGGGGGGGTTTATAGCATCGTGAGTGGCATTTTGGGTAGGCTTTGGCTTGTCTCTGGCGAAGCCAGAAACCCCTCTCGGGGTTCCATACATTGTGCGGCAATTGGCCAAAAAATGGGGAGAAGTCATTTCATTTTCTCCCCATTTTTTTGACTTCTCCCCATATGATATCTCTCCCCTTTATTCTCACACACTTATCGCCACATGTCTTATTAAGGGTGGAGAAGTCAAAATCGTGGGCCCATGATTTTGACTTTTCCACCACTTGTCACCTATTCTATGGAACCCCGAGATAAGCCCTTTCTGGCTTCGCCATAGACAATCCCAGGCCTTTTGGGTATAGGTGTAGATGATGACATGTAAGAAAATATATATATATAATATCCGAGAACATATTTCGCTAGATGCCCTATATATGAGGACATGCAAGGAATTATAATGAGGGAAATTTCTGAAAAAATGTAAGAAATCTGGGAATGGGAATGAGAGTTTTTCTTTGGTTAATAGCGTTCAATGGTGTTCTCTCGCGATCTTGTTTGTCACAGTCGGAACGTACGAAATACTGGAGCAATCTTTACAATTCCACTGCTCCCATTTATATTGATACATGGATCTTAAAAAATGGAGTTATGATAGTAAGCATTTTCAAATTTCAAAAAGCCAAAAAAGAAAGAAAGAAAATGACCTACGGATTCTTGTGACCTCAAATGAACAAGAAAAGAAAAATCAAACCATTGACATCAAGGTATTCTCTTCGCCAAGACATTGACTGTAATTCATTCATTGTTCTTGAAGACTTCCCAACCAGAAATATCCATCCTATCACTGCTTAATTGCATTTCCTTTATTGTTTTGTCTGACTTTGAAGGGTCCATTCTTTTGCTAAGACTTATAAAGTAACTTGGCGCTTTGCATTTTATCATGGTAGTTGTTAGGAAATTTGAATCATTTTGTTAAGGTTTCTAACAAAATTAATTATTATCATCATGAAATTTCAAGTCTAATAATTTTGTATGTGATTTGAAATCATTCATTTTCCTGCATTTGAGGTCTTACGGGAATTGCAACCCAAGAGATGAAAGCAAGGTATATCTAGTTTTTAAAAGAAAATCCATATTCTCAAATGACAAAACTTGCAAAGAGTCAAACTATATGCAAAAAAAAAAAAAAATGGCATGGAAAAGGGAAAGGAAGGGAGCTAGTTTTTTTGCAAGCAGCCAATCAAAAACAAGTGGGGAGGGATTTTGTATTAGGGAATATATTAGAAGTATTGTAATAAGGTGAATGAGATGCAATAGATCATTCAAGTATATCTATCACAATATTAGATTAGTATCAATTAAAGATATAATATATTCTATTAGATAAGGTTACTATCTTGAGGTCCATGTAATCTCTCTATGGACTCGAATGGAGGTCATTCTAATCATCCGGTTTATCAATAAATCTCTTTTCTATCATGATATCAGAATGGGATGATCCGAGAATCCGAGTATTATCAAGGTCTCTCTTGTTGAATAGCCCTTTCGGCGGGTGGGTGGCATGGTGCCGCTCCGGACTTTTTATTTATTAGTAGGCGTCCTTTCGCTCTTGCAGTACTTAGTGGTCGCAAGGTATCTGCATGCACGGTAACAAGTTGTGAACCTGGCAATTCAGTTGGGGAAGTAGACTTTGGTTGTTGGGAATATAGGCATCCACCTCCTTGTTGGTTGATACAGCAATCTGCTCGCTATGACCATTGGGGAAGTAGACTACGGTCTGCACGGCTTCCAACAGCAGATAGAGAACCCCGAGGACCCACGAGTCCCTCTCCTTCTCCTTCTCCTTGACCCCTCTCTCACGTGATCATGTTGGGATTCAAGAATAATAATGTTAAAACAAAACAAGATTATTCAAATACTGGATCTAGACCATGCAATCAACTTTTCTAGAATTCATAATCAAAAGGGGACACAGATTAAAAAAGGTGATCTCATACCTTTCGCTGGAATTTCCCTATTCCCTTCACGGTGTGATGCTGTGTTTCTCGGCGCTTGAGAGGAATGAGAGAGTCTTCTCTTTTCTCCTTAGGTCTGATTCAATGGGGCTTCCAATTGACATAAGAAAAAAGAGGGACCCCCTCTTTGCTTTATATACCCTTGGAACCCTACCCATCATAAGATCCAAAGGTTAAGAGGGATCACACCAAAGATCTAACGGTCGTCAACCCTGACCATGTTGTTAGCTTTAATAACACTTAAAGAGTCCCTGTTTGATCACATCTCTTTAGTGGGACCCATTATCCTTAACATTCTCTATTAACAGCAATACAATCCGAGTTTTGAAAACTAAGGATTGCGCCAGACCACATGGGTTTTTATTTAATAAGAAAAACCCTAACAATCTCCCACTTGGTCCAAGCAATCCTTAAATAAAATAAAATGACTTTTCGGATTGAACAACCTTAAAAACGTGAGTGACCACTCTTTTAATTTTGAAAAACATTGCTGTCGAGAATTAAGTGTTTTTTAACTGTCACTTTGATTCAAAAGCACCACTAACGGTGATCATGGAAGCATTTAGCATCTACTAGTGTTCATTTACTATGATACAAGCCACTCCATGGTCAAACAGCTAGTAATACTAATGTTTCAGAGCGGTTCTTTATGGTGGCAAGGTATGGTGTGATATGGACTATACACAACCTTATGTGATCAAAATGTATACGTCCAAAAATTGTCCACGCTACATGCATTTAAGCATATGCATGTCATTCCGATACTTTACGGCAACCGCCATGTGAAGTCCATCACCTTGTATCCAGAATGAAGGCCTCAAACATGGTGCCCAACCATGTTCAGCCCAAGCAACTTGAGAGCTTTGTGCGAGGCTCTCGGGCAAACCTGACATCAATGACATCCGTCATGTGAAATCCATCACTTGATGTCTTTACCTTTTGCACGTGCATTCAAATACATAACATAATCAAATGATGCATCAATTATTTAATTTGCATAACCATAACATATCAATATCTGAGAGTGTAAAACAATGACATGTATATCATATAAATGTCTGAAATATAAAACAATGAACAATACTCTCACTAAATAAAAGAATCAAACGATTCTAAAAGGTTCCATAATAGTGACAAGTTCTTTAAAAAATTTCTGGTGGAGAGTTCTTTACTTAACATGTTTATAATTCAAATATTCAACAACACATAATCTGATGAAGATTTCAAACTATCTTAAAAACAAGCAAAAATCAGAGTCTGAATAACTTTTAAATTTCTAGTTCGATATATCTCTTGTAAACTAAACTGAAATCCTATGAGATAACTCCAAACGTCTAGAAATATGATTTCTGGTAATCTTGATATCCAAAATATAACTTAAAAACCTGCTCCCACTGACCTTAACATATGTTCATCAATCCAAGTAGATTACTACTTTAAGTTTATCATCCAAATTGTCACAAGAGTCACAATTATCTAGAGAAAATCTAATAAAATTAACAAACATACACAACAAGAATGATACAAAATATAAGTCTAAGGTCAGCTAATAAAGATCATTCACTAATATATTACCACCAACTGTCTGAAAAATATGTCTGATGGAGAGTGTACTCCCCTCAATGATAAAATTAAACTGTATCCAATCCAATAATATTTCGCCTAAACAACGGCACAATGAAAATAACATCTAATAGTAAAAACCAGAAACAAAGTCTAATACTAATCAGCAAGTTCTAATAGCCTCTAATACTGTTGGTGTAGAGTTCTTCAAAAATCAGCAGCTTATCAGCCTTGGCGCTTCGCCGATGAATGAACTCCTTTGTTCTTCCTGCACCAATCCTTATATTTGAAACAGTTTCTTTTCATGTGACCTTTCCCTTTGCAGAAGAAACACTCAATCTCCTCTAGTTCCTCAGTATTATCATTTCCCTGAAATTGATGTCCCGAACTCTGTCCTAAATTATGACCTAAACTCTGTCCTGAATTTTGTCCTTGCCAAAAATTTTGTGAATTAGATTTCTTGAACCCTTTATTCTTAAAATTCTTCTTACTACCAGAATTCACAGCCAAGTTCGCATACTTAGCTTTCCCACGCTTCATGCGCTCTTCCTCACTAACACACACAGCTATCAATTCATGCAGGTCCCACTTCCTATCCTGTGCACTATAATTAACCTTAAAAGCATCAAATGATTCAGGAAGTGAGGCTACAGCCAAATGCACCATGAGGTCATCCTCAATTGTCAACCCAAGCTCTCTAAGAGAGATAATTAATTTAGATATCTTCAAGATGTGCTCCCGAACATTTTTAGTACCATCATACTTCAATGAAATCAGCTGAATCAAACAACTGTACTGACGAGACCTAACAGATCCCATAAATTGTTTCTTGATAGTCTCAAGAAGAACCTTAGCAGTATCAGTAGCAGGAATACCACCTCTGATGGCTTCTTGAACAGAAGCCCTAATGATCATCATGGCCATCCTATTGGCCTTCTCCCATTTCGAATACAAAGACTTATCTGAATCTGAAGACTCAGCAGTGGGAGTAACCGGCTTTTCCTCCAATAAGACAAAGTCGTAATCAAGGCAACCCAGAACTATATCTAGCTGCATCTTCCAAGAACTATAGTTTGAACCATTCAGAGGCTCAATCCCAGTCAAATGTTTCTGAACAACAGACCCATCCATATCTGAAAATGTCAATGTTTTACTATGTTATGGTATGTCTAACAAATTATTGCACAAATTATAATAATTTACTTTATACTTGTCATTACATGACTTTATTTAAGCTTTATGATTCTAATCCGGTCTTGAGGTTAAGCCGGATAGCTAAAGTGGTTTACTTTAAAATTGCTTACTTCCACTTTACGGGACAGGTGGGCGCATCATCTAATCACATCTTTGGGCAAGAGATTTCGACATGCAATTCACCCCCCAATTGGCGACAACAGTCGCGCACAGAACTGATCTATCACGTATTGGATTGATTATGACACTTCCACACCTTTGGGCAAGAGGGTTATCCTTCTCTCACCGCCACGCACAAATCATTCTGCCCCACTCAGTCTACAAGAAGTCCCTAGACACCTTTGGGCAAGACTAGTTATTCAATGTAGGTGAGTGCAAACTCGCGATCTTAAAGAAATTGAAATCCCTAAATTCGAATAATCATAACCTCCATAGGACGGTCACCTTTGGGCAAGACAATCTAACCTAATTTGATTATGACCAGTCGAACGAACGCCTTACAGATCAAACCTAAACCCCATAGGATGATCTAACTTTAATTCTTGATATTAATTTTGGGTAAAAGCATCAAGTTTTTCATTTATTTAATGTCAAAACCATAGGAAAATCATATTCATGCACTAAAACAGCTCTTTACAGTGCTCAGAAGTCAAAATGGACCCCAAAAACGGAATCAGAACATCCAAAAACTTCAGGGAAGGTTAGACACTCTCCCTAGACGTGTCCTGTGGACGTGTCACGCGCAGGGGACACGTTCTGTCAGTGACACGCGCGGATCACGCGCGGTTAGTGCGTGTCACGCGCAGGTTGTGCGCTACACGCGCATGGGATTGCGCTTCACGCGCACGAAATTAATCACACGCGCGTTCTGCGTATCACGCGCGCGCGGTTCGACGATCTTACGCGGTCCGGTCTAAGACGCGGCTCGGTCCGGTTCATTCCTGATCCGGTTCGGCTTATATTCCGGTCGAGCCGGTCCGGTCTATATGAACCGGGGCATGTCTCATTCGGGTCGGGTATATACTCTCCGGGTCGGTAAAACCCATCCGGGTTCGGTTTATATCAACGGATCGGGTTCGATATTGGATCGGCTTAACAGGGTCGGGTTTGAACTAATGGTCTCGGGTCAGAGGGTCGGGTTGACCCTCGTCACCTTGTCTCCTACACCCGAACAAATTAAATTTTTTTTATTTTTTTTATTTTTTTTGAAAACCCTAAGCCCGTATACTGTTAACCCTTCTTATGGGGGCTCTACCGGCCACCTCTCCGGCTGCAGCCGGTGCCAAACCGACGACCACCCTCCGGCGAGAAAATCCTCACCGCCGGTGATCCTCTCCGGCGACGGACGGCGGCGGAATCTCCGTCCAACTGAAAACGGTGAAAACTCCTCTTTTTTTTTTTCTTTTTTTTTTTTAATGATTTCCTTAAATCTGATTCGCTCGTATCCTTTAAAAATATTCTTCAACTCCAAAAATTTATTTCAAAACAATTAAAATTAATTATCAAATCCAAAATCAATATCTTTATCTTATTTACCTTTAAATTTCTATTTCTCAATTTCCTTAAATCCGAATCACAAGATCAATAAAAATTGATTATTAGATCCGAAAATAAAACCTCACTTAGATTTGATTATTAAGAAAAATTAATCACAAGGTCAACCCTGTGCTCTGATACCAATTGTTGGGATTCAAGAATAATAATGTTAAAACAAAACAAGATTATTCAAATACTGGATCTAGACCATGCAATCAACTTTTCTAGAATTCATAATCAAAAGGGGACACAGATTAAAAAAGGTGATCTCATACCTTTCGCTGGAATTTCCCTATTCCCTTCACGGTGTGATGCTGTGTTTCTCGGCGCTTGAGAGGAATGAGAGAGTCTTCTCTTTTCTCCTTAGGTCTGATTCAATGGGGCTTCCAATTGACATAAGAGAAAAGAGGGACCCCCTCTTTGCTTTATATACCCTTGGAACCCTACCCATCATAAGATCCAAAGGTTAAGAGGGATCACACCAAAGATCTAACGGTCGCCAACCCTGACCATGTTGTTAGCTTTAATAACACTTAAAGAGTCCCTGTTTGATCACATCTCTTTAGTGGGACCCATTATCCTTAACATTCTCTATTAACAGCAATACAATCCGAGTTTTGAAAACTAAGGATTGCGCCAGACCACATGGGTTTTTATTTAATAAGAAAAACCCTAACAGATCACCCTTCTCCTTCATCCCTCTCTTACATGATCACCTGTTACCTCTCATTCTCTCTATCTCAAACGTCCTTTATGGAAGAACCTATACACCCTCTCTTCTTTTTGATCCAAATGCTTGAGAGAGGCCTTTGGGAGCACATCAGTACACCACCATCTCATGTCGTTAGAAGCTATTATCTGTGACGTCTAAATCTGCCGCATGAAGCAATTGTTGTCATTCCCGCTAAACCCACTATCAAAAGAAAAAAAATTATTGCAATCTTTGATGCAGAAAGGAACTCGGATGGGCAACAGCGCTTGCTGTTGCGCTGTTGCCCATATGTGTCTTATAAAATGAGGGCCCACCTACTGTTTACATGGGAATCACCAAATGATAAAAATGGGCCCATTTTGCAAGACACATATAAGAGCTGTTGATCCGAACTCTGCAGAAAGCAACCATTATGGTTCGATTGTTAGAGCCAAAAAAGTGGTTTGTTTGTGTGATAAAGGCCCATTTCCATGCTCACGGAGGCTCTCTTTATTAGCCTATAGAGGCAATCCTTAAAGGCTCACGAGGTGAATTCAAGTCCATAGCTGCCATGTTCTCTGGTCCATTAAGACCAATATTTTAGGCCCGTGGAGGCCCAGTTCAGGCCCATTGACGCTGATTTTCTTGGCCATTGAGCCATGTTGGCACTACATTTTTTTAAGTCCATAAAGACTTCTTTTGGTCCATTAGAGACCCATTTTGTTTGACCACATCCATCAAGAAACAAGCCATTACAAGCCATTGGCCGACTCAAACAAGTGTGCAACAAAGATCAAATGTGTCAAGCGGAAATAAAAAAAGTTGCAAGCAGATTTCTACTAGAGGAAAACACATTGAGATTTTTCAATCCTCATTTGTTTGAGGGGGAGTATTAGAGAATATATTAGAAGTACTGTAATAAGGTGAATGAGATACACTACATCATTCAAGTGTATCTCATCACAATATTACATTGGCATCAATTAAGGATATAATATATTTGATTAGATTAGGTTACTATCTTGAGATCCATGTAATCTCTTTATAAACTTCAATGGAGGTCATTGTAATCATCCAAGTTTACCAATAAATCCATTTTCTGTCATTTTGATCCGTGAGAATAGAGTAGGGCAAAATCATAATTGGAGAACAATTTTAGAGTTATGATTGGATAGCGGAGGGAGGCGGGTTTAAATAGTTGGTTTTCCCTTCCATTTCAAGGGAAAAAGAAAAAAGAAGAATATATGAAATGTTGCATTGTGGCATGCTGATAAACCATTGCCAATGCATGATTAAATTATATTTCACCTCACATCCATGTGATTGCTTATCCATAATCAAAGAAAAAAGAAGAATATATGAAATGTTGCATTGTGGCATGCTCTGATAAACCATTGCCAATACATGATTAAATTATATTTCACCTCACATCCATGTGATTGCTTATCCATAATCTTCACCAGCGACCATCCGGATAACTGATTATCCATGCTTAGTTTTAGCCACTTGACATATGTCTTTTATGATTATTTTTCATGGTGCAAGAGAAGCAAAATTTACTTGGATACAAATTAGATTATCAATCTCTTTCCCTATATATTAGATTCGTTTATTTGCTTCTTTTCTTTTTAATTACTCTGATTCTTTGCTTCTTTGGCTCTTCAAACGTAGACAGACATCCAGAAAGTACTGGGGAGGAGAGATATGAGACACTTTGTATTCAATTTGTGTCTTACAATGAACTGTATCATTGGGGACAAATATATGAAAGACTCTAGTTTTATCACCCAATTATTTCATAGTTATTCATGTATCTAGCACTCTGCTATATTGATTATGATATTCCAGTTCTATGTTTCGGACACTCCAACAATTTATGAACTTCTTAAACACTGGATGCAGACTACTGATACATGGTTGTGACTTAGAATTTTAGTTATAGCCCTCTTTGTTGCTCCACGAGAGCTCGATTGCAGTAATATTAGAGCAGTCGGTTGGAAGTAAGACTACGAAGTGTGAGCTCAAACAAACATAGTTAATGTTGGTCAGATACTGAGGCATAACTCATTTATTTGTATTATCCGATTATGCACTACATCATTTACCTATGTGATTAATTGACTAGTTCCTGGACAGCCAGAAAATTATGCAAAGGGTCCACAAAAGGGCCAACAGCGGCAATTTCTCTGGTTAGAGAATTTTCTTTCCCGCAATATTTGATCTATGGTGTTCTCAGGAATCTGAAGATGAAGAGAGAAAGAAAGAATATCACTACTGTGTAAATGAAGAGTTTGAGATAATGAGTTTTCCAACAAGCCTTACAAGGAGCTTTAAAAACTTGAATAGTTGTTTGAACAGAAAGTTACATTTACTAATTATCAGTGCTAATATTGGCATGTTTGAGCCTTGCGAGCTACCAAGCTGCTCTACCCTGTGCTGAAGAGAAAAGCTGCGAACTAATGGACAAACAAGGATTGGATGTGCCCCTCTATCATGTCTGTACAAATAGAATACTCATGGTCACCATTCGAGCCAACGAAATTAGTAATATTATCCATGAAGGTATTGAACAATATAATAGAGAACTGCTTAAACCATCTAATTTATTGATGAGAAAGTAAATGTGACTTTGAGTGATTGCAACTATGTGATATATATTGTATGTTTTGGATGCTGAAAGAGGTTTTCTAACTTTTTGTAAGGATACCCAATTGCCCGAATATGCAAGTGTTCGAATCCGATACTCTACATTCAATTACTATTCAGCCGGGCTGGTCTGGATCCAGCCTGAAATATCTCCTATGCCAGGATTGAAATGGTCATGTCATTTTTTGAAATAAATCTCCTTTGTATGATGGGTATTACTATTCAGAACAATGAAAGAGATGCATTATCTTTTGTCAACCATTCAAACAATGTTTAGAGTAGGTCATGATAATTCTTAACAGATTAGATATTTTAGGACTGTGTTATATCTCATCTATCCACATCTCTTCACAACATATGTTTAACAGATACACCCTTTGAAATGTAGGTATTTGCGAGTACACCCCTTGTTTTCAAAAAAATTAATACACCCCCTAACTTTAATTTCCTCCATAATAGTGAATACAACCTTGAGATTTGTTTTCCATAATAGTGATTACACCCCCTAAATTTTCCTCACGGATCACATTCATGCATTATGTACAAAACGTGTTTCTAATGGTGTTACTATCGTGCGCTGCATATTTTTGTTTAACACACTAAACCCATACAAATCTAGCATTCAAATATTCTCTTATGAATTATGATAATTAGACAGGGTTGTCATTTTTGTCATGTATAATTGGTGCCCTATATATATAGGACTTCCAAATCATATTATGGCCTTAAGTATCTTAGTTTGTTCTAATCAATTAAATCCCCCCTCCTCTCTCTATCCACGTGAAGTCACACATGATGGGAAATATCTCCTGCACAACAGGATGTGACCAACTGAGACACCACAATCACAAGCTTTCTTCCAAGAAACAACATTACAGTGGCAAGATAGATAGAGAGAGTGAGAGGTGCATTCATAATTCAACTACTTTCCCTTTGTTGTACTTCTAAAGCTCACAAAGTAATAACAGAAACCCCACCATCTTGATTTTTTTTTAAAAGTCCATTCAAGGTGAAAAGAAACCCTACATTCTAATGGTTGACATAAAATGCCTCCATGTTGCCAACAGTTTCTCCTGTTGTTGTTCCCCACCTGTTGGATAATCTTGCCACATGTACGGCCCTCAATGGCCTCAACTAAGGACAAAGTTCATCTCAGCCGTCGAAATTGAGCAGATATTAGCTGGATACTTATTATCACACTCCATGAAGATAATGTACTCTTAAGGACCTTATCTTTGATTTTTTTTCAATAAGATAAGGTGGGAACCTTACCCTGCCATTCTTTAGTATGGCATTGGGGCATAATCCAGCACGCGGGATGGACCCACGAGTATAATCTTATTTGCCATCGACGACGACATGGGAGAACACGTGTCCTGCGCTCGACCCAATAAGACAAAGAGGGTTCTCCAATTTGTCCCCTTGAAGGGTCTCACTAGAGGTCATGTGAGGTGGTTGCTGAATGTGAAGGGTCAATGCTAGTGTCCTCATAAAGAAGAGGTCAGTAGGGTTAGCAGTCATGGAAGGATGAGGTTCATGTCAGTGACTTCGAACTGGTTTTGTAACGGAGACAACGATCAGTGGCTGGCACGCCTAACTGACTAGGAAGACATTTGAGTTGAATTTAGAGAGACAAGGTGCATGTGATAGGTATGTGCTATTAGGGTACAGTGGACCCCTTGATTGGTGTCTCTATACCAATACATGGATATATATATATATATGATCGGAAAGTAGAATCTTTGGGGACTCAGATAAATTTGGCCGTGTCCAACGGGGCTCAGCAGAAGAAGTAAAGAGTAATGGGAAGTGTGGGGAAGATATTTGCTAAGTTGAAGAGAATGGTGAGGCAACAGAGAGGGAAGCTTTATATTATGAGGGTGTGCATCTCCATGCTACTATGTTGGCATAAGTACTCTTAAAAGCACAGCTTTTACTCTTAGGGCCCTTAGCTCTATCTATACATCTTGTGTTTCTCTGTACTAGTGTTCTTCTGTTTCTCCATTTTTGTAACTTCATTTGGGGATCATGACCCAAACACTGTAAATGGAAGAAAATGAACTCTTTATAAAGGACTCCTTTGCAATGTATATACTTGTTATGTTTCAATTCCTTACTCTATATATAGCATAGTTACTGTTTAAAAGTGGCTTAATTAATTAAGAACAATTATCTCACTCATGGATCCTATTATTTTCTCACTAATGATCGGTTTGTAACACAAGATGAACGTCAGGAGAAGTAGACAAATGACGTACATGAGATTTTTTTTTCTCTTGAATGACTTGACTATGCCTAAAGTCCTTATCAATGAATGGACAATGGAAAAATACAGGTTAGATTAATGGAGTTGGTTCAATGGGGAAGAAAAAACGAAAGCGAAATCGACTACAATCGTCCTAGTGTGGGTTTAGTGTTATGATGCAACACTATAATTCTCAACGACAAATTACAATGCACTTATTTTTCTACTAATGAATCTCTATATGCATGCATAGTGGGTATCTCTGTGAGACAGTGATGGCCCTGTAGGTATAAGGAGAAGTTGATAATAAGTCATTTTCCAAGGAGTTGGTACAGAGACAAGCTAGTAGGTCTGCTTTGTCATCTTATTCAAGACAATGGGATCCCTCCTGGCCCAACCATGGGCCAATACTTGTCATCCACCACATATTGTCTCTCACATATCTTCACCTCTTCCGCTATATAAGCCTAAGTCTCCAAGACCTCCCCCAAGATCATAACCAGTACTTGAATAATATACCCACCAAAGCTCCCTCTACCCGTATACTTTCCTCATCAATTTCGAAGGAAACATGGAGGCTCACTTGTCGTCAATGAGAAGCTCGAAGTTTCGACCATGGCAGAGGTGTTCGAATCACATTCAAGAGCAGCGAGCACGTCTTTATATTATATGGAGGTGCACGGTGATCCTGCTATGTTGGCATGATTGAGTTTTTATGGTTGAGATGCACTAGAGCCTATGCGGTGAATCCTCAGATGGTGTAAGCGATGCACTTGCGAGCAAAGTGGTCAGATGATGCCTTTTTGGTTGATTTGTAAATACATGTATGATAGAAAATAGTTGACTAGTATAACATCTGCAAAACCAATTTTGTGAAACTCTCTCCCTGTATCTCTCTCTCTCTGAGACTAATGAGCATGTGTTCTATAAATATGGCTATGGCACAGAGCCTCCAAGACGTGAATTGCCTTCTGGGGAAGCACTTCGTGATTCCTCAAGTAGATTATGGCACTAATACTATTCCTTTGAAGTATCATGTATTAGTTAACTTGATCTTGAACTGCTGCTTTCAAACTGTATCAGATAAACAGCGTTCAAAAACTTAGCAAGAAGTGTAACAACTCAGCGAGCCAACTCAAACGAGATTTTCAAAAGCTTAGTGTAAAATTCACCTAATGAATCATTGTGAAATAGTGAAATATACATTGATTTGGGTAACCGTGGATGTCCGCAGCTCAAGACTCTGAATAATCCCCACGAGCCGCTCAGGAATACCCCCTCGCAGGCAAACGAGATACCCGTGTGCATCCAGAGTCGATCGTAGGACCTCCGGATCTACGGTTCATCCCACGACCACTTAGCCTGTTTATGAAGGATCTTTTATACTTCCTTTTCTCTATTTATACTGTCTCCCTCATTCCTTGGCTTCCTAGTTTCTGTTCTTTGACTCATTTTACCTGGTAAAGTACTTGACTTTTGACTCGGCTGAGTCAACTCACTTCCCATCTGGATGAGTTTCTGGGTTGAATCTGGGTTTAACACCAAACATAAAATTTACATTCCATTCATCTGCTGACAAAGTGGGAAATTTTTACGCCAATTTGTAGTCTGCCATAGCTCTTGCCAGCTCAAACATTCACGGGGCATGTATCTTAAAAGATATGAATATAATTCTACCAGGATACTCTCAAGAGCTATTCATTACTGCAATGGTGATTATTGGCTTGTGGATTACAGATCCTTCTTCATTTGGTGCCTTTTTTTCACATTTGGATTTAATATACCTATTCACAACAAGGTTAACAATTAATGCTATCAATTTACCTAGAGTTAGCTCTGAGACTAGTCCACCCCTCCCCTTACCCCGCCTCCAAATGATCTCCGCTGGTTCTGCCATAAAGTCTCTGCAAGTTCCACACAAGAGAGCCCATCTAGCGAACCGGGTTTCATTTGTACAAACCTCGCCTGTAATTAATCCCTTTAATATCAAATTGCTATATTCATTAGTCAATTCAGTAGCTACAAGCAAGAAAGGTAAGCAGAGAGTTTGAGAAATAGAGAAAAACAGTAGGTATTTTTATCCTTTCTGTACATATGAAATGTGGAAACGGTGATAAGCAGCAAAGTTACACCCAATTACAAATCCTAAATCATAAAACGAAATATTACAGAGGTTCACTCAAACTATCTTTTCCAATGAAATGAGAAAAAAAAAGGTGGTATTAGCACTAAAAAGTAGTTGTCTATCATGAATGAACCGTAAAACTTTTGGATCTCTCGTTGTGTTATATCAAAAATAGGAGATCACCTGTAAAATTCAGCCTAAACATCAAGCAAATCCCACTCATCATACAAAAGCACCTTAAGATCATCTCCAACTCCCTCCTCTTCAAGACCACTCTATTGTGATTGGCCTAAACATCGAGCAAATCCCATTCATCATCCAAAAGCACGTTAGGATCATTTCCGACTCCCTCCTCTTCAAGACTGCTCTTTTCTGACCGGCCATCGAGTGAGGGTGTTGCGTTCGACTTCTTTAGGGACTCGGATAACTCAGATTGCTCAAGAACCCGATCAGATGCCATGCTATTGACAGATGAGCTTGAAGAGGATAATATACAACTCCTCTGGCTTGAGGATTTTGATTTGCCGAGCGGGACACACTCATCAAACTTCTCTTTTAGCAACCTCACATCCTGACAAATAACAGCTATTTCTCCTCTGCAAAATGTACCGACAAATAGTTCAGTTTCCTCATTTTATCTTCAGGGGAAGTAACATTTATTTTTGGCAAAAACAGACTTTCACGAAAAATAACAATGGTTTCTTGAATTTCATGATTACTACACAATACCTCAAATTTTCATTTAACAAAGTCCATTACCACATCCTAAAAAATGGGTTATACGAAATCACGAATTGAGGACCAGCAGCAGTTTTGAGAAGATGATAAAAATAGGGAAAAATAAGCATGAAAATATGTGACACCAAATAGACTGCTGGGCAATCAAGCTGAATTTGATGTGTATAGTCATGTCGACTAAGCACATAAATGTTAGTATTTCTCAATCTGTAACTTAAAAAGGAACTCCTGTTGGGTACTATAAGCTATATTTGACTGAATCAGAAACCTTGAGGCCTCTCCATGTAGAATGATCTAACTGCAAGGCTTCGGTTCTCTATAGAAAACCACTCGCCTACTTTGACTCCCAAATGTTTAAGCTGGATTGATGGTATTATGCTAAAGAATAAAACTGAGGCAATAAGAGAAGATTGGAAGAGAAGTTGTCCTATGCTCGAACCCACAACTCAATTGAGTGAAGTGATGCACCACAATCAAGAGGTGCATGCTACTTTGTCCTTGTACACTGAGGTTGGGGGGGTAGTCAAGCAAATCCGACATCTAGAGCCATACCCACAGGCCACATCCGGCACTTGCACATTCAACAAGCTAACATAGACCTTGGCTTTAACTATAAATTCAAAAGGCGTAAAAACAAAAGAAACAAGGAGATACAACTATGTTGGAATCTCACAGCAAGGAGAGCAGGTTCTTTGAGAAACCAATCTATTCATGTGTTCATTGATCACGGTTTCCAATCAGTGAGAAAGAGACAAAAACATATGATATGTAATCTTATCCCTCTTGACTGATGATCCTTTCTGTAGAGCATACCATTTTCAAGTTCAACCTTCTAAAAAAAGAAACTGAACAGACAGTTTGGTTCCGCACTAGGACTTAGTTTTGGAGATGCTATATAAAGTTATAAACAGGATTGTCTTGGATTAATGGATGCATCAGTAACTGCAGATATGGGTGAGGGCCGTGAGGCCCCACTATTCATGGTGAACTGCCACCCCCTAAACTATACAGTTCCTCAACTGAAGAAAGATGAGACTTACTGCAATATATCAACCATGCATCCACGGTCCATGAGGAACTCCTGTAACTGCAGTAAAGAAAAATGAGAATATCAAGATAATGACAAGTTTTGTTTAATTTCTTGGTGGAGGCTACATCAACAATGCTAGTATAACATTGTTCTGTATGAGGTGACTATTATTACCTTAAAGTTTGTCTCTGCTTCTAGTTGTAGTTTCTTTGACTCTTGGACCACCTTCTCCATGATGAGTTCTTGCTCAACAAGAGGCTTTCGTGCAGATTCTTCCTTCTTTATCCTTTCCTGCTCCGCTGCTTTCCTTTCTTCTTCCGCAGCAACTAATCGCGCTTCAAGACTTTGGCGCATCTGCCGAAAAATTTACGAGAGGAGTTACTGCTGACATGAGCATCTTTTCATAAGATTCTTTTTTCATATCCGTAACGGGTTTTCGTATCATTTAAGATCAGATCAATTAATTAATTTGTAAATAGAACTTAAATCATGGAGTCGTTGGAGTATCTCTGAGGAATATTGGCATCCAAGTGGGGGTTTTGGCATTGTCAGGTTGCCAGATAGGGAGTAGTTTTGCAATTTCAATGCTAGATATTGCTCAATGAATGCACCCATACAAAATTTTTAAAAAAATGTCCACCAATACAAAACTGCATAGCCCTTGAACCAAAAACCAGTCTCCAAATATATGTATTGTGCAGTAAAATATTGTTTTTAAGTCAGAGAATGTACTTATTGGTAAGCAGGTCAACTAGGGAACTATTGGTCCTAAAAATATAGATCATTATTTTCCACCATCAGATTATGTGAGGATTACATTAAGTCCATATGAAAACTTCATTGGACAGAACACTTCTAAGTTCTTTCTGAATGAGAAAATCGTGAATTCAGGGATCATGGAAGTTGCAAAAGGAGATTCTTGCGAAAATCAAGGTGATGAATCACATTGCTACGTACAAAGTAACATCCAAGTAACTAAATTCTACATTATTTGTGTATGTATATATGTACACAGTTATAGCAATAAATAAACAAAAATGATTGTGTTAATAAAAGTTTGGTTTTTTTTAAAAATAAAAAACAGTAAATTGATATGTTATTTGCAATAGATAAATAGTGACTAGACTTGAGAACTTAAAGCACCATGGGGATTTACTAATGCTTCCTATGAAATGTGTCAATTGACTTGGTTGGATACCAAGAGTGTTACAAATCTCGTTCTTGGGTTTTTATTGGCCGAAGTTTGTTTTGGGATATTTTAAAATCTAGAGTTTTTTCGGGTATGTCTCAGCTAAATCTCGGCAATGATTAAAAAATAATTACAATTCTAAAAAAATAATAATTAATATCAACAATTTATAAATTTATCACACCTGTAATATTAGGTGTTTCTTGAGATATTTTTAAAAAGGGCTAAATCTCACAATATTTACGCGATAAAATAGAAAAAAAAAATTCTCGCGAGATTTTTAAAATATCATGATAAAGTCGGAGTTTTAAACTCTAGGTGTTTTTTCTCAGTATTTCTCGCGAGAAATTGGTTATTTCTGAAGAGATTCATAACAGTAACCAAAAATTAACCTACTTGCGACATAATTTTTGACACACTTATTATTTTGGCTCATTTTTTGTCATTGATAACAAAATGTTGCTTTCTTAGTTCTATAATTATAATGTTTTGGTCAACGTGTATGGAATATTGACCGGACAATAACATTTCAATACCGAAGATGTAACTCTTGATTCTCTCAATTCTGCCATCTTTGAGCCCCATTTTTTTTATTTACATTTAATGGTGAAAACTAACTCATTTGTGATTGATTTTTAAGAGTCGGTCTATGGGTACTCCTAAATATACTCCCTAATCCTAACCGTTTATAACCAACCACTAGGGGCCAGGATTTGAGTTGGCTTGTTTTGTCTTTTCTAATGCCACATCAGCTCTAATCCCTACCGTTTAATAATTGAGATAAATGGTTAGGATTTGGGAGTATATATGGGAGTACACTATAGGAGTATCCCTAGACTAATTCGATAATACAATGCATAACTATTAAATTATTAGTAAAACCAAAATGCAATGGGTAACCTATAAGATATAATTGTCAATTAATTTGTGACTAGGGACTCTAATGGGTTGTTACTTTCTTAACTATATAAATTGGATGTTTTGGTTGACATGTATGAAAATGTTAATCGAAGAGTAACATTTTGATATCAAAATAACTGAAGCTTTTGATTCTTCCCATCTTTTCATCTTTGAGCCCATTGTTTTTTTCACTTTTTATTGTGAATACTCCTTTGTGAACAATTTTTTTTATAAAAATATTTAAAATTATGCATAATGTATTAACCACGAGTAAATTGAAATGCCATGGTAACCCATTACATATTATTGGGTTGTTATTAAACTATTTTTGTCATTAAAATGTCTCTAAAGATGTCTTCTCAGCAAATCCGGATAAAACACCGTGCCTGATATTGTGAGTGCCAATAGGACCAAACTAGGTGAAAAGGGCTTGTAAGTAATTGCATCACTGACAAGCTCAATATCTTCTATAAATTGAGCCTGTCGGTAGTAGCAACGTCAATAGGCTGATATTTCTTTTTAAATTGGTTCATTTTCGAAAATCCTTTGGCCTTATTTGGTACCTTTTTTGAGAACCCTAAGATTGGGATTCCTAATCTCTTCTGAGAAAGTTTGGCCCTGCAAAACTGGGTGCTGAAAATAGGAACAGCATGTTACCAAACTAGCCTAGATATCTGTATCATTCATGCAACATATTATTTCAAATATAAACTCCAGAAGTATGATGTAAACAGAATGAACATGCACGTGCTTCATACCAAAGCTCTGAAAAAAGAATAACAGAGTAATAAGCAAATTGATGAACCCAAATGTCACAGAATTGCACCTCGTCAAGAATTGCAAATGATTTATCCCTTTCATCTGACAAGTTGAGCAAACGAGATTGAAGCTCCCACACTTCAGTTGCTAGAATGGACTTCTCTCCATACACTTCTCCTGCATGCTGCCAATATAATAGACCCAGTTATAAACTCACACTCAATGAACCTCCATTTTTATGATCATAATATCAAACAACATGATTAAGGACAAATACGCAACCATGTCATTTGCTTCCTTCGCATGTCGTAGCATCTGTTTAAGGTCTTCCACCCTTGCAAGGATATCTAGACCTCCCCGGGCAGCTTCCTTCTTGGCTTGTTCCACAACTTTCTCTTGGAGTTCCACTTCTCTCATCATGTTGATAACTGACTCCATGGCTGAAAACAAGGTTTTCTGCACCATTGTTTGAAATTCATCATTAAAATTGTCCACTCTACAAAAGAACAAATGTATGAATATTTAATGAATCTTAGGAATAAGAGAAAGCTACACTTGAGGCAAGAAAATTTTATATGTTTAAATCTCATATCAAGGTTTAAAACATCAACACATTTTCTAATATTTCCTATTGAAACACTTCATTTTCATGGGTATTGACACAACCTACCCACGACGTCAAAATTAAAATATTTCCTAATACATTTCCTCATTTTTTAAAATTTTTTAACGAATAACAATAATTGTATTAAGAGGGAAAGAAGATACAAGAAAGGAAGGAGGCAATTCCCCCTACAATTTTACAAAAAGACTCAAAGGATCATAAGAAAACTAGTTGACTCATCTAAATACAAAATCAAAAGTGGTTATATCCCCAAACTCCCCAAGGGAAACTGTCCAATTTCTTAGGTCCTACCCAATAGAAGCAACTGGCTTGGGGATGGAGGAGTCTAATCCTTATAAAATAATTTAGTTCCTCTCTTGCCATATGCTCCAAAAGATAACATACGAAAAAATTTGCTAGTGTTACACCTGCTGTTGAAGACTCCGTGTAGCCAACTGAGGATCACATAACTGACACCTTATTAGTCATGGATTCTGAGTCCAGAAAAGGGAGAGAAAGCAGATCGATGCCACCAGGCAATAAAAAAGAAGATGATGGACGGCTCCCTCAACCATTTACACATGCAGGCTGCAGTATTTGTTAGTGAACTGCATCCCCCAATTCCTGAGGTGGTCAACCATTAGACAAACAAGCAAAAATTTGTTCCTTCGTTGAAACCTGAGAATTTATCCTTTGGAATCTATGCAACCTGACCAGATTGGCAGATCCGCATCCTTGCTCAGCAAGAAGTAGCTATAAAAATCTCGTCATAAAGATCTCCTTTGGGTTGCCTTTCCAAAGTCGATTCTCATCTCAACACATTTTTTAGATGTTTCAGTACATTTTTTTCAACTTGTACGGAAATGTTACATTTTTAGTAATATAAATCAATATTTTGGTCAGCATGTACGGAAATATTGACCTGCAATAACATATTAATACCCAAGTACGGGAACCTCTTGAATCTCCTCATTTTTCATCTTTAAGCACATTTTTTAGTTTTCAAGGTTAAAATCAACAATTCCTTTGTGATTATATTAAATACAAATACTTGAACTTATGCATAATGTATAAATTACTAATGAACAAAAAATGTAATGGGTAACTCATTACATTAATAATTTTATAAAGTTAACAACTAGAGACTCCAATTAGATAGTTACAATCACTAAAAAAAATTTGCCATCAAAATGCCAAAATACTTGTATTATTATTTGAATAAAGATACTATTTGGTTTAAAATTTACAATTTTTTTTTAAGATTAAGCAAATAAGAGAACCATAATATCAACACATGCATGTATATTTTATGCACTATAAAAATAATTTCAAAATTAAAAATAGCCACATTGTAATTCTATGTGGATATAAGTTTTACAAATCATGTGATGTGCTCATATTATATTCTACCTAGGATGTATTACTTTGTAATCATGACTAGCCATTTACTATGTGTAATTTGGATTTTTAAAGAATCAGGCATGCACACAAGTTATGTCGCATGTAATTTATCTCAGTTTTCTTACTTCAAATGGTTAATTTTTGTTATGCAATGAATTTTGAGTGCACATTGATAATTTCTTATTATTTCCTAAAATATTGATGCGTGTTTCTAGTGCATACATAATGCTTCCAAATATTACGAAATATATTCACTTTCTTGTTGACCGAAGTTCATACCAAAACCAAAATTTAAAACCTTGAACCACAAGTCTTAAGCGCAATATTGGCATTTCCTCGAGGAGAATCTTTGTCACCCTCCTATATAGATAGGGATGATGCCTTTGAGCTAAATTTGAACTACTATGGTCTGTGCGGTTATAAGCCATGACTTGATGCGGAAAGAGGGTATGGGTATATCTTTCATGATGCGGAAGGAAAAGCAAGCCTGGCCGGAGTTGGGTGTCGACAGGCCTCTTCTATTCTGGAGATGGAGCTGCTCGGGATATGTCGTGGCCTTGAGAACGCAATTCAGCTAGGCCATTCACAAGTCATTTGTGAATCCGATTCACTGTGGGCCGTGCTATGCATCCAACAAAAATGTGATTGGCCTTGCAAACAGGCGCTTGTCTTATCTAAAATTATGTTTTTGTGTTCTCACTTTGCGAGATTCGAAATCAAGCATGCTTTGCGGGAAACAAATCGAGCGGCTGATTTCCTCTCAAAGTTTGTTACCATCCCGTCGGAAGTTGTGATGGAATCGGACTCCTTTCCGATTATTTTGTACCACATTGTACAGACTGACGCTAGGGGTTTTAGATACATACAGGTGTAAATCCTTGTACATTCTTTTGTGGTTAATTTCTGGTAGGGGTCTGCCTAACCCCAGCTTTCTTTCTTCCACAAATTTTTTTTTTAAAAAAAAAGCCATGACTTGATAATTTATGGGTGTTATATTACAATATTTTTCTTTTTTGGTGATGTATTACTTCATAAATCACTCGTTTATGTGCATATTTGACATTATAATATCAAATATGTGTCACTTGACAAAATATCACGTTTACTACTCTATATGCTTGTGTGCTCACCATTTAATGTTTTTTAAGTACCTACTTATGCTTAATTAATCATTTCTTAAAATTCCATTTTAGATTTCCAATGTTTCCCTAATGTTTCTATCTTCCCATAATTTTTATATTCTTTCCATGAATTTCGACGAAACATTTCATTTTCGTAATGACCAGATTTTACACCAACAAAGTTTAAAGATTTAAAGCAAAAGGAAAGGTACCAAATGATCAAAACTAATCAAAGAAGAGAATGTTGAAACAAATCAAGAAAATACAAAAAGAAAAAGAAAACCATTTTGATAACATCCCTTAGCATTTAAGATATCATCCCAACAAGCATAACTAATAAGAATAATATCTATTAAAATATAAGTAATGAAGTTGACATTATCATCTAAAATTAGATAAATGTCATCTTCCAGAACAAAATCAAAGGATATTTGTAGCATAGAGAAGAGAAATAGTGCAAAGGAAATAAAATAAATTCCGAAAGGAACACCTAACCGCAAGAAAGATCCATAGAACCAATAACTATATGTACAAAATTACATCAGAACATACATTACGTCACGGGAAATTATCTACTCAAAGAAGCAGAGGATAACTAATAATAGAAAAATTGTGAACTTTGCTACCTAAAGAAAAAAGAGATGTGCACAAGATTTTTTTATTGGTAAAGTAAAGCATATACTAATACGAAATAGAAGAAAGTACAATGTACGGTTCACAGGTAGTGAACCAAAAGAGACCAACACCCAAACCACCTCCTACCCACTGGGAAAAAACGAAATTAACTCCATATCCCCTCGACCATCCAAAACATAACACCATGAGAACAAGAAACTAGAAATGTCACCCCATACCCTCTTAGACCTAGACCTATTTCAAGCACCCTTTGGTTTCCCTCCTCCCACACTCCCCAACAAATAGCATCTGGGAGCATATGCTAGACTGCAGTCAAGAAGCACCTAATCCCTTGGGACCCAGCTAGAGATGAAGTCAAGGAAACCGAATCCCAAGATAAATTATATATCAGATTTTTTTTATGGTTGGGTAGATCAGATAGGATATATATCATAAATGATGAACAAAAAATTGAAAGTAGACGGATGAGTTCACAAGAAACTGAACTCAAAGATGAAAAAGAGGAGAAAAAAACAACTATGTAAACCAAAAAACTACAGACCAAGTAGGGACTCCAAGAGATGCTTAGCCTCACTACTGCTGAGACAAGGCAAGGAAAGAAACACCCTCCTGTGCAGGCTGCACCACACTGAAAGCATTATCAACATCAAGGTGCTTCCTACTGGCAAACTAATGGTCGTGACCAGTAGAAAGCCAATGTGAAAGAAAATAGAAATCAAGGGTGCTTGCAAACAGGAAGTAAGGATACAGAATTAACTCTTTCAGTAAATCTTAACTAAGGACAGGCTATGTGGATGGAACATCTAGGTAAATGCAGTGTGGTTTATTATTATATGGTCCTTCAACAAAACCTGTATTTTCTGACAGCTTCCCTCCTTCACATATTTTAGGGCATTCCAATTTTCAATAGGTCTTCTCGAAGCTTATAACATTATTATCCTAGGGAATAGTAGACATATTGAGAACTGATGCTCTTCACTTAAGTTTTGAAGAGAGAACGCTTGCAAGTACCCTAGAAGCAAGTAAGCCGTTTTAGGTAGTCTCCAAGTGCTCCTTTCAGCATCTTGGCCCACACATCAGCGTTCTTAACACAATCCCCAATCCATTTTAACCTAAACTCACTAATCTCTCTTTCAAGTGAGCTACTCAACATGTTCTACTTGTACTACAATGATTGCCATTTACCACTGTCCTCCATGTGCTCTTTTCAACAACTTGGCACTGCTGCGCATTAGCGTTCTTAACACAATCCCCAATCCATTTTAACCTAAACTCACTAATCTCTCTTTCAAGTGAGCTACTCAACATGTTCTACTTGTATTACAATGATTGCCATTTACCAATGTCCTATATTCCTATAACCATGATTTTAACCACCCCCATCACAATTATTTTCTGTTATGCTGCAAGAATATCAATCATGCTAAGAAGTAAGAACAAATGCAATGAAAAAAATCATAACAATATTTGTCCCCTCACTCTTGGGGATTGGCATGAGATGAATGAAACTTCATTGAGATTTGGTACCTTCAATCGTGTAACTGTTATTGATGACTACTACAGAAAGCACAATCAAATTATAAGGTAGAGAAAGAAGAGAAGAGTGATGTTTGTAGCCAGCTCTCAATCTCCAGCCACATTAAGTGATCTTGGATACTGATTGTTGCATTGCTGCACCAAGTATGGAAGCATCTGTCTTAACAGATATATATGGTGCTAGGATTGCTTCAACAGAAATTTCAAGGAGCATGTACAACAATAGACATAGACTTAACCACCACAATCCTCTGAAATATGAATTCTCATTAGCCATTATAGCCTTATCGGGTACTTCCTGCCAAGAACCTTTAAAGGACTTCTTCCAACAAAACTGTTTGCCTCTTTACATCTTATAAAGAACTAGGTCTTCCCAATTTGTGTGCATTCTTGCACATGCTTCATAATGGTTTCCAGATGGAATGTCATTCCCCTCTTACTTCAACATGTCTGAAAATGAAGGGACTCTTTCTCTTCGTTTATTTACTTGCCTCTTTGAGGCCTTTCAACCGCATGCAGTTTCATTTGCTGCACCACTACATTTATCAATTACTTCTGACAAATGCAGAAATATTCATGTCCCAAGCTAACATCATCCTCATAACACTTAAATTAGTAAATTATGTCAGTTCATGCAGTTTTTATGGCAACAATAGCACCTACTTCTCCTTTAGATGAATTAAAGTTTGACATCTGAGAAGACAAGTCAATCAAGCCAAGTGAGTTTTCCGCCAACCCAGTTTGTGGATAGCACCATTAGGCTGAACCCTGGCCATGGAGTTTGGCTACAGATATTAACTAGGCATGGTACTACACACACGCACACACACACACACATATATATATATATATCCTCGTCATTTGTCAAATACTGATTCAGTGAACAAATGCAGTGAATGTGAGCATAGTGCAGTGTAAAATGGGAGGTTTGTGACCCTCTCTCTCTCTCTTTCTTTTCTATCTTTTATAGCTTATTTCAGCAGTTGGGCTCATTTTCCTGTGACCCCTTTTGCTGGTCTGTAATCTAGCTTTTGCTTCTCTTTCATTTATATATTATCTGATAAAAAAAATGGGAGTTTTGTGGTCAGACATGGACACTTCAATGCAAACTGATTCCCGTTTTGGACGAGAAGCTAAATCATAAATTTCTAACAGTTTACAATATAATATTTTCCAATAACATCAAGTTGCATAAGCACAAAAGAACTAAAAAAGCACATGGAAACATTTCAATTGAACTTTACCAGATAATAAGCACCTATATTCCTTGTAATAATACTGGAAACCATTTGGCAATGCTCCAAGAGAGGATTCCTAGATCATCAGTATTGAACACAAAACTAGCAAAAACAGAGGGGTTTAGGAAGTCAAGAGCACCTTGTTATTTTTAGCATCTCTAATAGTATCTTCAAGAAGATCAGTTCTACAAAATCGGCCAGATTGATTAACTATAGTTGCCAAGGTAGACTTGTCTCGAACATCAAGCATCTCAGTGACAAAGACCTTTTGCTCAGAAGTAATCTTCGACGAACCACTTATCCCTGGTTTCTCACATGCACTACCCAAAGAACCACTATCTTTTTCTGACAGAAGACCACATTCTGCAGTGTTCGGTGTCTCTTCATTGACAGATGATGCAAACAGCCGAATGGTATCTAGAGAGTTTTCCGTTTCAAATGAGCTGCAGTCTAAACATGATTGATCCTGATGGATTTCTCTACAAATAGTCGAATTGGAATCAGAAGCTACTAGCCCATTTAAATCTTGGAAATCAGCATGTGGAACATCAATAAAGAGTCCAGTGACAAAAGTATCTTCTTGTATCAAAGAGCTTGATGCAACATTGGAAACCTGATTTGACCCATCCGTCACACTGATTTCTTGATGCTTTGCCAAAGAGATCAACTCTTCAGTATCTGTATCTAAACATAGTTGGCCATAATGATCATTTGCACAATGAAGATTTGAAACTGAAGAACAGGCCAGTGCCTTAGCCATGCATGTTGTGTTACCATAAAGAGCATCATTTGTATGATCAGTGTCATTAGCATCTTCACTTGCTACAGATATTTGTTTTGAAGGAGGACCTGCATTTGCTTCCTCAACTACCTCTTGATGTCTTGAAAAGGTTTGGTTCTCCAGGTCTACTACAAATCCAACAAGTCATCTAATCAGGCCACAATTAAATCAAATCAATGTATTATTACCAACAGATACAAGAAAAAATGCCATTAAACACAAAATAAGAGCTCCTGTTGCTATTCAATCTTATAATCGATGCAGTACATATTGAAGTAGAGGTAAGAACTAAGAAAAGGGTAAATGACAATAAGGGGCATAATCTGAATGGGGTATATATTCCATCAACTCGTAGAGATCTGCAAAAAACTGGACTGGTCCCAATCAAAGACAAAAGCAGTACCTCCTCCAACAGATGGATCTTTAACATCCCTATTCTCTCTAAGAGAATGAGGTGCTTCCTGCGAGACAGACATAGAGGGAAGAACCTCAAGAAGAATAAATTCTACAGCTGAATCAGCATCCTTAGAATGCTCAATAGCAACAGCCTTCAGTACGCAGACATCAACCTGTGCAAGAAGAGATTGATAATGCAGCTTCAGGTGAATGTGAGTTAATGGATCAGGAATTGATATACAAAAGCAAACAATAATTTTTCATGGGATGATAAATAACTAAAGTATTTCAATATGAGAACCAACACTGCACATTTCTGTATAATACCAAACTGATCATTGCAGCAGACTGACACAAAAAAAGTTTTAAGGGTGGATTCTGTGTGACATCATTCTTTCTATCCTTTGGTGACTCAAAATCCTCACGTTGTATCATCTTAGGAGTAGAGAATGGAGACAAGCTAACAAATGTTTTTTAAGTGTTTGACTTGGGAAGATTTCATAAACCACTTGTTGATTCATTGTATCCATGGTATTAAACTTCGGTTTCGGTATAAACTTCGGTTGCTAAGGAAGTTGACACATTTTAAGGAAGTTCAAGGAAGTCCAAAGAAATTATGTAAAAATTAAAGAAGTCTAGGAATGTTTAAAGAAACATTGGAAATCTAAATTGAAACTTTAGAAATTCAATATTCAAGCAAAAATACACATCTAAAATTCATTATATTACTGATACAAGCATGTAGTACTCAAATTCTAATGTGAGAATCATGTTAAGTAATATGCGTTGTCTGCTTGCCTGAGCTGTAATTTCTTGTTGATATTCCTCTATATTTTCCATTTTTTAACTATATTTTATCCTACTTGTCAAGTGAATGGGATATGTATTCTCTTTATTTTTCAATGATTATCCATGTTAATTGTGTTAGAAACCTTAAAAACTTATAAATGCGCATTAAAGTTGATAAATAATTGAAATTCAATTTAGTTTTTAAACCTATTTCAATCTGCAATTGACGAGCTCAATGTTTTTACAAGATTGAATCAATATGTGAAGATATGGAGTTAAATAATTTTTAATTTCTGAAATACTATTAGGAAATTATTTAATCATTTAATATTATAAAAAAAATCCCTAATGGGCATAATATACTAATAAAAAAATTATAATTTATAATAAGGTTAATGCTGAGACACTCTTTTTTAAAGCTAATTATATTTATAATAAGGTTAATGCAGAGGATACTTGTCTTTCCTTATGAAGAAAGTAAGTTTAAAGTGAGTGGAACTAGCATTACCCTTTTAAGTTAAAACTTAAAAGCTCTTCAATTTACAGACTTTTTTGTACACTTCGGTTAACTTCCACTGAAGTTCTGTATTTTCTCAACACTTTTTCCCGTTTCGGTCGAAGTTTACCAAAGTTTACCAGAAGTCCAATATATTTTAAAATACAAGTGCATTTCGCTTCGAACACCACGAAAGTCAACTCAAGTCGGTCAACTTCGGTGGAATTGAGTCTATTTTTGACACCATGATTGTATTGTGGTTGATAGGATTTAGGGCCTTCTTCTAACCCGCCTAAAAGTGCAATAGGTTTTTCTCCTATAGTTTCACTAGCCTAATCTCCTGTTGGCACTTGCATGGCATGGATGATGCCCTACAAGTAGTGTGGAGATCTCTTATGGGTGCCATCAGCTGGAGTGTGTGGGAGGAGGGGAGTGGTCAAGTCTTTGAGAACTCAGTTGTTTTGTTCGAGAAGTTGTGTTTAGACATCCTGAACTTGATCTTTTCCCGGTAACAATCAGAGATGACTTTAACTACTTTTGGGGTTTCCTTTCTTTGAGCACGGCTAGTTTCCTAGTTTCCCTTTCTTGCTTTTTGTCTTCTTGGTTTTGTTAATGCTTTGTTCACCTCTCGGAGAACCTCTTTTTGTACTTTTGCTGTTTTTATCAACGATATATCTATATACAGGGAAAAGAAATCTAATTTCTCTAACAAAATGCAAAAGAAAAAGAGGGAAAAAAATGTAGACAACAAATAATACAATGTTCTTAAGAAAGAAAACAATCATACCTGTGGAAAAACTTCCAGGAGAGATTGGTAAACTGAATTGAAACCCATATTCAAGAGCTATTAATCTGCAAAAAATAGAAAAAATAATTCAAGTGAATTTCAATCATCCTTGTGATCACCTTATGCATAGAGGGTGGTGTTTAGCTAACTGGTGTTATATGTGCCTTCGAGCAGTGGAATCAGTTGATCACTTATTGTTGCATTGCCCGGTTGTGAGAGAGGTGTGGTCATTTTTCCTCTCTCACCTCTGTATCTCTTGAATCTTTCCCCGATCCTTTCAGAATTTCTTATCTGGTTGGCTTCCAGTGTCGTTTCCGTGTCCAACAAGAAGTGTTTGGCCTTTCCTCCTAGGAGAGATAACATGGGTCCTCTGGAAGGAACGGAACAGGAGGGTGTTCGAGGATAAATCCTAGACCATCCCCCAGATTCAGGATCAGGTTTGTCTATTGGTTACAACATGGGGATCTGTTAGGGGTGATAGGGAGGACCCATGGAGGGATATCTTTCTTTGTAATTTATTTTGGTAGCCGCTGGGGATTTGTAAAGACCTGAACATTCTTTCATGCCTTTAATACAATTATTATGGGTATATTAGTCTTTTGGAATGTTTTTATGCTTATGTAATTATGTCTGAGTCTGAGCAGTGTAGTGAGGTATAAATGTTTAAGTGTTAATATGGAGAAATTCGGTGCCGACGATCGATCACTAAGAACCTGAAATCTGGGTAAGCCCCTATTTGTGCGACGATAGATCGCACTAATGTGACGATCGATCATCCTGAACCAGAAAAGTTGGGAAGCTTTTGTTTCTTAGACGATCGATCGACCAATATGACGATCGATCGTAAGTCGTGATTCAGTTTTTTTAAAGAGTTACGGAAATGAGGGTTTTAAACCCCTAGCCTATAAATCGCACTTCTAATTCGAGGGTTTTAGACTCTAAAGGGTTTCTAACCTAATTTGGAGAGAGATTTTGGGAAAAAACCTAGGGTTTCAAGAGGATTTGGCTTGGAGGAGAAGGAATTGCTTGGAGAAGAAGAAGATCTAGATTGAAGATCAACCTCACAGCTTGAAGGAACTTCATCTAACAATTTGGATTCAATGGAAGAATCCATAAGGTCGATATCCTTTCTAATTAACCTCATTAAGATGTTTTACATGTTTAACCAAGAATAAGTATGGATTATCAAGAGATTTACATGAAAATGCATGAATTAAGGAATTGAAATGTGAATTAAGGTGAATATCATATCTAATCTATCTCTTGTATTATTAGTATGATTATTGAATTAGTATGAAATGATGAATTAGTATAGGAGTTGCATGTCTAAGTAAGGATATGAATGAATTTGTAAGTTAGAAGCTTAAATTGAATTATGGATTATGGATTCATGGAAATGATGATGGATGGGTTAAAACGGAGAAGGGATGAATTATGAATGTGTGAGTGTGGTTATGGATGAGTATGTTATGGTTATGAAATGTGAAAATGGGAAGGGATTGTATACATAACTAACGCATTGTAGGCGTTTGTTGAAATGTCTAGAAACACTAAGTATGGAAATGATGATACTTTGAAAGGTTTTTATGAGTACGATAAGATACGCTATGATGAATTATGCCTAATAATGATGTTAGAAATGTTAGAATGAGCATGACAAGATATGAAGTATGTTATGATAAATTATGTTTATTCATGTTGCATGGTGATCAATATTTGGGTAGGCCAATGCTTAGAGGAAGTCCTCCACGTCGGGAATTCTCTAACTATGGAGATGTAACCTAGCGGAGTTTCTTGGCGGAAGATAGAAATCTAGGCAATGACTGAGTTCGGATATTAATCGCGACACTTAAGCACAAGTTCACATGTGTGGTAGATTACAAGTCTCACGTGTACACAAGCATGACACTGACATTGCATGGACACTGAACACTGGACACTGAAATACAAGTACAAGGACTCTGAACACTGAAATACAAGAACAAGAATAAGAACACTGCATGATTTTACAAGGACCCTGATATTTGAAGTAGCTCTGGTATTCGTTGATGCTCTTCATGAATAAGATTTTAAGTCCTGGATAATTATCATAGACTTTTGGCATCTAAGAGCTCTAGGGGTTTATGCTTCTGTCGATGTACCTCCATGGATTTAATACAAAGACCTCGATGACTATTTTTTGGGAAAACAAGCATGCATGAATCTCATAGTACAAGTCCAAGAGTCACACAAGTACACAAGTTAAGCTAAGTCATGACATGATGTTCACATGTATCTGCACTCTGATTATGTTCATGTTATATTAAACTGCTATTGACTTTATAATTGTTGCATGATTCGGATATTGGATATATACATGTGTTATTGTTGGTTAGTTTGGATATCCGTTGAGTATTCAATACTCAGTCGACCGGTTATTGTCGTTTAAGTCTAGTGCAGGATCAGGCAGCAGGTCCTTAGGTGGAGGAGAATTATACTGAGGAAGTGGAAGAAAGTGATTTTCCGGTTGATGGAGATCGAGATCTTAACCGGTTCCCATTTTATTAATTTATTTTTCAGTTTTATTGAGTGAGAACTTGTAATAGACTTGAGACCTTTTTAGTTGATGTTGCTTTTGTTTATGTTTGTGGATTTGGATTATAATCGGTTTATTATATATCGGATGAGATGTTTTTATGGAAATAAACTTTATGGTTATTATTTATGGAGAATTATCTTTTAGTTTTGCATTATTGCTATGGAGGTTAAGCAGGGATAGGGATAAGTAGTGTAGCAAACCCAAAGTCCCATTATGACCGGGGTGGGATTTTGGGGTCACTACAAGATTGGTCCCTACTGCCCTTTTTTCCTCCTTGACTCCTGGTTTACTTTTGGTGAACCCCGAGTTATTCGGTTTGTACTCTTCTTTATTCCTAATATATATATATGATATTACCAATCAAAAAAATCATCCATGTTTTTAATTTGACAAGGCATCAAACTATTAACATTAAAACAATCCGATAAAAAAGTAGAAAAAGGAATTCTATGAACACCAAAACACCCAATCTTAAATACATCATTGGCGAAGATTTTACCTTTTTTTTTTTTGGTTACATGTTGCACGGTTAGGCTGCTACCCCAGTTAGTATAGTTAGTATCTGTTCAAGGTTAGTGGAACGGGTGGATAATATCGCCATCACACACACCCTCACAAGACTGGATCCCAGATCAAAATTGTGGTGAACTACACACACAACTGATGGGACAAGCATTGCTTCCCGAAGATTACTAAAAAGTAAAAACTAATGCAATATCAAAACATAAATTAGCTGTAGGTTTACCTTAAAACCTATGAATCATAATTAAAAACAAACACACACAGTTTTCCTTTCTGCCCTTATACTTAAAACAGTAAATACAAAACCTAATCCAATTCATTATCGGAGGAAATCCTGAAAACGCATTCAAGAACCTTATTTGTCCAAACAAAATTCGGGTGAATCAAAACAGAAACTAAGAAATACAAGACTATTAAAAAATAAAAAATAAAAAGCGAATTTCCAATCTAGGAGAGGTAGAATAACAGGCACTGACCTTTGAATGCTTTGGTTCTCTCTACGAAGATTGTTTGCTTCGTATCTGTATTGTTCGTCTCGAAAGCTGAGTCGGCAGTAAAAGGCAAACTTTTACGAAGTCAAGGAATTTTTTTTTGAATATAAGCGTCTATTGTCTAATTCTCCGAGGGTAAGTCCGTCTTTTAAAATTCTGGTCCGAAAATTTGGAGATTAGGAAAAACATTTGGTGAATCCCACCGAAGCTAGGGTTAGTTTGCACGATTCCTCTTATTCGAATCAAGGCCGATCAATCTACAGGGAGTTTCGAATTGGGGAAGAATCTAGGGCATTGAAATTGTAGGTTTTGGTTGGGAAATTAATGGGGAAGAACGATTTCCTCACGCCAAAGGCGATCGCGAATCGGATTAAGGCGAAAGGGCTTCAGAAGCTCCGATGGTATTGTCAGATGTGCCAGAAGCAATGCCGAGACGAGAACGGCTTCAAGTGCCATTGCATGAGCGAGAGCCACCAGCGGCAGATGGAGGTCTTCGGTCAAAACCCTAACCGTATCGTCGATGGGTACTCCGAGGAATTCGAAGAATCTTTCATGGAGCACTTGAAGCGGAGCCACCGGTTCAGCCGTGTCGCTGCAACTGTTGTATACAACGAGTACATCGCCGAGCGCCACCATGTCCACATGAATTCCACCCAGTGGACCACGCTCACTGAGTTTGTGAAGTATTTGGGTCGTACCGGGAAGTGTAAGGTTGATGAGACCCCCAAAGGATGGTTCATGACCTACATAGACCGTGATTCAGAGACCCTTTTCAAGGAAGGTCTCAAGAACAAGCGAATCAAGTCGGATGTAGCAGAGGAGGAGAAACAGGAGCGGGAAATCAGGAAACAGATTGAACTGGCAGAACAGTTGATTCCCTTCTCAGTTTCAGCAAATGGGGTAGTGCCCTTTGAGTCTGAACAGTTGCTGCTGCCGAAATCAGAGACCTTTGGTAAGATTGCATTTGCACTTGGTTTGTCGTCAAAACCCGTTACGAAAGAGAAAACTGAGAGCTCCAAAATGGTATTTGAAGAAGTTGAAACTGAGAAGAGTGGAAAAACCAGAACTTGTAGCAACTCTGTAAAAGGTAACAGTGGTAGATCGGTTCTGGATGATTTGATGAAAGAGCAGGAGAAGGCGAAGGAGCGGAGTAATCGGAAGGATTATTGGTTGTGTGAAGGAATTATAGTTAAAGTCATGAGCAAAGCCTTGGCACAGAAGGGTTATTATAAGCAGAAGGGGGTGGTCCTTAAGGTGATAGACAGGTTTGTTGGAGAAATTGAGATGCTTGATAGCAAGCATGTGCTTAGGGTCGATCAGGTAGAGCTTGAAACAGTGATTCCGCAAATTGGGGGTCTTGTGAGGATTGTGAATAGGGCTTATCGTGGATCGAATGCTAGGTTGGTGTCAATGGATACAAATAACTATTATGCCAAGGTGCAGATTGAGAAGGGTATATATGATGGGAGGGTGCTTCAGGCAGTTGACTATGAAGATATTTGCAAGGTTGTCCAGTGAGCTTCTTGAAATGAAGATACGTGCCTTCCTGAAAATGTTAACAGAAGCATGGGATTCAAAGGCTTGTGTTGGTGTCTCAATTTCTATGCACTAGTAATTTTAATGAGCAAACTCTAAGATCTGTGTTTTTTTTTTTTGGATCAGTAGATGTTTGTCAATTTCATAGAATTACTTGTGGTGTAAATGCAGGAGAGAGAGAGAGAGAGAGTTGAATGTTCTCCTCTCTGTTCTCATGTCCCAAAAACAAATTCTAATTGTTGGATCATTAATCTTAATAATACAATCCATACATTTGTTTACTAATCCCTGTAACTCCTTTTTCTCTTGTATCTCTCCAACATGTTAATAGACCATGTCACTGTTAAATACTTGTTCTAATCTTTCTTTTTACTGGAAGATCAAGGAACCTTTGTGTCTACTGGCTACTGCTACTTGTCTTTCAACTCCATATTTCACTCTGCATAATGATTGAAATATTAAAATTCTTGTGATGATTTTGTTCTTATTATTTTATTTTTCTGAAAAAAATTCATGTGCTTAATTTTTTGTTATTGCTTTGTAGTTTAAAGGATCTTTGATGTTGATTTTCTTTCTGAGCTCTTTTTTAACCAGTAGGGTAAGAAATTGTAGGATCTGTAAGGCATATGTAAAGGGATTCGACCACCATTGTCCTGCTTTTGGGAATTGTATAGGTACTGTTCATAACTTCATATGAGTTACTCAGTCCTTCTCTTTTAAATAAGCCTTAGACTTCTTAAAATGATATTATATTCTATGCAATAATGTACCATAGTAGAATAAGAAGTTGATATTCTTGTATGCAGGTGAAAAGAATCATGTCCTCTTTATGGTTTTTCCAGTTGGGTTTATTATTGTTGAGGCTTCCTACATGGTGTGCTCAACTCAATGTAAGTGTTGATTTGGTGGTGTCTGAAATCATATATCTTGTCCATATGTTGCTGATAGTAAATGACATGTAAGTGGGGGGGAGCATTTGCATCATGTCGACCTATGAGATCAGATCGGCTGAAACGTAATCCAACCGGTCAAGTGATTTTATATCATCTTCTCTATTGCATATGTCTGGATGGACATAGAACATGTGTTGAATGTTGCAAAGTATATTGGATGGTTAGGATCATTCAATATGGTTGATTCTAGATATCCATGGTCGAAACCATTGGGTAGCAGGACCCAAAATCCTGCATGGTTACCATGTGTGCTGTTATGGCACTGGTAAACCATCCTTATTAGTGAACACTATCTCAGCTACTGGCCACTAAGCTAATGAGAACAACTATATAAAATAATATGTTGTGTAAACAGTTATAAATGTTTAAACACGATCAGAACCCAAATTTGCTCACAATGAGAAAAGGAATCTACCCGAGTGTCTACAACTCTAGATACTTCTAAACACTAAAGTCATAGCTAGGGTTGTCTCCAAGCCAAGCTAGCTTGTCCATTCGGCTCGATCAAGCCAAGTTCAAGCTCAAATTTTGACTCAATCGAGCCAAGCCAAATCTTTTAGTTGAGCTTGAAACTATGTTTAAGGCTTTAAGCCGAGCTCGAGCCAGGCCCCATTTGATTCGGCTCGAAGCTTGGCTTGGCCCAGCAAACATTTCAAGGAAATTTATGGAAGTCTGTGGAAATATTGTAAAAACTCTGGAAACCATGGGAATGTTAAGGAAAAAGACATAGAAATGCATTGATATTTTAGGATATAATAAAATATGGATAAATACATGCTCAAAACTGATGGTATATAAAAAAAGTCGTTTGGAATAGGAAAAGTGAGATAAATAACATGTGATATAAGTTGAGCATATCTGAGACTTTAAAAGTCAAAATTACACATGATAAATTGTCGACAATCATGGTATCAAAGTAATACATCCCAAAAGAATATAATATGGGCACATCAGCTGAATCTTTAGATGTACCATGTGACTCAAACTATTATTTCTAAATTTTGAAGCTGTTTTTTACTACAAAATTATTATTAAAATGAAGAAAGTATACATGCATGTGTTGATTTTATGGTTCCCAGATTTGTTATAGCTTCTTTTGAATTCTTTATTTTTTAATGTAAATAATAGTTTTATTGAAATAATAATGCAAATACATTGAAATAATGATTTTAAAAAATTGTATAATAACAACCCAATTATTTGTAATGGGTTACCCATGACATTTTCAATTTACTATTATGCATAATTTCAATTATTAAAAAAAATTATCACAAAGAAGTGTTCAAAGATGAAAAGATTGGAAGAATCAAAAGCTTCATTTATTTTGGTATCACAATGTTATTCTTCGATCAACATTTTCATACATGTCAACCAAAACATTCTATTTATATAGTTAAGACAAGAACCGCCTATTATAGTCCCTAGTCCCAAATTAATTGACAATTATATCTTATTATAGGTTACCCATTACAATTTTTTTAATTAATAATTAATAGTTATGCGTAATTTGAAATATTTGAATGAAAAAAATCGATCACAAATGAGCCAGTTTTCACCATAAAAGGTAAAAATGGGACTCAAAGATGGAATAATGGATAGAATCAAGAGTTTCACATACTTCGGTACTGAAATATTATTGTCCTGTCAACATTTCACACATGTTGACCAAAATATTATGAAGTATATAACTAAGCAAGCAACCTTGTGGTTATCAATGACAGAAAATGAACCAAAACAGCAAGAAATGTGTTGGAAAATACTGTAATTTTTATGTCGCAAGTAGGTTACTTGTTGGTACCCATGGAAACCAGACATATCTCTTAGGAAATGTTTCAATTTTTTGAAACCATGTTGCCTGTAAGTTCTCAAGTTCTAGTTGCTAGTTATCTATGGAAAATAACATATCAATTTACTATTTTGCATTTTTGTATTTTTTTTTAAAGAACAAACTTTTATAAACACAATAAGTTCTGTTTATTTTTACTGCAACTGTGTGCATATATACATAGTACATACACATATAAGGTAGAATTTAGTTGTTTGAATGTTACTTTGTATGTAATGCAGATGAAGCAATGTGATCTTAATTTCCCTAGAATCTCTTCTTTTGCAGCTTCCCTGAATTCATGATTTTCTAACTCTGATAGAAGTGTACTGTCCACTAAAGTTTTCATGATGAACTTTCCACTATATACTTAAAGCTTTAATGTAATCCTCGCATAATCTGATGGTGGAAAACAATGATCTATATTTCCAGGACCGATAGTGCCCTAGTTGACCTGCTTACCAATAAGTAAATTCTCCAACTCAAACAATGATTTTACTGCACAATACTTATATTTGGAGACTGGTTTTTGGATTAAGGGCTATGCAGTTTTGTATTGGTGGACTTTTTTTTTGGTGTTGCATATTTTCCCCTATATTTGTCATTTTCTCAAAACTGCTGCTGGTCCTCAATTCATGATTCAATATAATCCACTTTAGGATGTGGTAATGGACTTTGTTAAATGAAAATTTGAGGTATTGTTTAGTGGTCACAAAATTCAAGAAATCAATGTTATTGTTTGTGAAAGTCTGTTTTTGCCTAAAAGAAGGAGAAAAAATGTTACTGACCCTGAAAATAAAATGAGGAAAATGAATTATTTTGTTGATACATTTTGCAGAGGAGAAATATGTGTTATTTCAGTATGTGAAGTGGCTGAAAGAGAAGTTTGAATTTGATGAGCATGTCCCGCACAGTAAATCAATATCCTCAAGCCAGAGGAGTTGTATCTTAGCCTCTTCAAGCTCATCCATCAATAGCATGGCATCTGATCGGGTTCCTTAGCGATCTGAGTCATCCGAGTCACTGAAGAAGTCGACCCAAACACCCTCACTTGATGGCCGATGACAAAAGGCAGTTTTAAAGAGGAGGGAGTTGGAGATGATCATAAGGTGCTTTTCAATGATGAGTGGGATTTGCTTGATGTGTAGGCCAAATTTTGCTGGTGATCTACCACCTTGTTTTCTCATACCATTGTAAAGGATAATTTGAGTGAACCACTGAAATATTTTGTTTTATGATTTTAGGTACTTTCTAATTAGGCTTAACTTTGCTCCTTATTATGGATTCCAGATTTCATCTGTACAGAATGGATAAGAATAATAATAATAAAAGTCTCCGGTACGGAGTTTCATGTACCTACTGGTTTTTTCTGTTTCTCAACTCCTCTGCTTACCTTTTTTGTACCTACTGAATTAACTAATGACCAAAGCAATTTGAAATTAAAGGGATTAAATACAGGCGAGGTTCATACAAACGTTACAGTTGCTGCTTGTGCTCATCAAACCTTGTTTGCTAGATGGGCTCTCTTGTATGGGACTTGCAGTTTGTGGCAGTAATCATTTGAGGCAGGATGAGGGAGGGGTGGACTGGTCTCAGAGCTAATTCTAGGTAAATTGATAGAATTAATTGTAAACTTTGTCATGAATAGGTGTATTAAAAATGTCAAAAAAAAAAAACACCTACTGAAGAAGGATCCGCAATCCACAGGCCAATAATCGCCATTGTAGTAATGAACAGCTCTTGTGGTGCAAGAGTATATAAGAGTATCCTGGTAGGATTATATTTATAGCTGTTATGATACATGCCCCTTGATGAAATTTCTATTATGTTTGAACTCTCGAGCTATGGCAGTCTGCAAATTGGCAGACGAATTTCCGACTGGTTAGCAGATGCAGGGAATGCTTTTCTGTTCAGTGCTAAACCCAGATTTAACCTGGAAACTAGTCCAGATGGGAATAGAGTTGACTCAGCCATGTCAAAAGTCAAATACTTTGCCAGATTAAATTAGTTAAAAGAAACAGAAACCAGAAAGCCAGGGAATTAGGGAGAAAGAATAGATAGAGAAAATGAAAGATAAGAGAGCCTTCAAAAACAGGCAAAGTGGATATCTGTCTTCAATGTATATTTTACTATTTTGTAATGATTCATGCAATGATTCACTAGGTGAGTTTTGGGTAGAAAGAGAACTCGAGACACACTATGCTTTTGAAAATCTGGTGTTGAGTGAGAACTGAGTTGGCTCGCTGAGTTGTTACCTTACTTGCTAAGTTTTTAAACACTGTTTATCTGATACAGTTTGAAAGCAGCAGTTCAAGATCAAGTTAACTAACACATGATACTTTAATGTAATAGTATTAGTGCCATAATCTACTCAGAGGAATCCCGTTGTGCTTCCCCAGAAGACGATTCACATGTCTTCGAGTCCCTGTGCCATAGCCATATTTGTAGAACACATGCTCATTAATCTGGGAGAGAGATACAGGGAGAGAGTTTCACAAAATTGGATTTGCAGATGTTATATTAGGCAACTATTTTCTATCATACATGTATTTACAAATCAGCCAAAAACCCTGGCATCATCTGACCTCTCTTTTGCCCACAAGTGCATCGCTCACACCGGAGAGTACTGTTATTGATCACCCTCAATTATTATGTCCAATGACCTCCCCATTATACCCAAGATGGTCAGTAACTCAAGTGTTGCACCACTTCACCAGAACAATCAAAACTCAATCATGCCAACATAGCAGGATCACTGTGCACCTCCATATAATATAAAGACGTGCTCGCTGCTCCCGAATATGCCTCGAACACCTTTGCCATGGTCGAATCTTTGAGCTTCTCATCGACGACGAGTGAGACTCCATTTTTCTTTCGAAAATGAGGAAGGTATATGAGAAGGGGAGCTTTGGTGGGTATATTATTCAAGTGTTATGCTCTTGGGGGAGGTCTTGGAGACTTGGGCTTATATAGGGGAAGAGATTAAGATATGTGAGAGACAATATGTGGTGGATGACAAGTGTTGGCCCATGGTTGGGCCAGGAGGGATCCCACTGTCTTGAGTAAGATGACAAAGCAGACCTACTAGCTTGTCTCTGTGCCAACCCTTCTGAAAATGACTTATTATCAACTTCTCCTTATACAATGCAATCACTGTCTCACAGAGATACCCTCTATGCATACATAGAGGGATTCATTAGTAGAAAAATATGCACATTGTGATTTGTTCTTGAGAATTATAGTGCTGCATCATAACGATAAATCGACACTTTTAATTACTGGGATAATACAGCTAGTGTTACGACGATTGTGATGGATTTCACTTTTTTTCTTCTCTGTTGACCCAACTCCATTCTAACCTGTATCTATCCATTGATAAGGACTTTAGGCATAGTCAAGTCGTTCAAGAAAGAGAAAAAAATCACATGTACGACGTTTGTCTACTTCTGAATGGCTTTCCGACATTCATCTGGTGTTAAAATCAGATTTTAGCAAGAAATTATTGGATCCATGAGTGAGATCGATTATTGTTCTTAAGTCAACTTTTAAACAGTAACCATGGAATATATTGTAAGAAAACATAACAAGTATATACATTGCAAAGGAGTCCTTTATAAAGAGTTCATTTTCTTCCATTTACAGGGTTTGGGTCACGAACCCCAAATGAAGTCTACAAAAATGGAGAAACAGAAGATCACTAGTACAGAGAAAAAACGCAAGAAGTGTAGAGATGTGGTTTTAAGAGTACTTATGCCAACATAGTAGCATAGAGATGCACACCCTCATAATATAAAGCTTCCCCCTCTGTTGTCTCACCATTCTCTTCAACTTACCAAATTTCTTACCCACAATTCCCATCACCCTTTACTCCTACTACTACTGCTGCTGCAGCATTGGACAAGGCCAAATTTATCAAGTCCCCGAAGATTCTACTTTCCTATCGTATCCATGTAGCGATATAGAGACACCGATAAAGGGGTCCACTGTACCCTTATAGCACACACCTATCACATGCACCATGTCTCTCCAAATTCAACTTAAACGTCTTCCTAGTCAGTTCGGCGTGCCGGCCACTGATCATTGTCTCAGTTACAAAGCCAGTTCGAAGTCACTAAAATGAACCTCTTCTTTATGGGGACACTAGAAATGACCACTCAAATTCACTCATATGGCCTCTAGTGAGACCCTTCAAGGGGACATATTGGAGAACCATCTTTGTCTTAATGGGTCTAGCACAGGACACGTGTTCTCCCAAGTCGTCGTCTATGGCGAATAAGATTATACTCGCGGGCCCGTCCCACGTGTTGGATTTTGCCCCAATGCCATACTAAAGAATGGCAGGGAAAGGTTCCCACCTTATCTTATCGAAGAACAATCAAGGATAAGGCCCTTAATAGTACATTATCTTCATGGAGTGTGATAATAAGTATCCAGCTAATATCTAGTCAACTTCAACGGCTGAGATGAGCTTTGCCCTTAGTCAAGGCCATCGAGGGCCATACACTTAGCAAGATTGTCCAACAGGTGGGGAACAACAACAGGAGAAACTGTTGGCAACACGGAGGCATTTTATGTCAACCATTAGAATGTTGAGTTTCTTTACACCTTGAATGAACTTAAAAAAAATATCCAAGCTGGTGGGGTTCTGTTATTACTTTCTGAACTCTGGAAGTACAAGGGAAAGTAGTTCTCTCTCTCTCTCTCTCTCTCTCTAGGAAAGCTTGTGATTGTGGTGCCTCACATGGTCACTTCCTGTAGTGCAGGAGATCTTCCACATTTGTGACTTCACGTGGATAGAGAGAGGTAGATAGTTAATTGATTAGATTGCACTAATGTACTTAAGGCCATAATAATATGATTTGGAAGTCGTATATACGCAGGGGCGGAGCCAGGGAATTTTTCCCGGGGGGGCCAAAATCTTTACTATCATAATGGGAGATGCATGCGTAGATGATTTTTTCAAAATTCTCAAATTACCCTTATATAAAAACAAAACATTGATTTAATGTTTTACTTTAATTCTCAAACTACCCTTGCCTTTGATTTAATATTTTACTTTAATTCCTAAACTCCCCTTGCCATCTATCAATTTAGAACCACAGCCGATCGCAATTGACCTCGGGAAGAGTTCAATCACACCCACGGGTTAACACGTGTCCCTTTTAATTCCTATTAACTGTGGTTAACTCCTTCCCCTCGCTCTCACGTGCATTGCACGTGCCACTAGCGAGTTCAATCGGGTGTCATTAACTCCTTCCCCTCACTCTCACGTGCATCGCACGTGCCACCTGCTAGTACATGTATAAAAAGAATTTTGATTTGAGGGTATGGAGTTTGGGGGTTCGGGGGCCTATGCCCCCAGAAAAAAATTTGGGGGGTAGTTTTTTTATTTTGAGAATTTTTTTTCCTGGTAATGCCTTTGAGGTCCACGTGTCCCTATTAATACCCCTTAATTATGGTTAAGATTCACCCACCTATCCTTGGTTTTAAAAATATATATCAAATTTCTTTTTGAACCCTAGTTTAAAATTCACTAACTCCTAAGGTTAAAATTATTTAAATATTTTTTCCTAAAAACCAAGGATAAGTAGGTGAACCCTAAGATTGGGTGAATTTTAACCATAGTTAAGGGGTGTCAATAGGGACATGTGGCAACCTCAAGGGCATAAGGGGACTCCATGGGGGGGCCCACTATATATATGACAAAAAAAAATTGGAGGGGCCACTATATTATAGGACAAAAAAAAAAAAAAATTTGGGGAGGGGGGGGGGGGGCAAGTGTACTAAAAATATATATATTTAATTGAGGAGCCCACTATTCATACTACTGCAATAAGGATTGCCCCCCCCCCGGCTCTGCCCCTGTATATACGTCGCGTATATATAACAAAAACATCAACCCCATCACATCAGATGATCATAATTCATAAGAGAATGTTGGATGTTAGATTTTTAGGAGTTTAGTGCATTAAACAAAAAAAAATGCAGTGATATTAATTGTTTTTGCCAAATTTCTTCAAAAAGCTCCTAGGAATGTATTTAAAATTTTATGTAATTTTCAAGGATAAATTCATCACTTGATTTTATGAGTTCATTGATTAAATGATAACAAGAGAGAATAATCTGACTTCCTATCATTAAATTTTTTTTTCCTTTTTTAGACATGGATTATTCAAATCTTCATAACTTTCAATTTATACGTTAATTTGCAGCAAAAAGAAGTTTGTTAGAAAGCTCAAGCTGTAATCTTTCTAGCAATTATACCCTCTGCTAATAATTTTAGTTTAATTATAAAAACTGATAATTACATATACTTACACTATAAAAAAAAAAAAAAAACTTGACTAAGCATTTTTTTTATGGGTTTAAGGAGCAATATATGTAGGGGGTGGATTCTCTATTATGGAGGAAATTAGGGGGTGTGTCAAATTTTCTGACAAGGGGTGTACTCGGATATACCTACCTTTCAAAGGGTGTATCTGTTAATAATATTTGGTGACCAGATATGGATAGATGGACCCAACACAGTCCAAAAATATCTATCCTTTTGAGAACCATTTCAATTGAATGATTGACAAAAGATAATGGATCTCTTTCATTGTTCTGAATGGTAATACCCATCACTCATTGTCATACAAAGGAGATTTATTTCAAAAAACTGGCATGGTCATTTCAATCCTGACATAATTGGATGAAGACTGTCGGATTCGGATTCTTTCATATCCGGGTGTTCGGGCAATTGGGTATCCTTACATGAAGTTAGAAAACCTCTTTCAACATCCAAAACAATACAATACACATCCCTTATTTGCAATCACTCAAGTCACATTTACTTTCCCATCAATAAATTTGATGGTCTAAGCAATAGAACACCATAGATCAGATATTGCAGGAAGAAGATTATCTAACCAGTGCAATTGCCCCTATCTGATAATACAAATAAATCGGGTACGCCTCATTGTCAAACCGACATGAACTATGTTCGTCTGAGCCAGCACACTTTTTAAGTCTTACTTCCAACAGAGAGCTTCCATCCAACAGCTCTAATATCACTGCCTTCGAGCTCTCGTGGAGCAAAGATGAGGGTTACAACTAAAATTTTAAACCACAAGTACGTATCCGTAGTATGCATCCAGTCTTGAGTTCATAAATTGTTGGAGTGTCCAAAACATAGAACTGGAATATCATAATCAATATAACTGAGTACTAGATACATGAATAACTATGAAATAATTGGGTAATAATACTAGAGTCTTCCATATACTTTTGTCTACAAGGATCCAATTCATTGTATGACCCAAATTGAATGAGAAGTGTCTCATATCTCTCCCAGTGCTTTCTTGATGTCGGTCTACATTCGAAGAGCCAAAGAAGCAAAGAATCAGAGTAATTAAAAAGAAAAGAAGCAAGTAAACAAGAGCTAGCATAAACAATAATTACAGCATGTGAAGGAAAAGAAGGCTACCTCGATAGCCATTGGGGTTGTGATGGGGGCATATCGACTGATGGCATGCCCTTCCTTATCAACTAGAAATTTGGTGAAGTTCCATTTGATCCTAGACCCAAAGGTTCCAGTTTTACTCGCTTTGAGAAATTTGTAAACAGGTGCTGTATCTGGACCATTCAAGCGAATCTAATAAAAAAAGAAAGGTGAGCATCTAATATTTGTATCCAAGTAAATTCTGCGTCTGTTGCAACATAAAAATAAAACGAAAACCCAATTGTAATGGACATATGTCAAGCGGCTAGAACTAAGCATGGATAAACAGCAATATGTATGGTCGCTGGTGAAGATTATGTACAAGCAATCACATGGATAGTGTGGTGCATAATTTCATCATGCATTGGCAATGGTTTATCAGCAGACCTCAATGCAACATTTCATATATTTTTTCTTCTCCCTCCCTTGAAATGAAGGGAAAATCAGCTCTTTGAACTCGCTCCCTTCACTCTCTACTCATAACTCCGAAGTTGTTCTCCAATTATGACATTGTCTCACTACAGATCAAAATCCATCCCCTTCATTTTGATCGGATGTTTGACAAAAAATAAACTGGCTCCCTCCCCAACTCTATTTTCTGTGAGTGATCAAAGACAGGCAAAGAATCAGAGTAACTAAGCATGATAGGATGTATATTTCATGTCATGGTGGGGATGTTTCAAGAACAATGAATTATAGTCAATATCTCGTGGAAGCGAATGTCTAGATGTCACAGGTTTTATTTTCTATTCTTGTTCATTTGATGCCACAAGAATCCATACTATTCTAGTCCTTTTTCTTTTTTCTTTTTCTTTTTTTTTTAAATTTAAAAATCCTTGCTATTCTAGGTCTGCTTTTTCTGATCCCGGTATCAATATAAATGGAAGTGGAAGAATTGTAGACATCGCTTTGGTGTATCTCACGTTCCAACAACTTAGCCTATCAGCGAGTTGTTGTTATTGTTTTCTTATGAATATTTCTCTTTGTTTTCATACTCGCAGTTTTATCAAATTATTACAAGGGATAAGTAGAAGACTAATGTTATTACACAAAACTTAATTTTCTCACACAGATGTAAGTCACAAAGTCAGGAATACCTTCAATATTCCTAGGAAGATGACAAGATGCTTAAATATAGCACCACAACCAACTAAATGTTACCATAGACCGTTCTATGACTGCCATTGGGTCACAGCAATGGTATCTGATGTAAAGCACGTCCAAAACTGGTTATGTTACATCTGATCAAAGTGTTGTTTCTCCAGAGGTAAACACCAAACAAGAGTGATAAATCATGCCATGATCAAGCTTATGACATAAGATGAAGACTTAGAAATGAGAAGAAGTCCTTGTTAGAAACAGTGCAGTCCTGTTTTTCCTTATGAAATCAAGGCATGGAGTATTAGACCTAAAATTGATCGTAGAGGCTTACTAATTGGTTTCCTCACAGACCCAATATAGATTAACTAAGAACCCAGTTCTTAGAAGGAGAATAAAATTTAGTACACATAATTCTAATATTTGTTGCATACATCCAACATCAGAGAATATGAACAAAAAGATGAGAAGCCTGTTCAGGGTAAAAGACATAATGATACATACAAAAGCACTTTAGGAAGGAATCATGTCTTCATATATTATTAGTACGAGTAGGATACCATGTCCATGCTGTACCCAACCAATAAGATTTACCGTTTAAAATTCAGTAAGTAATTTCCCTTCCGACTATCAAACTGTGAGGACCAAAAGCTAACATGTTAACCATGTAGGGTGTCTGGAGCATCCCTGTACATTGGAGTGACCTTTCTCCTTTTGCTGATATTTTTTCTCACTGAATCTGACAAAAGTTGGTGCCTTAGCTTTATTAGTACTGTACTTTCTCAGCAAGTCACTCATATAAAGCTCTTTTAACATATTAAGTTGTTGTGTAGGTTCACGGGAAGTTGGGGTATCTAGGTACCAGTATCTTAAGGGTCAGGTACGGTGTTATATGATGATGAAATCTTTGGCATGAAGGTCAAACCAAATAGTTTCACGATTATCAGAACAATCAGAAACTCATGGTAGTTGGTACTCCTGAAAACAATATAAACCTAAGAACATTTAGCAATATTGTTTTATTCCTTATTCATTAATACTATTATATATTTCAAAAGTGTGTTGGTATTTTAACAAAATTTTACTGTTCACAGCAAACTTCTACATATTTTCATAAGCAAATTGGATGCCATATACTGATATACGAATTAGTAAGATTTTTTTTTACACAATGTATCATTTATCTACTATTAGTAGTTAGAGGCATTGGATCGGGAAGTGGTGAGTGGCCCTCTTGCTTGCTATGTCACCGAGGGAAAGCTTCCCATATAAGTAAATTTAGTAACAAAACATTATAGAAGGAAATTTCTATATGAAAATAAAAGGTATTGCTTAAAACATAACTCACCTTTGTAAATTTTAATACGAACTAATTTATTTTAATAACTTAAGTCAAGGTAAACCTTTCACTAAAAAGATTATGTAACAGCTTAAATGTTAGATAAGGTAAAGAGTATAATAGAGAAGTTCACAGAGAGAGAGAGAGAGAAACAAAGAAATTGGGCTGAGCCTACTCAAGTATGAACGTACAGGGAAGAAGAAACTGGAAAAAGATGAAGGTATCAAAGAAAAAATCAGAAAGGAAGAAATGAGGAAAAATATTAAAAGATAAAGATGGAATTCCTCTTGATCAACTTCGTCGTAGCTCATGTGACTAGTGCATCTAAGAGCTAATCGTTACTAATTGGGATCATCTACTCAGTTTTGAAACTTCCCAGTAAACAGCTGCTTCAATTCCCAGTTCTTTTCTTGTACAGTTTGCTACCTATTGGAAAGTGCAAAAATAAAAAAAAAATTTGCAGTCCCATAGCTATGGGCAGATTAAGTGTTCGCATTGTAATATATACTATCCCAGCTTACCCATCAATAAAATGAAAAGATAGAAAATAAAAAAATAAAGAACCTTGGCATATGTAAGAATATAGGAGCCACAAGAAGGTTGTCTTGTGGACTACCTATATAGAGCTCCTTCTTGTACTGGAAATCCTTTGAGAGCTTCACTATTGGTGGATGAAAAAATTGAGAGAAAACTATGGCCTCCAAGAAGCAAAATCTTTCTTTTGGTAGGCATTCTAGACACATCAGATCCTTTGTCCAATGTTTGCTTATTCTATCTTTAAGCCAGTTTTCTCAGGTCAATTGCATTTGTCATAAGTTGGAAAGGCTGCAAAGAGGTTTCCTTTGGACAAGGAGGTGAGGTCATAAGTTTTATTTTAAGTGGGACATAGTGAGTAGATAAATGTAGGATTTGAAGTCATCTTATGTTTGTAAGGTTTTAATAAGGGCTGTTATTGTGCCAAAATAATGGTGATACACCAGTTATCAGTTCCCTTTATCACGTTATATAACCTAAATATTAAGCTAAATATAGCTGCCATTTTGTTACCACTCAAAAGAATGTAAAAAGTTTCAAATGCTTATCCTCAAACAAATAATCTAAGCTATAATAGTATTAATATTAACTTCATATTCCAATTTCTATTTTTCCTTATTCAGCTCCCCTCCATGACCAATTTATGAGCCGAAATAATAATAATAACAAAATAAATAAACTACCAGAGTTGGGACGAAGTCACAGTCAATCCAATAAACACTAAAAATTTTCATAGACGACAACAAAGAAATTGAAATCCAATTTGTTGCTTCAAGCCATCCTACTACAAACAATTTCGCTTACCTTTTCGAAAACTGGATACTCAGCCTTGTATCTTGTACATGCGAACTCCTCTGCCTCTTGGCTTGTCCCAGGCTCTTGCTTCAAGAATTGATTGCATGGGAAAGCCAAGATTTCAAAACCTGGAATCACACAGTATGACATATATACTCTTACCAATTCCATGAAAGCCCAAAAAATAACTCAACAAAAAAGTGCAAATATCGGCTTGTGGTTGTGTGGGTGACCCACTGCCAAGAATGATAATCATGAAGCAAAACTTTCATGTGTATGCATCAAAAGGGAAAATAAATGTTCATTGGTATTTCAGATTTTTCAATCAAACATGAGATTGTCAAAAAAAAAATATCCCTTTGTGGATAATAAAAGAGAAAGGGAAAAGTGGAAAACACATCAAGTGAACTTTCATAGGTCTATCAGAAGAATTGATCCCAAGCAGGGGCGGAGCCAGGTGGGGGCGAGGAGGAGCTCTAGCCCCTCTGAGCTTTGGAGGAAAACAAAACTAAGTACATATACTATATTATTTAATTTAAGACGGCATAGGCATAGGCATAGGCATAGGCATAGGCATAGGCATAGGCATAGGCATAGGCATGAGCAAGGAGGGCAGCTGTCCCTTGGAGTTTTAAAAAATAAGACTAAATTTTATACTATATTATTTAATTTAAGAGTGTGTAGCCATAGGCAAGGAGGCAGCTGCCCCCCTAACTTAAAAAAAAAATTTAACTATTTACAAACAAACACAAATGGACGAGATAGCCCACAAACTTGGCTCTCAAAAAAAAAATTTGGGGAGCTACGCCCCCAAACCCCCACACCCCCTGGGACCAAGAATAGTTAGTACCCGCCGAATCATTCTTCAGAAACCCATCAATAATTATTAGCATTATCAATCAACCATTGCTTGCCCCCCTAAAAGAAAATCCTGGCTCTATCCCTGATCGCAAGTTATGCTCCCAAATATGGGAAAAACAAGTAAATCCTCCAGGGCTCTATCACAGATTGTTCCAACATAAAAAATAATGATAATAATAATAATAATGAAGCATTATCAAGCAAAAGGCTTCATGGGAATGTATTGAAATCCACCCCAAAAAAAGTACCAAGAAAATAAATTCATGGGCACAACATAAATCATTCAGTGATTTGCCGGAAAATGGTTAAAACAAAAATAAGTAACAATCACAATCTCACCTCTGTCCTTGTATTTACTGTAAAGTTCAGTCAATTGGGTGTAATTGGTGTCTGTAAACCCACTGTTTCAGCCCCATACATAATCCCAAAACAAAAATCAGGAAAATAAATAATTAGATAAAAATGACCCAGATTTGAAAATGGGGAGTACCATTTGGAGGCAACGTTCACAACAAGAAGAACCTTTCCTTTGTAAATGCTGAGATCCACTTCTTTCCCCCTGCTATCCTGCGCACAAACCATAAATTTCTGAGAATCCCTGAAAGAACAACAAATGAAGAAGAATCACAGATTCGAAAAATGGGATTATTTACCTTGACTGTGAATTCATGGATCGTTTGTTCTGGAGAAGATTGCGCGGCGCCCATTTCTAACCCTAGTTTCTCTCTTTCAATTTCTTGTTGAAATCTGTTAAGAACCAAATGTTGGTTCTACCAGCGAGACTTATCTATATATTACCCGCGGATTGCGATATCACTGTTCTGATGTGTCGCAACAGTTACCGTTTATTGTCAGGGCGGGAGTCCTCCGAATGGCAGTTACTGATTTGGTATTTGCGACGTACCGTAATAAATAGCGCACTAAAAATGCTTCCCTGCATCTTATACATGGACACCACTAGATAACACACAAAAAAAATTTTTAGGGGTTAGTATTGGGTTAGGAAATGGTGGAGAATATAGCCACGCACACTGGATCCCGGACCAAATGAGTGGTGCAATGCACGCGCTACATAGATGGAAGTCGTTTGATTAAATACGCCACGACGTGCCAACCACCTTAATAAAGTATCTCTTTAACGACTTAAAATGTCGGATTCCCCCCCCCAAAAAAAAAGTCTAAAAATGACTCGTCTATTGATGATAAGTAACACACACAGCAGTACACGTGGCATGCATTGGAGAGGTTAGAACCGACCATGATAGGTCTAGCTAGGAGCGTAGCCATATGAACCTTGAGATTTTGAAAAAAAAAATCATATACTATTATTGTAGCATGGGAGAGAGAGAGCCAGGGACGGGCTCTACTCCTAAACTTTTAAGAAAAAATATATTATTCATAAATTGGCACAAAAGAGACAATAGCCCAGTACTTGACCCTCAAAAAAAAAATATACGGGCATGTGCCCCTCAACCCCCATTGTTTGCCCTCTGACAAGTGAATCCTGCCCCTAGGTCCAGCAGTTTCAAACCTGGGCAACTCTACTGCAGGGAACCGATCAGGAATTTTTCCTGTATCTGTATGGGCCCATTGTAATCAATATTGTGCAATAATCCTAATTCCTAACCGAATTACGATTCAGGGAAGCGATACTTGTTCCATTGGGGTGTGTGCATAATGAGAATGAGAATGTGCATAACCCTATTCGGATCTTGTATGGTGTGGAATGAACTTATAATGGTGTGGAATGAACTTATAATTTTGGAACCGACTCGGTCTTCATAATAGTTTATATGTGTTGCGGTTGTAGTATCAAATTTTGTGAGACTTACAATGAATTAGATTTTTTTTTGGGGGGGTACATGTGACAATTTTTTTTTTTTGGTTTGAGGTATATGTGACAATTGGGTACACTCATTCATAAGAGATTAATTAAGAACTTGAGCTCTAGTTAAATATATAGTTGCCGGTTGGGGGGGGGGGGGGGGGGGGGGGGGCTTGAAAACCCTTTATTCAAGTACTGAGAGTAGGGCAGGCTAACTCAAAAGTATCCTACCACGTCACAAGTAAAAAAAAAAAACCTTCTCAACTCATCCGTATAAGGAAAGAGACAAGATAAGAGACTGTTTCACAGTCAATTGCAATTGAACTCAAAGTGAGTTCAATCACACCCACAAGTTAACAAGTGTCTCTTTTAACTTTTGTTAACTGTTGTTAAGATTCACTAACTCTTAAAAGACTCAACAATCCAACCATAATTTTTAGGGAAAAAATATTAATTTTTTTAAGCTTTGGTTAAGAAATTCTAACCCATAGGGTTAATTAAAAAAAAAAAAAAAACCAAGGTTAGATTGTTGAACCGTAAAGGTTAGTGAAACTTAATCACAATTAATAAGGGTTAAAAGAGACACGTGTAACTTGTGAGTGCGATTGAAAGATGAATCCATTACTGGAGGAAAAAAATTTCTCAGGAGCTACACCCCCAAACCCATGTATTCGCCCCCCAATGAAAAATTCCTGGCTCCACCCCTGATTGGAGCAACTCAAAAACACCTTGAAAGGGGTGTTTCTTAAAAAAACAGTGATAGAAAGTATCCTTTACAAAACTACATTACGTAAGGGTTTTTGTTTTTTGTGCATGGGATTAGCCGCTTCAATGGGATCTTAATGAAACAACTTCGCTAACTTGAACAACAATATGAATTTAACCTCCAGTTGATTAAAGAAAGGAGGAGGTCATTAAAAAAAGAGATGTAAATTAATCAAAGGTCCAACTGATTATCACGTCTGTATTGTAAATATGCAGTTACGAATAATCCAGCCAAAGGTAACCGCCATTCATAAAGGAAGGTATTTTTTAAAAATTACCAAGATAGCTAAATTTCTCATACCAATTATAAAAAATAATGATCCAAGTAAAATATACCCTCATTTCAAAAACGTGGATTTTATTTTGAAAAATGCTACAAGGGCTTCAAAAATCTGCAGACACCCTTGAAGTATTTGTCACTTGTTTATCCAACAAAATACCTTTCCTTACTCAAGCAAATTAACATACTTCAAGTAATATTACTTGAATAATGAGCATATTGTATAATTTTATAAAAATAACTTGACTCGATTAAATTACCTTTAAAAAAACTTTTAAAATATATATAACAAACATTTGGTAATTGTATGTTACTGATATATTCGATAAAGGCTTTACATCCTAATATCATGTCTATCTACTATCATGTCTATTTGGAAAGGACTTTGCTTAGTGAGACCGCAAAGGGCCAATACCACACCGAGATCGTGCTTGTGATACACAGATCTCAAATTTTCACTAAATCCCGTTTTGAAAATTTGAAATCCGTGCATCACATGCAGGGTCTCAGTGTGTTCTCAACCTTTGTAGTCTCACTAGCATTTTCCATTTGGAAATTGTCTCGGGTTATCATATGATGGTAAAGTCTCTCTATTGCATTTCTCTTTTATTTTAACAATGCAAGTGCTTCATATAGCCCATTTTGCAAATACCCTCTTTTGCAAAATTAACTCAACATATATACACCAACCTCATTTGACTCTTTAAAAGATTACAACATATAAGTTCATTGACTAATGTTCTATTTTTCTAAGTATAGATATTGAAGTGATGTTCATAACATTGCTGGCTACCCTTTTCTTTTTCTTTTTTATTTTTGTAGTCAAATATGGTTTGGCCACAATCCCACTTCACGATGATTAGTGAGTTAGAGAGTCGAGCACTTGGCTTAGTAATGACTAGGGGATACCCCACAATGACCATTTTTATTATTGTAATTTAATTTTTAATGATGATATATGGATCAATTAAGATGTTGGCCATAGAATTATAGTTGTGTGGCTCTAGTGGACATATGCTTCAAAAGTAGGGGTGTCAACATGCTAAATTCAGGCTTCAAAACCCTCTTGTAAAGAGACTGAGCTTGGCCTGGGCCTATTCAAACATCCCAAAAAACCAAGCCGAAGCTTGGCCCATTGATATCCCTATTCAAAAATGTTATGTGATCTGCGCATCCATAACAAAACTAATTAAAAAAATTATGAGACAATAATAAATTATTTATATTTTTATGGGCAATTTTTTGGAAGATGAAGAAGTCAAATATTTATTATAATAAAAAATTATCAATGTTGACATATATATGAATAGTGAAAAACCAATAAAAGATAAGATCGATAACAAACATTTTCAAGAATTGTGAGTAACTCCAACGAAGAGATAATAAGAGATGATTGATTAAGGTTGTCAAAACGTTTAATGAACGTCAATAACCGCATCAATATTAAGGAGTCAATTGATACAAGTTGAATGGTCTAAAAGCTAAAAGCTAATGGAGTCAATAGAAGGCTAAAAGTAGCGTGGATTAAAATAGTGAGGGAAGGTTGAAAACACACGCTTTGACCTAAGTTTAAGAATTATGTTGCTGCCCAAGTATTTGGATTTGAGCCCTAATGTTGAGGATTTTTCCTTAATGTTGTGGATAAAAATTAAGGTTTATAAACATATACAGACAAAAATAAAATTGGAAAAAAATATAACTAATTTTTTTTTTTTGTTTTGGAAAAGGGAAAGTGAGGATTGCGGTTTTAAAGAGGAGAGCTTGAAAAAAAAAATTAAATTTTTTTTCAAACCTTGGTTAAATTTTTTTTCTAAAAACCAAAGATAGGCAGGCAAACCGTAAGGGTAGGTGAATGGGGTTTTTCCCAAATTGTCCCTCTAATATGAGGTTCTTCCCCAAATAACCAAGTTTTGAAAACTCTTCTCTAAATGCCCTTATAATCTATTTTCCATAATTCAGTATTTATGAAAAGTCTTAAATACCCCTCCATTGATTTTGAAAGAAAAAGAAGAAGAAGAAGAGGGATTTAGGTTCGTGGATGAGAGTTCTTCGTTCTTACCACATTTCCGGCGAGAGTTCTTCGTTCCCACCCTATTTCCGGCGAGAGTTCTTCATTCCAAGAAGAAGAAGAAGATACGTACGTGGATGAGATGAATGAAGCTCACCCACTCCCTTCATCTTCCATATACCCCTCTATTACCATTTATAAAGATTTTGAAAGAATAATAATAAAAAAAGAAGAAGAAAAGATGAAAAAATCGCAAAAATCTGAATTTCCCGAAGTTTTTTGCGTGCAGGATCGATACAGTGCATCGACCTTGTGCATTTTATGCATCGACCCCGTACAAAATGCATCGACCGCATACAAAATACATTAAGTCGATGTATTGCATCGACCTCGTGTATTTTATGCATCGACCCCGTGCAAAATGCATCGACCGCGTACAAAATGCACTAGGTTGATGCAATGCATCGACTTCGTGCATTTTATGCATCGACCTCATGCATTTTATGCATCGACCCCGTACATTTTATGCATCGACCCCGTGCAAAATGTATCGACCGCGTACAAAATGCACTAGGTTGATGCAATGCATCAACCTCGCGCATTTTATGCATTGACCCCGTGCATTTTATGCATCGACCCTGTGCAAAATGCATCGACCGCGTACAAAATACACTAGGTTGATGCAATGCATCGACCTCGCACATTTTATGCATCGACCCCGTGCAAAATGCATTGACTGTGTACAAAATGCACTAGGTTGATACAATGCATCGACCTCCTGCAAAATGCATCGACCGCGTACAAAATGCACTAGGTTGATGCAATGCATCGACTTCGTGCATTTTATGTATCGACCCCGTGCATTTTATGCATCGACCCCGTGCAAAATGCATTGACTGCGTACAAAATGCAATAGGTGATACAATGCATTGACCTCGTGCATTTTATGCATCGACCTCCTGCAAAATGCATCGACTCATACAAAATGCACTAGGTTGATACAGTACATCGACCCCGTACATATTATGCATCGACCCCATACAAAATGCATCGACCGTCGTCTTCAAGCTTGGAAACATGACTGTAGATCATAGAAAATGAAAAAAAAACACATGTAAACACATATATAACATGAAATTTAAGGTTTTGAACCATAAATACAAAGATTATAAATATTTTTCCATGAATTAATCATACATGCAATGATTTTTTTGAATTCATTTTTTTTAAAACAAAAGAAACCCGAAAATGAGGGTTGTTCTTGGGTTAATGACGTTTTTCACGAAAAGAACATGGAAAGAACGCTCTTGGAACAAAGATCTCTCACCGGAAATGGGGTGGGAACGATGTTCTTGAAAGTATGCCTCTTTTTTATTTTAGAAACACAGTTCTTGGGGGGCATACATCGAATCTCAAGATCTGACTAAGATTCTAATTGATTTTATTCAATGAAGGTAGGATAACATTCACCTTTGCGACTTTGAAATTGTTAAGTCAAATACACGTTAGAATAGTACTCGCAAAACTTCACAAGTGTCAAGTCTCCTGTCGATTCAAACGAACCTTCTTTTTCCTTTAAAGCTCTCTCTAATGGAAGCTAATGGCCCTTCCAAATTCCATGCTCTTTTATTTTTTCTTCTTTTCTTTGATCCAAGAACCTTTCTTGATCAAACAAGATCCAATCTTGATCTTCAAAGAACTTGTTCTTGATCATCAAGATCAAAAACCAAACAAAATGAAGAAGGGGAAGGGTGACCGTACAACCTCAAAGGGGGAGAGGGTTGGGCGTGAACTTGAGGAGAGGGAGAGAAGAAAAAATTCTGGAGAATTATATTTCTTAAAGGGCTGGGCATCCACTCCTTTATATAAGTTCCCTCATGGTTGCTTGAATTGTAATCCAATTATAATTCATTAACCTTATCCTAATCCAATTAGGATTCTTCAATAGTTTCCTTTATTGATTATTCTCCTAATCCAATTAGGATTAATCTTAAAAGAAACTAACCTTATCCATTAGTAACTAATCTTATCCTTATCCAATAAGGATTCTTGAATTAGTAACTGTAAGAGATAAAATTCGTAAAAAAGAGTAAAAAGAATGGGTAAAATAGGAATTTCTCACTCTAACAAATTCTATCAATTTAGCCGACATAAGCCCACTTGGGCTATGTGCTGGCTCACTTGAGTGTTGTCTGATAGGTGACCTCATCATGACTACACAAGTCATGATGACTCCAAATGCCTATAAATAAGCAAGAATCACCAGAAAGAAGAGGAGGATGATGCGGAAGGCAAGAGAGGAAAGAAAGGGCAGAAGAAGAAGAGGAAGAAGGAGATCTGAGAAGCTTGAGTCATTCACACCCCTACCCCGAAGGGCTATGCAGGCGGCCACTCACCTGATTCTCTCATCTTCCTTTGGTGTTATCCGGCTACTTGATGCTCTTTATGGCCTCACAATCTATTATGGTCACCGGATTCTCTCAAATAGGCCATGAATAGTGCCGAATCCGTTGTCGCGTTGTCTGCTGTGAATAGTGCCGAATCCGTTGTAACGTTGCCTGCTGTGAATAGTGTCGAATACGTTGTCACGTTGTGTTGTGAATAGTGCCGAGCTCGTTGTCTTTTGTCTGATGTACAACGTACCCGTTGTTTGATGTACAACGTACCCGTTGTCTGCTGCACAACGTACTCGTTGTCTGATGCACAACGTACCCGTTGTCTGATGCACAACGTACCCGTTGTCTGAGCTATGTTATCCGAGCTATGTTACCCGAGCTAGAGCTACGTTGTCTGTGCCTTATCTGAGCTACGTTGTCTGTGCCTTATCCAAGCTGCGTTATCAGAGCTACGTTGTCGGTGCCTTATCCGAGCTACGTTGTCTGAGCTACGTTGTTTGTGCCTTATCTAAGCTACGTTGTCTGTGCCTTATCTGAGCTATGTTGTCTGTGCCTTATCCGAGTTACGTTGTCAGAGCTACGTTGTCTGAGCCATATTCTTTGTGCCTCCTGAGCTACAATCTCCAGAGCATAACACCAGAGCTCGTCCTCAAGTGCATATACCCAGTGACCTCACGGTAAGTATCTTTATACTATTATGTTCATGTGCTTGTGCCTTATACTGACTTTATCATCGGAGCTTATTTCAGGGTGCACACCCGCCCCCTCAGACTCATTCACAGGTGGCGTTTTGCTAACATTCCTCTACCAACTAAGCAGCTATAGACGTGTGGTATGTACGGGATTTTTCCCTTTCAGTAACTAACTAATGGAATCCCTAACAATTAGGGAATCTTTAATTAGTAACTAACTAACTAACTAACTAACCTTATCTAATAAGGATATTAATTATTAGAAACTAATTAAAATAATAACAATTATTATTCCTCCTTGAAGTGGGTGTCCCACCCTAGGTGGGTCCCACCCAACACGCCTAAAGGGTTTCAAAAACCCTCTTGGTCACTTGAATTATTCTTTTATAATAATTCTCAATGGGTCCTACCCATTTGGTTTTTCATATCCAATGTGATTCCACCTTTTAGAGCTTCACTATACCATATAGTGATTACTTAAAGAAATTAATTAATTTAATTATAAATTAAATTAAATACTTTAAGAAGGTCCTTGTGTGTGGGATCTAAAGGGATCTCCTATTTCCGGTTGTGGGACCAAGTACTTCACGTTTTTGGTTGAAGCATTGTTACTAGGAAACACATTTCCTATACTCCATTAGGATTATAGAATTTTATCTATATCCCTGGACTTCCACTAATCACAATTAATGTCCATTAACACAATGTGATTAACCTCCAGAAATTAAAGAATTGCTTGTAAGTACCATCTCACAATATATTTACAAATAAATCCTTCCACATTCCGATATCACTTGTAAGCTTCCGGGATTGGAACAATTCCACTGTCTTAGTCCCTAGCTTATGAATAGAACCCTTTCTCATGATTACTTTTTCATTGAACTGAACCTCCAAAACACTTTTGAAGAAACATTAGAAAAGAACTGACATATATATATATATATATATATATTTATATATACATCTCCATATTGAAAATATCAACTTCGATAAAGACCATTTTACCGAAAAGCACCAGTACTGGATTTAACAGTTCAGTTCAACAAGTATCACCTTGATATCATTATCTCCAATTAAGGAGTTGTGGATTCTTTATTGAGTGTTTACACACTTCTCCAAACATTGTGTACATGACCCAACGTACCCGGAGCTAGTCCTGTGTATTGGACATTATCGATTGGCACATCAAAACCATATAGACAGATGTCTGAGAAGATGTTAACCTCTCAGGTCTAAGGACAATTTGTCAAATGGATAACCCTAATACAATCTGACAGTGTATTCCATAGGGCCACTAGTGACCCCGTTCAGTATTATGTACTTGCTACATATACTCACATGTTAGTCAAGAGTCACCACTCTCTGTGAATAAGACTCATCACACTATCTCATAGAACTACACATGTGCAAGCCATGATGAAGTACAGCGCCCAACCAGTACTCTAGAGGCTTCGAACAATATTAGGTTTACAAGGAATCGGAAAATCAATCTCCTTGCAACCTTTGCATGATTTTCCTACAATGTTACCTATGAAACTTTATGTCTTCATCATATGAGACAGTAATTAATATAAATACCCTTTATAGTTGGTTGTGTGAATATGATGCTTATCTAATCAACATAGAAAAGTCTCTTATTGGCTTTCGAGGGCATATATGTCCAACAGTTCTCTCGTCGGAAATAGGGTGGGGACGAATAACTCGTCGGAAATGAGGTAGGGATACCCAAAGTCTTTTTTTCAAATGATTGGGATAAAATGGGAAAAATTCGCATGTGTGAATAGATGCACATGTGTGTGGGGGCATTTAGAGAATAGTTTTTAAAACTTGGTTATTTGGGGAAGAACCCCATACTAAAGGGGCAATCTGGGAAAAACCCCTAGGTGAATCTTAATCACAGTTAAGAGGTGTCCAAAGGAACACATGGCGATCTCAACGGCATAGCCAGACTATCCCGAGTCTGGTTATAAATGTAGAGGATTTGGTTCCCTTTTTTGAGGGGTTATTTTAAACATATTTCTTTTCTTAAAAATTTGAATATTTCAATAAACTTGAAAAAAAATCCATCAACTTTATTTAACATCTTTAATTCCAACACTAACCGTTGTTCTATGGATATTTAGATACCACAAATGACATTAATGATTTGCAACTCTCGTAGAGGATTCAATTTTTTGGAATGGATGTTAGGAAATTCACAAGAATTTTCAATTTCTAACTTCAATTCCCACAAAATTAGAACTTTTAGATAGTGTTTGGTTAGACATTTCAACCGATTTTTCATTTCAAGAAGTCAAAAATAATGTTTGGTGGGCTAGTTTCTTCCAAGTTAATAAAAGCAAAAAATTCACTTCCGTAAAAAGCAGTGTTGGATTGCTTTTGCGGGAAGTCACGCTATCAACTTCGGCGGGAAGTTGTTGACGTAAGGGATTGTGTTTATGACAATAGAAACGGGGGTTTTATCTTGTCCTGACCCATGTCCTTTATGCCTATTCTCCTGCCCGTGACAGAAGATTTGTTAGGTTGCTTCCAAAGAATGATGACCGCTCTCATCACAGCCGATTGCAATTGAGCATTTTAGAAGCATGTGTTAGGTTGCTTCCAAGGAATGATGACCTTTACAATCTTATCTCATCCCATTGCAATTGAACCTGGGGAGAGTTTAATCGCACTCCTTAGCCGACACATGTCCATTTTAATCCCTATAAGCTAAGATTAAGATTCAATAACCTTTGGGTTTCACCAATATAACCTTATTTTTTAGAAAAAATTAACTCTAAAAATTAAGTCCGCACGTAGCTCTTTTACTCATTTTTAACTATTGTTAAGCTATATATTCTTCTAAAAATCAGGGTTGTATGAGTGAAACGTATGGGTGGGTTAATCTTAACCACTGTTAGTGGGTGTTAAAAATGGAACAAACATTGATCAATTATAAGTGTTCAGGAGCAATTTTTCAAAAGTGCAAACTAATCAATATATTTCACTTCTTAATTTATAAGAGTAATTTTTCACATAACCAAACGTATTTTTTTTCCAAGTGTTTCCTAAGAGGTGTTTTTCTCCTCGGGGAAATTTAACCAAACATGACCATATTTCATGCTCCTCATGATTTTGATTTCTCCGCACTATATTCACAACATGTGACGATAACTCGTTAGAAAAAGGGGGAGAGATATAAGTGGGATGAAGTAAAATCATGGGAAGAAAATGAAAATGACTTTTTTTTAAATTTTTTATTTTTTTATGTCAAGTGTTGCACGGAGACCACTTTTCTGGCACTGCTACCGGACAGAATCCGAGGCCGAACTTTTATTATCAACGTGGAAGGAAATGCTATCAAGTGCCACGCGTATGATGCTAGTAAAGTGCATAGTGACACGAGCTTAAAATTGAGTCAGCATCCGAGGTCTAGGTTTAAGTGTTTAACTGATGCGATGATGCAATACGCGTTCCGAGTGGAGAGTTTATCTCAAATAAAGGCAAGCTAGCATTACTTTTTGGACGTTTCCTACTCTCAATCGAAAATTAACACTTCTCTTACCTCTAACAAGGGTTGATTTTTGGTTCGGGGTAGGTTAGCACACCTCACTCCAGAATCAAGATAGCGACCTGAATTTCGGGTGAACACGGCCATTATGAGATTTTTTTTTTATAATTATAATTTTAAAAACCTCATTAAAATTTTAAAAATATCAGAAAAAGAATGAATTGACAAATGTACATGAATCCCACATAAATAGAACAAACAAACGTGTACGGTTTAGATGAAACCACGTGTGTGCACTTTATTAGTTCAAATCCATGAGGATATTGGACTAGATCTCCTGTAGAAAGTGTCGTATCCTCCAACCAAAGATGGACATGTAGAGCCCGAGGTATTTCGAGCCACGAAAGAGATATTTTGAAGCTGGACACGTGGATTTCTGTTACCACTTTCACCCACCTGCTTATCTTCTTCCTTTGATTCGGAGATCAACGCAAGCTGTTCGTACTAGAACACGTGTATAATTCCTGGATCCTGACTTTAGAAGCAGTTAACCAACCGTTTCATGCCAACACGTGTCCAACCGTTTCCCCGACATATATATACGAAACAATCGAAACATCCGCATAAAGTATTTGCTGCATTGCCAGTTGCAAGCATGAACGCTAACAGGCCAAGACACGACTCGGGTGACGATTCCAATTCGGGGGACACGGGGATACTTAACGAGCGTGTCCTCATGTTGTTCTTCGAGTCGATCAACTGGGACCTACACGTACTATGTTCAACAGCGTCCGTCTGCCGGAAGCTCCGCGCTGTAGCGAAGCGGCTCCTGTGGAGAGAGCTATGCGTGTCCCGAGTACCGCGCATGGTAGCCGCATTGGTGAACGGTGCGCCGAACGGCCGAGTCGGGGGTGGCTGGCACGCCATGGCAAAGCTGTTATTCTTCTGCTGTGGAGCCGAGTCGAGTCGACATTTCGGAGTCAACCGAGCTTCGCCCGGACACTTCGTGAAGGTGACTAGATTTTCGAAGACGTCGGGTCGGAGTTTTTTAACGAAGAAGTGTCGAGGAGACATGCTTTATATGAGCGACCCGTGTGAACACCCAGTGGAGGACAACGAGGATGATTTGGGTATTTATAGAGGGGTATTTAGGGAATTTCCAAGATCAATGACAAGGGCCTGTTTGATCAGACGGCAGGTGGAGCTTGAGGAGCGGATCAGGTGTCCTTTCTGTGGGACCCGTGTTTGGAGTATGACAACGGCTAGGCTTGTGCCGAGAAGTGCATCGCGGAGACTTGGGTCCCACGAGGGAGGTTTGGAGTATTTTGTGTGTGTGAACGGACACTTGCATGGGACCTGTTGGCTAGCGCGACTGTCGTCCGATGAGGGTCATGATGATGACGACAACATTGAGGATGATAGTGACGAGGTAGAGGATGGTGGCCACGTGGATGCTACTGATGATCGGACGGGGACATTGAGTACGGACACCGGGAGACCGAGCTCGAGTCAAGGATAAGGATGGGCCCACAGTTTGATTGGATTTTGTTTGTGGTCGGTGGTGGTGGGGCCATGTTTTTTCGTCCTCATCATGGTAATTTGAAGCTGACGTGTTGGCTATTTTTGGGAAAAAAATTATGGAGGGTTTTAATTTGGATATTTTTGCGCTTGTGTATCCATCCATGTACATGAATTAGATGGTGATTTAAGGTGTATGAATTTCAAATGAGGATCCTCTCTGATAGGGATTTTGCATAAGCCTCCAACAGATTCCGGAGAGTGTGCCATGTTAGATTCTAGGGGAATGCTATATCTACTTTTCTTTTCATTCACTTGCTCATTTTTCTTATTTTTTTTAATAAGAAAAATAAAAATTGAAAAGTAAGAAGAGAAAAGCAAATCAAAAGGGAAGTGGACCTATCATTATCTAATCGTTAGGTTTTATAGATGTGGTTCAAAAGGAACCAATGGAAGCCCCGACTCTTACAGTCTGTAATAGTAAATTTTGACCGTCTTGTTGTGAGTAGGCGTGGAAATTTCGTGGCCTACACCGTCAACCCTAAATTTCCACACGGCAATGCTTACCTTACTTTTTTTTGATGTTTAGGCTGTAATCCTAATTAGCAGGGTTAGTACTCAGTATTTGCTCAAGATTAGTGGGTGGGTGAATTTTTCAACATCACACCCTCGTGACACTTGATCTCGGGACAAGTGAGTGGTGCCATGCACACTCAACCAATGGGCCAAGCGTTGCTTCCATCAGAATTTTATTTTGTTGTAATCTCTTGGAGAATCCTTCTTATAATAGATTTCATTCTGATTTTACTAGAAGAGATGACAATTTTTTGTTGGATTTACTTACTAAATTCTTTGCACAAGTTAGACACAGTTGAACAACAATAAAATATATAAATATATATATAAACGAATCATGTAAGTTGAGAAACGCTCGAAAGAGAGTCTTTCTTAATGATAGTCGAAGTCTCCCATCTGTAAGGAAAAAACAACCTTATATATCTTTAGTATAAACTTTGGATTTAATGATTGCTGTAAATGAACATAGAAGTAATACAAATGGTAAAGGATTACAAAAAAACTAAACCCAAAATTTGATTCCCTAATTTTTACTCTCATGGATTTCCAACTACATAAAAAAATTTGATTAATTAGAATTAACTAAATATTGTGTTATTGGAAAGCTCTATACTTCCTTCCAAAGCTCTGGCAGGAGACTTATCATTCTCTATCAGATTCTCTTATTTGACTTGTAATACCAAAGAATCCTTACTATCCATTGTTGCTATTTGTCCCACCTAAAGCATATCTTTTTGGATGACTCAACTCTTTGATCCCCCAAAATCATGGTCCGATGAGCTTTATTCATTTGTTTCGTAATATGGAAAGGGTGTGAATAGAGATTGCAATCATATGCTTAGCCTTCCTCAATAAAATTAAAGGAGTTATCATAAGAAAATTAAAAGTAGAAAATATAAATATATATATATATATATATACGAGAAGAGAGGAGAGGAGAGAGACATGGTGAAATGACTCCCCCTCTCTCTCTCTCTCAAAGCTCACCAACTTCTTATAGAAGAAGAATAGACAAAAAATATGTAGTGATTACTGTAAATGAACATATATTGAATACAAATGGTAAATGATTACAAAAAACTAAACCCAAAATCTAATTCTCTAATCTTTACCCTCACTGATTTTCAATTACATAAAGCATTTTATTAATATAGATTAACTAAATATTGTGTTGTTAGAAAACTCTATAATTCATCCAAAGCTCTGACCGGGAGACTTATCATTCTCTATCGGATTTTCCTATTCGACTTGTAATACCCAAGAATCCTTACTATTCAATGTTATGTCAATCAATCCATTGTTGCCCTCTGTGTCCCACCTAAAGCATATCATTTCGGGTGACTCCACTCTTCGATCCCCCCAAAATCATGGTCCAGTGATATTGTTCATTTGTTTCATTATATAGAAAGGGTGAGAATAGGGATTGCAATCATATCTTTAACCTTCCTCAATAAAATTAAAGGAAATATTATAAGAAAATTAAAAGTAAAAAAAAAAAAAAAAAGAGGAGAGGAGAGGAGATGTCTTAAATGGCTCCCTCTCTCTCAAAAAGCTCACCGGCTTCTCATAGAAGAAGAACAAAAGCAAAGAATAGGAGCATGGTCTCGAATTTTGAATTTGTAGGGGTGAAACATTAATCTCTACCATCACTCCTCTTAACTGTTATAAAATTAATTAATTATAAAATCAACCATTTAAGAATATAAAATGAGGTGTTGTTTCGAATGTGAAGGGTCAAGCATTATATCCCTACAATCATACATCCTCCAATTTGGCAATGATTATAAAATTTAATCAATTACTATTAATGAAGGACACGTGTCAAAAAACCTGACAATGTAACGCTTAAGCATTAAGCATCACAATTCTATTTAATTGGGATTGAAGGGCTTTTGTTTTTTCAAAAAAATCTTAAATTCATGTGAGGTTACCATGTGTCTATTACCTTCTCCAAGGCTACCATTTGTTCACCCAATCTGCTTGGGTTTCATAGTAAGTAATAGGGAGCTGGAAGACTTTATGGAAAAATGGTGGCTCAATTCGACATTGTTTAATGAGGAGTTAGACCCCAGGTGTAGGTTAAGTAAATCAATGGAAAGTCTAGATTCTATTGGAAATACTAGTGGAAGTGAAGACCCCTTAGTGATTGTTCAAGTTACAATAATGTTGATCATTTTTTTTATAACACTTTTTTAGTTAAGGATAGTAATGAAAACAATTATTCCATATATTTTGATGTTGAAAACCAGGTTTTGAGATTATCAATGATCATTCTTTTCCGAGGAACTAGAATCTGATGTCTTGGTGAATGTTAACAAGTTCATACACCGAGTGAATGTTAGCAACACCCTATGTAATAGATATATCTATTGTTCGCGATATCATTTACTTACGGTTAGTAGCATAAGTTTCTTTACTTCTTTATACAACCGCCAGACTCAACCCGAAATTTGAACGTTGGTAGGAAACATAATACATTCAATTTCGGTGATACTAACCATTTGATGGCCATTAAATCTAATCACAACCATTGATATATGGTAACCCACATTTTTCTCTTTATCATAACAATGGTAATTTGAAAAGAAAAAAAGTGAGGGAACATCAATGCGCCATCATTTAGACACCTCCCCCGATTGCTCCAGTGGTAGGAAATGTATTCCCGTAATGGTTGGACTTAGTTTCGTCTCTTTGAGTCGTGGGCTTGAAAGGCTCACCATAATACTAACCTTAAATAAATGATGATATGTACCCAAAAAAATACGAAAGCTAAGATTTAATGACATTAACTACACAATAAAAATTAAAAATTGTTGTTATAATCACATAATTTGTAGAGGCATTGTACTAAAAAATTGTCTAAAATAAAGATATTGATTATTTGATTTAATTATAATGCTAAAAAATAGCAAATTTGTATTTGTAGTAATGCCATCGTATGTGTGTGTGAAACATGAGCTGGACCTAATGTATCTTTACAAAATGGCAGCGTGGCAAGTTGGATATACAAGACAATAACCAGGGCTAATTAAGGCAAGAGAAGATTCAAATTTTGTGTCCTTTTATATCACGAAAAACGTTACGAATAGCGTGGGAGCGGCAAAGCCCATAACGGTTCCACCATTTCCATAATTCCCATGCGACCTAGATGAGCATTATACATTGAAGATCAAAACCCTAATTTTTCTTCCATTCGGACTAGACGAGGCTTTTTAAGCAATCTATTGTTTCTCGAATCCGATTATCTGAAGATTAAAGTTTCCTCGAATTTTCTTATTTTTCAATTGAAAAGCGACATTTCGAGGTATTTTTCCCTTGTTTTCTCATGCATTTCTAAGAAATATTTCATGATTTATACTCGTTTGATTATATTTTCATACATTCTTGTTTTCAAGCGATTGAAGGATTAATTCGATGTTTCTAATAATTTTACTGTGTTTTTATCATTTTTTGTTGTTGTAAGTTCTTCACAAATTTGAGTTAAGAGGTGACGATTGATTATGAATAGAAAATGTTGAAATGGTTATAAAGATGGATATGTTTAGACTTTGGAAATCAAGCTCTTGACAAGAACATAAATTAAGGTTAAGACCATTGGGGTTTCCCAAGTTATTATTTTAATTTTGACAATACTAAGAAAAGGTTGGAGTCAATGAGAAAAGTCACTAGAATCTCGCAAGGTATGGCATATGTCCGATTGAACTCGCTATCCTCTCGAATCTGAACCTTGCTTCTCTGCTTTAGCCTTAGCTATGCTAAGGTCGTTATGGACTCAAGCAAGCTCCAATTTCCCATAGAATCTCATTGCCATACCTATTATCCGCACTTGGTAGTACCCCGATCGCAAGTCCAACTTGGTTGTTCAAACCTATCCTCAGCGGCACGAAGCTATTCGAGCAGAGCCGAAGGAAGGAATTAACTTTATCTTCACTTTCCGATATGTACTTATCTCATGGGAGTTATGCTTTTGAGGTGATTTGCTTTGTACAGTTTTTTGAAATATAAGGCAAGTCTTATAAGGTGGTATAATTTTTTTGGGTCTTCCTGCCGTGATCATCGCTACACAGATGGCTTTTTAATAACAATTTTGGTGTGTATGCTGGTGTTCTTGAGTTGGTGTGTTTTATGTTGGAGTTATAAGTCATATATAGGTAATTAATAAAGTGGAGCAATCATTTGTCAATGAGTGCCTGAGTAGAAGTTGGCCCAAGAGTTTGTTGAGTTTTTGGATGGGGAGTGACTTATGCTTTGACATTCAACTAGATGAACCTAGTGGAAGTGTAGAACAAGATGAAATCTGAGTGCCAAGTTCTTGGTCATTGTTCATTATTATTACATTGACACAATTCACATAAACATGAACACTAGATAACTCATAAAGCACAACCTTTAAACTAGAGTATCAAGTTGCCCCACCTCTTTTTTTTTTGTTTTTGTTTTTGTTTTTTTTTTTTTTATCTCAGCAGTGCTCCCTCAAGGCCCTTTACTAGTAAGGCGGAAGGTGGTGGCACATTCGGTATTCTATAAGCTTCGCTCATAATTCACGAATCACAAAACTCACAAAGGGATATGTCATCAAATGAATCTTTGATTTGAAAGTCATAACTCCCATACGCAATTAATAGAGTTTATTAAAAATCACAATTTGTAAAATAAATAAATAAACATAACACTGCCTATAATGTAGCAGAACTTTGTCTCACTGGTAAAAAGATGCATGTCACTTGCTTTAGTAGTTGCCTCTTGATTTTACCGATGTATTTAACTCACGCTGTTTGCATCTCAAAACTTTCAGGAGATAATAATCTTCCAGGAAATAAATGGCTAGTCTTCAAGATATTGGCGTTGCAGCAGCTATTAACATTCTATCTGCATTTGCATTCCTCGTGGCCTTTGCTATCTTACGGCTTCAACCATTCAATGATAGAGTTTACTTCCCAAAATGGTATCTCAAGGGGATAAGAAGCAGCCCGACACATTCTGGAGCATTAGTAAGCAAGTTCGTTAACTTGGACTTTAGAACATACATGAAGTTCTTGAATTGGATGCCAGCAGCATTGAGAATGCCGGAACCCGAGCTTATTGATCATGCAGGACTTGATTCTGCTGTGTATATTCGAATTTACCTTCTTGGGTGAGTTTCAAGGATGTGATTTCTTGTAGTTGTTTTCACTCCTTTCTTTCATAACTTATGAAAATTTTACTTATTAACTCAGCTTTCTTTTGCTTAATTTTTTTCTTCTTTGCTTTGACAAAAAGCTACATTATTATATCTATCTGCTAGTCTTATTCTTTTACAACTTCTTTTTTCATTTTTTTTGTTTTAAATAAAGATGACCTAGACCATTTCACGAAACCAATTAGTCCTGTTTGGAACTGACGCACACACATATTACCATATAGCATTCAAATACACACATGCACATTACCATACAGTATTCCCTGTTACATGTTTTTCATTCCAGCTATTTTTACATGGATTGTCTAATTTGTACACTTTCACATGCAGCTTGAAAATTTTCATTCCTCTAACTGTACTTGCTTTTGCCGTCTTGGTTCCGGTTAATTGGACTGGCAATATGCTAGAGAATAATAAGGATTTAACATTCAGTGACATTGACAAGCTTTCGATATCCAACGTTGCCTCTGGATCAAAAAGGTGAGAGATGTCTTTCCATTTCTTCTATACTTAATATGTCATTCGGTCATTTACTTTGTATTAGCCCATTCATGGTCACTATATAAATAAAGTTATTTTTCTTTTAGAGGACATGTATAGGTATGGATTATCAAACGTGAGTTATATTTATTTCCCTCCTGAAATTAAGTAGCATCATCCAATAAGCCTTGGAAAATTCAGCTTGTAACAAAAACTTAACTATGATGACTTTTAAGTTACATACATCGTTATTACTACTTCTCTTTCTCACGGGACTAAGAGAAACTATTTTTGAGGCTGAAGGACTAAAAAGTTGGCTATGCTACCAACAGATTATTGGATGGTCAATGTAGTGCCATGTTATTAACAAGATTTGGTTGTTTCGTACTTGGTCCTGCCATCCATAATGTTTGGAGAATAATGACATTGCTTGCAATCCTTGATATTCACAAAAGAATCGCTATATGTTCTTGATTAGAGGTCATATTGACTCTTATGACTCATTGAAGAAACTCCTGTGGTGTTAGCCTGTGTGTTAGGACTTGCAAACAAGTATTTGTTTAATGAGATGAATTTTTTTCTTTATTTTGTCTGCATCTTCCTCGCGATTCAGTATGATTCTGCCTCTAATTAAATGTAACATTTCTATTATCACTGCATAAATTTGATAATCATGTTGGTTTTTCATTTCTACTAAGAAGAGGTTTTGTTTGTTTCCCTGCAGGTTTTGGGCACATTTGATAATGTCTTATGTATTTTCATTTTGGACATGCTACGTGCTATATAAAGAATATAAGAATGTGGCTTCCATGAGGTTGCACTTTCTTGCATCTGTAAATCGCCGTCCCGATCAATTTACGGTGAGTCTAAAATTCCGGGACTTTATTTTTGCAGTATCTTTCTAAAATGAGCCCCTTAATTTAAGATATTTTGCCCTTGAAATTTTATGAATTGTTTGATTTAAATTCTGTTTGCATTCCTTGCCACTTGTGTTTTTATTACTTAATTATATATTCAGTGCATGTCGGATTTTGATGGTTCTAGGAGCTAAATTACATAAATAACTAGTTTCTGACATAAATAACCAAATTTAGTTCGTACATCTTCAGTCAATAGAAATTTTAACTAGCTGCAATTTTTTGTTCTTAGATCTATAATTCTATATAGTTCATAGTTTGTGGAGTAATCCCTTCTATTGTGGGATTAGTTCATCTTTGGTTGATGTGACTTCCTCTTTCAATCACTGGGTCAGCACCTTAATTGTTACGTGCATGTTCTTGTGCTTGCGGTAGACATACTTTTTTGTTTTCCTTCACAGGGTGGGCTATTCTCTTGATAGTTGATACTACTTCGGAAGTAACTATCTTCTCTGAATGAGTTAAATTGTGATTCTTTTAATTTATTTATTTTATCTAAAGATGATTATAACTCCCAAATAGGATAAGGTTTCAATTTAAAAGAGTACGGATTCCAATTATCACTTCTGAAGGAAAGTTTGGAAGAGCACAACCTCCATCTGAAAATAGAGAATTATCTTACATCCTTGCTTTATTGGGGCTTAAAATATTTTTTTTAAATGCATTTCTTACTCAGATCTTAGTTTTATGTTGCTTTCACATTGATTCTGAGATCTTCCACAGGTTCTTGTGAGAAATGTTCCTCCAGATCCTGATGAATCAGTCAGTGAGCATGTTGAACATTTCTTTTGCGTTAATCATCCCGATCATTATCTCACGCATCAGGTTTGTCTTCCTTTACAATAAATCTTCTTACTCTTAGTTTGATTGGTAAATGGAGTAGGATTTAAGTTGATATAAAAAGGGAAAATATGCAAGCGCTTGCAGGTCCTTCTTATCCTTTTCTCAGAAGCATAGTTGACAGGCTAATCTATATGCATCTTGTTCATATTGCACATTGAAGTCTAATATATCTGCTAATATCCACTGTATGATATCATTACTTTATTGAACTCATAGGTTGTATACAATGCAAACAAGCTTGCAAAATTGGTAACAAAGAAGAAGAGTTTGCAAAACCGACTTAATTACTACCAAAATAAATATGAAAGAAATCCCACAAAAAAGCCAACTACAAAGGTATTCTTCTTTACATGAGAAATTCCTTCTTGTGGCTTTCTTTACTTCTTTTGGTGACAATTTAAATTGGTTCTCAAAAGGGTACTTATGATTCAGACTCCAACATCTGATACCAGTGTTAATATATAGACAGGTTTTTGGGGCCTTTGGGGGACTACTGTGGATGCAATTGACTTCTATACTGCTGAGATCGAGAAGATGTGTAAAGAAGTAAGTCTCGAGTATCATGTAGCACAAAACTAACTGCTATCTTTCTACTTCTTTCCTTTTATGCTAGTATTTTTTAAAATTGTTATTAATTTTCTAATATCATTATTTATCATATATATATATATATATATATGTTTTGAACATTGAAGTATTAATGCTACCTTAGAAAATAGAACAGTTAAAATTTTCCTAAGAAGCATACTTTGATCATGAGGGTGACAATAGAAACTAAATGCATTTTATTTATTGCTTGATCATTAATTCCCATATCAGTTGTGCACCAAGCTTCTTGCACTTGAGATGGTTATGCCCCAATTGTAGTATAGAGAGACAAGTTGGCTAATCTCCACTCATTTTGTGATTGTTACTGGTTATAAAATGCTATTTTATTCAAAGGAAACAGTCTTTACATGCAACTTTATTTACCTTCTTTAGTCGCACATTGGGCTATTTGGATATGAAGGTGGCTATTGGTACTTCACTAACATTAATGGGAAATCAGATAGAATAAAATTAACATTGTTGGATTTAAAGAAGAAGGAATTTCATAACAAAATTAGTGTTATCTTGGGCCAAAGAATATAGGAGGGGAAAAGTTCTTTTCTTTAAGTGGTGGAAGGGAAACTGAAGCAAAACGGAAACAAAGAAAAATGAAGTTCAAGTATGTTAACATAGTAAGGATGGTATCGGGTGAAATGGGTGATAAAGCATTGCAAAGGAAGCTAAATTTGTTGTCTTATGGAGCATTTAAACATCCCAAGGGTTTCTCCGTAAAGTCATTTTACTTGGATCTTACAGAGAATGCTAGTCCCCTTAAGGTGTTGTTCTTCCTTTAGATGGCAACGCTTTATAAGATTCTCACTACTAATCATCAGTTGAGTAGAGGATCAAGATTTGCTAACAGATGCTATTTGTGTATGAAGAGGAAGAGGTTGGTCAATCATTTGCTCCTTCATTGCAGTTTCACCATTAAACTTTGGATATGGATTAATGAACCTCTTTTCCATGACTTGGGATTTTCCCCTGGGCGTCTTTGACTGCTCAGCTTGACGGTATACAAATGAGGTGGAGGGTAGAAACCTTATCATCTGGCACATCATTCTGGGTATCATTTATTGGAGCATCTGGAATGAGCAAAAACATAGGGTTTCTGAAAATTCTTTGTGGACGGAAGCCAAAGTTCTATCCTTGGCTAAGAACGTTGTAGTGTTCTTTTGTTTTCATATGAGATAATTTTCATTTTGGAAACCAGTAGAATGCTGGCCATGATTTTGGTTATATGTATAAGTTATTTATTTTCTGGTTTTCTTTTATCTTGTGCTGGACTATACCTTTTAGTTTTCCTTTCTTGTCAATAATAGTTTTCCCACTAACGGAAAAAAAGAAAGCTAGATACAGAATATTCTGCAATCTTTATTCCATTATCTTTGAGGCATGTACTTGTCTTGTTAAAAATCGGTTTTTTTTTTCTTGTTTGTAATCCTATTCTCGAAAATCTGTCCCATCTGGTTAATTCTTTATACATCTTTCCAATTCATCTATGTAGCTCCTTGTTTTGCTAATCATTGCATGTACTAGTCAGATAAAAACATGTCTACATGTTGGCCTTTGGTATTTTAGAAAATAATGTAATTGGCTATTACATGAATCTTAATAAACCTGTGACCCTTCCCCTATAGGAAATGGGGTGCACTTTGCTTCGTTTTGGTTTCGTCTCACTTTCACTATTTGTATTAAATTGTTCCTCGAACTTGGTTTTCTTCGAAACTATATCTTACCTGATGGGTTTTCCTAGAAAATCATGTAATTTTCTATCAATGCATGAATCATAATAAACCGGTGACTCTTCCTATAGGAAATGGGATGCACTTTGCTTTGTTTTGGTTTCGTCTCACTTTCACTATATGTACTAAATTGTTCCTCGAACTTAGTTTTCTATGAAACTATATCTTACTTGATGAATTTTTTTTTGGTTTTACCTTTTTCTTTTGAGTGGTATGCTGGACATGAACGTTCCTCAATTTCACTTGTAATGAAGGAATGGCCTCTTTTCAATATTACTATTTTAGGTTGCATATAGTCTGTGGTTTCTTTATATCCTACTTTAACTAGTTTTCTGATCTAGTTGTCTTGTGTATGTACACAAATTTTGAGCATCTCAAATGATTGAGATACCTGAATTTTGTTGTCAAATATTCCCAATTGATGATCAACAAGGTTGATTATTTGAATGGGCGACTATCCTTACAGTCCATAGAGTTTTGGACTGTTAATAAAATTCTCCTATTGGAGATTGACCTCTGATTAAGAGGAAGAAAGATAGTAAAAGAACTTCATATTAAAAGGAGGTGCCCAATCCCCATGTGGACATACAACATACCTCATGGAGAACTTATGATAAGAAGAAAAGGAATAGAAGGGAAAGAGAAAGGAAATCCATTTGGAGGGCCTACCTTATGTTCTTCATATTCTGGTCCTTTTGTGTCTTGTATTGTCTTCTTCAGTCTTCAATTTCTCCATGTGTATGAGAAAGAGGATAGATTTCTTTCTCTCTTAGTAGAGAGTTTTCAATGGACTCTCTCTCTTATTGGAGAGATAGGGGGTTACCTAACTGTATCCTCACGTTAGGGGAGCATTGCATGGTTTTCTCTTGAAGAGGAATCCATCTGTCCAATGGCCAATTGCTTGCCTTAGTGGGCAAACCATCAGTGAAGTTTCCTCTCTACTGAGGACACTTGGCAACATACTTTCGTGCTTTAGAGAGAATGTGCATTAGAAAAGGGATAGTGGCTGACGTTCCCTCAAGTAGAGTGTCATTTGGCACTTTTGTATTGGTTCAGTTAGAGGAGGGGAGGAGGGGAGGAGGAGGGGGGGGGGGCGCATGGAATTCCTTATCTAAGACGTGGGAGAGATTATTTTAGGATCTCCCAATATGTGTCCATGGTACAAAATATTGGTATCGGGTGCACTATCTGTAAGTCCAAAACAGGATAAGTATTAGCGTATCAGACCCTATTGGATGGATACGGGGAAAAAATCAAGATACGTTTGGATACACTAGAAAAAACTTGGATACCTTACATAAAACTTCTTTTAATGCAAATTTAAGCTAAAAATAAACTGAATGAAGACATCCAACTATGTTAATAACCATACATATCAGAGTTAGAATTTTATAAGTTAAAAAAGGCGTGCATCCTGATAAATAAGTATGAAAATACAAACTATAGTCACTTAGGCAAGTATAGAAAATATAATCTAGATATTAAAACCATACATTCAATGAGTTAAATAAGAATTATTGAATTACAACCATAAATTAAAAGCTTGAATATAAGTCTTTCATACTGAATTGTTACACTATTAGTTGATTTTTTGATCTTGTAGATGAAAATATTTTTGAAGACTAAAATATGAGATTTTTTTTGCTGAAATCCTAGTGTAAATGGAAGGAGATAAAAAATTAATTGAAAATCTCCAATATCAGGTCTGTATAGGGCGTATCGGTTCCACATCGGCCTGATATGCCCTATATGGGAGATTTTCTTTTCCAGCATACCAATGTACCGGGTAGCTCCAAACATACGTATCGAGCCGTATTAGCCAATATGTACCGGAATTTTAAACCATGTATGTGTTAGCTACCAATTAACCGGCAAAACAATGCATGTTCTAGTGGCAGGCTTCATTTAATGGCTATAGTTGTTTTAGTTGTAGGCATCTTGATGTATGCAACTCTTTAGCTGCTGCTACGTGTTATCGGGTTGTTGGTTTCCTAGAACAATATTGTTGCGGGCATCTGGATGCCTGCAGCTATTTTAGTTGCAGACACATGGCATCAGGCCATTAGTTTCCTGCCACCACATGATCACAGCTAAAATAGCTGCAGGTATCAAGATGCCCCCTGATGCCACTTGTCTGCAACTAAATAGCTACAAGCCCTAAGGTCTACAGTATCTTAGATGCAGACATTTAATGCCAGCAACATTTCCAACTGCAGGCATCTAATGATGCCCACAACGGTTTAACTGCAGGAATTTCGTGTCTGCAACTATTTTGCTGCAGACACACAGCCTATCACCAATTCACCATTTGGCAAACCCTTTCGGTTACCCAAGGATCGGCTCGTGTTCTTGGCACGTGCATGATGATCATGACCCATATTTGGGCCATGATTCCATGATTGTGAGTTGTGAGTGCATCATTCTTGGTGCACCTGCACTAATGGGCGGTGATATCTCACCACACATTGTGAACTATATTTTATTATATCACATACAACAGGAAAAGATCTGCATGGCGGAACAAGAATTGTGTTGCTGACATCAAGTAATTGGGATAACTGATAAGGCATTAATGATGAGGATATACACCAGGAAACTTAGACCGATTATAGGTACCTGTATTTTCTGCAAATGTGTGATGCATTCATTCATTGCATTCAGGCTGGTTATAAGAGTTACAACATCTGCAAACTGAAGAGCATTTCTTGTTTCCATACATAATTTCTTGTATATATCTGGAAGTTATGTTTGGCATGACCTTTTTAGACATTTCTTGTAATTATCATATCCTTTTCCATCAGCTTAAGAAAGATGCACTAAATGAATATGGCTATCAATAAATCGATTTGCGGAACACAATTTGTGCTGTTACCCTCAAAGAAATTGGATAAAGCAGTGAGGATGTTGATATAACCTTAGTTGTTATTTCATAGTTAGGAGAGAGTTCAACTTGTTCAGGCTTTGTCATGTTTACCGTAGGACATATTTTCTTCTAACCCATTAGAATATTTGCTTTCTTTATCTATTGACTTACGGCTAATCATTCTTTTTCCAGGAAACTGCAGAAAGGGAAAGGGTAATAAGTGATCCTAAGGCTATAATGCCTGCAGCATTTGTTTCATTCAAATCCCGATGGGGGGCAGCTGTCTGCGCTCAAACTCAACAATCGAGCAATCCAACAGTTTGGCTGACAGATTGGGCTTCTGAGCCACGTGACATCTATTGGACTAATCTCGCAATTCCATATGTTGAACTCACTATCCGAAGATTGATAATGGCTGTTGCACTATTTTTTCTTACATTCTTCTTTATGATCCCTATCGCATTTGTTCAATCCCTGGCCAACATTGTAGGGATCGAGAAGGTTTTTCCTTTTTTAAAGTCGTTAATAGAAATGTAAGCGTACTTTCTTTTTATTATTGACTTTGCTTATGCTATCTTTTGGCATACTTAATCCATTCTGGTCTCTTAAACTTAGCAACCATGCTTTTGAACTGCTGAAGTTTCATTGTGTTTATTAGGCATCATGCCCTTATAACTACTTGCATTGGACGTGGTATTTGCAAATCTAGATTATAATTGTGAAGGTGTGAAAGTCATTATATTGTCTAATGGGATCTAGATTATCATTCTGAGTTTCCAGTATTCACACTTTACATCACAAGGTGAAACATGAAACATAATAATGCACATAACAATCTTCAGTACAATCATCTACTAAAGATGACAACAATGGCATTGACATAATAAATAGAAGTAATTAGTGAATATATCTAAGACTATAAGTAATAACTTAGGCTTTACCAGACACTTTATAAAAATTCATAAACAGAAAAATAAAAGTAAAAGATGAAGACAAAGATAAATACAAGAATTAAGACACAAGTAGTAGCACTCTGTTAAAAATTCTGAGCAAGCAAGTTAACCTTATTTAGTATAAAATGTTTTTTAAATCTGTCATAAAATTGAGGCCTTTTTGCATACTTTGTCCAATGAAAAATCTAATTTGTGGTGCCCCTTCTTCTTGTTAGTGCATAAAGCTATACATTATAGAGGCATAACATCAACAAGGAATTGGCTTTCATTGCAAGAAATATTATTCTTAAATCATATTAGCATCTCTAATCTTCTTTGTTGTAATACTCTCACTATTATTGCGGTGTTATGGATTAATGGTTTCTTCTTTAATTTGTCGGAAAATACCATTGCAGGAAGGTTGTCAAGTCTGTCATTCAAGGTTTTCTTCCAGGGATTGCATTGAAGATATTTCTTATTCTTCTTCCAACAATACTCATGACTATGTCCAAGATAGAAGGTTTCACGTCGCTATCATCTTTAGAGAGGAGATCAGCTGGGAAGTTTCACCTGTTCATACTTGTCAATGTGTTCCTTGGGAGCATAATAACAGGAACAGCATTTCAACAGCTCCATAATTTTATTAATCAATCTGCATCTGAGTAAGTTCCTCGACTTGTTTGGAGAAGTCAAAAAAAAAAGAAGGCATAACTTAAATCTTGTGTAGCTTGCCACTAAGGAACTTACTGGGGAGAAAGGCACATTAATGTTTATTTCTTATTGGTTACATGATATGTGAATTTAGACTAGCTGAACTGAAGAGTGTAGGTCGCAAAGATATCTGATTTACATCCGTTTCCCCCCCTTAATAATCATCATGCATTTGCACCTTCGAAAGAAAAAGAACTAGACACATATTTTGTATGTTCTCTTTCAAATTGTTGGAGTAAAAAAAGTCATCATGTTTGAGTACAATACAATATGATGTCGTGCAAGTGAAAAATTTATCATCGACAGGGAAATCTTGTTAAGCATGCAGGAGGTTGGAGCCTTGTTCGATGGATCCCATCTCAGAGTCTTGCAATCACAACCACCCAATTTTTCCAGTTCCTATATATTTCCTGTTCTAAATAGTGTTCCCTGGATCCTCATTTTTTAGTTTTAACACAATAATTCGGGGATAAACCTAGGCTATGGATTTACCTACCTTAATGTCCTTTAGTAAGAAATCTTATGTGCATTCGTCTTATGACATTCTAATATGAGAGGTTCTGATCTTTTTGCAGGATTCCAAAAACAGTTGGTGTGTCCATCCCAATGAAAGCCACTTTCTTTATTACTTATATAATGGTTGATGGTTGGGCTGGAATTGCAGCGGAGATTCTTAGATTGGTACCTCTGATTGTATTTCACCTAAAGAATACATTCTTAGTTAAGACAGACCAAGATAGGGAACAAGCAATGGATCCCGGGAGCTTAGATTTTGCTTCATCTGAACCTCGGATACAATTATATTTCTTGCTTGGACTTGTCTATTCGGTGGTGACGCCCATCCTTCTTCCTTTCATTGTTGTCTTCTTTGGTTTGGCTTATATGGTTTTTCGTCATCAGGTATGTTAGTTTTTTTTTTTGGTCTAAAGGTATCTTAGATAGTTGAGCTCATCATAGTTTTCCATAGCTTCTTTTAAACATTTTGAGAGGAGTGTCATGTGATAAAATTCCTTTACAGGTTTTGAAAGAAGTGATATATACATGATAGTTGATAGTTCTAATGTTGCGTCAGAGATTCTAAATTTCATAGATATTAAACAGCTTTTCTTTAGTTTGAGACAGTTTTTCCAACCCTATCTTAATGCAGATGCTCTTATATAACCTTCCTAGAAGTAAAAAGATATAAATATCTATTTGTCTATATGCATGAACCATAAATGATTGCCTCTATTAATATCGATTGACAGAAAATTCTTGCATGCCTAAACGTTCTTACAAAATTGTCTTGTTGATGATAAGCAATAACATATTTCTACCATAGCAAAGAATCCGGCTCATGTACTGTTTGTCATGTCATATTCTCATAGATTAATCATCCCAAGATATCTCTTAGGCTAAAGATCCATGTTATTGATCTTAACCATCTCACTGTCGCATTCTTTTGTAAGATTGAAAAGATTTTGGAAAATCTCCTCCCCCCCCAAAGTATCAGTGCTCAAATAAATACCAGAATTGGGTTCGTAGATTTACCCTTTTCTTTGTATCATCATTCCTCATGGTTCTTTGATTTCGTTGAAGTTCTAGATGAATAGCTATATTTAAGGCTTTTTTTTAGGGCGGTGGTGGGGGGGATTTAAAAGAAGCAAAATATGGAAGAGACAAACTACATAATTCAAAAAATATTGTTCGTTCATAATCTTAAAAAAATGTCTTATGCGTTCTGAATGATGATGTCAGAAAATTAGAACTTTTTAGTTTTAGCAAAACTAAGATTTTCTTTATCGTATTAACATTTTTTGTTTAATGTATAAATCTTAAATGATCGTGGAATATGCAAAACCATGATTAAATTGAGACTTTCAAATATTAGTGTTATTTTGAAAAAGTCCCGAATTAAACGCAGAATTGGCGAATTAAACACATGTTTTTCAACTTGGAATAAATGTCTAATATACAAAATCTGTTTCTATAACAGATAGACTTATTTTTTATTTTAAAATTTTGTTTCCAGTTTTACAAATTTTGCCATTTCCCTAATTTTTCACTAGCTGATCAATTCCCAAATTACTACTTTGTGACTATTTTATCCCCTCTTTTAGTAAATAAATATGATACAATTTTTTGGGCTAATTATAAAAGGTTTGTGGTAATTTTGGATATCAGGGAGGTTTTACCAAATTGTCTCAAAAGATCTTTAGTGATAAAGTCATTGTCCTCTTCTTCTTCTTCTTCTTCTTCTTTGTCAGTTCCCTATCCCAACTATATAAGGTCGGCAACAAAAATTGTGTTTCACTTTTATAGTCTATCGAGAACCATATCTTCGGTTTAAGTGTGTTATAAAATATTTTTTCACTATTTCTATTGAGTACTTCTTAGCCTTTTTGAGCCCTCAACGTACACCAACTCACTCATAGGTGTGAGAGTGTCATCATTGGTCTTTGTTGAACATGGCCCATCCAATCTCTATTGATATTCCTTATTTTATCACACATTGGAGCTACTCTCAGTTTCTCTTGAATGCCTCATTTCTGGTTGTCTTTCCTAGTTTTTCGCTCATCAATCAATGACCTCATCTTAGATGCACTGATTCAATGAATATGTGCTTCTTGGTTGCCCAACATTCTACCTCATAGAGCATAGCTGGTCTTTTTGTTGTCTTATGAATATTTTCTTTTACACATACCACTTTAGAAGCACATCTTCACTTTAGTCCCCTGTATTTAATTTTATGGGCAATATCCTTCTCAATCTCTCCATTCTTATGAATAGTTGTGCCCAAATATTGGGATTGGTCACTTTGGGGTATCTCTTGGGCCCTTGGCCATCAAGTTTAACTGTCACCTCGCTCCTATTGGTATTCTTAGCAAAGTTGCATTCCATATATCATGTCCCGGTTCAACTGCTTTTTAACCCCTTAGATTCCAAGGTATCCTTCCACAATTTTATTTTTGCATTTACACCCTCTCTAGTGTCAGAAACCAATGTCCATATCATCTACAAATAACATAAACCATAGAACCTCCTCTTGAATGTGTTTCTAATTCATTCATAACCAATGTTAGAAGATACCGTATCATAACTAGCCCTTGATGTGAACTTCACAGGGAACTAATTTGCCCACCAGTCACCAGCAAATTTTTTCAAGGTAGTTAGCATTCCCCATGCATATCCTTAATGATATTTAAGCCCAAGTACAAATACAAATATCGACATTGATAAATGAAATGGGTAGTCCATAGGGTCTTTGGTGACAATGTCTCTGTCCTACATACTCAATGCTATTTCCATTCTATAAGGTAGAACCCCTCATTCTACCTGTTCCACCTAGGATTTCTCCAGCATCAAAAATTCAAAATCGATTTAGACAAATAACCATAAGCATCAATTCAGTAACAACTTCTGATATTATTTTCATGATGCATGTTGTTTGATAGCTTATTTCAGCAAAACATATTGGCAGTTTTCTATGGTGTTCTGGGATGTCCAGATACAGATACTAGTATTTATGCAATATGCCCGCCGTGCTTTAATGGTTAACCTTTGGATGCTGCGTATTATTTTCATTGTACAAAGTTTGTTAAAGCATACAACGTGTTTTTTCTGTTCTGTTAACTTGGGAGTGAAGAAAATCGATGGTAGAATGATAGTAATGAGAAAATATGTACCTTCAAGGATTCATGCATTGTCCAGTACTGATATCATATCGTAAATACGCGAGAATCATAGGTGATGTTCCTTGCACCTTCTTGTTTTAGTCAAGGTATTGCATATTTGCATGTTTCACTTCTCAGTCCTCAAAATTTTATGTGTGCAATTTTTGCTTATGACTTGACGATTCTTTCTGCAAGATTATCAATGTATATGAACAAACATATGAAAGTGGGGCAGCATTCTGGCCAGACGTGCATCGGCGTTTAGTTACCGGGTTGATCATATCGCAACTTCTACTGATGGGATTGCTGAGCACAAAAGGCGCCGAGCAGTCATCACCATTACTGATTGCACTTCCTGTGTTGACCATCTGGTTCCATATATTCTGTAAAGGTCGTTTCGAATCTGCATTTGTGAAATTCCCATTACAGGTTAGTTAGCAACTTTCTCTTTAACAAGTAACTGTTAGTTCTATACTTAAAAAGTCATAAAACATTGGCTGAGTTGCATTTTCAAATGAACGGGATGGTGATAATTGGACAGCAGCATTACTTGTCTGCCGTCATTGTGCTTATGTTACATTGTGTGAGTGAACTGCTTTTCCGGATATGTATGTATAATGTTGGGGTCTTCAATGGGTTGATTTGCTCATGTCATGTCCATGTACTTCATGAAATGTGCTAACAGATTATGAGAATGATATTTGTTTGATCTTTGATCACAGGATGCAATGATTAAGGATACATTGGAGCGGGCTACAGAGCCAAACCTGAACTTAAAAAGCTACCTCCAGGATGCCTACATACACCCCATCTTCAAGGACGAAGAGTTCGAGAGACCATCAGCTATTGATGAGGAAGAGAACAACCCACTCGTTCCAACAAAGAGAAATTCTCATAGGAGTAGTAAATATGGTTCAGAGATCAGTTCTGAAACTGGTGTTTGAGATTTTCACACTCACTGTTCTAGATAGGATTCTTTCTTTTTTTATGTTGATTCTTGTACTGACACTAGGATTTTGATATCAAGTCTATTAGGAATTTAGGATAGAAAAAATTATGGGAAATGTTTTTAACCTTGAAATCCAGAAAGAAATTACATGGACATTTAGTACAGTTATCCTATATTGGTGGTTGATTCGAGCATCTGTCTTTCCTGAAATCACAAGTAATGTCTTTAACCTTGATTCAAGCATTGTTTTGGGAAGTTATGGATACCTTTGTGGGATTCCCTTCACTTGGAGGATAAGAGATCTATCTTGGTAACTAGACGCAATGTAGTAGCTCTTCCAATGGTTCACACTGCAAATGACACCATGCAATACCATTAAATTGGTTAACATGTGATCTGACCATGCAATCGAGGGTTCAACTATACCTCTTTGAAGATGTGAACTCTTGAAATTGTTTTGGTTAGCACGCAGGAAAAGGTCATTATATGCACAAATTACACATTTTCTTAAATGATTTCACCCAAATCGTTTTTCTGTTATGTCATTGTGTGTGTTTTGGTGGGGTGGGGTGACGTGGGGTGGGAGTAATTAGGAGTGGTAGGACTTGGATTTTCTTGTAGAGGGCAAGCAAAGATGGACTGAAAATGTTAGGAATTTGTAATGAAAGGTTGAGAATAGTTTCTATTTTTTTTTTGACGATTAAGTTCATAGGTTATCTCATCTTGTGACATATTATCACCATAGCTTTCTTATTAAACAATTAAATAACACGGCTACCCCTTATGGCCTTTTATCACTATGGCATATTGTCACCATGACTACGTCTTATTAAATAATTAAATAACACGAATACCCTTATAACCATATTATACCTTATTAAATAATTAAATAACATGATATAAAATATTTATTTAGAAGTTTATAAGAGATAGATTATGCCAATTCATATCAAAAGCAACCTTCCCTGAACAGTAACCCCATTAAAAAAAGCCTTAAAAATACCAACATGCTCCACCTTCTCTTCTTCATTGCCGCCATGCCCACCTATTCGCCATCTCCAAAATCCAGGAAACCTTCCACAAACCCTAATTCTCCTCCCTGCAAGCACTCTCCCTCTGCAACCCTAGACATTCTCATCCTCATTCTCGTCCTTTTCTCCTGCACCTTCTTAATCACCTCCTATTTCTCTTACATTTTCCAATCCCTATCTTATATCCTACCCCCTCTTCTCATCTCTCACTCTGCTTCCTTTCGCCAATCTCCGTTCCCGTACATTCTAGGGTTTCTGGTGTTCTTTACGGTGTCGATTGTTGCTGCTGAGATCTGTTGCAGTTACAGGTCGAGGAAATGTGGGAAATTGGGATGCAAGGGGTTGAAGAATGCGATGGAGTTTGATATACAGTTGCAGACTGAGGAGTGTTTGAAATCGTCGTCCAAGGAGATCGATAAGCTGCCATGGAAAGGTGGTAAAGAGGGGAATCCGGATTATGAGTGTTTGAGATCTGAGCTGAGGAAGATGGCTCCGCCGAATGGACGGGCGGTGTTGCTGTTTCGGGCGAGGTGCGGGTGTTCTGTCGCGAAGCTGGAGGCGTGGGGGTCCAAGCGCGGTCGGAGGCACAAGAAGTGAGTTTGATTTTTCTTGAATGCAATGAAATTTCAGTTTTTTTTTTTGTTATGGTTAGAAAGGTATGCAATGTCAGTTGATTGTGGAATTTTATATTCATTTTGATCATTTGTGAGAGTGGACGATGGATGAAATACATTTAATTTGACCCATATTTGCTGATACACCTATTGCCATGTGTTTGATCTTGGATTTGCTTTGGAATGCTTTCTTTATACTTATGGTTTTCTGTTCTCCGTTGGACGGAATCACTTTGGAGGAACATTAGGCAATATGTTGGTTTGGTGAACAATAGGTTATATTTCTATGATGAGTTAACATGCTCAAATCTTGAAATTAAGGCCTGACTTGATAAATCTTATATTAAAACGATTAAAGAATGGCCGAGGAATGCTTATTCCTGTTGGTCTATTTCTACAATCTCTTAATTGTTTAATTAGTCATTATGAATTTTGATTCTGTTCGTCCTAAATAACAAGCAATGAAAGTTTGTCACCCTGAGCGTTTGTCATCAGGGGAATGCTTTATGTTCTAACAGTCTCCATATATCATTGTAGGTTGGTTTGAAAATAAGGCCTGACTTGATAAATCTTATATTAAAAGGATTAAAGGATGGCCGGAATATGCTTATTCCCGTTGGTCTATTTGTAAAATGACTTGATGGTTTAAGTAGTAAGAATGAATTCTGTTTCTCCTAAATAACAAGCAATGAAAGGTTGTTGCCCTCAGTGTTTATCATCAAGGGAATTCTTTATGTTCTAACAGTCTCAAAAAAAATGTCGTGTTTTTTTTTTTCCTGTGTTTTATTTGGTGCTGATTAATTTTATTTATTTGTTTATATATTTTCTGTGTTTAAAGTTCAAAGTGGTTGTCTAGGATTGTGTTGTTACTGATACAACATCTAGAATTTCCAATATGCTATTATGATTACTTATATGTGAGAGGCCATGACTAAATGAAAATTTAAGGAATCAAGCTGCCTCTGAGATGTCACAGACCATTCCATCCTATGCTTCTGTTTGAAATTAAGGAAATTATTGGCAAGTGCTTAATCAATCATCTACACCCAAACCTAAGTACCTTAAAATCAACAGCAACTGCTGTTACACCCATACTTAAAAATTGATGACACAAAATAAGCTCACATGGACTAAAATATATAACCATATTGGGATGATTTTGAAACTAAATAAAAGGTAAAGTTTTAAGGGAGTGTATATACCTAAGTCTAGGTGCGATGGTGCATACATTCATCAGATAAACTTTGTGTGATTTATTTCATGCCACCTAAATCATCTACTCTCAGTTTCTGACTCGGGAAGTTTCATCAATTCGTTCAAGCCCCCAGAAGGTTGCTGTTATTCTCTTGAATCTATTCCCAGCTGGTATTCACTTGATCTGGGTAGTGCACATCGAGGGGAGCAATTAAGTAGTGAATCTCTTCGTGTCAATGTCCAACCGTTGTTCACTTGATCTGGATTAGTGAGATCCTGTGGTCTTCCCTTGCTCCCTTTAGGATTTCTTCTTCTATTGGTTCTAAGTTAAGCTGGATGTAGGGCTGCACAAAGCCCGATCGGCTCGTTGGTGCGGCTTGGCTCGGCCCGAGATCGGCCCGAATTTTAGGGTCAAACGGGCCAAGCCAAGCCTAAAAAAAAGCCCGAAAACTCAATCAAGCCAAGCTCGGGCCAACCCCTGTGCGGCTTGGCCCGGCTCGAATACTATTTAAATATATATATATCATTATTATATATATAAATAATATAAAATATTATTATTAAAAAAAAAAAGATTCAAGCCGAGCTTGAGCCAAGCCAAGCCCGGCTCGAGCTTGAATCAATTCGGGCCGAGCCGAGCTTCGAGCCATGATTTTGAATTCGGGCCGAGCTTTGGGCCGCACTTTCAAGCTCCATTTCAGGCCAAGCCGGGCTTCGGGCCTCGATCAAATCCATTCAAGCCCGGCCCGAATACAGCCCTAGTTGGATGCTCTCTATTGTGTGCCATTTGGTCCTTCCTTCCGGGGCAATTGCTTGTTCGATTTGAAAGGAGAGGAATTGAAGAGTTTTTTAATGATGGTGCAACTACCATGGAGCATGTTTATTCAGGGATTCGTCAACTCCTTATAGGCTGGTGTTCGATCAGGATGGATTTTGAGGAGTTGTGTGTGCTTCTTTTTTTATTTTTGTTGCCTTGTATCTTTGTTTGTTGGGGCTATGGCACTTTCACTCTTTATTTTGCTCGCTAGGGTTCACTTTCTTGTGACCATATATTGTTACATATATTTTCTATGCTGGTTTACTGATAAAAAAAAAAATCTAATTCCTTGACACAGCATGTTGTTAACATCTTTGAATATGTATTACAAGTGAATTATACAAGGAAAAAAATGAAAGGAAGAAAGAGGGAATAAATGTATAACAAAGAGATTTGAGAGCATTTATTTCTTACATTGCTGTTTTCGCCGGGTAGGTGCTCCTTCATTATCCCAATCATTTTTCTATTTTCATTTTATAGTTTCCCAAAGTAAAGCCAGTGACCTCTTTGTCCCAGTGGTCATGCCACGGTCATCTCTGGTATTTATGACACCACTTATCTCTTTCCAAAACTATTTCCAGCAAGTTGATTTGCATGAGCTCCCTTTGGGCATTGGGTGAAATGAATAACTCACCCTTTTATCCATCCTTGAAATCACCTATAGGCTATAATCAAACCATGTTCTTGAGTCGGACATTTATGACACCACTGATCTTTTTCCAAAACTATTTCCAGCAAGTTGACTTGCATGAGCTCCCTTTGGCGTTTGGGTGAAATGAATAACTCACCATTTTTCTATCCTTGAAATCACCTATAATCAAACCATGTTCTTGAGTCTGACAAGTAAACAGAATTGAAAAATGCAGGATACCCATGTCTCAATAAAGTTGAGAGAGAGAGAGAGAGAGAGAGACGGGGTTCGGGAATAATTCGGCAATGGTCAAGATGGGAAAAATTCAGGAAAAATTCGGCAACAATTTGGGAAAAAAATAATTATTATAAAAAAAAATCTAACAATTTAATTAGATAATATACAAAATAAGTATTTTACTTTGTCAAACTAAACAAATTATTGCAAAATTCACGAATAATTTGGCAAACGTAAAATTCGGGAATAATTCAGAGGATAATTCGGCACACTTTTAATTCGTGAATTTTTAAAAAAATCAAAGAATTTTGTTACTATGAGAGAGAGAGAGAGAGAGAGAGAGAGGTTTAATCTAAATTCATCAGCAAACTAAAGGGTTTAACATGTTTGTAGGCAGTACTGTCTCCATGAACATTAAACAGACTATATCTATCTCTAGGTTAAAATTAGGAAGAACCCGTCAAACTTCTCAGATTATTATGGAATAAAAATGAACTAGAAGAAAGTTTCAACCAAAAATTCTATTGAATCAACATTCTTATCCACGTGTCTGGATTTGAGACAGTTGCGGTAACTTTCATTCTGTCATCTCATTTTTATTGAAGAATCTCTTAACCAAAATAACAGCAGCTACAACCGCTCCTAAGTAAGGTAATATGGCCCATAATACTATTTTGTTTTTTTTCCCTTGCTTGTCTTTAATATTGTAAGATAGGCAACTTCTATCATTGCCTTTCAAGCAAGGTTAAGAGGATTCGTGATTATGTCAATGCCTGTTCTTAATATAGTTACAATATCAACTGCCTGTATTTGAATGAGAACCACCATCTCAGAAAGTCTTGACTTAGGAGACTGGAAAAATAGTTTATATGATGTTCAGAATATGAATCCCATCAATAGTACTGCCCATGATTTCACGACGCTGTTGTTTATAGGAGTATAGCACCTTAGGAGTATAGCACCATACAAAACAAGATCATACACAGAGATTGTGTTCATATTATGAGGAATTTGTTCAATTTTTTTTTTCTTTTCAAAAAATAAATAAGGACTTAATAAATTGTAAACATAAACAAATTGAGAAGTTAAAGAATTTGAACAATGGGCAGCGGCCTTGGACAAAATCGTTACATGCGGTTAACCATCTAAGAAAGAGAGGTTGGAGCTTAGTTAACCACTGTGTCATGTGTGGTGTGCCTGTCAGCGAAGGAATCTCTTTTTATTTGGTTGTTCTCACTTCTTAGTAGCGTGGTCCCCTCCGGTATAAATACCATGGTCTATCCATCCTTCCAGACAAGGATTAAAAATACGGTTTCGGAGGATGTATCGGTCCCAACCTAAACCTATACGTATCGGCAATGGTTTCGAACAATACATTAATTTTTTTACTTTTAAAAAAATTAAATTATATTTAAAAAAAATGAAATGAGTTATAGAAACCAAATTTACCAAATATAGTCATGGAAAAACGACTCAAAGACAGTCGCAAACACAAAAACAATTACACAATGAATTAAAACATAAATAATTAATAAACGATATGTACCTACCATTTTGTATCAGTATAAATATATTTCATGGGGCTACCAATTATATTTCATATCTCCCGTTTCCTATTGTTTTCAACGATTTTATTTCCACGCTTCTAGGGGCTATTGTATGAGTACTTTGGAAAGAGAGGAACATGAGTTTTTGAGGATGTGGCTCCCCCCCCACGCCCCCCTTCTAGATAGGATCCAGCGAGGGGTTTTTACATCTTACCTTAGCATGGGTGCTCTATTGGGGGGGTTATGACATCTCATCTTAGTATGGTTCGACTTCGAATGCCCATTCAAACTCTTTTGTGTGTGTGCAGAGGGCAAGCCCCATCATTCACTAGGTTATGCCAATAGCTCATTGGTCGATAGTCAAGCCCTGTTGGATGATATTCACCGTCCTATCAACCAATCATTTGGATAATTGATGACAAAAGACACAAAAAGAAGCCAGGCAATTTATTAACATACATCAATTGGATGATTGCAATAATCTGATGGAATTAATTTTGAACTGGGAGTTCTCCCAGGTGGTTTGGTAGATCCCACTGAATGATGGGTTCCAACTTCCAATTTCCATGTGCGCAATGTGTAATGATATTCTATTAGAACGGTAATTACTATCAGCATTGAGCAATACTTAAGACTAGATTTATCCATTAATTAGTGACTCTTTGTAAACTAACCAAGACTTCTAGATTATATTTTGGACGGTGATAGGTTTTCAGTATATGATGCATTTGTTTAAGACTAGATTTATCCATTAATTAGTGACTCTTTGTAAACTAACCAAGACTTCTAGATTATATTTTGGACGGTGATAGGTTTTCAGTATATGATGCATTTGTACTAAATATATGTGGTTATGGTTGGTACTTGCAGGGGTCTGGGCAAACTGGCTATTGATGGAGGGGGAGATCATCATCGGTGATTGTTGGTGGTGGTTTTGTCGTCAGTCAATTTACCTGTTTCTTCTTCCACTTTATGTTATTTTTTCTCTCAGATTTCGAATGTCCTTGAATTTTCTTTTCCTGGAAGACTTTACACTTGCCGAGAACAATTTTCTTAAGCCTACAACCTGACGACAGACCTCCTCCCATATGGCTAAACAACATTTCAGTGTATCCATATTACCATGGGAGATTCTCATCTGGATATGAATCCACAAATGATAGAGCGAAATACTAATAAATATATGAAAGTGGCAATGAATATTTATTTGCTATAATTTTAGCTTGTCTTTACTTCATCAGTTCTTGGTTCTTACTTTTACCTCCCCCGGGTGGTTTTTTGGATGATAGTTTAGATGCATCAATATGTTCAGGCATGGTACTACAAGCAGCAAGACATCATCGGGGTGAGACTTTCTCAGATCTAAATTGTGATTTACGTCCCCATGTATGTAATTATTTGACGTGCAAATCTCTGGTCCCCATAGCTAGATCCTGGCAGTGAAGGTTCTTGGTTGAGATCTCTCTGGTGCGGATCAATGAATGTTGGTATTGCATTTGCAGATTCTAGGAAAGCCAGATGGGGACTCAAGATGTCCTCTCAACTTTATGATTGGCATATAGATGATTTGGTTCCAGCACTGGGATTGAGTGGAAACCTGTTTCACCTAGCTCCGTTTCTTTTGCTGAAACACACTTTCAGATTAAAAGAAACCAAGTCGACATGGCTGAACCATATATTGTCTTTACAGCATAGTTGTAATTTTCGGACAAAGTTCACTTGTTCTGGGATCCCTTGGATTGGGTATATATCATAGGTGCCTTTTTTTTTTGGGTTCATTGGAGCCCCCCAAACCCTTATGAATGTGGGATTCGATCTCTGGTACAACGCCAAGAGGCTTTACCAACTTACTCATCCGAGATTATGATCCGCGGATCCAAAGATGTAATAAGAGACTGGATGAAGAGCCTCGATTGTCATTAATCATGAACATGAATGCCTTAAATTCTCCTTACATGAATGGCCACAAAAGGAAAGAGAGCTGCATGTTCTAACAATTACCAGGACTCGGGTCGGATGAAATCCTCGGATCGGGTGAAGAAGTCCAATTAGATGCTGTTGCTAATTAATAAGAGTCGGATCGGATTGATTTCGATACGGATCTAAAGTGTCGTAGTAGCCACGCGCTCTCTTGGAGTTAAATTTCTGTTTCTTTCCCTCCGAAAGGTAAACTTCAAACTTGAAACCTTGCAACGGCTCTCATGAGCTAATCTCATGATCAATGCTCTCAGACCCTCCTCATTCCTGCACTCTCTAATCCCTTCTCCTTCAATTTTAATATCAAATCGGAAATGGGTTTCGACAATTCCAAGAAAAAATCAACCCCCACTTCCCGATCGCCCCGAATATCATCTTCGCCTGTTCTTCCATGCCAGAGAGAACCAGAAATACCCCACCTCAGAATTCGCACTGGTTTCAGCTCTAAAATCTTGTTCGTCTCTCGTGGCCATCTTTCTAGGCGAGCAAATCCATTCTCTTGCCTTCAAATCTGGTCTCAACTCGAACATTTTCATCCAAAATAGCTTGATTAATCTTTATGTGAAATGTGGGCGCATCGATGCTGCTCGTTCAATGTTCGATTCGTGTTCTCGGTTGGACTATGCATCTTGTAATATAATGATTGCTGGGTATGTTAAACTTGGTCAGTTGGAAGATGCCCGTCAATTGTTCGATATAACTCCCATTAGAAATTGTGTCTCTTTCACCTCAATGATAATGGGTTTGGCTCAAAATGATCGTTCGATCGAAGCATTGGAGGTGTTTAAAGAAATGTTGGCCGCGGGTGTGACTCCAAATGAGGTTACACTGGGGAGTGTAATCTCAGCTTACTCGCATTTAGGTGGGATCCAAAATGGTCGTATGATCCATGCAATGGTGATTAAACTGGGGCTTGAAGCATTTAACCTTGTTTCAACTAATCTGGTTCACATTTATTCTATTTGTTCAAGCATAGGTGCTGCAAAGGTCATCTTTGATGAGATGCCCGAAAGAAATATAGTTACTTGGAATGTAATGTTAAATGGATATTCAAAAGCGGGACTTGTTGATTTGGCACGAGATTTGTTTGAGAAGATTCCTATGAGAGATTTGGTATCTTGGGGAACAATAATTGATGGGTGCATAAGAGTAGGTAGGTTAGGCGAAGCTTTGGCTATGTACCGTGAGATGCTATGTGCCGGGTTGGGACCCAGTGCAGTTATGATTGTGGATTTAGTTTCAGCTTGTGGGCAGTCGGCGGCAATTGACAAGGGTCAGCAATTTCACGGTATAATTATAAAGACTGGCTTGGACTGCTATGAATTCGTACAATCCACAATCATCCATTTTTATGCAGCCTGTTGGAAGATTGACCTAGCTTGTTTGCAATTTGGACTTGGGAGCAAGGACATCTCATCTTGGAATGCTTTCATTGCTGGATTAGTAAGAAATGGTATGATTGATTCAGCGAGGCAAATATTCAATGAGATGCCCGAAAGAGATGTTTTCTCTTGGACTTCCATGATTTCTGGTTACACACAAACTGGGCAACCTCATTTGGCATTAGAAGTCTTCCATGAGATGGTAGCTAGTGGGATCGAACCGAACGAAATCACAATGGTGAGCATCCTCTCTGCAATTGCCACTTCAGGCACATTGAAACAAGGGAGATGGGCGCATGACTATATATGTAATAACTCCATTCCTCTCATTAACAACTTAAGTGCAGGGCTCATTGATATGTATGCCAAGTGTGGAAGCATCAATAATGCCTTAGAAGTGTTCTATCAAATCCGAGACAAGGCTGCTTCTGTCTCACCATGGAATGCAATCATATGCGGGCTGGCCATGCACGGACACGTGGATATGTCCCTTCGAGTATTCTCTGATCTGCAAATGACTGACATAATACCTAATTCAATTACTTTCATTGGAGTTTTGAGCGCATGTTGCCATGCAGGGTTAGTGGAAGTGGGGGAACGATATTTCAAGTGTATGAAGAGTGAGTATAACATAGATCCAAACATCAAGCATTATGGTTGTATTGTCGATCTCTTGGGCAGATCCGGGCGTCTAGAAGAGGCTGAAAAACTAATAGCGAGCATGCCCATGAAAGCAGATGTTGTGATATGGGGCACGTTGTTGGCTTCATGTAGAACCCATGGAAATGTGGAAATAGGAGAAAGGGCTGCAGAGAGTTTGGCAAGATTGGAGCCAACTCATGGGGCAGGAAAAGTCCTCCTATCTAATATATATGCAGATGCAGGGAGGTGGGAGGATGCAATCCTAGTAAGGAGAGTGATCAAAAGCCACAAAATGAAGAAGTTACCTGGGTGCAGTTTTGTTGTCTGATATTTTTGTGCTTCTAGCATTGCTAGAGACTGATCTCTTTGACTTGTATATTTCAACTTCTTGCCAAGGTTCCCTTGGGCCTTGGGGTATGGCAATTGGCAATGACAATTGTGCTGGCCATTTCCATGGAAATGACTCCAGACGTATTCCAAGGTAACAGAAAAAACTGTCAGTTGTTCTCGATTACGTGCATTATACATTATCATTGGAATAAATTTTTATTTTTCTACTACATTCTAAAATAGATTGCTGCCTTGATTTATTTGAGAATGACATGGGGTTTTTCCAATGAAACAAGCAATTTAGTTGGTGGAGAAAAAACTTATAGCCTTTGTACAATTTGAGCCTTGTTAATTGCAATTGGTGGGGTTCAGGATGGGCCAGGGTCACACTAGCCTAACTGCCAGGCATGGCACGTCGTAGCATGGACTCTACACAGATATCTGGGTTTGTAATATATTATAAAAGTAGCTAAGGCTACATAAACTTGGCAAGTGTATGCACCATAGCCCACAACCAGTTCAGTCCATTTGTACATGTACTTGAAAAGGACATAATTGATATAAGTTTCTGCATTTCCAGTGTGAAACTAAACTAGGAAGTGAAGCTTGACATTTGCACTCTACTGTAATAGGTTAAAGTTAGATAACCAGAACAGTTTCTCAAACCCTGGTTTAAAAACATATTTGAAAACTGTTGCCCTGGTTTCACAATTCACTTCCTATAGTTCACAGGACACACCACTTCTACAAACATGATCCCTGTTGTGTCTTACGCATGTTGTACATATACACATATAAAACACTTCTACCAAGTATCAAAGGCATTTTTCAATTTTCACATTGAAGGTTCTTGAGAACAGCAAGGTAGAGCAGTTGGAAATAGTTTTTAAAAGATACAAAAAGCTTCCCTACCTCAAGAGTAATGTACAACATGTTATAAGGTACAATCACCATTCTACAAAATTTTGTACAAGATCATTACTCACTGTCAATAATCAGTTCAGCAGCTGCGCCCATTGCATCCACCCCACCTATACCCAGCAAAGCCAGAGCAAGTTCCTCTTCATTCCACTGCCTCAGTCCTTTACCCAGTCTCTTCAACACATCAACATCCACCTCCAGCACCCACATTGGTGTGCATCCCACCATCAGGCTCACAAACCCTGAGACATAGGCTCGCCAAGTGGCCCAATCACAACCGAGTGAGATCTTTCCGTCCAGTGCACTTGCTAGGAATTCTAAGTGGGTCCCAAGGACCTTTGGCCGTCGCTTTGAGGCCGAGGATGTTGAGTCCACGCCCCAAGCGAACGTCCCACAAAGCACTGCAAAGTACGCGAGTGCATAGCCTCCCAGCATTGCAACCATCCCTCCAGACACTTCTTCCTGCTCTGATTCGTGCACAGATATGAACCAAGAGGGCAGAGTTTCTTTTATCAAAGACTGAACCAGACCCAAGCCACCAGAAAACCACACTAATGAAGCCCCGAGCGAAGCTGCAAGCTTGACCCGTGTCATTGCCGCAGCGAGAGAAACTTGCCCATATCTCATCACGTACTTGGTCTTCTTCATCTTCTCCAATCTCTCTCTCAGTAGCCCACTACCCACTATTTCTCTTACCGAAAGCATCAAAAGAGAGACAATCTCTTCTGTCATGAACATGATGTCTCTGACAGATCTGTATACTCGTAAGTACAGAAGCCCGGGAGCAACAGGGGACATCCCTCCATAGAAATGGGATCCATATCCATGGCCAAGAAGGGCTCCCACACCACCATTGCTGGAGATTGGGGTGGCATTTAGGCCAAGAGTTGCTGTGAAGCAGCTCTTAAGGAGCTGAACTACCGCGTCACTGTTCTGGTGGAAGACAGTACGAGATGCAGAAAAAATAAGAAAGTCACTCCAACGCTTCGCCTTCTGGGTCCATAGGGAGGCTACGATTGGCATGCATGGCCATGGGCAACCTGCTGCAAGGGTCTCCAAAGCTGGGCCAGCCAGGTTAAGAAAGCGTTCTGAGGCTCTATCAAGTTTATAAGTTATGGTGAGACTCACAAAGGCAGCCAAGGGCAATGGAAGTGTAGCTGGAGAGCTTCCTCCTGCCAACAAAAGTACAAAACATATCTCAGTAATAATATTGAAGAACTAGTTCGTTCTTTGATAGGTAAATCAAGAATGTACTAAGATGTACAAAGGGTTCCACAAATAGTGAACCCAGCTGACGCCAAACAACACCAAACTAAAACTGAAAAAGACCAAAGAAAGAAGGCCCACCCACAGGCCACAGTTCCTACATCAGTTTAACCCCCAAAATCTATAAAAACTAATTGATCATGGCAGGCTGGGAGTAACAACCATAGATGCCATCTTCCCTGCTTTACCCCAACAAAAATAAATACAATTCTTCGTCAATATTGACCAGATTGATTAATCTATGATCCAAACTTTCCTACCTATAAACCTTTCTGGACTGCCATATATTTTTCAACTGTTCACAAGTATATGGTATACTTTTGCTCAGAAAATCACTCGGTGGAGATGTTGAACACTGGGCCACATCTCCCATAACCTGCACTGCAGAGGCAGGGTGGATGGGTTCTCTTTCTTTGTCCGGACACAAGCATTTTTCAAAGCAAAATATAAAAATATATGGTGGTAGCAAAATAATACCTGCAGCAAGGCTTGGGACATTGACACCTGTGGCAGCTAGAATTTTCTTGATCTGCTCCTCAACAGTTGACAGGTTTGCAGCAGGGCTTGGCCAATCAGTTCCATTCATAAAAGCTGGCTTCCAAACACCCCGTGTTACCTCAGCCGAAAAGTAGATTATGATGGTTGCCAAAGATGCAGGAAGAAAATCAGCTAGATCTTTGAGCCCTGAAATAAAAAGTCCGATAGATTTAAGTAAACATAAGTGCATATTTGATCCAAACTTCAAAGAAGAGGTTAGAACCAGATGAAATTTAAGGTACCCAGTTGGGTAGGCCATAAGGACAGTCTACAGACAGTATACTGGTACATGCAAAGTATCATGTTGTGTGTGTGTGTGCTTGGGGTTTGGGGGGGTTGCATTCGACAGGCCCACCCAAAGATACCCAGTTAAAGAATTGAGCCAATCAGATGATTATAACTATATTGTCTTCTGAACCCTTTTTGTACTTGTACCAATGTTCTTTTTTGTTATGACTGTGCCTCGTATTCTAGTTGATCGTCAGTTTGGACAGTACACCAAGCTCAACTCCGCTGGACTTTTCTCCCGAAATTTTAGGGGGTTACATAATGTCGATTTGTAGTTATGATTAGGTTTTATTCATTATGCAAAAAACGAGAGAAAAGGAGAGCATAGAGAATTGTAACCCGTTTTTCACAGGAAATTAGTGAAAGGATCTCTCTGTGATCGTGGACGTAGGCATCTTTCCGAATCACGTAAATCTGTGTGTGAATCTTTGCTATATTGTTTCTATTTTTCGTTAATTTTCTATATTTTTTCTGACAAAACTGGGTTGATTAATTGGATGATTATGCTCATCCCAATTCTATAAATGGGAAAGCATGAGATGAGTCACTTCACTTGCCTCAAGCGAAGAGCAAGCTTCTTGTAAATGAATAAGTAACAAGAGAAAATCAGTAAAAATTCAAAAATAATTATGATAATTTTCAATATCAGGATTTGCACTTTCAATCAGAATTAAATCAAAGTGGATCCTCATATTCCACACTCCCTGATTTTAAGTTTTCAACTTCTCATCTAAGACCAAAAAATAAAGAAAAGAGATTTTGGAAAGGAAAAAAAGAAAAGAGAGAGAATTTTACATACTATAAAAAGGCAGAATCAAGTGTGAAATTAACATGAATGAAAATAGGCAATGATTTTGCAACAAAGAATAATATAGATTTATAGAAAAGGGAAGATAATCTATCATAGAGTCTGATGAGAAAAATCAGTTCATTTTGAGGAGAGAACCAACACAATGGATGGAATTTAAGTCATTCGAATGGTCATGAAATTATAGTGTCTTCTTCTTGGCAACGGGAGCTCCAAAACTCTCTTTCTGCTGATGTTGTTTAAACTGTGAAGAGAGTTCTTTTTCTTTATTTTTATTTTTTTTATATTAACCAAAGAAAGTTTAAGGAAAAGAATATATAACAAGAAAAAAATAAAAAAAATTCAGTTCTCCTTTATGAGCTGAGAGCTGAGAGCTGAGACTGAGCTCAATTTAGCTTCCTGAATCGAGCCAGGGCGAGCTCGACACTTTTCAGGTTCAGCTTGTTAGAAAATATATAGTATATATTATATAACATCTAATTAAAATTTAGGATTAGTGCCTGCAAATATAGTTACTTAAATTGCATTAAACAAGCCCTCGCTGCCCCTTGTCCAAAATCATAACCCTCCTTCTGTCTTCCTCTGATACCCTCAGCAACAATTATCGTCGCCCGGCAAATAGTGGCAACTCTTTGCCTCATGGCAGCAATCTCCTTAGCCAAGCTTGAGCCTGACACTAGGTTCACAAGCCTGAGCCCGAGCCCGAGCTGAGCAAGGCAAAGCTTGGTTATGCCCGGCTAGTTAACAGCCCTGGGTGTACCTTTTTAAATGACTAATACATGTGTATGCCTCAGGTGTATGCATGTTCTCTTGATACGCTCAGGGTGCTTTTGAGATGCCTTGCATCGAGGCATTAAGGAAGCCTCACACAACTTTAAATATACTGGATCATTCAGAGGGTCAATTTTTGGAAGAGGAAATAGAACCATAAAATGGTGGGTTCCCCCCCTGGGATATGTAGTTTTGTACAAAGATTGAACGACTATTAGGAAAGCACGGAAGAGTTTTTAAGTAAATCAGAGTAACCTGTAGCCAGTTCGCGAGGAGACAGTCTTCCATGGGCACAGGCCGTTAGAGCAGCATCAACCACAAAGGGAACAGCTTCCAGGATATCCCATGCAGGTAATTTGGGTCTTAGAGAGGCATCTTCACTTCCAGGCCCCGATGAAGTACTACTTCCAGAACTTCCAGGAGTCAAAGACTGGCTTCTTCCTTTATTTATCTTTCTGAACATCATGTTTAGAAGTCCATCAACAATCTGATGTACGGGGGTTCCATGTACGAGACCAGAGAGGGTCGAAGCTATACATGCTTGATGTTGCCGGTACCAGAATTTTAATTTCGGAAATGAGTCCACAAAGACAGGTTGTATAGATGATGGACTTGCAACCGTTGGAAGTCTCCTGCTTTTATTTCGATCCTTGGGTGTGTTTCCAGAAGATGCCAATTGGGAGTTTCGTACCAATAGGAGGAATTCGGGAGTTAGCTGGGATCCCACTGGGGGAACTTCTCCCACTACATGTTCGAGTGGTGGATGATTAAACCTCCATAGCTTCAGGAGAAGAGTAAATGCATTCGAGAACACTGCATGAGCAGAGATTTCTTCTCCCGTTGTGAGAGTCCATGAGATATTGGGCACGCATGACCCAAAAACCTCACAGATAGGCATCAATGCACTAGCAAGTTGCGGAACCTGGCAAAAAATGTAGAGAATTGAACAACATTAGCTCATACCCAACATGATCTCTAGGAGTCCCCCTCCCGTGCCCTCTCCGTTTTTTCAAAAAAAATCTGAGTTGAGGTTCACTACACTCCAAACTGTAAACATGACCAACCAACACATTTCAATTGGTGAGTCACTGCTTGATTGGATAATAACCCTAAAGATACCAATCAGATACATGCAACACTAATGTATGAACCTTTTTCTGAACTGTTGATGTCCACTTTTCGTTTTTTTCCCATAAGCTAAATGTACAATTTACTGAAACAAATTTTGGGAAGAGAAGAAACAATGCATAAAGTATGTGCATCTGCATCAAACTTATGTAATCAAACTGAAAATCACTCCCTCTTCACCTATCTAGCTACACATGTAAGTATGCATGCATGCATGTATATAAGTAGGGGAGTGCTCTTTTCAGTCGTGTGAGAGGAAGCAGGCTAATGCAAGGTCAATTGTGATATTCACATCTCCTCACACAACTGAAAATATAATTTTCCCATAATATATCCCTTATTATACATCATTCAATAGGAGGTTTGTATAGTTACAGAAGCTGAACCTACCAAGCCATGCAATGAGAAAATCTGGACACAATCAACAGATGATATTCCGACAAGAAGAGTATTCAGTAATGGAGCTAAACAAATCAAATGGCTGTCACTCCCAGAATAATCTGCAGGAACTGGAGGCGACAACAACCTTGTTATAAAATGAACGGTGTGTTCCTGCAAGCAACATAGACCAAAATGACAGTTGGAGTAGGAAGAGTTAAAAGACAACTACTGAAGTAAACAGAAAGTTAAGCCATCTGCACATGCATATAACTCTTTGATGGACCTAAAGGAATGACTTATATCTCATTACCTGTATATTCCAACCTCGAATTAGAGATGCCCCACAAAGAATGGTAGCAGCAGATATCTTCTCATCATCCGATCCACTGATTGTAATCTCAAATATTTTCTCGAGCTCCGCTAAGCTTCCATCAAATCCATGAGCTTAAATTCAGTTGCTTTACTCCTGGGTAAATTTAGGAAAAAGAGCATCTGATATACCTGGCTTCAGGAAAGAAAAGGGTGTAACTGAAGACCAGGCCGTAGCCAAGGAAAAAGAAGGGAATCTAAAAGTTAATCACACAGTGATCACCCTTAGTTTTTGTACATTGAACCATCGTCAATAAGTAGAATGAATCATAACACTAACAGCTGAAGAAATAAGCCATCCTCAGCATTAATATTGACATATAATGGGATTTGGAATTTTTTTTTGATCCGTAAATCAAAAGTTAGTGAACCAGAAAGCTGAAACTAGGAAAGTGATAAGATAAAAAAAAAAAAAAGAACTAGCAGGAACATAAGAAAAAGGAACGATTCTAACAGGATGAATCAAAGCCCCATCCCTATAGGGATTCAATGACCCGACACGACATTACCACAGCTAAAGAAGGTCCATGCCCTCAAAATCCTTACTAATTGAGCACCAATTCAAATAAGGCAACAGTCACCCCTACATATCTGTGGGGAGGGAAGAGCCACCATAGTTACCAAGTACGGGTACGGGTATAATACGAAAATGATCCGTTTGGAAGTACGGGTGTTATACGGCAAAAGTATGGGAAAATTAAAAAATAATTAATAATTATAAATAAATAAAAATCATGATATTAATTAATAACAATCATTTAATGCGGAATATATGTTTAACACGGTAAAAGAACAACAAAAATACACATATTGTACGCATTTAATACGTAATTCGCGTATTAAACGGCGATACGGGTATAACACGTAACACGGCAAAAGCACGGAGTTTTAAACGGTGACCCCCCAAAAAGTATTATATGAGTACTATACGAGTATAATACGGGTGTTTGGTAACTAGGAAAGCCACATCATGAAAAACCCTGTGATTCCTCTCCTTCCAAACCGACTAAACAATCGCTCCTAGGAGGAAACCCCAAACAGTAGAGAAGGGGGACACCAAACTCACCGAAAGCTAACAAGATAAGACGCTTTTAAAGGAATTCGGAGAGACCCAAGACACGCCTATTTGCTCAAGCAGTGTTACAAATTTCGTTCTCGAGTTTTTATCGGCTGAAGTTTTTCTCAGGAGATTTTCAAATATGGAGTTTTTCGGGTATTTCTTGCCTAAATCTCGACAATGATTAAAATAATAATTAAAATTATAAAGAATAATAATAATAAATATCACAAATTTATAAATTTATCAAACCGACAACATTGGGTATTTTCGCAATATTTTTAAAATATCGACTAAATCTCAGCATATTTACGTGATAAAAAGAGAAAATTGTATTTCTCATGAGACTTTTGTAATACCGCAATAAAAACGGAGTTTTAAACTCAAGAAATTTTTCTCGGTATTTCCCGAGAGAATTGTAACAATGCGCTAAAGGAAATGGCTCCATACCTCCGTTGCGAAGGGACAATGCAACAGCAGGTGATTTGGTATTTGATTTTACAAATAGGAAGTCTGTGTGTCTGATTTCTATCCTGATTCATCAGTGTCCAACACATGGTCCACATACAGAGATGTTGGAATTCACCATTTGATGGGTCCCACTAAGAGTTACCAATGCTAAAAATCAACCTGCTCAAACAAAGCTAATCATCCAATCTATAGGGTTCATTTCTGAACTATAGACTAGTTTTCGGACTATTTAGAAGAATTTGGCGGACTAACGGCTATCACAATTAGATCAGGTCACTTTTTAGATTAATATATCTCCTAGAAAGAATCCCAAAATGATGGGTGGTGACCTTCTTCAATGAGCCAAATTTAGAAATTTTAACCATAGGAAGAACCCAGGAAAAAAAAATGATGAGGCCAAAGAGTTATGGTAATGGTATCCAGAAGGGAGAGTCAGAGGTCTCGAAGTGGGAGCGGAAGTGAACTCTCAATGAAAATGGAACAATGGGGTATAAGCTATCTAGAACTAAGGTCCCAAAACCGAAAAGTAATCAAGGATCACTGATTACATGAATATTAAGGGGGACAGATGCCAGCATACCATGAAGCAGGAGCAGAAGCTAATGCATTTGTGATAGATGGAGTAAGTGGAGCCCCCTTCATCAATGATGACCAGCTAGGCACTTGGCCAGGCACACTATGAGGTATTTGGTTGATGCATCCATTCACATAGCCTGGCCAGAAATATGCTGATGTATCCAGTAGATTTCTAGCAATACAAGCCTCCACAATCAAATGTCGCATGTTTCCAGCTGCAAGTAGATATATAAGATAAGAAATGTTGCAGGCAAACAAATAGTTGAACCCTGAGACCCAACAGGAAGAACAAAATGCCTTCAGGTCCATATCATTAATTGAGAGAAAAATAAATAAAACTGTTTCAAAAAACAGAAACAATATAGGAAAAAGAACCTGAGCTACCCATCAGGAGACCCTAAATATGTACTACAAGAGCACATCAGGATGCACACATGGAAGGGAGTGAGACCTGCCATTTGACTGTCCAACCAAAGAGATCCCCTTCACCAAAAGTCAACCTACTTGAATCATCAAATCTACCATTCTCCTTTGGACAGTCTAGAAAAATATGATGAAACTCCAGAAAAGATTAGATGGTTTTTATTCACTCATTCAGGCTGACTCTGGGGAGACGTATGGAATGGTGGGCCCTCACTCTCAGCCACATACACCACATTTTTCACAATGCTGTTGCTAGCCCGCACTTTCCCCAAACTGAAAATTTTCACAGAATCAATTCCGTCATGCTCTAAGAGAGTAAAATGTTACTTACAACAGTTCATTGGCATGTCGTTCATGCTAATGCACTCAAAGTATCCACTCCCAACTGTGATCCCCGAAATTAACAGCATTGCCTTTGCGGCAGCCTGATTAGCTACAGATATAAGAGATTGAGGTGGAGTCAGCAAGCTCTCATAATCACCCAGTATCTGTAAGCTGGAGACCAAATCCTTACGATGCTTTCCTAGAACCTGTTTCTCTTTCCATTGATTGGTGGAGCTGTGTTCTGTTTCATCAACTAGTACACTTTCCTCTTCCTCAATGACATCGGCAATTGCAAGAGTTGTGATGGACAATAACATGCATAAGCGAGTATCTAGGCGAGGTAAAGGACCCTCAATGGGATCCCTTTCCTAACAATTAAAGAGAAAAAAATTGTGAAGAACGATCAGTGCATATTTCTTGAAAGAGATATAGGGTGCTCCCTAAGAGCCTTGAGAATGATGCTTCCTGAACAGTGTATTGTCCCTCCGATGCATCCAGACAGTTCAATCAGGGGCCACTTGGATGGGGCATAGAATAAAATTTAGACCAAACCAACCAAAGTACGATCCTTTTTGCTCACTTGGTTTTGTCACTTTATAAGCCAGTTGATGAGATCTTCTGATCTATCACACTTTGCCCATTGTCACCCATTCCCCATACCAAATGTGGACCCTCATTGAATGGTCCATACCAAGGTTTCAAATCTCGGATAGACAGCATTTGATCCTGATCAAATTAAGAAATGAAATTTCACTTAAGTTCTGGAAATTTCGTGCACAATCTAGCTGAAGTTGGTCGTAATTTCAAAATAGCTTGAAATTGAAGTGAAATTTAAAATTTTTGTTGAAATTTGAAACCTTGGTCCAGAATGAAATAGCTACATGGATGGTATGTGGTGTAAGGAGCATAACCTTGAATGTTCCTAGGAAGCATCATGAATTTTTATTTTGTTCAAAATAAAACAAAATTATGTTTTTCATGGTAATAGAAATTTTAAAATCCCATTTTTATAAATCCCTACCCTTTGAACAAGCCGAAGAGCTGCAATCCATAGACCCAAGAAGGTGTCGTGCCACGTGGTACCATTAACGGCTTTAAGAGCCTTTACCATACCTGTATAAATTAAAACCATTAGTCTAGATAACAGAAAATGGTTTAGGAGAACTAGATCATATCTATTACATTTAAGCTAATACTTCAAGTACTAAAGTACACAAAATGCCTTTTACCAGTAAGAATTTCAATGGCACTTGTTTCTGCAACTTGTGATCCATCCATGGAGTCTTCTAGAAACAGATCAAGAGGAAGCCAAAGTGCAGAACGGCTAGCCCCATGACACTGACCAGCAGAAGAGATCAGAGACCCAGAAGCCATAACTGCATGGAATTCTAGCTGTGAACTCGTTTTGCATTCCCTAGACAAGACTTTAAGTGTATCTGATGTCAACTGCAGAAGGGCATCTGGAGTTATAGTTTTTGAATTCCTCAATGCTGATGAGTTAGCTCCAAGCAGTCGTAATCGATGAATGAACCCTTCCCAATGCGAGGGCCTAACATGGCAAGGGAATAATTAAATCAAATACCTTCCTCAATGCTAGGCATTACTTAAATAGGGCCAAAGTCAATCAAAGATATTCTTATTCTGCTTACTTCAATTTACATGCAACTGATAATGGAGTACACATGATGTGCAAAAAAAAAAAAAATTAATGATATAAAATTCTTACATGTTTCGGCATGCCAAGTAAAGAATCCTAGAAGTTACTTTATTTTGCAGAAATTGCCCAATTAGCTCAATAGTCATCACAGTGTTGAATTGGTGCAGTCTCTCATGATGTTCGGTTCTTCTCTTATCAAAGCTGTCATGAGCATCTATTTCCATATCTTGCGACCTAGTTGCCCAGATGGACTTCTTTTCTGCAGTAAGTTCCAGCAACCCTTCATCACCTAATGATGCATCAAGTAGCTGCCATACAATTGAAAAGACAAATTCAACCACAAGAACCCCAGGCTCACAGGCTTGAAGACCAAATATCTGGGAAAGATGAAGAACATCATCTATCGACTTCATGATCCTGCAGAGCAACGATGGAAATAGCTATATCTTTATCAATCACAGTATCAGTATTTGGAAGGAAAGACCATCAAAACTAATACAACACATACATGAAGGTAGTGAGTAGTAGGTATTGGCGTGTCTCATAGTATCACTAGAGAATTTATTTAGGATATGACTGCATTAAAAAAGCTCTTTATTTCCTGAGGCTATTTGCATCTCTAGTTTTATTTCATGTGTCCAGTGTCTAGTCATTTGTGTTTGATGTAGGTTTATCTGTTTATGTAACTGAGTTTGAAATTTTTAAACTTCTCTCAACAAATTGTGTTCTCTTCAATATTGAGAGACAGAAGAAGGAAAAACAGCAAAGGCAACAAATTATCCCATCAAGAAAATTAAAGTAAAAAAAAAAAAACTGAGACAGCAAAATATTTGAGAAGTGAAATTCTGACAGGCAAAATGTCACTTCCTAATGAGTGAGAAAGAACAAAGTCAAGCCTTTGCGGTCCATTAGGATGTCCACATTCTGGATTGGGTTTCCAATAGACTGCCTATCAGAATTAACTCCAATCTTTCACTTTCTGGTTTCTTTTATACAAGTTCTTGGCCTTAACATCTGGATTGTTACATATGGTAGTCACTTTTCAAGTGAAATCGAAGCTCCACACGAGTCCTGATCAGCCATGCCAATCTATCTAAGGCCTTATCTTCTGTTAAATTGTCTTCCTTCCATGAACTCCATCTTAACAGAAGCATAAGAGAAGATCGTGAATTAAAAAAATTCTAAATAAACTTATCGAGGGTTTGCTTGGTACCAAAGAGTTTGTCAGTTTTCCTTTTCAGATCTCCCAAACAACAGCCAAATGAAGAAATCAAAACAACAGTTCCCTGAGTAGATCAAAACAGACCATTTGACCATTCCTCTAGAAGATATACCACCTTCACCACCAAGAACATCCACTCTACATCAAAGAGGTTAAGCAAGTGACTCCATTAACACAAGAACCGTGCATGAAGCAATGTATGGCTTACACATCATACACATGCTGGGGCACCAAGTTTGAAGTTGTACATGTGAATTTGCATTCTAAACAGCACCATGAGGTTGCAGGTTCGATCCCAACTTAATACATGCACAGGCCGTGAGGTGGATTAACTAACATTCACACTATGTGAAAATGGAAACCCTCACTTGACTATTATCCCCTTAATTTAATGACCCAGCCCCATAAGGCAGGATTATATTGGTCATTTTCCAGAGGTCATTTAAATGCAGTGGTGGATAATGTAGCTTGCTTTGAGGCCATACAGAAACAAAAGAACATAAGAATAAGAAGAAAAGATGAGTATGGGATGAGAAACAGTACTTTTATGTCAACTAGACCAACTTTAGTCACAAACAGGTATTATTATAAATGAAAAAATGCCTTCAGGTAGTAGGGTTAGGGTATGTCATAGCCAAAAAGTTACAGGTATCTTCTCCATGTATGTTAAGTAATCCACAATCATATGTAATTAAAAAAATAGGGGCTGGCTGCTGGCCCTTGCAATGTAACTACATTTCTTATGTGGGACTGAAAGGATTTCTTGATGCAGTACATTGGTTAGAGAAGAGTCCCTCTTGTTTTTTTTTTTTTTTAAATATATCTTGGGTTCAAACAAATGGAGCAAGATACAGTAGAGACTCAAGTTTCCAACACAAGTACACTTGACTAAACGATAAATATACCATAAACAAGAAGACAACAAGCTAAAGAAAATTGATAATGTGAAGCAAGTGGGTCATCAAGGACTGTTCTCATAAGAGACATAATATTTAGAACGAAAACTCACTTTTGATAATTTGGTCCATTAATTTGAGATGCAAATGAAAAGGCATGTCTCTTAAGGAGTTCCAGAAAAAGCCTATATGCTGCTGGCTGGGACCGTCGATTTGGAATAACCCTGTTGGAAATAATTTATAAAGTGAATGTCAATAATAATCTCTGCCAAATAAGGAAGTAGCAATAATGGGAAACAACAAAGGAAAATCCTGCTAAATCTATGACAAATAATAAAGCAATACAATACTCGAGAGAGAGGGAAAAGTACAGTAACTGCAAGGTTGAAAACTTTGAATTATAAAATTCATTTTAAAGTCTCACAGCCATAAAATTACATCAAATAACTCAAAAACCAAACTGAAGGCCAGTGAAATATTACATGACACGCCAATTAAAGAAGGGCTAAATGCAAGATACAAAAAGAGAGCAAAAGGAAAAGAAAAATCAAAGGAGGTTTTAACAAGACAAAGAGACCCCACAATTGACCAGATTTGAGGCGGAAGATGAAATATCTACGATAGACATGCATTTATCCTAACTCCATCTAGAACCAAACCCGAGAGGCGCCAACCAATTCACCAATTTTAAAGGCATCCACATCCCAAAACACTCACATTCCTATTGTGAATGGAGATACACTAGCTTTTTTTTTTACTCATAAAAACAGAACAATGACTCCCATAGATTGAAAGCCTTCATAAGAAACCAATTATAATAGTAGTCCCAGTAGTCCCCCGGGGCGACATCCCAAAATTCAACAAATCATCATGAGAAAGGAAAATCATGATAAAAGTAACAATGCTAATGCCAATAATATGGAGAAAAACAAAGAAAGTTTTAATGTAGTCTCCAAATTCACACTGCCCAACATCCCAAAAAAAACCACCTATTGCAACGACTCACGGATAGAGAAATGTAGCTGAAAACCATCTCATGTCCATCAAATTGAGTAGGAACATCACCAACCCACATAACAAAAACAAACAAAATTTAGAATGAAAGAACACCCAACAGAGTCTCTCAAAATCATGGCCAAACATCCACAGAAGATCACTTTTCGACTATAAACAAAGAAATAAACAAAAACCCAAAACGTTCCAAACAAAAAAACTGCAGAAACAACCATAAATTCAAACAATTCATTAAAATCCACAAAACAAAGAACAAAACCAAGGAAACCCATTGTAGTATCTCCAAATCAACACCAATAGAAATCCCAAATGAACCACCTTTCTATGAAAAAATGCCAAATAAAAAACCCCACAAGCTCATATAAAGAAAAATAAATAAAAGACAAATCTTTATCAAAACCTGGTAGCCAGAAGCGCGAGAACTAGCATTGGAGGAGCGATCTTCATTGTCAATGCCTTCTCGAGAAACTTCCATGTGATTGGAAAATTATTTCCCCAACAAATATGAGAAATCATTAGATGTGCAAGCTCTGTCGAAGGCAGAGACACCCCAGATGAATTCAAACTCGAAGAAAGCTGAATCGCCCAGATTAGAGGATCACAACCCCTATCCTGCGCACCCTTGGTTAATTCTAAGACACTATCCCAGATACCCATTTGCGCGGAAGGCGCCATTTTAGTGGCAGATCGAGAGAGCTTTCATGGAGGAAAACGAGAAATTCTCTGTAGAAGAGCAAAACAGAACACTATAAACTAACCCGACTGTATTTAAATGCAAAGTGATAAGTGATAGTGTGAGGGACCACTGTACCGAAATTCGGTGTCCTTTGATTGAGAAATTACATCCATATTATCCTATTTGTGTGGTAAAATGTTTATCTCCATGACAGATCCCGCAAATCTGTGATGTGGATAGATTGTACCCGCGATCTAAAGCATGCAAAACTAATTTAAGTTAACCTAAGGCAATCTAACTTTTAAAGGTTAACTACGTATCTAATTAGGAATTAGGTCATAATTTTACTTCAATGATTGTGACCCTCAATTACTGTGACCCTAAAAAAAAAAAAAAAACTTATAATGCAGATAAATTGACTGACAATAGATTGCATACATGTTCCAAACCAGAATAAGGCCATACTGTAGGTGCAACCTATTAGACCAAACTGCTAACTAGTTCAAAGCGAACCAGTTTGCTATTAAAAGTGAAGGTGCACCCAAAACAAGTCTAATAGTTAGGTTCGAAGATTTTTCTGTTTTGGGTTTGGTGGATTATATCTGGAGACGACAAATTTGATTATGAATTCCCGAACTACTCATTAAAAGGCATGTTTTATGCTTTTTTTTTTTATATTGTAAAATAAGTATTTATAATATATTTATTTATATAATATAATATAAGTCAAAAAAACAAATAAAGGAATTGTCTCATCCTACCCATAACGAACAGGGTTGACTTTAAAGTGACGAATCGGGAATCGTAAACCTAAATTTGAACCCACAAACCAGGTAACATTGCTCCCAATTCAATGGATTTATGGCCAAAAATTTATAATGCAGATAAATTGAGTGAGGTAAAAAGATTAACACCTTTAAATGCTACTGCATATCCAAACAGAAATTTGGTCATGATGTACTCCAATTCCAACCGCTGCCTGCCCAAATATACCATAAGTTTTTATTTTTACCGTAAGTTGTTGATCCTTTATGTATCCAAATAGAAATCGCCATGGTGTAGTACAAGCCCAAGGCAGTGAGTTGAGTCCGCCAATGAGAGATGGGCAAATGGATAATCAGCTGTACTGAATACCATGATAGCCTTTCTAGTGTCGAGTCAGTATCAGCTGTTTAGTGGGTGGGTTAGGTAGAGAGATGCTGTGGGGACATCCATTATCTTGGCTTGTTCAAATGAAGGTTACTCTTCCTTTGTCAATACTTTTCAGTTGGTGGTAGGTGTGTTCTATTATTCTATATTTTCTTGTTTCTTTGGGTCCCTCGGTAGATGGTGGAGATGCACCTGCTGCTAAGTTAGGGTTTAAGGTCAAAGGGCGTTGGAATGTGACTAGGGGTGTCAATGGGTCGGGCTTGGGCCTAAATTCTGTGAATTTTGAATAAGTTTGGCCCGGGCGACATGTTTACAAGAGGGTTTTGAGGCCCGAATTCGACCCGTTAACACCCCTAAATGTGACACTTGACGGTAGAATCGTGTCTGTCATGTGGAGACCAAGGATCGAATCCCATTGAGTGTGGTATATGCTCACTCAAGACCACTGTTGTTAGAACATGACCGGGCCGGACAGGCCGGTCGGTTCCCAAATCCCCCAAAATCAGACCCTTTAAAAAATCAATCATTGTCGTTAAAACCGGAAGAACCGGTCGGTTGAACCGGGAACCGATGGTCAAAACTGGTCATAAATGGGTAAAAATTGAGAGTTTTTTAAAATAAAAAATAAAAAAGGATACAGTTGAATCGGTCAAATTAGAAACCGGCCAATCAGCCGGTTCGATGATCGGTCCGGTTCTGATAACACTGCTCAAGACATATACTAACCTACTTATTAGGATTGCAGCCTAACTACACGTCCGAAAAAAAATAAGAGTGAAAAATGAGGAATTAAGTCAATGAACTTAATTGTTTTTAATTTATCAAGATAGAACCGTACAGGGAAAAATATTATTGTTGAATGGTTGAGATATATCATTGGGTTGCAGTGATATTTATGGTGCTTATAAATCTATTAGGCATGTTCTTTACATGAAAAATAAAAGATTTTAGAGAGATTAACAGAAGTTTGGGTGTTTGTTTGAATTAATTATATCGAAGGCTTGAATTTATGCATTTTGCAAGAGTTGTCCTGCCTAACTTCAATTTGGTTGTTAAGAAAAATAAAAATAAAAAACATGGAAAAGAAAAAATAAAATGAAAGTATTAATGCACTCTGATTTGGGTGCCAAGAAAGAAAACTAGAAATAATTAAAATAATTAAAACTATGAAGAAAGGGTGGCGACAGTGATTGTGGTTGTGGTGTAGGCGGTAGCAGCAATTGTTAAAGTGGTGGTGGCAGGCGGTGTTGAAGGTAGGGCTGTCAGTGTCAATGGGATGAGCCGGACCGGGCTCGGGCTAAAATTAGTTAGGCCTCATTTTAAATGGGCTTGGTAGCCCAAGCCTTATCTTTTTTTTCTTTTTTTTTAAAATCAGACTAGGCTTAATTATTAATGGGGCTACGCTAGCTCGAGCTCAAGCCAGCTGATCTCTATTCAAAAAATATATTATATTATATAAATTGTGTCTAACTTGTGTTAGAATATATATTGTGTATATACTGAGAGTGTTAACACACACTCTCTCTATGTATATATATTATGCAGTTATATAATATAAGGTATGGTACTATAACATATGAGTTGATCTATTGGTACTTCCAAGACACGCAGGATTTGTCCCAATGGTTGTGTATCTTCCTTTGGAAAGGTGCGACTCCTGTTCAAGTCTTGGTGTGGCCGTTGAGCGTCCACCTTGAGTTCTAATCCCCTAACCCCTAAAATAACCCCTAAAATAGATAGATAAATGATATAAAAGAATATTAAAAAAATAGTACTCCTAAGTATATCCCAAATATACTCCTAAATTCAAATAATTAAAAATGAAGATTAGAGTTGATGTGATTTTAGAAAATGACAAAATTAGCCAAGCTAAATAAGTCAAGCTAAGTCTAAACCTTTAATTATTTGATTTAAAAGGTGAGGATTTAAAAGTATATTTGGGAGTATACATAGACTTATTTATAACAAATAAGTGCACACTCTTATACCATAACAGAGTATACACTATTATATATTATATATTTTATATTTCATTATGTATTCTATTATATATACCAATATGTTATATTATACACACCTCAGGTCTGACTGTGTATGTTTAAGGTGTTACTTTACTTCCTTAACAAAAAAAAAAAAAAAATATGTTATATATATAGTGTAATTATATATATATATATATATATATATATATATAAAAATTATGATATGTATAATATAGTATAAATTAACATATACACCCCTGTCTCTTGCGTGAATCGTTGGGGTGTGGCCTTCCAAGGGTGGAGGTTGGGGGATCTAATCCTCCCAAGGGGTAAGGGTTGCAAGAGCCTCAATGCCTCGGCTAACTTCTGTCAGGCTGACTGTATTGATTTAGGTGAATGATGACTAAGTCCCTGTGGGGGCTCCAAAAAAAAAAAAAAATTAACATATAATGATATAAGTTCAGGTTGTGTTCACCATTACACTGTACGATTTTATTTATAAAGAGTTAAAATATACAAAACAAGTACATGTTTACTAAGTAATAAGTATTAACATATAATGATATCTGCACCATTACAGTGCACGATTTTATTTATAAAGACTTCTCAAACTGGAACATGGTTTTTTATTTATAGGAAAAACAGGTACATGTTTACTAGTAATAAGTAATAATAAATAAAAGTGGAGTGTTGGCCTAGAGGCAGAATAAATAACATTACTTCCACATCTCCACCAACGCCAAGGACCATTTGCCTTGGTCATTTGGACGTGGACACCTCAACCTTCTTCGCTTTTTTTTACCGAATTATTCATTATTAAATTTCTGTCTTTGCATTTACTCAAACTCTTCAATCTAGTGTTTTGTGCATCAAATGTTATTTGCAGCATCATCAGGTCCATTTGATCATAATAACATAGTATACATGGTTATATATTTTGTAATAGTATACAGATTATTCTATATTACATAATAGTTATATATTATATATGTACACCACTAATTTATATATACATAATATTTTATGATTATGTTACATAATATATATACAAATAAACTTTATAGTATAAGCACATTGAGTAAGTATATTTTACATTATATATATATATATATGTATATATATATAAATATATTAATATATACTTCATAATACATAATATGTACAAAACTATATATAACACATAAATATATTGGGCTAAGCTTTAAGGAACTAAGCCCTAACGATCAATCATATTAATATGAACCTAAGAAATTGAGATCAGTCCTACCTCGAGGACCTAAAATATGAATATGGGAGGGCTTATTTGGGGCCAAGATTGACACCTCTAGTTGGAGGTGGCAAATGTGGTGGTGGTGGCAAGTGGAGGTGGCTGTAGCAGTGATGGTGTGACGCGGCGGTAGTGGTAGCGAGCCAGCGACAATGACAACATTGATAGGGGTGGCAAATAGAGGTGGTTGTGACAGTGCTTGTGACAGTGCTGGTGATGGTGTGACAATGGCGGTAGTGATGGTAGTGAGAGCAGTGGTGGTGGTTTTAGCTAGTGGCATGATGGTTGTTAGGGGTGTATTCGGCCGGGCTTGGCCAAGCTAGGCTCGGCTTGAAAGGGGGTAATCTAAGCTCGGCCGAAGCACGACTTCAAATGGTGTTAGAAAGGCTCTGCCCGAATTCAAATAACTGGTTTTTAAAAAAATATAAATAATAATATTTTATATTATTTATATATAATAATGATATATAATGATATTTTTATTTTTTATATAATATTCAAGTCGGGCTGAATCAAATAGAGGTTGGCCCGAGCTCGGCCCAAAGTAATTTCTAGCTTAGTTCTAGGCCCAGTCCGGCTCGATCAAGCCTAAAAATCAAGCTTGAGCTCAGCTTGATCGGGCTAGGCTGAGCTGAGCACTCGAGCAAGCCCAACTTGTGTACACTCCTAGCGGTTGTGATAGTGGTGGTTGTCAGTAGAAGCGGTGGCGACGGTAAGAGTGCTGGTGGTAGTTAGAATTTGGGATAAGGCATGAAGTTAAAGATTTTCTTTTTATTTTCTTCCCAAATCAAAGTTTTTTTTTTTTTTTTTTAAAGAATCCTTTGAAATCTTCACTTTAGAATTTTTAAAGAATCCTTTGAAATCTTCACTTTAGAAGAAAATTAAACTAAAATTTTCTTATTATTGTTTCATAAAATTTTAGTTTATAACAAACACAAAAATTAGATTCAACCAAAAAAAAAAAACAGAACACAAAAATTAGATTATTTTTTTTCACATTTCTTTTTTACACCCTATTTCTAGGAAACCATACAAAGGTATAGGTATTCAATAATTAGTCCCCTCGTTATTCGAGGAGGGGACTATTCCTCCTTGCTCTCACATAGCTGATCCTTTAACTCCCATTAACTTGGGTTAGTTTTTTAAAACCCTTTAGTTAATTTTTTTTTTAATCGTATTTTTCTAAAAACTAAGGGTACATGGTAAACCTTAAAGGTATGTTTGGTTGTCGAGAAAATAGGTAAAAACATAGAAAAAAACAGAAAATTTTGGATTTCTAACACAATTTTTAGTTGTGATTCGCCCAATTTTCTTTTTTCTCTCTTCACTTATTTTCTCAGCAACCAAACATAAGATAAGGGTGGATGAATCTTAACTATAGTTACATAGGATTAGAAAGTGGACACATGTCAAGAAAATGGGAGCCGAGACACTCCTCCTCATGTCATGGACCGAGGAGATGATTATTTTCCTCCAATAAATTGGCCAACTATTCCTGTGCTGGGTTATCATTTGATGTATGATGGAGTAGGAGGCTTGTCGTAGACGAAACCAAATCCTCTACAGTGATAACCGGAATTGGCAAATCCGGTTATCACCCCAAAGGTTGCCATGTGTCTTTTTTGACACCTCTTAACTGTGGTTAAGATTCATCCACCCTTAAGGTTCATCCACCCATCCTTGATTTTTAGAAAAAAAAATTAATTGTATTTTTAATATTAAAAAACTATTTTTAATGTTAAAATATTTTAAAAAAGAATTATTATTTATAAAAAAACCAAGGATGGGTGGGTGAATCTTAATCGCAATTAAAGGGTGTCAAAAGGGACATGTGGTGACCTCAGAGTGCCAAATCCAAATCCGGTTATCACGTTAGAGGATTTTGGTCTCGTCGTAGACTCGTAGCGACTGTTTGTATCTTTCACGGGTTGATAAGATCAATTCCCTTAAGCTCAGGGGTGGAGCTAGGAATTTTTCACTGGAGGCCCGAAATACATGTATAAAAAATTAATGGATTTGAGGGTATGGAACTTGAGGGTTCGGGGACGTAGGCCTCGAAATTTTTTTTTTTTAGGATTTTTTTCCCGGTAATATCCTTGAAGTCGCCACGTGTCCCAATTGATACCCCTTAACTATGGTTAAGATTCACCCACCTATCCTTGATTTTAAAAAAATATATCAATTTTTTTTTCAAACCCTAGCTAAAATTCACTAACTCCTAAGGTTAAAAAAAATTTAATATATTTTTTTTCTAAAAATCAATGATAAGTAAGTGAACCCTAAGAGTTGATGGATTTTAACCATAATTAAGTTGTGTTAATAGGGACATGTAGGCCACTACATCTATAAGACAACATAATTTTGGGTGGGGCAATTATACTAGAAAAATTAAATAAATATGAATCCCACTACTTCATACCAAATCATGACTTGGGGGGGGGGGGGGGGGGGGGGGGGCATGTTTCCAATACTAAGGCATTTTAACATTGAGATCAAAGAATAGATGCCAAGTTAACTGACTAACCGAGATTGCGGTACTAAAAAACCGGAAGATACTAAGCTAACACACTTAGTGATATTCTTCTCTTAACCGATGTGGGACTATATTTTGTCCCACATCTGGTGACATCACACTTTTTTTTTTCTTTTTTTTTTTGTGTGTTAACACCTAACACCAATGACCAAACCCTGCACACACGGTCACACCACCATGACACAATACCCCCACACACATTCATACCCACATCACACAAGCACTCACAGCACCCAGTCCCACACGGCCACACCCCTACTTTATTTTTATATACTTAACTAATAAAATAAATATATAAATATATTTAGTTTTAGTATTTGACTTCATCATATATATATATAATCGAACCAAGCTTTTATCGAGTCGAATAGGGGTGTGTTCAAGTTCGGTTCGTTTAATAAATGAACTCGAAAATGGTGTTCAAGCTCGGCTCGTTTACTGAATAAACGAACGATACTCGAGCTTTTAACGAGCCGAGCCCGAGTCGTTCACAAACATTTTGTTCAATAACCACCCTTATTCATAAGTCATTTTTCTAGTAAAATCTGTCTCTTAAAATATGTTTTAAAATTTACAAAATTATCTATATTCACTAAACATAAATTAATTTTTTCATATTTTAAATTTCATTATTTTTAAATTTTTATAATTTTAACTTTTTAAAGTTTTTTCAAAAAACATTTCGTCTTATTTTCAAAGAATGCAACCAAACAATAAAAAATTTGTTTAAAAAATCATATTTTACCATAAAAGTTTTTCTTTCTTAAATGGTTTATGTCATAAAAAAATTTACTTGCAAATAAAAACAGAGCCTTATGCTCCATTTGTTTTCACATAAATGGTTTTACGGTAAAATATTAATTTTTCACTCAGTTTTTGTTGTTTGGTTGCACTATTGAAAATAAAGCGGAAAATTTTTTATAATGAAAATAATAAATTAAAAAAAAAATATGAATAGGGGTATATTTATAATTTTTAATTTTTTTTAAAAAAAGAGGTTTATATTTTACGAGAAAATGACTTACAAGTTTTTGAAATTTAAGTCATTTTCTAGAAAAATGGTTCCTTTTTCCGTAAATCATTTTACTTACGAAATATTTTATGTACAAACAAACACACATAATTAACATTTTTTACGGAATTGATTTGTTTTTCCCTATTTCACATCGAAACAAATAGAGCATTAGTGACGCTATGAGAGTACTTCAATATTCTTTATTTTGAACAGAAACTTAAATTTATCCAAAATAAACACTAATTAAGAAAACATAAATTAAGTTTTTTTTCTTCAACTATTCACATGTACACAAATATCTTTCAAGCATTACATTCACACTGATTGCTTACTAGAGAGATAGGAAGAAGACCCTCTAGTACCAAACATTTCACAAAACCTAGTGAAATAGGATAAAATAGTAAAAATGGATTCTCAAGTTAACAGTGTTAATTTTAAACACTGATAGGGAGGTCAGTGTAATTTTTAAACAAGAGGGGAGGTTTCTGTAATTTTGTCAAAACTTAGGAGAAGTCAGTGTAAGGGTAGTGATGCACGTAAGAGAGAGAGGATGAAATCTTAACCTCAGTTAAAGAGTGTCTAAAGGATACGTGGCGTCCTCAGCAGCCTAACCGGAATCTACCGAGTCCAGTTTTATAACCGTATAGGATTTGGTTCCGCAATCATAGTGATAAGAGATCTCTCTTGAGACTGCGCATGAGTTGTATCTTCAGCAACAAATCTGTAAGACAAAACCATTGATTTCGATCCGACCAATAATGATGGTAAACTCTCATTGCTGTAACAGTTAATCAGACGGTTAATTAATATCTGGCGTAAGGGATTTTCTCAATCCACCCAATCAAGACATTAGCCCATCAATTCAACGGTTAGGATCAACAAATCATGTTGACCAAACTGGCTGTACAGAATCAATAAACTTGAGTACAGACTCTATAATCTATACTAGTCAAATGTGGAAACAGGACAGATTTATGATGTCACGAATGATGCGAATTGCTTCAGAATATTCTCAACGGCATGAAGCAGAGCTCTCTTTGTATTTAAACTGTTATATAAAAGCTCTTTTCCTTTCCACAAATCTCTTGAACTCTCTCTGTCTCATCTGTTGCAGCACTCAGTTGTTTTTTCTTCTTTCCATTAACTTTGGGGTTTGAGTGAAGGAAGAGATGTCGAGCTCTCAGTGCTGTGAGAACCCACCAACCCTCAGCTCAAGTTGTGGAGTAGGGTGTGTGCAAGAGATAGGAGGCCTTAAGACCTATGTTACTGGCTCCCCTGATTCCAAGCTTGGAATTCTTCTCGTTTCTGACATTTTTGGTAAATACCCATTTAGGATTTTACTTCTAATCTCTAGTAAATGTGCTATTACTATAATCTCTTATTTGAAGTGTTTAATCTCTTATTTAAGGTGTTTTCTCAAGTGGGTCTTGCTTGTTTTGCTGTTTGCATGCTTAACATGAGAGTATTTGGCATTCCCGGATTAGGTTTTGAAAATATTGATGGGTTCTTTGAGTATTGTTTGAAAATCATATGCATGAGTGATAACCTATGTTACTGGTTCCCCTGATTCCAAGCTTGGAATTCTTTTCGTTTCAGACATTTTTGGTAAATACCCATATAAGATTTTATTTCTAATCTCTAGTAAATGTGTTATAATCTCTTATTTGAGGTGTTTTCTTAAGTGGGTCTCACTTGTTTTGAGGTTTTGCATGCTTAACTTGAGAGTATTTGGCATTGCCGGTTTAGGTTTTGAAAATATTGATGGGTTCTTTGAGTATTGGTTGAAAATCATATGCATGAGTGATCTTTTGCCTTTCTATTACCGGTTTCCAATTGAAGGATCGATAAATGGAGGTTTCAGGATAACCCCCATTTTGGTCGGGGTCTGCCTAACCCCAGCTTACCTTCCAAAAAAAAAAAAGGATATATATTGGTAAGAAATATGAATACAGACAGCCCCATCTCTTTATAATATGATCTCTGTAACTGGCATCACATAGTAGGTGGTGCTTAGATTGCTCTCGTGTTCTGGGTAGTTTTTTGCCCCCTCAACCTCAAGTTGGCTATTGGTTGTTTTGTGATTTACATATGATTAATCTGTCAGCTTTTGATATCAGGTGGTGGGAATACATTTAGTTAATTTCATGGATGTTGAGTTTTGATGTCCTAATCTATTTCTTCGTTATTTAAAGACGATTGAAAGACGCATGATAGCTTTTCCCTAAGATATGTTTGGAATTTGAATCGCAAATTGATAGAAAGGAAGTGCAGGATATATTGATATATAGAGCATATAGATTATGTCAACCTGTGAAATTGTAATTAGTTATCTACTTTCTCTTTCGTCATCACCATCATCATATGATCTTACATGAATGGCTTGAACTTTTGCAGGATATGACGCACCAAACTTGAGGTATGATAATTGTCGACTCCACACTTCGAAGTTTGAACTTATTGATGGATCCCCATAATCAGTAACAAAAAATTCTTAACATGTCTACCCAGAATTTTTGCACTGTTTCACATTTCTTCTTGTTAGTTGTGGTCTCTAGATTTTATTTAATCTGCGTGAGCAATTATAGTATAGTCATCATGTTCATACCAGCAACAGAAATGTTACCTGCAATCCTATGGAGAAACTAATACGATTATATCATTGCTATGTATCATTCAAGATGCTCATTCCTCTCTATTACTCGCCTTAAGTTCCACCTAGGTATATGTTTCCGTCCTCTCAACAATTCTTTACGACCTAGGTTTAGGGAAGCCTTATTTCAGTATTCACAATTTCTGAAATGTTAGAGAGAGGGAGAGGGAGAGGGAGAGAGCTATAATGTTATAAAATCTTAAGTGACTGTATAGCAAGGCCATCAGTTGTTCTAAGTGATTCTCACAACGTGATTCTCTCAAACGAGAGCGAGAGAGCTAGAGCGAGAGAGAGAGAGAGAGAGCACTATAATGTTATAAAATCTTAAGTGACTATATAGCAAGGCCGTCAGTTGTTCTAAGTGATTCTCACAACGTGATTCTCTCAAACACGAGCATACATTTTGTTGATAAAATCGGGACTTAAGTTCTTTTCCTTTTTTGTTGAATTTTTTCATCATCCTCCATTCTTCTTCTCTCTGATAGAATTTTTTATTTGTTAAAAATAAGCAAGAAAATGGGTACCCTCTTGTTACTTCTTGTGGTTCTATTTCATTCTCATTCTTCTTCCCAGTGATAAAGTTTGGTACTTGTCAGATATAAGCAGGGGATTGGGTACCCTCAGCTTCAATTTGTTCAATATTCATACACTCTTTTGAAAACATGGTTACTGTACCAAATGCTGATAGATAGCCTATGTGAATTATAGTTTCAGTGGGAATGCTCTAGAGACCAGTTATTGATCTCAAACCTTTGCAAACATTATTGGTGTTTTTAGCATGAGATGGCCTTAACAGTATGGTTTCCTATATATGCATAAAACAGTATACAATTTTGGAAACTAACGTCATCAGGTTTCTACTGTAAAGGAAGCTTGCAGATAAAGTTGCAGCTGCTGGATTCTATGTTGTAGTTCCTGACTTCTTATATGGAGATCCCTTTGTACCTGATAATGCTGAGAAGCCTCTACCAATTTGGATAAAATCCCATGGAGCGGTTGGTTTCTGATCTAATTTACATGAACTTGTAATTTATTGTTGAATTTAGTTATGAATCAAAGGACCATTATCTGACAATTGATATCACGTTCATTGTGACCTAACCTGATATATCACGCATGGTAAGTAATAATGAATTGGTTTAGGAGAAAATATGTGATGCATCTGGCCAATCTTATAAAATTCAGCCCACCTTGCTATGCCGCATTTGAACTCATCGACCTGGATCATTCGGTTGGTGAATCACCTCTTGGTGATCCGCAGTCCATAAATCATATCAATCAGGTAGTAATGGTTGCCTGATGCATGGATCTTCTGACTATTAACCTGACTCCTAATTGTCAAAATTTTACTTTTAGATCTGCTGGACAGTTCAAATTTCCAATGCATCAGTTGTCTTCCTAATGGTTACCTTTTCTGCATCAGTCAGTGTTTTAAAAGAGGTGTGAGAGGCTTGCCTCAAGGCAAGGGTTGAGGAAAACGCTTTGAGGCTCACACCTCAAAGTGTGAGGCTTACATAAGACACATGCCTTACACCTTGAAGCTCCCTTTATGTCTATGGCGTACGCCTCATATATTAACTAAAATTAGGGTTCTAGTCACAACTGAGACTTATATGTCATTTTTTTTTTTGTCATTTGTTTCAACTAATAATAAATAACACTTTATTTATTTCAGATAAGACATTGAAATGATGACGGTGATATTGGTTTCAACTTACACTTAATTTATTATATTATGTTTAACATATTTAGGCTTTTAAAACCGTATGAGTCTAATTCACACTATTTTCCTACTAAACATTGTTAAAATTTATATATATTATTTCTTATGTGTACGTGTGCGCCCACACGTACACACACAATATATATATATAATCTTGCATTAACTTTTTGAATTTTTTTGCAAATTTTCTTATATTTTATTTATTTGTGAGGCTTAAGCCTCATGTCTCGAGGCTTACGCCTCACGCATCTTGAGGTCCTAACGTTTTGCCTCACGCCTTCACATTTTAAAACATTGGTATCAATGTACAAGTTTTAGCTTTAGATTTGATGGTTAAGATCCTCTTAATGGAATTACCTCTCAATGATGGTCTATCCTAGATGTTTATTATTGTGTGTTGAAAGCATCCAGGCAAAAGGTATCATAAATTACTGTATATGGAAAGCATCCAGGCGAAAGGTATCATATATTACTGTGTATGGAAAGCATCCTAGCCATTGCTTAAACAATGCCTACGCGACAAATATTTATTTTACTTATCACATTATAAAATTTAAGATATTCATATATTACTGAAAATAAAAATTAGAAATAACATATATAAGACCAAAATGTCACTACAGAAAATAGAGAGTATAGTATGGCGAAAGTGGGAGAGATCCAGATGTAAAAACTTTAGACAAAATCTGTTAAGTGAAATGTTATAACATTTTACTTTATGTGGGTCTCGGGCGGCTTTCTCATTAGTGACTTAGTGCACGGAATATGGGGCCCAGGCACCACTAGGCAACCTCGTGTTAGCAAGTGCCTTCTCAGACCATAATTAGGCGATAGAATCTTGGTTAGGCGAGACTGCAATGGAATATGGGTTGGCAAGGTGCGATATATATAACAAAATTAGCTGCATCTAATTTAGAACTCCACTGTTAGCCTTTATGGCCTTGCCTACCCAAGGAAAGGTAGATCTTTGTTATTTACAGATGATTATTTACTTTAGAGTTGTTTCATTGTAGCCATCCACTAATTGTGGCCTGCCTGGCATTATGGTTTCTTTGGATCACATTTATCAAAAGATTATCATCTGATATGTTATTACTGTTCTGATAGGACAAAGGATTTGAAGATGCAAAACCAGTTATTGAAGCTCTAAAAAGTAAAGGCATATCTGCAATTGGGGCTGCCGGCTTTTGCTGGGGTGGTAAGACTTCATGTTTTAAACATAGATAGTTTCATATCCAGACCACTTATGTCATGATGTCTTATGTCGAGGTTGTAAGTGACTAATACTCTGGCATGCTTATATTACTATTTATTACTAGAGCTAGCTAAGGTTTCACATCTTAAATTTTTATCAGCCAAGGTTGTTGTGGAACTAGCAAAGCCTGATTACATCCAAGCTGCAGTGCTATTACATCCTTCGTTTGTCACTTTGGATGATATCAAGGGTATGAATCTTATTACATAACTGTTCCAAATTTTAATTATTCCATTTAGCTTGTTCGATGCAGATTTTAGATGTCTGATATGGATTTATTTTTCAATAAAAAAAAAAAAAGGATTTTTTCATAATTTTTTCCTTCTCTTATAAGCTCCATAATTAATTGGTTATTGTTTAACGAATACTGGTCGGCATGTTTTTCAGAGGTTAAGGTCCCCATTGCTGTACTGGGAGCTGAAATTGACAAGATGTCTCCACCTGCACTCTTGAAACAGTTTGAGGAGGTTTTATGCACTAAATCTGAGGTAAGAGAACTACAGGACTTCAGAATATTTATATTTTTGTATATTGGTCACAATCTCTAGCCATCATGCTGTCTAGATACTGAAGGGTGTATTTTCCTTTAGGATTCATGGCAATGTTGTGTGATTTTTTGAACTAATCGGGCAGATGTATACACTGTATGTAGATATAGAACTCTTCCAAATATTAGGAAAGTAAATGAAACTAATGCATGCTATTTCTGCCCGTAATTCACTACATTTCTCCAATAGAGACTCAAACTAGCAAATGTTGGCCTGGAAATCATATAGCACATGTCAACAAGGGTTTGGGGTTCTTTTCCTTTTCCTTTCTTAGGCATAGTCACAAAAACTGTGTTTTTTTTAAAAAAATCCTGTTTAAAATGCGAATTAATACCCTACTGTAGAAAATGGCATTTAAAGCCCATTTAAAAAAAAAAAAACGCGTATTATAGTCTAAACGCGTTTAAAACAAATAATACAAAAAAAAAAAAAAAACTGTTTAAAACGAATAATACAAAAAAAAAAGAAAAAAAAAGATAATCTTGAAATTTTTTGGGAATGAAGACTATACAGATATTGATGACTTTGATGACGCTTTTGAGCGATTGATGAATAGGAATGAGTGATTTTATTGATACTCGTACTTTAGTTTAGGTGGTGTTTGTTAACACTAGTCTTAAAAGCCACTTTTTAAAGTAGAGGTTTTTACCCCTAAAATCTCTAAAATGTAGACATGCAATTAACCTTCAACTTAACAATCTAAAGTCCAACTAAGCATAATTTTCAAATAAGCACTTCTTTTAAGACTAGTGTTAACAAACACCACCTTAGTTTTTTAATCTTGATAGTTGATGTTTTAATGAATTTTGATGCCTTGATGAAATGAATTGGATGTTAAAATGATGTTATGAACTTATTATTATTGATTATAGTTACTCATTTTGTATATTATCTCACTAGATTGTTAGATATATAAATTAACATCGTTTCTAATTTTTTTTAATTATTAATTTTTTGTCCGTATTTTCCCGAAGTTTCAAAAATTTCCGAACTTGACCCTTGTCGAATTATTCCCGACTTTGTGACTATGCTCTTAGGTATGGAGACAAAAGTACCGGCAATATGCTCTGTGTGCATAACCTTCGTAAAAATCAAGCGGCCCTGCTCAAAGTAGTCCCCAAAAAGGAGTTCTGTGAACAGTGGTTTTCCAAGATGTTTGGAAGTACAGAGACAAAAGGAGACCATACACCCCCACAATCTGACCACACCCACGTTTCCGTAAATCCCAATTACAAGATCCCTGCAAAGTAGCACTGTTCTTATCTCGATATTTTGATATAGTTAAAAAACCTGGACAGGTTTTCATTTTGAAAATTTAGATGCATTTGGACAAAAATGTCGCTAATGTGCAAGTTTTGAAGGAAACCATATGAAGCTAAACAGTGTTGACTACTATGACACATTCATGTGCCCCTGGCACCACTCTAGCATAGGTGCTTGACTGTGACATATACATGTTGAAGGCTCAACACTTGTACCATATCAGTAAAGTGACAATATTTCATTCTCGCTTCTGCTGCTTATTGTTCTGTGATTAGATTCCTCTTGCACGACTCTTGCACTAACTACTATCTTTTATTTTTGTAAGAGTACTGATTACTTTTGAGGTGAGGTTTCTTAGCTGAGCTGAAATGTTGTTGATTTTCCCTAGGTTGATTGCCGTGTGAAGATATTTCCTGGGGTTGCCCACGGATGGACCATGAAGTACAAAGATGAAGACAAAGCAGCCGTGAAGTGTGCCGAAGAGGCCCATCAGGACATGTTGGATTGGTTTACTAAGTATATTAAGTAGAACATAATCTCATAGTTGGAAGTCTTCACTGCCTTGTTTTAGTCGTATATTGTTATCAGTGATGAGCACAGTAAGGCTTTTGAACTTATCTTCAGATCTCTTAAATGGTTGATAAATTTTTGGGTTTTATCCTTGTGCCTTGTTTTAGTCTTCTATTGTTATCAGGGATTAGCACAGCAGGGTGGTCTTTGAACTTATCTTTAAATGACATAAATATTTGGGTTTTTTTTTACCTTTTTTATCCTTGTTATGTATACCCATAGTTAGTAAATTCATGAATTAGACACGAATAATATGTATAATTTGCCCGTATTATTCAAAGCTATGGGAACATTCGTGAATTTCTTAAGGAAGACGAATTGTACGTGATTTTTTACCTTAAACCATCTTTCTTTTTTCTTGTCGTGCGTACGTAACTCTCTTTCTTTTGATTTCTCTCTCCCTCAATTTCTAACCTTAGTCCTTATATCGTCCTTATATCTCATTGGTCATGTCACTGATAGTCGCCAACCACTAGTTCTGAAACACTCATTGGTCATTACTTAGTCCTCTCCTTTTCTTTTTATCTCTCTTCTTAAATCTATAGTCCTAATTATTTTACAATTGCCAGAGTTGAGGACCAAGTATCTAACTTTACAGTTTTGTGAATGCCAGCAACTGCCACTCTCCCTTTCAAAAGCGACTCCTCTTTTTGTCTCTCTCCAGCTACACTTTATTTTTTTACGCAATGTTTTTTGTCTCTCTCCAGCTACACCTTATTTTTTTTATGCAATGAAAGGTAAAGATTTAATGCATTTTCTTAGAATTTTTATATATGTAATTGTATATATTTAGCCGAATTTTTAAACGAATTATTAAGTGTTGATTTGATTTATACTCGATTATTTTCTTTGATGTTGTGCAATTTTTTTCACTGGATTTTTAATCAAACTATTGAATGACAAGTTTGACCCATCTTTTTCACCGGATTGTTAATCAAACTATTAAATGATTATTCCGACCCATACCAAATTTTTACTGTATGCCGAATTACTATGCATACGACCTATATAGCTCAGATGGTGAGGTGCACGTGCATCATATGAAAGAGGTCCTAAGATGAAGTCATAAGGAGGGAAGTTCTCTCGGTGAAGTCAAAGGGAGGGAGGGAAGTTCTTGAAGTACGGAAGTTCTCTCGGTGATGTGGCAAGAAAAGACTCCTCACCATTTACCGGCCTTAACAACTAACAAATTGATAAGATGGTAAGACTTTCTAGGGTTTACAAAACAAAGGGGTATCACCTATACTTAGAAGGAAATTAATCAGTTTGTTTAGAAATATGTCATTACACCAAATACACAGTAAATGAATTCTATATAAGGGGCTTCCTGGCAGCTTTATCTTTATGTTCCTTATTTGAGATAATGAATGGCTTGGAAGATCCTACCACAAGTTGACAAAATAAACTTAAACTTAAACCAGCCTAAGGAACTTGCCCTTGCCAGAGCAATGATCGAAATAATTGTGTTGAACCTGCTTGGTTGGCGCAAAGTCTATAGAGGTATATTTCCCCGGCAATACATGGTAAAGCCTTTTTTGAGTATTGAAAAGAATCCTTTGGAATTAAGAAATTATAACAATTACAATGTTTGTCATCAATCTATTACCCAATTTAAGGTATCTGAATCAGACAAGTCATTAAAGATAACCATCTAAAAATGTGACCAGTTAATATCATCCGCCCCGAGCTTCTCTCCTCGTGGCATCATGAAGTAGTTCGGTATCAACACCCTCTGGTGGTAGCTGAACGTATCTCACCCAGGGGCGGAGCCAGGATTTTCTGCCCGGGGGGCTAATGGTGAGGTGTGGGGGTTCGGGGGCTATGCCCCGAAAAAAAAATTAGTGCCAAGTTTGCGGGTCATCTTGTCTCTTTGTCCGTTGGTAAAGAATATAGTTTTGAGTAGTGATGATTAGCGGACCGGCTGCTTAACTTCCCGTCGTGTCCTCGTGTCCCTTTTAACACTCCTTTAACCCTGATTAAGCTTATCAAAATTAAATTTAAGATTTTTATTATTTTTTTCTTCTAAAAAACTAGGTTGGATTGCTTAAGTCTATGGGTGACTGAATCTTAACAACAATTGGTGAGTGTTAAAGAGGGGCGTGGACCAATGAAGACCGGCCATGTCATTACATGATGGAAAACACTGGTAATTTAAGCATTTTCCTATGCCTATGCCATCTTAAATTAAATAATATAAATAAATAAATAAATAAAATTCTTCTCAAAATTTTCGGGGGGGCTTAGATCCCCCACCACCACCCGGCTTTGCCCTTGCTCCTAGGCCACACCCACATTACTTTGTACAAAAAAAAAATTCCCAAAAGTTGAGGGGGGGCTGGGCCCCATGTGGCTCCGCCCCTGATCCTCTGATGAAGCAGTTCCTCACTGAAAGCTGCCATGGCAAAGGAAACCCGCTTGACATGATTAGATAAAAGAAAGGAACAAGATAACTGATAAAGCCAAAATAAGCCATTAAAAGTAAAAGATACCAGGCTAACAAACATGGCTCCAAAGTACACAACACTTGCCATAGGAATGATCAAGCAGTACTTGTGTTTTATACATGCCAAGGGGTATACTTGAGGACCCACGAATGGACAAGTCCTACCTAGAAGATCTGTCTTGCCACATTAATAAAATCCAATTGGGCCAGCGCTGATCTCAGTTCCTGAAAATAAAGAAGGGGGAAATTCCTCCACCAGCACCAAAGGCCTAAACCACGCCTGTAATCACAGATTCTCCTCATTCATGCCAAATAAAGCCATCTTGATTTCAAAAAACTCCACTGTTTGACAAAGATCTGCCTCTCAGCCCAGCACTTATCATATGAGGCTACGACTGTTAAACCAACTCTCTTAATTCATATAACAGGAAAAAGAAACAAATTAAATACAGTAAATACCTACATACTTCCTTCCCCCACAAAGCCAAAGATTTTTTTTTCCTTTCTGAGATGACAAAGCAAGAGATCAGTTGTGGGTTTGATTTTTCTCAATCTCAGTCATGTAGTATTCATATTTACCCAAATTGGTATCTATTATCTAAACCCTATGTTCTCCCCCACCAAAATGCAGAGATGACAAAGGAGACAGGTGCAGAATTTGTCATTTGTCAATCTCAGTCACATAGGACTTATGGTATAACTTATAACCTCTTTTTCAAGATGAAAAGGCAAGGAACTGATTGCAGAATTTGTATTTTCAATCTTGCCAACATAATGTATAATTTATGCCTTAAGCAATTTATGCTAAATATTATTCCTCTCTTTCCTGATACTAGGAAGAAGAAAACTGGTTGATATATAAGTATCATTAAACCTTGGCCGGCAGACTTAAGACTCCGATGGGTGACATCAAATCCCCACCTTCAGGTGCCTTTGTCTTTGGTAGACATTCTGGATGGAGAGTTAATTGCAAATGAATGTTTGAGAAAAAAGGATAAGGAGAGGCAAACCAGGCAGTTTTTGTAAACTGGACATGGAGAAAGCATACAATCATGTGAATTGGGGGTTTTTATATTACATCTTGCATCATATGAGCTTTGGCTGTGAAATGGAGAGATTGGATGAGAGCATGCCTTGGGTTAGTCTCGTTCTTGGTGCTAGAAAATGGGTGTCCAGCTAGATACTTCAGAAGTTCAAGGGGTTAGGACAAGGCAATTCGCTTTTTTCCATTTTTTTCGACATCATAACTGAGCCCTAAGTAGAATATTTAGTAGTGCCGAGGATGGGGTGATTGAGGGTTTTGTTGTAGGTAGAGAGCGTTTGAGTGTGTTACATTTTTTTTACACCTCCAATTTCCAAATGTATTTTGGTTCTTTACGATGCTTCACCACTCACTCACTCACTCGTCCATCTTAGATGCCTCCTCAGGTGTTTTGGAGTTGTCTCTGGCTTGAGGTTCAATTTAGCCAAAATTTGTTGTATGTAGTCGGGGATGTGCCAAATATGGAGGAGCAATTGGGTTGCCTAGGTTATAGAGTTTGTCAGTTCTCTTCCTCCTGCCTAGGTCTACCACTAGGGGCGGTTTTTAAAGCCAAATCTTCTTGGGATCCTGGGATCAAGAGGCTAAATAGGAGATTGGTGAGTTGGAAATCCTTCCTTTGATCCAAAGGGTGCAGAATCACCCTTCTAAAGAGTCACGTATTTCATGACTATCCTCTTCATTCCAGCTTTAATAGAGGATTTATTTGAAAAACATCGGCGGGAATTCCTTTAGGACGATAGTGTAGATTCCAAAAAATATTATCTGTGGAATGGAATATGATTTGTTGCCTGAAGAGAGAGAGAGAGAGAGAGAGAGAGAGGGGGGGTCTAGGTGTGAGAAAGTTAAGAGAAATAAAAATCACCCTATTGGGGAGATGGTTGCGCCATTGTGGATATCTGGGACGAGAGGGATAGTTTGGAAAAGAGTCATAGTAGCAAAATAAGAGGAGGAGGTTTCAGTTTGACATTTAAAAGAGGTGAGGAAGTCCCATGGGGTTGGGTTTTGGATAGAAATTCTCAAAGCTAAAAGAGTTCATTTAACCAATTAAGTTCAAGGAGGGGAGAGGAGATCAAATTTTTGGAAGGAATTGTTGGAAAAAATCTGTTTTGGTATTTTGGAAAAACTGGTTTTTTGTAAACTTTGATCCAAAATAAATGTGGGACCCACAAGGGTTTTGAGGCGGGTCCAAGTGGATCCGTGTTCTCCTCCATGAGGAGATTAACATGGTATATTTATTTGTCCAAAATAGTTAAGTGATGAATGAGAAATTAATCTCAAAGTGGGCCACTTGAACATGCGTTATAAGTTAAAAGAATGGTATAGAACAATAATCCCACATCGGAAAATTATTGAAACTAAAGTTGGTTTATATACCATTGCCTTGAAATAAAGGATGGGCCCTTGGGGCATCCAAATTTTGCGAATGAGTGAGCCCATGCTCCATGGTGGAACCAACCACACACGTGCGCCACCGCCCGAACCGAGCCGTGTCCGAGTCTGTAAGCGCAAAATTCATCTTCTTTGCTTTCAAATTTCCTTCAATGTTATATAGAGTTTATTATTTGTTGTAGGGGACTATTCTTCCAATTTGAGTAAACTCAGACTGTTAATTACCTTCCCTTTATTGGGAAAGAACCGCTAATTAAGATGAAGAATAAAAGAAGAACAAGATTGAATAAACTTATTTTTATTTATTCAATGGGGTTGCCTAATTCCCATGTAGGCGTTACAATTGCCTCATTGAGGTCTTTATATGTGTAGAAAAGAAAAGAGAATGGGGTGACCATTTTATGAGACTCACCTGGTGTTCTCCATAGCAGGGGAGATCTTCTTCTTCTTTGCTTGCTTGCTGCTGTACTTGCAGCTTGAAAGAGATGAGAGAGTTTTTTCTCTTTTTTTCTGGGTTTTTGAGAGAGTCCTTTTTGGGACTCCCTCTTTGACTCCCTTATTTTAGAAAAGTCAAAATGGGTTATTCTCTTAGAGGATGTCAACTTGCGGGTCTCCCTTATCTGGGAGAGTCCTCAAGCTTAAGAGAATCTTCTTCTTTTGAGGACTCTTGTACCAGATTTCTCCCTTTTAGGGGGAGGGGAGGGGAGGGGAGGGGGGGAATCAATCCTAGTAATCTCGAAAGGGAATGTTTCATCACATCATTTCCTAGGATATAGGACATAGTCCTAATCCTAACATAATTATGTGGTGTCATGTGGCATCCCATAGGATTTTAAAAGAGTGGATCCTTATCTTGAGATCTCCCTACAGCTTGACAAAGAATCATTTTTATCAAGGATTCTCTGCCCTATGACAGTCAGGTATTGATTGTCAACTGGGGACAGACTGACCTAGGTCAGTCCAAAGACCAGGGTGAGACCATAAGTCTCAACCGTGAATCACAAGGTGAGACCATAGTCTCAACCACGGATCACAAGGTGATGCCCGTGGTCTGGGTTAGATCTAGGACCTTATATTTCATCCGTGAGGACTTATCCTCAAGAATTGGACACGTGTTAGCCTCTCGGAAGCTGACACTTCATATGATATGTGGGGATTTTATCCTCACGGATGAGAAAGGTGTCAACCCATAAAGGTTGACACCAAATATTGGATCTGTGAGGTTTTGATCCTCACGGATATACACGTGTCAACCTCTCGGAAGCTGACACTCAAAGTTGGATCCGTAGGGTTTTGTCCTCACGGATAAACACGTGTTAGTCTCTCGGATGCCAACACTCAAAATTGGATCCGTGGGGTTTTGTCCTCACGGATGAATATGTGTCAGCCTCTCAGAGGCCAACACTTAATATTGGATCTGTGAGGTTTTAACCCTCACGGATGGGGTATGTATCAACCCTTTTGGGAGCTATCACTTAGGGTGGATCCGTGAGGTTTATCCTTACGGATCATCCCTACTCTTGCTTAGCTGGGTAGCATAGTGTCAGCCATCAGCATTTAATGTTGACAGCCAAAGGTACTGTGCATGCCACAGGCAAGCGTGAACCTAAAAGTCTCTCCAAGAGACTGAGATCAGGTGTGTGCCATTGCACACACACCTGAGCAATGGACGGTGAGATTTTCACTGCCCACAGAGTCTGGCTGGTTGGTTGGTTAGGTTTGGTTCTCTTCTTGTGGGCCTTTAGCCATTTTTTGTTTGGGCTTAAGCCCATCCAACTTCAACTGTTTCCAACAGGTTTATTATCCTACAGTCATGTCTATTAGGATTTAATACTCCGTTTATTTCAAAGTAACATAGAGGAAAACAAATGAATTTCATGGAAAATGCCCGTTGTCCTAAAGAAAATACACTTGGAAAATGATATTTTCCGTGGAATTCATTTGTTTTCCCCTATTTTACCTCAAAACAAACGGAGCATAAATTGTAAACCCAACAGACATGTCTTTTACTGGACAGTCTCCTTAGCCCAGTATTAAAGGCAATTCAATTGCATTTTCTGAAGCACGAATTTGAGATCTTGTGCTTCTTAATATTCTATTTTTCTTTGCATTTAAGTCTACATTACAGAGAGAGAGTACAAAGCATCACTGGTTCGCTGTGTCTCTTGGTTTCTAGTGGTAGTACCCAGGACATGACTGTTGTATCTTGGGAGTTGAATTGCTACAGGCCGTGACCATCATTACGGAGCAATATTGTCTTAATGATATTGAATCAAATTCAAGTCTCAGTCAGTAAAGTGCACCATCCTTTTAATTTCCGTTTTGATTATTATTGTTTGTGTGTTCTGTAATTTGTTTCTATTATTATAACATACATATACAATTTTAGGAAAAATATCCAACAGGAATTGTGTAGTGATCATGAGCTAAAAGGGATTATGGGAATCTTTACTCTCTGGCCATAGATAGAGTGCTCAGTGGCATCCTGTATCAAGGTATGTGGTAGGTTTGTGTCATGGTTTCTTAAGCTGAGAAGGCTATTGAATCATTGAGAAGTGGATGGCGTATATGAAGATTTTAGAGTAGTCAAAGGACAATAAAAGTCAATATGTAGTCAGATCTTTTTATCAGTCTTTTGTGGCTAGTTCATTACCGTCTTTTCCACATTGAATTGTATGGAATCTTGAAAATCCATAGAAGATCAGTTTCTTCCTTTGAATAGTAGCTTGGGACAAAATCCTTACTACATACCACTTGAAAAACAAAGAGTGGTGTACAACAAATCGTTGTTACATGTGCTGAGCTAAAGAGGAAATAGTGGACCATCTGTTGCATTACTGTCCCTTAGTATCTTGGTTGTGGAGCCAAGTTCTATCTAGGTCTGTGGTTCATCAGGTATTTCCAGTTTTCCACACTTTCCTACACTTCATCTCAGGTTGAACTTTGCGGGGCAAAGTGGCAACCCTAAATGTAATTTAAATGCTCTCGGGGCACTTTATGTTGAGAGGTGTAGTCCAACTGAAATAGGAGCGTTTTTGAGAGCTCATCTCCTCCAACGAGAGCATTCGGGGCAATATTTTACCCTTCTTTAGATATGGTGTGAGACCAAAGAGGATTTCTCGGAGTCGGGTATGATTACATTCTTTTTTGAAGGATAGGTCACTTCTAACATAATGGTGAGGTTTATATATTTTGTTGTTTTTTCGTAGCTTTGTAGCTCATTTTGGTTCACCCATTAATGAACCTCCTTTGTTTCTCATTTTATTATATATAAAATGAAAGGACACCTTTTTCTTTTTTGGAAGGTATTTGAAAGGACAACTTACCTATATAATATTACAAACCATGCTTTATGTAGCCAAACATTGGACAACCAAAAAGCAACATATTCATGGAATGAGTATATATGAGATGGGATGTTGAGATGGATGAATAGTATAACTAAGAAATACAAGATCATGAATGAGATTATTTCATGGAACCCGGGAGTAGTTTCAATAGGTGATAACATAAGGGAGAGTTGATTGACATAGTTTGGGCACATTCAACAAACCAATGACGACCGTAATGAAAAATGAGTTGGTACAAGTTGAAGGTTCTACAAAAGTAAGGTGAACATCTAAAAGGAGAAGGATAGCGAGTAGAGAATTAGCGACATGTGTTTTAGATGAAATATGGCTCTTCATAGACTAGAGAACATGATTCGTGTTGTTTCTGACTCCAAATAGTTAGGACCAAGGCACCAAAGAAGAAGAATACATTTCCTCCTCTTTACTTTTCAAAGAAAAAAACAGTTCTTTTTCTATTTGGAAAGTTCAGTGTTCAGGTATGGCTCCAGTCAAGCCCAACTTATCAACCAAAAAGGAAAAATGGGGAGAAGTCATTTCATATTCTCCCCATGATTTTGATTTCTTCCCACACGATATCTCTCCCCTTTAAAACGCGACATGATGTGTGGGTGCCCGAGGTGGAACCGAGGCCGGTTCGTAATAATAGTGATAAGAGATCTCTCTTGAGACTGCGCATGTGTTGTATCTTCAACAACAAATCTGTAGAACATCACCATCGATTTCGATCCAACCAAAAAGGATGGTAAACTCTCATTGCTGTAACAGTTAATAGATATCTGGTCTTTAGGGATTTTCTCCATACACCCAAACAAGACATAGCCAATGAATTCAACGGTTAGGATCAACAAATCATGTTCACCAGATTTGATGTACAGAATCTATAAACTTGAGTACAGACTCTATAGATTATACTCTTCCCAAATGTGGTAACAGGACAAGTGTATGATACTATGATGTCAAGAATGATGCGAATTGTTTCAGAATATTCTCAATTTATTTAAAAGCTCTTTGCTTTCCACAAATCTCTCGAACTCTCTGTGTCATCTGTTGGAGCATTCAATTGATTTTTCTTATTTCCATTAACTTTGGGGTTTGAGTGAAGAAGGAAGAGATGTCGAGCTCTCAGTGCTGTGAGAACCCACCAGCCCTCAACTCAAGTTGTGGATTAGGGTGTGTGGAAGAACTTCGAGGCCTTAAGACCTATGTTACTGGCTCCCCTGATTCCAAGCTTGGAATTATTCTCGTTTCTGACGTTTATGGTAAATACCCATTTAGGATTTTACTTCGAATCTCTAGTAAATGTGCTATAATCTCTTATTTGAGGTGTTTAATCTCTTATTTGAGGTGTTTTCTCAAGTGGGTCTTGCTTGTTTTTGCTGTTTGCATGCTTAACATGAGAGTAGTTGGCATTCCTGGATTATGTTATGATAATATTGATGGGTTCTTTGAGTATTGTTTGAAAATCATATGCATGAGTGATAACCTATGTTACTGGCTCCCCTGATTCCAAGCTTGGAATTCTTCTCGTTTCAGACATTTTTGGTAAATACCCATTTAAGATTTTATTTCTAATCTCTAGTAAATGTGTTATAATCTCTTATTTGGGGTGTTTTCTTAAGTGGGTCTTACTTGTTTTGAGATTTTGCATGCTTAACTTGAGAGTATTTGGCATTGCCGGATTAGGTTTTGAAAATATTGATGGGTTCTTTGAGTATTGGTTGAAAATCATATGCATGAGTGATCTTTTGCCTTTCTATTACCGGTTTCCAATTGAAGGATCCATAAAATGGAGGTTTCAGGATATATATTGGTAAGAAATATGAATACAGACAGCCCCATCTCCTTATAATATGATTTCTGTAACTGGCATCACATAGTAGGTGGTGCTTAGATTGCTCTTGTGTTCTGGGTAGTTTTTTGCCCCCTCAACCTCAAGTTAGCTATTGGTTATTTTGTGATTTACATGATTAATCTGTCAGCTTTTGATATCAGGTGGTGGGAATACATTTAGTTAATTTCATGGATGTTGAGTTTTGATGTCCTAATCTATTTCTTCGTTATTTAAAGACGATTGAAAGACACGTGACTGTTTTTCCCTAAGATATGTTTGGAATTTGAATCACGAATTGATAGAAAGGAAGTGCAGGATTCATATTGATATATAGAGCATATAGATTATGCCAACCTGTGAAATTGTAATTAGTTATCTACTCTCTTTCGTCATCACCATCATCATATGATCTTACATGAATGGCTTGATCTTTTTCAGGATATAACGCACCAAACTTGAGGTATGATAATTGTCGATTCCACACTTTGAAGTTTGAACTTATTGATGGATCCCCATAATCAGTAACAAAAAATTCTTAACATGTTTACCCAGGATTTTTGCACTGTTTCACATTTCTTGTTGTTAGTTGTGGTCTCTAGATTTTATTTAATCTGCGTGAGTAATTATAGTTTAGTCATCATGTTCATACCAGCAACAGAAATGTTACCTGCAATCCTATGGAGGAACTAATATGATTATATTATTGCTATGTATCATTCAAGATGCTCATTCTTCTCTATTACTTGCCTTAAGTTCTACCTATGTATATGTTTCTGTCCTCTCACCAATTCTTTACGACCTAGGTTTAGGGAAGTCTTATTCCACTAATCACAATTTCTGAAATGTTAGAGAGAGAGAGAGACTATATAGCAAGGCTGTCAATTGTTCTAATTGATTCTCACAACGTGATTCTCTCAAACACGAGCATACATTTTGTTAATAAAATCGAGACTTAAGTTCTTTTCCTTTTTTGTTGATTTTTTTCATCATCCTCCATTCTTCTTCTCTCTGATAGAATTTTTTATTTGTTAGAAATAACCAGCAAAATGGGTACCCTCTTGTTACTTCTCGTGGTTCTATTTCATTCTCATTCTTCTTCCCACTGATAAAATTTGTTACTTGTCAGATATAAGCAGGGGATTGGGTACCCTCAGCTTCAATTTGTTCAATATTCATACTCTCTTTTGAAAACATTGTTACTGTACCAAATGCTGATAGATAGCCTATGTGAATTATAGTTTCACTGGGAATGCTCTAGAGACCAGTTATTGATCTCAAACCTTTGCAAACATTATTGGTGTTTTTAGCATGAGATGGCCTTAACAGTATGGTTTGCTATATATGCATAAAACAGTATACGATTTTGGAAACTAACGTCATCAGGTTTCTACTGTAAAGGAAGCTTGCAGATAAAGTTGCAGCTGCTGGATTCTATGTTGTAGTTCCTGACTTCTTATATGGAGATCCCTATGTACCTGATAACGCCGAGAAGCCTCTACCAATTTGGATAAAATCCCATGGAGCGGTTTGTTTCTGATCTAATTTACATGAACTTGTAATTTATTGTTGAATTTAATTATGAATCAAAGGACCATTATCTGACAATTGATATCATTTTCATCGTGACCTAACGTGATATATCACGCATGGTAAGTAATAACAAATTGGTTTAGGAGAAATATGTGATGCATCTGGCCAATCTTATAAAATTCAGCCCACCTTGCTATGCCGCATTTGAACTCATTGACCTGGATCATTCGGTTGGTCATTGGTGAGTCACCTCTTAGTGATCCGCTGTCTATAGGTTGCTTGATGCATGGATCTTCTGACTATTAACCAGACTCCTAATTGTCAAAATTTTACTTTTAGATCTGCTGGACAGTTCAAATTTCCAATGCATCACTGCATCAGTTGTCTTCCTAATGGTTACCTTGTGACACCCCGAACCCGTGCCTAAGGAAATCGTGTTCCGAGACGCGTGCCCGTTCGTCAATGACACACAACGGAAGACTTTACCCGCGAAAATACGGGAATTTTTAACTTTTCTTATGAGCTTACATAAGCAATAACAATTGGTCACACAATAACCCATCATAAGCAAATGTGTTACCTCACTAGTTACAGTAGTCTTTACTTTTGGCGCCACAACTGCACCGATATACCTCCAGATTCTAAAGTGTAACTTCTTGTCAATCGGTAACCGCTTCAGAATCTGAAGACATAAAATGAGATGTGAGCCATAGAGCCCAGCAAAATCCATAACCCATCTAAACTATTTTCCACATAATAATATTCATCAATAATGATATAGTAATACAATACAATTCTCATATTATACTAATATGCAGAATAATAATATCGTAATTCGTGACTCGAGGTCACTCAGAGCTATTTCACTCTATTTGAGGTTCCCAACCTCCAAGTTGTCAAATTCATCCAGTGATTGTCCACAACACCAGGTTACCGTTTTAAATAACCGCTCACGCTTTATCCTTGAGTCCATAGACTCGATCAACTGGGCCTTCGCCCGTGTATAACCTCTATCCATGAGTCCACAGACTCAATTATCAACCAATTGAGACTTTTCCCAATTATAACCAATCATTGGGTATGTTGACCCAATTAATCCTTAAATCATCATATTCTACACATAACTCGGGTCTTCACTCGATAACTGCTAAGAACAATACTTCTAACACATCATACTCTGTCAGGAACAACACCTCTGACATATCACACTCTGTCAAGAACCACATCTCTGACACTTATTTTATATTTTCCCTCTATGGGAACACCGACACACACACACAATCACATTTGTCAGAAAACACATCTGATCGCCAGGATACACATCTGATAAGCCAGGATACACATCTGATAGTCAGGAAACCCATCCAACCTGTCAGGAAAATGAAACTCATCTGACAAGCCAGGGACGCACCTCTGACTAACAGGAAACACCTGACCATCAGGAAACACCTGTCTTTCAGGTACACATCTGACATATCATTCTGTCAGGCATAACACCTCTGACATGACACCCTTGTCAGGAAACACCTCTGATTACCAGGAACACATCTGACCTGCCAGGAATAACACATCTGATATGCCAGGAACAACCATCTAATAACCAGGAAACACCTCTGACATCAAATCCTGTCAGGCACAACACCTCTGACATCAAATCCTGTCAGGCAAAACACATTTGACATTAACCCCTGTCAGGCACAACACCTCTGACATCAAATCCTATCAGGCACAACACCTCTGACAGCTACTATCATATATCATCACAACCTCTGTTGAGTGCATACCTGCCGACACAGGCTAATGCCCCTTCAAGGTAACATCATTGAGTTCGTAAACTCAATACATCCCTGGGTCCATAGACTCCAATCCAACCTTGAGCTCATAGCCCAATGCCGTCCTAACTCTCCCGACTATCAGTCACAGAGGAACCCGGGCTCATAATAGATACCGCCTCTTCAGACCTAGCCAAAGAGGGACCACAGACAGCAGTTCACGTAGGTTAGGTTTTCTAACCATAGGAAATCCCCAATTATTCAGGCCCTGCTTAAATAAGGCCTCATGCCCGTGGACCAACTCCGAGGGTATACCGTTCCGGTGTGGAACATTACCTGGCCGATGGACCATTCCATCACCTTGCCATATCCCAACAACATCACATCATACACAAAGGTTGTCCCAAGGTGGGACTTTTATCAGGCCATGGACCCTACCAATGCCTTTAAAACATCACATCTTATTAGATTCGTTCCGATAGGGAACTTAACTTTTGTGTAATTCCGATAGGGAACTTAATCAGGCCAATGGACCTACCATTGCCTTAAAACAAACATCACATCATACAAGAGTAGTTCCGATAGGGAACTTAATCAGGCCAATGGACCCTACCATTGCCTTACAATGTCAAAATCACATCACATGACACATATAGAAGCCTAGTCAAGCTCTCATAACTTCTTGTGGTGCGATCAATCGCACTTCCCCTGCGATCCATCGCAAATCACACTGAACCTAAATTCTGAGCTAGAAACAGCCCGAAACTGAGGACTCCATTCCTCTTCTCCATTTTTACTCTCATCCATACATCATCCATAAGGTCTCTGACCTTTTTACATCCACACATAATATCACCAAACCATTCCACATAAATAAAGTCGCTTAAATAAGGGAAAAGAGAAGAGATGGAGAAGGATTTTACCTACTACATGACTTTCGAGGCTCCAGATTTTGAAATGGTCGTCGTTAATGCGATCAGAACGCTGGAAAACCTCTAGGTGAACCGCTTCTCTCTCTAACCTCCACTTTCTCTCTCTACACGCCAATCGAGACACCGGGGAGAAAATCGGACATCGCCAACGCGTCGGGGGTGTTGAAATATGTCAAGGTGGACCTTTTTGTTTCTCTCTCTTCTTTCTCTCTCCTCTTTTCTCTTTCCTCTCTCTCTCTCTAGAAAGGGAGTTGGTAGAATTCCCCCACTAATGCAAACCGTGAGAATGAAAGGGGCTCCCCTATTTATAAGTCAAGGGTCATGTGCCATGCACATGACCTCCATTAATGGTCCTGTTGACCAAGTCAACGGTTTGACCGTTTGACTATTCTTCCGTATTTTCTTGCGTATACGGCCTCTGAAACCCTTCTTCATGATGTCCGATTATGACGAAACTTCAGGTGACCGTACTGTAAAAATTTCGGGGAAAAATACTGAGTTTTGTCAACTGCACTTTAGTCTGGAAGAAAACTGCAAAACTTACTAATTTCCTGATTTCAAACACAAAATAGGCTACCGTTTCTTCGTTTGAGATAACTAACTGCCAAAACGACAGACGTTAGTTCCCACGGCCGATCGGCACGAGCTGGTATCAGCCGCACGGATTTCTATTAGGATCCCCAAGAAATATTGAGTCACACTTAATTTCTGGAAATTTGGAAATTTCCTGTTTTCTTGATTTTCTTACATAATATGACCCTGCGGTCTTGCGAAACGATACCTGACGGAACCAATACGACAGGTGAAGGTCCCGGTAGTCGACCAACACACTGTGTGCGGTTTTCGAGAAGAAATACTGAGATTTTATCGGTACAACTCAATCCCGAGTAAAACTCACTTTTCACAATTTAATTAAATACTTAACTTATTAACCCCAATTAAGGACCAATAAACCCATAATTTTATTATATTAAAATCCTGGGACGTTACACATAGTAACAAAGTTCGGATTCGGGAATTATTCGGCAGAGATTAAGTTCGAAAAAAAGGGAAAAAATCGGCAAATTCGGGTTAAGTTCGAAAAAATAAAAATTAATAATTATAAAAAATAAGAACGTGATGCCAACTAATCCATCTACCAATCTATATGTATTGACATCTCTTACTATGTTAACATTTATTCCAATTTTTAAAAAACAAGCATTATGTAAACTCGCAAACTCAAGAAAAAAATTACATAAGGCTTAAGTAAGCTTTATGTAATTGAAGAAAAAAGAATAATTTAGATTACATGTTTGAATATGCAAATCAAATTATATAAGCAATTCAAAAATATATAAAAACGAGAAAAATAATCTGAATAGATAAAATCAGAAAAACAATATATGAGTGTATTTATTTGGCATAACATAGTTATTTAGCAAAATATAGAAATACCTCAGAATAAATAACACAAATCTTATTTTCTCTTAGTTCAGTGGAAATTCAACAGACTAACCAGCTTGCAAAATTATCTTTTTTCTCTCAATTCAATCGAATGTAATCAAAATCCTAAAATAGCTTACTCGAATAGAGTTTTCTCATTCTTCTGTCAGTTGGCGATTTCAATCAAATGAAGATTTCTCAGTGTGAAATAAGTCTCGAGTTATTAGTAATAATTCTATTGCTAATAGAAAATTCATTTTACCCTCATTTTTATTTTAGAATTCTGAATAAGCATGAACGAATAATTTGTAAGAAATCTTCATTTGGAATAAGTTCGGCATAAGTTCGGAATAATTCGTTCGTTCGGGAATTATTCGCGAATAATTCGTCAGTTCGGGAATTATTCGTTAGTTCGGGAAAAAGAAGCCTTTTAAACGGCACCCCTTAAAAAATGAATAGTTCGGGTACAATGCGGGAATTATTCGAGAACTTTGTTACTATGACGTTACGTACCTTTTCTGCATCAGTCAGTGTTTTAAAAGATGTGTGAGACTTATGTCTCGAGTCTCGCCTCAGGGTGAGGCTTAAGGAAAACACCTTGAGGCTCACACCTCAAAGTGTGAGGCTCACATAAGACACACCTTAAAGCTCTCTTTATGTCTATGACTTATGCCTCATACATTAGCTAAAATTAGGGTTCTGTTCATAAATGAGACTTAAATGTTATTTTTTTTTTTGTCATTTGTTTCAACTAATAACAAATAACACTTTATTTATTTTAGATAAGACATTGAAAATGATGACGGTGATATACGGTGATATTGGTTTCAACTTACACTTAATTTAATGTTTAACATATTTAGGTATTTAAAAGCCTTTGAGTCTAATTCACACTATTTCCCTACTAAACATTGTTAAAATTTGTATATATTATCTCTTATGTGTACGTGTGCGCCCACGCGCACACACACAATGTATACAAATATATATATATATATATATATATATATATATATATATCATTCTACTAATAAAAGTACAAGAAGTATGCAAAACTTTATATGGACGTAAGTACCCTTCTTCATTTAAAAAAATTTATAATATATAGTTAAAAATTATAATATAGTATATGTGGGACCCATGAGACTCACTATTATGTATTAAATATTTATTTTGCTATTTTTATAGATAAGGACTCTCTATTAGTAGAGAGTTAGAAGGATTCATTAAAATTATATTAATCTAATGTGAGACCCATGAGACCCACTAATACGTATTAAATCTCTATTTTGCAATTTTTATGGATAAGAGCTCTCTATTAGTAGAGAGTGAGAAGGACTCATTAAAATTATACTAATCTAATGTGGGACCCATGAGACTCACTATTACATATTAAATCTCTATTTTGCTATTTAATTTTATAGATAAGGACTCTCTATTAGTAGAGAGGTTAGAAGGACTCATTAAAATTTTATTAATCCAATGTGGGAAGCATATTTGATATGTAAAGTTTTTGACTTTTTATGAGATCCCAGAATCTGAAATAACTCAATACCGCCCAAGGGTTCAGTCCTTGAGAGTGTGTCAAAATTTGAAAAATAAATTTAGAAAAGAGTAATCGTGTTTTTGTATATATGGAAGATCCCACCCTAAACTAAAGTCCAAATATGTAATTATTCAATCAATTGTCTGCATTTAAATGAACCTGGTGAATGGGAGGGCACATTAGTTGATGATGCCACAGGCTTTCCACCATTACTATTTTTATATATAAAGACTTTTTATTTATATTTTAAAGTCAAAAAGTCAAATGCATGAATATTCTAACCATGAAAAATAATAATAATCATAATATTATTTTAATTTTATTTTATTTATTAGTACATTTATAAGTGAGACATATCAGTAACTCTTTTCTAACATTAAATTTAAGTTAATATAAGAAATATTAAATTTAATTACTAAAATATATTTATATAAAATATATTTAAAAATTATTTAATTTAAAAAGTTATATTTTCATTAGTGATGAAAAATTTATACACGTGCAAGGCACGTGCACCTTTTCTAGTATATATATATATTAATCTTGCATTAACCTTTTTGCAATTTTTCTTATAGTTTATTTATTTGTTAAAGTGAGTGAGCATGAAGCTTTCTTGTGAGACTTAAGCCTCATGCCTCAAGGTTTATGCCCAAGGCTTAAAAAAAGGGTTTCGGACACCGTAATGGACCGAAACCTTTACGTAACGCCGTTACGTACTGATTTTGGCCTTTACTTATTATTATTATTTTTTTTGCTTAAAAAAATCCAAAAAATTCCAATAAAAAAAATATATATATATATATAATAAATGAGTAACAAGATACTTTTAAAACCAATATGAAGCTCAAAATTTAGAAATAAAGAAATTAGATGAGTCGAGGGTTGAAACATACCCGAAATAAAGAACATGCCTTGGATTCCTTCAAATCTATGAATTAAATCCTAAATCAAGTTGTTAATCAATAAAAAAAAAAAGGATTTTAAGAAAAAAATGTACTAAGAATAGGTAGAGAAGAAGAGAGGAAGCAAAGATGAGGTTTTAGAATGAGTTTAGGGATTTTCGGAACCCAGTCCTATGACCGAAACCTTTACGTATCAGGCGTAACGCCCGTTACCTAACGGTTTCGGGCATTACAGTTTTGTTTCGGGATAAATGGGTAAATGTACGGTATTGGGTATTGGAGGCCACCGAAACCTTTACGTAATGGTTTTGGCGATTTTTTAAACCATGCTTATGCCTCACGCCTTCATGTTTTAAAACATTGGTATCAATGTACAAGTTTTAGCTCTAGATTTGATGGTTAAGATCCTCTTAATGGAATTACCCCTCAATGATGGCCTATCCTAAATGTTTATTTCTGTGTATTGAAAGCATCCCGGCGAAAGGTATCATATATTACTGTGTATGGAAAGCATCCTAGCCATTGCTTAAACAATGCCTACATGACAAATATTTATTTTATTTATCACATTATAAAATTTAAGATATTCATATATTACTGAAAATAAAAATTAGAAATAACATATATAAGACCAAAATGTCAATACAGAAAATAGAGAGTATAGTATGGAGAAAGTGGGAGAGATCCAGATGTAAAAACTTTAGACAAAATCTGTCAAGTGAAATTTTATAACATTTTACTTTATGTGGGTCTCGAGCGGCTTTCTCACTAGTGACTTAGTGCCTGGAATATAGGGCCCAGGCACCACTAGGCAACCTCATGTTAGCAAGTGCTTTCTCAGACCATAATTAGGCGATAGAATCTTGGTTAGGCGAGGCTGCAATGGAATATGGGATGGCAAGGTGCGATATATATAACAACATTAGCTTCATCTAATTTAGAACTCCACTTTTAACCTTTATGGCCTTGCCTACCCAAGGAAAGGTAGATCTTTGTTATTTACAGATGATTATTTACTTTAGAGTTGTTTCATTGTAGCCATGTTTCATTGTAGCCATCCACTAATCGTGGCGTGCCTGGCATTATGGTTTCTTTGGATCACATTTATCGAAAGATTATCGTCTGATATGTTATTACTGTTCTGATAGGACAAAGGATTTGAAGATGCAAAACCAGTTATTGAAGCTCTAAAAAGTAAAGGCATATCTGCAATTGGGGCTGCCGGCTTTTGCTGGGGTGGTAAGACTTCACGTTTTAAACATAGATAGTTTCATATCCGGACCACTTATGTCATGATGTCTTATGTCGAGGATGTAAGTGACTAATAGTCTGGCATGCTTATATAAGTACTTATTACTAGAGCTAGCCAAGGTTTGACATGTTGAATTTTTATCAGCCAAGGTTGTTGTGGAACTAGCAAAGTCTGATTACATCCAAGCTGCAGTGCTATTACATCCTTCGCTTGTCACTTTGGATGATATCAAGGGTATGAATCTTATTACATAACTGTTCCAAAATTTAATTATTCCATTTAGCTTGTTGGATGCAGATTTTAGATGTCTGATATGGATTTATTTTTCAACCAAAAAAAAAGATGGATTTATTCATAATTTTTTCTTGTCTCTTATAAGCTCCATAATTAATTGGTTATTGTTTAACGAATACTGGTCGGCATATTTTTCAGAGGTTAAGGTCCCCATTGCTGTACTGGGAGCTGAAATTGACAAGATGTCTCCACCTGCACTCTTGAAACAGTTTGAGGAGGTTTTATCCGCAAAATCTGAGGTAACAGAACTTCAGAATATTTATTTTTTTTGTATATTGGTCAGTCTCTAGCCATCATGCTGTCTAGATACTGAAGGGTGTATTTTCCTTTAGGATTCATGGCAATGTTGTGTGATTTTTTGAACTAATCGGGCGGATGTATACACTGTATGTAGATATAGAACTCTTCCAAATATTAGGAAAGTAAATGAAACTAATGCATTCTATTTCTGCCTGTAATTCCCTACATTTCTCCAATAGAGACTCAAACTAGCAAATGTTGGCCTGGAAACCATATAGCACATGTCAACAAGGGTTTGGGGTTCTTTTCCTTTTCCTTTCTTAGGCATAGTCACAAAAACTGTGTTTTTTTTAAAAAAACCTGTTTAAAACGCACATTAATACCCTACTGTAGAAAACGACATTTAAAACCCTTTTAAAAATAAAATAAAATGTGTATTATAGTTTAAACACGTTTAAAACGAATAGTAAGAAAAAAAAAACCTGTTTAAAACGAATAATACAAAAAAAAACCAGATAATCTTGAAAAATTTTGGGAATGAAGATTATGCAGATATTGATGACGCTTTTGAGCGATTGATGAATAGGAATGAGTGATTTTATTAATACGCGTACTTTAGTTTAGTTTTTAATCTTAATCGTTGATGTTTTAATGAATTTTGATACCTTGATGAAATGAATTAGATGTTAAAATGATGTTATGTACTTATTATTATTAATTATAGTTACTCATTTTCTATATTATCTCACGAGATTGTTAGATATATTAAGTAACATCGTTTCTAATTTTTTTTAATTATTAATTTTTACTCCATTTTTTCCCCGAATTTTTCCCGCATTTTCCCGAAATTTTGAAATTTTCTGAATTTGACCCTTGCCGAATTATTCCCGAACCCCGGCTTTGTAACTATGCTCTTAGGTATGGAAACAAAAGTACCGGCAATATGCTCTGTGTGCATAACCTTTGTGAAAATCAAGCGCCCCTACTCAAAGTAGTCCCCCAAAAGGAGTCCTGTGAACAGTGGTTTTTCCAAGATGTTTGGAAGTACAGAGACAAAAGGAGACCATACACCCCGACAATCTGACCACACCCACGTTTCCGTAAATCCCAATTACAAGATCCCTGCAAAGTAGCACTGTTCTTATCTAGATATTTTGATATAGTTAAAAACCTGGACAGGTTTTCATTTTGAAAATTTAGATGCACTTGGACAAAAATGTCGCTAATGGGCAAGTATTGACTACTATGACACAGTCGTGCCCCTGGCACCACTCTAGCATAGGTGCTCGACTGTGACATTTACATGTTGAAGGCTCAACACTTATACCATATCAGTAAAGTGACAATATTTCATTCTCACTTCTGCTGCTTATTGTTGTGTGATTAGATTCCTCTTGCACGACTTTTGCACTAACTACTATCTTTTATTTTTGTAAGAGTACTGATTACTTTTGAGGTGAGGTTTCTTAGCTGAACTGAAATGTTGTTGGTTTTCCCTAGGTTGATTGCCATGTGAAGATATTTCCTGGGGTTGCCCATGGATGGACCATGAGGTACAAAGATGAAGACGAAGCAGCCGTGAAGTGTGCCAAAGAGGCCCATCAGGACATGTTGGATTGGTTTACTAAGTATATTAAGTAGAACATAATCTCATAGTTGGAAGTCTTCACTGCCTTGTTTTAGTCGTATATTGTTATCAGTGACTAGCACATTAAGGCTTTTGAACTTATCTTCAGATCTCTTAAATGGTTGATAAATTTTTGGGTTTTATCCTTGTGCCTTGTTTTAGTCTTCTATTGTTATCAGGGATTAGCACAGCAGGGTCTTTGAACTTATCTTTAAATGACAGATAAATATTTGGGGTTTTTTTTTTTTACCTTTTTATCCTTGTTATGTATACCTATCCATAGTAAATTCACGAATTATACACGAATAATATGTATAATTTGTCCATATTATTCAAAGATATGGGAACATTCGTGAATTTTTTAAAGAAGACAAATCGTACGTGATTTTTTACCCTAAACCATCTTTCTTTTTTTTTGTCGTGTGTACGTAACTCTTTCTTTCAATTTCTCTCTCCCTCAATTTCTAACCTTAGTCCCTTTATCTCATTGGCCACATCACTGAAAGTCGCCAACCACCGGTCTGGAAGCACTCATTGGCCATCACTTAGTCCTCTCATTTTCTCTTGATCCATCTCTTTAAATCTATAGCCCTAATTATTTTACAATCATCACACGGCACAATGACATAGCTAGCCACCAGAGTTGAGGACCGAGTATTGACTTTACAGTTTTGTGAATGCCAGCTACTGCCACTCTCCCATTCAAGAATGACTCCTTTTTTGTCTCTCTTCAACTACACTTAAAGATTTAACACATTATCTTAGAAATTTTATATGTGTAGTTGTATATATTTAGTTGAATTTTTAAACGAATTATTGATTGTTGACCTGATTTATACTCAAATTAAGTTCTTTGACGTTCAACATTTTTTCACTGGATTTTTAATCAAATTATTGAATGACTATTTTGACCCATTTTTTTCACAGGATTTTTAATCAAACTATTAAATGATTATTCCGACCAAAATTTTTACTGTAGGCCGAATTACTATGAATACCCCCTATATAGCTCAGATGGTGAGGTGCACGTGCATCATATGAAAGAGGTCCTAAGATGAAGTGATAGGGAGGGAAGTTCTCTCAGTGAAATCAAAGGGAGGGAGGGAAGTTCTTGAAGTCATAGGGACAGAAGGTCTCTCGGTGATGTGGCAAGCAAGAGACTCCTCACCATTGACCAGCCTTGTAGGGTTTACCAAACAAAGGGGTATGACCTATATTTAGAAGGAAATTAATCAGTGTTTAGAAATATGTCATTACACCAAATACACAGAAAATGAATTCTATATAAGGGGCTTCCTGGCACCTTTATCTTGATGTAATTCTATATAAGGGGCTTCCTGGCACCTTTATCTTGATGTTCCTTAGGTCAGATAATGAACGGCTTGGAAGATCCTACCACAAGTTGACAAAATAAACTTAATCCAGCCTAAGGAACTTGCCCTTACCAGAGCAATGATTAAACAAAGTATGTGGATAATTGCGTTGAAACCTGCTTGGTTGGCGCAAAGTCCATAGAGGTATATTTCCCCAGCAATACATCGTAAAGCCTTTTTGAGTATTGAAAAGAATCCTTTGGAACTAAGAAATTATAACAATTACAATGTTTGTCATCAATCTATTACCCAATTTAAGGTATCTGAATCAGACAAGTCATTAAGATAACCATCTAAAAATGTGACCAGTTAATATCATCCGCCCCGAGCTTCTCTCCTCGTGGCATCATGAAGTAGTTCGGTATCAACACCCTCTGGTGGTAGCTGAACGTATCTCACCACTGATCCTCTGATGAAGCAGTTCCTCACTGAAAGCTGCCATGGCAAAGGAGATCATTAAACCCGCTTGACATGATTAGATTAAAGAAAGGAACAAGATAACTGATAAAGCCAAACTAAGCCATTAAAAGTAAAAGATACCAGGCTAACAAACATGGCTCCAAGGTACATGACACTTCCCATAGGAATGATTAAGCAGTTCGTGTGTTTTATACATGTGGAATGTATGCCGAGGGGTAGACTTGAGGACCCATGAATCGACAAGTCCTAACTAGAAGATTTGTCTTACCACATTAACAAAATCCAATTGGGCCAGCTGATCTCAGTTCCTGAAAATAAAGGGGAAAATACCTCCGACAACACCAAAGGCCTAAACCACGCCAATCACAGATTCTCCTCATTGAACCAAATAAAGCCATCTTACTCTCCAAAAAATAAAAATAAAGCCATCTTTGATTTCAGAAAACTCCACTGTTCGACAAAGATCTGCCCCTCAGCCCAGCACTTATCATATGAGGCTATGACTGTCAAACCGATTCCCTTAATTCATATAACAGGAAAAAAAACAAATTAAATATAGTAAATACCTACATACTCCCTTCCCCCACAAAGCCATAGATTTTTTTTCGCTTCTAAGATGACAAAGCAAGAGATCAGTTGTTGGTTTGATTTTTCTCAATCTCAGTCATGTAGTATTCATATTTACCCAAATAAGTATCTAAACCCTAAGTTCTCCCCCCACCAAAATGTAGAGATGACAAAAGAGACAGGTGCAGAATGTCATTTGTCAATCTCAGTCACATAGGACTATGGTATAACTTATAACCTCTTTTTCAAGATGAAAAGGCAAGGAACCAATTGCTGGATTTGTATTTTCAATCTTAGCTAACAGAATGTATAATTTATGCCTGAAGCAATAAGCAATTTATGCTAAATATTATTCCTCTCTTTCCTGATACTAGGAAGAAGAAAACTGGTTGATGTATAAGTATCTTAAAACCGTGACCGGCAGACTTAAGACTCCGATGGGTGACATCAAATCCTCACCTTAAGGTGCCTGTCTTTGGAAGACATTCTGGATGGAGAGTTAATTGCAAATGAATGTTTGAGAAAAAAGATAAGGAGGGCATGGAGAAGACATATGACCATGAGAATTGGGAGTTTTTTATATTACATCTTGCATCATACGAGCTTTGGCAGTGAAATGGAGGGATTGGATGAGAGCATGCCTTGGGTTAGTCTCGTTCTTGGTGCTACAAATTGGGTGTCCAGCTAGATACTTCAAAAGTTCAAGGGGTCAGGACAAGGCAATTCACTTTCACCATCCTTTTCGGCATCATAACTGAGCCTGAAGTAGAATATTCATTAGAGCCGAAGATGGGATGATTGAGGGTTTTGTTGTAGGTAGAGAGCATTTGAGTGTGTTACAATTTTTTTAAACCTCCAGTTTGCCAATGACATTTTGGTTCTTTACGATGCTTCACCACTCTTGTCCATCTTAGATGCCTCCTTATGTGTTTTGAAGCTGTCTCTGGCCTGAGGATCAATTTAGCCAAAAGTTTGTTGTCTGTAGTCGGGGATGTGCCAAATGTGGAGGAGCTATCGGGTTGCCTAGGCTATAGAGTTTCTCAGTTCTCTTCCTCCTACCTAGGTCTACCGCTAGGGCAATTTTTTAAAGCGAAATCTTCTTGGGATCCTGGGATCGAGATGGTAAATAGGAAATTGACAAGTTGAAAAGGTGCAGAATCACCCTTCTAAAGAGTCACGTATTTCATAACTATCCTTTTCATGCCGGCTTTCATAGAAGATTTATTTGAAAAACTTTGGAGGGAATTCCTTTAGGATGATAGAGTAGATGCCAAGAAATATTATCTGTGGAATGGGATATGGTTTGTTGCCCGAAGAGAGGGGGAGTCTAGGTGTGAGAGACTTAAGAGACATGAAAATCACCCTATTGGGGTAATGGTTGTGGGTATCGGGGCAGGGCCCCGGGGGGGCGCATTTAGAGGAAGTGAGGAAGTCCCATGGGGTTGGGTTTTGGATAGAAATTCTCAAAAGCTAAAAGAGTTCATAACATATTGAGTTCAAGGTGGGGAGAAGAGAGGATATCAGATTTTGAGAGAGAATTGTGTAGTGATCACAAGCTAAAAGGGATTATGGGAATCTTTACCCTCTGGGCTCTGGCCATAGATAGGATGCTCAGTGGCATCCTGTTTCAAGGTATGTGGGAGGTTTGTGTCATGGCTTCCTAAGCTGAGAAGGCCATTGAAAGATTGAGAAGTGGATGACTTATACAAAGATTTTAGAGTCGTCAAAGGAAAACAAAAGTCAATATGTAGTCAGATCTTATTATCAGTCTTTTGTGGCTAGTTCATTACCGTCTTTTCCACATTGAATTGTATGGAGTCTTGAAAATCCTTCGAAGATCAGTTTCTTCCTTTGAATAGTAGCCTTGGACAGAATCCTTACCGCAGACCACTTGAAAAACAGAGAGTGGAGTACAACAATCATTGTTACATGTGCTTTGTTAAAGAGGAAACAGTGAACCATCTGTTGCTTCACTGTCCCTTAGTATCTTGGTTGTGGAGCCAAGTTCTATCTAGGTTTGTGGTTCATTAGGTATTTCAGTTTTCCACACTTTCCTACACTTCATCTCAAGTTGGACTTTACGGGGCAAAGTTGCAACCCTAAATGTCATTTGGGGAATGCTCTCGCCTCTCGGGCACTTTATGCTGAGAGGTGTAGTCCAAGCAAAATAGGATTTGAGAGCTCGTTTCCTCCAACGAGAGCATTCGGGGCAATATTTTTTCCCTTCTTTAGATACAGTGTGAGACCAAAGAGGATTTCTCGGAGTCAGGTATGATTACATCCTTTTTTGAAGGATAGGCCACTTCAATCATATTAATGAGGTCTCTATATTTTGTTGTTTTTTCGTAGCTTTGTAGCTCCTTTTGGTTCACCCATCAATGAACCTCCTTTGTTTCTCATTTATTATATATATATATATATATATATATATATATATATAATGTTGCTATTTTACCGATTTAAAAAAAAGTGTTTTTGAAGTGTTATGTGATTTATGTATTTCAACCAAATTGAAAGGACAATTTATCTGTATAATAATACAAACTATGCTTTATGTAGCAAAGCGTTGGACAACCAAGAAACAACATATTCATAGAATGAGTAAATCTAAGATGGGGAAGTTGAGATAGATGAGCGGTGCGACTAAGAAATACAAGATCATGAATGAGAGTATTTATGGAACCAGGGAGTAGCTCTAGTAGGTGCTAAATAAGGGTGATGTGATTGAGAGATTGGACACATTCAACACCAACAACAACATTAGCGAGGAATGAGTCGGTGCACGTTGAAGATTCTAAAAAGGAAAGGTTAAAGACGAATAGGAGAAGCATGGATATTATGAGAAAAGATTTGGTAACACGTTTTACTGTTTTAGACAAAGATATGGCTCTCGATTAAGACTAGAATGGTAGAACATGATTCGTGGTTGTCGACTCCAAATAGTTTTGGTTGGGACAAGGCACCAATGAAGAATAATAATTTTCTTCTCTTTACTTATCAAAGAAAAAAAATATTTTTCTTCCTATTTGATAAGTTGAGCCGTTCAGGTATGGCTCCAGTCAAACCCAACTCATCCACCAAAAAGGAAAATAACATAAGCAAAATACAAACAACCAAAACCAATTGCTTAATTTGTTTGCATCCCAAACTCTAGTCTACACCGTAAGAAACAAATATTTTTTCTTATACTTACAATCCAAAGTCCACATTCAAAACCGTAACACAAATGTAATAGCATTTCATATTTCAAAACCACAACATTTCAAATTCGCATAAACCAAACAACAAAATACCAAAACCAATATCTGCAATCTGAAGCACTTATTTATTTGTTTGTTTATTTTGTCATTACCAGAACAATCAAATTCTAATGTCAAAATATGATCCCCTTAAGATTCTCAAAAACATTAAATATCTTAAAATTCTAATTATCCAAATACTAGAATCCCTTGCTCCCAGCCGTGTATTCCTGTATTTCCCTTCCCTCCTTATTGTCCAATTCCGAATTTATTGGACTTTCAGACCTGAAACTGTAAACTTCCTGAGTCTCAAAGAATATCTAAAATCCTAATCCCAAACTGTTAAAAACCCCAACCCTGAGCCCCAAATCGTTCCCAGCATCTTGTTCCCCAGTCTGTACTAAAACCCATTAATGAATCAAACTACCATCAATACCCATATGAAAAATAATCGAGAACAAGACAAAGAACAAAATAGAACTAAAATAAAACCCTAGAAAGATTTCACAGTAGAAGATACCATGTGGGGATACTTGTCTTGATCGACCACCCTACTGTTCTCAAGCTTTATGTTGAGGTACTGATCCACCGAATGCAGAGTCCCTCTAATTGCCAGATCATTTTTCAATTCGACTGTAACTTCTCTGCCCACTAAATCCTTGAAATAAGAGAAGAACAACTGCAAAAAAAAAAAAAAAAAGTGGAAGAAATTAAGACCCAGAAACACCATTTGATGAAAACACATGAAGGAATTCAGTAGAAACAAGAAAATTTTGGAGAAGAAAACCGAAAAATCGAGCGAAATATGAGAAGAACGGCTCGAAAAAATTCAGTACCAAACCTAAGTTGGATAAAACTCATTGAGAAATATAAGAGAAAAATCAAAATTTTGTTTGAAAATAAAAGAAAATAGAAATAATTAATACCATCTTTTCACTTGAAGAAGAAGAAGAAGCCTCCCTCCCTTGCTTCTCTGCTCTCTAGCTTCTTGAACTCAAGATTCAAGAAGGGTGAGAAAATTACTCGTATTCTTTTTAAATGACCAAAATAACCCTATTTTTTTATTCCAGGCTCAAGAGCGAAAGTTGCAGCGGATGATGAAAATCCATATATTATTATCCTTTATCAACCGTCCATGTGGCATGCATGCATACATACAGATTATTTAATACGGCGGGCACAGTTAAGAAGATTCCTAGATGCTCTGTGAGACTGTGACTGACCGTGAGAGTGCTATGGAGCCAAGCCGAGCCGAGTAATGGGAAGTACAAGCTTGTTTACTTATTAAGTAAACAAGCTAGAAAATCGAGTTTAAGCTTGTCTTGTTTATTTTTTATTTTTTATTTTTTAAAAAAAATTTGTTTTAATGCTTGACTTGTTTATTTATTAAATAAAGGAGCTCGAATTTTTATAAACGAGCTGGATCATTTCACGAGTACCTTGAATTTTTCAAAATTCCTAAACTACCCTTATATAAAACTTAATATTTTACTTTAATTCTCAAACTACCCTCATCTAATCTATTTAAAGAATAGAATCAAAGTCAATCGTGATTGAACTCAGGGAGAGTTCAATTGCACCCGTGAGTTAACACATGTCCTTTTTAACTCCTATTAACTGTGGTTAACTCATTCCCCTCGCTCTCACGTGCATCGCACGTGCCACCCGTTAGTTAGATATAATTATTTATTAAGTTTAAATTTTAAATTTTATTTTATTATTCTCCTATAGGTAAAAAAAAGTTAGTGTTACCAAAATTTTTAGGGAAAGTTTATAATTGTGTCAATGATATTCTTAATCTATAAAATAAATTCTTTATTATTAATATTTACTAGTATATAATTACTATAAATGAAATAAGTATATTTAGATACTTAATAGGTTAATTACATATATATGATCGAGCCGAGCTTTTAACGAACCGAGTAAAAATGTGTTCAAGTTTGACTCGTTAACTAAACGAGCTCAAAAATCAAGCTTGAGCTTAGCTTGTTTATTACATAAATAAACGAGCACATTTGTTTGATAACCACCCTTACTAACCACGTGCATCATCGTTTTTAAGAGGGTGGCCCAAGACGTCGAGGGCTTGAATTTGATAGCCCAAGCCCCACCCTTAAGAATCAAGGCCTAAATATAGATTAAAAAAAAATCTTGTTATAATATTGAGCACAATTTTTTTTTCTAAATAATCACCGGCTGTTGAGATGACTCTCAACTTTACGAGAGATTGAGAGGTTGTTCTGATCACACCCGTTCGACAATAAGAGAGGCCACCCCTAGGTGATGTGATTTTGAGCTTAATGTCAACAATGAGTGAGTGAGATGTTGTGACTCGCGAGATTGAAAGAGAGAGAGAGAGACAGATGTGAATAAGTTGTCGTGACTTGTAAATGTTGAGTAAGAGACAAAAAGAGCGAACTACTAAAGCTTGTAGGTTGTAGAGCCGGTAGACACGAGAAAGGGAAGCCAAGTTGTTCAGATGAATGAAATAGAGAAAGAGGGTTTATATATAGATTAACTATGAACATGAGCTCCAGTTGAAAAGTCAACTAGAGCAACCCAAATTTTGCCCATGGAGATGATAGTTTCGTAATTATGAACACAAGAGGAGGGTGTTTTTAACTAGAATAATTTTTCATAAATGCCCTTTCTCAAGACAAAATCTGGGTTGCTCCAATTGACTGTTCAATCGGAGCTCATGTTGATAGTGTTGAGAGTTATTCTCGTTTATATAATAAAATATAGGGTAGGTAATGAATTACTACCATATCCTACTCATTAAAAGGATATGAATATAAACTTAGGGTGGTGTTAGGCACACCCCAATATTTGATGACCGCATCCCATTACAAATAATTACTTACTGCACACCATTAAGTTCTTAAACACCAAAAACAAAAAAAATACTTATAAATTTTATATTTACCCACCAATTACATTGGAGAGAGATTTTTCTCGTTAAGATAGAGCTCCTCAACCACATGAAGATTTTTTTTTCAAAGAAAAAACGGAACCACGATCTATCTATATTGACATTGCTGAAATTATATTGTAAGAATGAGTAACATGAGAGAAAACACAAAAAAAGATGGGAAAAATGTATACAAGAAGGACCAGTAACAGTAGAACTAGTAGCCCGAACGTAGTATTTGAAGAAGATGCCTAGCTCTTCCTTATTTTCTTCGTGTTGTTGTCGTGGAGGAAGTTGAGCAGAAGTGCTCTTGCATTTTGGGCATTTGGGGTCTTCCTTGGACACCATCACGTACATTAGGCAATGCAGACACCTCGCCAGCAACATCGATGTTGCTTCAGCGCTGTTGGTGTACCGCGAATAGTCTCTTCAGGGTTGAGCTCCGATGACACACATGAATTCGGAGGCGACGTTGGCGACAACGATGTTGATCTGTTTGGTAATTCAACTAGTGGGTTCACTCTCAGTAGCGACAAGTTCTCCTTCAAGTCGAGCTTTGGAGGATGACCGAGGATGAAGGAGAATACAGATTTGCCCCAAAACGGAACGGAACGGAGTATATATGTTGGGGTGCGGCTAATAAAAGGAATAGAAAATTAAAAATAACAGAAAAAATAAAAATTGTGTGCAATCATCATTTACATGGGGGTGTCCCCAACACCATCCTAAACTTATGACTGTATACCTTAATACTATAAGAGGGCCAGCCCGGGCTCTACTGAGTATTGCCTAGACCCTGCTCTCATGTAAAGAACCTATAGGCTTTGGGCCTAACAGGCCATTGGGCCTTAGAGGGCAAAAAATCCTTCCATTTTGAGGGCCTTGAAAGGTCGGGCCGATGTTTTCATCAAGCCCAAACAAATTAAGGTCATGATGATTAGATAAGTTGACAATACTCAATACATTGTACAGTGAAGATCCTCTACTCAGTAAGTGGAGTGGACCAGCTGATTTTGCACCTTATTCGGACACAATAATAATAATAATAATAATTATTATTATTATTGGTGGTTTGCAGTATTGAGTTGGAAAGACCATTCCTTCCAAGTTTCACTCCTACTCTCCCATTATTAGAATCACTTTCATTGGCAATAAGGCATTATCAATGTCATAGTTACCGCTTTGTAAGGGCCTGTTTGGCATCACTCTCAATAAACATTTTCTATTATATGAGAATAAAAATTTAAGAGTTTCTATTCCTAGACAATAGGGAATTGTTCTCAGGAGTGATGTTAAACAAGCAGTTACAAGTCAATAAAAATAATTTCAATGTAAAGGTCTTCAGAGAGTGAATATGTTAAAATATTGTAGGACAATGACTCCTTGTACTTGTCACAATTCCAATGTAGTTGATATGTGAGAATGTATTAAGGCAATCTTTGCGTGAATTCAGCAACACCGTCAACAAATTTCAACGGGTTGAACAAGTGACGAGTAGACCTAATTACCAAACCTATTGAGACAAGGGTGGAGCCATGAATTTATTGTAGGGGGCACATTTGGTTTAAGGGACGGGCCTTTGGAGGTGTAGTCCCCAAAAAAATTTTTTACAACTATGTTTGTGGGTCATTTCTTCCATACAGTTTGTACATATTCCACACTTATTGTTTCTCCATATTTACAGGAGCAGTTGTCCTATGTTAGCCGTATTGTTTCGTTTTGATTATGGGAGCAGGTGTTTCTTTGCCCTATGAAAATCCCTATTAAATAATATAATACAATTTTTTATTTTGAAAAGTTGAGGAGTAGTTGTTCACTTGTCCAATGACTCTTCTTTATTGTTCGTCCAATTGGACAACTACCCCATGACTAATCCTCTACGGTTATAACCAAACTCCTTGGAGTCCGATTACAACATAAAACTCTTCTAACTCTAATTAACAACTTTAACCTTTAGGTTTAATTTTTTCTTCTAAAAATCAAGGTTAGGTGGTTGATCCCTAAGGGTTAGTGAATCTTGATCACAATCAAGAGTTACTAAAAAGGACATGTGTTGACTTGTAGGTTGTAAACGACTCCAAGGAGTCCGTTTACAAGAGTAGAAGATTCTAAATACTTAGTAAACTATATTTTTTAAAAATATTTCAAAAGCTGAGGGACACCACCTGAGATCGAATCACAAGCCAACACGTGTCCCTTTTAACCCCTATTAACAATGGTTAAGATTGACTAATCTTTGAGATTCAATAATATAAAATTAGTTTTTAGAAAAAATATTAAACTCTAGGTAAGGATTTTTAACCCTTAGGGTTAATATTTTTAATAAATTTTTTTTAAAAAATAAACTTATCTTGTTATACCCCAAAGCTTAGTGAATCTTAACCACACTTAACAGAGGTTAAAAGGGACACGTGTTGGCTTGTGGGTGCGATTGAACTCTCCCTAAGTTCAATTGCAAATGGCTGTGATTGGATCCTCATCCTCATCCACCTCCATGGCCATGCTATGACATATACAATACATAAAATAAATAAATAAAAATCCCAAAAGTTTAGGGGGGCACGTGCCCCAGGCCCCCCTTGGCTCTGCCCTGTATTGAGAGGAACTTTTTTTTTTTTAAAAAAAATCATTAACATATGTGTTATATATTTGTATTGAGAGTGAATTATTCATTCTAAAGTTGTCCAATTAATATTGACCAGCTTGTACATAGGGGATGTTAACTAATACAAGGATAGTTTAGAGTATTATTGGGTTCGAGTCAAGACCATTCCCACAATTTTTTTTGATGGAAAATAATGGAGTAACACACACTCGCTAAACGCGCACAGATAGCTAGACCTAAGGTAGCTTAGGTGTCATAAGGGTAAGTCCAAGCAACCACTTTAAAAGGGCATATTTTAAGGAGAGTTGATGGCCCCTTATACACCCTTGTGAAGTCCAAGTCCCAACCGATGTGGGATTAAACCGGGATGCACCCTAACGCATGCAGACTCGAATAACCAGATATTTATTTATGGAAAATGGAGTAACACACACACTTGCTAAACGCACACACATAGCCAGACCTATGGTAGCAGCTAAGGGGCCATAAGGGTAAGTCCAAACAACCACTCCAAAAGGGCCTATCTTAAGGAGGGTTGATGGTCCCTTATACACCCTTGCGAAGTCCAAATCCCAACTGATGTGGGACTAAAACTAGGATACACCCTAACGCACAAAGACTCAAATAACCAGATTGGTCTTTTTTTTGTTTGATGGAAAATGATGGAGTAACACACACTCGCTAAACACACACACACAACTAGACCTAAGTTAGCTTAGGTGCCATAAGGGTAAGTCCAAGCAACCACTTCAAAACGGCCTGTTTTAAGGAGGGTTGATGGCCCCTTATACACCATTGCGAAGTCCAAGTCCCAACCGATGTGGGACTAAACCGGGATACACCCTTACGCACGCAAACTCAAATAACCAGACTGATTTTTATTTTTTTTTTGGATGGAAAATGATGGAGTAACACACACACTCGCTAAACGCACACACACAACTAGACCTAAGATAGCCGCTAAGGTGTCATAAGGTTAAGTCCAAGCAACCACTTGTTAGAAAATAACTATATAGAAAGCTCATTCTGACTATACATGAGAACTTGGTAGTGTGTATCCCTTTGGGGTGGGAGGTCTTGGATTCGAGTTTCAGTATGGTAGTTGAGAGATCCACTTTGTGTACTAACCTAACTCCAACCAACCTAGATAAATGATGACACCTACTAAGAAAAAAGATTGCTTAGTTGGAAAATGTTTTTGCTCCTGTTTGATCATTGGAATGATGTTGAACATCAAATTTAATGGATAGGGAACCCACCTACAATTTCCACGCATGCGGAGTCTGCTCTTATCATGGTCACCTTTTGTATTAGGGTACCCTATTAGTTTTTTTTTTTTGGTATACTCAATAACACCACAAGGTGATTACTGAAGGCAAAGAAAAGAAACACACACTCACACCCCCACATGCAGACACACACTCACACACACCATAGCGTTCCAAAGGGTTGGACCCGTTTTGGAAAGCTCTTGGGTGAAGCTTATAAGGCTGGTGGTCTACCCTATTAGTTCAAAAGACTTAAAATTCGGGCATATGTTGAGCATCATTTATCTTATGTCACTAGATATAGTTAATAAATGACCAGTGAACCTCCTAGGGAATCACCTTGTGTGTTATTGAGTCTACCAAAAAAAACACAAAAATTCCATATCATAGTGTCTCAAACGGTTGTTTTGAGAGGCTCTTGGATGAAACTTATTTGGGCTGCATGTGTGGTCTCGTGAGTGTTCTGCATGTGTGGTGTATATGTAGTTTGCATTTGTGTGTGTTTTTTGTCTTGCCTTTAGTAATCACCTTGTGGTGTTATTGAGTCTACCAAAAAATACAAAAAAACCCTTTGGGTGTTTAGTCCGACATTGGAGAATCCGAGCATGTTATCCCTTATAAGTTTCATAGTGTCTCAAACGGTTGGCACTCGTTTTGAGAAGCTCTTGGGTGAAACTTATTTGGGCTGCATGTGTGGTTGTGTGTGTGTTCTACATGTGTGGTGTGTGTGTTTCCTTTGTCTTGTCTTCAGTAATCACTTTGTTGTGTTATTGAGTCTACAAAAAAAAAAACCCTCTTAAGAATGACTTAATAATAGGACCACCTGCAGGAGAGGGCCACACCAAGCTGCTGAGCTATAGGATAGGTTATTCTAGCCAATTATAAATTTCTTTCAAGAAAAAAAAAAGAAAAAAAGAAATGCACGTAACTTAACCAAAATGTACTTAAAAGTGTAATCATTGTTTCCTAAAAGCTTAAGATAAATCACCAACCATCTACTTGGAGCTCTAAACTACACATGGAACCTTCAACACTCGAAAAGCTCTTTTTCAATTAAAGAGAATTGTGTGCTCTTCCTTATGGGAGAGAAAGAAAAGGAGCTAGGATGACTACTTATGCTTCTCAGCTTAGAATAGTGATAGGAATCGCGTTGTTTTGAAAAGGAAAAATGCTTGATTCTCTTGCTTTATTACTTGATCTTCTTCAATCACTCTGTCAGATGAATTTACCCTCTATGGTTGTAAGAAAATAATTGAAAAGAAAGAAAATAAAATAAAATAAAATAGGAAAAAATATATACACAAGAATTATATTAGAAATCTAAAATTTTATTTTTATTCTATTTTCGCTTATTTTTCTTGACAACAAACGTAGGCTATAATAAGGAAAAAGTATGTTTTCTTTTTCTCTCACTTACTTTCTTTTCAAAAGAACACATCTATATTTGGTTACCAAGAAAAGACGTAAAAGCATGAAAAAAAAAAAAGAATTTCTAATATAATTCTTTATCGTATTTGTTTAAAAAAAAAAATTCTCTTTTCACTTATTTTCTTGGCAACAACATAGGATGTATGGTTGCCCTTTTTTTTTTAGAGTTCTAATATAATTCTTAATTGAGTTTTGTCTAATTTGCATTTCTTTTTCTCTTTTTTCATTTATTTTCTCGGCTCGGCAACTAAACATACTATGTCCCACTAAAAATTCCAAAACATTCCACTCTTACAATGGGTTAACAATTGTCTTGTTACTCCTACAACCAGTTAAGAAAATAATTTTTTAAAAAAAAAAGAAAATAAGTGAATTTAGAAGTCTTGCACCTTTCAACCAAAAAAAGAGTCTTGCGAATGGGGTTAGCATTCCTCCTCACTACAAATAAGTGAAGAAAACATGAGATCTATACCATGTGAGAGCTTGATTCACAAGACAGTAAACCTCCTAGGCATCCACATATGAGTGCAATAGGGCATGGGATTGTCTCTGACAGATGCCAGAAAATGGTCTCTAGCTTCCCACACTTAATTTGACATGTGGTGATAAAAAGAAGAGAAATTATTTAATTTTCTTTTATTTTTTTTGACTTCTTCTCACTTGATATCTCAATCCTTTTTATCACCACATGTCCGATGATGTGTTGTGACATATGTCAGAGACAATCCCCTGTCATGCAATAGGAGAGAGGGGATAGAAAAATCCGACAAAACATATCCTATGGGTGGCCAATGGGACCCATCAAATGCAGTTCCCATTTATTTTTTACACGCGCGAATCTAATCTAATTACGAAGGCAAATCTTGGTTACAAAAGTGTAAACAAATTAGAATCGAAAGTGTCTTTTTGTGGCGACTGCTAGGCCTTTCCTCACGTTCCACTCAACTATGGAGACTGATTGGCCCACCAGTTCCCTTTGCCTGACCCAAATGTTGGGTGACGAAGACTAAACTTTGCCTATGAATGACGTGACATGCTCTTCGGGTCGGGCCCATTCCCATGATAACCCACATGCCCAAAATTAGCTTTGTAGGGCATTATTAACACCTTGATGTGTTTTATGCAAATCTCAACTTAGAAGCAATACCAAAACATATTCTACAACGTGGATTTGCGCACACCAATATCTGATGAAATTTATAAACACAGACCTAGTAAAAGAAATGCAATGCTAGTGAAACTTTTTTTGGTAGGCCTAAATCATTTTTCTATCTATGTCAGGATTAGAACTGAAGGGTGGGCACTCAACGGCCACACCAAAACTTGAACATGAGTCACTCCTTCCCAAAGGGAGATACACTATCACTGGGACGAACCCAGGCGTGTTAGTGGCATGTTCACTTGAGACGCTAGCTCCTTGTTTTTCTTTATTTCTTGTTTTTTTTTTTGGCTTTCAATATCACTTACCTATGTTAGCCGGTTAGCCAATTAATCATTTAGTTGTTAGCTAGCAGACTCATCACCCAAGGGGTATTGGATCCCAGACCTCCTTCAACAGAGATGCTACCCTACCACTGGCGCAAGAGGCAGGTAGCATTTCTCATAAAAAAAAAATTGTGCTTCCCAATATTTTCCTTACTACCATGAAAAAACAACAAAATAATGGGAAGCACAAATTTTTTTATGAGAAATGCTGCCCTAAACAATGAAAGTCTATAACTTTTATTGTTTAATGCCTATTTTTACTTAATGTTTAGAATTATATTATTTCATAGAGTGCAAAAGTTCTATAAATAATAGAGCTTTCAATTTTCGCTAATTTTTTAAAGTTTCATAGATGTGAAATTTCTAATTAAATTGAACTTGATAAATTTAAGATATCATTAAATAAAAGGGTTAAAAATCCTCTCTCTTCTCTTCCCAAACTCTTGCTTCTTGTTTCAAAACATCAATTTTCTAGACTCTTAAAAGTTGGGACGTATTCTTCTCAGTTGTAACCGGTTTTGCCAAAACCAGTTACGTCGATGAGGTGTCCACATGTCTCTTTTAACACCTCTTAACAATGGTTAAAATTCACTCACCCCTAAGGTTCATCTACCTATTCTTGGTTTTTAGAAAAAAATAATAAATTTTTTTGTTAACTGAGGTTAAAATTTATCAACTCCTAGGGTTAATTTTTTTAAAATATTTTTTCTAAAAACCAAAGAGAGGTGGATGAACCCTAGGGGTAGGTGAATCTTAACCACAGTTAAGTGGTTTAAAAAGGGACATGTGGTGACCACAGAGTTGTAACCGGTTACAAGGGGAAAAGATTATCGTCTTAAAAGTTCTATCAAAAGAATGAAGCCTTAAGGCATTGCAATCAATTAAAAATGTGTACTTTAAGTGTGAGACTGGACAAGTGATTGACTCATACTGAGAGTAGAAATGATGTGAGAGTAGGCTAGCACTCCCGAGTACATATAGAGAGAGAAGGAGGTGGGCCAGCCCTACTGGTTGCCAAAAATCAACACCCGTTAAAAGCAAAGACATGTGTTGGTTTTTGATTGAGAGTGAGAATTGTCTGAATAAGATTAGCACGACTTATAGCAATATTATAGCATAGGCGATAATAGTGATAAGGAAGCATCCATCAATGAAGTGGTGTCTTAGATTTGGAAATGGATTTCATGGATACGTTAATGTTATGTTTGTTGTCAAGAAAATAAGTAAATATATGGAAAAGAAAAGAAAATTTTGGATTTTAATATAATTTTTAATTGTGTTTTGTTAAAATTTTTTTTCTTTTCTATGTTTTTACTTATTTTTTCAACAATCATAGGGTAACTATTTCCCAAAAAAAAAATTTAGAGAAAGGGAAATATCGTTGGATTCCCTCGCTTTTTACTCAGGATGTCGGTTTCTGGGCCTTATTTTCTGGCCCCCTGATCTATACTATCATAATCCTTACATTAAGCTAGGTGGACCACTTTGGCAATCGACGTCGGCAACCCAAGAGGCGGTCAACTCGTTGAACGGGGATAGACTTATCCACGAGGAGCCGTGTACGGAACACAGCAAATGAAAATGTTTTTAGTTCTTATCGGTATCAACATTCTAGCTGACACGCGTAAGAAACACATGTCGTCCAGCACTCCTCTCTGGACGGACTATACAGACAAACCGAAAAACCCGTCCTCTTTCAACCTATTAAAGAAAATTATTTCCACTTTCGTCCTCTTACTGTTCTCTCTCTATCTTCAACTGTACGCCATTTACTGAGATTTTCGATTCTCTCTCTCTGAAATCTCTACTCTGTTCTTCACTTCTTCCATTTCAGCCTGGATTTTGCGTTTTAGCAGGAAAGTAAGCGTTTTTTCTTCTCTAGAAATACTCGTTTTCTTGCTACATTTAACGGTTGATTGAGATTATCGCCTGCTTTGATCCTATCAAGGTTAATTTTTTCTCCGCTAGTTCTACTTTGATCTGGAAACTTCTGTTTCCAGCTACATTTAACGGAAAATTTTGGGACTTCCGCCTACTGCCGAGCATAAGAATTGCGTTTCGCATCTCTGTTTGTTGCAGTTAGGGGAGTAATTAGGGTTTCTTCTTCATTCTGATCTAATATCAACTGCATTTAAGAGTATTTTCTCCTCTTTTGATTTTCAATTTTGTTTTTTCTTTTAGGCGGTTAAATTAGGGTTTCAGTTTACTTTAGATATCAAAGGCAGCCTAGAGTTGTTCGCTAGTTTTAGCAGAAAAGGATTAGTAAGTTCTTCATATTGATCTCAAGATCTCTGTTTTTTAAATTAATTTCAGTTGCAAATGGAGGATTTTCTGCTGACCTTTTGATCTTAATTTACTGTTAATTGCAAGATCCTTGTTCCCAGCTAGTTTTAGTTTCTGATTTACTGAAATTTGTTACCTTATGATCTGAAAGTTTTGGGCGATTTTGTCAGGTATTGTTATTTTTACTATCTTCTGGTTCCTCAAGTCTGTGAGATGCTCTTGTGGATTGGAGGATTTTGAGACGCCCTTGTTAAGATGCAGGCTGATCAGCGAAGGAAGGTAAAGTAGAGTTTTTTAATTGCTTCCTCTTTCATAGTAGCTTTTTGATTTAGCTGATATTATCGGCAGGACCTAATTAGTTAGGATCCAAGAGATATCTCTCTGAGGATTTTGTTGTTTATAGTTTGCAACCCAACCAGCGGGGTTGTTTTCTTAAGTTGGATTTTTGTGTTCAAAGTAGGTGTTATTCACGCAGCTGTGTTGATTAAGGATGGTTGCTCGGTGCAATTACAATTGCAAATGAGTCATTTTTTTTGGTTTCTGGGACTTCCCTTCATTTGTTTTCTTCGTGCAGCTCTATTCATATCTGCATTCTTTTCTTACTGGATCTTTTCAAATTCTATTGTGTGGATATAGGTTTGCACGAATCTGCTGAAAAAATGGACTCTTATTTTCATGTAATGATTTGGAATTCCTTTCATATTTACTTTCAGACTTTTGTTTGAGATTTGATTCTCAAATCTCAACATACAAAACGGCTAGTTGTCACCACTTTGAATTACTTCTTTTCTTTCTGTTCTCCATGTAATTCATATGATGAAGGTTCTTGTGAAAATCATTTCTATACGTTTTTGGTAGATTTTTCCTTTTCTGAACTTGTGGTATCGTGGTCATTGTTGATTGAAAATGATTTTATTGAGAATAACTTGGATAATTACAATGACTCCTCCTTAAGGATTATATAGAGATTACATGAGTCTCAAGATAGAAGCAGTACCATTTCATAATCAAATTTAATCCTAATCAAATCTAAGATTTGATACCAAGCTATTTCAAATTCAAATCTACCTAGATATGAGATGAGATACAGTGTATCTCATCTCACTTTATTACAACACTTTGTATTCTCTAAACCTATCTCTAATAATTGCCACTTTCAGAAAATTCCCAAATAATATATGTGCCTGAGACAAATCTAGTCCTTTGTTCCACTCTCTTAGATACTGGCCCAAAACCCGAGGACCAAAGGTCCAACAGTATGGACCTAAGAACTACTGTATAGTGTGTCCATGCACGCATTTTCCTGCTTGAACATCTCTAATATATTTTAGAGAATATGAGGTGCCATTGGGAAGACAAGAGGGGCAGTCTAACGAAGGCATAGTAGTAAATGTGATGCTTATGCTAAGGGGGATGGATCAGTTTGGAAGTAAATGTCAACTAAACATTCTCTTTATAATGACAAAACTGGGAAGCCTTTCTTTCTTCCTGTAAAATTGATGAACTTGGGGCATAAGCCAAATGTTTCCACTACCTCTGATGCCTACTTTCACATTGAAAGCTATCCTGTACAAAAGTATACGGACGTATGGTAACTGAATTACTAGCATTAGTAAATTTTAATCATTGTACATTTTCCTGTTAATTTCCGTCCCGTGTTGGAACTTTTTGGTTAATATTTGATGATTTTATGATATGCACCTTTGTTAGTAGCAAACGATTATGCCTCTTGTTGTCGTGAACTGCATCCAATTTGCGGTGACTCATTTTTTTTCTCACATTTCTGTTATTAGACTTTCAAATCAATCTATAACATCAACTAAGTATGTCAGGCTGATAAAATGGCATGTGCCGTGGAATTTTGGTGATGCAGGCATCTGTGGAAGTAGATTTTTTCACAGAGTATGGTGAGGGGAGCAGGTACAAAATTGAAGAAGTAATAGGAAAAGGAAGCTATGGTGTTGTTTGCTCTGCATATGATACACATACTGGGGACAAAGTTGCAATTAAGAAGATCAATGACATTTTCGAACATGTTTCTGATGCCACACGCATTCTCCGTGAGATTAAGCTTCTTAGACTCTTGCGTCATCCCGACATTGTGGAAATCAGGCACATCCTGTTGCCACCTTCGAGAAGGGAATTCAAAGACATATATGTCGTTTTTGAACTCATGGAATCTGATTTACACCAGGTTATTAAAGCAAATGATGATTTGACCCTGGAACATTATCAGTTCTTTCTTTATCAGCTTCTTCGAGGACTGAAGTACATACACACAGGTTATATAATGCTACAAATTTGTGCACAACTTTTAGAGTTGTCCTTAGCCTACTTTATTGCAAATATAGTTAATTCTTGTGGATATAGCATATGTCAGCATGTTTATAACTCAAAGTAGTTGCTAACTGATCTTTATTATTTCAATTTTGATTTTTAAATTTCTTTCCTGTGTTTTTTCTTCAATGGTGTTGTAGCAAATGTCTTTCATCGGGATCTAAAACCAAAAAATATCTTGGCAAATGCTGACTGTAAACTCAAGATCTGTGACTTTGGTCTTGCAAGAGTAGCCTTTAATGATACTCCCACCGCCATATTTTGGACTGTGAGTTCCCTGTTAATTAACTGCATTGAGCACTTAAATTATTTTGGACAGTAAGTTGGTGGCACATTCAAGTTCCTGAGAATTCATGATTTTAATTTCCTGTTCTTTCAGGACTATGTTGCAACAAGATGGTACAGGGCTCCTGAATTGTGTGGATCCTTTTTCTCAAAGGTGCATGAACCATTTTTGTTTTTCATTTGTGTGGAATTAGTTTGATGCACTCTTTATTACTATTCTTGTTCTGTTTGAACTGATGTATGAATTTTATTTTTCTTTTAGTTTCTTTTTATTACTATTCTTGAAAGGCTCATGCTCCATTTTTTTTAAACTATTCAAAACATAAACAAAGAAGTATAGATAATGCTCTACTTCAATGTCCGTCACTATCTCACTACATGCTTAATTTTTATTTCTACCCTGTTGTTTTTTTCGCTCACTGTTTAGTCCCATGAATGAATCATGGCATGTAAGCTGGTCAATGCCACATTGATTATATTTCTATGAACTTAGCTAAATCTCTGAAGATATACAACTCTGTTGGACTCCCCAAAATGAATAAATTTGACAGGATATAATGATGGGATAGATCTTATAAATGATTCAACATTTCATGCTCTTAAAAGATAAAAGGGAGAGTTGGCTGAGATGGTTTAGACACGTTTAGAGAAGACCACTAACAGCTTCAGTATGAAGTGAATTGATACAAGTTGAATGCTATGAAAGGGGAAGAAGAAGCCCAAAAATGATGTAGATGGAGTTAGTGAGAAAAGATTTGATAACACACGATTTAACCAAAGTTATGTATTTTAATAGAATGTAATGATGGAAAAGGATTTGTGCTGCCAACCTCAAATATTTAGGATAAAGGCATTGATAATGCTCTTGAACAAATAAAACACCAAGGAGTGATACTTGTTTCTTTGCAATAATAGCACAACAAATGGTTCTTGTGCCATAATTCCTTTTAGGGTGGACATGGAGAAAGACCTACAACCATAGAGATTGCAGCTATGTAAATTACATGGTGGGATTGGGATTCAGAGAGGAACAAAGAAAGTGGATTATTTGAATAATATATTTCTCTATCCTTACTATATGGTGGGTATATTGGTTCTTTGATTTTGCAGCTTGAGGAAAGGGAAACCTAAATGAGTCATTATGAATCTAAAGAGATTTGAATGATTGGGAGATAGGTGAGTTTGGTAGGCTCCTTGGGCTGTTGGGGTCTGCCCTTCGTGGGACTCATAGAAGGGATTGTAGAATGTGGTCTAGAGGCAACAAGGGTCGATTCTCCGTGAGATCTCTAGCACAGTCGATCGGGCTAACCCAGCCCGGGTCTTTTCCTAATAGGGTTGTTTGGAATCCCAGTATTCCTACAAAAGTATCATTTTTCTTTGGACTACGTCTTTAAACAAGATTCTCACCTGTGATCACTTGAAATCGAGAGGGTGGAGTCTGGCTAACCGTTGCTTTTTGTGCCTTCAAGCGGAAGAGTTCCTAGATCATCTGCTTTTGCACTGTCCCTCTACTCGTGAGATTTGAGGTTTCTTCCTCTCCTGAGTTGGTGTGGATTGAGTCTTTCATTCTTCATTTCTCAACTTCTTATCTTTGCTGGAATTTGGTTGAGGGAGCCGGCTCAAGGTTGGCTATTTGGTATGTCTTGCCAGGTGCTATATCTTGGGCCATATGGAAAAAGAGAGTTTTTGAGGACTCTCATTTCCCTATTCCTCGTATTTGTTCCAGGTTCCGTTTTATGATCATGGAATGGTGTGCTAGCAGTCATGGGAGTGGGGATAAGGGTGTTTTGTTCTGATTTTCTGGCCGGGTAGGGTGGCTTACCCTTCAGGTAGGGGCCATCTTTGTAGCGGGTTTTCTTTTTCTTTTCTTGGTTCATGATCTTGTGAACTTTTTTTTTCTTTTTTGCTTTGTAGTTCCGTCTTTTCTTTCTCTTGCATAGTTTTGATTACCGATAAAAAAAAAAAAACATTCAACTTGCTAATAGCCTAATACTAATGGTGTCACATGATGTTTCTCAAATCAACCAAACTATACTGTATTCTTAGATGTTTTGAGTGGTATCAACCTTATCAGATCTCAATGAATTGTGGGGTCATATATGAAAAGATGAATGTATTATAGTTATTTTAAAAAAAAAAACTATATTGCCTACTATAATCAGGTCACTAGGTGCTGTTATGTGGGGAGTCTCAGAGATGCCATAGCATGGAGTAGACAAACGAGAATGACTCAATATGAAGGGTTCTTGGGCTAATTAACAGGCACTCTGAACCAAGCTGGAGGTTTCCTATAATTCACCTTTCATTTGGAAGCAGAGATCTGGTTAATGATTCGGCACCATGCCTTAGCGTTAGGGACATGGCAGGGTGCCAAAAGAATTGTCCGACCTGACTTCCTCTTTATACTCATCGGAGGTGAGGGAAGTTGGCTGGAGTGCTTGGATTTGATCAGATAAGCTATATCTTACATGACAACTCGTCTGTACTACTTTTCTCTTCAAACTGGATGGTCTTTGAATTTATTGGGGAACGTCTTTATGTCAAATACCGTCATTTGACTGTTCTCATCAGAATAGTTGTCTGATTATTAAGCTTGGAAAGCTTTCTATGATTAAAGAACCTCAAGAATATCATTAGTCATTCCCATACAGAACATAACTGTGGATTTAACCAACCCCTCTAGTTGATCATGCCAAGTTGCCTCCTTAATGACAATTTCTGTTCTGACAGTTAAACACGTGATTTAGAAAATGATTATTAGGTTTCAGCTAAAGCTCAACCAAAGTTACCCTATGCTTTAAGTCAAATGAGGAAAAAGGGGTCAATATTTTTATTCCCAATCCTACTCAAAGGAGTATTTTACTGAAAATGATTCATTAGTCTTTACCAACATGTTTTATAAAGCTGAAGTTTGTAGATGTGGCAAGTTTTCTAGACATACTTTCTTAACTTCCTAAAAGACTCATTTTCTTTCTGTATTTGTTTCAGTACACGCCAGCAATAGATATATGGAGTATCGGATGCATCTTTGCCGAACTTCTTACTGGGAAACCTCTCTTTCCTGGAAAAAATGTAGTCCACCAGTTGGATCTGATGACTGAACTGTTGGGAACACCTTCTGCTGAAGCCATTGCCAGGGTATGCTTCCTGTAATAAATCTGTTTTCTTAATATGGATGTATTAGATCTTTTTTAGTTGATATACTAAGCATTCTGTTACATATATCCCCTATTAATCAGTTATGTTTATGCAACCATTGATCTTATGTATACAGGTACGTAACGAGAAGGCCCGCAGATATTTAAGCAGCATGCGAAAGAAAAAGCCTATACCTTTATCCCAAAAATTTCCAAATGCAGATCCCCTGGCAGTTCGTTTGTTAGAAAGAATGCTAGCATTTGAACCCAAGGATCGACCTTCTGCTGAGGAGGTACAGTGGGTGTGACTCTTTTGTCTACTTCAGTTTTTACAATGGACATGCTCCGTCTAACAGAGCAAAATTGTGCCACAAGGTGTCAGGCTTTGGCGGATCCCTATTTTAGGGGCTTGGCCAAGGTTGAGAGGGAGCCATCTGCTCAACCAGTTACAAAGATGGAATTTGAATTTGAGAGGCGGAGGATAACGAAGGAAGATGTACGAGAGCTCATTTATCGAGAAATTCTTGAGTACCATCCAAAGATGTTGAAAGAGTTCTTAGATGGAACAGAGCCAACGGGTTTTATGTATCCAAGGTATTAATACCAAAAAAAGTTGTGTTCTAAACTTCATAATGGCCTTTAATTCTTGTCCTATTAGATCTATCCAAAAGAAAATTATGCATGTTTATTCCAGTGTTTTAAAACGTGAAGGCGTGAGGCAAGGCGTTAAGACCTCAAGATGCATGAGGCGTAAGCCTCGAGGCGTATTGCGTAAGCCTCACAACAAAAGCTTCATGCTTTCTCATTTTAACAAATAAATAAAATATAAGAAAAATTGTAAAAAGATTATGAAAGTTAATGAAAGATTATAGTGTATATATATATAGAGAGAGAGAGGGAGAGAGATACATACATATATATATATATATATATATATATATGTATTCGTGTAGATTGTGTGTGTTAGTGTAGACGCACGCGTACACATAGGAAATACTATATAAATTAGTTGAAACAAATAAAAAATTTAAAAAAATGACATTTAAGTCTCAGTTGTGACTAGAAACCTAATTTTAGTTAATGTTTGAGACGTACGTCATAACATAAAACGATCTTCAAGACATAATGTAATGTGTGCGCCTCATCTGGGTCTCATGGGGTTTATTAAGCCTCATGGTTGAGCCTCAAGGTGTTTTCCTTAAGCCTCGCCCCGAGGCAAGCCTCGAGGTGTAAGCCCCACACGCTTTTTAAAACACTGGTTCATTCCTGTGTTGGACAACTTTTTTGTCACCAATGTTCATATCAAACCTTATTGACCTAGTTGAACCTTATTTATTTATTTATTTATTATTATTATATTATTATTATTATTGTGTGTCTGTATGTGTGAGTGGATAGGTAAGCTGCTTGTATTTTAGAGGCCATGTCTCAGGATTTTGGAGCTCAATACCAAAATGATAAAGCTATATGGTGTATGGCATTCCAATCATTAGAGCTCAAAATAACGCACTCAAAACCAGTAACCCTGAATCTTTAATCCTAAACCATAGTTTGTATATGTTTCTTCTAACGTCTTAGGCTTGTTCTAAAGAGTTCTATGAACCAAACTCTCAGGTTAAATGTAGACCTGAATTTGGGATCTGGTGTCTTTGCACTAAACCGAGACCCGTCTTATCCAACCTTTGTAAGTTATAGACCTTGAACCGTACCAGCTTTATTTCAGCAAATAGGCATGGAAATTTCTATTTCTGCTCAATTACCGAGCTTGAGCCCCATATCCTGTCATGCTGTCATCCAGAAGCTGCAACTAGGAAGATTAAAGACACCATTCCAGAACCATTTAAATTATTCGCAGTATTCAGACACTTCCATGGGTTTTGACATATTTCTATATTTCTCCATGTGTTTTCATATTTTACATTTACCCCCTTATGTTGTTCAGACACTTAGTTCTCCCTCTGAGTTATTTATAGGGCTAAAATGTCTAAAATAACGCATTCAAAGCAGAAGTATAATTCCAAGGGTTAGAGAAAGAACATGGGTATTTGAGCAATTTTCCCTTAAAAAGTAATGAGCATTTATGGTTTCTGACAGAAGGAAATGTTTAAAGAGAGTTTGAACAAATTTGGGGTTATATATATGTAGAATATGAAGATAAAGAAAGATATATAAAAGTACATCAAAACCAAGGGGTACTCGGCTACTCATACAAAAAGCCAAAATCATCTTCGGTACTGTTTTGAAGTCCGGAATACTTGGTTAAAGCACCTCTTTTTGCCCAAACCAGAACTTCTGATTAAGCCCACATACGGAACAGTTTGTGACTCCTTTTTATTTTTTTTACAGTGCTGTTGACCAATTTAAGAAGCAATTTGCTCACCTTGAGGAGCACTACGGAAATGGTGCGACAGTTGCTCCACTTGATAGGCAACATGCATCGCTACCCAGGTATGCTATTTTATATTATGTTCAGTGTGCTGCTTCCATTTTTTTGGGTGCATCATTCAGGTGGCTGATTGAACTTCTATGCATACAGAGCATGTGTTTTATATTCAGACAGCGCAACACAGAATTCAGCAGAGGTCACTGATGATTTCTCCAAATGCTGCATCAAGGAAATTGAGAAACCACAACCAGACAGGAGTTGCGTGATACCCATGACAAGGGTTCCTCTCCAAGTTCCTCAGAGAGTCTTAGGTGAAGTGAATTCCCCCCCCCCCCCCTCTTTTCTCAATGCTTGTGCTATTCTGTTACTTCTGATTGTCACAAGAAGTACTTGGAAAACCAAAACTTTCTGTATATTTGTTAGCGGCTTGCACAAATCCAATCTAGTCCTCTCAGGTTGAGTTGTGATCTCCTCATAGTTCAGAAACCCGAAACTCGACTCGACTCGAAAGTTAGCTGGGTCGAGTAACTCGGAAAACTCGACTCAGTCAAACTTGGAAAATATATGTAATAACTTGGAAAACATGAGTTAAAAGAACTCAAAGTATGCTGGTTTTACAGCTTCAAGCCTATAAACTAGGTTTAATAGTACCCATAGTAGGTTGTCTTTGTAGACCCAAAAAAAATATGATGCAAAAATAGTGTGACGTTCGAGTTTAGGTTAAAAAAATGATAAAAATACCCGTATGTGACTCGACCTAGTCCGACAAGTCGAAAAACTCGACTTGACTCGACTGAGTCACCCGATTAACTCGGCAAATAGTGCCTCCGAGTTTTGATGCGACTCGACTCAAATATAAACCGAGTCGAGTAACTCGGCCGAGTTACACGAGTGACTCGTCGATTTTTCGAACTATGGATCTCCTTACCCCAATCCCCAACCGAAGTCGTGAAATGCCAACCCAACCTGGTGAACGAGTTGGGTCAGTCCAATTCGGTTGATCTCATCCCAAGTTGCACCATAGTTGCACTTTCTAAGAAATCCACGAAAGGTTCATTCTGTCTTACCTTGATAAAATTATGACCAGACTACAATTCTGGAATTTATAAAATCCATCTTGCATTTGTCTAAATCGACAGAAGCATCCATTGGAATGATCATTTTGATCTCAACTCATGAATAGGTCAAGTATTGAAGTTATAATGGCTGAGAGGTCTGAGGAGGACGACCGGATATGGTTAGGACCCGTTAGAGGGAATTATTATAAACCTCCAAGAACTAAATGGTGATTTCCTTTTGAAGTCCTTGAGCAAATGGGAGTTTGGGCATGATTCCAAATTATGACTGTTCTATCAAAACCTTTGCTGCTTAGTTTCCTGATCAGGTGCATATATAATATGTCCATTTCATAGTCATTATGATCATCACGACCATCATCTTAATGATAATATTACTATGTTGATGATTGTTCTTTCTACAGTCGAAACCTTGGGCTCCATGGTTTCCTGATCCGTGCATTATATAACTGCACAATCTGTCCATTTCATTATCACTGTCATTTTTTTTTATAGGTATCATCATTGTCATTTTCATCACCATCATAATAATAAGAGTCCTATCATGTTATTATTACCAATTTGTTTATTATTTTTGTCTGTTCTTACTTATAAGTGTTGCTGTAAAGTAGTACATTTTGGCATGTACTCCTAATCAAGATTGAAAAACTCAGCAAGACAGATTCATAACTTGACTGATCATGACATTGTGAAACCCAATTGAAACAAGAAGTTAGCTGACTCCGTAAGGCTTAAAAGTTGAGCATGCCATTAGTTTTTTAATTTTTTTCATCTCAGGTGACTTGCCTGATCAGAAGTAACTTGGCCATTTGCACTATTCTTTAGAAGAGAATACAATAATCTACAATAGGTTATATTTCTATTCAAAGCAATTATCATCGTATATCTAAAATGAAAATTTCAGATTCCTAGTCATAGACCCGACAAACCAATTTAAATTTTGAACGGACGGGGTGGTCGAATCTAAGTCATGATTTCCGAACCTTGGTTCCATTGATGTGATACTTGTGACAGTACTTTAACATTATTGATGTCTCTGATAACAAATGCTTTCGCTACAGGTGGTGCTGCAAAACCTGGAAAAGCTGTTGGCTCAGTGTTGCATTACAACTGTGGAACAACAGCAGAGGTTTTTGAACAGCGAAGGATGGTCAGGAATCCTTCCGTTCCCACTCAATATACTGCTTCTGGCTGTTCATATCCAAGAAGAAACCCTAGCTGCAAAAACGAGAGGGGAGAAGGTGAAGTGCTTGAAGGATCTAATGGGCTGCAGCCAAAGCCTCAGTACATGGCAAGGAAAGTGACTGCAGCTCAGGGTGGATCTGGCGGTCCATGGTACTGATTCCATACTGTGTTTTTGGTGTATCTCGACAGCTCGACCTTCCATTTGGAGGTTGATGGTGGGAGTCGTGGACCACACACCACCCTTCACATAAATTGGCAGTCCATTACCAACTCATCAGACATATGACATCAAGAGTGATGAATGTTCTTGAGTTCTATTTTCACTGATTATCTGTTCCAGGGCTTAAAAGGGGTTGAAGTCTTCTTTAGCTGTTGGGAAAGAGAAGTTTGGTGACTTCAGTTGTGCTATATATTAGTGGTCTGAAATATATACAGATAGAGGTATGGACAGTTTCTGACCGTGACCATGTTGCCATCCAGTTCATATCAAAGATGAGGATTGGAGGCTCAAATGATCAAATCAAGGACGAAGGGCTATAGGAGAATATACATCAACTTATCTATTTCTTTATGCTGTTTTTTGGGTAGGTAATGACTATTCCTGGCCTCTTTTTTACTTCTCCATAAATGTTATATACTTATATTTCTCTGCAATGTATAATTTTTTCTTCTAAATAAGAACCCTCCATTTGTGCATATCATCCAATTGCATTTAGACGTCTGACTGTCAGATTTAGCCTGTTGGCAACGAGGTCAAAAATGGCAACGACTAAGCCAAAACACCACAAGCCTGAGTTGTTAAAGATAAAAACATTATTGCAATAATTTCATTGATCGATGGTTTTACATGAGTAATACCCTAGATTGAGTAAGTAAAAGCATGCTCATTCCATTTTAATACAAGCATTTGTTGTTAAAAATTAAGCTTTATCACATGCGCAAATAGATCACTGGAATTACATAAGTAATTCATAGGTTGAGTAGAATTTATATTTAGGGATTACCAATTAATTTCCCCCCACCTCTTGCATGAGTGGTAGTGGTGTGGCCCTCAGTGGAGGGAGGTCTGGGATCTAATCCCCTAGGGTATGAATTGCAAGAGCTCCAATGCCCAAGCTAACGTCTGACCAACTGCAAAAAAATAATTAAAAAATAATAATAATTATAATGACCTTATAGATATAATATATATTTTTGGCTGGTGATATCATTTACCTAGCAATCATCAGTTAGGTGATGCCATTTACCTAAAAAAGGCGATGCCATTTACTTAACAATCATCAGTTAGTGGTTAGTAAAAGAGAGTGAAACTTTTGCAAGATATCACCATCGGGAATAGATCTCACAATTTCTCTCATAAGAGAGGCCACACCCTACCATTAGAGCAAGCAGTGGGGTGTAGCTTATAATTATAATGAATTTGTCGCTTTCCATGAATGATTTTTTTCATGTACTCCCAAAATTATCTAAGTACACTTGCTTTTTTTTTTTTTTTCGTTTTTTAGGTATTTGGCTTTTGTTATATTAAAAGATTGATGAGATATCTCATAAAAAATGAGAAGGTTGTGAAACACACATTTTCTCATTACCATGCTATTAGTAGGGTTGTAAACAGACCAAATTTGCTTATATCCGAAACTGATCTGATTAAGAATCCGACAGATTTGAGTCTATTATGAGATCCATGGAATTCTGAATTGTCCAATTCAAATATGATTATTTATTCAAGATTTGAATCTAATCCGAATCTGATTAATATCGGTATTTCTAAAAAGTAATTTCTAACCTCGTTTGATATTGGTTAATAATAATAAGCTAAGCCTGATGAAAGTTTTGTTTCGATTGTTCTTTACTTAAAAAATAGTTTCCTTTTATTATTATTTGGGAATCGGCAAGCGATGAGTTTGCAGGTAATGATGGGTTTAGAACCCAGATTGAGGTTTCAACACCCAAGATTTCACCAAACTTGAATTTCATTTTCAGATTATTTATTCAACCACTAAATTATAAACACAATTTTGTGATAATTGAATTTCCTCTCATCTTATGCAAATATAGTTTCCTCTTCTGATTATTTCAGCTTGGCCATGATTCATAGACTTTATATGGGGACTGTCAAACTATCTTGGATAAAATGTTGAAAAGCAGAAGCCCAAAGTGACGTGGGATGGGTTGGCAAAAAAAAAGCTCAAAATAACATTAACAATGCCTCAAAGAAGTGCATGCTTTTATGTAGGAAGCATTAGTTATTGGGAAGCTGGTGATGGAGCATTGCTGACACTTAAAACGCATACACAGCAGAATTTTGATACAAGGTGGTCTACAAAACAATAGGCAAAATACTCCAAGAAACCTTCATATTACAAGAAAATCATGGACACCACATGACCCACTAATTTTAACTCTTTAACAAATGGAAAGGTGAGAACAATCGAAAAATGTTTCTAATCTAGTGCTTTCTTTCCTTTTTTTTTTTTTTGGCTATAGAGGGGATGGGGTGAATGGAAAGCTGCTGTTACTATACCCTTTGCTTCACCCACCTTCCGTTGATGTCACTCCCGTCAAGGATGGCTTCATTCCCATGCCTGAAGACAAATGACGGAGTCCTCACCGACCTTGGCCACGTATTCCAAGAGTTCAGTCAGGACGGATGGACAACTTTCCTTCAAGTATTCAAACCCATCCGTTTGCATCACAGCTACAGACATCAATTCAACAACTTTAGTATACTAACAACATATTCATAAGAGAGAATTAGTGAGGCAAATATAGAAATTAGAAACTCTAGGCATGCCCAATCAAGAAGGAAACTCCCAAATGAAGCCTTCTTAAGACATAATATAGGCCAATATAAACATAAGTGAATTTTGGGTGGGGACTGCCTCCATATATTCCTGGGGACAAGTTAAGAAACCGGCTACATGCTGTGCCTATCCTGAAGAGTATCCTTTGCACTTAGCTAACCAACTCATTTGCAGACCTACGAACTTCAATGTGCAGAACTATTTATCTTTTTTTTTTACTACAGGTGTTACTATCTTTTCTAAGAATCACAAATACAACATTTTAGACCATGGTTTTTATTTTCAGCAAAATTTCACAATATTATGGTTGCAGTACCCCCCTCCGAAATCAATATCCCTAATATTTCGGGCTGCACCATTTCAGACGAAATCTCAAAATTGGGGAAAATAATACTTACCAATATTTACCGAAAAAATAAAGTTATTTTTATCGAAATCTCATGAAAGTTTCTGAAATTTTAAGATTTTGTTTAAAATGTAAGACAAAAATCTTTTTTAATTAGATTACAAATTTAATTAGATGTTTATCCATAACTATAACTAGTAAGGAACTTGTGCGATGCACGAGAACTTTTAAATAGAAAAAGAAGTAATACGAAATAATAGTTCAGCTCATTATTGATGTATTAATGTAATGTTAAAAAAAAAGTGAATAGTAAACCACTCGATACCTGATCTATTGTAACACCACCGTGTCATGCGTCCCTTTAACCCCTTTTAACCATGGTAAATTAAGGTCAAACAAATTAAGATTAAAAGATATTTTATTTATTTATTTATAAAAACCATGTTGGATGGATGAACATAGGAGTGGTTGAATCTTAACCACAGTTAGTGAGTGTAAAAAGAGGTTGTGGACCACCTCTAGCTTACCAAGCAATAAGCTAAACATTTTCCTTTTATAAATATTTAAGGGACACAAACAAAATCATTTATATTTATAAAAAAGAAAAAACCATAGTAAAAATCATATTTTGTATAAAATAGATATTAATTTGTATTAGAATATTAATCAGTTTTCCTACATTCTTATTTAAAGGGGAAAAAATTCATGGTCATTGAAATTTAGACTAAATAAAATAAAATAAAAATTTTAAATAAATTAATATAATGAAAATACATTAAAATAAATTAAACAGTAGTAAAATACATGACAAATATTTATCCGTCGTGGAATAGAGAGAAACTAAATGTATTGAATTTCTTTAGTTATTATAAGTTTTATAAAGAAACAATAGGTGTGTCTATAACATTTGACTTGACTCTTGAGTATAATCACCAAAATCTGTTTGGGATTAAAACAGTGGCTAATAGAGGTACATGTCCCCCAAGTTCAAAAGTGTTGAGAAAATCTAAGGTGACTAAGTAGGATTGAAGTTCTTGTTCCCAATCACCAATACTAATAGATTAGCAATATCACCTAAGGACATGCGTTTAGGACTGAAACATTAACAGGAGTATATGGGGTTGAAGAAACTATTCAGGTTCAAGGCTGCCCGTTAACACCCCTAATTGCACTCATCTCTCTCTAGAAGCAATGCATCCTTTCATTATATAAATGTTCACAAATCTTGTTATTATTATTATTTTTTTTTGGTTTTAAAGTCATGCAACAAACACTAAACACACACAGTCACCCAGTCACGCATATGGTTACCGCTAAAGTGCCATAAGAGTAGACACATAAACTCACTCCAAACTGCCCTGACCATATGTCTCCCTCAAAATAAACCGATGTGCAAACCAAATACATTGGAAAATCGTAATGATCCCAAATCTTAAAGAAAACATTCTGCAGAACTTCCAAAGACAATATTTGCCTGAAGACATAAAATCAAATTAAAACCCAGAAGAAGAAAGATTAGGAAATAAAACAGAGAAGTGGTTGAGAGCTACCAGAGTAGAAAAGGTTCCTAGCCGTAGAGTAATGTTCCTCTTCATCTACTTTCAGAATGGATGTGATACCTGAAATCCAAACACAAAGAAGAATTACGATCATTAATCATTAATGAAGAAACACTAAAGAAGAATCAAGATATTGATGAAGAAACACATACATAAATAGATGGAAAGAGAAAGGAAAATTGAAAGAGAAGGAAAAACGGAAAGTGGCATGGAGAGGAAGTAAGCGTATTGGTTTTTTTTTAAGACTCGGGAGTTCGGTTTAGGAAGTTTAAGAAACGGTGAAGAAGTGAAGCATTGACACCACTTGGGAATGAGGAGAGAGGAAGAAGTGAAACAGAAAAATAGAAAGATGGGTTGGAAGCACGAAGAGGTAGTTATCACTATCACCCACGTTGAAGGAGTCACAACGCTTATGAATTGTTACACAGTTTTAAAATGGAGGTTCAAAAGGTAACCATGATTTAAGGTTTTGGTCGAAAGTCTCTGTAGAAAATGAAGAGGCGGGTACCAATCGGTTTTATCAAAAAAGGTTTCACGTGTTTTGGATGAACACGTCTCTTAGTCCTTCCTCTACACTCAAATAAATTCTGAGGGTATTATAGTAATGGCAGCAAATCCTCTCCGGTGATAACCGAATTTTGCAAATCCGGTTATCACCCCTAGAGGTCACCACGTGTCTCCTTTGACACCCCTTAACCGTGGGTAAGGTTCACCCAACCCTAGGGTTCACCCCCCTATTTTTGGTTTTTTTTTTTAAATAATAATTCTTTTTTAAAATTAAAAAACTGTTTTTAATATTAAAAAAACTCTAAAAACAGTTTTTTAATTTAAAAAAAAGAATTATTATTTTAAAAAAAAATAGATGGGTGGACCCTAGGGTTGGGTGAACCTTACCCACGGTTAAGGGGTGTCAAAGGAGACACGTGGTGACCTCTAGGGGTGATAACCGGATTTGCAAAATCCGGTTATCACTGGAGAGGATTTGCTGCCGTTAGTAATTATCAATCTAACTACCCTCAAACCTATAACTATTGGGACTCCCACAATTGCACGATCTCTTCAAAAATTGAAATTCTAACTGTATGTGTTGTTTCCCGCTTACGGATCTTCCATTCTTATCTCATCTTCAAATCATCTCATCTCCAAATTAGAAGAAAAGTTTACTCTTCCAACAATTTATCTCATTCTTTATTTCTCAAATCATGGGATACGGTAATCTCAAGTCTATTTATCTGGATTCATCAAAGCTGCAAGTTAGTTTCAATTACTTAAATCTGTTTTTATTTTTTAATCAATGTGGATCACTAAAAGAGAACCGAAATCATTGAAGATATCGAGCCCTCCATTTTAGATCCACCCAACATGCTCTTCAATATCCTTCTTTCCCGCAGATTCTATGAGTGTAAGATTTCGCATATATAAGAGACTGGCCACACAGTTGGATCAGTTGCATGATAGTTTCATTTATTTAAATTTGTTTTTCTTAATCTATGTGGACCAACGCCAAAAGACCCGGTATCACTAAACAATCAACCTGCTCCATTGCAGATCTGAACAATGAGCTCTCTAATATCTCTCTCAGTTGGATCAGTTTCAGGTATGTTTTGTTTATTTAAATCTGTTTTTTTTTAATCAATGTGAATCACCAAAAAGATTGATTAGTTAAGGGTTCATTGATAAAACAGTGGACCCGTGACTTTTCGAAGCCAGGAATGCATAAATGCTTTTATTCCTATTTCCCTCTTTCCCATTTCATATATTCCTATTGAGTGGTGCTTGCTTAAAATCTTTAATAAAATCAATAAAATCACTGAAATTCTTTAACTCACTTAAAATCCTAAGTTATGTTTTTACTACGACGATTGAGTTTCATAAATATCAATGTTGTATATAGATTGTTATTATAGTTTTATTTATATTTGTTTTAATCATTACAGGATTCGCAACATTCAGACGAATCTCTATATATTTGGTGATGACGATGTTTTTATGTACGTTGATATTTTCAATTATTTTTCGTACACTTCTGCTCTATATTTGTAATATATAAACTTTTGTTTTTCATCATAGTAGTTTTAATCTATTTATGAAATATTACATTCTCGATTGAACACGGTTGAGCTTCTCCAATACTAATATGTTCATTCGTCAAATTTAATATGTTTATTTGTTAGTTTATCAATAAGGATGTATTTACATCAATGACATCATTAGAAACGATATACTCACCTTCTAATAATAAGTTTAGGATTAGGATATTATTGATTACATTGAACTATTAATTTATTATTATGTTAGCTAGACACTAGTATATCATTAAAAATATTATTTCAAATCATTTGTTGTATTTCATTAGAACTGTTCTAGTGTAGTGTAATATAATAGGATACCTAATAAGTTAGGATAATTATGATCCATAAGCACTTACTAACCTATTTAAACTAGAAAACCTAAATATTAGGATGCTTGATAACTATTATCGTTTAATTTTATAAAGGTAATTTTAAATGTTTAATCTACAATATTAAATCTAGAATTAATAATTTAATAAGTTCTATTAGTTGGCCCAATTTCCAAGATTTTCGTAATATTTCAGAATATTTTGACAGAATAAAATATTCGAAAAAATTCTAAAATTTCGGATCCGGCTCCTCTGCTCGAAATGCCTTGCTCGGATCTTGCATGGGTCAAGCAAGACACGTCATATTAAAGGGATCCAACCGCCCATTTTTCGCCGGGGTTGAACCTAAAAAATGAGAGCCAAAACCAACCCGATTCTCTCCCTCTTTCAAATCTCAAGCCCTGAACCAGAGAGGAAAAATCTGAGGTTCCAACCCCCTCTCTTTGTCTTGCAACTCTCACTCTTGTTGTTTCAAGAGACGAAACGAGAAGCTTTTCCTTCTCTACTTTCTTTCTCTCTGCAACTTTTACCAGGTTTTTGCACAGAAGAAGAACGGGAGGGATGACTGGTTATAGAGCTGAAGGCGATTATGATTATCTGTTCCAGGTGGTTTTGATTGGAGATTCGGGCGTTGGAAAGTCGAATTTGCTTTCGAGGGTCACGCGGAATGAGTTCAGTCTCGAGTCCAAGTCTACGATTGGGGTTGAATTTTGCTACCAGGAGCTTGAATGTCGATGGGAAGGTCATCAAAGCTTAGATTTGGGACACTTCAGGCCAGGAAAGGTGACTTTTTTTTTTTTAATAATAAAAATCCAAAACTTTTGATTTTTCTTGTTTCCTGATCTGGGGTTTTGATATCTTTTGCTCTCCTTGGTTTTCTACCATCTCATGGATTCAGGTATGCGGTTGAGGCACTTAGCTTTGTTGAATCCGAGATGAGGCTCCAGAATCTAGAAGGTCAGCAATCAAACCCTAACACAATTCTTATATTCCCTTGTTGTTTCTCGATTATGATATTGGTTTATTGTTTTTTGCAATCTGTTCTGCTTGTTTTTCGTTCCATTGAAGCATTTCATGGCGAAGAGATGCTCCATCTCTTCGATGATTTGATAACGCGTCTCTGCATTGGAGAATCGTCTACAGTAGATTGTGTGTCTTTGATTCTGTTACTTGTTCTTCAGTTATGATTGATATTTATTTGTAGCAATCAGTATTCTTACGTCCCATTTGATTTGTTTACTCAATCGTTTGAATAAAGAAGCATTCGATCTCATAAACAAAACACGTATTCCCTCTTTGAATTAGAGAATCCATTAAAAGTAGGGATGGTGGAAGAATCAAAATGCATAGACTTATTGGTTCGCCTTTGTTGCATTCAATAGAGGGATTCAATAACTGTAGGAAGAAAAAAGCAGAAAGAAAGTAAAAGGAAAATGAGAATCAAAGTCCAGTCATTCAACTTTTGTAATACTTCTGCATCTTCTTTTTTACAGATCTCTGATAACATTTACCTAAAATACAGCTTCGGCTTGTAATTCATTGGAGCTTTAGATACTTCAGTAGCCTGTTAAGGAGAAAACTTAATTCATACTTCTGCATCTTCTTTTTTACAGATCTGCTAATAACATCTACCTAAAATAGTAAAATACAGCGTCAGCTTGTCCTTCATTGGAGCTTTAGATACTTCAGAAGCCTGTTAAGGAGAAAGAAAATAGAAAGCATTCGTAGCCCATTAGAATATCCCTAATATATTCCAAAATGTTCTGATTGAAAATTAATAGTAAACATCCAAATTGTTGAAAGATTTTAGTTTAAGTAGCAATGCTGGCAAAATATTCAGCTAAGCTGGAAAAGCAGTATTCTCAAGGGAAAGCGATAAATAAATAATTAAAGTTTCAAAAGAATGTATAGCAAATAAATGATCAGTTGGGAAGAGTCTCATTGAATTGAAATTAGAAGGAGAGGATCATGCATTATATTTTATATAGGGACGGTTCAAGCTAAGAAACCATAGGACCAAAAGCATGTCATACATAATGAGTATGATTAGATCTCATGTTGGGCTTTCTTTGGAGTAGTGACAGGATAAGAATTTGAATGGACTATGGATAGACTTGTTTCTTTTTTAAACACTGAGCAGTTAGGGAGGTGGAGGTTGGCTGTTATGACCAACCAAAGAAATTGATGGACCACTTTAAGTTAAGGCTTCAGAGGCTTTCATTTTCTTAATTTCATAGTTTAGCCCAGGTGGCTACCAGGTGGACCTTTAATTACTGGGTGCAATGACAGTGCAATCTCTTCAGACATGCTCAACTGTCTGGTTCAGGAGGAAGATGGACCACTTATATCGAACATACTTTGAGATATATGGAATAGTGTGTACATGAAGAGAGTAACAAGCATGAGCCGAGTCACTAACCGATTGAGTTAGCTTATCCTTGGAGGCTAGAAGATGGAGTTAGAATGAGAATACCATTTATGAGGTGCAATTTTAAGACTATTCAGATAAGTTATCCTAGGAACTAGAAGAACCCAACATAACTCTAAATGTGAAACTTTCCGGTACCATTTGGATTATCAAATGAAATAGCAAACCCTAGATATCAAATCAAAGGGAATGAATCTTTCCGGCACCATTTGGATTATCAAATGAAATAGCAAACCCTAGATATCAAATCAAAGGGAACGAATCATAAGATGAAAGAAAGAATGAGAATGAATAAAAAAATTACAGGCAAAATGAAGAAAAAGATTTTTAAAAAATGGAAGAGATAGAGGAAAGCTTACCTTGCGACGGCGACGGCAATGGGTGGAGATAGCGACGGTAGTGGATGGTGTTATGTTCATTTATTTTGGTTATGCCAGATTTTGATTTTTATTTCTTTACCTCTTATTGTTTTATTTTGTATTTTATGCATTTGTTTTTTTTACCAACAGGGCAGAGTCTGTATGGGACTGTTGGGAGTTCATTTTACATAGCTCCTGAGGTACTGGCTGGAGGCTATAACCAAGCTGCCGATGTGTGGAGTGCTGGTGTTATCCTTTACATTCTTCTTAGTGGGATGCCTCCCTTTTGGGGGAAGACTAAGTCAAGCATCTTCAATGCTGTAAGAGTAGCTGATCTACATTTTTCTTCTGATCCTTGGGATCACATATCTACATCTGTCAAGGACTTGATCACTGGAATGATCTGTAAGGATCCTTCTCAAAGGCTCACTGCGGCACAGGTTCTAGGTATGTTGGTCACATACTGTCTGTTTAGTTGATACACTTATCATAGATTTTGTAACTGTGGGATTCATAAACTCTAATACATTTTCTCAATCATAAACATAATTGATTTTTTTTATAAACAAATAAAAGAAAAAATATCATTTTCTAAACATATCAAATCAAAGGTATTGGTGGCTAAAATAAATTATCTAGTGCTGTGTAGTTGGCCTATTTGTGTGAGAGTTGTGCGGAATGCACGTGCGATGCACGTGATGATTTGTAAATGAAAATACATTTTCTCATCCATAAACATAATTGATTTTTTTTATAAACAAATAAAAGAAAAAATATCATTTTCTAAACATATCAAATCAAAGGTATTGGTGGTTCAAAATAAATTATCTAGTGCTTTGTAGTTGGCCTAATTGTGTGAGAGTTGTGTATTCTTTCTTTTACCCAATGAAAAAAATTATCACAAACCCACAAATCCATACATGTTGGCATAGAGCACAATTTTTTATAAGACAAAAGAAGGAAAAATTAAAGGAAAATGTATTTAAATGAAATCAATGAGAGAGAGGACAGTAGTATTCGGACCTCCTGTACGCTGAGTTAATGATTATCACCCCTTTACATTTCCACCCCTCTTTTCCTGCCGATTATTGCATCGTACTCATGGAATCAAATTGTTGAAATAGAAGGTTCCTTCTCTCATCTCTATATTCGCACTCGTTGATCATTCGCTGTTTAAATTGAAGAAGTGGTGGATGACCGCGAATCCCGATTGAAGATGCTATGGATTATGTGACAATTGTTCTGTACTCATCTATATAATCGTTTCTGTCAGCAAAAGCTATTAAATCATCTCATGTTGAGGGTGATCATTTCATGTTGAGGGCTATCTCAGATATCCTGGAAAGACTCCAATCAATTATGGATAATTTTCATTCATGTCATGACTAATCTCTCAAGTTGGGACTATAAATGGTGATTGTAGCAATCGCTAAAAACTTAATCTCAGAATGTGACGAAGCCAACTTTGAAATTCATAACCATTGGTACTGCATTGGTCAAGTCACATTGTGGGATTTCAACTTGGTTGAGGCTTAAACCCTGAATTGAGAAGCCCTCAATTGCTTATTTCCTGAGTTTTGCTTATAATGTTGGCTTCCCTCCTTGGCAGATCACTCCTGGATGAAGGATTATGTACAGGCGACTGAAAAACCTTATGATTCCGAAAATGTAAGTGATGAACAATTGGACGTGGGTGGCGGCTCCTTCTCTACCCCATTTAATGTCAGGAATCAGGACCTCAGTTTCGGTGCTGGATCACCTGTTTCTGGTGATGGTCAACCAGGACATTCACCTGCATTTGCATGCATATCATCGTTTTCTTCTTTCTTAGTTGATGCCACCACACCTTCATTGGTATGGAGGTTTTTCTTTCCATAGTTGTTGTGAATCCAATGCCCCGGAGTTCTCTTCCCCGGTTCCCTCAATGCCCAGCTTTGCATTCTTCAGTCCAAGTTCTGCAGTTGAGCAACATAACAACTTGTTGGGTTTTGCAGCCAACATCTCAAGAGTGGATGCAATCCATGGAGGTATGTTTCTTATATTCCCATTTATTACTGTACTTGTCCAGGAAAATCTAAATCTAATCTATAATCCTCTTAGATCATGCGAAGTCAAGTGAGAAGCTCTTTATGTTGCCTGTTTCTCCTCTTTGTTTTGGGCGAGAGGCTGGGGAAATGGAGCACAAGGCAATTGAAGTACGAAGAGGAGGAGCAACAGGGTCCAGGATGTTGGGCATCCACAACAAAAGGAACCATACGATTGGCCTTGGTGAGCTTGAGCAGCTTGATCTCATGGTGACTGAATCGGTTATCCGGTGGGCGTCATGCACGGATTTGCCGAGTGCCCCATCTTTGAGATCCTCCCTTGTCTGTTGAAAATGAGAAGCAATCATAGTACAAGATAAAGAGATGGGACTCAGTGTAGGAGTTAGATGCTGAAATTGATGTACCCACCTGAAATATTTGAGCTAATGTAATGTGTATTTGGTTTGTATCTGAGTTTGAAGAACTGGATTTTGGTGCCTAGTGCCAGATTCAGCTATAGGCCTGATTGATGTGGTGTGATCAATGATGTTGCTTTCTGATTTTGAGTAATTCCTAGTTGTTACTATTAGTATAGCAAAGTAAGGAAGTCATGTCTAATGGGGTTACTTGGAACATAACAGCAGTAGTTTCCAATGTTCATTATGCGTGGTTTGTTTTGATGTAAAATAGGAGGAAACAAATCAAATCCGTGAAACATTTTCCATGTGTCGTTTGTTTGTAAGTAAAATCTATTGGAAATAATGTTTTATAAAAAAGGAACAACTTCTATGGAAAATGACTTGTGATTTTCAATGTTCCTTTAGCCAATGCAAGTGAAAGAAATTTTCCGCCTTATTTTCAAGAATGCAACCAAACAACAAAAACGAAGTAAAATTTTCAATTTTTTTTACCATAAAAGCTTTTAGATCGTAAATGATTTATGTGATCCCAAGTGGGATTTTTTTCCCATTTCTCAAGACTCATGAAATGGAACTCTTTTGACTAGACTCACTAATAACCCAGCCCTTTCTTAGGACTTCATTTTCCAACCTTAAATTTTGAAAAAACCTGGAAATGATCTCTTTCTTATTCAGGCGATTACAGGAATCTCACCATTAAAAATGACTTTTGTCTGCAATGAATATGTTTGACAAATGGTGAGTTACAAACACAGCAATGGCCCAATAGAAGACTTGGCCAACAATCATAAAGAAGTAAAAGAATAATTTTGACATGGAGTTTGAAACAAAAAGTTATAACTTTCATTCCCCTCTTTCAACATATTACAAGTACTTATACAAAGACATTTCACCAACTTATGAAGATTGACCCTCTTTCATGTGTTTAGAATCCTAATATAAGATTCTCAGTTCCTAAACAATGCAAAATTGGAATAAATAGAGAAGAAAATATATTTTCAAGGGATCACTGCATCAATGCACTCAACATAATACACGATATATTCTCAAGCTGCTAGAGTATGTTCTTGAATTGCTTTTGCCAGCTTATTCCTCTCCTCCATTGTTTTTGTCCTTACTAAGTAGGTAAGTGCCACAACATTATCACCTTTGCCACTACCGTTTCCACTAGTGTCTCCCTACAAAAGTTTACTGAAAAGCCCCATGATAAATTGCAGAAAAAGTGTACAACACAATTCCTTTAGAAATACTTGCATTAAGCCAGAAGGACCAGAAAAAAGGATCCTCCCTGCCTTTTCTTTACGTGATACCCATACAAGACAATTGTGTTCCACTATTTTATGGTTCCCACACAGAGATTCGATGTTAAAGATCAATACATTCAGATAATTCAAACCAACCAAACCATCAAATATACAAGGAATAGTCAAGAAATTGTCCATCAATTGGATGGTTGTAATCAATGTTACTTGGTTCGGCGGTTCGCTCGGTTCGAATTCGGGTTCGTAATTCGTAATTTGCCACTCTAGGGTGAACTCGGTTCGTTAGGGGTAGGATGAGTCGGTTCGCTTAGGTTTTTAGTTTGATTCGCTAGCTTGGTTCGCCTATATAATATTAATATATTATATAATTAATTGTGTAAATAAATAAATTATAAATAATTATTTTTAAAAAGGCATTAAAAATACATTTAAAATTAAGAAAAAAACAAAAAAAAAAAGGTTTTATGGCCGGTTCGTGAACCCAGAAAACAAATTCGCCAAATTCAAAGTATAAGTTCGCTGAACTTAAAGAACAAATTCGTTAAATCCAAACAAAAAGTTCGTTGAATCCAAATAAAAAGTTCACGGAATCCGAAAAACAAATTCGCTGAACCATAGCTATTGGGTTTGCTGATTTTCACGAACCGGAACGAATTGAACCACGAACTGGTTCACTCCGAACCAGTTCGCGGTTCAAACTAGTGGGTAGCGAACTAGGTAACCCTGGTTGTAATCATCTAATAGGTTAAACTTTTGACTTATAACTTTGTGTGTAACTACTGCTTCTTCCGGTCTCCCGTATTGATCCAAGCATCATAAAATCCAGTTTATATGCATTTGTATACAACTCAACAGAAAATACGAAGACATTTTGAAAGTACGTTGGAAACTTAATTCTGAGCTGAATATGGCTCCGGTGCAGTATAATAAGTCAGCCACAACTCATCCCCACTTAAAAACATAAAATGGTATTGCAACTATTTGGCATCAGCCTTCAAGATGTATTACCGATGTATGGAATATATTTCAACTGCGGAGTTCTTCTGCAGATTTGTTTTGATGTCTGGATATAATAAAGCATTAAGCAATACTTTTCCAACCTGCAATCAAGTAAAATGACAACTAGAAGTGAATTGTCTGCTTAAAAAAAAAAAAGGAAAATTAAAATCCAATTTTTTTCTCCTCCGATGAACAAGAAACATAAGATTCACTAACTCTTGGCGTTTAACATGTGTCCCTTTTAAGTTCTTTTAACTCTAGGTAAGGGGTCTTATCGAGCTTGGAGCGCTACGAAGAACAAGAAGTTCGGTGGTCAACATGTGTCCTTTTTAAGTTCTTTTAATTGTAGTTGAGATTCACTGACTCTTGGCATTCAATAATATATTCTTGATTTTCAAAAGAAAAAAATAAATTTGAGGAGTTAAAATTCTTAACCAGAATTAATATTTTTTTATATTTTTTAAAACTAAGTTTATATTGTTGAATTCCAAGGATTATTGTTGATTCCCAAGATGTGAATCTTAACCATAACTAATCAATGTTAAAGGAGTTATATGTTGGTGGGATTTCTTTCTTCTTTTTTTTTTTTTTGTGAGAGACACGTGGTTAGGCCGCAACCCCGGTTAATAGGGTTAGTAGGTTAGCATCTGTTCTAAGTCATGGGCGGGTGGAGATGACAACACTCAGACCCTCCCATGAATGGAACCCGGATCACTAGAGTTCAATCCCGATCAATCTCATCTCTGACAAGAGTGGGGTCTCGTTGTTTAAAACTTGTTAAGTTTCTCTTTTAATTGAGATTAATTATTTTAGGATAATAGTTAACGTACTCATGGTTTTCATTTTGTAACCGAATGGCCATACGTCATTAGTCCACTCCCCAATTTTAAACAGAGGACTGGGAAGAGGACCCAGGGTCCTCTTCTAAGCTGACCGCAGTGTCTCCTTGTCCCTTTTAACCCTTATTTAATCATGGTTAAGCTTAATTAAATTAAAATAAGTATTTTTGTTTTTTTAAAAAACCATGGTTAGATTGCTTAACATCTACAGACTCGGGAATGGAGTATGCCGAACAGGTGCTTTATGTGTCTTCAAGCGGAAGAGACGATGAACCACCTTTTATTGCATTGTCTGGTAGCAGTGGAGGTGTGGAGTCATTTCATATCTCGTTTGGGAATGGTTTGGGTATTCCCCTTGACTTTGCGGACTTTATTAGAGGGTTGGCAGTGCGATAGAGGTGGAGGAGTTTGGGAGGTGATTTGAGGAGTCCTTCCTGGGGCGATCTCTTGGTTTCAATGGAAGGAGAGAAATGAGAGAGTGTTTGAGGATGTAACGACTTCAGTGTCCCGTCTTTGTGGTCGCATTCGTTCGCATATTTTGGAGTGGGTGGGGGCCCTTTGCCCTAGGGAAGATATTCAACTGTTCGAGCTTTAGTTTTGAGCAGTCCTTGTGGGGAGGGGGTTGTAGGTGGCATGTGTTAGTTGTCAGTTTGGTTGTTACCCTCTTGTGTTTTTTCTGTTATTTTTTGAATAAATAGTGCTATTGATTAAAAAAAAAACATAATTGATGAATAGTAAAAAAGGGGGTTGGACCAATGAGGTAACTAAGGTCAGCTTAGAATCTGACCCTGGGTCCGTTTTCCATTTCCTTTTTAAATACTCACCTACTCTGGTTAAGATTCACTTAGCCCTAGGGTTAAGCAATCCAATCATGTTTTTTCTTTTCAAAAACACAAAAAACTAAAATCTTAATTTTAATTTAGTTAAGCTTAACCAGAATTAAAAGGGGTGTTAAAAGGGACATGAGGACATGGGGTGAGATATGAAACAGACCCATGGGTCCGCTAATCACTGCTCATTATTTTAATATTTATTTAAAAAGATCAAAATAATAATCTTAAAGATTAATAAATCTTAACTACAATTGAAAACGAGTTACAAGGAAAGACACGGTGAGTTTTAAGGGCGAGACACACTCCTCGCGAGGTAAGGATTATTTCCTTTGAACCACATAGTATCTTATCTGTATGTCGTGTAGTGAAGTTTCTCATTGAGCAGTGACTAGCGGACTTCGGGGGAGTTCAATCGCACCCGCAGGGAGGTCAACAACACATGAACTTTTAAACTTTATTTATTTTTACTAATCATAGTTAAGATTCACTCTTAGGGTTCAACAACCTAATCTTAATTCTTAGAAATTCTTGTTTTAAAAAAATTAACCTTATGGTTATAATTTCTTAACCCTAAGGTTAATTTTTTCGAGGGATAAAGCTTCTGAGATCCCCTTAGGGCCGAGACCACCGAGACCGTGCTCTAAGAGCATGGGATTTCAGGTGGGGCCTACCATGTGAAATGGGCCCCACCTGAAATCCTATGCTCTTAGAGCATGGTCTCGGCCTTAATGGGTCTCAATAGTGGTCGTTTTTCAAAATATTTATTCTCTAAAGACTAAGGTTAGATTGTTAAACCTTAAGGGTTAAAAAATCTTAATCATGATTTTTTTTTTTTTTGGTAAACTCAATAACACCACGAGGTGATTACTGAAGGCTTTTTGGTAAACTCAATAACACCACAAGGTTGATTACTGAAGGCAAGGCAAGGAAACACCATCCATGCAGACCACACACACCATGCATTTCACACACACACACACCACACATGCAGCCAAAGTACACGTGTTGATCTATGGGTACGATTGAACTCTCCAAGAGTTCAATTGTGATTGGCTGTGATTCGATCACACTCAAGTGGGAAGAATGAAAAGAAGAGGTCAATAATTTAGGGCTGTGATCCCAACAAGCAACGAAAGCTCCTCGCATTCTATTAAAGTGGACACAAAGAAAAGACAAGATCAATAATTGAAGAGGTCAATAATTAGGGCTGTGGATCCAACAAGCAACGAAAGCTCCTCCCATTCTACTCAAGTGGACACAAAGAAAAGACGAGAACAATAATTGAAGAGGTCAATAATTAGGGCTGTGGATCCAACAAGCAACGAAAGCTCCTTGCATTCTACTCAAGTGGGACACAGAAAAGACGAGATCAATAATTGAAGAGGTCAATAATTAGGGCTGTAGATCCCAACAAGCAACGAAAGCTCTTCGCATTATACTCGAGTGGGACACAAAGAAAAGACGAGCTTGGCTGTGGTGGCTGTGGTCCCACCAAGCAATTCTTTTCACCTCAAGTAGGAATGGCAACGGGGTGGGGGCGGTTTTCTACCAACCCGGCCCCGCCCCGATTATAAAGCCGCCCCACCCCCGACCGGGGCATACATATGGTGAAACCGCCCCCGCCCTGCTTAGAAAATCCCCACCATGGCCCTGCCCCGCCAGCCTTTTATATATATGTACATATATATATTTATTTATTTATATATAAATGAAAATATAAAAAACTATATATTTTTATATATTCATATATATAAATGAAAAAAAAAAAATATATATATATATATATATATATATATATATTATATAAAAAAAAATTGCAGGCGGGGCGGGGCACCGAAGCGGGGTACACTAAAACCGCCCCCGCCCCGAGTCGGGTTTTTGTTTTTTTATACCATCCCCGCCCCGCCCCGCCCCCAATTTTTTTGAAAAAAAACCACCTGGGGCGGGTCGGGGCCCCTACGGGGCGGGTCAAATTGCCAACCCTAACCTCAAGTGGGAAACAAAGAAAAGACGAGCTCAATAATTGGGGGCTGTGGTCCCACCAAGCAATTCTTTTCACCGTCCACTCATCTATTCAAGTGAGAAACAAAGAAAAAGGCAGTACAGCAATAATTTAGGGTTTGTGGTTCCCATCGAGCAATTAGGATGACTTAATTTGGATCAGCCACGGTTCTGTTGTAGCACAAAGGCATCAGTAAAATGTTATTGGTCCATTTCATAAAAGAATAGGAAAATATTTCTTTTGATCTTTTAATTGAGGTGGGACCAATAGCATGCTTCATGGGAACGTATGTATACCATTGATACACATAGACCTTGTGTTACTGTCGAGCAATTTGAACTACCACAAGGTGTATGCAGATAAAGCATTCAATCATTCAAGAGTAACGCTTACACTTGCAAGAGAGAGCCACTAGCTTCTTCATCACTCTCACAGTCTTAGATACCAAGCAAGGATGGTTGATGCACTTCTTGGAGTCGCCTTGGAGAATCTCAACTTCCTCATCCGTGAGGAGTTTAGTTTGATATGGGGTTTTCATAAGGATATGGAAAGGCTTTCCAGCACATTATCGACAATCCGCAGTGTCCTTGAAGATGCAGAGGTGAAGCAACTGAACAACAAGACAATTAAACTTTGGCTCAAGAAACTTAAGGATGCCGCTTATGATGCGGATGACATCTTGGATGAGTGTGCTTTGGAAGCTCTAAAACCAGAAGCCACGAGCACAAACCAGAGTCGCACCAAGCTAGTAAGCAGCTCTTTCTTATCTTGCTTCAATTTTAAACGAATTCTATTTCATCATAAAATGGGGCAGAGGATAAGTGAGATTAGAGAGAAACTAGATGAAATTGCAAAAGAAAGGCAAAACTTTCATTTGAGAGAGGATGTTGTAGATAGGGGAATTGGAATTAGACAACGAGAAACTAGCTTCCTTCTAACTGAACCAAGGGTTTATGGGAGAGAAAGGGACAAAGAAACTATGGTACAACAATTGCTAATCAATGTGAGCAATACCCAAGAACTTTCCATATATCCCATAATTGGGATGGGTGGTCTTGGCAAGACCACACTTGCTCAATTGGCCTATAATGATGAGCGAGTAGTGAAGCATTTTGATGTCAGGATTTGGGTTTGTGTATCTGAACCTTTTGATGTAAATAGAGTTTTAAAAGCCACTATAGAATACGCGAGCCAGAATGCATATAATCTAGTGGACTTGGGTCTAATGCAACAAAAAGTGAGAGACATACTAAGTGGTAGGAGATTCCTACTTGTATTAGATGATGTATGGAATGAAGATTACAACAAGTGGGATACATTGAAATGTTCTTTTACATGTGGAGCTAAAGGAAGTTCAATTGTTGTAACTACTCGCAGCAAAAGAGTAGCATCAATAATGGGTACACTTCCTATATACCACTTGTCGCATTTGTCTGAAGAAGATTGTTGGTCTTTGTTCAAGCAACGTGCTTTTGGCGTTGACAGGAATGGGAATCCAAAATTGGTAGAGATTGGCAAGGACATCGTGAAAAAGTGTGGGGGAGTACCACTAGCTGCAAAGGCTTTAGGAAGCTTAATGAGCACCAAAAGTGAGGAAATTGAGTGGTTGCAAGTGAGAGATAGTAAAATTTGGGATCTACCAGAAGACGAAACAAATAACATTTTACCAGCCCTAAGATTGAGCTACTACCATCTACCCCCACAATGGAGGCAATGTTTTGCTTATTGCTCCATATTTCCAAAAGATTATGAAATGAAAAAGGAAGAATTGATTCATTTATGGATGGCGAATGGTTTTATTCAATCAGAAGGAATAATGGAGTTGGAAGATGTCGGAAATCAGATTTTCAATGGCTTACTATGGTGGTCCTTCTTCCAAGACATAGAAAAAGATGAGAATGACAATATAAAAAGATGTAAGATGCATGACCTCGTGCATGATCTCGCATGTTCACTTATGGAGGAGACATGTTGTATCGTGGAGGTTGGAAAGACAAAGGATATTCTGATTCGACATTTGTCATTGATTAAAGGTTTAGAAGAACAACTCTGTCTATCTCCACTTAAATCCCAGCCCATACGTACACTCCTTATCTCATCAGGTCCTTGGAAAGGAATCACGGATCTTCATTCTTTCTCAAACCTAAGATTCCTACGAGTGTTAGATCTTAGTTTCTGTGATATTGAACATCTGCTGGTTTCAATAGGTCAATTGAAACACCTGAGGTACCTCAACCTCTCTTATACTGAAATTGTTGCACTACCTAAATCTTTTAGCAACCTAAAATATTTGCAAGTATTGAAACTAGGAGGTTGTGGGAGGCTTCGAAAGTTGCCAGAAGACATGGGGAACATGAGCAGCCTCAGACACCTAGACATTCATGGGTCCTACAATTTAACTCACATGCCAATTAAGATGGGACAATTGAGTAACCTCCGAACATTGAGTAACTTCATTGTAGGCCAGAAGATTGGGTGTCATATCTCAGAGTTGCAAGGACTGAAGCACCTTAGAGGAAGGCTAGAGATAAAAGGACTTGGGCATGTGAGAAATTCAGCAGAAGCTAAAGAAGCCAACTTAATGGGAATGGAAAACCTGACCTCAGTGGCACTGAGATGGGAATCGGAATCGTATGGGGAGAACTCGGAAGAGGTACTAGAAGAACTTAAGCCTCACGAGAGCATAAGAAGGTTGGAAGTAAGCGGATATGGGGGTGTGAGAATTCCGAGTTGGATGGGAGATCCTAAGTTTTCAAATTTGGTGGAAATGGATCTCACCAACTGGGAAAGATGTGAACACCTCCCGCCACTTGGGCAATTACCCCACCTTAAGGTTCTCAGCATATGGAATTGGAATTGTGTGAAATATATGGGAAAGGAGTTGTACGGTGCAGGCATGGTGAGGGGATTTCCCTCACTAGAGAAGCTCAAGCTTTATGGGATGGGCAAATTGGAGGAGTGGTCGAATGAGGAAGCAGGAGGAGGAGACGTACTCCATCGCCTTAGGGTTTTAACCGTCAAAAGCTGCCCCAAACTGATAAGCCTCCCATTGCTACCTTCCTTAAAAAAATTGAAAGTGGAAGAGGGTAATGAAGGAATACTAAGATCAATTGAAAAGCTAACCTCTCTTTCTTCCCTTGAAATTGGTGTATTTGATGAGCTGGTATGTTTTCCAGAAGGGGTACTAGGAACCCTTACGGCTCTGCAATCTCTGACTTTGAATAGACTCCCCAAGCTTAAGACTCCTCATTTCCCTTCGAGATCTGACCATTTGGAGGTTGCCTAAGTGGACGTCTTTGCCAGAGGAGGGGATACAACACCTCACATCGCTTCGACTGTTGCGTATTTGGGATTGCGAGAACCTGGCTTCATTGCCACAAGGACTGCAACACCTCACCTCCCTCCAAACTTTGATGATTAGCGGATGCCCTCATCTGGAGAGACGATGCGAGAGGGAGAGGGACGAGGACTGGCACAAGATTTCCCACATTCAGCATGTTTATATAGATTTCCACGTTGCTGCTGCTGCTCCTTCCAACTAGAGAAGTTCCAACAAGCTGGCTTTATTAGGTGAGAATGAGATGTATATATATACTTTGTTAATCAGGATTCTCTTTTTACTCTTAACCTTCTCTTACTTTCTTCTATTTCCCGTTTGTGACATGTCTACATATTCTGCAACCACTGTTTGTGATGTTATTTCTACTAAGTTGATGAACGTTCGTGGTATGTTTTCGAAAAGGATTTTTAATCACTTCTTTTGTTGGTCTTCTCTTTTCTCTTTCTCTAAGGTGGTGTTGGTAATACTCTTCTGAAAAGAAGTGTTTATTTGAAAATTATGCTTAGTTGGATTTTAGATTGTTAAATTGAAGGTTAATTGAATGTCTACGTTTTAGTGATTTTAGGGGTAAAAACCTCAACTTTAAAAAGCATTTATGGAGTTACTCTAAAATCTTTAAAATGTAGACATGCAATTAACCTTTAATTTAACAATCTAAAGTTCAACAGCATAATTTTCAAATAAGCATTTCTTTTTAGACTAGTTTTACCGAACGCCACCTAAATGGTTTGGTCCATTTATATTGATATAACAAAATAAATATATTTCTAAAAGAGCAATAGTGCGCTCGCCCTTGCAAAGCCCCTACCCATGAATTATGGTTAAATTTTTTTTAAACCCCCTTTAGTTAGTTTTTCTTCTTCTAAAAACCAAAGGTGGATGGGTGAAATGTAGGGGTGAATGAATCTTCACCATATTTAAAGAGAGTTAATAGGGGACACATGGCATAAAAGGAGCCCAAACGTCTCTCTTCGCTCCTCGCTCGAGGAGGTAATTATTTTCCTTACTATGGTCAAAAAATTGTGGTCAAGCTTTTGAAGTTGTTTACAAATGTAACAGATTCCTGCTATTTGAAAGAAAGGAAATTGTATACCCAAAAAAAATAAAAACAGAAAGGAAATTGTTCTTAGGCGAGGTCTCAGACCTACAACCATGTGGATGGTCCTGCTGGCAAAGTTCTACATAAAATGGTAGATATTATAATCACGCTATATTTTCCGATCTGTATAACCATTCGATGCTTAGACTTTTTATTTTTGAAAGTTTGCAGGCCATAAAAATTCTAGCAGTTCAAAAACAATATTATTAGGGGTGGCAATTGGCCAAATTAGCGCAAGTCTGATTGTTTGGCCCGAAGTTTGGACGAGCTGAACCTATCTTATTTTGGTTTAATATTAATGACAGATGGATTTTACAGGTTTTTAATTAAAAATTTATAATTTCATAGGATCCTTATGATTGACAATCAAATATATTTTTTCCATTCTTTTATTGTTTCCAGTAAACTATTAAGATCAAATTTAGTAGGGTCTTATTTAACACAGAGTTATTATTCTTATTTTTAGTCGGTCACAAAGCATAATATTTTTCTCAAGTCAAAAAAAATAGTATAATGTGTTTACTATTCTTTTTTTAGTAAAAATTGTATATAAAATAATCTATTATTTTGCATGTGTTTTAGCTATATGCCTTTACATATTTAGATCTTATGTTATAGATTTCATTAAAGTGTTATCACGAATTACTATGCTATACTTTATGTCAATATTATTTCAAAATGCCAACTTAGGCTAGTCTGAATTCGATCCAAAGCTTGATGTTATGTTGTGAGTCGAGTTTGGGCTGAATGTCTCCAGCTAAGATTGGGATTGAGCTGGGATTTTGATTTTTGAACTTTGGGCTAACCCCAGCTCAACTGCCACCCCGAGGTACAGTTGGCTACGAACTTATCATCATCTTAACGAAGGACATAAAAGTTGAGATAGTTTGTAGTTATGCAGACGCATTTCTAGGTCATTTATAAAAGAAAAACAAATAGGGAAATGACAGCATAATTTTTTTTGCAGCCCACTTTAGAAGTGCTGGGATACACAGCCAGAAAGAGCCTGCGCTTGCAACTACGAAGTCCCCATTTGCACCGCATGAACACAGTTGTTTTGCAGTGGTGAAATTCATGTCGGAGTTACAGACATGACCAGGCAGAAACACAGCCAGGAGAATCTGAGCTTGCAACTACATTAGTCCTAATTTGCACTGCATGAGTAATGTTCTGTTTGAGTACATAAATTTCACCTCCCCTTGAATTTCATTCTGGATTTTCTTCTTTAATTAGTCTTGTAGAAGCACGCTGCAGTGATTTTGATAATGAATGGCGCTGATTCACATGGATTTCAGACCCTTGGCGGCTGGCTTATAAAACACAATAGACGGGTTAAGGATGACAGGTATCAGGTTCATTTTGCTGCATCATTGAGTGTTGCTATAACATGTGCAAACTCAATTGTCTAAGCGTGGAGGATCCACCTACTGTAATCACACCATCATCTGTAAGAAAGATCAAACTGAAATAAGCATAAGGAATAAGCTCTTCCATTAGGGAGAAAACATTATCAATAATTCTCTTACAGCAACCAAATTTTGATATTTCCAAAAACTGGTTTAACAAGGGCCTTTGCGAGATTCCAAGGCACCACTTTACCATTTGGTAAGATCGTCCTTCATCATAATCTTGAGAAATTTAAGTTGAATACAAATTATATCTTGAATTGGGGAACATTTACAAACAAGAAACTCATAAAAAAATGATTTCTGATGCTGGAGAAGAGCTCTGATCACGGTCTCATTCTTCTCCCCGATATTTTGGTTTAGTTTAAATAGAATCTCGCTGCAGCCGATGTTCAATCAGCTTAAGCTTGGGTGACAAGGCCATGATCCAGGATGGAACCTCACAACCTGACATTGTTATCAACTTAGCTATGTTCCACAAAAATGGTACGTCATCTTCCGTGTAGAAGGGCCCGATTTTCATCACTCCCAAGGAACAATTCTCTATTCCCAGTTCTGCCTAACCAACCAGGGGAAAATAAACACACTTGTTCAGTAACCATATATAAGCTATTTGCCCTCAACTGGCGCTCAATTATTTTGATCATTTCAACAAAGATACTTTAACTCTTCTGCTGGCCCAACAGGGGCGTTAACAAGGCAGGTCAGATTTGATTGGAACCCAGATTCTGTCCCATGGAAGGAGAAACTAAAGACTACCCGTCCTTTAGTCCATTAATTTAACAAGGGTACTCCCTATACTTCTTATGGCATAAAATAGAGTAAATATTATCAATTATCTATAGAGTAGAGTACCTGCATGGTTTCAGAAGTCTTTGCTCAGTCCTCATCTGAAACCAAACGACATAAACAAGCACTAGTATGGGCATCCATCTAGTAATCCAACTTGCTCAACCCTCATCAACTGCACTTTCTCGCTGCGTTAAATAAAAGAAAAGTTCAGCGTATATTCATCTATAATTGTTGGAAGTATAAGGTAAATGGAGATAACGAAACAAAAGATGTTTATTGACGAAAAAGAATATCCAACTAAGCAGGCTTGTAATATTATATTTATGCTAATTAAGGTGCATTTTTCTTTTTTAATCGGCAATCAAAATTATATAAAAGCAACAAAACTAATCAAAACAACAAGGAGGAGTTTACAAGAATGTAAACTCAACAAGGAAAGCAAAAAGAAAAGAAGAAAGCAAACAACAAACCCTAACAAAGAGAAAGAGAGAACGAACTAGAGCAACCCCACACACATCTCAAGCTAATAACTCCCCCACCTGCTTCCCGGCTCACCAAATGAAACACCATTTAATAACAACCAAACGGATTCGAGAACAAATACGGGAAAGCAAAGATAGAGAGTTATCAAAGACTCTCCCGTTTCTCTCTTTCCAAATGGACCAAGAAATAGCTCCTGGAAGAACTGACCAAATGGCCTTCTGCACATCATCCTTACTAACCAAAAACCAATTGGATAAGAAGTTGAGAAATGAATAAGAAAAGACCCATTCCACACCCACTCTGGGAAGAGAAAAACTCCAAATCTCACTCGCTAATAGTCGCTATTGGAGCCTTATTCACTCGAACTAGTGGCTTCAGACTTAGGCCCCCATTGCTCTTTGGACGACAAATAGTAGCCCAAGGTATAAAGTGGAACCTAAAGCTATCTTCTCTACCATTCCAAAGAAACTCCCTCTACAACTTCTCAAAAGAAGTGGCTACCGACATAGGAATGGTAAAGGTAGACATAAAGTAAGTGGGTAGCCTACTGAGGGTATTCTTGATAAGAGTTAATTTTCCTCCTTTAAATAAGACCGAAGATTTCCACCCTAATAGTCGACTAGCAATTCTATCCACAACCGGAGCCCAAACCGACTTAGATGTAAAACTCGCCCCAAGAGGCATGCCAAGATACACTAATGGCAGAGAACACACTCAACACCCTACGCATGTAGATAGACTTATAACTTCCAACGCCTCCCCAACACTCACAATCTCAGATTTAGCCAGATTAACCCTCAACCCTGAGACGACCTCAAAGCATCTAAATAAAACCCTAAGAGAGATCAAATTTGGATACGAAGATCCACAAAAAAATTAAGGTATTATCCGCAAATTGGAGATCAGAAATAGGCAAGAGATCCTTACATGTCACAAACCCATCAAACACAGGACCATCAACTCTGGACAACATATGGCTTAAAGCTTCCGAGACTACGACAAAAAGAAACGGAGAAAGGGGATCACCTTGCCTCAGATCCCTAGAGCCTATGGAAGTAACCCGTTGGGCAACCATTAACGAGAATGGAGAATGACACAAATGAAATGCACATCCTCATCCATTGCCGCCACTTGAAGCCGAAACCCATTATGCCCAACACATAGCCCAATAACTCCCAATTGACATGATCGTATGTTTTTCCCAAGTCAACTTTACATAGAATTTCAGGCTCCTTCATTTTAGGCTCCTTCGTTCTTAGGCACTCATCTATACATTCATTGGCAATCAAGATACCATCTAGAATTTGCCTCCCCCCAACAAATGTGCCTTGTTCCAGAGCTATGATTGAGCTCATCACAATTTTTAATCATACTGCCAGAACCTTGGAGAGAATTTTGTAATCACTGCCAACCAGACTAATAAGCAAAATCCTTCAGATCTGATGCACCCTCTTTCTCAGGGATCAAAATCACAAAGCAACTGTTGAGTACTCTATCAAGTCTGCCCAACGTATATGACATCTAGAAAGTCACTACACACTATCTCCCAACCAGATCTATAAAACTCAATGGTGAACCCATCAGGCCTGGGAGCCTTGTCCCCAGCCATGCCTCTCATAGCTCCCGACACCTCCTCCATCTCAAAAGACTCCTCCAAAGCATCTCGTTGCTCTAAGAATAGATTCGCAAACAGGAGGTCATCCAACTTTGAGCGCCACTTTTCATTTTCCTTGTACATATCCTTAAAGCAAGGTACGACACTATCCACAATCTCTCTATAATCCTCCTTCCAAATCCCATCGACCCTCAACTTAGAGATAAAGTTTCTTTTCCTGTGGGAATTGGTCATTCTGTGAAAAAAATTGTATTCTGATCATTCTGATAATCTGATCACCTCTTTCAACAATCTAACTCTCGCCTTCTGCTTCCAATTAATCTCTTCTAAACGCAAAACCCTCAAGTATTTAAGTTTCTTTTCCTCTTTAACTCGAATATCATCAGTGGAGAAAGATCCTGATTCCTCTATAATATCCAAGTCACCAATCTCCCGGAGAAGGGAAGATAATCTAGCTTGGATATTCCCAAAGACTTTCCTATTCCACTCCTTTAATTTAATCTTGATAGCTTTAAGTTTAAGACCATAACTAGTGCTAGCAGGTCCCCAAACACCTGTGAATGTCAAACTTCGGTCACTAAATCCTTAAATTCTTCGTCCTCAATCTACATATTTTCAAATCTAAAAGGAGTGGGCGATCCCTTAAAACATCCGGATTCCAAGACAATTGGAACATGGTTCGATAGAAGCCTCAGGAGAACAGATTAAATAATTTATGGAAAATGATTTTTTCCAAATCGGGCAGATAAGGAATCTATCCAATTTGCACATTCTCGAGTTAGTAGCCAATTGAGACCAAGTAAAACGGGCTCCTTTCAGGGGGATATCAATCACTCCTTGACGAGAAATTAAATCCCCAAACCTCTGCATTTCAGCATTGAGAGCACAATCCCCTTTTCTCTCCCTAGATGATTTAATGTTGTTAAAGTCCCCTCCTAAACACCACGAAACATCTCATCTTACACTAATTTTTGTAGCCATGAAGCATAGAGTGGAAGACAATCGATAGAACTTGAGGGATCAACTTAGCATCGCCTCAAACCCTGATTTTTGCAGCCACTAAATCGGACATGTTCAACGTGGTAGGAAGTGGGATGCATCTCCACTAGACCGCCACAAATACCATTAATGCTAGCTAGGACAGATGGAAGCCAGAGATGAAAAGGAATTCATTTTAAGGTGATCCAATGGGATTTAAATAATTTGGTGAATGATAGGGCATTCGCCGTTGGCCACCACCTACGAAAACGCACAAAGTTTGATTTACCCACCGGAAACCACTGGTTGTCGCTCATGTGAAGTAAGTGAGTTCCCAACTTTGAATGAAATATAGTTCGATGGTTATCAAATAGGTACAAGGTTATATTCCTTTCCTCTGGTATCAGTTGGATTATCGTATTTTCTACCCCCTCCCAATCATCCCTTGCTACAAGACCCCCTATGGAACAAACAACTCCATCCCCCACTCTTGGAATGCACCATCCAGATCCACCACCACTCTGCTTGCCCATTCCTTCTTTTCCACATGACACTTGATGCCTTCCAGGTTATCCACCTGTGTAATTGCTCCACCTCCCCATCTCTGCTTGTCCAAAGAAGCATATTGTCCCTTGCTCCCTCTATCTCTAGATATTGGCTTCTCTTGGGTGTGTTTCAGCATCAGAATATTTTGTATAGCCTCTTGAAGCAACTTCCAACCTTCATTCTTGAAACCTCTTACTCAAACCCTAGAAGGATGTGAATACTAAGAACTCCCCTCTGGCATTCGATCTTTTTTCCCTTATCATTGTCCAAATTTACCCCTAAACTTTCTAAATAGGTATCCACTTCCCTCCTAAAGGTATTCTGATCTTTTTGAAAGCATCCAAACTTGTTGCATCTTCAGCAACCCAAAATCCTCCAAACTCATTCTCCAACTTGGTATCAGAGCTACATCAAAGGAAGATTTTCATTTAAAGCTGTAACAACAACAAAAGGAAGAATGAACTAGTTGCCACGTTTTTAGTCATACGGCTAGCCATATGGCCTATGCCTTATTTTTGGGTTTTGGGTTCTTCAAAGGTATATTTTTCAAAGATCTTGATTTTAGAGGATTTTTGAATCCTATATCATGTGATTTGATTCAATATTGAGGAAGTTACAATGACTTAAAGGAAAAATACAGAAAAAATCATAATCAATAACTCTCTTAGCTCAGAAACGTTTTTGCTCAAATGGGACCATTTTAATGTTGTTCGTTGATGGACCGGTTTTTTGCAAGGAACATTTTAAAACTAAGTTTCCTCAATTTGGATGAGATTTGAAGGAGTTATGAGGATTTTTCCAAACCCTTTCTCTACAGTTTTTCACTGTTAAGGGACTTTTTTGCACTGTTTTGCTTATAACAGCACATTCGATCAATGTTTTTGGTTATCTTACTACCTATGGACATGTTTTTGATGAGGTATTAATTGATCGGTAGTGTGACTTCATTTTTCACCTTAAGTTGCTACTACGGATGCTAAAGTTCTTGCTTCGCCGGCTCTTTCCGATTTTGTTGTCCACTCCATCACCAATTTTAAATTCAATTATGATAATTTTCATGCGTGGCAAAGCTCTGTTGAGCTTTATATTGGGGGTCGTTCTAAGATTGGGTAAAACCCCTAAGCCAGAGACATGTATTTCCGAGATTGCTACATGGAATGCCTAGAATTGCAACATTTTGGGCTGGTTTCTAATTATATGGAGCCTTAAATTGCCGAGAATTACATTTTCTATAAGGATTGTCATGAGTTTTGGGATGCTCTTATTCAGACTTATGCCTTAGTAGAGAATAATGTTCGGATTTATCAACTTACTCGTGAGATTGCTCACTTTCGATAAGGGGATATGCCTATTTTTGATAATCTTGGGGCTCTTCAACGCCGTTGGGAAAAATTGAGTCATTATGAGTCTCTTTTTGAATTATCCGCTGCTTCTGCAAAGGTTATGACGAAGCATGTGCGATAGCCGGCCCGGGTCGATCCCCTCCCCACATCCGTGTTTTTCAACCGATGTGAAGCCGAGATCTGTTAGAGTCGCCACCAATCAAGATTCTGGGTGTGATTGGTCACCCACAATTAAGAACCCTCGATTAAATAAAAAACCGAGAATGGGTCCGGGAATTCTTTTATGAGTTGGGGAAGGTGTTAGGCACCCCACCTCATCCGTCGAGCGACGGTTACCTCTTAACTTTCTCCATTAAATTAATTCGAAATTATTTTCTATTTTTTTTTATTATTATTTCGAGAAAAACCACCCCTCCTCGACCGAGTTAAGGCGATTTCATCCCTACTTGTTTTCTTTTATTTCAAGATTGGAAAGTCACCCCTCCTTGACCGAGTTAGGGTGAGTTTCTCTCTACTTGCGCGGCAAAATCCCTTTTCCCTAAATCGGCGAACGGTCACACATCTCTCCTCAACCGAGTTAAGAGGGGCCCCGCCTACCTTTGGGTGGAAAAGGGACAAAATACTAATAATAAAAAAAATGAAAGAGAAGTCGAAGATCTAGTCTTCCGGCCCTTTCCTTCACCCGGATTTTCTCGTCCGCACAACCGTGAAGAGGGAAATCTCCGAGCTACTCAGAGAAAGTGAGGGAAGAAGAGACTTGGACGAGTAGAAACCGAGGATGGGGATGTGGCATACCTTTTCCCTTTTTAATGCTCCGAGTGTTTGAAGAGAACGCTTTGACGAGATCCGAACTCCCAAGATTTTCCCCCAAAGTTGGTGAAGATCCTTCCTAGGTTGATGGCTTGATGACTGGAATTTCTGGGATTCGAGGGCTAGGTTAAACTTGTTTGGAGTTCTCCCAAGCTTCGGAATTTCAAAGCTCTCAAGGATTTTCCCCTAGTTTTCAAGACTTTTCTCCGTCTTTTCAAAGTCTTCAAGACTTTCCGGATTTTCCAAGATGAGTTATGGGTTGGAGTAAGGCTCCTTTTATAAGGTGAAACAATAGGATTTTCAAGTTTTTTTTTTCCGATGTGGGACTAAAAATATAACCCAAAACCCGTTGGCACGCGAAACGAGGTCGCGATTAGGGTTGACTGTACACCGCGCCTTTCAAAAGACCGCGGGACTGAATTTAAGGCAAAAATAAGGGGCGCGCCCTTTTAAAGGGCGCGGGTCAATTTCAAAATTTTTTAAAAAACCCTGCCTCTTGGGGCTTGAGCTGGATTGGGTTTGGGCTTTTTGGGCTTTGATCTTCGATATTCGGGAGCCCGGATTTCGTCTTATCTCATAGTACTTGGCACCACTGGGTTTTCTCAGGCCCATGCAAAATAGGGTGTCTACAGCTGCCCCTCTTTGCCGGATTTGCTTGCAAAGAACGGCAAAGAAAATAGACATAAGCCTATTTTGCATGTGAAGATTACTCATATTCCTTGAAGTTATTTTAAATATTTTAAAAATCGTTTTATCAGAATAATTTGAAATCTCGGTGAAAAAAGGGTGGAAAATAAACGGAGATGGGTCCGGCACGTGGGCCTTCTCATGGAACCTCGATCCCCCTCACAGGCTCGATCCGAGTCCTGCGCAAAATAAGGTGGTGTGAAAAGAGAGTTTCAAATAATTTTTCAAAAATTTCTTTTAAATCTTTAAATAACTTCAAGGTGTACGAAGTACGTTATTGTACAAAATAAGGAATTTTAACGGCTGTGGTTATGGAATAAACCACCTCATTACTTGGTATGCTTAAGTTTACTTTATAGCAAGACCCCCTAGCCTGACAGTCATTGATTGGCTGTAGGCAAAGGAGAGGTGGTTCATGCTTATGCTCGTGCTGCAAAAGGGTCCTTTTTTTTTCCCCCCCTTTTTTTTCTTTTTTTTTTTTTTGCTGATTTTCCTTCACCACGCCTTTCTGGAAGGCGAGGAGTCCATGTGACTCCTCACGCGCCTGGCCCTACTTTCCCTTTTCTTTCCTTTTTCTTCTTCTTTCCTTTCTCCCTTTCACGGTGGTCCCTACAGTCGCGATTTGTTCCCCATCTTGAAGACACCCATTCTTCCGTTCAAAACTCCGGTGAACTCCGGTCATCTTCTCCGGTGAGCACCGATTTTCCAGCGATCTCCATTTCAAGCATTTCGGGGCTATTTTGGGGTTCTAGGGCATCAAAAGAACACCCAATCTCGCTATTTCTCCATACGGTTTCAGCGTACAGTGCCTCTCTCCTCAAATTCCTTGGCATTTGCTTGTCTTGCAGGTAAGTCCCATAAAATCCCCTTTCCTTATATTCCGAATTTTTTGGAGACTTTCTTTACTTTGATGCTTAAACTCTTAGGAATTTTCCCTTACCATGCATGAATCCTCTTCTAATTTTTGCATGTGTGACCTCAAATCCTTATTGAAATAAGCTATGGAGATCCACACTAAGCAACCATAAAGTGTCTGTCGTTGTTCTTCATCTCATCTTGAAATTGATGCTTCATCATGCTCTCTTCTCCTTTTGCCATGTGTGGGTTACTGTCCTCCTTTTCCAAAAAACCTCTAAGCTATGCTTCTCTGCACATGTAGGATCTCCGGCATAATCCTCGCTGTACGTTCCTTTCTAATACCTTTCATGGTGCAAGCAATGAGCTAACCCAAACATTCGAACAAGGAAGCTCCGCAAGACTTATTGTTCGTAGGCCCTGTGGTTTGCTGGTCATCAAGGTGACTACAGGACCTCCATTTTCCTTTGTAGCAACAGTAGGTCTTTTAGACAAAAATGATAATGTCTCCCAGCTTGATTGTCAGTTCATAAACAGAATTGACTCGACTTTTCAAGTATGTAATGACGTTGTTGAATTCAACCTCATAACAGTGGGTAAACTTTAGGCTGTTGCCACAGTTAATATAAGACCGATTTGCTTGATGAAAGCCAGATAACAACACACTTCGAGGTTTGAGCACGTTTCCTTTTTGAGTTTGAGCTTTGACTCTGAAAATAAATCACGACACTGTTGCATCACCCTTGCATATCAATGGTCCTCCATATTCCTGCATGTAATGAAATTTCTTTTGTCAGTTTATGCAACATATAGTCCTAAAGTATCACAAGTTTGGAACCATACCTGTTGTTTTTATTGATTGTTTTGATTTTCTGTTTCACCATATTCTTAATTGGAACAGCTCGTTAGGAATATCAAATTTCAATTTTCGCAAAATAACAAACATTGTCCTTTTAATGCAGATATGGTCAGACCGAAGAGATTGAGGTCCGGGGAATCTTCCTCAGCTCTCCCCGAGCAGGATGAGGATTATGTTCCTCCCACGGATGTGGAGGACCAACCGATAGAGAGCTCTCGGGAGGGTGCGAGTTCTAGCAGCGCAAGGGCTTCCTCTTCGAGAGGTAGGAGGCGATCAGGCTTGGATCCTGGGCCTAAGGTGTTAGGTGTCCCTGACACACCCCTTCTGAAGGGTCTAGGAGAGCACATCTCGGCACTTTGCCGAAATCAGGAGGTAAGAAAAATGCAGACTTTTGTTAGAGTTAACCGCTTACCTTTGCCTGTTGCACATGATTAAATTTTTACCCTTGATTTTGCAGAGGACACCCATTTCGGGCTGGAGATGTTCGTGGAAGAACGTGTTGACATTTTATCAAGTTGCTTCACCTGCCTTGAGAGATGCTCTAGGGAGGACCCCGCTCGGTTCATTCTTGACCATTCCCTGGATCCAGAGTGACCGGAGATTGATTGCTGCCCTTTGCGAGAGATGGTTTGGGGACACTAACACCTTTCATTTTCCCTGCTGCGAGTTGGCGATCACTCCCCTTGACTTTGTGATGCTGACGGGGATCCAGATCGTTGGTGAGGTGATTCCACCTCTTCCTAATATTTCCATGGATCAGGCTGCTGCCTTGATGGGAGTTTCACCGGCGACTGTAGCATCGGATAGCGGATGGGAAGCGGGCAAGGTGAAGCTCTCCTGGTTGGGCAGTATTCTGGGGGAAGTAGCTCTTGCAGTTATCGATCTTGATTCCCCTGCTTTCACCAGTATACTCCGCGTCTTCCTCTTGTTTATCTTGGGTTCCTGCTTCTTCATGACCGATCGATCATGCGTGGATTCTAGCTTCCTATCCCTGATGGACCCGATCGACCGTTTTGACACTTTCGATTAGGGAGGAGCTATCTACGCTAGCATCTTGGCAAGACTCAGCCGGGTCTCCCGTGGGGGAGGTCGATCAGCCCGTTTCTTCTATCCCTTCCTCGAGGTACCTCCCTTTCTTACTGTTCACCTTCTTTGTCTTTGTCTCACGGCTTCTTATTAATTCATTGCTTGCTTCAGATGTGGGCTCACGAGTATCTCGATCCTTTCTGCCCGACATTGAGGATTCCTGACATTACCTCATTCCCGAGGTCTTCTCGGTGGAGTGCGCCCTGCTCCAAGGTTGATAGCCATCTCCTGGACAAGGCTAGAGAGGAGCCGGATCGTCTGACTCTGAGGAGGGTAAGACGATACTTGAGTTTAATAATAACTGTTGTCCTCTACCCCTTTTGCTGATAACTTGTTGCTTCAAATGCAGGTGACTCTTCAGCCCTTTGCCGATCTTGAGGATATGATCCGGCTCCTTTGCAGAGGGGTGAGACGCTTCCTGGGCCGCCGTGTGGCCTTCTCGTGTCTAGGGACTTGCGAGTATTTCTTGGGAGAGCGAGTCCTTCATCAGAGTGATGGAGAATTTCGGATTCCGCTCCCCCCTCCGGAGATGACGCCCATATTGGACCATGATGCTTTCATGGAGGAGATGCGCACGGCCGGTGTCCCTATCCACCATCTGGTTGGGCAGGTCGTGACGCATTCTTTCTATCTTTCCTGGTTCCGGGGCGTGTCCATCGGTCCCATCATGCGCCCATTTTCTACTCGTCCTGGGGCCACCGAGGTTGGAGGCAAGCTGGTGGAGAAGTATTTCCAGATGGTAAGCTTTCTTTCCTGTGTGCTTCTCTTTACTTGATGTCTCGAACTTTTGCTTTTCTAACTTTTGCTCTTTCTTTACAGAGACCTCTACTCGCTATCCTGGAGGAGGATAACCGAGCATTGACTGAAGAGAACGTAAGTTTTCATCCTTCTTTCGTAATGGTGCCAGCAATTCCTTTGATCTGATTTTTTTTCCTTTTCCCCAGGCACGTCTGAGAGGTCGGTGTGCGACTTTTGAGGATCCTTCAGTCACTTTGGCGGAGATCCCTCCTCATCGGGTAAAACTCCTTTTCTCTTAGATTTAATCTTCATGTACCAACATTGCTTGATTTTTTCCTTCTTTGGGTTTTGCAGTGTCAGTCTCGTCCTGACCTTAGCTTCGATTTTGATGCTGACCCTGCACAGGTAAAGTACTTCAATTAATAAATATGCTCATTAATTGTTATTGATAAAGCACATCATTAGCGTTATTTATTCCCTGTTCTTTTCTTTTGGCAGGATGATGATGAGGATTAGCGGACACTTGGCACGCTATGATTCGGAGCTCAAGGTCCCGAGAATAGATTAGGAATTTTCCCTTTTTATTCTGACCTCCTTTGTAAATTTTCCTGTAATGTAAACATGAATTTCAATAATTAGAAACTTTCCATTTTTTGAAAATTTGGGACGATGGGAGTGGCCAGAGGCCTTGGAGGAATGTATGTGTAAATGTATGGAAAATACTTCCCTGAAACAGGTACAACCGGTCGCGGAGCTGCTCGCGCAATTGCGCGTTGAAGCGAAAATAGAAGGTGCTGTTTTGGGATACCCTATCACCCGCGCCTTTTGGAAGGGCGCGGTGCCCATTTTGGTCTTACTTTGTGTCCCGCGCCCTTTTGAAGGGCGCGATTCTGAGGATTTTTTCCTTTAAAAACCTGCGAACATACTGTTTTTTTTGCACTGCACTTTCCCTTGTCTGAAAATTCTCTGCTTCAAAACTGTTCGTCCGAGAGCTTCGGCACTTCGATCCAAGACTTTTTGACTCATCCGGACACGATGGAATATTCCGTTTGCGGCAATGACGATTCAGCCTCCGTCTTTCATACCTTGCCCAACTTGGAGAATCATCAATATTATGATAAAAGACTGAAACGGTGGATGAATTCCTTAGATTCGCCGGAGCAAGAAGCCTTCCATAAATTGAAGTTGGGTAATGTGGCCTCCTTTTTGATGTGAAAATTAACGGCCATCTTGTTGAGGCTCTTTTGGGCTGTTGGAATCTGGAATTCCACGTATTTAGGCTTGGGACTTTCGAACTTAGCCCGACTTTGGAGGAATATGGAAGATTGTTATCAGTACCTTTCGACCAAGACAGAATTGTTCTTCCAACTCATCGGGCTAGTTGGAAAACTAAAGCATCTTCCTTCCTAGGGGTGAAGCGAGGATTTCTTGAGAAGTTGGATGGTGAGGAAAATTATTTCCGTTGCTCTTTGAAATTTCTGATAGACTACTTCTCACCGAGGAATCCCAGTTGGATTAGCACTCCCCACTTTGTGGGCCTTCCTGGTTCTTGGCCCCAGTACCGTTTCCGGGCCCTTGCTCTTGCAGTCGTCGGGCATGTATTATTTCCGTTGAGTTTCAACTACATCGATATGCAGGTATTGGAAGTAGTCGAGCAGATAATGACAGGTCATTCCTTCGTCGCCATGTTGCTTGCTGAGACTTTTAGGGCTTTGGATCGGTGTGTTCAGAAGAGAGGCGGCTTCTTCAGCGGATGTATTTCTTTGTTACAGATATGGATATTAGAGCATCTCAAGTTCTGTAATCCTCTTGCTACTCCGGCTTTTATGAGACAGGATTTGATCAAATCTCATTGCTCTTTCAGTAACATTCCTCCTTTTCTGGACAGTCCAGAGTCATGGTATGATCAACTTATCACGCTGGCTCCAGATGTGCTGGTATGGAAGTGTTCTTGGCTCCATGTTGTAGAGGTCATTTCAGGTACGTCCGGAAGAAATCATCTCATTTTAATCGGTCTTCGAGGTTCCAGCCAGTACTTTCCAAACCGGGTGGTGCGACAATTCGGACGTACTCAAGGCATTCCTGTTATCGAGGCTATAACTGATGTGGTTGACTTTGGGCCTTCATCTGAAAAGCTCCTCTCCCGCCTTCTGGTTGGCTGGAGATCAAGAGTGAAGTCTACTTTTGGTGATGACCAAGAATCTCGTCACCGGGGAATATGTCAGAAGGCTCACCGATTGTTGTATCCCCTATGTTCCTCCTCCACACCCCTGTGTAGGCGAGAAAAGAAAGGAACCAATGAGTACTGTACCTACTGAAGATCAACCAAATTATAAAGAGTTAGAAGAAAGGATAACTTCCCTTCTTGCTGAAAATGCCGGCTTGAAGGCTGAGGTCGCCAAAATGGGGGTTGAGGCTGCCGCATATCAGGATTGTATACGGGACTTAAGGGCTCAGGTCAACGTTCTGGAAGCAGTGAATGAGGAGTTTCAGTATTTCCAGAATCCCATTGGTGGGAAGAAGTCAAGTAGCCAGGAGGTAATCTTGAATTTGAATGCTGAGCTGGCTCGCCTTCGTCATAAGTTGAAGGACCAAGGTGGTGCTTCTTCAGATTCAGATTGAGTCTTCAGTACCTGCCTTAGAGCATTGATAATACTTTTTATAGAAAATATTGTTTTCATATTTATGGGTCTCAGAACTCTGTTTTATTCAATAAAAGAATTGTTTTCTTCTATTTTTTTATTTTTTTTTTCAGAATTCTCGTCATCGACCAAAAATACTACTTTTTCATGCAATAAAGAACAGAAAAGAAAGAAACACACCAAAATCTTTCCATTAATGGGGTCGCACCTATGAAGGTTGCCTACGTATCCCTTAATATGGGAATCAGACCAGCGTAGTTCGATAACCATGTAAGCACACAGATTTTTTTTATTTATTTTTTTTTTTAACCTTAAAGAATTTGGATTAAAAGATATATGTGTTAAAACCAACTTCGATGGTGTTCAAACTGATATAGAATTACCTTGTGCAAGTCTATCGTGAGTGTCTCGAATTATCCCAAGTACCGTAAGTAAGAACCACCGTGGTCATGCCGGGCTTGAAAAATTCTTGTGCTTGAGTTGACTCTTGACTGTGACAAAATAGACACCTCCCCCCCCTTTTTTTTTTTTAATGCCTCTTTTGCCCTTAGTGCCTGTTACGGTTTTCACCAAGTCTGGCCCACGTAATTTTTGCGCATTGGCGCCCCGAGGGGTTTTCACCAAGCCCGTGGCAATTGATTCTTGCCATGATATGATGTTTTTACTCACAACGCCCTTTCAGGATTTCATTATGCCCTTTCATATCATGCTTTCTTTTACGGTTTCTCTCAAGCTATCTCGTTCATCCTCGCCGGAAGGAAAGGATTATGCATAATTCAAACCTCAGTACTTATGGTTATCATTAATCAGAGAGGACTTAGTAGTAGGACGAAACATAGGCCAGGGTTGAGGTTTTTGAAACAAAAGGGATAAGGCTCAAAGACTCTTTGCATATGATAGAATCAGGTATGACATTGCTTGCTTTGAGGATCCTTGTTAGTCTTTGCTCTTCTCCTTTTCTTCTTGGGCTATCCAATTCTCTTTTCTTCCCCCGTTTTTTTTTTTTTTTTTTTTTCAGGGGTGACAAAAAACTGCCCCAGTATAAAAGTACTGGAGTGACATGAATTTCTTGAATCGCAAAATTTGCCCCAGTATAAGTTGGACACTTTTGCCTTGATTTAATTCCTCTTTTTTCCCAGAAATGCCCCAGTGTGGGGTGCAACCAATGTCATTGTTTGGTGAATGAAACTTTCAGGCTCAAAGGGCTAAGCAAAAAGGATAACTAGGAAGATTGTGGGGGTTACAGCAAAGAAGGCCTCTCTTCATTTTAACTTTAGCCATGTTCCTATGGGGTTGAGTTATGCATAATACCTTTTAACTGAATCTAAATTAATCAGCTCAGGGAGATCATCTCCATCCATCTCCGCCAATATGAGGGCTCCTCCAGATAATGCTTTTCTGACCACGTACGAACCATTATAATTAGGCTTGAATTTTCCTCGTGCATCAGTCTGATGTGGCAACATTTTTTTGAGTACTAGATCACCTCCTTTGAATTCCCGTGGTCGGACTCTCTTGGAGTAGGGTCTGGCCATTCTCCTTTGATAGCATTGGCCATGACATATAGCATTCAGTCTTTTTTCTTCAATCAAGTTGAGTTGGTCGAACCGGGCCTGTACCCATTCTGTTTCTTCAAGCTTAACTTCCATGAGTACTCTGAGTGACGGGATTTCAACTTCAATTGGTAAGACAGCCTCCATACCGTAAACCAGTGAAAAAGGAGTTGCCCCTACCGAGGTCCGGATTAAGGTTCTATATGCATGAAGTGCAAATGGTAGCATTTCGTGCCAATCTTTATAAGTGATTGCCATCTTCTCAATAATCCGCTTCAGGTTTTTGTTGGCTGCTTCGACTGCACCATTCATCTGAGGACGGTAGGGAGTGGAGTTATGATGAGTTATCTTGAATTGTTCGCATAGCGCCGTCATTTGCCTGTTCTTGAAATTCCTGGCATTGTCGGTGATGATCTGGCTCGGAACTCCGTATCTGCAGATAATGTCCCTCTTAATGAACTTGATTACTTGGCTCTTTGTCACACTTGCATAGGAAGCTGCTTCCACCCACTTTGTGAAGTAATCAATCGCCACTAGTATAAACCTATTTCCATTTGACGCCTTCGGATTTATTGGCCCAATAACATCTAGGCCCCACATGGAGAAAGGCCAAGGGGTTGTCATATTATGGAGCTCTGAGGCCGGAGCCTGTATCTTGTTGGCATAGATTTGGCAAAGGTGACATTTCTTCACATGTTCATTACAGTCACGCTCCATAGTTATCCAATAGTATCCCAGTCTCAAGATCTTCTTGGTTAACATATGACCATTCATGTGTGGACCGCATATCCCTTCATGGACATCTTCAACAATATTTTCTGCTTCTCTCGCCTCTACACATCGAAGGAGTATGTGATTGAAAATTTTCTTATAGAGATTCCCTGTGCTCAGCAAGAATTGCCCGGCCAATCTTTGAAGAGTTTGTCGATCATTGGCATTAGCATCGGGCGGGAAGGTTCTGTCCTCTAGGTATTGCTTTATGTCATGGTACCAGGGTCTTCCATGTGACTCATCTTCTCCAACTTCTTCAATTGGCATGCAATGGGCTGGTTCATTCCTAACCACGATCTCAATTGGCCGGATGTGTTAGAGTCGCCACCAATCAAGATTCTGGGTGTGATTGGTCACCCACAATTAAGAACCCTCGATTAAATAAAAAACCGAGAATGGGTCCGGGGATTCTTTTATGAGTTGGGGAAGGTGTTAGGCACCCCACCTCATCCTTCGAGCGACGGTTACCTCTTAACTTTCTCCATTAAATTAATTCGAAATTATTTTCTATTTTTTTTTATTATTATTTCGAGAAAAACCACCCCTCCTCGACCGAGTTAAGGCGATTTCATCCCTACTTGTTTTCTTTTATTTCAAGATTGGAAAGCCACCCCTCCTTGACCGAGTTAGGGTGAGTTTCTCTCTACTTGCGCGGCAAAATCCCTTTTCCCTATATCGGCGAACGGTCACACATCTCTCCTCAACCGAGTTAAGAGGGGCCCCGCCTACCTTTGGGTGGAAAATGGACAAAATACTAATAATAAAAAAAATGAAAGAGAAGTCGAAGATCTAGTCTTCCGGCCCTTTCCTTCACCCGATTTCCTCGTCCGCACAACCGTGAAGAGGGAAATCTCCGAGCTACTCAGAGAAAGTGAGGGAAGAAGAGACTTGGACGGGTAGAAACCGAGGATGGGGATGTGGCATACCTTTTCCCTTTTTAATGCTCCGAGTGTTTGAAGAGAACGCTTCGACAGGATCCGAACTCCCAAGATTTTCCCCCAAAGTTGGTGAAGATCCTTCCTAGGTTGATGGCTTGATGACTGGAATTTCTGGGATTCGAGGGCTAGGTTAAACTTGTTTGGAGTTCTCCCAAACTTCGGAATTTCAAAGCTCTCAAGGATTTTCCCCCAGTTTTCAAGACTTTTCTCCGTCTTTTCAAAGTCTTCAAGACTTTCCGGATTTTCCAAGATGAGTTATGGGTTGGAGTAAGGCTCCTTTTATAAGGTGAAACAATAGGATTTTCACGTTTTTTTTTTCCGATGTGGGACTAAAAATATAACCCAAAACCCGTTGGCACGCGAAACGAGGTCGCGATTAGGGTTGACTGTACACCGCGCCTTTCAAAAGACCGCGGGACTGAATTTAAGGCAAAAATAAGGGGCGCGCCCTTTTAAAGGGCGCGGGTCAATTTCAAAATTTTTTTAAAAACCCTGCCTCTTGGGGCTTGAGCTGGATTGGGTTTGGGCTTTTTGGGCTTTGATCTTCGATATTCGGAAGCCCGGATCTCGTCTTATCTCATAGTACTTGGCACCACTGGGTTTTCTTAGGCCCATGCAAAATAGGGTGTCTACAAAGCAAATTGAGCGTCATCACATTTATGATTTCTTAAGTGGTTTTCGTGCCGAATTTGAGCAATTCGCACTAAGCTCTTTGCCACATCTCCTCTGCCCTCTCTTCGATCGATGTACTCCACTGTTTTCAGTGAGGAACGCCAACAGGTTGTTATGTCTTTGAGCTCTCCTCCGATGCTCCCTCCGGATCATATTGCCTTTGCTACTGATTTTCATCCTTCTCCAAGACGTGATAGAGGGACTACTACGGGTCGTCAAGGTCTCGTGGTCGACGTGAGGGTTACCAGTCTCGTCCTGCTGCTCATTGTGCTACGACTCCTGCTAAGCCTCAATAGTTGCGAGTGATCTTTTGGAATCCATAAGAGCCCAGGTTGCTGAGATGGTCCAAGCTAAGTTCCGTCTACAGAGTGACTTTGATACTGTTGCTTCCTCTTCACTTGTTGTCTCAGGTATCCATGCTCCCTCTGCTTATACTGCTACTACATCGTCTTCTTCCCCTAGTTGGGTTATTGATTCTAGAGCCACTGATCATATGACTGGTGAGTCATAGGGTTTTCCATTTATTCTCCTCCATCTCCTATAACCAAGGTTCGTTTGGCTGATGGTTTTATTACTCTTGTTTTAAGAGTAGGGCATTGTCATGTATCTCTCTCTCTTTATCTCATGTTTTACATATTCCTCGTTTATCTTCTAATCTTCTTTCAGTTAGTAGTCTTACTACCAAACTCAATTGTTGTACAATGTTTTCTCTTTCTCATTGTCTTTTTCAGGACCTGACTACGAGGAGAATTATTGGTAGAGGCGTGAAAAGAGGCGGACTGTACTACCTTGAATTGATTATGCTCCTGATCGTGTCCCAGCTACTGTTGTTGTTACTACTGTTTTTCCTTTTTCAGTTGATGCTACTCATGATACTTATCGTTTATGGCATGCCAAGCTTGGGCATGTAGGATCTAAGACTTTGTATTATTTGATTCCTACTTTTAGTAAACTGTGTTCTTCATCTACTTTTCAATGTGATACTTGTGAGCTTACTAAACATGTTTGCATTGTTTATCTTTCTCGCATGCATAGATATCGTTCTACTACACTCGGGTTACTTGGGTTTACCTTATTGAGTCCAAGAATGAAGTGTTTTCTAAATTCTAAGAATTTCATACTATGGTTCGTACCAGTTTGGCGGTCTTGTTAAGACCCTTTGATCTGATAATGGTGGTGAGTATCTATCTGCCCCTTTTGTCCAGTATTTTCACACTCATGGTATTGCTCATCAACTTACATATTTGTACACCTCTCAACAAAACAAAATGGTGTTGAGCGCAAGAATTGTCATTTAGTGGATGTCACTCGCTCCTTGTTGCGAGACATGCAAGTGCCTAAAACTTTTTGATCTATGACCCTCACTGCATGTTTTCTCATCAATCGGGCACCTTCTCGTATTCTTGATGGTCTCTCACCTTATCAGCTTCTTTGTCCTCAGATTCCTATTTTTCTCATTGAGCCACGGGTATTTGGTAGTACTTGCTTTGTTCAGGATCTTCGTCTAAGTCGTCAAAAATTAGACGATAAGGCAATTTGATGTGTCTTTGTTGGTTATTCTAGTGCATCGAAGGGCAATTGGCGTTATGATCCCTAATCTCGTCACTTCTTTGTCTCTTTGGATGTTACCTTTTTCGAGACAGTACCATCTCTGTCTTTACCTTGTATTGTGTCTATTGTCTCTTTGCCTTTACATGTTCCAGGGGATCTTCCGTAGCAGAAGGAGCTTCTTACGTACTCTCGTCGACAACCGCCTGGTTCCCCCTCCGATGCGCCTTTACCACAGTCTTCCCCGCAGGCCACTCCACTAGGTACTTCTTCACCTTCCTTTATTCATATTCATATTTCTCTTATTATTAATCATGTTGCTTCTGATCTTGAGTTGTCTATTGCTCATCGCAAAGGTGTTCCAATTTGTGTTACTCATTACCCTCTTGCCAAGTATGTTTGTTATCAGGCTGTATCTCCCTCATATCAGGCTTTCCTCTCCGCTATTGATACTGTGACTATTCCTTAGTCTATTCGTGTTGCCCTTCTTCATCCTGAGTGGAAAGGTGCTATGATTAACAAGATGAATGCTCTTCAATCTAATTATACTTGGGATATGATTCCCCTTCCAACTAGGAAGAAACTTGTGAGTTGCCGTTGGGTTTTCACAGTCAAAACATAACTCTGATGCCAGTATTGCTCGGTATAAGGCTCATCTTGTCGCCTGCGTCTTTACTCAAACTTATGGGTTTTACTATGATGCTACTTTTGCCCTTGTGGCCAAACTGACTTCTGTTCATGTTCTCCTCTCTCTTGCGGCCAATCAGAGTTGGTCTCTCAATCAGTTGGACATCAAGAATGTCTTTCTTAATGGGCATCTCACCGATAAGGTATATATAGATCCCCCTCCTGGTTTCCTGCTTCAGGGGAGTCTGGGAAGGTTTGTAGACTTGGAAGTCTATATATGGTTTGAAGTAGTCACCTCGTGCTTGGTTTCATCGCTTCAGTGAAATGGTTTTGAGTATGGGTTGAGTATGGGTTTTCAGCGATGTCACTCCAATCATAGTGTCTTCATCCACTTTGGTGCTTCATGCTGAACTATACTTCTGGTATATGTTGATATTATTTTGAATGGTGATGACTCCTTTTTTATCTGTCATGCTAAGAGTGAGCTAGGGCGTATCTTTGATGTTAAAGACCTAGGTCATCTGAAGTACTTCCTTGGTCTAGAGATTGCTCGATCTAAGAAGTGAATTTTTCTGTCACAACGAAAGTATGCTCTTGATCTGTTGAGTGACACTAGTATGAGTGGGTGTAAACACGCTAATTCTCTCATGGATCTGAAGTTCTCTTTACATGATAGTGAGGGTGATCTTCTTCCTGATCCTCATGTCAACCAGCATCTCATGGGCTGCTTGATATATCTCACCCTCACTCGACTAGACATTACGTTTGCTATCAGCATGGTTAGTTAATTCATGTATGCTTCCCGTGCTTCACACCTTGTTGTTATTTATCGTATTCTTCGATATATCAAGTCTAAACCCAGTTGTGGACTTGTATATCGCTCACATGGGCATCTTGAAATCTCCGGCTATACAAATGCCGATTGGGTCGGATCTGCTACTGATCGTCGCTCCACCTCTGACTATTGTGTTTTTTTTTTAGGGTAACTTGGTTGCATGGAAGAATAAAAAGCAACCCGTTGTTTCTCACTCTAGTGCTAAAGCAAAATATCGAGATCTTACTCATGGGACTTGTGAAGTTTTGTGGCTTCGTTCTCTCCTTTCCGAGTTAGGGTTTCCTGTTAAAGGCCCTATGTCTTTATATTATGATAATGAGGCTGCCGCAAAGACTGCCTTTGATTTTGTTCATTATCTCTTCAGCATGTTTCATCTTCTCAACAACTTGCTGACATCTTCACCAAGCTTGTTGGCTCTGCTATCCTCCAGGATATTACTGTCAAGTTGGGCATGCTTAATGTTTATGCTCTATCTTGAGGGGGAGTATTGATATATGTAATATCGAGGGTATAGTTGTAAAATGGTATATATGTAATGTTCTCTTAATATAAGATGCTAATAGGACTTTCTTTCCCTCACTAAGCAATTTATCCTAATCTCTCTTCCTCTTCTCTAAACCATAAATCTTTCAAACCCTTTCTCCAACTGTCTAGTGTAAATGGGCGCAATTTTTCCCCCATTTTTTAAAATATTTTTAAAAGTAATCGGATAATTTGGACATTATCCGAATTTGAATATTTTAATTGTAGTCAGATGCAAATACCATACTTTACTATTCGATGGTTATTTATTTGAATTCGGATAGTCGGATATGTAATCAAATACGACCTCAAGCAAGTGCCTTTTTCACCAGCGTGCGCTAGACACTAGGCGACCAACAGGCAATAAGGATCCTCGCTAGGTGAAGCGGTTGCATAGACTATACAAGTCTTTCCATGAAAAATATAATAAGATATTTCAAGAAAATGTTTACCGTGGTAATGATATTTGCATAGAAAGCTACTTATAAGTTGTAACAATCAACAGGTAATATATGAACCAATTATTTAAGACTAATTTGGTCCAAAAGAATTCTAGTCAACCATTGTACAAAATCGCAGCAAAGGAAAAAGAAGTTAGCAAAATACTTGAACACCAGCCTAATGTAAATCACCAAAATGCTGACCAAATTTTGAAGAAGATATTACCATCACCAACACTTAATCCTGAAACTTAAAAGAATCCAACAGTCAAACCCAAAGTTGATAATAAGCTGAAATGATATACACTCTCCAACAATCTTGCTCAATTACAGCTCTAGACAAGTAACGTACTCACCGGTTTAGCAGGAATTCCTCTTCTCTTCCAGCATTATGTAGCCAATATAAAAGTCCAATATAAAAGTAAATATACAGACCAGGCCAATCATTCAGTTCCCATACTTGAATGGAACCTTGAGAACCTGCTCTTTAAATCGGCAGCCAAATGTCCATTGCCTGACTTATGGAGATCCTTCAACACTCTCATATAAACTGGAAAGTTAGGCTTTATATCCTTTTTGATCATTTCAACAAGAACCTCTAGGGCTTTGACAACACTCCCTTCTTTCTGATGAAGGCTCGCAAGCAAGCTGTAATTCGTATTGCTTGAGCACTTAAACTTAACACCCATATCAACCACATATTTATGGGCCTCTTGATATTGCTTAGAATTGAAGTACCCCTTGATGAAGGCAGCGTGTGTAGTGAGCCTAGGTTCAAGACCGCTTGACATCATTTGATTAAGGAACTTGGTTGCAAAATCCGACCTTCCAAGTCTACACGAGTAATAAATAAGTATTTCAAAGGTTACTGCATCCGGAAGATAACCCTGTTCTTGCATTTCTTCGAGCAGCTTGCAGGCTTCAGCAGTCTTTCCATTCTGACATAGACTACCTAGTAGGTAATTATAAGTATTGGCATTTGGGTGACAACTAAAGCTCCTCATCTCCTCAATCAAATCTCTGGCTTCTTGAAAATCTCCATGCTGACACTTTGCCCAAATCAAAACGTTGTAATAAGATGTCTTCTTCACCGTTTCCCCCATCACAAAGATGGCCAGATCGAAGGAATTTGAAATACAGAGCATTTTAATCAAGGAATGGATTCCAGAACTACGACATGATCCTCCAGCTTTATTTAACAATTCTATGACTCTTTTGATAGAATCCCTAATTGAAACCCCATTAGAACTATAAATAAGTAGAGAACCAAATGCTTTTTCAGTAAGACAAATTTGTTTTGATTTGAAATCCTTCAACAGAATGAGCATCTTCTCATAGTTTTCTAACCGGATGAGATTATTGATAATCATACTACAAATCTCAGAATTACGATCAGTATTGGGATGTGTCTCCCTAACCCAATTAAAGAAAGGCAAGGCTGAAACTCCATCACTGTTCAAAACCTGGAAAATCTCACGTATGGAAGCGAGAGAAAGTCTAACATCCATTTGATTTAGCTTGGACTCCAAACCATTTTCCCCTCTTTTAATCAACCCAATAATCTCTACCATTTTTTGAGGATTTACATTCAGTTTGCGATGATGAACTCTAGCCCTATGACTTCTGCTGGACTGAGGCCCATCACTGTCACAGCTTCTAGACTTCTCAAAATCAAATTCTTCAATAGAAACCCGAGTTTCCAGAGACGTCGACGATGAGGATACGTCCGAAGAAGATACGGAAAAAGATCGAAAGAGACTGTGAGGTGGCAGAGAATCGAAGTTAGAGATTAAGTATCTATAAATGAATCGAGAGCTAGTATTTCTACTAAACACCATGGAATCTGGAGACTGGGATGATGAAGATGTCACAGAAGAGATCGAAATCGAAGAGATGAATGAATTTTTGCAAAGGAGATGTGAATTACAGTCACTGTTAGGGTTTTTTCTTGTATCAGGAAGAGAAGAACTAGGGTTTTTAATGGAGATTAGGGTTTTAGGAGATTGACATTGAAAGAAGATAGAGTACAGAGAATTACGTTTTGAAATGTACCTGAGCTTCCGCAAAATGTTTGGTGTTTCCATACCATGTATTCCAGGAAGAATTGCTGGGTTTTTCAAATAGGGGATTTTCTTTCCATGGGAGAAGAGGAGTTTCTTTCCATCTCAAAGTGGGGTTTCTCATGGTCAGTCCTGATTATGAGGGTATATTATTTTACAATGGACCTCTAAACACGAAATCATTGTCATGAGGGCAGGGAGTAGAACACCTCACATTACACTATGTAATCTAATGTCATGGCCCCGTATCTCTTTTAACACTTCTTTTAATTATGGTTAAACTTAAAAAAATTAAAATTAATAGTTTTGTTTTTTTTTTAGAAAAAAAAAACAAGCTTAAATTGCTTAACCCTAACCCTATGTTTGGTTGCCAAGAAAATAAGTGAAAACATGGAAAAAAAAAGAAAATTAGGTAAAACACAACTAAAAATCGTATTACAAATCCAAATTTTTCTTTTCTTTTTCATGTTTTCACATATTTTCTCAACAACCAAACATAGCATAAGAGTAAATGAAAATTAACTACAATTGGTGTGTGGTAAAAAAGAGGCATGGACTATTTAGACTACATAATCTAATGCGACAGTAAATTAAGCATTTCCCTTGTCATTTTGAGTGAGTTAAGGACTTAAGGTTAAACCTTCAGAGTGGGTGCTGATGTTCTCCTCGCTAGCACCAACCGGAGATGATCCCATGTCCCTGTTAAATGCGCAATTTAGAGAAGGTATTTGGGCTAATTATTGCTCACTCAAGCTAAGCTTGTTTGTGCAAGAATTACAGTCTTGTAGAAGCGCATTACCGTTTTTTTGTTAATGTATACCAAGGGTGTTTGGATGATCAATCTGTCCCACTGATTCACTTGGATTTCAGACCTTTGGGGGTCGCTAATTTTATGAACTCCCTGGCTCATTAAACACAATAGACGGATAAAGATTCTTCATTTCTTTGGTTTTTGGGCTGAGCCTTGTGATTGAAGATGAATCGGTGGCAACAAGTTCATCTTGCTGCGTCATTGGGCTTTCTTATAACATGTATAAAGACTCCAAATTAACCCAACAGCCCACCTGCATGGAGCATCCTCCTACTGTGACTTTGATCACAGTATCACACCATTCCTTATTAATGAAAGAGATCAAACTGAAATAAGCATAAAGCGGCGAGTTCTTCTAATGGGGAGAAAACTATATCAATAAAATTTCTCTTAAAGTTACCAAAATTTTGATAGTTCCAAAAAGTTGTTTAACAAGGTCACACTAACAAGTGCCTTTGCCGTGTCAAAGGGCCGGGTTGGGGTAGGGCCGGGGTCAACCCTAGCCCTACCCTTCCTTATAAGAGTAGAGCCCTAGCCCTTCAAGGGCCGGGGTTGATTGGGCCCTAGCCCGGCCCCTCAAGGGTCGGGGCCAAGCCGGGCCGGCCAAAGGGCCGGAAGAAAGAGCGGAATTTTTTTTTTTTCATCTAAGATAATAAATTTTTTTTTACTACACCGACTGTCAACCTTACATGGAAATGGATACCCTCCTCTTTTATTCGGGTTTGGGATCAACATTGCAACAAAAAGAGCAATGACAGAGTTAAAAAAAAAATTTCCTTATCAGTGACAGTCATGCATAATAAACCAAAACATAGTATAAATAAACAAGTAGAATAATAAAACTATATAGAACAAAATTGAAAATATGTTTAAATATAAAACTGAAAGTAGAGAGTAAGATATGAGAGAGAGAGAGAGATGATCGACGAAGAGCCGAAGTAGGGCCGGGCCGGGCCGGGCCGGGAAGGGCCGGACAGGGGGAGCCCTAGCCCGGCCCTAGAGAACAAGGGCTTCCAATTTTTTGGCCCTGCCGGGCCCAAGGGCTGGGGTAGGGCCGGGCTTTGGAGGGCTTTGGAGGGTCGGGCCGGGCCGGGTACCCTTCTATATGGGCTTTTTTGACAGCCTTACCTTTGCAAGATTCCAACAAGGGAGGGGAAGGATTTTCTTGGGCAAATATGGCTGAGTGAAAATGTTAATAATTGCTTATGAATTTGTAGAGAATGATGATTAAGTGGGTATGAAAGATTCTAGGTTTAAGGGTGAGAGGGTGAGGGAGCATAGGCCTCAACTTTTTTTTGAAGACCAAGTTCGTGGGTCATCTCGTTCGTACGTTCCGTACATATCCTAAGGATATTGTTTCTCCTTATTTACTATGGTAGGTGTCTATTTTCTCCTTGGATGTGTCATATTAAATAATTAAATAACATAATATAAACGATTTTTTCCTAAAAGTTTAGGGATAGTTACTCATTGCCTTATAGCTATGTCCTATTAAATAATTAAATAATATATATTTTTAAAGTTTAGGGGGATAGCTACCCAATTGCCCATGGCTATAACTTGTTAAATAATTTAACAATTTAGTATAATATATATTTTTCTCAATCCACTACTTTACCATTTGGCAGATATCTCTCAGTATATAGTTTTCAAAAAAAATTGAGGGAAACTTTAAAGGGAAACTAGCTACAAAACGGTTCGATTTGATTAGTCTTTCGCCCTTTATATCCAAGTCAAATGAACAATTTGTACTTAGAATCAATTTGGGCCTCCACTATAGATTTTTTTATCTTCGCTTCGCTTAGGCATAGTTCACCATCTTTTGAGTCCCGACAGACTTGTTCTTACTCAAACCCTAAGAAGATCTAGGTTAGTTGGCAATGCAACTCACAAGGAGATCTCACCAATCAGCTTCCTTGGACCTGGGCCTTATAGGTTTATTCATCCATTGACTCGCACACATGTCAGACTCCTTGGTTTGTGGTTCAAGATTAGTCGAATGAGGAACCCACAAGCCGACACTTAGAGCGTGCAGTTTCTTGAGACACATCAAAACGGTGCAAGAATGATACCAAACACTCCCTAAATCGAGTAAAAAATCTGAAACAAACGATCCCTTAAAGGAGTTTTTTTTCATTTAATTCTTTTGGGTACTTTATCTAGTTCTTCCTTCAATTTCTCCTATTTGGTGGGAAGAGAAATAAAACCCAATTTAACAGTCTTTAAGATTTTCTCGTCCTAAAAAAACCTCAACCCCCCAACAGTCCACTCATGAACTGCAAAGTTCATACCCTCCCAACGGTCTCTTTCCCTTCTTTCTCTGCAAATTATACCCGTGAAACCCTAATTTCTCGGAATTTCAAACCTCAGTTTCTCCCAAATCATTCACACCCTCGAACTCAGCTTTCATGGAAGAAAACCCTCGAACCATTGAAGTTGATTAAGCTCAAAATTCGATCTGCAGTAGGCGATAATGGTGAAACGGGAAAATGGGTGAAATGGATACCGAAAGGAGTCGTACCTGAGAGGATTTTGAGATTGATATCGGGTGCCACTTCGAGTCCTATCTGCCAGTTCGTGTCCTCGCCCACCACGTTTTTGCATTCCATGGACCCCAGAATCAAATTGGTAATCTTTTAATTCATTTTTTTTAATGGAATTTCGTTTGTTTGTCTGATTGGTATAGGTTGTGGTAAAAGCTTGGTTGAATCCATTTGAAGCTTTACCCTCTTCGTCTGTAAATTTATGCTTATTTCTTTGTTAGATTCAGATGGAATTTATTGAGTTTTGATGTAGTGGTCAGTTTCCTTAATGCTTTTTCGATTTTTTCATATTTTCTTGCAAGACATTTGGTTATTTTTATCCGGGAATTCCAGTTTGATTTTTATTTTTTTCCTAGCAGGACTTGGAATTTAAGTTACCTAGGCTTTGAATGTTTATTTTGACAGGAACCCAATTTTTTTTCCCTTTTTTTGAGTGGTTGGGAAGTCTGCATATAACTAGCATTTTGTGAGGAGGCATTTTTATTTAATTCTACTAACCAAATATCCATTCATCTCGGTTTTGCAGGTATGGCTTCTGGTTCTTGTTATTTTGCCAGCAAGGTCACATATTGTTATGAGATTTGGATTAGTCATATACTTGGCTGTTTTATCAATATGGATTCTGCCTACACAAGTATGGATGGTATATGCCTGACCCTAACTAATTAATCTTTTTTTTTAGTCCGTAATCAAAATGTATAAAATGAACTAAAGTACAGTACTACAACTAACTACAAGGAGTTTACAAGCTTGTAAACTCAAGAAGGAAATTTAAGTAAGCAACATAAATCACTAGTAATACTCTCACTCGACAGGCATAGGACCCAAGATTCATCCCATCACCATACCCACATCCTCAATTGATTGCCTAACTGAACTCTAGTCTAGAATAAGTTGTTTTATCTGAGAACAAATGCAGGATGGAGGGCATGCATCAAGTATTAAAAATACGGTTTTGGGGGATGTATTGGTCGCAACCGAAACCTATACGTATCGGTTTCGGTATCGGTTTCGGACGCTACATATAAAATTTTATTTTATAAGAAAAAAAATTAAATTAAATTTAAAAAAAATCAAATGAGTTATAAGAATCAAATATAAAGTCATGGGAAGCAACTTAAAAACAAAGTAGCAAAAACAATTACAATTACACAATGAATTAAAACATAAATAATTAATAAACGATATGTATCGCTTGTTTCGTATCCGTACAGGAGACTACCGATACCTATACATATTGCCCGTTTCGTATCAGTTTTAGCGATTTTTATTTCCATGGCATGCATAGTCCTCAAACACTCTCTTGTACCTCTCTTTCCAGATGGACCATGTTGTAGGCTCAGGGAACAGCGACCAAACTAACTATCTAGCATTATCCACACCGACCAAAAACTAGTAATATAAGAAGTCTAGAAAGGAAGAAGAAAAGACGTAATTCATGCCTACTCTTGAAAGGAAAACCGTCCAAGTACCATGTACAGTAAAACAATGCAAAAACAAATCATCCACTGTCTCTTCCTTGCACAGGCACAAAAAACAGCAGTTAACCATCCTCCATCATTTATTTATCAAGTGATCACAAGTGAAAATTTTATTCAAAGCACAATTTCATAGGAAGATACATTTGAGGGGATACTTGGATTCCACACAGTCCTATAAAGAAATGAGGCTTAAGTTGTCAAGTCAGACGATTGTACCAATGATCTAATTGAGAACCGATCACACTATATCACCTCGCTTGTTCTCAATTCCCAACAATCTACTACAAGAGCATCCTTGTCAATAGTTAGAAGGAACAGATTATTGAAGTCGTCCTTGAGTTTCGCGGATCCATACCACAAATCTTTCCAAAACATGACCTTTGATCCACTACCCACCTAGAACTTGATATTGGATAAGATTAAACTTGTCATAGACATGATACCTTTTCATAACCTGGAACCATATGAACATTTAGGGTTTATTTTTATTTTTATTTTTTTCAGTAAAAGCAAATTCATTAACGAAGGAAAAGGGACAAATTCAAAAATAGAGAATCACAAAGAGTCATAGCGAAAAAAGAAACTAACTACAAACTAAAGCACACCAAAACAAAACACACAAATCAGCACCACACTCCTCGTCTTCCACTAGGAAATAAACTCGTCAAACCCTATTTTCACCACATCAGCTTTAGTGGAGACCCGTTCTAGCAATCTAGAACACGTGCAAGAACACACTCTCTCGATAAACGATGAAGAACTCTCGAACACCCTCCTATTCCGCTCCTTCCACAGAGACCATGAAACCACTTCTGGAAGGAATGTCAAAATAAGTTCGATTGGGCTCTCCAGCAATACTAGAGACCAACAGGATAAGAGACCCTGGAAGGACAAGGGAAAGACCCAAGTGACCCCAAGTTGGGAAAGAAAGAAAAACAAGAGACTACTCGCAAATGGGCAATGCAAAAGCAAATGATCAACCAATTCCTCCTCCCCCAGACAAAGAAAACAATGGTTAGGAAGACTCCAACCTCTTTTTCGCAGGTAATCCAGAGTCAGAATCTTGTCTAAACATGCTGACAATAGGAAAAAAGAAACCATTGAAGGCACTCCCGAGTACCAAACAATCTGGCGAGGGAAATCCAAATAGGGTTTATTCTAATAGAGCACATGTATGGTTATGATATGCATGAGATACACCATATAATTGTGGTCCACTAGAGCAAACTGTCATAATCTCTCTCAATATCACATAAAGAGAAACCGGTCATTCGAGGGAGAAAAAGAACTTGCAGGTACCAATGATAGAGAGATGTCAATATGAGTTTAGTAATTGTTATATCTGTGGAACTAAAAAGAAAAAAGAGAGGTCTTGGACGGACGAGCTACATTGCCGCCTGCCAGAAAAACAATATTGAAAGAAGAAAAAACTCAAAATAAGGTCCAATCGACCTGCTCTAATACCATGTTAGAAAAGAGATCTATTGATAATCTTGGATGATTTACAATGACCCCATAGAGGGTTTATATATCATCTTAAGATAGAAACTCTATCAAATCTAACCTTAATCAAATCAAACTAATTGATCCTAATCTTTTTCAAATTCAAATCTACTTATATATGAGCTTATTACACCACTCTGCAGTCTCTAAACTATCTCTAATATATTAAACCATGAATCCTCTGTCCAACCAAATCACTACGGTTCATATTGCATGACGCATTTAGTCATTTGCAGTGGTCAATTAAAGGGCCTTTTATAATGAACCGGGTTGATTTCTTGGTGTCGAAATCAGGTGTGGCCTGCCCAAAGTATAGACGAGTTTAATAGTCTACTATGCTCGGATGAGTTGGTAAATTAGATGACTTTCTTTGAGTTTGTGAGAACTGAGAACCAGTGGCTCAAGATATATTGATGTGACTTGGAAGGCACACATAATTTTTTAGACAACGATACCTTGTTGACCATTCCTTTATCTCTTTACAGTAATTGAGCATGCATCAGTTTAATTCTGTAATCCCTTTTTTTTTTTCAAATGTTGACAATGATGGTTACCCATTTACCATATTCAAAGTATCACTTGTAAACTCATGGGGACACTCTCTTGATTTGTTTTCATCATTTCTTGTAGGATCAATTGGGAAGAGTGGCCTTGCTGTCAGGGATTTTATTTATAATGTTGGGGTTCGGTTCGGATGGTGTACCTCCACTTGTCCAGTTAAGAACCCCACCACCATCAATGATGGGATTACCTAATCTTCCTGCAGCTTTGGGAGGTTATTCATATTTAGTTATGAAGTTAGGGCCATTGCAGCTTACAAGGAAAGGCTTGTCAGTAGCAAGCACATCTGCATGCTTAACCTTCACTGTAAGTTGCTTTCCCCTTACATTACCATCCGCTTCTGCCTGGGGGTTTCACACATATCTAAGAACTAGGCCTTTGTTTTGTTAAAGATCTTCCAAAGCGCAAGCCTTTGCTTGACGACCACAACTCCAGAGCAACTTGCGTCTGCTTTACGGTGGTTTATGCTCCCCTTGACGCGTATTGGTGTTCCAGTGGCTGAAATTATCCTCACCCTACTGCTCTCATTGAGGTTTATCAATCTAGTTTTTGATGAGGTAATATAGAAATTGCTTCACTGGATAGGTTTTAATTTAATAGACTTTAATAGAATAGCTTTCTTTAATGTTCCAATTTTTATTTTTTTGGAGAAATTGTTTATATTAATGCTCATACGAATTTTCATATAATATGTTGGCAGGTCCGTAATGCTGCATTGGGGATAGTAGCTCGTAGGATAAATTGGCAGCAGTTGACAACAATGGAAACAGTTGATAGTAAGCATACAGTTCAATTATTTTATAAAGTTGTCTGGTCCATCATCCCTTACTGTGCCAGTTGCATGGCACACATGCAGTGCAGTTGGCACCTACATTTGATGGTTTCCACCTAGGAAGTGTCCTGGGCTAAGTATCATCCTGATTGAATGGTCCTAACCATTTATTGCGCATAACAATTTTTGGGACTGTCCCTAATTTTCTCTCTCGTATCTGTCAGAATGATTAGTAAGTTGTTACTTGTTAGCTTCATGCCCTAAATCTGGAATTTCTTTCATTTATGCTTTCCTCTTATTCCTCCAAAATAACCAAAGATGTTTGAAAAGTCGAGGAAAAACCTCTTATTTCTAGAGTTTTTCTTTCTTTCTTTCCCATTGTAAGTGCAAATCAACTTTTTATTAACTGGATATCTGGGATCCCAAAATGCCAACCTAACCACACTTGTTTCTCTGCTGGCCTTTGCCTTCTCTTTAAGCTCTTGCTACTGTGGGGCTTCTTACAGGATTGGCTGACCATTTAGCTCAGTCAACCAACCCTTCTTTCATTGTTCTTTCAGGCACCATTGTGCATGTTACTTCATCGAAAATTAGTCATGATAACACTTTACAAATTGTTATTGAAGTAGGTGCTTAAATTACAATAATTATTTTCATCCAAATTGCCCTTGGATTAGTCGATTCATCTTAAGGCCACATTCGTTTCCGACCATGACCTCATTCTTTAATAATTCTCGTATTTGGTTGTTTGCTTTTGCAGTTTTCTTCATGTATGTTCGTCGGATCTTCAAAAATATTTTCAGCCATGCTGAGCAGATTTCTCAGGTTATTTTGGCATCCTTAATCTCTTTCCCCACCCTAATCAAAGTGTCATCGATTTCTTAAAGTTTGAATACGGGATTTGCCCCCTTTATATCTTCTTAATACACAAACATTTTTCATAGAAGTTTGTACTTATCAGAAAATTTCGTATATGTCTCTTAAGTGTAGGAAATTTGATATATTTGCAACTTGACTGAGTCATGTAATATGTCGGTTCAAGTAGAGTGTTGATAACTTTTTTTTCTGCAGAGCCTCAGGATGTTAACTCATTGGCCTTGTGTTAATCTATAGTCCATGTCATGGGTCTAGGTAGATTACTGTAGAGGACTCAACATACTAGAATCAGTCTGCATCATGCTATGTGTATAATCATTAGAAGTTACGGTTTAGACTAACTAGCTTGGCACAAAGTTTGATTAGAATGTCCGGCCCTAACTTCTGCTTACGGCTTTTACAGGCAATGATTGTTAGAGGTTTTCGAGGTGACAGCAAGAGTCACAAGATTTACTTCTTATCGAACTCATCCATTGGGATTGCAGATATTGTTTCCTTGTTGTGCCTTTTCGCTCTAATAGGTGCCTCCATCATGTCTGAATACTTACTTGTCTGATGCCCATCCTTGCTCGGCCTCTGGTAAGTCCCTCGCCACTGGAATTTTTCAAAAGCTTGCCACTGGATTTTTTTCACCAAGAAGATTATTGCAGAAACTGAAACAGTTCAATTCCAGGTCCTGGATTAAAACTGTCCTATGGACATGTCAAGCTTTCAAAACCCCTGCTGGTAACAAAGTGAGTAATAGTGATGAGAGAAGCACCAGACTATTTTCTTCTCTCACAGGTACCTATCTTATTTGTAAATGGTTCCTGCATGTTTTCTCGGGCTTGTATCTCACACTTGATTGATATAAATTTTCAGGGAAGTGATTGTCGATAGTTTGATACCACACACCCTGCGTGGGCATTCACTTCATGGTGCTTGGTCTCCATAATACAGCCTCAAAGATGATGTATTCTTGACCATTACTATGATTTTTCTGGGAGCGGTATCTGTTTCTCTCAAAATTTTCACCTTGAAGCAAATATTCAGAATTTATGTCGTGTTCAAATGGTGACAGGCATTATTTTTATAATTTGATAACACATACTGAATGATGAGCTTGGCTTTATATTGAGTGGAACTCATCGATTAAAAAAAGTGGAACTCAATCACAATAACAACATCGGCACCAAGATTGTCTAATCAATCAGCTAGCCCTTCAATGGGAATATGACCCAAATTGCACCCTTGAATTTGTTTTTCAGCTCAGGCCAGCCCAAACTGGACTAGCACCCTTGAATATTGAATACAATATATATATATAACTATGTTTTATTTGTCACAAAATAGAAAGGGATGGAGTCATTTATCATTAATTATTGATAACCACAAATTTTCAATTTTAATCTAATACTGAATGATTTCATGTATACAGTACAATGAAGTGCAAAGTCACAGAAAATTTGAGGTAGAAACTGTAGAGTAAGGGATATTTGGGTATAGGCTCCCCAAATCTGATGTCAGATTTTTGTGACAGCAAGAATACCCATGCAGTATTCAGCTGTAGATTTTCCCTTTTTTGATTTTTTCCAACTTGAGACAGTCTCACTGCAAATGTATATCATCTTTCATTTTTTGAATCTGTGCTTTTAGACCGATCATCAGATCGTGAGAATCGAGAAACCCCAAACTCTGATATCATGCCATGCCCTTGTAGATTATTTGTGAGTGTTCAATTGATGGGTTTCTTCTATTATAGCTTATAAGGGAAATGAGATGTACTGCGAGAATTGTGGATACCATGGGAAGATTTTTGTCTGTCTTTGATTACATAAAGTACTGTGAGAATTGTGGATATCATATGGGAAGATTTTTGATTACCAAAAAAAAAAAAATGGGAAGATTTTTGTCTTTAATTAATTTTGATTAATTGTGGATATCATATGAGAATTGTGGATACATAAAGGCATATGTCTATTTTAGAGCTCAGATTCGCTGTTGGTGAAGTCGCTCTTCAGTTACTCCAGCATTAATTTTGAAAGAAATCATGAAACTATGTTGTAATTCAAACACCAGGGCTTGCTGTTTTGTAGTTGTCCCCAATCCCTCTCTTTGCAAGCCCCAAGTTGTAAATCAATATTCCAGGACCTCTCTCTCACTCTCTCCAAACCTCCTAAATGACCCAGGCGTGTGCTGTCGCTTAGTTTCTCTGGATAATTACAGGTGACCCTACACTGCAACACAGCTAGGAGGCTGGTTCTACCTGTTCGACTCCATGGTATGGTCTGGTCTGGTCTGGTCTAAATATAGAAACTATTGTGCATCTATATACAAAGCTACTTGTTGATCTATGGTAGATTCGTGGGGCCAGAACCAGGGATCTCCTTAACCAGACCCATAATAACAGTTGCCCAAACCCCTGTCCATGTATGCATGTATGCCACTGCATAACAGAGAGCCTACAAAGCACTAGTCAATCCATCATCATCCATGACCCAACCTTCTATACCATAAATGTAGCCAACCAATCATTTGATCGAAACTTCATCGATTGGCCATGCTTTGGATGAGGCATCACCCAAATTCACTATCCCTAGTTCATAAGGTAAATACAGATACTTTCAGTTACAAAATAAACCACATAGGACAACCCAAGAGCTGGGAGTCCAACTGATCCATAAAACAATAAAAAATTAAAACAGAAGAAAAAAAAAAAACTAACCCACTTCACAATCTTCATAAAAGGTTGTGGGTGGATTGCTCAGTTTCGCCATTAACTGTCTTCCGGTGGTCCATGAGTTTGGACAACGTCCCTTTTGTACCTTCTAACTCATGCTGCCTGCAGATAAGACCTCAAAACTTGGTGATCGGGGCTGATTTACGGACACCCATGGCTTCTTGCCATCTCAGTTTGCACTATTTAAATCTAGTTCCCATCCAAGCAGCGCCTAAATAATTGAAATAGATGGCAAGCCAACATTTCATATTCTCCATATAGTCCTGTTTAACTGAAGAAAATTGAGTAACCATTAGGTAGCAAATATATTGATTAGAAACTGTACATGAGATGAGAACCAGTCTAATTTACACACTTAGGCCTTGGCTACACTAGAGCTTGAGCAAATCTCAAAGTCACCAACCAAGACTATGACCTTCTTGAAATCTGATTAGCCAGGCATGCCCTTTGAAAGAAATAACTGAGAAACATAAGTACTTATAGAACTTATGTAACACCCATATGCATTTAGTATGGGTATAGTCGAAGATGCCAATTAGCTTACTTGGTAAAGTTCGAGTATAATGACACCACACACCTGGGTTTGAGACCTGTCGTTACACCCCTAACCTCTCAACATTAACCCTTCTTGCCCGGAAACAAAATAAAAAGGAAAAAAAAAAATTCGATTGGTGTAATTGTCCCTGCAACGACATAAAAAAGGGTGTTAACTAAACAATAGTATTCATCTAAATCATTTGATATGTATCATAGCATGCAGTTTATGCTATAGAACTAAACACAAAAGAAATAAGACCTTTGTTCTTGCATAGGTATGTAGGTCATGACGTTTTAAATGTCCTGTGCCTCTTCTGAGATTGCTTCAAGCCTGGTCTAGTATTTTCGCTTTGACTACTTTCAGGTATCATCTTCATTACAGGACCAAGTGTTCTTCTACCCTCTTGCAGAATCTTGAAGGCAAGACTGTATCTTTCCAGAGATGTTGCCCCTGATTCAATATATTTACGGGCTTCTTCTCTTAAACTCCATTCCATCAAGACTCTGTGATCTTTAGAACTGCCTCCTGACACGACATCACGAACAATTCCATACTCAGCATCCCTTGTCCACCGATGTAAAATGTAACGCGATGGAACCTCCATTATATTTACCTTTTGGAACACTCTCAACACGTGTCTACATAGCATGCCTTCAAACTCAAACATTCGACAACTGCAGCTCACATTGAGATTGGAGATATTCAAAGTAACAGTATGCTTCTCATTCTCATTCATGTATCTGTGCACCAAATATCTACTCATAATCCCCTCCTCGTAAATCTTTTTTCCAGCGAAATTATCACATTCTAAAAATTCTGTTTGAAATACTTTGAACATAGTCCTTGTGTAAAGTCCTTCACATTGTTCTTGTATTGGTGCTTTTGTATTTAAGACCATCCTCGAGTTCAGAGTGAGAAAATCCTCTTTTCTTTCCTCCTCACGACGTCGCTCAAGAGCTCTTTCATATCGTAAAACAAACTCGCAAAGCGGCGTTTGGGCATTCACCAACGTACCAAAAAATGATGTCATATTAGCACTCTCAGTGATTCCGGCAAAGAACGTGTCCCGCAAATACAATGGAACCCAGAATTCACGTTTTTCATACATTTCTCTTAGCCAATCATTATCCTTCAAGTTGTATTTGTTGATGAGTGCCTTCCATGCAGATTCAAACTCATGAGGCGTTTGACTATGATGAATGCAATTTTCATATTCATACTTGAAATCCTTGTGCGCTGCATGTACACAACTCAGATTTTCCCGTTCCTTTGCCTTAATTTGCCAAGTAGAAAAACGATAACGGGTCCCCGAGAAGACTTGTGCAATTGCTTGTCTCATGGGCACATCTTGATCAGCTATTACTGACAATGGGCGGCGTCCTGACATTGCCCTAAGCAATGTTTCGAATAACCAAGTCAATGACTCCTTAGATTCATCTGCAATTAACGCACAACCAAGCAGCACGGGTTGCTTGTGGTGGTTAACTCCAATAAACGAAGCAAATGGAACCAAAAATGTACTTGTCCTATATCTGGTGTCGAAAACAACCACATCACCAAACTGACTACATGAAAACCTAGACCTACCATCGGCCCAGAAAATACTCATGCATCTACCATCAACCACTTCTATAGAATAAAAGAATCCTGGATCTTCTGCTTGCTTGGATTGGAAATACTCCAAAAGCACACGATACCAATCATTTCCAATGTTATTCCTTCGACTTCCTTTGATATAGTTGCTATCATCCTTTCCAACGAAACCCACATTTTCTAATCCAACATCAGTGGCCTTCTCATCATATCCCATCAAAGTAGTAGATAAGTTCTGATGTGAACAGGGTAAATGGCCTTCTACTGAAGAGTCAAGATCATGATTATGAACTTTCTGAAAACGGTCCACAACCCATTTCCCCGATTCTTGTTTTTGTATTCTTATGAATGCCCGACAACCTACCCTTGAATGGTGCTGAAACCCCTCTTTCGAGCACACGAATCTTCGGGATGTAATAGACCCATTAGCCCTCGAACGATACAACTGACCAATCCGACTGTTGAACCCTGAATAAATTGCATATGCTTTGTAAGATTTGTACGCTTCATTTATTGAATTGAACTCCAGACCCACGTATGGTTCAAGTTTGGACTCTCCATCTTCTCCTTTTGTGCGGTGTTTGACATAAACAACTCCAGACGGGCATGTTTGCACACTTACTTCTTTCAGTGCTGAAACAGTCGCAGGTAACCCCGCTCCCTGTTCATGGAACACATCAATTAGTGACCTCGAAGCCATTGGAGTCTTCTCATGTAAACGAGGTGGATTAACTTTCCCTGAAGACTCAAGTATGTGATTATGGTCCTTTTGAAAACATTCTACAGCCCACCTCCCCGATTCTTGTCTTTGTACCTTTATGAATGCCCGACAACCTACCCTTGAATGGAGCTGGAATCCCTCCTTTGAACACACAAACTTTCGAGCTGTAATTGACCCATCTGTCTTTGAACGAGACAATTGACCGACCCGAATGCTGAACCCAGAATGGACTGCATATGCACTATAGAATTCACGTGCATCATCGGCGGAATCAAACTCCAAACCCACATATGGTTCAAGTTTTGACTCTCTTTTGTCATCTCCATTTACATGATTTTTTACACTGATGTCTCCTACTGGGCTTGTTTTTACAACCATGACCTTCCCACACTCTTCACCATTCATATGGGTTTCTGATAATCTGTTCACACAATTAAGAATAATTTGCAAACCATAAATGAAATAACTGGAAAAAGCACAATTTATGCATTAAAACAAGTAAAAAAATGTCATGATTTTTGTTTTTTTAATCACATATTAACTCACACATACACTACAACACATACAGCATGCACACACTCGCACACACCTGGGGCCCAAGGCCCAACCCACACACACAACCCCAAGTCACAAGGCCTGTGCACCCACACACCCTCTCAAAAAGAGAGGGGTGTGGAGCTTTATGGGTACACCAACACACTTAGACCCCAACGATGTGGGACTAATGTTTGTCTTTTTTTTTAATCAAATATTAACTCTCACACACACTATGTGCAAAAACAGTAATAGAAAAAAAAAACACAGAACAATGCTAATTGTACATAAAACAAGCAAAAATGTCATGATTAATAGAATAAAAAGAAACCCATTTTCAGTTCATAGAGAGAGCAAAAAAGGAAGGATTAACATTTTCAGTACAATATAAGTCTAAGAAAACCCAATTCAAGCCACAATAGCAATAGAATAATTACAGGAAAAAAAAATTGAGGGTAAAAAAGAATCTATGAGGATTTCAGACTGATGGAGGGGTGTTCTTCAGAGAAATCACAAGGTTCAATCAACCATTGCTGACTGATATTCAATCGAAATCATACAAGAGGAAACCAAGAAACAGTAGATTCTGGAAAAAATAAAAAATTTCATGATTAGGGTTTTCCCGATTCAGCTCTGAAAAAAAACCTACGGGAGGGAGGATAGGATTCAATGCCCAGATAGACAGATACAGAGAATAAAATAGATGTAATCTAAAAATGAAGAGTTTCTATATGCATTATATTCAAATGAAATTGCAACTGAAACATCACCTTTTTTGGCGGCAATTCTTGTAGCGGTTAACGAAGTATGTTACCTTTTCCTGGAGGTCGTAGAAGAAAGAAATATGATAGACATCGAGAATAGAGGGTTATTAACTTATTATATATAGTGGCGTTGGACGAAGGAGGTCTTGTAGTTATGCTAATGGCATTTCTGTAATTTTATGAAGTACTTAAACCTAGGTGTTCTCGTATAGAGATCAGATCACAGTCAATGGCGAATTGCACCCACAGAGTCAATACGTGTCCCTTTTCAACCTTCATTAACTGTGGTTTAAAAAATTAACTCTGTGTTATTTTTATTAAAAAAACCTAAAAACCAAAGTTAGATTTTTAAACCCTAAGAGCATTCCTAACAGCCTCGCCAAAATAGTTAAAACTCACAAAAAATCATTCTGGCTATCAACTTTTTTAAAACATTCCCAGCAGCCTCACCGATTTGGCTATCCACTTTCATTGTTACCTTTAAATATTTTCTTTTCAAAAATTTCTTTATTCTTTCAAAAGGAGTTTGCGTGAAAAAACGAAATAGACAGGGAGAGAGAAAACATTATTTAATTATTTGGTGAGTGTGTAGTACTCACCAACATTGGTAAGTACAGTACACTGACCAAACAAAAATCTTCAAATTGATGAGGTTGCTGGAGACAATATTTTGCACTTTTTAGCCAATTGGCTCATGAAAATAGCTAAAAAACTATTTTGAGCATTCCTAGCAGCCTCATCAAATTTTACTTACCAAAATAACCAAAACTCACAAAAAATCATGTTGGTGAGCTACTTTTTTAAAATGCTCCTATCAGCCTCACCAAAATAGCCAAAACTCTACTTATTTTATTATTTATGTCTCTTCCACAATTAAAAAAAAAGGGAGAGAGATATTTAACTTTGGTGAGTGTACAGTGACTCACCAAAGTTGGTGAGTACTGTACAATCACCAAACCGAAAACATCAAATTAGTGAGGCTGTTGGGGGTGTTATTTAGCACTTTTTAGCTATCTAGGGTGTCTGAAGCTCAAGGCTATGACTAATTCCTGCGTGCTATCATGAGATACCCTCCCCTTGGCAACCGATACCCAGACTTGATCTCGAGACCTCAGAGCTTACGGTTCATCTTCCGACCATTGGGCTACACCCCGGAGGGTTAATCTTAACCAAAGTTAATAGGGATTAAAAGGAACACATGTTGACCTGTGTGTAATTGAACTTTCCTTGAGTTCCATCGCAATTGACTGTGATCCAATGTCTGCATTTTGTTTGCATCAGCTATTGACCATCATAATCATAAATCATCACTACCTATCCCGGGTCAAAATAAGATTTAGAGGAATGCTATCCCCAGTCGCATTTATACAAAAAGTTTCCACAGACGCAAGGTAAGGCATATCTCGTGGACATGTTTGATATTTTAACACATTAAAAAAACAGAGAATTTGTGACATTTGTAGCCACCAAGTTGCGTTTGTGGAAGACTCTTGTGACTAGCAAGGGCAGAGCCAGAAATTTTTCATTGGGAGGCCCGAAATACATGTATAAAAAACACTATAATGCTATGTTTGGTTGCCAAGAAAATTGATAAAAACATGGAAAAGAAAAGAAAAATTGGATTTTTAATACAATTTTTAGTTGTGTTTTGTCTAATTTTCTTTTCTTTTTCATGTTTTTACTTATTTTCTTGACAACCAAGCATAGGGTAATAGATTTCAAGGTATGGACCTTGGGGGTTCGGGGCGTAGCCCCAGATAAAAAAAATTTCCCGGTGATGTCCTTTCGGTCGCCACGTGTCTCTATTAATACCCCTTAACTGTGGTTAAGATTCACCCACCAATCCTTAATTTTTTTAAAAATATATCAAATATTTTTTCAAACCCAAGTTAAAATTCATTAACTCCTAAGGTTAAAAAAAGTTTAATATTTTTTTTCTAAAAACCAATGATAAGTAGGTGAACCCTAAGAGTGGGTGAATTTTAAATATAGTTAAAAGGTGTCAATAGGGACATGTGGCGACCTAAAGGGCATAACCGGACTCTATTGGAGGGCTCACTATATATGACAAAAAAATTAGGGGGGTAAGACAAAATTTGGGGGGACCAAGTATACTAAAAAAAAAATTGAGGGGCCTCTATTTCAAACTAAAACATAAATTTGGGGGTGGCCCACCCCCGGGGGTAGCAAAATCCTAAGATTTATGTTTAGTCATTCGTTTGTTGGAACATGTGTCTAAATCATCTTAATCGACTCTCTTATATCACTTATTAGTGTCATCCGAATGAGTTTATATATATATATCATTGCCTTTTCTAGCCCTAACTTATTCATCTAAGATATTTTCATCTTACCTGCATTCATTCTATGAATATGTTAATATTTTTAGCTTAATATATGACTTTACAAGTTTGAAAATATCATTCTTCACATTGTGGGCTAATTCTCTGCACGTGCAAGAAAAAGAAGCACATTCGTTGAACATTAATGTGTGTTAACTAGCGACTTTGGCAATTAAGAGTCGTTTCAAACACTTGAATGACTTGAACTATTCATATAAAACAGAGATATGATCACAACCAATTGCCAACCAATTGCATACGTGACAGACAGATGTTGATTGGAAGAGAAAAAATTCAAAATTTGAATTTTCCAATCAACATCTGTCGCAATTGAATTCTCTTGAATTCAATTGCAATTCGCTGTGATCCTATCTCTATAAAACATGGCTAGGCCGGACTCAGTTTTCGTAAGATAGTGACTTAGACTTAGTAAGCCAACCTGGCGAGTTCTATGCTAGTTTTTGTCGCCCCTTGCACTCACCCATTCTCAGCCAAAATAGATAAGGATTTGTGTCAAATTCTTGTAGGCTTTGCACAAAATCATTCTTTTGGGGGGCTTTTTGCACATCAACTGCTTTGTTCTATAAGCCTTGCAAATACACTGTTATGAGTAACAGTTTTGCAAATTAACTCATGATTTTTGCAACCAACCTCAATCCTTAGTTTCCTTAAACATCTGTATGTTATTGATATAAAAATGACTATTATGCCTTTATGATATTTCATAATCTCACAAATCTTTAACTATCTTTGAACTATGGTTAATAAGTTTTAACCCTTGTGATTAAGATTCACACCCTTACAGGATAAAGCATCTAACCCTGGTTCTTAAAAAAGAAAAATGTGTCCCATTTTAACTCCCTTTAACTTAGGTTAAGATACACTAACTCTTACAGTTAAAGCATCTAACCTTGGTTTTAAAAGAAAAAAAAAATTAACATGTCCCATTTGAACTCATTTAACTGCGGTTAAGATTCATTAACCCATAGGGTTAAAACATCTAACCTTGACTATTATAAAAAAATTAGAAAAAATTAATAACTCCCTTTAACTGTGGTTAAGATTCACTCACCCTTAGGGTTAAAACATCTGACTTTGGTTCTTAGAAAGAAAAAAAAAATTAACGTGTCTGTTAACTCCTTTTAACCGTGATTAAAGTTCACTAACCCTTAAGACTAAAGCATCTAACCTTGATTTTAAAAAATTAAAAATTTAAGGTGTCCTATTTTAACTCCCTTTAATTGTGATTAAGATCAACTAATCATTCGGGTTAAAGCATCTATTCTTGGTATTTTAAAAATAATAATTAACGTGTCCCCTTCTATAAGGGTTAGTAAACCCTCACCATAGCACCATAGCTAAAAGGAGTTGAAAGATAGGTTAAAAACCAAGGTTAGATGCTTTAAGTTAGTTGATCTTTAACTTTAATTAAAGAAGGTTAAAAAGGGACAAGTTATTTTATTTTTTTTCTAAAAACCAAAGTTAGATGTTTTAACCCTAAGGATCTAATGTATCTTAACCACATCTAAAGGCAGTTAAAAGTGACATGTCATTTTTTTTTTCTATTTTTTATAAAAATCAAGGTTAGATGCTTTAACCCTAAGGGTTAATGAATCTTAACCACAGTTAAGGGGAGTCAAAGGGGACACGCTAATTTTTTTCTTTTAAAACCAAGATTAGATGTTTTAACTCTAAAGGTTAGTGTATCTTAAAGGGAGTTAAAAAATGACACGTTAATTTTTAAAAAAAAAATAGGGTTAGATGTTTTATCCCGTAAGAGTGTGAATCTTAATCACAAGAGTTAAAACTTATTAACCATAACCCAAGGGTAGTTAAAGATTTATGAGATTATGAAAAATCATAAGGGTATAATGGTCATTTTTCTAATAATATCATGCAGATGTTTAAGGAAACTAAGGATTGAGGTTGCTTGTCTAACAGTTGCAAAACCATGAGTTAATTTGCAAAACTGTTACCCATAACAGTGTATTTGCAAAGCTGCTAGAACACATCAGCTGATATGCAAAAACGCCTTCTTTTTTATCTCAAAAAGGAGAGTGTAGTAGGTGGAGAGTGAGACTAGCAAAATCCAAGGAGGTGAATAATAGCCTCTCTATGATGCTTAGTCACTGTCTCTAACAAGAGAAAAAAGATATATACAATCCCATAATGGGCCAACAAATATAGCCCCCACAACCGATCAATGGACGGGTTTATGGCGAATCATCTCCATGAAGCCACATTCATCTCTTACAATTGCCGCTTGAATACACGAGTATGTTGAAATCAAATTATGTACGGAATAAAGCAATACTTGTCTCATTTGGTGTGTGTATATAACCATCACATGTTCAATTAATTTCTCCACCCTTTAGAACAGATACTAACACTCTTAAACAGCGAAAGCAAAAAATAAAAATATCTCTACATATCCACAAAGGAAGTAATGTGGTCTTCTATGGCCATGAAGTTTAAACTTTTGCCTTGAACTAAAGAGTAAAGTCCACCAAAGGATGCACACGTGTAAAGCGTAAAGTGTCAAAACCCCTTCAAACTTGCAATAAGCCAAGAGTCAGCCACTACAGTCATTTTGCACCCACGATTGAAGTGAGTGGCCAAGAAAAATATCAGAAGGCCCATAAAATTAGTCTTGTACCCAATAATAAGAGTAGTACTCATTGAGAAGGTGCCAAATTCAATCATAAAAAAATAATAATAAAAAAAGGTGCCATTAGGCTAGTGTCAATCCATCAATCTCAGGTGATGTCCAATAGCAACCCAAGTGTCCAAAATGGATGAACCTATGGGAAAAGAAAGCTCATGGACCTGAAGAACTGCCCCTGCGGAAGACACTTGGCTCTTACGTGCCTAGCCCACATCGGCTCTAGATTTGTCACCTTAACTAGGTACTGTAAGAAAATACAAAATAAATAGTGAGATATTTGAGTTAAGGGACAGGTGTCTCATCGTTATTGCTTAATATGGGCCCCACTCAAAATCCTTCCTACTATTTTTTTCCTCACTCTTCAAGAGTGGGGTGACTGAGGTCCCAGGGTACTTGGGCCTTCTCCATCTAAGCCCCCTCCTCAATGGGTCCAACCCAACCCATTTCAGCTTAGGAATGCTAACCCTACTCTCATATCTACTCTAATGAATTAAGAGATTAACTATGAAAAACTCTAGTTGAAGAGATATCGGAGCAGTCAAAAAATGTCTTGTGAGGGGTAGTTTGGGAATTAGAGGAAAAATTTTAGTTAACTAAAATACACTTATGTAGTATTTATAATTACCAAACTACCCATGTCATAAAGTAATTTTTGGATTGCTCTAGTTATCTCTCAACCGGATGTTCATGATTAAATCTCTTAATTTAAACTAACAACACATATTGCTTCACCATGAGAGCAAGGAATTCTAGAGTATGGTATCATTTCTCTTTTGGCTTCGTGCCCACATGAAACCATGTGAGTTTCATCACCTTGAAACCCTGCCCACTTTAGCTATCGAGGTCCTAACCCGGCCCGGTACATGTGTCAACAAATTATTGGTCCTTTAGAGTTCGGGTTATTATACGTTCATAGAAACAGTTCACAGCCGTTGAGCTACTTCACCCCAAGCATGCACCCCACCTGAACATGGAGCTAATGCCCATCAGTTGAGCGATCTTCTTTTTTAAAAAGTCCAGAATGTTGGTAGGGACCAAAGCGCACCAAACCTGCTGTCCCTCCTCAAAGCTCTTTGCAGCTACAGCCGTTCCAAGATCCTCTGCGTCAAAATCAAACTAAATTTTGGTGTATCTTTATATGGATGGTTGATTGGCAGCTGGATTCCTTTCCCCATGATTTTGATGGCTGCATTTTGACTTCTTGTGTGCAGCCACCTTACGGCAAGGGCAGTGTGCTTTTTAGCAGAAACTTCTTTTTGGGTACAAGTCATACAGTTAGACTTAGCCCCCACCTAAATGATCACACAAACTCACGCACACCACACACAGCCCACAATCTCAACTCTCCTGTAATGTTAATATATGTTATAGGTTAGTAACATTCGATTCTACCATGGAGATGGTAGATGTTAGGACGGAGCTAAGATAATAATGGTTGTAGTTATTATTGATGGGTTTGTGAAAAATGATTTTGGTAGCTAGAAGATATTTTTGGTCTAGGGGGTGTGGGGTTAGGGGCGTAGCTCCTAATTTTTCTTTTTGAGGGTTTAGTTCATGGGTCGTCTCGTCTGTTTATTTGTAAAAAAAAAAAAAAAAAAAATTTAAAGTTAAAGGAGCAGTTGCTCCCCTTGCCATGACTATGCTCTCTTAAATTAAGTAATATACTATAAATCTTAGATTTTTTTCCCTGAAGTTCAGGGGGCAACTGCACCATGCCTATGCCTTCTTAAATTGATGAGTGCTAGTCCTACTATCAGTAAAACCCTACTCTTATCCTCCACCAAGGCACCAACCACATATGCAATGATTAAAGCATTCTCTTGCCAAAGAAGTGGACAAGTGGTTGGTAGATGGTGAGAGTATGGGTTGATTGAGAGTAGGGCTAGCTCAAAAGTTGGGGGAGAGGCTAAAGCCTCTCTCACCCCCCAAGCTACACCCAGTAATATCAATGGAATTTATTTGTTTTATTTTACAACCATAGCACCCCTCAAGACTCAATCCCAAAACCAAACTACCACTGGGACATGCAAGCACATGGTGTGTTCTTTGGCAAAAAGTTGGTGCCTCCAGAAAGAGGTCCTCCTTGCTTTAGGATCTATCAATGGAGAAGATTCGCAGGTCACCCTCTCCCTTGGATGATCCGTCCTTGTCTGGCCTGTACAAGACCTTTAGCATCCTGTTTGGCAGCAAGGATAAAAAAAGATCACCTTTACCTGAAAGGGTCAATCAATCCTTGCATCCAAACATGGTTAGTTTGACCCAAAAAATAGACAAGTTGGTATGTCACGCCCCAAAAGAAAGCCAATATGGGCTCTGCAGATATATAATCCAAGGTAAGTGGTAGGTAGGTCAGCAAGCAGGTGAAGATCATTAGTTCTAAACCCCCAGTTCATGGAATGAAGACACAAACACTGACTCCATTAACTTCACAAACCGCCATTAGTGTTAGTTGTAATGATCTTCAAAACGTAACAACCACCATTACCTCTCAATGTAAAAAGCAAAAAGCCAGATATTGATTATTACAATTTTTTTCAGGTAATTCGAGATGACCGCGCCGAATTTTATCTAAAATGAGCGATGCATACTAGTTCAATCCTGTCTTAGTATCCATATCTTAGAGCTGCAGCAGTTAAAAAGCTCATATTTAGGAATATTTGTTTCATGGAGGTCCTTGTATATATAAAATATAACTTCTTATAGTCATACTTCTGGCTGACATAATTAGAGTTGAACTCTGATATAGTATTGTTATCCTGTTGGGGTGACCCCTTTTTTTTTAGCAGAACGCAATCGTCTTTCCGCCATATTGTATCGACATTGATTAAACAAACAAACCAATTTCGCAATTTCGATTTTTGAACTAGGGTATGTCGTTGCTACCTAATTCCAAGCTCGTCACTAATCATGCTTAATCGTTTAAAATTGTTCAAGTCAATGGTTCCTTGAACTAGGAATCCCATTTTTTCACTGGGGAAGCTGCATTAATCATGGATTGGTTTTAGTCTTAAGCCTTTCTTTGTCAAGTTTCCAAATCGATCTCCCCCGTTCGTATGACATACATCGATGAATTATCACATTTCATCGATGTAGAATGGACAGTGTAGATAGCGGCAGCGGGACATTTGGATCCATTACTAGTTTGTTCCAGAAGAGTCAAAAGGGAAATTAAACTAAGATCTCTCCTGAATCAGTACAATCACCTTCCATTGATAGAAACTTGTATCCAAATAAATAAATGAAGAACCATTCATACCCACAATTCCAAAACTTGTCTACATCACCCCTTTACAGTCAGTAACCAATTCCAACTAGGACTCTACCTCTCAAACAAAAGGCAGCAATGTTAGTTATAACTTTCTAAATTTAACAGAAATAATAATTAAAATTCTAAAAAATGAATTTATAATTATCTACAATTAGCGGAATTTAGTAGAATAAATAGAGGCGGATTGTCCTTCACACATGATACAGGCCCACATGGCCTCTTAAGCATATCTGATGCTTTTTCCTAAAAGCAAAACTTCCGAATATCATCAACTAGTTTTGAACGGTCCAGAAAATATTCGCAGGAATAGTTCCATGATTCTCAACCGTACAAATTCACAAAAGGGGGAGCATGTGAAAACCAAAGCATATTCCATATAGAAATTGTGATTATCATAGTAGATCTATAATTAGTAAATGCTTTCTTAAATGTTTGTGTGAAGCAATTTGACATTTTCATGGTGCGCGATTTATTATTATTATTATTACAAGCAAAACCCCCTTGCAATGCACGGGCACAAAGTAGAATGAGATAGACATGCATGTTCATATATTTTAAGATATGTGTGCTCGTATGCGTGTACAAGATAAGGAAGGAAAATCGTCACAACTAATGAAATATGAAACAAAAAATACATTAACCGGTGAATCATGAACTCTATATGTATTCAATGTAATCTTCCAACCAATTGCGAAAATAAGAAAAAATTAGAAAAAAATTGTAATTAAAATATAAAATCTGAAACTTTAGTTGGTATAAAAACCTTAAAATCAAAACATCAAGCACACCCAAAATCATTTAATTAAAAAGTAAATAAACTTTGTAAGAGAATAGTGCAAATTTAGGAAAGTAGTCTACAAGGAAAAACTAAATGAAAATTTTGATTTTTTTAATAATCAAAATTGATAAAGTATAATTCTAAAATTGTAAGGTTTCTCATCTTCTATGAAATTCAGTTGATATAAACCATAAAACAAAAATATCAAGAGACCAAATCCTCTACAGTGATAACCAGATTTGACAAATCCGGTTATCACCCCTGAGGTCGCCACATGTCTCTTTTGAAACCCCTTAACTATGGTTTAGATCCACCCACTCCTAGGATTCATCCAACCATCCTTGGTTTTTAGAAAAAATATTAATTCTCTTTTTAATATTTAAAAAAAAGGTATAAAGTGGATAATTAAGAGAGAGTATTTATGAGTCGCACTTAAGTGGAGTTGGGACTTGGGAAGAAAGAGGAGGTCTTTGTTGAGTAGAAGAATCTGGTGGGGCATGAGAGAAAGTTAATAATGAGGAGAGAAAATGAGAAGTTAAGAGAGGATATTTATGACTCCCACTATATAATGATGTGACATCACAAATCTTAAAATGGAGACCAAAGAGGATGCCACCTAGGCATCCTATTTCTGTAGTATAGAGTATAGATTATTATTATTATTATTATTATTATTTATCATTATTTAATTTTTTTTATCTATTTTGGGAGGTGGGGGGCTAAAGCTGGGTGTGAGACTTTGAGATAGTATGTGAGGCTTTTAATATGGTTTCATGTGCAACCTTGACTTTTGGCTAAAAAGGGAAAGTAGAAGGGAATCAGGCTTTTGCAAGATGGGGCATAATTGGAGTCAAGCTTGGCTTGCTCCATACCAACTAGGTCAAGAAAAGGCATGAGCTCTCTCTATATTGGGTCATCTTGTCAAATGTCTAGAAAGGCAAGTTAATCAAGGAAGTTCTCCAAGAAGGTGGCTTTGTCATCTTTCCACTTTGTAAAAGATGTCTTCCTATTTGCAAAGTCATAAAGAAAGTTTTAAGGAACATTCAATATTAAGGGGGTGTTTGGTTGTATGCAAGAGTCGAAATTGTATTACTTTTTAAGAAATGAACTCTTGTTAAGTGGAGGTTTGAGAGAGAATCTGACACTTAAAGCCGAAAAATAGGTTAAAAAAAGGTATAGATGAGTTTTTTGCGCTTTAAGCATCAAACGCAACTACAGAGCGATTGCATTGAGGATAGTGCACTAAATAGGATTGTAATAAATCTGCACTAAGGGAAGCTAATATGGTAGTTGATGCTCTGCCTTTAAAAATCTAAGAGAATATCCAAGAAGATTCCTATTACCAAGTACAATAACAATGATAGTTCATACTTACCTTGTCACTCGGACGATATAATTTTATTCATCACATGGAAGCGATCATGAATCAAATCTCTTGAAATGAGTATCGCAGTTGATATGCTCACTTAGTAATTAGGAGAGAATAATAATCAAACTAATTGGGGTTTGCCATTGGGTGTAGGATCATTTTTTCATACCCAAACACACAAAAGGGGGGAAGGGGGAATAATGTCAAGCATACTACATTTTACTTTAACGCTTTAAAATGCAATTATAGATGGCAACCAAACGCTCCCTAAGACCCTAACAATAATCAAATCCCTTAGCTGGCTCTTGTTTTTTTTAAAGAACCCTAGTTGGCTCTTAAGGCACACAAATCTATGGTTCTTTCCTAATTTGCAAAATTAAATAAACATCTTTACTTTTGTGCAAATTCAGGGAATAAGACAGCAAAGATCTTTTAAACCCACTTTTGCTTGTGTGTTAGTTGGAGGCTTGCCTTTAAAAGGCATGTTTTGGAGCCAAAGCCGAGCTGAGAGAGAGAGATAAAGGTATTAGCCGGCTCATCTGTCGTTCCTGGCGTTTCTTTTTGGTGGTGGGAAGAGCATCGTCGGGCATGTGCGCAGTGCGCAACAACTACCCCACGTCCTCTACTGGGCCCCACACACCTTCCCTCGTCTACAAACCAACAATAGAGCCCCTTTGTGGGCCCCGCCACCAACGAACATTGGCGATGATTATAGGCCTCCCTTGTGGGGACCACCCACATGGCATCCTATGTATCGTCCACGTAATCCATAGCAGTATGCCAACACGACAATGCCACAATGACGACAGTACCCTTCTATTTACTCCATAATCTCTCCCCTTCTTTTTCCATTTTAGCCAGCTAAATGGACCTAGGCCTACCTACGAGATGCCCAGTACCTAACATTTAATTGATATGATGATTACGCGTTAACAACCGTCTGATCTTGAATCATTTACATCAGAAGGTGTAAGTGGGGTCCACAACCTACTTGCTTCGTGAGCAACGTGGAAAGCAAGGCAATATTTTATTCAGGCACTATCATCAAAAACCCTGCTGTCATTGGCATGTGACATGTACCACACAATCTAGGAGTCGTTCTACCAAGGAGTATTGAGTATGATACTCCATCCAGACTCATTAATCGGGGCCGTTCAGTCGGTGCCATTCTCTTGCAATCGTTGATATTTCTGACCGTAGTTTTATTAGAAGATCAGAAAGTAAGTTCAATGATCTCCTCAATCTCATTGAACGGTCTTGATTTATTCAATGTCATGGTGGGCCATATGCTGAGAATGAGAAAGATGCACAATGAGGATGATAGATATTACTTCCACTTTATAACACAATATATTAACCCCGTCTAATCACACGTTTTGTCGATTTTGCTTGAACTCTCCGCCAGTTAGAGACTCAAAACCCCCCACGTGCAAGAGATCTAATAAAAATCTAACTACCTACTTGACAATCCAAGGACATTTACGTAATTTAATCCTTCGTCTTTCCGTCAAACACCCCTCCATCTGTATTTCCAAGCCAACAAACCTCCACGCTGTTCTGCCATGTCATACAATTTGCTCTCGACACGTCACCACCGGTCCCCTCTCGTACGGACATCCAAACACCTATAAAACAACCAAAGCCCTGAAAGACAAAGTCCCTCGCTTTCATCCCTTCTATCTCATTCAACAAAAAACCGATAAATCGGAAACTAATCGGCCGATAAAGAAGGTCCGTTACGATACGATATTTGTCCACGGTTTGAACGCAGAGAGAGAAGAAAAAAATCTCAAAACTCTGTTATGCCGCCGGCGGCCGTGCCTTCACCACCGTCCGATCGAGCTCCGATGGGATCGGGAATAGCGATGCAATCTCCGATACCGGAGACGTTTGCGAAAGACGCCATTATCGCTTGGTTCAGAGGAGAATTTGCTGCGGCGAATGCGATCATCGACGCGCTCTGTAATCACCTGACTCAGTTGGATGGAATCGGTGACAATGGATCGGAGTACGAATCGGTGTTCGGAGCGATTCATCGGAGGCGATTGAACTGGATCCCGATCCTTCATATGCAGAAATACTATTCGATTGCGGATGTAGCGGTGGAGCTCCGGCGAGTTGCAGGGAAGAAGATGAAGAAGAGTGAAGAAGTTACGGTTTTGTTGAAGGAGGAGGAAGATAGTACGGATGCTAAAGATGAGGCTCATGATGAGAAAGAAGCAACTGTGGATGAATTGAAGGAAAGTGATGGTGATGGTAGTAACGAAGTGGTGGAAGAAGATTTACCGAGAGTTGATGATTCATCAGATCGTAAGGTTTTTGAAAAAACAGGTGAGTAGATTTCGATCTTTGGAATTCTGATCGATTCAGAAATTTATTTTCTTTCTTTGATTTTTCATTTTGATTTTCTGAACTCGGAATTGAATATTTGAGCAGGATTGTCTTTGAAACTACCGTTGGTGTGACAATTACAAATTTTTTTATGTTTTTCAAGTTTTTTTAACGCAAAATCGATTAAATGAGAAGGTTCGGTTTTGATCAGAACTACAAAACTCTGTTCTCTGAACGTATTTCTTTTTCTCTCTGTTCTTTAGAAAAAAATTCATTTTTTTCTCTGTTCTTTGCTTTTTCAAACACGGAATCAAGCAGCTGAGCATATTTCGATCTTGGAAATCTTTTTTCTTCTTCTTCAGAGGCGTATCCTAACCATCTGAGATTGCTTCCATTTTAGCCTATCATGTATCTTGAAATCCGGAATTTTCACTTATGTTCTTCAAACAAGGGATTCGCGTCCATCAAGACGCCTGAGAGTGTTTTTTAACATTTCAAATTAGATATTCTGATATTTTGATTGCAGATACCGTTTTCATTGGTGTACACCCAATGAGTACCTTCAAACCATCGGAAAAATCGCCGATAAAAACTCTGTTTTTTCTTCTTTCTCTTTGTTAAATTTCTGAAATATTTTTTAAAAAATAGTAAAATAATAATATTTTAATAAAAAGAAAATAAAATTTGCCGTTGCTATTTTCCCGAGGTTTTAGTGGTGTTTGAGTACTTCGAGGGTTAGAAAGGCAAGCTTCCTTTGATGATGGGTACAGTTATTTTTGGGAGCTGCGAATACCATTTACAGTAGAAATTTCCTCGAGATGTGTGAATTCATTTATTATATGCGGCATATTATCTCAGCCGTCTGATCGTAATCGTCACGGTCTGGTTTTTGTTTCTTCTATCCGTGGTCCTTGGTCTAGTTTTTTGCACTTTTGCTTTTGATTTATTATTTCAACTCAGTAAGATTAGCCGGGTCAACTCTTTCAACTCGCTACCTGTTTAACCAACTGCTACTTGCTCAGTTTGTAACGTTTGATTATGGGAAAGGTGGGTTTTTAAAATTCAGGGGAAAGTTCTAATCTTGTAAATGATCCACATATCTGTGCAGCCAAACACCCTGCAAAAAATGTGAGCAGTTAGGATTATAGTTGTCAAAGAGATTGCTGAATCACTGAGTCAATTTAGTGAAACCCCACCTTGTGGGAATTGTAAACAAAGATGAAGAACACCAGGAAGTTGAGTGTCCAACCATTTATTGATCTTATCTCATGGACAGTAAAGGAACAGGACAATAACAGGATATTTCTTTAGAATTTTGAAAATGCAGGAGCCCAACTGAATATGAAGAGAGAAAACATTGATTTTGAGTTCAATCCCTCCTTCCAGAAATAGTTTTTGTTTCTCTTTTTCTATAATTATTGCTATAATGTACCCATTCTACTTTGTTGATTGGTAGGATGTCAAGAAGAGCAGCTTCCTTTGGAAAACATTCAAATTTGCTCGAACCATGCAGAGTGCGAGGCACGACGAGCTCATATCAAAATGACTAAAGGTTTCGTAGCCAAGGAGCCAGTGAAAGGGCATATGGCGAGTTCTATCTTTCATGATTCAAAACAAAATCTTTCTATTGAAGAGATAGAATATGGAGGTTGATGCTGTTAAATAATAATAATGAGAATAGTAGCTTGTTGTTGGTAGTTAACTGTTAATTGTGTTTGGCAGGTTAACGTCGTGAAAGGTCTAAAGCTTTATGAGGACATTTTCATTGATTCAGAACTCTCTAAGCTTACCAACTTTGTAAATGACCTCCGGCTTGCAGGTCGGAATGGAGACCTCTCAGGTTGGTCTCCCCTCTTGAGGCTCTATTCAGCTTTCGTTCCATTGATTTCGCGATCCTTTAATAATTAAACCCACTTCAATTCTTTGACACTGCGATTGAGATGACCTTTTAGTGAAGCTTTCGATGACCTAATTTATGAATTATTGGCTATTTGATAAAGGACTTTGCTAGCAGGAAATTGCATTAGAATGGAATTGTGTTTTCATAGAAACAATATGTCAACTGATAGCCATTGTAGATTCTGTTGTTCTCTAACATCTAAGTAAATTTGATGTGATTGAATTTAGGTGAGACGTTTATTCTATTCAACCAGCAATTGAAGGGGAATAAGAGAGAGCTAATCCAGCTTGGGGTTCCAATCTTCGGACAGATCAATGAGGAAGGAACAAATAAACCTCAAAACAGTATGACCTCTGTTTTTTTAATTTGATTTTGTTTTGCTTTCAACGAACTGTAATTTGCTTGTTCATAACCAAATTTATCCATTTGTGTGCTCCATTTCTTTAGTTCCATTGCATGTAGAAAGCCTTGTAATCAGGATATTTGTATTTACAGGTAATATCGAACCGATTCCACTAGTTCTCCAAGCTGTCATCGATCACCTGGTTCAGTGGCATCTAATACAAGAAAGCAGAAAACCAAACAGTTGCATTATTAACTTCTTTGATGAGGTATCCTTTTTTTTTCTCTTACCTCTACTTTTTTATGTCTTGTTTTGGAGGACATAAGGGGGAAAGGATGTGTTATTCCTTTTAATCCTTGTTACGCATTTTGATTGTCTTCCAAGAGCAAGAGATGATATCTCATTTTCTTTTTATTCTTCAGGGAGAATGCTCACAACCTTATCTGAAACCGCCACATTTGGACCAACCTATATCCACTCTTCTTCTCTCTGAATCCACGATGGCTTTTGGACGGGCTCTTGTAAGTGATCACCATGGAAACTTCAAAGGACCACTCATGCTTTCGTTGAAGGAAGGGTATGCACTCGGATTCTTCTTTAATAGTTTTCTTTTCATTTATAACTTCAGTGGAGTACATATTATAGACGAGTGATTCAACCCAAGATGCCGGATTCAGACAACTTGATCCCATAGCATAAAATATATATGTCTAAGCAAAATAGAGAACCAGTAGCAAAATCGCATCTTTCCTTGCTGCTAATGTGAAAAATATGTATGAACCCCCATCCTTTAAACACTAACATTACCTACACCTCTCTGCATTCATCTCTTAACGGATTCTCTTTTTTAAAAAAATTAGAAACAATCCCTGGGAATTCTCTCAAAATCCCTCCTTGTGAGAGACTCCTTAATTGATGTTCTTCCCAAGATTAGAAGGATCTGAGATGTTCTAAATTCTCTGTGGCCTACGTTACCCATCAATTCACCATCACTAACTTCAGTATAAAGTCTGAGTTTCTTCCCAAACACTACATGTATGGCCTAAGTTTTACTGTTCCTTTTCTTCTCCTAGATCTTTTAAGGCAGTTAGGTAAACCGTTGTGAAACCTGTGACCCCAACTGACTAAAAGCATCATTCAGATGAGCTAAGGGGGAGGGATCCACCCATCCCGTACCATACAATTAAAGATATCACATCTGGTTCTGATTTGAATGTGACCAAATGCCACCTTTTAGGCCATAATTGTGAGGCACCCACGGAAACCTCGCATGGACCGTCGCTATAAATTAATGGAAGTTTCAGGCGTCTATAGTTTCCCCTCCTATTTTCACGGGTATATTTATTGTAGGGAGAACTAGGTTTGATCTTGTGACCTGAATGTTGGGACCATTGGGTGTTCTAAGCAACAGAGTGAAGAAAGAAGATCAAGTCCATGGGTCCTGCACTTTTAGATTCTAACCATAGCCAGATTATAGGTTGTTACATGTGCAACTTACTCCAACTGCCAATATAGTTTATGACGTAATTCTCATTGTTGTGCAGGTCTCTCCTAGTCATGCGTGGGAATAGTGCTGACATGGCAAGACACGTCATGTGCCCATCATCAAACAAAAGGGTCAGCATCACATTCTTCAAGGTTCGGCCTGATACCAACCAGATCCAGTCACCAACCCTCCCTCCCCTAACTAGGGCCATGACAGTCTGGCAACCAGGAGTGCCAAACCCATACACTATGCCAAACGGAGCCGAGACCATGGAAGTGATCCCCAAATGGGGGGTCCTCCGTGCCCCACTTGTCATGTTAGCCCCAGTACGACCCATGGTTATGAGCCCCAGGAAGATCCCCCGTGGCGGTACTGGGGTGTTCTTGCCCTGGACTGTGGGACACAAGAAACCAGCAAAACATCTTCCACCACGCGCACAAAGGGGTAGGCTTCTCGCATTACCTTCTCCAATTGAAGCACAAGTAGTGGAGTCCACCTGATCCAGGCATCCCAGTGTGACTATCTTTCCACCTTTTTTTCCATTGTAGGCTAGCTTTGAGAAATCAGAACACATTCGTCCATGATCTTAGGCAGCAGCAACCTTTAGTTTTGAGTCTTTTGGGTAGGGATGCATCCAGGTCTTTAACTCCTTGAGGGGAAGAATGAAAAGAGGATCTAAAGTTTTGCAGTGTTAAGGCCAAAGGTGTACAAATCAAGAGAGGAATGAAGTACCCATGTTACTCTTCCTATTTTGGGAGGAGTTCATGCCTACAGGCTAAAGACTCTCTCTTACCATAAAAAAAAAAAGCTTCAGTTGTTGCAGTTAGACAGAAGTAGTAGCTTTTTTTTTTCTTTTCTAGAAAGATTAGGGATGATTTGTGTTACTGTACCTTTTCTTGAAGGCCATCATAGTAGTGGGTTAGAAATAGTTTGAGCTGAAACTCAGTTTAAAGAGTGTGAATTAATCCTTGTAGAGGGTGGAGTTTTGTATTAAATTAAGCTTATGAGATTGAACTTTCTCAAAAGGCAGGTGCAATTGCTCTTTATGTTTCATATCCATTGATTTCCCACTACCTTGTCTCTGCTATATTGGAAGCAGTTTTTCATATATCTGATTACTTTTTCCAGAGTAGTTCATCAATTAGAAAAGGAGTCCTATAAGATTTATCAAATCATGACTATTTGCTTTGGCCTGCTCATTCTGTGCATATTAGCATATAACAATTTCTGCTATGTTTTTATAATCTGTTTTTGTAATGGCCATGAAGCAACAGCATAATGCTGTCATCCTTATTTAAAGTGTATGGTGCCACTATACATAAAGTTGAATAATTTACTTTTACACTAGATATATGCTCTGTTATTATAATATTCATTAGACATTTTCAATTTAACGTTCTTAATGATGAATGAAACATGTATTTAAATGCGACGAATTTATTGTCCATTATTCAAGAATATCTGTGGCTAAATCTCATCACAGCAAAAGGAAAACGAATTTAACATAGCTTCCTTTCAAAAGGAAGGATCAGGACTCTGGAGAGCCAAACAACTCATGGATTGCAACATTTTCCAAATCCCCGAGAAAAGCATGTTAAAGTGTGATCCTCCTACCAAAACCCATCTAGTTGTAAGAAAGTGCATTCTAGCAAATGCTTGTAGTAGTCACCATCTCCAAGCCTCTCCCAAAATTAATCACTTGAAAATATGTCAATGTTCTCCAAGTCGACTGAAGGAGTTAGCCGACCTTCTATTGATTGGTCAGCATCCTCTGACAAGTGGGAGTTGACAGTGATTGAACTCGGGGAGAGTTCAATCACACCACAAGTCAGCATGTGTCTCTTTTCCCTATTAACTATGGTTAAGATTTACTACCCTCAGGATTCAATAATCTAACCTTAGTTTTTATGGAAAAAAATATTTTAAGAAATTAATATAGGTTTTAAGGATTTTTAACCCTAGGGTTAATTTTTGTTTAAAATTTTTCTTCTAAAAACTAAGGTTAGATTGTTGAATCTCAAGTATTAATAAATTTTAACCACGGTTAATAGGGGCTAAAGGGACAGGTGTTGTTGACCTGTGGGTGGGATTGAACTCATCGTGATTGACCGTGACCAATGCAAGCCTAACAAATCCTGTTAGTCCGCTCAGGAGATCACTGTCCCTTTCTAGTACCAGTCTAAAATAACCCCACAAATTGAATGTAGGTGCGTATATTGGTATTATAATTTTGACTGTTCGGTGCCAACTTAGACAGGGCAGCAGCAGTTTAGGGCTATTGCACTCTGACTTGTAAATAGCTAAATTCAAACAAAGTTCTAGAAACGCATGCAAAATCAAAGCCCTATTCCAGAAGGCGCTAGGTTTAATCGTGCTAATATATTTATGACATCATCCTGAAACCTCCTGCTTACCTACTTCTGGAGCAGATGATAATGCCAAGAAGCACAAGATCTCACGCACATGACACACCTCCTAGAACTGCTAAAACATGGAGAAGCATCTTGCATGAACACCGTAGATATCATAATCAATCAAATCTTTTATCCAGATCAGCCAAGTAAAATCTTAAATCATCTCTGTAAATCATCATTTTAAAAAAGGGGGATTTCAAACCTGTGCTCAGACCATTCCCAATTTTGTTGTTCCTGATATTTTTTTTTAAAAAAAGGCAGCACCAATTCTTGCTACCTAATAGCTATACCAAGCAAGAACTTATGGGTATAATAATCAACCCCCAGATATCAATCCAACCATCCACCTTCTCCAAAGGTTGCAGCACAAATAATTAGGGGTAGTAGGATACTAGGATGGGTAATGTTCAACCCTCAAAAGTATGATGGTGATGTTTTCCCTGTTTGGTATTGACTTTAGCAGTTTCAAAGTCTCCTGTTCGGTGCCCGGATCTTCAGCCACCATCTCCAGTTGGGATGTAGGTGATCCCAATTATGTAATTTGCCTGCTACCATCCCAAGTTGCGATGGAAGGATATCCTCATTATGCTACTTGCCTGCAATATCAGAAATACAGTTCTTTTTGGTCCAATATCCGAAGTTTTTGATATTTTTGGAGCCTAACAATTTCACAGATCCATTTGCCAACAACCTTGAAGGTGGCCTCAACCTCAACAAGTGCATGAAAGAAACTCTCAGCTGGCTAAATCATACATTGATCATGCTTATCTAATGACAAGAGAAGCCAAAAAAATGACTCGCAAGAAGTAGAAAATCTAATGAAAAAGTTTACTAGCAAGCAATTGGCCGCATCTACTTAAACCACTAGGTTAACAGAGCAATGTGGATGACAAGGTTTCTAGCAATTCTGAGTCCCTAACCATGCAAGAACAATAAAATGAGGTACCAGGGTTTTGATCTAAATACCCAAAACTAAAATCGGATCATACTGAGATCAAATTTTCCAAAAGAAAACTACTTGACTGTCTACCACATGGCACATGATCAACCTAATATGACATATAGATATTTCCATAATCATACAATACAGATAACCAATCAGCATAGTTACCAAGTACTCCGAATTTTGTCAAAAAATCTCAAATAATACCCAACTTTTTCGTCGAACAATTAATTCACGAAGTATTCACAAGTTTTGGGAAAATAGTAACTTCTTAAAAAGTCGCGAATTAAACACGAATTATTCTAAGATTTTTTGAAAAAGTCCTGAACATATATCGAATATATGAAATATATTTGTTTAAACCTTTCATAATTAGTAATCTTATTTTGTATTCTTTTCATTTCTTACCCGACATTTTCCCGATTTATTTCCAAATTTTCCGGATTTTGACGATTTTTTCTGAACTTTTTCCTAGACAAATTATTCGCGAACCCCGACTTGGTAACTATGCCAATCAGTGCATCCTAATTTCCTTTCCTTTCTTGTCAATAATAGCTCCTCTGCTTATAAAGAAAAAGGATCTACCAGCTAAACTTTGTACAAGCATTTTATGTCATAGCATAAGAGACCTGCTATTCTTCCAGCCCTTCTGAAAAAGAACAGCATTTACTCCCATAGTTTCCTTTCCAAACTTACACCCACTTAAAATACAAACACCATGAACTAAAAAGAATCAAATATAGTCTCTCCTCCAGTTGATATGTGCCTATTTACAAATGGACTCTGGAATCTCATGTCACATTCTGCATAATGTATGAAATCCTCTCTTCCTGGAAGTTAAATATTATATAAATCACACATGGTAGCAAAGGAAACCTAGCCTGCTGTCATTCTAGCAGCAAGGAAATATACTTTTCCACGTAAGAAAGTGACAGTAACACATCTCCACCAGGTGCCTAATGTCACCCCGTTCAAATAATTCCATTTCAGTGAAATTGAAACATGTCGGATTAAAACAAAGAAAATTCCCGATTGCCATTAAGCTATTTAGCAGTAAGGGGAGAAGGTTCAAAACTTGAAACTGCATCCTTCTACCACTGCCAACGAGTGGTAAAAGAATGAAAGACATGCAAGAAACTCATAGAGCATGGAATAGAAACAGAGACAAGAATAACATAAAGAGATAATGAAATAAATGAGAACCGGGGACAGCTAGAACTGACAGGTGTGATAGAAAAGGAAGAAATACTAGCCCATTGTTGAAAACAAAGCCTTGAGTTTGGAGGAATGATAAAGAGGAAATTTGTTATGATGGCAGAGCATAATGCACCGTAATTTTTTTTTTAAATCGTCAAATTTTAAATGCCTCGTACCCCTGTTGTAAGATGTATAACCATTTACCTTGATGCAAAAATGATTATGAAGACTGTAAGAGAATGGACACTTGTTTGAAAGCCGATTGCGTGCAGTTGAGTGAGGTGGGTGAAACTTACAAATGCAACATAAAATATAATCATTTTACTACTACTTAATGAACAAGGAATTCGGAACCATAATCGTATTAGAGCGGTATACTCGCTCAAATTTACAAATGCAACTGTTTGGAAGAATCATTGAAAAGCAGAGTAACTCTCATTAAGTTGCATTTGAAACCTTCAATCCCCTCATGGGAAAAGTCCATGGAAAGCGATAATAAGGGGGAAAAGAAAGTTCAGTGAGCACATATCTTTTGCATTGCAGTCAGGTGAAGATGTCCTCTTTTGGGAGGACTGCTGGTGTGGATCCACCAGCCATTTTTTAATCGGTAAGCAAAACATTATATGAAAAAAGGAACTCAGATACAAAGTTACAAGCAATAAGGAGTTTACAAGCAAGTAAACTTTGAAAACGATACAAAGAACAAACAGAAATCCCTTTTACTAACAGCCCCCCCTCCCCCCCACTACTAGCTAAAAACAGACTGATCTTAACAGCTCACCCAAATCCACTCCTGCTCCCCGAACTGAGTACCACTCCAAAATTAGCAGTTTTATGAGTGAACAAACACCGGAGGGAGGGGAGAGCGAGTCCTCAACCACTCAATTGTTCCTCTCTTTTCAGATCAAACATGATATGGCTCCATGAAGAAATGACCAAAATGCCCCCGAGCACTATCCACACCGACCATAGACCAACAAAATAATAAGTTAAAAAAATGAAGAAGAAAAGACTCAATCCACACCTACACGAGAAAGGATATACCTCAAAATCTCAAACACAATAAGACAATGCAAAAGTAAGTGGTTCACTGTCTCTTCCACATGCAGACACAAAAAACAATGGTTAGACATTCTCCATCCTCTCTTTTTCAAGTGGTTACAAGTGAGAATCTTGTTCAAACTTCAAAGAAGCATTCCATAGGAAGAAGGATACCTTGGAGGAAATATCCAATTTCCACACACACTTATGAGGAAATGGGATTAAACGGACCAAGTTGTAAGACTATAGCAATGATATCATTGAAAATTGGCCATTGTTGCCTCAAGACCAAATCCTATGATCATTGCCTTGAGAACACTGGTCTAAAGTGCTAAGACTCTCAAACAAACAACCCATGTCATCTATTTCTCAATCATTCAAATCACGTCTCAACTTTGTCCACCAGTCTTAGGAACCAATTTGGCAACATATTTTCAATAGCTTTTAAACAAAAATGCTCAACAACATCATACCTTGAGGTCTGTAATGAGATATCATCTTGAAGTCCCCTAATGAGGAGGGATCTAAATGATTATTATGTGATGGGGGATTATATCAGTCTCGTAGGGTGTATCTCGCAGTGAACCCTTCCCAACCCGGAATTAAAGGATAGGCAATAGTGGTCTAGATATAGTAAGGGCTTCTTCGTGGTTAGATCTTTCCATAGAGCTCTGAACTCCAGAACGGGCATTCCCTTTCGTAACAAACTAGTGGGGAATCCGAGCATTTCGTCCAAGATCACTTTTTTCCTCTAGACAACATACCTAGATAAAATTCTCACTCGTGGTCACTTGAAGTTTAGAGGTTGAGACTGGCAAATAGGTATTACTTATGCATGGCCGATGAGGAGTCTGCAAGTCATTTGTTATGTCACTATCCTCTGGTTAGCAAGATATGGGGCCACTTTCTATCTTGTTTATTGGTAGTACATTCTCTCTTAAGATATATTCTCCAGTTGTTTCCTGTGAGATCCAATGGATATTCATGCAATTCTGTAGTTTATGTCCAGTGTCATCTGTTGGAGGTTTGGAAAGAGAGGAACTGAAGGATTTCGCTGATACATCCTATAATGACGAGATGAGGGATTGGAGTTTAGCTAGGAGCGATTTTATGGGGCGTGGATTCCATGATCCTTTTTTGTATGGTAGATTATCTATTTTTATTTATTTTGATGTATGTTTTTTTGCTTTTCCTATTCACTCATCGGTGACGACGTTCGCCGTACTTTTTCCTTCCTCTTATATATGCATTAGTCTTATTAAAATAAAATAGAACAAAGTCTACCTTAAAAAACATGGCAGTTTACTATATATCCCTATTCAAGATGCCGCATAGAGTTAGAAAGAAGCTTGAAAATGCAAAGGAACTTTTTATGAGGTAACCGATGTACCAAGAAGGATCATTTGGTAAGTTGGGAGGTGGCAACAACACCTGAGATTGAAGGGGATTTGCACATCGGCTGGCTCAAAGAGAGAAATTTGGCCCTCATGGGAAGATGGTAATAGAGATTCTCCCCTTAAGTATATATATATACACACGCGACATTTAGAACGTGTTAACCTCATTGTCTTTTATTCTCCTTTACTATAATGGATGTTTTGGTATGGGTAATGAGATTAAACTTTGAGAAGAAGCATGGTGGAGTGAATCTCTCCATGTTTTGTTCTTCATCTCTTTAACCTTGGCAATCTCAAAATTGTTCCATCTTGGACTTGGTAAATCTCTCTCCTTCTGGCTTAACTTTGTACTTTGTAGACCCCTTATCTGTGGAAGTAGAAAAGCTCTCAGACCTATTTGTTTTCTTAAAAGATGTTTGTATTTATCAATATGAACGTGTTCAAGAAAATAGTATCCTAATTCCAATGTTAGTTTATAACAAATTATTTTTCCAATAAAATAGTTGGCAACAGAGAGAAGATAACCATCTCTCCTCAGAAGTCAAATTGGAACCATTGTGCCTCCAAAGTCAAAATGTTTGCAAAGGGCCCAGGACGCTTACCCATAACAAGATTAACACTTGCAACATGCTGCAGAGAAGACGGAAAAACAACCATCTATCTCCTCATATTTGTTTACGTGCACCTAGGATGGAGTCTAAGAGCCACGTGTTCATCCATTACAATGTTGCTTGTCGCATACTGGCATTTGAATCATTTCCTTGCTCTTGCAAATCACTCATAGGTGTTTCCCAATGACATCACAAGTTTCAGTGAAGAGCTGACTTTTAACTACCAAGTGAAAATTCCTGTGAAGAATTTCCCTGCACTCTATTGTTTGGTTGATCTGGGAGGAGAAAAATAATAGGATATTCGATGGTAAAGCACTAAGATATCTCTATTATAGACAAAATCAAAGCTCGGGCAATGACAGGTCGTCAATTTTCCTTCACTCATAGGAGGGAAAAGCAATGACATAATCAATATTGAAATTTTAACTGCCATGTCTACACCTCATTATAACATGGATGCTTGGAATCCTACCCCAAGTGGTTCCTTCAAGCAGAATTTTGATGGTAGCTCTTTGGGTAATCCAGGCTCCAGCAGGTATCAGCAAGGACAATTAGATATAGCAAAGCCAATATTATGCTCAGGTATTTGAGGCCCCATGGGTGAAGTGAGTTTAGACTTCGGACTTCGGATCAAGCCAAGGTTCTCTTGAGACAAGGGCACCGTCACACCCTTTCCAGTTTTATGGATCTTCCTAAAAAAAAATTCGGAAAAAGGAAAATTATATAAAAAGGAAAGATCCACAAGCGAGCATAATTACAACCCCTATCGTCCTCCTCAACAAAGCGAGAAAGCACGCTAGGGAACTCCAATGGGGTTAGACAAACCTCCTCTATACAATTACAAAAGGTGGATAAAAAATTTGCAAACTCGTTAGTTTCTCTAAAGACATGATCAACATTAACGCTTTCAAAACTCTGCATCAGAGAAGTGATCTCAAGAAGGCAATGGTATGCAGCCCAAGGCCATTCAACCAGGCCCTTAATGCAAACAACGGCACCCTTGGAGTCATATTGGATAACAAGTTTTCTAATTCCCGAGACTGAGCCTCAACCAGCCCCCTCTTAATGGTCATAAGCTCCACGACCACAATAGGGGCCGGAAGAGTACCACAAGCGGCGCCAATCAAAGCTTCCCTGAGTTGGTTGCAAAGAACACACCCTAAGCCCGCCACCGTACTTCGGACCAACCCATCAGAGTTAAGGCACCAAAAACCAGCTGGAGGGGCCATCCACTTGCACCATACAGTCGGCAGGTTAACAAAGCCCACATCAATAGCCCATGCACTAAAAAAGGACCTGGAGGCTGCTGTGTCCAGGACAGGGGAGTTCACTCCCCGAAATCGCATTTGCGTGTCATTTATAATCATAGTCGTGATACTCTGGGGCGGAAGGAAAGAGTTTTGGAGAATACGGCAATTTCGCTCACACCACAAATGATAGATGGACGCACATAGAGAGACTCTCTTGATTTGTTGTTTGATGTCGGGCCCCCTAAAGTGGGCCAAGAGCCAAGCAACCTCCGACCTCCACGATTTAGCTCGCCACCTAGAGGATCCACAACGTCCAAGAATAGCAAGTCAGACCTACAGCGAGTACTGACATCGAAAGAAAATATGCTCTATGTTCTCAATGTGCCGCCAATAGAACACACAAGAAGTCGTACGGATAAGGCTCCTCCTAAGAAGGTGGTCTTGAATTAATAAGGCATCACGGAAGGCAGATCAGATTCACCCAAGCAACTCTAAGATCAGATTCACCCAAGCAACTCTAAGATTTTCAGCATAGAGCTTGCTCCATGTCGACTTGAGAGAAAACCCACCTTTCGCGGTCTCCGTCCAAACGATACGATCCGAATGTTGCCCATGGAGGATTGAGATAGCATCTGTTACTTCCCAAACCCGTCTCAACGACGCACATTGTGGCCTTGGAGTGTTCCAATCCCCATTCTCTATAATAACTAACCTTTTGGAGTTGTGGCATTGGATCTTCCTAAATTGTAGAAGGTGATTCAAGGAACGCCACAAGTTGGGCAGTGGGCGTCTTTCGCAGTCCTTGGAGATATGCTTATGCCATCAGAGAAATTCACCAAATTTGGTGTCATAAAGGGATGTCTCCTGTCTCGTTCTCTTGGATCTCAAATCGACAAAGGAGTCAGCTCACAGCTGACAATTCGGCATCGGGGATGTTAAGAATTAGGACAGTATTGTTAGAATTCTAGCTATATTGCCTCAGGGCATCTTTAGTCCAGGTCACCTTTTCTATCCCTCGTTTTTTTCTCATATTCTTTAAATGGTACCTATCAAATAATAATAATGATAATGTACTATATAAGTTGAATTTACAAACACTTTATTGAAGAAAAAAAAACTTCTGTTGGAATCAAAGGCAATATTATACACAGTCAAAATGCCTGATGAATGAGTATCAATGATAATAGTTCGCCACTGCAGGTGGAATCAGTTGGTGACTAACACTGAGAACAAATTACTTGTAAGAGAAAACAAAACACTTCAAAACGAATTACGATTTGCATTGAAATCTTCCATCATAAGCATTCTTTATTTTACGAAAAAAACAGATCAGCTCTAGTGTAAATGCATAAGAAGAATATCTATCCTTTGTCGACAAATAATTCTCCAATGAGAAAGTAATATTGGGCAAATGTAAGCATAACCCATAACAATGCTAACGCACAAAAAGTGCAAACAAATGGATGAAAGAACCTGATCGTAGAATTTTACATGAACTTCATCCCAAAAACTAAAAATCATGTAAAAAGTTGTCAAAAACATCCAATTCAGTATCCTAAAACACAGCCTAATGAGCAGATATCAACAAACAATCACATGCAACAGCAATTATCAGCAAGTACTATCATAAGGAAATCTTAGACTACATGAGGTATTCAAATCAGATGAAGTACATGAGAATGAATTATATCATGGGTACGATTGCTTAAGATATACAAACAGATATTTACATTATATATCAACTAAAGGGACCAAATAATCATCACCAGAAATTGCCAATAAACACTTGCAAAGAGAAACCCATGAGAGAGACAGAGAGAGACAGAGAAGGATCCAATGAAGTCTAAACCTTTATTATCTTGAGATCAAGTTTTGATCAATGCTTAACAGGCTCATCATCATCTTCAATATCCCAACTCAGATCTTCCTCTTCTTCTGCAGCACTCAACCGCCTTCGCAGATCACCTCTATTTGGGCTCCCACCAAGAGTCACTTTCTTCTCATCGTTGCTTCCAAGATCTTCAATCTCATCCCACCCAAGGTCTTCTTCCTCTGGCAATGATGGTTGGCTTGAGACAACTGAAAAGTCACTATCTTTACAAGATTCACTAGGATCAGTCTTCCCTTCCAGAAACATATTGTCATCAGTTTTTGCTACAGACTCGTCACTTTTCAATTCAGGCACTTCCTCCTTTCCTTCCAATATCACTTTCTCATCAGATCCATTGTCACTAATGGATTCAGAAACAACACCCTCGTCGATTTCTCTACTGGAACTCTTCTCTCCCATCTCAACCACAACCTCAGAATTCCCAACTGGTAATTTTTCATCATATTTCTTGTCCGAGACAAATTCTGAAGGATCTTTCTCCTCTAGACCCTTATTTTCCGCCGAATTATCCTTCAACTCTGACACATTAACCTCTTCATCATCGTCAACATCCCAACTCAAATCTTCCTCCTCCTCCCCTGAAATCGCTCTCTTTACGAGATTAGCTCTGGCATCCTCCGCTTGCTTAAGCTTGTGAACCTTATAAAAATATCGACTCCAGAAAATCTCATGATCAACAGTATTCGGAACCAGCTTTGTATAAATTCCTTCTATAACCCCGTTCTCCTCAAACAGATTCTCAATCTCTTCAGCCTTCTCATCCAACACAAGCCCTGATTTCCAATTATTAAATTCGACCAAATCTTCTGGTTCATCGCAGTAGGTATTCAAATCAGTTTGAATTGCATGAACCTGCGCATCAAATCTACTGTACCGCTTTGAATTCATACTCTGATTGCTGAAATGCTGGCTATCTGAAGAATCACTTTCGAGATCTGGAGCAAGAAGTACATCCTTACCGTGAGAGATGATCTCAGACGTTCCTTTCCAAACCGAGCTTCCAATATCATCAATTGCTTGCCCGACCGACTCGAGAGATTCCTGCGCCACTGATGCTCCGACCTCGATCGACACAGGAAGTTCTTTAACAGCACGACTAGCGGCTTCACGAATCGCAGCAGTCTCTTTCTTCAATCCAGAACCGAATTCCTCTAGATCGCGACGATACGTCTGGATAACCGATTCAGATTTGGATGCGAATGTTTTGATCAGACCTCCGAAGCTCCAGGCACTACCTCCTGAAGGATTAGGGTTAGAGCTAGGGTTTGAATCGTTTTCATCGAATGAAGCTTCCCGATCTGGATCTTCTTCTTCATATGATTCTTTGGGGGATGCGGATGCCGATCTGTCGGTTTTCTCGATATTTGAGGGCTCTGGATCGTCTGAGAATACCGATTTGAAGAAATCCATGGAATAAGGGATTATATTCAGAGAGATCTATTATTAGGGTTTTCTTTTGGAGCGGATTGTGAGTTACAGACGAATGGTACCGGTAAATGATAATCAGGAGCTGAAAAATGTCGGGATAGAGAGAATGTACTCTAAGGCGGATATGCCTTCTAGGATACGCACTGCGTGAGATGCGCTTACGTATTGAGGAGATACCTTACTTCGACGGACGAAATTTACTAAGAATCATCCCTCTCAGCATTCCTAATAGCCTCACCAAATTTTACTCTTCAAAATAGTCAAAAACTCACAAAAAATTATTTTGGTTAGATTAATCCTAGCAGCCTCATCAAAATAGTTTTTTAGCTATTTTGGTGAGCTAATAGGCTAAAAAGTATGAAATACTCTCTCCAGCAGCCTCACCAATTTGCATATTTCAGTTTGGTGAGTGTATAGTACTCACCAATGTTGATGAGTCACTGTACACTCACCAAACCAAAAAATTCTCTCTTTCCCTCCTTGTTTATGGGCCCACACAAATAAAATATAATTTTCTCTCTTCCTTTTTTTGTGTGGATGTGACACAAATAATAAAATAATGATAATTTTAGCTATTTTGATAAGGCTGCTGGGGGTGTTTTAAAAAAGTGGCTTACCAAACTCACTTTTTGTGAGTTTTGGCTATTTTGGTGAGGCGAATTTGATGAGGCTGCTAGGAATGCTCTTAGCCACTTTTTTAAAACACTTTCAACAGCTTCACCATTTTAACAAAAAAAAAGAAAAGAAAAATAATATTTTATTATTTATGTCGGAAAACAAAAAAAGAATAGAAAGTGAAACATTATTTTATTATTTGTGTGGGACCACAATAAGGGAATGGAGAGAGAAACCTTTATTTTGTTATTTGTGTGGGCCCACAAATAGGAGGAAAAGATAAATTTTAGGGGTTTTTCCCATATTGCCCCTTTAGTATGGGGTTTTTTCCCAAATAACTAGGTTTTGAAAACTCTTTTCTAAATGCCCTTATCATCCATTTTACATAATTCAGTATTTATGAAAAGTCTTAAATACCTCCACTGATTTTGAAAGAAAAAGAACAAGAAGATGGATTTAGGTTCGTGGATGAGAGATCTTTGTTCTCACCCCATTTCCGGCGAGTGTTCTTCGTTCCCACCCCTTTTCCGACAAAAGTTCTTCGTTCCCACTCCATTTCCGGCGAGAGTTCTTCGTTTCAAGAAGAAAATACGTACGTGGATGAGATGAATGAAGCTCACCCACTCCCCTCATCTTCCAAATACCTCTCCATTACCATCTATACTGATTTTGAAAGAAGAATTATAAAAAAGAAGAAGAAAATATGAAAAAATCGCAAAAATCTAAGTTTCCCGAAGTTTTTTGCGCGCAGGGTCGATACAGTGCATCGACCTCGTGTATTTTATGCATCAACCCCGTACAAAATGCATAACCGCGTACAAAATGCACTAGGTTGATACAATGCATCGACCTCGTGCATTTTATGCATCAACCTCGTGCATTTTATGCATTAACCTCTGTGCATTTTATGCATCGACCGCGTACAAAATGCACTAGGTTGACACAAACCTCGTGCATTTTATACATCGATCGCATACAAAATGCACTAGGTTGATACAATGCATCGACCTGGTGCATTTTATGCGTTGACCCCATGCAAAATACATCGACCGTCGTCTTCAAGCTTTGAAACATGATTGTAAGTCATAGAAAATGGAAAAAAACACATATATAACATGAAATTTAAGGTTTTGAACCATAAATACAATGATTATAAACGTTTTTCCGTTAATTAATCATACATGCAATGATTTTTTTGAATTCATTTTTTTAAAAATACAAGAAACCCGAAAATGAGGGTTGTTCTTCGGTTAATGACGTTTTTTCACGAAAAGAACATCAAAATAACGCTCTTGGAACAAAGATATCTCGCCGGAAATGGGGTGGGAACGAAATTCTCTCGTCGGAAATTCAGTGGGAACGAAGAACTCATCGGAAATGAGGTAGGGATACCTAAAGTCTTTTCTTCAAATGATTTGGATAAAATGGGAAAAATTCACATGTGCGAATAGATGCACATGTGTGTGGGGGCATTTAGAGAAGAGTTTTTAAAACTTGGTTATTTGGGGAAGAACCCCATACTAAAGGGGCAATCTGGGAAAAACCCCTAAATTTTAGCTTTGGTAAGTGTCCAGCACTCACCAAGTTTGGTGAATATTGTACACTCACTAAACCCAAATCTTTATTTTGTTGAGTTTTGGTGAGGCTGTCGGAGAGAGTTTTTAGTACTTTTTAGCCATTTGGCTCACTAGAATAACCTTTTGGCTGTCAGGAATGCTCTTAGAAGTTAGAGCATCTCCAGTCCTGTTTCTAAAATTTCCCGATTTTTACCATAAAATAGAGAGTTTACTAAAGGAAAAAGCTTCTGAGACTGTCTTATGGTCGAGACCACCGAGACCGTGCTTAAGAGAATGAGATTTCAGGCGGAGTCCACCATGTTGAGATTTCAGGTGGAGTCCACCATGTGAAATAGGCCCCACCTAAAATTTTGTGCTCATAGAGCATGGTCTCGGTGGTCTCGACCCTAAGAGGGTCTCGGTAGCAAAGTCCTTTACTAAAATAGAAAGCCACTTTTTTCTCGTTGCAACTCCAACCCTACTCCTTATTCCTTCTCTATTTCTATTAAATATTCATTTTTTATTTGCCAATATTTTTACATCATTGCAACCATTGAGAGTTCAATCGCATCTACCAGCCAACACGTTTCTTTCAACACTTATTAAATATGTTTAAGTTTCTCCAACCCGTGGGGTTCAACAATATAACTTTAGTTTTTTTGTAAAAAAAATTAACTATAAGAGTTAAAAAAATCTAGGGCCCGTTTGATTCGGATTATTGCAATTATAAACGCTGATGTCAGTAAGCGCTGATGCTAATAAGTGTTGATAACTGTAATCTTATTTGGCTGACACTCTGTTGATAAGCGATTATCTAGTCATTTAAAAAAAATGGTATTTTAGTCATTTTTAGAAAAAATAAATAAAAATTAAAAAAGCTTTCTTTTAAGTTTAATGAATCATGTTGGACCTTACTAAGTGCAAATTTGAATGCTTATAATAATTTTCACATAATATTAAAGGTTATATAAGCGGTTACGCTCCACAATAATCACCTTCTGACGAGATTATGAAATCACCGGTTATTTCCATAATCAGTTATTACATAAGCACTTATGACGAGTCAAACCAAACGCTATTATAAGACATAATTCGGACATAAGCGATTATGTACCAAATAAGTGCTAATAATAATCCGAACCAAACGAACCCTTAATTAGAGTTAATTTTTTTCCCTAAAAAATTAAGATTTTATTGTTAAACCCCAAGGGTTAATGAATCTTAACCACATGTAGTAAAAGTTAAAACCAATGGGCAAATTCTAGAGGTCACATAGAATTATGGTATAGAGAAGGAATAAGAGCTTCACCGTCCACATTGAGCCGAGACAAATCTTATGGCTCGAGTTTAGTCGTGTAAACATTCAAGCTCAAATTCTAGAGGTCACAATTAGTGTTTTTCAATAGATCACTTCTAGAATCTTTTGATATTGTACTAGTTCCTTCGTTTTCATTTTAAGTATGTTCTGATGTTCCATTGTGACTCTTAATAAGATTCTCATTTAAAACAGTTTGAAAATGAGATAGTGAAGGTTGACAGATTGTTGTTATATATGCCTCCAAGCATAAACAAATTTGTGAATCATTCCAATTGCTTTTGAGATCCAAGTTCATTTCTTATCCTATTTGGGTGAGGATTGGGTCTTCCCTTATTCCTTTTAGGACATTTTATCGTGTTGGATGAGGTTGTGGTCTAATAGTGATCGAGATATAATTGTGCAGATCTTGCCCCGGGGCTATCTCACTGGTTATTTAGAAGGAGAGGAATTCGCAAGTATTCAAGAACTCTTTCTCTTCCATCCCCTGGTTGCGCTAAAGGATTCACTCATTGATCTTCAATTGGTGCTCAATTTGTCATGATATTAAGGTGTTGAGTGTGCTCCTTGGGTGAGACTGACATTTACTCTTCCATTTGTGAGTGTTTACTTCTCTGTTTAGGTAATGTGTGCTTTGTTTTTTGCAAGTTACTTCTCAATAAACATTTATATGTTATTGCCTATTTTACTACCAATTTTGGCAAATGATTGTCTTTGGCACTGCCATAAATAAATTTTATGGCAATCCATTGATTAGCAAACAAGTGGCGATAAAAAGGGGAGAAGTCATTTCATTTTCTCCCAATGGTTTTGACTTCTCCCCACTTGATATCTCTCCCACTTTTTTTTGCCACACGTCTGCTGATAAATGAATTGCCATAAAATTTCTTTATGGCATCGCTGGAGACAATCCTTTGCCTTTTTTTTTTTATATAACTATTGCTCATAACCAATAAAATATAAAATAGAAGGAAACGAAAATAAATGGGTTGGGTGAATGGTATGGGCGTACGACTCAATAAATATGCATCTACTAGATGACATGGGATTCCACACATCATCCGACATATGATAAAAGGGAGAGATATATCAAGTAGGGAGAAGTCAAAAACATGAGTGAAAAATAAATGACTTTTCCCTTTTTATTGCCACATGTCGGATGATGTGTGATGCCTAGACCATTTTTCTGGCATCTGCCGGAGACAATCCATGTTCCCCCGACCGGATAAAGCCCGACCCAACTAAAACCACCCAGTTTACCACCACTAAAATAATCCCAGATGTCATCAAGGTCAATCAATCCAGTGACTTGAAACTAAATCATCAAGAGATGTAGCAGTCCTAATACGTCGACGTAGTATGAAATACTTCCTTCTTAAACCCTTCGACGGAAAGAAACCCTTCTCCCCTCACTCCGAGAAGCTGTATATGCTGTGCTCTACATGAAAGGATTTTGAAGGTACAAATGCATCATAGTAGTTATCAGAAACCCTAATTATACAATTCAATCGATTTTCATAGGGCAAGAGACGATCGAAGAGAAATTTTAGACCACAAGTTTCATGAAATCTTTTTAGGTTTACAGCGGATTTTTAGCAGTATACGAGATCACAGATGGCTTTCGGACGATTACAGACGATTCGAAATCTCTATCGATCAGTCGAAATTCGAGAATTTTCATATTGGTAATCAAATATTTCATATCTGCATGTAGAACTTTTTGCGGTTTAATTTCTTAAATCTGTTGATATTATATGAATATGTAGGATTGGAAGCTCAAGAGGCTACTCGAACTTTGACGTGAAAGGTGAATTACTTTTGAGAGGCAATCTAATCTGGTTTTCCATCACTTTGTTGTTGTTGGTTTTGGAAATATTTTAATAGTTTTTTTGAATCTAATTGGTCCGATTTGAATGATGGATTACGACACAAGGGTTTTGTAGATTTGATCGATTGATTTATCTGTTTATATGATCAGTTCCTAGAGTTAGTTACTGGAGCATTTCTACCTGGTCATGCAAGGGCCACAGCAGTTATCCTTCGATCCATAGAAACACAAAGCTGATTCGATCTACAATGGTAACTACCCAGAGCTCAAAATAAAATTCACCAATATATCTGTTCCTGTAACAGCTTTGTTTACATGTAAGTGCGACGTGGCTTACATGAGCCATATGGCTCATATAAGCTGCATCCGGGTAATTTCTACTTGCTCATATGGGATGCTGTTTATTTTGTTCATTTATCTCTTCATTTGCCATTGAGAATTGCTTTTGAGGCTAGAAGCATGTCAATTTATTAGTTTTTGTGCCTAATGTTCCTCCCCCTCCTTTTTCCAATCTCTCTAAGACTGCCTATAATGCTCAAGTGTTTTTCTATTTTACTCATCAATGCCTTTTTCATTTTTGTTTTAGACTGCAGAGTTATCAATCTCCTTGAAGGACAGAAGGTCGTTAAGTACACAAGTGAAAGCACCTCCTCAAGCACGACAAATGGTACATATCCTTCCCCTCTAGTTCATCAACTTTTGTAAACCCCCCCCCCCCATAAAAATATAAGAGCCTAGAAGGTTTGAAATTGATATAAAGTCGACAACAAATACATTGTAGTCAAATTGTCGCCTAGTCAGGATCTGTAGCGACTGCATCAGGGTCTACGTAGGTGCTTATTAAGATGTGGTCTTCAAGTGGCGCCTGGGTGGTGAAGTCTAGTTCTAATGAACGAGTGACATAAACAGTTAGAAGTTATTTACAAATGAGGAATTAAGGAAAAATAAAATAGATTTCACTTAATATTGGAGGAGGGGGGGGGGGGGGGGGGGGGATATAATCATATTAAGACTTGATTCAAATGGTTCTCAAAAAATGTCAAACAAATTAAAATGAAAAGAAGAAATTATAGGATTTCATGGAATTTTGGTGATGGTTTTTGCATTTTTCTCCCCCTCTCTCTCTCTTGTTCGATATCTGTCCTTTTACCCTTTTCGTTTGCACTAATCCACTAAACTATTTTGTCTTTTCATGTCTATTTGTTTTCATTACTTCACTACTTAGTTAAAAATCTGATAACTAAAAGGAATTTTGGTAATCAAGGCATCGCCTAGGTGACAACTCGTTTAGGGAATTCCTATCGCTCGGAGGGTGTTTTAAAACCCGAAACCCGACTCGACTCGAAACGTTGGCGAGTAGAGTTGACTCGAAAACTCGGCCTTGACTCGACCGAGTTTTGACCTCTAAAACTCGAATAAATATATATTTTTCTAATACTATATATGGAATAAATTCAAAATTAATGATAAAATATGCCTAAAATGAAATATATAACTCACTAATGAATAATTATTTTATACATTATACACATAATTATATATCGAGAGAAGACTAAAGTTCCTACATGCAACACGTTGTGTGTTGTATCTGGTAAGAGAGAGAGAGAGAGAGAGAGAGAGAGAGAGAGAGAGAGAGAGAGAGAGAGAGAGAGAGAGACATACCTCTGATTACCGGAAAAAGGTTGCCAGTTGTCGATTGCCGAGAGGAACGAGAGGGTGGGGGTTTGGGAGCGAGACTGTTGTGTCCTAAAACCCCTTCCCCTTCTGTTTCACACATTGATAAGATTTTTTTTTTTAAAAAATGTTACTTAACTCGGGCGAGTCGACCAAGAAATTCGCTTTTAAGTGGCATTTCTGAGTTTTTAATGTGAGTTAGCTTGAAACCTGGTCAAGTCAAGTTGACTCGGCCGAGTTTCGAGTCGAGTTACCGAGTTTTAGAACTATGGCGGACACCTCTACAGTTCTACTGTACTGCAAAAAAAAGGGGTGGCTATTCATAATCCACAGGTCACCCCTTACAAGCCTATATTAGAACCCCTTTTTTGCATTGGACTTCTTGCATTGGGGACTCTTTGCACACTTTTGCGTTTAAGATAAGTTCATGATTTTTTCTTGGTAGGTAGGGATGAAGAATTTTTAAAACGAAGGGTTTGATCGATTATAAAAAAAACGAAAGGGGGTTGAAAAGTGAAAAATCCATAATTGCTAAAAAAAAAGGGTTGAGACTGTTAAAATACTAGAGGCCATACAGAATCGTACAACTGTGGATTGCCATGGACTATGACATGCTAATCAGATAGATAATTGAAATGTTTGAGCCCTTTAATATCTTCGAGGACCAAGGACATTAGTAAGGGTTTAATTCTCCTCTCCACCAAATCTGTAGCACCATAATTATTATCGAAAATACAGTTGTTCCCTTCTTTTCTCGAACCCCACAAATAGCGAAGGAGCTAGTTTCCGAACAATTCAGGAAAAAATGAAAGTTTCAACCTTCCATCCTTGGATATGTTTGATAAAGCTATTAGGAATGACTCGATGAATTTCATGATTATCAGAGTAACTTACGTTGCGCATGTGGTGCTTTGATAACTTGGAGCACTGAAGCCACATAAAGGATTGCGGTCACTAATCATTATTATATCATCATCATCCTAATGGATGATGATTGAAATACTGGTCTTACTTCTCACAAATACCATATGATAAAAAACTTCACTTGTGATACCCAAACTGTGGTAACACTTAATTGACCCTCCTGAACAAAGAACATATAAAGTTCTAAATCACTTCTACCAATCTATAGCGCATGAAAGCCATAATACCTTGCCATGCTTCCCTTGAATCTGGGACAATGGCAAATTGGCGGTTTAGATACGTCTACCTCCTCATTTTAAAGTCAAGAGAAGCATTTGTCAAGTTCATTGAGGTTGTTATGAAGTTTTTTTAGTCACAATTGAGTGAATCATTAGTACAGTCTTCAACAGTTCAACTTCACAAAAGATTCAAAACTCTTGATAGTCCAAGCCATAAGTTTGAGAATATTCTCTACATTTCCTAGATCAATCCATTTATCTTATACTTCAAGGTATATATTCACTTGCATCCGATAATTGGTAGTTTCAATGGGAACTCCTTGCAGGAAGAGCAACAAGTTCCTAGATATCACGTGAACCATTTCTCTTCTCTTCTTACCAAGTGGGCATTTGGCGCTAGTCTGTGCTGAAATATCAATGGGCATCCAATTGCCATATGTGCATTGTTCTTGACATTCTTGAGTTTGATTTCACGAACATTGTTCTTGGGAGTTCCCATGGAACAACATTCGCATAATTGGATTCTTTCATCCAAAAACTTTATTTAGTACCATCCCTGCTTGCATTTGGGTCAATATAACATTTGTATAGTCCCAAAAACTAAACTGGAACAATGGCATATCTATTTGGCTCTGATGGTGTGGTCAAGGATGAAGGATGTACGCTTATTTGCTAGTCATAAGCGTGTTCAATATGCAATTAAGAAGTCAGATTATGGATTGTAACTTATATTTTTTCAGCAATTACTTCCTTTGGAGCGAAGAGGACTCCGGACTCCCATATCAAAATTTTCTTAGTAAGAAAAAAAAAACTTATTCCATGAAAGTTGATTTTGGAGTTCCATAAGAGCATCTAAATCCTAGGGGCTTTCATATGTCTGTATGTCTCACACTTTAATATTGTAGCAACTCAAAAATTTATAAGCTAGAAAAACATGGTTCATAGTTCTTTATTGACCTGGCTTCACAAACCTGATGTTTAATATGTTTTGCGCTTCATGAAAATATGTATTCATGATAGAAGTGTCTGTTGTAGTTGGAGTTGGGTGTAGTAATTTATAGCGGAAGTTCAATTGGTGCAACTACAAAGCAAATCATTTTAATAGGTTGGGCCTTTTAATATAAGTAATGCACCATGCTTGCAGAGCATAATTTACATCTTTTGGTGTACTTGATTTTACTAATGTGCATTGTTTGCACCCTCAATAAATTAATCATGTGCTTATTATCTTTATTTTGGTTCAAGTGATCCAACAATGATGATACTTCTTATGATTTCATGTTTGTAGGGGGCTTTGAATGTGTCCATGTTAAGTCCTGGAATCGTTTATGAGCCATATGCACCTCGTGAACCCATCTCATTTTGGAAAAGGTTGGTTAGATTAAGTGGTTCTCCGTTGTATTTCAACAGTAAGTTGACATTTGACCAGACTAGAGTAAGATAAATAAGCCTAAAAAGCAACTGATCTTGATCAATTTATGTCAATTTTTACTAGTTCTTACTAGATCTTAACATTTATTGATTTATGTGAAGTCAATATCATTACGTTACGCAGGGGAGGATCTTAGGGAGGTGTTGTTTTAATTTTTTCGCCCCGCATCAGTATGGGCTGCCCCACTAGTTTGGCTAGGAGAGTGGGAGGTCATGAATGAGTTTTGCTTTTATTGGCTCTGAGTTTATATGCTTGTAAACTCTAGTTTTTATTGCTTTCATGGTCCTGTCACTTTCTCTTTCATTAAATATATTCTGCATGATTATCGATTAAAAAAATATCATTACCACAATGAAGATTCAATGTACACTTATAATTTTAATCTGAATGCTGTTTTTTAGGGCTAATGTTGAAGTTATTCTATTAAATAATATTATTAAACACAAGAATAACATGCAAAGTATGAAACTTTTTATGTCGAACTTAGTCCAGCTAGTAGATCCATTGTAAATGCTCTGCAACTTGTTGAAGGAATTCTTTCTTTTTCTTCTGCTGATCAATTCGGAGGAATTCTCATTAAAAAAAGGTATTTGAGATCTAAATAAAATCCCAAAATCACAATGGGAGTTACAATTGACCAATTCTTTCCTAATTTATCGTGTGTGTTCTAGAATAAGTCTGCCGTTTTGGTTTTGTCAATGTTGCATGGAGCAGTTAAATGATTTTCTTGTTGGATGTGCAGATGGGGGACAACATCTCCCTATGGCCATGTGATAGAGCTTAGTTGATTCACCTTGATTCACATTGCTGACAGTGGAACCCAAGCAATAACCCTTTTTAGTAGAGCAAGAACATCCTCCTTTGCTCCTGCTTCTGTTCTATCGGCTTGTAAAAGCAAGTACCCCTTGTCCCACCTTAATAGAGATAATGCCAACAGTTGCCTCAGCCTCAAGGCTCCGAACTAGGTAGCCTTGAGGGAATTTGCACTATTTAGACTTGAAATCACTGAAGACTTCATATATTGATATTGAACCTTCTATTTTATTCAAGAAAAAATACCTTCTTATGTTGTTATCCCATTGAGAACTTCATATGTAAAAGTTAAAACCTTAATCCTATGTTTGGTTGTCGAGAAAATAAATAAAAACATGGAAAAGAAAAGAAAATTGGACAAAACACAGCTAAGAATTGTATTAGAGCCGTTTCGCTCGATAGTCCGGTGGATCTTGTATGGTTATTTCTCCCAGGGGTGGTATCATGGTCTTTGTGGAAAGAGCGGAACCGGCGGGTTTTTGAGAACTCTGTTACGCCTCTGGACAGAGTATGCTCTCGCTCGCGTGCGTTGTTGCGTGACTGGGTCTCCACTAAATGTGATTTGGTGGAGCTAGGGTTTGATGAGCTTATTTCGTAGTTGGGGTAGGGGAGAGGTTCTATTGTTTTAGTTGTTTCACTTTCATGTAGTAGTTGTATTGTCCCTTGGGGATTCATATTTTGTGAATCTTCCTTCTATTATAATATCGCTTTTACCGATCAAAAAAAAAAAAAACCAAACATAGCATAAGGTAATCCTTTCTATGTAATTTAAAGTTCTCTTTTTAATCAGTAACTAGCGGGTGGCACGTGCGATGCACGTGAGAGCGAGGGGAAGGAGTTAATGACACCCGATTGAACTCGCTAGTGGCATGTGCAATGCACGTGAGAGCGAGGGGAAGGAGTTAACCACAGTTAATAGGAATTAATAGGGGCACGTGTTAACCCACGGTTGTGATTGAAGTCTCCCTGAGGTCAATTAGGCTGTGATTCTAAATAGATAGATGGCAAGGGGTAGTTTAGGAATTAAAGTAAAACATTAAATCAAAGGCAAGGGTAGTTTGGGAATTAAAGTAAAACATTAAAACAATATTTTGTTTTCATATAAGGGTAATTTGGGAATTTTGGAAAAATCATCTACGCATGCCTCTCGCATTATAATAGTAAAGATGAGGGAGATATATTACAACCTATCAAAAAGGAGTACAACGAAAGCAAAAAAGATCTTCCTTAACAAGGAAGGCTGTAATCTAAAAAGCTGCAAAGGGAAGGAAAAGGAAGCAAAAGAAGAAAAAAAGCCTCGAGGAGGGGAGTGATCAAACCATAGACTGTCCCTTCCAACCCCCTCCTTGGCCAAGGTGGCAAGGTCGTTCGCCGATCTGGAAGTCCCAGAAAATGATATATTTTTTTGGGAAAGAAGCTTGCGATCTTTTGTAACGACATGATCAGACTTCAGAGCACTACAGCCCGCTGATGCCTGATGGGTGACCTTTCCTGAATCCCGCCTGATGGCCATCCTGAATTAATAATGGAAATGAGCCAAACAGCCAAAACAAAGATAAGGCCCTGTCTCAGGGCCCTTGTATTTAAAGATGTCCCAGGGCCCTTGTCTAACTATTTAAAGATATTCTCACTTACAAAATCGACTACCCCTTGTCCATTCATAACCTATTTAAACTCTTTTGAATTATTTATGACTGATGGAAAAGAAACTACTGAAAAGTCATAAATGCCTATGTCATCACAAAGTAACTGCGTCATCAACCAAGGATCCAGTTTTGGCCTTGTCCTTTTTTCTCTGCTCCTTTGTGTTCTGAACTCTTACCTTACCTGCATTCTTACATGCTGGAAATTGCTTTGGGCTTCAGTAAATATGAGAACAACATCCTCTATTCTAACACATAACTTTTTATAAAAAGAAAATTGTTAACTGGAACCATGTTGGTCCTTAGATCTATGGTCTGAGACAAGCATCATAGATACAGCAGTTTATACCTAAAGACCTCTTTATCCTCAGAATCACTTTAACACAGCATGTAAAAGAAATGCAGTTATCAATAATGCAAATTGCTGAAATATGATATTGTATCCACTGCACTTTTTCACTGCTATTTAAAAAAATTTCACTGAAGTGTTGAAGCATCAAATCTATTATTGATTCTTGAGAGGACATATCAAATAGTTAGTTTTAATGTTCTAAGTGCAATATATATAATAACAATTATAACAGTAACAATAACAATACTACTACTACTACTACTAATAATAATAATAAGAAAGAGAGAGATATTACTCTATATACATACATACAAGCAGTCGTACATACATTACTCACACATATATGTATGTATAAAGTATAAAATATAAACATGTCTGTGTAAGAAATTTATTAATCCCGATTTGTATAATCTGCATATGAGATATATTAATTTAATTCTTTTTGGATTTTTATAATTAGTATATATATGCTTGTGTGTGTGCAGGGGAGGATCTAGGATTTTATTGTTGGGAGGGGGGGGACACAATGGTTGATTGAAAATATTAGTAGTTGTTCATGAATTTGTGGAGAATGATTAGGCGGGTACGAAATATTTTGGGTCTAGGGGGATTTGACAACTAAGTTCATGGGCTATTTCTTCCATACTACATATCCTATGGGTATTGTTTCTCCTTGTTTACGGGGGCAGCTATCTCCTTGTCCTATGGTTATCCCCTGTTAAATAATTAAATAACATAATATAAAAAATATATTTTGTTTTCAAAAGTTCTGGCCCCCCTTGCCCAATGGCTATGCCCTAATTTTTTTCAAAAGTTCAGGGGGACAACTGCCCCCTGGCCCCTTGTCCCAAAATTATGCCCCATTAAATGATTAAACAACATGGTATAAAATATCTTTTTGTTTTCAAAAGTTCAAGGGTCAGCTACCCGTAGTTACCAAGTACGGATACGGGTATAATACGACAAAAGATTTATTTGGGAAGTACGGGTGTTATACGACAAAAGTATGAGAAAATTAAAAAATAATTAATAATTATAAATAAATAAAAATCATGATATTAACTAATAACAATCATTTAATACGGAATGTGTCTAACATGGTAAAAGTACGACAAAAATACGCGTATTGAACGCGTTTAATACAAAATTCGTGTATAAAACGCATATTATACGTAACACTACAAAAGTACGCTGTTTTAAATGGCGACCCCTCTAAAAGTATATGGGTATAATACAGGGGTTTGGTAACTATGCCACTATCCCATGCCCCATGACTATGCCTTATTTTTCAAAAGTCCCATGTGGCACTGCCCCATGCCTATGCCTTATTTTTTCAAAAGTCCAAAGGGGCATTACTCCATGCCTATGATATTCCTTATATAAATTTTTTAATGTGTTTTTCTAAAGTTCAGAGGGGTACATGCCCAGGGGTGGAGTCAGGTGGGGGCACGTGCTCCCACTCAACTTTTGAAAAACTATATATATATTTTTTAGGGTATAACATGGGAATGGGGGCAGGTGCTCCCCAAGGCCCAAACTGTGGGGGAAAACATATTTTTTGAGTTGGGATCATATTTGATTGAACTCGGCCCACACGTATCCCTTTTGACCCCGCATTAATTATGGTTAAGATTTACTAACCCTTAGGTTTCAACTATCTAACCTTTCTTTTTTAGAAAAAAATTAACCCCAAGGGTTAAAAGTTCTTAACCAGAGTTAAAGGGGGGCTATGTAAATGTGATTGAATTGTATGAATTCAATCGTAATTCGACAGGATTTGGACTCAGAATTTTTTTATATTAAGTTGTTTAAGTATTTAATTGGGCATAATCATAGGACAAGGGGGTAGTTGTCCCCCCAAAAAATAAATACTACATTATTTAATATGACATAACTGTGGGGCAAGAGGGCAATTGTCTCCTGAACTTTTGAATAGCTATGAGGCAAGGGGACAATTGCCTTGTAAGTAAGGAGAAACAATACTCATAAGATTATGTGCAAAATGTATGGATGAAACAACTCGAGAAAAAAGTTGTCAATTTTTTTTTCCGGGGTAATGCTCTTGAACCCCATCCCGCTAGACTCATAATAGTTTGTACTCACCTAATCTTTCTCCACACAATCCATCAACAATTACTACTATTTTCAATCAACCATGGGTGACTACCCTACTAGAAAATCCTGGCTCTGCCCCTGCCTAGGCCCTTGGCTCCGCCCATGTGTTTGTGTGTGTTTATCTATCCTATTTTGTTAGTACATCAACATTTTCATTCGCATTCTTAAGTTAAAAAAGAACAAAAAATAGTTCTTTGATTATGAGGTAAAGTTCTGTTTAGTATTACTATGTCTAGCTTTGGTTTATAGGTGGTCTATGTGCATTCAATTTAGACGATGAAATTCAGAAAATTTTATGGTTCTAAAGAAGTTTAGAGGTTAAGTAATAAATAGGGAAATCATGTAAATCTAAGTCCATTGCAATATTTCATTTCAAACATGATATCCAAAACCTTTAACTTGAGTGAAGCAAATAAAACTTCTTTGATATTTGCTCGTTTAATTATATGTTGCATCTTAGAGGCACTTAGATGAGTTAAAAGTACAGTTATTTATTGTGCTGGATGAGCCAAGGTTCTTTGCTGTTCCTTACCTAGAAAGGAGAAGAAAAGGACAAATCTAAGGATTGCTTATTCTTTAGACCATTTTCATGAAAAATGCTGAAGGACTTCTTTGCTTCTTATGTTGCCTGCATACTTAATGTGCTTTTCCCTTGTATAGTGATCTCTTTAGCTCTTCTTTTTATTTGTTATTAGTTATTCTTGAGTTGCACAACCAAGAGGCATTCTTCTTTGTGAATGGTATATTTCCCCATACTTCTTGGGATTAGAGTGTAGAAATTGTCACTTTATATCGACTTATGATAATTTCTGAATCAGATGGTTCACAAGAAATGGTTGGAGAAGAACAAAGAATGACGTCATTTTAGAGGTATGACTTTGATCGGTTGAGGGAATTTTTTAATCAGCGTTAATTTCCAAATGCTGGTGCTTATAGCCTCATACACTTTCCTCTATTGCTTAGATGAATCTCTTGCTTCTTATGTGCTCTCTATATAACTGTTAGTGTGTAGTAAACCTGATTTTTTAAATTTCATGGTTGTTAAATCTTTACGATTTGCGATTCAAATCTTACGATTTGATTCGAATCTCAAGCAAAACGATTCAAATTGGAGGTGAAAATCTTAATTGGGTAAATCCCATTTGATTTGCGATTCTAATTACGATTTGCGATTCAAATCGTACGATTCTTGCGATTTAGGCGATTCGAGCATGAAACCCTTTTACAGACCAATACTTAAAAAATATTTTTTTCTTTTGATTTTTTGAAGGTACTTTTATGACTTTTAAGAAGAGAGAAGAAACAAGAAAACTTCTGTTACGGACATGCCAAAACCCCTATTTGAGTTTTCTCTTTGTTGCTGACATGCTGTGAAATGGGGAAAAAAAAAAAGAGAAAAAAAAAGGGAAGAAAGGAGGAAGAAGAATGATTATGGAGTTAGATTTTGGGAAAACTTGATAGTTTCCCTTGATAGTTTATTTTATTAATCTTTTCATTTGTATTAATCTTTTGATACTTGATCTCGTACAACATGATTATAGGAGTTTATTTTTGTTGATTTATCTTTAATAATATTAGTTTTTTTTTCATTTTATGGAGTTCATTCGCGCTTTTTGTAGTGTATGCAATGAAAGGTTCATTACTTTCTTTTATCAATAGATATGAATGAAATCTTTTGGATAATAGATTATTTTATTTTTCTGATTTATTTAGTAGTTTTTTGTACTTTTTAAACAATTTTTTCAAAAATAGATTGAATCTTACGATTTACGATTTGAATCCTGATTTGAATCGAATCGGTCTTAAAACGATTTTACGATTCGATTACGATTTAACAACCTTAGGAACTGGGAACAACTAACTATATGTCATTCAGTCATTTTAGTTAAGTGTTTTGTTTTAAAATTGCATATCAACCACTTATAAGTTTCTCAAGTAAACTAGATAACAGATCATGAGTTACCGGGGCATTCTATATAGCATATGTAAATCACAATGCAGATAAAATGCTTATGTTCTTTAGTCCCCAGGTTAGTAGGTAAACAGACTTGGTTGGCCATTGTTTTTTACACATTTTTGGTTTGTTTGTTTGCAGCTCAAGAGTGCATATGCAATTTCCAAGTTAAGGAAATCTGGATACTCAAAACAGCAGTTCTATAAAGAGGCCTTACAATTGTACAAGGAGGTGCTCCAATATTATATTATGGATCCTAATATATGGTGATAAGTGTGCAGATCATCTTTGCTTTGCCATAGACTGAGTCTAAGTTACATTGCTTTCATCTTTGTCATTAGCGCATCTCTTATGTTATCCGGCTTAAATGCAAAATCTTTGAAGTATTTTGGTATGGCACCCAACTACATCATAATATGCATGCTGACATGTAAATATCAGCAGGAATCGTCAGATGACATGTTAGAAGCTGTTGGATTCCCACTTTTCTTGGTAAACTAAAATGAATCTGATGATTCATGCTTATAAATATATATAATATATATCTATCTATCTATATATATTTACTTTATATAAAAGAGCACTGTCACAAAAGGACAAAAATGTTCAACCAAGAGTTGAATTCCGAAAATACCCCTCATGATTGTTTTTATTCCAAACTCGTCCCCTAACAAGATATTTATACCAAAACTACCCCTCATGATTTTTTTATTATTCTCAACATGTCCTTAGCAAGAATTTGATACCGAAAATATTCTGCATGATTTGCATGATTTTTTTATTCCCAACTACTGTTACAAATCTCCCAAGAAAGACCCAATATCTCCCGAGAAAAACATCTAAAGTTTAAAACTCCGTTTTTATTGCAATATTTAAAAAATCTTGCGAGAAATATAATATTCTCTTTTTATCCCTTATATATCGCGAGATTTTAAAAATATCATGAGAAATACACAATGTTGTTGGTTTTATACATTTATAACTTGGTGATATTTATTACTATTTTCTGTAATTTCAATATATTCTTTTAATCATTCCCGAGATTTAGGCGAGAAATACCCGAAAAAAATTCAAATTTGAAAATCTCCCGAGAAAAGTTCCGGATGAAAACCCGAGAACGAGATTTGTAACACTGTTCCTAACATACATGTTCTGTAACAGGAATTTGATACCCAAAAGGCAAAAACACTCATCATGATTTTTTTATTCCCAAGAATTTGATACCCAAAATACCCCTCATGATTTTATTATTCCCAATTTGATATCGAAAATACCCCTCATGATTTTTTTTTATTCCCAACACGTCCTGTAACAAGAATTTGATTCCAAAATACTCCCCCATGATTTTTTTATTCACAACACATCTCGTAACAAGAATGTGATACCAAAAAATACCCCTCATGATTTTGTTTGATACTGAAAATACCCTCATAATTTTTTATATTCTCAACATGTCCCGTAACAATAATTTGATATTGAAAATACCCGCTTAATCAATCAGCTTGCACGTGCACAAACAACTAGTGTATATATATATATATATATATAATAAATCCTAAGAAGAAAACTATGTGTGTATTTGACATTCTTCTTGAATGATGCCAAATTGCCAACATAATGCACAGCACTGTCAATGGTTCTAAATTTCTAATTCCTTTGGAGTGGTCGTGTGTGTCACTTAACCAGTGAAGCATAAATAAATCCACTTTCTCAACTTTAATATCCTTGCAACCATCTTTGAAGATAAAATTTTCATCCTTCACTTCTTGATGTTACATTGAATCTCCTCTCTTCACGGTAAAACTTATATTTCTCTCATCTTTACAAAACATGGAGGGATTCCCCCACACCATAATGCATTTTTTAAAATCATATCATCATGGTAGTTTAAAAGTGTTTTTTGCATCATTAATTGATTACTAACAAACTGTTAATTGGTATTATCCCTACGATCATGGTAATTAAAGAGAGTTCAGATCAGATTCATGTAACAATTTGGTGTATCTTTCTTTTGAGCTTTATGCCTCAGAAGTATGTGATAGTTAGTAAAATACCTTATTGCTTTAGATCTTTGTTAACGTTTCGTTGGAAATCTTTAATTTTTTGGTGATTAGGTCTTATTTAATAAGTTCGTGCAAAAGTACATTAGTTTTTTTGTTTATTCTGATTCTCTATTACAACTTTTCTTAATATCCTTACAGATAAACACTCTAATGGCACTTGGTGACAAGACATCATTAAGGAAAGCAGTTACAGAGCACATGTACTCTGTATGCTTCTGCTCTTTTACTTGCTGTCTACCGTCCCCTTTTGGAAATTTATATATATATATATATATATATATATATATAGTCTGTTTTGCTGCTTCCATCTTTCAGCAAGTGTTGTATCCTTGTAGTATTTTCTAATATTTGGTTTATCCTTTTTTGGTTCAATACTGGCAGGCCCTCAAAAATGAAATTAAGCAAAGAGAATCTAGGTGGAGTAGTGTCTATTGGGAATTGATTGAGCCAGTTGTTAAAATACGAACTTTGCGAGCTCGACTGGCAAGTATCAGTTTTTATATGATTTACATTACGCGAATGTATGATAGTATTACTTCAAATATCCCACAAAAGAGAAATACTAACATCAGGGTGGGAGGAAAGAAAACTGTCTCCCTGGAGCTGCCCGCCCTTGGTACACAGTTAGGCACATGCGTGTAGTGGGAAATGGGTGGAGCAGTTAGGTGACCCACCATTTGATGAACACCACCAACAAGTTCGTGGTCCAAATTTGACACAGTTTTATAAACATCATTGTCCCATCTGTACAAGTTCTCCAGATTGTTTCTGACCATCCAAAAGAATAAGATATAGATCAGATGCTTAAAATTATCCGATGATGTCAAGTGAGACAGTATATTTATAGAGTCACCAACTTACCATATACATTGGCCAAGGACTAAGCCAATCATTGGCATCTTCAGAGTATGAGAAAGAACAACGAAGAAAATCTCTAGGCAACTCTCTAATACGGTCAGTCATGCCACCCAATTTCTATGAACCTCCCGATTCTCTAGCAGCCCAATCAGTTTCATAAGGCAAATTCTGTTCCGGTACCAAGTGACTGTTGAATAAGTCCTTTAAAATCAAAGCTTTGCACTTATAAAATAAGGCATTCCTGTCAGAATGAGACCTCCTATGTAGAACCTCTCAAATAGTGGGTTCCTGCTGATAAATACAGCACATGCATGTGCTTTTCTTTCCATCCTCCCATGTTCATCCTGCTATTGGAATCTTTTTGTTCAAATGGAAACATAGGATGTATTACAAGGAAAAACAATGAAGAGCTTAGGCTGTATGATACTGAACTTGGTAAATGACTGTCGACATTGAGACAGCTATTCCTACCATTTCTTCTCAATATCCAAGATGTCTGCTCTGTTTTCCAGATTGGTGTTGATAGAAATGACCTCAGTAAAGTATTCATACAGCTCACACTTGAGTTCCTGAATAAACAGGTATAAATACTGCACTTGAACTTTCTATTCTTGTTTCTATCCCTAAATTTCAGTTACCATAAAAAATGTTTTGTCCATGATCCATATCTGATGTTACAGTTGTGGCTGCGTAGTTTATTTATCGTAATACAATTTGATTAGTATTCTGAGTGGGGCATATGAAATACAGATTTAGAAAAGAATGGTAAACTAACTTAGTGCTAGGTTTCAATTGTGACTTTACTCACGTGCTAGATCATTTCTGTCGACGATCATATCCTGGGAGAAATATAACATGTAACAGGATTCAAATATGAGTATAAACAAGGTGTTCTTTTCATATTTTACTGGTCTGTTGTGAACCCAACCTCTAAAAGTCTAAATTGATATGCCAAGATCATCTGATGCATGCGTGTGCAAAAACTATGGTGCATTCAGTATTCTGTCTAGGTTTTTATTTCGCCAATGTTAAACTATGGTGCAATCAGTATTATATCTAGTGATCCCATGCGTGTTTGAAATTTTACCAGTTAAGTTTTTCCTTGATTTGTTCGTTAGATTTCTATGTGCTTGATGCGAAAAGATTTATCTGTACTCAGTTTTTAGTTCTTCACTTGCATTTGCTTGCCTGTGATTTTTTCCCTATTTTCTGTTTAATATGCTGAATAGGTGAATATTGATCCTCCTGCGTATGGATCCAGCATAAGACTTATGCTACTTTGACATGGACCTACATGGGATTTTTGAATGTAGTTGGTGATCTTTTGCCTGCTTTATGTCTGATCTTATATGCACATGAACGGTAGAAGACTGCACTCCTTGCTACTTTTTTCTAACCTTATATATGCACATGAATAATTGCATAATGCACTCATTGATAATTTTTTTTTTTTGATCGGTAATGCACTCATTGCTACTTATTTTTGGATGTATTGATTTTTAAGACTTTTATTATGGCTTTGTGAGTGTTTTGTTTTAGTAGAGTTGGGTAGATTTGAATATGCCATGCAATATCAAAGAAGTAAGGTGTTCTTACATAGTAAAGTCTCGATTAATAATATGCTGATGGTTTCTTTATGAATCAGGGAAGCCTTAGTAAGGGCATCCTATGTCTATTTTTATTGCACTCAATGTCTGGTGTGACCGGTTCCCTAATACCTTAGGTGCTAATGCAAATCATTTTTGTTCCAAATGGGAAGGAAACATTCCTTGGCACCTTCCACTAATTTTTTAAATAATTTTTAAAGAATTTAGATGCCATAGCTTCTTGTGGAGTATCCTGATTTCTTTGGTCTACAGGCCCGATGGTTTAATTTTTTATGAGTGTTTTGCTTTCTTTTGTTGTTAAATTCCATCTGTTGAGAACTTCATTGAAAACTGTATGCCTCATGTTCTTGCAGAAGTTTGAGGCATATGATTCAAAAGGTACTGTTGTTGCTGGAAATAAAGCAAAGGAGGTATGATTTGTTAAACTGCAGTGTTTTACAGTATCGCTGCTCAAGCCTCAAATATATATATATATATATTTACTTTTATGTTTTAAAGAGAAATTGAAACATGTTTTGTCCTTCGCTTTACTAGGAAGAAATGTAGGCATTTTTTGCTTCCTTGAAATAGGCCCAAATTATAAGCTAGAAAAAGGCTTCAGTCACGAGTCTCGTGACTACATGGCAATTATATGCAAATAAATTTCAGATAATCATCTGTTGGGCTGTAAGTACATTTTTTCAGCCACATAACTCTGCACGTCAATGGTGTTTGGGCACACTATTTGAAATGTTTTGCCTGGGAGATATCCTAGGCCATTCGATGACTGGTTGCTCCAAACCTACTAACCTTTCCATCTCTTTCCTCAGATCATCTACCTTTCTTACCTTTGGAAGCTAAATGACTGCTAAGTTTAGTTTTTTGGCCTTGGAGATCTAAGCAGGAACTATCAATAGTAGGTTTCTGCACTCTGTTTATGGCTGTGACATCAGTAGCCCACCGAATGGTATACATGATGGATTTCATCTCATCTCATGTCATTGTCAATGTCTTTATGCATGCCATTTTTTTTTATCGATAGACAATCATATTGTATATATAAGAAGCAAGAATACAATAGATAACAAAAGTCAAAGTTTACCGAGTAGCAAACCAGCAAAAGATTACATTAAATAAAAATGCCTAAAATAAAGCAGAAACAGCCACAAGACATCGAAGGTACAGATCCCAAAAAGGCCGAGATTACAATCTCACACCAGATCTTCCTTCATTGTCAGCCACTTGAGGGGTCGAGCACCAAAGAAGGATTAGATAACTGATGCTAGAACACAGGCGAGAAGGGGAAGAGGGAGAGTGAGAGTCTTCAAATACTCTCTTATTCCTCTCTTTCCAAATCGTCCGTGTGATGACTCCTGGTAGAGCAGTCTAGATCACTCTCCGCACACCATCCAAGCACACCTTAGACCAACAATATAAAAAGTTCTATAAGGATGAAGGGAAAACCCAAAATATCCCTAGACATGATAGTAAATGTCTCCAAATACCAAACGCAACATGGTAGTGTAAGAGCAGATGGTCCACAGATTCTTCCGCACAAAGGCACACAAAAAAACAATTGGCCATTCTATTTTCAAATTATCACACGTGATAACCTTGTCTAGAACCACAGTTCAAAGGAAAAGGATACCTTTGAAGGTATGAGAGAATTCCAAACAGTCCTATGAGGAAATGGTGGCAAGGGTGCTGAGAGTAGGGTCAGTAGCATTGATCTCGTTGAAAAGAGACCATTTAGACCTCTAGACCAAATTCTAGTCCCTGACATGAGTACGAATGGGTGAGGAATTTAGGAGCTGAAGCAATTGGGTGACATCCTCAAGTTCTCAATTATTCAAATCTTGCCTAAGATCAGGACACCAAAATACAACATTATTACGCATCAAAACACTGAGACACCGAAGCCTCTTTGTCGGCTGCCAGAAGGAATAGATTTCCAAAACTATCTTTCAACCTATCTGGACCACACCATAGGTCCTTCCAGAATCTGACCTCCATGCCATTCCTGACTTTAAACCTAATGTGACGGATCAAGAGGTGAGCAACCGCCATAATCCCTTTCCAAAGGCCCAACACATGCGGTACCCTAACCTCTCTAGGGTCCCAGCAAGAGGACACACCAAACTGAGCAGTTATTACCTTTTGCCATAAGCTGTCTTCCCCAAATATCCACACCATTTTTCATATCAGAGTCTTATTGACTACATATAGGGGTTTCAAATTCAATCCACCTGCCTTTAAAGACTGGCATACTTGGTTCCATGATAGAGGTGATATTTGGATTTGTCTCCTTCACCATTCCATAAGAAATTCCTTTGTATCTGGTAACCATTATTGAATCTTGGAATGGTGAAGGTAGGCAAAAAGTATGTTGGAAGGCTACCAAGGTGCTTTTGATGAGTGTCAGTTTTCTTCCATTGGAGAGAAGTTTTGACTTCCAACATGCTAGCCTATGAACACATCTTTCGATGATAGGGTACAAGATGCCAGTTATTACTTCAACTCGGAAGTGCTTTTTTTTTGTTCTGTTAAAACGACCCATAAAGGATGATTCTCTTCACTCAGGACTCGGACAAACTGAGGGTTGGAATAATCTGATATGGTCATGTTTTGGCTGAGGAGATTCCTTGGGGAGAGTGGTGGCCTTTTACTCTGCCTGTACATTGTTCACTAAGCACGTCGTGTGGATGACCTAATATCTTTCTTTATTCAAAGGACTAAACTTGCAACTGTTTATTCTCATAGTGAGTTGTCATGTTGAACGGCCTATACATGACACCTAATCCATGCCCCCTTCCATGCCTACCATGTGTACTTGCACATATATATCTTATGTTCTATCAATAAACATTATTATTCAATAGATGCAGTTGCTTTCTTTCTAGATGTATCAATGTATTTTTCTTTAACCCACACAAGTATTTGTTTATGATTCCCATGTTTGTCTAGGTTCTTGTACGTGATATCTGGGTATTTGAGAAATCTCTCTTTCACCCCAAAGCATACTGGCGTCTTTGTGGGCGGATTTCGTTGTAGGTTGGCTAGCCCTGACCCTAGACTGTTATCTGCCATGGCTAATGACAAACAATGCGATTTCCCAGATTCGTGAGCTTAATAAATCTGTGGAGCTGTAATCTTATCAAGTTCTTTCCAAGTTTTCAATTCAAGTAATTTCAAACAATTCATTTTGTGACCCGAATACTCCCAAGGAATAAATTTTGCTAGTAGTTAAAACATTTGCTCTTCATTTTATTAGTTGCAGGATGACATTTTTCACCTTTGGCATGATTCATGTTATCAGAGTTGGAAAGGTCCGTTGCAGACAATAGACCTGGGCCCAGACTGCATTGTAATTTATTTATAATCCCGAGGATATATCAGAGTTGGAAAGGTCTGTTGCAGACAATAAACCTATGCCCAGACTGCGTTGTAATTTATTTATAATCCTGAGGATTTATATATAACCCGACTGCATTGCATTTTATTTATGGATAATCCTTAGGATTTATATATAACGTAATTGTTTACCAGAGGGAGCTGCTCTCTCTAATTCACACCACAAGCAAGAACAATCCTTTCAATACATTCTAGCAACATGTGTTTGTTTGGACAGTATAACAAATGGGTCTAGATCTAACATTTTGGGTGCATAAACAGCACTGCAAGAATTATGTTTATAGACAAGCATGGACGGTTACAGAGGCGAGTAGGATCTAACTGATTCCTTGTGTGCCGTCAAGGGAATTACAGGTTTGTGACATGCACTATCCAGGGACCAGACCCGAACTCAAGTCTCGGAGAACACATGCGGTGATTGATATATTAGGCTCGCACACCTTTAACAGTGGTCCAGTACCATCTCGATAGGTTGGTCTGACTCGAACTGCCTAGGATGCGTCCTATAGGGCCAACAAAAACAAAATTATTTTATTTTATTTTAAGAGTTGGTCTATGGGTACCCCCATGTATATTCTCAAATCTTAACCTCTTATAACAAACCACTAGGGGTTTAGGATTTGAGTTGACTTATTTTGTCTTTTCTAATGTCACATCAAAACAAATTCTAACCGTTTAATGATTGAGACAAACGGTTAAGATTTGAGAGTATATATATGGGAGTATACTTTTGGAGTATCCCTAGACTAATTCTTATTTTACACCTTGTGCCCCTTCATTGGATGTGCAATCCAAAATTGGAATAGGCATACTTAGAAAAAACAAATTACATACTTCCACCCTATCATTGAGGTAGGGACATATGTTGCTACATTTCATGCTATCTTTATGGCTTCGGATTTTCTTTGGCGGACGCCAAAGGTGGGCGCACGGGCCTCCACACATCACTGGACATATGGCGATAAAATGGGGGAGAAGTCATTTCATTTTCTCCCCATGATTTTGACTTCTCCTCCTGTGACTTCTGTCCCCATTTTATCGCCACATGTCCAATGATATGTGGATGCCCGAGCGCCAACCTTGGGCGTCCGCTAGAAAAAATCCGAGGCCTATCTTTATAGCGGGTTTAAACTTATTATTTTCTCTTTGAATAAAACTTAATATATGGCGGGTTGCAATGGCACGTGTTGCTCCAATGAGAGTGAGGAAAAAATTTCAAACTTGCTTCTAGGGCTATCACTCCTTATCCCTAATTCAGCAAAGAAGTCCCCAACGAGATATAGGATCACAGCCAATTGCATTTGAACTCGAGAGAGTTAAATTTTTTGTGTTACATGTAGATTGGAGGAGATTTTTTTTTTAAATTTGAATTTCCTACTTATTTTTTTTCTCCTCCAATCCACATATAACACATAAGCAATTGAACTCTCTTGAGTTCAATTGCAATTGGCTGTGATCCCATCTCGTTCCCAACATTCAAAGTTCTCTTGTGTATACAGGACTTCACTCAGGCAAAACCCAGGATATCTATATGGGCTTGGCTTGGGCAATGACCCAGATTAGGCCCACTAACAATCCTTTTTCAAAACTTCAGATGACATCCGTGTCCACTCAAACAGCGCATGCGAGTATTTAATAATACTTCGAGAGCTTCAATCCATGTTCTTCATCTTCTCATTTGTCCAAATCCTACAACAAAATTGTCGGAAAAGCCATGTCCGGCTGCAGCATAAGAGCTCTCTGGATCCTCAACAATCAAGATACCGTCGTCTTCTCCAGGTAAATTCTCTGTTCCTGAAAATTTAGATCTCATTTTTTCGTCTCCGTTCTGGATCTAGGGTTTTTTCAATGCGAATTAGGTTTCTGACGTTGCTTTCTCTCTTGGTATTAAAATCTACGTTACTGATTGTTGAGGGATTTGTATAGATTTTCATTGTGCGATATGAATGTAGAATTGTCTCTGTTCATTTTCAGAAATGCAGAGGGTTTTTATTTGGATTTTTGTTCTGCTTTTTTTTTTTTTTTAAATCGGTTTTCAAAAATTTTGTTCTGATTTGGATTGTTGTTGCTTAATAGCAGCCATTTATTGTAAAAGTTTGGTCTTTTAATTAATGTTCCCTTGCAGGAGGTTTCCGGTAGTTGAGAAGCAGTGGCGATTAGCTTTCAAGAGAGATAATGAGAGCTCTAGCGAGGAGAATCTTGAGTACGCTGTCTTTCCTGTACTTCCATCTGATTCAGAGTTAGCTACTGCATTTGTGGAGAGGAAGAAGAGGTTAGTTGAAGGAGTTTTATTATAATAGTGATTAGTGATTTTTCTGCTGAGTTTGGTCTGCTTTTTAAGATCTATAAGCTCTTTCTTGGTCTAAAAGACGTATTCTACGGTTTGCAATTTGCATTATTAGGTACAACCTTACATTTTAGCAATTTGGGTTTCCCCTTGATAGTAATTGCATGCTTCCGAGAGCCCGCCAATTTAGGTGAAATGAAGCTGGTTCTCAGAGGAATTGAGCTTACTAAGCAACATGAACCGTCTGAACATTTGTATTAGAGTGGGACCAGTAATTTTGGTCACCATCAAGGTTAATATTGTTTTTGTCAGTGGGAAGCAAGATATTGTTTATCCTATGTTGGAGCTGTCTAACATTTTGACTATTGAGAGGTTTTTCATTGATGACATGCAGCTAATAGGAAAGCTGTTCTCTTGCATCCTGTTTTTGTATGCATATGGCTAACTCAATATTTTTGTATCTGCATCTCCTTTATTGCCGAGGAAGATTCTAGGGATTTTGTGTGTGTTTTGTACATTGTATATCTCATTATTTGTGGTTGTCGGTCTGGGGTTTTCCAAATCCCAAGCTTGTGTGTGTTCGCACATATTTTTGTTGTTGTTATTAGCCTGGGTTTTCTCAAATCCCGAGCTTTCCTATCCAACAAAAACAAGTTAGTGGATAAACGCTGTAATATATCTTTCCGTACTGTTATCATGTTTTGTGATTTTACCCAGTGATTTAGCATATGTTACTAGGTAACTTATTATAATTATGTCATGACGTCCTGAATTACTGATCGTATGCTTTAGGTAACTAGTTGTAAATGCATATATGTTGTTTTTTATTTATTTCTGATTTAACATTTAGTCAGCAGTTGCAGTTAGTTTAGTATTTAATATTGATATTTTAAATGGGCACCTCTACTTGAAGGTCACATATATTACGTAATGCTCTTTTATGTCATTTCATAACTATATAGCAAAACTTTGGATTGATGGTTGATGTCATGTATTTTTTTTACTATAATTCAATGCTTCTTGTCCTTTTATTGATAACAGAGTCCTTTAAAATACGTTATTTTATGCATTTTAGAGGTAATGTTTTCGTACATTTTGATGATTACTGGTTTTCTGTATGCACTTATGCAGAGAGGGATCTGCTCGTGGGTTTGGCATCCGTGTCACTCAGTCAGCTGAAGGATCAGATTCTTGGGTTGATGATCCAATTACACGTCATATAATAAGCCTTCGTATTAATAATGAAGAGGAAGGCGAGAAAATTTTATGGCCCTTTGTTTTGCATATAAAAGGCCATTATTACATTATTGTATTACCTCTAGTTGAACCCAAGCATTCAAAAACATATGCAAGGATGTGTAAAAGACTTGACTGTGGAAATGCTGTTGGAGTGGACGAAAGTTTATCTTCCCTCTTGCTTGATCTTCCATGCATCACAGGGTATGGTAAGTTCCTTGAAGTGTTATACAGTTAAACGAAAAAATGAATATAATAAGATATCTTGCAATTTGTTTTATTCATCTCATATGAATCCCCTATATTGCTTCTTAGAGTGCTGGCACAATATTTGGGTTTCTCTCTTTCTTTCTCTGTCTCTACGGAATCATGTTCCTCAGGTAACCAAATGATATCATGTTAACATTGTTGTTAGACATTGTCGATACAAATCTCTTCTATGAGAAAGGTAGATTTACTTGGCACTCACCTTTTGTTATGCTTTGATTTCGTGTATTTGATGTTCATAGTGTTACCGGGACAATCAGGAAGCTGTCATAAATACATTCTTATTTATGGATTCATTGAATGTGGTTGGAACTTGGATAATATTCCATGGTAAAGCTTGTCCAAAATTTATCAATTACTCATAGATGAATATTGCAAGTCCTATTAGGGATGGACTTCCGGGGGTGTTCTATTAATATATAAAATCGTCGGTTACGTATAAAAGAATGTCTATACTATGCTAATGTGACCCGTGGATGCTTGGAAAATCTTCCTTGTGGAAATAGGGTCCCTCAGTATTGTTATTTTCTGCAATCCCAATTTTCTCGAGAACAAATACGGTCTCAAAGAAAAAATTATGCTGAAGGCTAGGATGCATCATTGGCGATTTGGATAGGATGCAATTTTTTTTCTCTATTAACACTTACAGGTTGTTGGGACTTGGGACTGCAAAACCATGTGGTACATCCTCTTCAAGCAAGTTTTAGCTGATATGAAAGTTTCTAACTGGAAAAACTTGAAATTCTATGATCCTTGTGTTTGAAACTCTCTATCTATCATGAATCATGGGCACTAGGAAGCCCACTACTATTATTGCAAGATTCGGAGCTAATTCTTAACTGTCTTAGGTAGTACCTTTAGAATTGGGTTCATCCCATAGTTGGATGGAAGCTATGTAGAGAGTGGGAAGCTCGCCTCCATCACGTTTCTTTTAGTGGTCAAAGAGCATTATGTATGTGGGACATGATGGAATAGGCCTGAGTCTATAGCCTAGGATGTAGACTTTGAAAAGTATCGTTGTATTGGAACCTTCTCGGTAAAAGATTGATAGAATATATTATGCCTCTACAGCCACGTGAATATCATTTGATTAATTATTTCTACGGGTTTTAATATCTAGATTACTATTTATATTATTTTAGCCTACTAAGAACAAAAGATTGAAATTGATTTTTTTTTTCAAAATTTACTATAGTCTAAGGCATCTAGATCTCTACACTAATCTCATTTAAGGCAAAATCTAGAGTATGGCTGCCGATACTAATATAATGGGAGTAAAGCGCCCCATATCTCATAGCTTGCTTCTCGTTTCCTAAGGATTTTTTGAATCTCACTTCTCGCTTCCACTTTACTTCTCATTTTGGTAACCATGGTTCAATCTCTCCTTGGCTCTGAAGTTTGAAGGATGATGATGCTTGTGAGTACATTATTCTAGTTGCATAGATCTTCTAGTTGGGATGCTTCTCCCGCTTTGTGGTCTCAGAGTTCATAGGCACCTTTAGTACTAAAGAGCTAGCTTGATAAAATTACCTTTATTTTCTTTTGCATTTCATGCATTCTCACCTTGCACTGCCTCTGACCTAGTATGAAACTACAAGCAATAATAAATATTTTTTAAATATCCTTGATGTTTTGGCTAGAAAATGGTAATTATAATTTTCCGCGTCTTTGGACTCAAGGTTCTTTTGGTTAGGTAAATAAAGTCTCCGTGAATGAGTCAAGCTAAGAAAAGGGGAGGGAGGTACCTATAAACCCAAGCCCCACTCTCGATATAAATTCAAGTAAGGCCTCTAGGAGGGAGCTTCCCTACCCTAATAGGATCCCCTACAAGAAAGGGCTTTCGGCTTGGTCGATCAAAGATAAATCTCCTCAAAGGTAACCTCTTGCTTCTGTGGCATACCGGCTTATTTCTTCACATGTAGGGCTGTAAACGGATGCGGATAATATCCGAATCCGATTCAAATTCAAATTCGTTTAATTTAATAATTATCCGAATAGATATCGGGTTTACCGAATTCGGATACAATCTTGCATATCTGTTTATAAAGGAACCGAATTCGGATAATGCCATATCCGATTCGGTAAATATCCGTATCCGACTATAGACATAAATCACTTTAATTTGAAGACAAAAAATCCCTTATGATGCTTCATTTTTACATAATCTTAAGATATAAAAAATTAATATTTTAAATATCACAAGGATAAAACCGTAATTGTAAAAGCCTTTTGAAGTGTTAATCCCTTAAAGCTTTCACATCAAGCTTTCATCTTTTCCAACACCAAAAGCTTTTACATCAGACTTTTCATCTTTTCCAAGACCAAAAGCTTTTACATCAAGCTTTCATCTTTTGATCTTTTCTTCTTTTCGGCTGTTCTTCAAACCCTAGCAGGCGAATGCTAAGCATTACCTCTTCTCTCTCTTTTACAACCTCCAGCCAAGAACAGAGACAGAAGAGATATTTGAATGAGTGAGCATGCAATCTGCCAAAAGCCACAAAAGGAAGAGGAAGATGTTTCATCCAGCACTAGGGATTTTTCGCGCTGCCTCCATTGATCGAACAGCTAAGTCAACCATTGTTCCATCCAGCACTAGAAACTTGCTTCTATAAGACATGTTCACTGTGTTTCTAATTTCCCTATTCCAATACCCAAGTTACCGTTTCTCTATAACATTCCTTATCTTTTTTGATCTCTTTGGTAATAGGAAAACATAGTTTGCAAATGGGGTTTTATTTGATGTTGCCAAACGTGTTTTCTCACACAAATTTAGGGTTTTGTTTTTATTTTTTTACTCAAAGAATCAAAAGGAGAAAGATAATGAAACGTGTTCTCACACACAAGTTTAGGGTTTTGTTTCTCATTTTTTTATTCAAGTAATTGAAAGAGAAAGAGAAGTTTGGGGATTTACGGGAGTTTAGGTTTGTGTTTTATATTTATGTTTTTTTTTTTTTAAATTTTGTCATTAAATAATCGGACGAACCAGATATTATCCGAATTCGAAAAAAACTAATTCGAATCGGATACGAATACTCTTTTTTATTATCCGTTGGATACCGAATTGAATTTGGATAGTAGCATTTTGAGTCGAATTTGAATTCGGATATAACTACATCCCACTTCGAATTCGATCCGTTTACAGCAGTATTACCTAGGCACGTGGTACGGGTGCCAAGTGTCCAGCTGTCTATTTGGCACGGCAAGCTCTGAAAATCCCAATACGGCGACATGAGCATACAAATTTTTAAAATGATTATATATATACACATATATTATAACACAATTTTTAAATAACAATAATAATAATAAAAAGAGGGGGATCACCGGTCCCCAATTTTTTTTAAAAAGTATATACTTAAAGTTATAAAAAATACTCATATAGGGAGTAGAAATGAGCAATAAGAGAGAAGAGAAGAGAGAGATGTACATATTGATCGTTGTTTTTGCCGCTGCTCTCCTAGTAAAATTTTGTCTATGTTTCCAAAAAAACAACACAATTTGACAAAAATTTTCTTGCAATTGTATTTTTAAAATGACATAACATACTTAAAGCACCATGCGCCTAATCATAATGTTAATGTCACCATGACATGGTATAGACACGTATCCAGGAGTGCCGTGTCGTGCCATGGAGTGTTGTGTCGTGTCCAAGTGTAGGCACGGCTAAATTTGGGAAAACTGAAGTGCCTAAGTAACACTGGTTTACAGCCCTATTCACATGGCCATGGTTTACATTGTTGTGGAATGTGACTCATGTGTGCGTGAAGGAATTTAGTTGTGCTAAACTTCATGTCTGGTTCAGCTTTCTCATTTTGTTGGAGGGTATTATTATTGTTATACGCTTAAACAATTGTATGATGATCTGTTGAGTTAGTTGCCTGTTCGCTTCTATGGTGTTTACTCTTACAGTTGTCCTGGTATCTGCAGTTGTCAGATCCATATTTCGTTTAGTTCGAGAACTGTAATTTTTTATGATTTTTCCTTAATACATCTTAGTACTCTTATCAGTTGTTATATGAATATTTATGTGAATGTATCTCCGTTTTGATCTTACTTCGTTTATTGGGGCCCTAGTCAAGGTGATTTTTTTGGGGGGTTAACTTACTGGTTTCCGTGGCACAATGGCTTATTTCTCCACATGGTCGTGGTGTATGTTGCTGTGGAATGTGATCCATATGTGCATAAAAGAACTTGAGTATCTCGTGTTGTCTACTGAACTTCATATCTGATTAAGCTTTCTCATTTTTTTGGAGGGTATTGATATGAGTCATATGACATCAGGTTTGTTTTGCCAATGATTTAATGAGTTGTTGAGTTAGTTGCATGTTGTCTTCTGTGGTGTGAACTTGTACGGTTCTATTGTTATCTGTATATATATATATTTTTTGATTAGTAAGAGTAAACTTTATTTGCAAAAAGAATTTACAGAGGCTGAATATGCAAAAACGACCAGCCAAAAGAAACAAAAGTCATAAACGATATAAAGAGATCATGTATTCTGCTAACAGAATGGAGGCGCAATCACACATCTGTACACCAAAAAAAAAAACGACTATCTTGATTCTTGACATCTGTAAATGCCTTCAGAAGTGAACACCAGAAAACAAGTAATCTTTTGGTGGGCACCCATAGCTTTTCTTCAGTGCATGCATAGCCCTAAAAGAATGCAGCGATTTCTTTCCTTCACAAGCTCCATCACACAACACCTATGCCAAACGGCGTACTGGGGAATAGGGATCTTCTTTTACCTATGTCTGACACATTCTACCCTGTAATGCAATCAACTAATCTCAATGGGAACACCTGATCCTGCAAAGTAATTTGCACACCTCAGATCATATATTTCTTGAGTAGCTGCAAATGCAATGAATAAACAAGTGGACCACCGAGTCTGCATGCTCCAAACACAAGGCACACTTGTTAGCCATTTTAAAATATTACTCAACAAATGGTATATGATGAGAACCTTGTCCAGTGCCGCTGTCCATATAAAGAACAACACCCTAGACAGGATACCTGGTTCAAATAGCATGGTGGGGGAAGAGCTTTGCATCATTCTCTGTCAAGCCAAATAGAAAGACTTAAAAGTTAAAAGAGAAGCGGCCTTTGCCATCTAATGACCATGCCATTCTGTCTCTGACACTCTCCTTTGGATGCTTCTGATTTAGGTGCTCCAGAAGAGAAAAACTCGACAGATTACAGATTGTTACCCGCAATATTTTCAAAGAAACTTACAACAGTAGTCCCTTGTCCTCATAAAGAGCATACATCGGTCCAAAGTCCTGTTTTATGGAAGATTGCTTACATCACACTTCAAATTTTATCCCCCCTTCCAACTTCAAACAGAATGAACTTGGTGAAGCCCTGCTTAAGCTTCAATATGCCTTTCCACATACCCACCCTATGATTGCCGACTTAACTCGTTAGGATCCTGTACATTATTACAGACATGCCTTCCCATGATGATCTGTCTCCACAGCTTTCCTTCTCATCACCAAATTTCCAATGAAAAAAAGCTGGTGTAATATGCATTATTGAATTAAGCTGGTTTAATATGTGGTTCAGGTTGATCCGACTTGGATTTATCTGTGTTAAATAGCATATTATTATGCATGATAAACATATTGCACTATGTTTACAGGGCATTTATGGTGGCACATGCTATTGGTGACGTAATCACTGGTGATGTGGTAGAACCTGAGGTAGTTGTAAGTACATCTCCATCGGTAGGAGGATTGTTGGATTCACTAACTGGTAGTATTGGGATATCGAGTATCTCTGCTAGGGCGAAACCAGTGGCTGCACCAGTTGTAGCTTCCACCCCTTCAAATGCTGCTGTAATTGGAGCTGTTACATCAGATGCTCCAAAGATTGGTTCGAGGTCCGCTGACAAAGATGCACTTCGGACTTTTATAAGTAGCTCAATGCCCTTTGGTTGGTACTTTTTGTTATGGTATTTCCCATCTCAAGTTTCTCTTATGGTGTCTTTGCTGGACCTTTTAACTTGCAATTGCCAAATGTCTAGATTAGTTCAAATCTGATTTTTTAATTTTTGTATACTATGTTATGTACAGGTACACCCTTGGACCTCAACTACTCCAATATTTTTGCTATCAAGGTGAATGGCTTTTCTTCATCAGATTTGCTCCCTGCAGACCTCAAGCAACCAGCATGGAAGCCATATTTATACAAAGGAAAGCAGCGAATACTGTTCACTATTCATGAAACAATCTATGCTGCGATGTACGATCGGGATGAAATTTCAGATACTATATCGATTTCAGGTCAGGTAAACTGCCGAGCGGAGTTGGAAGGATTACCTGATGTGTCGTTCCCCTTGACAGGGTTGAACACAGCTCACATCGAGGTTTTATCATTCCATCCTTGTGCTCAAGTCCCAGAACAAGGTGTTGATAAGCAGGCCGTAATGTTTTCACCTCCACTGGGTAATTTCGTTTTGATGCGTTATCAGGCCTTCTGCGGCCTTGGACCTCCGATAAAAGGATTTTACCAGCTTTCGATGGTCTCAGAAGATGAAGGTGCATTTTTATTCAAGTTGCGCCTAATGGAAGGTTACAAGGCTCCACTAGCTATGGAATTCTGTACTGTTACCATGCCCTTTCCTAGGAGAAGAGTGGTATCGTTTGATGGAAATCCTTCTATTGGGACAGTTTCGACAACAGAGCATTCAGTTGAATGGAAAATTATAACAACTGGACGGAGTGTTACTGGAAAGAGTATTGAAGCAACTTTTCCTGGGACGATTAGGTTTTCACCATGGCAAACTCAGAGACTGCATTCTTCTAGGTCAATGCAAGGAAATATAGCTGACGATGATAGTGATATCGAAACAGAGAGTACTAATAATATGGTGAACGTAGAGGAATTCGTAATGGAAAAAATGAGCAAGGACCTACCAGCTGTTGATTTGGAAGAGCCGTTTTGCTGGCAGGCATACAACTATGCAAAAGTATGTGCTCTCAACCTTTAGGTTGAAGTCTCATGGTGAATTACTTGACATTAGCCCTGACATATCTAGTCTGTTTCTTGCTAATTTCTTGAAATATAATCCTTCACATTTCAGTCTTATCGACAGACTTTTAGTGAAGGATCTCATTGAGCTCTTACTTGAAAGGAATTCAAAAAATTTAGCTCCAATAATATTGTGACTTGTGAAAATAAAATCGGAATTTGATTGCTTGGTCATCTCACCATGAGAGGCATCATGCAAGTGGAATGGCACACACACACTCTCTCTCTCTCTCCCTCCCTCCACAATGCTAATTAGTTGTCCTCACGGGTCTGGTGGATGGTGCAATTCTTAGAAGGCCAAGGCCTTAATATTGTGAAAAGGCTCAAGTTCTTTAACGTTGTGTTTAAAGGTGACTAGTTATTCTATTTGGTGGGGAAAAGGTAAAATAAACTAGAGATTTGGTTCTCTTTTGAACATCTTGTTCTCAAATGTGCCAACGCTCGTACAATATGGTTGATGACTATCGCTAAAATGGTGTTGATAGGGCTCTTTGCCTTTTTGATTCTCTTTCCTTTTGTATCTTCACCGATAAATCAACCTGCTACTTCATAAGGAAATGCCATCCAGGAAGTTCCTCATTTATGTTAATCTGGCATATGACCATTAGGTTGATTAGTATCATGATTGCTTAGATGTTACAATTTCAAAGGTTTTACTTTAGGACAATTAATGCCCACGACTGCTATTCGTTCAAATGACGTGTTTCTGTGCATCTGCATTAGTAAGAAATAATTGTACTAGATAATAGTTTGGAATGCTTAGTTTTTTTCCTTAGTTCATCAGTTTACAATTGGTACTATCTCAGTCTAATTTATGTTCATTAATCACTTTAGGCAATAGACGTGTTTGAAAGTTATGGAGTTGCTCAAGCATGTAATTAGGTAGATGATATGGAGTTGACACATGACAGCAGAATTCCTCATTAAGGCAGACAACTTGGAACTGTTTAGTTTAATGCATTTTCTGATACTGAAAGAGTGTTTTTCCATCTACTTTAAGGCAGGCAATTGCTAACACATGGTTACAGGTATCTTTCAAGATCATTGGGGCATCATTATCAGGAATGTCAATCGATCCAAAAACCGTAAGTTTTTCGTGGACTCCTATATTTCTCCTCTCATGGTCATGCAGCTTTATTTGTTGGGGAAATTCTTCTACCATTTTGGTGTATCACAAACCATTTATGTAGCAATTACTCTGGAAACTGGAATATCCCAACTTTCCGGTTCAAAAACCATAGAAGGCTTGAAAAGGATCCTCTCATAATTCTTTCTTTGTTTGAAATGTATCGTTTCACTGGAGAGGGGAGAAAAATACAAAGAAAAAAATCGCATTCTGTGAATAACTGCATGTATTTTCATTGATGACTATTTCTTGAAAGTTTAAATTCCCTAAACCTGGGTTTTTTAGATGTTCTTTATCTAGTCCTTTTCTGTGTCAAATCACCATTCTTGAGCATTGATTGCACATTTGACTACTACTTTCTTGATTCATGCACAATGACAAAGACAGTGAATCATCAAACTTGGCCGGATGCATCAGCTAGAGTAGGAATTTTTGATTCATATATTTCTTAACTGCATCTGGACTCCATGTTTTTGACCTTAATTAAGAAACTTTATTTTAAAGAATGGCTGTATCACTGCTATTTAGCATTTACGAGAACTTTAGCCTTGATGTAGTTTCCTGTTTCCCTGTCCGTGCGGACGGCCTAAACATACTTAAATGAGATCCCAGAAATAATTGTCTGCTTATTTCATGTTGGAACTGCTTAACTTTGCTTGTTCACTAGTTTTTCTTCTAATTATTGTCCGGTATGCAGGTAAGCATTTATCCATCTGTTAAAGCACCAGTGGAGTTCTCAACTCAGGTAGGCGTGTCTACAGAAGCTTTTGTAATTCAAGGGCTAATTTTCTTTCGGGCTTTGATTGTCTTACGCCATAGTGCATCAAAATATGATTGCAGAAGTGTTTTCTTTTTGCGTTCTTAAATTGATGCAGGCAACATTAACCAGTCAGTAAGCAGAGTTGATTGACAATTAAATTAAGAAATGGTCAAAAATCTTCGTTAATAGGTTAAAATCTGAAGGGAAATGAAATCTCATTATGTATATTAAGGTTTATCAATTCAAATGCATAGTACTTGCTCAAATGTAGTGCCTTGATCCATATAATCTTCTGTAATTAACAATCTTAATACATATTAAAATGTTAAAAATCAGTATCTATATAAAATTTTATAGGTTAACTGTTTTAGTAATTTTATCAGATAGCAGGTGTTACAATCATTGCATTGCCAATAATTTTTTAAGGTGCGTTTTTATTAGTTGATACAAATCTATGGAACAATAACACTCTAGTCAGGAGTAGGAGTAGGCAAGAGAATGTTAAATATATGGGAAATAATCTCCTTACTTGAGCGAGGGGACTTAAAGTCTAAAACACCATACTCAACCTTGTATTGGTCCACATCTCCTTGCTAAAGGCACATGGGCCAATACTAGAGGATGTTATCTCCCTTATTTGTAGATTTTTCCTTGGCCAATTAAACCTCCACATCTACTTAGCAAATGCACGTGGACCAATACAAGACGAGCTTATCTCCCTTTATTCATACTTTTTCTAGGCCATTAGCAGAATATAACTTGCTGAGGTTGAGGAATAGGTATGGGCTGTATGGCTATATGGAGCCTGACAAACAGCATTCTGAGGGAAAATAAAGGAGAAGATGATGCTAGATCAAACCGATGGTATTATATTTCTTTTCATTATTATTGTCTCAATATAGAAGGGACGCTGTAGTACTTCACATTTTGTGCTAACTGATAGATGTATGCACTACGAGAGACTCCTATAGTATTTGAGTTTTCGTGTAAACCTTGCCAACCTCTATAAATTCTTAAATCACCAAATTTATTTTTCCTTTTCTACTTAATTGTATATATGTTAGCTAATACTTTAGGAATTATGAAGCCTGCGTGAAAAGTAAATGTTTTAAGAATCTCTTTTAATCCTTTTTGTTGATTGCATTAAGAGGAAATGTACGTACATTACATTTATATCTGGACTTTTTTTTGTGGTCTCTGGGATGCATTTCATTCATGTTATTTGTTTGACGCAGGTTACTTCTGGGGATTACATTTTGTGGAATACTTTGGGAAGATGTCCTGTTGCTGCCTCGGCCAAAGTGTAGGGGATGGGTGGTCAGCTGAGAACATAGAATATTGTGCTTTGAATAGAAAGATATGTTTTCTGTTACCTCATGAACTAGCATTGCTCCTGTGTTTAAAGTGTGTTGGGCAGGAGGCCATTGCCATAGCTCAGGCAATGCAGTGCAACCTACACAAGCGCCTCTTTGGTTATGGAGATGTCCTTTGGTGACGTGTCAGACATGATGAGCGTCGAATCTTCATTTTACCAATAAAGAGTTGGAAGGATGAGTGTTAACGTCTTTTTGTGCTTTTAGCACACTCTTTCAATACATGTTATGGTTCTAAAGTGTCAATTCATTTGAAACTGCTCTCAGTTGTATTTGAAGTAGTGTTGACGAGGAAATTCGAGCATCTCCTCTCCGCCCTCTAATTTAAACTGTGAAAGATGTTTTTGAGTTGCATAACCTATTATTTTGATCTGTTTTTGAGATATAACTCAAATTATTATTATTATTTTTATTATTATTGTTTCGTGTTAATATGTTTGCCTTTGGAGTTCTTGTGGGTGGGACCATGCCATTAGATGGATCTGAGCCCTCCATGTTGCCAGCGCGTTTCCTTGTGCATTTATGAATAGAGGGGCAACATATTTGATAATTCCACTTAAAAGCTTTCAATGTTATATATTAATGGCATTTTCATGTATTCAGGATACAGGGTGTTGATGTTATCTTCGTCCATGTATGAGGGTTTTAGAACAATCCATATAATGTAATGAGTCTGGAGAAGCAAGGAGTTCCAAGTATGCTATTGGGGGGGTTAGGGTTAGTGTATTTTCAAACTCAACAGTAACCCTAATTGTTGATCTGGCAATACTCCTTACGTTTCTTTACGCCCCCACTGCTCTCCACGTCAATGTACTGTATTGTTAGTGCAGTGAGTAGAACAAAGATTACTTCAGGAGGCATTTTCAAAAGCACCTGAAGGTCCTGAACCTGACCCCAACCGGCCAACCCTAACCCTAATCAACATCCGTCATTTAATTCATCTCAACTATGAGTTGGGACATTTATTAGCTTGAGTGAATCTTAACCACAATTAAGGGATATTAAAAGGGACGCATGTTGACTTGTGGGACGTAAGTCCGGTTATAATCGCATAGAATTTTAAGTCCCAAAAAAAAAAAAACTAATTGATCAAAGCTAATAAGACTGGCCAAACTGCACCTTTTTTTGGTTGATTTGTACCATTTTAGAGTGACTAGGGTTTAATTAGGGAATGGATAAGATTGAGGCCAAAGGGCCCCTTTTTGAGTGTAGGGCGAGGCAAGAATTTAATTAGGGTCTGGGTGGGTGGGTGGCCTTGAAAGGGCGAATACGCAAGAAAAAGATCCATTTGGGGCCAGTCCTAGACTGATCCTGGTCTTTGTAAGCAACTAAGCATATTTCTAGACGAGGATTGCTAGCCCAGCTGTTGCACATTTCTTTTCCATAAAGTGGGTGTGGGTATAGTACCTATCGTTGCTATCCTTTTTACAGGTTTAAGAAAATAATATTTTATAAAGGAGAAAGTTACGGTATCAATCGGTTTTAAAAGTAGAAAAAAAAAGTGCAATTTTTTTTTTTTTTGAAAGGTATATGTGGCTAGCATTTCTTTTAGGATCGTATTCACGCTCCAACACTCGCCTGAGTGCTTGGAAACTTTTTAAAAAAATATGCGTGTGGACAAAATCTCCCTTCAGCTCTTTAATTTCATTTCCTTTATCATATTTGAAAATTCCATCTTTAATAGCATTCTCTTTCTTTCCCATTTGGGCCACAAAAAGAGTATAAACATCAACGAAAAAAATAATCTTAGATTCCTTGCTGAGACAAAACCCAAAATTGGTTTATATAGATGTACAATAAGAGTTGTATATGGCAAATACAATACACAAGAATACAAGAATAGGAGTATATTTCAGAATATTACAACAAGATTACAAGAATATAATAAGGAGTATGCTTTTGACATATTAACCCCTTATCTACGCATATAAAACCCAAACAAGGATAAGGGTAATATTGGAATACATACCTATTTGGTAAAACTTTTTAAACCATGTCCTTTAGGTGATATTTTTGATATAGGGTGACTAATAGGTACTTATCTCTAAAAATAATAAATAATGAGCCCAAAAATTATAATTATGTATTGATATATTTTACAGTGGGAAGGTAAGCAAATCCAACTCAAACAGTCTGTCTCCGGTAGTCCCACTACGGCTGCTACTTTTTATTTATAACACAAAAACAAGAATAAGAAACTTAGGATATGGGATTTGGCTGTTCCACTACTCTCTCCCTCCCATTCCCCAACACTTCCTTTCCTTATAAATCAAATCCACGCTCAATCTTCAATCCCACCACTATAATCTTTCAGACCCATTTCCAAAAACCCAGCAAAACCATGAATGAATCATCACTTTCATCTATATCATCTTCTGTTCTGCCTTTGAAATGTGGAAAAGTTGAAGACAGAGAAACCCAAGAGGAAAAAACTACAAAACCCATGTTTGATCTTCATAGTATTAATCCAGAGTTGCTACAGCAGTTGGTGCATGAAGCTCTGGTGTGGAGTTCTCTCCATGGGCTTGTTGTGGGCGACAAATCCGTCCAGGTGTGTGGTTCAATAAACATACGTATCTTTTTCTTCTTCTTCCTATTATTGATTATTTTGACGGGTTGAAAGTATTTCCATGTGATTGTGATCGTTTTGATTGTTTTTGTAGTTTGATACCATCTGTCTAATCTGTTTTTTTGATCAGTTGATACCCAAGTTCTCATTTTGGACTTAATTTCTTATATAACACATTATTTTAGTGAATCTATATGAATTTCATATCTAAGCAAATTGAAATGTAATCTGCCTGAGTAAATTCAAAAATCTTCTATCTAGGGCATACTCACTTGCTCAATTGGTTTGAGTATTTCTTGTTTTGGGTTTATTAATAATGTTATTGTCTCTTAGTTTCAAGGAGTTTAGCAGAAAATTCAGGTATATATGGTTTAAATGGTTAGTTCTCATAAATTACCAAAAAATAAAAAAGAATAAAAAAATTAATAATTATTGGGCTGATACATGGTCATACATTTACACCCATTAATCCATTTTTTTTCCTAGATTTCTCTCTTAGTTGTATCCAGTGATCCACTTGGATATATTCAAGTTTTTTGATCCTGCTGGTTGGTCTGAAACCCAAACTTGGTAGTTAAGAAAAGTAAGGCAAGAGAATATACTCATGATGACTTTGATGTAATATTTGGATAGAATGGCCAGTCTTTGTATCTGAAATTGATAAATTGGCTTGCAGAGGTCAGGAACAGTTCCTGGTGTGGGCATGGTGCATGCCCCATTTGCCTTACTGCCCATGCAGTTCCCTGAAAGTCATTGGAGACAAGCATGTGAGTTAGCCCCCATTTTCAATGAGCTTGTAGATCGCGTGAGCTTGGATGGCCAATTTCTACAAGACTCACTATCCAGGTGCTCTCTCTCTCCCCACTGTCTTTTTCACTCTCTCTAATATGCTTGTTCCTGTTCTTCATTTCTTAAGGTTCTGTTCGGTTAGCAAGAAAAGGCAAGAAAGAAAAGGAAAAGGTGGTCAGACTGGGAGTGGAATGCCAGTTAAACTTTTATAGTTTAATGACAAAAATTATTTAGAGATTTCAGAGTTGCTATAGAATATAGAATCCCACCTTCCACTCTATCAGCTACTGTGCCTAATTTTTAGCTTTTTGGTCATAGGTTGCCAGTTTTCGGAGATCACTTTGCAGGTCAGAACTATCGGAAAACGAAAGATAACTTATTTAGACGAAAAGTGTGCCGGTGCAATCACCCCCCAAAACCCTAAATTAGCTGTTCGGGTGGAATCAGACATAAACCAAGTCCAAGAAGACCGAGGAGGCCTTGGGGTCAAAAGGGAGATGATGCTGTATGGATACAGCTTCTGTCAGAAATTTTAATATAATAAAAAAAACGCAGCCTAATACCTACGCCTCTATCGGAACTTGAAACCATTTAGGTTGCATCTAAAACTGAATTTTGAGAAGCCGCGAAAGAAACACTGGTGTGGCTGGACTTGGGGCCATATATCCAAAAATTATGATTGTCATTTTTCTTTAGCACTGCCATTATTGGAGCATAGAGGCAACTGTGGTAGAGATTATGGGATTGGTTCAACAGATGCGTCCTCCAAGAGCATCTTCAACACTTAAGCTAAATTTCCCCCATTTTTTCATCAAAATGGAGAGCTCCTAACAGATAGGGAGCCACTGTTTCAGGTTAAACTCCAACATCACTCCCTATCTTCTCCCTATTTCTTCTCTATTTCATCACGTTCTTTGTATCCACTTTTCCAATGGTCATTTTCTTAATTAAAAAAAATAATTATAAAATGCGATGGCGAGTCCAGAGCCAGTTTAGGGCAGTGTTGGAGCTGCTCTAAGGCACATAAGGTACTTCTTGGTGATCCCTGTCGCCTCTTGATTGTACTCTTTGTGTGCTGTGTGTTTGTACCTACCTAACTCGGTAATCTCAATTTATGAAGAATACTGCCAAAGGTCTCATTTGGTCATTTGAATCTGAAAAAGTACTTTTGAGTGACTGATGCACTCATATTTTTTTTGGAAAAGCTCCCTCAGTCGATATTCGAGTATATAGTAAATTTTATTTGAAAATATTAAAGTGGTTATGCCATTTTGTTTTCCAGACTGTTTTTATTGACCATTTATGTGATAATATGATTCATAAATAGGTTGATTTAGTAATATCTTGGTAAATATGCTTTTGAGAGATAGTCTTGAGGATTCAGTCCTGGAGCAGCATCTTATGCTTCAACTATTATAGATCATATAAAGCTGACTAGCTTTGTCAGACAAGTCATATAGGGTGAGCAAGGAAGATGTATTTTGCACCACTGTGGCACTGGAATCTGCAGTCTTTTGGGCTTGCTCACAAAAATCCCACCTGCTTGCCATATTTTCTTTGTATTTGTTTCCTGTATTTTGCGGTTTGTTAGTCTCACTATATTCATTCTGCATTTGGTGGTGATCCTTGTATATCTTCCTTCAGTGCTTGGTTTCTTCTTAGTTTTGGTATTTGATTGAGTTTAATTTCAAGTTTGTATCTCTACTGCCTTTGAGATTGGAAACATTAGTTAACTGAATATATTTCTTCTTACCAGAACTAAGAAGGTGGATGATTTCACCTGTAGACTCTTAGATATTCATTCCAAGATGCTTGAAATCAATAAAAAAGAGGTGAGTGTGTATCTAACCTATTAATTCAGATAAAATGCAATTTGGCTGAAGGCAAAGTGGAACATGGTAATGCTAATGCTGTTTCAATCACTAAAACAGGAAATACGTTTGGGTTTACATCGATCAGATTATATGCTTGATGATCAAACTAAAGAACTTCTCCAGATAGAGCTCAACACAATTTCATCTTCATTTCCTGGTCTTAGTTGCCTTGTGAGCAAACTTCACAGGTTAAGTAAATTTATATCAACCTCAAAACATGGTGATATACTTTTTTATTTATTTCATTACTGTTCATGTTACTCTAGCTTGCAAATTGAATTCTTATTGCTGGAAGAAATTTATGTAGATTTGTTTTGTTTTTACTTACACAGTTACACTAAATCCATTGCTTACTAATGAAGCGGCATAATGTCAAGGTTATACAAAAGAAATCGATGAAGTGAAAAGTGACCCTATTAAGTTGTAATTAATTTATTATATCTTTCGTAAGTATGGTAATTAGGCTAACTTCTATTTTACCTTGGTATAACTAATCGGCCTATGAATCTTTATTGGAGGAAAGTAATCACGAGCCACTATTGATATGCTTATCTGTAACGGACAAAGATTTAAAATAGCAAAAATAACAGGGGTAACGGTATTGGAACTTCGCGCTGTAACGGGTATACTGGGCGTTATATGTGGGCTCTTTTTCTAAACTTCTATTATTCTATTTATATTATTTTACATTTTTTGAGTATATTTCCTTGATAAATAACCATATCAAAACATTGTAGTGTCCCTAAATAAGAAGATGATGGCTCTACAGGAAGCATCCATTATGCTACGGTCATTAGTTACATAAATATCATAACAGGGATGACCGAAGACTGTTATAGAGCCATTGTAATGGTTGTGAATAAAACTATGAAATGAAATGCATATTTTGCCTCTGTTGCAAAGTGGCATGGCACTAATTCACCTATATCTAATTTAACAGATCTTGCTACGTGTGATTATATAATGCTATATTTCCTATGGGTTTCAAATGTAATCTACATCATTTGAAAAGCTGTGTGGAAATTATAAGTTTATATACATCCTAGTATGTGAAATATCCATGGTTCAAAAATCCAAAAAATCTATTCGACTTGAAAGCATGGTATCAAAAATCGACTCAATTCCGCCGAAGTTGACCGAATTGAGTCGATTTCCGTGGTGTCCGAAGTGAAATGCACTAGTATTTTAAAAATACTGGACTTCCTGGTAAACTTCGACCGAAACAGAAAAAAATTATTGAGAAAATTTAGAACTTCAGTAGAAGTTAACCGAAGTGTATAAACTATAAAGAATATATGGAAATTGAAAGACTTCAGGTTTTAACTTAAAAGGGTAATGCTAGTTTTACTTGTTTTAAACTTACTTTCTTCATAAGGAAAGACATGTGAACCTAGTATTAACCTTATTATAAATATAATTAACTTTAAAAGAAAGTGTGACAGCATTAACCTTATTATAAATTATAATTTTATTATTAGAGTGTGGTTAGCATTAACCTTACTATAAATTATAATTTTATTATTCTAATAATCTTGTTATTAGTATATTATGCCCATAATGACTTTTTAGTAATATTAAAAAAATCAAATAATTTCCTAATAGTATTTAATAAATTCAAAATTATTTAACTACCCATCTCCTCATCTTCACATATTGATTCAGTATTGTAAAAACATTGAGCTCATCAATTGTAGAGTGAAATAGTTTTAGAAATTAAATTGAATTTCAATTATTTATCGACTTCAATGTGTATTCATAAGGTTTTTAGGTTTTCAAAACAATTAACATGGATAATCATTGAAAAATAAAGAGAATACATACTCCTTCACTTGACAAAGAAGATGAAATATAGTTTTAAAAATTGGCAATCCAGAGAAATACCAAGAAAAAATTACAGCTCAGACAAGCAGACAACGCATGTCACTTAATATGATTCTTACATTTGAGTACTACATGTTTGCATCAGTAATATAATGAATTCTAGATGTGTATTTATGCTTAAGTATTGAATTTCTAAAGTTTCATCTTAGATTTCCAATGTCTCTTTAAAGTTTCGTAGACTTCTTTAATTTTTACATAACTTCCTTGGACTTCCTTAAACTTCCTCGAAACGTGTCAATTTCCTTAACGACCGAAGTTTATACCGAAACCGAAGTTTAATACTTTACTTGAAAGTTAGCCGGGTCGAGTAACTCGACTCGGTCCAACTTGGAATATATATATATATATATACCAATTAGGTAATTCCCAATTTTTTGGCATTGTATCCAAGATTGAACCACAAATAACTTGAAAACTTGGGTCAAAAGAACCCAAAGTAGGTTGGTTTTACTTCCTCAAACCTAAAAACTAGGTTTAACAGAACTCATAGTAGATTGGATTTTCTGTCCCAAAAAAACAAGATGCAAAAACAGTGTGATGTTCAAATTTAGGTTTTTAAAAAAATAAAAATGATGAAAATACCCTTCCGTGATTTGACCTTAGCGAGTTGAAAACCTCGACTCAACTGAGTCACCTAAGTAACTCATCGAATAGTGTCTCATTCGAGTTTTGAGGTGACTCAATTTGAAATTCAGTCGAATCAAGTAACTCGGTCGAGTTACTCGGGTGACTCTCTAAAATTTAGTCGAGTCAAGTAACTTGGCCGAGTTACTCGGGTGACTTTCTGAAATTTAGTGGAGTCAAGTAACTCAGTCGAGTTACTCGGGTGACTCGCTGAGTGTTCAAACTATGGAAATATCCCTACAAATTGGCACATGTGTAGAGGGGCTGGGGTAATGCAGCTGAAAATTCTGTAGAAGAACCGTCAAGCTTTAATGGCTTGTATCTCGATGAAGAGGAGCTTGTTGGGGCTGAAATATGAGAGTCGAGATGTGCTACGTCGGTATATGGAGGAACAAAACCGTAGAAGGGCATGGATAAAGAATAAGAAGAGCAGACAGTAGATGACCGAGACATACTTGTTATTTCACCTTTTAAGCCCAGATTGTAGAACATGGATCTACAGCTCCTGTTATGCTTCTTTGATTTGGGTTTTGTTGGTCGAAACTCAAGAGATCGGTGTGGTCTATCGTTACACTAAGTTATTGGTACTATTATTATTAGTTAGTTTGGACTTTTTAGGTTGACTTTCGATAGGCCCAAATCCCAATCACTTACACTAACTGTTTCTTTTGAGTAAATTGAATTGAAGAGTTTTCTCCATATTTTTCCGATATAGAGGAGCTTTTTTGGAGCACTAGATTGGTATTTTTGTGATCTACCAATGGTTTCTCTTAGGTGGAGCTTGTTTAATGGTTGGTCCTTCATGCATCAACTGTGTAGGGATCCTCTATTTAAAGATGGTTTTGAACACTAAGGGGTTTGTTGATGGACTCTCGTAATCTTCTTCTTTGTCGGTTCCTTATCTCAACTATTTGGTTCGGCAACACGAATCCTGCTTTGCTTTTTTTGTCTATAAGAGCTATTTCTTTGGTAACAGTGTGTTCTATCAAATCTTTCTCACTATCTCCATCCACATCCTTTTTGGCCTTCTCCTCTCTCTTTTGGAGCCTTCAACTTGCACCAACTCACTCCTCCAAATCCAAATAGTAACAACTACCAACTGTATTTGGAATTGTTTGCACTTGCATGCAGGCCATTTTTTACCTCGTCATTTGTGCCACAAATAAAACGAGCCCATAATAGTTTTGACGCTATTGTAGTGGGTAGGTCTTTTTCTCCCCCAATGTTTGCCTGCCTATTCCATTTTAGTATGCACCCTTGTGCCCATCCATTGGGCCCCAAGACTATGCCTTTATCCTTATCATTAAACACCAGACTAATGTTTTAAACACTTAGACCAATGCTAGAAATACCATCTTTAGGTACATCTCAGGGTCTCTCTAAGAATCTTATATGATATTAATGCATTGTCCACAAAAGCAAGAAACAAGGAATAAGCAACGACTATCTAATCAGTAGCTGTTCATTTTTCAGGAACTTACTTAATCACTATGGTAAACACCTTGGATTAGATTCCAAAAGGGTCCCTGGAAACACTGCTGTCAATCGGTATGCCGACGCGTTGGCTAAAGCTTGGAACGAGTACAATAACTCCAGGTTGGTGTCAACGGAATATGTAACCTTGTTTTCTTATCTTTTGCTTATTTGACCAAGGTCGTTGTACGGTGTCACTAAGTTCAAATATGTTTGTACAGGGCTGTAATTATGGTTGTGGTTCAAGCTGAAGAACGCAACATGTATGACCAACATTGGCTTTGTGCCACATTGAAGGAGATATATCCTTTTATCTCTTGAGGATTTTGGAAATTGAAATACATGTTTACATTAGTACACAGGAATTAGGGATAACACGTTAGCAACCAATGGTGTCTTTTATTTTTAAAGCTCAAATTTTAATGAAAATTTCAGTCAATGTTTTGATTGTTATAGTTTAATGGATAAAATATTTAATTTTCTTCTTTTAAAAATTAATTTCACTAATTTTTCCCCATTGGAACCAAAGCAAAACAGAAAAAAATTGAAATTCTATGAAAACAGGAAAGCACCCTTGCTGAAGAATTAAGTCGAGAGCAGGAATTGTGACTGCCTATTTATTTAGAAAATATTTTTACAGATTTGTCATCGTGATATCTTCCTCAACTTTGTAACACACATGACGTGACAACCATCCGCAAAACTTTGGCCGAAATAGATGCAGAGGGGGAGCTTCTACCAGACGGAACACTTCTTGTGTATGTAACTTATCTCCATGCACTTTTCTTTCTTTCCTATTCCCCTTTTATTTTGTGTGTGCATGCATGTAGCTTTGTAACTTGTGCACAAAAAAAAAAAACCTTGTGCAGTTGGTTTTTTTACTCTGCCTTTTCTGGTTTTTCATGTGATATTTCAAAATTTGAGAAAAACTTTGTTCTTGCAGAGGTGGCCAAGAAGTTGCAGTCATATATTTCAGAGCTGGGTATGCACCAACTGATTACCCCTCAGAATCAGTGAGCAAATCCGCATCTCCTTCATTCTTTTTCTGCTGTAGTGGAAAAATAATTGTTCTAAGAAGAAATTGATTGCTTTGCCTTGTGGAATCATCATTTGTTGTTGTTTTAGAAGTATAGTAGGCCATCCTCATCATATCCATTACCCAACAGTTTGGGGTTGGCAACACGAATCCTATTATGCCATTATATTTATCAAAAAACAATTTGGTCAAAGTGCATGTTATCAACTTTTTTTTCAATATCCCCATCCACGTTATTTTTGTCCTTTGCATCACCCTTTAGAGCCTTCAAGTTGCACCAACTCTTCCTCACTGGTACTGTCATTGGTTTGTGTTGAAACTTGAATGTGTCTAAACCATCTCAGTCGTCTCTCCCTTATTTTATCACCTAGAGCTACTATCGAATGCGCTCATTTATAATCTTATGTTTCCTAGTCTTTTAAGTCATTTCTCCCTTATTTTATCACCTAGAGCTACTATCGAATGCGCTCATTTATGATTTTATGTTGCCTAGTCTTTTCAGTCATTTCTCCCAACATTCTCATCTCAGCTACACTAATTCTTCGAATACTGTTACTTCTCAGTCATTCAACAATCTCTTCCATAAAGCATAATTGTTCTCATCACTGTCTTATAAAATTTTTGTTTTAATTTCATTGGAATGCGTCGTCGCATAGCACTCTGGAAGCGCATTTCAACTTTAGCAACCCAGCTCCAATTCTTTTTGCAACATCTTTCATAATCTCTTCATCCTTATGAATAATTGAACCAAGACACTAGAAAGAGGGTGTCACAACTTTTCCCGGTTACCTTTAGAAACGGTTGAGGATGGTAGCTTTTGGGTATCTCTCGGCCATTAATCTTAACTATTGTTTCAGTGGTTAAGGATGGTAGCTTTCCTTTCTTAGTAATCACTATTCTCGCTAAAAAAGTTCCCTCCATTAATTTTTCTTTGCAAGCATTGCATTTATTATATAAACTTTATCTGTGAGTATGCATGAAGTAGGCTAACCTTCCCACAAAGGATATTACGCTAGCCTACTGAACACGTTTATATCAACTCACTTATCAAAAAAGTTTATATCAACTTGACCTACCAAAAAGAATACAATTGAACTAGTGTAATAGCTGTTAGGCTCGCCTAAAAAAGCCTGTGTTAATGACTATTTAATCCACCATTATCATATTATCGTAATGACTTTTTGAAGCCATCTTATCGTGCTTTCTTATGCACCATTATCATGTTTGCAACTGCATCATCCTTCAATCTATGTATGACTTGTTAAGTGCAGCCAACATCTCTTTGGTTGTGGACTCTGATTGTCTTCTTCGATATCATTTTCATCTACCATTGCAAGCAAATGTTCATCTGCGAAAAACTCGTAAACTATCTCTTCATTTGCTAAATGAATAAGCATTTTGATGCTCATTGAGTACTTTATGAACCACATAGCTAATTGATCTACCAGTAGTTCTTCAATGAAACTCTCAAACACATTGTTGTCTCAACAATTTGCCATCCATCATTTCCACTAGTAAGAAAAGAGCAATGCTCCCAACAACTGAATATTGTACTTTTTGGAGCTGCCATAGTTCATTGCATGGTTTGGAGTTTGTTACTTTGCTACCTTGTAGAAATATGTCTCCATCCTAAAACCTAGGTCACTAGCTTACAGTTGGCGACTCCACTGTAGAGAGCGTATTGAAGGAAAAACTTGAATCCCTTTTCTACTCATGAATCACTAGTTTTTGTCATCATGTTATGTATATATATAGACATATTGTATTGTATGTATACATATATTTACACACATAAATTACATTCTAATATCAATCAGTAATTTGAAAAGTCTTTAGGATAATATTAGATAAAATTATAAAGAAATTGTTTGATATTAAGAATTATTAGCTTATAAATATAAATTACCAGGGGCCTTTTGTAGTACATACCATAGTTGCAGGGAGGTTAGGTGCAGGGTAGGATGCTCGCTTCTATCATGTCCCATTTAGTAGTCAAAGAGGGCTATGTATGTGGGACATGGTGAGATAGACCTAGGTCTACAACCTAGGGTCAGATCCTAAGCAAGTATCGTTGGAGTCAACTAGTTCTCAATATAATCATATTGTTGGTCTTGGGTTGGTGTGGATGGTGCTAGAGAGTCATTGTGGTCGTTGCTTCTTGGGGCTATAGCTTGATCCAATTGGAAATAGAGGAATAAGAGGATGTTCGAGGACTCACATCCACTCCATTCCGTATCTGTGCTTGGATTAGATAGCTTATTTTGGATTGGAGTTCGGTTAGGCAATCAGTGGAGGACGCATAGGGGGTGTTGGGGAGAGTCTTGTGTCCTTCGCTTGCTGTTTGAGAACTTTTTTTGAGAGTTTTATTGTTTTCCTAGTTTGCTAGCTTCTCAAGTTTACACGCCTGTAATCTCCTTGTTATTGTATTAGCTTTGTAAATTTTCTCTCGTTATATATATTTTGATTACTGATCAAATATATATATATATATATAAATAATCATATATTTCATGTATGGAAAAGTCTAAGGTATGGCTGCCCATACTAATATAATGGGAGTTAGGCATCCATATATCATTTTTTGCTTTTCGTTTGCTAATTATTTTTTTAGCCTTGCTTCTCACTTTCACTTCTCCCTCTAGTAACTAAGTTACTATGGTACATACAATTGTACTTATAAGAAATTTACGGTACCCATTGGGCAGACCCTAAGAGTGGTCTACGAATGGCTTAAGATGATCTAATCTAGTGATATGTTCTATTATCATCATATAATCTATCACATTCCTTTGGATGGTCAGGGAAAAAATGACTAATCTTCCAGAAAGAAAATTGAGAAAAGTTGGTACAATCATTTGGTTAAATTGACTTTTATGCAGAGGGTCTTCTATTTGGATTCATCAAATTGTGTATTCCAGACCCCTTATGCACCACATGCACATGCTTTTGGTGGACTATACTTTGCTATATGAGTGCCTAAATGTTGTATATTTTCCTTTATGGCCTCCGTAACACTTCACTACTAGGAATGGAAGGCCAGGCTACTAATGGAGCAGTCCTCTTCTATCAAGTGCCCATCTATTTCATACCATTTAGCAGGCACCAAGAAAATTCAGCAAGAGCTCGCAAAACCCAAGGTTCTTGAAAGGTAACAACTTGGCTTATTTGGTATTTCTTGTACTCATGTTTTTTTTATTTGTTTTCATCATTTGAGAAATTCTTTAGTTTGGTTTAAGTGGTGCAGTAAAATTCCAACCAATTTAACACCAGTCCATTGAGCAGAAACCAAAGAACGATATTCTAAAGTCTTCACTATATTAAGATGTCTAAAAGATAACTAAGTCAAGTTGTGAAGTCAACATGCCACATAAAAAAAGAATGTTAAGTTTTTAATACACCATTGAGTTCTATTTGTGTTTTGGGTCACCTGAAATTTCTCTCATCCTAGTTGAGCCAACTTTGGTTAAGTTTCTGATAATTTTGTTAATCTTATTTTCTTACAAGAAGAATATCTTTGATTATTTCATTCGTTATAGGTTACCATTTGAGTTTTTCCCTTGGCTTGTGAGCAGGTTCCTCGAGAACAAAGACGACATTGCGAAACTACGAAAATGCTTTGCAGGGTTGTGGAGTCTGGATGATTCACATGTTCTGAAGAATGCAATTGAAAGACCTGAATTATTTGTTCTCAAACCCCAACGAGAAGGAGGAGGTCTAGTTCTTTCTAAACTTCTTTTCCTATACTAATAATTATTATTATATCGTTAACAATGGGTCTTCGTCCTTCTTCAGGGAACAATATCTATGGCGACAGTGTGAGAGAAACCCTACTGAAATTGCAGAAGGAAGGAAGTGAGGGACTTGCTGTATACATCCTTATGCAAAGGATTTTCCCCATCGTTTCCCCTGCATTTCTGGTTCGAGATGGCATTTATCATCAAGACCATGCCATATCAGAACTTGGGATATATAGTGCTTATCTAAGGTATTAAATGCATTTTTTTGTGTGTGTAGTGTGATGGTGTTGGTTGGGGGATTTTTTTTTTGTTGGTTTTTTTGTTTCTTTGTGGTGGTGGTGGTGGCCGGCCGGTTGGGGGAATAAGTGGGGAATATCGATTATCTGCAAATCATTTATTCTTGAAGCATACTTGATTAAATTTTAAAGATCCTCACTTCCATTTAGCATGATGGATTGGATTGTGCAGGAATAAAGAGAAGGTAATCATGAATGACCAATGTGGTTACCTGATGCGGACAAAGGTTTCTTCATCAAATGAAGGTGGGGTTGCTGCTGGATTTGCAGTTTTGGATAGCATATATTTGACTTGATGGTATCAACTTCCCAAAGTAGTCCAATTGGGTTTCATTTGTAACACCATTAAACCCAGCAAATATGGAATTGAATCCCATGCAAATAGTAAATAGAGGGCAGAAGATCTTGGCACCTTATTGAGATGCATTGGTACTCAGTGGATAATATGGAGAATGGACAATCTTTTCCTTTATTCTATTGACAGTGCAGTTGTGGTGGCACTGAACAAGCTCATGATCAGCAGAGACCAGAGATACTGTGATTAAGAAAAAAATGTATGTTCATTTCTGTCCTTGTTTTGCCTATGATGGAAAAATGGAAATAGTGATGTTTTCTTTTTTTTTTTTTTTTTTTTTTGTTGCTCGAGTGTGACTAAAAATGCATCAAGGCCTGGAGCAAATCAAAATCAAGTAAAAATGCATTGTAACTGCAACTCTTTATGTGCATTCCTTGGTTTTTTCTGCTGGATGTGTCATTGTTGTTGGATAATAATAAAGTTGTCTGATTTTTTTATTTTTAAATCCTGAATAATTCTCGAATTTTTCTTCCAATGATTTAACTTGCAAAGTATTTAAAACATTTTTTTTAAAATTCACAAATTTCGCTAATTATTTGCAAATTATTCAGGATTTTTGATTAAAAAATTGGAATAAGTAATTAATATAGGGTATAATTTATTTAATAGGGTAAAAATAACTAGTTAAGGTTTGCACGTTCATCGGTCTTAGTGAAACTAGCGTTCACCATATATATATTTATTATATTTGTTCATAATAAATATTTTTTCAAAAAAAGTTTTTTTTTTTTTTTCTGAATTGGTAACTATGGTTATTTTAAATTTGAGGAGTGCTAGCCCCAGTTGCATTTACTCCAAATTTTTCCATAGATGTAAGAATGGGGTTAACACGTGGAGATGTTTCATATTTTAACTGTGTAAAAAGGTGAAAATCAAAGGACATTTATAGCCACCCAGTTGCGACTGGGGCTAGCAAAATCCTTTAAATTTCATCTACTTGATGTAATTACTGATTGAAATGCTCATAGGAAGTAGTGTTTGTTAATGGTAAATTAAAAACAACTGCCATGAGATCAACAAACAGAATCTTTGTATTCATTTTTTCAGAAGATACTGTAACTTGTTCAGGAATCCATGATTCATCAGCGGAATTGAACAGCCCATGGGTAACATCTAAAAAGGGTACATAAGATACAAATACTCCTTCAAAACCCTCATCAAATTTCATTTATATCAATTTTTCTTTTGTAAAAGATACTCATAATTTAGCATGATAAAGGCATTGTAGTCACAAGAGTAAGGCTAGAGGATTAGTAGTCATAGATTACAAGGAGGGGATTTGGAATGAGTTGGTAAAAAAAAAAAGGGAAAAAAACAGTTGTGAACAAATTTATCCAGGATTTTGCTACTTCCACTCCTCTTTTCGTCGCAAGTCGCAAGAAGACAAGCCCACATTTTTTTTTTTTGGAATATCGGAGAGTGCAATAGGGGGGAGAGTGTGGCTAGCACTCCCCATTTATAAAACCATGAATCTTTCGGAACTTTAATAACACTTATAAACAAAAAAGGAACAAATAAAAAAGTTGATCACAAGGACATGGCTAATCTAATGGAGGATCGTCACCAACCGAATTGGGCGATAGGCAGTCACCATTACAAGCCTGCCTACACTCCTGTTACTACTTAATTTACTCATGGACCCCATTGCCATGCCTTCTGGAGCCCAAAGCAACAACACCCAAACCTATTAACAGAAGCTACACAGACACACCCTCCAAGTTCCATGCCATGAGAGAAGACCCTAAGCGTATTTTCAGATTTCCAAAGGCAATGCAAAACCCATTACCTTCCCTTTCCCATCTCTTTCACCAAACCCAACTAAAGCTTTTTCTCCTTTTAACAATTTCAAGTATATGGAATTGCTTTCCATTTTTCAGAACTTTGTTCAAATACCCATATCACCTTCTTGCTCTCCTCTTCAACATTCCAATCTCTGAATTTTCTAGCACCCTCAGATTTTTCTTACCCCATCTCACTTCATTTCCTTCATTCTTCTAGATGGAGTGTCGATGAACGGTAGAGATCATATGGGGCCCATAGATGATCAACGGTGCACGATTTTCTGGAGTCTAACCTCAACCATGGCTTCCCCTTCCCACTCCAATGGAGTAGGCTGATGGGGCCAGGATGAAGGCTCCTACACTTCCCTTCAAGATTATCACCACCCAACCCATGTTGGTTCCATCTATGATCAACTGCTTTTATATTCCCAGCCAAAACTAGCAAGAAAGGTGGTAGAGACCCCAAATGGTAAATCCTCTTTTGCTTTTGCACCACCATCCAATCTTCAACCTTCTGTGTATAACCTCCTTCTCTCCATTTATCTACATCCACCACCATAACCCCTGTGTTGAAGTAACAAGGCTTCCTACCTTCAAATGTTCTCGCCAAAACCGGGTCCGACCAGAATGTATCTGTGAAGTACTTAGTGAAATTCGTGTGGCAATACTCTGGTGCAGCGACCACCTTGTCCTCCAAATCCACTTCCCATAGCTTCGCTATATCGTCAACCATAACAAGGTCCGAATCGAGGTAGATGATACGGCTCACATCGGCCGGGATAATGTCGGCAAGATATATTCGCGCATAATTCAGTGGTTGATCCAAAGCCTGGCGAATTGACTTGGATATTTTCCCACGAACCCGATTTGGGACGAAGCGATATACCTTGAAGTTAAGGTAAGGGAAGGTAGAATTGATGGTGGAGAGGATCTCGGACTCGAAGCGAGACGAAAGGAAGTGGAAGACGACATTTTCAGGACATGTTGAGTGTTGTAGGATTGATAATACGGCAGCCATGGTACCTCGAATGTAATTTGCATCAAGGGTCATGGAGACATGGATATGATCAGTGTTGGGGGATCCACAGGTGTCCCCATTGCGAAAGGCGGGGGCTTCGCGGAAGACGGGTACGTCGGGGGGAGGTTTACGGATGACGCCGAGGCGGATGGCATTGGTGGTGGTGATGGTGAGGAGGAGGAGGAGAGACAGGAGGCCGAGGAGGTTCCATAAGGCCATCCTGTCTTTGATTGAATTGTGAAGCTTAGGGAAGAATAGGAAGAGTAGCCATTGAAGGTTGGCTTACAGAAAATCTAGGAGAGGTTGGAAATGGTTGATAAAAATTTGAAGGAGAGAGGTGGGTAGGATTGTGAGGAAGAGAAGAAAGGTCGGAAGATCTTGTAACCAGTCAAAGGACCCATGACATTGAAAATTCTGTTTTACTCTTTATCCTTTTTTAAGCCATCTTTTCCTTTTTATGTTTTCTTAATCTTGGAAAGTAGAGAAAATTTTGTTGTTTTAGCCATCTAATGTCTTAGATATTTTCAAAGTCATGGTCAGTTTTGGTGGTTGAAAACTTTTTGAGGACGTCCTGCATGCAGGGGGGCGTTATTTAATATCATTGGGAGTGCTATCATCACTCCCCTTAATTACACATGTTTGGTCCACAAAGAAATTGAGTTTGATGCTAGCATTACATTCACGGTGGGGTTTAGTGAAATTAAAGAAACCTTCTCTAATTTTTTTTAAATACACTAACATTCCTAAGATTTGGTGAAATTACAAAAGCCTCTCCTCTAGTATTTAAATTATATTGGCATCCCCTTAAGTTTGGCAAAATTGCATGAACTTTCCTCTATTGTTTGAAATTACAATGTCATCTTCTATCAAACCCTGACGCTTCTTTTGTAACCATTCAATTAGTTAAAGAAACCTTTTTTTTTTTTTTTTTTTTTTGTAAAAAGGAGGTTATGATTTGTAAAGGTAACATGAAAAAGTGATGTCACGTGTTACTACCAAGTAAGACTTTAGAAGTCTTGCTTTCGAGGCTAGCATGGGCAACCTATCAAATTAAGGCGGCCTTTATTATCCCCAATCGCATTTACTCCACAAATGTTATCAGCTGTACATGTTTGATATTTTAACACATTAAAAAAAATAAAAAATAGAAATTTTGTGATTTTAGTAGCCACCAAATTGCGTCTGTGGAAGACTTGGGGCTGGGCTAGCAATATCCTATTAATAGGTCCGGGCACGGATCAGTCCATTTCTATTCAATAATTCTTTTATATACTGATATACATAATAGACTTTATAAAGTGTGTATAACACACTGCTAACAGTGTTTTGTACTACTAAATATTAATTTTATGTAATATCTATTAGATATATGATGCATGTATATTATATATAGTATATATATATATATAACAGTGTGTTAACACACTCTTATAACAGTTTGTATCATTTATAAAAATAAGTATGATGTATTATGTAAATAAACAAAATCAATATAAGTAAATTTATAGGCCTGGGCACAGGCTTTAATGAGTCAAGCCCTAGCCCGGCCCACATAAATAGGGAACTAAGAAATTGAGATCGGCCTACATAAGTATGGACCTAAGAAATTAAGCTCAACCTAGCCCTAAGGCCTAAAATATGGGTAATGAGCAGGTTTTTTTTGGGGGTCCTAATCAAGATGTGTCCACGGACTAGGCTGGCCCGCCCCAGCCCAATTAAAATAGTAAGGCCGAGCTGAGCCTAGAACCTTAGACCAATTGATCCGTTAAACTATTCTTTCAACTGGGCTTGGGTAGTTCCTGCACGATATTATATTATTATTTCCTTAAAATCCAGTCATATTACTATTTGAATCAATAATTGGGCTTGAACTGGCCCGATCAATAACGGGTAGATCCGATCCCAACCCATTGACAGCCCTAATTGGAATATGCGTTGTGGTCCACTTGAATGGTCCAGATGTAAGCATTGGTGTCCTGCAAATTTCTTGGGATTCAGATAAATCAAAATTAATAAGCAGAGAGTGTCTCTAAAGGACAAGATTTCTGAGTTCATTTTTTTGGGTAACTAGGGGGGTCCCTAACCCTTCATGTCAGGACTAATCCCCGAGGTGCGACAAGAGCCCGCAACCCGCCACACCAGGAAAGTCTAGGAAAATCCAGTGTGGGGCTGGACCCAAAGGGGAAGTGAGAAGTTGAACCCTGGTCCACCCGGGGTTAAGATTTTTGAGTTTAAGAGGGTATTGAAGACAAGATCTCCAAAAGGAACAAAATATATTCTGTTCCAAAATCATGTTATTGCCTTTTAAAGAGAAAACCTTCCTTATTTGTTGGATAACGCTTTAAGCAGCTGATTCAGTACCTTTAACAGATAGATGGGTCTATCTGCGAGTGCCTATATATAGATGTCAACAAGCCCCAACCAAGTACCTTCAAACAAGACTCAAGGTTTAGTCTATTTCTTCACTACAAAGAAATCATGTTCATGACTTTTCATCAATCTCTAGCAGAAAAGATGGATGATGAACTGCCATAAACAGTGATCCATTTGAAGGGATGATTTTCTTGGTTTTATGCGACGTAAAATCTTATGCCACCGTAAATGGATACTGTTCATGGCATTTCATCAGTTTTGTAATTGAAGTATTAAGATTGATGAAATGTCATGAATAGCGATCTCTTTACTACAAACTCATGATTATGCTTTTCTTCGCGGGCTCGTGTCTCCCATATTGTCGACAGCTTATGTTCAGCTACTAGTGCTGCTTCAGCTTTCCATTCCCGCATTGCACTTTTCCGCCTCTTTTTGTTACAATGAGGATGTTTTCTTCATGTCTAGAATTGATGCTTTGATATGTTCCAAGTTATCTCGTTGGTCACATTTCTTTGTAAATTATTGATAGTAAATTTACGATTTTCTTCTCCATTTCATCATTCATGTTTTCCACAGTCTGCAGAAAACAATACATTGCATGAACAAGATAAATATAAATATTCATTGCAGTAGAAGAGTAGCCAAAGACAAGAATGAACTTTAGAATTTCTTTCCTTTTTAATAAATTCGCATTTTTGCTTGTAGCTCACATTAGTTGTAGAGTTGAGGGGGTAAATTCTTTTACTAATTTTACACTCTATTTCAATCTCCATAACTTTCTAGGAAAAGAAAGTTGCTTTCCACATAATACTCTGTTGACATATCCACAATCTGATTGGAATTCAAAGATAATGTGAACAATTTTTTTTTTTTTGGAAGGCAAGCTGGGAAGATAATGTGAACATACATTCTGAGTATAGATGATTTTCCAAAAATAATAGAAATAATCCTTCAGCATACCTGGATGATATAATATTATAATAAGTATCTAGAAATTATAAGGTATATCATGGTTAAGAATGGGAACAACTAGAAAATCTTATAAACAATCTGAAAATACCAACTAACAGCATCTGACACTTTATTTGTTGACTCTGTTTACCGTGACTGATTTACTGTGATTTTTCCCTATTGATATAAGTATTTAAAAAAATATATATATATGTTTCCTTTCTTCTGTAACTGTGATTTACATTCTTAAATATCATTAGTTTTCAATGAGGAAAACACATAAATGTTATATTTTTTTTATAAAACTAACACATATGTGACAAAATAATGATACTTGTGCATAAACTTTTTATTTTTCTTTCCTGTCTATAGAAATTTTTTGGATTTTCATTTTGGTAACTTTTACTTAAGTTTGTAGGCATTTCTTTTATCTTTTTAGAAGTTGCTTTACATCTGGTCTACGACAGACACGATAGTGTTGAATGGCTAGATTAATGCCCTCCAGATAAAAATGACAACTTTCTTGTAGGCCCCATGATAACATCAACAAAACCCAAGTCCGGCCCAACAAGCGTGAATACACTAATTTTGGTGTTTTGGCCCCAAAATTTGCTAATGGCATGAAAATGTAGTGGATATTTTGGTTGCTAAGATATCCCCTTTTGGAATTCTGGTATTTGGCATGTTTGGATTGAGGGTGACTTCCCCATTACATCAGAACTACAGGACTCGATCCTGGGCCCCTGACCTCATGGGAAGCATGCTAACTACCACCTGCAGATAAGCATGCGCTACACATTTACCAAAAATAAAGCATGAGTATAAACTACTCACAGTCATAGCAGAATATAGGGGACTCGTATCCCCCCACAATTGATTTCCAATCTAAAACCACATAGCAGACAACACTGGAGTAGTGGACTTGTATTCGGGTAGATCCAAAAAGACGAAATTGAATCCTTTGACATAAATCCAACACTCATATTTTCTAAAAAAAAAAACAGAGGATCCCTGTGGATTAAAAGAACAACGTTGTCTAACACCCTCTATTTCTTGCCACAATCTCATAATCATGTATCTAAAGCCAATTTCACAACTACAGTAGCATTTGGATCCTCAGAAATGGAGGGTCCCATGTCTGGGAGATTTCTAAAAACTGCACAATTACCAGTTCATGCTAGCACTTTGTTTATAGCTAGCCCAAGACATGGTCCATCGTTCTGACAAAATGAAGTTACCATAGATCATGATCAGTGTGATCTACAGGGCCGATGTCGATCCAAGAGGGTAGCCCAACAAGTGGATTTCTAGATAGAGGGGCATGGGTAGCAATTATCTGAAAGGTTTTCTTCAGGTGAACAGAGATGGCAAACATGTAAAAGCTTTAAAAACTTACATGCACAATTTGATTTCCATGTATTTTGTTACTAGAGAGTACAGACTTCTATACCAATTATCCGATTCAACTAGACTTTTTTTCTTCTATTTTAGTAAGCTGGAGCATTGACGATCTCAGTCAAAAATCACAGACCAAATGGTAGATGTGACAATATGCTGAAGAGGTATAAGAAATCACAGTTCATCTTTGAGGGATGTTTGGAAGCATTCTTGGTCCCAATAGTAGGGGAACTTCAATTTAGCTGCAGTGTGAGGCATGAACCAGTCCTCATATATGAACCTGAAAACAACACATTGCTGACTTTTAGCTCGGTATTGTATAAAAGGGCTCTCAACATTATCCATACACCAGAAATATCAGTATCTGCACATGGGGATTTTAGCATCATCAGATCCTTGGATCCAAATGGTTAAAAAACCATGGAAATAAAAATCATTAAAAAAAAAAGAAACAGACGATACATATAGGTATCGGTAGTCCCCTATATGATATTTATGCTGATACGAAACGGGCGATACATCTCGTTTATTAGTTATTTATGTTTAAATTCATTGTGTAATTGTAATAGTGTTTGCTACTTTGCTTATGAGCCACTTCCCATGACTTTATATTTGATTCCTATAACTCATTTGATTTTTTAATTTTTAATTTTTTCTTCTAAAAGAAAAAGTTTTATGTATCGTACAAAACCGATACCGAAACCGACATGTATAGGTTTCGGTTGGGACCGATACATTCCCTGAAACCATATTTTTAATCCTTGGGTAAAACTACCCGGAAGCAATAGGGTGGTGCTCAAAGTGTCAAGGGTCTAACACCTGAACCCATGACCCAACATCACTGTACAGGATGTTATGTGAGTGCCATGACCCATGGTGGAGTCGAAGTGCTTGAATCTTCTCCACTTGCCCACACTTTCACATGCACTAACTGGAATCTGAGTGTAGCAGCAGTGGAAAAGAATCTGTCCATCTTTTGGGGCTGCAAGGCTCAATCTTTATACATTTAATAAGTATTCTCACTATAGAAGTGGAAAATTTTAGTCTTAAACTGATATAGGTAGAGAGAAAATATAATAAATATAGAGACACTGACAATTTTTTAAGTAACACATCAATCACATGCAAGAATCACTCTACCAATCTTAAAAAAAGGCCGAAATTCATGAACTAATCTGTACTGCAGTACATAGAAGTTCCAGGAGAACTTTGTATCAATGCCTTATCCCAAATACTTTGAGTCAAGATAACTCCAAATATGGCCATATATCACCATATTTAGGAGTGAAGTTTTTATCACGTAGAGAATAGTGATAGCTTCATTTTGAGCTTCCAGCGAGTTTCATCCCCAATGTATACTTTGTTTCACATAAAGACTCGTTCTCCAGTTTGATCAAGAGAAGAGTCAAGCCTGTAAGCACAACTAAAGAAGTGAAGCATTTGGTTGGTGAGAGAAGAAGGTCGTTAAATGGCATCCTGGTTACCTTTACCGTAGTTAAGTTCCAAGTGATTTTTTCCCATTTAACTTGTGTAAAGAAGATACTAAGGGTAGAACTTGGCCCCAAAGATGTAGGTCAGTTAGTTAGTTTAATACAATATAAGCTATCCTTCGTGCACAAAGAAAAAACTTATCGTTCAGATTATTTTACGATTTCCAGATCATGTCAACAGAGAGAGAGAGAGAGTTTCATGGATTATTCTAAACTCATGAAGTACCAATGTGACCACGTGTAAGATTCTGACACTCCAGATTTCCTGGCACTTCCGAACTTCCTTCTGTCTTTTATTATGTTACTTGCACAACATTAAGTGATGCCTACCAGAGATTATGATTATACTCTTTCCAATAGAAACTTTTTGGCAAGGATAACACATTATATTATGCTCTTGTTTATAGGTATTTTGACACAACCCATCAGAAATCCCAATGTATAAGTCCGTCACAATCCTTATTACAGCAAAGAGTAATTCTTTATGATATTCCATCTAAATATACTGTCAAATCCATGTATCCATTTAAACTCGAGTTCAGCGAATCTGACATTTTCTACACATATCATAATTTGACACTTGTACCCATATATGTAAACATCGTCTATGCTGTTAGCTATACAGTAAACGAAACAGATAATAAATAAATAAAATCACAAATTAAGAAATGAAATGGTAAGGAATCAAACAATAAAGATCATAGCGCAAACAAAAAAAAAATTATGTGCCTGAATATCTATATACTAATTTTGGGAAAAAAAAATTATGTGCCTGAATATCTATATACTAATTTTGGAACATGGAATATAAAGTAAATATAACAAGTGATACTATGTATCTATTTCTTCGGGTTCACTGAATCTGCAACTTGGTACCCGTATCAGATTTTTGACGCTTGTACCATATTTTTAAACATAGACTATACTCGTAAGTAAAAGAAATAGATCTTAGATTTTTTTTAAATCATAAATTAAAAGACGAAAGGGCTATGAATCAAACGCAAAGGATCATAACTCATACATAAATAAATTTATGTGCAAAAATATTTCAATATAGTCATATGGAAGATAGAGCATATGACAAATGATACATCTATGGCAAATATTAAAAATGTGAGAACGGAAGCAGAAGGATTACTAACACTTTGACTGGTGGACGAGATATGATGACTAGAACTTGCAAATCCTCATTCTTATTTGTATTCCAGAGCTGCAAACAGTAAAAACACCACCACTTGTTAACTCAATAGTAGTTGAGATCCAGGAAAAAAAGGATATTTGAAAAAATTTTAGTCAAAACAAAACATTACAGACTTAGACCTTCAATCCGTCTCCACTAATAATGATATTGTGAATCATGGAAGTATCTGCTATACCATTCACTGTGAAATCTTCTTCAATAAAACTTAAAAAATTGAAGACAAGAAAACCTTTTCTAAGGTTGATAGGATTAAGAACATACATGTCATCCTAACATGTAAGATTATGTGACATGTAAAACAAAAACCAAGTAGGTGCAAAATTGTAGTTTAATATTACACGATAAACTAAAATAACTATTTTAGTGAGCAATTTATATTAAATGTAGATTCTTCCTCTATAATATTCATTTGATCCACAAAAAATATAATGATAGGAGCTAAAGATTATCTGGTAAATATGAACTAAAATTATTGAATTTACTCCCTCCAAACTGAAGCAATTTGATCTTCTAGAGGTCCTTGATGAGTGAAGACGTCTACCATCTGAATTCTGCCTGAGATGAGTTAAGTATTACATTGTTTATATATTGTGGAATGGTTTTAATCTTTTTGGGGTGCCTAAAGGCTTCAGGGGAAGATCCAAGATACAAAACCTATCAAAACACTTATGTATCTCTTGATTGCTCAATGTATTGTCCACTTACATGCCTTGTTAAGCCTGTCTTCCTTCCTAATACAATGTTGAATCATCTTCTAATCACATAACAAAGACATGTAAGAGGTTTCAAGAGTTCCATTCCCTGTAGGAGTAAGTCTGTATCTCATTGTTAGGTTTATCTCATTACTGAAAAAATGAAAACAGTACAGACCAGGTGAGGTTCAGTTACTCTTTCAATGCATATGATTAGGAGTTGTTTAGTTACATGAGGTAGTTCTATGCTGAAGGAGTTCTTTAGTTACATGAGGTAGTTCTATGTTGAACTACTAGATCCATGGGCATTGCTAATCAATGAACACATGCACGTGCGCGCACACACACACAGAGATAGCTCTATGCTGATCAACTATATCCATGGGCATTGTTATTCGATGAAAACACACATAAATGCACGCGTGAGCGCAAATACACATGTATAAATGTACGCACACACATATATATATGTATGTATATATAGCTATTTACAAAAAGGCATTATTAATAGTTAAACAATTTGATTTTTTTTCTAACTAAAAGTAATGGTTATGGATACTTGGGTAGCATAATGGTGGATCTATTATAAGATGGAAAATCTGTTATGTGGATAGGTTTTCTAGATTTTTCAAAACTAAAAATAATATTTTCAGTTATATTTAAATTCGGGAAACTGATTAGTTAATCAATTTGTGTTTATAAGATTATGAACAATTTCTAAGAAATGTATTTTTACAAAATTATAGATTGCATCACTTTTATAATTCTTGATGTCTTTATTACATTATATCATGTGTAGTTTTTTAGATGTTGCATACTTGCATGATTGTGTACTTTTGATCTTCTAGTACTATCAACTCTGTACCAGTGAATCCATAACAACATATGTTACTCTGTTTACTGTCTATAGTTGTAAACGTTGCAATATTACTATTATAATCAGTTTTTTACCTTATTTAAGCATTAATTTAAGTTCTATTTAATGTACATCAGCATGTCTCAAGTTTTCAAGGCATATCATAATGATACACCCACCACCACCACCACCACCGGTCCAGCACCACCATCATCATCATACAATCCTTAACTACACTAAGTCGGGATCAGCAGAACACACTGGAAGCTATTTTTAAGCCATGGACGAAATTAAACAATACTTTTTTCCACCAATTGAATGCTTTTATAAGATAACAGTTCCAAAATCACCACATATTTAGACAGTCCATATATCTATTCAATTTTGGAATTAACACAAAACTATTGGAGTAAAAGATCTTGTCATAGAATGAGAGAAATGTTTACTTGATGAGCATCATTCACGGGGATATGAAATGTGCTATTTGAGAAAATCGGATATTCTTGTGGCTTTCCTGGGTACTTCTCATGCGAACTTGAGGCAAGATAAAGAGTACCACTCCCCTTTAGTACAATAAAGATCTCTTCACATGAGTGCATATGTATTGGTGTCCGTGATCCTGGAGAAAATGTTTGAAGCCATACCTCAACCTGACATGCAAATAGGAATTTTTTACCAAATAAATAACATATAAAAAAGTAAATTATGTTTTGTTTTTAAAAAGAGAAGTGCAACATATATAACTTATTTATTGTTGCTATTTGCTAGAAAAGTTGCTTCCAAGCCATGTTCAAATTGAGGATGTTTAAGTAAGCAATGTGGAAGCATTAGGATGTCAAAATATTTGATTTGCTTCCTACAACTGGGAACATGCTCTATATCAGACATTGTTAGTTTCACAATGGAATTGTACCTAATAAATGCAACAAAGTTGATATTTAATCATAAGTTTGGAACCTTGAGGTTGTTGGTTCTATTCAAATCACTTACCATAGAGTATAATTAACCAAGAATATTTTTTTTTTGGTAACGGAGGGTGTCCAACCCTGACAAGGAAGGACTAGTCCCTTCGGATGCATGCAATCACGTACATCAGGTAAGTCCGGGAGGAGTTGAACTCGAGATCTTGGGGATCTCTCCCAAGACATGAACTAACTGAGCTACCCGTGCAGGTTAGTTCAGCAAGAATTTTGGTCAGAAATGAAACAACATTAGTCTCTTGTGCATTACACTGACGAATTATTGATATGCCCATCTAGTATCAATTCGTAAGGCCCATGAAATATCATTCTGTATTACTCATAAGATCATTCAAAGTTTCACAAGGATCAGAAAGAGAAAAGAAGAGAATGCCTGGAAAGAGTACACAATGACTGCTAATATTGTTTCAATTTCTACTCTTAACATGATATCGGTACGTATACGGACTTAAACTAATAAGAAAAATAACTTAATTTACAAAGGGTTAGAATATACCTCTCTCATTCCGTGCAAAACCGAACCTGCAACAGTAATGTGTGATAAACCTCCTCTCCCATAGTCACTCTGTGGAAGCTCACTAATATTCCTTACCAATGGCATTCCTGGAACACAATCAATAACAAAGTTATAGTCCTGTACCCTAAAACAATTAACCAAGCTTATAAACGACAAATTACATACACAAAGGCCTAACAAAATCACATTGAACACAGATGAAAACTAGGTTTTCATATTATCATTTTTGTTTCACATATTTATTTAATTTTTACTACGCACAAATATTACTCCAAAAAGAAAGAAAAAAAAGAAACTAAACACACTAAAACACCAACTAATTTATCCATACCCAAGCAATTACAATCTGCAAGAGGAAAAAAAATCAATAGAACCACCCCATTGATAAAACAAAATTAATTTCAAAACCCATCAAGTAGATTATCTAAATCCTTCTATTAGTAATTGTTGTTAGTATATACTAATTGTATAGAGACATCGTAGGGATTCTAATTTAGGATCTGATTATATTTAGTTTCCTTATTTAATTTGTGATTGTAATCAATATATTGATACGTCCTTGAGAGAAGAATACACTTTCTAATTCTTCCTAAATACCCTCTTGTCGTGGTATCAGAGCGGTAAAATCCTTCGATTTTTTTTTCTCTGCAATCGTTATCTCGTCGATCTATTGTTGAAGAACGCAGCCGTTGATCTGCTGTTAAAGTTGCACTTGGTTTACCACAAAGGGCATCTCGTCATCTCGGCACCACCATTAGCCTCTCGGCTCCACCAACCAGGCCCTCAAGCCACTCGGTTCCATCAACCAAGCTCTCAAGCCACTCGACAGCACCATCCAAGCCCCCTAGGCCACTTGGATCCACCACCAGCCCCTCTCGGCATCTCTCGTCCAGCCCCCCCTCGGCATCTCAGTTATATTGTGAATATTTTTCTCGTGAATCTCTCATCTTTCTAATATCATGGAAGACAAATCTGAACCCAAGGATTCTCTCTTTTTTGGGTCAATGACTAGTATCAAATTGAAGGGCCCCAATTACCTTCAATGGTCCTGAGCTGTATCCGTTTTTCTGAAAGCTCGTGGCAAGGCCTCTTATCTTATGGCTACCAAACCTTCTGATGTCACCAAAGTTTCCACATGGGAACAAGAGGATGCACAGATTATGACTTGGCTATGGAACAGCTTGGAACCCGAGGTCTTTAATAATGTCTCTTGTTTAGAATCTTCTAAGGATATTTGGAACACTCTGCAGTATTCTTTAGGTCAGAATATTTCTCGTCTCTATCAGTTATATCAGGATATGTTTTCTCTCCAATAGGGAGATCGCTCGGTTGAAGAGTATTTTTATGCTCTAAAAGGTATGTGAGATGAAATTAATGTCTATCAGTCGTTGTCTACAGATTTGAAGAAACAACAACAAAACTGGGAGGAATTTCGAGTTGCCAAATTTCTATCAGGTCTAGGGCTGTATTCGGGCCGGGCTTGGCCAAGCCCGGCTCGGCTTGAAGTAGTAAGCTCGAGGCCCGAAGCCTGGCTCGGCCCGAAAAAAAGATTCGATTGTGCGGCTCGAAAAAAAAATTTGGCTTGAAGCCCGGCTTGGCCCGAATTGATTCAAGCTCAAGTTGGGCTTGGCTTGGCTCGAGCTCGGCTTGAATCCCTTTTTTTTAAAATAAAATTTTATATTATTTATATATATAATAATGATATATATAAATAATATATATATTTTTTTATTTTTTAAAATAATTTTCGAGCCGGGCCGAGCCGCATAGGGGTGGGCTTGAGCTTGGCTTGAATTAGCTTTCGGGCTTTTTTTTAGGCTTGGCTTGGCTTGTCCGACCCAAAATTTCGGGCCGATCTCAGGCCGAACCGGGCCGAGCCGAGCCGCACCGCACCAACGGGCCAATCGGGCTTTGTGCAGCCCTAATCAGGTCTTCAACCGGAACTTACTCCGATCAGCTCTCAAATTCTATCCGGTAAAGACATACCAACTGTTAGTGAAACTTTTGCTCAAGTTCGGTGAGCATCCATCCATCCTTCTGCTCAAGAGAAGGATGATCATTCTGCTCTTGCTGCCCCTGTTGGGCGATATGATACTCCTCATAGAGAGTATGGAGGTCGTGGTCCTCTCGATACTCGCGGTCGTGGTCATGGTGGTCGTAGTGGGCATGGTACTAAGAAATGTTCTCATTATGGCTGCCATAATCACTTTGTTGACTTTTACTGGAAACTTCATGGCAAGCCGGCTTGGGCTAATCAGGCTACAGTTGAGGGAGAGTACTCTGGTTCTATCTCTGATGAATAGGTTCTTCTTTCAAAAACAGAGTATGATTCCATTTTCTAGTGCGCCAATGCCTCAACAACCCATTTGGTAGCTTCAAGTAACACATGTCTTCATTCTTCCTCTAGTACCCCTTGGGTTATTGATTTAGGGACCTCCGATCATATGACAGGCAATCCCTCTCTCCTTTCTAAAATTTCTCGTACTTCCTCTCCCTCGTTTGTTACCATCACTAATGAGACTAAAACTCATGTTCAAGGGATCGGCACCGTTAGTACTCCTGGTCTTACTTTTTCCTCTATTCTCTATTTGCCTCAGTTTTCTTTTAATCTGCTATCTGTGTGCAAGCTTACTCATGCTTTAAACTGTTCAATAATTTTTTATCCCCACTCATTGTGTCTTTCAGGATCTAAAGATGAAGATGATGATTGGTGGGGGATTTGAGCAGGATGGACTTTACTACTGTTAGCCGTCTTGCACTTCGGGTCAAGTTGCTCTTCATTCTACAGCTTCTCCATATCAGTGGCACTGTCGTCTTGGACACTCATCATCGTTCAATCTTTGGCATTTAGTTCCCTTTTTACCTTCTTTTTATAGTTTTAATTGTGAGACTTATGAACTTAGTAAACATCATCGAGCTACTTTTCAACTTCGATGTGATGAACCATGTTTACAACCTTTTGAACTGGTTCACTCTGATGTTTGGGGTCCAGCTCGCACCACTGGTTTATATGGTGCTCGGTACTTTGTCACTTTTATTGATGATCATTTTCGTTTAACATGAGTATATGTGCTTAAAGATAGATCTCAAGTGTTTACAGCTTTTCAATCATTTTATGCTGAAATTTCAAATCAATTTAATATCAAACTTCTTGCCTTTTGGACTAATAATGCTCTCAAATATAAAAAACGTTTGTTTGAACAATTTCTTGAGTCCAGGAGTATTATACATCAAACATCTTGTGTTCATACTCCTCAACAAAATGGCATTGCTGAGAGAAAGAATGGGTCTATTCTCGCTATTACTCGTGCTCTGATGATCCAAATGCATGTTCCTAAGCTTTTTTGGGGCGATGCAGTTCTTACCGCTGCATCTCTTTTAAATAGAATGCCTTCTCGTGTTCTTAAAGGTAAATCTCTGTTTCAGATGCTATTCCCTGATAAAAACCCGTTTCCTCTTCCCCCAAAATTGTTTGATTGTGTTTCTTTTACTCATAATCTAAATCATGACAAAATTGACCCTCGGGCCCACAAGTGTATTTTTCTTGGTTATTCTCGTACTCAAAAGGGATACATGTGTTATAGTCCTACCTTATGTAAGTCCTTTGTTAGTGCTTATGTGACCTTTGAGAATGTTCCATATTATTCTCCGGAAGGAGGTGAGTTCCAGGACCCTCTACTTTCTACAATTGTTATCCCTACTATTGTTCTTGCTCTCCCTCCTATCTCTCAGGTTTATGTTCCTCGCCGGCCATGGAGTGCATCTCGTGTTCGAGTTCTTGCCCATGCCGGGTCCTCTCTACCGCTTCCCCCATCCACCTCGACGTCTGCAGATCCATCTCTCCCTCTTTCTGACTCGGACCTTGATCTTCTTATCGCAGTTCGTAAAGGTACGCGCATATGTACTAATCATCCTATCTCTAACTTTGTCTCCTTTGATCATTTGTTTCCTTTTTTAAAAGTTTTTTCTTTATCCGTATCATCTCTCGGTATTCCTAAGTCCTACAGGGAAGCTCTTTCTCAACTGGGTTTGAGAAAAGCAATGGAGGAGGAAGCATGCTTTAGATTTAAACCAAACTTCGGATCTTATTCCCACACTTACAGGCGCTCCGATTGTTAGTTGTCGTTGGGTTTTCACCGTCAAACAGAATCCTGACGGTACTGTAGACCGCTTAAAGGCTCGCCTTGTGATTAAGGGCTTTACTCAGACGTATGACATTGATTACACTGAGACCTTCTCTCCAGTTGCCAAACTAAACTTTGTTCGTATTATTATCTCTCTTGCTGCGAATCTTGCTTGGCCTCTTCATCAACTTGACGTCAAAAATGTCTTTTTACATGGTGATCTTACTTAGACTATTTATATGGCTAAACCACCAGGGTTTGAGCACAAGGGGGAGTGTGTTTGTAACCTTAAGAAGTCTATTTATGGCCTCAAACAGTCCCCACTTGCTTGGTTTAACAAATTCAGTAAGGCGGTAGTTTCTCATGGCATGACTCGAAGCTAAGCTGATCATTCAGTCTTCTTTAAGAAGACAATAACTCGTATTGTGATATTAGTTGTCTATGTGGATGATATCGTCATCACTGAGAGTGACAAGGAAGGTATCCAGACCTTGATTCATCATCTCGACTCAAGTTTTCTCACTAAAGACTTGGGTAAGCTTCGTTATTTTCTCGGTATTGAATTTGCAAGGTCCAAAGAAGGCATCAATTTATATAAAAGAAAATACACTCTCGAAATTCTAAAAGACACAGGATCTTGACTCCAAACTTGTAGTTACTCCCATGAAAACTAATCTAAAATTAATGTCAAATATGGGTGACTTGATTGATGACCTAGAAATATATCGAAGACTTGTGGGTAAGCTTATTTACCTAATCATTACTCGGCCTGACATTTCATATGCAGTTAGTATTGTGAGCCAGTTCATCACTAGTCCACGAGTTCCTCATATGGATACAGTAATACGCATCTTGAAGTATCTTAAGAGTGCCCCAGGCAGGTGGCCTTCTATATCAATCATCTAGACACCTTCGCATTGAAGGATATACTGATGCTGATTGGGCAGGATCACCTTCATACCGAAAATCTACCACTGGCTTTTGTACCTTTATAGGAGACAATCTAGTCACTTGGAAAAGTAAGAAACAGTCAATTGTGGCTCGTTCTAGTACTGAAGCAGAATATCGTGCAATGACTCATACTGCTTGTGAGCTTACTTGGTTGAGAACTCTTTTACAAGAATTCGGAATTACAGTACAAAGTCCAACACCGCTCTATTGTGACAATCAAGCAACTATTCATGTTGCTAGCAATCTCGTTTTTCACGAAAGACCCAAGCACATCGAAGTTGATGGTCATTTCATTCACTCTAAAGTAAAATAAAAAGACATCATTACTCCCTTTGTACCTTCTGGTTGTCAGCTAGAAGACATCTTCATTAAAGCTCTTCCCAATAATGTCATTGACTCTATTTGTAGCAAGCTGGGAGTTATTGATATCTACTCTCCAACTTGAGGGGGAGTGTTGTTAGTATATACTAATTATATAGAGAGATCGTAGGGATTCTAATTTAGGAACTGATTATATTTAGTTTCCTTATTTAATTTGTGATTGTAATCTATATATTGATACCTCCTTGAGAGCATAGTCACAAAGTCGGGGTTCGGGAATAAATTGGCAAGGGTCAAGTATGGAAAAATTCGGGAAAGCTTAAGGAAAAAAAGGGAGAAAAAATTTATAATTATAAAAATTAAAAACGATGCTAATTAATATATCTAATAATTTGGTGAGATAATATACAAAAAAAATAACTATAAGCAACAACAATAAATTCATAACATTATTTTAACATCAAATTCATTCCATCAAGGCATTAAACTTCATTAAAACATCAATTATCAAGATTAAAAACAAGACTAAAATGCGTATATTAATAAAAACACTCATTTATATTCATCAATCGCTCAAAAGCGCATCAAAGTCATCAATATTTACATAATCTTTATTCCCAAAAAATTTCAAGATTATTTGTTTTTTTTTCGTATTATTCGTTTTAAACGGGTTTAAAACAATAATACGTGTTTAATTCAAAAAATGGGTTTTAAACGTCGATTTCTACGGCAGGGAATTAATGCGCGTTTTTTAAAAAATAACGCAATTTTCTGTGACTATGCTTGAGAGAAGAATACACTTTCTAATTCTTCCTAAATACCCTCTTGTCAGTAATGAAAAAAAACACAAACACATACACACATATATATATATATTGATTTTATCAATTTGTTGTTTTAAAAAACTATTCAGTGCAAACTACAATTATAAATCATTCTCGTATATAGAAATATTGAAAATTAAAGAGAACAATAAAATCATACAATCCAGGATAAAAATGAAAAAGAAATCTATCAGATAGACCAAATTTAGAGTGTGAAGGAATATTTTCAAGTTTTCAAGCCATACCCAGTAAATAATAATGGAAATTAGAATAGAAAAATTGATCAAAATGGGGTAAGAGTAGGGTAGAAATTCACCATTGATTGAGCAGGGAGAAGATTCAGCAGTAACAGAGAAGAGAAGGGAAATGATAAGGAAACTGAGAGAAGCTCCGTTCATTTTACCATTAGTTAGTTGCGAGAATGTTCCTCAGTTTTCTCATGCTTTGTATCAAGAAGCCCAGGGAAAACATCTAATAGATTCGAAACTACAATATTAAATTACCTCAATGTTTTCATTACCGTAGATCCCGAAATCAACGGTCGAGGAGCGATCGTAATCTTTCAACTCTCTCTCCTCCTCTCTTACAAGTGGATCCTCTGAAAGAATACTTTTAAAAATACAAATGTTTTTTTAAGAAGAAAGGAGAGGAAGGAAAGTGACGTACAAGCATGACCAGATTTTTCTGCCTTAACTTTCCTTTGTTCCCAAACACCGAGAATTAAAACATCCAACAGCTTTCTTTTCTTTTTGGGTAAATTACACTCATCTCCCTTCAGATTTGGTGAAATTTCAAAGACCTCCTCTCTCTCTCTCTTAACTCTTGTTTCTGAAATTACACTGAGGTCCTCCGTCATGCTCATCATATTAACTCTGATAACTAATGATATATTTTTTTTCTAATTTTACTTTTATTGCTTAGAGGAAACACGTAAGGTTAATTTGAAAGCTCAACAAAAAAATAAAAATAAACATCCAAAGCCACCACGTGTCCCTCTTAACAATCACTAATTGTAATTAAGATTCACTCACCCTTAGGATTCATCAATCTAAGCTTCATTTTAAGAAAAAATAAACAAAATATTAATCTTAGGTTAATTATGTTTATCCACAGTTAAATGATCTTCATAAGCCACCACTTGTCATTTTTAACACCCATTAACTATGGTTAAGATTCACTCACCCCTAAGGTTCATCCATCTAATATTGGTTTTTTAAAAAAAAAAAAAACTTAGGTTACTTAAGCTTAACCACAATTAAAGGAGCTCTACAAGCCGTCACGTGTTCCCTTTAACACCACTAATTGTGGTTTAAGATTCACTCACCCCTAGGATTTATCCATCTCACCTTGGTTTTAAGAAAAACATAAAAGATATTAACCTTAAGTTAATTATATTTAATCATATTTACAGTGTCTCTATCAAGCTGCCACATGTCCCTTTTAATACCCATTAACTATGGTTAAGATTCACTCACCCTTTCAGTTTATCTATCTAACATTGGTTTTTAGAAATAAATAAATAAATAAATAAATAAATATTTACCTTAAGTTGATACTATTAACCTTTTAAGATTCACTCACTCCTTCAGTTTATCCATCTAACATTGGTTTTTAGAAATAAATAAATAAATATTTACCTTAAGTCGATACTATTAACCTTGGTTATCAAACCCAATTATAATTTATTTTATTGTATTAATTGATGGTTTTAAGAAGGATATTTTAGATATTTTAAAATATTTAAATGATGACATCATCGACATTATCAAAGTCCATCCATGTAATTAACGACAAACTAACAAAATGGTGTATCTATTACAGACAACCAAAGTTAAAGGGAGGACAGTGTAATTTCATGAACAATATGAGAGGTTTTTGAAATTTCACCAAACCTCAAGGGAGGTGAGTGTGACTTACCATTTCTTTTTTCAGATAAATGTTTTTTTCTCCTCCAGGTTAAATGGTAAAAGCTTTTAGGGTAAATTACACTCACTTCTAATGAGGTTTGGTGAAATTTCAGAAACCTCCCCTCTTGTTTCTGAAATTATACTGACCTCTCCTCAACTTTGGTTGTTGTAACAAAGGTGAAATTTCAAAGACCTCCTTTCTCTCTCTCTTAACTCTTGTTTCTGAAATTACACTGAGGTCCTCCGTCATGCTCATCATATTAACTCTGATAACTAATGATATATTTTTTTTCTAATTTTACTTTTATTGCTTAGAGGAAACACGTAAGGTTAATTTGAAAGCTCAACAAAAAAATAAAAATAAACATCCCAAGCCACCACGTGTCCCTCTTAACAATCACTAATTGTAATTAAGATTCACTCACCCTTAGGATTCATCAATCTAAGCTTCATTTTAAGAAAAAAATAAACAAAATATTAATCTTAGATTAATTATGTTTATCCACAGTTAAATGATCTTCATAAGCCACCACTTGTCATTTTTAACGCCCATTAACTATGGTTAAGATTCACTCACCCCTAAGGTTCATCCATCTAATATTGGTTTTTTTTTTTTAAAAAAAACTTAGGTTACTTATGCTTAACCACAATTAAAGGAGCTCTACAAGCCGTCACGTGTTCCCTTTAACACCACTAATTGTGGTTTAAGATTCACTCACCCCTAGGATTTATCCATCTCACCTTGGTTTTAAGAAAAACATAAAAGATATTAACCTTAAGTTAATTATATTTAATCATATTTACAGTGTCTCTATCAAGCTGCCACATGTCCCTTTTAATACCCATTAACTATGGTTAAGATTCACTCATCCCTTCAGTTTATCTATCTAACATTGGTTTTTAGAAATAAATAAATAAATATTTACCTTAAGTTGATACTATTAACCTTTTAAGATTCACTCACTCCTTCAGTATATCCATCTAACATTGGTTTTTAGAAATAAATAAATAAATATTTACCTTAAGTCAATACTATTAACCTTGGTTATCAAACCCAATTATAATTTATTTTATTGTATTAATTGATGGTTTTAAGAAGGATATTTTAGATATTTTAAAATATTTAAATGATGACATCATCGACATTATCAAAGTCCATCCATGTAATTAACGACAAACTAACAAAATGGTGTATCTATTACAGACAACCAAAGTTAAAGGGAGGACAGTGTAATTTCATGAACAATAGGAGAGGTTTTTGAAATTTCACCAAACCTCAAGGGAGGTGAGTGTGACTTACCATTTCTTTTTTCAGATAAATGTTTTTTTCTCCTCCAGGTTAAATGGTAAAAGCTTTTAGGGTAAATTACACTCACTTCTAATGAGGTTTGGTGAAATTTCAGAAACCTCCCCTCTTGTTTCTGAAATTATACTGACCTCTCCTCAACTTTGGTTGTTGTAACAAATACCCTAGTTTGCCCGTTACTTACATGGATGAACTTTGATGTTGTTATCAATTAAACATTTTAAAATGTCTAAATTACCGTTCTTAAAGACAAAATCAACTAATACAATAAAATAAATGATAATTAGGTTTGCTAACCAAAGTTAATAGTATAAACTTAAGGTTAATATATATTTCCAAAACCAATGTTAATAATATATCAAATTAAGGTAAATATATATATTTTTTAAAAACCAATTCTAGTATCCATAGTTAGTGGGTATTAAAAGGGACATGCGGCGGCTTATAAACACACTTTAATGGTTAAATATAATTAACCCGAGGTAAACATTTTTTTCATTTTTTTTCTTAAAACCAAGGGTAGATGGATGAATTGTTGGGGTGATTGAATCTTAACCATAGTTAGTGGGTATTAAAGGGAACACATGGGGTTAAGCAAAATCAACCTAAATTTTTTTTTCCTCTAAAAACTAAGGTTAGATGGATGAATCATAGGGGTGAATGAATCTTAACCACAGTTAGTGGGTGTTAAAAGGGACAAGTGACGGCTTATAGAGATCCGTTAACTGTGGTGAAATATAATTAACCTAAGATTAATATTTTTTTTTATATTTTTTTAAACCAAGGTTATATTGATGAATCCTATGAGTGAGTGAATCTTAACCACAATTAGTGGGTGTTAAAAGGGGCATGTGGTGGCTTGTAGAGCCCCTTTAATTGTGGTTCAGTATAATCAACCTAAGGTTATTTTTTCTTGAAAAACTAAGGTTAGATGGATAAACCCTAAGGGTGAGTGAATCTTAATCATAATTAGTGGGTGTTAAAATGAACATTTGGTGGCCTGGGACGTTTATGTTTTTTTTTTTTTTTTTTTTTGAGCTTTCTAACTAAGCCTTAAATAGGTGTTTCTTCTAAGAAATAAAATTGAAATTGGAAAAAAGTATCATTAGTTAACGGAGTTAATATGATAAACCTAACAGAGGAGGTCAGTGTAAATTCAAAAACAAAATGAGAGGTTTATGAAATTTTACCAAACCTAAGGCTTTTAATCCGTCTCTTAAGCCACACAAACAAGGGAAATTATCTCAGGAGTTAATGTGTAAAAAAATTATTAAGACCACACTTGATTTGGATTATTTTGGCCATACCAATTGTGATGAAAATTGATTGTACATTTTTTTGGGCACTCATTGGTTAAGCAGGGCTAATATATGTTCTAACAAGCAGGGTGGAGCCATAAATTTTTCCTTGGGGAGGCCAAAGTATAGGTCGTGGGGGGTTCGAGGGCGTAGCTTGTAATTTTTTTTTTTGGACAATAGGGTTTGGGAGAGCTATTATTTAAATAAAATTAATTGTATTTTTTGTTAATATAAAATTTTGATACTTTTTATTTTATTTTTAAAAAAAATTCTACCTAAGTAAGAAGGATTTTCCAAAATTTTGGGGGTCCATGGCCCCTCCCCACTCCTGGCTCCACCCCTGCTAACAAACGATGTTGTAGATAATTTTTGTTTGGTTTAAACGCTTGATATAATTGTTTTTTTTTGTAGAAAAACGATTTTATGTTCATAATTCTGTTTGGTTCATTTATAAATACAAATTGTTTATTATAAAGCCCTACCTAATTGTCTTTTATTGTAGTTATATGTGGAAAATATTTAGCTTACCGCTTAGTACGCTTGATAGTGTACCACGTAAATACAAATGTTACTCCCTCAATCAGGGTTTGGAAAAAATTTAAATTTTATCTCTAGACTAGCACTCGCCTTCTCGCTAAGCAGCATGCCATTTATGTGCCAACCGTGAGAGTTAAGAAATTTGCTTGCAGCGCCATAGCTTCCAAGACACTTGTGTATACTTAACGTATAGACAACAGTGGAACGCATCTCCACTTTATTCCAACTGCATTATCTCCTCTCTGTTTTTTCCCAAAATGATAAGGATTTTGTATTATATCTTTGTGGGCTCACCAAAAATCATTGTCTTTTTTCATATAAATGGAGATTGCTGGGAGTGAGGCTAGCAAAAATCTATACAAATTTATTCTTTAATGAGAAACACATCTTTGATGAAAAGGGAAGTTTTTCCTAGGTCTGTGAATAGGTCGGGTCTCCGGCCAGCCCATCTTTCAATATAAATAATATATTACTTATTTTTGTTGGGCCTGGCAGCGGGTCGACACCCCTAGTTTTTCCTTCTCCATGGAAGAAAACTTTTTCTTTCGCAATTATTTTCTCTTGTCTGTTTGGGGATCAAGAACTCGATTGGATGTTGCTGAATAAAGATTTTCCACCATTTGGAGTCTTGGAAAACCTATGGTGAGATATATATATATATATATATATATCTTGAATTTCCTCTTTGTAATTTTTCGAACAACCATTGTCTTTAGGGGTGGCAATGGGCTGAGTTTGGGCTTGAATTTTGGTATTTTTAAATAGACCCAGCCTGAAGCCCAATACATTTATAAAGGCTTTGAAGCCCAAAGTCGGCCCAATTGACACCCCTGATTGTCTTACAGTATAGCTAATTGGATCTCTCTCTCTACTTGAAGTAATTTTTTGATACCGATAAGATACTAATTTGGCACACTCAGCTTAAAAATAAAGCAAGGTAAAATGTTGATTTTTGACTGGGAGTAAGAAATGCATGATATAGAGGCTAGCGCTGTTCTCTTTTTTAAATCGTGAGAGAATGGTTTTTTAATTGTGGGAGAATGGTTAGCATTCCTCTTTGATTATGGGAAGAGAGGTCCAAGCATACTCTCACAATCCTTATTCTTTTTGATAATAGAACAAAATGACTTTTTGTAAACCTGTGATTCTCACTAAAAGTCATTTGTTTTGTTATCTAAAAAGAGAAAGTGATTATAAGAGTATGCTTAGCATTTCTTTTCTCTGTATTATCTGCAACCCTAAAAGAATAGCCATTCAATGAGTTTGAGTCAGGGGTATGGAAAGTTGCTTACAACCCTAATTCTACTTTAGGACAGAGAGTTTGAAGCAGAGAAGAGATGATGACTTCCATGCTTACATATCCATGCCTGACAATATCATGGCTCTGGAAAATCAATGGAGTGAATCTCTTGAAACTCTCAAAGTGCTCTCATGGAACCTCTCACAGGCATCTAACCGATGTTCGCCAACGCGATTGAGTTAACGAATCGACACGTATGAGTTGACTCGATTTTGAGGCATTTGCTAGGCCATCGGTAATTGCTTATCCAATTTTGCTAGAATTCGATCTTTCCTCAGCCTTTTTTTGCAATATCCCTATCATCCGACGTTGAAAATGAATGAACTTAGGCTTGTCAGAAAGCAATTTCAAAATCGTAGCAAAGTATTTCTTGATAGACTAAAATGGCAGGACAAGATTCATCATTTCAACCCCAAATACTTGGGATAAGACTTAAGAGTGTCGAATGATAACTTGATATGTGACCAAATGGCAAGGCCAAATTGTATATTGCCAGCATGTTGATCAAAAGATGCACTGAAGATATATAGATAAGGTACACCAGCTGGCTTGTGCTAGTGGCAGTGTGATCTCCTCATGTGGGGGCATTCAGAGTTTCGTTCTCAAGTGGTGTAGCTGTTAATAAGTTCACCACATTTAGCCCGTTTTTAAGTCAGCTATTCGGCTATGTAATCCATTAACTAACGATATTTGGACTTATGACCGAATCATAAAAATATAAATAAAATAAAAAGATGGCTAGGGTTGCACACATAGCACAATTGGACAACGCTTGGTCAGCTAACCTCGTGACCACAGACTCCATTATAGAAATGGATGGATTATGGATACACATGGGGGTGATTGCAACACGCCATGAATAATGCATGGCTGTGTGTCAGCACCGAGGAGCATGATGAAAGATGTGGGGACGATTAGGAGCTTAGGTCTAGCAAAATCTATGGGGATACGAAGCCAATGAAAAGATACTAGGGCCACAGAAGGAAAATGATGCTTTGTGTGGGCATCGAGAGATATGGATAGAGGAAGAACTCAATAGGGTTGATGGCACGAGGAATGATTTTGTATGGAGGGTCATCGAGAGATATGGGTATGGGCTCGAGGAGTTGGGTCACATGACTATTTTGCTTGCTTGTGGGGGCAAGTAAGAGATTACTAGCACTAAGGACTCTAACATGTCGCTAGCTTTTGCTTGCTTGTTACCTTCCAAGAAAATTAAGCACACCGAGGAGTGATTCATGTGGGCACACCCAAGTTATTAAGAAAAGTGGCGTTGCTAGCCCTAGCCCTATTCTTAGCCAATCTTACTCTCCGCCAAAAGTCAACACCTGTTAAAGCAAAGATAAGTGTTAGTTTTTGACTAAAATTATGAAATGCATTTGAGTAAGGCTACCACGACTCATTAAGAAAATAAGAGTGCTAAATGTTTTTGACTTATTTCTTTTGTTGCGTGATTAATGGTTGACGCGATTTATATTAATATTTCTCTTTAAAAAGGTCATCGAACGTTTAGATCACATTCAAAAGGGTGATGCTAGCACGCACATAGAGTGTTTGTGCATATACATGCATTGATTCAAAAATACACACGATAGCATGACGAGCATGACTTAATCACCCTCGATGCTTGTTAATGCTTACAACAACCAGTTATAGTAGCACAAAATGTAGGCGTGCATGCGAGCGTTCATGGCGGCTAAAGCCAGTTGTAGCCCTACCAACATAAGCAAGTGTCGCGTGACCGAGGGCCTAGTGGGGATGATATGTCGAGGAGTCGACATTTTGTCGAGGAGTTAGGGCACAAAGTGGATGATGTGTGGTTGCGCGGGGCCGTCTACAGTGGTTGTCAAGCACATAGAACTGATGAGTGGGACCAATGATAGGGTTGGGATGAATGATGTGGTGGTAGAGAGAAATGAGACTATGTTGGGGTAGAAAGTGACTTAGTGGGACCAAACAAGGATTAGGGCTAGGTTTTGTTCAACTAAAAAAAGACATAGCATAGATGATTTGGTTGGGGAATGGTGTGTTTTGAATGGGGGTGAGATTTTGGTTACTCCTTTTTATGTTAAAGCTGAGGGAGGAATTTGTGGAATTGATGGTTTGGGGCTTTTAATTTAGATTTGATTCGACAAATTAGGCGAGAGGTGTTGTTTGTTTGTGCTTAGAGGCTCACGCGCATGTGTATGGTGGTGCGCGTGTGATTGGTGTGCAGCTTTCAAGAGGGGTGTTGTCATAATGGGTTGCCAGCCACCGTAGAATCACATTCATGAAATAATATCTGCCGTGCCTTAAAAACTGCAATATTTGGTTCTATCACACAATTTCGCATCATTACTTTTCTCACCCTGTAAAGCTCTAAAGTAAACATTACTGTTTGAGGAGTGTATATATGTTTTTCTTTTATTTTTCAATATTTTGTTTATTTTATCATGTTGAAGAGCTTGGCTTAAATGGGCTTGGCTTAGTTAATTAAAGCAATTATGTACTAGGAAATATTTGAAGAAATGATTTGGGCATCCCTTAGATTTTTACTAAAATATCTACAATTTTTGTTTTTTTTTAAATGATCAAAAGAGGATTAGAATGGTAGGATCATAAATAGCCTTACTAATATGACTTAGCAAATGACAATATTACACTTATTATCTACATAATTAATCATTAGAATGGCAAACTTATTTATAAGTAGGGTGTTTATCTTTTTGGATCATATTTAACCACCTAATTGCAATTACAACCCCCTTTTGTATTTTGAATATAGAAATATTAGCCCTAGTCGCAATCTTCCCACATAAGGTGATAGTAACAAGTGTCAAACCATCTCCCTCTTATAAGATAGCAACACCACATGTTGCACCCATTTTGTGTTGGGGAAATTTTATGACTTATTGCTTATGTTGCACTCATTCTGCGTTTGGAGAAAATTTTTGGCTTATTAGGTCTGGTGCTAGCACTCCTTTTTGAATATGTTACTTTTTTCTTATATTTTTGCTTACTTTTGAACAGGACTAGCCCAAGCCATTTGGAGGCCTAAAGCGAAAATTCTAAATAAGATTTTTTTTAATTAAAAGAATTAACTATAAATAGGGCTTTTTTAATATTCTAAATGGGCCTTTTATTTTTTTAATATTCTAAATGGGGCCTTTTTAATATTATTTTTTTAATTTTTTTTTAATGGGGTCTAAAACAAAGGCTTTGATGGCTTAATGGATGAGCCGACCCTGCTTTTGAACAATAAGTGATAATTGACTCTTTTTATTTTGCTTTACTAACGAGGGCTCCTAGCGAAAGGATAAAACTGCCCCGATTAAATTATTTGTATCTATGCAATGATGGTAATTTTGTCGTTTAACTAGCATGGAACACACCATTTTATGAAAAGTAGGGTGTGCTTAAATCTCTTTCGTAATTATCTATCTATGCTATAATGAGAATTCCCCCCCCTCCCCCCCTTAAGAATGGTAATTCCCAAACTACCACCGTAGCTTGATTTTTGGTAAATTTCCAAACTATCCTTATATACAAAACCTTAATTTCCTAATTGTTTTATCGGACTCCCTCTAATTAGAAGTTCCAGGTTTGTGGAACTTAAAATCTCTAGACTTTTGGATGGAACTTAAAAGCTCAATATATATGGAACTTTTACATTTTATGGAATAAAAAAGTTCTAGTCATTAAACAAAAGAACAGGTGTGGAACTCTAAAGTTCCGGAACTCTAAAGTTCCACTCTAAAGTTTTACAAAAAGAACATAGCCTTCATGATTTACTTAATTCGCAAACTATCCCTTTCTCATCTACAATCTATTTTAACATAAGATCACAATCAATCGCGATTGAACTCCAGGGAGAGTTCAATTGCACCCACAGGTAAACACGTCTCTCTTTTAACCCTATTTAACCGTGGTTAATATTAACGATATGGTGTTAAAATAATTAAATTTACAACCCAAGGTTAGAATGTTGAACCCTAACGGTTATAGACTCTTAACCACGGTTAATCACGTGTGATGCACGTGCAGCCCACTAGTCCTAGTTTGGCAGTACCTAGTTTGGTACATGGCTATATAGGTGACTAAAATTTGTTTATTTCCTTGCATTCGGTAGCAAATGTATGTTATTTATTTCTACATAGAAATGAAGTGGAAATTTTGACGATTAGGATTAGGGTGTCTTTTCACCTCCATCTGTTCGAAATATGAGTTTAATTAAATGGGTTTATCGAGATACCAAAGAAATGATGGAAATGTCACCTACTCAAAGACCACCAAACTTTCAACCAAAAAAAAAAAAAGACCAACAAACCTACGTAAGGGAAAAATGATGGAAATGCCTGAGTCCACGTACGGCGCATCCCTAATTCAAGCACATTTTCATAATTTAGCTGCCACGCTTCATCCCTTTTATAGGTTCATAGATTTATTTATTTTATTTTTTGAAATCAAGTCTTCTTAAGTAGTTCCTCATGTTTTATAATTATTATTACGGAGCTGGTTTGTTTTTCTTCTTTTAGCCTGTGCAACATCTATAAAAGGAAAAAAAATAAGTTTTATTTATGACTAATTGAGGTAATGTGGATTGATATTGATAAGTAGAATGTTTTCATCAAAATATTAATAGACTTTTAAAAAAAGTATAATTTATTTTTTCAATAATTTTGATAATGTTTAAAAAGTATCTAATTCCAAATAAAATCATCAAAGTAGTATAACAACTCAAAAGACTTGTGGAAGAAATCATCAAACCATCTCTAAGTTGTAGACGCTACCATAGCTGAATGATTTGATTTGATTTGAGTGGGTGGAGGATTAAAAGTAGGAGTATCAATGGGCCAGCCGATTAAATTATTGGGCGGGCTTGGACTTAGAGTCTTAGGCCTAACCAAACCTGGCTGATATGACCCGTTTGTTAAAAAAATTGCATTTGCACTTGATTTGTTAGGCGGGCAAGGTGTGATCGATAAACAGACCAACCCAACCCGACCCGAGCCAAAACCTAGCCAGTTGACATACTAATTAAAAAGTCTTACCACTTTACAAGTGTAAGACCGGACCCACCCACATTCAACAAGTTCAAATGGTCGAGAAAAGGTTGGGCAAAAACATTCCCTTGTTATCCTCTCGCACTCGATTAATCCTATTAAGACTAAGAATAATAATAATAATAGTAATAATTTTTCTTTTATCTATTTTAAATAAGCCTAAATTATTACAGTAGGCCAGTTTTTTTTTTTTAATTACAAGGCACGTTAGCATGGAAGTTGGTACGTCCATAGCTCTAATAACCTACCCATTAGATTCTTCCATGCATTCTAAACAATTTCACAAATACCAAAGAAAATGTATCCTAATAAAAGCACTTCATTTGTTTGTTTTTTTGTGTTTTTTTTCCTGAAGAAAGCCCTTCATTTGTTCAAATAACTATTATTATTATCAGTTTAAATACAAACGGGAACTCTGCTTTCTAACTCCCTTTTACAGTTTACACTGGCACCAAATCCTATGTGGTTATAAGGAGTCTGATTAGGATGATGAGGTTGTTATGTGTCCTTATTGACACCCCTTAACTATGGTTAAGATTTGCTCATCTATTATTGGTTTTTAGAAAAATTATTCTTAAAAAAAATTAATCATGATTAGAAAAAATATTAAAATATCTTTAATATTTTTTTTCCTCAAAAATAAGGATAGATGGGTGAACCCTAAGAGTGGGTGAATTTTAACAACAGTTAATAGGTGTCAAAAGGGACACATGGTGACCTCTACAGAATAACCAGATTCCCCCGAATCCAGTTATAACTATATAGGATTTGATTTCTTTTACACTATGGCAGTGTAATTCATAGAGAAAAAAGAGTTAGGTGCGTAGTTGCCTTTTTGTGTCTTAAAAAAAATGAGGGCCATATCTTTTGATTCCCAATTTATCCCTACTGAATGTGGGGTGTAAGACACAAATAGGCAACATCGCAAGCTCTACAACGCAACAACGTGCGTTGTTGCCCATCTGACTCGAGAAAAAACTTGTATTACAAAAAGGAAATAGTTATTGCAAATCTAAGGCATCGATAAGTGGATGCCTTAGATTTGCAAATGAAATCCATGATCCGCCTATCATTATTCTTATAAAATTGCTCAAAATTAATCTTTATTATTATTATAAAAATAAGAGAAAAAAAAAAAAACACTATTGCGTAATATCTGGTACTCCCACTAGAATGCGCGTGGGCTTAATTTCCGTTTCCAGTTCCTGTCTCATGAAGATCTCACAAGAATAATCATCATCTCACTCATTATGCCTGTACTCATGACTCTTGGTTGCCTCACACGCATGCCCCCACACAAACCCTCACTCCCCCTCTCTCTCTCTCTCTCTCTCTCTCTCTCTACCCTCTCTCTCTATAAATCCCGTGCATCCCCACATCTCAGCCTCACTCTACAGATTTCACTCTCTATTCAATTTCAATCTGTTCTATCTATCTATGGCTCTCTCTGGTTTTGAAGGCTTCGAGAAACGCTTAGAGCTTCATTTCTCCGTCGAAGATCCAATCACCACTCTTGGACTTCGACAACTCGACTTTGAATCACTAGAAGAAGTCCTCGACGCCGTACAGTGCACCGTCGTATCGGCCGTCGGAAACCGATACTTCGACGCCTACGTTTTATCGGAATCAAGCCTCTTCGTATACCCCACCAAGATCATCATCAAAACATGTGGGACCACCCTGCTTTTGAAATCCATCCCTCCATTACTAACCCAAGCTGCTCATATGGGCCTTACTCTATGTGGGTGTAGGTACACCAGAGGAAGCTTTATCTTCCCTAAAGCACAACCTTTCCCTCACACTAGCTTTAGAGAAGAAGTTTTGTACTTAGAAGAAAGCTTGCCTGGTAATCTCTGTTACAGAAAAGCTTGTGTCATGCCTTCTAAAATGTCTTCCCATTCATGGCATGTTTATTCAGCTAGTGACGAACACCATCACATGGTTCTGCAACACATGCCTGATGTGTTTACTATAGAAGTTTGCATGACCGAGCTCGATCGCGTGCTAGCTCGCAAATTCTTCCGACGTCCCGGAGACGGAAAGTCCGGCGACACGGCCGGGAAGGAGATGACTGAGGTAACGGGTATCGGAGACATCAATCCACGAGCTCTCGTTTGTGATTTCGCGTTCGACCCATGTGGGTACTCGATGAATGGGATCGACGGGGACCATTACTCGACCATACATGTAACACCGGAAGATGGGTATAGCTACGCAAGCTTCGAATGTGTAATATCCATTGACGATACTGGAAGTATCGGCGATGTTTTGAAGAAGGTAGTACAGGTTTTCCGGCCGGCGACAATGTCGGTGTCCACAACATCGGCAAGTCAAGACATGTGGACACGTATTGTAAATGCCCTCGAGCCATTTGGGTTGAATTGTCGGAGTTGTGCTATGGATGAGTTTCCGGCCGCCGGAAGTGTGGTGTTCCAAACTTTTACGACTCGCCGGAAGTAGCCGGAAAAGGTGGGTGGTGATAGCAGTAGAAGAAGGGGACAAACAAAGAGAAAAAGGAGGGAGTAGGAGTTTGACTTTGACAAGTAAATGGAATGGGTGGAATCGTAATGATAACGTACCCCACTTAGGTTTGTCACGCCTAAGATTTTGAGGATGTTTTAGTGGGGAAAGTGACACTGTTGAGGGTGATTTTTGCGTACTCCCTCCCTTATCTCTTTGGTGTTTTAAAAGGGTAAAAAGAACACTTTTTAAAATGTTTTGCTAGGTTTGTGGATTATGGTGTACATGCTATACTATTCATAAATGAAGATATGTGGACCTCATCATTTGCCAAAAGTCAGCATAATCGACTGATATTAATCGTTTGATCATATATATACGATCATGCATGGGGAAGTTTATCCTAAATATCTGATCTATCATGTACTTTAGAGAAATGTAGTGTTTATCAATCTTGCTGATTTGGCACCTAGAGATATACAAGGGGACAGATTAGAAAAGTCTATATTTGGATTCTTATGGTACGTGGGTCCACAAAATGTTGGGTCTTGGTCTCCTGAATGTTCACCATATATAGGGCTGTGAAAGTGCCGGGTTAGGGTAGGCCTAGGTCTTACCTGGCTCGGCCCTCTTTAACTCGGCTGAGGCATTATCCCGCAAAGGGTTTAGCGGGTCAGGGCCAATGAGAAGATACTAGGGCCACCCAAGCAGGGGCGGAGCCAAGTGGGGGGGCCTGTGGGGCACGTGCCCCCACTGAACTTTTGAAAAAAAAGTTTTTTTTTTTTTAAATTTATAGGTATAGCCATCGGAGAGATGAGAGATCTAATCACAACCAATCGTGACTAAACGCGGGGAGAGTTCAATTGCAACCACAGGTCAACACGTGTCCCTATTAACCTTGGTTAAAATTCATTAACCCTTAGAGTTCAACAATCTAACCTTCGTATTTTAAATAAGATATTAAAAAAAATTAACATTAGGGTTAAGAAATTTCAACCCTTGGGTTTAAATTTTTTAATTTTTTTAAAATAAAAACCAAGGTTATATTGTTGAACCTTAAGGGTTAGTGAATCTTATTCTTGGTTAATATGGGTTAAAAAAGACTTGTGCTGACATTTGGGTACGATTGAATTGTCCCCGAGTCCAATCACGATTGGTTGTGATCCTATCTCGCCTTGTGGATGAGGACATGAACCTAGGGAGAGTTCAATTGCACTCATAGGTCAACACATGACACTTTTAACCTCTATTAACTTCTTACCAAAAAAAAACCTCTATTAACTTGGGATAAGATTCACTAACCCTTCGGGGTTCAATAATGTAATCTTATTTGGATTCTTATGGTACGTGGGTCCACAAAATGTTGGGTCCTGGTCTCCTGAATGTTCACCATATGTGTAGCATAGGGCTTTCTTGCCCCAGTCTTCGGCTGATCTGAAATGCACTGATTGGCCCATGTTTGAGCTTTGGCTTGGGCCTAAGGCTCATGAGTTTGGATGGGCCTCACTTAGAACAAATAATCAGATTAGGCCTTTTCCAAAATCAATACCCTGAATCGCTGAAGTAAAAGGGTGGGCTTGGGCTTGAGCTTGAGCTTGAGCTTGAGCTTGGGTCTGGTTCTTTCGCTGAAAATCTTAATCAAAGAAGGTTATCATGCTTTGATTGCCATATGATCTCAATGGGCACTGCAGGAGCTTTTTCTTGTGTGTTAAGCGAGACGTAACTCACAAGTGCCCCTCTAGCTCAGATGGTGAGGTGTGCCCCTCTTAGTAGGGTGGTCCTTTAGTTGTGATGGTGGGGGTGTGCCCTTTTAGCTCAGATGGTGAAGTGTGCCCCTCTCAGTAGGGTGGTCCTTTGGCTTAGATGGTGGGGTGTGCCCTTTTAGCTCATATGGTAATCTCCTCAGATAAAGTTCCAAAAAAAGATAGATGTCCAAAATACTAGTTGTTAGCAAAGGATGGGTAGTGGTATCTGGGTGCAACTTCTAAATTGTGATGAATCTATGCCTAATATCATCTCATCAAATTGATTTCAAGCAATAGATTTCATTTGACAGTAATCCGGTTTAATCATGATCCATTTGAAAAGGGTTGATATGGATCAAGTACATTTGTGTCTTGCTCAATTTTGGATCCTTGATTTAGTGGTATGATCGGGATCCATATCTTAGAGTGGGAGTGTAACTGGGACTGAACCCAATCCCATCAATAGGCAGGCTTGGACTGAACTTTTCTGATTCTGGGTTGGACTTGCTACAAGGCCTCTCCAGTAACCTAAGCTAGCCGTCTATGATGATGAGGGAATGTAAATGATGCTGAATTTGTGTATGCATGTGTTAAGGTTTTAATATATTGCCTTGTTTAGGTATTAAAATTATTTAATGTATACTTTGTAATCTTGCTTAGAATTTTATTTCTTATTGTTGATGGTTACAATCAAAATAGTTAATTATACAAGCCCAACCTGACCTAGCCCGAGGCCCCGAACAAACCTGAATTAGGCATATATAGGATTCAGAAAAGAGCCCTTGGCTAAAGTTTGAGTTGAACATGTTAGATCACCCGCAAATTGTTCTGCTCTTAAGGTTGGGCTTGGGTTCGGAACGTGCCTCAAGTTCATCTTAGAAGCAGGCATGGAAATCAACCAACACCCATGCCCGGCCCGAATACACCCCTTAATTGAAATCAACCAACACCTATTTGATCCATGGGTCAAACATTCGGACAAGGAAAGTATCCATGGATAGATCTGTGATCTATAATTGTCGCCCTATATCTAATCCACCGTTCTGATAAAATTTTGATATTCGAAGTTAGAGATCCGCTGGGTTAGATAAGACCCATTGGATGGTGGATCCAGATCCGTAAAGATGGCCATGTATAGATTTATCCGTGTTTGCCTTCCCAGTGAAAGACAGATAGCTCAGATATTTAGCTCAGGCGAAAATCCAAAGGCTTCATATTCCGGTAGTAGCAAAGCTGATACGAACAAGCAAAGAACGGACCAAAAGGTACTCAGAGTCTCAAACTGCTCAAAAGATTAGGGTTTCTTTGTGTGCGTTGGTTCTGATTTTACTGTGATTCATCAGCTAAGTTCGTGTGATTCCTGATGTTCGAGATTATAATTACTGATAAGTTAGGGTTTTTTGTGGTATTTCTCTGCAACTTTGAACTACGGCTGATGAACACTTAAGAACCTAGACTTTTAGATTCAAGATTTGTTTTCCCTGTTTCAATGGGGAAATGCTGTTTTACATAAATTAGTTGATGAGATAAGAACCCAGATTCTCAGGTTGAGTTTTCTTCTGTATTTTGCAGTTGATATTCTGTAATTTACTTGATAGGGTTGAAATCCGTGGAATCTGATTTTTCATATTGGATAAAAATGGTCATTTTTTCTGTTTATCAGCAATTCCATTCCTAATGTAAATACCCAGATGCCAATGTTGCTGAAAATTTCATTTTTTATTTTAGTTTTGAGTTCGAGGACTTGCATTTTCGCTTTTATTCTGTTGCACCTAGTAGCCACTCTTCTTCATTTGTCATTTGTTAGTCTAGACCACTTAACACTTCAATTTAAGCTCTAGATTGCTGAGTTTGTATTCTATTTATGCAGATTCCCTGACAGTACAAACCTTAAAAAACATGAAGGTTCTCAGTTATACCGGCATTACAAGACCCAGTTTATTGCTTGCACACCCAGAGTTATCTGCTATTACCTTCCGTGGCCATCCGTTGAATCCTTCATTGACTCCTCGAATCCTGAGTTTAGGTGAGAAGAAAATTAGCTTGACAACCAGAACTCAGTATGCCGTTGTTGAGAGAGCTGGTTCGAGTTCTTTGGGTTCGTCTTTGACGAAGTCACCCTCCACCTATGTGGGTCAGAAACAAAGAGGTTCCTCCCTTTACAGTAGGCCTAGTTTGCTAGAAATGAAGAATGACAGGATTGCTAACCGTGCCAGGGTTTATGAGTTCTTGAGGGGGCTTGGCATCATTCCCGATGAGCTTGACGGGTTGGAGCTTCCTGTCACAATAGAGGTAATGAGGGAGCGTGTGGACTTCCTTCACAAACTAGGCCTTACAATTGAAGACATTAACAACTACCCCCTTGTTCTTGGCTGCAGTGTGAAGAAGAACATGGTTCCTGTGCTTGATTATCTTGGGAAATTAGGTGTTCGGAAATCCACTTTTACAGACTTTTTGCGAAGATACCCACAAGTTCTCCATTCTAGTGTCGTGATAGACCTTGCACCTGTGGTCAAGTACCTCCAAGGGATGGATATTAAGCCGAATGATGTCCCTCGGGTTCTTGAGCGGTATCCAGAAGTACTTGGGTTCAAGCTCGAGGGGACCATGAGCACCTCGGTGGCATATTTGGTTGGAATTGGAGTGGCAAGGAGAGAGATTGGAGGGGTTCTAACCAGATACCCGGAGATATTGGGTATGCGAGTTGGCAGGGTGATCAAGCCTTTTGTGGACTACCTTGAAAGCTTGGGAATTCCAAGACTAGCTGTAGGAAGGTTGATTGAAAAGCGGCCTTACATCCTTGGATTCGTGTTAGATGATCAAGTGAAACCAAATGTGGAAGCCCTTTTAGAATTTGGTGTGAAAACAGTGTCACTTGCTTCCGTGGTAGCACAGTATCCTGAGATTATTGGAATTGATCTGAAGCCAAAACTTCTCTCTCAGTGGAGCTTGCTCAACTCGTGTATTGATGTGGGTCCTGAGGATTTTGGCATAGTTGTTGAAAAGATGCCACAGATTGTTAGCCTGAGTCAGTCTCCCGTATTGAAGCATGTGAATTTCCTAAAGAACTGTGGGTTCTCCTTACAACAAGTGAGAAAGATGGTCGTGGGGTGTCCCCAATTGCTTGCATTAAATCTTGACATTATGAAGCTTAACTTTGATTACTTCCAAACAGAGATGGGCAAAGAATTGGATGACTTGGTTGCCTTCCCAGCTTTCTTTACTTATGGTCTAGAGTCAACAATAAAGCCTAGACATTGGAAGGTTGTCAAGAAACACTTGAAATGTTCTCTTGGATGGCTTCTTAATTGCTCTGATGAGAAGTTTCAGGAACGGATGAACTACGACTCTATTGACATGGAGGAGATGGAAATGGAACCATCATTCAACATGGATACATTGTTGGAACCAAGGGGAGACGAGTCATCCTCTGAAAATGAGGACAGCGATGAGGAGTATATGTAGAAGGATGATGATGCAGGCCTTTAAGCAATCACTATCTGTGCTTTTTCAGGTTTAATATCTTGTAGGATTAGTGGAGTAGTATCTGAAATGTATTGACTTGTAATTTTGAATCACTTAACATATTATTTCTCTTGTAAATTTACATTGAATGAACAAGAATCCAGGGGTGAAGGTGTTTTAGATCTCATTCTTTTACCTAAATGTGTGATTATGGCCTTCATGTACTTTATGTGCTTCTGCTTCTCGAGAAAGCATGAAAACAAAGGGCTTTAAATAATAAGAGTTTTTATTCCTTTCTCTGTGGTTCAGTTTTGTGCAAAGTATTCAGGAACAACTTAGATTCTTTGTGCAAATGATTTGGAGAGGAGTGAAAGGAGTACTGAATCTAAGAAAATAATAACAATGAAAAAGAATTAGGAAAAGTTATATCAAACTCTTTTCTTATGACCTATAACATGGGTCTCTTTTGATGATTGAGAGAATTGTTTTCCTCTTGGGCTTCACCAGAACTGTTAGCTCTCTATTTATTTTATCATGTCTAAGGAGAAGCTACTTTATCCATATGCTAGAAATATCGAGTAGCATCGACATCAACGGTATGTTACATGCACTGGATGTGGTCAAAAGAAGCCCAAACAAAGCTCTTTATAAAAAGTGATTTGTTAAAATATACACTTGTTTACAAAAGACACTTATTAGCTTATTTAAGATTTGCCAAACGCGGCATTAGACTTTGACCCTTTGCAATCCCCTCAACCACTCAGCATTATATATATATATATATTACTGTTTTGAAGGTTTTAGGCACAATGCAGGCAAGAAAAAACAGAGCCATGGGGACAAGAAAGCTCCTGCAACTAGACCCAAGGATAAAGACCCAAAAACACATTTGCCCATACAATAATATTTAATCTTTCACAACAGAGCTTTCAGAAGTTGTCTTCTTCCTAACAACAGTGTACTAACAAAAACCCAAGCGATGCATGAAAAGAGCTGCAAACTATTAAGCAATTAGTTGAAAGTTTGCACTAGATAAAGGCATCAAGCTACTGCTACTTTTCCTGTTCTTCTCTTCCCATGAATTACTTTTGCCACAGCCATTGAGAAAAGAGTAGAAGTCATGAAGAATCGAAAAAAGAGAAACAAGAGAACAGAACTTATACTTGTGCTAAGTAAAGACATTAATTAGCTCTTATACATATGGCCAGAAACATCAAGGTACATAGAGACTACATCCTACCCCATACGAACACTGCCCACCGACCCATTGCTCGATCAGCATGGGCCATCTCCTAAGTGGTAAATTCCATATTGGGTGTGTTTGATCAATGTGTTGTAGGATATGCCTTTACCCATTGAGATGACCAAACAATTGAGAGTCTAGATTGATGAATCTTTAGTAATGAACCTTAATGGGGTTTAGGACCAAAACCCCATTTGTCTCATCGCATCGACAGTTGCCAAATAAAGTGGAAGCATAAGTGCAAAACATGAAACGGGAATTCTGAGCTTTTCTTAACTTTGTTATAGAAGTTTGGAAGATTAAGCATCAAGTAAAGTATTATGAAAAAGCAAAACAAATCTAGATCACCCTCTTGTGCTTTACTAGCAATTACAGTAGAAAAGTGCCATATTGAACTTTTTAACTGTTATATAAGTTTAGATGGGAAAACATCACGAAAATGCAAAATATCTCTAGATCACCCTCTTGTACTTTACTGGCAATTACAGTAGAGATTCTACTTGTTTTGAGAATCATAGCTCAAATACCCTTTATGGTGTGAGTATGATCTGAAACATATCGAGGATCAAAACCCATATGTGCTTGAATATATACAAGAAAAAATGAATATACACCAAATCAATACCTAGAAATTGTGTAGTTTTCATTACTTTCTCATAGAGATTAGGAGAAACAGGGGGGAAGAAAGCATCTAAGGTTAGAGTCTTGGTGGGGCTCTATGGTCATGTGAGACATGCTTTTGGTCTCCTATCGCATACAATGTTATCCATTCCGAAGACTTTCCCAAAAGTGTTTTGGAATTTTGCTTGGAAACACTTTCAAGAGAAGGCACCATTTACTTCAATCACCAAGTTGTTCTCTCTCTCTCTCTCTCCCTCTCCCAAATATTCCTTTATGGAAGGGAGAGGGAGAATTCATGGTGATGTTAGGTATCCATCTAAATATTCTCATGCTAAAGAGAAACTTACAAAACTTGTCAGGCAAATGGATAATCCAAACTACCTCTTTGACTTGTTTAAATGTATGGGATAATAACCTTTGTGGAATTGCACTCTAAATAAGTATTATGATGAGTGATCTGGTGTAACTCAAATTCTAACTTATGTAGCTATTCTCAGTTTACTATTGACCATCTCTAGAATCTTGAAACCACTGTAGCATAATTTTTTGTAAATTACCCTTTAAAAATCTAATTGTCTCTGACTAATGATGAATTGTTTAGCTTTATTTTGAAATTGAATTAAAGGAACTTCAAAGTTTCATAATTAATCAATCAAACACCTACATAAATCGATTAAGTACAACTGTTGGGATATCTATGATTAATTGCATGATCCAAATCACTGGTTTGTGACTTTTTCCCCTTTTTTTTTACTTATAATCCCTGTGCCAGAGAGGCAAGTCGTAATGTGAATTTAATTAGAATAAGAACAATCAGATCTCGAACTAGAAAGTTAGTTGGCTATTGAAGATAATCGATTTCAACTGATGGATGACAAAATGGTTGGACAGCCTGACATTCATACGATTTCCATTAAGCACCATATTTTGGTCCTGTGTCTGGCAGTCAGAGGTTTGGACCCAAACATATGATGGGTCCCAATCTAAGACATTCCACGTGGCCAAAAATCAATATGATCGGATGACATCAACCACTGATTTTAATTTTTTACCGCGTACTTTGAACAGTGAAAAGTTGTTGATAAAAGTTTCGGAGAAAAGTATGCAGATCAGACGGTGCAAAATATCCGATCATAATGATTTTTTTGTCATAATAACCCCACCTAACAAGGAAAAATATTCATGTTTGATTGATGAAATCAAGTAAAAACTATCGTAATTGATAATCCCCCACAGTTTTTGAAACTCAAAGGCTCAAAACAACTGGAAAACTGTCCAGACAAAGACAAAAGGGAGGGATTGTATTTTTAAAACAACTCCTCAAAGAAAAGAAGCCCATTGCACAGTGTCATCAAACCCTCAAAACCTTCCCACAAAGATCAAACTCTCAAAGATCATTGCTTTCTAGGTTTTGAAACCTTGACGCTTTCTTAGGACTTTAGGCCTCTCACCAGACCCTGTTTTCTTGGAACATGGGTTTTGTGCAGAAAACCCCGTGTAAGACCTAAACAGAATCTCAATCTTTTTCTTGAAAGAAACCCCCCATTTCGTCATCATCAGACCCCTATTTGGACTGTTGCTATTTAGGGTTTTGTTTCCTTGAATTTTGCTTCAAATGCTCTGTTTCTTAGCCATGGTCTTGTGTGGAGAAGTACAACCTTTAAGACCCACCACACGTACTGTGTGAGAAACCCCATTACAGGATCACAGATAAATCTCTCAGGGTTTTGCTTTATAGTTAGAGATGGGTTTTTTGTAGCTTCTTATTCAAAATACCAGGTGCCTTTTCTTTGAAGAACCCAGATCAGAAATGGAAATTCTGTCAAAGAAGAGTTTTTAAATTGCTTTTTTTTTTAGGGGTTCTTTTGGAATTGAGGAATTTTAGTTGAAGACCTCTCAGGGAAAACCCAGATGACAATCATCATCTGATAACCGTAATTCTCTCTGTAGAGACGAATATTAGATCATTTCTGTTTAGGGTTTGTTGCAGACCATTGGCTTCTTACAGTATAGGTTCTGAATTCTGCTCTCGAAACATGGGTTCTTCGCAAAAACCCTTCTGTAAAAGCCAGAATGTTACTTCCACGAATACCCATTTCACCACTTCCACCATGAATTGCAATCCCTTCAGAGTTTAGTTCTGTTCCTTTGCTGTTGCTTCTAGGGTTCTTGCTAAAAAAAAACTGGGCTATTTTAGGATTCATTCATAGTTTTCTCCCAAAAGATGGGTTGTATCCATGGAAAGTGTTGTAGCCGTTACCCGCCGTCGTCCGATGGGGATACTCAGGACTTCCGAGAGACTGGTATACATAGTGGCAACAACGTAAATGCATATGGCAACTATCGCCACATACTTACAGAGAGGTCATTGGAGTCTGCTGATGTCCCTTCGCACAACTTCCAGTTGGAGTATTCGGTCCTCACGCAACGAGGCTACTACCCCGACTCGCCTGATAAAGAAAACCAAGACAGTTTCTGCATCAGAACCCAAATTCAAGGTAACCCAAATCTTCATTTCTTTGGAGTTTTTGATGGGCATGGCCACTTTGGGACTGAATGTTCGAAGTTTGTTAGAGATAGGCTAGTAGAGATCCTTTCAAATGATCCTACATTGTTAGAGGATCCTGTAAAAGCTTATAATTCAGCATTTTTAGCCACAAATTCTGAACTTCATAATAGCGAGATAGACGATTCTATGAGTGGTACAACTGCAATCACCGTTCTTGTTTGTGGGGATACCCTTTTAGTCGCAAATGTGGGTGATTCAAGGGCTGTTATTGCTGCTAAGATTGGGAATCGCGTAATCGCTGAGGACCTCTCTTATGACCAAACACCATTCCGAAAGGATGAATGTGAGAGGGTTAAGCTTTGTGGGGCCAGGGTTTTGAGTGTCGATCAGGTGGATGGGTTGAAAGATCCAGATATTCAGAACTGGGGTAATGAAGAGAGTGATGGTGGTGATCCTCCAAGGTTGTGGGTACAAAATGGGATGTATCCTGGGACTGCATTTACAAGGAGCGTGGGTGATTGTACAGCTGAGAAGATCGGTGTGATTGCTGTTCCAGAGGTGTCAATGGTTCAGCTTACACCTAATCATCCATTCTTTGTAGTTGCAAGTGATGGGGTTTTCGAATTCCTCTCCAGCCAAGCCGTTGTCAGTATGGTAAGACCCATGGCAACTTGCTATAAGAGATAAAAGAGCCATCTTTAATTCCTTTTTCTGTTTGTGTTTCCGATTCTCCATCTTTTCCGTTGTACTGTTTTTCCTTGGTAAGGCCAATTTATAAGACTTAGTCACCATTTGAATTTGGATGTTTGTTTATAATTTTTATTGCTCAATCCAACATTCCTGTAGTTTTAGATTAATAGGATGTGTTTCATTAATTTTGTAATGTCAGGTCTTGGCTTGTCCCTTTTTTCTTTCTTTTTTTTTATTTAAATTCAATTCTCATTGCCTATCAGGAAAGACAACTTTAACATTAATGCATTATGTATGTATGCGTGTGCATATCATGTACATACAGCCATCAAATATTTCCTAAACTATTAGCATTTAAATAGTTGATTATAAAAGCAAATATAGAGAATAATTTATCTAGATGAATAAAATTACCGTTTATAATTAACCAAAATATTAAACAAATAAGTGAAAAAATATCTTCTTTTTTTTATAGAAAAGTAGTGCTCTTAAATCTTAATAGACCCGTCTTGATATATGTGACTAGTTGGTTACAGTCTCAATAGCCAATACTAAATAGATTGCAGTTCTGTGAATTGATATGCTGATTACCAGTCCATTGTTACTGGGATGCCCATTTCCCCTCACCAATTCTTGAATTTCTTGCTTTCAATTTTTGGCATCAAGATAATTACAGAGATACATTTTTGTAGAGCAAGATGTCTTCTGCTTCTGTTTTTGACATGCTTTCCATGCTCGTTTCACTGCCTGGTAATTTTGATATGCCCTTTGACAATTTACTATATCTGTACTGTAACACAAATCTATAAAGAAAAAATGTTTCCTAAGATAGCTTTTAGTTGAGATGAACATTTGACTATGTTGTGTTTTGCCATAGATGAATTTTGTACCCATCAACTGATGGTCCACCTCCCCTGTGTGACCCTTATGTCTCCATGACACTGAATTTGGTACATTCATATTGGTGAGTGAAACTATATATATATATATATATATATATATATATATATATTAGTATGGATGTGTATGCACATGTACGATATTGGTGATGCCATGTCAATAGTGACAAGTGAGAATTAACAAGAGACCCATCAGTGCCGCGAGGACTCTCATTTCTAGAAAAAATGGGATGAAACGAAAATTCCAATGTGAGTTGAATTCCTTCCAACCACAAGGCCGCTTTCTTGCAATTATGGAGCAAGAACAGCTCCATTTTGGCTGATCTGATATCTTCTCATAGAACCTCCTAGCAGTTATTCTAATTTCTAACCATCCAGAAAGCAATTGCGATGCAAAAGTATGGGTATCTAGTGCTACCAATCACATATTACAGATCTTGTTGTCATTTTAAATCATAGTTACCCGAGCGAGAGCGAAAATGAGTAGTGACGAGAAAGCGAGAAGTGAGGCTAAAAAAATTCATGGGAAACGAGAAGTGAGAAATGAGATATTTGTTGTCTCACTCCCGTTAGAATTTAAGTCATACCTTAGATTTTGCCTTACAGGGGATATGTGTGAAAATTAAGCACCTTAGACTATAATGGATTTTGTATGAAAACTGAGGGGGAAAAATACCGGAAAGGACACACGTCAGCTGCAAATGTTCACCTCTGGTTTACTGGTAGAAGGTAGAAGTTGGAGGGTGTGATACCCTGACCTGTACTCCGATGATAAAGTAAGTAGATGAAGAAGATGATGAACAGTAAAACAAATAGGAGAACTGACAAAATATGTCTATCTTTTGATCCCCGTAACACTGAAATTCTCGGGGTATTTATAGGTTAACCTTTGGTATGGCCATAGATGACCATAGATGCCCATAGATGCCCATACCACGTGTCCTGCACTCATTACCAAATATGTCAGTAAAATCTACCACCTGTTGCATCACACGTGAAAGCCTACCATTAGTTCAGTCGGTTGAGTCTGACAGCACACAGAAGTGACCTGCATTAAATACCGAGTCAGTGCTTTCGGCCCACTTGTCAGAACAATCGATCGCCTCCTGCTTATCTCCTCCTGCGAGTCGGTCTCGTTGTTGACTCGAGCTCGAATACGTTGTATATGTCTTAAAATATGACCTGGACATCCTTATCTGAATTACGGCGAGTTCGTTGTTCAATTAACACCGGAAACGTTGTCGAGAATACAACGTCTACGTTGTACGCAAGACAACGGAAACGTTGTCGAAACCACAACGAGAACGTTGTTTCGCAAGACCACGGATACGTCTTAATTTGTACAACGCGAACGCTATGCATCAGATAATGTGTATCCTCCTATTTTAAGCACGTGACTCAAACATACGTCCACGTGTCACTTTCGTGCACAAAACAACAAAAGCCAGCTCGTTCCCCAACGTTAATTAGTTTTTACGAATTTTATCCCTTACAATTTGCCCCTTTATGAGGCTTAGAACGTAGTTCGAAGTGTCATAAACGGACAAAAGAGCGACAGTCCATACCTCAATTTTCTGCCGGCACCTGGATCGCTGCGTGGTTTACGCTGAGAAGATAGAACGCCCAAGCCAGCTGGTTTACGCGTGCGAACCGTCATGCCTCATTAATGCAAGACAGACTGTCATCATTACCGTTTCGGAATTCAAAACGCTTTATATCTCTGACGGTTATTTTCTTTACGTGAAACGTCGATCCTGCCATCAGTCTTTCCGGCTTTGACACAGGTGTACGGCTCTGATGGAGGGTATTCTGGTCTTTTCATTTCTCTAAGGTATCTATAAAAATCTCTCTTGGCTGCTTCATTTCACTTATCTTGCCATTGAAGTACTGTTACTCTGCCTCACTTGCGTCTCAAGCAAAAGTTCAAGCTTTCTTCAAACTCTCGTTTCTCTTCGCGGTACGTTCTTCTCCTTTTTCTTACTCTCTTCATTGATTTTGCTTCTCTTTCTTCCTCTTCTTCTCTGTCGTCAGTCTGCCCATTTTTTTCCTTTTCCTTCCTATTATTCTTTGTTCCATTCTCCTCAACCCATGGCTGCCGAGACACCCATAGAATCCCTTAGGCTAGGTGAAGTTAGAGGCCAATCCGAAGATGAAGCTAGCTGTACTGGTAGCGCACCGTATGGTGCCTACATCGAGAAATCTTCTGCCCTACGCCAACAACAATTAGCATACCTTAACCATTTCAGAGAACGTTTCGAGTTTCCCTCCCATGTCAATCTTCACTTCAAAAGAGAAGATGCCTATATTGACAAACGATCAGCATGTATCGTTGTCTACCTCTCCCAACTCGAAGCCGGTCTTCGATTTCCCCTTCATCCCGTTCTGGATGAAGTCCTTTCCACCCTACACCTTGCCTCAAGGCAAATGCACCCCAGCTTCTACAAGTATATGTCTATGATGATCAAATTCATCAAGGACGGGTACCCTATAGAGGCTAGACACCTTTTTCATTTCTGTCACGTCGTCAGATGTCGAGGTACTGACGATGGCCCACACAATTATTATTCCTGGAACAAGAAGCCGTTGTACCCAGACCACGTTTCCGGCATCTTGGACAGAGAAAGAGGGTGGAAAGCAACTCCCTTCGTTGTCTCTGGGGGTTGGAAAGCTGAAACTTCCACCGTGCCCAATGTTTTCCAAGATAAACCAGGTAACACGATACCGTTGTCCGTTGTGTTTTTACTTCTTCTGTCTTTCCGTCCCATCGTCCGTTGTCTGTTTACTTTCTTCGCCCTGCTTACTTTCGTTGTCTGACACTTTAACTTTTACTTTTGCAGTTGAAGGAAAGAAACTTCCCTTCAAAAAACTCGCGCCTGAAGAGGAAAGTCTTTTTACCAACATCAAGCGCGTACGAGGAGGGGAGTACATCCGGTGGACACCACTACCACCTGATACTTGGAGCCTTTTCAGCAGCTCGAATCCGTCTCCTCCAAGGCAACAAGGCACCTCTTCCTCCTCACCCGTAATTGAGCCAAGCTCGGAAGAAGAAGATATGGCCGGCACCAACCCTCCTGCGTTGATCCGAAAGCCAAGGACAACTCGTCCTGCAACTGCGCTGCCCCCTCTTCCACCTCCTCCAAAAACAATTCCATCCACAACGGGAGCGCCTTCCAAGCCGAAACGGAAGGCCATGACCCAGGCCGAGTTCGAGGCCAGAAAGAAGAGAAAAGAAGAATAGCGCCGAGGGAAGGACACTGCTCGTGCTGCCACTCCTTCCCCTTCTGCTCCCGCTACGCACCAAGGAGCTAAGGCTGCAACGGGGACACCTGTAGCCAGCATGATGCCTGCTGCTACTCCTACTGTGGCTGCCTCAAGTGCTTCGAGCTCCGCCCTGGTCACTGTTGCCACAACGGAGACAACCACACCTCTTCTCCCATTCGGAGCACCGCTTTCAGATGAGATCAACTGGTCACCCGACTTCACGCGCTTCGGGAGGCCCATTATCTACGACTCGGTGCAGACCTCAGAGAAGGTTGCTAGGGCCTTGACGCACTCCATGAGACTCCCCCAGGATATTGTTGATGTTGGCAAGATGTCCTTGCCTCAGGTTTCCTATGCAGCCTGCCAGTTCATGGCCTCGGTACGACTTCTGTTCTTTGGTTTGCTTTATTCAATTCTCGTTGTGACAAACTGATATTCTCAATCTTGTGTATCATAGCTGAACGTCCTCCTCCACGAGCTATGTGATCGTAGTACTTACCACTACAATCACCTCAAAGACTCCATCAGCTACTGGCAAGGAAGGACTGAGGCGCTGGAGCAAACTCTCGCTGAGGATCGCCTCAAGATTGAGTTTGATCTGTCCCAAACCCGAGCTGAAGTGGTGCGGGTGGAGGAGAAATTCATTGCCGCCCTCAAGGGGCAAGAGAAGGCTGAAGGCGAAGCTCGAGCAGCCAAGGAGGGAGAGAAGAAAGCCAAACAAGAAGTGGAGAACGCCGTTCTCCGGATCAGCGAGTTGGAGCTCGTCTCCCAGACTCTGAGCAGGCAGCTAGAGGAAACTGAGGCAGCGAGAGCCACACTGATGGAGGAGCTCGAGGAAGCCAAAAGAGCTGAAGAGGCAATCGAGCAGACGGTGACCATGAGACTGCAACAACACTATCAGTCTCAGCTGGACACTCTTCTCGACGAGGATAGGGCAGAGACCGAGAAGGAGGTGATCAATATGCTCCGCCAACAAGGTCGACTGAAGGAAGACAACGAGGAGGACGTGACTACCTTCTCCGAGCTCCAGAGCAAGGATGTCATCGACCTCGACAACGAACCCGAATTTGAAGGAGTTGAGAAGCCACATCCCCTCGAAGGTCCTGCACCTCTTCCATCTGAACCATTCTTTGAACCAGCTGCTCCTGAAGCTCCTCCAGTTGCCGAAGTTCCTCCTGTTGCTGTTGAAGCTGCTGAAACTGCTGATGTTGCTGATCCTGTCTCTCCTCCCGCTGTCCTTGCTGATGCTGCCGACTTTTAATTTCTTCTCTTCTTACTCTCTTCTGCTAGTTGTAATGCATCATCTTCTTCCCCGAGTTATGGGGTTCTCTGTATTTGACCCAGCAATGGGTTTTTTCTAAATGAATGATCATTTTCTCTTTCCCTTTTGTTTTTCTTCGTATTGGAACTCGAAGTTGCAGAGCTTGAACAACGTATACATACATGAAAAAATATAATATAAGTGTATGAACATGTTTTATGGATCATAGAATTAGACATGATCACAAATAACTCATAACGTAGGCACTTTGAGCATATATAAAGGAATCCTTTTTGTGACGATTGATGCACACCGAACAAAGCACTCTGAACCATATACACAACGGAAGCATTCATACAACGGAAAAGAGACATAGGCCTAGATACATCTTTATGTAGTTCATTGTGAATGTAATCTGACAAATAAAATTCCATAAGATGAACATAAAGTAACTCAGTTTCGAGACACTTGCTCAGAGGATGTCATTAGGATAAGCCACTGGATTTGCTCAGATGACATCCTTAGGATAAGCCACTAGTGTCTCGTTGTGAGTATGACGTCCAAGCGAAATTTTATTCGATTTTGCAAAACATTCATAATATTACACTGATGTTCCAGACAACGAGTTGATGTAAAAACTTCAAAACAATAATTTAAATGCTCATGTAATAATACTGGAAAACTTTTTATTGCAACAACTCATTTATTCACCACAGATTCTATTGAAAGAATTGCCTCAAGTTCATAATGTTCCAGGATTTATGAATGGGATTACCTTGCAGATCTTTCAAGTAGCAAACGCCAGGACTCCCCAATCGTTCTACGATATATGGTCCTTCCCAATTAGGTCCCAACTTGCCACTGTTAACCTCCCTGGTATTCTGAAAAACTTTGCGGAGAACGAGATCCCCGACCTGAAGGACTCTTCGCTGTACCTTTTGGTTGTACGCCTTCCTTAGCTGTTGCTGGTATCTCTTCGTCTGAATGCTGACATCTTCTCGCTTTTCTTCTAACAAGTCGAGGTGAATGGCCATGAGCTCAGCGTTCCTGTCTTTCTCTCCACTGTTCTTCTTGTTATGCCAAGAGCGTAATGTGGGCAAACTAATCTCAGTAGGAATGACAGCTTCCATGTCATAGGCCAAAGAGAAAGGTGTTTCGTTTGTAGGACTCCTCGGTGTCGTCCTATACCCCCACAATACGTTGTGCAGCTCGGTAGTCCACTTCCCCTTCGAGTCTACTATGTTCGAACGCATCAAGCCTTTCTTGCATCATCTGCTGGTGTCTGGTGATCTGATCCAGAGCAGATTGCTGCCTTTGCAACATCATCAAAATACGATCAGAGACAGAAGGTTCGATGGGGGGGGGCATGGTCCTTCCTGGCTGGTCAGATGATGGACTGACCCCAGGGATGAAAGTCTGTGCAACAGAAGGTGCAGAGGGAGTGGCCTGAGGGGTTTGATTCTCAAGCTCGGGCACAGAAGTTTGATCAGTCATGATCACAAAGAGCTAAGGGAGGTTCGTTTATTATTTCCCACAGACGGCGCCAATTTTTGAGGGGGAAAAATACCGGAAAGGACATACGTCAGCTGCAAATGTTCACCTCTGGTTTACTGGTAGAAGGTAGAAGTTGGAGGGTGTGATACCCTGACCTGTACTCCGATGATAAAGTAAGTAGATGAAGAAGATGATGAACAGTAAAACAAATAGGAGAACTGACAAAATATGTCTATCTTTCGATCCCCGTAACACTGAAATTCTCGGGGTATTTATAGGTTAACCTTTGGTATGGCCATAGATGACCATAGATGCCCATAGATGCTCATACCACATGTCCTGCACTCATTACCAAATATGTCAGTAAAATCTACCACCTGTTGCATCACACGTGAAAGCCTACCATTAGTTCAGTCGGTTGAGTCTGACAGCACACAGAAGTGACCTGCATTAAATACCGAGGCAGTGCTGTCAGCCCACTTGTCAGAACAATCGATCGCCTCCTGCTTATCTCCTCCTACGAGTCGGTCTTGTTGTTGACTCGAGCTCGAATACGTTGTATATGTCTTAAAATATGACCTGGACATCCTTATCTGAATTACGGCGAGTTCATTGTTCAATTAACACCGGAAACGTTGTCGAGAATACAACGTCTACGTTGTACGCAAGACAACGGAAACGTTGTCGAAACCACAGCGAGAACGTTGTTTCGCAAGACCACGGATACGTCTTAATTTGTACAACGCGAACGCTATGCATAAGATAATGTGTATCCTCCTATTTTAAGCACGTGACTCAAACATACGTCCACGTGTCACTTTCGTGCACAAAACAACAAAAGCCAGCTCGTTCCCCAACGTTAATTAGTTTTTACGAATTTTATCCCTTACAAAAACGATTCTATTTGATTATTTTGCTTTTGGGTTGGAATAAAATAATATTAAAATCTCATGGAAAAAAATTTATTTTATGTTATTCGCGTAGAGTTTACGTTACTAGTTGTAGAGGCGCCCTATATTCTATCAATCTTTTACCCAAAAGGTTACAATCCAATGATACTTTATCAAGGTCTACATCGTAGACTAGGGTCAGTCCCATCATGTCTCACGTACATTGCCCCCTTTGAGCACTAAATGGAACGTGATGGAAGCGAGCTTCCAGGGAAGTGATCTCTGCACCCCGTACATAACTTCCTTGCAACTATGTTTTAAGTCCATCATTCATTTTTTGTGTAAGTTGGTTTTCTATGAGTGTCTTAGCCCTATCAGAACAACACCTCTATACTATTGCTTCTGCTTTTTGAACACCTTAGATTTTCTGCATCATAGTAGTTCTCTTTGTGTGTGTTGGCAGCCGGAGAAGAGAGCCCATATGCCTAACCCATCTGCAAAAACTTTCCTCCCCAAATAAAATATTTAGGAATTTCCCCTTCAAATACGTAATTCAGCACAAATTAATGAAATAAACTCTTGTTGTTCCTTGATTTCCGGCATCGAATCTGCTTTCTGTTTAGTAAATATAGATTGGTTTTAGTTTGGCCTTCTCATGCATAGAGCTTATGTTCAAAAGCCTCATATCTTATAGAAATTCTTGTGATGGTGAGAGTGACTTGTATTGTACCTTCTATTTAGAAATGGCAATTATTTTCATTTGTGGGGTACATTTACCCTCGGTCCTCATTTGTCCTTTAACATAGTGTCCACCATTTTATTTATGTAGGTTGCGAGTTATGCAGATCCCCGGGACGCATGTGCTGCCATTGCTGGAGAATCATATAAGCTATGGTTAGAGCATGAAAACCGGACAGATGATATAACGATCATCATCGTACACATTAAAGACCTATCTAATGTATGAATGGGACATATCTTCCTCTGGTTGCTCAGTTTGCTACATTTTTACGCTACGAGAATTCTGAGATCCCATGAGGTGGATGGACTGTATTTATGGTCTACCAGTGGAAATAGTGACATATGTTGTAATTATGCACAGGTAGGACCTACCTTTTGGTAGCGCCACTTGGAAATTCTCCTATGCTACAAACATACTCAATTGGGTGATTGAAAATGGACTACTATATTTTATTGGACCATTTTTGCCTTCTATTATCTGGCCATCCACAAGAATGTAATAGATTCAAAGGGTTACCATCATTCAGTTGGGGTGAATTTTGGTGTAGGAGAACCTATATCCCCCTGTGCACCTGCCACATGTACACTTTGTCTCTTCCACTTGCAGATTATAACACTCTCTACCTGCTGGACAAATTATTACCCCCATTTTACTCTACTGATTGGTTTTTGTTTATCAAATATCTTTCTTTTGATTGCATTAGTCAGGTGCTGGTGCTGCCGGTGGAACAAGTGGAGTTAATATTAAGCCAGTTATATTGATGACAGGAAACGGATCTCCTGACATATCCATTTCTACGGGATCAGAAGCTTACCGATCAATGAGAAGCAATTTCTCAGATCTGCAGGCTTGTCAGCACATCATTCCCTCTGAACGAAGCCCTGCATGTGTTGTCCCATCTCCAACACATCCCAGATCCTCAACGGTGGGTTTCTCATGCTGTGCAGTGTATCTTATAACCATTTTCTTCTTAACTGAGCATTATTTCTCTACTTCATTGCAGTGATCAAGTTAAATGTACTTCAGGAACTTGCCTCACATCCTCCTGTTTAATATACATCAAAATGGTATCAATCCGCGTCTCTGAATCTGAACTTTTTGTACTTGAAATACAACCACAAGTGAAATATACTTTTTGTACTTGAAATACACAACCACAAGTGAAATATATATATATATTATACTCTCTCTCTCCCTCCCCCCTTTCTTCTGTCTGTGTGTGTATCTCTTTACGGGAGAGATATGTTAGAGGGTGTTGTTTTGTAATCTTATCATTGTGGGTATTCATACCCATATTTTCCTCCATTTCCTGTGCAATAGTGGGGTCACTTGTCAATGCCAGCTTCACATTTGACGGGTCACTTCATGAATTGTGCCGCCCAGAAAGTGTGCCTAACTCTATTATCAAAAAAAATTTACCACTGCGGGATCATTAGTCAACTGGACGCTGCTGCTTTATGTTGCAACTGTGAGGTTGCACGTTCATCTCAGCAGTGGCTTCCAATTGTCAACTGTAAGATCAATAAAAGCCATCTTTTGGTTGAAAGATGAGGGAAACATGAAATTCGGATAATGTTTGATTGAGAATCCTGTTTCATCAATATAAATCATTGTTAATACATTACTGTGCACTGAATCTACCTTGTTTGCTCACACTGGAAGCAAAATAAATCTGCATTTTTTAGTTCAGCATGTAGCCTAATAAAAAGTTGATTTGTCTCCTAATACAGATTTGAACTGGGCATACCTACCCAAAGGGAAAAATAATGTTAGAAGTAACTCAATTGAAGCATAAATTTTGCCTTTGTTCAGATGCTAACTGATTGAATTATGTGTGGCAGATCACTGAGAAAGAGTTATTGATACATGCTAATGGTGGCAGAAGCAATTTGTTGCAGCTCTTGGTTTTCCGAGACAAGATCTACCTATTTACTAATCACTGGGCAGCAATTCCATGTTAGTGGACCCTACTACCACGAGTTTTGTTAACTGTGCAATCTGGCTTTCTGTTATTCAGGAGAAGGAAACAATACTCGTTCCTTGGCCCATTTCTTACACTAATCTTACATAAAAGAGGTGAGGAAACGGAAATATATTGTTGGAAGATGGTTGCGAAGCTTCTATGAGGAAGTATGGAGTTGTTGATAAGGTGAGCAATGGATTCGAATGGAAAGTGAAGATTCTGTTCCCAGTAAATTTAGAAAGAATAGATTCTGTAGGCTGGCTTGATGTAAAGCTCCACCATAATCTCATCCAAACTTACAGTTGTGATCCTCTCCATCTCTAATATTCTTTGGAATGCTGATTGTGATATACACTGGTGATTAATCCAAGTTCATTTTCTTCTCTAGCTGTTGTACTTTCTATCACATACTTTAAATTTTCTTGTATAAGCTTTCTGTTCTGATTTGTCGGGTTAGAGATGAAGTTGGTTTGATTTTGTTGGTGTTGACATTATTGAGAGCAATGCAGAATAATCTATGAAGATAACAAACCAAATTGAGAGGCTGTTTTCGCATTAACCTTTCATGTATTAATTTGCATATTTAACGGAGGGTGTCCCAAACCCTTCAAGGCAAGGAGTAGGACTAGTCCCTTTGGGTGTCCGCGCCGACCTGCCCGCTTGGAATTTTTCCTACAGACACCAGGGTAAGTCGAGGAGTAGGAGTTGAACACACGACTACAGGGAGCAAACCCAGGGTGTTAGCCAACTGCACCAACCCCTGGTGGGTCAATTGAACCCTGTAGGGAAACCTGTGGCATGGTGGTGGATGCACCATTTATCATAAATTTGACTGAGGCCAATGCCAAAACTAGCCATAGTTCCTTTCTGTTTTTTCAAAAAGAAAAAGGAAAAGGTTTCGGTTGTGTTCTTGTATCCTCAAAATGGTAAAAATGTTGTAGAGCCAAGTGAGACAGGCAAATCTAGCTTTAATCGAAGGCACCGGTTAATATGAGGAGTGGGGTCCATTGAAGAGGATGAACCCACAAGTTCACAGGTCCCAAGATCGAAACGTAGCTCTAGTAAACGACTTTTATGTTGATATTTTAAATTTTGAAGTTTATGTGTTTTAGTCCCACATCGACTAAATAATGTACTACCACGCCCTTTTTATATCGAAAAGTCGACATATTTAAGCACGACCTTACTTGAACAGGATCTGTTCTATAGGATCGTACCTCTGTATCCTTGAGATCTAAGGAGACAGGAATCAACGTCTGGTCGATGAATCAAGACCGTGTGATCAGAGCGTGATTAACGGCTAGAAATCCATGACCTGGATCCACCTGCTGTAGAGGATCGTTCTCGGCTAGCTCCGGCTTACCGAGATGGTCTCACGGTTGTCTGACAGACTCACCCACCATTTTTCGCTGAATCCGCGACGATTCTAGCAGACCCTCTGCCTTCTCTTTTGTTTCCTTAGGCTACTATAACAGGTCAACACATGTCTCTTTTAAACCCTCTTAACTGTGGTTAAGATTAATTACCCCTTAAGATTAAAAAATCTAACCTTTGTTTTCATAAAAAAAATATATATTAACCCTAAGGGTTAAAACTTTTGACCAGAGTTAAAAGGACAGTTAAAAGGGCTTTGTCAATCTCCCAAGTTCAATTGCAATTGGATGATCGGGACTCATCCTAACCTTCCAATCCAATGTTCCATGAATCAATCATATAATATATCCAGCAAGTATTGTCTAACAGTGAATTTTTATTTTTCCCCATTGCCCTTCAATTTCTATGTCCAATATTATGACCACAAAAACACGATGGGCATGTCCCAATAATAGTGTATATTTCCATGTGGGGATAGAAGATTTGGGTTCGAGGATCAATGAGAAGGTCACCCTGTCTATTAACCTAACTCCTAACTAATCTATTAACCTAAATAAACAAAAAAACATAATGACCACAAAAAATTTTGCAGTCTCGACTATTTTCATGCGAAAAGATGAAATGATTTTTCATTATCTCAATTGATTATCCTAACAAATCAGACAATTCTAAGGAGCCCAATTCCTAGCCCCAACTCGAAATTGCATGCAAACCCTCATCACATCAGCATTCGATGCATTAATCCTAAGCGGTTAATGCCAACGTTTCGGGGTGTAGGGGCGCACATGAGTGGGGGCTAGTGTTGGAGGACTCCTTGACATTATCCTAACAAATATTACTAGAAGATTAGATTTCTGAGCACTGGATGCAATGGGCACATGTGAATATCGCCCCACATATGGATAATTTCGTTGTTGCACAGCGAAACCTCAATGTGTATTTTCCCTTGTTTTTTTGCTTTATCTTTTTATTTCTTTGTAACTTTTGTAATCATTTTATCACCAAAATATATATTCATATAAAATTTGAGGTACTATGTTTAGATCGACGGAAAAGATAAATAAGCACACATCAAAGAGAAAATAAGAGATATATGTGATTTGGCAAATAACCTGTATTCGTCCACTAGTCAAGACCCGATTACTTCTTCCTTATTTAGAGAAACCTTGAGAAACCAATACAAATCACTCAAATCTCAAATTAAAGCTCAATTCAAGCTCAGAGCCTCTTGTTCACCTCATTCAAGTCATTTTCTCAATGAACCCAAAAAATAATTTCTATCTATTCTCCCTTCAACCTTTCTCAAGCCTTAGTATGCATAAACCTTTTCTATTATCTTCCACTCCCAAGAGGACTGTCAAGGCTTTCCTCGAGAGCAAACCCCGTTCTCCCTGAAAGCCCTAAGCACTCATATTTCCATTATTTCAAAAACCCTAGACCTATTATAGACTTAAAACCGGAGTCCTAGACACTTAGAAAAACTCCCTCCCAAAATAATAGTTTTCAAGCATAATCCCGGACTCAAAACTGTAAGACCACTCCAGCGGAGCCTAGCGCCACCCGAGTGGATTGATCCATGGCCTTCACATGCGCGAAACCGTTCGAGCGATGCCTCTAGGAAGTTCAGAATTGAGCCAATTTCTTCACAATATATTATTGTGATTGATCATGTTGGAAGCAAAATCAATCTGCTTTTTGTAGTCAATCTACTTTTTGTAGGTCAGCATGTAACCCAATAAAAAGTTGTTTTGTATCCGGATATAGATTTGAACTGGGCATACCTACCCAACGCAAAAAAACAGGAAAAAAAATTGTTATAAGTAACTCTTCAACTGAAGCATAAATTTTGTCTTTTTTCAAATGCTAATCGATTGAATCATGCGTGGCAGATCACTGAGAAAGAGTTATTGATACATGCTAATGGTGGCAGAAGCAATTTCTTGCAGCTTTTGGTTTTTCGTTACAAGATATACCTACTCACTAATCATTGGGCAACAATTTCATGTTAGTGCGTACTACGAGTCTTGTTAACTGTGCACCCTGGCTTTCTGTTCTTCAGGTAGATGTACTTACGTGTTTCCGGCTGGCAACATTGTCCCGCCCCCATTGGGGACTGTAGATCCTCCATTGTTTTCCTGCCATTAAAGCCACCATAAATGTTAGCACGATTGATCTAAGACCTTGGCTTAAGATCCCGTACCCTTGTTGTCTCTTGATTCATGGATCCTAGTGCCCTAAGAGATCTTAAGAGACCCACCAACTGACATCCCGTGCACATCTATGACCACAAGAATTTGTTTTTATGGAGTAGCTCGGGAAATGTCATCGTTATGTTTCTTCATTGAGCACTCTTCCAACTCTTGTTGGATATTTAAAAGAAAATAAATCATGAGTTTTTGTTTTTGTTTTGAAAACAAAATGTGTTTTTGAAAGTTGCTTTTCAAAGTAAAAGTTTAGTCTCATATTGAAATACTACCAATACTTTGACAAGTATATATAATGTAGAACCGCGGAACTTTTTTTTTTTTTTTTGCATATGTCTTGGAATGTATGTCAAAGCATGATGCATTTGTAATCTTCATTTTTCATGAAATGAAAAGTTGGAAACCTTCGAGAAGTAGCAAGAATGCTATAACTTAATTAAATAAAATATTTATTAATATGTCATAGCCTTAGAAAGGTCTTAGTCATGTTTAGAAAAGATTAGAATGGAAGTGGGATAAGTTCAAGTAGTGGATTGAGTGCAAAAATAGACTCAGTGTTGAAATTTGCAGAGCACCGATCACTCGGTCCAGAGTAGCGATTGATCGGTCCACAACCGATCAATCGGTATCGGTCGACTGACTAACTAATTTGTATGAGGAAGTTTTACAGAGAAGGTGTTTTCAACCGACCGCTCGGTCAAAAACACCAGTCGCTCAGTAGGCGACCGATCGCTCGGTACTGACCACCGATCGCTCGGTCATTCGCATTTTTGCATAATTTCATTAAGGGCTTTTTCATCTTTTGGGCGCTACACCCTTGCCTATAAGAGCTTGTACGAGCCTTGGGTCCTCATTCATCACACTTAGAGTATTTTGAGAGAGAGGGAGAGAGTAGAAAGAGATTTTAAACCCTAGGGCATCATCTTGAAGCAAATCAAGAGTTTTGAAAGCCCAAGATCACCCCAAAGGCTTGGATTCTTCAAATCTAAGGCAAAGCACATGAGGAGCTCGTTCTACAAGTTAGGGCGGCATCTTTCTCGGCAAGAGCAAGGGTTTTCTTCCTCTATTTAAGGTCGGTATCCTATGCTACCCTCCTAGTTCATATTTTTTCTTTTTCTTTCCTTCTTCCTTGTTTTCCCTAAAGTATGAATATGATACGAGATGGATGGTTGTGTGGAAATGGATGTTGGGCGATGGATGCCGTGTATATGTTTATGATAAATGAAATGGGAGGGGCATTGTTCAACATGTTGTGAAAATTAACTCATCTAGAAAAGCATGATGCAGGCTTTACCCATAATGTACACACCATATGTTTGATGAAATGTCAATGTGAAGAGAATGAATCATGAATTAAGAAAAGAATGGTTTAATGTGTATGAAATTTTCTAGGGTTTATGATAGTGTGATTAATTGCTTTCTCTAGCAGTATGAATAATTACTTGTAGAGATTAATGTTATTCTATGCATTGTTGAATCCCAAACTATGCATTGTTGAATCCCAAATATCATATTTAATTCCAAGTCAAAATATGTACACAATTTCACAAGCACAGCATGCATGACATGGTTTATCGGTGTTTTCTAAACCAAAGGTTTTATTCTCGATTCATGATTACTACGACAAAGCCAAATGTGAGGGTTGGTAATTAGAGGAAGGGCATATCTTAAGATATGTTTTGTCTCACTTTTGACAAGAACAAGAACAAGCATTGCATATGAGGGAATTTACACTTCCCTCCCTTCAAGATTGAAAGAGGGGTCTCCCCTCCCTTACAATTGCATCTCATTTAAAGAGGGGTCTCCCCTCCCTCGCAAGTGCATCTCATAAGTTGTATGAGCATGTTTAAATTCCAAGCAAGCATGCATGTATGACACGAAAAGATAAGAAATACATGATATGACACGACAAACAAGACATGACATGACACGACAAAACGAACAAGACAGAACATGATAAGACAAGTTTTCAAACATGAAAGGAGTATTTCAAGTCAAGTCAAGCACATGATGTTTTCAAGGGTTTTTTTTCCGACTTTGATATGAGGCAAGCATGAACTATCAACTGTTTACTTTTCCGTCAATTATATGAATTGCTTCCTACTTATTTCTGTTATTATTATGATATGACTGTTGGTTAGTATTTGGTACCCACTGAGTATTCCATGCTCAGCCATACTTTTGATGTCGGTAGGTGTTAGTGGAGTGCCCGCTCCTTTTGACATCTGTGCTCCCGATCCATGGGAGGAAGAGGAGTACATTGAGGAGGTCCCTGCTGTGGAGCCTCATGTGGAGGACTATTATTAGGTGGCAGATTCTAGGTGAGCGTGGGTAAGCTTGAGAGATTTATACTTATGTATTTTGGCGGGCATGTCCGTACTTTCTTTTGTTTTCTCTTTTATAAAAACTTGGATTACATGTATATACATAGAGGTTTTGTTAGACTTCCACTGTGTCATGATTAGTTTATGCTTCCGCTTTTATGTTCTCTATTGTGTATGCTTCGAGTGTTTTGCAGGATGGTTGTCCAGCATGTCCCGCAAGTCATGATAAGTCGTCCAAGATTCACACTAACTCAGAGGGTGGGTTTTGGGTCGCGACATATAAGATAGTGTTGGAAGAAGGCTTGGGTCTTCAAGGGGCATTCAAATTTATTACCCATACCCACTATGCTAAATGTCAAACTATTATGCTAAATCACACGCACGCGCGCGCGTGCCGAGTCGAGCGAGCGCGGCAGGGCTGGGTTGGGTTATAAGATCTAAATGATTATTTTTAATCCCTTTTGTTTAAATGTTTTTAATTAAAACCAAAACAGTTTTAAATTTAAACTATAACTGTTTTATGACTGTTGGGTTAGTTTCTGTCTGTTAAACAGTTTATGACTGTTGGAAATTTTCAAATATTTGTGACTTTTCGAAAAGGTGCCTTTACTCTTTAAATAAGAGTATTTTTTCCTTTTACAAATTACTTTGTTTTTTACTCCCTTTCTCTGAGCAAATTCTGTAAGTTCTGGAACAAACTTAGTACAACAAACTACTTCTGTTAAACAGAATTCAAAGCAATGTCCGTTGTATCCTATAACTGGTTCGTTGTATCATTTTGCTGACTCTGTTGTGGGGGCGAATATAGTTTAAAGAAAGTATAGCCTACGCCTCGGATTTGCTTGCTGTATTTCTGTGATTTCTAAAACAATTTCTCCAACAATTTTAAACTGTATTCCATGGCAACCAGAAATCAAGTATAGCCTCATCCGAATCTTCCAAGGCTAGAGAACTTCGATGGAGCACACTTCAAACGATGGCAACAGAAGAATCATTTCGACCTTACTTCACTGAATGTTGTCTCTGTTCTCACTACATTTTGTCCTACCACTACTGATGATTCCACAATTGAAGACATCCGGAAGAAACAAAAGTGGGAAGCAGACAATTATGCATGTCGTGGTCATATCCTTAATTACTTGGTTGACTCTCTGTTTGATGTGTACCAGTACACAAAAACTGCAAAAGAACTTTGGGACGCGCTGGAAAAGAAATACAATACTGAGGATGAAGGATATCGATCCTATCTTATAAGTCAATTTTTAAATTATAAGATGACTGATAGAAAACCCATTCTTGAACAGGTTCATGAGTTCCAGGTTATCATAAATAACCTCATTACAGAAGGAGTCATCTTCAAGGAATTCTTTCTTGTGAAAGTAATAGTTGCAAAACTACCACTTTCATGGAAAGAATACCGGAAAACCCTTAAACATACTAAGGAAGAAATGACTATGGATGATCTCCTCAAGCATCTTCGAATTGAGGAAGAGTCAAGGTTGAGGGATAAGCTGGAGGAACAAACTGAATTGGTCTTCAAGGCGAACCTGATTGATAATGAAGAACCTGATAAGAAGAAGCAGAAATTCAAACACTCCTTCCAACAAAAAGACAAGAAGAAGAACACTAAAGACAAGAAACCCAAGAAGGGGGTTTGCTACCATTGTGGGAAGCCCAGACACTTCAAAAGGGATTGCCGACATTTCAAGAAAAGTCAAGCAAATGTAATTGAAGAAAAATTTGCTGCAATGTTTTCTAAAGTGAACCTTTTAGGAGATGAAAAAGAATAGTGGCTTGATACAGGTGTAACTAGACATGTGTACAAAAAGCAATCCATGTTTTCTTCCTATGAAAAGGTAACAGAAGAAAATCAAGTTCTCTATATGAGAAATTCTTCTACAGCAAAGATTGAAGGACATGGGAAGGCGGAAATGGACTTCACTTCCAGAAAGACAGTTACACTTAATAATGTCTTACATGTACCTGAAGTCAGGAAGATTCTTGTATCAGTAAGCCTGTTAGTAAAGCATGACTTTAAGTTAGTGTTTGAGTCTGATAAATGTATTTTGTATAGAAAAGAGAAATTTGTTGGTAAAGGCTATGCCTTGGGACGATTGTTCAAAGTCAGTATTGGCTATGATGAAATGAATGAAATTTCTAATTCTGCTTATATGGTTGATTCTGTTAATTTATAACATGCTTGATTAGGACACATAAATTTTAAATATATGAAATCTATGTCAAAATTAAACTTGATTCCTTCACTTGAAAACTCAAATGTTGATAAATGTGAAATTTACACTAAGACTAAATTAATTAGAAAGTCATTTAAACATGTAGTAAGAAAGTCTAATGTTTTAGAATTAATACATTCTGATTTGTGTGATTTCTCTAAAATTACTATAAGAGGAGAAAAAAAATATTTTATAACATTTGTTGATGATTTTTCTAGATTCACTCAAGTATATTTAATACAAAATAAAAGTGAAGCTTTAGATAAGTTTAAAACTTATAAAACATATGTAGAAAATCAATTAGATATTAAAATAAAAGGATTAAGATCCGATAGGGGAGGAGAATATATTTCTAATGAATTTAATACTTTTTGTGAAAGTCAAGGTATTAGACATGAATTTACAGCCCCTTATACTCCTCAACAAAATGGTATTGCACAAAAAAAAATTACATAACATATAAATTTATGGTTATTGAAAATAATCAAGTAATAAATAAATATTCTATTATTGAATCTAGAGATGTTTTTTATGAAACTTTATTTATAACAAAACCAAGTCAAGAAAATTCTAATCATAGTATAAATAGAAATGTAATAGAAATTTCAGAAATATCAATTATGAAAAATACTCAAAATGAAGAAATTGAAGAACTAGCACAAGATCAAGGACAAAATCTTAATTTAATCCCAGAACTTAGAAGAAGTAAAAGGGCTAGAAAAGAAACTAATTTAGGAAATGATTATTTTCTATACTTAGTAGAAAGAGATGGAAATGATTTTGTTCATGAATTTTTATATTGTCTAAACATAGATAGTGATCCATTAACATTTCAAGAAACTATTAATTCAAGAGATGTAAATTTTTGGAAGGAAGCTATAAATGATTAAATAGACTCATTAATGGCAAATCAAACTTGGAAACTTGTAACTTTACCTAAAGGATCTAAAACCATAGGTAATAAATGGATATTCAAGAGAAAATTAAGAGCCGACGGTTCTATTGAAAAATTTAAAGCAAGATTAGTTGCTAAAGGATATAGACAAAAGGAATGAATAGATTTCTTTGATACTTTTGCACCTGTAGCACGTCTTACTACAATAAGATGTTTAATTGCTTTAGCTTCAATTCATAAATTAATAATTCATCAAATGGATGTAAAAACAGCTATTCTAAATGGAAATTTAGAAAAATAGATATATATGAATCAATCTGAAGGATTTGTTTTACCAGGAAATGAAAAAAAAGTATGTAAATTAACTAAATCTTTGTATGGTTTAAAACCAGTTCCTAAACAATGACACACTAGATTTGATGAAGTTATTTTAAACTTTGGATTTAAAGTAAATGAATCTGATAAATGTGTTTATAGTAAATTTCATAATAATAACAGAATTATAATATGCTTATATGTGGATAATTTGTTATTATTTGGAACTAATATTAATGTAATAGAAGAGACCAAAAGTTTCTTGAAATTTGTCTTTGATATGAAAGATATAGGATTAGCAGATTTTATCTTAGGAAATAAAATAATAAGAACTGAAAATGAAATTATAATGTCCCAATCACATTATTTTGAAAAGATTCTTAAAAAGTATAACTACTTTAATATGGATTTAGCATCTACACCTTATGATACAAATGTAAAGCTAATAAAAAATAAGGAAGATGTATCTCTCAACTTAAATATGCAAGTCAAATAGGAAGTCTTATGTATGCAATGCATTGTACTAGACCTGATATAGCATATGCTGTTGAAAAATTGAGTAGATTCACTTCTAATCCTGGATTTATGCATTAAAATGCTCTAACTCGTATGTTTAGATATTTAAAGTATTCAATGAATTATACTTTACATTTTATTTGTTTTCTAAATGTACTAGAAGGTTATTGTGATGTAAGTTGGAATTCTAATGATTTTAAATCCACAAGTGGGTGGATATTCACTATGGGTGGAGCCGCGATCTCATGGGGATCAAAGAAACAAACTTGCTTAACTCATTTCACAATGGAATCTGAATTTGTTGCACTAGCGGCTTGCAACAAGGAGACAGAGTGGTTAAAGAATTTAATGTTAGAAATTCCATTAATTGTAAAACCATTGCCACCGGTTTCTATACACTAAGAGTGAAGCCACACTATCAAAGGCCTATTGTAAAACATATAATTTAAAATCTAAACACATTGGTCTAAGGCATAGCTATGTAAGAGAATTGCCCAAAAAGTGAGTAATCTCTGTTTTAAGTATCAGGTCTTTACAAAACCTGGCGGATCCGTTTACTAAAGGCCTGGGTCAAAATGGTGTATACAAGACATCGAGAGAAATGAGTTTGAAATCCATTAACTCATAGGATTCACTTATAGCAGAAACCCAACCTAATTAGGTTCAATGGGAAAAACAAGCTATAAATATGTGATTGAAAGTGTATTAACATATACTTTAGAACTGTAATAACAAAAGAGAGGTTGAGCAATGACTCTTAATCGGTCTATAACTAAGTGTTGAAGTGTACCATTTACAATTACACTTTTAATAGATCTACCTATGTAGGTGTGGAAGTTTGGTCGCTTCTAAAGTGAGAAACAACTTTCTCATTAAACACTCAGAGAAAACAGGATTATAGCACAGGGCCATAAAACTGTTAACGCAAATGAACACTCGAACTTTTGAGAAAAAGTATGTACATAGTCCGGTTCACCATTAACTGTAAGCAGTTCAAGACTAAGGTCACTGAAAACACTAGTGGATTTTGACTCTGTAAACTTAGGTGATGGTTAAAGTCCGGAAGACACCATTCACTGAAATATGACTTCTCCTAGTTTGCTCAGAAATTTCTTTATTTTTATTTTATTTAAAATAGTGGGGGATTGTTGGATATTTTAAAGGAAAATAAATCATAAGTTTTTGTTTTGAAAATTAAGTGTGTTTTTGAAAGTTGCTTTTCAAAGCAAAAGTTTAGTCTCATATTGGAAAACTACCAATATTTTGACAAGTATATATAAGATAGTGTTGGAAGAAGGCTTGGGCCTTCAAGGGGCATTCAAATTTATTACTCATACCCACTATGCTAAATGTCAAACCATTATGCTAAACCACACACACGTTCGCGCGCGCGTGCCGAGCCGAGTCAAGTTGAGTCGGTCGGGCGGGCGGGCTAGGCTGGGTTGGGTTGGGTTATAAGATCTAAATGATTATTTTTTAATCCCTTTTGTTTAAACGTTTTTAATTAAAACCAAAACAGTTTTAAATTTAAACTATAACTGTTTTATGACTGTTGGGTTAGTTTCTGTCTGTTAAACAGTTTGTGACTGTTGGAATTTTTCAAATCTTTGTGACTTTTCGAAAAGATGCATTTAATCTTTTAATAAGAGCCTTTTTTTCCTTTCACAAATTACTTTGTTTTTTACTCTCTTTCTCTGAGCAAATTCTGTAAGTTCTGTGTTCTGGAACAAACTTAGTACGGCAAACTACTTCTGTTAAACAGCATCCAAAGCAGTGTCTATTATATCTTGGAACTGGTTCGTTGTACCCTTTTGCTGACTCTGTTGTGGTGGCGAATACAGTTTAAAGAAAGTATAGCCTACGCTTCAGATTTGCTTGCTGTATTTCTGTGATTTCTGAAACCATTTCTCCAACAACTCTTCCATTTTGGACCAACCACTATAGTGCTTCTAGAAATTCTAGAAGTGCTTTGTAAAATCTCATTATCAAAGACCTACTCTAACATCTACCAGTTGAGTCATCATCATAATCTCCCTTGATCATCTGTTTTATCACTTGATGAACATTCAATACCCTATATGTGATCATCTCATCCATCATTTTGTCGGCATCATCCCACCTCACGACCAACCTCATTTCACTGCATCATCCCCTACATTCACTCATGCCATCATTACTACCGGAACAGCCCCTCCACATCTACGAAACAACGACGACATATGCCCATTGGGGCCCCATCTTTTGGCCCATTAGAGGCCCCATCCTTGGAGGCCACATATTTTGGCCTAGTATAGGCCCCATTTTTAACCATGAGATCAATTTAGGTCCATAAAGACCATGTTTTCTGGTCCACAGAGACTACTATTTGAGGTCCATGGTGGCCCAAATTCAAGTCCATTAAGCCTGATTTTCTTGGCCATTGAGTCATGACAGGCCTATTAAAGATACTGTTTTTGAAGCCCATTTGAGGCATTTCTTTTTGGTCTATAGAGACCTTTCTTTTGGCCCATTACATTAGATGCTTACTAGGTTTGACCACATCCATCAACAAGCAAGCGACTCACCGACTCAAACAAGCATGAAAAGAAGATTAAAGGTGTCGAGATAAAAAAAAATGTCAAGCAGATGTCTACTAAACAGCAAACACATGGAGATTTTTTGATCCCCATATGTTTGAGGCAGTGTCTTAGAGAATATAGTATGAGCATTGTAATATGGTAGATGAGATACACTAAATCATTCAAGTGTATCTCATCATTACATTAGATTGGCATTACTAAGGATAGATTAGATTTGATATTATTAGATTAGGTTAAAGCCTATCATGTTATCTCTATATAATCCCTAGTTAGGGTCATTGTAAATCATCTAATCTATTCAATAAAATCAATTTCTCTTATGCTCCGTTTGTTTTGATGTAAAACAAATGAAATTCATGGAAAATGTCAATTGTCCTAAAGAAAATACACACGAAAAATGATATTTTCCGTGGAATTCTTTTGTTTTCCTCTATTTTACATCAAAACAAACAGAGCATTAAAGGAGAAGGAAACAATACTTGTTCCATGGCCCATTTCTTACACTAATCTTACATAAAAGAGATGAGGAGACGGAAATATATTGTTAAAATATTGTTGGAAGATGTTCGCGACACTTCTATGAGGAAGTATGGAGTCGTCGATAAGGTGAGCAATGGATTTGAACGGAAAGTGAAGATTTTTTTTCCCAATAAATTTAGGAAGAACATATTCCGGAGACTGGTTTGATGTAAAGTTCAACCACAATTTTATCCAAACTTATAGTTGTGATCCTCCATCTCTAATATTCTTTGGAATGCTGAATACACTGGTGATTAATCCAAGTTCATTTTCTTCTCTAGATGTTGTACTTTCTATCACATACTTTAAATTTTCTTATATAAGCTTTCTTTTCTGATTTGTCGGATAAGAGATGAAGTTGGTTTGATTTTGTTGGTGTTGACATTATTGAGAGCAAAGCAGAATGATCTATGAGGATAACAAACAAAATTGAGAGTGGGTGTATTCTGAGGCATTGACCTTTCAAGTTTCAATTTGCATGTTTTTTAGGTAATGGATGGTGTTGGCCTTCAAGGCAAGGACTAGTCCCTTAGGGTGTCTGTGCTGACTCACTCAGAATTTTCCCTACAGACATCAGGATAAGTCGAGGAGTGGGAGTTGAATGGACACCAAGGTAATTCGAGGAGTGAGAGTTGAGCACACAACCACATGGAGCAAACTCAGGACGCTAGCCAACTGCACCAACCCCCAGTGGGTCAATTTGCATATTCTTGATCAAAGAATGTGGAACTATTACGATTACCTCTGTAGGGAAACCTGTGGCATCGTGGTGCGTGCACCATTTATCATAAAATTGACAAAGGCCAATACTAAAACTAGCCATAGTTCTTTTCCTCTCTTTAAAAAATAGCAAAAGGTTATGTTTGTTCTTGTCCTCAAAATGGTACAAAAATGTTGTAGAGTCAAGTGAGACACAGGCAAATGTAACTTTGATCGAAGGCACCGGTTAATATGAGGAGTGGGGTCCTGTAACGAGGATGAACCCGCAAGTTCACAGGTCCCAGGATCGAAACGTAGCTCTAGTAAACGACTTTTATGCTGACATTTTAAATTTTGAAGTTTATGTGTTTTAGTCCCACATCGACTAAGTAATGAACTACCACGCCCTTTTTATATCACAGAGTAAACATATCTAAGCACGACCTTACTTGAACAGGATCTGTTCTATAGGCTCGTACCTCTGTATCCTTGAGTTCTAAGGAGACAGGAATCAATGTCTGGTTGATGAATCATGACCGTGTGATCAGAGCGTGATTAACGGCCAGGAATCCACGACCTGGATCCACCTGCTGTAGAGGATCGTTCTCGGCTAGCCTTGGCTTACCGAGATGGTCACACGGTTGTCTGACAGACTCACCACCCTTCTTTTTTGGCTGAATCCGCAAGGAAATTTGTTCCTTAGATTAATTAATCCTTACAATTAAACAATCTAACCTTTGTTTTTAGATTAAAAAAAAAATTATCACCAAGGATTAAAACTTCTTGACAAGAGCTAAAAGGATAGTTAAAGGGGCTTTCTCAATCTCCGCAGTCTGGCCTTATCCCTACCTTCCAATCAGATGTTCCATGAATCAATCAGATAATCAGGATGTCCGGTTAGTATAGTCAAAAGGGAAATGGAAAACGGATCCGGGGTCAGACGCCCCTTTGTTACCACCCATCAACTGTGGTTAGGATTCACTTACTCCCTAGGGTTAAGCAATCTAACCAAGGTTTTTAGAAAAACAAAAAAAACAGAAATTTTAATTGTAATAATTAAGCTTAATCATGATTAAAGAGGTGTTAAAAGGGACATGGGACACTGCGGACACTGCGGTCAGCTTAGAAGAGGTCCTCTTCTCAGCACTCTTGTCAAAACTCAGGATTTTTATTGTTGCCCATGCCTTACATTTCGATGTCTAGCTAGTATGATCACCACAACAACACGATGGGGTTGTCAAAATAATAGTGTATATCCCCAGTGGGGGAGATATCATATAAGACTTGGGTTTTATTATCGCAGTTGAGAGGCACACCCTATGTATTAATCTCACTCATAATTAATCCATTAACCTAGATAAATGATAACCACAAAAAACTGTGCAGTATCGACTATTTTCCATTCCGAAACGGCCTACAATTCGGGCAAAAAGATGAAACGATTTTCATTATCATAGTTATTAAAGGCGTTGCCTTAGGCGTCTTAGGCGGTCACCTAGGCGACTAGGCACTCTGCTAGGCTCTGGCGATTGACCGTTTTAGACAGTCATTATTAAAAATCTGATATATGTAATATTATTACTGTTTAAGAATATAAAATTTATTTTATTTGAATATGATTGTTTGATAAACAAAAAGTATGTTATTTTATATACTTCTCATGACTTTTACAATATAATATATTGTGATTTGTATATCTAACAAAAAAAAAAAATTAACACATAGAAGAAGAAAGAATAAACGAACGATGTTAAGTATGTTTTTTTCATGTTAACGTGTTATCTCTCTCAATGAGTGGACCAATTGGTCTCTTTCTCTGTTTATAGGTGGACCATATAGTTTTCATTTGTTTTTTTTTATGGTTGTTAAATTACAACTAGCTCAGGCGGCCCAATAACAAATTAAGAGCCTTTTTAGGACCTCCAAAACTCTCATAAACTTATATTTAAAGGAATCTTATATAATTTAAATAGTGCAGAACCTATAGTTATATATTTTACTTATTAATATTATATTTATTATTTATCTTGAGTATAATCGAAAAAAAAAGAACTAAGAGTAAGAGGTACGATATCTCTCTCCCCCCCTCTTTTCTTTCTCCCCTATTCAGCGTCACATTTGACTGTCGCGCTATTTTTTTAGTTTTTATTTAGTCTTATATTGTCCCTCCTCTCTCTCTCTTTCCTATTGGGCTGTCTATTTTTTTATCCCTCACAATCCCTCTCTCTTCCCCCTTTTAATAGTCATTGTAGACTTGATTTTTATTTCATTTTTTTTCCAACACTTGAAATCCCCCTTTATTATTCTTAGAACTATCTCTAACGATGGTTCTATCAAAGTGCATCTTGACAATGGTGTAATTTATATGAATGTAATGTCTCTTTTAAAAGAAAATGCATCATACATAGATCTTATATTAGGGATAATTTTTGTAACAAAAAATTCATCAGGCGATGCCTCGAGCGCCTTAAGCTACCGCCTCAGGCGTCCATGAGGTCTTTCACCTCAAGTCGCCTTGACAACTATGTTCATTATCTTAAGTGATTATCCAATTGTTAACAAATCGGACAAATCTGAGGAGTCCCCAATCCCTAGCCCACTCGTGCGTGCAAACCCTCACTACATCAGCATTGGATGCATTAATCCTAGACGGTTAATGCTGGCGTTACAGGATGGAGGGGCACACATGTGAATATCGCTCAACATACGGATAACTTTTTGTTGCACAGCCAAAACCTCAATTCCCTTGTTTTTTGCTTCATCTGTTTGTTTGTTTGTAACTTCTGTAATCATTTTCTCATCAATATATATTTATTATAAAAAAAAAAAAACAATGGGAACATGTAAAGCTTATCATTTCATCATTATAAAAAGAAATATCACAATAAAGAAAAAAAAAATTCATATATTATTACAAGGATATCAGAAATAGATAGAGAGTTTTTCATCTATCATGTTCTGCAACATGTTACACTGCTCCAACAACTTGCCCAATCTATCATCCTCTTTCACCCTCATGACAGCTACCACCAATCCACTACTAGCATTGATCTGCTCGCCCGATAAATTTGCATCAGCTGTCTCCGCAAATTCACCATCCTGACTAACCCTCTCATCATCCTCCATTAAATCACCAAAATTAGTAGCCTCCAGAGCTTCACTACCTTCCTTAGCCATCCCTGAAAGAGCTTGAACAGCCTCAGGCTCTGATTGACCACTCCTGAAGAAAAGAGGGCTGCAGCTAACTTCAATCATTTCGTCTAGAGATGGCTGGATTGGAGAATAGGGTGGGGATTGGTCCCCTTCTAGACTTAAGTTATCTAGACCTTTCAAGGTGAGAGGAGTACCTTTCATATTGAACTCTCTTACCCCGTGCTTCAAGGGCGTAACCATGGCACATGGTTCCACGCAAGACACACTATTGTGCTCCAAAACATATGCTACTGAGAAGGTCCCACTGGTCAAATTCATTAGCCGCCAATTGAAAATCCTTCGGAAGATAGCCACCCACTTTGGAACTATGTAGTAGTTTGAATCATGGAGCTCAAGTCGGGCACCGTTTTGTAGCATTACACATGCCTCATTTGCTGCTTGGGCCCATCCCATCATCTTATTAGATTCGGCCAGATATCTGATTAAGCATTTTTCAAGTTCTGATTTATGGTGCTGAATCTCCTCGCCTGTATCAGAACCTCGATCCAACCAAGACACGTCATCAGGGAAAGATGGAAGCTTGCATCCCTTTATTGTGTTTATAGTCAGCTCAATTCTTGCAGCTGAGCTCCAGCCTATGCTTGGTAGAAACCACTTCACAGTTTTTCGCTCATCACTAGATTCCTCCAGCAAATCAACCTCAGGACAAGGCCAACAGGCAGGACTCCTATTGGCTGCAGCGGCTACTTCCTCCACCGATCGATCCAAGGCTTCATTGAATGCTGAGATGCAGTGTTGGGGACCTACTTCAGAAACATTCATCTTGTCGAGCACCTCCAATGAAGAATTCAAGTGGCCCAGAACCAGTTCCCGTGTCTTAACACGATGAAGAACGGGTTGTAGGGGTGACTGGCTTGCCAGCCACTGGAGTCCCTCTCTTAAACGATCATCACTGAAAAACCCATCAAAGTAATCCATTTGCCGATTTCCGGCAAGGAAGACAACTGAAAAGCTATTTATCTTTGTTTTGTCCATATCATGGAGACCCAGTCCATTAATTATCATGAAGGAAGGATCGGAAACCTCTTCTTTGTACGAGGCACATAAGATTAGAAGGGGCACATGGGAACCAGAAGGTAAGGACATCAGAAGGTTATGGAGTTGAATTCTTTGAAGCTCCCATGGAATGCTTTCAGATACGAGAAACAAAATGGCACTTGCACCTACTGCATCATTTAACTTATCAACTTCTGTATCCCGGATGACAGACAAGCAGCAGGTGGGGAGGTTAGCAAATTGACTAATAACCCACTTCTTCCAAATCGACAGGCCTGGAGATGAAACTACCAATTCATCATCTTCCTTTCCAACAGCCATGAGCTTAGAGAGCAACCATGGACCCGCCAAATGAGTAGCTTGACTCCTCTGAAGGGAGCTGTTTCCCTGCATGTTCATCTGAGAACAGACGAGAAGTTTCCAGCAAAGGCATTTTGCATCTGGATTTCTTTCACTCAGTATGCCCGCAACCACTTTGGAAATATTTAGCCTTGACCAAGATCTCCCACTTCTTTCATGTCTCTCCCTCACTACGCGATCAATGTTAAGCTCACCAACAGTGCTTGCTTGCTTCACGGGAGGAAAAAGGAATGTTAAACTCAAACGGAATAAATTCTTGGAAAATTCATGACACGAATTATAGGAATAAGAAGCTCAAGTGGAATAAATTTTTGGAAAATTCATGAAAGGAATTGGCTTAGCCAGGTATAAATTGGGACTGGTGACAGAACTCCAGTGGGTTTAATTTCATATTAAATATGTAATAAATGAAAAGAAGTTATTGTTTTAAAAGAACTCATATAATGATGGTCACTACATTTTCTTTCTATAGGGGAAAAAAGGGGAAAAGAATGTCATGACTCAGCCAAGTCACTGGGAAATGGGAATAAAGAACTTGGAAAACATAGAAACTCTGAACCAGTGAAGTCAAGGCGTCTAGGTGATTAAGCCTGGCTAGGCGACGCCCAGGCGATAAAAATAATTAAATTGTATATATATATATATATATATATACAATTCAAACCTCCTAAGGTTGACAATAATATAGACAAATTAATTTTTTATTTTGTAATGCTTGAATGTAAGTCTTGTCCTGCTAAACTATTAATTGACTTTTTGACCCTGTAGATGAAAATATTTTCAAAGACTAAATCATGACTTTTTTCACCAGACTTTCTGGTTTTAGTAATATTTTGTTATAGTAGAATTTATGAAATTTTAAATTTTGAAAAATACCTCAAGCATTTGCAAGTTGAAATTGTGATAGACGCTAAAAAGCAGATTTTGTTCTTGAATTGAAAAGTTGACTTTTTACTCTTTAAGAATTTGGATCTAAGATAATTTTTATTGAATTCAAATGAGGACTATAAATTTATTTACATATAAATATCTTAAGTAAATGAAAGTAAAGTGTAAAATCATTTACTTAAATGGTATTTCTATATGTAATTAAGTTGTAAAACTGTAAAATAGGCTAACTGTTAAAGAGTCCAGGTAACTACCACCCGCCTAGAGTGGTGCCTAGGCAGTGACAGTCCAAGACCGCCTAGGCAACGCCAGGTGACGCCTTGACTACACTGCTCTGAACAATTTTCTCTTAGCTTACAGTCAGTGTCAGTTTACCTTTTGAGTTGCCAAGCCTGGAAAAAATTGGCTCGGTTGGTTGAAGATCAAAATGCTCAATTTTCTAATTAGATTAAACAAACATTACAAGAGGAATGAGAAGCTTGAACTATAGAAACACCTACTTCTTTGTTATGACGAATTGGCAGACCCAATGATAATGAATTTAGCGCAGCACTTGCTGCCAACTGCCGTTGCTCACGTAACTTTCTCCGCTTTGATGAGCGACGCCTCCATATCCTGACCAGAGAGAAACAAGAGAACAGTAAGATGCATGGTTAAATAATGCACCTCAATTTACAGCTAAATCAGCAGGGCAAGCTACAAACCTTAGGATCAATTTAAGTTTTGACCTGGCAGCTTCCTCATCCTGATAAATGATCATTGCTTCTTCATTTTCAACTTCTTGAGGAACCATAGGTTCTTCAGTTTCTAGGTCTTTGATATCTTCTCTCTGGGATTCTGTATTTTCCACATCAGAATCAAAATGAGAAACCCCAGATCTCTCAACTTGCCGGACTCTCCGTGACACAGTTTGCAGGGGCATTACTTTCACATCAGAACGCAGACTCTCCAGAGAATCTGTCAAGAGGGCATGTAAAGCTGGTTTCCCAACTCTTCCAACCTTCGCTGGCCGAGATTCTGGAGAATGATGAGCTGGGACATCCTGGGACATGAAATGCACGTCGGCCACTTGTTGGACATCTTCACCCTGCTTACCAATTGATAATGATGGTTTGAGCATCATCTGTACTTGTGACCCATCTGGACGAATTGAGTCAGTTTCAAAATCGAGCATTTCTTCATCAACAGCAGCAACCCAACTTTTTGTTTCAACAACTTTTACAGCTGTTGGGGCATGCCCAACTATCGTATCGGATGTGAACCGTTTGGCTTCTTTTGCAGGCCAGTATACTACTTGACTGGAAGAAGAAACATCCTTAATAATCCTTCTTGACTTTTTCAGGTGAACAAGTTGAGAGCACCTGGTTGGGTAATCCTTGTCACTATTAAGAAATGGACCTTCCTTCACCATGTAAGACTCTTCAAATTCTTTTATCAAGAACCCATGATATTCTAAAAGGCTCTCTATGTCTTCTTCCTGATACCAATAAAACAGAACACAAATAAATTTTAAATTCAGTTGGGATTCCCTGTGTAAGATGAAACACGGGTAATCCACATCAAACCAGGAAAAGTACCTCCATCCCGAGCCATTTGGTCACATGGGTAACAGGGAGTCCTTGGTTATTTTGTAAACCACTGTGTAGAGAAGCAAGTGCCTGGGTTCGTAACTGTCAAAAGAACATTCCATCACTTAGGCCACATGTAATTACAGTCAAATATTAAAAGCACTGACAAAGAATAGCTTAATGAGGGATAATCACTAAAGGAGTACGTATATTTACAGTCAAATATTAAAATCACTGACACAGGATAGCTGAATGAGGCATCATCACTAAAGGAGTACTTTATATATATATATATATATAATACAATCAGAACTTACCAAAGGACACATACCAGCTAATATGATATTATATTATATTATATTTATTATAGTATACTGTACAAATACACACAAATACACAAGTCCCCAAAATGTCATGGAAAAGGTGAATCTACCAAAAATAAAGCATGAAATGCAAATTTTATGATTATGATTGAGACTACATGTTAAGACACTATAATCGGCTTAATATCAATTCAGAGAAGCTTTAATTCAGCCTAGATAATCTTTTAGATTCAGTAAACCTCTAACACGGAAACCTCATGGTGTGCTTGCAGAGCATTTATTAACAATAAGAGCAACCAAATTTTGCAAAGCATTCATTACCACATGTTAGTTTCAGAGAGAGCCACGGGGTGTTAGACAACACAGTATCAGAAGGCCCAATATATCAAACATTAGATGGAAAATATGTATAAATTGTATATTCTACTCAACTATAACAGTATGAGCAATGAAGTCAGAAGATATCAATTAAAACATGAATAAATAATATTTTTCTAAAAGGCAAGGCAGGGTAGGCCATATATTACATGCAAATTAGTTTCTTGTCCATTTTTTTTTGTTGTTGTATTTTCATATAGTTCATGATTTTTCTTAATTTTTATTAATAACTTACAAACAGGATTAATTTCTGACTCTTCTCAAAAGTGCCATGTTTATAGTTTCTCAAAGATACACATACTCAAGCAAATAGTTATGTTTCTCTCAAATATCTTCATCAGTAATAAAAAAAATACATTCCACATTAGTAATAGCTATATACAAGTGAAAAAGAATTATGATCTCATTGCAGTATCTCTTCTGTCAACATGGCAATTTTCTAGAAAATAGTCTCTCTTATTACATAATGTGCATTAAGAGTTAATACAGTATCAGCTGGATTCACAGGGATGCATAAAGCACACTTATGCATGGTGGTCAAAGGCACAAACATTGATGGAATAAATCTCCATATTAAGCACTAAAACAACGAGCACTAGTAACTAATACCTTCGCAAAGTGAGCATGCATCAGGCATGCTTGAAGGTAAGTCGCTTTTCTTGCAAGCCGAAAGAAAGCAATAAAGTTACCTGTTCTGCAAGCTCTGAAAGAGAAAATTGCTTCCATATGAGATTATGTTTGAAAACACATAACCAAAAATGAACAATAAGGGAGATCAAAACCTTGCAACATCTCGAGCAAAGAGCACTTCTGGGGTTTGTCTTATTTCTGGAGTCATCTTTGCAAGATCAAGTGAGAGCTCTGCAGGTTCAACCTAACACGAATTGCTTATGTTCACAGACAACAACATAAAGTAAATTTAATCATATTGAGTTACCCCTGCAGATGACTTACTTTGTACCCAGGATGCTTATCTAGCTTGAGAAGTGCATAATAACCTCGAAACTCTTTCTCTGTTGGCACATTTATCCCTTTCTTCCTGTGGTCATCGTACATTTGGAACAATTCGACTGATGCCTTGTTCATCTGCTCAATGTTTAGGTGCGCATCGAATCCCTCCGAGAAGCCCTCTCCTTTCGTATAGTCACACAATTCGTGCATGGCTATGATGTGAAGTCTTATCTATCATCAAGGACAAGCAACAAGACCATTTAGTCTTAAGAAATGAATGGTTCCTGAGCAATATCGCCCAACCAATATATACTTTCCACTACCATCAAGTATATTTTATGCTTTGCTGGAAAAAAAATTAATGAAAATAGAGATAAAAAATAGTAAGCATGTGAGAACCAAAATACCGTGTGTTTTAACTATGATGCAAAGCTCCACATGTATTGCCATATTGGCATGCGAAGGCTATGCAAGCTGATGCCACATGACCCACTAAAATACAGAAAATAGGAGGATTTATAATTCTTCCTATATTTTCAGTAATCCAGGGTACATGGAAGCAGTTGAAGGTGCGTCATCACCTGCAGAGCTCCCATCATATTACAAACTACGTGATAAATGGTATGTTTATAAGAGGAAGAAATATTTCCCTAGGATAGAATGAAGGAAAGAAGCTCTAGTCACTGCATTTTCTGTATAGGGGGCACCATGGAGAGGGAACAAAGACTCCCATTTGATAGGGACTACCAGGGAAATCTCCGCAGCCAAAATTTTATCGGATCTCTATTGCCACCTGTGTCCCATAACGCATCTACTAATTATCATAATCATCTAGATGTAACGTTTTACACTTATTCTCTGGAATGTTCCATATGTTTATAACTACCTAAGTATGTGATAGATCAATTAGTTAGTCATCAAATGGATGGATTTCAGCCAAGGACATTGTGTAGTACTTTCTCTGGAATGCTCCATGTGATAGATCAATTAGTTAGTCATCAAATGGATGGATTTCGGCCAAGGACATTGTGTAGTACTTTCTCTGGAATGCTCCATATATTTATCTTTGCCTAAAGAATGGGATAGATCAACTAGTTAAGGGCAATGTTACCTGATTCATCGGTTCGCTCGGTTCGAATTCGGGTCGCAGTTCGCCACTCTAGAGTGAACCAGGTTCGCTAGGGGTAGGATGAGATAATTTGTTTTTCAGTTCGCTTAGGTTCTTTAGTTTGGTTCGCTATCTTGGTTAGCTACTTAAGCATGTCAAACAAAATATATATTTTATATTATATTATAAAAATATATATCTTTTAAGCATGTAAACCAGTGTAGTCAAGGCGTCGCCTAGGCGACTTTGGGCCTGGGTCGCCTAGGCGCCCCTCTAGGCGGGCGATCCTACAAAAATTTTTTTTTTTTTTTTTTTTCGCTTAAAAAAAATCCAAAATTTCTCAATGAATAAATAAAAAATATAAAAACATATAATGAAGTAGTAATAAAATTCTAAATCGTTTTTTTCACTAAAAATATCAATTTTTTTCACTAAAAATATCGTAGGAGGCTCTGCCTAATATTATACATGGACAATGACACAAATTTGGGTATTTTGCCCAAATTTTGAAATGTTTAATACTCCACTATGTTAACATGTCTTTGATATGTGATGAATGCTTGTAATAGACTTTTTATTTTATGTTTTTGTGGAATGTGGTTGTGGAGTTTTGATCTTTTTGATGTTATATATATACGTGATATATATATAATTATATATATATTTATATTAAATTTATCGCCTAGGCCACGCCTAGGCGTCGCCTAGCCGGGGCTAGGCATCGCCTAGACGCCTTGACTACACTGATGTAAACAATATATTACAAATACTTGTTTGAAAAATAATAATAAAAAAATGTAAAAAAATGCCTTTTAATGAATGTTTGTTAACTCAAAGTATAATTTGCCAAACTTAAAGAAAAATATCAGTGAATTTGAATAAAAAATTTGACAAACCAAGATTGTTTTGAATCCTATATGTGGTTTGCTCAATTTCATGAACCAATCCAAACCGAACCACGAACTAGTTCAAGTTCGCTCAGGTCGTGGTTCGCTATAGCATGTAGCAAACTTGGTAACCCTGGTTAAGAGTCATCAAATGGATGGATTTTAGCCAAGGAGTATAGTTGGGATCCATCGGATGATGGCTCTCAATCTTCTTGCATGTATGCCTCACGTGCAGCACAGACAGCTTCTTTCCATTCCTCCATCCTGTTCCTTTTGTAAAATATTGTTGGACAATATTTCAATCTATGTTTAGGGATGATACACATAGTCTAGACATATCACATCTTCTGTACCAGAGAAATCAAAGACATGGAGTAGAAGAGATACCATTTGCTCCAGCATGGTTATGGCACCTCGGTTAAATATGTGCTGCATCCTCAGGTCCATCCTGATTGCCCTCATCCTATCCCACAAGAAGTTATACATGCTCAAAAAACTGTCATCATAAGGCTGATCTAGCAAAGCAAGAAGATAATCAACCGTCATCTGCAGGACCGGCATGGGTCTTATAAAGTCTGCTTCCCTCTCAGCTGTCCTATTATACTGTATGAAACAAATAAGAACTTTCATTATGCTTCCTGTTATGGATGATGAAAGATAATTTCAAGCAAGTAGAGCCTACTTGACAAGAAAGTTCCCAGAAGGGCCGGACTACCTTCTTAACAGCAAGGGATTTACTAGTTTGATTTCTATCACCATCCAAGCGTTCATGCTTATCAAGATCTCCTTTTCTCTCGCGTTCTGCCCTTTCTGATTCTGAAATATGAAGAATCCAAACCACATCAATAGATCAAACCAACTTTCAGATATTCTTTAACTTTCAGACATAAAATGAGAAGATGGCATAATTTTTTCTGTTTTGGTAAGTGAAACTAATATATATATATATATAAAAGAGCGATACAATAAAAATAGCTCACAAGATAGTGAACCCGGGTAGAAACATAAAAGGAGAAGAGGAAAAAGCGAACTAAAACCCTACGTCCCTACCAAAGTAATAAAAGGAACCTACAATAATTAAAGAAAACTATGGAAGGTCAAATCTTCGGTCTCTCCTAATGGAGCATTAATTAATAAGTAATTGGCGAATCTTCGAACAAACCCATTCAGTAGAGCTGGATACATTGTCGAAGACTTGACAATACGTCTCCTTCCAAAAGACCATAGTATTGCCTCTGGTAAGAGAGACCAAAGGACCCGAGGCTCTTGCCACCCATAGAAAAAAAGATACCTTAGAAGGAACACTAGGATTCCATATCATCCTATGAGGAAAAGGAGTAATACGATTATAGGACCACCACACATAGAAAAAAAGATACCTTAGAAGGAACACTAGGATTCCATATCATCCTATGAGGAAAAGGAGTAATACGATTATAGGACCACCACACAGAGTTAGAAAGAAAAAGTATCACCATGAATTAACCTCTGTTGTCCCTAATCCATACTGATCATCACTAGGAGAAGGAGTAACACCCTGCAATCACTCGAGAAAATGAAATAAAATCCTCGGTCTCCCAATCATTTTATTTGGGTCCAAGTCTAGGACACCAAAGAACTCATTTGGTAACCCACTTAAAACAGGATGCCAACGACGCATTATGCTCTGACACCAGCAGAAGCAGATTACCAAAGTCTTCTTTAAGTCTAGACTGAACACACACAAATCCTTCCAAAATTTTACAAACTTCCTCCTACCCACCCTAAATATAATGTGTTTCGAAAATTCAACCCAAATGTTCATGATAGCTTTCCACATACCCACTCCATATGGACCACGCACGACTTTTGACTCCCGACAGGATAGTTCCCAAACTTAGCAACAATCACCTTTCTCCACAGACTACTCTTTCTCGGCAAAACAGCCACAACCACTTACCCAAAAGATGGTGTGGTTTCTTTGGAATACTAAAAACTATATGGAATTTTAAATTATAAGCAATCAAGGTGAGAATAGGGTTATATTTTCTCTCTTTCTAGGGGTACTATAAGCAAGGGATTTCGATCTTAACCCTGATAAGTGAGAATCTCTTGCTGACAGGTATCAGAGGTAGTTTCTTTGGGACAATAAAACATAGAAGGAACTTTTAATTATATGCAGGTGAACATGAGAATCTAGTTAAATGTTCCATTCTAAGGTAGATGATATATATTGAATGCATGACCCATCTAGGAGCACATTCAAAGGGATTACAAGGTTGATCCTGGATTTAGAAGTTCAACAACATACCTGGACACATATCTGGACATAACCCGATTATAATATGAGATGATTCCAAGCCTTCAAACTCGGATAAATTATTTCCATTAGCAATATCCTCGGCTGCTTCTTCCATGGGCCGTTCCCCAACAGGCAATTGTCTCTCTGTCAGAGACTGATCATGTCTACTTCCTGAAAACTTATGGGTTGTAGGATCATAAGCGCTTTGCAATGTTTGGCTTAGTTCAACATTGAATCGAGCCAATCGCTTTGCCTTTGCTTGTATCTCTCTGCAAGTCATAAAGTAGAAATATGAGGAAGAGGAATTTATGAAGACAGCTATGAGGAATATATGACAAAGAACAAATGCACCTGATATTTACCTTTCAGTATCATCTGGGGTGGAGTAGGAACTTCCCAGAAAAACTTGATCAGAATAAGCTAAGGGAGGTGACCTGGTTCTTTTGGGGACTTGATTGGTTCCAGCACTATCAGCATCAATGTTATGTGTAAATGGAGAGGACCTCTGATAAGTTCGGGAGTTAGGGTTGTTTAGAACATTTAACCCATTACCCAATCTAGGAGGAGATATCGAAGACCTGGGCAAGGAAATCACCAGATGGGTTTCACTGACATATTGGAATAAGAAGACACTTCAATATTTTTGGAAAAGTTACTTAATTTTACCTCCCAGAGTCATCTTGAATGGGATTAGATTTTTCCCTGGAAGATGATAAAGGTGGAGACCTGGTCCGTTTTGGGCCTTGAAGGTTAGCAAGCTTGGTTGGCGACCTGGCTCCACCATCGTGAGAACCTACATAAGGTGCAAAGGAGGAGGGGCCTTGATAAATCAGAGAATTTACGTCATTGACTGGCGACCTTGGCTGATTACCCCATCTGGGAGGAGATAAAGCTGGCCTGTACAACATATATATTTTAAGTTAAGGAGAGACTTTTTAAAAATTTAAATGCATGGCAATCAGCCCATATACGTCTCAATCCAGACCATGTAATTGATGGGCCAACTCTTGGGTAGGTACAACAGAAATGTCACCTTCAAGCAAATGATCTTAATCACAAGACGAAGAACCTTCTTTAGGATGATAAATACAGCTATGGAAAACCATGAGACATGCTGGTGCCACAGATTGGAAGGTTAGGAATACCCCATCTGTGCTGGATTTTGCAAATGCATAGCACACCCATAGAGAGAAGGGGGTGAGTTAAAGCTAAAAATTACCTCTGAGCATTTTCAAACGGCCGACGAAGATCCTCAACAGAATGATTGCTCTGAAAGGCCAAAAGAGGTGATTGCATCCTCTGTAGAGCTACAGGACCCTCACTGTCAAAACAGCAAATCTATGTAAGTATCCAGCAAATCAAAAGGAGAAGAGGTTAAAATAAACTGCTAATACAATGGAAAAACAATGAACTTTGACATCTGAAACAGCAGTGAGCCAGTGACAATACAAAATGAAATATAAATAAAGAAAATGGGTGGAAGTGTGCAAAATTTCACTTATGAAAACTCGGGGCATCTCAGATAGAGATCTACAGATAATCCAAACCAAGAAATAAGTTACAAATACTTAATCAAACTACACCGGTACAACCAATCTAAATGTATTTAAAAGTTCTTTGACAATAACTTAGGGTATGAATATACTCCATATTCCTCATGGTCTAGCTCCTAATTTGAAATCCTTTACACATTGACTTCAAAGGATTAAATCAGCTCAACCAGAAAAACAAAAATTAATTAGAAAAAAAAAATTAGTTAAAAAGTTTCTAATTCCATTAAAATACATAAAACATAAACATCTAAATCAGCACCTACCATGATATATACATTTTCTAGATCTGCATAATGATGTAAGCAAACTCCAAATTACATTTATAAACCCAACACATGGGTATAACTTATAAGCATATAGGCATTTCCCTATCATGACTCATGATTTTTGTAGATTATCTGGATCCAGCATAAGTATAAGCATATCAATATGAGTCATGATTTAGAAACCATTCAAAACTCAGATGCCATAATTGATGCAATCAAAATTAGTAAGCATTCCCTTAAAAAATCCAAGGATGGACAAAGGAACACTGTAAAATGCATTGCTTGTAGGTATTTTCTTGCAATACAAAAGATTCACAATCTTGTGACCCAGAGGAGATCCCCAGATTGGTAAACTCCTTGGCCAATGAAGGCGTTAAAAGGAACGCCCTTTTTTGTGATTTCTTATCCTTGTAATTGTATTCATACTTATTGTTTTGTTGGGGCTTTGATTCCAGGAGGGTCGTGCATATTTGTTTATGGTTTTGTTTGCCTTTGATCTGTAGCCCTTCTTTTGCATTTTGAATAAAATACCTTTGTTACCCGTTTCATCAATTAGTGAGAAGTGCCAGTTTGGGTTGGGTATTTCACCAAAGTTCATACCTTCAGCAGGAGAGCATTTCACCAAAAGCAAGAGGTGCAGCCCAACACACACCAATGCGGGACAGAAAATGCCGCTATAATCTACTAACTAGAGGACGGTGGAGTAGCACGTGATTCACTGACTTCCCCTCGGCTATACATAGGAAGCATCAATTGGGTAGACTCCAAATCCTGCTCTTTAGGTGATATAGGGTGAGGATTTTATCTCAGTACTCAGTAGGCTGTCTAGAGATAAACATTAGTTAAACTCTTTATGCTCAAATTCTCTCTTTAAACCGTCAAAACCATGATTAAAGTTTACCTATAAGGCTATAACATATATGATGTGATTTGGGGTCATTTTAATCATTTGAGTCAAATTTTGGTTCTTTTATATGGAGAGATGAGATAGATTCTAAGCCTAGGAGGTATAGGAACATAGAGTGCGCGAAGGTAGACCAACGCTTTCTTATGGACTTCTTGGGCCGAGAGTTCTTATGCAATCCTTCCCTTCGTCGATCCGTCCCGGGCGTTGGCGCGGGGGGGGGGGGGGGCAAACACTAAAGAACTCTCTAGGCTTGTAGTCTCCAGTGCTGAGTCCCTCTGCTGGGTGGGCGAATCAAACCAATCAAAGGTTGCGTTTGCCTAATATCCTAATTCCCTAGCGAGTTAATATTTTGCGTTTTTTTTGGAAAAAAATGATTGTCATGAAAGAATTTTAGGGGACTTTATTTTTATAATTGGAAGAAATGTATAATTATGCTTTTCTAGTCCTCTTAGAACTTTGGATCAATTGTACAATTGTACCTAAACTCTAGGAGGAGGTTTGCCTAGGTCCAAAATATGAGTAATCTTCGCTTTGACAGTGGTCTAAACTTCATCGTTGATGTTTGACAATGTGCTTAACAATGAAATAAAACAAACATAACCTTCTCAAACCATAATGGATGTCAAGCATGCAAACATATACTTTTGTTTTACAATAACAATAATTATAACTTTATATAGTGTTACTACCATTTTCCATAATCTCCATAATGACCAATTAATGAGTATACAAGTATTTAAATACGGGTTTCAAGGTGTGTAACGGTTTTGGTTATCGCCGAAATTTTTTCAAGAAAAAAAAAGAAAGAAATACAACATATTAGCCAAAACCAATACGTATTGGCTAAGTCCTTCCGATACGCATCGGACGAGTCTTACCGAAACCAATACGTATCGATTTCGAAACGAGTCATATTAAACCTGTAGTTTTAATGTCCCAGCATGAATATCATTTCGGTCATGCCCGAAACCGATACGTATCAGTTTCAACAATTTTTATTTCCATGGTAATCTCTACAATAAATGCTACCTATTCAAGATCACGATTTGGAGCTCTTTAGAAAGGCACAAGTTTTGGTAGGATTTCTATAACTCCAAAGTCTAAATACAAAGAGAGGTGGGAAAAGGTCATAATATCATAAGACAATTCCATCTACAAGTACACCAAAGCTGGTGACCGTAGTACAAAGATGGCAGCAACTGAGTATGATGAAAGGAAAAAAATATCTAAATCTTCAAAAAGCAGGGAAGAAAATTTCACCAATACCCTGATGGAACTTGATGTTGAAACAAACTATTATAATCTACAAAATGGTGAGAACCCAAAATGCAATGATTGCAAAATCATAGATAAGTTCAAAATAAAGACCAGTTGCTTCCTCTTTATTTTATTTAGTTGTTTTATTGGTCAAATTACAGAAACCTTCCCTAAGATTTCTGACAATTGCATAAACCTCGGCTGAGATTTTTGATATATCAGTGGCTTCCTTTAGGTTTTGAAATTCGTATCACTTACCTCACCTCCGTCAACTTTTTATTTTTTTCAAAAGATGAAAAAGACCAATGTAATCTAGAAAGTGGTGTATAAAGACTGCTTTACCATTAACTAATCTCTAGATGGTGAAAATTGACAATATTACTTTCTAAATTGTGTTTGTCAAAACCATAATTTTTTAATCGCCAAAACTGTGCAAAACATCTTAAATAACATCAGCCATATATGTCATTTGGATAGATAAGAGAGTCAAAAAGAAGGGAGGGGGAGGATAAGTGATTTTTTTTTTTTGATAGGTAATCTAGAGGAATAACTAGAGGAAATCCAGTGTATCAGAATGCATTTCCTCGAAAATGAAAGTCAGTACAAAATTGATAGGAACTATAGCATGAAGTTTGATTTAATGTACATGAAAAGAAGAAAGTTACTCCTAGCAAAGAAGTCAAATAATGGTTTACCTTCCAGTGACATTCTTAGTGGAGCTCCCCAGGAAGCCTTCATCAGCAGACGGTAAAGGAGGTGATATGAGCCTTTTTTGGATGCCTGACGGAAGTCTGGTTCCAGTATTGTGTGAAGCAACATATGGTGCAACTAAGGAAGGCCTTTGATGATTTTGGTCATTAGAACCATTGATAAATGATTTTGGGTGATTACTCCATACAGTGGGCCTGAAAGTAGTGATACATCAGATGTTGACATTTTTCTAAAAGCAAATATCGTATATGGCTATACTTTTGTGTCCATGAAGGACGCAAAAGTTCTTCTTCCAAGGTTTTAACTTTTGAGGGAGTTTCTAGAATTTATAAATTCTATTTCAATTTAGAAATTTTGGAATTCGAAATTACAAGAATTTCATTAAGAGACCATGCCAAAATTTCAGTATTTCAACAAAATTCAAAATAGATTTCAAATTTTCAAGGTCAAATTTTTGTCAAAGACCAAAATTGGTTCCAAAATTCAGGTTTTAAAAGCTCGCGGCATACTTTATATATGGCCCAATTAAAAAGTTGGGAATCGACTATAAACTGAAAAACCCAGATCAATCAGCAATTTCACATTAAATTCAAGAGCAAAAACTTGAATGGTTAAAAAGAGTTATAATTATTGGTATGGATTTGAGAAAGGAGCCAATATATTCAAAGTTGTCCTTTTGTTACAAGTTACAACTTTTCTGATTGCAGCCCATCGTCCAAGGCCCGGACCAATTCATAGATCGGAATGTATAGTGTCAAGGTCAAGTTTTTCTCCCAACATGGGCATAAATATGCTCACCATTTGTATGTGCAATTATGTAGGTATGTACATATGAACGCGATCAGTAAGATGTGATAGCATCCACTCATAGGGTGACAGTGGTAATCCTTCACTAGACATTAAGAAGGCAAACGTGTTGCAATGAAACACCTTTTGTAAAAAAAACACTATCAAGCTACTCTCTAAGCCCATTTTCTTTTACTTTTTCTTTTCACGGTAAGTACTTTCTAATAAATAATTTTTGCCTTCCAAAAAAAAAAAAAAAAAAGTCTGTCATAATTACATATTTCCCAACAACGTCCTTACAGTAAAATTAAAACCAATCATAACTATATTAAACTAAGTCATTGATGACGATTCATGCACGAATATGTCCAGGGAAGTACCCAATTCAATTTTAACCAATGGGTGGGGTACACACACATATATGTATGCATGTGCATGCAAGCAACACTCATAACCATACCCAAGTGCACACATGTACACACTACACAGACATAATTGCTTACGTGTGCATGTCTATATTAATGCATGCATGTGTTGATATCAGAAGCATTAGATAACATATAATTAACTTAGATAAACACTTATGTTTTGCATTGCTGTACAAAATACTAGTGGCGTTACAACATTACTCCTTGGGGGATACAGACATACCTGCTTCTACAGATGCACACACGCATCCCCATGCACATATATGCACACATATGGATATAAATAAGGTACATGTGCATACATTTGTGTTAATTCATATATATATATGTATATATATATATATATATATATATATATATATATTGATGATGTAAATAGCATACAATGTATAACAAAATCATAAAACACTAAATTTCACATTTTGTACCAAAACCTTTACCAGTCATCATTCACTCATATCTAGGTTCAGTATCCAGAAGGTTTCTATTTTTTATGATGGGAAAAATGGAAAAAAGAAGAAAAAAATAGATAAAGTTGAAAGGCTAGCATGGGTCGCTACCCTTGGAGTTCCACAGAAGGGTAATAGAGTCATTAAGACCCTAACCATAGCTGTTGTTTCATAAATTCAAAAGCCAGAGGAGATGACTGCTCTGGAACTTCAGAACTCCGATTTTTTTTATCAGTAAAAATAAAATAAAAATGGAAATTGGACCACGGGGTCCTCTTCTAAACTGACCACCCATTTTCCAATTGACACATGGCAGTGAAACTGATATTTTAATTTAACTTTATATCTCTTTCCTTATGTGTTGAAATTTAATTGGTGTGGTCAGCTTGGAAGAGGGCCTTGCAGTCCTCTAATCAGAACTCAATAAAAAAAATAGCCGTCATCAATAGTTTGGATACATGAAACAGCAACTACAATATGGCTCAAACATAAATCAGATGCCTAGGTAAAACATATAAAAGAATTAGCAACCTATAAGATAAAATAAAATGTTGTGTGTTTCCAAAAATCATATGGGCATTCCACCCTAATAAAATAAGGTTTTCTGATAAATAATCCAAATGCCTTACTAGTTACTAACTTACTATGATAAGGGTCATAAGGGTACAGGAACATTTTAATATTATTCAAAATTAAGATTGGTATGAACCAATTGCATAACAGATTATCCCAAGGAAAAAAATATAACAGCCATAGTCTAGCTCAAAATTTTAATTAAAAAATCCATTAAATAAGAACAAAATTTTATTTATCAAAATTTACACATAATGCAATATAATGATTATCACGATTGCATTTTCTATAAGCACGGTCCTAAATAATATAAGTTTCCACCTACAATGACTTACAGATTCACTAAAATTATTTCCATGTGTGTATGTGTATATATACACTCAACCTAAATCAACTTGAGGATCTCCAAGTCCATGCATATGCAACACAAGTTACAAAAATATTTGAAGATACAAACCTAACAAGACTACAAAGGCAACAGAAAAAGCAGCAATCTTTTCCGATGAAATAAAGAAAATCCAGCAATGGGCACGAAAAAAAAAAACGGAAAGATAAACATATTAATGTTGCATTTTTTGTTTGAGACCCATTAATTAGCATAAAGTCTTGCACCAGATTCAAGTGTCTTTAATTGGATAATAGGATCTTCTAAATTAAAAATTAGGTCTTTGGGGTTTTTATAGCTCTATAATTCTCAAGAATTGATAAAGAAATTCCTTGAATAAATTCATTCAGTGCTCAAAACAGGAGCACAAATGAAAAACCAAAGAAACCCCAGAAGAGAGAATCGATCAAAGAACATCAAGAACATATAAATCTGGAAAAAAGAAAGAAGTCTAGAAAATATACGAACTCGCCCAATATTTACCTTACAGGTCGTTGCTGGGTTACGCCGTTAAAACGGGTTGTTGGGGATGGGGAACGAGGAAAATTCCCAAATGGGTTTTGTGTTTTAGGGGGAATAGAAGGGCCTGAGTTCTTGCTGAATCCCTCGAACGCCATTAGCGCATTGTACAGATGGTTTTTTCTGCAACACTGTTTCAATTCGGCTCTCTCTTCGTTTCAGGTCCTGTAGGTGTATAGGTAGATTTCCTGAGATAACCTTGAAATCTCCAGCAATTACAACAATACCTTGCTGCTTCTCCCTTGCCTTCTGCAAATAGAAACAATTTCAATAATTTTCAATTTTCGATTTTAACAGTGAAGACGATATAGGGGAATGAGCGTTCATCTTCTCTTAATGCAAAAGACAAAACAATCCCTCCGAAAACAATTTTTTCCTGGTTTTAGGGGAATTAATGGGCCAGGATTACCGGATTGTATTAGGCCCAGCCCGCTGTAGAATTGGTGCTGGCCTCGAGCATCCTAGGCCTTTGCTTAATCTAAAGCCCCTTAGGAAAGTAATTTTATGGTCTGCATGTAACTTAGGGCTTGCACGTGTGCCTTAGTTTTTATTTTTTTTTGCACTTTACTGATCAGTTGGGGTTAGTATCACTTTCAGGTGAGAAACACCACGCTCACCTCTCTTCCACGGGTTGAACCCTGAGACCTCCCACATGTAACGTGTTCCTTAGATTTTTTTTGAGGTGTAATTATGTAAAGGACACAAATTTCAAGTAAATAGTGGTATATTTTAATTCATATCTAATTATATATCTAACCCGTAGGAGATGGTGTTGCTGGCCAGGACCACGCCTTAGGAGGAAGCGGAGATCCTGAGTTCGATCCCAATCCACTTGTTGGCCACCCTCATGGATTTATTTGGGGGGCTTTGCATGTGCCTGATGGATTTAGTCGAGTGCTCAAAGAGGCCCAGACACCCTCGTTACCAAAAAAAATACATATATATTCAAATGCAAGTTTGGATCACAACTAACGATTGAGCTCCCCTCCCCCCACAAGTTCAATCAATCCTACATGTCAACACCTGTCCCTTTTAACTCCTATTAATTGTGATTCAAATTCATTAACCCTTAAGGTTAAACAATGTTTTGAGGAAAATAATTCAACCCTAAGGATTAAAAAATTCATAAACAAAGTTAAAAGAGGGCTATAAGTGAGAGTGTGATTGAACTCTAAATTCAATCTCAATTGAGCAGGATACAGCCTCTTCAAATACAAAAAGTAAAATATTCTAATATTTTTTTGGATTTTGATTAGAATATTGGAGTTCGATCTGGTATAATTACACAAAATTTTTAATAAAAGGAAAATGTCAACAACATAAAAATAAATATATAATTATTTAGAAAATAACAAATTATTATTTTATTTTTATTTATATTAAAATATACTTGAAATAATAATAATAATTTAATATATCAAAATTACACGTTAATAGGGGAGTTTTGTCTTACAATTTATAATTGGACTTTGCTACTGGGACCACGAAAGGGCCGAAACCGCTGAGACCATCGAAACCGTGCACAGATGCACAGGATTTTAGGTGGGGTCCTCATTCACATGGTAGGCCCACCTGAAATCCCGTGCATCCATGCACGATCACGGTGGTCTCGACCCTTTTGCGGTTTCAAAAGCATTTCCCTTTTATAATATATTACATGCATATCATGACACCTAAATGGTATTTACTTGTCACATCAAATATTAATTTTAAACACGTTGTCTTCTCCAATATCATTGGTGAGGATACCATCACGATGTGCATAAGCATGCAAACCTTTTTAATTAGCATGCACATAAGAGTGGGTTTTAGACTAGAGAAGATCCCAATCAATATTTTAACAAAAATTACTCAAATTGGAGGGGCACATTGAACTACAAGCGTCATTATCCCTAATTTATACTTTCTTACCGCTGACAAAACTAATATTTTCCACAATAATCTTTTTAGAAGTGTTTTATGGTCAATCAATAGCCAACAAAGGATCTTTAGCATATTACAAACAATACATGACGACACTATTACTGCTTGCTCTAATGGTAAGGTGTGATCTCTCTTATGAAAGAGGTTGTTGAATCTAATCTTAAGGGGTAATGTCTTAAAAGAATTTCACTCCCCCCTATTAATAATCAAAAACTAATGATTATTACTAACAGCAGGTAAAATAATATCGATACCGGAAGCCATACACGGAGGGAGGCAAACCAGCTTCGGACTCTATGGTGACTTAAGCAAAACCATGGGTGGACAGACACGACAAATATTCGAAACTGCGCAATCTATAACAACAGAGAAAGACCTACATGGCTCAGTGTCCGACTTCTAGCCATATTTCTCCTCATCCTCTTTTTATTTCTCCCCTTTTTATTCTCTGTCCTAAAAAAATTATTTGAGGTTAAAGATACATTCCTTTTATACAAATTAAAGAATACCATCTAAATAAGAGTTTGTGAGAGATTAATATTATTTAAGGCTACATAATAAATTTTATATGATTTATAGTTTATGAGGGATTATTATCATTGCTAAGGTCGGGACTTGTAGATGTCTATTCTGCCTTACGTACCGGCCTTAACAAACCAATTGAATCAAATAATATATTGACACCCGTACTTATACTTAGGTCTAGACTTGAGCTTAACATGTTTAGCTTGTGATGAACCCATGCCTACCTACTTATGACCCAAATGAGTCTCCCAACTTGACCCAATCCATCAATGCTCATTGTCCTGCTCAACGCAACATGATTGTTTATTCGTAGGAGGGCGTGCACACTGCACCTTATATCAAAAAAACATGGGAGTACTTCTGACATACGCCAAAAAATATGGTCAGACATCCACACATCATCCGACATGTTGTGATAAAAAAGGGGGAGAGATATAAAGTGGGGAGAAGTCATTTCATTTTCTCCTCATGTTTTTAACTTCTCCCCACTTGATATCTCTCTCTCTTTTTATCACCACATGTCGGATAATGTGTGGATGCCCTGACATCCATTAGAGGTAATCCGATACCTATCAAAACTAAGGAGACTGCACCCTGTATCTAAATTAGGGGAGTGCAACTATCCTATCAACCTTTGATTATTTTATGATTTTTCTTTTGAGAACTTATTTTACTTATAGGGGTAACATTCAAGACTATTATATCATTATGAATAGTTCTTAATTTTTGGAGCTTAATTTTTTTTATTGACTAATACGTGATTAGGCCACCACCCTCGTAAGTAGGTTAGTATCTACTATAAGAGAATGTTTGACAACATTATTATTAAGTACTTATTTACTAGTCATGAAAATAAGTACTTATTTATCAATTAGTTTGTTTGGTGAAAATAAATAAACAATAAATAAAAATGGTTAGAAATCCAAATAAGTATTTATTTATAAAATATACTTATTAGGCTTACAGTAGTGTTGCCAAACACCCTGTAAGTTAAGATGGAGATTACATCACTAACACCCTCTCAGAAATGGTTGACATGATGGGTGAAATGATTATTACAAAGAATATGGGTCTATTACAAAACTTTCAGTAAAACTGAGGGGTTGTTTGTAAATTTAAAAATATAAAGGGTATATTCCTAAATGTCAGATAACATTGGGTTATAAAAGCCGTTCCAATTTTTTATCGTAAAATTCATCTGGCTGGGTTCTTCTGCTAAGTTCATTATCCCAGAAAATTTATCTCTGATTGTATCTGCATACCCAATTCATGCAACTGGGTTTGGTGGGTTGTTTCATCAGAAGAGGAGGTGCTCGAGTAGTGGAGCTGTAGCAATGGCTGTACCGGGTTCAGTTCAGAAATCAGAAGAAGAGTGGCGGGCTGTTCTCTCTCCAGAGCAGTTTCGCATTCTACGGAAGAAAGGAACAGAGTAAGATTGATTTAATCGAGTTTGCGTTGTTTAGTCGGAGAATTTTTATTGAATTCCTGTGAATATCGGGTTGGTTTGTTGTTGTTCGTTTAGATTTCGATGAACCCCTTTGTCTAATTCTTGTTTGTTTGATTTTTGAGGTACCCCATTTGAGAATTTTCATTGAATCTGAGTTGATCTCGTTGTTTGGTGGGTTATTTGTTCTGGGTTCTGGTTTTTTGATAGATTTTAGGTTGGATTTGTATATACCCATCTGGTGAATTATGTGACTTTTTGGTTTTTCATAGAATATATGTTTGAGTAGTTCTGTTTGTTTACTAGTCGAAAAATGTTGTACGCATTGAACAAATCCATATGATTAGCATTTCTTTGGAGTTTATCAGTTAGATTATGATGATGCACTATTCTATGGGGATGTTCATGCTGTTTCTTGGTGGATGTCTAATATTCCCATATGTTGGAATGATAGTCTTGTCTTGCATTACTTTAATTGTTTACTGTTTGGTTGCTAGTATTCCAATTTGACGAGTCATTGTTATTGGTTTAAATTTATATATGCTCTAAATCTGATGTAATGTATTTTTGGATGCTAACTAATTATGCAATTTACCAATTTTTTGTCACCACTTCTACAAGGGATTCTCAAAACTTTAAAAGGTACCAATACAAATCCAATAAATCATTCTCATTTTTCTGAAGACTTCTTAATCTTTATAATGAGTTTTCAATTGATTACATTATAACTCATGTTTATAAATTTTCTTCCGTTGCACATGCATTCCTTTTCTTCATTTATTTGTCTGAAACAATTTGTTCTAGGCCTTTTGTTTGTCTGAGACAGTTGTTTCTTGCCTTCTTGGTCATTTGCTTGTCCGAGACTGTTATATCTAGGTCATTGAAGGGGTAAAAAATACCGGAAAGGACACGTGTCAGTTGCAACTGTTCACCTCTGGTTTACTGATGGAAGGTAGGAGTTGAAGGGTGTGATACCCTGACCTGCACTCCGATGATAAAGTAAGTAGATGGACAAGATGATGAACAGTAAGACACACAATAGCACTCACAAATATAAGCGTATTTCGATCCCCCTTCTACTGAAATTCTTAGGGTATTTATAGGTTAACCTTGGTATGGCCATAGATGACCATAGATGCCCATACCAGGTGTCCTGCACTCATTACCAAATATGTCAGTAAGATCTGCCACCTGTTGCATCACTCGTGAAAGCCTACCATTAGTTCAGTCGGTTGGGTCTGACAGCACATAGAAGTGACCTGCATTAAATGCCAAGGCAATGCTTTCGGCCCACTTGTCAGAACAATCGGTCGCCTCCTGATTACTCCCTCCTGCGAGTCGGTCTCGTTGTTGACTCGAGCTCGGGTACGTTGTATATGTCTTAAAATATGACCTGGACATCCTTATCCGAGTTACAACGGACTCGTTGCTCAATTAACACCGAAAACGTTGTTGAGAGTACAACGTCTACGTTGTGCGCAAGACAACGAACACGTTGTCAAAACAACAACGAGAACGTTGTTGGCAAGACCGCGGATACGTCGTAATTTACACAGCGTGAATGCTATGCATCAGACCACGTTTATCCGTCTATTTTGAGCACGTGACTTAAACACATGTCCACGTGTCACTTTCGTGCACAAAACAATAAAAGCCAGCTCGTTCCCCAACGCTCAATTAGTTTTACGAATTTTATCCCTTACAGTCATGATATATGTTTCTTATATAAACAAGCATTGAAATAGAAGATAATGGTCCCAAATGGTCTGCACATTCTATATCTACAAATCCTTTGCCATTAGTCACACCCAGACCCTTCCGAGAATCTAATGCATGCATAATTTTCATAGGCATTTTACCCAATATCTTCCTTGACTGAGTCTCCCATTGATGCTCATGGACCATTTTTAGTTTATTAACTTTTATGGGATTGGCCTAACCTTAACAAAAGAAAAGAATATTACAATCTGACACATTTAAATCATTTTTCAATAACTTGATAGGTCACTAGGAACTCATGTGGTTATATTAAGATATCTACATCATGGTTGCAAAAAGTAGAAAAAAAGTCAGCCATTTTTTGGCCTTTCCCTAAGTATGGGTGAATTCAATCATTTCAAAATTTGGAACACAAAATGTTAATTTTGATGGCAACACCTCTTGCTTTCCAATATCCCCTAGTGGCTTTTGTTAACGCCTCAATTGCATCTTGTGAGGCTGTTTACAGAGTCAGTCTCCTAATCCATCCATGCCTTGTAACACTCTCAGGCCAAACCAAAATGCCGAAAAGCTCCAATTTATAAATATGGATCTTTTGACATCGTGTAGGAAATGTTATAATTGTTCGGCTTATCTGTAGAAACCCCTCAAAGCTCCCAAAATTAGTCCCAAGAGAGAAATCCAGCGTTCAGCGCTTATCCAAGCCTATTTGGGGTTCCATTTATACCACTTCATGTTCTGGATATTGCGGTGAACCTTTTTTCTAATCGGTAAATAAGATCATGTATTAAAGAAAGAGATGGTACAAGAGGGGCCCTTCATCGAGTGGTAAATGCAGAAAATAAAATAAAAGGTAAGGAGGATGGAAACCTCCTACCAACCTACCACTATACAAGTAGTCAAATACAAACCCTACTCATGGGAGAAAAAGAGAGACCAAACCATGTCGGCAAGCTCCTCCCTAATCGAACACCAAGAAATAAGAAGATTCACTATGTGCTTCCAAATAGTATTGAAGGAGGATAAGGAATCATCAGAGACCTTGTTGTTCCTTTCCTTTCCTATGCACCAGCATATAGCTCCTGGGAACAACTGCCATAGGAACCTGCAGAGGGGCTCCACAACACGAATAGACCAACCTGAGAGGAAATCATTGAAGCTAGGAGGGATGGTCCATTTTATCCTTGTGGACAAGGATTTCGGGTCCCCGCACACAAGGGTGGGATGCATGTTGTCCTGGTGATACGGTATTTAGAGTCGCCACTTATTTATTCGGTAGGGATAAGTCTCATTAAATGGATAAGGTCTTCATCTGTTTAGAGTTCTAGGTAAGCGGTTCGGTTAAGCCCAGGGAAGGTGTTAGGCACCCTGACACTTCCATTTTACAATGGTTCCCTACTTCCTAGGTTTAAGCCAATTAAGTCCAAGTTGTAGTTAAATGCCGTTTGATTTAGTTTATACTAACCCAAGAAGGGAAAAGCTAAACTAGGGTCAGGCCCATGTTGGGCTGCCTATGTACTCACATTGGGGTGAAATCAGACCGAGCGTAGTTTTGGCACATGAGCCTGTGCCGTGGCTAAGGGGCGTGTTGTGTGTGCATCAAGGGTGACTTAGGGTCTAGTCTGGTAGACTAGGGGTGGTTGACCGGGTTGGTCAAGTGCTTGGTTTAGTTGATTGGGCCCGGTAGGCCAAGGTTGAAGCCTGGTAGGCTTAGGCCCGGTGGGCCGAGAGGGAGTCCGGTAGACTAGGGCTTGGCCCGGTAGGCCTAGGGTTAAGCCTGGTATGCTCGGATTGGCCCGTTAGGCCTAGGGTTAAGCCCCGTAGGCTTGAGTCGGCCTAGAGATTAAGCCCGATAGGCTTGAGTCCGGCCCGGTAGGCCTACGGTCAAGGTCCAAATTCATTTTTATGGTCCTTGTTGATTTTAGGAGTTTATTCCCAATTTTTCCCAAGTTAAGGGGACTAACCATGGTTTAGACATGGGCTTAACCATGGTTAGTCACATTAACCAAGGTGTGGCATTCCACAAATTCAAGTTTGGTATTAAAATGCCATTTGGGATTTTTCCTAATTTTTTAGGATTTTTCTAAGGTGGTTAGGCCAACTAACCATAGTTAAATTTTAATCGAGTTTAGCTTAACCCGTGGTTAAGCCAAGGAAAGCATGGGCAGACTTAGGCTGGGTCCCCAGAGGTCAGGTAAGACACGTGGTGGGCCCCCATGGGGTGTGGGCCCACTGTACAGGCTTGAAAACCCCAAATTACATACTGTCGGTAACGGGATTACCGACAGTTATCGTGATTTTCGGCCAACTTTGGCCCCCTGTAACTCGGGTTAGACAGGGACCTAGGGGGCCCACAACCTATGGTCTTGAAGAGGGGAAGGAGGGGAACAAAGTGGGTCTAGTTTGGGCCTCAGGGGTGGCCTGGTGTGGGCCCCACAAAGTGCCAAAGGGGCCTGTTTGCAGTTCCACATAAAATCACATATGTCGGTAATTTGATTACCGACATTATGCACAACTCTTGGTTTTCGGCATTTTAACCCTAATTAAGCTTGATTAGGGGCCTGGGTGTCTTCATGGGAAATGCGGGGAGGCCAAGGGGAACAAAACCCTACTTTTGGTTTGGCCTAAAAGTGCTTCAGGTGGGCTCCACAGCCCTCGAAACACCACTATTCCCAGGTGTCGGCACTGAGATTGCTAACACCAAACTGTTTTTTTTTTTTTTTGAAAGAGTGCACCAGGGGTTCCCTCATGCTAAGAGGGACCCCCAAAACCACTGAGGTCTCCTGGAATGGCTATATCCTTGGGGGGGGGGGGGTCTTCCATACCATGAAAGAGGTGGGAAGGTCCCCCCACAGTGGGGTTTTTCCTGTAAAAACTGCAAAACACTCCCCTGGAATGGACCAGGGGCTCACATGTGATTACAAAATAGTAAAATTAAGGGTAGGGGGAAGCCCTACCCTGCTATTAAATTGGTGGTGACCGAGTGGCACAGTGGAGGAGCCCGGTGGTGCTGTGGAGGAGTTGCTGGAGGTGAGAGAGCTGTTGTAGCTTCGAGGGGATCTACTAGAGGGAGCCTAAAGGTCTGGGGGCAGGCTTGAACTCGAGCAGGGGTTCGGGTATGGGGTTCTGGAGTGGTCTTTAGGTTGGGGGGGGGGGGGGGGGGGAATTTATAGGGGAGACACAAGGGGATATGATGGGGATTTGTACTGGGGTTGGAAGTGCTACAGGAGGCGGAGAGGGGGTTCTGCACATCGGAGAGGGTGGAGGTAGGCGTTCCTGAAGCCTGCAGGTGGGTGGTTGCACGCAAAAAAGAAAACCCAGGGTGTCGGTACTGGGATTGCTGACACCATTAAAGCAGTAAAAATTTGGGGTGTCGGTAATCCCAATATTAACACCCAATGGGTTTTACCCAAAGGGCCTGGCCCAGGTTATCATGCGGTACCGGGGGGATGATTTTGAATTGTTGGGCTCCTGTTTGGGCCCAACCCGAGATCGATGGGGTTTTTAAGGGTTTAGAAGCCTTAGGGCTTGAACCCTAAGGTGCTAGGGTTTACTAGGGCTAGGCCAGGGTTAGGGCTAGGCTTGCTAGGGTCCACTATGGTTATCCCTAGGGTTTGGGTTAGGGTTAGGCTTAACTAGGGTTAAGACCTAGGGTTAGTGTAACAACCCCAAAATCCTACAAGGCTAAAATAGGACTTGGGAATCGTCACATTACATAAACCTGCTAAAAATCTATACATACAAGACGTACTAACACGAGTCTCCAAAAATGAGGATAATAAAATCTCGATTATAAAAAGTCAAACCATCCTATACAATGATAATCCACACATCATAGCTTCTCATAAACGAAATAGTCTAAGACCATCAATAGAGTAAGACAACTAAGGCAACATCAACTAAAAGTCAAAAGTCTAATATAAAACATCTATTCCAAAAAGAAATATTAAAACTACTCAATAGGGATGACTATCTATATCCCTAGCCTCCTCCTCAGGAAGCTCACCTTCTTCCCCCTCTTCGGCGTACGCCTCCTCAGTCCACCGCTTTCCTCCTAAACCTGAAGACAATGACAGGTCGACTGAGTGTGGAATACTCAGTGGATAAACAAACTAACAACAACATAAGATAGCATGAGCAATACCAATATCAAATCTCAGTTTATCTAAGCTCAATCATACTACTTTCATGTAAAATAGACATAATCAGAGTGCGGAGCATATAACATGTCATAACATCATTTTGACTCGTGTACTCGTGCAACTCTTATCCATGAACTTGCCTTAACATATGCATAGACTCATACATGCATGATTCATAGTGTGTTTGTCCCGTCAACGCATAATTCATAGTGTTTTGTCCCGGCAACGCATAATTCATAGTGTTCGACAACACGTAGAGTGGATGTTCATAATGGGGAATCATTCTTTCATAGCATGACATGAGTGCGACAACGCGTAGAGTGGATGTTCATAGTGGGGGATTATTCTTTCATGGCATAATTCGTAACATGTTCGTATCCAATGCATGCATGCTTGTGAGACAAGTGGACTCATGAGACTTGAATATTTACCATGCAAGTGCACGTGTGCTTGAATGTCGTGATTGGAATTCAAATGAGTCATCCCTTAGATTCCAATCTTCCGTTAGGAAACTCCGCTAGGTTACATCTTCCTAGTAAGAGAATTCCCAACGTGGAGGATTTTCCTCTAAGATTTGACCTACCCGAATACCGATCACCATACAAGTAGATAGGGCATAATTTATCATAGCGACAACAATATCCATTTAACTTAATTTATCAACAATCAATAGCATCATACTAACATTTCTCTTTCTTAAGCGTTTCAACAAACACCTTGAGTGCGTTAATTATGGATACTTTGCCCTTTCCCATTTTGAACATTCCACCACACCATAATGCATTTATACAACCCAAACATACTCCACATCCACACATTCATCCCTTCCTCCATACAATCCATCTATAGTATAAATCCATTTCCATCTCTAACAAGCTTAATCTATGCATAATTAGGAAAAAACAAATCAAATTATCATTTCTATCATTTATATTATACTAATATTCACCAAACATCATTAATAGAGTTGAGTTAGGGAGTTTATCGACCTTATGGATCCTTCCCTTGGATCCAAATCGCTCACAAGGTGATTTTAGGGGAGCTTCGAGGAAGATCTCGAAGCTCTCCTTGCAATCTCCTAGTAATCTCCTTATTCTCCAAGCAATCTCTCCCTCAAACCCTAGGTTTTCTCTCCTTTTTTGCCAAATTAGGTTAGAAATAGGTAGAGTATTCTAATACCTCGAAATAGGATCCCTATTTATAGCCCCAAGGGTTAAGGGCAAAAAGACCTAAAAGCTCTTACTGAAATCCTGCAAAAACATGAAAGACCGAGCGATCGGTCGCCTACCGATCGACTGATGGTTATGATCAAGCTCTCGGTCAAAAACACCCTCTGGAAAAATTCTCCATACAAAAAAGTTAACCAGTTGATAGCCACCGATCGATCGGTTGTGGACTGATCGATCCCTAGCGATCGGTTTTGTACCGATCGATCCCTAGCGATCGGTGTATTGCAGATTTTTGACCCATTTTACTGTTTTGACCATAACTTTTGACTCTTTCGTCGGATTCCGACGATTCAACTTGCGTTGGATTCGTCTTTCGAAAAGGAACATTTTTGGCATTTTAGAATTTCCAAATTCCCTTTTCATTTATGGACTAAATTGTCCCCAAAGTTGACTGATCTGCAATTCAATCAGACAAAACATTGGAAAACCCACTTTTGATTTAGCTTAGACTAAAAATATGGAAAAACATTACACATGAACCTCGAAGAGGGTTCCAATACCTTTCTAATGGTTCAAGAATCACTCAGTTCCAATAAACGGTGTCAAAACTAGAGCTTCCTAAAGTTCAGGGTGTGATATGACATCCCTCCGTTTACAAGTTTGATTAGGCCTTAATCACAATATACCAATTAGATATAAATACATAAACATTAAAACATCACAAGGACTATAATAACCCTAATACTTGTAATAAAGACATGAAAAAGATTCCGGTCTCTACAGCTAGGCTAGGGTTAAGGGCCTTAACCAAGATCGGCAAGAGGTGTGAAAATTGGGTGCTTACAATCCTCATACTAGATAGGCCTAGGTTCTATAACCCTCAGGCCAAAGGACAAAGCAGAAGCAATTGGTCAACATTATCCTCCTTGATCAAACACGTGTAGCATGTGGTTGCCATCCCCCGGCCTCTATTTTTAAATGGTTTCTGGTGAGAATTTTATTCAGATATGCATTCCAAAGGAAGAATCCCACCTTGATGGAATAATGAAATTCCATGCTACTTTGTGAGGAAAAGGGCAACTAGCTATGCTACCCAAAAATGATAGATAGATTTTACCCTAGAAGAACCCTTGCTATTCTAGAATCTGGCATCTCTAGTGAAGATGTTAGGATTAATCAAGAACACCACTGATAAAAAGCCTACTCAAATCCTTCAATTTCAAGGCATTCAAACATCTTCTCAACCTTGGGTTCACACTACCCTATCATTCCTGGCCTCAAAGATAGAGCTCAGCAAACACCCCTTATCACATACAATGGAATACAAAAATCATCCTGAATTCTAACATCTTCCCCACTCCCTATTAATAAATTAATGTGCTTGTGGAGTTCCTATTCACCTTCAAAATCTCTTTCCACACCCTACCCCATGAGACCCCCTAACCTCTCTCGGTTCCCAAACTGAAACTTCCCCATATTTGACAATGATTCCCTTTATAAACTCTCCCTCTCCTACCTAAATCTTCAAAATACTTTCCTAACAAATCTTTGACCACATGGCGCATTAGTCTCACCCCCAAACCCCTTTCCTTAATTGGAAAGCACACATCCTCCTAACAAACAAGATGGAGCTCCCTAGCTTCCAACATATCATTACACAGAAAGTTTCTCTGGATTCTCTCAAAAGAATTCGTAACCATTGTAGAAATACTAAGTGATGACATGAAGTAAGAGGGAATGCTGGCCAATGTGCTTTTGATAAGTGTTATTCTACCACCTTTGGATGGATAAAAGGCTTTCTAGGAGGCTGGTATCCTATTCACACTCTCTAGGATTGGGTCCTATATCGGTTTTGCCTTGTAACGAGCTCCAATAGGCATACCCAAGTAAGTGGCAAGGAACTTATTAATTCTACAACCACCAACACTTCCATCCTAGGCACATCTCCTACAAAAAAACTTCACTCTTTTCCAAATTAACTCTTAAGCCTTGATATTGCTTCAAAACATCTAGGAAGACACCTAAGATAGCTCATTTGCTGAGTGGAAGCATCACAAAGAATCAAAGGATTGTCTGTAAATTGGAGATGAGAAACACTCAAAATACTCTCTACTCAACGAGAAAACCTTAATGAAAACTTCTTCTGCCATTCAAATCAAACTACTAAAAGCTTCCATCATCATGATGAAGAGAAAAGGAGATAGAGGGTTCTCTTGTCTCAAACCTTTAGAACTTCTAAAATACCTGGTGGATGACCCGTTCACGAGACTAAATGGCCTGAAATCTTTGTGCTCCTAGGTACCCCTAATCTTGGGGATAAGGACCATGAGTGTGCTATTAAGCACCCTTTCGAAGGAACCAGCCCTAAAAAACTTATCCACCTCTTATGAAGTCTATTCTCACTATGTGCCAACACTTATGGTAAAATGCCATTTCAAACCCATCTGGCCTTGGAGATTTATCCACTTGCATATTCAAGATAATAGAAAAGATTGCCTCCTCCTGGATGGTTCTTTCCAACCAATTACTCTTTTCCATAGAAATTTGATTAAAGACAATCCCATCAAGATTAGGTCTGACACCATGACTTTCCTAAATCTCCTTCATCACTTCCTCCCTCCACCCAATCGTCTCCTGCATTCAGTCTAGATGTTAAATTGATTCTGCGTCTAGCATTAGCCATTTTATGCAAGAATTTCGTGTTTTTGTCTCCATCCTTAAACCAAATTTTACTATGGGTTTTCGGGGGTGGGAAAGGAAAAAGGAAATGCTTGTCATGCCATTCATTCCTCCGGGGAGTCTTCCTTTGCATTCATTGATTCCTTGGATCAAGGACATGGGAGGTGGTTCAATCCTCCAATTGAAAGTGAAAGCCCCAGCTTCTAACATTCGTACAGTTGTGGTTCCGGGTGATACACCAGCGTCTACGCCTACATCCGCAGCTATTCTTTCACGAGTGACTACATTGGCTTATCTAACCCACAACTAAGAAACTGGTATACCAATGTTGAGTGGGGCTCCAACTAATCTCTTCATTGATTAACACTCTAGTGTACTATTCTTCAAACTCTTATCTCCTTTGTACATTAGTCCCTAATGTATCCACCAACTCCTCTTTACTGCTTGCATTGATCTCCTCAATAATTTTGACTTTCCTCAATTCCAAGTCCCTAAGACCTCAAATATTAATCCATCTGCGTATATTCTGTGGGCATGTGTATACACACCACACACATGACATAAACACTTGTTACAGTATATTTGAGTGATCCAAAAGTCAGGTGTTTATTATTCGATGCTGCAATTAATGCTGGTAGTTTGATATGGGATTGTAACTCCAGAGAGCTTGAGGCCTCTGTCCCCCAGCCCTACCGTATGACAGCTATTTCTGATCCACAAACATTTCATATGTACCTATGCATGTATGATTGTTTGTAAACTCAGCCAAGGCACTTTGATTTTCTTTGGTATCGCGTTCTTGTGACAAAGACTGGATGCAGCCAGTCCACAATATATTTCAATTAAAAGTATCACAAAGGCTTATCTGAGTCATGTTTGACCTATTAATGAGTCATATCCAGTTCTTGACATGATTTAGGTTCTTGCTATTGTGCTTACAATTTGGTAATATACAGGTTAAGGGGCACTGGGGAATACGACAAGTTCTTTAGTGAGGGGATCTATAACTGTGCAGGTTGTGGGACGCCACTATATAAGTCCACAACCAAATTTAACTCTGGCTGTGGGTGGCCGGCTTTCTATGAGGGTCTCCCTGGAGCCATAAATTGCACTGTGAGCTTCTCTTTCCTTGTTTTGAATCCTGGTTCTCTTCTCTCTTGTTATCTTTTATTTTTCTTATAGTGCATTCAGACTATTAACAAGATTGGATATATTTGCAGCCAGACCCAGATGGAAGGAGAACTGAAATTACATGTGCAGCTTGCGGTGGGCACTTAGGTCATGTATTTAAAGGTGAAGGGTTCAAGACGCCTACAGATGAACGCCATTGTGTCAATAGTGTTTCGATCAAGTTTGGTCCTGTGAATCCATCTCCTTCCACATGAAGTTTATAATGTAGGTTATGATCATATATACTTTCAAACTCAGTTATTATATTGAGGTTATTCAAATAAAGATTGACAGGGCAACTTTGTGACTTGAATCTTTTCACTTAATCCAGAACCTATATTCCTTCTGCTCTACATTTTCACTCTTATTGTTCCCTTTTTATTTTAAGTGATGTAAAATATGGGTTTAATGCACTTTACCACCATAAGATGACTTCAGGGTGAGGGTGTTGTATTGGTTGAGCACCAATGACAAACTCATTAGCAGTAGGTAAGTCACGACTCTGGAAAGACCATTGGTCGCCCCTTTTGCTTCTTTGTGCAGCAAACCCTCTTAAAGTAGGATACAGTTTGGTTTGCTATGCCAACAGTAGACTTGGCTTTGCAATGATCCATGTTAATCTCTTTTATTTTATTTCCTATGCTTGTTCTCTGAATTGCCCTCCATATAGAATGATTTTCTGAAAAAAAAGGATTTATATTTAACGTGGTTGCCAGTTTTTCGATAATGTATGCCCAGAATGGAAGCCAAAATTGATTGGATTTGTCTTATGTTAATTGTTGCTGCATCAACTACTTCCACATGGAATAATAAAATGGCGATGCAGACCTCGATAAGCCACATCCCGGTTTACAAGTTTAGGCATACATTTGCAATAGTTTAGGTATACATTTGCAATTAAACCGGTTATGATATCAGCATAGTACTCGGTTCAATTTCAGAAAAAAACCCAAGTCAATGAAGAGAATCTTAGTATGGTGGAGATGTATCATGTATGTGGGAAGCCTGAGAACATGGTGTCTCTGAGTTCCTTCATATGCTGCCCTCATATCTACAATTCATCTAAAAGTAAACGAGTCTTTCCAGCCAAAAAAAATCTACAATTCATCTAAAAGTATAATATTAAGCAGAAGGATTCAAAGTTTCAAACACTTTAAAAAAATATTGGAAGTCCCATTTTCCCATTTCTCTGAAACACCATATGCAAACTACAATCAAATGCAGATTAAGGAGAAAATAACACCCCAATTGTTATGGCATCAAGAAATCTATGCACATTCGCTCGAGGAGTAGAACAATTAGTCACCGGTTTCTCCGTCGGCACTGTCGTCGGAATCTGCAAGATGATCAAAGAAGGCGTCGAGGTACCAAGGACATCTTTCATTCCAGTCACCCCTGTTAGCATTGGCTCGCCATTTTTGGTCAGCTATCATCTCAGGCGAGAGTCCCCATTGCTGAAGCTCTTCCTCACTATGATAAATCGCTAAACTGTATTCTCCTCCCGACCCCAATTGCATTACTTGGAATTCACAATTACAAGGATTATACAGGTACTCGAATTGTTCAACCGTCCACTTGAACCACTTCATGAGGAACACCCTCGAAGTTAGCCCATGTGAAATGATCACCAGATTCAGTTCATCTGAGGAGGAATCATGGTGAAGTCTACTCATATGTATATCCCTCCATAAAGACTCCAGAAAACCTGCAATTTTCAATTCATATGAAAATTGAGAATTCTAAGACTACCCATTAAACAAAAATTGAAAAAGATGGGATCTTACCAGAAACACGATCAAAGACATCAGCAGCAGATTCTCCTTCTGGGAATCGAAAGAAGAATCTCCCGAATCTCTCCCTTGTTTCCTTGATCACCTTCATCCCCTCTTCCACCTGAAAATTCCCAAAATCCTGTTCCCTTACTCTGCATTCCTCTCTCACCCCAATTATCCTTTTCCTCGAAAACGATCTACCGATCTCGCGAAGCGTGGAACGGGTTCTTTCATATGGGGATACATAAAAATAAACCTTCCAATTCAGAGAATTCCCATAATCTGAAACAACGCAACGGATCTTTTCTCCGGCAGCACGAGCTTGTCTGAGGCCTTGAGGGGTTAAAGGGATCTTGTAATCAGGGGTGGTGGTGTAGGCTGAGCCATCGAGATTGCCTTGGCTCTCTCCATGCCTGACCAGGATAATTCTCTTTGGGAGATATTTGTATTGTGGATGAACCATCTCTATTCTGGGATTCAACTTAATTTGGAGCTGTTTTCCTTATATAGTGGAGGGTTTTTCTTCTTCTTGTGATTTACTGTTCTGAGAGTAAAGGTTTGATTTAGAATTTTAGATCAGGTCTACCATTGTGATTGTGAAGCTGGTGGTGAGTAAGAACTAAGAAGCCATCTCGATTTGACCGTTGATGGTACGGTACTTGCAATTTCAAAAAGAGGGGATCGAATCCATCTTTGCATTGCGAAATGATTAAAAACTGTCGATAGTATGTACTATCGAGAGTCTAGCCATCCCATTTAAAATCTGACGGCACCAAAGGTAAAGTGGGTCTACCATTAAATGCAAATGAGCCTTTGCCACGTTTAGATTTTAAATCAGACGGTCCACACTCGATAATACATACTATCGGGGTTTTTTTTTACCACTTTCCTATAGGTATTGGAAAATAACCTCTCGATTGGTGATGCTAGGATGGGCATCTCGGCTACCATTTTCTTGTCATGTGTCCTCTTTCTAACCCTATTTAACTGTGGTTAAGATTTATCCATCCTTAGGGTTCATCCATCTACCCTTGGTTTATAAAAATAAAAAAAAAATTAATTAAAGGGTTAAAGAAAAATAACCTGAGTTAATAGAAGTTGAAAGGTCACCTATGTGAAAGCGAGGAGGAGTAGTCCCCTCCTGAGGACGACAAGGGGACTATTGCTCATAGTTATTTCAGCTGGAAAAAAAACTTGTAATAGTGTTTTAAGGGACATTGATTAGCCCACCACGCAATTGACTGTGTAGTCAAATGTCATGTCTACCTATCACCTTTCATATCCATTGAAACTTTTAAAAATTAAGAGTAATATATATATATATATATATTTATACACTTTCTTCTTAAATATCAAGGTTAGTGTGTGAAATTTAACCAGAGTTGGTTGATGAGTGTTAAAAAAATTGGGCATGGACTAATGAGTGGGCATTGGACTACATAGTCAAATCCCAGGGCTAGTTAAACATTGCCCTTGCATGTGTGGTATGTGTGGTGTGTCGTTTGCATGTTGTGTACGTGTGTGTTTGCATGGGTGGTGTGAGTATTTCCTTCAATTGTCTTCAGTAATCACCTTGTAGTGTTATTGAGAAAAACTAAAGCCTTCAGGTGTATGTGTTAGTCCCATATCAGATAACTATCCGAGCATGTTGTCCCTTATAAGTTCCTTGGCGCCTCAAACTGTTGATACCCATTTTGAAGATCTCTAGGTTGAAGCTTATTTGGGCTGCATGTGTGGTATGTGTGTTTGTTTGCATGCTCTGTGTGTGTGTTTGCATGGGTGGTGTGAGTATTTCCTTCAATTGCCTTTCAGTAATCACCTTGTAGTGTTATTGAGTTTACCAAAAAAACAAAAAAAAAACATTGCCCTAGTTTAAGAGAAGTGATTAAAAACTCTCTGATAATTGACAATTCAACTTACCCAAGTATCAAGTGGAGCCTACCATTTCATGCTTGTGAGCCTTGGAACCGTTGGATTTTCAAATGGACGGCCCAACTCTCGATAGTAAATCGAGAGTTTTCGGTCACTTTTGTAGTTTAAAAAGAGAAATGCTTAGCAAACTGTGTGAGGCTGGGACCGGCCCGACCACACACGAAATCCAAATAGTTTAGAAAAAAAGGAAAATAATCACCTCCTCCGTCGATGACGTGAGGAGGGGCGTCTTGGCTCCCATTTTCTTGCCATGTGTCCCCCCTCTAACCCCATTTAACTGTGGTTAGGATTCATCCACCCTTAGGGTTCATCCATCTACCATTGGTTTTTTTTGAAATAAATTAACTAAAAGATTTTTTAAAAAAAGAAATAGTCATTTGGTGAGTATTTAAGAGGGGGGGAGGGGGCATCCACCAATAGGTCGATGCCTTAGTTTTGCAAATGAAATCCATGCGTCCGTTAACTATTTCCCTTTTTGAGTAGTGATAGGCAGACCTATGGATTACATTTGTAAAATTAAAGCATTCACCTATTAGTGGATGCCCCCCTTTTTTAAATGCTCACCACAGTTGGTGAGAGCATTTAAGAGAAGGGCATCCACTTGGTACCTTAGTTTTGCAAATGAAATCTATCAGTCCACCTATCACTATTCTAAAAAAAACTAACACAACTTAATGAGAGTTGAAATGTCAGCAATGTGAGAGCGAGGAGGAATAGTTCCCTCCTCGGCCGACTCAAAAAAATATGGGGAATGCTAGCCCTAGTTTCCTTTTTCCCCACTTTCTTTCTAGTGCCAACACGTGTCGTCAATTTTCCTGGCTACTTCTTCAGCCTGTTAAAGCTACACAACACTATATATTTAAGCTCTCCCCCTTCCTTAATTTTAATTTATAAACAAACCCTTCAAAGTTATACATCAAAACAAAGAGTTCTGAAACTCTCGCCCATTCTCTCTCTCTCTCTCTCTCTACTGCTTCATTCTCCCGGTTTCAGCATATAGTTCCCACAACTTTCTATCCAACAAAACTCTCTCTCTCTCAAGGGGAAAGTACGGAATTAGGCTTGAGTTTTTGAAAAATTACGGAAACCAGCTCCCTTTTGAGGGAGTTATTTTTTCCAGCCTCCACGCGTGTGTAGAGCTGAAGCGTGCGGGTGGGCTTGTTACAATGTCCAAAATACCCCTGTAAAAATTGAACAGTTTATGGCTAACTCTCCCCATTCGATCGAATACCTTACTTACCCATTTCGAACGCAGAGGAAGAAGTAGGAAGAGGAAGAAGGAAGAGGAAGAACGAAGAGGAAGAAGGAAGAGGAAGAACGAAGAAGGAAGAAGAAGGAAATTTTGGTTAAGAGGTATGGATTGAAACCTTAATCAAAACAGATGAAAATTTCAGTCACGCTTTTGTTGATTTTTTCGCAGTTCGAACTCATTATGGATTGAACTCGTTAGTTTAAGAGGAAGATAAACCCTAAGGAAATAAAACCGTAATGAAGATGAACCCTTAAACCCTGTAAGAAAAATCCCAAAAATCGGGAAATCGGTAAAGATTTACAGTCTCAAATTCGAGATAACAGTCTCGAATTCGAGATGGTTATCTCGAATTCGAGATGGTTATCTCGAATTCGAGACTGTTATATCGAATTTGAGACTGTTATCTCGAATTCGAGATAACCATCTCGAATTCAGGACAACCATCTTGAATTCAGGATGGTTATCTCGAATTCGAGATAACAGTCTCGAATTCAGGCTCTTTTTTTTAAAAAAAAGTAATTCTTAAACTGTATTACTAATATTAAGGAAGCCACACCCTAAAACCCCTGTAGGAAAAATCCAACGACTGAATTCGAGGTTACAGTCTCGGATTTGAGATGATTATCTCGAATTCGAGATAACCATCTCGAATCCGAGACTGTTATCTCGAATTCAGGACTGCTAATTTTTGAATTCCATCTTCCACTAATCAATTTTATTAATACTTGCAGAGTCAAGATGCCAAAAAACAGAGGAAAAGGAGATGACAAAGGCAAAGGGAAAGACAAAGGGAAGGGGAAAGAGGTGGAAAAGGCCCAACCTTCTGTGAAATGTACCATGAAAGAATGGTTTGAAAAAATAAAGCCGCACTTGGAGGCCCATCCTAAGAGAAAGTCTTTATGGAAGCAGACTTGCTTTGGGCATCTTTATGATTTGCCCAGAAATCCCCAATGTGGTCAGGCATTGCACCACCTACTTCAGAGGCGTAGGGATGCACTTACTTTTGATTTAGCTGGTAGTGTTATGCGGTTTAGGTTGTTAGACTTCACCCTGATAATGGGTTTAAATGCTAGCATAGGTGTCCCTCCCGCCATAGTACCCGCCAATTCTCCTACCTCCCTAAAGGTTCGTAAGTTTGGTGAAGTACAACTTATAAAAAAATTAGACCTGCTTAGGGTATTGGAGTCGTGTAACAATGATATGGACGCAATCAAGATTGCATTGGTCCTATATGTGGAGTTATTGATCATTGCAAAAGAGACACACTCGAACATCGAGATTGACTACTTGGATCCTGTAGAGGACCTCGATGCCTTTAACAAATACCCTTGGGGCACTGTAGGGTACTCGATATTCAAGAAAAGTATTGAAATGGCACATATAGATACTCCACAATACAACATTAACGGATGTTGTATTGCATTTCAGGTATATTATATCCTTGATATAAGTTTAATTTGTAATTACACTCCTGTTTGTATTTTCATTTCAAATTGTAATGATGACAGGTTTGGATGTTTGAGTGCATTCCTGCACTTGGGAGATTATGTTCTCGCGGATCTCCGCCTACTACTGAGATGTTCCCTCGTGTTTTACGTTGGAAAGATACTACGTATAAAATCTACAAGACATTGGAAGAAAATATATTTAATGTAGAAGAGGTACGAAAGTGAAAGTTAGTATTTAGTTATATATTTTTTGTTTGCTTAGTTTAACATAATTTTATGTTCACAGCTTGAGGTTCTTAAGTTGAATATCACTGATCGTTAGAAGGAGCAAGAAGTTGTTAGGGGTGTCCTTGCACAAATGGGATCTGAGGATGAAGATGATGATGATGATGATGATGAGGCTGAGGATGAGGAGGAGGAGGATGGAGATGAGGAGGGTGGTGAGGAGGAGGATACTCTTGAGGGGGATGGTGATGAGCAGGCTGAGGTGGAGGGAGGGAATGATGATGGTGATGATGACGAGGAGGAGGGTAGTCCCCCCCCGGTACATGAGCGAAGGTCAAAAACTGTAAGTAACAAAATTGAAACCCTAAATAAAGATGATTGTATCGAAACTGTTGTAAAATTTTATCCTGAAATCGAGATTACAGTCTCGGATTCGAGATTACAGCTTCGGATTCGAGATGGTTATCTCGAATTCATGACTGTAATCTGGACTTCAGGCCCATTTATTCCATATATTTACATTTTATTGTGTCCTAATATCTAGCATTTTTTCAGGTACACGATGTACAAGCGAAATCACACCCATCTTTGTACAACCGTCTGAAACGTTATTTTGGCCGACGGTTTGATGCCTTAGCCACGAAAATGGATTGCTTGGCTGACAGATTTGATAATTATGCATCAGAAATGAGGGCTATGAGAAAAAGGGAAAGAAAAAGAGATAGAGAAAGAGAAAGAAAAAGAAGAAGAAAAGAAAGAGAAAGACAAAGAGAAAGAGAATGCAGAAAGTATGCACCCCCTAGTGATGAAGAAAGAACTATCTTTTCAGGGGGGCAGGTGGGTGATGAGGGAAGGCCTACCTATTCAGGGGGGGAGGTGGGTGATGAAATAAGGGCAACCTATTCAGGGGGGAGGTGGGGGATGAAGTAAGAACAGCCTGTTCAAGGGGGGAGGTGGGTGATGCTGAAATAATGGCTTTTGAAGGTGATGATGATGAAACCCTTACAAGAGTTGAGGGAAGGCCACTAAGAGCCACAATCATTTCGAAGCATCTCCGGTCCCCTTACTTGAATACTAGAGTGAAGAAAAAAATGACCGAGGGCATGACCGCTAAAGACCCAATGAGGGAAGCTACGACAACTGAAAAAAAGGCCCTACGAACCTTTTTGAATACGGAGGCAGATTCGAGTAATATTAGGTAATTTTTCTAATTTTGAATTCAAAAGTAGATGCATAAATGATCATATTTCTCTACTTTAGAAAGTTTTTGAAATGTAGGCAGACGATATATAACGTTAGAATAACTCCGGAGATGCTCGCTGTTGTGTCAACTAGCAAAAGCTTGATCGATTCCACAGTAACAGACTCTTCCCATCTTTAATTTAATGTTGTGTATCTCTTTTGTAATTCTAATAATCTAACACTAATCATTTTATATATATAGCATATTGACGTATGGATGGAGCTGTTGGCACAACGTCGTGAGAGACATCCCGCTCTTTACACTCAGTCTTGTGTCTTTGGACCTACTTGGTTCATGGTAAGGTCTCTTCTTATTATTTCATTACCGGTAACTCAATCTTTAAGGTATTCTAATGATTTAGTGTCTTCACAGGAATTTCTACTTCAAGAAGCAGACGTGTTAAGATCATATATGAATGCAAACGACTCTGTGACACGAGTGATGTTAAAGGACCAAATAAACCCTAACCTTAGACCCATTGTTGAGGGGTCAAGTGGGCGACCAGCCATGTGGTCGGCTGAGAGAGTGTACCTCCCGTTTCTCCATGGCCAGCATTGGGTGTTAGCGGTATTGGAACCCCCGAGAAACCAAGTCCTAATTCTGGACTCATACTTCACCGATGTCATAGACATGTATGCATCAGAACTATGTACCATCAAAGAATGCATCCCCGCCTTCTTCCATATGTTTGGCGACGTGGAGGCTCTAGGCAAGGACTGGGTGGTACGGGAGGTCACCCACTTACCAAAACAGAAAAATACGTAAGTCTATATGAAAATAAGCAATTTATTTATAATTTAGCTCACTTTTTTTTCCTATACTATAAAATACTAATGAAATGTGTTGTTTGTGTATCAGGCGCGATTGTGGTATATTCCTGATGAAATATGTTGATTTCTTATGTGCTGATTTGGAGATTCAGTTTGAGCAGGTATTATTCCTTATTTTCCTCTAACTTACTATTTATGCTCTTGAAGGTTTTTTATTTATTTGACTCACTATTTATGCTCATCGTATTTTAAATTTGTAGGTTGATGTTTTGAAGTTCCGGAAGCGGATAGCCTGCGAGATAATGGATGGGGTTGCCAATCCTTAGGGGACATGGTCAAGGGGTGGGAGTGTCTTATGTGTTGTTTATGTCAAGGGGGGCTCACTGTTTGGATGTACTAATTTTTTTATGGAAGGATGTTTAAGTTTTCAAACCTGACATGGATGTATGTATTGGATTTGTAATGGATTTATTATGGATGTAAAGGATTCCCCCAAGGTAGCTAATTCACTGTTCATTTACAGTGAATGTCCCGAATTCAGACTAACAAAATCTCGAATTCGAGATAACCATCTCGAATTCGAAATGGTTATCTCGAATTCGAGACTGTTGCTTCCATTATTTTTCATTCTGTTTCAGATTATACAGGTGCAGGTCCTGAATTCGAGATAACCATCTCGAAATCATCCAAATCATCTCGAATTGGAAATGGTTATCTCGAATTCGAGACTGTTGCTTCCATTATTTTTCATTCTGTTCCAGATTATACAGGTCCAGGTCCTGAATTCGAGATAACCATCTCGAAATCATCCAAATCATCTCGAATTCTAGATGGTTATCTCGAATTCAGGCTCCAGTTCCAGATTACAGGTTCTGTCTTGAGACTGTTGTTTCCATTTGTCTCCCTTTATATACCACTCAAGTACATGGATGGATGAATTTTAACAATATTCGAATATACAAAATCAAGAATTCGATACAAAAACACTTTGAATTGTTATTATGAAATGATCATACTTGTGGGATTACATTAGTACATGTTTGTCTATTATGACCACTTTGTTTGCATCTACCACATCTTACAGTAGGCCTTTCTTCGCCTTGTGAAGGAATTCTGTTCTTCTTCGGTCTCCCCGTGCTTCTTTTTTGTACAGGGGGTTTCATCCGCTTGGTCTCGGCTATTACTTCATCTGGGAGATCCCAATGCTTTTTGTCACGTACCGGATATATTGACTCTTCATAGGTGGCTCGATACATATCAGATGTATAGTAGGGAGAAAAGTACGCATACGGATCATGTCGATACTTATTACAGACAGCCAAAACATGTATACAAGGCAACCCCTGTACATCAAATTTCCTACAGGTGCAAGTACGTTCAAGAAGCTTCACTGTAGCATTAAATTCTCCCCTCACATAATACTCATATCGAACGATTCCATCACATTCCAAATAACGTGCTTTAGAAAGTCTCCTCTGTAGTTTACCCTCAGCCCATGTTGTTAGGCTTCCATTCATTTCCATCGCTTTGTTTCGTCGGTTAAAGAACATTCGTTGGATCTTAAGACGCACATCCTCTAAAAGCATTGTAACTGGATATTCTCTCGCTTCCTTAAGCAAACTATTGATCGATTCAGCTATATTAGTAGTTACAATGTTATACCTTAGCCCAGGAAAGTATGCAGATGCCCATTTTTCTCTTGGAATTGCAGCTAACCATTCATGTGCCTCGGGGTTTGCTCCTGCAAGACGTGACATAAACTCTTGGAACTTGTTGAACATGCATGTCTTTACGGTCGACCAAAATAACGGTATCAGTCCCTCATCCTTGAATGCTGCATGCATATTCTGGCTAATATGATATGAGCAATAACTATGAATTGCATGTGGGAATGCAATGGGGACTTGGCTTATCAAACTGGCGTGTCGATCAGTTATAATGACTAACCCTTCCATGTACCCAACTGAGTCAGCTAATTGTTTGAAAAACCACTTGTAACTGTCATTGTTCTCTGATTCAGCTATTCCATAAGCAACTGGACATATGTGGTTGTCACCATCAAGTGATGTTGCTATGATTAAGATCCCCTTGTACTTACCCTTTAGATGCGTCCCGTCAACGGCTAATACTCTTCGTAAACTGAGCTGAAAACTTCTTATACAAGGTCCAAGAGCCACGAAACACCTTTCAAATGCACCAGTATCTGGGTCACTCAATACTGCAGTTACTGTTCCCGGGTTGGTCCTGCGTAACTCGTACAAATAAGCGGGGAGGTCAGCGTACGAATCGTCGTATGATCCTCTAACATGTTCTATTGCAATCTCTCTAGATCTCCACGCTTTCCGGTAATTCATTTGCACTCCATATTGTTTCCAAACATCATGAATAATCTCTTTGGGCCTAGATGCCACGTGACCCTCGATTCATTCCACGACCATGTCACTAATAACCAAACTAGATGCTTGTCGATGATCGGGCCCAGTTATGAGAAACCCACAGGAGTGATGTGAATTATAAGTCTTTATCTTGAAGACACCCGACTCATTCACCCTTGATGCACGTAGCCTCCAAGTACAATTACCCCCAAGGCACTTAACTACAAACTTTGATTTATTCGAATCCACAACCCTGTATTGGAAGTTTTTTATCATTGCATACTTTGCCAACACATTCTGTAGGCACCTCTTATCCTTAAACATTTGCCCAAGTGAAATATCATCCGTATTTTCGAGTGCAGCCGCAAAGCCTGAAGGATCGAAATTGACATAGTCATCATTCTCAATCACATTTGATGAAGGGCCTTGACTGACTTACCGAAAAGCAGACCTAGATGAGCTACGGATATTTGCACGGATAGGACCCTCATCAACATCGTCTCTGAGAACATCTTCATCTACCTCTACTGAATAATCATCATCAGCATCATCTTCTTCATCATCATCATCTTCAGCACATTCACCAACATTAGCACATTCATTATCTTGAACACCACAATCTTCACTATGGTAGTTGCCGCCCCTGCTGGTATCACCATAATCTACATATGTGTTAGGCACAAAACAAGTATATTGAGTTGGTCCTGTTGTCAAGTCTTCAAAGGGCCAAGGCACGGTTGGGAGGACAGGGTCGGGAACATAGACCGTAGAAGGCTGAAGGACATGACAAGTATCACCCTCGTTCGCATGGGGAATGGCAGTCTCATGATCAGGAAAACCTTCGTAACTCAAAGAGGGTGGACCACACTGTTGTACTCCCTTTGCAACTTCAGTTACTTATATTGGCAAAAGTACATTATGAGTTTGTGCTCGCTCACATTCTGAAATAAATACCAACAAGTCTTCATCATCTTCAATATCAATAGGAGGAATTGTCGGGTGTGTAGGGAACATAGACCTCAGTCTAATCTCAGTTTCTTCCCACCGGGATTTAGTCAATCGATAAACTCTGCTTAAAAGTTGCTCATGTGTCATTCCACTATACAACTGTATCAATTTCGATTTTCCACCCTCATATACGTGGGACCTGTCAGGGAGAATCTTCCATTCTCCGTCATAACAACAAATCACTGATACATTCATTATCTGCAATATCAAGAAAAAACAACGCAAAAACTCAACAATGTCAATGCTTTACAATACAGACTCAACAATGAAAGCAAAGGGTGGACATCTTGACTCTGCAAGTATTAATAAAATTGATTAGTGGAAGATGGAATTCAAAAATTAGCAGTCCTGAATTCGAGATAACAATCTCGGATTCGAGATGGTTATCTCGAATTCGAGATAACCATCTCGAATCCGAGACTGTAACCTCGAATTCAGCCGTTGGATTTTTCCTACAGGGGTTTTAGGGTGTGGCTTCCTTAATATTAGTAATACAGTTTAAGAATTACTTTTTTAAAAAAAAGAGCCTGAATTCGAGACTGTTATCTCGAATTCGAGATAACCATCTTGAATTCAAGATGGTTGTCCTGAATTCGAGATGGTTATCTCGAATTCGAGATAACAGTCTCAAATTCGAGATAACCATCTCGAATTCGAGACTGTTATCTCGAATTTGAGACTGTAAATCTTTACCGATTTCCCGATTTTTGGGATTTTTCTTACAGGGTTTAAGGGTTCATCTTCGTTACGGTTTTATTTCCTTAGGGTTTATCTTCCTCTTAAACTAACGAGTTCAATCCATAATGAGTTCGAAATGCGAAAAAATCAACAAAAGCGTGACCGAAATTTTCATCTGTTTTGATCAGGGTTTCAATCCATACCTCTTAACCGAAATTTCCTTCTTCTTCCTTCTTCGTTCTTCCTCTTCCTTCTTCCTCTTCCTACTTCTTCCTCTGCGTTCGAAATGGGTAAGTAAGGTATTCGATGGAATGGGGAGAGTTAGCCATAAACTGTTCAGTTTTTACAGGGGTATTTTGGACATTGTAACAAGCCCTCCCGCACGCTTCAGCGTTACACACGCGTGGAGGCTGGAAAAAATAACTCCCTCAAAAGGGAGCTGGTTTCCGTAATTTTTCATAAACTCAAGCCTAATTCCGTACTTTCCCCCATGGCAATAGCATGCACCCGAAGCTTCATTGAGTACAGTGGAGAGACCCTCCATGGCTAAGACAAACAAAAAAGGGACATTGGGTCTCCTTGATGAAGTCCTCTTGAGCTTACTTATATTGATGGAGAACTTAGAGGAATAAATGCATTCCTCCACCCAACCAATAAAGCATGATGAGAAACCCATGATCTTCAAAACAGCCAGAATGTAGTCCCAATTGACCATGTCAAAATCTTTGCGAAGATCAATTTTAATCGCACATCTGGGATCTCCCTTGTTGCGGTGATAGTTTCTCATGAGTTCATGGGTAAGGATGATGTTATCAGTGATTTTACGACCCGGGACAAAAGCATATTGGTTTGGGCTGATCAAGTCCTGGATGACCAAATGAAACCGATTAGCAATAATTTTTGAAATGACTTTGTAGATCATGTTGCAAAGGGAAATTGGTCTGAAATCAGAGGAGACAGGGTACGAGATCTTGGGAATAAGAGTGATCAGTGTGACATTTATTTCTTTTAGATGTTTCCCAGAAGAGAAGAAAGATTTCACTGCTTTGACGCTCCTTACTTTTGTTTCAAGGAGACCTAGTGGATAACCTGTTAGCATAAATGAGATTCTTAACTTCATCTTGCTTGATGGGGTCGTTCAGACCTCTAATATTCCACATCGCCAACCTCTTCATCCTCACCACCAATTAAAAAACAAAGAGACTAGAGATTTGTAGATTAATCCCTCGATGGGAATTGCCTTCCGCTACACTCTGTTATGAGGGTTGAGGGGGACCAACACAATCAAGAAGAACAAACAAGCTCAGAGAGGGGAGTGCACATACTGATAGATGAGGAATGATTTTTCTGCTAAGCAGCAACACTCTAATCAAATTGGAGAACAAGAAGGCAAGAAGTGCGCTCCCACACAGACAGAGCTAGCTCGCGAAGAAAATGAAGTAAAAGTGAGGAAATAGGTAGAGACAACTATTAAATCATCAAATACCCCAAACCAGTTTGGAGATTGTCGCCCGCCAAGCCGAAAGTTAGCTCCCGCACAAGCATGAGCATAGCTTGCAAAAACTCCAATCGAAAATAAAATCTAAAGAAAAGCTCAATCCGTTCTTTTGGTTGAACTTTTAAAGTTTAGAACTTTCATTGTTTCATGCCTAATTTTACATAATGTCTAGAACTATATTATTATGTAAAGTGCAAAAGTTCTACACATATAGAACTTTTAAGTTCTACCAAAAATTTTGGATTTTTTTAGTTTCATAGATATGGAACTTCTAACTAAATTGAACTCATAAATTTGAGATATCATCAAGTAAAAGAGTTAGAAATTAAGCTTCTCCCATCTCTTCCCAAACTCTTGCCACTTGTTCCAAAACATTGATGTTCCGGACTTCTAAAAGTTCCATCAAAAGAACGGAGCCTAAAGGAAGAAGAAGAGGCAAAGGAAGGAAGCCCTAGCACAAGGCAGGGAAAAGATGGATCCTAGCTTTAGAGCAGAATAGGAAGATACCCTTGCACGAAGGCAGGGAAGATGAGAGATGCCAACCTTGGTGTCAACTATCATGTTATTGGTATTTTTTGGGGTAATTTAGACATTTTAAAAATATTTGAAGCATGAAATCATCATAATTCATCCATCTTAGTAACTATATATTAATGGAAGGGGGAATCCTGTTACCAACAACTAAAACATAGGGTAGGGGGCAGTGTAATTTCTTAAACAAGAGAGGGAGATTTCTACAATTCTACCAAACCTTAGGGGAGGTAAGTGTAACTCACCCTAAATTATAATGTCTCTATTATAAATGATCATAATAGGATAATATAGAAGTGAAATTCTATTGAGCATTGAGCTTATCCCTACTTTTATATTAAAGCTTGGCTAGAGGCCAGGATTAAGACAAAGATTTTACATTTAAAGATTTAGATTGGTTTCTTTTACTCATTTAAATGTACGGGGTGAATTAAAGTAATTATTTTGGCTTGATATTGATGATTAAAAAGTGCGAATTTAATTTATAAACAGTGTAGTTTGACTTTATGAGAAGATTAGTTGAAGTATTAGATGCATTAGAATCAAATTTGATGTGAAAATGTTTAATTCGGATTTTCATATTGTATTAGTATTATGAAATTTTGGGGTCAGTCATAATATTCTTCCGTGCATAAAAAATGATGAAATATGGTGTGTAAATCATAGACTGGTGGGGGCATCATCTTGTAAATTTTTAGATAAAATAATATCAAGTACTAATAAATGTATTTCCGAACGTGATATTTCAGTAGACAAATTTAGTTTGGAAGATGAGTTGACTTATAAATTATTATTCACTTTAAACTGTAAATAATTTTAATAATTTATTTTTTGTTAAACAAGTTTGATCAATTATATTTCAAGACTAATTAGTTTCTGATATTTTGATTTGTATTTTATTTATGGTGAAATATTTGTTGTAAGGTGAATGATATTAATCAAAATAAATATAATTGAAATGGTGGGATGAAACTCTAAAATTGCCATGTGTCCACTAACCCTTTCTAAGGCCGCCATGTGTCCACCAAACTACTCAAGTTTTACTAGTAGTAATGGGCTCTGATTTGAAAAAAATATTAAAAAAGAAATTTAAAAAATTATTGAAAAAATGTTATTAGGAAAAAGTATTAAAAAATGTTTTTCAAAAAATTAAAAAAAAAATTGTAATTAGAAAAAATATTACAAAATGTTTTTTTTTCAAAAAATGTTATTGGAAAAAATTTTATTTGAAAAAAAAAATTTAGAAAAGAAACATTAACCTTGGTTATGATTTACTCACTCATGTTGTTAATGTTTATTAATATATATATATTTTTTCTAAAAACCATGATTAGATCATTTAATCATAGGGGTAAGTGAGAATCTTAAGCACAATTAATAGGTGTTAAAGAGGACACGGGGGTACCGCTGATGTTTATTCCCAAACGTTGGGCAGATAGGCTATGCGCGAGAGAGTAAATCCATTGCTCGTTAAGCTCAGATGTTGATGGGGTTAATGTCACGACCCACTCATTTAGACATTTCATCGATCACCTAGTAGGCATATACAGTATAAAAGGCTTGTATATATACTGTAGAAGGCTTGTATATACTTGTAGAGATTCTTCTAGAAGTAGAGAGATGGTAGAAACTCTCTAGACATTTCCTAGAGAAGAGGTAGGATTAATCTAGAACTCTCCCTTAGGGCCTATAAATAGGGGATGCCCCCTCATTTGTAATTCATCCAAGAATTGTATAGCTTTCTTGTGAGTAATATAGTGAGTTACAAGCATTCTTCAAGTGTGTTCTTCCCTTCTTCTTCTTGAGAAGCTAGTCTGAGATTGGTTGACTCATCTAGGACGGACTCTAGATTGAGTGCCGCACGGTCATAATTGGTTAAAGGAATTAAAGCCGTGAGTTACCGTCTCGTCCCCCTTTTTGGGGCCACGTCTCTCCTTTTTTACTTCCATTAACTATGGTTAAGACTCAGTCACCCCTAGGGTTCACACATTTACCCTTGGTTTTTAGAAAAAAAATATTAAAAAGAAAATTAATCACAAGAGGTGGTTAATTTTTTAACCATAGTTCAAAGGGTTTGTGAGAATGAGGAGGAATGGTCCCCTCTTCGGCAAAAGGAGGTGATTATTACTCATACCTTTAACAACTCTCTACTCGAAAATGGAGAGAGATGGTCGCCTGCAAAGAGATGGTCACCTGGAACGGATGCAAATACAACGACGATGACCGCAGATATACCGACCTCTGCCGCCTGCGTCTCCACCTCCACATCCACCTCCACCTCCACAGCTGCCGCGTTATAACTTGAGGATTCCCAGGCCAGATATAAGCGGACCTTATCCGAGAGATCTGGATTACATGCCGACGAAGACCGATTCATCATCCGAGGAGAGCCTGGAGGACATCACTGATGGTGAACTGAAAAGGCTAGGAGCTCCAGATACTGCAAAGGGTTACCAACCCAAAATTTTCCCCGTGAAAAATGTCGATAACGTCAAACATGTCTTAATTTCAGAAAGCGGCGCCCCTCGTTTTCAGAATCATACCCAGTGTTTCTGCATCAACTTGTGATAAAATTGTAGAAGCTGCCGAGGAACATGGAGCCAAATCATCTACGGTGATAACCGCTAGAGGTCGCCACGTGCCTCCTTTGACACCCCTTAACTGTGGGTAAGGTTCACCCACCCCTAGGGTTCACTCACCCATCTTTGGTTTTTTTTTAAATATTAATTCTTTTTTAATAATAAAAAACTGTTTTTAATATTAAAAAAACTCTAAAAACAGTTTTTAATAGTAAAAAAAAAAACCAAGGATGGGTAGGTGAACCCTAGGTGAAAGGGAAAAATCTCGTACATGCCACACGTCTATAGCTGCCTTGCTGGTAGAGGAATAATAGCAAAACTCCACCTGAGAATCAGTCTGAGGGGGCGGGTGTGCACCCTGAAATAAGCTCCGATGATAAAGTCAGTATAAGGCACAAGCACATGAACATAAGGTACAAGCACATGAACATAAGGCACAAGCACATGAACATAAGGCACAAGCACATGAACATATGAACATAATAGTATAGAGATACTTATCGTGAGGTCACTGGGTATATGCACTTGAAGACGAGCTCTGGTGTTATGCTCTGGAGATTGTAGCTCAGGAGGCATAAACAATATGGCTCAGACAACGTAGCTTTGACAACGTAGCTCGTATAAGGCACAGACAACGTAGCTCCGACAAGGCACAGACAACGTAGCTCTGACAAGGCACAGATAATGTAACTCTGACAACGTAGCTCAGACAACGTAGCTCTGATAAGGCACATACAACGTAGCTCTGATAAGGCACAGACAACGTAGCTTTGATAAGGCACCGACAACGTAGCTCTGATAACGTAGCTTAGATAAGGCACAGACAACGTAGCTCTGATAAGGCACCGACAACGTAGCTCAGATAAGGCACAAGCAACGTAGCTCTGATAAGGCACCGACAACGTAGCTCAGATAAGGCACAGGCAACGTAGCTCTGATAAGGCACAGGCAACGTAGCTCTGATAAGGCACAGACAACGTAGCTCTGATAAGGCACCGACAACGTAGCTCTGATAACGTAGCTTAGATAAGGCACAGACAACGTAGCTCTGATAAGGCACCGACAACGTAGCTCTGATAAGGCACCGACAACGTAGCTCAGATAAGGCACAGGCAACGTATCTCTGATAAGGCACAGGCAACGTAGCTCTGATAAGGCACAGACAACGTAGCTCTGATAAGGCACAGACAACGTAACTCTGATAAGGCACCGACAACGTAGCTCTGATAACGTAGCTCAAATAAGGCACAAACAACGTAGCTCTGATAAGGCACAGACAACGTAGCTCTGACAACGCAGCTCTGATAAGGCACAGACAACGTAGCTCTGACAACGTAGCTCGGACAAGGCACAGACAACGTATACGTTGTGCATCAGGCAACGGGTACGTTGTGCATCAGGCAACGGGTACGTTGCACATCAGACAACGGATACGTTGCACAGCAGACAACGGGCAACGAGCTCGGCACTATTCACAACACAACGTGACAACGTATTCGGCACTATTCACAGCAGACAACGCGACAACGGATTCGGCACTATTCACAGCAGGCAACGCGACAACGGATTTGGCACTATTCATAGCGTCAGGCACAAGTTCAAGTATGATTGCACTCATCAGATGATTAATTGCAAGGTCGTGCAAGTGGCAGTGTGACCGTTTAGGGAGAGCATCAGGCGGACATGGCCTATTTGAGAGAATCCGGTGGCCATAAACGATTGTGAGGCCGTAAAGAGCATCAAGTAGCCGGAGAACACCAAAGGAAGATGAGAGAATCAGGTGAGTGACCGCCTGCATAGCCCTTCGGGGTAGGGGTGTGAATGACTCAAGCTTCTCAGATCTCCCTCTTCCTCTTCTTCTTCTGCCCTTGATCTCCTCTCTTGCCTTTCGCACCATCCTTCCCTTCTTTCTGGTGATTCTTGCTTATTTATAGGCATTTGAAGTCATCATGACTTGTGTAGTCATGATGAGGTCACCTGTCAGACAACACTCAAGAGAGCCAACACATAGCCCAAGTGGGCTTATGTCGGCTAAATTGTTAGAATTTGTTAGCATGAGAAATCCCTATTTTACCCCTTCTTTTTACTCATTTTTACGAATTTTATCCGTTACACTAGGGGTGGGTGAATCTTACCCACGGTTAAGGGGTGTCAATGGAGACACGTGGCGACCTCTAGGGGTGATAATAGGATTCGCTAAATTTGGTGATCACCGTAGCAAAAAGTTACTGTTCATCTTTTGTTTGACATGGATTAAATTTCTCTTCTTATTTCTTTCTAATGGATGTCTTATATGACTCATGAAATTATCAGAATATAGTTATTTGATAATGTTCGCTAATTTAATACAAAGAACTGTGCTTAAGTATCTTTGTTGAAATGATCAAAATAACCTGTGTTTGTTTAGGTAAGTAATTAAAATATGGGTACCGAAACTGCATCTATTGGTTTCCCCTTAGGTCGGTCTGGCAGAGCAGGGAAAGCTATAACTTTATATATATTTGTAAGATGAATTGCTAGTCCTGTGGTATCTCTTCTTCTTTTCTACTATTATAATAAGAGAAGCCACCGTAATGATGGAAATTCCCAAACCACCCCCAAACTACCCCCTAGCCTGATATACAAATCTTACAAAATCTTCCTTCATTTAATGTTTTACTTAATTTTTAAACTACCCCTTTCTTATCTAGCCTATTTTTGATAAATTCTCAAACTACTCCTTTCTCATCTACAATCTATTTAAAGTTATAAATTCTCAAACTAACCTTAAGACAAAACCTTGATTTAATGTTTTACTTAATTCCCAAACTACCCTTTCCTCATCTATACCTTTTGACACTCCTTAACTATGGTTAAAATTCACCCACCTCAAACTAACCCTTTCTCATCAATTGCACCCAGAGGTTAACATGTGTCCCTTTGACACTCCTTAACTGTAGTTAAAATTCACTCACTTCTAGGGTTCCCCAGTCGCTCTCCCCCACCCCTCTCTCTCACGTTTATCAAATTGTACACATGTGCAACGCACGTGCCTTCCGCTAGTTTAACTAATGTGATGGCAACTTCAGGCTGTGAGATTCCCTCTGGAAACATGGCCTCGTTTAACCTGGAGTAGAAGAAGAACTGACTGCCAAGATATTCCATTCCAACCAAACCAAACAATCAGGAAGAAAATAAGAGTGATTAGAGCTAGTCTCAGGCATTGTATTATTTATTTCTTTTCAGTTTCTTGTTTGTAGATGATCTCCAATTTATGTATTTTTTCCATTTAAGTTGAACTTATCCAAATTCTAGTTTATAACAATCTTACCAAATGGTCATGTGCTTTGGAATTTCTAAAGGCACTTGTCAGTGATCATGTCAAAACAGCATATCGAATGATCAAATTTCAGGCAGACAAACTTTATAATTTTCTTACAACTATCGAGATCAAGACAATTTGTGCATACAAGCAGTTGTAGTTTCCATAAATATAGACAAGCTCTGGAAAAGGAAAAGAAAAAACTCAATTAAACTCAAGGGTGGAAGACATATAATACATGCTGTGCAAATCAAAGTCTCGCAGCTGCAAGCTCAAAAACCGCAGTATTTCGCTTTTGTCGAACGATGTCTATGACATAGGCATCGATTGTATCTACACTAAACAATTGTGTGCCACTCAGGATGATCTTCAAGGCACCTCTGCAAATCAATATAAGAATAAAGAATACCATACCATTAAAAGCCATGAATATAAATTTCTTTCACTAAAATTAGTTTTGTTTATGGGATTTCTGAAATCATATAAGTGCATAATTAAAATTAAAGTGCCTCATTTAGAGAACATGCTAGATCAAAAAATGAGCCGAATTAGATGATGCTAAGCACCTACCGATTACTTCCTTTTTGGACTGCTATAATCATTATGGCCTGCAATCTACCGAACGATGTATATTTATCGAATGGTTATACGAATTGAAAAGTAGAGGTTCCTAAAAATATTCGCCATTTTTTGTAATATGGACTAGGTAAATACATACATGGAGGTTCTGTTTATATCCAGAACACTCTTGCATGCCTTACCAAACAGGTGCTACATGATAGCCTGCAAGAGATAAATAATTAGTTAAAAGTAAATTTTACAAGATAATTCATCTACTGATGTGCTGGGCATGCCAAATCATCCCCAGTGCTAGAAGGGTGAGGGAGCATATTGTGGTAAAAATTGGAAGAGCGAGACCATGAAAGGGCAAACTAGGATTGGCAAATTGGATGCTGCACCCCAATTAGAGGAAAATGACGAGGCTATTGTGACACCAAAATTTTCTATCCTCGATGCTATGTGCTACTTTCCATAGCTTAAATCGGTTGATGAAAAATTGCAATTAAAATACACAGCATCATCTAGGGATTGCCAATCATATCAACCCCTAGCTAATCACCCCACAAAGGAAGGTGAGATCACTTTTTGGTCGAGGCCATATCCAACAAAAGTGGTTTGACCTTCCATTTCTGGGGAGAGTAAGTGTTAATGCGATTGGCGCTAGCATTTTTCATGGTCATGGTGATATTCTATAATATTCCTTACTAATAATAATGGCATTACTTTACAGCCCTTAGTTACCTGTTTTGGGGAGTATGTTAGAACCTAGCCATCCAGCGATGGTTGAGGTTGATATTTCCTCATTGGCTGTCAGATATGACACCCACTGACTTGGCCTACGATGAAGTTGCTCAAATGTTCGGAGGTTATTCAATTGTCCCATCGCAGTTGTAAGCAGTTCTGAATGTCTAGGTGTATGAGGCTGCTCACGTTCTTCATGTATTATGGCAACTTTTGAAGCGGACTACATCCTCCTAATTTCAATATTTGCAAACATCTTAAGCTGCTAAAAGATTCAGGTAATGCAGCAATCTCAATATAAGAGAGGTTGAGGTACCTTGATGTTTCAATTTATATCGGGTTGGTTTGTTGTATTTCTTTTAGATTTCGATGACCCCTTTGTCTAATTCTTGTTTGTTTGATTTTTGAGGTACCCCATTTGAGAATTCTCATTGAATTTCAGTCGATCTCGTTGTTTGGTGGGTTATTTGTTCTGGGTTCTGGTTTTTTGATAGATTGTAGGATGGATTTGTACATACCCATCTGGTGAATTATGTGACTTTTTGGTTTTTCATAGAATATATGTTGGGTAATTCTGTTTTTTTACTAGTTGAAAATTGTTGTACACTTTGAAAAATTACATATGATTAGCATTTCTTGGGAGTTTACAACTTAGATTATGATGATGCACTATTCTATTGGGATGTTCATGCTGTTTCTTGGTGGATTTCTAATATTCCCATATGTTGGCATGATAGGATTGCCTTACATTGTTCTAATTGCTTACTGATTGGTTATTAGTATTCCAATTTGACAAGTCATTGTTATTTTGGTTGTTTTAAATTTCTATATGCTCTAAATCTGATGTTATGTGTTTTTTGGATGCTGAATAATTATGCAATTTACCAATTTTTTGTCACCACTTCTACAAGGGATTCTCAAAACTTTAAAAGGTACCAATACAAATCCAATAAATCATTCTCATTTTTCTGAAGACTTCTTAATCTTTATAATGAGTTTTCAATTGATTACATTATAACCATATTCATGTTTATAAATTTTCTTCCGTTGCACGGGCATTCCTTTCTTCATTTATTTGTCTGAAGCAGTTTGTTCTAGGCCTTTTGTTTGTCTGAGCCAGTTGTTTCTTGGTCATTTGTTTGTCCGAGACTGTTATATCTAGTTCATGATATATGTTTCTTATAAAAACAAGCATTGAAATAGAAGATAATGGTCCCAAATGGTCTGCACATTCTACATCTACAAATCCTTTGCCATTAGTCACAGCCAGACCCTTCCAGAGAATCTAATGCATGCATAATTTTCATAGGCATTTTACCCAATGTCTTCCTTGATTGAGTCTCCCACTGATGCTCATGGACCATTTTTAGTTTATCAACTTTTATGGGGTTTGGCAGACCTGTACCTAACCTTAACAAAACAAAAGGATATTAAAATCTGACATGTTTAAATCATTTTTCATTACCTTGATAGGTCATTGGGAACTCATGTGGGTATATTAAGATATCTACATGATGGTTGCAAAAAGTAGACAAAAAAGGCAGCCATTTTTTGGCCTTTCCCCAAGTATGGGTGAACTCAAACATTTCAAAACTTGGAACACAAAATGTTAATTTTGATGGCAACACCTCTTGCTTTCCAATATCCCCTAGTGGCTTTTGTTAACGCCTCAATTTCATCTTGTGAGGCTGTTTACAGAGTCAGTCTCCTAATCCATCCATGCCCTGTAACAATCCTAGGCCAAACCAAAATGCTGAAAAGCTCCAATTTATAAATAGGGATCTTCTGACATCTTGTAGCAAATGCTATAATTATTCGGTTTATCTGTAGAAACCCCTCAAAGCTCCCAAAAATTAGTCCCAAATCATGTATTAAAGAAAAAGATGGTACAAGAGGGGCCCTTCATCGATTGGTAAATGCAGAAAATAAAAGAAACGGTAAGGAGGATGGAAACCTCCTACCAACCTACCACTATACAAGTAGTCAAGTACAAACCCTACTCATGGGAGAAAAAGAGAGACCAAACCATGTCGGCAAGCTCCTCCCTAATCGAACACCAAGAAATAAGAAGATTCACTATGTGCTTCCAAATAGTATTGAAGGAGGATGAGGAATCATCAGAGACCTTGTTGTTCCTTTCCTTTCCTATGCACCAGCATATAGCTCCTGGGAACAACTACCATAGGAACCTGCAAACATAGTTCAAAATATCGATACGTATCGGCCGATACGGGCCGATACGTACCGGTTTTTCAACCTACCGATACAGAGATATGCCGGAAGAAAAAAAATGCAGCGTATCGCAGCCGTATCGGACGTATCGGTGCGTATCGGTACCGATACGCACCGATACATGCGATACGCTGCGATACTCAGCTGTTTTACGGTTTTTTTTTTTTTTTCTTTAAGTATCGACCGATACTGTTCTAAGGGAGAGATTTTAAAAAAAAAAAGGGAGAGCTATAAAAAGATTCGACACTGAGGAAAAAAATCAAATTTTTTTCGGTTTTTTTATGCTGTGATTTTTTTTCGTGAAATCCCTATAGGGTTGGGTTCCCTTGTCTGTAACAGAAAAAGGAAAAGAGGAAAAAAAAAAAAAGGAGCAAGAAGGAAGAAAAGAGGAGAAAGGAGGAAGAAGAAGAGAGGAGGAAGGAAAAACACCTGTAGCCGACGCCGTCGCCGTCGCCATCGCCATCGCCGTCGCCATCGCCGTCGCCAACGCCATGGCCATCGCCGTTGCCGAGGGTGAGTCTCCTCTTCCCCTCTTCTCTTCTCTTCTCTTCTCTGTTTCTCTTTTCTTTTTTTTTTGATACCTGAATTTCGTAACTTACGAAATGGTTTAAGTGAATGGTCTTTTACGAAAAAAGATCCTAATTATTGATTAATTACCAAAATGTACTTGTTTATAAATATTTTTTTTTTTTTTTTTTTTAAATTTTAAAGACCCCTCCCTTACATTACTATTATGCCTTTAAAATATTTCATAACCTCATAAATCCCCCTTAACAGTTCTTGAACTATGGTTAATAAGTTTTAACCACTATGGTTAATTTTTTTTTCTAAAAATCAAGATTAGATGCTTTAACCTCAAGGGTTATTGAATTTTAACCATAATTAAAGGGAGTTAAAGGTAACACGTTAAATTTTTTTTTCCATTAAAAAACTAAGGTTAGATGCTTTAACCCTAATAAGGGTTAGTGAATCTTAACCACAGTTAAAGGGAGGGACACATTAATTTTTTTATTTTTTATTTCTAAAAACAAATGTCAGATGCTTTAACTCTAAGGGTTAGTGAATCTTAATCATAGTCAAAGGGAGTTAAAAGTGGACACATCATTTTTGTATTTTTTTTCTAAAAACCAAGGTTAAATTGTTGAACCCTAAGGATTAGTGAATCTTAACCACAGTTAATAGGAGTTAAAAGGGACAGTCAATAGGTGTGATTAAACTCTCCCAAGGTTCTTAAAAAAATAATAATAATAGTAACCCTATTAAAAAAATCACACCCACTTGCCAACGTGTCCCTTTTAACTCCTATTAACTGTGCTTAAGATTCACTAACCTTTGGGGTTCAACGATCTAACCTTAGTTGTTTTTTTTTTTTAAAAAAAAAAAAACTAACCCTATTAAACTTGTAATCACCTAAACATCATTCAATAGATATAGAAGTCCTGCTTGTTTACATTTTTTTTTTATCGATAAAAAGTAATTTCATTAAAAAATGAGGATTCACAAATAGTGAATCATAAAGAGCCCAAACAAACAAAGTATAGACTAACAACTAACAACTACTAAATAAAATTACAGTCATCCTGCTTGTTTACATCGAAAATAAAAAATAAAAAAATTGAACAAAAGCCCTGCTTGTTTACATAAAAAAAAATAAAAAATTATATTTACATTCACTTCATAGTCAAATAAAATTACAGTCATCTTCGTTTGATCTTGATGTAGGGTCTTCGATAATTCAACAATTTCCTCATCTTCTCATATTGATTAAGTCCTGCAAAAACATCGAGCTTATCAATTGCAGATAGAAATAGGTTTGGAAACTAAATTGCTAAATTTCAATTAGTTATCAACTTTAATGTGTATTCATAAGTTCTTTAGATATCTAAAACAATTAAAATGGATAATCATTGAAATATTAAGTATAGATAACTTAAATTTTCTACTCTAAGTTGATATATACTAATGATCATTAATTCTAGATTATATTTCTTATACTTGATTGATTATTATTTGTATTTTCATGCATATTTATCAACGCACACGTCTTTTTTAACTTATAAATTTTTTAACTCTCATATGTATGATTATAAATGTAGTTGAATGTCTTCATTTAATTTGTTTTTAGCTTATATTTGCATTAAAAGAGGTTTTATGCAAGGTATCCAAGTTTTTCCTTGCGTATCCAAGCTTTTTTTAGCGTATCCTGAATTTTTACGTCGTATCCAACCGATACGGTACCGATACGCCGATACGTATCCTATTTTGGGCTGACCGATACGGCGACCGATACCGATATTTTGAACCATGCCTGCAAAGGGGCTTCACAACACAAATAGACCAACCCGAGAGGAAATCATTGAAACTAGGAGGGATGGTCCATTTTATCCTCATACTAGATAGTCCTAGGTTCTATAACCCTCAGGTCAAAGGACAAAGCAGAAGCAATTGGTCAACATTATCCTCCTTGATCAAACACATGTAGCCTTTGGTTGGCATCTCCCGGCCTCTATTTTTTAAATGGTTTGTGGTGAAAATTTTATTTAGATATGAAGTACTCTGCTCACACCACAAGTCATCCTGAATTCTAACATCTTCCCCATTCCCTATTAATAAATTAATGTGCTTACGGAGTTCCTATTCACCTTCAAAATCGGTTTCCAGACCCTACCCCATGGGACCCTCTAACCTCTCTATGTTCCCAAACTGAAACTTCCCCATATTTGACAATGATTGCCTTTATAAACTCTCCCTTTCCTACCTAAATCTTCAAAATACTTTCCTAACAAATCTTTGTTCACATGGTGCATTAGTCTCACCCCCAAACTCCTTTCCTTAATTAGAAAGCACATCCTCCTAACGAACCAGATGGAGCTCCCTAGCTTCCAACATATCATTACGCAAGAAATTTTCTCTGGATTCTCTCAAAAAAATTCGTAACCATTGTAGAAATAGTAAGTGATGACATGAAGTAAGAGGGAATCCTGGCCAATGTGCTTTTGATAAGTGTTATTCTACCACCTTTGGATAGATAAAAGGCTTTCTAGGAGGATGGTATCCTATTCACCCTCTCTAGGATCGGGTCCTATATCAATTTTGCCTTGTAACGAGCTCCAATAGGCATACCCAAGTAAGTGGCGAGGAACTTATTAATTCTACACCCACCAACACTTCCATCCTAGGCACATCTCCTACAAAAAACTTCACTCTTTACTCTTTGCCAATAGGCATACTCTTTGCTTCAAAACATCTAGGAAGACACCTAAGATAGCCCATTTGCTTGAGTGGAAGCATCATAAAGAATCAAAGGATCATCTGTAAATTGGAGATGGGAAACACTCAAAATACTCTCTACTAGATGAGAAACCCTTAATGAAAACTTCTTCTGCTCTTCAATTCAAACTACTAAAAGCTTCCATCATCATGATGAAGAGAAAAGGAGATAGAGGGTCCTCTTGTCTCAAACCTTTCATGATGAAGACAAAAGGAGATAGAGGGTCCTCTTGTCTCAAACCTTTAGAACTTTCAAAATACCTAGGGATGACCCATTCACAAGACTAAATGGCCTGAAATCTAGAGCCCTAATCTTGGGGATAAGGCCAATGAGTGTGTTATTAAGCACTCTTTCGAAGGAACCAGCCCTAAAAAAGTCATCCAGCTCTCATGAAGTCTATCCTCACTATGTGCCCAATACTTATGGTAAAATCCGGCCTTGGAGATTTATCCCCTTGCATATTCAAGATAATAGAAAAGATTGCCTCCTCCAGGATGGTTCTTTCCAACCATTTACTCTTTTCCTTAGAAATTTGATTAAAGACAATCCCATCAAGATTAGGTCTAAAACCATGACTTTCCTAGAAAAACTTAAAATCTCCTTATCACTTCCTCCCTCCCTCGACCCAATCCTCTCCCGGCTTCAGTCTAGATATTAAATTGACTTTGCTTGTAGCATTAGCCATTTTATGCAAGAATTTCGCGTTTTTGTCTCCATAGTCCATCCTTCAACCATTTTACTACGGGTTTTCGCCTCCAACTAATCTCTTCATTGATTAGCACTCTAGTGTACTATTCTTTAAACTCTTATCTCCCTTGTACAGTAGTCCCTAAAGTATCTGTAGACACCCTATTTTGCATGATTTCATGGGCCCGAAAAGCCCATTGGTGCCGAGTATTGAAGGAGAACAACGACGAGATCCGGACTCCAGAATATCGAAGTTCAAGCTAAGCCTAAACCAACTAAGCCCAAGCCTGACCTTTTTTAAACAAAAAAACATAAACTAGCGCCTTTCTAAAGGGCGCGGGTCTGTTTTTTGCTTAAAAACTAGGCCGCGGCTTTTAAAAAGGCGCGAACGAAGAAAACCCTAAATCCAACTTCGTTTTGCGTGCCGACGTGTTTTGGGTTATTTTTTTAATCCCACATCGCCCAGAAAGAGCGAAATCCTTATTTTTCACCTTATAAAATGAGCTTCACCCCAACCCATTCTCTTGAACTTTGAAAAGGCCAAGCTTTGCCAACCCATAACTTAGAGAACCCTCTAACTTTGGTGTGAGCCTTCAAAACCCAGAAATTCCAGCCATCAAAGCTATTAACCTAGGATTGATTTTCACCAACTTTGGGGAAAAACCATCGGAGTTCGGATCTCGCGGAATCATTCTCTTTTCTTCGAACACTTGGAGCATCTAAAAGGGAAAAGGTATGCTACATTCCCATCTTCTACTTCTACCCGTCTAAGTCTCTTCTTCTCTCATTTTCTCTTAGTAGCTCGGCGATCTCCCTCTACACGGTTGTGCGGAAGTGGAAATCCGGGTGAAGGAAAGGGCCGGAAGACCAGATCTTCGACTTCTTCATTTTCTTTTTTCTTTATTATTTGTTAGTAGTTCTTTGTCCCTTTTCCCACCCAAACGTAAGCGGGCTCCTTCTTAACTCGGTCGAGGAGAGAGCGTGACTGTTCGCCGATTTAGGGAAAATGGGTTTTGCTGCGCAAGTAGAGAGAAAATCACCCTAACTCGGTCGAGGAGGGGTGGCTTTCCAATCTCGAAATAATAAAAAGAGACAAAAAAAGAAAGGAAAATAATTTTAAATTAATTTAACGGAGAAAATTAAGAGGTAACCGTCACTCGACGGATGAGGTGGGGTGCCTAACACCTTCCCCAACTCATAAGAGAATCCTCGGGCCCAATCTCGGTTTTCTTTTAAATCGAGGGTTTTATTTATGGGTGACCAATCACACCCGGAATTTTGATTGGTGGCGACTCTAACGATCTCGGCTTCTCATCGGTTGAAAAACACGGATGTGGGGAGGAGATCGACCCGGGCCGGCTATCGCAAAGTATTCACCAACTCTTCTTTACTGAGTGCATTGATTTCCTCAAGAATTTTGGCTTTCCTCTACTCCCAAGTCCCTAAAGACCTCAAATATTAATCCATATGTGTATATTCTGTGGGGCATGTGTATACACACCACACACACGACATAAACACATATCAGAGTTCCTTGTTACAGTATATTTGAGTGATCCAAAAGTCAGGTGTTTATTATTCGATGCTGCAATTAATGCTGGTAGTTTGATATGGGATTGTAACTCCAGGGAGCTTGAGGCCTCTGTCCTCCAACCCTACCGTATGACAGAGCTATTTCTGATCCACAAACCATTTCATATGTACCTGTGCATGTATGATTGTTTATAAACTCAGCCAAGGCACTTTGATCTTCTTTGGTATCAAGTTCTTGTGCCAAAGACTGGATGCAGCCAGTCCACAATATATTACAATTAAAAGAATCGCAAAGGCATATCTGAGTCATGTGTGACCTATTAATGAGTCATATCCAGTTCTTGAGATGATTTAGGTTCCTGTTATTATGCTTACAATTTGGTAATATACAGGTTAAGGGGGGCACTAGGGAATTTGACAAGTTCTTTAGTGAGGGGATCTATAACTGTGCAGGTTGTGGGATGCCACTATATAAGTCCACAACCAAATTTAACTCTGGCTGTGGGTGGCCGGCTTTCTATGAGGGTCTCCCCGGAGCCATAAACTGCACTGTGAGCTTCTCTTTCCTTGTTTTGAATCCTGGTTCTCTTTTCTCTCTTGTTATCTTTATTTTTATATAGTGCATTCAGACTATTAACAAGATTGGATATATTTTCAGCCGGACCCAGATGGAAGGAGAACTGAAATTACATGTGCAGCTTGCGGTGGGCACTTAGGTCATGTATTTAAAGGTGAAGGGTTCAAGACGCCTACAGATGAACGCCATTGTGTCAATAGTGTTTCGATCAAGTTTGGTCCTGTGTATCCATCTCCTTCCGTATGAAGTTTATAATGTAGTTTATGATCATATATACTTTCAAACCCAGTTATTATATTGAGGTTATTCAAATAAAGATTGACAGGGCAACTTTGTCTTGAATCTTTTCACTTAATCCAGGACCTATATTCCTTCTGCTCTACATTGTCACTCTTATTGTTCCCTTTTTATCTTAAGTGATGTAAAATATGGGTTTAATGCACTTTACTACCATAAGATGACTTCAGGGTGAGGTTGTTGTATTGGTTGAGCACCAATGACAAACTCATTAGCAGTAGGTAAGTCACGACTCTGGAAAGACCCTTGGTCGCCTCTCTTGCTTCTTTGTGCCGCAAACCCTCTTAAAGTAGGATACAGTTTGGTTTGCTATGCCAACAGTAGACTTGGCTTTGCAATCATCCATGTTAATCTCTTTTATTTTATTTTATTTCCTATGCTTGTTCTCTGAATGGCCCTCCATATAGAATGATTTTCGAAAAAAAAAGGATTTATATTTAACGTGGATGCCAGTTTTTCGATAATGTATGCCCAGAATGGAAGCCAAAATTGATTGGATTTGTCTTATGTTAATTGTTGCTGCATCAACTACTTCCACATGGAATAATAAAATGGCGATGCAGACCTCGATAAGCCACATCCCGGTTGACAAGTTTAGGCATACAGTTGCAATAGTTTAGGTATACATTTGCAATTAAACCGGCTATGATATCAGCATAATACTCGGTTCAATTTCAGAAAAAAACCCAAGTCAATGAAGAGAATCTTAGTATGGTGGAGATGTATCATGTATGTGGGAAGCCCGAGAACATGGTGTCTCTGAGTTCCTTCATATGCTGCCCTCATATCTACAATTCATCTAAAAGTATAATATTAAGCAGGAGGATTCAAAGTTTCAAACACTTTAAAAAAATATTGGAAGTCCCATTTTCCCAATCTTCTGAAACACCATATGCAAATTATAATCAACTACAGATTAAGGAGAAAATAACACCCCAATTGTTAGGGCATGAAGAAATCTATGCACATTCGCTCGAGGAGTAGAACAATTAGTCACCGGTTTCTCCGTCGGCACTGTCGTCGGAATCTGCAAGATGATCAAAGAAGGCGTCGAGGTACCAAGGACATCTTTCATTCCAGTCACCCCTGTTAGCATTGGCTCGCCATTTTTGGTCAGCTATCATCTCAGGCGAGAGTCCCCATTGCTGAAGCTCTTCCTCACTATGATAAATCGCTAAACTGTATTCTCCTCCTGACCCCAATTGCATTACTTGGAATTCACAGTTACCCGGATTATACAGGTACTCGAATTGTTCAACCGTCCACTTGAACCACTTCATGAGGAACACCCTCGAAGTTAGCCCATGTGAAATGATCACCAGATTCAGTTCATCTGAGGAGGAATCATGGTGAAGTCTACTCATATGTATATCCCTCCATAAAGACTCCAGAAAACCTGCAATTTTCAATTCATTTTGAAAATTGAGAATTCTAAGACTACCCATTAAATAAAAATTGTAAAAGATGGGATCTTACCAGAAACACGATCAAAGACATCAGCAGCAGATTCTCCTTCTGGGAATCGAAAGAAGAATCTCCCGAATCTCTCCCTCGTTTCCTTGATCACCTTCATCCTCTCTTCCACCTGAAAATTCCCAAAATCCTGCTCCCTTACCCTGCATTCCTCTCTCACCCCAATTATCCTTTTCCTCGAAAACGATCTACCGATCTCGCGAAGCGTGGAACGGGTTCTTTCATATGGGGATACATAAAAATAAACCTTCCAATTCAGAGAATTCCCATAATCTGAAACAACGCAACGGATCTTTTCTCCGGCAGCACGAGCTTGTCTGAGGCCTTGAGGGGTTAAAGGGATCTTGTAATCAGGGGTGGTGGTGTAGGCTGAGCCATCGAGATTGCCTTGACTCTCTCCATGCCTGACCAGGATAATTCTCTTTGGGAGAAATTTGTATTGTGGATGAACCATCTCTATTCTGGGATTCTAATTAATCTGGAGCTCTTTTCCTTATATAGGGGGGGGGGGGGGGGGGGGGGTGGGGTTTCTTCTTCTTGTGATTTACTGTTCTGAGAGTAAATTTTTGATTTAGAATTTTAGATCAGGTCTACCATTGTGAAACTGGTGGTGAGTCAGAAGCCATCATCTACATTTGACCGTTGATTGTACTGTACTTGCAATTTCAATTTTCAAAAAGAAGGGGATCGAATCCATCTTTGCATTTATACCTGCACGTCTAGAAGGATTAAGGTCAGAGGTTGGCAACTTAGAAAATGAGGGATTCAGCGGGTTTCTAGAGAGATAATTAATAAGAGAGAGACTGAGAGAGAGAGAGAGAGATAGGGATGCATTGGTAATTGGATTAGTGGGTTGTTGACTTTGTTATTTGGTTATTGGAAGGTGTGGTGGTGGTTAAAAACTTGATATAGTTATTTCAGCTGAAAAACAAACTTGATATAGTGTTTTAAGAGGCAGTGATTAGCCTACCACGCATTTCACTGTTTAGTCAAATGTCACCTTTCATATGTCTTTTTAACTATGGTTTAACAGCTTAAAAAAATTATGGGTGGTATTTTTGTTTTTGTTTTTTTCTTTTTCTTAAATATCAGGGTTAGTAAGTGAAATTTAGCCAAAGTTAGATGAGTGTTAAGAAATGGGGCATGAACCATTGAGGAGTTGGTATTGGACTACATAGTCAAATCCCAGTGCTAGTTGAACATTTCCCTAATTTAAGAGAAGTGATTAAAAACTCTCGGATAATTGACAATCCAACTGGGCCAAGTATCAAGTGGGACTTATCATTTCATGCTTATGAGCCTTGGAGCCGTTGGATTTTCAAGTGGATGGCCCAACTCTCGATAGTAGATTGAGAGTTTTTGATCTCTATAGTTTAAAAAGAGAAATGCTTACACACCAGAGCTTTGTCCCAATGGTAAGTGTATCCCTTCAGAAAGGAAGTGGTTTTGGGATCCATTCCCATGAGGGTGAGAGTTGGTTTACTCTCCACCCGTCCCACTAACTTGAGTAGATACTAACACTCTAATTGGGGTTGCGGCCTAACTGTATAAATTGCACCCAAAAAAAAAATGCTTAGGAAATTGTGTGAGGCTGAGATCGTCCCGACCACACACGAAATCCAAAGTGTTTGGAAAAAAATATTACACTTTTGAGTGAGTGTGATTCTCATTTTAAAAAGAAAGTGATTTAAAACTCAGATAGTACCTATTATCAAGAGCTTAACCGTTTAAAAATCCAACAGTGTACTTTGACATTGTTGGATTTTTTTTGGTTAACTCAACTACACCACAAGACGATAGCTGAATGCTGAAGGCAAGACAAAGGAGACACACACCCCCATGCACTCATGCACACACACCACACACACAACCACACTTGCAACCCAACATAAGCCATAGATGCCCATACCATGTGTCCAGTACTCATTACCAAATATGTCAGACAGATTTGCCACCTAACGTATCTCACGTGAGCGCCTACTATGAGTTCAGTCGGTTTGTTTCTGACAGCACGCAGAAGTGACCAGCATTAAATGCCATGTCAGTGCTTTTCACCTATTTGTCAGAGTAAAACGATCGCTTCCTGATCACTTCCTCCTACGAGTCGGTCTCGTTATTAGTTCGAGTCCGTTGTGTATGCCTTAAAATGCGGGAACGGCCTAGTTATCGGACGATAACGTATTCGCTGTGTAAGACAACGGAAACGTTGTCGAGAGTACAACGGGTACGTTGTGTATTAGACAACGGAAACGTTGTCACGAGCACAACGGACATATTGTTCACAAGACTACGAGTACGTTTATGAAGCACACACCGGAAACGTCGTGCAACAGACAACGGAACAACTCTCTCTTCTAAGCACGTGATCCACGTGTCATATTTTGGTGCACATAACAACACAAGCTAGCTCGTTCTTCAACACTTAATCACTTTTACGAATTTTATCCCTTACAATAACCATCACCCAAACACTCTTTAAAACGGGTACCAACCGTTTGAGGCGTGATAACACTTATAAGGAAGGTAAGCTCAGCTACATAGCCGATGTAGGACTAAACTCCCTAAGGTAAATTTTTTTGGTTAACCCAACTCCACCCCACAAGGCGATAGCTGAAGGCAAGACAAAGGGGCAGTATTGGATTTTATAGACGGTTTGAGAGTTTTAAACCACTTTTCATTCAAAAATGCTAAGGAAGCATGGCTGCGCGAAATAAGGCTGAGCCACACAAAGTCTTAAATGCACATGACTAATTAAAATAAAATAAAATGTTATTTTAAAGAGATTAACTATCAATAGGAGGGAACAATCCAAAAAGTGCCTTAGGAAGGGATATTTATGAAAAAATGACAATATTGAAACACACCCTTCTTTATGTTCATAATTACCAAACTAACACTGCCAAAGACATTTTTTTGGATTGTTCCGATTGACTGTTTAACCGGAGCTTGTTCATAGTTATTCTCTATTTTAAAACCTCCTTCTACCCTCCACCCTCCATATCATAGTTTTCTGTTAGTAGTTATTTAAAAATGCTAGGAAAGCATGGCTGCACCAAATAAGATTGGGCACAACCACAAAAGTCTTAAATGCACGCGAAATGGGGATTGGCACAAATCATAAAAAGAAGCCATGGTTCTTTTTTTTTGTTTTTTGAAAGAGAAGTGATTTAAAACGGTCGATGGCTTAGCTGAACCCTTGGATTGGAAATCCAATACTGTCAAAACATCAAGTGGGACCATCATTTAAACCATTCCCCTATGTAAATATATCAACACATGCTATTTTTACAACATATATGCTGCCCCAATTTCAGTCTTCCCTAAACATAAGCATAGTTACTAAGTACGGGTACGGATATAATACGACAATGATCCGTTCGGGAAGTATGGGTGTTAACGGTAAAAATACGAGAAAATTTAAAAATAATTAATAATTATAAATAAATAAAAATCATGATATTAACTAATAACAATCGTTTAATGTTGAATATGCGTTTAACACAATAAAATAACTATAAAAATATACGTATAATACGTGTTTAATACGTAATTCGTGTATTAAATGTGTATTAAATGACGATACGGGTATAACACGTAACACGACAAAAGCACAGAATTTTAATTGACGACCTCCTAAAAATATTATACGTGTATTATACAAGTGTAATACGGGTGTTTGGTAACTATGGACGTAAGGTGGTGGCAACAAGTGTCCAACCATCTCCATGTTATAGGGTAGCAACACAAACTGGGGAAAAAATTTGACTTATTGCGTCTGGAGCTAGCATCCGACTTTACAAGAATGTGGGTATCTTATCATATACCTTAAACAAGAACTGGTGGCGACTCCCCAACCCTCTCCTTTCAAGGTTACCTGATCTTCTATTCTATTGTTCATTTCGCTTGCTTACAGCCGGAACAGATGTTAGGATACTCCTTCGATGGCCAAAGCATCAACAGTACCAAACTGATTATGATAACCATTTGGCTGAGCTAAAACTTGACAAACGCTACTCCTACAGTACTACTCCATCAATGCATTAAGCTTTTAAGTTCCCTTATTCTACAATTAGGCTCCAGCCAGAGGTGTATGAGAGGAAGTTCAAGCCAAAGCTTAGATGTGTTGTTAACCTAAGAAATTATCCATAAAGGTCCCTATCAATTATAAATTTATTATTTTTATTTTCTCTGTTTGTTTCGAAGTAAAATAGAGGAAAACAAATAAATTTCACGGAAAATGTCCGTTGTCCTAAGGAAAGTATACTTGGAAAATGATATTTTCAGTGGAATTCATTTGTTTTCCCCTATTTTACCTCAAAACAAACGGAGCAGTTCATGAAACGAAAGGGTTGAACTTGGACCATGGACACATTTTCAGTCCCTAATACAGCACAATCCGTCGATGAGTACCTTCACGTTTTCAATCTATTAAGGCAATGCACAAACACCTGCAAAATTTCTTCTTTTGATATGTTCCAAGAGCCAAGAAAGTTATTCCAAACAGAATGTTCAGACAAATTCCACTCAAATAATTCACAATATTGACACTGATGGGAAAACTAACCAATATTATGTTAGTGCAACGAACATCAATGTGACTAGTAGAGTACAGGGTGTTTCCTCTGAAGTTCTTCAGTTTCTACTTAAAGCACCAGTCCAAAGCAATGATTATGATGTATTTATATTAAGTGTTAATAATCATGCTTTTCTCCAACCAATATCCTCTTGCCTACTATCTTCCGGGATTTTCTTTACTACCGTATTTCCCCTACGCCTCAACTAGCTTTTTCTTGGCATCTTTCAGTGATGGTTGATGTCATAAGATCGCCTTTCAGTGGTTGCAAGGACATAATGTTCAAAATTTCTCCGGCAGAGTATTTTCGGGATGTTAATGAACCAGACGTATTTTCATTTTCTCGACAATATCTTCTGTTTCGTCCAAGGATCCGAAGTATCTGCCTTATTAGGCAGAATGCCTTCTTTTGTGGGTTATCAACCTACCCTTAGTACAGAAATAAGTTCATTCCAAGAAAGAATTACTTCTATAAAAGAAGGATCCATAACTTCTCTTCAAGCAGTTTATGTACCTGCAATATCGATTTCATTAAATCCAAACCTTATCTAACAGAAGTACGTAGATTCAGAATCCTTTCCCAATTATTGGACTCCTATCAGAAAAAATCATGCAACTCTCAACAGCCATTAGGCTAGAAGCAGAATATCAAGCCGGAACAATCAGCTCTGAGCAACTCTGATATGAAACTGGAATTCCTTTCTTTTAAATTCATTTCTTCACTGATCTCCTGCTTTGCCTTTTTGCCTTTGGGATCTAGGGTCATTTTCTATCTTGGTTGGGTGTTTATTGGGTTTCCTGGTACCTTACGGGGTTTCTTATCTTGTTGGACTTGGGTAAAGGTGGAAGGATGTTTGGAGAAAGCCCTGAATATTCTTCCGGTTATAGTCTGATCCATTTGGAAGGAGAGGAATCGGAGAGTATTTGAGCTTTCCTCCTTTCATTATGATCATGTTTGCTTGAGAGTCATGCACCTTCTTTCTTTTGGCTCTCTACAAGGGAGGACATGGATAATCGGACAAGTTAAAATGGAGATGATAGTGTAACTTATTATTTAAAACAAAAACAAAACAAAAAAGTCTCTCAATTTAAACAATAGGACTATAGCTCATTTTTTTGTCTTCCATTTTCTCATTTAGGAGGCTTTAACTTGTACTAAATTCCTTTTTTTACTTGAGCCATTAGAAGTCTTTGTTAAAGAACTATTTCAATCGACTCCTCTTAATTTTATTACCTATTGGAGTTACGCACAACACTCTTAAATGCGTTTATTTCTTAATCATGTAATCCGTGAGCTGAAGTTCAATTGCAGGTAGCCCTTAGAAGCAATCTATGAGATATCTCCCAAGAAAAGAAAATAAACCTTAGGCGAGTCTAAATAATGCAGTGGAGGATTTGTATAGCATTTGTAAAAGTAGAATCTTATGAAGTCTTGAACTAAATTCAATAACCATGAATCAATAACGCATATTGGCTCAAGCAATAAGTTGCAAGTTTGCAATGTCACAATGTCAATATGCTACTTACCCCTTCATGGTGTTAGGCCTTTTTTTTTTTCTTAAGACAGAATTAGGTTGCATGTGTGCAATCTTTTGGTTGAGTGGGTCTCAATCAGGGAAGAATTTGCTGAAATTGGGGCATTCAGATTTATTTCGTCATCAGCATTTTTGCTAGGACTTCTGGCCTTCTGGGCCATCTCCCTATATTATGTCACCCTTGTTTTATTATTTGCTCTCGTTTTGCTTTCCCTGGTTTACTTTTGGTGAATCTATGTATGCCTTTAACTCCATATTTTAATATATTGCTTGACCGTTTAGCGATAAAAAATAAAATACAAAATAATAATAATCAAACTCAGCTTCACCCAGTGTAAATTGGGGACTAAGCAATATCCAGACTGTGAGTTGTATGTGCATCAAATGCTCTTAACGCATTTCTAGTTTTAGTCCAGCTAATTGAACCCAGATAAACAATAAACTCTGATACATCAACCTAACCTAACAATGCAAACTTTCTCCAATTTCAAGTGTAGACCTTTCAAAGATCACCCAAAGCATCTCTGGACTTGGATACAGTAGTATTAGAACCTAAAATCAATTTCCAGCAGTTCCCATTAAACTGGAATATCAAATAATCTTCCACAACTTTTAGTGTATCACCCAGGAATTTGAACTGAGAGTTTATATATATATATATATATTGAAAGACGGATGATGTTCAATCATCATGTGTTGAATTTTGGATTTCAACAAACAATTGCAAAGTAGTCGCTGATGTACGAGGCACTTGCAAAGTAGTCACTAATATACGAGACACAAGCCTTAAATTTTTTTTTTTGAATTCTTGGTTATATGGCTAGAACCCTATTTTTTGTTAAAGTATGAGGCATACGCCTCAGACATAAAACAGCTCAACCTCTCAAGGCATGAGGCGTGTGCCTCATGTGGGTCTCAAAGTTTAAAGCGTTAGCCTAGGAAGATTTAAGCCTCAAGGTTGAGCCTCAAGGCATTTTCCTTAAGCCTTGTTTCGAGGCGAGCCTTGAGGCGTAAGCCTCACCCACTTTTTAAAACACTGACTTACATAAGATGCCTGACACCCTTGATCAAAGGTGCTCATCTATACATTCATTGACAATCAAGATCCCATCGAGGATTTGTGTACCACCCACAAATGTGCCTTGATCCGGCGATATGATGGAGTCCATCACCATCTTGAGTCGGGTTGCTAAGACCTTGGATAGAATTTTGTAGACACTGCCAACCAAACTAATTGGTCAGAAGTCCTTCAGGTCTGAGGCACCTTCCTTTTTTGGGATCAATACCACAACGTGTTATTAACTAACCGATCAAAGAAGACCGAATGATACAGCTCTAGCATTACTGCTAGGAAATCCTTCCCCACTATCTCCCAACAAGATTTGTAAAACTCCATAGTGAACCCATCAGGCCCAGGGGCCTTATCCCCTACCATGCCCCGGATAACCCTCTCTACCTCCATCTCAAAAGGACCTTCCAAAATATCTCGATGTTCGGGGGAGAGACTTGAGAACAGAAGACCATCCAACTTTGGGCTCCATGTTGCCTTTTCCTTATTCAAATCCTTGTAAAAAGACAACACTTCCGACAACTTTGCTGTGCCCTTCTTTCCAGACCCCATCTACCCTTAGTTTAGAGAGGAAGTTTCTTTTCTTATGGGAATTGGTCATGCGATGAAAGTACTTTTTATTTTGATCTCCCTCTTTTAATCAATGGACTCGCGCATTCTGTTTCCAACTGATCTCTTCCAATCTCAGAACGTTCACATATTCGAGTTTATTCTCTTCCCTAACTTGGCGTTCTGAATCAGAGAGGTGTCTCGAGTCCTCAGGGTTTTTACTTTTTGCTGTAATCATTTGGGTTCTTTGCTGTTTCTTAGTGATTCTTCTATTGTTCTCTCCTGGGCTCACTTCCTTGTGACCCCGTTGTATTAGCTATTGCTACCCCATTTTTATTGTCTCTTCTACCGATAAAATAAGAAAATATTTAGGGCACACATTTCAGTTTTAGATTTTAATTTTTTTTTTATATTTCTGAATTTAAACATGTCCATATTGGCCTTGATTCCTGTATTGATGCCACTAATATTATTTAATGCAACAGCTAACAGATGGGGAAAATATCAATCAAATAGTTGAAATTTCAATGGCTATCTTAATATTTTTTGTATCTATGATTCACGCTTTAATCTGCAATATATATACTCCATGTGTAACCAAAATACAGTTACATTGTCTTTTTCCCTTTTTCCTCATTTGTGTTTAAGCCCAATTGTTCGTTTTTCTTTCTAACATTCTTTAGGTGATTTGGGCTCTTTGACCAAGTGTTTGATATGTTAATGTCTTTGCAGAGAGTTAAGAAGACCCTTGTGTTGCGAGAAATACCAGAAGATGGAGTTGGAAAACTTCTGTCTAATAAAGAGTCTTGGGCGGCTTGTGACATAGCCGTGTTTGTCCATGATAGGTGATTTAGATGCTGTTATGATTGTTAGATTGAGTATTTCACAACCAGATGATACTTTTTATGCTTAAGATGATCGTAATGTTGTGTCCATAACATTGAGATGCTGTTATGATTATAGTGCTTCTTGATTAGTATCCATTGTTGGATTAACCCTTGCGTAACGAGTCTAGCCGAAACCTTTATGTATTGGCGCAACATAATGGTTTTGGCCGGTACAGTCGAAACTTGTATCGTCCCTACCATTTTGTAGATTATTTTTTTTCTAAAAAATGTAAAATTAAGGAAACAATGTTTAAATTTAATAAACAAACAACAACAAATGCATATTATGCATAAAAATACTAATGTATCATAATTAACATATAATGAGATAAAAATGTAATGCATAACCCAAATCATCATAGATTTATTAATTAAATTTAAAATCCTTGAATTTATGTTCTAAACTTGCTAAAATGCAGTAACTAACAAACAATGATTGAAAAAATATTATAAATCCTACCCAATCAAAAACTCCAAATTGATTTTTTTTTTTTTTGAAAGTAAGTTGTGAAGATTCATATCGTTTGATTCATAGCATATATCTTGTTTATGATCCAAAAAAATAAGATGAGGTGATTATATTTGGCTTAAATGGAGAATAAGTGAAATTTTCAAAAAAAGGGAGATAGAATATGTTTTTAAAACTCATCGTATGTAATATAACGTCAAATATTTTGTAACATTTATTAAATAACATAACATGGTTTGTACCCGTTTGTGTATTTTCTAAACATTTACATAATAATTGTTTCGTAACGGTTTCGGTGAGATTTATTACGAGATCAAGATCTGAACAGTACCTTTGCCGGGTTCCTAAAGTTTATTGGCAATTGGACACAAGTCTATCAAGGGCAAACTTTATTTTGCCTTCTTATTTTTCACCCCTATCTTGAGCAGCAGTGAACAACATTTTTTGTAATCGCATTTCCTTTTCTTTGTATTTCGTTGATTAATGACATTGAACTGTTTTTGCATTGTCAGTATGGATCAAAATTTGTGAAAGAGAGCCACATAATTGCTTTTGAAGTTGCTACTCATGGAGAAAAAAGTGGACTTGAGGTGCCTTGCCTCATTGTTGTTGCCAAGGATGACCTGGATCCATATCCAAGCAATACAGAATTCTACAAAGGTATTTACTTTGTCTATGAGCTAACGTGTCTTTTGCATCTTTCACATTACTACTAATTAAACCACAACCCTAGGAAGTCCGCATGGCGGTTTGAGTGTGATTTTAGGGAATGAATCAGTACGTGTATTCTTGAGTTTAACCCCAAAAAAAATTGTTTCTTTGACGCACCTCTTCAAATCTATTGGTTCTCTCCCCTAACTGTCACGCACCTTCCTATCTCTCACCATTTTCACACCTCCTTCCTCCATTTCTTCTCCTCTCCTCTCTTTCACTCTCTTTATCAAACAAATGACATGCTGTTTGGCGAGAGTGATTTTAGGAGGTTAGGATAACTGACAAGAGATGTAAAGAGTCACCATCTCTCTTAGTTTTGTGGGACGTGTTCCTCAAAAGGGTTGCAACCCCTTGTATTCCTCCATCTCATCCTACGGCTTCAAAGCGTCTCACTGCCACCTCTTCACATCAAAACGTTGCAACCCTTTGTATATCTCCTCTCTTTCTATGCTTTTAAAGCATCCCACCTCTTCAAAACATTGCACCTCTTAGTACCTCTTCATTAAATAGGGATTCTAGAAATCAAGTCTCTAGAGGGTTGCCCTCGCGTTTGCATGCCATGCCAAATATAACGGCTACCGGATGCACCACAACCAATACCTTGTCACGGTCAAAAGTTGTCAAGTACTGTCATGACCGTGATACTGGGCTGGGATAGCTTGAGCATGGGCAAAGGATGCCAGTGCGGTGCTTAGGAGATAGGCGAGACACTATGCAAGCGATAGCGCAGCATGGTGCAAGGTTAGTCCCTTAGTGTTGAGGTACCGAAGTGAAGGGACATAGAGGTATCTTGAAGTTGTGTATGAGGTACTATGGTTTGGGCGAAGTGCACACAAAGAGTTATAGAGTGAAGCTTGAGTTTGGTGCTTGGTAGGACACATGTGGGCGAGTGTTGTGGGGCCCACATGGTATGTTGGAAGTAGGGCCGATAGTACCTTCATTCGAAGAGAAAGTTAATACGAGTTCAATGGTACAGATGGTTTGTAGATCTTCAATGTATTGTTCCATAAAAGACCAATATGACTCCACTAGCAATGGTGATGTTTTCTTCTGGAAAATGGTGAAAGGTTTATCATCCACCTTGAGGAGAATGGTGTAGCTCTACCTTCCCTTGTGGCACATTTGGGACCACCTAATGAGCAACCCCAAAGGAGTTGGGGGCGGGCTCTAGGATCCTAATTAAATGGGATCTTGGAGTTTCCTTGGATGGTTATTGGAGCATCCAAGGACGGTGCAAAGGAGACGGATATCCTAACACTGCGCAAGAGTCTTCAGGCAAGAGGTTTTACCTTAGTACTACCTTTAAGCGTGCGGTATGCATCATGGTCGTTTAGGAGGTATACAAGGTATGGCTGGGATACTTGGTCAAAGGACCGAGGATCGCGTTGTGGGCATCATGTCCTTAATGCTCGGTAAATGGGGCAGTAATGCTCTTAAGCTATCCGCGATGCATGGGGATGACCGATAGTCATGTTCAAGAGTATCGAGTCATGTTGGATGTTTGGCTTGATCGGGGAACCTTAGTATCCTGAGAGATGCGCAGGACGGAACGTCGGTGACACGGGAACCTTATGTGTTGGACGAGTGTCGGGTGCGATACGATGAAGTAATGCGTAAGCTAGCTGAGCGTAACTTAGCGGATGAGACTCGATAGTGGGTCGTACCTTGTTGTAGCATTGTAGCATGAGACGTTAGGTCGGTTCAGTGGATGTATAGTGTAATGGTGTAAGGCTGGCCGAGATCATAGGATGATTGAGGTGCCGCACGATTGTTCTGCAAAGTCAAAAATGTTGACTGTGACAACCTGCCGAGATTTTGGACCTGCTAAAAGAGTGGCCGGGTTATTTGGCAAGCCATCATATTTTGGAAAGGAGGTTGCTGACTTTAGCTTCTTAGGTATAGAGTTTTGATGATGAAGAAGATCAAGAAAAATAATACGAGGTGTTTACAATTTCTTTAATCTCAATCTTTTATTATTAATAATTTGTAGTGTTGGAATTTAGTTTCAATGTTGTGAGCCATGCGGATTGAAAAAGGGTAAGCTTGCATTTGAATCCTTTAAATCTGGTTTATATAGTACCGTGCTCTGTTTGAGATGGGGTTCCACTCTAATCTGTTTAGATATGGCAAACTACCATTTGGTCTGCCTAATGGGTAAAACCAAACCAATCTCTTCGTAGAAGAACATTAGAAAATCACATTTTAGCGTGGCAAAGTTGTCGCCAAAAAAAACTTAAACGTCGCACTTTAATTAGCGACTCTATCATAATTCTTTTTGATTCCCAAAATTATTTTACATTAAAATCCGCTTTGTACTCTGTTTTCCTTCTCCTCTATATTTTTGATACGGAGAGGCCTTAGAGGGGTGGATTGTCTTGGAGACAATGAAAAAATTGTCCAACTATGCATTTTTTATTGAGCCAATTATTGATTAGAAACTACCGATACGACTTTTATAATATAGGATCAATTTGCTAGGCTTGTTGGGTCTCACCAGGCTGAGTTTCAAAACACCTTACACTAATTTCATATATAAGTCATCTTTTTTGTTTGGCAAAATTTTTGTACATTTTTTTCACCACCTGTGCATGTCATATTATTATCTATTTTTTTTTCTTATGACATTTTTTGAGCATCACACAGGCAGCTTATTAGGCCGCGAGGTGGCTTGAGAGGGGTCTAGGAGAGAGAGAGAGCAGGTGTATGGAGATGGCAGGTAAGATGACTATAATTACGAGAAAGGGATAAAGAAGGACATCTGTTTGAGGAATACAAATATATTTTCGAATTTATTAAATCATTCAGTCCCCTTTAGTAATATATTTTCTAGAGTAACATATTACTAATCACTCCTATTGCAACTTTGTTGTTGTAGGTCAGTCAGGATATGAGAATAGAAGAACCTATTCCGGTCAGCATGGCGTTGGGAAATATCAACAATGTGTTCCGTAGGATTATGAGTGCTGCACAACACCCCCATTTAGGCATTCCTACAATTAAAGCTTGGAGAAACCGCAAGCGAAACCACAGGCTAGTTAACCGATCTCCCATCTTTGTTTCAGCTATGCTTGCTGATCTTCGAAATAAAAATCTCTTTAGTTATTTTTTTTCCCTGTTTGCATCTTCTTGACTGAATTCTATTTCGCAAAAACAATTGTGGTCATGGCTGCTATGGTTGGACATGCAATGTACCGTCACTACCGTGTCTTGTGAGAAAGAATGCCTACCTCAACAACTTAAAAACTTAATGCAGTTGGTCAGCAACTAGTTTTTCTTCTTCATAAGGTGTCCCCTTTCAAAATTACGACCTTTTTTTGCAAACTTTTTACGCCGTCTTGGTCTTGAAACCAGCAATGCATTGTAAAGAGGACACAGGCAAGAAAAATTCTTGGAACACAAACTTTATTGGGACATTGGTAGAAGCTTTATTGGGCAGTGACAAAAGTTGAGCAAGTCTGCAAGGCCATCTTTGATCTGGAGCAAAATGAGATCTCCTAATTTGTTGCCGTCTTATTCTCTGGCGGTAAATTTTGCTCTTCAGAACCCTAAAAGTGATTGCATGACATTATCAGCAGCATACGAAGACTACATCACGTTTATATGAATAACAATATGTGTATACCTGTAAGTATAATGCACTAATCATATGCTGGAAGAATAGGAAAGGTATGCCTAGCACATTGAGTGTTATACCTAAAGGTACAATAATTAGCTCCTAATAGTGGTGGAAGAATGGTATTAGCATAGTCCAAAATGAGTTGGTTTATGGGTACTCCCAAATATACTTCCGAATGTACTCCCTAATCCTAACCATTTATAACTAACTGTGCGATATCCAGCTCGGGTCGATCTCCTTCTCACATTAATATTTTCACACTAATGAGAGGACGAGATCTTTAAAGCAGCTACCAATCAAAAAATTCGGGTGTGATTGGTTACCCAATATTATCATTTTTGGTATGAGAACCAAAGGTCAGATTCGGGGGTTCTTTTATGAGTTGGGAAGGTGTTAGGCACCCCAACTCATCCGTCGAACGACAGTTGCCTTTTAATTATTCTCCATTTATTTTAATCTTTCACTAATTAAACAATTAATTTTTTTCTTTTTTATCTTTTTATTTTGAGATTGGAATTCACCCCTCCTCGACCGAATCGGGATGAACTCTCTCTATTTAACAGTGAAGACCCCTTTTTCCTTAAATCGGTGATGACCAAACTCTCTCATCGACTGAATTGAGAGAGGCTGCACCTACTTTGGTAGAAAAGAGGGGAACTAAAAGTTTTAAAAAAAATAACTATATAGAAGGGACGAAATTGAAAGTCCTTTTTTCTTAAACTTTCCATCACCTGGATTTCCACTTCCTCATGACCACTTGGAGGGAGATCACTGGACTACTTTATGGGAAAATAGAGGAAGAACATATTTAAATAATTATAAACTAAATTATAAAGAGGCCAAAAAGGGTTGTAAATCAAGAAAAGAGACCAAAAACCCCTTCTTCCTAAATTTTCCTTCACCTGGATTTCCACTTCCTCACGACTGTGTGGAGGGAAATCAATGAACTACTTTATGAGAAAATTGAGGAAGAAAAGATTTAAATGAGAAGAAGAAGAGATGATGAGAATGTTGCAAACCTCTTTTGATCGCGCTCCAATAATCTCATCCACCAAACACCTAAGATGAAAATAATAAAGAAATCCTTATCTAAGATGATTTCCAAATTGTAGAGATTCTAAAGTATTCCCAAGACTAGGGTTTTTCTCTAATTTTCAAGATAAAGCAAGAGTGTGGGGTGAATGCCCTTTTATAATAAAAAAAAAAAAATGAGTTTTCTTGCTTTTTTCCGATGTGAGACAAAAATTTCTCCTAAAAACTCAAACAGTTTTTTTAAAGAATGAATTTCTCCTCTTTTGGGCTCCGTCTAGCTTGGCCTTGTATTGGGCTTTTGCTTTGGCTTAACTTTGGGTTATTTTGGAGTTCGGATTTTCTTCATTGAGTCCATCTTTCGATACTTAGAGTTAAAAGGGTCTTTGGCTATTCAAAATTAGGTGTCTACACTAAGCACTAAGGGTCAGGATTTGAGTTGGCTTATTTTGTCTTTTCTAATGTCACATCAACCTTGATCATAACCATTAATAATTGAGATAAACGGTTAAGATTAGGGAGTAAATTTGGGAGTTCACTTTGGGGGTATCCCTAGATTAATTAGTCCAAAATATGCAGATCATATCAGTGATATGAAGTGAAGGTTACAAATTAGAAAAGTTTAATACTGAATAAAACTTTACAACCTTACTCCACAACTAGGTGAGTCCATTTCAAATTCCTAATGCTCATAGCATTCACACTATCTATATGAGATAAAGAAAGGTAACAATTACAAACTAGAACATGAACAGAAAAAGAAACAAAACCAAACCCAGTGGGAGATTCTTGGTGCCAAAGATGGTGAACCTTATAGATTTTTTTTTTAACACTACCATTTGAAAAGTTGCAAAAGATATATACACAAAATAATTTCGGCAGCTGGAGATTCTTGGTGCCAAGGACTTACTCATTTTACCTCCAAGAACTCCATAGATTTTACACTATGATTCAAAATTTAAAAGATGTTAGCCTCCATTACAACAACAATGGAGTGAACTCTTTAGTGAGTATATGCATATGCATAAATTTGGCCTAGCTGAGATTAGTAGATATCATTACAAGTACCATTACATATAAAGAAACTCAACCATGCTAAAACTCTTGGATAGTTGGATGAATGGTGCAGATTGGGGTGCATAGGGACCTGGCCATTCTCACAAGCATCCGAACTCATCCTTCAGCTAGGGCCCTGAAGCTGCATAAACCAGATCATTGTAAGACATCAATGGAGCTGCCTTCTCCTTTGGTTCTCTGAATTTCTTTTGCAGATTCGGAAAGAAGCTAACGATGAACGATCTATAAAGATCATCCTTATCTTGTATGGGAGAGAGGGTTTGCAATTTAGGGCTTTCTGCTATTTGTGGGTTTTCTTGAACATGGAGGGCCTCTATTCATGTGCCTCTCATAGTACTTTTGATCTGGAACAACGTCCTTGTTACCCCGCCATTTCCTTCCATCTGTTCTTTTACACCTTCTTGGTTCAGGTTCCATGCTGTCTTTGTAATCGAAGCACAAACTATTGCATCCTAGAACTGAAAACAATGACACAAAACAAACAAACAAACTCCTCTCAAGCACGATCAACAGCCCTTGTTCATGTCTGCACGCATCCAACCTCTATGAACAGCCCCAAAAATGTAGCAACAGTACTTGCTCCCCGATGTAATTATGTAGCTTCCCAATTATCTTCATTCCATGACAATCCTCCTCCACCACCGAAATCACAAGAGCACACAAATATCCTTGAAGTCATCTCCACCTATTCCTCCCTCTCATGCCAATTCCACGTTGAAAGCAAATAAACAAACTAAACATTATCTATCTGAAAAATTATAGAACTTTAGATATTCAAAATTTAGATCAGTATAGTAGTAGAACCAATCAATAGGTTCTCCATTTCTATCTTTGGATACTTAAGAAGTGGAAGGACTCATTGATTTTTAGTTTGTTTAGTGAAAATACGTATCAAATTAATATATAGATTTAATTGCTTTTTAGACATGGATTAAATAGATAATATTTGTATTATACAATTAAGAACATTTATTTAATAGTGAGTTCCATGTGTTTGGTATTAGAAGAGACAAAAGTTGCCAAAGGGGGGTGGTCTAAAGCACCTCATTGCTTGGCTTCCCCCCCCCCCCCCTCTCGTTTTATGGTTGTATAGTTAGAAATAAGAAAGACCAGAGAGTAGTACAATTAAATGAGAATCAACAGAATTAGAGAAAACAGGGTAGATAATATAGAACCAATCTTCCAAGGGAGTTATTAGTGCTATAAAGAGAACAAGAACATGCAAGAGATATATGAGATGAGGCATCTTAAGGAAAGAAAAGGATTCTGTGCATAATTGCTTGTTTTATTGTGTTGAAGTTCCAAAATTCTCAGATGAATGAAAAAAAAAAAAGTGGTACAAAATGTTCAGCGATCACTCTCCTATTAATAGAAATGTTCTCTGTTAAAAAAAAAAAAAAAAAAAAAAAACTTTAAAAGTAGCAAAAAATATATATATATATTTTTATAGGAGCGCTAATGGATCGAAGTCCGATCGATCGGCACTCTATGGGCGATCGATCGGCGAGAACGGGATTTTTTTTGTGAAAATGCTAATTTTTGACTTTTTAGTTCTCTAGGGTTCTCAATCTTATAAATACTCATTATTTCGTGAGCCTAAGGTTAGAGAAACATTCTAAGCTTTTGAGAAGAACTAAAAAGGAGAAAAACATAGGGTTTGCAAGGGCTTCCAACTAGAGAAGAAGGAAAGCTTAGAAATCGAGATCCAAGACCATTCGCAAGCGATTGATTGTAGGAAAACGATCTTGAAAGGTTTGATATATGCATTGCCTAATTAATGATTTTAAGTAGTAATGATTGTTGATTTCAAGACTATGATTTCAAGATTGGATACAAACTAATGGAAAAGATATTGATTTAATTGTTAATTCGATTTTCATTGTTAATATTGTTGGAATTTAAAACATGATGAATCTTGATTGAATATGGAGGAAGGGAAAGAATGATGGTTATGAATTGATAATGGAGGAAGGGATGTATGTAGGATTATGGTGGAATGAATGGTTAATGATTTACAATTTTATATGATGCAATGAGGTTGATAATTTTGTTAACATGATTTGATATTAACACACTGTTGAATGATAAATATTATAGTATCATTTCACATGCTAAATTATGATTAATTATGCATCTATAATGATTGAATTCCGGATAGGTCTTAGAGAATGATATTATTAACCTAATATTCTCTAACTACCATGGTAAGGAGCCATTATAGTGGAGTTTCGATGGTAATGTATTAGAACCTAAGAGATAGCCTAGATGAAAATTAATCATAACAAGATTAAGCACAAGTCTCACGGCATGATATGTTGGTAATTAAGTCGACACGAGTCCACGAGTTGGTAGATCTGCATATATACACATAACTGATAGGACCCTGGTATGAATGGTATGGACTTGGTGAGAATGGATAAACATGAAATTACATGCAACTGGTACGGACCTAGAATGGTGTGACTGATAAAGCCCTAGTATGAAATGGTAAGCTTGGAATGACATGAAAAATCTAGTATGGACCTTGGAACCCTGGTATGATAATGGGAATTAGTATGGATTTAGTATGGATTGATATGGAACTAGTATGGATGGACATGGGTCTCCATATGTATCACATGTTCACACAAGTTATGAGTCTGATAATGTTTTAGAATGATTATATGAACTGTTTATATGTTTCCACACTTTGATATTATGAAATATGATATGACTGAAAATGCATAGTATGTATATCGTTAATTATGTTTTGTATCTGCTGAGTATTTTCAATGCTCAATCAAACTGTTACTGTTTGATAGGTTCCCAAAGGTGATTATAAGGAAGGAGAGATCGACTTAGATTGATACCCTTATTATTGGTTCAACAGTTGTTTTATTTCAATTTGAAAAGAGTTGTACTCAAATAAATTAATTGATGTTGCTTAGGTTAAATATTTGGATTTTTTGATCAAATTGAATGATTCGAATTTATTATGTTTATGATTGGTCAATTATATTGATGATTACGGGATTTTAGGGATTATCAATTGAATTTTATTAATGTTGAAGAAAATTTTGAGATTCCTATTTAATATGCCTTATATGTTTTTAAGATAAGTTGGATATGCAGGTCCAAAGTCCTATTCGACCAATATAAGATTTTGGGGTGCGACACATTTATAGGTGTCAATGGGCCAAATCCAGGCCTCAAAAACCTCTTTTAAACGGGTTGGGTTCATGCCTATTTAAAAATCACTAAAGTCTAAGTCCAAGCCCGGTCCATTGACACCTCTAGTTTCGCTTTATCGATTGCACTCTCCCATCTTTGGGGAATTTGATACCAGAGATGATGACATTTTACATTGAACTTAGTTTCACTCTCTCAATTGCATTCTCCCCATTTTGGGGGATAAGAAATTAAGAGGAATAAAATACTAAGGGTCATTTAAAGTCTTACGGGTATTGCAACCCAACAGACAATATATATAGTTCTTAAAAGAAAATGCATATTGTCCATTAACAAAAATTACAAAGTACTGAACTTTATAAGTCTCCGCAGCAGAATGGACCTGTTGGCAATGTTGGAGTGTCAATGGGTCAAAGTTGGGCTACAAAAACATCATGTAAATGGGGTGGGCCTATTCCGAGCCTATCCGGGCCTATTCAAAAAAACCAATATATTGCTAGAAGTTCTACCTAGTGACGTAACAGGCAACAGTGAGATTTTAGGGGATGTTTTGCTGCAATTAACACATTTTTAAAATAAAATATAAGGCAGTTTCCAGTTTTAGTTTTCTCTTTCTCCCTTGTTTGTTCCATGAGAGAACAATATACTCATATAGCATGACTGAAATTGTGTTTTCAAGGCATTAGAAAAGACAAAATAAGTCAACTCAAATCTTGGTCCTTAGTGATTGGTTATAAATGGTTAGGATTAGGGAGTATATTTGGGAGTATCCATAGACCAACTCTTCTCTTTGAATAAGTCTAGGGATACTCCCAAATATATTCCCTAAGCCTAACCGTTTATCTCTGTTATTAAATGGTTAAGATTAGAGCTGATGTGGCATTAGAAAAGACAAAATAAGCCAACTCAAATCTTGGCCCTTAGTGGTTGATTATAAATGGTTAGCATTAGGGAGTAGATTTGGGAGTATCCATAGACCAACTCCTCAATTTAAACAATAGGACTATTGCTCATTTTTTTTGTCTTCCATTTTCTCATTTAGGAAGCCTTAAACTTGTAATAAATTCCTTTATTTACTTGAGCCATTAGAAGTCTTCGTTAAAGAACTATTTCAATCGACTCCTTTTTAATTTTATTACCTATTGGAGTTACTCACAACACTCTTAAATGCGTTTATTTCTTAATCATGTAATCCGTGAGCTGAAGTTCAATTGCAGGTAGCCCTTAGAAGCAATCTATGAGATATCTCCCAAGAAAAGAAAATAACCCTTAGGCGAGTCTAAATAATGTAGTGGAGGATTTGTATAGCATTTGTAAAAGTAGAATCTTATGAAGTCTTGAACTAAATTCAATAACCATGAATCAATAACGCATATTGGCTCAAGCAATAAGTTGCAAGTTTGCAATGTCACAATGTCAATATGCTACTTACCCCTTCATGGTGTTAGGCCTTTTTTTTTTTTATCCTTTTTTTTTTGGAGAGTAAGCTGGGGTTAGGCAGACCCCAGCTTAAGACAAAATTAGGTTGCATGTGTGCAATCTTTTGGTTGAGTGGGTCTCAATCAGGGAAGAATTTGCTGAAATTAGGGCATTCAGATTTATTTCCTCGTCAGCATTTTTGCTAGGACTTCTGGCCTTCTGGGCCATCTCCCTATATTATGTCGCCCTTGTTTTATTATTTGCTCTCGTTTTGCTTTCCCTGATTTACTTTTGGTGGATCTATGTATGCCTTTAACTCCATATTTTAATATATTGCTTTGCCCGTTTATCAATAAAAAATAAAATACAAAATAATAATAATAATCAAACTCAGCTTCACCCAGTGTAAAATGGGGACTAAGCAATATCCAGACTGAGTTGTAAGTGCATCAAAAGCCATCTTTCATGCCATTTATATCCAAATATATGTTCTACTATTATTTATGAACATCCTATTGAAGTACTTCCTTCTGTTTGGAACTTTGGACCTACCATTGCGCCCTGAACTAAGCTAAATTACAGCAACAGACGAATGTTAAAGCTCTTCAGGCATTTCTAGTTTTAGTCCAGTTAATTGAACCCAGATAAACAAGAAACTCTGACACATCAACCTAACCTAACAATGCAAACTTTCTCCAATTTCAAGTGTAGACCTTTCAAAGATCACCCAAAGCATCTCCGGACTTGGATACAGTAGTATTAAAACCTAAAATCAATTTCCAGCTGTTCCCATTAAACTGGAATATCAAATAATCTTCCACAACTTTTAGTGTATAACCCAGGAATTTGAACTGAGAATTGATCTACTCTGCTGGTTGAGCTGTTCTCAGTACAATTTAAAAAGAAGCAGCTCTATATATGGTTCCTTTAAAGAGAGGGAAACAAGATCTCATTTTGCTTGATCCTTTCTATTTGCTGCCATGAACATAGATGACATAAATCTCATGGCTCTGAACACTAATCATTAGAACAAGTGGATACTATTCTCTCACTAGATACTTTTTTTAATTTTGAGATATTTCTATAGGAACAAAGAATGAAACAGACTTCAAAGAAGATATGTTTTTCTACCCACAGGTTTCTCCTAGTTAATTTGTAAATGTATTTCCCTAAAGTGTTGGAAAATAAGGTATTTGAACCATTGTTGATATGGGAAAGATGTGGAGAGGGATTTTTCACCTTTTTTTTGTCCCGTGGTTCCTTGATCCCCACAGAGCTGCTTTCTTTTCTTCCCCTCTATTGTCTCTTCTTTGTTTCGTAAAGAATCTCTCTTATCGATTGAAATATGTATATATATATGTGTGTGTGTGTGCAAGCACGCATGTGTGCCTGTGTTCTAAAAGTGATCGTAGAAAATCATTAGATATTGTAGGCTACAAATGGGCATTTCACCAACAATAACCTTTAGTATGATGGATAGCTTAGGGAAATCCATGAAGTGAGCCTTTTACCTGGAAACTGGCTGCCACTAGAACTCTGATAAGTCAAGGTTTCTACTATGTAGAGACTACATATCTATAGCATTCATTGAAATCCTACTGGCAAGATGGAACAAAAGGAATTAACTTGATGAGAGCTAACAAAACAAATTCTGGTAAAAACTAGTCCAAAAATTCAGGCCAAACCATTCTCCCCAAAATTATCAAACATCATCCATATTTGATAGTTTCATTCTCTTGCTACCAACTGCAGAACCCTTTCCATTTGTCTTTCTCGGAATTGTGTCCTCCATTACCTTTGGAACAGTAAAGCTGAAGTCTGAAGCAGCAACCTCTTTGTATTTTGGATTTGATTTTAAGAACTTCTCTATATCGGTACGGCATCTCGCTTTCCTCCCCATAGGAGTTGAATAGTAGGCATCCATTTTAGAGTAATCTTTCCTAAGCACTAACCATCTCTCATAACCAACTGGGGTCTTTGGGAGGTTTGGCTTATCGACAACCCACGTCCGAGTGGCATCGTACTCGATATCGGCGGGGTCATCACAAGAGACATCAGGTTTCTTGTTGCAGAGCCATGGATCCTCTATGAATCTACTTCTGATGTCCTCAAACTGTTCTTGTGTTGGAATCACCCTCCATTTAAAGCATTTACCACATTGTACAGCATACATATCAATTGAGCTCTTGGCTGATGGGGATTTCTGTCATGGAGAATGTTGAATTGGACCATTAAGAAAATAGTAAAATCTCATGTGAAGTATTTAAAACAAAAACATTTAAGACAGTTTGATTCTACAATGGCCTTTTTTCCTCTTTTTCTGTGCATGTGTTTGTAAATCCAATTTAAGCTTCATAAGATATAATCATAAAGTGTGTTACTTTTTGGCCAAACCTTTAAAAATGCAAACAGGAAACCCAAATATCAAGTAAAATAAAATATAATACAAAATCTAGTCATGAAAGTCAAACATGATTCAGTTGCAGGTAATGGAAGAATCAAAAGTAAGTTTTTTTTAAAAAAAATCTCCAATGTAAACAAAAATGTCAACCAATCAAGCATTTGCTGATGTTTTGAGCTATCTAACAATTCAAATTCTTACATCTGGAAAGGAATAGAGTACAGGTGCAGACAGAATTGGGAATATAAATTCCTTGATAAGGACACAACTCAGACCTTGAAAAAAAAACAGAGCCACATATGATATCGTGGAATACATCCTAATCAAGCAACTTTACACTTCTATATATATCTGAGCTTATGGTGAAAACCAAATGATTCGTAATTATCAGAAGGATATAAAAGGGAACGGACAATGGAGTTGTCTCTCATTTGTCAACTGAGTCATTTTGATAAGGGAACTTTCCAGCCATCTAGTTCACTGTATGTCACCCTTCAAAATGCTGATATCACTAGCAGAAGCACTGGAAAAGCTTCAAAGAGATTTCTTATAGAATGTGTAAGGAGTTAAGAATAAATGTCATTAGTGGATCAGAAGTAGGTATGCTGTCTAAAAAGGTTTGGATTGATGGGTAGAAGGCTTCGAAGAATGACTAAGACCATAAGAAATGTTTCTAGAAAGCAATTAGTAAATAATTTTGATGTGTTAGGGTAGAACATAAGATATAAGGTGGATAGGACAAATTTTCCAGAAAATGAGTGGATCTGGAATGCTCTAGTCACTAAAGAAGTGGTCTTAACTGTTAAGTTACAAACTCTCATACAAAGATTGAGAGGAAGGTATGTAGTCAGGTGTCCATTTCTAGAGAAGAATTCAAAGATGAATAAATCAAGGTTTGCTTAGATCTACTCAATCTAATTTTCATTTTAAGTGAAGAGGATGACAAACTCATAAGCAAATGGTTCACGAAGGGCGCTAGCCGCTATGAAGCTCTTTTGCTTGATGGGCAGCTAAAAACATATTTCTCAACAGGAAAGATTGTGAACGATCAGTTCGAGTCAAAGTGAAAGCATTTTTTAGCTGGAACTGATCATACACAAACTTACATGTCAAGAAATATGTTTTTGAGCACCTAAGAAAAATGCTTCCGTCTCTTCTTAAGACATTTCTCCTTATTCATGAAAAAAGAATCCGAAGGCTACGTCTCTTCTTCAATTCGGTTGTAGACGGAGTTAGGAAATTTTGGGGCATGATCAAGATAAAATACAAATCTTACTGGTGAACAAGTGGATTGGTGCAATCACAATAGCCTTTTTTTCAAACATCCGTATGGTGAGCATTATGCTAAGCTTCTTCGATTCCTTTTAGTGGACTCAGTGCGTCTTGCTTTGTCATTTTTCCGGCTCATTTTAGTTCATTTGCATTACTCTTTATGCTAATTTCTTGAGGCCTTAGAGACACACTGCACCCATCCTGTACTGCCTCGCACAAATCAAAGGCGAGTAGAGGACCCATGGAGACTGGAAATCTCATTGGCCCCACTCTTCCACAAAATGCAACTAAATATCTGTAAAGGGGGTAAGCTTTCCTATAGCTTTGTGTATGTCTTATAGTTACTAAGAAACCTAGTTTACTTCTCGTTCCTCTTTTTTTTTTTTTTGAGAGGTAATCAAAATCATATATATCAGAGGGACTCCGTACCAGTTCCAATTCGAACCAATATAGTGGACTGGTAAGCATTGTTTTTGAAAAAGCATTTCAATATAAGAAAGAAATGTTTCCCCTTTAGAAAGAAAATCATATCTTTATTAAAAGTTCCTTTGTAAATTCTTCTAATAAATAAACTCGTTTTATTGTTAATAAAATACTCACCTCCTAAAAGAAACTTGATTTAGGGTTATGAAATTAAAAACCTTATTTAATGGTTATAAAATTAAAACCCTTACTTTAAGATTTTTGGTCTTTTGTAGCTCCATGATATTAGGAGCATAGTTGCCAAGTACGGGTATAGGTATAATACGACAATGATCCATTCAGGAAGTACGGATGTTATACGACAAAAACACAACAAAAGTACAGAAAAATAAAATAATAATAAATAATTAAAAAGCATGACATTAACTAAGAAGAATCATTCAATATAGACTATGTGTATAACACGGTAAAACTATGGCAAAAATATGCATATTATACGCGTTTCATATGTAATTCGCATATTAAACAAGTATTTTACGACGATACGCAAATAATACGTAACACAACAAAACGTATGACATTTTAAACGGCGCCGCCCCCCCTAAAAATATAATAAGGGAACTATACGGGTGTTTTATAACTATGATTAGGAGTTACACTCAAATGAGACAATTGTCTTTTTACATTTTATGCTTGCTTAATGAGTGGTTATTTATTATCTCTATTTTGTTCAATAAATGTATATCATGCAATCATTCTATGAACTTCATGTGCATGCAATTGCAGACTTTCTATTCATATTGTTATCACCATGATGTTATTAGTCGTGTAACTTAAAGTTCAATAAAATAAATATGATACTGACCTAAGAAATTGTGGCTTTGTTGCTTTCATGAATAGAGCTGATGGACAGGCTGCGAAGGATGAAATGCAAGGTTTGATTCTATCTAGCTGTTGCAACTTGCATGCAAATGGCACTACTTTAGGTAGCCACTTGCCCTCCCTACCTGAATGTATTTGACTTTTAAGGAGAGTTTGCAATGCGGAGGAAAATAATAGCAGTAGAATCAAAGAGCTTTGAGTTTGTCGGAGATGATGCCTCCGAATCATTTTCAGTGAAGATTATCGAGCGAGGAAGGGGCTTCTCAGTTGAAATCCAGTTTGAGGAACGTGTTTTCTGGTGGCTTCTTCGATTTGTAGCAGACTGTGTAAAACTAAAAGATGATAAATACAGGGTGGCTAGGCACACTGGTGCCTCCAGTATATTTATCCTAGAAAGGAAGAGAAATGAGGATGGGAGTTTCATATCTTTTATGGCGATTCCCTCGGCGGGAGCTCGCCGCCATTGGTTAATTTTCCCGATGGGTCGTGATAGATTTGGGTGGCAGGGGGTGTGGGAAGCTCTGCATGTAGTCCTACCCCCAAAATTCCTCCCCAAGTCCACCTTGGCTCTAGCGAAAGTTAGTCATCCCCCCCAGGCACGGCAACAGCAACCTCTCCCACCTCCTCGGCCATCTCCCCCAAACCCCACTTTCCCTCCACTGGTCCCGAAGCAGCCGTTACCGCCAGGTTGGTGGGACTTGGCCATTGTGTGCGGATTTCATTGCTCCCTTGCAGGCTGGACAGAGCTGGAGGTGGAAGCTAACCTACTGATCCCAAATGATGAACAAACAACCTTGATCCCCTATGAAAACCAGAAAGGCATCCTCATCCTTAGGCGTCTATCAACCGTGAGAGACCTTTGTGCTCGGGAAAAATGGCCTTTAAAAGCGGGCGGGTATTTATCAATGAACCGATGGTGGCCGGCCTCTAACTGTGCTCATGTTAGCTCACTATGGGATTCCTTCTGGCTTGGTATTCATGGTCTCCCCCTTCACCTGTGGAAAGCGGAAATATTGGCGGGTATTGGAGATCTCTGTGGCGGAACCAAGAAAATAGACCCCCGCACTCTCTCTCTTTCGGACCTCCGACAAGCTCGTGTCCAGGTAATATCGTCGAGTAGGAATGGAATCCCGCGTACAATGCGAATCCCAGATCGTGGTGGTTTCCATACTATAGTGATCTCTGTGCTTGGGTCCGGTGAACTCGGATTCTCCGGCGACCCAAGAGATATCCGGTACCGGATCTCAGAAGCGATTTCGAATCCTCTCTCTACGGAAGGTAGCCCTGCCGTAGCAGAGGCATATCCCAATGGTCATGTGCCACGTCCTCTACCAAATACGTCGCAGGGTCAGAGCCTAGTCCTAGTTCCCAAAATGGCCAGAATGTCAGGCGGCTTCAGTGGAGTTGGTAGCGAGTATGTTGACTATCAGGGTCATCCGCAGCTTCCAGGCAATCCGGTTGAAGACGATAGGCTGGGTGTGGTTCAATCACAAGGAATAAAAAATAAAAAAAGGCAAAAGAGAAACCAGAAGCGGGCTGCCAGAAGACGCCATCAGAGAGAATGGAGAAGGATCAGCTCCAGTGAAGGGGCTGTGCAGCATCCTCTAGTCCCCCCCTTACCCTTCGCCACCTGGTGAGGGATATGAGTCCCTGACGGATCAAGTCCAATGCCCAATTGGTGAGTGGCCGGTTGAGGCCAACGGTGTCAGGTCTAGGCCAGAGGCCGTGGGCTTGGGCGAGTTAGCTGGCGGTGAAGCCCATCCACTCTCACTTTCGCATGTTGGGCCCTCTATCACTGGGGCCTCTTTCCCTGGGCCCATTTCCGAATCAAGGCCGAACCCAGTGGAGCCCTTTGGGTTTGTTAACTTGCCCAGCCGAGCCTCTTCGTCTAACGGTTCAGAGCCTTATATCCTAGGGCAGCGATCCAGCTCTCGAGATGGCGATTCTCCAGTTCCCTGTGCTCGTTCTCCTGCTGGTAGGGGTGGTGGTGATCCTAAGGGGAAGCTTTTAGTGCCTTACCCCGACTCAGTCTGTAGCAGTGGAAATAAGTGGATTGTAGCATCCAATCCAGCCGTCGGTCCTGCTATTGCGAGGGTAAAACCAGGAGAAATCATAGTAGCCAGGCTCGTGGATGCAGGCGGGTCGTGTCCATTTTCCGAAGGAGGTAGGTCGGGTGTAGCAGGAGCTGTCTGTTCAAGTTCTTGGCCAGTAGAGGTGGCCACGCCTCAAGTTAATCTGCCCGTCGAAGTCCACTCGGGGTTCAGCAGCAAGCAAGCAGACATGGATCAACAATCAGTTAGGGGTGGTCAGTCTTGGCCTATCAACGGTGAGCAGTTAGAACCACAAGACGTTACCCAGGTTGAGTCCCTCTCCCCAGGAAGTGAGTCCCCAGTTCTGGAAGGATTGGGCATGTCTCCGTTAGCCAATTTCAGATCCTCCCCTCTTAGTGCTCTGAGGGCCTATGAATCCCCTCCAATTCTGCCAGTAGTTAGTAAAGGGCCCTCCACCGGGATTAGCCCCATTACAGGGGGCAGTTTGTGGGAGCTGGGTTTGTTCGAGGGTGGCCCGGGTGTGGGGGCCAAGGTGACCAGTCCGAGTAGTTCTGCTGAGGATGGTCAGTGCTGGGCTGGCAGCCCGTCCAACTTGGAGCGGGGGTCATCGGAAAGTATCTCATCAGGTGAAATTGTTGGGGGCGGTAATGTGTCGCTACAGTCTGGGGAAGGTTTCAATCCCGCACCAAGCAAACAAATGTCATCTTGTTTTGAGGAAGCAGCGTCTGGAGGTCGCGGTAAGAGTCCACCTTCTGTTGAACCGTCCTCGAGTAAGAACCAGGCCTTCAAGCAACCCGAGTCACCGGTAAGAGGCAGTTCGAGGCCATTGGAATCACACTCCCTATCCCTTTCAGGTACGCTTTCTCCCTCTGCCCCGTCTCCCGATCCTATTCAGCCTTCGTTGAATAGGGTCGGGAGATCGGCCCTTCTCCGGTCTTGTAGTTGGAATTCTTATTTGTGTTTGCAAAACTAGGGAACTATGTTACTACAGCCTGATGAGGAAAAAACGAGTCTAGTAAGGTCAGACTCAGTGCCCTGCATGATTAATCTCACTCAAATTAACTCTAGGTCGGTGTCAGGGCTTCGGGATCCTCTCCATGTTGATCTATCTGGTCTCTTGGGCCGGAGGACAACCTCTTCCCAAGTCAACGTCTCGGTAGAGTCTTCGCCGTGGGTTTTGAGTAAGTTGGCAGGAATGAGCAAATTCTTGGGCCTTTCCGTTGAGGGCCATGAGGAGGATTTCAGGAGGTTACTTCAATCTCTTGAAAGAGTTGGGGGTGGGTCCGTGGTCAAACCTACCCAAAGGCGGCCTGTTAGTTCGGTTAGGAGATCCTCTTTGGAGTTGAGGAAGTTGCAGTGGGCCATTAATTACGACTCATCGAGTCGTAAAGTTAACCCTAGATCTAAGAGGCTGGGCCAGGGTTCCACTAGTGATCAATGTCAGCTTTGAGTCTCCTTTCCTGGAACATTAGAGGGTTAGGGTGTCCTGAAAAACATGAGGCAATCAAAAAGTTCGTCTCTTCTAAAAAGCCATCGATTCTCTGCATTCAGGAAACCAAGTTGGCTTCTATCGAACCTCACCTGATCCAAGACTTATGGGGGGAGGGTCCCTCAGATTGGATTAGTTTGGACTCTTTAGGGGCGTCTGGTGGCATTTTGCTCCTGTGGGACCCGGGCATAGTCGAGGTATTGGAATCCGAAGTTGGGGCGTACTCGATTTCTATTCTTTGCCGTTTGTCAAATGGGGGGAATCCATGGGTGTTCTCGGGGCTCTATGGCCCCTCGGGGTCTGCGGCAGATGCGGAGTTCTGGCAAGAGCTCGATGACATTAGTGGAAGATGGGATGCCCCTTGGTGTTTGGGTGGGGATTTCAATTGCGTTCGTTTCCCCCATGAGAGGCGTGGGGCTCAATCTATTTCACCCAAGATGCAAAGATTTGCTAGCTTCATCTCTCACCATAGTTTGGTTGACTATCCTTTGCGTGGTAGCCAGTTTACCTGGTCTCAGCTGCCTTATGGGCGTCGTGCCAGTAGGCTGGATCGGTTCCTTCTCTCGGTCGATTGGGAGGCCATGTTCCCTAATCTTGTCCAGTTTTCACTACCTCGGCCCACTTCCGACCATGTGCCAATCTTATTGGCTCTCGAGAGTGTTTCGGGTGGCCCCACCCCCTTCCGTTTTTGAAAATATGTGGCTCCAGTCGGAGGGCTTCAAAGTTCAAAGCCTTTGTATCCGAGGTCTGGGTATCTCAGGTGGTCTGGGGCCCCCCCAGTACAAGGTTCGGTCTGAAATTGAAAGCCCTCAAAGCTAAACTTAAGATCTGGAACAAGGAGGTATTTGGGAACGTGGCAGATCATAAAGCTGAGGTACTACTCAACATTCAATCCTGTGACTCCATGGAGAGTATTCGTCCCCTCTCTGAAGAGGAAAGTCGAGTCCGCGAATCTCTTAAGAGTGACTACCTGAGAATCGTGAATCTTGAGGAGATTAGTTGGAAACAGAAGTCGAGGATCTGTTGGTTAAAGGAGGGGGACCGTAACACTAAGTTCTTCCACCGTATGGCTAATTTCCGCCGTAAATCCAATCTTATATCCAGCCTCTTCATCGATGGTGTGAGAAGGACGGATCCGAAGGCTATTGAGGATAGCGTGGTTGGTTTCTATAAGGATTTGTACTTGGAGAAAGTCCCCTGGCGTCCAAAACTTGATGGTCTTCCTTTTGATTCCATCTCTCATGCCCAAAGTGAGGTATTGGAACGTTCGTTCCGGGAAGAGGAGGTATTGAATGCCATCCAATCTCTGGCAAGCAATAAAGCTCCGGGCCCGGATGGTTTCTCCATTGAATTTTATAAAGTCTGTTGGGATATTGTTGGAGGGGACTTTCTAGCAGTCTTACAGGAACTCTTTGTTTCAGGCTCTTTCAATCGGGCTATCAACAATACTTTCGTGACCCTGATACCGAAGAGGGTTGGGGCCCATGAACTGAAAGAGTTCCGCCCTATTAGCTTGGTCAGTAGCGCTTACAAAATCCTATCCAAGGTGTTGGCCATCCGTATTCGAAGCGTTTTGGGGTCTCTTATCTCCCCTCACCAGGGCGCCTTCGTGCGGGGGCATCAGATCTTAGACGGGGTTCTCATCGCTAATGAATGTGTGGATGAGCGCTTGAGGTCTAAAGTCTCAGGCCTTATTTGTAAGGTTGACTTGGAAAAGGCATACGACAATGTCAACTGGGAATTCCTCCTCTATGTGTTGGGTAGAATGGGGTTCGGCACCAAATGGAGGTCGTGGATTAAAGCTTGCATATCATCAGCTTCGTTCTCAATCCTCCTCAATGGTAGCTCAAAAGGGTACTTCCGTAGCTCCAAGGGGCTCAGGCAAGGCGACCCGCTGTCTCCTGCTCTATTCATTATTGTCTCTGAAGCCCTGAGTCGTATGTTGGTCAGAGCAAATGGGCAGGTGTTTTCCGACTTCTCTGTGGGGAGGGCGCGTCTTAGTATCTCGCATTTACAGTTTGCCGATGATACATTAGTGTTCTGTGGTGCTTCAGTGTCGCAGCTTATCCACCTTCGCTGCCTGTTACAGTGCTTTGAGGCAGTGTCTGGCCTCCGAGTCAATTTGAGCAAAAGTGAGATTTTACCGGTGGGTGATGTGCCCCAGATTGCCCTTTTGGCCAGTGTGTTCAGGTGTCAGCATGGGACCCTCCCATCTACTTTCCTAGGGCTTCCTTTGGGTGCCCCGTTCAAGTCCAAAGCGGTTTGGGCCCCGGTTATCGAAAGGTTCTCTGCGCGTCTAGCTGGGTGGAAGTCATGTCTTCTTTCCAAAGGTGGGAAGCTGACCCTTATCAGGAGTACTCTTCGTAGCCTCCCAACCTATTTCCTTTCCACCTTTTTGCTCCCTCGTTCCATTGCTTTGACCCTTTCCCGCCTCCAATGTAACTTCTTATGGCATGAGAGAGACAAGCGCAAATATCATTTGGTAGCATGGGATCAAATTTGTAAGCCGGTTGAGGCGGGAGGTCTTAACCTCGCCCCCCTCACTGCAGTCAATAAGGCCCTTTTGGGCAAATGGGTTTGGCGGTTTGGTCATGATAGGGAGAGCTTGTGGCGGCAAGTTATCACTGCTAGGCATGGTCTGCATTCATTATGGGCGTCGAAGGCTGTTAGGGGGGCTCATGGGGTGGGTCTCTGGAAGGGTATTATGGGGGTCGCCAAGTATCTAGACCCTTTCATTAGTTTCAAATTGGGTAATGGTTCAGATATCCAGTTCTGGCTCGATGTTTGGAGTGGTCAGCCAAGGCTCAAGGACGACTTTGGGTCTATCTTTTCCTTGGCTACCTGTAAAGGGGCGTCTATCGCCGAGTGTGTCGAGAGGCTGGGGAGTGCTATAGTTTGGTGTCCTAGGCTGAGGAGAGCGTTGAACGATTGGGAGATTGAGGATATGCAGCGTCTGTTGGAACGGCTGAGTGCCTCCGTCCCCAGATCCCAGATTAGTGATAGTAGGTTGTGGTCCCGTAGCAACACCGGCCGATTTTCAGTGCGTTCACTATTGCAGTCACTTGGTCCTGTCCTTCCGCGTTCCTTTCCTCATAAGGCTGTGTGGGCTAACCTGGTTCCCACGAAGGTATCATTCTTCCTCTGGTCTGCTGCTTTAAATAAAATTCTTACTTTGGACCAATTGAAGAGGAGAGGGTGGAGTTTGGCAAACCGCTGCTATTTGTGCCTGCAGGCGGAAGAGTCTGTGGATCATTTGCTCTTACATTGCCCGGTTGTTTTTAGGATTTGGACTTATTTCTTGACTCGGTTGGGAGTGGAGTGGGTCTTCCCTTCATCCTTTCTGAGCTTCTTATCTGGATGGCATTTGTCTGCTTTGGTGGGGGCTAAGGAATCCATCCGGACTCTTTTGCCCGGGGCTCTTTCGTGGGCAATTTGGAAGGAGAGGAATGGTAGGGCTTTTGAGAATTCCTCTTCGTCCGATCTGAGGATCTTATCTCGTGTGCGGCAGTTGATAGTGGTATGGAGCTCCACTTGTCCTACGGGACAAGAAGTGAGGGATGTCGTTTATTGTTGAGGTCTCCCAGTAGCCGTGTGGGCTTGTATTTGCTCTCATTCTTGTTCTTTATTGTTGTTTCTTGTGCTTTTGTAGTTAGTTTACGCCCCTGTAAACTGCTTTTTGCTTTGCTTTAATATATATGATTTACCAATCAAAAAAAATTATCAAGATGGTATCAATATCACGCTCATTCAATATGCCTATGTTGTATCTATTCTGTATTTATGGCATCCCAATATGGTACCTATGTTGTACACTTGTACCAATACCATACCAATTTCCTAACTATGTTGTGCCAATATAAACCCTAACCGATTTTTTTCACCCCGTACCAACTCCCGGAAAATATGGTATGTCTTTACCCTTTGATAAACTACCTTTATATATCTAACAAAAATTGAAGTTCTAAGATAAGGGATGAAAAAAAAAATTACATGAATTATGTGCCATATGGAAATTCTTGAAACACTTCAAATCACTCAAAATATCATGATAATACAAAAATTCAAACAATCATGAATTATTTTCCATATTATCTGAATCAATGTCAAAACCTAACTTAAATCCACTACTGAAATCACGAAATTAAGAAAAATGATAAGTGATAACAGGCCAATGAATAGTGGAAACTAATACCCCATTACATTGATGATTTCCACACTAATTGCTAGATTTGAAAATAAAATAAAATAACCCCAGCCCCAGATCAAAGCAAGAATTTATGACAAATTTCCAAGATTTTGTGGTGGAGCTCATATTCAATTCTAGAACATAACATCAAATCATCTTTATGGTTAGAATTTTTAAGGAAAAGTAAGGCACTGAAGAAGAAACCTAAGGGAAAGATCGATAACCATACCTCCATGGATTTAGGGGTTTCTTCACCGTCCTTCATCTCGACTAAGTACAAGCACAAAAGCAAAAAAAAAGTTTCCCAAGAAAAAGGAAAAACTCGTTGGGTTCTCTGATTCTCTCTCTCAGGCTTTTTATAGAAAAGTTTCCCAAAAAAGGAAAAATTTAATTCGTTGGATTTTGTTTCTCTCTGGTTCTTTATAGAAAACTTTCCCAAAAAACGAAAAACTGAACTTCTTCAAATGTATCTCTTTCAGGCTCTTCATAGAAAAGTTTCCCCAAAAATATGAAAAACTCCGTGAGTTTTCTATCTCCCACTCTCTATAAAACCGTGTGCCCATGAGACAGCCAATCACAGCATTTCATCGATCTGGACCGTCCAATAGATGATCATGACTCTGTTTACGTGGGACAATTGTTTGTGAGTATGTGACAAACACGTGGGGTTTCCTTACATCATAACCATACAGTCTCCTCTAGATGATGGTGTGGGATAGTGAAGGTGAACCCCAAATGTAGGAAGAGGGCTTGTTACTTTGTTAGGCTGGTGCACTATAATATAATGACAAGTTCTTGTTCTTCTGAAAAACCTCAAACTTCAAGTTCTCTTATATAAAATTACCTATAAATTTTAAAATTTAGTATGAGTCGGCCTGTACTTCCAAATATGACTCAGGATAGCAAGAGACGATATTTATAACTACAATGTTAATATGCTATTTGTCGCCAAATTTGAGTTACTTTCAAATTAGGTCATTATGAGACCCACAACAAACTAGTATTGCAGTCACAAAGATGATCGCATTGTAGTCATAGAGATTGTCTCTTGCTATAATAAGAGACAATCCTAAGTCCCCAAATATACTTCATAATCCTAATCGTATATAACTAACCACTAGATAACATGCTATTTGTCGCCAAATTTAAGTTACTTTCAAATTGGGCCATTATGAGACACACAGCAAGCTAGTATTACAGTCATAAAGATGATCACATTGTAGTCATACAGACTGTTTCTTGATATAGTAAGAGACAATCCTAAGTCCCCAAGTATACTTCATAATCCTACTCGTATATAACTAACTATTAAGGTCTAGGATTTCACTTGACTTATTTTGTCTTTTCTAATGCCACATCATCTCTAATCCTAATCCTTTAATAATTGAGTTAACAGTTAGTATTTAGTCTTTATTTTAATTAATTTTTCTTCCAGTTTACTTCTCATAATCAGTTTTTAGGATCTTAGTCTGTGGCTCCGTGCCTGCTTGACACTTCTGCATGAGAAAATGTTCAATTAAGGGCTATAATTAACTGCTTAATTAAGGATTGCAATCTGTCAAGTAAGAATCTTTGGTCACAAGCATCACTTGTACGCTTCTTCGTCTATAAAATGCCTTTCTTTAATCTATCTAGATATCATGGAGCCATTTTTGGTGAATTTCTTGATGTTGGGTTAAAATTCATCTAGGTCAAGGGGCCGAGTTTGAGATGCTTCTTCATCTTCAACATTAAAATCTGAAAATTGCAGACATGGTAAATCATTTTATGGAGGTTGTCTTATATTTTTGCATGTCACTAAGGTTGTCTATGTTCCTTGATAGCTAGAACTTTGAGAATCTCCTTTTATATTTCGTCATAACACTGAGTTCATCATCGGGTACGTTTAGAAGAGATTAAGAGCTCGACAATGCTATCGGTGGTGGTTTATATTTAAATCCATCTCTTAAGTTGAAATAAAAGAGCTTAAATGTCGATTTTGTATTTGTTATAGGAATATTCTGTTGGATTTTAGTCGGTATTTGATTATAATAATTCTGTACTCAATCTTTAATAAATAAAGTTTCATTCACAGCAGCAATTAAATTAAACTGTACAATTATAAAATATTCTATTACAGTGTACAGAATATTAATTTGAAGTTGATTAACTAAATATTCTGTTAAGGAAACAATAAATTAAAAGTACAGAATAAATGAACTCACTGGTTTAGGAATTGAAAAAGAGCAATAGATCAAGTCGAGTAGTAACTCTCTCCTTAAGACAGATTTCGTCCCTCATACTGGTGCTTTTGATCCACGGACGTCTGTCTCCCTGGATGAAGTGATCTTTTCACAAGCAGAAGAAGCATAACAATCTGCTTGTCCAGCGAACCAAAAACTTATGTAATGTACCTCTCTTGACTTTTGATATGCAGAAGAGATTAGAGGCTAGGGAGTAGAAGAATTAAATTTCGTACTCCAGAATATGCACTATAAAAGACTTAAATACCAAGCAAAGGAGACTGTCTAGAATGGTCATGTCTCTTGGGTTTCAAATGTCCAGAATGGTCATGTCTCTTGGGTTTCAAATTTAAATCCAACAAACATGACTGTTGGAATTAAATCCCAGCAAAAAATAAATATAGGGGCCAGGCCTTAAGGCCCACTAGAACCAAAGTAAGCCAAGCCAGCCAGCCGGCCGGACTCGGACACAGGTCGGGGCGGCGGCGCGCGCGTGTTGATTCCACCTTGGAGCAAGTGCTCACTCCTTCGCAAAATTTGGGTGCCCCAAAGGCCCACCCTTTACTCCAAGGTAATGGCATGTAAACCACACTATAGTTTAAATAGTTTTCCAATGTGGGACTATTAAACTACACCATTCTTCAACTTATAACATATGTTCAAGTGGCCCACTTTGAGATGAATTTCTCATTCACCACTTCACTGTTTTGGACAAGTGAATATACTACGTTAATCTCCTCATGGAGGAGAACACGAATCAACTTGGACCCGCCTTAAAACCCTTGTGGGTCCCACTTATATTTTGGGTCAAAGTTTGTAAAAAACTGTTTTTCCCAAATTTTTCCAAAACAGTATTTTTCCAACATATTCCATTCAAAATCGCGTACTAAAGTAAATAAAGGCGTTAGCTTCACTGATCTGTATTAGTTCTAAGAAAAAATAACCATGCATCCAACAAAAGTTAGTAGCAAAAGGAGACACAAGTCTGGAAATTGCTAGCTTATGACATGTGAAATAATATGATGGATCTCTAAGAAAACTTGCAAATATGAAGTTTTTGAAAAATTCTTTTTTTGCCTTTCTGCATATTATTCATACTCCTTTATATATTTTTTTCCCATTATTCTGCAGGAATAGAATTGGATGACCCTCTTACCGTTTAAATTACAACACTATCTAGTCTATATCACATAAATGGGGTACATTCTTATGGATCCATATAACAAAACAAAAACGATCTCCTCCCTGGAGAAAGAAGCAAAAAGTTTTCTTGTCTAGATTGCATATACATTCTTTCTGGGTGACAAATAAAAGACCCATATGGTAGGTTGTTTAAGATGTCAAGTTGGCCAATTTTTCAGTCTATATTAAATTTTCTAGCTTGCACTCATTAGGCGGTCTAGATCGATGAGACTGCTTCGACTAATAGGAAAATTCGCTGAATCATCGTGTATTAAGTGGAATAGTTATATTGAAACCATTTAATTCATGCAGGGGTGGAGCCAGGATTCTCCTGTAGGGGGGGGCTAACAATGAGGGTTCGAGGGTGTAACCCCCGAAAAAAAAAAATTGGGGCCAAGTTCATGGGACATCACCTCTGTTTGTGTTCGTTTTGTAAAGAAAATCTTTTTTTCTCAAAAATTCAAGGGGGGCTAGAGCTCCCCGTCCTCCGACTCCGCCCCTTTCCCAGGCTACACCCTTATTATTATAGTAAAAAAAAAATTCGCAATTTCAGGGGGGGCTGAAGCACCACCCCCCTGGGCCCCATGTGGCTCTGCCAGTGAATTCATGTACTATTCATATGATTTGAGATATTTTACCTGGAAATAAAGTAATTTATTTGCCATTTTCTACTAGGAACATAAGTGTTTCTTTCCTTATTTAGTTAAGAATATAAGTAATTAAAAAATTCATTCATTTTATTTTGCTAGAAAGTAACAAATTGCATCAACTTTGCTTTTGTTGGAAAGCCAAAAGAAAAGAAAAGAGCTTATGGATGCAGTCTCTCACCAAGTTCTTCAGGAAACTCAAACTCTCAAGAAAAAGAAAATAAGGTGAATTTATCTCTCTCAAATGGATGAACTAGTTTCTATTTTTAGCTATAGGCATGGTTCAAATGCTGAAAAAAAAAACAGCTGGAGTTACCAAATTTTTTTTCCACCAATAAAAGTTACCAAAAGACCTTTGTAAGAGAGAGAGGATTACATCACCTACTAATAGGAACAATGACTCTAAAAAGAGTAAAATCTCCAATTAAATGGGGTTGCATAAACTTTTAGGAGAAATTTTTATTTTTATACTAAATATATCAATTGGCCAGATAGCCTTTGCACGCTAAATACATTGTTCTAGAAGGGACAAATTGATTTCAATCCGAACAATTTTGGTCACACCTCTACCAAATTTAAAGTGACAAGTTTTTCTTTCATCTCATATTATTTGATTTTATCGTGTCATTTGTTTTGTCTCGAATTACAACAAGAGATTTCCTTGGACCCATCGGTAATGCTATGTTTGGTTGCCAAGAAAATAAATGAGATCATGGAAAAAAAAATTTGGATTTCTAATAAATTTTTTGTTGTGTTTTGTTCGGTTTTCTTTTCTTTTCTATTTTTCACATATTTTCTCAGCAACCAACCGTAGGATAAGTGAAGGTATCGTCCTTGTGTCGCACATATATCGCATCCTTACATTCTGCCAGAAATGCTCTTGAGAAATCCTCATGGGCTAGATAAAACAAAAGCACGGGGTTAAATAAGTCCACATGATTTGCTCTAGTGGCTGGACGTTGTTGGAAGTTGTCATGAATTCCACCTGGATTTATGATAACTGTTGGCGACACGGATGACCCGATTAGCCGTGGGGGTCCGGGGGCAAAGCTGAATCGAAATTTGATCCGATTATTGGCCCAACCTGTTTTGGATATTTTACCAATTTTATCTCTTTATTGTAATCCTAATATAAAATGAATGTTTTAGGGTTTTATTCGTAAGAAAGAAGAAATGACCGTTTCTTAAGTGTATGGGAGAAGAAGATTTGTGAGAGTTGTAAAATCTACTTGTTAAATTAGTGATCGATCACCGTTGCCCGTGGACGTAGGCATCTTGCCGAACCACGTAAATCGTGCTCTCTTGTGGTTTGTTTTTTTGCTTTCAATTCATTTCACAATATTTGAACACTTTCGCACAACATACGTATATAGTTTGAGAGCAGAAGATCGGTTTGGGGCCAAAGGACATTTGGAGACAGTTGAGACTACCATGTGTCCCAACCCAACTCCTAACCTACACCTATTAAACTAGATAAATGATGACATTTATAAAAGATAATAAATAAATTTAGTTTTTTTTTTAGGTAAATGTGGGTATCGACCTCCAAGTTTACCGTTTGTCCTTCATCCACTAGGCTATCACCACTTTCTAACGAATTAGAAATTAGAAAAGTTAAAGTAATGTATTTTTTTTGATAAATTATAGCTAAAGTTTGCACTTCTTATGTTCCATAACCATGCATTTCCCTTAATCTGTTTTTCCTCTTTTTTGGTTGGAATTGTCATACAAATTGGTCTCTATGGTTCTATCACTAGGTGCTTTCTCATCAAAACATGCTTGGATGGAACACAGGAAGAAAAGCAAAAGGAAGAGCTTCAAAAGAACAGAAAAAGAACAATTTGACGCTTCTGCAAAATCAGAGGATATATTTTGTGTTGGGTAACCCCGGGGTGTCCCCAACCCTTTGGGTTAGGACTAAGTTCCGGGGGTGTGATGAGAGCCCACAACACGCCCCCACTAAGAAAGTCCAGAAAATCGGACCGGACTGCCCCCAAAAGGGGGAGTGGGAAATGGAAATGGAACCCAGGACCTCCCGCTCGGCGAAAGGCACAAAGGAGGATATATTATTAGAACGAAAGAGGAAAAGATCTGTAGAGATATGTAGATGATATCCAGAAGCTCGAGAACGAGATCTCCCAAGTCCTAATTGAGTGGAGGTTAGTCATGGGAATTAGGATCGATCCATGTCCCAATATGGACTGAGCTCAATTATAGCCCATTGGGCTTTTTTCATACAAACATTAGTTCGCTCCACTGGCAAGGAGGTGGAGCGGACTATTGCTCCTCACTATCACATTGCTCCTCACTATCACAAAATCAACTCAACTGCATGAATTCTAGTTAAATTTTTTTTTAACTCTTGTGATTAAAATTTATTTTATTTTATTTTTAAAAAAACCAAAGATAGATGGATGAACCCTAGGGTTAGTGAATCTTAACCACAGTTAAATAGAGTCAAAAGAGGGACACGTCATTAATAGAAGACCCGAGATGCACCTCCTCACGTCACCGACCGAGGAGGTGATTATTTTCCAGGAAGGAAGATGATGTAGAGACCCGAATCTTTTTTCATGTTTTTATTGCATTGCATTAGGGGTATTATAGTCTTTGTGATGTTTAAATGTTTATTGTATTGTATATCTAATGGGTGTAGTGTGATTAAGGTTTAATCAAACTTCTAGTTCAGAAATGTCATATCACACTCTAAACTTTAGGAAGTTCTAGTTTTGGCACCGTTTATTGGAATTGAGTGATTCTCGAACCATTAGAAAGGTATTGGAACCCTCTTCGAGATTCATGTTTAATATTTTTCCATATTTTTAGTCTAACCTAAGTCAAAAATGGGTTTTCCGAGGTTTTGTCTGATGGAATTGCAGATCAGTCAACTTTGGGGAGTTTTTGGTCCATAAATAAAGTGGAATTTAGAAGTTCTAAGAAGTTAGAAATGTTCGTTTTCGAAAGATGAATCTAACGCAAGTTGAATTGTCGAAATCCGACAAACGAGTCAAAAGTTATGGCCAAAATAGTAGAATATGTCAAATCTGCAGAACACCGATCAATCGGTAGCTAGTCCAAAATTTTGTATGGAGAAATTTTACAGAGAGTGTGTTTTTTACCGATCGCACGGTCATAAACACCGATTGATCGGTAGGCGACCGATCGCTCAGTCATAACCACCGATCGATCGGTCTTTTGTGTTTTTGACAGAATTTTAGTAAGGACTTTTAGGTCTTTTCGTTCCCAACCCTTGAGGCTATAAATAGGGGGCCCTACTCGAGATATTAAAATACTCTACCTATTTCTAACCTAATTTGACAAAAAGGGGGAGAAAACCTAGGGTTTTGGGAGAAGGGTTGCTTGGAGAAGAAGGAGATTGCTAGAAGATTGAGAAGAAAGCTTGGAGATCGTCCTTAAAGCTTTCCCAAATCACCTAGGGAACGTTTTGAATCCAATGGAAGGATTCCTAAGATCGATATACTATCCTAATCAACTCTATTTTAATGTTTTGTGAATGTTAATATGATAAGAATGATATAATAGAGATTTGATGTATTTTTCCTAAATTTTCTATGAAGTAAGCTAATTATGGATGAAAATGTAGATGGAAATGTAGATTTGAATGTGGATAGAATGTATGGAGGATGAGATTAATATGTGGATGTGAATGGTGAATGGATTGTATAGATGGATTATGGTTTGATGAATGCTTGAAAATGTAGAAGGTTAAGGAATTCATATTATGCGTACTCAAGGTGTTTGTGAAAATGCTTGAGAGGATAAATGCTATTATACTCTTATGAAATGGTAGTGAATTAATTATGAATTGTGATACGAATTATGACAAGATATGTATAGGTGATTGTTTGTTAAGTATGTCTAATTACTTGCATAGAAATTGATAGTCGGGAAGGTAAGAACTTAGAGGAAAATCTCTCAAACCGAGAATTCTCTAACTATTTGGTATGAGACAGTATAGTGGAGTTTCTATGGTGGAAGATCGAAATCTAAGTAATTACCAACTTGAATGTTAATTTTGACATTTAAGCACATATGCACGTGTATGTTAAGAAAAGAGTCTCACAAGTCACACATGTGGACCACAAGCATGAGCATGACATACGTATGACATTCTGAATAAGCATAAGCATGACATGGTCCGTATCTGCTAAGAATGGCATGTCAACCATTTGATTCTTAAGCATGGTCCGTATCCGCCAAGAACGGCATGCCAACCTTATGATTTCTTAGATATGGTCCGTATCTGTCAAGAACGATATGTCACATCATTGTATGATCTGAATAAGTGCATAAGCATCTCACAAGCACGTGGTCTCATAAGCATGAACAGCTCATAAGTGTATTGTTTTCTAAGTCTAAGATTCTCACAAGTACACGAGTCAAGGTGATAATATGATGTATATGCACACACGTTCTTCCGTACTCTGATTATGTTATTATGCTATTAGATATGTTTCTAACTAAGTGCAGGTATATTATTATTGTTGGTTGAATTTTATATACACTGAGTACCTTTGTACTCAGTCGGACCTTGTCTTGGCAGGTTTAGAATAGGAGCACACGGCGGAGCTGTGGATCGAGGAGACTTACACCGAGGAAGGAGGAGAAAGTGAGCCCATCGAGGAAGGAGTAGGAGTCTTGGGTGGCTACACCTATTAGTTTATGTTTTGTTTGGTTGATAGATTTTGTAATAGACCTTTTAGAGGATGTTGCTCAGTAGACTTTTATAGTTGTATTTTTCATACTTGTTGGTTTATGGTGGGTTGTATATGTTGACCGTAGACTTGTGCAGGTTGATTATAGTTTATATATCGGAATTTTATTACTCTCGTTTTTGGAGAGTTGTGTAGTAAGCCTTGTATGCATAGATTTTAAGCAGGTTTAAGTAATGTGACGATTTCAAAGTCTTATTTTAACCTTGTAGGATTTTAGGGTCATTACAGATAATCACCTCCTTAGCAGGTGACGCAAATAGGAGCATCTTAAGTCTCTTTTTCATACCACGTGTCATCCTTTAAACTTTCTTTAACTGTGGTTAAGGTTACTAACCCCTAAGATTCACCTATTTATCAGTTTTTTTTTTTATGAAAAAAAAATTAACTACATGATTAGAAATTAACCAGAGCCACGTCAAGGCAGCTTTGTTAGTTTGCTCCTCACCCGTGGAGCGAACTATTGCTCAGGAAGGAATTGTGAAGCTTAAATATAGGATGGATGGAAAGATAACTGATAGCCTTATACGGATAAGAAATGAGAGATGAGAGAGGACGATTACTGCTTTCCTATGTTCACGAGTTAGCCACGTGGCGCAATGACACGGGAAGTATATTCCCCATCTAAAGCGTTTTGGTTTCGGTTCTTTTTTCCTATTGATCATCAACTTTCCTGTGTCCACAATCAGCCACGTGGCGTGACGACCGTAGCCGGAAGTATATTCCCTATTGTAACTGTGTTTTGGTTACAGTTCTCTTATCCATTATTCATTATCGGCATGGACGACCATAATAATGGCAGAACTGGAATTCCGGAGCTATCCTTAGATTTAAATTTAATTACTTGAAGGGTCTAACTATATACTTACTAAAATATCCCTACAGTTTTTCCAATTTTATACTCTGCTAATTTAGATTTGTCTATTATAATAAATTATTGAAATTGGATAAGGGATCATAGTTTTGTGGATATATGTTAAAACGCTCAAAATAAATTTATCTTTTACAAATTGTACTTATTAATAGAGATTAACTATCAGGGAAGCTCTTTTTTGAGCAACCCCAAATTTGCCTTGTGAATGGCTATTTATGAACAAAATAAATTACTGTTAAAAATACTATTCTTTATGCTCATAATTATCAAACTATCATTTCTTAAGACAAATTTTGGGTTGCTTCTATTAGTGGGATTGTCCTGAATTGCACGCACAAAATGAAGGAGTTGTTAATTTTCTAATTCCATAGAGAATTCAAGCAGTGATTTTAAAGGCAAATTTATAAGATTCAATTTCACGGTCAAGTAGTCTTATTTGACAAATCCACGCTGCTGTGGAATTTAAAAACAAAAAGAAACCTGATGATTTCATTTCTTTAGGAATTTAATAGTGCATCCAAACGATAGAATTTTGAATTTCGTGGAATTTAATTCAATATGTTTTAATTCTATGGAATTCAATTCTTTAGCTCAATTTCAATTCCATAAATCCAAACGCACCCTTAGTGTGGAGTAAATTTGATAGACATCAAATAAAAAACTTTTGAAACTAAAGAAGTTGTTAGAAATAATATAATAGAGAGTAAAAAAATCAACATGAGTTTTTAATTAAAATCATGACTTTTAATAGAATAAAATCAAAAAATAAGGGAATGAAATATTTGAAATAAGACATTATTGATGATTTTTCTTTTGGAACTCGGGATGTTCCCAATCCTTTGGGTTAGGACTAATCCCGAGGGTGCGATGATCCCGCAACCCAAGACATTACTGATGATGATAGAGGAAAATAAGGAGATCTTGCTGGGTGTGGGACAACGAGGTCATATTTTATTTATGTTAAAAATGAAGAAAATGTCGCAACCCAAGACATTACTGATGATGATAGAGGAAAATAAGATTTTGCTGGGTGTGGGACAATGAGGTCATATTTTATTTATGTTAAAAATGAAGGAAATGGAATTGATGGTTATTGTTATGTGTGCACGAGCCTGTCTAAACACTTAAAACTTATGTAAATAATTTTTCATTTTCTTTTTATAATCTTACTAAAAAAAATGATATTATTGTATTTGAAAAATGCTATTTCTAACACTGTGGGAGCTAAGTGGTTGTATATCCCAGCACTGGGAGGGAGGTTTAGGGTTCAATCCCGGGAAAAGGGTACGCGTGATTGTTGACTCCATCCTAAAAGAGACACTGACGATTCCTAATTGCAAAAAGAAATGTTAAGTCTAATAGGCAAGCTTCTAAACTATATGTGGTAAAACGTGTCATTATTTTTTCTGTTATGCATAACAAAAGTTCACCTCATAATTGTAAATCTAAATTTACATCTTAGTGGGAAATAGTTAACGTATGTAGCATTTAAGAGCGGGCATTCACCGAATGGGATGGTGCCTTAGGTATAGAAGTGGAATTCGTGATAGGCCTATATCTTAATAGACTTTCTTAGCAAGGGCGTTACGGGTAATTCCATTTGTCGAACTTTCTTATCCCCTCACAGTAGTGGTTGAGTCAATTCAAGTAGTCAGTTATACTCCGCTTAGTGACAAGGGCTATTATCGTAATTTCACGTCATCAGACCTCTATATTTTCGTATGACGATCAAACCGCCATTTTTGTTTTCCAAAAGCTTAGAAGACACGGACGATCTGTTAGAGCTCTGAAAACTCCTCCCAAGAAAAAGGTAAGATAATTTTGATTGATGCATTTATTTATTTTTTGATTTCAAAACATTACAAATCCAAAATTTCCCATTTTTCATATTTTTTCCAAAAATCGAAACGAACATCGCATCTGTCGAAATTGATATCTAAGATCAGATATCTTCGATTCAAATCAATTGAAATTAGCTTAGTTTCTGCGATTACTTGAGTTTTGAAATGATCAGAAATCTTTTTTATCTTTTCGCCATCTAATCTTTTTCTTTATGATATTGGTAGAAGCGAATATCTGATGTAAGGATCACTTGTCTTCAGAGAATTCCTAACAATAATCAAAATTTACTTTTCCTATTAAAAAAATCAATTTTTCACTTATCAAAATTCTCTTCTCCTTTTCTTTTAATCGGTTTTTCTTTATGCATGTCTCTTCCAGTGCCAAACAGTAACTAAGAGGGAAAGATCTAGACGTTAAAATGGAACTATTCTCTAGTTCTATTATACTATTTATAATAGAGATATCTATATTATTAACCAAAAAAAACGAGTGCTAGGCAGACGCAGATTCAATTTTTTTTTTTCAAATTCTTAAGATTAAGATTTAGAAAATAAATTTGTTAAAAGGAATAAAATTTAAATTATAGTTTATATGGAAAAGTAGCGACAAGTGTCGATACTACAGAGAGTTTGGAAGTCTGTTGTCTAGGGTAGCATTTCTTCAAGATTGTACTACACACGTTTCATTGCAAAGCCATCATCCAACCGTCCAACAAAGTGTTAAGTTCTCGGATGCGAAAGAAGGGACTATTTTGTTAAATTACATATGGTTATTAGGACCATGACGGCAGTTGACTAAGATCCAAGACCTTGGAACCTGTTATGTGTGATATGATATTTAATACTTAAATTTTCCCATTAGTCCGGGTTTTTAGGATTAACGGTTGCTGCCAGACACCACATCTCGGGTCCCCGTCACAAAAAGGATTATCAGGAAAGGCTATGGAAAAATGGTGAAAGAAGTGGCTCGCCGCATAATGAAAACCGCCGTGGATAGCGGCCGCAAAAGCATGATGGTTTGTCATGTGCCATATGATATATATTTAAATTACGTCCTTCCCATTAGTCTTTCTCATCCGGGCTTTTGGGATTAGTGGTAACCTTATGGTAATAGGAAAATAGTCACCTCCTCGGGCTGAGGAGGTGACTTAACATCTTGTCCCCCCTTTTTGGGGCCATGTGTCCCCTTTTTTCTCTCATTAACTGTGGTTAAGATTCAGTCAATATAAGGTTTCACACATCTATCCTTGGTTTTTAGAAAAAATTATTTAAAAAAATTAACCACAAGAGGTGATTAATTTTTTAACCATAGTTCCAATTGTTTGTGAGAGCGAGGAGGAATAGTCCCCTCCTCGGGAGGAGGTGACTATTGCTCATGGTAATATGATGTATTAGACCTGTGTATACAACAGCAGAAAAGAAGTCAGTAGATCAGAGGGATAGCATTTGAGCGTGGCCATATGATTTGAAATTTTGAATATACTAACCTGATTCTTTAAGCAGGGAATACAAAAGCGAAAAATGTCTTCGGTGATAGAAGGTATACTTGTACGGTCTACGCCAGATGTCTACGTACAAAGATTATTGATGGACAAATACGTGGATCAGATTGGTGTCCTTAGAAAAAGCCGTCGCTCCGTTCGGCTCAGCTCGAGCACAGCCCAGTGCAGCCGAATTCAAGCCGCTCAGGACGACCCCATTACCATAAACGGGTTCCCGTATCCGAAACCGCAGAGATTGGAGCCATCAATTCGTCGCCGATCCCGACCCTGCGCCATACTGACCCAGATATCAGACCCGATGCCAACGACAACAAAGGTACAAACATCATAGACACGTGGCATAAATAATTTATTAGAACTTTTATATCTGATAAACCGGGTCCCAAAATCCGGATCATGACAAAACCGCCACGTACAGTAGTATTGTTGTGGTGTTGGCTTGCTTGTAAGCAAAACACGTATATATGAAGTTCCGTGTGCCACACCAAAATTTCCCAGATAAATGAGAGTCTATGAGAAGAAATAAGGATGAGCAAGCAGGGCCATCCACTGTTGGACCGTTGTATCATTACCGGTTTGGGACCAACAGTGCAGCTAGTGTTAAGAGGTGATGCAGGTCCATTAGCCTGTTCTTGTATTAAATTTTATTTTATTTTCTAAACATTGAGAGATTCAGATAATGCTAGGAGACTAAACACTCACCCAAAAGGTGTTCTGGTTTTTTTTTGGTAAACTCAATCATACCACAAGGCAATGACCGAAGGCAAAGACAAGGGAATACTCACACCACCCAAGCAAATACACACACACACCACATGCAAACTCTCACACAACTCACCACACACATGCAGCCCATGTAAGCTTCACCCTAGAGCTCCTCAAAACGGGTACCAACCGTTTGAGGCGCCAGAGAACTTATATGGGACAACATGCTCGGGTAGGAACCCGATGTGGGACTAAACACTCACCCTAAAGGTGTTCTGGTTGGTACCCGATGTGGGACTAAACACTCACCCTAAAGGTGATGTTGTCCCATATAAGTTCCTTGGCGCCTCAAACGGTTGGTACCCGTTTTGAGGAGCTCTAGGGTGAAGCTTACATGGGCTGCATGTGTGTGGTGTGTGTGTGAGTTTGCATGTGGTGTGTGTGTATTTGCTTGGGTGGTGTGAGTATTCCCTTGTATTTGCCTTCAGTCATTGCCTTGTGGTATGATTGAGTTTACCAAAAAAACCAGAACACCTTTAGGGTGAGTGTTTAGTCCCACATCGGGTTCCTACCCGAGCATGTTGTCCCATATAAGTTCCTTGGCGCCTCAAACGGTTGGTACCCGTTTTGAGGAGCTCTAGGGTGAAGCTTACATGGGCTGCATGTGTGTGGTGTGTGTGTATTTGCTTGGGTGGTGTGAGTATTCCCTTGTCTTTGCCTTCAGTCATTGCCTTGTGGTATGATTGAGTTTACGAAAAAAAAGATAATGCTAGGAGTCTAGGACTAGGTTGTAATGGTGGTGTTGGAGTGAGGTCTGTCTTTGATTAGGTTACTAAAGAAGGTTATTTTACACAGCGAGTGTTCACTTTCGGCAAAGGAAAGAGCGAAGGCAACAAGGGCATGAAATCTTTGGTCAGTATTCTCCATCTTTTTCACTCTTTAATTGAAAATGCTGCACTTCCCTCTAATCTTTTCTAAGATAAATGATGCCTTGTAAAAAAAGTAAAAAAAAAAAAAGGCATGTCAAAACCACCCCTTGAGCCAAGATTGCCAAAAGTGTGCCCTTCATTTGAGTCTGGTCTGGGACTTTGAGTGTCCCTCTCATTTGAGTGTGGTCTTGGGATTGAGAATGGCTTGCTAACCATGACCGCACCAAAAAATAAAAGATAAAATTGAAATGCTGTTTCTAGAGGCATGCTAGACCTACTTGCAGATTGACCCACATGGATATTAGTCCATTGATTATCATAAGCTGCTTCCATTGGTGCTGAGTAGGGCTAGCATCCTCCAATTTCTATTGTGCCATTTTAAATTTGATTTTGGGCTTGTTTGGTATTGAGGTTTTTGCTGTTATGAATAAGCTTTCTCCTTGATAAGTGAAATTTGCTAGTTGGAAAGGTGGATGGGTTTGGAGGATAAGCATATTTATCCACTAAGGTTAATCCCTGCAAAAGAACACTTTGGGTGACTAAGATTAAGGCTAGCAAAATCCATATAGAAAATTTGGGAGTCATCCAATTATTGGTCTCAAGTGGGCCAATCATGATCAACAACCATAATTAGGGGATGATAACCAATACAAAATTAGCTAGGGCTTTTATTCCGCTTGAGTAGAGAGTCTTCAGTCCATTCTCCCTGTTTCCTTTGGTAACAGTACTAGACGCTGGGGAGCATTAAGATTAGTACATTTTCTACAGTCCACACCACTATTATCCATGCAAACCATACAGTGGATAGCCTTATCCTGAAGTTAGTATATCTAGGACAGAGCTATGTCAGCAGAGTAGTACTAATGCCTGGTTCTTAAATGACAAAGTCAAACCATTTGTTGGTGGAACCTACATCCAAAAATTACTTAACTTTGCCTTTTAGGGTCATTAATGGTTGACATGATTGACGCTAACATACTTAATCAAAACAACAACTAGACACCCCCTTCAAGATGGAATCATGCATATTAGAGAAAGCACTAGGAAGGGTTCATGTGTAATTTGTATACCCAGCAATCCTGCATGTCGTGAGAGCTTATAGTTTTACATTTTGTTGGACGTGCATGGTTATTTTAGCTAGGAGGCAAAGGAGCAAACCTTGCCGAGATGGCGAGCATTGGGTTATCTGTACCACCTGGGCTCACAATATCAACAGAAGCATGCCAAGAGTATCAGCAGGATGGAAAAAAGCTATCAGAAGACCTGTGGGAGGAGATATTGGAAGGCTTGGAGATCGTGGAGAAAGACATGGGGGCTTTCCTTGGTGACCTTTCAAAGCCACTTCTCCTCTCTGTCCGTTCCGGAGCCGCGGTAAGCTCATGAGCTGTAAATGTGACATATATTTCAGGAGTGCATCAAGCTGCCAATGGGTCAGACCCGCTGGGCTCCGGCTGCTAATGGCCCCCCGTCTGGCCAGACCCTGCCAAGGCCAAGTGACTTTGAATCTGTCCCTCTACTATACTAACTGTATTGTTTTTTTTTTCCTTTTTTACTTCTAGATTTCCATGCCTGGCATGATGGACACTGTCCTTAACCTTGGCCTTAATGATGAAGTGGTTGCTGGTTTGGCTGCCAAAAGCGGAGAGCGCTTTGCTTATGATTCATACAGGCGTTTTCTAGACATGTTTGGAGACGTTGTAAGTCGCACTGTTCGTGCAGTCAGTAATTGAGAAATATTTTTATTTGTAAGGCTTCTCTAGTCTCTTTATTCATTAACAAACTCACCTAGCTAATTTAGAGTTGGAGTGAGATGCAATTTTTTTTTTAATTTATCCGAAGTTACTATAGCTCAGGCACCACACAGTTAACAACTTCTTCCCCAAATCAATGCAATTAATCTGATATATTTTTTTGATATGAGGTAGTTCCATTTCTAAACTTACCTAATAATTCTTGTGGATTTGGAGGTAATGGGCATTCCACACTCATCATTTGAGGAAAAATTAGAAGGCTTGAAGTATGCAAAAGGAGTTAATCTTGACACTGAGCTAACAGCTTCTGATCTTAAAGAGCTCGTGGTTCAGTACAAGAAAGTCTACCTTGAGGCTAAGGGTGAACAGTTTCCTTCAGGTATCAACACCTTTCTCTAATATCTTTTGTTTGGGCATGTTTCATTGTCAAAGTATAAGTCTCAAGCATTGATTCTTTTGCTTGTAAATCAACTAAGCTCAACTCATCAGAGTTATTGAGTCAGATTTGTGCTTTAGCTAAATGACATGGTTGGATTATCAAGCCATGATATTCATCAAGTTCTATAAAATTGAAAATCAACAATAACTTCTTTGGATGGAATTCGGAAACCACTAAGAAATTCAAATATGTTGGTTGAGTTGGGACTTGGGAGAGTGCCCTCAGGGATTCAGACATGGTTACAGGTTCACCAGGTTAAGGTTCCTGATAGATGTATTAACTGCATTTTCTATATGCTATTTCAATCCATGAGCCCATTGATTATGTCATATAAGCCTGGTATAATGTGAGACTAGTCTTGCATTTTTTCCCCATTTCTTATTGTGACCCCAAGTATAAGTGCATAGTCAAGGGGGTGAGATCACCCTAAATTTTGGTAGAGGATATATATATATATATAATAGTGATTTTAAATTTGTATCTTCATTTTTGTATGTATTTGCAGATCCAAAGAAACAGTTACAGTTGGCTGTTAAAGCAGTCTTTGAATCCTGGGACAGTCCGAGGGCCATCAAGTATAGGAGCATCAACCAGATAACTGGGCTGAAGGGGACTGCTGTTAACATTCAATGTATGGTGTTTGGGAATATGGGAAACACTTCTGGGACAGGTGTTCTCTTCACTAGGAACCCGAGCACTGGCGAAAAGAAGCTCTATGGGGAGTTCCTTATCAATGCTCAGGTTCATAAAAATACTAGTCCCAATTAAAGTTTTCGTATTACATGCCTGAAACTTTTCTTTGTATTAGACGGACCGGACTTGTGTAGTTCTCTACGTTAATTAAGATATGGCTTTTAAACAGGGAGAGGATGTTGTTGCTGGAATTAGAACACCAGAGGACCTAGACACCATGAAGCGATGCATGCCTGAAGCCTACAAAGAGCTTGTGGAGAACTGTGAAATTCTAGAGAGACATTACAAAGATATGATGGTAAAAGTTCCCATTCAATCAGAAGACGACCTCTTTTGTTTTGTTTCTGTAAATTTCTCTTTTTATTTATTATCTTTTTTTTTGGGATTTGAGTTGCACTTATTTTTCTAACTTTTAAGTACTCACCAACTTTTGCTTAATTTGCAAGTGTCATTTCAAATATACATATCGCATGAATGCACAAAGGCAGGATATTGTAAATTGATTATTAATAATATTATTATTATTATTATCTACTACAACTGTTAGTCTACTACTACTAACAAAGATGGGATTACTTCTGGTGAATACAGGATATTGAATTCACTGTTCAGGAAAATAGGCTGTGGATGTTGCAATGCCGATCAGGAAAGCGTACAGGTAAAGGTGCAGTAAAGATTGCTGTAGACATAGTTACAGAAGGGCTCGTTGATACTCGTTCTGCAATCAAGATGGTGGAGCCACAGCATCTCGACCAACTTCTTCATCCACAGGTATATACATATTACATAGATACGAAAAAACTAGAATCACACACTGCAATAATGCAGACATTAACCTTGCTAACTTGAACCAATAGACAAGTTCTTGTTGTGCGAAAGCATGCAAATAACATTGTAACGATCTAGAAAACAGTGAACAAATAACCAAACGGAAGAGAGAAACAAACCAACAGAGAGACGATTTACGTGGTTCGGCAATATGCTTACGTCCACGAGCAGCAGTGATCGATCACTATATTTAACAGAAGAATTTACAATGCTCACTCAGAAAACTCCTCTCATCCGAAATAAATCCTAAAAAATACCTTATATCATTAGGGTTACAACATAAAGACAATATGGGTTAAATACTCAAAAACGGGTCGGGGCAATTTTCGGATCACATTGCCCATTTATCGGGTCATCCGGGTCGCCAAACAGGTCAACATGAATCCGGTTTGAATTCATGACAACTTCCAACAGTTCTAACCATAGCCAACTATACGAGCTCCAACTTAATTGTTCATTTGTAGTGGAGGAACCAAAAAAATGTCTATGTAAGTAGATATACAAGAAGTACTTGGTTGAGAATATTTTCTCGTCAGGGTGCATTAAATATTCAAGAATTTGATTTTTGAGTTTCACTGTTATTCCTTCTGATAAGCTTATAAAATCATGTTAGCTTGTGAAATGTATAGTTCTGGTTTTTATGATGTGGGTATAACAAAAACATGTGTGTTAATCCATTTCATGTATTGGTAAAGGTTCAAATGTGTGTCTGCATAAGCATGACTTACTGTGTGTAGGTACATACATAAATCATGCATGTAGGTATTTACAGATTTGACTCATCTGTTTTCATAATTCTTGGATTAGTTCGAGGATCCATCTTCTTACAAAGACAAAGTTATTGCCATGGGCTTGCCTGCATCTCCAGGAGCAGCAGTGGGTCAGATTGTGTTCAGTGCTGATGATGCTGAAACGTGGCATGCACAAGGAAAAAGTGTCATCTTGGTATGCTCTTTTTCATTTCATTTTTATTCTCCTTTCTCTTACATTCTTGATTTGGATTTAGACGATAGAAGAATTCTAGTTCTATAGACTGAATAACTAGCTTATTGATGGGCTAGCCGTACACATGGTATACATGAGGGGGTGGAAACCAGTCCAACCAGAATGAACTAGCCATATTCTTATAATTTTTTCTGAACTGTTTATTGTACTTCCTTCTTAATTTTCCCAATGTGATAGATCAGAATTCGATGGTTATGATTCCTTGATTGTGTTAGCTTTTGTTGTAGGAGATTTTTGAATGTCACTCATCATGATCCCATTCCCCTTCATTTAAACCATCTTCCCCTTCATTTAAGCATTTCTACTGGGTATGGTACTTATATAGGTGCCTTAGAATTTCTCTTTGGGCTAACCAATTTTTACTTGGGAGTAGACTAGGCTTTATTAATTTCCTCATTCACTTTCAATAAATGGCACTGCGTTGTTTAGAAAAGGAAATCAGCGAGTGTAGAGGGGTGTTTTGATTCTTGAAGAAATGGGGTTTACTGCAACCTCAATCTAGCCTAAATCCGATATCCAGACCGTTCTAAATTGAGTTATTTTTGGGAGAAATGATTCAGAGATCACAAGAAAGAAAAGGGGAAAAAGAAGGAAATGATTCAGAGGGAGAGAAGAAAGAACAATGAAGAAAAGTAGTGACAGAATGTTTTTCTTGATGAATCCTTTACTTTCTCTCTCTGTAAATTCTGTTTGGAAATCTGATTGTCTTTGGAAAATCTTCTGGGAACTCGAAAAATCTCTCCCTCAACAAGGAGGGGTCACCTCTATTTATAGGTGATTAACAAAAATCGTAACTAACTTGTACAGCTGTCATAACCGTTTTTGTAACCGACTTTTAGAGAGAAAATATTGGATTCCATCAAGATAAAGGCATTTTGTCACCATACCTCCTTTAAGCTTTTATGACCAAAGCTTTCAGATATATTCTTCAAAGGTTAAAAGCGGTATTCTCAATATCCATCTTTTAACAAATTCTATCTAAGCCCTCCAAACCACAACTCATCATCCTCCCCCAAAAGCAATTGGTAACTACATCGTGAAAGCGGGTCATACGCTTTCATGTTGTACTGTCCTATTGAGGTAATATATTAGTGTTCAGACAGCAACACTCCTCTAGAGTAATAATCATGATAGTAATAATAATAATAACGATGATAATAATCATCTAATAATCATCTCAAGTCCTATAGGGAAATCGTAGGTGTTGGACAAAGACACCCTTCCCGTATCTCAGGTCCAATAGGGAAATCGTAGGTGTTGGACGAAGACACCCTTACCGTCAGGCCTTAAGAGAAACTGAGGAAAAATCCATCCTCAATGCTTTCTCCCTGACTGTCAGCCCAGGAAGTAATCCATGCTTCACTGGAATAGGTAATGAGGGGAAACAGCCACACTCATTCCCACGGGGAGGTACCAATCCATACCGTTCACCCCTGACAAAACAAATCTTCTTTCTGGCAGAAGTCATCAGAAAGGTATACAAGGAGGGTACTAATCCATACCACACCCATCATCATGAGAAAGGCGTTGAAAGCCAGAGCGAGGCACTGAAGCCATATAGAATATCCGAAGGCGTCGAAGCTTGAATCAACATCAAAGGCATTAAAGCCTGAAACAGCATCCAAAGGCGTTAGAGCTCGAAATAGTATCCAAAGGCGTTAGAGCCTGAAACAATATCCAAAGGCGTTAGGACTTGAATCTGCGTTAATAGCGTTAAAAGCGCAATAGTTTCAACTTTCATCAGTGACATAAGGGTAAAATTGTCATTAATGAGCAAAAAATCCTTTTTATGAACTAAAAGCATAAGAGCTTAAAATCATTGATCATTAATGACTAGAATCATCATTATCAGATAAACATGGAATTCTGTTAACCAATTTTCAAAAAGGATTTTTAGTATGTGTAATATGTTAGAACGTCCTTTGAGCCACGTGTCATTATTTTATTGAATTAAGAACAACGTTCTTAAATTCAAAATTTCACAAGTCAAGCTTTTCAATAACCATCATCAACAGCGAGTAACCATCTCAATTCACCATATACATGAATACGATAGTGAAATCTTAGAAAATATCTATTTTAGCCGCTTATTCGCATTATATCATTGGAAACTGAATTGTTACTTAATTGTGTGTGGTTGAAGGTGAGGACAGAGACCAGCCCGGAGGATATTGGGGGGATGCATGCGGCCACTGGTATCTTGACGGCTAGAGGTGGTATGACCTCTCATGCAGCTGTTGTAGCCCGTGGTTGGGGAAAATGTTGTGTTTCCGGATGCTCTGACATCCGTGTAAATGACACTGAGAAGGTGAAGCAATTGATTTTTTTCTCTGGAGTAAAAAAATCTCTGGAGTAAAAAAATTATGTTTGGTAAAAGAGGGATTTTTATACATGGATTATTTTTTAACATTGCAGGTTGTTATAATTGGAGATAAGGTGATTAAGGAAGGGGAGTGGCTGTCACTGAATGGCTCTACAGGAGAAGTGATCATAGGGAAACAACCACTCTCTCCTCCAGCTCTAAGTGGTGACTTGGAGACCTTCATGTCTTGGGCTGATGAAATAAGGCGTCTCAAGGTACTACACATCCATTTGTGTAATGAAGGGCTTTAGATAATACTAATATTTATGGGTGGAAACTATTTCAACTAATGCAAGGAATATGATTCCCAATAGGTTATGGCGAATGCAGACACGCCTGAAGATGCACTTACAGCAAGAAATAATGGCGCACAAGGGATTGGACTTTGTAGGACAGAGCACATGGTAGGCATTGTATTTATTTCTTTGATTTCTTTCACTGACTAATATAGATAATGGAAACATAACTGTTTTATTCATATAAAGGGTATATACCATCTCTATAATAGGATGACTCTGACAAAAATGATCTTTCAAGAAAAGCAGTATATAACCTATAATTTTGCAAGGGTTGTCAGTTCCATTGTGTATTTTCCTCTTTTTTTTCTTTTTTTTTTTTTAAATGTTTCCCATTCATGAATAGAGAAAGATAGCTAGTGATGCTGTTATGGGTTTCAAGGTTATCCGAGACCAAATTTAAATCTCCAATGAGGAATTATGTAGTCCTATGACTCCTATCTTCCAAAGTTGAATGGTATTTGATACAGTCAGGTTATTAACATTTTGATGCTCTTCATATGTTGGGTGTCTCAGTTCTTTGCTTCAGATGAGAGGATAAAGGCTGTGAGACATATGATAATGGCAGTGACACCTGAACAGAGAAAGGCAGCACTGGACTTGCTATTGCCTTATCAAAGATCTGATTTCGAAGGCATTTTCCGTGCAATGGATGGTAATATTCTCTTATTTCTATCAAATTATATGCTTAAGATAATATGTAATATATCTATCTTGTGCTCAATAAATAAGCTATAAGTTATATAGGGGCATTAACGGATGCTCACAGGTCAGTAGTTCCCGCTGTTAGATGGGTCCACATTTGTGATATCCTGAACCAAAATTGGATCCGTCTGTTAATTATAAGCACCCAGAAATTCGGATTGTTAGACATGTATGACATCATTGACTTATCTTAGGGTCTATCAGTCGGCTGTGTGACTTTTTGATAGTCTCTGTGGCCTATGCTTAATGGCATTGTAAAATCAGTTCTCGATGTGTCACACCAAAATGAGCTGCTATGGAATGTTTATTTTTTACCTGTTTTCCTTTCTTGTTTCTACTGTCCATTTATATGGTATGAAGGATGTGATCTGTAAGACTGTAACAGTCAGCAAGGTGCTTGGGATGTATTTAACATTTTGTTCATTTTTCTTTTGGTGTTTCAATTGTTAGTTGTCTAATATAATTATATAACCTGAAACTATTGGGATATCAGGTCTTCCGGTGACAATCCGACTATTAGACCCTCCGCTCCACGAATTTCTGCCAGAAGGTGACCTTGAGCAAATCGTCGATGAACTATCGGCTGAGACTGGCATGACTGAAGATGAAGTTTTTTCAAGGGTTGAGAAACTCTCAGAAGTAAATCCCATGCTTGGTTTCCGAGGATGCAGGTTAGTGTCCGTTTGGCCTCAATTCTAGTGATTCTCTTGTTCTGAAGAAAAATTGTTCTTCTTGAGAATGTATTATGAAGATTAATTCTGTGCTCAAAACCTGTTGGCAACAGTAAGCCAGGATCTGTTCTAAGGAACAGAAATAAGATAAACACGCTTGGATGAAATTTTTTTTTTTATAAAAAAATAAAATAATTAAAATGTAAGACATAAAATAGAAAATGTCTCGTGTGAAAGAGCCCGCTTAAGAAATAGTTCTGAAAAGTGAAAAAAATTTACTCCAAAATGAGAATATTTCTTGGAAGTGTTCCGGATTCTGCACCAGCCAAATACCATTATTGGGTTTCTATTCCCAGGGAATAGATTGTTCCCCGGGACTGATGCCAAATGGGCACTAGGCGCCCCACGTTCTGAACTTTCCAATCCAATTTTTGTTCGAATTTTTGTTCCCCGTGAATTTGGCAAGTGATATTGTTAAGTACCTGATTTTTTTTTCCTGTTATGTCATACCACTAAGTAGAATAATGTTCTTAGACTTGACAGTTACAGTTAGGTACCTCATATGTTAACATTTTGGACTGTTCCTGATTACTCCTTGCAGTTTACTCAATGATGCATGTAACAAACAAATTGAGCACTGGCATCATCTCTCTTGTTTGTGCACGGGAATAATGATCACTGCTTAAAGTTCCATGTGCTGCATATGTTGCTTGATTCAGATCATCAGGTCTAGGGTGCATCTAAAGTGCAAGTCGCATCTTAAAAACAAATTTATGCAGTTTCTGGCTATCTAAAAATTATCATTGGAGTATGACTCATGAAGGAGAAAAAGGAGAGTAGGGAGATAATTCTTTTAATAAAATTGCATGCTTGAATATATTCAATTGGTCTAAGATGTCACCAGTTCTTTAATTTTATCCTAAGAAGTGAAGCTATGGCTGAAGTTTACTTGATTTAAAGAGATCCAAGAAATATTTACATTTGACCAAAACTTTCTTCTTCATATAATGATTTGATCGTTTGTCAACAGGCTTGGGATATCATACCCGGAACTAACTGAAATGCAGGCATGTGCCGTATTTCAGGCTGCCATCTCTATGAGCTCCCAGGGTATTAAAGTTCTTCCAGAGATAATGGTTCCTCTTGTTGGAACACCTCAGGCATGACTCTACTCCTTTATTTCTTGATATTTTTTCTGATTATCTATTCTGATTATTCTTAGTAATACATTGATTTTAATATCTTGAAAACAAAAGGGAAATTGCTATTTTCATCCATTACATCCACCACTTGAAGACACTGCCTTCCTGTTTTTTCCCAAAAATAGTTTTATAACTATAAATTAGAAAACAAGATAGTGCAATTAATTGAATGATCTAGCTTATTTTCTTTCCACTGAATAAGATTCTATGAGTTATTTCCAACAAATCTTTAAATCCTCCTCACCTTAGTTCTAAGAAAATAGTTTTGGATCTCGAAAGACATAAGATGAAGCACCCAAAGTTACCTAGCTAAATATTGACATCTTTGTGTGGCAGGAACTAGGACATCAAGTGAGTTTAATACGTAGCGTTGCCAAGAAAGTGTTCGCTGAGATGGGTGCCACCATAAGCTATAAAGTTGGGACCATGATTGAGATCCCTAGAGCTGCTCTAGTCGCAGATGAGGTATGCTAAGATGCTTTACTCTCTTAATGTCTCTGTAAACATGTTCGATTAAGTTTTCAATAACTTGCACCAGATAACATGTCTACTAAGGAATTGAATTTTGCTAGCTTCACTCGCATTTCCGTACCATTTATGGTATAAAACAAAGGACTTTATGTGACTCACAAGTATCCTGACACAAAGTCTTTTGTCTTGCACTCCAAAAAGGGCAGAGTACGGAAATTTTTTAATTAGGAGGGTAGGGCTAGCATTCCCCTAAGGAATTTATTAGGGTCTTATAATTTGTGTTTTCTGCTGGATAAGTTGGCATACAAACTTTAAACTACCTTATAAGCATTCATGCAAAGAATTTACATAAAATGGTTGTATTTCTTAATTTTGGGAAGGAAAGAATGATTCATTGCTATATGTTCATTTATTTGTTCTTCTTTCATTGATGGCAATAGATTGCAAAGGAAGCAGAGTTCTTCTCATTTGGGACTAACGACCTCACACAAATGACATTTGGGTACAGTAGAGATGATGTTGGCAAGTTTCTCCCTATATACCTATCCAAAGGACTGCTCCAAAACGATCCCTTCGAGGTTAGAATCATGCAAAATCCATATGGAGTCGTGTAAGCCCACTGATGATCAAAATCCTAGGGCCAACTTCTTCGAATATTGTTCCTTCAATATCCACAAAAAGCTTCAAAATATATGAGAAACACTTATTAATTTACCATAACAGTCCAATGGTTTGCTTCCAGGTGCTTGATCAGAAAGGTGTGGGCCAACTTATCAAGATGGCCACAGAAAAAGGACGTGGGGCTAGGCCAAACTTGAAGGTCAGTAGCAATTCTGTAGTGGGATGCACAGTTTTAAAACCACTGAAATATATCGAAATTTTGTTGCTTAAATGCCATACCATATGTAGGCTAATTTTAGATACTTTGGGCTTATTCAAGTAAACAGACATGCCTGAACGCCATGGATGCTGCACTATGGTGTTCGAAACTTGTTAATGTGCAAATCTAAAACAATGGTTGCTTCATTTATTTATATATAATGATTGCTTCCGTTAGTGAAGCTGGAACATATAGGATGGCCTCTTCTCATTTGGCGAGGTTTACCGACAATGAAGTCGTAAATGTGGAGCAAAACTGTCGCGCCCCAAAATACCCCCTAGGAGTTAAGGGATAATTTAGGTGTGACCATACTTAACCTGGCAAACCATCCTGTTAAAATACGGAAGCTTAATCATGTGCGGAAGCGTAACCCAAAAATTTCTTTTCTATACAAAATCTATATTCCAAGTTCTATACAAAATATATCAGATAAAGGTGGAAATGCCCACCTATCAAAATACAAAATAAACCTCACAGTCCCTCTCTCTCTCTAACAGTAGTCCAAATAGGGCCACACGTCTGGATCTCTATCCGCCTGCGACTGCATCGGGATAGGAGATTCCTTCTCTTCCTCGTATTCTTCTTCAACCCATGGCTCCGGGTTGGGGATGGCGAACCGACCTGCCAACATGAGATGTACGGCTGAGTATGGAATACTCAGCGTATACCTACTACTAGCTAACAATGTTATATCACAATAATATCACATGCGAGTACTTTTAAAAGAATTCAGTTCATAATTCATGCTTAAAACAACATAGGCATTCATTTGTCAAATCTTATCTTTCGTAGAAAATAAAACACTTTTCATAGTTCTTGTAAGTTCTGATGAGTCCTTATGAGCTTACGATTTCTTATTAGTTCTTTATGAGACATATGAAGTCTTGTGAGGTTCCTTGTGAGCGTCTGAGTTCTCGTGAGTTTCTTGTGAGCTTAAGAGTTCTTGTGAGTATCTTGTGAGCAAGAGGTTAGCACCCGCACAACCCTGGGCTACCAACCTCCTTGACATTCCATGTACTTGTGAGCTTTCTTATGAGATATTCTTGTGAGCCAGAGGTTAGCACCCGCATTACCCTGGGCTACCAACCTCCTTGACATTCCCTTTACTTGTGAGCTTTCTTATGAGATATTCTTGTGAGCCAGAGGTTAGCACCCGCATTACCCTGGGCTACCAACCTCCTTGACATTCCCTTTACTTGTGAGAGTTCTTCTGAGTACTTATGGATGCTTCGTAGCTTATGAGTTCTTATGAATTCGTAATAGTTTATGAGTTCTTATGAGTTCTTAGTAGCTTATGAGTTCTTATGAATTATTGGTAGCTTGTAAAAATCTCGTCATGTAAAGCATAGAGTGCGTGGAGTGCTTGTGAGCATCATAATGTACATAGGGAAAGCCTTAACAATTCATATGATCTCATACAAAACATGTTTTCATTATAGCGTACTTGAAGAATTCTAGAAACATAGCATATGTTCACTCATTGCATTGCATCATCAAAACCATGGCTTTTAAGCCTATTCCATCATTACAATTTAAAATCATGGTTTATTTAAAGGTAATGTCATTTACTTGCAAGCATAGCCACATTCATCCCTCTTTTTGAAAAACCCCCAAATTATAACCCTTGTTTACCCAAAATCATCTATCTCCCATTTGCATCATAACATGGTGGAGTAATAGATTCCAATCATGATTTCATTCTCATTTCAATATTTAGATCATAGCAAAGTTAGATGGTAGAGGTACTTACTTGTAAATCACTTCCTAGGTTGGAGAAAAACCCTTGAGTTGGATCCCCACTTGATTGAGGAAGGACCCAAGCTTTGATTTGGGGAAGATCAAACCCTTGATTTATGCTCTTCTTGATGCAAATCCAAAAACCCCCTTGATAATCTCAAGGAGATTCTCCTCCTCTTTCTAAGAACTCCTTTTTGGTTTAGGGTAAACCAAAACCCTCTAATTGATCTCATATTTATAGGCAAAGGGGTGAAAACCTCCAAAAATCGCATTAAGGAAAGTAAAATCGCGTATCTACGATCGTTCGTAGCGATTTACGATCGTTCGTAGGGTCCCTACGATCGATCGCAACTTTTGCAGAAAGTTTCAGCATTTTTGCGTTTTCGTAATTCGGCCATAACTTTTGACTCGCTTGTCCGATTTTGACGATTCAACTTGCGTTGGATTCGTCTTTCGAAGGAGAACAACTCTCATGTTTTTCATAACACTTCCAATTCTTCTTTTTTCTTAGACCATTTTGCTCCTAAACCTGACTGATCCGAAATTGGGTTTCGTCAGTCCAGATTTTAAACCGACCCGACTTCAGAAATTGGTCTTTTAACTTAACACCAACTCAAAACCAAGAAAAGTGATCAACATGAACCCCGAAGAGGGTTCAATTACCTTTCCAAAAATCCAAGAATCGCTTGATTCCGACGAGCGGTGTGAACGCTAGGGCTATTTAAAGTCGAGGGTATGCCAAGGCATAACCCTTGTCAATACTCAAGAGTATTCCATACTCTTGCCTACTTCATTCCATACACCCATATCCCATAAATACATTCTTAAATGCTTTTATACCTGATATCATTCATCGTACATGGCCATCAAGATCCGGGGTTCTACAAAAACTACAAATGGTCCTCCTTTGCACAACTTCGTCAAATTAGATGTTTGAGTCTTTGTGATTGTTCAAGTTGTTGCATTTGGTTATATGCCACAAATCATTAATAATGTCCATTTTTTCATTAGAGATCTCCTTTCCCCAGATTTTGTTTTTCTTTCGGTGATCTTTGAATTTATAGATGATGATAATCAACAGGTCGGAATATGTGGTGAACATGGCGGTGAGCCTTCTTCTATTGCATTTTTTGCGGAGGCTGGACTGGACTACGTTTCATGTTCTCCATTCAGGTTCGAATTTTATTGCTTTACTTAAAGAGTCTACTCTTGGATTTGGGGTACCGAATTGCCTTTTTCAAGATGCAACCACTAGATCAGATATCATTTTTTTTCTAACATTGATTGTTTTTACAGGGTTCCTATTGCTAGGCTAGCGGCTGCTCAAGTGGCTGTTTGAGAAGACCTCGTAACAAGGAATATCCTTCTATACACCTCTGGTGACTTTGTGCAGTTGTAAATATTTATGGCTTATGATTACATGTTGTAATAATCAGTGTAAAATTTCAAAAAAAATGAAGGAAGAAAGAATGCCATTATAGAAGTAAAAAAACTAACAAATCCCCATATTGAGAAAGAGAAGTAAAATTTATGATTCATGAAAAACCGGGCAGGCGTTCAATAACTGATTCTCCGAGCAATCTTATGAATATCATACTTCTCTCTTTCTTCCAATGAATTAGCCCTTTGACAGGTATATTTGTAGAGAGTACAAAAAGATCCTGCAGCTGAGTTTTGTTGGGATTTGCCTGGAATTTTATTTTGTGTAAAACTCTATTATTATGTAGTTATCTGTGAGGATTAGAATTTGGGGAAATCATAGTTAGTTTATGATTTGATTTTATGTTTATAAATAGGTCTAGGGTTTGGGCTTATTAGGTAAGCTAAGGATGTGAGTATGAGGCTTTCAAGGAGAGCGGGTTACTCTCGAGGAGAGCCTTGTGGCTCTTGCGATAACGAGAAGCTCTTGGGATGAAGAGTAGGCTCATGGTGAATCCTAGTGGCTCTCGTAGAGAGCGAACTTTCATTATTTGAGAGTAGATATTCTTGTACCTTGTAATTTCCGCATATATAGTGAAAAAATTATATTGTCGCTGATGTAGCCCTATTGGGGGTGAACAACGTATATCTTGTGTTGTGTGTTTTGATTCTTTTCAAGTTTTGTTTATCATATTATCTTGTAACCCCATGATAACCCCATAATCACGTTTTTTCGCACAAGAAGTTAAGCAAAGACATAGTTGCTATTAAATATGGCAGTGATAAACTGATAATATTATATACAATATTTCTTTTCTTATGTTTGGTGACTTGAATTATATCCCATCTCCATGACCCTACTGGTTTTAAGTACACCACATAAGAGCTGTGGAGAATGGTAGCTATATTCTTAGCCTCGTGGCGGCAGTGCTTGCCATGTGAAAATCACAGTTTTCTATATTGGGTGGAAGTTTGTAGGGTTTGGATTGGGATTACAATAACTAGACAAATGCAAATTTGGGTACATCTTGTATTTTGTAGAATAGTGGAAGCTCTTAGATCGCTTTCTCTATTGGATATGGCCAGAAAATATTTGTGTTATTGCCTGTTTTGTTCTTTTCTCTGCTTGTATTCTCTTTGGTTTCACGTTTCCATCAAACTGTACAATTGCTTTCTGCCCAGTACTGAAGTCAAGTTCAATAATGTGATGACAGTTCATTTGAGTTGTGTTACTAGTTACTGTTATAATGAACTAGTAGAATTCATGAAAATATAGACCATCCATACTTGAAGTCCAGTATAGCTGAGAAGAATGTACTGGTATCTGTGATATTTTGAGCAACACTTTCGGGTCATAACCAGCACAGAACATACCGAGCAAGTTTGTTTATAGTTAGGCAGCCATGAGGCTGCTAGTATATGAGAAAAAACACGCCATTAAAGTGCTTTTTAAAAATTAAAAAACACCTGATTAGGGAGGGGGGTTAGGCAAGACCCCTGTCTGTTTATTAAAACGCCAATTATATCAATGGGGCTCATCCCTAAACCAGCAAGCGATGAAGAAACAGCAATGTGAATGCATCTTTCATCGAAAAATGTAATGTGGCTTAGGATTTAAGGAGGCAGATTTTAATTATAGTGTAATATGTCCGAGTAGTTATCTGTTCATGGATAAGAACCCCTTTGATCAAGCTCAATTAACACTCTCCCCACCAAATAATGCTTCAAATGAAAAAAAAAATGAAGTCCTTGTCAGAAATTGCAAGCTGTTGAACACTAATCCCTGTTTTGTTGTACATGCCAAAAGAGCTTATCTTCTAACAGTCCAGTTTGATAATCTTGGGTTGGACGATGGAGGCTGAAACTTCTTTGATACCCACCAATTTCTGTCCACTTGATTTGACGGTTTAAACTGCCTGATAATTGTAATTTTTGGTGTGGCCGTTGTAAGTTCTGAGAGTTACTCCATTGATCAAACTGTTCATATTCTTCTGAGCTCATTTTACAGAGAGAGTGAGAAACAAAAAGACGAAACTACTACGTGTTTTGAGGGGTGGAGACAGATGCAATTACCATGCTGTGACAACTGCTTGTTCAACTAAAACTGGCATCATCTGAACTGATGCAGCACTCTGATGAGTACCTTGACAAATAATTTTCTGAATCCAGACATTTTCTGTTTCATTAAGTATCTGAATTAACTAAAACTGTTTCATGAAAGCAACTGCTGTCACATTTTTACCACAACTCAGATGGCAAGGTGCACCCCTCTCATGTGGGTCGGGATTGAGTCCCGGGTAGGGAAATATTCCTCTGTTAACTACTGACCATAGATAAATGATGCCTCGTACCAAAAAACAAAACATAAGTACAAATGAACAGATAATGGAGATTTATGAAGCCCACACATTTATAATTAAGAATAAGCAGGAAATTCTTACATTCAGTCGACCTCTCTTAAGAATAAGAACCTTGTTCTTACTTCTGGGATCTTGCATAAACCTTGTTTTCTATTGTAATTTATCTCTGGTTATAATGTCACTGTCACCTCGTTAGTAGTTACAGTGTTAAGAGACCTTTAAAGCTGTACTATTCTCCCTCCCTTTTTACCTATTCTTCTCACTTAACCCACATAAGATGAGAGAGACATGAAGGAGATCCAACACCCACAAGCACCCAAGGAAGGGCATCAGGAAAGAAAAGCTGGCATTTTACTGATATCTCAGCGGCCCAGAAACCAACCCAATCCCCGAGGCTCATTCTCCGAACACACTCCTTTGATCGCTTTTTCTCATTAAACGGCTTTTCCCAGATAGGCGGATCAATGGAGTCGTCAGCCCTGAACTTCACTGTGAACACCCCCCTCCAACTATAGGTCCATGCATTTGTCATCTTCCTTAACAAAGCAAATCCGCTCGACCCACAAATTAACACACCCATAAGCAAATCAAATTAGACACAATTATAGAATATTTAGAACAAAACTATGAAAGATGCCATTTCAACCCTTTGAAGTTGGCTATTTTGTCTTCATCATTCTATGTCTATGGTAGACAAAACAGAGGCCATGCTGGGGTCTTACTTCAATTCCCAAAATACCCATCTGCTGTAAATTCCATTGAAGAACACCGAAGTGAGGACAAAATAACACCAGTGCTTAATTTGTCTCTGACCAATAAAATCAAGAAAGTCTAAGACAAGTCTACAGAGATCTCTACAGGTACCCATTTGAGAAAAGCTTTTGTTACCCAATTCATATACAGAGGAATCTTGTGGATTATCCATCAAGATAGGACTGTTGGATACTCACAAAGATGTTTAGATAGAGATCACACCAACTCATTTTCCATGTATTTTGGACTCCACTAGGGTGCATTTGGGAGTTGGGTACCCGAAATTTTGGGTGGCGTGGCGTTCCAAGCAAGAATCCTAGTTGCATTCACTCATTTTGGAGTGGTGGGTTCTTGGTATTTTAGAATGAGAGCCGACATTACTATGCTGTCCAAAAAAGGCCAGCTCTCTCCCTCTCTCCCGCTACTTTCAGTACCCACATCTTCTCCAAGAGCCCCCACCACCCCCTCATTAACTGCCAAGTGTCATCCCACCAATTTCTCAGAAGATTCCTTCCTCTCTTCTCCAGCTAAAACAAGCTAATCACTAAACTAATCTTTCATATTCATTTAAAACAACATAAATAGATAAGAGTTTACACTAGCATTTCTTCTTATGCCACCGAAAAAAGGTTCAAGCAATTTCCTGCAATACCCAATTCTCTGCCATGTTAAGTATCCTCAACAGTAGACTCCGGCGCCTCTGCTCGAGACTACAGTGGCTGATGCAGAGGCGTTCTAAGCGCAAAATTGTCATCAGGAGGTTCGGAAAGTCAAACTTGAAAGGTCAGTCTAGGGAAGAATCAGACACCAATGGATCAGCAATCCAAATATATGGTCAAAGGGGTGGTTCTAAATCCATAAGGCCAATACGGATTGCAACACTCAATGCTGCCATGTTCTCCATGGCACCTGCAGTCCCCAAGACTGAGAATTCAGCTACCTTCAATTATGGAGAGGATGATTATTTAAAGGTTAGGCATCCCATTGAGGTTGATATCCTTGCGAAAACTGCAAATTGTTGTCCCAAGAGTATACTAAATCAACCTTTCATGCGTTGCACAATGAATAGTCCTGAGCTCTTCTCTAAGCAACACAAGTTCGAAAAATCGAAATTAGGGCTCTCGATCAGTCTCCCTGATAATGAGATCTCATTAGATCAAAGGAGACAGTTGAGATTTGTGGAAGATGAAAAAGAGGGGTCATCGAGCAAAAGTACAAGTAGAAACCAGAGAGGCAAAGATCCTCTGATGTCCACCATTAACTTTGCTTCCAGAATGACATACGGTAAGGATAGTGGGAGCTTGAGAAGCAGTAGATCCATTTTGGAAATCCTAAAAGAGGTGGATGCAGATATCTTAGCTTTGCAAGATGTGAAGGCAGAGGAAGAGAAAGGCATGAAACCTCTTTCTGATTTGGCTGGTGCTTTGGGGATGGAATATGTGTTTGCAGAGAGCTGGGCTCCAGAGTACGGGAATGCCATCTTGTCAAAGTGGCCAATTAAAAGGTGGAAAGTTCAGAAGATCTACGACGACACAGACTTCAGGTGCATATCCTTATTTCCTCTGCATAACATAGAAAGTCAAGATCTATTAGTCCTTTTTGTAGCCTGTTTTTACATATTTTTCCTTGTATAATGATCAGAGGACAGAGAAACCATACTACCTAAGCACCTTTAGCCATTTGAGGAAGAAGGTTAGTTTATGGGCAAGATAAGTGAGTCACCTGAGGTCCTGAACTGAGGCCATTGTTGCAATCTTGTTCTCTCCCCCCCACAGTAGTCCACTGAGTTCAATTCTATCTCTACTCAGCTTTCACCATATTCCTCAATAAGGTTTTTGTGGATGTTTATGATATATGGGGTTGCATCCATGCAAAATTAAAGTAAAACTTCGAGTTCCAGTATTTTGCACTACCCGCTTAATTTGCATTGGTGTAAAAGAATTAATCAGCAAAAAAAGAAGATAAGAAAGCATCAGCCTTGACCAGAATCGACATATATTCTACTGCGATATGATTCAATAAGATATTCTTCAAAAGTCTTATTCTTCTTCATAAATACTCATACCATCATCCCAACTGCCCGTCTATTTGTTGTTATGTACACAAGGTGTCCAACTATTCCTATAATGGACTGGGTCTGTTAAGATCTACATCCATAAGCAACCGAGTAGTGATGAAACCACCCTTGATTCCTCAGCTTCCTTAGTTTTTCCAGAATGGTCATTCCCACATAAATCCGGGTCCTTTCTCCACAAAAGCAAATTTTCCATTTTAAACATTGAAGGATGCTTTTCTGCTGTTGAACTAAAAGTGATTAACCTCCTCTCTCATCCCCTCAACAATCACATATTTTTTTTTATATATATCCAATAATTATGACTTGTATTGGATAATTGATTCACAAGAAATAGTTGACTTGACACAACTAATGCTTGAATTCAAACCGCTCAGGCAAGGTCCTAGGTCCATTGCACAAACACCATACTACAAGAAAGCATTGTTATTTGTAATTGCCTCTACCCTGCTAGAATATGGCATTTCTGGTTGAATTCCACCTGGAAAAGAGCAAAACAACCTTCATTCTGTCTGGTGACTCCGGTCTTTCTATTACATACGGAAGAAGTTCAAAGAACTTCGTCGTCTTGCAATCTTGATGATCTCTGAAATCCCATCGTGTCTATACATAAATCATGAACCTTCAGAAAATAAGGATCTTGTGAGTGAACTACCAACAAGCAGGATCTAAGAGTCAATTGTTGTGTTTGGCATTGAATACAGAAATGTGCTAAAGGCCACAGTTGATGTGCCCCAGACAGGAGAAGTCAACTTCAACTGCACCCACCTAGACCATCTGAATGAAAACTGGAGGATGAAGCAGTTAAACGCAATAATACAATCAAATGACGGGCCCCACATCTTAGCCGGAGGTCTAAATTCTCTCGAAGAAACAGATTACTCAGCAGAAAGATGGATGGACATCTTGAAGGTACAAGTAGTAAGATTCTCCTCTGATTATACTATAAACATAGTTAGTTTAGTTCTCTTCTGTTATAAGTGGATATCTGTATTCCAGTTTTATGAGAAGATGGGGAAGCCCAAACCAAAGGTCGAGGTGATGAGGTTCTTGAAGGGGAAGCAGTATGTAGATGCCAAGGACTTTGCAGGGGAATGTGAGTCGGTGGTCATGATCGCCGAAGGCCAAAGTAAAAGACCCTTTCTTAACTAGTTTCATCTAATTAATTAAACTGGATTCTCTTTAAATGTTTGGATTAAATGTGAATTTTGTCAGTGAAGATGTGCAGGGGACGTGCAAGTATGGGACACGAGTGGATTACATATTGGCATCACCAGAATCTCCATACAAGTTCATCCCTGGGTCATACTCGGTCGTTTCATCCAAAGGGACTTCTGATCACCACCTAGTGAAGGTTGATATCATAAAAGTAGACAACAGTGCTCAACAAAATGTCATTAGACGGCGGCGGCAACCAAAACAGAACGTTGTAAGGATAACAAACCCTTCTTCATCAGGAGGTATATGGAGAACAAATATGTGAGGGAGGTTCTATTTCTTTTTCCATTTTAATTTTGGTCTAATTTTCTCTGTAGATATGACGGGGGAGCGAAGAGGTGTTTGAAACTACTTCCTTCTCCCCTGAAATGCATTTCGTGTAAATCATTGTATATTTATATTATTGATTTTTGGCATTCTAGATCAATTTACTTTGATTAATCGTGATTTCTTATTTTGTGTGAATCGCTATGATCAACGGATAAGATTTATTGTGAATGGGCTTAACCCAAGCTGTTGGATTGTGGGAATCATAAGGTAAGTAGGGACAAGTACATTACAATATAGTGTGCAACTTTTAGGTGTTTTGTACAAGCATTCCATGATGGGAAGGAAGTGTATTATCAACCCTTTGATAGGGCCCACAAGTCACACACCTGAGCTGTCTTATTTTATGGCATTTAGAATTGGAGAAAAACTCTCCAACCTGTTTTAAGCATAACCGTATAAGAGATTATAAACATAAAAATAAAAGAAATAAGAAAGAGATACAAAGCATGCCATCTCCCAACATCAAGAGAGGAAGATTTTTTATAAAGCAAAGGCATGTCCTTTGTGTCTTCTACTTAAATCAGGGGTTTACCTATACAATGAGGTATGTGGGAAAACAAGATAATCCGGGTTCCTATCCGAAGATACCGGCAACCCAATCAAATTCTCAAATCCTAATCGAAATTAGGAGCCCAAAAACGTTCAACCGAATAGAAACAAAGAGAAAGTGATTCAAGATGAACGAGAACAAAATTTTGTACCTTTTACTTGTAGAGAAGATCTTACATGTGCTTGTTCAAGATGAAATTGGGATAATGAAAATTCATACAATCCACACTTATATAGGCCTAAGCTACAACAACCTAATAAATAAAATGCATGATACCTATGCATAGAAAAAGACCAAAGTAAAGGCATTCAACCTAGGAACCCAACCCACTTAAGTTCCAAGACAACCACCAACATTAAGCACAACAACTTGGACTCAAAATGCATTACACTTTAACACTCTCCCTTAATGCATGCTTGCGATAAATTAAACCGAGTCGCGCTTGAAATTCTTCAAATGTTACTTTAGAGAGTGGTTTGGTGAAGATGTCCGCTATGTTGTCATGAGTGTGAACTTCAACGACATTAATCTGTCCATCAAGCACTTTCTCACGAATGAAATGATGCTCCACTTCAATATGTTTAGTCCTCCCATGACATACCGGATTAGTAGCCAACTTCATAGCACTTTGGTTATCACAATGGATGATGATTGGGTAGTCAATTTCCTTGAAAACGTTACCGACCAATCTTCATAACCAAACACATTCTTGGGCAGCAAGGGAGGCAGCCTTGTACTCAGCTTCAGTGCTGGAAATAGAAACACTATCTTGCTTTTTGCTACACCAAGAAACACAAGTTGAACCAGTGTTAAACATGTAGCCAGAAATGGACCTTCTATTATCAAGATCGCCCGCTATGTCTGCATCTGTAAAGCAAACAAGATCGAATTTTCCATTCTTCTCATACATTAAGCCAACATCAAATGATGAATTAACATATCTCAAAATTCTCTTTGCGGCATCTAGATGAGGTTTTCTAGGTGCTTGCATAAATCTACTAACAACTCCAACCGAGAAACAAAGATCGGGCCGAGTTATAGTAAGATAAAGAAGACTCCCAACAAGAGTTTGATAAAGATGAGGATCTTGTAAAAGTTTACCTTCATCCTTCCTTAACTTTAGATTTGCATCCATAGGAGTGGTGCATATTTTACTCTCTTTCATGCCAAACTTATTAACAAGTTTCTGGGCAATATTGGCTTTGACAAAGAAAGATCCCATTCTTTGCATATTCCACTTCTAAACCAAGAAAGTGACTTAGCTTCCCCAAGTCTTTCATCTCAAATCTAATAGAGAGTTCTTCTCTAAGTTTGGAAAACTTCACGTGAATTATCACCAGTTACTATCATATCGTCAACATATAATAACACAATGACGAACAAGTCTTCTTTCTTTTTAACAAACAAACTTGAATCTGAATTTGATGCAAAATATCTACAAAAGAGTAAATATTCTGCAATCTTACCATACCATGCCTGCGGAGCTTGCTTGAGCCCATAAAGAGCCTTCTTTAGCTTGCATACGAAACTAGGAGACTTGCTTGAAACATACCCCGATGGCTGATCCATGTAGATGTCCTTGTCAATTTCTCCATACAAGAAAGCGTTCTTGACATCAAGTTGCCAAAGATTCCACCCCATGCTAGCCGCCAAAGAAATGACGACCCGTATTAACGTCATCTTGGCAACTGGACTAAATGTTTCTTCATAGTCCTCCCCATATTTTTTAGAGAAACCCCTAGCCACCAAACGAGCTTTGTACTTATCCACCGTTCCATCGGCCTTTCTCTTCAACTTGTAAATCCATTTACAAGAAATTGGGTTCACATCTTTAGGCTTAGGAACTAAATCCCAAGTCTCATTCTTTCGAAGAGCATGTACCTCATCATCCATGGCGCTTCTCCATTCTTTGACTTCTTTGGCTTCATCATAACAAGAAGGTTCATTATCATCCAATGGACCGGTAAAGAAACATGAAACCGTGTCCACTAGATTTGCCCCCATGAGAAAATCTTTGAAGCATTCCGGCATTTTCTTCACTCGATCGGATCTCCTTAGTGATGATAATTGATCACCACCTTCAATAATCGAAGCTTCAACTTGTTGAGCATTGGCCTCCATGTCATCATGAGAACTCCCCCTTTCATATAACTCCGTCGTAGATGAAGAAGAGCTACTTGAGCCACAAGGAGCATTTGACGAGCAAGGTGTACTAGAAACCGGTGAGATGGAACCACTTCCCATACATGAGCCAAGAGATAAGTCATCATTACAAACATTAAAATGTTCATAAGAAGAAGAAATCTCATCAAACACAACATCCCTTGAAACAATATATTTCTTTGTTTCAATGTCCATGCACTTCCAACCTTTGCATTGCTCATCATAGCCAATGAACACACTTTATGGCTTTGGCATCAAGTTTGGTTCGTTTTTCGTCCGGAATGTGAACATAACATAAGGAGCCAAAAATTTTAAAATGCCTAACAGTAGGCTTTTCATCAAACAACATTTAATAAGGGAATTTCAATTCATTTGGGCTAAGAGGAACATGATTAATAACATAACATGCACACTTCATTGCTTCAGCCCAAAAATCAAGAGATAACTTCTTTGAATGAATCCAACACTTACCAGTTTCTGTAGGATGTCGGATTTTGAGCTCCGCCACACCATTTTGTTGTAGTGTATATGCACATGTTAATTCCTTTTGAATACCATGTTCACGACAAAATTGAACGAATTCATTTGAAGTGAACTCTCCCCCATTATCAATTCTTAAGCACTTGATTCTTGCTTGCAAAAAATGCTTCAACTTCCAACTTGAAGTCTTTAAACTTGGTAAAGGTTTCTGATTTTTCTTTCATGAAATACACCAATGTGAATCTAGAAAAGTCATCCACAAATATAACCATATATCTATAACCGGAAAAAGTAAGAGTATTACAAGGCCCCATCACATCCAAATGAACAACATGAAAAGGACTCTTGCTTCTTGAAAGAGACTTGTCAAAAGGGAGGCGATGTGCCTTACCAAATTGACAACCCTCACATACTCCATTTTTTTACCTCCAAATCTGGAATTCCTTTTACCAATTTCTTTGAAATCATCACTCTTAGTTTATCAAGCCCAATGTGTCCTAGTCTAGCATGCCATAGACTAGAGTTATCATTCATACTCATCTTATCAACATAAGAACTTGAAGCGGAAAGAACGTAGAGAGATTTTACCCACTTTCCGGTGTGACTGATGTCGGCATCCAAGTTCCTAAGATTTCCAAGGAACTTCACGTCTTTGGGTCCAAAGAGAACATAATTGCCATTGTCGAGCAACGGACACAAGATTTTTTGTTAATCCGGGTACTTGAAAAACACTATTCAAAGTAATCCCGCCATTATCTTTAGAGAGATTAACAACTCCCTCTTTCTTTACTGGATGAATGGAATTATCCGTTGTGATGACTGCACCATCTCCGTCATATTTGGTAAAATTTGAAAACTTGGATTCATCTCCGGTTAGGTGGTGAGAACATCTGGAGTCAACAATCCAATCATGCTCATAGTCGATAGTAGCTAGAGCATGCACATTGTCATTCTTTTTACATTCGGCCATGAAACTAACATTCCAATCTTCCTCATCTTTGCTTTCTTGGTTTGAACATGTACCCATATTATCATCATTTAGTTTAACACGGCAATTTTTCTTGATGTGGCCAATTTTTCTACATCGATAGCACTTGAAATTTTTTTCACTATCACTGCTCCTTTTGTCACTTGATTCACCACTCTTTGAAGAATGTCCATTTCCCTTCTTGTTCTTTTGAGAATTCTTCTTATTTCCGACAAATAAAGCATTATCGCTACTGAAAAGAGAAACTCTCGACATTTGTCGTGCTAATGATTCTTGACTAACAAGAAGATTCTCAAATTCAATCAAACTAGGTTGATTTGCACATCCTTGTATCTAAGTGATATAAGGATGATATTCACTAAGTCCTCGTATTATATATCTCTTCATTCTAGCCTCACTAATAGGCTCTTCGGGATCAAGAAGAGAAAATTCAGAACAAAGGTTTTTCACCTTAAGGAAAAATTGTGAAATAGACATATTACCTTGAGTGAGTTGAGCCAATTCATTCTCTAACAATTGAAGTCGAGCGACATTCTTTTTGTTAAACAAGCTCTCCAAGGTTTCCCATATGTCGCATGCCGTCTTACAAACCGCAATGTGCTCAAAGACATCACGATGAATAGATTTCTTCAAAGTGAATGAAGCCTTCACGCTTTTAACCGTCCACTTTTTCTTTTTAACGAAATTTTCTGGATTATCATCCGGAATATTTTTGTCATCCCCGGCAACCACATCCCACATCTCTTCGCCTTGGAGACATGACTCCATGGATATCCTCCAAATCTTGTAGTTGGATTGAATTAACATCTCAATACCAAGGTTGCTATACTTTCCACTTGAATCCATCCTTCAATGAAGAAAAAAACTTCTCTTTGATCTAAAAGAATTTTGGTTAACAACCTCAAGAATTCAATGAGGCTCTGATACCATGTGGGAAAACAAGATAATCCGGGTTCCTATCCGAAGATACCGGCAACCCAATCAAGTTCTCAAATCCTAATTGAAATTAGGAGCCCAAAAACGTTCAACCAAATAGAATCAAAGAGAAAGTGATTCAAGATGAACAAGAACGAAATTTTGTACCTCTTACTCCTAGAGAAGATCTTACATGTGCATGTTCAAGATGAAATTGGGATAGTGAAAATCCATACAACCCACACTTATATAGGCATAAGCTACAACCACATAATAAATAAAATGCATGATACCTATGCATAGAAAAAGGCAAAGTAAAGACATTCAACCTGGGAACCCAACCCACTTAAGTTCCAAGACAACCACCAACATTAAGCACAACAACTTGGGCTCAAAATGCATTACACTTTAACAAGGTATGTATATTTATTATTGATCATCGTTATACTTTCATATGCATGATTATCTTTGGCACGCACTCACACACACATTTATATGTATACACAAACACATTTACATATTACATTATGAAATGGATTTTAAGGAAATTAAACGAAGGGTTATTATGAAATGGAATTTAAGGAAATTAAAGGAAGGGATGAAATTTTGAGAGCATCAATCTCTTATTTCAGTTGTTAGGTGAACGCAGAGACATTTGAAGAGTGAATTTTTCTTCATCAAATAAGGTAAAAATCTCTTCATACCCTGTTCACTTACCCTTATGTAGTCCTATATATTAATGCAGATATTCATAGAAAAATGGACTCTGCTTGTTTATAAACCTAAACTATGTGCACCAAAATGTCGTCGGTGCAAGCAACAACAAAATTCTCAAGTACATTAGCCCCCAACTTCAAAAAATCAGTGTAAGCCAACAAACAAGTAAATATGGAAATTCATAATGTAAGTTTTGCCAACAAATATGATCTGTTCAACTGATTCCTTTTCATTTAATTAATGTAAGTTTTGCTTCATTAGGCTTCAAGAAACTACATGGGAATTTATATAGCAAGATATCTCCAACCAAAGGGAAGGAACTCAGAACACAGCTGCTAACAGAGAGAACTGTTTCCATCAACTAACTTACTATAATTTTGTAACGAGAAAAGGGATCCTACCACATTAAGTATGTCAAAGCTCCAAAATGCGTGATAGGGTCGAGATTTCAGCTGCTCATGCTCATTGCTGTAATGTATTACAAGCAATTATTTTCAGAGGATAATTCAAAACGAGAAGAATGTTGTATATGTTGCCAAACACAATCAGTACCTACATAAACCTCATATGAGACCTGTCATCTTTCGAAGCTTATCCCCTGCAATCAATCTTATATGTATTAGGAAAGCATATCAATTGAACATTTGCAGGCTGAGAAATCATGGAGACTGTGTAAGAAACAATTGAGTCAGTCTGGCTTCTGTGCAAGAAGTATGAAAAATTGTGAAACCAGTATCAAGTTCTACACTGGTGTGAAATTGATAAGATCTGGATTATATTTCCCAACAATCCCATTAATCAATTAAAACTCCACATGGGAGGACATGCATTTTGCATTATCATCTGCATCTAATAGTGAAAACACAATTAAACAGTCAAAGAAAGTAACAAAAATCTTGTAACTGATAAGGATAAAAATCACCTACAACCAAATACAAAGCCCTTAGGCCTCAGAATTGAAAAACTTGTAGACATCCTTAAATAAATTGTTATGGTATCACCTAAAGCATTTAGCTGAGGTTCCCCGCCAAGCAAGCAAAACACTGGATACACAGTACACCCAAAGGCCAAAGTGGCATTTACCATCTCAATATACCCCTGCAAGGCTTACAAACAAGCACTTCCCAAACACCTCATTGCAAACACTGGTAGATAATAACTACAGGAGCCAAACTGATTCTTCTGTTTCTGTGTGGATTTGGTTAGTACATTTACTTAGCCCTGACTGATTCTCCTTAATCAGGAGAGGATAATGTTAGTGATCACCATATATTTATTGCCTCAATCATTCAAGATTTCCATAGTAGGCCATTCTGTTCTTTCAAACAGATGAAAATGTTCTTGATCTTCACCATGTCACATGTCAAAACTTGGTATCAAAACCCTCGGATCAAGAATCGTTTCCTTAGTACTTAAAGCCATGACACCCGCTTTCAGAAATTCCTCGGATCAAGAACCATCAATGTCGCACTGTATTGGTTATTTACTTTTATTTTTATTTTTATATTTCTCACTTGTCACTCTATCTTCTGGAACAAATCAGAGAGGGGAAACCTCACAAGTTACAAATATGTAGAGTTCAGTTCCATAAGTGGTCATTACACAAATTTCATGTTATGTTTACTTGGGTCTTTTTTTAATGAAAAAAAAAATCATTTAAGAGAATAACAATTAATTGAAGGAGAGGGGTTGGTTCGGGTGCTCATCATGTTCCAATCTTTTGCTCTTTTTTAGATTGTCTTTCATTCCAAAAGAAGAACAATATATGAATGGAGAGGGGTCATGCTCTTTTTTTTTTTTTTTTTTTGTCTTTTTTCCCAAAGAGAATAACAATGGAGACACAGTGAGGCATCAATCCCTGACGACCTTCATGCATATTGTTGTGATCAGCGCCTTATCTTTTGTGGACTTATTACTTCACTCACAAATGGCATGGTTGCAACCAACCATGGTGACCTGACACGCAACCTCCATGCATAGTGTCGTGAACATTATATAAATGCTTTTCTCTCTTCCTGTTTGTCAGTTCCCTAAACCTCTATACAAACACTACTGGGATCTACAAATCCTTCTCTCTTTGAAGAATAAGAATATGAGATTAATATCCCATGTGATGAGGGAGTACCATGAGGTATATACACCATATTCTGTTGTCCTATGGGTTGAGGGAGTACCATGGGACCCAAAAGAAGACATACAAATATTTAAAACTAAATCTGTATTTCGATCCCTCTTGGCAGCTCCTGCATATGGGCTATCTCTTGGGTTCTAACTTCTAAACACCAAAATCAAGTACCAAACAAATAACAAACAAATTTTCAAAAAATCTGTTGGTTGTGTTGCTTTTACAAAATTATAAATGGATTGTGAATTTTAAATATATTGTTTAAACAAAAATTTATTTTGTTTGGGTTTCTCCTATTTTTTATCCCATGCATCTCACTGAGTGTTTCCCATGGGTTGTTAGTTATCTATGGCTACCTAAAGGATCCAGAATCTATGGTATGCGTGTTTGTTGCAAAATTTGAGGAAATTCACATATTAGTTTGATAGGGCGAGATATTGTGCATTTAATATGTAAAATGTGATCTCTTGAAATCTAAAATCCAACCATACCCCACACACAGTTCTCATGACATCTGAAATACATCCATACCCAAAACACATGCAATATGGACTACACATATTAGCTATGTTTAATGCTACGTATGGTAAATTAGGGGTGACACTTTGGCGGCTTCAAAACCTTTATAAAATTTTTAAAATACGTAGATGCATTAAATATCAATTTTTTTTTCAATGCATGCTTATAAGCGTGTCATTTGATCTAATATTTGACCCGGAGAAATAAAAAGAAACACAACACTCACCGTTCCAGACGCAGTAGCCAGAATAGAGGGTTGTCCCAGGGAGTTGGAGAGAGCTGCCGTATCCAAGAACAACCCAAAACAATTTTGAAAACCCACGATATCCACAAATTTTTTAAATCTACGCCGGGTTCTGATCAAACAGGGAGGGATAAAGGATGAGAAAGAGAGAGGAAGAAGATTATTAATGTGGTAAAGGTAAAATGGTTTTCACTTTTAACCCTAAAACCATAGCACTCGTTTGAGTAAAAAAGGGCGTATTCGTCATTTTACGCCCCCCAAACGTAGTAAAACTCCGACTTCTTAGAGCGGAGATGCTGTTTTTGGTCGAACACAATAACACCACTAGGTGTTCCTAGGCAAATGAAAGGAAACACATACCATGCATGCAGACACCATACACACCCACTCACATGCTGTTCTGTTGCCATATTATAGCAGAGTTTAGAAGAAAGAATTTGGCGCAAATGGTTGTGGCAAAATATAGCATACGATATACTCTCTGCCAATAGGTATAGCATATGTTATATTTTGGTACATAATTGCCTCACAGACTTTTGTTGGTTTTTTACTATTTTGTTCTCTAATGAGTAATTCTAGTTTTTACCATTTTATCCTCCGGTGATTATAATTTTTTACCATTTCACCCTCCAACAATGTTATTTAGTTGAAAAAATAGAATTGATACTACTAATTTGATACAAACCATTAGAGCAGTCTCAGTCAAATATGACATTTTAATACTATAGTTGTGTCAAATTTCAAATTGATACAACCAATTTAGTACAAACCATTAGAGATGCTCTTAATGGGGCAGTAGTCCCCTCCACGCCCTCACGAAGCCCTTTTGTACTATAGTTAACAAATTTTAACACTTTTAGTTAATTTTTCCTTTTTCTTTTTTTTCATGGCTAAAAAATTAAGTTTTGATGCTTTAATATTAAGGGTTAGCAAAAATTAATCATAATTAAAAGAAGTAAAAAAAAAAAAAATGAGCATGAGAATGTGCATGAAAAGGAGCTTGAGGAGGCGATTATTTTCCTTTCTTAAATCAAAGTATTGTATTGGGATACCCGTTGGGTGAAAAAAAAGAAAGGAAAGACAAGAAGCTTAAATTTTCTTTCAAAAGATGAGGATAATTTTTTAAAAAAAGTTTTGTCACTATTAGGATATTCGCTAGGTGCAAAAAAGAAAAGAAAGGAAAGACAAGAAACTTAAATTTTCGTTCAAAACAGCTGTCAAAAAATGAGGATAATTTTTTTGAAAAAGTTTGTCACTGTTGGGATACCCACTAGGTGAAAGAAAATAAGGGAGAATTTAAAAAAAAAAAAAAAACCCTTAAATATTCTTTCAAAACAATTATCAAAAGATGAAGATAATTTTTGAAACAAAGTTTGTCACTATTTAGAAAGTGCAAGAAAATGAAAGTAAATACAAGAAAACTTACTTTTCTTTTACTTTCCCTTACAAACGCAGTCTTAATAAATAACTCTTTATAAAAAGTTATACATCATACAAACCTCCATTGAGGTTTGGCGAAATTGCATAAACCTCTCATCAATTTTTTTCTTTATGACTAAAAGATTATTATGTAATGTTTACATAAGGTAGAATAATTAAGACTATGTTAACAAAGATGAGTGACTTTAAGAATGATAATTCATGCATTTTAACCAAATTGTCTGATTTCAAAAAAGATAATTCGGGAATTTTAAAATGATTAAACCGTGACATGATCAAAATCCATTATTGACGGTAACGTCGTACTAACAAAAGGAGAAATCTGGCTACCGAAATAAAGGGAAAGGCAATGTAAAAGGGAGAACATTGTAATTTACCCAAAAAAGTAAAGGTAAAATATTTACACTTTGAGAAAATCTTGGCTGTCCCTTAAATGTAATAAACCAAAAACTCTTTGCACTTTGAAAAATCTTACCTTAGGTGTGATTGTGTGTATATAGTGTTCCCTTACTTAAAAAAAAAAAAAAAAAAAGGTTTATCCTTATACATTTATGAGGCCTTCGGGTTGGATTTTATTAGTCAAAAATCAATTCTGATAAAATTGATTATGTAAAAATTAATGGTTAAATAATCATTTTTTCAAATAATAGTGTTGGGAGAATGCAAAGTTGAGTCTATCAACTTCTTATTCTTTAAACACTATTATTTGTAAAAATGATTATTTGACCATTAATTTATACATAATCAATTTTATCAAAATTGATTTTTGGCTAACAAAATCTAATCCAAACGCCACCTTAACGTCTTCAACACTAATCAGCTCAATATATTATTACTCTTTGGGGGGTCGGATTAGGTCTTGCTCTCGCAAGACCAAAACCATCTTGCCTATGTACAATGTCCGACATGTGGTGATAAAAAGGGGAGAAGTCATTTTATTTTCTTCCCTATTTTTTGACTTCTCTCCATTTGATATTTTCTCCCATGTATGGCCACATGTCGAAAGCCCACAAGGAGCACGATGGTTTTAGTCTTGCTAGAGCAAGACCAAATCCCATCCCCTCTCTGGAGTGACTCTCTAAGCAAGCTAATTTGTACCCTATGTGAAAACTAGTTGGACCCTGCACGTGCAGGTCTGTTGATTGCGGAAAAAAAAGAAAAAAAAAAAGCAATGAGAGAAGGCAGTAACCCAAAGGAGTGATTCCGGAAGTGGGGGGCCATGGCCCCCTGGCTCCGCCCTTGGTTGCCACCGTTAGCCAAGCTTCAAGTGCTAGGAATTAGCCCACTCGCCCTTAGAGCTATTGACCCTAGTTAACCATAATTTTTTTTTTTTGGTAACATACTACACAAACACTCTATACAACACACACCTAACTCACCCATGGCTCATTGTGCTTTTAAAAAGACAAAAAAAACAAAAGTCGAGCATGAATTTATCATACGAATTAAACATCTACCTTAGAGTCGGTTTCAACATGTAAAATAAATCCAAATTGGATTCGTGAACTTCAATTTAACTTAGGAATTGGTAGAGGTCAACAACAGAAACAACAGAAACACTTGTATTTCTCACAATCGATAACACAACATGAAAATCAGTTTGCTAATTACATAACTGAATGCATACGAATGTATCACAAAGCATAAACAGATGCATGAAGAAACTGACTCTAAATACAGATAAAATTTACAAAATAAACTCCAAAAGCTCCGTTATTGAGGATTTAAACAGTGTTCATAATTAAAAGCTGAATCAATATATAATCATGGAAATAACCATTTAAAAAATTCATAAATAAATTTCATACCTTCATATAAGAAGCTGGAACAGAGACTCAAAAATTCAAAGAGGACGATCCAATAACCTTTTGGAAGAGAACTCTCTCTAAGAAACATATAGTATAGATACAGAAACTAGATGAATTTGGTTGATAAAAGAAATTTGAGAACAACCGAGAGAGAATAAACGATGAGAGAGTAAGAGAACTCAGGACAACGGGTGGTTGAATAGAAAGAAAGAGCGGGCTGATCACAGAGAGGACAATTTCATGTAACGGAGACGCGTGACGTGTATGGTAAAAAGAAGAGTTATGTTACACAAGAAGTACTGGAGGAGTGCTAGCCCTACTCTTAGTCAAACCATACTCCCACCCATAACCAATCATTTGTCCACTTTGCAGTTAATAGAGAAATAGTTAACGTACCTATGAATTCTATTTACAAATCTAAGTCCGAACCTCATTGGTCCAGCTCTTCCTCTTAAATACTCACCACAATTGATAAGTATTTAAGAGGGGGGAGTTAGACCAATGAGGTCCAGTCTTAGATTTCTAAATAGAATTCACGGGTACGCCTATCACTGCTCCAGTCAATAAAACACTTTTTCACAAAAAAAAAGAAAAAAGAAACAGTTAACGTACCCATGAATTTCATTTCTAAACCTAAGGCACCACCTCATTCCCCTCTTAAATACTTACCATAGTTGGTGAGTATTTAAGAGATGGGGTATCCATCAAAGAGATAGTATCTTAGGTTTAGAAATAGAATTCATGGATATGCCTATCACTACTAAAAATAATAATAATAATAACATATGATTAATTGAGGGTGAAAGTGTAAGTTGATTGAGAGTGGGTTAACATTCCTTGAAATACTATGATGTCCATAAAAGGGGAGAGGACTTTTTCATCCCAATCTACCTTATTATGGTAGGGCCCACAGGAGAGTTCTACGACAGCAGCTATTCCAGGACTAAGTGCGTGGATATAAGTGAAGGAAAAAGATTAGCTCTGGTAGCTGCCCGAGCAAAGCGCTCGGGCATCACAAAGGGCAACGGGCGATAATTTAGGTGTGAAGTCATTTCATTGTCTCCCCTTGATTTTGATTTTTCCCCATTTGATATCTTTCCCCTTTAAAAACGCACGGTGCCTTACCCGAGTGCTTAGCTCGGGCAGCCACTAGAGCTAATCTTTTTCCATAAGTGAAAGCCGTGTAAAGAGGTTTGTTGGAACACAAGTGAGGGCACCGAAGTTGTACAAGAGCTGTTGAATTGATAGCATGCATTACATATTCTGTTGGTTGGTACACACCCCTCAAGCTTGTCACATGTCTTCTTATCTTTTTAGATATTCATTAACTGTTGTTAAGATTCACTCATCACTAAGTTTAAATAATCCAACCTTAGTTTTTAACATATATTTAAAAAAAATTTAACCTGCTTATGATTCACTTATATATTCGAGTAGTTAATTTTTTTCTCAAATTTAAGATTAGATTATTTAACATTAGTAAGAAGCGGATCTTAACCATAATTAATGAATGTCAAAGAGGACATATGACAAACTTAAGAGATGTAAGTGTACCACCAAACAAAATGCGTAATGCATGCTATCATTTTCTTACTTAAATGTCTTTCCACGTGTCATGCAAAGTATGGTGGGTAAGAGCTAATCTCGGGCATCTGTGAGAGAGAATCCATTGCCATTAACTGCATTGACATGTCAACATGTGTTCCTAATAAATTAAGATTCACTAACTCTTAAGGTTAAAAAATCTTTCTTTGTTTTTATAAATATTTTTTATCACGAGGATAAAAAATTCTTAACTAGGGTTAAAATTTTTTAATAATATAAAAATAAGATTATATTATTAAATCTTGTGTCAGTAGTGAATCTATTGGCATGTCGATGCTATTGAAGTTGGGGTATGCTCATCACCAGAAAACAACCAGGGGTAAGCTGTTATTCGATCTCCTCCTCGGCTGTGTAAAAGCTTTTACCACACCTTTTGGGTGCGTTGGTTTGGCGAGAAAGGAAAAGGGAAATGAAAAGTGTGTTGCGTTTGGTTTGATGATTAATCAAGAAAATTTTCTTTTCTTGCGAACCGAACACAGAGCTAGCTTCTTCACTCTTACGGTGAGGGGCGGGATTCGACCAAAATTAGCGAGAACCGCACCATCTCTCTGCTAAATTAAGCAGAAGAGATATCTCCAAACGAGATTACAGCTGTCTTTCATCCAAGTACGTGGACAAGGCCCTTCATCTGCTCGTCACGCAATGGTGGCTCCAGATAGAGAGCTGATGTGGTTACTGAGTTCCTCACATCGCCGGAGAATTTCTCCGGTCATCACTGGAAACTTCCACATACGAACACTCTCTTCTTCTCTATCCTCACAACAAGGTAGCTCCCGAACCTGATCCCGATCCTGATCCTCTGCCTCCGTTTCTTCGAATCTGATGAACTGCAATCTCAACCGACCATCTTGACGGTAAGCGCGTAAAATCTCAGGCCGATCCATCCTGACCTCGGTGAGCTCTAACCTCCCGTCCTTCCTCACCGGCTTCAGGAAAAAGCTACGCTTTCCGTTCATATTCAACGAAGATAGAGGAGGCGGGAAGTTCTTCACTTCCTCTCTCCTTGCTCTCGCCATTGTCTTCCTCCACTTCGATCTCAATCTCGATGTCTCAGAATCGATCTCCTCCATCTGATCGTCTTTCCTCCACTCGTCCGAACTCTCGAACCCTAAACTTTCCGTACACGACATCAATCCATCCACACTGCCGCCTATTTCGTCCAGAAACCCAATCCCGCCGCCGGAGTCTTTCTTCCCGGCGGCGACGTTGACGATAGGTTTAACAGCGGCAGATTGCAGAACATTTTCCGATCCATGATTATCTCCGGCTACTGCAATCAAACCCAATCCGCTGGAGGGAGAGGGGATATTACGGGAAGGACGTCGAGGTTTCCGACTCCATTGGTCTTTAGAGTGAGAGAGACGTAAAAGAAAGGGAATTTTTTTTGTCGCAGAAACTCGTCATTTTCTTATACTTTCTCTTCAGAAGTTTGTGAGGACTGAGGAGGAGATAGAGGGGATGAGGAAGGAATAACAATTGAGGGGAAGGAGAAATGGGGGGAATTAAAGGGCAAAAGAAGATGAGGTGTATTCACACGCGGCCACATCAGAGGTGGGGGAGGAGAGGATCGGGAACGCAGAACCGCATTAGTGGTTATGGATATGGTATGGAGGTGCCAACAGGCAAACATGACAGGCTAACGCAACATCCACCGCTGGATGTGCTGGATAGATAGCTGGAGCGGTTGTTAGAGTCTATCTCTATGCGAAGAAAGGAAAACTTCGAAGGGGCTTTCAAGAATTTGGTTGGCAGTTTAGGAGCCTCTGATTGACTGACTTTTATTTGATTTTATATTTTTGCAGATGGGCTTTGATAATTGTTTCTTACAAAGTAGGACTCTTATTGCAATATGGAGTACTGCTAGCCCTACTCTCAAGTTTTTCTTACTCTCAAGCCCATATTTTATGTTATAGCATTGCAATCACTAAAAAAGTGTGGGTTTTCACCTATAATTTGGACAGGTGATTGGTTCAACTTCAGAGTAGGGCTAACATTCCTTTTGCAATATGATCAAGAAAGTACCCTTTTGAAAGAAAAATTAAAGAGACTTCTGAAATTAAAATAATATATTTTCTAATTTTTACAGTGAGACTGTTTAAGCCGAGACCACCTGAGCCGGTGCATGAATCATGACCCCCACCCCCCACCACAAAAAAAAAAAACAACAAGGGATTATGGAACCATGTCGTCTCTGTTCTTTTCTAGGTTCTTTCCTGTAGCCAACCTTTTTCAAGGCCATTATCTATCCAAGAGGTGGTTATAACTGTTATATCCTTACAAACCAATTGATCATAGCTCGCCTTGCATGTTATGTGCTTATTTAGTGGGTGTTGTAATAGATAATTATTATGAATAGTTTATTATAATAAATAGTTTTTATAATTTATTTATGTATTTATTTAGGAGTATATAGTAATCCTTTATTTTTGGAATTAATGAATGAATATGTGTTTTTTTTGGAAGAGAGATTTGAAAAGTGTTTGAACTCTCTCGAATGAGGCAAACAAATGTAGATCTCCCTTTAATAAATGCTAATTTTATTCCTTTGTCATTTAATTTCTCGTTTTTATCATTAGAAATGGAAAGAAGCACATAAAGAACCCAAGGAAGAACATAACGATTTGCTTTTAATTTCTTATTTTTATTTGGAAAGGGAAGAAGCTCGTTACATTCCAACACCATATGAAAGAACCCAAGGAAGAACATAAACGATTTGCACTCGGGGTGGTCACCTTTGTTGGCGCTAGTACTCGACTTTCTCTGAATGATAAAAATTAAAAACACCTTCTTGCTTTCGCGCAGGAGTAACGGATAAAAGATCCGTCCAGCACTTTTCTAATTTCCTTCATATTTCTTATTATGCTTAAGTTCCTAAGCTCCAGCGCTAGTGCCTTTGTTTCTTGTGTTTACGTAAAAATATCTTCCCCGAAATCAATCACCATGCCGAGACGAAATTGAAAGCTGAGTACCAGAATCAATGAAAGCCATCAAACTTTATTGCATGTGAGATTTATAGACGAGAAATCACCATATATATAAGCACAATATCACACACGTGACACCGAAAGGTACCCTTTGAGTTCTCATCTGATCCCGTGTCCCCTACGTGTTGTAATTGGCGCATATAGATGGTTATTTTGACGCTATAAATAAGAGTATACTTCATGTAAGGAATTTGCTAAGCCACTCTCCCTCCACTGTACTCTCCCCTTTTCTCTCCCCTTTTCATATCTTGCCTCATAAAGAGGAGTGTCCAATAATAGGCGATTGTGGCTATAACACTCCCATGCATGCAATTATATTTCATAAATACTAGCCCGTCTCCAAAAGATGAAATGTGGTAGCAACAAGTGTCAAACCATATTCTGTTGTAGGGTAACAACACCACGTTTTGCATTTGACCTAGTGCTAGCACCCATTACAATTTTGATTTCTTAATGTGTTATCATAGAGTTCGGATGGGCAACAACGTTAGCTGTTGTGCTGTTGCACGTGGGGGTGGTAGGTCCCAAATGACATAGATGGCCCCCATGTTTTTGCAGACACAACCGCCCAACAGCTTGGCGCAACTCGTTATCATATGGTAGTTTTATTTTACGTAGCAAACAAACCCCATTTTTTTTTATCAACTTTACATACCAAACAAATCCAACCCCAAGTAATTGAAACCTCAGCGAGGCGAATTCGCAACATCGGAGTACCCGAATCCCTTGCGACGAGTAGGAAAGATCATGAACACGAGGCTCGACAACAATCCAATGCCAAGCGGAAGATTCATCAGCAGTTCCATTGTGTTAGCCTCACTTCTCTCAAAGAAACACATCTGCAGGTCAGAGTCACTAAGTGCAAGAGAAAGAAACACCAAACAAGAGAAGAAGGCATGAACATAGTCTATAACGCGTATTCTATGACGCACTGCCATCTCCCTTGATCTCACGTTTCCCTCCTCCTCTTCACTATTATCGTTGTTAAAGATGTAAAAGCCTTTAAATGTGGCGATACCATGGTATAGTTTGCCGTCGGCACCGGTAAAGCTATCGGTGAAGGAGAAGAAGCAACATGATAGAGCGGATAGTCCGATAAGGATTGCAGTGAGGTACTTGTTAGAAGTGTGGCAATTGCCATGGTTTGTAAAGGATGGGGACAGGGCTTGGAAGAAGAGGACCGTTCCTCCCGGTAGGAGCTTAATTAGATTGGCTGTGCTTGATAGAGTTTTCTCCACCATGATCGGGCCAGGATTTGAAGGTGTAGTTTGGGGTTGTGGTGGTGTTTTTGGTGATGGATTTGGACCCAACTCAGCCAACTCTAGGCTTGGAGGGATCGGAGATGATGATGATTGAGCCATAGAGAGAGAGAGATGGAAGCATAGAATTTATAGACGGGTATGTATGGTCTTTGATCGGTTTACTAGTTTTACGGGGAAGGGGAGGGAGAGTTTGGACGGGATTTGCGTACACAAGAGGCGACATAACTGTGATTGATAGCGTAGAGGCCATTTATTTTGGTGCCTAATTTGTGCACTAGAAGAAAAGAATTACCACCTATTAGTCATGACATATGAATCTACTGGTACTTTGGACTGATCTAAGGTTCACTCGAAGGAAGAAAGAGCGCAAATCCTCCAAGAAGGTTGAAACTCCGACCCTAATAAGATTAACCTTTGAGGAATATTAACCCTACTCTCACCCTCCACCAACTCTCTGTCCAATTTGCATGATTAAAGCACTCTCTCTTGCAAAATAAAAATAGCCAAGTGGTCAGTGGAGGCTAAGAGTATGTAGGAGTTGACTGATAGTAGGGCTAGCACTCCTCAATAACTTTTTTCGGTGCCACCTTATATCTCATATATTATAAGAGCAATAATTCGTTTCACTATTGCTCCTCGCTCTCACAAAGCCACCCCTTCAACTGTCATGAACTTAGGTTAAATGTTGAATTATTTTATTTTATTTTTCTAAAACCCAAGGATAGATAAGTGAACCCAAACCCTAGGGTTGAGTGAATTTTAACCACAACTAAAGGAGTTAAAAAGGGGATAATGGTAAGAAAAGGGTGGTAAGAAAGGAGAATCGAGACGCCCCTCCTCGCGCCACCGATAGAGGAGGTGATTATTTTCCATACTCTAAAGGATTTTGCTAGTGAGATTATCCCAACCAGCACGGCAGCAAAGGTGTTAAAAAAAAAAAGGAAATGTTAGTATCACTTTCTTTATGGGAAAGACATATGTTATTGTCATCCATTAAGAGAAAGACATGCGTTTTCAATTAACACTCTCCAATCAAAAGGGCTTCGGATTTTCTCTGGCGGACACCCAAGGTGGGCACTCGGGCATCTACATATCATTGGATATGTCGCAATAAAATGGGGACAGGACGGGACGGGACGGGACAGGACATCACAACCCTTCACTTTGTTTGTATCAACAATTGTTTGTGATTGAGGATTCTAGGAAGAAGGGAAAACAGAAATTCATCTCATAGTAGTAGCTGATAGCTCTCATTATTGCAAGTTGGTTCTCGTTAAAATTTGGTTGCTTCGGTTTGATGGTTTAAGGGATCCTCCAAATGGGCCACAACCAACTTCCTACTGCATTCGTGGATGGATATATAAGGATATTGTGGTGCTTAACTACACAAGAGTTTGTAGTGAAAGCTCAACTTTGCCATCAATTGCTGCATATTGTTGGCCATTTAGTTGTTCGGTTCACCTCTTAGGCGCCGATGACCCTAAAATTGGATTGATCCAATGATTCTAACCATAGTCAAAAGTCGCAAATCAAGGACAAAAGATACAACAGTCTATTAATCAAATGCTTACTACCATCTAATCCAGTTAAATTTTTTTTGCCATTGTAGATCTCCTCAGTGGGGATTCACCTACAAGATATGGCCTTTCGACCATCTGTTTGGTCATTCATATATTGATGTAGGCATCTTCTACAATCTTTCTAGGCCCTCCGATGCAGGGACCAACCAACCACCCATCTCAAAAGCCACGAATACTGATGAGAAGGGTCAATTAAATTCATATTTCACAATAGCCTAGACAAACGAATCGTCTGAGACCCTCAGTTGTGCCCCACATACGTGGGTGCTACCAAGTGACTGCATCAACCCCCCCCGGCCATACTAGTGTATATACACCAGTAAGTGAACATGATTGATCATTTAGCTTTTATAACCTGATTTGGTTGAATAACAACTTCCTGACCTTCAAGGCTACCCATACTCAATTCAAGCTTTTGGACCCACCAACCCCTTTTCATCTCTCTCAAATGGTTCTGATCCTCACTAATCATCTCATATCTTTGCCAACTGTCAGCCTGTGATTAGATTCCATCTATTACCTTCATGATCCTTTAATAATTTTTTGGAAAATGCAAGTGGAAACATAAAGGGCCGAGACACACCTAGACCGTGCATGTGATGCACGGATCTTAAAATTTCAAAAACGGATTTAATGAAATTTTGACATCCGTGCATCACAAGCACGGTATCGGTGTGGTCTTGGCCGGATCAGACCCACTACTAGATCCCCCCCCCCTTAAGAACTTCCCTACCCAAATGGTCCAAATTAAAGAGAGTGTGCAGATCAGATGGTTATTAGCAGCCTATCATGTAGTGTTGTGGGAATGATGGGATGGTACTATAATCACAACCACTGCATTTAGCCACGTGTCTGGTGGTCTGTTTATAGACCATACTTATGGTATAATATTTGCTACATATTAGTCATTGAAAGGAAGATATCATGAAGTCATGAATCACTACTTAACACAAACATTTATTACTTAACATAAACATATATCCAAGGGAAATGGCATATATCCTGCCTTCCCTCTTCTTTTTTTATACATATCACAAATTCTCATAGGAGAGAGAGAGAGAACCATTTAGTCACTTACATAAGGGTATGTATATCAACCAGACCAGGACTGCTGTAAGTCCTGGCTTGGAGGATAGCTATGAGGATACAAATAGGCAACCATTTAGTCATTTTCATAAGGGAATGGTATATATATAAGCCAAACTAGGACTCCTCTGAGGCCTGGCTTGGAGGATACCCAATGCCATGACGCTTGTTAGGGAATGTCATGAACATCGAGCTTGAGACTGCACCAACAATGGGAGGCAATACCATAAGCAACATCTTCTGGTTAGACTCAAAAGACGGATAGAAGCACTCCACCGTGTTGGAATCCAAGAGAGCGACCGTGATGAATACAATCAAGGAGAAGAAAGCATGAACAAAATCTCCTATTCGAAGCTTGTACCCCGATAATCTCACCGAGCCCGCCTCTGGCGAGGGCCAAAGTCCTTTTGTGGTTGCTACCCCATAGTGAGTCATTCCATCGCTGCCAGTATAACTGTCCGTAAAAGAAGAGAAACAACAAGAGAAGCCGCAAACGCCGAGAAGAATTCCGGATAAATACTTGTTAATGGTGTGACAATGGCCATTGTTGGTTAGAACAGGATTGAGGAACTGGAACAAGAAGACAGTCCCAGTGGGGAGAAGCTTAATGAGGTTACCTACTCCTGTGAGTGTCTTGTCTGATATTGATTCTTGAATGCTTCTACCAGATTTTGTAGAAGACTTGTTGGTTCCAGCCATTTGGGATCTTTTTGGTTTTGATCTTCAAATAAGTGACTGTTATGGGTGTTTTGGTTTATGGGTCTTGTAACATTTTTTTGGTACTTATAGAGAGAGATGGGCAGGGACTAGGAAGGGCTTGCTTGTACGTAAAATGGTATGAGTTTGCTTTCACTCTTCGAAATGTGGCCTTCATTTCCACTCTAAGGTTTGAGTATCTCTTTTTCTTTCTTTACAGTGAAATAAAAGTAGGGAAATTAGGGTAGGTGTGTTCTTTCAATGGTTCAAGATATGCTGATGTATATATATATACCTACCGTAGAGATATACTATTGAGCGATGCTCATTAACGCTCAAATTGAGCGGTCACTTTAGGAAGATGATACATCTCAGTTTTTTTTTTTTTTGAATTGGACATTGGATTTTAAGGTATTGTACGAAAGCTTGCAAATCTAAAACAGTAAACAAGCAAAAGGAATGGAAGCAAAAACAAACCACAAGAAAGACATGAATTACATGGTTTGACAAGAAGCCTACGCCCACAGGCATCGATGATCAATTCTACTATTCAACAATGAAATTTCTACAAAACAATCACTTGGAAACCCTTTTTCCTTTTACACACAGTTTATGGTTCTCTCTCCACCCTTTTGAAATAAACCCTAAAATATTTTATATATTTAGGATTACAACATAATAGACAATATGGGTAAAATACTCAAAACGGGTTGAGCCATTAATCAAGTCAAAATTTTAGAAAACCCAAATATTACCCATTAATCGGGTCATTTGGGTCGTCAATGAGTTATCATGAATCCTACGGGTAGAATTCATGACAACTTTCAAACATAAGGTACGTAGGTCCATTAGGAGACATGTGTCAAAAATCAGCCTGGTCGAACATATTTAGATTGTTTGATTAGATCACAGTTTCTTAGTATTAACCTCCTTGGGTTCACTAGACCCTACCTAGAATATAGAAATTACTGATTTTTCCATCTTCAATCGGACGGTTTATAAATGTTCGATCGAGCTGAATTTTTGTCATGCCTCTCTCAGGCAATTCATTGACATTCAACGATCAGATTCCGAAACAACTTATTACCTTATCAGGACAGGTAATTTAAGGCTTTAATGAGCATAACTTACTAAAATGTTACTTAATACATATTATATATATATAGGGAAGCGTACTATTGAATCATGCTCATTGAAGCTTGAAGCTTGTAATGAGAAGTCTCTTTAGAAAGATGACACATGACATATTTTTTTGAATTCGACCGTTAGATGTTAAGTTGGGTTCATTGGAGACTCGTGTAAAAAAAAATTAGTCTAATTGGACATGTTTAGACTGTCTGATTAGACCCTAATTTGTATCATTAACACCTTAAGGTTCACTAGATCTTACCTAGGATATAAAAATGACTGATTTTCCCTTCTTCGATCGGATGGTCTATAAATGTCCGATCGAGCTAATTTTTTACCACGTATCTCACAAGTAACCCATCTTGACATCCAATGGTTAAATTCTTAAACAACTTATCATGTGTCACATTATTAGGGACCGCTCATTACAAGCTTCAATGAGCATATATGGCTTCATTTTATATATATGGCTCATTAAAATGCTACTCTATATATATTCATAGGGCTGCAATGTTCTTATAATCTATAGATCAGTCATCTTCTTTTGGGTATTGACTACACATAAAAGTCATTCAATCAGATAATTAGGATCATGTTGTTGGGCATTCGTCATGGTTGTTGGATTGGCGGGTACCAATGCCTTGAATGATCCAACTAATCTTTCCACGTCATTTTCTAAACATATGACTCGCATGAGATTCCGCCCATATTTCTCGTTCGATCATTAATTATAAGATAATATGATGCTAATATGCATCTATACTATATATTATAGAAATAGGGATGCCAACGGAGCATCCCTCTTTGATCTCCCTTTTCTATTTTTGATGCCACATCTGTACTATTCATTACTTATTAAATTCTATTTGTGAGAAAAAAAAACCTCTTTGTACAGGCCTTGGATTGTCTCTAGCGAAGTGAAACTGGTCTCGGGGTTCCAACCATTGTGCGACAGTTGGCCAAAAAATGGTGAGAAGTCATTCCATTTTCTCTCCTGATTTTGACTTCTCCCTATTTGATATCTCTCCCCCTTAATTTCATACACTTATCGCCACGTGTCTTAATATGTGTGAAGAAGTCAAAATCATGGCCCATGATTTTGACTTCTCCACCACTTGTCACCTATTCTATGGAACCTCAAGACAAGCCCTCTTTGGCTTCGTAAGAGACAATCCGAGGTTTTGTACATACTCTCTTCCCTCTCCAAATTTTGCTATCTGTCACAATAAGTGTTATCTCTTTGAACCCTCTCTGTCCTCCATTAATTTTCCTCAATCCAAAATCCATTTGTTAAACTCCCATCCCGGTTGGCCTCCCCTCCTCTCTCTCTCTCTCTCCAAATACGTTTCATCTCTTCCATTAAAACATCAATCTCTCCACTAACTCCATTAACTCCCATCCAGGTTGGCCTCCTCTCTCTCTCTCTCTCCAAATACGTTTCATCTCCTCCATTAAAACATCAATCTCTCCACTTACTCCATTAACATATACCCTCTCTCTCTCTCCTCATTCATCCTTAACCTCTCTCCATGTTCCCCCAATCTTCTATACTTAAATCCCCTCATTTGTCTTCCAGAACTTTCCTCTTCTTCTCCCATTACGAGGATTACCGAAGCGTTACCGTCGTTGACCACCTCCACCTCCCGAAGCGTTACTCTATAAAATTTAAGTATCTATTTTCCCCTCTCTAGGTTCTCTTTCTTGTGCTTCCCCAAAACCTATCCTTGTGCTTGCCCAAATATTAGTTGTTAACTCCGTGGCGATGAGATCTTGCATTTTAATGGCGATGATTGCTTTGTTTTCTTAATACCTTTTTGGTATATATATGTAACTGGTGATTATCATGTTTCAATGACAAGAGTCTTTGTGGGTACATGGAATATTGCTGGAAGATCTCCTGTGGGGAGCTTGGACGCCTATTTCATTCTCAAGAATGCGAACAACATTTATGCCCTAACTCGAAAAGCAAAGATCAGTTCTACATAGACAAGATGTGGCGAAGGAGAGCATAATCAGAAGCATGCAAATGGGCGGGTCTGCCTCTAAATTCATATGGGTTGTCTTGGAATTAGTGGACTCCACAAATATATTGTTTTTGCATTTCCTTTAACTATGTTCGGTCTTTTGTTAATTCTGTCAACTTCTCTCTGATACTGTTGGGGGATGTTGCTAGCTATATTTAAATCTCATGAAAGTTAATCAAAGTCTTGCGAAATTTAGATTGAATTTTTGTTTTTTTTTTTTTTTGGTGGGGTAGAATCTCTTCTCTATTTTGTCTCTCTTTTCCTGAAATTTCTAATTTAAGAAACATTGGATTTTTTGATTCTCAATCTCACTTTTGAACCATAATAGGTTTCATATTTTCAGTCACCAGAATTGTTGGGCCGTTGATATTATTTCCTGCTCCTCCACAACAAGTCGTATGAGTCTCTCTCTCTCTCTCTCTCTAAAACGTCTCTATTTGTGTTTAGGAGCAACGTATTCCATGACCCTTTTTCACCATACATCAATTATGGTTAACCTCTTAGGGTTAACCAATCTAACCATGATTTTTAGATAAACAAAAAAATTATTTTTATTTTATTTTAATTAAACTTAATCATGGTTAAAAAAGTGTTAAAAAGGGACACTCCAGTCAGCTTAGAAGAGGACCTGCAGTCAGGACTCAAAATATATTGATCCTACTTTCCTGAATGTAATCTATAATATCTGAACTTTTTTATTAACCTAAAACCTTTTTTTTTTTTTTTTTTTTTGTAGAGACACACGGTTAGTCTGCAACCCTAGTTTTCAATGCGAGTCAATATTGTATTCTACAAATTTTACAGATTTTTTTCATTCAATTTTTGTTAACAGCTTCTTTTCCCAAAAATCACATCTCCATTTTGCATCAACATCTTCACTAATCTCAAGCTTTTCTCACATTAAAAATTTTTACTAGACATTATTATAATATTTCGTGTTATAAATTATTTTAATAATATTCTATTAATATTTGTTTAACACAAATAATAATGTCTAGTAAAATATAAATTATTACCCGTGCTTCGCACGGGGTATTTACTAGTAGAAGATGTATAAAAAGAGGAGTGTGAGTCATTCAACTTAGCCGAACCATCAAGGTTTACTATTAAGGTGGAGAAGTCGGACAACGGCACAGACATGCATAGACGATAATGACCTCTCTACTTGACAATATACACTGCATCCTACTAATATGCAATCTCAACTACTAGTCCTACACCTTCAATTTCGTCACGGCAACAATGTTGCCGTTCTAGGCAAACAGAAGTTTGACAATTTTTAGTTATGAATCAGAATTGCTGCCATTTTAACTAAGACTTTTAATGTTCAATTTCTAGTCCATTCTCTCTCTCTCTCTCTCTCTCTATATATATATATATAAATTTTTCTTTTTGGAACTCGGGCTGTCCCGACCCTTTGGGTTAGGACTAATCCCTGAGGGTGCGACGTGAGCCCGTAACCCACCACACCAGGTATGTTCAGTAAACCAATGCGGGGCTAGCCCCAAAGGGGGAGTGAGAAATGGAACTTAGGACCTCCAACTTGCGGAAAGACCTAGAAACCATTTATCTATATGAATGTTAAAAATCGCAACATTTTTTTGGGTGGGAATGAAAGCGAGACTAATTTGGCGACTTCTGTTTGTCTTAAGGATCCGTTCTTTTTTTTGAGACGGATAAAGTCTAGCACTTTACAAGTTTTATCATTTGATAATATACATTTTTCTTTTGATGACTGTCTCTTCAATTGCAATTCCTGTAATACTTTAAATACAACGAAATGAATGATTTCAAGATCTCATAAAAAGCAATAGACTTTGAAAGGGAAAAATCTCGTATATGCCACGCGTCTATAGCTGCTTAGCTGGTAGAGGAATGATAGCAAAAAGTCACCTGTGAATGAGCCTGAGGGGGCGGGTGTGCACCTTGAAATAAGCTCCGATGATAAAGTCAGTATAAGGCACAAGCACAGTATAAGGCACAAGGCACAAGCATAGTATAAGGCACATAATAGTATAGAGATACTTATCGTGAGGGCACTGGGCATATGCACTTGAGGACGAGCTCTGGTGTTATGCTCTGGAGATTGTAGCTCAGGAGGCACAAAGAATATAGCTCAGACAACGTAGCTCTGACAAGGCACAGACAACGTAGCTCTGACAACGTAGCTCTGACAAGGCACAGACAACGTAGCTCAGAAGGCACTGACAACGTAGCTCGGATAAGGCACTGGCAACGTAGCTCGGATAAGGCACTGGCAATGTAGCTCAGAAGGCACTGACAACGTAGCTCAGAAGGCACTGGCAACATACCTCGGATAAGGCACTGGCAACGTAGCTCTGACAACGTGCTCTGATAAGGCACCGACAACGTAGCTCAGAAGGCACTGACAACGTAGCTCTAGCTCGGATAACATAGCTCTGACAACGTAGCTCAGATAAGGCACTGGCAAAGTAGCTCCGACAACGTAGCTCGGATAAGGCACTGGCAACGTATACATTGTGCATCCGTTGTGCATCAGACAACGGATACGTTGTACAGCAGACAACGTGTAAGTTGTACAGCAAACAACGTGTACGTTGTACATCAGACAACGGACAACGAGCTCGGCACTATGCACAACACAACGTGACAACGGATTTGGCACTATTCACAGCACAACGTATTCGGCACTATTCACAGCAGGCAACGCGACAACGAATTTGGCACAATTCACAGCAGACAACGCTACAACGGATTCGGCACTATTCACAGTGTCAGGCACAAGTTCAAGTGTGATTGCACTCACCAGATGATTAATTGCAAGATCGTGCAAGTGGCGGTGTGACCGTTTAGGGAGAGCACCAGGCGGACATGGCCTATTTGAGTGAATCCGGTGGCCATAAACGCTTGTGAGGCCATAAAGAGCATCAAGTAGCCGGATAACACCAAAGGAAGATGAAAGAATCAGGTGAGTGACCGCCTGCACAGCACTTCGGGGTAGGGGTATGAATGACTCAAGCTTCTCATATCTTCATCTTCCTCTTCCTCTTCCTCTTCTTCTTCTTCTTCCCTTTCTCTTCTCTCTTGCCTTTCGCACCATCCATCCCTTCTTTCTGGTGATTCTTGCTTATTTATAGGCATTTTGAGTCATCATGACTTGTGTAGTCATGATGAGATCACCTGCCAGACAACACTCAAGTGAGCCAGCACATAGCCCAAGTGGGCTTATGTCGGCTAAATTGTTAGAATTTGTGAGCATGAGAAATCCCTATTTTACCCCTTCTTTTTGCTCCTTTTTACGAATTTTATCCGTTACAGACTTGAAATCTAAAGATGGTAAGAATTGATTTTATTCTTAAAAAAAACTTGACAAAGTTAAATTTCCTAACAATTACAATTACAATGTGTAAAATGCTAACTTTATAAGTCTCAGCAAAGCAAAAGAATGAACCCTTATATAATTTAGTTCACATTTTCAATAATTGTTAGATTTGCCGAGAAAATAGATGAAGCAATTAAGAGTTGTGTTAGAAGAAAGGAAAATAGATTTATTTGTTAGATGGTCCCAGGGATGAGGCAATCATCAATGAGCCTCGAAATGAGGGAAGGCATGGACCATATATAAGATGCGAATATAAGATGCAAATTTCTGTTTTGTAAGCAAAATGGGCTTAATATGATCAATGTCCAAAATTTAGTTCCACACCCACCCATTTATTTGAGTCTGCAATCTGACCAGCCAGGCCTACAGTCCATTGGGCTGTTGACCTTCACTCATTTATTATGGTTCACGCGGTCGTATATGTATTAATGGGCACAAAGAGGATATTCCCCATCAAGATCCAAATTATGATCACAACAGTTATTCTATTTTATTTTTGGATAAACGTGGATTTCCCAAGCCTTAGAATCTGAGAAAAGTCCTACATGTTGAATCGGGAATACACCTACCCCATACAACCAATATTGAGAGGAGCCTAAGAATCAACCTCGAGATCTCCGGTTTTACGGTTCGTCCTTTGACCATTGGGCTACACTCTCAGGGGTCATCACAACAGATAAAAAGTCACGATTTTAATTAAATCTTGTGTTATTCATTCCTTTGAACTAATTTGCCCAATATTTGGGGTATGTAATCATAATCTTATTTGTCATTCCATTTTATTAAAAGTTGAGGTTTTAATTAAATCATATACTATCATTCCTTCAATTCTAATTTGTTTTATTGAGCTCTACAGACGTCACGTGTACATCATTTTATCAGTTAGGCTGTGTTTGTTTAAAAAGAATATAAGAAATGATGGAAAAAGAATAATAATTGTAAAGAAAAAAGAATCACTCTATAAGAACTCCTAAAGTGTACTCTCATTTATACTCTCAAATCCAAACTGTTGAATTCAATTCAGTTATTAAAGGATTAAGATTAGAGCTGATATGACATTAAAAATGATAAAATAAGTCTAAGTCAAATCCTAAACTTTGATGGCTAGCCATAACGGTTAGAATTGGGGAAATGGGAGTACCTATAGACTGACTTGAGAAAAAATATAAAAATTCAAAGTCTTACTTTTTCTTTTATTTTTTCCTTTTCATTTTCTTTCTTGTATTTTCTTACCATCAAATGGAACCTTATTGAATTCACTTCCATGCTACCCGAAGAAAAATATCTACTCCCAAATTATTTTGAACATCCAGATATAGGTTGAGTGAAGTTAATTGTTAGAGAAACTAAAAAAAACACAAATCCTATGACATGAAAATTGGATGGTTAGGCAACCACAACTAAATTTGAGAAAAAAATCAGGCCACAACAAAATGGTGCCTGTTTTATTGGTAAAGAACACCGACAATGCCTATCCCCGTCATGCACCTATCTGCCTTAATACATCAGCGTTAGACCCTTAGGATTAAGACAATTCTTAGGATTTTAGAAAGGAATAAAGCTCCATAATCAACTCTTTTTTTTTTTTTTTTTGGTGTAGGCATCGTAGATCCCTACCGCTCAAGCAAGAGGCGGAGGTGTGAAACCTTCTCTTAGAAGTTAGAATAAGTCGAATTCAAAATCCTATATTTTTCAAAACCTAAAATTGGTATTTTGAGATAAGGTCTCCCGTTATCCCTAGAATCAGTCATAGTTAGGCAGCAACCCCAATTAGTGAATTAGTAGGCATATCAACCATCTTACCCCTAAGGGACTATGACAGGAATATAAAAAAATTAGCTGAAACAAAAAATTTGAGTGCATAAATTTGAAAAGGTCAGACAAAGGTCAAGAAATAGAAAATCTATACAACCTCCGTTCAAATGGTTGAACCATGTTCCACACCCCGCCACCAACCAGTGGCTCTCTTCTGCCACTGGTGGGATGTTACAGAGTCCACATCCCATCAGTGGCGTAAGAGAAGGATGGGATCCCGAGACTTCTCTCCTTAGAAAGACTACATCCCATGATGAGTCACAAGAACTCCAATCCAATCCCCAAGCTAACTAAAACTCATTTCCCTTATGCTATGTTTGGTTGTCGAGAAAATAGGTGAAAACATGAAGAAAAAAAAAAAAAAAATTCAGATTTCTAATACAATTCATAATTGTGGTTTGTCTAATTTTCTTTTCTTTTCCATGTTTTCACTTATTTTCTCGACAACCAAACATAAGGTTAGGATAAAACTTCGGAGACCCTCATAAGGTGGAGACCATGCTTTAAGTGAAAAAGATTTCAAGTGTGAAATCATGCTCTTAGAGCTCAAGTGGAGCCTACAAAGTGAAATCATGCTATCTTAGAGCATGGTCCACTAAGAGGGTCTCAGTAGCAAAATCCTTATCCTTAAGTTGGCACTATACACTTTTATGAAATTTCAGTCCCTTCTTTTCAATGTTTCCAACAAAATTATTTTCAATCAAAAAAAAAAAACAAAAGATTCTTTTCATCAATGTTTCTAACTAAATTATTTTCTATCATTATGGATTTGAAGTCATTCCTTTCGCTGAATTTGAAGTCTTTCCCAAGAATGAAAACTTGAAAAGTGCCGAACCATACAAGTCTAAGCAAAATATGAGAGAGAATTCATCTCTTTCCGTGGAAAATTAATGAAGATGAATAAGAGATGGTAAAAACACCATTTCAATATATAATTATAAGAGCTTCATTTACAGAACACCTACAATTAAAATCACTAGAAGAGAAGGAAGATTAACAGGCACTAAAACCTGCCCCTTTTTCCCTCTTTTTTCTTATTTTACCCATAATACAGAAGAACATTTAGAAACCCTAACACCAGAGCATAGAAAGATTTACATCACATAATAGATACCCAACAACACTATTTCCAGAAATTACAAACTTGAGAGAAACCCCAATTATTTAAATTTTTTTTTATATCTGCCCAGGATAAACCCTAATCTTCAATCCACCACAAACCCTAGAGTTACCATCTCTGAATCGCCCTAGCTTTTTTTCTCAAGTTTCAGATCTTCCTTCCGTTTAAAAAAAATACAGAAAGATCAGATCTTGAAAACATGAGAGATTAGATCGAGCCGAAACATAGAAGGGGAATCTAGATCCAAACTTCATATCTCTAGATCTACAGATCTAGATCTGCACCTGTTTAGTCTCTAAGTTTTAATCAAGCCGAAGCAAACGCCTCAGATCTTTTGTTGCGGAATCGTCGATGATCGTCATCACACCTTCTTTCTTCTTCGAAAAAGACGGTAATGGAAGAGAACTTGGAGAAGGAGAGAGAAAGAAAGCAGATCCAGCATAAACTTCAGATCTACCAGCTACTGGAGATAAGAACTTCGGAACCATTTCTGGATCTGGACCCAACCGCTCCGTGCTACAAACGATCAAATCTTCACCATTTTTCTCCAAAGATTCGTTTTTTTTCTTCGCATCAAGCGATTCACCTCGCTTTAAGATCGTCACCTGTCCAAGAACAAAATCCCTCCCAGATTTCACATCATCAGAACTCCATTTCTTCGAAATCGAAGGTTCTGATTGATGAACAGGTTTCTTAGACTCCGGCCGGAAAACCTGTTTCCGGGAAGGTTTACGGGTACCAGAGTAAGATTTCCGGCGAGCTAAATCCGCCGGACCTACACTCAGATGCTTGATTAGAAAGTCCTGAGGGTACAAGATTTCGGTTCCCATGACAAACAACGGTAAGAAAAAATCTACAAATTTTGGGGGATTTTAAAGGGGAAAACGAGAAGGGTTTTGGGTTTCATTCCTGGATATTGCCTTTCTCCCTACCCATCTTCAACCTCCTTGAAGGGAGGAACTTCCTGCTCTGCTGTTCGTCATTTCTGAGCAGCTTCGTGGTCTTTTATAGAAAAAATGGTGGTTGGGACTTTGGAGTGTCCGCAACGCGCACCGACCTTCGCGTGAAGATAGAGGTAAAGCTGTCCTTTGAGCGTCCGACAAGTGGCTGACTGTAATAGGGCTGAACTTACCTTCTCCATTTAACGGTAGGTGTAGGTCCTGTTTAACGTTGTTTGGTTCTACTTCGCTTTCTCTTACTCTTTTTGTCATTTTCTGTAACGGCGTTAGCTTTCTTTAGGGTTATTTGTCCTTTTCTGATATTATTAGATGGGGCTCACTTCATTTATGAGTTATTGGTTAGGCCTACAATGGAGAGGATTTTTTCGAGTGGATGATAAGAGTGGAGTGATCTTGTAGGATGGTATGGTTGTGATTTGTGGAGGGTCTACTGTATTAATGAGAGCTCAGAATCACCATAATGTTCTTGGTTTTCAATGCTCGACGTGTGATTCACGTTGGTGGATTTGGTCTAAGGGAACTCTGAAAGGGTTTGGTTTGGAAAGCAGTCAACAAGAGAAATACTAGCCCCACAGTCTCAGAATTCATTTAAAAAAATCTCCATGCCTTCTCTTTGTGCAAGTAATTATATTGCGATGTCATAGGAATTTGGAGATAATATAACAAATCTTTACTATTATAAGTTTTTTTTTTTTTTTTGGTCAAGGTAATAATACCACAAGGCAAAGCTACAGAGGTACCAGATTTCTCCGAAATTTTCAAACTACCCTTACATAAAACAAAATTTTGATTTAATGTTTTACTTTAATTCTCAAATTACCTCTCACTCATCTATCGATTTAAATAATAGAATCACAGTCAATCGTGATTGAATTCAAGGAGAGTTCAATCACGATTGAACTAAAGGAGAGTTCAATCGCACCTACGGTTAACACGTGCCACCCGCTAGTATATATGAAAATAATTCATATCATAATATAAGATATAAGTTGTTAGGAGTGAAGTCAGAATTTTCTAATAAAGGGGGAACCCATGGTGATTGAAAATTATAGTAATTGTTAATGGATTTTGTGGCGAAAGATTAGATAAGTACGATATATTCTGATTGTAGGGAATTGGGGGTTTCAGGGCGTAGATCCGAATTTTTTGTTGACAACTAAGTTTTTTGGTCATTTCGTCCATATGTTTTGTACATATCTTATGAGTACTGTTTCTTATTGTTTACGGGACAGTTGTCCCATTACATCATAACTATGCTCAGTTAAATAATTAAATTAAATGGGTTAAGCTTAATTATAATTAATATGGGTCTAGATCCTGTCCAATTGCGATTGAATTCTCACAGTTCAATCACACTTACATAGCCCTCCTTTAACTCTAGTTAAGAACTTTTAATCGTTAGGATTAATTGTTTTAAAAACAAATGTTAGATTGTTGAATCTTAAGGGTAAGTAAATCTTAACCATAGTTAATGGAGGTTAAAAGAGACACAGGCCAAGTTCAATCAAATATGAACCCTATCTTAAAAAGAAATCGTAAAGTTTGGGGGCACTTGCCACCATTCCCAAGTTGTACCCTAATTATTATTTTTTTAATCTAATTTTCAAAAGTTGAGTGCGGGCACGACCCCCACAAGCCCCCACCTGGCTCCACCCCTATACTTGGTTTACCTACCATAGGGCTACCTACATCCACGATCGAATCGATCTGAAAAACCTTCACTATATTACAACCAAGATTACAACCTTAAAAATTCTCACACGGTCTTTGAATAGCTCTCACATAGATCAAAATTGTTCTCTCTCACAAATAAAACCTCAATCGAATACGTTTAGGAAACTCTGAAATACATAATAAAACTTGAAACTCCACAATTTGCTCGAGCCAAACATAATCTCGTTTGATCTAAATACATTTAGAACACTCTGAAATACATAATAAATCTTGAAATTCTCCGTAATTTTGCTCGAGCCAAACACAATCTTGCTCAAGCGAGGTTGCCAAAAACAGAATATCAAATGTTTTAAGGTGTAAAGATAACCACTCAAAATCCAAATCCTTTAAGGTGTAAGGATACCAACTCGATTCATTTGAAATGTAAGGATACCAACCTGAATCCTTTAAGGTATAAGGATAATCAACCCCAATCTTTTGAGGTGTAAGGAAAACCAACTCGAGTCGTTTGAGGTGTAAGGATAACCACTCTTGAATACTAAGAATCCCAAGATAAGCCATAAGCACGCTCTTCTTCTCAAAAGTCAAAATGAGGGCTCGCCATGAGAGCAAACTTGTTCTCCCTAAAAACCCTAAAAACTCACATCTCAACCGTTTATACTTAATAATCCAACACCCTAAGTCTAATTATAAACATAAATCAAATCCTAAAGTAATTGGGAATTTCTTAAATTCTCATTCTAACAAATAACTTCGTAATAGAAGCTTACACACAGGCTTGAGCCAACCTATTCAAAAATTGTAAAATTAAGCCCAAGCCTATCCCATTGAAGCTAATATTTTTTTCTTTTTTTGCCCAGTCTAGGGATAGGAGTTAGTATCTGCTCTACGAAAGTGGGGGGAAATCACAATGACCACCTGCACGGGGCTTGAGCCTAGAACCTCCCTCTAATGAGGGGACACACTACTATTGGGCTAGTTTCATGGTTGCATTTTGACGCTAATAAATTAAAGCAACAATTTCTATAAGGAAAAAAAAAGTTATTGCTTTAACATGTTTTTTTGTTATAATACGAGTATCCTAAAGTAATTGGGAATTTCCTAAATTCTCATTCTAACATATAACTCTGTAATAAAAGTTCACACACAGGCTTGAGCCGACTTATTCAAAAATTGTAAAATTAAGCCCAAGCCCTATCCCATTGACGTTAATAATTTTTCTTTTTTTGCACAGTTTAAGGATAGGAGTTAGTATCTGCTCTACGAAAGTGTGGGGAAATCACAATGCACACCTGCATGGGACTCGAGCATAGAACCTCCCTCTAATGAGGGGACACTACCATTGGGCTAGTCCCATGGTGTATTTTGAGGCTAATAAGTTAAAGTAACAATTTTTATAAGAAAAAAAAAAGTTATTGCTTTAACATGTTTTTTTGTTATAATAATGGGTATCCGGGCCTCTTAAAGCACCCGGCTAAATTCCACAGACCGTGTAAATCCCCTCACTCTATACAATCAAGATAGCCGGGATAAATTACCAAGGGTGGCCAACAAGGGGAAGAGACTCGAACTCAAGACCTCCACTTCCAGAGGCATGGTGTTGACCATTAGCCCAAACCCCTCTTTGGTTTATTGCTTTAAATAAGCATGTAGAACAACATGTGTTACAAAATTCTAAGAGTGTTCGTCTAAAGGGAGTATTACTTATTAATCGCCATTACTCTTAATTTTCAATGAGTATCATAAGGTTGTTTGTCCTGTTAAACTTGGGGAGCAATTAAGCCATCCAATCTCTTTCTAATGATGAAAGCCTACCAAGTCTTCTTATTGAAAATAATAAGAAAAAAAATCGTGATTAGTCAACCCTGCATTTCGCTATTGACCGCTATACTCTTGTGTATCTTTTAACCCATTTTAATTATAGTTAAGTTTAACTAAATTTCATCAAAAAAAAAAAGGCTTTATATATTCTTAACTAAAACTAATGGTGAATGAGTGAATTCTAAGGGTGAGTGAATCTTAATCATAATTAGCGAGTCATAAAAAGAGAGCGTGTACCAATGTCGTGCAGCCCGTTAACCCTTTATCTATACCCCGGAATTCTAAAGGTGTTGATGTGGCACCTCTAAGAACATGTGATTTTAGAGGATAGTGATAGGAGGGATATAAAGAAAATATAGAGACATTAATCTATTAGAAAGATTTTAGGGAATTATGATAAGAGAAATTTTAAGGGATTGTGATAGAAGAGATAAAAATAAGATGGAGAGAGAATATAGTGATGTATTAAGTCTTTTTTTGGGTAATTGACATATTAAGTTATGAAAGAGATTTTAAGGGCTTGTGATAAGAGTGATAGAAAGAAAAATGATACTGAGAGAATATAGACACGTATTAGGTCATGAGAGATTTTAAAAGATTGTGATAAGAGGGCTGAAGAGAGTTGGTAGATATTTACTTTTTTTTTTTTTTTACACCTATGCATTGCAAGAGTCAAAGTATGGTAGAGATTCATTTATTTATTATATTTTATTTTTTCAGACCGTGCATCGCACGAGTCTTATACTAGTTTCTCATAGGGAAATAGTTAACATACCCATGAATTCTATTTTCAAACCTAAGTTGGTGAGTATTTAAGAGGAGGGCATCCACCAATGAGATGGTGCCTGGTGAGCATTTAAGAGAAAAGCATCCACCAATGAGGTGGAGCCTTAGGTTTGGAATTCATGGGTCGGCCTATCACTACTCTTTCCCATATAACAATATTGTTCACTTAATTACTAGTTGTTCTTTGATCAATATCTCATCTTATTAATGAAAAAGAGAGGAAGAAAACAAACTAACATGCTCTACTAGTTTACAAGAAAGTAAACCAAGTATGGACTAACAACTCTTCCTACAACCTTCGCTCTGAATGCTCGCGGACCTAGTACAAAATGCTCTGGATTTCCTCCCTTGATCTATGAGGGCCTACCCATTCCAAAACTACCCCACGGACTAGTTATATAAAGAACTTTGAGAAGGGGACCGCCTAGCTTTTTTTAAAAAAAAATTTTAAATACCGTGGATATCATGAACCTTGAAAGCTCAAGTTAGTCCCACAGGCTAACATAGGGGATCTCCTAGCTGACCGAACGTGTTCCTTTTAACTATGGTCAAATTTAATTAAATTATGATTAATATATATTTTTATTTTTCTAAAAATAAAAATCAAGGTTGGTCCTTGGATGGGCGAATAGGGTGAGTAAATCTTAATTAAGAAATGGAAAACGACCGGTCAGTTTAGAAGCTGGCACAGTGACCTCATTGGTTCAACCCCCTTTTTTTTTACGATCCATCAATTGTGGTTAACCCCCTAAAGTTGAACAATCTAACCATGATTTTTAGAAGAAAAAAAAACAAAAAATAATATTATTAATTTTAATTTAGTTAAGCTTAATCATGGTTAATCAGGAGTTAAAAAGGACATGGGGACACTTGGGTCAGCTTAGAAGCGGAGGGTCCGCCTCTCAGGACTGATCCCAATACTTAACCACGGTTAGACTCATCTTAATTCTTAACCACAGTTAGAAGTGTTGAAAAGGAGCGCGTGGACCAATGAGATGGCTGACCAAGCCGAGCTTCTTTTTCCATTTCCCTTATTCAAACGGGCTATACAGCTGGATATAGTTGACAGGATCTTTATTGGGCTGGGTTCGGGTTTGTCCTTTTCAACCTTTTTAGGTTCCGGTTCCAAATGATCTACTCAACCGAATACGACGACCCGTAATCACCCCTGTTCCTCTTTTGTTATGTCCCTCTCATCCTCATTGTATTCTCTATGGTATCTGGTTCATCCCTTTCTGTTCCATCTTTTTCCTTGCTTATTATTTTTTTTTGTGGTCAAATTTTCTCTCCTACTCAAGACAGCTACTTATGACTAAGAATGATATTTTTTGACCCGACCCGCCAACCCATCTGTGAATAGACAATACATTACATGGTATGTAATTACGGATTAAATTTATAAGGTATTGCATGATTGCCTGCTAGCATTGCCATATTCCATAAATTACAAATCAAATATAATCTCTATATTTTAAGCAAAAAATAATAAAATAAAAACTTTGAGCAAGACAATACAAGAAAAGTAATTTAAAAATCAAAAACACTTTTGGCATCTCTATCTCTGTGTATAAAGCAATTGAATGAGTCAAGGGTTCTTACTTCTATAACATGCTACTAGAAAGGAGACATGTCCATTTTTTAATGTTTTTTTTAAATATTTTTAAAAACTAATTTTCTGTCATTTTCCAATAAAGAAATGTGGGTGGAGCTGATTTTGAGGGTCCACCTTATTCCACAATTATTTCCCATTAAGAAAAAAAAAAAGCCCGAAAAAAGAGAGTAGGAAATCAAATTCTGGGGAACATTTTTTGAAAAGTGGGGTCAAATTATCTTTCTTTATTAGAAGTGAGTTGGAAGGAAGCAATAATGCTCTCCTGTCTCTTTCTTTATTTCTAGCTTTTAAATTGTCTGTGCAGAGGAGATTGAAAGCATCCACTTAAAATAAATTTAAAAAAAAAAAAAAACTAAATCTTTTGAGAAAGAATCTTGGAAGCTTTATACGAGTATCTGAACTTTTGAGTATCAAAGCTAAGTTGAGTTCCTTCTGTCTCTCACCATGGCCATGTTTATCTTAAACTTTGTTTAAGAGCTTATGTGAAGTGCACACTTAGTTGCAGGTCTATTTGGTGTAAGTGTAGTTCGGATTATCCTATCGATAAGCTATAGATTTACAAACTTATTTTGTATGACAGTTGCCCGCATATCGTTTGATTCAAGCGATTAATTAGATTGTTAGGATCACTTCCCATTTTCTGGTTTTTGGACTATGACATTTGAATTGACTAGAAGGGACTTTTAAACAAATATGGGGTTATCTGGTCTGGGAAATTCTGGTTTAAGATCTACTGCATTAGATCGGGCCCACTGTCGAGTAATGGGATCTATACTGTTGGATGCAAATCCAGTGCTGCAGATGAATCGAGGATCTAAACAAGTTCCTTTCTTTAATTCTAGTTATTGAAAGTTCTGTTTTCAACTTAATATCTGAAAGTTTCCTTGAACATTTTATGGGTTTATAGTCATGGTTGGTGAACTTCTTTCAGAGTGAGGACTGATCCCATAATTTAATTAAACAGGGCTCTATGCTGCGACTATGATGTCATGGGTGAAGAGAAATATTATTGAATTCTCAAGATGATTACAAAGAGACCCAACTAGGGTTTATATAGAGATTACATTCACCTCAAGATAGAAACCTAATCTAATCAAATCCTTGATTGATGCTAACCCAATATTGTGTATCTCATTGATATTATATCATTATTTTCCTAATACTCCCCCTCAAACACATCAGGATTGAGATCTTCATGTATTTGCCACAAGTCGAGTACTCCTCACCCCTGACCTTCTTAGATAATTTGTTGATGAATAGGTCTGTGTTTGGTGGTCATCGCCAATCTGTGAAGTCCATCTCTATCGCATCTCGCTCATTCTTGAATCTGTCGGAACCGGTGGCCCACTAGATAAGTCTATCATGATCTTCTCCCAAAGCACATGAAGTATGACCTACGATTTAGGTCTTCAATAAATGAAAAGATAAAGAAAGATCGTGGGGCATGAGTATGAGTATGAGAACTATGGATTGTAAATGTATAGAGGATGATAGTAGAGTTTTTATTTAAAACAAAAATAAAAATCAAAGGTTTCACACCCGGCGGGTGGTGGCGGCATCACCCGCCAAAAAAACGGAATAAAAAAAAAAAAATCAAAATAGCTGGCGGAATAAATAAATTGGATTCTATTGAGAATTCTTGAGTGAATTACAATAACCCATAAAGAGTTTAAATAGATAACCCAAAACTCTTAACTTGGAAAGACAATATTAAAAATAATCATAATATGTTAAATATACTAATCTAAGATTATCTATGAGATCTTGTGTATCTCATAAATCTTACATCTAGGGGTGTCAAAGGGCCGGGTTGGGGTAGGGCCGGGGTCAACCCTAGCCCTACCCTTCCTTATAAGAGTAGAGCCCTAGCCCGGCCCTAGCCCTTCAAGGGCCGGGGTTGATTGGGCCCTAGCCCGGGCCCTCAAGGGCCGGGGCCAAGCCGGGCCGGCCAAAGGGCCGGAAGAAAGAGCGGAATTTTTTTTTTTTCATCTAAGATAATAAATTTTTTTTTACTATACCGACTGTCAACCTTACATGGAAATGGATACCCTCCTCTTTTATTCAGGTTTGGGATCAACATTGCAACAAAAAGAGCAATGACAGAGTTTTAAAAAAAATTTCTTTATCAGTGACAGTTATGCATAATAAACCAAAACATAGTATAGGTAAACAAGTAGAATAATAAAACTATATAGAACAAAATTGAAAATATGTTTAAATATAAAACTGAAAGTAGAGAGTAAGATATGAGAGAGAGAGAGAAATGATCGATGAAGAGCCGAAGTGGTATGTGGCCTGTGTGATTGAAGTTGAAGAATGAAGAGACAAAGTCTTAGAATGTGAATACAGGGTTTGGTCTGTGTTAGGTTGGTTTTTATAAGGTCTTTAGTTAGCGCAATTACAAACATAGCCCTACTTTCATAACGTTAATGAAAAGTTAAAGGGAGCATATTAGTAAAATTATTAAAAAATATTTATCTTAAGATAAAGTAGGGCCGGGCCGGGCCGGGAAGGGCCGGACAGGGGGAACCCTAGCCGGGCCCTAGAGAACAAGGGCTTCCAATTTTTTGGCCCTGCCCGGCCCAAGGGCTGGGGTAGGGCCGGGCTTTGGAGGGCTTTGGAGGGCCGGGCCGGGCCGGGTACCCTTCTATATGGGCTTTTTTGACAGCCTTACTTACATCATTATTTCCCTAACATAATATTTACCCAATACTCCACCTCAAACAAATGAGAATCGAGATCTTCATGAGTTTGCCACAAGTCAAGTACTCCTCACCGTTGATCTTTTTTGATAATTTGTTGACGTATAGTTAGAACATCCAACTGTACTTGGTGGTCACCGTCAATTTGTAAAGTCTATCTTTATTGCATCCCGCTCATTTTGAGTTTGTCAGAGCCGGTGGCTCACTACATCAAGCTATCATGATCTTCTCCCAAAGCACATGAAATATGAGTCACGATTTGAAGAAAAACTCTTATTAGAGAGGTTTTCAATAAATGAAAAAAAAAAAAAAAAAAGATCCATGAGTATGAGTATGATCCTTGGGTGGTAAAAGTATAGAAGATCATAATAGGGTTTTTATTAACAAAAAAAAAATAAAAATCAAAAGTTTTACACCCAGCAGTTGATGACAGCACAACCCGCCAAAAAAGAGGAATAAAAAAAAAATCAAAATAGGTGGTAGATCACCCGCTCTCATACCATGAAGAGAAATTGATATTACTGAATTCTCAAGATGATTACAAAGAGACTCAGTTAGGGTTTATTTAGAGATTACATTGACCTTAAGATAGAAACCTAATCTAATCAAATCCTTGATTGATGCTAACCCAATATTATATATGAGATATTGTGTCTCATAGATATTACATCATTATTTTCCTAACATAATATTTCCCTAATAATGGGCTCAATCCTAAGCTACTTTTGTTTGATTGGTGGCGGTAAATTGATTGATATTCCAAGAAATCCTGATAGATGGGAAATCCTAGTTAGAACAGAACAGTTTCTTGGAATTTACTGCTTAATTGATATATTGAACTACCTATCTTAATAGCTTTTTAAAATCTGAGTATCTTACAAAGTGAAGTTTTAAGCCAAATTAAACAGTTCGATATGGAGTATGGTATCTTACAAATGGCGTTTATTCTTCTATTATTTTCTTTTCTTTGGTGCCTGGCCATTACTGCCCTGACTGCTGTAATGGCGTAATATTTTCAGTGTTATGTCCCGTATTTTATATATTTTATCTGATGAAAAGATAATAGCTGTTATTATAATATAACATAAAATATATTGGCTATTAATTTTATAACGATAACGAAAAATGATTTCTTACTCATTTTTTCGTTTGAAATAGAGGTTAAACTCTAGTCTCAACTTAGGAGACACTACTACTTCTGCTTAAACCCTGTTTTAAAATTAGACTAAATTTTAGGCCAAGGATACAGTCATTAGAAAAGGATTTAGAAGAGCTTTCTAATAAGTCCAAGATCACCATATTTGATTACAATCCAGGAGGATACTGCCAAAAAATCACAGCATTTATATCTATACATAGGGATATGATATCAATTTAAAGCTGCAAATAGCTAATTTGTAGAGAAATCTTTTGTTTCCAAGATTGTCTTGCTTGGTGAAATCCCCATCTCCACATCTCTAAACCTATGGAGATGGTGATCTGCTCACCAAGAGCATCTATGAGTTGAGCCTAGCTTTATCATCTACTGGAACTAGTTACAATGGGAGATTCCAATTTGATTTCATAAATTGAGCCAAGTATAATGCCCCAATCCATTTTCTTGTTGCATGGTTCTTGCATTACATCCCTAATCAATTTAACCAAAGAGAAGGAACATCATAAAAAAAAATTCTCAAACAAAAAATTGGTTACTCCTTGAATATTTGTTTATTTTCTTTCCCCTCTCTAGGAGGTTAGGTATTCATGGAAGCCTGAATTTCTTCCAAAGTTCGTCCCTTGGTCTCAGGTACTATCTTCGCCACGAACAAAATAGCTAGTGCATTAATGGCAGCATAGAGTACAAAGGTACCTGAAAACCATAGAAATTAAAAAGTACTTACACTCAAATAAATAATCAACTTATGCTAATTTGCACCAGTTAGCTCCAATCAATAATCAGAAAATCCCATTAGACCGCGAAATCATGAGTCCCAAGTCAAGTACTCATCCTGGTCCTTGCACCCGAAGAAAATTATGACTTTAATCATTTTCTAATGGTTGCTAAGCTACCTATTTCCTGGGTTCAAGCTAGATTTTTACTGTAAAAACAAAAATGGAGAATGGCACGACTTTTTCTTACCATAGGAGCTCCAATCCATGAGAAAGTTGAAAGTATATGAAACTACCCATGACCCAAACCAATTCACCAGAGTCACCATGCTTCCTGCTGTTCCCTTTACATTTATTGGGAATATCTGCAACAAAGACAACTTTCAGGTGAAAATCATGATTCCATATGCATTAAAAGGAATATTGGGTTTGTGAATCTCAAGTTACCTCAGACATTATAACCCAAGGAACTGCTCCCATGCCCATGGAGAAGGAACCTGTGTATACCTGATCTCATGACGAAAGCATAAACTGAGTAAAAAACCATATTAATTTAAGCTCAGAACAATGCAACAAGGTAGAAATATGGCTAATTTGGCTTGTGCTTCTCAAGGCTCGGGTGGTTTTAATTTTATTTTTATGTACCTTATCAAGTTCATGAATCTATCAAATTGGATAAAGTGGGGTATGGAAATATTAGGATTAAATAAATGTTGTAATCTCTTTGTTTTCATGGGGTTTTGTTTTATGTCGTCCCTTTTTTTTGTACTTTTGAATGATTGTGATTCAAAATTAATTAAATAAAAGAAATTAAATATTAATTTATTGAATTTTATTATAGCCATTTAAGACTTTAATGGTGAGAAATGCTTCAAATGTTTATTGTCACAATTATTAGTCACTAATGTGACATTTTTAGAATTCCAAAAAACCTAATTAGTTTTCTATATATACTATGTATTTTCCCATCTAGTAAAAGAGAGAAGATTAGAAAAGTTTTTCTCAACTATTATGTTTGAGAATTTTTCTTTGAGAGATTGCTGGGTAAGAAAGAGAGAAGGTGTGCAACTATAGGTTATGCACGCCTACAGTCAGGGTTAGATTTGTGTGGAGCTGTTGTATTCTGGAGGCATCGTAGGGGGAGCGAAAATTCTTAAAGAGAGCAACGTGATCCGTGCCTCACTTCACACAAGCTACCAATTGTCTAACAAATTTTTTAAAGTGCAGGAATTTCTAGAATAATGGTTGATCAGAGACTGTATTGTTTAGATAGCGATTACAGGTAATTTACCCCTATGGGAACAACATTTTTTCCTCCTCTTGTAAGCTCATTTTCTCTATCTAATAAAAAAGTAGGAGTCTACCAAACCCCCCACCCTCTCCAGGCAGCATTGCTTAAAAATAAAATAGAAAGCACTTCCAATATGTTTACTACTGATTTATCTTACCACTAAGCCGGCTAGAGCAAGTACCGGTACCCATTCCAGTGACAATTCATGGACCTGAATCACAGAAGGGACTTGATGTACTAAGAGAAACTATAAAAACTCAAAAGTACATCGAAGTTATCTAGAATTTAACAATTTGTCAAACTACCTTCATATAGAATGATGTGCCGGCTAAAATGCAACCTACAACCAACCCTGATGCAGAAGCCTGAAAATACAAAAGAATGTGTATAATCATAAAGGACTGCCAATGTGGAATAGGACTTTAGAGCCAAAGATTTCAGATAGATTAGTGCTTACAAATAGAAGAGGCCTTCTTCCAGTTCTGTCCACTAAGAATGCGCCAAATGCCGTAATAGGAAACTGCAAAATGAAATTAATCATCTAAAGCGATTCTGGAAGAAAGAGGAAAACTTGATTTTCAAGAACATTGAGAGTGAGAGTTGAAAACCTGTACACAAGCATAGATAATAGTTCCAACATTGGAAGGAAATCCTGAGAGAATACAGATGCATCAACAGTAAGTACAGGTTCTTATTAATAGAGATCAAGAAAGAATAATCTCAAGTAAGAATTGTATCTTTACCTACAGACTCGAAAATGTGGCTTACGTAGAAACCAATTCCATTGATCCCCCCAAATTGTTGAAACACCATCAAACCAACTCCAACCTGATCATCCAAAATCACTAATTAAAAAAAAGGAGAAATAGAAGAGAAATGAAATTTAAAGCTCAGTTATGCTTTTAAGTAAAGAACTATATATGGAATGAAGTATATAATGTTAAAATGGATTAGCTGAAATTCATGTAGCCTTTTGGATTTAAATTTCGATAAGCTTCATGCTATTATTCAATTTTTGAGCTAGTAAAATACAACTTACAATGACAGAATGCAAATATCTTCTCTCAAACAAGTCCAAAATTTTGGATTTTGGGAGATGCCGGAGAGTTTCTATGTAGTCCTGTAAAGCACTAGTGTAGTTAGTCCATCATCGCTTTTACCTTCTATCAGAAAGCTTGACTGTTTTCAAATAAAAGTTATTAGAGTAAAGGTGAGAACTAACTTGGATTTCTGCGGCTTCTTGAGAAACATCTGCGTCCTTGCCACGAAGCTTCTGTAGTGCAACTTCAAACTCTTTCTGGTGACCGACCTTTGCCTGGAAAACAGGTAAATTTACAATTTATATGTGCCACATTCTTCAACTAAAAAAAGAGAGCAATGCTATGTCCAATTTCCGATCGTCCACTCTTTGGTTGTCTTTACTAATTTTAAACAAAAAAGACAAAACAAAAGTGGTGGGACCCACTATTTTGTTTTCTTATATAAAAGTAGGGGAGAGTGGACGACCGGAAAGTGGACGTAGCATTGCTTAAAAAAAAGGGAAAATGTGCCGCTGTCATCTACTTTGATGACTTACCAGCCATCTAGGAGACTCTGGAATTAAAAAGAGACCCAAAAGCAGAACAATGCATGGGATAACTCCTGCAATTCATACAATCAATCCATTAATTACTTGCCATATTAATAATATAATCCTCTCTAAATCTGTTTTCTTTATATTTCTCCTTGTTTACTTCTCTTGTTCTGTACACCCCATCTTTTTTACTTGAATGAATAAAAATCACAACAAGAGTACTTGAATTTACCAATTAGTGCAAGTGTTCTCCATGTAACAACTGTTCCTACTATGAAGGTAATCGACGCTCCACCAACTATCATAAGCTGCAGAAGAAGTAGACAGTAAGTATACTTAAATTCAACATGATGTAAAGACTCACTGCTTCCCTTCCAATGACCAGCTTCTGCATCAAGATCTCCACCTGATTCATAGTCGCAAGCCCCCCTCTAAGATTCTTTGGTGCTATTTCAGCTATAAACACAGGTACCTGTTTATTCATCAAACTAAATTTTTAGAACTGAAAAAGAGTGCTGAAAGATACGGAGAAATTTACTAATATGTCCAATATAACATACTAATGGAATTTGGGAAAGGCTAGTGATACACTTAACAAAACCAGCTAAGAAGAAGAAGAAGAAAAGAAAGGGGAAAGAAGAGAGAAGCATACCACGTATGAAAAAACACCCATCCCATATCCTGTGCACAATCTTCCAATGTCGAGCGGCACTACTCCCTTCAGTGAGAGCCAAACATAGAGAATCAGACAATAGTATAGAGCTGAAATTTTAGACAGTTAAAGTAGAGAGTGAAGATGATGCAAGTATTTGTGATAAGATGATGCAAAACCTTAGCAAGGTAGACTGCAAGCCATCCTGCAATGCAGAAAATGGATGACATCCTCATTGCCTGCTTCCATTGAACAACAAAATTTAGGAGAGGGAGAGGACTAAAAGGGGAAAGCAATTTAAAAAAAAATTTAACATTAAAAATTAAAACTAGTACACTGAACTCTGCTAATGCTTAATTATAGAGGATTGATCTCCCTCTACTTACCCCTTTTCTACCTATGAAATCAGCAATACTACCACTTGTCACTGCTCCAACCATTGCACCAATAGTTGCTATGGATCCGAAGAGAGAGAACTACAAAGTTACACAAAAGTAAGAACAGTTACTTATATTTGGATTATAGAGTTTCAGTACATGGTGTTACACTTATACAGTCTTTTAGTTCCATAGCAAGTCCACAATGAATTTAGCAAAAGAGTGTGCTATGGAATTGTCATAGATAATTTGATAGGAAACAAAAATATAGAAAACTCATTGAATTTCATGGGTTGGGAATTTACCTGTCAAATCTGATAATTATGTTGAGTATAATTTTAACACCGGGCATTAGGCATATGATATCAAAGTTTAAATGGTTATCTACAACAGAGCATAGAGCTAATTGCTAATTGGTGACTGAAATTTGTACTGGATATAAAAGGATGCCCATTTCACTACTAGTGAAAGTTATGAATGTATATGCCTAATTGGTGACTGAAATTTGTACCGGATATAAAAGGATGCCCATTTCACTACTAGTGAAAGTTATGAATGTTTATGCCTGAAGACAGCTTAGCCATATCCCTCCACATGTATTTTTCGTGTGGTAGGCATGCTTATCAGTTTTTACCCATTCCTGAACCAGCTATTACCCAAAATTTGCACCACTCAAATGATCCTAAATTCCCAACTGCCCAATGTATGTTCTTCTTCCAACCATTTTCTGTATTCTTTCTGTTAGTAGATGGCCTCTGTTGTACAACAGATAGACACTGACCATGTCGAAGAGTCTGAGTATCTCAAGTGTTGAAAATAGCCCCAAAGCTACACCAATCAGGCGGCCTCTTTCGTATTAGTGTTGAAGTCTTCACCTAGCATATCCTTTCGCACCGGATTGTCTAGAACTCTGGAATTCCTTCAAAAGTATCATTTTTCTTTTGGATAGCATCACTAATGATTATCTCAAGAGTAGAGGCTGGAGATTGGCTAGTCGTTGTGTAACTGCAATGTAGCGAAGGTGACGGTAGACCACCTTCTCTTGCATTATCATCTAGCATCTACCATATAGTGCTCCTACAGTGCCCAACTTGGAGTTGTCTGAGTTCCTCCCTATTCCTTTCGAGGCTTCTTATCTTGCTGGTCATTGGTGGCTCTAGATCAGTGTTACCTAGTTCGATGGGCACTAGGACGAACCGCGAACTGGTTCGAAGCGAACCAATTCACGGTTCGGTTCGGTCTAATTCGGAGTTGTTGAGCGAACCGGGTTATAAGGGGTTTCATAGTCACGTAAACTAATTAAAAAAAATGAAACAGTACTCTTCTAAGAAATGTCTCAAGAAAAGTAATCTCTCTCCTTTTTGCATCAGGTCACATAACCTTTTATTTGAATTGATTATTATCTCTCATTCTCATTACACTTAATGTACTTTTGGTTTCCATTATGAAAGGAAATTGCCTGTCAGCAATGGTTTACGCCCCACATTTTAATTGTGGTTAATATTTACTTAACCCTAGGGTAAGCACTCTAACCGTAGTTTTTTTTTTTAAAAAAAACAAAATCTTAACTTCAATTTAGTTAAGCTAACTAGGGACACAAGGACATGGGGTAAGTTAGGTAGTGGACCTATGGTCCGCTAATTACTGCTAAGCGAATTAAGTTAGTGAACCAAACAAAAAATTTAAGCGAACTGAAAAACGAATTACCTCATCCTACCCCTAGCGAACCGGGTTCACTCTAGAGTGGCGAATTGCGTACCCGAATTCGAACCAAGCGAGCCAGCGAACCAGGTAACATTGCTCTAGATCACTCAGAAGTGTAAGTTTGGCTCCCCTCCCAGGGGCAATCAAATGGGCATTTTGGAACGAGAGGAACATGAAGATATTTGAAGTTGTTTCTTTGCCTATCGATTCGATTCATGTGGTGGTTTGTTTGTATTTTCTAGATGCTTTGGGGGAGGTACTGGGTTCCTTTCCCGAGAGGGTGGGAGTTTGTATATACTCTTCACCTACCCACTAACTGAACAGATACTAACACCTATCCGGCGTTGCGACCTAAACGTATATCTCGAACCAAAAAAAAGTTAGAATAGGGGCCCCATTGGGATTTTGGGGGTGTTGTCCTATTCATCAAAGTAGGGTCATGGGGTCCATCGGTAGCATTTGTTATGTGTCAACTTTTGTTTTCCGTATGCTTCTTTTTGTCTTGTTGGTTTGCCATTGGTAATCTCTTTTGTATATCTCTTCTTTTGTTAATATAATTTAACCTATGGTTTACTTTTTCCGTATGCTTCTTTTTGTCTTGTTGGTTTGCCATTGGTAATCTCCTTTGTATATCTCTTCTTTTGTTAATATAATATAACCTATGGTTTACTAATAAAAAAAACCAGATGTTCCTTATCATCAAATCAATTAGTTCTAGAAATGGATGGACATGACTCTAATGACTGTCCAAAAGTAGGCCACTAGTTGGGATTTTTTTAAGATTTGCATAATCATGTGCAGCACCATACTATGTTGATCTTGATTTTAAATTGGTTTTTTAAATTAATAAAACCGGATCATTAGGATCCGGGGTTTTGGTTTTGATTAAGGACTAAAACCCCCCATGATTTAATCTTTCTTTAGGTGGGTGTTTGATCTCCTAAAAGAGAGAAAACACACACTTTTAGTGTTTTTCCCTTATTTCTTAGTTCACTTCAGAAAAGTAGAGAAAATCTAAAGGGTTTAATTACCCCATTGTTTGCTTAGTTGTTAACAACTAAGCATGTGGTGTAGACTATTACCCACCAAATCTTTTAGACGATATCTTGGGTAGCGAGCGCGAGCGCACACTCACAGACTCGGGTGCGGTTGCGGGTGCGGGCATAGGGCTTTGGGCTATGAGGCGCACTTTGCACGTGCGCATCGTCACGAGTAGCTTGGGTCGCTATTTATTTTGACTAAATCAGGACCATCCATCTAATCAGAACCGTTGATCAAGATTGACCCTGATCGGATGATCATCGTGGTTGATCAGAGTCGTCTGATCAAGTCTCAGACTCAGATTGGATCTGGGCCGTCGGATCTGGGTGTGTGAGATCTAAGGACACACATAGGTGTGTCAGATTAGACCTAATAAGTGCTTGGTTCAGTGGGTGTAGGCCCATAATGAGATGGTCTGACCAAGGCCTGACCCAGAGTGCCAAGTGGCCTCAACATGGCCTGACTGGGACAGGAAGGGCCTAGCCAGGTGGCTGAGCCCAGGCACATGCGTTAAGGCCTTGGTTCTCTATAAATAGAGGGCCTTGGTGAGGTTCTGGCTTCTATTGGAACTCAGACCAGACCAGATCCGTGGACCCAGTCCAGTGAGCCAAGAAGGAGACCAGTGAGCCACCAGACCAGAGTAGGTGCAACCTGGTCCAGTCTACTTTGAGTCAGCCATGGCCCATCAGGATGACTCCGTACCAGGGACCTCTTAGGAGGACCCTAACCTAGAGATCTCCATTAATGGTGGACCTTGAGCTCAATGGAGAAGATGATGACCTTGACCCATATTCCAGAGGCCCAGAACCAGACCCAGCAGGTTGTCCGGATCGATCCAGATCCATGGATACCAAGAAATGGACTGCTATCCAGCTCCTGATGAGGTTGCAGAATGCCTTCGGGCTTCTCAACTGTCCATCATAGATCAGTCCACATGTGGATTATTCGATTGTCCGATCTGGGATTCCAGATCGAGTAGAACAATGGATCAGTCCTTCATAGACAGAACCATCTTGGTGACCATCCGATTTCGGGTGATCCTACCATATCCACATGATGGATCCTATAAGGATCATCATACCCAAACATGGGTATCTTGTGGAATGGATTAATCTGGATAAGCCTAATCTTGTAACCAAATGATTTTGGAACATGATAAAATCGGATTAACTAAAGCCTTGTAACCAAACAGTTTCGGATTAAGTTAAAAATGGATTAACTTAAAACTGTAACCAAACAGGACTTAAGACAGAATTGATTCTGGCCAAACCAGAAAATAGATTCTGTGCAGAATTGATTTTAGACAGAATCAGAATCTATAACCAAACAGAATAGGTGCAGACCTAAACTAGAATAGGCTAAAACAGGATTAGACCAAATCAAAGTGAACCTAACCCTGTAACCAAACAAACCCTTAAACCCTGAGGGGTAAAATGGTAATTTTAAAATTCTCTAACAAATTAGATATTCTCTTCCTATTTATCCAATGGGACTTTAGGACATTTGGATTAATGGCAAACCCTAATTAAAATGACATATATAAGTATATATTTAATTTTAAAGGACATCATAAAGGAAAATCAATACCCAGTCTTCTACTGAGTAGTACAAACTCGTTGGGATGATCGGAGAGAATCCAAGCTGAGTTGTATCCCGGAGATAGAGCTATCACATCCCTTGCACATGGGAGGCTTCGACTATCTTCAAGAAAGACTCATTTGTAGCACCTCTCAGCGAAGCGATTCTCAATTATAATTAATTATTTAACTGCATTATTATCTGTCTATATTTGCTAAGTGGCTATGTGTGCAGGGATTTAGTCCAATTACACCAACATACTATATACTTCTTCTTATGTCTACCTAAAGTCGCCATACATTTCTAATAATCGGAAGGTTCCCTGGCAATACATGCTGCAGAAGCTCATCGTTCTGGACTGCCATTGGCAATGGCTTTATCAACTGTTCAAAGGTAGGCATTTGGAATGTATAGTGGGTGTGATTAGGTTTGCATTCAAGTCAAGCTGGCTCATGAGTTCGGCTCAGCTAGTTCAAGCCAAGCTCAAGCTGATATTTTAGACTCGAACAACCAAGCCAATTAACTTTCATTTGAGCTTGAAAGTTTAAACAAACCAAGCTTGAGCCAAACCCTAATTGATTCGGATTGGCTCAAAGCTTGGCTCGTTTAGGGCTTGAATCGAAGTATATTTTATTATTATAATTATTATATATATAACATTTTTTGGTAATATTATTTATATTAATATATAACAATACTTTTTACTTATAAATAAGTAAAAGTTAATAATAACAAAAGAAAGTTGAGAAGTTAAAAGCAAAAACTCTAACCCAAACTCTGTTCTTTTGAACCGACTATCCTCAAAACTGATTTTTGTGTATGATTAATTTTGTGTTTATTGTATTTTAATTTAATAATATATGATTTTATTAAATCATGTAAAATTAATTAAAATAACCTAAATGTCGAATCGAATCAAGCTTGAGCCAGCCCGAGCTTGGCTTGGCTTGAAAAGCTTACGCTCGAGCTCGATCAAGCTTGTTCAATCCAAACTCCAACCTAAACATTTGAGGTTGAGGTCGGATCAAGCTCAAGCCAAACTCGAGCATGTTCAAACCAAGCTCAAGCTTGGCCAAGCTCGAATACAGTTATAAGTGATATTGGACTAATTTTTTGAAGAAAATGGTACCCAACCAATCAGATCATAACACAATAATTATACTCCCATGTAGACTGAAAAACAGAAAAATGAGGTAAGTAAAACTGCATTTTTTTTCTTCATACTGTGGCAGTATCAGGCTCCCTTCAGCCCTAAAGGCCAAGCTGACAAAAATCCTATAAAGACATAGGTGGGAATGACTAGATTCTGCCTTTTCTCAGTTATATAATATTTGGCTCATGCTAAGGAGCCCTCAAACCTTATCCCCACTCATTTGTGCAATAAACCCCGCCAAGTCAGCATTTTCTAATTAACCTAGGGGATGCTAACCTTAGGAGGTTAATCATGACGTGTCGGACAGAGGCGCATGTGAGTGGGGACTAGGGTTTGGGAGGCTTTTTTTTTTTTAGCAATATCCTAGAGCATATCTGCTTGGTCGGATCTGCTCACATGGTCAAATAAACACAACTGGGCTTCTTTAATTATCCAATTTGCACACTTGGTTTCTTTAATTATCCAACTTGCACACTTCTGGCTTCATATCCTGAAGGTTTATAGGAATTGATAGGCCATGCTTTCACGACTCGTGTTCATACTGGAATAGAGAATTGTTCATTGGGAGTGATGTCAAACGGGCCTAAACTGTTGTATTCCTTACCCCACAACTAAAAAACAAAATACACAACTGGCAGTAGCTTGTATGGTCTAATTAGAATCTTATATAAGAAATGAATTTCTGAGTTATAAAGATCAGTAAAGAAACCATGAACAAACCTCAGATATCGATAGACCAAGATCATCCGTGATCCCTGACTGGGTAGGTGAGGAATAGCCAACCTGCAATGGCCACAAGTTTTGCTGTTCAGGACAACCAATCACCAGAGATCCATATTTCAATCCTTACAAAGATTCAAAACTCAGTGAAGTAACTCAGCTTGGTATCTCATTGAATATTCAATTAACAAGAAAATTTTAGCAGACTCTACGAGTTGCCCAAGTCGACTCAACTTGGGCAAATGATGCAGATTAGTGTCTTTTGAGTTGACTCAGCAAGCTAAACTTGGTTCTCCCAGTGAGTCAGGTCCTGAGAACTAGTACTTATATTATATGGTTAAATAGAAAATATGATCACTTTTCATGTTTCTAATAATCACAATCTGTTTCAGATACTTACACATGTTCCAAATGAGAAGGACCCGCAAACGGCGACAAATGTGCTGAGAAGAACCATCCATATAGACCCTCCATTGTAGCTCTGGAACTCAGAAGAGATTTTCCGTTGCCCGATAAGCCGCTCTGAGATCTCGTGATTGTTCTCTATGTCTTGGTTTATGGCCATCTCTTATTTTCTATCTATACAAACAACAAAAACAAAAAAAGGAGGAAATGCAGGTAAAGTGACTTATAGTAGGACCTCTGAAAAAAGAGGTACCTTCTTCACACTTCTTACATGGCCTTTGTCCTCCTTATATAATGGTGAGAGAGGGCCGGGAGACAGCATGCATGTGAGAGGAGTAGCTGTCACAGACGAGGACTCCCATGTAAGCCAACTCAACTTTTAGCATGTTTTGATTAGTATGAAAAATGCAAAGTCTTGGCGCATTCGTAGTCCTGACGTCGTTTATGGGGTGCCTGTTACAATTCCTTAAATGTCCTTACTTAAAAACTTAGATTACTTTTACAACAGTTAAAAGTAAAAAAAAAAGAAAAAATGCTATCATCTTTCCTTTTAATGACTTGAGATTTTCTCTAGTTGGTGTTGATCAGGAGATTGACAACATTCAATGGGAAGACCCCACACTCCCTTCACCCTAATCAAAGCATTGATTCATGAACATAGACTTGAAAAGTGTTTAAAAGGTGATGTGTGACATCTTTCCATTGGTGTTGGTGAGTTCGGATGAGGAACAGCGCTTACTATTGCGCTGTTGCCCCCATGTGTCTGAAAAAATAAGGTCTCACTCATGATTGATGTGAGAGCCACCCTGTTGAATGCAGGACTCATTTTTTTCAAACACAAGGGGCAACAGCGCAACGGCAAGCACTGTGCCCATCCGAACTACATTGTTGGTGGTCTCCTCGCCAGCACCATGCGAAGAAGATCCTTAAGTCTTTTAATCTATTTTTTCCTCAAAAATCTTTACTTTAACCAAAAAAAACTTCAAACACACCACGTTTGCCAAAAAAAATAAAAAAAGTGATTATCCCTCTTGCCTCGTGTTATGCGAGTGAGAGGGTGAATGTGTTCAAAGGGGCGGAGCCATAAATTTTTGTATAAAACAACTAAAGGATATGAGGGTATGGAGCTTGGGGTTCGGGTGTGTAGGCCCCGAGAAAAAAAATGTGGGTATTTTTAAGAATTTTTTTCCGATCATGCCCTTGAGGTTGTCATGTGTCCCTATTAATACCCTTTAACTGTGGTTAAGATTCACACACCCCTAAGGTTCACCCACCTATCTAGGTTTTTTTTTTTAATATCAAAAAAAATTTCAAACTCTAATTAAAATTCACTAACTCTTATGCTATGTTTAGTTGCCAAGAAAATAGGTGAAAATATGAAAAAGAAAAGAAAATTTTATATTTCTAATACAATTCTTAGCTGTGTTTGTCTAATTTTCTTTTCTTTTTCATGTTTTCACTAATTTTCTCAGCAACCAAACATAGGGTTAAGGTTAAAAATTTTCAATTTTTTTCTTAAAACCAAGGATAAGTAGGTGAACCCTATGAGTGAGTGAATTTTAACCATAGTTAAGGGGTTACCAATAGGAACATGTGGCGACCTCACAGGCATAACCGGATATATGACAAAAAAATTGGGAGGGGTAACAATACTAATAAAATTAAAAGAAATTGAGGGGCTACTATTTAATACCAACACATGTTAGCTTAGAGCATTTAAGGCGATTAGAACTAGCATTCCCTTTCATAGTTGCACCACGCCATCATGATATAATGCTTCACCAGCTTTCAACCTTAGATGGGTATCAGAAACCAATCACCTTCTTAGATGCTCTCCACCTAAGAATGGGACTGATTAAGCGATCTTACCCATCTGATAAATAGAAAAATAGAAGCTTGAGAGAGCATCATGAAGATGGACCAGAAGAGCTCCAATCTCCCAAGCTAACCACTAACTATTGTTCTAACTACTAACCATAGTTAAATGATACCCTTACCAAAAAAAAAAAAGATGGACTGGATCTTGTGTGTGTGGCACCTATCCACACACCACACACACACCATTTTATTTATATATATTTATTTCGGTATTATTGTCTGGCTCTATTAGATCAGCAACGATAATAAACTGATGATGTTATACATAAAATGTTTTTTTTTTCTGGCTCTATTTGCGCAGCAAAACTAATAAAGTAATGATATTTTGAGCTAGTTTAATATATAAATATAGGCCAAGGGTGTAGCTTATCAAAAGCTCTCAATTTTTAAGTAATTTTATAAGTAAACCCCCATTCATCTAAGTTACTATGTATCATATCATTATAAAAAAAAAAAAGGAAAAATTACCATGTACCATGCATTCATTGGTGGGCCATCTCTTAAATTGATTGAATTCAAATATGGCCATCCAAGTGAATTGATCATCAGATGATTAGGGCCATCCCCTATGGGAGTTCATCTCCAATTCATGACCAAGGTCTTTTCAAGGGTAGCAATAATAATAAGGATGCATAGAGACATTCGAAAGAAAGCATTCAATTGGATTACGTATGTGTAAAAATGTCTGATTTTTACCTTGTCAGGAGTCGCTCGCCTCAATTGATTCACGTTGATTGAAAGTTTAGGATCAGCCACGAGATCGGAGAAAATAAAGAAAATGAAATAGAGATGAAAAAGAGAGTAGGTTGGCCTTGAAAAGAGACAGAGACCATAAGAGCCTTAATTGAATGATATCTTAAGTTGAATCACCAATATAAATGCTTAATTTTTTAATGAATAAAAAATCGTCTCAATCGCTCGCATTAATCGATGCACTGCTTCGGATCATGCAAGGTTTTCTTGTCTCCTCGTGAGATAAGAAAATTAAGTTAAAGGAGCCAAATCATCTCCGGTGATAACCGGATTTGGCAAATCCGGTTATCACCCCTAGAGGTCACCACGTGTCTCCTTTGACACCCCTTAACCGTGGGTAAGGTTCACCCACCCCTAGGGTTCACCCACCTATTTTCGGTTTTTTTTTAAAATATTAATTCTTTTTTTTATTTAAAAACTGTTTTTAATATTAAAAAAACTCTGAAAACAGTTTTTAAATTTTTTTTAAAAGAATTAATATTTAAAAAGAAAACCAAAAATAGGTGGGTGAATCCTAAGGGTGGGTGAACCTTACCCATGGTTAAGGGGTGTCAAAGGAGACACGTGGCGACCTCTAGGGTGATAACCGGATTTGCCAAATCTCGTTATCACCGTAGAGGATTTGACCCTTAAGTTAAAATACGGAGCCAAATCATCTACGGTGATAACTGGATTTGGCAAATCCGGTTATCACCCCTAGAGGTCGCCATGTGTCTCCTTTGACACCCCTTAACCGTAGGTAAGGTTCACCCACCCCTAGGGTTCACTCACCCATCTTTGATTTTTTTTAATATTATTATTATTTTTTAAAATTAAAAAACTATTTTTAGAATTTTTTTAATATTAAAAACAGTTTTTTAATTTCCAAAAAAGAAATAACATTTTTTAAAAAAAATCAAGGATGGGTAGGTGAACCCTAGGAGTGGGTGAACCTTACCCACGGTTAAGGGGTGTCAAAGGAGACACGTGGCGACCTCTAGGGGTGATAACCGTCCGGTTATCACCGTAGAGGATTTGACTCTTCTTATATAAATTCTCAAGCTAAGTCGAACCAATCTGGCTCGTTGACAAATCGTTTATGGAAAATAATCAGCCCCTTATGCGAGGAGCTGCGTCTCATCTCTTTTTTCTTGACACGTGTCTTTTAAAAAAAACTTCCTTTTAACTATGATTAAGATTTACTCATCCTGAGCTCACCCATCTACCTATGGTTTTTAAAAAAATTAATGTAATGAAATGGTTGACACTCATTGGTTGACGTCCCACTTTTAAATATTAATAGACTGTAGTTAAGATTCATCCATCCGGTTAAGCAAACCTTGGTTGTTCAGAAAAAAAAAACAACAAAACAACTAAAATCTTGACTTAAATTAAGCTTAATCAGGATTAAATGAGTGTTAAATGGGACACGAGGGCACAGGGTAAAATAGGTATAGACGCATAGGTCAGCTTAGGGCTGGTCCGTCCATTAAGTCATCAAAACCCACACTTTAGGCCACAAAACAATGAAGGTCCCAAAGCACAGGCTTTGATGGCTTTATAAACCTAATTTAGTAAAAAAAAACCCTAAAAAATATCACATTTAAAAAAGACCTCATTTTATATCGAGATCAAAATCTGATTTAGTGAAAAGAAACCTTAAAAAATGTCCAATTTAAAATAAAATAAAATAAAATAAAAAACACCCTATGGCGAGTCCAATAAAATTTAGAATTCTGGTTTTAGACCTCTAAATGGCTTAGGCCAGCCTGGTCCGCTAATCATCGATTAAAAATTTTAAACCGAGTTGATTGCAGTCGAAGGGGCGGCTTTGTGAGAGCGAGCAATAGTTCGCCCTCATCATTTATACAGCGGACCTCATCATTTATATGGCCTACAAACAAAGGAGATAACTTTAGAGAGTCTCTCTCTAGTCTCTAAGACTCTCTACCACACACAAAATGCCTATCCTTCCATCCATGTGTATGTACCAGTTGACCATACGGTTGCTCCTATCCAAGTTCATCACTGATTCACTTCCTCTTTGATTAAAAAATAAATAAAAAGAAGAAAAAAAAAATGCTGGCTAAAGAATCGGCTGGCTCGAACTTCGATCTTCCAGAGGAGGTCCTCGAAGTCCTCCCGTCCGATCCCTTCGAACAGCTCGACGTGGCTCGCAAAATTACCTCCATCGCTCTCTCCACTCGCGTCTCCGCTCTCGAATCCGAGTCTTCTCGTCTTCGTGCAAAACTCGGCGAGAAAGACGACCTAATCTCCCATCTACAATCGCAGATCGACTCTCTCGACGTTTCCCTCTCCGAAACCGCCGATAAACTCGCCCGAGCCGACGAAGAAAAGGTTTTGTCCGGTCCGATCCGGTTCGATTTAGTTATCTTATCCGGTTCGGTTTCTTGAGCTCGGTTTTTTTCTTCTCTGTGTTGCAGGAGATCTTGTTGAAGGAGAACGCGTCGCTGTCCAACACTGTAAAGAAGCTCAACCGAGATGTCTCGAAGGTATGTGAAGTATCTCCTTATCTGCTGCTCCGTAGTAACAGTGAAATTCTGATCGGTGATAGGCCTGAGATTGAAATACAAACCCTAATTTGCTAGAAATCAGGATAGGTAGCTGTAGATTTCCTTCAAATTTTCCATTTTTTTCTGTGAATTTTCAATTTTACCATCTGATTTTCTCTACCTTTCCCTCTTCTTTGTTTTGTTTAAACTCTAAAATGGAAATTATTGAACATATTCGCTTAATTTCAATACAATTATACGATATTTTCAGTTTATAAACTTCATTATTCGAAAATCAGATGAATATATTATTTCATGTACTCTAATTCATGTTTTGTTGCACAGTTACATGATTTATTTTTAGTCAATTTCCATGAATTGATGGTATACTGTTCGTAAAAATGTGCAAAAGAGAATTCTTTAGAATAAGAATCTGCTATTAAATGGGGCATGCATTTAATGAACGGCATTTTGATGCCTCGAATTGCATTTGTAGAAACAATGGAATTTTGTCTTGCCGAAGGAATTCAGTTCCAGCTGTTTGTTTCCTCACTTGAGCCATTAATTCAATATATATAGAACGAAATATTTGTCCATGAAAGAGAGGCACATGAAAAATTTTTTTTTTTTTTTTTGGGTAGTGTGAGGTCTTACTGTTTTTGCATGTATGCAGTTGGAGATCTTCCGAAAGACACTCATGCAGTCACTTCAAGAGGAAGAAAATTCTGTAAGTTATCTGGTCTAAGGATTCCTTGACTGTTTATAGATTTCTATTTTAGACCGAGGTCTTAATTTGATTTGTACATTTGAACTTGTGCCACTAAATAAATCTATTTTTGTAGCAAGCAGGAGTTCCGCAGCTCATTACAAAGCAGATACCGAGCAGTACAAGTTTCTCTTCTGCATCACTCACTGGAGGTGGCCTAAAACTGCTTATATACAGTGCATTACCAGTTTTGATTGATTGTATCCTAACAGGGAAATCCAAGGCACCCATTTTTTAGACTGTAAGGATGGGTACCAACGGCATAGTGGCATGCAAAGGAGTGAGACATGCCAATTGATGGGCCCCGAACTTTAATAGATTGGATCATGCAAACCTTTCTAGTCTACTAAATTTTCTTAGACAGTTCAGCATAATTTTATGACTGTCCAAATGGTGCAGTAGCTCAGGTGGTTAGAATCATCTGATCAGTTTATGTATAGCTGAGGAGATCTTCTTGTTGAGACTTGGGGCCGATCAAATGGTGTATCCTCTCCCCTACATATGGTTGACACTTATGGCTGTACCATTGGTTATACTTATACAATCCTTGGGGTCTACCACAGAGATATGGGGAACCCTAGATTCTGTGATTATCATTGTTGAAAATTAATATATTATGCACATGGGTCATAGATTGTTGGCCTTAATAAATTATTATTTTTGAATCCAGAAATGACTTCTAGTTCACACTACCTTTTAATTTAAGAAAGTTCTCTTTATTTGTTTCAGAAGAGGATGCTACATTACCACCTTCAAAATCATCTTCCTTTCGGAGTCAGTTCTCAGATACAGGACATTCATTTAGAGAGGATGGTGAGTCAGACAGTATGCTCGCTTTTCTTGTTTAACTTTGAGTATAGATGCTGGCACAAAAGTCGTGTCCTTTAATGCAGTACCGTTCACATTATCAAAAGTTTTTTTCTTTCCTTAAATGATATGAATTGAGATACAGGTGAGCCAGATATATGGTACCACACCAAGGACAGAAAATTTTCTCTGTATGATTGCATAAACTCTAGCTTTTCTTGCATTGCTTTATCTTACTACTGTTATTGCGACAGCCTCAAGACCTGGCATATCACATCACCTTCTATTAGCATCCCAAACTAGCACACCGCACCTGACTCCTCCAGGTTCCCCTCCAAGTCTCTCCGCCTCAGTATCTCCAACGAGAATGTCTAAACCAACTTCCCCAAGGCGACATTCAATTTCAATTTCATCCACAAGAGGCATGTTCGATGATAAGTCTTCAATTTTTTCTTCTCTGCCGCCAAGCCATCACAGTTCTAAATCATCAAGTACTCCTGACATAGGATCACAAACTGGTTAGTCTAAAAACTTTCTTTCTGATGGATGTTATTTAAAGTTATCTACATGCTAATCATGAAATGAAACGGATATAGTCTATGTAAATCTACCATATTAAATTGTTGAGCAGGTTCAATTGCTTTGGATCCTTCACTTTACTCTGTTTAAGCCATGCTGATGTGAGCATTATGATTCTTCTTGTTTATGTCAACATGGTTCAAAGTTCAACCACCATGGATTTCTGGAATCCATTATGTAGCGACTCAAAGGGCCATCTTAATGAGTGGCTTGCAATTTATATGTCATTGCTCAAAATTTATTACTTTTAGAGCCAATTCAAAATTGGCAGCTATTGGACTGTGAATAATAGGAGAAAATACTGATCAGACAGACTATTTGGCATTGCCTACTAATGGCGTATTGGCACATGTTGAGCGTGGGGGAACCTGTCTAGAGATACATATCAGTTTTCTTATTGCCAATATTCATGGGATTGGATGCTTAACCTTTCATTTTGTTGCATTCATGAGAAAATATGATTCAATTGAAATCTCCCCTTAGACACCACGGGGCCAGCCACCTAGAACTCACATCATCAAGTTCAATACTATAGAAAATCCAGAAAAACCCCTAAATAATTAGCTTAAATCCTTAATTTTTATTTTGAAGATATATACGTATGTGTGTGTTTGTGTGTATATATATATATATATCATTCTATTATTAGAAGTACAAGAACTTCTTAAGTGATTTTTTCTAAAAACTAATTTTTAATATATTTTCATTGGACAGTATTATTTGAAATTATCCAATTTTATGATACATTAATTTTTTATGTGTCTATTTTAGTAATTATTGCTTTAATACATTTTAATTTTATACTACTTACAAGTGGACCACACGAATAATATGATCTAATATTACGAGTCCCACTACTAAAAAACACTTAATCCTACTAGAACTATAATGCAAATGGATTTACATATATTTACCTAAAGTCTCATGTGATGTCGTTTTCCTACCTTTCAATTTTTGGTTGCTTACCATCAAGGGCGGAGCCACATGGGGCCTAGGGGGGGCTGAAGCCCCCTCTGAAATTTTGAAAAAAAAGAAATCTGTATAGTGTTCAGAGGGTGTAGCCTGGGAGAGGGGCGGATCCGAGGAGGATGGGGGCTCTAGGCTCTAGCCCCCCCTAAACTCTTGAAATTGATGACCTATGAACTTGGTGCTCAAAAAAAAAATTTTAGCCCTCCCTAACAAAGAATCCTGGCTTCACCCCTGCTTACCAATTATTAAAGATAGTAAATTAATTAAAGTACTACTAGAACTCTAATACCAGTGGAGTTAGATTTACATATATTTACCTAAAGTCTCATGTAATATCTTTTTCCTACCTTTTAGTTTTTGTTTCCTTGTCAGTTATTAAAAGTAGTTAATTATATAATTGTTCCCTAGTCTATTCAGCAAAATATTCTTTATATTGTAAACATAAAAAAAAAATAGTTTACTCTTACCAGAGGTTCTCCACCGTTATGCGGCAAACTTTGGTTCTTCATGATAGTTATTATTTTATATTTAGCAAATTAAAAAGTTGGTTATTATATAGATACTATTTATAAGTTTAATATTTTTATAAGTAAACTATTTAAACTATAGACCTTATATAAAAGTCAAATTTAAGTAATTATTTAGAGAAATAATACTAATCATGCTTGACCATTTGACCTATATTGAATATTCCTACTAATTGCATAAAATAAATTTTAAAAGTATTTATTAATATAAATTAATTGAATTATTAAGTAAAGGCATTTTTACTTTCCATATGACAGCTACCTGGAATTTTCTATTCCAGATTAATTGTTCTTCTACTTATCACTTAGCAATATGTGGCTGTTTGAGCCATATCAAATTATTCTTCCTGCTTAATTTATATATGGCTTGTATTCTTTAACCATTCACATTCTTCTCTTGTGGAAACACAAGTTAAATTTTATCTGCTTTTGTGCATCTTCTTAGTATTGGTGTATCCAGTATTGGTATATCCATATTCAGTTATTCTCACTGAATCCTCTAGGGTATATTATTCTTCGGTACTAGGTGCAATTATTCAAGTCATCTAGATGCATAAAGCAAGAAATCATGTCTTGCAATCTGAATAGAAATTGAAGTAGGTAAACTTACTTCCAACAGTCACAACCATGCCACGTGCTCTAAGAGGGAGTTCATCATATATCAGGTTTCCATGTTATTTGTATTTTTTGTGGAGGTCATCCTACAGAATGACTACGAGAGAAACCAGTTATACAAACAACCACAAAGGCTTATTATGCTGATAAATAATCTAAATCCTTCAATCACACACCATGATTAGTTTTTTCCTTTTAAGCTGTTTGGGTATTAGTGGATTGACTGCCTAGTCTAACATAAGCTGTTAAGTCAGCAATCTAGTCACATAGGTGGTGTATTTTCCGAAGAGCTGTTCTCCGACTCTTCTAAACAGACAAAGGAGATGCACCACATTTTGTGATAGAGATGCAACTTATCCCAGATATTTTCCCGCATTCTTATTAGATCTAAAGTGAAGGAGTTTTATTTGATGAGAGGAAAAACTAGGGAATTGAACCCCAAGGATTGTTATTTACATTACTTCATCCAATGAGCCGGCTTTCTTATTTGTTGCACAAATTAAAGGCCTAATGGCCTACACAAATATCTCAACTAACAAACAAAACAACAATTAGGTCAATCATGTTAGTTCACTTCCAAAGAATGTCCTAACTGTATCCGCCCAAGAAATCACATAACAAGAACCATCTAGTTTAACCAGTTATATGAGCTATTTTAACCTTGTACTACAAAAGTATTATTTTTTTTCTTTTTTGTGTTGATAAAATTCATAATAATATGTTTATCCCCCATTAACCTAATAAAAACATTCAACATAAACAGATTTTTAGTATAAAATGTCTTTCAAAACTGTTTTCTTTATTAGTGTAGATTATTTAAAATTCATTGTAGTATATTTTCGAATTCAGTATTTTTTTTCCTTTTTGAGGGGGTAGGAGGAGGTTTGTTGTTGGTGGCATTCCACACTGATAGTGGATAAATGATTCTTTAATTGTTCTTCATTGGGTACCCAACAAATTGAGAAGTAGGTTAACAAACCCCAAGCTATTTGATTGAAATGTCCACTTGATTCAAGCCAACCATAGTGTGGGAACAGGAAACTAGAGAAGCAATAAGAGGAAATTCTAATCTTATATAAGGAATAAATTCTCTGCCAGCACTAAGCAGAGGTTTTGTTTTTCAATTCACCAACAAGTATATGCTTGTTTCTTTGAGAGAATAATTTTTTTTTAAAATTGGGGGGGGGGGGGGGGGGGGGCGTGTACTCCACCTCCAAAGTGGAAATTCTACGCTAAGGCATGACACAAAAGAAAAATAAACAGACACAGTAGGCATTTTTTTTGAGAAATACTATATGCTAGGATTCATATCCTAGGTGTGCCTGTATTAGTAGATTGGCTCTAATATTGTTTTGGGGGATATATAAACATTTTACATGTTCTCTTACAAATCCACTTTTTCATTTGTTTCAGGACGACCTCGAGTCGATGGGAAAGAATTCTTTCGCCAAGTCCGGTACATACAAATCACTTGGTTTGGGATACTGAAAGCCTAATACAAAAGCGTTCAGTATACCACTTAATTCTGTTAAAGATCAATAAATATACATATAATTGTTGAAGGGTGTGGCTCAAATTGGGGAAACCGGTCGACCAGATCTGCAAACTGGTCGACCATTGTCACCCAAATTACACAGGTTGCAAATTCCAGTAGCCAAGACTTTCAAGTCAGTCGACTGGTTTTCGCGGAACAGGGTTTCTAAACCCGGATTTGGTAAGTTGTGTGAAAGAGAGACTTTCTAATTATTTAGGACTCTAATGTAGGCTTATAAATATGTTCTTATAGGTCTAGGGTTTCATAGTAGGAGATAATAGGAAGGGATTAAGCACACTAGGGCTTGGGAAAAGGTTTAAGGGAAGGAGATAGGGATTTTTCCTCGGGTTCATTGAGAAGGTGACTTGAGTGGGGTGTACAAAGGGTCTCTGGGCTTGGGTTGAGATTTAATCTGAGAGGAGAGAATTATTTTGTACTAGTTTATCAAGGTTTCTCTGAATAAGGAAAAAGCAATCGGATTTTGGCCAGTGGACGTAGGCAGGTTATTGCCGAACCACATATATCTCGTGTTTTCTTTGTGTGTGTGCTTGTTTATCTTTTCCTTCGGATCTGTTCTATTAGTCAATCTTCCAACAATAACGTGTCTCCAGGCTGTGCTCTTCCAAAGTCGGGATATACAAAGAGTAGTCGTAGCCTCATAGGTGATGCCCATTTTACATGAACACATAAACACATGCCCAAATACATTTCAATACATGATGCTTGCATCATCCGTTGTTCCTACTGGCTGGAACAGCAGGAGCCACCATTGAATTGCCCGAGTCCTAAATGGGCATCCATAGATACACTTTGGCACATCATGTCCAAGAGCTGTCAAATCTGATCCTTTCCTTTGTTTCATCAGGAGTCGTTTGTCTTACGAGCAATTTGGTGCTTTTCTAGCCAATGTCAAGGAGTTGAATTCCCATAAACAAACAAGAGAGGTATATGACTTCAACAGTCTGTTTCCTTTTCCTCACTTTCAATGTTTCCCAGTGGAACCCATCTTTATCCAGCTATTGTGTGGAATATTTCAGGAAACTCTGAGGAAGGCTGATGAGATTTTCGGGCCAGATAATAAGGACCTTTATGCCATATTCGAGGGATTGATCACTCGTAATGCCCATTGAAATTCCTAACTGTGAATTTCCTCAAGTATGTAAGCATAAATGTACCACTTATTGACTCCTTTTTCAGCTTTTGTTGTAAATTATGAAAAAGATATATAATTTGAGCTAGAATTTGAGTATCATTGGACGATTCTTTGTAAATCTTTCCATTTGTTTATTTCTATATCAATTGCAAGTTCGTGTGATGTTTGAGACAGCACATTTTGGATGGCATGCTCTTATTTTTCTGGGATACTGGCAAATGGAGTCTTCTTAGTAACATGTGTTATGAGTAGTGTGCCTTTTATTCTGGTTGATTGTCAATTCGGGCTGTACAACAGGCTTCACTCGTAATTTTAAGGGTTCGTGAATGTCAATTTTGTAATTTTACATCATTGTATAGAGAAATATAATTGTGTTATGATTAGGTTTTCTTCAGTACGCAGATAAGGAGAGGAAAGGGTAGCAGAGAGAATTGTAATCTGTTTTTCATAAGAAATTAGTGAAACGATCTCTGTGGTCGTGGATGTAGGCACCTTGCCAACTATGTATTTGTGTGAATATTTGCTATTTTTGTTCTGATTTGTTGATATTTTTCTACATCATGGATGCATTACTCCCAAGTTCATGGAAAAGAAAATTGGAGAGGGAAAATACATGTTTATTCAATTTTTTTAATTATTGTGGATTTATATGGAGTTTTGGTGTCTAATTTTAATGCATATTGATTGAATGTACATAGTGCATATTCTGTGAGAAATGTTAATATGCCTATTAACATGGCCTAGATGGAAATTGTAAAAAGGTCCTGGGTGACTTGAAGATCAGTATTATTACAATAGAAAGGATAATTCAACATAGCAGGAACAGGTAAAATGTCTGGTCAGATGCTCAACTTCCAAATTTTAGTGTTTGAGCCTACGTTGCTGTCCGTGACAGGTGGAACTCACACCATCAAAAGTACCTGCATAAGAGCATAATTCTGCGGTGGCACACGTTAGGAAGCGAGATTGACTAGTCACTGATATCATGTAAAAAATTGATCCAATATAATGACTGTTCAAATCTCGAATTCACAGAACTGCAGAACTATCAAAACCAACCAACATCAAACAAACCTGGAATACTACATCCATTCCTTTTGAAACTTGAATAACATATTGCGTATGATTTCACAGATCCAAACTTTTAAAATGGTTGGTTGGCTACCTCTTCAATGGGCCATAGCGCAAAATTGTAGGACCAATGATACTTATCTTCCAATCTAAAGCTAAAATCAGGCAGCTAAGAAAAGTTTAATGGTCAGGGATCAGATTTAGTATCGCCGACCGACCAGTCTCAGTCACGGCCTCGTGCTCGCTAAGATCCACCGGGGAAGGCGGGCATGATGTCCATAGAAATTAGTTGTCCCTTTGATGTTCTAAGGTTGGGCCAGTTACATTTATGCTACAGTTGGTATATCTGATAATGACCTGGTGAATGGTGATTAAACAGAGCAAGAAAAAAGGGTCACCAATGATGGCATGGTAGTTAGACAAGAGCACAAGCACCTTTAATGCAGAAAGGGTGCATTCAGTGAGTCCTATTGGTAGAGCCATGGTTCACCATGTAAGCGCAGCAACCGGCGTCGCCTGGCCCATCTCTGACTTCGATTTTACAAGACATTTCGGACCTAACAAAGCATCTGGCTATCTCCATTTACGTAGTTATGGGCAGCTCTTCAGTGTATAGGCAACCGACACTATACTGTAATAAATAACCAAGTTCCTCTAATGGAGGCCATTGTATGATTCATTTGGAGTGTCCAAGCACTCGCTATCTCTGGGATGGGATATAATCATATAAACCAAACATCACAACCATAATCTTATTTTTAATTACTTACTTTTTGATGGAAACATAAGAGTATCAGATTAAAATATAGACAAATTTCCCCACGCGCACACGGAAACATATGAGTATCAGCATGCCCATCCTTCAACAACAAGAGGAGATTAAAAAATAATTACATGTATAAAGAAGCTTACGAGAAAGATTGTGTGAATATTAAAGGCCGTGTAAGGCACACAATAGTATTTAAATCAGTCATTAGTTATCTAATTGTTAGGGTACCGACAAGTCAAGCTAGCTTGATGGCTTGGCTCAAGTTGGCTCAATCAAATTGAGCTCAAGCTAAAAAATATGGCTCGATCGAGCCGAGCCAAGCTAAGTTTTCAAGCTTGTAATGTATTCAAACCGAGCTCGAGCCAAGGCATGTTTGATTCGGCTCAGCTTGAGCTTGGCTCGACTTGAATATTATATAAAAAATATAAATTTTTATTTATAAAAATAATATAATTTTTTAATTTTAAAATTATTATTTTTAAATAAATCAATTTGAGCTTGAGCCAAGCTATTTGATTTCGAGTTGAGCTTCGAGCCGATTTTTCAAGCATCATTTTAAGTTGAGCCAAGCTTGAGCCTATATGAAATCCCTTTCAAGCCGAGCTGAGCTGGACCAAGCTCGGCTCAAATACACCCCTAATAATTGTATTACAAAAATTTCTAATAACTAAATGGTAGGGTTGCACTCAAGCTAAGCTGGCTCGTCGACTCGATTGAGTTTGGCTTGTTCGAGCTAAGTTCAAACTGACATAGACTCGAATGAATCAAGCTAAGCTTTTACTTGAGCTCAAATGTTTAAACAAGCCAAACTAAGTCAACCCAATCTGATTCGGCTCGTGCTCGGCTCAACTCGACTCAAAATAATATATATATATATTGTAACTGTTATTTATATTAATACAAAATAATATTGTAGCTTTATTTATAAAAAATTATAGTAAATAATTTTAAGAGATAATAATAAGGAAAAAAAGTTAAATAAGTTAAAAGCAAGGACTACCCAAAAAAAAAAAAAAATTTGTATAAGAATGTATTAATTTTCTATAATTTCAATTTAATTATAACCGTTTTTATTAAAATTAAACAAAATAATTTCATGAATCAAGCTTGAGCCAACCCAAACAGGATTGAATAATGTTAGAGTTCGAATGGAACTTGAGCCTGATAAGCTTGTTCGAGCCAAACTCAAGTCTATAATTTGAGCCAAGACCATGCTTGACCGAGCTGGACTCGAATACACCTTACTTGAAGCCGAGGCATATCAAAAATTTCGCCTAAGACATAAGTTTCATTGGCCCGGTAGCCCAGCCTTCAATTCATGGCACTTTCTTAAGGGGGGATACAACATTCTCTGTCTTACTGTATCTAATGTGGCCCCTCAACGTCTCTATTATATTATTTACTATCAACCAAAAAACAGAAATAAAAACGTCTCTATTATTTAAATAATTTTGCGTGAGGATTTGATTCAAATCAACGACTCTCAGTCTCTCTGTTCCCTCCATCACGAGGGTTTAAGTTGGAGAAACGAAATCGCAGCTGTGTCAGTTTTTTCTGTTCTTCTGCTAAGCAATCGCAGCTTTGTTTGCTTTCCTGTTCATCAATTCCAAGTGTATCCCAATAGATAACGGCGATTCTCACGGACTATTGTAAGGATTAAAAATCCTTTCCAAGATTAAACCCGAGTTTCGTGCAGAGAAATCTGGGGCAATGTAGGAAACTAACAAGGATTTTTTTAAGCTCAGAGAAACTATGTCGACCTCTATTTTCATCTCATTTATTGCATTATCTCTCATTTCTCACTTCTCTTTGGCATCTCTGTTGTCTGGTTTTCTGCTCCTTTGAAACTTCATGGAAGCTGTTCGAGAAACTTCAGCTTCTCCTTCATGGTACGTTTTTTTTTTGGTTTTCATTTTGGAGTTTCAGCTTCTTGGGTTGGCCCATTTTGTGTTATTATTTGGTAGCAAAGCAGGAATTTTTTTGGAGGGTTTCGTTCTTTGTTGTTCTGTGTTTCTCTGGTTTTAGTATAATGACTTCTCGTTTTTATTTGGGTTTTGCTAGTTTTGTGTTCTTATGAAATTGCAACCTAGATATTCGATGATTTCGTTTTGGTTTCTCTATTATTTTCTTTTCCTGGGGTTCTCTGGTTTTGTTTCTCAAATGGGTTTCTAGCTTTTTCTTGGTTAAGCATTTTTGTTTTCCTTATGAAATCATAAGCCAGATTTTTATGATGTCATTTTCTGTTTATTCCCCTTTTCTCTTCAGTTTCTCTCACCATGTTTTCCCTTTAATGGGATTTCAGTTTTTCTGTAATCCCCTTGTATTTTAATGCTGTACATGAATTTTTCAGCGATTTTGTTTAATTTTATGTTTTATTTCATGGATTGTTTGCAAGCTCTCATTGGTTTGGTTTTCTCTCTGTTCTCTAATTAACAAATGGGCTATTCGCAGCAAAAACAGTCACAGTTCTGGTGACATCACTGGGGAAGCCCCAGACAGCAAGGTTTCTCATGTTCGACATAGAAAATCCGTTACTCTGTCATCTGTCTCTGTTTCTGCTCAAGGTAAATTCTCAATCTTTCACTTCCTACACCCAGATATCGCATTTCTGTATCTTTTTTTTTTTTCTGTCTCTGTGCTAATGCTAGATTTTTCCATTATTACTAAACTTGAGATCTTTAGATATGGAGGAGAGACTAGATATGTCCTCTCCTAGAGGAGTTCTCGAAGACTGCATAAGAAGCTTAGGATCCGAAACGGATTCTTCCAAACCCAGCACCTCAGACTCAGAAGCTCAACCAAATCCAAGAGGCTCTTCTCAATGGCGTGGAATTTTCCATTTATTGAAAACTAGATCGATAAGGCACTTACCCTCCTTCACTTCTCTCAGTGTTCCGAAGCTTTCAAGAAGAAAGAGCCGATGTGTGAGGGAGAATGTGGCCCCAGCTCTGAATCCCTCTGTAGATACCGATTCATCCTATTTCAAGTCTTCCTGGAAGAACTTCACCCTATCGGAGCTCGAAACTGCAACCAACAATTTCAGCTTTGGTTTGTAATATGTGTTTCAGATATTAGATTCCCAATTTTAGAATTGTGATTAAAAATTCAATTGTGGTGTTAGCCTGACAAAAACAAACTACTATTTCTCTTGTATAGAAAATGTGATCGGAAGAGGTGGTTATGCTGAAGTTTACAAGGGGTGTTTGGAAGGTGGGCAGCTTGTAGCAATTAAGCGGCTGACCCGAGGAACTCAAGAAGAGAGGATAGGGGACTTCTTATCTGAGCTCGGGATTATCGTCCATGTAAACCATCCCAATACTGCTAAGTTGATTGGGTATGGGATTGAAGGAGGAATGCACCTTGTTCTTCAATTGTCTCCTCATGGGAGCTTAGCATCTCTACTTTATGGTAATTTCATTTTTTGTGTTCCTGTTTCTCAAATACTTACAGTTATGGGGACTTTCTGATATTGTTTGTGTTTCTCTTTTCTAGGTTCAAAGGAAAAACTAAAATGGGGTATTAGGTATAAGGTTGCTTTAGGGACAGCTGAGGGTCTTTTGTATCTTCACGAGAGTTGTCAAAGGCGCATCATCCATAGAGATATCAAGGCTGCTAATATTTTACTTACAGAGCAGTATGATCCTCAGGTAGCCTTTAAACCTCAGGATGATCAAAATAATAAAACCATAATTCTTGCTGCAATTTGTGGTTCTGTATTGTGATTTCCTTGGAAATTAACAACTGAGATTTATTTTATTTTCTTGCAAAGAACAACTATTCTTATAATTCTTGTTGTTTCTTTACCAGATTTCTCCTTCTCTACACCCCATCAATCACAAAAGGAAATTTTGGTTCTTATTTCATTTTCCATACTCAAAACTAATTTGAATGCTTCGGTATAGGATTTCTCTTTCAATAACTACCTGTTTTTGAGCTATATGTTCTGAGTTAGATGTAAATTTAAATTACAGAAATTGCCTATAGGCAAAAAAGCTTCATATCACAATGTTATTTATTTGTTGCATCTACTTCAATTTCTTTTTAAAATATATCTATTATTATCAGAAACTGGCCTAAAATTGAAAGGAGAACATGTATACTTTTATTTCTCCAATGCTTTGGAGTTTCAAAGACTAACTTAGTCCAGTTCAATTTAGATATGCGATTTTGGGCTAGCAAAGTGGCTACCTGAGCAGTGGACTCACCACACTGTATCAAAATTTGAAGGCACATTTGGGTCTGTATACCTAAGACTCCCTCTCTTTCCTGAGATGTATGAAGCATTTCCAGTCTTATATTGTCCTTCATGTCTTACCGTGGCAGGTACCTTGCTCCTGAGTACTCCATGCATGGCATAGTAGATGAGAAAACTGATGTCTTTGCTTTCGGAGTACTACTGTTAGAGCTCATCAGCGGACGCCGAGCTTTGGATAATTCCCAGCAAAGCCTTGTGATATGGGTACGTTTGCTTTTGCCCCAATTGATTTTATAATAGCATACTATTATATTAGATGGCCATTGAGGATTTAAACTGTTTCAATTACTTCTTGGTGTAGGCAAAGCCTTTGCTCAACCAGAACGATATTAGGGAGCTTGTTGATCCTTCTCTCGCAGATACCTATGACTCACAACAGATGAATCGTGTGGTCTTGACAGCTTCATTGTGCATACAACAGTCCTCAGATCTACGGCCTCGAATGAGTCTGGCATGTGCTAATCTTGGAAATCCAAACTAAAAATTTGAAATTTTGATGTAGATGTTGGGCTCGACCAAGAGTTTGGTCTGTCAACATATATAGGTGAAAATGGTGGACATGAAGGAGTTGCGACCCACCAATTGGTGGGTCCCCGCAATCAGATCACCGAAGCCAAAAAATTGACCCAATCGTATGATCTTAACCATCTAACCTATTGCACTCCTATTTCATTTTCAGATAAGATGTGATGCAGGGTTAGGGGGAATGTTCACTGATAATTATATTCAGTTGATTGGGTTAGGTTTCACTTCAATGTAGAACCTCTCCCAGGTGCAACCTAAGAATCCACTCCTTATGGTCTGACCAAAATTTGAATTTAACACCTCACAAGAGAATCTTCGTTTTTTTTTTCCTACGTAGTTTGTGTGGCCAATTTGATCTACATGCTTCTTATTCTCTAACCTTTATACTGAAATAAAGTGAAATAGCTGGCCAGATAAGTTTCTAGTCTATAGATGGTTACATTAAAATTTATTACCAAGGTTCTAAAATCAACACTGTTGCTAGTTTTTTTTTTATCGGCAGGTTTGAATGGTGTTCACATGTGGGTGCAGGTTGTACAACTACTAAGAGGTGATGAAGGAAGCTTGGAGTGCGTGAAACAATCTCAAAGACCATTACCCCAAAGGACCTATTCAGAGGAGCTCTTTGATGCAGAGGAATACAACTCAACAAAATACCTAAACGATCTTAATCGACATAAGCTGATTGCTTTAGAGTTATAATAGCATGTATAACACATGGAAGTTGTTGATTTAACTCTTTACAAAGACAAGGTGTACTGATTCTTTCGAGGTTTCATAAATTTAATCTTCTGTTAATCTGTGAAATGTGAGGTTTTGGATTGTCTATCTGACCCGCTTTTGATGTATGAATGTCAGGGAACCCAAATATGGTTGGACCTAAGAGTGTGGAAGATAAAATTTCGAAAGGAAAAAGAAAGAATGCTGTTCAAAGTGTTCATGTGTGCTTAATGAGGTTAATTGAAATAAACATAAAAAACGAAAGTGGTGAAAAGCTTAACTGCATTTTGATTATCACAAAATGGTGTCAGATACCTGTTGAATGGAAGTTTCCATCAGTGAACCAAGAAACACTAGTTGTGCTCCTTCACTGAATCTTGGTCCTGTTTTCTTCTTTTTCTTTATCCATGGCACTAACTGTTCTCAAGTTCTCACAAACATGCCTGAGCCTCACAATGCCATTCACAGAGTTTATCTTCTTGGTAGCAGCTTTCTTTTCAACCTCTGTTTTCTGATCTAGCATGTAAAGATATGTGAATTGTGGCTTGATTATTAATGTTAGAAAGATCAACCACAATCAAAGCCCAATCACATGACTCAACCATTTTCAACTCACATGTAACGTTGCCTTTTCTTTCTGTTTTTCCTTTTTTTTTCCAACTCTGCTGTGGATTAAACATCAACTGTCTATATCTTGCTTTCTAGGCAACTGTATCACATTGTAAAAAGAACAACGGAAAATAGAAACAAAAATAACAAAGATTCACACACATATTTACGTGGTGGTTAGGTAAGGTGCCTACGTCCACGACTTCAGAGAGATCCTTTCACTAATATCACGTGAAAACAGGTTATAATTCTCTCAACTCTCCTTTTGTGTAATGAAGAGAACCTAATCATAACACATTTATATATCGTGAATAGTAATGTAAAATTACAAAATTGTCATGAACCCGCATATAATAGAGTCCGAGTGATAACAGTCCAAACTGAATATATGAACATTCTCTTCGTTAAGAAGCAGCAAAATTTGCACTTTCACTTTTGAAGGTGAACATAGGGCGGAGCTGGGTGATGGGGGACTCTTACCCCCCTAAACTTCTGAGAAAAAATATATTATTTACAAACCAACACAAACAAGTGGGATGACCCATGAACTTGGCCCTAAAAAAAATCAGGGGCTACACCCTCGAACCCCATTGTTAGCACCCCCTGCAAGAGAATCCTGGCTCCGCCCCCTGCATACGGAGATGCCTATTGCTGAATTTCAATGTCTGAGGCCTGGGATGTCAGAATATACGAAAAACTTGGAAACAATATAAGGAATCTGTGTTACGATTTGCAGTAATAATCACTATAGCAATAGTTCAATGAAATCCAAAGCATCACATTTATATAGAAAATGTTTTAAACTAGTTCCTAATTAATTTGAAGAACCATATTTCATCCATGTCAAGTAACTATTAGTTCTGTGACATAAACAAGTATTCAACAAATTATATAAATCATCTGAGCAACTCATCTTCTCATGTCCTTTTAAAAAAATCCAATTTCTTCGATCAAGGATGTTGTTACCATGCTTACTAGGGTGCATTTGGCTTTGGTTTTTTCCTGATTTAATCATTGAAAAGTGATTAAAATATTTGGTTTTCCAATAAACCTGTTTGGATAACAAGTGATTTAATCAATTTAATAAAATCGCTACCATTTTTAATCAGTACTATCTTAAATAGTTGAGACATTTTTTTTTTAAAATAAATTGCTCAAACATGCTTATGATTTTAAACAATTATTATTTTCAGCAGTTGTATGCCTAATGATTGTATTATAAACTTTTAATTGGCAAAATAATCAAAGCCAAGCTCACCCTAAACTTCTGTCGATCTTATTTCTTCTTATGTATATGTAACATCTCCTTATTGTGTTTCTCTTCTAATATTCATTAATGAAGCTCTTCTTATGTTTTTGTCACATTGTTCGGAGCTTGAAAGTTCATGTAATGTATGTCATGGTGTGTAGTTCAACTTGTTAAAGTATAATGCATCTTGAGTTTAAGTTGTTGTACTTAATGTTGGTGGTTGTCTTGGAACTTAAGTGGGTTCGGTTCCTAGGTTGAATGCCTTTACTTTGATCTTTTTCTATGCATGAGTATCATGCATTTTATTTAATAGGTGGTTGTAGCTTATACCTATATAAGTGCGGGTTGTATGTATTTTCCATTATCTCAATTTCAACAAGTACATGTAAGATCTTCTCTACAAGTAAAAAGTACAGAATTTTGTTCTTGTTAATCTTGAATCACTTTCTCTTTGTTTTTATTTGGTTGCATATGTCTGAACTCCTAATTTCGATTAGGATTTGAGAACTTGATTGGATTACCTGTATTTTTGGATAGGAACCGGATTATCTTATTTTCCCACACAATCGATTCCAGTTTTCGTGCAAAATACAAAATAACTCATATAACAAATAAATCCCCTCAAAGTTTAGCTTTGAAAATTCTTTAACAAGTCCTTTGTATGAAGTCCTTTTCAACACACAGATCATTGTAACTAGTGATCTAAAGGCCTTAAATTATAATTAGTGTAAGACACTAAGATCCTCCATTACCACAATTTAAAAATGGATAATGCAACCGGGGTTGTCAATAGTTGCATTCCATGTTAGGGCAACCCTAACAAAAGTGATTAATCATGTGGGGTATACATTGTTAGGCCAATTGATATGTTTCAATAGCTAAGAAAGGTAACACTTTCTAAAGTAAGAAGACAATCGTTTAAAAGAGTAGTTATCCTAATTAATTAGACTCCATATAAGTAACAAGGCATTTCCCTTGTGGCAGTTTGGTAAAGTTGTTGGAATGAAACCCCAACTTTGGTTCGAAACCCGGCGTACCTACTAACTCATAACCATCAAGCTCGCCTATAAAAAAAAATAGGGAAATGCTACTGAGACCCCTTTAGGGCCCCAGGGGCCGAGACCACCGAGACCGTGCTGGGCCCTAAAGGAGTCTCAGTGGCAAAGTCTTAAAAAATAAGGGAAAGTTTTAAGCCCCTGTGCCTCTCCTTCTAGACACATGTTGTTTTTAACATCTATCAACTTTGGTTGAGGTTCGCTCAACCGTAAGTTCATACATATACCCTTAATTTTTAGGGTAAAAAGATAAATCTTAAGTTAGTAAACCTTAACCAAGGTTAAAGGGGGTTAAAATGAACACATGAAGAGAGGAGGGGGCGTGGGCGTTCCGCTGGATGGAAGAATCATCCTCAAAAAATCAAAATTGAATAAAAATTTGATATGATACTTTAATACAACTGTTTTTCACAAAATAACCATGATGCCTAAGCATACATCCAAGCTCAGTCCGCTTCTAAGCTGACCGTAGTATCCCTGTATTCCTTTTAACACCTCTTTAATCATGGTTAAGTTTAATTAAATTAAAGTTAAAGAATTTTGTTTTGTTTTTTTTTCTAAAACCCATGGTTAGATTGCTTAACCCTAGGAGTAAGTGAATCTTAACCACCATTGACGGGTGGTATAAACGGGTGAGACCAATGAGATCACGGGTCAGCTTCTTGCAGTCCGTTTTCTATTTCCTTAATCTTATAGTCTTAATTGAGATTTTTATTGGTGGAATGTTGTTATGTAACCAACACACAGACTCTCTAAACTCACACATAGCCAGACCTAAGGTAACCGCTAAGGTCACATAAGGGTAAGTCCAAACAACCACTCCAAAATGACCTATCTTACTGGGGGTTGATGGCTTCTTATACACCCTTGCAAAGTCCACTTCCCAACTGAGGTGAGACTAAACTCGAGATATACCCTAACTCACATGGTAACAGATACTAAATTGTTTTTTTTTTTGTGGAAATGTTACCAGGTAACTAACACACATTTTCTAAACTCAACACACACGACCAAACCTAAGGTAGCTGCTACACACCCTCTCTAAACTCCTTAAGACGTACCCTTTTGGAGTGGTTGCTTGACTTACCCTTAATTGAGGTTCTCAAGTCCTTAAAAAATTATCATAATACCCTTGATAAAGTTTGAATTTTTTTTCCTGGCTGGCCTGTAAGGATGCCTAATGCACATGTTAACAGAGACTAAATTGGGTTTTTTTTTTTTTTAAGAAAATGTTATCAGGTAACTAACACACATTTTTAAAACTCAACACATACAACTAGACCTAAGGTAGCCACTACACACTCTCTAAACTCCTTAAGAAAGACCCTTTTGGAGTGGTAGCTTCACTTACCCTTAACTGAGGTTCTAGTCCTTAAAAATGATCATAAGACCCTTAATAAAGTTTGAATTTTTTTTTTCTTTGGTTGGCCCGTAAGGACGCTTACAAGGCAGTTAGGCATGACAACTCATCTATGCGATACCATTCTGTTATTATCATGCGCTAGTGCGATATATGGACAACTGCATGCTCTATCTCGAGATTTCCTTAACGGGACTCCAACCCAAGTTTGAAAGTATAATCTAAATGTAGCTTTTTTTTTTCTTTAGTCTACTTTTGACTTTGATTATTTAGGCGTGACATAATTATAAGATAATCACAGGAAAGAAAAACAAGTTGACGCGGAACTCGATTTTATTTAAACCCAAATTACGACTATACAAAATGACCATAACACCCTTAGTCTGAAACTATATTCATAGCCACAATAAGGTCAATTATGTAAAGTTCTCAATCCCTTCCAACCCCTTAGCCCCTAGCATTGCGTTCTTACTAGTATTTGCAATTAAAGCCCAAACGTGTCTTGCAATGGACGTTGGATGTATCTTTCACACGACTTCAATGTGCGTGGAATAGATCTCCCAAAAATGAATAAAGGGAAAAAAATAAAGAGACGTGCTCTCATGCTCTCAACTTTTAATGGAACTTCATCCGGAATCCGTCTCTCTGTCGGCACGCAAACCACGGGGAAGTCGCAACCCAAATCCCCTCCCCCTCCTCTCCTGCAATGCTCCGGCCGCCAAATTCGCACCAAATCCCCTAATGTTCCCCACCTCACGGGATCAATCACAATTGAAATCAAGGAGAGTTCAATCACACCCGTGGGTCTCCTTTTTAACCTCAATTAATCATGATTAAGATTCACTAACCTTAGATTCAATAATCTAATATTGGTTTTTAGATTTTTTTAAAAAAAATTGTACTCCTAAGGTTAAAATTTCTTAACCCTAAGGTTACTTTTTTTCAATATATTTTTAAGAAAACCAAAGTTAGATTGTTGAACTCGACTAAGAAATCTTAACTAGGATTAAAAAGGACATGTGTTGACTTGTGAGTGCGATTGAACTCAAACTCATCCTGAGTTTACTTGCTCTGATTCGATCTCCTCCTCATAAGCGAGGAGGGGACTATTCCTCATTTCCCTCACAAAATCCTTTTAAATTATGGTTAACAATTTAACGAAAAAAAAACTATGATTAACAAGTTTTAATCCAATTAATTATTTTTTTTCTAAAAATCAAGATTATATTAATTGAACCTTTAATGTTGATGAATCTTAACCAGAGTAAAAAGGGACAGATAAATCCGCCCATTGCAAATCCAAATCACCTAAATTTTAAATTAAAAGCAATTCCCTATCAATAGCAAGGCCTTGGCTTGTCTCTGGCGATGCCAGAAAGGGCTTATCTCGGGGTCCCATAAAATATAGTATGAGTTGATTATTGAGCGGCGAAAATATAGTATGAGTTGATTATTTTCCTTTTAAGGGGTGGTGACAGTATAGATAAGATCCAGCAGACCTGATTCTTGGACTCTTGGACCGTGGCCTGCACCATCACAACCTTTTTTAATATGAGCATTAATCCTCTCATCGGGTGAGGAGTGGACTATGGTTCCTCATCCTCACAAAGTCCCTTTAAACTTTTTTGAACTATGGTTCATAAATTTTAACTCATGTGAGGTTAATTTTTTTTTCTTTCTAAAAACTAAAGTTAGATGTTGTGATCATAAGAGTCGGTGAATCTTAACCACAGTTAAAAAGATTTTAAAAAAACACTTAACGAGAAAAATGAGGTGATTAATGTCATTTCAATATATCTCTATGGAACACATGTGTCTCCCTTTTAACTCTTTTTAATTACCATTGATATTTATTAACCCTTAGAAATAATATTTTTAACCTCAGTTTAAAGAAAAAAGCAAATTTTGGTTACAGAGGTAAAGTAACACCTATATTTACACACAGTCAGGCCTAAGGTTACTGTTATATTTACACACAGTCAGGCCTAAGGTTACTGCTAATGTGCCATAAGGTAAACTCACTCAATTACTCTAAAAGGACTAACTAAAAAGCAAAATTAAGTGTTAATTTTGCTAGCAAGATTCTTTTAACATAAGATTAATGCTGAACAATTTAGTTTAATTATAATACAAAAATATAATATTCAATATTTTTGAATTGTTGGATCCACTAAATATATAATGAGATCCAGGACAAAGTTCTGTACCCACCAACTAAGAATTAATGGATTCAATCAAATAATCTATTGGGACCCAGATAGATAAGAGATAGAAAAACAGCATAATTTCGGTATAGCTGACCAACATACCATTTTTCCTCACCAATCATTCCGATAATCACATGACGAAAAAAAATTCAAGCAAAGCTATCCTACACGGAGTCGTAGCGTATTTATCTTACCCACGCGCGATTCGCTTCGCTTTAGGAAAAAAATGGAAAACAGAGAAATCATAATCTATAAACAATCTATCTGTATAATCTCTGTATTGTTTTAGAAAAAAAATAAAACCAAAAAGAGGTTTACTTACAGCTCAAACAACAAGCGGAGCATAATGAGGGAGAGAGTCAAACCCAAGAAACTGCAAAGAAATTCAAAATCAAGATAATCTTCCTGGTTTCTCGTGTGTGTCAGATTCCGATCGGGTTATCGGATGGTCTTTCCGATCGTCGGTGGTCGGAGGTGGTGGTGGTGGTCGGAAGGGATTTGGAAGGAGGATGAGGAAGGGAAAGGGAAGGAATAATGGGTTTTTGCCCAATTCTCTTAGGATTATTTCGTCTTGTTTGAAGACGGTCTCCACGAATGCAAGCACCGTCGCTTCCACCGTCCGGTCGGCTGGGGTTTCCGTCGCCGCTTCGATCTCCGTTGCTCCTGAGGATCTTAAGGACCAGGTTTTTTTTAATTAATTTTTAAAAATAATTTTGTTTGTGTTCAGTAATATTATTGGAAATGTTAGTTGTTTTTATTTGTAATTATTTCTTTTCGTGTTCTAATTTAGTTCTTGTTTGCGTGTTTGAGAATTGAGAATGATGCGTAATGAAAAGTATCTGACTTGATGATTGATTTTTGGAAATTTCCTTTTCTTTTTTGATTTGGGTGGGGGTGGGGATTTATTTTCAGCCTTTTCTTTAATTGTTCTTTGGTGATGGTTAGTGCTTGTTTGATAATAATAATATGAAGAGTAAAAATAAAAACCTGATTTGTAATAAGAAAAAAAATGAAGAAGGGCATCTGATTAGCATTTGTAGATATATGCTTTTGTTTTCTTTTTTTCTTGGCGGGATTTGATTGGTTAGAAGGATTCTAATTTATTTTTCTAATCCAGAAGATTAATAGAATATTTGAATTGAGAAATCTTCTCCTCTCAAAGTCACAAGGAGAGCTCAAATCTTCAATTACTTAGTTGGCATTTTACGGTGTTGCGGTACTAGTGAATCTCATGATATATACTAAATTTGAGGAGATGGATTTGACTGGCTGATTGTCATGTAATGTATTGGAAGTTGAACATGTACACCCATCATGCTAGGTTAAGTAACAAGCTGTTTAAATCCATGGGCTTGTCTCTGCTTGTACGCTTGGATTGGCTAGGGGAGGCTGTTTTTACCCATCTTGGTCTCATGAACATGCAATAATCCAAAGTAGGTTGTCAATTAGAAGGAGACACTGAACAAGTAGAAATGTGAGAAATGAGAATACAAATAGATGTATGAGAACATGGCAGTTTTGGTATGGGAGATGACTTGTGATAGCTTTAATCGTATATAAACTTGCTCTATTCCCACGATGAACGACAATTGTGGCAGTTCTTGATATTCAGATTAGATTCAGGGTAAATTTGCATAGCTGCCCTTCCCTCGAGTGAGAAGGAGCATTAAAATGTCACATCCGTCAATACATATTTGTAATTAATTTACAGAATTCTATGAGATAAGTAGTTTTAATAGTGTCCTGAAGAGCTCTTTTCTGGCTTTAATCCCAAAGAAGTTAGGAGCTCGGGGAGCTGAATGACTTACGACCAATCTGTTTGGTAGGCAATGTTTATAAAATTGCATCCAAGATCTTGGTAGGCTTATTGTGTCATGGGATCCCTCATCTCCCCCATCCATAGTGCCTCTGTAGGGGGAGACAAATTGTGGACGGTATTCTCATACCAAACGAATGTGTTGATGTACGTATCAAGTCTAAATTTCCAGACATCATTTGCAAGTTGGATATGCAAAAGGCCTATAATTATGTGGGTTCTGAGTTATTGGAATATTTGATGTGCAAAATGGGATTTGCTGTGTGATGGAGGAAGTAGATGAGAGCATGCTTTGCGTCAGTCTCGATTTCAATTTCCGGTGTGATATTATAGAAGCTCTCGAGATCTTCCATTTTTATTTATCCTATTAACCGCGGCCTTGAGTTGGATGATTGCCAAAGCAAAATGGGTGCCAGTTGACGGCTTCACAATAGGGAAGGATGGCTTATCTCTAGTGTTTGTTGAAATACTTTGAAGTAGTGTTTGGACCAAAAATAAATTTTGGAAAAAGTGAGATTGTTGGTTAGTTAGAAATGATGCATAGATATTTCTTATGGAATGAAAAATAGAGAAGAAATACCATTTAGTGTTGTGGGAACAAATGTGTCATCCGGTGAAGGATGGTGGTTTGAACTTGAAACTTTTGACAGTAGTGAATAAAGCATTATTAGAAAAAGGGCTATGGAGAGAGGGAAAGTCATTGTGGGTAAGTATGAGGAAAAGTATTGTTAGCACTAAGCAGTCTAGAGAGGCAAAGGGCTTCTATGGTTGGGGCTATGTTAGGCATTATAAATTTGCCATCGCTGTTTTTCTGTCATATTAGATATAGGGTAGGGAATGGGACAGAGGGAGGACTACACCATGCTTGAAAGATGATTTTGGAAATCTCTCTTAGTTCCAAATCAATCAACCATAGTTGTTGATTGTTTTGAGAGGTTCGCAGAGGAGGTGGTGTGTTGCCCAAGGTTGAGGCATGGGCTGTACAATTGGTAGGTGGATGATTTGTTGTGCCTCTTGAGATGCTTGCCAAACTTTCCTCAGTGTATTCATAGTAGAGATGCTAGGCTTTGGTTTAGGGTCAACAACGGTTGATTTACAGTGAGATTGTTTGCATTATCCTTTGGGACAGGTCCTTGCGCTCTATCTCCTCATTGGATTGTTGGAATTTTAGAATTTTGTCCAAGGTATCTTTCTTCCTTTGGACTACAACCTTGGATAAAAATCTTAAATGTGACAATTTGAAGAATAGAGGGTGATGGATGATGAATCTTTATTTTTTGTGCCACCAAGCTAAAGAATTGGTAGATCATTTGTTTATGCACTACAGATTTACTCATACTATTTGGGGATACTTTCTTTCTCGGATGAGGGTGTATTGGGTCTTCTCCTTTTTCTCCTGGATTTCTTATCAGGTTGGTCTTTGGTGAGTTTGGAGGCTTCTCGGGCAACTATTTGGCCATTTCTTATAGGGGCCATTTCCTAAGCCCTTTGAAAAGAAAGGTATACAATTGTTTTTGAGGATAAAGGCACCAATCAGGTCATCCAGACCTGAGGATTAGACACCTACTCCTATTATGGTGCTCCATCCAATGGGAAGCCGAGAATTTAGTCGGCTTTTTGTAAAGAGGTATGGTTGTGCTGGGTTCTCTTTTCTTTTTCTCACTGTTAGTGCTAGAGAAATCTTTTTCTTTAGTTGTATTCTGCTTGAGTTTACTTGCTTGTGAACTCATATTATATATTTTGTTGAGCCTTGATTTCTTTATAATATATATTCATGATTAACGATAAAAATATTGTAGATTAATTCATTTCTATCTGATTAGGTTACTTGAGCAACCAAGTAAAACACGTTTGATGGATCATTGCATAAATGTAAAGAAGTTATGTACAAGGTGGGATGTTCGCTTTCCTAGATTGTTTCCAGGGAAGCTCGCTTCCATCACATCCCATTTAGTGGTCAAAGAGAGCTATGTATGTGGGACGTGATGGGATAGACCCGAGTCTCTAGCTTAGGGTTTAGACCCTAAGCAAGAATCGTTGAATTGGAACCTAAGGAGCCTAAGTCTCCAAATATAAGGTATGGCTTCCCATACTAATAATGGGAGTTAGGTTCCCATATCTCAATTGTCGTGTCTCATTTCCAATGATTTTTTAAGCAGCATTACTTCCGCTTTGCTTCTCGTTTTCGCTTCTTGATCTGGTAACTATGATCATCGTCTAAATTTCACCATGGGGGTCAATATCGTGAACAAAAAAAGAACACGATGGCAAAGATAAGAAATTAAGGCATTTTAGGTTTGGCAACGTAGAAGCAATATTTTCCTCTTAAAAATGAGATCCCATATGATTAGTAATAAACTAGCAAAAAGTTGTGTGCATGCCCAAATGCATAATAGTTTGATGCAAATAGCACAATTTTCCTTTAAAAGAATAATAATAAGAGATAGAAAAAAGGTGTAAAATCTAACATTTGACTTGATTATTTTGAGATGCATAATTTCTAATATTATAAATTAAAGAGTAAATGTAACAACACATTCGTAAAATTAGTCTAGCTAAGATAAGTATGCTGAGATGGATGAGTGGAATGACTAGGAAAGATAAGTCAAGTGCATGTGCATCTAAGAGATTTGGGAGTAGCTTTGATAATGTGATAAAATAAGGGAGACTTTAAATACTTAAGATGTGATAAAATAAAGAGTAAAGGAAACAACATATTAATGATGAGGATGATGGTGATACAATAAGCTTGGAATTCCTCTACACTTCTTTTTTATGAAGGGGGTATTGGGAATAGAGATACATATGAGAAGTAAGACATTTATAAGTTAAACAAGGCGTGCGTGCTGTTTAACAGGTATGAAAATACAAACTATAGTAACTTAGTCAAGTATAGGAAATACAATCTAGATATTAAAACCTTACATTCAATGAGTTAAATAAGAATGTATTGAATATTTGAATTACAACCATAATAATGCAGGGGCATTTTCACACTAGGCTCGAGTGGGGCAGCCTGCTTGAAGTGGGGGCACACTCGGGGTGGGGGTGGCCTGTGTAACATGATCCCACGAGGGGGTTCGTCCGAGAGCCTGGATCAGGGCTATGAGATAAAGAAATTTAATCTTCCGCCCCTACTTGTCGCGACTTTTAGGAGTATTGGTTAGATGTCCTGCGTCAAAGTGGTATCTGAGCGAGGTCTCATGTTCGAGACTCCTCACCAGGGCTGATTAATATTTGGGAAATATCTTACCATTTGAAAGTTGAAATTTTGACATAATCCCTAAAAGATGTTAAAAGAGGATTTTGTTCTTGAACTGGAAAGTTGACCATTTAATCTTCAGGAATTTGGATCCAAGATAGTTTATTCTGTGGATCATAGTGTAAAAATGAGAAAAAAAATTAATTGAAAAATCTCCCCTATTAGGCTCGTATTGGCATAATACCGGGAAACCTTACATTCAGCGTACTAGTGTACCAGGTAGCTCCAAACAGGATATATATCGGCCGACATGTCTTCAACCCATCAATTTTTTGATATCAACAAATTGTTAAAGGAAGATTGTCCAATCACTCGTCGAGATCAATTATCTCAACCGTTCGAGCGGTACTACGCCAAAAAGAAAGTGCCAAAGAAGAGAATCAGAAAGGGAAAAAAGAAAATGGTGAGATAAAAATGAATAACCAAGAACGTGACTGAAGGGAAGAGAGAAGAACTATGAAATGTCTTAAGAAAATGATGTTGCAAAGTACAACCCAAATGCTAAGGATTTGTACTCTCCTTCTAATGCCCTCATTAATAAAGTTAATCCCCTATTTATAGGATTTCCCAAAGTGGATTTCCTTCTAGTTAGGATCGTATCAAAATCAAATTTTTTTTTGTTATGATTTGATACGATCTTGACAACTCAGTAGAGCAGTTATAACAATTTGCCTTAGGACGCCATGACCACGTCTGTTCTAAGCATTAGTATCCAAGTGCACTTTATAGGTTAAAGGAAGGACTCATTGGAGGTTTAAGTTTCTAGCATTATAAGACACCATGATAAGTATCCGACTATCCGCTATACTATCACAACCTTTAATATATTCTTTTATACCCTCGAAACCACAAGTTCCAAAACACCTCCTAAAGATAAAGTTGAGTATCTCTAAGGTGGGTCATACGCCTTTAAGGTACTCATTCAACAAGAATGAAATATAGGTGCAATGACATGGTGCCACGTGGTCGTGTCCAAAATTCACCATCAACACATGGTTTGGGATATGTTGCCTTGTTTGGTTTGTTGGGCGACCAAGGAGCTACATATTCATAGAATTAGTCTAGCTGAGATGAGAATATTGAGATGAATGAGTGGAAAGACTAGAAAAGGTAAGGTCAAACATGAGAGCATTTAGGAGAATTTGAAAGTAGTTCCAATAGGTGATAAAATAAGGGAGAGTTTATTGATATGGTTTAGACATATTCAACGAAGAAAAAATAATGGCACCAATGAGAATGAGTGAGTTGGTGCAAGTTAAAGACTCCAAAAGGGTGAGGGAAAGGGAAAAAAATGACGTGAATAGGGATAACACTAAAAGATTTGATAACATACGACTTAACTGAAGGCATGGCTTTAACATTATGGAATGGATAAACAATATTTATGTTATTGACCCCAAATATTTGTGATAATGATGTTTATGATGGTAGTAATATAAACTTGATTGTGGGAGAATTATACATACTTCTGGAACATGGAAATAGACAAGGTTTTAAAAATCTCATTCACGAGAAGTTTGCATATAAGGGTAAACAAAACTTTAGTTGTGTTGAGATGTGATCTATTATGTAGGTGTGTTACATCGGATCACCCCTCAGGGGTATACTTGTAACTTTCTATTAGGGTTATTATAAATACAAAGAGATTAGAGAGAGACACTCTCTAATCTAATTTTCCCTTAATCTTCTCTCTCTCTCTCTCTCTTTCTTCATCTCCTATCCTAGGGTTTTTTCTTCAAGTTTGGTTTTTTTTTTTTTCCAGATAACATAAGTTTTCTTTTTTTCTGTTTTTTTTCTCCATGCACAGTGCTGACATCAGCATCCGTACAACTCCATATGGTGGGTGATGCTACCGTAAGAAAGGTCTCTCCAAGTAGAGAATTTTGGTTTTTTTTTGGAATTTTTTGGCATCCATAAATGTATTTTTCAGAATTTTTTCAAGAATTTTCTGAAAAATCAGATTTTCTGTAAATCGCATTGTGCGATCTGGTTGGGAGTTTTTGCACCACAAATCCAAGAGGGTTGGGTCGAAATTTGCTTCCCCATCTTTTGGAAGTGGTCTCACGCGATTTAGATGAGATATGAAGTTTTATGAGGATTTATGTACTCTTCCCAATTTTTTTCACGTGGATGTGTTGTGGTGCAGTGTTATAAATCTCATTCTTGGGTTTTTATCGGCCGAAGTTTTTCTTGGGAGATTTTCAAATCTGATTTTTTTTTGGGTATTTCTCGCCTAAATCTCGGTAATGATTAAAAATATATATTGAAATTACAGAAAATAATAATAAATATCACCAAGTTATAATTTTAAAACCAACAACATTGTGTATTTCTCATGATATTTTTAAAATCTCGGCTAAATCTCGTGATATATACGGGATAATTTTTTAAATAACAACATTGTGTATTTCTCAGAGGAGTAAGGTTACTCCGCCTGTCACTAGTGACTATGGTGACAACTTAGGGGTGTTAATCACAACCATAAAGTTGGATGACACCAACTTCCTTGAGTGGTCTCAATCCGCTAAGATGTATATCGGCGGAAGAGGGAAGTTAGGTACTTGACAGGCAGAGGCATATGACAAGTGGGAGCAAGAGAACCTTATGATTATGTCGTGGCTGTTGCATTCAATGCAACCATCAGTTAATAGAGGCTTTTTGTTCCTTTGGACAACGAAAGAGATTTGGGATTAGGCGACTCGGACCTATTCCCAGCGTCAGAACATCACCAGAGTTTATCAGTTGAGGTAAGGGATAACTACTCTTCGTCAAGGGGAGCGAAGCCTATCTATTTATTACTCCACTCTTTAGGGTCATTGGGAAGAGTTGGATCACTTTCAAGTCATCAAGTGGGACACTGATAAAGACAACGATTGGCATAGTAACCAAGTGGAAGAAAACCGAATTTCTGACTTCTTGGCGGGTTTAAATTCGGACTTTGAAGTCACTCGAGTCCAGATTTTAGGGATAGATAAGCTTCCTTCTTTGGACCACGTTTATTCCCTAGTCCAAGGTGAGGAAAGCAAAAAAAAGGTGATGGTACCTACTCCGACCAAAGATCATCTCACCCTTGCCGCATCTTCTAGTGCTCCTCGAGGTGGGAAATACCCTCCTCGGAAGAATAGGCATCCTGATGACAAAGATAGGTTGAAGTGTGAGCATTGTGGGAAGACTAGACACACCCGAGAAATTTGTTAGGATCTCATTGGCCGTCCCACAAAGTTCTCTCGTCCCGGTAAACAAATGGGCACCCCTCGAGGTAACTCTGTAGCCTTCATGCCTCCTACCTTGGGTACCTCCACCACTTTGGCTTCTCCGATCGGATCATCTTCTTCCGAGAGTTTCTTTAATGCAGATATTGATCATCTTCGACACCTCTTGAGCCTGACGGAAGGTTCTTCGGCCTCTACTTCCTTTGCCCAGACAGGTGATCCCGGATCTGCTAATTTCGTTTCGCAGTCCTAGTCCAGCCTGACCTGGATCATTGATTCAGGTGCGTCAGATCATATGACTAGTCTATCCACTATATTTTCTTCCTATAGTCTCTTGTCTGGGAGAGATAAAGTTAGGATGGTTGACAGATTTCTTTCCTCCATCTCTAGAAATGGTGATGTCAACATTACTAATGCCATATCTCTCTCATCTGTTCTTCATATTCCCAATTTATCCACAAATTTATTATCAATTAGCAGTCTGACCAAAAATCTTAACTGTTGTGTGACATTTTTTCCTACTCATTGTGTGTTTCAGGACTTGGTGACAAGGAAAACGATTGAGAATGGTCGTGAAACAAATGGGTTCTACCTACTGGATGTAGATGGCTCTCCTTCAGCATTACAAATTAGTCGTAGTAATAATGATACCCAAATTAGATTGTGACACAGTCGTCTTGGTCATTTGTCTTTTAAGTCCTTAAAGTTGGTATTTCCAGACCTGTTTAAATGTGTTCCTGATCATAGTCAACAGTGTGAAGTATGTGAACTCTCCAAACATTGTAGATCTACTTTCTCTCCGAATATGAATAAAAGTGTCTCTTTTTCAACTGAGTTATTCTGATGTATGAGGTCCTGCCCCTACTTTGTCTGTGCATGGTTATCGATATTTTATCTCTTTTGCGGATGATTTCTCCTGTCATACCTGGATTTACTTGATGAAGTCCTATGCTGAAGTCTCAGGCCTCATCAAGAAGTTTCACAAGATGGTCTTAACTCAATTTGAGAAGCATATTAAAGTTCTTCGCTCCGATAACGCGAAAGAATACCTCAAGGGTAATTTAGGACAATACTTGGTAGAGCACGGGATGATCCATCAAAGCACACGCCTTTATACTCCTTAACAAAATAGGATGGCTGAACGAAAAAACCGACACCTTTTGGAAGTAGCTCGAAGCTTATTGATAGGAATGAATGTCCCGAAGAAGCTTTGGGCCGAAGCAGTGCATACTTCCGCATACTTGATTAATCGCATGCCATCTCAGGTCCTTCAGTTAAAGTCCCCATAACAACTACTCTGTCCAGACCAACCTTTGTTTACTATCCCTCCTTGTGTCTTTAGATGTGTCTACTTCATTCACATTTTGGGTCCTCATCGAACTAAATTGGATCCCAGATCCATTTGTGGTGTCCTCTTGAGGTATTCCTCTACACAAAAGGGATACCGATGCTTTGATCCTATGTCGGGAAAATGGTTTGTTACCATGGATGTCACCTTTTTTGAGTGTTCTTTTTTTTCTCATTCCTCTACCTTTCTTCAAGGGGAGCATAGTGAATTGTTGGAAGAGAGTTTGTCTTCAATTCCACTTCTGGTGTTGGTCTCTGATGGTATCCATTCTGTTGCTCCTACTGAGACTACTACTAAGAAAGACTTACAAGTTTATACCAGACGCGAAAAGGAGGGGGCCACTATACTACGACCATCTCCCAACTCTGACTTCTCTGAACCAGGTAACATTGCTCATTTGTCTTTTGTGATTCCTATTCCTGATATTGATGATGATACTGCTCTCATTGCCATACGCAAAGGGATACGCCAGTGTACGATTCATCTTATCTTTAATTCTATCTTGTATGCATCATTGTCACCTTCCTATTCGGCTTTTTTGTCCTTTGTTTCTTATGTGTCGTTTCCTTCCAGGTTTCAAAAGGTTGTCTCTGATATTAAGTGGTGCGATGCTATAATGGAAGAAATGAGAGCTCTAGTAAAAAATGATACATGGGAAATGGTTGAGTTACCCAAAGGAAAAAAAAACAGTAGGCTGCAAGTGAGTGTTCACCATGAAACATAAAGCAGATGGATTGATTGAGAGGTACAAGGCAAGACTGGTAGCTAAGGGGTATAGACTACAAGGAAGCATTTGCGCCAGTTGCAAAAATGAACTCCATACGAGTGCTCTTGTCCTTAGCTACGAACCATTCATGGCCCCTACATCAACTACATGTAAAAAAATGCATTCCACCATGGAGATCTACGAGAAGAAGTGTGTATGTCTCCTCCTCCAAGATTCAAGCTTCCTAATAGCGAAGGAAGGGTCTGCAAATTGAAGAAATCTATCTTTAGACTGAAACAATCCCCCAGAGCTTGGTTTGAGAGGTTCAGTCAAGCTATGAAGAGGATGGGTTACTCACAGAGCCATGCGGATCACACACTTTTTGTCAGGAGAAAAGGACAATTAATTACAATATTAGTTGCTTATGTTGACGATATTGTGGTGATTGGAAATGACCCTGCAGAAATCCAAGACATGAAGCAATTCCTAGCTACGGAATTTGAGATCAAGGACTTGGGAAACTTGAAGTACTTTCTGGGTAATGAGGTAGCTCGATCAAAGAGGGGTATCTTTATATCGTAGCGGAAGTATACCTTAGATTTACTTAAGGATACAGACAAGTTGGGTTCTAGGCCAGCAGACATATATCGAGCAAAATCATAAGTTAAGCTCGAGTGAGGGCCCATTACTAGAAGACAAAGAGATGTACCAAAGATTGGTTGGTCGTCTCATTTATTTCTCTCTCACTAGACCAGACATCGCATATGCAGTTAGTGTAGTGAGTCAATTCATGCATGAACCTCAGATTGCTCATTATGAGGCAGTTGAGAGAATTTTGAGATATTTGAAGGCTACTCCAGGGAAGGGCCTTTTATTTGCTAACCATGGTCATTTCCGATTAGAAGCTTACACTGATGCAAATTTGGCTGGAAGTACAGATGATAGGAGATCTACCACAGGGTAATGTACGTTCCTTGGTGGTAACCTAATCACTTGGAGAAGCAAAGTGTAGTAGCTAAGTCAAGTGCTGAAGCAGAATATAGGGCAATGGCTCATGGGGTAGCAGAATTATTATGGCTAAAGATTTTATTACGAGATCTGGGGATGGATATAGATGTTCATATGAAGTTGTTTTGTGATCACAAGGCAACCATCAATAGAGCTCAGAATCCCATTCAGCATGATAAGACTTAACATATTGAGATTGACCAACACTTTATTAGAGAACAAGTCGCTTCAGGAAATCTCTGCTTATTGTTTGTTACAACAGAGAATCAACTAGTTGGTGTACTCACTAAGGGGGTTACTAAGACCATCTTAGAAAGTGTTCTTAACAAGCTGGGTATGTTGAATATCTATGTTCAGCTTGAGGGAGAGTGCTAAGATATGATCTATTATGTAGATGTGTTACATTGGATCACCCCTTAGGGGTATACTTGTAACTTTCTATTAGGGTTATTATAAATACAAAGAGATAAGAGGGAGACACTCTCTAATCTATTTTCCCCTAATCTTTTCTCTCTTTCTTCATCTCCTATCCTAGGGTTTGTTCTTCAAGTAGTTGAACTATTGAAATATGCGATTTTCCTCTTGATAATTCACATAAACTAAAAAAGAAGAATAAAAAATTGGGAAAAACAAACATAATCCATCCTTAGGGATCAATACACTAACAAAATAAATTACATGAGAGATGCATTTAGGATGGAGAAAAGACACATGTTGGCGGTGGTGTTATTTTATACATGACAATTAATAAGTATCAATACAACCATTCACATAATCACAAGATAAGTTACATACACATGCAAGCTTATATAAACAAAGTAATAAAAAAGTCAAAAGTTTCAATGACACTTAGGGTCCATTTGGAAACCCTACTTGCATATAAAAAGCTCTTAAAAATAAGCTCTAAAAGATTGCAAATTTTATTGTTTGATAACGGTTCGAAATTTGTTTAAACTACTTATTCCCAGATTTTAAGAGCTTATTTGAAGGGTAACAAATGTCATTTTTAGGAAATGCAAATGCCTGACCTCTCATTCTTAAAAGAGGCCCAAGAACCACGACATCCACCAGTCATGGAAGGAAGTGAGGCATTGAGGCAGCTATTGGTTTATTGTTAAGTACAAAGGGATGAGTCCGAGTAGGCCCAGGAAGGCAATCATCTCATTGAAGGGAGCCCCAAGATTGATGGTGGCAGAGACTATTGTGACATTGAACTCCCCCATCCTTGTAGCAAAAGTCCGAGTTTTTTACATTGAAATCCAAGCTAATCCTAACCTCCCCAAGTTTAATATCCAGGACTTCAGTAATAAGGAAATCATAACCCCTTCAGAATTATGATTATCATTGTAAACAATACAAGAATGGATCCTGACATTCATCACCTGCATATGTAGTTATGTGGTCCACCAAAAAGGGGAGGATCTTTATTCCATAGTTGCCGGGAAGCTATGTACAAGGTGGGAAGCTCGCTTCTCAGAAAGCTCGTTTCTCAAACTCGCTTCCTAGGAAGCTCGTTTCCTTGAACAGACTCTCTTCCTAGGAAGCTTGCTTCCATCACGTCTCATCTAGTAGTCAAAGGAAGCTGTATGTGTGAAGTGATGTGGTAGACCATAATCTATAGCCTAGGGTGTAGACTTTAAGCAAGTATCATCGGTTTGAAACCTAAGGCACCTACTTTTCTACAAAAATCTCATGTAAGATAAAATCAAAGGTATAACTACCCATAAATAACATAATGGGAATGAGGAACCTATATCTCATATCTCGCTTCCCGTTTCCTAAGGTTTTTTTGAGTCTCGCTTCCCACTTCTCGCTTTCGCTTTGCTTCTCGTTTTCGCTTCTCGCTTTGGTAACTATGCTTTATTTATTCTGATATAGAGCTAAGAGCATCAGAAATCTGCTTAAACAAAAAGATCATATATCAAACAATATAATGTCTAAAATCTGCTCAGATTATGTTCTGTACTAGAAGAGGCCACCTATATGGTAAAAAAAGTTGCAGGATCCCTCATCAAATTACTTCTGTGCAATCAACCCCCACGATTTTTTTTAAAACTCCGTGGTGATATGATGATTGTCCAAGTTGTCTCCAAACTGAAACGGCCTATTACACTTGCGATAGTTTATAGCAGAAAAATAAAGAGAGAGATGGTTCCATCTGTTAGAAAAGATCAATTCATGGAATGTAATAGCAATGTTAGGGTCTGTCAGATGCTCCATGCTAATGGATTTTACAATAAACTTGTCTTGCTTTGACAAGTTGAGAGCTTTGTAACCCTGAAAAAATAAACGCAACGAGAGGGTTATTCATCATGAAAATCGTAACCTAGCAGAAAGAAGAAGATTGTGGTCTCCCTTCTTTGGCAATCCCTTGACTTGGTGGCCCGGAGCTCCGAAAATTGTGGTCTCCCTTCTTCGGCAAACCCACGAGAGCGGAAAGATGAAAATCATCAAGAGACAGAATGGATGGGTTTAGGGCATCCCTTTTCTTTTCTTTTTGGGTTTTATATTGAGGGCACAATGGGTATTACGATAATTTATACATGCGTGACATTTTTGGCACCGATCCTCTAAAGTTTCAAACGTAAAAAAAAATTTAAAATCAAAGTAACCCCCCTGCTGCTTATTTGTTTAGAAGATTTAGCTCTACTTCTAAAATATATAGAAGCGCAACAAGAGGGTTATCAAATGCTCTAAAGTCTAAAGTCCAATAAGCTCTAAAACCAAAATACGCACTTATTATTTAGAGTTATCTAATGCTACCTTACTACCTTAGGGCCTGTTTGTATAAAATTCTCTAAGAAGAGAAGGACTTCTCTAGGGGAACTTTCAAGAAAAGTAACTTTTGGAAAAAGTTGAAATGTTGTCTTCTTGCAGAAGTTTCCCTGGGCTAGCTTCCTAAAAAAGTTATTTTCCGACCTTTTTTGACTTCTGATATTTGCAGCAAGTCAAAAGTCATGCGGATAACCAAATGTGATTTCTATCCAAATTTGACTTTTTTGGAGTCAAAAGTCAAGTAAAACTAGAAGTTTATCCAAAAGCAACCTTAAGGTCTTACAAAATTATCTCATTCTATACAATGGAAGTTATTTTTTTGTATTGGTAATCAATATTTCATTAGGAAGCTAGAGAATATGCAAAGGGAGCACAGATTCACCAATAGAGAATCTAAGAGCTAAAAACTGACCATAACATGACATACAAAAAGAAAACATAATCAGAATCTCCAGCAACAATATGCAGAAAACTATAATTAGGCAAGGATTTTTGAAACCCCCTTAGTCCTTAAAATCGTCCCTAATTGGGGTCCAGTTAAGTAGGAGGTTTCGAATCTGCTACCTCTTATATCCAGGAATGGGAAGATTTTTTAAAACTTCGCATTTTTCTCTCTTTCTAAATGGACCAAGATATTGTCTCAGGAAGGAGCATCTAGAGAACATCTAACAGAGATGAGAGAACCCAGCAAGGCCGAATTTCAACAAGATAAGACGCCCTGGAAAGAACGAGGAAAGACATGCAACTCCGTGTCAAAAAAGAAAATGGTACAAGATATTAATCGTAAAAGGAAAGTGTAAGAGCAAATTATCTACCGTTTATTCCGCTACAAGACACATATACAATATTTACTTTGGAGATTGTTACATGTTAGGATTTTATCTAGAAAAAATGTTCATCAAAAGAAAGATATCTTGGATGGCATACTAGGATGTCACACAACCCTTAAGAGAGTAGAGGGCCTAGGATGCCATGCCTGAAGAAAGGATCTCATAGTAAATTGACCTTCATTATCCCTAGACTGTATTAGGCTATCCTTAGAAGATGGGATAGCGATGAAAGGGAATCTTTTTCATTTGAGGTGATGAGTTCTGTGCGCCCAATTTTTCAATGTCAGTCTTCTTCCTCTATCAAGTACTCTCCATAATAAGACCCAAGGCATTCGGCATTCCAGTAGTCAGCAACATCCTTAAGATCTTCCTCATTTGGAACTGGACGATCTACTGACTCTCCTCTTACCTCATGTAATGTTGTATGCTCAGTAGGTCTCTCCACTCTTTCCTACTGCTTGATGTCCTAGCACCAGCAGCTGACATCCTAGCACCAGCAACTGATATCACAACAACATCACGATATCTCTTGCCAGCCTGTTTAGTCTGATATGATATGCTAAGGCAATCTATGACAGGTGGCATCTAGGTGATAGGGGCTTCCCTAGGTGAGGTGATACCTAAGCTTTTTATAAGAGTTGAATGAGTGCGTACCTAAATCATGATTAGGCGATAAGGGTCCTAGATTGGCGATGGGGTGGCTTAGCCGACATTTTGATTACATTGTCTATATGTTGCTTCATGAGGGTCATCCTGCCACTCTGTATAATCTGCCAACAAACTAATATTTACTTCCTGATATGTCTGCTTGTGCTGCCATCCGATGTCAGGTCTTCTCCCTCTTCCTAACATTCTAACAATTAATCATAGATAATCACAAAATGTTAAATAAGAATAGTGGCATAATAGGTTAGAAGACATTACATTTAAAACACTGATCAAATTACCCATGTGTTTTATAGAACTTTGTCTATGCAACATCTAATTAATTTGATTTGCTTACATTTTTTAATTTAAAATATTATTTTATTATTGTTTTTAAGAAAGTAAAGTGAGTTACAAAAAGCCATTCTTGTGATTTAATCATTTAATGATTTTATTGAATATTAATTTACAAATTAATACACTGATTTATAAATAATTAACCAATTGCTTAATTATAAGCTCCAACTAAACTAATAAAAACATTATTTAAAATTGAAAAAATTCAGGCCAATGATAGATCGGGCAAAGAAGCATTACATACTAAAAGTACACCTTGTATGTACTAATAATAATAATAAGACTCAGATTGGTATTTTTGAATAATAATTTTATTCAAAATTTTAAAAAATAGGTATAATGATAGAAAATTTATTTTTTCAGCCATTTGATATATCAACCAGATGCATTGAACATGCTAAAAATTCACATGAAGTGGACTTGAATTAAGCATAAATTTTTTAAAATTAATGAAAAGTTACCCTTCGAAAGGATTTCTAGAAAAAAATCCTTTCCACAGAGTCCTTCCTCATTTAGGTTGATCTTTACCTAAGAGAGACCAATGAGTTGAAGGTTGGGGACAGTGAGAGAGAAAATCAAGGAGAAAAATTAAAGGTCAAAATGTTTCTGCATACTGTTGAATTTTTGACAGTTGGTAAAAAAATCTGGGACTTCTCTAACAGAAATTATCACAATTTTTCGCAAGAAATTGTGAACTAAACAAAGTTTCATGAAATATTGATGATTTTTACGAAACGTTGCACAATAATTAATATATATGTTGGTAATTCTGTGACCTCCAAATTAACAACAATTCGGCTCAATTATCAAATTTTTAAACAATGGAAATTGAGCACTAATAATTAAACCAACAAAAAATCTTGCAATGGAGCTCCACCTTATCTTCATTATGGACATTACTCAATTCATATCAGAATTGCATTCAGCTCTTCTTCATGCAGAAAAATATGGCCATAAATAAGGTATCCAATTATGCTTCATCAAAAACAGCACTTGGACAAACACAGATGATTTTTATTTTGTAGTTTTGTTAAAAACACCGCACTTTCACAGCATAGATATGGAAGTTACACTCAAAATCGAAGAATTTATATATAAAGGCACACTTTGGAGGAATCTAGGTAGCATAGTCTCACAATAAGTGAAAAGATTCTTTGAATATTGTTCAGATCATTCTATGATGGGTTAGTACAGTTTTTTTCGACTTTTTTGTCTAGAATTAATTATCTCTTGGTTATTTGTTTTATCTTTTCACTATTTTTGTGCTGTTATTGTATTTTGGGCTATCTGATGGAGTTGAAATATTTCGTTTTATAGTTATTGTAAGTCATCCTTTCATTTTTTTTCTTTGTAATCTTATCTATCAACTTACATGCATTTGAATGGATGCGTATTTCTGTCGTTTATGTAGTGATGGGCATATAGATTGTTGTTCAATGTTCCTGATTTTTTCAGACCCTTCTGTCATTGCAATACGCACTGATGGATTCTTGCTTATCTCCTTTATGCATTTGTACTGCTTACTGTCTGTTACATTGTGTAATCAGCATATGCATTCTAAACTCCTCTTGGTCAAACAGGTATTATGGGCTGGCTTTGACAAACTAGAGCTTGGTCCATCTGGCTCCAAACATGTTCTCTTACTTGGTTACTCCAACGGCTTTCAAGTCCTTGATGTTGAAGATGGCTCTAATGTCAATGAACTGGTTTCAAAGCGTGATGGTCCAGTTATGTTCTTACAGATGCAGCCCATCCCTGAGAAGTCCGAGGGTCATGAAGGATTCAGAACATCACATCCTTTACTGTTGGTTGTCGGGGGGGATGAAACTAACAGCCTAGGTCAGGTTCAAAGAGGGAGCCATTTGGGTGGACCGGCTAGAGATGGTAATATCGAGCCTCAGTCAGGAAATTGTGTCACCTCTCCCACAGCTGTTCGGTTTTACTCACTAAGGTCTCACAGTTATGTGCATGTTCTAAGATTTCGGTCGACTGTATATATGGTTAGATGCAGCCCTCGAATAGTAGCTGTGGGTCTTGCAGCACAAGTAAGCACTAGCTTATGCAAGATATTTATTAGATTGCTGTAAATCTATAACTTTGAGATTGTGAGTTTTATAGATGGTGAATACCATCTAGAAGAGAAGTATCAGGCCATTGGTGCACAGGCACTGGGTTTGGGACTAGAGTTCTATTGGTCCCACGACTCCCACCGAGGAAATGTCCTGGACAAAATCAGATTGATTGATGATTGCAATTATCCAGTAGATCCCCCCTCCTTTCTGGACTGTGTGCCAAATTCCTTTTAACAGCCCATAAGATTGGAGTTGGATGGTTATAATCATCCAATTGTATTGATTATTGATCCTAGAGATCTCCTATGTGGGACTGATCAAATGGTAGTTTTTAACCCTGTGGATGTGGCTTACTTGTAACAATATTCATCATGTGGAAGGTAGTTCATATATAATACCAAGACTATATACTTCATGTGAATTAGCGTATTGATGGCTCTAGGCATTTCAGGACTGACTGATTCTCTTTTTTTTTTTACCGGTGGCAGATATATTGCTTTGACGCACTCACTCTTGAGAATAAATTCAGTGTTCTCACCTATCCTGTCCCTCAGGTGGGAGCACAAGGAATGGTTGGGGTTAACATTGGTTATGGTCCGATGGCTGTGGGTCCCAGGTGGTTAGCTTATGCTTCCAATAACCCTCTGTTGTCAAACTTGGGCCGCCTAAGTCCCCAAAACCTTACTCCTTCTCCAGGTGTTAGTCCATCAACTTCACCAAGCAGTGGCAGTTTGATGGCTCGTTATGCTGTGGAGTCTAGTAAGCATTTAGCTGCTGGGATAATCAATCTGGGTGATGCAGGATACAAAACATTGTCCAAATACTGTCAAGAGCTTCTCCCTGATGGTTCTAATTCTCCTGTATCATCAAATTCAGGCTGGAAAGTTGGTAGGCTTGCAGCACATTCAACTGAAACAGATAATGCTGGGATGGTTAGTTCCGTACACTGTCTGAAATTATTCATATTATTGCTCCAAACCCATGAATTTTTTAAAAAAATTCACTTTTTTTGTCAAGTAAAGTATAAAATTCAATATCTCGTGCATTACCCAATATTTCATGAAAATTGTGTTTTTGTCGGTTTTTGGAATCTCATAAAATGTTATGAGATTTATTTTGTACACAATTACCATAGAGAAGATGTTAACATGTTCAATGATTCTTCTTTAGACCTTTTTTCTGAGAGCTGCAGTTATTTTAGCTTAACATGAGGATGCTTTTTCTGGTTAAAATGGTTGATTGCAGGTTATTATTAAGGATTTTGTGTCCAGAGCTGTTATATCACAATTTAGAGCTCATACCAGTCCAATATCTGCCCTTTGTTTCGACCCAAGCGGGACCCTACTTGTTACTGCCTCTGTACATGGGAACAATATAAATATCTTTCGAATTATGCCTTCCTGCATGCAAAATGGATCAGGCTCCCTAAGCTACGATTGGAGCTCTTCTCACGTGCATCTTTACAAGATGTATCGCGGAATAACAACAGCTGTAAGCGTTACATCTATTTTTTGGATGTTTATTGTTCCCATCCCTTCCTCCCTTATTGTTTCTCAAAATTTTGGCTTATATTTGTGGGGTTTTTCCTGTTCTTTTTTATGTGTATGACAGGTCATACAAGACATCTGTTTTAGTCATTATAGTCAATGGATAGCTATTGTTTCATCCAAGGGGACTTGCCATATTTTTGTTATATCCCCTTTTGGTGGTGATACTGGTCTTCAAGTACAAAATTCTAATGGTGACGGGCACATCCTCTTACCATTTCTATCTCTACCGTGGTGGTCTACTTCTTGGATGATAAACCAGGAGTCTTTTCCACCCCCACCCCCTATTACCCTCTCTGTGGTGAGCAGGATAAAAAATGGTAACTCAGGGTGGCTTAATACGGTTAGCAATGCTGCAGCTTCTGCAACAGGAAAAATCTCCATGCCATCTGGTGCTGTTGCTGCTGTTTTTCACAATTCTGTATTCCGCAGTCTTCAGCCCATTCGCTCAAAGGTCAATGCCTTAGAGCACTTACTGGTTTATACTCCGTCTGGTCATGTGATTCAACATGAACTTCTGCCATCAATGGGCGTAGAGCCAAGTGATAGTGGATTAAGAAATGGGTCAGGTTCTTCAGTGCTAGTACAAGATGAGGAATTGAGGGTGAAAGTTGAACCTTTTCAAAGGTGGGATGTTTGCCGAAGATCAGATTGGCCAGAAAGAGAGGAATGCATTTCTGGGATTACCCTCGGTAGACAAGAAACTGCAGAAATAGTCATGGATAATTCTGATTGTGAAGATAATGATACAAAGTGTTTGATGGAATTGAACAACTGTATTGGGGAAAAAGATTTGGTAAAGGCCCATGAAAGGTCCCACTGGCATCTCTCCAATGCAGAGGTGCAGATAAGCTCTGGGAGGATCCCAATATGGCAAAAGTCTAAGGTATCCTTTCTAGTTTAAGTTGTAAGTTGTCTCTATTCTATTATGTTCAACTGGTTATGATTCTTTGACCTTTCTTGTAGATTTGTTTTTATATGATGAATCCTCTGAGGGATAACGAGAGGAAGTTCACAGAAGATTATGCTGGTGGAGAGGTTGAAATCGAAAAGGTCCCTGTTCATGAGGTTGAGATTAGGCGGAAGGATTTATTGCCTGTTTTCGATCATTTCCGTAGCATCCAATCAGACTGGAACAGCAGGTAAACCTCATCAATAGCTGCTTGCTGGTTCTGGTAACTTTGTGATATTAAGTTTTTTGTTTCTTGTAATCATATTTGGAAGACCATATCATGTTGGAAAATTCTGGTAGTGAATTGTTGGATGGAGATAGCATGATATTCTAGTAACTCTGTTTAGAACATGTACAGATGTACTGGGCCTAATCTATTATTTGAGCAACAAGTGAAGGTCTAAATATGATAAGTGATACTTACTATTTGGCTCAAAGTGCCCACTTAAACAGCTTTTTGTCACCACAATACCAACAGAGGTTGGGGTCCTTGAAGTTATATCCTTCTTGAGTTTTGCACACTGACAATCAAATTAGGTAGTCAACTAAGTGATACTTACTATTTGGCTCAAATTGCCCACTTGAACAGCTTTTTGTCACCACAATACCAACAGAGGTTGGGGTCCTTGAAGTTATATCCTTCTTGAGTTCATTGTGTTGCACACTGACAATCAAATTAGGTAGTCAACTAAGTGATACTTACTATTTGGCTCAAAGTGCCCACTTAGACAGCTCCATACTTCATTGACATTGAAGAAAGTTTAATGAAGTACTTCTAGCTTTTTGTCACCACAATACCAGCAGAGGTTGGGGTCCTTGAGGTTATATCCTTCTCGAGTTCATTTTGTGTTGCACACTGACAATCAAATTAGGTAGTGAACTGCGATGCTCCTTGGTTGGAAGTTTTTGTTATATGCATATATAAAAGGAGACTGGGTTCTCCATCTCGTTGCCGTTTCAACTTAAACCTAGTGTAATCTAGTCTTCTCAAGTATTTGTTTTGAGATTAGTTTTACAAATCTAGCCACCTTGTAGAATTCATATGGATCATAAACCCATTCAACATCGTGAGTATAATTTTAGGATTTGGATACATTTGATAATACGGAACCTTGCAACTCTGCATAGCATCTTGGGCTTACTCGGGGACCTCTTCTGTGGCTTGAAGAAAACTGAGATACCTGCAGTCCTTTTTCTGTAGTTGCAAAGACTATCTTTATGCTAACAGATATCTAAGTGATAAAACCAAAATTCAAAATCTTCTAAACTGATCAAAATCTATACATTGGTGGACTTGGCTGGCATTATGCTGCCGTCTAGGATTTTTCTCATTTCTTGATGGATACATGTCTCTTTGCCCCTTACGTGTTAGGAACTTATGATGCTTGCTTGTATGTTTCATGCAGAGGCCTTGTTGGGGGAAGATATCCGAGTGCTTCGTCTTCCGATTCTCATCAATCTAAAGACAGGGTCACAGAAGAGACTGTTATATGCCGCTCTAAGCCGGCATCACTTGGCTCCGTGGAAAGCTCAGATGGAGGTAAGACATCATTTGAATTAAAGATGCAATGGTGACACCTCATCATCTGTCCCTTCATTCAAAACTAATTATCTGGCTACTTTTTATTGAATCTGATAATGTATCTTATTCTTGATCTTGTTTTCTAAATACGGACTCCTTATTTTATTCTTGATATTTCCATCAGGGTCATCAAGAACAGAGAATTATCTTGATGTGGATCAAATAGATACAGTGAAGTCTTGTGCAGCCATTTGCCAAACTATGAATAAGGTTGACGGGGAAAAAAGAGGGAGTACCATGGTTGCATCACCCCTACTGAACCAAAGCTCCTTTAACAGAGATAAGATATCATTTCTGTCTAAACATTCGAAGACGTGTGACTCGCATGTTGAGGACAGTTGTGTTACAAATAGTGAATCCTCTGTAAAGACTGATAGCTCACTTTCTGTTGGAAGAGCAATTGCTGGAGGAATTTCGTTTTCAAACACCGGTGGGGCCAGTGAAGTCTCAAATGTGAGTTCAGACAGTTCTGCTTCGAGTATGAACATTCTTGCGGAGGGGTCTGTACCTGCGGACTTGCACAGTCCAATAGATTTCGGGCAGTATTTTCAGGAGGGATACTATAAAGCATCAGAGATCGATGAGTGCCATGAATTGACTGAAGTTGTTACTGATGCAGACAGCAGCAGTAGCCACTGTGAGAGGGAGAAACCTGAGGAAGATGGGGAGAACGACGACATGCTTGGGGGTGTATTTGCCTTTTCAGAAGAAGGTAAAAAATCTGAAACTATTTACTTGATTTGGATCACCTAACTAGAGCAACAACAGTATACCATTGCACGCAATCCATGTCCTGTTGTTCCTAATATGTATGGATGGCTATGATGACATGGGATTTGCATCATAATCTACTGGAATTGAAACTCAAACCTAACAGTTCCGAATTCAGCTAGTGTCTATTTATTTAGTTGCATATGTTCTGAGCCAATTGAACTTGCCATTTCTTTGCTGCAGGTTGATCTGTACCTGCCTTCAGAGAAGGAAAAAACTGAATACACGGCACATTCAAAATATTGATATAATATTGTCAAGTGGGAAGGTTTCGATCCTTCATTGATGGAGTGTGGAGTTATCTTCAATGATGAGAAGTGCAATTGATTGATAAGGTGTAGAGAAGAGGGTGACTTGATAAAAATTGAATTGGGGCAATTTTGCCTTAGCAAGTGACCATCTCTCTCCCTTCTAATTCTCATGTACATGTTGTAGATGGAAATTCGTAATTCATGGGGGGCTAGCTTTGGGGGCATGGGAGGAAGTTTGAACTCTTGGTAGAGGTAGATTTGGGTTTGCATTCCCTATTTCGAACTTCCTATCAAGTTTGTTTGTATAGATGATTTCAATGTTAACAGGTTCTTCTCTGAAAGCTGTATAACAATATTTATTCTTCAAGAAAAAAGAAAAAAAAAGATAAGAAAGCTCATAATGCTGGGATATGTGTTTTTTTGTTTTAACTATTCTGTTGCAGAGTGGTTTATCTATTTGGCTGTCCTGTATTTTGGTCTATTTATACTATTAGAACATCTCCACCGCATAGTCAAATCGCAGTGTCAAAGGTAAAATAAAGCTTTGAGCCGAAGTTAACACACTCTCAGTGCATAGTTAAAATTGGTGGCATTAAATGGCTTTTGCCATTTTTGGCGTGAGAAATGGCAAAAGTCATTTAATGCCATTGTGATGTTGACCAATTGACCTATTTTTTTTTTAATGCTTTTGCCAATATCCCAATAAAATGACTTAGTGTAGTATTGTCAAAAAATGGATTTTGCACCACTAGAGCGTCAGTATTAAATTATAGTATTTTGGCACCGGAAAAAATGGTTTTACCACTGAAGATGTTCTAAAGGTTTTTTACTTTGAAACTGTCTTTTTTTTTTCCTTTTTGGGTGAACTCTGTCAATTGTCATTCCTTTCATACCTTCTCTGATTGTCCTAAAGAAGGGGATTGATCAGATTATGATAATATCATAAGGCTCATCGGCTGTAAAGTTTTCAGTTCGGGCTCATGAAAGGGTGTTAGATCCTCTTTAGGAGAAATACAATCACCAATAGTTCACCTTTGAATAAATGAACTGAGAAAAACAATAAACAAAAAAGATGCAAAATCCCACCTACCATCCCTCAAATAAAAGAAACAAATTACCCATAGTAAAAAAAAGACGGCCCATGCCTGAGTCCTCGGGGTTAGGGGCGGGGCAAGATTTTCTTGTAAGGAGGCAATCGAAAGGTTGATTGATAATGTTAGTAATTGTTGATGGATTTAGAGGGGTGCAAGAAATTTGTTTGAAGACCAAGTTGATTGGTCATCTCGTCCGTACATTTCCGTGCGGGTATTATATCTCCATAGTTAGGGGAGTAGCTGCCCCTCTTACCCTATGACTATGTCCTATTAAATAGCATGGCATAACAGATGGGTACAACTGCCCCCTTGGCTATGGCTATGTCTTGGTAAATAATTAAATAACATAGCATAATATTTTTTTCTCAAAAGTTTATGGGGGCAGCTGCCCCCTTGCTCCTGGCTCCGCTGAAGTCGACTCTAGTCGAACACCAAGAGAGAATAAGTTTGACTTAGCAAGACCAATGACTGAAAATATGAGTTTTAGAACATTCTTCTACTCCCCTCTTTCCAAATGCTCCAAAATATAGTGCCAGAAAGTAACTGCCATACAATCCTCAAATGAAGGTCTATGTCGTGATTCGTGAATGACCCAACCAACGGGCAATCACCAATGTTGAGAGAAACACCTAACACAATCCCAAACGAGATAAAACAATGCCCCCAAAGCTCCAAGAGATCTTGGATGCCTGTTTCTTGTTTACACGGTTTCTTTGATTGCCCACTCTAATTTAGGGTTGTTCGTTAAATACCCAACTTTTAAAAATTATTTTCTCAAGAGGCTTAAGCACATGCGAAAAATAATGGTTTTTGAATCAATCTAATCCGGACATTTACGAAAGGAAGAGAGATTTTGATTGAGGCACTCGAGCTCGGACGAGAAATATTTTCCTCCGACCGTAGCAAGCAAGATCATGAGAGAACACCATTAACTGTAGAGTACGTCATTAAATTTTTAAAAAAAAACTTTAGAGTTAGAGCCTGGAACAAAGAGAACACCAACACCATTAGAAAAGTTCTTATTCATATTTTTCTTGCGTTTTTTTAAATGAATTCGTTAAAACCATTGCATGGATGATTAATCCAAAGAAAATGCTCGTAATTATTGCACATATGATATTAAATCTCAAATTTCATTGTATATAATTTTTCTAGGTATTTTCTTTTCATATTTTATGATATATGGTGTACAGTCGATACCTAGAAATTCAATTCGAAATAAATCAATACTTTATGTTGATATAGGTTGCATTCGAAGGTTGAAGATGATAGGTCATTACATGTATGGACAATTGTATCAACCTATAGTATTGATTTGGTATAACCTTTAATCTCTCGTGCAAAAATTCCATCAAAAATCAAGATTTTGTGAATTTTTCATCCTTTTTCAAGAACACTCATATTAACCGTCTTAAAATACCCATTAACCATTAATTAAAAAATACTATTAAAAAAACAATGGAGGTGAAAAAAAATTAAATATATCTTTTTAAAGTTAAGGTAAATGTCAATCAAACATATAATTCCACAAACAAAATGATTGAGGAGCTTCGCATAGGCTTCATTTGCGCCGGACCGAAAGTTCTCAAAGACCATGTACAATGAAGGTTCTCCCACGTACATAAATCTCTCTTTCCTTTTTCTTTTTTTTTTCAAACTTGAAAAAAAAAACCGTTCTTTTAAGTGTTGGTAGTAACAAAGGAGTATTTAAAACATCTCATAAATGTTGAATTATGAACAAAAAAATGCCCATAAGTCTATATAAGGAATAATTTTTAAAACAGTTATTTGGAGAGCAATCCTAAACTAGAAAGGAAAATAGAAAACGGACAACAAGGTCCTCTTCCAAACTAACCATCCAATTGTAAACTGACACATGGTAGTGAAAATTTTATTTTGTATATATTTTATTTCTCTTTTCCAATGGGTTGAAATTTGAATTGATTAGGAGTCAGCGTGGAAGTCAGCGTGGAAGAGGACCTTGCTGTAACTTTTTAGAAAATATGGCAATATAATTAGCAATAAAAAAATTAAACATATCTTTTTAAAGTAAAGGTTTTCTTCCCTAAAATCTCTAAAATGTAGGCATGGAAATCAAAAGTCAAACAAAGCATAATTTTTAAATATGTACTTTTTTTTAGATTGTGTTGACAAATATCACCTTAACCATGGTTAAAGAGGTGTTAAAAGGGACACGGAGACACTGCGGTCAGCTTAGAAGAGGACCGTGGCAGGACTCCTTTTTATATGGTGTTTGGTTGGCAATGTGTTCTTTCTGCTTTCGATTTCTTTGATCATTCATGAATCTTTGGCCTCGATGCAGAATCGTCTGGTTCGATTGTTTCTCCTGTCAAAGCAAAGCAGGTTTCATGGAATCCCAGGTCATTTGCTTTGAATTTAGATTAACCCCTTTTTTTTTTTTGTCTTTTCTTTTAAGTTCTTCAGCTTTTCTTTCTTAATCCGATTGTTTGCAGGGCTTTTGTCTTTTGTCTAGGAAGGTTTCCTTACAGACGAAAAATGTGATCATTTGATATCTCTTGTGATTATGATCGAAAATTACTGAATAGTCGATTTTTATTTTCTGGTTTGGCGGTTCTTTTTTCTCTCAATCTTCGCCCTTTTATACACATATATGGAGTTCCTCAATTTACTTTTACCAGTAGAAGTTTGTTTGTTACTCTCCTCTGCATAAGTTAATCCTTTCTGAAGAATTGATGTATTAACTCATTAGTTTGATTCTGCCATTTTTTTTTTTTTTTAACATTATAAGTTCCTCCTAATATATCTACTCTGAGTAAACTGAACTACAGGAGACTTGGGAATGTGTCCTTTTTGTTGTTCTCTGTCATGTTATTATCATCCGCTGCTTGTGCAATGGCATTGGATCTGCATATAATGAAAATTGGGATATCTGAATACCAGAAATGTGCACCAACAGAAGTCAAAAGTACATTTGCTATTAAGCAATGAATTACCAAGACAGAAATGTGCACCGACAGATCACAGAAGTATTTTTACTCTTAGTCATGGAAACACTTCTTTCTTCCATATCCCCAGTAATTTCGATTGCGCATAGGGTACGTTCTTTTGCTGAGACTTGTAAAGCTTGGCACTTTGCACTTTGTCATGGTAGTTGTTTGGAAATTTGAGTCACTTTTTCAAGTTTTTTAACAAGATTAATCCTTACCATCATGAGATTTTAAGTCCTATCATTTTTTATGAGACTTCAGAGACTTCAAATCATTCATTTTGCTGCATTTGAAGTCTTATGGGAATTGCAACCCAATAGATGAAAAGCACGATACATCTAGTTCTCAAAATAAAATGCATATTGTCCAATGACTAAACTTAGAAAGTGCTGGACTTTATAAATCTCCAAGAAAGAACAGACCCTTATATTCATCACTGTTGGAATTGGGTTCAAGCTTTCCCCTGCCTCTCCTCATCAATGGACTCCTGACGTATACAAAGGAGGGCGGTTCGTTTGATTGTCATCTAATGAATAGATTGAAAGGAGAATGTTCAACATGTTTAACCCACGAGTTACTTATTTTCTCTCATTCCTTATTCTTTGCATCACATGTTTAAAGGCGTTCCTCTGTCTTGAAAATAACCACTGCCCGTTGGTTACTAGAATTATGTCAATCATTTGACCACCTTCGTCCACATTCAGTTTGTGCTGAAAATTAAAGGTTACATTACTGTGAAGTTTTTTTTGTTTTAGTTCTGATCTGATCTTATTGGAAGAAAGGGCTTTGATATTGACTATTGAAATTGTTTTTTGTGCCTCTAACATTCCTGATTTTATTAAGAATATATAGGAATTGGAACATGGGCAATTATGTTAGGTTGTTGTTTTGGACATGCATCTTAATAGATTATCTAAAATGATGGATGGTAGTCTCAGAAATGAAGTGTGATATACTTATAACCCTTGGTGAATGTTTTGGGTACAATGTGTTGGTTTCATTGAAAATTATGAATTCTAGATTGCTATTTGTTTCAAATTTGATTACATTATTCAACTGCATTGTGCATTATGAACTCTTTTTGTGTAGGATTCTATTGTGCTGGTATAGAGGACAAGATTGCAGCATGGACCTTTCTCCCCAAAGGTGGACAATATGATGAACTTCTGGCTTTCAGTATTCTCTTACAACTTTCCTTATTTAGAAGTGATACATGCTCCTACTATAGATCCCCATGAACTTGGTCTCTTATAAGAAAATAGAGTATCCTATCTGTACTTTATGAGTTGATCTGTTTTCACTTTAATTATTGATCTATTTAAATTTAAAGTTTTTTTTGCTCGCAATTTTGGGTGGTAGAGAATGAGAAATTGCCATTTTAACTTATGGCTATTTCCAGCCCTTTGAATGTTTGCAATCTTATCTAATTATCATGACAGACAGTAGTATATGTTTAAGTTCTCATCAGGGTTTTAAATAACTGTTTAGGTTATGCAACGGTCCCAACCAAAACCGTTGCTTAACACTGAAATCATTACGTAATAGTTATTACTTATGGTTGTAAATGGTAATGGCTGTTTCATTTTTTGGGGATTTTTTTGTTGTTGTAAAAATGTCCTAAAATATAAAAATAAAAACTTTGGGAAAATGCATAAATTTATTAAACAAACAAGATTTAGTGATTAAATGCATAATTAAGCATAAATGTGATTCCAAGTTTGACACTAAAGCATGTGTATTTGTGTATGTTTACGACATATTGATCATTCCCTCCTTAATCCATTTTACCTTTCTAATTCTATTATTACGTTTTCATGTCTGATTTGGAGGGTGTTGTGTATGGCTGGCATGGAAGTGAATATCTGAAATTCCAATGTCTCTTTTTTGTTTGGCCTGGAATTGTCAAATAAGAGAGCTAGAATGCTAAATAAATCATTAGTAGCCATGTCCAGGAGCGAAACTATCTGCATAAAATTGAAATCATTTGATTTTGTGGAATAAGAAGATAGGCGTGGGGGGGACAACTTGGAAAATCGTAGATAGGAGGGTTTATGCCTCAGTAATAAGAGTGGAGAAAGATGCTTTTTGGTGGGTACTCAAATTCATGGTGAACCACTGAACTGTATTAAAGAAGATTTACGCGCCTATCACGTCGAAACACTCCATTACAGGTCGAGTGTGGTGGTGGCGGAAATGAAGCACAATTGCTCTGAGGTCTTCGTATCACTCAATATGTTCCCATACTCTCATGGTAGGGATCGATTGGTGTGTTTTCCCCAGGGAAGCAACCAATGGGAATGGAAGGCGGTCGAGTAAGCTGTTAGCTCATTCATCCCTCATAGACCTTTGCCAACACAGAGAGAAGCATTTAAGGAGGGGATGACTAACCAATAGGATGTTTTCATTATCCTATATGTATATGCAAACTAAGCAACTTCTTGTTTCCATCCCTGTTGTTCCATTGAGATCACGAAACTATTCCAAATTGAGTTTATTTTCCCTAAAAACCTCATCAATCCTCTGGGACATTTGTGGTGCACGTGGTGCATGTATCATCAATCCAGAATATATAGGTTAGATCATCTCTTGGATGGGCAATATCCCCATATTGCACTCATCAGATAATCCCAACTGTCCGATCACTAGCTAAAGTGTGGATGCTGCTAAAGAAAAATTGGTAAGATGGGAGGAGTCAACGAGAGAGTTATTGCATTGAAGTGATAGAAATGTCCAATCATTGAAGATTTTTTGGGTATTGAACTCCATAGATGATAGAAGTGAGCTACCACTGGGACAGTCAAGATGTAGAAGGATGTGTGTCAGGCATACTGCAGACTACCCAGGAGAAGGGTGAGAAGTCTTTGAAAGAAAGATGCCAATTTTCTCTTCTATAAATGTGCCCAATTTGAATAGCTTCTTTTTGGCATCTGTTGTTGTATAAATTCCTGGACTTTTATGGTTCAAAAACATGAAAGGGAATCATTGCCAAGAGCTGATAGTTGTCCTTTGTATGTTTCATTTTCATAATTTTGTCTATTCATTTTTGCTAAAACTGTTAATAGGATTCTCCACATCATAGACCCCTTCTACAACAAATGATGATTTATCAGTGTGTGTGTGTGGAAGGGAATTGCAGGTGAGCAACTGAAGCATATTATAAACGCTTTTATGTTCCTTCACTGTTACATTCTCAGTGGCCCTTATGTGCTCTTTGTTATCTTCTGTTTCCCTTTGTAAACTACCCAGTTAAACCACGAAGAGGAGATGCCTTCTTTTCTTTGGCCTCCATCCAAGTGCTTCTCTGGACCCAAGTAGTATCCTTGCAGGATGCCTAGTGATTGAAGGTGAGAAATTGTCTGCAACAAAGTGGATACATGTGGACTCTTTTGACAAGAATTTGGGAGCTGACATTAACTACGCAGATGAGAACGAGAGGTGCGAGAAATGGGATGCTCTTGAAGAATGCACAAAGGACCCGGAATATATGGTGAGATCTCCAGTACTTCCGGCCCTCCGGGTACTTTTATTGTGTCCGTCTTACAATGGTGTGCCCAAAACCTGTAGCCCCCATAACACCTATTTTAATGTTTGGCTCAGAGTGATCATAGGGGGTGCAGATTCCATGCCCTCCCATTGCAACCAAACTCACCCTAGGTGGGTATAGCTGCTCATGACAGTGGTTGAAATTGGTTTCCCTGTGTACAGTGACGACATTTTTTTTGTTAGAAAATGAAAGTTTAAGAAGTTTGATTTGGGGTTCCTTTTTCTGTGTTCTTTCTATTCAAAACAGGTTTGTTTGCTTGTTTTTATTTTATTTTATTTTTATTTTTTTACTCCTAACTCCTAAAGCATCTTTTGAAGTCTAAAGTGACTCAGGTACATGCACTGTATCTAGCCCATTGTTCAAAACCATTCTCCCAGCTCAGAGAAGAGTGGAATAAAGTTTTTGTATACTAAAATGACTAAAAAAAACAGAATAAAGGTATAATAATATGGTGGGCATCACATCCTTGTGATCCCTTTGTATTAGCATCGTTTTCTTTTGTCATTAACATATCTTGCCTCTTTAGTCTTTACTGATCAAATATATCTATATACACACACACAGTGGGCATGTGAATCTTTTTTTTTCCCTTTCATGAGACATGGTTATCTACCTCCTTAAATCTCATCCTAGAAACCTTTGCTGCATGAAAATAGAACTCACCAAAATCTTTATGTTACATTCTCTGGCTATTTCATATTGTATTATAGGACTCAACCGAAACCATTATGCAATGATTATAACGTTAAGACTCAGGCTGACACCGTTATGTAAACTGGCTGAATTTTACCCACTAATATTAGAAAAAATGAAAGTGTATTTCGTAGGGTAAGACTTGGATATTATGCTAACCGTTACATAACGCCGAATGCTTGCTTGGCTGGGCATTGCAGTTTTTTCTTTGAGGCGTGCCATGTGATGTGACCACCTCGCCATTGAATTACTAATTTGTTTCTTTGTAGGTTGGAAAAAACAATTAGGGTGGACCCATTATTTCTGGTAGGTATGGGAGTAAGATATCCCCAGGTGGGTCCATGAATAGAAGTAGCATGTAGTTAGGTCTGGCAGTATCTTTTTCTTTGTCTCTTTAACAGAAAAGTTTGAGGTCCCCATTTTTAGAGGCCCCAAGTATTTTTCAAGTTTTGAAGAGCTTTGGCTATCATATTTGTGCAAATGCAGCTCATCATCACCCACACACCAGTCAATGAGATCTCCTATGTCAGAAATGAACACAATGGAACGATCTCAACCATCTGCTCAAATTTTCTTTTGGATTTCTATTAGTCTTCTGTGAAGATAATTTGAGTTTTGGTCATAAGACTCACAGAGGGATGGATATTTATAATCTGCCAAATTGGCATTTAATTCAATCTCTTTCGTCTTCTGTCTTTTCTCTAACAACATTAATGGTGGTCTCTGAGAGAGAGAGAGAGATTCTGGAAGGTGGAATTATGCTTTCCAAAGGAGCAATGAATTGAATATCGATCCCTCACGTGGGGAGTTGTTCACGTTTCATTCCCTCAAGTGATTGGTGTGGCAGTTGATAGGCTAACCATGTTTAGCTTTGAAATTGTGCTCTCCACTCTCTAATCCACTAAGAGCATTACTAGCAGCCTTTTAGTTATTTTGGTGAGCCAAAAGACTAAAAAGATGTTAAAATGAGTCTCAGCAGCCTCAACAGAATGAAGAAATCGGTTTGGTAAGTCTACAGTACTCACCAAAGTTAAATCTTCTCACCCTTGGGCCCACACAAATAATAAAATAAGGTTTCTCTCTCTCCCTTTCTTTTTTGTGGTCCCACACAAACAATAAAATAATATTTTTCTCTCTTCCTTTTTCGTTTTCCCATACAAATGATAAAATATTGCTTCTCTCTCCTCTTTTTTTTTGGTTAAAATGGTGAGGCTGTTGGGAGTGTTTTAAAAAAATGGCTCACCAAAACCACTTTTTGTGGGTTTTGGCTATTTTGGTGAGTGAAATTTGATGAGGCTGCTAGGAATGCTCTAATCAACTGCAAAATTAAAAGTTAATAATAATAATGTTATTATTATTAATACTACCAATCAATAATAATAATAATAATACCGTCAAGTACACTTTTGTGGTGTATCGAACATTAACCTGTCTAAATGTCTGGCTATGATGCTCTGAATTGTTTATTTTAGCGTGTTACTTTTTTTTTTTTGGAATGAGGGTATCCGGGCCTCTTAGAGCACCCGACTAAGTCCCTCAGGTCGTGCAGATCCCCTCATACTACACAACCGGTTAAGTTAGGATAAATCCTTGAGGGTGGCCAACAAGGGGAGGGGACTCAAACTCAAGACCTCCGTTTCTTGAGGCATGGTCTTGGATACCCTTCCAACCCAAAATAAAATAAAAATAAATGATGCTCTGTATTTAATTTATGGCTACCAACACGCACCCTACATCTTTGTATTCTTATAGGCTTTTTGGTATGATGTTATCGTTTAATACTCTAAACTGATGGCAATGAGATTTGGCTTCTTAAGGAGTCCACTTAGATGCCATTCATATCAGGAGGAAAAGGAACAGTAGAAGTGGTCCTTGAGATACTCTTTCTTCTACATCGGTGAAAGTTAGTAAGCAAAATAGAAATATGTACCCAAGAAAGAAAAGGTAGGATGGTACCACCCTATATCTAGTAAAAGGTTCAGACAGTGACACAGCCCTGCTTTAACGGTCAGGCACGTTAAGGTCGAGGGCTCGACCCATCTTACTCGATGTAGTTGAAATGCTTACTAACATGAGGTGTAAACTGGTTCACTTGTCATTTCTAGCAGAAGATTCAACCAAACTCTAGTTGAGATTATGAAAATGTTACTTCATGGCTGTGATATAAGATGTTTGTAACATTTTGAGGTCGAGGGCTCAGCCAAGCTTACTAATGCCAGACTAATGATCAATTACCAAATGGTCTATTGATCTGTTTATTAATATCTGCTATCTGATCTTTCCTCATTTTTCTATTTTCTCTCAATGAAACCCTAGTGTAAAATAATTATATATTACTACAAAAAGAAAACATAAAGTTACAAAGTTGCCATTCAAGTAACCCTTAAAAATTTTGCGGAATTGAGCTAGGTCTACAATCCAAACTCAAGATCAATCATAATACAAGATATAAAGGGGGTTTTCCCAGATTACCCCTCTAGTATGAGGTTCTTCTCTAAATATCTAAGTTTTGAAAACCCTTCTCTAAATGCCCTTATGATCCATTTTCCATAATTCAGTATTTATGAAAAGTCTTAAATACCCCTCCATTGATTTTGAAAGAAGAAGAACAAGAAGAGGAATTTAGGTTCGGGGATGAGAGATCTTCGTTCTCACCCCATTTCCGGCAAGAATTCTTCGTTCCAAGAAAAAGAAGAAGAAGATACGTACGTGGATGAGATGAATGAAGCTCACCCACTCCCCTCATCTTCTAAATACCCCTACATTACCATCTATACTGGTTTTGAAAGAAGAAAATAAAACGATGAAAAAATCGCAAAAATCTGAGTTTCCCGAAGTTTTTTTCTCGCAGGGTCGGTACAATGCACAGACCCCGTAAAAAATGCATCAACCCCGTGCAAAATGCACTTTCTTGATACAATATATCAACCTAGTGCATTTCATGTATCGACCTAATGCATTTATGTATCCACCCCGTACAAAATGTATCGACCCCGTGCAAAATGCACTAGGTTGATACATTGTATCAATCTAGTGCTTTTCATGTATCGACCCAGGACATTTATGCATCAACCCCGTGCAAAATGCACTAGGTTGATACATTGTATCAACCTAGTGCATTTCATGTATCGACCTAGTGCATTTATTCATCAACCCCGTATAAAATATATTGACCCCGTGTAAAATGCACTAGGTTGATACATTGTATCAACCTAGCGCATTTCATGTATCGACCTAGTGCATTTATGCATCAACCCCGTACAAAATGTATCAACCCCATGCAAAATGCATTAGGTTGATATAATGTATCAACCTAGTGCATTTATGCATCAACCCCGTACAAAATATATTGACCCCGTGCAAAATGCACTAGGTTGATACATTGTATCAACCTAGTACATTTCATGTATCGACCTAATGCATTTATGCATCAACCCCGTACAAAATGTATCGACCCCGTGCAAAATGTACTAGGTTGATACATTGTATCAACCTAGTGCATTTCATGTATTGATCTAGTGTATTTATGCATCAACCTCGTACAAAATGTATCGACCCCGTGCAAAATTCAATAGGTTGATACAATGTATCAACCTAGTGCATTTCATGTATCCACCTAGTGCAGTTATGCATCAACCCCGTACAAAATGTATCGATCCCGTGGAAAATGCACTAGGTTGATACAATGTACCAACCTAGTGCATTTCATGTATCGACCTAGTGCATTTATGCATCAGCCCCATACAAAATATATCGACCCCGTGCAAAATGCACTAGGTTGGTACATTGTATCAACCTAGTGCATTTCATATATCGACCTAGTGCATTTATGCATCAACCCCATACAAAATGTATCGACCCCGTGCAAAATGCACTAGGTTGATACATTGTATTAACCTAGTGCATTTCATGTATCGACCTAGTGCATTTCATGTATCGACTGTAGCGACCTAATACAAAATGCACTAGATTGATACATGTATCGACCTTGTGCATTTCATGTAGCGACCTAATACAAAATATATCGACCCGATCGATACAGTCGTCTTCAACCTTGGAAACACGACAGTAAGTCATAGAAAATGAAAAAAACACACATATAAACACATATATAACATAAAATTTAAGATTTTGAACAATAAATGTAATGATTATAAACATTTTTTCATGAATTAATCATACATGCAAGAATTTTTTTGAATTCATTTTTTTTAAAACACAAGAAACCCAAAAATGAGCGTTGTTCTTCGGTTAATGGCGTTCTTTCACGAAAAGAACATGGAAAGAACGCTCTTGGAACAAAAATCTCTTGCCGAAAATGGGGTGGGAACGGAGTTCTCTTGTCGGAAATGAGGTGGGAATGAAAAACTCGTCGGAAATGAGGTAGGGATACTCAAAGTCTTTTCTTCAAATGATTTGGATAAAATGGAAAAAGTTCGCATGTGCGAATAGATGCACAAGTGTGTGGGGGCATTTAGAGAAGAGTTTTTAAAACCTGAGTATTTGGGGAAGAACCCCATACTAAATGAGCAATCTGGGAAAAACCTCAGATATGAACATAACAAAACTCATCTCAACTTGTCACAAAACTCATCTCAACTTGTCCCGGAGCGCTTGCCATCCCAAAATGACTAGCCATTTTAGGTGCTACCTAACCTCCATACTTACAGCCCAACAACCCCTAGTACACGGCCGATGTGGGATTAAAAGCACCCGTGTGACAAGCTCTCCCACTTAGACCCTGACGCCCTCATTAGGGGGACCCACCCTTTAGTGGACCCCACGTGCCACGAATCTGTCCCTGCCCTTACTGCCCCTAGCTCTGATACCACTTTTCACGGAGCACTTATCATCCCAAAATGACTAGTCACTTACTTTAGGTGTTGCCTACCCCCCACATTTATAGCCCAACAACTAGGGCTAGAAACGGAGTCGGATATTATCCGGATCCAATTCGAATTTGTATCCGAATAGTAGGATAATTATCCGAATAAATATCCGTTAGGTCGAATTCGAATGGTAATAAACTATTTGTTTACTAATCAAAGGGGATACGGATAGCGGTGTATCCGCTTCGCTAAATATCCAACTGATTAGTATTAATATTGATTTTTTAGGTTATTGAAATGTAAATTTGATTTTTTTAGGGTATTGAAATACAGCCTTGGTAATAGGATGAATAGATTCGGTTATTTTGAATACTAATAGAATATTATCCAAATTTGGTTATTGTAGTGGATTGCAGATGCGGATACAAAATTTGTTTTTTTTTTTATTATCCGTCGGATAACTTAACGGATTCAAATAGCGTATATTAATAAACGAGTATCCGTTTCGAATTCGCTCAGTTTACAACCCTACCAACAACGCATAGGACACGACCGATGAAGGGCTAAACACACTCCCGTGGAGATCACTCCCTCAGGCAGTCAAGCTTACTATCTCCAGTCAGAGAGGATAGAAGTCATTTCAGCTTATGGTTGTGGTGGTGTTTTCAAACCTCTGCTGGCAAAGAGGCAAAGCAAGAATTTCACAGGGCACCCATCATCAACCTAAAGAATTTTCACTTTTCTACAACATCATCCCCATAGGAGTGAAAAAGCATTTGATACCCTACATTCATGGACTCCTTGATGCCTCTACCTTACGACACTTGTGCCATCTCTTCACCTCACAGGTCTCCAATTTTATACAAACAATTCACCAATGTATTGAATACAGCATTACAACATCACCCAATAACAATAGAGAAGAACAACAAACCTTTCTCCCCATTTTACCACAGAAGACTAGAAAGGATTCCCCAAAAGAAAAGGGTCAAAACAAAGGCTATAGGGCAGGTATATCTTATGTCCAATTGTCCTTTTGAGGTACTTGAAACCAACGAACCAACCAAGAACAAGAACAGCTATGGCGCGTGATTTGATAAGATTCTTCAAAAGATGAAAAGGAGAGGTGAGATTTGAAGAGATAAGAAAGAAAAGAAAAGATGGAGTAGGTTAAGAGGAGATAGATATGTTCTTTAGACTGCCCTTTTATAATATTTATATTGCACTCTAGTCTTTGAAGAAGATTTGAAGTTTTCCCATATTCTTTCTCACTTCTCACTCACGAAAAGATAAAGAGGTAACATGGTCTAGAGTCACTTCTACGTCACCCCTTCTGTAAATTTAACCCAAAAACTCTGTTTGAAGAGGAAAAACAAAAGAAAAACCAAGGAAAGAAATAAAAGATTAGAAAAAGGAAGGTGGGGTGGTGACTGGTGTGTGTATATGTGTGTTAGAGAGAGAGAGAGAGAGAGAGGAGAGAGAGAGCGCAATTATTACTGAACAGAATATGGAAAGGTGAAGATTACATGCTAACAATATGGGATGTGAAAAGGGTCCTTTTAAGGTGGTGGCAGCTCATAAATGATGGGGTGGAAGAAGAAGGGGAGGGACTAGGGAGGTGTGATTCTGTGAGAGAACAGAGGACAAGGAAAGAAACGGAGGAGACTTTTTTGGTAGACTGCTCAAAAGCAGGAACTTTTTGGGGGTACTGGGTTTCTCTCAGAGCATTAAATTCATCAAATCCCTTTCATGGTTTTTGAATTTTGAGCTTTTATTATATCTTTGATCTTAAGATCCCTTTTTGAAATGAGTTCATAAAAGATCTGCAAGTAAAGAAAGAAATTGAGTTGGGTAGGAGTGAAAAAAACAGGGGAGTACAGAGGAAGGAGAAGAAAGCAACCATGGATGTGGGTCAGTTGCAGAGACGTTTAGTTGATTACACAGCATCCCTGTTTCGTGAGGTCAGTAAGGAAAAAAAATCTTCTGGTTTTGTTTTTGTTTTCTTTCTTTTTTTCTTTCTGTTTTTTGATGATGGCTTCTTTGATGAGAAGGGAATTCTGGACGATCAGTTTACTCAACTTCAGCAATTGCAAGATGAGAGCAACCCGGATTTCGTGGTTGAAGTTGTGTCTCTCTTCTTTGAAGATTCTGAGAAGCTTCTCAACGATTTGGCCAGAGCTCTGTGAGGATTCAAGCTCCCTCTTTTTTCTTTTCATTTTTTCATTTCAATCTTCTTTATTTTATATTATCTTTATTTGGATTGCTTTACTGAGTATGGTTTGATTTTGAAGATATTGAAAAGAACCTCACTGTCTCTATTTTTTTGGGTTTTCATTTTCTTTATTTCCTTGTATAGAGATCAGCAGAGTGTAGATTTCAAAAAGGTCGATGCCCATGTTCACCAGTTGAAGGGTAGCAGCTCCAGGTATTTACAAATTTTTCTCTCTTTGGTTTTCTGGTAAACAGATTTTTTTTTTCTCCTTTTTTTTTTTCTTGACTATATATGACCCCTAAACTACCTGTTTTGGATCTCTGGTCTGTGTTTTAAGACCCTTCATCAACTACTGTAATAATCTTGGAAAATTTCTTGAACTTGGATCAAATCTTCATTTTAGTAGCTAAGTCAGATATCTGAGATGGTTCCCAAGAAATAATTTTAAAACATTTTTAGTTAATCTTCATGTTTCTTTCATTAGTGTTTGATGAGGAAAATGGGTTTCTATGGGTAACAGCATAGGTGCTCGGAGAGTTACACAAGCTTGCGTTGCATTTCGCAACCACTGCGAAGAGAAGAACATCCAAGGGTGAGTTTTCCTTCCCAACCCCACATAACAGATTTCTTCTCCCATAAACCATGTTAGTTAAATCAATATGAGAATCAGGACTAGAACCATGAAAATCTTCATATTCTGATCAAAAGGCCTAGTGCAGGTGTCTGAGGTGCCTGCAGCAAGTAAAACATGAGTACTCGATTGCGAAGAACAAGCTTGAAACTCTATTCAGGGTGAGTACAAGGATTTTTGTTGAAACCCCATTTGGCTTGGAATAGGCCTTTGTCTCAAAAGTCTTATGTTTCTTCTTGATTGTAGCTGGAGCAACAGATTTTGGCTGCTGGTGGGTCAATTCCAATGATGGTGTGAGGTTAGTAAGGTTATCAACTGCATTCAAGCAAAAAAAAAAGGAGTAAAATTTGGGGGGGGGTGGAGAGTAAAGGGCCTTATTGTAGAGAAACTTCTGAGTTTTTGTAGTTTGGGAATGGAATCTACTTCACCTACTAAATTAAAGGTTCTCTTAACTACTGAATTTGAGCTTGTATGATAGAGAGTATAAACATTTGCCCTTAACAAACTCCTTAGCAATTTTTTTAACCAAAAAAAAAACCTTGGCAATTCAATGATCTTCTGATTTACAATGAACGAGCGTCTTCGTGTTATAGATGTAAATGTGAACTATGTTATGCAACGTAGATCTTTTGGTTGATCTATTTTCAACACTACCCAAACCTCCTTGGGGCTGATCATTATGATAGATACATATTCAAGCATGGACCATTGAATTAGTTTAGCTCATGTTTGGTGGTCATATAACTGGTACACATGAGAATATACAAATGGGACCACCTTGATTAGAATCTCCAGTCCATCTGGTTTTGAGAATCTGCACCTCTGTCTCTGTGTGTGCGCGCGCATACACATGAGCATAAGTTGGTTTATTAAATTTAAGAGCCACTGTGCATATGGGGGACTAACCTCAAACATCTTATTTGCAATGTATTTGTATATTGAAAGTGGAGACTAAACAAGATTGGAGGATTTGGGTATTTTGTTAATTTTTTAATATCATTGCCCATCTGTATTTGCATCCATTGCAAAGATGTGCTCAGAAAGGTCAACTCTTATCAGTTGGGGCTGTCTCTTGGTCTGCTGGTAATGTGCAAGTATGGCCAAAATAAATGGGGTAAAGAGTGGTGGAACTGTTTGTCTACTCTTCCCTATTCTGTTAAGGACTTTTGAAGAGATCCAATCACCATCCAAACTGTTTTGGTCTTTGTCTAAAATACTGTTTGATGGAGTCACAACAAAATGGTTACTGTGATTGTTTCTCCTTTCTTTGTCAATTAGATATAATTCAATATATATATATAGAAGCTGCAAAAGATCACAAATAATGGAATCCAGTGTGGGATGGAAATAGAATTTCATCCACACATTGGAAAAGCATTCGAAGAAAGAAAATAGTGATGAGATCTTATTTGAAAAGCCTAGGCAAGTAGTATATATGGAAATTCGGGACACTCCTCCACGACAGTTTTCACCAACAAGATGAAGACCATTGAATGGTAGCTTCAATGCCATGCACATATACCATGCATCCTGATCTTTTTATGAGTAGAAGTAACTATCTGTATTATATTGACATTTACCCACTTTTTTATCGATAATGATGAGTATATATTAATCAAAGAGCGGTACAAGGAAAGAGTCTCTTTCCAAGAATGTAAACTCAATAACAAAATAAAGAAGTGAACAAAAGAAATGGAACACAAGCAAGTTAGACTTCCCAAGTTCTTAGAGAAACATAAGAGCTCCATCAAGCACAGCTCCCAAATCCGCCCTATCATGCCGAATGGATGCCCATTCTCATTCTAATACCAGTAAACGAATACAAGATCAAATGCGAGAGAGAGAAGAATGAAAATCCTTGAAAACTCTCTTATTTCGTTCTTTCCAAATCACCCACAAAATGACCCCAGAAATAACCTCTCAAATAGCTCTCCGCACACTATCCTCACTAACAAAAGCTCAGCAAGATAAGAAGTTGTGGAGTGAAGAAGGGAATACCCAATCTACACCTACTCGGGATAAAAAAAATACCCTCAGATCACACCCATAATAGGGTAGTGCAAAAGCCCGTTTGAAGGCACAAGAAACAACAGTTAGCCAATCATCTGTATTATATTGAAATTCACCCACTTGGTGAAGGGTATGCAAATGTAGGACACATCACGATGTTCTGTGTACGAATAGTAATTACCATTTGTAACACACTAATTCTGGGTGTGGGGCTTGGTTATGATAATTTGGTTTGAGGAAGTATAAATCAATAAGGCTGTAAAAATAGCCTAGACACTAAGTAAAGACTTGCATGGATGAACTGAACAAATTATAACTGCCTTTCTGGTGAAAAAAGAGCTTTAAATTCATCAACGTAATGTATGTGTTGAGGTTAATGAATAATATCAAATATAAAGAAGGCATCAACAAGAGAAAATCTTAAAAAGTGACATTATATGTTCATCTCTAAGTCAATCTAAGGGCTTCGTTGCATTCTAGAGAGACTTAGAGAGTGTAAATATAAGAGCATTAGAGACTTTCAAGCATCCCTCTGAAATTTGAACCTCTCATCTTCAAGCAACTTCCACCAATTCATAGCAGCATTACAGAAGAAGGAGAAGCATAGAAGCTGTTTGTTGGTAGCATTCAATGTATATAGTATATCCTAGAACAATGATCATGTTCTCCTTAAATGATCATATATTTCAAAGATAGGATCCGACACGGATGTGAGATGTCGGATTCAACAACCCCCAAAAAATAAGATTCAAGAATTCAAGATGTCAGTTCAACAATCCACAAAAAATATAGGATAACTGGAGATATCAGATTGACAATCACACCCAAAAAACAAAAGATTCAAGGATTCAGGGAACATTTCAATATTTAGGACATTGTTAACAAGGATGTCATATGGTGTATATCATATACTTGTAAATATGAAATGAATGTAATAATGTAGTATTTAGTGCCTATAAACCTTTATATACTAAAGCACTTATTTATGGTGCATGTCCATTTTATGTCGTGTAAATAACTAATAGAAGATGATAAATTTCAAAAGTATCCAGTAAGAATTCCACAAGTGTTGGAGTCTGATACATGTCTGACATGGACAGTCATGATTCCAACTGCATGGGACTCTATCCCCTGGTGGTGGTGATTTGGCAAGTATCACTATAACCAGTTTCTTGATTTTCTGCTTCCACCACAATTCAACAATATATCAGAATTTTATAGAATTAGCTACCCTTGTTTCCTTGAATTGTATGAGTATCCAACCCAACAAGTCCTTGGACATTAATCTGAGATTTTACCTATATTGTAATTGGGATCGTCTGGATGCTTGAGACGTCAAAGCTTACTGCTCCTCTGTCACAGGCTTCAACATGTAATCATAGTCACAGTCGGTCGGCAATTATTCGGCAATGGAAAATTCAACCAAAAAAAAAAGGGCAAAATTCCAGAAATTAAAAAATTCTGAGAAACTTTCAGAAAATATATGGAACGGAAGGCCACGATCAAGGTTTTTAATTTCGAAATTATAGGAGATTTCGATCAGCCAACCCAAACCAAAATCCTGAAAAATTGCGGGATTTTAGCGAAATTTCGAAATATTAATATTTTATTAAAAATTTATATATTTATATAAATATTATTATTTTATTTTTAAAATTAATATATAAATTTTTGAAATTTCAATAAAAATATCGAAATATTACAGAATTTTTATAAAAAAAACAATTAAAAAAACCTATTAAAAAATGAATTTCCGAAATTTAGCCGAAATTCCGAAATCTTCGAAATCCGAAATTTGACCCGAAATTTCAGCCGAAATCTATTTTCCGAAATAAAGCCAGTTCTGATGCCCTTGGGGTTGGACGAAAATGAAATTTCGCAAAATTTTAACGAAATTTCAAACCTTGGCCACGATAGCCATCATACATGCTAGAGGGCGTCTCGGAAATCGAGGAAATATCCAATTCCGATCCAGGCTCCTTTATCAGGTGATTCAGTATAAATAAATATAATTTATACATTATACATTTATTTGAATCTTTTTAAAATTTGGTAAATATTTTACATAAATAAATATTATTAATTATGAAAAAAAGTGACCAAACATATTTATATTAAATGTTTATTCCAGCCTTTTTAAAAACCTTGCGAATAATTTGTATTTAATTTGTGAAATTCTTGACATTTAAAAAAAATACGCTTTATTTAAAAAGTCGACGAGACTTGCACGAAATTTGAGAGAGTTGTGGAAAAACCCTCCCCTAATTTGCCCTATTAAGTAAAGGCCCCTCATATTAATGTCAAATTTTTTACTTGATCACGATCCGATTGAGATCAATTCTATCCTTGGATCATTCTTTTGAATAATTGTGCTACCTCTTTGCTCAATCATGGCTGAGTCATGAATTAATGCCAAAAAGTTCACGAATTACTCAACAATTTTTGGAAATAATGAAGAGCTTTGTTTATGTCATAGTATAAATCGCATTTTATTCATTGTTGACAAGGCAGTCTGCTGCTCAAGGACCCTAGTGTACAACTTCATTGGCATACGGCCATTATAAATTAACTATCATGGCTGTCTAATACAAAATGGCGTTATCCACTGCTGTACAGGCACTGACCCCCCTTGCCTTGTTGAAGTTGGCACAATTAACCCTTGTTAGGCCAAATCTATGGACTTGGACTAGAGTATGAAGAACTTCAAACTGAGACAGTGTAAAATTTTTGGTTGATATCATCATGAAATCAAACTGACTACCCCAATTGTGATATATCAACAAATTCAGTAGAATGACTGACCCCATGGAAGTATGCTGAATGAACGGAACTAATCACTAGCAGTCTGTCAAAATCCTACTCCACAGAATATCCCAAACCTAGCTCTTATCACCTATATCAAACCATAAACACCCATTTCAGTAACTCAATTGCCCTGGCAGGAACTCGGAAGGCCTTGAAGTAAGTTGTGGAATCATATACAGGGACGAAGCCAAGGGCAAGGGGGGCCGTTGCCCCTCTAAAATTTTGATATATATATATATACACACACACTAAAGAAATAAGACATCACATGACATCTCCCATTGCTCCACATTTTCTTTAGGTTGATGCCAAGTCAGCTGCTCACTTGGACCAATAAAAGACAAGGCCTATCAACAAATGTGGTAGTTGGTCAAAATTAGGTCCCACTAGATTGAGTTGTCAAAACAAACACCTCTCCAAAACACTTCTTTGAAATAGATCTCTCTCTATCATTAATCTCCTAACCCCACATTAATCTCCCTCATTCTCCCGGTTCTCCCCTATTCCTAAGGAAACCCATTCTTAACCTGTCTCTCTCCCTTTCTTGATCTCCTCAACATAACCCCTCTCCTCTCTCTCCTCAATGCTCTCACTCTCCCCAACTAAAGCTAGGGCATTATTAGTTATCCTATTGAGACGACTATTGGAAACCAGACGCTGCTCTTCCCCAAAAGCTTGTTCGCTCCCGTGCATAGCACGAGATCTTTGCTAGTTTATATATGTAATTTTATAGGGCGGAGGCAAGTATATAGTTTAATAGGACATAGCCATGGGCAAGGGAGCAGCTGCCCCTAAACTTTTGGAAAAATATCTTTTACACATTGTTGTTGACATAGCCATGAGACAATGGGGATAAACAATGCCTGTAGACTATGTATGAACAGCGAGATGGCCCACGAAGTTTGTGGTCAAAATAGGACTATGTATGAGGCATCCCCATCTCTTAAGACCCAAAATATTCATACCCACCTAATCATTCTCCACATATCCATCAGCAATTACTAACATTTTCAATCAACCAACCCCCTACAAGAAAATACTGGCTCCGCCCCTGGTCATATACATTCTCCATGAGTAAGGTCACCAAGAAGGGATGCACATCGATTTCTCTATGCTAAATAGACAATTTACTTTTTCTTTTCTTTTTTTGGTTGAAGTGATATCATGTAACTAACACACACAGCCAGACCTAAGGTAGCCGCTGAGGTGCCATAAGGATAAGTTCAAGCCAGACAATTTACTTGGAGAACCTCCTTGCCCAATCAAGTAAGTTACAAGAGGGGAAAATCAAATTCATATAGGTTCAAATTTCTACTAGATAAAAGTTTATCAGGTTCTATTCAGATATACTTAAGCTCCCTCATATCCATTAATAGCATAAATAAAGAAAAAAACAAAATTTCAGACTATAAATTCCTCCCATTATTACAATCAAATCATCTATAGCGAACTAAAATTCACCAAAAGCTTTAAAAAAAAACCTGATCATTGGCTTCGCTTTAGAACCACAAACCGAAGAATACGTCTAGCAGTCGCCACCCCAACCTTTCCTCGGCGCTGATCCTCGCCGACTCCGGGATCTGACTCGTCGTGAACCCATCCGACTGTTCTCTGAGCTTCAAGAACGATCTGCGAAATTCCTGAAACAAACAAAAACAAAAACAAGCAATCGATCTGAGTTAGGGCTTCGGATGGGAGAGAATCGAATAGATGAATCAGAACAAGCGCTAGAGAGAGACAGAAACGAACCTTCTTTAACAGTCTGTCTCTTCTCTTGGATCTCGTGAACTGTTGCAGAGATCTTCCAGTAGAGAGGACGACCAACGTAGAAGGCTGCGAGGAGGAGGATAAGAACGAAAACTACACGAAACGAAACCCTAGCTGTTGAAGACGCCATTGTTTTCTTCTCCTGTGTTGTTTAATAAACCTTGTGCTGAGAGATGGAGAGAATCAGAGAACTGAGAAGACGACGCGACGTTCTCTCTGGGTTCTGCCAGAGGGGATCCGGACTCCATCATAGAAAGGTGAAAGTGATTCCTAATTTCGCGAGATATATTATTAAATAGTGTCTCGAGTTCTAAAACTATGGATAAAAGATCCACAACTTGATAGTGAGCTTACTAGAAAAAACCTTCTTTAACTTGGTACGTCGCAAAACACTAAATCTTACCTTATTCTGATATATTATCATTTCGCACGTGTATAATTCCATGCTTTCCATAATTTTGTGGTGAGCCGTCCAATTACACGACACGACCAAAGACGTGGCACGTGTACTTCTTCAACTGTACATCTAGATGATCCAAAACACCCGCCCGATTGTAAAGGTGAGCCCTTCTTAGGGCCCTTAAGGGCCTGGCACTGGGATCGATTCCTCGATAAGGTTCTCAGGGCCGTTTGTCATGTGATTCTGTAACGACCCCAAAATCCCACAAGGCTAAAATAGGATTTTGGAATCGCCACATTACTTAAACCCTTAAAACCATGCATACAAGGCTACTACACGAGTCTTCAAAAACGAGAGTAATAAAATTTCCGATATATATAACCCAAACCAACTAAATAACACGAGTGTATAGTTAACAATTACAACTACTAAATCCAAAGAGTCTGATACACAACTAGAAAGAAATCAACTGAGATACATCCTCTAAAGGTCAAATACAAAACTCTTTCAATGAAAAGAATGTAAACTAAGAGGTGTAGCCACCCAAGTCTCTAGCTCCCTCCTCAGAAGGCTCACCTTTACCTCCTTCCTCTGTGTATGCTTCCTTAACCCACGGCTATGCCGTGTATTCCTGCCCTAAACCTGCCAAGACAAAGTCCGGCTGAGTACAAAGGTACTCAGTGTATATAAAATCCAACCAACAATAATGATATACCTGCACTTAGTCAGAAACATATCCAATAGCATAATAACATAATCAGAGTGCAGAAGAACGTGTGCGCATATACATCATATCATCACCTTGACTCGTGTACTTGTGAGAATCTTAGACTTAGAAAACAATACACTTATGAGTTGCTTATGCTTATGAGACCACGTGCTTGTGAGATGCTTATGCTTATGCTTATGCACTTATTCAGATCATACAGTAATGAGACATGCCGTTCTTGGCGGATACGGACCATGCCTTATGCACTTATTCAGATCACACAGAAATGAGACATGCCATTCTTGGCGGATACGGACCATGCCTTAGAAATCAGGTTGACATGCCGTTCTTGGAGGATACGGACCATGTCATGCTTATGCTTATTCAGAATGTCATACGTATGTCATGTTCATGCTTGTGGTCCACATGTGTGACTTGTGAGACTCTTATCTTCGCATACACGTGCTTGTGTGCTTAAGTGTCGAAATTAATATTCGAGTTGGTAATTGCTTAGGTTCCAATCTCCCACCATGGAAACTCCACTATATGTCCCATACCAAATAGTTAGAGGATTTCCGGTCTGAGAGATTTTCCTCTAAGTTCTTACCTTCCCGACTACCAATTTCCATGCAAGTAATTAGATATACTTACCAAACAATCACATATATATCTTATCATAATTCTTAAACAATTCATAATCAATTTACCACCATTTCATAAGAGTATAATCGCATTTATCCATTCAAGTCTTTTCACAAACACCTTGTGTACACATATACTATGAATCAATTGTTTCTCTACTTTTCATGCATTCATCAAATCATAATTTCATCCATACAATTCATATATTCATCCACATCCACAAATTAATCTCATCCTCCATACATTTCTCATCCTCCATACATTCTATCCACATTCAAATCCATATTTCCCTTCACATTCTCATCCATAATTAGCTTATTTCATAGAAAATTAGGGAAAAATGCATCAACTATCTATTTCTACAATTCTTAGCACATCAACATTCATAAAACTTTAAAATAGAGTTGATTAGGATAGTATATCGACCTTAAGAATCCTTCCCTTGGATTCAAAACGCTCCCGAGACGATTTTGAGAAGCTTCCCAAACTTTTCTTGCAATCTCCTATCAATCTCCTCCTTCTCCAAGAAAACCCTCTCTCAAAACCCTAGGGTTTCTCCTCCTTTTTGCCAAATTAGGTTAGAACTAGGTGGAGTATTTTAATATTTCGAGTAGGACCCCCTATTTATAGCCTCAAGGTCTGAGAACAAAAAGACCAAAAAGCTCTTACTAAAAATCAGCAAAAATACTCGAAGGTCCGAGCGATCGGTGTTTATGACCGAGCGATCAGTTGCCTACCGATCGATCGGTGTTTATGACCGGGCGATCGGTCAAAAACACTCTCTGGAAAATTTCCCCATACAAAATTTTGGACCAGTCGATAGATACCGATCGATTGGTTTTGGACCGATCGATCGCTGGTTCTGACCGAGCAATCGGTTCCTGCAGGTTTTGACTCCCTTTACTGTTTTGGCATAACTTTTGACTCGTTCGTCGGATTTCGACGATTCAACTTGCGTTGGATTCGTCTTTCGAAAACGAACATTTCTGGCGTTTTAGAATTTCTAATTTCCGCTTAATTTATAGACTAAAATACCCTTAACACAATGAAATAAAAACATGAAAACGATTCGGGTCTCTACAGATTCTTTGTGTCTTCTTACTTTTAAAAAGCAATAGTTCGCTCCACTTAGGGCTGTCAATGGACCGGATCATGATCCGATCCGAATCCGATCCGATTAGCCGGACTGTGGACCCTATATGTGATCCGTCGGATCGGATTCGGATCGGATCGGTGGAATCCGATTATAATCGGATCGGATCTGGGTATAGGGTGATCTGATCCGATTAAAATCCGATCCGATAATAATAATAATTTTAAATTATTTTAAATATATTATTTAGATTTTATATGCTTAAAATATTAATTTTTAAAAAAATTAACATTAATTAGTATTAATTAAGGTATTATTAGATTTTTTATTATTAAAATAGATTTATTTTTTTTAAATAACCTTACTCGGATCGGATCGGATCGGATCGGATCGGATCGGATCGGATTCGGATCGGACGATATATAATCGGATCGGATTCGGATCGGTTACTTCATGATCCGACGGATCTCGGATCGGATTCGGATCAGTCGGATTCTTAATCAGATCGGATTCGGATCTAGGCAGATCCGTTGACAGCCCTGCGGCTCCACTCCTAGCTCTCACAAAGCAGCCACTTCAACTGTCATTAACTCAGGTTAACATTTTTAATCCTATAGTTAACTTCTTCTTTTTTTTCTAAAAACTGAGGGCAAATGGGCGAACCTTAGGGATGTATAAATCCTAACCACAGTTAAAAATAGTTAAAAGAAGAACACATGACAAGAAAAAGGGAACCGAGATGCACCTTCTCACGTCACCAACCGAGGAGGTAATTATTTTCCTTTTTAAAAAATAGCTTATAAACTCCATGTAGATACACTGAATCAGTCTTTTCACATGAGGTAAATTTTGCCTACTAAGCAAAATGCTAAGAAGTTTTTTTTTTTTTTGGAACTCGTTGTGTCCCCAACCCTTCAGGTCTGGACTAATCCCCAAGGGTGCAACATGAGCTCGCAACTCGCCACACCAGGTAAGTTCGAGTAAACTCGTGCGAGGCTGGCCCCAAAGGAGGAGTGAGGAATGGAGCCCAAGACCTCATGCTTGGTGAGAGACCCAGGAACCATCTAGTGCATAGAAGTCTAAATTTTGATTTTTAAGGGAAGCTGGTAGGGGTGAATTCCACTGGCTTCCAGTGAAATGGAAGGTTTCAGCTTTTGAGGAAAGTCATCACACTCTCATTCGCTCACATTTTGCAAAGAATGGAATTAAAAAGTCACTTTTTAAAGAAGTTTAACCAAACAAGGCCTTATTTTTATTACTATGAAATTTATAAATGGAGTAGATAATGATGGGTTACTAGAAAACTATTGAAAGAGGGTATAAAGAGTTGCCTAGTTAGTGGTGTACACTAAACCTTCCAACAGAAATCACAGAGGCGCGTTTGGATGGACGGGGTGAGAGTTTGGGTGGTAGTGGCGGATGGTGGTTGCAGGAGTGGTGTTGGTGGTGAAGGTTATGGGAGGCAATGAAAGTGGTGGTGAGTGGGGTGGGGTGATGGTAGGGAAGGAAAAGAAGAACAAAAAATAAGTGTTCTTTTTTTTTTTCCTGAAAATTTTGTGCTAAAATGTAATGATTGAAGCGTTTTGGTTGTATTCGAGTCGAGCTTGACCATTCTTGACTTTATTTAAACATGCACTAGTTTAGCTTGACTTTGGCTTGAGCTTGGCTTGATTTGACCTTGAATGTCCAAGATTGAACCAGCTCAAGCTCAAGTTGGCTCAATCTTGAATCAAATTTTAAGGATTATTTTGATCAATTTTACATAATTTTAATAAAATCATTATTTTTAAATTAGAATACAAGAAATTACACAAAAAAAATTTAATCATATGAAAATAATTCTCAATTCAAAAGTAGAGAGTTAGGGGTATGGATTTTGTTTTTAACTTCTCAAATTTCTTTTATTATTAATCTCTCTTATTTATTATAAGTTAAAAAGTATTAATATATATATATATATATATATATATATAATATTTTGAATCGAGTCGAGCTCAAGTTGAATCGAACCCTATATGAGCCAAGATTTGAGCAGAGTCGAATCAAATAGGATCTAACTCAGGATTGGCTTGTTTAAAATTCGAGCACAAATAAAAGATTGGCTTGATCGTGCGAGCCTAAAATACTCTTAAGACTTAGATACCAATTTAATAACCCAATTAACTATTAACTCTAGATTAATAATGCCTCAAAATGAATAAATTGTGTCTTGTGCCAAGACAAATCTTTTACACTAACTGAATTATTTTGGGAGAAGGATTTTAGCATGTCGTCTACTGAATGTAGCTTGTTTTGGAACTAATTTGCCAACAAATGAACATTGTTGCATAGTGCTGCTAGAATCTCATTTGGGGATTGCCATAGATTAAGTTATAAATTGTTTCTAAAAAATTTACAGGAGATTGCTCTTTATCTTACAACAAGTTTTTTTTTTTTTTGGAGGTGGAGGGGGTAGAAGACCACTACAGTCATCCTCCCCCTCCTCCATGTGTCCGAGATGTTTAATAAAATGTGTAATGGACAAGGATTCTATCATTTTTCGCATCTTACATCATTCTCCTAATACCCAACTTATATTCAAATTCATTTATTTAGATAATTATGTGAATAGATATCCGGAGAAGCAAATTCAAATAGTAATTTTATTATTCATTTATAATCGAATTCGGGTATTGATATATCTTATTCGATAAATATCATATGGATTATATATTATATTACTATATATATGTATTATAAATTTATCAAATTAAAATGACCTTATAAGTATGTGCTTTTTACATAATTTAATACCTTAAATTATCATTTTTAATTTAGCTGAATATAAAATAAGAACTTTTAATAATTTTTTCTTTAAATTTTTTAAAACTATTTGAATATTTTAATTGGGTAGAATACAAATACCATATTCTACTATCCACGGGATTTTTACTCAAATTTGGATAATGAGATATGTAATCGAATATGAATTCAGAGATTCCACGTCTATTTTGAATTTGCTGAGTTGATTGCTCTACTCGTGATTGGGGACACCTTCCTATTTGAGCTAGATGAATTTTTTTTTGGGAAATAGTTAACGTACCAATGAAATCCATTTCCAAACCTAAGTGATGAATATTTAAGAGATGAGCATCCACCAATGAGGTGATGCCCTAAGTTTGGAAATGAATTTCATGGGTAAGCCTATCACTATTTTTTATTTTTTAAACTTGTAACAACTCATGGTAACTGTTTGTCAAGTTTCCCTATATTATTGCTTTTTTGAACATTTATTGTATCATTTAATCATATATTCTTTTGTTAAATTTTTACATTCAACTCAACATGTTCTTTTTTTTACACTTAATTTTATGAACATGTTGCTTCCCCCACAATCGCACAGTACAAGATCAACAAGTATATCATTAATGAAGTATTATACTCATGGCCGTCTAGCATGCGAAACTATATCTACTAACAATTAATCACTGCGGGTTGAATAAGTGGTACAGATGAATCTGCATATATTACCAGATTGTCTACATTGATAGCTTATACAAACCTTCAACTTGTATAAAACTCACATACGATTTATCCCCTCCCCAAGAAAGAGACCGTTGGTTTCCCTATTGCCAGACCGCCCAGTCCTGTACCAGCAGGTCAAACAACATTCCTACTAGAAGAGAAGTAGGAAATCAACACAGAAGAATCGACTCCCGCACCACAAACGACAACATAACTTCTCTATTGTGACTGACAGCTGGCAGTAACCATCCCCAAAGATGAACCGTCAGTAGACGGCTTTCTCACTTCCCGGCCGATGACGTGGCGTAGGTGGTGTTTGTTTCATGAGATCGAATCACAGCCAATCGCGATTGAACTCAAGGAGGGTTCAATCGCACCCATAGGTCAACACGTGTCACTCTATGATTAATGGTTAAGATTTACTAACCCTTAGGGTTGAACAATTAACACTAAGATTAAAATTCCTTAAGGTTAAGGTTAATTTTTTTTCCTAAAAATCAAGATTATATGGTTGAATCCTAAGGATTAAGAATCTTAACCATGGTTACGTGTTGATGTGTGGGAGCGGGATTAACCATGGTTACGTGTTGATGTGTGGGAGCGATTGAACTCGAGTTCAATCGCGATTGGATATGATTCGATCTCCGTCTTTAATGGTCACCCATTCTCGAGGCAGAAACTGCATGCTCACGTGGTCCAGAATCTGATGAGTTGGAATCCGAAGCTCACGTCCGGTTATCCATCTAGGCTCGGAGAACCGTTTGGCTTCCGAACCTATTCCCAAGAAAAGAAAACAAAAATGGAAGAATAAAAAATAAAAACTGGTTTGTAAATGCAGTAGCAGTAGTCATTGCGATTTCTCTAAGAAGCCAAAATAATGAAAAAGTGAGAGCGGAAGAAGAAAAGATTACAGAAGAAAGCGAAACTTCTCTCTCAAGTCATCTCCTTCTTGAGTCTCGCTTTGATGCTGTCTCTACTGTTTCGCCATTAAAGCTTTCACGCAATCTCGCACGATATATCTGTAGGTTTCTCTCACGGAAAAGTTGCTGAAAAGCTCAACTTCTCTCTTCCTTAAAACCCTAGCAATTTTTTCGCACCAAACCACTCTTCTAGCATTTTTTGCTCTTTCGCTCTTCTTCTTTGATGATGAAGAAGAGGACTGAATCTACAATCTCTGTAATTTATCTGTTAGTTTTTCTACAATGTAATTTATCTGTATTTGCAATCTTAGACCCTATCGATTTCTTAGCTCTCCAATCGATCCGGAAAGCCCTAGACGACATGCCTGGCTCGAATTTCTTCTCCTCATGGGAGTTCACATCTGATCCCTGCAACTTCGCCGGAGTTTATTGTGACGCCGACAAGGTAATCGCTTTAAACCTCGGAGATCCTAGAGCTGGTTCTCCAGGTCTCACCGGCCATCTCGATCCTGCAATAGGTAAACTCTCGGCTCTCGCCGAGCTCTCCGTTGTTCCCGGTAGAATCATCGGTTCTCTGCCGGAAACTCTATCTCAGTTGAAGAACCTCCGATTTCTCGCTATTAGCAAGAACTTCATGTCCGGGGAGATTCCGGCGAGTTTTTCGGAGCTTCGAAGTCTTCAAACACTTGATCTCAGCTACAATCAGCTCACCAGCTCGATTCCTCGGTTGATTGGTACTCTCCCTTCGTTATCGAATCTAATTCTCTGTCACAATACTCTCTCTGGTTCAATCCCTCCGTTTTCCTCACAAATCCTAACTCGTCTCGACCTCAAACACAACGAGCTCTCTGGCATTCTCTCACCTTCGTCTCTCCCTTCTTCGCTTCATTACCTTTCTTTGTCTTGGAACCGTCTCACCGGTCCAGTAGACCGGGTACTGTGCCAGCTCGGTAAGTTGAACTACCTTGACCTGAGCATGAACCGGTTCACGGGCAGCATTCCGGGCAATGTATTTACGTTCCCGATCACAAACCTTCAGTTGCAGAGGAACTCGTTTTCGGGCCAGATTCGACCGTTGAATCAGGTTACAATCACGACCGTTGATCTTAGCTACAATAGGTTGTCCGGACAGATATCGCCTCTGTTCTCTTCCGTCCAGAATCTGTATCTGAACAATAACAGGCTTACGGGGCAGGTGCCGAGCAGTTTCGTGGATAGGCTATTGAATGCGGGCATACAGATACTCTATCTGCAGCATAATTATCTGACGGGGATAGAGATTAATCCGACGGCTGAGATTCCATTGAGTAGCTCTTTGTGTTTGCAATATAATTGTATGGTCCCGCCGTTACAGACGCCTTGCCCTCTCAACGCGGGGACACAGAAGACAAGGCCTACAACGCAGTGTATCGAATGGAGGGGATGAAGAGGAAAAACTTGAAGGTATCAAGGGCAAAGTTGGAAGATAATATATGTTATTTTTACTTTTAGTTGATTTTAATGTGGCTTTTATTCATTTATTAACTTTGTGATATGTGGAGGGGTAGCGGAGAGGTGATGAATAAGTGGCCATGGTCCATGGATATGTAGATAGTAGTAGCTAGCCATGGCTGTTGGATTTTGAATCTTTTTATTATTTTTATTTTTTGGGGGTGTGTTGTTATATGAGATTTTTGGTTAATTTTGGCATTCAAAAGTGATTGCAATCCCTTGGATGATGTAATTTCTCTTCATATATTATATTGTATTCTTTTGGAAGGTGATCAGATGGTTAAGTTAAAGATTTGGGTTGACGTTATACCTGTGAGGTCTTCTAAACAATTAATTCAAATATAAATAACTAACATTGCTCGTTTCGTAATAGTATAAATATTGTATAGGGGTTACCAAAATCGATATGTATTGTCGTTTCGTATCGACTTCAACGATTTTTATTTCTATGAACTCCAATCGCAAATCTTCCAAATATGCAACTTGGTGGCTATAAATGTGAAAACATTTTCTGTTTTTTATTTTTTTAATGTATTAAAATATCAAACATCTCCACGTGTTATGTCTACTACTCTTGCGTTTGTGAAAACTTTTGGAGTAAATGCGAATGGGGCTAGCATTCCTCTAAAGATCATTCATTTGGGTTGAGTTTGACATGTGAGGTCTTCTAAACATTGTAATGGGCCTCTTGTATGAAGTTGGGATCATATTCAATGAGAGATCAATAATACCCATAGAACTATGAGTAAGATTTACTAATTCTTAGGATTAAACTATTTGACCTTGAATTTTAGAAAAACAAAATTAACCCTAAAAGTTAAAATTTCTTAACCAAAGTTACAAGTGCAGTTAAGAGGCTTTGTGAGTGAGCAGTTGGACAGGATCCGGACTCCTTTGCATGTGATTCTGAAGTTAATAAATAGTATAAGGGATTGACTACTGCAGCTACTCTATCAGTCTTAAAGTGGTGGAGGCTGGGAAGGAGAGGGTCCCATATGAACTCACAAGCATATCATGTCCTAACTCTTTTATCCCACATTCCTATCTTTATGCTCATTGTCTATTCTCTTTGTTTGTATTTTTTACAATGCCAACTTGCTAAGCAAAGCCACGACTTGGTTCAAAATCTATCCTTATCTTCTAACTCACTAGCCTAGCTCTTCCTATCATTAAATAAATAAATCATTGTCACTTGCAATGTCATGGATCTCTTTTTTACTTTAGCCGTAGATAAATGGATTTCAATATTCCTCCCATCCATTTAAAGGGAAAAGACATCTAAGTTTGGGGTGACATAGAATTTATGTCAAGCAATGTTTGTTACTATTGAGAAATAGTAACAATAGAATACGGACGGAAAAGATAACAACCACACACATTAAATGGAAAACATAAGAGATATACATGATTCGGCAATAACCCACCTTCATCCACGGGTCAAGATCTGATTGTTTTCTTCTTTATTTAGAGAAATCTTGAGAAACTCCGTATAATATTGTTCTCCTCTCAGATTAATCTCAACCCAAGTTCAAAGACCTTTGTACAACCCACTCAAGTTATCTTCTCAATGAACCCCAAGAACAATATCCATTTATCATTTCTTCAATCATTTTCTAAGCCCTATTATGCTTAAACCATTTTCTATTATCTCTCACTCCCATAAGAATAACTAGGGTTCTCCCCGAGAGCTCTAATATTCACTCTCATCATTCCATAAAAACCCTAGACCTATAAGCACCTATTTATAAACCTAAATCAAAGTCCTAGAAAATTAGAAATACCCAAAAAAAAGAGAGTAACATGCCAGTTCTTGCACTCAAAACGCAAAACCCGCGGTAAGCGTTCTAACAGCCTAAGGGAGCGTTCGAACGCCCTCCCTTATTTTTGAGCCACAAACCAACAGTTATCTTATGTTTGGAGGGGAAAATTCTAAGTGGGTTGGTGCAGACACTGAAGAGACTAGTCCTTATCTCGAAGGATTTGGAACACCCTCCATTACCCAAAAAAAAAATATTACTTACTTTTTCTTATGTCTGGATTTAAGTAAATAATTGGATAGTTTAGAGATGGTCATTTGAGCCATTTAATGTTTGAGATTGCTTTCTCTACATGAATTAGTTTGCATACTCCCAAATCCTAACCTTTTATCTCAATTATTAAATAATTAGGTTTTTTTTTTTGGTAATCCTATTATTAAACAATTAGGTTAAATGGTTAGGATTAGAGCTGATGTGACATTAGAAAATACAAATTAAGCGAACTCAAATCCTAACCCTTAGTGGTTGGTTATAAATGGTTAGGATTAGAGAGTATATTTGGCTGTAGCCTGACTCTCTCTACATTGGCCTGTGTAATGTATTATTGCTCTTTGTTTTATTTTCTTTCTATAATGTGTTTAGATAAGTTAAACATTACCGACCCAACCCGCTAATCCCGTTGATGGTTCTTTTGTTAGGGTTCATAATCGTGCTCCATCAAAGGGCATAGTAGGTATCCAAGTTTGGGTTCGCCATTTTTTCACTTAACTGAGGGCCGATTTGACTAGTTATCAAGCTAAGGTAACTTGTATAAACGGATGGAAAATTCTAATCTCAATCATGTCAATTATTAATCATCTCACAAATAAAAGAGTTAAACTATTTTATTTTGTTGGTCTATGTGGAAAATGTTTGACTATTTCTTTATAAAGCGATTAATGGTATAAAGCTTACACTCTCCTTAACAACAATACCACATGACTCATCATTCATTGTTTTTTTTCTCTTATTGTTGTTATTTTGGATGCTAGGGTTAAGAAGTTGGTATTAGGTTAGTTGAATGCTATGAAATAGGGTTAAACCTATAACGTCAACATTAAGGCACATGGCCGGTCACAAAACTCGGAACTACTTTAGTAGTAGGTTCAAACCAAATTCATTTGTTGGTTAGAGTTTTGTCATGGTTATGTACTCAGTAAAAGCACATGGATGGTAAGTTGGCATTAAGTAGCTGGTTGAACACCCCACCTCTTGCGTGAGTGGTAGGGGTGTGGCCTTCCATGAAAGAGGTCTAGGATCTAAACCTACCCGGGTATAAGTTGCAAGAGCTCCACTGCCCAAGCTAACTTCTGACTATTTGACTCTATTAGGTAAATGATATCTCTCATTGAAATAATAATAATAATAAATAAGTAAATAAAAACTCATTTCACCTCAAATAGTGGGGCACCTACTTTGGCAGGTCAACAACCAAATTTTATTTTATTCTTTATTTTCCGGCCCCCCTTGAACTCTTCTGTTGTCTAAACTAAACCACGTTCATGCTTCCGATTGAAACAAAAAGTAACAAATGTTATTAACTACTTCCCAAGTAAAGTTACCTACTATAATATTAAATAAAGAAAGGCTAGAATGCTTTGTCTACTATGTTGTCAAGGCACTTTTGGTATATGTGTATGCTCGCTTTTGACGCAAGATTGCTTATGCAACACGCGTTTTAAAAGATTTATTTTTAAGCCTTAAAAAAATAGAAATTTCTCTTTTGCATACCTTCACAAGAAAATAAAACATTTAATCAAAGTATATTTTAGACAATGGTACAAAATATGAAATGTTTAGAGATGTTCCATGACAAGCAAATGAGTGAGAATAATACACATTGATTGTTGGAAAATGTGTGAATAGAAAAAAAATAACAATCTAGCCCCACTGAACCCTTTCAATTTATCATGACAATGAAAGAATGAAATCTTACATGTATTGTTTCACAAGTAAATGAAAATGGGGTATGATTGCTAGCTTGGCCTACTGGGTCATCAAAACTCAGACCCACCATTGTTAATGAAGCTTTTCCAAAACATAATTTCACTTTTCTAATTCATTGATTAATAGGACACTGAAAGAATAGTCACAACAATAGTCATAGATTTATGTGGGCCATTGATTATCTTCCACTTGATTAAATAATGAGATATTTAAAAGGGATTTATCAATTTATTAAGCTCATCAACACAGTGAAATCTGCTTCTTTGGAGTTCATTTATTGGCCAACTCTTGCATTTGTATTTTCCATCCTTTAATGCAAATTCTATATTAGTGATTAAAAAAAAAAACAACTAGACCATGGGTCTTCTTGGTCTTTATTATTAGTGATATAGTACGTATTAATTTTTATGACAATTAGGGTTGACGAATGACTCATGTTTTAAGGTCATTTGTTCAGGATTGAAGAATGAACTTGGGTCTCTATAAATGCTTATATCTACTTGATTTAAGCTTTGTTTAGTTTTAATCATAGCTTAGATACTTATTAGAGGGGACTGTTGATGGCCCTCATGTCGAAAACCAGCAATGGTTTGTTGATCTTAGCTGTTAGATAAACATGCCTACTTTACTTAGATGAGTTCAGATTTCACAAAAGTAAACCATTACGTTTGCTTTTTTTTTTTCTTCAGAAATCATAATTAGATTAACATTAACTTAAAAAATCAATTATAACTCAATTAGGGTTAATGAGACACGTAGCACAATGTCTGTCAGGCATGTACCCGATGGGATCCGGTCTCCAAAATACTTGCTTGTAATTTTGAATTACTCAAAATAAAATGTAGCTGCCTCAGTGGTAGGTTTATAGATTACAATTAGACCTGGCTCAAGATGGATAATAGGCCACGATTATGATAAGCCTGGGCAAGTTATTCTTGTTAATGCTAGGCTTTGCATTTCCTCCTAGATGAATGGGCTGGGTTGTGCTAACTCTGGCCCAATACAAGCGTAGGCCATATAATAACCTTTTACAAGTGACAAATCCTAGAAACAAAAAATAGCCCAATTAGGTATGATAATGGGCCAGGCTGGCCCAACGGCTTGGCACAGAAATAGCCCGAAAATAGCTCAATTTTTAAGCCCTAAGAAGTAGGGTTGTGCTTGATAAGTGAAAGCCCGCATAATTTAGGGTTGGGCTAGGGTTTGTTTGATTGAAGCCAGCACTTGGCCCCAGCCCATAATATAATTATTTATAATATATGGTAATTATATTATTTTATACTTTATATAATAACATTTTTATCTTTAATTACGTGTGTGTGTTTTTTATCCAAACATATTTTTAAAAGAAAAAAAAAATGTGTTAACCATTTTATACACCCAGTCTGGCCCATGTTGGGGTCGGGCTAGGGCTTGATTCGTTCAAGCCCTATAAGGATTGGACTTAATACCTTTCACTTAAGGCTATAAGCATGAACAGTCCCTAGCTCGCCTGTTGACAGCCCTATAGGCTAATACCTTAAGGCCCGCTTTTATATCTAAGGCGTGCGTCTCATTCATATACCAAATATAGGATTTTATTTAGGGCCGAGCTTGGGCAAAGCCAAGGGCTGTCCAAGTCCAGGCCGTCATGAACATATTCAGCAGAGGCTTGACATGGCCGAGTGGGCTTGGGCCGGAATTTGGGTTTTGATAAATTATAAAATTTGAATTTGAAGGTTAATCAAATGCCTACAACACACCATTGCCTATTCTTACCAATTAATAAATCTTAATAGGCTCAAGCAGCGACGAAGGGATGGGTTTTTGGCCAGTGTTACCAAATTCGCTACATGCTATAGCGAACCCGAACTAGTTCATGGTTCGGTTTGGTTTGGTTCATGAAATTGAGCGAACCACATAGTGGTTTCAAAACAATCTTAGTTTTTCAATAAATTTATTTAAATTCACTGATATATTTTTCATTAGGTTCGACAAATTTATACTTTGAATTCACAAACGGTTCATAAAAGACATTTTTTAAACTAATTTATCAAATAAGTATTTGTAATATATTGTTTACATGCTTAAACACTACGTGAAAATGAGAAAAAAAAAAAGACTATAACTATGCGGGAAAAACGACAGCCCTTTGACGTCAATCCATAGAACGACGGTCCATAGCTGTCAGTTAACGTTTTGCGGCTTTAACGAAGGCTTAAAGCCGTCATTTTTGGTGTGCTGAAAACCTAATCCACGCACGAACACCTCTACTCTTGTTTTTTTCCCTCTTTGGCTCTCTCTCTCTCTCCAAACCCTAAGCTCCCTTCTGGTCAGTTTCGGCGATTTCCCCTTTCTTCTCTCTCTCCAAACCCTAAGCTCTCTTCTCCTCTGATTCGGCGGGTTCCAACACCAGACGAATCACCTCCTCCGTGAGATGCAACCTAAGCTCTCTTTGCTGTTTCTTTGCTTTCCTTCCTCTCCGAAAAACTAAGGTATCTCTCTTTCTCTCTCTCACCTTTAATTTTTAGAAAGATTAAATTAGGTGTAAGGTTAGGGTTTTTTGGAATGTGAATCAATTCATCTGTGCTTCTTTTTTGTAATGATCTTTTTTCATTCCCAAAAGTGTTGTTTATGCTATATATATATATATCTTCTCTACAACTTTCGTAGAGCTTCTTCTTATTTCAAGATCTTAAGTCACTAGGGCTTGAAGCACATGAGCAGCTTTTTTCTTTTTAGGGTTTTATTTTTTGACAGTAATAGCCAAAGACGGACCGAATTGGGAAGGATTACTGAAATGGAGTCTTGCTAACGCTGATGGATCTCAACCACTCGAAATTTGAGGTATTAGACTCTGTCTTTTTCTTTGGTTTGAACGTCTCTGTTGGATATTTGAATTTGGTTAAAATAACAGAGTTAGTTTAAGTTGATATTTTCTTTGTTTCATCCTTGCATTCGATGGTTCTCTAAATGGTTCATTCATTCCTTTTTAGCATAAAGAAATGCTCTGTTTACTGGGATTTATCTCTTTTCTTTTTCATCAGATCTTTTGGTTTGTTATAAGGCATTACAAAACCTGAATTCCAGTTGAGGTCTTGGATGGATATCCCTGAATGTCACCAGGAGATTTGAGGGTTTTGATAAATTAAATATTTGGATGAAAGGCAGATTTTTTTTTTTCCTTTTATAAGATTTCCTTGATTGACATAGACATAGTGGCCGGGCTTAATTTTTAGTTCATAATTTTTTATATTTGCTTCTAACTTTCGATTGTTAGAGATGTGTACCTGCTTCCTCAAACCACATATGTGTTTGTGTCTTAAGCCTTGGGATTGGTCATTGCTTAGAACAGGTTCTAAGTGACACTCTTAGCATATGTCTCTAGAATTGTTTTTGATAGAATGACTGCTATGAGTCTTGCTTTAATTTTTTCAACTTCACAAGTTGAAAAAATCTTAGATACTTTGAATCGTATTGGAATTTTTTTTTGGGGAAGGAATGAGCTGTTACATGGAATTTGCAAGGGGTTGAGTTACTTTATTCGTGTTTATTAGTGAGGAGGACCGGAAATGGTTATGGAAGCCATGCAAGCTCAGACTGTGGATGTTATTAAGCGAATGAAAGAGATCACTCTTGTTATGCAAACTCCAGAACAAGTCTTGGAGGCTCAAGGTGTTACTTCTGGGGACATTGAAGGTAGTACCAACACACAAGGGCGGATCCAGGGGGTGGGGAGGGGCCATGGCCCCTCCAAAATTTGTGCAATTCCTTTGTGTTTTGGTATGAAATAGTGGACCCCTCAATTAAATTATTTTTTTTTAGTATGCTTGGCCCCAACAAATTTTGTCTTACATATATATACAGTGCCCCCCCCCCCCCCCTTCCCCCCCAATTTTTTGTCATATATATAGTAGGCCCTCCAATAGAGTCCGGTTATGCCCTTTAGGTCGCCACATGTCCCTTTGATACCCCTTGACTATGGTTAAAATTCACCCATTATTAGGATTCACCTACTTATCCTTGGTTTTTAGGAAAAAAATATTAATTTTTTTTAACCTTAGTAGTTGGTGAATAACTAGGGTTTGAAAAAAAATTGATATATTTTTTATGGGAAATGGAAAATGGACCCAGTGTCAGCTTAAAAGCTGACCCTGTGATTTCATTGGTCCAATCCCTCTTCTTACCACCTATCAACTATGGTTAAGATTCATTCACCCCCTAGGGTTAAGCAATCTAACCATGGTTTTTAGAAAAAACAAAATGCAAAATTATTATTATTAATTTAATTAAGCTTAACCATGGTTAAACATGTGTTAAAAAGGGACAAGGGGACACTGTGGTCAGCTTGGAAGAGGACCCTGAGGTGGTCCTCTTCTCAGGACTCTTTTTTTAAAAAGCAAGGATAGGTGGGTGACTTTAAACCACAGTTAAGGGGTATCAATAGGGACACGTGGCGACCTCAAGGACATTACCGAAAAAAAGTTCTAGAAATAAAAAATTACCCAAATTTTTTTTTCTCGGGGGCTACAGAACCCTCGTGTTTCATACCCTCAAATCCTTTAATTTTTTTATAGTGTTTTTCGGCGCCCCCCCCCCCCCCCCCCAAAAAAAAAAAAAAATTCTGGCTCCGCCCTTGCCAACACATCTAGGTTATTGAACCTTCTTTTATTTTACTTTTCTATTTAATGTTTTTGTTTCGTTTTGTTTTAATCTTCAGATATGCTCTATGTGGATGTTATTTGGGGTGTACATTACTGGAGTGCTCTTTCATGTTAGCCTTGAATTAACTTGAAGAAAATTGAGAAATCTGAATCTGCATATGAGAAAATTATGCGTATTTCTTCTCTATTCTATTCATATGTAACTATCCAATATATAGGCAATACAAGATAAACCTAATCTAGAAATGGATAAGATAAAACATGATAAACATCAACACTTTTCTAAATTAAATAGAGTCCTAGTTTATCTAAACTTCCAACATTTCAGACAACTTCTTTTGTTTGTGTCTGTTTTGCTCATTTCTCATGGTTACTATATCATGTGTGAGTGTCTATCGGTACCCGAGCGTTGTACTACAGCTGCACTTGGGTGTGTTTTCTACATTTCAGTTTCTATGTTGTAGATTTCTTCGAAGATCAAATATTTGTTTTAGTGATACAAAGAGGAGAAACTATCTATAGGAAGGCTATAGCTATGGTCTTGCTGCAGAGGAACTCCAAGCCAGAACTTATCTGGTTTTCTTTCTCCAAGTATAGGGAAGTTGACAAATCTCCAGATTGTGTAAGTACCCACCACAAAAAAGAAAAAGAAAAAGAAAGGGTTTTTGAATTATCTGATCATGAGTTTTTTGAATTGGGAACAGGTTGCTTAACAATAACAGTCTCTCTGGAGCATTTCCTTTGTCTCTTGCTAACATGGCCCAGCTTGAATTTCTGTAAATCTCTTGACCTTTTGCACTTGTAATTCATAATTTCTTTCTCTCTGATTAAGTTTTTATCTTAAGAATGTTTATTTGGGTCTGTTTCACACTTCAGGAACTTGTCTTATAATAATTTGAGTGGCCCTATACCCAGGTTTTCTGCTAAGACATTCGAGTAAGTTGCACTCAAGATGATGCTTTTTTTTCTTCTTTCTCTCTATTTCTTTCTTTTTGCTGTGAACAAAGATGGGATGCTGAATTTTTTTCTGTTCTTTACTTTCTCTTGATGATTCAGCATTGTAGGAAACCCATTGATCTGTGCAAAGGGGTTGGAGCATGACTGCCATGGAACAAAGCCAATGCCACTTTCCGTACCCTTGAATAGTTCACAGAGTATGGATTTTAAAATTGTTTACCCATTAGAAGTTCAACTATTTCCAAACTTTTGGTTGGTGGTGGTTCATTGATGATGCTATGGACATAAATCCATCATTAGTTCTCTGTTCTTAAAGTTATTTTGCTTCTTATCAAATACAAATCTATCATTTTTACTTCTTAATTTACCGGTCATCTTAACACATGATATCACCTGCTTTTTACAATTGAATTTCTTTCAATGCTTAACATTTCTCCTCATTTCTGTTTCTTGAAATTCCAATTTTAGTTTAAGTTCAATCCTGGTATTCTTTGCATGAATTGGTATTTCTACAATTCTGCCTATCATTGTGCTGATTTTGACATCTAATTCTTGGTGTTTCTTAAGACGCTCAACCTTCGGAAAGATCCAAAAGTCACAAAGTTGCCCTTGCCTTTGGGTCGAGCCTGGGGTGCATCCACCTACTCATTCTTGGATTTGGGCTTCTTCTCTGGTAGAGGCATAGACACAACAAGCAGATATTCTTTCATGTTAATGGTTAGTGAATATCAAAAACTCGAGAAACTAAGCATTATCAGTGTTTGACTAGTAGACATAACTAGCTAGATTATATCTTTTATGAACAAGCTATCTATTCAAGATTCCAGACCATCATCATGAGGAAGTTTGCCTTGGCCATTGAAAGGATAGGATACCTCTCAAACTATATTAATTTTCTTTCCTTTTGTAATGCATCTAATACCACCATATAAGAAGAGTGGAGAACTACTAGTTCTGTAGTTCATGGAATCTTTTGGTATTTTTGGAATTTTAGTTATTGTTAGAAATGATTAAAAAAAAAGTGAGTAATTCAGATGTTTACAGGTTCAAACACAGCTATTGTACCAACATGGGGTATAGAGTAAGCTTGTATGAGGGAGGGCATGGGGACCCATCTACTCTCTTGTTATGGATGATGTTGAACACTTTGAAAAGACCCCAAACACCTCTTTAGTACTAGTCACTTCATTACTATACTAAACTAAGAGAGTCCTCTTTGTTTGGTTTTAGTTGGTTGAGTAATGAGAGAACCAAGCTGTAGCTTTGATTTGACATTCACAACTCCCATCTAGATTATCAATTATATTTCTATGTATATGTCTGTTAGTTAGTTCAGAACAGGTAACTTTACTTTTTCTGGTGATATAATCATTATTTCATTCATAGTAAGCAAGGTTGGAGGTCTTTGTCTTGTCCTTTGAACTAAGGAAATCAGTTTACTTAGGAAATCCCTTTTACTAATGACATTTCTTCTTTTTCATGATACTGTAACATGACTTTACAATTTGTTTCTATTATTTTTACTCGCTGTTTGAGGGCTTTCTCTTCTCTTTTTCTAAACTTATGCTACTAGGTTATTTGCTCAGACTCTACAAATTCTTCAAACTATTTCTTTATCATCACAAAACAAAAACAAAAATCTCTATTTGATTTTTAGAAGATGTTTGCTTATTCATTATTCAAGGTATGTTTGATTGTTGCAATTGTTATAACTGATTCTCATCTTCCCATTTTGATTAATGTGTTATAGTTCGGATAATCTATGTGCTTGAGTCTATAAGATTGTTTGTTCTTTAAATAATCATATTGGTTTACTTGTTGCTATGTAAGTTCGGATAATCTATGTATTTGAGTCTATAAGATTGTTTGTTCTTTAAATGATCATATTGGTTTACTTGTTGTTATGTAAGCTTAGCATGTGAAAGATGACTATTCTATTTCATTCTATTTTATTGTTAAATGAATTATTCTTAATGTCTGTAGGTAAAATGATATTCTCTAGCTCTTCCCGAGTCACCTTCAACATCTACACGTTGTTTATTAAAGAATTTCAGGGGAAGCGTTGTTGCACTCGGACGGATTAAAAGAGATACAGCACCACACCACATCCTGAATTATATAACATTATAGTAGATGACATTTATGAGTCAAATACATATTTGTCTCAAAAAGAGAGAATACTTACAGATCTTACACTTTGAGATATTATTAATTGGCCCAAATATTTTGTAAATTTTATTATTTCACTTTTGTTGAGATGCACAATGTATTGACATCTTAATTGACTAAGTACTTGTATGATTTTGTGGTTAAATTATATATGGCCTGATATTTTGATTGATTAGAGAAGTTAGATTTCAAATGTATTCTATTGTGTATGGAAGAACATTGGGATGTGAAGGATTTGATTAAATGTTTTAGAAGTGATTTTGCAAGTAAAAGGTAATGACAGGTACATTTGAGCGAATAACATATTTTTTTCCCCTCAATTTTCTTGAAAAACGACGGCCATCGACTGTCATTTATGTACGTATATAAGTAATAAAAAAAATTAAATGAGGGAAAGAATGACTGCTATAGACCGTCGTTGATGGAACTAAATAACGACTGTCCATGATTGTCGTATATCCTGATATATAATCGACACTCACGGACAGTCGTTTTTGAAAAACGACACCAACTTTCTCGACAGCCCACTCAACAGCCAGAAGCAGTCGTATTTGATCAAAAACGACAGTTTTGGGCAGTCGTTTTTTAGCGACTTTTCACGTAGTGAAAAGACATATATTTTTATACTATAAATAAAATATATATTTTATTTTACATGCTCAGCAACAACTTGTCTCTTAACCAAGTGCCCACGTGCGTGTGGCTTAAAATGCCTCATAGACCGATTATTATTAGTTATGACACATTTAGACTACTACAGATGCCTGAGATTTTTGAGAGAAAGACTTCATCCCTTACTGGCTTATAAAATTGGGCTATGTTCAAGCTGTCGGGAGTCAAGATAGTCATATCCCTAATTTTAGTCGCATAACTTAGACCTACTAATTATTTCTCAACTATTTTGTTTTTGTTTTTATTTTTTTAAAATTTAAATTAAAACTTCATTAATTATTTAAAAAATATCTTTTTGAATCTTTATTTCACACTAAGCTTTACTCGGTAGATGTTGCAAAGGTATGAAATTACTAACTTACAATTAGGGCTGTAAACGGAGTGGATTCGAAGCGGATAGTGCTATATCCGAATTCGTATCAGATTATATATTCAAATATTCGAATCCGAATAAATATCCGGCGGATTGTGAAATATGAAATCCGTATCCGACTACTATTAAAATATACGGATTCTGATAGTATCCGAATTATCAGATTATTTTTTAAAAATATAAAAAATATAAATTTTTATTTAAAAAATATATTTTAAAGGTTATATTAATTTATATAAAATAAAATATATTATTTATATGTATTATATAATCGGACGGATATTTATCGGATTGGATATAGTAGAATCCGATTATAAACGGATAGTAATTTTACTATCTGAATTCGCTCCACCGGATACCTATTCGGATAATTATCCGACTAAACAGAATTGGATACGGATATATCTGCATCCGTTTACAGCCCTACCTACAAATTACAATGCAGTTTTTGCATTTTATTTTCAACTGTTTGTTAGAATCCAAAATTCAATAAGGATTTGATGACTAAACACCATGTTTGCAGCCAATACTATATGGAAAAATAAATCTAAATTACATTGTTTGCTTTGCTTATATTTCTTTAATCTATTTTTTTTTATATGATGGTTGATTCATTTGTATAGTATTTTCTTACACAAGAATATAAAAATTTACCATTATTTTGTATTCTTTTTCCAATTGTTATTATTTAAAACTAGGGGAATGCACATGCGAGCACATGATTGTCCAATCCTAAAAAAATAAACAGAAGTTAGATCCAACCCTAATGGTACCGGACTGGTCTCGGTAGCATTCCTCGAAAGAGATAACCTACCGGAACCGTTTTAGATTCAATTAAAAATTTTCATGGTCTAGCTTTAAAAGCCCAGCCACAACCTGCACAATAAGGGCATGTTGAAATTTTGTAATCTTTGAGGATATGATTTGCCCATGCCTTCGCCTTTTGAAAGACTAGTATGGTGTTCGCTCATCCGAGAAGCAAATTATTACTCTACGCTCTCACAAAGCCCTTCAATTTTTCATGAATTTGGTTAAATTTTTTTAACTCTTATGGTTAAATTTTTTTTTTTTTTTTTTAATTAAAAATAACCAAAGGTCGATGGATGAACTCTATAAGGGACACGTGGCAGGAGAAGGGCCCAACACGCCTCCCTGGGAGGTTATTATTTTCCATAAATAAAATCACGGGAATGGCCCCACCCCGTTTTTGGCCGGTTAGATTTAACACTGTATCCAAACAATCTGAAACCTTCAGCCATTCAATTTGACGAAACAAACCCCTAAAAATCTCATTTCCTGGGAAGTGAAGCTCCTTCGATTACCAAGGAGAGGTCGTTCACTTTGCAATCTCTGTCATTCTTCAGCTAATCTCTCCACCAGTCCCTTCAAGTTCGATCCCTGAAATGTCTACTGCAGTTGAAATACAATGAAGCGAGTCTGGAAAATCTCAGACGCCGCCAAATCAGAGCTTCTTCTCCAAAGAAGCTATGTAAAACCCAAAACCCTAATCACTCCTCTCTCCACCATTTCTGGAAGCTCAATACACAGATTCTCCAGAGAAATCTCTTCTCAGATGCCTTGTTTCTGCTCGGCAAGCTTTCCCAAGATCAGCAGTCTGTTTACGGACAAGGCTTCTTCTTCGGCTAGCATTGCTGAAGAAGATCTGAACGAGAAGGTATCTGAATTGACGGATGAATTGCTCCAAAATGTTGGAGACTTGGAGAAGATCTCTGGAATCTTAGAAGCGAAAGCTGCTTCCTTGTTTTGGAGCTACTCCGATGGAACTGCGTTGGTTGAGCTGTTAAAGCGATTGAGTTCACATCCTCAGTTAGCCCTAGAGGTATCTTCTTTCGATCTATGCGTTATTCTAGGGTTCTAATGCAAATACTATGTATTATTCTGCTATTTGTTTCATTTGATTTAGGACGTTCTGTTCATCTGTTTCAATAATTTGTGTTATATTTTTTTCCTGCCTATATTCGTTATTCAATTAAAATAAATAATCGAACCCACAGAGATATAGGAGAGTAAAATGTTCTTGTGCAAGAAATAAAAAATCTGAACTTTTCTTTCTGTGCTTGCTTTCTGGTCTTTCCTTGGTTTACTAATGGTGAACCCGGGGATTCCTTTTGCTATTAGGTCCTTCCTTTTATATGCTATTTCTCCATTTACCGATAAAAAGAAATGAAAAATTTCCAGATTTATGTTTTTCGTTTCAGGTTTTTAATTGGAGAAGGAAACAGACTGATGCTGGGAGGCCTATGGCATCGGAGGAATATGCCAAGGGTATAACAATTGCGGCTAGAGTTAAGAATGTTGATGTTGCGGTTGAGTTGTTTACAGAGGCTTCTAATAATGGAATTAAGACAACTTCTACCTATAATGCGCTGATGGCCGCTTATATGTATAATGGTTTTGCTGACAAATCTCAGTCTGTGTTTCGGGACTTAAAGAGAGATACAAATTGTAGTCCTACTATAGTGACGTACAACATTCTTATTTCGGTTTTTGGTCGATTAATGCTGGTAGATCACATGGAGGCAACTTTCCGGGAGATAAAAGAGTTAAATCTCTCCCCTAATTCGAGTACATACAATCATTTGATTGCAGGGTATGTTACGGCGTGGATGTGGGATAACATGGAGAAGACTTTCAGGACTATGGGGGCAAGTCCCATCAACCCTGATATTAACACCCACTTGCTAATGCTTCGAGGATATGCACATTCGGGCAATTTGGAAAACATGGAGAAGACTTACGAATTGGTGAAGCATCATGTGGATGAGAAGTCAATGCCGTTGATCAGAGTAATGATATGTGCATACTGTAAGAGTTCTGACACGGATAGGGTTAGAAAGATTGAGGCACTAATGAGGCTTATTCCGGAAGAGGACTATAGGCCTTGGCTGAATGTGCTGTTAATTAGGCTTTATGCGGAAGAGGACTTGGTGGAGGGGATGGAGAATTCCATAAATGAGGCGTTTGAGCATAAAACCTCAGTAACAACTGTGGGTGTGATGCGTTCCATCATAGCTAGTTATTTCCGATGCAATGCTGTGGACAGGCTTGCAAAGTTTGTGAAGCAGGCTGAATCTGCTGGGTGGAGAATCTGTCGTTCCCTATATCATTGTAAGATGGTAATGTATGGGTCACAAAATCGCCTGGATGAAATGGAAAATGTTATCGATGAGATGGAGAGTTCCAATTTGGATCCAACAAAGAAAACATTCTTGATAATGTACAAGGCCTACTCATCGTATGGCAAAAGATATAAAGTTCATCGATTACTAGGGATAATGTGCAAGCATGGGTATGGAATTCCTTTGGATTCCTTCCCTTCATAATATACTTTTTCATATAACGGTATTTTTGTCTACTGAAAATATTCGAAAAGGCAGTCAGCTGATCACAGAAAAAATGGTTCATGGCATCTATAACTGAGGATCTCAGATCTATAACAATGGAGAATCTCATATCTACAATAATGGATAGGTACGCCGTACGCCTCTTGTTTTCTCCCTCTAGCAATTATTTGGGGGTGCTTTCTCTTATCATCTCTTCAAGGACTGAAGCTTGGCCTTTTCTTTCCATGTTCTCTTTTTTTGTGGTAATGTCAATGTGTTGCTATGTATATATGAAGACTGGTTCTTGCTAGCATCATAGTGCTGCTACTTCTAACAGTTAGGGTCACTTGATGATGGTAAATGTTGTTCATCGATTTATGATAATGCCTGTTATGAACATGACTTTATTGACTTCAATTTATGTAATATCCATTCATGTGCACTCTAGATCTTAAAGTACCCATATTCGGTTATGGTTTAATGCTTTATGATGCTTACAACGCTGGATATAACCTTTTCTTTAGAGGGATTTTTTTGTAGATTTGCAGTCTCAAGTCTTACAACACTTGATATAGTTGATCTAACTTTGGTTGAATTGAACTTGGTGAGAGATCAATTTCTGAAATGGGTTTGACTTTATAAAACTTTGTCCATTACATTATACTAAATGACTGAAGATTCCCATTCATTCTGTTGCACGGATTCATTACATGAAATCGTTTTCTTGGTTAGATTGTGATATATAACTATTATTTGGATGTGAATTTCATGAAGATTTGGTATATTAGCTACTAAATGACCCAATTTCAATGGATTATCCCATTACAGGGATTACCTTGAAATTAGATCCTGTAAAAACAAACCACCTCTCAAATTTGACAAAACTTGCCCACTGTGTCCAATCCTGTCGATTTTGAAAAGAAAATTTTCAATATTTTTTTATAAGAACAAGTAAATTAAATTGCCGAAATTTAAACAACTCTATGCAAATAAAGTCATGAATGTTTGTATGAAATCCTTAATCCATTTGTATATTTACTAAAGCTCGTAAGTCGTAACATTGATTGGTCCTTTTGTGGAGATCTAACTGTGGCTGCTTCATTGTCATCTATGATGTCATCTGCAATTTTCAGGAAAGAAATTTGAAAAAAAGGAAATTAGAAGCCTATATACCTTAACTTCCATAACCGATATCCTCCCAAAACTGAAACAAATTGGGTGCACATTAGTGTTAATTTTAAGAGGATTATTTTCAGTAGAAAGTCACTTCAATGGCCTTAATTGAGAATGAAGTCAGAGCATGATTGCTAGTGTCACCGGTGAGATGGAAAGCATCGTAACCCATATTCATGTTCTTCATTGTTAATCTACCCATCAGATAGGGTAAAGTTTCTTCTTACAAGTCTTTTGTCCGTTCATATATATATATATATTATTCCATGTTTCTAAATCTTGAAAACAAGCTATAGAGCAATTCAAAGGAAGTTGGGGAAGTTCCTTGGTCTTTCATTTGTGGGTCGTGAAAAGGAAGCTAGAGCGTTATTTTTGCGTCTAGTAAGAGAAGGGATTGATAAGCCAGCGACCGCTAGTCAGAAATCAGGGTTAAGGAGGGGGGTTCGATCAGCTATGGAGATGAAGCGATTAGAGTGCGAGATTAATTATGATAGGACAGGGTCACGAAGCGTGCCAGGCAACCCGAGTTCAGGAAAGGGACGAAAAGTTGCTAAATGACGGATTTCTCCATATTGTCTTGGAATGTAAGGGGCTTGGGGTTGCCAGAAAAGCGCTTGGCGGTTCAGCGGTTGGTGAGATCTCGAAGGCCGGCAGTCCTTTGTATTTAGGAGACTAAACTAGAAGTGATCCAAGATTATATCGTCAAAGACCTATGGGATATCTCTATTCCAAGTTGGCTGGCTGTCCCTTCAGTGGGAGCCTCAGGAGGGATTCTTTTGTTATGGGACAAGGAGAAGCTCGAAGTGGTGGAGTCAGAATTAGGGGCGTTCTCGATCTCCATATTTTGCCGATGGGTGGGTGAGGAGTTTCACTGGGTTTTCTCAGGAGTTTACGGCCCCTCTGGCGGTTCAGACGATGTAAGTTTCTGGGAGGAATTGGATGATGTTAGCGTCAGATGGGGCGTCCCCTGGTGTTTGGGAGGCGACTTTAACAGTATTCGTTCCTCCGAGGAGCGGAAAGGTGGGTGTGTGGTATCCGCTAAGATGAGAAGATTCGGGGCATTCATTGAGCGACATGAACTAATTGATTTCCCTTTGAAGGGTCACTTGTATACGTGGGCTCATTCAGCAACAAGCAGTTTAGTGAGTCGTTTGGACAGGTTTCTTTGCTCCACGGATTGGGAGAGTCAGTTTCCGAATATCATTCAGTCATCCTTGCCACGCCCCATCTCAGACCATGTTCCCTTATTGTTGGAAACCGGGCACTTCCGAGGGGGCCCCACTCCGTTTAGGTTTGAGAATATGTGGTTGCAGGATGACAGATTCAAAGGGGTCGTGGAGGACGTATGGAAGGATAGGGAGGGCCAGGGATTAGCTAGTACCAGGTTTTGGCTCAAGCTTAAGGCCCTCAAGGGATGCCTTAAAGCTTGGAATAGAGAAGTGTTCGGCGATATTAAAGCTAGACTGGCCAGTCTCTTACAGGGCATAGGGGAGTTAGATAGAGTGGAAGATTTGAGATCTCTATCCGTGGAGGAGTCCTATTCAAGGGAGATATTGGAAGCGGAATATCTACACACGGCAAGGTTAGAGGAGATCAGTTGGAAACAGAAGGCGAGGGTTCGTTGGCTCAAGGAAGGGGATAGGAATACAAATTTTTTTCATAGAATGGCTAACTCTCATCGGAAAAGTAATTTTATATCTAGACTCAAGGTGAATGATGAGTGGCGGGAGGAAGCACCTGAGATAGCGGATAGCGTGGTAACATTCTACCAGGACCTTTACAAGGAAAAAGAACTTTGGCGGCCTAAATTGGATGGGTTAAATTTCAATTGTCTTCTAGGAGAGCAGCGAGAGTTCTTGGAGGGAGCTTTTGAGGAGGAGGAGGTTTTGGGGGCCATCCGAGATATGGCAGGGGACAAAGCTCCGGGACCCGATGGCTTTACTATTGAATTTTATCGAGCATGTTGGGACATTATTGGAAAGGACTTTCTCGAGGTGATGAGAGAACTGTACGAGTTCGGGAGTTTTGATAGAGTGATCAATAATACCTTTGTGGTGTTGATTCCGAAACACAGAGGAGCAGTGGATATCAGAGAGTTCAGGCCGATTAGTCTGGTAAGCAGTGTCTACAAGATCCTCTCCAAAGTACTAGCGCGTCGCCTGAAGAGGGTAATGGGACATATTATCTCTCCACAACAAGGGGCCTTTGTGGGCGGCCGGCAGATTCTGGATGGCATCCTTATCGCTAACGAATGCATCGATGATAGGATTAGGGCTAAGGATCCGGGTATTATGTGCAAGGTGGACATGGAGAAAGCATATGATCACGTCAACTGGGAGTTTTTGGGTTACGTAATGAAAAGAATGGGCTTCGGTCCAAAGTGGCGACATTGGATCCAGTTGTACATCTCATCTGTGTCATTTTCCATCCTCATCAATGGAAGTCCGGTAGGATTTTTCCGGAGTTCTAGAGGTTTGCGGCAAGGGGATCCTCTATCCCCTTTTCTATTCATCATGGTTTCAGAAGCTTTAAGCAGAATGCTGTCTCGGGCCGACGGAGTTCTATTTGAAGGTTTCTCTCTTGGAAGAGAACGGTTGAGGATCTCACATCTCCAGTTTGCCGATGATACCTTAATTTTTAGCAGAGCTTCCCATCAGGATTTAATTGCTTTGAAAGGTCTTCTTCATCGTTTTGAAGCTGTCTCCGGGTTGCAAATTAACTTGGCTAAATCCGAAATAGTGGGGGTGGGGGAGGTCCCTGATGTAGCTACCCTTGCGGAAAGTCTCAGGTGTAGGGTTGGTTTCCTGCCTTCGGTATACCTAGGGGTGCCCCTTGGTGCGCGTTTTAAATCAAAGTCAGTATGGTCCCCGGTTGTGGAGAAGTTTGCAAAGAGATTGTCAAGGTGGCAATCGTCTTTTTTATCTAAAGGAGGGAAATTAACTTTGATCCATAGTACCCTGAGCAGTTTACCTACATATTTCATGTCCACTATGGTCATCCCCCGCTCGGTGGCTGTGTCTCTCGAACGCATTCAGAGAGAGTTCCTGTGGCACGGGAAGGATGGTCAGGTTAAATATCATTTAGTTGCTTGGAACCAGATTTGTCGTTCAAAGAGGGAAGGGGGCCTTAATTTGAAACCGCTATCGTTGGTTAACAAGGCTCTTCTTGGAAAATGGATTTGGAGGTTTGGGGTGGAGCGGGAGAGTCTATGGCGGTCGGTTATCATTGCTAAATATGGGGAGAGTTCTAGCTGGGTGCCAAAGGAGGTGTCGAGACCCCACGAGGTGGGGATGTGGAAAGGAATCATGGCGGCAGCTCGACTAGTGGTTCCATTTTTCAAGTTTATCATTGGAGATGGGTCTGAGGTTAGTTTCTGGAAGGATGTCTGGAACGGGTCCTCGCGACTCCAGGATGACTTCGCTAATATTTTTCGGTTAGCTTCAGATAAGAAGGCGTTAGTGGGGGATTACATCAGTAGAGGCAGAGGGGGAGATGCGTGGTGTCCCATTCTGAGAAGAAGTTTAAATGACAGGGAAATAGACGAGTTTGGCAGGTTGCTAGAACGTCTGGGGACTCTCCCTTCGGTTTCTCAAGGCCGGGATTGTAGAGTCTGGTCCAGGGACAACAAGGGTCGTTTTTCAGTGAGATCCCTAGTTCAGCTACTCGGCGCTAGTCCTTCCGGTTCCTTTCCGCATAGAGCTGTGTGGAACCCAGGTATTCCATCTAAAGTATATTTTTTTCTATGGAATGCCGTTTTGAATAAAATTCTCACGTGCGACCGCTTGAAAAATCGAGGGTGGAGGTTGGCCAATCGCTGCTTTATGTGCCTCCAAGCAGAAGAGTCGGTGGATCACCTTCTCTTGCATTGTCCTTTAGCTCGTGAGATTTGAAGTTTTTTTCTTTCCCGCATGGGGGTGGCCTGGGTCTTTCCCTCGTCCTTTCACAACTTCTTATCTGGCTGGGAGCTGGTTAATGGGGTAGGATCATGGTTAGCGGTGTGGAAGATTCTTCCGGGCGCCATAGCCTGGTCTATCTGGAAGGAGAGGAATAAGAGAGTCTTTGAGAACTCTCTCTCCTCTCTTCCCCGTATCTGTTATAGAGCCAGGTCTGGCAGAAGAGTGGGTCTTTGCTAGGCAGGAAGGGGTGAGCGGAGGCATGTTGTTTGTCTGATCTGTTTGGTGGTGAGGTCTTTAGAGGGGGTTAGCACGGTGTACTTCGTTTTTTCTTTCTGCTCGAGGTTTTGGTTCACGACATCTTGAATCATGCACTCCTTGCCTTTTTGTACTTGTGCTAATTTTGTTATATATTTTCTTGGTTTACCGATCAAAAAAAAAAAAAAGCAGGAGTCGGTTTTGAATTATCTAGGAGCTTCCCTTTGCGTTCTCTTGTGACAGATTTTACTTCACATAAAAATCTTGTTTTCACAGTTAAGCGACTTCTGTGATGTCTAGGACTCTATTTGCTTGCTTCCCCTGCTATTCTTGAGCTTGCATGCTTTTTCTCTCGCTTTGGGAAGTTGTAACTAAGATACTGTTATCATGTTAATTCAGGAACATCAAGGGTCTACTCATCGAGTGGCTCTAATGGATCACTTAGAGGCCTATGGCTAACCCTAGAGCCACACCCCTGCTATTCTTGAGCTTGCATGCTTTTTCTCTTGCTTTGGGAAGTTGTAAGTTGCAACTAAGATACTGTTATCATGTTAATGCAGGAACATCAAGGGTCTACTCATCGAGTGGCTCTAATGGATCACTTAGAGGCCTATGACTAAACCGTAGAGCAACCCAAACCCAACCTTATGAGCCACTGCAAAAGTGAATGACTCATTAGTTGATTTCAGCTAGTGAGGTTTAGCCCACCGGAAATTAGGCCAGATGTTGAATTGGGCTTTAATTGCTTATCTTGGGCTTAAGTTAGCAATAGAGTCAGTTATTAGGGGTCTTTTATTTTAATTAGATCTTTTCTAATTTGAGTAGTTCTGAATGTTTTTGAAGTGTGTTTGATGTTTAAGAAAATAGAAGTTGTCAAGTTACGTTAGAGTGTGTTTCTAAGTTGGAGTTGGATTAGGAATAGGAAACAATTTCGGCCCTTTATATATATGCCTTGAGCTGAATCTTTTGTTGAGTGAAGAATTGAATCGAGCTTGAATAAGAGGATTTCATACTATATTGCTTGTTGATTATTGGAGAAATCGATAGTCGCAATTGTTGACCAGGGAGATCACTCAAGATAGTAGCAATCAGCCATAGGATCGATTCCTATAGCTGCTGCACCCTACCTAGAGGTAAAACCTTTGATCCAAACTCAGATTTAGATTGAAAATTAAGTTTTTGACTTGTTCCCTAAATTATATATATATTTTTTACAATTGCATTAATTGTTGAAATTTTGAATTCAACCCCTAGATCTGAACCATAGCCTGTTCTTTATCATCTAGAAACCCTAGATTGATTATAATATCACCTTCTGGACAAAATCCTAGTGCTAGAACTTGGAAATTGCAGAATTTCTGCATATTTACAGTTTTGCCATCAAACCTTTAGGATTACTCAAATTGATCCTAGACTTGTCTGATAGCCTTATAATTTAAATCATTCCTTTGAATATTATTCCAGATCAGAATTATATTGTCAATTTGGAAAGGTGACTGCAAAATTACCAAAATTCCGTTTGGATGAAACTTACAAAATTGAGGATTTTGATAATTTTGTTGGGTCCTACTTGAGAACAAGGCTATTGATTTCATGGCAATGCCAAATTTGGTATCAAAGTGAATCATTCTGGGTTCAAATACTTTTGTTCATCAATTGAGGAATGGAAACAAGTATATGGCGGGAAACAAATTTGATTCGGTTGAGAGGTTGAAAATTTTAGAGAAAAAAAATTGAGATGTTCTAAAGTATTGAGGCTACATTGAAAGGATGGAGCAGTTGATGCTTAATAACCAGCCAGGACACACTCAGTATCGATATATAGCTAGCAGTTCTACTACTACTCCTTCGTCTTATAGTGTTTATGGGGTTAAAGACTGTTGGTTGAAGATGGAATTACCTGTATTGCATGATCGGATGAAACCAAAGGTATTCTTGGAGTGGTTGAATACTGTGGAGTGTGGAGAACGTTTTCGCCTACAGGACTATTCCTGAGGAGAGAAAAGTTGCTCTAAGCCTCTAATTGCCCATTAGATTTTGGGTATTTGCAGTTTTTTGGTGGTTAGACTTAGTACAGCTTCACATGCACCAAGGATTGGAGCCTATTAGTACTTGGGGAAGGTTGAGGGAAGAATTGACTAGAAAATTTATACCTTTTGTCTATACGATGACTCTCTGCAATAAATTACAGGACTTGAGGCAGGGAGACAGAAGTTTATACGAGTATACTGAAGAATTCAGCACATTGTCACTCTATATTCGAGACGATATGCTAGTGCAGACGTATTTACATGGATTGCGACTGGAGATTCAGTTTGATGTTTTCACACCCTACTTTTTCACTGTAGCCTATCAGATCGTGTTGCTGTCTGGGAAAAAAAAAGAAAAAAAATGCCACACCTTTGGGCACTGTTTGACAGAAGTTTGAAAATTTCCGAGCTGGAAGACAGACTGTTGAGGTTAAGAAATCAGACATCAAGAGGGGAGAGTGTAAGGACATCGCATGCTACAATTGTAGTGCCTAAAGGACAAATTTCTACTGCTTGTCGCCTTGTCCTAAGTCTAGTATTTTCATAACTGGACCGGTCGTTGAACTGGCTGGGTGGCTGGTTCCCGGTTTGACTGGTTCAACTGGTCCGGTTGAACCGTGTCCTTTTTTAATAAAATAAAATAAAATATTCTCATTTTTACCCATTTCTGACCGGTTCCCGGTTCAACCGGCTGGTTCTTAAAAAAAAAGGGGCCGGTTTTAAATAAGGTCCGGTTTTGGGGGGTTTGGGAACCGGTGAGGGGACTGATTCTTGGTTTTTCCGGTTCGACCGGGTGGTCTGGTCCGGTTCTGATAACACTGCCTAAGTCAAAAACTATTGCTATTCTAGAAGATGTGCCAGAAGAAAAGGAAGGACAAGAGTCCGAGATTGTTCAATCAGAGGAAGTGACAGATGTTATTGTTGGAGAACCTATGGCTACACGTACCTTGATGGCCATTCTCAAATTAACTCTTACAGGAAAGAGCCAGAAAAGAAGGCTAAAATGCAAAGGGAGCATGAAATGAAGAGGGAGGCATTATTTCATTATCCATGGTGTATTCACTATATGAAGGATGATTAAGTCGACATTCATACCATCTTTGATAATGGTAATTGATTTAATACTATCTCTTCAAAGTGGTTTCAGAATTGAAATTGAGGGAGAGCTTCGAGTAAGGTAGAGCAGGATATTGTAGGTTTCAAAAAAGACTGTCCTGAGATACCATCTTCTACGATCAATATTTATTTTGGGCTAAAAATTTTCTTACATCAGTTAACATCTAATGTATGTGATATGGACGCTTGTGATGCGTTTCTTGGATGGGAATGCTGGTAATGATGTAGTTTACTACGCTGGGACCAATTCTTATGGATTGTTCATAAATGGTAAGAAGGTCGTTACTTAAAGCAGAAGGACGAGGACAAATGCTGAGGCATCATTTCAGGCAAGCACCAAGTGAAGAATCAATCAACGACAAGAGGCAACAAAAGATAAGTTTGAGATCGAACTTTTTCAATCCCGGGAGAGTTGATGCAGGATCATTAAGGGTCTACTCATTGAGTGACTCTAATGAACCACTTGGAGGCCTACGACCAACCCTTGGAGGGTTTAAAGCCAAACCAAACCAAACCTTATGAGCCACCTCATAAGAGAATGGCTCATTAGTTGATTTCGGATACAGAGGTTCAGCCCATTCTAAAATTAAGCCAGATGTTGGCTTGGGCCTTAATTGCTTATCTTTGGCTTAAGTTAGCAATAGAGTCAATTAGTAGGGGTCTTTTGTTTTATTTAGATCTTTTGATTCTTTTCTAATTTGAGTAGTCCTAATTGTTTCTGAAGTTGGTATTCTCTTTATTGATGTTTAAGACACTAGAAGTTGTCAAATTAAGTTAGAGTATGTTCTAACTTCTAAGTGGGGAGTTTGATTAGGAATAGAACACAGAATTTTGGCCCTTTATGTATAGGCCTTGAGTTGAGTCTTTTGTTATATTGAATGAAGAATTGAGTTGAGCTTGAATAAGAGGATTTCTTATTAGGTTTATGAGCTTGCTAATGCTGAATCAGTTGTTGAAGATTGGTGTGACTAATTTCATACTATATTGCTTGTTGATTATTGGGGAAATCAATAGTCACAATTGTTGATAAGGAAGTGAAGGGAATCCAAATAAAAATTAATGCGGAAAACTGGATCCTGAAGATCTTACACCATAGAAAGCAAATAATACTAAATACATGTTTAGATAATTATCTTGGTGAATGATGTTCACCGGTGAAGCACAAAACAGGATGAACCGTCAGAACTCTTTGTAGAGATATTTCGAAGAAATACTCAAAGCTCGATCCTCGTTCTTTGCTATCCCCGCGAAGCTTTTGAATCTCTACTTGGTTTTTGAAGAACAAAGAGATGAAGGATGTTATGGAGAAGACTTTCTATCTCTCAAAAGGTACAGGGTTCTAAACCCTATATCACAAAATCCCTTGGGCTCCTCTATGTAGCTCACGAAAATCCCTTAAGGATTCTTCTCTAAAACCACACGAAAAATCCTTGAGTTTCTCTCCTCAAAAGCTCACCAAAAATTCTGGAAAAAATAAATCAACCCCTTCACCCACACGGTTTTGCCTTAGAGAGGAATTAATGAATTCTCTCTCTTCCTTAGAGCCCCTACGGTTTTGGTGTTGGGTTTAAATAGATGTGGATCTTATCCACAACTAGATAGTTATCCTTTTCCTAATCAAATTAGAAGTAATCCCTTAGGAGTTACTAAATAATGATAATTCTTATCATTAATTAAACTCAATGTTTATCTATAACTAGTTAGTTATAACAAACTTTCTAATTTAGGATTCCTTTTCCTAAAAGGATTCTTTAATTAATGAGATGTAACTAATTCCCTAGATTTTAGGGATACTAACCAACTCCCTAACTATTAGGGATTCTAATCATATTAGAAACTCCACAAAAAGTGGGCGTGACCATGGGGTGGGCGTGAGAGAGGCTTGAGCTTGAGGGAGTCTTGAGCCTCAAGATTGATTAAGATAATGTTTATCTCTTTGTTTCTTGTTTTTCAAGTAAGGCATTTAATCCCATTAGATAAGGACTAATTATTTAACTAACAAACTCCCTAACCAATTAGGGATCTCCAAATGGGCGCCCACCCTAGGGAGTTAATCCCATGGGCTTGGGCCCACCAATAAATTCCAATTTTGTTGGGTTTTATAGATATGGGTCAAACCCATTTCCCCTTATATTGGGTTAGTAAAATAATCATTATTATTATCCTTTAATTTATATTAACATTTAATATAAACTATAGATTAACATTTAATCCATTTAATAAAGATTAACTTTTAATCATTTAATTATAGATTAACATTTAATCTATTGATTGAGTTTGTATTTCTTATATGAGCATCTCCAAAAATTGCTTTGGGACATTCTATATCTGACTTACCTAATGTTATCCCATTGACCCTTAAATAGGAATGACATCGGAATTGCAAGTGACGTGAGATATTCATGTTGCAATTGAATCCCAGTGTATAAACATTAACCAATAAGGATCCCGCCACATAAACTTTTTAATTCGATTGATCCTTCTAATAACATTATCCCTAATGTGCCTTCGAGATTATTATACTATCTAACTCATAGCCCATTGTACATCATCTGGGTTGCTAAGACATTTGATTAAGCCATGAGAAACCATTTCTCATGTAAAACATTTTGAGAAAAACTTTTGTTAAATATAATATATTTTAACAAAAATATATTTCAAATTTATTTGATTTCAAAATCACCTGCGCAGGATTTAAGCTTAATCGAATGTCTTACCCGAAACTTGGATAATCTCTCAATTTAATAAGCATGAATTTCTTGTTTGAAATTCATCATGACACGAACAACTTTCTGATTATCCAACTATCACCTTATCGTAGTCCCTCAGGTAGAGAGTACTTAGGTGGAATCAAAACAATCAGATCACTGTTTAGTTATAAATGAACTCATCAGATCTAAGGATCATCGAAACTGTTCAATGTGAATGAGAAACCAACTATCTGATAGTATGTTTATGCAAGAGGTCTCTCATTGCATGTAATCAGTCAATGTACATTTAAGCACCCGTATGCTAATGTGTAGTCTCTACTACAATAGTTTGAGATAAAACTATATCTCAACCATTGAGAACATCTTAACATTGTGGCCACCAGATAAGTGAAGTGCCCAGCTTCACCCATAGTTGTGACTATATAAGATATAAGAAACTGGAAAGTTATATCTACTTGTAATAATCTAATCACATAGTTTTCCTATAATATATCCTTGGGACCTTTGTTGATATTTCATATCATATTGATCATCTCATGATCATGGTCAATTACCCATAATGAATTCATAATAGATAAAGAAGATGTCTTAATTAATCTAATCAATAAGAATCTTACAATCTAAATGACTTTTTTGGGCATAATGTCTAACAGGAAGATCACACAAGATATGAACAATCAACCATAGGATTGAATTCCTATAGCCCAATTTAGTTTTAGGTTCAGATTTGAGTTTTTGATTTGTTCCCTAAATTCTTAAATTTTGACATTTGCATTAGTTATTTGAGATTTTGAATTGTCTTATTTATTCATTAGCTTTTGTTCATTATCATCTAGAGATCCTAGATTGATCATAATATTACATTTTCTGCTAGAACTGGGAAATTTCAGATTTCTGCATATTTAAAGTTTCACCACTAAACCTTGAGATCGCTTGAATTGATCCTAGACTTGTCTAATAGCCCTAGAATTTAAATTATTTATTTGAATATTATTCCAGATCAAAACCACGGTTAAAATTCGAGTACGTATCGGCCGATACGGGCCAATATGTATCCTGTTTGGAGCTACCTGGTACATTGGTACACTAAAAAAAAACTCTCCCGTATCAGCCGGATTTTTTTAAATTTTGTTCTCCTTCTATTAACACTAGGATTCAATTGCATTCCATAAAAAATAATCCTGTATCCAAATTCCTGAAAAATAAACAAATTTCCAGTTCAAGAACAAAATTCTATTGTTAGAACATTGTAGGGATTATGCTAAAATTTCAACTTTCAAATGGTAAGGTATTTCTCAAATATTAAAAGTTCTTAAATTCTACCATAGCAAAACATTACCAAAACCTGAAAGTCTAACAAAACAAGTCTCATATTTTAGTCTTCAAAAATATTTTCATGAGAAGATAGGGGAGGGGAGGGGGTGGTGTGGTGTCCGGGTCTGCCTTGGGACCTAAATGATTGGAAAATTGAGGATATGACTCGCCTCCTGGAGAGAGTTGCCTTCAGTCTCCCCTTGTGCAGATATTAGGGACGTTAGGAATTGGTTGAGAGGCAACCATGGTCGGTTTTCAGTAAAATCACTACTACATTCATTTTATCCTATTTCCTCTGGGTCGTTTCCTCATAAGATTGTGTGGAATTCTGGTATTCCCTCCAATGTATCTTTCTTCCTATAGAATACAGTTTTTGATAAAATTCTAACATGTGACCACTTACAAAGTAGAGAGTGACGAATGGTCAACCAGTGCTTCTTGGGCTTCCAAGCCGAAGAGTATGTGGACTATCTCTTATTGCACTGTCTTATTGTGTTTAAGATATGGGGTTTCTTTCTTTCCCGCGTGGGAGTTGGCTGGGTCTTTCTCTCCTCCTTTCTTAACTTCTTATTATGTTGACCGAAGGTAACGACTGGATGAGACCAAGAAGGCGATTTGTGCAGTCCTTCCGGGGGCTATATCATGGATGATTTGGAATGAGAGAAATCTTAGAGTTTTTGTGAATTCTTCCTCTTCAGTGGAGCGTCTATGTGTGCGGATCCAGATGGTGGTTTTGGAATGAGCGGGTATACATTTTGACGTGGAAGCTTTGAGGGGGTGTTAGGCTGATATAGTTGTTTTGGGTGCCCGAGGTGTCTCTTGGTGGAATTTATGCGCTTGTAAACTTTTCCTTCCCCTTTTCTTTCATTTGCATCTTTTGTACTTCCTTTATTTTATATGGAGCTTATTTTACCGAATAAAAAAAATGGTCAAAAAGTCTAGTAACAACGTAACAGTTCAACACAAATAGACTTACATTCAAGCTTAATGATTGTAATTCAATACATTCTTATTTAACTCATTAAATGCAAGATTTTAATATCTAGATTGTATTTCCTATACTTGGCTTAGTTACTATGGTTTGTATTTGCATACTTATTTATCAGCACAGATGTCTTTCTTAACTTATAAAATTCTTAACTCTCGTATGCATAGTTATAAACGTAGTTGAAGGTCTTCTTTTACTTTGTTTCAACTTATATTTGCATTAAAAGAAGTTTTATGCAAAATATCCAAATTTTTCCTTGCGTATTCAAGCATTTCTTAGCATATCCTGAATTTTTCTGTCGTGACCATCCGATACTTTGATACATATCCTATTTTGGACTTACTTGTACACACTTGATACCGATATTTTGAAACATGATTAGAATTACATTGCCAATTATGAAATGTAACTGCAAAATTACAAAAATAACCTTTGGTCAAAACCTTTGTATCAAAAAACTCCGTTTTTTTCAAAAATTCACAAATTATTCATGCATTTTTGGGTTGCCGGATTATTCTCCGAATTATTGGATTCTCGAATTATTCGCGAATTTTTTAAATTATTTTCTCAAATTTGGCAAAAACACTACTTCTTTTGTAAATTTTTAAATCAAAATTTTCAATATTTTTTAATTTATTTACTTTTCCCAAATTTTTCCGAACTTGACTTCTGCCGATTTATTCCCGAACCCCGATTTTGTCACTATGGTCAAAACTTACAAAAATTGGGGATTTTGATATTTTGGGTGGATTCTACTTGTGAACAAGGCTATTGCTTCCGTGGCTATACCGCATGTCCATAGTAGATTAAATAGGCTCGGGGGAATTATGACAAATTACAAGTTCATGGGATTCCATTTGCAACAAGTCAAAATTAGGAGTACTGTGTTAATTGGGTAAATATTACTATTATCAAGATCCAACTTTGAGCATGTTATGGACCACTTTTTTTTTTTTTTATCAGTATGTTTATGGACCACATTGAATATGGCAACCAAGGTGTTATCATACCCATGATAGATAAATTATAAATTAGCTTGGGAAAGCAAGCCGAATTACACGTCTATCAAATCCTATTATTAGCCCCTTGTGGTGGGGCTTCCAACAAGTCAAAATTTTGAAATTTTACTAGGGTATATGTTATATTTACCCTTTACCAAGATCTAACTATGAGCATGTTTATGAATCATATTAGAAATGGCGACAAATTTTTTTTTTATTGGTAAGAAATGACAATTTCTTTTTTTTTGATTGGTAAGAAATGGCAATTTATTTTTTTTGATTTGAAAGAAATGACAATTTCTTGGTGAATGGTTAATTGCTGAAGCTGAATAATATTGCACTTTTTTTTAAATGATCATTTTTTAAACTGTAAACAGAATGTTCAGTTCGAAATAGTATTTAGGTTATTCTGGTAGGTGATGTCATTGGCTGCGTGTTTGATTGATTGAGCATCTTCTTGCAGAAAATGCTGTATATTATCTGCTGAACCCCTGAAACCAGATCGCTGAATGCTATGGAATTTGAAATAAATAACCACCAATGACATGGAGGCTAGTGCTTTTCATCAGGTGCACTCCCAATTTGATTCCTGTATTCTGGATAATTTTTTTTATAACATTACAAGGGCCGATCGCCGAGAGAGGGAGACAAAGCATCATCCCCAAGTCTTTGAAGTAGTTGAAGCCGTGAACTCTTGTCTGCACAATATACATATACATGAGTTACATGATTGTCACATTTCTCCAAAAAGGATCATATTCTCTGAGGGATGGAAGTGATGAGGCTAGTCCCTTCAAAAAACAAAAGATCAAGAACCATCAACCCAACCCAAAATCATATTTCAGTTTGGATATTGATGGTCTCAATTGTTCGAGCTCTTCTTTAGATGGTGGAAGCTCAATCTTCCTTGTGTCACCTATTTGACATTTCGGCTTTAATTTATTTTAAAGAGTTTGAAGCGTCTGGTGATATTTTTTTTTCTTTAGATGGTATAAGCTCAATCTTCCTTGTGTCACCTATTTGACATTTCGGCTTTAATTTATTTAAAAGAGTTTGAAGTGTGTGGTGATATTTTTCTGCCCTTTTAGTTAATGGCTCTCCCGTATTTTGTAAGAACTTAGGTGGAATTTTGTAACACTAATTTAAATAGGTAGAGCTTATTTGGAAATTGTGCTTAGTTAGACTTTAGATTGTTAAGTTGAAGGTTAATTGCATGTTTACATCTTTTTGAAGTAGGGATTTTAGAGGTAAAAACATCTACTTAAAAAAGTAGTTATGGGATATTTTTATAATAAGAGGTAAACTCCTACTATAAAAAGATGTAGACATGCAATTATTAACCTTAAACTTAACAATTTAAAGTCCAACTAAGCATAATTTTCAAATAAGTTTCATTTATTTAGATTAGTGTTACCAAACTCCACCTTAGTATGTGCATAATTTTCCCCTTTTCTTGACTAAACCTACTACTCGGTACGAGTAAAATTGTACTCAGATTTTATGCACAATGTAGGGTTCCAATGAGACTTGCTACAATGATTTTTCATAGAAATATTATCTTGGGGGGGGTGTTAAGAGGCACATTGAAATCTTTAAAGCTCGAGTACAGGAGAGGCTTGGGCAACACTAAGGCATCCCAAGCCTAAGGAAAACGGACCTATAAGAAGTGGTACAAGAGATATCCCTCTATGGTTAGGATATTAAGTGTGGTTTTTGGTATATACATTTGAAGTTTGATTACCATGTGTTCCACCTGAGCCTCCAACAGGTCCAGACAAGAAATCCTAGCGGTGAAACGGCCCTCTTCTCCATAAGAGATTGACAGCATTTCATGTATCATTGTATTGCAGTGGTACTGGTTACCAATTTCTGGGGGTGAGATTGGGTGGGGCTATGAATTCCCCACAGTAGCACCTCATTGCTTGTCTGGAAATTGCCAATTCTTACAAGGTTGCAATGGGGCCTTCTCTGGTTTTGTGATGATCCAGTGATGTATGTTATCGACTCCAGCTACCTCGTAAGAGATGGGACAGACTTGCTCCAGTTCGAGGCCATTGCAGACCAAATCCTCTAGGTTGAACCCTATGCGGCTTTTTACACGGTGTCACAAACCTATCGATATTTTTGAGCAATGCTACTAGTCTCAAACTTGCTAAGTCTCACATTGGTAGTGATAAGTGATATATTTGATTTGATTTGATTTGATTTTAAAAATAATCAATTAATTAATTAATAAGATTTTAATATTACTATTTAATGATGGTCTAACGTATCTGTGAGAGTCATTCTACTGTGTATCAGAGTATATGTGGATCTTGAACCACATAATCAATTTGGATCATTGGATCAAGTTGTGATTAAAATCCAAGAGCTGTGATGAAGGGATATGGACCAAACTTTCCTGTGCATCCATCGGTTAAGGACTTGAGACTTTTTATTTGAGGACTTGAGACTTTCTATTGTCCAACGGTTATTGTAGTGTTGGTTTCCTTAGATTTCAACACCATAACGTATGGGTTCATGGGTGTGTTCATGGGTTTGAGTTAATACCATAACCCATGATCATGGTGTCATGGGCTTTAAAGCCAAACCGTGTGACTATTGGTTTGCCTCAAAGCTTGGTCCTTCACACTCTATTAATAGAGAATGAGTAACAGAGTCTTGGAGAGTCGATCCGTGGAAGCTCTGGTGAGATACTTCCCGCCCGAGGTATCAAAAGGCGGGTCCAAGACATATTTTGAAGCTTCTCTTCCATATTAATTAACCATATTATATGGACTGATCTTTTTTGGGATCGGATTATTTAGTTTGGACCCGTTTAATTGATCTAAACGGATTGTCTTTTTAGACAGACCTCGAGATTAATTTTTGACAATCCAAATAGATCGTCTCTTGACTAGACTAATTGGATAGACTCTTTTGGGTCCGTCCTAACTGACTAGTATCTTGAGATCATCCGATCGGATCGTCAATTTTTAGGATCGGTCCTTAATTGGACTAATTTATCAACCTGAAACTACATATACATAGGGAAGACTTTGGCCAATTTTGGACAATCTGCAACACTTAAATAATTAAATTTAGAAGTGTTTTGAATTAATTGGTAAAATAATTTAACCCGATTTTAAAATCTCATATTATGGGACATTTTGATCATGAGATTAAATTAATTTTAATAAAATTAAATTGGTTAATTTTATATATATGTGATTAAATTTAAAGTATATGGAGAAATTTAATTTTAATTTAAAATTAATTTATTCGGACAATCTAAAGGAGGTTGGGTACCGTCATCTTCGGCTAAGTAGTGCAAACTTATAGGGAAAGACCGGATGAATCCGAGCTAAGTTAAATCCCGGAGATAGAACTACCTTATCCCTTGCACAATAGGAGGCTTCAACTATCTTCAAGAAAGACTCTTCAAACGCCTCTCAGTTCGAGTGATTCGTCATATAATTATTTATTTTATTTCTTTGTTTATAATAGCTAATTGTGCTCTGATTTGTGAATATTTTTAGAATAACCGTCAACAATAAGAGGGATAGAGAGTAGAGATATAGAAAAAAAGAATCAGACAGTTTGTTGGGTTAAGAGTGATATGTGGTTTCTTTAAGATACAACTTTCAATGGATCATTGGGATTCAAGATTGAAGAGCAAAAAAGGGGGTGACATGGTGCACTTATTGCTTTATAGATATAGTATAAATATAAATAGATATTACATTAAAAACATAAAAAATAAAAAAGTTTATTTATGTAAGCCAAAATTCTAAAACTTTGGAATCGAAATTTCCTGAAATATAGATGATATCCGAAGTTTTCAAAATTTCAGCATGAGTTACCCACATTTTTCGAAATTTTCAAATTATGGGTCTGGACTCTGGAAACGTTTTCAAGCCAGACAGAAAAGCTCTAGTGCCAAAACTTATAATGTAAGACAGAAAAGCCAGAGACGATGAGCCAGACCTGGGCCCACCCGTGGTCAAGGACAAG